>OY728145.1:258801339-268801339 GCA_963277665.1 Viscum album | reverse complement strand
CCAATGTTCTTTTAATCGAGATCATAATTTGGTGGTGACCCTTTCATTTCTCTTTTCCTCATATTAAGACTAAATTTTAGTAACCCAATTTCTGATGTGGGTTTTCCCATAAAGATATTTTTTATTTTCAAACTTTTATTTTCGAAGAACAATTTCAAATTTCGAGGACAAAATTATTTGAAGGAGGGGAGAATGTAACACCCCAAGATTCTATAGTACGCTTCTCTTTGGATTATGTGATAGCGTGTGTTGTACGCAACACCGAGTTCTAACACACCATAACCAATCAAACTAGCCGTTATAAACAGTAATACCTACTTTTTGAAATTTTAGAAATTTTATCTCTCAAAATGGACTTCATTTTTGGATTCGGAGTATCGAATTTAGACTAAGGTGAAATTTTGGTACTTTTCGGATAACTTTAATATTTTGATGAATAGTGAAAATTACTAAATTTTAATTAAAAACAACTTTTTTAATAAAAATAATTAATAGTGATAAATTATGAATTTTTACGGTTTTAATGTATATTTAGAATATATTTTTAACATTTACTACAATTTTGGTCATTGGACATAATTTCACAATTAAACCGAACATAAACAAGTATCAATCTTTTGAGAGTTATTATATCTTAAAAACACGCTTTTTGTTTTGACAGCGGGACTTAATTTTAAATTAATTTCTGCCACTCATGTGTTTTGAATTTGGAAAAATGGATTCCATATTTGGAATCAGGATGTTCAAATTGTGTAAACAGGTAACTTTTATTTTTAGAAATTTTGAATAATTACTTCGGTAAATATTTTATTTACCATGGTTAAAGGGTAAATCCGGTAAATAAGGGTTAAAAAATAATATTATAATAATAAAAAATTACCCTAAAACGTGTTCTAACCTTATTGGTTGATACATGTTAGACCATGGGCATCTTTGGATTGATTTTGGGACCCCATGGTGCCACTTTTAAGTGATAAGGACACTTTATTTTAATTAAGTTAAAATAAGTACAAAAATGACATAAGCATATATCTTTTAGAAAAACAATTTTTACATAGGGTTATATATGTTGGATGTTAGACTATAAATATTAATTAGAAATCTAAAAATATTTCCTACATAATTATATTTTATTTATAATTTTTAGACATTAAGTAATTTAATTTATTTATGACACAATGATGATGCAGTAATTACCATAATAGTGAAAAATTAAAATAATTGATATTATAAATACCCAAATAAATACAATATGAGACTTTTAATGAATTACAATAATATTTTTAGGTTAATATGACATGTTAGGAGTGATTTAATTAACTTTGTTCGAAGTAATCATTCTGTTATGAGTTTTACAAAAATCAATTATTGAATAGTGTCAAAATCGACATAAAAGAGTTTTTAAAACAAATATTATATTATTAATTGATATTAAATTCCTCAAAATATAAGGTTCATCCAAGAGACTTATATAATGATAGGTGTATCATTAATGGACCACTTGGGGGTCTCTTGTATGTATATGGTAAGTTTATTAACCATATAATATAAAAATACAAAGAGACATTGTAAAAGTGAAACTAATTAACTTAGAGTTAATACTTAAAGATAAGGTTAATATAAGTACCCAAACCAGTCTAAATTCTATTGGTTGAGTGATTTTCGACCCATCCTCACATTAACATTTAAATAATATACTTTGAAGCCCTTATAAACCGAATATGAATTTATTATAAATTAATATTTCTAGCTTTCCCCAAGGTGCCCCTCACCCCTCTTATAAAAGGGCACTCCTCCTTCTCATTTCTTCACACCTTCAAAGCCTTTTGGTTCGGCCAAAATCTGCCCAAATACTCTCCCAAATTCCCTCAATACAACCTAGAGGCCTTAATTTGATCAGAAAGCCAACTTAAGGATCCCTTTTGATCAAATCAAAAGGAAGAACCCGAAGAAGAGGTAATGTTTTCACCACCCCTTTTCAAGTTCCTTTCTTCTTCCACTTCTTATTTTTTTGTTATTACCATTATAAAATAATAACTGTAGTATCATATATATAATGTGATGTTATTATAAATATGGTACAACCATATTCAGTATTCTATCCACCCTTTGAATAACATGTCACCATACATGCGTACGTACGGCTTACCGTCTCCACGTCATGGTGTAATTGTTATTCAATATATTATTATTTGGATGGGTATAATAATGATGAGTAACTCATGTAAATAATAAATATAAAATTTTAATGATTCTGTATATATGATATACCATCCATTTATATATTATTTTAATATCAAAAAATGATATTGTCGTTCGTGCGTACGTACGGACAACAGTCTCCACGAACGTGATGAGATTCATTCTCCATCGTATCCATTGAAGTGTAATTATCATTTAATGATTTAAAAACAATGTTTAAGGACTTTATATCATTATGTATATGAATAATATACAACCTATCCATGACAAACATGGCTTATGTAACAAAACATATAAAAGAAAACGAGTAAGTTAACACCCGAAACGACGATAATACTAAGATATTATTAACAAAGCAACGTTAAAAGATCATATATGATATCATATGAATGTATATGATTATTGTATAATTTAATAACAATTATTTCACTATTATACAGGAGGTTAACCTACCCACAACCAAGGAAAATTACAAGGTAAGGATTTACTTCACAATCTCTTTATTATCTGAGGTTGTTTATACGTAATAATCTACTGGGACATCTTTATCATCCACATCCATGTTTCTTAAAAATGTATTTCAAAACATTTTTACTATTTAAAAGAATATGGGTTAAATTCATTTATAACCTTTTTTGACTTTTTATAAGAGTTTTATAAAGGAATCTTTCCGTCGTTTTCCAAACAAGGTGCTTTTTAACCTTTTCGACAGAATTAAGGTAAGAATGTTTTTTTAACTTATACGGTGGGTGCGGTTATTTTCCGCCGTTATAAAATCGTCGAAGCTTCCCTTACAAGCTTATAAGAATATTTTAAAATAAAATGTTTTATTTTATAAATATACGACTCTTAAATGATTTCAAAATAGAAAGAGATATTTCTCTAAAAAGAGTTTTGATTTCATCTATGTCAACATCCTTTGATGGATTTTACGCTTATTTGAAGTTGATTTATTATGATACAAAACTTCTATATTGTATTGAAGGTTTTGTGATATTTTTGACTGTGGATGTTCTATTTTTATACCATTCATAGTTTATGGTGAAAGTATTGACATTTCGTATGCTAGTTTTAATACTAATGTTTATGTTATGTTTAAACCTTTTAATATGGGAACGCATTGGACTTAATATGTGACGGGTGGAGCCCGCTATATCTCCTCGATGAATCAGTAGGTCTCATGAGGCAAACTAGTGTCTTGGAACAAGGCCTTGGAAAAATCTTATTTGTAGTCTTGGCACGAGGCCTTGGCTATGTGGTTATGATAGTCTGGCATTATGCATTCCATCATTATGAAAGTGGTTATTGATATTGCATGTGATTATTCGATTAGTAGAATATCCATGTGAATAAGTAAATGAAATTATTTCATTTTATTTTTTCCATACTATGTTGAAGTTCAAGTTTAAAAGGCTTTTTTTTAGTTATACACTGCCTTAAATGTTTATTCTTATTTATGAAAGTTTCCGATATATTGTTATCCTTACTGGGCATTTGAGCTCACCCCTTTTCTATGTTTTATTTTTCCCAGGATGTGAAGAATTAAATTATGAATGACCTGCAGGGATATTTTGAGGGGATAATAGTGTGGTCTATGGAGAAAATATGTTGTTGTAGTAGTTTTTCACCTTATGATGTAATGTAAGACTTATGAATATATCTAGTGTATCCAAGGCTACTAAACCAATCGGTCTTTCGAGATTTTGATCTTTCTTGTGATCATGCCAATGTTATGTAATAATGCACTGACTCTAGGTAACTCGGGTCGGGGAGTTACAGTTGGTATCAGAGGAAGTTTAGTACAAACCTTGGAAGCTATATTTAGATAAACTCTGATTAGAGCACATAGATTTAAGATGGACTTTGAGGATTAGTATAGAAGAACTTCCTAGAATTTTGGTATTGTAGAGATTTTGTGAGTATTCCGAGCAATACATCCCTTTCTGGATACAAGTAGGTAGAGGCGGCTCTGGCATAGATGTACCTAGGGGTAAAACCCAAAAACAACGCTTTGAGCTAGACTCGAATGGGAACTGGTGCACGAAAACAGGCCTTGCTGCACTCTTGGTTACGACACTCCCGGGGGATATGATTAGGATAATTCTAATTTTCTTTACAAACCATTATGAAGGGTTTATGACTATATACATCCTCAAAGGAGACATTTTATGATTATGGATTATATCCATAAACTATTTAATTTATGTTATGTGTTTTACAAGTTTGGGATTAGGTATTGTTATTCATAAACTAATCTAGTGTATTCCATTGTTTAGAAATGGCGCCCAGTAGAAGAAATGAGAACTCCAGCAATGCACATGATACAAAGAGACAGAAGGATCATATATTTCATGGTCTTAAACCAGAATTTATAAGAGAAATAGTCTCGCATGTATTATCATCATATGAAGAAATAATATCATGTGTTGATAAGATAAGTAAAGAGTTCACTGAGTCCTATGGCTTTGAAGGGAAGCAAGAGAAGAAAAGGATGGAAGAGAGAAATATGGATAAAGGGAATAGGGAAAAGAAGAATTTTCCCATATGTGATAACTGTGGAAAGAAACACCCTGGAACTTGCCTGAAAGGAATGGGAGTTTGTTATAAGTGTGGAGGAAAAGGGCACAAAGTACGTGAATGCAAGGGTAAGAAAATGGTTTCAAATGTGCAATGCTTCATTTGCAAGGAGTTTGGACACTACGAGAACCTATGTCTCAATCATCAGACTATGCCTCAAATGATGCTATTGGATAATAATCAAGTTATGATACTACCACAGATGAAGAGGAATGATTAGAGTTCTTATGTTGATTATGTCATTTGAGTGCTGTATCCACAATGTACTTGTTATAATAATTATGGAGTATATAAGGATTGTATTGCAATACTATTTCATTATGGGCTTGAGATTGTGTGGAACAAAGAAAAGTGACTCAATAGCAGGTTAAATTTTTCGAAAATATATGGTTGAGAGAAAGATAAACCATAATATGGTTCTGATACCGAGGTAGTGATTTTAGAATAATACATGATTGTTTTGGATAAATTATATTGGATATTCTTGACTACCTTGAAACTGATTAATGATTTGTATATTCCATCATTGTTGGGGTTTACAACATTTTTGGATTGAAGGAGTATATCTATTATTCTATAAGGAATAAGGGATCATGAATGTAATCAATAAGGTTTTATAATAATTCAGGATGTTGCAGTGTTTTAAAAGAATACATTATGAAGGTGATCAGATGTTATTACGTGGTAAAAAAAGGATCTTCATTGTGTTTACCTTCCTTATAAATTTTTTACTGAATTATTTTGGATAGTTCTAGTTTGGATTATTTTGGATTTCCATAAAAGGACAACCCAGAGGTCGGGCGGAAACCCGTCGCGTCCGGCAAGGCCGCGAGACTTGAACCCACAACCGAAGGGCGACAAGGGTGTATCACCTACCACTGGCCCATGCAATGTTCGAGATTAAATAATGTAGTTTTTTTAAAAAGATCTGGTAAATGAATTATAAATTCATTTTTAACCCTATACGATTAGGATAAATAGAGTATTTTTGAGTTTTATTATGTTTTGGGGTGAAAGATGAGTTTGTGGTAGAAATTTATTAATGGATAAAACTCTAATTATAAAGTAAGTATATCTCCTCATGATCTTAGCCAATCTCATAAATAAATTCCTCAACATCAAGAAAAGGAACTTAGAACGAAAATGTTGTCCTATATGGTACTTTAAATCATCAATAATTTATGGCTTTTGTATTGTTGGACTTTTCATAGCCATGTTCTCTACCAATCTCCATCAGATAATTTATGGTCAGATTTTTCTTCCATATCCATATTTTCCTACATGGAACCCTAATATGTGTTATTTTCGGTAATCTTCATACTTTCCACTCTTTATTTTAAATAGAGGCCTCATTAATTCATTTTTCGATGTGGTATTTCAACTAAGATATTTTGAAACGTCAAAAATGTGTTATCCTAATACCTTATGTTTTGTTGAACCGATGATATTTTAAATCATCATAAATTTAAGGACCTCAATTTTAAACTTGTTTATGATTGATGACCTCAATCACTACCTATAAATATTTACGTTTTCCTCCAATTATATATTTCTAATTTCCACCAATGTTCTTTTAATCGAGATCATAATTTGGTGGTGAACCTTTCATTTCTCTTTTCCTCATATTAAGACTAAATTTTAGTAACCCAATTTCTGATGTGGGTTTTCCCACAAAGATATTTTTTATTTTCAACCTTTTATTTTCGAAAAACAATTTCAAATTCCAAGGACGAAATTATTTGAAGGAGGGGAGAATGTAACACCCCAAGCTTCTACAGTATGATTCTCTTTGGATTATGTGATAGCGTGTGTTGTACGTAACACCGAGTTCTAACACACCATAACCCATCAAACTAGCCGTTATAAACAGTAATACCTACTTTTTGAAATTTTAAAAATTTTATCTCTCAAAATGGACTTCATTTTTGGATTCGGAGTATCGAATTTATCCTAAGGTGAAATTTTGGTACTTTTCGGATAACTTTAATATTTTGATGAATAGTGAAAATTATTAAATTTTAATTAAAAACAACTTTTTTAATAAAAATAATTAATAGTGATAAATTATGAATTTTAGTGGTTTTAAAATATATTTAGAATATATTTTTACCATTTACTACAATGTTGGTCATTGGACATAATTTCACAATTAAACCGAACATAAACAAGTATCAATCTTTTGACACTTATTATATCTTAAAAACACGCTTTTTGTTTTGACAACGGGAATTAATTTTAAATTAATTTCTGCCACTTATGTGTTTTGAATTTAGAAAAATGGATTCCATATTCGGAATCAGGATGTTCAAATTGTGTAAATAGGTAACTTTTATTTTTAGAAATTTTGAATAATTACTTCGGTAAATATTTTATTTACCATGGTTAAAGGGTAAATCCGGTAAATAAGGGTTAAAAAATAATATTATAAAAATATAAAATTAACCTAAAACGTGTTCTAACCTTATTGTTTGATACATGTTCGACCATGGGCATCTTTGGATCGATTTTGGGACCCCATGGTGCCACTTTTAAGTGATAGGGACACTTTATTTTAATTAAGTTAAAATAAGTACAAAAATGACATAAGCATATATCTTTTAGAAAAACAATTTTTACATAGGGTTATATATGTTGGATGTTCGACTATAAATATTAATTATAAAGCTAAAACTATTTCCTACATAATGAAATTTTATTTATAATTTTTAGACATTAAATAATTTAATTTATTTATGACACAATGATGATGTAGTAATTACCATAATAGTGAAAAATTAAAATAATTGATATTATAAATACCCAAATAAATACAATATGAGACTTTTAATGAATTAAACTAATTTTATATGTTAATATGACATGTTATTATTGATTTAATTAACTTTTTTCGAAGTAATCATTCTGTTATGAGTTTTACAAAAATCAATTATTGAATAGTGTCAAAATTGACATAAAAGAGTTTTTAAAACAAATATTATATTATTAATTGATATTAAATTCCTAAAAATCTAAGGTTTGGAAAAGAGACTTATATAATGATAGGTGTATAATTAATGGACCACTTTGTGGTCTCTTGGATGTATATAGTAAGTTTATTAACCATATAATATAGGAATACAAAGAGACATTGTAAAAGTGAAACTAATTAACTTAGAGTTAATACTTAAAGATAAGGTTAATATAAGTACCCAAACCTGTCTAAATTCTATTGGTTGAGTGGTATTAGACCCATACCCACCTTAAAATTTAAATAATACACTTTTGAGCCATTAGAAACCGAATATGAATTTATTATAAATTAATATTTCTAGCTTTTCCAAAGGTGCCCCTCTCCCCTCTTCTAAAAGGGAACTCCTCCTTCTCATTTCTTCACACCTTTAAAGCCTTTTGGTTCGGCAAAAATCTACCCCAATACTCTACCATAATCCCTAAATACAACATAGAGGACTTAGTTTGATCATAAAGACAACCTAAGGATCCCTTTTGATCAAATCAAAAGGAAGAACCCGAAAAGAGGTAATGTTTTCACCACCCCTTTTCAAGATCCTTTCTTCTTCCACTTCTTCTTTTTTCGTTATTACCATTCTAAAATAATAACTCCAGTATCTTATATATACTATGTTGTTATTATAAATATGGTACAACCTTATTCATTATTCTATCCACCCTTTGAATAGCATGTCACCATACGTGCGTACGTACGGATTACCATCTCCATGTCGTGGTGTAATTGTTATTCAATATATTATTATTTGGATGGGTATAATAATGATGTGTAACTCATGTAAATAATAAATATAACATGTTAATGATTCTGTATATATGATATAACATCCATTTATATATTATTTTAATATCAAAAGAATGATATTGTCGCTCGTGCGTACGTACGGACTACCGTCTCCACGAACGCGATGAGATTCATTCTCCATCGTATCCATTCAAGTATAATTATCATTTGATGATTTAAAAATAATGTTTAAGGACTTGATATCATTATTTATATGAATAATATAGAACCTATCCATGAAAAACATGGCTTATGTAACAAAACATGTAAAAGAAAATGAGTAAGTTAACACCCGAAACAACGATAATACTAAGATATTATTAACAAAGCAATGTTAAAAGATCATATATGATATCATATGAATGTATATGATTCTTTTATAATTTAATAACAATTATTTCACTATTATACAGGAGGTTAACCTACCCCAAACCAAGTAAAAGTACAAGGTAAGAGTTTACTTCACAATCTCTTCATTATTCGAGGTTGTTTATACGTAATAATTTACTGGGACATCTTTATCATCCACATCCATGTTTTTTAAAAATGTATTTCAAATTTTTTTTACTATTTAAAATAATATGGGTTAAAGTCATTTATACCCTTGTTTGACTTTTTATAATAGTTTTATAAAGGAATATTTCCGTCGTTTTCCAAACAAGGTGCTTTTTAACCTTTATGACAGAATTAAGGTAAGAATGTTTTTTTAACTTATACGGTGGGTGCGGTTATTTTCCACCGTTATAAAATCGTCAAAGCTTCCCTTACAAGCTTATAATAATATTTTCAAAGAAAATGTTTTATTTTATAAATATATGACTCTTAAATGATTTCAAAATAGAAAGAGATATTTCTCTAAAAAGAGTTTTGATTTCATCTATGTCAACATCCTTTGATGGATTTTACGCTTATTTGAAGTTGATTTATTATGATACAAAACTTCTATATTGTATTGAAGGTTTTGTGATATGTTTGACTGTGTATGTTCTATTTTTATACCATTCATAGTTTATGGGCCCTCAATTTTCTGATGACTCCCGCTTGAGGTATGAGGAAGCTAGCATGATCACACACTTACTTCTATAAATGGTGGATCTCTTGGTTTAATTCTTTAATATTTCACATGTTTTCAGACTTCTCTAGGCACTAATAAACTTTTAGATGTTGTCTCCCCTCCCACACCTTTTTGGTAAGATAACCACAGACCAACGCATGGAGGCATCGAGCATCTACCCCTATAATGCACAGATTGTGTATAAAATGGTGAAGGGACCCCATATGGCTAAATAGTGGTGAATCTAGAGGTTGGTCGATGAAGATTTTAATGCACCTCCACGACCTGTGCTATATGATGCAATTCTCTTCAGTCGCCTCAGGGTTAGATTCATCGTGCTCCTCAGGATCAGTAGACTTATACTCTGGGAAAGCAATAAGAAGTTTAGCAGCATGATTCTCCTCTGGTATCCTCTTTGAGGGACTATGATCCATATCATTGGGAGCATCCATATTCACTTGATTCCTCCTTCCCATCAACCTCACCCCTACCAGGCTCGAATGTTTCCCCACCAGTGGCATCACTCATAGCTGTAGCCGCCTATTCATTCGAAACCACCAAGACCAGATCAGTTTGGATGACTGGTTCCCCTTAGAATAGGTGAAGCTGTCTAAAGAGATCCCATGGATACTTAATCCCCACCTTCTCACTGGGATTTAATTCTTCTACGTGTTGCATGAAGCAAAAAACTTTAGCCAATCAAATCATCAAATGATAGGTATGGATCTGCGAGAGTAAAGGATTACAGAAGTTGAGTGCCCCTGGATCAAGCTCTTGAGTCACCACAGGGACATACACCATAGGAGATCCTTTAGTGTTTAGCATTTCAATGATTGGAACCATTCCTCCTTGCATCATTTGAGTGTGATCTATATAAGACAGGTTCACATTGATGTTAAATATATATGGAAACCTGATCTTGGCCAAGTGATTTAAAATATGCTCATACCTTGAGGGGGAGGGATTTTAATGATAATAAACCATGGGTTCCCCGCCCCATATAAATGGGTACCGTCGTGGGGATTACAGGGTGACCCTCATATATGACAATAAGGTTATGGGGTTATCAATTTTCCACCTCAAACCCTTCAGTCAGACCACCACTAGAAAATTTATCCTCATGTGCAGGTCTTAGAGCATTCTTTACCACACCCATTGGAACTTCTTATACTATTGAAGTGGGTACCTCTTATCCACTACTGAGGTGCTTATATATGAGACAAGTTTCAGTAAGAAGACCTATGTAATGAAAGGGATTTATTGGTGAAATATTTAAGTTATGGATTACCAAGAGATACTCAATGAACACTTCTTGAAATCCCGTAATCACACTGCTTTCCTAGGGACTCCCCTGATGAGCATACGTACCATAGGATTCCTCATCATCAGACTCCTCTTCTTATTATTCTTCATCGTTGTCATCCTCAAGTGGTGTCTTCTCCTGATTTGACTTCAAGCCAAGAATTACCTTTACTAGGGTGGGGGTGCCTTGTACTTCTCCCATTAGCACGTGTAAACATCCATGGCCATAGGGTACACATGTTTCCAATTAAATTTCACAATGTATGCCACCTGAATTCACCCAGCTTATATTCAATACCATTTCTCTTTAGATTTTTCCACAGGTCTCGTGTTACATCGATTGTCGCAATGTCCTCTAGGAAGACCAAGGGGAAGGGAAGGCAGTGTTAGTGGATGGTTTCATAAGATACCTCGTCTTCTTCCTATGGGCCTCTTTTGTTTCCCATTTAGGTCAATTTCGATACCACCCCCCTTTAGGAGGTGGGGTTTTGACCATGCCCTGCAATTTCCTCACTACTACAGTTGCATCTTGTTCCACCCTAGGTGCCTGACTTGCCACTTGGGTAGCAACCCATCTTCCTTCCCACTACTTTGACTCCATGATCACTGGTTAAATAATTAAAATGTGTTTTTTTCAAGATTACATTTGGATATTCCACCACCTAGTTTTTGGAATAGTTCATTAATAGGAGGACATCGATGTCTGTAGGTGGCAGCATGATAGTTTTTCCAAAACTCTCAATCATCAGCATGCACCATAGTTGGCAGAGAGAACATGGGTTCCTCTCTTCATGAACTTCTATGTATAATTTATTTTCCACCTTTTGAAGAAATATGAGCTTCCTAGTGAAACAAGATGGCGCATATTGCTTGCATAGAATATTTCCATTGATTCGAACCACCAACACACTACCCATGAAACTCTGTAAGTACTCTCTCTGCTCCCATGAAACTTGTAGGTTTTCCACCATCAGACTGACTAGAGTGAATAAGATGTAGAAGTTGAAGTTTTCATGGTTTCCAATACAGAGTATGACCCCTTCATTGTGAAGATTCAGTGGATGAACCCCAGAAATGTTCATTAGGGATGGTCATATAATGGTTCCTAGAGGGATGATGGTGTTTGGGAATTCATACCCACCAATATGTGCTGCAATACAACCATGTAGAAACTAGAACAACCCACAAATTATTTTGGGTGTGTTTCCCCTTACGATGAACCCTGGGATGTTGTAGATCTTAGCCAACATAGGAACTCCCAGGTTAACCCTGTTATGAGAAGCCATAATCCCAACCATCACCAAGATCCCTAGTCATATTCCCATACTTGTGTACCTCTCCATAAATAACCACACACGTAGGAAAGTGGAAAGAAAGGAGGCATAATAAACTAGTGGGTTAAAACTTATAACCATGTTTTACCCCCACACCTAATATTATCCTACCTATAGGATCACCCAATATGATCTCGCATTTCCCCATTACGATGAGTTCAGACATTGCTTCCCTTGACCTAGTATTCTTAACTTCACATCCTTCTTAGGAAACATGTAGAACCATGCTTGAACATGATTTCCTTGTGAATGAACTTGATCTTTAGCTTCTCCTTCACTACCTCCAAGAGATATCATTATAGGATAGGGTTCATATCCATATCTATCCAAGTATTCTTATATGATAGGAACTAATCATACTAGAATCCCTCTAGAGAAATTACTTTGATGAAGTGAATGTTCCAAAATAAAATGAAAACTTCCCCATGGTGGAGGTGGAACATGTTCATATCTAGGGACCATCGACTAAGGAGCTCTGGTACCATGTCCTATTGATGATAGATATGGAACATTTATGTTCATACTTCTTCATACAGACCAATTTTTTCCATATCTACTCTAAATTTCTCACATGTGTAGCATAACCAGTACACCCATTCCCATTAACTTGTGATGCTTCCCCCGGACCTCAGGTCCCAATCCTTATTCCAACCCACATTTTCATTCCTCATGCTGGTTTGGAAGGTACTGGCATAGTGGGTAGGGAACTCTTCTACCTTTGGTTCATCTTTGATGATTGTCCCAGTCCTTGAATTTGAAACATAGATGTACATGTCATGATTATATCTAGCAGTGTGTCCATGAACATTAATGTTGTATCGCTGGAGGCTGTCTTCACGTGTGAACCATGACTGCGGTGAATCGAATTCAAAACCTGGGATGGGAACTTCATATAGTATCCCAAAGTTCTAAAATGGGAGGCTTTTAATTAGTATATAATACTTCTACAACTGCATCATCATGCCTAAAAGCATCTTATTTTATGATATGATCCTCTTGGAGTAAAGTATTTGAGGGTTCTTGATCATCTCCTCTCTTTGTGAAGCAATGTCAGCTTAGATCTCAACAACATTCTTTTGACGATCCATGTTAATTGAACCTATAAATCCAAAGGTTTATGTGATAAAGACTAATATTTTGGTGAAAAAAAAGATATTTTTTCACAAAATATCATTCGATGATCACAAAAAATGTCATAATTCTCGCAAAGTCTGAATCATGAAAAAAACAGTGGATGTGTGAAAGAGTAGATGAGGTTTGGTGTTTTCACGCATAAAGTTAAAAATTTCACGCATGATAGAATTATCTTATCACGTGGAAGGTCAAGGTACCATACATAGGGACCCCTCACATATTTAGAGGCATATACCCAACCTTCCACATGCACGTAAGGTCCCTTAGCACATAGTATATTTTTTAAGAACAACTAGGAATGGACCCCCTTCTTCGGTGTTTCCCTTGGAACCTAAACTTATGGTCCTATTTCAGCTTATATTCTGAGTGGGGTAATTTTTTGATGAAAAATTACATATTAAGCTGAAAACAACCATCTTTGGGTAAACCGAAGGCACCATCCAACTCAACAGGCCTTCCCGAGAATGCGAAGGGCATCACACTCAAGTTTCGTGGTGTGCGTGCAAGATTGAAATATGCACATAAGGGATTTTCATGCCCAATGAAACATAAAGTGAGAATAATACACCCCTTCCTATCAACATAGAAAATTAAGGTGTGCACAAGTGGTTTCTACTGTATGCAATACTAGTCAAATGCATGCAAGACCCTTTTGCACCCAATGCGACATCAAACGCCCCTTTGTCTGCTCGCATGTCTATGCGAAAGCCCTCTTTCATGCTTGAAATATTGTGAAAAATCACTAAAGGCCTTTTATATATATTGAAGTTCACCCCATACTCTTTCTCCAGGGTTATCCTATTGAAATTGAAGTGTCTCTCTACTACACGTAAGACTCGTTTTCCATGATAAGACGAAATCCATGGAAACCTCAAGGTATAAGATCTTGTATGAAAGTTTCACTAGGGGTCCTCCTTCATGTAGTACCACAATTTCTTGACCCTCATCCATCTCTTTAAAGTCTAATTCAGGTGTACATAAAATAATCCTCTTGCACGCAACCCTGGCCCTGGGCACAACCTAATCTTACGCGCAACCATGAATTTTGTGTACAAGCTTCCAATCTTACATGCGCCCCTTCCTTGAAGCTCCATGGATTTACTTTACTTCAAATCACCATGTTCGAATCCATTTTGTGTGAATACCCCCTACATTGAGCATGCCTCCCACACACAACCCTCCAGGATTACGTGCAGTGATTTCTTGGTACCTTGTGAGGTGTCCCCTATTGTGTTTCCCTACATCTTTGTTTTCAGAATAAGTATTCTAATTCCTATTTCTTTTTAGTATAGGCATGATAACATGGACCCTATGACTAACCAATACTCCACACCGTTAATAACTTTCATTGTTGAAGCCACCCCCTTCCAATGGTTTATGAGAAATATTTATGTAAGCCCAATGGGTAAGAAGTGAGTCCCTTACATCTAAACTGCATGATGTAAAACTGCCTAGGACCAACATCCTCAACACATGATGTTAAAATATGATCTCACCCTATGAGGAAAACCCAAGATGTCCCCATGTATGAATGACATGGATTGAGATCCTACTCACATGTAATGACATCATCCGCACAAGATCAAAGAAGGGATGGACACCGAGAACCTTCCCACCTACCATAATCTCAATCCTCCACCCCTCTCCCTTTGGGATTTGTATCCATGTATTCCTCAGATAGTTTCCATGCATAAGACCCATCACACCTTTGATAGTACTATCTATATACAAATGAAATGGATTAATATCTTCTTCACATTGAATAACATCCTCTTCACACTGAATGGATTTCTCCTTAGGCATATTCCATGTGTTAGCCCCACACCATCTCTCATTGGTGCATATTTTTCAACATGACAGTCAGGTCTACTTATTCCTCTTGTTTCTCACACCGAGTAAGACACACGTGGGCTTATAGGTTAGTAGATACCATGACACCTATCCCTCCTCAAAGGGATACTTCTATGCATAAGCCCAACTATATGCTCTACTTCCATGGTCCACCTCCTTAGGTGTAAGACCCAACATAACTTCATCTAACTACATGGGATTTAATTTCCAACTAATTGGGATATATAGGAATCATCCCCATGGTATAAACCCAGTAACCCAACACTTAATCTACTCTATCCATTCTATCCACTTCACATGGTATGCCTAAAGTGAAATACTTGGAAGATATTACTTTGGAATTAGATACCTCATGATCGAAACAAGATGCCTTGGGTTCTAAACCCATAGATTCACACCTATAAGGAAGAATACAGGTGACCAATGTTCTAGTGTCCAGACATTCCATTGATGACCAATGTGACTACACTCCTGCCCGATGGTTTCTTCCCTATCAAAACCCCTTGTAATGTCTAGACATAAGTATCATAATTAAATGGAATCCACAAAGATATGGTGTTGGGAATGAGTTTCAAAAACATGTCTTAATCGATGAGGGAGACTCGGACTAGACGAAAAGTTCCAAGGATAATTCCATAGGAGGAGGAACTTATATCCCATCACCCCATTTTGATCAAGGAGAATACATCACCATTATGAGTGATGAATGTAACCCGCCTTTAAAAATCGGGAATGTGGGTTAACAATTCATGTTAACAAATAATATCAAGTGAGGTGGGCCCCTTGGTGAAAGCATTGAAAACAATCAGCTGGAGGATTTCATAGGCTACTTCCAAAGTGAGGATGTGGTCATTGATCTCGTACTCCCACTACGGGAAAAATGGGTATTTGCGACGGGAATAAATCCCGTCGCAAATAGTCCCGTTAAAAACTTATTTGCGACGGGGGTCTTTACCCGTCGCAAATAAGTAGTCTTTTGCGACGGGATAGGCTTCCCCGTCGCAAATAGTTTTCCCGGGCTTTGGCGCCAAATCCGGGGAAAACTATTTGCGACGGGAAGCCTTTCCCCGTCGCAAATAACCGGCGGCGGTAAAAGGTATTTGCGACGGGAAAGTATTCCCGTCGCAAATAGTATGTTATTTGCGACGGGTCCCGTCGCAAATAACTATTTACCGGTTGACCGTAATAAATGCGGGCGAAGGTATTTGCGACGGTGCCCGTCGCAAATAATACTATTTGCGACGGGAATCCCGTCGCAAATGGACCCGTCGCTAATAATCTAACCTATAAATACCCCCATCCGTTTTTCTCAAATCATTCTCATTCTCCACCTTCTTCTGCTCTAAAATTTCTATTTCTAAATTTGAGTTTTTGTTCAGTTTAATTTTTTTCTTCGGAGCTGTTATTAAAGTTTTGAAGAACGATCAGAGCTCATCAATTTTCAAGGTATTTATGTTCATTTTAATTTAATATTTATTTTTAATTTTGTATTAATTTCAATTATTTTTGATTAGTTGTAATTTAATTATGTTTATATTGTTTTCTTACTTAATAAATTTAAATTATTAGTATTGTTCATAGTTAATGGTAATTAGGAATAATTTGTAATAATTTTTAATAATTAAGAATAAATATTAATAATTAGTAATAATTACCAATAATTAGTAATAATTAGTAATAATTAGTAATAATTAGTAATAATTACCAATAATTAGTAATAATTAGGAATAATTAGTAATAATTAGTAATAATTAACAATGAATAGTAATAATTAGTAATAATTAACAATAAATAGTAATAATTACCTATAATTTGGAATAATTACCAATAATTAACAATAATTAGTAATAATTAGTAATAATTGCCAATAATTGCCAATAATTACCAATAATTGCAAATAATTAGGAATAATTAGGAATAATTAGGAATAATTAGGAATAATTAGGAATAATTAGGAATAATTAGTAATAATTAGGAATAATTAGTAATAATTAGGAATAATTAGTAATAATTAGGAATAATTAGTAATAATTAGGAATAATTAGTAATAATTATCAATAATTAGTAATAATTACCAATAATTAGTAATAATTAGCAATAATTAGCAATAATTACCAATAATTAGTAATAATTAGCAATAATTAGGAATAATTAGAAATAATTAGGAATAATTACCAATAATTAGGAATAATTACCTATAATTTGGAATAATTACCAATAATTTGGGATAATTACCAATAATTTGGAATAATTACCAATAATTAACAATAATTAGTAATAATTTGTAATAATTACCAATAATTTGTAATAATTAGGAATAATTAGTAATAATTAGTAATAATTAGTAATAATTAGGAATAATTAGTAATAATTAGGAATAATTACCAATAATTACCAATAATTTGTAATAATTAGTAATAATTACCAATAATTACCAATAATTGCCAATAATTAGTAATAATTATCAATAATTGCAAATAATTAGGAATAATTGCAAATAATTAGGAATAATTAGTAATAATTAGGAATAATTAGGAATAATTAGTAATAATTAGTAATAATTAGTAATAATTAGGAATAATTGGTAATAATTACCAATAATTGCAAATAATTGCAAATAATTAGGAATAATTAGTAATAATTAGTAATAATTAGGAATAATTAGTAATAATTAGGAATAATTAGCAATAATTATCAATAATTAGTAATAATTAGGAATAATTAGAATAATTATCAATAATTAGCAATAATTACCAATAATTAGTAATAATTACCAATAATTAGCAATAATTAGCAATAATTAGTAATAATTAGCAATAATTAGGAATAATTAGCAATAATTAAGAATAATTAGGAATAATTACCTATAATTTGGAATAATTATCAATAATTTGGAATAATTACCAATAATTTGGAATAATTACCAATAATTAACAATAATTAGTAATAATTTGTAATAATTACCAATAATTTGTAATAATTAGGAATAATTAGTAATAATTAGTAATAATTAGGAATAATTAGTAATAATTAGGAATAATTAGTAATAATTAGGAATAATTAGTAATAATTAGGAATAATTAGTAATAATTAGGAATAATTACCAATAATTACCAATAATTTGTAATAATTAGGAATAATTACCAATAATTACCAATAATTGCCAAAAGTAATGTTGCAATCAGACAAACCAAGTCATTCCCTTCTTATCTATAAGAATCATCTCACATGAACCTTTACATAGACCATTCTTCCTTGAAAATTTAAGGGAAAAATAATGATATCCCCTCAAATTTTTAAGGAAGAATGATCTATGTAAAGGTTCATGTGAGATAATTCTTATAGATAAGAAGGGAATGACTTGGTTTGTCTGATTGCAACATTACTTGCGAAGTGATCAACCATGCAAGGACAATTATAGAGTTTACATTAGACATGGCTGACACAAACTTTTTATTGCGCATGACCTGACAATTGGCGACCCTTTAAGATTTGAACATGTTAATAATAGAACAAAGTCTGTTATGAATATTGATAATTTTAATATTTTTTAATTTTTGTTATTATTTTAATAATATTAATATTGTTTTTTCGTAAATATTGATAATATTTTTTTTATTACTAATAATTAGTAAATGAAATCTGCTTGGATAATGAAGGGAAAATTTATAATCATCTCCACAACGATGATTACCAAATTTCCTTTCATTATTCAAGCAGTTTTCCTTTTGCTAAGTATTGCTAAGTATTGCTAAATTAGTAATAAATAGTAATAATTAGCAATAAATTGTAATAATTAGTAATAAATTGTAATAATTAGTAACAATTAGTAATAAATTGTAATAGATTGTAATAATTAGGAATAATTAGGAATAATTACCTTATTACATTATTTGTATATTTTATTATTAATATTAAAATAATATAATTTTCTATATTATATACAATTCTCTTTTCTTCTGTGTTTTTTTTGTCTCCACATGTAATATTGGCATTCTTTTTCAAAATTATCAACCTACTCGCCAATGGGGAGGTGAAAGTGAATGTCAATATTACATGTGGAGACAGAATGTGAAACACACAGATGAAAGGAGAATTGTATATAATATAAAAAATTATATTATTTTAATATTAATAATAAAATATACTAATAATGTAATGATGTTATTATTATATAATTAATATTTATAAAAAAAATTATATTAGTATTATTAAAAAAAATAAAAAATCAATATAATATTAAAATTATCAATATTTGTAACAGGTTTTGCTTTATTCTCAATATATTCAATCCTTGCTTGAGTGTTTTTTCTAACAAATTATTCAAAACCAGTAATGCTTTTATATTTTATAGAAAAATATGGAACAACGAGGTCGTCAACAGTCATTATTAGATGACCGCATATGGATAAATCAACGTAGAAATCCAAATGGTTCTGGTTTAAATCCAGTATATATAGAGGGTGTGGAGATTTTTTTATCATTTGCGGCATCAAATTCAGAATTTGTTTCAGAAGGAAAGATAAAATGCCCTTGTAGAAAATGTGCATTGAGAACGTTTGACACGTTTGACAAAGTGGGGGAACATCTCTTGCGTTTTGATTTTCAAGAAGATTATGTTTTTTGGTATCAACATGGTGAACGCAGTTCCAGAGCAGGTGATACCAACTTGATTCCAGATCCATCCCGGTTTCAAGATTTAGTACATGATGTTGCAGGTTCATCTGTTCAACATACAGAAACTCCGGCTGATATAGCTTCAAATCCTGAGTTGGGACCGTCTGAATTTTATGAGTTGTTGAAGTCTGATGAGGATGCATTATATCCTGGCTGCAAGATGAGCAAATTAGAAGCAGTTGCAAAATTTATGGCTATCAAATCAGATAACGGAATGTCAAACACATGTTTTGACCAGATATTTTCATTGCTGAAAACACTGTTACCCGAAGGAAATGTTTTACCTGCAAATTACTATGAAAGTAAGAGGTTGGTTCGAAATTTGGGACTTACTTGTCAGAAGATTCATGCATGTTCAAATGACTGCATTTTATATTCAGGGGAAAATGAGTCGTTGGATAGTTGTCCCACATGTGGGCAACTGAGATATAAAGAAGGACAACACGGGAAGTCTGGTTTGATTCCTGTAAAACAGTTGAGATATTTTCCGCTTACATCCAGACTTCAGTGTTTATTCATGTCTAAGAATACAGCGACAATGATGTCATGGCATAAAGAGAATATTTCAACCGATAAAAGCTTGAATCATCCAGCCGATGGTGATTCATGGAAACATTTTGATAGAGTGCATCCATCATTTGCTTTAGAAGCTAGAAATGTTCGACTGGGCCTTTCCACTGATGGTTTCTGTCCGTTTGGATCTTATGGTAGTCAATATTCATGTTGGCCTGTTTTTTTAACTCCGTATAATTTACCTCCATGGATGTTGATGAAGGAGCCATATATCTTTTTGACTTTACTAATTCCAGGACATCCGAAGAAAAATATTGATGTTTATTTGAAGCCATTGATTGATGAATTAAATTTATTGTGGAGTACTGGTGTCAGTACATATGATGTTGCAACGAAACAGAATTTCATACTGAGAGCAGCATTGATGTGCAACGAAACAGAATTTCAAACAGAGTTTGTATTTCTGTTATAAAATTTGTGAAATCAAAATATTTTTTTTTTCTATTCGTAGTTTCTGTCTCATTATAAAATATTAATAATATTATATTTTTAAATAACAATATTAATATGAATAATAATAATATTTATATTTTATAATATTAAATTTTATATATATATTAAAATTTTATTTATATAATAAAATTGTATATATATATTAAAATTTTATAATATTATAATTTAATTATTTTTTTGTAATACTTGAATTATTTTAATATTTGAATGTAAAATAATTCTATTATTTTTATATTAATTAAAATAACTTATTAATATTTTTTTTATTTATGAATTATAATTATAATATTATTATATTAATTAAATTATTTATTAATATTCTATTATTTTTATTTTTGAATTATAATTCTACTATTATTATAGTAATTAAAATAATTTATTATTTTCATTTGTAAATTATAATTCTATTATTATATTAATTAAAATAATTTATTAATAATTTATTTTTTTTATTTTTTTTATAGTATTTGCGACAGGATACTATGCCCGTCGCAAATACTAGTATTATTAATAGTTTTTTATTTTTTTTTAAAAGAGTATTTGCGACGGGTCCCGTCGCAAATACTATGAATAGTATTTGCGACGGGTCCCGGTTCCCGTCGCAAATACTAGTATTATTAATTTTTTTTATTTTTTTAAAAAAGAGTTTTTGCGACGGAACCGTCGCAAAAACTATTTGCGACGGGTCCCGTCGCAAAAGGTATTTGCGACGGGCCCGTCGCAATAACTGTTTAAAAAGTTTTTTACAAAAATACGGAATACTATTTGCGACGGGGAGAATGCCCGTCGCAAAAAAAAGGCTTTAGCGACGGTCCCGTCGCAAATAAGTTTAGTTGCGACGGCATTTTCAGCAACGGGTTATTTGCGACGGGACCCCGTCGCAAATGGCTATTTGCGACGGGATCCCGTCGCAAATAGCCCGTCGCAAATACCTGCTTTTTTAGTAGTGTCCCAAACCAAGATGTTCACCAACTGGCACTGGAGGTGTTACATTGGTGACAACATACATCAAGGCCTCAGGGACAAGGATTCCATGGAGAAAAATGTACATGATCATTGTATCAACTGGTTTTTTACACCATCTTGAGGTATTTTGGATGCAATACAAGATTATCTAGCAATCTCAGAATCTGTTGGCACATTTGACAATACCATTTGGATTGTAAGGTGTCTTAAAAGTCATACAGAAGAAACAATACACCTCATTAGTGAATTATCATATATAAGAGTACATGTTTGATCAATTTAATTCATATTTAAAGGATAAAAATTTGGTTCCCCCTTTTTATGAAAGGTTCAGTACAGTTAAAATATTTCATGTCTGGTTAACCGTTTTGTTTTTTATAAATATTCTGGTCCAGTGATTGATTGTGAGAGGCTCAGTATAGTTTCACAATCAATTATGTCAATAGGGAATATCCATAGAAACACCAAATGGTTCCCACATCTAAAATGAATCCAGACCTTCTTTACAAAGGCATATGGTTATTGGTGTTTCAAGACCATTGATGATTAGGAACTCACATTAGTTGAGAGGATGGGAGTTCGGGCTTATTTCACCCTTTTTGGGGGAATTGTTTCCTATTCCAAGACTATATTATAGATTTTTGGTATGCTTTTGAATCCTTACCAAGACCTGATATGGAGTTAGTTATACATTTTCTAATGACTTGATCAAGACCGTGTGTTGAAGGGAAAAACTTCTTGCATCATAGGTTCTCCATTATTCTATTATCTATTTTTGATTCCCTAGTTTATGGTCATATTTAGGCTCTATGGATTTTATTACTGTCTAGGGAGGGGGTTGGTGTCTTGGAGATGGGATTGAAACTATACAAAGTATCTTATATATATTGTTAGAATAGGAATCAAAACCCACATAGTTTGTTTGACATAGTTTAAGGTCAAATGGAAGGACTATAAATTATAGTTAAACATAATGTAGAAAGGAATTTAATATAGGGATTGAGCCTTGAGGATAAATCCTATGTACCTTATTAATATAGGATTCAAAGTCCACATAGTTCATATTATGAACTTTTTTGTCATTAAAGGTGCTACAATAGAGATCTTAAGAGGGACTTATGCATGTAAGGATGCCCTAAACCGCCTTATATTGAGTATAAAAATTTCAGTAAATATGATATGTAATTAGGATTACATACCAATAAAGGCCCCACACTAGGGGAATAATCATCTTGATATTGGTACAATCATCACTAATATCTAATACCTTGTGAGTATTGCTCAGTGTGGGAAATAATATATTGTGGAATATTGGATACATCACATGAGACAAAAAAATTATATGGCATTAACATTATGGTTTCCCTTAGATTGGTATGATTATAAATCTCATGGAGAATATGGTATAGATATTGGGCCTTAATAATGAATACTATGTATCCTGATTATAATAAGAATCAGAGTCTTTATAATTTAGTTAATCCCTAACCCACTAATGGGTTTAAGGTACTTAAGGGCATGGTAGAGGATTATACTTTAGAGGAAGCCCTCTTATGAACCCTCTTATCATTTGATAATGGAAAAGTAAGGATGGTAGGCTCATTGAAAAATTTGGGTTTTATGATCCAAGGTAATTGGAATATAGAGGGACTTACACCAAGGTGGATGCCCATTGAATCTCAGCCTTAGGAATGCATCTTACATATCGCATCTGTAACATGAATCATAGCCCTTGTAGTTCAGTGAATCACAACCTGGTGATGGGTTGGGATATGTGATTACACTCGAAGGGATTATTAATATCCCTTAGTTTTAGGAAATAAAGGTACTTATAACAGAATGGAAACCCATGTTACATATTCATTCACTATCCCCTAACAGATGAAGAGAGATGACGACCACCAAAGGTCTGTCAAATATTTTTGTTATGACACAAGGGCCCATCCAATAGCATAACACAAATAGGGTCACATGAGTGTTTATCCCAGACTCATTAAGGGAACTCAACTTGTAAAGGGGGTACTCGGATAAAGGTTCATGGTCAGGGGTTTATATGGTGTATATCCATGTGTGTATTCCGGACAATGTTGACATGTCCTAGGGTGTCTGCCTAACATGACTAGGGTTTTTACTTGACATGTCTTAAGTGTCTTCATGACATTTTCTGAGTTTATGTTTGGCATGTCCTAAGTTTCTTCCTAACATTTCTAGGTTTTCATGCTGATAAGGTTGTCATATCTCAGGGTGCATCTCATGATCAAAGATAACATGTCAATGGGATGTCACATGATCAAAGAAGGCATGTCCAAGGTGTTTCGCATGATTGAAGGTAAACATGTCTAGGGTAACTCACATGATTAAAGGATAACATGTATAGGGTGATTTACATTATCAAACCAGACATTTCTAGAAAATTTTGCATGATCAACGCTAACATGTCAAAAGAATTTCAAGTGACCAAGGTCAACATGTCCAGATCCTTTTTCATGATCAAGGCTAGCATGTCCAAGGACTTTCATAAGATCATGAATGATATGATTAAGGTCACATGAGGGAATCAAAAGACTAGTGAGGAGTCATGAGATCATGTGATCTTAAAAGAGTCATGTGATGGGGTCTTGAAAATATTTCCATGATTGTGCTCATGAAAAAGAGTTCACATCCAAGGATTGGAGTTACATGTACAAGATTATCATTCCAAGGATACATGGTCAATAATTTTCTTGTGTAGAATATTTCATTCTTAAGAGTTCATGTAAAGGGTTCACATCCTAGGGTTTTCATGGTTAAGTGAAGGAATGTCCACTAGTTCACATGCATGTCAAGGTTTATTGCCAAGGAGTGTTCATGTAACAAGGGTGCATGTCTGTGAGTTCCCACATTTCATGGTTGAGGGTCTGTGAGGGAATTACATGTCATGGTATACATTACTAAATCTATATACATATCAAGGGGTGACCGCATAACTGAGGGTTTCACTGTATGGAAAATAAAAGTCCTCATGATGTTGAGGTTGTACACATGAGAGAATTACATGATTCTCAATTACTCATGTGATTGTGTGACCTCAAGGGTTTCTTGTGAGGGGTTCTCACGGTGGGATCTCAAGGTTACCTAGATGATTTATCTGAAGGAAAAAAAACATGCTCTTCTCCTACTCTATCCTCTATGCATCTCATTTTCTACATATACCCTTAGTCTTGTTCATGTGTTTTTTTAAATGGTAGAGGGTTTATATTGGTGGAGGTGGCCACATATATCACCTCATTACATGATTAAGGCATCACGTGCACTAACATGAGGCGATGGGTGGATTCACATGATCGCATGAAGTTTTCACCTGATCACTATTTTTTCACACAAAATGTGATAACTTTACATGATGGGCTTTAGATAATCATGTGATAGTTTGATAGAAAATAATTGAGGTAATTTAATTATGGAATCAGAGGATTAGAATGATCATATGTCATTAATTGGATAGTTTTTGGATAGTCCTTGACAACTTCACATGAGAAAATAAATAAAATACAGATGGTGAAAGATTCCTATGAAGGAAATTCAAATTATTCTTCAAGAGAAGTCGTGGTGATGTCGTACTACCTCATGTGGTTGTCACCACATTTTCATGTGATACTTAAAACATATTATAATGACTTCATGTGATGATCTTGCTTCTGATGATTTCACCGGGGCCCCTCCTGCATGTTGATATGATGCATGTGCACACTGGCAGCTGCAACCCCACATTATCACTTTCCAAAGGCGAGTGTATTTCATCAATTTCATTGGTGATGTCTTATCCTTGATTAAAATGGGATGATTTAATGTCAGTTACTATTTCCATGGATTTATCCATGGAGATCATTTCCTAGTATGGGTCTCCCCCATAGATTTAATTCATGTTTTTGAAACTCATTCTTGATTCCATCTCTTTGGGACACTAGTTAATTACACTACTTATGTATGGACATTCTACTATTTTCTTGACAGGGAAAAAACCTTCAATCTGAAGAGTAGTCACATTGGGAATCACTAGGTATGTTTTTATGCTGGGAGAATTGGTCATCTGTATTCTTTCTCCAGGGAGGGTATCTCATGTGAGTCATATTAGGGAACGAAACCCAAGGCATCTCATGTCGACCAGGAGGTAACATCACCATAAGTGTAAGTCTTTAAAGGATTTTTACCTCAAGAATCCCATAATAATGCATGGGGTGGGTAATTTGGATTATTTCACAAGTTCTATGTCCTATGGAGATAGATCAGGATGTCTGGTTGAGATGGATCAGGGCATAAGTTTAACATCTTATGGAGATGGGAATAGGGTTAATGTATTATGGGGACATGATGGATGAATCAGGGAGACCCATGGAGGTAGATCCAGGATGGATGGATTACAATTCCCTTTGAGGTGGGACCAGGTTGGATAGATCAGAACACCCCTTGAGATGAATCTGAAAGGTTGATTAGAACTCCCCTTGAGGTGGATTAGGGATGTGTGTCCCTATAAGGGGAGATGTAACACCTAGGTGGATGGACCAGAGCACCCCTTGAGGTGAGTATGGGTTGGATGGATCAAAAATCCCCTTGATAAGAATTAGTACGCCCCTTGAGGGGGATGAGGGAGGTGTGTCCATAGGATAGAAGATGTCAGGCCTGGTTGGACAGACCAAATAACCCCTTGATATAGGTTTAGGTTAGATAAATCAGAGTTCCCCTTTAGAAGAATCTAAAAGGTTGGTCAGAACACCCCTTGAGGTGAATCAAGTAGGTGTTTCCCTATGAGATAAGATGTCACACCTTGGTGGATGGACTAGAGTACCCCTTGAGTCGAGTTCATGTTAGATGGATCAAAACACCCCTTAATACGAATCCAAAAGGATGATCATACTTGAGAAAAACCAGGGAGGTGTGTCCCTAAGAGAGAAGATGTCACACCTAGGTGGATGGACTAGAGCGCACCTTGAGGTGGGTCCATGTTGGGTGGATCAGAGTACAACTTGAGATGAATCTGAAAGGTTAATCAGAATGCCCTTTCAGTCAAATCAGGGAGGTGTGTTCCAAGGAGGGAAGATATAACACCTGGTTGGATGAACCAGAGTACCCCTTAAAGTGGGTTCATGTTGGATGGATCAGAATTACCCTTGATATGAATATGAAATGTTGATCAAAAGGTCCCTTGAGGTGGATCAGGGAGGTATATCCCTAGTAGGTAGTACCTAAGTTTAGCATTGGTTGGGATTGAACCTTAGGAAAGCATCCTATGTACCTTGTTTAGAACACAGGGATCAAAACCCACATAGTTTAATTCCACAATTTAAGTTCATGTGATAGGACCGATCCATGTAGGTTAACGTCATGTGGTAATGATGCTCATGTTGATAAAGGAGTATCGATGAGGGATGGTGTGGGTATTACAAATAGAAGTTGAAATTTGTAAGAGGATTTCTCTTGGTTGGAGTGGTGTGAGGTATACACATTAAGCTTCCGTGAGGATCTCATTCCATGTGAGTGTTAGAGATATGGGGATCATCCTATGCCACTCATACATAGATCATCCTGTGTTGATCACACATGTTAGGACTACAGTTTTATGTCATTTGTTAAGGATGTTATAATGTAGTTTAAAATCATAAGAATAGTATGTAGAGGTGGGAAGTTTTATGCCATGTAGCTCTAATGTGGGTGGAATAAATCCTCACCACTTGGGATTACTGACCACTGAGCATGATCCTTTGGTTGGGGCATGGATTTGGCACTACCAGGGTACAATTATGATAGGAATGGTTAATCACGAGGTCCACATTAGAGTCCCCATGACTAGAAGCAACATCAGTTAGAGTACCCATAATCAGAATAAGTGGGTAAGATAACAGGTGAACTAAATGTATAGTTGATGAAAAGTAGGGGACTCAGAAGTCATTGTTCAGAAGTTTGGAGGGTTTCATGCAAGAGTTTCATGATCAAGGGGCCTTAGTACAAGGGTAGGACATGGAGTCTTTAGGTGTATGTGCACGTAAGATTTGGGTTGTGCATAGATCAGGGTTGTGCTCAGGTGGCTTCCCTTGTGCACACCTAAAATATGTTAAGATTCATTGCATGAGGGTTACTCGAATATAAGACAAGTCAAGTTTGGGACCATGGGAGGTCTTTCATGCAAGATTCCCTACCTTGGGTGTTCCATGTTTCTCATTGTCATAGAATATTAGTTTTATGCACAATGGAGTGATACTTTGTCTTATGGAGAGCCTCCCCAAGGGATGAGGTTAGCTTCTATTTATAGCTTAAATCCTTAGCAGTGGGTACAAAAAGTCTTTAATGTAGAAGGTGATTTATGTGTGGTTATTTCCTCTACTGTGAGGGCTTCATCATGCAACTTCATTGGATTGATGTCACCTTTGGTATACAAAGAGGTCTTTTGTGTTTAACAATTAAATCTTGGACAATGGGCTCTTAATTTAATTTCATAGAGTTAGACCATGATGGGGTGTCTCAAATACAGATATATAGAGTGGAAGAGTGAAAAAGACCCAAAATTAATTAGGGATAAAGAGGCCCATTTCCACACCACATATTCTTGAGAAGACTTTCATATAGTTTAAAGTCTTAATTCTTAGACTTAGGCTTCAAGTTTAAGGTCCTAGAGTTCAGAAAAAAGGGGAAAGAGCGTGCCAAATGGGGTACGTGCAACATGGTATAATGATAACCTAATGAAAATTAGTTTATAAGAGGTCCAACCATCACACAACACGTTCCTAGAGAAGCTTTCACATAGTTTGGAGTCATGATGTTAAGACTTGAGCACCTAGTTTAATGTCATAGAGTTCATACCAAAGGGAGTATTTCAAAAGGGATATTCATGGTGTGATATGAACAACTTGATGTGAATGAGGTCCTAGGAGGCCCTTTACACACAAAAAAACTCCCAGGTAAGATCCACACACAGTTTAAAGTCGTGATGTTGTGACTTGAACTCCTAGTTTAAGGTCATAGAGTTTAGACCAGAAGGGGATCCTTTGTGTGGTTGAACTGCATCAGTAGACCCCATACTAAGACTTATAAGCCCACGTGATTCATGATTGGTGTGGGAAATAAGGAGTGGTGATGGGGTTTCCCTGACACGTGGAAGTGAACAGTAATGGTAAGGAGGTAATGGGTTGATAATTTCTTAGTGACACTGACCTTCTTACTCAACATGTGTAGATGCACAGAGGGGTGACACCAAGGGTGTTGAAAATAAACTGGGATACAGGGTGATAGAAAGAAGTTAAGTTAATAATTCCATGTTTTTTATAAGGGGTGACCAATGGGAAGGGATGGAATTTTGATCATGTTCAAAACATAGAGACCACAACCACACCATTCAAGGATGGGGTGAGAAAATGAAGGATCAACTGCTAACAAAATTTGAAACACTGGGTCTATTATTTTTTGCTAGAGAACCATCAGGGCATTGGCTAGATTGTGAGGTGAGCCATCTTGGCTAGGAACCATTGTTGTTAGGGGGTTGTTTAGATTTTAACAATGATGAAAATCTAAACTGAGAAAGATATAAAGTATGGAAATGGATTGAGGAAATATCCTTGTGGGATTCAACACTCTAGATTCCATGCCACAACACATTTGATCACACCAATAGGGAATATGAGAAAGTAAGATTCATAACTAGGTGTTGAAAATAGTTTAAGTTCATATTTCATGGACTAGGGGAGAATTTCAAATGGGTGAAATTAGTGTGATGGAGTTGAAAACCTAATGTGAATGAGGACTAGAGAGGACCAAATCCACACACCACACCTTCATGATGACATGCACATAGTTTAAGGTCATGAAGCTTGGACCACAAGACATGTATTAGTTTATGGTCTTAAAGATCAGACCATGAAAAGGCCAAGGGGCCGAGGGATTTGATGAATTTGTGACTGGAACCAAATATGAGAAGTTTGGGTGTCACTACATATCCCATAAGTATAGGAATCAAGACACATGTAATTCCAAAACATGGCGCATTAATAGACTAATGACGATAGGGATGATCCTCTCTGGTGAGGGAATTAAGGCATCCATAGTCATTCCAGGGAATCCCATGTTTAGGGAATGAGGTAATTCTCATCTCTTATTTAGAGGAATACTGATTTAAGATGGGGTAAAACCACAGTTTAACATCATGCATTGAGGAAGTTTTTTCATATCATGTTTATCATATGGGGAATCCCAAACCTGTCTGAGGTAAGACTATAGTTTAGCATCATGCACTGAGGATATTGAGTATCCCAAGAGGATATGTGTGGTGTGATAGAGGTGAATGAAGGAAATGGAGGCCCAATTCCACACCACATATTCATGGGGGGTAATTTCATATAGTTTAAAGTCCTAATTCATGGACTTGAACTCCTATTTTAAGGTCATGTAATTCAAAATCATCACATAGTTTAACATCGTGAAACTAGGGACATGAACTCCTAGATTAAGGTCATAGAGTTCAGAACAAAGAGTGGAATAAATTCCAAGGGAAACGTGTAGTGTGGTAGAGTAACAAACCCAACATGAATGGAGGTCCAAGGAGGCCTATCATCACACAAAACATCATAGAGAAAACCCACATAGAGTTTAAAATGATGATGCTTAGACTCAGACTCCTAGTTTAAGGTCATATGGTCAAGCCCTTGAAAACAGTTTAAAGGAAATTTTGTATAGAGGCTAAACTACTCACAAGAAGTAATACTTGAGAAACTTTGTTTTTGTGGGAGGTGTAATATGCTATCCCTCTATAGTGATCAAATAGTATGCACCATTGGAATAGACCTTTTGAATTATGTAAGGTCCTCCCCACTCTAGATATAACTTTTTTGGATTCTTTCCAAGTATCATTAGCATTATAAGAGTCTTTATCATGTCAACCTACAAGGATTAGAGACGAGACTTCTTGTTGAACTCTTTTTCCATCTTATTCTGGCACCTCTCAAGATTATGCAAGGATTGGAGCCTATTCTCTTTGAGGGATTACATCTCAGCTAGAAAAACTTATACTATTTTTTATAGCTTCTTATAGTCATATAAATATGTTCAGAGCAATGTAAACTGAACCTAAATGGGCATGAATACCTTTTTTATGTATACTGGTGAATATGGAGTCACCTGAGTGGAATATTGAGTCATCGTATGATAAGTGCAAAGGGCGTTGGAGAGATTTTTTGACCAACTTTTCTTATTCTTTCCCACCATCTTCTGCAGAATGTTAGAGATGATATTTTTTAATGCCTCAACCTATCCATTTGCTTCCATGTGTTAGTAGGAAGTATTTATTGGTTTGATATTATACTAGGCATAAAATCTCTTCATCTTAGAATCCCGAAATTTGGTACCATTATCGGTGAGAATTAAATAAGGGACTCTGAATTGATGGATGATGGGGGAGCTCACGAATTTGATCACAGATCAGGCCTTCAATTCCTTTACAAGAATCAATTTTCCCACTTAGAGAAGAAATCTATTGTGGTTATAATGAAACTGCACTATCAAGCTGTTTTTGGTGGGTATGAGCCTACAACATCAAGTCCCTATACTGCAAATGGATAAGAATAATTTTTTGTGTGGAGGGGATCTGGTGGTCGATACACAAAGTTTTCATGTATTTGACATGAATGAGACCTCTTTTAATTCTTAATATAGTTGTGGTACAAGGTGGGATAGAAGTAGAAAAGATTTTGGATCTTGTTGGAGAGATTTAATCCTACCTGATGGGAACCACATTACCCAGTATAAACTTCCTATTGAACATGGGGAATCTCATCTCCTTGGTTGCAACAGAGGATAATTCCATAAAACCTATGTATTTATAGAGTTTTACCAGGGTTAGTCCCACTCCAAAGGGTAAACTGGGATACACACTAATGGATTCGCTAATGCTCAGCTCGATCTGGCAGTAGAAATCCATGTTGGAGATACTCAATGAAAGGAGATGTCTAATTGGAAGATTCCTCTACTATGGGGGAACATGAGGGTCTTGATGTGGAAGAACAAAAAATCAGATAGTTCACATAATTTCTATTTTCATCATCTAAAATGATGGGAGTGATGACCCTATGATGCGCCACATGAATAAATAGGTTATCCTTGTCAGGCTCTACAAGAGATGTAGCTAAACTAGCCAAGGTGTTAGGTCGACCATTCTATGACCGAAGTACATGAGTCACTTTTAGATGAGAAGGGAACTAGGCCATCAACTAACGAGTGTTCTCCATCAAGGGAATAAATTCTTGGTCTCTGATGATCTAATCACCATTAATATGTTTAATGAAAAACTTAGAGTCTCCCTTCACATGAAAGTGGGGGATGTTAATCTATAGGGTAGTATAAGACCAGTGATGAGAGCCTGATATGCTTCCTCATTGTTGGTGTATCCTTATAACAACAAAAATTATTATGGAAGGAAATACTATGCAGGGGTGCTGAAAACAATCCCTAAGAACACTCTATTGATCTTGGGATTGTCAATATTCTGACTAGTAGAGCTTTTGGAGTCACCATCAAAGTTAATATGCTAACCCAGAATGGATTGTTCCACTAAGAGGATGGCCTCATCTGGGAAGTCAACATCCAAGGGTAGCACTTCAGGGGTTGGATGGGTGGCTAGGAAATCTGAAATTGCCTGAACTTTGAAGTGTTTCTGTAGAATGAACCAGATGCCAAACTATTTAAGGATAACTGACCAATGTTCCAATATTACCATCATCATGGGGAGATTCAGGATATACTTTAGAGGATATACTTGTGACATAAGTTATATCTCATGATTTTTAAGATAATGTTGCAACTTCTACACTAAAAAAAATTAGTGTGAAGAAACACTTCTCAATGGGGGAGTATCTAGTCTCCGTGTCAAGGAACATGCAACCAAGATAGTATAAACTATTTTCTATACCCTCATTGTTTCTTTGGGAAAGAAGGAAATTGAGGGATCATTCCAGGGTAGTCATGTAAAGGACCAAAGGCTTCCCTAAAATGTGTGGTATCATAGATGGAGGTTGTAGTAGATACTTCTTGATTTCCTCAAAGGTGGTCTAGAAATCTTCATCCCACTAATAGGGGGTTACTTTATTTATGATCCTCAAAAAGGGATTACACTCACCAGCCAAATTTAAGAAGAATTGAAATATATAGGCTAAGTGGCCTTTGAGGCCTCTTAGCTCTCAAAGGTTTCTCATGGGAGGCATCTGGCTGATGTCCTTCATCTTATTTGGGTCGGTCTCAATGCCTTTTTATCTGACGATGAATAAGAGAAACTTCCTAGATTTAACCCCAAATGAACCTTCAAGGGGTTCATTATTTAAATTTTGGACATGGAGGAATCCAAGTACGTCCTCAATGTCTCTAATATGGTCTTTACATTGGAAAGTTTTGACAATTAATTCTTCCATGTAGTATTCCACCAACATATCGAGAATCAGTTTGAAGATGCAATGCATGAAGTACTGATAAGCGGATCCTATATTATTCAGGTGGAAGGGAATCAACTGATAACAAAATTTCTCTTTCCATGACATGAAGGTAGTATAATCCTCATCTTATGGGTCCATCAAGATATAGTTGTACCCAAATTATCCATACATAAAGGTGAGGGCCTAGAACCTATATGTAGCATCGTTCAACAGATCTGTCACTAGAAGTGGGAAATAGTCCTTTGGGTAGTGGTGGTTGAGATCTTGGAAGTTGATACAAACTTTGATATGCCCGTTTTAATTTCTAACCAGAGCAATGTTGGATATAAACTTTGGGTAATGGACTTACATGACAAAGTTGGATTTGATAAGATTATAAACCTTAGGCTCAAACATGGTATCCTGAGAGGGATTAATTTTTATAGGAGGATGCTTAACCCACAATGACTCTCTGAGAGACCAATACAGTGTATAGCGACATGAAGGTCTAGTCCTAGCATCTCATAGTAGCTCTAAGTGAAGAAATTGTGGTGCTACTTCAAGAAGGAAATATACTCTACTGCTCCTCTATGGGTATAGCTGTATTGATCAGCATTGGCCTCAAATCTTCCTCAATTCCTAGTTTCACCTGAATCAATTCATCAATGGTGGTGGGGGCCCCCTCTTCAAATGTATTAAAATAATCTTCCAAATCCTCTTCATCATCTGAGGTGGGAGAATTAGTATAATATGAGGGGATCCTACTCTACTAAAACCATGGTGACATAGGTTTTCGATCTAATTCCATCTAGATAGTAGCTGTGAGGTCCATACTTGATTTCAAAGTAATAATAGTGATTTGGATTTTAGAAATTAAACCATGATATACTAAACATGAGGGAATGTCACAAAATTGTGGCCATAGGGAAAACATATCCATACCATACAGGAGTGGGGGTGTCTGGTATCACTCAACCATGTCCTATGTAAGAGTATGAGGTAATTCATAGACATTACTTCCTTTTATGAATGTTTTTACCCTTTTTATTAGATATGAAAAAACAACCACTAGGATTTGGTGTTTTTGGTTCCACCCGATGAATTTGGAAAATGAAAGAATTATCAAAGTCTACCCATGGATTGGCCATGGAGGTTTTGCGCTCAACCTCATTGGTCTGAACTTACATCCCCTCACTCTTGTAACAGATGGCATATAGGTACAGGGATTCGAAGGATTCAAAGGTTTACGCATCACCTTGGAGTTCCCCTACTCAACTATTGAGGGAGTACTTGAGGCTCTATTAAAATGAGGAGGGTACCACTGCATGAAAATGTAGCCAATTCCTACCTAGAAGCGCATTGTATACAATATCTTGTGAGAATACCGCACTTTCTAACAAGCCACGAAATAGGGTCTTCAATCAAATCCTTCCTCACAGTCTTTCTTGATTCTTCATAACCCCAGATCTTCAGGTCCGAAGGAGTCAGATCTTCTTTGGTCAACCCCAACTTGTGGAGCATCTAGTTTAGGATGAGATTTATCCCAGAACCTGTGTCCATAAATAAATAGTGGACTTCCCCACGACTGAACTATCATGTGATGGAAAACAAGAAAATTTACCCCTATATGATGGCACCCTCATCCTTTCTATAGAATGAGATGACAACTTGCCATTCCTCTTTGTTTGACCTCCTCTGCATAATAGGATTTTGCAGCAGCTACCTCTGCTTCGAACTGGAGTGGGCTTCTAAAAACCTCTATAAGGGATGTACACATTTATTTAAAAAAAATATAGGTACTAAAATATCTAAATAATTGTGGTTATTCTAGCTATATACTTCACCACATCATACTTACACACCAAAAAAACACTTCTTCCCATAGGGGGACACTCCTGGGTAGGGGAACAGTGGAAGTTTTTGGTTGTACCACTACGTTATAGCTAGTACTAGAAATATTCTGCTACTGACCATCTAACTCACTCTAAATCATTATTGATTGACTATCATCTAGTTTAGGCCTAACTCTAGATGGGTTTGGTTTATTATCATGTGATCGCATCTAGTTTGTTCTATTTTTTAAAAAGTTCTAATCTAGTGGAGTATCTGATAGAGTGGGATGAGAGGTTTGTGCCTGATGATCTCTACACAAAACCTAATTCCTAATCTTTATAGAATGAATGTCTAGGTTTGAGGCACCGGCCTAAACATTCTAGTGCTTCACATGTCCATGACCTCTCCTTTAATAGCATTGTTCAGAGGCACCTGGGGGGTTTCCTGACGTTCCTCATCATCAGGAAGTGTGAAGTGGTCTATTAACTAGATGTAATTCATAGAATCATACCCCTTATCATCATCATAAGGGTCTTCCTATGTTGGGTGGACCCTATTGAAGATTCCCAACTCCAAAGTCATGATGTCATAGAGAGTGAATGATGTCTTCGACACTGGTGGGGGAATCTTATTTCCCTTGTGTCATCAGCGTCAAGTCTTATGAGACTTAGAGGGTTGTGATGAAGATACAGATTTGGTGTATGGAGAAGGTGAAATGACTAAAAGAGGTTCTAGCTTTCCTAGGTAGGCACAAATGATTCCATTGGCATGGGAAACTACTAAACGGGCCAACCGATCGTCATACTTTTGGGTCTCATGGCTAAAAATTGTCTTCTATTCACCCGAGCCCTCACTATCACTGCCAGTCTCAGTGGAGATATGTGTCACCTATGTCGGGACATATTTTAACTTGACCAAACCATTATCCACTTAGTCTTGGAGACAATCCTTGAATACATTTAATTCTTTGATGGTATGTTTTATGATCTTATGGTATGGGCAATGTTCAGGGTGATTAGTGCATCTGGCTTCCTGGGGTCTCCTCCACTTTGGAAGTTTCAGAATTACCTTTCCTAGGGAACATAGTAAATAACTCAGAACTTCCACATTCTTGAAGGAATAGGTTTGATAAATCCTTCCTAGAAAGGGTGCTATGGGAGCCTGACCCTAATGAGGGGATAGGGCCAAATTCTCTCATCTAGGAGGTGGTTGCACTTTCCATAGCAGAGCTTTGTGATTTTGTGCCAGATGAGGCTGCCCTTGTTGGGGATGTGCTGGGAAAGGACGAAAATGGTAATTCTACTACACATGTCAAGGATCACATGGAAAAGGGGACAACAACTCTACCAGATCAGGGGCCTCCACCTTTATAGAAGAAAAAGTTTCTTCCATGTCAAGCCTTCTCGTTGGAGATGGAAGAGGCAATGGGCGCACCTATTTGGCCTGCTATAAGGATTCCTCTAGATGTTGGGTCTTATTAGAAAAATCCTAGAACCCACATAGGAAGTTCTGAGTGATGAGTTTAGGGCCCAACACAGTCTTGAAATTCCTTACGCATATATTTAGAAGCTGCTCTTGAGTCAATGGCATGTCGATTGAGTACATGCATGAGGCCTTTACACATGGTGAAAAAATATATGAATCACTCATTAGGCCCTTTCTTTCACTTGAAGAGGTTTTCAATACTTTTCTTATGTGTGGTGGAGCTGAAATGGTAAAGTAACTATCTGTGAAGGTCTTCCCACTCAGTGGTGGACCCTATAGGAAGATGGATGTACCAGTGTAACGACCCAAAATTTTGAATAAATCTTGTTTCCTAATTTTGTGTGTTATTTTATTTCATACTCAATAAAACTTTTTCATTTAATAAAATGAGTATAATTAAAATGAGACTGTTGGGTTTTGACTATTATATGACCGTTAGTCAGTATGACATTTGGAAACTAAATGTTGCGGTTATTGTCTCTAAATACAAGTGATCTTGGTTAATTAATATAGAATGAAGATTCGATGGCCTCATCCAGTAGTCTCGAGCCAATCAAAGCCCATCTAACAGAACTTGGGAAGGATGTAGCACCACTGAGCTTTGCTCTGGACCAAACCAAAGCTGAACTTCATCGTGTGAAGCTAGAACGGAATCTCCTTCACGAGAAGTTCAAACTGATAGAAATTACTACTCGTGCGATGTTGGCTGAGCCGCCTTCAGATTCTCTCACCTTAGTACACCTTACACTTAGGTCCTATGCTGGGGTTATAAGGGGCTATGTAAGGAGATCGTAACTGCCTTGTGTAATCCTTTGATTTAAATAAAAATTGTGATTTCTTCTTATGATGAAGTTTGTGAATTTTCAAATGTCCGGATAAATATTGTATGCATATTTTTGATGAATTCTAGAAAAAGGATATTTAAAAATATTTATGTAAACCTTAAATAATTAATTATGTGTAATGATTTTCAAAAAAAATGGTCTTCTACAATTATGTTTAGTAATAAATTTAGAGTCTAATAATATCAACTTGATTTTTGATGAATAATAAATTATGAATAGTGATTTTACCCTTAGGATTAGTAATGTGACCAAATGGATTAGTAATCTCACTTAAAGAAAGTATTAATATAATCTAGGCACCTTGATTAAGTAATGTGATTCAACAAAATAGGTAAATAACTATTTCAGAAATTATTAGTCAAGTATCGGTTTTTCGGGTGAATAGTGTTTTTTAATTAAAAATTAAATTAAAAATATTTAGAAAATAATTTTTATAAAATGGAGTTCATTTTTAAACTCAGAGCATCGATATTATGTTAAGGTAATTTTTGGGGATTTTTCTGAAAAAAATGAATTTTTGGTGAATAGTGTATTTATTTAAAAATTAAATTAAAAATATTTAGAAAATTATTTTTATAAAATGGAGTTCATTTTTGAAATCAGAGCATTGATATTTGGTTACGGGTGTTTAATGACATCATTAAATGATGTATTAAGTATGTAATCAATATGGTAGACTTATGAATATTAAGATAAGGTATGAGTTGTCCCAAGTGGCCAATACAATGGGCAAGCCCATGGTTTTTCCAATACCACCAATGAGGTGTCCCTTGGCCATTAATGCCTTGTCCCCTCACTTTCCCTATAAATACCAAGCCATTCTCTCATCCTTTCGACTCCAAAATCATCCTCAATGAAGTCCTGGTCTCCTTACCTCCCAAGGAGTCCACCCAAGGTTCCCCCAAGCCATCAAGGTCCCAACCTTTGAGTTTTAAGAGTTACGTTTTAAGGTAAGGGATCTTACGTCTCTCTTTCTTTCCAAGTACTCTCTTTTATGTCATTTCTTTTATGATCCATGTTCTTATGTTGAGGATGTTCTTTTATATTCATCCTACTGTCCTTTTCATGTTCATATGATGAGAGACCCCCTCTTTCTCTCATCATTTCATTTTATGAATGTTTAAGTGGCGCTGTTAGGCTGCCAAATTTTTAAGGGATTCTTTCACCCTTCTCGTTTTCACGATCTATTTTCATGTCAAGTCTTTAAAGTTCCTTTTTATTATGTTGGGGTATGATATATATATCTATCATACTGATATTTTATTTTCATATGATGAGAGACCCTATTTTATCTCATCAATTCATTTTTTTGAAGTTTAAGTGACGTCGTTAGGCTGCCAAATTTTCATAAGATAAATCCTATTTTTGTCTTCCTTTCATGTTCTTCATTTCATATGGTATATCTTTCAAATTTCATTACCATGTTTTTAAATCCTTTATATTCTATCCCCCTACTGTTTTATGGATCATTTATGAGTGGGTGACCCATGTCCCCTCTCTTTTCAATGTTTTCTAAAACCCCGTAACATAGCCGTTATGCTGTAGAATTTTCATCTCAAAATGTCTCTCTCATTTTTTAAAATTCTTTTATTTTATTAAGTTAATAATCAAAACTCTTTATTCTATAGGGTTATTCACATATATATCAAAATTTTATATTTTAAATTCTGGTATTTACATACATGAGACCCGCTTTCCTTTTTTGTGGATTTAAAGTGACATAAAGATCACGTCTTTAAAGCAGTTTTTAAAATGTGATGACTATGAAATGAAACCCATTTCTTTTATGATATATGGGTTGTTTATGAAATTACAAATGATGATATATGTGGATCACATGATAATAAAGTCAAATTTAATGGTGCGCCCTTATAGTGCTCCAATGCATTGGGTAATGATGTAACCACTAGAGATTATAATTGTAACGATATCTTGGTGAATAACCTTGGTAATTTCAAATAACACCTTGGGGATGGACCATGGTGATATGTTCATGATTGTCAATGTTAAATGTTGTAGCCATATCTTCAAGTTATGAAACACATTATTTTTATTATGATATGCCTCATGATATCCTTCTCATGCCTTAAAGTTATTTTTCACGACTTTTGATGTATCTCAAGTTCACATGTAAAATGTTTCCCTTATTTCCCTTACTGGGCCTTCTGCTCACCCTTTCCTTTGATGTATGCTCCCAGGTTATGAGATGCTGTAATTAACTAGGATAAAAAAATGAATAAGACCTTCAAGTATTTAAGAAGAATATTTTATGTTGTCATGTATTAAGTTCCTGGTTTCCAAGACACTAAACCTTAAAGATCCTCGGTTTTGTATAATGTAATGAAAGTTTATGTGATAAAAAGGCGGGATGCTATAACTAGACGGATAAAGGTCCTTCTAATGTCTAGATGAAACGACAAATCCTGAAGGCCTCCTACTACTTTGGGGTTCCCAACATGGGCCCACACCTTGATATAAAGTGGGGAAAATGATGTAGGTTGTCACCCATCCCATTGAATGGGGGAAATCTAGAGTTCCCAAAATCTGATGGTGCTTGCATGTCCTGTACCCATGCTGGGTACAACTTTTTTTATGGTGGGATCACCACCTTTCATGTTTCTAGGGATTCAAGGTGAGTGCTGAGAGTGGTTATCAAATAATCATGGAGAGGGTACCTATCTTAATGAGTTTTCCTAACCACCAATGCATTGACATGATCATCAACTTGGTAAGTAGGCTCAACGTCTTGTGGAGTGGAACAACTTGGATCTCAAGGAGGGAAGTTACACTACTCAGGAGGGTTTAGTGACTCATATCTCAGTCAATTGTTGTAAACCTCTTCCTCTTCTTTGTCTGGATGCATCTGATTTCTAACCTCGACTGGGGAAAAATGGCCAAGGAGGAATTTCTTTCCCATTGGGGTAGAAATGGGATTCCATTGGGTGGAATCATAGTCTAGATTATAATAAGAAATGAGCTCATTGATAATTATTTTTTGGTCTATTATCAATTGAAGCAAGGTGTACATTATAAGCTTCACCTCTATCTTCGATGAAAACACTAATGGATCAGAGGGCCCAACATGGTTTTTACCCTATTCTATGTTTCGATGGGTAGGAAATGTCTAAGAGGGATCCCCAAGGCTGAGTGTCTACCTACACTGGTGGGTGAGTAAACCTGTATCAGGGTTTATCTGGTATTGCAATGCCCCAAAGGGAAGATCTTCCCTATCAAGATATGTGTTGGTTCCCCTATTTATATGATCCTATAGCAGTTTGGGGATAACCATGTTTACCATACTATAACCAAAGTATAACTCTCTTCGTTGATGGGTAAGTCAGTTTATCATAAGATAGGGATGAAGTGGGGAGTATCATACTTTCCTCATCCCTTGATCTACACATACAGATATGCCTCTTCCATAATCTGGTAGAGCACTATGATTCTATTAATTAAAAATTGTTGGAGGCTCTGATAGTAGATGGGAGACTTAGGGTGCTGATCCACTAGGATTTCTGTTAACTCGACCATTCATCACTACTAATCAATATCCTCGAGGTGCCCCTGGCTTCCTGGATAGGTCAACTAGTGATCACAGAGGCGATGAAACATCACCTAGTTGGTTTAGCCGAAACATGAAGACTAGCCCTTAGTGATGGAGTCTAGAATATCTATGTTGGGAGTTGAATATGTCCAGAATATCATAGGAAACTAGTCATTTTCTAGAACCTCCTGCATGCCCTATTTTTTAGAGCCCTATTCTTGGTCATCCCAAGCTCCAATCAGAGCTGGTTGAGAGATGGGTGATGGAATTGATATGGATCATCTCAGTATCTAGCTGGCTATAAGAGGAGTTATATCACAAGTCACTTTTTCACTACACATCGGGATGTCCCTTGGGGGTGGTGCCAATCACATCATCACATCCCTATTGGATGGGGTATTCACCACTACCTCATGTTAAAGGGTGGTAGTTATCATATTTGGATCAGACATCTACAACTTAGTAAGGTTATCACCATCTAAAGAAGTTATTACAAACTATAATAACTCTCAAATATCTTGGGTATTGGTAGATATGGAGACTTGTGGTGACTAAGATGGATTCATGGTGTGCCTCTAGAAGGTCCCCAGAACTTTCTATACCTACATGTACCTGGGAAGGGATATAGGGACCCTATGGATTTCACCCTCAAGGATGGTGAACATAAAATTTTAAGCTCCTACCACAGACTCAAGAAGTTTGGGTGGAGGTTCCATTACTGATTCTTCAGTGTCCTTAGAGTCAGATAGGTCAATGAGGTCAATAATGACTTAGCGTTTTCCATGATTTTTCCTTTAGTGGTGATTGTTCAACCTTCTACCTCAGGATGATTCTTTAGGGAAGAGTAAGTCTTAAGCATGGGGAGGACCTCAACACCATTTTTTTGGAACATGAGGAGGACCTTCAAACTGGTGTAAGTGGACACAAAGAGGACCTCCATGTTAAGGAAAGGGAGTATGAAGAAGACCTCTGTATTGGTTATTGAAAGAACAGGGAGGAACTCCACTTTGGTTGGTGATAGTGTGAGGAATACCTCTATTTTATTAGTTATTGTGAGGGGAAGTCCTCCGCATTACATCTCCTCATTATGGGTTGTCCCTTAATGGTTTTCGGTAGTGAAAAAAATTGAAATAGTCAACCTAACCTACCTATGAGATGGTTGGGGTATCAATCCCAATATGGTGAATATGGGTCCCTGTTGACCTGTAATAGGGATATAGAGGAATGAAATAATAGTTGTGGGGACCAATGGAGTCATAAAATATTATTCCCCTTGTTGGGAATTCTCATAATCCTACCCCCAACATTATCTTCAGCTGCTTCAGAATGATACCAGTAGAGAAGTGGTAAAGTCCACCTGTTCTTCCTCATGAGACAACCAATCATTATTAGTGATGAAGGGGCCTGATGGGAGCCCTCCTTGGTGAATTTCAGGTAGCAGTTGTGACTTGGGTGACTCAAACATCCCCCACCTCCTCGATATAGGGGAATGAGTCATAGGATCACTATGGGGAGAGACTCCTAAAATGGTTTATTGTTGAAACAGGGAGTGGTTGCTCCCTGTGTGGAATTTGGGGGTAATGGTGTCAGTGAGTAACTAATGACTGTAGGTCCTGTTGGGCCATTTACCTTGAGGGAATGATCTCATATTGATAGTACCATCATATGAGGGTGTCAATCATCCTTCTCTAGATGATCTTTGAGGGTGAAATGGGGCATGGTTTCCTAGTATCAAAAGTTGTAGCTAAACTCATGGTGGGTTTTGAGTCATGAGGGATTACCACATCTGTATTTATCCTACCCTAGAACCTATGGGAACTAGGTTGGTGATTTTCTATTATGTTAATTGTGTAAGGAATATCGATTCATCCATAAGTATAGGTGAAAGGAAAGTGATACCCAATGCCTTAGAATTATCCAATCTTCTGAAGATAGAAATGGATCCTTGTTAAAAATGTCATAGACCAAGGATTAATAACTTCTGACTGCCCTAATTTCTAGTGAGTTCCATCCTAGGACCATCGTTTTATTTGTTTTACCTAGAACCAGATATCTGGATTTGGTGACATGAAAATCTATTGATGTCTTGATGCTACTAGTACCCCAACTGAGTAGATTAGATTCATGTTAGGGTCACTATTTCTATTTCCAATGCTTTCACTAGGGTCCCACCTATGTGTTGAAATGATGCATGTGCATGCTTACTATTTTAGCCTCACATTCCCACTTTCCAAAGGTGGGTGGATTTCATCACTTTCATTAGTGATGTCTTCTCCTTGATCAAAATAGTATAATGGGATATTGGTTCCTCATTTCCATGTATTCCTCCTTAGATATTGTTTCTTAGTCATGGTATCCCTAATATAATCAATTAATGTTCATAGAACTCATTCTCAGTGCTATATATTTTTGGAAAGTAGTTAATTACACTGATTTTGTCAGGATATTCTACTTTTTTCTTGACATGGTAATAACCTTTGGTCAGGAGAGTAGTCACTTTGAGAATCATAAGGCATGTTTGGACACTAGGAGCATTAGTAACCTATATTCTTCTTCTTGGGAGGGAATCTCATGTGAGTCATCTTTGGTCAGAAAATCAAAGGCATCCCATGTTGATCATGGTTCTATGAAGCCATATGTGTAAGTATTCCAAGGATTTTTACCTCAAATGTCCCATAATTATGCATGGGGTAGGTGATTTGGAATATGTCACAAGTTCAATGTTTTATGGATATTTATTGGGATGTCTAGTTGATATGGATTGGGGAATAAATTTAACATCCTATGAAGATGGTCATAAGTTGAATGTCTTATGGGGATAGGATGGATGGATCAGGATTCCCTATTAAGGCAGATCTAGGATGGATATATTAGAACCACCTTTGAGGTGGGCTCGGGTTAGATGGATCAGAATACCCCTTGAGGAGAATCCAAAAGGTTGATTAGAATACCTATTAATGTGAATCAGGGAGGTGTTTCCCTAGGAGGGAAGATGTCACACACAGGTGGATGGACTAGAATGACCCTTGAGGTGGTTACAGGTTATATGGACCAGAACCCCCCTTGAGAAAAATTTGAAAGTTTGGCCAGAATTCCCCTTGAGGTGGATCAGGGAGGTGTGTCCCTAAGAAGGAAGATATTAAACCTAGGGGGATGGACCATAACACCCCTTGAGTAAGGTCTAGGTTGGATGTATTAGAGATCCCCTTGAGACGAATCTGAAAGGTTGATTAGAATCCCACTTGAGGTGAATCTAGGAGGTGTGTCCCTAGTAGGAAACATGTCTTACCTATGCGGATAAACCAGAGCACCCCTTTAGGTGGGTCTAGGTTGGATAGATCAGAACACCCCTTGAGATGAATCCAAAAGGTTGATCAGAACACATTTTGAGGTGGATAAGGGAGGTGTGTCTCTAGGAGGGAGGAAGTCACACCTGGGTGGATGGACTAGAGAAAACCTTGAGTCGGGTCCAGGTTGGATGGATCAAAGTGCCCCTTGAGATGAATATGAAAGGTTAAACAGAACACCGCTTGAGGTGTATTGGGGTGGTGTTTCCCTAAGAGGGGAGATGTCACACCTAGGTGGATGGACCAGAGTGCCCATTCATGAGGTTCTATGTTGGATGGATCAGACTTCCCCTTGAGAAGAATACTAAAGGTTGATCAAAATTCCCCTTGAGGTGGATCAGGGTGGTATATACCTATGAGGGAGTAACTAAGTTTACCATTAGTCGGGATTGAACCTCAGGGAGGCATCCTACATACCCTATTTATAAGATAGGGATCAAAACCTGTGTAGTTCTATGTCATAGTTTAAGGACACATGATAAGAACGATCCATATAGTTTAACATCATGTGGTAAGGATGCTGGTGTCATGAAAGGAGCATTGAACAGGGATGGTGTGGATCTTACACATGAAATCTTCCCTTAATAATAGTATTTCTCTTAGTTGGAGTGGTGTAGGTCTTGCACATTGAGCTTCCTAAAGGATCTCATTCAATGTGAGTTCCATAGGTATATGGATCATCCCATGGCACTCATGCATGGATCACCCTGTGATGATCGCAAAGGGTAAGACTACAATTTTACATCATGTGTTAAGGATATTATCATGAAATTTAATGTCATATGACTTGGACGTGGAGCTAGGCTATTTTACATCATGCATCCCATATGTGGGTGCACTCACTCCTCACCCCTTGAGATTACATGGCCATCTCTCATGAACCTTTAGTTAGGTAATGGAATTGGAACTGCCATGGTACAATGATAGGAGGAGTGTTCAATCACAAGGTACATGTTAGAGTCCCCATGATCAGAAGCAACAGGGGTTAGAGTACCCAATCTCAGAAGAAATAGGTGTGAAAATAAATGCACTGATGGAATAGGGGACATCAATTAGGGGACTCAAAATTTGTTTCATGAAATTTTGAATGGTTTCGTGCAGGAGTTGTGTGAGAAGGGGGCTCTAGAACAAGTGTAGGGAATGAATTCTTTAAGTGCAGGTGCACACAATATTTGGGTTACATGCAGATAATAGTTTCACGTAGGTGTATTATCTTATGCGCACCCAAACTACGTTACGATCTATTGTATGAGGGTTACTCAACTATAGGACAGGTCATGTTTGAGCCCACAAATCACGCAAGATTATTTGCCTTGGGTGTTATATGTTTCATGTTATCTAGGATGATCCATTTTATGTGTAGTAGAGAGATGATTCATATTTGTAAGAGCCTCACCAAGGGAGGTTTGAGCTTCTATTTATAGTCAAAATCCTTGGTGGTGGGTACACAAATCCTTGGTCGCATAAGGGGATTTATGCACAGTTCCTTTCTCTACCATGATTTCTTCATCACACAAGACCATCAGATTGATGCTACCTTTAGCACACAAAGAGGAATATTGCACACAACACTCAATTATCATATGCATCCCTTATTTTTTCTATGCACTTTTCTTTTCCATCCTATTATCCATGGAAAAGAATATGAAAAATCCCGTCATCTTTGGCACATAATTCCTTTTTGTATGAAATGGTATTCTTTCACACGGGCACTGAAACTTGTTTGTGACACATTCATTGACCCCAAAATGGTCTTTTGGGGAGGCCTATATTATTAGTTCATCCAAAACTAGTTGTTTAAAGATTCTTATGAAATTTTAGTGCCAACTGATGTATACATGCACAATCATCTCTTTATGCAATGGCTTGGTGAAATTTTCACACGCATGAATTGCATGCTCCTTCCCTAAACAGACTAAGGAATGGATTTGAATTTTATTCATGTGATGCCATATTATCACGTATCTCAAACAAGTTTTTGTGACCGAGTATTTTCATCAAGATAATAATACTCATGCAATTATGAAATAGATATGTGATCACATAATGCTAAAGAGTTTACATGATGATTATGTTCTTCAAAAACAATTCATACATATAATATGTAGATTACATGAAAAATGTATCAATGGATATACAGACACATGATACTTGATTGTTAACATGATTAATGAACTTCATGTGATAGCTCTCATGCAAGACAAATGGATAATGTCGATCACTAGGGTGTCGACACCAGTTTTATTGGGCTTATGTATACATCATAAAAAGACATAGGTTTGAGGAAAATGGAACTATTTTTGAGAAAAAATTGGTAATGGGTTATGACATAGAACCATGGGGTTGAAAAATATGAATAACAATTGGAGGTTGAAGGCGGTTGTGTGAGGAGATAAGACAGTGCATAACACTTTGATTATACAAATGCAATTTTTTCCATATATTTTTTATGGAGGAATAATGTTGCACCCAAATATCATTCGATATCAATTTTTTAGACATATGGTTCGTGCTTAATAACCTCTCTATGTCATTCATTCTCCAAGTCGGTATTGGGGTCAACACCCACAATGCATGCACCCATACCCTCATTAGTTGTGCCATGCCATTGTGCAGCCTTCCTAAGCACCACCTGTATAGGCCTTGTGCACTCACAATGAGTGTTATGCTCTCCCACACCTTTCTGATCGGTAGGATAATTGTGCTAGATCCCAGCCATGGTTAAGGTGACTCCCACATGTTCCCTAGTTGAGTTGGCCAACTAGTTATCTTGGATGGTCAAATTGTTTTTCTAAGGAACTCATAAATACATAGAATAATTATCAAATAACTATACAATTAAAACATTTGATAGAAAATATACCTTTATAAATAAATACCAATCCATTCTCCCTAAATTACATTTCCTAATATCCTTTATGAAAATATATCAGTGAAAAAGGGTGCCAATACTGTTATAGATTTAAATGAAGGTGTCATGGTTTAGAAATCATGTGAATGATTTTTCATGATTACATGATTTACCACTATGATTATTATTACTCATACTGACTCTTTTTGGTTTCAGTCAATGGTTAGAACTAAAATTAATAATGTTAATGTTGAATATGATGTATGATGTTATGATTTTACTCATGATAAATGAAATAAAATGGTATATAAAATGAGAAATTATTCAGTTAAGAATAACCAACTATATTGATATATGATTAACAACTTGAACATAAGTGAGTTTCCATATGAACCAAATAAAAGAAAAATGGAGTTTCATGAAGGCCCTAGTGGAAAGAAGATTCAAATTTCAACATGTCAATAATGTGGGAAGAATTGTCCAGGGAAATGTCTCAATGGAATGTGAATATGATTTGTGTGTAGAAAATAAGGAAATAAAGAAAGTAATTATTGATGAAAAATGAAAATTTTGGTTAATATAGTGGATGAGAATAATGGTTTCCATAATAGATCATAGAAATTTCAGTGTTTTAAATATGTAAAGTATGTGAATTGTGAAAATCAATTTCCTTGGATTAAAGTTTGAGAAGTGGATCTTCAAGATTGTGTGAGTAAATGTTTCACTATTGATAACGAAGAGTCTACAAATGACATATGAAAATGTATGAATTATTTTAATAGAATTGTTTATTTTTCAATTAAGAAATGTGATTAAATTATGTTTGATGAATATTAAGACATAATTAATATTTAATATTGTTTTAAGGAAGTATTAAGGAATAAGATAAATAAGCTTACTTAATGTTTTAAGAAGGAAATGGAATGATGGAAGTGTTTATATATTGGGACTTTAGAATTATATTTTAGAAGTGTTTTATTATTGATATTATGGTTATAACAATCATGTAATGTCTAAGGAATGTTATGAAGTAGTTTTTTATTATGGATTGATAAGTAAATGTTGAATGGTATTGATAACCTAGAAAAGTGATTTAGTGGTTAAGTGATTTATTTTGTAAATTCATGATTGAGGGATAGATAAAACTTGATATGTGTCTTATGTTGATATAATATTATTTAATTGGGATAAAGATATGAATAATATTAATAAGGTAAATTGGATAGTATTTTCGACCTTGAAATTAATTAGTGATTTGATGAAAAATTTATTTATGTTAACTTTGATGAGTTTTATTGCATTATTGGATTTATATAATATATTTTATAAACTATGATTTTATTTTAGGAATAAAGATATAATTAATTTTTGGAAGTATATATGTTTTCATTTAGGTTTTATGGTGATTAATGTTATTAGAATTATTTAGGGGAATATATGATCAAGGTGTTCACATGTTTGGTATGTGACATTAAGAGCTACTTTATATTGTTTAGGGATTAAAGATATACTGATTTTGGAAAATTTGTGACCATTGTTTTAATTATTGGGTTTTGAATACTGGTTAATAATGCTTTGAGAAGTTTTTAAATTATTTATTTTTGGAATTAATTAAGTAGATATTTGGGTATTATTATTAAAATCTTTGAGATTAATCTTTCAAATGAAGTTTTATTCATACTAGTTATCTTATCATGTGCTAGAAATTTCTAGTTTTAGTAACATAATATAGATAAGAGGAATAGATTATCATTATTTTATAGATCTTATTATATATTATAAGATTAATTTAGTCCATCAAGCATGAATAATTCAAAATTTTCATTAATCATTAGAATATGGGATGAAAAGAGGTGGAAGAAAATTGAAACACATAATTAAAGGATGAAATTTCATTTATGTATTTGAGGAAATAAATTAAGTATATTTTCTCATATTAAATGGTAATGAATTCATTAACTATAAGAAATAAGATCTTAAAAAAGAAAATGTGTTCCTTTTTATAATTATTTCTAGGGGATTTATGGTTGTTTTCTCCCCTCACATACTTATGGTATTTTTGTCATTAACATTACTATGATATTTCCCTATATCACTCTATATTACTCTTTGAACAATATCTTTCTCCTACATGCCCATATTTTCATTTATATATAATTTTATCCTTATTTGGTAACATGATTATGAGTTATTTCATATAACCTTTTTGTTTCCCACTCCCCCTTTTCAAAGGAAGTTTTATTAACCGTTTGTATGATACAGATTTTCAATGAAGGTGTTTTCAAATATTGAACCCCTAACTAATGAGATAAAATTGAGAGGGCACAATTTATATATGGGGTGAGAATATAACAACCAAAAATTTAGTTTAAAATAATATTATTCTTGATATATTTCTTAACACAAAACACCAAGGTTTAAGCGAACTGTGATATGATATAAAAATATTATTATTTAAATTTATTTATTATAACCTAGCCATTATATTGATATGTATAAACAGTAACAATAACATTAGAAAAAATATGAATATATTTTTTAAATAATGAAAATTTGTGAATTAATTCTTAATAAATAATTATTCACTTTTTAGTAAAGACGTTTTATTCTTCAAAAAAATGTTATATTTACAAATGATTTTTATTGCATTTTATGCATGAAAATTATAATTTATTACTACCATTTTCAAAACAATTATTTTTGGGAATAAATAATATTTTTGAATAAAAAATATCAATATTATCTTATGGTGAATTTATGAGATTTTTCTAACAAGATTTATTTTTCAGTGAATAATGAAAAATATATTTTTTTTATAAAACTATAATTTTTTTGTTAAATTTTGAAATTTAAAAGTTCCATTATATTTTGGATTTGATCATAAAGTTATATAATAATAATTTAATTATAAATAATCTAATTAATTACATATGAATCAATATTATTCTTTATTTTGGTACAAGTTATTTTTTGGGCTTAAAAATATTTTTCTATAAACTATTTTTTTAGCAATGTGATTTTATCATAATTAATTATATAAATCTATATTAAATAGAGATTTTAATGAAATATATTGATTATATATTCAATTAAATATTTTATAATTCCTCCATTAGTTTTTATAAGGCTTGTAATTAAAGTAAATCTAGTTTTTTTCTCTTACAAAATCATATTTATAAAAATGGATTTTTGTTGAATTTTGCATGATTATTTATAATTAAATAATACCACATATAGAAGTTTAATTTTGTAAAATAGATTCCATATTTTTATAATTATAATTATTATAATTTAATAATTTCACCATAATTTTTTTTCATAATAAATTGTAAAAATATTAAAATTTTGTTACCATGGTTAAGGTTAAAACGGGTATAATGAGGGTTAATCTAGGATATAAGGCAATGAATTCAGTATAAAATTGTATAATTATTCTTAGTTAAATATAATTAAACCTTATATTATATTATATTTGAATAATTGATCATTTTTTAAATATTTTCATTAGTGTGACCTTATATTATTGAAATAATTTAAATAATTTCTTGTGCATCCCTCCCCACACTTATAAAATAGAACCTCTTATCATCAATTATTCAAAAAAATTTACCCTTATAAATAATACAAGGGATACCCCAAATTATTTCAAATTTATCCTCTCATCCTTCATCCCATTATATTCTCTTAAGACCAATATTTCAAGGCTTAAGTTGTTAGCCACATGAGGTCTCTCAAAGAAGATATATAAATCTTAACCGAGATATTACAGTTTTATTTCTTCACAAACTCTATATAAATATATTTTATACATAATAAAATGATTAATATTGTATAATAAATATATTTATATGTTATTATTAATATGTAACTACAATTTTCCACCTTCTTTCCATCAAATAGAAAATTAAAGTATCACTCATGCGTACATGTGGATTACCGCCACCACGTAGTGATATGATTCATTTAACATAAAAATATTTAATGGTTTGTTATTATGATATATTTAATGTTTATAAATTATATTTACTTAATAATTATGATTCTATAATTGTAATATCTTATCCTCCTTCTTACCATACCTTCAGTTGAAAAATAATAACATCTCTTGTGTGTATGTGCGGAGCACTACCTCCACAAAGCGATGTGATTCGTTTTTAATTTTCACTTTAATTTTATAGTAATAATGTCATATTTAATGAATATATAATATATACATTATATATTAATGATTATATAATTTGTAATTATCATTTATCTTTCTTTCCTTCCATCCATCAAAAAGTGGAATCCTCACTCGTGTGTTCGTACGAACTATAGTCCCCATGAAGTGATGTAATTCATTCTTAATATACAATTTATATAAATGGTAATAAATTTTTATATGGTGATTAAATATGATACTTATTAAATTATTAATATTTTGGAGATGATGTAACCATGATCAAAGTACAAAGACTGAAACTTCCAAAATAAAACATACATGAAAAACAAAGAATTTAACACCAGAAATGACGAAATTATTTGGTAGTTGTTAATAAATATGAGTTGAAATGTTTGAAAGTAGATAATATATGATATTATAATTATTTATATGATTCTACTATAAAATTAGAAAAATATAAATTTATTACATAGGAGGATAGAGTGCTTACGAAACAATTCATAAATAAGGTAAGGGTTCTTCATCCCAATATTATTTCATTGAAACATATTGGATTTTATATAGATATTGATATTTTTATGTGTATATATATCCCATTTGATAAATTGTGTTATAAATAAACTCATTTTTATTTTATATAATGTTTCATTTTAAGTTATTTCTTTTTTGGTACTTACAACATAAAAGTTGCCAAAGTAGTAAGCGTTTTACATTACAATATCATTTTGAGCAAGATTATTTATGAATAAGTTTCCAATGTTGTAATTATATGATCTCTATCTCATAAATATCATTATTTTTATATCTCTATGTTTATTTATAGAAATAACTTATTTCCCTTTCATTTTATTCTCTCTAAGTACACAAAATTCCAAAAGAACGTTTTTAAGGAAAACCGATATCGTTTTTCTCTTCGGTTGAGAATATTTGTCTTCCATGTATATATTTTATTTAAAATGTTTTCCAAAATATTTTTTCTATTCTACAATTATTTATTAAATAAAATTCTACCCATTTTTTACTTTATACAAAAAAATTTAAATGACATTTTCTTCTCATTTTTCAAATAAAGTACTTTTAACCAAATTTGTGAATATAATATTTATTTTAACATACATTGAATGAAAATATTCTCCTATTTTCATGAATAATATTTTATTTGAATATTAATTTAAAATTTTCCATGGTAATTTTAAATAAAAATGTTTTCCTTAATATTTTGGAAAATTCTAGTTTTTAAATAAGTGATTTAAAAATGAAAATATATTTTCTGCAAAAAAATGTTCCAATGATCTTTTAAAGGTATTTTTATCTATAACAAAATTCTTTAATGATTATTATGATTTACTGAGGATATGATCCAATGTTACCATATTTATTCTTTATCTGAATGGTTATTGATTATTATGATAAAATCTTGATGAAACCTATTTTATTTTCCATGGTTCAAGCAATAATGAATTGATAAATGTTTTCATGATCTTGTGGAATACATATGAATGGATTAATATTGTTTCATGGGTGGTTCTACTTTATCTCTATAATTTAATGGGTAAATATTAATGTTTTATGAACTCAATGGGTATATTAGAGGTTATACCAAGCCCAATAAAAAGCAGATGAGATGTTATCCTAAAACTAAAAGAGGGTACATGGGAGGTTATCCCAAGACCAAAATAGGTGCATGGGTGTTTAGCCTAATTATAACCTATGATTAATGTCTCAATGGTTAACCTTGACATACAATTTCTAAGATTATATTTATGTCAGATTTTATGTAACTCTTTTATGACATGATATTATACCAATGTTATTCTCTCATGGACCACGTTATTTTATTCCATTATGATTCATGTCTTATGAACTAAAATAATTTATTTCATGACTCATGATTATTATCTATGAATTGTTGGGTTGAAATTTCAAATTTCATGCTTATGTTTCATACCCTTTTTCTCATGTTATGATTTAAAATGATTATTGGGTGATGTATCCCTCTTTACCCTTACTAAGAATCTTATCTCACCCTTAATTGCGTTTATTTTTACCCAGGATATGAAGAAAGGTTTTAAGTGTGATAGGTATAAGATTTTTAATAGTTATGATGAACTTAATGGTATATCATGAATATCTTTTATGTACCAGTTGTTTATGTATCCAAGTTTCAAAAGATGCTAACATTTTGTGGTTCAGTCATGTATCATAATGATATGTAATTAATATTCATATAATAATATGTAATATTTATGTATGTAATTCTTGGATAAACTCAGATATATAATTTTAGTCCCACTTTTCACATCATAATATTCTCATAATCATGCATTCCAAATAGAATGCAAACTTATATAAAAAATATAAATTTCACCCAATAAAAAATAATTGGTCTAATAATGGTGTTGTAATATATATACTGAGGGATAAAACATAGAGGTTACCAAATAGAAGAAGGAAAAAAATAATTTTTTACATTTAAGGATTCTATTACCAATGAGAAGATCATATTTCAAGGAGAGGAAAGAATAAATATAATAAAAATCGAATATGGTTTTTGAGTAAAAATCTTGGATAAAAAACCTGAATGTTTTTTATCTTTCATCCCAATAAACCATGAAATGTTTATCCCAATAAGAAACAAGGAAAATAAAATTTAATGACATTTAAAATGGGTTTAGAAGAATCTTATTAAAATGAGAGAGAAAGAGGTGACAAATCTAAAAGGAGAGAGTTGGGTTCAAGGGTCCCCTTATAATAGGTCTTATTCTGTAGATTAATATTTAAACATCATAAGAAAGAAATTCATATTCTTCAAAAAATGATTCCATTTTTTTTACATTTTTATATGCTATTATTGACTAATTAAAAAAATTATAATTTAATTATTTGGTGGAAAATAGAACTTTAGGTTTCATTGAATTATCCCATTTTATTTTGATTTCAAGATTTCAACTCATTAATAATTATTAATTTTTAATATTATCTTGAAAAGTATTGAAATAAATAAAATTAAATATTTATATATTGTAAATAAGACATATTAACTATACATGATTACAATTTTAATTAAATAAGGGGAAATGTTCTCATGGGAAATTAACAGACTATTATTGGGACATGACAAAAGAGGGAAAGAGAAACCAAATATATATAACATAAATAGTTCAAAATAAGTATATGGTCATATATTAATAATAATTGATATATAATCAATATTAAACATCCATATAGGTGGTGATAAAAAATAAATAACATTGTCCTCTTCAGTGGTAAATTAACCATTTATAGGATTTTGGAGAAGATAGGGAGAGAGAAAATATACTCTATATCAATAGTTTATAGTAATTATCCAGTATCATAATAAAATTGATTTAATATTTATATTATTGTTAATTAATTGATAATTTATTTTTGGAATAGGGTGTAGAATAAATGAATAATGGAAGATGTTGTGTGAAATAAAAAAAGTGAGAACGATTACCTCAACTTTAGATATTTTCATTTGTAACGAAACTAAAGAATTAAGGGCTAAGAGTTAGATAAAACTTGAATGTATTTATGGATTATAATAGTATTGGGAAAAAATAATTAAATATATATTAGTAAATTAGAATACTATGTGAATTGATTTACGAAGGGGGTGGGATGTGGTATTTATACTTGAGGGGAGGGGTATTTTTGCTAAAAATAATTAATAAAATATTGTTTAAAAAGTAAAAAATTAAATAGTTTTCAAATATCACATTATAATTCATATTTCAAAATATTTTATGATTTTTAAACCTTTCCAAAACTTAATTAAATGGTTTATAAAAAATTAAAGAAGATTTTTTTTATTATACACTTTATTTTTATAAATTTAGTAAATTACTTTTTACATTTTGAAACCGATTAAATTTTTTTAAATGGATTATTTGTCTTAATAAATTTATTTTTTGATGATATAAAAATATTAAGAATAATTATTTCATTATTTTATTAATATTTCATTATAAATTATTTGTATTTTCAAAAATTATATTTTTATTATTCACAAAAAAAGTCTTGTTTTTCTGAATATTATACAAAATAAATCTTGTAAAATTATGACATGGAGATTCCAAATATGAAATTAATCTTTTAAAAATAATTTTATAACATTGTTAATTTTATTATCTAATAAAAAATAAAGTTTTTGAAAAATAAGTTAAAATAAACTGTATAAAAAATGTGATTATGCTTTCGTTTGGGATTATAAATTTGAATGTTTATTTTATATAGCTCTAAAATTTATATTTAATTAAAAAATATTATTTACAAGTCATTTTACTATTCCAATGATCATGTTACTATTCTAATGGTCAGGTTACTAAACCTAACACTTAAAAAAAATTTCTAACAGTCATACTGGTTTTATAATTCTTATAAATTCACTATATTTCATTCATTATTAATTTACATCCATTACTCTAAATTTTATATATTTTTTATTTTAAAATTTTGATTATATTTTTAATTTTTTATTTATTTGTTACATTTTTTACACAAATGTGATAATTTTAGGGGACCGTGATGTTCCAGAATATCAAATTCAAGATTTATTGAATTTTTTTAAGTTTATTATCCCATTGTACTATAATTATCTTTATGTAGTATATTTATTCTCCATATATAATATTATAAATAATTGAAATAAATTAATGTTTGTTTATATCTTGTGGTGCACGTATTTTACACTATATTATATTCCAAAATATGAAATGAATGTATATTTAGAAGGAAAATATCATATAAAAATATATAAGTCATTAAATTTAGCCATATATTAGATATTTCATCCTCGAAATATTAGATCATATCCTTAGTTGATATTTGTTAATTTAACATTAATTTCATTGAATAAATAGATTCTCATATTTACTCTTCATAAATATCTTATCACCAAAGTACATTGACTACGTTGTCATGACACATCAAATTGATTTAGATTTTATGGTTTATTTAGAGTATAAGGAAGAACCTAGGTCATCTCTCAAGGATATTTTATAGGTTTAGAGTATGTGTTTTTAATAAAAAGTACTAAAATGGGGGGTGATTTTGAAAATAGTTTTAAGAAAATAACTTAACTTAAAGAGTTTAATAGTTGAAAGACCAATTGGGTTTTGAAAAATATGAGATTAAAGGGTCATTTTTATTTCAATACACACATTTCAAGTTCATTTCTCTTAGATATTAATTTAGTTTTGGAGTAATTATTTGGTTGAAATTAATTGGAATCCCAATTAATTCCCAAGCCTTTATTTCATTGCTTGAAGTACCAAACCCTGACATAACAATCATATTTCAAAGGTACAAAACTTAGGCTTGGAATAAGAGCTTCAAAAAAAGATTAAAATCCAAAGAAAGTGGGTAATAAAAGGATTCTTCCAATCAGAACAACACAATTCACGCACTCAAAACCTCACACCAATCAGTTAGAAATTAAGAGAATAACAATCACGTGCATAAAAACAAGCATTAAAAAATAAAATATTATAAGATACATGGTTTAAATTTTTTAATACCCAAATTAATCCAAAATATTAGCTAATAGACGATCCATAACTCCCTTGACATGTGTGTATATCCCTCACAACGAACTCCCACCGTTTAGCCCGACATCAAGAGGAGGAGGAAGCTCAAGTGGAACTCCTTCTTCATTCTTGATCCCCCTATGAGGATAGGGTCCTAAATAACTTCTAGGATGAATTGGATACTCCAATAGGAATCCAAAATATAATATCTTATCATCTAGTTCTAACTTGTAAATGAGGATCCCAAGGTTCCATTTTATAGGCAATGTGGAAGGTGGTTTTGGGCACACAGATTTCTTAAAACCACTTGGCCGATGGTTTTCTACATCCATACAATATTATATCACTTTTTGAAAAACTAAAAAATTTGTGTACCCAAATATTTAATATATCCATATAATGTTTGTATTAATTTGGAAACCTACATCTTTAGATATTGATAGAAAACAACACACCACTTTTGACTTCATGCAAATTCGGTGTCTTGGATAGATCAGTCCGGATGGGTCACCAGATGGACTAATTGGTATTAGGTTATTTCATAAAAGTTTTATCCTACTGAATTTTGGACGAGACCACAAAATATAATCCTATTTGGATGCACGGTTTAGTAGAAGTGTGTGGTTGAGTACACTGGTGTATTTGGATCATGTGCAATTTGGACCATTTTTCTTAAACTTCGTCATGAGTCCTCCAAATCACCTCCACATACAATAAAATTGTCAAAACAAGTAACATTTACCTTTTTAAAAGTGATAAAAACAAAATTATTTAATCACATATGAATTTAAATTTGTTATTATTTTTATAATTTTCAATACAAAACTATTTTAGCACAATGCTGTAAGGGTGAAAATGAAACAGTGAATCGTGGTGAGATCACACCCCCACACCTAAAAATTTTCACTCCTAGGAAAAGTAATATTTACAAAAATTATGCATGTATATATTTCCAACTTCATAAAGATTTAACATTGAATGAAAATTTCATTCCTGATATAAATGTGATCAAAGAAAAAAATCACACCGAGGAGTTATTCTCAGTGATTATAGAAAAGGAAGTCTCAAAAATTGTATCAGAATGAAATTCCAAGAGATGAATGATACCAATCGAAGAAAATTATTCAAAAGTTAATCATGTAATTAATTCTACAAGTGTGTGTGTGCAAAAATTTCATGTTTTTCCACTTTTTATTGAGTAAATATAAGTTATTTTAAAAATTGTATACTTAGATGATCCTTTCCACCGAACCTTACCTACATCCTTTGCAATAAAATTTTAAGACCCACTCACTTAAGAATTCCCAGAAGTTAAACCATAAGCTCCAAACCTAGATATCCCCATATTTTTTATATTTTATCACTCCCCTCAAGGTTTATTTTTTTTATTGTTTTTTGTTTCTTTTTGTTACTTTTTTGTTTTGGGTTTTTTAGGGCGTAGAGTAGTCGGATAAGTGGTACACATGCATTGGTCAATCTGGTACAGTAATGAAATAGATCCGATAAGAAATGAATGTATGGAAACATCATTTTTTAAAGTAGAGAAAAATTAACCTAACTTATATTTACCTTCTATTAAGTAATATATTTTCACACTTCATGGTTGGGTGCAAAGGTGTGTGGAGAAATTAAGTGAAACAATTTTATCTTAAACTACTCACACATAGGGTACCATTCTTCTTAGAGGTTTCAAAATGATATAACCATTTATATCACCAAAAAACAACCAAATTTTAAGAGAAAGTCACACCATAGTATTGAATTCTTTCTGAAATTCACATTTCATGATAAAAATTTTTGAATGTTAAAACAATATGAAATATGAAAACTTCTCATGCATTTTTAATAACTTCCATGATTAAGAGGGGAATCATTTTCCATGATAAAGTGGGTATGACAAATAAAAATTTCAGCAAAAAAGTGAGGGGGGAAATGAGGGGGAAAGTGACAATACTATACAGTATGTGAAAAAGAGAAATATGATGAACATTCCTAGCTAACCCAAGAATATACCCATCCACCCACACCTAAAGTTTATGATGACCTCACTATAATAAAATAAAATATGTGAAGGAAGGATAAAACATGGTGGGTGTCATTCATAGACTGCTTCTTGAACTTGGAATTCCTCTATCAAGGATTCTATAAGGGCTTCATGGAAGTGATTAATCTGATTCCCATTGACAATAAAGGTTTGTTTGATTTCTTCATTTTGAACCTGAAAAACACCAAATAGAGAGACATTATTAACAATGTATGGTCCAAACCAGTGAGAAATAAACTTACCTGGATAAAACATCAGCCTTGCAGTATAGGGTAGTACCTTCTACCCAATGTGGAATTGACGATGAAGGATGAGACGATCGTGGGAAGCCTTGGTTCGCTCCTTATACATCTAGGAGTTCTCATATGAATCTCTTATCATTTCCTCTAACTCCTAAATCTGTAACTTACTTTGAGAACCTACACTAGAATGATTAGAATTGCATTGTTTGATGTCCTAGTAGGCCTGGTTCTCAATATCAATAGGGAGGTAACAACTCTTTCCAAACACAAGCCAATAGGGTGACATTCCAATGGGAGTTTTAAAGGAAGTATGGTAAGACCATAAAGAATCATTGATTCTAAGACTCCAATATTTTCTATTAGGTTGAACCATTTTTTCAAGAATCTATTTTACCTCCCTATTTGACACCTCATCTTGACCATTGGTTTGTGAGTGATATGTAGTAGACGCTCTATGCCCGAACCCATACAGACACAAAAGAGATTGCATTATTCAGTTATAGAAATGAGAACCTTGGTCACTGATGATGAACCAATATAATCCAAACCTATATAATATTTTGGTTCTAAAAAATTCCACAATTTCATTATAATAATAAATCCTTTTAGCTCATTCCTCTAAAGATTTTGAAACATAATCCACTGCTAGAAGAATGTAAAGGTTCCCAAATGAATTGGGTAATGGTCCCATAAAGTCAATGCCCCAAACATCAAAAATATAATGTAAGAGCAAGGGATTTCGTGTCATTTCATTTATTTTAGATACATTCTCCATTATTTTATAGTGAGGAAAATATTTACAGAAATCATGGGCATCTCGAAAAAGTGTTGGTCAAAAGAGACCAGAATCAAGGATCTTACAAGCAGTTCATTGGGGACCAAAGTGTCTCCCACAAGAAAGAGTGTGACAGGACCTAAGGACAGTATGAAACTATCTATAGAGAACATAATGCCTGTGTACTTGATCACTATATGTGCACCAAAGGTAGGATTCATCCCAAATGTACCAATAAGACTCATGTTTTAGATGGTCAACCTGGTTTTTATTGAAATCATCAGGAATGCAAGATGCTTCCAAATAATTTACAATTTTGGCATACCAAAGAATATCATCTTGCACTCAATATAATTTCTCATCTAGAAACATTTAAATTATGGGAATAAAATGGGATGGTTCAATGTCTGAGGATGGGTGGATCCTACTGATATGGTTAGCCACCACATTCTATGCTTCTTTTTATCTCTATTTTCTAAATTGAATTCCTAAAGGAGGAGAATCCAGTGAATGAGATGTGGTTTGTCTTCCGATTTATTAAGGATATAGTAGAGGGATGCATGGTATGAGAACACAATGAATTTGGACCCTAAAATATATGAATAGAATTTATCCAAGACAAACACAATGGAAAGAAATTATTTTTCATTTGTGGTGTAGTTTTCTTGGGCAGGGTCCAGTGTACGTGAGGCATAGGAAATGACATATGGAGCTCAATTGCCCCTTTGTGAAAATACTACCCCAACTGCATAGTTAGAGGCGTCACACATGAGATGAAATAATAAATCCCACTAAGGTGGTTGGATTACTAGGGGTGATGTGAGACTCCATTTTACCTTATTAAAATATTGCTCACATTCTTTATAAAAAAAATTCCTTTTCTTTTTGGAGAAATTGGGAGGGGGTAGTGCAATTTTACTAAAGTCATGAATGAAATGATGGTAAAATATAGGATGACCTATGAAAGACTACACATCCCATACATTTTTGTGAAATGGTAGGGAAGAAATGACATACAGTTTTGATTTATCTGCTTGGATAACATCCCCAGAAATTACATGCGCCCAAAATATACCTTGTCACACCATGAAATAGAATTTCTCATAATTTAATATGAGATTATTTTTAATAAAACGACATAAAATTGGACCAAGACTACTCAAAAATTCATCAAAATAGGATCCATAAATAGTGAAATTATCCATGAATATATCCATAAAATTATCCAGGTAATCTGAAAAAATACTAACCATGCATCACTAGAAAGTACCCGGAGCATTGAACAAACAAAATGACATCCTTATATATGAAAATTTTCCAAAGGGGCAAGTGAAGGTTGTATTTTCTTGAACCTTAGGGGTAATATGGATCTGAAAGTATCCAGAATACCCATCTAGGAAATAGTAATGGGACTTACCTTCAATTATCTCTAGCATTTGGTCAATGAACAACACTGGGAAATGGTCATTCCTAGTGTGTTGGTTTAATCGACGATATTCTATACAGACACACTAACTATTCTTCATACGAGTTGGAACCAATTAATTTTTTTCATTTTTTATTACTATAAGACCATTTTTTAGGAAGCACTTGTATTAGACTGACCCATTTATTGTTAGATATGGGGTAAATGATTCCAACAGGAAATAATTTTGTTACCTCCTTTTTAAAAAAATCTAGGAGGTTTGGGTTCAACTGACATTATGACTGACTCACTAGTTTATACACATCATTTAATAATATATGATGGGTGAAAATTTATGGGATAATACTAGTAATCTACACAGGTTTCCATCCCAAATCTTTTTATACTCACTCAAAAGTTTATGTAGTCTCATTTCATGCTCTGGAGGGAGTGGACTAGAAATGATAATTGGAAACTTGTTTCCATTCTCAGGATAGGAATATTTTAAATCTTGAGGTAGTTGTTTTAGTTCCAATTCATGTTGATTTTTGGATTTATGGGAGTTTGTGTTAAAGTGAGAGGTCACTAATCTCATATAACTACTCAATGAAATCGTCCTCAAATGAGGAATTATATTTTAAAATCTTAGTAGTATCATTGTTGTTGATGTGATCCTTAGTGTTCAAGAAATCATCAATTAAAAAATATGCATGAATTTTTTCTAGACCACTACCAAATTCTATGCATGATTCATTTTCTAACATTTTAATTAATGATGAAAACTCAAAAATGGGACCAGGTTAAATAAAGTATGTTTCTTTAGGTGAAAGTATTACATCAATTGAATTAATAGAGAGAGAGGAATGCTCTTCTGAGGGGTGCTTCATGGCATCAAGGATGTTGAAGTGGAAAATGTCACCACCAAACTCCATAGATAATTTACCATTATGTACATTAATTATGGTTTTATAAGTTTTCAGGAGATGTCTCCTTGATATAATCGAGGCATGTCCATTCATCCCATCATCTTCCATTTTAAGAACATAAAAATCAGTAGGAAAAATAAAAATTTTCACCCTTACAAGAACATCCTCTAACACACCAGTGGGGTGTGTTGTAATCCTATTTGTGATTTGAACAAAAATTCTTGTTGGATTTAGTTCTCTAACCCTCATATCGGAGTAAATGGAGTGAGGCATCACATTTATAGAGGCACCTAAATCAAGCATAACATTAGAAAATGAATACTCCCATATGGAGCATGAAATCGAGAATGTTATAGGATCGTTTCATTTGGTGGTAAGTGATGAATCTATCAATGTTGAGACATTACTCCCCAATCTCACCTTCTCATCACCTAATATCCACCTTCGGTGTGTAAACATTTACTTCATAAACAAGTCATATCTTGGAATTTTCTTCATGGGATCAATCAAGGAGATATTAACCTGCACTTTTTTAAAAGTTTCTAATATTTTCTTATCAAGTTAAATTTATTTTTGTTTTCTTGGTTGGGTGTCCCTTTGTGGAAATGGAAGTGTAATGGTTGGGATAAGTGACTCATCAATAGACACATTCTTTCCTTTGGAAGGGATTCTATCAGGATAAGGATTTCCTTCTCTTGGACAATTTTTAGAAGTTGGGATGATGGTTTCCTCAGGAGGGGATGACTCTAATGGAGGGTTAATTTAGGTTTTAAGTTGTTTCCCACTCTTAAGGGTGATGGAACTAACATTTCCCTTATCCCTATGGTTAACTATCAGCTGATAGGGTAGTTTACCCAACCCATGACTTTGAATTTCCCCCACAGAGTTAGCGATTTGGACTAATTGGATTTTTAGGTCTTGTATGGATGATTGTGTGGTTTTTTGGAATTAGAGATTGTTGGAATCCATTTGTTTCATCATATCTTTTAAGATAGGCTCGGATTTTGGAGGGGGTGGTTGGAAAGGACTTTATGGTGGTTGGGTATTTTTTGGTTGTGGTGGTGGATGAATAATCTACCCTAGTTGGTTCCATTGTTGTTGAGGTTGTTTTAAATACCCCTTTCCCATAAGCTTAGTTTTCTTTCCACCCAGGGTTGGATGGATAGTAAGGTTCTTGCCTAAAGGGTTGGTTATAAGGGCGGTCTGGAAATATTTACTCACAACTCTAAGAAGTTTCTCTTAGTTGGTGGAATTGGTCAGAATAATGGGTGTTAGAAGAAACTATTATATAGTGGATGGGAGGAGGATATTGGGATTTCCCTTGGGAAAGAACAAGTTTCTGAAGAAGGGTACTTAGCTCTTCAAACTTAATGTCCACCTTCTTCTCGAATTCAGTAATTTTCACCTCATGGAAACCCTGAATGGGTACATTAGATCTTGAACCAAATTTTTGAGTGTTCTTCACCATGTTCTCAATTAGGGTTATTATAGAAATTTGGGTCTTATCAACTATCACACCACTTGCAGTAGCATCAATCATAGTTTTTTCAATTGGAATCAAGCCTTCATAAAAATACTGAATTAAAATTTGATCACTTATTAGGTGGTGTGGGAAACATTAAAAAACCCTTTTAAATAATTCCTAGTATTCATGAAGCATTTCCCCTTTATATTTTCTTATCCCATATATTTATTTATTTATTATTTCCGTTCTAGATGTTGGGAAGTATTTTTCAAGAAAAAGGTGTTTCATGTCCACTTAACCTCTAATTGGTGAATTAACATAATACAGCCAATCGTTTCAAGTGTATTTTAATGAAAATGGGAATTTCCTAAGATTAAATTTTTATTCATCTACATTAGTAGGTTTTAATTTCGAACACACAATATGAAATTCTTTTAAATTCTTGTGTAGAAATTCTCCCATGAGTCAATGGAATATTGGTAATAAATGAATTAAACCGGATTTAAGTTCAAAATTGGGTGCCTCGCCTTGAATACGAATATAAGTGGGTTGGATATAAACATCATTTGAGTTTAGTTATTTTAATTTTCATTTATTTTAATCCATTTTACACAAGTTTAATTCAGTTTTAACGTGGGTTTTAGAAGAAGAATAAGGATCGAGAATTGTGTCGATGTTTTGTGCGTCCTCCTTCAAAGGGTTCTCTTATGCGTCTCAATGTTGCTGATGTAAGATCCTATTTAGTTAGTGTTTTAATGAAAGTATTTAATCTTATTAATATCATGTCATGAACAAGGCCTAAAAATGGATTATTTTAGAAATCAACTTATAAAAATGAAGGAATAAAAAAATGAACAAATAATTACAAAAGTGCTCTCCAGAAATGGTGCCAAAATTTGACTGTGTTGCTGTGACACATAAAATTTATTATGATTTTAAGGTGTATTTATAGTATATGGAAGAACCTATATCATCTCTCTAGGATCATTGATAGGTTTATAGTATTTATTTTTAATAAAAATTACTAAAGGGGGGGGGGGTGATTTTGAAAACAGTTTTAAGAAAATAAATTTACTTAAAGAGTTTAATAGTTGAAAAACCAAGTGGATTTTAAAAAATATGAGATGAAGGGGTTGTTTTTATTTCACTACACACATTTAAAGTTCATTTTTCTTATATATTCATTTATATTTGGAGTAATTATTTGTTTTAAATTTATTGGAATACCTATTAATTCCTAAGCCTTTATTTCATTGCTTGAAGAACCAAACCTTGACATAACAATCATATTGCCAAGTCCCAGAACTTATGAATGGAATATGAGCTCCCAATGAATATTTAAATCCAAAGAAAGTGGGAAAGAAAATGGTTCTTGTGTTGTCTAATCAGAATAATACAATTCCCACACTCAAAACCTCACAATGATCGGTTAGAAATTAAGAGCATAACATTCGCATGCATAGAAACAAGAATTCAAAAATGAAATAATGTAAAATACATGGAATAAAATGTTTTAACACCCAAATTACTCTAAACCAATATCTAATAGATTCACTTTAACTCCCTTTACATGTGTGTAGATCCCTCACAACGAGCGCCCACTTTTTAGCCCGACATCAAGAGGAGGAGGAATATCGGGTGGAACTCCTTCTTCATTATTGACCCCCCTATGAGGATAGGGGACTCCAGAAATTATAGGATGAGGAGGAAAATCCTCTAGGAATCCAAAATGTAATATATTTTTATCTGGTTCGAGCCTGAAAATGAGAGCCCAAGGTTCCATTTTACAGGCAAAGTGGAAGGTGGTTTTGGGCATACAGATTTCTTAAAACCACTTGGCCCATGTTTTTTGACATCTAGACTATCTTATTTTTATTTTGGAAAACCTAAAAAGTTTTTACCCACCTATTTAATATCTACAAAAAAAATTAGCTTCATTTGGACACTTACATCTTGAGATATTGATAGAAAATAGTACACCACTTTTGACTTCATGCAGATTCAGTGTCTTGGATAGATCCGTTTGGATGGGCCACCAGATGGATTAATTGGGCTCAAGTTATTTCAGAAAAGTTGTATAACACTGAAATTTGGACCATCCCACAAAATATTATCCCATTTGGATGCACTTTTTAGTAGCAGTGTGTGGTTGAGTCCAGTGGTGTGTTTGGATCCTACGCAGTTTGGTCCATTTTTCTTGAACTTCATCATGAGTCCTCCAAATCAGACCCACCTACAATAAAATTATCAAAACAAGTAACATTTAACTTTTTAATAGTAAAAAAATTGAATCAAATATGAAGTGAAATTTGTTATTATTTTTATAATTTTTAATAAAAAACTAGTTTAGCACAGTGGTGTAAGGGTGAAAATGAAACAGTGAATCATGGTGCGATCATACATTTACAAGGTGGGTTTCCTTATAGCATATTAATTTGTATGTATAATACAATATCTTCATTGGTTTTTCTTAATAAGATAGGTCATACTCTTGTTATACCACTTCAAAATTCAGAAAGTATGATGGGTCATATATTTACTTCTTCAATAGAGATACATGGAACACAACATGAATATAAGCCAGGTTTGGTGCAACTTCTAGTCAATCATCCATAGCTCCATTGTGATTAAGGATCTAAAATGGGAAAATGTACCAATTGTAGTGATTTTACTTCTTTACCAACCTCATAAATATATTCTAGGGAGATATTCAAAAGAACACATTGTCATTAACTTCAAATTATAAGTCACTTAGATGATTAAAAATGAAGCTTTTCCATCAATAAAAAATAGCTTTGTACTATTTTTAAATGTCTTGAACCTTATTTATCATCTCTTTAACGAGTTCAGTTTTAGGTTTCTTCCATTAAACAACTTTATTATTACATGTTTTCCTTCTAAAATTTTTCCCATGGAGAGCATAATATGGGGACATATTATTATCTAAGTGGAAATTAGTTTTGTATAAGAACTAAAGCAGGGGAAGATGTTGATCCAAACCTACTTTAAATCCTATTGAGAGATATCTAATTGTTTCATTGATTTTAAAAATGGTAATTTGTGATTATACTTATTCTCAAGTAGGTTTTTTGTACTGAATTTCAACTCTATATTCAGAATATATTGAAGAATCCTACCAAACATATAGATTAACCTTAGATATTTATTAGATACAATCAAAATTAGGTCCCCTTACAGCCTCACCACTTCCCCAACATATATCATTAAAATAATATCAAGTGAGAAATATTCTCTATGAGCTATAAAGTAAGTTGTCATGGTGAGTTTATCCACCACAAACAATATGTAATTTTATCTTTTAGATATATTTGGAAGTCCTATGACAAAATCTATGATCATGTTCTATAATTTCTATATTGGTATAGGTAATGGATAAATCATATCATCATCCTTTGGGAAATTTTCCTTCACATTATAACATACTAAGCACATTGTAGTATACTCCACAAGATCCCTATTTATGTTGTACCTATAGATATGCTCTTAAAGATCATGTTACATGTTGGTACTTATAATATAGATAGAAAAATATGAGCTATGTTTGTATTCCAATAAAACTTTCTTTATCTAAGGTGATGATGATGCACAAATATTATTTACAAATTGAATAAATCTTTCTTGGTTGATATTAAATTCATGAATATTCCCTTAATTTTTACTCTGAACTTATTTGGGGGATTTATATCATCACTTTATGCATCAATTATATTCTCTTCGCTATATGGTTGGGAAATTAATTTTTAAAGGTATATTTTCTTCCCTATCATTATATTTTTCTGATCCATCCTTTATATATCCATGAAGATATGTTATTTTTAAATCCTATTCACAAATAGGGTACTAGATTATTTTCTACTAATAATGTCAACTACCATATTCATGTTTACCAGATGGAATTGAATTAAGAAATCATAGTCCTTGATTGATAATAACCATCTTCATACGTGCATGTTCATCTCATTCTATAATAATTTTTATAAAAAAATATTTTGAAAAGAATATATTTCACACTTCCAACTATATAGGTAGTACCTCCAAATTTTCAATAAAAATATCGAATCTACTAACTCCATTAAAATCATCAATTATTTCTCCCCACAGAGATTTAATTTTTGGGTAGAAAAGTCCACCACTTTATCATTTTTCAAGAGTTTTGAATGAAATACTTTCTACACGAATGGCCCGAAGGCCTTCTTTTTTTATTGATTTTTGATAACCCCCCTCTCAAGGGATGAGGGGGAACCCTTAAAAGGCCCATAGGCTTAGAGATTACATGACCTGTAGGTCATAGGTAAATATTTAGAATATAAATAAATGGAACTTCTCCTCCTTAGCTTCTTCATCATGATGTTATCTCTCTACCTTCACATGGATTGTTCGGATAGGATTCCCATGCATGCACATGATGGTCCTGATGGCAGTTCCATACCCTCTCTTTATGAAAAATCCGCTTAGCTTATGCTCTAGTGAATACGCCTGCTCTGAATCCTCATCTGGATTCTACTCCTTGCAGATTTTGTCTGGTCATTTAAACACAATTTCAGGTGGCCTGAAGGCTTTGAGATGGCCCGAAGTCCTTGAGGTGGCCCAAAGGCCTTGAGATGGATCAAAGGCCTTCAGGTGGCCCAAAATCCGTACTGGCCCTAAGGCCTTGGGTGGCCCGAAGGACTTAAAGGACCCAAGGCCCAAACTGGTGGCCCGAAAGCCCAAACATAAGCATAGTTCTGGTTGCTATGGTACTATATAGTGCCTGCTACAGTCATGCTATAGTAACCCGAAAATATTCCTCCTCCCGGTTTTGAACTCGGGTCTCTTGGATTCACTTTCCAAGTCCTCACCAACTGGGATGAGGCTCATGTGCAATGCAATACTTTCTATGAAGTATCATTTTATATCAAAAAACCTTCTCCTCTTGAGGGTACTATGAGTATAGGTATAGTGAGTAGCCTCTTTATGAGACCCCTAAATCCCTCTTCAGATTCATCCTTCCAGTAATATATTATCCTCTTTAGTGTTAGCATAATAATTATACTAGATAATTGTGATAAGTTTCTTATATATCTCTTTGACACTTGTAAGTTTGAGTTATTGTTCAATTGAATTTTTATATAAAGGGTTAATATAATTTCCTTCATTTGTGATCACATTCAAAAACAATGTGACTTTATATAACTAGAAGTCGAACTTACTGGACATAGAATAAAACATATCATCCCTTTATATCTTTATCAAAATCACTAGATGATACTAATGTTATTCTGCTCTATCAAAGTATATAAGAACAATGTGAATAAAAACCATCCCAAATTTCTTAAGTTAATCTCTAAATACACTATTAATTATGTACATAAAAATTCATGGTGTATTTACAAGTCTAAATGGAATCAATATGAAATCATGCCCATATCTTGTAAAGAAAGTTGTCTTTTGAATATATTCCCTCTTCAGTGTTAAAAAATTATTTCTAGAATAAAGATATAATTTTTAAAATTATTTTTCTTTCTAATGATATTGTTGATCACTTTGTAATCATTGCATGATTTCATTGATAATTCCTTATTATAGATAAAGAGAACTAATAAAAACCAAGATGATGATCAAGAAAATATGAATCATTTATCTAAATACTCATAAATATTATACTTTAACACCTATAGATATATAGGCTCCATTATATAATGTCTCTTAAATATAATAGTTTCACCAGGTAAAATATGTATTTAGAATTTTACCTCTTAATCTATAGGAATGATAGTGAATTCCTTATGAAATATATGATTATATTCTAACACAATATTCATGTTCTCAAAATTTATGTTTTTTATTTTCTTAACTATTTTAGAATTACTATTTTCTTTGTCAAGTATAAACACCCATACATTTAAATTATTTTCTAAATGATATTCATAATCTTCCTTGTATTTGTATTGTATCATGGGATGGTTTGAGGTAAGAAAATGGATTTCCTTTTTTTAGTGGTTGATGTGACCATTATATAATGAGTGATAATCAATTCCTATTATAGCATTAAAGTAAAAAAAGGAAGGATTTTGAGATTTTAGGGGGAATCATTCCACATATCCTAATTGGGGAAGAGTCTCACACATGGTTTGAAACAATTTTTCCATAAGGTTTTATCACATATATATCTATTTTGAGGTATCATAGAGGTTATTCAATAGTTCTATAAGCCTTAAAGGATATAAAAGAACATATATATCACTAATTAAATATTTATTTCAATAGTATTTAATGGATACTAAATGTACATTTAACCATTTTATTTTATTGATCTGGGTTTGCAAAATTTTATAATAAAAAAAAAATCTTAGAACAAAACACTTGTTAATAAATCATGGGCGATTAAATTTTCCAATGAAAAAATCAGTTCTAATGTATTTACATATGAGTTCTCTAAGTCTGTCCTAGGATTTCTTTAACTAACTTAATTTCCAAATTAATTATACATTTTTAATACCAACTACAGTGGCCCAATATTATTATACATGATTACCATATCATTTATTAAGATAAAAAAATTACATATTTTAATAATTAAATCAAAAGATTCATTATCTTGGGAAAACTAGGTTCAAAAAAACATGATTTCATATGAAATGTTTAGATTTTTTTAAATTATTCCATGCAGTATTTCTAGATACCTCTATATTACTCCTAATATATATAATCACCCGAGGATATACATCAATGAATGTATTTATAAAAAATAAATACAATAATATTCATAATCATTAGAAAATCAATTATGAGAATAATATAATATGAAAAAAATGAAAAATTATGTCATTGTTGACTAATCACAATAGAAAAATGTGAATAATGTTATAATTATGTTCATAAAAAACATATTTGTATAGAGAATACTAAAAATAATGTGAATAGAGATAGAATCATGTTCACTTATAAAATACATAATATCATCATATTTATCACATTAAATAATTTATTAGAGGGTTATATAACTTCAGGCACACCCATAACATTATAAAATACTAATATTCTTACATGCCATACAAAAGGAAATTTATATGATAAAAATGAATTAAACCATTGAAAAAATAATAAATTTCATAATAGTTAATTAAGGCATAAATAAATGAATTAAAGATATAGGTCCTATAAAATAATAAAGGTATTCATAATTTTAGATTTTTGAGGGTAGAAATTCAAAATAAAAAACATATTTTAATGAGTGGAGGAGATTAAACAAAAGAATAGTCTAAGAGATTTTCCAAGAAAAATTCATTGAGAAAAAATAATAAATGATTATTAGTATTCATGTTAATGAAGTAAGAACATTCATATACCTATAAGAATAAATTAAATGAAATGTAAAATTTATTTATATTGGATTTATAATAATCATGTTGAAAATCTTCACAAATGGGTGATAAACCAAAAAGGAAAAAGTTTGGTTTGAGAGCCCCCTTACCTTACGTCCCATTTTCTACTCCCTGATTTCAAACTCTTGTATATGAAACATATGTTCATTAAAACATGAATTGATAATTTTATTATATTTAACCAAGTATAATTAAATTCATTGGAATTTATTTTTATTTTTGAAGATAAAATTGTATATTTTTTAGAATTATCATGTTTTGTTTTTATATTAAAGATTCAACTAATTATTACATTTCCATTAGTAATATTAAATCCAAATTCTTAAAAATAAATAAAATTAAATATTTATACATTATAAATAACATATTATAACTACCAATAAATGAGGTGGTAATTAAATAATTGTCAATATCCTCTTTTTAGGATAACCATCGTGTGTGCAAAAAGGGAGAATGAGTACCGATATATATATACATTATAAATAGTTCACAATAAATATATTAAAGAAAATTCATATTAACTGATATATAATATGTATTATTCATAAATTTAGATGGTGATACATAATGAATTAAAATTATCATCATAGGTGGTAAACCAACCATTAAAGTGACTTTCTTAAAAAGAGGGAGAGAGATAATATACTTTGTATAAATAGATTATAATTAGTATCTAGTAGGATGATGACATTTTTATAATTTTTTATACATATTAATTAATTGGAGAAGGATATATTTAGAAGGGAGAGTGGATGAATTTGTGATTTGAAGAAGTTGAGTGAAATGAAAAGTTGATATATATTAACTTATCTTTAGATATTTTCCTTTATTATAGAATTAAATCCTTGAGTTCTTAGAGTTGGATGGAACCAAAATGTCCTTAAGGAACTTAAGTTCCTTGGGGGAAGAGAATTTGTAAGATATTTGTAAATAAGAATAATTTTGGAAGATATTATCCAAGGGGTAATAGGGGTATTTAAACATGAGGGGGATATTTTTTGTTAAAAATAGAGAATAAATAATATTACCAAACTAAGACATGAAATAATTGTCATATTAGACATATGAATCACATGTGAATAAAATTACATGAATTTATGAACTTTGATGCTTTATAAAATAAAATTAATTATATTATATTAATGTTAATAAGAAAAATCATTTATAAGATATATTTTAAATTTTAAGACTTTGTAAATTACTTATTAGTTTTGTAATTGATTTTATTTTTTTAAATGAATTATTTATCTCATTAAATTTATTTTATAAGTATCTATTTTTTTGGAATAATTAATCCTTTATTTTATTAATATTAAATCCGAAAACAAAATTATTTTCTAAAAAAACTTTTTTACTATTCTCTCTAAAATTCATGTTTTTCAAAAAATTATAAAAAAAATCTATCAATTTTGGAGTGGTGATTTAAAAAATTAAATTCATTTTATCAAAAAATATGATTAAATCATACATAGTTCTAATATTTAATATAAATTTTATATTTTGAAATATATATATATATATATACACCTTATTAAAAATTACCTTATACTTTCCTTTTAGTTTAATAATTTGAATAATTATTTTATAGTAATAAAACATTAATATTAACTTTTCAAATAATATTTACAAGTTATTTTTTGTTCTAACAGTAATTTTACTATTCTAATGGTTAGGTTATTATTTCTATCAGTTATGTTACTATTCCGAAGATTATATTAGTTTTATAATTCTGATATATACCTCATATTCCCATTAATCATTACTCACTTAAATTACCCTCATGATTTTAAATGAATCATTTTTAAAATGATGATTATTTTACTAAATATTTATTTATTTATTAAAGTGTTTTTTGAACCATGATATTTCTATGGGATTTTGATATTTCAGAATATAAGATTCAAGTGGTGTTTTTTTTGTGATTATTGACCAATGTAATGGTTTCAATTTTGAATTGTTTACTTACTCACATTATTTAATGTTCTAAATTAATGAAATATTGCAGTGTTTCTCTTCATTACATGTTTAATGTGCTTTATACTATAAAATATTTTAAATATTACACACATGCATATTCATATGGGAAATTTCATATATATATATATATATATATGTGTGGGGGGGGGGGTCATTACATTGTGACATCTAATTCATGGTAATTGATTTATTATTCTTCCATTATTCTTTTTCTTTATCTTTTATTGATTTTTGGAATTTTTTTAAAGAATTTAATTTTTTTAGGAATTTAAATCCCACTAAAATTAAATTAATTTTACTATTAGATTTTTTATATGTCCACTATGTGACATCTATGTGTTGGTTCATCATTGATTATCATTGATACATTATTTTCCAAGTCTTGTATTTATTGTTTTCTAAAAAAATTAATATGTTAGTTAACCAATGATAATAAATAATTATTTTTTTCATATTCAATTGCATTAAGTATTTTAGATATTCATGTTTTGTTTGGATAACATTATAGATGTGTGATGTGGTAAGTGACCTTTATTACCATATATTTGTTGTTGAATTAGATTAAATGGAGTTTTCTATGGATTTATTATTATTCATGATTCTTATTATTATTGTTGAATTTGTTTTTTTGTTGTTGTTATAATTCTATGGTGTCATTTATAGTGATACAAGTGTCTAACATTTATATAAAAAAATTGTAAAATTATATGGGCCTTGGTTCAGTGTAAAAGTCACCCAAGGACTATACAACTAAGACAAAATAGTTTTTTTGCAATGACTAAATTGAATGGGCATTGTTGGTCCAATATACCATTAATACTATTAGGTTTAATAGTATCTAATAACACCTATTTATATTTAAAAATATAAATAAACCATAACCAATTTCACCCATGAATTGAAATAAAAACCATATTTAATGTTAAATAGAGAACATGTCATACACTGAAGAAATTTTACCCCCATCCCATTTTTAATCACATAATTAATAATAATCACATAGAAGTATATAAAAGGATTCTTCCTCCTTGGTGTATTTATGGGTTGATAAATCACCAAACATTTGGGAAATATTATTCATATTACCGTGGTATGTTAGAACCTAATTTATAATGGAAGAAGGAGAATAGAGATTTAGATTAGGAATAATGGAGAGAAAATACAAACATCATTCTCATGGATACAAAAATTTATATAGGCCTTGGGGATTCGACATAAGCCTCCACAAACTGATAAGAATGATTCAAAAATAATTCAGTAATGTTATATAGATATAAATGTTTTATAACCATTCAAACATACATGAATTTAATATTTAAATGGATATTTGATTATATAAATTGATTCATTATTTAAAATATAAATAATAATGATATCTTATGTGAATGAAAACATAAAAATTTCACATTTCACATTCATATTCTATACTACCAATCATATATTATTATTAATACATATCACTTCATGGTTATTTATTTATATAATAAAATATGATATATCAAAAGGAATTGGTGTAATATCCATATACTGAACCTTATGATATACCATAAGATGGAATAATATATTCCTTAGCCTCACATATAACATATAACACAACATACCCATGTTGTGATCTCCTATAAAAGATAATAAAAATCATATTTATAAATTTATCTAGCATATATCTTCATCAATATTCTAATTATATTAAATAATCATAATAATTTTTGTATTTTACCTTATATTATTCCATATACAATAACTCGTGTAACCTTGTCTAGAACTCCTTATAATATTTCTAAAACACTTTTGGAATGTAATATCCAATTTCATCATGTATCACATCATATGAAATATATTTTAAATGACTAAACAAAACTCATTTTAGACAAACTCTGAAGTAAATTTAGAGAAAATATTTAGGTTTTGTAGAATATATTCCTAATTCAAACATGTAAAATTTTTAGATTTAATTTCTTTTGTAGTGCTGTAAATAATTACTAATTATCTAGCCTATAAATTTAATCAAATGGTTAACTCTCACAAATCATCTATGCTACTCAGACTACAAAGTGATCCAATCAAACACATGTTTATCTATATGTGCATCCTCTAAAGGTATCATATAAAAGTATGTAAAATAATTTAATCTCATTTCCCATGACATCATGTAACTATGGATCATAGAGTATTTCAATTCCATATATCCATTAATACATTCACAATTCCCCATGTATAAACTAAATAGTATGATAAACAAATCACATGCCATTCACCGTAATAGATATACACATTAAACGTACCTCATTGAAAAAATTAACACATTTCATATGTACTTATCTTGGTAAATATGTACACTAATTTAATCTATATCAATTTAAGACCCAAATTTAATAATTGTAAGACAATGTCAACCAATTATATGATCAATAACATACCCAACCAACCTTTTATTTGGTAATCCTCAAATATCGAATAGGAAAAGTATCAAAGTATGAAGGTTATCATGCTAGGTTTCTTATATAGTCATAGGTACAAGGATTCAATATTAAACATTCTCTACTACCATACTAAAGTCATATTTTGTGACACTATATTTGGTATACATAGTAGGTCATCCAAAATAAAAAACAATTTTTTTCTCATTAGAATATATAATATCTCTATTTGAACTTCTATAAATGGTGGCTTTAATATTTTGGAACAACATATAATACCCCATGATGAACATCGGTTAAGGATAACTCAATGTCTTACTTTGAGAGGTTTTCTTTAATTTTACTTCATGAATATATACAATATCATAAAAGGATGATAAATTAGGGACTACCTTTTTTATAAAATAATACATTTCATATTCATAAATAAATATACTTCAAAAAAACTATTTAATTGATAGTAAAACCATTTAATTTGTTACATTCTACTAAAGAACCTTATTTTTACAACACATTTAGGGTTTTGTTTAACTATTCCATTAAAATTTTTATTTGGGATTATTTGGGTAACAAAATATAACTCTGTACATTTATTTTTTTCTTTAGAAACACATATTGTTCCCTTATTGAATATAAATTTACTTTCAATTTGAATTATACTTGTATAATCATATATTTATTAAATATTGAACCTCTATAATTCTAATGATACTCCCAATAACCTCTTAGAAACTATAGTTTATCCAAAAATTATTTCTAAGATACAAACTCATTTTATCTAGGAAATAATAGTTATTTCATATAGTAGGAATAATTAACAAATAAAATATTAAAATATTTATCTTATATGGAACATCATATGTTTGGATAAAAATTACAAAAATATGAGTTTATTATTTAAAATAATCAATGTGAAGTAAGGTATAACACTTTTCCTAGTGAATTAATAAATATCCTGGATGAAATCTTACATTGTAAAAAAACTCCTTTTATCCTTGTATTATATTCAAATGTATAACCAAATATGATGAATTATAAACCACATGTATAAAATCATCATCTCATTTTATTTATATAAAATCTTTATTTATAAATAACATCCCTTATCAACTAAGATAAAGTATATATAAATATGTATACTCTATTCAAAATTAATCCATACTCGAGGTAATTCATTACATAAAACTCCATGATGTAGTTCCCTTTAATCCATGTCTTAAACACATACTTCAATATTTTACAATCAATATTTTAACAATTGTGAACTTATATACATAGTCACATTAATTATTTAATGTATAATTGGTATCATATACCCTCAAAATCTGGTTTTTTTTCCTATAATATAAATACATTACATGAATTTCGTGGTATTTTTTAACTCTATTAAGGTAATAATTATTATTCCATATCCAACAGAAATATTTTCCATCCTTCCTTAGATATTCATTAGATATTAAGGACCAAGGAAGACTATTAAACCATCCAATCTTCTTCCTTGGGATAAAAATTTCACCCATTTATATTGTCAATACAGTAGTGGAGACATTATATTTCATGCCCAATTTATTTTTCCTCAAAAAATTGTGTTGAATAGGTAAAAATTTATTAAATACATTCATGTGGTTGTTAATAAGTAACTACCAGAATAATTACATTAAGTATTCTTGAAATAATTCTATAGCCAGATCAAGAATTCAAGGAAACCTCCAATCTCTTTATGTCATTAACAAACCCAATCATATGGAATACATAAGAAGTGTATGGATAACTATTTATTCTAATCCATCATATGGATTACAATAATTCAATTCCAATGGTATCACAATCCTACTAGGGTTTCCCCAAAATGTGTGAACCAAAGCACATACTCCATGGGAACCCAGATTTTTGATGAACTACCCATTTGGATGATCAAGGTATTAACATGTGTTAGCTTAAGGAGAAATCATAAAATTAATATTTTTTAAAATTGGTTTTATAAAACTAATAATCACATCTCACGTATTCAATTATATGTATTTAGGAACTTAATGATTTATTTTTTAATTCATATTCCTTATAAGAAATCAATATTTTCAAACCCTAATGATGTGTACATATTTTCAAAACTCATAGATTGTATTACTAACCCAAATTTAAATAAAATTATATTTACAAATATCTAAATTCATGATAATAATAAGGTACAAGAAACCATATCATATAAAGCCTTCAAACCAATGAATCAAAATTGCCTAGAAGTGGAATTATTGTTTGATTGGTAGTTAACCTTGACTTTTCTAGATATATCAAAATCCTCCTGGCCACTAAGTAGTCAAAACATAAGTCCCACTACCCATGGTTCAAAAATGAATATGGACCTTAATTCATCACAATTCTAGAACCAAACATGTATACACTAACATAAATGGCATGATTAAATCTCATAACCCCGAAATAAGCCAAAGAAAATGTTGGAAAAAATATATCATTTATCAAATATTGCACGTAACTCCTCAAATTCATATATGATAATTAAAATAATCTATTTGACAAAATTTAAACTAATGTAAATATCAATTAAAGATATAAATATTGTATTTCCATGAAAAAATAAGGGATAAAAAAAATAAATAAATACATTATAAATTTATACATTAGATAAAATTTAAGAACATTTTAAAAAATAATTAATTATAAATAATTTATAATTGAATAAATATCATGGGAATTATATGAATAAATAAATATAAAAATTTTATATTTACTTCGTTAAAAAATCATTCATGTTATAATTTTGTATAAAATTTATATAAACATGTGATATTTAATAGAAATAAAAATATCTTATATTTCAAATGAACAATTCATATATTATGTTAATATTTTACATAATCAAAATATAAAAAATATAATTTTATTTTAAAATTGATCATTTCAATTATCAAAACAACTTTTGATATAGTTTAAATAATTTCCCAAATAAATATTTTAATTTTAACATTTCAAATTAATAATTATCAATGATTCATAATTGAATTTAAATTTTTTTATATTTTTCATTATTATTTAATTTATAAACTCTATATAAATTATCTTATAATTTCAATATAAAACTTTTATATAAAAATAATACATCATGCTATATTGAATAAATATATTTAATAATAATGACTATAATTATTTTTTTTAAAAAAATAATTAATTATAAACATTCAATAATTAATTAATTTATAAACACTTTAGTAATTAATAAATATACAAGAATATATTTTATAATTAAGAATAATTTTAGAAACTATCATTATTAATATTTTTTTAATAATTATATATTTTTATTTTTACATTATATCTTATTTTATAATAAAAATAAAAATGTATAATATGATATGTGCAAAATATATAATATAATGAATGATAGGTTAGAGGCAGCTCGCGATATCACCTTAAGTCACTAACTATCATATTTTATAATAGGAATTTATATCTATTTGATTATAAGATGCTCTATTTTGTGAAATGAAATCAATGTTATCATCACCATCATATGTAATGATTAAAACATAATATAGATTAACATATATATAAACTGAACAAATAAGTATATTCTATAAGAAATGAGAATCTATATCATACATATAATCATAAAATGAGTTATTATATCACATATCATATGAGATTCCACAATTTAAAAAGTATATTTTATTTTATGTTTACTAATACAATATCATTTTTTCTTCATTTTAAATATAATTATAGAAATTGATTCAAACAAGTTATGACTTATATGAAACTATAATGTTTTTTATAATTGAACAACCCTCATTCTAGTAGTAGAGGACAAAGAAACAATAACCTAGATCATCTAGTATTTGGAACTAAAATCATGAATAAATATAAATGAAGAACATATCATACACTAAAGATGACTGATGTCACGACCCGAAACTACCCGGGCTCGAGCCGAAACTACCCCAAGCCCGCCTCCATAGGCCAGGGGCTGGCGACCAGCGTCGAAGGCACAACAACTCGGGGAGGCTTTTGCCTAAGCACCTGTACACACACGTGCAACACACTCAATGCAAAAGTGCAGAGTAAAAGAAAAGACAAGCAGAGTAAAAGAGAAACTACTATACAAAAACCACAAATGTGCATCTACCTCTAAATAGTAAAAAGTACAAGATGAAAGTAAACTGAAAATAAAAGGGTCAAAACACGCGCCCAACCAAAAATGACAGAACCCGGAAACAGGTAAAACAACAGAAAATAGCTGGGAGGGTCCCACACCACGAACCCGACGACGACCACCGCACGTGATTCAAGCTCCCAACTCCTAAGCTCCTCTGACGTCACGACCAACCTGTCTGTCGTCTGCAAGGGCACACCAAGTGAGGGAAAAGCCCAAGAAGGGGTGAGTATAAAAATACTCAGTAGGATACCCCGAAGGCTCAAGGGAGTAACAAAGGAGGTACCGAAGGGTGAGCAGTAGATAGAACAGGAAAGTAAAGGAGTACAACTGAGAGTGCAGTCAAGAGTACAACAGTAAAGAGTCCAGCTCAACCCAACCAGAGGAAGGAAGGTAGACTCCTCCAGACACAAGGAGTTGGAAACGGTGAGAAGATGAACTTCTCATCGAGTCTTTGCTACCTATAGTAGGAGAGTAGACTCGTCCAACCACGAGAAACTAGACACAGAAAGCACATGGCATACCCCGAGCGTCTTCGCCTCACCTGGAAGGAGAGTAAACAAACCCAAGAAGTGGGTACCAGAACAAGGTATACATATATAAATGCTCTGTCAATAAAACCGAACATGGTCGTAAGGGTATCTCCGTCCCGTAGCTCATCCCAAGAAAATTGAGTCGCCAATAGTCCCAGGAGTAAACACCATTGATGACCAGCATCCCGCACGTCTACCCCGAACTACAAGTCAAAGGGCTCAAATCACCACACCTCGACACTATCCTCTTTGGGCGACACTGACTCGCCCGCACGGTTTTGGGTCTTGTCTCAAGGACGCGTCTCAGTGGGAAAAAGCACCCCTCATACTTGAGAGTTCCAGGTTAAGTCAAAGCACACCTCGTCACTGCCCCGTAGTCAAGAGATCTCCTCAAAGTCAAAGTCGTTCCATCACCGACACGTACAACCAAGGGTCCCGCTCCAGTGACCATGGAGGAAAGCCACAGACTAGCCTAGTACAAAGGACTGAGTCTGGAATGCCAACAGGTGTCCCATTGCCCGACCCTGTTGGAGGGTAATTCATAATAAGATACCGGGTGACCCACTTCCCAGCCCTGCTGAAGGGTAAACCATAATACATCATCAGGTGACCCACTGCCTAGCCCTGCTGGAGGGTAGACCTGGAATAAGATATCGGGTGACCCACTGCCTAGCCCCGCTGGAGGGTAAATCCTAACAAGTCGGCAGGCAAACCACTGCCCAGCCATGCAGGAGGGTAATTCTGGAATAAACCGACGAGTGACCCACTGGCCAGCCCCACTGGAGGGTAAACCCTAACAAGTCGACATGCGACCCACTACTCAGCCCTGCTGGAGGGTAGACCTGGAAGAAGTCGACGGGTGACCCACTGCCCAGCCCCGCTAGAGGGTAAACCCTAACAAGTTGATAGGAGACCCACTACCCAGCCCAGCTGGAGGGTAGACTTGGAAGAAGTCCATGGGTGACCCACTGCCCAGCCCCTCTAGAGGGTAAACCCTAACAAGTCGACAGGCGACCCACTGCCCAACCCTGCTGGAGGGTAGACCTAAATCAAGACAACGAGCGACCCACTACCAATCCCTACTAGAGGGTAGACTCTAAAGATTCATCGGGTGACCCACTGCCTAGTCTCTGCTGGAGGGTAAACCCTAACAAGCCGATGAGTAACCCACTGTACAGGCCCGCTGGAGGGTAAACCCAGAATTGCTCTGGCCATCTCTACTGGATTGTACAACACTGTTCAACTAATCACGGAGTGGGGATTGCGCAACCATATGACTCCGGAACAAGTCCAGGGGAAACCACTCAACCCTGCTGATCTAAACCAACGAGCATAGAGCCGGGGGAAAAACGCAACCCCGCCAGTCAACAAACGAGAACTGAGGGAACCTCTACATTGTGAGAGTTCAAAGGTATGAAAAGCAGAACATGACACACACATGGGGCCCATATGACATGTGGCACTAATTCAATCCACAACCAAGCGCACAAACAGTCTTAGGTACAAACCACACGTACCTCCTAGCGCTCCCGTATACTCACAAAGTATACCTCATTTTCAGACCAAGGGATATCGTGCACACGACACCCAACGTCAACGTGAAGGCCTGACATAACATCTCCAACTTACTGCATCAACGACTAGGGCACGACCAACCACATCTATTCCTGCATTACTTCACTCACACGGGAGTGCACGCGATCACACGCCAAGGGTTCACTACAAACATAGTAGAAGAACCTCTCCCGGGGCACCTTCACATTTCCACATTTAATAAGATCACGTATGAGGCTCCACACAACCAAAGGGATAATACCGTTGTAATCCTCCTGAAAAAACACGCGAGATAGACTAATTACTCGCCTCAAACGGATATCCGATGGAAGGGCCGCCAACACCGCCTCACACCCGAACGACGTCCCATGATCCTGAGCCTCAGCCCCGAAAATAGTTGGGCGCATCCCACCATTGAGATCCCCTCAGGAAAACACGTCAAAAACACTACTCACTTGAGTGCAACGGATATCCAGAGAAAAAGGTGCATTTCGGCGCACCGCACACGAGCGATGCTTCATGGGACCCGCAACCCGGTCCCAAAACACAACGAACGGATCACACAGTTGAGATCCTCTTGATAAAGCACACAGGATGGACTAATCACTTTTCCAAAACGGACACCCAGTGATAATGCTGAAAACCATTGTCAACTCCCGAAATGACCCTCGCGGGGCCCGCACCAGTGTGCATAATTAGAGTGGGTGGATCGCACCATTGTAATCCACTTGGAAAAACATCCAGAAATGATTGCTCGTACGCCCTGAATGGACGTCCGATGAAAAGGTCGTGAAACACTCCACGCAACTCGAAAGACGGGTCGTGGGGCCTGCGCCTCAACTCCGGCTGCAACGCCCAAAACCACCCTGGAAAGTTTCACCCCGGCTCCAGGGTCCCAATGCGGCTGACAACGCTCAAAACGGAAGTGAGATGCGTCCGTGCCGTCCAAAACAAGAATACCTGGGATAACGTCAATCCCCCCGACGTACGTGTCGTGCCACTGAGGCCCCCGTCTCGAGAATTATAATTGCACGGGACCATCTCAAAAAGACCACCTTGCTGTTAGGTCCACTCTTCTGCAGACGATGCTCAAAATGGATGCTCGTAGCTCGAAATACAGGCGTCCAAACATTTTAAAGGTGGGGGGGGGGGGGTTTACCCCTGGGCGGGACCGGCCTGGTCCGGCCGGCCCGCTGAACCGCGGCCCAGCGGCTGGGCCCGGTCTAGCCAGACCCGCGGGTTGCCGCACCGCAGCCCGCCACCTCCCGTGAGGCCCGCGCGTTAGCGCGGCCTCCTCCACTGACCTGCCAGTTGGCCGGTCGCGTCCACACGGAGACCCGCCAAACGCGGGTCTTTGTCGCCGCGTAGGGGTGGCACGCCGCGACCCCGCCTCGTCGTCGCGCCAGCCAGCGCCGACGTTGCCTCGCGCTGCCTCACCCATGGCCACCCCGCCTCAGTCGACGCTACCGCTCGCCCGCACGGAGAAGACTCCGCGCCGCATCGGTCCGCCGCCGCACCGCCTCGGTCCGCCGCCGCGCTGCCTTGGAACCTCGCCAGACCGCCGGAAAAACCCCCCAAAACCCGCAAACTTCGACGAGATGTTGCAGCATCCTCTGAACTCCGATTCCAATTCCAAAAAATGCAATAGAAAGCTCATAAATTATACTATGCATACATGGGTTTTTTTCGAAGATCAAACAACAATTCAAGGATATAATTTAGGTTCAAAGGAGGTGAAGGAAAGAAAAACGCAACAAAACCCTACCTCGTGGGCTTCGCCCGAAGCTTCGCCGCGACCCGTCGGAGCTGCCTTGCCAGAGCCGCCTCGCCAGAGATGTGGAGGAGAGGAGGAGAGGTTTAGGGTGAGAGGGCTTCGCCAGGGGGTGAACAAGGGAGGGGGAAGGGGAGAAGGGTTTAAATAAAATTAAAAATTTTAAATTAATTTAAACCCATAATTTAACCCGTATCTGAAACTTTCGATAGAGTCGAGGTTAAGCCTCCCCTAGGACAAACACCACCTTCCGATTACAAAGGCGGTATCGTAATTTTAATCCGATACCCCTTTCAAAAGTTATTAAACTTAGCGCCCGAGGCCGCCAAATTTCGAAAACACCCTTGGGGCCATTTTTCACAAACGAGCCGTGCTCGCGAGAACTATACCCCTCCAAGGGTAAACGGCACGCTCCGGACTCAACCGTGCCCTTGGTTTTCCTGTCCGAGCTACCCTTTAAGAGTTACTCGAGTTTAACCATTAAACGAATAAATAAATAAATAAATTATCCGTTTAACGTTCTGAAAGCGAGCGAGGGGTCCAAACATCCTGCGCCAACAAGTTTTATGTCGTTCCTAGGGTAAACACCCCATTATGGACCCATCTGTACACTCATATCTCTGATCTGAATTACTGTTTAAGAGTTATCACATTTATTTGGCGTTTCCAGTGTGAACGCACTGAAAATTTAATTCCGGACACTCCGGGGCTCGGAATCGCACACCGTCTGAGGACGCTGCCCTGGAATAACATCAAGGATATTCCAAAGTCTTTCACAACAAAAACCAGGTTCTTACATCATTCTCTACTTTAAGATTTTCATACCCAAAAATCAAAACTAGGGAATAACTCAGGGTACCAAGCCCACACCTGGCTTTCCCGTACTCAGAAGAAATCTTGCACAGTTCTGTGCCACCGTACACAGACCAAAAGATTTGATTTGTCCACGCAAGGTCTGCCCTCACTGATGTCATGCATAGGAGCATGCACACCTCTTCTCGAGTGAGTCATGTGGGAGACGTCATGCACCAAAACCAGCCTTTAGGGTTAGGGAAAGGTGGTAGGGAACCTCGCCATCCCTTCGCACGATCTCAAACAACCCGAAGGCTCTCGGGGGTAGCTCACCTACCCGACCGAACCCCTACGTCACACGCCGCGACTGGAATCACCGCCCGCACCTGAAACAAGGCCCAGTGATTCCCTCCTTCAGAATATCCATATGGCGAAACAACCAAGGATATCTGGTCACGCAAGATTTCACAGTCGATGTCTATCAAACAAGACTCTCTTACATACTCGAAAGGTGAAGGAGTCGACACCATCGACTAGAGAAAAAGTTCCCATGCCTTTTACCTTACCAACACAGGGTTACACCCGACGCCCTGCGTCACCCTGGTAACACCTCAAACAAGGAGAAGGGAGGAAATCATTCCACACGCAGATTCTAACAATTCTACTGCAAAAAGGTAGAAGATCCACAGAGCGTACCTCTTATCACCTCATGCTCTGCAGGTTCGTAGACACCCAAGGCTCACAGCTGTCCGTGGTCCCATCTGTCAGCTCCCGGAGCCTGACGTGGACCACTTGATGGTGATGGAAAGACCTAGTAACGTTGTCCCCCACCTCTAGCTCCTCCCGCTCATCTGATTGCACCACCTCTCTGGGCACTACTTCGATCACGGTGCTGCCTCTGCCGTGGTGGTGCGCCTGCTGCCTGCCCGAAGCTCTCAGCAACTCGGGTCAGGCAGTCTCATGCCAAGTGACCTCGCCCGTCATAAGCATATCACTGAATCTTTATGGGCTTCAAGAGTGCCCTCCGGTGCCACTGTGGTGTACGACCACGCCCCTGAGTCCGGTTGTCAAAAAACCACCTACGTCGAGGTTCTGTTTTCCGACGCCCGCTAGTTGCGGCAGACGTCTCGGCTCTAATGTGCCTACAACCACCACCAACTCTAGAACGTGACAGGAAGCTCTCTATCACCAGCGCCTGCTCTAGAACCCCGACATATGTGGAAATTCCCAAAGGTAATATGACAACACAAATCTCTCGGCGAAGACCCTGCTCAAACTTTCACGCTCGGAAGTTATCATCATGGACCAAGTCCGGGTAAAAGCGTGCACAGTCTGTGAAACTAGTCGCGTACCCGGCCACCGTCATCCCTCCCTGATGAAACTGCAGGAGCTCCTGAATCTGAACGGAGCACAAGCAGGAGGGGTAAAACTCCTCACAGAACAACAACTGAAAGTCGCCCCATGAAAGGGACGACTCTCCAAGAAACCGAGTCACCAGACTCCACCAACGCCAAGCTGCTCTGCAGAAAAGGTTGACATCCAAAGCCACCATAAGATCTGCTGGCATCTACACAAGCCTGAAAAGGAGAACCACTGCCTCTAGCCAAACCTCTACTGCCTGAGGTTCTAGCTCACCACTGAACCTCAACAGTGTCTGCCGCTGGAACTCACGGAGCGCGCTCAACCTGCGCTCAAGCTCAGCCTGCTCTGCTAAAACGGTCTGCTGCTCAATAGGTGGGGGTGCTGCTACAGGCCCACCCGGAGAAAGGGGATCACATGATGGGCCCTGGACTGTGGCCTCATAGCTCACAGGGTCATCGTCACGCACCAAAGCTGGTATCATGGCTGGATATCTTCGCATAGACATCCTGAATATTATCAAGGAGTGTCATGGTCAGATGAGCATATATGTATATACTAATAACAACGATGGGGAGCTGGCTCAAGAAGGATAGTCAAAGACTCAATCCTATGTGATGCACAAACCAATTTTCCTTGCAACTAGTGTCTTAGCATTCCGAGTCAAAAAGCGGGTTATCAGGGTCCTAGTGAATGGATACGTCGGCCACCGCACCATCACTAGACTCCCTGGCCTGAGAGCCGCTCTCGGGACACATTGACACCGTTTCCATAAATCCCAAACAATTATTTTTTATTTTAGGGATATCCAAACAGCATCCCAAGAAACAAACCACCTCTGATACCACTTTTTCATGACCCGACCCTACCCGGGCTCGAGCCGCAACTACCCCAAGCCCGCCTCCATAGGCCAGGGGCTGGAGACCAGCGCCGAAGGCACAACAACTCGGGGAGGCTTTTGCCTAAGCACCTGTACACACACATGCAGCACACTCAATGAAAAAGTGCAGAGTAAAAGAAAAGACAAGTAGAGTAAAAGAGCAATTGCTATAAAAAACCCCAAATGTGCATCGACCTCTAAACAGTACAAAGTACAAGCTGAAAGTAAACTGAAAAGAAAAGGGGCAAAACACGCGCCCAACCAAAAATGCCACAACCCGGTAACAGGTAAACAACAACAAATAGCTAGGAGGGTCCCACACCTGGAACCCGACAACGACCACCACACGTGGTTCAAGATCCCAGCTCCTAAGCTCCTCTGACGTCACGACCAACCTGTCTGTCATCTGCAAGGGCACACCAAGTGCGGGCAAAGCCCAATCAGGGGTGAGTATAAAAATACTCAGTAGGATACCCCGAAGGCTTAAGGGAGCAACAAAGGAGGTACCGAAGGGTGAAAAGTAGATCGAACAGGAAATTAAAGGATTACAACCGAGAGTGCAGTCAAGAGTACATCAATAAAGAGTCCAGCTCACCCCAACAAGAGGAAGGAAGGTAGACTCGTCCAGACACAAGGAGCTGGAAATGGTGAGAAGATAAAATTCTCGTCGAGTCTTCGCTACCTATAGTAGGAGAGTAGACTCGTCCAACCACGAGAAACTAGACACGGAAAGCACGTGGTATACCCCGCGCGTCTTCGCCTCACCTTGAAGGAGAGTAACCAAACCCAAGAAGTGGGTACCAGAACAAGGTATACATATATAAATGCTCTGTCAAGAAACCCGAACAAGGTCATCATGGGATATCTGTCCTGTAGCTCAGCCCAAGAAAAGTAAGTGGCCAATAGTCCTAGGAGTAAACACCATCGATGCCCAGCATCCCGTATTTCTTCCCCAAACTACAAGCCAAAGGGCTCAAATCACCGCACCTCAACACTATCCGCTTTGGGAGGCACTGACTCGCCCACACAGTTTTTGGGTCGCATCTTAAGGATGCGTCTCGGTGGGGAAAAGAGCCCCTTGTACTTGAGAGTTTTAGGTTAAGTCAAACCACACCTCGTCACTACCCCGCAGTCGAGAGGTCTCCTCAAAGTCAAAGTCGTTCCATCACTAACCCGTACAACCAAGGGTCCCGCTCTGGTGATCATGGAGGAAAGCCACAGACTAGCCTAGTAGAAAGGACTGAGTCTGGAATGCCAACAGGTGTCCCACTACCCGGCCCTGGTGGAGGGTAATTCATAATAAGATACCGGGTGACCCACTGCCCAGCCCTGCTAGAGGGTAAAACATAATACATCATCAGGTGACCCACTGCCCAGCCCTGCTAGAGGGTGGACCTGGAATAAGATATCGGGTGACCCACTGCCCAGACCCACTGGAGTGTAAACCCTAACAAGTTGACAGGTGACCCACTGCCCAGCCCTGCTGGAGGGTAATTCTGGAATAAGTCGACGGGTGACCCACTGCCCAGCCCCACTGGAGGGTAAACCCTAACAAGTCGACAGGCAACCCACTACCTAGCCCTGCTGGAGGGTAGACTTGGAAGAAGTCAACAGGTGACCCACTGCCCAGCCCCGCTGGAGGGTAAACCCTAACAAGTCGACAGGCAACCCACTGCCCAGCCCTGCTGGAGGTTAGACCTGGAAAAGTCGACGGGTGACCCACTGCCTAGCCCCGCTGGAGGGTAAACCCTAACAAGTCAACAGACGACCCATTTCCAAGCCCTGCTGGAGGGTAGACCTAAATCAAGACAACGAGCGACCCACTGCCTAGCCCTACTGGAGGGTAGACTCTAAAGAGTTATCGGGTGACCCACTGCCCAGTCTCTGCTGGAGGGTAAATCCTAACAAGTCGATGAGTAACCCACTGCCCAGCCCCGCTGGAGGGTAAACCCATAACTGCTCTGGCTATCTCTACTGGATGGTACAACACTGGCCAACTGGTCACGGAGTGGGTATCACGCAACCATCTGAATTCAAAACAAGGCCAGGGGAAACCACTCAACCCTGCTGATCTAAACCATCGAGCACAGATCCGGGGGAAAAACTCAACCCCGCTAGTCAACAAACGAGAACTGAGGGACCCTCTACGTCGCGAGAGGTCAAAGGTACGCAAAGCAGAACACGACACACACATGGGACCCACACGACGTGTGGCCCCAAGGCAATCCCCAACCAAGCACACAAACAGTCTCAAGTACTAACCACACGTACCTCAAAGCACTCCCGTATACTCCCAGAGTATACCTCATTTTCATCCCAAGGGATATCATGCACACAACACCCAACGTCAACGCGAAGGCGTGACGTAACATCTCCAACTTGCCACCTCAACGACTGGGGCACGACCAACCACGTCTATTCAAGCATTACTTCAGTCACACGAGAGTGAACGAGATCACATGCTAAGGGTCCGCTTCAAACACAGTAGAAGAACCTCCCCCGGGGCACCTTCACATTTCAACATTTAATAATAATGCGTATGAGGCTCTGTACAACCAAATGGATCGTACCATTATAATCCTCGCGAAAAGACACGCAAGATAGAATGCTTGATCGCCTCAAATGGATATCCGACGGAAAGGTTGTCAACACCGCCTCACGCCCGAACGACGTCCCGTGATCCCGAGCCTCAGCCCCGAAAACAGTCGGGCGCATCGCACCATTACGACCCCCTCAGGAAAAAACGTCAAAAACACTAATTCCTTGAGTGAAATGGATATCTGGAGAAAAAGGTGCATTCCGGCGCACCACACACGAGCGGTGCTTCGTGGGACCTGCAAACCGGTCCCGAAACACAACGAACGGATCACACCATTGCGGTTCTCTCGAAAAATCACATAGGATGGACTAATCACTTGTCCAAAATGGACACCCGGTGATAATTCTGGAAACCACCGTCAACTCCTAAAACGGACCTCGTGGGGCCCACACCAGTGTACGGAATTAGAGCGGGTGGATCACAACATTGTAATCCCCTTGGAAAAACATCGAGAAACGACTGCTCATACGCCCTGAAAGGACGTCCGATGAAAAGGTCGTGAAACGCTGCACGCAACTCGAAAGACGGGTCATGGGGCCCGCACCTCAACTCCAGCTACAATGCACGAAACCACCCTGGAAAGCTTCGCCCTGGCACTAGGGTCCCAATGCTGCTGACGGCGCTCAAAACGGACGTCAGACGCCTCTGCGCCGTACAAAACAAGAATCCACGGGATAACGTCAATCCCCTCGACGTACGTGTCGCACCACTAAGGCCCCCGTATCAGGAATTATAATTTCTCAGGACCATCTCAAAAAGACCACCGTGCTGTTAGGTCCGCACTGCCGTAGAAGGTGCTCAAAATGGACGCCTGTAGCTCGAAATACGGGCGTCCAAACATTTTAAGGGGGGGGGGGGTTACCCCTGGGCTGGACCGGCCCGCTGAACTGCGGCCCAACCGCTAGGCTCGGTCCATCCAGACCTGCATACCACTGCACCGCGGCCCGCCACCTCCCGTGAGGCCCGTGTGTTCGTGCGGCCTACTCCACCGACCAGCCAGTTGGCTGGTCGTGTCCACGTGGAGACCCATTAAACGCGGGTCTCTGTCGCCGCGCAGGGGTCGTGCGCCGCGATCCCGCCTCGCCGTTGCGCCAGCCAGCGCCGACGGCGCCTCGCGCTCCCTCACCCGCGGTCACCCCGCCTCACTGATGCCACCGCTCGACCGCACGGAGAAGCTGCCCCGCTGCATCGGTCCGTCGCCGCGCCGCCTCGGTTCGCCGCCGCGTAGCCATGGAACCTCGCCGGACCGCTGGAAAGACACCCCAAACCCCGCAAACTTCCACGAGCTATTGCGGCCTCCTCCGAACTCCGATTCCAATTCCGAAAAATGAAATAGAAATTTCATAAATTATAATACGCATCCAAGGGTTTTGTTCGAAGATCAAACAAAAATTAGAGGATATAATTTAGGTTCAAAGGAGGTGCAGGAAAGAAAAACACAACAAAACCCTACCTCGTGGGCTTCGCCCGATGCTTCGCCGCGACCCGTCTGAGCTGCCTTGCTGGAGCCGCATCACTGGAGATGTGGAGGAGAGGAGGATAGGTTGAGGGTGAGAGGGATTCACTAGGGGGTGAACAAGGGAGGGGGAAGGGGAGAAGGGTTTAAATAAAATTAAAAATTTTAAATTAATTTAAACCCATAATTTAACCCGCATCTGAAACCTTCGACAGAGTCGAGGTTAAGCCTCCCCTAGGCCAAACACGACCTCCCGAGCACAACGGCGGTCTAGTAATTTTAATCCGATACCCCGTTCAAAATTTATTAAACTTAGCACCCGAGGCCGCCAAATTACAATAACGCCCCTGGGGCCATTTTTCACAAACGAGCTGCGCCCGCGAAAAGTATACCCCTCCTAGGGTAAATGGCACGCTCCAGACTCAACCATGCCCTCAGTTTTCCCGTCCAAGATACCGTTTAGGAGTTACTCGAGTTTAACCATTAAACGAATAGATTAATTAATTAATTATCCGTTTAACATTCCGAAAGCGAGCGAGGGGTCCAAACATCCCACGTCGACAAGTTTTATGTCATTCCTAGGGTAAACAACCCATTCCGGACCCATCCGTACACTCAGATATTTGATATGAAGCACCGTTTAGTATTTATCCCATTTATTTGGCATTTCCAGTGTGAACGCACTGAAAATTTAATTCCGGCCACTCCGGGGCTCAGAATCGCACACCATCTGAGGGCACTACCCTGTAATAACATCAAGAATATTCCAGAGTCTTTCACAGCAAAAATCGGGTTCTTACAACTGAGCCTCAAATTTTTAATCACACACTTGATGAAGTTCACATAGAAGTATCCAAAGGACTCCCCCCTCTTAGGGTATCCATAGGTTGATGGATTATATGTAAAATAATACATTTCATATTCATAAATAAAAAAAGTAAAAATTTATTTAAGTTTTATTCAACCGATTTTATTTGTGATATTCCACTAAATAAGCCTTATTTTTTCTACACATTTAGGCTTTTTTTTAACTATTCAATTAAAAAATTCCTTTGAGATCATTTTGGTAATAAAATATAACGTTTACATTAATATCATTCTTTACAAACTGATCTTATTCTCTTGTTTAATGAAAATTGACTTTCAATTTGAATTATACCTACATAATCATATATTTTTTAAATATTTATCCTCTAAAATTCTAATAATACTCCTAATAAACTCCTAGAAACTATAATTTCCTCAAAAACTATTTACAAGACATGAACTTCTTTTATCTAGGAAGTAACTATTATTTCATACAGTTGGAATAATTAACAATTAAAATATTAACATCTATATCTTATATGTTACATCATGTTTTTGGAGAAACAATTAAAAAAGAGGAGTCCTTTCTTTAAAATAATCGATGTGAAGTTAAGTAGAACGCTTTTCCTAGTTCTTTAATAAATATACTAGATGAACTTATACATTGTGAAAAAACTCCTTTTATCCTTGTCTTATATTCAATCATATAAATAGATATGATGAATTATAAACCATGTGTATAAAATCAACATCTCATTTTATTCATAACTACTCTTTATTTATAAATAACATCCCTTATTAGATAAGATAAATGATATACAAATATATATATATATTCTATTCTAAATTAATCCATTCTTGAGGTAATTCATTACACTAAACTCCATGATGAATTTCCCTTCTCTCCATATCTTGAATTTATACTTCAATATTTTCCAATCAACCTTTTAACAATTGTGAACTTATATACATATTCACATTAATTATTTAATGTATAGTTGGTATCACACACCCTTAAAATCTGATAATATTTTTCTATAACATAATACATTACATGATTTTCATGGTGTTTCTTATCCCCAATAATGTAATAATTATAATTCCATATCGAATAGAAATATTTTCCATGATTCCAGATATCTTAATTAGATATTAATTTCTGAGGGAAAATATTCCAACATCAAATATTCTTTATTGGGATAAAACTTTTACCCATTTATATTTCATGCCTAGTTTATTTTCCTCAAAACTTTGTGTTGAATATTTAAACATTTTTTAAATGAATTATATTTTTGTTAATAAGTAATTACCATAAAAATTATATTAAGGATTCTTTAAATAATTCTATATCCAAATCAAGACTTCATGAAAACTTCCAATATCTTGATGTCATTAACAAACCCAATCATATTGAATAAATGAGAAGTGTATAGATAACTATTTATACTAATCAACCATATGGATGATAATAATTCAATTCCAATGGTGTCCTAATATAATTAGGGTTTCCCCACCATGTGTAAACCAAATCACATACTCCATCGGAGCCCATATTTTTGATGAACTGCCCATTTGGATGATTGAAGTCTTGAAATGTGTTATCTTAAGAATAAATCTTACACTTAATATTTTTTTAAAAGGGTTTTTATAGAACTATGAACCATATCTCATGTATTCAATTATATTTATTTATGAACTTAATGATTTATTTTTTAATTCAAATTCTTTACATAAATTCAATATGTCCAAACCCTATTGATGTGTATATATTTTCCAAACACATATATTGTATTACTAAACCAAATTTAAATGAAATAATAGTCACACATATCAAAATTCATGATAATAAAATGTCATAAGAAACCATATCATATAAATTTTTTAAATCAATGAATTTTAAATACCTAGAAGTCTAATTATGGTGTGATTGGTAGTTAACCTTGATTTTTCTAGATATAGTAAGATCCCACTGGCCACTAATCAATCTAAACTTAAGTCCCACTACCCATGGTTCAAAAATGAAGAGAGACCTTAATTCCACCATTATTCTATCACCAAACATGTATACACTAAAATAATTCCATGATTAAAGATCACGACCCTTGAATAAGCTAAATAAAATTTCGGAGAAAAATATATCATTTATCAAATCTTACATGTAACTCCTTAAATGAAAATATGATTATTAAAATAATCTATTTTAAAATATTTAATATATATATATATATCTATTAAAAATATAAATAATGTATTTGTTTCCGATGGAAATGGGTACAATAATTTAGGGAAATGTAATGGTCTGATGGAGACTTATTAGTACATCCCTTTTATATTGTTAAAGAGATAACATAGTTTAATTTTTTCATGTAAGGTTCAGCCCTATAATGGTATTCTATTTTCGAACACTTTCTAATGGGTTTTTTTATGGAACCAAAAACACCCAATGGTTCTGTATCCATGGGGACCTTCTTTCCAAAGGTAGGTGCTCATTAGGTGTTTTGACCAAAGATTCTTAAGAACTCGCATTGGTTGAGATGATGAGAGGTTGGGATCATAACACCCTTTTGGGGGGAATTATTGCATACTCAGGGACTCTTATATATTTAATATATGTTCATGAATCCTTCATTAATTCTCAAGTATGATTTAGGTCAACCCAAACTTGAAATCAATTATTGGAATGTGTGGAATTCATAATCTTATATATGTATCTATGGTTCTTAATTGATATATATATATATATATTTGAGGTTCTCCATCAATGGTATCATCTCATATACTACTTAGATATTCTTTGGTCATTATTACTATGATGATGGTTTTCTAGCCACATAGTTGGGAACTCTTGAATTTATTATCATCTAGGTAGATGAAGGTTACTCTGGAATTTGTTTTCATCTCGGTAGATGAAGGTCACTCTGGAATTTATTGTCATCCAGGTAGAAAAAGATCACTTTGGAATTTATTTTCATCTAGATAGATTAATTTCAATCTATAATTTATTTCCATCTAGGTACATCAAGGTCACTCTGGAATTTATTATCATCTAGGTAGACGAATGTCACTCTGGAATTTATCATCATATAGGTAGATGAGAATTGTTTGATGTTGGGATTGAAACCATAAATGGGCTTCCTATATATCATTGTCAAAGGAATCATAACCCATGTAGTTTTATGCCACTTAATGGGGTACATCATACATTTTAAGGTCATGTGATGAGGACCCAACCATACTGTTTGATGTCATGTGGAAAGATGTCTAGGTGGAAGGTTCCTAGTCAAAAGGTTTAGTGTGGTACTTATGCAGAAACATCCCAAGGAACCTTGAAAGGATATGATTTTCAAGTTGAATTAGACTCTAATGGGGATATGGCCCAAAAATAATAGGGTTGATTTAGGAGTTGGGTTTGAACCTCATGGAGGCTTTCTACGTATCCCATTTAGATGGGAATCAAAACCCATTTAGTTTGGTAAGTATCACAGGGGAGTATATCCCTTTGATAGGATTAAGTTTTGATTATTCCTAAGGAGGATTCTAACTGAGAAAGGCCATGAGTGATATATTACCTCATGGAGATTTGGGGGCTTAACTCAGGGTTTACTCCTAAGGAGGATACCCAGATTAAGGGGATTATGATTGGGGCTTATTCCTAAGTAGGATACCCATTGAGCTCGATCCCCATTTGGGATTCCTACATATCTTGGTTAATAGGAATCATATTTCTAATAGTTCAATCCTTTAGGTGGATCGTATGGATTTCATGATCATCACTAACCTCTAATCCCACATGAGTCATGCTCGGTGTGAGAAATAAGAGGAAGATGAATATTTGAAAACCACACATTTTTTCTCCTTTATTGGTGGAAGAGGATGGGGCTATGATGGAAGAGGTTTGGGATATGACACCTCCATCTCTTAAATTTACATTGGATGAGAGTGTAAATTAAGGAATGAATGATGGTTAAGGATACAGAGGTGGAAAGGAGCAGGACTGCAACCTCCCATAGAAAAGGATAGGGCCTTACACCTAGATGGTTTCCCTAAAATTGGTTCCACAATGGGAGGAGGATCTCATTCCATGTTGAATGGAAAAGAAATTTTGATCCTTACCCTCCTTTCTGGGAACCAGAGGCTTTGGTACTTAGAGACAATAAGGGTCAGACATAGTCCAAACCCCAATCCTCTAGACCAGGGACTCCTCAATAATATCCCTGAGGTAAGGGTCCTCATGACCGTAGATATACAAATCTACAGACTCCTTGAGGATCCTAACCCTTTGGTAGTACAAGTGTGGGAAATCTATGACTATAGAAATACAAATACAAATGGAAGAAACTTTGGAATATATTTTCCCATGGTTTTATAAGTCAGGAGGTCTTGGTGGAGGCTTTGATTTGATCCCTCTCTGATAAGGGAGACAAAGGAGGAGAGGCTCGATAATTAATTTATTTGAATAAGGAATGATGGATAGATCAAACAGGCTAGAAGGTAGGGATAACCAAGGAGGATCATGCATGTGGGGCTCTCCATGTAGGTAGGCCTAGGTGAACAAATAACACCATGGGAAATGGACCACCTATGTGACTACACTTGGGTGAGAACTTGCTCAAGCCTTCAAGGGTCTCCACAGGTGTTCCTAGAGGTAAGTCACATGAGTCCCTAGTTTAAGAAAGGTACCTCACACTAGTCTTCATTGATTAGGGTTTTGGAGAATTCCTCGTGAAGGTTTTGTTTATTTTAAACCTTGGGAGGACTTAAGTTCTACTATTATCCTTTTATTTACTCTTCTTTAGGTGTTATAGAACTACCTAGAAGGTTTCAAAAGACTTGAGTGAAGCACTAGGGTGATCAGAGTATCAATTGGCCTTCATGAAAATTCATCCGTACAAATGAAGACCCCAAGGGACTATTTATAGGAAAATATGGTACCCTAGTAAAAGGTGTCTTTTTTGTGCTAGTGTCTCGCAGAGGTTGGTCCCAAAGGGTTTTGTGTAAGTTCTTATTCATCGGTGCTTGGGGTACTTGGGTGACTTAGTTGATCGAACATGTTATTCTTTACTATGGGGGATGCTCCCTTATACCACTGCTCGGGATCAGTGTCAGACTATGGTCCCAACCCTTTGGGATATTCCCTTTGCTATCATCATTAACACCCATGAAAAATGGATAGTCGCACCATGAACTTTTCTAGTCTGGTCAAGGACAATTTGGGATGCGACACATGGAAATCCAATCTTCTCCTTCTTTCATCATAAATATGTATTTCTTCTCAAACTCAGAATTTAATGTCTAATTGAGGTTCAATTCTTCAATTCTACATAAAATTTCATGGAACACATTTCACTGTATCAACAAAATCTCCCCCCTTCAAATTATATTTGGTCAAAATGAAAATAATCTAGTTCTAAGGTAAAAGTACGGAACTTTGATGCACTCCAAAATCATTTGAAGGGATATATGAAAGATAATCCTTGAGACTCCACTTGAGGACCTTCCTTCGAAAATCCAATGGCTTTAAGTTCTGTTTGGCATGTTGGGATTCAGTGGGTTTGATTACCGTCTGATCTACACTACTATGAAGGAGACTGTTCATAGGTGGGAGTGAGAGCATAAAATTTGGAAAGAACTCATAAAGACCAGAATAATCTCCAATATTTATGACTTTTGAGATTCATAAATAATTAAATACTACTCAGGGGAGACTCGAACAACTCCAAAGTTCACTAGGATAAGCCCAAACAGAAGGGTCAACTGCCATTATGGTTGCAGCAGAAGTTCTTCATTGGGATGAGGAAATGGGAGACAATTGAATGAATAAGATTTGTCAAGTGTATGATGGGTATTTTCAGTCCATTCAAAAGATTAATAATTACTTTGAAGGCCTATTGTAAAGCACAGTAGAGAGAATCCATCCTGTGGATGTTCCCCTAGGGGATTTTTTTCTTATAAATGAAAAGAATTATTTTTCTAATCACTTATATATTCATACCTATTTACTTACTATGATCATAACATAATGTTGAAACCAATTTTCATGAAAATTATATCAATTGGTTGTAATCACAGTGATGGGGTGGGGAAATGCTCTAATTTTTGCCTAATCCATGGGACTTACCAAGCATAGTTTTACTATTTCTATAGTCGTATAGAAAACCATGAAAAATTTATGTATTTTTATGTCATCAACCTAACATTTTCCAAAAATTAATATGGTGGAGAATTAGTGGGTTAGACGTGGATTTTTCTTAGTCCACCCTTTTCTGGTTTTTGGCCTAACAAATTTTGTGCATTTTTCTTTTCATTGCTCAATATTTTTCTTAAATCATGTAAAGCATAGATTTAGTGAGCTAAGATGTAAATTTTTTCCAGAGTGCCCTTTATAGGGTTCCAATATGGTGAGTACTATGAATCTTTTTATATGGGTAGTTTAAATTCGTTCAAAGAATACTAATGAGTCTAGTGTTTTAGGTCGAACAACTTTAACCATGAATTTTGAGATGATAATCGAAAAAAGGATTGGTGACTAGGAATTCTCCAATATACTTAAGATACTTAAAAGGGGAATCTTGTGCCATAATTATATAGTTACCAAATCTAAAACTTGATATTTGCGAATAGAGGAGGTCTCTACTAAGAACAAAGTTACCAATGGTTGAAAAAACCCGTTATTAGGGCTGTTTTATGCAAGGCCAACTGGGGAACATACTGTATGGTCAAGTAGCGGAATCCTGAGGCTGATAGGCCCATTATGGGGGAGACTTATACAAGGCCAATAGGGGAACGTACTACCTAGTCAGGTAAAAGAGTTCCTAGGAATTTTTACATTCTATTACTCTTGGGTGAAGGAATTTTATGGAGATTCAGATTCCTTAAACCACAAGGTGTGATTTTTCCAAGGTAAGATGTCTGAAAATGAATAGAATATCTATGTTGGAAAAAGCTGTAGGATGGAAAAGCACTCCTAAAAAAATTTTATGTGTGAAGGAGGGTACATTTTTTTTGATAAACAATGCAATGGGGAGAGTACTCCTTTTCTGAAAAAGGATGAAAGTATCATGTAGTTTCAAGTCATGCAACGAGGACATTATGTTACACAGTTTAAAGTCATGCAGTAAGGACATCGTGTCATGCAGTTTAATGTCATGCAGCAAGAACATCATGATGTGCAGTTTAAAGTCATGCAGCAAGGATATCGTATCGTGCAGTTTAAAGTCATGTAGTAAAGACATTATGTAAGGAAATTATGTTGTGTAGTTTAAAGTCATGAAACAAGGACATTATGTTGTGCAGTTTAAAGTCATGCAGAAAGGAAATTTTGTTGTGCAGTTTAAAGCCATACAATAAGGAAATCATGTCATTCAATTTAAAGTCATGCAACAAGAACATTATTCTATGAATTTTAAAGTCATTCAACAGGGACTTTATGTTGTGTAGTTTAAATTCATGCATCAAAGACATTATAGGGGGATATAATTTAAGTTCTTTTATTTTTAATTGAAAATGTTTGATTATTATACGATTCTTGGAAATTTATTTGGAAATGTGATACCATGTTTAGGTATGTAAGGATAAAATTGTAAACAGTGATTTGGGGATTCTCAGATCTGAAGGATGGTATGGGAAAAAGGGATAATGATGTTAAAGGAGGTATCTCCCGAGAATGAAGTTACCACTGATTGAAAAACTCATTATGGGGGATGTTTTAGGCAAGGGAAACTGGGGAATGTACTACATAGTCAATAATGGCATACTTTGTCTACCAAAATCTTTATGAGAGTTGTTTTATGCAAGGGAAACTGGGGCTCATACTGCACATTCAGGCAAAGGAGCTCTCAAGAATTATGATATTCTATCATTAAAATCCAATGGAAGTTTATGCAGATTTGAATCGTACCAAGCATAGAGTTTGGTTTTTAGAGGAAAGTGTCTAAATAAAGAAGAGGTATTCCAAGTCATGGTTTCCAAAGAATTGATGGATTAAGTTTTCTATGTGGGTCTGACCAAAATGTAGGAAGTATGTTGGTTGTAGTTTTAGGTCATATGATTAGGACCATAATATTATGGAAATGATAGATAATACATGGTCAAATGGCCCAAGATTATTCTAATATGCTTTAAAAATATGATGGGGGTAAAGTTAAGCCACATTCTTGGAGACCTTTAGGTCCGGAGAAAGGAAATGGGACGAATATGTAGAGGATAACCACTGATTTTAAATTTCCAGTTCCAGCATACCATCGTCAAAATCATAAAATGACAGAAGAGGATTCTACTAAGAATGAGGTTACCATTGGTTGACGAACCCATTATGGGGGTTGTTTTATGCAAGGCCAACTGGGGCATGTACTACATAGTCAAACAGTGGAATCCTTTGGATGATGGACCCCTTATGGGGGCAATTTATGCAAGGCCAACTAGGGAGTACACTACATGGTCAGGAAAAGGAGCTCTCAAGTTTTAGAAATTCTAACCCCAAAAGAAGATAAAAGATTATAAAGATATGAAATTATTAAATATTAGGAGTATGAAATGCAAAATGGGGTATTTTTCAATGCATAAATGAATCATTTAACCGATAATATCATTGAATTTGGGGTCCCTTTCATATATTTGGATTATATGTTCATCTCTTGTTTCCTTGGTGGGTTCTCTAAGGAGGGGACCCAAAATAAAATATCCTATATATTTTTTTTGATTGTATTAAGGAGATGGTGGATTTTTTTACCCCATGGTTGGGGATATGGATTAAGTCCTATGATTCACTATATATCTCAATGGGATAAGAATCAAGCCACATGTAGTTCTAGAGGTACCATGTAGTTTGAAGTCATGCGGTGAGGATGTTGGTCATGCACTTTAACATCTTATAGAAAGGATGTGGGTAATTCCTACATAAAAAGGAATGTTGTGGTTGGGCCAAGGTGTAGAGTCCAAGTGTCACTACATATCTTCTCAGATCAAGAATCAATCCACACATACTTCTAGATGTATGGGTTCATGCATATTGTGAGAACTCATATTGGATTTCCTGATGTAGATCTGACTCGTACATGGGAGAGTAGGGTATTTTCCATGCTGTGATGTGTTTGGGGCTAGGATTAAAGATCTGGATATCACTACATATCTCATAGGGATGAGAATAAAGCCACACATAGTTCTTGAAAATTTCTATCCATGACGATTAGACTTTGATGTGGGGAATGTGACTTTTTATAACTTCTAAACTGATGGTTATACCCAAATTATGAACTCCAGGCAACACCACACATCTCATTCTAATGAGAATCAAGGCATGAGTCCTAGAAAGTTTCACTATACAGATCTGATTCATGCACAAGGAAAATGAGGGGGTATTTTATTTTCCAAAATCACAACTGGACCTAGGATTGGATATCTAGGAATCATTACATATCTCATTGGGATGAGAATCAAGCGACATATAGTTCTTGAGGGAACATGAAGTTTAATGTCATGTAGTAAGGACAAAGATGAACTGATGTGAAATGATGGAAATATTGTGGTTGGACCAGGGTATAGGACCCATGAAACACTATATATCTTGCTGGGGTAAGAATCAAGCCACACATAGTTCTTTATAAAGTCCCCCATATAGGTCTGATCCATACATAGGGAGTGGGGATTTTTTTTAAATTGCGACTGGACCCGATATAGGAGATCTAGGTGTCACTACATATTTAATTAGAATGAGAATCAATCCACACTTAGTTTTTGAATATGGTTCCCCACACCAACTGAGGTTTGATGTGAGGAAAGGGGTATTAATATTTTTTATATATTTTACAGAATAATGGTTGGGTTCAAGATATAGAATGGTATTAGAATCAATTCATATGTTCTATAAGAGTTCTCAGTATATATTTGGTTGATACACTGGGAAAAGTAAAATTGTTTCTTTATGGTCATAGTTGGGCCTGATATTGGAAATCTAGGAATCACTATTTATCTCTTTGGAATGAGAATAAATCCACACATAGTTCTTGATAGTTATTCCCCATGAACTTATGATCCAAACATAGGGTGAAATGGGGATCAAGTGACATTAGGGAGTGAAAATGATGTGAGTGAGGTTTATGCATGGATGCTACTCATCATTTGAGAGAACACAAAGAGTATATACTTGTGGTATCATAAGTATTTATTAATGTCAAGTAAGAGAGATGTTATCCATAGAGTTTAATGTCATGTGGTGAGGAAAAATGGTGCTATGTAGTTTAATGTTCTGTAGAAAGGTACTCATATTGGGCAGTTGATCATCATGCAACAAGGAAAATAATCATAGGATACTATTGAAGGGAACACGTCATGGGAAAGGTTTATGAGAAATAGGTATAGTGGAGATTGGTGAAGGTGGCCTAACAGTGCTATGAGACCATAAAGTATTGAAAAGAGCATGATCAACCATTTAGATACATTTGAAGGTAAGTTTTGGTGGGTAATAGGTTGTGGGGATATCAACTACTAGTATAAGAATTAGGAAGGAGAACCTATTTACATTCTAATATTTCTAGTTCTGTAGATATTATAGCATCCCGCATTTTTATCACATAAACTTTCATTACATTATACAAAACTGAGGATCTTTAAGGTTTAGTGTCTTGGAAACCAGGAACTTATTACATGAGAAAAAACATTCTTCTTAAACACTTGAAAGGCTTCATCATTTGTTCATACTAAGTTCATTACAACATCTCATAACCTAGGAGCATGCATCAAAGGAAAGGGTAAGCAAAAGGCCCAGTAAGGGAAACAAGGGAAACATTTTACATGAGAACTTTAGATACATCAAAAGTCATGAAAAATAACTTTAAGGCATGAGAAAGAGATCATGAGGCATATCATAATAAAAATAACGTGTTTCATAACTTGAAGATGTGGATACAACATTTAACATAGACAATCATTTCCATTTCACCAAGGTCCATCCCCAAGGTGTCATTAAAAATTACCAAGGTTATTCACAAAGGTATCAGTCAAAATGGTCATCTATAGAGATTAAGTCTTTACCCAATGCATTGGAGTGCTATTAGGGCGCAACCTTAAATTTGCCTTTATTACCATGTGATCCACATATATCATCATCAATAATTTCATAAACAACCCATATATCATAAAATAAATGGGTTTCATTTCATAGTCATCACATTTTAAAAACTGCTTTAAAGACGTGATCTTTATGTCACTTTAAACCCACGAAAAAGGAAAGTAGGTTTCGTGTATGTAAATACCAGAATTTAAAATAGAAAATTTTGATATATATGTGAATACCCCTGTATAATAAATAGCTTTGAGTATTCACTTAATAAAATAAAATAATTTGAGAAAAAGAGAGAGGTATTTTGAGACGAAAATTCTACAGCATAACGGCTATGTTATAGGGTTTTAGAAAACATTGAAAAGAGAGGGGACATGGGTCACAAACTCATAAATGATCCATAAAATAGTATAGGTATAGAATATAAAGGATATATTAACATGGTGATGAAATTTTAAGTACATACCATTTTAAATGTAAAACATGGAAGGAAGACAAAAATAAGATTTTTCTTATGAAAATTCGACATCCTAACGACGTCACTTAAACTTCAAAAAAATGAATTGAAGAGATCAAACAGGGTCTATCATAATATGAAAATAAAATATCAGTATGATATATATATAGATCATACCCCAACATAATAAAAATAAACTTGAAATACTTGACAAGAAAATAGAACTTGAAAATGAGAAGGGTGAAGGAATCCCTTAAAAATTCGGCAGCCTAACGGCGTCTTTTAAAACATCAAAAAAATGAATTGACGAGATAAAATAGGGTATCTCATCATATGAACATAAAATATCAGTATGATAGATATAGAGATCATACCCCAATATAAAAAAGGAGCTTTAAAGACTTGGCATGAAAATAGATCTTAAAAATGAGAAGGGTGAAAGAACCCCTTAAAAATTCAGTAGCCTAACGGCGCCACTTAAAACTTCAAAAAAAATGAATTGACGAGATAAAATAGGGTCTCTAATCAAATGAAAATAAAAGATAAGTATTATATATATAGAGATCATACCCCAACATAAAAAAGTAACTTTAAAGACTTGATAAGAAAATAGAACTTGAAAATGAGAAGGGTCAAAGAATTCGTTACAACAATTTCGGCAGCCTAACGACGCCACTTAAAAATTCATAAAATGAAATGATGAGAGTAAGAGGGGATATATCATCATATGAACATGAAAAGGGAAGTAAGAGTAATATAAAATAATATCCTCTAACATAAGAACATGTATCATAAAAGAAATGACTTAAAAGAGAGTATTTGAAAAGAAAGAGAGAGGTTGGATCCCTTACCTTAAAACGTAACTCTTAAAACTCAAAGGTTGGGACCTTGAGGGCTTAGGGGCACCTTGGGAGGACTCCTTGGGAGGGAATGAGACCAGATCTTCGTTGGGGGAGAGTTGTGAGTGAAAACTAAAGGGGTAAAGGGTGGGTATATATAGGGAAAGTGAGGGGACAAGGCATTAATGGCCAAGGGATACCTCATTGGTGGTATTGGAAAAACCATGGGATTGCCCATGGTATTTGCCCATGTTATTGGCCACTAGGTACATCTCATACCTTATATTACTATTCATAAGTCGACCATATTTATTACATACTTAATACATCATTTAATGATGTCATTAAACACTCGTAACTTAAAAACTGTATTTTCACTATTCATCGAAAATTCAACTTTCTCATAAAAATCCCAAAATTTAACCTTAACCAAATATCAATTCTATGATTTCAAAAATGAACTCAATTTTATAAAAATAATTTTCTAAATATTTTTAATTTGATTTTTAAATAAATACACTATTCACTGAAAATTCATTTTTTTCAAAAAAATCCCCAAAAATTACCTTAACATAATATCGATGCTCTGAGTTCAAAAATGAAATACATTCTATAAAAATAATTTTATATATATTTTTAATTTAATTTTTAATTAAAAAACAATATTCAACCGAAAAGACTAATACTTGACTAATAATTTCTGAAATAGTTATTTACCTATTTTATTGAATCACATTACTTAATCAAGGTACCTATATTATATTAATACTTTCTTTAAGTGAGATTACTAATCCATTTGGTCACATTACTAATCCTAAGCATAAAATCACTACTCATAATTTACTATTCATAAAAAATTAAATTGATCTTATTAGATTCTAAATTTCGTACTGGGCATAATTGTAGAAGACCATTTTTTGAAAATCATTACACACAATTAATTAATTAAGGTTTACATAAATATTTTCAAATATCTTTTTTTATATAATTCATCAAAAATATGCATACTATATTTATCCAGACATTTGAAAATTCACAAACTTCATCAGAAGAAGAAATCACAATTTTTATTTAAATCAAAGGATTACACAAGGCAGTTACGGTCTCCTTAAATATCCCCTTATAACCCCAACATAGGACCTAAGTGTAAGGTGTGATAAGGTGAGAGAATCTGAGTGTGTCTCGGCCAACATCGCACGGGTAGTAATTTCTATCAGTTTGAACTTCTCGCGAAAGCGATTCCATTCTAGATTCATACGATGAAGTTCGGCTTGGGTTTGGTTCAGAGCAAAGCCCAGTGGTGCTACCTCTTTCCCAAGTTTTGTTAGATGGGCTTCTATTAGTCCAAGAATATTGGATGAGGCCATCAAATCTTATTTCTATATTAATTAACCAAGATCACTTGTATTTAGAGACAATAGTCGCAACATTCAGTTTCCAACGGTCATACTGACTAACGGTCATATAATAGTCAAAACCCAACAGTCCCATTTTAATTATACTAATGTTATCAAATGAAATAGTTTTGTTGAGTATAAAATCACATAAAAAATTAGAAAACGAGATTTATTCAAAATTTCGGGTCGTTACAGATATCATTCAGGGAGGTGGGTTTTTTCCCAACTTTCATCAACACAACTCTAGACCAGCAAAAAAAAGGCCACGTTTGGAAATATCATCCTGAAAAAGGAGGATGAAATGTTTTTTTCTTGAATCAAATTTTTTTATATTTAATGGGTGGGACTTTTTTAAGATGATTCATGTTAGCAGCGAAAACAATGAGTGGTCATTGAAATTTTGGTACAAAGAGATTTCATCAAAGTTAAACTTCTTAGTGTGGAATTTTTGGAATCAAGCCATGCATACATATGATGATGTGAAAAAGAATGGGGTCTCTCTAGATTCCCCCTTCTAGTGATATGATTTTACAAGAAATTAATCAACTCAGAACCTACTTTTCATAGGGGAAAAGGAGCGTGGAATATCAAGTAGACTCAACAATTGTATGATATTTTCTAGGAAAGGGGATTCCATTTTAGAGTTCATGGAATATTGGTTCTTATGAGCTGGGAAGAATGGTGTTGAGTTGAATACATACAGTATGATATTTGTTGTGAAGTCTTGGGTCATTTGGTAGACAAGAAATAAGGCAAGGTAATGTAGCATTTACTCACACATATTAATTTAGTTTTGAATGAAATATATGGTGGCAGAGCATAGAGTTCTTATTCCTAGTGGGGGATCTTTTTTTCTCTTAATAGAATTATTTCAAGGGTTGTTTTGAATGTTGAGGGAATAGAAAGGAATAATAATGGGTCATGGGTTACCTAGAAACCTCCTAATATGGGGTTGAAACTCATTGTTGATAGATCCTGTATGGTCAAGGCTATGAGAGGAGGTAGCCTTGTGTGTGATAGTAGAGGTTGAGTCATTTTTTGATTCAAATCATTCTATGTTCTAAGAAACTCTATTGGATCACAAATGAGGGTGATGGTTAGAAGACTCATGTTGTTTATGTTTTTCAATATTAACATTACGAAGGTTGAATTGGACACCAAAGTACTGGTTGGGCTCCTTGGAAGGAAGTAAATACCTCTATGGGAGTTGGATTACCTCATCGGGAAGGGTGGGATGATAATTGATCAAGGTATTAAAGTTGAACACATATGGAGGGAAGTAAATTTTCTAATATATTATTTGGATCAAAAAGGGGATCCTAGCAAGAGTACTATTTTATATTCTTCTATTAGCTCTGTCCAGGATGATTTTAAGATCTTTTTAGGGGATTCACCCATGGTAATCATTAATTATGACCACTGTGATTCTGGTTTATTCTACATTTAAATCAATAAAAAGAAAATTTTCATTCAATAATAATATTTTATTAAAATATAATTTATTTTTAAAATCTTATAATTTATCCATAAGTGTTTCTTGATTGAAACTATATATTTCCCAAAAATACAGTTTTGGTTTCATCATATCAAAATATAATTTTTATCCAACATATTATTTATTCATTATAAAGTAATATTTAAAAAACAAATATAATAATTATTTTATTAAAAATAAAGTTATAAATATTCATACTATTAGGTTCTAGGCACATAACCCCTTTATTACACCAATGCATCCCCTAAGGGTAAGGTATGTGATAGTGAAACTTTCTTGTGGTGGTTCGGTGAACATGGTTGGGGTCATGATCACAATAATATTGAACTTATCCCATAAAAATTTTCTCATACTTTAGTTTTTAAAACTTATTATGGGATGTATCAAGGGAAAATCCTAGTGATTCCATCTCCCTCATAAGATCTAATAAATGGGCTTCATATGGTACAATCCTAGTAGTCAAGGCCTTCGCTTCTTCCATCTTAGTCAATTGGATGTTATCATAGTACTTAATATATATTAATCTTAATTTTCATTTTAAAATTGATATATTATCAATGGTTATGATGTTTAATGGTAATTTAAATATGAAATTATATAAAACATATTGGTCCAGAATAACCAAAGAAATTCATATGTTTTGTATAACATCATTACTTATAATTGATTTTTTTCATTTGAAAAAGGGAATTTCAGTTATAAAAATTTATGTTGTTTTAATCTTACCCCTCTATAAATTCTTCCACATTTTTTTTCATAAGCTAACATAAATGAGGGTACATTGGTTTCATTTCCACATTCAGTTCTCATGTCACTTCCTCAAATATAAGGTTCTTCCACAACACATTGACCATGTAATCTATCTTATTTTATATAACTCTATCTATTTGATCTGAAATCCATATATGAAATATTATTCTTTGATGGTAGAAACTCTAGAATCAGTGCATGTGTGGGGTCTAGTATGCACCTCCTTAAAGGGATACAAGGAATACATCATGTACTTGAGATAGGTTTGATGGGAGTGATATTAGATAGACCACATCTCTGATGTGATCAATGATCTCAGAGGGGAGAATGTATCTTTTAATAAGATTTCCATTCTACATATATCTCATGACTTTCTTCCATAGCGATATAGGAAGCAACACCTTATCTCTGACCCCATACTTCCAGTCTCGTCGATGATTGTCTGCATATATTTTCTATCCAAAATTTGTGGATTTCATATGTAATTGAATGTTTTGAACCCTTTATATCATATATTACATAATATCAGGTCCCATAAGCTTCATATATCAAAATTCATCCAGTATATTGGAGTTTTCCACCTCTTACCATATAGAGCATCATAAGGACCCATTTGAATGCAAGAAAGGGAAATGTTATTATATGATAACTAGACTAGGGGAAGTTTCTGATTCCAACATCAGCAGGAATAAATTGAACACTATCCAAGCATATCCTATAGATTTTTAATGCTTCTCTCAGACTGACTATATATATGAGGGTGATAAGAAGTATCGAGACTCTGTTATGTATCTATAACTTTCAGATGGCTTCCCTTGAACCTCAAGGTAAACCTTATATCTCAATCAAATAAAATGGAGAGTGGTGTTTCATGTAGTATTAACTCTTACCTTAAGTATATATTGTAAATTAGTTCAAGGGGGAAATAGTCCTTGATATTAATGAAATGTGATGACTTTTTAAGGCCATCAACTACCACCTAGATTTTGTTATTACCTTTATATATCTTGAGGAATCCTATAAATAAATCAATTGTTATGTTTCCCCATTTCCATTCTGGTATGAGAAATGGTTTCACCATACCCTTATACTTCTTTCATTCTTAATTTACTTATTTCCATACCAAGGATTGAGATAAAAAAGCTGTAATTTCTCTCTTCATTTATCCCACCATATGTGCACCTTTAGATCTCTATACATCATAGTTCTTCCTAGATAAATAGAGAAGGATGTCCTATGTGCATCATCCAGAATTCCCATTTTTTATTAGGTTTTTCTGGGACATATCTTCAAGTTCCAATCCACATAACTCCATATTTAGTAAAGTTGAACTTTATAATATTTTATACCTTTTTCTATAGCACCTCATCATCTTTTTTGTCCTAATTGATTTTATCAAGAATGTACGGTTGAGAAGTTATTGGATAAAGGTAGGATGGGCATCCTTTTATTATTCCCATGTTCATCCTCTACATGTCCACAAATATTGTATCCTTGCAATATTCATCATGGATTGGGTTTTGGGATACTTTATACTTAGAGAATATGCCACTTTTTTCTCCATCCCAAGATAGTAATGGATTAAATAATCATAATACTTGATCAGCTATGACCACCATTAGTGGTTTATTTGGAGACGTTTTTGGGTGAATAAATACTTGAGGATTTTATGATTCATATATATATATATGTCACCATTCTCCCTGTAGAGAAATTGTATCAAAATATATAACGTGAATATCACTACAAACAATTCCAGATCATGTTTTTGGTAGTTCTTCTCATGGATCATTAATTAGCAGGATCCATAGGATTTCATGTTATCATCTTGCATGATTAAAAACCCCAATCCCTTTTTGGATGCATCACTATAAATCAAAAATCATTCCCCACTGGTAGGTAATTTGAGTACAAGTGCAGTGATTTACCTCTTCTTTAACTCTTTAAATATCTCTTCACATTCATCAGTCAAAACAAACTTTACTCCATTATGAGTTCGTATAGTTAGTGGGATTTAAAGTCATGATAATTTTCTCACAAATTGACAATAGTACCCAGCTAATCCAATGAAACTATAGATTTCCATCACATATATTTCACTAGGATATACTTCAACTGCCTTTATTTTTTTAAGGATCAACAAATATCCCTTTGTTGGTGATAACATTCCCTATTAATGTTACTTACTTAATCCAGAACTCACATTTACTATATTTTTAATATAACTTTTCCTTTTATAAGGTTTTTAGTATATCATACAAATGCTCCTCTTTCTCCTCAATTATTTTAGAGTAGATAAATAATTTCATCTATAAATATTGTCATAATTTTTTTAAGGTAATACCTGAAGAATATATTCATCATGTCAATAAAGATAGCTGGAGAATTAGTGAGTACAAATGGAATTATTATGAACTCATAGTGCCCATAAATTGTATGAAAAGTATCCTTGTGGATATCCTACTTCTTCATATTTACATGATAATATCCATACTAAAGATCAAACTTGGACAAGAATTTGGCACCATAATTTTTATTAAACAATTCATCAATCCATGGTAGAGGATACTTATTCTTTATCATAATCTTTTTGAGATCATGATAAATAATGAAAAGGGGCATTGACTAACCCTTCTCCTTGATGAAAAGGATTGGCACACCCCATAGTGAAGTACTTGGGAATATAAACCCTTTCTTAAAATTCCCTTAAAATTGTTCCTTCATCTCCTCAAGTTTAATAATTTCCATTCTATATAGAGTTTTAGATATTGTTAAAGCTTCGAATATAATTTCTATTGAGAAATTAACCTCTAGATTAAGAGGAAGACCAGATAATTCTTTTGGAAACACATCAATGAATTTCCTTATAATGGGCATACCATAAAGTATGATCATATCCTTAGTCTCAATCATTTGAGCTATATACACATACTCATAAGGTAATAATATCCATTATTAAGATGATAATACTAAAGGATATTCATACTCATCTATTTATGTGTATATAATGAGAGGTAAATTTGTGATATGGAGGATGATTTCATTCTCTCAAAAATTTATATTTTCATTATAAAAGGAAATATAATCCATGCCTAGGATAATATCAAATTCCACTAAAGGTAGTATCACATGGTTAACTTGGATTTTTAGCTAGAAAATATAGACATGAGGGGATTTATATACTTGGGATGGAATAATTTCCCCATTTTTTATTGATATCTATACATCCACATTTTGAAACGGTGTTTGAATAGTACTAATAAGCTTGTGTGATATGAAGTAATGCATAGAACCAGAATATGATAGTACATTATCTATTATTTAATGAATGAGTTGTGTTCTTGTAACCAAATAATTTTTGGGGTCCACCTCATTAGTTTTTATTACTTAATACCACAATTTCTATCTCGGCCATATAGGTTATTTTTGTTAGTTTTAATTAAAAATCCTTGGTTTACTGCATTGGTTTTTATAGTGTTCTTTTTTCCTTATAGTTGAAACATTGGAAAGAAGAATAAGGCTTGACCATAGAATTACTTTCTTCCATTATATTGATTAGTTTCTCTAGAAAACAATATATAGCTAGAAACCATTCATTACCACACCTAACTTATTTCCTTATCCCCTTTGGACAATTTCTATAATTTTTCTTCCCACACTTGTGACAAGTGGGACATTGCACTTTCTTTCCCCCGTGATATTTCATCATCATAATGCCAAAATTCAATTACATTATATTCTTATTATCTCCAAACCCATGATACCCTTGATATTTAATTATCTTTATTTCAAATTTGAGGTTATATTAGACAATTTCCTTATAGCTATCAAATTATCGAATCACCAACTCTTTTTTTAGACTCATCATTAGCCCACCAAATAATTGGTCACCTTTATATTCGGGTGAAATTAAAAAGTTACAAGCAGATAATTAAAGTATTTTAAAGTTTTCCACATACTCCCCAATGTATTCATCACCCTTTTACTTATGTATAAGAAAATCCCTATTTATTTTTAGTTAGATTGGGCGGGTTAAAAAATTTTCAAAAAACATTTTACTTAAGTCTTTCCACTCCATTTATTTGATTTCTTCCTTGATCTTCATATGTTTTATAAACAACCACCATTTATCAAAATCTCCCTCAATATGATAAATATCCAGCATGACCATCTCTTTCTTAGATCATTGAAGGACGGAGTATACATTTTCAATAGAGTTTATCCATTATTCCATGATTAAGGGATCAAAACACCCATTGAAAGCTGAAGGACTTTTTTATATAAAAATCTCAATTGAAAATTTATTTTTATTAGGGGGATGTGTGTTTCCCCTAATTCATGTTTATGTTCAAAAGTTGAGTTCGCCGAGAATGAATTGTCATGAAGTTCCCAAATCCTACTCTCATTGGGTTGGGAATCTCATTTTGGTGGTCATTAAATTTCTCATCACATTGGTTGTTGACTCAGTTCCTCTTATTCCCATCGATTAACTAAAATAATTGGGAAATTAGGGGTGAGAATTTTAAAACTAAAGAATACATAAATGGGAAACTGTGACCCTTTAAGGGATAAATCATAAATGACACATATTCTGTAACATATTAATTTTTAGGTTTCAATATTAGTTATCTATAGTCTATTTCCTAACATAAAATCTTACGGATATATTTTCTTATCTTAATAATGTTTCATAATGGGCTTGTAAATTTAGAAAAATATGTCCCCCAAGATTATCAAACCAGGTGTGCGGAAAGGCCTCTTCATTATGCACGGGGTGCTGACCAATTCAATCCCAATGTGTCCTTTTCATGGTTATTAAACCCAAGGTACAACCGTTCTATATCCACATACACTTATAGTATCATGATAGGGATGTATTTTCTTGGAAACCAATTACTCTATACATTACCAAAATTTAGGGATGTTTTCTTATGTTTAGTCTTATCCTTAATCATTTTACTAGGTTTTTATAATCTTAATCCCCAAAATGACTATAATTTTCTTTAATACCAACTTTGACAATCCATATCTTTAAAAGACTTTATTTCATGATTTACTACATAAGGGTACACTTAATACAACCCTATAATATCGTGATACCTAGTTTATTTGTGTAATTAGGTACATATCATAAAAATTACATTAGAAATATAAAGACATAAACTAATACTCTATAAAATGACCTTAAATTACATTTCTATTCTAAAACTGCATGAGATAATATGGGGACATACATAAGAAAAGGGTGAGCTATAAATCCATAAATCCTAGTAGGAGAATAATCGAATCATATCATTAGGTAAAGTAATAAATATGTTTTATGAGGCATATCAAGGTATTATAAGAGGGTAGTGAATCATAAACTTGATAATAAAATCATGATATAATATGATAATATTAAGAAAAGATGATAATGTGAAAACAAAATAAAACCTGGAATTATAAAGATAAGACAAGGCTAACCATTGAGACATCATAACATAGTGGGTGTAGGATAACCTCCTAAGCACTATAAATGGTATCTCATGAGAAAAAGAAATTAACCATTGAATTTTAGGGATATATAATTCTAGGACCACCCATAACATTCATAAAATGTACATGCATAAGTGTTCCACATAGATCATACAACATAAGAATGTATTTTATCACTTTTAATCCACATTAACTGAATAATATGGGGTTTTTAATGATAAAAGTTTATGAACCTTATTGAAATTACATTTGAATTCATAAAATTATATTATCATTTAAATTAAAATAAATCTTATTTAATAAGAAGAGTTTATTAAAATAAAATTTATTTAAAAAAATATTGAATTCATTAAAAAGAGTGTCTTGGTTGAAACTAAATATTTCTCAAAAATATAATTTGTTTTTCATCATACCATATTCTAAATTTAATAAAACATGTTATTTAATCATTATAAAGTAATAAAAAATAAATATAATCATTATTTTTATTTAAAAAATATACAAATTCATAATTTTAGGGTCTAGATACGTTACACCATTATTAAACCAGTGTATAACCTAAAGGTAAGGTGTGTGATGGTGACTCATTCTTGGGTTTGTTCAGTGAACATGGTTTGTGTTGTGATCTCAATAAAATTGAAATTCTTGCATAAACGACTTCACTTCAGCTTTAGTATTTTGATAAAACACAATTTTATGGAATATTTTATTGATAATAAATGAAATAATTTCTTCAAATTGTGATAAATATGCTTATTTGTAGAATATTTGAGATTAGATCATTCATTTGAAAATTTGATGAAAATTCCAGTTTTACCCTTTTATAGTTCACTGTAGTATTTCAGACATAAATAATTTTATATGTATTATTAAAACTTTATTTTTTTTAATTTTGTTCATGAATTAATGGTATGAAACTTTTATTCAGGATATTTGATCTAAATTGTGCATTTGGTTTGAGAAAATGGTCCATGAAGTCAAAGTTGGGCTGGACTCACCAGATTGGACATCAATTCTGTATTTGGGTCATAACCATTACAACCTTGCTTGGATTAGGCCCAAATTTATAGAGGAGCTAGAGGAACCATTTTTTCACAAATCATACTGCTGGAAGGACAACTGTTTCATGCATTTTGGTGGTCAAAGTGGTGGTAAATCTTGGATTAATTTATTTGGTCAAATTTCCCCATTCACACTTGAAACCTCTTAAAACCTAGCCTACCCTTCACTCTATAAATTGTCGTTTTTATTATTTTTAGGGGTTGGTACATGAATTATAAGATTTAAGGCATAGTATAATTGGTTTTACTGAAGTTATCCAACCATTTTAAGAGGGTTGTCTCTTGAAGCAAGGATCCCCTCATCGAACCCTTCTTCTTCTTCTTCATGTTGTAATGTTTTCATTTTTGTAATAAACTTCCTAGTTACTCTTATATTTATTCTATTTTATTTTATTTTGTTAAATACTATTCTTCTTTACTCATCCTATTTGGGATGGAATCAAGAGTTTAAATGAGACTGGGTTATACCCTTTCTAAACCTTTACACATGCAAAATGTTTCTATGATGACTACACCGCCCACGGAGGAGTAGTTATTTTTAGTAATCGATTGACATCAATCCTTATTAATTAATTTATTTGTAATCATTAATCTAATATAATTCACAAAATATGATATATTAATTGAGTTATTAATTTAAATGAAACTAAGAAAGCAATTGAACAATTAACACAAAACACATGAGGTCGGGAATTGTGTGAATTCTGAGAGCGTAACCTTAATCGGTAATACAAAACCACACGGGATCAATTTGTAATGTTCAAATATAATACATAAACTCAAATAATCCTAATTTATAGAGAGGAAATTTGCCTTAATTTTCCACGGACCATAAGCTAACCTTAGAACATCAATCAAATTTGGGTGTTGTGATTGTATGTTCTGAAGTCAGCCTAGAGTTAAATTCACTTAATCTTTGAGGTAAAGTTGATTCTCATAGGGTTAGGGGTTTAAAAAATTAAGGGATCCTAATTAAGTGAATATTAATTTAAATTATAATGATTAATAAATGATTTAATAGGTATAGTTATATTGATTAAACTTTATAAAATTTGTTTTCTAAAAAATACATTCTTGTTGTGATTTATTAATCAAATTTCATTTCAGAAAAAAAAAAAGAAAAAATAAAATTTTATTGAAGCATAATTAATATGGATTTATAAATGGTAAATAAACCCCCATACTTTTTAAGTAGCGTGTTTATATTATTTTACTTTATTTTTCAAAGTACCTTTATTAAGTTGTTTTAATTACTGCCTCTTTGAGAGATGACCTAGGTCAGCCACTCTACTGCACCTAAATGACCTCAAAATGAACATCATTTGAGAGTTCCCACAACAAAACCTTTCAAATTTTAACCATGTATGGGGATTCAATTAATTATTTCAACCAATAAGAGGTATTCCTTTTATTTTTCATTTTATTCTCTTCTTCTCTTCTTTCTTCCTTCTTTACCCAATCTGAAGTTTTATTCTTCTTTTGTTTTCTTCTTCTAGTTATTTTTGGACAATCAACTCAAACTTCTCATTTTTATTTTATTATGGTCCAATTTTATTTTTTTCATTTTTATTTTATTTATGAAACAAACTAATCCTGAATATCTGTTAGATCTTGACCTAGATATTGAATGCAGCCTTAGGGATCGAATACGAGAAGTTTCAACATTCAACAAGTTGGAGAATTTCTACATTCTAGGAACAATGAAATTGGGAAAAATATTATAAATCGATATTAAAATAATAACCAATGGCTGAAAATAATAATAGTGATCTTAATAGAACCATTCAATAATTTGCTGCACCAGATATTAACTATTAGCCAAATTTTATTGCATACCCAATTATTGAATCAAACTTTGAACTGAAATATGGGTTAATTCACATTCTTCCAAAGTTTCATGGATTATATGGTGATGACCTAAAAATTCCTTAAAAAATTTAATGAGGTTTACTCAACCCTAAAACCAAGAAATTTAACTGAAGTTAAAATCAAACTAAGATCATTCCCATTCTCACTTGATGGAGCTGTGAAAGTTTTGATGTATTATTTACAACATGAAGATGTAACTTGATAGAATGATTTGAAATGTATTTTCTTGTAGAGATTTTTTCCAGTATCTAGGACCATATTCATTTTAAAAGATATATCTAGGATCAATAAGGAAAAATATAAGTCAATTAATGAGTACTGGGAGCGATTCAAGAAATTGTGTGCAAGATGCCTACATCACCAAATCAGTGAGAAAATCAATACTAGAAAAACAACTTATATCCATGGTTCAATAGCCACGTTTAATTAGTCTGTGGTTATATGTATGATAAAGCCACGATTTAATTTCCCCCATGCCTACATCTATCTCTAATTTTATTACCACCCGGGCTTTCCTCTCCCATGCTCACACTTGGGCTTTCTTCTCCCACCCTCCCACTCAGGGATTCCTCTCCTAAAACCCTTATCATTAATCGATCACCCCTCTAATGATTCTCCCTCATCTAATCCTCATCGTATTCTCCTTTGCAGTTCATATTTTCTTCACTGTCTTCTTCATTTGTGGTTCCTCCATCCCCCATACACTCTTTCCCTCCTCCATACCCTACTTCGAGCATTCCTCCTTCATTCGGTGCATCGGTCGGTTCTTCCCCTCTTTATGATCGAGCTCCCCTCTTCAAGACACAGTTCATCATTTCACCTGAGGTATGTTTCCTTATGGATTGTTAAAGAGTTTCTAGAAATTCTAGGTGAAATTGGTGGTTGATTTGGGTGTTTAATTTTGAAATTTCATGTGGATTAATTTCAGGTGTGTCCCATGAGTGGACCACACCCAGTTGCTCGAGGTTTGGGCATCGTGAGGATATCCAGTGTGTTTGAAATTTATTATGATTTGTGACTTTTGGTTTTAATTGTTTGGTTTATTAATTTAATAGTTTTTATTGCTAACCTCATTTGGCCAACCCTAGAAAAATCCTCCCTTCCACAATTTCTCATTTTGGGTTACTGTTGTCTAGGTTTCCCTATGTGTTATGGCTTTAAAATTAAGAATTTACGCACCTTGTTTTGATGCTAATTTGTGGTATGTAATGTTTAGAATAATTATTTGAAATGGAATCAATTGGTTTTCTATTTGAATTAAATTGTGTGAAATTTTTATATTTGACTTTTCACACCAATTACCTATCAAAATATTGGGTTGGCCTTGTAAATGATTTTTGGTATCTTAAAAAGTCATTTAAGTTTCCAAAATTAAATATAAATATAATTAAAAGTGGTCTTCATGGTTTAATTGTGTTCTATATTGGGTGTTATTCATGATGTTTCATGGTAAATAAATCATGAATAATGATTGTGATGCATGAAATTAGCCTCCTCTATGTTTCTTCATGTTTATTAAGATGTGGATATGGATTTTAGCTGGTGAAAAATATTTTAAGTGTGTTTTAAAAAGTTAAATACACTAAATACTTGGGTTATCTTCCAAATGGTCTTATTTAAAAAAATTATAAATTTTAATAATGTTTTGGCCTTCTGGCCGGTATTTTTAAAATGGTTTAATGACTTGATCAATTTTATAAATATATTGAAATTAGTTTTCCAAATTTCAATTGTTTATTTTCAAATAATGAGTCCCAGTTAGTGACTTAGGGGGTTTCTTGAAAAAGTAAGCGCCTCTATAAATACTATCCATTTAGGGGGAATTCACATGGATGGTGTCAGGAGGTGGGCTTAGAATATATGATGAGTTTTATGATTTAGATGTAATATATACATTTTTTACCCACCTCCAACATTTCTTATATTCATGGGATCCTATGTGTCATAGTGAGAGTTGAGTGATTTAGTGGAAATTTAGTGGTTGGATCTATTAATTAAGGATTTTAATTGACCTAAAAATCCTAATGGTTTGGTTTTAACCTTATGCATTGGTTTGAGATAATTAAAATTGTTTTTATGATGTTTAAAGTGAGTGAAATTTTAATTAGAAACCTCATTTTGTAATAGAATCCTTTTGAAAACATTTTCCTAATTAAACTCATTTATTCCTTTAGATGTTTTATCAAAATGTGTTTGTCAATTAACTCACCCCTTTTACCGTTTTATCTTTTATTTTTTATCTTCTAAAACAATGTTTTCTAAAATATGAGTTGTTACACTATTAAAATAGTGATTTAGGAAGTTGGTTTCCAAACATTCTTTTTGGTCTTGAACACTTATAACTTAAAAAATAATTTACTTATGTGTTCTATAGGAGATACATTTTTCCTTAAAAGGTGAAGTCTTAAATTAATAAAGTAGTTATTAAAAATATATTAGTATAGATTAACACTTATGAATGGCCTTTGAAGAACTGATTTTTGATAAATAATACCTTACAACCTTGTACTTCTGATTATTGGAAATTTTTTGATACTTTATTCCAAACACCACAGTTGGTCTCTAGTTTATCCCTCATTTGTGTTGTCTATACCATGTGTGATATTGTTGTGCATTTCATGAATATAAATTCATTTAACATATACCTAGTATGTCTTAAGGATTTAAAATTTAATACATGTTCTTCACTTGGATCTAGATTATCATGTTTGATTGTAGTATTATTATATTTTATTTATGGATAGTTTAACATATTTTTCATGTTTACACATCATGGTTATTATTATCATACTAGAATGGTGTTATAATAGTGCATAGTGAGCATGTGCGGTATGATTTACTTTTAGTGCATGTTTATTTACTTTATCATGGACCCAGTCTATTGTTTTCCCATAGGACACGTTTACAACTTTGACATAGAACATATCTATTGCTATAATGTGAAGCATTTTTATTGTTTTATATAGAGCATGTTTATTACTATGATGTATAGAATGTTTAGTGTTATGATATTGAAACTATATATTTTGTTATCATTGTTGGATATTGATATAAAAACTATGCTTCAAGGTTTGCATCTATAGTATTGAATAAATATATCTTTAGTTTTTATATGTATTCTATATGTGGTTATACCATGGATTTTATATTTTTATATATATTTGTTAGATATTAAACCATATCAAACCTCTATATGGTATATCAAATGGTATCTGGAGGAGTTGGTTAGAGAGTCCTCCTCCCTCTAAAATAGAACAGATAATTTACACACATGTAAATTTTCTTGATAATATATAGATTTCATAACTCAAGGATATCATAAGATTCATGTCTATAAATTTTAGAAACTGATGGGAGGCCATTGTTTAAGATTCCTTTAAAAGATTCAATCAAACCAGAAGTGGAAATTTGAGGAGCACTAAACAATGGTATAGGATGAGTACTACATGAAGCAGCTAGAAGGTCTAGATACAACTTCTTTAGAATATGGTAAAATAATCCTTAGATGCTGACTAATATTCCATTCATTGATTTTACTATACTTTCCATTATAGTTATCCTCTCTACCAGCAATTGAGATACCTCTTAAAGAGCACTGGAAGAGGTTTGAGACACTATAGCATTAGTAGTGGAAATATCAAATTTAGATGTAATTGGAGAAAATATAGTAACTTGTTTCATAAAAGGGAGAATCTTGAGAGGATCATAAAAAAATCTCTTTCTATGTAGTAGAAACTGGAACTGATGGAGTTTCTTTAGATTCTAAGGAACTATAATCCTCTTCAAAGTACAACCCTTAAACTTCTTCAAATACCTTAACCAGTAGGTCTATTATTCTCTGATGATTTTTTGTTATAGGACCAATAGAACTAGATATAATTCCCTGAATATTTTGAGACACTTCCAAGATATCTTTCAACTTTTCACTAATAGATTCTTCAAGATAACCCATAGTGACATTCAAGGATACGTATGTTCCAACTTCAATCTTTATAATAGTTTAAATGGTGTCTTGGAAATCATCCAAAATATCTTTCTTGAAATATTTTAGAATCACAGGTGTGAATATATCAAACTAAATAGATTTAATTTGATGAGACAAAGAATTCAAATCAGAAAGCATCTAATCAACCCCATTTTAAAAATCCGGAACTACTGAAGGTGAAAATAAATAAATGATAGTTGGTTAAATCATATTAAGAAATTCAAAATAACTGACCACAACACTATTTAGGTTATCCAATTTTCTTTCAACTTAGACTTAAAAAATTTAATTTCATTAATTGTATCCTGATACATATCATATTGGACCATATGAATATTTTGAATCATATCTCTTTGTGATGTAACTAAAACTCCAAACTCATTGAACTTTGACTTATTATCATGAACGTTAACTACTAGAAAAATGACCATAGCCACATAACTATAGGCACAGTTTAATTGGTATGTCGATATAGGTTAAAATATATCCACAGTTATTTGAAAATCATGGCTTTAGAATAGATAATCCCCTGGGAAAGATTTTCCAGTGGAAGTAGATCCTTAAATGATTTATCCCCTTCACAACTCATCTCCCACCCACAATATCCTCCCTCATCGTGACTCTTCTCCTACTTAAAATCTCCTATATTAATAATTCTTTCTCCAATATGTTTTTCAATCCATTCTTAATTGTTATGGTTTTCATTTTTTTCTCTTTACTCCTGCTTGCGACTAATGTTTATAGATCTAGGCATCCTATTGATCATTTTAGATTGTGATTTATTTATCATTCTATTCTGTTCTATTGCACTAAATCAGAGTTCTAAATAATCAAAATAATGTTACAGTCCATGAAAATAAATCATGTAATTTTTCACACCCTCATCATGCCCCAAGTTTGTGTGCATTGGCCACATGTACATTGAATACCTGTACACTTAAGATCACTAGAATAAAACATAGTAATATTTTAGAAATAATATGTTAGGAATAAGATTAAAAGTTCATCCACTTTCCATATATGGAAACTCTCATGTACCACATTCAAACAGTGTAAGATCAAGGCTCCAAATGTCAGCTCGATAAGAATAGTTTTCATTATATATCTATTCAGGAGACATGTATGTAACAGTCCGATGAAAGTAGAACACATTTCCATGGAATTTTCCAAACCAGTATTTACACAAAAATCTATTATCTTTGGATCTCCTTTTAGGTTCACAAGAAATTTTTTTGGTTTTATATCCCTATGAACCAAATTTCTAACTCCATGCAAGTAGCTTAATCTATGCAGAAGATTTTGAGCCATTGATGAAAGGATTGGTTCTGTTCTACATGTCCTTATTTTAATGATGTCTACCAATGACCCACCATCCATGTGCTCCAAATATATACTTATGTGTCTAGAATCGGGACTATAAAATTCCTCATAGAATTCTAAAAGTTCTTTATAGTAGGGTGCCTCACAAAGCATCATTATCCTGGTAAGAAGTTGTTGTCCTCTTTCCTTCTCAAATATATTGATCTTATTCAAGGAAATTATTCTATGGGTGAGAATGTGGATAGAACTTTGAACTATGCTTCTTGCACCACTACCTATGGTTCTAAATATCCTTATATCATGGGAAGCACATAAATGTCCTTTCACCGTGTTCTAGATTGATCCATGTAGTTGGAATGATAAACATATATTTCACTTAAATTTCTGTTCCCCTTTATTTCTTCTTATACTTCATAGAGAGGGGATGTAAATGTATTGATATTTAACTATTCTATTGGAAGATCTTTGTTGTATTATAGTTTTTATTTTTAGATATTTGACAAATGTGTTATATGAATAAAGAAATTTATGCATGTACTAAAAACCAAAATATAAACACACACACCTGATCACATCCTTAGTGGTTTTCCCACCTTCTTATCCTACAATCCTTATTTTATATTGAGATAGCATAAACCAAAATCTTTTCATATCAGGTATGATGAAGTTAAATACCTTTCATAATATCTTTTTGTGAATTCCTCTTAATGAGGTCAAATCCCCAACATCTTATTAAGATATTTTGACTAATAATCATTCAATATATAACTTTTAGACTGACACGTTACTCCTCAAGTTTTATTTAGGTTTATAATGAATTTATAGAATCTATTAAATATTTTTTAAGGGGTAATTGATATGATTTATGCAGTTTATTTTCTTAAATTCTTTTCTTTAACATTATTTTTGTAATCCATCATGTGTATAGTGATACTTGATGATTTATTTGAGATGATATTAAAAACATTAACTAACAAGGACTATAGGAAGAATGTAAACATAACATCTATAGTCCTAATATGACAAATATATAATTTTTTTTTCTTTTCAAATATAATATTTTATGTCACTATTATGTTATCTTTGTTATTGGATAAACTTTTTGATATTAATATAAAAGTTTTATATTACTATAACAACATCTGTAATTTAAGATATAGAATAATGAATGTATGATTATCTTCTCATAAAAACTATTGTTAATAAAAATATTCTATTACACTTACATATCAATCTGAATATTCCTTGTTCATTGTTGGTTATGGATTCATGTATCAGTTACCATGTACAATTGACACACTGATAAAATATATATAATAAGTCATTATATCTAACTTATTTTCCCATTATTTACTTATAGGTGGTTTCTTATAATGAGGTTGCCACCACCATCGAAGGCAGTGAGTTCGACAATGAATTTAGGTAAGGTTTCTTTCGTTTTCTTATGATGTTGCATGTTGATTTTACTATCATCATCACATGTCCTAATATTTCCTTTCTCACTAATCATGTTCCTCCCACTTTTATTTTTAGGTTCCATTAATGATGATTAATCAGATCACTCGCATTTTTTTGAAGTCTCTCAAGACCTGTTTGTGTGTGTTGTGACAACCAGAGTCAAAGGTGACTCACCACGTATGCATATGTAAGAATATATATAATAATTTATCCCATTATATATATATCCGCCCATGAAAAAATGATTACATATAAGGGGATAGGTGTGCTTATTTTTATATATTGAAAATGCATACGTGTGTGGGTGATAATGGGCTTATTCATGTGAGCATATATATAAAGATACTATTGTGCATGTTCAAGGCCATACAGCCACGCACATAGGGGTTAGGCCATCATTATATATATGAAAAGGTTCATATGGATGAAGGATGGATGGATCAGCTTAGATTTTTCACTGATAATAGTGTCGAGCAGCAAGTGTGGCTTGGCTCCTTTGAGGTAGGGTCCCTCTCTTAGCCTCTTTAATTCAATAATGCTTTAAATTTCCTTTAGCCACCTTCCTAATTATGCTTTTATATCCACCACCATCTAAGATAACGAGTTCAGCATCATATTTGGGTAAGGTTTATTTCGTTTTTATTCTTCGGCCCAATTTTAATTAGGGATTTTTTTATTTTTGGGTTCCATATATTTTTGTAGTGCGTTTTGGATTTTTTTGAGGTGGATTTGAGTCACTATTGATGAAGGATCACATGTGTATGCATAGGTAGGCATATACATATATAAGTTCTCCCTTTATATATGTTCACTCATGGTAGTATGAATATATATATTGGGGCTAGGTGTTCTTATATATAGATATGAAAAATGCATACATGTGTAAGTGTAAAGGTGTAACGCTCCAACCCTAGTTACCCAGAGTTAGTGCATTATTTTAAAAAATTGGCATGATTACTAGAAATCAAGTCCTGAAGGACTGACCAGTTTAGCAGTATTGGAAAATAGATTACATACATAAACGTTACATTACACTTTCTAACATACAACAAAACATAAATAATCCTTTGATAACACCATTATTTCCTTAGCTTAACCCTGTATATCAATCATAAAACACTTCTTGTAATCCTGGGAAAATAAAACATAAGAAATGGATGATCTCGGTTGCTCAGTAAGGGTAAATAATTCAGCGAAAGCTATAAAATTTTTAGGCAAGATGTATAAAAAAACAACAGACTTTTAAACATAAAACCTGAACATAATATTCTAGAAATAATTTAAACATTACCATATAAACACACACATGGATATTCTATTAGTTGAATAATCACATGTAATAACTAATTTCATAACGAGGAAATTCATATTGTCAGACATCATAACCACATAGTCAAGGCCTTGTTCCAAGACTACAAATAATAATTTTGTCAAGGAATTGTGCCAAGACAATAATTTTTCTCATGAGACCTACCAATTCATCGATGAGCAATAGATGGCTCCACCCATCACTTACTAAGTCCAATACATTCCTCATATGAAAATGTTAAAACATAACATAAACATTCGTATTAAAACTAGCATACGAAATGTCCATAATTTAACCACAAACCATGAATGGTATAAAAATAGCACATCCATAGTAAAACATATCATAACTCACTAAATACAATATGGAATATTATATTATAATAAATCAACTTCAAACAAGCGTAAAATCCAACAAAGGATGTTGACATAGTTGAAAATGATCAGTAAAACTCTTTGAGAGAACTATATATTTTTGTGAAATCATTTAAAAGTAACGCATTTATAAAGGAATTCATTTAAAAGATATTTTTGAATCAAAGTGTCTCATACCAATTTGAAACATTTGAAAGTAATTAACATTTAAAACAATCATGTCCATATAAATAAATCCTTGAAATCATTTTTAAAACATGGACATTAATTAAAAAGATTTAGAAAAATAAATCATTAAAACATTTAAAATTATGATCTTGATAAAGAGTCAATTACACAAAACATTAAAATATTCATTTTGAAAACATTTTTATGAAACATGGACATGGATAATAAAAATTTCCAAGTAAATACTTACACATAAACAATCTCGGATAATAATGAGATTGAGGAATTAAACCTTACCTTGTACTTTCCTTTAGTCGAGGGTATGTTTAACCTTCTGTATAATGAAAATTTTATTTTATTAAATTATAACAGAACCATATTAAAATTTATTATATCATATATTATTCATTTATTAATTTATACTACCCATTTGATAATAATTTTCATGTTAAAGTAACATTTCGAGTAATAATCACTTTCTTTATCGTGCGTGCTTTAACTTGTTATTTTTGATCGTATCACTTAGATCATGATTTACATACTTCAAGAATATAAAACATGATTTATATATCATATATATTCAGAATATAAATATTTATAATACATAGATATATGAAATGGAAACACTGTTCATGGAGACGGTAGTCCGTACGTACGCATGAACGTTGTTTCTGTTCTCTTATCGTATAGTATGGGATTAAGTAAAAGACATATATTTATCCACATAAATATATATTATTACAGTATAAATATTATTTCATATATCTCATACTTAATTAATATATATATTTTTATAAAAATTCTTGAATGGTGATCGTTGAAGATGAATCTCATCGCGTCATGGAGACGGTAAACCATACGTACACACGAGCGACAATATCATTCTATCAATGGTAAAATGATTTTTAATTGGATGGTATATTATATATACAGAATAATTACCAATTTATATTAATTATTTAAATATATTATAATCATTATTATACCCATCCAAATAATGTATTGTTGAATAACAAACTACACCATGACGTAGAGACGGTAAGCTGTACGTACGCACGTATGGTGACTTTGTTATTCATAGGATGGATATAATAATGAATATGGTTTTAACTTATTTATAATGTCCTCTAATTATGTATAAGGTAATAGAGTTATTATTTTATTATTGTAAAAACAAATAAAGTGGAAGTGGAAGAAGAAGAAAAGAACTTTGAAAGAGGTGATGAAATAATTACCTCTTCTTCGGGTGCTTCCTTTTGATTTGAACAAAAGGGCTTCTTAGGTTGGCTTTATTATAAAATTAAGGCCTCTAGGTTGAAGTGAGAGTAGTTGGGAAGATATTTGAGCATGTTTTGTCCAATCTAAATGGATTTGGAGGTGTTAAATAAAGATAAGGGGAAATACCATTTTATAAGAGAGATGTGGGTCACTTTAGAAAAATATTGAAATATTATTTTATTATAAAATAATTTTTGGTTTATAATGGATAAAAATAGATTTATTTCGAGGATAAGGTGGGTATGGGTCGAAACCCTCTCAACCAATAGGTTTTATACAAGCTTAGTTCACTATATTAACCTTATCTTTTAGATTTAACTCTTAGTTAAATAGTTTAACTTTTACAATGTCTTCTTGTATTTTTATATTACATGGTTAATAAACTTACTATAAAATGCCAAGAGAACCCCAAGTGGTTCATTAATGACATATATATAATTATATAAGTCCTTTGGTCGAACCCTATATTTTTAGGAATATTATATCATTTAATAATATAGTATTTGTTTTAAAAACTAATTTATGTCAATTTTGACACTATTTAGTATTTGGTTTTTGTGAAAGTAAAAAAAACTTGATTACTTCGAAAACATAAATTAAATTAATCCTAACATGTCATATTAACCTATAAAATTTTTCTAATGCATTAGAAGTCTCAATTTACATTTATTGTTATATTTATAATATCAATTATTTTAATCTTCCATAAATAAGGTAATTACTACATCATCATTATGTCATAAATAAATTTAATTATTTAATGTCTAAAAATTATAAATAATATAACATTATGTAGGAAATATTTTTATATTTATAATGAGTATTTATAGTGGAATTTATCTTATTTATAACCCTATATTAAAAATGTTTTAGTTATTAAAATTTGAATTTAACACTTTTAACTCTTCTTTAAATAAAATAATAATAAATGTCCTAATCTAATCCAAGTGGATCAAAGAGGATCAAATTTTATTCCTAAGGTCGATTTTGGACAAAATAAACTTATCTAATAGAATTAGGACATGTGATAGGGTAATTATAACATCATTTTTACCTTTAATTACCCTATTTACTTTTAACTGTGGTAAATAAAATTCAAAAGTTACTATTCACCAAAAATTATTTTCATCCTATTGAACCAAATTTTACTTACTAATGTAAGCCGTGTCTCTTGTATTTTTGAAATTCAATTCATAGAAGTGGTAAAATTATGTTTTATGTAAATTTGCAAATGTGCCTAGAAGGTGGGTAAAAAGTCATTATAAAGGTTCAATAAAATTTTATATATCTAATATTATTATAAAATGACTCCAATAAATTAAATTGTACTAATATATGTATAATTTATCTATTTTGACTTTAATATAAAATTTTAATTAAAAATAATTATTTAAATGAAAAATTTTGTTTTTATGTACTATGAAGTATTTTTCACTATTTATAAAAAATTGAATGTTTTCAAAAAAACACCAAAAATTCACCCTATGATAATTTTGATATTCATAATTCAAAAATGAATTAAATTTTACCAAATTCAATTTTTAGGAGTGTATAAAATTAATTTTATTATTGTTCACAAAAGGACATAAAAAGGTAGTTCTTTTAAGAAAATAGCTTTTCTAAAGATATAAATATATTAGAAAAACTTATACATTTCATTATAAGTATATTTTATTTATGTGAAAAAATTATAAATAACATTTATAATTTATATTTTACTATTCATATTACAGTATTTAATTGATAAATAAATAATTATATCGTTTAAATAATTATAATATTAATGTGTTGTTTCACAGAAAATCAATCTTGCGTATAACACAAGCCAAGTCGGTGTTGTGTGAAATATAAGCTATTAAATTACTTTTTAGAGATAACTTACTATGAAATATTGGGGTTTTACATTATCCCCTCCTTCAATAAATTTCATCCTCACAATTTGAAATTGTTCTTCGAAAATAAAAGGTTAAAAATAGAAAATACCTTTGTGGAAAACCCACATCGGAAATGGGGTTAATAAAATTTAGTATTAATAAGAGGGAAAGGGAAATGAAAATGTCACCACAAAATTATTATCTCTAATATGATAACATTTCTGAAAATTAGAGACACATAATTGGAAGAAATACATAAATATTTATAGGGAGTGATTGACGTCATCAATCACAAACAAGTGAACAGTAAATGTGATATTGAGTGCCTCAAATCCATAAATCTATAATAATTTAAATATCACCAGTTCAACAAAACATAAGGTATTAATATAACACAATTTTGGTTTTAAGATCCATTCTTTAAAGTTTAAGAATTAATTTCTTCATAGAATAAGAGAAAAAAATACTTGATAAGTAGAGTTTCATCCTTCAACTAACTTATACCACAAATCATCTTTCACTCCAAAAGATAATAGAATTCAAAAATATTATATTTATCCTAATCATATATGGTTCCAAAAATAATTAATTTATAATTCATCTTCTAGACCATAAATAAAATTACATTATACAAATCAGGACATCACGTAGGCCAGTGGTAGGTGATGCACCCTTGTCTCCATTCGATTTCAGGTTCAAGTCTCATGGCCTAGCCGGATCTGATAGGTTGTCACACAATATCTGGTTTGTACTTTTTATAATAATCCAAAAATAATATTAATAAATTTTTTAACCTTAAACAATAGTATCCAAACTCCAACACAATTTATTCCAACATTTAGACTTATCCAAAATACTTCTTTCCAAACTCATAGTCCAAACTTTATAAAGAAGGTAAACATAATGAAGATCTCTTTTTCCATGTAATAACATGTGCTTACTTTAATCAAGTATTCTCTTAAAACATGGTAACACCCTGAATTACCATAAAACTTTATTGATTACATTTGTGCTCCCTTATTCCTTATAGAATACTGGATCTACTCTTTATATCCAAAGATGTTGTAAACTCCACAATGATTGAATATACAAATCATTAATCAGTTTCAAGGTAGTCAATAATATCCAATATAATTTATCCAAATAAATCATAACTTATTAAAAAATTACTACCTCAATATCAGAACCATATTAAGGTTTATCTTTCCTTTAACCATGTATTTTCCAAAAAGATTAACTTTCTATTGATACAATTTTCTTAGAACCATATAATCTCAAATCCTCAATGAAATAGTACTATTGTACAATCCTTATTTATTTCCATAATTCATATAACTAATAAAACATTAATACAACACTCAAATGACATAATTCTTCAATCAAAAAACACAAATACATTAATTATTCCATGTCGACTATAGTAACATCTTATGTTGACATTGATCCCTTTAATTATTCTAAGCTATATTTCCTTGATGCTTAGGACCTTTATTTGCATAATGCACCATTTCACTATAGTTGAAACACTGAATATTAGTCTTTTATTTCTTCCCTTTTCATTCTTTTTTCTGATGACCCTTTTCTTCACACTTACAACAAACTCTCATTCCCTTCAAGCATTTTCCAAGGTGATTCTTTCCACAGTTATCACATGTGGTAAAATTTTTCTTTCCCTTATTCCCTTTATCTATATTTTTCTCTTATATCCTCTTATTCTCTTGCTTCCCTTAAAAGACATAGGACTTAGATAATTAATTACTTATCTTATTAATACATGATACTATTTATTTATATGATATAGATGCATGTGAGACTATTTACCTTCTAAATGTTAGCTTAAGACCATGAAAGATATAAATCTTGTACTCTTTGGATCATGTGTATTGCTATAGTTATCATTACTTATATTGGGCTCCATTTATAAATGGTTAAATACACTAGGTTAGATCATATCATAATTTATAATCCAAAAACTAGAAGAATTATCAACATTGACTGAATATTTTCACACATCTAGTATCATAATCATAAAAATGGTTTCTTTTCTGATATATTTACTCATAAATCCTTAATAATGGTTTTTAAAGAAAATTTGAATTATCCTAAGCATATCCCGTAGGAGTGTCATAACCATGAGTGCAACAAACCCCGTTGTCGTGCACCAGTTCTCGTTCGAGTCTAGATCAAAGCGGTGTTTTTGGGTTTTACCCATAGATACATCTATGCCAGAGCCGCCTCTACCTGCTCGTATCTAGATAGGGATTTATTGATTGGAAAATTCTTAAAATATCTACATCACCAAAAATCAAGGAAGTTCTTATATACTAATCCTCAAAGTCTATCTTAGGGTACTATTTCAAAATCAGAGTTTATCTAAATCTATTTCCAAGGTTGTTGCTAAACTTCCTCTGATACCAACTATAACACCTCGACCCCAGTTACCCAGATCCGGTGCATTTTTTAATACATTGGCATGATTACAAGGAATCAAGTCCCAAGGACCGATCAGTTTAGCAGTCTTGGAAAATATATTACATACATAAACATTACATTACACTTTCTAACATACAACACAACATAAATAATCCTTTGAGAACTCCATTATTACTATAGCTTAACCCTGAATATCAATCATAAAACACTTCTTGAAATCCTAGGAAAATAAAACATAAGAAAGGGGTGAGCTCAGATGCTTAGTAAGGGTAAATAATTCCACAGAAGCTATAAACTTTTAAGTCAGGATGTATAAAAAAACAGCAGCCTTTTAAACATAAAACATGAACATAATATGCTAGAAATAAGTTAAACACTACCATATAAACATGCACATGAATATTATACTAGTCAAATAATCACATGTAATAACTAATTTCATAACGAGGAAATGCATAATGTCAGACATCATAACCACATAGTCAAGGCCTCGTTCCAAGACTACGAATAATAATTTTGTTAAGGCCTTGTTCCAAGACACTAATTTGTCTCATGAGACCTACTGATGCATTGAGGAGCTATAGCGGGCTCCACCCATCACTTACTAAGTCCAATTTATTCCTCATATGAAAATGTTAAAATATAACATAAATATTCTTATTAAAACTAGCACACAAAATGCCAATACTTTAACCATAAACCATGAATGGTATAAAATAGTACATCTATAGTCAAACATATCATAACTCATTCAATGAAAAATGGATGATTGTATTATAATAAATCAACATCAAATAAGCATAAAATCCAACAAAGGATGTTGACATAGTTAAAAATGATTAGTAAAACTCTTTGAGAGAAGTATCCATTTTTTCCTCCTCCAATGGCCCGAAGGCCTTCATTTTTTATTGATTTTTGATAATCCACCTTTCAAGGGGTGAGGTGGAACCCTTACAAGGCTCGTAAGCCTAATATTTTACATGGCCCGTAGGCCTTATAAGAAAGTATCCCTTTTTGTGAATTCATTTAAAAGTCACACATTTATAAAGGAAGTAATTTAAAAGATATTTTTGAATAAAATTTTCCCGTACCACTTTAAAACTGTTGAAAGGGATTAACATTTTAAATTAATCCAGTCCATATAAATAAATCCTTGAAATCATTTTTAAAACATGGACATTAATTAAAATGATTTAGAAAAATAAATCATTAAAATAATTAAAATGATGATATTTCTAAAGATTCCCTTATACAAAACCTTAAAATATTAATTTTGAAATCATTTTTATGAAACATGTACATGGATGATAAAAATGTCCCAGTAAATACTTATACAGAAACAATCTTAGATAATAATGATATTGAGGGATTAAACCTTACCTTGTACTTTCCTTTAGTAGAGGGTAAGTTTAACCTCTTTTATAATGACCATAGTATGTTATTAAATTATACCATAACCATATTAATATTTATGATATTATATATGATTCATTTATTACTTTATACTACCCATTTAATAATAATTTCCATGTTAAAGTAACATTTCGGGTAATAATCTCTTTCTTTATCGTACGTGTTTTAACTTTTTATTCTTTATCGTATCACTTAGATCATTATTTACATACTTCAAGAATATAAAACATGATTTATATATCATATATATTAAAAATATAAATATTTATAATACATAGATATATTAAATGGAAACACCATTCATGGAGACGGTAGTCCATACGTACGCATGAACGTTGTTTCTATTTTCGTATCATATAGTATGGGATTAAGTAAACAACATATATTTATCTGCATAAATATATATTATTATAGTATAAATATTATTTCATATATCTCATACTTAATAAATATATATATTTTCATAAAAAATCTTGAATGATTATCGTTGAAGATGAATCTCATCGCATCGTGGAGACGGTAAGCCGTACGTACGCATAAGCGACAATATCATTCTATCGATGGTAAAATAGTGTTTAATTGGATGGTATATTATATATAAATAATAATTACCATGTTATATTCATTATTTAATTTAATTATACTCATTATTATACCCATCCAAATAATGTAGTGTTGGATAACAAACTACACCACAACGTGGAGATGGTAAGCCGTACGTACGCACGTACGGTGACTTTGTCATTCATAGGATGGATAGAATAATGAATATGGTTTTAATATATTTATAATAAACTCTAAGTATGTATAAGGTACTGGATTTATTATTTTAGTATGGTAAGAACAAAGAAAGAGTAAGTGGAAGAAGAAGAAAAGAACTTTGGAAGAGTTGATGAAATAATTACCTCTTCTTCAGGTGATTCCTTTTGATTTGAACAAAAGGGTTACTTAGGCTGGTTTTATGATGAAAGTAAGGCCTATAAGTTTAATTGAGGTTATTTTGGAAGATATTTGATTAGGGTTTTGCCGATCCAAATGTATTTGGAGGTCTGAAATTAAGAGAAGGGGAAGTACGCTTTTATAAGAGAGATGAGGGTCACTTTAGGAAAAGCTTGAAATATTATTTTATTATAAAATAATTTTCAGTTTATAATGGCTCCAAATGGATTTATTTCTAGGATAATGTGGGGATGATTCTAAATCCTCTCAACCAAAAGGTTTTAGACAATTTTGGATCACCATATTAACCTTATCTTTTAGATTTAACTCTTAGTTAAATAGTTTAACTTTTACAATGTCTTCTTGTATTTTTATATTACATGGTTAATAAACTTATTATAAAATGACAAGAGAACCCCAAGTGGTTCATTAATGAAATATATATATCATTATATAAGTCCTTTGGCTGAACCTTATATTTTTGGGAATATTATATCATTTAATAATATATTATTTGTTTTAAAAACTCATTTATGTCAATTTTGACACTATTTAATATTTGGTTTTTGTGAAAGTCAAAAAAAATTTATTACTTAGAAAAAATAAATAAAATAAATCCTAACATGTCATATTAACCTATAAAATTCTTGTAATGCATTCTAAGTCTCAATTTTCATTTATTGTTATATTTATAATATCAATTATTTTAATCTTTCATTAATAAGGTAATTACTGCAGCATCATTGTGTCGTAAATAAATTTAAATATTTAATGTCTAAAAATTATAAATAAAATACTATTATTTAAGAAATATTTTTATCTTTTTAATGAATATTTATAATGGAATTTATATTATATATGACCCTATATTTATAATTTTTTAGTTATTAAAATTTGAATTTAACACTTTTAACTCTTCTTTAAATAAAATAATAATAAATGTCCTAATCTAATTCAAGTAGATCAAAGTGGATAATATTTTATTACTAAGGTTGATTTTGTTCTAAATACACTTATCCAATAGAATTAGGAGATGTGTTAGGGTAATTATAATATCATTTTGACCTTTAATTACCTTATTTACTTCTAACTGTGGTAAATAAAATTCAAAAGTTACTATTCACCAAAAAATATTTTCATACTATTGAACCAAATTTTACTTAATTATTTTAACAATTTCTCTCAGAATTTTTAAATTCAATTCATAGAAGTGGTAAAATTACGTATTATGCAAATTTTCAAATGTGTCTAGTAGGTGGGTAAAAAGACGTTAAAAAGGTTCAATAAAATTTTATATATCTAATCTTATTATAAATTGACTCTAATGACTTAAATTAAACTAATATATTTATTATGTATCTATTTTTAATTTAAGATAAATTTTTAAATAAAAATAATTATTTAAATGAAAAAGTCGGTTTTTATGTACTATGTAGTATTTTTCACTATTCATCAAAAATTGAATGTTTTTAGAAAAATACCAAAAAATAACCCAAAGCTAATTTTGATATTCTGAATTCAAAAATGAATTCCATTTTACCAAATTCAATTTTTAGGAGTGCAAATTAATTTTATTATTGTTCATAAATGGACATGAAAATTAGTTCTTTTAAGAAAATAACCTTTCTAAATATATAAATTTATTAGAAAAACTTATAAATTTCATTATAAATATATTTTATTTATGTGAAAAAATTATAAATAACATTTTAAATTTATATGTTACTATTCATATTATAATATTTAATTGATAAATAAATATATCGTTTAAATAATTATAATACTAATGTGTTGTTTCGCAGAAACTCAATCTTACGTATAACACGAATAAAGTCAATGTTTCATGCAATATAAGCTATTAAATTACTTTTTTTTATAAAATATAGATTCATTAATGTTGAAGATCAGCAGACGTACAAACGCGAAACCATGTAGGGAAGTGTTCCAGCCAGAGCTGGTTGCCATCCAAGGGGCCAGAGGCCGCCAACTGATGGGCAACATTGTTTCCTTCCCTTTTGGTAAAGGATAAGGTGAAACTTGAAAAGCCTTGACGGAGAGAGAGGATTCTCCTAATGAGGGAGCCAAATGACTGGAGCCCGTTGTTGTTGTGGTTGATAGCATTGATTATGATGAGGTAGTCTGATTCAAGGTTGATATTATCCCATCCACGATCTTTAGTGAGCATCATACCAGGGAGGATGATTGTAGCCTCAACTACCACAGGTTCCCAAAAAGCATGGTGTGTTTCAAGTTTGGCTACCATGATTTGTCCCTGATGATCCAGGGCCAGAAGGCTGATGGAAACAGGTCTATTCGTGGGGAGAGACACATCCACAATAATCTTAAGAAAACCTTCCATTGGCGGGCACCAATGGGAGGAAAAGTAAGGGGCTCCAAAGAAATTTTGATGTCCATTGTGATGTTTCCATCCCTCAATCTATGACGAGGCCCGGTCAATCCAGAATTCGGGTGGTTTGTGGACGTGGTTGAAAACTATATCGTTTTGACGGACCTAAATGATCCAGGATAGGGTACAAAACGAGCTCACTTTAGTTGATGAGATAGAGGAGCACCATCATGTCAAGATAGAGGGGAGGTTAGGGGATATGGCCATAAAATCATCAGATTCAGAGTCCTATTTATTCCAAATTTCCTTAGCCCCCAAGCAATGAATGATGGCTTGATAGGGGGATTATGGGATGTTTGGGCAGAAGGGGCAGTAGTCATCACTGGAAATATGTCAGAAAATGATAAGCCTCATTTTAGGGAGGGTGACTGTGCAAACCTGCCACCATAAGTGACGAATCTTAGGGGGGACGTTAAGTTTCCAAAGCAATTTCCAGGGCCCCCATTTCTGAATAGCTGGATGAGCACCAATGGCGACCCAGTAGACGGATTTCACCGTGTATTCTCCCGATAGATCATTGGTCTAGAAGAGATGGTCGGGGCCCATGTCAGGGACCCAGGGGGTACTCCGGATAATTCTTTTTTCACATTTGTTAAACCAAGCATTGATTGTTTCCATACACCACCCTGATCCCTGATCAGAAAAGAGGCACCTGACTGTGGCATCTTCATAACCTAGTTGAGCAGGGGAGAATGCCCGAAAACCATCCTTATCAATCAGTAAGGGTTCGGTCCAGATATTAACAGTTGATCCATTCCCAATCCTCCAGCCCTACCCTTTTTCCAGTAGACAACGGGCACCGCAAATGCTTCTCCAGAGGAAACTAGGACTGGGGCCAAGAGAGGATTCATGTAATTCCTTATGGGGAAAATATTTAGCTCAGAGAACCCATGCATAGAGGGAAAATGGATGATAAATAAGGCGCCAACCTTGCTTCTCCAGCAGAGCGTCATTGAAGTGAAGGAGGTTTTGGAATCCCAATCCTCCCTCAGATTTGGGAGAGCAAAGTTTCTCCCAAGCAATACAGTGGGTATGATTCCTTCCATTATGCTTTCCCCACAAGAAGTTGGTTGTTAATGCATGGATCTAGTTGACCACAGTCGACGGGAGCTTAAAAAGGGACATATAATAGCTAGGGATGTAATGAAGGGAAGCTTTAATGAGTCTCTCCTTACCGGATTTGGAAATTCTTTTAGGGGTCCAGCCTTGAATTTTTTTTCTCTATCCTATCCAGTAAAGATGGAAAGACTTATTTTTTGTAGCATCCAATCACCGTGGGTAGCCCGAGATACTTTTGGTGTTTCTCAACCATATGAATGCCTGTCGTTGTACAGAGCTCTTCGTTCTTGGATTGCTGCACCCCTGTGCTGAAGGATATTTCCAATTTTCCATGGTTGATTGAATGTCTAGATGCCCTTTCATATTGATGGATCTCATGACTGATCGTCTGGAATTCATTATTGGTTGATCTATAAAAAATAAGGCAATCATTGGAAAAGAAAAGATGTGAAACCGGTGGGCTTCCACAACACACCCTTGCCCCATGGATAGTATTAGAGGATACTGCCCTGGTAATGAGGTTAGAAAAAACAGCATCCACTGAGATAAAGAGAAAATGGGAGATAGGATCTCCCTGGTGTAGGCCATAGGTTGGGGCGAAGCCTTGGGTGAGCTCCCCATTGAAATTGATTCAGAAGGAGACGGACATGACACAATGCATGATCATATTTTTCCATTTAGGACATAAGCCCATTTTCAGCATCACGACTTTGAGGAAATGCCATTACACTTTATCATAGGCCTTGTTCATATCAAGCTTCCAGGCCATGATTCCTCTTTTTTCTGTGGAGCGTGTTTTCATAGAATGAAAAACTTCATGGGCCACAATTGCATTATCCATGATCAGTCTCTTAGCCACGAAGGTGCTCTGGTTTTTAGAAATGATTCCAGGTAACCAAATTTGTAGCCGATTAACTAACATCTTTGAAAAGATCTTGTATGAGACATTGCAGAGGCTGATAGGTTGAAAATCTGGGATCGGAATAGGTTTCTTAATTTTGTGAATGAGGACGAGGACAGTTTCATTGATGTCGGAAATGCTTGTTATCCCTACCCAGATATTCTTCATCAGATTTCAGATGTCGGGACCAATAATGTGCCAGTATTTCTTAAAGAAAATGGCATGGAATCTGTTCGGGCCCGGGGCCTTATTAGGATGAATATGCTTCAGATCCAGACATATCTCCTCATTCGTCACATCTTTGGAGAGATCTCGATTGATCTCGTCGGTGATCACAGGTCTGATACAGTCCTCTACTTCAGATGAAATGTAGGGAATTCCTACAGTGAAGAGGTTTTGAAAGAAACAAACAAATGCTTCCCAGATTCCTTCGGTGTCAGAGACTTTTCTACCATCAGGTTGCGCTATTCAAGGAATAATTTTTTTGGCGCCTATCTGATGCTTTCTGGTGAAAATACCAGGTGTTGGAGTCCCTTTCTATAATGTGGGTTTCCCATGCCCGCATTGCCCAGAATCTTTCCTTAACGTGCAGGGCGGCATCCAAATCTCGTTGAGTGTCACTAATCTTAGAGAGATTGAAAATGGATGGGGGTTGACATAGAAGGTAATGCAGTTTTCTTTCAAGGAAATCACAGTGTCTATCGGGATGGCAGAACTTCTTATTGCTCCAAGATCTCAGATCAGATGCAACATGTTGGAGGTTGGATCTCACGTCTGTGTGAATACTCTTCCAGCTTGATCTGATAACATCTTCACATTCGTTTTCTTTTGACCAGAAGCTTTCAAATATGATTGGTCTTCTAGCACGCCTGTAGCATTCTCCATGAGTGCAGTCAATGACAATTGGGTAGTGGTCCGAATAGTTGAGCGACAGGTGGTCGATGTGAAACATGCTGAAGAGAGTTTTCCAGTCTGAAGAGCCCAGAAATCTGTCAAGCCACTCAGCGATGTGGGTGCCACCCGTAGTACCTCGGAACAATGTGAATGGATTACCCACGTAATCCAGGTCGACCAGGTCCGACCTAGAGACCGCATCCCTAAAATTTGACATCGACATAGAAGTTCGGATAGCACCGCCTCTTTTTTCCCTATTAATCATAATCTCATTGAATTCCCCTCTGAAGATAATAGGGCCCAGAATCTCATGAAGATGATTGGAAAGAAGATCCCATGATTTCCACTTCTCATTCTGGGACGTCCAACCATATAATCCCACAAACGTCCATGGCAGGGTGTGATTTGCCTAAATTCTTGCATCCACATGGTTCGAGGAAAAGGAAACAATCTTGATGTCGACAGAATCCTTCTATAGGAGACAGATTCCCCCAGAATGTCTTTTTCAGGAGATCGGGAGGCAGACTTGGAAGCCGCATTTCAGAGCAATGTTAGTGGTTTCCTTGTTTTCCAGTATGGTTTCAGACAGGAAAACCATATTGGGGAGACTTTGGGTGCAATTGTGCTGGATCATGCAAACCGTTCATGGGTTTCCAAGACCACGATAGTTCCACCATAAGACAATCATTGTTCTAGACGGGGCTGGGACTTACCCGCCTCCTCCTTTTAATCCTTCGGCTTTATATTTCCACCCATCATTTTCCATCTTTTTTGGGAAATCCCCGCAGACTGAAATGTTTCGACTCATCGTTTCAGTTCCCTGGGTTTCAGGTTTTCTGATTTACCATATCTTTCCTCTCATTGAACCCTTTTCCAAATTCTATGGGTGGTTGGGCCTGGTGGTGGGGTTCCTGACATACTATAGTCCCCTTCTGCACGGATAACTGACATGGACAAATCAAGATCAGGATCGGGATCTGGTGGTTCAAAGTGCATCTATTTTTTCCATGAGCTTTGTTATGGAGGCTCTTTTGGTTGACACCCAGGCTCTGTACATGTCAAGACATTGTCCTTCAGGGGGTAGAATATCTAGCAGTTTTCCCTTGGGTGGTTGGATAGTCTTCAGGGAAAACTGGTGGTCCGAGCATAATGGCTTTTACGTGTTCTGTTTCTGTTCGCCTTGTGTGGGCCATCATGAGACTGTTGCGATCCTTTGGTTTTTAATTATATGGAATAAAGGCCTATCTAGTCGTTTTGGATCGAATCCATGGGTCATATTGAAGGATGATATTACCTGACTCATTCTCTTGCTTTAAGAGACACACTTTTTTCAGATGACCGAGAAGTCCACAAAAAAAAGCAGAAGATTGGGAGTTTCTCGAATTCGAAGGATATCTAGGTGTTGGCGTCATCGATTTTCAAAAACATGCCCCTCATCAGTGGCTCTGAAACTTCAATCTTGACTTTAATCCAAACCTCAGGTCCCCATTGGATTGGGTCCGAACAGTCCCACTCGAGTAAATGGCCAATATAATCCCCAATTTCTCTCATGACCCGTTCCGTTATCCTGTGAAAAGGGATTCCTTTTATGCATATCCAGAAGGGTGACTGTGTGAGATTGATGTGTTGGATGTCATCCCCCCTTTGAATTCTTCCATGAGGAGGAGTTGATTATCAAAGGACCATGGCCTACCTCTAAGGACTTTATCTCTATCTCTCTCATTGAAGAACTCAAAGACAATGCGATTGTTCCCCAATTCCCGAATTGCAACTACATCTTCCAGTTTCCAAATATTTTGGAGGGTGTTTTTGAGGGCCCCCTGGTTGACTGAGATATTTTACACAAACTTTCCGATTACCAGCAGATTCATGCGTTTTACCAGTAGAGAATCTTTGTTCCTTTGTGCCTCGATCGATGCTTTCCCTTTGTCCGTTAGGGACAACCTCTGGCATTGGTTCACCAGATCTGCATCCATAGCTCTGTGCCTAGACAATTGAAATCACGACAACACCACAATGGAGAAACAAAAATGACCAAGCCAACCCCATGAGCCCTTGAACGGATTCCTTGAGGGAGAGGGTAAAGCTCCTGGAAAGATGGTCCGGAGCTCTGCTCTCCACGGGCAACAAGTAGTGGACAAGATTCCACAACTGGCCAGGCTTCATGACAATGCCCGCCCACTCTCACGGGAGTCCACCGCCATGAAACACAGCCCAAACAAAACCCCTAGTCTAGACCAAAACCACCGGTTTAAGGCCTAAACAACAAACGCCCCAACCCCAACAATAAAACCTCCACCCCCAAAAAAATAAACCCCAAACACAATTGCGTGATCAAAGCCTTCAACCGCTACCAGCTCTACGCGGTCCAATCCTCCACACCTCTGGCTCCTCCGCGACCCGCCCTACGTGGTCAAATCCAGCACGAAGGGAAATAATGGTGACCGGCCTGTCTCAAAGAAAAACCCCCTGGACCTGCCTGTCGCGGAACCAACACTGTGAGAAATCCTCCCTCAGATCCGGCCTGACACGAAGCCCTCAACAGCGCCGTCAAGGCCTTCTTCCGCGACCAGCACTGCGTGGTCAAGGGCATCCACACCGCAACCTCCTTTCACGAAGCAATCCTGCAACATGAAGCACACACCTGCGCAACCACTTTTACGTGAAGGAACAACGCGTTCAAGTCCCAATGTGATAGCTTCTTCTCGATCTTCCTTCACGGCAGGGTCTTCACGCACCAAACCAAATCGTGGATGAGTCTTCACGACCCAACTTCACGGTTGAGTCATCACTCGCCGCTCCTGTGCGAAGACGAAGGACTTAGAACTCAGAATCAGTGGATCCACGAACCAGGGTTCCATCATGCTGCAAACTAGTCGGAGGTTCAACCTTTATTCTTCTCGAAATGGGTGTGGTCAATCTCGGCCAGGGCCTTCGGGAACCAAAAAACCTTTACTCCGGCGACCGGTATGAAAAACCCTAGAAATGAATCAACAGATCATGGGTTCAAGATCCGGTTACCACCTACAAATTTCAACTCCCACAATATCTCAGGTGCCATGGTAAGGAAAAGAACTCAGACACCAATGTCGGGTTCGACCTTCCTTGCCACAGAGAAGCTGGTGAGGGCCACCGAAGGGGTCGCTGAGGACGAAAAAGCCCGCCCACCAACTGAGGAAGACAATCCGCCTGCAAACCGAGGGTTTTTCAGGCTTATCAGCCACTGCCATGAGCAGAGCGGGGAAGGGGGGAACTCGAACCCTAGGAGAACCTAGGAGGAAAATTCTCTCACGCGGGAGAGACAAGCTATTAAATTACTTTATAGAGATAACATATTATGAAATCTTGGGTTATTACAAAAGGGGTATATGCAAGTATAAACATATATCTATAGACCCCCTTGTGTATATTTTCCTATGAAAATATGTACCTAGGGTCTAGGTGTCCTTATATATATGTGAAGTTTCATATGCATGCAAGTGAAAAAAAGGAATATTTGAGTTACCATCATCAAAAGCAATGCATCTTGAGGTTGAGGTAGGTTCCCTCTACCTAAACCTTCAATTTCCATTCTATAATTTCTTGATTGTTTTAAAAACTTGTTTCAATAATTGATTTATTATTTTAAAAAATATTTTTCTAATAACTACTAGCTTTATCAAGGAAGAATATGAATATATCCCTTGAACGTATTTATAGACCTTGTTCAAAGAGGTTAAAAAATGCTAGTAGTTTCTAGATACTAGAACAAGAGATCTAAAAACCATACATTGATCATCATTAGAGACATTCATGATCTCATTCAACTTCCCATTAAATTCATCATAAAATACCACTACTTAATTTAAGGATTTATTAGTTCCAATACCAAGATTCCTTACATCTTATTTGGTATCATGGAACTCACCCATAATATTCCTCTAGAAATATTTCATAAGGAATGGTGTGAACATATCACACTATGGGGACTAAATCTATAAGGACACATAATTCAATTTTTATCCACTCCTTCTCAACTAACTAGATTCAAGGAATTTGAGTTGGTATCCTAGAAGTAACCAATGGTCTTAAAAAGAATTACAGATAGAGTATTACTCTTATGGAATCTCACTTCCTAACCCTCATTCAAATCAACTTCCATATTCATTAAAACTAGTGAGATCAACCTACCATAAGGATAGTAATTTAGATTATCTTTCCCTTTGCAGTAGTGATCCATGAAAAAAAACCATTTACCTTGGAAGGTTGAACTTTAAATTATTAATCAGAATATATAACACATACATATCCTGAAAAATGACTTTATCCATCTCTCATACTCTTTGGGCTATCCTAGTTTTAAAAAATGTGCAGAGAATCTTCCACTTAGGTTATAAGTCCTTCACTGGTGTGTTGGGTTATTTTGCAAGGGTAGGGGGAGGGTGAATGGGGTGTGCAGGGGGTGAATGGGGTGTGCAAGGGTGTGTAGAGGGTAAAGGGGGTGTGGAGGGGGTGCATAGGGGGTACAGGGGGCAGGGTGGGTGTGTAGGGGAAAAGGTAGGGTGGTGTGGGGTTTTATATATATATGGGTTTTAAAAACAATTATGGAAAAGGGATAGGGTTTGGAGTATTTTTAAAAATGGGTCTTTAGATGCGTGAACCCCGTTCACACATCTTCTTCTCAGCTGGATGCGTGAATGAGGTTCACGCATCCTTCACCCCATCTTCGAAGGATGTGTGAACCCCGTTCATGCATCTCTTTGTGCCGAGGATGCATGAACCCCGTTCATGCATCTTCTGCCGCGCTGAAGATGTGTGAACGAGGTTCACGCATCCTTCGAAGATAGGGTGAAGGATGCGTGAACCCCGTTCATGCATCCGGCCAAGAAGTTCTATAAAAGGGGGTCTCCCCACCCAAATTGATTCTTCTCCTCTGGATTTTGATGTGAATCCCTGTAGAATTTCTTTCTCAACAAATGTTTTCTACCTTTAAGAAGGTAAAACTTATATTTAAAATTTCAATTGTTTAATTGTGTTTATTTATTTCATTTGTATGATTTTTTTATTTGATTTGTGATATGTAGAAACTAGTGTTTGTGTGTATGCTTTATTTATATCATATGTATTGATGTGTAAATTAGTTTCTTTTGTATGATTTAATTTATAAATGATGTGTTTTTTGTATGAATTCATATTGAATGTTTATGAAAATTATATATGTTATAAAAAATGTTATTTGGAAAGTAATATTAATATAAGTTATAATATTTTTATACACTAGTAATATAATATGTGAATAATATATTAGTTTTATGTATTATATTTAAATTTATTAAAAAATATATATAGAAATTTTTTTCTGTTAATGGTATAAAAACTATTTTGTATAAATAAATTTTTTAAATTATATTAGTTATAATTAAAATTATTAAATATAAAAGAGGTGTAGATATTTAATATGTATTTCATATATTAATAGATATAATAAGTATACCCTAAAACATGGTAAGTTGTGTGATGACTGATCTTGAGATGACCGACCGATGCATAATTGAAATCGCATGTCTTGTTTTGTGAAATTGGTTATTAAATTTGTAATAATTGCATTTATTTTTCTGTATTGATGACATGTGAGTCATCTTTGACTAAGTATGTAAGGACCTACGTGTACGCTTAAAAACATTTATTTATTTCATACCCCTAGACCCCCTCACATGCATGTGAGTAAATTTTTAATTAAAAGGAAATCAACAAGACGTGTCCTTGAAGAGGCATCCCCAGAGAGGTGTCCCAAAAGAGGCATTTGAGAAAAGGAATTCGACATGAGGCATTGCTGTTTGAAAGGAGGCTAACAGTTTCTGAAATATTTGATAATAGAGACTCCATGAGTCCATAGGTTTTGGTTAGTTTATCAAATAATGATAAACTAATCATAAGTCTCAAGACCAAGTCATGATTAATTATTCATAAATAATTAAAATATATAACGTTATACTAAATAATGTAAAATATTAATGTAGTATATAATATGTTATTAATTATTTTTTATAGGTAATAATGTATGCGCAAATATATTTCAACGGTGAGACCATTTATACGGAGCATGGATTTAGCTATAGTGTGCCACATGTCAGAGTGGTAAATCTTTATGGTTGTATGACATTGGATGTAGTTCGCAATAAGATTCATAATCGGTTAAAAATGAGGGTCGATCAATCCATTTATTCAATCACATATCGACATCTACAACATACTGAATGTTTATGGCACACCGAGTACCCTTTGGTCAATGATGATGATTGGATGGATGCATCTTCCTTATTTAGACAGCAGTGTGCTAATGGTTTGATGGAGTTGTATGCGGTGATTTCTGATATAGATGTGGTGCAACTGACTACTACAGAACCATGTTTTGTGAGCTCTATACAAGTTGGTCCTTCACATCAGTCTTTTTCATTTACTCCTTCTCATTTTACTCTAGTAATAGAAGAAAATTATGAATAAGATGATCAAAATGTAGAAGGAAATGTAGATGAAATCCCTTTGTGTGCTGATATAGTGAATGCAAGTTTATTGAGGAAGAAGAATCTGGGGAACCATCAGGAGATGATGTGGGTGAGGGTGATGTGGGGAATGAATCTTATGAGGTTCCTTTGAGAGATGTGGGTGAGGATGATGTGGGAAATGAACCTTCTGAGGTTCCTTTGAGAGACAGACATCCATGACATCCACCGGTTAATGGTAATGATCCTTCAGTATTGAGTTCCTTAGTTAAAGGAATGTCTCATGAACAACATTTTGATTGGGATGTCATTACACCAGCTTCTGAATTCCCTGGAATTATGGGGAATAGGTCTGCATCAAATGACAACTCCATCTATGTCGAGCAGGAGTTTTAAAGTAAACTGGTCATGAAAAATTTGATAAAGCAATACCGCATTGAGCGACATTTCACATTTGTGTTTGATGAGTCAAAGAAGACAGAATATATCATTCATTGTGAAAAATATGGTCCAAAATGTAAATTTCGATTAAGGGAAATATTTGATAAATTTTTTTCATGTTGGAGGATAACCAAATTAGAAGGGCCACACACTTGTGTGCATCCTAGCTTGTCACAGGATCACTCTTCCCTTGATTTAGAGTTTATATCAAATGTTATTTCTGAAATGATACGAACATGTCGGGATGTTCCCGTTTCCCTTGTTTAGGAAAGAATTCAACTATTGTATAACTACAAGATATCATATACCAAAGCATGGAATGAAAAACAGAAGGAAATTGTAAAAGTGTATGGTGATTGGGATGAATCTTATGCTATGTTTCCACAACTTATCGAATTGTTATCTCTCAAAAATCATATTGTTTATCAGTTGGACACTGTTGATTATGTATCCCCCAATCATTGAGTTGATTGAACAAAGGTAAAGTTCAATAGGGTTTTTTGGGCATTAATGCCATGCATTGCTGAATTTCCCTATTATAATCAATTTATTCAAGTCAATGGCACTTTCCTGTATGGCAAGTAAACAGGTGTTCTACTCATTGCTGCCACACAGGATGGTAATTGTGCTCTTCTGCCACTTGATTTTGCTATTGTTGAAAAGGAGAATTCTGAATATTGGATATGGTTTTTGGCATGTGTACGTGTTCATGTCACACAAAACCATGGCGTGTGTCAGATATCTGATCGCCATCTAGTGATTATAGAGGTCGTGGTTAGTGATGTGGTTTCATGGACTGAGACGAATGCTTATCATCATTATTTCATTATACATATTGAAAGTAATGTGCATAAGAGTTTTAGATATGATTCCATAAAGAAGGCGATCCTCAAGTTTGGTATGTTTTTTGAAACTTATTTTAAAAAAAATTATTCTCCATTTTAATATATTATTCTCTTATGGTTTCAGCATATGAGACCCAACAAGAAAGGTTTGATCGACACCATGAAGATATCTGAACTTCTAATGAAGATGTGTATGAATATATGATGCTGATTTCGAAGGAGAAATGGTCATTAGCATATGATGGTGGTAGAAGATATGGCCATATGACCACTAATATAGTGGAGTACATAAACGAGATCCTCAAGGGTGTTAGAAAACTTCCTATCATAGGGTTAGTGCAAGAGACATTTTATAAATGTGTTCACTACTTTGTTGACCGGTCCCAAAAGGGCTATCAGGGGATGGAAAATGGAATGCATTTTACATAGCATTTCCAAAGTAATATTGATTCGATACTGAATGAGGCTTCAAGATGGACTATTCTATCCTCTTATAGGGAAAAGACGATCTTTCAGGTAAGATTGTGCTACGACTGGGCTACATGAACTAGTGGTCGAGTGTTTGTAGTGATGTTAGATAACATATACTGTGATCGCGGCAACTTTCAGGCATTTAGATATCTATGTGCACATGTTATCACAACTTTTTCTTCAGTAAATATATCATGGGAGCCATATGTTGACCCAGTGTATCGCATGAGCACTTTGGTGAATTGTTATAGTGTAGGTTGGATGCCTGTTGGGGAATTTCATTCTATCTCATTGCCTGTTGATCATCCGACCATCATCCCTAATATTTCCAGGTTTCATAATTTGGTTCGGTTTTCATTTATGATTTATTCAATGTCTGTCATTTTTTAAATTATTGGCTTCATACTACAAGGTTACGGTCTCGAGGAATACCAAAATCAAGTCGAATCGGAAATGAAATGGATTGGCCTCAACAATGAGGAGGGAGAATACAATGCAGTATTTGTCTTGTAGAAGGACATAATCGCATGTAATAGATGTCCCCAAGTGGCAGCACAGAGCTCCACATCTCGTCATCCATGATCGAGTTTGTGTATTGTATCATAAATATGTATATTTTGATTTGCATGTGGAAGTTTCAGTATTGAATCCTTTTATTTCTAACTTTCTCTATTTCTAACATGTTTCAATTTTAGTTTGTATCATTTTTTGATTCTCTAATAAATAATTTTGTGATACTCAAACTATTCAAAAAAACAACATAGAATGAGAGAACTAGCTCATGGAAGTCCACATGCAATGCTTAGAAGACCTCTATAGGTTTTAATTAATACATACCTCATAAATATTGAATCTCAAAATTAGGTAATAGGGTGATTTATTTAATGAGGGTATTAATCAAGTATTAAAAACACTAATCCACACACAAAAGATCAAGTATAAATTGAAAATATTAATATAATCATTTTTCATTTCATTGTTCTATATTTATTTAAATATTAGTTGAAATTTTTAATTGAATTCACTATAATAAAGTAACGATGATATCATTTGTGCAGATGGAAGATTTTCCATTACTCACATCTCAAGCTACACTTGTATCATGATTGCTTTTAGAGGGATGTCCAGTGCCTCTGTTGATTGTACGCAGATCTCCCCATTTCCATTATACTGCACCACCTCCCGCTATCATCCCTCATCTTCGTTGTACTGGATTCTATGGCATAGCGATGCACGACTTCACCTTTCTTGATCATTATCTCATTTCTATACTTGTAGAGAGATGGAGGCCAGAGTCATATACATTCCATTTTAAAGAGGGGGAGATGACTATTACCTTACAGGATGTGGACATTATGTTGGGCCTCCCCATCGATGGTGCGGCTCTGACTGGCTGAGTTGGAGTAGATTTTCCAGAGCTTGTTTAGAGACTTCTGGACATAGAGGTCCCTGATGATGGTAGGACCATCGTTGGTGGTCGATTATGCATGCCTTGGTTAGACCATCACTTCACACAGTTAACAGAGGATGCTGATGAGATCACCGTGCTGCGATTTGCACGTGCATATATTTTGAGGCTGATCGGTGGCACCCTTTTTGTTGATCACTCCACTACTTTTATACATTTGATGTATTTATCTTTTTTGGAGGACTTGGAAAAGGTTGGCCGATATAGCTGGTGGTCTTCTTGTCTAGCATATACATACAGGGTGTTATGTAGTGCTTGTCGCATCAATAAGATGCAGATCATGAGATGCATGGTTCTTCTACAGATGTGGGTATGGAAGCACATACCTCATTTTTATCCACATGTTCGTGTTCCATTACCTGCAGATATTGTATCAGAGGCTCCACGTGGACATTGGTATGTTTTTCATTCCATAAACTATCTAACTTAGTTGTATAACTTTATATTATGAAATGTAAATATAAAAATATTATCTATAGGTGGAGTCAGGTACATCGACATTCAGATTCCCCTAGACACGATGTCCACACCTACAGACTTATGTTGGAAAACATTTGACCACACAATGTAAGTAATTATTATTTATTTTGTTAAATATTTATTCTTTACTATACCTGTATTCATTAATTAATTGATTATTTATTTTTTATTTCAGATTTTATGGATGTCATATACAAATTCTATTATCCAGAGTCTCCCACCTTACTGTACGGCGATGCTTGCTATCGGCTCCTGTAGGGTTCCATTGATTCATTTTCATATAGTCGAGTGGCATCAGACCGACAGAGTTATGAGGAAGTTTAGATTCTTTCATCTTGTTCCTGACCCGCCCAGTCAGTTAGATTCTCTGAATTCCCTAAAGATATTAGGGAAGAGAGATTTTGATTGGAGGAGATACCACACTAGATATATAGATTTATGGGATGGACGATAGGACTTCCAGTTGCGAGGTGTGGGGACAATGCGTTTTCATTTGGTGGGTTATATGGATTACACAACTTGGTACTACATGTCCCCAATCAGATTTCTAACACGACACGGTCGAGGCTTTCATGAGCTGGTATACATAGTTCCTTCCACAATTCAGTGAAATTTTTATTCATATTACTTAACAACATAATTTTTTTTCATAGGATGCTTGTATCTATCATCTACTACACATGTCTGATCCAATAGAGCACACCGTATTTGACCCAACAAATTTTCACACCCTTGTATCATAGTTGATTCCTTCGATGGACAAGATTTATCATGGAATTTTCTTTGATCCACCACATGCTCAGGGGGATGAGGGGCCTGCTGAGGCTCATATAGATATACCAGGGGGTGACCCTGTTATGGATCTTTCTGTTCCATAGGAGGAGGATGTTCAGATTGATAAGTCAGATGTTGTTGTTCCATGGGAGGAGGGTGTTCTGTATGATCAGTCATATGCTCCTCCAGCTTCTCAGGCACAGCCACATGTAGATACAGTCAATGAATGGGTTGATATCGATTCTTTATTACAGACATCCTCAGCACAACAACCATCTTCTTTCCATATTGGAGAGAGTTCTAGCCAGCCTCCACTATCATTAGATGCAAGATAGGGTACAGACAGTGAGACTATACATACACCGCCTGTCACACAGGAGGATGTGGGGGTGGATGCTGAGGATGATGTGTATCATACACCAGAGCACAGACAGAGACGGACATGACATGGACGCGTCTAGTATACAACTGGTTGTGGGACCGAGGATCATTCACACCAGAGGCATAGATTAAGTTGATTTTTGATTTACAATACACTATGTATGTGCATTACTATTATCATTTATAGAATTTTAATTTTTTTAACAAGTGTCTTACTGTCATCAAATTATCTTCCAAAATTAATAATTTCTATTTGTTATTCATTAATAAATATTAATACTCTGGATGAAAAGATCTGTGAACATCAAGAAATCTTGAAAAATATTATTGATCTCAATGATTTGAATCCTAAAATCATGGAACATTATTCTTTGTTTAAAAAAATTAAATTTCATAAAGAATAATTTCAATGAATAATGAATAATTGTGAAGAGTAGATAATTATGATTGAAGATAAAAAAACACAATATGATATGTATGGAATTAGAAGTTCATTTATCCAATTTTGAGAAAATACATATTCAAACTTTATAAAAGGACACATGTTCTACTAGTACACAATCTTCACTGGAGGATTTTACTATTAAAATACCTCCATCATGTGATAAAATTATGGAAATTATGAAAAGGATTAATTTCATATTCTTCTAAAATAAGAAACAATCCTTAAGAGGGTTAAGAACATGTTATCATATATAAGAATAAGTATTGAATAAGATCATCCTTGGTGAAGTTATATAATATTTAAAAACTGATGTTTATGAGTGTTTCTCTTTAGGGGGAGGTAAATAAAGAAATATTAAATTAATGCCAGAATTAATATATCAATTAGAATCAAATATAATTACTTCATAACATTCAGGAAGATCATGTTATTGAAAGATAAATGTTTTTCTAAATATCTCTTTCTTTGTTAACAAAAAAAATACTGAATATAAATGGGTTATAATTGAATTAATCAAATACATAAGAAAATTTTTCTTCTAAATAAATGATGATTTTTTAACCTTTCTGTAGCATGCGTGAATGGGTTCACACATCCTTTAGAGAGTTCATAAATGATGCATGAACCCCATTCATGCATCTACCATTGCTAGGATGCGTGAATGGGGTTCACACATCCTTCAATGATGGGGTGAAGGATGTGTGAACCTCGTTCATGCATCTGGCTGAGAAGAAGATGCGTGAACGAGGTTCACACATCTAAAGACCCATTTTTAAAAATACTTCAAACCCTATCCCTTTTCCATAATTTTTTTAAAAACCCATATATATAAAAAACCCAGTGGTGTGATGGGTTCTTTCAAAGTCATGGGTATCCATTTTACTGGTGATGTGATATTATAATTATAGAGATGTCAGCAAATGCATTATTAGAGACATGTGCACTGATGTTAGAATCTAAGGGTCCTATAATATTCCATTATAATTAGTGTGGGAACACTTTGATATGGTGCATCATACTTTAAGAAAATGCTATAAATTTTACTCCAGATTTTTTCCTATAGACATACAAGAATGTGATACTCTCAGGTAATACAAGGTGTATAACCATTCTACAGAGTCCTTAGAATTATTATCTTATCTATTCCTACTAGTTTCACAATTTAGATATCTAAAATGTTTGTTTATTGGAATATAGAGTTCATCCTTGACCACATGAGTCACTAAAGTCCCCAATAAGCACAATCCATAAATTATAGAGAGATATAGAAATGAATTTATGAGATTTGTATATGATTAGTAGAGATCTCATCCATGGGGTGATATGTGATAATTTCATCAAGACAAAGGATTATGGGGTGGATACTGAACAAACTCCACAATTGGAACTAATATTGTTGAGGTATGAAAAATAATAAATAAGGAAGGGGTGTCATTTATAAATTGATATATTCTTTGATGCATGGATGAATATTTTCTTTAAGGATATTGGAAAGAGACCAATATATCAATGCCTAATGGTATACCCCACTATATACAAGAAGGGGCCCCCAAGAACTTCCAATCCCCAATTAGACTATGGTTAGTATGGTAGATGGAGTTGGTGTTTCATCCATGATGTAGATCCTCAATTCCACCTTTTTATATTATTTTTCATGTTGGAAATAATATATATAATACCCATTCATGAATCATATATTGATGTGAGGTCGACAACATTTTTGATGGTGACATTACTGGAGGAGTTAAAAACAATCTATCTAAGGGTGTTAATACATCCCAAGATATATTGGTGTCTATATCACATATACAATAAAAATTACACAATCTTCCTACACCTGAGCCACATACCACGTTGAACAAGACTTGGAAACACTAATGTGTAGCCCTAATACATCACATATTGTCACATATTTCACAACAAAATCATCTTTACTGCATTTTGTTAAACAATATCGATGTTCTTATCATATGAACATAAATTATGTAAATCATACTATGGGGGTTTTGATTCCTGTTCCAACAGGATACATAGTACAACTCTTAAAGGCTCTTTCACAACATCCCAATATCATCACCATCACATCAACTACTTTTGAGGCAATATATCTGATTCCTGACCATGTTCCAAGAGTACTCTAAACCTCATAGTGGTCGCCACTAATCATTAAACCATTAAATATCTTATGTGAGGAGTATAAGAGGATTATTCCCCACTGGAATTTAAATCGTGACCAGACTTATGCAATGAGCATAAGGGAAATAGTCCCCACTAGACCTAAAATCATGGATAAAATTCTATTATGAGAATAAGAGGACCCTACCTTTCCATATATGAAAAGTATAAGATTTATTATGTGATTAGAATAGGATGATTCACATTTCCTAATGTATTATAATCTCATCCAACCTCATGTGATGAGAATGGAATGCCTTAGGTAATGAGCCTAGACTTTATTAAGTGATTAGCCTAAAATACCTCAGGTGACTAGCTTATGATGACTTTGGTGATGAATCTAGGATTATATAGGTAATGAGAATAGTATTCCTTATATTATGAGCCTAAGATGTCTATATGGCTTGATATAATGAGATATAACAACCTTCCTGCCCTTATCATAACTGAAGATCCATCTTTTACTTATATGCGGAAAGTAGAAGATCCCTCACTTCTAAAAATGAGAAAGATATTTGTGGGATTGTCTAAATATATAATTTAATTGAAATTCTGGTCAACTTTGATCACTAGGTTTTCAATTTTATAAGGAATCAAGTGAAATTATTAACTGATGTCCACATGGAGATGGAATCAAGAACAAGATTCATGGGAATCTGTTAATTATATAAGAGAAATATGGACTGGGAAATGAAAACCATAAAGATATGTTTTAAACTCCCACCCTTCAATTTCAATTAAATCTTCCATCATCATCACTCTTGTGGTGACATGATGATTGCCTTAAAAAATAGGCATGTGAGATAAGGATCACGACCATACTAGTAGAGTCTAACATAATGGTCTTGAAGCAAAGTTTCAGAAAAACAATTGATGAACCTGAGATTAATTCATTCTTCTTCAACATATATAGGATGAGTATCATTAAGTATCAACTTCAAGGATTGGTGAACCCATTAAGAATTTTTTATACTTAAAAAATGATATAATGAGTAACATAGGGAATATTAGTCATCATAATCATAAAAAAAATACTCTAATTTTGATTCAAATGATCTTATGGAATTCCAAGAAATAGATTTGATAGGTGAGGTTCCCCAACCATTAATAATATGTGTAGGGGTAGAATAAGTTCCCATAATTCTACTAAAACCCATGATCATCCAAACACAGAAATTTTATACCCCTATTCTGATGAAAGACTTCTATTTCCCTCACCCACTTCCCTTATGGAGATCTTGCAATGGAGGGTTATCAATACACTGGTCAACCATTATGAGTGGAAAGAAATCATACACACCAGGAAAATGGATAGGGATGATCTATAATCCATGGTTCCACATTTAAGCAACCAATAGAAAAGGCCCTACATTGGGGGGGGGGTTGGAATGGGGGGGCTGTCCAGGAGGGTCTGCAGGGGGGCCGGCAGGGGGGACTGGTAGGGGGAGGGGGTGTCCAAGAGGGTCTTTCAGGGGGTGGGGGTGATGGAAGGGGGAACTGGTAGGGGAGGGGTGTCTAGGAGGGTCTGTAGGGTGGCTTACATGGGGGGGGGCTAGCAGTTGGGGGGACTGATAGGGAGAGGGGGTGTCCAGGAGGGTCTGTAGGGGGGAGGGGGTGCAAGGGGGTTAGCAGGGGGAGGGGGGTGTCCATGAGGGAGGGGTTTCCAGGAGGGAGGGGTGTCCAAGAGGGTCTACGGGGGGAGAGTTGGGGGGGGGGGTGGAGGGGGGATTTGTAGAGGGAGTGGTGTCCATGGGGGTGGAGGGGGGATTTGCAGAGGGAGGGTGTCCAGGAGGGGGGTCCAGGGTGGTGGAGGGGGGCATTACAGAGGGAGGGGTGTCTAGTAGGGGGGTGGTGATGGTGTAGGGTGGGTATCAGATGAAAGTGTACATTATGGTTTTATGTAGGAATTTGTTTTATGCATGTTTAGAGGTAAACCTTTAGATTAATCATATGTAGCTATATTTTCCCCATTATATTTTTCTAGACCATCCATGAGTCTCCTGCTTTGTTTTCCTATTATCTATTGTATTCTCTATGTATATCTTTCACCATTGAGGATGGTTCTTCAATCTCTAGACTATGTTGGATTCAATTAAGTGTGTCAACATGAAGTTCTATGGCCCGCTCAATCCCTATGCATGATTTTTCTATAGCTAAATATTTTTTTACTTTTTCTCAACCAATGTTGGGAAAGGATGTTTTGAGGATAGATTGTAATGTGTTCTGTTTTAGTTTTTGTCTTTGATTTAAAATTTCATGGCCGACTGTATTAGCATTCCAGGGGGTGTCTGTCCATAGGAGGTGGTTTTCCATGGTGGGTGTCCAGGAGGGAGGGGGAGTGTCTAGGGGGGGTCTATCCAGGGGAGGGGCGTCTAGGAGGGAGGGGGAGTGTTTGTCTAGTGGGTGTCTGTCCATAGGAGGGGGTGTCTTTCTAGGGGAGGGGGTGTCCGGGGGTGTCTGTACATGGGAGGGGGTGTCTATCCAGAGGGGGGAGGGGTCTGGGGGGGGGGGGTGTTTGTCTATGGGGGTGTCTGTCCAGGGGTGTCTGTCCAGGAGGGGAAGTGTCTGTCTAGGGGGGGTATCTATCCAGGGGAGTGGGTGTCTGTCTAGGGGAGGGGGTGTCCAGGGGGGTGTCTGTCTAGGGGGTGTCTGTCTAGGGGAGGGAGGGGGGGGGGGGGTTGTCCAGGGGTGTTTTTCCGGGGAGGGGGAGTGTGTCCAGGGGGTGTCTGTTTGGGGGAGGGGGAGTTTGTCCAGGGGGTGTCCATGGGTGTCTGCCAGGGTAGGGGGTGTCTGTCTAGTGAGTGTCTATCCAGGGGATAGGGTGTCCAGGGGTGTCTGTCCAGGGGGTGTTTTTCCAGGGGGTTGTTTGTCCGGGGGGGGGGTCTATCCAGTGGGTGGGGTGTGTTCAGGGGGGACTGACAGGGGGTGGGGAACCAGGGGGAAATAGGTAGGGGGACTGGAATGGACAGATCGAGATGGAAAATAGGGGGGAGATAGGAAGGGGTGGTAGGGGGACTAGCAGGTGGGTGGGAGGTAGGGGGACTAGCAAGGGGTGGAAAGCAGGATTTCTGTGTTATTTTATTGAAGTTTAATTTATAGCCACGGTTTCTAACCATGTATATAGGGCATGTTTTTGTTTTACCTAGAAATTGAATATGTAGAAACGGTTTTAACTATGGCTATAGGCATATAGCCACGGTTTGAACCGTGGATAAATCACTATAGACATGGTTTGAACCATGGTTATAGGACCTGTATGGATTAAACATCATCCACGGTTTAAAATCATGGCTATAGGGATTTATCCATGATTTTAAACCATGGATATAGGGCTTGATATATATCCATGCCAATACCATCCATGGTTTATTGAACTATTTCTATAACCTATAGCCATATTTTTTGGGCTTATAGCCATGGTTTGAGACTGTGGCTATATCCTAAATTTCTAGTAGTGACTCATCCTCCAATACTTATTGGAAGGACTCACACCTATGGATAGGATCATGGTGGATATTGCAGATATAGGGGAATTGGTTGAAAAAACACCAGCAGTTGCATGTACATTGATCAACAAGATGTAACTAAACTCCCAATAATTTGGCGATCAAGGTACACCACATGTCAGAGGAGTACATTAGGTAAGTCCTTATCTTGAAAATCATTTGATTTATACTAATTTGTAAGAATTGATCACTATAGTGAGTTAGATTTAATTGCCTCAAAAGATATCCCAACCCACTCCTACAAGGACTTGTGGCATCTACACTGAAACAAACCACCCAACTGATTGTTTCCCACAACTAAAAGAGACCAAAGATTATTCGGTGGTATTTTCTAGGATACCATATCAATAGCAACAACAACCACATCCCCAAAAGAAGTATGATTACTTAGAACCAACATACAACCAAGGGTGGAAGGATAAATTAGACATGATTTATAGCTCTAGACAACAAAAAAGGACCCCTTTTCAACATAACTTACAACAGCCTTCGCCTTACTAGAAGGGTTTCCAATAACCCCAAAGGAGATTCGAATCCCAAGAATCAACAATCCAACAACAAGGGACTTCTAAACCAAATTTAAATTCTAATTCTGATGTTCTTTTGAAACAAATTATTCTTAATCAACAGAATGAGCTGAAGAGTCAAGATTTGGAGCTAAGGGATTTGAAAACTCAAATGAGCCAGATTTCCACCACCCTCCATGAACTGGTAAGTAAGAACTCCAGAAATCTACCTTCTCAACCTACTCCAAATCCCAAGGGGAATGTAAGTTCCATCACATTGAGAAGTGGGAAGAAAACTACTGATACATCTGCACTTATCATTCCATCGAGATTCACCTCATCTCCAGAGAAGCTCCATTCCATACCAACTAATGATAAACCCATGGATAAAGATAAAGGTAAGAAAAATATTGATGATGTTCCTCCTAAACCCCTTACCTTTACAAATAGAGTTGTTCAAGCCAAAAATACAGCTAAAGAGGCAATTCAAAAAGAGGGTTTGGACACATTCATGCATGTGGAGATCAACATCCCTCTACTTGAATCCATCAAGAAAATCCCAAGGTATACAAAATTATTAAAATAACTTTGTACCATTCAAAGAGGGATTAGGGGAAATGAGAGGATCAATATTGGAAGGAATGTGTCAGAACTCATTACACTAACTCTATCAATTCCAACAAAGTGCAAGGATCCTGGGACATTCACCATACCATGCATTGTAGGGGAGTTACACTTTTATGATGATTTATGATATGTAAGTGCTTACATAGATGTGATGCCTCACTAGGTATTCTCTTATTTACAGGTTGGTGAGTTGAAGCCGACAAGAGTAGTGGTCCAGTTAACGAAGAGAGCTATCACAAATCCATCCAGAGTCCTTAAAGATGTATTTTTTCAGGTAAGAGACATGATCATTCTAGCATATTTCTATGTTCTTAACATGAAGGATACTCAGGTAAGTTCTCATTATCCCATTATCTTAGGTAGGCCCTTCCTCAAACTGAAAAAACTATCATAAATGTCCATGATGTTACACTTTCCATGGAGTTTGGGGATGAAGTTGTGATATTTAATGTTATGGACTCCATGAAGTACCCCTCAGAGGACTATTCTAATTTTGTTATCTCCCATTTTGAACCACCAAATAAAAACCCCATGGAATTTGATCATCATATTCTTAGGGATATTATGAGTATTGTTTCTAGTTTGATGTCTAAGAGCACTTACACACCTATTTATAATGTACAAAACTCTCTGATATTTGATTTTAAAATAGATTCATATTCTTATTTTGATAATTCTCACTCTGATTATGACTTGGCGGTTGAGTATGCTGATGGATTTTATGCTTTATTCTATGATTTTAATGATGTATATTCTGATACTGATGTTAATTGTGCACATATTTTAGTTCCTTCAATTTTTCCATCCATACATCACCCCCAACATTGGAACTCAATCCATTTCCACCAAATATAAAATACTCATACTTGTTGAGTGATGATAAATTACTTATTATCATTGCTAAAAATATCTCTTTTGAACATAAAGAAAAAATTTTGAATCTTTTGAGGGAGAATATTAGGGAAATTGGGTGGACCTTAGCTAACATATTAGGTATTAGCCCCTCCATTTTCATGTATAGGATTCTTTTAGAAGATGGGGATAAACCAGTGAGGTAGCCAAAAATGATACTGAATCAAACTCTTCTAGAAGTTGTTAAAAAATAAGTTGAAAAATTTCTTGGGGAAGGTATAATTTATACCATTTTAGATTCCCAGTGGGTGAGTCCTATTCAGGTTTTTCCTAAGAAAAGTGTTTTTACTATTGTTAAAAATGATAAAGAGGAGTTAGTTCCGATGAGGGTGAAAAACATTTGGTGTGTGTGTATTTATTATAGGAAACTAAATCAGTCCACTTGCAAGGACCATTTCCCCCTCCCATTTATTGATCAAATGCTTGAGAGACCGGTTGGGAAGACACATTATTGTTTCTTTGATGGATTTTATTGATATTTTCAGGTTTCTATAGCCCTGGAGGGTCAGGAGAAGACAACATTCACTTGTCCACTCAACACATTTTTTTAATAGAGGATGCCATTTGGACTTTGCAATGCCCCGGGTACCTTCCAGATATGCATGGTGAGTATTTTTTTTGATTTTATTAAGACATGCATGGAGGTATTTATGGATGATTTTATAGTGTATTGGTCTTTATTTTATGATTGTATCTCTAGTTTGGGAAAGGTGTTGAATCATTGTATTGAGAAGAATTTGGTCTTGAACTTTGGAAAGTGGAATTTCATGGTAGATCATGGAATTGTCTTAGGGAATGTAGTGTAAAAACATGGGATAGAGGTTGATAGATCTAAGGTGGATATTATTTCATCCCTACCCTATCATTCATGTGTGTGTGATGTTAGATATTTCTTAGAGAATGTAGGATTTTATCAGCGCTTCATCAAATATTTTAGTAATATTCCTCTTCCTATGTTGTGATTACTTCAAAGGGATTCTGATTTTGTGTTTTATGGTTATTATAGGACTTCCTTTATGATATAAAGAAGTGTCTAACCACTCCACCAATCATACAACCCCCATGGAGGGAGCTTCCTTTTGAGCTTATGTATGATGCCTCTAATTTCGCGGTTGGAGCTGTCTTATCTCAAAGGGTGGAGGGACATTCACATGTGATTTCCTATGCATCAAGGACACTAGATTCATCCCAATCAAGCTACAAGACCATGGAAAAGGAGTTTATTTTTGTCATATTTTATTTAGATAAATTCCATTCATATTTATTGGGATCTAAAGTAGTTGTTTTTTCTGACCATGCAACTCTGAGGCACCTCTTGAAGAAGCCAGATGCAAATCCCAGACTTATATGATGGATGATCCTTCTTTAAGAATTTTATTTTGAGATAAAGGAAAAGAAGGGGTCATAAAACTTGGTGGAATACCACATGAGTAGGCTTACTCACACACTAGAGGATAACACCTTGGACCAGGTACCACTTCAGGACACTTTCCCCGATGAGCATCTTTATGCCATCTCAGGTACACATCCTTGGTATGATGATTTAGTTAACTAACTTGTTGCCTTTGAAATTATTGAAAATTTAATGAAACATCAAGTAAAAAAGTTAAAGAGTGAGTCTAGAGTTTATGTGTGGGATGATCCCTACCTATGGCGCATGTGTAGTGACCAAGTTATTATGAGTTGTGTTCCTAATCATGAGTTTGAGTCTTTTTTAATTTTTTGTCATACACATGCTTGTGGTGGACACTTTGGACCCCAACAGACATCTAGGAAAGTCTTAGACTCTAGATTATATTTTCCTAGCTTATTCCATGATGATCATGTGTTTTGAAAGTCGTGCTCTTGTTGCCAACACACTGGGAACATTTTTAGGAGACACGAGATGCCCCAACAACCCATATTATTTTGTGATATTTTTGATGTATGGGGCATCAATTTTATGGTTTATTTTCCTAGTTCATTTAGTTTTTTGTATATTTTGGTTACTGTTGATTATGTGAGTAAATGTGTGGAGGATAATTCCACCAAGACTGATGATTCTCATGTTGTAGAGGACTTTTTCAAGACACAATTTTTTTTTCAGGTTTGGAGTATGAAAATTTACCATCAGTGACCAAGGGACACACTTCTATAATTGGAATTTGGCTTCCCTACCTCAGAATTATGAGGTTACACACAAAACATCAACATAATACCACCCAAAAAAAATGGCCAACTTGAGGTTTCAAATGATTGGTTGAAGAAAATTTTGGAGAAAACTATACAACCGAATGTGAAGGATTGGAGAAAGTGATTGGATGATGCATTGTGGGCTTATAGGACAACATACACGACACCCATCTATATGTCCCCATTTCGTATTGTTTTTGGGAAAGAATTTCATCTCCCTGTGGAAGTCAAGCATTTAGATTATTAGGAAATAAAGAGATGAAACATGGATTTGGCCCAATATAGAATTCAACGGAAGCTAAAATTTCAAGAGATTGAGGAGATTTTATTGTCATCATATGAGAACTCAAAGCTCTATAAGGAAAGATCAAAAGTATCTCATGATAGAATGATCCAACAAAGGGAGTTTCATGGTGGAGAGAAAGTCCCTATCTACATTTCATGACTGAAGTTGATGCCTGGTAAGTTTCATTCAAGATGGTTAGGTCCTTATATTGTATATAATTATTTTTCTTTTGGTGTAGTGTAGATCACACAATAGGACACTGGAAGGAGCTTTACATTCAATGGGCAATGCTTGAAGCAATACATTGAGGGACTTTCTACTAATGTAGTAGATTTCACCACACTATATAACCCCATCATTACTTGAAAATTTCAGGTTGTTCCCAACCCTTTCAATTTTATATTAATATTCCTATTTAAAATTATACATTTCATGTGCATATATCATCTCATATGTTCACGTTGTGGACAATGCAACATTTTATGTGTGGGGGAGGGGACAACATTCTGGGGTAGATATTTAGTATTTTAATTTGTGTGTTTTGTGTGTATTTTATATTAAGTTTTTGGTTAAAATTTTTAAAAAAAATCAATAAAAAAACAAATATATCATGTAACATTATCAGGTGGAACATATGGAAAATTATTTTTTTTTCAAAATCCATTATTAGAATGATAAGCATGAATAAGATTTCATCATCAAAGGTTGATTTTATAAAAATTGATTTCTTCTATGATATTATTGGTTGTGTCATTATAAAACCTTTTAGATTTTGACATCATTATTTGTGATATTTGTTCATGGTAAATTGTGTCATTGATTTCTCCACACAAATTTTCACACAACCATGACTTGTGAATTTTTTCCTACTCAATTGAAGGTATAGTCGTGTTAGGTAAAGATCATTGGTTGATCCATATGTTCATTTCTCTTCTGATTAGTTTCATTACTATACTGAATTGACCTATGTGTGTGTACCTATTATTCGATTGTTTTACACCCTAAAAAAACAAAAAAATATGGGTTGTGTCTTGGGAAGGTCAAAAACCACTCTTCCTAGACCTTTGATATTGTTATAACTATTACAATTAGTGTCATGAGAAGATCAAAAACTGGTTGAGAGATGAGTGTCAGATTTTTTCCAAGTGAAACTTAAATAATAATAATAATAATAATAATAATAATAATAATAAATGAGGGGAGTGACGAAATGTACAACATATGAGGATATATAGGTCATGAGCTTAAGGTTTGACTTTTGGTAATTCTTAAGTGAGTGGTTCTTAAAATTCAATTAAAAAGGAATGTAGAATAGGTTTATTGAATTAAACTAGGTAAGAATAATTTTTTTACTTGATCTGAATATATTAAATAAAGGGTGGAGATATGAACTTGGAATGGTTGGCACACACACATGTGGGGAATTAGTGGAAAGGTAGACCCATGACTTGTTTCACTATGATTAGTGTTATGAATATCACTAGATTTTGTTTTGACATAATTTATGAGATAATTAATTTAAAATTTATTGATATTGAATCTTGATGTAATTCTTGTTTTGCCTATATTTCCACTGTGGATTGAGAAATATGAACATGCATATCTTGTCACAATTTTTTCGAATATATTTTATGAGGTTTTTTCCAGGAGTTCAAAAGGGTAAGTGTGGGGGTGTCTATAAAATAAAATTTTAATGAATATTTTATTGATAATAAATGAAATAATTTTCTCACATTGTGATAAATATGTTTATTTATAGAATATTTGGGATTAGATCATTCATTTAAAAATTTGATGAAAATTCTAGTTTTACCCTTTTGCAGTTCACTATAGTATTTTGGACATAATTTTTTTAAATATATTATTTAAACATGAAATTTTTTAACTATGTTCCTAAATTAATGGGATACAACTTTAATTCAGGACATCTGAGCTAAATTGTGTATTTGGTTAGAGAAAATGGGCCATGAAATCAAAGTTGGGGTGCACTCTCTAGATTGGACATCTGTTCTGTATTTGGGCCATAAATTTTACATAAATTCTTGTATTATGCCCAAATTTGGATAGTGGATAGAGGAACCATATTCACAAAAATTAAAATTTTGTAAGGATAGATGGTTCATGCGTTTTGGTGGTCAAAAAGGTAGTGAAAATTGGATTAATTTATTTGGTCGAATTTCCCCATTCACACATGAAACCTCTTAAAAACTAGCCTCCCCTACACTCTATAAATTGTGTTTTTTCTCATTTTTAGGGGTTGGGACATTAATTATAAGATTTAAGGTAGAGGATAATTGGTTTCACTCAAATTCTCTAACCATTGTAAGATGGGTAGCTCTTGAAGCAAGGATCCCCTCATCAAGTCTTTCTTCTTCTTCTTAATGTTGTAATGTTTGCATTTGCGTAATAAACTTATTAGTTGTTCTTTTATATATTCTATTTTATTATGTTTTGTTAAATTATATTCTTCTTTACTCATTCTATTTTTTTTGGAATCAGGAGTTGAAATGATATTGGGTTATACCCTTTCTAAACCTTTTCACATGCAAAATGTTTCTATGATGACTACACCGCCCATGGAAGAGTAGTTCTTTTTAGTAATCAATCGACCTATATCCTTATTCATTAATTTATTTTGACTCAATGAGATACTGTAACTTATATAATATGATCTATTAATTGAGTTTTTAATTTAAGCGAAACTAAGAAATTGAACAACTAACACAAAACACGTGAGGTTGAGAATTGTGTGAATTGTGAGAGCGCAACCTTAATCGGTAATACAAAACCACATGGGATCAATTTATAGTGTTCAGATATAATACCTAAACTCAATTAATCCTAATTTATAGAGATTAATAGTGACTTAATTTACCACTGACCATAATCTAACCTTAGAACATCAATCAAATATGGGTGTTGCGATTTCATGTTTTGAAGTTAGCCTAGAGTTAAATTCGATTAATCTTTGTGGTAAAGTTGATTCTTGTAGGGTTTGGGGTTTAAAAAATTAAGGGATTATAATTAATTGGATATTAATTTAAATTATAATGATTAATAAATTATTTAAGAGGAAGAGTTAGATCGATTATGCTTTTTAAAAATTGTATTTCTAAAAATAATACATTCTCGTTGTGCTTTGTTAATCGAATTTCATTTCAGAAACAAAAAAAGAAAAAAGTAAAATTTTCTTCCAGCATACTTCATTTATAATTATAATTGGTAAAATCCCCCCATCCTTTTTAAGTAGAGTGTTTATATTATTTTACATTATTTTCAAAGTACCTTTATTAAGTTGTTTTAATTACTTCCTCTTTGAGAGACAACCTAGGTCAGCCACCCTACTGCACCTAAATAACCCCAAAATGAACATCATTTGAGAATGCCCATGAAAATGCATTTCATCTTTGAATATTGAATTTTTCTTGGTTAAGTTAAATGCCCAGTAGTGTCATCTCTTTTAAAGGCTATGATAAATGGGCTTCATAGTGAATGATTCTACTGGTCGAGGTCATTGTCTCCTCCATTTATATCAATTGGAATTTATCATAACCCTTAATATATATTAATCCTAATAGTCACTATAAAATTTCTATATTATCAATGGTTATGATGTTTAATGGTATTTTAAATCTGATAGGGTATAACTTATAATGGTACAAAATAACCACAATGGTAAATGTGTTTTCTATAAATCTTTACTTATATAGGCATTTATTTATTTGAAAAAGAGAATTTCATTTATTAAAATACAATTCATTTAAACCCCATTACTAATTTTGTCTCTCACCACAAAGACAAATTTGTTCATAGAAAAAACAAGGCTACCAATCCTTATTATCTTCATACCAAATGCACTAGTTGTTAGCAGAAATGGTGACCTTGAACTGAGAACATTAGTGACCTACCACTATCAGCACTTAGGGGTTCAGCAATAGAACCTAAACATTCTCAACAGTCTAATAACAATTATTCTTCCACCAATTCAACTTACTTCGTGTGCAATCGTGTTCATGAAATCTCATGCAACAAATTCTTTCTATAAATTCTTGAACACACCACTCTTTTATCTAATAAATTGATTACCCCACAAATCATATACCACCAAGCATGACTCACGTGACTATATAGTTGTTGAAACTTCCAAAGAATCATCTCATAAAACCCTATAACTCTCATATATTTCTTTTAGAGAAAGAAACTCCCTACTATCGAGATTAATTTGTGCCCCCATCTGGCATAGAGGTTTTACTTCAATCCCTTAGGCTTCAACCCATGCTCTAATTATCCTAGGTCTGAACACCTGGAATTTTAACTTGGAATACAATCAGAGTTTAATTCTAAACCAATGAGTCATAAATACCCAGTTCCTACCCTTGATTCCTCAAGCATATAAGCGATTCAAAACACACCCTTGTTTCAAAAGTATAATCACTCTAGGTACTACATACTCTTGGGTTACAAGAAACATAAAAGGCCTTAATTTAATATTTTAAAGTATTACTCACATGCACATGGAATTTTTTGAATGAAAATCATACCTAAGGAATTATCCTTAACTATACCTTCACAGGGAATGTTTGTACTCGGTTAACTTTACGCATCATGAGACACCATCTCACCAGTAACCATATTTTCATTTCAAAGGCCACAAGTTTTAACACAAAACTTGCACAAGTATACACTAATGGATAAAAATTACATAATGTCATCTAGATATATCTATATAGATATTTCATGATGGATAATCCCTTAAAACATTCATGTTGAGGCAAAAGAAACCCAGTTCAATTAAATAGAATTGCACTGATTTCTAAATGAATAACTCCACATAGGATATAATTGGAACAATAATTAACTAGACCAATACTTTGTCTACTTTCATGAGATTAACTAATAAGGAATTTAACACCTAAAAAACCTATTAATCACAAAAAACCAAATAAAAATATAATTATTACATCATTATCATCGCCATTATCATCATAATCATTAGTATCCCTCAGGTGCACTACACCATATTCTCATATTAATAGCTACAAAAAATAAAAAATAAAATGGATTAATCTAAAACAATTTCATCAATAACTCATATATGATAACACAATACAAGTTATTTACACTAAACTATTGTGTCCTTCAATATCGGTATAATCACTCACAAGTAGTATATATGTTATGTGAAACCTATATATTGAATATGATTCATGCAACACCTCTTTCTGATATATCCATTAAAAACTAAATAGAATCATTAACATAAAAATCCATGTGTTTCACATGAGGTGAAAACATATGATCACAACAACATAAACTGGGAGCATTAATCCCATGCCTTGGAAACTTATACTTTCATCAAGAATGGTGTTATCAACCCACCAGACTGAGTTGAATCACAAGATACGACATATTACTTGTTTACATGTCTACAAAATCCTAAAAATTGGAAAAAATAGCATGTTCCACGATACCATTTTTTACATCCAAACCTGAATCACCAGGTTTGATTTGGAATGCCACATGACCACAGGCATTCTTCCTCCTATGCTATAGGTTTTCAACTAGTAGTGAGGGTCTAAGTTGGAGCTCTGGTGAGACTATGACCTTAATCAAAGTAAACAATAAAAAATAAATATAAAAACATGTAAATAGTATATAATTAGAGTAAGTGTAAAGATAATAACATACTAATTGTATAAATGAAAGTATAACCAACAAACTCAACAGTCACAAATGGAATAAGACAGTGACCACCCACCAGGTTGATCAAGTATATCATAGAAAAGAAATAATGTACAAGAGGCTCTACAACTCCACACCTCACCTTGTCCTAGTCTCCAGACTCTTTGTGATTTATCCCACTCAATGATCAAACTCTAGAAATCAACCCAACATATACCTTAAATAAGTGAGGTATACTCATGTAACCAAGTTCCATTGCTGCCCAAGCATGTTATGAGTACAACTCAGTTGGACACCACCAACATGGTCTAATACCCAACCTGTAAGATATAGTGTTATTCTATGTGATGAGATCAAAAGAAAGTAAAGAGACAATATATAATTGTGTGAACATAACATAAAATAACCAAAGAAAAAACAAGTAAGTAATGGCTATATAGTAAGTGTTCATGTGCTTACCATTCCACCAAACAATATCTGACTATAATTGCTTTAGATTTATGTTGGTATGGATGTAAATGCGAATGTAAACATCTATCACCACACATCATAAAATGTCTCATAATTCCTAGTGTTAGTTGGAACCCTATATTTATCCAACCACATTCCATTTTTAAGGAAACACTACATGCCCCATCCTAAAAGTGGTTATTTAATGTCCTGTAAATTCGATGTAATTTTTTTTGAAACAATTATGGGATTATTTCGAGACTAGGTACTCATACTTCACATGTTTTCGAGGCCCAGTTTTCTTGGAATAAATTTTTGAACTTTTTTTTAGTTTTTTTAAAATAATGTGCGTGCGCGGTCTTGGAAACTTCTAAACAGGTGCCCAGATTAAAAATATGAGGGCACTGTTGCATCTAGAATAGTGACTTTACCCAAGGAAAGACCTAAACTATATTGGCATGAGTCAAGGGAAAAAGTTAATTTTCACGTGTTTTAAAGAAAAATAAAATAAACTTAAAAGGGTTTATTTTATTCAAAAAATATATTTTCACTGCGATGCAACGATGAGATAGCTATTTCATTTCATAAATGAAACAACGTAACGACATGGTGACTCAGCGTAACACAAATTCTGAAACACATCTCATCAATTAGTATCTTAACATGGGTATGGGAATCAGAGCACAAATGGGGAGATTGATCTGAACCTATAGAGAGATTGTGTTGGCAAATGACAAACCACCCATGATGATGAAAACCTTACTTCCTTACTTTATCTTCAAAGGATCTCACCATCGATGAGAGTTGCGGAATGGAGAATGACTATGAAACAACCCTCATCGTTCACTGACTAACAATCCAAACCCATGTAAGGGGTTTTGATTTTCTGTGTGGTCTCCCTTCCCACAATCTTCTTTCTAAATTATTAACATGGTTCAATCCACTAACATATTGACTTTCAGATCAATCATCTTTGAAGGAATTGGGAATTTTCATGCGAGGAATTAAAGGAAGTTGGATTTGAGTTTTTATTATCCTTTGTTAAACCTACTAACAAAGAAAAATCGCACCGATATGAACAAAGGGAATGGTTAAACCTTTGTGTGTTCTTTGCACGTTCTTATAATCCACAAACTCCATTCCATTCTTAGTGATGTGACATCAACTACGGTTCAGGAAGGACCGCAATGGTGGATCAATCCGGGTAGGAGGGCAAGGGAGATAGTGTTGCTGGGTGAACGATCGCCGGCATGGAAGGCCAGTGGTGGTGGAGGGGCCACGACCAAGAGGGTTGTAGAGGTGGAAAGGGATCATGTCTCAAAGGAAAATGGTGGCGGAACCTATGATAGCTATTTTGGGTGGTGGATCAGGGCCACCGGTGGGCGGATCATTCGGACGCAGATGGGAGTCGCGTCCCGTGGTGAAGGACCACGACAGGGACCCTATGACAAAGCCATGGGGAAGTTACATGGAGGACCTGCCATGTTACACATGGCGGTCCATGGGGCATGAATAGATGCAATGACCACCACATCCCGGCTGGACAAAATTGGCCCACCAACACTGGTCAGGCTGAAGGGGAGGATTGGGTCGCCGAGCGGCTTGGCTAGGAGAAAATCATCCCCCAGCGCGGGCCAAGTCCATCAGGCCCAATGGGCCTGGCCCTTGGACCAGGATGGACTGGGTCATCCCAAATCTCATCAGGTCAGGTCGGGTTTGTCCTACCCGGTCCGAATGGGTCGGATCGGGTCGATTCGGGTTGGTCTGATCGGGTCCGACCGGGTCAGATTGGGCCCAGACCAAACTGGCCCCTTTTTACAAAAAATCTCATAACTTCTAAACCAAACATCTAATTGAAAAGGTGTTTGTGGAATTGATACCCTCATTATGAGGAGTTCCTTTTGTTATAATCTAAGTGGGTTTTAATGGAATTTGAGATATGACTGATGTCTTGAGCATTAGATTCTCCTAGAACTAATCATGCTATGAGTGGGAATCCTGCAGCTGGGTATGATGAGAAGACTGTGATGAGTGGATCTAGGTAACCCGGCATGCCTAAGTGATGAGTGGTTCTTGGTGCCTTATAAATAAAAAGTGAATAGCATGTCTAGGTGGCCTAGTAGGCCAAAATGACGAGCGGGTCTAGGTGCCCCTGTAGGCCAAAGTGACGAGTGGTTCTAAGTGCCCCAACAGGCCTAAGTGACAAGCGAGTCTAGGTGCCCCAGCAGGCCCAGGTTCTCCTTTACCAGCAAAAAGGGAGTGCTTTCAGTACAGGATGGACTTACTCAGAGGAGTGTCCAGCCAATCACTCAATATTTGGCTAGCCTTACCCTCACTACGGTGGACGAGAGGAGTCCTCAATTTTCTACAGTGGTGGATGAGTATGAGAAAATCTTTCGTGAGGATGTTCTGGGATTTCATCCTCATAGGGATGTTAACTTATGCATTGACTTATACCCTAGGATGACACTGATATCCATTCCATCATATCAGATGGCTACCGTAGAGATTTTTGGGTTGAGGGTACTGCTCAAGGACCTGTAGATAAAGGGCTTCGTAAGGCCCAGTGTTTCACCTTGGGAGGCCCCAGTTCTCTTTTCCAAGAAGGCATATGAGAACTTGAGACTATGTGTGGACTATCAGTGCCTGAATCAGGCAACTGTGAAGAACAAATACCCACTATTGATAATTGATGACCTCTTCGACCAACTGAAGGGAGTGAGGTGGTTCTCAAATATAGACCTCAAGTCTAGATATCATCAGCTTCACGTACAGGATGAGGATGTACCGAGGAAAACCTTTATATGTCAGTATAGACACTATGAGATCTTGGTAATTCCATTCAGCATGACCAATTCCCCGACAGTGTTTATGGGACTCATGAACATGATCTTTTAGCCTTACCTTGACCTGTTCATTGTGGTATTCATTGATGACATCCTGGTGTGCTCGGCATCTGAGGAGGAACACATGACACACCTGAAGATGGTCTTGGATATGCTTCAAGAGCACTAGATTTATGGGAATCTCTCAAAGTTTCAATTCTGGATTCGGGAGGTCCACTTTTTGGGACACGTCATTTTGGAGGCTGGAGTTGAAGTGGACTCAGTGAAGATAGAGGTGGTGCTTTCTTGGGAGCCGTCTAGGAGCTTGACTGAGGTGTGAAGTTTCTTGGGTTTGGATGGATACTACCAAAGGTTTGTGCCTAAATTTTATAGGGTATCAGCACCCTTATCATCATTGAAACTTAAGGAAAAATCCTTCATGTGGACGGAGAAGTTCCATCATAGTTTCCAAGAGTTGAGGTGAAGACTGACGAGTGCCCCTATCTTGAGACTAAGAGAGGAGGCCATGGGGTATGTAGTGTTTTGAGATGCATTAGGGACTGGAATGGTTTGTGTCCTGATACAGTAGTAGGTAGTGACTGCCTATGGTTTATGATAGGTGAGGTAGTATGAGCATAATTATGCGACCCAAGATCTTGAGCTAGCAATAATGGTATTTGATTTGAAGATGTAGCAGAACTACTTTATGGGTGAACGATTTACCTTATACTCCAATCAGAAAAAGCATCAGGCATATCTTATTTCAAAAGGAACTAAACTTGAGACAGTGGTAGTAGCTAGAGTTCCTCCAGGATTATTACTTAGAGATATTCTATACCCCTAGAAAAGAGAACATGGTGGTGAATGTTCTCAGCAGGAGAACTTGGTTGCAGATCCTGAGTGAGGCTTTAGAGCAGTTAGTCGCAATGAAAATATCCTTCATAGATGGTGATGGAGCAGCTTACCTTCAGTTGATAGTTGTCACTCCCCCAATCTTGAAGTGGGTTATGAAGGCATAGCTTGGGGATGTCGACTGCAAGGCCTGAAATGTTTAGTTACCCACATGACAGGCCCCTGATGGATATTCGATAGGTGGGGAGCACATTGTCCTTTTCAGAGGGTGCACCATTGTACCAGTGACATTGTGAGAGGATATTCTAAGAGAGTTCAACACATCCCCCTTGGCAGTGCATCTAGGAGTGGAAAAGATATAAGAGGATCTTTGATGTCAGTACTGGTGTCCAGGGAAGAAGAATATAGTGGAAGAGTTCATTTCTCGATGCCTCACTTGTTAACAAGTGAAGGCATAACATCAGGTTCCAACTGGATTGGATCATCCACTTGAGATACCAGAGTGGAAATGGGATGGTATATTGATGGAATTTATGATAGGTTTACCACACATGTCCAAAGGAAATTATACCATCTGTGTGGTCATTGACTGACTCACCAAGTTGGCATACCTCCTACCCATCCAGGAGAAGAGTTTTGTAGAGGGCTTGGGACACCTCTACATTTAGGGGATAGTTTAGCTTCATAGGGTCCCTTCAATGATAATTTTAGAACATGATGATCACTTTTCATCCTAACTATGGAAGGTATTGTATGAGGAATTCAGGAATCAACTACATTTGAGCATGACATTTCATCCTCATACAGATGGCTAGACATAGAGGACTATCCAGGTTTTGGAGGACATGTTTCGTACTTACATCATGGACTTTGGTCGTAGTTGAGATGACCATCTACCACTAGAGGAGTTTTCATACAAAAATAGATACCACTCCACCATTGGTATGGTACCATTCGAGGAACTGTATGGGTGACCATGCAGATCACCATTATGCTGGATAAACCTAGGGGGTCATCACTCATGGGTCCAGAGTTGGTACGGGCCACCACCGATAAGGTGTAGATCATCCAGGAGTGGATGAGGACTACATAGAGCAGGTATAAATCCTATGATGACAGGATACAAAGGCCCTTGGAGTTCGAGGAAGGTGACCATGTGTTCCTTCAGGTCTCACCCCGATAGGGATTATAGAGATTTGGCAGGGGCGGCAAGTTGTCTCTGAGATTCATCAGCCCTTTACAGATTCTAAGAATAGTTGGAGAGGTGGAATACCGCCTAACTCTTCCCCCATAGATGAATAGGGTGCATAATGTCTTTCATGTGTTTCAGCTGAGAAGGTACGTACATGACCCATCACATATCATTGACTGAGGAGAGTTGGACATTGATGATGGAGCGACATTTCTGGAGTTCATGTTAGAGATTGATGATCAATAGGAGTGGGTCCTTAGTGGGTGGTCAATTCCTCTTGTTCGTGTTTGGTGGTAGCATGGGAATCTCCTAGAGAGAACATGGTAGTGGGAGGCTCAGATTCCCGTTCAGTATCCCCATTTTTTTGTTTATCCCTTGTTTTTGTTTTTGAGGATGAAAAGTTCTAAGGTTGGGAAAATGTAATGTCCCCGAAATTCCATGTAATTTTTTTTGAAAATTTTATGTGATTATTTTGAGACTAGACTCTCATACGGTATGTGATTCTGAGGCACAGTGATCCCGGAATAAATGTTCTAATTTTTTTTTAGTTTGTTTAAAATAGTGTGCATGCGTGGTTTTGGAAACTTCTAAACAGATACTCGGATTAAAAATCTAAGGGCATCGTTGTGTATGGAATGGTGACTTTACCCAAGGAAGGACCTAACCTCAATCGGTAGGGGTCGAGGGAAAAAGTTAATTTTCAGGCATTTTAAGGGAAAATAAAATAAACTTAAAGGAGTTTATTTTATTCAAAAAATATATTTTTGCAGCGACGCAGCGATGAGAAAACTGCTTTATTTCATAAATGAAATAGTATAAGGATGTGGAAACTCAACGTAATATAAATGCCGAAACACATCTCATCAATTAATATCCTAACATGGGTACGAGAATTAGAGCATCATTGGGGAGATTAAACTAAACATCTGGAGAGATTGCATTGGAAAAAAACAAACTACTCATGATGAAGAACACCTTCATTCCTTTCTCTTCGAAGGATCTCACCATCGACGAGAGTTGTGGATCATCGAATGAAAACAGAACTAACCTCATCCTTCACCAACCAAAAATCCAAACCCAGGTAAGGGTTTTTGATTTTCTGTGTGGTCTCCCATCCCCCATTCTTCTTTCTAAATGAAAAATGTGGGTCAATCCACTAACAGATTGACCCGCAGATCATTTGTCCTTGTGGGAAATGGTAATTTTCATGTGGGTAATTAAATGAAGTTGGATTCAAATTTTTATTATCCTTTGTTAAACCCACTAACAAGGATGAATCATGCCAACATGAACAAAGTTCATGTTTCATCCTTTTTGTGTTCTTCTACTCTGCCCAATACTTCCTATTCTTTGTGATGTGACAGAAACCACGGTCTAGGAAGGACCGCAATGGTAGATCAACCTAGGTAGGAGGCCGAGGGAGATAAAGTCACCAGGTGAACAAATGTTGGAATGGAAGACCGGCGGTGGCATAGGGTCTGCGTCTAGGCGGGCCATGGCGGCGGTGGAAGGTTGTGTCCAGCCTAGCCGTAGTGATGACAGAAGGCCGCGGCCAGGAGGGCCACAATGGTGGTAAAGGCCACTGGCTCGAAGGCCGGTAGTAGTGGAACCTGCGGCAACCGTCGCGAGCTGTGGATCGGGGTCACTGGAAGGTGGCCATTAGAGGCTCAACTGGATGTGGCTGGGAACCACGTCCTATGGCAGAGGACCACGTTCTAGCTGGACCATAGTAGGGACCCTGCGGCAAAGCCTTAGGGTGGTTATGAAGCAATTTTTAGGGCTCCAATATATGTGGTGAGCACCACGTCCCAGCTTTCCAGCATGGTTCGGGACTAAGGGGAGGACTCAGCCACTGAGAATCCCGGCTGGGAGAAAAATGTCCCACCAATGCGGGGCGATCCGAATGAAGATCGGGCCTCTGGGCAGCCCGGAGGACTAGACCTATGGCCCAACGAGCCAGTCTAGCAGGACCATAGGGCTTGGTTCTTAGGCCAGGATGGACTGGGTCAGGTCAGGTCGAACCGGGCCCAAACTTAGCCCGTCCATTTTTACAAAAAGGCTCATAACTTTCATATTTCATGTCTGATTGACGAGTCGTTTGTGGCGTTGGGACCATCACGATGAGGTGGTCCTTTTATTATACTCTACGTGTATTTTCTTGGAAGTTGAGATATGACTAATAGATTAAGGAGTATATTCTACTAGAATAAAGCACACTATGAGTGGGAATCCTGGGCTGGTTGTGATGAGAATACTGTAATGAGTGGGTCTAGGTGCCCCAGTAGGCCTAAGGGACAAGTGGGTCTAGGTTCCCCGGCAGGCCGAAGTGATGAGTGGGTCTAGGTTCCCTAGTAGGCCCAAGTGATGAGCTGGTCTAGGTCCCCCAACAGGCTTAAGTGATGAGCTGGTCTAGGTGCCCTAGTAGGCCCAAGTGACGACCATATCTTGGTACCCTGGCAGGCCTAAGTGACTCATCAGGGATGAGTGCCTTAGTATTACAAGGTGTTCAATGTTTACGACTGATAGTCTTACTTTTCATACTTTAGTTTATACCTGTGCGAGATGAATCTAGTGACTCTATTGACTGTACTTCTTAGAGGTTACACTTTGTATACCTATTTGGTAGTCTTCCTTGTGTATTGCTTTGTGGTATACCTTTGTGGTTTAAGGTCCCTACTGAGTAATGTTTTACCCACCCCTGCATGGGCTTCGCCTACACGTGTCTTGTCTTGTGCATACGATCAATGCTTTGACGGAGTTCTTGGTGGATCAGGGCCAGGTGGTTCTTAGAGTGACCCGAGAGATGTGATGTGCTTCTACGACTTCGAACAACTATTTCTGTATCTACCCTTCAGGTAGGGTTTTATGGAGAGGATTTCTATAGACTTGTACTTTTACTTTTCTATTTCAGTTGGACTTGTATTATGGCCATGTTTACCTTTAGTTTCCTACTGTCATACCTTGGGGGTTTTTTACTTAATGTTTTCACCTTCTAGTATCTATGTCTTGGATTTGTGTGCATGTGCACAGGTACTTATAAAAATGCCTCTCATTTTTTGGGATATGCCTAATCGGTGAAAGTCGCTAGACCATGGCCTATGGGAGGTGGGCTTAGGGTAGTCACGGAAAGGACCTCAGGGGACGGGTTGTGATAGGTTATTATTAGGAACATGGAATTCCCCACCTTGATGGTGTTATTTATCAAGAAAACAATATGCCTCTCCCTGATGGTGGAAATTATCCTTGAATGGTGGTATTCCCACCTAACATGTTTGATGTAATTGGATAACACATCACCCCTATATTTCATTTCTTGAAACTAAGGCTATTAATTGATATTAATGGAGTATGGTTTATGTTTTTTGTAAATTCTCTAATGGATGATCAGGGATATTTCAAGGAAAGGGATCATACAGTTCAAGCCGTAAGCAGTATTGAAGGTGGTGCAATTTCCCAGTGTTTTCCAAATTTTTAGGCCTCAAAATCGAGAGTTTGATGTTGGAAAATGAAGGTTTTTTAACTTAGGAGTGAATAGTATGAGAAAAAAAATAAAATAAAAAAAATAAGGGAACTTCATACCTCAGAACATGGACTTAGTACCATGTTCCATGAATGGTTCACAGTTGCGTACCTAGTAGCGGAAATGGTATTGGAGTGGTGTACAGAACCAAAAACGGTTTACAATAATGGTTCGTAGTGAAGGTGTGCGGTACGCGAAATGATAAAGGTTAGTGGGATTTATGCGGTTCAAGAAATAGGAGTAGTACACTATGGAGGATAATAGTAGGATGATGGAATTCAGAATATAGTGAAGATTGTCCCACATTGAAAATTTGGGTAAATCAGAATAGCAAAATTTGTGGAGTTATGTGCCTATATAAGGAGCAGTAATCCCCTTCATTAAGTAGTTGGATTAGAGATTAAAATTTTGGGAATAAATCTAGTAAAGTATGAAGTGGTTCATAGAGGGAACCATCCGCGTAAATAAAACAGTCCGTGGAAGATAGTACAGTTCATGGAGGAAGCTCTTGCAGTACACAGCAGAGCAAGGCAACATGCAGAGCAGGGTGATACGCAAAGATGTTGAGCAGTACACATGGTAAGGAAGTACGCTGAGTTGGGCAGTTCCCAGAGGAGTTGGACGGTATATGGAAACAGTAGTGGTACATAGAGGAGGTGGTCCGTGAACCATACCCAGAACACAGTACACAAAACACCCAAGGAAGCCTGAAAATTGACCAAATCAGTTTGCGAAATTAATTTCCAAAACCTATCAGTGTATGGGAAAATTAATTAAATATGTGGGTGATTATGGGACTTCAATAGATCATCCATTTAAATCTAAGGATGCATGATTTAATTATAAACTATTGAAGCGACCTTCAAGTCAATTAACTTAGTGAAGATTATTCCAACCCAGTGAGCATGGGGGATTCAGTAGAAGTGATCTGAGGGATGCAGTGTGTTTTACCTAAAACCTTGTAAAGGTAGTGCATTTGGAACAAAGTGACTGTGCCAAACTCTTATAATCCACAAATTGAGAAGATTATTGTTTTTTGGTATGACTGACACACTATTATCATATGCTCCTTGGATTTATCCCTTAGTGGCGAACCAAGTAAATTTGATATTTCATTGTTTTTTATGTGATTGTTTGTTTTCTACTATTCCTCTTCAGATATGTTTAACAAGTTCCTACCAATGTGGGAACAATATCCATCAAGTTTAAAAGAAAAAGTTGACACCCTAATTCACCTCTCCCCTCTCAGGGTGTTTCATATTCCTTCACCATTCTCCAAATTTGGCATATAGTCGATGGATTATAAACCCATGTATGGTGTACTACCATGTTAACAACCATATCAGTGATTTGGATCATACCACCAAACGAGAAATCATTTTTAGACATAATAATGTCATCTTTCCCCCCTCCAAGGTTTTATCTAACCAAAACTGAGTAACCTAATCATCTTGATACCTAAAGCAATGTTCCATGGGCTATAAAATACCATAATAAAATACTTATCAAAGCAATGCACATTAATGCATATCAAGAATAGTTCTCAAGGGGCTACACACACCAACATGTGATCACTATCAATTATGGTCAAACAAGTTATGCTAACAAAAGTATCACATCAATTAAATAAGGATATACATACAAGAAGAGTATAAAATGTCATCATGAGTCAAAGAAACTAAACACGTGGTCAATGTAAACAAAGTCTACTAGGCTACATAGGAACAATCATTTAATAAATATTTATAAAATGTATCACAACTAGATAGGCCCACACATTTAGTAAAACCATCAAACATGGTATCACATGATCTAGGTATAATGTAGCAAAACCACACATAAAAGTAGGTACATGTAATTGAAGGTACATATTAGTGATCAAACCTTGATCATCATTAGATGACATCAAGCCAGTGCACAAGGGACCATCATGTCCATTAGGACTTTGTCCGATTACATTATCCATGGTTCCCTTAATTAATTATAACTTAAGGATTATTAATGAATTAAGCATTAATTTTTATTCATAACACATTATTAATTTAGGTTCATTCTCTTATAGTGTTAAAATCACACCATATTTCAACAAACATGAATCATACCATAGGGTGGAGTACATGAAAACCCCTACCTCAAATAGAGACAAATCCAAACAAGAAAATCCCAAAAATATTTGTTAGAGTCTTCCAAGTCCATTAAAACTCCATAGATCACCATGATCTTATAATCATGACCAAGTTTTCCAAAATAATTAATTATTACTAAATTATAATTAATTAATTATTTACAAGGAAGTCACATTAAAAGGAGTTTGGAATAATTTCGAAAGACTTATTGGATATCACCAACTAGTTAGAACCATGACCAACCACTCATGGAAGGTCCTTATAATACTTTTGAAACTATTATAGAAAAAATATCTATCATGTAGAAATAATAAATATTCAAATTTAATATAATTCAATTTAAAACCTTTAGGAAAAACCAATAAAAAAGAATACCTTAGCTGCAATGTCATCCAACAGAGTTTGAGCCACCCTCGGCACATTGTCAAATCTAAGATATAAAAAAATCCCAAATAAATTTCATGTTATGATGGTAAATTCACCACAAATTGAACAAAAATCATAGAAGGAATTATCAAGGGACATACCTTTTTCAAAACTCCCATCAACGACATGTGTTTATCATCACAGGTGATCCGCTAGTAATGTCGATCCATATCCCCATAAAACTTAAAAAATTCCATCAATACTTAGTGGAATTTCTATCTAATTCACTATTTGGAAGCAATAAAATGACCAATCAAAAAGAAATATGATCGATGGGAAGAGTATTCAAAAATAATTATGACATCAAAGGATCAAAAGGATTAAAATTACCGAGAGGATCATCTATGAAGAATGACAACATGATCCACCATTGTATGTGGAAGATGTATTCTAAGATGTAATAATAATGAAGGATATTTATTATGTTAACCATAAAATTCCATCAAGATTCACCCCAGATCAAAGGGTACTCTTGTAGAGAGGAAGAGAGGAGAGGTTGGCCGAATATATCTAAAAAATTTGAGCATAGACTAATAATCCTATAGAGGTTATGGTGTTGTAAAAACCAAAATGAACCTCTATTAAACCATTCCCAACCCACCCCACCATGGATCTGGTGGCCCACTATCTGGACGGTGAGACCTACTGGGAAGTAGGGCTACTTCCCACCCCACTGAATAACTGGTACTACTACAGCATCCTGGATACTCTGGGTTTTCTCTGCTGAAACTATGAACTTAATATCACCCTCCATGCTTCCATTAAATCCTAATATCACCTATTAATTGTGATCAAACAAGAATCACCTTGGTTCGATACCTGGTTCTTTGATCGAGTCATCCACTAGACCAAAATATTAAGTTCCCTCCAAAATTTAAGACCCATAACAATTTCGGTCATTATTGGAATATATTAAAAGTATAGTTTTAAATTAAATTTAACTAAATATAGTTAAAATGAAAATAAATTTGATTTGTTTTATTGGTATTTTTTTAAATTTATGTTTTTATTTTAATTTTTCATTCATGGAAAGATGTGTATTAAAATTTGAGAAGGTTTTGTTTTTTGAATATTACTGATAAACATGATTAAATGTGGTATAATTGGTCCACTGTGTACTCAATGAAATATTAATGAGTTATATTTGAATGAATAGTTGATAATATTGTTTATATATCATATATAACTTGGTAGTGTACTATAGAGAACTTGGTGGTGCCATTGTGTTACTAGTTAGTCAAACATTATCCGTTTTCATACCACATTACTCTAAATTGGTGATTCATGATTTGGTGGTCAACCAAGATGAGCTTATGTACAGTGACCCAAAAATTCCATATATGATTACTAATTTTTTTAAAAAAATATAAAATACAATCTTAATATATCCTAGAATCAAAAGGTTTAGTGCCATGGGACAACTAGGTTTGTAAAAATGAATAAAAATGAAATTTTTAGAAACACATTTATTATAATCACATACATATTCCTCTTAGTATATGTAATCATGGTTGGAAATAAATAAAATAATTAGTAATCTAGAATACCAGTAGGGGGAATAGGAAAGAAAATGAGGTTGGAATAAATATGGGAATAAGGGTGAGTATAATTATCATCATTATATATTAGACATATGATCCTCATCAAAGTTATATGGAAATAACTTCAAGGAATCATGTAATGTCAAAAAAGAAAAATATTGAATCATAATTACATTTTAGACAAAATCTATGTATAAAATGTAAATAAACCAAATTCCATTTCACATATAACATATGTGTACATAGTTTATTATTTAGAATGTAAACAAATATAAAATAAGGTTCACACATACTAAACACAATTTCATGAGATATATCACAATAACAAATGCATTGGATGGATATTATAATTCCCCAAAAATTATATTAAAATAATATCATGCTCTATAGCTTGTTTCACATGAAAAGATGAGATTTATGGTGGTGGAATGGCTTGAAGACCTTATATTTTTATTTATTTTTGGGAAATATCACTTTTAATTGAGTGGAGAGGGAACCCTTACATGAATCATAGGCTCAGAGGCACAATGCTAAGTACATGAACCGAAGGTACAAAGACCTGAATACACTGGATCTTTCTCTCCCCAGCATCTAATTATTTGATGGTGCTTATCTCCCTATCTTGAATGGATGATCTTATATCATATCCCCATGTAGTGGCGCACAATTTCTAGTACTGATTGCGGCTACCATACCCTCTCTTTATTCATAATCTAATTAGCTTTAATTTGGTGACTACTACTTACTCTAATTCCACTTTTAGGGCCTACTCCTATGTGGTCTTACCTGACTGATCTATTCCCAAAGGCCATATGGCCTAAAACATATATCGAAAAGACTTGATGTCTTTATAAAAACTATGATATACTATAAAAATATTATTATTTAAATGTAACATAGCCATTAAATTGAAAGGTATCAATAATAATAAACATATTATGAAAAATATTTATAGTAGTTTTAAATACTAAAAATTTATTAATTAATGCATAATAAGTAAGTACTCAATTTTTATTAAAGTCGTTATATTTTTCAAAAAAATATGTTATCTTCAAAAATGATTTTTATTTAATTTTATGATATGGAATTATAATTAATTTAGAAAATTTTCATAAATTTTATTTTTGGTAATGAACATAATTTTTTAAATCAATATTTTAAAATCACCTTAGGTTGAACTTTTCAAATTTTTCTAAATAGATTTATTTTTCAGTGAATAGTAAAAAAATACGTGTTTTCTTGTAAAGCTTTCATTTATTTTCATCAAATCATGTAATTTAAAAGACATATTGCGTTTTTTATTTTTTATTAAGTAATATAAGTCGCATTTAATTTGAAATAATCTATTTAATTATATATTAATAACCATTATACTTAAATTTGTTGTATGTAAATTTTAGGGCTTAAAAAATAGTTTCCTAAATAATGTTTTTATGTGTGGAATGTGTTTTTATCTTAATTAATAAAATAAATAACTATTTATTAGTTATTTTTAATTAAATTTATATAATATATATTCAATTAAATATTTTATTATTCATCTAATAGGTTTTACAATTCTGGTAATTGAGGTAAATTTAATTTGAAGCTTTAAAATTCATTTTTCTAAAAAGAGGTTTTCATTATGTTTTTTAAACTTATATAAAATTAAATTCTTTAAATTATAGTAATTTAATATATTAAAATTTATTACATGTTTTTAATCACCATAATTAATATAATTTAATAATATCAACTTATTTTTTTATAATGAATAATAAAAATAGTGAAATTTTGTTACCATGATTAAGGTTAAAAGAGGTTTACAAGGGTTAAAATAAGTGATAAGAGTACTAATTAAATATAAACTTATATAATTCATATTTTTTTAATATATTTAAATATTATATTATCTTAAATTTAATTAATTTTCCATTTTTATAGTTTCACATGAAGGTGGCCTTATATTATTGAAATCATTTAAGTTATTCAATGTGTGTCCCTCCCCTCACATATAAAAGGGAACATCTTATTGTTCATTATTAACAAAATTTTAACCTTCAATATCATCCAACACCTACACAAAAACCTTCCTATATTCCTCACCTTCATCCTTGAGGGGCTTTTCTTCTCATAAGACTGATCTTCAAGGGTTAAGTTTTAATCCAAAGTAGGACTCTCAAAGAAGAGGTATAAATATTAACATAGCTCTTTTAATTTTCTTTATTATTCCACAATCTCTAAAACTATGGTATATATCATAACATGATGAATCCATTATCATAAATATACTGATATATTATTATTCTGATTAAACCATCATTTACCACATCTTTTCCATCAAATGGGCAATGAAAGTATTGATTATATATATATGTGGAATATTGCCTCCACGTTGAGATTTGATTCACTTTACATCACCATCATTAGTGGTTGGTTTATTTTGATAGATTTAATGTGTATGTATTATATCTATGAAATAATTATTCTTATTTAGTTATAATATATTATCTAACTTCTTATCATTCCATCTTTTGAAAATGAAGACATCTCTCATGCGTACGTTTGGACTACCCCCTCCATGAAGTGATGTGATTCGTTTTACATTTATGATTTACATTGATGGTAATAAAGATAGATTTAATGTATATATATGATATTTTTTATATAATAATGATTATTTAATAGTTAATTATTATTTATTTTTCTTCCATTCCATCCATCAAAAATTTGAAACATTGCTTGTTTGTATGTATGAATTATTGTGTCTGTGAAGTGATGTAATTAATATTTCATCCCCACGTTATATGAATGGTTATAAAATTTTATATAATTATTAAATTTTATATTAATGGCATGATTAATATTCAAAATATTATCTAACTATGAAAAAATTACAAGGACTGGAACTACCAAAACAAAACATACATGAGAAATGAAGTCTTTAACACCAAAAATAACGACTTTAATAGAGCATTTCTAATAAATAGGTTTTTAAATAATATAAATATATTATATATGATATTATACATATGAATATTATTTTTTATATAATTATAATAAATCTAAATTTATTATATAAGATTTTTTACTGATTATAATTCAAGTCGGATATAAGGTAAGGGTTCTTTGTCTCAATGTTATTTCATTGAGACACGTTTCATATTAGGCATGTATTTATTTTTATGAGGTATATCTACTTCACATATGATATTTCCCATCATTAATATCATCTTTTTTTATATTTAAATTTTAATTTTAAGTTATTTCTTACATAGGACTTACGAATCAAAATTCAACAAATTTGTAAGTGTTTTTCAATACAATCTCATTATTATCGATATTATTAATAATTAAATTTTTTATAATGTAAATATATGATATATCTCTCAAAATTAACATTAAATTTACTATCCTATGGTTATTTATAGTTATTAAGTATTTTTATTTAATTTTACACTCTAGGTACTCAAAATACTAAAAAATATTTTTAAGGAAAGACAACCATATTTTTCTCTTCTTTAAGGAATATTTTTCTTCTATTCCTATACATTCTTTAAAATATTTGAAATATAATTTCTAAAATTCATCAGTAATTTCTTAAATACATTTTACCCATTATTTAATTTATATAAGTAGTTTAAAACTAATCTTCTTATTGTTTTCAAAATGAGGAAATTTTTACCAAAATTGTGAATGAAATATTTATTTTAATATACACCACATGGCCAAATTTTCCCACCAACTTGACTACTCTTTACTTTGAATATTAATTTAAGATTTTACATGGTTATTTTCAAAGAAAAGTTTTTCCTTAATATTTTAAAAAAATTACATTTAAAATAAGTTAATTCAAAATGAAAATGATATTTTTCTCATGTAAGAACCCATATCTTCTTTTCATATATGAGTTTTCTTTTCTGGTGTTTTTGAGAAAAAGAGGTGCTTTTGAAAATTTCAGGAGTACACTCCATGTACCTAGTCACCGTGGGTGACCATGTACTGGATACGTAACGGCTGAGTATATGGTCATGTGGGGTGACTTGGCAGTCACCTAAAGCAGGTCTCATTAAAGGAAAGTACATATTGTGTACCTTTGAAGAACACGCTATGTACTTTCTTTTTAATTCATTAAACAGACCAGGGTCCTATATAATCGATAGAACACCCTTCTTCTCATTCTGTCTCATCTAGGAGAGATTGTACGACACAAATCTTCTCTGATCCCCCAACTTTCCATCTGTTCTTTGATTCGACCACCATCGATTGCATCAGAATCACTACAGTAAGCTCTTTCTTCTCCTAGATCCTCATTTCTTGATTTCTCCTCTTTCACAAGATATCCTCGGTTGAAAGTTTTAAGAATTTTTATAGATCTATGGCGTTCTAGGGTGATTCAAGGAATGAGTTTCATGTATATCGATTGTACAATGTCGAGGTAGGTGGTTTGTGCCTTTCCGTAGTTTGTCTTTGAGTTTTATGTGAAAAAGTTCCCAATACCCTAGAACAGGGTATTGCATGTTTAGGGATTTTAACCCTATTAATTCCTTCTATACTTTCTATATTTTAATAGAGGTTTTTTGATTGTAAATAGTGTTATTACCTTACTATTGATGTGTTTTCCCATTTTGTTTGATAATGACCATTTAGTTTAGCTTTGCCTGTTAACCTTCTTTGTTTTCCATGCCTAGTATTGTTAGGATGGAGTGAATTTATCTTACATGCTGTGATATGCTATATAATATTTAACCAAGTAGTTCTTAAGGTTTACTTTGGCTGCCTTATATTGTTTTTTCATGATTGTTTTACACAGGGCTGTGGGAACCTAGTGTAGTAAACCATAGGGAGAATGTATACTGAGGGCTTCTCCAGAGTGTCTGTTTACTTTTGTGTTGAGAGACCATAGGGGGGGTGGAATTTGTGCTCCCTCATAGTGTCTATAGTTTTACATTATGAGATTACATGAGGAATTGGAAATTGAGTGCTTCCCCATAGTTTCTATAGTTACTGATATGAGACCACAGGGGAAATTGAATGTTAGTGCTTCCTCAGAGAGTCTTTTCTAAAGTTGAACCAGAAGGGTTAGACTGTGAGTACTTCTAAGAGGGTTTCTTGTATTTGATTGGTTCAACCAAAGGAGTTATTTTGTGAGTACTTTCTAGATGGTTACTTATTATTATTGGTTGCTTAACTAATAAATGAAAATGGATGTAATTAAAACTATAGGATTTTTTACTTTTGAGTACTTACTTGTTTACTACTTCATTTTGCTTATTGCCTACAATATATATATTCACTGACTGTTAGGACTATATCTTTGGGTGGTTTCCCACTAGGATTTGTCTCACACCCTTTTTGGGTCATGATTTTGGTCCCAAAAGATTATGTTTTTACATGTATAGATAAGGTAAAGCACCCTTCTACTTCAGGTACTTGATTACTGTAGAGCTGGAGAGCATGGGACCAAACTGAGGCTTGTGATGCTACTGGAGTTTACTTGATTTTCTTTTGGACTTTGGTTTAGTACTGTATTCCTAAATTATGACTTGTTTGGCTGCTTTCCTAGACATATGTATCATGCATCATTTATATATGTGTGCTCCAATTGTTTATTACTTTTGCTATTTACTTATTGCATGTTTTACTAATTCTGCTATTGTTATCTATTTATTTCTGCTATGTTACTCTTCCAATGAGGGCATAGTTTCCCCACTATCACACCCAAGGCCCTCGCTGCTAGTCGGTATCCTCTGGAATTTGGGAAAATATGCTTGATCCCATGTGACCAACCGGGTATGGGGAACCTATGGGCGACTCCTGGAACCACGAAGTTACAAATTGGTATCAGAGGAAATTCTTTTCTTCTTGACTTACTCTTTGGAGCCTATAGTTAGGGATAGGACAGATTAGGTAATTAGTAATAAGCTTTGCCTGGGATTAGCTAACCCACATATAGGTAAAAGAAAATTTACCTCGTTATTACATTTTTTCTGGTTTTGCAATTATTACAGTTGATTCAATTTCACCGTTGGGTGATTCACATGTTTTTTCTATTAGTGTTGATATTATTGAGGTTCTATTTTTGTTTCAACCCGATGAAATGAGGGTGTTCTATCTCATGCATCGTATAGGCACTTGCTACAAATCACATGTCATGCATTTTTTTCATTCCATTTAGGGTGCATTAGCATTTTCATCTTGTTGTGATAGATGTTGTGCTAGATATGCATGTTGTTGTGATAGATGCCTTGATAGAATACCTGCTTTTTGATATGGTTTTAAATTTTGTAAGGTTTCATTTGAATGAAATCCAAACTTTGGTTCTTGAGGTGTTATGGTCCCTCATGGATCAGAATTTGGTGGATCATTACACTTTTATGCTTGTATATAGCATGTATAAGATGCCAAGATTTGATTCGCGGGGCGTATGGGCCCTCAAAAATCAGAATTTGGCACTTTAATGTTCGTTTCAGTGTTTTTCTGAGTTTTGGAGTAGTTTTTGAGGATTACTATTTGGAAAAAACCAGAATACACAGCGTGTAATGATTAATACATGCCATGTGCCCTTCTGTTCGGGATGGAACTATTTTTATTAAGTAAATTCCATGTACTATATGTACATGTTGTGTATTCTCTAACCATGTCACTGGATATGTGGGAATATACAAGGGGTTGGGAAATCTTTGGTGGGACACACCGTGTGCCGGATGTACACGCTGTGTTGTGTAGACCATGTATCCACCCATGCGACTAACGATACAGATGGATGAAAACTTAAGTTATACACATCGTGTCAAGCTTGAACATGTCGTGTAGTAGATACCATGTATCTAGCTGTGTAATGAACAACACTGGGTGGTGGAATGCTTCTAGTACATGTCATGTAGTCTTGTTCTTGGAGAACCGTGTGGCCTAGATGTGTAAGGTAACTCAGGTAGGGAAAACAGATCAAATACACACCATGTCTTGGGAGAACACACCATGTGTATGGGGTGTTACACGGCCAGTTTTCGAAGAAGTACACACCCATGTTAAAGCTTAAGGGAAACATGCCATGTAGTATTTATACACGTCGTGTATCCACCTTTTTAAAATCTTGAATTCTTTCCTTATCCTATTCCCTTATTACACTTCTATGTTTTAGTCCTTGATAGTCTTGAACTAAGTGTGTGCTTGACCTGGAAGATTCATTCCACCGAGACGTCCTCCGGTTTTACGCTAGTTACAGGGTAGTGATCAGACACCAAACATGGATAAACAGGGACTACCAATAGATCCTCCAATAGTGAAAGTCTTGGCACCAGCCATTATTCCAGATACATGTGATGTTGCACAGTTTTAGGAGGGCTTTATGAGGTTCATGCAGACCTTTTGAGTAGTACTGCCTCTTGCCCCATCGATGGAAAAATTGACGTGGGTTTTCCAGCAGTAGCATACTCCCACCTTCATAGGGGACGGAGGACCTTGGGCTGCAGATTCATGGTTAGAATCCATGCTATCTATCTTCGACCATCTAGAGACACCTCCAGAGAGAAGGGTCAAGCTCTCTACATATATGATTCGAGACTCCCCCAAGAGATGGTGGGATGTGATTTCACAGGAGGGACACTATTAGGTGATGGTGTGGGATGAGTTCTAGTGTTCATTCTAGGAATACATCTACCCGGAGACTTTGAGGGGTGATCGAGCCCAATAGTTCATGCGTTTAGAGCAGGGTACTCTCTTAGTCATGGAGTACTCTTCTCAATTAACATAGTTACAGTGCCTTACGCCTATTCCAGGAGACGATGAGTTATTCCTGGTGATGAAGTTTGAGGATGGTCTCAAGATTGACATCCAATATTAGGTGAATATCTTCAGGTTGACCTCCATCACCTCTATAGTCAACCAGGTGCTGATCATGGAGTATAATATGAGGGATTATAGAGCTGTGAGCTAGGGTAGTTCAGTATCCAGAGTTGGTACCCCTCTTACTGACAGCAGGAAGTGCTGTAGGGTGACTATGCATGGTGATCTGAGGAAGCGGTATACTTCTTCTGGTGGCCAAGTGGTGTGATACCAGTGCAGGAAGAGTGGGAATAGGAGGTCACTTTTCCCGAGATACCCTGTAGAGTGCTGATATTATGGAATGATGGGTCATCTTCAGTGCTTCTGTCAGTTCTTCTCACCAGTAGCTGGTGATAGGAGTTCTGATATGACTCCACATTCAGGATAAGCACCACTAGTTTCTCATTAGTCTGGGAAATGTAATTCTTCTGGCCATTCAGGTCGAGGTGGAGGTCGTGGCCATGGTAGCCAGTCAGCAGGATTTCAACGACAATATAGTGGACCGGCTTAGGGTGGTCAGGCAGGGTCACAGGGCTGCGGTATAGGCCAGGATTTTTCAATGGAGTAGACCCAGTAGGATTAAGATCCCAAACCCTCTTCAGTTAGAGGTATGATACTAGTTTACTCAGTTTTATCTTCTTCACTTTTCGACATAGGGTCTTCCCATAGTTTCATATCTATTTCTATTGTGCAGAGACTTGGGCTCTGTATCTTTACTTCTATTGATGTCTTGATGCTGGACACTCCGTTGGGGATAAGAACGGCTAATGTATGATATTTCAAGGAGTTCCCTCTAGAGGTTGGTGGGTGTAAATTCTTATGGGTCCTTTATTTATTAGAGATGATATGATATGATTTCATTCTTAGAATGGACTAGTTATTTCCCTTCCAGGAATTCGTCGACTATTATCACTTTAGGGTGAGTTTCACATCACAATAGGGCGAATCGTTTCTTCATAAGGGAAAATGGGATATCCAGGTGAGTAGAGCAGGACCCAAGCATCATGGGTTGGGAGGAGTTATATCCCATATTTCTATTCTATATCTAGATGACCAGGGGACATCACAGTTGGACTTTACTCCAGTGGTGGATCATTTTAGATATGTCTTTCCAGAGGACTTTTCAGGTTTTCCTCTGGAGCGAGAGCTAGAATTTTATATTTATCTTATGCCAGTAGCAGCACTGGTGTCCATTCCTCCTTAAAGGATGGATACAACATAGTTACAAGAGCTCAAGAAGCATTTGGAGGAGTTTCACGCAAAGAGTTTCATCTGACCCAGTACTTCTCCTTGTGGTTCTCCTGTCCTGTTTGCAAAGAAGTCAGATGGTACCCTCAGTCTTTGTGTCGATTATTAGAAGTTGAACTAGTTTAAGGTCAATAACTGATATACCTTTCTGAGGATTGATGATCTCTTTGATCATATTAGAGGATCCCAGGTGTTCTCAAAGATTGACATGATATCCAGTTATCATCAGTTGCATGTTAGACCATCTGATATACCTCTTACAACCTTTTGGAGAAGGTATGGTCCATATGAGTATGTGGTTATGAAGTTTGGTCTCACAAACGAGCTTGCAGTTTTCATGGCACTAATGAACCAAGTTTTCCATCCATACTTGGATTCTTTCATTATAGTTTTCAAGGATGATATCTTGGTGTATTCTCACACTCGACACAACCATGCCACACATCTTGAGATCATTTGGAGTACACTGAGAGAGCATCAGTTATATTCTAAGCTCTCAAAATGACACTTTTGGATGGACCAAATTCACTTCTTAGGTCATTTTATCTCAGAGATAGTAGTATCAGTAGAACCATAGAAAGTGAAAGAAGTAGTTTGCTAGGATAATCCAAAGAACATCTTTGAGGAAATGTGTTTGATCCCATGTGACCAACCGGGTACGGGGAACCTATGGGAAGCTCCCAGAACCAGGACGTTACAAAGTGGTATTAGAGGAAATTATTTTCTTCTTGACTTTCTCTTTGGAGCCTATATCTAGGGATATGATAGAATAGGTAATTGGTAATAAGATTTTCCCGGGAGTAGCTGACCCGCATATAGGGATGTATACACAATAAAATGTGTTCCATGCACTTTTCTGTAGAGTGAAGATATGATTATCACATATAAAAAAATGTAAAGTATGAGTAACGATGTGTTCACCATGAAGAAATAAGATGCATGCTAGATTTCAATGTTCCAAAATACTACCCCAAACCTGATGAATAAGAGGAATGATTTCCCCTTCTAGGAGTATGTAGTGGATCTCCAAGATCGATGATGAAAAAGTGTCCACACATTAAATTAAATTTCCGAGTTTTATCTAAGAATAATTGGTGTATTTACCATATTAGGATGTGTAGATATCTTCAATACCTTCGATTTGACTGGTTGTGGATCCCAAACAAGCTTACAGATCAAAAGTTATGGTACTCGAAAAATGGATAAAATTTCACAAAGGGACCTACGCGAGGGACCTACGCGGAGGACCTACATGGAGGACCTAAGTGGAGGACCTATGCGGAGGACCTATGCAGATAAACATCTCTTCGACCAGGCCCATCCATGCCTATAAATAGAGCCCTTGGTCTCCCCATTTCACAACAGAAAAAGTTGGAAGAAGTCCCAAAGCTCCCATTGCGTAGCTATTTCACCAAGATCTCCCAAATTTTCTAAGGTAACTATTTAAAACATGAGAGAATAGATAATTAAAGGGGTAAAAGTGGTTCAAATTCCCATCAGGGTCTAGAACATATGGAGATTCGCGGAGCACCTGCACAGAGCACCTGCGCGGAGCTCCTGCACGGAGCACCTGCGTGACACACCTACACAGTGTCCCATGATCTGAGAAACTCCATCACACTTAATGAAGTTCCATGAGTTTAATTACTCCTCTTGGTTCCTTTCACATGTTATGATTTTGGACTCTCTTTATGGATTCCTCGAGTACCTTGACTCGATACACTCCTCAAGAAACTACTCAAACCACATCACCTGACTCTTATGCCAGGTTAAATTCCAAACGGGCATCCTCCTTAGGAGTAAGCCCCAAAAATCCTCGAATGGGCATCCTCCTTAGGTGTAAGCCCAAACAAACCTCAAATGGGAATCCTCCTTAGAAGTAAGCCCCAAACAAATCTCAAATGGGAATCCTCCATAGAAGTAATCCCCAACCAATTTCTTCAGGGCAGCCATCCTAGTATAAGCCCCTCACCTTCACCCCTTATTCCTTACATTGGACCCTTGCCCAATGTAAATAGAATAGAGGGGAGGCTCGTCGCCTCACCCTCTTCCACGGTAGATGCACCCTCTTCCATCATCAGAGGAGGAAAAGTGTGAAGTTTCATTGTTGAATCTTTCACATCCTCTTGTTTCTCACACCGGGCATGACTCAGGTGGGCTTAGAGATCCGTGATGATTACAACATATGCACAAACACTCATTTGGAAAGAACTACGAGAACTTTTATTCCCATTCAAAATAGGATATGTAGGAAGCCCTTTTAGGCCCCGAGCTCATTGGATATCCTCCTCAATAATCCAACCCTTATTCCCCCAATTTGGGCATCCTCCTTAGGAAATAAGCCCAAAATTCAATCCTCAAATCATCAAGGCATCCTTTTTAGGAAGTAAGCCTAAACTCATTTCTCTCAGAGACCATACTCTCATATGATATTCATCGAACTACGTGGGATTTGATTCCCATCCATATGGGTTATGTAAGAAGCCTCCTTAAGGTTCAAACCCAACACTTAAAATCAACCCTTTCTCTTTGAACCATATTCACAAAAGGGTATAATATTACTTGGAAACCCATATGATTCATAGAAACCCATATCCTTTCCAAGTTCCTTGGGATATTTTAACATAATTCCCACACTAAGTTGTAACTAAGCACCTTCCGCTTAGAGGTCCTTATCACGTGACCTTAAAAGGTATGATGTGTCCCATTAAGTGGCACCGAACTACAAGGGTTCTGATTCCTTTCACAAGGATACGTAGGTAGCTCATTTTATGATCATGATCCCAAGATCAAAACAAAAATTTGTCTCCCTGTATGACAATAAACTCCAAAGTTCCCCACTAAGTGGCTTAAAAATCAGTATCATCATAAATGATGATTAAAATAATCTCTAATCAGTATATTAGAGGATACCATTTGATGGAAAACATTGAATACATACTGATAATTCTAAATTTTTTACATGTTAGATAAGTGATTTTAAATTCCAAGGGATACTTATGATATACTTGGTGAATTTATAAGGATTCATGATAATATTCTAATTTCAAAGAGAGTCCCGGAATATACAATAATTCCCCCCAAAATGGTGTGATGAGTCCGACCTCCCATCCTCTTGACCAATGCATGTTATTAAGTATCGTAAAGTTCAAAACTTAATGAATGCTTTCCTTTGGAAAGTGGGTCCTCTTTGGATAAAGAACTATTGGAAGTTTCCGGTTCCATGAATAAATCCAATGGAAACCGCCTGGAAACAAGAATTATTAAATCTAGAATATCACGTTTCAAGGACCTACAAAACAAGGGAAAATCCAATTTACCTCGTTATTAATTTTTTTTTCTAGTTTTGAAATTATTATAGTTTATTCTATTTCACTGTTGGGTGATTCACATGTTTTGTGTTGTTATTGTTGATGTTATTGAGGTTATATTTTTGTTGCAACCCGATGAGATGAGCGTATTCCATCTCATGCATCATATAGGCACTTGCTAAAAATCACATGTCATGCATTTTTGTCATTCTATTTAGGGTGCATTAGTGTTTTCATATTATTTTGATAGATGTTGTGCTAGATATTCATGCTGTTGTGATATATGCCTTGATAGATTACATGCTTTTTGAAAGGGTTTTAAATTGTGTAAGGTTTCATTTGAATGAATTCCAAACTTTTGTTCTTAAGGTGTTATAGGCCCTCATGGATCAGAATTTGGTGGATCATTGAATTTTTATGCTTGTATATGGAATTTATAAGATGCCAAGCTTTGATTCGTGGGGAGTATGGGTCCTCACATATCATAATTTGGCACTTTAATGTTTGTTTTAGTGTTTTTATGAGTTCCGAAGTAGTTTCTAAGGATTACAGTTTGGAAAAAACTAGAATACACGGCATGTAATGATTAATACATGCCATGTTACCTTCTATTTAGGAAGGAACTTTTATTTATTAAGTACATGTCATGTACTATATGTACATGCTGTGTAGTCTCTAACTGTGTCACTAGCTATGTGGGTAGAGACACGGGGTTGGGAAATCTTTGGTGGGACACGTCATGTGTCGGATGTACACATTGTGTTGTGTAGACCATGTATCCACCCATGTGACTAACGATACAGATGGATGAAAACTTAAGTTATACACATCGTGTCAAGCTTGAACATGTTGTGTAGTGGAACCCATGTATTCAGCCGTGTAATGAACAACATGGGGTGGTGGAATACTTCTAGTACACACCGTGCTTGTAAAAAATATGCCATGTAGTCTTGTTATAGGAGAATAGTGTGGCCTAGACGTGTAAGGTAACTCAAGAAGGGAAAACGAATCAAGTACACACCATGTCTTGGGAGAACACACCATGTGTATGGGGTGTTACAAGACCGGTTTTGAAAGAAGTACACGCCCATGTGAAATCTTAAGGGAAACACACCGTGTATGATTTGTACACGCTGTGTATCCAACTTTTTCAAATCTAGAATGCTTTCCTTCTCCTATTCCCTTATTACACTTCTAAGTTTTAGTCCTTGATAGTCTTAAACTAAGTGTATTCTTGACCTTACAGAGTCATGCCACCAAGACGTCCTCTGGTTATACACCAGTTGTAGGGAAGTAATCAGACACCAAACATGGCTAAACATGGACTACCACTAGATCCTCCTATAGTGAAAGTCTTGGAACCATCCATTATTCTAGATATCGGTGATGATGCATAGTTTTGAGAGGGCTTTATGAGGTTCATGCAGACTTTATGAGTATTACCGCCTCCTTCCTCATCGATGGAAAAATTGACGCGGGTTTTCCAGCAGCAACATCCTCCCACCTTCACAGGGGATGGAGGACCTCAGGCTGTAGAGTTATGGTTAGAATCCATGCTATATATATTCGACCATCTGGAGATGCTTCTGGAGAGAAGGTTCAAGATCTCTACATATATGCTTTTGAACTCTACCAATAGATGGTGGTATGTGATCTCACAGGATGGATGACAATAGGTGATAGCGTGGGATGAGTTCCAGTGTGCCTTCTAGGACTACTTCTACCCAGAGACTTTGAGGGCCAATCGAGCCCTAGAGTTCATGAGTCTAGAGAAGGGCACTCTTTTAGTCATGGTGTACTCTTCTCTCTTCATAGAGTTCCAGTTATTTATTCTTATTATAGTAGATAATGAGTTATTCTTGGTGAGGAAGTTCAAGGATGGTCTCAGAAATGAAATCTGATCTTAGGTGAATATCTTCAAGTTGACCTCTATCACCTCTATATCAACCAGGTTCTGATCATGGAGATCAAAATGAGGGATTTTTGAGTCTTGATCCAGGGTGGTTTGGTATCCGGATTTGGTACCCCTCTTACTAACAGCAGGAAGTGTTGTAGGGAGACTATGCGTGGTGATCCGAGGAAGCAGGATACTTCTTCTGGTGGACAGGTGGTGTGATACCAGTGCGCGAAGAGCGGGAATAAAAGGCCACTTTGCCCGAGAGACCCAGTGGAGTGCTGATCTTATGGCAAGATGGGTCATCTTCAGCGCTTCTGTCATTTCTTCTCACCATTAGCTGGTGATAGGAGTTCTGCTATGACTCCACTTTCTGGAGTAGCACCACCAGTTTCTCATCTGTCTGGGAACTGGAGTTCTTCCGGCCATTCAGGCCAAGGTGGAGGTCATGGCCATGGTATCCAGTCAGTAGGATTTCATAAAAAATAGGATGGATCAGCTCAGGGTGGTCTGGTAGGGTCATAGGGCCGCAGTGCATGCTAGGATTTTGTAGTGGAGCAGACCCAGTAGGAGCAGGTTCCCAAACCCTCTACAGTTAGAGGTACGATGTAACACCCCGACCCCAGAATCCAAGAGATGGTGCATTATTTTAATACATTGGCATTATTACAAGGAATCAAGTCCTATAGGATCGATTAGTTTAGTAGTCTTGGAAACAAGATACATACATAAGTTCAACACTACAACTTGAAAAGAAAAACAACACTAATTTATTTCATTAGAAACATCCAAGCTTCCAATATTATTCCTGCAAGTCACTCAAATCTAACTTCTTCATATCCTGGGAAAATGAAACATGAGAAAGGGGTGAGCTCAAATGCTCAGTAAGAGTAAGAAATACAGTGGAAGTTAACATAAACATTAGGCATGGTGAATAATTGAAAACACATGACTTTACAAATAATAAACATGAACACTTTATGGTAGGAATATGAGCTGAGTAAATAATTCCATAATAAAACATAGTCATGGGTATTCTACTAGTCGAATAACCACATGAAATATAAATATCTAATCTCATAATGATGGAATGACTAATGTCGGACATCATAACCACATAGTCAAGGCCTTGTGCCAAGACTACAAATAATATTTTGTCAAGGCCTTATTCCAAGACACTAGTTTGTCTCATGAGACCTACCGATGCATCGAGGAGCTATAGAAGGATCCACCCATCACTTAATAATTCCAATTCATTCCTCATATTAAAAGTTTGAAACATAACATAAACATTCATATTAAAACTAGCATACGAAATGTCAATACTTTATCCACAAACCATGAATGGTATAAAAATAGCACATCCACAGTCAAACATAAATCATTCAATAAAATATGGAATATTGTATTGTAAAATATTAACCTCAATAGATAATAATGAAGGATATTTACATAGATTAAATTAATCATCAAAACTATTTGAGAGAAATATCCCCCTTTTTCTTGAAAACATTTTAAAGTCACACTATTTTTCAAGAAGCCATTTAAAAATAGATTTTTGAATCATAGTGTCCCATACCAATTTAAAACTTTTAAAAGGAATTTTAATTTTAAAACTTTAATGTTCGTCTAAATAAATCCTTAAAACCATTTTTAAAACATGGACATTAATGAGAAAGATTTAAAATAATAAATCTTTAAAACATTTAAAATGATATTTTAGTTAGAGTTCCTAACCAAAATAGAGACACTTAAATACAAATAATTGAGGTAATAAAAAATTTATAATATCATGATAATAAAGGTATTCTTGATATACTATGTAAAATTACATTATATACACCATATAAAAGTGAATTGGTGTATAACAACAAAGTCTCAATGGAATGTAAATTGAGATGAAATCTCTTATAAAGACCGTATCCTTAGGTTAAGGATAAATCAACGACATAATTATGTGTGAAAAATATAAATACACTCAATATTATTTGATATTCAGTGTAAATAAATCATAGGACATTCACACATATTCTTGTAAAAACAACACCAGTGAATTGGATGTTTAACTCAATAAATGGATATTGAGTTAAAATTACTCTTATCATGTTCATATCGATGACTTGAGAATTTATCAATGGAGTGATTATGTGTATCAAAAGTATATCCGCAGAAAGGGGAGTAGAAATTACTACACAAATAATAAATAGTTATTCCACACATAATCATGGAGTAAAATAATCAATGAAGTTTGCATAAAGCCTAATGAGTGGAAATTGAAATTTGAAATTCCCTTACTGATTTGGTAACTTATGAAACATAAAACCCATGAAAGAAGGATCGTACAATGAAGATGTAAATAAACATAAATTAAAGTATATTACACCAATAATACAATCATGGATAGTACATACACCACACAAAAGTAAATAGTGGCCAATATATCTTGAATCTCACGGGAATAAAAAGTGAGATAAAAAACCCTTACTTCGTTGTAATCAATCGAGTTGTATGACCAAAAGTTAATAACCACAAAATAAATCACATAATACCATGAATTTAAAGATAATTATGATAATATATATCAAATGGAAGTACACAATACACCACATCCAATAAATAAGTGACGAACAATGGAAATCTAACAGAATTAAAAGGGAGATAAGAAACCCCTTACATCAAGTCCGACTTGTCTTGTATGTTCCTTGTTCTTCCTGAATAATAATATTAAGATAATTTCTACCAAATTAAGAAAAAATTTAAATTTTATTATTCCTTTTATATCACTTATTACCTTGCTATAACAATTATTTAATTATTTTAGTTCATATTAGATATTTTATCGATGTTTGGAACTTGAGTCAAAAATGAACTTGTTATAATTACAATTTTTTATGTGGTCAAAAGTCAATTATCTCCAAAATGATATACATGATTTAGATATCATATATATATTATATATCCAGTATATATATCTATTTATAATAGTAAATAACATTTTGAGATAAGAAATGAAATATATCGTTCATGGAGACGGTAAGTCGTACGTACGCATGAACGCTACTTTCATTTCTATTTTGTATTTTAATGGAATTAAAACATAATGATACATAGGTATATTATAATTAAAGTATAATATCATATATAATATCATTATGTATATCCTTTATACATCCCACATAAGGCATTAATGAGTCATATCATTTAGAGGGGACGGTAGTCCACACTTCCTCAAATGAAATTATTGCGTTTTACTTATAATGGAAACCATAAAATAATGATATAAATGGAAAATAAAGAAGCATAAAGAAAAAATAAATATAATATATATATATATATATATATCATATATAAATACAATTCCATCTTAATGTCCACTATGAGAGGCGGTAGGAGATAATCGAACAATCATCGTTTCGTGAGGCGTTAGTTTTTCATCCACAGAAATAGTATGTTCTTCACCCATTAGATAGAGGTGTGTGTAAGTGTAGTTTTAATCCTTCTCATAAAATCATCCTAGTATATTGAGGATACTGGTTTTGTTATAAAAGAAAGTAATAAAAAAATTTAGGGGTTGTATAAGTAAAATAAAACAAAATAAAACAAAAGAATTTAAGAGAAAGCGTTACCTTTAATTTGGGTAACTTCCTTTGGTTTGAACCAAAAGGACTTATTGAAGTGCCTTATGCCTAATGTAAGGCTTATAGGAGGAATATGGGGATATTGATAGATTATTTTGGTAGTGTTTGGATGAGACAAGGGGCTTTAGAGGTGTGTGGAATGGGTTAGAAGTGGTGTCCTTTTATAAGGGGGAGGAGGGGCTCTTTAGGAAAGTGTGAAAATATTATTTTATTATATAGTGATATTCGCTTTCTAAATGTCCAAAACTAATTAAAGTTGAAGATAAGATGACTCGTGGTCGAAATAAAATCATCCAATAATAATTGGTAAGGTTTTGGATATTATTTTAATATTAATAATCATATTTATTTAAATCATTTATTAATGAGGTAAATACTACATCATTATTGTGTCGTAAATAATTTAATTTATTTGATGTCTAAAAATTATAAAAAAATTACCATAATGTAGGAAATATTTTTATATTTCAAATTATTATTTATATTTTAAAATATGACTTATATAACCCCATGTAAAAATTTATATACTAAAAGATATTTGTTAATGTCATTTTTGTCTTTACTTTAAGTTAATTAAAATAAAGTGTCATTATCATTCTTAAGTGGCTCCATGGGGTCCCCAAATCTACCCAAGGATTCCCATGGTCATCCATGACTCATAAAATAAGGTTATGACAAGTGTTAAGGTAATTGTTTATTATTATAATATTCTTTTTACCTTGAATTACCCTATTTACCTTTAACCGCGGTAAATAAAAGTCAAAAGTTACAATTAAAAAAAAATTATTTTCAGATTATTGAACCACATTTTACTTACTAATAAAAACCATGTATCTCATATTTTCAAAATTCAATTCACATAAGCGGTAAAATTTTATTGAAATGAAAAATTTGGATTTTTAACTACTACTTAGTGGTTTCACAATTCATCAAAAATTGAAGTTTTTCAGAAAAATACCAACACTTCAGCCTAAGATATATTTGATATTCTGATTTCAAAAATGATGTCTATTTTACCAAATTAAAAACATAGAAGTTGGATTAATTAATTTAAAATTAATTCCCGTTGTCAAAACAAATAGCGTGTTTTTAAGAAACAATAACTATCAAAAGATTGTCACTTGTTTATGTATAATTTCAAAGTGAAATTAATTAAAATGAACAACATTGGATTAAAGGGTAAAAATATAATCTAATTAAACTTCAAAACAAATTTAAAATATAATCTAACCATATAAATAAATTAGATTAAAATTCAGTTCTGAATTAAAATACATTATTTCTCACTATTTATAAAAAAATGAATATTATTTGAAAAATACCAAAATTTAATCCAAAGTAAATTTTTATGTCTTGATTCTAAAGAAGAATTTTATTTTGTCAAAATTAATATGTAAAATGGTCAAATATTGGATTTAAAAATTGTTCTCCATTAAAAGGTGGTAAAATTGATTTTTTTTTAAAAATACATTTTTTATCTAAAAAATTGAATTTGTTATTATAATATGTCTAAGAAACACATAATATATAAGTTAAAAATATATGGAGTATATAAAATTCAAAATCTAGTTAATACTATTCATAACCGCTTTTGAACGGCTAGTTTGGTAAGTCGTGGTGCGCTCGAACCCGGTGTTGCGTGTAGCGCAAGCTATTGAATTTAAAGAAAATAACTTACTATGAAATATTGGGGTGTTACATATGATCCTAGTTGCCTTAGTTTTAGCTTCTGTAATTTTCGACACAGGGGCTTCCCATAGTTTTATATTTGTTGCTATTGTGGAGAGCCTTGGGCTCTATATCTTTACTTATGTTGATGTCTTGATGTTGGACATTCCGTTGGGGAAACGAATGGCTAGTGTACGATAGTGCAAGGAGTTCCCTATAGAGTTTGGTGGGTTTCACTTCTTATGGGACCTTTATATCTGAGAGATGACATGCTATGATGTCATTCTTATAATGGGCTAGTTATTTCCCTTCTAGACAATCGTCGACTGTTATCGTTGTAGGGTGAGTTTCACATCACCAGAGGGTAGATCGTTTCTTCATGAGGAAAAATGGGATATCCAGGTGAGCAGAGCAGGACCCGGGCATCATGGGTTGGGAGGAGTTACATCCCATATTGCTAGTCCATATCTGGATGACCAGGGGACATCACAGTTGGACTTTCCTCCAGTGGTGGATCGTTTTAGAGATGTCTTTCCAGAAGACTTTTTCAGATTTCCTATGGAGTGAGGTAGAATTTTCTATTTAGCTTGTTCCATGAGTGGCACTGGTTTCCATTCCTCCTTATAGGATGGATACACTAGAGTTACAGGAGCACAGGAAGCAGTTGGAGGAGTTGCAGGAAAAGATTTTCATCTGACCCAGTACTTCTCCTTGGGGTTCTCCTATCCTGTTTGCGAAGAAGGAAGATGGTACCCCCAGTCTTTGTGTGGATTATCGGAAGTTGAACTAGTTGATGATCAAGAACCGATATCCCTTTCCGAGGATTGATGATCTCTTTGATCAGCTTCAAGGATCCCAGGTGTTCTTGAAGATTGACTTGAGATCCAGTTATCATCGGTTTCCTGTTAGACCATCTGATATACCTCTTACAACCTTTCAGAGTAGGTATGGTCTATACAAGTATGAGGTTATGTTGTTTGGTCTCACGAACGCGCCTACAGTTTTCATGGCACTGATGAACCGAGTTTTCCATCCATACTTGGATTCTTTCATGGTAGTTTTCACGGATGATATCTTGGTGTATGCTCACACTCGACATGACCATACCACACATCTTTATATCACTTTGATTACACTAAGAGAGCATCAGTTATATGCTAAGCTCTCAAAATGACACTTTTGGATGGACCAAATTCACTTCTTAGGTCATGTTATGTTAGAGATAGGAGTATCAGTAGACCCAGAGAAAGTGAAAGAAGTAGTTTCCTGGGAGAATCCAAAGAACATCTTTGAGGTATGAGGTTTTCTAGGGCTATATGGATACTAAATTCATTTTATATAAGAATTTTCATTCCTAGAATCACCACTGATGGGCCTGACTAAGAAGGGTGTGAAGTACTTGTGGTATAATTCTTGTGAGTCATCCTATCAGGAGCTGAAAGGAAGGTTGACTTTAGCACCGATACTAGTTTTTTTAGATCCGAGCAAGAGCTATAATGTTTACTGTGATGCATCAAGTATCAGGCTGGGAGCAGTGCTTATACAGGGGGAAAGAGTCGTTTCATACGGGTCTCAGCAGTTTAGGCCACATGAGAGGAATTACACGACACACAATATCGAGTTGGCTGTAGTTGTTCATGTTTTACGTTGTTGGAGACATTATCTTATGGGAGATCATTTTGTGGTTTTCACCGACCAAAAAAGTCTCAAGAATATCTTCACTCAGCACAATCTGAATCTAAGACAACAAAGGTGGGATGAGTACCTTCAATCCTTTTAATTTGAGCTTGCCTACACGCCTGGGAAAGACAACACAGTAGCTGATGTGTTGAGTATGAGGACTTAGATACAGGCAGTTTAGGAGGCCAGTAGTGAGTGAAAGCTTATGGATCTGTTATCTAAGATGCATTTAGAGGTGCAAAAAATACATAGACATACTTTATTTTCTTCTATAGTCGTTACCTCTACTCTTCTTGATTGAGTGAGAATGAGGTGTCTATTAGATTCTGAAGGCCTAGTCCTATGGGAGAGTGTGACAAGAGAGGACCCTATTCAGGGATGGACCGTAGGAAATGATGAGATCTTGCATTTCCAGGGGTGCATATGGGTGTCAGCAGACATATGCATAGAGTTGATGCATTATTTTCATTAATTAGTTTGGAAAGTTCATCATGGTGTCACCAAGATGTATCGTGATCTACAAAATTAGTATTGGTGGCCAGGTATGAATATATATGTTTCTGGTTTTGTCATGAGGGGTTCCACCTGTTAGTGGGTGAAGGCGGAGCATCAGCGACCAGCAGGGATTTTGCAGCAGTTACCCATTCCCGAGTGCAAGTGGAACGATGTCGCAATGGACTTCGTAACAGGTTTACCAAGGTCACCTCAAGGGAATGATGATGTCTGGGTTGTCATTGATAGACTCATGAATGTTTCTCACTTCTTGTCGATCAAGGAGACCTTTAGTGTAGATGAGTTGGGATGGTTGTACATCTGAGAGATTGTACGTCTACATGGGGTTCTACACTCCATTGCTTCAGACATAGATGCATATTTTACATATCAGGTTTGGTATGGATTACAAAGGGCTTTGGGTATATAGGTACTCCTGAGTACAACTTAACATCCCTAGACAGATGGTTAGTCTGAGCATACGATTTAGGTTCTTGAGGACATGCTTCAAGCTTATATCCTGGATTTTGGAGGTTCTTGGGAGAATCACATACCTCTTGTGGAGTTTTCCTATAATAATAGTTTTTAAGAAACTATTTAGATGGAACCTTATGAAGCTTTGTATGGTATTCCATGCCGATCACCCCTATGTTGGCTAGAAGTAAGAGAGGCAGCTATTCTAGGACATCTTCTTGTTCAGGAGACCGCAAAGTAGATAGAGTTGATTTGGAAGAGGATGACTACGGTATAGTCGCGACATAAGTCTTATGTTGATAGACGGAGATGACCTCTAGAGTTCGAGGTCAGAGATCAGGTTTTTTTATATGTCACACTGAGTTTGGGCATAGGAGGATTAGGAGACAGGGTAAGCTTTCACCGAGATATGTTGGATCGTTTGAGGTTTTGGAGAGATTCGGTCCGGTTTCCTATCGGTTGCAGTTACCTCAGAGATACCAGGCTATTCATGACATCTTCCACTTTTCTCATATATGACATTACTTCTCTGACCCATCTCATGTATTTCAACCCAATGAGATTGAGTTGGATGTGGACACATCATTCGAGGAGCATCCTATCCAGATTTTTGATCGTAGTGCGAAGGTTTTCCAGGGCTGATTTGTTCTTCTAGTATGAGTGTTATAGCAGCACGGGCGAGTACATGACAAGACCTAGGAGAGGGAGACTGATGTACGATCATAGTGGCTAGAGCTGTTCAAGGTTTCTTCTTCTACACCACCTTTCTAGGGAAATTCAGGGACAAATTTATTTAAGGATCTTCTTTTTAGGTATGGGTTTTCTTTTTTGGTGTTTTTGAGAAAAAGAGGAGCTTCTGAAAATTTCATGAGTACACACCGTGCACCTGGTTGCCGCGGGTGACCGTGTACTAGCCGTGTAATGGCTGAGTACATGGCCATGTGGGGTGACCTGTAGGATGCCTAAAGTGGGTCCTGGTAAAGGTAAGTACACATTGTGTACCTTTTAAGAACATGCCATGTACTTTCTTTTTATTTCATTAAACGGATCGGGGTCACGTCTAATCGATAGAAAACCCTTTTTCTTCATCCATATCATCTAGGTGTGACCATATAGTGTGAATATTCAATTATCCCCTGACTCGTTATCCATTCTCTAATTCGACCACCGTCGATTGTGTCGGAATCACCACAGTAAGATCTTTCTTCTTCTAGAGAATCATTTCCTTATTTCTACTTTCTCACGAGATATCCTCGGTTAATGGTTTTGAGCATTTTTGTATATCTACATGGTTTTAGGTATATTCAAGGATATAGGTTCACGTATATTGATCGTACAATTCCAATTTAGGTGGTTTGTTCCTTTTCGTAGTAAGACTTTGAGTTTTCTATGAAAAAGTGCCCAATACCCTAGAACGGGGTATTGCGTGTTTAGGTATTTTAACCTTGTTAATGAATTCTATGATTTGTATGTTTTAATATAGGTTTTTTTATTGTAAATATGGTTATTACCTTGCTATGGATGTGTTTTCCCATGTTTGTTTGATAATGACCATTTGGTCTAGCTTTTCATGTTAGGCTGCTTTGTTTTTCATGCCTAGTATTGCTAGGATGGAGTGGATTTATCTGACATGTTGTGATATGTTTTAGACTATTTATAAAATTATTTCTTAAGGTTTACTTTAGCTTCCATGTATCATTTGTGCATGATTGTTTTACATAGGTCTGTGGGAACCTGATGTAGTAGACCATAGGGAGAATGGACACTGAGGGCTTCTCTAGAGTGTTTGTTTACTTTTACGTTGCGAGACCATAGGGGGGATGGACTTTGTGCTCCCTTAGAGTGTCTTTCATTTTAAGTTATGAGACCACATGGGTAATTGGATGTTGAGTGCTTCCCCAAAGTTTCTATAGTTACCGATACGATACCACAAGGGGAATTAACGGTGAGTGCTTCCTTAGAGAGTCTTTGATAAAGCTGAACTAGAGGGGTTAGATTTTTATTACTTTCCAGAGGGTTACATGTGTTTGATTGGTTGAACCAGAGGGGTTAGGCTGTGAGCACTTCCCAGAGGTTTACTTATGATTATTGGTTGCTTAACTAATAATTGAAAATGGATGTAATTGAAACTGTAGGATTGTTTACTTTTGAGTACTTCCTTATTTACTGCTTCATTTTTCTTATTGCCTTCCATATATATTCACTGACTATTAGGCATAGATCTTAGGGTGGTTTCCTACTAGTATTCATCTCACATCCTATTTTGGTCATGATTTTAGGCTCAAAAAAATTATATTTCTGCAGGTATAGATAAGGGAAAGTGCCCTTCTACTTCATGTACTTGATTGTTGTGGAGCTAGAGAGCATGGGACCAAGCTAAGGCTTGTGATGCTACTTGAGTTTACTTGCTTATCTTTTAGAATTTGTTATAGTACTATATTCCAACATTGTGACTTATTTGTCTGCTTTAATAGACATATGTATCATGAATCCTTTATATATGTGTGCTCAAGTTGTTTATTACTTCCGTTATTTACTTATTGCATATTTTACTGCTTCTGCTATTGTTATCTGTTTATTTCTACTGTGTTACTCCTCTAATGAAGGCATAGCTTCCCCACTACCACACCCAAGGCCCTCACTACTAGTCGGTAGACTCTGGTATTTGGGGAAATGCGCTTGAGACAATGTGACCTACCAAGTACAGGGCACCTCTGGGAAGCTCCTGGAACCGTGACATTACACCTTAAGAAATACTCCAGTGATCTTTTAACATCATTTTCATCTATAAAAAATCAATTGACGATTATTTTAATTTACTTAGGAAATAATCCATGTTACCATAATTATTCTTTATTTTAATAGTTATTGATTTTGATTATGAATTTTTGATGAAATATATTTTCTTTTTAATGGGTTATTTTATGACAAAAATGCTAAAAAAAATAAGATCTTGTGGCATATATATGAATAGATTATGATTATGTGATGGGTGGGCATATTATTTTCTTATAATGTTTTGGTTAATGTTTAGTGTTTTATGAGCTCTAATGGTAAATGAAAGGTTTTCCCAATACCAAAATAGGGTACATGAGAGGTTATCCAAATTCCAAAATAGGGAGTATAGGAGGTTATCCCAAGCCAGATGCAGGTGCATGGGTGGTTATCCCATGATTAACATGTGATTAATTTCTCTTTATTTATCCTTTACATAATTTTTTATGATTATGATTATGCCACACTTTATTCCACTCTTTAATGGAATTATCTTATTCCTATGTTAAGCTATCATGGTTCATGTTATTTGATTCCTTTTTTATACATGTTTTATGAATAAAAAAGATTTAAGTCATTAATTATGATTATGATCTATGAATTTTTGGGTGTGATTTTAAAATGTTAATCTCATGTTCTCATACCCTCATTCTCTTATTATAATTAAAATTATTATTTATTTATATCTCACTTGTTTACCCTTACTCGACATTTTATCTCACACATTATTATGTTTTGTTTTCCCTGGGATATGAAGAATTTTTTTTAACTATGATATGTCTATGAAGGGTAATTGTTGTGAAGAACTTAATAGAAGATGATGTAGATCATTTATGTACCAGTTTTTATGTATACAATTTTCCAAATAAACTAAACCTTTACTATTCTGAAGTGAATCATAATTATATGTAATGAATATTCAGCTAATAAAGTGTAATATTTATGTATGTAATTCTTGGGACACCTCAGATTCTACTGTATCAAGGTATAGTTATTTTTGGAAACTAGGACGAGAAAACGTTAGTGATAACCCTTATGATAATCATAAGTATAAGATAACATCCTATGTTATGTTAAATAAAGGGGTGTGGTTTTCTTAAAAAATATGTATTATTCTATATAATATAATGTGGATGCAGCTGTGATACAAATGAACCTATGGATAATAACTCCAAATGGGGTTGATTGGGTATTAAATTGATCATTACCGGTGCATGATGAGTAGTCCTAATACTAGACACCTATCTAGAAAATCATGGGGTATATGATTAAGTTAATTCTAATTTTCCTTATGAACCATTATAAAGGATTTATAATGAAAATGGATGGCCTAGGATAAACCCAATGTGTCTATTTCATCCAAATATTCTATTTTGGTGGTTGATTGTGAGGGGAACAATATAGTTTCATAGTCAATGAAATTGGTAGGTTTTATTAATAGAAACACCTAATGGTTCCCCATCCATAATGAATTTGGGTCTTCTTTACAAAGGTATATGTTCATTGAGATTTCAAGGCCAATGATGCTTCGTAACTCACATTAGTCGAGAGGATGAATGTTTCGGCTCATTGCACCCTTTTGGGGGGAATTATTTCCTATTTCAAGACTTTATTATAAATTTGCGATATTTTTTTGAATCCTTCTGAAGCCCCAATATGAGGCTAGTTTCCCTTATGTCAATGATTTGATTATGAGCATATGTTGATGTGAAAAACTATATGTATCATAAGTTCTAAATTATTAACTTATCTATTTATGATGCCTTATTTTATGTCCATATTTGGGATCTTTAGAGTTTATTGTTGTCCAAGGATTTGTTGTCTTAGATATGGGATTGAACCTCTAAGAAGATTCCTACATATCTTGTGAGAGCAGGAATCAAAACTCATGTAGTTTAGTTGACATATTTCAAGGTCATATGATTGGAATATACCTTACAGTTTAACATATTTTGGCATGGATATAAATATAGGGATCATTCCTTAAGGATTCATACTTTATACCCTATTAATACAGGAATCAAATTCCAAGTGGTTCATATTTTGAATGTCTATGTCATGAAAGTTGCGACAATAGAGACCTTAAGAGGGACATATACATGTAATGCTTCCCTAAACTGACACTTTGGAAGTATGTTCCTTTGATTGAAGATGATATGTAATAAGGATTACATCCCAATGAAGGGACCACATTGGGGGAATTCTCATCATTCTATCAATACAATCATCGCCAATCTCTAAGTCCATATGATTCATGCATGGTGTAAGAAATGAGATATAGAAGAAGATTGGACACATCGTGTGAGATAAAATTTGTATGGGGCTTACACGTTAAGGTTTCCCTTGGAGAGGTATGATTACCAGTCACATGGAGAATATGGTATGGAGATTAGGCCTTAACAAGTAGTCTTATGTATACTGTTTATAATAGGAATCAGAGTACCCATAGTTCATTTCATCCCTAACCTGCTGATGTGTTTAAGGTACTTGAGGTCATGGTAGGTTCTTACACTTAGGAAACCCATTTATAACCCCACTTATCATTCACCAATAGAAAATGAAGGATGGTAGACTAATATAATAATTTGGATTTTTTAGAGCCAAGGTAATTGGAATATGGAGGGACCAACACCATGGTGAATTCACATTGGATCTCAGGCCTTAGGAAGTCATCCTAGATATCTCATATATAAAAGGAATCATAGACCTCATAGTTCAGTGGATCCTAACCCACTAATGGTTTGAGATAGGTGATTAAACTCAAAGGGGTTATTATTATCCCCGAGGTTTAGGAAATTTGGGAACTCACACAAGAAAGGACTCCCATGTTATGTATTCATTCTCTAACCTTTGATAAATAAAGAGAGATGATGACCATGTAAGGTTTTTTGAATATGTATGGTACAACATGAGGTCCAGTCTAAGATAAAGACACAAATAGGGTCACAGGAGTGTGTAACCATAACACATTAATGGAAATGACCTTATAATGGGGGTACTCAAATGAAGGTCCATGGTCTAGGGTTTACATGGTGTATATCCAAGTGTATATTTTGAAAAAGGTTGGCATATCCTAGGGTGTCTACCTAACATGACCAGGGTGTCTGCCTAACATGTCCTAAGTATCTACCCCACTTTCCCTGAGTGTTTGTATGACATATCCTGAGTGCCTACCTGACATATCTAGGGTGTCTACTTGACTAGGTTAGTATGTCCCATGGTGCTTGGCATGATCAAAGCTAACATTTAAATGCATCATTTCATGATCAAATCTAACATGTCCAATGTGCTTCACATGATCAAAGGTTGGAATTTCTAGGGTGATTCACATTATTAGTGGTCGACATGTCCAGGGTGGTTTGTATGATCAAATAATACATGTTCAGAACCTTTCTTATGATCAATGCTTACATGTCTAAGGCCTTTCAAGTGACCAGGACTGACATGTCCTTGTTTGTTCCTGTGATCAAGGCCAATATGTCCAAGGCCTTTTTCACAATCAAGACATAAATGTATAGGGCCACATGAGGGAATCCCATGACCAGTGAGGATTCATATGATCATGTGATATTATAAAAAACATGTTATAGGGTATCATAAAAATTTATAGGATCATGTGCATGGAAAAGAGAACACATCCAAGGATTGGAGTTTCATATCAAAGGGGATCATGCCAAGGTCACATGGAAAATGTTTCTCATGTTTGGAGGAGTGAATAATCGAGAGTTCCTATCAAGGGAACACATCCTATGGTTTTCATGGTGAGAGGAAGGCATGTCCATAGGTTCAAATTCATGTTAAGGTCACATTCCAAGGAGTGTTCATGTGCCTAGGTTGAATATATATGAGTTCCCACATTGCACAGTTGAGGGTTTTTCAAGAACATTTCATGTCATGGTAGACATTTCTAGGGCCACATACATGTCAAGGGGTTCTCACATGACCAAGTTATTACACTATATGAAAAATAAAATGAGTCATGAGGCTAAGGGTGTCCACATGAGGGTGTCTCATGATGTTCAATTTATTATGTGATCACGTGACCTCAAGGGGGTCTTTCAAGGGGCTATCATGGTTGGATATCAAAGTTACCAGTATGATTTCTCTGAATTCAGCATCCCACTCTTCTCCTACACTTTTTTCTCTATATGTATACTTTTCTCTATCTCTATATCATCTCATAATTTTTTGTTTTTTTCAGTTGGATCATGGGTTCATATAGGTGGAGGCGACCACATATATTGCATCTTTGTAAGGTAAAGGCATCGCATGCACCAGTTTGAGGTGGTGGGTGGCTTCACATGATCGACGTCACACAATTGCCTGAAGGCTTTTCATGATCGCAATTTTTTCACATGATTATTGATAAAATCATATGATATAATTTACATGATCATGTGATGGTTTTATGGACAAATTATGAGGGTTTTTTTTGATGGATTTGGAGGATTTTCATGATCATGTGGAATGTATTGGAAATTCACCAGACAGTTCTCAATGTCTTCCTATGAGAAAATAAATAAAATGCATAAAGCGTAATACTTTCATGAAGGAAAGTGAAAGTTATTATTAACATGAATTCATGGTGATTTTGTACTACATCATGTGGTTGTCACCAATTTTTTGTGTGATATTTAGTAGATCTTACTATAACTTCATGAGATGATGTGGACATGCATTATCATCTCTTCATGTGATGGCTTGGTGAAATTATCTCATTCATGAAATGAATGCTAATTCCCTAAATAGACTCAGGAATGGATTTTGATTGTATGTGATGACATATGATCACATATCTCAAATAACCTCATGTGACCAAGGCTTATCCTCATGGTAATAACACTCATGTGATGCTAAAATAGATATGCAATCATGTAATGCTAAAGAGTTCATAAAATTCTTCTCTTCTTCAAAACAAACTCATGTTTAAAAGATGTAGATTTATCACACTATGGATCTTTGGATATGAAATCATGTGATATTTTATTATTTATGTGATCAATTAACTTTATACAAAAACTTTCATGAAAGAAAAATGGAGAACGTCGATCACTGGGGTATCGATGCTAGTTGTCTCAGGATTGTGTAGACATCATCGAATGATGTCAGATTGAGGATGATGGAAATGGTGTTGAATAGAAATTGTACATGGTTTGTGACATCTAATAAAAGTGTCAAAAAATATAGAGGATGAGCAGAGGTTACATATGGTCATGTGATTCCATCAGACAATGTGGAGCGCTAGGATCAGATGACTATAGTTTTGTCTGTATGTTTTTTACCAAGGGACAGTGTCACACCCAAATCATATACCACATATATTTTTCAAGTGAATGGGCTATTCTTGGTATCCCTCAACATTTTATCCATTTTTTGATCTGGTAGTAGGATTGGAACCCTTAACACACTCACTCACCCCCTCAACAACCACACCATGCCATTGTGAGGCTCTCCTAGGCACCACCTACACTTTTCTCATGCACTCACAGTGAGTTCTATGCTTACCCACACCTTTATGATCCACTATATAGTTGTGATGTCTTCCGAGCATGGTTGATGTAACTCCCATATGTTCCCCGGTTGAGCTGTTTAGTTGGCTAGATTGGCTGGTAAAATTGTTTGGCTAAGGCACTCATGAATACTTAGAATAATTATAATATAACTATCCAATTAAAATTTGTGATATAAAATCTTTCTTTATAAATAAAAAAAATAAATCTTCCTCAAATGTCATTTCCGCATATTCTTCATTAAAAATATATCAACATCAAAGGGTTCCAAAAAAATTATCCCCTTAGAATAATTTTTTTAATGAAAATAGTCTAATACTAAGGTAAAATTAGATCATTTTTTTCATGCATTCGAACATCTAAAGAGATTTTAAATTTATCCCTATGAGATGATTTGACATAACTATATCAAATGTGGGATTCCAGGTGCTATCAAGAGGAGACTCTTGACCATGAGTGCTCGGGTGAATCCAAGATTAGAAGTAACCTTAAATTAGGGTAAAAATATCCTAAAATTATAATGTGCATAAATTATAGGATGGAAAATGATTGGTTTGGAAAGGATTTTGTGGATTGATTGAAAATAAGGAACTTGTACATTGCTACATGCCACAAAATAATATTAATTAAGCTGTATATAGTTTTGGTATGTAAAAATCCTATGCAGATAAAACTCATCATGGGGGACATAGGTTCATGGATGAATAAATCTATGATGAAAGATCCTATTTAGATATAGCTCATATGCATGGAAGGGTATGTCATTACTTTGTGACATAATCATGGGTAGGGAACCATGTTCTGGTGGGGATGTTTCATGGATCTAGATCTTAGGCTACATTCTAAGACACACATAGTAGGAAACTCTGAGCAGTTTAATTTCTTTTAGGATGGACTGTTTCTCTTTTTTTTTTATATAATGATAGAACTAGGTACCCTTAGATAGGTCTTGTCAAATAGAGATGCGCTCTATTTTTTTCCTAGGTTAATAGAACTAGCGAGAATAGTTTGATTTTTTTCTCGGGACAGGTAATGACCCCTAAAAGTATTGTATCTTCTTTGTTTCAGCCCTACATTTTTCTAATCTTTGTATGGGGAAATATTATCATGTATGGAATTAGATTTTTCATAGGCCACCCTTTATGTGTTTTCATCCTGGCATTTTTTCACCTTTTTTGTTTCATGAGTTTTCCATGTTTCCTGACTCACATAAAGTGCATGACCAAAAAATAGATACATGAAATTTTCCTAGGGTTCCCTTTTTAGGTTTTCAACCTGGAAATCATTGTATCTCCTTTGGAAACTTTAAGGTCTTGAAATTTGGACAGTTGTTTTAATTTTGGATCTTATATCTTGGAACTTTTATTTCTATAGTTTAGGGTCTTCTAGATAGGACTTTTTGTTGAAAACCTATGGGTAGTTATGTTTTATGGATGTTAAGATTAGGCCCTACATCATAAGGTATCGATTCATATAATAGGGACCATTAAAATTTTATATAATGGATTATCGCATCTCTACATTGAGAATGGGTACAATACTAGATGACGTAACATCAAGGATGTCAAATACAATTGAATAGTCTAGTTATGGGGATTATAAATAATGATCTAGAAATATCATATTTAACACAAAATGGATTTCAGTGGGTATAGGTCAACCATTTTGTAATGATGGAAACTAGTATCACATGTATTCAGGGAAATAACTTATGGATTTAATGGGGTCCTTTCTTATGGGGCTAAACATACTCTAAGAATAAGCTCTTTAGACTTGTGTGATTCAACAGAATCCTAAATAGGTCCCTTGATATCATACAGTCCCTATTATAAATTCACCATAGGGAATAACCAAGATAAATAACTTGAGTCTATGGGGTTCTGGGATAATGGTATCAACTCAAGGAATTAGTGACTATCAGCTAAGACTTCAAAGACATGAAGGTGGTTTATGGAAAACGTAATAATCAATAAGGGTTCAGGCACCCTTGAATTTGTTTCTCCATATACTTAACATGTTATCATGGTGAGGGGATGTGATAAATCATTGATCTAACTTTTTTTGAGACCATAGGGTCTAACGAGCATAGATCAGCTTTTACCAAGGCCATAATTTAGGACCTATGATCTTTTTGGATTTATTTATTATGATCTAACTTTTTCCTAAACTCTAAATATGAAGAGTTTAGTGAGAGGATAATTATATTTTTATTAGACCACCCTTTTTGGGATTTCATCCTAACCATTTTTATGTCTCTTTCACTAATAATTTAGGGTCTTGCAGTTTATACTATTAAAGGATAATGTTTGAGGTTATACAGTTTTTGATAAAAGTGTATTCAGTTTATGATCATGATTCACATGGACCTGTTATCAGGAGAGTATTACACGGTATCCTAATTAGGATTCCTAAGGTCAATATTACTCTAACATCCTTTATGAAGGATATGAAAATATTGTAAATCATGTATCAAGGTTTTAAAGTAATGATTAATGGTGTGGGATAGTCATACCAAAGATGATCATGAATCACTATATGGTAATGATCTCCACTACAATGATGTCAAGGCACACAAGGATCAGAAGGCCCTTCTTGTAGGGCCAAGATGCCTCTAGTTGATGGGTCTAAGTCCCTTATGCAATTCCATCTCTTACATGGTCAAACCAAGGGATATTTTATCCTTTCCAATAGCTAGGTAAGGTTTGTGGAAAACCGGGGGTTCTCAAGACATAAAACGTGATTTATGGATTAATGTGCTCGGAAATATGATGGAAGCATCAAGATCTTCATTTGACTAGGTTCAAGATCTTTTGGTACTTTGATTGAGATTTATGATGGATTATGGTCTATATAGTTTATTTTCATGCAGTGGGGATATATTCATCGTGCAGTTTAACATCATGTGATGAGGATGTATTCCTTGTAGTTTTACATCATGTAGTAAGGACAAAAGTGCTGATGTGAAATTTTGAAAGATATCCATAAGGACACTTTTCATTAGCTTGTATAATTTGAATGATAGAGGAATATTTTATCCTTAAATAGGATTACTGGTGGGTAATCATGTGTTGGATTCCATCTTACACAGACCTATCCCATATGTGAGAAATCTATATGTAGATCTGATTCATACGTAGGTGAAGTGATATGATTCGTACTAGCATGTCACGACCCCCTCCCACCAAAGATTCCCCTCCTGAGCTGGCAATGGTGAAAGGGAGATAATGACCCCTGAGTCCCGCCTCCATTAGGCCCCAGGGTGGTGACTATCACCAAGGGTATGAGTTTTCAGAAATATGGGAGGCATTACCCATTTATTATTTTAAGATTGGGAAATAGGATAAGTCAACCACCAAAAAGGAAAAGAAAAAGTGTATAGAAATAAACCCAAACCAACCCCACATGCATGTTTAAAAAATTTTATAACAAGGTGCAAGTACAAGAAATATCAAAGTACAATACCAAAAGAAAACAAGAGTACAACACCTGCAAAAAATCCACTGTCCGACTAGTAGGGTCTCGCACGGCCCTGGTAGTCCTCCTGGAAACCTGAAAGTAAACATAGGGTGATCATACAAGTATACTCAGTAGGTAAACCTAAAGCTCTCATGCACAAGCGGGGAGACATCCTAATGTCCTATGAGAACAACAGAAGAAACCTAGCAAGGAATTCTATCCAACCAACCTCACCAACCACACTCACCAAAATACAATCACAATAGGTAGTAGTAGTATATAAGAACAAGAGTATTGGGTACCCCGCACCATTTCCCTTTAGTTAGTTGCTCTTCCTAATGGCGAACGTCCTAAAACTGCCACACTCTCCCTACCCGCACACACCTGGGCCTCACAACCACGTATCCCGCCCGTACACACCTGGGCCTCACAACCATGTATCCCGCCTGCACACACCTGGGCCTCACAACCACATATCCCTCCCTCACACACCTGGGCCTCACAACCACGTATCCCGCCCGCACACACCTAGGCCTCATCCCAAAGATTCTTGGGAAACAGTAGAACCTGCCCGAAGAGTCTTGGGATAAACCACCCCAATCGAAACCTACCCGAAGAGTCTTAGGTGTAAGGTCGCCTCAAGCCATCACAGCCTAGGGGAGAAAGAGTAGTAAGGATCTAGTAACTAAGGGAAAAATGCCCTCTCCCATGAAATGGGAGTGTTTGGAACTAAGTGCTCAACATGGGTGGGGTGCGATGAAACACAAAAGATACAGATATATATATGTATACCAATCACACAACCCAAACTATGGCTTCTAAACAGAGAAACTGAGCACGTGCCTCGACACTGCTACTACGAAGCATGTATACAACAAACAATCCCAACCCCATTTAGGTTTTCACGTTTCAGTAGGATTAGTTTATTATTTCCTTAACTACTGGGAAACTATCCACAACCAACCCCATCGATCGTTCGTAAAACATATTCCTACCATCCACAAATCAAGTTAGGAAAACAAAATCAGTACAACAAATCCCATATTATCAACCAACCAACCCATTGATTATTAATCTCGTTTCATTACCATTCCCCACAATTCATTTACTCTTCCACTTTTATTTATTATTCACAACCCAAGTTTATTCACATTCAAGCCCATCCCTGTAGCCTCGCTTCCAACCACCATAACCACAATCATACCAAAACCCGTAAATCATTATCCCTTTAATACCATTTATCGCATCCCCGCTACTCATCACCAACATAGCATTCACACCAACCCACAACCAAGTCAACCACAGCCCCGCTTCTCACCCGATCCACAACAACCCACAAAACACCCCCATCGCATGCCACGTATCTGATCCAACACCCACATGTTCATTATTCCATTTTGTTCAACCGGGGTGATCACACAAGGGTTCCAGATTTTAAATCAGCCAACTTTACGTGATTAACCAAATTCCACATTCAACAAAGTTCCATTTACAAAAACGGTCTAGAAGATAGGTAAACATTTAATTACGCAAGCAAAGGCCCCCAATGACCGTGATTTTCAGTAGTCATAAGACTATTCAATTCATAACATATCAATAGGATAAACAAAGATAAACATAACAACTTTCCCATCCCCTCTCTTTAACTAGTTATAATATTTATTTAATGGTTCAATTGTTTCTCATGAAAACAATAGGATACCCACCCCGCATGATGCACAAATTAGAGAGATGAAGGTAAGATCCCTACCTCAACAGGTTCTGATCACAACGCTCCCCCGGATCAACTTTAGAAGACGTCTGTCGGTGTCCGTCACTTCTATCGAGTCCCGGAAAAACCTCCTCGGGTGGAAGTTGGAAAGGAAAGTACGAAGGAAAGGCAACAGATCCAAGATTATAAGTTCTACCTTGTCGTTACGATCTCGTGGCCACTGATGGATCGTAAATCGGAGCTCGTACGAAGAAGTTATGGAAGAAAGAGCCTTCGAGTCTCTTGGGAGAGCTCTGCTCAGAGGAATGGGGAGGAGAGGAGTGAGTTGAAAAGGAGGAGGGGACCCCTCCTTTTATAGGCGAGAAAAGCAAAATTACACAGCGTGTACTTTATGGTACATGGCGTGTACTCGGTCGTTTCACACGGTCTCCACGTAGCTTCCAACATGGCTCCGTGGCCATTGACTGGTCAACACACGGTTTGAAGGTAACGCATACGCGGGGAAGGACTACACGGCGTGTAGTTTGAACACACGGTATGTACCCATTTATTTCACACAGAAAATACATGGCTCCAACATGGCACACGACCGTTGACTGGTAACGCATACGTGGGGAAGGACTACACGACATGTAGTACTAGACACATGGCGTGTACCCATTTATTTCACATAGTAAGGACACGACCTTCAACACAGGGTATACCCGGCGAGGGGGTACATGGCGTGTACTCACACTACACGGAGTGCAGTTTCAAAATTATGAAAAGTGTGGAAAAAGTCTATTTTACCCTCTAGAACACTTCGTGACCATCTTTTTGACAAAGGAATGGGCCGGAGAGGTCTGGGCCATTACATAGAAGAATCCCATATTCTACATAGTCAAGACGATAACTCTTATATTTAAGGTGGGGGATATCTTCTAGGACCAAATCCCCCATTAATGGAAAGATCTTATGAATTTGTATTATTCACCATTGAATCCTAGTGGTGCCCCATTGGATTAACCATCACCTATTACCAGTATGATATCGTGGAGAATTGGGATAAAAGGCGACCAAGGTCTATTGGGTTACAAGATATGGATATTGACTTGATAAATTTGTTGGTATCAACTTAGATATTGAATATATTAAGTTGGTTCACGGGGAACCTAAGATTAAAGAAGGTTTTGATCACCCTAAACGCTGCCCAAATGTGTATTGATCACATTTCTAGGTGAAGGTATAAAATATGTTATTCTTGAGTAAAAAATCATCAAAGGGTATGATCTATTCATGATGACCTCTTGTCATGCAGTTTAATGCCATACCACTAGTACATTGTCATCCAATTTAACTTCATGTGACTAAGATGTTATCATGTAGTCTAACAACATGTGACTAGGATGTGGTTCCCTGTCTTTGGATCAAACACACCTCGATCATGTTAGTCATAGTGGATTTATATGTTTCTTAATCTCACACAAGTCATGATCTAAGTGGGAAACAAGGGATAACTGGATAGTCAATTGAGCCATGTGAGAGTGCATGATATGGAATATGCGGTGGGTATTAACTTTTTTTATAATAGATAGTCCCCACAAAAATTTGGTTCTCATAAAAGGAAATGGGTTGGAATTATGGGAATATATAGTTGGGCCTGAAATGGGGGATCTAAGCATCACTATGTATTCCATAATATGTTAATCAATCTATATGTAGTTATTTTTAGAGAATCCCTTTCATAGGTCTGACCCACATACAAGGGAGGGGATGTTTCCTTTTATACTATGGTTAGGCATAAGATTTAAGATATGGGTTTCACTGTGTATCCTATGGTAACAATAATTAATCCAGACATAGTTATGATATAAATGTTATATAGTTTAGAGTATTGCATCTGGGACTTTGAATATAAAGCAATAAACCATTGGGACATTCTTAACTCATCTTGGACATGGGTAAAATTGATGAAATGTATCATTTATTTAAATGTATGTATCAAGAATGATCATTCAAGTATTGGAAAAACTAGTTCCACACCATTGGAGAAATAGCTCATGGGATTAAGGGGGTTTTTCCTCTAGGACCAAAACATCCTCCAGACAAAATCTCATTGGCATTTTTCTATTCACCAGAAAATCCTAGTGGGGTACCTTCAAGAACCAAAACATCCCCTTGGAACAAGATCTATGGAATTGTGTTATTCACCAGAAAATACTAGTGGGGTTTCTTCTGGATTATTCAATCCCTATTACCAATATTCCATGAAATTTCATGTGAATATGTTCTTAGATATCTGGAGATTTAGTCATGAGAAAGTGGGGTGTGAATATTGAAAATGGGGTGCCAAAATGGATTTCAAATATCAAGTAAGTTATCTCTTATTGGGGGGTGAATACCTTGAAATGAGAGTGTACTAGAATGGAAAACCATAATATTTCTTTGAAAATGGGTATGATTCACAGTTGAGTAACATCAAGGTTATCTTAATCTTATTGAATTGTTTGGTTATGGGAAGCATAAATCATTACCCAAGAATATCTAATTCAACTGAAGAATAGGACTTGTAGGTATGAGTTGACCCTTAGTATTGGTGGAATCCCATATCCCATGTAGTTAGGAAGCTCTTGGATTTAATGTGGGCCTCTCCTATGGGACAAAACATCCTTTAGGCATAAGATATTTAGAATTTTCCATTCAATAGTGAATCCTAGAGTGGTATATTTAGATTAGACAGTCTTTATTACCGGTTTTCTAGAGGGAAAAACCAATATCATGGGAGATTGAGGTCCATAGGGTTCCAAGAGAAGGGTATCAACATAAGTAAATAGTTATTATTAACTCATATATAAAAGATATTAATTTGGTTCATGGGGAATTCAAGAGTCAATAAGTTTTTGAGCACCCAAAAGGCTACACCAACGTGTATTGACCACATTTTTTGGGTGAAGGGATAAGATATGAAATTCATTAATACAAAATAATTAGGGGGGATTTTTTGGAATAAATACCTCTTGTTGTGTAGTTTAATGTCATGAGACTAGGACCCTATCGTGCAGTTTGTTTTTTTTGCAACTAGGAAATTGTTGTTCAATTTAACTTCATGTGACTATGACATTTGAATGCAGTTTAACATCATTCAAATAGTATGTGGTCATGAATTTTAATATCATCTAACTATGACACAATTCACTGTCCATAAGAAATATTGATTGTTCCCATCAGAGTGTCTTACCATAATCCCTAATCTGACATGATCCATGATCGATGTGAGAAACAATGGATAATTGGGAAGTCAATTAAGCCACATGAGAGTACGTGACAGGGATTATGTTGGGGTGTTCACTTTATTTTGGACTAGATCCTCTTCATGGATATGTATCTCATGGAGGAACATGATTGGGAGTGATGTAAAGTCATGGATAGGATTTAAATAGAATATCCAAGCATCACTATGTATCATGTGATGGTAGGAATCAAGACAAACATAGTTCTTAGATGAAAAATTGCCCACACTACTCAATCTTCTAACTTAAGAGAGGGTATTTTTATCACATTATAGCTAATCCCAAGATTCAGTATGTGGGTATCACTATATATCCTATGATAACTGAAATTGAGCCACATCTAGTTTTGAGAAAGTTCCCTACATTGGTCTAGAGCATATGTATGGAGGGGTGATTTTTTATATATGTTATGGTTGGACCCAGGATTCATGATATGGGTATCACTACATAACCTGAAATAAAAGGAATCAATCCACATATAGTTCTTGAATGGAATATTCCCTATATAGGTCTAATATATACAAAGATATGGGCATATTATCCATTATATATGTTAGGATTTCACCAAGGATTTGGGATCTATGCATCATTATGTGTCATTTATAAACAAAAATCAAGAAACAAGTAGTTCCTGACTAGAAAATTCATTGTTCAAGTCTGATCTATATACAGATAGGATGTATCTTTTTTCCATTGTATTTTTTTTGAACCAAGATTTGGGATATAGTCATCACTATGTATCCTATAGAAATAGGAACTATCCACAGAAAGTTCTTGAATGGGAAATTCCTTATATAGGTTTGATCCATACATAAATAGCGAGAATTTTTTTAATTATATATATTGTGGTTGGACCTAGTATTTGGGATATGGGTTTCACTATGTATCCTATAGAAACAGGTACCAAATCCCACATAGTTATTTGAATGGGAAATTCTCTAAATATTTTTGATCCATATGCAAAGAGGGGGAATTTTTTTCATTCTATATATTATAGATGGACCCAAGATTTGGGATCTGTGCATCACTACATATCTTGTAGAAATAAGAATCAAGCCACACTTATTTATTGAATGGATAATTCCTTGTAAAGGTACAACCCATACACAGAGAGGGGTCATTTTTTCCAATCTATATATTTTGTATAGACCCCAGATTTAGGATCTAAGGATCACTATATATCCTATAGAAATAGAAATCTTACCACAGGTAATTCTTGAATGGAAAATTCCCAATGCAGGTCTGATCCATACATAGAGTGGGTGCATTTTTTACATTATATATTTTATGGATGAGCATAGGATTTGTGATTTTGGTATCACTACATATCCTGTAGAAATAGGAATAAAGCTATATGTAGTTCTGGAATGGAAAATTCCCTACACAGGTCTCATCCATATGAAGAGGGGGTATTGTTTCCATTCTATATGTTACAGTTGGACCTTTGATTTTGGATCTAGACATCACTATGTATCCTTTAGAAATAGGAATCAAGATTCATGTATTTATTGAATAGAAAATTTCATGCATGGGTATGATCCATACGTAGAGAGGGGGGATTTTTTCCATTCTATATTTTGCAGCAAGTCCTGGATTTTGGATATGGTGATCACTATGTATCCTGTAGAAATAGGAATAAAACCACATGTAGTTCTTGAGTGGAAAATTCCTTGTGAAATTCTAATCCATACATAGAGAGGGGGTATTTTTCCATTCTATATTTTGTGGTCGGGACCAGGATTTGGGATCTTAGCATCACTATGTATACTATATAAATAGGAATCAAGAAACAAAAAATTATTATGGAGGGTTCTCTTATGTAGATCTGAATCACACATTGGGATGTGGGCATTTAATTATTCTTCATAGATCTATCTTGGGTATAGTGAATTTATAATTATGTAACATCTCAGATCAAGAAAGTAAGAAACCTGTCATGAATTAGTTTTTGGTGACATAATCAAATGGGACCATAATTCCCCTACCCTATGAGATAATGTTGATTTGGAGATGTCATTGGCACTCTCTGATCATGTTGTTGAGGATCCAATGATTCCTAGGGTGGTTAATGAAATAAAAAAATCCCCCAACCATACAGGATGGTGTTGTTTTACAAACACCACTGATTTCTTTGAGAACCCATTGGTGTTTAATGATCCTAGAATAGAGTTTTTGGTAAAAATTCCCCCAACTATATGGGTTGGTTTTTCCCCTGGAAGGATGCTATGATGAATGATATTACGATTCACCTGATTTGGTGAAATCCCATTCATGAATGGATAGAGTGAAATGGATGCTTGTGATGGGATTCACTTCTTATAGGGTGCTATAAGTTAATCCATTAATTCAACTTCTATGTTTGAGTCTTGTTCCCATTTTGTTAAGGGGTCTAGCTTATGAGTCTACTAGTGGACCTCACTCTCGGTTCAAGATGTATTTTCACCCTTAAAGTGGAGGAGCCTCAATATATTGAACAACTGGCCCATGCATTACCCAGTCCCCTAATATCTCTTTTGGATATAAACTTATAAGATGCCATATTATGGGATAGTTGTTATTATAGGAATGTTTTGGAATGAAATTCAAAAAACTCACCCCATCCTCATATACGGATATCTAATGAGGATTTTAAGATTATTTTTTAAAGATATGTGGTGAAATTTCTGCAAGATTGGTCGAGATTTTAATTGTGATTTTCTAATCTTGGGTCTCATGGCACATAGATAGAGGCGTGATCTATTTTACAATAGAGTATGTTTATAGTATGAAGGTGACCCTTGTATCCTGGATAAGGGTGTAAAATCCTGAAACACCCTAAGAGGTGAAAGGTGAATCAGGGTGTCAAATTTGTCTTCTAATGTAAAGGATATTATTACCACATAGGTAGTACCCTATTAAACCTATCTAATGGGAATGTGGATAGAACAAAAAATCACATGAAAAAGAGACAACACAACAATTTTACTTGGTTCATCACTAAGGGATAGTCCAAGGATCATATTCTAATAGTGTGTCAGTCATACATAAATCCATTAATCTTCACTAGTTATGGAATACTAAAATTTATACATAGTCACTATGTTATAGGAACACTTCCTTTACAAGATTTTAGGTATAACATACTTCATCCCTTGGAACACTTCCATTGACTCCCCCTAGCTCACTACCTGGGGTGAAGTCTTACTTAGTTTATCAACTTGAAGGTCACTTCAATAGATTTTCATTAAAGTATCTATCCATGTATAGAATGAGACTATGATTGCACCATATCCCTAAGTCTATTCACTTTGAAAGCACTATTCACTAAAACCTGATATCTAGAATAACTGTTCATGGAGCTCCTTCACAAAGCTAACTGCCTTCATGGAATAAACTGCTTTCACAAAGCATACTGATCCATAATAGAATACCCCTTAATCATTAAGCACCCATTAACTATAATCATTGGCATCATTCAAGTCTTAACTAGTCTTTTTTTGATGCCCAAGATTGCATAAAAAACTAGATTCGCAAAGCTCCCCAACCTTCAAGAAATCAGAGTGATTCCAACTTTTATATGATTATTTTTATTCCAAATGAAGTGGGGATTGCCTCATATTTTTAGGATTGAACTTTTTCATTACTTCGCTGCCTTTACTATATTTTTTAGATATTCCATAAACATATTCTCTAAGCTCCTCCATTCATGAAGCTCTAATGAGATTTTTCTTAGTTATGGATATCACTGTCAACTCATCACGCATTCTTGATACTTCACTTCTTGTAGTGACAAATAATACCATCAACTCATAAAATTTTTCAAAAAATACCTTTGTGAAACCTATTCTTCACAAAACTCATGCCTTTACCATATTTATGAAGAGGTGATTCAAAAAATAACCTTTTTTGATGCTTACTTCTTACTCTAGATTTTGAGCCCAAAAATTTGGAAAACACTGGGAAACAAAAACACCTTCAACATTATTGTCAGCCTTTACTATAAGATCACTTGTCTTGAAACTCATTGATCAACCCATTTTGGATTGAAAACAAACACAAACCCAACTCTATTACCAGTAAAGAACAGCCCTGGTTCTAATAAAGTGTCATGTATATCCTTTAACCAATGATGAGTTTTCCACATATTTTGGAATAGAAAAAGACAAAACTCCATCTCTAGATCATCTGGGATCTCATATTAATAAGTGGATATGGGAGAGAACATGGTTGGGAGGTTGTTTCTGGATAAATCTCACCATAAATTTATCTTGTCCTCTTCATCATTAGAGTCATATTCCTCCACCAAATCAGACCATAGAGATCACTTCCCTGGGTATCCTGCTAACTGAGATGATGTGTTTCTAATAGTTTATGGGGCACTGTATACTATTTTTCATATAATTTTGAGAACCTCTCTATAATAACATGTCTATTAAAGGGTATTATTTCCTTGTCTGGGAGAGATATTACCATGGGGGAGGTTTCCCATGGTGGATATCTGGAGTAAAGTCCATGTGATCCATCTATACACTACCATGAGGAGAACTATCAAAGTAATTATCATTTTCTTCTTGGGTTAAAGATTCAAAGGACCCTTGAGGTGTTGTATATATTCATTGTATAGCCTCAAGGACAATGGCATTGATAAGATTTGTAATATGAGCCTCATTTCTATCATGGAAGGAGTATTCCAACTTACCTTTTAGGGTTGTGCAGGGATATTATCCTGCTACAAGACGATTATAAGAATATAGTGATAACCATATGGTTCTATGGAGATATTATCCCACCACCAAGAAGCTACTAGAGTATGCCGGTGAGCCTCTATATTATCAGTAAGAATATTATTTAGCCTATTGGTTGTTTCTAGTGTATATTGGTCAATCCTAGATGATGCAGTGGTATGAGCCCAGTTCAAAAATTCATTCCCTGTTGGAATATGCTGATGAACCTCCAGAATAGAAGAAGTGATATGAGAATCCTCCTATATATCCTATGAATAATGTTGGTGTATTTGTTCATTGGTGGAAGTAGTGATATGATCCTAGATTTTGTAAGCTACTGGATTATGCTGAGTAGTTTCATCAGAAGGGGTGTGATCCTGTCCTGGGTTAATTTACATACTATATTAATAAACCTCAATTAGAGAGAGGGAATGAGACTAGACCTATGTATTTGAAGTATGTTTTTGGATTTTTCGATATAAATTTGAACCTATCCTGAAGCATGCTCCAAACTAAGTTGGTGATCCCCAATTGGAATGAGGATTTGAGCCCAATACTATAAATCAACCTTAAAATAATAATCAATTTAACATGTCATGAATACACATTCACTTGGCCTCGATTATGGTCCAAATTTTTTGACTTTAAACTATGTGAACTTTGTGTCAGGATCATTCCATGTAGTGCAGGGCCTCTTTGACTCATTCACACGAATACTTTAACTTTCACACCACGTGAATGTCTTTAAACACCACTTTCATTCATGGTCTAGGAATTATGAACTTAAATTATTTGAATACCTTATTTTCTAATAAACATGAATTTAAACTTCTTGCACTATCCATCTTTGGATTCCACCTTATGGTGTGATCTATTCCACACTTCAAGTCTTTCTTGATTCATATTCCCATTATCTTTCAAATCTAGATGGACCCCCTGATGGTGATGGTATCATGCCATTGTGGATCAACTCTCGTGTCGGGACAACACCCTAATGGATCTCTCTTAGAAATCAATGAATCCAATATTTTGAACTTGGTCAACAGTTAATTTTTTGTTGACTTTCCCCATTCTTGAATGTGTGGTTGTAGTCCCCATTTTTTTAACATGGTCAGTAGTTGATCCTTACTCAACTGTCACTCCTTTATCTTGACCTTGAAATTCTTGACTTACCCCTTGTACCATTCCTTATTTCCTGCACTGAGTGTGACTCACATGGGCTTAAGAATTTTGTTATGGTGTGTACTAATGTGGTTGATCTGCACATGATCCCTTCATGTGTCAAACTCCATAACCATAAACTAAGAGTCTCACTAGGGATGTGTGGTGCAGCATGGGCCCCATGGTCCTCTTTCACATCAAAATCTGTTGTTTGTTTCCTAACTATTTTGTGGTACACAAGCCTCATTTGGCCTAATTTGGTCATGTTTATTTCTCCCATACCACACAAATGTATTGGTAATATACATTTCCATAGTCTATGCAACACGAATTTAAATTGTTGGATAAGGTCTATGAAGTGGGACCTTAAACTATTGGAAACATCCCGGTCACATTTTGGGATGCATCCTGATCACATGATGTTAAGTTTTACCATTTATCATCCTCACTTTATGATGTTAAACTGCATATTAATTATCTTCGGTTTCATGACATAAAACTACAAGGCATCCTAGGCCCTCACTTGAGAGATCCTCTCCCTCTGTGCTAGTCATATAACATATTGTTTGTATCTTCATCTATCATTCGACATCAGAGATGATGCTCCACTGGAATATGGGTTTGATCTTTGTTTAGACCAATACACTTATACGAATGTTCTCCAAGCTATGGTGGCGTAATTCTAAGAGTATTGAAATCCATTCAAACATTTCATCACTCTGTTTCCACGATTCATGCATCCCTTGAGTCCTCATCCTATTATGTGTCTGAAGGGACCCCCTAATGGTTTGGTCTCATGCTTATTTGGATCACCTACTATCTTGGTCCAACATTCTCTAAGACTTTGGATGACATTTCGAGATAGGTTTCATGTTTCGAACATGGTCAACGGTTGACCCTCATTTATTTCTCCCCATTTCCGGCTAACAGTATGGATGTTGTGTTTCTAACATAGTCAGCAATTATCCTATGCTGCCATGCCACTCTCCTTATCTTCAAGATATAGGGTATTTTGATTCACAATTCTCATTATCCTTTGTTCAGGTATATTCCAACACCCCTAGAGTTATCCCATTAATGCACTAGTGCACATCATAGAATCAAGTTGGTTGATCCAAGAGCCCTATTCTCTAGACACATCCTCTCTTAGCTTGAACACTTTCGGTGGTTAGTCAAAAATATAAGACCCTTAATTTTATATGATTATTCAACACTCTCATGAAAAGGGAACAATTATGTGGTCATCCCTTGTTTTTCACACCGGGCATGACCCATGTGAGCTTAGGGATTGATCATTAGTTGTCTCACAAATATGATAAAAGTGAGATAATTAAAAAAGATAAAGAAATGTATCCATGCATGTAAAAGGTTTAAAATAAAGTAGATGAGTTGATTCATGGCAAGGTTCATCCACATACTAGAGCATCTCATGAGTACTAGTATCATTGCCCCTATAGATCTACTCTAGTGATTGAGCGCAACAACTCTGCCATCCTTCGGTGTGTGGCCTCAAAGATTTATTGACTTTCCCTAAGTTCTGCCTCCATGTAATTGGTCATTGGATGAAGTTAATCATATCTTGTATTTTCTCATCCCCACTCAACTTGTAGATCAGAAATTTGATTAGTATCCTACTAAATTTTTTTATCAGCCACTTCCAGTTGATCCCCCAGTTTGCTGATGACTCCCACTTGAGTTATGAGGATTGTAGCATGCTCACCCACTTACTCCTCCAACTTCTAGATCTCTTAGTTGAATTCTTGAATATTTCACATGTTTTAGAACTTCTATAGGCACCAATAAACTTCCAGATGTTGGATCCCCTCCTGGACCTTTTCGGCGAGATAATCACAGACCAACGCATAGAGGCATCGTGCATCCGCCCCTCCGATGCACAGATTGTGTAGCCAATGGTGAAGGGACCCCATATGGATTACTAGTTGTGACTCCAGGGTTTGTTCTATGAATATTTGAATGTACTTTCATATCCTGAGCCAAATGATGCAATTCTCTTCAGCCACCTCAGGTTCAGCGTCATCCAGATCCTCAGGATCAGCAGGCTCATACTCCGAGAAAGTAGTAAGAAGTTTAGTAGCATGATTATCCTCTGGTATACTCTCTAAAGGACTAGGCTCCATATCATTGGGGGAATCTATCTTTGCTTTATTCCTCTCCTCATCAACCTCACCCCTACTAGCCTTGAGTTCTACCCTACTAGTGGCATCACTCCCAGCTATAGTTGCCTGTTCATTAGGAACCACCAAGACCATATTGGTTTGGATGAATGGTTCCCCTTGAACTAGTGTAGAGGTCAAAATAGATCCCAAGGATACTTCATCCGCTCCTACTCACTGGGATTTCATTAATTCTTCTAATCTCTACATTTAACAAAAAAAATCAGTCAATCTAATCATCAAATGAAAGGTACGGCTCTGCAATAGTAAAGGCTTACAGAAGGTGAGTACCCTTGGGTCAAGCTCTTGAGTCACCATAAGGAAATCCACAATAGTATATCCTTCATAATTTAGTATTTCAATGATTGGAACCATTCCTCCTCGCATCTTTTGAGTGGGAGCTGCATAAGATAGGTACACATTGATGTTAAATCTACAAGGAAATATGATCATGGCTAGGTGATTTAAAATATTATCATATCTTGAGGGGGGATGGATTTCAATGATAACACAACCCTAGTGCACCACCCCATAGAAATGGGTACCGTCATGGGGATTCCAGGTTGGGGCCCCCATAGATGATATGAAGGTTTTGGGGTTCTCATTTTTCCACCTCGACCCCTTTAGTCAGCCCACCACTAGAAACTTCAGCCTCAAGCGTAGGCCTCAGAGCATCCTTCGCTACACCTGCTGGCACATCTTCACCTCTTGAATTGGGTACCTCTTATACACTACTGAGATGCTCCTTTATTACACAAGTTTTAGTTAACAAACTTGTATAATGAAAGGGAGTGATTAGAGAAATATTTAAGTTATGGATTACTAAGATACAGTCGGTGAACACTTATTCAAAGCACGTGATCTCACCACTTTCCCAGGGAATCCCCTAATGAGAAGATGTCCCATAGGATTCCTTGTCATCATACTCCTATTATTATTATTATTCATCATTTTCATCCTTAGGTCGTGTGCCACCTAATTTGACTCTTTTCCATGAATTACCTTTACCAGGGTGGGGGTTCCTCATACTTCCCCCATTAGCATGCATAAACATCCATATCCATCAGGTACACATGTCACTGATGAAAGTTCACCTTGTCTGCCACCTAAATGCACCCAACTTCTATTCAATCCCATCTCACTTCATATTTTTACACTGGTCTCGAGTTACATTGATTGTCGCAATATTCTCCAGGAAGACCAAGGGGAAGGGGAGGCAATATTATTTGATGGTTTTATAAGATACCTCATCTTCTTCCCTAGGGACTCTTTTTTTTCCCTTGAGGTCACTTTTGGTACCACCCCCCTTCAGGTGGTGGGGTTACATCCTTGCCCTGTGATGTCCCCACCACTACGGTTCCATATTGTGCCACCCTAGGTGCCTTTCTTGCCTCTTGGGTAACATCCCATCTTCCTTCTCGTGGCTCTATCTCCATGCTTTCTGGTTTAATCATTCAAATGTGTTTTCATAAGATTGAATTTGGGTATTCCACCACCTAGTTTTTGGAATAGTTTTTTGATAGGCTGGTGTCAATGTCCATAGGCGGTAACATGATAGTTTTTTCAAAACTCTCAGTCGTCATCATGAACCACAATTGGTAGAGGATAAAGGGGTTACTCTCTTCATAAACCTCTATATACACTTTGTTTGCCACCTATTGAAGGCATCTGATCATCCTGGTGAAACGTGATGGCATATATGGATCATAGAGAATATCTCCATCGATTTAGACCATCAGCACACTACCAAGAAAACTCTGTAAGTACTCTCTCTTCTCCCAAGAACCTATCAGGTTGTCCACCATCATACCGACTCAAGTTTAGAAGGGGTGGAAGTTGAAGTTTTCATGGTTTCCAATACGAAGTATGACCTCGTCTTCGCAAAGATTCATTGGAAGAACCCCAGTAATGTTCAGTAGGTATGGTCATAGACTAGTTCCTGGAGGGTCGATGGTGTTTGGGAATTCATACCCGCTAAGATGTGATGCAATCCAACCATGTAGGAACTAGAACAACCCATATATTCTCATGGGTGTGTTTTCCCTTACAATGAATCCCAGGATGTTGTAGATCCTATCCAACATAGGCACTCCCAGGTTAACCCTATTACGAGCTTCTAGAATCCCAACCATCACCAAGATCCCTGGGCATATCCCATCCTTGTGTCTCTCTCCATAAATAGCCACACTCTTAGGAAAGTGGAAATAAAGGTGGCATAGTAAACTAGTGGGATCTAGATTCTGACCATGTTTTACCCCCAAATTTGATATTATCCTGCCTTTAGGATCACCTAATATGATCTCTCATTTCTCCATTGTGATGTGTTTGGAAACTACTTCCCTTGACCTGGTATTCTTAAATTCACATCCTTCTTGAGAAACAAGTTGAACCATGCCTAAACAGGATTTCCTTTTAGATGAATCTGATCTTCAGCTTCTCCTTCACCGCCTCCAAGATATATCATTCTAGGATGGGGGTTAGTTCCATATATGTACAAGTATTCTCCGACAGAAGTAACTCATCTTACAGGAATACATCCAAAGGAATTCCTCTGATGTATTGAATGTTCCACAAGAAGATTCCAACATCCCCAGGGTGGAGGTGGAATGTGTTCATATCTGGGGACCATCAACTAAGGATCTCTGGTAACAACTCCTATTGAAGATATATATAGAACTGTGACATATTTACTACTTCATACAGCCCACTTTTTTCCATATCTACTCTAAATTTCTCACATGTGTAGCATACCTGGTACGCCCATGCCTATTCACTTGTGAAGTTTCCCCCAAATATCAGGTCCCAATCCTTCTGCCAACCCACATTTTCATTCCTCATTCTAGTTTGTAAGGTACTGTCATAGTGGTTAGGGAACTCCTCCACCTCTGGTTCATCTCCTATGATCATCCTAGTTATTGCATTTGAAACATAGATGTTCATGTCATGATTATCTCTAGTGGCGTGGCCATGAACATTAATTTTGTATTGCTAGAGTCTATCTTCACATGTAAACCATGACTGTGGTGAATCGACTTAGAAACCAAGTTCTAAAACTGTATCAGCATGCCCAGAAGCATCGAATTTTCTGATATGACCCTCCTGGAGTAAAGTAAATGAGGGTTCTCAATTATCTTCTATCTTTATGAAGCAATGTTATCTTCGATCTCAACGGTGTTCTTTTGACCATCCATGTCAATTGAACCTATAAATCCAAAGTTTTATGTGATAAATACTATGATCTTGGTGAAAAAAATATAGTTTTTCATGCAAGATCATCCGATGATCATGAAAAATGTATGAATTCTTACAAAGTCTGAATCATAGAAGAAACAAAAGATGCGTGAAAGAGTGAAAAAGTTTTGGTGTTTTCACACCTAAAGTTCAAACTTTCACTCATGATAGAATTATCTTATCACATGTAAAGTAAAGTTACCATACATAGGGGGGCCCTCACATATTTATAGGCATAGACCCAACCTTCCACATCCGCGTAAGTCCCCTTAGAACATATCGGTATATTTTTTAAGCACAATCGGGAATGGACCCCCCTTCTTCAGTGTTTCCCTCAGAACCAGAATTTCCGGTCCTCTTTCAGCTCAGATTATGAGTGGGGGCATTTTTTTATGAAAAAATCCATATGAAGTTGCAAACAGCTATCTTTAGGTAAACCAAAGGCACCATCCGACTCAACGGGCCATCCTGATAATGCGAAGGGTGTTGTACTCAAGTTCTGAGGTGTGCGCGCAAGATTGAAATATGATCATAAGGCCTTTTCACACCTAATGTAACATCAAATTATAATCTCTCACCTTCTCCTATCAATATGGACAACTAAGGTGCGTGCAAGTGGTTTCTACTACATGCAAGGCAAGTCAAATGTACACAAGACCCGTCTGTTCCCAATGTGATGTCAAACATCACTTTGTGTGCTCGCACATCTACATAGAATCCCTATTCATGTCTAAAATATTGTGAAACATCACTAAATTCATTTTATATATATTTATGTTCACCCCCCCCCCCCCTCTTTAGGGTGATTCTATTGAAATCGAAGTGTCGCACTACTGTGCGTATGACTCCTTTTCCATGGCAGTGCAAAAGCCATGGAAAACTCAAGGTATAAGATCTTGTATGATAGGTTCCCTGGAGGTCCTCCTTCATGTGAGACCAAAGTTTCTTGACCCTTTATCATCTCAATCAGGCCTGATTTTATTGTTCATAAAATACTCCTCTTGCACGCAACCCTGGCCCTCAGTGCAGCCCAATCTTGCGCTCAATCCTGAATTTTGTGTGCAGGCTTACAATCCTTCATGTTCCCCTTCCTTGAAGTTATATGGGTTGCCTTTACTTCAAAGAACCATGTTTTAACCCCTTTTGTGTGAATCCCTCATACCTTTCACACACCTCTTGTGTATAGCCCTCCAGGATTGCATGCAGTGATTTCTTGGTACCTCGTGAGGCGTCTATTATTGCATTTCCATATATCTTTCTTTTCAGCATAGGTATTCTAATTCCCATTTATTTTTAGTATAGGCATTCTAACATGGACCCTGTGACTAACCACTCCTCCACACTATTAATAAATAGCATTGTTGAATCCATATCCCTTCCAAGGGTTGATGAGCGATGGTTATGTAAGCCCAAGGGGTAAGGAGTGAGTCCCCCACGTCTAAGCTACATGACGTAAAAGTGCCTAGAACCAACATCCTCAACACATGATGTTAAAATATGATATCACCTTGTGTGGAAAAACCAGGATGCCCCCATGTGTGAGTGACATGGAATGAGATCCTCCTAACTTGGAATGACATCCTCCGCACTAGATCAGATAAGGGAAGGACATCGGGAACCTTCCCACCTATCGTACTCTCAATCCTTCATCCCTCTCCCTTTGGTATTTGTATCCATGTATGCCTCAGACAGTTTCTATATGTAAGACCCAGCACACCTTTGATAGGATTATATGTGTATGAATGACATGGAATGAGATCTTCCTCGCACTGAATGAAATCCTCTTCGCACAAAATAGTTTCCTCCTCAGGCATCTTCCTTGTGTTATCCCCACACTATCTCTAATTGTTTCATCTTTTGCGACACGACAGTCGGGTCTGATTATTCCACTTGTTTCTCACACTGAGCATGACTCATGCAGGCTTAGAGGTTAGTAAATACCATGAAACCTATCCCTACTCAAAGGTATACTCTTATGCATAAGCCCCAACTACATGCTCCACTTCCATGGGACACCTCCTTAGGTGTAAGCCCCAACACCCCTTCATCGAACTATGTGTGATTTAATTTATAACTAATTGAGATATATATGAATCCTACCTGAGGTACAAACCCAGTAACCCAACACTTAATCCAATCTATCTATTCCATCCACTTCACTCATAATCCATCATGATTTTACCCTGGCCGCCACATCCGAATGAGATCATGCCACCCACCTAGTCTATTCCTATACATAAGCCCCACCCACATCATAATTTCTCATAGAATCACCCAAGAATCTCCCATCCATAATTCCTATAGAATCCACACAATTAAACCAATAGAAATCCTCTTGAAAAGGGTAGATCTCACATGTAATCCCCACACCATCCCATTGAACTATATGGGTTTTGATCCCTATCTCCTAAACATGGTACGTAGGATGCCACTATGAGGTTCAATATCGACCAACGGTAAACCTTGGTATCCCCCTCATAGGGGTGAACCTCCTTGATCTTCCCTCAGTGGTGTCCAGATCATCTTTCATAGTGTAAAACCTATTCTTTATGAGACACAACCCCTAAAATCTACCTCCAAAGGGTGTTTTAACCCATCCATCCAGTAAAATTTCCAGGTGCTCTGTCGCACCCCGGCCCCGGGCTGCCCTGAAGCTAGTGCAGAGCTGAAATAAAACACGGTGTGTAATTTTTTTATAAAAAGAAAATCTGAAATCACCCACACATGTTCCGCTAGAGAGGATCATGTTGGTTTAGGTCCAAGAGAATCAGATACAATTATTACAATTCCTTCAAAACTGAACAAAAAGTCTTCATTAAGAAGTCACGAAACAGAGGGACTCAAATCCACTAAACCTATAAAATAAAATAGATTGAAAATGTAGGGTGAGCATACGAATGCCTAGTAAGGGGTTTTAAAATAACATAATATACCAATTAAAATATTTTTAAAATATTCCTCTAAAATTATTCATAAAAAATTTTCTTAAGGAATTTTGGAACACATGTATCGTAACTTAACACTTTTTCTAAGCAATATAAGAGCACAATTCAAGGAATACTAACAGAGTTATAAGGAAACATGTTCCACATAAAATCATTCTCATACAGAAATACATGGTTTACAGAATAATAAGTAAAAGTCATTCTAATCTTAATGGGTATGACATGTGAAAGTTCAAGTACAAAATTTATAACTAAGAGTAATACTTGATAAGATATGCGCATAAAAAATAATAACTTCAATTTCATCCTTTACTACTGTGAATCATACACAGGCTAATAAATCATTGAGTGCTGAATAATTAATAATCCATAAGCTTATATTTCTTCTGATTCTCATAAACATAAGCTCTTTAACCAAGAATATTCTACTAGTCGAATATTCTTTTGGTTAATTAGATTACATAGTCATAATGAGGAAAGTGAATATGAGGGGCTGTGTCAAGGTCTTGACCAAGACGTCTAATGATTAAGGCCCCAGCCAAAATCAATAAATCATAATCAGGAAAGGCCTTTGCCAATTTCACGTCTATTAGTCTCGTGAGACCTACCGATGCATCGAGGGGCCATAGCGGGCCCCCACATAATAGTACATAAGTCCAATGCATTCCTCATTTCTATAAATCAAAGTGCTCATAACACATCGATTTATTAAACTACTTATCACTTATCATTCCAAGTGTCACATATTACTTGGTTTCTTATTTCATATTATTCAAAGTGTCTCATACCACCTTGAATAATTTAATTTCTCATTTCATATTATTCAAAGTGTCACATACCACTTTGAATAATTTAATTTATGTATTCCATAAATGGCCATTTAAGTTTGATTACTTTCTTTTGTATTTGCATATACAAAGTGAGTCATGCATATGAGTGTTAATAACAATATTATTATGGCTATGACAATAAATGATATGTATGATAAGCAGATTATAACATATGTAAAGACAACTAAATAATTACAAGTTTATCACATAAAATGACAATCCTTAAAATAAATATTATGAATGTAAACATTTTATATTTTAGAATGCACAATTCTGAAATTAAGATAATTTCCATTCATATTTAAAACACATGCTGATAAATGGGCATATTTAACAATACGGAACTTAATTATTGAAAACATTTATTGTGGCAGATTCAAATGCTTTAGAAAAATATATTATTTCATTCTTCTAAAAATACTAGGAGGGAATACGCTAGGCTATCCATTTTTCTTGTATAAATGTGGGTTAAAATTATATGAACTATATATACAAAGTGTATACACAATATTTTCTCAAACAACCCATGGTTTAATAAATTATAATGAACATTATACATCCCACATATATAATTAAATCACCAAAAACTGGTTTTTATGAAAACTTAATTAGTTTATGATTAAAACCCAAAGGTACATATGCATAAAGTCATACATACATATATAAGAGTTTTGTACAAAAAAAATATAATTCTTTAAATTTTACAAAACTACTTAAACTTTGAAGATCAATAATTAGGAGTCTAAATTTTTAGTATAATAGAGGTTTATCTAAACCTGTATGAATAAATAAATAAATATATATATATATATATAATTATATATAACTGATTAGATAAATTGGTTAAAAAGGATCATACATCATATGTGTAATGACACTTGTATTTTTTTACACACTTTAGGGACATTAGTTAATCAATGGTGCATAAATCGCAAACCATGCCATGAAATATATAAGGTTTTTTAAAAATATATACATATAGATAATTATATATACTTATACACATATATAACCACAAAACATCACACACCCTTACATTATAAGGAGTTAAGATCTTCATTAAAGATCAATAATTCACTATCTTAGAAAGAAACTAGTAGATTATATACCCAACTGTATGTCTATATATATATATAAATACATTCATAAATACATATATATATATATATATATATTCAAACCAAATCAAAAAAAGGAAATTAGGTCCCTTACCTGATTTGAATGAGGAAGAGAGGCTCGGGAAGGCTCGAAGGAGGCGCTAGAGAACTCCCTGGAGGCTTGAGAGGAAGAGGATCTGAGAGGTTTTGGGGTGCAACAGATTGAATATATAATCTATATATAATATAACTCTAATACCACTTGATGGAAAACCAAGACATACTCTTTTTTTAAAAAAAGGCTGAGGATTAGTCTTTGTGGAAAAAGAGAGCAAGGGAGGGGCCACCGGTGTCACATGTGGAGAAATTGGTGCAAGTGGAAAATGAAGAATCCACTGGTGCAGCGCATGCGGAGGAAGAAGAAGGCGTCACGGGAGAGGAAAAATGGTAAAGAAATGGATGGTCGCGATTAGATCTCGGCAAGATCCGATGGATGGCATGCATCTGTGAATTTTAAAAGAGATGGACGGTTGAGATCGGCTGAGGAGATGATCGAAAAAATACGGGGGACGTGGTGATTTTAAAAAGAGATGGATGGATGTGGTTAGATAATATGTGATTTGACGGCTGTGAGTGACGTGGGATTTAAAATAACTTGGACGGTTGTGATTAGATCTTGATCGGATTAGACTGCATACAAAAAACATGGAGGATATTAACGGTCATGGGGGTTCGAAAGCCGAACCGATCAGGCGGCTCAGATCCTGTGCGACACGATCGAACAAAATCGATCCACTCCCGGCTGATTTTTGTTGTTCCACATTGAAACGGAGGGGCTTCTGTGGCTCCTTTATAAGCCTGAGACTCTGATACATTGCACAGATTACTCCCCCTCCCCTCCCAGTACCGCTCCGTACCGGGTTCTTCTGTCGGAGCGCTCCTGTGCCCACCCACACCGTCGTACCACCCCGTATGGTGGAGTGCTCTGGTCCTCACACACTCACCCATGGGTGCTGAGGGAAATCTATGCTTCCCATGCGCGCGACTTAGAACACACCCTATGTGTGCACCGCCCCTAGCCCATTGCCTAGGGGTTGTGGGTGATAATCCCATTAAGTCCTAGAGGGCTACCTTCAAGGTGTCCCTCGGCTAGGTGGGGTACTCACCTAAATTTTAACAAAGTAGATATTTATTTTTTGTTAAATATAAAAATATTTTTTCATATATATATAGGTTCAAAAAAATATGAATCCTCTATTATAAATACATATTTTCCTTATTTTTATAAATGCTAAATTTTTAAAACACAAAGTGATAAATCAATGTTTAATACATCATTAAGAAAATATTATATTAGTATAAAAAAATCAAAAATATATTCTTAGTTAAGACCTTGGTTTAAACATCATGAATGAAAACATTTATAAAATATCTTCAATACATTTGAAATATTTGAAAAGTATTTGAAATCCATACTTAATTTTGAAATCATACTATGTGTAGATAAAATATTAAATCACTAACCTTTTTAAAGTTTATAAAAGAGTTTATATATTTAAATTTATAATTTCAATGGATTCCTTAAATATTTTGGAAAACTAATTATACCTAGTTATTTTAAATTAATCCACTAGAATGACCAATGGATATAATTATATCCATTATAAACTTAATGGTCTCCTAAGGGAAATGGTTGAATTGAGGCCCTTATAAATACATTTATTAGGGTTTTCCATATTCAATACAACTTGGTGAGAAGAATGGTGCACATTATTCCACTAATTCTTAGTGTGGTTGTCATGGCTCTGGCCATACTAATGTTCATTGTGATTGATCCAAAAGACCCTTACTATCTTCTTGGGATTTTTATTGTATTGGGTGGTCTCCTTGTAATTATAATAGGTCTTTTAATAAGTATTTTTGGTTAGTATGGCTTCCTTTGATCTTGTTGCATTGTAAACACTTCAGTGTTTTATTAAATAAAATGCCTTGTGTTTATTTCATATGTTTTGTTTGTAAAGTAAGAAAATTAAATAGAATAAAACCATAATATTATTATTACATGAGAAATAAGTTTTGGGGCATCACATTATCCCCCCCTTCAACTAATTACGTCCTTTCAATTCTAAAATACTCGTACACAACTCGCTAGAAAAACTAGACTCACATCACCTCCCAAATCCCCTCACAAAGTCATCAAACAAGGTTAATCTTCTGAATACCCCCAAGTGGATCCCTAGATTAGTTTCTAGTCCCTCGACTTCATTGAACCAAATACACTGAGAGCACCGAGAGAAGCTAGGATCATCCCTATGCATAAAGCATTTGGGTTTCTAGAGGAAGGAATTTGCTGTGTGGAGATCAGAGATATGGGAGTGGACTAGATCTCTATGAATTCCTCGAACAATATCATTCTTGAAAATTTGGAAGTCATGGAGAATCCCATACATAGAAAAACTTAGGATTTGGTTCATATAGTCCACTCGGTGGTCACTGTAACAACCTGAGATGTTATGAGAAGTATTATTTTTAATTTATTTAATGTCTTGTGTTGTATGTTACACCAAGATTATCTTGCACTATACGCAACACCGTATTAGCTTGCAGTATACGCAACACAATTCTTAGATCGTGTTATACACAATTTCAAGTTCATTTGATAGAAGTTATTCTACACAACATTGAGTGTATATATATATTCAATGTATTAATGAAATATGGTTAGATTCTATTATACGCAATAACAAAGGGGTCTTGCACTACACGCAACCCTTACTTGGCTTTCATTACACGCAATCGCGACCTTCCTCGATAGCGTGTGTAGTACGCAATACCAGGTTTCACTAAACAACGATATATGATTATAATATTATCAAGAACTAGTTGTTATGAATAGTATTAACTAAATTTTGAATTTTATAACATTATTATTCATCTTATAAATTTTCTAAAACATTTTATGTGAACAAAATAATTGTTTCGGGTAAAATAAGTATTTTTCAAAAAATACAGTTTTGCCGCCTTTTGATGGAGCACCCACATTAAATCTAGTTTTTGAAATGTTTATAAGTTCAATTTTACAAAATAAACTTCTTCTTTTGAATCAGGATATAATAATTTACATTGGATAAAGTTTTGATATTTTTCTGATAACTTTCATATTTTAATGAATAGTAAAAACACGCTATATTTTAATTAAAAACAAATTTTTTCATCGTAATAATTTATATGGTTAAATTATATTATTGAATGTTTTTAAAGAATAAATAGAATATATTTTTACCATTTAATATAATGTATGACATTAACATTGATTTTACCTTGAATTCGTAGGTTAAATCAATTCAATCTTTTGCAATGTTTTAAACAAAAACCCGTTTTCTTTCGACAACGGGATTAATTTTAATTTAATTTATTAAACTTTTGTGTATTGAATTTAGAAAAATGGATTCAATATTTGTAATCAGTGGGTCCAAATTATGTTAATAAGCTACTTTTTTATTTTTGGGCATTATGAATAGTAACTACGGTAAATTTTATTTACCATAATTAAAGGTAAATCGGGTAATTAAGGGTAAATATAAGATAATAAAATTACCATAACACCTGAAAAATCCTATTGGATGACTAGAAGTAGACCCATATCACCTAAGGGTTGTATTAGATTCATTTAATGGACTTTTTTCCATGAAAATAATTTAATTATTATTAAAACCAAAGAAAGTGACAACATGTCACTTTCTTAAATCTTATAAGTATAATAATTTTACTTTAGTGATAAATTAAATGAAACTTCAAAAATGAATAGTATAAAAAACTATAATACAATTATATACATCATATGAATTTATTTATAATTTTTAAGGATTAAATAATTATCATTAATTATGACACAATAGTGATGTTGAAATTATTTTATTGATTGAAATATCAAATAAATAATCTTAAAAATATTAAAATAAATATTATATGAACTATTTAATGTGCTCCAATAATTTTATAGATACATATGACATTTTATGAATCTATTAAAGCTTTTAGTTTGAACATATCTTCTGTATATATTTTATTTAAATTCAAATAATTGAATAGTGTCAAAATTGACACTATTGTTATTTTATAAAAATAACACATTATAAAATTGTTTAAAAATCACAAAAATATTTAAAAATTATAAATTAAAATTTATATGGTCTAAAATGTCAAATTTTGGAAAATTAACAACACATATGTAATTATTTATAATAATTTGAAATTTAGAATATTATTACCACAAATAAAATTAAATTGATAAATAAGGATAAATCAAGTTGATAATATTTAAAATAAATTCATAACATGTCTAAATTTTATTGGTTGATGAGATTACAACCCTATCTCATCTAATCTTTTTATATGAGTCATTTTGGAAGTTTTTAAGTGGGTTTGGGATTTAATATAAACTAATCTTTTTTATATTTCCAAAGGTGCCCCTCTCCTCCCTTATAAAAGGGCACCTCCTCCCTCTCCTCCTCACACCAATTTGAGCCTTCAAGCTCGGCCAAACTCTGCCCATTTCACTTCCCCACTTCCTTATAAACCTAATAGAGGTTATGGTATTCTCAAAAGACCAACTCTAGTGCCCTAAGAGAAAGTTTAAATGAGGCACTTTGAGAAAGAGGTAATACCTTCTACCGTTTTCTTCAAGTTCCATTCTTCTTATACTCCCTCTTATTTAGTTGATTCATTATGAAGTAATAACATAATTATCCCTCATATACTGATATGTTATTATAAATATGAAACAACCCTATTTCACCTTCTATACATCCTACGGAAAACAAAATCACCGCGCGTGCGTATGTATGGAATACCGTCTCCACACCGTGGTGTAATATGAGTTTCCACCAACACCTTACATGGATGGGTATAATGGTGTAAAGAATAATTATATATGGTTATTATAACATCATACTGATTCTTATATATTATACCATCCACTCCAATTCTATTCAATAATTATGGAACGATATCATCGCTCGTGCGTACGTACGGATTACCGTCTCCACGACGCGATGAGATTCATTCTCCATGATAACCATACATGAATGGTTATAAAGTTTATATAATGAATAATAATGAAATATATTAAATAATAATTCTACTATATTTATATATATATATATGTATGTATTTATTTCATCTATTTAGTTTCATTCAATTCAATAAGGAAACGAAAACAACATTCATGCGTACGTACGGCCTACCGTCTCCATGAAAGGTGTATTTCATTCCTTTTATAGATCTATAATATATATGTATATGATGAATATATATTATATATAAATCATGTTTTACATTCTGGAATTATGTAAATCAGGATATAAGTAATAATATCAAGAACGACATGTCGAAACACATACGATAAATGAAATGATTTTACCCAAAACGCTGCTTTAACATGGAATTTACAAAAGAACGGGTAATATAAAGTCATAAGTAAAACATATATGATATCATAACAATGAATATGATTATTTAATAAGTCAATGACATTATTTAAATCATTATACAGGAGGTTCGGATCCATACAAAGCATATCGGACCTAAGGTAAGGGAAAATCTCACAATCTCATTTTTATCCGAGATTATTTATACTTCAGAATTTACTGGGAAATATTTATCATCCACATCCATGTTTAATCAATATGTAATATTATTTCCATCCACCTGCAATTTTTTAAATCCAATTTTACCCTTCCTTGAGTTTTTAGTAAAAGAAATGAAAGGAATCTTTTGTCGTTTTTCGTACGAGGTACTTTTTGACTTTTCCGACCAAAGTATGAGAAGAATGTTTTTTTTAACTTATACAGCATGAAAGGATTTTTAATGTTTTATAAAGCCTTATTTTCATGAAGCTTCCTCCAAAATATTTCATGACTAATTTTCAACAAAATCTTTTTCTTTTAAAATTTCATAACGTTTTGTGAAACGAAATTGATTTTGAAGAAGAAAGGATATTTTCCTCAAGAATTCATCGCAAGTGTTTTATCAAAACCATTTTTCATCTAAGATGACATTATTTCATATGTTTATGTTTCAAGTATCATGTATCTATGATTTACATGGATTCACTTTTCTTATTATGAAATGATATCCATTTCTTTTATATGGATTATCTGATGATGAGATGATGTTTATGAAACCCATTTTATTCGTTGGGTTATTATGAAGAATGTATGTTTATTTTGTGGCACAAGTAAGAATGATTTCATTATGAGATGGGTGGGACCTATATCTCCCTCCAATTAATTAGGTAAAGATTTATATCTCATGAGATAGATATGGCTAGAATGGTAAGTTAATCTGGTTCAGTGTTACAGGACTGAAACGAGGAGTGAACTCGATTCAGAAAGGGACTTTGTCCACTAAGAAGGTCTTGGAAGCAATGCCTTGGCTACTATGGAAATCATAACATATTCTGAATGGTTGCAAAAATTACATGTTTTATTCCCATTATATTTTATCATGGTTGACGTTCCATTATGATATATGCCTTACGTACTTCCACAATTTATGTCTTTGCTCAAGATTTTGATGTTTAAATTTATGGTTCAAGTTTTTGCTTCCAAATGTTTATGGATTGTTTTATGTTATCTATGTTTTCCCTTACTGGGCATTTGAGCTCACCCTTTTTATGTTTTATTTTCCTTAGGAAATAAAGAAAGGTTTTAGGTAAGGAAGCAAAAAGGGGAAGATTGTTATGGGAGTTGTTGAAGATATTTCAACATAATTAGAAGTTTATATTCCGAGTTTCCAAAGACACTAAACTATTATGGTCCTTGTGTGTATGTTTTTGTTATGTATTAAGTATTCCTGAAAAGTAATGTTATGTCCATGTATGTCAAGATTCGGGTCTCTACAGTCACCCTCCAACACAGCTTCTTGAAATTTCATCAAATATTGATAGTTCTCAAATAGATTGAAACATAAGAAAATTCCCTCATAGCACTTTTACCTTTTCCTAAATTATGAAAATTTAGTAGTTGCAATACGGTGGTAGATGTAGCTTTCCTATTTGTAGGAACAGAGAATATTCAAGCTGAGGGATACATTATAAATTTTTTTTCAAGTTAGGCGTAGGTTTTCAAAAGGTTCATAGTCTTCTGAACATGCCTCAACGATTATGTGTTCTAGTAACTCGATATGAAGATATAAGATGTTGGTTGGTGAACTCATGACTTCTCTCTAAAAATTTCAAGAGATATGTTTTATTCATCAAGGCATAACCATATAAAAATGGATAATTTATTTGAATTATCATGTTAAATCATCAAAACATATTACATTATTCAGATTTACAAAGTTCATAAACCCAAGGTGTTACATAACTACTCACTCACTCACACAACACTAGTGTAGATTTCCTAACGTCCTCCTTTACCAGGTCCACCGTCATTGAAGACTTTCTTGGTAGGTTCTTCCAATTATATTGATCCCCAAAATTTTCTAAAACTCCTCAATTTCATTCACCTAGATACACTTCACATAGCTTGAGTCAAACTCATGCAGCCAATAGTAGGTCCTCGAAAGGGTGGCACGGGAGGTGTAGAGTTCAGAGATATTGGAATGAACATGGTTCTGGTAGACTAATTGGATGACTTGGTTTTCTAAAAACTAGATGTTGTAAAGCCTCCCATACCTAGTGAAACTCAAGACTTTGAACATATAGGTTGTGTGGGGGTCGCCCGCCTCTACAGCTTCTCGTAACTTCTCTATCACCAGATAACCCTCAGATAGAGTGAAACACAAGAAGAGGACTTCGTAGTAACTTCCTTTGTGTGCATAAAAAGAAAGTTTTTCTTGTGACATGAGGTAGTAAACGTGGCTCAGTCCTTGATAAATTAGAAGGATACTTGGGTTTATAGACACTTGATAAAGGTGTTTATAGGTTAGACCCAGGTTCACAACTGACAGGTACATCTCTAAACATGACTGGACAATTATATGTTCTAGTAAATCGGTGGGGAGAGACAAAATACTTGTTTTGGATCTCATCAAAAAATTTTAAGAGAAACTCTACTTAGTGAGATATAAATAAGTTTTTACTATTGTTCTAATTTTCTAGGGTCTAAACCAATCCTATGATACTAACTATCATGCCTCGGCCCCAGGCTGCCCCGAATCCTGTGCGGAGCTGAAATAAAACATGGTCTGTAATTTTTTTATAAAAAGAAAAGATTAAATCGCACACACATGTTCCTCTAGAGAGGATCATTTTAATTTAGGTCCTAGAGAATCAAATACAATTATTACAATTCCTTCAAAACTAAACAAAAAGTCTTGATTAATCATTCACCAAACAAAGGGACTCAAATCCACTAAACCTGTAAAAGAAAACAGATTGAAAACGCATGGTGAGCATACAAATGCCCAGTAAGGGGTTTTAAAATAACATAATATACCAATTAAAACCTTTTGAAAACATTAATCTAAAATTATTCATAAAAAAATTTCTTAAGGAATGTTGTAAAACATGTATCATAACTTAACACTTTGTTTAAGCAATATAAGAGCACAATTCAAGGAATACTAACAGAGTTATAAGGAAACATATTCTACATAAAAGCATGATCATACAAAAATACATGGTTTACATAATAATAAGTAAAATTCATTATAATCTTAATGGGTATGACATGTGAAAGTTCAAGTAAAAAATTTATAACTAAGAGTAATACTTGATCAGACTTGTGCATAAAAAATAATAACTTCAATTTCATCCTTTACTACTATGAATCATACAATGGATAATAAATCTATGAGTGCTAAATAATTAATAATCGATAAGCTTTTATTTATTCTGATTCCCATAAACATAAGCTATTTAAGCAAGAATATTCTACTAGTCGAATATTATTTTGGTTAATTAAATTACATAGTCATAATGAGGAAAGTGCATATGCGGGACTGTGTCATGGCCTCGACCAAGACGTCTAATGATTAAGGCCTCTGCCAAAATCAATAAATCATAGTCGAGAAAGGCCTCGGCCAATTATACGTCTAGTTGTCTCATGAGACCTACCAATGCATCGAGGGGATATAGTGGGCCCCACCCGGTAGTACATAAGTCCAATGCATTCTTCATTTCTATAAATCAAAGTGCTCATACCCCTTAAATTTATTAAATTACTTATCACTTATCATTCCAAGTGTAATATATTACTTGGTTTCTTATTTCATATTATTCAAAGTGTCCCATACCACCTTGAATAATTTAATTTCTCATTTCATATTATTCAAAGTGTCCCATACCACTTTGAATAATTTAATTTATTTATTCCATAAATGGCCATTTGAGTTTGATTACTTTCATTAGTATTTTCATATACCAAGTGAACCATGCATATGAGTGTTAATAAATATATTATTATGGATATGAAAATAAATTATATGTATGATAAGTAGATTATAGCATATGTAAAGAAAAATAAAGAATTACAAGTTTATCACATAAAATGATAATCCCTAAAATCCATATTATGAATGTAAAAATTTTATATTTAAAAATGCACAATTCTAAAATTAGGATAATTTCCATTCATATTTAAAACACATGCTGATAAATGGGCATATTTAACAATACAAAAATTAATGATTGAAAATATTTATTGCGTCAGATTCAAATGCTTTATAAAAATAGATTATTTCATTCTTCTAAAAATACTAGGTTGGCATACACAAGGGTATCCATTATTCTTGTATAAATGTGGGTTAAAATTATATGAACTATATATACAAAGTGAAAACACAATATTTTCTCAACCAAACCACGGTTTAATAAATTATAATGAACATTATACATCCCACATACATAATTAAATCAAAAAAAACTAGTTTTTATGAAAACATAATTAGTTTATGATTAAAATCCAAAGGTACATATGCATATACCCATACATACATATATAAGAGTTTTGTACAAATATATAATTCTTTACATTTTAAAAAACTACTTAAAACTTTGAAGCTCAGTAATTAGGAGTCTTAATTTTGAGTATAATAGAGTCTTATCGAAACCAGTATGAATATATATATATATATAGACATATATATAACTAATTATATAAAGTGTTTAAAAAGGATCATATAGCATATGTGTAATGAAACTTCTATTATTTTAACACACTTTAGGAACATTAGTTAATCAATGGTGCATAAATCACAAACCATGCCATGAAATATATAACATTTGTTTTTAAAATATATACATATAGATAATTATATATACTTATACACATATAGAACCACAAAAAATCACACACCCTTGCATGATAAAGAGTTAATATCTTTATTAAAGATCAAGAATTCATTATCTTAGAAAGAAACTAGTAGGATATATACCCAACTGTATGTCCATATATATATGTACATATATATATACACACATACTCAAACCAAATCAAAAAAAGTAAATTAGGTCCCTTAACTGATTTGAATGAGGCGGAGAGGCTCAAGAAGGCTCGAAGGAGGTGCTGGAGAACCCCCTGGAGGTTTGAGAGGAAGAGGATCCGAGAGGTTTTGGGGTGCAACAGATTGTATATATAATCTATATATAATATAATTCTAATACCACTTGCTTGAGTAAAGAGACATACTCAGTTAAGAAAAAGACTGAGGGTGAGTCTTTTTGGAAAAAGAGAGCAAGGAAGGGGCCACCGGTGTCACAGGTGGATAAATTGGTGCAAGTGGAAAAGGAATAAGCCACTGGTGCAATGCACATGGAGGAAGAAGAAGGTGTCATGGGAGAGGAAAAAAGATAATGAAACGGATGGTCAGGATTAGATATCACCCAAATCTGATGGCTGGGGTGCATCCGCGAATTTTAAAAGAAATGGACGGTTGAGATCAACTGAGGAGATGATTGGACGGCTATGGGAGACGTTGTGATTTTAAAAAGAGATGGATGACTGTGATTAGATAATATGTGATCCGACGACTATGAGCAATGTGGGATTTAAAATAATTTGGACAGCTGTCATTAGATCTCGATTAGATCAGATGGCACACGAAAAACACGGAGGATATTCGCGGCCATGGGGGTTCGAAAGCCGAACTGATCGGGCGACTCAGATTGCGCGCGATGTGATCGAATAGCCCAGATCTTCTCCCAACTGATTTTTTTGTCACACATCAAAATATAGGGGCTTCCACAACTCCTTTATAAGCCTGGGACTCTATCCATTGTTCAAATTACTCCCCCTCCCCTCCTAGTACCACCCCGTACCGGGTTCTTCTATGGGCGCACTCCTGCACCCACCCACGTCATCGTGCCGCCCTACATGGTGGTGCGCTCTGGTCCTCACACATGCACCTATGTGCGCTGAGGGAAAGATATGCATCATGTGCGTGCGACGTAGCACGCACCCTGCATGCGCACCGCCCCTGAGCCATTGCCAGGGGGTTGTGGGTGAGAAGCCTGTCAAGGCTTAGAGGGCTAACTTTAAGGTGGCCCTCGACTAGGTGGGGTACTCACCTAAATTTCAACCAAGTATATATTTATTTTTTGTTAAATATAAAAATAGGTTTTCATATATATATATATATATATTGGTTCAAACAAATATGATTCCTCTACTATAACTACATATTTTTCTTAGTTTTATAAATTCTAAAGTTTTAAAACACAATGTGATAAATCAATGTTTAATACATCATTTAGAAAATCTTATATTAGTATTACAAAAATCAAAAACATATTCTTAGTTAAGACCTTTTTTTAAACATCAAGAATTAAAACATTTATAAAATAACTTTAATACATTTGAAATATTTGAAAAGTATTTATAATCCATACCTCATTTTGAAATCATACTAACTATAGATAGAATATTAAATCACTATCCTTTTTAAAGTTTATAAAAGAGTTTATATATTTAAAGTTATAATTTCAATGCATTCGTTAAATATTTTATAAAACTTATTATACTTAGGTATTTTAAATTAATCCACCAGAATGACCAATGGATATAATTATAGCCATTATAAACTCAATGGTCTCCTAAGGGAAATGATCGAATTTAGGCCCTTATAAATACATTTATTTGGGTGTTCCATATTCAATACAACTTGGTGAAAAAAATGGTGCACATCATTCCACTGATTCTCAATGCCATTTCTGTGGCTCTGGCCATACTGATGTTCATTGTGATGGATCCAAAGGACCCTTACTATCTTCTTGGGGTTTTTTTTTGTATTGGGTGGACTCCCTATAATTCTAATAGGTCTTTTAATAGTTATTTTTTGTTAGTATGGTTTCCTTTAATCTTGTTTTAATGTAAACACTTCAATGTTTTATTAAATAAAATGCCTTGTGTTTATTTCATATGTTTTTTTCGTAAAGTACGAAAATTAAATAGAATAAAACCATAATATTATTATTACTTGAGAAATAAGTTTTGGGGCATCACATGTTCCCTCTTACGGATATACCTCTTTGACTGCCTCCACAGGGTGTTATGATTATTCCCCTTCTATCACTTTAAGGTGTTAAAATCACTACCTATCGCATGATGCTACCCCATGTTCACATGGGATTCCTAATGTGAAATCCTTGGAATATATGTACCTACAGCGTAAGCTTCCCCATGTTCACCTGGAATGCCTGAGGTTAAAGTATTCAAAGATATTCCTTTGGAATTAAATACCTCGTGATCAGCATGAGATTCCTTGGGTTATACAGCCATAGATTTCCTCTTCTGAGGAAGAATACAGGTGACCAATGTTCCGATGTCCAGACATGCCATCAATGTCAAACGTGACTACACTCCTAACTGAAGATTGTTGCCCTATCAAGACCCTTTGGAATGTCCAGATAGAAGCAGTGTAATTAAATGGAATCCACAAAGAGATGGTGGTGGGAATGAGTTTCAAGAACATGTCTTAATCAAAGAGGGGGACCTGGACTTGGAGACAAGTTCCAAGGAGAAATTCATAGAAGGAGGAAACAACATTACATCATCTTGTTTCGATCAAGGAGCATACATCACCATCATGAGTGATGAATGTCACCCACCATTGGAAATCGGGAATGTGGGGTAACAATTCATGTCAACAAACAATAACAAGTGAGGTGGGCCCCCTAGTTAAATAATTGTAAACAATCAGTTGGAGGATTTCATAGGCTACCTCCAAAGTGAGGATGTGGTACTTCCAAACCAATATGTTCACCAACTGGAAATGGGGGTGTTACATTGGTGAAAACATAAGTCAAGGCCTTGGGGCCAAGGATTCCATGGAGAATAATGTACATGATTGTTGTATCAGGTGGTTTTTTATAGCAGCTTGAGGTATTTTGGAGGAAATACCAGCTTATCTAGAAATCTCAAAATCTGTTGGCACATTTGACAATGCCATTTGGATTGTAAGGTGTCTCAAAAGTCTTGCAGAGGAAAAAAGACACCTTATTAATGAATTATCAAATATAAGAGTACATGGTTGATCAATTTCATTCATATTTAAAGGATAAAATGTTAGTCCCCATTTTTTATGAAAGGTTCTGCATAGTTAAAATATTTTACATCTGGTTAACCATTTTTTTTCTGAATATTCTGTTCTAGTTATTTATTATGAGTGGCTCGATATAGTTTCACAATCAATGATTTCTATAGGGAATATCCCTAGAAACACAAAATGGTTCCCAAATTTGAAATGAATCTATACCTGCTTTCCAAAGGTATATGGTTATTAGTGAATCATGACCATTGATGATTAGGAACTCACATTAGTTGAGAGGATGGGAGTTAGGTCTTATTTCACCCTTTTGGTGGGAATTATTTCCTATTCCAAGACTATCTTATCAATTTATGGTATGTTTTTTAATCCTTCCTAAGACATGATATGGGGTCGATTACCCCTTTTCTAATGAATTGATCAAGACCATGTGTTTAAGGGAATAACTACATGAATCATAGGTTTTCCATTATTCTATTCTATATTTATGATGCCCTATTTTATGGTTATATTCAGGATTTATAGATTTTATTACTATACAGGGAGGTATTTGGTATCTTGGAGATGGGATTAAACCTATATGAAGTATCCTATATATCTATTTAGAATAGGAATAAAAACCCACATAGTTCATTTGACATAGTTTAAGGTCAAATGGTAGGACTATACCTTCCTGTTTAACATCATGTGGAAAGGACATAAATATAGAGCTCAAAACTTAAGGAGACATCCTATATACCCTATTAAGATAGGATTTAGAGTCCACATATTTTTTATTATGAAATTTTGTGTCATGAATGGTACTACATTAGAGGTATTAAGATGGACTTATGCATGTAAGGATTCCCTAAACTACCTCATCTTGAGTATGACCATTTCAATAAATATGATATGTAATCAGGCTTATATACCAATGAAGGGACCACACTAGGGGTATACTCATCATGATATTTGTACAATAGTCACTAATCTCTAATCCCTTGTGAGTCATGCTCGGTGTGGGAAACAATATATTTTGGAAGATTGGACACACCATGTGAGACAAAAAAAATTAAAGGGAATACACATTATAGATTCCCTTAGATAGGTATAATTACCAGTCTCATGGAGAATATGGTATGGATCTTGGGCCTAAATAATGAATCCTTTGTATCCTAATTATAATAGGAATCAGATTCTTCATAATTCATTTAATCCCTAACCCACTGATGGGTTTAAGGTACTTAAGGTCATGGTCAAGGATTATACTTTAGAGGAATCCTTCTTATGAACCCATTTCTCATTTTCTAATGGAAAAGGAAGTATGGTAGGATTATATGATAATTTGGGTTTTATGATGTAAGGTAATTGGAATATGGAGGGAATTACACCAAGGTGGATTCCCATTGAATCTCAGCCTTAGGAAGGCATCTTACATATCTCATCTGTAATGAGAATCAGATCCCTCATAGTTCAATGACTCCCAACCTAGTGATGGGTTGGGATATGTGATTACACTTGAAGGGATTATTATTATCCCTTGGTTTTAGGAAATAAAGGTAATTATACTATAATGGAAACCCATGTTACATATTCATTCTCTATCCCCTGATAGATAAAGAGAGATGATGACCACCGAAGGTCTGTCAAATATTTTTATTATGACACAAGGGCCCATCTGAGAGCATAGCACAAATTGGGTCACATGAGTGTGTAGCCCTAACTCATTAAGGGAAATCATCTTGTAAATGGGGTAATCAGCTAAAGGTTCATGGTCAGGGGTTTACATTGTGTATATTCAAGTGTGTTTGTCGGAAAATGTTGACATGTCCTAGGGTGTCTTCCTGACATGACTAGGGTGTCTACCTGATATGTATTGAGTGTCTTCACGACATATCCTGAGTGTATTTCTGACATGTCCTAAGTGTATTCCTAACATTTATAGATTTTCATATTGATAAGGTTGTCATATCTCAGGGTGCATCGCATGATCTAAGATGAAATTTCAATGGGATGTCACATGATCAAAGCAGACATGTCCAAGGTGCTTTGCATGATTAAAGGTCAACATGTACAGGGTGACTCACATGATTGAAGGCTAAAATGTTTAGGGTGATTTACATTATCAAAGTATACATTTCTAGGAACTTTTGTGTGATCAACACTATCATTTACAATGAATTTCAAGTGACCAAGTTTAGCATGTCCATAGACTTTTTCATGATCAAGGTCAGCATATCCAAGGCCTTTCACATGATCACGAATAACATGATTAAGGTCACATGAGGGAATCAAAAGAATGTTGAGGAGTCATGAGATCATGTGATCGTAAAAGAGTCATGTGATAGTGTCTTTCAAATATTTCCATGATTGCACTCATGAAAAGGAGTTCACATCTAAGGATTGGAGTTACATGTCCAAGGCGATCATGCCAAGGATATATGGTCAAAAAATTTCTTGTGAGGAAGAGTGCATTCTTGAGAGTTCATGTAAAGGGTTCACATCCTAGGGTTTTCATGGTGAGATGAAGGCATGTCCACTGGTTCACATGCATGTCAAGGTTTCATGCCAAGGAGTGTTCACTTAACAAGGGTGAATGCCTGTGAGTTACCACATTTCATTGTTGAGGGTCTGTGAGGGAATTACATGTCATGGTATTCATGAATAAATTCACATACATTTCAAGGGGTGACCACATAACTAAGGTTTTTCATTGTATGGAAAATAAAAAAGGCATCATGATGTTGAGGTTTTCCACATGATAGCATCACATGATGTTCAATTATTTGTGTGATTATGTGACCTCAAGGGGTTCTTGTGATGGGTTCTCACGGTAGGATCTCAAGGTTATCTGGATGATTTATCTAGAGGAAAAAACATGATCTTCTCCAACTCTCTGTTATATGCATCTCTTTTTCTACATATCCCCTTAGTCTTGTTCATGTGTTTTTTCAAGGGGAAAGGGTTTATATAGGTGTAGGTGGCCACATATATCACTTTATTAGATGATTAAGGCATCGTGTTCACTAACTAGAGGTGGTGGGTGGATTCACATGATCGGTGTCATGCGATCGCATAAAGGTTTCACCTGATCACTATTTTTTCATAAAAAACATGATGGGATTCAGATGATCATGTGATAGTTTCCTAAACAACTATTTAGGGAATTGCATTATGGAATCGGAGGTTTAGCATGATAATGTTTCATTAATTGGATAGTTTTTTTACACTCCTTGATATCTTCACATGAGAAAATAAATAAAATAAAGAAGGTGAAAGCTTCCCATGAAGGAATGTTATATTCTTCTTCAAGCGAAGTCGCGGTGATGTCGTACTACCTCATGCAGTTGTCACCACTTTTTCATTTGCTACTTAGAACATATTATAATGACTTCATGTGATGATGCTGCTTTTGATGCTTTTATTGGGGCCCCTTCTACATATTGATATGATGCATGTGCACACTGGCTACTACATCCCCACATCCCCACTTTCCAAAGGAGGGTGAATTTCATCACTTTCATTGGTGATGTATACTCCTTGATTGAAATGGGATGATTGAATGTCAGTTCCTCCTATGGATTCCTCCATGGAGATAATTTCCTAGTCTAGGTCTCCCCCATAGATTTAATTCATGTTTTTGAAACTCATTCTTGATTCCATATCTTTGGTGAAACTGGTTAATTACACTAATTCCATATGGATATTCTAATTTTTTTCTTGATAGGGAAGAAACCTTTGATCAGGAGACTAGTCACATTGGGAATCACTAGGAATGTTTCTACACTAGAAGAATTTTTCATCTATATTCTTTATCCTGGGAGGGTATCTCATGTGAAGCATCTTAGGGCATGAAACCCAAGGAATATCATGTTGATCATGAGGTAATGACGCCATAGGTTTAAGTATTCCAAGGAGATTTACCTTAGGAATCCCATACTAATTCATGGGGTTGGTGCTTTGGATTATTTCACAAGTTCTATGTACTATAGAGATAGATTGGGATGTCTGGTTGAGATGGATCGGGGAATAAGTTTAACATCTTATAGATATGGTAATAGGGTTAATGTCTTATGGGGATAGGATGGATGGATCAAGGATCCCTATGGAGGCAGATCTTTGATGGATAGATTACAACACCCTTTGAGGTGGGCCTGGGTTTGATGGATCAAAACACCCCTTGAGATAAATCTGAAAGGTTTATTAGAACCCCCCTTGAGGTGGATTAGGGAGGTAGTCCCAAGAAGGGAATATGTAACACCTGGGGTGGATAGACCAGAGCACCCCTTGAGGTGGGTCTGTGTTGGATGGATCAAAGATCCCCTTGAGAAGAATTATAAAATTTGATCAGAATTTCAATTGAGGGGAATCGTGAAGGTGTGTCCCTAGGAGAGAAGATTCCATGCCTGAGTGGATAGACCGGAGTGCCCCATGAGGTAGGTCCAGGTTAGATTGATCAGAGTGCCCATTTAGAAGAATCCAAAAGGTTGATCAGAACACCCCTTGAGGTGAATCAAGGAGGTTTTTACCTAGGAGAGAAGATTCCACACCTTGGTGGATGTACTAGAGTTCCCCTTGAGTTGGGTTTAGGTTGGATGGATCAAAATTCCCCTTAATACGAATCCAAAAGTATTATTAGAATGCCCCTTTCAGATCAGGGAGGTGTTTCCCCAAGAGGGAATATTCCACACCTGGTTGGATGGACCACAGTGCACCTTGAGGTGGGTCCATGTTGAGTGGATCAGAGTGAAACTTGAGAATAATCTGAAAGGTTAATCATAAAACCCCTTGAGTCGAATCAAGGAGGTGTGTCCCTAGGAGGGAAGATGTCACACATGGTTGGATGAACCAGAGTGCCCCTTAAGGTGGGTCTGAGTTGGATAGATTAGAATTCCCCTTGATATGAATCTAAAAGGTTCATCAAAAAATACCCTTAAGACAGATCAAGGAGGTACATACCTAGGAGGGAGTACCTATGTTTACCATTGGTTGGGATTGAACCTCAGGGAGGCATCCTACGTACCTTGTTTAGAACATAGGGATCAAAACCCACATAGTTCAATGCCATAATTTAAGTTCATGTGATAGGACTAATCCATCTAGTTTAACATCAGGAGGTACGGACGCTCATGTCATGAAAGGAGTGTCGATGAGGGATGGTGTTGGTCGTAGACATGGAATCGGACCTTTGTAAGAGGATTTCTCTTGGTTGTAGTGGTGTGGGGCTTACACATTGAGATTCCTAGAGTATCTCATTCCATGTGAGTGTTAGAGATATGGGGATAATCCCATTCCACTCATACATGGATCCTCCTATGTTGATCACACGTGTTAGGACTATAGTTTTATGTCATGTGTTGAGGATGTTTTTATGCAGTTTAATGTCATATGACTAGGACATAGAGGTGGAAGTTTTAGGTCATGAAGCTTGAATGTGGGTGGTCTCACTCCTCACCCCTTGGGATTAATAACCACCAATCATGGTCCTTTTGTTGGGGCATGGTGTTGTAACTACTAGGGTACAATGAAGAGAGGATTGGTCAATCACGAGGTCGACGTTATAGTACCCATTCCTAGAAGCAACAAATATTAGAGTACCCATACTCAGAATAAGTGGGTAAGATTACAGGTTAACTGGAGGTATAAGTGATGTCAATTAGGGGACTCAAAAGTCATTGTTTCAAAGTTTGGAGGTTTTCTCACAAGAGTTTCATGATAAGGGGGATCTAGCACAAGGGTAGGACATGGAGTCTTTAGGTGTAGGTGCTCGTAAGATTTAATTTGTTCATAGATTAGGGTTGTGCTCATGTGGTTTCCCTTGAACACACCTAAACTATATTAAAATTCATTGCATGAGGGTTACTAAACTATAGGAAAAATCATGTTTGGGACCACGGGAGGTCTGTTATGAAATATTCCATACCTTGGGTGTTCTATGTTGTGTGTTTTCATAGAAGAGTAGTTTTATGCACATCAGAGTGATGCTTTGCCTTCTGGAGATCCTCCCCAAGGGATGGGGTGAGCTTTTATTTATATCTTAAATCCTTAGTGGTGGGTTCAAAAAGCCTTGAATGAAAAAGGGTATTTATTTTTGGTTCCTTCCTCTACTATGAGGGCTTCATCATGCAACTTCATTGGATTGATGTCACCTTTGGCATGCAAATAGGACTGTTGCGTGCAACACTCAATTATTGCACACATCCCCTATTTCATTCATGCACTTTACTTGTCCATCCTATTGGACTTGATAGAAAATATGAAAAATATTATTATATGTGGCATGCAAGACTTTTCATATGAAATGGTCTTCTTTCACGTAGGCACCGAAACTTGTTCATTCCATGTTCATTGACCCTATAATGGTCCTTCAGGGAGTCCTTCATTCTTGGTTCATCCAAAAATGGTTTTTTAAATCTTTAGATAAAATTTTAGTGCCAAAAAATGACCCCCCCCACACACACCTCGAAATATGATCTGAAAAGGAATTAGAAGGTTATGTTCCAAGGTAAGTGTCACAGAGAGTGATCCATTCCTATGGGTGCACAAAAAATTTACAGTTGGGCATTAAAGAGTATTTCACATGTCAGAAATCCACTAGTCTACACCTATAAATAGGTAGAGGGGGCCTTTGTATGGTACCTGGACTTTTTGAATGATAGTTTTCCTTGCTCTTACGTCTGTAAGTATTCCTTTTGTGAGAAAACTTGAGCTTCAACCTCGTATTTTACACAACCTACTTTATCACATCTAATTCTGCGATAAAGGAATTATTTTTAATGCATCACACAAAACTTTCACACCACCATGACTCTTGTTCTCCAAACACCTTCTCTTGTGTGCACTTCCCTTACACTTTTCAAAATACTTAGAAATGGAACAACAACAAAACCATACTGAGATTAAATCTGTCACTACTACTCAGAGATCTAAAATTTTAGGAAATAATGAGATCTCTCAAGATAGGATGGTTTTTTAGACAACCAAATGCTCATGGGGATGCTAGAAGAGGCCTGGAAGAACTATCCACTAAGAAACTACCTTCCACTATGGAATTTTGGGCTGGAATATGAGGAAAATATCCCAAGATTGAAAGTAAAAAACACCATAATCATGTTTCACACGTGAGGATGATATCAAACATTGTAATATATCTATTCATGGACACCCTAGTTGGGAGCATGAGGTCATGATTGTCTACGTGCTGAATGGGAGTACTAGGAAATTCATGGGGGAGAAACCAAAAGTTGAAGAATTTCCTTCCCACTATGCTAGCATTCTTCGGAACAGTATACAGAATAATAGAAAGGTTTTTCATCAGAATTAGGATTTTTGGTCTAGAATAAATCTTTCCAATTAATGGGATTGGGTGCACTGATTATGCTATACATTGTTGAGTATGGGGAGGAGCTATGCCATATCAGATTGTACAAGGCAGTGTGGACATCACAGTTCCATTTCTACCATTAACAGGAGCTTGTGTCAAAGCTCCTTAGTTGATGGTACCCAAATAAAAACACCTTCCATATTCATCATAGGTAGGTGAGAATTATTTTATGGGATATTCACTACATTGGTTACATCCCACTAGAAGGGTTCCAGTACAATGAGTTCCTTCCATTGTAGAACACTTGGGGTGGTAGGCAATGGACTCATCTCCCAACAGAACACCTTCTAGAGGCATTGAAGAAAAAGTTGGATCATTCCCTCATGTTTCACAAAGATATCACATTTGAGGTGTGTTTTGATATTTTTTTAAAAAGAATCCATCTGTGAGGATTTCGGAGTGTGTAAAGTAGTGCCCGATAGCATAACAGAGGAGGAGGCTGGGATCGTATTAGTTGATCCTAGAAGAGGGGCAGTTTGAGTGGTGGGGATATATCATGGTGGAATTATTGGAGAAAATGGTCCACTACACTACATTTATCGCCACATTCCTGAGTGGATAGCTGCTTCCAGTCTACACGTGGATGGTACTACACCTGGGGATGCTGGTGATGGCAGAAATCTTGGCTGTCGGTAATAGAGTAAACTCAGGGGTACCAATATTGGATAGTCTCTACATCCTGCAGACCATGTGGAAAGGGGATGCACACCAAGAAGGATTTTTGGCCCATTCTATTTCTTTCATGGATGGATCATGGTTCACTTTGGGATTTATGAGTTCTTGAACACCATCAACCCGCTAAATGCTAGTTTGAGGCTGTCACTGCTTAATATTGTTGGGGCCATGAAAATGGCACTCGATGAGACTGGGGTCATGATTATAATTGAAAAACAATGAAAACTTAAACTTACACCCATTATCAACTCTGATTGGTCCTATAGTACGACCTGTAGGGGACATGGGAACAAAAGAAGTTCCTGAAGAGTTTGTAGGGCATCGTGCTAGCAATTAGGAATGATGAACATGTCTACTACAAACCGTATACACCAACCCAGTTTTCTAGGAAGGTTGAGTTCCTCCAGTGGGTGATGAAGAGAGCCTATATAGGGATACATGAGGAGAGTAATCCCTATATACTTCATCATCTCTGGTGGATACTGATTTCTGTGGTATCAAGGGAAACCATTATACTATCGCCGACCAAAGTCGATGCTAGCCTATTGGTGGATTACACTATAAACTAGGTTGCAACTTATCCAAACGTGATCTTGTAGAAGTGAATTCTAGTAATCAATCCAATGAGCATGATTCCAGAGTAGTGGAATGGTCATAGGGATACTCTCTAAGGTGCGATCTAGACAATGTGGGTAGATCAAGTTGGAGTTGTAGCGGGGATGGTAGAGTTTGTTGTTACACCCCCACCCCTTGGAGGAGAGGTGTCCTAGAAGAGATTTTGGGGGAAAACAGGGGGGCCTAGGTTTGGATGAGAAGATCCATGAAGGATTCTAGTAGGATTCTTAAGTACATGAAACAACCATCTACTGATGCTATCATCCCATCTCTTTGAACAACATGGAGGATGTTGTGAATGTCGATGTTGATAGAGGATCTATGGAGAAAATTGATCTGAGATGAAATCAAGCTGCCATATTTTGGGCCTGTCCAAATTATGGGTAATGTGAGATTCCACAAAAGACACATATACCTTACTTCCATGGACACCTCTTCATTCCAACAAGGGGAGTATTATCCTCCTTCCACCCCATTACGTGTGATGTTTGGTGGTGATCCAAGGTGGGAGGAGACTCCACCTATTGATGACTCATCTAAAAAGAAATCAATAGAAAGTGATGCATAGGGCTCCAGTGGTGAGGAATCCTTGGGATCAGTTGCCAATCAAGGGAGTTGTAAAGACCTGGATTTCCATGTAATTTTTTTTAATTATATGGAACAATTCCAAGTCTTCAAAATTAGACGGCGTTCAATTATGATGTCCAGTGTGTCGGGAATAAAATTTTAAACTTTATTTAAGGTATGATCAGTAAAAGTGCGAGCAAGAAATCTTAATTTCTGAACCGTTGCTCAAAATTGAAATCTGAGGGCACTGTTAAACTCAGAACGCTGTGATTCACTTAAGGGAGGTTTAACCTCAACTGAAATGGGTCAAGAGGAGAAGTTGGTTTTTTCATTTTTCATGGAGGATTAAATAAAATAGATATATTTTATTTTAAAAATATCCTCCCACCTCTCCTTTTAATTTTTGGTGACGGGGACCACAAGAGGGTGGTCGAGCATTTAATGATGGGCATTAAATTTCTGGTTACACAAAATGTGTAACCACTAATCCCTTTAATTAATTAGGTTCATTAATTTTAAATTAATGAACCACCCTATTTAATGTTTGTAATCTCCTCTTTCCTATTGGTTAAATTTTTGAAATCATTGGCAAAGGGGGAGATATAGAGAGGAGAACTTTGGAGGAACCCTTCAGTGAATAACGGATCCACCAAGAAAGATCAGAGGATCGTCGTTCGAGCGGCGCCATTGGAATCTTTTTGCAGGAATGACAAACACTGAACCACCTTCAATTGTGAATGTTCTCCAATGAATTTATGAGGTAGGGTTTAATCTTTATTTTCTTCCAAGATTTGATGATAGTTTTCTTGATTCCCTCTTATTATCAAGCTAACGTGGAGGGCGCGGTCCAAACGAACAAGGCTCGGACCCTATACTACTTTTTTAATCTATATGTTATTCACGGAAAAATTTTTGGGTTGAATGGAATCTGGAACGAAGGGTCATGTAGCAAAGAGGGCGTCTCAGGGAGCTCATAGATGCAATCACATGGAAAAACAGCTCACCAGAGCTCACCGGGTGACCCGCGGAAGACCGTTGGAAGGCTATGGTGGCAGCCGGCACTGGCCAGCCATGGTGGTGGCAGCGTTCCATCACGTGCTGCTGGAGAAGCAGGCCATGGATCTTTATCCACGACGGCTGGCATTGGCCGACCATAGAAGGGAGGGTGGCACGCCCGTGCACACCGCCGGAGAAGGTGGCTGCGGATTTTTAGCCGTGGGGAATTCAAGAAGTGGCCAACATTGGCCGACCGTAGGAGGAGGCAGCGATGTGCAATGGCACGCCACCGGAGTATCCACGACTCCGACACCGCAGCAGAAGAACTCGCTCCCTACGGGTCCCGCGGCAGATGAGGCGGCACCACGTGGAACCGTCGCTGTGGAGGAAACCGAACGGTTTCTCGACTGTTCAGGAAAACCAGGGGACTCCCCCCCCATGTCATCTAGGGAGGGCCCTGCTCTAGAAGTCCGTGCATGCCCAGTGGGTTGCGCCCCACCGTGGGCTGGGCCATGCATGCCCAGCTGGTTGTGCCCCACCACGGGTCATGCCAAGCGAGCCCAGCGGGCTGTGCCTCTGTGGGCCGGGCTGTGCCCTTGCGAGCCGAGCCGCACCTTCCTACAGGAAATTCTAGACCATGGCCTTGTGGGTTAAGCCCACCACAACCTGACCCAGCCAGGTCGGACCCGGACCCGGACTCACCCAGACCCAGTTTCTCTTAAAGGGCCATAACTTGTGAACTGGACATCCATTTGAGGAACCATCTGCGGGGTTGAGATCCTTGGAGAGAGATGGTCCTTTTGTTATAATTAAATTGTGTTTTCTATAAATTTGGAGTATGTACGGGTTGGATCAAACCCGAATCCAACCAGGCCTTTAGCACTAAAATGCATATAACTCACAGACCAAGCGTCTGATGGATGCACCGTTTGTCGCATTATAACCCTTATGACATGGTGGTCATTTGGGATAATTCTTCATGGAAATTCATAGTGGTTGAGGTATTACTGATGGCTTGAGGATCAGATCCACTCAGAATCAAGCGTACTATGAGCGGGAATCCCATGGTTGGTGGTGAGGTGGAGGTTGGTGACAGATCATACAGAGGTTAGTACCTAGAAAACATGTGTGGATCTGCACCGATCATTTGTGGGTCAGATCCTGTGTGGGTCAGTGCCCAGCGATCCTATGTGGTTTAGTGCATAATGATTTTGTGTGGGTTAGATCCTATATGGATCAGCAGGGGTTAGTATATATCGACCCTATGTGGGTCATATCCGTAAGGTCAGCAGTACTGCCTCTCGACAAAATAAGATGATCTAGATTCTTGTCTAATCATATATACTTCTGTACTTAAGTTTTATACCTAGTGTGAGATGAGTCTTTTACCTTCGTGGTGTTACCTTGGTGGTACTTTTACTTTCATGGTGTTACCTTCGTAGTGTTACCTTTTTGGTATTCTTTATTTGTGGATCAGTTGTGAAAATGGATTAAAATTTGGAGCCTTAAGTTCCCTCATGAATGAGATGAGTATCTTTTGATAATTTTGGTATATGTATGTGCATATAACTAAGTAGAGTTGATTACTAATGCTTCTTACTTTGTGGTTGAGGTATTTCTTTGTGGTTATTCCTTTGTGGAACTCTAGGAGACCTTCTAGGGTCTCGGGGTCCCTACTGAGTATTGTTATACTCACCCCTGCACCGGCTACACCAGCACCTTGCTGTGTCTTGTGCAGATGACGAACAACGTTGATTGAAGCTGAGGGAGCCAGGACTGTACGGTGCTCAGAGGTGGACCATTTGACATGATGTGACACAGCGACTACTGATCGAGAGCTGTACCTACCCTTCAGGTAGGATCCTCGGTGGACATTTCAGGATATTTTTTTCTCTTTCAGTTGTACTCGTACTTTCCAGTTGGTCTTGTATTTTGGCCCCTTTTACTTTCAGTACACTTATTACTATAATAGTTTATTTTGTGGTTGCTTCTTGTTGTGTTCTTGGATTGTGTGTTTCTACAGGTTTAAATGCAATGTATTCCCGTTATAGGGATACACCTTTCTAGTGCTAGTCGCTAGCCCCTGGCCTATGGAAGGCAGGATTGGGGTAGTCACGGCACGGGCCCCAGGGGACGGGTTGTGACAAAGTGGTATCAGATGAGTTGGTTATACTGAAGAACTAGGACTCTGATATTTTCAATTTGGAAATAGTGTTAAGTGATATAAGTGTGGTTTTCAGTTAGGTGAATCCAGTGTTGGTGCAGTGGCTGGTGCATCCATACACCAGGACCCTGAATTCTGATTTCTGACTCAGCGCATGAAAACACTGATTGCATTTGTTTTTGAAAAGTTTTTCTTTTTGAGTTAGCTCACTAGGTATAACTTATTGACCGTGGCACAACTGTTTTCTTTTAGGATGCCGCCACATAGAAATCCATCCAGGATTCCTGAGAGAGTACATGATGATGGCCCACCGAACGATGAGGCCTTGGTGCATGTCCCTCTTACGGTGTTAGCACCTTAGGGTGGTGTACTAGTAGCACCACTACCCATTGGGAATCCATTTCCACCAGCAGATTGTGCATGCCGAATGAGCACGTTGCACGAGTTTCAGCAGCATAGGCCTCCAAGGTTCTGAGGCAAGATGGATCCACAGGCGGCTGAGGACTCACTGAAGGTTGTGGCCAGATTTTTTTTCTTAGTAGGGACACCAGCTGATCTGATGGGGATCCTAGCTGCCAGTCTCTTCCAGGGAGCATATGGGAGATGGTGAAGTCTAAAAATCCAGTTACATGATGAGGAGACCCTAACCTGTGTAGACATAGAGGGACATTTCAGGGTATATTTCATCCCAGTGACTCTACGCTCAGTGCGTATACAGAAGCTACTACACTTACAATAGGACATCATGACCGTGGCCCAGTACTCGGTGAGGTTCATTGATCTCTCCCACTGCTCCACTAACATGGTACGATACCCTTTCTTCAAGGCCCATACATTTGATTAGGGTATCCGATGGGAGATCAGATAATCGATGATATTTCTCAGCATTCTGACGCAAGCTGGGGTGTTAGAGAGAGCGGTTTTGGTGGAGAGATTCCTAGCTGAGCAGGCACTGACAGCGAGAGCCACCACAGGGCGTCAGGTAGCAGAGTCATCCGCAAAAGGTAGTAAGTGGATGACGTAGGGGCCCAAGTAGGCCATACCTTCTGGTGGATTACCTCAAGATATAGGTTCAGTGGTGAGGGGTTCATGGGATAGAGGAGGACAGTTGAGGAGAAGGTAGTGCTACTCGTGTGGCACATAGGGCCACATGGATCTCGACTGACCAACCTGCCGTATAGACGACCAGCTGATAGTTGAGGGAACACTGAGGAAGAGGCAGAGGTTTGAGTGAGGAGGTCCGTAGGGTGGTGAACGTGGAAGAGGAGATGGTCGTACAGCAGGCGGTGGGCGACGATTCAAGGTTCTACCACCACTACCTTCAGGTGGTCCACCTCAGCCACAGGGAGCAGGAGGACAGGGATGAGCTCAGCTCTAGGAAGTTGAGGCCTATGACCATGGTTCTCTAGATAGGATTAGAGGTATAATCTGTGTCTACTCCACCCTAGCTGAAGTACTTATAGACACATGTTCCAGTCACTCTTTTATTTCCACGACACTCGTTTGGAGCTTGGAGATTCTGATGGAGCCATTGGCTCGATCCTTATGGATAGAGACTCTTACAGGAGGGGATTCAATGATTACACACTGGTTTTGGAAGTGTTCTAGGAGGTGAGAGCTTTGGATGGGATCTTATAGTAGCAGCATCGAGGTCTTACGACATCATCTTGGGTATAGACTGGTTATCCATAGTCTATGCTCAGATCGACTACATTAGGCGCAAAGTGTGGTGTGTCTGCAAGGATGAGACTAGGTTTTCCTTCATCGGTTATAAGGGAACCTTTATAGCACATTATGGACTTACCCAAAGTAGGGTGCAGCCGATCACTCGTCATTTGGATAGCCTTACCCTTGGTGTAGTTGATGTTGAGAGTCTGAATTATCCTGTAGTGGTGGACCAGTATGTTGATGTCTTCCCTGATGATGTTTTGGGACTACCTATACATAGAGAGGTGGACTTCTACATCGATCTATACACCAAGACAACACAGATATCTACACCAGCATATCAGATGGCTCCCTTGGATATTTTTGAGTTACAGGTATAGTTGGAGGACTTGCAGAGGAAGGGGTTCATAAGGTCCAGTGTTTCCCCATGGGCAGCCTCGATTTTGTTCGTCAAGAAGGAATATGTGAGTTTGAGACTCTGTGTGGACTATCGGCGCCTAAACTAGGTGACCATGAAGAACAAGTATCCACTTATGAGGATTTATGATCTCTTCGATCAGCTGAAGGGAGCTCACTAGTTTTCAAAGATAGACCTCAGATCAGGCTATCATTAGCTCAGGGTATGAGATGAGGATATGAAGAAGATGGCCTTTAGATGTCGATATAGCCACTATGAGTTCTTGGTTATTCCATTTGGTGTGACAAACGCCCCAACAGTGTTCATGGGACTCATGAACAGGATCTTACAACCATACCTTGATCGCTTCATGGTGGTCTTCATTAATGACATCCTCGTGTACTCAGTGAAGGAGGAGGAGAATTCCTATCATCTGCAGATAGTTCTAGATACACTTCTAGAGAACCATATTTATGGTAAGATCTCAAAGTTTCTGTTTTAGATATGAGAGGTTCACTTTCCAGGACATATTATCTCAGAGGATGGAGTTGCAGTAGATCTGGTGAAGATAGAGGTTGTGCTTGCTTGGGAACCACCCAGAAGTGTGACAGTGGTGCGGAGTTTCCTAGGGTTGGCTGGATGCTACCAGAGATTTGTGCCTGACTTTTCTAGAGTTTAGGCACCCTTATTATCTTTGACGAAGATGGAACAACCCTTCGTGTGGACAGAGATATGATAATAGAGTTTTCAGGAGTTGAGACAGAGACTGAAGAGTGCCCCCATCTTGAGGCTATTAGAAGAGGGTGTTGGGTATTCTATCTACTGTGACGCATCAAGGACTGGAATTTAATGTTTCCTGATGCTGGAGCGAGTAATGATTGCGTATGGTTCTTGATAGCTGAGATAGCTTGAGTAGAACTATGCTACCCATGACATGGGGTTAGCAGCAGTGGTCTTTGCCTTGAATATGTGGTGACATTACTTGATGGGTGAACATTTTATAGTCTAATATGATCACAAGAGTCTTGGGTATATCTTCTCTCAGAAGTAACTGAACCTAAGACATCGGTGATGGATTGAGTTCCTCCAGGACTATGACTTTGAGATAATGTACACTTCTGGGAAGGGGAATGTGGTGGCAGACGCACTCAGCAGGAGTTCTGGTTTATAGCTGCTGAGTGAGGTTACAGAGCATCTAGTCGCATTACATATATCCTTTGTGGATAGGGATAGAGTAGTTTACCTTAGGTCTATGACTGTCACTCCCCCACTTCTTTAGTTAGTTCAGGAGGCGCAGCTTGGGGACTTTGACTACGAGGATCGACGTGCTCAGATATCCTCAGGATAGGAACCTGATGGATTTTCACAAGGTGGGGAGCACATAATCCTCTTCAGAGGACACACCATGGTACTGGTGGATCAACGAGAGGAGGTTTTTAGGGAGTTCCACACGTCCTCATTGGAGATACATCCTGGAGTGGAGAATATGTACCAGGATCTCCAGCGTCAACACTGGTGGCCAAGAATGAAGAAAGTAGTGGTAGATTTTGTCTCAGGTTTCCTCACTTGTCAACAAGTGAAGGTCGAGAATCAGGTTCCAGCAGGCTTAGCACATCCACTAGAGGTTCCAGAGTGGAAGTGGTATGGTGTCTCCATGGACTTTGTGATAGGGCTACCATGTACGTCCAGGGGACATGATTCCATCTGGGTGATCGTTGAACAACTCACCAAGTCATCCCACTTCCTACCTATCTGAGAGCAGGGATCAGTAGAGGGCTTGGGATGCCTCTATGTACAAGAGATTTTATGAATTCATGGGGTTCCATCGATGATCGTCTCTGATTATGACTCACATTTTACTTCCCAATTGTGGAAGGGGTTGTAGGAGGAATTCAGGACTAAACTACATTTGAGCACCACCTTTCATCCTTAGATGGATGGTTAGATGGAGCGAACCATAAAAACAATCAAGGAAATGCTTCATTCTTGCGTCCTAAATTTTGGTCGTAGTTGGGAGGATCACTTTACCTTGGTGGAGTTCGCGTAAAACAACAGTTATCACTCCACTATCGGTATGGCACCATTCGAGGCCTTGTACGGTCGACCTTTCAGATCACCTCTATGATGGACAGACCCAGGGGAGTCATCACTTATGGGTCCATAGTTGGTACGATCTACCACTGAGAAGGAATAGATCATCCAGGAGCAGATGAAGACTACACAGAGCAGGCAGAATTCTTATGCTGACAAGAGATGGAGATTTTTGGATTTATAGGAGAGAGACCATGTATTTCTATGGATCTCACCTCGAGGAGGTTTGTGGAGATTTGGTCGGGGCAGCAAGCTATCTCTGAGGTTCTCAGCATAGTTGGCGAGGTGGAGTATCGCCTGGATCTCCCCCCCCCCCAATGCATCAAGTGCATGACATTTTCCATGTGTCGTAGTTAAAGAGGTACGTGCATAATCCATCGCACGTCATCGACTGGGGTGAGCTGGACATCGACGATGGGGAGACGTTTATAGAGGTTCTAGTGGAGATTGAGGATCGACAGGATAGGGTCCTTCATGGATGATCGATACCTCTAGTGCGCATTCGTTGGTAGCACAGGAACCTCTAGGAGAACACTTGGGAGCAGGTGGCTCAGATTCAAGCTTATTACCCCCATTTTTTTCCTTATTCTATGTTGTGGATTTTGGGGATGAAAATACCTAATGTGGGGAGAATGTAAAGACCTAGATTTCCATGTAATTTTTTTAATTATATGGAACAATTCTAAGGCTTTGAAATCTAACGGCATTCGATTCAGATGTCTGGTGTGCCCGAAACGGAATTTTAAACGTTCTTTAAGGTATGTTTAGTAAATGTGTGAGCAGGAAATCCTAAATTTTTAACTAGTGCTCGGAATTGAAATATGAGGGCACCGTTGAACTCACAGCGCCGGGATTCACTTAAGGGGGGTTTAACCTCGACCGCAGTGGGTCGAGAGGAGAAGTTGGTTTTTATGTTTTTAGTGGAGGATTAAATAAAATAGATATATTTTATTTTAAAAATATCCTCCCACCTCTCCTTTTAATTTTTGGTGGTGGGGACCACAAGAGGGTGGTCGGGCATTTAATTTTGGGCATTATATGCCTGATTACAAAAAATGTGTAACCACCAATCCCTTTCATTAATTAGGTTCATTAATTTTAAATTAATGAACCACCCCCTTTAATGGTTGTAAGCTCCTCTTTCCTCTTGGTTGAATTTTTGAAATTATTGGTGAAGGAGGAGATCTGGAGATAAGAAATTTGGAAGAACCCTTCGGTGAAGAACAGATCCACCAAGCAACATCGGAGGATTGTCATTTGAGCGGTGTCCTTGGAATCTTGTTGCGGGAACGAAGAACACCGACCCTCCTTCAATCACAAACTTTCTCCAATAGATTTACGAGTTAGGGTTTAATCTTTATTTGTTTCCAAGATTTGATGAAAATTTTCTTGACTCCCTCTTGTTATCAAGATAATGCGGAGGGTGTGGGCCAAACAAACAAGGTCCGTACCCCCTGCTACTTTGTTTAATCTATGCATTCTTTGCGGAAAAATTTCAGGTTGAATGGAATCTGGAACGAAGGGTCATGCGGTGAAGAGGGCATCCCGGGCAGCCTGTAGACGTGGTCAGAAGGAAAAACGGGTCACCGGAGCTCACCCGGTGATCCACGGAAGACTGCCAGCAGGCTATGGCGGTGGTCGGCACCAGTCGACCGTGGTGGTGGTGGCGTGCCGTCTCACACCGTCGGAGAAGCGGGTCGTAGCACTTTAGTCGTGGCATCCAGTATTAGCCGGCACCGGTTGAACGTAGAAGGGAGGGCAGCGTGCCCACGCGCACCACCGGAGAAGTTGGTCGCGGATTTTTAGCCTCGGCGGATGCAAGAAGTAGTTGGAATTGGTCGGCCACGGGAGGAGGTAGCAGCACACCTCCTGAGTAGCCATGGCGGCAGGACCCACTCCCTGCGGGTCCCGCAGCAGATGAGGAGGCACCACATGGTGTTGCCGTAGTGGAGGAAACTGAACAGCCGATCAGCCGTTCGGGAAAACCGAGGGACTCCCCCTCCCCCATGTCGGCTAGGTCGGGCCCTAATCTAATAGGCCATGCGGGCCCAGTGGGTTGCACCCCACCGCGGGCCAGACCGGACCATGCGAGCCCAGCGGTCTGAGCCCGCCGCATCCCCGCCCAGCCGAGTCAGACCCGAACCAGGTTGGGTCGGCCCAAACTGGGTCAGACCGGACCCAGACTCACCCAGACCAAGTTTATCTTAAAGGGCCATAACTTGTGAACCAGACATCCATTTGACGAACCTTTATAGCGCTGGGATCCTTGGAGTGAGATGGTCCTTTTGGTATACTCCACTTGAGTTTTGGAGAAAGTTGGAGTACGACTGGGTTGGATCGAACCCAAATCCAATCGGGCCCTTGGCACTAAAATGACTATAACTCAAAGACCGAGTGTCTGATGGACGCGTTGTCTATCACATTGTAACCCTTATGACATGGTGGTACTTTGGTATACTTCTTTGTGGAACTTCGTAGAATTTGAGGTACGACTGATGGCTCGAGGAGCAAATCCTCCCAGAATCAAGCGTACTATGAGCAGGAATCCCATGGTTGGCAGTGAGGCAGAGGTTGGAGACAGATCATATAGAGGTTAGTACCTAGAGATCCTATGTGGATCAGTACCGATCCTATGTTGGTCATATCATGTGTGGTTCATTGGTGGTTAGTATCTATCAACCCTGTGTGGGTCGCACCCATATAGTTAGCAGCAGTGCCTCTCTACAAAATAAGATGATCCAACTTCTCTACTAATCATCTTTACTTCTATACTTAAGTTAAATACCTGGTGTGAGTTGAGTCTTTTACCTTCGTGTTGTTACCTTTGTGGTAATTTTACCTTTATGGTGTTACCTTTGTGGTATTCTTCCTTCATGGATCAGTTGTGAAAATGGCTTAAAATTTGGAGCCTTAAGTTCCCTCATGAATGAGATGAGTATCTTTTGATAAATTAGGTATATGTATGGGCATATGCCTAAGTATAATTGATGACAACTGCTTCGTGCTTTGTGGTTGAGGTCTTACTTGGTGGTTATTCCTTTTTGGAACTCTGGGAGACCTTATGGGGTCTCTTGGTCCCTAGTGAGTATTGTTATACTCACCCCTGCACGGGCTATGCCCACACCTTGTTGTGTCTTGTGTGAACAACGGACAGTGTTGATCGAGGCTGAGGGAGACAAGACTAGACAGTGCTCAGAGGTGGACCATTTGACGTGATGTGACACAGTGACTACTGATTGAGAGTTTTACCTACCCTTCAGGTAGGATACTCGTTGGACGTTCCAGGAGCTATTTTTCTCTTTCAGTTGTGCTTGTACTTTCTAGTTGGGATTATATTCTAGCCCCTTTTACTTTCAGTACACTTTTTACTATAGAAGTTTACATTGTGGTTTCTTCTTTTTGTGTTATTAGATTGTGTGTTTGTATATGTTTAAAGGAAATGCCTTCCCGTTATAGGGATATTCCTTTCCGGTGCTAGTCGGCATCCCCTGGCCTGTGGAAAGAGGGATTGGGGTAGTCACATCACAGGACCCAGGGGACGGGTCGTGACAGGAGTCCCCAGAAGATTCGTGAAATTATGTCCTTCAAGGATGACAAAGTCACACTTCTCGAGGTAAGCCTACTAAATCACCACCATCCATCAATCCTTCCCCTTAATTATCCTGAAGCTCTAACCGAATCTTGTTTTACATAGGAGAAACTTGAAAATGGGAAACGTTACTCTTCTGATGGGGGCGAAGGAGTTCATTAGGTGATGGAGAGCATGCCTTGAGGCTTGTTTTTGAGGATAAAGCAGTTGATGGGCTGGTCAAGGAATTCAGAGTGGAAACCACAGAGCCCTAGGTCCTCCCTTTTATCTATGGGAGACCATTCCATGGTATTCCCATAGTGGTTCCCACTAATGAAGCAGTGCACCCAGGGTAGATCATCATTGAAATCCCTCTTACCCAAGTTAAGAGATCTTCCCAATTCACTTGACCTTATCAAATTTCCACATATCTTTGTATCAACATGTTTTTTTTTGTGATTATCTAGGTCCTCATGTAGCTTATTCTCAACCAATTTTGGGAGATTGGCTTCTGGATAGAGGGTTAACAACGGAAGTCGAGGGGTATCCTATACTAGAACTCTCTATCAAGACTCAGAGACTCAATTTTCCAATGCTCAGCCTCTATAAGTTTACTTTTTATCACGCAAGATCAACTGGTCAATTTCTAATCAAATATACTAACATGTTTTTCTTCCAATAAATGCTCAAAAATTTTTTCTCCTCGCAAGTGGCTATGGATAAAGAATCCAAATCCCCATCCTTGATGGCTATACCAATCCTTGAGGAGATTTTTATTTAAGCTAATCTGGTCTTGGTCCCAGGAGAACAATCTATTGTGGTCACGGGTGATGTCACTAGTAAGACATAGCTTGAGTTTCATGGAGGAAAAGATATTGAGGAAGGGTTAAGAAAGGAAAATTGACATCATGATATGGAACCTATCATGTCTGAGATGGTGACAAATGAGGACCTTGCTGCCTTCATTCTTACGAATTTCCACAAATACAATTATGCACCATTGGAGGAGCTAGAAGATTATGGATCCAAGACCAATGAGGAGAATCGCATAGTCCGACACAGGGCATGGAATTTCATTCAATGTTTCCTCACCCATATTCTATAACCACACCTAGTGAACCATATGGGGTATCTCCATCATTGGTTGCATAATCTATGCACTATAGGGGTGGATGATCGTGGTCTCCATGCACTGGTCTGTGACTTCTTTTCAGAGTGGGTATGCGAAGTAAGCCAAAATTTAGATGTTTCATGGTTCTAGTAAAATTATGATAGTATCCAAAATCTCCAACAATTCAACCAGGAAATCTAACATCTAGAGGAGTAAAAAAAGCATGCTGACTTTCTCAACACTCAATCAGAGGTTACCAGCTAACTGAGGGATCAACTAGAGGACATAGAGAATCAAATGAAGCATGAAATTTCCCAGATAGATGATCTCCAAGATGAGTGAGATTGAGAATAGATCAGATATAATTAGATTCATCCTATAGATAATGATGAAGAAGTAGAGCTTAGTAGGCGACAACAGGCCTTAGAGGAAACACGCTAGAGGTTGGCGGAGCTGCAGTGCTAAATTTCTTGATCAGAGTCATAGGGGAAATTTTTACAGGGCTTAAGATAGGCTCCAATATGTGGATGAACCTTTCTATATTCCACCATTTTTTTATTTATGATTTTCTTCATGAATGGGCATACTTATTTTGCTTTATTATCACACTTAGAACATATTTATGCGACAACCAATAATTAATCCCTAAGCTCACATCATTCATGCTCAGTGTGAGAAATAAGGTATGAACATGTGATTATTATTCATATCAGAGTGTTATACAATCATATAGCACTAGGTGGTCTGATATTATTGACTGACCATTGAGAGTGTTTGGGTTGATAGATGTTTTAGCTGGAGAATAGGGCTCTTGGAACAACTGACTTTCTTTTCCAATGTGTTTTAGTGCATGAATGGGATAACTCCAGGGGGCGTTGAATTCTATCCAAACAATTGGGGAATGAATAGTGTGAATCATGATGCCCAAAATCTGAAACATAATGGTAGTGGTGTCACGATATAGTAAAACTATTGACAGTGTTCAAAACATGATATCCATATTGATTAGTTGAGAATAGGGGAAAACAAATTAGGGTTGACTGCTGACCATGTTCAAAACATAGATCTTTCCTTAGAATGTCATCCAAATTATTCTATGATGTTGAACTAGGATATTAGGTGATCCTTGTACAGAAAACATTCCATTAGGGGTTCCCTTCATATATGTAAGCAGATGAGGATCCAAATGAGGGGAACTCAAAGCATAGAAATGAAGTGATGGGATGTTTGAATGGATTCCAACACTCTAAGAATTGAAACACCATAGATTAGAGCACATTGGTGTGGGAATATCAATCTGAACAAAAGTCAAAATCATCCTATAGGATAGCACCATATCATATTCCAAGTGATGGTCAAATAAACGATGCGTTGGATAACCAACATTAGAGGAAAGGGATTCTTGGGTGAGGGCCTAAGATGCCTTTTAGTTTTACATCATGCAACAGAGATGGTAAACACATAGTTTAACATCATACAGTGAGGATGTGGAATTTTATAGTTTAAAATCATGTGATTAGGACGTATACCATAGTTTAACATCATGTGACTAGGACATGGTACACGGGGCTTATACACTGATCTTCCCATCATTTCTTCCTCATGTCAGATCATAAGGTCATCCCATGTGTATTTCATGGGGTAGAATTGTAGTTTAGCATCACAAAAAAGAGGACATAGTGAACCTATGAGAATGATACCCGCTCAACCATAGGAATTGAGGGATAATGAGGGTATCATGATGGGAGACGCTGCACTAAGATATAGAATATGTGTAGGGTCACATACAGATTAAGGTTATGTTGCATAGACTATGAAAATAGGTTAAGGTCAAGTTTCATAGACAAAGACTCCTAGTTTAAGTTCATATATTTCGGACCCATTACAAATAGTTTATTATCATAATTCTTGGAATAAAGGGGTGTGTCTCAAAGGAATGTATGAGGCACCGAAAAAGATACCCAATGTGAAAGGACAAGTCTATGAGGACACCCAATGCTGCACAAAACACTCCTATGACAACTTGCACATGGTTTAAGGTCATGATTATTGGACCATGAGATCTTAGTTTAAGGTTATAGAGTTTATACCATAGGGTCACCCTAAGGTGTTTGGAATGGCATGAAAGGGTATTACTCCAACATGAATGAGCTAAGGAGGCTCGTCTTACCATGTGAAATGGGTAGGTTGAAAATAGTTTAAGGTCATGTTTCATGGACCATGAAACATGGAATGGTAAAAGACCAACTCCTATAGGGAAATAACCTTTCAAATAAGAGTATTGAATCTTCCCATACTTGGATATGAGGCTTCCCAAATTCATATGGTGTAAGTCTAAAGTTTAATGTCATGTACTGGGTATTTTAGTGGTTATTTATCTTGTATTTTCCATATAGGGAATCCTGGTTTGATACATGGTAGAATCATCTCTTATTTAGAGGCATCCCAAATTTGTATGGGGTAAGAGTGTCGTTTAATGTGTTGCACTGAGGATATCCCATCCTCATATTAGGATAAGAGGTAATCTTAGCCCACTAATGGTTCAAGTTAATTATATGGGTCTTATACCTAGAAGGAGGCTCATGGGACATTTTTGGGTGATCTCAAAAAAGATAATAGTTAGTTTTGCATTGAATATCTATCTGGACTCGGAGACAGAAAGTCTAGGAATCACTACATATCCCATAAGTATAGTAATCAAGACATATGTAGTTATGGAGGGAGATACTCATAATTTTAGGTCAGATGGTGTAGACCATGGTATTAAAGGGGCTTAAAGGATGTTAATGTGGTGTAAGAGATAAAACCCAACATGAATCAGACATAGAGGCCCTGCACAATGTGAAGTATTCATGAATTTGGTCATACACATTTTAAGGTAATACGATTTGGACCATGGAAAATAGTTTAAATTCATATTTCTTGGACTATGGGGGAAATGTTTGTTCCAAGGGTATAAATGTGGCATGTTAAAGGTAAAATCTAATGTGAATGAGGCCAAAGAGTCTTGCGCACCACCCAAGTATTAGGAAGAAAATGGAACATAGTTTACGGTCGTAATGCTTGGGACATGGCTACAAGGAAAACGGTTTAAAGTTATGATGCTTGGAATTAGGGTAAGATTGGTTTTGAGGGAATATTTATGGCATGGAAGAGATATATCCCAATTTCAATGGATCCAAAGAGGCTCACATACCTCATACACACCTTGAGATGAACTGCATAACGATTGGACTGTTATTTTTAGAACACAATGTGATAAGAGACTAACACCGGTTGGAGAAATCCTCTCAGGTGAGGGAATTGAGGCATCCCATGGTTAGTGTAGGGAATATCATGTTTATATAATGGGGTAAGGCTTTACCATCCCATACTTATCATACAAGTAATCTCTATTTCAAATAGGGTAAAGATCATCTCTTATTGAGAGGCATCCTAGTCTTACATGATGTAACGCTATAGTTTTACATCATGCATCGAAGATTCCAGGATTTTTAGTTTAAAGTCATACAACATGTACTAGGGGTTGAAAATAGTTTAAGGTTATAATGCTCGGACCTGCTACAGATAGTTTAAGGTAATGTTACAAGGACCGTCAGGTGGATGTTAGTTTTAGGTCTTAAATCTTGGAACATGGTCTCTTACTTTAATGTCATAGAGTTGGATCATGATGGGGTGTCTCGAATAGAGATATGTAGATTGGAAGAGTGAAAAGGAACCGGAATTAATGAGGGATAGGGAGGACCAGTGCCACACCACATATTCCTGATAAAACTTTTAAATAGTTTAAAGTCATAATTATTGGACTTGGTCTTCAAGTTTAAGATCATAGAGTTCTAAAAAAAGGGGGAAGAGTGTGCCAAATGGGGTACGTGTAGCATGGATAATGATAACCTGATGTGAATCAGTTTCTAAGAGGTCCAACCATCACACAAAACATTCCCAGGGAATCTTTCACATAGTTTAAAGTCACGAGGATGGGACTTGAGCACCTATTTTAAGGTCATAGAGTTCATACCAAAGGGATTATTTCAAAAGGGATATCCATGGTGTGATAGGAACAACTCGATGTGAATGATGGTCTAGGAGGCCCTATCCAAACAAAAAACTCCCTCAGAAGATCTATACACAGTTAAAAGTCATGATGTTGGGACTTGAACTCCATGTTTAAGGTAATAGAGTTTGGACCAGAAGGGGATCCTTTGTGCGGTTGAACTGTATCAGTAGACACCCTACTAAAACTTATAAACCCACATGATTCATGATTGGTGTGGGAAACAAGGAGTGGTGAGGGGGTTTCCCTGACATGTGGAAGTTCACAATAGTGTAAAGGAGGTACCAGGTTAAAAATTTCCTAGTGACACTAACCTTCCTACTCAACGTGTGTAGATTCACGGAGGGGTGGCATCATGGGTGTTGAAACTCCACTAGGATATAGGGTGATGGAAAGGAGGTAAGTCAAGAATTACATGATTTGTATAAGGGGAAGCCAATGGGAATGGATGGAGTGTTGACCATGTTCAAAAAATAGATACCACAACCACACCATTCAAGGATGGGGTGAGAAAATGCGGGATCAACTGCTGACCAAGTTCAAAACACTAGATCTATTATTTGTTGGTATAAAACCATCAGGGAATTGTCCTAGAATGGGAAGTGAACTATCTTGTCTAGGAAACATTGTTATTAGGGGGTCATTTGGATTTGAACAATAATGAAAATCTAAACCAATAAAGACTCAAAGTATGTGAATGGATTGATGAAATATCCATGTGGGACACAACAATCTAGATTCCACACCAAAGTGCATTTTATCACACCAATAGGGAATATCAGAAAGTAGGATTCATAAATAGGTGTTGAAAATAGTTTAAGTTCATATTTCATGGACCAGGGGTGAATGTCAAATCGGTGAAATTAGTGTGATGGAGTTAAAAACTGGATGTGAATGAGGACTAAGGAAGACCAAATCCCCATACAACACCCTCAGATGACATGCACACAGTTTAAGTTCATAATACTTAGACCACAAGATAGGTATTAGTTTATGGTCTTAAACCTTGAACCATGACGAGGTCGGAGAGTTTTTATGAATTTGTGACTGGGAACAAAGATGATAAGTTTGGGTGTCACTACATATCCCATAATTATTGGAATCAAGCCACACATAGTTTTAGAACATGGTGTAGTAAGAGACTAATGACGGTAGGGGTGATCCTATTTGGAGAGAGAATTGAGGCATCCACAGTCATCGTGGGGCATCCCATGTTCAAGGAATGAGGTAATTATCATCTCTTATTAAGAGGAATATAGTTTTAAGATGAGGTAAAACCACATTTGAACATCATGCATTGAGGAAGTTTTTTCATCTCGTGTTTATCATACGGGGCATCCCAAACTTGTCTAAGGTAAGACTTTAGTTTAGCATCATGCACTGAGGATGTTGAGTTTCCCAAGAGGATATTTTTTGTGTGATGGAGGTGAATGAAGGAAAAGAAGGACCAATTCCACACCACATATTCCCGAGGGGACTTTCATATAGATTAAAGTTGTGATTATTGGAATTAAACTCCTAGTTTAAGGTCATAGAGTTCACACTCATCACACAGTTTAACATCATGAGACTAGGGAAATGAACTCTAAGATTAAGGTCATAGAGTTCAGACCAATGAAGGGAATCAATTCAAAGGGACATGTGTAGTGCAGCATAGTAACAAACCCAATTTGAATGGAGGGATAAGGAGGCCTATCATCACACAACATTTCATAGAGAAAACCTACATAGAGTTTAAAATCATGATTCTTAGACTCGAACTCCTAGTTTAAGGTCACAGGGTCAGACCCTTGAAAACAGTTTAAAGGAAATTTTGTATAGACCCTAAAATCCTCACAAGAAGTACTACTTGAGAAACTCCATGTTTTTGGGAGGTGTAATATGCTCTCCGTCTATAGTGATCAAAGAGTATGAAGAGTTGGAATAGATCTTGTGAATGATGTAAGGTCCTTAACACTTGGGATATAACTTTGTTGGATTCTTTCCAGGTATCATTAGAGTTCTAAGAGCTAGTATCCTATCACCCTATAAGGAGAAGAGTTGGGCCTTCTTGTTGAACTCTCTTTCCATCCTATTCTGGTGCGTCTCAAGATTATGCAAGGCCCGGAGCTTGTTCTATTTGAGTGATTACATCTCATCTAGACAGACTTATACTATTTTTTCTAGCTTCTTCTAGTCATAGAAAGATGTTCATAGAAATGGAAATGGAACCTCAATGGGTAGGACTACCTTTTTTCTGTATACTAGGGGATATGAAGTCACCTGAGTGGAATTTTGAGTTATCATTCCATAAGTCCAAAGGGAATTGGGGAGCTTTTCCAGCCAAAGTTTCTTGTTTTGGACCACCATCTTCTGCAGAATGTTAGAGAGGGTCTTTTTGAATGCATCAACCTATCCATTTTCTTACACATGGTAGTGGGAAGTATGGATTGGATAGATATTATACTAGACATGCAATCTCTTCATATTAGCATCCCGAAATTTGGTACCATTGTCAGTGAGAATTAAATGAGGGAATTTTAATCGATAGATGATGTGGGAGATCATGAATTCAATCATGGATTGGGCCATCAATTCCTTTAGATTAATTAATTTTCCTACTTAGAGAAGAAATATGTTGTTGTTAGAATGAAATTATACTATAAAGCTATTTTTGGTTGATATGGGCCTATAACATTAATTCCCAATACTACAAAAGGATAAGAATAATTTTTGGTGGGGGGGGGGATATGGTGGTCGATGCACAAAGTTGTCATGGATTTAACATGCATGAGACCTCTTGTCATACTCAATGCAATCATGGTACATGGTGGGATAGAAGTAGACCATCCTTTGGATCTTATTGGAGAGATTTAATCCCACTTGAAGGGAACAATAGGACCCTGCATGAAATTCTTATATAACATGGGGAATCTCATATCCTTGGTTGTAATAGAGGATAATTCCATAAAACCCGTGTATTTATAGAGTTTCCTCATGGTTAGTCCCACACTAAAGGGTAAAATGGGATACACGCCGACAGATTCCTTAACACTCACTTGATTTGGCAAGAGAAACCCATGTTGGAGATACTAAATGAAAGGAGATGTCTAATTGGAAGATTCCTCTACTATGGGGGAACATGAGGGTCCTGATGTAGAAGCACTGACAATCAGCTAGTTCACCTAATTCCAGTTTTCATCATCTAAAATGATGGGAACGATGACCCTCCGATGCACCACATGAATAAATAGGTCATCCTTGTCAGGCTCTGCAAGAGATGTGGCTAAATCATCCAGGGTTTTAGCTTGACCGTTTTATGACTGAGGGACATGAGTCTCTTCTAAATGAGAAAGGAATTGGGACAACAACTAATTATTGTGCTCCATCAAGGGAAAAATTATGTCTCTCTGATGATGTAATCACCATTAATATGTTTTATGACCAACTCAGAGTCTCCCTTCACATGAAAGTGGGGGACGCCAATCTCAAGGGTAGATCAAGACTAGTGAAGAGAGCCTGATACTCTTCCTCATTTTTGGTGTATCCTTATGACAACCAAAATGATTATGGAAGTATAGCCTATATAGGGGTGATGAAAACAATCCACAGGCACACTCTATTGAGCTTGGAATTATTGAGATTATGTCCAGTCGAGCTTTGGGAGGCACCATAAAAGTGAATCTGCTAACACAGAATGGATCGTTTCATTATGAGGATGGCCTCATCTAGGAATTCAAAATCCAGGGGTAGATCATCAGGGGTCATATGGGTGGCCATAAAGTCTTCCAATGCCTGACCTTTGAAGGATTTCTATAGAATGAACCAAATTACTAACTATTGAAGGAACACTGACTAGAATAAAAATGTTCCCATTAGCATAGAGAGATTCAGTATATAATTTAGAGGATCTACTCAGGACGCAAGTTATATATCATGATTTTGAAGATAATGTTTTAACTTCTTCACTAAAAAAATCAGTGTGAGGAAACTCTTCTCAATGGGAGAGTATCTGGTCTCTGTGTCGAGGAACATACAACCAAGATAGTATAAAATGTTCTCTATATCCACATTGTTTCTCTGGGAAATAAGGGAACTAAGGGATCATTCTAGGGCAGTCACGTAAAGGACCAGAGGCTCCCCTAAAATGGTTGGTATCATAACTAGAGGTTATAGTAGATAATTCTTGATTTTCTCGAAGTTGGTATGGAACTCTTCATCCCACTAATAGTGGGTTCCTTTGTTTATGATCTTCAAAAAGGGATTACACCCACTAGACAAATTTAATATGAATTAGAATATATAGGCTAAGTGGCCTTTGAGGCCTTATATCTCTCAAAGTTTTATCAGGGGAGGCATCTAGATGATGTCCTTGATCTTCTCTGGGTCTATCTCAATGCCTTTTTATCTGACAACGAAGCTGAGAAACTTCCCAGAGGTACCCCCAAATGAACACTTCAAGGGGTTCATTATTTAAATTTTGGTTATGGAGGAATCCAAACACGTCCTCAAGGTCTCTGATATGGTCTTTACACTGAAAAGTTTTGACCACCAATTATTCCATGTATTATTCCACTAATATCCCTATAATTAGTTTGAATATGTAATTCATGATGTACTGATAAGTGGATCCTGCATTCTTCATGTGGAAGGGAACAACCTGATAAAAATGTCTCTTGTAGTGACCTGAAGGTAGTATACTCCACATCTTCTAGGTCCATCTGAATATAGTTGTACCCAGAGTATCCATCCATAAAGGTGAGGTCCTGGAACCTATCTATATAATCAATCAATAGATCTGTCACTAGAATGTGTAAATCATCCTTTGGGTAGTGGTGGTTGAGATCTTGGAAGTTGATACAGACTCTGATGTTCTAATTCTTCTTACTAACCAGAGTGGTGTTGGATAGACACTTGGGGTAATGGACTTACCTAACGAAGTTGGATTTGATAAGCTTATAAACCTTAGGCTCAACCATGGTATCCTGATAGGGATTCATTTTTCTAGGAGGATGATTAAACCCACAATGACTCTCTGAGAGACTAATGTGATGGATAGTGACCTGATGTCCTAGTCCTAGCATCTCATCATAGCTCCAAGTGAAGACAATGTGGTGATTCTTCAGGAAGTCAACATACTCTAATGCTCCTCTATGGGAACATCTACATTGATCTGTATTGGCCTCAGATCTTCCTCAGTGCCTAAGTTCACCTGAATCAATTCATCAATAGTGGTGGAGGTCCCCTATTCAAATGTAGGAGAATCTTCCAAATCCTCTTCATCATATGAGGTAGGAGAATTAGTAGAAGATGAGGGGATCCGACTTTATTGAAACCATGGTGACATAGGTTGTCAAGCTAATTCCATCTAGCTAGCGGTCATGAGGTCTATGTTTGATGTCAAATAAATAATGGTGAGTTGGATTCTGTAAATTCAACAATTATATACTAAACATGTGGGAATGTTACAAAATTTTGTCCATATGGAAAACATATCAGTACCATACAAGATTGGGGATTTCTGGTATCACTATGGCATGTTTTTTATAAGAGTACGAGGTAATTTGCAGATTTTCCTTTCTTTTAGGAATGTTGTGACCCTTTTTCTTAGAGATGAAAAAACAAACACTGGGATATGGTGTTTTGAGTTCCAACCGATGAATTAGGAGAATGAAATCATCATCCAAGTCTACCCATGGATTGTCCATGGTGGTTTTTCAATCAACCTCATTGGTCTGAACTTACTTCCCCTCACTCTTGTAACAGCTGGCATCCAGGTAGGGGGCTTCAAAGGAGTCAAAGGTTGACAGATCACATTGGAGTCCCCATACTCGACTATTGAGGGAGTACTTGAGGCTCTTCTGAATTGATGAGGGGACTTCTGTATGAAAATGTAGTCAAGGTATACATGGAAGCGAATTGTATGTGGTATCTTGTGAGAATACCATGAATTTAGAACTTTCTAACAAGACCAAATTAGGTCTTTAACCAAATACTTCCACATGGTATCTTCTTAGTTCTTCATAACCCTGAATCTTTAGGTCAGAAGAAGTCATATATTCTTCAGTTAACCCCAACTTGTGGAGTATTCAGTTTAGGATGAGATTTTTCCCAGAACCTATGTCAGTAAATAAATAGTGGACTCCCCCACAACTTAACTATCCTATGATGAACAACGGTAAAATATACCCCTATATGAGGGCACCCTAATCCTCTCTAGATAATGAGATGAAAACATATCAATCATATCGTTCAACCTCCTCTGTATAATAGGATTTTTCAGAAGCTACCTCTGCTTCAAACTAGAGGGGGCTTCTCAAAACCTCTGTAAGGGACTCACAAATTTCTTTCAAAAATTAGAGGACCTCAAAGATCGATATCACTGTAGTTATGATAGTGATATGCTTTACCACATTATATTTCAACACCAAACACACATTATTTCCCATAGAAGGACACTCATGGGTAGGGGGAACAATATAAGTTTTTAGATGTGCCACTGGGTTATAGCTGGTACTAAAAATATTCTGCTACTAACTAGTCGACTCACTCTAAATCATTATTGACTGACTATCGGATGGCTGAGGCCTAACTCTAGATGGGTGTGGTTGGTCACCATGTGATTGCATCTAGTTTTTTTGATTAGTGGCGTGTCTGTTAGAGTGGGATGAGAGTTTTGTGTATGCTGATATCTATAAAAAACCTTTTTTCTAGTATTACTATCATGCATGTCTTTGTTTGAGGCATCAACCTAAATATTCTATTGGTTCGGATGTCCATGACCTCTCCTTTAATGGCATTTTCCAGAGGCACCAGAGGGGTTTTTCTGACATTCCTCATCATCAGGAAGTGTTAAGTGGTCTATTAACTCAATGTAATTCATAGAATAATACCCTCACTCATCATTAGAAGGGTCTTCATGTGTTGGTTGGGCCCTTGGGGAGATTCCTAACTATAAAATCATGAAGTCAGGGAGAGTGAAGGATGTCTTCGACACTGGAGGGTGACTCTAATTTCCCTTGTGTCATCAGCATCATCTCTTATGAAACTTAGAGGGTTAAGATGAAGATTATTATGTGGTGGTTGGAGAATGCGTAGTGACCACAAGAGGTTCTAGCTTTCCTAGGTAGGCGCAGATGATGTCATGGGAATGGGAAACTACTCAACAGGCCAACCAGTCATCATACTTCTGAGTATCATGGATGGAAAATGTCTTATATTCACCCAAACCCTCACTGTCACTACCGGTCTCAGTGGAGATATGTGTCACCGATGTTGGGACATCTTTTAACTTGAACAAACCTTTATCCACTTATTCTTGGATCCAATCCTTGAATACATAGAATTATTTTTTGGTATATTTGATGATATTGTGGTATGGTAAATGTTTAGGGTGGTTAGTGCATTCATCTTCCTAGGGTCTCTTCTACTTTAGAAGCTTTATAATTAGCTTCTCTAGGGAATATAGTAAATAACTCGGGACTTTACATTCTTGAAGGAAAAGGTTTGATATATCCTTCCTGTAAAGGGTGTTATGGGTGACTGACCTTGATGAGGGGCTAGGGCCACATTCTCTCATTTAGGTGATGGATTTGTTTGGCTTTGCAGATCCTGGTGATTTTTTGTCGGGTGAGGATTCACTTGGTGGGGATGTTCTGGGAAAGGATGTGCTTGGTAATTCTATTGCACATTTCAAGGATCACTTAGAAAAGGAGCCGACAACCCTACTGGCTTAGGGTCCTCCACCTTTACAGAATCAGTGGTTTCTACCTTAGAAGACCTTCTTGTAGGAGATGGAAGAGGTAAAGGTAATACATGTTTGTCCTATTATAAGGCTTCCTATAGATGTTGGGTCTTATCAAAAAAATCCTAGAACCCACCTAGGAACTTCTAAGTGATGACTTTAGTGACCAGATCAGTATTGAAATTTCTCACACATATATTTAGAATCTTCTCTTAAGTCAATGGAATGTTGATTGAGTACATGATTCATTTCCACATTGTGAAAAAAAATCTATGAATCACTCATTAGTCCCTTTCTTGAAATTGAAGAGGTTTTAAATACTTGTCTTGTGTGTGGTGGAGCTGAAATGGTAGAGGAACTATCTGTAAAGGTCTTACCACCCATTGGTGGACCCTATATGAAGATGAATGTACCAAACAGATGTAGGTTCTTCCAATTTCTGGATGAAACACCAAATCTTAGAGGCCTCCTACAACTCTGGGGTTCCCAACATGGGCCCAAACCTTGATATGAAGTGGTGAAGATGATTTAGTGGGTCCCCCATCTCATTTAATGGGGAAAATATATAGTTCTCAAAATTAGATGGTGCTTGAATGTCATGTATCCATGCTGGGTACAACTTTCCATCAAGTGGGATCACCACCTTTCATGTTTCCATGGCTTCGAGGTGAGTGGTGAGAGTGGTAATAAAATCATCATAGAAAGGGTACCTATTATAATGGGGTTTCCTAACCACCAATGAATTGACAAGATCATCAACTTGGTAAGTAATCTTGGGGTCTTATGGAGTGGAACAACTTGGATCTCAAGGAGGGTAGTTACAATGGTTAAGAGGGTTCAATGACTCATATCTCAGTCTATTGTTGTAAACCTCTACCTCTTCTTTGTCTGGATGCATAATATTTTTAACCTTGACTGGTGGAAACTGGAAAAGGAGGACTTTATTCCTCATTGGGGTAGAAATTGGATCCCATTGGGTGGCATCATAGTCTGGACACTGATAATAAATGACTTCATTGATAATCCTTTTCGGGTCTGTCATCAATTAGAGCAAGGTTTCCATTATAGGCTTCACCTCTGTCATCAATGAAACATTATATGGACCGGAGGTTCCAACATGGTTCTTACCCTTGTCAATGTTTTGATGGGTAGGAAATTTATAAGAGGGATCCCCAAGGTTGAGTGTCTGCCTCCGCCGGTGGGTGAGGAAACCTGTATAAGGGTCAGTCTGGTACTACACCGCCCCTTAGGGAAGATCTTAACTATTAATCTCTGTGTTGGTGCCCCTATTTCTATGATCCTCTAGAAGGTAGGGGATAACCATTTTTACCATACTGTACCTAGAGTACAACTCTCTTCATCTATGGGTAAGTCAGGATGTTATAAGATAGGGATGAAGTGGGGAGTAGCATACTTTCCTCAACCCTTGATCTACACATGCGGATATTCCTCTTCCATAATATGGTAGAGCACTATGATTATACTGATTCATCATTTTTGGAGGTTATGACAGTATCTGGGAGACTTAAGGTGCTTATCCACTATGATTTTGACTAACTCGACCATTCAGCACTACTGATCGATATCCTCAAGGTGCTCTAGCTTCCGGGATAAGTCAACTAGTGATCACGGAGGTGATAAAACATCACCCAGATGGTTTTTCAGAAACATACATCCTATAAATTATTGATGGACTCTATAATATCTAATTTTGGATTTGAATATGTCTATAATATCATAGGAAACTGGTTGGTTTCTAGAACCTCCTACATGCCCTCTTTTTCAGAGCCCTATTCTTGGTTGGCCCAAGATCCAATTGGAGCTGGTCAAGAGATGGGTGATGGCACTGATATGGATCAACTCGGTAACTATCTGTCTAGAATTGGAGTTACATCACAAGTCACTTTTTCAATACACATCAAGAAATACCTTGGGGTAGGTTCCAATCACATCACCACATCCCTATAGGATGGGTTATTCACCACTACCTCATGTGCAAGGGCAGTGGCGCTCATCATTGGATCAGACATCTGCAACTCAGTAAGGTGATCACCATATAAAGGATTTATCACAAACTATAATAACTCTCAACTATCTTGGGTAGTGTCATAGATGGAGACTGGTGGTGACTAAGATGGCTACATTGTGAGCCTCTGGAAGGGGCTAGAATTTTCTCTACCTACATGTACCTGGGAAGGGATTTAGCGACACTATGGATTTCACCCTCAAAGATGGTGAACATAAAATTTAAATCTCTTATCCCAGACTTTTTAAGTTAGGGTGGAGGTTCCATTACTGAGTCTTCAGTGACCTCAAAGTCAAATAGGTCGACAAGGTCAATGATGACTTGGAGTTTTCCATGATTTTTCCTTTGGCGGTGATTGTTTACCCTTCTATCTCAGGATAGTTACTTAGGGAAGGTTACCTCTTCAGCATGGGGAGTAACTCCACACTGGTTGGTTGGAGCATGAGGAGGACCTTCAAACTAGTGGAAGCAGACACAAGGAGGGCCTTTATGTTGAGGAGAGGGAGTATGGAGAAGGCCTCTATACTGGTTGTTGAAAGCACGGGGAGGACCTCCACTTTGGTTGGTGATAGTGTGGGTAATACCACCTATTTTATTATTTATGGTGATGGGAAGTACTTTTTACTACATCTCCTCATTAAAGGTCATCCCTTAATGGCTTTCAGTGGTGCCAGAAATTGACAGAGTCAACCTAGCCTACCTATGAGGTGTTTGGGGTATCAATCCCAATCTAGTGAAGATGGGTCCCTATTCACATGTAATAGGGATCTTTAGGAATGAACCAGTAGTGTTAGAGGCCACTATAGTCATAGAATATGATTCCCCTTGTTGGTAATTCTCATAATCATGCCCCCAACATTAGCTATGGTTTCTTAAGACTAAAACTAGCATAGCAGGGGTAAAGGCCACCTATTCTTCATCATGAGATAACTGATAATTATTGGAGATGAAGGGGACTATTGGGATCCCTTCTTAGTGATTCCTAGGTAGCAGTTGAAACCTGGGTGATTTAAACATCTCTTGCCTCCTCAACATAGGGTAATGAGTCATAGGATCACTCTGAGGAGAGACTACTAAAATGGTTTGTTGTTGAAATGGGGAGTGGTTTCTCCCTATGCGGCATTTGGGGGTAGTGGTGTCGATGATGAACTGATGACTCCATATCCTATTAGGCCATTTTCCTTGTGGGAATGATCCCATATCGATCGTATCATTATACGAGGGTGTTAATCACCCTTCTCTAAATGATCTCTGAGAGTGAAATGGGGCATGGGTACCCAGTAGCCAAAGTCAGCTAAATTCATGGTGGGGTTTGAGTCATGCAGGATTACCACATCCATATTTCTATTACCATAGAACCAATGGGAAATGGGTTGCTGATTTTATATTGTGTGAATCATGTAAAGAATGTGGATTCATCCATAAATACAGGTGAAAGTAAATTGATACCCAATTCCCTAGCATTATCCAATCTTCCAAAGATGGAGAGGGATCCATGCTGAATATGTCACAAACCAAGGATTATTAACTATTGATTGCCCCAATTTCTAGTGAGTTTTATCCTAGGCCCATCTTTTTATTACTGTGAACCAGAACTAGATATCTAGATTTGGTGACATGAAAATATGTTGATATCTCAATGCTACTAGTCCCCATGTTAAGGAGAATAGATTCATTTCAGGGTCACCATTTCTATTTCCAATGATTTCATTGGGGTCCCGCCAATGTGGTGACATGATTCATGTCCACGCTTGCTATTGTAGTCCCATATTCCCTCTTTCCAAAGGTGGGTGGCTTTCATCACTTTCATTGGCGATGTCTTCTCCTTGATCAAAATAGGATGATGGGATATCAGTTCCTTATTCTATGGATTCCTCCTTAGATATTATTTCCTAGTCCTAGTTTCCCTCATATAATCAATTAATGTTCATGGAACTCATTCTTCGTGCCATATATTTTTGGAAAGTAATTAATTACATTGCTTCTATCTGGATATTCTACTTTTTTCTTGACAGGGCAGCAACCTTCGGTCAGGAGAGTAGTCACGTTGGGCATCACTGGGCATGTTTGGACACTAGGATCATTAGTCACCAATATTATTCTTCTTATGATGGAATCTCATGTGAGGCACCTTAGGTCACAAAATCTGAGGCATCCCACATCGATCTAGGTGTTATTAATCCAGAGGCATAATTATTCCCAGGATTTTTACCTCAGGTGTCCCATACTTATGCATGGGGTAGGTGCTTTGGAATATGTCACAAGTTATACGTCATATGGATATTGATTGAGACGTCTGGTTGAGATGTATTGGGGTATAATTTTAACATCATGTGGAGATGGTCATAGGTTTAATGCCTTATGGGGATAGGATGGATGGATCAGGATTCCCCGTGGAGGTGGATCAAGGATGGATGGATCAGAATGAACTTTGAGGTGGGCTCGAGTTAGATGGATTAGGATAACCCTTGATACGAATCCAAAAGGTTGATTATAATTCCTATTAAGGTCTATTTGGGAGGTGTGTCCCTAAGAGTGAAGAAGTCACACCCAGGTGGATGGACCAGAGTAACCCTTAAGGCGGGTCTGGGTTAGATGGATCAGAACACCCCTTGATAAAAATTTGAAATGTTGATCAAAATTCCCCTTAAGGTGGATCAAGGAGGTGTGTCCCAAAGAGTGAATATATTAAACATGGGGGGATATACCAGAGCACCCCTTGAGGTAGGTCTAGGTTGGATTTATTAGAGATCCTCTTGAGACGAATCTGAAAGGTTGATCAGAATGAACCTTAAGGTGAATTGAGGAGGTGTGTCCCTAGGAGGGAATATGGCACACCTATGTGGATAAACTAGAATAACCCTTGAGTTGGTTTTTGGGTTGGATGGATTAGAACAACCCTTGATATGAATCCAAAAGGATGATTAGAAAACCTCTTGAGGTGGATCAGGGAGGTGTGTCCCTAGGAGGGAAGAAGTCACACTTGGGTGGATGGACCAGGGCAACCCTTGAGGTGGGTCCAGGTTGGATGGATCAAAGTTCCCCTTGAGAAACATCTGAAAGGTTGAACAGAACACCCCTTGAGGTGGATCGGGGTGGTGTGTCTCTAAGAGGGAAGATGTCACACCTGGGTGGATGGACCAGAGCACCCCTTAAGGAGGGTCCAGGCTGGATGGATTAGACTGCCCCTTGAGATGAATCCTAAAGGTTGATCATAATTCCACTTGAGTCAGATTAGGGTGGTACAGACCTAAGAGGGAGTACGTAATTTTACCATTGCTCGGGATTGAACCTCAAGGAGGCATCCTACATACCCTTTTTAGAAGATAGGGATCAAAATCCATGTAGTTTGATGCTGCAGTTTAAGGACATGTGACAAGACCGATCAATGTAGTTTAACATCATGTTGTAAGGATGCTTGTGTCATGAAAGGTTAATTAACAAGTGATGGTGTGGAGATTATGCATGAAATATTCCCTCCATAATAGGATTGATCTTGGTTGGAGTGGTTTGGGGTTTACACATTGAGATGACTGAAGGATCTCATTCAATGTGATTTCCATAGGTATGTTGATCATCCCATACCACTCATACATGGATCACCCTATGCCGATCACATAGGGTAAGACTACAGTTTTACATCATGTGTTGAGGATGTTGTCATGCAATTTAATGTCATATGACTTGGACATGGAACTTGGTAGTTTTACGTCATGAAGCTCGTGTGTGGATGGAATCACTCCTCACCCCTTGGGCTTACATGGCCATCACTCATGAACCTTTAGGCAGGACATGGCATTTTCACTACCATGGTACAATGACAGGAGGAGTGGTCAATCACAAGGTCCATGTTAGAGTCCCTATGTTTATAAGAAATAGGGGTTGGAGTACCCAATCTCAGAATAAGTAGGTAAGAAAACATGTGCACTGGAGGAATAGGGGACATCAAAAAGGGGACTCAAAATTTGTTTCATGCAAGTTTGAAGGGTTTACTGTGAGATTTATGTGAGAAGGGGGCTCTAGCACTAGTGTAGGACATGGAGTATTTAAGTGAAGGTTCATGAAAGATTTGGGTTACATGCAGATCATGGTTTCACACAGGTGGATTCCCTTATGTGCACTCGAACTACATTATGATATGTTGCATGAGGGTTACTCTACTATAGGACAGGGCAAGTTTGGTCCCACAAGAGGTCTATCATGAAATATTCTCTACCTTGGGTGTTCCATGCTACATATTGTCGAGGATGATCTATTTTACGTGTAGTATAGAGATGCTTCATATTCAGAATATCCTCACCAAGGGAGGGGTGAGCTTCTATTTATAGTCAAAATCCTTGGTGGTGGGCACACAAATCCTTGGTCGCAGAAGGGGATTTATGCGCAGTTCCTTTCTCTACCACAGTGGCTTCATCGCACAACACCATCAAATTGATGTAGCCTTTGGCTTGCAAAGAGGACTATTACACACAACACTAAATTATCATATGCATCCCTTATTTTTTCTATTCAATTTCCTTGTCCATCCTATTATACTTGGAAAAAAATATGAAAAATACCATAGTCTTTGGCACGTAATACCTTTGCGCATGCAATGGGATTCTTCCAAACAAGCACTGAAACTTGCATTTGACAAATTCATTAACCCCAAAATGGTCCTTTGGGGAGGTATTCATGCTGATCAGTTCATCCAAGACTAGTTTTTTAAAGATTCAAATGAAATTTTAGTTCCAACAGATGTGTATATGCACAATCATCTCTTCATGCGATGGATTGGTAAATTTTTCACACGCATGCATCGCATGCTCCTTCCCTAAACAGAGTAAGGCATGGATTCTTATTGTATTAATGTGATGCCATATAATCACATATCTCAAGTAAATTTATGTGATCTGGGATTTTTAACATGATAATAATACTCATAAAATGATTAAATAGATATGTGATTACATAATGCTAAAGAGTTCGCATTATGATTATGTTATTAGAAACAAACTTATACATGTAAGATGTAGATTTCATGAATAATGTCTCAGTGGATATATAACCACATGATACTTGATTATTCACATAATTTATTAACTTCATGTGACAACTCTCATGCAAGACAAACGGAGAATTTCAATCACTAGGGTGTCGACACCAGTTGTCTTGGGCTTACATAGACATCATCGAAATACATCAGTTTGAGGAAAATGGAACTGGTTTCAAGAAAACATTGGTAATGGGTTATGACATAGAACTAAGGGGTTGGTGAGTATGAATAATGATTGGAGTTTGAAGGAGGTTGTGCAAGGAGATCATACGGTGCAGATCACTTTGATCAGACAGATGCAGTTTTTTCTATATATTTTTTATGGAGGAACAATGTTGCACCCAAATATCATTCAAGATCAATTTTTATGATAGATGGGTCAGTATTAATAACCTCTCCATGTCATTCATTTTCCATGATAGTATCAGGGTCAAGACTCACAACACATGCACCCACACCCTCACTAGTTGTGTCATGCCATTGTACAACTTGCCTAGGCACCACCCGCACAGGCCTTGTGCACTCATGGCAAGTTTTATGCTCTCCCACACCTTTATGATTGGTAGGCTAGTTTTTCTAGATCCCATCCATGGTTAAGGTGACTCCTACATGTTACCTGGTTGATTTGGAGAACTAGTTAGCTTTGATGGTCAATTTTTTTCTAAGGCACTCATAAATACATAGAATAATTATCGAATAACTATATAATTAAAACATTTGATAGAAAATATACCTTAATAAATAAATACCAATACATTTTCCTCAAATTAAATTTCCTCATGAAAATATATCAGTGAAAAAGAGTTCCAATAGTGTTATAGATTTAAATGAAGGTGTCGTGGTTTAGAAACCATTTTAATGATTTTTCATGATTACATGATTTCCCACTATGATTATTATTACTCATACTGATTCTTTTTGTTTTAGTCAATGGCTAGAACCAAAAGGAATAATGTTAACACTGAATGTGATCAATGATGTAATGATTTTCCTCATGAGAAATTAAATGAAATGGTATATGGAATGCAAAAGTTTTTGGTTAAGCATAGCCAACTATATTGATATATGATTAATGACTTGAAGATGGGGGAGTTTCCATATGAACCAAATAAGAGAAAATGGGGTTTTATTAAGGACCTAGTGGAAAGAATATTCAAATTTCAACATGTCAATAATGTGGGAATAATCACCCAGGTAAATTTCTCAATGGAATGTGAATATGATTTTTGTGTGGAAAAGAAGAACATAGAGCAAGTAATTGTTGATGAAAAATGAAAATTTTGGTTAACATATTGGATGGGAATGATGGTTTCCATAACATATAATATAAATTTCAATGTTTTAAAAATGTGAAGTATGGGCATTGTGCAAATACATTTCCTAGGGTAAAAGTTTGAGAAGAGGATCTTCAAGATTGTATGAGTAAAGGTTTCACTATTTATAATAAAGATTCTAAAAATGACATATGAAAATATATGAATTATTTTAATAGCATTTATTATTTTTAAAGTAAGAAACATGATTAAATTAATTTTGATGAATATTAATACATAATTAATATTTAATATTTTTGGAAGTATGTATTAAAAAATAAGATGAATAAGCTTACTTAATGTTTTAATAAGGAAATGGAATGATGGAAGTGTTTATATATTGGGATTTGAGAATTATATTATAGAAGGGTTTTATTATTTATATTCTAGTTATAATAATCCTATAACATCTAAGTAATGTTATGAAGTAGTTTTTTATTAGGTATTGGTAAGTAAATTTTGAACGGTATTGATAACCTAGAAAAGTGATTTAGTGTAAAAAAGATTTATTTTGGAAAACTCACGAATGAGGGATAGATAACACTTGATATGTGTCTGATGTTGAAATTATAATGTTTAATTGGGATAAAGATATGAATAATATTAATAATGCAAATTGGATAGTATTGGTGACCTTGAATATAATTAGTGATTTGATGAAAAAGTTATTTATGTTAACTTTGATGAAGTTTATTGCATTATTGGATTTATATAGTGTATTTTATAAACTATGATTTTATTTTAGGAATAAGGATATAATTAATTTTTGGAAGTATATATGTTTTAATTTAGGTTTTAGGGTGATTAAGGTTATTATAATGATTTAGGGGAATATATGGTCAAGGTGTTAACATGTTTGGTATGTGACATTATGAGCTACTTTATATTGTTTGGGGATTAAATAAATATTGATTTTGGAAATTTTATGACCTTTTTTTAATTATTGGGTTTTGAATATTGGTTAATCTTGATTTGAGGAATTTTTAAATTAGCTATTTTTGGAATGAATTAAGTGGATATTTGGGTATTATTATTAAAATCTTTGAGATTAATCTTTCAAATGAAGGTTTATTCATATTAGTTATCTTATCATATGCTAGAAATTTCTAGTTTATTAACATAATAAAGACAAGATGAATAACTTGTCATTATTTTATAGATATTATGATATATTATAAGATTATTTTAGTCCATCAAGCATGAAAAAATCATATTTTTCATTAATCATTAGAATATGGGATGAAAAGAGGTGGAATAAAATTGAAACACGTAACTAAAGGATAAAATTTCATTTATAAATTTGAGAAAATCAATTAAGTATATTTTCTCATAAACCATGGTAAATAAATTCCTTAACTATAAGAAATAGGATCTTAAAAAAGAAAATGTGTTCCTTTTTATAATTATTTCTAGGGGATTGATGGTCATTTTCTCCCCTCACATACTTATGGTATTGTAGTCATTAACATTCCTATGCTCTTGTCCTCTATCTCTAGTTATTACTCTTTGAATAATATCATTCTCATACATGTCCATATTTTCACTTCTCTATAATTTTATCCTTATTTGGTAATATGATTATGAGTTATTTCATATAACCTTTTTGTTTCCCACTTCCCTTTTCGAAGGAAGTTTTATTAACTCTTTGTATGATACGGATTTTCAATGAAGGTGTTTTCAAATATTGAACCCCTAAATAATGAGATACAATTGATAGGACGCAATTTAAATATAGGGGGAATATAACACCCAAAAAATTAGTTTGAAATCATATTATTCTTGATAGCTTTCTTAACACAGAACACCAAGGTTTAAGCGAACTGTGATATGATATAAAAATATTATTATTTAAATTTAATTGTTATAACCTAGACATTATATTGATAGGTATGAAAAGTAATAATAACATTATGAAAAATATCTATACAGGTTTTAAATAATGAAAATTTGTGAATTAATTCTTAATAAATAATTATTCAATTTTTAGTAAATTCATTTTATTCTTCAAAAAAATGTTTTCTTCGCAAATGGTTTTTATTTCATTTTATGCATACAAATTATAATTAATTACTACCATTTTAAAAAATATATTTCTTAGAATAAATAATATTTTTTAAATCAACATATCAATATTATCTTATGGTGAATTTATGATATTTTTATAAAAATAATTATTTTTCAGTGAATAATGAAAAATATAATTTTTTATAAAACTATAATTTTTTTATTAAATTTTGAAATCTAAAAGTCTCATTATTTTAGAGTTGATAATAAATTTATATAAGTATCCTCTAATTATAAATAATCAAATTAATTACATATGAATCAATATTATTCTTTATTTTGGTATAAGTTATTTTTTGGGCTTAAAAAATATTTTTCTATATACTGTTTTTTTAGCAATGTGATTTTATCATAATTAATTATATAAATCACTATTTAATAGTGATTAATGAAATATATAGATTATTTATTCAATTAAATATTTTATAATCCCTCTAGTAGTTTTTATTAGGCATGGAATTAAAGTAAATTGTTTTTTCTCTTACAAAATCATTTTTCTACAAATGGATTATCATTGAATTTTGCATGCTTATTTATAATTTAGTACTAACACTTATAGAAGATTAATTTGTTAAAATAGATTACACATTTTTATAATTATAATTAATATAATTTAATAAGTTCAGTATAACTTTTGGTTATAATAAATAGTAAAAATAGTAAAATTTTGTTACCATGGTTAAGGTTAAAACAGGTATACCAATGGTTAAACTAGGATATAAGGCAAGGAATTCAGAATAAACTTGTATAATTATTCTTAGTTAAAGATATTTAATCCTTATATTATATTATATTTTAATAATTGATCATTTTTTTAACATTTTCATTAATGTGACCTTATATTATTGAAATCTTTTAAATAATTTCTTGTACATCCCTCCCCACGTTTATAAAAGTGAACCTATTCTCATCCATTATTCAAAAAAATTGACCCTTATAAATAATCCAAGGGCTACCCCCAAAACATTTCTAGATTCATTTCCCTCATCCGTCATTCCATGGTCTTCTTTTAAGACTAATATTTTAATGCTTAAGTTGTAAGCCAAAGGAGGTCTCTCAAAGAAGATATATAAATCTTAATCGAGATCTTCTAGTTTTATTTATTCATAAACATTATATAAACATATTGTATCCATAATAAAATAATGAATATAGTATAATAAATATATTTATATGTTATTATTAAGATGTAACTGCCATTTTCCACCTCTTTTCCATCAAATAAGAAATTAAAGTATCGCTTGTGTGTACGTGTGGATTGCTACCACCATGTAGCGATATGATTTATTTAACATAACCATATTTAATGGTTGGTTATTATGATGGATTTAATGTTTATAAATTATATTTATGTAATAATTATGATTCTTTAATTCTAATGTCTTAACCACCTTCTTATCATACCTTCCATTGATAAACAATAACATCTCTCGCGTGTATGTGTGGACTACCACCTCCATGAAGCGATGTGATTCATTTTTAATTTTCACTTTAATTTTATATTAATAAGGTTATATTTGATGAATTTATAAGATATATATAATATATTAATGATTATATAATTGGGAATTATCATTTACCTTTCTTTCCTTCCATCTATCAAAAAGTGAAATCCTTACTCGTGTGTTTGTACAAACTGTAGTCCCCATGAAGTGATGTAATTCATTTTTCATCACCAATTTATATAAATGGTAATAAATTTATATATGGTAATTAAATATTATACTTATTAAATTATTAATATTCTGGAGATGATGTAACCATGATCAAAGTACAAGGATCAAAACTTCCAAAATAAAACATAAATGAAAAACAAAGAATTTAACACCTGAAATGACGAAATTATTTGGGAATTGTTAATAAATAGGAGTTTAAATGTTTTAATTGGATCATATATGTTATTTTAATTATTAATATTATTTATTCATAAAATTATAAAACATATAAATTTATTACATAGGAGGATAGAGTTCTTATGAAACATTTCATAAATAAGGTAAGGGTTCTTCATCCCAATATTGTTTCATTGAAACATATTGGATATTATATAGATATTTATGTTTTCTATGTGTATATATATCCAATTTGATATATTTTATCATTAATATCCTCATTTTCATTTTATATAATGCTTCATTTTAAGTTATTTTGTTTTTGGGACTTATGACCCAAAATTTACCAAAGTAGTAAGCGTTTTACATTACAATCACATTTTAAACAAGATTGTTTATAATTAAGTTTCCAATGATGTAATTATATGATATCTCTCTCATAAATTTCATTATTTTTCTTTCCCTATGTTTATTTATAAAAATAACTTATTTTCCTTTCATTTTATTCTCTTTAAGTACTCAAAATTCCAAAAGAACGTTTTTAAGGAAAACCGATATTGTTTTTCTCTTCGGTTGGGAATATTTTTCTTGCATGTATATATTTTATTTAAAACGTTTTCCAAAATATTTTTTCTATTCTCCAATTATTTATTAAATATAATTTTACCCATTTTTTACATTATATAAAAAGTTTTAAATGATATTTTCTTGTCATTTTTTGAATGAGGTACTTTTAACCAAATTTGTGAATATAATATTTATTTTAACATACATTGTATGATAAACTTCTCTTATTATCATGAATACTCTTTTCTTTGAATATTAATTAAAAAAATTCCGTGTTAATTTTAAATTAAAATTTTTTACTTGATATTTTGGAAAATTTTAGTTTTAAAATAGGTGATTTAAAAATGAAAATGTATTTTCTGAAAAAAAAAATGTTCCAATGATCTTTTAATGGTATTTTTATCTATAAAAACATTATTTTATGATTATTATGATTTACTATGGATATGATCCAATGTTACCATATTTATTCTTTATCTGAATGATTATTGATTATTATGATAAAATCTTGATGAAACCCATTTTATTTTCCATGGTTCAAGATACAATGAAATGATAAATGTTTTTATGATCTTTTGGAATACATATGAATGGATTAATATTTTTTAATGGGTGGTTATACTATATCCCTCTAATGTAATAGGTAAATATTAATGTTTTATGAACTCAATGGGTATATGAGAGGTTATACCAAGCCCAATATAGATTATATTAGAAGTTATCCCAAACCTAAAAGAGGGTACATGGGAGGTTATCCCAAGCTTAAAATAGATGCATGGATGGTTATACTAAGACTAAAATATGATTAATGTCTTGGTGTTTAACCTTGAAATAAGATTTCTAAGTTTATATTTATGTTACATTTTATGTAACTCTTTTATGAAATGATCTTATACAAATTTTATTCTCTCATGGACCATGTTATTTAATTCCATTATGATTCATGTCTTATGAACTGATAAGATTTATTTCATGACTCGTGATTATGATCTATGAATTGTTGGGTTAGAATTTCAAATTTCATGCTTATGTTTCATGCCCTTTTTCTCATGTTGTGATTTAAATTGATTGTTGGGTGATGTATCCCTCTTTACCCTTACTAATAATCTTATCTCACCCTTTATTAGGTTTCATTTTCCCTGGTATATAAAGAAAGGTTTTAAGTATTATATGTCTAATATTTCTACTAGTTGTGATGAAATTAATGGTATATTTCGTAGATCTTTTATGTACCAGTTTTTTATGTATGCAAGTTTCCAAAGATGTTAAACTTGTGTGGTTTAGTCATGTATCATAATGATATGTAATGAATATTCATCTAATAATATGTAATATTTATGTATGTAATGCTTGGATCACCTTAGATATATAATTCTAGTTCCACTTGTCATATCATAATGTTCTTATATCATGCATGCCACATAGAATGGAAACCTATATAACAAATATAAATTTCACCCAATAGAAAATAATGGGTTTAATAATGGTGTTGTAAGATATATACTGACGAATAAAACATAGAGGTTACCGAATATAATTAAAAATAATAATTTTGTATATTTAAGGATTATGTTACCAATGAGAAGATACTATTTCAAGGAGAGGAAAGAATAAATATAATAACAATTAAATATGATTTTTTAGGAAAAATATTTGGTTAAAAACCCTGAATGTTTCTTATCTTTCATGTTAATAAACCATGAACATGTTTATCCCAATAATAAAAAAGGGAAATAAAATTGAATGAAATTTAAAAGGGTTTTAGAATAATCTTGTTGAAATGAGAGAGAAAGAGGTGAGAAAGCTAAAAGGAAAGAGTTGGGTTTGAGGGTCCCCTTATAATAGGTCTTATTTTGTATATTAACATTTAAAAAACTTAAGTAAGATATTTATATTCTTCAAAAAATTATTCAAAAAGTTTATTATATTTTTTTATGTTATTATTGACTAATTAAAAACATTATAATTTAATTATTTAGTTAAAAATAAAATTGTATATTTCATTGAATTATCCTATTTTATTTTTGATTTTAAGATTTCAACTCATTTTTAATCATTAATTGGTAATATTATCTGGAAAAGTATTAAAATAAAAAAAATTAAATATTCATATATTATAAATAAGATATATTAACTATACATGATGAAAATGTTAATTAAATAATGGGAAATTTTCTCATGGGAAATTAACTGACTAATATTGGGACATGACAAAAGAGGGAAAGAGAACCCAAATATATATAATATAAATAGTTCACAATAAGTATATAGTTGTATATTAATAATAATTGACATATAATCAATAGTAACCATCCATATAGGTGGTGATAGAAAATAAATAACATTATACTCTTCAGTGGTAAATAGTCCATTTATAAGATTTTGGAGAAGAGAGAGAGAGAGATAATATACTTTATATCAATAGTTTATAGTAATTATCCAATATCATAATGACATTGATTTAATTTTTATATGCTAGTTAATTAATTGATAGTATATTTTTGGAAGAGGGATTAGAATAAATTAATAATGGAAGATATTGTGTGAAATAAAAAAAGTGATAATGGTTACCTTAAATTTAGAGATTTTCATTTGTAATGGAACTAAAGACTTGAGGGATAGGATTCAGATAAAACTAGAATGTATTTATGGATGATAATAGGATTGGGAAAATATAATCAAATATATATCAAGGAATTAGAATACTATGTGAATTGATTTACTAAGGGGGTGAGATGTGGTATGTAACGCCCCGACCCTAGTTACCCAGAGTTGGTGCGTTATTGCGTAACATTGGCATGATCACAAAATATCAAGTCTTGAAATACCGATTAGTTTAGTAGCCTTGGAAACACTAGATACATTCATAAATGTTACATTACATCATAAAGTGAAAAATCACAATAACATAGTCTCCATAGTCCACACTTCTACCCCCTTTAGACTATCCCTATAGGTCAATCATAAAATATTTCTTCACATCCTGGGAAAAATAAAACATTGAAACGGGTGATCTCAGATGCTCAGTAAGGATAACAATATAGCGGAAGCTTTCATAAATAAACATAAACATTTAAGGCAATGTATAACTAAAACAAAAGCCTTTTAAACTTGAACTTCAACATAATATGGAAAAAGTAAAATGAGATAATGCCATTTACTTATTCACATGGATATTCTACTGGTCGAATAATCACATGCAATATCAATAACCACTTTCATAATGATGGAATGCATAATTCCAGACTATCATAACCACATAGCCAAGGCCTCATTCCAAGACTACAAATAAGATTTTGTCAAGGCCTCGTGCCATGACACTAGTTTGTCTCATGAGACTTGCCGATGAATCGAGGAGCTATAGCGGGCTCCACCCGTCACTTATTAAGTCCAATGCATTCCTCATATGAACAGGTTTAAACATATCATAAACCATAACATAATCATATCACATAAAATATGCATAAAGGAAACATAAAATTTCCACATTTCAATCACAAGATATCAATACAACACATTGATATAATAAAAACACTTTCAAAACCATTATCAATACCAAAATAAAAGAAAATTAAAACTTGATATTTATTTTTCATTTTAAAAAAAGTTATGGCTTGTTGATGAAGCCGAAAACTCAAATAATGGTCACGGCGGCGGGGAATTCATTGTCGCCGTATACGTATGACAATAAAAACATTACTTTTTGTCGTTTAGTAAAACGCTTCATATAAAAAGATTCCTTTTGAATAAATGTGAAAGTTAAAGGGGTTTATACACCGTATAAAAGAATGTTGCGTATAAAACAAAATATGCCTCAATGAAAGAAGATTGAGAAGAAGTACCTTACAAAGATCATTAAATAAAATAGATCTATTATGTTTATTCACTATAAGTACACATAAAGAAAGTAAAAAATACAATATAGAACATAATAATATCATGACATAATTTTAAAGTAGGAGATTAACCCAAAGAATGGAAATTGGGTTAGGAAGTTCCCTTACCTCGTGTCCGACTTGACTCGATCGCTCTTTAACCTCCAAAATAATAAACTAGAGTTAATATATTCCTGCTTAAGAACCTTTTTCAAGTTCATTATTCCTTTTATATCACTTATTACCATGTTATGAACATTATGTAATTATTTAAGTTAATAACGGTCGTTTTGTCGATCTTAGGTACTTGAGTCAAAAATAAACTTCTTATAATTACACTTTGTTCATGTGGTAAAATATCCATTATATCCATAATTATATTCATGATGTAGATATCATATACATAATATATATCCAGTATATACATTCATTTATAATATTACATAATATTGAGAGGTAAGAAATGAAATGCACCGTTCATGGAGACGGTAAGCCGTACGTACGCATAAACGCTAATTTCATTTCTATTTCGTATTTAATGGAATGAAGTTATAATTATATAAAGGTATAATATAATTCCAGTATAATATAATGTATAATACCATTTACTCCATCCTCTATACATCCCACATATGACATTAACGATTCAAATCACTTTGAGGGGTCGGTAGTCCGCACTTCCTAAAATGAAGATATCGTGTTTACCCAGAATGGAAACCATAAAGGTATGACATAAATGAAAAATACATAAGCTTAAGTAAAACATAAACATATTATATATCATATATAAATATAGTGACATCTTAATGGCCACCTTTGAAGGTGTTATATGAGTGTTTAACAATCATCGTTTCGTGAGGCAGAAATTCGCCATCCATAGAAACAGTATGTTATTTAACCATTAGATGTAAGTGTGTGTAAGTGTAGCTCGAATAATTCTTATAAAAAAATCCTATTATATTTAGTATACTGTTGTTGTTACAAAATAAATTAATAAAAAGAGTTTAGGGGGTTGGAGAAGCAAAATAAAACAAAATAACATAAGAGAAGACAGTACCTTAAAATCGGGTAACTCTTTTTTTGATTTGAGCCAAAGGCTTCCTTGGGAAGAATTATGCCCAAAGTAAGGCTTCTGGGAGTAATAGAGGGAAGTTGGAAGAGTATTTTGGAAGATGTTGGCCGAGAAAAAAGGCTTTGAAGGTGTGAGTAAGGTGGTAGTGGTGGGGGCCTCTTATAAGAGGAGAGGAGGGACACTCTTGGAAAGTCATGAAATGTTACTTTATTATATAATGCGTTTCGGATTTTAAAGGTCTCACACTTATATATTTTGAGTATAAGGTGATAAGGGTTCGAAATATGCTCATCCAATAGGTTTTTGACAAGTTTATGTCTTAGATTTTACATTATCTTTTCATTTTATTTAAATCGTTAATTAATGAGGTAATCGCTGCATCATCGTGGTGTCATATATAATTTAATTTATTTAATGTCTAAAAATTATAAAAAACTATCATGATGTAGGAAATCCTTTTAGATTTATAATTAATATTTATAGTCAAAAATATTACTTGTATAACCCCATTTAAAAATTGTTTTAGTAAAATAACTCATGTTTGTGACATTTTTATTTTAACATTAAATAAAAAGTTTTTAATGTCATTTTCCTACCAAAGTGGCTCCATGGGGTCCCCAAGTTGACCCATGGATTGTATTGGTCGGCCATGACTCATCCAATTATGGTAGGACAATTGTAAAGGTATTTTCATATTTTTATAATATCATTTTTACCTTAAATTTCACTAATTACCTTTAATCGCGATTAATTAAACTTAAAAGTTACTATTCACCAAAAATTATTTTAATCCCATTGAACCACATTTTACTTCCTAATAACAACCATGTATGTCGGATTTTTGAAAATCAAATCACAGAAGTGGTAATGTTTCATTTAAACGACAAATCAGTTTTTTAACTACCACTTAGTGGTTTCACTATTCATCAAAAATTGAAGTTTTTCAGAACAATGCCAAAATTTCCCCCTACGCTATAATTGATATTCCAGATTAAAAAATGATGTCTATTTTACAAAATTACAAAAAATAAGTTGCATTAATTAATTTTATAATTAATTCCCATTGTCACAACAAATAGTGTGTTTTTAAGAAACAATATATATCAAAAGATTGACAATTGTTTATGTCCAATTTCAAAGTGAAATTAATTCTAATGACCACCATTGGATAAAATAGTAAAAATATATTATAATTATACTTTAAAACCACTCAATAGTATAATTTATCACTATAAATTATTTTTATTAAAAAATTTGTTTTTAAGTATTTTTCACTATTCATAAAAATTGGAAAATTCTCAAAAAAATACCAAAAATTCAACATAGGCTAATTTCGATATTCCGAATCCAAAAATGAAGTACATTTTGAAATATAAAATATATATACTTTTAAAAAGTTGGTATTACTATTCATAATGGCTATTTTGATTGGTCGCGATGTTTGTTAGAACTCGATGTTGCGTACAACACACGCTACTGTATTATTCAAAGAGAAGCGTACCGTGGAAGCTTGGGGTGTTACATTCTCCCCTCCTTCAATAAATTGCGTCCTCGCAATTTGAAATTGTTATTCGAAAATAAAAGGTTTAAAATAGAAAATACCTTTATGGAAAACCCACATCGGAAATAAGGTTAACAAATATAACTTTAAAAGAATGAAAGAGAAGTACAAAGGTTACCCGAGATAGCCCATACTAAGATTCTATGAAACTATGGATATGGAGGAGAAACAAACCATGAAGGTCTGATGGAGAGTTGTAGAAAACAGGATTATGAGAAAGTTAACCACAAGAAAATCACAAACTTGTGATTGGTTAAACGGTCATTGAATCCCCAGTTAGAAAAGTTAACCGGCAACGTTTTTGTTTAAGTTACCTTTCATAAAGTTGAGGAATTTATTTAAGAGATTTACTAACAACGTAAGGAAATATTTTTACTTGTCATGTAGACTTTCATTCTTTAATAAATTTTACCACAAACCCATCTTTCACTCCAAAAGGTAATAGAACTCAAAAATATTCTATTTATCCTAATTGTATAAGGTTCCAAATATTAACACATACCATTTAGATTAGGAAAACTTTTTTGTAACAACCAGGGACTTCCTGTAGGCTAGTGGTAGGTAATAAAGGCTTGTCGCACTATGGTTGTGGGTTCGATTCCTATAGCTTTGTCCGACGCAACGGGTTATCCCCCGACCTGCAGGTTGTCCTTTTCCTAAAACTATAGTATTATAATATTCCAAAAATAATCTTCATAAATGTTTTAACCTTAAACAATACTATCTAAAGTTCAACATAATCCATTACAACCTTTATAGTTATCCAAAATACCTCTGTCCAGACTTTCTCTAAAAGGTCTCTAAATTCCAAAATCAATTGTATCATCAGATTCCTCAAACAAGGTAAAGTTTCTCTTATTGTAACATACAAAAATATGATTACCTTCATCATATTAAAACCTTAATGAAAACAACAAGTACCGCAGTACAATCCTTATATATATCACATTATTCTTATAACCAGAATACAATCCTTGAGTCCAAAAGCACCAATACATTAATTATTCCACTTCAAATGTAGTCACAGCATAAGATTGGCCTTGAACACTAGGCCTTTTCTGAGTTAAGTTTCCCTGAATCTTAGTACATTCATTTTCATAATTCCCCATTTCTCTACAATTGTAGCATTCAAAATTTATAGCCTCTTTCTTTCCCTTGCAATCACGCGCCTGGTGACCTTTTTCTCCACATTTATAACAAACTCCCATTCCTTTTAGGCAAGTACCAGGGTGATTCTTCCCACAATTATCACATACTGGAAAATCCTTCTTTCCCTTTTTCCCTTTATCTATCTCTTGTTTCATTGTTCTCTTCTTCTCTTGCTTTACTTTATTGTCATAAGATTTAGAGAATTCCTTTTCTGTATTGATAGCACATGAGACACTGTCTTCGTATGACGAGAAGGTTTGTGAGACTAATTCTCGACGAAGAAATGGTTTTAACCCATCAAAGAAATGATCAATCTTACTTCTTGGGTTATGTATATAATATGCAGCATGCCTCGCTAACCTTGTAAAGTTATCCTCATACTTTGCAACATTATCATCCTCCTTTTGTCTCAGACTCAAAAATTGCCTTTCCATATCTGCTCAATGGTCATGTGGAAAGTATTTTTCTAAGAAAATTTCCTTAAACTCCCTTAACTCCATACTTGATACTTCTTCATCTTCCTTTGTGTTTTGAATCAGCGACCACCATTGATCGGCATCTCCAGTGAGGCGGTAAACTGCCATGACAACTTTCTCCCTTTCGCTACACCCCACGGTGTAGAATATTTTCTCTAAGGATTTTATGCATTGCTCAGCTACTAATGGATTTATACCCCCATTAAATGTTGGTGGTTTTTGCCTCATGAAGCGGTCTAACATTGATCCTCCACATTGTGGATCAGGGTTCTCCATATGAGTAAGGTTACTATTCATAACCTGAGTGAGTTGTCCCAGTATGGTGATAAGTTGATCAGCACCAGTTGTATCTCCAGCTCCACAATAATTATCTTGAGCAGGAGGGAAATCCCTACATGAAGTGTGTGCATTTATACGGTTTCCATTCCTCCCACTAGGCGCCATTTCTGAACAATGACATTAACTAGATTAGTTTATGAATTAAAATACATAATTCTATACTTGTAAAACACTTAACATAAATTGATCTATTTATGGATATAATCCATAATCATAAAAATGTTTTCTTTGAAGAAGTATGTACTCATAATCCCTTTATAATGGTTTGTAAAGAAAATGATAATTATCCTAAGCATATCCCCCAAGAGTGTTGTAACCAAGAGTGCAGCAAGGCCCGTTGTCGTGCACCAGTTCTCGTTCGAGTCTAGCTCAAAGTGGTGTTTTTGGGTTTTACCCCTAGGTACATATGTGCTAGATCCACCTCTACCTGCTCGTATCCAGACAGGGATGTATTGCTCGGAAAACTCATAAAATCTCTATAATACAAAAATTCTAGGAAGTTCTTCTATACTAATCCTCAAAGTCTATCTTAGGGTTATGTGCTCTAATCAGAGTTTATCTAAATCTAGCTTCCAAGTTTAGTACTAAACTGCCTCTGATACCAACTGTAATGCCCCGACCCTAGTTACCCAGAGTCGGTGCGTTATTGCGTAACATTGGCATGATCACAAAAGATCAAGTCTCGAAAGACCGATTAGTTTAGTAGCCTTGGAAACACTAGATACATTCATAAATGTTACATTACATCATAAAGTGAAAAATCACAATAACATAGTCTCCATATTCCACACTTCTACCCCCTTCAGACTATCCCTGTAGGTCAGTCATAAAATATTTCTTCACATCCTGGGAAAAATAAAACATTGAAAGGGGTGAGCTCAGATGCTCAGTAAGGATAACAATATAGCGGAAGCTTTCATAAATAAACATAAAACTTTAAGGCAATGTATAACTAAAACAAAAGCCTTTTAAACTTGAACTTCAACATAATATGGCAAAAGTAAAATGAGATAATTCCATTTACTTATTCACATAGATATTCTACTAGTCGAATAATCATATGAAATATCAATAACCACTTTCATAATGATGGAATGCATAATGTCAGACTATCATAACCACGTAGCCAAGGCCTCGTGCCAAGACTACAAATAAGATTTTTTCAAGGCCTCGTGCCAAGACACTAGTTTGTCTCATGAGACTTGCCGATGAATCGAGGATCTATAGCGGGCTCCACCCATCACTTATTAAGTCCAATGCATTCCTCATATGAACAGGTTTAAACATATCATAAACCATAACATAATCATATCACATAAAATATGCATAAAGGAAAGATAAAATTTCCACATTTCAATCACAAGATATCAATACAACACATTGATATAATAAAAACACTTTCAAAACCATTATCAATACCAAAATAAAAGAAAATTAAAACTTGATATTTATTTTTCATTTTAAAAAATGTTATGGCTTGTTGAGGAAGCCGAAAACTCAAATAATGGTCACGGCGGTGGGGAAGTCATTGTCACCACATACGTATGACAATAAAAACATTACTTTTTGTCGTTTAGTAAAACGATTCAAATAAAAAGATTAATTTTTAATAAATGTAAAAGTCAAAGGGGTTTATACACCGTATAAAAGAATGTTACGTATAAAACAAAATATGCCTCAATGAAAGAAGATTGAGACGAAGTCCCTTACAAAGATCATTAAATAAAATAGATCTATTATGTGTATTCACTATAAGTACACATAAAGAATGTAAAAATACAAGATAGAACATAATAATATCATGACATAATTTTAAAGTGGGGGATTAACCCAAAGAATGGAAATTGGGTTAGGAAGTTCCCTTACCTCGTGTCCGACTTGACTCGATCGCTCTTTAACCTCCTGAATAATAAACTAGAGTTAATATCTTCCTTCTTAAGAACCGTTTTCAAGTTCATTATTCCTTTTATATCACTTATTACCATGTTATGAACATTATGTAATTATTTAAGTTAATAACGGTCGTTTTGTCAATCTTAGGTACTTGAGTCAAAAATAAACTTCTTATAATTACATTTTTTTCATGTGGTAAAATATCCATTATATCTATAATTATATTCATGATGTAGATATCATATACATCATATATATCCAGTATATACATTCATTTATAATATTACCTAACATTGAGAGGTAAGAAATGAAATGCACTGTTCATGGAGACGGTAAGTCGTACATACGCATGAACGCTACTTTCATTTCTATTTTGTATTTAATGGAATGAAGTTATAATTATATAAAAGTATAATATAATTCCAGTATAATATAATGTATAATACCATTTACTCCATCCTCTATACATCCCACATATGGAATTAACGATTCAAATCACTTTGAGGGGGCGGTAGTCCGCACTTCCTAAAATGAAGATATCACGTTTACCCATAATGGAAACCATAAAGGTATGCCATAAATGAAAAATACAGCAGATTAAGTAAAACATAAACATATTATATATCATATATAAATATAGTGACATATTAATGTCCACCTTTGAAGGTGTTATATGAGTGTTGAACAATCATCGTTTCGTGAGGCAGAAATTCACCATCCACAGAAACAGTATGTTCTTTAACCATTAGATATAAGTGTGTGTAAGTGTAGCTCGAATAATTCTTATAACAACATCCTAGTATATTGAGGATACTAGTGTTGTTACAAAAGAAATTAATAAAAAGAGTTTAGGGGTTTGGAGAAGCAAAATAAAACAAAATAACATAAGAGAATACATTACTGTAAAATCGGGTAACTCTTTTTGGATTTGAGCCAAAGGCTTCCTTGAGAATAATTATGTCGAAAGTGAGGCTTCTAAGAGTAAGAGAGGGAATTTGGGAGAGTATTTGGGCAGAGGTTGGCCGAGCCAAAAGGCTTTGAAGGTGTGAGTAAGGTGGTAGTGGTGGGGGCCTTTTATAAGAGGAGAGGAGGGGCACTCTTGGAAAGTCATGAAATGTTACTTTATTATATAATGAGTTTCGGATTTTAAAGGTACCAAACTTATATATTTCAAGGATAAGGTGATAAGGGTTCGTAATATGCTCATACAATAGGTTTTTGACAAGTATATGTCTTATATTTTACATTATCTTTTCATTTTATTTAAATCGTTAATTAATGAGGTAATCGTTGCATCATCATGGTGTCATATATAATTTAATTTATTTAATGTATAAAAATTATAAAAAAAATATCATGATGTAGAAAATCTTTTTATATTTCTAATTAATATTTATAGTTAAAAATATGACTTGTATAACACCATTTAAAAATTATTTTAGTAAACTAACTCATGTTTGTGACATTTTTATTTTAACATTAAATTAAAAGTTTTTAATGTCATTTTCCTACAAAAGTGGTTCCATGGGGTCCCCAAGTTGACCCATGGATTTTCTTGGTCGGCCATGACTCATCCAATAAGGGTTGGACAAGTGTAAAGGTATTTTTATATTTTTATAATATCATTTTTACCTTAAATTTCACTAATTACCTTTAATCGCGATTAATTAAACTTAAAAGTTACTATTCACCAAAAATTATTTTAATCCCATTGAACCACATTTTTCTTCCTAATGACAACCATGTATGTTGGAGTTTTTTAAATCAGATCACAGAAGTGGTAATGTTTCATTTAAACGAAAAATCAGTTTTTTAACTATCACTTAGTGGTTTCACTATTCATCAAAAATTGAAGTTTTTCATAACAATGCCAAAATTTCCCCCTACGCTATAATTGATATTCTTAATTCAAAAATGATATCTATTTTACAAAATTCCAAACATATAAGTTTCATTAATTAATTTTATAATTAATTCCCGTTGTCACAACCAATAGCGTGTTTTTAAGAAACAATATATATCAAAAGATTGACAATTATTTATGTCCAATTTCAAAGTGAAATTAATTATAATGACCACCATTGGATAAAATGGTAAAAATATATTCTAATTATACTTTAAAACCACTCAATAGTATAATTTATCACTATAAATTATTTTGATTAAAATATTTGTTTTTAAGTATTTTTCACTATTCATAAAAAATTAGAAGTTCTCAGAAAAATACCAAAAATTCAACATAGGCTAATTTCGATATTACGAATCCAAAAATGAAGTCCATTTTGAAATATTAAATATATATAATTTCAAAAAGTGGGTATTACTATTCATAATGGCTATTTTGATTGGTCGAGGTGTGTGTTAGAACTCGATTTTGCGTACAACACATGCTACTGTATTATTCAAAGAGAAGCGTACCGTGGAAGCTTGGGGTGTTACATGGTATTTATACTTGAGGGGAGGGGTATTTTTTATAAAAATAATTAATAAAATATTATTTATAAAATAAAAAATTAAATAGTTTTCAAATATCACATTATAATTCATATTTCAAAATATTTTATGACCTTTAAACCTTTACAAAACCGAATTAAATGTTTTATAAAAAATGAAAGAAGAAAAATATTTTTTGTTATACAATTTATTATTTTAAATTTAGTAAATTACTTTTTACAATTTGAAATTGATTAAATTTTTTTAAATGAATTATTTGTCTTAATATATTTATTTTTTGTATGATATAAAAATATTAAGAATAATTATTTCATTATTTTATTAATATTTCATTATAAATTATTTATATTTCTAAAAATGATATTTTTATTATTCACACAAAAATTCATGTTTTCTGAAAATTATACAAAAAAATATTATAAAATTATGACATGGAGATTTCAAATATTAAATTAATCTTTTCAAAATAATTTTATAACATTTTTAATTTTATTATCTTATATAAAAATTATGTTTTTGAAAAATAAGTTAAAATAATCTGTACAAAAAATATTATTATGCTTTATTTTGGGATTCTGAATTTGAATGTTTATTTTATATAGCTCTAAAATTTATATTTAATTAAAAAATATTATTTACAAGTCATTTTAATATTCCCATGATCATGTTACTATTCTAATGGTCAGGTTACTAAACCTAACACTTAGGAAATTGTTTTAACAATCATACTAGTTTTATACTTCTTATAAATTCACCATATTTCATTCATTCATCATTTACATCCATTCATCTCAATGTTTTATATTTATTATTTTCAAATTTTGATTATATTTTTAATGTTTTATTTCTTTGTTACATTTTTTCACAAATGTGATAATTTTAGGGGACCGTGATGTTCTAGAATATCAAATTCTAGATTTTTTGAATTTTTTTAAGTTTATTATCCCATTTTACTATAATTGTCTTTATCGAGTATATTTATTATCCATATATAATATTCTAAATTATTGAAATAAATTATTGTTTGTTTATATATTGTGGTGCATGTGTTTTATACTATATTATATTCTAAAATATTAAGTGAATGTATATTTAGAAGGAAAATGTCAAATAAAAATTTCTAAGTCATTACATTCATCCATATACTAGATATTTCATCCTCAAAATATTATATCATATCTTTAGTTGATATTTGTTAAGTTAACATTAATTTCATTGAATAAATTGATTCTTAAGTTTCCTCTTCATAAATATCTTATCACCAAAGTACATTGACCGTATTGTCATGACACATCAAATTGATTGTGATTTTAAGGTTGATTTATAGTATAGGGAAGACCCTAGGTCTTCTCTCAAGGGTTGTTGATACATTTATAGTATGCGTCTTTAATAAAAAAAGTACTAAAAAGGGGGTGATTTTGAAAAGATTTTTAAGAAAATAACTTAAATTAAAGTGTTTAATACTTGAAATACCAAGTAGATTTTGAAAAATGTGAGATGAAGGGGTCATTTTTAGTTCACTACACACATTTCAAGTTCATTGTTCTTATAGATTTATTTAGGTTTGGAGTAATTATTTGTTTGAAATTAATTGGAATCCTGATTAATTCCTAAGACTTTATTTCATTGTTTGAAGAACCAAACCTTGACATAAAAATCGTATTAACAAGGTCCAAAACTTAGGCATGGAATAAGAGCTTCCAAAGCATATTGAAATCCCAATAAAGTAGTTAAGAAAAGTATTCTTCTGTTTTCCAATTGGATCAACACAATTCACGCACTCAAAACATCACACTGATCAGTTAGAAATTAAGAACATAACATTCACATGAATAAAAACAAGCATTAAAAATGAAATCATGTAATATACATGGAATGAAATGTTTTAACACACTAATTACTCCAAACCAATAGCTAATAGATGTGCCTAAACTCCCTTGACATGTGTGAAGCTCCCTCACAATGAACGCCCACTGTTTATCCTAACATTGAGAGGACGAGGAAGCTCGGGTGGAAATCCTTCTTCATTCTTGATCCCCCTATGAGGATAGGGTCCTCCAGAACTTCTTGGATGAGGAGGAGACTCTTTTAGGACTCCGAAATATCAGATATTTACTTCTATTTCGAACTTTAAAATGATAATCCCAAGGTTCCATTTTATAGGCAAAGTGGAAGGTGGTTTTGGGCACACATATTTCTTGAAACTACTTGGTCGATGGTTTTCGGCATCCGGACAGTATTATATCAATTTGGGAAAAACTAAAAAGTTGTTTCACCACATCTTGAATATCTCCACATAATTTTTTGCTTCATTTGGACACCTACATCTCGATATATTGACAGAACACATCACACCACTTTTGACTTTGTGCAGATTCGGTGTCTTGGAAAGATTAGTCTAGATGGGTCACCAGATGAATTAATTATGATTGGTTTATTGCATAAAAGTTGTATCCCACTGAATTTTGGACCATACCAAAAAATATCATCCTATTTGGATGCATGGTTTAGTATTATTGTGCGTTTGAGTCCACTGGTGTGTTTGAATCCTACGTTGTTTGGCTCATTTTTATTGAATGTCGTCGTGGGTCCTCTAAATCACCTCCACCTATAATAAAATTATCAAAACAAGTAACATTTCACTTTTTAAAAGTTCCAGCACAAAATAATTTAATAAAATATTAAGTTTAATTTGTTATTATTTTTATAATTTTCAATACAAAACTAGTTTAGCACAATGGTGTAAGGGTGAAAATGAAACATTGAATCATGGTGCGATCACACCCCCACACTTAAACATTTTCACTCCTGGGAAAAGTCACATTTCCAAAAAATTATGCATGTATATATTTCCAACTTCATAAAGATTTAACATTCAATGAAAATTTAATTCCTGATAGAAATGTGATCAAAGTAAAAATCACACCGAGGATTTATTCTTAGTGATCATGGAAAAAGACGTCTCAAAAATTGTATCAGAATAAAATTCTAATAGATTCATGATACCAATTGAAGAAAATTATTCAAAAGTTAATCATATCATTAATTATACACATGTGTGTGACATACATTTAATTCTATTCTTTCCACTTTCTATCGAGTAAATATAATTTATTTAAAAAATATCTACTTAAATGATCATTTCCACTGAACCTACCCTACATCCTTTGCAATAAAATTTCAAGACCCACTCAATTAAGCATTCCTATAATTCAAACCATAATATCCCAACCTAGATATCCCCATATTTTTTACATTTCATCACTCCCCTAATTGTTTGTTTTATTTTTTATTTTTTTGGTTTTCTTAGGGCCTACAATAGTTAGATAACAGGTACACACGCATAGGTCAATCTAGTATAGTAATTAAATAGATCGGATAATGAATGAACGTATGAAAAAATAATTTTTTAAAGTAGAGAAAAATTAACCTAACTTATATTTAGATTTTATTAAGTAATATATTTTCACACTTCATGGTTGGGTGCAAAGGTGTGTGGAGAAATTAAGTGAAACAATTTTCCCTTAAACTACTCACACAAAGGGTACCATTCTTCTCAAAGGTTTAAAAATGATACAACCATATATATCATTTACAAAAAACTAAATTTCAAGAGAAATTCACACCACAGTATTGAATTCTTACTGAAATGCACATTTCATCAAAAAAATTGAATCTTAAAACAATATGAAATATAGAAATTCCTCATGAATTTTAAATAACTTTCATGATTAAGAGGGAATCATTTTCTATGATAAAGTGGGCATAAGAAATTAACATTTCATCACAAAAGTGAGGGGTGAGGAGGGAAAGTGACAATACTATACAGTAAGTGAAAAAGAGAAAAAGAAAGAAATACGATGAAAATTCCTAACTAACCCAAGAATATACCCATCCGCCAACACCTAAAGTGTGTAGTATCCTCGCTATAATAAAATATAATGTGGTAAGGATAAATCCTAGTGGGTTTTATTCATAGACTGCTTCTTGAACTTGGAGTTCCTCCATCGGGGACTTTGGAATGGATTCATGGAAGTGCTTCAGTCGATGCCCATTGACAATGAAGGTTTGCTTGGTTTTTTTATTTTGAACCTGAACAACACTAAATGGAGACACATTAGTAACAGTGTATGGTCCAAACTAGTTGGAATGAAGCTTACCTAGATGCAAATTCAACCTTGTATTATAGAGGAGGACCTTCTTCCGGATGTGGAATTAATGGTGAAGGATGATATGGTTGTGGGCAGCCTTGGTTCAATCCTTAAAAATCCATAAGTTCTCATATGAATCTCTTCTCATTTCTTATAGCTCTTTAATCTGAAACTTAATTTGAAAAATTTCACTAGAAAGATTAGAATTGCATTTTTTTATGTTCCAGTAGGCTTGGTTCTCAATCTCAACAGGGAGGTGACAACTCTTTCCAAACACAAGCCAATAGGGTGACATTCTAATGGGAGTTTTAAAGGTAGTATGGTAATCCTATAAGTAATCATTGAGTCTAAGACTCCAATATTTTCTATTAGGTTGAACTATTTTTTCAATAACATTTTTTACCTCCCTATTTAACACCTCATCTTGATCATTGGTTTGTGGGTGATATGCATTAGACACTCTATGCCTGACCCAATACTGATAAAAAGTGGATTGCATTGTTTGGTTGTAGAAATGAGAACCCTGGTCACTAATGATGAACCTAGGTAATCCAAACCTACATAATATTTGTGTTCTCAAAAATTCCACAACTACCTTATAATCATCAATCCTTGTAGCTCGTGACTCTACCCATTTTGAAATATAATCCACTGCTAGAAGAATTAAAAGGTTCACAAAAATTGGGGAATGGTCACATAAATTCAATGCCCCAAACATAAAAAATATCATGGAATAGAAAGGGTTTTTGTGTCATTTCATTTCTTTTAGATACATTCCCCATTCTTTGACAGAAAGGAAAATATTTAATAAATCATGGGCATCCCAAAAAAAGTGTTGGCCAAAAGAGACCAAAATCAATGACCTTGAAAGCAATCTATTGGTGACCAAAGTGTCCCCCACAAGAAAGAGTGTGACAGGACCTAAGGACAGACTGAAACTCTCTATTGGGAACACAATTCCAAAGGACTTGATCTCTACATGTGAACCAAAGGTAGGAGTCATCCAATATATACAAACAAGGATCATGTTTTAGAAGATCAGCTTAGTTTTTATTGAAATCACTAGGAATGAAAAATTCTACCAAATAATTTACAATTTCGGCAGACCAATGAATATCATCTTGCACTCTATACAATTGCTCATCTAGAAACATGCCATTTATGGGAATACAAGGGGATGAGTCAATGTACAATGATGGTTGGATCCTACTGATATGCTTAGACACCACATTCTCTACTCCTTTTTATCTCTAATTTCTAAATTGAATTCCTAAAGGAGGAGCATCCAGTGAATGAGATGTGGTTTGGCTTCCAGTTTCTTAAGGAGATAGTGGAGGGCTACTTGGTCTGAGAACACAGTGACTTTGGACCCTAAAATATACAACCTAAATTTATCAAAGGCAAAAACAATGGAAAGAAATTTTTTTTTATTTGTGGTTTATTTTTCTTGAGCAGGGACCAGTGTACATGAGGCATAGGCAATTACATGTGGATCATGATCGACCCTTTGTGATAATACTACCCCAACTGCATTGTTAGAGGAGTCACACATGATCTAATATGATAAATCCCACCAAGGTTGTTGGATAATGGAGGCTTACATGATACTCTATTTTAACTTATTAAATGCTTACTCACATTCTTTATCAAAAACAAATTCCTTTTCTTTTTGATGAAATCAAGAGAGGGGGATTGTATTTTTACTAAATTCACGGATGAAATGATGGTAAAATATAGCATGATCTAGGAAATACCTCACATACGATATATTTTTGGGGAATGGTAGGGAAGAAATGACATACACTTTTGATTTATATACTTGGATACCATCATTAGAAATGACATGTCCCAAAATTATACCTTGTCGCACCATGAAATGGAATTTATCATAATTTAATATGAGATTCTTTTCAATACAAGGACATAGTACTAAACCAAGACTACTCAAACATTCATCAAAAGAGGGTCCATAAATAGTGAAATCATCTATGAATACTTCCATGAAATTCTCTAGGTAATCTGAAAAAATACTAACCATGCATCAATGGAAAGTACCTGGAGTATTGAACAGACCAAAAGGAATCCTTCTATATTCAAATGTTCCAAAGGGGAAAGTGAATGTTGTCTTTTCCTGATCCTCGAGGGAAATGTGGATCCGAAAGTATCCAGAATAACCATTAAGGAAATAGTAATGGGACCTCCCTACTAGCCTCTCTATCATTTTTTCATTGAATTGTAATGGGAGATGTTCCTTCTTAGTGCATTTGTTTAATCAGAAATAGTCTATATAGACATGCTAACTATTCATCACATGAGTTGGAACCAATTAATTGATTTCATTTTTTATTATTGTATGACCATTTTTTTAGGAACCACTTGTACTGGACTGAACCATTGGTTTTCATAGATGGTGTAAATGATTCTAGTAGCCAATGATTTTGTTACCTCCTTTTTAACAACATCTAGGAGCTTTGGGTTCAGTCGACTTTGTGACTGCCTGACTGGTTTAGCCTCATCATTTAACAATATATGATGTGTAAAAAATTATGGGATAATACCATGAATGTCCACATGTGTCCATACCAAATCTTTTTTATACTCCCTCAGAAGTTCAAGAAATTGTATTTCATGTTCAGGAGGGATTGAACTAGAAATGATGATAGGAAACTTGTTTCCATTCTAAAGATATGAATATTTTAAATCTTAAGGCAGTTGTTTTAGTTCCAATTCAGGGGGATTTTGGATTGATGGAAGTGTGTGTTAAAGTGTGAGGTTAATAATCTCATATAACTGCTAAATGTAATCTTCCTCAGATGAGGAATGAACTTTTACAATCTTAACAGTATCATTGTTGGTCATGTGATCCTCAGTGTTCAATAAATCATTAATTAAAAAACATGCATGACATTTTTCTAGACCGCTACAACATTCTATGCATGATTAATTTCCTAGAATTTCAATCGATGATGAAAACTTAGAAATGGGATTAGGGGAAAGAAAATATGTTTTTCAGGGTAAGGGATTACATCAATTGAAATAACAAAGAGAGTGGAATGTTCTTCTGAGGGGTTCTTCATGGCATCAAGGATGTTGAAGTGGAAAATGTCACCAAAAAACTCCATAGATAATGTACCATTGTGAATATTAATTATGGTTTAGGTAGTTTTCAAGAAAGTCCTCTCTGATATAATCGGGGCGTGTCCATTCATCCTATCATCTTCCATTTTAAGCATATAAAAATCAGTAGGAAAAATTAAAATTTTCACCCTCACAAGAACGTCCTCTAACACACCAGTGGGGTGTGTTGTATTTCGATTTGTGAGTTGAAAAAAAATTCATGTTGTATTTAGTTATCCAACCTTCAATGTAGAGTAAATGGAGTTAGGAATTTCATTTGTAGAGACACCCAAATCAATCATAGCATTGGAAAAGAAATACTCCCCTATGGTGCATGAAATCGAGAATGTTCCAAGATCATTGCATTTGGTAGGAAGTGATGGCTCTATCAGTGCTGAGATGTTCCTCCCCAAGCTCACATTCTCATTACCCATAAGTCTCCTTTGGTGTGTACACATTTCCTTCAAAAACTTGCCATATCTTGGAATTTTCTTCATGGAATCAATCAAGGGGATGTTAACTTACACTATTTTGAAAGTTTCCAATATCTTCTTATCAAGTTCAGTTTCCTTTTGTTTTATTTGTTGGATGGACCTTTGGGGAAATGGAAGAGGAATGGTTGGGATAGGTGAATCATCAATAAACACACTCTTTCCTTTGTAATTGATTCTCTCAGGACAAGGATTTTCTTCTCTTGGAGCATTTTTAACAGTTGGAATGGTGGTTTCCTCAGGAGGTTATGACTCTAATAGAGGGTTAATTTGGGTTTTAAGTTGTTTCCCACTCCTACGGGTGATGGAACTAACATTTCCATTATCCCTAGGGTTAACTACAAGTTGAGAGGGTATTTTACCTAACCCATGACTTTGAATTTCCCCCATAGAGTTAGAAATTTGTCCTAATTGGGTTTTTAGGTCTTATATGGTTTCTTGGGTGGTTTTTTAGAATTGGATATTGTTTCATCATATCTTATAGGCTAGGCATAGGTTTTGGAGGGGGTGTTTGGAAAGGCCTTTATAGTGGTTGGGTATTTTTGGGTGGTGGTGGTGGATGACTACTCTTCCCTGGTTGGTTCCATTTTTGTTGAGGTTGGTTTGAATACCCCCTTGCCTATAATCTTGGCTTTATTTCCACACAGGGTTGGATGGATAGTAAGTTTCCTACCTAAAGGGTTGGTTATAGGAGCAGTTTGGAAATATTGTATCACAATTCTCATAAGTTTCTCTTAGTTGGGGGCATTGGTCAGAATAATGGGTGCCAGGAGAACATATTACATAGTGGATGAGAGGAGGAGATTGTGATTTCCCTTGGGAAAGAGAAAGTTTTTGAATTATGGTACTTACCTCTTTGAACTTCATGTCCACATTCATCTTGAATTCAGTACTTTTCACCTCATGGACACCTCAAATGGGTACATTGGATCTTGAATCAAATTGTTGAGTGTTCTGCACCATGTTCTCAATTAGGGTTCTTGTAGAAATTGGGGTCTTATCAACTATCACGCTAACTATAGCAACATCAATCATATTTCGATCAAAAGGAATTAAACCATCATAAAATTACTAAATTAAAATTTGATCACTTATTTGGTGGTGTGGGAAACTTGAAGAGAGCCTTTTAAATATTTCCCAGTATTCATGAAGTGTTTCCCCTTGATATTGTATTATCCCATATATTTCTTTCAATATTATTGTCGTTCTAGAGGCTGGGAATTATTTTTCAAGAAAAAAGTGTTTCATGTCCACCCAACCTCTAATTTGTGAATTAACATAATACAACCAATATTTCATAGTGTCTTCTAATGAAAATGGGAATGCCCTAAGTTTATCTTTTTCTTCATCTACATTATTATGTTTTAATTTCAAACACACAGTAAGAAATTATTTTAAATTCTTGTGTGGATCTTCTCCCACAAGTCTATGGAATCTTGGTAATAAATGAATTAAATCAGATTTAAGTTCAAAATTGGGTTCCTTGCCTTGAATCTGAATATAAGTGGGTTGGATATCAACATCATATGAGGTTAGTTATTTTAATTTTCAGTTTTTTTCATCCATTTTATACAAGTTTAATTCAATTTTAATGTGGGTTTCAGAAGAAGAAGAAGTATTAAGAATTTTGTTGATGTTTTGTGTGTCCTCCTTCAAAGGGTTCTATTGTGTGTCTTGGTGTCGCTGACGTAAGATCCTCTCTATTTCATGTTTGAATGGAAGTATTTACTCTGATGAATATTGCATCATGAACAATTCCTACAAAAGGATTATTTTATAAATCAACTTAAAAAATGAAGTAAGAAAAAAAATGAACAAAAAATTACAAAATACACATTAATTTTATAAAAAACACACACTAAAAATAGAAGCACTCCTCAGAAACGGTGCCAAAATTTGACCATTTTGTCATGAAAAATCCAATTTATTATGATTTTAAGGTTTATTTATAGTATAGGTTATACCATAGGTCATCTATCAAGGAGAATTTATGGGTTTAGAGTACGCATTTTTAATAAAAAGTACTAAACGGGGTGATTTTGAAAATAGTTTCAAGAAAGTAACTTAACTTAAAGAGTTTAATAATTAAAAAACCAAGTGGATTTTGAAAAATATGAGATGAAGGGATCATTTTTATTTCAACACACACATTAAAATTTCATTGTTATTATATATTAATTTAGTTTTGGAGTAATTGTTTGGTTGAAATTAATTGGAATCCTGATTAATTATTAAGCCTTTATTTCATTTCTTGAAGAACCAAACCTTGACATAACAATCGTATTTACAATGTATAGAAATTATGAATGGAATAATATATTATAAATAAGACTAAAATCCCAAGAAATTGGGTAATAAAATGGTTCTTTTGTTGTCCAATTGGAACAACACAATTCATGCACTCTGAACCTCACATCGATCGGTTAGAAATTAAGAGCATAACATTCACATGCATAAAAACAAGAATTCAAAAATAAAATCATGTAATATACATGGAATTAAATTCTTTAACACCCAAATTATTCCAAACCAGTAGCTAATAGATGCATAGAAACTCCCTTGACATGTGTGTAGCTCCCTCACAATGAAGGCCCACCGTTTATCCCAACATCAAGAGGAGGAGGAAGCTCGGGTGGAACTCCTACTTTATTATTGATCACCCTATGTGGATAGGGGAAAAAAGAACTTATAAGATGAGTAGGAGGATCATATAGGACTCCAAAATGGTAGATATTTTCTTCTAGTTTGAACCAGTAAATGAGGAGCCCAAGGTTCCATTTTATATGCAAAGTGGAAGGTGGTTTTGGGAACACATATTTCTTAAAACCACTTGGCCCATGGTTTTCGACATCTATAAAGTCTTTTATCACTTTTATAAAAACTAAAAAGTTTTTTACCCACCTATTTACTATATGAACCGAATTTTTGGCTTCATTTGGACACCTACATCTCGAGATATTGACAGAACACAGCACACTACTTTTGACTTCATGAAGATTCGATGTCTTTGATAGATCAGTCCAGATGGGCCACCAGATGAACGAATTGGGCTTGGGTTATTTCATAAAATTTGTTTCCCACAAAAATTTGGACTACACCAGTAAATATCATCCCATTTTGATGCACTTTTTAGTAGCAGTGTTCGGTTGAGTCCACTTGTATGTTTGGATCCTGCGTAGTTTAACCCATTTTTCTTGAACTTCGTCATGGGTCCTCCAAATCACCTCTACATACAATACATATAGCACCCCCGGTTTGACGTATGTAGCCTTTTTTATGTTTTTTATGTGTTTAAAGTGAATGGGATGAGTTTATAAGAGGTTGGGAGAGTTTTTAATGGTTTTTAATGTGTTTGGAGGCTTTTCTTAAGGAGCACGGTTTGAGCACGGTTAGGGGGGAATCGTGCGGGTTCTCTAGAAAACCGTGTAGGGGGAGGCAGTAGTATTTTCATGGAATGCACATGGTTTTCCAAACTATGTGAGGCAACCGTGTGGACCCCTCCTCTCGAGACAGTGGCATGCGCACGGTTAGCGCACAGTTTGTCAAACCGTGCAGACTAACCGTGCGACCACTTAAAGGAAGGGTTTTTTAATTCAGGATTGACCTATTTCACTCCCAATCTTCTCCCACTCGAGCCTCACTTGGTATTTTGGGTTCTCAATGGTTGAAGGTTCTCTACCACTCGTTTTGGAAGTGATTCAAGGGGGTTTATTGGTGTTTTGAAGGTGGTTTCTCCTGGGTCAGTCTCTCCTCTTGGTTTTTTTGTGTTTTCCTCTAGATCTGCATCTCTCTCTCTCTCTCGGTTTTCTATATCTACACCCTTTGTGTGTATATCTAGGGGTTTTTTTTCCTTGGGTGTTGATATTAATACTTTTGGATGTTAGGGAAGGGGATATAGAGCGATTTCAGTGGTGTGTTCGCTGGATTTGAAGAGGTGTGGTAGCTTGTGGGTCATTTTCATCGGAACCCTAAAGGTAGGAGGTTTCTTTCTCGAATCCACTTAGTAGAACTGATTGGAATGCTTTAAAATTTAATGTGTGGTGTTTAATTGATTGTGATTTTGTTGTTGAACATTGGTTGGAAACCTTCTTGAGTGATGGTTGTGAAATCTGGAAAATTGGGTATTTTGAATGAGTACTTTGGTTTTTAATTTTTAAAATAGAGATTTTAAAATGGGGATTTTCTAGAGTTGTGAAGAATGGTTTGGATTAGATGTTTTCAATAAATGTGAATGTTTTATTGAAGTGAAGTGGCTATTTTGAAATTGGTTTATTCTTTGGTTTTCAATAAAAGTACAGTTTTATTGAAATGGTTTGAATTGGTTGAACACACTTGGTTTTTGACATGATGGTTGTGTGTGTTCACAGGCATATGGGACGAATAAGGGTTAGGGGTCTCCCCCATCATTAACGGAATGGATAAGGGTTATGTCTCTCCCCCATAAAAGGGTGCATGTGGGATGGATAAGGGTTAGGGGTCTCCCCCATCATTAACAGGATGGATAAGGGTTAGGGATCTCCCCCGTCAATTGGTTCACTAGGGATGACTTAGTGAAAGGATGACTCACCACTAGCGAGTATAGGGGGATCCAGGATACATAAAAGGTTGGTTTTTTGGATGTATGGAATGAATTGGGTATGTCAAAGTAATATTGAGAAATGGTTTTAAAGCTTGTTTAGTTATTTTTCTGAAAAAATAACTTGTTGGAAAAATTGGTTTCAATTGCACTTGTATGCTTTTGGTTATAAATGGTTTTGAAAACTTCTTTATATTTGGTTATAAACTATTTTTGGTAAAAAAAATTATATAAACTATTTTATATAAATGTGACTAAATTTTCTATCCTAGTGGCGTGAGTAGGGAAGTCATTGGGGAAAACCTACTGAATTTTATACTCACCTCTGCTTTGGAACTTTGGTGCTTTTGCGGATGTTATCTTCCGGGATAGGGGAAAAGGTTTTGTTTCACACGTATTTAGAACCACCTCATGACGTTTGGGTTTTTCGATGATTTTGGATCATAGAGTCTTGCGGCCTTTTGAGAGTCTTGTATCGTTTATCCGCTGTGTACTTTGATACTTGGTTATTCTTTTGTTGTTGCATACTCTGATATGGTTTTGAGATACATGAAGATGTTGAGTTGTCTTTCATTCGTTCATGCATCATATAGTGAATGTTTGGTTATGGTTTGTAGGTTTATTGGTTTATTTCTTAAAGGGTAAATCATTCACCACTTGTATTTGAAACCCTTCAGCATTTATTTCCAACCTTTGGCATCTTGGGGATGTCGCTTAAGGCCAAGTAACCCTCACCACCTCCTCAATCCAATGAGGTAGGGGCAGGGTGTTACAAATGGTATCAGCTTGTTTGGTCCTTTCCTAACAAGTAGTCATAAATATTCCTAGTTTTGGAGATGAAATCCCTTCTTTTCTATTCCTTGGGTGGGAATCATAGAAAGGAATAGGCTAGTCAGAACTTGAAATGTATAGCATAAAAGGACGTAGCTAACCCTTTTATGCTGAACTTCAAGTTACCATGGATTTGGGTAAATACGTTTTTGGAGACACTTCTAGGATTTTGAAATCTCATTGTCATGGGTTTATCCAATGAGATGAGCATCACATGCATTATAGAGGAATGACTTCCCACTAGGAGTGCATACATCATTTCAAGAAATGATTCATGTTGAAAAAAAGTGTTCATTTTTGAAAAGTATGTAATTGGTTTTCAAATTAAATATTTTGAAAAGGTAAATGATTATCATATTTTGAAAATGGTTTCATTTTTAAAAGCATGTGAAGTGGTTTAAAAAATTGTTGAACATGGGAAAAATGATGTTTTGGAAAATAATGTTGTGATAGTTGATGTGATATAATTTGAAATGCTAAGCCATCAATTGCTAGAGAGTGAGATTGATGGAGTTTGTTGTTGATTTAGAAAATGGCACTCGGTAGGCATCATCGAAACCAGCCCAACAAAGCTATAGAGAATGTGGTTTCACCTAAACCACGGGTGAACCAAGAGCTGGTTCAAATTATTGTCCAATCTTTTCATGCTGTGGATACGGGGAACCGGAGGAACAAACCAAGGTATGTGGATCATACCATCTAGTTCATGAAGCAGAATCCACTGAACTTTCTGGGTGATGTTGAACCTGAGAACGTGGAGGTGTGACTAAGTAGGATGAATCATATCTTCGATTTCATCGGCACACCATCAGAGCTCACAGCCAAGTTGGAAACGTATATGATCAAGGATCTTGCACGTCATTGGTGGGATTTATCGGTGCAAGATAAATTGGATGAAGGCCTTATATGGGAGGATTTTGAAGAATTGTTCAACAAACAATTCTATCCTCAAACGTTCAAAATCTAGAAAATGAAGGACTTCTTCAGACTAAAATAGGAGAGCCTCTCTGTCACAAATTATGTGGCTAAGTTCATGAATTTAGTCCGTTTTTCTCCAGAGATTGCGGCAAGTGCATCTTTGAAGGCAGACATATTTGAATCGGGGCTAAGGTAAGAGATTCAATCAAAGATTTTGGTGCTCTATATTATGGATTATACAGAGATGGTGAATAGAGTGACTATTTCTAAACATGATATCTCGGGATCGATAGGAGTAGGAATGATGATACCTACAGGAAATGGTGGGAACTCAACCACTAGAAACAAGAGGAAAAGGGACACTTATTTCCACGATGCAAGTGGAAATCAGAACCTGACGACTGGATCAGTAAACCTTCCTCCACAACCCTAAAGAAAATTAGGTTGTTTTCAATGTGGTTCGCTTGACCAAATAAAGTGATATTGTATGGCACAGCTCATAGCATGTCATAATTGTAACAAGATGGGACATATTCAGTGTTATTTTCACAGTTCTCCAAGGTTAGGTTCTCGAGACACTTCTCAGTTATCACAAGAATCATATGCTTTGACTGGATGAGGACAGCAGAATCAGTCTCATCAGCATAGCAGAGCTAGCCATGGTGATTCTAGAAATACCATGACTCCTCAACCAGGGAAACCTCAACAAAGAAACAAGGAGAACAATATAGTGAAGAAGCAATTGTATGGAGCTGAGAAGATGATTTTTGATGATCAGGTTGGACCATCTATAGTGATAGGTATGATTTTTTGAATTCTACCTTTGTGTAAGTGTTTTTTGATACTGTTTCATCACATTCCTTCATTGCTTCTCATTCTATTGACTTTCTATGTTTAAAACTGGAAATGATGCCTTCTGTTTTGAAACTGAAAACTCATCTTGGTGAAAGAGATTGTCGAGCCTTCTTGTGTAGAGCATGTTGTATCATTGTGGGCGAGGTTGACCTAATGTGGAATTTCTCATTGCTTGATATGGATGGGTATGATGTAATCCTGGGAATGGATTGGCTGGTGGCATTTAAGGCTCACATCGACTGTAATGTGTGAACAGTGGCTTTTAAGACACACGATGGTGTTAGACATCTCTTTAGAAGAGAGAGGCATGAAAGGCAGGGTGCAATGGGTTTGTTGGCACCAGTAGTGGGAACGTTATCGTATCAGTTGGTAGTGTTGTTTTTGGAATCAGTAGAGGGTGTTGAGAAGAGTGTTCTTCCGGGAGTGGTGGATCAGTTCATGGATTTTTTTCCCGAAGAATTATCTGGGTTACCTCCTATAAGAGAAGTGGTGTTTACGATTGATCTCCTTCCGGGGACCAGTCCTATATCACTTCCGTCTTACCTAATAGAACCTAATGAATTGCAGGAATTGAAAGTCCAGTTGGAAGAGTTAGAAAACAAAAGGTTTATCCGGCCTAGCACGTCTCTGTGGGTAGCTCCGGTGTTGTTTGTGAAAAATGTGTATAGAACTTTGAGGCTCTGTTCTGATTATCATAGACTTAACCAAGTTATGATAAAGTATATATATCCACTTTCACAAATTGATGATTTGTTTGACCAGTTGAGGGGATCCTAGTGGTTCTCCAAGATTGACCTAAGGTTGGGATATCATCAATTGTGGGTGCGGAAGGATGATATTTTAAAAACATCTTATAGAAGTAGATATGGCCATAACGAGTATGTGGTTATGCCCTTTGGTCTAACAAATTCACTAGTGGTGTTCATGGCATAGATGAATCGAATATTTCAAAGATATCTGGATTGTTTTTTCATGGTATTTGTTGATGATATACTGGTGTATTTGAGGACAAGGGTAGATCATGAGTAACACTTCGTGATGCATCGGGATCAGGGTTGGGGTGCGTTCTCATGCAAGGGAATCATGTGGTTTCATATGGCTCACAGTAGATGAGGGTGCATGAGAGGAACTACCCAACTCATGATTTAGAATTGGCAGTAGTGGTCCATGCTTTGAAAGTGTGGAGTCATTATCTCTTCGATGAGAAATTCATGGTATATACAGATTATAAGAGCTTGAAGCACATTTTATCACAAATGGATTTGAACTTGAGGCAAAGGAGATGGATGAAATATCTCCAGATGTTTGATTTTGAATTGATGTACACATCGGGTAAGGGAAATTCAGTGGCGGATGCATTAAGTAGAAAATCATATGCTCAGGTGGTGAAATAGGCATCGGACCAATGGCAGTTGATGTCAGTTATAGCTGACATGTGGTTAGAATGTGAGGACCAGGGCGATAAAGCGGTATTATTTTTGGTTTTCTTGAATCCTGACTTGGTTTTCCTGGTTAGAGAGGCACAAATATCTGATTCTGAGTGTGTGACCATGAGGTAGAAACTCAATGGTGAGGAGACCATTGATGGTTGGCAACTAAATGGAGCTTCAGTTTTGTGTTTTCGGAATCGGATGGTTGTACCAGTTTCTTGTTAGGAGGATCTTATTAGGGTGTATCATCATTCCAGGTGGGTTGTTCATCCTGGAATTCAGAAAATGTATAAATCCTTGAAAGCACAGTTCTAGTGGGATGGTATGAAAAGAAGAGTGAATGATTTTGTTTCAAGATGCTTGACTTGCCAACGGGTCAAGGCAGAGCATCAGAGGCCAGCGGGAATGTTGCAGTCTTTACCAATCCCTGTTTGGAAGTGGGAGCAAATAGCGATGAATTTTGTCACAGGTCTCCCAAGAATGGTCAGAAAGCATGATTCCATTTGGGTGATAGTGGATCAGCTAAAGAAGTTGGCCCATTTCATTCCAATTCGTGAATCTCATACAGTGGAGGATCTGTCCAAAATCTATATCCGTGAGGTGGTAAAGAGGCATGGTGTTCTAGTTTTGATAGTATCTGATAGAGATCCAAGGTTTACATCTCTTTTTTGGAAATTCTTACAGTAAAACCTTGGAACTAAGTTGACCATGAGTACGGCGTATCAACCTCAGACGAATGGTCAATCCGAGATGATGATAAAAACTTTGGAGGATATGTTTCAAGCTTGTGTCATGGATTTTGGTGGCTCGTGGGAGGAGGAATTATCGTTGGTTGAGTTCATGTACAATAACAGTTATTAGAAATCCATACATATGGCTCTGTTTGAAGCGTTGTATGGGAAGCCATGTCATTCTCCACTATGTTGGGTGGAAACTGGTGAGTCCTCAATGGTTGGACCGAGCCTTTTCCAGGAGACTACAGAGAAAATCAAGTTAATAAGGAAGAGAATGGAGATGGCCTAGAGTCATAAAAAATTATATTTGGATCATCGTTGACAGCCATTGTCGTTCGAGGTAAGTGATCATGTATTCTTGAGGGTCTCTCCTAGGTTGGGACATCATCAGTTTAAGAAGCAAGGAAAGTTATCGCTGAGGTATATTGGACCTTTTGAGATTATTGAGAGGGTTGGTGAGGTGGCTTGTCATTTGGATTTTCCACCAAGGTTCAGTGCGGTGCACTATGTGTTTCATGTGTCGCAGTGGAAAAAGTATCAGCCGGATCTGGGCCATGTTATTCGATGAGATCATGTTGAGCTAAAGCTGGATACTTCGTTGGTGCATGTGACAGTGCGGGTTGTGGATAGGCAAGAGAAATTATTTTGGGGTAAAATCATTGGTCTGGTTCGGGTTTTTTGGTAGCATGGCCAGATCCAAGAAGAGACTTGGGAGTGGGAGAAAGAGATGTTCGAGTAATGGCCTGAGCTCTTTCGATAAAGGTTGGATTCACTACTTTATGAGGACGTAAAGTCCAATGGTGGGGAGAATGTAGCACCCCCAGTTTGAGTTATGTAGACTTTTTATGCTTTTTTATGTGTTTAAAGTTCATGGGATGAGTTCAGAAGAGGTTGGGAGAGTTTGGAATGGTTTTGAATATGTTTGGAGGCTTTTCTTAGGGAGCACAGTTTGAGCACGGTTAGGGGAAAACCGTGCGGGTTCTCTAGGAAACCATGCAGAGGGAGGCAGTAGGCTTCGCATGGCTTGCGCATAATTTTCCAAACCGTTCAAGGCAACTGTGCGGAACCCTCCTCTTGAGACAGTGGAATGCACACAATTAGCGCACAGTTTGTCAAATCGTGCAGACTAACCGTGCGACCACTTAAAGGAAGGGTTTTTAAATTCGGGCTTGACCTATTTCACTCCCAATCTTCTCCCACTTAATCCTCACTTGGTATTTTGCATTATCAGAGGTTTAAGGTTCTCTCAAACTCATTTTGGAATTGATTCAAAGGGTTTTCTTGGTGTTTTTAAGGTGGTTTCTCCCGGGTCAGTCTCTCCTCTTGGTTTCTTTGTGTTTTCCTCTAGATCAACATCTCTCTCTCTCTCAGTTTTCTAGATCTACACCATTTTTGTGTAGATCTAGGGTTTTGGTTGACTTGGGTGTTGATTTTAAGACTTTTGGATGTTATGGAAGGGGATATAGAGTGATTTCAGTGGTGCGTTTGCTGGATTTGAGGAGGTGTGGTAGCTTGTGGGTCGATTTCATCAAAACCCTAAAGGTAGGAGGCTTCTCTCTTGACTCCACTTAGTATAACTAATTGTAATGCTTTCAAATTGAATGTGTGGTGTTGAATTGATTGTGATTTGGTTTTTTAACACTTTTTGTAAACCTTCTTGAGTGATGGTTGCGAAATCTAGAAAATAAGGGATTTTGAATGAGTGCTTTGGTTTTTAATTTTTAAAATAGAGATTTTAAAATGGGGATTTTCTGGAGTTGTGACACATGGTTTGGATTATATTTTTTAAATAAAATTGAATGTTTTATTTAAGTGAAGTGTTTGTTTTGAAATTGGTTTATTATTTGTTTTTCAATAAAAGTACAGTTTTATTGAAATGGTTTGAATTGGTTGAACACACTTGGTTTTTGACATGATGGTTGCGTGTGTTCACGGGCATGTGGGACGGATAAGGGTTAGGGGTCTCTGCCATTATTAACGGGATGGATAAGGGTTAGGGCTCTCTCCCTTCAAAGGGTGCATGTGGGACGGATAAGGGTTAGGGGTATCCCCCATCATTAATGGGATGGATAAGGGTTAGGTCTCCCCCCCCCTTTAATTGGTTTACTAGGGACGACTTAGTGAAAGGATGACTCACCACTCGCGAGTATAGGGAGATCCAGGTTACATACAGGGTTGGTTGTTTGGATTTATGGAATGAATTTGGTGTGTCAAAGGAATATTTAGAAATGGTTTTAAAGCTTGTTTAGTTATTTTTCTGAAAAAATAACTTGTTGGAAAAAATGGTTCAATTGCACTTGTATGATTTTGGTTATAAATGGTTTTAGAAACTTGTTTATATTTGGTTATAAATTGTTTTGGTAAATTGTTTTATATAAACTTTTTTATATAAATGTGACTAACTTTTCTATCCTGGTGGCGTGAGTAGGGAATTCATTGGGGAAAACCTACTAAGTTTTATACTCACCCCTACTTTGGGACTTTGGTGCTTTTACAGATGTTATCTTCTAGGACAGGGGAAAGGGTGTTGTTTCACATGTATTTAGCACCACCTCATGACATTTGGGTTTTTCGGTGATTATGGAGCATGGAGTCTTATGGTCTTTTGAGAGTCTTTTATCGTTTATCTACCATGTACTTTGATACTTGGTTATTCTTCTGTTGTTTCATACTCTGATATGGTTTTGAGATACATGGAGATGTTGGGTTGTCTTTCATTCCTTCATGCATCATATAGTGAATTTTTGGTTATGGTTTGTAGGTTTATTGGTTTATTTCTTAAAGGTTAAATCATCCCCCACTTATATTTTAAACCCTTCATCATTTATTTCCAGCCTTTGGTGTCTTGGGGATGTCTCTTAAGGCCAAGTAACCCTCACCGCCTCCTCAAGCCAATGAGGTAGGGGCGGGGTGTTACAATAAAATTATCAAAAAAAGTAACATTGATCTTTTTAAAAGTGATAAAAACAAAATAATTGAATTGAATATAAAGTGAAATTTTTTATTATTTTTATAATTTTAAATAAAAAACTAGTTTATCACAGTGGTGTAAGGGTGAAAATGAAATAGTGAATCATGGTGTGATCATACATTTACAAGGTGAGTTTCCTTATATAATATAAATTTGTATATACAATACAATATATTCATTGGTTTCTCTTAATAAGATAGGTCATACTCTATTTATACCACCTCAAAATTCAGAACCTATGAGGGGTCATATATTTACTTCCTTAATAGAGATACATGGAACACAATATGAACATAATCCAAGTTTGGTGCAACTTCCTATCAATCATCCATATCTCCATTGTGATTAAGGATCTAAAATGGGCCAATGTACCAATGGTAGAGATTTTAATTCTTTACCAACCTCATAAATATCTTCCTAGGAGATATTCAAAGGAACACATTGTCATTAACTTCAAATTATAAGTCACTTATATGATTAAAAATTTAGCTCTTCTATCAATTAAAAATAACTTTGTACTATTTTTAAATGTCTTGAACCTTATATATCATCTCTGGAATGAGTTAAGTTCTGGGTTTCTTCCATTAGCCTACTTTATTCCAACATGTTTTCCATCTAAATTCATTCCCATGTAGATAATAATATGGGAACATATTATTACTTAAGTGGAAATTAATTTTGTATAACAACTCAACCAGGGGAAGATGTTGATCCCAACCTACTTTAAATCCAATTAAGAGAGATCTAATTGTGTAATTGATTGTAAAAATGGTACTTTGGGATTATACATCATTATAGAGTAGGTTTTTTGTACTGAATTTCAACTCTGTATTCAAAATATATTGAATAATACTAATGAACATATAGATGAACCTTAGATCGTGATTAGATGCAATCAAAATTGGAGCCCCTTATAGCCTCACCACTTCCCCAACATATATCATTGAAAAAATAATAAGTGAAAAATATTCTCTATGGGATATAAAGTAATTAGTCCTGTTGAGTTTATCCACCACAACCAGTATGGAATTTTATCTTTTAGATGTATTTAGAAGTCCCATGATAAGATCTATGGTCAGGTTCTGTGATTTCTATATTGCTATGGGTAATGGATAAATCATATCATCATCCTTTTGGAAATATTTATTTAAATTATAACATACTAATCACATTGTAGCGTACTTCATAAGATCCCTCTTTATGTTGTACCAATAGATGTGCTCTTAAAGATCATAGTACATGTTGGTACTTATAATATGGATAGAAAAAGATAAGCTATGTGTGTATTCGGATAACACTTTATTTATCTAATGTGATTATGACACATGGATATTATTTCCAAATTGAATAACTCTTTCATGGTTGATATTAAATTCATGAATATTCTATTAATATTTTACTCTAAATTTATTTGGTGGATTTATATCATCACATTATGCATCAATTATATTCTCTTGGCTATATAGTTGGGAAATTAATTTTTAAAGGTAGATTGTCTTCCCTGCCATTATACTTTTTAGATTCATCATTTATATAATAATAATGTGAATAAATACCAACCCAAATTTCTTAAGTTAATCTTTAAAGATACTATTAATTATGTTCATAAAAATTCATCTAAATGGCATCAATCTGAACTCATGTTGTCCATATCTTGTAAACAAAGTTGTCTTTTGAATATATTCTCTCTTCTGTTTTAAAAAATGATTTCTAGAATAAACATATAATTTTTAAAATTATTGATCCACTAAAATTTATCTAATAATTAATTAATATTTGGTAATGTATACATTTTCTTTATAATGATATTCTTGATCACATCGTAATTGTTGCATGGTTTCATTGATAATTCCTTCTTCTAGACAAAGAGAACTAATAAAAACCAAGATGAGTCTCTAGAAAATACATTCCGCTTATCTAAATACTCATACAAATTATTATTTAACACCTCTAGATATATAGGGTCCATCATATAATGTCTCTTAAATATAATAGTTTCACCACGTAAAATATGTATTTATAAGTCTATCTCTTGATATAGGGGAAGGATAGTGAATTCCTTATGAAATATATGATTATATTTCAACACAATATTCATGTTATCAAAATTTATGTTTTTTATTTTCTTAACTATTTTAAAATTATTATTTTATTTAGCAAGTATCAATACCCATACATTTAAAGTATTTTATAAATGATATTCATAATCTTCCTTGTATTTTTATTATAGCATGGGAAGGTTTGAGGTAATAAAATGGATTTCAGTTTTTTAGTAGTTGATGTGACCATTATATATTGAGTGATAATAGATGCCTATCATAGAATAAAATTAAATAAAAGTAAGTATTTTGATATTTATAGGTGGAATCATCACACATATCCTAATTGGGGAAGAGTCTCACACATGGTTTGCAACAATTTTCCATATGGTGTTATCACATATATCCTAACTTCAAGCTATCATATAGATGATTCAATAGTTATAGAAACCTTACAGGATATGAAAGAAAATATCTATCACTAATTAAATATTACTTTCACCAATATATAATGGGTATTAAATTTAGCTTTAACCATTTTATTTTATTGATCTGGGTTTGAAAAAAATTATAATGAAAAACATATTAGAACAAAACACATGTTAATAAATCATGGGTGATTAAATTTTCATATGAAAATATTAGTTCTATTGTATTTACATATGATGTCTCTAAGTATATCCTAGGATTTATTTAACTAACCTAATTTCCAAATTAATTATACATTTTTTGATACCAAATATAGTGGACCAATATTATTATACATGATTACCACATCATTTATTAAGATAAACAACATTTTATATTTTAATAATTGAATCAAAAGGTTCATTCTCTGGGGAAATTTGGTTCAAAAAACATAATTTCATATGAAATGTTTATATTTTATTAAAATTATTCCACACATTATTTCTAGATACTTCTATATTCCTCCTAATATATATAATCACCTTAGGATATGCATCAATGAAAGTATTTATAAAATATAAATACAATCATATTCATAATCATTAGGAAATCAATTATGATAATAATGTTATATGAAAAATTATGACATTGTTGACTAATTACAATATAAAAATATGAACAATGTTAGAATTATGTTCATAAAAAACATATGTGCATAGACCATACTGCAAATATTGTGAATAGATATTGAATCATGTTCACTTACAAAATACATAATCTCTTAATATTTATAACATTAAATAATTCATTATAGGGTTATATAACTTCATGCCCAACCATAATATTATAAAATACTAATATTCTTACATGCCACACAGAAAGGTAACTTATATGATAAACATGAATTAAACCATTGAAAAAATAATAAATTTCATAATGGTTAATTAAGGCATAAATAAATGAATTAAAGATAAAGTTCCTATAAAATAATAAAGGCATTCATAATTTTAGATGCTTGAGGGTATAATTTCAAAATAAAAAACATATTTCAATGAGAGGAGGAGATTAAATAAAATAACTGTCTAAGAGAGTTTCCAAGAAAAAATCATTGATAAAAAATAATAAAGGATTATTAGTATTCATGTTAATGAAGTAAGAACATTTATATACCTATAAGAATAAATTAAATGAAATGTAAAAGTTATTTATATTGGATTTATAAGAATCATGTGGAAAATATTGATAAAGGGGTGATAAACCCAAAAGGGAAGAGTTTGGTTTGAGTGTCCCCTTACCTTACATCCCATTTTCTACTCCCTAATTTCAAACTCTTGTATGTGAAACATAGGTTCATTAAAACATGAATAGATAATTTTATTACATTTAACCAAGGATAATTGATTTAATTGGAATTTATTTTTATTTTTGAAGATAAAATAGTATATTTTTTAGAATTATCATGTTTTTTTATATTTAGGATTCAACTAATTATTACATTTCCATTAGTCATATTACCTCCAAAATCTTAAAAATACATAAAATTAAATATTTATACATTATAAATAATATATTATAACTATCAATAAAAGAGGTTGTAATTAAATAATTGTAAACATCCTCTTTTGCGGATAACCAATCATGTGTGCCAAAATAGAGAATGAGTACCGATATATATACATTATAAATAGTTCATAATAAATATATTAAAGAAAATTAATATTCACTAGCATATAATATGCATTGTTCATACATTTAGATGGCGATACATAATGAATTAACATCATCATCATAGGTGGTAAACCAACCATTAAAGTGGATTTTTTAAAAAGAGCGAGAGAGATAATATACATTGTATAAATATATTATAATAAGTATCTAGTAGGGTGATAACATTTGTATAATTTTTTATACAAATTAATTAATTGGAGAAGGATATATTTAGAAGTGGGATGGGATGAATTTGTTATTCAAATAAGTTGAATGAAATGAAAATTTGAGATATATCAACTCATCTTGAGAGATTTTCCTTTACTATGGAATTAAATACTTGAGTTCTTAGAGTTGGATGGAACCAGAATATCCCTAAAAAACTTAAGTTCCATGGGGGAAGAGAATTGTTAAGATATTTGTAAATAAGAATAATTTTATAAGATATTCTCCAAGGGGTGATAAGGGGTATTTAAACATCATGGGGGATATTTTTTTGATAAAAATAGAGAATATATTATATTACCAAAGTAAGATGTGGAATAATTGTCATATTAGACATTATGAATCACATTGGAATAAAATTACATGAATTTATGAAATTTGATCCTTTATAAAATAAAATTCATTATCTTATATGAATTTTAATAAGACAAATCATTTATAAGATATATTTTACATTTTAATACTTTGGAAATTAATTCTTAGTTTTTTAATTGATTTTATTTTTTAAAATGAATTATTTACCTCATTAAATTTATTTTATAAGTATCTAATTTTTTTGGAATAATTAATTCTTAATTTAATTAATATTAAATCCTAAAACAAAATTATTTTCTCAAAAAACTATATTTTTACTATTCAATCTATAATTCATGTTTTTCAAAAAATTATAAAAAACCAATCTATCAATTTTTCATTGGTGATTTAAAAAATGAAATTCATTTTATCAAAAAATATGATTATAACATACATAGTTCTAATATTTAATATAAATTTTATATTTTGAAAATATATATATACACACCTTATTAAAAATTCCCTTATACTTTCCTTTGATTTTAATAATTTGAATAATTATTTTATAGTAATAAAACATTAATATTAACTTTTCAAATAATATTTAAAAACTATTTTTTATTCTAATAGTAATTTTACTATTCTAATTATTAGGTTATTATTCCTATCAGTTGAGATACTATTCCAAATATCATATTAGTTTTATACTTCCGATCTATACCTCATATTCCCATTAATAATCACTCACATAAATTACACTCATGATTTTAAATGAATCATTTTACAAATGATGATTATATTACAAAGTATTTATTTATTTTTTAAAGTTTTTTTTGCAACCATGATATTTATTTAGGATTGTGATATTTCAGAATATAAGATTCAAGTGGTGTTTTTTGTGTTTATTAACTAATGTAATGGTTTCAATTTTGAATAGTATACTTACTCACTTTTTTAATGTTCTAAATTAATGAAATATTGTAGTGTTTCTCTTCATTACATTTTGAATGTGTTTTATACTCTAAAATATTTTAAATATTACACACATGCATATTCATATGGGAAATTTCATATATAAATGTGTGGGTCATTACATTGTGGCATATAATTCATGGTAATTTATTTATTATTCTTCCATTATTCTTTTTCTTTATATTTTATTGATTTTTGGAATTTTTTTAAAGAATTTAATTTTTTTAGTAATTAAAATACCAATAAAATTAAATGAATTTTACTATTAGATTTTCTATATGTACATTATTTTCTAAGTCTTGTATTTATTTTTGTCTAAAAAAATTTAATATGTTTGTTAAATAGTGCTAATAAATAATTATTTTTTCATATTTAATTCCATTAAGTATTGAAGATATCCATGTTTTGTTTGGATAACATTATAGATGTGTGACATGGTAAGTGACCTTTACTACCATATGTTTTTTGATGAATTAGATTAAATGTACTTGTCTGTGGATTTATTATTATTCATGATGATTATTATTATTATTGATTTTGTTTTTTTTTTGTTATAAATCTATGGTGACTTTTTTAGTAATATGAGTGTTTAAAATTTATAGAAAAAAATTGTAAAATTATATGGGACTTAGTTTAGTCTAAAAGTCACCCAAGGACTATAAAACTAAGACTAGATAGTTTTTTTGAAATGACTAAATTTAATGGTCATTTTTGGTCCAATATACTATTAATACTATTAGGTTTCACAGTATCTAATAACACCTATTCATATTTATAAATAAAAAACCCATAACCAAGTTCATCCATGAATTGAAATCACAACCATATTTAAAGTTAAATAGAGAACATTTCATACATTGAAGAAGGTTGACCCCTCCTATTTTTAATCACATGATTAATAAAGATAACATATAAGTATCTAAAAGGATTTTTCCTCCTTGGTGTATTCATGGGTTGATGAATCACCAAAAATTTGGGAAATATTCTTCATATTACCATGGTATGTTATAACCTCATGTATAATGTAAGAAGGAGAATAGAGATTTAGATTATGAAGAATGGATAGAAAATACAAACACCATTCTCATGGATACAAAAAATTTTATAGGACTTGGGGATTCTATATAAGACTACATGAACTAATATGAGCATTTAAAAAATAATTAAGTAATGTCATATAGATATAAATGTTTTATAACCATAAAAAACATGAATTTAATATTTAAATGGATATTTGATTCTATAAATTGATTCATTATATAAAAAATAAATAATAATGATAGCTTATGTGAATGAAAACTTGAAAATTTAACATTTCACATTAATCTTCTATATTACCAATCATATATTATTATTAATACATATCACTACATGGTGATTTATTTATATCATACAATATGATATAACTAAAGGAAGTGGTGTAATATCCCTATACTACACCTTATAATATACCATAAGATGGAATACTATATTCCTTAGCCCCATGTATAACATATAACACAACATACCCATGTTGTGATCTTCTATAAAAGATAATAAAAATCATAGTTATAAATTTATCTAGCATATATCTTCATCAATATCCTAATTATATTAAAGAATCATAATCATTTTTATATTTTACCTTATATTATTCTATATACAATAACTTGTGTAACCATGTCCAAAACTCCTTTTAATATTTCTAAAACACTTTTGGAATTTAATATCCAATTTCATCATGTATCACATAATATGAAATATATTTTAAATAACTAAACAAAAATTCTTTTCAATAAACTCTAAAGTAATTTTAGAGAAAATATTTAGGTTTTTTATAACATAATCCTAATTAAATCATGAAAAAAAATTAGATTTATTTTATTTTTATGTTTTGTAAATAATTTTTAATTATCTAGTCCATAAATGTAATCAAATGGTTAACTCTCCCAAATTATCTATGCTGCTCAGACTACGAAGCAATCCGACATGATCTATATCAAACACATGTTTCTCTATATGTGTATCCTCTAAAGGTATAATATAAAAGTATGTAAAATAATTTAATCTCCCATGACATCATGTAACTATGGATCATATAGTATTTCAATTACATATATTTGTTCATACATTCACAATTCCCCATGTATAAACTAAATAGATCGATAAACACATCACATGTCATTCATCATAATAGATATACACATTTTAAGGTGATGCCTTGGTCAAAAATGACCAAAGCATTAGATTTATTAAAAAATAGAAGAAAGATTACAAGAGTCTAAAAGACAGGATCATATTACAATATTTTTCATGCAAGGAGTGGAGAGCAATGGGGAGGTCTTTAAGCCAAGTAATTTCCTAATTTATTCCCATGTTGTCTAGACCATCTGCAACCACATTTTCTTCTTGGTAAACTTGTGTGATGATATAGTTAAGATCAATAAGAGAGCGGGAGCAATCCATCCAGTGGGTGGTGATCAGCCAAGCAAGGTGGATTACGCCATTCTAAATTGCTTGGAAAATGGTTGTCAAGTCACTTTCGATCCAAAGGTTATTTCAACCAAAGGATTTGGCAAAGGTAATGGCATGAATCAAGCCCAGCATCTCAGCTTCGAGGGAGGTGGAAATGCCACATTTACCCATGAAACAGCCAAGGATCTGGACGTGGTGATTTCTGAAGACAGCACCACATCCTGCAGGTCCCGGATTGCCTTTGGAGGCACCGTTGATATTGATCTTGATCCATACAGGAAGGGGGGCTCACCAGAACACCTCCAGAGTATGATGCGACTGACAGAAATTGCCTTTAATCCTGAGATGCCTCAGGATCACAAAGTCATGGATGGTGTTTTGGCATCTTCCTTTTTGAATCGAGGCAGCTTCTTGTATGGAAGTGAGGATCCTCATTCGGCCTGCATTTTGATTGAATGAGTAATTTTGGTGAATAATATCATTTTGATCATACCAAATCACATGATGAATCTCACCAACCGCAGCATGAAAGAGGTTCCTGATTTGTTGAGAGGCTTCCATTTCTGCACATTTTTTAAGTTGCTCTTTGACAGAATTAAGCTTCAACCATCTGTAGTCAAAAATGTCAAGAATATAGTTCCAGAGTGCAGAAGCAATAGCACAAGAGAGAAAAAGGTGGTTAGTATCTTCCCTGTGCTGATTACAGATTTTGCATTTGGAACAGATCTGGATGCCAAAATATTGGAGGCAAAGTTCAGTGGGCACTCTGTTGTGCGCAAGACGCCATATAAGGTTGAAACGCAATGGCTTTATCCAAGGTTTATTGAAGTGTTTTAACCAACTATAGTCATTTTATGAGTTAAAAAAAGTGTTTTTAGAAATTATTTGAGTTGAGCATACCATTGTGAGCAGGTTCCCAGATTAAGAGGTCATTGGTGGGAGAGAAGGAGTATTTGTCAATAACGTTTAAAATAGTGTCAGGTAGTTGATCTTGTTGAGAGTTTAAAATGTCTTTGATAGAGCTGTTCGTAGTATCAAGGATTTGATCAGGAAGCAACATGGATATTAAAGGCATTCCAGTCCAGTTATCCAACCAAAATTTCATGGAGGAGTCTCTAGAGACCATCCATCTAGAATTATGCATAATATTAGTGAAGGAGTTTTTGATGGATGGCCAGATAGATGAGTTAATGAAGTTCGAGTTGCCCATTTTAAGTTTGTCTAGAAACATATTTTTAAGAAAGGAGATTGCTTCAGAGGTATTGTGAAAAAGATTCCAAGTGACTCTTTCTTGAAGGGATTTATTGAAGTGTTTGATATTTTATATACCAAAACCGCCATTTTCAATGGGTTTGCAACAAGTTGACCAGGGCACGGTCAGAAGTTTTCTTTCAATAGTGCTACCGGTCTAGATAAAGTTCTTTATGGCTGTGTTTATTTTCTTAATGAGTCCAATTTTCCATTTATATAACATCATTTAATAAACCATCTTGAAGACAATAGTGGATTTAACAAGAAAAGTTCTACCAGCCATAGAGAGAGACTTACCTTTCCAAGAAGAAAGTTGATTAAGGTCATGATCAACTATAGTAATAAAGTGACAAGATTTGGGTCTACCCAAAAAAATGGGAACACCAAGATAGGTGAAAGGGAGCGTGCCTTCCTTTAGATCCAGGTCACTGAGAATGTTACATTTTCTGCTGAAAGGGAAATTCTTCCCAAAGAAGATCCAAGATTTGTTCCAGCTAATGGTTTGACCAGAAACCTCTTCATAGTGTGAGAGAGCATTTTTTAGGTTAAGAATATTTATTTTATCTCCCTGAAGGAAAAGGATGATGTTGTCAGTGTAAAAAATATGAGTGGGAGCATTCACATTTCTGGAGACATGAATAGGTTTTATTTTGTTCTGGCTTACCAGCTTGTTGATCAGATGACTAAGGTAGTCTTATGTTATCGAGAAGAGAATGGTAGAAAGGGGGTCACCTTTCCTGACACCTTTAGTGCATTTAAAATAACATTTAGGTGAGCCATTGAACATGATGAAGATAGACGCAGAGTTAAAGAGAGTTTTGATTGCAGATATAAAATAGGTTCTAAAACCATAACCATAGAGGACTTTGAAAATAAAGCTCCAGTCCATGGTGTCAAAATATTTTTTGATGTCAAGCTTAATCGCTATGTTGCCTCCCCTATTGGTTTTATTCAAATTATTGACACACTCTGAGGCGAGGCAAATGATTTCTTGAATGGATCTTCCCTTTATAAATCCAAATTGGTTCCACAAGACAATTTTTCTCATGAGGGTGTAAATTCTGTTGGAAATGATTTTTGTAATGACTTTAAAAAGAGTGTTGATAAGAGCAATGGGTCTAAACAAATGAATCTCAGAGGCGTTATCTACCTTCGGTATCAATGTGAGAAACTAGTCATTTAGAGCATGAGGGAGAACCCCATTTGTAAAAAAGGTTTTAACAATTTTACAAACATCAATCTGAATCACATCCCAGTAATGTTGGAAAAAACCATTGTTGAAACCATCAGGGCCAGGGACACTATCAGGATTCAGACTAAAGACAGTGTCTTTGATTTCATGATCCATCGGGGTGTTGAGGAGGAATGAGTTGTCCTCATCATTTATCACAAGGGGGATGACATCAGGTAGGAGGTCTTTGTTTATATCAGGACCATTGAAAATGGTTTCATAGTGGGAGACGATATGATGAGCGATGTCATATTCATTGTCAAGGAGCCTGCTTCCATCCATTAAGAGAGATAATGGCATGTAGGCCTTCTTTATTCTTTGAAGAGAATTTTAAAATTTAGTATTTCTATCACCGTATGTTAACCATTTAGCTTTAAACGTTTGTTTTCTCATATTGTCTTTGAAATTGAGCAGGGAGTTAAGTTTGATTGCAGTGTTTAGTTCATGAGTAGGATCAATGTTGAGGTCATAGGTGGTGTTTATGTTTTGAAGATCATTGAGCTCTTTCTCTAGAGTCATGATGTCATTATTGATTTTTTTGGCTTTAGAGCTGCACCAAATTTTTAGAGTCTATTTGAGATGTTTTAATTTAAGGCTACAGTCAATAATATCATTGTTACAGGTCTTTGAGGACCAAAAGTTTTGAATTATATGAGAGTACTCGTCATCAGAGAACCAAACATTTTTGAATCTAAAAGGCATACGGGGTTTCTTGTCTTTGGTGGGGACACTGATCAGGATGGGGTGATGATCAGAGTTCAGTCTATGAAGAGTAATACTAGAAATTGTGTCCCAATTGTCTAAAGCTAGGACATTCGTGAAGTCTCTATCCAGTTTAGAGGCAAATACTTTATTGTAGTTCCTTCTATACCAAGTGTACTTTGCACCGGTGAGATTTATTTCTATGAGATTATTGTCATCTATTGAGGTTTTAAATTCTCTTGTGGAAATAGAATCATGAGCAGGTCCAATTTTCTCGCTTGGGTTGAGAATGGCATTAAAATCACCTATAATAAACCAAGGTTCATTAATATTAGTGCCAAGATATAGATATACACATTACAAGTACCTCACTGAACAAATTAACACATTTCATATGTACTTATCTTGGTAAATATGTACACTAATTTAATCTATCTCAATTTAAGACCCAAATTTAATAATTGAAACACAATTTCAACCAATTATATGATCAATAACATACCCAATCAACCTTTCATTTTCTAAGCCTCAAATCTGGCATAAGAAAAGTATCAAAGTATAAAGGTTATCCTGATAGGTGTCTTATAAAGTCATAGGGATAGGGATTCAATATTAAACATTCTCCAATACCATACCAAAGTCATATTTTATGACACTATATGTGGTATACATAGTAGGACATCCAAAATAAAAAACAAATTTTGTCTCTCATTAGAATATATAATATCTCTATATGAACTTCTACACATGGTAACTTTAATATTTTGGAACAACCTATAATATCCCATGATGAACATTGGTTAAGGATAACTCAATGTCATACTTTGAGAGTTTTTCGTTCATTTTACTTCATAAATATATGCAGTCACATGAAAGGATGATAAATTAGAGACTACCTTTTTTATAAAATAATACATTTCATATTCATAAATAAATATACTTCAAAAACATTATTTAAGTGATAGTAAAACCATTTCATTTGTGATATTATACTAAATAACCTTTATTTTTATAACACATTTAGGGTTTTGTTTAACTATTCCATTAAAAATTTTCTTTGGGATCATTTGGGTAACAAAATATAACTTTATACATTGATATATTTCTTTAAAAATACATATTATTCCCTTGTTGGATACAAATTTACTTTCAATTTTAATTATACTAATATAATAATGTATTTATTAAATATTGAACCTCCCCAATTCTAATAATACTCCTAATAACCTCTTATAAACTATATTTTATCCAAAAATTATTTCTAAGATACAAACTCGTTTTCTCTAGGAAATAATAGTTATTTCTTATAGTGGGAAACATTAACAAATAAAATATTAACATATTTATCTTATATGGTACATAATATTTTTGGAAAAACATTCCAAAAAGAGAAGTTTATTATTTAAAATAATCAATTTTCATTAAGGTATAACACTTTTCCTAGTGATTTAATAAATATCCTGTATGAACTCTTACATTATGAAAAAAATCCTTTTATCCTTGTCTTATATTCAAACGTATAACCAAATATGATGAATTATAAACCATTTGTATCAAATTATCATCTCGTTTTATTTATATAAACTCTTTATTTATAAATAACATCTCTTATCAACCAAGATAAATTAGATACAAATTTGTATACTCTATTCAAAATTAATCCATGATTGAGGTAATTCGTTACATAAAACTCCATGATGTAGTTCCATTTGATCCATCTATTGAATTTATAATTTAATCTTATACAATCAATATTTTAACAATTGTGAACTTATATACATAGTCACATTAATTATTTAATGTATAGTTGGTATCATATACCCTCAAAATCTAAGAATTGTTTTCTATAATATAAATACATTACATGATTTTCATTGTGTTTTTTAACTCCATTAAGGTAATAATTATAATTTCATATCCAATATAAATATTTTCCATCCTTAATTAGATCTTAATTAGATATTAATGACCAAGTAAGACTATTCAACCATCCAATCTTATTCATTGGGATAAAAATTTCACCCATTTATACTGTCAATACAGTAGTGGAACCTTTATATTTAATTCCCAGTTTATTTTTCCTCAAAAAATTGCGTTGAATAGGTAAAACTTTAATAAATACATTCATATGTTTGTTAATAAGTAACTACCATAATAATTACATTAAGGATTCTTGAAATAATTCTATATCCAACTCAAGAATTCAAGGAAACCTCCAATCTCTTGATGTCATTAACAAACCCAATCATATTGCATACAAGAGAAGTGTATGGATAACTATTTATACTATTCCATCACATAGATTATAATAATTCAATCCCAATGGTATTACAATCCTATTAGGGTTTCCCCAACATGTGTGAACCAAAGTACATACTCCATGGGAACCCATATTTTTTATGAACTACCCATTTGGATGATCGAGGTCTTGACATGTGTTAGCTTGAGGAGAAATCATACACTTCATATTTTTTAAAATGGGTTTTATAAAACAAAGAATCATATCTCATGTATTCAATTATATGTATTTAGGTTCTTAAGGATTTATTTTTTAATTCATATTCCTTCTAAGAAATCAATATTTTCAAACAAAACTAATGTGTACATATTTTCACAACTCATAGATTGTATTACTAACAAAAATTTAAATGAAATTATTGTTTCACATATCTAAATTCATGATAATAATAAGGTACAAGAAACCATATCATTTAAAGGCTTCAATATAATTAATCCAAAATCCCTAGAAGTGCAATTATTATTTTATTGGTAGTTAACCTTGAATTTTCTAGATATAGTAAAATCCCACTGGCAACTAAGTAGTACAAACATAATTCCCACTAACCATGGTTCAAAAAATGAAGAGGGACCTTAATTCCATCATAATTATAGCACCAAACATATATACACTAAAATAAATGTCATGATAAAATCTCATAACCCCTAAATAAGCCAAAGAAAATGTTGGAGAAAAATATATCATTTAGAAAATATTGCATGTAACTCCTCAAATTCATATATGATAATTAAAATAATCTATTTGAAAAAAATAAACTAATTTATATATCAATTAAAGATATAAATAATGTATTTCCATGAAAAAATAATAAAAAATTATACATTTATACATTTATACATTATATAAAATTTAATAACATTTCAAAAAATAATTAATTATAAAAATATTGTAATTAAATAAATATCATGGTAATTATATGAATAAATAAATATAAAATTTCATATTTACTTCGTTAAAAACTCCTTCATAATATAATTTGGTATAAAATTTATATAAACATATGATATTTAATAGAAATAAAAACATATTATATTTCAAATGAATAATTCATATATTATGTTAATATTTTATATAATAAAAATATAAAAAATATAATTTTATTTTAACCTTGATCATATCAATTATAAAAACCACTTTTGATATTGTTCAATTAATTTCTCAAATAAATATGTTAATTTGAACATTTCAAATTAATAATTATGAATGATTCATAATAGAATTTAATCTCTTTTATATTTTTCATTATTATTTAATTTATAAACTCTATAAATTATCTTCTACTTTCAATATAAACCTTTTATATACAAATAATATAGCATGATATATAGAATCAAGATATTTAATATTGATAACTATAATTAAATTATTTAAAAAATAATTAATCATAAGCATTCAATAATTAATTAATTTATAAACACTTTAGTAATTAAATAAATATACAATAATATATTTTATAATTAATAGTATTTTTAGAAACTTTCATTATTAATACATAATTTAATAATTATAGATTTTTATTTTTATATTATATCTTATTTTATATTAAACATAAAAATGTATAATATGATATATAAAAAATATATAACATAATTAATGATAGGCTAGAGGTGGATCGTGATATCACCTTAAGTCACTATCATATTTTACAATAGGAATTGATATCTCTTTGATTATATGATGCTCTATTTTGTGAAATGAAATCAATGTTATCATCATTATCATATATAATGATTAAAACATAATATAGATTACCATATATTTAAACTAAACAAATAAGTATATTCTATAAGTAATGATAAGCTATATCATACATATAATCATATAATGAGTTATTATATCACATATCATATGTGATTCCATATTTTAAAAATGTATATTTTATTTTATGATTACTAATACAATATCATTTTTTCTTCATTTTAAATATAATTATAGAAATTGATTTAAAAAAGTTATTACTCAGATGAAACTAGGAGGTTTTTTATAATTGAACAACCCTTATTCTATTAGTGGATGAAAAATAAACAATAACCTATATCATATAGTATTTGGAATTAAAATCATGAATAAATATAAATGAATAACATATCATACACTGAAGATAAATAAGCCACCAGTTTTTAATCACACACTTGATGAAGTTCACATAGAAGTATCCAAAGTACTCTTCCCTATTAAGGTGTTCATAGGTTGAGGTATTATTTATAAAATAATAAATTTCATATTCATAAATAAAAAAACTTAAAAAAAATATTTAAGTGTTAGTCAACCCATTTTATTTGTGATATTCCAATAAAAAAGCCTAATTTTTACTACACATTTAGGATTTTTTTATCTATTCAATTAAAAAATTTCTTTGAGATAATTTGGGTAACAAAATATAACTTTTACATTAATATAATTCTTTATAAATAGATCTTATTCTCTCATTTGATAAAAATTGACTTTCAATTGGAATTAGACCTGCATAATCATATATTTTTTAAATATTGATCCTCTAAAATTCTAAGAATACTCCAAATAAACTCTTAGAAACTATAATTTCCTCAAAAATTATTTACAAGACACGAACTCCTTTTATCTAGGAAATAACTATTATTTCATGACGTTGGAATAATTAACAAATAAAATATTAACATCTATATATTATATGGTACATCATGTGTTTGGATAAACATTCAAAAAATATTATTCCATTCTTTAAAATAATCAATGTGAAGTTAAGTAGAACACTTTTCCTAGTGTTTTAATAAATATACTAGATGAACTCATATATTATGAAAAAAATCCTTTTATCCTTGTCTTATATTCAATCATATAACTGAATATGATGAATTATAAACCATGTGTATCAAATCATCATCTCATTTTATTCATAACTACTCTTGGTTTATAAATAACATCCCTTATCAGCTAATATAAATGAGATACAAATATATATCTTCTATTCTAAATTAATCCATGCTTGATGTAATTTATTACACTAAACTCCATGATGCAATTCCCTTTTCTCCATATCTTGAATTTCTACTTCAATATTTTTTTATCAACCTTTTAACAATTTTGAACTTATATACATAGTCACATTAATTATTTAATGTATATTTTTTATTATATACCCTTAAAATCTGAGAAACCTTTTCTATAACATAATACATTCCATGATTTTCATGGTGTTTCTTAACCCCAATAATGTAATAATTATAATTCCATATCCAATAGAAATATTTTCCCTCCTTCCTGAGATCTTCATTAGAAGTTAATTGTCGAGTAAAAATATTCCACCATCAAAACTTATTCATTGGGTTAAAACTTTTACCCATTTATATTTTCAATACAATAGCATAGCCTTTATATTTCATGCCCAGTTTATTTTTCCTCAAAACTTTGTGTTGAATATTTAAAAAAAATTAAATACATTCATATTTTTGTTAATAAGTAACTACCAGAAAAATTATATTAAGGATTCTTTATGGAATTCTATATCCAGATCAAGACTTCATGAAAACCTCCAATCTAATGATGCCATTAACAAACCCAATCATATTTAATACATGAGAATTTTATGTATAAATATTTACACTAATCATTCATATATATCAAAATAATTCAATTCTAATGGTGTCCTAGTCGAATTAGGGTTTCCACACCATGTGTAAACCAAATCACATACTCCATCGGAGCCCATATTTTTTATGAACTACCCATTTGGATGATCAAAGTCTTGACATGTGTTAATATAAGAAGAAACCTTACACTTCATATTTTTTTAAAGGGGTTTTATAAAACTAAGAATCATATCTCATGTATTCAACTATATGTATTTAGGAACTTAATGATTTATTTTTTAATTCATATTCTTTCCAAGAAGTCAATATGTTCAAACCCTACTGATGTGTAGGTATTTTCAAAACTAATAGATTGTATTAATAACCCAAATTTAAATTAATTATAGTTACACATATCTAAATTCATGATATTAATAAGGTACAAGAAACCATATCATATAAATGCTTCAAAACAATTAATTTGAAATCCCTAGAAATGTAAGTATGGTGTGATTGGTAGTTAACCTTGACTTTTCTAGATATAGTAAAATCCCACTTGCTACTAAGCAATCCAAACTTAAGTCCCACTACACATGGTTCAAAAATGAAGAGAGACCTTAATTTCACCATTATTCTAGCACCAAACATGTATACACTAAAATAAATGTCATGATTAAATATCGTGACCCCTAAATAAGCTAAATAAAATGTTGGAGAAAAATATATCATTTATCAAATCTTTAATGTAACTCCTAAAATGCATATATGATTATTAATATAATATATTTGAAAAAAATTAAACAAATGTATATATCCATTAAAAATATAAATAATGTATTTGTTTCCAATAGAAATAGGTATAATCATTTAGGGAAATAGAATGGTTTGATGGATAATTAACAGTACATTCCTTTTATATTGTTAAGGAGATTCCATAGTTTAAGTCGTTCATGTTAGGTTCATCCCCATAATGGTTTTCTATTTCCGAACGCTTTCCAATGGGTTTGTTCATGGAACCAAAAACACCCAATGGTTCTGTATCTATGGGGACCTTCTTTCCAAAGTTAGGTGCTCATTAGGTGTTTTGACCTAAGATGATTAGGAACATGAATTGGTCGAGAGGATGGGATGTTGGGATCATCACACCCTTTTGGGGGGAATTATTTCTTACCCCGTGACTCTTATATATTTAAGATATGTTCATGAATCCTTCATTAATTCCCAAGTATTATTTAGGTCATCCCAAACTAGCAATCAATTATTAGCATGTGTGTAATTCATAATAATATATATGTATCAGAGGTTCTTCATTGATGGAGATATATGTATGTATATGAGGTTATCCATCAATGTTATCCTCTAATATACTACTTAGATATTCTTTGGTCGTTATTACGAAAATATTGGTTTTCTAGCCATAGAGTGGGGCACTCTTGAATTTATTATCATCCAGGTAGATGAAGGTCACTCTGAAATTTGTTGTCATCCAAGTAGATGAAGGTCACTTCGGAATTTATTGTCATCTATTTAGATAAATATCACTTTGGAATTTATTTTCATCTAGATAGAAAAAGGTCACTCTGGAATTTATTATCATCCTGATAGATGAAGGTTACTCTGGAATTTATTATCATCTAGGTAAACGAAGGTCACTCTGGGATTTATCATCATCTAGGGGATAGGAATTGTTTGATGTTGGGATCGAACCCATAAATGGGATTCCTGCATATCCTTGTGAAAGGAATCAGAACCGATGTATTTTAGTGCTGATTAATAGGGAAAATCATACCTTTGAAGGTCATGTGATGAAGACCCAACCATTCAGTTTGACGTCAGGTGGCAATGATGTCAAGGAGGAAGGTGCCTAGTCAAAAGGTTTAGTTTGGGACTTATACCAAAACATCCCAAGGAACCTAGAAGAGATATGGGTTCCCAAGTTGAATTAGACTCTACTGGGGATATGTCCCAAAAAGAACAGGGTTTATTTAGGAGTTGGGTTTGAAACTTAGGGAGGCTTCCTATGTATCCCAATTGGATAGGAATCAAAGCCTATGTAGTTCGGTAAGTTTCGCATGGGAGTATATACCTTTGAGAGGATTAAGTTGGGATTATTCCTGAGGAAGATTTCCATTGAGAAAGTACATGATTGATATATTATATCATGGTTATTTGGGGGCTTAACTCGGGGTTTAATCCTAAGGAGGATACCCGGATTAATGGAATTATTATTGGGGCTTATTTCTAAAGAGGATGCCTATTGATCTTGGGCCCCATGTAGGCTTCCTATATATCCTGGTCAATAGGAATCAGAGTTCTCATAGTTCAATCCTTTAGGTGGATTGTATGGATTTCATGATCATCACTAACCTTTAAGCCCACATGAGTCATGCTTGGTGTGAGAAATGAGAGGAAGAGGAATATTTAACAAACCACACACTTTTCCTCCTTAATTGGTGGAAGAGGATGGGGCTACAGTAGAAGAGGTCAGGGCTACGGCACTTCCCTCTCTTAACTTTACATTGGACAAGAGTCTAAGGTATGGAATGAATGAAGGTTAAGGATACGGAGGTGGAGAGGAGCAAGACTGCAGCCTCCCATAGGAAATCCTAGGGGTTTACACTAAGACGGTTACCCTGAAATTGGTTCCATAGTGGGAGGAGGATCTCATTCCATGTTGAATGGAAAATAAATTTTGATCATTACCCTCCTTGCTATGAACTGAAGGCTCCGGGACTTAGAGATGAGAATGAACAAACATAGTCCAAACCCCAATCCTCCAGACCGAGGACTCCTCAATAATGTCCTTGGGGTAAAGGTCCTCATGACCATAGATATACATATCTATAGATTCCTCGAGGATCCTAACCCTCTAGTAGGACAAGTGCGGAAAACCTATGACCATAGAAATAAAAATCCAAATGGAAGACACTTTGGAATGTATTTTCCCATGGTTTTATAAGTCAGGAGGTCTTGGTGGAGGCTTTGATTTTATCCCTCTAAGAAAAGGGAGCCAAAGGAGAGGGATGACAATGAATGGATTTGATTAAGTCCTGGTGGATGGATCACATAGGCTAGAAGGTAGGTAAAACCAAGGAGGATTGTCACACCTTGACCCGACTTATTGCAGTCACGGTTATTTATATTTATATTTGAGTCTTTTGTTTTCTTAAAGTTTAAAAATTAATTAAGTTAAAATCAAAATGAAATAAAACAAAATAAATGGAAAACGATTTAATAATAATAATAATGATAATAATATTATTTATTTTTTATTATAATTATTATTAATTTATTATTAATATTATTAATATTGATATTATTATTATTGTTGTTATTATTATTGTTATTATTATTATTATTTTTGTTGTTGTTTTTATTATTAGTATTAGTTTTCTCTTTTTCATTTTTAATTTCTTATTTAATTTTTTTTCTCTTGTTAGGGTCCCCCCCCCTTTGTGAGTCGAGCGCTTCTCCCCCTACCCCCTTTTCGTCACGACTGACACCCCCCTATCATCCCCTGTTCCATACGCCACCTCCCCTATGGTTGGTCGATGCCTCCTCCCTATTCTGGCACCAGATTTCAAGTGCCCCTCCTTTTAAAAAAAACAGTGGTGCACCATTTGTTTCCCTCACATGACCCATGTATGGCGCACTGCTTCTTCTTAGTGTGCAACCCAACCAACCAATCCTCCTGCTTCAATCTGAAGAACCTTGTACCGACTTCCCTCCACTCGGCTCGTATCGGTGCTCCACCTCACACCACCCGCTCGCTGCCCCTATTACTGTGCACAACCCCTAGCGTTATTCTCCCCTAATCCTTATTGTGGTAGGTGAACCTAGGTTCGGTTAATCCATGGACAAAAAACCATCCACTTCCCTTCCGGCTCACCTTACACCGTCTCACGCCACTCCCCACAGCCACGCACCGCCTACCCTTCTAGTTGGATTTTTTTCAGCGTGATTCACCTCCGGTAGCCCACCTTCTTGCTCGTTTGACCTCCCACACCCCAGCCACTGGTGTGTTCTACTTAGATTAGTTGTTTCTTCTTTTTATAGTCTTTAGGATTAGGTTTTTGTGTTGTAATTGGTTCAGTTTTGATGTTTTTGGTTTGATTTATTGATTTTAGGTGTCGTTGGGTTCCATCGAGGTCGGTTCTAGCCACTGCCATCAAGGGTAGTGGGTTCTCCATGGTTTCTGGGTAAGGATTTTTGAATTTCTTCATTTTGGATTAATTGTGATTTAGGGGTTTTATGATTTTTGAGTTGTCATCAAATTATTTTGGGTGCGAAAGATGTTTTGGAAATATATTAACTTGTGTTTAATTTTTATATGGTATTCTTGTCGGGAATGGGGTGCGTTTTAGATATAAATCCATTTTGTATTTCATGGTTGTATTTTGTAACTCGTGCATTTCATTTATTAGATCATGAAAGGGAAGCATATTACATTTTAGTATGGTTTTGGTGTGTTTCAGTTCGCCGACAATGTTTTTGGGTAATGTGTTCCTTTCATTTTGTTGTTTCTCACCTCTATTATTAGGGTTTATGGATGTTGTTTAATTTTTTTTATTATTATTAATTGGTAGGGTGTTGGGTGGTGTCATGTGATTTTGGGGTGTCTTTTCCATTCAAGGTGAGGTTTAAATCCTATTGTTTGGTTTCACAACATCTTAATTAGGGTATTTATTTGTTTTAAGGTTTATAATATTTGTGGTGTGGCACATTGAACTTTGCTTTATGGTTTCAAGCGGCGGGTGTCAAGAATGCCTACATGTGCATGCATAAGGTAAGGCATATATATATAAATTCCCTCTTTGTACATATTCCCTCATGGCACAGTAAATATGTGCAATGCAGTTAGGGGTATTTATATATATATATATATATATATCTATGTGTGTGTGTGTGTGTGTATAAATGCATGTTCATGGAAGTGAGTAGGGTCAGTTTGAGTGGTCGTCGACAAACAACGACATGTTTGAGGTAGGTCTCCTATGCCTATGCCTTTAGTTTTAATTTCATAATTTCTTGCTTGCTTAAAAATATGTTTTATATTTATGCCACATGAACATTCTATGAAAACTGGTCGCGGTTGCTAGAAATGATTATGCCTTTTCTTTGAAAATTGAAATGTATTTTTAATGCTACCAGTCTTAAGTGACTTTCCTTGAAAATTGTTTTCGTAAGTGGTTTTGAATTGGTAATGAGTAGTTCCAAAGTTGTTTGGCCTTTCGCCGGTTAGTTATAAAAAGTGTTCCCTTTATGTAATTAATCTCGTTTGGCATTTTAATAATGCTTTATGAAAGAGAAAAACCTCTCTTGAGGCATTCCCCCTTTGGTTTTAGAAAAATAATTTTTAATTGGAATGTGTTATTAAGTGCCAAATTTGATGCTTATGCATTGTGTGACGTGAAAGAGGGGGAATGCACTTAAGGAGAGAGAGCGGTGGTGAGAGGTTGAATGAGTTTTAGATAAAGAAAGTGTTATGTACTTATATGTTTTCTTGATAAAGAAAACTCACCACCTCTTGAAATAGAGCATAATGGGAAACCTGGGTATCTAGGTGGGTGACCAGGACTAGTACGCTAGATGACACGGCAGGGTTTCATCCCAGTTTGTCTAGCAGGATTGACACAACAACACTAACTAAACATATGAATTTCTGAGGGTCGTGGTTTCTAAGCCACATTTCACCGAGGTACGAGGTCTCTAGGGTCCCACTTGTGCTAGCTACCTATAGGGATTAGCCATGGTGCTCATTTGCGACATGTTGCTTCTGATGTAATTTTCTCTTCAGTTGTTTCATACTTGATGTCTTAATTTTGAAAACCATATTTTAATCCAAATTGGTTTCTTTTCATTATGAAACGTTAATGCATGCTTGGAACCTATTTTTAAAATGTATTTGGAGAGAAATTATTTACTTGAAAATTCAAAATCGTTACTTGAATTTGAAAAGAAGGAAAAACTTTATTTTATTATATCTTATTTTCAAACTCGCATGATTGGATTTCTTACTAAAGTCAAGGGCCTAGGATAGGGTTATATTTTGGCTTTCCTACTGAGCATCTCGGTGCTCATTCCTACTTTACTTTTCAGTTTCAGGTTTCAATATTGGATCGCTTTTCGGAGCTAGTGTAGTTTACGTTCCGTGGTGACCCACAGGGTCACCTGAGGTATGTCACGTTGCTACATTTATTTTTATTTTTATTTTTTCACTGCCAAATTGTTTGGTTTATTTTCCTTTATTTATCTTCTTGTTCAGTTTATGATTGCTTATCTTTGTTAGGGGCTAAATCATTCCCAACTAGTTTATTTTGATGCCCGTCACTAGTTGCCAGCCCGTGGGGATAGGGAACGCCCTTCGGGCCATGTCGCGGACCGGCTTGGGTGACCAGTTCAGGGTTGAATTGGGTTGGTTCGTGAAAAAATGGTATCAGAGGGCCCTTGTTATTTGGGGTGTCAAGTAGCTTGGTGATTAGGTGTGTTGGGACTCGAGAGGTAGGTTCAAGAAGGACATCATGAACCCTTACTCGTTCCGAGACTCGAGTTTCCAGGGGTGGTCCGGGATTTGAATTTTCTTCTTTGGCTTGGTCTGTGTGGATGAGGGATGACAAAGCAAGTGAGCCAGTGTCACGCGGTGTTCTTGCATGGTGTAGCGACCCATGTACAACTCAAGTTCACGGTTCAAGATGCTTCTTGTGCTTAATTCTTGCTCGAAGCATGGTCTGTTAATCCATGTTATCGGGTTGGCATGGCCACTAGTCCCTTATTTTTGGATGTTTTGATGTGAGTTATGTTTGGGATTAGTTTCTAATGACTTGACTGTATCTCAAAAAAATGAAAATGGATTTCAGTGAAAGGGGGTTTTCGAAAGGGGATATGGTTAATAGTGGAAAAATGGTTTTTGAAATGAAAAACATTTTGGAAAATGGGAATTATTTTCTTTTAATTGAATGTGGTTTCAAAGGAAAAAATGGGAGGTGTTTTGGAAGTTGTTTTGGGATCTTGGTTACACTTTTTGGAGCATGAATTGGAAAATGTTTGAGGATTTGGAAATGTATTTCTTTAAAGATAAGTGAAATTTTCAAATTGGTTGAGAATTTGTGATTTACATTAAAATGATCCATTTTTTAAATGAGATGTGTTTTGAATTAACACTTGGTATTCCTATGAGGGATCACATATATAGAGTTATACATGTGGAAAAAGGATAATTGGTTGTATGTGTGGATGGGTGCATGAGCTATCACAAGGGTATATGTATATGTGAGATGTCATGGGATACCGATGGTGGATATTTATGTTCTTCTGTTTGCAGAAAAATGGTTTTCAAAAAGGTAATTTAAATGTTTTGAAAGGTGAGTAAGAAATTGTTTAGTGCTCTCTTTTCGTTTTTGGTATCCTTTTTCATGGGTTCTTGGTTTTGACATACTGAATTTTAGTTGGAATAGTGATTTGAGTTTGAGATTTAGTTTGTGATAGAGGTGGGTAATTTTGATTTATGATGAATTTTTAATACGGATTTGTGCCTCTTGTTTTTGAGTATACTACCCAGAAAAGTCCCAGAGGTTTCTATTGAGTCTCTTCTAGTTGTTGGTTCTACCCAGACTCTTAGTGGAGTGGTGGAATTGAATTCTTTTCAGTTGTTGTCCATCTTTCATGGTGATTTTGATCTATCAAAGGTAGTGGACTGGCTTGGTGAAATCATTGGTGTTTTCAGGTTATTGGAAACTCCCAAAGCTATGTGAGTCTGTGCTGGTTCGAGTTCATTTGAGGGTTCAACTTTGGATTAGCGTGGGAGGAAATCCCAACATTATTGTAGGATGGGATGTATTGTAAGGTGTTTAATACCACTCTCGTCTGACGGTTTATACCTAAGGAGGTAAAAGTGAGGAAAGTGGCAAAGCTCGCGAGTGTCCAGCAAGACCAACAAACAGTGAAGGCCTACGTTGGGCATCTCAAGGAGTTGGTTCCCTTTTCTTTGAAGATAACATCGCGGAATCAGATAAAGTTTCTCTTGTGTGGGGTCTTCGTCTATTGTTCAAGGACTGATTCCTTTTGGTGTTTGGGATGGTTCCCCATTCTGTGAGAGTGAGACAGAGGAACCCGTATTAGACAATTTTTCTTGTCAATTCCATCTTCTATTAGTCGGACCACTCTCTTGTTCACTTCTTGTGTGTTTGGTTTGGGTACTTTAAGTCACCTCATCGTCATCCATTGAAGACTTGTCGTCGGTGTTGCTGTTTGGGAAAATTATAGAGGTTTAGCTAGTAGCAACGTCAGAAAGATTCCCGACCGGTACATGTTAGCTCCTGACTGTGGGGCAGTAGATGCTTCAAGACATCAGAGCTCCAGCCACAGGTCTCGGAGTGAATATTTCCATGCAGTCAGGAACCGTTAGGTGTGGGGCACCTTGGTCTAACTTTTTTCTCCAGTGCTAAAATAGGGATGATTTAAATTTCTCTGTTGTAGCTTCCTCGTCATTGAAGGTTTTGTTTTGTTGTAAGAGGCGTAGAGGCCTCTTTTCCTCATTGTGGTCTTTATTCTTTGAATACCCCACTTTGGTTGTAAGAAGGCGTGGTGATATCATCTTCTTGTAATTTTGATAGTTGCGCCTACTCAAATGTGATCTTGGAAGGTTGTATCTTTAGGGATGTGAGTCTCGTAATGATTGTCTCTTATGTGGCTAGCTCCTTTGGTGACCCGCTCTTGTTTTAGGATGTGCTCATTTCGGGAGACACATGCGTCTTGGGAAAAATGAGTAGGGGTTTGGTCCGCCTTTCAATTTGGGGTCTTTCATCGAGGACCCCATGTGGTGGGGGTTTGGCTTGTGTGGAGAGTTTGTGGGTCGGTTTGTGTTGGGCCCATATTGGTCAGTGCTAATTGTCTTAAGCTGGTCAGTTCTTAGATGGTGGGGAGACCCACCATAAATCTTGTCGTGCCTTCTTCGAATTTTTTCCTTGTTGGCGGTTTTCTCTTTGGCTCAAGTTAGCAGTTCTAGAGTTAGCATGTGCTGAGAGTCTCAATATTGGTTGTTCTAGTCAGGTTATTATGGTGGGGAGAACCCTCATCATTTCCTAATGGCTCTTCTATTTGTAGTTTCCCTTAGAGTTGGTTGGGTGTGACTAGTGGAGTGAAAAGTCACGTCGAGTTGTGGCTTTGTTGGCCTCATCAGTTTCGAACTCGAGTTTGATTCCTCGTTTGGCTGGGTGACTTTATGGGGGCAGAAAGTTTTTGTGGTGGAAAGAATTTTCACACCCCGACCCAACTTTTTGTAGTCGCGGTTATTTATATTTATATTTGAGTCTTTTGGTTTCTTAAAGTTTAAAAATTAATTAAGTTAAAATCAAAATAAAATAAATGGAAAACGATTTAATAACAATAATAATGATAATATTATTATTTATTTTGTATTATAATTATTATCAATTTATTATTAATATTATTAATGTTGATATTATTATTATTATTGTTATTATTATTGTTATTATTATTATTATTATTATTATTATTTTATTATTATTAGTATTAGTTTTCTCTTTTTCATTTTCAATTTCTTATTTAATTTTTTTTTATCTTGTTAGGGTCCTCCCCTTTGTGCATCAAGCGCTTCTCCCCCTACCCCTTTGCGTCGTGATCGGCACCCCCCTATCATCCCCTATTCCACATGCCACCTCCCCTATGGTTGGTCGATGCCTCCTCTCTATTTCGGCATCAGATTTTCGGTGCCCCTCCTTCCAAAAAAAAACAGTGGCACACCATTTGTTTTCCCTCACGCGACCCATGTCTGGTGCCCTGCTTCTTCTCTGCGCGCAACCCAACTATCCAATCCTCCTGCTTCAATCCGAAGAACCTCGTATCGGCTTCCCTCCACCCTGCTCATATCAGCGCTCCACGTCACACCACCCATTCGTCGCCCCTGTTACTGTGTACAACCCCTAGCAATATTCTCCCCTAATCCTTATTGTGGCAGGCGAACCTAGGGTCAGCTGATCCATAGCCAAAAAAACCATCCAATTCCCTTCTGGCTCGCCTTACACCATCTCGCTCCACTCCCCACATCCACGCTCCACCTACCCTTCTAGTTGGATTTTTTTTCAGCGTGATTCGCCTCCGGTAGCCCACCTTCTTGCTTGGTTAGCCTCCCGCACCGCAGTCGCAGGTGTGTTCTACTTAGATTAGTTGTTTCTTCCATTGATAGGCTTTAGGATTAGGGTTTTGTGTTGTAATTGGTTCAGTTTTGATGTTTTTGGTTTGATTTATTGATTTTAGGGGTCATCGGGTTCCTTCGAGGTCGGTTCTAGCCACTGTCATCAAGGGAAGTGGGTTCTCCATGGTTTCCAGGTAAGGATTTTCGAATTTCTTCATTTTGGCTTAATTTTGATTTAGGGTTTTTATGATTTTTGAGTTTTCATCAAATTATTTTGGGTGTAAAAGATGTTTTTGAAATATATTAACTTGTGTTTGATTTTTATATGGTATTCTTGTGGGGAACGGGGTGCGTTTTGGATATAAATCCATTTTGTATTTTATGGTTGTATTTTGTAACTTGTTCATTTCATTTATTAGATCATGAAAGGGCAACATATTATATTTTAGTATGGTGTTGGTGCGTTTCGGTTCACCGCCAATGTTTTGGGGTAATGTGTTCCTTTCGTTTTGTTGTTTCACACCTCTATTATTAGAGTTTATGGATGTTATTTATTATTAATTGGTAGGGTGCTGGGCGGTGCCGTGTGATTTTGGGGTGTCTTTTCCATTCAAGGTGAGGTTTAAATCCCATTGTTTGGTTTCACAATATCTTAATTAGGGTATTTATTTATTTTAAGGTTTATAATATTTGTGGTGTAGCACATTGAACTCTGCTATATGGTTTCAAGTTGTGGGTGTCAAGAACGCCTACATGTGCATGCATAAAGTAAGGCATATATATATATAAATGCCCTATTTGTACATATTCCCTCATGGCGCGGAAAATATGTGCAATACAGTTAGGGGTATTTATATATATATATATATATATATATATATATATATATATATATATATTTGTGTGTGTGTGTGTGTCTAAATTCATGTGCATGGAAGTACGTAGGGTCGGTTCGAGTGGTCGTCAACAAACAACGACATGTTTGAGGTAGGTATCTTATGCCTATGCCTTTAGTTTGAATTTCATAATTGCTTACTTGTTTAAAAATATGTTTTACATTTATTCCACATGCACATTCTATGAAAACTAGTTGTGGTTGCTAGAAATGATTATGCCTTTACTTTGAAAATTGAAAGGTATTTTTAATGCTATCGGTCTTAAGTGACTTTTATTGAAAATTGTTTTCCTAAGTGGTTTTGAATTGGTAATGAGTAGTTCCAAAGGTGTTTGGACTTTTAGCCAGTTAGTTATAAAAAGTGTTCCCTTTATGTAATTAAGCCCATTTGGCATTTTAAAAATTCTTTATGAAAGAGAAAAACCTCTCTTGAGGCACGCCCCCTTTGGTTTTAGAAAAATGATTTTTAAGTTTAATGTGTTATTAAGTGCCTAATTTGATGCTTATGCATTATGTGACGTAAAATAGGGGGAATGCACTTAAGGAGGGAGAGAAATGGTGAGGGGTTGAATGAGTTTTAGATAAATAAAGTGTTATGTACTTATATGTTTGCTTGATAAAGAAAAATCACCACCACTTGAAATAGAGCACAATGGGAAACCTGGGTATATAGGTGGGTGACAAGGACTAGTACGCTAGATGACACAGCAGGGGTTTGTCCCGGTTTTTCTAGTAGGATTGATGCAAAAACACTAACTAAACATATGAATTTCTAAGGGTCATGGTCTTCTAAGCCATGTTTTCTGAGGGTTGTGGTCTTTTAAGCCACGTTTTCTGAGGGTCATGGTTTCTAATCCACGTTTCACTGAGGTATGAGGTCTCTAGGGTCCCACTTGTGCTAGATACCTATATGGATTACCCATGGTGCTCATTTGCTACATGCTACTTGTGATGTAATTTTCTCTTCAGTTATTTCATACTTGATGTCTTATTTGTGAAAACCATATTTTAATCCGAACTGGTTTCCTTTCATTCTGAAACATTAATGCATGCTAGGAACCTATTTTAAAAATGTAGTTAGAGATAAATTCTTTACTTGAAAATGAAAAATCATTACTTGAATTTGAAAAGAAAGAAAAACATTATTTTATTATATCTTATTTTCAAACCCGCATGATTGGATTTATTACTATAGGTAGGGGCATAGGATGTGGTTATATTTTGTATTTCCTACTGAGCATCTCGGTGCTCATGCCTGCTTTACTTTTTAGTTGCAGGTTTCAATCTTGGATTGCTTTTGGTAGCTAGTGTAGTTTACATTTCGTGATGACCCATGGGGTCACCTGAGGTATGTCACGCTGCTACATTTATTTTTATTTAATTTTTTTCATTTCCAAATTGTTTGGTTTATTTTCTTTTAGTTATGTGCTTGTTCAGTTTATGATTACTTATCTTTGTTATGGGCCAAATCATTCCCAAATGGTTTATTTTGATTCCCAACACTAGTTGCCAGCCCATGGGGATCGGGAACACCCTTTGGGCCATGTAGCGGACCAGCTCGGGTGATAGGTTCAGGGTTGAACTGGGTTGGTTCGTGACAATGATCATGAATGGGGGTTTCTCTATGTAGGTAGGCTTGGGTGAATATATAACACCTTGGGAAATAGACCACCTAGGTGACTGCACTTGGTAAAGACCTTTCTCAAGCCTTCAAGGGTCTCCACAGGTGTTCCCAGAGGCAAGTTGTGTGAGTCCCTAGTTAAATAGGGACCTCACACTAGTCTTCATTAATTGGGTGTTGGGAGAATGTCTCTTGTATGTTTTGTTTATTTTAAACCTTGAGAGGACTTAAGTTCCATTATTCCCCTTTTATTTCCTCTTCTTTAGGTGTTATAAAACTACTTAGATGGTTTCGGAAGACTTGAGAGAAGCACTAGGGAAATCAGAGTAGTAATTGGACTTCAGGAAAATTCATCCATACAAATGAAGACCCCAAGGGCCTATTTATAGGAAAATATGGGACCCTAGTAAAATGTGTCTTTTTGCACTAGTGTCTCGCGTAGTTCGGTCCTATAGGGTTTCATGCAGGTACTTGTGTGTCGAAGGTGCTTTGGGTACTTTGGAGACTCACTTAGTCGAACATGTTGTTCTTTACCATGGGGGATACACCCTTGCACCCCTGCTCGAGATCAGTGTCAGGCTACGTTCCTAACCCTTTGGGATATTCCCTTTTCTATCATCACTAACACCCATGAAAAATAGATAATTGGCTCGTGAACTTTTCTAGTATGGTCAAAGACGATTTGGGACGCGACACATGGAAATCTAATCTTCTCCTTCTTTCAGCATAAATATGTATTTATTTACAAACTCAGTATTTAATTTCTAATTGAGGTTCACTTCTTTGATTATACATAAATTTTCATGGAACACATTTCATTGTGCAAACAACCCCCCCCCCCCCCTTTGAATTAGATTCATTTGAAATGAAAATAATTTGGTTCTAAGGTAAAACTAAGGCACTTTGATGCACTCCACAATAATTTGGAGGGATATATGAAAGATAATATATGAGACACAACTTGAGGACCTTCCCTCATGAATCCAATGTCTTTCAGTTCTATTTAGCATGTTGGGATTCAGTGGGTTTGATTATCATCTGATCCATGATGATGTGAAGGAGATTATTTTCAAGCGGGAGCGAGAGAATAAGCTTAGGAAAGACCTCATAAATACCAAACTACTCACCAATATTGATGAATTTAGAGCCCCATCGATAATTAAATACTACCCAGGGGGACTCGAACAACTCCACAGTTCACTAAGAGAAGCCCAAATAGAAGGGTCAAATGCCATTGCGGTTGCGATGGAAGTGCTTAATTAGGCTGTAGAGACTGGAGCTGGTTGATTGACTAAGATTTAGTGAGAGTTTTATGCGAATCATGATTCCATTAAAAAGATGAATAATTGTGTCAAAGTCCTATTGTAAAACATGGTAGAGAGAATCCATCTTGTGGATATTCCTCTGGGGTCTTTTTTTCCTATAAATGGAAATAATTTTGTTTCTAAACATCTATGTCTTCATCCATGTTTCCTTCCTATGATCATAACGTAATGTTGAAACCAATTTTCATAAAAATTATATCAATTGGTTTTAATCATAGTGATGGGATAGGGAAATGATCTAATTTTTTCCTAATCCATGGGACTTAGTGAGCATAGTTTTAATATTTCTACGGTTTTATAGAAAACCCTACAAACTTTATGTCTTTTTACGTCATCAACCTAAATTTTTTCTAAACTCAATATAGAGGAGACTTAGTGGGTGAGAGTTGGATTTTTATTAGGCTACCCTTTTAAGGTTTTCAGCCTAAAAAAATTTTCACATTTTTCTTTTCATTGCTCGATATTTTTCCTAAATCATGAAAAGCATAGATTTAGAAAGCTGAGACTCAAATTTTATCTAGAGTGCCCTTTGAAATTTTTCAACCTAGTGAGTACTATGGATATTTTTGTATGGGTATTTTAAATTCATGTGAAGCGTACTAATGAGGCTATTTTTTTAGGTCGAACAGCTTTGACCATGAATTTTGAGATGGTAACCCAAACAAGGCTTGGTGATTAGGAATGTTCCAATATACTTCAGATACTTAAAATGGGAATATTGAGCCATAATTATATGGTTCCCAAATCTAAAACTTAATATTTGGTTATAGAGGAGGTATCTCTTATGAACAAAGTTACCACTGGTTGAAAAAACCCATTATGGGGGTTGTTTTATGCAAGGCCAACTGGGGAACATACTGCATGGTCAAGTAGCAGGATATTTAGGATGATAGGCCCATTATGGAGGTGAATTATGTAATTATATTGGGGGAACATACTATATAGTAAGATAAAGTAGTTACCATGAATTTTGACATTATATTACTCTTGGGTGAAGGAATTTTATGGAGATTCGGATTTCTCAAACCATAAGGGGTGGTTTTTCCAAGGTAAGATGTCTGAAATGAAGGGAATATCTATGTTAGAAAAGGAAATGGATAGGAAACAAATCATAAAAGAATTTTATGTGTCAAGCAGGGTACATTTTGTTATCTAACCAATTTTATGGGGAGAAGACACCTTTTCTGACAAAGGATAAATGCATCGTGCAGTTTAAAGTCATGTAGCAAGTACATTATATTGTGCAGTTTAAAGTCATGCAGTAAAGAAATTGTGTCATGCAGTTTAAAGTCATGCAGCAAGGACATCATTTTGTTTAGTTTATATTCCGGTATCAAGGACATCTTATCATGCAGTTTAAATTCATGTATCAAAGACATTATGCTATGAAGATTAAAGTAATACAGTGAGGACATTATATTTTTTAGTTTAAAGTCATAGAGTAAGGACATCATGTAATGTAGTTTAAATTCATGCATCAAGTACATTATTTTGTGTAGTTTAAAGTCATGCAACAAGGACATTATGATGTTCAGTTTAAAGTCATACAACAAGGACATTATGTTGTGCAATTTAAATTCATGCAGTAAGGACATTATGTTGTGAAGTTTAAAGTCATACAGAAATAACATTCTATTGTGTAGTTTAAATTCATGCAGTAAGGAAATCATGTCATGTAGTTTAAATTCATGCAATAAGGACATTATTTTATTCAGTTTTAAGTAATGTAGTAAGGACATTATGTTGTTCAGTTTAAAACCATGTATTAAGAACATTATGGGGGATATAATTTAAGTTCTTTTATCTTTGATCGAAAAGGTTTGATGATTCTATGATTCTTGGTAATTTATTTATAAATCTGCTACCATGTTCAGGTATGGAAGGATAAAATTATAAGCTATGATTTGGGGATTCCTAGATCTGGAGGATGGTATGGGAAAAAGGTATTATTATGTTAGAGGAGGTCTCTCTTGATAATGAAGTTACCACTGATTGGAAAACCCGTTATGGGGGATATTTTAATGAATTCCAACTGGGGTATGTACTGCATAGTCAATAATGGAATCCATTGGCTGAAAAACTCATTATGAGTGTTGTTTTATGTAAGGTCAACTAGGGCACATACTGCATGGTCAGGAAAATTATCTCTCAAGAATTATAACATTCTATCATTAAATGTCGATAGAAGTTTATAGAGACTCAAATATTCCCAATCATAGAGTTTGGTTTGTGGAGAAAAGTGCCTAGATATGGAAGAGGAATTCCAAGTCATTATTTCCAAATAATTTGGGGATTAAGTTTTCTACACTGGTCTAACCCAAACATGGGAAGTATGGTGCTTGTAGTTTTAGGTCATATGACTAAGACCATAATATTATAGAAATGATGGATATTATATAGTCAAATGGCCCAAGATTATTCTAATATTCTATGAATATATGATGGGGAAAATTTATACCATGGTCTTGGAGACCTTCAGGTCGGGAGAAATGAAATGGGACAAATATGCAAAGGATGACCGCTGATTTTAAATTGCAGGCTCCAGCATACCATTGTCAAAAGCTTAAAGGGGCAGAATAGGATTCTCCTAAGAATGAATTTACCACTATTTGATGAACCCATTATGGGGGTTGTTTTATGAAAGGCCAACTGGGGCACGTATTTCATAGTCAAACAGTGGAATCCTTTTGCTAACAGGCCTATTGTAGGGGCAATTTATGTAAGGCCAACTAGGGCACATACTACATGGTCAGGAAAAGGATCTCTCAAGTTTCATAAATTCTGACACCAAAAGAAGAAAAAAAAATTATTAATATATGAAATTATTCAATATTAGGAGTATGACATGAGAAAAGGGGCATTGTTCAATGCATAAAGGAAGCATTGAACTAATACTGGACATAAATTTGGAGTCCCTTGTACATATTTGACTTATATGTAGAAGGGGGACATCTCTTGTTTCCTTAGTGGGTTCTCTAAGGAGAAGACCCAAAATAAAATCTCATGTATAGTTTTTTTTATTGTATGAAGGAGAGGTATTTTTTTACCCCATGGTTGGGGATAGGGCTTAAGGCCTATGATTCACTATGTATCTCAATGGGATGAGAATCAAGCCACACGTAGTTCTAGAGGTACCATGCAATTTGAAGTCATGTGGCAAGGATGTTGGTTATGCAGTTTAATGTCTTACGAAAAGGACTTGGGTGATTCTGACGTGAAAATTAATGTTGTGGTCGGGCCAGGGTGTAGAGCCCAAGTGTCACTACATATCTTGTTGGAGAAAGAATCAAGCCACACATAGTTCTAGAGGTATGGGTTCATGCATAATGTGAGAACTCATATTGGATCTCCCAATGTAGATTTGACTCGTACATAGGAGAGTAGGGGATTTTAAATGTTGTGATGTGTCTAGGACTAGGATTAAAGATCAGGATGTCACTACATATCTCATATAGATGATAATAAATCCATGTGTAGTCCTTGAAAATTTCTCCCCATAATGATTAGACTTTGACGTGGGGAAGGAGACTTTTGATATCTTCCAAACTAATGGTTAGGCCCAAATCATGAATTCTAGGCATCACCACACATCTCATTGTAATGTGAATCAAGCCATGAGTCCTAGAAATTTTCCCTATGTAGATCTGATTCATGCATGGGGAAAATGAAGGGGGGTTTTCTTTTCCAAAATCATAGATGGACCTAGGATTGGAGATCTGAGCATCATTATGTATCTTATTGGGATGAGAATCAATCCACATGTAGTTCTTGAGGGAACATGAAGTTTAATGTCATACGGTAAGGAAAAATATGAACCAACGTTAAAGGATGGAAATATTGTGTTTGGACCAGGGTATATGACTCAGGTATCACTACGTATCTTGTTGGGGTAAGAATCAAGCCACATGTAGTTCTTGATAAATTCCCCCTCATGCAGGCCTGATTCATACATAAGGATTGGGGATTTTTTTTAAAATTGTGGTTGGACCTGAGATAGGAGATCTGGGTGTCACTACATATTTCATTGGAATGAGAATCAAACCAAAAATATTTCTTGAAGATGGTTCCCCACACCAACTGTGGTTTTATGTGAGGAAAGGGGCGTTAATATTTTTTAGATATTTTACAGAATAATGGTTGGTCTCAATATATAGAATGGTATGAGAATCAATCCATATGTTCTTGAAGAGTTCTCAGTATATATTTGGTTCATACACAGGGAAAAGGGAAATTATTTCTTTATGGTCACAGATTGGCCCAAGATTGGGGATCTGGGCATCTCTATGTATATCATTGGAATGAGAATCATGGCACACTTAGTTCTTGAAAGTTATTCCCCATGAAGGTATGATCCAAACAGAGGGATAAATGGGGCTCAAGTGCCACTAGGGAGTGTAAATGATGTGAGTGAGGTTTACACATGGATGTTACTCATATTTTGAGAGACCACAAAGAGTATCTACTTGTGGTATCATAGGGATTTATTAATTTCAAATAAGGGTTATGTTGACCATACAGTTTAATGCCATGTGGTGAGGAAAAATGGTGCTATGTAGTTTAACATCCTGCAGCTAGGACCACATGTCATGCATTTTATCATCATACGACAAGGAAAATGTTGCTATGTAGTTTAACGTCATACATTATGGATGTATATGGTGCTATGCAGTTTAACATCCTACAGCTAAGATGAACTATGTGTGATTACACAAATTGCTTCTTTAAGAACCTTGCATTGGTTGGAGTTGTATTGAGTTATCCATCCATTGAGATTAAGGAATAAGCTTCATTGGAGTGGAACTTATGTATGGAATAAGGTCCCTCCCACTTTGGCTCAAGCTTCTAAGGCTTCTTTCTTGATATCATCATAGTCCTAAGGAAGAATACAAATTCTCCTTGAAGGAATGAATGGAGATGGACCTTCTTGTTAAAGCTATGTGTTATCCAGTTCTAATATACCTCCAAATGATGTAAGGTATGAAATCTCTTTTCGTCCAGTCACTCGAGGTCATCCAGTCATTTCTAAGATTTCTCATCTGTGGATAGCTAGTCAAAAATGGCAATATGGAGCAATAGAGATTGAACATCAATGGGAAAATTGCTTATATTCCATACACCAATGAGTATGGGGTTTCTCTCATTGTAGTTTGATTTGTAGTCTGATAAGCCCATAAGGCATGCAAGAGATTATTAGTCCAATATTTCTTATCTTTATTCACCATTTTCTAGAGTATGTTCAAAAAGGTCTTATTAAAATCCTCTATTTGTCCATTTAAAGCTGCATGATAGTGGGGAGAATGGTTGTCTTTGATATTATATTCATGATATAGATTTTATACCTCATCTGAATAGAAATTAGGTTCATTGTCCATCAATATGGTATGAGGGATGAAAAATCTGGTAATGATTTTAGATTTGAAAAAGATAACAATGCTTTTGGATCAAAATTATTTGAGGGGTATTGCCTCATCCCATTTAGAGAATAAATCTGTAGTAGTAAGGATATACTTGAACTATTTAGCCATAGCTGGAGGATAAGGCCCCACTATGTCCATTCCTCGTGTAGTAAATGTTCATAAGTATTTAGCTGTATGTAGAAACTTTGGGGGTTGATGGATGAAATCGGAATGCACTTGGTAGGGATGATGCTTCTTAGTAAATTTTGTGCAATATTGTGTCATCAAAGGCCAGAAATATCCAAGCCTTAGGATTTGATTAGAAATACTATACCCTAATTCATGGGAACCATAGGCTCCTACATGTACTTCTTCCATAACAGTCGCAGTCTCTTCTTAGTCAACACATATGAGAAGGAAGCCATAAAATCCTCTCTTGTAGAGGAATTTATGGTTATTTAGGCCATCATAAAGAGTTAAATTATCTACTCGCCGCCAGATCTACTCTCTTCCAACCTTTTATAGTGGAAATACTTCATCTTGGAGATATTCCATAATGGGTGCCTTCCATTCTTTGTAGGACCATATGGCTCGGGAATGGGGCTGATTTCATTAATTTACTCCGTTATGATTTGAACAAAAGGTGAAACCATGTGGAAATGTATGATACTAATGATTGTTTCATCCTAATTTGGATATTTTAAAGTTTTAGCTATGTTTTCCAATGCATCTTCATGGGAATTTTTTGATCGCATAACATGAGTCACTATTGGATCTAAGGGTAATTCTTCTGTTAACCTTCATACATAATCACACATGGGAATTAGATCTTCTTTTTTAATGGAATAATCCTTGTTGATCTTCTTGATTATCAACTATAAATCACCCTTCACCTCTAGGTGGTTCACTAGTACTTAGAGTGCCAATTCTAGGCCTATAATGAGAGACTGATATTATGCCTCATTGTTGGTACCACCTTTTGATAACAAGAAGAATTATAGAAACACTGGCTTCTCTGGGGATATAAGCACAATTCCTAACCCAACTTTGTTGAGATTAGGGTATTCTATTATCTTCCCCATTGAACTCCTGGAAACACTGTCAAAATACATTTCTCATGTTCATGGGTTTTCTTGAATATATAATATTTCTTCATCAGGAAGTTCATTATTTAATGAAGTCTCTTTTGAGGATGGGTGATCAGTAAGGAAGACTGCCAAGGCCTGGCCTTTTACTACTTTTTAAGGCACAAACTGTATATCAAAATGTTGTAAGATAACTTCCCACCATGCCAAAAGTCCTGTCATCATAAGATGGATGAGGATAAACTTGAGTGGGTTATCATGAGAAATCAAGTGGATCTCATGGTGTTGTAGGTAGTTCCTCAATTTATGAATGGAAAATATTAATTCCAGAAATCACTTCTCAATATCTGAACATCAAGTCTCTACATCTAGTGTGGTTCAACTGAGATAATAAAGGTTGTTTTTATTCCCAGAATCATTATTTTGTGCAAAGAAAGCATCCGATGATCACTCTAAGGCTGTCACATATAGAATGAGTGACTTTCCTTCAATAGGTGGAATCAATACTGGTGGGGTCAAGAGTTATTTATTGAGGGCATCAAATTATTCTTGATAGTAATTGTTCTATTGATAAGTAACCCCTTTCTTCATCAATTTGGTTAAGGGTAAACACTTACCTGTGAGGTTGGATATGAAGTGACGAATGTAGGACAAGTTTCCTTGAAGTCCTCTCAACTATTTCAAGTTTCTAGGAGGTGACATTCCAAGGATATCTTTATTCTTCTTATGATAAACTTTGATTCCATGATGTCATATGATGAATCTGATAAATTTTCCTAAGGTTAACCTGAAAGCACACTTCAAGGGGTTCGTCTTTAGATTATGTTGTTGTTGCTTGCTAAAAATGATTTTGAGATCATCCAGGTGGTTAGAACATTTTTGGGACTTTACCACTAGATAATTGATGTAACATTCAACAAAATCCCCAAAAAGGGTTTGAAAATGTGATGCATAGAATGTTGGTATGTGGAACCAGCATTCTTCAAGACAAAAGGCATTACCCGATAGCATAATACTCCCTAAGGGGATCCGAAATCTTTGATTTATTCACCTTCTAGGGCCATCCATATTTTAATGTACCTTGAGTAACCATCCATTAAGGAGAGGTCCCAATAACCATTTTTTGCATCAATAATGAGTTCTATAATTGTAATTGGGAAGTCATCATTGAGACAATGCCAGCTAAGATCTATGAAATCAATGAAAACTCTGATTTTCCATTTTTCTTATTCACAGGGACAATACTGTCTAGACATTTTGGTTATTGTACCTCTCATATAAAATAATACTTGATGAGTTTTTTCACTTCATCCTCGATCTTGGAGGCGTGGGTCGGGTGCGTCCTCCTAGCTAACTACTTGTATCCCCTATTATTTTCTAGAAAACCCAAGTGATGGGTGTCCACATCAGGGTCAAGGCCTAACATATATATGTAATTATAGGAAAAAACATCTTGATGTTGTTTTAGGAAGGAGGTGTATACCTTATGTTCTTCAATATTCATGGCTGAACTAATTGGATTGGGGCTTGAATCTTCCTCTTTACCCAGATTTATTTCTTTGAGTTCAGCCATAATGGTGGAGATGCCTTCCTCAAATGCTAAAGGGTAATCCCTAAGATCTTTCTATTCTTCCTCTTCCTCATGCTCCACTATTTGTGCTTCTTCCTGGGGTGGAAATGATAAAACAAGTTCCTTCATGAGAAGAGGGGATTCTCCATTTGGATATCTGAAGGATGAGGAAAACATGTCAGGCTCACTTGCTAGAATACAACCTTTTTGGAATCCTAAAGGGGAAAATGGGAATAAGAATGAGTCTTTTCACTTTATCCTATAGTCATGATATATTCTTACTATTCAGCTGTAAAAAAACAAGCTTTTTTGAAGTTCAGGGGACAGAATGATTACATTTTCATTCAATCTTTCATTAACATTTAGAGAGTTTATAACTTCTTCAGTGTCATCGGCCTCAATTTTCGTGATTGATATGTAATGTCTTGGATTTTTCATGTACTATTTTTAGAAATTATAAGGATTAATTTTTAGAACAGGCACTGAGACGGCGTGTGATTCTGAGGGCCGGTATACCTGGAACAATTTTTTGAAAAATATTAAAATTTTAATAGCACGCACTTGATGTTTTCCTGAAAAAGGCGAATAAATTTTAAATAGGTGTCCAGATTATAAATATGAAGAAACTATTGATCTCATAGTATTGTATTTACCTTGGGCACGACTTAACTTTGGTTGGCATGGGTCTTCTATGGAAAATCCCAAAAACGATGTAATCATCATTAAATAATTTAAATAAAAAAATATTTTTTAATGCAGTAAATTTCTTTTTATTAAGGATTTTCAGGAATTCAAGGTTATCACCATAACCCTAGAATTCCTATGAGACAAAGATAAAAACCAATATAGAAAATTTTGGTGAATGGCGACGAATTGATCAATCGATGCAACCTCAGACTTGACAGATCAAGGATCGATGAACAGCAATGATGCAGCTTCACTCTTCATCAATGATCGATCCAAATCAGGGTAGGATGTGACCTTTTGAGTTGTTTTCCCCATTCATAAATTCTATAATGAAATTGGACTAATCCATGAACAAATTAGCCCGTGTTTTGATCATTGTGGGATGGATTATATTTGCGGGGTTATTTTTGAGAGTTTCCTTGATTTTTCTTCTTCGTTCTTCATTATAACAAGAGAGGATTGAGGCTGACATGAAAAAATGTCGAGGTTTGATCCTTGGCTGTTCTTGAGCTTTTCTCCCTCGATTTCTTGCATTCTTCATGCGTTCTTCATCTCCTCCTCGTGCTTTAAAAACCCTATGTGAACAATCGATCGTTGCATCCTCAATTCTTGGCACAACGATCTGAAACCATGGATCTGAGTTTGGAATGATGTAATAGATGTGAGATGGTAATGGCATAGTGTGTTTTTTCCATGATAGTGGTGCAGGTGGTGTCACACTACGGTGGCCGAGGTGGCGGCTACGGTCGGTCCAGGCGAGTGGCGACACGGGTCTAGGGGCAATCCATGTAGACAGGGAGGCAGATGGTGAGGCAGTCGGTGAGGTGGCCAGTAGAGGTGGAATTGGTAGGTGTCCATGTGAGATCCAATGGGTGTAGACCGTGGTAGGAGGTTGTGTACGGCGGTTGCGTGATGTGACAGGGATGGGGATGCGGAGGCGGTGTGACACGGAGGGCCAATGGGTCAGGCTAGAGCGGAGTAGGCTAGGCTGGAGCGGAGCGGACTAGGCTGGCCCAGGAAGACCCAGGCATAGATGGGCTAGGCCCAGGCACAACGGCTAGGCCGAGAAAACAGGACGAACCCAATGGGACGGGTCAGGCCCAATAGGCCGGGACGGATCTGGGTCATACCCAGGGTGCCTAGGCTGGAGTCGGGCCATGATCGACCACGATGGTCGACCATGAGTTGTGGTGGCTCCAGGTTTTACATCATCGACTATCATAGTCGATTGCGGCAACCTTGGGCAGTCGACCTCCACGGTCAACTACAGCCATCGGTGGACTGACCGTGAGTCATTCCACAGGCCCAGTGACCTACTTTTGAAAATTCAATACACCATAACATTCAAAAGGTACATCTATTTGACAAGTCATCTACAACATTGAGACCCTGACATTGAGACGGTCCTTTTGAGATGATGTGGTGAGTTTTTATCTTGGACTAGTAGAGGTTGAGAGCATTTACTTTGGTTCTTTACTCAAGGGTTCAGTATGGTATTACATCCACATCACTAGACTGTAATCCCCTCTAGAGGCTAAGTCCCATATAGAGTCAGGAAACCCTCCACAGGACTAGAGTGAAATCCTTTATCACCCCTATTGGAGTATGCAGAATCATGTAACCTCCGTGAGTAGGGCACTGATCCTCCACCTAGCAGGCCACATCAGTAGGATATGTGGTATCCCCTAGAGTATCTAGGTTCGGTCTATGGTATCCCCTCGGGTGTTCGGGCATGATCCCCTATATTATGAATTGATCCAGATTGGGTATGTGGAATTCCCTACTATATATGGGCATGATATGTGGTATCCCTCGACGTATCTGGGTGTGATACCCTCTCTGTAGTATCATAATCTTCCTTGACCAATATGTTCTCATTTTTCTAGGGCCCAAATGATCTATACCTCTTCGTGAGTGTATCCAATAATATCATGGCTCGAGGAGTGAGTTCTCCAGAAATGAGGGTGATTTGAGTAGAATATTATGGCTGGTAATTGGTTGTGGCTTACCAATATACTATAAGTCTTGGAATGATTATATCTGGATATTCTTGTTATATGTGTTGTTCACATATACCTATGTGGATTTGACTGGTATTTTTCCTTCATGGTATTTATTTCATGGTATTTTCTTTGTGGTATTTCCTTTATGGTATTTCCTTTGTGGTTTCAGTGTTTCCTAATGAATATTTTTTTACTCACCCCTGTATGGGATTTGCCCGCATGTGTCATGTCTTGTGCATACAATCGACCCTTTGACAGAGTCTTAGTTAGACAAGGACCAAGCAGTGCTTAGTGAGGCTAGATAGATGAGGTGTGATCCAATAGCCTCAGAAAGTAATCCTAGTACAATTTCCCTCAAGTTGGATCAGTTGGGATTTTCTATGGATGAGTTTCAGAAACTTATACATTTACCTTCCCAGACTAGGATGATGTGGGCAACGCTTTATCATATTTTTTTATTTTGTTTACAGAATCTTTTTAGTGGGATTGTATTTTCGCCGAGTTTACTTTACTTTACTTCATGTCATAATCTTTTGTGGGATCTTAGTGGTTTGCATGTATTGTTTACTTAGTGTTTTTACATTTCATCATTTTTGGCTTAGATATTTGTGTGTGCATGCATACATATACTTAGGCCAATGCCACTCATTTGTGGGATATTCCTACTCAGTGCTAGTCACCATACCCTAGCCTATTAGAGGTGGGCTTGGGGTAGTCATGGGATGGGCCCCTCTGGGATGGGTCATGATAGAGTGGTATCAAAGGTGGTCAGTTCTACTTTAGGACTGGGAGTCTGTGAGGTTGGTTTGGGGCAATAGTATTGAGTGTTTCATGTCTGGATTTTAGGCCTGGGACTCCAATGTTTGTGCGGTGGACAACGTATCCATACACTAGAACTTTAATTACCTATTATTAGACTCATAGATGAAAACACTGGTTGCAAGGAAAAAACAATGGTACATACATAATATATTAATGGTTGTGTTTCCCACATCCTTCTTGAGTCAGCTCTCTAGATATACTCTTTTGACCATGGTACATCTTGTTTTATTTTAGGATTCCTCCATGTAAACATCCATGTAGGATTACACTACGTGATCACAAGGATGATCCACCTAGTGAAGAAGCATCGGTACAAGGGTATGTACTAGAGATATCACCTTTGGGTGGTTTACCAGTTGTACCACCACCCGTCAGGCAATAGCTACTACCAGCACTATCGGCTAAGGATGCATGCAGGCTGAGTGCATTTCATGAGTTTCAGAGTCAATGACCTCCTAGGTTTTAGGGTGAGCCATACAGTCACCTGTATTTTCCACCTTGTGAGGATACCTGCTGACTAGATGGAATTCCTCACTGTGATCCTTCTTTAGAGCTCTATGGGGTGATGGTGGAGCTTGGTGACATAGTATCACAATGAGATATCTCTATCCTAAATAGACTTCAAGCATATCTTCATAGAGGAGTTTTATCCAGCCATGTTGCAATCGATACACATACAGGATCTCCTACATCTGCACTAGGGAAACATGACAGTGGCAGAGTATTCAGTGACGTTTACTGATCTGTTACGCTGCTCCATGGATATGGAACGATACCAGTTCTCCAGGGCTCATACATTTGATTAGGGATTACGCTGGGACATCATGGTGTCAGTGGTATCCCTTATCATTCCTACTTATGTTGGGGTAATTCAGTGAGCCCTATTAGTGGCTAGTTTTTCAGTAGAGTAGACATTGATGGTGGGAGCTAGAAGTGGGTACCGGGTAGCTGAGACCTCAATAGTAGGCAACTGACAGTAGTCATTGGGATCCAAGTGGGTCATGCGCTTTAAGGGACAATCCTAGGATGCAGGGTCAGTGATGTAGGGCTCTCAGGGTGCCTTGAGTCAGCCTAGGGATAGGCTGTGTTACACATGTAGTGGTCAGGGACATCAGGCATGAGATTTCCTGACCCGTCGTACAACTGGTTTGAGGATAGTCAAGGGACCGTTGAGGCAGAGGAAGAGACAGGAGAAGGGTGTTCCATAGGGAAGAGGACATGGAAGAGGAGTATAAAGGGAAGTGGAAGGTGGTCTGAGGTTTGACCTATTTCCACCAATACCCCCAGGTGGTCCATGCCGAGCTCAGGGAGCTGGTGGACAAGGATGAGGCCAGCTGTAGGTGATAGAGGCTTATGACCCCAGCACTCCAGGGATGATTCGAGGTGTGATCTGTGTCTTTTCCACCTTGGTTGAAATTTTTATAGAAACAGGTTCTAGTCATTTTTTTCTTTCCACAGACCTTGTTCAGAACTCAGAGATTTGGGTTGAACTGTTGACTCGACCCTTATGCTTAGATACTCCTACAGGATAATATTCAATGATCACACACTGGTGATGAAAGTGTGAGATGACTCTGGGAGGTGATAGTTTTGGTGGGGATCTCTTAGTAGTGTCATTGAGGCCTTATGAAGTTATTCTTGGTATGGACTAGTTATCCACAATTCATGCACAGATTGACTGTTTTAGGCACAGAGTGTGGTGTGTCTGCAGTGATGGAATCAGGTTTTCCTTTGTTGGTGAAAAGGAAACACATGTAGTGTAGGATGGACTCACACATAGGAGGTTGCAGCTAATTACTCATCAGTTGTCTAGCCTCACCCTTGGTTCATTGGATGATATGAGTCCTCAATTTCCCACAATGGTGGCAGAGTATGAGGACATATTTCTTAATGATGTTCCGAGTTTACCTCCCCATAGAGAGGTAGACTTATGCATTGATCTATACCCGGGATATCACTGAAATTTACACCTGCATATTAGATGGCTCTAGTAGAGCTTTGTGAGATGAGGGTACATTTGGAGTACTTATAGAGGAAGGGCTTCATGAGATCCAGTGCTTCACCCTGGGCATCCCCAGTTATTTTTTCAAGAAGGTAGATAGGATCTTGAGGTTATGTGTGGACTTCCGGTGCATGAAACAGGTGACCATGAAGAACAAGTATCTAGTACTGAGGATCGAAAACCTCTTTGATCAGTTGAAATGGTTGTGGTGGTTCTCGAAGATTGACCTCAGTTCAGGCTATCACCAGTTGCGAGTACGGGATGAGGACATACCAAAGATGTCTTTTAGATGTCTTTGTGATCATTATGACTACTTGGTGATGTTTTTTGGCATGAAAAATTCCCCAGCAGTGTTCATGGAACTCATGAACATGATATTTCAACCTTACCTAGACCGATTCATGGTAGTCTTGATTGATGACATCCTAGTGTACTCATAATTTGAGGAGGAGAACATGAGACACTTAAGGATGGTTTTGGACATACTTCGAGAGCACCAAATTTACAGGAAGCTCTCTAAGTGTTAGTTCTAGATTTGATAGGTCCATTTTCTGGTACACATTATCTCATAGGCTGGAGTTGCAGTGGATATAGTGAAGTTTGAGGCAGTGCTTTCTTGGGATCCACCAAAGAGTGTTACTAAGGTGTGGAGTTTCCTTATTTTGGCAGGGTACTATCATAGGTTTATACCTAACTTCTCTAGAGTGGAAGCACCATTGAAAGCTTTGACATGAAAGGGACATCCTTTCATGTGGACAGAGAAGTTCCAACAGTGCTTTTAGGAGATGAGCGCTCCCATATTGAGATTTCTAAAGGAGGGCATCGAGTACGTGGTGTTCTGTGATGTATTAGGGACCAGGCTTGTTTGTGTCCCGATGTATGGGAAAGAATTGATTTCCTATGGATTGCATCAGTTGAGGACACTTGAGCAGAACTACCCAATCCATGATCTTGAGCTAGCAGTAGTAGTCTTCACATTGAAGATGTGATGACACTACCTGATGGGTAAGCAATTTATAATATACTCTGATCACAAGAGTATCAAGTATATCTTCTCTCATAAGGATCTATACTTGAGAAATAGGTGATGGTTATAGTTCCTCCAGGACTATAACTTTGAGATTGTCTATACTTCTAGGAAGGGAAATGTGGTGGCAGATTCTCTCTGCATGAGATCTAGCTTGTAGTAGCTGAACAAGGCATTAGAGAAGTTAGCCTCATTATATATATCCATTGTGGATAAAGATGGAGAAGCTTTCCTCTAGTTTATGGTTTTCACCCCTCCACTCTTATAGTGAGTTAGGGAGGCATATCTTGGGGATACCAACTATGAGACTCTACGTGCTCAGTTGTCCATAGGGAATGCTTCTGATGTATATTAAAAAGTTTGGGAGCACATTATTCTTTTCATAGGGTGCATAGTTGTACCAATGGCATTGCGGGAGGAGGTTTTTAGGGAGTTCCATACATACCTTCTGGAGGTACATATAGGTGTGGAAAATATGTATTAAGACCTCTAACATTAGTTTTGGTGGGTAGGTATAAATAAGGGAGTTTCAAAGTTTGTCTCTAAATGCCTCACTTTCCAGAAAGTGAAGGCAGAGCACCAGGTTCCAACAGATTTACCTCAACCCCTTGACGTACTAGAATAGAAGTGGGATGAGATATCAATGGAATTCATGATGATTTTACCACATATGTCCAGGGAACATAATTCCATCTGGGTGATCATTGACTGACTCACTAAGTTGGCCCACTTCCTAGCTATCTAAGAGCAGTGTTTAGTAAAGAGATTGGGATGCCTTTACATGCATAAGATAGTTCGACTCCATAGAGTTCCATCGATTATTGTTTCAGATCATGATGATCATTTTACATATTGGTTGTATAAGGAATTTAAGGATGTTTTTGGGACTCAGTTACGGTTGAGCACATTGTTTCAACCACAGACGGATGACCAGAATAAGCGGACCATTTAGGTTTTGGAGGACATGTTGTGAGTTTACATGTAGGATTTTGGCTAAAGTTGGAAGGATCTTTTGTGGCTGATCTATTTCTTCAATGTGCATTCATTGGTGGCATATTAATCTCTAGGATATCACATGGGAGTGGGAGGCTCATATTCGTGCTCAATACCCTCATTTGTTTGGGTAGACCTAATTTTGGATTTCGGGGACATAAATACCCAAGGTGGGGAGAATGTAACATCTTGTATTTTCTATGTACTATTTTTAGAAATTATATGGATTCATTTAAAGACCAATCTCTAAGATGTCATATGATTCTGAGGCCCATTGTTCTCAGAACAATTGTTTGAAAAATATTAATCTTTTAATAGCATGTGCGCACAGCTTTCTTAAAAAAGTAAAATCACTTTTAAACGGGTGCCCAGATTAGAAATTTTAGGACACTGTTGAGCTCAGAGCAGTGGTTTACCCTAGGCATTACTTAACTTTGCTATGTTTGGATCTTCTTTAGAAAATCCCAAAAATGACATAATCATCATTAAATAATTTAAATAAAAAAATATATTTGTTGACATAGGGAATTTATTTTTATTAAGGATTTGTCAGGAATTTAGGGTTAACACCATAATCCTAAAATTCCTCTAAGACGTGGAGAATAAACTCTAGATAAAATGTTGGAAAATAACGATGGATTGATCAATCGACACAACCTCATATTTGACAGATCAAGGATCGACGAACGGTGACAACACAGCTTCGCTCTTCATCAACGATTGATCCAACTTGAGGTAGGAAATGATCTTTTGAGTTGTTTTACCCATTCTTAAATTCTAAAATGAACTCAAACTAATCCATGAATATATTATCCCATATTTTGATCATTGCGGGATGGATTATATTTACAGGATTATTTTTGGGAGTTTCCTTGATTTATCTTCTTCGTTCTTTGTTCTGACAAGACCAAATTGAGGCTGATATGAAAAAAGGCCTAGGTTCATTCCTTGGGTGTTCTTGTGCTTTTATCCCCTGATTTATTACATTCTTCATTCGTTATTCAACTCCTCCCCATGCTTTGAAAATCCTATGAGAACAATCGATTATTGTGTCCTCGATTCTTGGCACAATGATCTGAAATCGTGGATTTTTGTTTGGAACAACACAATGGAGGTTTGATAGTGATGGAATGGAAAGTTTTGGTTAGGATGGTGTCACAGGAAGCAGCACATAGCGGTGACCGGGGTGACATCTCTAATCGGTCCAGGCGAGCGGTGGCGCGAGTACTGGGGTGTCACTCTAGGCGGACGACGAGGCATCTGGTGAGGTGGTCGGTGAGGCGAAACGTGGTAGGTAGCCACATGGGAGTCAATGGGTCTATAAGATTCAGACCATGGTAGGTGGCAGCATGTGGTGGTTGTGAGATACGATAGGGTCAGGGACACAGAGGTGGCATGATGCGAAGGGCCAATGAGCTGAATTGGAGCACAGTAGGTTGGGCTATAGTAGAGAAAACTAGGCCAGGACAAGAGGAGTGGGACAGGGACAAGTGCAGTAGTCCGAGCCAAGAAAACTATTCAGTCCCAATGGAAAGGTCATACCCAGTGGGGCGGGTCGTGTCTAGTAGTCTGGAATGGATCCAGGTTAGACTCGGGGCGTCTGGGGTGGATTCGGGCCACGGTCGACCATGAGTCGCAATAGCTCCAGTTGTTGTGTGGTTGCGGAAGCTGGGGGTGGTTGACCATCATGATTGACCACAGAAGCAGATGGAGGTTGACCTCCAAGTTTGACCGTGGAAGCAGAATGTGGTCGATTGCGGTGGTCGGTGGACCGATCATGAGTCGGTCCATAGGCCCAGTAACCCCCTTCTAAAACTTCAAAATTCCATAACTTTCAAATAGTATGTCCGTCTGATGATCCATATATGGAATTGGGACCCTGAAGTTTAGAATGTCCTTTTGACATTATGGTTGCGCCCAAATTTACCCTACGGGTAAAAGCGATCGATGTAGTACATGTAGGGGTCGAGTCCACAGGGACCGAAGAAGTAACCTTGAGACGCTATGATTTGGTGAAGAATGGGCTATGAAGTAGCCAACTTTGGTTTTGATTTTGGATGGTTTAAATAACACTAATAAACCTACGTGAATTCAATTTAATGAAAATGGGTTGATCTAGGATTATGCTCGGGGTGGATTGAATGAATTTTACTTCTTTAAACAATTTTGGTTTTATTAATTCTTGATGAATCCATTCTTCAAAAATAACACTACCTTCATCATTTTCTGGTTTGGTGCTTACTAAACACAATTACTAATCCCTTATACACTTAGAGAACCAAATTCATGATCTCTCCGAGGTATATGGTCATTTAGTAATTGAATTTATTTTGCTCAAACACAGTAAAGATGAAGAGTAGAAATAACTGAAGAATGGATGTCTTAAATTAATTATCCAATTAACAACAATTCGTTCATAAAATAACATTCAATACAGACTTTGAATCCTCCTAAGATCAAACCATTAAGGGTTTAGCCCTCCATTGATGGTATACTCTCAATGGTGGGAGGAATATGGCTAACAAGAATTGGATTGAAGAAATTAAAACCGCGGAAATAACGAGCACTCCTCCGTGTGTGTGAATGAAATTCACACCTATGTGTGAACTAATTCACAACAACACAGAGATATCATTGTGCTTTGTGATTATAAAGTTTTAATAAATGAAATGGAAAATATATAAGAGAAGAAGTTGATTAAGAACATAAAGATACAAAAAAAAACTTACATGGAAATGGAAAACATTACAAAGGAAATTTGGAAGCAAAACATTACAATGAAACAAGCATCCAAGATGATAAGAAAATTTTCCACCCCTATTCCCTTCACCAATAGCTCCTTATATAGGCATATTAGGAGCCTTAGGTACATCCACCAACAATTAATTCACCCCCCAACAATTAATAGAGTCAAATGGAGGGTGAATAATCAAAAGGAAATTGATGTTTTGAATTTGACCCGGAAAACTGTCCAGATTCGTCCACCACATTGACGTGTGAATTCGAAATTGATGAAGGCCGAATCCGGAGGGGCTGTAGAAGGGAAATATCTTCATCCATCTGTCCTCTATGAGCTGTAAAAAGTTCAGGAAATTTAGCTCATCTGTTTGGAAGTTATAGTCGAAATGGTGGGACGGATTTCTATGCATTAATGACGACTCCACCATTTAAATCTCCACTTCAGATCCCTTTATCATCATGAAAACATCAGAATTAGCTCCGGCAACAGTTGAATAAAATGATCCTCATATTTTTATCTTTCTACTGTATAAATTTGAGCTTCATTGGGCTTGGTTTCTGGGCCCCACATTTGTTTGATGGGCCTTAGGCCCATTATGCTTTTTCCAGCAAGTTTCTGCCTTCAGGCGCAAAATTCTCCATCTTCCTTTGGGATTCATCCATCGGACCTAAAAGATAAAATGTTCCAAACAAAGTGATCAATCATATCTCAAAATTTAAAATTAAAATGATGAATAGTGTAATTTCCACAAGCAAATTATTGAGTGGGCCCAAATTGACATTTTAAGCATGAATTGCACAATGATGGGAAATGAAGTTCAATTTATGAATTGGACTAAAATTGATGTTTATAAACATTAAAACACATTAATATTAAAAACTTAACAATGAATATTAGCCACTTTAAGTGACTAATCACACCCCCCCAACTTGTGTTTTGCTAGTCCCGAGCAAAATAAATTACAAATATGAAATTGAAATCCCCTTTTCCAAAAACATTTTAAATACACATTGCTCACCCAAATATCTAATACCAAAAAAATTATGAAAACCCATCAAAATAATTTAAAACAAGCTAGGTCCATAAGCATATCCCAAGCCCAAGCCCATTCCTTTGTTCAAATTCATCGCCACATTTCATCCAATTCCAATTAAGCATGATAAAGTGTTGTGCATCATAAAAGATATGGGGCCCATTTTATTGTTCAAGGGGAAAAAATGGAAGCGCTAGGTGGGAATCACATTAAACCTTAAGATGAGTATCCATTTTTATTTTTTTTTATTTTTTTTTAACCACAATAGATATGAAAAGACTAACTCTGGGCAAGACAACTATGGAGTCACGATCCCCAAGTGCCGGACGCCACGCATTTTGTCAATTTCATGCTCTACAATAGAGATATAAAGCCTAACTCTGGGCAAGACAACTATGGAGTCACGATCCCCAAGTGCCGGACGCCACGCATTTGGACAAAACATTGCTCTATGTGGTCTTTTTTTTGTTGTTTTTTTTTTGTTTTTTTGTTTTTGTTATTTTTTTGTTTTTTTTTTTGGATACTCAAATTAAACTAAAAGTGACCCCAGAACCCTATGCTATAATGAAAGGGACCCAAGAACTCAAATTTACACCCACAATCCAAAAGACGTGCATTGTGGCATTTTTATTAAGAGGATGAAAATGTAAACTTTGAAAAATCACATTGGACAACCGCACTTTCCAAAAACTATGCTCATGAACTTAAACTTGCATTAAAATCAGAATCAAGGCATGAAAAATTTATTTGATATCCAATTTTAGAGTTTGCAATGTGTCTTTATCATGTTTATGGTTAATGGATTTTTTTTTCATGCATGTTCTTATTCAAAATAAAAATCATTTTTTATCCCCCCCCAACTTAGAATAACACTGTCCCCAGTGTTTAAAGACAAGAAAAGTTAGAAGGGGGTAGGAGAAGAGTTCAATGAAGAAATTTAAAATGAAAATCATGGAATGAAGTCACCTGGTGGTTGATGATGATAGCGCATTCCAATGTCTCCCTTCAATCCTGGATTTGAGTCTCAGCGGCTTGGATGGTGGTGAATGGATTTTCCATATGACTTACAACATGAAATTTTATTTTTTTAACCTATAAAAACATAAAAATAAACAAAACAAAATAAACTGATGATACATTGTCTTCTTTATATTTTCTGGGTAAGGTATTACTCAGAGATCACACCACGTGACACGGATGAATATGGCGCTCCCCTTTCATACCCATCCTTACTCATAAAATAAGAACAGGTCAACAGCTTATGGTAATTTATTATATGAAAAAGAAAATGATTCAAAATGATTAGAAAACATGAAAACCATGGGTTGCCTCCCATGCAGCGCTTTTGTTTAACGTCGTTAGCCCGATTTGTACCCCCCAACTTATCCAATTCCAACTTTCATCATTTTTAAGACCCCATTTTTGTCCACTTCAACTTTATTGAGATTGATTGTTTTTTTGAAATTTGTTTTGTATGAAATCATATTTTCTATAATGATTGGTAAAATCCAAGGAATATCTAAAATGGTTGATCGAGTTGTTTCTATAGTCTTTCCTAAGACACCAAGGATCATTCCTACATTATTGATTTCATGATATGGATGAATGACAACTGAAATTTCTTGTTTATCACCTATGATGGGATGCCTCGGTGGGGAAGTAAGGACATTGATTTTGAGTTCAGGTTGGATAGGACATTTAAACACAGATAAGGAATTAGAATCAAAATCAATTTCATTTTCAGTATTTCCCAACACAATTGGTTCCATTTGAATTGAAGATTCAACCCCAAAGTTTTCTAGATGAGTTTCATGAATGGGTATGGATTTGATGTTTGTGATTTCTCTTAATGGTTCAATGATTGGTGTTTCTGAAAAATTATCATCGGAGAAATATTCCGGGCATTCAATCCATGAAGAAAAATTTCCCTCTTGTGAATTCATGAAATCAATTTCATCCTGATTTAAACACTCATTAACAATTCCTTGATCTTGTTCAGTTATCCCATATCCAAAGGATAGTTCTTTTTTCAATTTATGAGAGGTTTTTGGGATAAAAGATTCATCTATCAATGATGGGGAAAGAACATCTTGAGTGGGAACAGATTCCTCAAAAGTCTTAAAGCTTTGTAATTCTAATCTGAAAGTTGAAACTTCTGAATTCATTTTATCCATTTGTTCACACAATTGTTCAAGAATTTTTTCAGGATTAGGTTTGATATATGTTTGTACATCATGGACTTCCTCATTATTTATCTTTTCAATCATTCTTGATAGGTATGGAAATTGATCTTGTAAACATTCAACATCTCATTGATTGTTCATGTTATCGGGTGTGGGGTAATCATTCAAGTGTTGATCAAAGTAATTTTCTATCTGAGGGGATTCCCATTGTTGATTTTCTATTTGACTCCATCCCGTGTTTATGAAAGTAAATTGTTGATGATACTCCATTGGAATTGATTGAAAATTGGCTTTGGGGCTTTTTTTTGAACACACAGGAATAGAAAGGGGAAAAGAGAAGAGAAATTAGGGTGAGAATAGAGAATTTGGGGTGAGAAAAGAAGATATGGGTCTAAGGTACTTACTTGGGTCCCCGGCAACGGCGCCAAAATTTGGTTGCGCCCAAATTTACCCTACGGGTAAAAGCGATCGATGTAGTACATGTAGGGGTCGAGTCCACAGGGACCGAAGAAGTAACCTTGAGACGCTATGATTTGGTGAAGAATGGGCTATGAAGTAGCCAACTTTGGTTTTGATTTTGGATGGTTTAAATAACACTAATAAACCTACGTGAATTCAATTTAATGAAAATGGGTTGATCTAGGATTATGCTCGGGGTGGATTGAATGAATTTTACTTCTTTAAACAATTTTGGTTTTATTAATTCTTGATGAATCCATTCTTCAAAAATAACACTACCTTCATCATTTTCTGGTTTGGTGCTTACTAAACACAATTACTAATCCCTTATACACTTAGAGAACCAAATTCATGATCTCTCCGAGGTATATGGTCATTTAGTAATTGAATTTATTTTGCTCAAACACAGTAAAGATGAAGAGTAGAAATAACTGAAGAATGGATGTCTTAAATTAATTATCCAATTAACAACAATTCGTTCATAAAATAACATTCAATCCAGCCTTTGAATCCTCCTAAGATCAAACCATTAAGGGTTTAGCCCTCCATTTATGGTATACTCTCAATGGTGGGAGGAAGATGGCTAACAAGAATTGGATTGAAGAAATTAAAACCGCGGAAATAACGAGCACTCCTCCGTGTGTGTGAATGAAATTCACACCTATGTGTGAACTAATTCACAACAACACAGAGATATCATTGTGCTTTGTGATTATAAAGTTTTAATAAATGAAATGGAAAATATATAAGAGAAGAAGTTGATTAAGAACATAAAGATACAAAAAAAAACTTACATGGAAATGGAAAACATTACAAAGGAAATTTGGAAGCAAAACATTACAATGAAACAAGCATCCAAGATGATAAGAAAATTTTCCACCCCTATTCCCTTCACCAATAGCTCCTTATATAGGCATATTAGGAGCCTTAGGTACATCCACCAACAATTAATTCACCCCCCAACAATTAATAGAGTCAAATGGAGGGTGAATAATCAAAAGAAAAATTGATGTTTTGAATTTGACCCGGAAAACTGTCCAGATTCGTCCACCACATTGACGTGTGAATTCGAAATTGATGAAGGCCGAATCCGGAGGGGCTGTAGAAGGGAAATATCTTCATCCATCTGTCCTCTATGAGCTGTAAAAATTTTAGGAAATTTAGCTCATCCGTTTGGAAGTTATAGTCGAAATGGTGGGACGGATTTCTATGCATTAATGACGACTCCACCATTTAAATCTCCAATTCAGATCCCTTTATCATCATGAAAACATCAGAATTAGCTCTGGCCACAGTTGAATAAAATGATCCTCATATTTTTATCTTTCTACTGTATAAATTTGAGCTTCATTGGGCTTGGTTTCTGGGCCCCACATTTGTTTGATGGGCCTTAGGCCCATTATGCTTTTTCCAGCAAGTTTCTTCCTTCAGGCGCAAAATTCTCCATCTTCCTTTGGGATTCATCCATCGGACCTAAAATATAAAATGTTCCAAACAAAGTGATCAATCATATCTCAAAATTTAAAATTAAAATGATGAATAGTGTAATTTCCACAAGCAAATTATTTAGTGGGCCCAAATTGACATTTTAAGCATGAATTGCACAATGATGGAAAATGAAGTTCAATTTATGAATTGGACTAAAATTGATGTTTATAAACTTTAAAACACATTAATATTAAAAACTTAACAATGAATATTAGCCACTTTAAGTGACTAATCAAAATTTGGTTGCGCCCAAATTTACCCTACGGGTAAAAGCGATCGATGTAGTACATGTAGGGGTCGAGTCCACAGGGACCGAAGAAGTAACCTTGAGACGCTATGATTTGGTGAAGAATGGGATATGAAGTAGCCAACTTTGGTTTTGATTTTGGATGGTTTAAATAACACTAATAAACCTACGTGAATTCAATTTAATGAAAATGGGTTGATCTAGGATTATGCTCGGGGTGGATTGAATGAATTTTACTTCTTTAAACAATTTTGGTTTTATTAATTCTTGATGAATCCATTCTTCAAAAATAACACTACCTTCATCATTTTCTGGTTTGGTGCTTACTAAACACAATTACTAATCCCTTATACACTTAGAGAACCAAATTCATGATCTCTCCGAGGTATATGGTCATTTAGTAATTGAATTTATTTTGCTCAAACACAGTAAAGATGAAGAGTAGAAATAACTGAAGAATGGATGTCTTAAATTAATTATCCAATTAACAACAATTCGTTCATAAAATAACATTCAATCCAGCCTTTGAATCCTCCTAAGATCAAACAATTAAGGGTTTAGCCCTCCATTGATGGTATACTCTCAATGGTGGGAGGAAGATGGCTAACAAGAATTGGATTGAAGAAATTAAAACCGCGGAAATAACGAGCACTCCTCCGTGTGTGTGAATGAAATTCACACCTATGTGTGAACTAATTCACAACAACACAGAGATATCATTGTGCTTTGTGATTATAAAGTTTTAATAAATGATATGGAAAATATATAAGAGAAGAAGTTGATTAAGAACATAAAGATACAAAAAAAAACTTACATGGAAATGGAAAACATTACAAAGGAAATTTGGAAGCAAAACATTACAATGAAACAAGCATCCAAGATGATAACAAAATTTTCCACCCCTATTCCCTTCACCAATAGCTCCTTATATAGGCATATAAGGAGCCTTAGGTACATCCACCAACAATTAATTCACCCCCCAACAATTAATAGAGTCAAATGGAGGGTGAATAATCAAAAGAAAAATTGATGTTTTGAATTTGACCCGGAAAACTGTCCAGATTCGTCCACCACATTGACGTGTGAATTCGAAATTGATGAAGGCCGAATCCGGAGGGGCTGTAGAAGGGAAATATCTTCATCCATCTGTCCTCTATGAGCTGTAAAAAGTTCAGGAAATTTAGCTCATCTGTTTGGAAGTTATAGTCGAAATGGTGGGACGGATTTCTATGCATTAATGACGACTCCACCATTTAAATCTCCACTTCAGATCCCTTTATCATCATGAAAACATCAGAATTAGCTCCGGCCACAGTTGAATAAAATGATCCTCATATTTTTATCTTTCTACTGTATAAATTTGAGCTTCATTGGGCTTGGTTTCTGGGCCCCACATTTGTTTGATGGGCCTTAGGCCCATTATGCTTTTTCCAGCAAGTTTCTGCCTTCAGGCGCAAAATTCTCCATCTTCCTTTGGGATTCATCCATCGGACCTAAAAGATAAAATGTTCCAAACAAAGTGATCAATCATATCTCAAAATTTAAAATTAAAATGATGAATAGTGTAATTTCCACAAGCAAATTATTGAGTGGGCCCAAATTGACATTTTAAGCATGAATTGCACAATGATGGGAAATGAAGTTCAATTTATGAATTGGACTAAAATTGATGTTTATAAACTTTAAAACACATTAATATTAAAAACTTAACAATGAATATTAGCCACTTTAAGTGACTAATCACACCCCCCAACTTGAGTTTTGCTAGTCCCGAGCAAAATAAATTACAAATATGAAATTGAAATCCCCTTTTCCAAAAACATTTTAAATACACATTGCTCACCCAAATATCTAATACCAAAAAAATTATGAAAACCCATCAAAATAATTTAAAACAAGCTAGGTACATAAGCATATCCCAAGCCCAAGCCCATTCCTTTGTTCAAATTCATCGCCACATTTCATCCAATTCCAATTAAGCATGATAAAGTGTTGTGCATCATAAAAGATATGGGGCCCATTTTATTGTTCAAGGGGAAAAAATGGAAGCGCTAGGTGGGAATCACATTAAACCTTAAGATGAGTATCCATTTTTATTTTTTTTTATTTTTTTTTAACCACAATAGATATGAAAAGACTAACTCTGGGCAAGACAACTATGGAGTCACGATCCCCAAGTGCCGGACGCCACGCATTTTGTCAATTTCATGCTCTACAATAGAGATATAAAGCCTAACTCTGGGCAAGACAACTATGGAGTCAGGATCCCCAAGTGCCGGACGCCACGCATTTGGACAAAACATTGCTCTATGTGGTCTTTTTTTTGTTGTTTTTTTTTTGTTTTTTTGTTTTTGTTTTTTTTTTGTTTTTTTTTTGGATACTCAAATTAAACTAAAAGTGACCCCAGAACCCTATGCTATAATGAAAGGGACCCAAGAACTCAAATTTACACCCACAATCCAAAAGACGTGCATTGTGGCATTTTTATTAAGAGGATGAAAATGTAAACTTTGAAAAATCACATTGGACAACCGCACTTTCCAAAAACTATGCTCATGAACTTAAACTTGCATTAAAATCAGAATCAAGGCATGCAAAATTTATTTGATATCCAATTTTAGAGTTTGCAATGTGTCTTTATCATGTTTATGGTTAATGGATTTTTTTTTCATGCATGTTCTTATTCAAAATAAAAATCATTTTTTATCCCCCCCAACTTAGAATAACATTGTCCCCAGTGTTTAAAGACAAGAAAAGTTAGAAGGGGGTAGGAGAAGAGTTCAATGAAGAAATTTAAAATGAAAATCATGGAATGAAGTCACCTGGTGGTTGATGATGATAGCGCATTCCAATGTCTCCCTTCAATCCTGGATTTGAGTCTCAGCGGCTTGGATGGTGGTGAATGGATTTTCCATATGACTTACAACATGAAATTTTATTTTTTTTAACCTATAAAAAACATAAAAATAAACAAAACAAAATAAACTGATGATACATTGTCTTATTTATATTTTCTGGGTAAGGTATTACTCAGAGATCACACCACGTGACACGGATGAATATGGCGCTCCCCTTTCATACCCATCCTTACTCATAAAAGAATAACAGGTCAACAGCTTATGGTAATTTATTATATGAAAAAGAAAATGATTCAAAATGATTAGAAAACATGAAAACCATGGGTTTCCTCCCATGCAGCGCTTTTGTTTAACGTCGTTAGCCCGACTTGTACCCCCCAACTTATCCAATTCCAACTTTCATCATTTTTAAGACCCCATTTTTGCCCACTTCAACTTTATTGAGATTGATTGTTTTTTTGAAATTTGTTTTGTATGAAATCATATTTTCTATAATGATTGGTAAAATCCAAGGAATATCTAAAATGGTTGATCGAGTTGTTTCTATAGTCTTTCCTAAGACACCAAGGATCATTCCTACATTATTGATTTCATGATATGGATGAATGACAACTGAAATTTCTTGTTTATCACCTATGATGGGATGCCTCGGTGGGGAAGTAAGGACATTTATTTTGAGTTCAGGTTGGATAGGACATTTAAACACAGATAAGGAATTAGAATCAAAATCAATTTCATTTTCAGTATTTCCCAACACAATTGGTTCCATTTGAATTGAAGATTCAACCCCAAAGTTTTCTAGATGAGTTTCATGAATGGGTATGGATTTGATGTTTGTGATTTCTCTTAATGGTTCAATGATTGGTGTTTCTGAAAAATTATCATCGGAGAAATATTCCGGGCATTCAATCCATGAAGAAAAATTTCCCTCTTGTGAATTCATGAAATCAATTTCATCCTGATTTAAACACTCATTAACAATTCCTTGATCTTGTTCAGTTATCCCATATCCAAAGGATAGTTCTTTTTTCAATTTATGAGAGGTTTTTGGGATAAAAGATTCATCTATCAATGATGGGGAAAGAACATCTTGAGTGGGAACAGATTCCTCAAAAGTCTTAAAGCTTTGTAATTCTAATCTGAAAGTTGAAACTTCTGAATTCATTTTATCCATTTGTTCACACAATTGTTCAAGAATTTTTTCAGGATGAGGTTTGATATATGTTTGTACATCATGGACTTCCTCATTATTTATCTTTTCAATCATTCTTGATAGGTATGGAAATTGATCTTGTAAACATTCAACATCCCATTGATTGTTCATGTTATCGGGTGTGGGGTAATCATTCAAGTGTTGATCAAAGTAATTTTCTATCTGAGGGGATTCCCATTGTTGATTTTCTATTTGACTCCATCCCGTGTTTATGAAAGTAAATTGTTGATGATACTCCATTGGAATTGATTGAAAATTGGCTTTGGGGTTTTTTTTTGAACACACGGGAATAGAAAGGGGAAAAGAGAAGAGAAATTAGGGTGAGAATAGAGAATTTGGGGTGAGAAAAGAAGATATGGGTCTAAGGTACTTACTTGGGTCCCCGGCAACGGTGCCAAAATTTGGTTGCGCCCAAATTTACCCTACGGGTAAAAGCGATCGATGTAGTACATGTAGGGGTCGAGTCCACAGGGACCGAAGAAGTAACCTTGAGACGCTATGATTTGGTGAAGAATGGGCTATGAAGTAGCCAACTTTGGTCTTGATTTTGGATGGTTTAAATAACACTAATAAACCTACGTGAATTCAATTTAATGAAAATGGGTTGATCTAGGATTATGCTCGGGGTGGATTGAATGAATTTTACTTCTTTAAACAATTTTGGTTTTATTAATTCTTGATGAATCCATTCTTCAAAAATAACACTACCTTCATCATTTTCTGGTTTGGTGCTTACTAAACACAATTACTAATCCCTTATACACTTAGAGAACCAAATTCATGATCTCTCCGAGGTATATGGTCATTTAGTAATTGAATTTATTTTGCTCAAACACAGTAAAGATGAAGAGTAGAAATAACTGAAGAATGGATGTCTTAAATTAATTATCCAATTAACAACAATTCGTTCATAAAATAACATTCAATCCAGCCTTTGAATCCTCCTAAGATCAAACCATTAAGGGTTTATCCCTCCATTGATGGTATACTCTCAATGGTGGGAGGAAGATGGCTAACAAGAATTGGATTGAAGAAATTAAAACCGCGGAAATAACGAGCACTCCTCCGTGTGTGTGAATGAAATTCACACCTATGTGTGAACTAATTCACAACAACACAGAGATATCATTGTGATTTGTGATTATAAAGTTTTAATAAATGAAATGGAAAATATATAAGAGAAGAAGTTGATTAAGAACATAAAGATACAAAAAAAACTTACATGGAAATGGAAAACATTACAAAGGAAATTTGGAAGCAAAACATTACAATGAAACAAGCATCCAAGATGATAACAAAATTTTCCACCCCTATTCCCTTCACCAATAGCTCCTTATATAGGCATATTAGGAGCCTTAGGTACATCCACCAACAATTAATTCACCCCCCAACAATTAATAGAGTCAAATGGAGGGTGAATAATCAAAAGAAAAATTGATGTTTTGAATTTGACCCGGAAAACTGTCCAGATTCGTCCACCACATTGACGTGTGAATTCGAAATTGATGAAGGCCGAATCCGGAGGGGCTGTAGAAGGGAAATATCTTCATCCATCTGTCCTCTATGAGCTGTAAAACTTTCAGGAAATTTAGCTCATCCGTTTGGAAGTTATAGTCGAAATGGTGGGACGGATTTCTATGCATTAATGACGACTCCACCATTTAAATCTCCACTTCAGATCCCTTTATCATCATGAAAACATCAGAATTAGCTCTGGCCACAGTTGAATAAAATGATCCTCATATTTTTATCTTTCTACTGTATAAATTTGAGCTTCATTGGGCTTGGTTTCTGGGCCCCACATTTGTTTGATGGGCCTTAGGCCCATTATGCTTTTTCCAGCAAGTTTCTTCCTTCAGACGCAAAATTCTCCATCTTCCTTTGGGATTCATCCATCGGACCTAAAATATAAAATGTTCCAAACAAAGTGATCAATCATATCTCAAAATTTAAAATTAAAATGATGAATAGTGTAATTTCCACAAGCAAATTATTGAGTGGGCCCAAATTGACATTTTAAGCATGAATTGCACAATGATGGGAAATGAAGTTCAATTTATGAATTGGACTAAAATTGATGTTTATAAACTTTAAAACACATTAATATTAAAAACTTAACAATGAATATTATCCACTTTAAGTGACTAATCAAAATTTGGTTGCGCCCAAATTTACCCTACGGGTAAAAGCGATCGATGTAGTACATGTAGGGGTCGAGTCCACAGGGACCGAAGAAGTAACCTTGAGACGCTATGATTTGGTGAAGAATGGGCTATGAAGTAGCCAACTTTGGTTTTGATTTTGGATGGTTTAAATAACACTAATAAACCTACGTGAATTCAATTTAATGAAAATGGGTTGATCTAGGATTATGCTCGGGGTGGATTGAATGAATTTTACTTCTTTAAACAATTTTGGTTTTATTAATTCTTGATGAATCCATTCTTCAAAAATAACACTACCTTCATCATTTTCTGGTTTGGTGCTTACTAAACACAATTACTAATCCCTTATACACTTAGAGAACCAAATTCATGATCTCTCCGAGGTATATGGTCATTTAGTAATTGAATTTATTTTGCTCAAACACAGTAAAGATGAAGAGTAGAAATAACTGAAGAATGGATGTCTTAAATTAATTATCCAATTAACAACAATTCGTTCATAAAATAACATTCAATCCAGCCTTTGAATCCTCCTAAGATCAAACCATTAAGGTTTTAGCCCTCCATTGATGGTATACTCTCAATGGTGGGAGGAAGATGGCTAACAAGAATTGGATTGAAGAAATTAAAACCGCGGAAAATAACGAGCACTCCTCCGTGTGTGTGAATGAAATTCACACCTATGTGTGAACTAATTCACAACAACACAGAGATATCATTGTGCTTTGTGATTATAAAGTTTTAATAAATGAAATGGAAAATATATAAGAGAAGAAGTTGATTAAGAACATAAAGATACAAAAAAAAACTTACATGGAAATGGAAAACATTACAAAGGAAATTTGGAAGCAAAACATTACAATGAAACAAGCATCCAAGATGATAAGAAAATTTTCCACCCCTATTCCCTTCACCAATAGCTCCTTATATAGGCATATTAGGAGCCTTAGGTACATCCACCAACAATTAATTCACCCCCCAACAATTAATAGAGTCAAATGGAGGGTGAATAATCAAAAGAAAAATTGATGTTTTGAATTTGACCCGGAAAACTGTCCAGATTCGTCCACCACATTGACGTGTGAATTAGAAATTGATGAAGGCCGAATCCGGAGGGGATGTAGCAGGGAAATATCTTCATCCATCTGTCCTCTATGAGCTGTAAAAAGTTCAGGAAATTTAGCTCATCCTTTTGGAAGTTATAGTCGAAATGGTGGGACGGATTTCTATGCATTAATGACGACTCCACCATTTAAATCTCCACTTCAGATCCCTTTATCATCATGAAAACATCAGAATTAGCTCCGGCCACAGTTTAATAAAATGATCCTCATATTTTTATCTTTCTACTGTATAAATTTGAGCTTCATTGGGCTTGGTTTCTGGGCCCCACATTTGTTTGATGGGCCTTAGGCCCATTATGCTTTTTCCAGCAAGTTTCTTCCTTCAGACGCAAAATTCTCCATCTTCCTTTGGGATTCATCCATCGGACCTAAAATATAAAATGTTCCAAACAAAGTGATCAATCATATCTCAAAATTTAAAATTAAAATGATGAATAGTGTAATTTCCACAAGCAAATTATTGAGTGGGCCCAAATTGACATTTTAAGCATGAATTGCACAATGATGGGAAATGAAGTTCAATTTATGAATTGGACTAAAATTGATGTTTATAAACTTTAAAACACATTAATATTAAAAACTTAACAATGAATATTAGCCACTTTAAGTGACTAATCAAAATTTGGTTGCGCCCAAATTTACCCTACGGGTAAAAGCGATCGATGTAGTACATGTAGGGGTCGAGTCCACAGGGACCGAAGAAGTAACCTTGAGACGCTATGATTTGGTGAAGAATGGGCTATGAAGTAGCCAACTTTGGTTTTGATTTTGGATGGTTTAAATAACACTAATAAACCTACGTGAATTCAATTTAATGAAAATGGGTTGATCTAGGATTATGCTCGGGGTGGATTGAATGAATTTTACTTCTTTAAACAATTTTGGTTTTATTAATTCTTGATGAATTCATTCTTCAAAAATAACACTACCTTCATCATTTTCTGGTTTGGTGCTTACTAAACACAATTACTAATCCCTTATACACTTAGAGAACCAAATTCATGATCTCTCCGAGGTATATGGTCATTTAGTAATTGAATTTATTTTGCTCAAACACAGTAAAGATGAAGAGTAGAAATAACTGAATAATGGATGTCTTAAATTAATTATCCAATTAACAACAATTCGTTCATAAAATAACATTCAATCCAGCCTTTGAATCCTCCTAAGATCAAACCATTAAGGGTTTAGCCCTCCATTGATGGTATACTCTCAATGGTGGGAGGAAGATGGCTAACAAGAATTGGATTGAAGAAATTAAAACCGCGGAAATAACGAGCACTCCTCCGTGTGTGTGAATGAAATTCACACCTATGTGTGAACTAATTCACAACAACACAGAGATATCATTGTGCTTTGTGATTATAAAGTTTTAATAAATGAAATGGAAAATATATAAGAGAAGAAGTTGATTAAGAACATAAAGATACAAAAAAAAACTTACATGGAAATGGAAAACATTACAAAGGAAATTTGGAAGCAAAACATTACAATGAAACAAGCATCCAAGATGATAAGAAAATTTTCCACCCCTATTCCCTTCACCAATAGCTCCTTATATAGGCATATTAGGAGCCTTAGGTACATCTACCAACAATTAATTCACCCCCCAACAATTAATAGAGTCAAATGGAGGGTGAATAATCAAAAGAAAAATTGATGTTTTGAATTTGACCCGGAAAACTGTCCAGATTCGTCCACCATATTGACGTGTGAATTCGAAATTGATGAAGGCCGAATCCGGAGGGGCTGTAGAAGGAAACTATCTTCATCCATCTGTCCTCTATGAGCTGTAAAAATTTCAGGAAATTTAGCTCATCCGTTTGGAAGTTATAGTCGAAATGGTGGGACGGATTTCTATGCATTAATGACGACTCCACCATTTAAATCTCCACTTCAGATCCCTTTATCATCATGAAAACATCAGAATTAGCTCCGGCCACAGTTGAATAAAATGATCCTCATATTTTTATATTTCTACTGTATAAATTTGAGCTTCATTGGGCTTGGTTTCTGGGCCCCACATTTGTTTGATGGGCCTTAGGCCCATTATGCTTTTTCCAGCAAGTTTCTTCCTTCAGGCGCAAAATTCTCCATCTTCCTTTGGGATTCATCCATCGGACCTAAAAGATAAAATGTTCCAAACAAAGTGATCAATCATATCTCAAAATTTAAAATTAAAATGATGAATATTGTAATTTCCACAAGCAAATTATTGAGTGGGCCCAAATTGACATTTTAAGCATGAATTGCACAATGATGGGAAATGAAGTTCAATTTATGAATTGGACTAAAATTGATGTTTATAAACTTTAAAACACATTAATATTAAAAACTTAACAATGAATATTAGCCACTTTATGTGACTAATCAAAATTTGGTTGCGCCCAAATTTACCCTACGGGTAAAAGCGATCGATGTAGTACATGTAGGGGTCGAGTCCACAGGGACCGAAGAAGTAACCTTGAGACGCTATGATTTGGTGAAGAATGGGCTATGAAGTAGCCAACTTTGGTTTTGATTTTGGATGGTTTAAATAACACTAATAAACCTACGTGAATTCAATTTAATGAAAATGGGTTGATCTAGGATTATGCTCGGGGTGGATTGAATGAATTTTACTTCTTTAAACAATTTTGGTTTTATTAATTCTTGATGAATCCATTCTTCAAAAATAACACTACCTTCATCATTTTCTGGTTTGGTGCTTACTAAACACAATTATTAATCCCTTATAAACTTAGAGAACCAAATTCATGATCTCTCCGAGGTATATGGTCATTTAGTAATTGAATTTATTTTGCTCAAACACAGTAAAGATGAAGAGTATAAATAACTGAAGAATGGATGTCTTAAATTAATTATCCAATTAACAACAATTCGTTCATAAAATAACATTCAATCCAGCCTTTGAATCCTCCTAAGATCAAACCATTAAGGGTTTAGCCCTCCATTGATGGTATACTCTCAATGGTGGGAGGAAGATGGCTAACAAGAATTGGATTGAAGAAATTAAAACCGCGGAAATAACGAGCACTCCTCCGTGTGTGTGAATGAAATTCACACCTATGTGTGAACTAATTCACAACAACACAGAGATATAATTGTGCTTTGTGATTATAAAGTTTTAATAAATGAAATGGAAAATATATAAGAGAAGAAGTTGATTAAGAACATAAAGATACAAAAAAAAACTTACATGGAAATGGAAAACATTACAAAGGAAATTTGGAAGCAAAACATTACAATGAAACAAGCATCCAAGATGATAAGAAAATTTTCCACCCCTATTCCCTTCACCAATAGCTCCTTATATAGGCATATTAGGAGCCTTAGGTACATCCACCAACAATTAATTCACCCCCCAACAATTAATAGAGTCAAATGGAGGGTGAATAATCAAAAGGAAATTGATGTTTTGAATTTGACCCGGAAAACTGTCCAGATTCGTCCACCACATTGACGTGTGAATTCGAAATTGATGAAGGCCGAATCTGGAGGGGCTGTAGAAGGAAAATATCTTCATCCATCTGTCCTCTATGAGCTGTAAAAATTTCAGGAAATTTATCTCATCCGTTTGGAAGTTATAGTCTAAATGGTGGGACGGATTTCTATGCATTAATGACGACTCCACCATTTAAATCTCCACTTCAGATCCCTTTATCATCATGAAAACATCAGAATTAGCTCCGGCCACAGTTGAATAAAATGATCCTCATATTTTTGTCTTTCTACTGTATAAATTTGAGCTTCATTGGGCTTGGTTTCTGGGCCCCACATTTGTTTGATGGGCCTTAGGCCCATTATGCTTTTTCCAGCAAGTTTCTGCCTTCAGGCGCAAAATTCTCCATCTTCCTTTGGGATTCATCCATCTGACCTAAAAGATAAAATGTTCCAAACAAAGTGATCAATCATATCTCAAAATTTAAAATTAAAATGATGAATAGTGTAATTTCCACAAGCAAATTATTGAGTGGGCCCAAATTGACATTTTAAGCATGAATTGCACAATGATGGGAAATGAAGTTCAATTTATGAATTGGACTAAAATTGATGTTTATAAACTTTAAAACACATTAATATTAAAAACTTAACAATGAATATTAGCCACTTTAAGTGACTAATCACACCCCCCAACTTGAGTTTTGCTAGTCCCGAGCAAAATAAATTACAAATATGAAATTGAAATCCCCTTTTCCAAAAACATTTTAAATACACATTGCTCACCCAAATATCTAATACCAAAAAAATTATGAAAACCCATCAAAATCATTTAAAACAAGCTAGGTACATAAGCATATCCCAAGCCCAAGCCCATTCCTTTGTTCAAATTCATCGCCACATTTCATCCAATTCCAATTAAGCATGATAAAGTGTTGTGCATCATAAAAGATATGGGGCCCATTTTATTGTTCAAGGGGAAAAAATGGAAGCGCTAGGTGGGAATCACATTAAACCTTAAGATGAGTATCCATTTTTATTTTTTTTTATTTTTTTTTTAACCACAATAGATATGAAAAGACTAACTCTGGGCAAGACAACTATGGAGTCACGATCCCCAAGTGCCGGACGCCACGCATTTTGTCAATTTCATGCTCTACAATAGAGATATAAAGCCTAACTCTGGGCAAGAAAACTATGGAGTCACGATCCCCAAGTGCCGGACGCCACGCATTTGGACAAAACATTGCTCTATGTGGTATTTTTTTTGTTGTTTTTTTTTTGTTTTTTTGTTTTTGTTTTTTTTTGTTTTTTTTTTGGATACTCAAATTAAACTAAAAGTGACCCCAGAACCCTATGCTATAATGAAAGGGACCCAAGAACTCAAATTTACACCCACAATCCAAAAGACGTGCATTGTGGCATTTTTATTAAGAGGATGAAAATGTAAACTTTGAAAAATCACATTGGACAACCGCACTTTCCAAAAACTATGCTCATGAACTTAAACTTGCATTAAAATCAGAATCAAGGCATGCAAAATTTATTTGATATCCAATTTTAGAGTTTGCAATGTGTCTTTATCATGTTTATGGTTAATGGATTTTTTTTTCATGCATGTTCTTATTCAAAATAAAAATCATTTTTTATCCCCCCCAACTTAGAATAACACTGTCCCCAGTGTTTAAAGACAAGAAAAGTTAGAAGGGGGTAGGAGAAGAGTTCAATGAAGAAATTTAAAATGAAAATTATGGAATGAAGTCACCTGGTGGTTGATGATGATAGCGCATTCCAATGTCTCCCTTCAATCCTGGATTTGAGTCTCAGCGGCTTGGATGGTGGTGAATGGATTTTCCATATGACTTACAACATGAAATTTTATTTTTTTAACCTATAAAAACATAAAAATAAACAAAACAAAATAAACTGATGATACATTGTCTTCTTTATATTTTCTGGGTAAGGTATTACTCAGAGATCACACCACGTGACACGGATGAATATGACGCTCCCCTTTCATACCCATCCTTACTCATAAAAGAAGAACAGGTCAACAGCTTATGGTAATTTATTATATGAAAAAGAAAATGATTCAAAATGATTAGAAAACATGAAAACCATGGGTTGCCTCCCATGCAGCGCTTTTGTTTAACGTCGTTAGCCCGACTTGTACCCCCCAACTTATCCAATTCCAACTTTCATCATTTTTAAGACCCCATTTTTGTCCACTTCAACTTTATTGAGATTGATTGTTTTTTTTAAATTTGTTTTGTATGAAATCATATTTTCTATAATGATTGGTAAAATCCAAGGAATATCTAAAATGGTTGATCGAGTTGTTTCTATAGTCTTTCCTAAGACACCAAGGATCATTCCTACATTATTGATTTCATGATATGGATGAATGACAACTGAAATTTCTTGTTTATCACCTATGATGGGATGCCTCGGTGGGGAAGTAAGGACATTGATTTTGAGTTCAGGTTGGATAGGACATTTAAACACAGATAAGGAATTAGAATCAAAATCAATTTCATTTTCAGTATTTCCCAACACAATTGGTTCCATTTGAATTGAAGATTCAACCCCAAAGTTTTCTAGATGAGTTTCATGAATGGGTATGGATTTGATGTTTGTGATTTCTCTTAATGGTTCAATGATTGGTGTTTCTGAAAAATTATCATCGGAGAAATATTCCGGGCATTCAATCCATGAAGAAAAATTTCCCTCTTGTGAATTCATGAAATCAATTTCATCCTGATTTAAACACTCATTAATAATTCCTTGATCTTGTTCAGTTATCCCATATCCAAAGGATAGTTCTTTTTTCAATTTATGAGAGGTTTTTGGGATAAAATATTCATCTATCAATGATGGGGAAAGAACATCTTGAGTGGGAACAGATTCCTCAAAAGTCTTAAAGCTTTGTAATTCTAATCTGAAAGTTGAAACTTCTGAATTCATTTTATCCATTTGTTCACACAATTGTTCAAGAATTTTTTCAGGATTAGGTTTGATATATGTTTGTACATCATGGACTTCCTCATTATTTATCTTTTCAATCATTCTTGATAGGTATGGAAATTGATCTTGTAAACATTCAACATCCCATTGATTGTTCATGTTATCGGGTGTGGGGTAATCATTCAAGTGTTGATCAAAGTAATTTTCTATCTGAGGGGATTCCCATTGTTGATTTTCTATTTGACTCCATCCCGTGTTTATGAAAGTAAATTGTTGATGATACTCCATTGGAATTGATTGAAAATTGGCTTTGGGGTTTTTTTTTGAACACACAGGAATAGAAAGGGGAAAAGAGAAGAGAAATTAGGGTGAGAATAGAGAATTTGGGGTGAGAAAAGAAGATATGGGTCTAAGGTACTTACTTGGGTCCCCGGCAACGGCGCCAAAATTTGGTTGCGCCCAAATTTACCCTACGGGTAAAAGCGATCGATGTAGTACATGTAGGGGTCGAGTCCACAGGGACCGAAGAAGTAACCTTGAGACGCTATGATTTGGTGAAGAATGGGCTATGAAGTAGCCAACTTTGGTTTTGATTTTGGATGGTTTAAATAACACTAATAAACCTACGTGAATTCAATTTAATGAAAATGGGTTGATCTAGGATTATGCTCAGGGTGGATTGAATGAATTTTACTTCTTTAAACAATTTTGGTTTTATTAATTCTTGATGAATCCATTCTTCAAAAATAACACTACCTTCATCATTTTCTGGTTTGGTGCTTACTAAACACAATTACTAATCCCTTATACACTTAGAGAACCAAATTCATGATCTCTCCGAGGTATATGGTCATTTAGTAATTGAATTTATTTTGCTCAAACACAGTAAAGATGAAGAGTAGAAATAACTGAAGAATGGATGTCTTAAATTAATTATCCAATTAACAACAATTCGTTCATAAAATAACATTCAATCCAGCCTTTGAATCCTCCTAAGATCAAACCATTAAGGGTTTAGCCCTCCATTGATGGTATACTCTCAATGGTGGGAGGAAGATGGCTAACAAGAATTGGATTGAAGAAATTAAAACCGCGGAAATAACGAGCACTCCTCCGTGTGTGTGAATGAAATTCACACCTATGTGTGAACTAATTCACAACAACACAGAGATATCATTGTGCTTTGTGATTATAAAGTTTTAATAAATGAAATGGAAAATATATAAGAGAAGAAGTTGATTAAGAACATAAAGATACAAAAAAAAACTTACATGGAAATGGAAAACATTACAAAGGAAATTTGGAAGCAAAACATTACAATGAAACAAGCATCCAAGATGATAAGAAAATTTTCCACCCCTATTCCCTTCACCAATATCTCCTTATATAGGAATATTAGGAGCCTTAGGTACATCCACCAACAATTAATTCACCCCCCAACAATTAATAGAGTCAAATGGAGGGTGAATAATCAAAAGGAAATTGATGTTTTGAATTTGACCCGGAAAACTGTCCAGATTCGTCCACCACATTGACGTGTGAATTAGAAATTGATGAAGGCCGAATCAGGAGGGGCTGTAGAAGGGAAATATCTTCATCCATCTGTCCTCTATGAGCTGTAAAAATTTCAGGAAATTTAGCGCATCCGTTTGGAAGTTATAGTCGAAATGGTGGGACGGATTTCTATGCATTAATGACGACTCCACCATTTAAATCTCCACTTCAGATCCCTTTATCATCATGAAAACATCAGAATTAGCTCCGGCCACAGTTGAATAAAATGATCCTCATATTTTTATCTTTCTACTGTATAAATTTGAGCTTCATTGGGCTTGGTTTCTGGGCCCCACATTTGTTTGATGGGCCTTAGGCCCATTATGCTTTTTCCAGCAAGTTTCTTCCTTCAGGCACAAAATTCTCCATCTTCCTTTGGGATTCATCCATCGGACCTAAAATATAAAATGTTCCAAACAAAGTGATCAATCATATCTCAAAATTTAAAATTAAAATGATGAATAGTGTAATTTCCACAAGCAAATTATTGAGTGGGCCCAAATTGACATTTTAAGCATGAATTGCACAATGATGGGAAATGAAGTTCAATTTATGAATTGGACTAAAATTGATGTTTATAAACTTTAAAACACATTAATATTAAAAAGTTAACAATGAATATTAGCCACTTTAAGTGACTAATCACATTATGTAGTGAGTTTTTAGATTGGAATAGTAGAGGTCGATAGCATTTCATTTGGTCCTTTCCTCGAGGGTTCAGTACAGTATTACGTCCACATCACTAGAATGTAATCCCCTCTAAAGGTTAAGTCTCAGATAGATTCAGGCATCCCTCCTCAAAACTAAAGTTTGATCCTATATCATCCCTAGTGGAGTATGTGGAATCATGTAACCTCCATGAGTAGGGTGCTGATCTTCCACCTAGCATGCCACATTAGTAGGGTATGTGGTATCCCCCAAAGTATATGGGTGCAATATGTGGTATCCCTCGGGGTGTCTAGGTGTGATCCCCTATGTCGTGAATTGATCCAAATTGGGAATGTGGTATTCCCCAGTATATCTAGGTGTGAGCCATGGTATCCCCCAGTGTATCTAATCGCAATCCCCTATCTATGGTATCATAATATTCCTTAACCAATAAGTTCTCATTTGGGCAGGGCCCAAATGAGCTAGACCTCTTCGTGAGTGTCTCCAATGATATCATGGATCAATGAGTGATTTCTCCTATAATAATCATGATTCGATTAGAATCCTATAGATGGTAATTAGTTGTGGCTTACCTCTAGATTGTGAATCATGGAAGGAGTATATCTAGTTATTCTTGTTATATGTGTTGTTCACATATACATGTGTGGAGATGATTGGTATATTTCCTTCATGGTATTTACTTCATGGTATTTACTTCATGGAATTTCCTTCGTGATATTTCCTTTGTGGTATTTCCTTTGGGGTTTTGGGGTATCCTACTGAGTATTGTTTTACTCACCCATGCATGGGATTTTCCTGCACATGTCGTGTCTTGTGCAGATGATCGACCCTTTGATGTAATCCTAGGTGGACCAGGACCAAATAGTGCTTAGCGAGGATAGACAGAAGAGGTGTACTCATATGTATTTAGACAACAGTCCCACTACCATTTCCCTTATATTAGATCATATAGGTTTTTCTATGAATGAGTTTCAAGAACTTGTGCATTAACTTTCCTAAACTGGGATGATTCATGCAACACTTCACTATGTTTGTTGGTTTTTTTTATAGAATCTTTTTGGTGGACTTGTATTATGGCCCTATTTACTTTTTTGTACTTCCTATCGTACTCTGTTACAGGATCTTAGTGGTTTTCATGCATTGTTTACTTAGTTTTTTTACATTTCATCATTTGTGGATTAGAGATGTGTGTGTGTGTGTGCATACAGGTATACAGTATAATGTCTCCTATTTGTGGGATATTCCTACTTGGTGCTAGTAACTAACCCCTAGCCTATTTGAGGTGGTCTTGGTATAGTCATGACATGTTCCCCTCTGTGATGGGTTGTGATAGACATTACAGAGGTTGCTGAATGAATTCATGAATTCTGACCCACTCTTTCAATTTGATTAATAGGTAGCATGTAATATGCACAGAGCTACTTAAAAGGGTTAGTTGAGATCATCTCTAATAAATTTTGGGCATTGATTTGGGTAGCATCATTAGCCATTGATTTCTTCCATTCATTTTTATAGAACCCTACATCGATGTATTGTGTCTCACGGGATTTGAATGGGGCCTTATCACCATATAATTTCCCAATTTGACCATTGATAGAATATTTGAGATACTTGTGGTTTAACAAAGGAATGGATTCATACTGATATAGCAAAGGTCTTCCCAATAGAACATTTAAAGTTTTGTTGTGCTGGACCACCATGAACCCTAATTTAGATACAAGATCTCCAAAATGAGTTCTGATTTTGATCTCACTGAGAGGTTCTTTCTCATTCTTGTCATAACCCTATAACATCAGAGTGGAGGGAGACAATTGAAATTCATTAAGACCCAGTTGAAGAAGTTTCTAGACTGTGATGAGGTTGATTCGTGAGCCATTATCGATGAAGGCTCGTCAGATATCAATGTCATTTATCCTGCTAGATATATACAAGGGTCTAACATGTCCTATTTTGATAGCATCCTCATCTTGGTCGGTGAAGTAAATGATCACATGGAATTCTATAGGATCATTCTTTTCACGATATAATTTAGCATTAGTGACCTCAAATTCAAATTCTTGGGGGATTGACAATGCCTCAATGAGTACTTCCCATAGATATTTTGACAGGCTCAGGGCATCCAGGATTGATAACTTAGCCAGAACTTGGGATAATTGTTTCAAGAAAAAATATTTTTGGTCCAAAGTTTTGTGCTTTCTAGAATGAAGATTATCTTTTATAGGAACTTTATGAGTTGATGTTCCTGATGTGGATGGAATGTCTCTTGGGGAAGGAGCTAGAAGTGCTTTTTCTCTTGGTGGATTAGGCCAGCTATGTCTACCTACCAACCAAGGATGTGGTGGTGTATCCTCCAACCGGTCTTCTAAGATAATCATGCCAGGGAATACCCTTTCATGTGTGGATTAATTACACCCTTTTTCCTATTGATATCACTGGAGATGTTTCCCACGAGTTTTGTCCACATAGACAGTTCAATCGGGGGTTTAGTTGAAGTAGTGACTCCTATCACAACCACGTCTTCCCATTTATCCTCAGCCCTAAAATCCTCCTCCCCTAGTTCCCCAATAAAGTGAAAGGGAATAAGGTTCATAATGAGAATCATAATTTGAGTAGGGATCCGTTAAGTGAATAACATTAACATAACCAATGATTAACTCTTCATCTGATGAAGATTTTTCATGGGGGGTCGACTCTTGTTGTACCATTTGGTAGGGTGGTTCCCATGCTTTTGAGATGGTTGGCATGAAATATACTAAGGTCAAGGAAAAATTTGTCCTTGAAAAGATATCATATTATTTTTTTTGTTCCTTATCCTTCCACCCATGTCACTTCTTTGTAGATGATCCTTCATAGGACTGGGATTTTGATGAAGCTGGCTTTGTTGTAGTGGAAGTAGCAGGACGCACAGTCTACTATTTTAATTGTGTTCATATAATGAAATGAGTTAGATTGATTGTTTTTCTGACCATCCAATCACTAAACTTATGCACATTATTTCTTTTAACTTATTTCCACTCATCTTCCTCCTCCGTATTGGTAACATAAACATATGATACCTGGGATGGTGAATTTTTAAGTTTCACTTTCCCAAAATCCACCATCTTTTGTAGGAGGTCCTTGAAAAAAACACTCCTAGATGGGATTACCTAACATTTGATGTAAGGGGAAATAGTTTGGGAGATCCTCATCACCTTATTTGTTAGGAATCTTTGGATTTGGCAACTGGAATAATTTCTCTTCCAAAGTTGTGATGAAGTAACCGGGGACTTGGTCATTTCGAAAATAATAGAACTTATTTTTAAACTCCTCAAACTATTTCCACCTTTGATCTCTTTGATCATATTGATGAGGAAGTCATTTCTGTTGACACTCAGAAGGTGGATCCCTGCAGTATGTTGCGGGATTTGAAATATGAGAGGGTATAGGGTCCTGTTTAAGTGTAATTGTAACATCCTCTACCTTTCCTATTCTTCTTCTCTAAGATGATGGGATTACCCAGGACTTGTCTTTGGTCTCTGTGATGGATTTTTCTAGTTGTTGAGAAATTGTGGTCAGATCCCAAAACCCTCCTATGTATTTCATAGGGATCAACAGTGTGCACAACTCGTCATGGAGATTTGCTACATAGATAGGAAACATATCTTCTTGAGGGTGTGGTAGGTTCAAGGAGTAAGTCAATTTTTTCCAATGAGTAATGAAGTCTGAGACCCTTTCATTATCCCTTGTTTTGTAGTTCATAAGATCAAAGACTGTTGACTTATATAGAATTGAGATAAACTAGAAGAGGAACTTCTGACAGAGATCTTCCTATCCAGTAATCAATCAGGACTGCAAACTCGTGTACCATACAAAGGCTGGACCCTATAATGATTGCACAAAGAATCTAAGTTTCACTGCTTCCTACTGCTCAGGGGTCCCCATCATGGGATCACAGTGAGAGATGAAATGCATCAAGTGCTACTCTGGATCTCCCAAGCCATTAAAAAGTAGAAATTTAGGATTCCCAAAGTTTGGCCTAGGAGGGGTAGGATCCACCCATTCAGGGTAAGCCTTATTTTTTTATTGTACTAGCACACACCATCCTTCCATTTCTTCCTATTGAGTCTTTAATTATTTAATGGTGTTCATTAGAATTCTAGGAATATCTGGCTAAGTAGAGACCTGAATAGGTGTAGCGGCTGGAGCCTGAATGAGTGCAGAAAATACTAGGACCACTGGTGGAGGCACCGTTGGTATCTTTTTTTGTAACCAATAGGGGTAGGCCTATAAGGATGTGTCTTACCATGTTCTATTTGTGTACCCAATGGAGGGGATTATTGATCTTATGTTTTGGGAATCAAATATATTGGTAGTTGATGTCCCCCATTGAGCGGATGTTCCCTATCTGCTTCAATTATTGTGAAAAATCCTCTTTGCTAAGTTGTTCCAACTAGAAGTGTGAGTTAAGGGTCTACTTGCAGAGAATATCTAGCAGGAAGACTGCCTCAGAGTAATTCATCATTGAGTCTTCTCAACTCTCTCATTTCCTCCTCTTACTGAGAAAATATTTCCTCTAGAAAAAGGGCTCGTCCTTCTCCTAGGGGAAGGTGATACATGGTACGACCCTTACCTTTTACCTTATTAGGTGCCTTTTGAGGAGGTAGAGGTGGATTATTTGAGGGGATATCCTAATTTTGGGTGAGCCTCTGGTTTCGGGTATGCACACCTCCTCCATTCATTTCAGTGTGGACTGTCTCATGAACAAGAACTTCTTCTTCAGAATCTTATGAATTGATCTTATGTTCTAGAGGGTCTTCAATGATGTCATCGATGAAATTAAAAGATTCATAGTGAATCACATGCATTTCTCCAAAATTTATGTGATATCTCCTTCTTCTGCGCCCTCCATGAGACCTTGTCCTCTTATTTTTTGGTTCCCTAGAAACTGTTTGATGGACAGTGACCTGAAGGGAATTCTCAAAGAGCTCAGCCATATGTGTTCCAAGTGAATGTACTAGATCACAAGATGGAAAAAATTGAGAGGATTCACTTCGTGACATCTTACCTAATTGAAAGAATATTGATTCCCACTAAGGAGGGGACTGTTGAGGTGGAAAATCCCCCAGCTCTGAGGGCTAGTGTTGTTCCTATTTTGCCTTCATAACCCTTCAAGCTTGGTTAGCTGATCTCAATGGTTGGGTTAAAAAATCCCCCAGACCGGCACACTGGGGTTATTCTCAAATAGTTGTGGTTGATATTACCACACCCGCTCTTATGATTTTATGGATTCCGGTCTGAATGTGGGTTGGGTTCTTTATTTGTAACTCACTTAAATCATCCAATTCAAAAGTATGTTGTTCTATTTCTGAAAATTTCTCAATATAGGAATCTATCATCCTCTAAGTGGGGTGCCTACTCAATGTTCTCATATGCTTAACATAAGAGTATCTCAATAGCTTTCTCTCTTCTAGCCTGACGTCGGTGAGAGTTGGTCGAGGCCTGTTCTTGTTGAGCATATCTTTTTTCATGAACAGATTCAATTTATTGTATATGGACTGGGACAATGACATTTCATGATTCTACCTTTATCGGTCTTTTTTATCTTGGTATCACAGTGAAATGAAATGCTCCATATATACCCCACCCTCTGATATGAACATTAGATGGGGTGTCTACGAATAGATTTTGTAACCTCATTAATGAATTGAGGCATGAACATTGAAGGGATCCTTGCTGTTTCTCGATCTTTGTATATTGAGAATCTATAAGATATACTAAGTTAATTTAGCACTGTAAACCTTCTATTACCTTGATGTGAGTTTGATACTCATCATATGGTAATACCTTTTCTTTTCAGTGATGAATAGTTTTCTATATGTTTATGTGGATTTCATGCATATAATCCTCTACCAACACCTCTGTAATGTTGTATTGATAGGTGGCCAAAGGCTATAACATGATAGGTATGTCATCTTTATCCAGCTAATTCCTCATGTTTAGTATATCTTATTTTTCTTTCACAAGAGGTTCCTTGACCTGGTCTGACCAAAGTGGATGCTTCCTGATTGTTTTACCATAATCAATGGGATTGGTTGGGATTCCCTTTACTATGTTGGAAGGAAAATGACCCAAGGTTGGTTTAAATAATGACTATTATCTTGGGTTATCTTTCAATTGAGAAATCATTTCACCTTCCATAAACAAGGAATCAAACATTATTGGCCTTTTAATTTCATGTTCCTCACAATAGAAGGGTTTTCTTGTCACTACATTCCCAATTGAAGAATTATTTTGACAATGAGAATCACTACTGTGGAGAGAACTTTCACAGCGATTGCCATCATGGGGAGGAACATCATAGTGGATTACCGTAAGGGGAAGACTCTCTTGCTCATTATTCTTCTGGCCATAAGGAGGGTTTTCGTGGATCTCATCAAGAGATAGGATCTCAAGATTGACCAAATTATTTCCATGAATAAATCATTTATGGTGAAGTGTCTGATGAGGACCTTTAGAATTACTACTACTACTCTCATAATTTGGTAATGGGAGGGTAGGATCTTGAGCTATGATAGATAAATTTCTGAGGGATTCAGTAACTTTAATGTCAATTGAAGCCTAATCGTAGATCAGATATTTATTTTACAACCGTGCTTGATGGTACTTCTTCTTAGATGCCTTCTCATGAGTGATTGGGGCCACTTGATGGGATAAGTGGTTATCATGGGTAGGTGTTTGTTCCTTCCTTGGAGTGGGTATTAGAATAGGCTGATTACCTCTGATTGGATAAGGTGTATGTTTCTGATTCAGTTTTCCATATATTATGGGGGAGTTTTCCCCATGACCCTCCTAGATGAGATCAGAGATATGAGTCGTCTCTGGGGTGTTAATGAGCCACCCTAATTGTGGGGACATAGTTATGTGTCCATCCCTCAGGCACTACTTTCATCACCATGGTGATATCCTAACAAGTCTTTAGGATGTGGGAAAGGGTTTTTGTTTTCCATTTTACCATTTCCAAGATATTATTAGTGACTTAAGTGACCAGAACAGAGATATAAATTCATTCTATATCTAGAGTAAGTGTATGTGCCTACTCCTTTCCTCCCTTTCCTGTTAGTGGATACTGATAGTACTCATGGGCAGAGAGTTGAGTCTACCCTCTGCTTGTCTTTGGGACTTTCCAACTGAATTCTCTATGTGCTGCCAAATGAAGTTGTTGGATGGATTGATAAATGTTTTCATGTGTGCGTTCATGTTTGTTGGTTTCCACCAAACATGGTCGGAAGACTTCTTTTAGTGCTACCAGATGAGTATTCTGGCAATCTTGATGGGTGCAAGCAGGTGTATGTTCTTGCTTATAGGTTTCCATTGTATTTTCTTGGTGGGATTCTTTGAATGCTGCAAGGTGAGTTTGCTGGTTGGCAGAATGAAGGTGGATGGGTGTATGTGTTCGCTCTCTATTTTCCACCAAACTAGGTTGGTGGGATTCTCTAGAGGGGGTTAAAGGTGTGAACCTACTCCCTATTGTTCAGTTTTTGTCCCTGGATGGCTGTCTTGCATGCCCAGATCTAAGTGACTTAGGCTAGATAGTCAAAGACAACACCCTCATCATGTTGAGGGTTAACTGCCGTATGATGTTGGTGGTGAAGATTACTAGAAGTATCCCTTTAAAATGACCCCTATGTCTCCTAGATTAGGTCTTATAAAGACTCTTGATCCACCTCCCAGAAATATGTGAGGGACTGGTTGTTGCATTCTAGGGATAAGTTCCCAAAACGGTTGAAGATGGTGGTCAGCACCGTCTGCTTCAGGACCACTGGTTCTTTTTGACCCGAATGTTAGTGGTGTTGGTTGATCTGGAGGGCCAATAAAATGGACTCCAAGGTCAAGATCGTATTGTTTTGATGGTACTCTCAGACTAGATAGTTGGAGACCCAGTGTTGAAGATATTGATTTGGTGACAATGTCCTTCACATGAATGAATATCCAGATTAAGTAAAAGTCGGGGCATTCTTCAGTGAAAACTTTAAGGAGTACATTGGATCGAAGGTAATTCTTGTAAGGAAGTGCATGTATATACGAAAAACACAAATAATGAACTCTGACAAAGCATTATCTCACTTGAGTGAACACAAGCATGATTGATTTCCCTTTTTGGCCCTCATTTCCTTTAAGAATGGGAAGGTCCTAACAGGTAGGTGACACTATCATCTTGGTTAAGCATTCATGTCAGGTTCACCATTTTTTGTTTCTGATACAAATGGGTATAGTCATTTAGGGAAACATAATGGTCTGATGGAGACTCGTCAATACATCCCTTTTATATTATTAAGGAAATTCCATAGTTTAAGTCATTCACATTAGGTTCATCCCCATAATAGTTTTTTATTTTTGAATAGTTTCCAATGGGTTTTTTTGTGGAACCAGAAACACCCAATGGTTATGTATCCATGTGGACCTACTTTCTAAAGGAAGACACTCATTAGTTGTTTTGACCTACAATTCTTAAGAACTCACATTGGTCAAGAGGATGGGCGGTTAGGCTCATCACACCCTTTTGGGGGGAATTATTTCCTACTTTGGGACTCACTTATAGATTTAATATATGTTCATGAATCCTTAATTAATTCCCAATTATGATGTAGGTCATCCCAAACTAGAAATCAATTATTAGCATGTGTGGAATTCAGAATCATCTATATGTATCTGAGGTTCTTCATTGATGGAGATATCTGTATGTATCTAAGGTTCTCCATCAATGGTATCCTCTCATATACTACTTATAGATTCTTTGGTTGTTATTACGATAGTGCTAGTTTTCTAGACACACAGTGGGGTACTCTAGAATTTATTTTTATCCAGGTAGATGAAGTTCACTATGGAATTTGTTGTCATCCAAGTAGATGAAGGTCACTCTAAAATTTCTTGTCATTCAGGTAGACGAAGGTCACTCTGTAATTAATTGTAATCCAAGTAGATAATGGTCACTTTGGAATTTATTATCATCTAGGTAGATGAAGGTCACTCTGGAATTTATTTTCATCCAGGTAGATGAAGGTCACTCTATGATTTATCTTCATTCAAGGAGATGTGAATTGTTTGATATTGGGATCAAACCCATAAATGGTATTCCCACATATCCTTGTGAAAGGAATCCAAACCCACATAGTTTGGTGCCTCTTAATGGGGAATATAATACCTTTTAAGGTCACATGATGAGGACCCAACTATATATTTTAAAATTCATATGGCAAGGATGTCTAGGTGGAAAGTTCTTAGTCAAAAGGTTTAGTGTGGGACTTATTCCAAAACAGCCCAAGGAACCTAGAAGGGATATGAGTTTCCAAGTTGAATTATACCCTACTAGGGATATGTCCCAAAAGAATAGGGTTGATTTAGGAGTTGGGTTTGAACCTCAGGGAGGCTTCCTACGTATCCCATTTGAATGGGAATCAAATCCCATGTAGTTAGGTAATTCTCGTAGGGGAGTATAGCACTTTGAGAGGATTAAGTTGGGATTACTCCTAAGGAAAATTCCCATTAAGAAAGTTCATGACTGATATATTATCTCATGGTGATTTGGGGGGGTTAACTTAGGGTTTACTCTTGAGGAGGATACCTGGATTAAGGGAATTATGATTGGGGATTATTCCTAAAGAGGATGCCCATTGAACTTGAGCCCCAAGTGGGATTTCTATGTATCTTAGTTAACAGAAATCAGAGTTCTCATAGTTCAATCCTTCAAGTGGATTATGTGGATTTCATGATCATCACTAACCTATAAGACCATGTGATTCATGCTCAGTGTGATAAACAAGACGAAGTAGAAGATTTGAAAAACCACAAAATCTTTCTCTTTCACTGGTGGAAGAGGTCAGGGCTATGGTAGAAGAGGTCAGGGATATGGAACCTCCCTCTCTTCACTTTACATTTTATGAGAGTCAAAGGTAAGGAATTAATGAAGTTTAAGGATGTGGAGGTGGAGGGGAGCAAGACTGCAACCTCCCATAGGAAAGGCTTGGGGCTTACACTAAGATGGCTGGCCTGAAATTGGTTCCATAGTGGGAGGAGGATTTCATTCCATGTTGAATTGAAAAGAAAGTGTGATTCTTACCCTCCCTACTGGGAAACAGGGGATCCATACCTTAGAGATGAGAAGTTTCAGACATATTAAAAACCCCAATCCTCTAGAACAGGGACTCCTCAACACTTTCCATGTGGTAAGGGTCCTCATGACCATAGATATACAAATTTACAGATGCCCCGAGGATCCTAACCCTCCGGTAGGACAAGTGAAGGAAACCTATGACCGTAGAAATAAAAATAAAAATGGAAGAGACATTGGAATGTATTTTCCCATGGTTTTGTAGGTCAATAGGTCTTGGTGGAGGCTTTGATTTGATCCCTCTCAAACAAGGGATCCAAAGGAGGAGAGGGATAGCCATGAATGCCTTCGAAGAAGGCCTGATGGATGGTTCACACAAGCTAAAAGGTAGGGAGAACCAAGGAGGATCGCGTAGGGAGGGTGATCCACACAGGTAGGCCTGGGTGAACAGATAGCACCTTGGGCGATGGACTACCCATGTGACTACACTTGAGCGAGACCTTGCTCAGGCCTTCAAGGGTCTCTACAGGTGTTCCCAAAGGTAAGTCGTGTGGGTCACTAGTTAAAGAAAGGGACCTCACACTAGTCTTTATTGATTAGGGGTTGGGAGAATGCCTCTCATAGGTTTTGTTTATTTTAAACCCTAGAAGTACTTAAGTTATGCTATTACCCATTTATTTCATCTTCTTTAAATGTTAGAGAACTACCTAGAAGGTTTCGAAAGACTTGAGCACAACACTAGGGTGATCAGAGCAGTAATTGGCCTTAGGGAAGATTCATCTGTACAAATAAAGACCCCAAGGGACTATTTAGAGGAAAATATGGGACCCTGGGTGAAGGTGTATTTTCACGCTAGTGTCTCACACAGGTCAGTCACACAGGGTTCCGCACAGGTATTTGTGCACCGATGGTGCTTAGGGTACTTGGGAAAATGTGTTGTTCTTTACCGTGAGGGTTTCACCCTCACAACCCTACTTGGGATCAGTGTCAGGTTTTGGTCTCGAGCCTTTGGTTTGGTCCATTTTCCACCATAACTAACCCCCGTGAAAAATGGAGAGTCGCACCGCAAACTTTTCGAGTCTGGTTGAGGATTATTTGGGTAGTGACACATGGAAATCCAATCTACTCCTTCCAGCATAAAGATGTATTTCTTTTCAAACTCAGAATTTGGTGTCTAAGTGAGGTTCACTTCTTCAATTTTGCAGAAAAGTTCATGGAACACATTTCACTATGTCAATAGTATTTCCATGAAAAAATAAGGGATAAAAAAAATAAACAAAATTATAAATTTATACATGAGATAAAATTAAGAACAGTTCAAAAAAATAATTAATTATAAAAAAATATAATTGAATAAATATCATGGGAATTATATGAATAAATAAATATAAGCATTTCATGTTTAATTCTTTAAAAACCACTTTATATAATAATTCTGTATAAAATTTATATAAACATGTGATATTTAATATAAATAAAAACATTTTATTTTCAAATGAACAATTCATATATTATGTTAACATTTTACATAATCAAAATATGTAAAATTTAATTCTATTTAAACCTTGATCATATCAATTATCATAAACACTTTTTATATGGTTCAAATAATTTCTCAAATTAATCTTATAATTTAAACATTCCAAATTAATAATTATGAATGATTCATAATTGAATATAAACTCTTATATTTTTCATTTTTTTAATTTATAAAATATTTATAAATTATCTTATAATATCAATATAAACCTTTTATATAAAAATAATACATCATGTCATATAGAATAAATATATTTAATGTTAATTACTGATATTAAATTATTTTAAAAATAATTAATTATAATCATTACATAATTAATTAATTTAGAAACACTTTTTTAATTAAATAAACATACAAGAATATATTTTATAGTTAATAATCATTTCAAAAAGTGTGATTATTAATACATAATTTAATAATTAGAGTTTTTTTTACATTATATCATATTTTATATTAAACATAAAAATGTATATTATGATATGTGAAAAATATATAACCTAATCAATGATAGGTTGGCAATAGCTCATGATATCACCTTAAGTCACTAACTATCATATTTTATAATAGACATTGATATATCTTTGATGATATGATTCCCTATTTTGTGAAATGAAAACAATGTTATCATACAATGATTAAAACATATTATAGATTATAATATATTTAAACAAAAGAAATGTGTATATTCCATAAGTAATGAGAAGCTATATCATACTTATAATCATATAATGAGTTATTATATCACATATCATATGATATTCCACAATTTAAAATTGAAATTTTATTTAATGATTACTGATACAATATCATTTTTTCTTCATTTTAAATATAATTATAGAAATCAATTCAAACAAGTTATGACTCGGATGAAACTATGAGATTTTTTATAATTGAACAACCCTAATTATAGTAGTGTAAGAAAAATAAACCATAACCTAGATCATCTAGTATTTGGAGTAGAAACCATGAATAAATATAATTGAATAACATATCATACACCAAAGATGACTGAGCCTCCTGTTTTTAATCACACACTTTATGGAGTTCAAATAGAAGTATCCAAAGTATTAATCCCTCTTAGGGTATCCATAGGTTGAGGGATTACTCCATGTTTGGGTTGGATTCTTCTTACAATAACTATATGTATGCACTGAATTTGTAATATAAAACAACCATGATATCTAAGCTTAGGATGAAGATAAATAATATTTTCACACCATTCTTAGGGATTCTCCATGTTTATATAGTCTCAAGACAACTTAAATTAACTAGATTAACCTATCAACAAAAATTAATTTTTATGAGGCTGGAAGATCCCTCTCTTAGGGTAATATATAACCAACGTTTGTGTATTGGGCTCTATCTCTAAAGTGAGAGGTAGAGATGAGTTGTTATTTTCTCCCCCACTCACTACTACATATCATGATTTTAACACCACTAAATATTGGTTTTATCTGTGTTAAAAAATCTCTATTTATCTAACCGTTGTTAAAATTCAACCTTTATCAGTACTAAAAAATCAAAAAAAGGCCCCCATTATGAGTGCTAAAAAAGCACTGATAAAGGATATCATTATCTGTGATTTTTTATCCCTAATAAAATTTGAAAAAAATATATATTATTTTTGGAGCACCCCCCCCCCCCATCAGTGCTTCTCCCCGCCTTTGTTGGAAAATTTCAGCCACTCACCCCCACCCCACCTAGAACATGTCACGAACCAACCCGGTTCATCCCTAAACTGATAACCTGGGTCGATCTGTGACATGGCCCGAAGGGAATTATTGATCCCCATGAGCTAACAACTAGTGTCATGCATCAACATAGAGACAAAGGGAATGATTTTACCCAGTAAAAATAAAAAAAAGATCATAAATATAAACAAAACAACCCAAACATATATAAATCCAAACTAAACATATTTTTATACAAGAATTTGAAAATTCAACAAAACTATACAATAGAACCGACTGAACAAGATGACCATAATGTCTTCATGTGACCCTAAGGGTCACTCTCCAATAACAAGATCGACTATCACCCATGGGGATCAAAACTAAGATGATAACTACATCACAAGATAAAAAACAAGAAATAGCTATATGCATAAGTATTAAAACTTAATAGGTGTGCCTGAAAAAATCTATTCCCAATGAACTTTATTTGGAAAAAAGAAACATCAACTTTAATTCTGAAATAAAATGTATAAAATTATTATTTTTTGCATTCTTTTCTACTTTAAAATAAATCATATTCCATTGCCATTTTTCCATTAGAACCCACATTCTTTTCCAAGAAGGAACCATTAGTATTTCGAAGATAAAGGATGAAATAATGTGTAAATAATTTTCCATAACATTTTCTATAAACATGAGAAAATCCATTTATCATTTTTAGAAAGAATCCACACTATTCAAGGAATAAAGAACAACAATTATACAACAAGAGCAATGGAAAATATCATACAAGAGTATAAAACCAATCATGTATTTCAATCATCCATTATAAGTAACTAAGTGCCAATAGACATGGGAGGAACCTAGGATCTCATGAATAATCCATAACATACTAATACATGTTGACTCGTCCTAGAAAGAATGCCTCACTTAATGGCATAAAAATTCCCTAACATGCTTGGACACAACCCACATGACACAGACCAAGGGGCACAATCCCATAGCAATAATAATGAATATCCCCCTATTATGGGCCACTATCTAGTGTATAACTTAACTGGTACATCAATAGTTCTTAGAAAATTCAATAGCTAAGTCATGTTCTCCATGTTAAGAGTATAAAAAAGGGTGATCCAACTGATGTCAGCTAAGAATCCAATCACATACCCATATATAATACTTTACACAATAGTCATCACCCGAGTCACCCCAAGGATCAATCTATTGTCATACAACTCATAGGTCATAAAGAAGTTTATACCGAGGATCTCCCATTCCATACAAGGTAAATGGGTTATGATGAATCTATAGAGAGGACATATCACTCGTTCAATATCTATATAAACAAGTCAAGAAGATTGTCCAAGGAGAGTTTTCATGATAAACACTTACACCACTTTCATCAAAATGCCAAACGGGCGTCAAGATCTTTTCAAAAAACCATTGTTTATCAAAGAACCAAATAACCTTTTTTTAAAGGTGTCAAAACGCCATTTTCAATTTCACAACCATTTTAAAAATATCTTTTAGACATTCACGCCACATTTTCAGGCCAAATCCATTTTTATAAAAATTCCAAACTGACCATTAATCATCATCACATGTCATTTCATTTTTAAAGAACTAAAAACACACCATTTTCAAGTCCAATACTTTTATAAATCCATTTGAGGAACTTAAAACCACCATCAAGGTGTCACAACAACATTTAAAAATCCAAACCATGCTAAAAAATCCACAAACCACATGCAAAATCCAACTGAGGATTTTATCAACCACTTGGTGTGCACATTTACAACAAAACAATGCCATTTATCAAAAAAAGGTATAAGTTACTACTTTTCACACCAAATAAATATTCCAAATATCAAAAATCAATATTTAGAATATAAGGAAGGAGGAAAAATCACGAAACCAATGAATCTTAAATTAAAAGGGCAAGTTCAAAGGGAAACCTACCTCAATCTCACGACGCTTCAACTACGCACACCCAAAACAACCTCATGAAGGTTCTAAGAGCCAAGATCTATTAATAGGAACCCTAAACACACAAAACACCCAACATAAATAAATAGAAACTTGAATCCTAGATTCACATGACCATGGGAGAAAGAGATCACAAGAGAAAATGAAAGAAGAATGAAGAGGGAGAAAAAGAGAGGAGATTACCTTGAGAGATCTACCCTCAAACATGAAGAACCACCTTAGATCTACTAGGGAAGGAGGAGGGGAGTCTTGGAGAAAAATGGAGGAGTACCCATAGGGTCACATGAACCGAAGGGAGGATAGTGAGGAATTTTGGGTTAAAATCCCTAGGGGTCATAATTGGAATTTCACAATTTTTAAGATCTGGGCTGCTCGCATGGTTTGGTTGCACGGTTTACCAAATCATGTGCCGATCATGCAACCCTTACTGCGAACACCTAGGAACTCGCATGATTTGGACGTATAATTTTTAAATTGTGTGACAACTGTGTGAAATGGTTTTGTCTCGAGATAGTGGCTACACACACACTTTAAGAATGGTTTGACTAATTGTGTGTGGGTCATACACCCTTAACTAGAAGCACTCCAAGGCTTGCACGGTTTCCTAGAGCATGTCATATGGTTTACCCAAACTGTGCATTGATTGTACACCAAGAGAAAAAAAACCCAAAACTCAAAATTTAAACCTATCACACCTGAAACTAGAGAGAAAACCCCAAGGACAAAAGATAAACTGGAACATAGGTAAAAAATAAAAAACTGGGAGTAAAAATTCTCCTCACCATTAACACTTTATGCCCCCGTAAATTCACAACATCTTACAGTTGATCAATCAAAGACTAAATATTTCACAACCAGATAATTAAAACCTATTAAACTAAGAATATATCAACCACATAAAAACATAACTTATGCCTCTTTCCCAAAAAAAAACATCAACCGAAACTACAACTTTCTAATCTAACACCGGAACTACACCGGGTTATCAACACAGGAGGCCAGAACGAACTCCCAAGCATTGGAAACCACTAGTTAAAACGATTTTCATAGGAAAACATGGAAAACCCAACATGAAAACAAACAAGAACTTTCCCAAATAAACCAAAAACCCTCCACCACAAGGGGAGGTGGGGGAGGGAAATGAAAGACCACCACCCCAAATGACCAACCCCATAAGGGTAAGAAATTAAAGAATCATATCTAAGAAGGAAAATCCATTGGGGTTGGACGATGATGAGACCTCCAAGATTTTTAAAACAAGTGGGAACTCACAATGACATAGATAACTTCAAAAATATCATTTATATTGTCTCACCCTAATGTTGGATACAAGATACGAACTAGAGTTCCCTACACTCCTAGTGATTTTCTGACTGCATGAAAGGATTCACTCCGGGTCCTATGGCTAGAGCCCAAATATTTGAAGCATATGTTGCACCATAGTCAAGAACTAATGAACAAACTCACTTACTTCAACAATCACCTTCACCCAAATAGGAAATTATAAGATGTACACACCAAACACACCACCATTTATAATAGAAAGATCCAAAATTTCCAGAATAAAAACAATATTTCATTAAAACAGGAGTTCTCAGGAGATCCACAACATCCCCTTACATATCAAACAAAAGAGAACACCATTGGGAACACAACATAAAGAACCACTACAAGAGAAATTGGCCTTAACCCAATTCTAAACAAAACTATACTCCTGTGAGTTGGCCCTACGTCGCTTCCTGGGAACACCTCGATAGAACCAATGTAAGTGCCTAGGTGCCTGAAAGTGTGACAGGTCTTCGGTGTGCTTAGAAATGATTACTTCTTATGATTTGTCTTGCTACACTAGTGACACACCATATTTCCACACCCAAAGAATCTGATGAAAGATCTCAAGGCCTTTTAAATCCACAACCTTCTCTAATATCTTTCGATCGCTTCCCCATTTCCTTACTAGAATTACCTTCACCACTTATAGGAACTGAAGGAGGAAATACTACATCAAGTACTCCCACAATCATAGCTTCAACATGAAAAAATTTCCTCACCATGTAAAAAAAAGAAGTTATATTGATCTCTAACACCTTCAACTACAAATCAGGATGAAGCCCATACTCAAAGTGTTGAGCCTTCATGGAATCATCTGCAACCAACTCCATAAAAGAAAGAAATAAACTCAAAGAGAAACTCAAGAACTCCAGCACCATTTCATAACCTTTCTGTAAACCACACATCCCCATTCCCTTCTTCACCTTCACCATATCAAAAAAATACTACCGAATAAATGAATCCTTGAAGAACTCAAAAGTAAGATCTTCACAAGGCCTATTCTGAGAGACTGACTTCCACCACTTCCAGGTCAGTCCTTCAAGTATGAAGGTAGTGAATTTCACCTTTAATGACTTGGGAAACTCAATGAAACTGAGGATCCTTTAAATTTTCTACATCCACTCTTCTACTTTGAGAGGATCTACTTGACCATAAAAGAGAGGTGGATTTAACTTTTGGAACTCAAGAATTAAATCATTAGGTTGATCAACTAGAAATCTTACAAATAGGAAATCACCCATAGTTGCACCAAAAATATCCATCGAAACTCTATGGGGACACACACTAAGAAATAAGAAAACCAAGATCTCAGTAAAAACCAACTCATCAAAAATATTTTTCAGGCTCAAACACTGCATAAGAAACATACCCTAAACATAGGAAAACAAGCCATGCGACTAATGGATATCAAACATCAAAATTTTCCTCTTGAACACACTTTCAAAAAGAAAACAAAACGTAGTGGATTCACACACTCACTAATGGTATTCCTTAGAGTTTCACCCACATGCACATTATCATGCCACCCTGAGAACTATTAAATCATTCCATATTGGAAAATCATCTACCCACATCATCATCCAACCAATTTCAACACACATCCATGCATGTGAGCACCCAAGGAGATACCAAAGGTTGAAACAAAACCTTTAAATTTTCAAAATCAAAACATTCCACCAAAATTTTCACAATCTCAACCCACTTCAAATTTCAAAAATTTATAAAACTTTTCAAGGGATCATTAATTACCAAATCAAAGACTATTTTCAAATTCCATATTTCAAACCATTACATCATGATAAAAAAACAAAATCCCATGAATTTACATCCAAAAATCCATTTCACATCATTCAAAACATTTTCAACAACTCAAAAAATCTCCTTTTTCAAAACAAAAATTTGCTTCCCAAACAACCAATTCTGAAAAACCCCCAAAATCATTTTTCAAAAATCCAATTTTCTAAGACTTTCTTAAAAATTAAACTAAAAAATAACTTTCCATTTTCCAAAACCAAACCATTTTCAATTCAGAATTCAGTTTTCAAAATTCCAAAGAAAGGGTTCCCAAAACAAATTTCAAAAACATAAGGAAATCAAAGAAACTCACAAGGGAAAACTAGTTCCAATGGGTGACTTGGCCATATGGTTAGAAGCCATATACTAAACACACCACCATTACTAAGAGTATTCTAGGAATATTTCCCCAGCTCTTCATGGCTTTCCAGGATCTGCAAGCTCACAGAGACCATTGGCCCAACTCCCTTTTCATATCTCAAACACCAAACAATCCACAAGAACCAAATAGACCAAATAAAACCCAACTTCCTATAGAAACTCTAGGTTTTTGGTCTAGAAAGTGATGGCCAAACACTCCCCATACCTACACCCCAAGTTCCAATAATCCTACTCCATATACCTTAACATCCCTGAGTAACATAGGGAATTCAAAAAGAAAGTTTATCCAAAGACTGACCTCCTCTGATACCATTTTTTCACGAACCAACCTAGGGTCGACCCTGGTTGGTTCATGACAGAACACACTTCCCCCACCCCCCCCCCCCTTGTATGTGCTTGAAATTCCCCTTTATCAGTCCTTTTCTATTATCCAAACTCTTTTTCACCTGCGCGCATGCCTCAATTTGATCCTTGGACCTCCCTTTTGCAATTTGAGCATATTTACCGGTGTAAAAAGATTTTTTTATTCTATATTTTATGATATTTATATTAATTTATATATATTTGCATACATCTTTTCTATTCGTATATTTATATAAATATTTTTAAATACATTTATAACATATATGTTTGTGAGAGAGAGAGATATATGTGTACTTATATTAATTAAAATATATTATATATTAATATTCATTTACATATATTAGAATAAAAATATAAATACATATTTATTTATTAGTACACATGCATATGTATATATAAATATTATATAAACATTTTTGTAAGTATATATATATATTAATATGGTTTTATAATGTAAAAAGAATTGTTAAATATTTTTTAAAATAAAATGGATAATAAGTAATTCCAAATGATTTATATAATTATTCTTAAATAAATTTTTATAATATGTATATAAATTTTATACATTAAATATATATTTATATGTCTATATATTTATATATATATTTATACGTAATTTCCTATAATTGAATATTTAGATATAAATTTGTTATAATGTATTTATAAATATTTACTATAAATACGTTTATATGCTATATTTAATGATAATGATATATTTATAAAAATACATTTATATATAATGTATTTACACAATATTTGACACACACAAACACATATGCACATATTCACACACACACATTCACATTTATATTTTGCACATACACACTCAAAGATTTACATATATGTGGTTATTTATATCTATTACAATATACACATAAATATATTTTTTATTAACACACACATATTTATATATATACATTACTTTCATAGGTATATATATATATTAATGCATTTTTATATGATAAATAAAATTCATAATTTTTTATTTTAAATAAAATGAATAATAGATATTTATTTTTGTATGTTTTATATATTTAAAAATACATTTTTATAAAAATAGGTTTAAATGTATATTTGTATAATTGATTTATTGTATATAAATATAAGCAAACATGCATATATTTAATTATAAATAAAACTAAATTATGAAAATTGATAATATTTCAAAACAAAGTATCTATATGAATGCAATCACTTAGAATAAATTCAGACTCCACTAAAAAAGGACAATAATACCCTCTTAAACTAAAAATAAATCCCATTAATTAATAAGAAATTAGTGTATCGACGCATTTTTTTAGCACCAATAAAACGTACCCATTATCAGTGTTTTTTCCTAACACTAATAAAGGTGGATCTTATCAACGATTTTAGAGGGCACTGATAAAGGCTAGTGCTGGATAAACCCAAATATATAGTAGTGAATCCCCTCTATTAAACTGGGTTTCATCCCCTAATCATCATTATTTTTTCATGGAAATTAGGGTATATGATATCAATTAATCTTAATGTGATACTAATTAAATAAAATAAAAACACAAGCATTAGGAATGAAAAGACTTTAGGTTTATATCCCTTTTAACCAATGCACCCTCCCATGTGACACTTAGCCTCTCATGTTTAATTGTTCATTAACCATTCATGAACAAAGAATCATATATGAGGAAATATAATAATAGACATAAGTAAATATGTTGTAAAATTAAATAAATATTAAATGACTTTCTAAAAATACAACCAAAATATGAATTATATTATCCATTAACAAAAAATATAAGAGAAAAAAATATATATCTAAGAAGCATCATTGATGGTTGAATTTACTCCCACTTTTTCAATCTCTATGAAACCAACCCTACATTAGTCTTCTAGTTAAGCCTCATAGTATTGATCTCTCTAATTCAGATATATTTTTCATTTTATTATTCCCTTTATATTAAAGGGAAAAATAACCCACATAAGTCTTAAAAACCTATTTAATCCCCCATGAAAAATAACCCCTAAAATATTATAGCTCATAAAAAATTTTGTTATTTTGAATTATATGGCATGGAAAGAATCTTCATAGTGCAATATCCTTCAATCTGAAACTCCAAACTCCAACTAAACTACCACTGTGAGTACTCTTATGACACAAGGAGATTCCCTATTATGGAACCTCCATCTCATATCAAATTTATAAAATCTTCTATTTTAAATTCCTTTAAATCATGCACCCACTTATCTTCCTCCCCACAAATATCAACCTCGTCTTGGACATATCTCACTCACACACAAGGCAGCAGCATAGCTTAAATAACTTTCATATGGGATTTTAGAGAAATAAAAATCCACTTAAATTATATATCAAGGGTATCTATAGTGTAGGATAAATCTTATAGCGCAACCTCACTCTTCATGCATTCATCTTCCCCATCATTCGGTGTGAGCTAAATCCTTCAATTTTTTTATATATGTTTTCTCAAAAAAATATTAAAATAAACAAAGGTTAATTTTTTTAAAAACTAATAAAAAAGGAATGATCCACCTCAATGAATTTTATCTTAAACCAAAATACATTCAGTTGTATACCCCCTTTGCCTCGAATCAACCCGGATTGATGACATGGAAAGTGAGGTGAAAGGTGTTGATATGCAAAATGCCTTTCGCCTTAATTTTCAGTGGAATGTGCTTCCATAGGTAACACCTTCTCCAAATACCCCAATAAAAATCCACCTACCCCTCCCCCTTCTCCTCACTCAATTCATCCAATATATCTCTAAATTCCACTCCATCTCTCTCCCTCTCTCTAAGATTCACTCAGTTTTTACACCATTGTATGCGGATTTTTTTAGGGCCATAAAGGAGTGTGGAATTTATGAAGCATCATTAAAGGTATTTTTTCATGTTTATTTTAAAGATAATTATTTATTTAGTTGTTTAGTTTTTAGTTAGTTTAAAATATGTTATTTACTTAATTGTTTAGTTAGTTATATATAATTTAAAAATAATAGTTAATATTAGTAAGTAAATTATTATTATTTAATTATGAATTTTAGTGAATAATTTATAATTAGTCATAGGAATGGATTTATTATTATAATATTATTATTATTTAGTATGACTTAGTAGTTTTTAAATATTAGTGACATAATTAGTAATTAATATTAACTTGATGATGAATAAATGTTAGTGAAATAATGATTCACTAGTAATTAACTATTAAATAACTAATGACTGACTAATGATTAACTAATGTTAAAGTAATAATAAATTATTGATTAATTAATTAATAACTAAGGATTGAATTAGGATTAAATAATTATTAGATAATGAATAACTTAGGATTGACTTAGGACTAACTTAGGTTCAACTAATGATTAACTAATAATTAAATAATGATTAAATATTAATTAACCAATAACAAACTATAAAGTAATTAGTTAATAACTATTAATTAAGTACTGATTAACGAGTGGTTAATAAATGAGTAAGGAATAATTAACTTATGATTATTTAATTTTTAACTAATGATTAACTAATAATTAACTAATGATTAACGAATGGTTGACTAATGATTATATAATGATTAACCAACAATTACTTAAATATTAACTATTAATTAACTAAAAATTAACTATAAAGTGACTATTTAATACCTATTAATTAATTAATGATTAACAATAGATTAACGAATGGTTAAGGTGTAATTAATTTAGGATTAACAAATGCCTAAAAAATGATTACATAATGATTAACTAGTCATTAGCAGATGATTAGAGAATGATAAAATAATGATTAATGAGTGAATAAAGAATGATTAATCAATAATAAAGGAATGATTAACATATGATTAATTAATGACGAAGTAATAATTAACTAATAAATAATTAATGATTTTTTATTAATTAAGTATAAATTAAATACTTAAATAATGATTAAATAGTAATTAACTTTATAGTAACTACTAAATAAATGTTTATTATATAATGATTAATGAGTGATTGATGAACGAATAAAGCATAATTAACTTAGGATTAACTAATGTTTAATGAATTACTAAGTAATGATTAATTAATGATTAATCAAATATTAACAAAAGATTAAAAAATGATTAAATAATGATTAACTAATTATTAATTAATGATTAAGGAAAGATTATTCAATGATTAAGGAATGATTAACTTAAAAATAATTAATGATGAAGTAATTATTAAATAATAATTAGTTAATTATTAACAATTAAATAACTATAAACTTACTACTTACTAACTATTAATTAAAAAATTCTTTATGAATTAATAATGAGTGATTGAAAATTCATTAACAAATGATTAAGGAGTTATTAACTTAGGAATAAGTAATTATAAAATTAGGATTAAGTAATTCTTAACTTAGGTTTAGTTAATGAATAATTATTATTTAATTTTAAAATAACTTTTTAATAACTATTACCTGATAAATTCTTAACTAATGACTAAGTAATGATTAACTGGGGTTTAACTTATAATTAAATAATAATTAGTTATTTATTAACTTATAATTAACAAAAAAAATAACTCAAGATCAAATAGTGAAAAATACATGACAAAGCGGCTTAACTGCACACTTGATTTGTCACTCTCACTATTTAGATGATTCATACCATGCTTCTCACCTAGTTTGGAACTACAAGGGGATATGATTTATATGATTCACATTCTCATTATGAAATACTAATTATACCTTTAGGAGGATTAAAAATTATACTATGAAGCATTAGTGTCATCTTTGAGGATATAAGAAAATATTCTATAATTTTGATAAAGTAAATATTATATAGTTATCTGAGAAATAAAATATCTATCTAGATACTACAAGTGGATGTGGACCTAGCACAAATATACCAAGGGGTAATAACCCTAAAAAGTGAATATTAATTATTGACTCAAGTGTAAACTGTTGCATGAAAAATGGCCTTACTAAACACCTAGTTTGGTGCTCTTGGGGGATATGATTTAGATGATTAATATTCCCTTTATAAACTATTAAACATGTCTTTATGAAGATTAAAATTTATACTATGAAACATCAGTGTCATCTTTGAGGATATAATAATACATTCTAAAATTTTGGTAAAGTAAATATTTGTTGTTATTTGATAAATGCAATCCATTTATGGATACTACAATTGAATATGACTCTGAAACAGTTGTACATTGGGGTAAAAATGCTGAAAAGGGCATATTTGGCTTTGAATCAAGTGTAACCTAGTGCAAAAAAATGGGCTTTGCTACACACCAAGTTTGACACTCCCATGGGATATGTTTTAGATGATTCATATTCACTTTATAAACTACTAAACATAACTTTAGGAATATTAAAATTTGTACTAAGAAACATTCTTGTCATCATTTAGGGTATAATAAAACATTATAAAATTTAATTAAAGTAAATATTGTGTGTTCAACACTACATAATTATTCCCTATTGTCAATATCATTTATACTATTAGAGTCATGATAAAAAATTATTTTTCACATAGACAATCATGTTTTTCTATGTATACTGCTATGGAGAGGTTATTTAAACCGAGAAAGGAGCTTCTTATAGTATATAACCAGCAACAATGGTTAAGAAATTTGATTATGTAACCCTAAGAGAACTTCAAGAAATAATTTTTGGAAGTTTAAATCTAGGACCTGATTAAGGGATCCAGGCTATTAACTATAGACAATTGCAATTCCAGGATAGGTTATGACATCTAGCATGTCCATTAGTTGCTAATGAGGACTGCGTCAAAGCAACAAATTTATTTTCCCAATGGCCAGATAATAAAATTATAGAGTTATATTTTGAGGATTCCATTATATAATATAAACCTCTAATTATACGATTACATGGGACTACAAGAGTCATAAAAGATGGTTCATCCCAAGATTATGAGGCTATTCCCAATCATGAGGAAGAAGAAAACCAAAGTGATGACCCAAATATGTATAAAGATCATTTTAATGATAAATAAGTGTCTACTGATGTAACAGACGGATACAACAATGATAAAGATGAGGAATCTAAAAAATTTATGGAGTATTTTTTTAGAAATTCAGTAGTTTTACAATATCCTTGAGACACAATAAATCTTCCACCCCTCTTTGTATCGTGGTTGATAGTAATGAAATTTTTTCCTAAATTTGACTGGAATGTTATCACACTGCAATGACCCAAAATTTTATCAATGTAATTTCTCCCTTCTTCTAGTAATTTCATAATCACATAAAATCACATTAGTAAACACAACACCACATCATGCTTAAATGAACTACTATGTGACCTTTAAACATAAATTTGGCACTTCTGTGATTTGAATTTAGAAAATCTGACATACACAGTTGTGATCAGTAAGATGTTTGGAGTCCGATAGGACAAACTAAATTTTTGGCGAATAGTAACATAACCTTATGAATAGTAATGTTACCCTTATGAATATTAATATGACCCTTAGGAATAGTAAATCGACCAAGTGAATAGTAACCATACTAATGATAGTATAAATAAAATTTATCTATCCTATAAGTGATAATATGATATAATTACATTATAGTATTGGTATTTTTGTAAGTCAGGAATATTTAATGATTAATTTAATAATTTAAAAGAAATTTTATTTTCATAAAATGTATTCACAAACAATTATTTTGATGTCTTATGATTATATGATAATTTTATGAGACCTTAAATAATTTTTCAAAGTGTTAGAAAAGAAGTTTTTAATTTTAAAATTTGACTTTTTCAAGTAAAGTATGATTTTAATTAAAAATTAAATTAATCATATTTATAAAATTATTTTCATAAAATGGAGTTCATTTTTTTAATTCTATACATTGAAAAATGGTTAGGGTTAATTTTTGGTATTTTTCTAAAATACTTGAATTTTTGTGAATAGTGAAATTTGATCATTTATAAAAATATGATAAATAAATGAATTTCTACATCATGATTGAGTCATGGATGATGTAAATTTTTATTGGTGAGAACTCTCATGCACTTATTACTATTTATAGTCATAATAATCCTCATTATTTCTTATCTTGTAGAGAAATAATAAATTAATGAATCTCCTCCACTATAAATACAACCCCTCACAACCTCATTTCTTCACAACTCTCAAGATTCAATACTTGTATAAATTCTTCCCAAACCTCTTTCCTAACCCCTCCACCACGTCTAAGAGATATTGGTCTCATAAAAAGACCAGGCCTGGGTTCCTTAAGTAGGATCTCAAGAGGAAGATTCAAGAGGTAATCCCTCTCTCTCTTTTCTTTCAATTTCCTTTCAAATTTCATTTCTTTTCTTCTCTTATCCTCAACTTCTCTTATACAAATTTCATTATAACTCCAGTATTGTTGATAAAATGTTATTCTATCATTTTAATTTAATATTATTCATTATACCCCTCCATCCCTCTCTCTTTTTTTATAAAAATGAAATTGTTTCTCGTGATGTGTTAATTTACCTACATCATGGGTGATGCACTTACATTTTCCTTCAACTCCTTCAAGGATATCAATAAAACCATTAAATGGTTGAAAAAATATTTTAATATTTATTTTTTAACCCCTTTTATTTTCTATAAATAGCTTTTATTCAGAATTATAAATGATAAAACAAAACATGTTCGTTGTGATCCAAAAACCACCCAAATTAACCTAAAACAGTCATCATTAAATTTTAACTAATGATTCATCCACATGGTATATAACATAATTCATTAAAAGGTCATTTGAAATTCTATAATATCATTAATAACATTTAATAACAATTCTTTATGTTTATCCATGTTCTACACAAACTTTTATTCATGTGTACAAGTGAATCGTTCATGAAAACTAAGAAAAATGAACACTACCAAACAATTAATTTAAGATCTATAACTCATAAAAAGGCCCATAAAATAATTTAATAAAACCATAATGAATCATTTTCATGTATAAAAGGTTTTAGAATTTTTAATTAATGAATATAATGTCATTATACAGAACATTAAAGTGAAGAAAGAATTCAGACACAAGGTAAGGGGAATTCTCGAACCCAACTTTCTTTCTTTAGGTTTTCCCCATTTCACTCCATTTTCAGTATGTTTATTCCTTAAAAATAATTTATTAATCATTATCGTACTTTTTCTGGGATATTGATGTCTTCCACTGGATTTTATATCAAATGTAATGTTTTCCAAAAGGACTCTTCTTTCAAAACCAAACCTTTTACTTCTCACTCAAGGATGATGATTCTTGTATAAAGTACAATATTCCCTCTTTAATTTGGGAACCCAAAGTTTTTGAATTTATTATTATGAAATGAAACCCATTACTTTACATGGGTTATGATATGTTCAATATTGATATATGTTCTATGTGTCCTACATGATATTGTAAATTTTGTGATATGATGGGTGCGCACAGAATTATATAGTGCAATGTAAATGTAATAATGTGACGAGTGTGCCCAGAATTATATAGTGATCCAATGCATTGGGTAATATTAATAACCTCTTGAGTAAAGTGAACTATGTTTGAATATGATGCTATATTTATTCACAACTATGTGTGGTAGATGACCACTAATACATGATGTTTCATTTTTATGCATTGCCACATTCCAAGTCATTTCTTAATGTTTCCTATCATGATTATGATCTTATGCCTATGAAATGATGATAATTATTATGATCATCCCATGTTATATTGTATCATGTTCTTATCTATCATCTTACTAGGTTTTTAGCTCACCCCTTTTTGATGTATATCCTCATGTGATTACTTGTACTAAGGAGAAGTTAAGAGCAAATAAGAAACTAGAGAAGAAGGAATTAAATAAATGTTTTGAGATGTAAATGTTATGTATGGTCATAGTTTTCCCAAGACACTAAACCTTTGGATCCTCTATGTTTAATGTTTTTATGTTTTTTATCATTAAAATGATGTAAAAGTAATATAAGAAAAGGAGGGTCTCTATAGTTGGTATCAAAGGCACAGTTTAGTTAATTTGGGAATTAGGATTAGAGAAACTTAATAAAAACCTTGGTATGAGACTAAGTATATTTAAGCACACAAGATGCTTTTCTAAACATAGGTATACCATAATATATTCTTTTAGTGTTTATTTTACAAAGTAATAACTTATTTATTAATGACTTGTTGACTTGTATTTTTTCTAACCTTTTCTATTTTAGAAAATAGTGGGAACCAGGAGAAGCCATGCCAACAACCCATATGAGGGACAATGTAGTGATTGCCCAAATGACATTCCCAATCCTTTGGGAGGTGGAGTTCAAAACTTCTTGGTAATGCTTACCCATTTGTATCAGGTTGTGAATAATAACCTGAATAATGTAGAATTTTCTCCTTCACCTAAGATAGATCAACTGGATATATATTTTTTTATGCAGAAATGACCGCCGACATTTAGTGGATATTCTGATCCACTAGTTACAGAATAGTGGGTCAACTCGATGGAGGAGATATTTTCTATGATTAACTGTTCTAAAATGGATAAGGTGACTCTATTCATTTATCATCTTGATGGAGAGTTTGACTAATGGTGGGATTTGATTAAGAACACCAAGCTGATAGATGAAATTGAAGATATGGAGTGGGAAGACTTTAAGATAATGTTTCTTAACAAGTATTTTCAATGAACTCTTCATACAAAGATGGATAGAGAATTCATAGAGCTAAATAAAAACGATGGAGAATCTGTCACGGTCTACAAAGTTAATTTCACAAGGCTTACAAGGTATGCTTCAGGTTTTGTTATCAACAATGATAGAAAAATTGATAGATTATTTAGTGGATTAAAACCACACCTTTGAAAGGATCTTGAAATTAGAGACATTGAGAGTTATGAAGAAGTTGTTATATGTTCTCTCAAAGTGGATATGGAGTTTGGAGAATGGTCCCATGGATATGGTGATAAGAAAAAAAAATATAGAGTTTCATGATGGAGGATATAATGAGAAAGGTGTAAAGAAAACTCAACCACCCACATGTCAAAAATGTGGGAATAAGCATCATGGGAATTTCCTCAAATGGATGGGGAAATTCTTTAAGTTTTGGATAGAAGGATACCAAGCTCGAGAGTGTCAAAAATACATGATAATTTAGGATAATGTGGTCAAGGAAAGGAGAGAACCACCCATGGTCTAATGCTATAACTATAGGGAGAAAAGGAACTATAGAAGACAGTGAACTAAACCTCAAGGCCTCGAGGTTAATTAGCGTCATCATCCACTAAAGTCAAAGGAGAAAGGGAAGCCTTATTCCATCACTACTATGGAAGTTGAGTAAGAAAATGAAGTTGTACAAGGTACACTTCCTATTCAATCAATAATGGAAAAAGTATTATTTTATTATGGTTCTACACATTCCTTTATATCTCTAAATTTTGCTAGAACTATTGAATCAAAGCCCCGAAAACTTGAAGTAGAGATATCTATAAAAACACCAAGTGGTTCAATCATTGCAACCCAAGTGTTTGACTTTTCTCCTATTGGTGTATGTGGGAATATTCTTCTAGAGAATCTTGTGATACTTCCCTTGGTACAATTCGATGCTATAATGGGAATGTATTGAATCTCATCATATAAATCACATATCAACTATCGGGAAAAGGAAATATCTTTTCATATTCTGAACCATCCCATGCTCCTTTACAAATACAAGGAGGATCATGAATCTCCTTTGAAAAATCCTTCAACGGTGTGAGTGTTGATTTCCTATAAAGATGCATACCTCACTCAATTGGTTGATTCAAAGTAAAGTGTCAACCTAGTAGAAATTCCCATCATGAGGGAATATGGTAATGTATTTCCCAAAGACTTACCCAGACTTCCCCCAGATCGTGAGGTATAGTTCTCTATATAACTCATAACTAGAGCTACTCCTATCTCAAAGTTTCCTTATAGTATGGATCCTATCGAACTGGAGGAGTTAAAGAAGAATCTACAAGATCATTTGGAAAAAGGGTTCATACACCCTAGTGCATCACATTGGGGTGCACCAGTGCTCTTTGTGAAGAAGAAAGATGGATCAATGCAAATGTGTATCGATTATTGGGAACTCAACAAGATCACCATAAAGAACAGGTATCATATTCCAAGGATTGATGACTTGTTTGATTAGTTAATAGGAGTTAAGTACTTCTCAAATGAGGATATTCATTCTGGATATCATCAACTAAAGGTGAAGAAGGAAGATATTTAGAAGACTACCTTCCGTACAAGGTATGGGTACTATGATTTTCTGGTGATTCCCTTCAAACTTACTAATTCCCCTTCAATATTCATTGATTTTATTAATATATTCTTTAGACATTACATCGAAAAAAAATTGGTAGTGTTTATTGATGATATTCTCATCTACTCCAAGAGAAATGAGGAACATGAAGAACATCTAAGACTTGTGTTTGCGACATTGAAAAAGGATAATTTGTACACCAAGTTTAGAAAGTGTGAATTTTGGATTAATAATGTCATGTTATTGGGACATGTAATCACAAGTGATGGAATTTCTATGGACCCTTCAAAAACAAAGGCAATTGAGGAATGTCCCACACCCTCTAGTGTCACATAAATCCATAGTTTTCTTGGATTGGCTGGGTACTACTGAAATTTTGTGAGAAATTTCTCATTATTGTCAAGCCCAGTAACTAAGTTAACAAGGAAAGGGGTAAAGTATTTCTGGATAGAAGAATGTGAGGAAAGCTTCAAGGAGATAAAGATAAGGAAGATCACTACACCTGTACTCACATTAACAAAAAATTAGAGAAAGTTTTATGATATATAGGGATGCTTCGAAGAAAGTCTCGGGTTTTTTACTCACGAAAAATGATAATGTGATAGCCTACACCTCACAGCAATTGAATATCCATGAGCAAAACTACCTGATGCATGATCTGGAGCTAGCAGTTGTGATTTTTTCTTTGAAAATCTTGTGGTACTACCTCTATGGTGAGAAGTGTGACATATATACTGATAACAAGAGTCTAAAGTATATATTCAAACAAAAGGAGATCAACATGTGTCAAAGGAGATATTTATAGCTAATAAAAGACTATAATTTCTCTATTCACTATCATCCTGACAAGGCAAACAAGGTAGCTGATGCTCTAATCAGAAAAGAACCTACTACTCTATCCATGATGCAGATTAAGAAAGACCTTATCTTCATGGATATGCAAAGGATGTATTTGGAAATCATAACGGTAGGGAATACATACTACCTTTACCAAATGATTTCCCAACTATCTATCCAAGAGAAGATTAATGAGGAACAAAGGGATGGTCTGTAGTTACAAAAAAAGGTGAATGCAGTAAAGGAAGGGAAGATGCAAGAGGTTCATATTGATGATGATGGTGTGATTTGGTTTGGAATGTGGATTTGTATTACTTCATCACCTAGGATAAAGAAGGAGCTATTGGACAATGAACATAGCTCAACTTTCTCTATCCATCCTGGTAGCACCAAGATGTACTGAGATCTACAAGAACACTTCTGGTGGGATAACATGAATAAAGAGATTTTGTAATATATCTCAAGGTGATTTTTATGTCGTCAAGTTAAAGTAGAGTGACAAAATTCCAAAGGGATGATGAAACCATGGACTATACCCATGTTGAAATGGGATAATGTCACTATGGAATTTGTTGTGGGTCTCCTGAAGACATCCAAAGGAAATAATGCGATATGGGTTATGGTGAACCGACTCACCAAGACTGCCCACTTTATCTCTATTCAGGAAGATCTTTCACTTGAAAAAATTGAAAATATATATGTGAAGAAAGTGGTGAGACTTCATGGGGTTACACTCTTGATTGTCTCTAATCATGATCCAAGGTTCACATCTAAATTCTAGAGGAGTCTCCAATATGCTTTGAGTACTGAATTAAATTTCAACATGGCCTATCACCCCCAAACTGATGGGAAATCTGAAAGGAATATTTATCTGATCGAAGATTTTCTAAGAGCCTACTCTTTAGAATTCAAAGGTGTATGGGATCAGTATCTCCCATTGGTTGAGTTCTCATATAGCAATAGCTTCCACTCAGGTATTTAGATGGATCCATATGAAGATCTGTATGGAAAGTGATGTAGAACTCCAACTTGTTGAGATGAAGTTGGAGAAAGAAAGCTACATGGACCTGATCTTGTGTAAGAGATTATAGAGAAGGTTAAAGTCATCCAACAATATATCAAAGCTGTTCAAATTCAGAAAAAGAGATATGCTGACAACTGTCAAAGGGACTTGGAGTTTGACATTGGAGAAAAAGTATTCCTTCGAATATCACCATGGAAGAGAGTCATACGCTTTGGAAAAAAAGGGAAGTTAATCCCAAGGTACATTGGCCCCTTTGAGATCCTTGACCGCAGAGGAGATGTGGCCTATTGGGTTTCAATTCCACCAAATATGGCTCAATTTCATGATGTGTTTCACATATCACTCCAAAGGAAGTACATACCAAATCCCTTACATGTACTGAACTCATAGGTGGTATACATAGAAGATGATCTCTCTTATGAGGAGCAGCCAGCAAAGATTTTGGACCGGATAGATAAGGTTCTACGCAAAAAAACAACCCACCTTGTCAAAGTGTTTTGGAGGAACCATAAGTATGATGAATCAACATGGGAACTATAGGATGTGATTAAGGAGAATTACCCTCACCTGTTTATGTAAAATGAAATTTTGAGGGTGAAATTTCAAAAGGGGGGAAGAATGTAATGATCCAAACTTTTATCAATGCAATTTCTCCCTTCTTGTAGTAATGTCATAATCACATAAAATCACATTAGGAAACAGAATGACACGTCATGCTTAAATGAACTACTATGTGACCTTTAAACATAAATTTTCCACTTTTGTGATTTGAATTTCAAAAATATGACATACACGGTTGCGATCAGTGAGATGTTTAGAGTTCGATAGGACAAACTTAATTTTTGGTGAATAGTAACATACCCATATGAATAGTAAGGTTTCCCTTATGAATAGTAATATGACCCTTATGAATAGTAACATGACCCTTATTAATAGTAAATCGACAAACTAAATAGGAACCTTACCGATGATAGTATAAATAAAATTTATCTATCATATAAGTGACAATATGATATAATTACATTATAGTGTTAGTATTTTTAAAAGTCATGAATATTTAATGATTAATTTAATAATTTAAAAGAAAATTTATTTTTATAAAATATATTCATAAACAAGTATTTTGATTTCATATGATTATATGACAATTTTATGAGACCTTAATTAATTTTTCAAAGTGTTAGAAAAGTATTTTTTAATTTTAAAATTTGTATTTTTCAAGTAAAGTATGATTTTAATTAAAAATTAAATTATTCATATTTAAAAAATTATTTTGATAAAATGGAGTTCATTTTTGAATTCTATACATTGAAAAATGTTTAGGGTGAATTTTTGGGATTTTTCTAAAATACTTAAATTTTTGGTGAATAGTAAAATTCGATCATTTACAAAATATGCTAAATAAATGAATTTATGCATCATGCTTGAGTTATGAATGATGTAAATGGACATTAGTTTTAACATAAATAAACTTATTACTATTTTTAGTCACAATAATACTCACTATTTCTTTTCTTGTGGAGAAATAATAAATTAATGAATATAATATTGAGAAAACCCCTCTCCTCTCCACTATAAATATCACCCCTCACAACCTCATTTATTCAGAACTATCAATCTTCAAGACTTGTCTAAATTCTACCCAAAACACTTCTCCATCCCATCCCCCACGTCCAAGAGATCTTGGTCTCATCAAAAGACCAAGCCTAGGTTCTTTAAGGAGGATCTCAAGAAGAGGGTTCAAGTGGTAATTCCTCTCTCTCTTTTCTTTCAATTTCCTTTCAAATTTCATTTATTTTCTTATCCTATCCTCAAATAATCATATCCAAATTTCATGATAACTCTTGTATGATTGATATAATGGTATTTTATCATGTTAATGGAAGATTATTCATTATACTCCCTCTCTCTCTATTTTTATAAAAATGAAATTGTTGTCTGTGATGTGTTAATTTACCTACATCATGGGTGATGCTCTTCCATTTTCCTTAAACTACTTCAATACTGTCAATAAAACCATTAAATGGTTGAAAAAATATTTCAATATTTATTTTTAACCCTTTTTATGTTTTATAAACAACTTTTATTCATAATTCTAAATGATAAAACAAAACATGCTCGTTATGATCCAAAAACCGCCCAAATTAATCTAAAATGATCATCATTAAATTCCAACTAATGATTAATCCAAATGGTATGTAACATAATTCATTAAAATATCATTTAAACTCCTATAAGATCATTAATAACATGTAATATCAATTATTTATTTTTATCCATTTTCTACATGAACTTCCATTCATGTGTACAAGTGAACCGTTCATGAAAACTGAGAAAAAGGAACACTCTCAAACAATGAATTTAAACTCTATAACTCATCCAAAGGCCCATAAAATAACTTAATAAAACCATAATGAATCATTTTAATGTATAAAAGGTTCTGGAATTGTGAATTAATGAATCTAATGTCATTATATAGGACATTAAAGTGAAGAAAGTATTCGGACACAAGGTAAGGGGAATTCTCGAACCCAGCTTTCTTTCTTCGGGTTTTCCCTCTTTAACTCCATTTTCAGTATGGTTATTCCTTAAAAAAATTATTAATAATTATATTACCTTTTCTGGGATGTATATGTTTTCTACTGGAGTTTATTTCAAACATAATGTTTTCCAAAAGGACTCTTCTTTCAAAAACACACTTTTTACTTCTCACTCAAGGGTGATGATTCTTGTATCAAGTATGATATTCCATATTTAATTTGGTAACCCAAAGTTTTTTAATGTATGCTTATTAAATGAAACCCATTCTTTTCCATGGGTTACTATATTTCCAAGATTGATATATGTTCTATGTGGCATTCATGATAATGTAAATGTTTTGATGTGACGGGTGCGCCCAGAATTATATAAAACAATGTAAATGTTATGATGTGATGGGTGCACCTGGAATTATATAGCACTCCAATGAATTGGGTAATGTGAATATCCTCATGAGTAAAGTGAATTATGCATGAAAATGATGTTATATTTTTTCACAACTATGTGTGGTAGATGACCACTAAGACACGATGTTTCATTTTTATGCATTGCCACATTCCAAGTCTTTTCTTAATGTTTCCTCTCATGATTATGATCTTATAACTATGAAATGATGATAATTATTATGATCATCCTATGTTATATTGTATCATGTTATTATCTATCCTCCTACTGGGATTTTAGCTCACCCATTTTTGATGTATATCCTCAGGTGATTACTTGTACTAAGGAGAAGTCAAGAGCCGATAAGAAGCTAGAGAAGAAGGAATTAAATAAATGTTTTAAGTTGTAAATGTTATGTATGGTACTAGTTTTCCCAAGACACTAAACATTTGGATCCTCGATGTGTAATGTTTTTATGTTGATTATCATTAAAATTATTCAAAATTAATGGAAGAAAAGTAGGGTCTCTATACACACCATCAATTGAGTTTCCTATAATTATATAAGATATATTTGGTGAACTTCACAAAACATTATATGTTAAAATATATTTTTAGAGAAATTATTCCATGAAAAATATTCAGAAAATATTTATATTGATTGAAACTATAGATATTTAGTTTAGAATTCATTTCATATAAAATAAATCATATGGTGTGACAAATACAGGGATGATTAAAGATTCTTCTTGAGGGAGATTCCCGATATTACATTTGGGGCTTGGAGAATTTGTAATATAGATATAGCTCATACTTGTGTGTATCCAAACCTGATAGAAGATAATACATCATTGTATTTTTAATTTGTTGCATCTATTATTGTTAAGATGATTAGGATATGCCATGATGTGCCTATTTCCCTTATGCAGGAGAGAATACAAAAAAAAATTGGTTATAATATTTTCTATACAAAGGAATGGATGACAGAATATAAGGAAATTATCATGGTGTACAGTGATTCTGATCACGCATATCAGGTGTTATCACAATTACTATCCATAATAAGACACAATGGCCATGTTTTCTTCCATATCTATACAAATGAACATATGTCTTAAGATAACTGACTTGATCCATCTCATGTCAAATTTCATCAATTTTTATGGGAATTCCTTCAATCTATTTCCATGTTTTGTTTCTTTAAAAAGTTCATAAAAATTGAAAGAATTTTTCTATGTGGAAAATACACTGGTACATTACAGATTGTGGAAATCAAAGATGGAAATCCTTCACCTCTTCCGCTTTTATTTTCCACTATGGATAAGGAAAATTATGAATCGTGGAGTTGTTTTTTAGCATTATTAGAAAACATTTCACCCAAATTTAGGGTGTATATTTGATATTTTGTCATTATCAGGCAATCAATGGGGAAATAAATACAAATCCTATTACTTGTAAACCCCTTAATTCACATCATTGATATTGCATCAAACACATTTTAAGCAATGTGTGAAATAATTTTCATGATCAACCTACGGAGAAGGCTATCACAAATATTAGTATGCAGTCTCTTTTTCATTTTTTACAATTTCAGCATAATGATAAAATAAATTTACCTAAAATATGATCACTTTCATGTAGAAAATGAGCCAGATAAATTAAGGTTTTATTAGATATTAGAAGTAATCCATGGGCCTAAATAGGGAGTGTATGATTACATGATCTGGATTCCAAATAGAAATAGACATTGGTAGATGATGGGGGGAAGAGGTATGGACACATGACCTCAAACAAAATGGAGTGCATCAATGGAATATTCAAGGGTATTTTCAAGTTACCTATAATTATCTGAGTTCAGGATAAATTTTATCATTATATATAGAACTTCATCAAAACAGGAAAGAAAACTGCTGATGGGATTCATCAGGGGTTGTGGTGAAGAATATTATTATTATTGAGAGAAAATTTTCAACTAATAAGATAGTCGCTTTGAAGTGAAAGAGTTTCAGGATCCCATCATAGGTAGAATTAGTTGATTTCTAGTTGTATTGCTGGATGCGAGGCAGTGTTAGTGTGGAAACTTCCAAACATTATGGTTTCCATGTGTGCATGAAATTGTGTTATGTGCCTCTATGAACATATCAGGGGAACCATAAATTGATTCAGTGTACCATCTCGACACCATTTCTAGCTATTATGGTGCACCATGGACACCTATTAGGGAGTTTCAGTATTTCCTAATACCTGAAGACCAATCCACATTGATACCTAACATCAATAGGATGCATCAATAAGGGAGAATGAAGTCCTGTAGGATGCAGAATAAGATGGACTTGTATCAAGAATAAGGGAAATGTTTGAGATATAGTATATTTCATTGTGAAGTTCATTATAGGAAATTATTCCCAAACATTTTTAGATCGTGTTCACACTCTTAGACATGATAATTTATTACCTCCGTTGAGAACTTTTCATATTATCAATTACCTGGTTTTAATATAAAATACTTTATTTTTTATAATTCTATGGAATTCTTGAATACTTTTACTATCAAAAAATAAACAGATCCTAAATTATAAAAAAATTTATATAAATCACACTCAAGATAAAAATGACTAAATATTACATCATTTTAATAACTAAAACTTTCTTCTACTCATAATCATACATATAATTTCCTAGGGAAGTGGGAAAACAAAAGGAGTGAGATCAAAATCTCTATAAGGGAAAATTGAACAATGAATCATAAAGGGTTAGATCATAATCATGAGATATCACATAATAATGGTATAAAGATCAAATTAAAAGGATTATAAATCATAAGAGAAGACCAAATAAGTTTCTTTGTGACCATCTGTCACCACTAAACCATCCTAATATGAAGTAAATAATAACAAGAGAGACTAAAATGCTATAAAATTCCCTTCCTTTATAAAGTGTTTTTACATGATAAAACCATATTGTAAATCATCCTTTGGTTTTCATAATATGTATTTCATATTCACATAATAAGGAATATGAAAAGTACATGTGATATGACATAAAAGCATAATCAAACTAACCATTGATACACCATAAATAAAGCATGTGAGAAAATATATATAAAATATACCATCATGTAATAAATCATACATAAATGAAAAATAAAATATTTTGGTATCTAACCTATTGGTATACATTCTAGACATGAATTAAATCCCCAATTCATAAGGTGGGTCTAAATTATATAACCAATATGTGCACAAATCTATTTTTAATTTAAAAAACCTTTAAAAACATAACTCTCTTCCAAAAATAATGGAGGAAAAACCAATCACCTTCATAATAGTGATCGAGAAAAAGGAAAAATCAGGTCCTCATGATCCTAGTTTCACAACAAACAACAAAGATCCTTCATCAAACCCCTTAGATCCGCCACTTCCCAATTGGGTTCCAATGAGAAAGGGGGAGAAAAGATCTATTGGGAACCTAAGAAAAGAAGATAAAACCACACAAAAAATCAAACATACCTAGAGAAATCTATTGATAATGAAGGTAGATCCTTGGAAACCTATATAAAGACCTCAATAAAAGCCAATATCAAATTAAAGTGTACATATGAGATATAAAACTTGAACTGATGTGTTGGATAGTTATATAATACCCCCACCCATAACATAATGACAATCCATACTTTTTTATTCCATAAGAATATAAGAACATACATAATTAATTCATAGCTTAATTACCTCATAGAAAATAAATAGGTTTCATGAAAATTTAATTAAAACGTTGTTATAATACATACAGAGAAATAAGGTGAATCATATTATTTAGGCATATCCTCAATAAAATATGACAAACATCAAAGGATGTTGACATGGATGAAACGTGCTTTTATAAAAGCATTAGAAATGTTCTTTGAGAAACAAGATGCAATTACCTTTTCTTTTGGTAAGAAAAATTTCATAAAAAATGGGATAATCATGTTATGTCTTAAATTCTACCAATATTAACATTATTCTGACCATAATGTTATATTTATATTTTACACTTATGTGATATATATTTCATTTTTATTTTTGGATATGTAGGATACTACTATACTCACTGATAAACATAGAAATGTTTCATGTGAGGTGATAGCGAGTTGTGAGGTTCGATGGATTAGGGTGCGTAGAGAATATCATTATCATCGCATTATTTCTCCAGTTTATATTAAATAATACCTACATCATGCTGGATTCTATGATGTGGTTGTATCTGATTATAAATTCATTTATCATCACCTCATTTATACCCTATTAGAGAGATGGATACCTGAGCTTCACACATTCCACATTCTTAGGGGAGATAAGACCATAACCCTTGAGGATGTGGAAATTCTACTCAGTTTTCCAATCCAGGGTGATGCAGTTATAGGAAACACCTATAGAGACTAGCCTCAGTTTGTATAGTGATTTATTGTTCTTAACATTTTGGGGGATGATACTGCTAAGGATGGAGTTTATCTATCTTCGAGATGGCTGAACATGCACTTTGAACATTTACCCTTTCAAGTTGATGAGAAGACTGTCATGCATCATGCCCATGTATATATATTGTTGCTCATTCAGAGGAAATTGTGTGTTTATCACTCTGGTGTGATGTCCACAAGATGTATTTGGGGCTACTAGAGTACTTTGATTAGGTTGGAAGATGCAGTGGGGCTTCTTTGTGCTTATCATAAATGTAGAAAGAATTTTGCACATCATTCTAATTAGATCGCATTTATCTAGGGGATGCTTGATCGTCATTCAGATGTGGGCATTGGAATGCATCCCTCCCTTATCCCCTATGTTACTAGTCTAGATCTTTATATGGATGTGTTGTGTTATGATCCAAATGGAAGTTGGCATTATCACTAATCTTTATTTTTTTTTAATGCTAATATGAGTTATTATACTCTATTGCTTATTATTTATCACTTTCAATGTTTAACATTACAGGTGGAGTCAAGAAAATAAAATCATCAGGATTCCAAGACAAAATTTGGGTGTATATCGTCTCATGTTTGATAGTTTAGTACCAACTGATGTAACTAAATACATTCTTCTATTGACTATTAAATTTTATAATGTTTTCATTTTTGGAAATTAGTAAAAAAAATTAACAAATGTCACATTTTATTTCAGAAATAATGGTTTCCATACTGGGATCTATTAGACCATCTTCTCACATACTACACTGATGGGAATCACAGTGCTACAGTTATAGTGTCTCTATTTCAATTTCATATTTTTCAATCACACACCAGTTTGAAGTTGTTCATCATATTCTAGTTCCACCAAGATGGGCAGCAATGCTTTATTCCGTGAATTTGAGGAGGAGGGAGGATGTCGACTAGCGCTGGTGACATGTAGAGTATATCGAACTCTGGGATAAGCATGTGTCATTTCTTATTGAGGGCATTCATACGATGTGATTTCATCTATTATATCAACTCAATCATGATCCATGGAATAGACTAAAGTCTATATTGTACCTTACTCCGCAAGGTAGATGGATTTAGGATCTGTTAAGTCAATAAATTTACATTAGTTTGTTTGTTATACTTTTTTTAATTCATTTTGAATATCTTTACATCATACTTGACTACAACATATTATCCATATGTCTAATCCAGAGGAGGGTTAGGTTTTTAACCATGTTGCAGTAGAGGAGATGTTGCTAGCATATCATGTTATATATGATAGAATATTTGATCTTCGGCCTCAGGTAGAGGATGTTTCTTCCCAGGGAGAGTAGGTTTCTAATTAGGAGCCGCCTATGCACCTCTTCCACTTTTATTTTACACTATGGATAAAGAAAATTATGAATCGTGGAGTTGTTTTTTAGCATTATTAGCAACCATTTCACCCACATTCAGGGTGAATATTTGATATTTTGTCATTATCAGGAAATAAATGGGGAAATGAATACAAATACTATTACTTGGAAATACCTTAATTCATATCATTGATATTGCATCAAACACATTTCAAGATATGTGTGAAATAATTTTCATCATCAACCTATGGAGAAGGCTATCACAAATCTTAGTATGCAGTCTCTTTTTCATTTTTTACTATGTCAACATAATGATAAAAGAAATTTACCTAAAATATGATCACTTTAATGTAGGAAATGAGCTAGATCAATTAAGGTTTGATTAGATATTAGAAGTAATCCATGGGCCTAAATAGTGTGTGTATGATTACATGATCTGGATTCTAAATAGAAATAGACATTGGTAGATGATGGGGGGAAGAGGTACGGACACATGACCACAAACACAATGGAGTGCATCAATTGAATCTTCAAGGGGATTTTCAAGTTACCTATAATTATCCTAGTTTAGGATAAATTTTATCATTATATATAGTACTTCCTCAAAAGAAGAAAGAAAATTGTTGATGGGATTCATCAAGGGTTGTATTACATACTTCAATTTCAACAAGATATTTACAAGAACATTGAATAATATTATTATTATTTAGTGAAAATTTTAAACTAATAAGATAATCGATTTGAAGTGAAAGAGTTTCAGGATCCCATCATAGGTAGAATTAGTTGATTCATGGTTGTATTGCTGGATGTGAGGTAGTGTCAGTGTGGAAACTTCCAAACATTATGGTTTCTATGTGTGCATGAAATTGTGTTGTGCGCCTCTATGAACATATCATGGGAACCATACATTGATCCAGTGTACTAACTCGACACCATTTCTAGCTATTATGGTACATCATGGACACCTATTAGGGAGTTTCAGGATTTCCTAATGCCTGAAGACCAGTCGACATTGATACCTAACATCAATAGGATGCAACAGTAAGGGAGAATTAAGTCCTGTAGGATGCAGATTAAGATGGACTGGTATCAAGAATAAGGGAAATGTTTGAGATATAGTATATGTCATTGTGAAGGTTATTATAGGAAATGATTCCCAAACAATTTTAGATCATGTTCACACTCATATACATGAGGATGTATTACCTCCATTGATAACTTTTCATATTATCAATTACATGGTTTTAATTTAAAATCCTTTATTTTTTAGAATTCTATGGAATTTTTGAATACTTTTAATATCAAACAATAAAATGATCCTAAATTATACAAACATTTATATAAATGACACTCAATATAAAAATGCCTAAATATCACACCATTTTAATAACTAAAACTTTCTTCTACTCATAATCCTACATATAATTTCCTAGGGAAGTGGGAAAACAAAAGGAGTGAGATCAAAATCTCAATAAGGAAAAATTGAACAATGAATCATAAAGGGTTAGATCATAATAATGAGATATCACCTAAGAATGGTATAAAAATATAATTAAAATGATTATAAATCATAAGATAAGACCAAATAAGTTTCTTTGTGACTGTCTGTCACCATGAAACCATCCTAATATGAAGGAAATAACAACAAGAGAGACCAAAAAGCTATAAAATTCCCTTCCTTTATAAAGCGTTTTTACATGATAAAACCATTTTTTAAACCATCATTTGTTTTTCATAATATTCATTTCATATTCACATAATAAGGAATATGAAAAGTACACGTGATATGACATAAAAGCATAATCAAACTAACCATGGATACACCATAAAGAAAGAATGTGAGAAAATATCAACAAAATATACCATCATGTAATAAATCATACATAAATGAAAAATAAAATATTTTGGGATCTAACCTATTGGTATACATTCTATATGTGAATGAAATCCCCAATTCATAAGGTGGGTCTAAATGATATAACCAATATGTGCACAAATCTATTTTTAATGTAAAAACCCTTTAAAAAATAACTCTTTTCCAAATATAATGGAGGAAAAACCAATCACCATCATAATAGTGATCGAGAAAAAGAAAACATCAGGTCCTCGTGATCCTAGTTCCATAACAAAAAACAAAGATCCTTTGTCAAACCCCTTAGATCTGCCACTTCCCAAATGGGTTCCAATGAGAAAGGGGGAAAAGAGATCTATTGGGAACCTAAGAAAAGAAGATGAAACCACACCAAAAATCAAACATACCTAGAGACATCTATTGATAATGAAGGTAGATCCTTGGAAACCTATAGAAAGACCTCAATACAAGCCAATCTCAAATTAAAGTGTACATATGAGATATAAAACTTTAACTGATGTGTTGGATGGTTATATAAGACCCCACCCATAACATAATGACAATCCATAATGTTTTATTCCATAAGAATATAAGAACATCCATCATTAATTAATAGCTTAATTACCCCATATAAAATAAATAGGTTTCATGAAAATTTAATTAAAACGTCATTATAATACATACACTGAAAGAAGGTGAATAACATTATTTAGGCATATCCTGAATAAAAGATGAAAATCATCAAAGGATGTTGACATGGATGAAATGAACTTTTATAAAAGCATTAGAAATGTGATTTTAGAAACATGATGCAATTACCTTTTCTCTTGGTAAGAAAAATTTCATAAAACAATGGGAATAATCATGTTATGTCTTACATTTTACCAATATTAACATTATTCTGACCATAATGTTATATTTATATTTTACACTTATGTGATATATATTTCATTTTTATTTTTGGATATCTAGGTTACTACTATACTCACTAAGAAACATAGAAATGTTTCATGTGAGGTGCTAGTGAGTTGTAAGGTTCGATGGATTAGGTTTCATAGAGAATATCATTATCATCGCATTCTTTCTCTAGTTTCTTTTACACAATACCTACATCATGTTGGATTCTATGAAGTGGTTGTATCTGATTGTACATTCATTTATAATCACCTCATTTCTACCCTATTAGAGATATGGAGACCTGAGCTTCACACATTCCACTTTCTTAGGGGGGAGAAGACTATAACCCTTGAGAATGTGGAAATTCTACTCAGTTTTCCAATCCAGGGTGATGCAGTTATAGGAAACACCTATAGAGACTAGCCTCAGTTTGTATAGTTATTTATTGTTCTTAACATTTTGGGGGATGATACTACTAAGGATGGAGTTTATCTATCTTTGAGATGGATGGACATGCACTTTGAACATTTACCCTTTCATACTGATGAGAAGACTGTCATGCATCATGCCCGTGCATATATATTGTAGCTGATTCAGGGAAAATTGTGTGTTTATCACTCTAGTGTGATGTCCACAAGATGTATTTGGGTCTACTAGAGGGCTTTGATCAGGTTGGAAGATACAATTGGGCTTCTTCATGCTTAGCATAAATGAATAAGGATTATGCACATCATTCTGATTAGATCGCAGTTATCTAGGGGATGTTTCATCCTCATTCAGATGTGGGCATGGGAATGCATCCCTCCCCTAGACCCTATTGTTACTAGTATAGATCTTTATATGGATGTGTTGTGTGATGATCCACATGGAATCTGGCATGATCACTCATATTTATTTTTTTAATTCTAATATGATTTATTATACTCTATTGCTTATTATTTATCACTTTCAAATTTTTAAATTATAGGTGGGGTCAAGAAAATAAAATCATCAGGATTCCAAGACAAAATTTGGGTGTATATCACCTCATGTTTGATATTTTAATACCAAATGATGTAACTAAATACATTCTTCTATTGACTATTCAATTTCATAATGTTTTCATTTTTTGAAATTAGTAAAAAAAATATTTTAACAAATGTCACATTTTATTTCAGAAATAATGGTTTCAATACTGGGATATATTATACCATCTTCTCTCATACTGCACTGATAGGAATCACAGTGCTACAGTTGTAGTTCCTCTCTTTCAATTTCATATTTTTCAATCACATGCCAGTTTGAATTTGTTCATCATATTCAAGTTCCACCAAGATGGTAGGAAATGCTTTATTCCGTGAAGTTTATGAGGAGGGAGGATGTCAACTAGTGCTGATGACATGTATAGTATCTCGAACTCTGGGATAAACATGTGTCATATCTTATTTAGGGCATACATAAAATGTGATTTCATCTATCATATCAACTCAAGCATGATCCATGGAATAGACTAAAGTCTATATTGTACCTTACTCCACAAGGTAGATGGATTCAGGATCTGGTAAGTCAATAAATTTACATTAGTTTGTTTGTTATAATTTTTTTAATTCATTTTGAATATCTTTATATCATACTTGACTACAACATATTATCCATATGTTTGATCCAGAGGAGGGTTAGGTTTTTAACCATGCTGTAGTAGAGGATATGTTGCTAGCATATCATGTTATATACGATAGTATCTTGGATCTTCCACCTCAGGGATAGGATTTTTCTTCCCAGGGATAGGAGGTTTCTAATTAGGAACCTCCTATGCACCTCTTCCACTTTTATTTTCCATAATGGATAAGGAAAATTATGAATTTTGGAGTTGTTTTTTAGCCTTATTAGCAATCATTTCACCCACATTCGGGGTGTATATTTGATATTTTTCATTATCAGGAAATCAATGGGGAAATCAATACAAATCCTATTACTTGGAAACCCCTTAATTCACATCATTGATATTGCATCAATCACATTTCAAGAAATGTGTGAAATAATTTTCATGGTCAACCTATGGAGAAGGCTATCACAAATCTTAGTATGCAGTCTCTTTTTCATTTTTTACTATGTCAACATAATGATAAAATAAATTTACCTAAAATATGATCAATTTAATGTAGAAAATGATCCAGATCAATTAAGGTTTGATTAGATATTAGAATTAATCCATGGTCCTAAATAGGGAGTGTATGATTACATGATCTTGATTCCAAATAGAAATAGACATTGGTAGATGATGGGAGGAAGAGGTATGGACATGTGACCACAAACACAATGGAGTGCATCAATGGAATCTTCAAGGGGATTTTCAAGTTACCTATAATTATCCTAGTTCAGGATAAATTTTATCATTATATACAGTACTTCATAAAAAGAGGAAAGAAAACTACTGATGGGATTCATCAGGGGTTGCGGTACATACTTCACTTTCAACAAGAGATTTACAAGAACATTGAAGAATATTATTATTATTGAGTGAAAATTTTCAACTAACAAGATAGTCAATTTGAAGTGAAAGAGTTTCAGGATCCCATCATAGGTATAATTAGTTGATTCCTAGTTGTATTACTGGATGCGAGGTAGTGTCAGTGTGGAAACTTCCAAACATTACTGTTTCCATGTGTGCATGAAATTGTGTTATGTGCCTCTATGAACATATCATGGGAACCATACATTGATCCAGTGTACCAAATCAACACCATTTCTAGCCATTATGGTGCACTATGGAAACCTATTAGGGAGTTTCAAGATTTCCTAATGCCTGAAGACCAGTCGACATTGATACCTAACATCAATAGGAAGCAACAGTAAGGGAGAATGAAGTCCTGTAGGATGAAGAATAAGATGGACAGGTTTCAAGAATAAGGGAAATGTTTGAGATATAGTATATTTCATTGTGAAGGTCATTACAGGAAATGATTCCCAAACATTTTTAGATCGTGTTCACACTCTTATACATGATGATGTATTACCTCCATTGAGAACTTTTCATATTATCAATTACATGGTTTTAATATAAAATACTTTATTTTTTAGAATTCTATGGAATTTTTGAATACTTTTACTATAAAAAATAGATCCTAAATTATACAAACATTTATATAAATCACACTCAAGATAAAAATGCCTAAATATTACATCATTTTAATAACTAAAACTTTCTTCTACTCATAATCCTACATATAATTTCCTAGGGAAGTGGTAAAATAAAAGGAGTGAGATCAAAATCTCAATAAGGGAAAATTGAACAATGAATCATAAAGGGTTAGATCATAATCATGATATATCACATAAGAATGGTATAAAAATATAATTAAAAGGATTATAAATCATAAGAGAAGACCAAATAAGTTTCTTTGTGACTATCAGTCACCACCAAACCATCCTAATATGAAGGAAATAACAACAAGAGAGACCAAAAAGCTGCAAAATCCCCTTCCTTTATAAAGCATTTTTACATGATAAAACCATTTTTAAATCATCCTTTGGTTTTCATAATATGAATTTCATATTCACATAATAAGGAATATGAAAAGTACACATGATATGACATAAAATCATAATCAAACTAACCATGGATACACCATAAAGAAAGCATGTGAGAAAATATCCATAAAATATACCATCATGTAATAAATCATACATAAATGAAAAATAAAATATTTTGGGCTCTAACTTATTGGTATACATTCTAGACATGAATGAAATCCCCAATTCATAAGGTGGGTCTAAATGATATAACCAATATGTGCACAAATCTATTTTTAATGTAAAAACCTTTTAAAAACATAACTCTCTTCCAAAAATAATGGAGGAAAAACCAATCGCCTTCATAATAGTGATCGAGAAAAAGAAAAAATCGGGTCCTCGTGATCCTAGTTCCACAACAAAAAACAAAGATCCTCCATCAAACCCCTTAGATCTGCCACTTCACAATTGGGTTCCAATGGGAAAGGGGGAGAATAGATCTATTGGTAACCTAAGAAAAGAAGATGAAACCACACAAAAAATAAAACATACCTAGAGACATCTATTGATAATGAAGGTAGATCATTGGAAACCTATAGAAAGACTTCAATACAAGCCAATATCAAATTAAAGTGTACATATGAGATATAAAACTTTAACTGATGTGTTGGATGGTTATATAATACCCCGCCCATAACATAATGACAATCCATACTTTTTTATTCCATAAGAATATAAGAACATCCATCATTAATTCATAGCTTAATTACCCCAGAGAAAATAAATAGGTTTCATGAAAATTTAATTAAAACGTCATTATAATACATACAGAGAAAGAAGGTGAATCATATTATTTAGGCATATCCTAAATAAAAGATGAAAAACATCAAAGGATGTTGACATGGAAGAAATGTACTTTTGTAAAAGAATTAGAAATGTTCTTTGAGAAACATGATGCAATTACCTTTTCTCTTGGTAAGAAAAATTTCATAAAACAATGGGAATAATCATGTTATGTCTTACATTATACCAATATTAACATTATTTTGTCCATAATGTTATATTTATATTTTACACTTATGTGATATATATTTCATTTTTATTTGTGGATATGTAGGATACTACTATACTCACTGAGAAACATAGAAATGTTTTATGTGAGGTGCTAGCGAGTTGTGAGGTTCGATGGATTAGGGTGCATAGAGAATATCATTATCATCGCATTCTTTCTCTAGTTTCTATTACACAATACCTACATCATGTTGGATTCTATGATGTGGTTGTATCTGATTATACATTCATTTATCATCACCTCATTTCTACCCTATTAGAGAGATGGAGACCTGAGCTTCACACATTCCACTTTCCTAGGGGAGAGAAGACCATAACCCTTGAGGATGTGGCAATTATACTCAATTTTCCTATCAAGGGTGATGTAGTTATAGGAAAAATCTAGAGACTAGCCTCAGTTTGTATAGTGATTTATTTTTCTTAACATTTTGGGGGATGATACTGCTAAGGATGGAGTTTATCTATCTTTGAGATGGCTGAACATGCACTTTGAACATTTAACCTTTCACGCTGATGAGAATACTGTCATGCATCATGCTCGTGCATATATATTGTAGCTCATTCAGGGGAAATTGTGTGTTTATCACTCTAGTGTGATGTCCACAAGATGTATTTGGGGCTACTAGAGGACTTTGATTAGGTTGGAAGATACAGTTGGTCTTGTTCATGCTTATCATAAATGTAGAAGGAATAATTCACATCATTCTAATTAGATCGCATTTATCTAGGGGATGTTTCATCCTCATTCAGATATGGGCATGGGAATGCATCCCTCCCATAGCCCCTATTGTTACTAGTCTAGATCTTTATATGGATGTGTTGTGTGATGATCCACATGGAAGCTGTCATGATCACTCATATTTATTTTTTTTAATGTGAATATGAGTTATTATACTCTATTTCTTATTATTTATCACTTTCAATGTTTTACATTATAGGTGGAGTCAAGAAAATAAAATCATCATGATTCCAAGACAAAATTTTGGTGTATATAGTCTCATGTTTGATAGTTTTATACCAACTGATGTAACTAAATACATTCTTCTATTGACTATTCAATTTCATAATTTTTTCATTTTTGGAAATTAGTAAAAAAATATTTTAACAAATGCCACATTTTATTTCAGAAATAATGGTTTCCATACTGGGATCTATTAGACTATATTCTCACATACTTCACTAATGGGAATCACAGTGCTACAGTTATAGTGCCTCTCTTTCAATTTCATATTTTTCAATCATACACCAATTTGAATTTTTTCATCATATTCTAGTTCCACCAAGATGGGCAGCAATGCTTTATTCTGTAAAGTTGATGAGGAGGCAGGATGTCGACTAGCTTTGATGACATGCAGAGTATCTCTAAATCTAGGATAAACATGTGTCATTTCTTATTGAGGGCATGAATACGATGTGATTTCATCTATCATATCAACTCAAGCATGATCCATGGAATAGACTAAAGTCTATATTGTACCTTACTCCACTAGGTAGATGGATTCAAGATCTGTTAAGTCAATAAATTTACATTAGTTTGTTTTTATACTTTTTTAATTAAATTTGAATATATTTACATCATACTTGACTACAACATATTATCCATATGTCTGATCCAGAGGAGGGTTAGTTTTTGAACCATGCTGCAGTAGAGGAGATGTTACTAGCATATCATGTTATATATGATGGTATCTTTGATCTTCCACCTCAGGGAGAGGATGTTTCTTCCTAGGGAGAGGATGTTTCTAATTTAGAACCTCCTCTGCAGTTGCTAATTTTGAGGAGCCATGATGGTGAAGAGATAGACCATATTGTGTTGCATATGAGGTCTCACCTATTCCATAGGCAGAGGTCGCACCTCTAGTTGTCCAGCCTCAGCTGGTTGTGAATGTGCACCAAAAGGTATGATATCCATTTATGTTATCAAGATATCCATAGTTTTCATCAGGTATATCTAATACGAGCTCATATCAGGGTTTATATCTCAGGCCTCCACCTTTTTTGATGGAGACTTCATCGGCCTTATGGTTCCCCTAGCAGCTGATGGTGGGTCCTTCCACTTACACAGTGGAAGAAGGATCAGGTGCACATCACGAAATCTAGGTCACACCTCATCCTGATGAGTCACATGCATAGCATCAAACATTCAAGGTTATAGCACCTGAGGAATACCCCTATCTAGCTCATTATACTCCACCCCCGCATAGAGGTCAGTGATCTCAATATGGACGACCCATTCTCACACCAGAATGTGGGATGATACCTCATCATATAAAATGATTGTACTCATTCATTTATATGTTTTCTATTGACTTAAATAATTTAAAACAATAATGTATTCTATCATCTATATTATTATTTTTCTATTAAATTGATGAAATTATTTTTTACTTTCAACTATTTTTTACATGCTTATCCAGTGTTTTAATTTTCATTTATATTTTATTTATAGATTAAATTTTATAAGCATTTAGAATTGATTATTTGAAACATAAGAAAACTTATTAAATTTCAAGTAACTTTAAAATCTTATAAAATATAATCTATAAAACAACCTAATTAAAACTAAAAACATAGCATAAACATCTAATTTTTTTGAAAATAAAAATAATTTCATTAGTATAAGATACCAAGATTATTTACATGATACAAACATTTTTTATTAAAAACGTAACATTTTCAGATTAAAAAATATATGAACATAAATTATGGTATAACTAAAATGTAAATGAAATTTAGAGAATTAACTAAATTTATAATAAGTAATTGAATATAAAAGGAATGTTAAAAAATTATAAATAAATATTTAATGTATTAAAAAAACAACAAATTTTTCCATTAAAATTACTTTTCATTAATTTTTTTTATGAAATGTTTGTTATTTTCAATTATTTTTTATTTGTTTAGTAAGTGTGTAAAATTTTATTTAGATTATGTTTCTACTTTGTTATTTATAGACTTTCAAAGTCACCCACTTGAAATATTATTATATTTCATCTAGGTGACTTTGAAAGTGTATAAATTATAAAGTTTAAATGCAATCTAGATGAGATTTGGAAAACTCGCACAACATATAAAAAATAACTGAAAATAAATCATAAATATAACAAACAAAAACTAATTTACATGTCAAAAACTTTATTTTTAAAAAACATAACATTAACACTTTAAAATATTAATGAGCATAATTTTAATTAAGTATTATATTATTAATTACATTACTATGGAGTATTATTAATTATGTTATTATAATGAAATTTTAGTAATTACATTATTAATAAATATTAATTATATTACTAAATATTTACAATAATTAAAAATAATTATGTAAATAATATAATTATTAAGGAAACTAATAATGTAGTTAACTGTATAATTTTTTTAAAAAATTAATTAAATTAGTAATATAAAAAAATTAATCATTAATAATGATGGCATTATTAACAAATTATTTGTAAATATGTGTATATAAATAAATCAAATATATATATATATATATTAAATATACAAACATATATATTTTTAATTTATTAAAAGTTTTTTTTTTGTATTTGGACAAAGGTGTTATGACCGATCCGGCCTTTGTCCAAATTTGGCGGGCACTACCACAAAACAGGGCAAGGGAAGCGCGTCATTTTATCAGCACTAAGAAAAAAGTGCTAATAGAGTGTGGGCATTTATCCGCGCTTGCTAAAAGAGCTGATAAATCTACCCTTTATCAGTGCTAAAAAAAAGCACTGATAAAGGTGTACCCTTTATCAGTGCTTTTTTTAGCGCTGATAAATGGTAGATTTATCAACGTTAGTCTTAGTGCTGATAAAAGTTTTTAATAATAATTTATATACAATTATTATAATTATATTCAAAAATAATGTTTATTTGTATATATTAAATAAAAAACACATGTTTATAATTAATATATATTTTTTAATAATTCAAAAATATATATATAATGTTTTAAAAAAAGTATAAATTATAATTAAATATATATGTGTTTCCAATGTATTTGGTCAATTAATATATTGATCATGCATGCATATATGTTATGTGTCATCATGAATGTTCATTTATACATTACACTCTTCTTATTATTCTTGTTGTCCATTGATGGCTCATTTTTTATTACGTATATTTTACTAAGTGTATATATTTATTCATATTACCCATATATATACTATATTATGTTCTCAATACTTATAAAATTACATTAAATATATTTAAAGAATAAATATATTTAATATATTTATAATTATTAAATTTTAATTATATATAAATATTTTTAAATATATTTATTTGTAATTATAATTACAACTCTATATATATTTAAATAATTATAAAATTATAATAAATACATATATTATAATTTTATAAATATATATATATATTTATTTATTTATTTATTTATAAATATATAGAAATATATTTAAATATATTTATTTATAGTCATAATTATAACTATAAATAAATATATATATGTAAAAAATTATAAAATTATAATAAATATATTTATTATACTACTTATAAAGTTATAAATATATAATTAAATAAATATATTTATAAATATATACAAATATTTATAATTATAATTCCTAAATAGATATAGATATATTTAAATAATTAAAAAATTATAATAAATATATTAATTATATATATTTATATACACATCTCTATAAATAAATACAAATAGTTATAAATATAATTCTAAATAAATGAAGATATATTTAAATAATTAAAAAATTATAATAAATATATTAATTATATATATTTATAAAATTATAAATATATTTGTTATAATTTTATAATTATATATATATATATATATAATTACAACTATAAATAATGTATTTATTATATTTTTTAATTACAAATAAATATATATATATTTATTAGTTATAAATATAAATAAATATTTATTTATTTAAATAATTATTAATTCATAAAAAATATATTTATTATTTTCACATATAATTTTATATATAATTAAATAAATATATAGAAATATTTATAAATAAATAAAAATATTTATATTTATAGTTATAAATAAATACATATATATGTAAATAATTCTAAAATTATATTAAATATATTAAATATTAATATTAATAAAATTATAAATATTAAAAATATTAATTTGTTATGATTTTATAATTATTTAATATATATATATATATATATTCATTTATAATTATAATTATATATATATATATTAATATAAATAATTATAAAATTAGAAGAAATATAGTTATATACATCTATAATATTATAAATATATATAATTAATATATTTATTATATATATTTCAAAGATTATAAATATAATAAGTATATTTCTTATAATTATATAATTATTTTAATTATAATTTTATAAATATAAATATATATTTATCATGTATATAATTTTATAAATATATATAATAATAGAAATAAATTATTAACATTATATCTTTATTAGTGCTTTTTTAGCACTGATAAAGACCTATCTTTATCAGCGCTAAAAATGGTGATAAAAAAACGTCTTTATCAGCGCTATATTTTTAGCATTGATAAATGCATGTTTTATCAGCGCTTTTTATTTCAGTGTTGATAAAACATACTTTTATTGGTGCTTTTTAGCTAGCACTGATAAAAGGTTCACTGGGTTTTATAAAAAAACTCTAACTTTCTCCTCCTTCCTCGCACCCCTCAAGCTCTCTTAGAAGTCGATCACTACCGCTGCCCCTCCTTCTCTCCTGCCGCCTCTCCTCTTCTGCGAACCACACCTCCATCATGAACCTCTCATTCGTCGTGCACCACACCTTCGTCGTGCGCGAACCAGACTATCATACACCTCTCATCTGTCGCACGCCACACCTCTGTCGCATGCCACACCCCCGTCGGGCGCCACACCTCCATTGTACGCCTCTCTTCCGTCGCACACCTCTCCTCTATCAAGTGCCTCTCCTCTGCCGAAGGACTCCTCTGATGCACACCTCTCCTCTACTGCGAATGCACCTCCACCGCGCGCTGAACAACACCTCCGCGGTGAGTTTTCTCCTCTTTCTCTTTGTTTGATGGTGATGTTGTGAATTATACGGGCTAAACGCCCTGCTGAAAATCATGGTTGTTGGTGGTCCTTGTTTGCACACTAAATGAATTGCATGTTGGTTTTTTTTAAGGAGATTTGATTGTTATTGAACTTTGGTGATCTTTTGTTATCATTTTATGAATCTTATATATTAATTTGATTTAGTAATATGTAATGATATCTTATATGATTTTTGGACACCCCATTATGTATGTTTGATATATTTATGTTGTAATTTAATTCATTTATTATTTAAAAAAGTTGTTCATTAAGTTTTGAGTCATGTTTGGTCTCTAAAAAAGGATTTTATGTGTTCAACTTGGGAGAGAAGATCAATGTCTAGCAAGTATATGTCCTAGGTCCCACCTAAGTAACTAGGGTTCTCATGATAAATAAAATAGAGGAGATCAAAATCAATCATGAATTAAATCACATAAAATTTGAATGACATAAAAAACTATTCATCTCGCCTCTAAACACCATTCACTAAAACAACCTCTTTTTACCCATGTATAACAAATTTAAAAAAAAATCAACCCACTTTATATAACCATAAAAATCCAAATATAATATAGTGAAAATGTTCCCAAATCAAAAATGATTTTTATAAAGTTCCTACCAGGCCTTTGATAATTTATTGATAACCAAAACATGAAATTATTTTTAAGAATTTTCCAAATGATCCTTAAATATTTAACTCATTTTAAACACATAAAATCCTTTTCTAGAGACCAAACATGATTCAAAACTTAATGAACAACTCCTTTAAATAATAAATGATTTAAATTCCAACATAAATATATCAAACATACATAACAGGGTGTCCAAAAATCATATAAGATATCATTACATATTAATAAATCAAATTAATATATAAGATTCATAAAATGATAACAAAAGAACACAAAAGTTCAATAGCAATCAAATACCCTTCAAAAACCAACCAACATGCAATTCATTTAGTGTGAAAACAAGGACCACCAGCAGCCATGATTTTCAGCGGGGCATTTAGCCCGTATAATTCACAACATCACCATCAAATAAAGAGAAAGAGGAGAAAACTTACTATGGAGGTGTCGTTCAGCGTGCGGCAGAGGTGCGTTCGCGACTGAGGAGAGGCTCACAGCGGAGGAGTACCCCGGCAAAGGAGAGGCGCTCAACAGAGGAGAGACGTGTGGTGGAGGAGAGGTGTGTGGTGGAGGTGTGGCGCACGGTAGAGGTGTGGCGCACGGCGGAGGTGTGACGCATGGTGGAGGAGAGGCACACGACAGTCTGGTTCACAGCGAAGGTATGGTTTGCGACAGAGGAGAGGCGGTAGGAGAGGAGGAGGAGAAGAAGGTGCGACAACAGCGATCGGCTTCCACGAGAGCTTGAGGGGTGCGAGGAAGGAGGAGAAAGTTAGGGGTTTTTTATAAAACACAGTGAACCTTTTATCAGCGCTAGCTAAAAAGCACTGATAACGTTTTTTAGCGCTGATAAAGATAAGTCATTATCAGTGCTAAAAAAATGCTGATAAAGATATAATGTTAATAATTTATTTCTATTATTATATATATTTATAAAATTATTTACATGATAAATATATATTTATATTTATAAAATTATAATTTAAATAATCATAAAGTTATAAAAAATATACTTATAATATTTATAATCTTAGAAATATATATAATAAATATATTAATTATATATATCTATAAGATTATAGTTGTATATAACTATATTTCTTATAATTTTATAATTATTTATATGAATACATATCTATTTATAATTATAATTATAAATGAATATATTTATTTATTTAAATAATTATAAAATTATAAAAAATTAATATTTATAATACTTATAATTTTATTAATATTTATATTTAATATATTTATTATAATTTTATAATTATTTAAATATATCTGTATTTATTTATAACTATAAATATAAATATTTGTATCTATTTCTCAATATATCTATATATTTATTTAATTATATATAACATTATATATGAAAATAATAAATATATTTTTTATGAATTAATAATTATTTAAATAAATATATATTTATTTATATTTAAAACTAATAAATTAATATATATTTATTTGTAATTAAAAAATGTAATAAATAAATTATTTATAGTAGTAATTGTAAATATAAATATATAAATATATATATATATATAATTATAAAATTATAAAAATATATTTATAATTTTATAAATATATATAATTAAATATTTATTATAATTTTTTAATTATTTAAATATATCTACATTTATTTATAATTATATTTATAACTATTTGTACTTATTTATAGATATTTTTATATAAATATATATAATTAATATATTTATTATAATTTTTTAATTATTTAAATATATCTATATTTATTTAGGAATTATAATTATAAATATTTGTATTTATTTATAAATATTTGTATATATTTATAAACATATTTATTTAATTATATATTTATAACTTTATAAGTTGTATAATAAATATATTTATTATAATTTTATAATTTTTTACATAAATATATTTATATATATATATATATAATTATAATTATAATATATGTATGTATTGTAATTTTATAATTATTTAAATATATATAGAGTTATAATTATAATTACAAATAAATATATTTAAAAAGTATTTATATATACTTAAAATTTAATAATTATAAATATAATAAATATATTTATTCTTTAAATATATTTAATGTAATTTTATAGGTATTGTGAACATAATATAATATATATATATATGGGTAACATGAATTAATCATATACAACTAGTAAAATATACATAAAAAACAAGGCATCAATGGACAACATGAATAATAAGAAGATTGTAATGTATAAATGAACATTCATCATGATACATAACATATATGTACACATGATCAATATATTAATTGACCAAATTCATTAGAAACACGTATATATTTAAATATAATCTTATAATTTTTTTAAAACATTGTATATATATTTGAATTATTAAAAAATATATATTAATTATAAACATGGTTTTTTATTTAATATATACAAATAAACATTATTTTTGGATATAAATATAATAATTGTATATAAATTATTATTAAAAACTTTTATCAACGCTAAAAAATGCTGATAAAGGGTACACCTTTATCAGTGCTTTTTTTGGCACTGATAAAGGGTAGATTTATCCGTGTTTTTAGCTAGCATTGATAAAGACCCCCCCCCCCTTATCAGTGATTTCTTCTTAGCACTGATAAAACGGCACGCTTCCCTTGCCCTGTTTTGTGGTAGTGCATGTTGACACTTGCACTCTTGCACCCCCCCTGCACTAACCCACCCAAGGGTCTGTCATTAGTTATGCTTCCCAAAGTAATTCCAAATTGCAATATTTTCAAAGAATATTCAATTCATTTCAACATAAAAATCATTAAAACAAAATTAATAAGGATTAATATTATTTTTATTCCATAAAACACTAAAAAAATTAAAACAAATTTCACTTGAATTAATAAAATAAATAAGTACATTATATATATATATATAAATTAGGGTTATCAAACACCCCTAAACATAAATCATTTCTTGTCCTTGAGTAAAACCACATCCTTTACTCACAAAGGGTCCAAACATCAATGATATTTTCAGATGATCATTCTCATAAAAAAAATTATAACTAAATATTTATAAAAGCACAAACTTTTAACCAAAATCAGGTTCCAAATCCTGCTTCATTTAAAATTGAAAATTCAATACAATTTTTTTCTTTCACTCATATCGTTAAACTATTCATTAAATATTCATTCCAATAATTATTTACCTCACCAGAATGCATATCAATCATCAGTCAAGAACATTTGAAATTGAGTTATACACAATCTCATGTTTGTGCACTCTATCCATAAGCTTGTAAGTGATCTCATGCTCAACTTATAAATTAAGCTACAAAAATAATGATGTTTTTCTCATTAATGTTCTAATGTCTCTGAGGTTCAACGTGGGTAGGTAATGATGTGAAAAAATAAAATTTGGAAGCTAAAATGAGGTCTAACATCTTAAATTACAATGTATGATATTCATGTTACACTTATTGAAATGAATCCCCACTTTCTAAAAGTGGCATCACCCAGCTCCCTGAACTCAAAGTATTTCTCATGACACCATGGATACAATGAACAATCCACTCCAGTTTTTTTATTTTCTTCATTTTTTCCTTTTTTTCAAAAGTTGTGTTTCGAATAAGTCTCACATCAATAAATCAACCCCACATGGCCTCATCATGACACTAATTTTAATATTCATAACAAGATCAATGGTCAAATAATGTTGATTTTTCACCAACCCAAGAAACAACCCATTTTGTTGAAAATTTATTACATTCATTGTTTCATTATGTATAGGTTGAAAAAAAGAATATTGAAAAATATAAGGAACATTTTTCCAATAATTGAAGAGAGTCAAACTCCTCTTTTCCAATTCAATATAAGAATTTCAAAAACTCCATAAAATTTCCAGACTCTCTTTTAAAACATTAAATAAATGATCATGTAATTATAATCAAATAAATAAGGTAGGAATGATAAATTGTATTATAGTGTAGCTCCATATTAATGCATTTCATGGATTCTATAGGTTTCACAATCGATAGATATAGGTTAGGTCTCATAGTCAAATGGGATCAATTATCAACAATAAATGGTCTCCTTCAATTTTAAGCAGTTCAAATTCATCATGTTTTGATATGAAAAATGGGAAATTTATAGTAGTGGAACACATCCCAAGTTTTCTTAAGAAATGGGTACGTTGAAATTATAACAAAAAATGGTTGTGAACCATCTTGGTAAAGAGAATTAAATATATCATAAAATCAAGTCATGGAACTAATATTACCAATTAGTTTAATAAATGAAAATTTCTATGAATAAAAATCAAGAATTGAAATCATATCAGTAATTAATTTTTGAAATAATTCAATTATATGGAAAAGAATGTGAATTTCATAAATTTATACCTAGATATTTTACTTTTTGGGTATGAAAAATTCAAAAATTTCCAATGAGAAGATAAATATCTCATAAGTGATGTTTTCTCCTGGGTCAGTGATTAAGAAAAAAACCAAATGTGGGGTATATAAGGAATACTCTCAAAACACTTAAACTAAACATTGTCCATATTGTTCAATCAAGTTTAGGGTTGAATAAAAGTCTTGAATTTTATTCTCTATACAAGAAATCTATAAAAATAAATAGAATAATAAAAAATATTCCCTATTAAAGCATGTTATTTTCCATGATCCTTGGATGTGTTTATTTTTAATTGAACTCGCACTATTTTGGTTTTTCCTATTTTCTTCCATGGAATCCTTCTTTATTCATGGATTGGTATTAGGGGACATGAAAAAATATATTTAGCAACTAGCGTGCATACTTAATTTATTAAAGATTTAAAATATATGAGAGTAAAAAATATATCACCATGAGAATATCTAGATTTAAACTAAAGTTAATATTTAAAATAGATCCTAGAAAGTAGTAAAAACTCAGGTTTACTCATAGAAGCGTTTTATTTTATGTCATTAAGCCAGTCCTTTGCATCAAGTGTCATGTAATATGATTATCAAACAATGCTAAATAGTTCTGATCTAGGAATGAATTAAAGGTCTGATCATCTGGTGAGATTTTTCTTCTCTTCCTTAGTGAGTACAACTTGAAATCCTCTTATGAGGTGAACCAGGATTTGAAATTTCCTAGTGAATGAATAGATAGCGCTTAGTCAGACTACATCTTTTAGTACTTATCATGTACATCTTCTTTCTACATCTTATTTTCAATTTAAAATACATATAATTGATTTTCAATATATTCCCTTTTCACAAATCAAAGTGTATGTTTTTATTCATTAAAAATTACTTTCATTCCTAGGAACTCTTCCCTAGAAATTTATTCCTTCTTATCCTCTTTAATTTTGTGTGTGAACCTGTGATTTTCAACTTCTTCCTTTATCTATTTTTCAAATGTTAGAGGGTATTATTTTTTAAACTATTCAGCATACTCCCAATAGTCATCCTCCATTCTTGTATATTTATTTTCCTCAATATTTAAGGTTATGATCAATATGGAAATTCTAGTAGCTATTTCATCATTTTTAGATATTGGTGTTTTCGATTCCATGAGGATTTTATTAAGATCATCATGCTCACATCCTTTCATCACACCTTCATCCCCTTATTTAAGTTTTGTGTTGGTGTTGTGAATTTTAAAAAACTTTTTCTTTATTTTAGTTGATGGATTTTACCTAAAAATTTTATACATCTTTAGGTTGTCCTCCATTAAATCTTCTAATTATTTCACCTCTTCTATTATGAGTCTAGATTTATTGCTAGGTTTCCCTTATCTCTTTTTTGACAATTTTAGTAATGTGATTTATCAAATTTTCTTTTTCTTCTTCTTTTAAATAATGGAGGGAGTCACGTTATTCTTCCTTTTATTGAATCTTTATGAGTTCCAAGCATATTTTCTTATTATCCATCTTATATTCAACTACAAACATGTTCAATTCCTATATCTTCACTATTTTTGAATTCTATGTAGTAAAAGGTTCTAATGAGTTAGTCATAAGGTAATCCAAAAGACTAATAATTTTTGAAATGAATGTGGTTATATCCTCTTGATTCCTGAATAAGTGCCCATGTATCATGAGTTGTGCCATAGATTCTTTGTTTTCTCTATCAACATTTTCAGTGAATTGAAAATCTATATCCATCCAATATTTTCTGGAATTTTTTTCTTGAGGCATTTGAAATTCAGATTCTCCCTAGAAGTACAACTCATCCCATGGTTCACCTTTGTTATAATGAAAAATATGAGTTCCTATATAGGTTATATAGTAGGTTTCATTCCAATTTGGTGTTAGATATTTCCATACCCATAAGAGTTATAAGTGTTTCATCCATCTTCAGGTTGGTTCCACCATTCAGAATTTAGTGACACCCATGCCACTAATTCCCCTTGATAACTTGAATACTATAAGGGTGATGTATTATAATATCGATTCATCAAATAATCAATCTTTCACACCACCACTAACAACCAAACATATAAAATTGAAAATAAAGAATGCAATCAAATAAGACAAAAGTAAAATTCTAAACTAAAATTAGAAAACTAAAATTAGGAAAGGAATGAATTGACATAATCAACCGGTTTTTCGATCACTACAAGTCACTATTGCTTCCCTGTTAACTATGAAAAAAAACACACCTTAGAGCATCATGAATTATCTAGGGCAGTAAGAGTATAAAATTTATAGTTTTTCTAGAAACCAATACTAACTATTAATACATGGAATAGAAAAAGTGTGAGATCTATACCATGAGGAAATAGGGAATACTAGAGACAGCCTCTAAGATAATTATTAGGTCTCCATAATTTCATCACTAATTTATTAATGAATTTAAACTATACTAATTAACAAAGTTTAAACTAGTCTTAAACTAAACATAACACAATCTATAAGGATGGAGAGAAGGGAATCAATTTCTAGGTATGGTTTTTCTTATCTATAATGATTATACTTCACTCTTGAATATAATCCAATTAATATTCATGAGGATACTTAAATTAACTAGTTATACTTATCAGGGAAAACTAATAAAACTTATGTCAGCCAACCCATTTCCTAAGGTAATCTATAACAACCTAGGTGTATTTTGTTTTATCTCTAAATTGATATGAGGAGTTCAGTAAACTCTCAACAAGATACTATAAAATAAAATCATGAGCGATGAAGAATGTAATGACATGAGGTACACATAAATTTCAACTAATCCACCCTCTCCTATGATGCATAGTCACTCATCATTGATTATTCATCAACCATGAATGAATGAATAATTATATTTGAGGGAATAAAACAATAAACTAAAGTAAATATGTTGTTGAAATAATGAAATGCTACTTGAATATCCAAAAAACAAAAATATGAATTTTATTATTACACAGTGAAAATGGAATGAGAAAAAAATCTATTAAAGCAGCGTCGTTGATAGTTAAATCCACTCTTGCTTCTTCAATCTCCATGAAATTGATCTTACGATAGTTTCCTAGATAATCCATGAAGTTTCAATCTCTATAATGAAAATATGTTTTTCTTTTTATTATTATTTTTATCATTGGGGGTGAATTCATCCACTAAAATTCATCAAACCTGAGTCAATACCCCATTTAAAAATAACTCAAAGATATAGGATCTCATTATAAATTCTATTATTTTGAATTTTGTGGCATGGTAAGAATCTCCACATTTCATATACTCATTAAATATGCAACTCTAAACTCCACTTGGACTGCCTCTTTGGGTACTCCTATGGTGTGTTGGAAAAATAAACTTGGTTTACTCTTGGATGAACCAGAATTCACTATTGCGATGGGGACTTGAAAACTTCAAATATGGAAACTTGACATGTTTGGATTTGGATTCTTGGGTGGTGTATACTGCAATCAATCTGTGAAATTTTATTTTTTCTTTGTTTCCATCATCTGTTTTGGTGTGTGTTTGTATCCCTATAAATATGGTGTGTTGTGTGTGTTTTAATATCATCTGAGAGAAGAATAAATGTTTTCCCTATTTTTTTGCTACAATTTTTTGTGATCACCTCCAATGATCTACTTCTATCTTTGTTACTGCATAATCTACCTTCAGTCATATCAGAGGTTGAAGGTAATTTTTTATGTGTGATCCAAGGAAACTATGAATATAGATCAAGTTGCAATAGGTGGAATGAGGAAGATGATGAACAGTTAGTTTCACCTTTCCTTTATTTTTTTATTCCATCACCTCTTTTTGAGATTTTCAAAGAAGGAAAAATGTGTTGTTTTATTTTCCCAGATCTTTTTTCTCCTCTCTCTCTAATATTTAAAGTGTCATATCCTTTTTTATCTCCCAAGGTGGAATAAAAACAAATTTTATCTTATTTTTCATACCTATTCTCTCTATCTCTCTCCAATTTGTCAAAAGAAAAAATTATTTTCACCCATCGTCACGCCACTTGCACCATTATTGTCTCTTACACGTCTCTCACCACACCACACCATTATTATAAAAAACCATTTTAACTGATTATTTTTCTTTCTATATTTCCTTCAGACATAAAAAAAATATCCATTCATTTGTATACTGGAAAAAATTTGGAAAGGAATTTTGAATCCATCCAAGTATACCTATCCAAAAAAATATTAGTTTTCAATTTGGAAAAAAAAGTTACAGTCTAAACTATCTTGAAAAAAAATAGAGTGCATCTTCCATTTTTAATCTAAAATATTTTTTCACCATGGTGAATGTGATTGCACAATATTTGATCTTGAAGCTGATGAAGAACAATTATGATAATTGATGCATCCAAATTCAAGCACTCCTTGGAACTCAAGATGTCATAGACATTATAGAGGATGGATACACCGAGCCAAAAGTGAGACTAGAAGTGAGACTGCAAAGGCAAAAAAGATCAAGGCATTGACGTTGATAATTTCTAAATAATCTCTTTTGGATGTTCAAAAACAACACTCTTTAGGTGGAATAATCTCTTTTGGATGTTCAAGATGTCATAGAAATTATCTTGAAGCTGATTATTTTTTCTCTTTTGGATGTTCAAAACACCACTCTTTAGGTGGAATAGAAGTGAGACTGCAAATCCAAATCCATCATTTATCAAGGCATTGACGTTGATAATTTCTAAATAATCTCTTTGTCGAAACTATAAAAGTAGATATGGGAAAATCTTCACAAAACATTTAAAGGTTTCAAAAAAGTGAAGTAGATTTGGCTTCAATATCTATGAGGTGAGTTAAAATATCTATTTATGAAATCTTATAAAACCATTGTAAAGTATCATACTTTTGTAATGGTTATGGAAAACTAACTGTACATAAATAGAGAAAATATTTATAACATGTGAGTATGTGATAAAGTTTTGCGATCCTTAGATCTAAAATTTGATTACAATGTATTTTCCCTGGATGAAAATAAGGATCTAGAGAAAATTTCTATTGAAGAACTTGTAGGGTATCTATAATCCCACAAACTAAAGGTGGATTGCTGGAGTTATACCAATGGAGGGGAACATACCCTATAACCAAATTTGTATCTCAACAACTCTGAAAAGAAGCAAAGGGGGGAATTTTTAAGAGGTCGAGGAAGAGGATTCCATGGACAAGAATCTAATCCAATAAGAGGATAATGAGGTGGAAGAATCCCAAATCTAGGAGGTTTTGGATATAAAATTATACTCCATAATAATGAGGATGAGGAATAAGGGGAGGATTCAACAATCACCAATTGGACAAAAGGAATGTTCAATGCTATAATTGTAGAAAATATGGACATTATAATAGTGAATGTTGGAATAAGTAACCCATATATAATATAACTAATTAGGAAAATATAACTAAAGTAGAATATACTTTTGGTGAGTCATGTGTGTTGATGGCACAAACATTAACACAAAATTCTGGTATGTGGTGTCTTGAATCTAGAGCTATCAACCACATGATAGGTCACAAGAACTTGTTTAAAAACCTGTATAAGAGGGTTCAAGGAGAGATTTCATTTGGCGATCTCTCAATAATATTTTTCCATGGAAGAGGAGATATTATGATCAAGAAAAAAGATGACAATCATGATTTCATCTCCAATGTTGACTATGTACCCGACATGAAGACCAACATCTTGAGTCTCGAGAAATTGGTGGAAAAAGGATTTCATATAAGTCTAAAAAGTAAAAAATGGTTATTATATATGAAAAAGGATGTATGGTCACAAAAGCATCGATGGAGAAGAAATTCATGTTTCCACTTATGAGCCAACCTAGTGTCCACAATGTTTGATGACAATACGTGATGATAAACACTGCCTATGACATCTCAGTTTCAGGAATTTAAACTTTGAATGTTTAATATTATTAGGAAATAAGAAGATAAGTAATGGAATTCCTATAATTTGACATCCAAATAAAATATGTGAAAGTTGTGTTCTAAGAAAACAACATAGAAATATCTTTGCAATGAAGGCCAACAGGAAAGCTATTGCACCACTAGAGTTTGTCATGACCCGTCCTCGGGAACCGTACCGTGACTACCCCAAGCCCGCCTTCCATAGGCCAAGGGCTGGCAACTAGCACCAAAGGCGTAAATCCCGATAACTGGGAAGGCATTGCCTTTATAAAAGTAACAAAACACCACAGAGTACAAGCGGAAGTAAAACACTAAGTACAAAGAGAAGTGATGAAAGGTAAATGGGCCAGAATACAAACCCAAATGAAAGTACAACTACAATTGAACAAAGTAAAACAGGAAAAGACAACATCTGGAAGAAAGGAAGCAGCTCCTGGGTCGTCCTCCTCGGATCCTACCTGAAGGGTAGGTATAGATGGCGGAGCTCCTAGATCGTCCACCACGGATCCTACTTGAAGGGTAGGTACAGATGGCGCAGCTCCTGGATCATCCACCACAGATCCTACCTGAAGGGTAGGTACAGATAGCCTCCTCAACTCTCTCGGCCATCAACCTCCTCCAAGTGTCGTCTCACTGTGAAGTCCGCCTCCAGATACTGACTCATCATGTAGTCCACCTCCAGGTACTGACTCGTCGTGTAGTCCACCTCCTGGTACCGTCCAGTCCTCGAACACTCGGCCTCCGTCAGCACTGCCCGTCGTCTGCAACCAACACAATGAGGTGCGAGCATAGCCTGTGCAGGGGTGAGTATAATGATACTTAGTAGGGACCCCGAGACCCTCAAGGTCTCACTAAAACCAACATGGATATCCACAAAGAAGATCTCAACAGATAACCTCTACTTAGGTATATGCCCATACATATATCTAAGTTATCAAGTAACCCATCTCAATCTTGAGGAAACACAAAGATTATGAAATCAACGGATAACCACTACCCAGGTATATGCCCATACATATATCTAAGTTATCAAGTAACCCATCTCAATCATGAGTAAACACAAAAGTCATAGACTCAGCTCAAACCAGGATTTTCATTATCGAAACTGTAACTGCTGAAGAGCTCCGTCTCTGGAGTGTATAGTGGTCCTATCACGACTCTGAGGTACTGCTCACTAACCTAAGACTACTGAGGTACTCCTCCTGTCGAGTACCGCGGGCCAGCCACCCAAACACAGTAGTGCTTCCCGTCGGGGTATGCCACCCAAACACAGTAGTGCACACCCCCTAGTAGCCTGCTGAGGTACTCTTCGGACGAGTACCGCAGGTCTGCACTGTCACACAGGTAGTGCTCCGTCCGCCATGGGTCCGCACCTCAAAAAGTAGTGCTTCGTCCACTAGGCTAGTCGACTCACTCCAAGTCGAGTCGGTCAAGCAGTCGTCAGGTCTCAGTCGGTTACACAGTCTCCGTACTCCGCACGCTCGTCTCTGGGAGGGTCCGCTCCACGATCTAAAAGTCTATACTCCAAGTATCTCAAAGTCCCACGAAGAAGTATCTCAAAGGACCGCCTCGTCATAGGGGTCTCAATGCAACAGACGGCGCGTCAATCGGACGCCCGGTCTGTGAGTTACTAGCCTTTTCGTCCCAGGGGCCCGGTTGGTTTCGTGAGCGAACCAATCCCGGCCGTATCTCAACTGTACCCCGAACTCTCATAGGGTATACTCATAGGGACCATTTCTCAAAGTGATCATCAACGCCGCTGACGGTTCGTCAAACGGACGTCCTGTCTGAAAGATATCAGCTTTCCCGATCCAGGGGCCCGGTTAGATTTTGGGTACAATCCAACCCGGCCACTATCCAACTGTATCCAAAACTCGGGAAAAGTATGCCAAAAGTTCCGTCTCAACAAGAGCAAATCAACGAGACAGACGGCGCGTCAATCGGACGCCCGGTCTGTGAGTTATTGGCTTTTTTTGTTCCAGGGGCCCGGTTGGATTTCGTGAGCGAACCAACCCGACTGCACTCCGACGGCATCCAAACCTCGAGCGGAGTAAGCCAAAAGATCCGTCTCACTTAGAGGAATCCATCAAAGTCGACGGCACGTCAATCGGACGTCCGGAGCTCAAGATATAAGCGTTTCCGCTCCGAGGGCCCGGTTGGTTTCGTGTACGAACTAACCCGGCCGGACCCAAAATTCTCCGAAACCTTGAGTTTAATATACCGAAACGACCGTCTCGTTTCAAGGATCGCTACGCAATTGACGGTGCGTCGATCGGAGGTCCGTAGCCCAAGATATGAGCGTTTGAACGGAAATGTCCGAGTACGGGGGTCTGGGCCCGGCCCGGCCCGGCCCAGTACCCCCTGGGCCGAACCGAAGTGGCTCAACCCGGCCCGACGGCCCAACACGGCTGGCGGCGCGGCGGTGCGGCCAGCGCGGCGGCGCGGCCAGCGCAGCCAGCGCGGCCTTTGCGCCGCACATGCGCCAAGGGAGGGGTGTAGCCCCTCCTTTATGAAAACGACGGCCCCCATTAAGGGGGCCACGCCTTGTAACACCAGGGGGGTGTAACCCCCCGGATTTCTGCCAGTAATGGCCGGCCAGCAAGGGGCCGGCTGGTTTCTCGCCGCAGGACCCCGCGGTCCCGCGTCTTCAGGTGCCGGTGGCCGGGGTTCTGGCCGCCTCCATCGTGTTCTCTGGTGGCTGGTTTTTTTTTTCGGCCGCCACTTCCAAGATGGCCGCGAATCCGTCCGGCATGGCGTGACGGCACCGTGCCCTTCCGCCACGGCCCGACTCCGGCCGCGGCCTTGTTCTCAATCCTCGGCGCGGCGCGACAGCGCCGCGTTTCTTCATCGTGGCCTGCTCTTACAGCGTTTCCTCCCGTTCATGCACGGTGTGATGGTACAATTTCATCTTTGCTATTCAACCAAGGATTAAAAAAAGGGGTGGGGAATCGGTCGTGTTTGTGCAGTCCGATCCCCTCCCATTAAAATGATAGCAATCGGCCAAATCGTTTAACCTTCACAATTTTTAAATTAAATGAAAAAAAATTGGAACAAGGCCCGTCAGATTAAATATTTCAAGATCGAGAGAAAGAAACACCAACTTTAAAAGATTCAAACCCCTACAACCTCTTAAATAAAAAGAATCATAACAATAATCCCAACCCGCAAAATAATCTTCGCGGATCAACTTAATATTTAGTTTAACCGCGTTCTTAGATTTAGAAGGGAGTAAACGAGGGTTCACCAAAAATCACAATTTAAATTCCCTACCTTGATATTTGACGTCGAACGTCGGGTATTGCGGAGAATGGCGTCGTGGCGTCGGACGTAGATTCTGTGGACGTTGGGGTGCGTCTGAGGAGGAAACGACGTCTCCTCACTTGTTTCTATGATGAAGAAGGGAGGTACGTTGTCGTTGGCGATGATCACCACGATCGGCGACTTCTCCCTTGTCGTGGAGGAAGATGAAGACGGAAGAATCCGGGACGCCGAGTCTTCTAGGTCGTGGGGTCGATGTTCTTCGTCGGAGAAGAACCGTTCTTCACGTTCTTCGTCGAAGACGAAGAAGATCTTCAAGTTTCTCAACGATTCTTCCAAACCTCCCAAGCAACAAAGAAACTAACCCAAAATAAATTAAGCCCACACTTAATTTATTAACACAACATAAACCTTTGAAATTCAAGAGTTTGAATTTCAAAAACTCACATTAAACTCACTACATTAATGTCATAAGTTATAAATTAAGTTCACAACATTAATGGTGAGTTGAGGGGGTTATAGGATATGAAGGGGTCGGGTTCGTGTGGGCCCCACCACCCTCTTAACCTCCCAAGGGAAGTTGGGTAGTTACCCAACTTCCATCCAATGGATAAAAACACTTAAGGAAAATAAAAATTGAAGTTAAATTTTTATTTTAACTTTCACAATTTTTTAACAACTTCCCTCATGTAAACGCAACTCCGTATTAGGTGTTCCTAAGCAAATACCATCACTACGGTTCCATCGGTGCCCTAGGAATTTGATTCTGATCATCGGTTCAAAAGTTAGAAAATCCTGCTCGTTCGTTCACTGAACGTACCCGAGCTAAACTTCGGAAATTGATTCCGAGCACACCGGGCCTCCGAATCAGGCGCCGTCAGAAACTGCATTCTTGTAAAATTCCAAAGAAAATTAAGAAAAAAATTTCCTTGAAATTTCCGGGTCTTTAAATTACTCCCACCTCAGGGATTTACGTCCCCATAAAGCTTCAACACAAACCAGGGTCACAAAAGCGGTACAGAGCACGCATCTTGAGCCTTCCGCTCCCATGTGCTCACCTGGAGGTTTCTGTGCTACCTATGAAAACGCACAAGAGGAATGGACCGTCCTCGTAGGACCTGCTCCCATCGATCCTCAATCCCTACTGGAACCTCCGTGCATGATGCCCTGTCATCGACGTCCAACTCCCTGAGTTCGATGATGTGTGAAGGATCAAGCACGTATCTCCTCAGTTGAGATACGTGGAAGACGTCGTGCACCAAGTGCAACTGAGGTGGATGGGTCAAGCGGTAAACCACCTCGTCTACCCAGCTGAGGACCTAGAAAGGTATGTTGAACCTCGGAGATAACTTGCTGCCTTGGACACATCTCCGTAAACCTCATCGAGGTGAGACCTGTATAAGGACGTGATCATTATCCTCGAACTCCAGAGGTTTCCAATTCCTGTTAGAACTGGAACTCAAACGACTGCTTCCACGAGGGTAAGGATGGCCGACTCAATAGTGATCGGTCACACCCTCCCGTGCATGAGTTTAACTTGTGCTGCCCAGGGTTTCCTTTTCGCCGACCAAGGAAAACCCATCCCGACATTTGCCTAATACCGTCAATTTGAGTATGAACAGTGATTGCCAAATCCATACTCAAACTAACATCGTAAGGCCTCGACGCTGCCACCAAGAGGTCCCAACCGAGACTCTCACATCAAGGGTCATATCACACCATCGGCGTAAGTGTGACTATCGAGTCTCCTCCCAAAGGTATCTCCAGACGTGAGGGTCAAGTCAACGGCTTAACCGGAAACTCTAGGTCTGGTACTAGATTCATGGAAGGAAGGGATGATTTGTATCGATGTCTGTGGCTACGGAAGCTAGTAGAAGACAAAGTCTGCACTTCGAATCATCCTTAGAGCCCTTTTTGGTCGCACTCCATGACCGCAAGTAGCTAATCTCTTCCCCTTCTCTCCAACTCCCTGAGTCTAGTGGGGACTACAAAGGCGGGTGATGGTAACATGTTGAAATGTACACCACCACAAGCTGCTCTCCTAGCTCTGCCTCCATGTCTACTGCTCTGTAGATTCATATGTCCTTAACATTTCCTCTTCTTGAAACATTTTACACGCCCAAGTCCCCGAGACTGGCGCCAGTTTCCTGCTTTCCAAACTTCTATCATTCTCTGGCTGTATTTGTTCAGCAAAGAATTCTCAACCACAAAGGTTCCTTCTATCACCCTAGCCTAAGTAGGAATACATAGAGAAAAGGTGCTGGCTCAGAAGCCCTTAAACATACCATGCTCAGAGGTCCGACCTCTATTGCACTGATCGAAACACATCCATCGAGTACCCGGTATGTTCAGTATGCCTTGATGAATTCTCAGCTATCAGCACGTCGTCCCGCCGAAACTGTATAAGCTCTAGAAAACTCTCTGCCACCCCCTCAAGCCAGTCCTCAGCCGCCTGTGAGTCAGGTTCGCCTCGGAACTTGAGGGTATCTGATGTTAGAACACATGTAAGGCAGTAAGCTTACATGTGTCTCCTACCGGTACCGCCGGTTGTAACTGCTGACCAACAGGTAGTGATGTATAGCTGACACACTACCCAAAGGTACTATCTCAGGCATTGGTCCACGTACCGAAGCCTCATCACTATGCGGACCATCATCATGGTCATTCACTGGAAAAAACTAGGGTCCAAGTCCACCATCCACTCTACTGATGTCTCAGCTAGGCGGAAAACTCTAGCAATCGCCTCCAGCCACTGCTCTGCTATCTGGGAATCTATCTCGCCTCGTCACCTCAGAGGCTGCTACTGCTGGAACTCGTGCAACGTGCCCTGCCAGCGTGCACAGTTTGCTAGTATAGTTATTGGCATCTGTTTCCCAATAGGTGGTGGTGCTGCTGGTACACCACCCGAGGGTTCCAACATAGTAAAAAGGGCCATGCACCAGAGCCTCGTTGCTCGGTGAGCCGTCATCGAGTACTCTCTCGAAACTCCAACTGACTGTCTGCGTGGAGACATCCTGAACAGATGTGACACGGTCAACGTTTATACCTAGTGATCTAACCTGGTTTGAGTTGACTTTAATACTTTGGAAACACACACGCAATCAGTGTTTTCGTGTACAAAGTCGGAAATCAGTAGTCAGGGTCCTGGTGTACGGATACATCGGCCACCGCACCAACACTGGACTCCCTGAACTGAAGATCACACTCGGTACCCTTAACACTATTGCTTCACATAGAGAAATATCAGAGTCCTGAGTTCTGTGGTAGAACCGAACTCCTTTGATACCAATTTGTCACGACCCGTCCTCGGGAACCGTGTCATGACTACCCCAAGCCCGCCTTCCATAGGCCAGGGGCTGGCAACTAGCACCAAAGGCGTAAATCCCGATAATGGTGAAGGCATTGCCTTTATAAAAGTAACAAAACACCACAGAGTAAAAGCGGAAGTAAAATACTAAGTACAAAGAGAAGTGTTGAAAGGTAAATGGGCCAGAATACAAACCCAAATGAAAGTACAACTACAACTGAACAAAGTCCAACAGGAAAAGACAACAGCTGGAAGAAAGGAAGCAGCTCCTGGGTCGTCCTCCTCGGATCCTACCTGAAGGGTAGGTATAGATGGAGCAGCTCCTAGATCGTCCACCACGGATCCTACCTGAAGGGTAGGTAAAGATGGTGCAACTCCTGGATCATCCACCACGGATCCTACCTGAAGGGTAGGTACAGATAGCCTCCTCAACTCTCTCGCCCATCAACCTCCTCCGAGTGTCGTCTCACTGTGAAGTCCGCCTCCAGATACTGACTCGTCATGTAGTCCACCTTCGAGTACTCACTCGTCGTGTAGTCCACCTCCGGGTACCGTCCAGTCCTCGAACACTCGGCCTCCATCAGCACTGCTCGTCGTCTGCAACCAACATAATGGGGTGCGGGCATAGCCCGTGCAGGGGTGAGTATAACGATACTCAGTAGGGACCCTGAGACCCTCAAGGTCTCACTAAAACCAACATGGATATCCACAAAGAAGATCTCAATAGATAACCTCTACTTAGGTATATGCCCATACATATATATAAGTTATCAAGTAACCCATCTCAATCTTGAGGAAACACAAAGATTATGAAATCAACGGATAACCACTACCCAGGTATATGCCCATACATATACCTAAGTTATCAAGTAACCCATCTCAATCATGAGGAAACACAAAGGTCATAGACTCAGTTCAAACCAGGATTTTCATTATCGAAACCGTAACTGCTGAAGAGCTTCGTCTCTGGAGTGTACAGTGGTCCTGTCACGACTCCAAGGTACTGCTCACTAACCTAAGACTACTGAGGTACTCCTCCTGTCGAGTACTGCGGGCCAGCCACCCAAACACAGTAGTGCTTCCCGCCGGGGTATGCCACCCAAACACAGTAGTGCACACCCCCTAGTAGCCTGCTGAGGTACTCTCCGGACGAGTACCGCGGGTCTGCACTGTCACACAGGTAGTGCTCCGTCCGCCATGGGTCTGCACCTCACAAAGTAGTGCTCCATCCACTGGGCTAGTTGACTCACTCCAAGTCGAGTCGGTCAAGCAGTCGTCAGGTCTCAGTCGGCTACACGGTCTCCGTACTCCGCACGCTCGTCTCTGGGAGTGTCCGCTCCACGAGCTACAAGTCGATACTCCAAGTATTTCAAAGTCCCACGAAGAAGTATCTCAAAGGACCGCCTCATCATAGGGGTCTCAATGCAACAGAAGGCGCGTCAATTGGACGCCCGGTCTGTGAGTTACTAGCCTTTTCGTCCCAGGGGCCCGGTTGGTTTCGTGAGCGAACCAATCCCGGCCGTATCTCAACTGTACCCCGAACTCTCATAGGGTATACTCATAGGGACCGTTTCTCAACGTGATCATCAACGCCGCTGACGGTTCGTCAAACGGACGTCCTGTCTGAAAGATATCAGCTTTCCCGATCCAGGGGCCCGGTTAGATTTCGGGTACAATCCAACCCGGCCACTATCCAACTGTATCCAAAACTCGGGTGAAGTATGCCAAAAGTTCCGTCTCAACAAGAGGAAATCAACAAGACAGACGGCGCGTTAATCGGACGCCCGGTCTGTGAGTTATTGGCTTTTTTTGTTCCAGGGGCCCGGTTGGATTTCGTGAGAGAACCAACCCGACTGCACTCTGACGGCATCCAAACCTCGATCAGAGTAAGCCAAAAGATCTGTCTCACTTAGAGGAATCCATCAAAGTCGACGGCACGTCAATCGGACGTCCGGAGCTCAAGATATAAGCGTTTCCGCTCCGAGGGCCCGGTTGGTTTCCTGTACGAACTAACCTGGACGAACCCAAAGTTCTCCAAAACCTTGAGTGTAATATACTAAAACGACCATCTTGTTCCAAGGATCGCTACACAACTGACGGTGCGTTGATCGGAGGTCTGTAGCCCAAGATATGAGCATTTGAACGGAAAAGTCCGAGTACGGGGGGTCTGGGCCCGGCCCAGCCCGGACCAGTACCCCCTGGGCCGACCCGAACCGGGTCGACCCGGCCCGACGGCCCAAACTGGCCGACGGAGTGGCCCGGCAGGCGGCGCGGCGGTGCGGCCAGCGCGGCGGCGTGGCCAGCGCGCGCGGCCAGCGCGGCCTTTGCGCCACACATGCGCCAAGGGAGGGGTGTTGCCCCTCCTTTATGAAAACGATGGCCCCCATTAAGGGGGCCGTGCCTTGTAACACCGGGGGGGTGTAACCCCCCGGATTTCTGCCAGTAACGGCCGGCCAGTGCAGGACCGGCCGGTTTCTCGCCGCGGGACCCCGCGGTCCTGCGTCTTCCGATGTCGGCGGCCGGGGTTCCGGCCGCCTCCATCGTGTTCTCCAGCGGCTGGTTTTTTTTTTCGGCCGCCACTTCCAACATGGCCGTGAATCCATCCGGCATGGCGTGACGGCGCTGTTCCCTTTCGCCGCGGCCCGACTCCGGCCGCGGCCTTGTTCGCAATCCTCGGCGCGGCGCGACGGCACCACGTTTCTTCATCGTGGCCCGCTCCTACCGCGTTTCCTCCCGTTCATGCGCGGTGTGATGGTACAATTTCGTCTTTGCTATTCAACCAAGGATTAAAAAAAGGGGTGGGTAATCGGCCTTGTTCTTGTGGTCCGATCCCCTCCCATTAAAATGATAGCAATCGGCCAAATCGTTTAACCTTCACAATTTTTAAATTAAATAAAAAAAAATTGGAACAAGGCCCGTTAGATTAAATCTTTCAAGATCGAGAGAAAGAAACACCAACTTTAAAAGATTCAAACCCCTACAACCTCTTAAATAAAAAGAATCATAACAATAATCCCAACCCGCAAAATAATCTTCGCAGATCAACTTAATATTTAGTTTAACCGCGTTCTTAGATTTAGAAGGGAGTAAACGAGGGTTCACCAACAATCACAATTTAAATTCCCTACATTGATATTTGACGTCGAATGTCGGGTATTGCGGAGAATGGCGTCGCGGCATCAGACGTAGATTCTGTGGACGTCGTGGTGCGTCCGAGGAGGAAACGACGTCTCCTCACTTGTTGCTATGATGAAGAAGGGAGGTACGTTGTCATTGGTGATGATCACCACGGTCGGCGAGTTCTCCCTTGTCATGGAGGAAGATGAAGACGGAAGAATCCGGGACGCCGAGTCTTCTAGGTCGTGGGGTCAATGTTCTTTGTCGGAGAAGAACCGTTCTTCACGTTCTTCGTCGAAGACGAAGAAGATCTTCAAGTTTCTCAACTATTCTCCCAAACCTCCCAAGCAACAAAGAAACTAACCCAAAATAAATTAAGCCCACACTTAATTTATTAACACAACATAAACCTTTGAAATTCAAGAGTTTGAATTTCAAAAACTCACATTAAACTCACTACATTAATGTCATAAGCTATAACTTAAGTTCACAACATTAATCGTGAGTTGAGGGGGTTATAGGATATTAAGGGGTCGGGTTAGTGTGGGCCCCACCACCCTCTTAACCTCCCAAGGGAAGTTGGGTAGTTACCCAACTTCCATCCAATGGATAAAAACACTTAAGGAAAATAAAAATTGAAGTTAAATTTTTATTTTAACTTTCACAATTTTTTAACAACTTCCCTCGTGTAAACGCAACTCCGGATTAGGTGTTCCTAAGAAAATATCGGCACTGCGGTTCCATCGGTGCCCTCGGAATTTGATTCCGAGCATCAGTTCAAAAGTTAGAAAATCCCGCTCATTCGTTCACTGAACGTACCCGAGCTAAACTTCGGAAATTGATTTCGAGCACACCGGGCCTCGGAATCAGGCACCGTCAGAAACTGCGTTCTTGTAAAATTCCAAAGAAAATTAAGAAAAAATTTTCCTTAAAATTTCCGGGTCTTTACAGAGTTAGTCCACACCGATGTGTGTGGTCCATTGAATCCAAAATCAAATGGATAAAGGATGAATTTTTTGAAATTTATTGATGATTATAGAAGGAAAACATGGATATAATTTCTCATGATGAATTCGAAATTATTTTATATCTTTAAATAATTAAAGGTGCTAGTGGAAAATCAAAGAAATAATTGCATACAAACATTATGATTTGATCGAGGTGGGGAGTACACCTTTGATTTTTTTTCAATATCACCAAAAGAAACATGGAATTCAATACCAATTGATGTTGTCTTACACACCTTAAATCAATGGAGTAGCTAAAAGAAAAAAGTTTCACCATTATTAACATGGTAAGAAGCATGTTGAAAGACAAAGGAGTGCCCAAGACTTTCTGGGTTGAATCATCTTTATATGTAGTGTATATACTCAATAGATGCCCCAAAAAAATTGTAAGGAAAAGATATAGCATGAAACATGGAGTACCCACAATCCAAGTGTAATGCATCTTATATTTTTTGGTTGAGTTGCTTATATCAGGATCAAAGAGGAAAAATGAACAAAGGCCAAGGAAAAAAGGAGTGAAGTGTGTCCTTATAGGATACGAAGACTGAGCAATGAGATATCATTTTTATAATTCCATCACCAAAAAGATTGTTTATAGTAGAGATGTTGTCTTTGATGAAAAGGTGACATGAAAATGGAATCAAGATGATGATTCAAGAGAGGTATTTCTCACTATAGAAGATGAAGAAATCATTGAATAAGTACCATTGGAGGAATAAGGAATTGAAGAACCAATGACGTCGTCACCACATACTCCAATGTCTGAAGACATTGAATGAGAACTTTCTTGTATACATTCCCAAAAATTTTGAAGCCTTGCAGATATATATGAGAGAATGAAACTAATGGAGGAGTATGTGAATCTGTATTTTCCCTCTAAAACTTCTGATCTAGTTAGCTTCTAGGAAGCGAAAACTGATGAAATATGGAGGAAAGTGATATAAGAGGAAATTCATTCCAACGATAACACCAAATAACATAGTAAGAAGACACTACCACGTAATTATATTTATCCATAACTACCCTTTATTAGTTCTAAAAAATAACTGATAAAGGGGTTAATTTTATCAACACTTTTCTTAGTGCTTATAAAAGTATGTATTTTATCAATTCTAAAATAATTGTTTTTAGCGCTGATAAAATGTATATTTTACAAAATAAATTATTTATCATTAAAAATAATATATTAAAATGTAAATATATTGATATTGATATAAATAAAATATATTTTTTAAAATTTAACACCCAAATCTTCTACGGAACATTTCCATTTGAATAATACAATAGCTTGTATTGTTCGCAACTTCGAGTTCTAGCACACCACGACAAATCAAACTAGTCATTTTAAAAGCAATTTTGAATAGTAATAACCACTTTTTGAAATTTTATAACTTTTATTTTTTAAAATGGACTTCATTTTTGGATTCATAATATCAAAATTATCTTAGGGTGAATTTTTGGTATTTTTTAGAAAACTTTCAATTTTTGATGAATAGTGAAAAACATTGTATTATTGTTAAAAATCGACTTTTATTTAAATAATTATTATTTTAATTTAAATTTATTTTAAATTAAAAATAGATAAATAATACCTATATTATTCCAATGTAATTCGTTGAATTCATTCTATAATAAGATTAGATATATAAAATTTTATTGAACTTTTTACTGTCTTTTACCCACCTTCTAGGCACATTTACAACTTTGCATAAAACCTAATTTTACTGATTCTATGAATTGAATTTCAAAAATCTAAGAGACACGGTTTAAATCAGTAAGTAAAATGTGGTTCAATAGGATTAAAATATTTTTTGGTGAATAGGAACTTTTGAATTTTATTTACCACATTTAAAAGTAAATAGGGTAATTAAAGGTAAAAATGATATTATAATTACCCTAACATATTTCCTAATTCTATTGGATAAGTGTATTTAAACCAAAATAAACCTTAGGAATAAAATATTATCCTTTTTGATCCACTTGTATTAGATTAGTACATTTATTATATTTTATTTAAAGAAGAGTTAAAAGTGCTAAATTCAAATTTCAATAACTAAAACATTTTTAATATAGGGTTATGCATAAGATAAATTAGACTATAAATATTAATTAGAAACCTAAAACTATTTCCTAAATAATGGTATTTTATTTATAATTTTTAGACATTAAATAATTAGATTTATCTATGACACAATGATGATGCACTAATTACCTTATTAAGGAATGATTAAAATAATTGATATTATAAATATCCAAATAAATTTAAATTGAGAATTTTGATGAATTCCAATAATTTTATAGGTTAATATGACATTTTAGGGTTGATTAAATAATTTTTTTATAAGTTATAAAGTTTTTATGACTTTTAAAAAAACAAAATACCAAATAGTGTCAAAATTGATATAAATGAGTTTTTAAAACAAATACTATATTATTAAATGATATAATATTTTTAAAAATATAAGGTTCAGAAAAAGGACTTAGATAAGATTATATATATCAATAATAAACCACTTGGGGTTCTCTTGGATTTTATAGTAAGTTTATTAACTATTTATTATAATAATACAAGAAGACATGGTAAAAGTTAAACAATATAATTAAGAGTTAAATCTAAAAGATAAGGTTAATATGGTGACCTAAACTTGTATAAAACCTATTTGTTGAGAGGTTTTAGACCCAGAACCACCTTATCCTTAGAATAAATCCTTTTGGATCCATTATAAACCAAATATTATTGTATAATAAATTAATATTTCAATATTTTCCTAAAGTGACCCTCACCTCTCTTATAAAAGGGTACTTCCTCTTATCTTAATTTAACACCTCCAAATCCAATTGTATCAGCCAAACTATGCTCCAATATCCTCCCAAATTGTCACGACCCGTCCTCGGGGCCCGTGCCGTGACTACCCCAAGCCCGCCTTCCATAGGCCAGGGGCTGGCGACTAGCACCAAGGCGTAAATCCCAACAAAAAGGGAAGGCATTGCCTTTGAAAAGTAAACAAGCACCACAGAGTAAGCAAGTGGAAAAGTAAACACTAAGTAAAAACTGTACAAGCTGTGCTGAAAGTAAAAGGGGCCGGAAATACAAGCCCAACTGTAAAGTACAACTGAAAGGAAAAACAGCAACTGAAAGGAAAAACTGCAGCGTCGAGCCGTCCTCTGGAAGTCCCACCTGAAGGGTGGGTACAGATAGCCTCCACTGCTCCTCGGGTCCACCTAACCGCTCCGAGTATGTCCCGCCCCGTGGTCCACCTCCAGGTACTGTCCTGCTCTGCACGCCTCCTCCACGATCAGCGATGTCCGTCGTCTGCAACCAACACCACGAAGTGCGGGCATAGCCCGTGCAGGGGTGAGTATAAGCTACTCAGTAGGGACCCCGAGACCCCCGAAGGTCTCCCGAAATCCTCAAAGGATAAATCATGAAGAAGAGGTACAATCACGAAGTAACATCTGACACGGCTTAGGTATATGCCCATACATATACCTAAGTCGTCAATTCCCCGATCGGCTCCAACGTCCGAGCCCTAGCACAACCCAGTCCACACAGGAAAGCAAAACGCATACCCACGCAGGATAGAACAACACAATCCACAAATGAGAGTAAACAGTAAATCCACACAGGATAACTCAACACAATCCACAAAGGAGAGAAACACAAGATTCAGCTCACACAGGTATACTTCTTCGGATGACGATAAAGATGATCACTGAACCATCTAAGTCGTCGGACCCACGAAGGATCGATAGGTACTAACCTCGCAGTGACCCATACAGGATCGGACCCACACAGGATCGGGCCCACGCAGGACCTGTAGGAGTTGGCTCACACAGAACCGCTGAGTGTAGACCCACACAGGATCGGATCCACACAGGATCGGGCCCACACAGGATCGGGCCCACGCAGGACCTGTAGCACTGATCCACGTAGGATCGCTGAGTGCAGTAGTCGTCGCAGTCCGCTGAGGATCTATGCACAGTCGTCGCCGCAGTCCACTGAGGATCTCTGCACGGTCGTCGTCGGATTCCACGGAGGATCTCTGCACAGTCGTCGCCGTCGAGGGAGCAGTCGCAGCCAGCACTAGGGTTCCCGCACACAGCAAGCTCGTTCGGGAGGGTCCGCTCCACGAGCCGAGAGGCTGATACATCAACTGACACGAAGTCCGAAGTTGATGTATCCAAAAGTTCCGTATCGTCAACAGGAATTCAACGTCGCAGACGGCGCGTCAATCGGACGCCCGGTCTGAGAGATATTGGCATTTTCGTCCTAGGGGCCCGGTTGGTTTTTAAGGCAAAACCAACCCGACCGCACTCCACCTGCGTCCAAACCTCAGGAGGAGTATTCCAAAAGATCCATCTCACTTAGAGGAATTCAACAAAGCTGACGGCACGTCAATCGGACGTCTGTAGCTCAAGATATGAGCTCTTCCGCTCCGAGGGCCCGGTTGGTCTCGTGCACGAACCAACCTGGCCGAACTCAAAGTATTCCGAAACCTTGAGGGCGATATACCGAAACGACCGTCTCGATCCAAGGATCGCGTTGCCGCTGACGGCGAGTCGTTTGGAGGCACGAAGCTCAAGTTACGGGCGTTTGAACGAAAACGTCCGAAGAAGGGGGGTACGGGCCCGGGCCGACCCGGCCCGACCCCCCCCCCCCCCCGGGTCGGCCCGAACCGGGTCGACCCGACCCGGGTCCGACCCGGTTGGCCCGGCCCGGCCCGGCCAGGGCCGGTCCGGCTCGGCTCGGCCGAGCGGCGCGGGTGGAAGCCGCGGGCGCAGCCCCCGCGGTCGAGAGAGAACCGCGGCCCGCGTGCGGGCCGCGCTGGTGAACCGCGGACCACGTGCGGGCCGCGCTGGTGAACCGCGGACGCGGCTCTGCCGCGTCCCGCCTGGGCGAACCGGACCCGCGCGGCCACGGCGGCCTCGTCCGGCGGCGCGCCGGGGCGCCGCCGCGCCGGTGACCCGCGCCGCCGGCAGCTTCTGCGAGCCGCCGGCGTCGCTCCGGTGGCCCGTTTTCCTTTCCGTCTGCGCCGTTGCTCCTCCCGGGATCCGTTCTTTACTGCGGGATCATCAAACAACCGCTGCGGCACGTTCCGTCGTCGTCCGTCAAATCCACACAAAACGAAGAACGGCGGAGGATCGTCGGGCCGTGTTCGTTTGGCCCGCACCCTCCACGTTAGAGATAAACAACTGGGAGAAATTTATTCCACACAGGAAACAACAATTTTTAATAAGATTAAAAATTGTTCACAAAATGGTTCTTTAATTTCTTTAAGAAACATTGACGGGAATAAATTAAAAAGGGGATAATTTTCATAATATAAAATCCCTACCTCGTCGATCGTCGCGCGCAGGCGTTCTTCGCGGAAAAGATCGTCGCGGAAGAGAGGGATCGTCGCGGAAGAGAGGGATCGTCGCGTCGTCGCGGGGAGGCGTCGCGTCGTCACGGAATCCGGCGTTGAGTCGGCGATCTCAAATGGTCGGTGATCGGAGATCGGAGATCGGAGATCGGAAGATCGTCTCGGACGAAAGCGTCGTCGATTTCCAGGTTCGGCGTTCTTCGCGTTCTTCGCGTTCTTCGCGTTCTTCGCGTTCTTCACGAGGGAGAAGAAGTTACGAGGGTTCTCTCAAATCTTCTCAAGCTCAAATAACCAGAGGTCGAGCGTTGGCCTTATTTTATTATTACGCCAACGAATTTGAAAAACTGGTTAAGAAACGATCCATCAATTCGTTGAATTAATTCAACGAAAGAAACAACCCATTTAATTCACGAAAGAAACAGCCCATTTAATTCACGAAAGAAACAGCCCATTTAATTCATGAAATAAACCGCCCAATTAAATGGTCTGTTAAGAATTTAGAAAACGCGTCAGTTGACTTTCATTAAGACGGGTTTTCACGGGTGCGTTTCTTAGCGGAAAGAAACGGCGGGGCTCGTGCGGACCCCACCACACAAATATCCTACCAAGGGGGTAGGATATCTCTGGATAGCATCCTATCCAGTTCAACTCAGTTCAAGCTGCCTTTAAGTGGCTTCAAGTGGCTTCCAAGCGGCTTAAGTGAAATAAAATAAAGTTGTCGCAAAATTATTTTATTTCTTAACTTTAAGCCCGAAAATTTAAAACCACACCCGAGCAAACGCAACTCCGGAAGAGGCATTTCTAAGCGAATATCGGCGCTGCGATTTCATCGGTGCCCTCAGAATTCGATTCTGGGCACCAGTTCAAAAGTTAGAAAAACCCGCTCGTCCGTTCACTAAACGTACCCGAGCCAAACTTCGGAAAATGATTCCGGGCACACCGGGCCTCGGAATCAGGCGCCGTCAGAAACTACGTTCTTGTAAAATTCCAAAGAAAATTAAGAAAAAAATTTCCTTGAAATTTACGGGTCTTTACACAAATACCCTCACTTCAACCTAGAGTCCTTAATTTGATCATAAATCCAACCTAAGAATCCATTTTTATCAAATAAAAAGGAAGCACCCGAAGAAGAGGTAATAATTTCATCACCTCTTTCAAAGTTCTTTTCTTATTCCACTTCCTCTTTATTTGTTGTTTCTATACCAAAATAATAATTCCAATACCTTATACATAATTTGATGTTATTATAAATATGGTACAACCATATTGATTATTCTATCCATCCTATGAATGATAAAGTCACCATACGTGTGTATGTATAGCTTACTATATCCACGTCATGGTGTAGTTTGTTATTCAACACTTAATTATTTAGATGGGTATAATAATGAGTATAATTGATGTTAAAAATAAATATAAAATTTTAATGATTCTGTATATATGATATACCATCCAATTACATAGGATTTTTACCATCAATATAATAATATTGTCGCTCGTGCGTACGTACGGATTACCGTCTCCATGAATGTGATAAGATTCATTTCCCCATCGTAACCATTCAAGAATAATTTTCATTTTATGATTAAAAATAATGTTTAAGAACTTAATATCATTATTTATATAAATTAAATATGTCCTATCTATAACAAACATGACTTACGTAACAAAATATATAAAGGAAAACGGATCAGTTAACACCCAAAACAGTGATTTAAGGAAAGAATGTTATTTTTAACTTATATGGAGAGTGCAGTTATTTTTCACCATTATAAAACCTTCTAATCTTACCTTACAAGTTTATAAGAATATTTTCCAAATAAATTTTTTCTTTTACAATTATGTGGCTTTTCAATGATTTCTAAATAGAAAGAGATATTCCTCTTAAATAGTTTTGATTTCATCTATGTCAACATCCTTTGATGGATTTTACACTTGTTTGAAGTTGATTTATTATGATAAAATATTGCATATAGTATTGAAGGTTTTGTAATATGTTTGACTGTGGATGTGTTATTTTTATACCATTCATGGTTTATGGTTAAAGTATTAACATTTTTTATGCTAGTTTTAATACGAATTTTTATGTTATGTTTCAACCTTTTCATATGAGGAATGCATTGGACTTAGTAAGTGGCGGGTGGAGCCTGCTATAGCTCCTCGACGTGTCGGTAGGTCACATGAGACAAACTAGTGTCTTGGCACAAGGCTTTAAAAAAATCTTATTTTTAGCCTTGGCACGAGGCCTTGACTACGTGGTTATGATGTCCGGCATTATGCATTCCATCATTATGAAATTAGCTATTGATATTACATGTGATTATTCGATTAGTAGAATATCCATATGAATATTTAAATGGCATTATTTTATTTATATTTTTTATATTATACTGAAGTTTAATTTTAAAATTCTTTTGTTTTAGTCTTATACATTCCCTTAAATGTTTATGCTTATTTATGAAATTTTTCGTTATATTGTTATCCTTACTGAGCATCTGAGCTCACCCCTTTCTACATTTTATTTTTTCCAGGATGCGAAGAAGTATATTATGACTGACTTATATGGATAAGATAAGGGATATGATTGTTTTCAAAGGAGACACAATGTTTTTGTTTTTCATTTCATAATGTAATGTAAAACTTATGTATGTATCTAGTACTTCCATGGCTACTAAAATGATCGGTCTTTCGGGATTTGATCCCTTGTGATCATGCTGATGTTATTTATTAATGCACTAACTCTAGATAACTGGGGTCAAGTAATTACAGTTGGTATCAAAAGAAGTTTATTACAGACCTTGGAAACTAGATTTAGAAAAATTCTGATTAGAGAACATCACCCTAAGATAGATTTTGAGGATTAGTATAGAAGAACTTCCTAAAATTTTGGTAATGTAGAGATTTTGTGAGTTTTCCAAGCAATACATCCTTGTATATATATGATAAGGTAGAGGTGGCTCTGGCATAGATGTACCTAGGAGTGAAAACTCCGACAATGAGTTTCGGGCTTGACCTAGGGTATCCTGGTACATGACAAGGGTACTTTATGCACTCTTGGTTATGACACACCTGGGAGATATTCTTAAGATAATTCACATTTTCTTTACAAAATGTTATAAAGGATTTATAAGTAAATACTTCCTCAAATAAATCATTTTTTTATGATTATGGATTATATGCATAAACTGTTCAATTTATGTTAGGTATTTTACTAGTATGGAATTATGTATTGTGATTCATAAACTAATTTAGTGTATGTAATTGTTTAGAAATGACACCTAGTGGAAGTAATGGAAATCATATCAATGCACGTAATCCATGTAGGGATTTCCCTCCTACTCAAGATAATTATAGTGGAGCTGGTGATGCAACCAGTGCTGAATAACTTATTACCATACTGGGAAAACTCACTCAGGTTATGAATAATAACCTTACCCGTATTGAGCACCCTGATACACAATTTGGAGGATCAATGTTATACCACTTCATAAGGAAACAATCACCAACATTCAATGGGACATCAAATCCATTTGTATCTGAACAATGGATAAGTTCCTTAGAGAAAATATTTCATGCTTTGGGTAGTAGCGAAAAGGAAAAAGTTGTCACGGTAGTTTATCGCCTAACATGAGATGCAGATAAATGGTGGTCATTAATTCAAAACACAAAGGAGGATGAAGAAGTATCAAATATGGAATGGAGGGAGTTTAAAGAGCTTTTCTTAGAAAAATACTTTCCTTGTAACCATCGAGTGGATATGGAAAGGCAATTTCTGAGTCTGAGGTAAAAGGAGGATGAGAATGTCACAAAGTATGAGGATAACTTTACAAGGTTAGAAAGACATGTTTTAGATTATATATGTAACCCAGGTAGTAAGATTGATCAATTCTTTGATGGTTTAAAACCATTTCTCCATCGATCATTAGTCTCACAATCCTTCTCATCGTGCGAAGATATTATCTCATGTTCTATCAAGACAGAAAAGGAATTCTCTAAGTTTTATGACTTTAAAGAAAATAAAAAGAATAGGATATCATTTCAACACTCTAGAAATGGAAATAAGGTGAAGAAGGGAAAAGTTGAATTTCCATCCTATAGTAAATGTGGGAAGAAACACATTGGTACTTGCCTGAAGGGAATGCAAGTCTGTTATAAGTGTGGAGAAAACAGCCATCAAGCTCGTGATTATAAGGGAAAGAAAGAGGATGTCAATGTTGAATGCTAAAATTGTAGAGAAATGGAACCTTATGCAAATGAATGTCCTAATCAAGAAGGAAAATAACCTTGGAAAAGGACAAAGAAGCAAGGCCAAGCTTATACGTTCACAACTGCAGAGGTTGAAGTTCTGAATGACATGGTGGTAGGTGAATTAATTGTTTCCTAAAATTTATCCAATGCTTTATTTTATTTTGGATCATCACATTCTTTCATAACTTCCTAGTTTTCTAAGAAAATTAGATATTTCCAATTTGATTTAACAAGGGAGTTGTTAGTTAAAACTCCTAAGGGAAGTATCATTGCAACAAAGTTTTGTGAATCAGTTACCATTATGGAATATAAATGTGATTTATCTACTTATATCATTGTCATACCCATGATTGAATTTGATATAATCCTTGGTATGGATTGGATTTCAGACCATGATGTGAAAATTTATTTTAAGAAGAAGGAGGTTACAATTTTTGATGACGATGATAAGGAATACCTTATCTTTAGAGCAGAAACGTCACCATCTGATTCTTATCTAGATCCACCCCCAGTAGCTCTACTAAATTCAATTATTGGAGAGGAAGGGAGTGAAATAACTATGGGTCAGGAAAAGAATGTTCAAATAGAGGATGTACCTATTGTGAAAAAATATGTTGATGTGTTTCCAGAGGATTTACCTAGACATCCTCCAGAACGAGAAATTGAGTTTTCCATTGACTTAATTCCTGGTTCAAGGCCCATATCGAAGACCCCTTATAGAGTGGTCGTTGTGGAATTAGTGGAACTAAAGAAACAACTAGATGAATTGAGTGACAAAGGATGTATTCGCCCTAGTGTTTCTCCATGGGGAGCCCTTGTTCTTTTTGTTAAGAAGAAAGATGCATCTATGAGGTTGTGCATTGACTACAGGGAGATCAATGCTATAAAAATAAAGAACAAGTATCCCCTACCTTGCATATATGATTTATTCAATCAACTTCATAGAGTTCAATATTTTTCAAAGATTGACCTTTGATCTGGATATCATCATTTCGGGCCTTGTGCCTTGGGCCTACGGGTCATGTATGGGTTCCCCTTCAACCCTTAAAAGGGGGATTATCTATAATAAAAATAAAAAGAAGGCCTTCGTGCCATTCGGGCTAATGAATAGAGTTTTCAAGTAATATATTTATTACTTTATAGTGTTATTTATTGATGATATATTGGTATAATCTAAAAGCTAAGAAGATCATGAAAATCACTTGTGCACTATTCTAAATACTCTTAGAAGAAATGAATTATATGGGAAGTTTAGCAAGTCGTAATTCTAGCTTCAGGAGATTTCTTTGCTTGGCCATATTGTCTCTAAGGATAGAATCTCTGTTGATCCTTCTAATACAAGAGAAATCCAAGAATGGCTAGCACTGACGAGTATAACTGAGGTATGCAGTTTTATTGGTTTAGCAGGTTATTATCGGTGCTTCTTCCAGAATTTTTCCCAATTGGATAACCCATTAACCAAACTCACAGGTAAAGGGGTTAAATTTGTTTGGACAAAAGAGTGTGAATAATGTTTTGAATAACTGAAAAGAATAATATTCAATGCTCCTATATTGAATCTACCATCGGGGAATGATGGGTTTTTTATTTATAGTGATGCTTAAAATAAAGGACTTGGTTGTGTCCTTATGCATAATGATAGGGTTATTGCCTATGCATCACGGTAGATAAAAATTCATGAATAAAACTATCTTACTCATGATCTTGAGTTAGTAGCTGTAATATTTGCTTTGAAGATATGGAGACACTATCTATATGGTTCAAATGTAATATATGTACCAATCAAAAGAGTTTGAAGTATATTTTCTCAGAGAAATAACTAAACATGAGGCCAAGGTGATGGCTTGAACTACTCAGGGATTATGATTTCACTATACACTACCACCCGGGGAAGGCAAATAAGGTGACAAATTATTTGAGTATAAAGGATCATGGAGTTCGGAACAAGATGAGAGTTGAAAGGGATCCTATGTTCATGGATCTAGTAAAGATGGACATGGGAATAATCATTTAAGGTGAAACATAAATACTTTTTCAAATGGTTGGAAAACCATCTTTATTAAAAAGGATAAAAAGTTCTCAGACTGATGATGAGAAGTTTTAAAAGAAAATTAAATCTGTGAATGATGGGAGATTGATCGACTTTGTATATGAAGATGGAATTTTGAAATTTTGGAAAAGGCTTTGTGTTCTCGATATTAACTGATATAAAAAGGGAATTGTTTAATGATTCTCATAGCTCCAATTTCTCTATACACTCTGGTATCACTGAGATGTATAGAGATTTGAAGGAACATTTTTTATGGGACAACATGAAGTGGGAGATTGATGATTATGTGTCAAGATGTATGGTTTTTTAACAGGTTAAGGCTAGAAGACAACATCCTGGAGGAGTCATGAAAACTCTTCCCATACCTGATTGGAAATGTGATGATATTACGATGGACTTAATCATGGAGATACCAAAGACTCCTAGAAGGAATGATGCAATCTGGGTCATTGTTGATCGTCTTACCAAGTCAGCATATTTTCTTGCTATAAGAGAAGATTTACCACTTGAATGTTTATCAAGACTATATATTAATGAAGTTGTAAGACTTCATGGTGTACCCATATCGATTGTTTCTAATCGTGATCCCTTTTTTGCATCAATATTTTGGTAAAGTCTTCAGAAATCCCTATATACTGAACTTCGTTTGAGCACTACCTACCACCCTCAAACTGATGGACAATCAGAACGGACTATTCAAACCTTAGAAGACATGTTTATATCTTGCTTACTTGACTTTAAAGGTATGTGGGATCAGTTTTTACCTCTGATATAATTTTCCTATAACAATAGCTTCCATTCAAGTATTCATATGGCACCATATGAAGCGTTATATGGAAAGAGATGTCGCACACCAACTTGTTGGGATGATGTTGGTGAAAGAAAACTCATAGGACCAAAACTTGTTGAGGAAAAAATAGAAAAGTGAATATTATCCAAACCCACATCAAAGTATCTCAAAGTAGGCAAAAGAGATATGTAGATAATCGAAGGAAGGATTTAGAATTTCAAGTAGGAGATCATGTTTTCTTAAATTTATCTCCATGGAAGGGTGTTATATGATTAGGTAAGTAGGGTAAATTGAGTCCCAGGTATATCAAACCTTTCGAAATTCTAGAACGAATTGGATTTGTAGCTTACTGTATGGAAAAACCACCAAGTCTCTCCAAAGTTCATGATGTGTTCCACGTATCACTGTTGAGAAAATACATGCCTGATCCAATGCATGTACTCACATATGAAGAAATAGAACTAGAACCTGATATGTCTTATTGTGAAGAGGCTATCATAATTATCTATACCAGAGAACAAGTGTTGAGAAACTAGATGACTGGTCTGGTAAAAGTTCTTTAGAAAAACCATAAAATGGAAGAGGAAACGTGGGAACCTGAGGAACTTATGATGAAGAACCACCCAAATCTTTTTATGCAGTAATATTCTAGAAATTTTGACAAAATTATTTGAAGGAGGGAATAATGTAACACCCCAAGCTTCCACAATACATTTCCCTTTGAATAATACAATAGCTTGCGATGTACGCAACTTCGAGTTCTAGCACACCATGACAAATCAAACTAGCCATTTTAAAAGTATTTATGAATAGTAATACCCACTTTTTGAAATTTTATAAATTTTATTTTTCAAAATGGACTTCATTTTTGGATTTGGAATATCAAAATTAGTTTAGGGTGAAATTTTTATATTTTTCTAAAAATTTTCAATTTTTGATGAATAGTGAAAAACACTACGTTATTGTTTAAAATAGATTTTTATTTTAATAATTATTATTTTTATTTAAATTTATTTTAAAGTCAAAATAGATTCATAATCCCTATATTAGTCCAATGTAATTCTTTGAAATCATTTTATAATAAGATTGGATATATAAAATTTTACTGAACTTTTTACCGTCTTTTACCTACCTTCTAGGCACATTTGCAAATTTGCATAAAATGTAACTTCACCACTTCTGTGAAATGAATTTCAAAAATCTGAGAGACACGGTTGAAATTATTAAGTAAAATTTGGTTCAATAGTATGAAAATATTTTTTGGTGAATAGTAACTTTTGAATTTTATTTACCACGGTTAAAAGTAAATAGGGTAATTAAAGGTAAAAATGATATTATAATTACCCTAACATATGTCCTAATTCTATCAGATAAGTGTATTTCGACCAAAATCAACATTAGGAATAAAATATGATCCTTTTTTTTCCACTTGGATTAGATTATGACATTTATTATATTTTATTTAAAGAAGAGTTAAAAGTGTTAAATTCAAATTTTAATAACTAAAACATTTTTAATATAGGGTTATACATAAGATAAATTTGACTATAAATATTAATTAGAAATATAAAACGATTTACAACATTATTTTATTTTATTTATAATTTTTAGACATTAAATAATTAAATTTAATTATGACACAATGATGATGTAGTAATTACCTTATTAAGGAAAGATTAAAATAATTGATATCATAAATATCCAAATAAATTTAAATTGAGACTTTTGATGAATTAAACTAATTTTATAGGTTAATATGAAATTTTAGGGTTGATTAAATATATTTTTTTCAAAGTGATAAAGTTTTTATGACTTTCACAAAAACAAAATACCAAATAGTGTCAAAATTGACATAAATGATTTTTTAAAACAAATACTATATTATTAAATGATATAATATTCTTAAAAATATAAGGTTTGTAAAAATAACTTAGATAAGGTTATATATATCAATAATGAACCACTTGGGGTTCTCTTGGATTTTTATAGTAAGTTTATTAACCATTTATTATAATAATACAATAAGACATGGTAAAAGTTAAACTATTTAACTAAGAGTTAAATCTAAAATACAAGGTTAATATGGTGACCTAAACTTTTATAAAACCTATTGGTTGAGAGTTTTTCGACCCATACCCGCCTTATCCTAGAAATAAATTCTTTTGGAGCCATTATAAACCGAATATGATTGTATAATAAATTAATATTTCAAGATTTTCCTAAAGTGACCCTCACCTCTCTTATAAAAGGGTATTTCCCCTTATCATAATTTTACACCTCCAAATCCAATTGTCTTCACCAATATATGCTCAAATATCTTCCCAACTACCCTCAATTTAACCTAGAGGCCTTACTTTGATCATAAATCCAACTGAATGGTCCCTTTTGATCAAATCAAAAGGAAGCACCTGAAGAAGAGGTAATAATTTCATCACCTCTTTCAAAGTTCTTTTCTTCTTCCACTTCCTCTTTATTTGTTGTTTCCATACCAAAATAAAAACTCCAATACCTTATACATACTGTAATTTTATTATAAATATGGAACAACCATATTCATTATTCTATCCATCCTATGAATGACAAAGTCACCATACGTGCGTACGTACGACTTACCATCTCCACATCGTGGTGTAGTTCATTACTCACCACTTCATTATTTGGATGGGTATAATAATGAGTATAATTAATTTTAATAATAAATATAACATTTTAATGATTATATATATATATATATATTATATACCATCCAATTACATAGTATTTTTACCATCAATAGTACGTACGGATTATCTTCTTCACGAACGCGATAAGATTCATTTCCCCATCATAACCATTCAAGAATAATTTTAATTTTATGATTAAAAATAATGTATAAGAACTTAATATCATTCTGGATATAAATCAAATACATCCTATCCATTACAAACATGACTTACATAACAAAACATATAAATGAAAATGAATCAGTTAACACCCGAAACAATGATACTACTAAAATATTATTAACAAATCAATATTAGAAGATCATATATGATATCATATTTATGTGTGTGCTTCTTATATAATTTAATAACAATTATTTAACTATTATACATGAGTTTAATGTGCCCTCAACCAAGGAAAAGTATAAGGTAAGGGTTAATTTAACAATCTCTTTATTTATATGAGATTGTTTATACGTAAGTGTCTACTGGGACTTCTTTATCATCCACATATATGTTTCTTAATAATGTATTTCAAAACATTTTTACTATTTCCTAGAATATGGGTTAAATTCATTTATACCCTTGTTTTATTTTTTATAAAATATTTTGAAAGGAATATTTCTTTCATTTTCCAAACAAGGTCCATTATGACCTTTTCGACAAAATTAAGGAAAGAATGTTTTTTTAACTTATACGGTGAGTGCGGCTATTTTTTGTCATTATAACAACTTCAAAGCTTACCTTACAAGTTTATTAGAATATTTTCAAAATAAATTTTTTCTTTTATAATTATGTGAATTTTAAATGATTTCAAAATATAAAGAGATATTCCCCTCAAATATTTTTTGATTTAATCTATGTTAACATCCTTTGATGGATTTTAAACTTGTTTAAAGTTGATTTATTATGATACAATCTTCCATATTGTATTTAAGGTTTTGTGATATATTTGACTGCATATGTGTTATTTTTATACCATTCATGATTTATGGTTAAAGTATTAACATTTCTTATTCTAATTTTAATACAAATGTTTATGTTATATTTCAACCTTTTCATATGAGGAATGAATTGGATTTAGTAAGTGATGGGTGGAGCTCGCTATAGCTCCTCGATGAATCGGTAGGTCTCATGAGATAAACTAGTGTCTTGGAACAAGGCCTTGAAAAAATCTTATTTGTAGACTTGGCATGAGGCATTGACTATGTGGTTATGATATCCAACATTATGCATTACATCATTATGAAATTAGTTATTGCTATTACATGTGATTATTCGATTAGTATAATATCCATGTGAATAAGTAAATGGAAGTATTTGATTTATATTTTCCATATTATACTGAAGTTTAAGTTTAAAAGGCTTGTGTTTTAGTCTTATACATTGCCTTAAATTTTTATACTTATTTATGAAAGTTTCCTCTATATTGTTATCCTTACTGAGCATCTGAGCTCACCCCTTTCTATGTTTTATTTTTACTAGGATGCGAAGAAGTATATTATGACTAACTTGTAGGGATAAGCTAAGGGATATGAGTGTGTTCAAAGGAGACACAATTTTTTTGTTTTTCATTTCAAAATGTAATGTAAAACTTATGTATGTATCTAGTACTTTCAAAGCTACTAAACTGATTGGTCTTTAGGCATTCAATCCATTGTGATCATGAAAATGTTATGTATTAATGCACCGACTCTGGGTAACTGGGGTCAGGTCATTACAGTTGGTATCAGAGAAATTTTATTACAAACCTTGGAAACTATATTTAGAAAAACTCTAATTATAGAACATTACCCTAAGATAGACTTTGAGGATTAGTATAGAATAAATTACTAGAATTTTGGTAATGTAGATATTTTGTGAGTTTTACAAGAAATACATACCTATATGGATATGAGTAGGTATAGGTGCCTCTATCATAGATGTATCTAGGAGTGAAAACTCCGACAAGGAGTTTTGGGCTTGACCCGGGGTATCCTGGAACACGACAATGGGCCTTGCTGCACTTTTGGTTACGAAACTCCTGGGGGATATTCTTAGGATAATTCATGTTTTCTTTACAAAACATTATGAAGGATTTATTATTAAATACTTCCTTAAAGAAAACATTTTTTATTATTATAGATTATATGCATAAACTATTCAATTTATGTTAGGTATTTTACTAGTTTGGAATTATGTATTCTGATTCATAAACTAATCTAGTGTATGCCATTGTTTAGAAATGGCACCTAGTGGAAGGAATGGAAACCGTATCAACGCACATAATCCATGTTGGGATTTACCTCCTACTCAAGATAATTATAGTGGAGTTGGTGATGCAACCAGTGATGAACAACTTATAACCATTCTGGGAACTCACTCAGGTTATGAATAATAACCTTACCTATATGGAGCACCCTAATACACAACATGGAGGATCAATGTTAGACCACTTAATAAGGTAACAACCACCAACATTCAATGAGACTGTAAATCCATTTGTAGCTGAATAATGGATAAGTTCCTTATAGAAAATATTTCATGCTATAGGGACTAGTGAAAGGAAAAAAGTTGTCATGGTAGTTTATCGCCTCGCATGAGATGTAGATAAATAGTGGTCATTAATTCAAAACACAAAGGAGGATGAAGAATTATAAAATATGGAATAGTGGGAGTTAAAAGATATTTTCTTAGAAAAATACTTTCCTCGTGACCATCAAGCGGATATGGAAAGGAAATTTCTGAGTCTGAGGCAAAAGGAGGATGAGAATGTCGCAAAGTATGAGGATAACTTTACAAGGTTAGCAAGGCATGTTGTAGATTATATACATAACCCAAGGAGTAATATTTATCGATTCTTTGATAGGTTAAAACCATTTCTCCATAGATCATTAGTCTCACAATCCTTCTCGTCATATGAAGATATTGTCTCATGTGCTATCAAGACAGAAAAGTAATTCTCTAATCCATATGACTTTAAAGAAAAGAAAGATAATAAGAGATCAACTGAACACTCTGGAAATGGAAATAAGGGGAAGAAGGGGAAAATTTGAATTTCCATCCTGTAGTAAATGTGGGAAGAAACACCCCGGTACTTTCCTGAAGGCAATGGGAGTCTGTTACAAGTGTGGATAAAAGGCCACCAAGATCGTGATTGCAAGGGAAAGAAAGATAATGTCAATGTTGAATGCTAAAATTCTAGAGAAATGGGGCATTAGGCAAATGAATGTCATAATCTCCAAGGAAACTTACCTCAGAAAAGGCCAAAGAAGAAATGCCAAGATTATGTGATCACAACTACAGAGGTTAAAGTTCCGAGTGACTTGGTAGCAGGTATATTAATCATTTCCTCAAATTTAGCCAATTATTTATTTGATTTTGGATCATCACATTCTTTCATATCTTCTCAGTTTCCCAATAAAATAAGATATTTCCAATTTGATTTAACAAGGGAGTTGTTAGTCAAAACTTCTAAGGGAAGTATCATTGCAACAAATTTTTGTGAATCAATTACCATTATGGAATATAAACATGCTTTATTTGCTAATCTCATCATCATACCCATGATTTAATTTGATATAATCCTTGGTATGGATTATCTTTCAGACCATGATATGAAAATTTATTGTAAGAAAAAGGAGGTTAAATTTTTTGATGATGATGATAAGGAATACCTTATCTTTAGAGGAGAAACATCACCATCTGATTCTTATCTAGATCCACCCCCAGTAGATCTACTAAATTCAAATATTGGGGAGGAATGGAGTGAAATAACTATAGATGAGGAAAGGAATGTTCAAATAGAAGATGTACCTATTTTTCAAGAATATTTTGATGTGTTTCCTGAGGATTTACCTAGACATCCTCCGGAACAAGAAATTGAGTTTTTCATTGACTTAATTCCCGGTTCAAGGCCCATATCAAAGACCCCTTATAGAATGGCCATTGTGGAATTAGTGGAACTAAAGAAACAACTAGATTAATTGATTGATAAAGGATTTATTCACCCTAGTGTTTCTCTATGGGGATCCCCTATTCTTTTTGTTAAGAATAAATATGGATCTATGAGGTTGTGCATTGACTACAGGGAGATCAATACTATAACAATAAAGAACAAGTATCCCCTACCTCGCATTGATGATTTATTCGATCAACTTCAAGGAGTTCAATATTTTTCAAAGATTGACCTTTGATCTGGATATCATCAGTTGTGTGTGAAGAAGGAAGACATCCCAAAAAAGTCATTTCGAACCAGGTATGGGCATTACAAGTTTACAGTAATGCCTTTTGAGATGACTAATGCACCCTCTGTTTTCATGGATCTAACGAATAGAGTTTTCAAGGAATATATTGATGACTTTATATGGGTATTTATTGATGATATCTTAGTATACTCCAAAATCTACGAAGATCATGAAAATCACTTACGCACTATTCTAAAGAATCTTAGAATAAATGAATTATTTGGTAATTTTAGCAAGTGTGAATTCTGGATTTAGGAGATTTCTTTTCTTAGCCATATTATCTCTAAGGATGGAATCTATGTTGATCCTTCTAAGACAAGAGCAATCCAAGAATTACCATCACCAATTAGTATAACTGAGGTATGCAGTTTTATTAGTTTAGCAGGTTATTATCGGTGATTCATCCAAAATTTTGCCCGATTGGATAACCCATTAACCAATCTCACACGTAAAGGGGTTATTTTTTTTGACAAAAGAATATGAAAAATGTTTTGAATAACTAAATAGAATATTCTTCAATGCTCCTATCTTGACTCTACCATCGGGGAATGATGGGTTTGTTATTTATAGTGATGCTTCAAAGAAAGGACTTGGCTGTGTCCTTATGCATAATGATAAGGTTATTGCCTATGCATCACGGTAGCTAAAAATTCATGAACAAAACTATCCTACTCATAATCTTGAGTTAGCAGCTGTAATATTTTCTTCGAATATATGGAGACACTATCTCTATGGTGAAAATTTAAGATATATATCGATCAAAAGAGTTTGAAGTATATTTTCTCACAGAAAGAACTCAACATGAGGTAAAGCCGATGGCTTGAACTAATCAAGGATTATGATTTCACTATACACTACCACCTGGGAAGGAAAATAAGGTGGCAGATTCTTTGAGTAGAATGGATCATGGAGTTCTGAACAAGATGAGAGTTGAAAGGGATCTTGTGTTCATGGATCTAGTAAAGATGGACATGGGAATAATCATGGAAGGTGAAACATCAATAATTTTTCAAATGGTTTCCAAACCATCTTTACTAGAAAGGATAATTTCTCAGACTAATTAGGAAGAGTTTAAAAAAAATAAAGTTGTGAATGATGGGAGATTGATCGAATTTGTATATGAAGATGGAATTTTGAAATTTGGGAAAAGGCTTTGTGTTCCCGATATACCTGATCTAAAAAGGGAATTGTTGGATGATTCTCATAGCTCCAATTTCTCTATACACTATAGTGTCACTAATATGTATAGATATTTGAAGAAACATTTTTGGTGGGACAACATGAAGAGGGATATTGATGATTATGTGTCAAGATGTATGGTTTTTTAAGAGGTTAAGGCTGGAAGACAACATCCTGGAGGAGTCATGCAACCTCTTACCATACCTGGGTGGAAATGGGATGACATTATGATAAACTTCATCATGGGGCTGCCAAAGACTCCTAGAAGGAATGATACAATATGGGTCATTTTTGATCGTCTTACCAAGTCAGCACATTTTCTTGCTATAAGAGAAGATTTACCACTTGAATGTTTAGAAAGACTATATATTAATGAAGTTGTAAGACTTCATGGTGTACCCCTATCAATTGTTTTTTATCTTGATCCCCGTTTCACATCAAGATTCTGGAAATGTCTTCAAAAATCCCTAGATACTGAACTTCGTTTGAGCACTGCCTACCACCCTCAAACTGATGGACAATCAGAACGGACTATTCAAACCTTAGAAGACACGTTGAGATCTTGATCACTTGACTTTCAAGGTATATGGGATTAGTATTTATCTATGGTAGAATTTTCCTATAATAATAGCTTCCATTAAAGTATTTATATGGCACTATATGAAGCGTTATATGTAAATAGATGTCGCACACCAACTTGTTGGGATGATATTGGTGAAAGAAAACTCATAGGCCCAGAACATGTTAAGGAAACAATGGAAAAAGTAAAGATTATCTATACCCACATCAAATCAGATCAAAGTAGGCAAAAGAGATATGATGATAACTGAAGGAAGGATTTGGAATTTCAAGTAGGATATCATGTTTTTTTGAAGTTATCTCCATGGAAGGGTGTTATATGATTCGGTAAGAAGGGTAAATTGAGTCATAGGTACATCAAACCTTTTTAAATTCTAGAATGAATTGGAGTTTTAGCTTACCATTTTAATATACCACCAAGTCTCTCCAAAGTTCATGATGTGTTCCACATATCACTCTTGAGAAAATACACGCATGATCCAATGCATGTACTCACCTATGAAGAAATAGAACTGGAACTCGATCTGTCTTATTGCTAAGAGCCTATCAGAATTCTTGATACCAAAGAACAAGTGTTGAGAAACCAGACGACTCGTCTGGTAAAATTTCTTTGGAGAAACCATAAAATGGAAGAGGCAATGTGGAAACCTAAGGAACTTATGATGAAGAACCACCCAAATCTTTTTATGCAGTAATTTTCTAGAAATTTTGAGGATGAAATTATTTAAAGGAGGGAAGAATGTAACACCCAAATCTTCTATGGTACGTTTTCCTTTGAATAATACAATAGCTTGCGTTGTACGTAACTTCGAGTTCTAGCACACCAGGACAAATCAAACTAGTTGTTTTAAAAGTAGTTATGAATAGTAATACCCACTTTTTGAAATTTTATAAATTTTAATTTTCAAAATGGACTTCATTTGTGGATTTTAAATATCAAAACTAGCTTAGGGTGAATTTTTTGTATTTTTATGAAAACTTTCAATTTTTGATGAATAGTGAAAAACACTGCATTATTGTTTAAAATCAAAATTTATTTAAATAATTATTATTTTTATTTAAATTTATTTTAAATTCAAAATAGATAAATAATACCTATATTAGTCCAATGTAATTCGTTGGAGTCATTTTATAATAAGATTAGATATATAAAATTTTATTGAACTTTTTACTGTCTTTTACCCACCTTCTAGGCACATTTTCAAATTTGCATAAAATGTAATTTTACTGCTTATTTGAATTGAATTTCAAAAATTCAAGAGACACAGTTGAAATGAGTAAGTAAAATGTGGTTCAATAGGATGAAAATAATTTTTGGTGAATAGTAACTTTTGAATTTTATTTACCACGGTTAAAAGTAAATAGGGTAATTAAATGTAAAAATGATATTATAATTACCCTAAAATATGTCCTAATTCTATTGGATAAGTTTATTTCGACTAAAATCAACCTTATGAATAAAATATTAACCTTTTTGATCCACTTGGATAAGATTAGGACATTTATTATATTTTATTTGAAGAAGAGTTAAAAGTGTTAAATTCATATTTTAATAACTAAAACATTTTTAATATAAGGTTATACATAAGATAAATTCAACTATAAATATTAATTATAAATATAAAACGATTTCATACATAATTTTATTTTATTTATAATTTTTAGATATTAAATAATTAAATTTATTTATGACACAATGATGATGCAATAATTGCCTTATTAAGAAAATATTAAAATAATTGATATTATAAATATCCAAATAAATTTAAATTGAGACTTTTGATGCATTACACTAATTTTATAGGATAATATGACATTTTAGGGTTGATTTAATAAAAAAATTCAAAGTAATAAAGTTTTTATGACTTTCACAAAAACAAAATACCAAATAGTGTCAAAATTGACATAAATGAGTTTTTAAAACAAATACTATATTATTAAATGATATAATATTCCTAAAAATCTAAGGTTTGGAAAAAGGACTTATATAGGGTTATATATATCAATAATTAAACACTTGGGGTTCTCTTGTCTTTTTATAGTAAGTTTATTAACCATTTATTATAATAATACAAGAAGACATGGTAAAAGTTAAACTATTTAACTAAGAGTTAACTCTAAAAGAGAAGGTTAATATGGTGACCTAAACTTTTATAAAACCTATTGATTGAAATATTTTAGACCCATCCCCACCTTAACCTCGAAATAAATCCTTTTTAGCCATTATAAACCCAATATGATTGTATAATAAATTAATATTTCAAGATTTTACTAAAGTGACCCTCACCTCTCTTATAAAAGGGTACTTACCATTCTCTTAATTTTACACCTCCAAAGCCAATTGGCTCGGCCAAACTCTGCTCAAATATCCTCCAAACTACCCTAACTTTAACTTAGAGTCCTTAATTTTATCAAAAAGCCAACCTAAGGATCCCTTTTGATCAAATCAAAAGGAATCACCTGAAGAAGAGGTAATAATTTCATCACCTCTTTCAAAGTTCTTTTCTTCTTCCACTTCCGATTTATTTGTTATTTCCAAACAAAAATAATAAATACAGTACCTTCTACATAATTTTATGTTATTATAAATATGGTACACCCATATTCATTATTTTATTCATCCTATTAATGACAAAGTCACCATACGTGCGTACGTACGACTTACCGTCTCCACGTCATGGTGTAGTTTGTTATTCACCGCTTAATTATTTGGATGGGTATATTATGAATATAATTGATGTTAATAATAAATATAACATGTTAATGATTCTGTATATATGATATACCATTAAATTAAATGTGATTTTTACCATCAATAGAATGATATTGTCGCTCGTGCATACGTATGGATTACTATCTCTACGAACGCGATAAGATTCATTTCCCCATCATAACCATTCAAGAATAATTTTAATTTTTGATTAAAAATAATGTTTAAGAACTTAATATCATTCTATATATGAATAAAAATCATCCTATACATAACAAACATGACTTATGTAACAAAACATATAAATGTAAATGAACCAGTTAACACCCGAAACAATGATACTACTAAAATATTATTAAAAAATAAATATCAGAAGATCATATATGATATCATATTTATGTATGTTGTTCATGTATAATGTAATAACAATGATTTAACTATTATACAGGAGGTTAACGTACCCTCGACCAAGGAAAAGTACAAGTTAAAGGTTAATTTCACAATCTCCTTATTTATCTGAGGTTATTTATACGTAAGTATCTACTGGGACTTCTTTATCATCCACATCTATATTTATTAATAATTTATTTCAAAACATTTTTACTATTCCCTAGAATATGGGTTAAAGTCATTTATACCCTTTTTTTACTTTTTATAAAAAAATTAGAAAGGAATCTTTCTATCATTTTCCAAACAAGGTCCTTTATGACCTTTTCGACAAAATTAAGGAAAGAATGTTTTTTTAACTTATACGGTGAGTGCAACTAGTTTCCACCGTTATAACACTTTCGAAGCTTCCCTTACAAGCTTATAATAATATTTTCAAAATAAATGTTTTCTTTTATAATTTTGTAACTTTTAAATGATTTCAAAATAGAAAGAGATATTCCTCTCAAATAGTTTTGATTTCATCTATGTCAACATCCTTTGATGGATTTTACACTTATTTAAAGTTGATTTATTATGATACAATATTCCATATTTTATTAAAGGTTTTGTGATATGTTTGAATATGGATGTGTTATTTTTATACCATTCATGGTTTATGGTTAAAGTATTAACATTTTTTATGCTAGTTTTAATAGTAATGTTTATGTTATGTTTAAACCTTTTCATATGAGGAATGCATTGGACTTAGTAAGTGACGGTTGGAGCCCGCTATAGCTCCTCGATTCATCGGTAGGTCTCATGAGACAAACTAGTGTCTTGGCACAAGGCCTTGACAAAATCTTATTTTTAGTCTTGGAATGAGGCCTTGACTATGTGGTTATGATGTCCGGCATTATGCATTCCATCATTATGAAATTAGCTATTAATATTACATGTGATTATTCGATTAGTAGAATATCTATGTGAATACATAAATGGAATTATTTGATTTATATTTTCCATATTATACTAAAGTTTAAGTTTAAAAGGATTGTGTTTTAGTCTTATACATTACCTTAAATGTTTATGCTTATTTATGAAAGTTTCTTCTATATTGTTATCCTTACTGAGCATCTAAGCTCACCCCTTTCTACATTTTATTTTTTATAGGATGTGAAGAAGTATATTATGACTGACTTGCAGGGATAAGCTAAGGGATATGAGTGTGTTCAAAGGAGACATAATGTTGTTGTTTTTTATTTCATAATGTAATGTAAAACTTATGTATGTATCTAGTACTTACAAGGCTACTAAAATGATCGGTCTTTTGGAATTAGATCCCTTGTGATCATGCCAGTGTTATGTATTAATGCACCAAATCTGGGTAACTGGGTTTGGGGCGTTATATAAAATATTATTTATATAAGGCTAAAAGTAATGTTGGGGGAGTCTCTCTTGGAAATCTCCTGGAGAATCTCTCACGATCAAAGTTGAGGATCCATGGAAAATCTGTTGGACTATTATTTTGACCCTAAGGAAGTTTTCATTCCTTCCTCGAAGTTGGTGGCTATGGGAGGTGGTGCTCTATCATATCTAGATAATGTGGCAAAGAACTATGTGTGGAACCCTATGAGGAACCTCAATGAATTGAAAAAAAATTCTTCAAGGAATATTTTTTTCTGTATTTCAAGATGTTTAGGCATCCTTGCATAAGAAGATTAATAGGAATTTCTCTATTGACTTTTTGGAAGTTAATCCTCAGATCATTGAAGACCATATTGAAGAATGTAGGTTCTCCCTTCTCACCTGTATCTCAGGTTCTCAGAAGGATTCCCCTTAGAAGATGGATGATTTCAGGTGTCGAATGCATCAGTGCTGGGGATTTAGTTATTGGTTATTGATCTCAATTGGAAAATTTGTGTATCAAATTATTTTCCTATCAAAATATCTTCAAAACATTGCTTATAGTTTTGGGATGATCCCCCTAAAACCCAGGTTTCTTATGCTCCAACAATGGGATCCTCTCTCAAATCCTTTCATAGTTAGGAGCTTCTATATGCAAACCTGGATTAGAATCAAGGGCCTAAGATGGTTTTTTTGGAATCCATCAATCATGTGGGAAGTTTCCTCCACAATAGGGACTCCAATAAAGATTGATTGGGAGACTGAGCTATCTAGGTATGGTCATTTCTCTCATGCACTGGTAGAGATTGAACTTTCTCATGATCTGATTGAAATAGTTTTTTTGGTTGTGTGTGGTTTTAATTTATAATTATCCATCCAATTTGATTGGTTCCCTGGTTTTTGTGTAACTTTATTATTCATTGGTAATTCTTTTGAGAAATGCCCCAAGATCCTTCAATTTTATCACTGCAAAAAAAAATCAGGACATGTCTCTGACCAGTGCAAGAGGAAACAGCTTGTTGATGACCCTAAGGGAAGTAAGTAGGTTTTTAGGAAGAAGGATAGTGTTTCCCCTAATGTTGTAGGGAGATCATCCTTTATTGAGGTTTTTAAACAAGGAATTATATTAGAGGTTCCTGTTGGAGTGAATGGTGATGGAACTCCTATGAAGGATCATTCGAATAAGTATCAACACACACCTATGGATTATGGTACTGCAGCTATTGTATAGAACACCAAGGAACATATAATGTCTGAAAAATTTGGTGGATTTATGGCCTTCAATTAGGATTCTGTTGTATTAACTGGGAGTGTAGATGGTTTGAAGAAATCACAGGTTGATGTGAATACTGATGATGAGGAGAATTAATCTGATTGTGAGGCATTTATTCAAGAAGAAGTTAACTTTTATATGAGGAATGATTCTTTGGTTTCTGATAATAGAAAGGGGAAGGAAAAGTTATTTGTTGATGATGGCTTCTAGTTGGTTATTCCTTAAAAGATGAGGGTTATTATAATTGTGTATCTTGGTGGGAATGAAAAGGATCATGTGGCCAATACTGATCTCAATGATGTATGGATAGAGATGATAATAAAGGACTCTACTGGCTCCCCTTTGGATGAGGCCCCATTTTTATTGACAAATAGGACTAGGGTTGAGGAGAAAGATATTCCTTTGCATCTTGAGTATCTAATTTCTACTCTCTCATGTAATAATGATGATTTCTCTAAGAATGTGGGGTGGGATTTCCTATCCCATTTTACTAATTTAATGAAAAATGATTATATCTCCTTTGGTAAGGCCTCTGATGAATAATTTGATGTTGCATGGATTAAAAATTCAAGTTTCATAACCCTGGAGGACTAGGAAGGTGAAAGGCCCATTGAAGGATTTCGTAAAGAAGCGGAAAATTTGTACTTCTCGCAAGTTGATGTAACTTTCTCATCAATGGAGTCAAAGGTTTTGGGCTTCAATGGCTATATGGTGGTGTAGAAGTTTTTGTATATTAAATTTGAAGATGGAATTCACTCTAATACTGAAATGGAATTTTGATATTTGTATCATAAATTAAGGACATGCTCCCTTTTGTAGGACTCATCAAAAACATCATTGGATGATGAATTTGTATCCCCTCAAAGGGTCAAGACGTGGCAGTGTGGTCGACGCCCAAAAGGTAGAGGGAGACATCTGAGGAATATAGGTCTAGAATGGTCTGAATGAGTTGTTTTATTTTTTCCTTATTATGGGAATTATAGGTATTGTTTACTTTCCTCCCTCCTATCTTGTACTTTATTTTTTATTAATAAATTTTGGGTTCATGGATGAGGTTTTTCCAAATTCAGGGCTAAACTGTTTGAGTAAGTCTAAATACACATTTACACTTAATATATAAGTTATTTAGTGAATGTTAGATTATAAAATAATTAATAATATAATATTAATTAATAATTTTCTAATTATTATCGTGTAATGGTCATTTAATAACAATTTGAAGATAGAAAAAATCAAAAAATTAATAAATGATCTAAAATAAGTTGAAAATGTGACTCGAACTTCAAACGGACATAACTTTTGATTCGGGTGTCTGTTTGGGCTCGACCACATATCAAATTGAGGATCTTAAAAATATATATACCTTTAGGATTGTGGGGATCCCCGATCACTTTTTCTGAGTCCAAAAAGGGTTCAAAAGGCCTCCAAAACTGAGTTTTTAGTCAGTGTATCATAATTTTTTAACATTTGATGGAATTTCAACCTCGTTTAAGGGGATCTTGTTGTATTTTTTCAGTGGATACTGAATTTATTCTCTGGGATTCCATTAATATTGATATTATGGTTTTTAAGTTTTATCATTTTTCATATTGTACTGTTATTTATATTCAAATATATAAAAATATATACATATTTTTTATATATTCACACATTATAAATAAATACGTAAACATATTTACATGTAAAATATATTTCTAAATATATAAAAATTTTCTAAATAAAAAAATAATATACATTTATTTAAAATAAAAAGGTATGAATATTTATATACCTATATAATTAATATATATATATAATGTTTACATATATATAAATATATTTGTGTGTGTGTGTTGAAAAATAGATATATATTTATCTAATCCATCCAACAACAAATTTTTATTTCAAGAAAGGGTACAAAGAAACATGGTCACATCAGGGCTTAGGGGGGGCTAAAGCAATGTAGACTGAGGGCATCCCCTATGATCAAATTAACCCCCTCGGGCTTTAATTAATTAATGTTAGGAAAGAAGGTTATGTTTGATACTGGGTTCGCCATGGAGGCAATATGGTTTGCAACCTTATTACCCTCTATCCACGTGTGGGCCACATGATTATTGTCATTGAGGAGAGTTATACAATTCCAGATAGTGTAGGATATTGACCAAGGGATGTATCCATTTCTATAAAATGATTCATGTAAGATCAAAGAATTGGTTTCAGCTTGGGTGATATAAAGATTATCCTGATTGCACAAGGTTATTCTAGTGAGCATTACATTGGCCTCAGCTTGTAGGAAGTTTCCATTACCATAAAATGTAGTGAAGGCTAGGATGACATTCCCCCATGTGTCACACACCACTCCCCCTCCTCTAATGTTTACCAAAATGTAGGACCCATCTGTATTGAGCTTGTAACCTACTACCGGGGTGCCATCAAACCCATTGTCCCATTAGTCTATTGTTGGAGAACTGAACAGGCGAGGAGCTAACCTACAGTAATCGCAGCGAAGGATCTTCCCGCCAATTCTTGATGAGAGTGACCATGTCCACCATCAAGTTCCTTGTTCTCACAATGATAGACCTTTTTATGATATGGGCTTCCTCGAACCTAGATTAGTTTCTAGCCTACCATAGGCACCAACATCCAACATTGAGGATAATGGACCTCTCCATCCTTTCTATCCTAGAATCGTTCGTCCCATGGAATCATCTTTACATAAATGAAGCACCACCATGATCATGAGAGTAGAACATAGGGAGGCCACCAAAGAAAGTCCAAACAGCCTGATCCCACTCACCTTCAAAGAATAGATGATCCATGCTTTCCTCCCATATGTATGTATGTATTTATTTATAAACACACACACACACACAAAACATATTTTATACATGTATTTAAAATATGTGTGTGTGTGTGTGTGGATAAAAAATGTAAATATATATATATATATATATCATAAAATACATAAAAAATGATATAGGGGAGTGGAAAAGGCATGAGCTTATAAGAGGGATCTCAGGTTCGAAACCTAGCAAAGGAAAAGGTGCACGGGTGTGTGAAGTAGGTGCCTAGTGCTATTAAAGGGGGAGATTCAAGCAATGTAAAAGGGGTGGGGAGGCTAGTAAAGCGTTGATAAAAGGGGTTTGTCCGCCTTTACAAAAAAAAATTTAAAAATTATTTTTTTTTACTTTTATCAGTGCGTATTTTAGCGCTGATAAATAAACCCTTTTATAAACATTTCTTTAGCATTGATAAAAGGGACCTTTATCAACACTTTTTTTAGTATAGATAAAAGAGGTCCTCTTTTTAACAGCACTTGGATTATCAGTGTTTTTCTATCACTGATAAAAGAAATTTCTAGCGCTGTTAAAAGGGGGATCTATGGTAGTGAGAATAATTTTTTGAACACTTTGATCAACCACCCAGATATGATGCAAATTCATGGGTCATCAAGAAAATAAGTTTAATGGTGGGTGTTGTAAAAATATACTTGGTTTTCATCTTGGATGACACCAACCTTCACTGTTGTGATGGTAACCAAAAAAACTTCCACTACTATATATAAGCCCTTTAACAACATGAAAAAAGGGAATTTATAGCATGAAAAAATCACTATTAACCTCAACATGATTAAAAGGGTACCCCTTTTATCAGTGCTAAAAAATAATCTGATAAAGGAACCTTTTATCAGTTCTAAAAAAAGCACTAATAAAGTTAAAAAAAAGAAAATTTAAACATAATTTTTTTTTCTAAAACTCAAAGGGTGGGACATCCCCCTTTAATCAACGCTCGACCCCCCCTTTTAACAGTGCTAGTCTACCCTCCTCACCCCTTTAATGGTGCTAGGTACATTCCTCGCCCATCCCTATGTGCCCTTACCTTTGTTGAGTTTCAAATATGAGACCTCCCCCTCATAATCTCGCACCTTTTCCACTCCCCTAAATCATTTTCTTATATATTTTATGATATATCTATATATTTATATATATTTCATTACATTTTTTTATCCATATATATATATATATATATATTTATTTATTTAAATATATATATATAATATTTTGTATGTGTGTGTGTTTATAAATACATACATACATACATACATATATACATATTTATATATGTGTGTGTGCATCTATAAATATAATTATACATATTTATATTTATTTACATATATTATATATTAATATTTATATAAATATATTAGAATATATAGATAAATATATATATGTTTGTCAATATACACAAAAATATATTTATAAATATATATAAACATTATATATACATTAATTGTATATGTATATAAATATTCATGAATTTTTTATTTTAAATAAAATGGATATTATTTTTTATTTAGATAAGGTTTATATGTTTAGAAATATACTTTACATGTAAATATGTTTACATATATATTTATAAAATTAAATTTTTATGTGTGAATATATAAAATATATATATATATATTTGATTATAAATAAAACTACATTGTGAAAAACAATAAAATTTTAAAACCATGATATCCATATGAATGTAATACTTGAGAATAAATTCATTCACCACTGAAAACGAGCAAAAAGAGCCCCTTAAATGAGGCTGAATTTTCATTTAATATTAAAAAATTGGTATACCTCGACTAAAAACTCAGTTTTGAAGGTCTTTTGAGCCTTTTAGGTTCTAATAAAACATGACAGGGGGTTTCCCTGTATCACTGGTGTATATAGATCATTGAAAGCTTCGATTTTATATGTGTTAGAGCTTAAACAGACACCTTGATCAAAAGTTATGGTTATTTGAAGTTCGAGTTGCGTTTTCAACTTATTTTAGACATTTTATTGATTTTTTGATTTTTTTTCTCTTCAAATTGTTATGAAATGAATATTACTTTATAATAATTATCAAATGATTAATTAATAAAAAAATTAATTATTTCATAATCCATTTTCACTAAATGTCTTATATATTAAGTGTAAATGTCTATTTAGATTTATATAAAAACATTTAAAATATATATATTATATTTATATAAATATAAATATATTTATATATAAATATATTATTTTTAATAAAAAAAATTTGAAATATTCCCTTTATCGGCACTTGTGAAAAAAGCAATGATAAAGACCCCCCTTTATCATAACAACTAAAAAATCGTTGATAAAGGGGGTCTCTTTAACAACGCTAAATAATATAATTCTTAATGTAACTAATAAATTAGTTAATAATATAATTTAAAATAAATATTAATTAAATTTATATTGTAGAAAATATAACTATTAATAATAATGTTATTATTAACAATTTATAATACAATTTTTAATCATTTATAATAATCATAATAGTAATATGATTAATATTTTAATAATAAAAAGAATAATAAATAATTATTTTAAATATTATATATAATCTAATTATTTATGTATTTAATTATACTAAATAATAATATAATTAATAATGTTAATAATTATAAATAATCATTAAGTTGAAATAGATATATGCACATATTTATTATTTAATAATAATAATATTTAATGATAATATGATTGTAATTTATTTGATTATAAAGATAAAATATTAATTATTTTAATAGAAAATATTTTTTATATTTAATTATAATATTTTTTATTTTTATATTTTTTATGTTTAATAGAAATATTATATTTATATTTATATTATTTTAATTATATACATCATTATTATTATTTATTGAAAATGTGTTATAAATAAATTTATTTATTTATTTATTTATTTATATATATATATATAAACACAACATAACAAAAAATTAAAATTAATTTTTAAAAAAAAAAAATAGGGAAGGCATTGTCTAAAATAGCACTTTCTTCAGAACATTTTTGAAGAAGGTGCATTCCTAGAAAGAACCTTCTTCAAAAATCATTTGAAGAAGGCACTATTTCAGACAGCGTCTTTCTTTTAATATTTTCAAAATGGGTGTTGTTTGAAATAGCACCCACCCTCTTACTCGCATCCCCAAAAATTCAATGGTAGATTGGAAAATAGTTTCCTAATCTACCTATTTTCAGAAATAGGTTTTTTATTTCTATTATATGCAGAAATGTACCGAGATACCCTTCACTCATCTATGGTTTAATCAAGGATCACAACAAAATCTCTCAGAGAGCCATTCCTGAGCCCTTGTAATCCTTAGATCACAATTTCACCTCTTCCATGTAATCTTTGGCCTCTATTCTTCCACTATGCAAGGGAAAACCCCGACAGTGCAGCCTTCATCTCTTCATTATATCCATAGTGCAGCCTCGAGTTCTTTGGCATGATCGATCTCCACCAGTAGGATAGCTTTGAACTTTATAAAATGAATAAGGCTAATATTAATATAAATTAGGGTCATCATTAGTCCAATGAGAATAACATGAATTTTATTGGGCTATGTTTTGGTCCCTAAAATACTTGTAGCTTTTCAATTTTTTGCTCTAACTTTTTCTTAATTCATGAAAGAGGAAATCATAGTCATCTAAGAGTCAACTTTTTCTCAAGCTTCCCATTTTTTGTTTGTAACCAGACAAGACATTATGTCTCTTTATTGTTAATTATTTCTATAAAATTTTCATAAGACTTAAAAGTGGAAATTTTAGTGAATTGAGACTTAAAATTTTTTGAGGCCACACTTTATGGATTTTCAACATGAAAAATTTTTGTCCCACTTTCACTAATATTTTAATGTAATGAAATTTTTAAAAAAAATAGGTCATTTTATTCTATGGTCCTACGACTTTGAAGGATGTTGGATAGTGATTATGGACATACAACTTTTACCAAATGCAAGGTGGCATGCCAGGTGATATGTGAAAAAATTAACCCAATGTGAATGATGAACCCAACATTAGGCATGAAACTTGAATAAATAGGAATAGATTAACTAATATGAATGATATTAACTAAACTAATATTGTAAACTTCATAGGGGTGGAAATGTGTTTGTACTTTTTTTCATACTGTTAAGACCAAAGTCGTTCGATGTTCAAGGTCATAATTTTTTTTACTGGAAGTGAGATTTTAGGTTTGATGATAATGAATTAATTAACATGGAATGAATAAAGAGACTATATTCTAAGAGGGGTTTTTATAGTGATGAACTTTACTAGAGGGACCAAAATAGTGAATTTGTTAATCACTATGTATCTTGTGGTAATAAAAATCAAGGCATTACACGGTTATTATAATGAATCCTTAATATAGATCTGGATTAAGTACAAGATAGAAGAGGAAAATGTATGAGTACCTTGGTGAGTCATGGAAGAATGAAACCTTGCGTAATTTGTTAATTGTCTCATCACTAGGGAAGAATCAGAAATATAGATGGAATATGTAGCTGGTCCTGGGATAAGAGATCTAGGAATCCCTTTATATACCATGGTAAAAGTAATCAAGCCATGCATAGTTATGGTAAAGTAGAAATTTTTATCATAGTTTTGGTGGACCATGAAATTAGGGTAGGTAGATGTATTGATGGATATCAAATTAATTGTGAAAGGGATATTCAATACAAATTAAGCTCTTATATATAGATGATCATGCATTTTATAGTTGTGTGTGATTTATCACTAGAAGAATTTTATGGTTATATTGGATAGACCAGTGATTCTTGTAGTTTAGGGTTATTAATCGTTGACTAATGTTTCATGTAGCGTATACAAAAGTTACTCGGTGCCTCCTCATGATTGTTTTTAAAATATATATATGTTTATAATTTTTTAGAACATAGGGGACATAGATAAAGTTAAAATTTTCTAGACATAATAGAATTAGAGATAATGGGATAAGGAGTGGTCAGAATAGGTTGCTTATTAGTAATAAATAAACCCCCACCACACTATAGGATAAGAGCATATGGATCTTGGTTGACACTCTGTAGGGACCAAAAACATGCCCTAGTGGTAACATAAGGGGTCAAATTCAACTATAATATTCACCATTTATTCCTAGGGAGGTCAATTAACATAAATCAATGACCCATTACAAATTTTTTAAAAGGAGAAACAAAGATTTTACATTCATGGTTTTTTGGGATACTATAAGGAAAAACACAACATAGGGTTGTGGGTTAGTTATAATTGAAATATCTAAAGTATAATATTAATTGGGTGGAAGAGGGGATATCCAAAAGGGTTTGTAATACTTTATAGTTACACCATAATATTCTAAATAAGCTATTTGGGAAAGAGGAATATGTTGGATTTGGTGCCCTAAAACCAACTTTTGTGTACTTAATGATAACTTTTATTCATAGTTTTGAATATTAATAAACTCCATATCACATCATGATTATTCTTCTATGTAACATAGTATGTGATAATATCCTAAGAGTAGTTGTCGCACTAAAATGTCATAGTAGTTCCCTGTTATGATGAGAACTTGTAAGTGCTACGACATTATTCTTAAATATAAGTTCAATAGCCATATGATATCATTTTAGGGACACAAATTATACAGGTTATCAGGTGTGGAGACTCATATTACTTTGAGGCGCCTTCTCATGGTCTACACCCTTGGTAATATCCAGTAAGATATTATGAGAACGAGACCCGTCGGTAGAAAATCTACATTTATATGTCTCATTGGATGCTTCTATCTATGGACGTGTGTATTGGTCCTTAAACTTTAATATTATTATTAATGAGTATTATGAGTCACTTACTTTTATGTATTGATGAAAACTATGATGACAGATGTTCATGGTGAGGCAGGGTATGTTGGGTGCATCATGAGTAATATTGCATTAATGAATAATACGATAAAGGATTTTTCCATTCAGTTCTTTAATGAAAGTTGATATCTCGGACCCTTTCATGGAAATTATATAGCCTAAACAAATACATGGCCATGGTATACAATCGGAAAGTTCAATTTCTGGGAAGTCAAAGAAAGAGATATCGAACACATAGGTTGATGGAACCAGCATGCAACCTATTTTATTTGAGATATTGTGATAAAGGGATTATATTACATAGTAATAAATTGTATGAGGTATCATGTCATTGTGTCATTAACTTCTTTCTCTATGGGTTCCTTGGATAGTTGTAGATACTAACCTTGGACATTAGGATGCTTCACCTAATGCTACTAAGAAAGAGTCTTAAAGGGTCACACACTAAGTGTATCCAAAATCTCAGTTAAATAATATATTATTATTTATTATCTAACAATTTGAATTAATATTATTCCCAGATGTGGTTTAATTATTATTCATGTATGTTTGATCACATATAAATATTTATTTTCTATTTAGTGAATATAATATTTATATATTTATTGTTGAATAATGCAGTGATATTTATTTAATAAATAAATATTCATTATTCAAGGCCTGATAAATATTATAGAGGAATGGAGGACTGGGTTTAATGGTCCAGTGAGAAATAATAAATATTGAATATTATTTGATTAAATAATATTTAATTTAATTCTCAAGTTAAGAAAATTTCGAGAAATAATATTATTATTATTATTTAACATGGGGTTCCATAGGTATTAAATAAATAATAAAGGGCACTTGTTCAATTATTTTATTTTAAGTCTAGAAATATATAAACCCAATTATATTATTTTTTTCAATAATACAATTCATTTGTTTGGTTGTGCATAATAGATTTGGAGAATCCTTTCAAGACCTAGAGAGCTCACTTCTCCAAGAATGCTCCCAAGAAAGGAGAGTGATCTTCCTCCACATCCCATTCTCGAGATAAGAGAGATCTAGGAGAAAAAATTGGAAGCAGTTCTTGAGGAGATCAAATGCGTATGATGTAAGATCTAGGATCTACAGTGCTAGCACCTGGTGATTCCTACGATGACAATCAGAGATTTTTGGAACACGTGTGGATCAGCACTAGAGGGAATCTACTTTGATTCCTACAACACAATGATGGGACAACCCAGATCTATTGTCAGATCCATCAATGAAGAAATAATTCCATCAAGGTAATTATTTATTTAATTAAATTAATTATAAATAATATGTGATGATCCTCTCTCTTAGTTCTGGATTCTATCACTTGTCTATATTCATTTATTCAATTTGGTAGATCATGATGTTTATCATTGTGTAAATATCAGATTGATCATTAATCATGGAAAAATAAAAATATGGGCATGAGTCATTGTACTCTTCTTCTACATCTGTAAACTACAAGTGGTATTAGAGGATTCACATAATTATTTATAATTATTTAAAGATCATTGATGATTTATGCATTTTGATTTAGTTTTTTAATTCAATTTTAATCATTATTTTAATATGAATTGAGAGATCTATTTCTTTCTCCTTAGTTTCTCATAGATCCAATCAATGAAATTAATTTTAGGAATGAAATAAAATCAAAGAAATCATCTAGAGGTGTCAAGGATTCTGTCCAGATAAAATAGGAGTACACATCATGTACTTGTGTTCAATGCATCAGGAATTAATTTGGAAATTAATTCAATATGTGTGCATTGATGATACATAGTGTAGTTAATTCTTACATTGCATATTGACTAGGATATCCTAGCGTACGGTCATCTAGAGTACACGTTGTGTATCCCACATACACAGTGTGTAGTCTATTTGATTCACAAACGGGTTGTGTGTTTTATACATGACCTACCTAACTAGTGACTATGTAACTCAAAATCCACACACCATGTAGTCCCTTTTATATGTTTTGTACTCCATTTTTATAAGGTATGATTTACACGCTTAGTATCTAGGTGTTTACCTTGGATAGACAGTGAGAGATGTACACACCGTGTAGCTCGCCTGTACATGCCATGTACTTATACCAAATTACACTGATTTAAATTATATTTATTATACTACGTAAACCTTGAGACATGCTCTTGCATGTGGTCATTAATTTGATAAGACATTCCATGTGATGGGTTTTTAATATATATATAAATGTTTAATTAATATCTACGTGGTGTTCAGATCTGCATATCATGTATGAGTTGTATTATAGTTGTTACTCTATGTGCATTGAAGTATAACATGTGACCGAAAAATCATGTAATTTGTGTAATAATTAAGTTGATAGTACACGTCATTAAATTATGTGATATGTTGTGTATGATATATATCACAAAAGTAAAATTGTATATGATTATAATACATATTGGGTGGATTCGAAAGGGTATTCACCTTATTACCTCCGAAGTAAATTTAATGTACATAGTTAATTTTAAATAAATTTATTAAATTTATTTAAAATTACGATGGATGAGAATCTCAAGGAAATTCATATGATAATTAAGATAAAATAATTGATTAATTAAAGATAATTATTGATTGATTCAAGAAAAATTTATCTTAAATAATAACGATTAATAATTGAATGTTAGTTTTATTAAATACATAATTAGTTGCATGCATGTAGATGATCATGAACATATAACTAACCTTTTTATGTGATTGGTTTCATTTAATTTATTATTAAATTAAATTGTTGGCCTGCATGCCTTCTCTCCTCTTATTATGTATGGTCTGCGTGCCCATGGTTTCTTTTATGTAAACCCTTTTCCCTCACCTGGGTGTGAGTAAAATCATATGTAATGGATGGAGTTTTAAGCTAGTGAAGGCGGTTCAAGTTTGGATCTGAGGTGAAACCAATCCAAGAGAGATACATTGGTGAATAGGTGGAATGCTGCAACACGAACCTTAATTGGTTCAAGGTTTTTTCCCTAGGTCAATCATTAGTTTATCAACTGCTATATAAACTAACTATTAGTAAACACTCATGATCATACCGCTTTATTATTTTATTTCTACCAAGTTTAATGGTTATTTAATTATTGATGTTTTATCATGATCACATAATTTAATGAAATTAATAAGAATGCAATGTAGAACTAAAATAATTTGGATTATGTGTAAATATTATCTAAGACATGGTTAATCACTTAAGTAAATATACTTAATATTAACAAGCATGTTATAAAGATAATAATTTTCAATTTACACAGAAAAGGATAAAATACCACAATTATATATATTAAGTTAGTATAACCTTCTACTACTTCAGTTAAAATCGAACCATAGTTCAAAGTGCTTGACCAACAAAAGTTGGGGTGCTTTCAATTATTGAGGAATTATAACTTGAATTTTTGGGTTGACTTAACTTAGTTCATATCAAGGTTTGACTACCAAATCAGGACTTGGTGTAACTGAGAGAAAAAGGTTGAGGAAATCCAATTTAAGAATTTCAGGATTGGTGAGTCCACTCCATAGATCAAGGAACTTTGAGTTAATTCAGTTGTCATTTGGAATGCCTACCTAAACCCATTCAAGTTGCTTGACCAACCAAAGTCAGGGTAATGAGAAGGGGAATATGGATCCTTTCTATTAGGATGTCCAAGAAATGTGATATTCTGAAACTAATGGTGAGAGCTATTGGGTTTCAATAAAATAGTGGGAGACTAATAAATATATTATTTATTTATTTGTCTAAATTTTATCAGATAAAGTATTAAAATTATGCTTTATCTTATTTATAGAAACAACAATAAAATGACATCAAACATATAATTGTGATCCATAATTGAGAAGGACAACCTTCTCACTAGAAAAAATTTCCAAGAATGGAAAAGGCACTTACGCATCATCCTTCACCATGAAAGTAAATTATATGTGTTAGAAGAACCTTTTCCTAAAGTGCATGGAAATGAGGCTAGTGATGAAGAGTTATTTCTCTATGAGAAAAATTTAAACGATTCCATAAATGTTTAATGTTTCATGCTATCATCCATTTCCAATGATCTTTTGAAGCAGCATGAGGACATGGATGTGTATAGCATGATGTATCACTTTTGGGATCTCTATCAAGAGAAGGCGAGATAAGAGAGGTATGAGATCTCTAATGCTTTGTTCACAACTAATCTTGGAGATTCTACACTAGTTGGGCCTCATTTAGTCAATCTTATTAGATATATTGAATGCTTATACATATTAGGGATTAAATTACCAGATAAGTTATGTATAAATATCATACTTTCATCACTATCCAAGACCTTCTCTCATTTTATTGTTAATTACAACATGAACAATAATGAGAAGAGTCTTTCAAAACTTTTTACTTTTATTCTCCAAGTGGATAAGGACATAGGGCTTGATAAACCCATGATTCTTATGGTGAATAAGAAAATTAAGAATAAGAAAAGGGGTACCAATAATTATAATTAGTCTAAATCCCCCAACCACCATCCTTCCAAGAAGAGGAAGATCCAGAGGCAAGGAAAGGAAAAGGAGGCAGTATGTTTTGCATGTGGCAAGTAAGGCCAATGGAAGAGGAACTACACCCATAAGATAGGGGAAGTTAAAGGTGTGTTTTTTATCAAGTGTAATATTTCTATATCTACACATTGGTTATTAGATACAGCTTATGGTGATCACATCTGTATAATTATGTAGGAACCAAGTAGATTATGAAATATTTCTAGAGGAAAGGTGGATCTGAGAGCTACTAATGGTGCAAGGATGGCTACTCTGGCCATTGGTGACTACCACCTTTCATTGTCAATGGAAATGATTTTGGTTTTAAAAGATTATTCTTATGTACTTATGATTACCAAGAACATAATTTCTATATCATTCATAAATACAGATGGGTTTATTTTCAAGTTTGTAAATAAAAGTTTTTTTTATAAGGACAACATATATTATGGTATGAAACATTTAAATAATAGTCTTTATGTATTGAATTATGAAATCCAAGTGTTGTAAATTGATAATTAATCATGTTCACACAACTCATATAACACCCAAATTTGGCATCACCATCTTGGTCATGTAAACAAGAAGAGTCTGACAAAGCTCTATCAAGATGGTTATTTAGACTCATCTGAGCTAAAACCACTTGAAAGATGTCATACTTTTTTACAAGGAAAAATGACCAAACTGCCATTTGGTGAATAGGGTGAAAGGGCCACAAAACTTCTATGATTGGTACACAATAATGTGTATGGACCATTTCTAGTAGAAGCTAGAGGTGGATATTCTTAATTCACAACTTTTACTGATGACTTTATTAGATATGGCTATATCTACTTGATGAGGTTTAAGTACGAGTCCTTTGAGAAATTCAAGGAATTAAAGAATGGAGTAGAAAATCAATTTGGAAAGAAGATAAATAATCTTCGATCAGATCGAGGTGGTGAATATATTAACCAAGAGTTCATGGACTTTCTATGGGAGTTTGAGATTCTATCTCAAATCACTCCACCTTACACACTAAAGTGGAATGTTGTTAGTAAAAGGAGGAACTATGCCTTGTTAGACATGGTAAGGTCAATTATGAGTCATGCAGATCTTCCATTATCCTTTTGGGGGAATGCATTACAAAATGAAGCATAAACATTAAACTGAGTACCAAATAAAGCAGAAAATTGAATTCCCTTTGAGCTATGAAGTGTAAAGAAACCCATTTTGTTGTACACATGTGTATGGGGTTGCAATACATTTGTTAATATCTTCATAGGAAACAAACTATCACCTCAAGGCACAAAATGTATCTTTATAGGATATCCTAAGGAAATAAATGGATACTACCTATACAACCCCTAGGACAAGAAAGTGAATGTTTCCAAACAAGCCATATTTCTTGATAGGGATCACATCCTCAAAAGGGATGGTGGGAGTAAGATTTACTTCAATGAAGTTGATGCTCAAGATACACAAGAGTTTTTATAGGAATAGATTCTATAGGTCCCCATGGAAGAAGTATTTCCTAAAACACAAGTACTGTGTAGAAGCATAAGAGAGGTAAGGGAGATAGAGAGATATGGTTTTCTAGTCACCAAAGATGGTGAATCGTTATTGGTTTAAAATGATGAACTTATCTTCTACAAGAAGTTAGTAGACAGCTCGGAAGGTGCAAGATGGAAAGAATCCATGAATTATGAAATGGATTCCATGTATTAGAACCAAGTTTTGGTTCTCGTTGATGTATCATTTGATGTAAAGACTATTGTATGAAAATAGATATTAAAGAGGAAACTGAACATGGAAGGTAAATTAAATACCTATAAAGTAAGGATAATGGCCAAAGGGTTTAAACAGTGTCAAGAAATTGACTATGATGAAACCTTTTCACCAGTTTTTCGTGTTTATATCCATCATAATTCTACTTGTTATAGCATATTACCGTGACTATGAGATTTGGAAGATGGATGTAAAAATTTCATTCCTTAATGGTAACCTTCAAGAAGATGTATATATGACACAAATAGAAGGGTTTGTGACTTTAGGTGATGCCAAGAATATTTTCAAGTTGTATAGATCCATTTATAGATTGAAGTAAGCATCCAAGTCATTGAACATTTGATTTGATGAAGCCATAAAAGAATTTGATTTTCAAGATCATTTGTGATAGATCCAAGAGGCTTCTTGGACTATTTCAAAGTACATATTTTGACCAGATACTAAATATATTTAGTATGGAACAATCCAATATGGTATTGATTTTAATGTCACATGGTTTACATCTTTCTAAGAAAATGTGTCCACAAATGCAAAAAGAAAAAGAGATAATGAGAAATATCTCATATGCTTCAATGATAGGATCAACCATGTATTCCATGTTATGTACTAGACTTGATGTTTCCTATGCATTGATCATGGTAGTTATATATCAAGAAGATACAGGAGAATAGCATTGGTCTGCTGTTAAGGTTGTCTTAAGTATCTGAGAAGAAATAAGGATATGTTCTTGATGTATGGAGGAGACGAGGATCTGGTCGTTAGGGTTTATATTAATAATATTTTTAAAATAGATCATAATTATCTAAATTCATAGTTAGGATATGTTTTCTATCTCAATGAAGGAGCTGTGAGTTGGAAGAGTTCAAAGCAATCAGTTGTCGCTGATTCTACTACGGAGTCCGAGTATATAACGGCTTATGATGCAGCTAAGGAAGTTGTTTCGATTTAGAACTTTTTTCAGGATATTGATGTGATACCTAATAGTAAAGACCCTATCACATTTTATTGTGATAATACTACAGTAGTGGCTCTTGCAAAAGAGCCAAGGTCACACCAATGGACAGAGAACATACTTCGGAAGTATCACCTCTTGAGGGATTTTCATCAGAGGGGTGAAGTTATAGTAAGTAGGTTTCCTATGGAAGAGAATGTGGTGGAACCCTTGAATACAGTCCTATCTCAGTAAAAGCATGATTATCATGTGAGAGATAGTGGACTGAAGGTTGTTAGCAGTTATATCTAGTGAAAGTGGGATTCTGTTAGAGTTGGTGCTCTAGAACCAACTTATGTGTACTTTATGATAACCTGTATTCATAGTTTTGAATATTAATAAACTTTTTATCACATAATGATTGTTCTTATTCATAACATATTATGTGATAATATCCTAAGAGTATTTGTCGCACTAAAAGTTCATAGTAGTTCCCCGCTATGATGAGAACCCAGAAGTGCTACGAAACTATTCTTAAATATATGTTCTATAGCCAGATGATATCCTTTTAAGGGCACAAATGATATAGGATATTAGGGGTGGAGACTCGTAGGAATTTTTGGCACCTTCTAATGGTGTACACCCTTGGTAATATCCAGTAGGATATTATGAGAACGAGACCCTCCAGTAGTAAATTCACATTTATATGTGTCATTGGATTTTCCTATATATGGATTTTTTTATTAGTCCTTAGACTTTAAGATTTTTATTAATGATTATTATGAGTCATGTACTTTAATGTATTGATAAAAATCTTGATGACATATGTTTGCGGTGAGGTAGGATACGTTGGGTGCATCATGAGTAATATTGTATTAATGAATAATGCGATAAAGAATTTTTCCCTTTCGTTATTTAACAGAATTTGATATCTTAGGCCCTTTTATGGAAATTATATAGTCTAAATAAATCCATGTACATGGTGTGAAATAGTCAAGTTCAATTTCCAGGAAGTCAAAGAAAGAGACATTGAGCACATAGGTTGATGGCACTAGCATGCAACATGCTTGATTTGAGATATAATGATAAAGGTATTATATTACACAATAAGAATTTGTATGAGGTATCATGTTGTTGTGACATTAACTTCTTTCTTTATGGGTGCCTTGGAATGTTACTAGATTCTAACCTTAGACTTTAGGCTGCTTCTCCTAATGCCACTGAGAAAGAGGCCTAGAGGGTCACACACTAAGTGTATCCAGAATCTCAGTTAAAAAATATATTATTATTTATTATTTAACAAGTTGAATAAATATTATTCCCAGATGTGGTTTAATAATCATTCACGTATTATTGATCACATATAAATATTTATTTTCTATTTAGTGAATATAATATTTATATATCTATCGGTGAATAATACAGTGATATTTATATAATAAATAAATAGTCATTATTCAAGGCCTGCTAAATATTATGGAGGAATGAAGGAATGAGTTTAATGGTTTGGTGAGAAATAATAAATATTTAATAATATTTAATTAAATAATATTTAATTTAATTCACAAGTTAAGCACATGTTGAGAAATATTATTATTATTATTATTATTTGACATGGGGTTCCATAGGGATAAAATAAATAATAAAGGGGAACTTGTGAAATTATTTTATTCTAACCCTAATGATATATAAACCCAATTCTATTATTTTCTCAATAATAAAATTCATTTGTTTGGTTGTGCACAAAAAAATTGGAGAATCATCTCAAGACCTAGAGATCTCCCTTCTCCAATAATGCTCCCAAGAACGGAGAGTGATCTTCCTCCACCTCCCACCCTCGAGGCAAGAGAGATCCAGGAGAACTCTTTGGAAGCGGTTCTCGAGGTGATCAAAGGCAGACAACTCAAGCACTAGGATTTTTCGTGCTAGCACCTAAAGATTCCTACAACGACATTAGGATATTTTTGGAACAAGTTTGGATCTCCAATAGAGGAAATCTACTTTGATTCCTACAATTCAATGATGTAACAACAATGATTTTTCGTCAGATCCATCAATGAAGAAAGAATTCCATCAAGGTAATTCTTTATTTAATTAAATTAAGTATAAATAATATGTGATGACATTCTCTCTTGGTCTTGTCATTTTATCCCTTGTCTATATTCTTAGATTTAATTCCATATATCATGACATTTATCATTGTGTAAATCTTAGATTGATCATCTATCGTGGAAAAAAGAAAAGTTGGGCATGACCCATCGCATGCTTCCGCTGTGCCCATAACCTACAGAATAATCCTTGATTTAAGAGGGGTTAAATTAAAACCCATAAGAAATAAAGTGAGATATTAATATTTAATGGAAGGAATCTTTGTTAGTGGTTATATAAACCTTATTTATTATAATAAAATATTATATTTCATCATGGATTCCAACTCTCCCAATGAAAATAGGAGGATCATGTTAAGAACCATCCCTTATGTAAATGTGAGGTACACAGTTTAAGGCTATTTATGACTGACCACTCCAAGTAGATTACCATCACATAGGATAACTGAGCATCTCACAATTTAAATTCATGTGGTAATGACTTCATGTATTGTTTTTAGGGTCTTCTGACAATAAAATTATATCATATAGGTTATGTTTTTGATGATCAGGACCTTATGTTGTGTATTTTTGAGTCATACAACAATGAATTCATTTATATGATGTAGTTCATCAGGCATGATTCTTTTCAATTATAGTGATAATTACAAACATAAATATTTCATGGGTCTAAAGATTCTCTAACACTAACACACCTTAATATATCATATTATGAATCCAATATTTAAAGATAAATCATCATTTTATTTTATGTCCCAAAACATTAGGGTAGAGAAAATAATTGGGATGATCATTCCTAACTACATCCATGGGTTTATTCATATTTTAAAGATCAAAAAAGTTATGATATAATGAAACATTTATATATGAAACCACATGATTTGACCTAAATGAATAGACCTAATATTATATGTCACTATGAAATGGTTGACCATGATTATTTAAAACACATTATGTGTTCTTCTTAGGGTGTTCAAATGTCTAAAGTGGAGATTTGGGTGTCAGTTAATCCATTATCTCATTATCTATATGCTCTTGAAGACAATCCTTAAAGATTAATTTCATGTTGATTGTATTCCATAACAACTAATTGAATTGGAAGTAACTGGCATGGTCTCTCAAATCTGACTCCTTAGGTGTCTTGATACTTGGGAGTTCAATCAAATAATTCTCTATGGGGAAGGTTAAATACCAAGAAATTATATTTGATTTAATGGAATATTTTATATTTGATCTATATCTTCTAAGTTGAAAATATTGTTTCACATACATGCCACATATACATTGATCTTTGAGGGAATGTGGATATATTTAACACCTAAACAATGGTAACTTAATGTCAATCATTTCTAGGTAATATTTTGATGTTATTATTGACTAGTACACCATTGGTTCCATCACTATACGTGTTAAATTCAATTTTATTATGAACTATGTTTTGGTCAATGAGGATAAAAGATTCTTGAAATACACCAGATGTAGATTGGAATAATATGAAAATTCCCTAAACCTTATGGTTTGTGGTAGATCACTATAAAGAGGATTGTTAAGGAAAGAGTCTAGTATTTCACTCTTAGGAAAATATCACTAAATTAACTCTATAATTACATTCCATATATTATTATTTTATTTCTATAATTGAGAAATCTATTATGCAGTAGACATGGCCATGAAACTTCAGTTTCATGATAGGTAGAAGATATGAAAACTCCCTTTCCTTTACTACTGTCATAATGGGTGTATGATGATTACAATCAATTTTGGGAAACCTGAAATTAGACTTTCCATTAACATTGGGTGCATCATCTATTAACAATGGGATTCTAGGCATCATTAGGGTTGAATATTCTTTCAGTATATATGCGAACGATGTCATCAAGATTTTATTCACCAATGATAGAGGATGGGAAAACTTATTAATCATTAAAATATAGTATATGTGTTTGATCACTAATATAAGTATAAAACTCATCATGACCATATGAAAAAAATAGATACAACTGATACCATATTAATAGAAATATATACTCCAATTTCATTAAAATCTTCTTTCTTAACATTCTTTTTCATTACGTGAATGACATTATCTAAGGATAACTGGAGATCCTCATCATAAGAGGATCTGGTTAAATGGGATGGTTCCCCTTTGGTGGTTCTCATTAGAAAAAGATATCATTTAGAGGGACAATGTCTATGGTCCCATCTTGTGGTATTTTTTCCATTGATGTTCACCCAGAGAAGAGGATCTCATTTGGTTGGATCATTCTTATTTTACCAATTATAGGGATATGAAGTTCATGATAATTTAGAATTCTAATAAAATCCTTGGGAAACCATCCCCCCTATACTTACTGCATTATATCGTGGGAGGATAAGAAGTATAAGGTGTTAGAATATTAGTTTTTGAGGGAATTGGGGTTATGAAAAGGTTATTTAGTCATGTCCTTATGATGGAATGTAAATGATTCATTGTATTCTAGAGCATCGGGTCATCAAATATTTTTGTATTCCTATGTGGCATAATTTCCTATTTTCTTCTTCTTATGGTGGAATGGATAACACTTATATTGAATGTGAACTGGGGAATTTCGATGATACTTGACCATCATTGACTATACTTTATAGAATATCAGTGATGAAGAAGCATTCTCATACCATGATACCCAAAATATGATGTATAAGAAATAAATTGGGTGATCATTTTTCCATACATCATCTGTATTCTTGACATCAAGGGATGTGATAAAGTTGATCTCTAAGGTAGTGGTGAATTACTCTAGAACCTGATCATTTTGAAATAATTAAACTTTTTTACCATTATTTTCAAATTCATATCACATCAAACATACTATATTATCAGTGAAATTGGTTGTTTCTACACCCCAATACTTATTTATCCGTGACGGTTGTGCTCAGTTAAGTCTTTCCTTGGTTCTATAAAGAGCTTCCTATATAATTTTTTTTATAGTCACAAACTCTTGAAACAAAACATGGTATATCCATGGGATGACTATGGTTGAAAACTCTTCCTATAGGTTATCCATAGAGATCTTGATTTTAAATGGGGAAACTATATTTTCAAAGACTATATTAGAACCTTTCACGTTGAAATGAAATCCATGACCCTCTCACTATCTTTATACTTGTAATTTGAGAGGCATAGGATATTTGTTTTCCTCATCATAGAGTTGAATTTGAAGAGGAACTAAGGACAAAGTTCCTACCAGATTTCAAAGTCCCATCTGAAAGGTTTCTTTACCAAACCAATATAGTACCTTTTAAGGTTTCCATAATTTATATGAGTGTATCCGCCTCTTGTTGCTCATGGGTTCCCAACATTTTTTCACCCCCTAAATAAAAATGGGTTAGAATATATTATTAATCCCACATTTCATAAAAAGATTAGAATATTGGATTATCAAAGATGGGAGGAGGAGGAGAAAGATTCAAATCCACCACTTTGGGATATGGCTTCCCCTCTGATTATAATGGTTCATGTTGGCATTCAATATTATTTATCCAAGTTGTAAGTGCATTATGTAATTTTAGAGATACCCCTACCTGACATAACTTTGAATGACTTTCCTTGATTATCAGCTGATGTTAACCATATAAATAAAACTCTTGATAACACTACTACAAAACAAGATTTTAACAGTGTTGGCCTTTATTAGCGCTAGCAAAAAGTGCTGATAAAGGTTCCCTTTATCATCGTTTTTTTAATCTGATAAAGGGTACCCTTTATCAATGCTTTATTTTTAGTGTTAATAAAAGACACTTTTATCGGAGCTTTTTTAGTGCTAATAAAGATCTCAAATAAAATTAAATAATTAAAAAATAAAAATAAAAATGATTAAATTAAAAAAAATTAAAAAAATTATTAATTAAATAAATATTGATAAAAATTAATAAATTCAATATACATATATATAAATTATAAATACTAATAAATAGTATATATTAAATATATAGATATATAAAATTAAATAATTAAACAAATAAAAATTAAAAATGAGTAAATTAAAAAAAATTATTAAAAATTTTATTAATTAAATTATTATTGGTAAAAATGAATAAATTTAATATATATATATATATATATTATAAATATTAATAAATAGTATATATTATAGATATATAAAATGAATAAATTTTAATAATTAAACAAAAAAATAATAAATTGCAAAATTATTTAAAAAAAATATTAATAAAATAATTGTTAATAAAAATGAATAAAATAATGGTGTGTCCTCGTGGACTCAGCCGGCTCGACAATTCTCATCACTACTGGACTGCTTTCCTCCTCACTCCTCGCTAGATAGGGCTCCTCCTGGTGGTGCGATGATGGTCCAGCGGCTGAGATCCAGTTTCCGTGACTGAGGGTTTCAGCCTCGTCTCGAGTGGGTGCGTTGGTCGGTCTGTTGTGATCTCCGAGGGTGATTTGGATGGCGGCGATGGGATATGGGTTCTGGTTTGTGGTGGTGATTTTTTTCGGTGATCTTTGGCGCTTGGGTGGCCATCATTTTGGTGATGGTTTCTTAATTCATGTTTTTTTGCCTTCGTTTATTTATTTTGGGTTATGGTTGTTGTGGTTTGTGTGTCGATTTTAGGTGTTTCTACATTTTTCCTTTGGAGTCTCTATTTTTCATAATCTAGCTCTGAGTAATAAGTTGTGTGAACCCACTATGATCTTGGTTCAGGTTGATTTGTGGTATATTGGGATTTTCAATCGTGAAGGCTTCATGGTGGAGGAGCAATCGTGCTGATTAGGGTTGTTTGTGATGGACTTTGGCATTCGGGTGTGAATTGGTTTTGAATGTGTTTGATCCTATTGTGATAATCACAGAGGTATAAAAGTTGGAAGTCTGAAGATTTTGAGGTTTTCATGTTTGGTCTTGGGTATGGTTGGAGTTGCAGTTGGTTTTGGGTGAATCTGTGTATTGGATGGGTTTGAGGCTGCATTATGCTACTTGATTATTTGTTGATTTTTTGGTATGTTTTCAACATCACACTACATGGATCCGCTTCAGATGAGGTTTATATTAGGAATCTTTCTCCTGAGCATGCCATTCGGATTTGTAAGTTTGAGAGGGTATGGCTTTGCCATCAGTACCAGGCCCGTGCAACCCTACAGAGGATAGTTAGCCGAGCAGTCATGCAATGGTGAAGGCTTGTCATCACGATGCAGTTGCTGGGGAGGGGAACATCATGTAGTCTTGATCTAGGTTATCTATTTTATGGTTTTATTTGGTTATAATATTTTGATCTTGCAGTTTCTCACTTTTTCATCAAAAGTGTTTTGATATTAAAAAAAATTAATTTTCATCTTAAGTCATATAATTAGTTGAAGAATGGTTTATAATTAAAAACACTAACTAATTGCATCGAGTAATGGAGATTTTTTAATGTCATTTGATTTTTCAATTTAACATATATCATATGTGTGTTATATTGATTTCACATAAATATACTTAATTAATGCATTTTTATATATAATGTACACACACAAATATTTACGTAATTAATTAAATCTTATATAGAAATATATACTCCTAATATTTATGCAATTTATTCAAATTTTAGTATTTATTTTATAATTTCATTATAACACAACATATTAATATATAATGTTTTTAATTGGTAAATTTTATTTATTTTTTTTTAATATTTTTATAGTTAGGTATTAATTCATTTTTAATATTTTTTTTATTTTTTATTTTTTTGGGAATTTAATCATTTCTATTATTTATTTTTATTTATTTATTTACTATGTTTTAATATTTTCAATAATTATTCATATTTATTTCAATATATATTAATATTTTTTTAATAATTTATATTTAATTAATAAAACTTATCCATTTTTTCAATATTTTTAATGTGTACTCATTTTTAATTATTCAATTTCACTCATTTTTAACATACATGCATTTAAGATTATTTATTTATTAATAATGTTACAAATATATTTATAAATATTTAAATAAATATATTTATAAATGTATATTTATTATACTTATAAATTTATATATATATAATTATAAATAAATAAAGATTATTTTCTAAAAAAGTATTTATATAATTATAAATATATAATTATATATATTTAAATAATTATAAAATTATAATAAATTTATTTAAATAATGAATATATTTACTATATTTATATTTATATTTATTATATATATATATACACACACACAAAAAAGTTCTAACCAGACTCAGACACTGTTCATATTATGAACAGGGCAATTCAATGTCATTTGCTTAGCTGGAGAATGTGCGGCACACGTTGGTTTGGCAGAACCCCCACTGGGCCCAAGCATGCGACCCATTCCCACTTTTTGATCTCTCTCAAAATGGAGAGTCTCTCTCTAATTATTTCAATGGATCTTCCCCAAGTAAGATCTTCGAAGATGAAATTGTTGGACTCTGTGAAATGTTTTCATCTTGTGGTGTGAAGCATCATGCTATTAAATCTGGCGGTGAGGGTCTGGAATGTCTTGAGCACTTGCAGTTTGGAAATTCCAAATTACCCATTAATTTGGGAGAGAGGAGATGAAGAACTGAGAGCAGGCGGTGAAAAATGGAGGAATCTTGATTTTTAGGGTTGTGACCTCAACAGATTTAGGGGTGTTGTTGGCCCAAGTGATGGTGTGGTAAGGATGATCACATCTGTGCACACATGAGTGATGACCTTGGGGCGATCTGGTTTCTACAGGTGATGATGAGTAAGGCTGGACGAATATGGGTGTTGTCCCTTCTCGATGTTAAATATCGTGATGCACCAATTTTGTGATTTTGGGATCCATGTGGCAATGAATGGAGGTTGGTCCACTACACGGTGGCAGATCCTCTAGCTGGTAGCAATAGGGCGGCAAGTCGCGGGATGGTGGGATCCCAGCAGTGTGAGAGGATCTAGGACCTCGGCTATGACGCAACGACAGTTCATGGAAGGATGGTGATGACCGTGGGTTCTTGGTTGCGGTGCGTAGGCCTATGACGAATACGGGAGGCAGTGTTTTTAGGCTCGTGATTATTGGATTCTAGAAATGTTGGAGACTTCTAGACATATCGGTGATGACCTCGGGCACAGGATAATGACCATGGGATGCAAGGCACAACAACCTCAGGATTACTCTGGAGGTAGGTGGCTGATGGTGATGTCATTAGTGATTTTATCTTACGGGATGCTAGCAGTCGGTGCAATGCATATTGGGTACGACTTCAGACATTACGCTAGCACAGGCTGGCAGAAGGCTAGCTTCTGTTGGAAGTCTTTTTTAATTTGGATGTGGGGTGATTCTTGGGGGTCTTCAGATCCCATTTTTGTTTTAGGGATTTGATTTTTTTGTTTTTTTTTGTGTGACTATTTATGATTGGTGGTGGTATCTGTGCCACATGTATTGTTTCTCTATTATGATTTTTATTTAATTTAATAAATTTTAGGATCAATCTTTTGCTTGGGTCCTGAAATTTCCTAGTATACAAAAATATCTAACCAAAAGTCAAAGATCCTAACCATTTATTAAAGATGAAAGAAAAGGTAACAAGAAAGTAAGAAATCGGATGGGGTCGTACGAAGAGCCATGCCCTCATCCAGATGGGAAAACTATGGATCAATAAAAGTAGGATCATTTCTATAATCATAATTAGAATCATTATCATAAGCATATGTTTCCCATTCTGACCATGAATTCCTTTGATTGATGATCTCAGGGATGCTTTACTTGGAATTTTCCTACTCTATATTGAGATAGATCTTTGATTCCTTAGAAGATGACCCAGTAGACACATTCCTGGGAAGATTGGAATAATCCTTTTGTGACCTTATTTTTAAAGTGATTGGAGAAAATCTTTCATTGTTTACCATATTACCATTACCATATAAAATAACATCCTTAAAAGAAACGGGCTCACCACTTCCCAAATATCAGAGATGAGTGGTATCCAATAAAACTATCTACTTCTCCTTGTCACTTCCATCATCTGAAACATTACCCCATTTACCAAAAAAATCCTAAAGATATGAAGACATTCTAAATCTATTGAGGATAATCCATGCTCTACTGAACATAATATTTCCTATATTCATCAACTTGTAACACATACCCTTAGAAGTCTACAGCCAGCGATTGCACAACACAACCTTGCTTAACAATTGGTGAAGGAGAACACCCGATAATAACACCAATAGCTCTACTAACTACCCCACATCACCGAAATTCATGTCATACTGACCATCGGAAACTCCATGCTGAATCAAATTAACACCAATAGAAACACCATCATTTCTCTTGCAATCCCATTTCTCAATTCCATCACCAGGCTCATTGATAAATATTTCACCCATAGTACTTGTAGTTTCCATTTAAGACCCATTCATGTCCTCACCCTTCTGTTCAAAAGTGAAAAATAAATTAGTGGAAACCAATGAAGTCTCTGTCTGATCCTGATTAACCACCATGGATTTAAACTTGTACATTACAGCCCCTTGATTATAAAGCTTCTTTTCCCAAGAATCCACCGGTTTCTTCCTAGGATGCCTGGGTAAAGACTACCCAGACATCCTAGGTAAAATTATTTTGGCATTACGATCACAAATATTTAAAGGATACCCCTTCAAACCACAGAAGTCACCGACTTTCCTCCTGCATTTCTCATCCAAATGACCAAAAAACTTTCAATTTTGATAGAATTCAGGAAAATTATCATACTCAACATTGATTTGTATATCATCATTGGGAGTAAAAATAATCACATTGTCAATAAGAGTAGAACTCAGATCAATTTCAACCAGTATTCTCTCAAAGTGTCCATACCTTATGTGTTTTGTATCCTTATCCAGGAGAATCATGACACTAATGGTAGTCGTAATATCATGCAAGATTTTTGTATGACATAAAATCTAATTGATTCTATGTAACCTGTTCCATACTTGTGCAAAATCATTACCCTAGACACATTAAAATCCAATGTCCATTCATGGAGATGGAGCATTCCCAGCTTCAAATGTAAAGAACCAGAAGACCACACATGAATTATGGATTCATCTGATTGAAACGAGAAATGAAAAAAACCTTTTCCTAGTGAAATGCACTTCCAACCTGATAACCCCCATAAAAATAAGTACAATGAACATGATAATCAAGCCTCTATGGCTTTTAACCTTTGGGAAGAACAACCCTAGAAATTAGCGAGTTCTTACCCAAATCCAGACGTTCTGAGAGGGATTTATATCCAACATCAACATGGGTCAATGATACCTTCTTGAGGATCCTACCAGAAGAGGAACCATTAACACCACCAGTAAATGATAATTAGAAACATCCCTTTCGGTCAGGAATTCCACCCAAATTCCCACTAACAACCTATGTTCCTTCAATCCTTCAACCAAAAATAGGTTTTTGTCCAGATTCGATCACACCAGCCGCCACTGCTACATCCAATCAGACCATATTCATCTTGGATGGCCTTCTCTTATGAATCCCATTGGATTTGGCCACCTCGGACACCCCAACAAAAAATCCAAATCCATTAGACCTGTAAGATCCTTCACCGACCATCGGACCTAATTTCAATTTTCTCCAACGCCATCATCGTTGTTCACTCTAGTCGGCACCACCGCATACAACCAATTCTTAGATTCGGCTGCCTCATTCACCCCAGACACAAAACCAGATATGTGGGGCCTATTAGATTTATCACTGACTCAATTTCCTGCAATTCTATTATCTCCATTCACTACAACTGGCACTACCATGTAAAACCGATTCTCCACCTCAGACAGCCTCATCGCATTCATATCTGGACCTCCCATCACACCCCAACTATGTACCATTGAATCATCCAACCTATGCACATAAAAAACTTCAATCGTCATAGTAGCAGACAGTTTCATTATAGATCTAATCCCGTCACAAGCTCTAGTCATAGTCACCCCCATTGATAGAACTGACCTACATAGAGCATTATGATTTTCTACCACTGTAACAAGGATCTCCATGGAATGACTCTCGCTACCATCATACAATCTAGCACCATCATTCCGAACAAATTCATCTCCACCAGCCAAAAGTACGGACCCCAAGAAGTGAGGGAGCGACATCTCAAAACCCTAAAACAAAAAAGGTGGATTGCCATTGAGGTGAAGCTCATGAGCCCCTGATTCTGTCATCCAATCATATGCTCTTATATAAATATATATAATGATATAAATGTATAAATGTATAAATATTATTTTTTAAAATTATTTATATAATTATAAATAAATAATTATATATTTAAATAATTATAAAATTATAATAATATATTTAAATAATGAATACATTTAATATATTTATATTTATATTTATTTATTAAATATATATATAATGATAAAAATATATTTATAATTATAAATAAATAATTAGAAATATATTTAAAATATATTCATAAATGTATATTTACTATATTTATAAAATTATATATTTATAATTATAAATAAATATATATATATATATTTTTAAAATTATTTATATATTATAAATAAATAATTATATATTTAAATAATTATAAAATTATAATAAATAAATATATAATTATATAAATATATTTACAAATGTTTTTATTTATAATTATAATTATAAATCATTTATAAGCGTTAAAGTTTTAATAATGATAAAGATATCTTTTATCAGCGCTTATTAATTTAGCACTGACATAAGGTGTCTTTATCATCATTTTTTAGAAGTGCTAGTAAAAGTGTCCCCGATCTATTTAAGGAACTCTAACAGTAACTGTATCATCATGATACCTCAAGATTTCTACATAATCCTCCTTCTACCGACGCTCCTCTTCATTGAATCCAAGCTCGAATCAAGGCTCGAATCAAGGTTCAAACAAATCCAAGGCTTGAATCCACGGATCGAATGAATCCTGACTTAAACAAATCAATGCTCGAATGAATACAAGGCTCAAATGAATCCAATCTTTGGCGATATATCTACTTTATCTCGGATGAATCAAAGCTTGAATACAAGTTATGTTATTCTCTCCTCCTCACTCACTCATCTATTTCTTGTTTGTAGATATCTTTTTGCATTTTTTGTTCATTATCTCTTGTTATTCATTATCTTTTTTCCATTGTGGTTCCATCGCTGCTTTCCCTTCTTCTTCAATCCTTCTACTCACTGTTACTGAAGGTTTTGCATCATCTGCGATATTTATGAGTTATTTTTTCCCTAATTTTTTTCATATTCTTGGGTGTTTGAAATTAGTTTCTCTAAAATAATATTTGTTATTTTGGTTTAATTGGATTTAAATATGCTTATTTATTGAGGTTTTTAAGGGATTATAATTGATCTCCAATTGGGTTCTTATGGAGTTGTACTTGTTTTTTATATTAATTCAAAGGATAAATTATATTTTTCAACAAAATTTAATTCTTAACATTGTATAATAGTGATATAAAAAAAGTAACCTATTATGTTGTTATATAAATATTTAGTTTTATATGTAATTTCATGTGCAATATATGATAAAATGAATTGTCAAATATTGTTTTTACACTAAAATTATATTTTATGAGGATTTTATATCATTAATTATTATTTAATTTAATTTCAAGATTATTTTTATCATAGTTATAAAATAATAAATGATTCTATGTGCAATTTTGGATACTTTAAAACACTTCATTAATGGTTTTGTAATATATTTTTCACTGAAATGATATTTTTTATAGAATTTTTTATTTTATATTAGAAATCAATGTGTAATATTTCAAGGGTTATTATCATAATATAGTTATCATATTTGGTGAATTTATTAATTATACTAATAGAGCTATTGTAGGAATAAAAATATAACTATTTTGAATTAGTATTTTAAAATTAGATAAGGGGTGAAATTTGGCATTTTTTTGTAAAAATAATAAAATATTGTAATACATTGGTGAAATATGGTAACGTAATGTAAATATGAGATTATACATATTTATGAATGATTGATTTACCAATTTTGTTCTATTTTCATTATCCTTTTACTAAAAAATCTAGTGGAACATTAATAGAGGTAATGGGGTATTATGGGTGGAGTGGATCACTTGAGATAATGGAATTATAAAATACTGAATAATTAACTACATTGGATTCCACTCTCCATACTTATAAATACACATCACCACTTCTCATTTATTAAAATATGATGCTCAATTTCTCCCTTCATTAATTTATCAAAGATCCTCTCCCTTACATTTATCTTCAATCATGAAGATTTTTGGTGGTTGGAAGAGGTAATCCAATCCAAGAATTTTATGAAAGTTAAGGGTTTATATTTATATTCCTTCCTTTTCCTATAGTGATTAGTTTATTAAAATCTTTAATAAATTCAAATTTAATAAGATTATATCATTATAATCTAGTAAATTATATCCATAGTAATGTATTGTTCGTGAGATATTATTCATTCATTGTTATAATTTAGTTTTCCTAAGCTATTACTATGTTGATATAGGGAATCCTAATCTTTTCCAATTCATTTATAATTATATATCCTTTGTTCTTTTATGTTTTAAACTTCTTTTTAATACATTTATATGGTTATATTTGTAGTATATAATCATACATTTAGTTTATTTTATATGATATATTATTCATTCCCACTCATCAATTCCATTTTCTAATCTATTACCTTGTTGAAGTAAGGGTTCCATCTCCTCCATTCATTCCAATTTGTTTTTATACTATTATAGTCTCTCTTAAAAATCATTTTAATTTTATTCTATACTTATATATCCATTATATTATCATCAATTTCATGTGTTTTTTATGAGATATCATTTATTGATTCTCATTGTTCCCTATACCTAATGCATTACCATGGAAATGTAAAGAATTTGTAATCCTCATTTTTCATTCTAAATAAAATTTTATTTTTAAAGTGTTTGAAAATCATTATTTAAATGATTTAATGAATACAATTCTATTTTAATATCACCCCCATAACCATTTATCCATAATGGATCATATATTCACTCTCTTTATAAAATTTTCAAAGGCTACACTATATAAAATTCAAAGATTCCAATTAATTTCCATTTAATTTCATTTTGTGATTATTTTGTTATAAATGATTTTAAAAAATTAATTTATATGATTATAAAGTGTTATATTTGGTATTATAGTATAATTTGAATATATTATGAATGTTATATTACTCATTTTATCTCATTTTTTACTTCTTATAGTTCTTTACTATGTGAATGTATTCCAATGAACCAAACTCCATTTCCCATGTTCTTAAACACCCATGATTCTATGGAAATGAAATCTCATTAAAGGGATCAAAACAACTCAAACTTTGTCTTGTCATCCTAACAAACATTTATGATTATAATGTTTTCTACTAATACATTCCCATGTAATTCAATCATATGAAAATCCTTATCATTAAGATTTTCATGTGTCTCTAGGGTAGAAGTTAGAGGAATATGGTTAAAAATGGTTATTCCACGTTAGTGTGGGGGTCTCTCGACGTTTTTGGATTTCCATAGAAAGATCACATGCCATAGGAATTTTCTATTGTGGCACTGATAGTATCATGCCCTTGGTTTCTACATCTATTGTGATATACTTAAATGTGACATCCAAAATCCATTCAAATGACTCCACTAAGTACTATGATGTAGAGGTTACCTTTAGAATATTCCATGTAAACAGTATTAAACTTTTAATTTATTGTTAATGGTTTTTGAATATGATTTTAAAAATTTTCACTTGATGTTAATCATTTTTATATAAAAGGGGGTTTGTATCCCATTATGTGTTTTGAAAAAAATGGGTCAATTTTCATGTCGAAATTAAAAAAAATGTATTTCAAGCGGGGTTTTAGAAATTAAAAAATAAACCTTTTGAATTTTGAAAGTGGTTTTGAGATGGGATTTAAAATTTTAAATTAAGACATGGAGATTTAAAAAGATTTAAAGAGAAAATTGTCATCCTCATCATCTTCATTTTCTAAACATTTATTATTACATTTTATTTCTTGAGAATCATCCCCCATATCTTTTGAATGTGTACCTATGTTTCTTGAACTACTCTAAGAAGTATTCAACCTATACTGAGTATCGGTGATCATTTTGGATGAATTAATAGGATAACACCCACTATAGTGGAGTAATTATTTTCTTCAATTCAATTACCCATTTCCTTCAAAGTGTACTAAAATTATTTGAAACATTAAAATATTGGGTTCCCCTTATTATAATTATCAATAACTTTCACCTTTAATAATTAATATCTTATGTGCATTTATTTATTTTTTGTAAAAAATAAATATTTTATGAACCTAATATGATGGATATGAATTGAAAATGGATGCTTTCTAATAATTTGACAAAAGAGTATGAATATTGTGTAAAAGAGTTCATCAATTTTTCAATATAACATGCATATGACCCTTATAAAATCCTTTAGTCATGTTTATATTATTTTTATTCAAGAAAAATTAGTCCAGAAGAGTTGGAAGAACATTTTATTTGTCATGGAATAGATCAGAGCTATAAATTTTCAAGTAAACATGAGGAAAAACTGAATGTGCACATCGACTGGGATGATACTACAGTTAATGGATCATTTGATATGAATACCAATGTAAATGATGACATAGATCACTTGGAATAAATGAAAATGTCAATTGAAGATGACCTTTGTGATTGTGCAATTTTTTTTGAGAAATTAAATAGATGTGCTAAGAGACCATTGTATACTAGCTGTACTAAATAGACAAAATTTTTAGTTGTACTGAATTTATGTAATTTTAAATATGGTAGTGTATGGAGTGAAACCAGCTTTAAAAAACTACTTGATATCCTAAATGATATGCTACCTAAAGAAAATTAACTTCCATGTTGAACATATGAAACTAAACAAATGCTATTTTCAATGGGCATGATCTCTAAAAAGATACATGCTTGTGTAAATGATTGCATATTGTTTTGTAAGGACCATGAATCACTCATAAAATTCCTTAAGTATGGTTTAGATCGATACAAGAAAAATGAATCAAGTACTTCGAATGTTTTATGGTACTTTTCTATAATTCCATGGTTTGAAAGACTATATAGATGTTGGGAAATCACAAGACAATTGACATGGAATGCAGATACAAGAATTAAAGATGGGAACCTACGTCTTCTAGTAGATTCTCCTCAATAGAAGAAAATTTATTGTGAGTATCATGAATTTATAAATGAGCTGAGAAACTTTCATCTTTCATTATCTACAGATAGAATAAATTCTTTTGGTGTACATAGTAGTACTCACAGTACATGGCCCATCATATTGATGAATTATAACTTTCTTCCATGGTTATGCATGAAGTGAAAATATATTATATTGTCTCTATTTGTATCTAGACCAAAGAAATACGGTAATGATATTGATGTCTATTTGGATCCATTGATCGAAGATCTAAAATTGATGTGGGATACTGGTGTTACAATGTATGATTCTCATAGAAGTGAAGAATTCACATTGAGGTCCATATTGTATGGGATGATAAATGACTTTACTTCTTATAGAAATTTTTTAGGCTATAGCATTAATGAAATTTTGGGGTGTCCCATTTTTGAAGAATTCATGCACTCAGTTCAGTTGAAATATTCCTCAAAGACTCTATTTTTAGAACATTGAATTTTTTTTACCTTGATGGAATAAATATCAATCCTGGATGAAAAAATTTGATAGGAATATTGAATAAGGTACAACACCATCTCTATTAAAGGGTTATCAACTATTCGATAAAGTAAGTGATATTGACACTATTTTTGGTAAACCATTTTCTAAAAAATGTATGAAATCAGGTTAGAGGAAGAGATCAATTTTCTCTAAATTATTGTATTGGAATTGTTTGTACGCCCAAAATTTTCTTGATGCCTTGCATGTAGAAAAAAATGTATTTGATAGTGTTATTGGCACATTAATAAATTCTCCTAGAAAAAATAAATATGGCATCAAGACTAGGTTGGATATGATTAACATGGGGATAAGGGAAGAGTTGGAATTAGTGAAGGGTAAAGGGAATACTTTTCTTCCTCCAATAGTTTACACTCTATCCAGATAGAAAAAATTGAAAATTTTCATTTTCCTAAATGGTGTAAAAGTTCTATAGGGGTATTCATCAAATATAAATAATGTTTTGTCAATGACTAATTTTAAGTTACATGGATTAAAATCACACAAATTTCATGTTTTGATGCAAGAGTTTATGTTCATTTCTTTTCATTGTATTCTTCCTAAAAATGCACAACATATATTAACCAAACTCTAATTATTTTTCAAAGCCATATGTAATAAATTTATAGACCTGATAAAGTTTATAATCATTAATAATGAGGTTGAATTCATATTATTTGAATTAGATATGTTCTTACCACCATCATTCTTTGATATAATGGTCCACCTGAGGGTTCACTTGTTTATAGAGGTTTAACTATGTGGTCATGTCCATTATAGATGGATGTACCCCATTGAATGGTATATGAAGATTTTGAAAGGGTATGTCAAGAATCAAAGTCAGCCAAAAGGTTGTATTGCATAACAATATATTGTTGAAGAAGCTATTGAATTTTGTACTGATTACCTATCAGATATTAATTGCATCTATCTTCAAAATTCTCATCACAGTGGGTACCTTATAGGAAAAGGGATTTCCAGAAGAAATGTTTTTACAATTACCATCATAGAGTGGGATCCATCATACCTTTACATTTTACATAATAGTGGAGATGTTGATCCATACATTAAATCCCACAAAGAAATTCTTAAAGATCAAAATCTATCAAGGGATAAAGGATAAATATCAAACACATAATCAATATTTTATAGGATGGTTCTGAGATCAAATTTATAAGGAGTTATCTAAAAATCCAAATTCAATTGTCAAACGACTTCGAATGCTAGATAGGGTACCAAATGAAAATGCTATATCTTACCCTGGTTTTGTAATCAATGGTTATATGTTCTATACAAAAGAACATGATGACTACAGTACGATGCAAAATAGTGGAGTTACGCTTATGGTGGAAGCAATGCACATATTTGGTTCCAAGGATAGAAATAAAATTTATACGAATATGTCATATTTTATCATTATAGAATAGATATACGAGTTAGATTATACAACATTTCAAGTGTTAATTTTCCATTGTGAATGGGTTGAAAATAGGAGTTTAGTTAAAGTTGATGAAATGGTCTTCATGAAGGTGAATTTCAGTGTGTAAGGGGAAAAGGAAGAGTTGTTCATAATGGCATCACAAGCAGTGCAAGTATTTTATGTCTCGGATCTAGAAAACAAGAATTGGTTTATTGTCCTACTAGTGACTAAAAAACTATAGTTTCATATTAAAATTTAATCGAGGATGATCTTTTCATTGGGAGATCACAATTAGTTCATGTTGGTCCCAATGTAGACAATGTTTTGTATATTAGAGGGGACCATAAAGAGGGGATCTGGATTCTCGATAGAGGATCCAAATCCCTTCAACATTTAAAAAATAGATTTCAATGATAAGTTTAATTTTTTTTTTAATATACTATTCTTTTCTTCATAATATTATTTTTTTCTACTGCATTAATATAATCTAAGTTAAATGTTTGAAAACTCATGTAGAAAATGTCTTTGGCACATGATGATGTTACCAATTCTGAGGAAGAATAGATTGTTGATGATGAAATAATAGAATTATTAGGGGATCAATATCATGTTGATGAAAATAAAAAGAACGACACAATACCATGGTGTTGAATAAAATTATTGAGGTAGGAAGTGAGGGTATAAAATTTGAGGTTGGTTGGAATCAACACGACCAACATATTGACCCTAATAAATCAATGTTCATTAGTTATGTTGGGGTCACAATGAGGATGAATGTTCTAATTGATATATATTTGTGGTGCCACATACAACTTGTAATGAAGGAAACCCTTTGTAAAGATATAACAGTAATATTACGATATACTTTCTCTATTTTACTGCAAAATTATATAATGAAACATTGATTTAATTTCCATTATTCCTTGAAGAGTTCATTTATTTTAGAAGATTTTCGTAAGAAATATGTATTAATGGCCACTATAAAATCTCATAGAGTCTTTCGGACTCTTCTTACCAAATTACATATTTGGGATGCTGAGGGGAAATTAAATCCCCACCCACTAGTTAGTTATGAAAACATTATAAAGCAGGAAACATGGAATGATTTCATTATTCATTGCAATGAGAAATCATTTCAGGTAAATTATAATCAATAATATATTATTTTAATTTATTTATTTTATCCAATTTCATTCAAAAAAATTAATTTATTAAATAGAAAAAGAGTGCTGAAAATAAAGAATGTGCATCAAAACCAATGTACCCCTATCGCAAAGCAAGGATGGGGTACACTTCACTAGAGAAAAAATTGGTATTTATTTTAAATCAAAAATAAAATTTTTATGTGATATAAAACAAAATATGTTCCTTTGTTTTTATGCAAATTAATGAATCAAAATCTGAAGCCTCTTTCATCCCATATCATGTGTTGTGGAAGAATACTTTCATAAATAAAAAGGGTAAACTAGTTGATGAAAACACAACATTTGTATGGGAAACATGTGTAAGTATGAAATAATAGTAATTTATTATGATTTATAGTAGTATTACATAAAAATATCTATTTATTTTTATATTTTTTTATACAGTTTAGACACAAGAACCAATAGTGACCATAGCGGAAGAAAAACTACTTTCAGTAGCTTTGAAGCGGTCAGAAAAATATGGTAGTGTAAGAGGATTGGGTTTTGGATTATCTCCTCAAACATATTCTAAGAAGACAAAAACACAAGAAGATTTATGTAATATGATGAAATAATTGCAAACAAAATTATATTATTTGCAAGATATTATTGTTCGGTCTAGTTTGGAAGACCAATATATGAGAATGGATCAAAGAGAACCTATGGTGGAACAAATATACACACATGGGAACCAAATGACCCTGCTAGATTTAAGGCTAGTCATTCCCCTTAATCACATACCTTACACAAGGTAATTAATTTTTCCATTACTCTTTCTCATAAATTTGAATCAAACAACTTATGATAACTTTATATTAATAAAATTCTATAGGGTAAATTTGTATGTGATTTCTATCTGTCAATGCCCAGACACCACCTTGTTGCAAGGGGTACGATGTATAATATCCCAAGATACAAGATAAATAATAAATAACTCCCAAAAGATCACATTAGAGTGGGGATTTAGGTATCTTAGGAGCTTACCACTGAGTTTCATGTTCCACTTGATGATCTGGATATTACAATGGTAAATGATGCTATTGGAACTTTCATAGCATGGCTATATAATCTTATAAAGATAAATGAGGTATGCCTTTAATAGATTTTTTGTTATGAAAAACCTATAATAGTTGATGAAAAAAGGCCTGAAGTGAGGTATAGTGTTATATATAGATAAAGTGATGGGGAAATGGAAGGTCGAATCAAGACAATCTAGTGAATCAAACAAGAAATAAAAAGGACCTTCTTGGGGTACCTTATCCCCACCAATTCCACATCAATATTTATTATAATTATAAATTATTGTAGAGACCATATTTAAAGATAAAAATGTGTCTTACATTCCATATGAAGAAGAAATATTTGGAACTTTCATTACATACATAGTTAATCTTAAGAGTATAAATGGTATTCTCAAGTTTGAATGGTTGGGAGTCTCAGTTGTGAATACATACATAAGGTACATTTTCATAATATTTTTGTCCAAATAGTGATCTAATGTGTTAATTAAAGTTGATAATTATTCATACTTTCAATATGTGTTTATATCACTACTATATAAAGTGAAAATCATGTGAAATGTGATTTGGATTCATTAATCCCTGTATCATTTCTACACAAGAAATTTCTTTGGAGAATGAAGAAATTGATAAGAAGAAAGATGAGCTATATGATGAGCTTGAGAAACAAATAACAGATGACAAAGACTTTTTTATGCCTACAATGAAGGGGTAAAACTCTAAAATCTAATAAATATATATATATATATATATATATATATATATATCATTACTTATTTGTTTTTGTTTTTTTAGGAAACACATGATGTTGATCACAATCAATCTAGATACCCCAAATATTTATTTTTTGGATCCAATGCATGGATATCCAACAAAAAGACCACGCATGATGTGTATTGTGAATTTTTAATACATTGTAATCAACATTTTATAGATAAAATTCAAATTATATGTTTCAGTATGTGTTTTAACAAGAATTTTGTTATGATATGGTGCTCTCTAAATATAGTCTACTTCATGGCTTGAAGTTTGTAACTGAACATAAAAATCCTATGGATTACTTCAAATGAAAATATATTAAGTTATTTATAGAAAGATTAAACTATCAAAACATATTTCAAAATAATTTACTTATTTTGGTCAATGATTCTGAAATGTCTAAAGTAAGATAATGGAAATAATTATGGATATTATGTTTGAAAATTTATGATAGAGATCATAGACCATTAAAATACCAGCATCCCCAAAGAGGTAATTTTCAAAGGTAATTACAATTTCATTAAAAATATTCCTCAATAATTTGTTTGTCTATATTTTCTCAGTACTACCAAGATTTATGAAAACATTCATACTCATAAAAAATAAGTAATCTTGTTTAGATATGATTAGGTAGTGTACATGGTGTCAGGATGTTTTTTGAAAACAAATTTAGGTGATTACCTGCTATGTTTTTGATCTAGTATGGGATATAACCTTATAAATATATTTGGGGTGTGAATCATTAGTATTAGAATGATTATATATTATTTGTGATCTATTTCTCATGGAGAATTATAATATAGGAAATCAATTTTTTTAGAATTGTTGGCCTAAAAATAATAAAATTGTTGAGAAATGGTAGAGGCGGAGGCAGAGGTGGAGATCAAGGTGGAGGAGGAGGCAGAGACGGAGACCAAGGAATAAGAGGAGATGAAGCGCCGGCCTACAAATAATAAAATTATTGGGAAATGGATTAGAATGGAGATCATACCAAGGTTGTGTTTTAGAACAATTGTTGAAAAGTGTGCACAACACTTGACAGTTTAGATAAGAGCCATTGTATAAGTGTTTTAGGTTTCTTATTAAAAAAATGTTTTTCACCACTTGTTTAAGTGATTTTGTAGAGGATTTTAAGTGAAGGAATTTTTTTTCATAAACAAAACAAACACCACTTATTTTTTCAAACTGATTATCATAGGCTACAATTTCAATTATCACATTCCAAGTCCTATCAAATATTACTGAAGTGTGAAAGAAACCCATCATCGAGAACAAACTGAACAACAAAAACAAAACATATGCAAATGATTTCCCATGGATTCTCTACACTTCAAAGAAAGGGTCTTAGTATCACAAAATAACCAAATTAAGCACATGTTTAATATTATTATACAGAAATTAACACTAATAATGCATGGATTCATAATATATAAATTCCATAATTGTGGTAACTTCAAAACAAAATTTAGAAAATATATAAGTGGAATCTTAGTAATAAAACATGTGTGGACGAATTCATGCATGCATAAAAACACAAATGGAAGGAAAATTCCTTACACCATGTCAAAAATAATTTCATTTTATTGAAGAGAAAGAGCCATCAAAGGCGTTAAAGATCTTGCAGTTTTCAGTTGTAAGGAAGATAAATGTAAATAAAACTAATAATGCAACATTAAAAAAAGTTGGCAAATACCTATTGTATTGAAATCGACCATGTATTAAATAGTGGAGACAATAGTCACTTGAGAGTCATAAAGAACCAATCCAGTCATCAAATAGGTATATAATCTATCTCAAATGTTTGAATAAATATGTGTGTAATCAACCACTAAAGACAACAAGTGTATGAGAGAACCATTGGAGGAAAGACAACATTGAGAGATCATGCTCATCGAGGAGGGATTATGTAAAAGGAAACATAGAATCAAATGAAAAGAAACCAATTTATGAATAAATCCCCAAAAATGAAAAACTCACTTCAAATGAAATCACGAATCACCAAAAATCCAAATGAATACCCCTTTGAAAAAGAAGCTAGTAGCATGGTCCAAAACCTCTAAAAAATAAATAAATACAAAATTTCATCAACTGAATCATGAATTTTTAGAAAATAACAATAAAATGGTTTCACTTTGGTGGATAGTGGAATTATTTAGTCTATTTGATCATTAATTAGATGCAAGATATAATATCACAAATGCTTTTGAAATCCATACAAGTAACACATCAAGTTTACATTAGTGAAATGTATTGACTAAAACTGATTCTTTTAAATTCACATGATGTGAAATTAAATCATCCCACTATTATATCACATAAAATCTCAGAATCATTACATGAGTAGAGGTGTTTAACCTATCCTTATTATGAATATAGATACTTGTTCACTGGATCACCATCGAAAAATGTATCCACTAGTTTGTCAATAATATGAATATGCACATTCAATATGTAAAATGATCCACATTCACAATCTCATTAATAAAAAACTCATCATCATTCTCAATAAAAAATACATGAGAATAGGGGTATTCCCATTTTGATAAATAAATAACGATGATTTTATGTTAGATTTTATCATCACCCTATATAATGAAAAGTATATACTAAACTATAGCACAATCCAAGAAGAATTAATGTATGTTCTATATTTTAGTATCATTTGGATGCTATAAAGGTCTATACTGATGTTTAATACTATCAAAAGGGGTAAAAAATTTATAATAGAGTTTAGTGTCTTCTAAAAATATATAATGGGACATAGTGATATATAACTAGAACAAATTTCCTTTTAGTTGCTTTTATCATTATTTTATCTACTTTTTTTAGTTAATTTCTTCATCATTTTTATCTAATAATTATTTTTTTAATTTTCATAGAGATCATGAATAAATGACTTCGTCAATAAGGATGAGTCACTCCTTTATTGTGATCATGAAATATTGAGTTCCTACTACTTATTTCAAAAATTTCTTCTCTTGCATAGGCTTTCCAATCTTGATGTTGACAGTAAAATCATTATATATAGAAGTAATATATTGTTTCATATTTATGTTTAATTTATTTCCTTTTAGTATTACTAACATAAGAATTGTTTTCTTATACAAGTGGATTCTTTTTTTTGAGTTGGGGTGGTTTGTTTGAAACTGCTCATGCTCGTGAGAGATTAGATTTCGAGGTTTCAAATGAGATAATGACAATAAGGAAATGGTTTAAGAATGTATAAAATCATCATGAAAAGGTGAATTTCTAATACTTATTCCAAAAACTTCTTCTCTTTCATATTATTTCCAATCTTGATGTTTTTATAGTAAAATCATTGTCCATAGAAGTAATTTATTATTTCATATTTATGTTTAATTTATTTCTTTTTAGTATTACTAATATAATAATTGTTTTCTTATACATGTGGATTCTTTTTTTCGATTTGGGGTGGTTTGTTTGAAACTGATCATGCTCATGAGTAATTAGAATTCAAGGCTACAACTAAGATAATGACAACAAGTAAATGGGTCAAGAATGTATACAACCATCATAAAAAGGTGAATTACTACTAACTATTTAATTAATTTTATCATCATTTTATATAATATTTTTAAGTTAATTTCCTTATAATTTTTATCTAATGCTTATTTAGTTTTTTTCATAGATCTTTTAGGAAGTCATAATTTTCTTTCAACTATCTACAACAAACCAGAAAAGAGAGAACATGTTTCATTCTGATGGAAGAGGAAACCCGATGCTACCTAAAACGTGAAGTGTTTTAGGGAAAATAGAGTTTCACTTCTATAAGAATGGAAAATATTCTCTCTTTTCTAGATTTTTTTAAATGTTTGAAAGAAAAACACATATCGCATACTCAATCATCTGCACCTCAATGTAATACACATTGTTCTCAGTATGAATCAAAATGTATGTTTTTAGTTTATAATTTACATTTTATTTCAAAACACACATCACATACTCAAAACAAATAAAACACGTTAATATTTTTTTGACACTTTAGTAAAAAAATCTATAAGTCATTTGTGACATGTAGGAATCATCTTCACCTCAATCTAATGCACATTGTACCCAGTATGACTCCAATTGTGTCTTTTTATTTAAAATTGACATTAATTTTATTAAAAAAGACAAGTGACATTATTAAAACCAAGAAAATGTGCTATTATTGTCCTTATAATTTATTAAAATGATTCATAAATATTTTTTGACATGTAGGAATCAGTATCACATCAAACTGACACATGATGTGACTGTTGTGACTCAAAGTGTTTGTTTATAGTTTAAAATGACATTTAAGTAAAAAACAAAAGTGACGTACTTAAAACCAAGAAAACACATTTTTATTGTTTTATTAATTTAGGTAAACAATCAATAAGTCATTTAGGACATGTAGGAATTAGTCTTACCTTAATATGATGCACAGTGTGACCGGTATGACTCCAAGTGTGTCTTTTTATTTAAAATTGATATTAATTTTAGTAAAAAAGACAAGTGACGTACTCAAAACTAATCAAACGCATTCATATTGTTTTTATACTTTAGGAAAATTATATATAATTCATTTTTGAGTTGTATGAATCATCTTCACCAAAATCCAATACACGATGTTCCTGGTATGACTCAAAGTGTCCATTATCAGTTTAAAATTGATATTTTAGGTTAAAAAGTGTCACTCCTTTAAAACCAACAAAAAATGCTCGAATTGTCTTGATAATTTAGGAAAATTATTCATAAGTAATTTTTGATGTCTAGGAATCATTATCACATAAAAATGACCTACTATTTGGCCGGTATGACTTAAAGTGTGTGTTTTTAGTTTAACGAGACATTTTAGTAAAAAAAAGTGATGTACTCAAAATCAAGAAAAATAATTTGAATTGTTTTGATACTTTATTAAAATTATACATAATTAATTTGGAACATGTAATAATTAGACTCACCCCAATTCAATGCATGATGTGACTGGTATAACTCCAAGTGTCTTTTTATTTAAAATTGGCATTGATTTTAGTAAAAAAGACAACTGATGTGCTCAAAACCAAGAAAAACATTATTATTATTTTAATACTTTAGTAAAATGATAAATGAGTCATTTTTGATGTGTATGAATCATCCACACCTTAATCTGATACATGATGTGCCCAGTATGACTCAAAGTGTCTGTTATTAGTTTAAAATTGACATTTTAGTTCAAAAAGTGCCACACATTGAAAACCAAGAAAAAAAAACTCATATTGTCTTGATAATTTAACACAATGATTAATAAGTTATTTTTTATGTGTAGGAATTATTATCATGTCAAACCAACACACTATGTAACCATCATGACTCAAAGTGCGTGTTTCCAGTTAAAAATGACATTTTAGTAAAAACTAGAAGTGATTTACTCAAAAGTGAGAAAAAAACATACTTATTGTTTTGATACTTTAGTAAAATGATCCATAAGTCATTTTGGATGTTTAGGAATTAGAAAAACCTCAATATTATGCATGTTTTGATCGGTATTCCTCAAAGTTCATCTTTTTATTTAAATCTGATATTAATTTTAATAAAAAAGAAAAACAATGCACTCAAATTTGAGAAAATGAATTCGTATTATTTTGATACTTTAGAAAAAATATAAATAAGTTATTTTTGATGTGTATTAATGTCACATACATTAATTATTTATAATTAATGTTTCATTTAACTTCCATTATTGATTTGTTTTGGGGGTTTCCTATGAATTTTGGTGGAAATGGCGGGTTTTGAAAATTTGGGCCAAACCGTGAGCTCATTTCCATATTTAAAAACCAATTTTTTTTATTTTATAACTCCTTAATTTTTCAAAAAATTTCATATATTCCAATTCATAAATGTCCTCCCTTGACCTATTAACACCACCATTTCAATTTGGAGCCTTTAGAAACCCATAATCATGGTGTATTTGGGTTTTTATTTAAGGTATTGGGTCTGCCCGTAATCCCATTTTCTGCTTTAAATGTTTTTGTTAATTATTTAATATCTCATTAATTTTTTATTTTTTTTAGTGATTCCACCTCCCTCTAGAATCAAATATTTCTAGGATCACCTAAATTAACGGTTTCACATTTTTGGAGCTCATTTGAAGCCTGAAGTAGGGTGATCTTTCTTAATCTTTCTCAAATCGACCAGATTTGAAGAGGTAAAATGATTCTTTCATAACTCCTTAAATTTTCATTATTTTTCCCCCATTTCAGTCCCCACATTACCTTCTATGACTCCTTAGAGCCTCCATACTAGTTTTTGTTACTTGGAGATTCATATTTTGGTGGATTTAGGGCGATATCTTCAAGATTTATGCAAGTAAGTCTTTCTCTCTTTGATTTATTCTTTTTCCTTAGGGTTTCCTTCACCCTTTCTTGAGTTCTAAAATGTCCAGAAGTTAGGGTTCGTGCCTAGGGTCTAACTTCCTTTATTTTGGGTGAAATATTGAGGCTTTAGGTTTCTTTTCACTTTCTTTAGGAGCGGCGGTGGTGTGGTTGATGTTTCGCACCAATATTTGAGGGTTTTGACACTTTCGGTAGGTGATTCCATGTGTGATCATTCCTAGATGAGTTATTTTTCTTGAATTACTTATTTTTCATGTTCCTCATATGTTTTTTGTTGTTCGAAAACTGTTTATGATGGATTTGGTTAAGCATTTAATTTTATAGTTGCATTTTATTTTGAAATTGGGTGTTTTTCATGTGTAACCCTTGGGGTATTGTTTGGGTGTGTTTTATAACATATGAAATTGGTGTAATAAATCTTTTTGGGATACCAATTCTACTTTTTTAGGGTCTTGGTGTGCCTTTGGGTTTATAATAGGGTCTTTTAATGGGTTTTATGTGTGAAACCATGTAATTCCTCTTGAAAGAATTTTATGAAAATGTGTGTTTTTCATGTGCATCTTTTGTGGTATTATTTGATATGATTTTATAATACTTGAGAGTGGTTAAATAAATATTTATATGGATGAAAATTCTGATTTGGATTGGTATTGGTGTGATTTTGGCTTTGAAAGAGGATTTGGAATTGGGTTTTGTGGGAAAAACATAGTTATACCCCTTGGGTTGGTTTTATGAAAATTGTAAATGATTTAATGAGTAACACAAAGTGTGCAATGGTTGCTTATGTACTGTTTTGGTGGTAGTATGTTCTTAAAATGAGTTTTTGAAAGATAAAGTGGTCATTTTTTATTTCAAACTTTTTGGTAATGTTTTGAAATTTTTTGAGGTTATTTATGAAATTGTGATGTGGGTGTAAAACATGTTTCTGGGCTATTTTGTGTGAGTGTGATGTGAAAAATGGACTTTGTTTATGAAAAGAGTCTTATGTAACATGTGAGTGGGATATTATGTGATGTTTATCATCTTGGAAAAGATTTTATAAAATTTTTAAAGGATTTTTTTAATTGTGAAAGATATGCAAAATGTGTTGTGGGCTATTTTGGTGTGAGTTTGATTTCAAAATCAATTTGAAAGAAAAAGTGAATTTTGTGATTTGTGTGATGTACATGTGGGTTTTTTAGTGAATTTTTGATGTGGAAGTGATATTTTCATGTGAAAAATATATTTCTTATCTTGTTGAACTTATTTGAGCACAAGAGGTAAACTCGGGTATCTGGGTGGGTGGACATGTACTAGTATGCTATTGAATCTATGGGGTTTGGCCTCAGTTTCACATAGAAAGTTTGACGCTTAAAACACTAACTAAACTATGATGATGATGATTGGGGACCACTAGGTTATGGGTATGTTCCCTTCTAGTGTCTCATGCATGAGAACAAATATTGTGACAGTTACTCTCACCGATATACGAGGTACTTGGGACCCACAATGAGCTAGTGCCTAGGGGTTATTTCCTATTGCTTGTGCTTATTAGTTACTTTGTGCTTACCATCGGCATACGGTGTGGTTGCTGGAAAATTCAGTAGTGTTGACATTATTTTTAAAAGTGTTGATTCTTAATGATATCCCACTTGAAAACTGTTGTAATTTTTAAGTTGCATCTTTTAGAAACTTTAACTAGCATTTCCTATTTATGAAAACTTGAAAGATTTTCGTCTTTTAATGTTTTTCACATGGAATATCTTGGTGGTGGTATCCTACTAGTAATTGGATCACACCCTACTTACACCCTTGGGTGTAAGTAGACTTGGTTTTTTTTTGTCGCAGGTTGGGTACAGTTTTTAGTGCCAGTGGTTCGGGTTTCTAGTAGGTCATTGGTGGTGAAGTCTGGTGGAGATAGCTTGAGAGCGGTGACCCTCCATGAGGGTTCTTCGGCTGTTTATTTTTGGTTTTGTACCTTTTTTATAGTCTTGGCGAGTTTTTTTAAACTATGTAATTCAGTTCTGAATTTTTGTAAAAGATTGTTTGGTTTGAAAAATCCAGATCCATTTTATTGGATTCATTTGTTGTTTTAAGTTTATAAACTTGGGTAAATCATTCTCAATTATCATTTTATGATACTTAGGAACTTTTTCCAACCTGTGGGGATTGGGAACGCCCTTAGGGACTTGTCACGGGCCGGGTTTGGTGCCGATTTCGGTGGTGACCAGATATGGTTCGTGACAAAGTGGTATCACAGGAGGTTCAGGTAAACTCTTTGGGTCATGTTATTTGGGGAAGAGTTGGGATATTCTGGAGTTAGGATTGTTGGGACTTGGTATTCTAGTTTTGGGTAGTGTTCCTAATCACCACACCTCATGATGGGATTCAAGTTTCCAAGGGAAGTCGGGATTTATCTAAGTCCTTTGATTTTCTTGGTTTGATGATGATTAGGGGAAATGAAAAGAGAGTTGGGTTAATGGTCTCAGTGAGCTTGCAAGGCCTGGTATGTCATGTGGAGCCGGGGATATTTCCTAGAACACTCTCTTTGATGTTCAATTCATTGGAATATGGCCTCCAACCATATGTCCAAGTCACCCACTGAAACTAGTTTCCTCTCGTATTGTCTTGTGTCTTTAGTTTTGAAATCTTGGAACTTTGGTTTTAAAGTGACTTGGTTTTAAGAAGAGTAAAGTTTTTGTGAAATTATTTTCAAATAAATAGGTAATGGTTTGATTTATGAAATGGTGGAACTGAATTTTCAAAATTGTTTTGAAATGGAAAATGGTGTGCTTACACCTCTTTTGAAAGCAGGGACTATATTGAAGTTGGTTTTGAAAAACTGTTTCCAATAGAGTTTTCTAAACAATCAAAGGGTGTTTTAATGGGATGAGATGTTTTAAAATTGATGTTAATAAATTGAATGTGAGTTATTATCTAAATGGTTGTGTATTTCTGAAAAGTTTTGTAAGATGTGAATTGGGATTTTGATCTCGTGATTAGCGGCTTTGAGAAAAAGGATGTGTTGGTTGACCGTTTTGGTTTTGAAAATTGGAAAGAATTTTTGTTTTAACCTTTGATATTTTCATGAGAGACCACATGAATGGGGTTATATGGGATGATGGATGGTTTATGGCATGACTGGATGAGTTCCAGGATGGATATGAGGAGGGTGCTCAGTGTGGCATAGAAACATGCATGTGTGAGGCCCATGGGGTACCATTGGTGGATACGCTAACCACTGAACCGTTTGTTTTCAAAGAAATGTTTTTAAAGAAAAACATTATGTCTTGATGAATTGTTTGAGATGGTGTATATTATTTTTTTTTTGAAAATTTTGATGTTGTGGGATGTTTTGAGTCCATGAACCCCTCTTGTTCGAACCATGTTTTGGGTTTGTGTTTGGTCGGTAAGCTGGGTAGAAGGACCGGTTAGTAGTCTCTTCTGAGATATGTTTTGGGACACCTTTACAGTAGTTACCTTCATGTGTTTGGATCTGTTTTGTGGCATGTTTTGAATAATGAACCAGCTTCGTTGGGTCCCTGGGTTCTCTCATTGGTTAAGGTACGCACCCATTAAGAGTTAATGCACAACTGAAGTGAAACCCGGATTGTTTCGCCATTGGAAAACCCTCCAGTTGATCAATATAAGTAATATTTTATCGATATTTATTTATTGAGTCTACAACCATTCCTTTATTTTATTTTTGGATCCTCTTGTAGTGGTAGAGTGCTCGTTGAAGGTTGAAAGATACCTTAGTTTCTTAAGTTTCCTGGTTTTTTGAAGGTGGAAGTGGTCTGGGGTTGTTTGTATGGATGAGTGTCTCAATGGTGTCTAAGAGGGCCTCTGGGTTCTTCATAGATTCTTTGAAGTAGGAGTTCTTGTTAAACCACCAGTTTTGGGAATATGGTCATAAGAGGCTATTGTGGTCACTTTCTAGACTTGTGTGTTGTTTAGGGACTTGGCATAAGGTCTTGTTCCATGTATTGTTTCTATCAGTCACTATGGTTATGTTCAGCGATGCCTTGTGATTTCATGTACTTGTTTGACTGTAAATGTGAAGATTTTGAAATCCTATGAGAGTCTCTATTATGTTGAGAGTATGTATCCCTTGTAAAAACATCAAAATCCTCTATTTTAGAGGAAGGTGTTTATATGCGTCCTTTACTTCTGTTGTTTCTCACCCGAAGAAACAAGGTGTGATGTGTGTGAATCTTCTAAGACCTTGTTTTGGTGAAATGTTGGGTTAGGGTAAAGTGATTTTGGAATGTGTTATTTCTTGGTAAACTTATCGGGGATTGTGTTGTAGTTGTTTGTATAACCAGAAGAAGAAGTTCTATTCAGGTGGTTTCCAAATCCTAACTACGAGGCTAAAGATGCTTCAATCATTTGAGCACCAACCATAGGTCCCAGAGAGAAGTTGACACGTAGTCAGGGGAAATCCCAAGGTCGTTCAAACCCTTGTACAAATTTCTATCCTTAGTATGAATGATAGGAAGAGTTTAAACCTCTGGTTTCTTCATCTTGTTCCAATTGTTCCCGTTTGGTGGTAGAGGTGGGAGGACCTTGTTTTTATGTTGTAACCTGAGTTCATACTTTCCCCCTCTGGTTTCGATTGGGTATTTGGAGAAAGTTTTGAAGTTTGGCTAAACATGTTGAGCACACAGTTTTCATATGGTTAGTAGTGACCATTCCCTAGGAAACAATGTATATAGAAGGATCTCCATGGTTAGCGCATGGTTTCCCAAACCATGCGGACAAACCGTGTGGCCATCCCAACTCTTTAAATTTTGGGGTCTTTCTATACTGGCCCATGCTTTTCAGTTAAGATGGTTGGTTCTTATAGTGGGGAGACCCACTATAAGTTTTATATAAGCTCTTTTGTAAAGGTCCGATGGAATTATACCCCTTGAACCGGGGAGTCTGTTTAGGTATCCCCCTGTTAGTGTCCTGAATCTGCCTTGGGAAAATTTAAGTTGTCTCTTATGGTGGGGAGCCCATTTGTGTCTACCCACACTAGTAACTCAGATTAGTCCTTGGTCTTAGCCTGGTGGGAGGTAGTCTTGTTCGGAGCTATCTAACTACCAACATCTTCCTAGGGTATACGTTGGGATTTTAGAGTGCCCAACAGTTTAGTTAAAGCAAAGTAAGTGTAACATTGTTTGTTGTTGTTGTTTATTTGGGTAGATTACTTGAGTCTTGTTCATATAGTGTTTTAGGAGTTTCCTTTTGGGTATAAAGTCTGAATCTTCTTGATAATTTTAGGAAATTGATGTAAGTTTTGGTTTTTGAGATTATTCCTTCCTTAATTGATCACTGGAGGTATTTTTTCCTTTCGGGGGTGGACCAAACATGGCGAAGGAGTACATTTTTGTTCTATCAGTTGGGTTTGGTTTTTGCTTTTGGCCTTGTTATGGCTTTTTGGGGGTGGAAAGATTTATTGTGGGTAGAATTGTCACATACATGACTTCTTTAGAAGGAATTTTTCATTTAATTTCCATTATTGATTTGTTTTGGGGGTTTCCTATGAATATTGGTGGAAATCGTGGATTTTGAAAATTTGGGCCAAACCATGAGCCCATTTCCAGATTTAAAAACCAATTTTATTTCTTTTATAACTCCTTAATTTTTAAACATTTTTCATCCATTATAATTCATAAATGGAATCCCATGACCTATTAACACCACCATTTCAATTTAGAGCCTTTAGAAATCCATAATCACGGTGTATTTGGGTTTTTATTTAAGGTATTGGGCCTGCCTGTAAGCCCATTTTCTGCTTTAAATGTTTTTTTAAATTATTTAATATCTCCTTCATTTTTTATTTTCTTAGTGATTCCACCTCCCTTTCGAAGACAATATTCCTAGGATCACCTCCATTATCGGTTTCTCATTTTTGGAGCTCATTTGAAGCGCGAAGTAGGGTGATCTTTCTTAATCTTTCTCAAATCGACCAGATTTGAAGAGGTAAAATTATTCTTTCATAACTCCTTAAATTTTCATTATTTTTACCCCATTTCAGTCCCCACATGACCTACTATGACTCCTTAGAGCCTCCATACTAGTTTTGGTTACTTGGATATTCAGATTTTGGTGGATTTAGGGCGATATCTTCAAGATTTCTGCAAGTATTTCTCTCTTTGATTTCTTCTCTTTCCTTAGGGTTTCTTTCACCCTTTATTGAGTTATAAAATGTCCAGAAGTTAGGGTTTCTTCCTAGGGTCTAACTTAATATCTTTTGGGTGAAATATTGAGGCTTTAGGTTTCTTTTAACTTCCTTTAGGTGCGGTGGTGGTGCGGTTGATGTTTCACACCAATATTTGAGGGTTTCGACACTTTCAGTAGGTGATTCCATGTGTGATCATTTCTAGATGAGTTAGTTTGCTTGAAATAATTATTTTTCATGTTCCTCATATGTTGTGTGTTGTGCGAAAACTGTTTATGATTGATTTGGTTAAGCATTTAATTTTATAGTTACATTTTAGTTTGAAATTGGGTGTTTTTCATGTGTAACCCTTGGGGTATTGTTTGGGTGTGTTTTATAACATATGAAATTGGTGTAATAAATCTTGTTGGGATACCAATTATAATTCGGTAGGGTCTTGGTGTGCCTTTGGGTTTTGAATAGGGTCTTTTAATGGGTTTTATGTGTGAAAACATGTAATGCCTCTTGAAAGCATTTTATGAAAATGTGTGTTTTTCATGTGCATCTTTTTTGGTATTATTTGAGATGATTTTATAATACTTGAGAGTGGTTAAAAAAATATTTCTAGGGATGAAAATTCTGATTTGGATTAGTATTGGTGTGATTTTATCTTTTAAAGAGGATTTGGAATTGGGTTTTGTGGGCAAAACATAGTTATACCCCTTGGGTTGGTTTTATAAAAATTGTAAATGATTTAATGAGTTACACAAAGTGTGAAATGGTTTCTTATGTACTATTTTGGGGGTAGTATGTTCTTAAAATGAGTTTTTGAAAGATAAAGTGGTCATTTTTTATTTCAAACTTTTTGTTAATGTTTTGTAATTTTTCGAGGTTATTTATGAAATTGTGATGTGGGTGCAAAACATGTTTCTGGGCTATTTTGTGTGAGTGTGATGTGAAAAATGGACTTTGTTTATGAAAAGAGTATTATTTAACATGTGAGTGGGCTATTATGTGATGTTTATCATCTTGGGAAAGATTTTATAAAATTTTTAAAAGATTTTTTTAATTATGGAAGATGTGCAAAATGTGTTGTGGGCTATTTTGGTGTGAGTTTGATTTCAAAATCAATTTGAATGAAAAGGTGAATTTTGTGAATTGTGTGATTTACATGTGGGTTTTTGGTGAATTTTTGACTTGGAAGTTATATTTTCATGTGAAAATTATATTTCTTGTCTTATTGAACTTATTTGAGCACAAGAGGGAAACTCGGGTATCTAGGTGGGTGGACATGTACTAGTATGCTATTGAATCTGTGGGGTTTGGCCTTAGTTTCATGTAGAAAGTTTGACGCTTACAATACTAACTAAACTGTTATGATGATGATTGTGGACCACTAGGTTATGGGTATGTTCCCTTCTAGTGGCTCATGCATGAGAACGAATATTGTGACGGTTACTCTCACCGAGATACGAGGTACCTGGGACGCACAACGAGCTAGTGCTCAGTGGTTATTTCCTATTGCTTATACTCATTAGTTAATTTGTGCTTACCTTCAGCATATGGTATTGTTGTCTGGAAAATTCAGTAGCATTGAAATTATTTTGAAAAGTGTTGATTCTTAATGATATCTCACTTGAAAACTGTTTTAATTTTTAAGTTGCATCTTTTAGAAACTGTAACTAGCATTTCCTATTTATGAAAACTTGTAAAATTTTCATCTTTTAATGTTTATTACATGGAATATATTAGTGGTGATATCCTACTGGGCATTGGCTCACACCCTACTTACACCCTTGGGTGTAAGTAGACTTGGTTATTTTTTTTGTCGCAGGTTGGGTACAGTTTTTAGAGCCAGTGGTTCGGGTTTCTAGCAGGTCCTTGGTGGTGAAGTCTTGTGGAGATGGCATGAGAGTGGTTCCCCTTTCCATGATGGTTCTTGGGATATTTATTTTTGATTTTGTACCTTTGTTATAGTCTTAGTGAGTTGTTTTAAACTATGTAATTCAGTTCTGAATTTCTGTGAAAGATTGTTTGGTTTGAAAAATCCAGATCCATTTTATTGGATTCATTTGTTGTTTTAAGTTTATAAACTCGGGTGAATCATTCCCAATTCTAATTTTATGATACTTAAGAACTTGTTCCAACCCATGGGGATTGGGAACTCCCTACAGTACTTGTCATGGGCTGAGTTTGGTTTCGGTTTTGGTGGTGACCAGATATGGTTCGTGACAAAGTGGTATCACAGGAGGTTCAGGTTAACTCTTTGGGTCATGTTATTTGAGGAAGAGTCTAGATAGTATGGAGTTAGGATTGTCGGGACTTGGTGTTCCAGTTTTGGGTAGTGTGCCTAATCACCACACCTCATGATGGAATTCAAGTTGCCAATGGAAGTCAGGATTTATCTATGTCCTTTGGTTTTCTTGGTTTGATGATGATTAGGGGAAATGAAAAGAGAGTTGGGTTAATGGTCTTAGTGAGCTCGCAGAGCCTGTAAAGTCATGTGGAGCCGGGAATATTTCCTAGAACACTCTCTTTGATGGTCAAGTGATTGGAATATGGCCGCCAACCATATGTTCAAGTCACCCACTGAAACTAGTTTCCTGTCGTATTGTCTTGTCTTCTTTAGTTTTGAAATCTTGGAACTTTGGTTTTAATGTGACTTGGTTTTAAGAAGTGTAAAGTTTTTGTGAAATGATTTTCAAATAAATAGGGAATGGTTTGATTTATGAAATAGTGGAACTGAATTTTCAGAATTGTTTTGAAATGGAAAATGGTGTGCTTACACCTCTTTATAAAGCAGGGACTATATTAAAGTTGGTTTTGAAAAAGTGTTTCCAATAGAGTTTTCTAAACAATAAAAGGGTGTTTTAATGGGATGAGATGTTTTGAAATTGATGTGAATAAATTGAAAGTGAGTTCTTATCTAAATGGTTATGTATTTCTGAAAAGTTTTGTAAGATGTGAATTGGGATTTTGATCTCGTGGTTAGCGGTTCTGAGAAAAAGGATGTGTTGGTTGACCGTTTTGGTTTTGAAAAGTGGAAAGAATTTTTGTTTTAACCTTTGGTATTTTTGTGAGAGACCATATGCATGGGGTTATATGGGATTATGTATGGTTTATGGCATGACTGGATGAGTTCCAGGATGGATATGAGGAGGGTGCTGAGTGTGGCATAGAAACATGCGTGTGTGAGGCCCATGGGGTACCATTGGTGGATATGCTAACCGTTGAACTGTTTGTTTTCAAAGAAATTTTTTTAAAGAAAAACATGATGTCTTGATGAATTTTTTTGGATGGTTTATATTATTTGTTTTTTGAAAATGTTGATGTTGTGGTATGTTTTGATTCCATGAACCCCTCTTGTTCAAACCATGTTTTGGGTTTGTGTTTGGTCGGTAAGCTGGGTAGAAGGATTGGTTAGTAGTCTCTTCTGAGATATGTTTTGGGACACCTTTATAGTAGTTCCCTTAATGTGTTTGGATATAGTTTGTGGCATGTTGTGAACAATGAACCAGCTTGGTTGGGTCCTTGGGTTCTCTCATTAGATAAGGTACGCACCCATTAAGGGTTAATGCACAACTGAAGTGAAACCCAGATTGTTTCGCCATTAGAAAACCCTCCAGTTGATCAATATAAGGAATATTTTATCGATATTTGTTGATTGAGTCTACAACCATTCCTTTCTTTGATTTTTTGATCCTCTTATAGCGGGAGAGTGCTCGTTAAAGGTTGAAATAGACCTTAGTTTCTTAAGTTGCCTGGTTCGTCGAAGGTGGAAGTGGTCTGGGGTTGTTAGTATGGATGAGTGTCTCAATGGTGTCTAAGAAGGCCTCTGGGTTCTTCATAGTTTCTTTGAAGCAAGATTTCTTGTTAAACCACCAGTTTTCGAAATATGGTCATGAGAGGCTATTGTGGCCACTTTCTGGACTTGTGTGTTGTTTAGGGACTTGTCATAAGGTCTTGTTCCATGTATTGTTTCTATCAGTCACGATGGTTATGTTTGGAAATGCCTTGCGATGTCATGTGCTTGTTTGACTGTAAAGGTGAAGGTTGTGCAATCCTCTGAGAGTCTCTGTTATGTTGGGAGTATGTCTCCCTTGTAAAAACATCAAAATCCTCTGTTTCAGAGGAAGGTGTTTATATGTGTCCTTTCCTTCTGTTGTTTCTCACCCAAAGAAACAAGGTGTGATGTGTGTGCATCTTATAAGACCTTGTTTCGGTGAAATGTTGGTATAGGGTAAAGTGAGTTTGGAATGTGTTAGTTCTTGGTAAACTTATCAGGGATTGCGGTGTAGTTGTTTGTATCACTAGAAGAATAAGTTTTTTCAGGTGGTTTCCAAAGCCTAACTATGAGGCTAAAGATGCTTCAATCATTTGAGATCCAACCATAGGTCCCAGAGAGAAGCTAACACGTAGTCAGGGGAAATACCAAGGTTGTTCAAACCCTTGTACAAATTCTTATCCTTAGTATGAATGATAGGAAGAGTTTAAACCTCTGGTTTCATCATCTTGTTCCAATTGTTCCCGTTTGGTGGTAGAGGTGGGAGGACCTCATTTCTATTTTGTAACCTGAGTTCATACTTTCCCCCTTTGGTTTCGACTCGGTATTTGGAGAAAGGTTTGAAGTTTGGCTAAATAGGTTGAGCGCATAGTTTGTACATGGTTAGTAGTGACCATGACCTAGAAAACAATGTAGATAGAAGGATCCCCATGGTTAGCGCATGGTTTCACAAACCATGCGGACAAACCGTGCGGCCATCCCAACTCTTTAAATTTTGGGGTCTTTCTGTACTGGCTTGTGCTGGTCAGTTAAGATGGTTGGTTCTTATAGTGGGGAGACCCACTATGATTTTTATATAATATCTTTTGTAAAGGTCCGATGGAAGTATACCCCTTGAATCGGGGAGTCCATTTAGTCCTCCCCCTTTTAGTGTCCTAAATCTGTTTCAGGAAAATTTAAGTTGTCTCTTATGGTGGGGTGCCCATTTGTGTCTCCCCATACTAGTAACTCATATTGGTCCTTGGTCTTAGCCTAGTGGGAGGTATTCTTGTTCGGATCTTTCTAACTACCAACATCTTCCTATGGTAAACGTTGGGATTTTAGAGTTCCCAACAATTTATTTAAAGCAAAATAAGTGTAACATTGTTCGTTGTTGTTGTTCGTTTGGGTAGATTACTTGAGTCTTATTCATATAGTGTTTTAGGAGTTTCCTTTTGGGGATAAAGTCTGAATGTTCTTGATAATTTCAGGAAATTGATGTAAGTTTTGTTGTGTGAGAGTATTCCTTCCTTAATTGATCACTGGAGGTGTTTTTTCCTTTTGGGGGCAGACCAAACATGGCGAAGGAGTACATTTATGGTCTATCAGTTGGGTTTGGTTTTTGCTTTTGGCCTTGTTATGGCTTTCTGGGGGTGGAGAGTTTTATGGTGGGGATAATTGTCACATTCATGACTTATTTAGAATTCATTTTTCAATTAATTTCCATTCTTGATTTGTTTTGGGGGTTTCTTATGAATTTTGGTGGAAATGGTGGATTTTGAAAATTTGGGCCAAACCGTGAGCCCATTTCCAAATTTAAAAACCAATTTTGTTTCTTTTATAAATCCTTCATTTTTAAACATTTTTCATCCATTACAATTAATAAATGGACTCCCCTGACCAATTAACACCACCATTTCAATTTGGAGCCTTTAAAAATCCATAATCATGGTGTATTTGGGTTTTTATTTAAGGTATTGGACCTGCCCGTAAGCCCATTTCTACTTTAAATGTTTTTTTAATTCTTTAATATCTCCTTAATTTTTTATTTTTTTTCAATTATTCCACCTCCCTATATAATCCAATATTCCTAGTATCACCTCCATTATCGGTTTTGCATTTTTGGAGCTCATTTGAAGCGTGAAGTAGGGTGATCTTTCTTAATCATTCTCAAATTGACCAGATTTGAAGAGGTAAAATGATTCTTTCATAACTCCTTCAATTTTCATTATTTTTCCCCCATTTTAGTCCCCACACGACCTACTACGACTCCTTATATCCTCCATACTAGTTTTGGTTACTTGGAGATTCAGATTTTGGTGGATTTTGGGCGATCTCTTCAAGATTTCTGCAAGTAAGTCTTTCTCTCTTTGATTTATTCTCTTTCCTTAGGGTTTCTTTCACCCTTTCTTGAGTTCTAAAATGTACAGAAGTTAGGTTTAATTCCTAGTGTCTAACTTCCTATCTTTTGGGTGAAATATTGAGGCTTTAGGTTTCTTTTCACTTCCTTTAGGTGCGGCGGTGGTGCAGTTGATGTTTCGCACCAATATTTGAGGGTTTCGACACTTTCGGTAGGTGATTCCATGTGTGATAATTTATAGATGAGGTAGTTTGCTTGAATTACTTATTTTTCATGTTCCTCATATGTTTTTTGTTGTGTGAAAACTGTTTATGATGGATTTGGTTAAGCATTTAATTTTATAGTTTCTTTTTAGTTTGAAATTGGGTGTTTTTCTTGTGTAACCCTTGGGGTATTGTTTGGGTGTGTTTTATAACATATGCAATTGGTGTAATAAATCTTATTAGGCCACCAATTCTTCTTTGGTAGAGTATTGGCATGCCTTTGGGTTTATAAGAGGGTCTTTTAATGGGTTTTATTTGTGAAACCATGTAATGCCTCTTGAAAGTGTTTTATGAAAATGTGTGTTTTTCATGTGCATCTTTTGTGGTATTATTTGAGATGATTTTATAATACTTGATAGTGCTTAAATAAATATTTCTAGGGATGAAAATTCTGATTTGGATTGGTATTGGTGTGGTTTTGGATTTTAAAGAGGATTTGGAATTGGGTTTTGTGGGCAAAACATAGTTATACCCCTTGGGTTGGTTTTATGAAAATTGTAAATGATTTAATGAGTTACACAAAGTGTGAAATGGTTTCTTATGTACTGTTTTGGTGGTAGTATGTTCTTAAAATGAGTTTTTGAAAGATAAAGTGGTCATTTTTTATTTCAAATTTTTTGGTAATGTTTTGTAATTTTTCAAGGTGTTTTATGAAATTGTGATGTGGGTGCGAAACATGTTTCCGGGTTGTTTTGTGTGAGTGTGATGTGAAAAATGGACTTTGTTTATAAAAAGAGTATTATGTAACATGTGAGTGGGATATTATGTTATGTTTAGCATCTTGGGAAAGATTTTATAAAATTTTTAAAGGATTTTTTTAATTGTGAAAGATGTGCAAAATGTGTTGTGGGCTATTTTGGTGTGAGTTTGATTTCAAAATCAATTTGAACAAAAAAGTGATTTTTGTGACTTGTGTGATGTACATGTGGTTTTTTTGGTAAATATTTGATGTGGAAGTGATATTTGCATGTGCAAATTATATTTCTTATCTTGTTGAACTTATTTGAGCACAAGAGGGAAACTCAGGTATCTCGGTGGGTGGACATGTACTAGTATGCTATTGAATCTGTGGGGTTTGGCCTCAGTTTCACGTAGCAAGTTTGATGCTTACAACACTAACTAAACTGTGATGATGATGATTGGAGACCACTAGGTTATGGGTATGTTCCCTTATAATGGCTTATGCATGAGAATAGATATTGTGACGGTTACTCTCACCGATATACGAGGTACCTGGGACCCACAATGAGCTAGTGCCTAGGGGTTATTTCCTATTGCTTGTGCTCATTAGTTACTTTGTGCTTACCATCGGTATACGGTATGGTTGGCTGGAAAATTAAGTAGTGTTGACATTATTTTTAAAAGTGTTTATTCTTAATGATATCCCACCTGAAAACTGTTTTAATTTCTATGTTGCATCTTTTAGAAACTGCAACTAGCATTTCCTATTTATGAAAACTTGCAAGTTTTTCATCTATGAATGTTTATCACATAGAATCTATTAGTGGTGTTATCCTACTAGGCATTGTATCACATCCTACTTACACCCTTGGGTGTAAGTAGACTTGGTTATTTTTGTTATCGTAGGTTGGGTACAGTTTTTAGTGCCAGTGGTTTAGGTTTCTAGCAGGTCCTTGGTGGTGAAGTCTTGTGGAGATGGCTTGACGGTGATGCCCCTTGCCATGAGGGTTACTGAGCTGTTTATTTTTGGTTTTGTACCTTTGTTATAGTCTTGGTGAGTTGTTTTAAACTATGTAATTCAGTTCTGGATTTTTGTAAAAGATTGTTTGGTTTGAAAAATCCAGATTCGTTTTATTGGATTCATTTGTTGTTTTAAGTTTATAAACTCAGTTAAATCATTACCAATTCTCATTTTATGATACTCGGGCACTTGTTCCAGCCTATGGGGATCGGGAACACCCTTCAGGACTTGTCGTAGGCCGGGTTTGGTGCCGGTTTCAGTGGTGACAAGATTTGGTTCGTGATAAGGATTATATTAATCTTAATCTTATACACGATGTGTCCAGAATGACTCAAAGTGTATGTTATTAGTTTAAAATTGATATTTCAGTTCAAAAAGTGTAACTCACTGGAAACTAATAAAATGCAATCGAATTATCTTAATAATTTAGTAAAATGATTAATAATTCATTGTTGATGTGAATGAATCTGTCTAATATCAAACTAACACATGATGTGACCGGTATGACTCAAAGTGTGTGTTTCCGATTTAAAAGGAAATTTAAGTAAAAAAGAAAAGTGATGTACTCAAAACCAAGAAAACACATTTATATTTTTTTATACTTTGAAAAAATGATCCATAAGTCATTTGGTACATGTAAGAATCATCTAAAACTCAATCTGATGCATGGTGTGACTGTTATGACTCTCAATGCATCTTTTTATTTAAAATTGACATTAATTTTAGTAAAAAAGACAAGTGGCATAATCAAAACCAAGAAAATTCATTTGTATTGTTTTTATACTTTATTAAAATGATTCATAAGTCATTTTTGATGTGTATTAGTCAATTGTACCTCAATCTGATACACAATGTGCTCGATATGACTCAAAGTGACTGTTATGGGTTAAAAATTGATATTTTAGTTCAAAAAGTGCCAATCATATAAAAATAAAGAAAACATTTTTGGATTGTCTTTATAATTTAGTAAAACAATTCATAAGTCATTTTTGATGTGTAAGAATCTATCTCACATCATATTGACACACGATGTGACTGATATAACTCAAAGTGCGTGTTTTTGGTTTAAAATGATATTTTAGTAAAAAAGACAAGTGACATACTCAAAACTAATCAAACACATTCATATTGTTTTGATACTTTAGGAAAAATATCCATAAATATTTTGGGATGTGTAGGAATCATCTGCACATCAATTTGATGCACGATGTGATTGGTATGACTCCAAGTGCATTTTTTATTTAAAATTAACATTAATTTTAGTAAAAAAGACAAGTGACGTACTCAAAAACTAAGGAAAATTATTCATATTATTATGATACTTTAGTAAAATTATCCATAAGTAATTTGGGATGTGTAGGAATCATCTTCATCACAATTTGATACATGATGTGCCCGGTATGACTCAAAGTGTTCGTTATCAGTTTAAAATTGATATTTTAGTTCAAAAAGTTTCATTCACTAAAAACCATGAAAACACAATTAGATTTTATTTATAATTTAGGAAAAAAATTCACAAGTCATTTTTGATGTGTAACAATCAGTCTCACATCAAAATGGTACACGATGTGGTCGGTATGACTCAAAGTGTGTGTTTCTAGTTTAAAATGAAAATTTAGTAAAAAGACAAGTGACATACTCAAAACTAATTAAACACATTTGTATTGTTTTGATACTTTTGGAAAATTATACATAAGTCATTTGTGACATGTAGGAATCATCTTTATCTTAATCCAACACACAGTGTGGCCAATATGACTCTAATTGAATCTTTTTATTTAAGATTGAAATTAATTTTAGTAAAAAAACAATTAGCCTATTCAAAACTGAAAAAATACTTTTATATTATTTTGATACTTTAGGAAAATGATCCATAAGTCATTTGGTACGTGTAGTAGTCATCCTAAAATCAATCTGATTCAAGATCTACCCGGTATGACTCAAAGTATCTGTTATCAGTTTAAAATTGACATTTTAGTTCAAAAAGTGTCACTCATTAAAAACCAAGAAAAAACACTCTGATTGTCTTAATAATTTAGGAAAATTATTCATAAGTCGTTTTTGATGTGTAGGAATCGGTCTCACATCAAACTGACACATGGTGTGACCTTTATGACTCAAAGTGTTTATTTCCTATTTAAAATGACATTTTAATAAAAAACACAAGTGACGTACTTAAAACTGAGAAAATGAATTCAATTTGTTTTGATAATTTAGTAAAATTACCCATAAGTCATTTGGGATGTGTAGGAATTAGTCAAACCTCAATATGATGCACAGTGTGATTGGTATGACTCCAAGTACATGTTTTTTATAAATAAGTGTCATTTTAGTTTAAAACATGCAACACATCACCAAAACTAAGAAAATGAGCCTAAATTGTTTTATCATAATTATATCTACTATTGATTAATTAATTTCATTATCATTTTTATCTTATAATTATTTGGTTAATTCTCACAGTGATAATTCTTGAAGACGAACAAGAAATGGTGTGATGTGCAAGAATCAACTACAACTCAATCTGGTACACAATGTTCTTGGTATGACTCAAAGTTCAGTTTAAAATTAACACTTTCTGTTTAATTTATTTCTTTATCTTATTACTAACATAAGAATTTTTTTCTTATACAGGTGCATTCGTTTGCTCAAGTAGGGGTGGATTGTTTGGAAAAAACATGAGTCGGGGTTAGGGGAAAAGGACAAAGGAACGTTGATTTTTTTGAATGTATATGATAATTTATACATACTCATGTAATTGTATAAACCAATGTTCAAAATGTCTATAATATAGTGTTTTTATTATATTTTTGTTGTAAATTTTATTTCATTTAAAATGTGTATTTGTGCCTAATTTTTCTGCTTTTTGGTGTTGCACTGTGCTATTACAGTACACTCTAGTATACCCCTTTATCAGTTCTTCTAAAAGCATTAATAAAGGGGTCCTTTATTAGTACCTTTAAAAGCATTGATAAATGGGTCCTTTATCAATGCTAAAAAACATTGATAAAGGGGCCATTTATCAATGTATTTAATAGTGCTGATAAAGGACCCCATTTATCAGTGCTAAATAAAAGTGCTGATAATCGGTTCTTTTATCAGCACTGATAAAAGCCTAGGACTTTTAATTTTTCTCACATATTTAATGCTTCTCTAGTACTAATAAAGGTAAATTTTAGCTCTGTTAAAGGCCTGTTTTGTAGTATTTTAATCACTCGGCAATATTTCCAAATTTTCGTATTAATGTAATTATAAATTTATGAGGTGTCTTGATTCTACCTTTGCAAGTTTAGTAATCATCTCTCACTAAAGTGGGTCAGCTAGAGGATGCATGATTGCTTCATCATAAAGATCATATTTAGTGAGTATATTTCCCCTAATAAATTCATTATGGATCATCTCAAGCTTATCTATTCTTATTATGAAATGAGAAATCAATTATTCTATTTAGATTCTCTCACTATCATCTGGTGGTGGGTGGGTTTTTTATCTATCCATTTCTATTCCTTTCCTGTTATCACCAGCCTGCCAAGTGGTTGGTTGTAGAATATTTTAATGGGATCCAAAATCATGGTCTCCCCTTTTACGTCGAGTACAAACTTCTTCATAATGTACCTCTATGTGAGTGAAATTCATTATATATATGCCTCCACTTTGTCATGTTCTTTTATAATAACATGTTTTACAACATCAGTTGAGCTAATAATGATGATATTTACTTATTTGAATTGTATGGAAGGAAAAAAAATCCTTAGAGAAGGTATGCATATAATTGGTGTATATTTCTCCCTAATTGATGATATTTTAGAAGACTCTTGGGGTAAAAATTCCCCCAAACCCATGGGATGGGGTTGTACAATGGATTTTGTAGCTATAACTACAACTCTCTTTGCTTTTCATTCTTTCATTGTATCGAGTTCTGAATATAGTAGGATACCACTTCAAGGTCCTCCATGCCATTTAATGTTCTCTATCACATGAGAGGGTTCTATTGAAGCACTCCACAAGGTAATATTTGATTATTTTTTAATCTTATATTTAATGGTCATATTAATATGTCATGGAAAACTATAAATATACACCAACATTTCTATGAATCGTTTGAAATAGTATGGATGTTGACCTAGTCTCAATTTTCACTGGTTATGTGGATGTGGAAAAATTCTTCCAAAAAGGATAAATTTTGAAAATACATAAAAAATGATATATTTCATTTCAAAGAATTCAATTCGACTGGTCATGGATCCCAAACAGTCTTATAGATAAAAAATTATAACCATTTGTTGGCACCTAAATATGGGACCGCCAAGTAAGAAGGAAAAGAAGCCCACGCCTTGCCCCGCGAAGCTCAGCCGCGGAGCGCACACCAGCAATGCGGTCGCCGCGAAGCAGAGGAGGCGGTAACGCTCCGTGAACGGCCTGACGTTCGCGAGCCCACCACAAAACTCCTGAGGCGGTAACGCTCCGTGAACGGCCTGACGTTCGTGAGCCCTCTGCCAAGCTCCTGAGGCGGTAACGCTCTGCGAACGGCCTGACGTTCGTGAGCCCTCCGTGAAGCAGAGGAGGCAGTACCGCTCCACGAACGGCCTGACGTTCGTGAGCCTTTCGCGAAGCAGATGAGGTGGTACCGCTCCGCGAATGGCATGACATTCGCGAGCCCGTCGCGAAGCACCTGCCGCCCATTCGGGCCACGTGAGCTCTGCTTCGTAGTTCCCCTTACCTATAAATACCGGGCTCCCCCTGAGTCTAGAAGGGGGGACAATCCGAACTTTCGGCTTCTCAACTCCCGAATCGCGAAGCACCCTTCTCCCCGGGAATCATGAGCTCCGTGAGGTATTTTTGCTTTGCGAGATGCCTTCGCCTTGTCTCGTTTTGAGCCCCTCTTCAGAGAGGGATGCCCTTCGCGAAGCCTAAAGGAGTTCGCGAAGGAAGGGGATTCCCAAGGGAACCCGGGCAGCCGCGAAGCATTTATGTTTCGCGAAACACCCATCCTATACTAGTGATCCACATGCCAAGGTAGGGTCATTGTACATCGCGAAGCACACTGCTTCACAGCACCTTGCTTCGCGAGGCACCTCTGCTTCGCGAGGTAGTGCTCCACGAATACTATTCCACTTTGTGATGCACCTCCCATTCACACCCCTTACCCATGCTAAGGCCAAGGCACTCCACTTCGCAAAGCATACTCCTTTGCTTGGAAATTCCTCTTCCCATGCGACCCTCTAGGTTTGCACGATGTGATTTCAAAGTCCCATGGAAAACACCATCCGTAGCGTTGATTCACCTAATGCTTCTTCGCATAGGCACGCTAATGGCTATTGTTTCTTCACATATCCACGCTAACATGGACCCCTCGATGGTTCGCTCTGTAACCACCATTGACCACGACTTTACTGGTACCTTCCCTTCCCCAAGGAGAAGAGGGTACCAGTTATGTAAGTCCTAGGGGTGCAGAGTAAACCCACTTCATCTGAGCTGAAGGACGTTAAACTGTCAAGCATCTCGTCCTCAACACATGACGTTAAACTGTGATCCGACCCCGTGCCTCACACACAGGGTCCCTCCAACTCGGACATTCTTTACGCCACTCGTCTCCACAGGAATGGATTCTTCCTCACATGGAATGAGATTCTCCTCGCCAGAGTGGCGTTTGTCCACGGGGGAAGGGATGCCTCAGAGCGTAAGCCCCTAGCCTCTCTTGCAGGAGGTTGCACCCATGCACCTCCGTACTTCCCCACTGCCAAGGCTAATGGAGCCCCTTTCCCACTGTGCTTTGTCGCACTTCGGGCCTCCATCCTGGAGTAAGTCCCATCACCATGGTCCTTCTAACGCATAAGCCCCTCTTCGTTTCTCACAGACGCACCCTTCACGACGTGATCGTCAGGTCTCTGCTGCCTCTTGTTTCTCACACCGAGCACGACTCACGTGGGCGTAGAGTAAGCATTGGCCATGACAATACCTCATCCAGCATGACGTTAAACTGTATGTCCTAATCCATCATGACATTAAACTGTATGTCCATTTCAACTACGAGGTCTTTGATCCATGTCAAGGCATGGTACGTAGGAAGCCTCCACGAGGTTCAAGCCCACCGCCCGTTATTCCTTCACGTCAGGTTCCACCTTCGTCCAGCATGACGTTAAACTGCATTCCAGTTAGACGGCAATCCATTGCGACCAACCCTAACTACGAGGACTTTGATCCATGTCAAGGCATGGTACGTAGGAAGCCTTCTTGAGGTTCAATCCCATCTCTCATCGGACCAAGGTCCTTTCTTCACATTGGTTCACCGACACCCACCATTTCCTCCCAAACTACGAGGACTTTTGATCCATGTTAAGGTGTGGTATGTAGGAATCCTCCCTGAGGTTCAAGCCCACCACCAATGGACCCACGGGTTCACCTCCACGTCGGTTCGCTGACGAAAACCACCACCTAAACTACAAGGTCTTTGATCCATGTCAAGGCATGGTACGTAGGAAGCCTCCATGAGGTTCATGCCCATCACTCGGTCATTCCGACCTTATTCACATCAGTTCACCCCCGTCCTGCATGACGATAAACTGTATTCCACATCTCATGTTAACTACGAAGACTTTGATCCATGTTAATACATGGTATGTAGGAAGCCTTCCTGAGGTTCAAGCCCACCATCCATCAGACCAAGGTCCACTTTCACGTCGATTTACCGACACCACCCTGAACTACGTGAACTTTGATTCTGTAGAGACCCAAAGCTTGACGTACATCGACATTACATTAATTTTGCGTAATACTTAATACATAACAAAAATAGACACACAAGGATCGTAATAGTTTAGTGTCTTTGGAAAGTCGGAATATAAACTTCTAATCATGTTGAAATATCTTCAACAACTCCCATAACGATCTTCCCCTTTTTGTTTCCTTACCTAAAATCTTTATTTATTTACTAGGGAAAATAAAACATAAAAAGGGTGATCTCAAATTCCCAGTAAGGGAAAACATAGATAACATAAAACAATCCATAAACATTTGGAAGCAAAAACTTGAACATGAAATTTAAACATCAAAATCTTGAGCAAAGACATAAATCGTGGAAGTACGTAAGGCATATATCATAATGGAACATCAACCATGATAAAATATAATGGGAATAAAACATGTAATTGTGGCAACCATTCAGCACATGTTATGATTTCCATATTAGCCAAGACATTGCTTCCAAGACCATCTTAGTGGACAAAGTCCCTTTCTGAATTGAGTTCACTCCTCGTTTCAGTCCTGTAACACTGAACCAGATTAACTTACCATTCCAGCCATGTCTATCTCATGAGATATAAATATTTACCCAATGAATTGGAGGGAGATATAGGTCCCACCCATCTCATAATGAAATCATTCTTACTTGTGCCAAAAAATAAACATACATTCTTCATAATAACCCAACGAATAAAATGGGTTTCATAAACATCATCCCATCATCACATAATCCATATAAAAGAAATGGATATCATTTCATAATAAGAAAAGTGAAGCCATGTAAATCATAGAGACATGATACTTGAAACATACACATATGAAATAATGTCATCTTATATGAAAAATGGTTTTGATAAAACACTTGTGATGAATTCTTGAGGAAAATATCCTTTCTTCTTCAAAATCAATTTCTTTTCACAAAACGTCATGAAATTTTAAAAGAAAAAGATTTTATTGAAAATTAGTCATGAAATATTTTGGATGAAGCTTCATGAAAATAAGGCTTTATAAAACTGTAAAAATCCTTTCATGCCGTATAAGTTAAAAAAACATTTTTCTCATACTTTTTCCGGAAAAGTCAAAAAGTACCTCCTAAAAGAAAGATTCATTCCATACGATGTGGTAAAAGTAAAAAAGGGTAAAAATGACTTTAAACATACATGGAAGAAAAGTAAACATTTTATGAAAACATTTTTAGAACATATGGACATGGATAATAATCATAACCCCAGTAAATACTTACGAATAAACAATCTCAGATAAGAATGAGATTGAAATAATTATCCCTTACCTTAGGTCCGATATACTTTGTATGGATCCAAACCTCCTGTATAATGATTAAAATAATGTCATTGACTTATTACATAATCATATTCATTGTTATGATATCATATATGTTTTACTTATGACTTTATATTACCCGTTCTTTTGTAAATTCCATGTTAAAGAAGCGTTTTGGGTAAAATCATTTCATTTATCGTATGTGTCTTGACTTGTCGTTCTTGATTATATTCTGATTTTCATAATTCCATAATGTAAAACATGATTTATATATAATATATATTCATCATATACATATATATTATAGATCAATAAAAGGAATGAAATACACCGTTCATGGAGACGGTAGGTCGTACGTACGCATGAACGTTGTTTTCATTTCCTTATTGAATTGAATGAAACTAAATAGATCACATACATATATATATATATATATATATATATATATATACAGTAGAATTATTATTTCATATATTTCATTATTATTCATTATATAAACTTTATAATCATTCATGTATGGTTATCATGGAGAATGAATCTCATCGCGTCGTGGAGACGGTAATCCGTACGTACGCACGAGCGATGATATCGTTCCATAATTATTGAATAGAATTGGAGTGGATGGTATAATATATCAAAATCAGTATGATGTTATAATAACCATATATAGTTATTCTTTACACCATTCTACCCATCCATGTAAGGTGTTGGTGGAAAAACAGATTACACCACGTCGTGGAGACGGTATTCCGTACGTACGCACGCGCGGTGATTTTGTTTTCCGTAGGATGGATAGAAGGTGAAATAGGGTTGTTTCATATTTATAATAACATATCAGTATATTAGGGGTACTGATGTTATTACTTCATAATGAAACAACTAAATAATAGGGAGTAGAAGAAGAATGTAACTTGAAGAAAACGGTAGAAGGTATTACCTCTTTCTCGAAGTGCCTCCTTTAAACTTTCTCTTAGGGCACTAGAGTTGGTCTTTTGAGAATACCGGTACCTCTAGTAGGTTTATAAGGAAGTGTGGAATTGAAATGGGAAGGGTTTGGCCGAGATTGAAGGCTCAAATTGGTGTGAGGATGAAAGGGAGGAGGTGCCCTTTTATAAGGGAGGAGAGGGGCACCTTTGGAAATATAAAAAATATTAGTTTATATTAAATCCCAACCCCACTTAAAAACTTCCAAAATGACTCATATCCAAATATTAGATGATATAGGGTTATAATATCATCAACCAATAAAATTTAGGCATGTTAGGAATTTATTTTAAAGATTATCAACTTGATTTATCCTTATTTATCAATTTAATTTTATTTGTGGTAATAATATTCTAAATTTTAAATTATTATAAATAATTACATATGTGTTGTTAATTTTCCATAATTTGACACTTTATGACATTTTTGACCATATAAATTTTAATTTATAATTTTTAAAAAAATTTGTGATTTTTAAACAATTTTATAATATGTTATTTTTATAAAATAACAATAGTGTCAATTTTGACACTATTCATTTATTTGAATTTAAATAAAATATATACAGAAGATATGTTCGAAATAAAAGATTTAATAGATTTATAAAATGTCATATGTATCTATAAAATTAGTGGAGCACATTAAATAGTTCATATAATATTTATTTTAATATTTTTAAGGTCATTTATTTGATATTTCAATCAATAAAATAATTTCAACATCACTATTGTGTCATAATTAATGATAATTATTTAATCCCTAAAAATTATAAATAAATTAATATGATGTATATAATTGTATTATATTTCTGGAGACTATTCATGTTCGAAGTTTCATTAAGTTTATCACTAAATTAAAATTATTATACTTATAAGATTTAAGAAAGTGACATGTTGTCACTTTCTTTGGTTTTAATAATAATTAAATTATTTTCATGGAAAAAAGTCCATTAAATGAATATAATATGACCCTTAGGTGATATGGGTCGACTTTTAGTCATCCAATAGAATTTTGGCAGGTGTTAGGGTAATTTTATTATCTTATATTTACCCTTAATTACCCGATTTACCTTTAATTATGGTAAATAAAATTTACCGTAGTTACTATTGATAATGCCCAAAAATAAAAAAGTAGCTTATTAACATAATTTGGACCCATTGATTCCAAATATGGAATCCATTTTTCCAAATTCAATACACAAAAGTTTCAGAAATTAAATTAAAATTAATCCCGTTGTCGAAAGAAAACGGGTTTTTGTTTAAAACATTGCAAAAGATTGAATTGATTTAACCTACGAATTCAAGGTAAAATAAATACTAATGACATAAATTATATTAAATGGTAAAAATATATTCTATTTATACTTTAAAACCATTCAATAATATAATTTAACCATATAAATTATTACGATGAAAAAAGTTGTTTTTAATTAAAATATAGCGTGTTTTTACTATTCATTAAAATATAGAAGTTATCAGAAAAATATCAAAACTTTATCCAATGTAAATTTTTATATACTGATTCAAAATAAGAAGTTTATTTTGTAAAATTGAACTTATAAACATTTCAAAAACTAGATTTAATGTGGGTGCGCCGTCAAAAGGTGGCAAAACTGCATTTTTTGAAAAATACTTATTTTATCCGAAAAAGTTATTTTGTTCACATAAAATGTTTTAGAAAATTTATAAGATGAATAATAATGTTATAAAATTAAAAATTTAGTTAATACTATTCATAACGGCTAGTTCGTGATAATATTATAACCATATATCGTTGTTTAGTGAAACCCGGTATTGCGTACAACACACGCTATCGAGGAAGGTCACGATTGCGTGTAATGAAATCCAAGTCAGGGTTGTGTGTAGTGCAAGACTCCTTTGTTGTTGCGTATAACATAATCCAACCATATTTCATTTATACATTGAATATATATATATATACACTCAATTTTGCGTAGAATAACTTCTATCAAATGAACTTGAAATTGTGTATAACATGATCCAAGAATTGTGTTGCGTATACTGCAAGCTAATACGGTGTTGCGTATAGCGCAAGATAATATTGGTGTAGCATAAAACACAAGACATTAAATAAATTAAAAATAATACTTCTCATAAAATCTCAGGTTGTTACATTCTACCCCTCTTAAAATGAATTTCGCCCTCGAAATTCGTCGGGATTATAAATGGTTTTCTACTTGAAAGTTTTTTTTAATGGAAATCCATATCATAAAAAGGAATACCAAAACTTGACTTTAAAAACTAAAGTATGAAACGTAACGGTTACCCAAATTAACTAATCACTGGGTTTCCACATAGGAGAACATAGGTGAAAATATGGATATGGAAGAGAAATCTAACCGTCATGTTCTGATGGAGTGTGGTAGAGAACATGGCTATGAAAAAGCCAACAATCAAAAAGCCATAAATTTGTGATGATCTAGGGTACCATCTGATTCATTAGATATAAGAGCATTAGGACAACATTTTTTGTTTTCAATATCATTTCCCAAAAGTTGAAAATTTTGAATTAGAAGAAATACTTGCTTGATTTTGGTACAATCTCACTGTTGTTAGTGATTTGAACAATTTCCACTTCATCTCTTAAAGAAATAAAGTTGAATTTGTTATTCGTGAAGTGTTAACAGATCATGTGATAGAATGATAGGTCATTCCATCTGTTTCAAACAAAAGGTTAGCAAAAGTTATCAAATATACATAAGTCCATCTATAGTGAGGTTAATCATATACGATTCCAAAAATGAACTTATACTTCATATATCATACCGCTTAATAAAATAAAACTAGTTTCTACTAACCAGGGACTTCCTGTAGGCCAGTGGTAGGAGATAAAGGTCTGTCGCACTTTGGTTGTGGGTTCGATTCCCACAGCCTTGTCCGACGTGACGGGTTGCCATCCGTCCCGCAGGTTGTCCTTTTTCTAAAATTACATCATTATGAAATTCCATCGATAATATAGAAAACAGTTCTAGATTTAAACAATACTAACTTATGTCCAACATAATCCATTTCAAATCTTTAGGCTAATCCAAAATACTTCTGTCCAAGCTTATAGTATAAAGAAAACAATTACTAGAAATGTCATCTACCGAGCATTTGAATACCATCATTTATCCCTAATATATCTTGTTGATCACATTCCAATCATGTGAATACCTTTAATCATGTATTCTCTTGAAAAATGAATACCCATTGAACCTTAGTGAAAACATGAATGATGTCAAAAGTTAACTCTTTCCACATACCAAAATCCCAAAAATTCTTTATACTCAAACAATGATATCACTTTGTCCTTATATAATTCATGATCTCATTAATACTATCAAACATTTCATTATCTCCTTAGCACTTCTTTATGCGCATATTAGGTGCTTTCCAAAAATATCCGAATAACCTTTTATGGTTACCGGTACCATTCATTATAAACTTTCAAAACTTAAGGAAAGACAACATTGTAACAATCCTTAGATGTCTCTTTATTCCATAGTACCATGAGATTACTTATACAACATTACTCTTGATAAACATGTAATCATTCCACTACCTTCTTAAACCATTGACCAAGCTTCAACAATTCTTTCATTTCACATATCATTTGTAGTCTCTTCATCATCATCAACATAAATACTACCCATACGACCATACGGATTCTCTTCATGAGACTTTCCCTTAGGGAATTGGTTTGCATAATGCCCGCACATTCCACATTTAAAACATTTAACCATTGTTGATGTTGTAGCAATACCATTATTCTCATCCATGGTGTTAACTGAACCTTTTCCTTTTCACTTACTAGATTTGTGTCCTTTTTTTCCACACCCAAACCATCTTTCATTTCCTTTGAAACATTCTCCTTGATGCCTCTTCCCACATGATTTACATAGGGGAAATTGAACTTTCTTTCCTCTATGATCATCATGAAACTCTATCTTTCTCTTATTATCTGAGTCAGGAAACTTACCAAAGTTGAGATTATTGATCATATTATGAGATTGATGATTAGGCATAATAACGATGTTTGGACTTACAAATCCCGTTTCATTTGGTTTCTCATGAATAATATCATTCCATTATCCATCATATCCTCCATTATCATGAATCTTCCTGTTTCCAGCCATTTTCTAAAACCCAAAAAAATAGTGTGAGAGAAAAAAATCATGCTAGGGAAAACAACATAGTAAAGGGGGAGTACCCTCAATATCTAACATCTTAGGTTAAATTCTAAGATCGTTACCGTAGTTCTAGGACTATATCCTATACGTATACTTATCCTTAGGGACATCCCTAGACATACCTAAGAAATATCTCTAGGGATCTCACTAACATTTTCGCATCCTAGTTTCCAAAGGTTGACTAAACCTTTCCTCTGATACCAACTGTAGAGACCCGAATCTTGACATACATGGACATTACATTACTTTTGCGGAATACTTGATACATAACAAAAATAGACACACAAGGACCGTAATAGTTTAGTGTCTTTGGAAACTCAGAATATAAACTTCTAATCATGTTGAAATATCTTCAACAACTCCCATAATGATCTTCCCCTTTTTGTTTCCTTACCTAAAACCTTTCTTTATTTCTTGGGGAAAATAAAACATAAAAAGGTTGAGCTCAAATGCTCAGTAAGGGCAAACATATATAACATAAAACAATCCATAAACATTTGGAAGCAAAAACTTGAACATGAAATTTAAACATCATAATCTTGAGCAAAGACATAAATCGTGGAAGTACGTAAAGCATATATCATAATGGAACATCAACCATGATAAAATATAATGGGAATAAAACATGTAATTGTGGAAACCATTCAGTACATGTTATGATTTCCATAGTAGCCAAGGCATTGCTGCCAAGACCATCTTAGTGGACAAAGTCCCTTTCTGAATCGAGTTCACTCCTCGTTTCAGTCCTGTAATACTGAACCGGATTAACTTACCGTTCCAGCCATGTCTATCTCATGAGATATAAATCTTTACCCAATTCATTGGAGGGGGATATAGGTCCCACCCATCTCATAATGAAATCATTCTTACTTGTGCCACAAAATAAACATACATTCTTCATAATAACCCAATGAATAAAATGGGTTTCATAAACATCATCCCATCATCACATAATCCATATAAAAGAAATGGATATCATTTCATAATAAGAAAAGTGAAAACATGTAAATCATAGAGACATGATACTTGAAACATACACATATTAAATAATGTAATTTTAGATGAAAAATGGTTTTGATAAAACACTTGTGATGAATTATTAAGGAAAATATCCTTTCTTCTTCAAAATCAATTTATTTTCACAAAACGTCATGAAATTTTAAAAGAAAAATATTTTGTTGAAAATTATTCATGAAATATTTTGGATGAATATTCATGAAAATAAGGCTTTATAAAACTGTAAAAATCATTTCATGCCGTATAAGTTAAAAAAACATTCTTCTCATACTTTTTCCAGAAAAGTCAAAAAGTACCTCGTAAAAGAAAGATGTCTTCCATACGATGTGGTAAAAGTAGAAAAGGGTAAAAATGACTTTAAACATACATGGAAGAAAAGTAAAAAATTTATGAAAACATTTTTAGAACATATGGACATGGATAATAATCATAACCCCAGTAAATACTTACGAATAAACAATCTCGGATAAGAATAAGATTGGAATAATTATCCCTTACCTTAGGTCCGATATGCTTAGTATGGATCTGAACATCCTGTATAATGATTTAAATAATTTCATTTACTTATTACATAATCATATTCATTGTTATTATATCATATATGTTTTACTTATGACTTTATATTACCCGTTCTTTTGTAAATTCCATGTTAAAGCAGCGTTTTGGGTAAAATCATTTCATTTATCGTATGTGTTTCGACTTGTCGTTCTTGATATTATTACTTATATACTGATTTACATAATTCCAGAATGTAAAACATGATTTATATATAATATATATTCATCATATACATATATATTATAGATCGATAAAAGGAATGAAATACACCGTTCATGGAGATGGTAGGCCGTACGTACGCATGAACGCTGTTTTCGTTTCCTTATTGAATTGAATGAAACTAAATAGATGACATACATATATATATATATAAATCCAGTAGAATTATTATTTCATATATTTCATTATTATTCATTATATAAACTTTATAATCATTCATGTATGGTTATCATGGAGAATGAATCTCATCGCGTCATGGAGACGGTAATCCGTACGTACGCACGAGTGATGATATCGTTCCATAATTATTGAATAGAATTGGAGTGGATGGTATAATATATCAGAATCAGTATGATGTTATAATAACCATATATAGTTATTATTTACACCATTATACCCATCCATGTAAGGTGTTGGTGGAAAAACAGATTACACCACGGCGTGGAGACGGTATTCCGTACGTACGCACGCGCAGTGATTTTGTTTTCCATAGGATGGATAGAAGGTGAAATAGGTTTGTTTAATATTTATAATAACATATCATAATATTATGGATACCGATGTTATTACTTCATAATGAAACAACTAAAGAAGAGGGAGTAGAAGAAGAATGGAACTTGAAGAAAACGGTAGAAGGTATTACCTCTTTCTCGAAGTGCCTCCTTTAAACTTTCTATTAGGGCACTAGAGTTGGTCTTTTGAGAATACCAGTACCTCTATTAGGTTTCTAAGGAAGTGGGGAAGTGAAATGGGTAGGGTTTGGCCGAGCTTGAAGGCTCAAATTGGTGTGAGGAGGAGAGGGAGGAGGTGCCCTTTTATAAGGGAGGAGAGGGGCACCTTTGGAAATATAAAAAATATTAGTTTATATTAAATCCCAACCCCACTTAAAAACTTCCAAAATGACTCATATCCTAATATTAGATGATATATGGTTGTAATATTATCAACCAATAAAATTTAGACATGTTAGGAATTTATTTTAAATATTATCAACTTGATTTATCCTTATTTATCAATTTAATTGTATTTGTGGTAATAATATTCTAAATTTTAAATTATTATAAATAATTACATATGTGTTGTGAATTTTCCATAATTTGACACTTTATAAAATTTTAGACCATATAAATTTTAATTTATAATTTTTAAATATTTTTGTGATTTTTAAACAATTTTATAATATGTTGTTTTTATAAAATAACAATAGTGTCAATTTTGACACTATTCATTTATTTGAATTTAAATAAAATATATATAGAAGATATGTTCGAACTAAAAGCTTTAATAGATTCATAAAATGTCATATGTATCTATAAAATTAGTGTAGAACATTAAATAGTTCATATAATATTTATTTTAATATTTTTAAGATCATTTATTTGATATTTCAATCAATAAAATAATTTCAACATTACTATTGTGTCATAATTAATGATAATTATTTAATCCCTAAAAATTATAAATAAATTAATATGATGTAGATAATTGTATTAGATTTCTGGAGACTATTCATGTTTGAAGTTTCATTAAGTTTATCACTAAATTAAAATTATTATACTTATAAGATTTAAGAAAGTGACATGTTGTCACTTTTTTTGGTTTTAATAATAATTAAATTCTTTTCATGGAAAAAAGTCCATTAAATGAATCTAATCCGACCCTTAGGTGATATGGGTCGAATTTTAGTCATCCAATAGGATTTTTTCAGGTGTTAGGGTAATTTTGTTATCTTATATTTACCCTTAATTGCCCGATTTACCTTTAATTATGTTAAATAAAATTTACCGTAGTTACTATTCATAATGCTCAAAAATAAAAAAGTAGCTTATTAACATAATTTGGACCCACTGATTCCAAATATGGAATCTATTTTTCCAAATTCAATACAAAAAAGTTGCAGAAATTAAATTGAAATTAATCCCGTTGTCGAAAGAAAACAGGTTTTTGTTTAAAACATTGCAAAAGATTGAATTGATTTAACCTACGAATTCAAGGTAAAATAAATGCTAATGACATACATTATATTAAATGGTAAAAATATATTCTATTTATACGTTAAAACCATTCAATAATATAATTTAACCATATAAATTATTACGATGAAAAAAGTTGTTTTTAATTAAAATATAGCGTGTTTTTACTATTCATTAAAATATGAAAGTTATCAGAAAAATATCAAAACTTTATCCAATGTAAATTTTTATATCCTGATTCAAAAGAAGAAGTTTATTTTGTAAAATTGAAATTATAAACATGTCAAAAACTAGATTTAATGTGGGTGCGCCATCAAAAGGCGGCAAAACTGCATTTTTTGAAAAATACTTATTTTACCCGAAAAAATTATTTTGTTCACATAAAATGTTTTAGAAAATTTATAATATGGATAATAATGTTATAAAATTAAAAATTTAGTTAATAATATTCATAACGGCTAGTTCGTGATAATATTATAATCATATATCGTTGTTTAGTAAAACCTGGTATTGCGTACAACACACACTATCGAGGAAGGTCGCGATTGCGTGTAATGAAAGCCAAGTCAGGGTTGCATGTAGTGCAAGACTCCTTTGTGTTTGCATATAATAGAATCCAACCATATTTCATTTATACATTGAATATATATATATATATACACTCAATGTTTCATAGAATAACTTCTATCAAATTAACTTGAAATTGTGTATAACACGATCCAAGAATTGTGTTGCATATACTGCAAGCTAATACAGTGTTGCGTATAGCGCAAGATAATCTTGGTGTAGCATACAACACAAGATATTAAATAAATTAAAAATAATACTTCTCATAAAATCTCAGGTTGTTACAGATTCCCTGCCACGGGGATACGTAGGAGGTCTCTTCGAGGCTCAAGTCCAACTTTACTGTCGCCCTTGCGATGGTCCCACTTCATTCCCCCTCCACTTCATCCATCCATCCATCCATCATCCACCCTTATTCTTACTTGGGCCTCCACATCCCGGTGAGATCATGCCACTCCCCTCCCCTCCACAGCATCCGGGAATCCTCCCACGAGCTGACCCTGATATCGGCATCCCTTCAAGGGGGATTCCTCAATCTGATCCACTCCAGCTAGTGTTCTGATCAGGCCGATCCATCCCCGTTGTATGTTAAACATGAGGCATACCCCGTGTTAAACATGGGAAGCTGAGGAAAACCTCATATACATGCCTATGGCATATGATTCCCCTCGTTCGATATGGGATGCCCTGGGCCTCCACGCCCTCGAGAAGCCCTATAATAAGGGACAAAAGATAGACACACCAATTCCCCGGAGTACAGACACGTCAATGATGCCTCAGCGTGACTAATCCCCCGACTGAAGGTTGCTTCCCTGACCGGACCCTTTGGAATGTCCTGACAGAAGCAGTGTAATTAACCGGCGTCCATGGAAACATGACACTGGGAAGATTTTCACGAACAACGTATTAAATCTATGAGGGAGACCCAAACTAGGTGATGAGTTCCGAGGAGGAATCCACGGAAGGAAGAACCAACATCCCATCATCCCAGTTTCGATCAAGGAGCATATGTCCCTGAATAAGGAACGGATTCCACCCACCTTTGGAAAGTGGGAATGCGGGGCAACAAAAAAGAAAGTTGCGCCTGTCGCGCCCCTGGTGGATGGACGCGCGCGCCCTGGCGAAAGCATCGGAAACAGTAATGGTGAACCTGACGTGAAATTATTCTCCTCAATGTGGAGATTAGTACTGTTTGAGACATTAGTAGATTGACGTGTCACCAGATCTAGATATTCGTCGCCGGGTCCCACTAAGAAAATAGCGGGCCTGGCGTGAAACTCACCAAAAGTCGAGGCAGTAGAACGTGGGGCATTCCATTCTGCAACGTGTTGGCGTGGATTCCTCTCACTGACCACGGAGGACGGAATGACGCTGGGGCACTAGTTGTCGATCCTTTTCCTCGCAGTACTGACGATTTGATCCCCCTGCTTCCCAGGAACCAGGTTACTGCTATGGAGACACGATCACTGCCCACTCGCCTACGCAGGGGTGGGGGCACTACCAGCATAGTCGCTCCGCGTGGCTCCACTGCCGCCATGATGGCCTCTACATCCGTGAATACGGGACGCCCATGTCCCCTCTCCCCGTTAGAGATCATCCAACGAAGGGTGATCAACAACCTTGTACGCAGGTACGAGGAGGAAGGGGTCATCCCAACTCGGGATATGGCCCGCCTGGACCTGGAGGCATCCATGCCCCATCGTCAACGCCACTCTCAAAGGCCACGTAGGGAGCCCCTGCTCCCCACCCCAACGTTCAATTGTTTTGGGAGCCTATCCCCGGAACGCCTCGACGACTCCTCGCCTTACGCTGATGAGGTGGGTGATGTTCGGCTCAGCCCGGTCAGAGTCCCAATCCAAGGACTCCAGGAAAGGGCCCCCAGCCGGCCGCGTCGGCGCCGCTATCCAGTTTTGCCAGAGGAGCAGGTAGGCTATGCCCCTGCACCGCCTGCACCAGCTCGTCTGACCCAACGCCAACGTCGGGCCCGAGCTGAGGGCGCCCGTCAAGGGGCGTCGACGTCAACAGCTACTATGGCCCGAGCCACTACTGACGTGCATCATGGATTCCCTACATACACTGAGCAGGGGCACCCCTTCACCTGACCAGGATCGAGGCCTCAACCACCCCATGGGCAGGCCGGGTTGACTTCCGGGGTCGCAAGCCCGAGCGAGGATTGCCGCGAACCAATCCGCGGTGACGTCACTCCGTACGGAGGTCCTCTCCATACCACCATTACAAAGAGCGTGGGCCTTTCTCGCTCCGAAGATCGTCATGGGGGTATACCTCGTACTACTCCCATCCCGAATAAAGACCTGCCCCGTGGCAGTGACGCTCGGCACGGAAGCCTCTCCCGCGCCCACCATACAGGGAATGGAGTTCCTCCTCCTGCCCCCGACCATCAATGTGAAGGCACTGCCCATCCGGTCCCTCTCCAACGTAGGGGTCCTCCCTACGTCCTCTCTGCAACTGGAGAAGTTCCTCCTCGCCCCGGCAACCCAAGGAGTGAAGGTTAGCCTCGCTCCACCCGCACCAAGCATGGAGCCCCCCCCCCATGCTCCTGTCGGTTTCAACAGAGGTTCCGCCCACATGGGTGTTTTCCATGGAGGTCCTCCCCATGTACCCTTCGACATTTTCCCTAGTGCCCCTCGCACCCTGGCTATCTCAAGCGGGGATCCTCTCTACCATGGCGCTAGCGCCGCTCCGAGACTACATGTCGAGAATCAACCTTGTCCCAAAGAGCCATCTAGGGGCAGGAGAGCGGGTCATCGCCGCCACAAGAAGAGTCCTGGGAAGGCCCAAGTGGAGGTTAAACCAGCCCGTTTCTCGGATTCTGAAGTGGAATATGACTCAGCAATGGAACCTTCTCCCCGCTCCTCCGTGTCAAGGACTGGGGCAGGAACAAGGCACGTCAGCATCGTTCTCCAAGAATGCGAATTCCACTGGATTCCCACCTCTCTCCGCAGGTACATCCAAGAGGAAGAAATTGTGAAAATTCCGCAGGTCCCGACCACGCAATCACCACAGTCGTCACCAGAAGCACCCTCTACCTCTACCAGAGATCACGGAGAGCTGTTTTGGGGACCAACGATGGTAGAGCAATGGCGTGACCCATCGCTGGTGGCCGTAATTCCTGCGCCATAGGTTGTGGCTATCATCCCATCGTATCGTGGTATTATGGTCAGGTCACCTCACTCTTCAGAGGATGGCCCAGAATTCGACGGCCAGTCAGCTCGTACGTCGTATTCTCCTCTGCCAAGTTTACTGTCCCAGCGGTCCACCTCGGTACTACTACCAGTCCCTCAGCCGCCTCCAGTTGACGAGTGGGGCAATACGGGGCCAGACCCTGAGTCCGAGCCCAGGAGCTTCTGGAACATTCTCGCAGCAGATCACTTCCCGGAGAAGTTCTGGCCGACGGCAGCGCCGAACTTTTGCGCGCCGAAGTCTTTTACCCCAGAGGAAGTAGGGTGCTTCCGCCGAACCCTATGGGTGACACACTTCCGCCTTCGTTATGAGCGGGTAGTGTACCCCAGGAGCTAAGAGCACTTTGAAGAAATCGGCGAGCAATGTTGCCTGATCGATTTGGCCACACTCCCTGTGGCCCAATGCCCTGAGTCGCCCGGCCACCAGAGCACCCTTCAACGGAAATGAATTCAGAGTCTCAAAGTACTCCGCAGAATCATCAGGGAAGCTACCCCCAATGTGCAAGTCCATGGCTAGGGATAGTATTTCGCCCTCCTCTTCAGTCCTATCCAAAGGTAGCCCGATTCGTTATGCGACATTGAGGACATGCCCCCAAGGAGGGCCGCGGTCCACATGGCTGACATAGTGGACAAGGAGGATGAGCTTGAATTTCTCGATGGAGACCTACCCCCTGAGGGTGTACCACCACTGTTGGACCCATCAGGGAGGGTTACCCGTCAGCAGAGTAACCTTCTATGACTCCCTGTACCCACCGAGTCGCTGGTACTCAGTCGAAATGCCGGTAAGGGTAAGGATCATGTCGGAACTGTCAAGCACTCTGACCCATCCGCCTCTGTACAGAAGACGGACGAAGATCCCGAGAAGGCCGCGTTACGCCAGCAGCTTGCTAAGCAGAAGAGGCTAGTTGACGAACTCCTGGATGAGCGTGCTGCAGAGCGGCGACCCGACTATGGTAATCCCAAGCGGGGGCAGAAGGGGCAGGAACAATTTCCCCCCGACGAGATGCCTCCGGGAAACCCTGATCACGCTACTTCCGTAGATAGGGCAGAAGCTGGAACTCATGGAAAGAGGGCGCGATACGTCTCACCAAACCCTCCTGAATGACGGGGAAATCTGAGGAATCCAGCCCGGGTTCCCCCAGCCGCCCCACAGGTCGTTCCGCTAGTCGCTCCACGAGCTGCTGAAGCCATCTACCATATCGAAGAACCCGACAACGCACTTGTGATTAGGGACCCTCTTCAAGACAGGGACCCCCACCCGGATGATCTCATAGCGGCACTCATCGCCCGCCTCGAAGCGTTAGAAATGCAACAGGTGGCAGTCCCACCGGATGGAAAGCCATATCCCGCGTGGGTAGATGATATGCCCTTACCCCTGGGTTTTGGGAACCCCACTTTCTCACCCTTCAACGGGACAGGGGACCCGCCGTAGCACTTGGCCCACTTTTCTTCCAGGTGTGGCCCCATGCTGGGGACCCCGGCCCAGCAAGAAGCCGCCAAGCTCCGATGTTTCGTGCAGACATTGGAGGGCCCCGCATTCGTCTGGTACAGCCAGCTCCCTATCGGATCGGTGACCAGCTGGGAGGATCTCCGCCGAAAGTTCCTATACCAGTTCAGATCCACCACGCAAAAGACCAGCATCATAGACCTCTTCAAGTGCAAACAAAGGCCTGATGAGCGAGTCGCGGACTTCATCGCCCGGTGGAAGGGACTTACATACTCCCTCGACATGCCACTGACTCAGGAGAAATTACTGAGGATGTGTGTAGGGAACGTTAAAATTGAGTTAGTTCCTTCCCTGATCACCCAGAACTGTCCTAGAGGGTTCCGAGATTTCTCAGATAAGGCTCAGCGCCTCGAGGAGGCTCTGCAACAGGCTAGTCAGGCACGTCTGCTACCCCCTGTGATCCCAGCTAGGAGGGCTGCCAGAGCCGAACCCACCTTGGTGGCCCAAATAGAATCCCCCAGGTAGCTGGAATTACTGTCAGTGACGCCAGCCCCGCAACCTCGCAGAGGTCCTCCACCTCAAGCACAGGCTCCTGCCCAGCAGCGACCGCCTCAGAATCGACAGGTTCCCCTGTGCAATGCGCCACCACCACCTAGGTGAGACAATCAGGCACTGCCTCCTCGGCAGGCCCCTCCGTCCCCTCGTCAGGGCCAGGATCCCAGGGCCCTTATCCGGAAAGAAGGCACTAAACTTACTTGTTCAACGAGAATCAAGTCCCCGGTTACTTCCAAAGTGCTCTAGAGCAAGGGATTGTGCGCTTGCCCGAGTGCAGAAGGCTGATAGAGGCGAATCTCACCGATCACCCCAACTATTGTCCCTATCATCGGATTCTGGGGCACATCGTCAATCAATTATATGTGTTTAAATACTGGCTTCAAGACCAGGTCGACAAAAACATAGTCAAGTTGGGCCCAGCATCGACACAAGTAGTGGTGTCTTTGTAGGGTCAGAGATTGGTAGCGACAGCGAAGGCGAGTGGCAGCAGGTTCCCAGCAGTGGGTCCCAGAAATACGACGACTGGATGGCTCGAAAAACCATCGCCCATGCCCATGGTATCATTCGGGCATGCCTGAATCAGCCGGAGCCTTCGGAGAAAGTAGCCAGTACCTCCGCATCGTCATTACAGCCGACCTCTTCCCAAAAGGGTAAGCAGCGACGACGCAAGAAGAAGAAATGCGCTCCACCTCTGCCATCATCATCCCGCACTCTTGGCGAATTTATGCCCCCTGAAATGGGGATTCATCCCAGAGTCCGCCCGGTGGTGGATGACTCGTCAAGCGACAGCCAGGGGTACGCTTCGGTTAACACCGTGGAGCTGGTAAAGCCCTATATGGCTCCTGATGAGGGGGAACGTCAGGCGAACCTCCCCAACGTCCCCAGCTGACGCCAACGTCAGCAGAACCGCAACCACATAGGTCGTAGAGGCACGTCAGTGGGAACTTTCAGTCAATCCATGCATGATACTGAAACCAGACAGCAGGTTCAGCGTAAAGCCCAGCATGCGCAGCCTCATCTGATGCCCTCATCTCTACCTCCACCGCCGTTTGTGCTACTAGATCAGGCAGAGCTACCTCGTCCGTATCGCGGTCAGTCTTTCCTGGATATAGGCCAATCTCCGTTGTCCGATCCTAATCCGGCGGCTACTCTCCAAGATTCAACTAGTAGGCAGTGGGATGTACCCAGTACTAGTCAGCCGTCGGTTCAACCGGCAGGACCCGCTATTCCTCCAACTGCAGAACGACCTCCTGTAAGCAGAGGCTCGTGCTTGGCATGAAGGTACGATGTCCTGAAGCACCTAGTCAGAATTCTAGCAAGGATTTCTATCCTTGAGGCCCTTCTCCTATCGTCTGAAATGCGTGAAGCACTTGCTGAGGCCCTAAGGAGCCCCCTTCAGTTTGAGACGGAGGTAGCAGCTGCGGAAGCCTTCCACGCTGAGGCAATTGAGAAGGCCGAATGCCAGGCAGTTATCTCGTTCTCCGGTGAAGATGAAGACCCTCCCATACAGGGGCATATTCTCCCATTGTACGTCACTGGCCATTTCAATGGCGTGGAAGTCCGCCACTACCTAGTTGACATGGGTTCTGGGATCAACCTAATCCCGACTCAGACACTACGAAAGCTGGGTTTGTCGGAAGATGATTTAACTCCCTCCAACCTCATAATCCAGGGATATGACAGGACCGAGCAATCCCCAGTCAGAAAGATCCGCCTGAAGACCCAGTTCGGTGACCTAATTGTCAGCACCGAGTTCATGTTAGTCTCCTAGAACACTGCCTACAACGCATTGATGGGCAGGCCATGGCTCCACCTGCATTCAACAGTCCCTTCGTCGTATCACCAATGCCTCAAATACTCCCTCAATGGTCGAGTGGGCGTACTCCAAGGAGATGCGTCTCCTTTCGCCTCTTGTGAAACCCGCTATCTGGACACCAACTACTACAAGAACAAGGATAAGCAAATCCTAGAAAGTGAGGATGAACCCGCCCCGGTCACAAGTGATCCCTGGGCAAGCCTGGATGATGCCTACATCTTCCCAATACATTGATTAGAGGCCACAACCCCCAACATGGGGAAGTGTTTTGTTGTTTCAGGTACGAAAGGAAGGCATGTTCTCATGTCCAAGCGATGGCAGAAAATCACCTCGTACTCCTACACCAACCAGGCTCAGGTGATCCCAGAACCTCCTACCCCTGTGCGGTATCAGAATTTCAAGCTTATGACAACGACAGTACGTCATACGTGTCTCTTCCACCGGGCTGGAATCAACCGACTCAGGACGACGTGTCACCACTGCTTTGATTTCATCAAACGTGGCCCCTTAGGCCGAAGGCCAGATGGGATAGGATTGATTGCCTTCATTGCTATGGTATCAGTGGCGCGTGGTTCTCCTGATATGGTGACCACTGCTGCCCAAGCCGGCACCAGCTTCCTGTCAGGGTTTGATATCTCAGAAGCAGCTCCCCTTGCGGGAAATCCCTCCACGGGTGGAGAGGAATAACTGGAGGATGCTCCCCCCGCCTTTGAGGAAGGCGTCTCTACCACGGTTGATGAACTGGTACAGGTGAATCTTGGTAGTGAGGCAGATCCAAGACCCGCATTGATCAGTACAGCCATGTCCCCTGAGGAACAGCAGCGGTACGTAGACTTTCTCAAACAACATCATGATGTGTTTGCCTAGAGTTATGGCGAGATTCCAGGACTAGATCCTCAGGTAGTCGTTCACCACCTGGGCCTCCCGTCAAACCATCATGGGTTTAAGCATCCTCCCAGAAAGATGCACCCTTCTTACGGTGCCATGGTTGAGGCCAAAGTTGACAAGCTTATCAAAGCCAGCTTCGTTAAGGAAGTCTGGTACCCCAAGTGGCTTGACAACATTGTGCCATTCAGAAAGAAGAACGGGCAGATCAGATTCTGCATCGACTTCCGCGATCTCAATCGCCACTGCCCAAAGGATGACTTTCCCCTCCCGGTGACTGAGTTATTGATTGATTCCACGGCTGGGTTCCAAGCCCTCTCTTTCATGGATGGGTATTCTGGGTACAACCAGGTCCGGATGGCCCCTGAGGACGAGGAGTCCACTACCTTCAGGGCTCCCCAAGGTACTTTTTATTACCAGGTTATGCCCTTCGTCCTGAAAAATGCAGGTGCCACTTATCAGTGGTCCATGCATCGTATATTCAAGCTGATTCTCAGGATGCTAGTGTAATGCTACGTGGATGATCTAGTGTTCAAATATCACCAGCGTCAGGACCATCTCAAAGGCCTTGAGAAAGTGTTCAGTTTTCCTATGTTCCCGCCACCTGAAGATGAACCCGTTAAAGTGTGCCTTCGAGGTCACCTCCGGGAAATTTCTTGGCTTTGTTGTTAGATACCGGGGCATTGAGATCGACCCAGAGAAGATCAAGGCCATCAACCAAATGTCTCACCCGAGCAATATTTGGGAGCTCCGAGATCTCCAAGGCCACTTAGCCTATATACGCCAATTCATCGCGAATCTGGCCGGCAAGTGTAAGCCCTTCTCCTGGCTCATGAAGAAAGGAACAGCCTATGAATGGGATGAAGAGTGTCGGACCGCCTTTGAGGAAATCAAGTAGTATCTTCTCCAACCTCTGGTTTTGATGCCACCCATCTCTGGAAAGCCGTTGGTCCTTTACGTGACCACCATGGAATGGTCCCTCGGTGCACTTCTCGCCCAGAAGAATAATGAGGGTACGGAGAACCGTCTCTACTATCTCAGCCGCATGCTTCTTGATACAGAGATAAGATACTACCCTATCGAAAAGAGCTGCCTTACACTCATTTTTTCCATACAGAAGTTGCGGCATTACCTGCAGCACCATGAGGTACAGTTGGTCTCTTGGGTAGACCCACTGAAGTACATCCTAAATCGCCCCATGTTGACTGGCCAACTAGCGCGGTGGGCGGTGATCCTCCAGTAGTTTGACATCAGGTTCGTGCCTCATAAGGCCATCAAGGGACAGGAATTGGCAGACTTTTTAGCTACCCATCCAATCTCCACGGATCAATCCCTGGACAGGGATTTTCTTGATGAGACGATTCTCTCAGTCGATCATGTCGTCTCATGCTAGCAAATGCACTTCGACGGTGCCTCCTGGAGCCCCACCGGTAGGAGGCTCAACGATCCTAAGCTCAAGAGAGTGGGTCTGGGTATCGTCTTCATCACCCCGGTGCAAGTCGTCCTTCCATACTCATTCCTATTGTCAGAAGGCTGCACCAACAATGAGGCAGAGTACCAGGCTCTCATCACCGGCCTTGAGTTGGCCCTTGAGATCGACGTGCCCCATCTACATGTGAAAGGGGATTCCGAGCTGGTCATCAAGCAGGTCAATGGCGACTATGTCGTCAGGAAGCCGGAGCTTGTGCCATTGCTGGAGTGCATCCTCTGTCTAATGGCCCAGTTCCCTTCTCGACCAGAGGTTACCCATGTCCCTCAGTCACAGAACGGTCGAGCAGACGCTTTGGCTGGCTTAGCTGCGTCGCTCGCAGAACCCGAGAAAGATGATTTGATCATACATGTGGCACACCGGAGAGTCATTGCCCTCGTCACCCCAGAGGACAATGACGGCATGTGGGTAAGTCATCTCACCACCGGACCTTCTATGTCAGGTGTCCCAGGTTCATCAGACACAGTGGTTGAGGCCACTCCCGACTGGAGGGAACCTTTTGTCGAGTATCTCCAAAATGGTTGCCTCCCGGACGACCGGGTCGAGTACGAGCAGATCCGACGCCGCGCGCTGCAATATACCCTCCAGAGTGGTCCCAGTCTTGAGAAAATCCTCTATAAGCGGAGATTTGAATGCATTCTCCTCCGTTTCATTCAAGGAGTCAAGATTTCTCAGGTTATGCAAGAGGTTCACGCCGGTTCCTGTGGTTCCCACCAAGCTGGTCCAAAGATGTCCCATCAAATCTGGAGGTTGGGGTACTTATTTCCCTCTATGATCCATGATTGTATCGAGTTTTCCAAGAGATGTCACGCGTGCCAAGTTCACGCTAACTTCCTACATCGGCCGTCGGAACCTCTTTACTCCACCAAGTATTCTTGGCCATTTGCGGTGTGGGGACTCGATGTAGTGGGACCATATCTACTGGCAACAACTCACCAGTGTAGGTTCATCCTGACTACTACATATTTCTTCTCCAAGTGGGCAGAGGCAGTTCCACTCAAAGAGGTCAAGGCCCATTCCATTGTCGACTTTGTGAGCTCCAATATCATCCACCGGTTTGGAGTCCCTCATGCTGTCCTCACCGATAACGGCACCAACTTCCAAGCGGCCAAGCTGAAGAAATTGTATGCCAAGTACAATATCTGTTCGAACCATACCTATTGCTATTATGAACAGAAAAATGGACATATTGAGGCATTCAACAAAACACTCTCTAAATTCTGCAGAAAATGGTTGGTCAGAATAAGAAAAGTTGGTCGGACAAGCTCCCCAACGCCCTCTGGGATTATCGGATGATGACTCGCAATTCCACCTAGGTGACCCCATATTCCCTGGTGTATGGGGCTTAGGTCGTCCTACCCATTGAGATCCAGCTGCCATCGCTACACATTGCAGTCTATGACTAGCAGGCGCCAGATAAGGTGGATGAAATCCATCTAGCTGAATTGGAAGCACTGGACGAGAACGGGCTTCGTGCCCTGCACAATCTAGAAAAGCATCAGAATAAGATAGCCAGAGCCTTCAACAAGAAGGTTCACCTTCACTCTTTTCTGTAGGGAGACCTAGTGTTGTCCCTTCGAGCACCAATGATCCCCGGTAGGAAACCGCCCAAGCTAGAGCCCAAATGGGAAGGACCATACGTCATCCATAAGGTTTACCCCAAAGGAGTATACTCCTTGGTGACCACGGATGGTGAGCGCATAACTCCTCCCACCAATGCCAAGTTCCTCAAGCAGTACTTTGCCTAATCCCCATGGTCCCACACGAACTTAAACTGTATGGTCCTACACGACCTTAAACTGTATGGTCCCACATGACCTTAAACTGTATGGTCCTACACGACCTTAAACTGTATGGTCCTACATGACCTTAAACTGTATGGTCTTACACGACCTTAAACTGTATGGTCCTCCACGACCTTAAACTGTATGGTCCTACATGAACTTAAACTGTACGGTCCTGCACGACCCTAAACTGCATGTTACGGTCCCGCATGACCCCAAACTGCACCACCGTCCTACATGACATTAAAACTGCGATATCGTCCTGCAAGACGATAAACTACAAAATGGTCCGAGCTCTATGACCTTAAAATAAGACCCCCTCCCCACTATTCTTACTATAAGAAGTTAAACTACAATTCGGTCAGGCCTCCCTGACCGAGGCTCAGCCTCAGGCCCCTTGGCCTCTTCGGGCCCCTGGCCCCCGTCCTTACTGTAAGACGTTAAACTGCAAGCCGGTCAGGCCTCCCTAACAGAGGCTCAGCCTCAAGACCCTTGGCCTCTCCGGGGCCCTGGCCCCCGTCCTTACTATAAGACGTTAAACTGCAAGCCGATCAGGCCTCCCTGACCGAGGCTCAGCCTCAGGCCCCTTGGCCTTCGTCGACTCAGGCTCTCTTATGGGATTATACGGTGTGGTGTGGGATACGTCCGCATTCACGTCGGGTTACCCGCCATACCGTACATATCCCCAAATGAGATGCATCTCTCGTCCAGCACGACATTAAACTGTGCTTCAAGAACTATGTATGGCTTGATTCCCATACTAATGGGATACGTAGGAACGCTCAGACGTCTCATCTTAAGCCCAGCCCCGAGCTCTTCTCTTTCACTGTCCCCCCTGGGTATAGTTTCCTTGGAGGATCCTTGCATGACATGGAGTAGGCTTTCTTAGCCCCACTCATGCAAGGATTATAAGGGTTGCACCATGTTCCCACTCTCATTCTTCTATTCTCCCACGTCCTTACCGCATGACGTTAAACTGCATGGCCTTCAAGAACTACGTATGGCTTGATTCCCATCCTAACGGGATACGTAGGAACGCCCAAAAATTTTGTCTGTTGGCCCAGAACAAAAGCCAAAATCTTCCCCTCGGGTCAAGACATATGGCAGGGTGCACACTTTTTCCCCAACTCACGTCGAGCAAGCCTCGACCCGGCTGCACGTCCCCCTTGGAGATGTTCACCTCTTTCGTGGATGGGTACAGATATGCTCACCCACTCCTTGACTGGGATTCTATCACTTTACTCACCCGAAGGGACCCCCAGGAACGGCTTGTATACCATGCCCAAGGGCTCTCCTACCGATACGGGCCAACTCCCCTGAGGGTTTCTGAGCAACAAGCCGATACAAGTCTCGCATTGTGAATTTGGTCAACGATCGACACTCATTTATTTCTCCCATATCAGGTCACCATAGGAAAGCTGTGTTTCGAACATGGTCAAAAGTGTCCTGGATCTTCAGGTCCACCCCGAGATGTCCCAAACATCGAGTGTAGTGATTCGTTCTGCCCCATCCTGAAGCGACAAACTTCCCTCCGGGTGGTGCCAGTGGTCGGGCCCATGACCCCGATTCTCTTATAAGGGGTGGACGGCGTGGTGTAGGATTACATCCTCATTAATGCTGGGTTAATTGCCATGTCGTACACATCCCCGGATGAGATACAGTTACCTCTTTACTCGTCCTCATGGCAAGACGTTAAACTGCAAACTGGTCAGGCTTTCCTGACCAATGCCTAACCTCAGGCCCCTTGGCCTTTCCGGGCCCATGACCCCCATCCTTGCTGCAAGACGTTAAACTGTAAGTTAGTCAGGCCGTCCTAACCGAGGTCCAGCCTCAGGCCTCCCTCATCGAGGCCTAGCCTTAGGCCCCCTGGCCTTCTCGGGCCCTAGTCCAAGTTCTTACCCGGAGTGTATGGTGTGGTGAGGGATTATGTCCACATTCACGTCGGTTTGTTCATCGTACCATACACCTCCTCCGTCTAGGGATTACTATTCCCCGACCATCGTCCTTACTAAAAGACGTTAAACTGCGAGTAGGCCAGGACTTCCTGACCAAAACCCAACTATCAGGCCCTGTGTCCTTTTCGAGCCCCCTGGCCCAGTTACTTTCCCACAGGACTGTTCGGAGTGGTGTGAGATTATCTCCTCATTGTTCTCTACACAGCACATGCCCTCGATAGGGTATCCTTCCCCCTGGGTATCTTCTAGAACTACGTGTGGCTTGATTCCCATTCTTATGGGATACGTGGGATCACCTGAATGTCTAAGCTTCGGGTCCAGCCCCACCTCTCGAAAATCTTCATCCCACCTTGGCCCCTTGGCATACCCTTCCTCCACGAGGGGATTATATGGTGTGTTGTGGGATTATGTCCTCATTCACGTCGGTCTTGTAATTACCACGCCATGTACCTCTCCCTCCCGAGCTGTTTCGTCAACCCTCTTCGGCAGTTCACCAATGTGCCTAAAGGTACTCTGGTTTATTACCTGGAATATCGGACTTTACTCAGACACATATGCACCTACTTTTCAGGCTTTGTGTATCCCTCCATCAGGGCTTCCATCATCTTTCACACCCGGAGGGACCCCAAAGAACGGCCTGGATACCACGCCCAAGGGCTCTCCTACCGTTACGGGCCAACGCCCCCGAGGGTTTCAGATGACAAATCGATAAAAATCCCGCGTTGCGAATATGGTCAGTGTTTGATGCTCATTTGTTGTTCCCACCTCAGGCTAACGTGATATGGAGACTGTTTTTCTGCCACGGTTAACAGTTATCCTCTATCGCCATGCCAACTCCATTAAGCCCAAAATGTCGGTTACACGATTCACATCCTTCTCCAGTCTCATCATGTCCAAGTAGAGTTTTGAAACTCTTGGTATTATTCCTCTGTGCATGTCTGCGCGTTGGGGGAACATAGCCGTGTCAAAGGTGTCCTTCGGGGCTCTTCGCTGACTTCCCCTCGACGGATGTTTCAGATATTGTGATAAGGATCTTCCCCCCTTGTTTCCCACACCGAGTTTAACTCACGTAGGCTTAGGGATCGGGTCGAGGTCTGCACTTACCTGGAAAGTCCTCATCCACCCCTGGTCCGATCTCTAAGACCATAAACTAAGATCTCCTCAGAACTACGTTCATCTTGATTCCCATCCTCATGGGATACGTAGGACCGCCCAAACGTCTCGTTTCAGGTCCATCTCATTTGGGAGCTAGTCTCTCCCCCTTTACCTCTCACCTTTATGTGGGAACCTCGGCCTGAGGTTCCTCTCTCGGGACTACGTACGGTATAATGTGGGATTATGTCCCCATTCACATCGGTTATGTCGCATGAAACCATACACATTCCCTGCCTAGCATCGTCTCTGCTACGTCTGCGCTGCATGACGTTAAAATGCATGCTTGGTCCTATCACACGACCCTAAACTGTGACATTATCGTCCTGGCCGCACGACGAAAAATGGCACTACATTGTGATGACCTCGTTGTAGAGGACATCACATTGGGTATTGGTCACGTGCCATGCCATTTTTCAATGCCTATCACGGCTTGATTCTTGTGGTGACACCAGGGCTTGCTACCCTAGGCCTGTCGCTTCACAAAAAAAACCACTCACCTTAAAGGACAAACAAGATTTATCAAATTCTACTTCTTTCGGTGCAAGAGCCACACCCGCACTTCCCTTTTTCCCTGGCACTGGTATCTTCCATGCCACCCTTCAGAACTACGTATGGCTTTATTCTCATCCTCATGGGATACGTAGGAGCGCCTGGGCACTTCCCCGCAGGCCCAGCCTAACTTTCATGTTCGGTCCCTTGACTCGAGCACTCCCCAGAGAACGCATGGTAAGTAGGGCTTATGTCCTCATTCATGTCGGGTTTTGTAAACCACCTTACCATGTGTCCCCTGCTCTCCTTACCCCTACATGGTCTAAGATCTAAGACCTTAAACTAAGACCCTTTTGAGAACTACGTGCAGCTTGATCCCTATCCTCATGGGGTACGTAGGAACGCCCTTGCGCTTTGATTCGGGCCCAGCTCAACTTCATCTTTCGGTCCCTCGACCTAAAACCCCTCTCAAGGGAGGTTGTGCGGTGTGGTATGGGATTATTTCCTCATTCATGTCAAGTTGTTCACCACACCGTACACACCCCCGGTTCCCATCCACGCCGGGTTTTCGCAAGTACCCGTCGCGTGCCTCCTGTGCTTCCTCCCACCCATGGTCTGAATTCTATGACCCTAAACTAAGATCCCCCTATGGGAAATGACTATGTTCCCTATATCTAATATGCCTAGTTTTCGTGTTCAGATGCGTTTTGACAAAGAGCCCGAAGAGTGGGATTTTCATAGGGACATTCCCCTCGTCCCATGACCAAGCTTTGTGGGCTCGCTATTTGGATCCTCATCCTCTTCCACATCCAAAAGGACCCTCAGACGACATGGATAATAGGCTTAAGGGCTCTCCATGGATGTTGGACCTAAGGGCCCTCCGATCGTTTCGGGCCAATGTCTCTACGGATCTCTGACAACATTTGTGACATGGTTACGTGTTTCGAACATGGTCAACGGTCGACCCTCATTTGTCTGTCCCCATTATAGGCTAACGCGATATGGATGTTGTGTTTCTTCCACGGTTAACAGTTATCCTCTATCGTCATGCCACCGTCATTATGATCCAAATCTAGAGCATCATGATTCACACATTTCCACTTCCTCATGTTCAAGTGGGATTCCAACGTACTCGGCTCTATCTCCTCGTGCATCTAGGTGTGCCACATGGTTGTGTTAGTATTAAGGGACCGGTATTCACCGAGCATCCCCTCACCCTAACCTACCCCCTTTCTATGTCGGGAAAGTCCCACCACCACTTCTTGTTTCCCACACTGAGCACGACTCACGTGGCCTTAGTAGTTTTAGAAAGATGTGTACCAACATGACCAGACTTTTCATCGTCCCGCATGACGTTAAACTGCGCTTTCAGAACTACATACGGCTTGATTCCCATCCTCATGGGATACGTAGAGACACCCTGGTATTTTTCCTAGGGTCCATCCCATAAAAATCATTAATCCTATTCTTCCCCTTTCCAGACCCCTGGCCGGACCCCTCGTAGAGGACCATGTAACTATGATTCTACCCTGAACAAGTTCAGGATGCCCCAAGATCCCGTTGGGAAGCTACAGACCCCCCTTTCCAGAGAGGCCCTGTCCCAAAGAAGGAAGGATCTATAATCAAACTGATGCGCCCATCTGGCGTACTCCCATCACGGTGGTGTAATTACATGAGTGTTGGATTCTGTTCGGAAAAACCATCACTCCATATTACACGCTTTGCGTGCCCCTTATTCAGACCCTCGACCCCTTTCATGTCTGAAGGGACCCCCTAACGGCCTGGTCTCATGCCGCATCGGCTCACCTACCATCCTGGGCCAACGTTCCGAAATAATGGTCATGTTTGGAAGGACCCCCTAACAGTATGGATGTTTGACCTAGGGTCCGCCTACTGTCCTGGGCCAACATCCCGAAGGATTGATCGACAACATTTGTGACCTGGTTCCGTGTTTCGAACATGGTCAATGGTCGACCCTCATTTGTTGTCCCAATTTCAGGCTAACGCAGTAAGGATATCATTTCTCCGCCACAGTTAATGTTTGTTCCTTATTGTCACGCCATCCCCACAGTGTTCCGAATCTTGGGTATCGTGATTCACACTTCCCATTTCCATCTTCTTGGACCGATTTTAGTGCCCATGGCGTTGCACCATTCGTGCATAAGAGAACGTTGAAGAAACGGTAATTCGGCTGTTTTGAGAACTTCCTTCTTCGGCCAGGCCTCTACCATCTTTCGGAAATCCGAACTGGTTATCCAAACCCCGGATGCCCGAAGCTTGGTTTTCGATCCTATGTTGGGTGGGACAATGAGGCAACTATCTCCTGTTTCTCACATTGGGCTTGACCCACATGATCTTGGGGAATTATCGCCGAACGTCCTGAAAACATTGTAGGGATGTAATGAACCGATGCAAACAGTGGAAATCGTGCATGCTACGACATTCAAAATAAGAAAAATTGAAGCACGAAAGTACCATTAAAAGGTTTGTAATTTGTTACAGTACCCAGGGGTCAACTCCCCCCATGGACGGGTTGATCTCGTCAAAAGAGCATTGCAGCTCCGCCACCCTTCGACTTGTGGCGTCCAGGAATTACAGCCACTAACTCAGCTCCCGCTCCTCCTCAGTAGCGGCGGGGCGTAGCTCGTCATCCTTGGCCCTGGCCCTCTCTATGCCAGCCTGAATGGCAGCCATCTTTCCAAAAGCTTGCCTCATATGCTCTTCTGCCTCTTCCAGCTGGGCCTTCAACCGTGAGATCAGCTCAGATTGTGTATTAAGAGAGGTTGAGTGCTCATCCGCCCAGGCCTACAACTGTTGGACCTCGCTTTCAGCCTCCTGGAGCTTCTTGATGTTTGTCGCCTTCCTCCACTGCCAGCCCACGTTGAGCCCACAATCAAACTCCCGGATCTTCTCGGCCATGAGATCTTGGATTAGCGCATGAGGACGTTGGGCATCCACTCCCTCAGCTCACAGTTCGCGTAGTCGCGAGCAAAGTCTATCCATTTCATTTATCCATAGCACTTGGGGGGTGTCCTTGATGAAGCGCGTGATTAGCTTCCACGATCGGCGGCGGACTATGTTGTTTTCTTCTTCGTCGGAGGTCGTTTCGTTCCAGTCTACGTGATTGGCAAGCTCGTATGTAGGATACGCCCACAGGAAGTCCTCGGCAGGATCTACATCTGGTGTTGAATCCGGTGTGACATCTGGCACCTAAGTAGGCATGACGGGACTTGGGGCGGCCAGTTGATCCTCTTCATCGGATTCCACCTCAATAACCTCGGGTACGACCCTGCTGGTGGTCCCGCCAATGATGGTGTGTGTTGCAGCTCGGGGAGATAGGGGGGACTATCTCCACCATCACTGGCATGCCCCTAGGAGGGATGCCACCAGACATCCCGACTAGCCTTGCCGCAGCAGCCCATGCCAGTTGGAGAACTATACGACAGAGAGGGACATAAACGTTAGCTGGCACAATCTACATATGACAGCAATGAATCCAGTAGAGGAAACTTACGGAGATCGAACTCCTAGGGATGCTCTTGAGTCGATGCTGAAGGGACCCCAAGGCATGGCCCTCCATATACTGTTGGAAGGTCTGGAGATTCTGGAGGAGCCACCTCTGGTGCTCTGGCCCTGCCAGACACAGAACTGGACGTAGCTGTAGGCGCAGGTTCTGAAGGTCCCACATCATCACTCGCCAAGGGGCGAGAGTGAGGCCTGCGTACAAGTTCCTCCTGCACGGTTCAAACATCGGTGAGAAATCCATGATGGCCCGAGAACGGACCATGAGGAAAGAAGCTCGGAATGCTACCTCGAGAGCCTTTGTGAAATCATCAGAATCTGATTCTTGGTCTCTGACTTCGCCCTCCTCCAACGGGATCCCTCCACTAGCCTCATCCTCCCGAGAGGAGTCCTCTGATTCTTCCGGCAGGGGGAAGCGCTACCTCAGATCGGTAGCTGATAGTTTTGGGGGAACCGTTCGATCCAGCAGTACCCTCACCCGGTCTGTCATTGGGCGTGGGACACCACTAGAGTGAACGTAGTCCTCCAGCTCGTCCAAGTATTGCTCTGCCTCCGCTGGAGATGTCATGAAACCAGCTCGGACTAGGCTTATGCCTGGTAACTCCATCCCGAGGCGATTCAAGTGCGCCCACATCTCGGGTGGACTGATGAATTGTCGGTTGACATCCCAAATGTCTCAGGCCTCTGAAAAAACGGCATCCTCTGGCATGTCAATGTGGCGCAGTCACTTCCCCAGAGCCTGAGTGGATATCCTATGAAATCCCCTCGGCGGCCGCCCCTCTGGATGGCTCTGCTCTTCTAGAATCACCGGATCTGCCGCTGCTGCCACACCCTCGGCCGGTGCAGGTCTCTCCTCCACGACAGCCCTGCCACCGCGAGAGGCCCTTGCTGCCCTCTGGCCCCGACCTCGGGATAGGGGAGGCCCACCGTCACCAACCTGAATGGTTGGCTGCCTTAGCATCTCCCCCGGATAAGCGGCCTCCCAGCTGATGGTATACTTCCTCACCAATCCGAAAGCGGCGGTGGATGGAGGCAATGCAATTTGCATCTTCCCATCTCCCCGTGTGAACATAAGCCACAGCTGCCTCATCACACACGGGTGCTCCTCGTGACACACCTCCCAGTAGACCTACAGGGTCAGCCACTGGAGGCACCGAAACTGCCTTGCAAACCGATGTGGGGTGTATGGTTTACAGAGCGGCTCACGATCCACTCGTGCCACCAAAACTCCACCTCGAAAGGCCAGGAGATAAGCCCGGTGCTCTTCCGTTCCCTGCCCGTCGTCAGTAAGTACCCCCTTCGGCAATGAAAATGAGTAGAAGTTAAACTCATCCACCCTCCACACCCGGTTCAACACCATCGGTACGGTTAGTTTGAATGGTAAGCTCCCGACCGCATTCAGAATGGAGGGGTGGAAGTTTGATCCTGAAGGCGAGATAAGGTTTGGATACTCATAAATCCCCCTGATACGCGCCGCAATCCAACCATAAAGAAGGTGGAAGGACCCGCATATCCTCGACGGCTTCTTGCCCTCGCTAACGTGTCGCAACATCCTATACAGCTTGGCGAGCATTGGAATCCCCAGATTGACCCGCTGCCCCATGGCCAACATAGACGCCATGATGAATGAGTTGGGCCTCACCCCCATGCTGGTATCCCTCACCAGTAGGATCAAACTGTAGATAAGGGCCGCGATGAACGTCGCCAACCTGACTATCGGCTGATGTTCAGTGCTGACACTGAAACCTTAAGTCTTCCATTAGCTGTCCTCTAAGACCCGCCAATACGAGTGCTCCTTGCCTCGTTGAGCCACCTTCGGACAAGTTCGAGGCCTCAGAGGGAACTCTCGATTCTCTGGGAAGTTTAGGAACCGCTCAAATCACTTCTTAAAGTGGACATCCCTCACTTCCTCCTTGTCCTCTCCAGGGACCAGTGCCATCAGCACTGACACCAGTCGCGACATCTGCTCTGGATCCTCCCACGCGCTCATGACGGGGAGAAACTCATCATACATGGCCCCCAATATCAGAACCCCCGAAATCTAGTGGACATCCCACAGACTGATGCCCACCTCCCCATAGTGCAGGTGAAAAGTATTGGTCCTAGACGACCATCTGCTCAGCAGCTCCGACATCAGCTGTTTCGGTTGGTAAATGTGGAATTGGGAGGCCCATGTTACCTCATACAAACCCACTCTCCTCAACTCGACCCCAAACTCCTCGCATGAGGCACCTACCCAGTAGGCCCATGCCCAATCGTTAGTGAAGTTACCGCCCTGGCGCAGGTCCCACTCATCGGACCACCCCTTCTTCGAATCCTGCAAAGCCGCCTTCAGCATGGTGCAGTACAGAGGAGGGGGCATCTCTGGTTGCAGTGGCTTCCCTTCAATATTGTTCACATGGTTGTAGAGACAGTCGGCGGTGACAGGTGTGAAGTCCTCCCACGCATGACCATCGGTCGCCCTGAACCACTGGCGCTGGCATGGCGTGCTCCTGAACCAGCAAGCTGGTTCGTCCCTACTCGCCTCAGATATGAAGACATCATCCTTCAGCCCGAAGCCATACAAGGGAAGATTCTTGCACTGCGGATAGTTCTTTTGAATCTCTAATAGCAGTGCTATCAAAGAATTATGGTCCGAGTGACTTCGGACCATCTCTCCAAGGCCCAGACAGTTAGCCATCTCATCCCTCCGGGCGGCGTCTGCAAGCACCCCCAGCACAGCTTCTCGATGGGCCATTTCGGTTTCAGAACTCGAAACAATTTTGGGTTGGGTCGCGAAGATCTCTCGCGAAGTTCGGGCGCAAAACCAAGCCGCGAGGCCTAGCCTAGGCCAGCAAACAGAAGTTCTCTTGGCGCGGTCACGGAGTCGGAGACTCGCGGTTCTCCACGAAGCTCGATTCGCGGAGAGCAGACGCGGAGTACGCGGAGCTTCACGAAGTCGAGAGTGCAAAAGGACAAGTCGCGAGAGGAAAAAAGAGAGGCCATCCCCCCTATTTATAGGCGGCAACCCCGGATCTTCGCGGCGCATTCCGCCCGCGTGGAGCATCGCGGCGCGTCCGGACCGTGCGGCCGTTGTCCGCCCCGTGCTCCCTCTTCGCGAGGCCGCATCGCGAGGGGCTGATAATTTTGGCAATTTTCCCTCAGACTTCGACCCTTGATCCCTCCGCGGATCCAAGTCTAAGGGGGGGCATTTGTTGGCACCTAAATATGGGACAACCAAGGAAGAAGGAAAAGAAGCTCGTGCCTTGCCCCGCGAAGCTCAGTCGCGGAGCGCACACCAGCAATGCGGTCGTCGCGAAGCAGAGGAGGCGGTAACGCTACGCGAACGACCTGATGTTCACGAGCCTGCCGCGAAGCTCCTAAGGCGGTAACGCTCTATGAACAGCCTGATGTTCGTGATCCTGCTGCAAAGCAGAGGAGGCGGTACCGCTCCGCGAACGACATGACGTTCGCGAGCCCGCCGCGAAGCACCCGCCACCCATTCGCGCCGCGTGAGCTCTGCTTCGCGGCACCCCTTGCCTATAAATATTGGGCTCCCCCTGAGTTCATAAGGGGGGACAATCTGACCTTTCGGCTTCTCAACTCCCAAATCGCGAAGCACCCTTTGCCCCGGGGATCATGATCTCCGCGAGGTATTTTTTCTTCACGAGATGCCTTCACCTTGTCTCATTTTGATCCCCTCTTCCGAGAGGGATGCCCATCGCGAAGCCTAAAGGCGTTCGCAAAGCCTAAAGGCATTTGCGAAGGAAGGGGATTCCCAAGGGAACCCGGGCAGCCGCGGAGCGTTTATGCTTCATGAAACACCCATCCTGTACTAGTGATCCACATGCCAAGGTAGGGTCGCTGTATATCGCGAAGCACACTGCTTCACAGCACCTTGCTTCATGAGGCACCTCTGCTTCACGAGGCAGTACTCCGCGAATACTATTCCACTTCACGAAGCACCTCCCATTCACACCCCTTCCCCATGCTAAGGCCAAGGAACTCCACTTCGTAAAGCATACTCCTTTGCTTGGAAATTACTCTTCCCGTGCGACCCTCCAGGTTTGCACGATGTGATTTCAAAGTCCCATGGACAACACCATCCGTAGCGTTGCTTCGCCTAATGCTTCTTCGCATAGGAACGCTAACGGCTATTACTTCTTTGCATAGCCACGCTAACGTGGACCCCTCAATGATTCGCTCTGAGACCCCCCTTGACCACGGCTTTTCTGGTACCTTCCCTTCCCCAAGGGGCAGAGGGTACCGGTTATGTAAGTCATAGGGGTGAGGAGTAAACCCACTTCGTCCGAGCTGCAGGACGTTAAACTGCCAAGCATCTCGTCCTCAACACATGACGTTAAACTGTGATCTGACCCCATGCCTCACACATAGGGTCCCCCCAGCTCGTACATTCTTTACACCGCTCATCTCCACAGGAATGGATTCTTCCTCACATGGAATGAGATCCTCCTCGCCGAAGTGGCGTTTGTCCACGGGGGAAGGACTGCCTCAGAGCGTAAGCCCCTAGCCTCTCTTGCGGGAGGTTGCACCCATGCACCTCCATACTTACCCACTGCCAAGGATAGTGGAGCCCCTTTCCCACTGATCTTTGTCGCACTTTGGGCCTCCATCCTGGAGTAAGTCCTAGCGCCATGGGCCGTCTAACGCGTAAGACGCTCTTCGTTTCTCATGGACGCACCCTTCGCGACGTGATCGTCAGGTCTCTTCTGCCTCTTATTTCTCACACCGAGCACAACTCACATGGTCTTAGAGTAAGCATTGGCCATGACAATACCTCATCCAGCATGATGTTAAACTGTATGTCCTCATCCAGCATGATGTTAAACTGTATGTCCTCATCCAGCATGATGTTAAACTGTATGTCCATTTGAACTACGAGGTCTTTGATCCATGTCAAGGCATGGTAAGTAGGAAGCCTCCATGAGGTTCAAGCCCACCGCCCGTTATTCCTTCATGTCAGGTTCCACCTTCGTCCAACATGACGTTAAACTGCATTCCAGTCTGACGGCAAGTCGTTGCGACCAACCCTAACTACGAGGACTTTGATACATATCAAGGCATGGTACGTAGGAAGCCTCCCTGAGGTTCAAGCCCATATCCCATCGGACCAAGGTCCTTTCTTCACGTTGGTTCGCCGACACCCACCATTTCCTCCCGAACTACGAGGACTTTGATCCATGTCAAGGCGTGGTACGTAGGAAGCCTCCCTGAGGTTTAAGCCCACCACCAATGGACCCACGGGTTCACCTCCACGTCGGTTCACTGCTGAAAACCACCACCTAAACTACGAGGTCTTTGATCCATGTCAAGGCATGGTACGTAGGAAGCCTCCATGAGGTTCAAGCCCATCACTCGGTCGTTCCGACCTCATTCACGTCGGTTCGCCCCCGTCTTGCATGACGATAAACTGTATTCCACATCTAATGTGAACTATGAGGAATTTGATCCATGTTAAGACATGGTACGTAGGAAGTCTTCCTGAGGTTCAAGCCCACCATCCATCGGACCAAGGTCTACTTTCACGTCGATTTACCGGCACCACCCCGAACTACGCGAACTTTGATTCCCTGCCACGGGAATACGTAGGAGGTCTCTTCGAGGCTCAAGTCCAACTTTAATGTCACCCTTGCAATGGTCCCACTTCATTCCTCCTCCACTTCATCCATCCATCCATCCATCATCCACCCTGATTCTTACTCGGGCCGCCACATCCCGGTGAGATCATGCCACTCCACTCCCCTCCACAGCATCCGGGAAGCCGCCCACGAGCTGACCCCGATATCGGCATCCCTTCAAGGGGGATTCCTCAATCTGATCCACTCCAGCTAGTGTTCTGATCAGGATGATCCATCCCCGTTGGACATTAAACTTGCGGCATACCCCGTGTTAAACATAGGAAGCTGAGGAAAACCTCAGATACATGCCTATGGCATATGATTCCCCACGTTCTATGTGGGATGCCTCGGGCCTCCACGCCCTCGAGAAGCCCTATAATAAGGGACAAAAGACAGACACGCCAATTCCCCGGCATACAGACACGTTAATGATGCCTCGACGTGACTACTCCCCCGACTGAAGGTTGCTGCCCTGACCAGACCCTTTGGAATGTCCTGACAGAAGCAGTGTAATTAACCGGCATCCATGGAAACATGGAACTGGGAAGAGTTTCACGAACAACGTATTAAATCTATGAGGGAGACCCGGACTAGGTGATGAGTTCCGAGGAGGAATCCACGGAAGGAAGAACCGACATCCCATCATCCCGGTTTCGATCAAGGAGCATACGTACCTGAATAAGGAGCAGATGTAGCCCACCTTTGGAAAGCGGGAATACAGGGCAACAACAAAGAAAGTCGCGCCTATCGCGCCCCTGGAAGACGGACACGCGCGCCCTGGTGAAAGCGTCGGAAACACCATTCAAATTTTGACATCCAAAAAATGGCGAGTAGAGGTAATTCTGGGGAAAATTATAGAATTTTATGCAACATTCAAGTAGTGCACGCAACAACTGTAAAGTCCCATAGCTGAGTTTCATGAGAAAGGTGACGTCAAATACACTAGCTCCATGCATATGCAAGCCTTCCTCCAAAAAATATAAAGGAAATATCATGCAACTCTGTAATTTTATGACATAATTAAAAGATGCAGGACACAAAAAAGTTGTGATACATGGATAAAATGCTTATAAATATGGAATTAACCCACCCCACCCCACTATTCCGGGGGAGAACCTCTACTATTCTATTACCAAATCTCTTGGCTCAGACAAGTTGGGGATGTGGATTTCATACAACCCCAAAATCCCAAACTTTCATGAAATTACCGCATAATGTACTTCAACACATGAGATTTTAATTAAGATGTTTTTGTGTAAAATTCTATACAATGTATACAATTTCACACAATGTTAGAAATTTCATGCAACTTTATTTTTGAAAAACTCCAAAAATTCATGACATAGTGTTTTAAAAAATCATGCGTGTAGGTCATGCCTCACACACCATCCTTTTCATGCAATACCAAATCCATGTGACATAGTTTAAATTTATGTGACATGGGGAAATATTGTCTAAAAACTAAAAAGTTTCACAAAATAGTTCAAAAATGCATGAAACAATGCATAATTGTGAAAAATCATCATTTTTCAGATGTGCGCCTGATGGTCCATATTGTATACATTTTCCCATGTACCCTTGCTCGGGATCATTGTTTGGTTGTGGTCATGGGCCACTGAATCAATCCTTTTCCTACCATCACTGATCCCCCGAGAAAAAATGGATAGTCACACCATGAGTTTTTTTATTCAGGTCAAGGGCATTTTGGGTAGCAACATCTACATCCCCAACCTCAACCCCAGATAAAACCATGAGTTGAGATACTCCTCTACACTCCCTAAAATAACTTGATCTGAGATATTCTTCTTCATCCCTTTCTTTCTACACGAGTCAAGATTCTACTCCAAGTTTCCTCAAATATCTTGAGTCAAAATACACCTCAAGGTATTCCTAAAATCCCCTCACCTAATCCATGTGCCAGTTTAAATCAAAATTGGTTACTTTAGTGTAATCCTCATACCATCTATTACTAGGAATCTCCCACCTACTAGTCCTTGAAATGTGATGTTAAACTAAAGTATATCCTATGTGATGATTATAGGATGCCTTATGTGATAATCATGGGATGGATTATGCATTGAGCGTAATATCCCTCATGTGATAAACATGATATGACCTCTATAGTCCCCATTGTATGACTCTAAATTGAATAGTATACAGTTCATTGACACAATGCCTTAAAAGGAACTTCTTCTGTTCATGGATGCACGACCATAAAATACACCACAATGATCATTATATCAAGATTATAAAAGTTACTACATGACTCGTTAAGTGGCACTGAACTACATGTGTTCTTATTCTTTCCAAGGATATATAGGAATCCCCTTTCACAAGCATGATAGTAATTTTTCAACACTACCTATCTTGGTGTCAGAGAAATCCATGTTACCTCCCTATGGGACTACTCCTTAAGTGTAAGTCCCAATTATTTTCCCCAACCCAGAAATGTGTCAATATTCCCTAATAAACCAACATGTGGAAGAAATGACGATCAACCCTGGCGAGTGAGCACCACTTGTATCTCTACTTATTCCAAGCGGCCCACATGGGACTCCTCCTTAAGTGTAATCCATAATCATATTCCCTATCCAACCAGTGATTTGAAATTCCCTCATGGTCCAACATGAGGACAATGGAATGGGCCAATCAATGAATAAGTCCTCACACACAACATCCTAGAATCATGATGTTAAACTATGTAGCAAAATATTCACGATGTATGATGTTAAACTATATATTACCCTATGTTACAAACATAGGATGACTTATATAGAAAACCCATGATAACTCATGATATGAACACATTATTCCTTGAATAATATGGATCATGTTATGAGTATGATATTTTCCCCACCACACCGAGCAACACACTCACTTAATCCCCAATCATATACCCATTGTCCCTTAACAACTTCTAGGTAGCCCCCTCACATAATACCTACACATTCCTTCATTGGTCCTCAGTACCAGCTGAGAAGCACACTCATGTAAGACCTATTCATACGATTTCTTCTCCTTGTTATCACCTAGAAAACACACTCACATAAGCCCCAATAATACCTTTGTTACTCCATAGCAGCACCTAGGCAGCCTACACACATAATCCCCTCACACACCATAGTTACACCTTACCATCACATGGGAACCATTATGTCTAATCCTAAATGATATTTGAGCTACAAAAATATAAACTTCATAGAACAATATCCTATTCTCATGAAATTAAACTGCACAAAAATATACTCAGTACAAGACATTAAATTATAACCTTTCCCTATGTGACAAGAATAGGATTCCCTATGAGATGAGCACGGGATGCTCCATGTGAAAATCACGAGATGTCTCAGGTAATGAGCTTGAGATGATCACACCTTCACCAAGAATCTCTTAGGTATAATCCCCACACAATCCCTCATCATCTCCCCTTCCACAATGCAAGTTTACTTACTATATTATGAAAAACAACATGGTATTATCCTTTCACACGTCCTAAAATTGTGCAATCAAACTATGCGGGTTTTGATCCCTATCTCATAGAAGGGTACGTTGGATGTCTCTCTGAGGACTAATCTTGACATCCCAATATCCCAAAAACATTTCCTCCAATTTACGGGTAGCAAGTCGGAGGTGACATAACCATCTCCGCAGGAAGCAGGTTAGAGGTGACTTCACCATCTCCAAAACAAGAATCTTAATCCCATCTCACCCCCAAGGTGTTGAAAATTCTAAATCATATTCAACTTTCTAGAGTGCATTAAACCTCCCATAAATCCAATGTCCCCTAGGATTTTAGCATCGCTATAGGATGCTAACTTGTGCCCGGCCCAATATGAGATGAGTGTATATATGAAGCGACCCTCCACTAGTCTATAAATCTTTGAGCATCCTCCATTGGACTATAAAACACGAGTTCCCTTACTATTTTATAAACTTGTTCTTAGACCAGTATGTGATGAGGTTATTGGAAGGTTCCCCCCACTGGACTAAATCTGTGAGTTTCTTCACTTGGTTGTAAAACAATGACCCCTCCTGATGCATAAGAACCTCGTCCCTAGGTGGAGATCTAATGGATCCTTAGGTGATGATCCTTGGAAGAATATGTGAAAATCATAAGACCTCTTTTTCCCCATTCAGGAAATGATCCCATGTTTTCACCTCATGTAAAGATCATGATACACCTTAGGTGATAAGCCTAAGAATCCCCTATAAGATGAGTGTAGGATCTCTCCTCCCTTTCCTTGGGTGAAGAGTCTATGTTCTTACCTTGTGTGATGAGGCCTGTATTCTCTAGGTGATGAGCCCAAAAATCCTTATGTGATGATCATAAGTTTCCTGGTGTAAAAATCATCATATTCCTCATGCGACGAATGTGAGATGCCTTGTTCGATGATCACAAGATGCCTGAGGTGACGATCCTTGGATTCCTTATGAACTGAACACAATTTTTCTCATTTTAATCATGGGATACCTTGAGTTTGGACTTGATATGTCTTATGTCACGTTCATAAGATACCCTCACAACCCTAAATTAGGAATAATTTTACAGATTCCCAACGTGCCCATTGTAATAATCAGCCCCAATTGTAGGAAGTCACCTAGCCAAGATAGAAAGCAATTTATCTAACTGATATCCATAAAAATATAGAACTGTGAATGAGATTCATGAACATGACTTAGATATATATGGGATACTTGGAATATGTGATGAATTCCATGGAAGAATCCATGGATTGAACAATCTCCATCCCATCATCAGGTTTCAATCAAGGAGCTGACATTATCAACCATTGGAGAGGAGGCTTCCCACCTTTCAAGCACTAGAATGTAGGGCATAAGGACTTCAACATATCCAAGAATGTTGATACCAAAATGTGGGATCACCCTAATGAAATCATCAGAAAATAGAATGGTAAACCCGATGCAAATCTCTTCTCCTTCAAATTTGAGCAGATGAACAATGTCAAGAATCACCCAATCTGGGTAATGTTAGCATGAATCCCCTATGCTTCGATAGTGAAAGGATGAGTAGAATTGGTTGTGTGAAGGCTTAGAATATGTCTTGATATTTCAATAATAATAATGAAAGAAAACATATAGGGGAGATCCCCCACATTACCACTGTGAACCGACACGGGTTCCTTTACACGGAACACACTGGAAAAATTACACCCATGATGAGGAGGTAAGGGAAATTATGGATGTATCAAACCCCACTTCCACTTGGGATGACCAAATTTGGTGTAAAAACCCTATAAGTTACACCAGTGTGGGGCCTCTCAATACAACACTTATGGAAAGTTAATCATATCCCTACTCTGGTTTCTCTAATCCAGGAACCACGACACCAGTGCTGGGGTATAGTCACAAGTCCTGCTCCATAAGATTCCACTCTGACAGGCTTAAATGGATCATGGGAACACATTTCATGCTCCTTGGTTGATATTGGATTCCATGGATCTCTAGAGCCCATGCCACATTTATATAGTGAGACAGGCTTCCATAACTCTTGGGCCCCCACACCCCATTCTCCTGGTGATATAATCTTCCACAACTCTCGGGCATCCATACCTTATCCCCATAATGTAAATTATTAAATGGATCTAGGGTTCCCATGCCTTGTTCCTGTGGATTGAGAGGCTTTTATGTATCTTGGGTTCCAATTCCATGTCCCCATGGTAAGATAGGCTTCTATAGATTATGGGCTCCCACACATTATTCCTCATGTGAAATTAGTTTCCATGGATCCTTTGCACCCTCACCCATTCCCATGGTGAGATAGGAATTGAAGGATCTCAAACACCAATTCCCCATTCCCATGGAGTGATAGGCTTCCACAACTTATGGCCACCCTCACCATGTTCCCATGCTGAAATAGGATTATGCATCATTTGATGCCCTCACCTCATTTCTTGAGTAGAACATGCCACCATGGATCTTAGGAACCCTCACCCTATTTTCTAAATAGATATTATACATAGAGAGGTACCAATTCCTCATATTCCGTTATAAGTGGGAAGCCATACTTCCTATGAGAATGATGTCTCAGAAGGAACTTTAGCTAATAAGATCATGTCTATGCCTCCAACAATATATGTACCACAAGGGGCACCCAACATGGGGCACCAACCCCATGTTGGGGGTAGCTTTACATCCCTTCCCCATGATGGGACACTATTATATCCATTTTTTCATATAGCGATGCTCCTATCATGGGCAAGCTATCATCCCTAACCTAATAGACTTCCCTCCAATAGATCTTGTGGCCCCTGCCACCATTGGAACACTTCTTATCACCCCGACCACTGTATAGGGAGGTGTCTTTATCTCAAAAAGATCCAGAACCCAACTATCTACTAGGCATGTTGGGTCAAATATCTTTATCACTGGTTCCATTAGCATTAATCATGGAGGTCCTCCCCATGATGATCAATAACCATAGAGGTTCTCCCCACTACACCAATAATAACACCCATGGAAAATTTCCCCGTGAGGTAGACCTGCTCATGCCTGGAAGAAATACAAATAGACTCTTGGGTAATTTTTAGGGAAACATGTAGTAGGATCCCACCCCTAATCCACATGAATCAAAAAAACATCGAAATTTGGTGGAAGTGACCATGCCACTACCACCCCAAACCCTATGGGAAGATAATCATCCCATTAAGGAAGCTCGTTATGAAGGTTCCTATAAAATAATACTTTTATGTCCTGATTTGGCTTAGTATGATACCTACCTAGTTGAGGCACTATGTCTAGAATAATCCCCCACAATGTTCCAGTCATACAATGTAAAAAACTACATGACAACATCCTCCCTACATGATATAAATATGAAAATGATCATCCTAAAAGTATAATGTTAAGCCATCCAACACACATCGTCCCTGCTGCATGATGAAAAACTACACATCTTCCTTGGTCCTACATGAATGACTCTAAAAGGCACATCCTTCATCCTTGATCCATGATGTTAAATTGTTCAACATCTTTAGTCTCATGTACATGACCATAAAAGTAGCATCATGTAGTTTGAGTAGTATGATCATAAACTATAGACTTTGGGATTTTGAAATTTCCCTTTTTATAGAAAGATGATATTCTTATCCTTGCGTCTCTCCCTGGGTTGACATTTGGACCATATATACCCTTGTTTTCCTATAACTCCACACTCACACTGATCACCACCGGGGAATGTTTAATGTATAGGAATATATGTTTGGAGTGGAATAGTTCCTCTTGATCCATTATCCTTCCATCATTCACATATAGTGGGTCCTTATGTCTGGATCAACATTATCTTCTATATCCAAAAAGGATCCACTATGGTGACAACACATGGCCAAATGTGCCCAACTCTCATCTAGGTCCCATTACCTATATGAAAAATCCTTATTTAAAAATGGACTCCCATGCAATGATGACACATGTCCAAATTTACCTACCTCCTATCCACAACACACGTCCCAAAGGGACTATCTCTTATGGTATGGTAGTGGAACCCATGTTTTGTACAGGGTTAGTGGTTGTACTCAACACATCCACCTCTCTGTCATTTAATACACCTTGGGTCACAATTTCCCTTATTGTCCACATCACATAGCTCAATTGCAATTCCAAAACCCCTAGTTTTGTACATTCATGAATCCTTTAATATCAAAGATGGTAATATCAGCCTTCTGTAGTTGGACCTTATGTTGTTCCACCACATTGATGGGTCCCCTCATTGGGATAGATGTATCATTATGAGCCTGTCGATTTCCACCCTTTCCATGCACTCTATTATGACATGAGTCGTCTCCATTGCCCCTTGTTTCCCACACTGAGCATGATTCACGTGGGCTTATAGATTCTTGAATGATTTAATCATTGAAATGATTAATATTCCCACCACGAGTCCCAGTTTCATGATATTAAACTGTTGGAACATGTCCTTGACACATGACATTAAACAACATGACAACATCCTAGTCATAAGAAATTAAACTGCATGACACATCATCCTCACTGTATGACATTAAAATGTGTGTCCAATGTCCTGGTCACATGACATTAATTATTGGACAATGTCATGGTTTCATGGTGTTAAATTGTGGGATAATGCCCAATTCACAAGCTATTAAACTGTGTAAAACATCATCCTCACCATACAGTGTTAAAATACATGTCCAACATCATGGTTGCATGACACTAAACTACATAAAAACATCCTTGTTGCATTATGTTAAACTACATGATGACGTTTGAGTCACAATATGATAAATTTTACGATGTGTCTTCCTCACCATATGATGTTAAAATACATGACAATGTCCCGGTCATAAGTAATTAATTTTTTTGATGCATCATTATCACTATATGAAGTTAAAATATGTGTCCAATGTCCTGGTCACATGATGTTAAACTGTAGGAAAACATCCTAATCGTGTGGTGTTCTGTTTATTTTGTATTCATGCGTGACCCCACATAATTACTTTGTTTGAATTATTGCATGAATCCTTGACTCTCTTCACAACGTTTGATTGGAAGGGTCGATACTTAATGTTCTTACTTATTCATGTGCTCAAAGAGGATGACTACTATGACAATTTATATTTTGGGTTGCAACTCGTTCATGTGTTGACCCGCAGGACATTACTATGACAATTGATATTTTTGGTTGTTACCCAATCACGTGTTAATTATGGAGCACTACTATGGTGGTTGATAATTTAGATTGTTAGCCATACACTAAAAAATAGTTGGGCAAAATTAGATAATGACCACACAAACACACAAGTTTTTTACTCATTACGTACACAATCAAATTCACACACTCTATTCACACTCATGAGCTTGTATCTTGGTTTTGGGTTTATCTTACTGAGTCATTGTACCTACCCCATATTTACGTATTCGGGAGGTGACCCTATGTGCCTACACTTAGAATATTTTTTGTTTAGGTTGCATCATATACGAAGGATTATTAGATGCTTAGTTGGTTAGTGTCTTATGGACACTCGAGTCATTGGATAATTGTCCTGTTTTCTCATCTTTTTTGTTTATGTATCAATCGATGAGCCTCATTGGTTATGTGTTTTGGTGCATTACATATAGTATCTTGGTTTTTAAACCGTGGATTAGCTGTGATTTTGTAACTATTGAATCATAGTGTCACAAATCTTATTTTGTGTATAGATTTTGAGAATAATATAATGTACAAATACGTCACATTGAATTTGATGCACAATTAAGTATGTTTGGCAAAATGTCAAATGCCACAATGGTGGGTGATTCGGATTTGGAAAAGGTGAGTGATATTCCGCGGTGTCCGATGTAACCTTCACATCAAGCCGTCCCCGTGAAAAGATGTTTTGGGTTAATTGTCATTTACCCGCAAAACCGTCACATTTACTCTCCTCGAGGTATCGGGGGCTGCGGACATGTCGAGAGCGCTCGACGGCGTCGGCAACCTCCGTCTGCTCTCCCGTTTCCTTGACTCGCTGACTTGTCAAGGCTTCCGTCAAACCACGCGTGAGCTGCAAACCCTAGCTTATGAAGAACTTCAACACTGTCCCTCCAAGCCACTCACCTCCACTGCTTTCGTTCTTCACGGGCTCCTTGGATCAGGAAGGAACTGGCGGTCCTTCTCTCGGAACCTCCTTTCCACTCTCTCAGAATTGTCTCCCCACTCTAGTAATTCCTGTCGCTCGTTCCCTCGTCCCGCTTGAATTGGACATTAGGTTCATTCCTCCGGGCTTTTCGTTCTGAATGTGTAGATTGGAGGATGATTCTCTTGGATTTGAGGGGCCACGGTAGATCAGCTGAGCTAGAAGATTTATCCCCTCCTCACGATCTTGGAAGCGCTGCTAAAGACTTGGCTGATTTGATTAAGCATAAAGGCTGGGCTTGGCCCGATGTTATCATGGGGCATTCCTTGGGGGGCAAGGTTGCGTTGCAGTTCCTCGAGGATTGTGCGACGAAGAAGTACGACGAAGTGGCTGCAATGCCTAAACAGGTACTTCGTCGCTCGCTCCTAAATTTTATCAACCTAGTATACCTTGTCTTGAAAGCTTCGGTCGTTCCTAAAGTTATAATAATACCGCAAAAAGCAAAACAGTAAATGTAGCTTATGAAATCAACAAGTGATTCGGTATTAAATTCTGATAGACTTATTTCTTATCTAAACATGCAAAATATCAAAGCCATAAAATTTAAGGCGTGAGAAAACGGAGAAACCATTGCTGATTGATTTCACAATTAAACAAGTAGGGTTTTGGCACTCAGTTAAGTAATCTTAACCGCGTTGAGGTTTTTTAACACTTGAATGAACTTTAGGCTTCTTTGATCATGGGGATAGACATGAGAGGCCTTGAGTATATGTTGCATAAAGGAGTTTTTTTTTAAATTATGTTTTCTGATTTTTTTTTTTAAAATGCGTAGGTTATTTTTTTTAAAAAATGCGCCTCAAAGGCGTCATCGTTGCTTTCACCTTTCCCTAAAACATTTGTTTTTATATTTTAAATATTTTTTTATATATTTAAATTTTTTATTTTTTATTTTTATTTTGTTTTGTTTATATATATATATATATAAATAAAACAAAATTTTTCAACAGAATTTATTTCTTATTTAATCATGTGACTTTGGTAACCTATAAAATAAAAACTATAAGATCAATATAAATAAAAATTAAAACATTGATTAAACATATAATAAATAGTCGAAAATAAAAAGAATTTCGTAAAAAATGTTGATGAAAAATAATTTATAAATTTTCAAATCCACCAATTTTAAACTTAAAAATGTTTTAAGTACGTGACTTTGCTAGCCTATAAAATAAAAACTATAAGATTAATATAAATGGAAATTAAAACATGGATTAAACATATAAGAAATAGTCGAAAATAAAAAAAAATTCGTAAAAAATATTGATAAAAAATAATTTATAAGTTTTTAAATCCATCAATTTGAAATTTAAAAATATTTCAAGCACGTGACTTTGTTAGACTATAAAATATATACTATAAGACCAATATAAATGAAAATTAAAACACGGATTAAACATATAAGAAATAGTTGAAAATAAAAAGAATTTCGTGCAAAATGTTGATAAAAAATAATTTATAATTTTTCAAATTCACCAATTTGAAACTTAAAAATGTTTCAAGTACGCGACTTTGGTAGACTATAAAATATAAACTATAAGACCAATATAAATGAAAATTAAAACATGAATTAAACATATAAAAAATAGTCGAAAATAAAAAGAATTTTGTAAAAAACATTGATGAAAAATAATTTATAAGGTTTCAAATCCATCAATTTGAAACTTAAAAATGTTTGAAGTACGTGAATTTGCTAGCCTATAAAATATAAATTATAAGACGAATAATTTATTTTTGACTATTTCTTATATGTTTAATCCATGTTTTAATTTTCATTTATATGAGTCTTATAGTTTATATTTTATAGGCTTTCAAAGTCGAGTAGGTGGGTTTGGATCCTCCTCGACATTTCTTTTTTTCGCTCTCACTTTCGAGTTACTTTTCTTACATTCTTTTCATTTTCATTTATTTATTTTATTTATTAAACTCTTTATTTTCAACTACTTTTTAGATATTTAGGCTATCTTTTAAATTTTATTTACATTGTTTTTATACTGTATATTTTATAAGCTTTTCAAGTTAACTACTTGAAATTTAATAATTATTCCTATGTTTTAAGTAGTTGACTTTGAATGCTGTCAAATATAAACTGTGCCTAAAATATTAATGAAAACTGAAACACTGGATAAACATATAAGAAGGGGTGATAGTAATAATAGTTTCTTCATTTCAAGAGACATAAAACATATAAATGAACAAGTACAATCAATGTTTATGTCTATGGCGAGGAGATTCCGTCCCACATGGTGATCTGCGAATAGGACGCTCGCTTCGGGTTCGCAATGGAGTCTCCTGGAAAGGGTTGATCCTCGGGCACTGGAACGTCGACTGTCGCATCCTCCACCTGTGTGTCAGTGGGAGGAGCTGTCAACTGCATGTCGTACTGCGCTCCTACTAGGGTGGTAGAAGGACCTGCCATCATCGTAGTGGGGAACCAAGCTTGCAACGGAGCTATACCCTAACGCTGCGGTGAATCTGGACCCCAAGGCTGCGATGAATCTGGACCCCAAGATTGCGATGGATCTGGACCCCAAGCTGGAGAGAACTGCGGATATCCTGTCAAGAAAGATGGATCCCGTGCCTCTTGAGGCACATCCTCAATCGGCTGAGGCTAAACTACTAGAGGGCTGACCTCTGCCCGTGGAACAAGTGAGACCTCATGTGCAGCACGACGTTGTCTACGTCGTTGTCGTCGTGGCTCCTCAACACCAGCAGCTGCTGCAGGATGTTTCTCCGGGGCGGAAACCTCCTCTCTTTGGGCTGGAGTCTCGAAAATGCTTTCGGAAAGTGCACGATAAGATGACATCAGCTCCAACGCTTCAACATAAACGACTGCTCGGTTAAAGACCCCCTCCTCTTCTTCATCATTCATGTGAACAAGATGTTTTGAGTGAGTTGCCCTGTAAAAAGATTCAAAATGAATTAGAAAATAGTTCAATAAACAAACTAATGAAAATTTATTGACTTATAATCTTATGAATCTCTCTGCCGTGTCGGGTAAGATACAGTATAAACTTCAGTTTATATACCACGACTCATACTCGACCTGCTCTGAAAGAAAGAATCGATTCGTAGGTACACCCTGGATACGAAACTGTGCACGTCTGCGCCAGTAGTCAAGAAACTTGGCATGTACTCGACGCCAATACTCATTCTGCCTCCCTGTCAGCTTCACGTCATGAACCTTCTTTGTCTGTCTCGGCAGTAATGGAATCGGCTGAACACAACAAAACTGGCGCATGACTCTATCAGGCTGCTGCCACTCAATAATATGGAAGTGAATGAGGGGCATTACAATCATAACACCCTCAAGCCCAATAGTGCAGTATGATGACAACTGATCCATTATAGTCCAATATGAAAGGCATGAAATCTGAAATGACATGCGACCTTTGTCAAAAAAGCTCCTTAATAAAAACCAAAATTGATGTTATTATTAAATTTGTGAGACAGTGATAGATTGTATTACATACCTGGTTGGGTAAGTGATAGTCCAACTTGAGCCGATATGCGCCCAAATGGTGCCTCAGAACCGTGCGGAAACTGTGTCTCTGACACCACCTGTAAAATACAACATCGATAGTAAAAAATAACGAGAAATTAAATTTAATAACTCCTAATAGCATCATAAACCCATAAAGATGAGTGATCATATCAACGTCCACGCGGAGCGTCATGCAACACCTCCATACGATTAGCGGACCAACATGCTGATGCCGGAATGAGGGGATGCGCTCCCCTGCCCACATCTGAAGAAGGACGACGCATCCCCCGAGATCTGTGCGGTCACTGCGGGATAACTTGCATAATGCTCTGTACGTGTATGCCAAGCAGACCGATCCCCAGCTGTACGTCCCGACCCGATCAAAGTCCTCCAGTAGGGGTAGATACATTATGTGCACGTGCATCCCCGAGTGATCAACACACATGGTCCCTCAAATGAGCCGTAATATATATGCACAAACATAACGCATGAGAGTCTGCTCGTCAGCATCATTGGGTAAATGTGGAATCTGCTCATCCAACCAAGACATAGATATCAATGCTCCATCTGTAGCCTACGGTCGGACAAAATGTCGACGCCTAACAATCGTTGAGCAAGGTCGGACCAAGATGCACGAGTGAGTCCAATAACGGCTTCCCTTAGATAGGAAGACCAAGAAACACTGCCACATCCTGAACGGTGACGGTCATCTCTCCCTCAGACTGGTGGAATGTGTGTCTCTGGTCTCCACCGCTCCACGAGGGCAGCAAGCAGGTGATGGTCGACAAATGTGAAATCTGATACGACAATGTCATAGAAGCCAACACGACACAAGTATGGTCTAATGCCATGTGGAGGCTCCATGTGATGAAAATGGTGCGCTCAACGCACCCTGATCGATCAATCCTCACCACCTTCTAACACGACCTGAGAAACATGGCTATCCTGCTGAGTGAGTAGTATGGTATCATTCATCTGTATATAAACAAATGAAATGAGTCGTAAGTGTAAAATGTAAATATAACGTTATGATCAACAGAATGTTATGACTTGTAGAATGCAAGACATGCCATGTTTAAAAATGCATAGGTTAAAAGAGGGGTATGTGAATAAACATGACATGTCATAACATTCTGTTGATCATAACGTTATATTTACATTTCTCAGGTCGTGTTAGAAGGTGGTGAGGATCGATCGATCAGGGTGCGTCGAGCGCACCATTTTCGTCATTGGAATCCTCCACATGCCATTAGACCATACTTGCGCCGTACTGGCTTCTATGACATTGCGGTATCGGATTTCACATTTGTCGACCATCACCTGCTTGCTCTCCTCGTGGAGCGGTGGAGACCAGAGACACACACATTTCACCTGTCTGAGGGAGAGATGACCATCACCCTTCAGGGGGAAGCCGTTAATGGACCCACTCGTGCATCTTGGTCCGACCTTGCTCAACGATTATTAGGCGTAGACATTTTGTTCGACCGTAGGGCTACAGATGGAGCATCGATATTTATGCCTTAGTTGGAGAAGCAGATTCCACATTTACTCGATGATGCTGGCGAACAGACTCTCATGCGTTATGCCCGTGCATATATATTACGGTTCATTGGAGGGACCATGTGTGCTGATCACTCGGGGATGCACGTGCACATGATGTATCTACCCCTACCGGAGGACTTTGATTGGACCAGGACGTATAGCTGAGGATCGGCTTGCTTGGCATACACGTATAAAGTATTATGCGGGTTATCCCGCAATGACCGCACAGATCTCGGTCCTTCTTCCGATGTGGGCTTGAGAGCGCATCCCCTCATTCCCTCCCCAGCTTGCTGGTCCGCCGATCCCTATGGAGGTGTTGCATGACGCTCCGCGTGGACGTTGGTATGATCACTATCTCTATTGGTTTCTGATGCTATTATGAGTTATTGAATTTAATTTCTCATTATTTTTCACTATTGATGTTGTATTTTATAAGTGGTGTCAGAGACACAGTTTTCGCACGGTTTTGAGACACCATTTGGGCGCATATCGGCTCAGGTTGGATTGTCTCTTACCCGACCAGGTATGTATATACAATTTATCACTGTCTAACAAATTTAATAATAACATCAATTTTGGTTTTTAGTAAGGAGCTTTTTTGACAAAGGTCGCATGTCATTTCAGATTTCATGGCTTCCATACTGGACTATAATGGACCAGTTGCTACCATACTGCACTGTTGGGTTTGAGGATGCTATGGCTGTAGTGCCCCTCATTCACTTCCATATTATTGAGTGGCAGCGGCCTGATAGAGTCATGCGCCAATTTTGCTGTGTTCAGCCGATTCCATTGCCGTTGAGACAGACAAAGAAGCTTCATGGCGTGAAGCTGACAGGAAGGCAGGATGAGAACTGGCGCCGAGTACATGTCGAGTTTCTCGAGTGCTGGCGCAGACGTGCAGAGTTTCCTATCCAGGGTGTTGTACGAATCGATTCTTTCTTTTGGAGCAGATTGAGTATGAGTCATGGTCTATACTGTATCTTACCCGACACGACAGAGAGATTTATAAGATTGTAAGTCAATAAATTTCCATTAGTTTGTTTATTGAACTATTTTCTAATTCATTTTGAATCCCTTTCCAGGGCACTCACTCAGAGCATTTTGTTCGAATGAGTGATGAAGAGGAGGAGGAGGTCTTTAGCCGGACAACCGTCCATGCTGAAGCTGATGTCATCTTATCGTGCACTTTCTGAGAGCATCTTCGAGAGTCCAGCCCAGAGAGGATGTTCCTGCCTCGGAGGAACATCCTGCAACAGCTGCTGGTGCTGAGGAGCCACGACGACGACGTATACAGCGTCGTGCTGCATGTGAGACCTCAACTGTTCCACAGGTAGAGGTCGACCCTCTAGTAGTTCAGCCTTAGCCGATTGAGGATGTGCCTCAGACGGCATGAGATCCGCTTTTCTTGACAGGATATATGCAGTTCTCTCTAGCTTGGGGTCTAGCTCCATCGCAGACTTGGTTCCCCACTGCGATGATGACATGTCCTTCTACCACCATAATGGGAGAAGGATCAGGAGTGCAGTATGACATGCAGTAGACAACTCCTTCCACTGACACACAGGTGGAGGATGCGACAGTTGACGTTCTAGTGCCCGAGGATCAGCCCTTTCCAGGTCATTTGACTCCACAGCTAACCCGAAGCGGGCGTCCTATTCGCAGACCACCATGTGGGACAAAATCTTCTCGCCATAAACATAGACATTGATTGTACTTGTTCATTTATATGCTTTATGTCTATTGAAATGAAGATACTATTATTACTATCAACCCTTTTTATATGTTTATCCAGTGTTTCAGTTTTCATTAATATTTAAGGCACAGTTTATTTTTGATAGTTTTAAAAGTCGACTACTTAAAGCATAAGAATAATTATTAAAAAAGAATATATATATATATACATATATATAAACAAAACAAAATAAAAATAAAAAATTTAAATATATAAAAAAGAATATTTAAAATAGATTTTTTTTTTTGTTTTATTGGAAATGCGGCATCGCCAAAATATGTCGGGATTAATTTAAAATTTGAAAGAAAAACGACGGTTAAGGGAGTTGCAGTGGACATTTTTGCCATGAAAACGTGGGGCTACCACGTTGATGGGAGAAAGGGGGTGCAGGCCTCTTATACACCACCAGAAGCGACACAACAACGATGAGAGAATAGAAAAAAGAAGAGGGATGCCAAGATGCGGTCTCTGTGAGAGAGAACGAAGACCCGCTGGGGCGGCTGGTGAGCAGCTAACAATGGGCAAGAGCAGCGGCGAGCAGAAATAGAGCATAAATAGGGAGAAGGCCTGTGTACTGGTTTGCTGCGTACAGAAGAGAGGGCCATGAGGGCCTGGCCAAGATGTCTCCACCGCAAGAGAGAATCGAGAAGGGCAACCGAGTTTGCGATAACTCGTGCGAAGAGATGACGAAAACGATGGCGTGCAACGATGAAAAGAGAATTGTCGACAATGGTGAAGAAATCCACGATGAAGAGCCATGCATCGAAAGTCCTCTTGGTTGTGAAGATCAAGCGGCGTGTCCCGTTTGTGACGATTGATGATATGACAAAATAGTACGTTCATGGGTGTGTTGTAAAAATCTTTCGAGTGATAAAATGTATTTGAGTGAATTTGTTACTTATGGTGTTTGTGTTTGCTTCCGTTGCGATATGGCATAGGTTGGGGTGCAGTTTTACTGCAGAATAGTGTTTCCGTGCTATTTTAGAGTGGGTTGGAGATGCTTTTAACATGCACTGTAGGTAACTATGCGAATCTTTAACTATCCAACTGATCTTCTTGCTTCGTGCACACAACCCAATGTTTGCTACGGTTTTCTTGTTAAAATACTGTAATAAAACAGTGTTAAACCCAACGCCAACACGCCTTTATGCATTTGCATGCCTGCCATTCTTAATCTCTATAAACTTCAACATGTCAAAATAAGGTTCTATCCATGCACTTCTGAAACCTCTTTCATGCATCTTCACCCTCCAAAAGGGACGAACATGTGTTTTCTGTTAGGAATGTGAAGCTTGATTCAAGTTCCGTTTAAGTTGACCAAAAAGAGAAAATTCCAGACGATACAACTTGTTTTGATGAAGGCAGCGACGACATAAACATCAGCGGAGGCAGGTGATCCTGATGATACGTTTTGGAAAGGGGCGTCCATAAGTTATATTCCGGATGTAATGTGTACCGGTCGGTGGTTCGACAGATGTGTAATGGAAGTTATGACATTATGTAAAAGTCACTCTAATGTTTATGGGAAGTCTTCCTAGCATGATTTGCGACAGAGGGAGGGGATACGTAAAGGTTATCAGATGATACATGAAAGTAACTTGTACTGTTCACCGAAAGTCGGAGGTTATAGTTGGATTTGCCACTGGCGATCGTCATCCACCATCCTCAATGGAGGACTTCCGTGAATATCGGAATTCGATGTAACTGGATGACTAATTGGAACTTAATATGAGTGAGACCACTTGCACACGCGTGACGATGCGATCAAGGGATTACTTGTAACTAGTGATCTAATCGATCAGTTTGCCAAAGTGATTGTAATTCTTGTAACATTTGAAGGAATAAAAATGCACAATGTTCTTTCGTGGACGTAGGGCTTAATATCCGAACCACGTAATATTTGCGTCCTTTGCTTTTATTTTGCCCGTATGTTTTTTTGAGTGCGCGTGAGGTTCGATTTAATGCAGTGACTAGGGTGTGACAAACTTCCTAAGTTCCTATGCATTGATTCTTGGGGTAACTTCTGGTTAAGGAAGTTCCGAAGCTGGTTTCACCATTGAAGCTCTCTGACGGTGTATCTTCCGTTGGATCGGTCGTGTGTTTCCCACAACAAGTGGTGTCGGTGCTTAGTTCAGGTTTCAGCAACACACCCTCAACAATAAACTTAGGTATCTTCATTATTTTCTTGATTTTATTTCGATTTAGTGGGAGCTTACTGTTATCGGAAGGTATGACATTGGAAGAAGGCAAAGCCCAGACAAGTTCGACGGGTCAGACTTCGGTTTTTGGAGAATGCAAACAGAAGACTATCTTATTTAGAAGGATCTTAAAGTTCCCGTTGATGGGGTTCAAATCGGAGAAGCTGGAGAAAGCCGAATGGGAAAGGTCGGACAGAAAGGCGCTTGGGTTTGTCAGGATGTTATTGGCTCAAAATGTAGCTTTTAACATCCATGAAGTGAAGACCACAGTAGAGCTAATGGAAGTTTTGGCGGACATGTATGAGAAACTGACAACTTTGAACAGAGTGTTCATGATGTAGTGGTTATTCGGTATGAGATTATCGGAAGGAAGATCTGCGGCTGGTCATTTGAATGACTTTAACATTATCCGGAGCCAAGTCGAATCAATGAAAGTCAAGTTCGCGGAAGATATGTGGGTGGTGTTGTTGTATCGCTTACGGAATCGTGGGATGTAATGGTAACGCGGGAATACTGATTTGTTGTTTGAGGACGCGAGAGATTTGATTCTGAATAAAGAACTCAGATGGAGGGAACTTCAAACAATTATCGAAACCGTGCTAAATGTCGAAGGTAGAGGACGATCTTCTCATTGGAAGTCAAGTCAAAGGAAATCTTAAGATAAGTCCAGAGATAAGAACTGAGATAAATCCATCGGACCTGGACTTGTATGTTGCCAATGCGGGAAAAAAAGGCATCTCAAGGACTGCAAGGATTGCGGGGTGAACTTCGCGAGTGCAGTTTCTAGAAGTTCAAGTTCCGCTAATGTTTTAGCAGAAAGTAGTAGCAGTTAATTGCCGAGCGTCAACATTTTGGTAGAATCGTGGGTTATTAATTCTTGTGCATCATTCCATTCTACAGCAGAGCAAAGATGTATAGTGAATTATGTATCCGGAATTTTCGGGAAGGTGCACTTAGCCGACGATGAAGCTCTAGAAGTCGCGGGGAAAGGAGATGTCAACATCTAGATGTCAAATGAGAGCTTCTTGACGTTGACAGAAGTTCGACACATATTAGGTCTACGAAAGAACTTAATCTTTGTTGGTCAGCCGGATGAAGCGGGTTTCAGAATAAGCTTCGTGAATGGAGTATGAAAAGTTACTCAAGGATCCATGGTTGCGGCCCATGGTGTTAGAGACAGAACCTTGTATCTGACCAAAAGATCAGATGGAGCTACAATTGTCGGTGTAAGCTTCTGAATGTCTAGAGTTGTGGCATTGTCGGCTCATACACCTCAGTGAGAAGAACATGAATGTTTCAACACCAAAGGGTGTACCGAAGCTTGATTGTACTAAAATCAGAAGTTGTGAGAGTTGTATACTCGAAAAGTAGAGAAACGTATCGTTTAACCTACTCTCATAGTGGGTCGCAATACTTTGTGACTTTCATTGATGATTCAACAAGGAAAGTACGAGTTTACTTCCTGGAAAAAGACACAAAGCATGAGGCTACATTTCGACTATGGGACGATGACAAACAATAAGTTATCCGAAGTTGGAATGTTCTCTTCAATGAGAAGATTTTATGGAAAGATTGGAACTTGGCGGAAAAGGAAATTGAGAACAAAAAACCAACTGACCATGTAAGATGTCATCTTTTTTCAGGTGCCTTCCTCTTTAAGCTTTTGGTTGAACCGTTTCAAGTTTTGTTAAATCGTTGGTAAAAAAGCCTTGTTCTTGGTTAAAACATGGCTTCAGAGGTGGCAGGGACTTGGAGAAGCCGAGCTAGTGGGGGTCTAGCCGTGTCATGCCTTTGTTTTCCTCGTTTCCTCCTTGGATCCTCTTTTTCCAGCCTTGGCGGGATGTGTCAATTGCTGTCCATAGGGGGGACTGTGGTGTTGCACGTTGATCCGACGCTCGATTTCGTTGGAGTTCTTCCTTGTTTGAGGTGGGTGATCTAGAACAACTCCCTAAAGTCTGTTTTGTTCCTCTAGTATGCTCAACGTGTGCGATTGCATTGGCACGCCGTGCGCGCAACCTATTTTAATTGATATCCCGCAGGAATTGATAAATCCTTGTGCTTAGACCTCCCTTGGATCCTGTTGAGTCCGTTAGCGTTGAGACCAGGACTTGCGGCCACCCGAGAGGTGTGCCTACCCGTGACACGGGGTTGGAACTTGGATTGAATGAACCCAATGAAACATTTGGCTTGAAAGCGGCTAATTAGCATGCAATTGGCGTTGGCATGATAACATGATGAATTCTGGACATAATGGATTGTGAAGGGTAATTGGGTTCGATTGTTATTTGAAATGGAATTTGTTACAATTGTTTGTTATAATCGGAACTTGGGAACTAAATGGTTGATAATTGGTAATTTGGGTAAATTATCCAATATGGCTTATGATCACATGTTTAACATGTTTGATGAATTGGAATGCATTGACTCTTGTTGCATTGTTGTTAATTGTAAAATCAATCTTAGCATGAGAATTCGCATAAGGTCCGATGGCTTCTCAACACGTAGGTGGCCCTAGCATGAGAATTAACACCGTGTCCCGAGATATATTTTCCCTTGGCATGGTCTTGTGCCCTGGGAACACGTAAGCGGCTCTAGCGTGAGAATTCGTATGGAGCCTAGTATATTACAATTACTTTTTCCCTTTGCATGGTCTTGCGCCTTGGAAACACGTAATTGGCTCTAGCATGGGAATTCACATAGAGTCCAGTATGACACAACTAATTTCGCCCTTGGTATGGTCTTGTGCCCTCGGAACACGTAAGCGGCTCTAGCATGAGAATTCACATTGAGCATCCAATATGCTACGGTAACCTTTTCCTTTGGAATGGTCTTGCACCTTGGGAACACGTAAGCGACTTTAGCATGTGAATTCGCGTAGAGCCCAATATGGCACGGTTACTTCCACCCTTGGAATGGTCTTGTGCTCTGGGAACATGTAAGTGGTTCTAGCATGAGAATTCGCATAGAGCCCAGTATTGCTTGGTTACTTGATGCCTGAGGGCAAAATACATGATATGGGTGATTCATCATCAATAGGAGAATCTACCAGCGATATGGGCGATTCATCCTAGGCAGGAGAATCCGCCCCTAAACTAAGATATTTGACATCGTGTCGAAGTAGGTTTGGGTGACACCGGGTGTCAACCCGAAGATCGAGGGTTGGCAGGTTTATTTGATGTTATGCATTGATTTCTGAATTAATGCTCCTGTTTATCATACTGTTGCATGAATAAATAAGACTGGATTGTTTAGACACCGTAGGTGTCAGACTACTGGGTAGGAGAATCCGCCCCTAAACTAAGATATTCGACATTGTGGTGAAGCAGGTTTGGCTGACCCGGGGTGTCAACCCAAAGCTTGAGGGTTGACAGGTTTATTTGATGTTATGCATTGATTTCTGAATTAATGCCCCTGTTTATCATACTGTTGCATGAATAGATAAGACTGGATTGTTTAGACACCGTAGGTGTCAGACTACTGGGTAGGAGAATCCGCCCCTAAACTCAGATATTCGACATTGTGCCGAAGCAGGTTTGGCTGACCCAGGGTGTCAACCCGAAGTTTGAGGGTTGACAGGTTTATTTGATGTTATGCATTGATTTTTGAATTAATGCTTCAGTTTATCATACTGTTGCATGAATAGATAAGACTGGATTGTTTAGACACCATAGGTGTCAGACTACTGGGTAGGAGAATTCGTCCCTAAACTAAGATATTCGACATTGACCCAGGGTGTCAACCCGAAGCTTGAGGGTTGATAGGTTTATTTGATGTTATGCATAGATTTCTGAATTAATGCTACTTTTTATCATACTGTTGCATGCATTATCTATTCAGACCAGATTGTTTAGACACCGTAGGTAGACTACTGAGTTGTACTCACACCCTGTTTGAGCGGGTTTTTTGAACTCACGCAACGCCCCAAAATGCACAGCCGCGCCCCGCCGCACCCCACCGCCATCCATGTGGATATTTCTTCAATAATTGATACCTGAATGTCCCAACTGTGCATTTTCAGCACCTATTCTCTACAAACTGTGCACCTTCAACACCCTGTCAATGTGCATTTTCAGCACACCATCTATGACATCATCAAGTGTCGTTGTTGCCCATGGTGATACTCCAGCGGCGTGTCTATCCCAACCGTCTACCTCATGGGCACTTCACTTTGGTGCCTTCGAGCACATAATTGGGGATGTGGGTATTCTTCGGTCCTACAAATCGACCTTGACTGGAGGTGATATTATTGTGGTTGATGGTCAGACAATACAGGTTGCTAGTTATGAGAGTCGTTCAATTATGCCTGGCTTGACACTATTTGCTGTTGCCTTTGTTCCCAGTTGTCTCTTTATTTTACTATCAATTAGTAGACTTACAGCTGACTTACAGTGTCAGGCCATCTTTTCACCTGTTTCGGTTATATTTAAGGAGCACTTGACGACTCGAGTGCTTGGTAGTGGACGTCTTCAGGGTGGTGTGTATGTGCTTGACTCGACCCCAGCTCTCGTCTGGCTTGCCACATCTACTCATGCCCTCCAACTTCACTATCGCCTTGGTCATCCACCTGCCGCCATTTTTCAAAAACTTTTTCCGGAGTTGGGACCCGTTCTTCCTTTTGAATGTGAGTCTTGTTATTATGCAAAGCATCATCGGTTCATCTATGTTCCCCGAGCAATTCCCCGCACATCCACTCCTTTTCATTTGGTTCATTCTGATATCTTGGGGCCCAGTCCTAGTCCCTCTAAACTCAACTTATCGATATTTTGTTACTTTCATCGACGATTTTCACGGATGACTTGGGTCTATTTGTTGAAAAATCGTTCTGAAATCTTTTCCATGTTTCGCTCCTATTATCAAGAAATCACCAACCAATTTTCTGCAAAACTGCACTGCTTTCGTTCTGACAATGGTGAATATTTATCTGGACCATTCCGGCCTTTTCTCGATGATCATGACATTATCCATTAGACTTCTTGTCCTGAAACACCTCAACAAAATGGTGTTGCTGAGCGAAAGAATCGCCATCTCTTAGAAGTTGCTCGGACGCTTCTATTTCAGAAGAAATTCCCACCATTTTTTGAGGTGATGTTATTCTCACAACCACTTATCTTATCAACAGACTTCCCTCGTCTGTTTTTCAGGGGGAGACACCCTTTCATCCTTTATTTCCAACAACACCCCCTCATTCCATGCCCCTCCGCATTTTTGGATGTGTGTGTTATGTTCGAGATATTCATCCCTCGATTACCAAGTTTGATGCGCGTTCTCTAAAATGCATCTTTCTTGGATATGCCTGCACCCAACGTGAATATCGACGCTTCTCTCCAGATTTGCGTCGTTATGTTGTCTTAGTTGATGTTTCTTTTATCGAATCATCAGTTATTTCTGTTCCCAAGTTCCCACCACCATCTACTTCTTCTGATTCTGAAGTTATTTTACCATATTCTCTCGATACACCACCACCCCTATCTCTTCTTAGTGACGTTGTTAGATCACGATTTGGTCAGATCATAGTTTTCAAATCGCGCTATCGCGGCCGCGATCGCGCCGTCGCGGTGCGGAGCGGCGCTCATCCGCTTTTGGCGGGCTGATCGCAGGTGGAACGCGATCGCGCCGCGCCACCCGCTATCGTGGTCGTCGCGCTTCCGCCGCGATCTCGGTCGGCGCGGCCGCGACTTCTTCTAGCGTTGGTTTTTTTTTTTTGCTCTGTAACCAGTCCAACCCAGCTCGCCTAATGAAACCCTTCTTGTTTCCTCCTCCCAGTGCAGCGACGCCGCCCCCCTTTGCCGTACACCGGTTTTTTTTCCTCCTAGTGCAGTGACGCCGTCCCCCTTGCTGTACACACCTGTTTTTTTTTCAGGCCCTGTCACTGCTGTGCGGCTCCTTCACTGCTCCTCTTCCAGGCGGGGCTCCTCTTCCAGGTACAACTCCTCTTCCTCCTGTCACTGTTGTGTGCAACAACCACTTTTTTTTTCCAAGCGCGGCTCCTCTTCCAGGTGCTGCTTCTCTTCCTTCCTCCTGTCACTGCTGCTCGCTCAACCACCTTTTTTTTCGGTGATCCAAACATTAGTTTTTTGTTTGTTATTTGCGTCAAACAAGTATCTTAAACCCTTCTTTCTACTATTTTTGCCTTGCCTTCTCTACAACTACTATGACTTCATCTATTGCACCAACTGATGCTACAACGGTACAATCTTTTCCACCATTGGCTAAGCCTCAAGGAAAAAATTTAGATATTGCTTGGCAGTGGAATTCTTTAAGAGACATCAACAATAAAAAGAAAGTCACATGTGACTTTTGCATGATGGTGACCAATGGTGGCATTACTCGAGCCAAAGAACATCAAATGGGATTGTCGGGAAATGTTCAAAAGTGCAGGAAGACTCCTCAAGAAGTGAAAGACAAGCTTCTTGCAGCGCAAACAAAGAAAAAAACTGACAAATCAGCATATATGAATGATATTCATGATATTGATGAGGATATGAAGGAAGAGCTTGAAGAAATCCATGATGTTGAGAGAGGAACAAAAAGAAGCTATGCATCAAGTGCCTCATCATGTCCCAACAAAGTGAAAAATGTGAAAGGACCACTTGATGCAATGTTCATGGAAGATCCGGCAAGAGTAGTCAAAGATGCCAAGCAAACAAGCATTAAAGATGTTTATAGCAAGCAATTAAGAGATCGAACTGTGCAATACATAGAGCGATTCCTTTGCACAAATGGAATTGCTTTTAATGTTATTTGATCAAGAAGCTTTAAGATGATGGTGGAAGCAATTGGACAATATGGACCACAGTTGAAAGTTCCAAGCTATCATGAGTGTCGAGTTCCTCTTCTTAAAAAGGAGTAGAGTATACAAAAGAATTGTTGAAGGGCCATGAAATTGAACGAGAAAACTATGGTTGCTCAATCATGTTCGATGGTTGGACAAACAAGGAAGAACCTTGATCAATTTTTTGGTAAATTGTCAAACCGGTTCAATGTTTGTAAAAAGTGTTGATGCATCAAGTTATATGAAAACGGGAGAAGCGGTTTTTAAATTATTGGATGATTTTGTGGATGAGATTGGAGAATCAAAGGTTGTGCAAGTAGTTACGGACAATGGAAGCAATTTCAAGTTGGCCGGTAATAAAAAACTTTTGTTTTTTTAATTTTTAAAAGTGCTTCCATTTCATTTTAATATTATCAATTCAGTTAACAGCTTAAACATTTAATTGTTTGTTATTGATTTTGTATGATTTTAGGCAAGTTGTTGATGGCTAAGTGGCAACACTTATTTTGGACTCCATACGCCGCACATTGTCTTGATTTAATTTTGGAAAACATTGGCAAGCTTAGTAGGGTGAAGAGGGTTATAGAAAGAAGCATTAAGCTTGTGACTTTTATCTACAACCACTCATTGACATTGAACATTATGAGGAGGTTCACCAACAAAACTGAGTTGGTGAGATATGGAGTTACTCGGTTTGCTACAACCTTTTTAACTTTACAAAGGTTGTATTTGCAAAAAAATAATCTCAGATAGATGTTCACTTCTGAAGAGTGGTTGAGATCCAAAAATTCAAAAGAAACAAAAGGAAAGTGTGCTGCCGACACTGTATTGATGCCATCATTTTGGAATGATGTTGTTTATAGCCTCAAGGCTATGAGACCTCTTGTAGAAGTTCTTAGATTGGTTGATAATGAGAAGAAACCCGCAATGAGTTTCATTTATGAGGCCATTGACAGGGAAAAAGAGACAATTCAGAAGCTTTTCAAGAATGATGAAACCAACTTTAAGGATATATTTGATATAATTGATGAAAGATGGAATTCTCAATTGCACTATCTATTGCATGCGGCGGGTATTATTTGAATTCTCAAATTTTCTATGGAAATCCAAGTATTGAAAGAGATGCAGAGGTGATGAAAGGCTTATATGATTGTATAGAGAGATTGTCTCCTAGCCCTGATGAGGAAGACAAGGCTTGTTTAGAATTGACAACATATAGAAGTGCACAGAGCCTCTTTGGTGGGAAAGGTTGCATGCGACAACGGAGTACAATAGCTCCTGGTAAGAGTTTATTTTTGTCTTGATTATTTAATTACATTACATGATCCTTAATTTTAGATCATTACAAAACAATGCTAATAAATAATAATTGCAGTTGAATGGTGGAAGAATTATGGAGGAGGAACACCATCTTTGATGACAATTGCCATCGAAGTTTTGAGCTTGACATGTAGCTCATCGGGATGCGAGAGGAATTGGAGTGCCTTTGAGCATGTAAGTAACTTAGTATCAATTCTAAACTTGCTTTCAAGTTTCATTTAAGCTTAATTAAACTTCATTAGTGATACCAATATTTTTTTAATTTTCATAAAACAGGTTCATTCTAAAAAGGGAAGTCGGCTAGAGTATCAAAGGTTGCAAGACTTGGTGTTCATCAAATACAACCAAACTTTGAAGGATTGGTTTGATTCTAGAGATGTCACTGATCCCATTGTCCTAAAGAATGTTGATGATGATAGTAGTGAGTGGTTTTTAGGGCAAACGAATGGTGATGAAGATGGTGGTGAAGATGAATTGGTGTTTGAGGATGACAACACCATGACTTAGAGATTAGTTGAGGAAGCTACAGGGGCCGGTGAACCTTTTCATTATACAAGGAGGAAAACAAAAGGAGGAGGAGCTACCCATGCTTCAAGTTCAAGTTCTAAAGGAAAAACAAGGATGATTACTGAAGAAGAAGAAGACGATGAACATGAATCATATGATGATGATGATGATGATGATGGGGAAGCAAATGAAGAGGAGATTTATAAAAGTGATGATAGTGAAAATGAAGGTGAAGAAGAAATGGAAGATCTTGAAAATGAAGAAGATGATTATATTGAACTTTGGATGTTCTCATGGTTGTTTATGAATAATTGGATGGGACATGTGTTTGATGTATTATGATGAATTTATGAATGTTTTTAAGTATGAATTTGAATGTGTTTTTACTTTTTATGTTTTGTGTTTAATTTTTCAACATATATGTTTGTAAATTCTATAATTTTATTGTCCCGCAATTGGATAAACAAGCGGCCTCGACGCGATCCGCGTCGCCGCTATCCCGCTATGGGGCCCCGCCGCGTCGCGCCGCGATTCGAGATTGAAAACTATGGGTCAGATATATACTCGCCAACCTCGCACACCTGCCACCTGATGTCACTATCACACATGACGACTCACCTGCTCCTGATGCTCCATCACCAGAGTTGCCTATTGTGCTTCGCAAAGACTCACGCTCCTGTCAGTCTTATCAGGGATTATCTGCGGCAACCTCATGAGTTATTGAGACACTGGCTACTCACTCAACCATACTTGGGATCTTGTCCCTCTTCCTTTGGGTAAGCAGGTGGTCAGTTGCAAATGGATCTATATAGTACGCGTCAACGTCGATGACTCTCTTAATCGTCTGAAGGCGCGCCTTGTTGCCAAAGGATATGCGCAAACATATGAAGTTGATTATTTTGACAATTCTCTCCGATGACAAAGATGACCTCGGTTCGTTTACTTATCTCTCTTGCTGGCATCTCCATCAGTTGGATGTTAAAAATGTTTTTCTTTATGAATTTCTTAATGAAGAAATATATATGGAGCAACCACTCGGGTTTGTTGCTCATGGGGAGTCCTCCAAGGTTTGTCGTCTTCGTCGATCGTTGCATGGATTCAAGCAGTCGCCACGTGCTTGGTTCGGTCGTTTTTGCACCGTTATGCTTAGCTTTGACATGTGCCAAAGCATAAAGGATTCCTCTGTTTTCTATCTTCACTCTGCATCAGGAAGCATTCTTTTGGTGGTCTCTGTGGATGACATTGTTTTTATTAGAAGTGATGCTGTTGACATTGATCGACTCAAGTATTTTCTTCATCAAAATTTTCTAACAAAAGATTTGGGTCCACTATGATATTTCTTGGGAATTGAGGTCTCCAGACACAACAAAGGAATCTTTCTATCTCAGAGAAAGTATATTCTTGATCTACTGCAGGAGAACATGACTCAAACCGACTCGGTTGACTCACCCCTCGAACTTGGAGAAATATCATTTCATACTGACAGTGAGATATTTTCATCACCTGACAGATATAGACGACTTGTTGGAAAGCTCAACTACTTGACGATGACTCGACCCGATATTGCTTATGCGGTTAGCTAAGTGAGTCAGTTTATGGAATCTCCAACAAAAATGCAGTGGGAGACTGCTCTTCGCATTGTTAGATATGTGAAAAGGAACCATATTTAGGTCTTTTATATTCTGATCATGGACATACAGATATTGAAGCATTTTGTGATGCAGATTATGCTAGATGTCTCTCTTCTAGGAGATCTATGTCTGGTTTTGCAGTATTTGTTGGAGGAAATTTGATCTCATGGTGAAGCAAGAAGCAAGCAGTTATCTCCTGATATAGTGCAGAGTCGGAGTATTGTGTAATGACATATGTGACTGTTGAGATTATTTGAGCACAACAAATTCTACAGGAGATCAGGTGTCCTGTTAAGAAACTGACACATATCTGGTGTGACAATCAAACTGCTATCAAGATTGCCACAAATCCAGTCTTTCATGAGTGCCATTTCGTTTGAGAAAACTTTGAGAACACCTTCAACCATGTTCATACCTTTGATCAACTTGCAGATGTTCTCACAAAAGGGGCATCCTACATCGGTGTGGGTAACCTGTTGTACTCCTTTTCTCATTTATAAATTGAGCATCCTACCTTGTTTTGAGGTATGAGTTTCCATTCCAACAGTTTGAAAATAGAGATTTAAACATTTAAAAATCATTTATCAAACCAAATCTGTAAAACATGACATTTCATCATTTGAAAACTAAACATTTTATTGAAAAGCTTTAAAAACCATTTCACAAGATAGAGTTATATCATGCAAAAAATGTAAGAATATGCACCTGATATCAAGAGCTATACGAGAGTCAATACAATAGAGTCAAGGTGCATCATAATAATAAACAGATCAATCAAGCAAGGCAACTCTGGTGCCAAGTAGTGACAACGAACGCTGTCATGTATTGAGTAACATGTATATTAATGTCATGGGTACAACCTAAGTACAACACTTAGTCCACCATAGACTAGCTAATCAAAAATCATCATGACTAATCGTTGGACTTACATCTAGTTTCATGGGTCTCAAAAACCAGTTCCACGTACATCCGCTTTCCTGGCCGCATGTCCGTAGCTTGAACTTTTCTTGTTCTCTACGGATCCACTAGACGGGGTGTGAGTCCGCTAGTGAGGCATATATCTAGGCCATCCCATCTAACTATCTAGGCTCCCATGACTAGTCAAAAGAGGTGAGTGAGATAATCAAGTTACGAGGGTCACATGGGGATCCTTATTAATATCAATTATGGGCTCATGCCCTGAGATCACATCTCACTCTCGCCACCATACTCCCTCAAAAGTAAATAATCCCCTTCTCAACACCCATCAATGGGAAGTACAGGAATTAAGCATGTTACCTTAAGGGATTATCACAAGAGCGGATCATCATAAAGTGCTAACCGGGCCGTCAAATATCATCAATTCATTTCAAAACCTTTTATACAATTCAACATTCAAAAGGGTAATCATACCCACTTTTTTTCACAAATCATCATCATAATGCCAAACAGGCCTTTAAAACAATCATTTCTTTCAAAACAAACCAAAGACATTCAAGGAAGTTTCACAATTTAAAAAAGCTTATCGTCATTTCAAAACATGGGTTTACACTCTTTCCATGTGAATAAATCACTCCTTTCAAATAACCAAAGAACGCCCATTTCAAAACAAAGGTAAAATCATTCAAAGAGGCTTTTTGGTCATTTCACAAATTCAAGCATTTGAAACTATTTAGGAAACATCAAATAGTTCAACTCATGTCATTCAAATCAAGACATTTCACTTTTGAAATCAAAACCGGGCCTAAGCCCTCACTTTCCACAAGATAACCTCGAAAAACTCTTTGAAAGGTAATTAAAATCAACATAGCATTCACCAATTTATAAAACCATGAGAAGGAACCCATGCCATGTTTAATTCATTTAAAAGAGGATTTCACAAGACAATTCAAGATCAACAATTTTAGAACATGTGTTGGAAGGAATCAGGTATCTATAAATTCTCAAGCAACAATGAATTACAAAATGAAGGAAAAGCATAAAAACACCTACTTGGAATATTTAGAATTCAACTGCAATGAATCTAAAGATGTGTCGCCTTCGATGACGATCACCGGATCTAGGAAGAGAGATCCTGATTGAAGTGAGAAGATATCCTAGATTCAAAATTTCCCATATAACCATCCATGGCACAGCGAAACACACGACCATCAAAATCTCTAGGAAGAAGGAATCAAACCAAGAAGAAAAGAACTCACTGAAAGAGGATCACCGCTTCCATTGGCGCTTCGATCTGCCAAGAGATGAGGTTGGGAGAGCCAAAACGCCTCTAGAGGCCTCCCAAAAGCCAAAAGATCGGATTATGTTCGAATGGGAGAAGTTTAGGTTTAATTAAGGGGGTTTCAGGATTTTAATTAAGATTTTCGGGGCATTTAATTTTGTTTGCATGGTTCCTTGGGTTAGGTTGCACAGTTAGTTTAATTGTGCGTCGACTGTGCGACTCCTTTTGGGCTATTGCAAAAGGTTGCACAGTTTGGGTGCATGGTTAGTTTAACTGTGGCAAACCGTACGACCCCTTCTGAGCAACTTGAAAAGGTTGCACGGTTTGGCTACATGGTTAGTTTAACCGTACAGAAACCATACACAAACCTAGAAACTTTCAAAAAAAAAAAAAAAAAACTCCGAAAAACACCTGAAACTACCCGTGAAGAGATCCAATCAAAGGATAATCAAATCAATGGGTCAAAACACCTAAAAGAAAGTAACGAGATGTTACAACCTTCCCACTATAGGGCTTTCTTTCCCCAGAAAGCTTTCCGTCTGAAAGATTGAACAAGACGACGAAAGAAGAACTCCCTCACTCATCTTGTGAGGTGGACGATCCGTAGTCCAGAAGAGACTCACCCAAAGGCTAACCACACACACACAACTCGATAATCAACATACCAAGATCATCACAAGCTTTCAAAACAGGAGTAAGACTGGAGACCTAATATATGTCTCCTCACCAACTCGATAATCAACATACCAAGATCATCACAAGCTTTCAAAACAGGAGTAAGACTGGAGACCTAATATATGTCTCCTCACCATTTAAAGATTCATCAAAATGGTGTAACATAAGAAAAGCACGCCCCTTCGATCCAAAGAAGAGACTTCAACTACTTGTCATGGAGAACATCTAAGGGGCGGCTCCGAAAACCTTAAAGGAACGACACATCCAAACAACTCACAACTCACGATTTCCATAAGAAACAATGCTCTCATAGTCCATCTATGATCAAACGTCCAAAAGAAAGGCAAAAAACCGACAAAGATTTTTACTTCGGGTAAGTACTCGACGATAACCTACGATTTTCAATACAAAGCCTCATCCCTCGATGAGCTCATCAAATCAAATGTCAGCACCTTCGGGTGTCTGGTCCATCAAGAAATCACATCGTCCTAGTTACCTGAATACATTCCCAAGGTCTATCCAAGTCCATTTGGAAAGAGCTCAAACATTAAGGTAGGTGCACAACAGGGCACTACACTCTTAGAAGGGAGATTATCCAACATATCAAAATTGAGCTCTAACCATCAAGGCAAAAACAAGAGAATACCATGGAACAACAATCCCCAAACATCTCAAGGATTCTCAACACAAAATTCCACTCCATCACTAGGAGCACAACAAACATCGAGAAACTAACGTCATTCCAAAAGAAGGCTAAACATTCAAGAGTGCACATCCACAAGGCACAACCATAGAGGTTACAAGAAAACAAAACCATCCACACGATAACAAACAAGGTCAAAAGAGATCATCCAGAAAGATCCAAAACAAGCCACCAAGATCTCTAAAACAAATGGTTGCCAAAAAAAAAGACAAGCCACAATAAGGAAAAACTCAAGCGGTTTTCACTCCGACGTTGGAAACAACTAGCTGGATCAACATCAGCCACATCTGACAACTGATAGCTCCTCCCACTGTGTGAAAAGCTTCACTCTAAGGCTTATGGATGAAGCTTTATTATCTTGAAGCATCTACTGTCCCACAATCAGGAGCTGATGATCCCTGACCGAAACACCCCTTTCCGGTCTCCCAACTCACAAAATCTCTTAAGGTGACCCACGACACCGTTTACCAACTCTCGAAGCTTTCGAACACAACCTCTTAGGATGACCGGGTGCTTCACAGGGGAAGCACACGATGTGCCTCTTCTTTCCCCTAGAAGACTGTTGTTCCTCGACCATGAATGAGGCATTCTTCCCTTCATCTCGCTTCACTGGCTCAACTTTAGCTGAAAAAGTTCTATCGAGTGTCTCCTGATAAGAGATCAACTATGCCGTTGGCATGGCGGTTAAAAGGTATGGGTGAAGACCTTTTCTAAAATAGACAACCTTGTATAATTCATTACCAGCAAGCTTAGGTAAGAAAAATATCAAACTTGAGAATTGTTTGGCATACTTCGCAACCGATAGCTCATCTAGACCGAAACCCAAGAACTCGGTAATTTTCTTCTTTTTCACTTTCTTAGGATACTGCCACTGGATGAAGTCCGACTTGAAGAATTCCCAAGACATTCTTTCATGCAGATGAGTGAGAATCACAACTTCCCACCACTCCTGGCTAGGTCCCTCAAGACCTTCAGAGCATTAGGAGTCTTGAGAGAATCGAAGATCCCATCAACTTCTTCAAGCCACTTTACTGCCTCAAGAGAACCTTTGGAGCATCAGGAGTCTTGAGTACATAGCCGCAGACAGTTGTTGTGCACTAATTCTGTGGATAAAACATATATTACTAAACTATAAATATCAATTTCGATATGTCCCTATAAATTGTGATAATACAAGTGCAATAAATATCTCTAAAAATCTTGTATCACATTCAAGTGCAAAACATATTGATATAAGACATCACTTTTTGAGAAATCATTTTCAAAGAAGCTGATATTATTCTTGAATTCATTGGTATTGAACATTAGGTTGCTGATATATTCACAAAGCCATCGAATATTGAGAAAATGAATTATATCAGTCATGCCTAATTCTTTCAATTATATTAGGTATGATAAACTATGCCTAATTTTTTCAATTTGGTTTTAACCTTTATATATATTTGAATTCTTGTTATAATTGTTTAAATTTTGTTTATTGACCTTTTTCTTGAAGTAACTGTGAAGTTTAGTTCACACGGTCAGTTAAGTGTCCGTGAGTTTTTGTTCATACGGTTAGTAAAGTAACTGTGACCAGTTGGTCATAACGGTGACTATACCTACCGTGAAACTTAACTCACACGGTCACTGTATTTACCGTGAACCCTTTACATGTACGGTTAATATACCCACCGTGAGTGTATGGTTAATATACCTACTGTGCCCCATCTAAGCTACCGCGATCACACGGTCAGTATACCTATCGTGTCTATTTGTACTTAATTTTTTTTTAGTGAAGTCATTTTGGCGGGATTTTCTTAAAAGTTTATTATTATTTTATCCCTAAATGATTGAATTTAAAATTTGAATCGAAGCACATCTTTTTCCCTAAGAACCTTGTCTTTTTTTCGAAGCCTCTCACCTGCTATCTAAACCCTCTTTCGCGAGACCTCTCTTTCCAACCCGAACCTTCCAAGTTTGAATCGAAACGTGAGAATGCCAAGGATGAAGCATGCTGCCAATGCCGTGCCTCTTGTCGAATCGCCTCCTGTGAAGAAATCGAGAAAGGATAAAGGAAGCCCGTGCACCGTAGTGAAGCCTTGCAACCCACATCTGATTGATCGTCCGGTTTGCGCTGAAAAGGAAGTGGACGCTCAATGGCTTCAGTCAAGCAAATTGCTAGTGTGGAAAGCGATTCAAAAACAAGGTTGGGATGCTTGGTTTGCAGAAAACGGGAAACCATTCTATCCAAGGTTGGTTAAGGAATTCTATGAGCATATGGAATTTATTTCCGGAAAGAAGCGGGACACCATTAGGACGATGGTGAATGGAGAAACTTTCAAGTTTTCTTCAACTCGCTGGGCAGAATGTTTAGGTGTGCCACACAAGGGTGAGCATGAGGACTACCAAGTAAATCATACTCATTTCCAGTTTCAAAGTGCTTTAGAAGAGCTGATTGGGAATGGAACGTCCAGATGACCTGTAGAGATCAGTGGTGAGTGCAGGTTGTTAGCTAAGTTCATACAACATCTGATCTGTCCCAGAAAAGGGGAATTCAGTATCCTAAGGCACCAAGATCTATTCTTTTTGATCTTGATGAAAAATGGGATCCATATCAACTTGGTAAGGTATGTGATGAGGCACATGAATGAGTTTTGTAAGCCCAAATTCCCTGCCATATCCAAAGTTTATTTCAGCCCTGTTGGAGTATAAGGGTTTAGTACCTAAGGGGGAGGAAAAGATAACTTTCTCAGATGGTCTGTGCCTAACTCAGAGAATTTGTAGGCACATGAAAGTTAATTGGAACCCCTCAGAAGAAAGAATCGGTGGCTGACCCAGAGAAGCTGTATGAGAAGTTTGATCCTGTGAAATATCTTGTTAGACCAAGGGGTCTAGTGGATCCAGATCTTGAACCAGATGAAGTTGTTGAGTATTCTGATGATGAAGTGATTGTTCTTGTGGAAGAAGTGGAGTTGAGGAAGTTCAAGAAGAAGAAGTGATGGTTGATCTTGATGAAGAAGCCAGGGCGGCCCATGAGGATGATATGAGACTCTCCTGTTATGTCTTTTGGGCCGCCTGACCCTCCTCTACCATTACCATCCCATGAAGAAGAGCTGTAATCCGAGGACCTTGTTGACTGAGGTGTTTGTGAGTGGTAATGTGGATGAGCCTGAATGGGATGAGTCTGGTGGCTCTGATGAAGATAAAATCTGTTCAGATAGATCTCCTGTGATCGGAAGCACTCCTAGACAGTCTATACCAGATGCACTTGCTAAGGGGGAGGAGTCCCCTGGGTCTTCAGTATTGGGCTTAGACTATTCAGAGTTTGATGATGACAATGAGGGCATTCCACCTGGACATGGTGGGCCTGCCATCCCTTCTGTTCAAAGGGTGTTAGAAGCCTCTTTAATTGTTGAGATAGATTTTCAGAATGGGCTTGAGGTGTCTCATGCAAGGTCCTCTGTTGATCAAGTCTTGGAAGGATTTTTTGGCCCAACTCCTTAAAAAAATGTTGAACCTGAGGATGAAATGCAATGGCTCCTGTTGAATCTTTTCATACTGCTCGTAAAGTTGAAGAAGAAGTTGATGTTGGTGATAGCGCTGAAGCTCAGTCTATGAGATCTAGATCCGTGGAGATTGAGGATGATGGTAGGCAGTCGACTTATGATCTATCTCCTCATGTACCTTCTTCTATCCCTTCTACATCCCATGTTTCTAAAGATGATTTGGAAGATTTCAAATCAGATTTTATGGGGGTGTTGAAAGAGTTATTTCTTAGTTTTGGAAACTCTATGGAGCCAATCCGAGAAGCAGATATCTCCAAGTCATTGATGTTGGTCATTTCACATCTTCAGCCCAAATTTCATCTCAAGATGGATTTAATGAGAAATGAGATTTAGGATTTGAAAGCACAAATAGGTGTTCTGTAGGCTAACCTTATGATGTTGCAGCTAGACCAAAGGTATTTGAATTCAGTGTTTTGTCCAACCATTTGTTGATGAAGGAAGAATCTTAGAACTGATCAGGGAAGAGTTAAAGGTTGTGCTTGATGAGTTTTGTTAAACCCTCTTTTTTGATATGATGTTGCAGCTAGACCAAAGGTATTTGAATTCAGTGTTTTGTCCAACCATTTGTTGATGAAGGAAGAATCAGAGAACTGATCAGGGAAGAGTTAAAGGTTGTGCTTGATGAGTTTTGTTAAACCCTCTTATTATTTTGGGTATTTCCGAGTCCCACATCGGAATACTCCAGTTTGTATTCCTCTTTCTCAATCTATAATAGAAGGCCTCTGCCTCACCTTGAGGTAAGGGGGTTTCCCATTCTACATGGTATCAAAGGGAAATTAATCCCGAACCCTCCCTCCCCTGCGGATTCCCAGCTCTGTTCGGTGTAATCGGCCCCGCCTCCCTCCCCGTTCGGCCTTCTCCTCCTCATTCAGGCGCGCTCGTCCCTCCTTCCCGGCGAAGCTCGGCCCGCCTCCAGCAGGCCTCCCTCTGGCGATTCCTTCCCTCCCGGCGGATCGCTCCAGTGCGACGGCCCCATCCCGGCGGATCCCTCCCGATCGCTCCTCGGCCTGCCGCGGTTTCTTCCCGGTGTTCCCCCTGCCAACATCGTCTCAGGCTGCCTCCCTCCTGCGGCTTTCCTCCCGTGGCTGCCCTCTGGCTCCCAGCTCCTTGCGCCTCCCGTCGGCCCGCCTCCCGTCGCGGCGCCTCCTGTCTCCTGTCTCCTGTCGTGACATATCCCGCGTGACGCCGATCCCTTTCGGCGGCTTTCGACTCCTCGCTCCAGTGCGACGGTCCTCCTGCATTGTTCCAGCGCGACGACCCCAGGCCCGGCGGTTGCTCCTCCTCTCGGGACCCTCACCAGGCGACCCCCTGCGCTCGCCTCAAATCGCTGCGCCTCCCTTATGCGGCTTCGCTCCGCCTCGCGACGTCTAGCGGCTCCCAGCCTCTAAGACGCGCTGCATCCCGGCGTTCGAGCGACTTCCCCGCTGCTCCTCTGTCGTCGACGTCAAGCTTTCACGGCGTCCTCCGCTGCGAGTTGGCTTCCCTGCTGCTCCTTGCGCACGACGTCCTCGGCTCTTAGCGGCCCTCCCTTTTTGCGAGGCATCTCCAGTGCGCCCCTGCCTCTCTCACGCGATCGGCGCGATCTGCCCTGCCGACCTCTCGCTGCACTCCAGCCGGATGGCCGGCCTCGCCTCTCCAGGCGGCTCCCTTTCTCGGCACTCGCACGGTTCCCGAATTCTTTTCGCACAGATTCCTCGGCCCGGCGCTCTCGCCGATAGTCCCGTCCTCCTCCGGCATCCCGACGCCCTTCCTGCTGTCCGCCGCAACTCTCGGCTTCTTCCCGAAGTTCGACCAGCCTCGTCATCTCCGGCCCCGGCCTCCAGCAGCTTCTCGGCGACACCCGACTCCCGCTCGATGCGGCTCCCACCTCCCGCGGCTCTGCTGCCCGACGCACCTCCAATCGTCCTCCCGCGCTCAGTCCCACCTCCCATGGCTGTCCATCCACGCAGCCGCAACACCGCGTGCGTGCCTCATGTCGTCGGCCTCCTGTACACCAGTTCGGCGCTACCCGGCCTGCCTCCCTGCACTCTCAGCAGCACTCCCGACTTGCGGCACCCTCCGTCGGCCTCCAACTTCGGCCGTCGTCGCCCACATTCCCCATCATCCAGTACCCGTTACAGGACGACACTCTCGATGGAAGATATTGCTTGGATACAAACCTATCGGGCGACTGTGCCACCGTCCTCTTCTCCAACCCCCATTGCCCAGACTGACAGCTCTACCGCATGTGTATCTCAACAACCCACAACATGGATGCTAGACTCTAGTGCATCGGAACATCTCACAGGGGACTCTGGTATGTTCACTACCTATCATCCGTACACCGGTGCCTCTACAATTACTATTGCAAATGGATCAACAATCCCCATCATCGGATTTGGCACACGCCACTTGACCTCGCCTATTTGCCTGGATTCGGTTGCTCATATTTCTCACAGTCCCTTTAATCTTCTCTCAATCAGCAAACTCACTAAAATGGAGTAGCGGAGCGGAAACATCGTCATATTTTGGAAACTGCTTGTGCCCTCCTATTCCATATGCAGGTGCCACTTCGCTTTTGGACCGATGCCATCCTGATTGCAACCTACCTCCTCAATCGACTCCCTTCTTCTATCCTTCAGGGGGAGACTTCTTTTCGGACTTTGTTCTCCTCTCTCCCTCCTCACTCACTTCCACTCCGTGTATTTGGTTGTCTCTGTTATGTCTGTGACACTCGTCCCGGCCTCTCCAAACTCTCTCTCAAATCTCTCCTCTGCATCTTCCTCGGCTATTCACGCACTCAGCGCGGATACCGGTGCTTCTCTCCAGACCTACGACGTTATATTACCTCTGCCGTCTCTTTTGTTGAGAGTTCTCCATTTTCATTTCCCTCTCCCCATCCAGATACTGACATCGATGATTGTCTTCCACTCATCATCCATCCTCCTCCAGTGCTGCCTCCTGCTGCTCATCGGTTTGGTACGGTTTTCTCCCGTCGCCCATCGACTGTGCCCCCCGTACCGGTCAATGACACCGTCGTTCTTGCTTTGTCTGATGCTCCTGCCCCGGCACCAGACGACTTGCCCATTGCCCTCCGGAAAGGTACCCGCTCTTACCAGAGTACTCTATTTGTATCTTCATACAGGGGTCTGTCAACTCTGGAAACAGTATCTATTCCTCGCACAGTTGATGATGCAAAATCTCACCCGGGATGGCTATCAGCAATGCGGGATGAGTTGTAGGCTCTGAAAGAAAACCATACTTGGGATCTTGTCTCTCTTCCAGCAGGCAAACAGGCGGTGGGCAGCAAATGGATTTACACAGTCAGGCTGAATCCCGATGGCACTCTCCATCGACTAAAAGCCTGCCTTTGTGGCAATGGGCTTCGCACAGACTTACGCTATTGATTATTTTGATACCTTCTCTTCAGTTGCCAAGATTGCCTCCGTTCGGTTATTCATCTCTCTGGCGGCTCATCATCATTGACCTCTTCATCAACTGGATGTCAAGAATGCCTTCCTCCATGGATTTCTTAAGGAAGAGGTTTATCTGCAACAACCCCTCGGTTTTTGTGCCTCTGGCGCTGAGTCTCAAGTCTGTCGACTCCGCCGCTCTCTTTACGGCCTCAAACAGTCTCCCCGTGCTTGGTTCGACCGCTTTAGCACTGTCGTCACTGACTTTGGGCTCTCTCGCCGCATGAAGGACCACACTGTGTTCTATAGGACGACATCCGCTGGCTGCATCCTATTGATCGTTTATGTGGATGATATCATCATCACCGGCAGCGACTCTACTGGTATCATCCACCTTAAGGAGCATCTTCACTAGCACTTCCACACTAAGGATCTCAGTCCTCTCACATACTTCCTTGACATCGAGGTATCCTATTCTTCGGACACCATCTCCCTCTGCCAACGGAAGTATGCGTTGGATATTCTGCAGGATGCTGGGCTGACACAGACCACTGCTGTGGACACTCCTCTGGAGCCTGAGGAACGATCTCTTCATGCCTCCTCGGAACTGTATCCACATCCAGAGCGGTACCGTCGATTGGTGGGCAAACTCAATTATCTCACCATGACTCGTCCCGACATTGCCTGCGCTTTTGGCAAAGTTAGTCAATTTATGGAGCATCCGACCACCTCTCATTGGGATGCTGTCCTTCGCATCGCCAAATACATCAAGCGCGATCCTGCTCGTGGTCTTCGCTACTCCCAGCATCCTCATCTGAATATTGAGACATTTTGTGATGCTGATTATGCCGGTTGTCTTGCTACTCAGAGATCTACTTCTGGGTTTGCCATATTCTTGGCAGGCAACCTTATTTCTTGGTGCAGCAAGAAATAGACTGTCAGTCTTCCGATCCAGTGCGGAATCTGAGTACCGTGCCCTGACCACCGTCACTACAGAGATCCTTTGGCTTCGACAACTCCTTCAGGAGCTTGGATTTCCTCAGCAGACATCTGTTCACATCTGGTGTGACAATCAGGCAGCCAACAAGATTGTTTCGAATCCCGTCTTCCATGAACGCACAAAGCATATTGAGGTGGACTGCCACTTTCTTCGACACCACCTGGAGCATAATCATGTCAGCTTTAGCCACATCCCGACGGCGGACCAGCTTGCTGACATCTTCACCAAAGGCCTCCCAAGGGCTCGCCTAGCCTCGCTCAGTTTCAAGCTGGGCATCCACAGCATCTGCAGCCCAACTTGAGGGGGTGTGTGTCTGGTCTTGTATGAGGTCATCTTTTTTTTTTTTTGTGGGACTCGTCCAAGCTGGGCATGTTCAGCTTGAGGGGGAGTGTTAAACCCTCTTTTATTATTTTGGGTATTTTCGAGTCCAACATCGGAATACTCCAGTTTGTATTCCTCTTTCTCAATCTATAAAAGAAGGCCTCCGCCTCACCTTGAGGTGAGGGGGTTTCCCATTCTACAAGTTTCATCAAACAAGGGAGATGTTGTTTGAAGGATTTCAAACACATGCTGCTAAGACTTTGGTGGTAATCAGAAACGATGTTGAACAAGCTGGAAAAGATAGAGAAACTATCAAGAAGGTCATTAAATATTATCTTAGCAGAATCTTCACAAAGTCTGGTCTCCAGGCTATGTTCAAATCTTTGGCTGCTGATTTGAGGATGCCTCCTTTGACCCAAGCTTTCAAGTCACAAGTGGAAAAACTGAAAATCCTAAACGCTCTTCTAGTGGCTCTTATGGAAAATAAAGAGGATTATTTCTAAGCTATGGAGAAGGGATCCAGGGCAATCAAAGGACTTTATCCGGTTGATGAAACCATACTTGTACACTGCCAATACAACTATTCTTGCACCACCTGCCTCACCTCTCACCTCAACCCCTATTGCTTTGACCTCCACCATTAACCCTTTTGGCCCGTCTCCTAGAAAAGCAGTCCGACATCTCAGATCTATTTCGAAATGCGCAGTCATTGGTGACCCTGCTTCCACCTCTGCACCCCAGACCACATCTTCTATCCCCGCTTCTACTTTTAAAGGAAAGGATCCAATCCTTCTTACAAATATCCAGGATGTTCCAGATTCGGATTCTGATTAGAATTACTAATAGGGACACTCCTTGTATTTCCTTCGTAATCTCTTTTGATCTTAATGGAATGTCTCTTTTGATCTTAATGGAATGTCTTTGTTCTCCTTTATACTGTGCCATTATTCATTCTTTTTGTATCTGTATTTTCTTCCTTAATATATGTTCTCCTGATTTCACTTTTTGATAATCTCAAAAGGGGAGTAGTTGACATAAATTGACATAATTGAATAAGTTAAGGAATTTGAAAATATCTGTCTATTTATTGCACTATATCTTTGGTGTATTCAATTCATTTCATTTTATATGTTATGATTCGTGATTGTAGATGGGTGAATTCCCCTTACCTCAATGTGAGGTGAGGATATTCTTTTATAGATTAGGAAACCAATATACAAGACGGGTAAGTCCGATGTGGGACTCACCCATTTACACTTAAATGGGTTCCAACACTCCCCCTCAAGCTGGACATGCCCAGATTGGATAGAGTTCCACAAAAAGAATAACAAGACAATCTCAAACTCCCCCTCAAGCTGGGCCATGGAGGCTGTGAACACCCAGCCTGGAAGTGAGAGACTCAAGACGAGCTCCGGGAAGACCTTTGGTGAAGAGATCAGCAAACTGATCGGCCGTCGGGATATGACCGAAACCGATATGGTGCTGCTCCAGATGGTGGCGGAAAAAGTGACAGTCCACCTCGATATGCTTCGTCCGTTCATGGAAGACGGTATTCGAGGCAATCTTCATGGCGGCCTGATTGTCACACCAGATATGAGCAGGAGTCGATGCCGGGAAACCGAGCTCCTGGAGAAGATGACGAAGCCAGAGGATCTCAGTAGTGACAGTGGCCATGGCTCGATACTCGGCCTCGGCACTAGAACGGGAGACCACAGTCTGCTTCTTGCTGCGCCAAGAGATGAGATTACCGGCGAAGAATACGGCGAATCCCGAAGTAGACTTGCGGGTAGCGAGGCAACTGGCATAGTCCGCATCACAAAAAGCCTCAATATCCATGTGAGCATGATGTGAGTACCGAAGGCCGCGTGCAGGGTCTTTCTTGATGTACTTGGCAATGCGGAGGACAGCATCCCACTGAGAGCAGGTGGGATGCTCCATGAACTGGCTGACTTTGCCAACGGCACAGGCAATGTCGGGACGCGTCATGGTGAGGTAGTTGAGTTTACCAACCAAGCGCCGATAGCTCTCAGGATGAGGAAAGAGTTCCGAGTCGGAATGAAGGGAGCGTTCCCCAGGCTCAAGGGGAGTGTCAACTGTGGTGGCGGTGCTCAACCCGGCATCCTGCAATATATCAAGAGCATACTTGCGCTGGCAGAGAGAGATAGTGTCCGCAGTTCGAGAGACCTCGATGCCAAGAAAGTACGTGAGGGGACCAAGATCCTTGGTGTGAAAGTGCTGGTGAAGACGCGTCTTGAGGCTGGCGATGCCTCTGGAGTCGCTTCCTGTGATGATGATGTCATCAACATAAACTACAAGCAAGATACAGCCGTGTGCCGTCGTACGGAAGAAGACGGTGTGATCTTTCATACTCCGAGAGAGGCCAAAGGCGGTGACGACAGTGCTGAAGCGGCCAAACCAGACGCGAGGAGACTGTTTGAGGCCGTAGAGGGAGCGACGGAGACGGCAGACATGGGAGGCGGCACCAGAGGCAGAGAAACCAGGGGGCTGCTGCAGGTAGACCTCCTCGTCAAAAAAGCCATGGAGAAAAGCATTCTTAACGTCGAGTTGATGAAGTGGCCAGTGATGATGAGCAGCCAGGGAGATGAAGAGGCGGACCGAGGCCATCTTGGCGACTGGAGAGAAGGTCTCAAAGTAGTCGACGCCATATGTCTGAGCAAATCCCTTGGCGACAAGCCGGGCTTTGAGGCGACAGAGAGAGCCATCGGGATTGAGACGGATCGTGAAGATCCATTTACAGCCGACCGCCTGTTTGTTTGCCGGAAGGGGAACAAGATCCCAAGTACGGTTGACATCCAGAGCCTGCAATTCATCTCTCATTGCGGCTAGCCACCCGGGGTGAGACTTGGCTTCACCGACCGTTCGAGGAAGCGACACGGTCTCCAGAGCTGACAATCCCCTGTAAGAAGATACAAAGAGAGGAGTATTCTGACACGAGCGAGTACCTTTCCGGAGCGCAATCGGCACATCCTCGGGAGCTGTGTCAGGAACATCAGGCGAAGCGGGAACAATGGTTTCCTCGGCCGGGACGGGAGGTACAGTGGAAGGACGACGAGAGTAGGTCTGTCCAAAGAGATGACCGGTCGGAGGAGACACCAGAGGCGGGTGAACCATGAGCGGAAGACAGTCATCGATGGTAGTGTCAGGAGAAGGAGAGGGGAGAGTGAAAGGAGAGCTCTCGACAAACGAAATGTCGACAGAGGTGATATACCGGCGGAGGTCTGGAGAGAAGCATCGGTACCCGCGCTGAGTGCGGGAATACCCGAGAAAAATACAGCGAAGGGATTTAGGTGATAGTTTGGAGAGATTTGGGCGAGTGTCCCGGACATAACAGAGACATCCGAAGATACGGAGTGGAAGGGAGTGAGGAGGGAGAGAGGGAAACAAGGTATGAAAAGGAGTCTCCCCCTGAAGGATGGAGGAGGGAAGACGATTGAGAAGGTAAGTAGCAGTGAGGATGACATCCCCCCAGAAAAGAAGAGGTACCTGGCGGTGGAAGAGGAGGGCACGAGCGGTTTCCAAGATATGTCGGTGTTTCCGCTCGGCCACCCCATTTTGCTGAGGGGTATCAGGACAGGAGGTCTGATGGATGATGCCGTGGGCCCTCATAAACTGCTGAAAATGAGTGGATAAGTATTCTCGTCCATTGTCAGATCGGAGACATTTCACAGGGAGAGAAAACTGTGTCTGGATTTCCTGAAAAAATGTCTGAAAGGCTGAGAGAACCTCTGTTCGATCTCGAAGAAGGTAAAGCCAGGTCATGCGGGAGTAATCATCAATAAAGGTGATATAATAACTGTACCCTGACTGGCTAGGAACCCTGCAAGGACCATACATCGGAATGAACAAGAGCGAAAGGAGCCGCTGCACGTGGTTCCGGGCGAGGAGCATACGTCGTCCGATGATGTTTGGCAAACTTGCAGGATTCACAATGGAAGGAGAGGTGAGAACTGAATTGGGGGCAAAGTTTATGGAGGGTGGAAGGTGGTGGATGGCCAAGGCGGTAATGGAGGTCAAGGGCTCGGGCTGTGGTGGATGAGCAAGCAAGGGATGAAGGGGTATCAAATAGGTAAACCCCATCCCGAAGACAACCTCGACTAATTTCCCGATTCGTCTTCCGCTCCTGAAAAACAACACCAGATGAGCTAAAAGTAGCAACACAATTCAAATCTGTGGTGAGTTTGCTGACAGAGATAAGATTAAAGGGACTTTGAGGAACATGAGCGACCGACGTCAGGGGAAGAGACGGGGTCAAGGAACATGTGCCATATCCGGTAATAGGGATTGTTGAGCCATTAGCAACAGTAATGGCAGAGGCACCGGTGTACGGATGATAGGTAGTGAACATACCAAAGTCTCCTGTGAGATGTTCTGACGCACCAGAGTCAAACATCCAAGCTGTCTGTCGATGAGAAACACAGGCGGTGGAGGTGTCAGTCTGAGCAAGTGGGGCGAGAGAAGAAGATGGTGGCGCAGTCGCTCGATAAGATTTTACCAAAGCAATCTTCTCCGGCGAGAGTGTTGTCCTGTAACGGGTACTGGATGAAGGAGGACCGCGGCGCGGTAGAGCCGATGATGGAGGATGGGAGAGCTGCTCGGCTGAGTGCATAGGTGCTCGGGAAGGCCGACAATGGAAGTGAGGGTGCGGCCCTGCCGGAATGCTGTCGTCCGGAGGTGATGCCGGAGGGCCGCGGGCGGACACGCCCGCCATTAACGCAGGGGGCTGGGCCGACGGCGCAGGAAGGCCGCAAGGAGAGGGGTCGCCGGACTGGAGGGAGAGCCGTCGGGAGCCGGGAGCCGCGAGCGTGCAGGAGCAGCGGGAGGCGTAGGAGGCGTTCGAGCAGTGGGAGGCGCCAGGAGCAGCGAGAGGCGCGGGAGGCCGTCGGGGCTTGGACGCCGACGAGAAGAACCGCGGAGGGCCGCGTTGGGAGAAAGGCCGACGGGAGGGAGGCGGAGCCGGGAAGCCGCAACAGGAGGCGGGGCCGGAAGTCCGCCGTGAGCCGCGCAGGAGGAGCGATGGAGGGCTGCGCGACCGGGAGCCGGCAGGGAAGAGGGCGCGGGCGCCGGGCGAAGGCTTGCTGGGACGAGGGCGCACCGCGGGAGGACGGCGGACGTCGGGCGCCGGGCGAAGGCCCGCTGGGCGAGGTGCCGCGCCTGGAGGGAGGCCCACCGGGAGGTGGAGGCGTAGCGGGAGGGACGACCGTCGGGAGGAGAGTTGCGCCGGGAGGGAGGGCCTGCCGGGAGGAGAGCGTCGCAGGGAGGAGATCCGTCGGGAGGGCCGTCGCGCGCAGTGGAGGTCCGGCGACGGGATGTGCCGCCTGGGAGAGAGGGTCGCCGGGACGGGGGCCGCGCGGGTGAGGGCGTCGGGAGCCGCGGGGAGCCGCGGGGAGGGAGCGCCGTCGGGGAGCGAGAGGGCCACCGGGGAGAGGGCCGCCGGGGAGAGAGCAGGCCAGAGAGGAGCTGGGCAAGAGGGCTGCGCCTGGATAGGATGGGGGGGGCCTGCCGGGAAAGGCTAGGGCAGCAGGGAGAGAGGCGGGGCCGAGAGGATTCCGGGAATCCGCAGGGGAGGGAGGGTTCGGGATAAAAATCCCTCTGATACCATGTAGGAGAATAAAATAGTAGACCCGAACCCCCAAGGTGTACTCTCTAAAGGAGCCCTTGGGGTTAATTTATAATGAATATTAAAGACCACACCGGACCTCAAGTCCGATGTGGGATGCAGACTCCAACAAAAACCAATCAATGCATAGCCAAATTTCAAATTGAATTAATAAAAATTCAAGCAGCACATGAACCAAATGAAGAATACCTCAATGGAAAGATACACCGATAATAACATCAATATAACATGAGTTAAATCACCCTAAATATTTATTACTGAATAAACTTCAAAAAAGTGAGGATTAAACTTACAAGGATTTATAAAATGTTTACATAATTTATGATATCTTAGGCTGAAAAGTGGGAAAACAATTATACCTTTCATTAAGCATGAAAATCGACCGTTTCTCCTTCAACAGCCGCTCTGACCCAATAAATATCTTCTTCACGTTGAACTACGGTATGTTGATCAAGGTGTTGGGAAACAAAAGGAACAGTCTCGGGTTCATCTTGTTCAAATACAAACACTCCTCGTCGAGACATTTTGACAACAACTTGCCAACTTGGATTCGAAGGCAAAGTAACGAAGAATACTTGTTCCGCTTGTGATGTCAAAATGAAAGGTTCATTATCAACTCGTTCATTTCTGTATAACATATAGTTAAAATTCACCAATGAAAACTGATATTGATCGACTTTACATCCACGCACTGGATCAACCCAATTACACTTTAACAATATGCACTTCAACCCGTGTGTGTATACAACTTCAATGATGTCTATCAATTGACCATAGTAATAACCAGAATCGACAAATGGACAACCGATGCCACTGTTTTGTGTTGCTCGTTTGTCGTCAACATCTTTAATGCGAAATCGAAAACCATTAGCATCTATAGATTTATAACGACGAGCCGTTATAGATGGACCCTCAGCCAGTTGGATAAATTCTTCAGTTAGCATGGGGTCCCCTAACTCCCTCAGCTTATGAACCTACATAATTCATAGAATTCAATAATGATATATGAAGAAAGAAATTAGTATAATACTTCACTCATAATGAAAATCAATTTATACGTACACAATCCTTGAACCAATCATGAAATGACGCATAATGAGACTGTTGAATTTGCAACTCAGTCGCACGATACAACTCTTCTTTTATCTCATTAATGTGTTTTCTGCAAATGATAACGCAATGCTTAAATGATCAACTTATGCAAACAAAACATGTAAAAGTTAAACAATAAAAGTGATAAGATACTGCATTAATGGTGCAACTGATGGAGTATTGAACAAGATATATCGATGCGCTTGTATCCACTCGAGGTTGTCCATATCATATGTGGTTCCTTCTCCAACTGGATCATCCTGAATCCGAGATGGCTTATCTAATTTTGTTTCAACATCCGTAAGATATTCTGCACAAAAAGTAGTACACTCATCCATCAAATAACCATTGGCTATTGATGCCTCCGGACGAGCTCTGTTGCGTACAAATCGTTTCAATGTACTCAAATACCGCTCAATAGGATACATCCACCTGAATTGCACTGGACCAGCAGCCATTACTTCTTCAGTTAGGTGCACTGTCAAGTGGACCATAACATCGAAAAATGAGGGGGGAAATAGTTTCTCAAAGTGACAAAGCGTAAGTACAATTCGGTCCTGTAAACTTTTTAAATCACTCATTCGTTGATTTCTTAAACAAAGCTGTCTAAAAAAATTACTCATCTCAATCAACGGCTGAACAACATTGGGGGATAAACAATCACAAATGGCTATTGGAATCAACTGCTGAAGTAGTATGTGATTGTCATGACTTTTCAACTCTTGCAATGTCTTGCTCGTCAGATTCACACACTTTGAAATATTAGAAGAGTAACCATCAGGCACCTTGAGCATCTTCAAAATGGAAAGAAATGTCTCTTTCTCCTTTGTAGTCATCGTATACTGTGCAGCAGACATATATGCCTTGTTTCCCTCAGCTAACTGTAAATGCAACTGTTTCCTTAAACCCATTTCTTCCAAATCACGGCGTGCATTAACATGGTCTTTTGATTTCCCACTGACACCTAAAATGGTCCACAATATGTTATCACAAACATTTTTTTTCAATGTGCATGACATCCAAATTATGCCTCAGCATGTTAGTTTTTCAATACGGAAGACTATAAAAAATACTTTTCTTTTTCCAATTGTGACTGCGCTGCCTACCCGCAGCTTGAATATTACGTACCGGAGGAGCCATCAAATCCTGAATTTCATATACCGTGCAGATGTTTTCTTCCTCAATCTGCGATAACATTTCGACTCCTGTCATGATCTTTGGTGTTGGGCTGAACTCTCTAGAACCATCAAATGCCACTCTGTCCTTTCTGAACCTGTGCTGAGGGGGGAGAAAACGTCTGTGACCCATGTATGCCCATTTTTTGGAATGCTTAAGCCATACAGATTTTTTACTTTTGTTGCAACAAGGGAAAGCAAATTCCCCTTTCGTACTCCAGCCTGATAAATTTGCATAAGCTGGGAAGTCATTGATTGTCCACAATAAAGCAGGCTGCAGTTTGAACATTTCATTCGTTTCACAGTCATAAGTCATCACACCATCGCCCCAAAATTCATTCAACTCATCAATCAATGGCTGAAGGTAAACATCAATCTTATCCCCCGGACTTTTAGGTCCATCAATAAGAGTGGAAAGTAATATAAATTGTTGCTTCATACAAAGTCACGGAGGAAGATTATACGGAACCAACACCACGGGCCATGTGCTATGAGTTGCACCAACCATAGTCTTGAATGGATTGAAACCATCTGCTGCCAATCCCAATCGGACATTACGAACATCTTTAGAAAAGTCGGGATGTCTCTTATCAAAATCCTTCCATGCATGAGAGTCTGCCGGGTGGGTTAACATATCACTTTCATGAACTCTTTCTGCATGCCATCTCATTAAATTAGAAACTTTAGATGACATAAAAAATCTTTTCAACCTTGGTTTAAGGGGAAAGTAACGCATTTGCTTTACGGCAATCGGTTTCCTCTGTATCACAATCTGACTTTGATGAGTTTGATTTCCCCTGTTCTCTTTCCACCTGGAAGCACCACAAACCGTACAAATATCCAAATGGCCAGTTTCCTTTCTAAACAACATACAATTGTTTGCACATGCATCTATGGTCTCATATGTAAAACCTAAGTTCTCTGTCAGCTTACGAGCATGGTAATACGACTCGGGAATCTTAGCATCGACAGGAATAACCTTTTTCAATAACACCAACAACATGTCGAATGATGTGTCTGACCAATGATTCAAAGTCTTCAAATGCAACAACTCCACGATAAACGACAATTTATTGAAAGAAGTACATCCAGGATATAATTCTGTTTTTGCATCATCAATTGCTTCATAAAACCTCCTCGAATCACGATCTGCACCAGAGCGAAGATTTATCTCACCGGTCTCAAGATTCTGGATGTCAATGCCTTCAGGATCCAACCCACGTACCATTTCAGTAAGCATTTCATGCATTGGATTATTCATCCTTGCATCAACATCCATCTGAACTGTATCCGTATTTTCACAACGAACATATTCTTCTCCATGACGAGTCCAACTCTTATAATTTCTCAGAAATCCATTAAAGAATAGGTGCTCCCTCACAGTATCTCGTGTGAATTGATATCTGTTAGCACATTTTCTACATGGACAACTAATATAGTCACTTTCAAATCCTCTAGTGAAATCAATAAACTGCATAATGCCATTGAAATACTCTCTAGACGTTCGATTTGGAAGATCAATCCAACTCTTATCCATAATAAGATCCCTATAACAAACATTTACACAAAACTTATTACATTTTCATTTTTCATATCAAATATATTTAAAATAAATACTAATTAATTGTTTGTGAACCATTTATAAAATAATAATGTAAGTGAAAGCCCATGTCATACCTGATTGCGCTACAAACCTGTAAGGGAGGGGAGCCGAAGGCGGTGCTGCGAGGGAGAGGAGAGGCAGCGGTGGGGAGCCGGAGCCGGAGCTGGTGTGGCGAGGGAGGGGACGGTGAAGGAGGGGACGGGTGGCGGTAGTGCGGTGAGGGAGGGGACGAAGACGAAGGGGACGGGGGTTGGCGGGGTGCGGGGGGGGGGGGGGTGTTTGGGGTGTTGGGGGGGAGGGACGAGGGGGCGGAGGTCAGAGGCCGGAGGGGCTGGGGGCCGAAGGCCAGAGGGCGGCCGGGGGCGGGTGGTGGGAGGCCCAAGGGCAGAGGGAGGCCGCAGGGCGACCGCAAGGCGGAGGGCGGCCGGAGGAGGGTGGGGCCGGCGGAGGGCGGCCGGAGGGCGGAGTGCAGCCGGGCTGCCGGAGGCGGGTGGTGGGAGGCCCGAGGGCAGAGAGAGGCCGCAGGGCGGCTGGAGCCGGAGGGTGGCCGGAGGAGGGCGGGGCCGGCAGAGGGCGGCCGAAGGGCAGCCAGAGGGCGGCCGGAGGGCGGCCGGTGGAGGGCGGGGCCGGCGGAGGGCGGCCGGCGGGCGGGTCGACGGGGAGGGCGGGGCGACGGGGAGGGCGCGGCTACGGGGAGGGCGCGGCGACGGGGAGGGCGGGGCGACGGGGAGGGCGGGGGTGACGGGGAGGGCGGGGGCGAGGGGGAGGGGGGAAGGGCGGGGGGCGAATTCGCGAGGATGGAGGGGGGAGGGGGCGCTAAAGCCCCTCCTTTTTTTTAGGGAATGGTAGCGACCGCCATTGGCGGTCGCTATTGGTTACCTATAGCGACCGCCAATGGCGGCCGCTATTGGTTAAGGGGCTCAAAAGCCCATTTTCCCAGTAGTGCAATATACTTGGATCCCACAACAACAGATCGGGAGTTCCCTCCATTGGGTATACAACCAGAACAAGCCCAAACATATCCTTACAGGCCTGCCCTTATAGGTTACCCATGACAGATACCAGCAGAGCCACCACAGTTAGCTTTACCTGCTGCTGCCCCTGTTCAAGCTCCCACTCAGACAAACATTCCTTAAGGGCTCATTAATACTACTGAGTCGCCAACGGCTCGATTGGAAGTTATGGAGGAATGACGTGCGCCGGTACAACCAGAAAAGAATCCTTACCCTGAATGAGTTGATCTGACTCTTCCCCCGTCGAACTTGGGAACCTTATATTTCCAATTTTCTATAGATTGGGGGACCCCTGAATAATAAGAGACTGTGAAACTCAGGTGCTTCGTGCAATCACTACAGGGACCAGCCTTTGTATGGTACACTAGCTTGCCGACTCGGTCAATTACAGGATGAGAAGATCTCTGTCGGAAGTTTCTCTTCCAATTCAACTCGACTTTACATAAGACAACAGTATTCAACCTCTCAAAATGCAAACAATGGGAGAATGAGAGAGTCTCGAATTTTAATCGCTCAATGGAAGAGGTTGACATACTCCTTAGGCCTACAACTTCCCCAGGAAAAGGTTGACATACTCCCTAGGCCTACAACTTCCCCAGGAAGATTTGTTGTCTATCTGTATAGAGAATTTTCGCGACTAGTTGCACACACGACTCATCCCTATGAAATACACAGGAGGGTTTCAGGATCTTGCCGCAATTGCTCAAAGGATAGAAGACTTCATCGCATGAACCAAGGCTAAGTCCCGAGTAATTCAATCGGCTCAAGGAAAGAGAACGAGGAAAGCAGAGGCTGCCACTGTTACATTTAAGTCGACCCCTGCACACGCTCTAACTCCAAAGCCTGAGCGTCAGCAGCAACGCCTGCCTCGCCGAGACGAGCAAAGGGAGCAGAGGCGAAAACAGTTTGAGGAGATGAAGAATAGGGTTTTTTTTTTCCGAAACCACCAAGTCCATGACTACATCTCGGCCTTGGAAAACAATTTGATCAAGTTGCCAAAACCCAAAAAGCCCATCCAGGATGATGACGAAGATCTTTCGAACTATTGCCCCTTCTATCGAGCATTGAGGCACAACATCCAGGAATGCTTTGTTTTAAAAGATATCTTGCAAAAGATGATGGACTCCGGGCATGTGATGTTGGGCAACCACCTGTGCAAGTAGCATGTGTTTTTGCCACAAATTCGGATGAAGAGAGTGAATGATAGGAAGTTAACAATAAGGGTATGCAAAAGTTCAATGATTGGATGGTCAGAAAGACGATCCACGAGACTTATGCTATCCTCCGAGTGCAGTTGAAATAACCAACTATGCCCTTGACCGCTTCCGCCATGTCACAACCGACTCCATCACCGTCACAGTCCTCCAAAGCCAGTCCTCTAAAAAACGACATGGCCGGTAGAGCAGGAAGTAGACCCAAGAAGATGAACTTGTACAAAGGCCGAGGATGACTTTGACTATCTCGGACTTCATGCCCACAGTCCCAGAAGCATGGGTACCACCCACCAAACGGTATAACAAGAGTCAACTCGCCAGAGAGAGAGTTCTCATCAGACGAGGAATTGATCTTTGGTTCCATTAACGTTATTCACTTGATGGATCTCTTCTCAAACGATAAGTGCGACCATGAACCCGAATTCCTTACATCCGATTGGGGGATTAAAGGAAGAGGCTGCTGGAGACGAGGATACCGAGGAAGGCACTGTCGCGCCAGAAGTCAACACTCTGGACACATCCCCGCTCAGACTATCTACGTGGCCGAAACTCGTGCGAGAGTCCTCCAGCGGGCTCAACACGAGCAAGAAGGTTCTTTCGCACAGGCCCAAGTTTTCCTTGACTCGATCGTTTTGGAAGATCGACTAGAGGAGACCCCATCGCCAAATCAACCTCGGCGTGGGTTGACCTAGTCGACCTAATCCACCAAGGGCAGAAATGCCTTCAAACTCCTATTCCAAGGGCCGACCTGCCTACATCAAGTATTTCAATTTCTAAAGTGTCGGGAAAAGAGCGTTCTCATGCTAGGAAGCGCATGTCTTTGGACTAGAAGTATGACATTTTAAAGCAGTTATCCCTGGTGTCGGTCAAGTAGTCAACCCTGGATGCTTTGAGTATATCAAAAGACCTTTATGAAGCACTCGTAGAGGTTTTGTCAAACCCTCAAGAATTTGAGGCTGAAGTTGCTACTGTTGAAGTATATCGTGGAGCGACAGATCCTGCAGAATGCCACATGATCATCTCTTTCACGGAACAGGACAAAGATGTCGTTATACAGGGATACATTAGACCTTTGTATATATCCGAGAGGATGAATGGCGTTAATATCCGATGAGTCTTTATTGACAATGGTTTAGGTGTCAACCTCATTCCGATCCGAACACTTAGTCAATTGGGTTACAACGAGTCCCACTTATCCCCGTTCGCTTTAACGTTACAGGGTTATGACAAGAGTGAGCAAAAGCCTCAGCGAAATTTACCTCAGGACTCGATTTGGGGATCTCTTATCTGACTCAAAATTCTTGGTTGTTCGGCAAGATATAGCCTTCAACGTTCTCTTGGGAAGACTTTGGTTACATCAGCATGCAATTATTCCCTCATCGCACCACCAATGCTTCAAATATTGTATTAATAGTCAAATTAGGACATTGCATGGTGATAAAACCTCATTAAATCCTGCGAATTACAATACATTGATGTGGGATTCTATCAGAGGGAAGGGAAACAACCCATGATCGACAATGTTGTTCGAATCAATGCCCCGAACGGTCTGGAGATGTCCCCGGCTAATCCCTTCAAACTGCCCAGTGCAAAGTATGTGTTGCCCATCAATCAGATTGAAGGGATGGGTCCAAATTCAAGCGCATGTTCAGCGACCTCTATGATATTTGTCATGACAACTAAATCCGGCAATGCTGGCGGAAGCACGAGTTGTTGGATTGGTGTAGCCCGATCCACTTTGGATGATGTTTGGGCCGAATGCTTGCGGCCCGTACTGGGCACCAGGCCGCAACTTTCGCGGGTCGAGCTTCACGATGAGCTGTTGGGGGTTGCAGGGGGCAACGTGCCCCTGCATCGGGGGGGGGGGTCCGAGAGCCGAAGGTCCCCTGACCCAAATTTTGGGGCATTGTAGCAAGTCTGACCACTATAGCAGAGCTAACCGACCGACATCGACAGAGTACTGTAGCTCCTTGGAATTCCAATCGCCAGCCACTGTAGCACTTTTGACTTGGGTGGCCGCGACACTGTAGCGACACAGACTTCCAGCCACCTTTCATTGTAGCGATGCGGACTTCCTGTGCGGTTGGTGGAACAGTGGATCGTCTTCTTCCTTTTTTAGTCCATTTCGGGTTAGGGTTTCTGTGTTGTTTGAAACTCTGAGAGATCTCCTTGTAATTGTGCTCTCGAATTTCATAGTGATATTTCTGTCTCTCCGTGGACGTAGGGAACATTTCCTGAAGCACGTAAATCTCTGTGTCCAAGGTCTTCTTCTTATGTTTTTTTTCTTTTACTATTCCGTTAATTGTTTTTTCGCTTCATTGCTCCCAGCGTTTCCACAACACGAGTGAGAATGCCCTCATTCCACCCCATGAGCTTCAACAAATCGCCGTCTCATCAGCCGGGTTAGAAGTAGTTGCTTTGTCCTCCAAATGTCAAAATATGGACTCCTTTGACTCTGAGAAATTTGCTTTATCACCTACTTCCCCTAAGAGCAAGGCAGAGGTGGAAGAGAGAGGAGGAAGACGTCAGAGATGCCCCTCCAGCATTTGCGGAAGGTGTCTCTACCACTGTTGACGAACTCAGAGAAATAAGTCTGGGCACAACAGAAGATCCACGACCCACTTTGATCAGTGTGACCATGACTTCTAAAAAAAAAAGAGGTATATATACCTCCTACCCGAAGTAACATCGGGACGTGTTCGCCTGAAATTACACAGAAATGCTAGACCTTGATCTCGAGGTGGCCACTCATCACCTGGGCTTGCCCGAAAACCACCGGGGAGCCCTGCCATTAGTGGGTTGAATGAGGGCTTGAAGGGGTCTTGCGCAGGTCAAGGTGAACGAGGAGGAAGTGCTTCGCGCAAGACCTGGGAGGAGCTGGAAGTGCTTTGCGCAGCACGAGTTGGAGGTGCCTTGGGCTATGGATCACCTGAGCAACAACACTTAGGCGAGGTCCTACTCTAGGCACCAAGGGGTTTCCTTAGGTGTCCCTGGAAGTTTCTTGCGCAGGTCCCGGGTTAGGGGAGGGTCCTTCGCGCTACTGGTGGTCAACGAAGGGGAAGGTGTCCTCGCGCAGGTGTCTTGTTGGAAGGATTTCGATCCCACTATCCCCTTTAATTCCCTCTTTTCTCGGGTTGCAGAGGGCTACCTAAGGGATTTTTGGAGACCTAGACGAAGGGGTTGTGTGACCAAAGCTTAGGGGCTTCTTCTGTTTTTCCAGTTGTGCAAACGAGGAGCCCTAGGGTTCTATTTATAGGCAAACAGGAGACCCTGGTCGAAGGAGTTACCCAATTTAGGTTCATGGCGGAGTTTTCAGGCGTAGATACCCCGCATAGGGGTGGCCAGTCTTTCAATGCCGCGAAGGGGGGGGGGGGTGGGTGGCGCGAGCCTTCTGGTGCGTAGGGGTATGTGCGCAGGCCAGTTTAGGCAAGTTCTTTTGATTCTTCTTGGGGCTCTTCATCTCTTTAACATACTTCAGGTACTCTTCATAATCTTTTCATCCCATGTGACAAAATGGAGTGTCATCAATGACTTCACCTCTTTGAGAAATGTTTGAGGATGTGAGTCCCACATCGAATATGAGGTATATTTTCGTTCTTTTTATTCATTATAAATCAACACCAAGGCCCTCTCTTAGGTGGTATCTTGGGTATTGAGTCCATTCTCCTCCATTCTAACATGGTATCAAAGGAGGTTAACCCAAAACCCTCTCTTTCCCTCTCTCTTTCTAGAGAAACCCTTTCCTGTGATATTCCCCCTTTGGGGGGTGGCGGCTCTCTGGCCAATTGTCATCGTAACAGCGGCGCTGCCCCTTGCCATCTCCAGCCTCACGCATCACCTTCGTTTCCCAGCAACAACAACGAAGCCTATTGCGCCACCCCTTCAGTTATCGTTGTGCCCCCTTCTACTCGTCACGCGTCCAGTAGCTATGGCGACCCCTCCTTTGCATCGCCCCACCTGCGCAACGACCCCCCCCCGGCGCGACGACTCCTCCTGTCACGTTCCCTCCTGTCACCCCACCCTGATGCGATTGCTGCTGCTGCGCCTACCTGCCAGTGCCGACCCCCCACCGTTGCTCCTTTCTTAGAAGCCGCAACTGACGCTCGACGCCCCTCCCTCCTTCGACGCCGGTCACAACCACATAGATCGGTGAATTCTCCCAGTTCCTCTTCGGGCGTGCTACCCTGTGTGCTCTAGTCCCTTTGTTGTCGGATTTGGCTGTCCCATCCCTCTGTCCATCCCACATGGCCCCTGCCGTCATATTGCCGCACCCGCTCGCGCCTTTCTTGTCAGACTCTGATCCTGTCGCATGGCGTTCCTGCACGTTTAGATGCTCCTTACTCCTGTCGAGGCTCGATCCGGCTATTCCTGTCGGTGTATTCTATTTCCAGTTATTTCTTTTGGTTCTGCATGATGGGCGTTGTTCCTTGGGTGACAATCTTTTCAATGACATTCATCAACTTCTTGAGAGGAGCAACCATAACAATTTATTTTTTCTTATGTTTTGTCTTGTTATGTATTCAAGCCGGGTATGTCCAGCTTGAGGGAGAGTGTTAGCAGTGTTTTTTGTTTGCTTTGTTTCTTTTTGCTTTCTTACGTATCCAAGTTGGGTATACCTAGTTTGAGGGGGAGTGTTAGAGGATGTGAGTCCCGCATCGAATATCATGTTGGATTGGTGCAGCCCGATCTGTTCTGGATGATGGTTGAGTTGAATGCATCCAGACTTAATGCCACCTTTCACCGTACCACAACGGACTTCCTGTGCGGTTGGCGGAATAGCGATCCATCTTCTTTATTAGCCCATTTTGGGTTAGGGTTTCCGTGTAGTGAGAACTCTGGAAAATCTCTGCAATTTTTGTTCCCGATTATAGTGAAATTCTGCCTATTTGTGGACGTAGGGATTATTCTCGAACCATGTAAGTCTTTGTGTCCTGCATGTAATTCTTTCTTCTGCTTTTTCATTCCTCTACAAACCCTTTCTGTCATAGTGACTCCTAACGTTTTCGCAACATATCAAGTATATTTTCATTCTTATTATTCATTATAAATAAACACCAAGGCCTCTCTTAAGAGGTATCTTGGGTATTGGGTCCACCCTCCTCCATTCTGACAAGAAAAATCCCTCAAGAGATGATACTTATGTGCTTTGTCCACCAATGTGACCTTGACTCCTTTGCAAGGGTCATCGTTGCAATATTATCACAATAAAGTGTGATAAGATTTTTACTGTTAGGTATTACATCAAGCTCTTGGACGAAGTTGCGTATCCGAACTGCTTCTTTAGCTGCCTCAGAAGCCACAATATATTCGGACTCTGCTGTAGAATTTGTGACCATAACTTTTTTTGATCTCTTCCAGCTCACAACACCTCCATTGAGAGTGGAGATGTATCCTGTCTGCGATTTCAAATCGTCTTAATCTGTTTGGAAACTAGCATCTGCATATTCTTCGATGACTAGTTCTTCGTCTCCTCCATAGTTTAGGAGCATATCTTTAGTACACCTCAGATACCTAAGGATCGTCTTTGCTGTCATCCAATGACAATCACCTGAGTCAGCTTTATATCTCTTTATCATACTCAAGGCGTAGGCGACATCTAGTCTAGTACATAGCATAACATACATGACTGACCCAATTGCCGATGCGTATGAAATCATTGTCATACTTTGTCTTTTCTCATGTGTCTAAGGACACATTTTCTTGGAAAGATGAATGTCATGTTACATCGGCAACAATCCTTTCTTGGATTGTTCCATACCGAACCTCTTCAGTATCTTGTCAATATATGTATCTTGACTTAAACCGAACAACCTCTTGGATCTTTTACGATGGATCTTGATTCCAAAGAATATATTCTTCTTCGTCTAAGTCCTTCATAGAGAAACATTTATTTAACCAGGTTTGATTGATATTTTGTTTCCAATAAGTAGTATGTCATTGACATATACTATTAAGAAAACGATCACACTCCCGCGAAACTGTTTATAGACACAAGGCTAGCATTCATTCTTTCATGAAATCAAATTTCGTTATGGTTTCATTAAACTTAATGTTCCACGACTTGGATGCTTGCTTTAATTCATAAATGGATCTTTGCAATTTACATACCTTGTTGGCATTATTTTGAGTCAAAAACCCTTCAGGTTGTGTCATAGAGACATCTTCCTGAAAGTTTCTGTTTAAGAAGACTGTTTTGACATTCATTTGCCAAATCTCATAGTCATGGAAAATAGCAATGACAAGTAGAATTTTGATGGATTTCAGTATAGCAATTGGTGAAAAAGTTCTGTCGTAGTCTATGCCTTGATGTTGTTTGAACCACTTTGCAACTAGTCGTGCCTTATAAATGCTGACTTGTCCATTCATGTCCAGTTTCTTCTTGAATACCCATTTACAACCAACTAGCTTTACATCCACTGAAGGGTCTACCAAAACTAGTTGTGCCACTTTCTGTTTCATTGTAGGTTACATTATCATTATTATCAACTAATAACGAGTGAACATCCCTGGTGACTAGAAAACCATACCGCTCTCATCTCTCTTGTATTCTTACGTGGTACTTGTGTCTCTGGAACTTCTTCCACGGGGCTTTGTGGAATTTGTTCCTATGTCAACTTTTGTGTATTTTGAGTTTGGATTTCATCAAAGTATATCTCGCTCCTATCTCTTTTAGAGATATGATCATTCTCATAGAATGTGAGACGTTTGTCAACCACAACCTTTTTATTTGAAGGGTCGTTTAGGTAATATACTCTTGTTTCCTTGGGATATCTTATAAAGATACACTTTGTGCCTCAGGGTGTAAGTTTGTTACCTGAAGAGGTTTTAACTAACGCTTCACATCCGCACACATGTAAGTATGACAACACAAGTTTTTTTCTACTCCACAATTGGTATGAAATACCGTCTGTCGCTTTAGTTGGTACTCGGTTTAGTACGTATGTTGTTGTTTGTAACGCATATCCTTAAAATGATAATGAAAGACTCGCATGACTCATCATTGATCTCACCATCTAACAAGGTGTGGTTATTCCTTTCGTTTACACGATTCCATTGTGGTCTATAAGGAGTGAGTTGGGATAAAATCCCAAAGTCCCGTAAATAATGAATAAATTCTTGATTAAGATATTCTCCACCATGGTTTGAGCGGAGTTTCTTAATCTTCTTACCAAGTTGGTTCTTAGCTCCATTCTTGTATTTCTTGAATATATCAAAGGAATTCGACTTATACCTCATTAAGTAGACATATCCACATCTACTTAAATTATCAGTAAAAGTTATGAAGTATGAGTACTCACCTTTTGCTTCAACTGGAAATGGTCCACACACATCGGTATGAACTAATTCATTAAGTTTTTTAACTCTTTCACATTTTCCACTAAATGAGGTTTTGATCATTTTGTTTTATAAACATGCGTCACGTACACCAAGTGGTTTTAGTTCAAAAGAATCTAAATATTCATTCTGGTGTAATTTATTCTAACGCTTTTCGTTTACTTGACTTGACCAGTGATGCCATAGTTGGGTGTGGTATAAGTTATGTGAAATAGTTTTGTTATCAATTGTCATTACTTGCTTCGTGTAATCCAACACATAAAGACCGTTATTTAAATACGTCTTACCATAACAAATGCTATATTTATAAAAGAATCAACATTTATTCTTGAACTTGAAAATAAATTCATATGTATCAAGTCTGGATGCAGAAATATTGTTTTTGGTAACAGATGACACATAATAACAATCTTTTAAAACCATGATCATTCGCGTTGGTCTGACACACATGCAGTGTGCAATAAATGCACCGTGTCTAATAATTGCTCGGAGTGTCATGTATCCCGCGACACGTCCAGGTGTAGTGCACTTTGGTACACGTCGTGTGCTCCGGCTGCACGCCGAGTAACTCAGTCTCACCGACTAGAATCCTCGGCACTTCCTGATGGCATCTCCAATCGTTCTTCATCTGTTCTTAGTCCTTTAAGAAAATGAAATCCGGAACGGTGATAATTAATTTATTGAAAGCATATTAATGAAAAATCGAATTAAAGAACGAATATTCTGAAAATGAAAGATCAACCCCTATTGCACATATATATCAACAATCAAATAACTAATTATAAATTTAAACGCGACTCCTCTGATACCATTTGTATCTTCTGGATGCAGCGGAAACGCATGGTGGACTAATAACCATAAGATTTTTGTTGGATTCGATAGATCATTCGCTAATTGTGCAAGACGTAAACGTCATGACCAATGAAAATTTTATATCGAATGTTGACATCGAGAAGCCCAAAGCCTGGAGTGGTTCTTCAGGTTTAATGGATTCTTCCTTGGTCACACTTTGCGTGTGACCCTCTAGGATTCTTTTTCATTGACATTAGACGAGTTCGCCTAAAGTTCAAGATTACTCTCTAGCAACAGGTTAAAACATCCAAGAGAAAGAACTTAATGTCGCAACGCCCACAACCACATTCGAACGTTTGTTGTATAATATAATCTCCTTATCACAATATCTCATCAAGCAGGTTGCACATTGGTGTTATCGGCCAATATGCTTGATACGACCTTTTTTTACTATTCGAAATAAATTTTTCGTTACACAATGACCATTAAATTTAATGTGGTTGGTTTCATTTCAATCAAAGGGTCGTGATATCATTTTCTATAGAGATGGAGGGGGCAAATCCTTCCTTGACTTATTCATTAATAACACATCATTTGTGATACGCTCAACATAACCAACTTCGCCATGAAATGTTATCGTCATGGTTTACAGTACTACATTTAAATGCGCGAGTCATGACATGCATTAATAATAATCTTAAAGTCTAAGGACCATTACACACGCTAGCAGATAGGAATATTCGTTGACATATAAACATGCAGAATTCTTATAGCGGGTCTGTTCTCATAATATCCCGTCTTGAAGATTACATAGTGCAAACTTCATGAGTAGAAGTCTCATATGCTTACAAGTACTCGCACTTGACAGTCAACATTATGTGTGTCTCATCATAGTAAGTTATTCGACTGTAGAACTATATTTAAGAATATCATCATGACATTTCAAGGTTCTCATCATAGTAGAGAACTGTTGTCTTTATCAATGTGACAGATACTATAGGACATTATTGCATTAAAGTCATGCAGAACAATGTACAATATGTAATAAGATGTTCTATTAATATTCAAATCTTCGAATATACATGTAATCCAAAGCACAAACAGTTTGTTCTAGAATACCAACTACAACATAAGGGTGAAGTTTCTTTGGTCACTTGCTTGCGAGAGAGCTTTCCAGGAGCTGAAGAGTAGGTTGACCTTAGCATCGATCCTTACCTTACCTGAGTTGGGTAAGGAGTATATTGTGTACTGTGACGCGTCTGGGGTTTGGCTCAGAGCGGTTTTGATGCAGTACCAAGTGGTTGCTTATGACTCAAGACAGTTGAAACCACACGAGAGAAATTACCTTATAATCTAGAGTTAGTTGTGGTGGTACACGCCCTGAGATGCTGACGATATGATCTTTTAGGCGAGAGGTTCGTGGTTTACATAGATCACAGAGGCCTCAAGTACATCTTTTCGCAACGAGACTTGAACCTTCGGCAGATGAGGTGAGTCGAGTATCTGTAGTTTTTCGACTTCGAGTTGGCATACACTCAGGCAAGGGCAACGTTGTTGTCGATGCCTTGTGTAGGAAGATGCAAATAGAGGCAGTGCAGTAGTCCTGTGATAAGTGCCGGATGATGGGGCGCTTAGCATACATGCATCTAATTGTTCATGGAAGTTTCGGAGCTAGTTCCGCCATTGAGGCTCTCGGATGGTGCATCCTCCATTGGATCAGTGGTGTGTTGCCCCCAACATTTTCCACTTAGGATCCAAGATGCACTCGTTTAATTATGTATTCAGTCAAGTATAACAAATTCTAAAATGGTGCAAGAATCCTTTAAACGCTTTATAAAACATAATTTTTGAAACATATGTATATCATGGAATCAACGTAGAAATTGCTATCAATCATCAAACAACTTAATCAACACAAATATTCGTTGAATCCGATCATCAAATTATCTAACACAAAAAATCAAATGTTTCAATCATAAGGAAATTTGTGATGAATGATATACACTCCATAAAACATGTTTATATCTACCAAAAAACTGTGCCCGAACTCTCTGAAAATTAAGGTTATAGGCGTATCTGTCTCTGGGACTTTTATTTCAGCCAATATCTCTTAAATTTTTTGAAGAGCGCCTGTCTGAATTTGTTATCCAAAATTCATTATGGAAATTAAAGTTTTAAAAAATCCCAATATCCTATCCTAAATCCACCTATGAAGCCAAGAATCTATTAGAACGAGTTTAAGTGAGAGGGCTCGGGTGAGCGAGCTCTCACCTTAGGCTATTGGATGAATGAGAAGTTAAAGGACGAGTCTCCTTGACTGTCACATGAAGAACGAAAATGGGGGTTTGTGCATGTTGCCCTCTGCAACTTCCCCTCTTTTTTAATACCACCTTCCCCACTTTTTATGCATTTGCCTTTTTTAATTTATCCATTGGACTACTAATATGTTACAACGTGTGTGTAGTTAAAGGACGAGTCCCCCTAACTGTCACTTGAAGAACGAGAATGGGGGCTTGTGCATGCTGCCCTCTTTAACTTCCCCTCTCATTTAATACCTCCTTTCCCACTCTTTATGCATTTGTTTTTTTTTAATTTATCCATTGGATTACTAACATGCTACAGCGTGTGTGTGTAGTTCAGTACATTTTTCAATATATATTTATATTACACCACCACTGCAGACGTCACTTTCCCCTTTTTATCTTTTTATCATTTTTTTTGAGCTCATTAATTTATTTAATATTGTTAAACCCAGTTTTATTATATTGGGTATTTTCGAGGACCACATTGGAATACTCCACCATGTATTCCTTTTTACCCATCTATAAAAGAATGTCCCCATCTCACATTGAGGTAAGGGGAATTCACCTCCTACACTCCTATTTTACATGGTATCAAAGGGATTGGAAGCTCGTGTTGTAGGTTCCGGGCGCAGCGGAAGCGCGTGTGTGGGTGTACCCAACTTTAATTTTACCGTTAACAACAATCAATCCGAGATCCATCACGATGATAAAACACAGGATCTTCAGAATAGAACGAAGAACGAAAAGGAGAGAAGTCTCGGAACCATAGAGATGATCATCATATATTGGTTATAATTAATTTAATTAAAAGACAACAATTACCCTGATAGAATTCTCTCCCCGTTGATGCTTCTGGTCATGATCCAAAATGTGATTCGTCGTTGCGTCGTAGAATCCAAGTGTAAGCTTCCTCTAGCGGTGATCCACGCGTGCTCCACATATCTCTGGACGTCGCCGAAGAGATCTTCGGGTGGTAGCACGGAAGAGCCTTCGCTTGCGATGCCCGCCTTTGATCGACTTGAGAGCCGTTTCCAAAGCGCTCTCCTCGATCCGGTGGAGGAGGATCTCTCTCGTAACTTGAGAGCGTTTTTGGAGGAAAGGAATTTTCTATTGGCTTAAGAGCTTTCTCCAGATTCATTGTGCACAACAACAATGGATCTCTTCGGCGACGTCCAGAGATAATAAAATGAATCAATTACCAAAAGACATTTATTCATTTCATTTAATTCTTAGTAAGATCCCATGTCTAATAATAACATTCGACTATTATTATCACTTGACATGCATCCAGCGAATTACACATAATATTATTTAATTAAATAAATAATATTATTTCTCACAAATTCCCAGAAAAACTACACGACGTGTATTTTTGTTTTTCCATTTTCTTTATTTTCTCCACCACATTTATTAGACCTTGAATAATGACTTTATTTCTTAAATAAATATCACTGCATTATTCGCTAATAAATATATTATTTCGCCCACAATATATTCTCTCGAATAACTAGTGTCAAAATAAATGCGATCAGGTATCCTTGAATAATTATTAAACCACAACCGGGAATAATCTTTATTCAACTTGTTAAATGAATATTTAACTGAGATACTTGGATACACTTAGTGTGTGACCCTCTAGGCCTCTTTCTCAGTGGCATTAGGCGGTGTTTGCTTAAAGTTCAAGGTTAACGTCTAGCAACACACCAAGACACCCATAGAGAAAGAAGTTAACGCCGCAATGACGTGTCACCTCATACGAACACTTACCGTGTAATATAATCCATTTGTCTCGATATCTCGAATCAAGCGGGTTGCATGCTAGTGTCATTAACCCATGCGCTCGATTACTCTTTCTTTGACCTCCCGGAATTGAACTTGTCCATTCCTCACCATAGCCATGGATTTATTTAGGATATATCAATTCCATCAAAGGGCTTGAGATATCAACTTCCGTTATGGAACAGAAGGGACAAATCATTTCTCGCATTATCTATTAATGCAGTATTACTCGTGACGCAACCAACATATTCTACCTTACTGCGAATAGTGTGTTGTCACAGTTTTCGTCAATACATCTAAGTGCGCGAGTTGTAATACCCATTAATAATAATCTTAAAGTCTAAGGACCAATACACACGTTCGCAGATAGGAACATCCAACGATACTATGAAATGTGGATTTCCTATTGGCGGGTCTGGTTCTCATAATATCCTTCTGGACATTACCAAATGCGCACATTATGAGAAGGTGCCTCAAAGTTTTATGAGTCCTCACCCCTAATGGTCTTTATTATTTGTGTCTCTCAAATAACATCATCCGGGTATAGAACATATATTCGAGAATAGTTTTATGTTACTTCCGGGTTCTCATCATAACAGAGATTTGCTATGACCCTTTAGTGCAACAGCTATCCTTAGAACATTATCATATGCATTGTCGCGTAAAAGAACAATCAAGATGTGATAAGGTACTTATTAATATTCAAATCCATGAATACAAGTTTATCATAAAGTACAAAGTAGTTGGTTCTAGACCACCAACTCCAACACGTGTATCTACTCGAGGAAAATATGAAGTGCGATGCTGTTTCACAATGAAAGGAGACATGCTGACTGATATCGGGAAACAGTTGATGAATGGCGGAGGCGGGTGGATGACCAACCAGGAATGCAGGTCCAATGCACGCACAAAGACAGACGTGCAGACGAAAGATGACGGTCCCTCGAACATGTATACTTCGTCTCGAAGCTGGCCTCTGTCAAGTTCTCTGTTCGTCGTCCGCTCCTGAAACACAACAGCAGATGATGTAAATATGGCACTGCAGTTGAAATCCTTTGTAAGCTTACTGATGGATGGAAGGTTAAAAGGGTTACGAGGCACATGTGTCACAGAGGGCAGGTGAAGAGATGAATTCAGAGAGCAAACACCAAAGCTGGCAATGGGGAGAGTTGATCCATCAGCGACGGTGATGGCTGAGGAATCGGCATATGGACGGTAGGTGGATAACATACCTGCATCACCGATGAGATGGTCTGATGCACCTGAGTCTAGCATCCAGGCAGGGGAGCGACGATCGACAAAGGTAGTGGAACCACCAGAGTGGGCAAGAGAAGCCAACGAAGGCCCTGGCAGAGAGGTGTTTCGATAATTGTGAATCATCTGAAGCTCAGTCATGGAGAGGTCTCGAGATGATGGAAGAGCTGTGGTTGATGGTGAAACATCGTGGACCGCAATCTGGTCTTGCCGAGGTGGCTGGGATGGACGACCATGAAGAACCCAACAACGATTGATTAGGTGGCTGAGCTTGCCACAATGCCGGCAAAGGGGACGAGGACGCCCCTCCCCATGGTTACGTCCACGAGTGCCTGAGGAGCGTCCACTGCCACGACCCAAGAGGGCGGTGTGATCGATGCTTGGAGTGGGTGGCAGAAGTGCCCGATGAGCCTTTCCTAGGCGATGATACTCCTGTGGAATCTCTAGGGAAGAGGGGCTGACGAGCATCTCCGTGGCCGTCGTCGCATACTTCGAAGCGAGGCCATGGAGTAGGCTAAAGAGACACAATTGGCCCCTCTGGGCCAAGGCTGCCGCTGGTGTCTGGGGAATGGGCCATAGCTCAAGCAATTCATCCCGGAGAGCTTTCCATTCCATGAAGTACGACGGAAATGAACGGTCCTGTTGGCGGATGAGCGACAAGCGCTGAAGAATACCGGAGACCCGAGCCAAATTATTGGTCTCGGAATACATGAGGGTTAAGGAATCCCAGAGTTCCTTAACCATATTGGCGGTCCGAGTGACGTCCTTGATGGAGTGGTGTATGGAATTGACCAGTAAGGCAAAGGTCTTCCTATCATCAAGTTTTCATGGACAATATCTGGGACGGAAGATGGGGGCGGAGGATCTTCGTGGTGGGAGTCGAGGTCCATGCCCGTGAGTGACATCAACACCGTCTTCTACCATACCGAGAAATTGGTTGAGTCGAGCCGCTCATCAACTAGGTGGGTGGAGGCTGTGCTGACCGTGAAGCCTGGAGGGGCCATGGAGGCAGGTGATGTCGTAGGAGGGCGCGAGTTGGTGGGGACCAGGAAACCGCAGGATGGTGGGTGGTGGTCGGTCACGAAGCTAGGAGGGGCGACGTCGAGCGGGAGCTGCGCGCGAGGAGGTGGAGCGAAGGGTCCGCCTAGTGGGGGGCTGTTGGACTGGTGCATACCGACCGACACCGACAGACTTTTGACTTTCAGTCGGCAGCCACTGTAGCACTTTTGACAAAGGTGACCCTCTTTCACTGTAGCGACGCGGACTTCCTGTTCGGAACAGTGGATCGTCTTCTCCATATGTATCCCATTTCGAGCTAGGGTTTCTAACCTGAAAACTCTGTAATTTGTGCTCCCGATTATAGTGAGAATTCCGCCTCTCCGTGGACGTAGGGATTATTTCCGAACCATGTAAATTTGTGTGTTCTGTGTGCTTTCATTTCTTTTGCATTTTCTTTCCATATTTCGTTTCTGTCGTTGTGGCTCCCAACGATTCCGCAACAGGGGCGATGGAGGCGGGGAGCAGAAATCGTCTTCAGTGCTGACAGACCTCTGTATTAAGATGTAAATAGAGTAGTTTGGCCCGAACGAGTACATTTTCAGAGTGCAATGGGCAAGTCGTTTGGTGCCGGTGCAGGAGCATCAGACGAAGCTAGGACAATGGTTTCCTTTGCCTGGACAGGGGGCACAGTCGAGGGGTGACAAAAGTAGACTGTACCAAAACGGTGATCAGCAGGGGGAGACACCAGAGGAGGATGGATGACAACCATACTTGGGATCTGGTCCCCTTTCCAGAGGGAAAGCAGGTGGTTGGATGCAAATGAATTTTTACGGTCCATCTCAATGTCGACGACACTCTTCATCGCCTCAAAGCCCGACTTGTGGTGAAGGGCTTTGCTGAGACATATGACATCTACTATTTTGAGACCTCTTCGGTTGCCAAGATGGCATCAGTCCGCTTATCCATCTCTCTGGCCGCTTATCTTCACTGGCCGCTTCATCAATCGGATGTCAAGAATTTCTTTCTCAATGACTTTTTTGAAGAAGAGGTTTATTTGCAGCAGTCCCCTGGATTTTGTGTCTTTGGCACCGACTCCCATGTCTGTCGGCTTCGTCGATCTCTATATGGTCTCAAACAGTCTCCTCGTGTTTGGTTTGGCCGCTTCAGCACCATCTTCATCGCCTTTGGACTCTCGCAGTATGAAGGACCACACCGTCTTCTACCGTACGACGTCCAACGACTGCATCTTGTTGGTGGTATATGTTGATATCATTATCACAGGGAGCGACTCCACTGGAATCGCCCAACTCAAGGGGTATCTTCACCACCACTTCCACATCAAAGATCTTGATCCTCTCACATACTTCCTTGGCATCGAGGTCTCCCGTTCTACGGACACCATTTTTCTCTGCCAAAGGATTTATGCCATGAATATCTTGCAGGATGCAGGGTTGAGTCAGGCAACTGCCGTGGACACTTCTCTTGAGCCTGGGGAATGTTCTCTTTATGACGACATGACACCGTTTTCTCACTCAAAGAGCTATCGTCGTCTGGTGGACAAACTCAATTACCTCACCATGATACGACCCAATATTGTCTGTGCTGTTGGCAAAGTGAGCCAGTTCATGGATCATCCTACCAAATCTCAGTGGGATGTTGTTCTCTGCATTGCCAAATACATCAAGAAAGACCCTACCCGTGGTCTTCGGTACTCCATCACGCTCATTTGAATGTTGAGGCCTTCTGTGATGCTGACTATGCTGGTTGCTTTGCTACCCGCAAGTCTACTTCTGGGTTTGCCGTTTTCTTGGCAGGTAACCTTATCTCTTGGCGCAGCAAGAAGCAGACTGTTGTCTCCAGATCTAGTGCGGAAGCTGAATACTGTGCCATGACCACGGTCACTACTGAGATCTTCTAGCTTCGCCATCTCTTCCATGAGTTTGGCTTCCCACCGCAGATCTCTGCTCTTATTTGGTGTGACAATCAGGTGGCCACGAAGATTGCTTCAAATCCCGTCTTCCATGAACGAACGAAGCATATCGAGGTGGACTGTCACCTTCTTCGTCATCATCTTGAGCAGAACCATATCAGTTTCGGCCACATTCCGACGGCGGATCAGCTGGCCAACATCTTCACAAAAGGCCTTCCGGGAGATCGTATGGACTCTATCAGTACCAAGCTGAAGCAACCCAGCTTGAGAGGGAGTGTGTGTGGCCTTGTTTGTTGTCATCTTTCTTTTGTGGGACTTTTAGTCCAAGCTGGGTCCAACTTGGGGGGAGTGTTAAACCTAGTTTTATTATATTGGGTATTTTCGAGCCCCACATCGGAATACTCCAACATGTATTCTTTTTTACTAATCTATAAAAGAATGTTTCCACCTCATATTGAGGTAAGGGGAATTCGCCTCCACGTCTTTTACAAATATATTAACCATATGTATATGCATGCATGCATAAGTTTTGAGTACAAAGCTTCCTTGATTATGTCGTGGTCAACACAAACTCATGGAATCCACAACAAAAATAATTTAATGATGTTTATTAATTAATCAATAGTAAATGAGGATATGGAACTCTATTGAATTTTCTCCAGAAATTTTCAGAGCTCAAATTGTGATTTGTCTACAAAAGTTGCATTCAAAGGAGTCTGGATTTGAAGTGCCCCTATCCGAGAAAGGGAATTCATCCTATCTTGGGGCACGGTTGCTCGTATCCTGGGCAACGTAGAGAGAGAGAATTTTTGTTGGGCTCGAGTTTTATTTATTTATATGCTTTTCTTATTTCTTTTGCATCTCCTTCAAACCTACTGGACTCCGTGTGTAGATTGCTTTGAGATTACTTTATTAAAGTCTATTGTATTAATTAATGTCTGCTAAGAAGGATCCTACTTTATTCTGTGTATAGATTGGTCAAACTTTCCTCTACTGTATTTATAGACTAGGAAGAAGAATTCTACTGTATTTCGTATATAGATTGGTACACTTTTTCTACTGTATTTTACAGACTAGGAAGAGACCTTTCTGCGCTTTGTGTGTAGATTGTCATGAACACCAAATGTAACACTCGTCTTGTCCTGCAGCTGTGGGCACTGGATTCTGTGCCTGGAAAAGTTAGCCCCCGGGAGAGCTTTGGAGAAACGGAGAAAGTTCTGGAAACCCTGCATAAGTTACCTTCACCGATTCCGTCACGCAAGTAAAACCGGTGTTCTTTCTCAGTGTTCTTGAAAAATTATAAAAGAATACAATGTTTGCATTATGTGGTTCAGGTGGCTTGTGGATTACTTGTTCAACATGGGTTTCTCGATGGCTTTGGCGCAGTGGCTGGGCAGCAATCTGAAGGGGCAGGGAGAGCATGTTAGATGGGCTTTTAATCTTGAATGTGCTGTTCAGCTCTTCAATTCGTACAGGTAAAAACTACAATTCCTTAGTAAGTGTTATCAAACAAAGCCTAAACGGGTTTTGAGGAGGAAGATGGGTGCAGGGTAAGGGAGTACTGGTCAGTGTTGGAGCAGCAAAGTGAGGAGGGGCAAAAAATCGGCTTCGTGCTCGCAGATAAGAGTGACAGGTGGGCGGCGGGTGTTGTTGGGAAGCTGGAAAAGGTGGCTGCTGGGTCGGGCGGGTCGGTTTCGGTTCATGTTCTTCCCGATTCTGGCCACTGGGTTCACGTGGACAACCCGCAAGGGTTGCTCCATATATTGGCTCCCTGCTTGGCTTCGGTATCTTGACATATCCATGGACACCTTTAATACAATACATATTATACTCTTCAGATTTAATCATGCATACATAAATAAGTTAAGAAGACAAAACTAGCAGTCATTTCATTCGGTGGAATATCCAAAATTTTATTTTAAGATCATACACAAAGTCAAAATTGTCTTATCCATGCTAACTGATAATATAATCTCAATAATTTCACGAACTCTAGGAATTTAATCTAAACATATTTTCCTGAGTTTTTTTTTTAGTTAAATGGGTTTAGATAAAAAATATTTTTTAACATGGGACGAGAAAAGCGTTAAAAACACGAGTGTTTTACATTTATTTTTGGGGCAAAATAGGTTGAAAGTATAAACCATAAATGCATTCCTCTAAAAAATGTAAAATAACTCGTAGGGGGTGCTGAAGAAATCATCTCAGGTTGGGATGCCCAACCTGACCCTCAGGGGTTGGGTTTCGGCCAATGGATGGCCGTCACGTCGCCGCTGGAAATTTTTGGTGGAAATTTCCACTGTAAATTTTCGGTGGAAATTTCGCGTCGTGGCGGCCATCCATTGAAATAACACTAAAAATAAAATAAAAAAATATATTATTGGCTCGTCTATGTTGACATACTTAGGTCAATATTTTTTTTCCTCAGTTCATTTAAGCCTATTTAAAGTGCGAACTATTTTTTCTAATCTATTCCCCTCTATAAATGTGGACTACGAGTCTGACCCGAGACTTGTTAAGCACCTCTAAAAATATGTTAACATCATTAACACAATCTACTATAATAATATGATTATTGTTGCATTATTATATTATTAATCACATCATTAACAAAAATTTGTTATTTATTACATTATCAATTACATTATGAGTTATTATTAATAATTAATAATGTATTATTAATAGTCATGTATTATTTATTTGTTGAGTCATTTTCCTAAATGATTTCTTATGGATCCTTAATTTGATAAACCACAATACACTTTATTTTTTTCCTCGTGTTTAAGTACATTTAAGTTTGTGTAGAATTCTATCTTCTAGATTATGGAACTTTTGATTATTCTCATACTGAACCTTTGTTCCGCAACATCTCAAAGAATCATCTGAACCTTGTACAAATGGAAGAACGCGTTGAGGCGAGTTTGAAGCCGTTGTAATCGTCGTCTCGAAGACCTTAGAAAGACTATCACAGGTTTATTACAACTGATGCTTATAAATAGAGGATCGAGACATTGAGAACTAAATGTTAAAAAACTGAAATGTTGATGTGTTGACATTCGAGAGGTGATTGTGACTTCTATGATAGGAAGCTTATGTTTGTTTTTCATTGCGTTCTAAGTGCTTCTATTTTGTGAGGATTTTTTTTGTAAAAGCCCTTATTATAATTGTTCTGATCCCCATCCTGCATGATCAAAGAAGTATTGATGATAAGGACATGGCGATGCTGATCTTTTGTGATTAAAGAAGCTTTGGGGAAAATGTTTGTGCTTCCGATCTTTGATCAAATAAGTCTGGGGATATGAATTGCTGGTTCCAATCTTTCAGATCGAAGAGGTTTTGTTTTGGAACCTAGCGCTTACAGATTGAGGATAGATTCAGTTGCTAGTTTGGATTAAAAGCAAAGAGGTTTGGGGGATAAGAATCCGTATATCCTTTTAATAAAATTTGCTTTAAGGGTTTACCGATTGTCTTCTGGGACCTTATTGTTTGTTATACATATTGTTGCGTTCTTGTTATTTTATTGTTTCACTTTGTTTTAATTTGGTTAGTTTGTATCTTTCAAATTGTTTAATTATGCTGTCCTTTATATTTTGTTATTAGTTTGGAATTAGTTGTTGTACTTCTCTCTCTCATGGTGTTTTTATGATCACAAACAACCACTCATCTTACTAACGTTTTTATTTAAGTGGGTTTCAGTATTTTACTAACGTTTTCATTTTGTAACGTCCCAACCCAAATCACCGGGTCCGAGCCGGAATGCTACATAACCTCATGCACCCCTCCTTGTATGCAAGAGTCTGCCAACTAGCAGTGAGAGTCTCAAGTGGAACTTTGGGGAGACTATACCCTCTGTATCGAGTCATAGGATTAATAATCAACAACAACAATATAAATAATTATCTACTTTCAAGTTTTGTCTACTGCTTACTTAGGTTTGATTTCCACTTTGGGAGTTGTTACATTGTATGTAAGTTCCTTTAAAGCCTTGATGAAGGCTTTGACTCCTCTCTTTCCATCCTTCAAAGCCTTGGAATTAACTAAGAAGAACTTCAAAAGGCATTAAAGTGAAGTGGTGGAGGTTCCAGTTGAAGATGACGCTGTGCAGGTAGCACCAACTACCCGATGAGGTGCACTGGCTATCCGGCGCAATGGTAGCACCAAACCTCTCCTTCAGCATGACCACCGGCCACCTGGTGGAGGAGCACCAGTCAACCAGTGGCTCCACTAGAGATGCATCTTTTCTGTTAAGAGGCCATCGGCCAGCTGCTGGCCAGTAGCAGCTCGCCGGTGGAGGTCTTCCAGCAACACCCGGTTCTAGGAAAGCCACCGACTACCCAATGGTGGCTATCGGGTACCCAGTGGCGTCGGGCAGACTCCTGCGAGTTTGCACTTAATGTGAAAGTCCATTATCTCAGCCCATTCCAAGTTCGTTGTACCCCGATGAATTCCAGAAGATTCTAGAGTCCTTTGGAGCCTATAAATAGCCTCCCTTGGCTCCTTGAAGACTTACCTTATGATCCTTGCTCCCAACGATGTGCCCTTAAAGATCAATCAATGGCGAAGCGCTAAAAGTTCTCTGATCCTCTCAAGAGCCTTCAAAGTTCCAAATTTCCTCAAGCCACTCCAAGCTTTCTCATAATATCTTATTTCTCCATTGTACTTCATTCCATTAAAGAGATTTGCGAGCGGTGTGTAGAGGGTTTGCCTAAAGGAAACCTCTCTTTCCTCAACCTCCTTTCACAAACAGTTCACACTCTGCTAAAAGTGTGGAATGAGTTCCTTAATGAACGACGACGCTCAAGAGGGTGCTCACAAGCCACAATTGTGAGGAACGGGTTCTTGATCACCGTTGAGGCCAAGGGATTTATGCAACAAACCTCTCGAGTTGGGAGGTGGATACGTAGAGACTCACATCGAGCTTTAGCTGAACTCCTTATCAAATCGTGTTTGTCTTATATGTACTTTTTCACACTGCATCATTTACAATTGACTCGCACACTTGCATAAATCCAGTTCGATCGTTTGCACGCTTAATTTACTTTTATATTATTATTATAAACTCGAATCAAATTTATCAACTATCGTGTTTTCGATTTATCGCTTTAATTGTTTTCTTGCAATTTAAAAATTTTTAAATGGCAATTCATCCCCCCCTTGCCATAATCTCTGACCAACAATTGGTATCAAATGAGTTTTTTTAAAAAAAACTCTTGTTTTTCAAAATTGTACTTATTTTCAAATTTTATTTTTCTAATCTTTAATTGATTTCAAAGCTTTTTTTCTATTATGGAAATTAATTCCAATTCGCATGCTCCATTTTTTGACGACACCGATTACTCATATTGGAAGAATCTGATGTTAACTTCCCTTGGTAGTATTTTTTATCCTGATTGGAAAATAGTAATGCATGAGTATGTTCCCACCAAAAAATCCGAAAAAATGGACTCCGAAAGATGTTAAGAATTTTGAATTAAATAATAAAGCTATGAATGCCTCACATTGTGGTTTAGATAGAAGTGAGTTTAATCATGTTTTCACATGCAAAATTGCCCATCAAATTTGTAAATTATTAGAAGTAACACATGAAGGCACAAACAAAGTTATGGACACTAGATTAGATATATACCATCAAGACTTTGAATGTTTTACTGCACATTTTAATGAATCTATTGCAAGCATGTTTATTAGATTTACTAACATCTGCAATAGTAGAAAGTCCCTCAGAGATGATTTATCTAGAGAAATGCTCATAAAGAAAATCTTATGGGTGTTACCCAACTCTTGGGCTCATAAAGTAATGACTATCCAAGAAGCCAAAGATGTGAAAAAGATGGCGGTAGAGGAACTCATCAGCTCCTTAAGGACATACAAAATCATGATGACATGCCAAGTGAAGGAGGAGGCTAATGAAGCAAAAGAAGTCAAGAAAAACATCACCTTCAAAGCTATTAACAAACAATAGTCTGAAGGTGAGGTTTTAAAATATGCTCATTTTTTCAGGAACACGAATAAATTCTCCAAGAAGAACTTCAACAAGTGATCCAAAAAGTCAAATTAAAAGGCGGAAGAGGAGGTGACGTGCTACGAATGTATAAAGAAAGGTTATATTAAACTGGAGTGCCCCGTCTACAAGGAAAAGATCAAAGAAAAGAAGAGAGGTAAAAAGGAATTTAAAGCCTCTACGTGGAGTGAAAGTGATGATTCCATGGATTCAACATCATCATCCATGCCAATTGAATCAATCTCGAAGTGCCTCATGACACATGTTGATGGAGATGTCAAGGTTAGTACTATCTTTCCCATTTCTTCCTCTTTTTCTTCCTCTCCCCATTCTTTTTCTCATTCTTCTCGCTCTTCTTCGTCTTCTTCTTCTTTCTCCTTCAATCACCTTAATTATGAAGAATTAAAACATGTCTGAGATCAACTTTTAAAAGGATATCATCAACTTGATTCTTTATATCTTGAACTCGAAAATAATAAAGTCGTTGAAGAAAAAAGTGTTCTCCAAAAAGAAAAATATTTTCTAATCCAAGAAAAAGAAGATCTCATCAAGAAAATTGAAAGTCAACCAATTGTTGACAAAATCGAATCCTCCATTAAAGACCTAAAAATTTCTCATTTTTAATTCATCAAAGGAGAAGAGAATTTAAATAAAATTTTGGGATCTCAAAAACCTGAAAAAGAATGTGTCGGTTTTGGTTACTCCAATCATGCGAGTTCTTCAAAAATTTCATCAAAAACCACTTTTTTTTAAGTTTTTTCTCAACATAATTTTTTTAATTATTGAAAAAATAACCGATCATTTAATCTATAATGTGGTTGCAAAAACACATGATATGGAAGACCAAAGTTAATCCCTATTCCTTCCAATATTTCCAAAAATAAAACCTTCTAAAAAAATAAGGATTCCGAAATTTTTATTGGCTAACGTAAGCGGACCCAAGTTTTTGTTGGTACCAAAACCATAAATCATTTAGTTTTATAGAAAAAATGACTTCCAAACAAAACCCAAGAAGCAATGCGGTACCTAGATTATGGTTTCTCGAGACATGTGTGTGACAACCTCTTAGAATTTAATCAAATCAATAAAAATGATGGAGGTCATGTAAAATTTAACAATAATTCTAAGGGTAAAATAATCAGTGAAGGTACCATTGGTTTTTCTCACACAACCTTGATTAAAAATGTTTTATCTGTAAAATACTTGAAATGCAATTTACAAAGTATTAGTCAATTGTGTGATATAGGTTTTAAAATATTTTTCGAAAATGATTTTTTTAGGTTTTTAAATTCAAAAGGAAAACTTCTTTTTACCACTTTAAGATTTCAAAATGTTTATAAAATTAATTTAAAATCTATTGATATCCAAAATGTCAAATGTTTGAGTGCCCAAGTGAATGAGTTATGACTATGGCAGAGATGGCTCGGTTATTATAGCTCCCATTCTCTTGTCAGACTCAACTGTTACAAACTAGTACGAGACCTTCCCAAATTACATTTCAATGATGACATGGTTTGTGAAGCATTCCAACTTGATAAGAAACACAAATACACTTTTAAGTCTAAAAATTACATTTATTCTTCAAAATATCTTGAAATGATCCATATTTACCTTTTCGATCCTAATCAAATTGAAAGTGTCGATGGAAAAACCTATACTATTGTAATTGTTGATGACTTTACAAGATTCACATGGGCTTATTTCTTAACTCAAAAAAGAAAAGCTTGCGAATCCTTCATCAAGTTTTCTAAAAGGGTTGAAAATGAAAAAGGTTTTTGAATAACCTTTGTGATAAATTGTTTTAACAAAGTTTTTTGTATTTGTTGAAAACCAAACTTTTTGTATAAGAATATTTTTGTTATTCAGGAATTGGACCCAATCCATCATATTTAGTTCTGTAAGAAAGTTGAAAGTTGCTGAATATTCAAACCCAAACATAAAGGGGGAGAAAAGTTTTATTCTTAGGGATATTGTTTTCTGGACTCAGTGGATCGAACTGAAAAGAACCAGACTCAGAGTATCAGATCCATCAGACTAAATCTGAGAAGGAAAGTAAGGCAAATCATAATGAGTTGAGAAAGTATGATAGATTGTAATGAGCTGAGAAAGAAAGACAGATCGTAATGAGCTGAGAAAGAAAGACAAATCGTAATAAGCTGAGAAAGAAAGGAAGATCGTAATGAACTGAGAAAGAAAGACAGATCGTAATGAGCTGATAAAGAAAGACAAATAAAGCTGAGGAAGATCCATCGTATTGAAGCTGAGGAAGCTACATCAGACTGAAGAAAGGTTAGAAGAATGATTATAAAGAAGACTCAAAAATAAGATATCAAAGTATTTGTGAAGAGTTGAAGTGGTCAAACTTGAAATTCAATTGTGTGTAAATCTTGTAGAAATTTGAGAAGGTTTGATGATGTCAAAGTTGAAGTTTAAATGTGAGCGATTTTCGGAGTTTTGAAATTTAAGGAAGTGGGGAAAGTTTTCAAGTTTCTCAATTTTATTTTTATGAGTCTCTTATAAAGAGAGGCACACCTCATTCTCATTTTGCAACTTTTTTTATAAGCAGAAAAGGTAGAGTGCTGAAGAAATCAAGTGAAAGTTTTTTTTTCCGAACATAGATCTCGTGAGGAGGATTAGATAGTTGAAAGTTTTTTTACTAGATTGAGAAAAATCGTATTGATAAGATCATATTGATTCGATCAGACTGAGAAAGATCATACTGAGTTTATGAGTAGAGTTTGAGAATCCAAGTTTGAGAAAGGGAGAATCATATTGATTTGATCGGACTAAGTTCATCGGACCCAGCCTCATCAGATTGAGAAAATCAGATCCAGCCAAATTGAACTGAAGATTTAGACTCAAAAATTATGGAGCAGTTTCATCAAAGTCTTTATTCTTTTTTTTGGATCAATTGTTTTATAAAAAACATTATAAACTGACGGGAGTCAGTATAATCTTTCCTATCGGGAGATAAAAGTCATCTAATAGGAGTTGACATAAGTTGTATTCACTTATTCATTATATTAATTTTCCATAGACCCACGAGAGTGGCTATGGCAAGGATGTAGGTTCTCACACTGAGGCCGAACCTTATAAATATTGTGTTCTTTACTTATTTTCATTATTTTTCATACATGAGTATTTACAAAAAGATGATAAGGAAATAAATCTTAACAGGTTACAGGGGTTATATTTTAAAAAATATTCAAACTTATAAAAAGTGAACACTTGATTCAACCCCCCCTCTCAGTTGTTATTCGATCCTTTGGAACTTAAATTGGTATTAGAGGAAAGGTTCCCTTGTTGAATCCTTATCATAGATAATATCAATTCTTCCAACAGTAAATGAATTCATATATTTGATGGAAAAAATTATTATGGATAGAAAAATAGGATGATTCATTATCTCCTATCTCTTGTCCTAGATTTTGTTGAAGCTGCTACTATTGGTTTTCCACCTAGTGAGAAAGATTCCCCTATGATGTTTGCTGATAAGAGAAATATAGAATTTGATGGAAAGGATATAAATGCAATCATTATGTACTTATCAGATAATGTTTATTAGAAGGTAATGAGTCTCAATACTTCAAAAAGGATATGGGAAAAGCTATAAATTATTTTCAAAGAGAATACTAAAGTGAAGGAAGAAAAGCTACAAATCTGGCATAGTAAGTATGAAGTCATCAGAATGAAAGATAAAGAAACTATTAATGAATACTTCACGAGGGTAAATGAAATTGTTTGCAACATCAGAGGATTCAGAGATGACTTGGAATATTCTACAATTGTGAAGAAACTTATGAGAAACTTTTTGGACATGTTTGATTCTAAAATTTCCTCTTTATAAGATAATGATGATTTATCTCTTGATGAATTACATAAATTTCTTGTTGCTTATAAAATGAAGAAATATTCAATGTTTAAAAGAGGATGAAATATGAAATTAATTTTGAAGATATAAGAAAGATGAAAATCCAAGATGTTGAAGAAGCTGAATCCTGTGAGTTTGAAGATAAGGAAGATGATGAGTTGAATGATAATATTATGTCTCTTATCTCTAAAAACTATCGAAGAAGAAGAGGAAACATGGAGGTAAACTTCCTCTCAAATGTTTTGAGTGTGGTGGAATCAGAAACTTTTATATGAATTGTGCCAAGAATAAAGTTGTAGAATATCGAGATGATTCCTATGAAAAAACCATGATGAAAGAAATGGAACAAAAATGATAAAGAAGAAAATTCATCCAATAAATACAAGAAGAAGTTTACTGGAAACAAAAGAAGTATGTTGAGTAAGAAATTTGAATTAGACTCAATTGAAAATAATTCTTCTGAAGATGAAAGTTTAGAAAAATTCAGAACCTTCATTGAAAAAATTGAGAAAATAAAAGATTATTCTGAGAGTGAAGAAGGCGGTGAAGAATCTTATAGAGAGTATCATTTCAAAATAGAACTTGTTTCATGTCTTGAGTAGAACAAAACTTTCAAGAAAGAAATTAGAGTAATGAAGAAAGATTGTGAAGAAGTTACCGATGGAAGAAAAGATGTCATCAATTAGGAGGAATAATACATTCAAGAGATCTTAAGTTACAAACTTAGAATTGTTGAACAAGGAAAAATGGTTGAAGATCTCAATATAAAGTTGGATTCCAAAGAAGAAGAAGTTAACAAGTTTCAATCAAAACTTATTAATTCCAAAAGTATTTTGAGGAAGATGAATGAAAACTTCAACAAATCCTTGGAAGTAAAATCAGAGACTTCTAAAGTTTTTGAGAAAAGTAAAATCAAGAATCAGGTGAAATCCTCACATAACAAAAATAATGTTTCATCTGATTTTTATAACATTTCAGGTTATAAAAAAAAGCATTGGGAAATATTAGGTTAAAAAAGGGTGTGATAAACCTATTTCATCTATAAAAGTTGAAAACTAACTCAGGAGGAAAGATGATCCATGTTCAGAGATTGTTAAAGAAGAAATAAGTTATCAACCTCAACAAAGTTTCTACAGAGAAAGATCTTACTTAAAAATAAAATCAAGATATGATGACTATTGATGGTGTTGTAGAATTTCTGGGCACAAAGCTTATAATTGTTGGCACAAATTATCTCTACCCAGAATAAGGTTTGAACAAAGTGAAAGTAATAGTGGAAGAAGGATGAGTAACTTTCCTAACTCACATGAAGTTATAAAAGAAAAATCTCAAGATGTTAGAAACTTTCCAACAAAAAATAAATTTTAATGTTTGGAGGAAGTATGTGGAAGATGTGATGAGGCTGTTCATCATGACAAAAAATATATGACACTCCTTCCAAAACAAGTTTCTTATGATAGAAAATAAAAGGAACACGTTTCTTACATCATGCATGGCACGATATCTCTAAGGTAACTGTAATCGATAGGAAACCGAACCGACTCACTTAAGAATCTCAAATGGTCTGACATATCTCGGTGAAAGATTACCTTGTATCTTGATCCTCTTATGTCCCAACCTCGGTGTGGCGTGTAGGAAAACTTGATCTCCAACCTCGAACTCCAAAGGTAATCTGCGACGATCGACATAAGATTTTTGATGAGACTGCACAGTAGCCATCCGTTTCTCAATCAAGTGGACCTACTCAAAAGTCTCCTGCATGAGATGTGGTCCCAGTAAGGCTGCCTCACCTGCCTCTAACTAGTACATGGGAGAACGACATAGCCTACCATATAAACCCTCGTAAGGTGTCGTCTGTACAGTCACCTGGAAAATGTTATTACAGGCGAACTCAACCAGGGGAATATTGAAAGGCGCTACCGTGGGCGCTTTTAAATGATGTTTGGTTTTGGGTTACTTAGGTGCAGCAGAGTGGCTGACCAAGGTCGTCTCTCAGAGGAGGAGTAAATTTAACAACATATTAAAGGTATTTTGAAAATAGAATAAAAGGAAATAAGAATACTAATTAAAAGGATGTGGGTTTTTTATTTTTTATAAATCTAGAATAAGTTTGCTGGAAGAAGATTGCATTTTTTTTAATTTTGAAATAAAAGTTGATTAACAAAGCACAACGAGAAGATGTTTTTTTAGAAAACTATTTTTAGAAAGTGTAATCGATCTAAATCTACCTCTTCATTTACTTATTAATAATTATCATTTAAATTAATATCCACTTAATTATGATCCCCTAATTTGTTAACCCTCAAACCCTATGGGAGTTAACTTAACCACAAAGATGAAATTACTTAAACCCTAGGCTAGCTTCGGAACACGCAATCGCAACACCCTGCTTTGATTGATGTTCTAAGGTTAGATTATGGTCAGTGGTTAATTAGAGTAAATATCCACTCTATAAATGAGGATTAATTGATTTTAGGGATTATATTTGAACTCTACAAACTTATCCCGTGTGGTCTTGTATTACCGATTAAGTTCGCGCTCTCACAATTTACACAAAATCTCGACCTCACGTGATTTGTGTTTATTGTTAAATTTCTTGCTTAGTTTCATTTAAATTGAAAATCAATTAATAAATCATATTAAGTGAATTATATTATCTCATTAATTCAAAATAAATGAATGAATAAGATAAGAGGTAGATCGATTACTAAGAAAACTACTTTTCCATGGGCGGTGTAGTCATCGTGAGAAAAGGTTTGCATGTGAAAAGATTTAGAAAGGGTAGAAACCAATATCATTTCTACTAAATAATTCCAGACCAATTATAAATATTAAGAGAAGAAGAAATTTGAACAAAATAGAAGAGAAGATAATAAATAAAATAAGAACAAAAAAGTTATTAAACAAACAAAAGTATTACAACACGAAGAAGAAGAAGGATTTGTCGAAGGGATCCTTGCTTCAAGTGCTACCCTTATTGAAATGGTTGGAGAATCAGAGTGGATCCACTTATACTCTACCCTCAACTTCCCAATGTAGATACCAACCCTTAAAAATGAGAAAAATACATATTTATAGAGTGGAGGGGAGGCTAGGTTAAAAGTGGTTTCAAGTGTGAATGATAAGATTCTGCCAAATATTTTAATCCCACTTGAACCGCCTTCTTGACCACCAAAACGCGTGAATTAGCTATCCTTATAGAAGGATAATATGTGAAAAATTGGGTTTTAGAGCTCCTGTCCACATTTGAGCCCAATCCAAGCATGGATGTAGGAGTTATGGCCCAAATACAGAACCCATGTCCAATATGGCAAGTCCATCCCAACTTTGACTTCATGGACCATTTACTCCATCCAAATGCACTCTTTATCTCTAGTGTCATGAATAAAATTTTTAGAAAATTAATTGAGGAACACTGTTAAAAAATTTTAAGTTTAAATAATCCATATTAAAATATTTATGTGCGAAATACTACAGTGCATTTTAAAAGGGTAAAACTATAATTTTCATCAGATTTTCAAATGAATGATCTAATCCCAAATATTTCATAAATGAACATATATAGCACAATGTGATTAAATTATGTCATTTATTATAAATAAATTATTCAACAAAATAGTGTTTTATTAACTTCCCCACACTTACCCTTTTGCACTCCTGGACAAAACCTCATATCAAGTAAACATAAATATCAAATCAAAACAAATTTTAAAACATATATCCTTGAGATCCAAAAATTCCACACCAAGAAACAAAAGATATCATGCCTAATAAAAAACCATTATTTCCATTTATATCATTCAATATATTTCCACTTCATTTATCCTCCCATGCACAAAACACTTACCTCGCTTGAATTTTCTCTTATCACAAAAATGTAAATTTTTTTAGCAATGTCTTTCTCATCCAAACTCACACAAGGGTCACCATAGGCTTGATAAATTCCTACATCACCACCCAATGTGAGTCAAGGAAATATGTTTATTACGAGGACTTTTTTGGGTTGTTATATGGCTTTCGGTTGGTAGGATTTAAATGTGAAAAATTATGAGGCTGAATGAGGAGGGCTTGACTCTTTGAAGCAAAATTGCATTAATCTAATTTATACTTAAATATAGCATCCTCCTCAATACCCATAGTATCAATTAATCTTCATCATCATGAAAAATAAAAGGAATGTTCACACCATTCAACATTTCGGCAGAAAAAATCTCAATCTTCTCAAACATGATTTTCTTGAAAGCTCTACATCGGCCACATGATGCTCAACTTCTCAGACCACTGCCCAATCTTCATTGACTGCACTCAAGGTGACCACAAAAAATAACCCAGTAGAACCTTCAGATTTGAAATCTTCTGGTCAAAGGACCAGGAATGCGAAGAGGTTGTCCGATCAAGCTGGAACAGTAATCACGAAGATGTTGGCCTTAATCTCTAATAGGTCGCCTCCGACCTGAGGTCTTGGAGTAACAAGAAATTTCGTCATCCGGAGAGGCACTGTGATTTATTTGAAAAGAAAATTCACAACCTATTCAAGCAACCCCCATCCATTTGAAATCTTGCCTTGACTGATTCCACGCAAAGAGAGCTGGACGCGACCCTGCACGTTAAGGAAAGCTTCTGGGCTATGCGGGCGCGAGATACCCACATTACAGAAGGGGACGCCAATACCCGGTACTTTCACCAGAAAGCTTCTATGAGGCGCCGAAATAATTTTATCAATTTCATCGCACATCCAGATGTGATCATAGTCTCTAACACTTATGGAATTCACAAAACTTTGACACGCTACTTCCAGAACCTCTTCAATACAGGAACCCCTATCATTTCTGCTGAAGTGGAAGAATGTATCCGACCAGTGATCACCGATGAGATAAATCGGAAGCTCACCAAAGATGTGACGGATGAAGAGATTCGCATGGCTCTAAAACATATTCACCCCACTAAAGCCCCGGGACCAGACGGGTTCCACGCCCTATTTTTTAAGCAATACTGGCACATCATTGACCCCGACATATGCAAAATGATAAGGAATATTTGGGCCGGGAGAACAAGAATTTCCGCCATCAATGAAACTGTCCTCGTCCTCATTCCCAAAATCAAGAAACCCATGGTGGTCCCTGAATTTAGGCCTATCAGCCTATGAAATGTATCCTACAAGATCTTCTCAAAGATCCTTGTTAACCGGCTGCGACCGTGGTTATCTGAAATTATCTCGGAAAACCAGAGCGCCTTCGTGGCCAAGAGGCTAATCACTGATAACGCAATTGTGGCCCATGAAGTTTTCCACTCTATGAAAACATGCTCCACCGTGAGAAGAGAAACCATGTCCTGGAAACTGGATATGTCCAAGGCCTACGATAAGGTAGAATGGCACTTCCTCAAAGTCGTGATGCTGAAAATGGGTTTCTGCACTAAGTGGACAGATATGGTCATGCAATGCATCTCGAACGCCTCCTTCAGAATCCGGGTCAATGGGGAGATCACTAGTAGATTCATTCCATCCCGAGGCCTTCGTTAGGGAGATCCCCTATCCCCTTTTCCTCTTCATCTTGGTGGATGATGTTTTTTCTAACCTTATTTCCAGGGATGCATCTGCTAAATCTATTCATGGGGCAAAGGTCTGCCATGTAAGTCCACCAGTGTCACATCTTTTTTTCGCCGGTGACTGCCTCCTCTTATCCAGAGCAACTATTAATGAATGTCGGGTGATCATCCAAGCAATCCACCAGTACGAGAGGGTGTCTGGTTAGTCAATCAATCATGAGAAATCAGAAATCTCCTTCAGTAAAGGGGTACCCCATTCCAGGAGAGATGAACTCTGCGCAGCAGTTGGCATACATATGGTTGAAAAACACCAAAAGTATCTCGGGCTACCCATGGAGATAGTCCGGTCCAAAAAAGATATATTCGCATCTCTGGTGGACAGGATTGAGAAGAAAATTCAAGGCTGGACCCCAAAAAGAATTTCAAAAGTAGGAAAAGAGACCCTCATTAAAGCTGTCATCCAGTCTATCCCTAGTTATTTTATGTCCATATTCAAGCTCCTGGTGACCATTGTCAACTAGATCCACACACGTACGACCAACTTCTGGTGGGGGAAAAATGATGGAAGGAATAGACCCCACTGGATAGCCTGGGAGAAACTCTGCATACCCAAGTCGGAGGGAGGGATGAGATTCTGAAATCTTCTTGTCTTCAATGAAGCACTGTTTGACAAGCAAGGATGGCACCTTATTAACCATCCATCATCTCTCTGTGCGTGGGTTCTACGAGCTAAGTACTTTCCCCACACAGACTTCCATGTTTCCTCTCTTGTCCCTCGTCCTAGCTTCCTTTGGAGAAGCATTTGGGGGCCCCGAAAGCTCCTGAAAAAAGGGATGGGCTGGAGGATTGGAGATGGCTCATCTGTCAATATCTGGACCGATCCCTGGCTGATCGATTTGGAAGGTTTATGAGCTACTTCCCATGCACAACCAGGCTTTGAAAACACCACTGTCAGGTGCCTCCTTTCTGACCAAGGGACGAGGTGGTGTTTGGATAAGATTCATGAATGGTTTAACGAAAGAGACCAAAGACTTATCCTAAGAATCCCCTGGATCCCAGATGCAGGACCCGACCATCTATTTTGGAGCAATGATTTTTCGGGTGAGTACACGGTGAAATCCGAATACAGAATTGCTCTTGGCAACCACCCAGTCGACCGGAATGTGGGTCCATGGAAATCACTCTGGAAGCTCAGCGTCCCCCCAAAAATATGCCACTTCTGGTGGCAGGTGTGCACGGACACCGTCACTACCATGATCCTTCTCGTCTACCAACATATGTCTAGTGCCGTTGCCTGCCCTTTCTGCCTGAATATCCCTGAGACCCCTTTTCACACTATCATTAAATGCCCTGGAGCTAAGGAAATTTGGAACAAATGGGGCCCGACTCCAGATGCATCTCTGGCCTTGGTTTCTAACCTCCCCGCTCTCCTGCTGTGCTGGTGCTCCTCCCTCTCTTTGGATAATGCAGGCTCACTCTACACCCTAGTCTGGATCATCTGGGTCCGGCGTAACGATGTTGTTTTCCACTATGTTCATAAACCTCCTGAATTCTGGATTGAACGGGCCACGTCATGGATTGAGGGCTGGAACCACCACAACGGACATCACAGGCCAGGAATTCCTCCCTCATGTCCTCCCCGGTGGAACCCCCCAATGGAAGGAACTCTTAAGATCAACATGGATACGTCTCTCCCCAAGGATGGACTTGTCTCCCTCGGTCTCCTGGCCCAAAATCATCTGGGGAAAATCATTGCTGTAAAATATGAATCACATCATGTCTTTTGGGAACCTGTTGTGGCTGAGGCTAACGCTATACTGTTAGGTATGATACTGGCTAGGGATCAGGAATGGCTTGATATCAACATTGAGTCTGACTGCCTCACCGTGATCGACGCCATTAACCACAATGATGGTGGAATCCAGTCTTTTGGCCTCATCATTAGAATAATTATCTCGCTCCTCCAATTCTTTTCATTCTGCACCTTCTCCTTTACCAAAAGAGAAGGAAACAATGCGGCCCATCTGTTGGCGGCATCAGGCCCCTTCGATTCCAACCAGCTATGGCTGGATAATTTCCCTCCGTGGCTTTGCTTATGTATGTCTGATGATATTCATCATTAATGATATCTGTCTTCTCTCAAAAAAATGTGGTATCACAACACAAGACAGCTTTCCCCACACTTAAGTTCAACTAGATTATGCAACTTCACTTCAACAGTTGGTTGGATAGGGAAAATTGGCTTGTAATGTGGAAAACCTAATAGGCTGTTCATGGATTCTAAGGGCTACAAGGATTAAATTTTCAAGGTAGGCCATAAAAAAATAATTCTTTGAAATAGGGGCTTTAATACCAAACAAATGCCTCAATCATTTAAACATAAGTACCTTAAACCCTCAAGTTTTGATAGGAATAATCAAATTCTGGTTAAATCAAGCATGGTTTAGTTCTCTCAAGAAATGAGGTAAATGTAAATAATATAAAAATAATGGTTCATAAGCCTCATAGGAAAGTGATTTCAAATATAAATACAGTGAGATGTGGCATGAGATTCAAAATTCAGAGTACTTTTCATGAAATTACTAAAGATTTGAACTTGAAATAATGTTATTTTCAGCATTCATTTAAGCTCGATTTCATGGGATAAATTGTTTCAATTATTTATATGGATTTCAAAATGGTGATGAGAATCATTTCAGATCAAAAGTTTCAAAAACACACAAAAAATTGAAAAATAAACACACAAAATTTGAAAAACACACTATTTTTTTTGAAAATCATTGAAAAAAAACAGAAAAACAATTGAAATTACTAAACTAAAAGGTTCCCTTCCCTCCCTCACACTTAAAATATTGCATTGTACTCAATGTTAACCCATGAGATGATATATGTACATGAAATGCAGAATTTTAAATAGTAAAAATAATATAAAAGTGAAAGGGTTAGGAACACCCTGATATGCTCAAGTGATGATGGGGCCATGCAGTGTGATGAAATCCACTAAATTAATAGAAAGTCCCTCAATGTATCTCTTCAAATGTTTCCCATTGACTGTAAAGCTCCTTCCTGTGTCCTCTTGTGTGATCTCCACTGCACCATAAGGAAAAACATTATTCACAACATAAGGACCTAACCACCTGGAACGCAACTTACCAGGCATCAGATTTAGTCGTGAACTATAGAGAAATACTTTCTCTGCAACTTGAAATTATCTTTTATGGATCATTTTGTCATGAGATTCCTTTTATATTTCCTTTTAGAGCCTTGAGTTCTCATATGAAGACAATCGAATCTCCTCAAGCTCTTGAATTTGCAGCTTCCTTTGAATTCTAGCTTGGGCCAAATCCATGTTGCATTTCTTTACAGCTCAATAATCCTAATGATCATCTTCCATGGGGAGATGACAAGCTTTCCTAAAAACAATCCAAAATGGAGACATACCAATGGGTGTCTTGTATACTATCCTATAAGCCCAAAGCGCATCATCCAAGCGCTTGCTCCAATCTTTCCCATTCGGCTGCACAGTTTTCTCCAAAATTTATTTCAACTCACGATTTGACCTCAACCTGGCCATTTTTTGGGGGGTGGTATGGTTTTGATGTTTTGTGTGTCACCCCATACTTCTAAAGAAGGGAAGCAAGATTTCCGATTGCAGAAGTGTTTTCCTTGGTCACTGATGATGACCTTCGGTACTCCAAACTTACAAAAAATCTGCGCTTTGACAAAGTTCAAAATAACATGAGAATCATCAGTCCTGGTGGCCTTAGCCTCCATACATTTAATCACATAATTAACAACAACCAAAATATACAAGAAAACCCAAGGAACTGGGAAAAGGACCCATAAAATCGATGTCCCATACATAAAAAATCTCACAGAATAATATGGGCTGTTGGGACATCTCGTATCTCCTAGAAATGTTCCCAGTGTGCTGGTAACGAGAGTATGACTTACAAAACACATTGGAATCATGGAATAAACTAGGCCAATATAATCCAGATTACAAAACTTTCCTAGATGTTCGTTGGGGTCCAAAGTGTTCAACATAAGCAAGTGTATGACAAAATTGTAGAACAGGCTCGAACTCATGATCAGGAACACACCTCATAATAACTTGGTCACTACACATGCGCCAGAGGTATGGATCATCCCACACATAATACTGAGACTCACTTTTTAATTTTTGGACTCAATGTTTCTTTAAATTTGTAGTTATTTAGGAAGCGACATGGTAGTTCACTAAATCAGCATACCAAGGATGTGTACCTGAGATGGAGTAAAGATGCTCATCAGGGAAAGTCTCCCGAAGCAGTACCTGGTCCAAGGTGTCATCCTATAGTGTGTGAGTAAGCCTACTCATGTAGTCCGCCACTAGGTTTTCTAACCCATTATTTTCCTTTATCTCAATATCAAATTCCTGAAGAAAGAGCATCCATCAGATAAGTTTGGGCTTTACATCCGGCTTATTTAAGAGGCACCTTAGAGCTGTATGGTTAGAAAAAATAACTACTTTAGAGCCCAATAAATATGAACAAAATTTATCTAAAGAAAATATGAAGGAAAGAAACTCCTTTTCTGTGGTTGTGTATTTTTATTGGGCTGAATCTAGTGTCCTCGATGCATATGAAATCACATGTAAAGGTCCCTCCACCCTCTGAGATAAGACACCTCCAACTGTGAAGTTGGAGGCGTCACACATAAGCTCAAAAGGAATCTACCACCATGGGGGCTGTATGATTGGTGGAGTGGTCAGAAACTTCTTTATCTCATCAAAGGAAGTCCTTCAAGAATAATCAAACACAAAATCATAATCCTTTTTGAAGTAACCGCGGAATAGGAAGAGTAATCTTACTAAAATCTTTGATGAAGTGCTGATAAAATCCCGCATACCCTAGGAAAGATCTAACATCATGCACACATGAAGGATATGGTAAGGATGAAATAATGTCTATCTTAGATCTATCAACCTCTATCCTATGTTTTGAAACTACATGCCCTAAGACAATGCCATGCTCTACCATGAAATGACACTTTTCCAAGTTCAAGACCAGATTCTTCTCAATACGACAATTCAACACCTTTCCAAAACTAGAGATACAATCATCAAATGAAAATCCATACACTATAAAATCATCCATAAATACCTTCATGCAGGTCTCAATAAAATCAGAAAAAATACTCACCATGCATCTCTGGAAGGTACCTAGGGGCGTTGCAAAGTCCAAATGACATCCTTCGGTAGGCAAACGTACCAAATAGACAAGTGAATGTTATCTTCTCTTGATCCTCTAGAGAAATAGGAACCTGAAAATATCCAAAAAAATCTATCCAAGAAACAGTAGTGTGTTTTCTCATCTAGTCTCTCAAGCATCTGATCAATAAATGAGCAGGGGAAATGGTCTTTGCGAGTAGACTGATTTAGTTACCTATAATCAATACACACACACCAACTGTTTTTCACCCTCATTGGAACTAACTCATCTTTCTCATTTTTAACAATTATAACACCACTTTTCTTAGGCATAACCTGAATAGAACTCACACAATTGGAATCTGAAATGGTATAGATTATACCTGCCTCGATCAATTTTTCAACCTCTTTTTTAACAACTTCCAAAAGGGTTTGATTGAGTCTCTTTTGTGGTTGCCTCACTGGTTTAGCCCCATCCTCCAAAAGAATCCAATGCATGAAAATGGAGGGGATAATAATTAATATGTCAGCCAAGGTCCACCTGATTTCCCTGACGTTCTCCTTTAAAATATTCATAATCTTTTCTTCATGTTCAAAAGGAATATTGTTAGCAATGATAACAGGTAATTTCTCACCACTTAACAAGTATGAGTATTTGAGATTTGGTGGTAATGGATTGAGTTCCAATGTAGGGGGGTGATGTATGGATGGAGAAATTGAAGGAACTAAAATACATGCACAATGAGCATCAGTATCAGAATAGAAATCATAACAATCAGAGAATAAAGAATCAAATCCATCAGCATACTCAATAGTCATGTCATAATTAGAGTTCAAATGATCAGAATATGATTCCATTTCAAAATCAAATATAAGAGAGTCTTGTGAATTAGCAACAGGTGTGGAAGTACTCTTACACATCAAACTAGAATCAATACTCATAATCTCCCTAAGCACAGGACAATCAAATTCCATGGGGTTTTTATTTGGTGGTTCAAAATGGGAGATAAAAAATGCAGAATGGTCCTCTGAGGGATACTTCATGGATTCCATGACATTAAATATCACAACTTCATCTCCAAATTCCATGGAAAGTGTACCCTGATTTACATTTATGATAGTTTTTGTAGTTTTGAGGAAGGGTCTACCTAAGATAATGGGAACATGAGAACTTACCTGATCGTCCTCCATGTTAAGAACATAGAAATATGCTGGGAAAATTATGTCTCTTACCCATACAAGTACATCCTCAAGGAATCCTGCTAGATATGTTGTGTCTCTATTCACCAACTTTACCACTACTCTCATCGGCTTCAACTCACCAACCTACAAAGAAGAGAATACAGAGTGAGACATCACATTTATGGAAGCTCCCAAATCACAAAGAGCATCAGAACTAGTGAAACTCCCTTATGATTCATGGTATGGTGAATTTCACTGGATCCTTACACTTTGTTGGCATTGATAGAGTTGGTGTAATGAGTGCTAAAACATTCCTTCCAAGATCGATCCTTTTATTTACCTTGATCCCTCTTCAATTGGTACAAAGTTCTTTTAAGAATTTTGCATACCTTGGGATTTTCTTCATGGCTTCAAGTAGAGGAATGTTGATTTCCACATGCTTGAATGTGTCCAAAACCTCCTTTTGCATTGCTTCTTTAGCCATCCTTTGGGTTTATACAGCTCTATTTGAAAATAAAAGGGGTTTAGGAGGAACATCATCAATCTTTTTCTTACCTTTGTCTTTCTACTTAGATTGCTCATCAATTGGTGTGGAATGGGGATTTTCTAGAGTTGAGGTGAATCCCGGTGGAATGGTAGGTACAAATGTATCATTTATTTTCTTCCCACTTCTCAATGTGATGGCACTGACATTCCCCTTGGGATTTGGAGTAGGTTGGGAAGGTAGATTTCTAAAATTCTTACTTACCAATTCATGGAGGTCTGTGGAAATCTGGCTCATTTGAGTCTTCAACTCCCTCAGCTCTGAACCTTGAATCTTCAGATCATTCTATTTATTAAGAACAATTTTCTTCAAAAGGTCATCAATGTTAGAATCTAACTTGGTTGGGGGATTCCCTTGTTGTTTATTTGTTGATGCTTGGGCTTCAAATCTTCTTTGGGGTTATTGAAAACCCTATTGGTAAGGGGGAGGCTGCTGGAAGTTTTGTTGAAAAGGGGGACTTTTTTATTGTCTAGAGCCATACCTCATGTCTGATTGATCCTTACACCCTTGGTTGTATGTTTGAGCAAATGAATCAAACTTCTTTTGGGGGTATGTCTCTTGTTTCTCTTGATATCGTCTCCCTGGGAATACTGTTGTGCAATCCTCTGTCTCTTGTAATTGTGGGCAACAGTCAGTTGGGTGGCTTATCTCAGTGAAAATGCCACAAGGCCTTGAAGGAGGGGGTTGGGATGTCTTTTTATCCAAATCAATTTGGCTCACCATAGTGGTTAATTCTTCTAACTTGGTATCAATCAAATGACTCTCAAGAGAAGAAGGACTTACCTGATGTACTCCCCTGACATGTGGTGTACCTCGATCACCAAATTGTTGGGAGTTTTGGGCCATTTTTTCAATCAACACATGTTCAAATACTTTCCACCAATGATCCTCCAGCTGCAATATCCACCATGCTTCTCTCCATAGGTGTGAGTCCTTTGTAGAAATACTAGATGAGGAGTTTCTTACTGATTTGGTGATGTGGACAGCTTACACACAACTTCTTGAATCACTCCCAGTACTCATACATTGACTCCCCTTGTGCTTTCTTGATACCCGAGATCTCCTTACGAATGGAAGTGGTCCTTGATGCTGGAAAAAAACTCTGCAAGAAAAGATGTTTCAAATCGTTCCAACAAGTTACATTTTTAGGTTGTAAATAATACATCCAATATTTTGCAGCTCTATCAAGTGAGAATGTGAATGATCTTAGTTTGATTTGGTCTTCAGATGCATTTATTGGTTTTAGTGTTGATCAAACCACAGTAAATTCTTTAATGTTTTTATTGGGATCCTCACCATAGAGGCCATGAAATTTTGGAAGCAGGTGAATTAATCCAGATTTTAGTTCAAGGTCCGATTTGAGATTCGGGTATGCAATACAATTTGGTTGATAGTTAATATCAGGTGCAGCCAATTCTTGAATGATTCTATTAAGTTTATTTTTATTGTCTTCATCCATTGATTCTTGTTTTAAGTTTGACTTAGAAGTGTTTCCAATTTCAATGTTCTTGGAGTGGAGGAATTCTCCAACTTGTTGAATGTTGAAACTTCCCGTAGACTGAGAATGTCTGATTCGAGCTCGAAGGCTATATTCAATGTTAAGGTCAAGATCTAAGAGATCTTTGGGATTAGTTGGTGTCATAAATAAAATAAAAATTAAATGAAGGAAAGTGGACCATAGTAAAAAATGAGAAGTTTGAATTGATGGTCCAAAAAGAAGAAGAAGAAAATAAAATAAGAGAAAAAAAATCAGATTGGATAAAGAAAGAAGAAAGAAGAGAAGAAGAGAATAAAATGTAAAATAAAATAAATACCTCTAATTAGTTGAAATAATTACTTGCCTCCCCAGAAACAGTTCCAATTTTAAAGGTGCTGTCATGGGCTCTTTCAAATGATGTTCGGTTTCGGTTTACTTAGGTGCAGTAGAGTGGTTGACCAAGGTCGTCTCTTAAAGGAGGAAGTAAATTTAACAACATATTAAAGGTATTTTTAAAATAGAATAAAATTAAATAATAATAATAATTAAAAGGATGGGTTTTTTTTATTTTTTATAAATCTAGAAGAAGTTTTCTGGAAGAATATTGCATTTTTTTTAATTTTGAAATAAAAGTTGATTAACAAAGCACAACGAGAAGATGTTTTTTTTAGAAAACTATTTTAAGAGAGTGTAATCGATCTAACTCTACCTCTTCATTTACTTATTAATAATTATCATTTAAATTAATATCCACTTAATTATGATCCCCTAATTTGTTAACCCTCAAACCCTACGGGAGTTAACTTAACCACAAAGATGAAATTACTTAAACCCTTGGCTAGCTTCGGAACATGCAATCGGAACACCCTGCTTCGATTGATGTTCTAAGGTTATATTATGGTCTGTGGTTAATTAGAGAACATATCCACTCTATAAATGATTATTAATTGAGTTTAGGGATTATATTTGAACTCAAAAAACTTATCCCATGTGGTCTTGTATTACTGATTAAGTCCGCGCTCTCATAATTTACACAAAATCTCGACCTCGCGTGATTTGTGTTTATTATTCAATTGCTTGATTAATTTAATTTAAATTGAAAATAAATTAATAGATCATATTAAGTGAATTAAATTAGCTCATTGATTCAAAATAAATGAATGAATAAGGTAATAGGTTGATCAATTACTAATAAAACTACTCTTCCATGGGTGGTGTAGTCATCATAGAAACGGTTTGCATGTGGAAAGGTTTAGAAGGGGTAGAACCCAATCTAATTTCTACTAAATAATTACAGAACAATTAGGAAGATTAAGAGAAGAATAAATTTGAACAAAATATAAGATAAGAGAATAAATAAAAGAAGAACAAAGAAGTTATTAAACAAACAAAAGTATTACAACACGAAGAAGAAAAAGAAGGCTTCTTCAAAGGGATCCTTGCTTCAAGAGCTACACTTATTGAAATGGTTGGATAATTGGAGTGGATCCACTTATCCTCTGCCCTAAACTTTACAATGAAAATCCCAACCCTTATAAATGAGAAAAATACAAATTTATAAAGTGGAGGTGAGGCTAGGTTAAAAGTGGTTTCAAGTGTGAATGAGAAGATTCTGCCAAATATTTTAATCCCACTTGCACCGCCTTCTTGACCACCAAAACACGTGAATTATCTGTCCTTTCAGCAGGATAATATGTGAAAAATTGGGTTTTAGAGCTCCTTCCCACATTTGAGCCCAATCCAAGAATGGATGTAGGAGTTATGGCCCAAATACAGAACCCATGTCCAATATGGAGAGTCCAGCCCAACTTTGACTTCATGTCCCATTTATTCCATCCAAATGTAATATTTATCTCTAGTGTCCTGAATAAAAGTTGTAGAAAATTAAGCGAGGAACACTGTTACAAAATTTTAAGTTCAAATAAGTCATATTAAAATATTTTTGTGCGAAATACTACAGTGCATTTTAAAAGGGTAAAACTATAATTTTCATCAAATTTTCAAATGAATGATCTAATCCCAAATATTTCGTAAATGAACATATTTAGCACAATGTGAGGAAATTATGTCATTTATTATCAATAAAATATTCAATAAAATAGTGTTTTATTAACCCCCCCACACTTACCCTTTTGCACTCCTGGAGAAAACCTCATATCAAGTAAACATCAATATCAAATCAAAACAAATTTTAAAACATATATCCTTGAGATCCAATAATTCCACACCAAGAAACAAAAGATATAATGCCTAATAAAAAACCATTATTTCAATTTATATCATTCAATATATTTCTACTTCATTTATCCTCCCATGCACAAAACACTTACCTCACTTGAATTTTCTCTTATCACACAAATGTCAATTTTTTTAGCAATGTCTTTCTCGTCCAAACTCATACAAGGGTCACCATGGGCTTGATAAATTCCTACATCACCACCCAATGTGAGTCAATGAAATATTTTTATTATGAGGACTTTTCTGGGTTGTTCTATGGCTTTCGGTTGGTAGGATTTAGTTGTGAAAATTCTGAGGTTGAATGAGGAGGGCTTGACTCTTTTTGAAGCAAAATTGCATTAATCTAATTTATAATTAAATATGGTCTTCTCCTCAATCCCCATAGCATCAATTAATCTTCATCATCATTAAAAATAAAATGAATGTTCACACCATTAAACATTTAAGCAGAAAAAATGTCAATCTTCTCAAACATGATTTTCTTGAAAGCTCCAGAGAGGCACAACTTTCTTTCTTCATCAGAAGCTCCAGAAAGGCACAAATTCTTTTATCATGAAAGCTCTATAAAGGCACAGATTTCAATACAATGATTTTTTTAGTAGAAAACACATCTCTTTGGAATTTAATTTTTCACCCAAAGTATCACAAAATGTGGTAGCACAACACAAGACAGCTTCCCCCACACTTAAGTTCAACTAGATTATGAAATTTCACTTCAAGAGATGGTTGGATTGGGAAAATTGGCTTGTAATGTGGAAAACCTAACAGGATGTTCATTGATTCTAAGGGATAAAAGGATTAAATTTTCAAGGTAGTCCATAAAAAAAACAATTCTTTGAAATAGGGGCTTTAATACCAAACAAATTCCTCAATCATTTAAACATAAGTACCTAAAACCCTCAAGTTTTGATATGAATAAATCAAATTCTGGTTAAATCAAGCATGGTTTGGTTCTATCAATAAATGAGATAAATGTAAATAATATAAAAATACTGGTTCATAAGACTCACAAGAAAGTTATTTCAAATATAAAGATAGTGAGATGTGGCATGAGATTCAAAATTTAGAGTGCTTTTCATGAAATTACTAAAGATTTGAACTTGAAACAATGTTATTTTCAGCATTCATTTAAGATCGGTTTCATGGGATAAAATATTTCACTTATTGATATGGATTTCAAAATGGCGATGAGAATCATTTCAGCTCAAAAGTTTCAAAAACACACAAAAAATTGAAAAATAAACACACAAAATTTGAAAAACACACGATTTTTTTTTGAAAATCATTGAAAAAAATAGGAAAACAATTGAAATTACTTAACTAAAAGGTTCCCTTCCCTACCTCAAACTTAAAATATTGAATTGTACTGAATTTTAACCCATAAGATTATATATGTACATGAAATGAAGAATTTTAAATAGAACAAATAATATAAAAGTGAAAGGGTTAGGAACACCCTGATATGATCAAGTGATGATGGGGCCATGCAGTGTGATGAAATCCACTACATTAGTAGGAAGTCCCTCAATGTATCTCTTCAAATGTTTCCCATTGACTGTAAATCTCCTTATTGTGTCCTCTTGTGTGATCTCCATTGCACCATAAGGAAAAATATTAGTCACAACATAAGGACCTAACCTCCTGGAACACAACTTACCAGGAATCAGATTTAGTCGTGAACTATAGAGCAATACTTTCTCTCCAACTTGAAATTATTTCTATGGATAATTTTGTCATGAGATTCTTTTTATCTTTACTTGTAGAGCCTTGAGTTCTCATATGAAGACAATCGAATCTCCTCAAGCTCTTGAATTTTTATCTTCCTTTGAATTCTAGCTTGGGCCAAATCCATGTTGCATTTCTTTAGAGCTCAATAAGCCTAATGATCAACTTCCATGGGGAGATTACAAGATTTCCTAAAAAAAATATGAAATGGAGACATACCAATGGGTGTCTTGTATGTTATCCTATAAGCCCAAAGCGCATCATCCAAGCGCTTGCTCCAATCTTTCCTATTCGGCTGCACATTTTTCTCTAAAATTTGTTTCAACTCACGATTTGAGACCTCAACCTGGCCATTTTTTGGGGGGTGGTATGGTGTTGATGTTTTGTGTGTCATCCCGTACTTTTGAAGAAGGGAAGCAAGATTCTGATTGCAGATGTGTTTTCCTTGGTCACTGATGATGACCTTCGGTACTCCAAACCTGAAAAAAATCTGCACTTTGATAAAGTTCACAACAACATGAGAATCATCAGTCCTGGTGGCCTTAGCCTCCATACATTTACTCACATAATCAACAGGAACCAAAATATACAAAAAACCAAAGGAACTAGGAAAAGGACCCATAAAATCAATGCCCCATACATAAAAAATCTCACATAATAATATGGGTTGTTGGGGAATCTCGTGTCTCCTAGAAATGTTCCCAGTGTGTTGGCAACAAGAGTATGACTTACAAAACACATGGGCATCATGGAATAAGCTAGGCAAATATAATCTAGAGTCAAAAACTTTCCTAGATTTTCATTGGGGTCCTAAGTGTCCACCACAAGCAAGTGTATGGCAGAATTGTAGAATAGACTCAAACTCATGATCCGGAACACACATCCTAATAACTTGGTTACTACACATGCGCCAGAGGTATGGATAATCCCACACATAATACTGAGACTCAATTTTTAATTTTTGGACTTGATGTTTCTTTAAATTTGTAGGTATTTAGGATGCAACAAGGCAGTTCACTAAATCATCATACCAAGGATGTGTACCTGAGATGGAATAAAGATGCTCATCTGGGAAAGTCTCCCGAAGCGGTACCTAGTCTAAGGTGTCATCCTATAGTGTGTGAGTAAGCCTACTCATGTGGTCCACCACCAGGTTTTCTGACCCATTATTTTCCTTTATCTCAATATCAAATTTTTGAAGAAGGAGCATCCATCAGATAAGTTTGGGCTTTACATCTGGCTTATTTAAGAGGCACCTCAGAGCTACATGGTTAGAAAAAACAACTACTTTAGAGACCAATAAATATGAATGGAATTTATCTAAAGAAAATATGACAGAAAGAAACTCCTTTTCTATGGTTGTGTAGTTTTATTGGGCTGAATCTAGTGTCCTAGATGCATATGCAATCACATGTAAACATCCCTCCACCCTCTGAGATAAGACAACTCCAACTGCAAATTTGGAGGCGTCACACATAAGCTCAAAAGGAATATACCACCGTGGGGGTTGTATGATTGGTGGAGTGGTCAGAAACTTATTTATCTCATCAAAGGAAGTCCTTCAAGAATCATCAAACACAAAATCATAATCCTTTTGAAGTAATCGCGACATAGTAAGAGTAATCTTACTAAAATCTTTGATTAAGTGCCGATAAAATCCTACTACCCTAGAAAAGATCTAACATCATGCACACATGAAGGATATGGTAAGGATGAAATAATGTCTATCTTAGATCTATCAACCTCTATCCCATGTTTTGAAACTACATGCCTTAAGACAATGCCATTCTCTACCATGAAATGACACTCTTCAAAGTTCAAGACCAGATTCTTCTCAATACAACAATTCAAAAACTTTCCCAAACTAGAGATACAATAATGAAATGAAAATCCATACACAATAAAATCATCCAAAAATACCTCCATGCAGGTCTCAATAAAATCAGAAAAAATACTCACCATGCATCTCTGGAAGGTACCTAGGGCATTGCAAAGTCCAAATGACATCCTTCAGTAGGAAAACGTACCAAATGGACAAGTGAATGTTATCTTCTCTTGATCCTCCAGAGCAATAGAAACCTGAAAATATCCAGAAAATCCATCCAAGAAACAGTAGTGTGTTTTTCCATCTAGTCTCTCAAGAATCTGATCAATAAATGAGAGGGGGAAATGTTCTTTGCGAGTGGACTGATTTAGTTTCCTATAATAAATATACACACACCAACTGTTTAGAACCCTCACTGGAACTAACTCATCTTTCTCATTTTTAACAATTGTAACACCACTTTTCTTAGGCACAACCTGAATAGAACTCACCCACTTGGAATCTGAAATGGGATAGATTATACCTTCCTCAAGCAATTTTTCAACCTCTTTTTTAACAACTTCCAAAAGGGTTGGATTGAGTCTCTTTTGTGGTTGCCTCACTGGTTTATCCCCATCCTCCAAAATAATCCTATGCATGAAAATGGAGAGGATAATACATGATATGTCAGCCAAGGTCCACCCGATTTCCCTGATGTTCTCCCTCAAAAGATTCAAAATCTTTTATTCATGTTCAAAAGGAAGATTGTTAGCAATGATAACAGGTAATTTATCACCACTTAACAAGTATGAGTATTTGATATTTGGTGGTAATGGATTGAGTTCCAATGTAGGGTGGTGATGTATGGATAGAGAAATTGAAGGAACTGAAATATATGCACAGTGAGCATCAGTATCAGAATAGAAATCATCACAATCAGAGAATAAAGCATCAAATCCATCAACATACTCAATATCCATGTCATAATTAGAGTTCAAATGATCAGAATATGATTCCATTTCAAAATCAAATATAAGAGAGTCTTATGCATTAGAAATAGGTGTGGAAGTACTCTTAGACATCAAACTAGAACCAATACTCATAATCTATCTAAGAATAGGACAATCAAATTCCATGGGGTTTTTATTTGGTGGTTCAAAATGGGAGATAACAAATGCAGAATGGTCCTCTGAGGGGTACTTCATGGATTCCATGACATTAAATATCACAACTTCATCTCCAAATTCCATGGAAAGTCTACCCTCATTGACATTTATGATAGTTTTTGTAGTTTTAAGGAAGGGTCTACCTAAGATAATGGGAACATGAGAACTTACCTGATTGCCTCCATGTTAAGAACATAGAAATATGCTGGGATGATTATGTCTCTTACCCGTACAAGTACATCCTCAAGGACTCCCGCTGGATATGTTGTGTCTCTATTCAGCAACGGTACCACTACTCTCATCGGATTCAACTCACCAACCTATAAAGAAGAGAATATAGAGTGAGGCATCACATTTATGGAAGCTCCCAAATTACAAAGAGCATCAGAAAAGTGAAACTCCCTTATGGTGCATGGTATGGTGAATGTCACTGGATCCTTACACTTTTTTGGCATTGCTAGAGTTGGTGTATTGAGTGCTGAGATATTCCTTCCAAGATCGATACTTTTATTTACCTTGATCCCTCTTCGATTGGTACAAAGTTCTTTTAAGAATTTCGTATACCTTGGGATTTTCATGATGGCTTCAAGTAGAGGAATGTTGATTTCCACATGCTTTAATGTGTCCAAAACCTCCTTTTACAATGCTTCTTCAGCCATATTTTTGGTTTATACAACTCTGTTTGGAAATGGAAGGGGTTTAGGAGGAACATCATCAATATTTTTCTCACCTTTGTCTTTATCCTTAGATTTCTCATTAGTAAGTGTGGAATGGGGATTTTCTGGAGTTGAGGTGAATCCTGGTGGAATGGTAGGTACATATGTATCATTCATTTTTCTTCCCACTTCTCAATGTTTTGGCATTGACATTCCCCTTGGGATTTGGAGTAGGTTGGGAAGGTAGATTTACAAAATTCTTAATTACTAGTTCATGGAGGTTAGTGGAAATCTAGCTCATTTGAGTCTTCAACTCCCTCAGCTCTGAACCTTGACTCTTCAGCTCATTCTGTTGATTAAGAACGATTTGCTTCAAAAGGTAATCAGTGTTAGAATCTACCTTAGTTGGGGGATTCCCTTGTTGTTGGTTTGTTGATGCTTGGGCTTCAAATCTTCTTTGGTGTTGTTGGAAACCCTGTTGGTAAGGGGGAGGCTGCTGGAAGTTTTGTTGAAAAGGGGGCCTTTGTTGTTGTCCGGATCTATACCTCATGTTTGATTGATCCTTACACCCTTGGTTGTATGTTGGAGCAAATGAATCAAACTTCTTCTGGGGGTATGTCTCTTGTTGCTCTTGATATGGTATCCCTGGGAATACTGCTGCACAATCCTCTGTCTCTTGTAATTGTGGGCAATAGTCAGTTGGGTGGCTTGTCTCAGTGCAAATGCCACAAGGCATTGAAGGAGGGGGTTGAGATGTCTTTTGATCCAAAGAAATTTTCCTCACCATAGTGGTTAATTCTTCTAACTTGGTATCAATCAAATGACTCTCAAGAGAATAAGGACTTACCTGATGTACTCCCCTGACATGTGGTATACCTCGATCGCCAAATTTTTGAGAGTTTTGGGCCATTTTGTCGATCAACGCATGTGCAACTACTGGTTTCTTGTCCACCAATGCTCCTCCAACTGAAATATCCACCATGCTTATCTCCATAGGTGTGAGTCCTTTGTAGAAATACTGGATGAGGAGTTTCTCACTGATTTGGTGATGTGGATAGCTTGCACAAAACTTCTTGAATCGCTCCCAGTACTCATACATTGACTCCCCTTGTGCTTTCTTAATCCCCGAGATCTTCTTATGAATGGAAGTGGTCCTTGATGCTGGAAAAAATCACTGCAAGAAAATACATTTCAAATCGTTCCAAGAAGTTACATTTTCGGGTTTTAAATAATACATCCAATCTTTTGCAGCTCCATCAAGTGAGAATGTGAATGGTCTTAGTTTGATTTGGTCTTCAGATGCATTTATTGGTTTTAGGGTTGATCAAACCACATTAAACTATTTAATGTTTTTTATTGGGATCCTTACCTTAAAGGCCATGAAATTTTGGAAGCAGGTGAATTAATCTAGATTTTAGTTCAAAGTCTAATTTGAGATTCGGGTATGCAATACAATTTAGTTTATAGTTAATATCAGGTGTAGCCAATTCTTGAATGATTCTATTAAGTTTATTTTTATTATCTTCAGCCATTGATTCTTGTTTTAAGTTTGACTTAGAAGTGTTTCCAATTTCAATGTTCTTGGATTGGAGGAATTCTCCAACTTGTTGAATGTTAAAACTTCCCGTAGACCAAGAATGTCTGATTCGAGCTTGAAGGCTATGTTCAATGTCAAGGTCAAGATCTAAGAGATCTTTGGGATTAGTTGGTGTCATAAATAAAATAAAAATGAAATGAAGGAAAGTGAACCATAGTAAAAAATGAGAAGTTTGAATTGATGGTCCAAAAAGAAGAAGAAGAAAATAAAAGAAGAGAAAAAAAATCAGATTGGGTAAAGAAGGAAGAAAGAAGAGAAAAAGAGAATAAAATGTAAAATAAAATAAATAAATCTAATTAGTTGAAATAATTACTTGCCTCCCTGGAAACAGTTCCAATTTGAAAGGTGCTGTCGTGGGCTCTTTCAAATGATGTTCGGTTTTGGGTTACTTAGGTGCAATAGAGTGGTTGACCAAGGCCGTCTCTCAAAGGAGGAAGTAAATTTAAGAACATATTAAAGGTATTTTTAAAATAGAATAAAATTAAATAAGAATACTAATTAAAAGTATGGGGTTTTTTTATTTTTTATAAATCTATAATAAGTTTTCTGGAAGAAGATTTCATTTTGTTTAATTTTGAAATAAAAGTTGATTAACAAAGCACAACGAGAAGATGTTTTTTAGAAAACTATTTTTAGAGAGTGTAATCGATATAACTATACCTATTTATTTAATTATTAATAATTATAATTTAAATTAATATCCACTTAATTATGATCCCCTAATTTTTTAACCCTCAAACCATACAGGAGTTAACTTAACCACAAAGATGAAATTACTTAAACCCTAGGCTAGCTTCGGAACACGCAATCGGAACACCCTGCTTTGATCGATGTTCTAAGGTTATATTATGGTAAGTGGTTAATTAGAGCACATATCCAATATATAAATGAGTATTAATTGAGTTTAGGGATTATATTTGAACTCTACAAACTTATCCCATGTGGTCTTGTATTACCGATTAAGTTCGCACTCTCATAATTTACACAAAATATCGACCTCGTGTGATTTGTGTTTATTGTTCAATTGATTGATTAATTTAATTTAAATTGAAAATAAATTAATATATCATATTAATTGAATTACATTATCTCATTGATTCAAAATAAATTAATGAAGAAGGCAAGAGTTAGATCAATTACTACGAAAACTACTCTTCTATGGGTGGTGTAATCATCGTAGAAACGGTTTACATGTACAAAGGTTTAGAAAGGGTAGAACCCAATCTATTTTATACTCAAGAATTCCACAACAATTAATAAGATTAAGAGGAGAATAAATTTGAACAAAATATAAGAGAAGAGAATAAATAAAATAAGAACAAAGATGTTATTAAACAAACAAAAGTATTACAACACGAAGAAGAAAAAGAAGGCTTCGTCGAAGGGATCCTTGTTTCAAGAGATACCCTTATTGAAATGGTTGTAGAATTGGAGTGGATCCACTTATCCTCTGCCCTAAACTTACCAATTCACATACAAACCCTTATAAATGATAAAAATACATATTTATAAAGTGGAGGTGAGGCTAGGTTAAAAATGGTTGCAAGTGTGAATGAGAATATTCTTCCAAATATTTTAATCCCAATTGCACCACCTTCTTGACCACCAAAACATGTGATTTATCTGTCCTTACAGAAGGATAATATGTGAAAAATTGTGTTTTAGAGCTCCTATACACATTTGATCCCAATACAATAATGGATGTAGGATTTATGGCTCAAATACAGAACCCATGTCCAATTTGGCGAGTCCAGCCCAACTTTGACTTCATGGACCATTTAATCCATTCAAATATACTCTTTAGATCTAGTGTCCTGAATAAAAGTTGTATAAAATTAAGTGAGGAACACTTTTACAAAATTTTAAGTTAAAATTAGTCATATTAAAATATTTATGTGTGAAATACTACAATTCATTTTAGAAGGTTAAAACTGGAATTTTCATCAAATTTTCAAACGAATGATCTAATCCCAAATATTTCATAAATGAATATATTTAGCACAATTTAAGGAAATTATGTCATTTATTATCAATAAAATATTCAAAAAATACTGTTTTATCAAATATGATTCTCCCAAGAGCCCCCAAAGTATATGACACATGCACACAACATGTCCTCTAGCACCTGTATCATACGCTCTGAATAGCCATCATTCTAAGGGTGATATTCTATAATTAGAAGCACCTGTGTACCCATCAACCTCTAAAAACTCTTCCCTAAACGAGATGTAAAGCAGACTTCCTTATCTGAAATGATATAATGAGGACCCCACGAAGTTGTACCGCCTCTTAGACATACAACTTTCCAAGCTCATCAACACCAAAGGTCTCCTTGACCAGCAAGAAGTGAGAGACCTTCATAAGCCTGTCAACTACGACCCACACAACATCGTTGCCTCTAGGCGACCTCGGTAACCCCGTCACGAAATCCATCGCAACATCATTCCATTTCCACTCCAAAATAGGTAACTACTGTAAAATCCCAGCCATCCGTTGATGTTCCGCCTTCACCTACTGACCGGTGGAACATCCCGTAACAAAATCAGCTACTTCCCACTTCATACCTGACCACCAGTACTGATGGTGCAAGTCACGATACATCTTGGTGACTCTAGGATGCACTGCCCAAGCTGAAGCATATAACTCCCATATCAGCTCCTTTCGTATATCACCTGGAACCCACACACGTCCATGGATACACAGAACTTAATCCTCGCCTATCGTCCATCCAGGCAGAGGGTCCTCACCTACCACACTCTCTCGTAGAACTAGGCCTTCAGAATTTGATAGCTGCCTCATCCTCACTATGTCTAGTAGGGTAGAGGTAACAACCAAATATGAAAGATAAGTTTGTCCCTGACTGTCATGCACCTCTAAATGCATCTTAGAGAAAAAATATATAAGCCGCCACTCACCACTGGCCTCCTGCACTGCCTATATCTAAGTCATCCTACTGAGTGCGCCAGCCACTACATTGCCTTTTCCAGGCGTATAGGCAAGATCAAAATCAAAGTACTGAAGGTATTCCACCCACCTTCACTATCTCAGATTCAAATCACACTGATTAAAGATTTATTTGAGACTTTTTTGGTCTGTGTACACCACAAAATTATCTTCCAATAAATAATGTCTCCAACAGTGCAAAGCATGAACAACTACAGCTAAATCGAGATCATGCATTGGGTAATTCCTCTCATGTGACCTCAACTACCGAGACCCATACGAAACAAATCGAACCCCCTGCATAAGCACTACTCCCAACCCTATACCTGATGCATCATAGTACACAGTGTAACTCTTTCCAAGATCTAGAAATATCAGTATTGGCGCTAAAGTCAAACGTCCCTTAAAATCCTAAAAGGATGTGTCACAAGAATATGACCACTCAAACTTCATACCTTTCTTAGTCAAACCTTTCATCGATGCTGCTAAGCATGAGAAATACTGTATAAAACACCTTTAGTAACTAGATAGCCCCAAGAAACTCCATACCTAAAAAACATTCTTGGGCTCTCCCAGGTAACTACTGCTCTCACCTTCTCTGGGTCCACTGATATTCCAATCTCTAAGATGAAGTGACCTAGGAAGTAAATTTGATCCACCCAAAAGTGTAATTTTGTGAGGTTAGCATATAAATGATGCTCTATAAATGTATTCAAAATGATATCAAGATGCTTGGCATGTTCGTGTCAATTGTGAGAATACACCAAGATATCATCCATGAAAACCACCCAAAAAAATATAGGTAAGGATGGAACACTCGGTTCATCAATGCCATGAAAACTGCTAGAACATTCGTGAGACCAAATGACATAACCATATACTCATATAGACCATACCTCCTACAAAACGTGGTACAAGGTATGCATACAGATTGAACACGTACCTGGTGATATCCTGACCTCAATTCAATTTTAGAGAACACCCGATCTCCTCGAAGTTGATCAAACATGTCATCTATTCGTGGTAAGGAATATTGGTTTTTAACTATCATCTGGTTTAGTTTTCAATATTCCACGTATAGCCTAAGGGTACCATTCAACTTTTTCATGAAAAGGACTGGTGAACCCCAAGGAGAAGTACTACGTCGGATAAAAAACTTAGCTTCTAGATCCTCTAACTACCTCTTGAGATCTTGAAACTCCATTGTAGACATCCTGTAAGGAGGAATGGATACCAGTGCAGCTCCTGGAACTAGATCGATAGTGAACTGCACCTCTCTGACTGTAGGTAAGCCTGAGAAGTTGTCTAGGAAAACTTCCTTGAAATGATCAAACATTGGAGGGAAATATTCCATACATGTTCCCTGGTCATCCAGATATAAAATCACAATTTTAGATATCATCCTACCCAACCCAAAATGCTCAGGTCCAGCTCTGCTTTCCTAGACATCCCATTCACCCTTAGATAGAAACTATCCAATCTATGGTGATGTGAAACTCACCCTGTGGTGATAGAAATCAACTAATCCTCAAAAAGGAACCAACTAGTCCATTCTAAGAATGACATCAAAGATTTTCATCTCTAATACATATAGGTTTCATGGAAAGTGACACCCACCAATCTCAAGGGAGAACTCCTTGCACTGACGTACACTGTCGTTCTAATCCCTAATAGAGTATTTAATGTTATAACATCAGAAGAAGTATAAACACAGAGCCCAAGGCTTTCCACAATGACCATAGATATAAAACTATGTGTAGAACCAGTATCAAAAAGTGCATAAGATAAAACAGAGGCGACTAGGATAGTACCTTTGATAGTAGAAGGTCCAGGATCCTACTCCTACTGGGTCTGTTGGACTGCATAAGTCTGACCTACACCGTGGCCCTGAGACACTACTTGGATACCCTAAGTTGAACCGCCCTACTGTCACTGAGATCCTAGGGTATGACTACCATGGACACGACCACCACTTTGGCCTGAACACCCTGACATATTCCAGTTTCCAGACTGGTGAGAAGCTAATGACCATGCTCCTGCATGTGGAGTTTGTACAGAACCTCTCTCACTAGCCACTAGTGGAAATTCCCTATAGTAGCATTGTAGATGGCTCATCCTACCGCAAGCTCGACACTCAACTGGGTCCCTTGGGCACTGAGGTATCTTGTACCCAACCTTTATACATTGGTAGAACATCACTTAGCCACTGAAGTAAATGTTATGGATGCTATTGTCACCAAGAGATAACTCCACATGGCGCTTCCTCTTGCCGGTTGAGACAGTACCATAAACTGGTGAAGAACCGCCTTGTCTCGCACTACTAGATTCCCGCAGACTGCGCTCGGTGATCAGCGCCTGATTCACAATAGCAGAGACAGAAGGCAACCTAAATACATTCACCTACGATCAGATATCAAACCTGAGACCATCCCTAAATCGTCTAGATTTTGATACATCATCACCCATCAGAATAGGTGTGAATCATAGAAGCTCAGTAAACCAGGCAGAATAGTCCATAACTGACAGTGTTCCCTACTCCAGGTGCATGAAATCCCAGGATCAGTCAGCCCTCAATGTATCAGGAAAATAATAATCATAGAAGGATTCCTGAAAGTCTTCCCATGTCATATACCGATGACGCCCTATCTGAGTGATAATATCTCACCATCTCTTGGAAGAATCACGCAACATACATATTTCGAGCTTGACCCTCCTCTCAAGAAGAGTCTCTAGATGATCGAAGATAGTAATCACTGATTATAGCTATGATTTCATAGCCTATAGTCCACCATCCTCTGAAAAAGTAGGTGGATGCTACTACTGGAAGATATGCGTCAGCTCCGCCATAGATGTGGCAGCCTGCGATCCTCACTGAAAGGTCTGCATAAACCTTACAAAACCTTTATGGAACTGTGCATCTGCACCTGCGTTCGGTATAACAGCTAGTACCGCAGCTAGAACAATTAGAGGATCCATTAGTATCCCATGGCCTACCATTTCTGAAGTATGATCATCACCGCTCTCCTGGCGTACAACTCGTGGTCATCACGGCGGTATGACTCTACAAGGTCAAGAAAAAACCTTAGTTCAAGCTCATCGTCATGGTTTACCGTTCAAGAGTGCCAAAAAAGGAAAAGACACTAAAATTTTGGAAAAAGGGACTACAAGGCGTGTACCCTTACACCGTTACATGGTCATGTTCTACCACCGACCTATGCGTGTATTAACCCCAGGTACACAGCGTGTTCCACGGGAACACGACAACATTTCAATCCTTGGATTGGTCCTATGCTCTCCTGCTTCTAAGCAGCAATCAAGTACCCGTATAAGGATCCTTTACCCTATCGACACCTGCAACAATAAAGTCTGTTTGGGCCCAAAAACATGACCCAAATAGGGTGTGAGAAATAAATCCTAGTAGACAACCACCAAAGGTTTGTGCCAATCTACCAGTGAGTATATGCAATAGTAGTGTATAATAATGAAAGCATTAAACTAGGAAGCATTAAAAAGTAAACAATACTATAAATCTTGTTCCATTTATACCATTAATGTTCATTAAGAAATTCAATTAAATCGAATCTTAAGTTCTTGGGATCTGGCCACAACCAGTCAGTCCCCTATTCAAGAAAATATAACAGATACCTCAATAGGCAACTATCAAGTAAAAAGACAATCGAATCCAAACTTGTGCTTTAGCATGGAAGATGCATCATAAGTCATTACAATAGTTAAACCTCAGTTAAAAAACTTTCCCTCAGGCATTCTACAAACATAAAAAATAATTTTACACAGTCAATTTCCCACAAGCATAAAAAAATGTAGTCCACAGGCAGACAAAACCTTGCCCACAACCATGAAAAATCTCTTCCCACAGGCAGAATGATTCAACAGGTTCAAGCCCGACATATAAGCAATTCAGCATAAGGCAATACATGGCATCTCTACACTATTTCATGGTTAATAAGGAAAAAATTCACATTGGTAAGCATTTAATTAACCAATTCATTTCAACAACCTATAACAGGTAAAACAGAGGCATAACCACAGTTATCCTAATCCAAAAGGCCCAACAATAGTTATCCAAGGGAAACACACCCGTGGGGTGGCCCTTAATCAAAACAAGCAGTCTCAACATGCTTCAATTCATGTAATTAATCACGTAAACATCCTTAGGCATTAACACAGGTCAAATTCTCAACAAAGAGACACCCCAAACATGGGAGTGCGGTATAACGACACATATAAACAACTTGACAATGAGCAATAAGCATGATACCACCTACCTCGTCGTAGTATGACTCTCCTTTTCTAGCCTATACTTTCAATTCAAGCTAGAATGGTGTAGAAATACAAAAAAAGGATATTACCTCAACCTTAAATAACTTAGTTGAGAACAAAAATCACCAATAACAGTTCAAGAGTAATCGAGAGCTTATCGATTGGGTTCAAACGAGACCGACAGTGATTGATTCGGAGTTTGGAAGATCAACCGGGAAGGGGTTGAAATTCCGGTGCTCCTCTTGAGTTCCCCCAGCGAGCCTTCTATCCAAATGACAGAAAAACGAGGCTACTGCCCATTTTAAGTGAAAAACACAAATTACACAGCGTGTAAGTCTATATACAAGGTGTGCATATCATTTAACTATTCATTTGGTGGCTAAATTTCACCGACTTACTTTCTAGGTCTTGTCGACATGACTACACAACGTGTACTAGGAAGTACACGACGTATAGTTGGTTTCCCCCCTTTTCTCACTGATATTCCCACAAGCCATGTATTTCCTTCATACATAGACATACTACAAGGTGTGTTCTTAGATAGTACATGGAGTGTAACCCCTGATTCCAGTACTTTGCCCAAATTTCCTCTGTTTTCTCAAAACAAACTCAAAATAAAAAGAAAAGAAGAAACCATACCTCAAAAGAAGAACTAAATTCTTACAATTGCACGCTTTGATATAAGATAAAAATCATGATATTGAAATCGTGGAGAGGTAGTTTGTGTTGGGTGCGTCATTGGTGGCATGAAATTGGTTGAATGATCAAGAAAGGATTTGTCGCTTCCAAGTTAATAAAGTTATATATCTCAGGTCATGTTGATCAGGATGATAGTACCTTGATAAATCCATGTCCATGGTAGTCCAAGGTAAATCTGTCCACTTAGATCAACAAATAACAATGCAGGAAAAGGGCGATGACATGGGTATTCATTCTACTTTATGAGATATTAAAGAAAAATTTATTATATTACACGATGCATGTTCATAGGTTTCTTTTCACTGTTGTGACAATCCGCATCTCTTTAGGGCCCATGATGGTTTGCTAGATCCTGCTCTTGATCTGTGAATAGTATTCACTACTATCGAGATAAGGGACTAGAAGGTTACACACAATAGCATATTCAAGAATCTTCCATATTCAGTTGAATAAGTATATTGGACATGGTGGGACCCACCAATGGGGTTCGAGATTTTTCCAAGGAGATACGATCACCAATGCAATAAATAAATTTATATTATTCAAGTTAAGAATAATGAGCATTGAATTTATTTATTAAATGTATTTACAAGTTTTAAGTAAATACATGGAAAATGTTATTTGAATGAATATTAAAATATTTAAGGTTCAATTAATATTTGTGGGAATGAGGAGTCGAGTTAATGAAACATTTATTATCACGTAATATATTTAATATATTACAGTAAAGTGATAATAATATTTATGACTCAGATTAGTAGTCATAACATGTCATTTATGGCGTGTTAAGTATTTTGGGGCCGAAGAGACAATACAAGGTATTTTAATTACACACTATATATAGAAGAGGAGAGCCTCCCACCAGAGACTATTCATGATATTTCTCTCTCCTCTCCTCTCCCATGTTTTAGAGAGAGATGATCTGGATCCAGGAGCTTGAATCAAGATCTCTCTTAGGAATCGAAAGTAAGTTGATGCGGTGATTGCTGGAGCGTCGAAGGCATCGTCAGAACTCTGTGCTAGCACCCAAATTTTGATGATCAACACTCCCGAAGATTTCTAAAGTGCTTGTGGATGATCTATAGGAATTCAGATTTAGATTCTTCAAGCAACGATCGACAACGAAGGGAAGACGTCGTGCACAACTTTGGATCAAAACCATATATTTTATGGTTTTAATTTTGTGCTTAATCCCTTTCACGCATGATCCTGAAGAAGTAATCGGGCAACGATTCGTCAACATTGACAAAATCATATTGTTCATCAGTGAAAAGTTTTAAAATCCCATTTTTGGGGATTTTGACGCGTGCCCAGTACATTCAATTGGTATCAGAGGCATGCATGAAAATTTTAAGCCAATTAAAGATTAAACTTTCATTAAATTTAGAAAAGGGCATCGTTATGGTCCTAATGTCACAAACCACGTTTTAATCCGACACCGGATGGCCATTCTTCGGTCATCTGATGTTTTAAATCAGATTTCAATTTGAAGTTTTGAGAGTATTTAACTGTAGAACATACATGTTTTGTGTATATGTTTTATATCTGGAGGCAATCAGTCACTGGTTCTCCTTCATCTCACCAGAATAGTTTTTTTGGTAAGGTGTAATTATATTTTTATTATTTTAATAATAATAAATATTTATTCAGCCTAAGAGATTAGGGCTTTTTATTTTTTGTATAAAAACAAAGGTTGAGGAGGACTTTGGAAATCAAACAAAATGTGGCTGGCCAAGTCTTTGTAATACAATCAATTTTAAAAAAGAGGATCGACAGGTCAAGGAGACCCAACTAAAATAAAAATTTAAAAGTTGGCTTGACTATGAGAAGAAAGAGAAAAAAAAGGGTCAAAATTTAGGGGGCCGAGTGGTCCACCTTGTTTCCCCACATAACCATGTGGCGCTGGCCGCCGCCCTGGACCGGCGGTCCCCCGCCCTCACCGGTCTTCCCTGTCGCCATCCAGCCTCCCCTTTCCCAGGTGAGGACTAGCCGCGCCTCCCCATCAGCCGCCTTCCCCGGTCGTAGGCTCTTCCCGCGGCGAGCTGAGCCACCGCAGCTCCTCCATCCGACCTCGCCAATCCGGCTCGCACCACCCAACACGAATCTCGTGGCCATCCTCTGGCCAAATATATGAGACTAAGTTCCTCCGACCATCATCAGGTCTTACTCGCTCTACCACCCTTGGCCGACCCCGATTTCAGTTGCTGCCCGGTCCTCATAGAGACAGGTAACTCCTGGGTGGTCCGTTTTATCCCGAAATGGGCTTCGGTGAGTCTATCCAGCCCTAAATGGGCGTGATCGACTTGATTGATTCGGAAAGCTGGTCAGAACTATGGCTTGCGGAGGTTCGTCCTGACCCGAATAGGGCATGTTCCGAGTTTTTGGGGCCCCGATAATTTTAATTTAATAAAAAATTAATTAAAATGATTAATTTAATTTATGTTGATAATTAAATTAATTAAATATTAATTTTTTATTTAATAATTAATGTGGCATAAATTAATTTAATTTGGTGTTTAATTAAATTAATTAATTAATTTAATTTTTAGTTTTAAAATTAAATTAATTAAACGGGACTGAACGACTTATATATATTGAATTAAAAATTAGAGTAAAATTTTTAATTCAATTAAATTCCCTCGAATTTATTTAATGCAAGTTTAATTTTAATTCTTCTTTTATTTTTAAATACGCGAGTTAATACGTATGGACTGATCATGAGCCCAAATACCAACCAATGCATGTTTGGTGCATTTTTCATTTAATTTATTTAATTTTTTCAATGGTTATTTGTAATAATTATTTTTAATTAAAAGATGATCCGCGTGTTGTCTCAGTGTTATTATATGTATAAGGACCCGTGTGTCCACTACAGAGTTGTATTTTATAATTCTCAGTTCCCCTCACCTGCATGTGAGTATTTTTGTATAATGATGAGACGACAAGTGATTATTTTTACGCTGAGTGATGGCGACACACCAGAAAATAGTTAGATGCATTGGATGGGCAGATGCTAATTTTCGAGTCGCAAGCGATGCGACTCAAGGTATATTCCCTAGGGTCACGGTTGGTCTGTTATTCACTCAATGAATTAACCATTAGTATCGTCTCATGATCAGATTATCATTTTATTCTTGAATGGTTTTTTTGTATGTGTAGTTAACACACAAACACATAAAATAATTATAAACAGGCATGAAAAAATAAAATGAACTTGTGACACGATTGATTTTTATATTTCATGAATGGCCAGTTGTGAGTGCGATCACATAGTACGTGCTAATAAAAAATAGGAAATTTTTTCTTTAATCACATTAAAAATATAAATCCCTCAAAGAAATATTAAGTCTAAACGGTATTCTGCAATTTGAATTGGACAAAACCGAGTGTTTGGGGTGCTAGTCATGTCATAGCTGAGAGTTCCTTTTACTACCGGGGAGTCCTTATGAGAGTGATGGGTTGAATTAACTAAAGTTGTAGTAAAGATTATCCATAGTTAACTTTATATCATTTTAGTGGAAATCATTGAGTAAATCAAGTAATGATTTATGAAGCTGAGACTTCACTCAACAATTTAAGGAACCATGAGTTCATGCGGTTGGCCAACCAAACGCCAAGTAGTGGTGTAGCCATAACTTGTACACTATGAGGGAAGGTTCAAGGATCCTTGTTACTAGAATACTCAAGCGATAAAGTATTCCGATTCTAGCACAGAGGGTTCCTAGAATTCGATAAAAATAGTGGGATACATTTAATGATTTAATTAATCAAAATGTCTAAATCAGTAGTCTAGATAAAAAGTACTAATCTTCTAAAATTCATTTTTGTCGAAAAAGGAAAGTTATAACACAATAAAAACTACAATAAATATTGGACAAAGTAAATGTTCACACCAGCACGAGTATCCAAAAATAGTATGGGCACTTGTGTATAGTACTATGATATTTGAAACTCAAGGTTCTAGTGTCCCAAACATCTGTTAAGTTACCTTAGGAAGCGAGAGTGAAATTTCTTATAGGAGACTAATGTACAAAGCATATGATGGTTATGTCATTATGCTATCATCAACATCCAGTGTTAGTTGCGGTCGCTACATCAGGACATGGATGATATAACATCAAGTCTAATCTCTAAGTAGTTTGAAAGGAGAAAGAAAAGCAATGATATGAATATGTAATGGTTACACTGGATCTATGTAAATTGAAGGGTGGGTTATGATCTCTCAATACATCCTATTCTAATATCATTTTCACCCATTTACTCAAGTCTCATTATAAGTTACAAAATGAACAAGGATTGAGTAAATGCTTCATTACCAATTTTGGTAAAGTTTGTAAAGTATATAAGAATATAAAAGACAGATTCATATTTAATTATTATGGTGAAAAAATTGATAGAAAATACAAAAAGTCCAAAGGAAATAAATTCCAAGGGAACATTTGCAACATCCTTCAATGTAAGAGGTGTTAATAGTAGGTTATTTGATTGCATATTATGAAATAAAACTATGGAAGTTTAATTGCAATTAACTGATTAAAGAAGCAAGTTACCACTTCTTATTTAGGAATATTCATCTATGTAATGTTTTAAATTTTACTTCTTGGGTATTCAATACAATATGATTATCACATATGTGTATTTATATACAGTAACCAAGAGAGTGTAGAAATGTTACTCGAAGTCAGGTGCATTCTCCAAGTGGCTGAGAAAGGGTGATACCTAGGCCAGTGGTGAGAAGTACACGACTTCTATAATTTTCAAGTGAAAGATTCATGTAGAACTATTATTGAGTATAACCAAAACATTAATCTCATCTGTTCTAGGACACAAGGATACATTATTCTAGGTTGAGGAGTTAATGTTGTTTTTGGTGTTTAATACTCAACCTATAGTTCAATAATACTTGAATTGTAGACAATAGTTGATGAATATAAAATGTAAGACTTATACCCAGTTGTGGAAAGATAATTCTTTGTCATGCAACACTAAAATTTGACATCAAGAATATACCTAGTATGGTATTTAGGCTTAGGACAACTAAACAACTTTGGTATTATCGACATTTTTAGTTTAGACAAAGAAACCTTTAGAAATAAAGGTATGTCACAAAGCTTTTGAAATTAGTTCAACAGGTGAGCATGAACTGTTTCCAGGGAAATCTAGTGGTAAAGATACTCTATAAGATTACTTTAAGTAATTAGGGAATAATAAAGTGAATTAAGTGCATGGACAGAAGATATGAGTTGCTTCGATCCAGCATACTGAAGAATATCTTGACTATGCAATCATCGATCATGATAATGTAGCATGAAGTAATTTCTAAATGCACATTACCTTATCTACATCATGACATTGATGTTAATAAGAATGATCAAGGATGAAGTCTTACATGTCAACATTGACAAACAAAATGTAGCGTGGAGTAATTCCTAAATGCACATTTTATACATCAAGGTTATGATGTAGGAAGTATCAATGTTGCAACTTGTAGAAACTTACGTTATATTTAATGAAATGCTTTACAAATAACAGCGATATCCCATAAAATTATGTCAACTATAATGAAAAATGGATATCATATGAGTCATAGTATGATGGAAATCCATTATGTCATAAGGACATGTGTTTGGATGCAAAGAGTTTGTTAGGACATAAACAAACATGCATCAAGTTAAACACATGGTGCATCTATATAACTATCCTAATGGTCACATAAGATATTACATAAGCACCTAAGATAGAAAAGTATTAGTCAAGTGATTGACTATATTTCTATAAGGGTGCACATATCTTTAGAGATAGTGGGAGCCAAATTGACTTGGTTTAGTCAATATTAGAGATGCACACATAGTTGGCATAAGAACGAGTTCCACAAGCACATGTGGAACATAGTATGTTCTGAAGACATATACCACATAGGAAGGATAAAACCATGGTGATGGTTTTTTTTTTCACCGAATTCGGTGATCTATTATTCACTTTGAATAATATTTCCTACAGGTAAGTAGTATATGACAATTAGCTAAGATTGAAAAGACCAGTTAAAATTCAATAATGATGTATCAAAATGAAAAGGGGATTATTATTTTGAATACTATAGTGGGTATTCAAATAAGTTGATACATGGATGGTATAAGTCTAGTACCAATAAGTCTCGACTGGTTACACCAAGTTGTTATGCCTAAATCCATTAGAATTTTACTTATCATAGATAATTTCTATGATCATATTATTAAGCATTGAATGTAATGACTATCAATTATGGAAAGTTTATGTATGACACAACCATAAGAGGATGATCACATCATAGAATTCTAATAAAGGTTTCAAGTTACTGAAATCCAGTTTAGGATTTAAGTAAGCCACATGATCATAGAATATTCATTTAGAATGAAAGTTTTCCATGTGTCTACCTGAAGTCAGTGGGAGAATCATAGTTTTCCAAGTAAAATATGTTCGAAAACATATGGAAAACAGATTGGTCTTCAAGTTAGTTAATACCATCATGGAATTTATTCTCTAGTTATTGAATTAAATTAGCAACCTAAGTTTTAGGGAATTGGATATACTGAGGTAGATCTAGAGGTTTCTTGGACCTAGTTAATCATACATATAGTGACATAGTGTTAAAAAAATACAAGTTGAAACAATTCAAGTGAGGAATTTTTACCAATGTCACATGATATATCTCTCTCTAAGTTGACATGTCCAAGATATGGGAGAATATTAACGTGGTGAGTTGAATTCCATACACTTAAGCGATGAATTAATCACATATGTCATGAAATGTACAAGAATTTATATTTCAAAGATATACTTTATAGTAGGAAAATATCAATTATACCTAGGATCAACACAAGGGAAGCAATTAGTACTATCTGATTATACTTCAGCAAGTACAAAAGATATGTACCTGGTAAGTGGATAAGTAAGGATACTAGTTTTCAAGGGACAAAAACTAGTCTTCCATAGATCCATGTGATCTAATATCATAGTTAGGCTAAGGTGGTGAGTGAGACAAGCTCATATAATCTAGTGGAATCCATACCTACAAGTATTGAGTACGTTGTAGCTTCTGAGGCAGCTAAGAAGTAGGTAAATGCAATGATTTGTTCCGGTTCTTAGAATCACACTTAGTAAGTAAAGTTTTATCATAATGTTAGTTATGATATTCTTAATATCCAAGATTTCAAGTTATGATAGTGGGAAAAAGGTATATACTCAGGGATACCATTTTTTGATAGGTTTTACTCAAGGAGATGAGGTCTCTATAGCACAATTTCCATGTAGCGAAAACATGGTAGGCCTAGCAGCTAAAGCCACTACTCAGCAGAAACATGATCTTTATCATGTGAGCAGCTAAAAAGTTTGGTTATAAAGTTGGCTTTATTGAAAGTGGGAGTGTTGAAATAGTGGGTTCTCTAGACCCAACTATGCAATGCTTTTGATTACCATATCATGTATACAGTTATCTATACATGATGTTTGGTTACCATTGTAGTGTAGAATTTTCTGCATCCACTATTTAATAGTAATGTTCATAGATTAATTATTGTATCAAAAGGTTATAGTAGATCCTAGGCTATAATGAGAACCTTGAGATACTATGACATTAATATCAAACTAAGGTCCTATGGACTAGATATATTTTACTAACTGGACACAGTAGATGTTTGACTATCAGGTGTTGGGGGATCATAATCATTGAGACTTCTTCTCATAAAGTTCTCACTTGGTGTTCTCAAGTAATGAGATCATGAGGAAAAACCTGCCAATAGTAACACAACATGTTTATGGTGTCATTGGATATTCTTATCTAAGATCTTGTATAATGGTCTTCTGACTTGAGATCATTACCAATGTATTCCATTTTATTTCATACTTTGATACAAGACGGAAACCATGATATTGAAATCATAGTGAGGTAGTTTGTGTTGGGTGCATCATTGGCGGCATGACATTGGTTGAATGATCAAGAAAGGATTTGTCACTTCTAAATTAAGGAAGTTATATATCTCGGGCCATGTTGATCAGGATGATAGTACCATGATAAATCCATGGACATGGTAGTCCAAGGTAAATCCATCCAGTTCGATCAACAAATAATAAAGCAGGTGTTCCTCCTACTTTATAAGATATTAAAGAAAAATTTATTATATTACACGGTGCATGTTCATAGGCTGGTTGTCGATGTTGTGATAATTCTTATCTCTTTAGGGGCCATGATGGGTTACTATATCCTGCTCTTGGTATGTGAATAGTATTCACTACTATTGAGATAAGGGCCTAGAAGGTCACACACAACAATGAATTCAAGAATCTGCCCTATTCAGTTGAATAAGTATATTGGACATGGTAGGACCCACTACTGGGGTCCATGATTTTTCCAAGGATATAAGATCACCAATGAAATAAATAAATTCATATTATTCAAGTTAATAATAATGAGCATTGAATTTATTTATTAAATGTATTTACAAGTTTTAAGTAAATACATGGAAAATGTTATTTGAACGAATATTAAAACATTCATGGTTCAATTAATATTTGTGGGAATAAGGATTCGAGTTAATTAATCATTTATTATCATGTAATATATTTAATATATTATAGGAAATTTATAATAATATTTATGACTTAGATTAGTAGTCATAACATGTCATTATGGTGCATTAAGTATTCGAGGGCCGAAGAGACAATACAAGGTATTTTAATTACACACTATATATAGAAGAAGAGAACCTCCCACCAGGGACTATTCATGGTATTTATCTCTTATATCCTCTCCACCATGTTCTAGAGAGAGATTCTTTGGATTTAGGAGCTCAAATAAAGCTCTCTCTCAGGCATCACAAGTAAGGTGATGCAGTGACAACCAGAGTGTCGAATGTATCGTCAGAACTCCACACTAGAACCCAGATTTCAACGATCGGTGCTCCTGAAGATTCCTGAAATGCATGTGGAAGATCTATAGGAATTCATCTTTGGATTATTTGAGAAGTTATCACTAATGATTGGTAGAAACTATATGCGACTTTGGATAAAAACTAGGTATTTTACAGTTTTAATTTTGTTCTTAATCTCTTTCACACATGATCCCGAGGAAGTTGTCGGGCAACGATTCATCGACATCGACAAGATCATGTTGTTAATTGGTGAAAAATTTTAAAATCCCATTTTGGGGCATTTTCTACGTGCTTTTCACCTTCAGTATGTTGGTCGTGGTTGTTTTAATTTTAAAGGGAAAATTTTTCCCCAATTTTATTGAATCCCTTGGAATTTATTTCTAGCCTTTGGTGTCTTGGGAATGTCACCTAAGACCAAGTATAAATTACACCTCAACTTAAGAAAATTAAGAGGGGTGATATGTTACAAATGGTACCAGTCTTGGTTGGTCCAAGTATTTTGGGATAAGTGATATCATCTCGTTCTATCCTTGGGTATCAGTTGTGCCAGTCTTGGAGTTGAACAATCATTCTTGATTAGTCCTTGAGTTGGGGTGGTATAAAGGAGTAGGATTGTTGGAGCTTAAAATGTAGACCATAAAAATGTGTATCTAACCTATTTATTCTGAACCTCAAGTTACTAAGGAGTTGGGTACATGAATTTTTTGAGACACTTATAGGATTTGTAATCTTGTTTTCATGGGTTTTTCCAATGATAAGAGCATAAGATGCATGGTTAGAAATGACTTACCACTAGGAGTGCATATTTAATTTTGAGTAATGATTTATGATTTGGTGAAAATGTTTTTCTTTCAAAAATGTTGAATTTATTTTCAAATGTGATGTTTTGAAAAGGTTATGGTTGTAGTATTTTGAAAATGGTTTTATTTTTAAGAGGAATTTTCAAAAATCAGTTGTAAACAAAAAGTGTTGATTTTTAGAAAAAATTGTTGTGATATTTTTGATGTGCTAAAATTTTAAATTCCTAAGCATTCAGTTGATAGAGAGTGAGAATTATGATGTTTTTTTTGGTTATAGAAAATGGAACCTAGTAGGTGTTGTAGAAACCAAAAAAAAGAGGATACTGAGAATGTGGTTGCACCTGAGCCACAGGAGAACCAAGAGCTATTTTAGAGTTTTTACCTAGATTTTAATTGAGTATAAATGTTTAGAGGAAGCATGATTATTCCTATGGTAAATGGTGGGAAATCTAATGCTGGGAATAAGAGGAAGACATACACCTATATTGAAGGAGGTGAAACACATCAGAATCAGACCACATGATCAATTAACCTTCCTCCAAGACCCAAAAGTAAGAGGGGATGTTTCCAATATGATTCCTTAATTCATATCAAGTGATATTGTATGTCGCCACCTAGATCATGCCAAAATTGCAACCAGATGGCCCATCTTCAGCACTATTGTCGCAGTGATCCAAGGTTAAGTGCTAGGGACACATCTCATGTTTTGCAGACGTCGTATGCTTCAATGGGATGAGGGAAGAATAATACATCTCATCAGAAGAACCAATCTAGCCATGGTGATTCCCGAAATACCACGAATCCTTAGTAAGGTCAATCTCAATTGGGCAATAAATACCAAACTTCAACGAGTAATAAATTATATGAAGCTGAACAAGTTATTATGGATGATCTATCTAGACCATCTACGGTGAGAGGTAAAATTCTTTTGAATTCTACCCTTATACAAGATTTTTTTGATATGGATGAATCCTATTCATTTATTTCTTCTCACACTGTTGATCTTCAGGGTTTTCATGTTGAGATGATGCCTTCTATTTTCAAACTTCAAACTCATCTTGGACAAAGAGAATGTTGAGCCTTTATGTAAAAACATTTTCTATAAATACTTATGGAGATGAATTGCTATGGTATTTCTCTATGCTTGAGATGGATGTATATGATATAATCTTGGGTATAGAATGGTTGAAAATGTTCAAGTCTTATATCTATTTTTATACCTGAATGGTTAGTTTTACGACTGATGATGATATCAAACATCTCTTTAGAGGATAAAAGAATGTAAAGGAAGATGCAACAGGATTTTTAAAACTATCAGTTGGGAATATCTTATACCATTTGGTAGCTTTGAACTTGGAATTGGTGGATGAAATTGGGAATAGTGGTTTTCTAGTAGTTGTTGATTAGTTTCCAGATTTTTCTCCCCACAATTTCTTAGGATTTCCATCCACAAGAGAAGTGGATTTTACGATTTATCTCTTACCAGGGACCAGTCCTATCTCACTTATATATTATCATATGGAACCAAAAGAATTAAGGGAATTGAAATTGTAGTTAGAAGATCTAGAAAGAAAAGGTTTAATTCATCCTAGCATGTCTCTGTGGGAAACACCATTTTTGTTTTTGAAAAAGATGGACGAAACTCTTCGGTTGTGTGTGGATTAGCATAAGATTAAAAAAGATATGATAAAGAATTGGTATCCACTTCCATTCATTGATGATCTATTATATCAAATGAGGGGATCCTAGTGGTTCTCTAAGATTGAATTGCACTCAGGATATCACCAATTGTAGGCTTGGAAGGAGGATATTCTGAAAACAACCTTCAGAAGTAGATATGGACATTATGAGTATGTGGTTATGCCTTTCAGTCTTACAAATAGACCAGCATTTTTTATGACATTGATGAATTAGATATTTTAGAGATATATGGATTATTTTGTGGTGGTGTTTTTTGGATAAAATATTGGTGTATTCAAGGACAAGGGATAACAATTAAAAACACTTAGTGATAGTGTTGGGAATATTGAGGGATCATCGGTTGTATGCCGAAAATTCAAAGTGTGATTTTTGATAAAATAGGTATGTTTCCTTGGCCATGTTTTCTCTAAAAGAAGAGTTTTTGTGGATCCATAAAAGATAAAAGCTGTTAAATCTTGGAAACTGCAAAAGAATGTTTTTGAGATATGCAGTTTCCTTGGTCTGGCTGGTTATTATCGAAGCTTTGTTCATGAATTTTCATGAATACCTTCACCTATGACATCTTTAACAAGAAAAATGTTCCATTAAAATGGAATGATCCATTTTATATGTCTTTTAAAGAGTTTAATGTTTTCCATACATCAACACCATCTTTATTTTTCCATAATCAGGATAAGGGTATGTGGTGTATTGTGATGCTTTGGAATCAGGGTTGGGATGTGTTCTCATGCAGGGAGATCATGTTTTTGCTTATGGATTAAGGAAATTATAGTTTCATAAGAATAACTACACAATGAATTATTTATATTTAGCTGCTGTAGTCCATGATTTCAATACTTAGCATCATTACCTCTTTGGTGAGAAATTCATAGTGTTTATAGATCATAAAAGCTTAAAATGTATTTTCTCACAAAGATATTTGAATATGAGACAAAGAAGATGGACAAAGTATCTCCAAATGTTCAAATTTGACTTGATGTACACATTGGGTAAAGGTAATTAATTAGAATATGAATTAAGATGAAATTTTTATGGTCAGTTGGAAAAAGAGGATTTAGATGAGTAGCAGTTGATGCTGGTGATAGCTGACATGCACTTGGATTATGAAGATCGAGGTACTGTTATGGTTTTCCCCCTATTTCTTTGGTTCTTTACTTGGTGAAGATGGTTAAAGAGGCACAAAAATATGATTCAAATATGTGTTGCAATTAGGTCAAAACTCAATGGTGGGGAGACCATGAAGGTATAAAAGATAGATGGAAATTCCGTGTTGCAGTTCAGAGATCAGATGGTCATACATTTGGATTGTCAGAAAAAACTTCTCCATGCTTACCACAATTTGATATGGGTTGTTCATCCACAGAAGATGTATATGGAATTGAAAGCACATTTTTGGTAGGTCTTCATGAAAATGAAGGTGGATGAGTTTGTTTCAAGATGCCTCACTTATCAGCAGGTTAAGGAAGAGTACGAACATACAATGGGTATGTTGAAGTCTTTAACTATTCTTGTTTGGAAATGGGAGCATATAGATTTGAATTTTGTGGCCAGTCTCCTGAGAATGATTTGGAAACACTATTCCATATGGGTTATAGTAGATCAGCTGAAAAATCCAATCTATTTCATCCCTATTTGTAGATATCATATGGTAGAGGACTTATCTAAAATATATATATGAGAAGTGGTAAATGGGAATGTTGTATGAGTTTTTATAGTGTTGGACCAAGATCCATGGTTTATGTCTCATTTTTGGAAATCCTTACTACAATCCCTTGGGACTCAGTTGACTATGAGTATGGCGTATCATCCTTAGACAGATGGAAAATCTGAAAGGAAGATACAAACATTGGAATACATACTTAGGTCTTGTGTAATGTATTTTTTTGGCTCATGGGAAGAGCACATACTGTTTGGGGATTTCTCATATAACAACAGTTACTAGGCCTAGATACATATGGATCCTTTTGAAGTATTCTATGGTTATCCTTGTCTTTCTCCACTTTGTTGGGTTGAAATAGGTGAGACTTCATTGGTTGGTACAAGCCTTTTTCAAGAGACAACATAGAAGATTTAATTGATTAGGAAGAGAATTGATATGGCTTAGAGTCATCATAAATTATATGTGGATCATCATCGATGACCGTTGTCATTTGAGGTGAGTGATCATTTGTTCTTGAGAATATCTCCAAGGCTTGGACATTGTCGTTTTGGAAAGCAGGGAAAATTATATACTAGATACATAACCCCCTTTGAGATATATGAATGGGTTGGTGAGGTGGAATATCAGTTGGATTTTCCACCATAGTTCAGTTCATTACATAACGTGTTTTATGTATCTCAGTTTAAAAAGTATCATCCTGATCTTGACCATATGATTTGATGGGATCATGTTGACCCAGAGCCAGATGATTTATTGGTACATGGGATGGTATGAATTATGGATAGGAAAGAGAGAGTATTTCATGGAAAAAACATCATTATAGTGTGGTTTTTGTAGAAACATGGTCAGATTAAGAAATAAACTTGGGAATGGGAGAAAGAAATGCTCGAGTAATAGCCCAAAATATTTTAGGGCAATGGTGGTTTTCTACTTTCTGGGGAAAGAAATACCAATGGTGAGAAGAATGTAGCACTCATAGTTTTAGGTAAGTAACCCTTTATTTATTTAATTTATGTATATAAAGTGTTTGGGTGAATTTTGGGAAGGTTTGGAGTAATTTTGGAATGTTTTTGAGATTTTTATGGAGGTGAATAGTTTGAGAATGGTTAGTAGAAACCATGTAACACTTCCAGGAAACTGTACAAAGTGAGACAATGGGATCTATGTAGGTGCATAGTTTGGCCAAGCCATGTGACCACCTAATAGAAACCGTGTGAAGTGGGAAAGAGGGATTGTACATGGTTGGTGCACAGTTTGTCTAATTGTGTGGGCTAACCGTGCGAGGTGCTTCTTAAGGCAGAGGTCTATGCACAATTATCGCATGGTTTTCCTAACCGTGCAAGCTAAAAATGCACGACTAAAAGTGAGATAAAAAAATTGTGGATATCACTCAGTTTATCCCCTTAACCCCTCTTTTTTCTTCTATTATGGCCCTAACTTTGTGGAGACTCTTCCCTTTGATCTGGGGGCGATTCGTTGGAAAATATTGGTACATTGAAGGCCGGTTTTCTTGGTAAGTCTCAGTTGTTAATTATTTTCCTTAGATATTTTGGTCTTCGCTCTCTTGGATTCATAGATCTAATCTGTTGGGGATAGATCTAGGTTAGTTGATTCCAATCATGATGATATTTGGTTGTGTTGATGATAAGTAATGAGATCTAAGGCGGGTTTTTGGAGTTTCAACCAATTTTTGTTGAATAATACGTTTCGTTCTTTGTTTATTCCATAGTTTCTGATGTATATGGATTTATTTTCAACTCCTCTTATTATAAATAAAAGTCTTGGTTTTAAATTGTTTGAATTGATTAAAATTGATTATGAAATTTTTGTGAAAATCTTGGTATAACCCTTCCTTAGTGATGGTTTGGAAAATTGTGGAAATTGGTTGTTGTGCAAGTGATTTGTTTCATGATTTTAAAATGATGATTTTAAAATATGGGTTTTTTTGATTCATGTAAATGGTTTTATAGAAATGTTTTCGATAAAAGAAATGTTTTATTGAAATAGATTGAAATGGTCTGGAACAAATTTCTTTGTAATTTTTTTGACATAAATGGTTGGTGTGTGTTCATTTTCATATGGAACAGATAAGGGTATGAAGTTACCCCCATCAAAATTAGGATGAATAAGGGTATTAAATTTCCCTCATAAAAAATGGGATGGATAAGTGTATGAAGTTTCCCCCATCAAAAGTGGTATGGATAAGGGTATGGAATTTCCCTAGTCAAAATGGTTCACCAAGTGACGACTTTGTGAAAGTATGGCTCACCACTCATGAGTATAGGGAGGTCCATGGTGGCATGCATGGATGGAGGTGTGAATATGTGGAATGGAATGGGTTATTCCAAAATGGAAGGTTTGAAATGGGTTTTAAATTATTTTTTGGTTTCTTTCTTTGGAAATGAATTTGGTTTGGGAAAACTATTTTGGAATGTAAATTATCTTATATTATGATATAAACCATTTTAAAGTGTTTTATATAAATTGTTTTATATAAATGTGACAACATGTTATATCCTAGTTGTGTGATTAGGGAAGTAATTTAGGGAAAACCTTCTGAGTTTCATTACTCACCCCCTTCTTGGGCAATTTGGTGTGTTTGTAGATATTGTTTATCGATACATAGGTAAAGAAAAAGTGTATCATTTATTTAGTGATTCATTGTGATAATTTTCGCATGGATTGTGGATTTGGAGCTTAGAGCATGTTGGGAGCTATGGAGTTGGTGTCTTGGAGTCTTTGATATTTGTTGGTTTTGTATTCCGCTTTATACTCTGTTATAGTTTGGTTATGGTGTAGTTGGTATTGTTGTATTTTGGTATTACTTTGAGTTGTATTACTCTAGTTTCATTCATCATTTATAGGTTAGTTGGTTATGGTATGTTGTCAATGGTCATTTTATTTTCAAAGGGAAAATCATACCCCAATTGTATTGAAGCCCTTAGCATTTATTTCTTGCCTTTGGTGTCTTGGGGATGTCACCTAAGGCCAAGTAGAAATTTTTCCTTGACTCAAGACAATGAGGAGGGGTGAGATGTTACAAAGGGTTTATTTGAGTACTATAACTTGATTAAGGAAACATTCATTGAGTTGAAGGGTAAATATAAAAGTTTAAAGAAGAATTATTCGTTTTCTACTCACTTTAAATATGATTTTATTTTAAATAGGACAAAAATGTTAAATTATTAACAGAAAATAATGAACTCAAAATGTATAATGAGAAACTAAAAAATGATCTATAAATATTCAAAAATGGTATAGAAACCCTTATGAGTATTATTGGAAAACAAACCACACCCAGGTACACCACTGAGATTGGTTACCAACTTGAATAGAGGAGAATTTGTAAGAAATTTTTTTTCCCAGTGAAATTTATAATAAATCTATAAATAAATCTTATTCATATAGACCTAATAAAGTGTTTATTTATAAAAGTTTAAAGTATTTTTACATAAAACCAATTAAAAAATTTTGGATTCCTAAAGCTGTTATCACTAACATTTATATACCTAAGAAAATATTGGTACCAATATCATTTATGGTTTAATTTTGTTGTAGGAAACCTACTTGAAGAGTACCGGTAGATGGTGGACATGTCACTTTTGGTGACAATGTCAAAGGGAAGATAATAGGACTTGGTCAAATCAGTAATTCTATTACTGTTATGATTTCTAAAGTTTTATTTGTAAATTATTTAAAATATAGTTTTCTTAGAATCTCTCAGTTATGTGACGGTGGTTATCATTTTAAGTTTGAGAATAATGATTTTAAAATTTATGATTCTAAGCATGTTTTAGTTTTTACTACTTTTTATAATGAAAATGTTTATGCTGTTGATTTAAATTCATTATTTTCTCAAATATTTCTTGTTTAAGTGCCTTTCATAAAGATTCTTGGATTTGGAATTTGTGACTTGACCACTAAAACCTTTACTCACTTGGGAAGCTAACCAGGAAGGTATTAGTTAAAGATCTTCCTAAACTATAATTCCCAACTGACAAAGTCTGCAACCCATGTTAAAAAGGGAATTAGCATAATATCTCTTTCAAACCAAAGAAACAAGTTTCAACTTATAAACCCCTAGATTTGGTTTACATGGACTTGTTTGGACCCTATTTATTTTCCAGGTTAAATAAGAAACACTTTTCTTATGTTCTAGAAGATTAATTTTTTAGATACACCTATTTATTTTTTTAGCTCATAAAAGTGAATGGTGTTATTGATTTTCCAAATATGAAAAATCTATAGAAAACCTCAATGGAATTTATATTAAGACCCTAAGAAGTGATCGTGGATGTGATTTTTAAAATCAGGACTTCTAATATCTATACTCTCAACATGGATATAGTCATAAATTTTCTACTCCTAGAACTCCACCATAGAATGGAACAATATAAAGAAGAAACAAAACTCTTTAGGAAATTTCTTAGACCATGTTTAATTAATTTGATTTACTTGTTTACTTTTAGTAAGAGGTTATGAATACAAATTGCTATATTATTAATAGAGTTTTTATTTGATATATTTTAAAGAAACCCCCTTATGAGTTATGGAATGAGATACAACCAAAAGTTGGTTACTTTATAGTTTTTTGTTGTGGGCTCTTTAACTTAATAAAAAGGATAATTTAGACAAATTTTCATCCAATAGTGATGCAAGAATATTACCTCGTTATTCAACATATAGAAAATCATATAGGGTATTCAATAAAAGAACCAAAATTATGGAAGATTCTGTATATGTCAAATTCGATTAAACTGATCAACATGAGCTTAATGTCCCATTATAGAATCTTTAGTATGACCTTTTAAATATAAATATCAATGCCAAACTTAGTGATAATTCTTTGGAACCTGCTGTAGAAAAATCACCCAGTCTCGAGAAACTTTTTGAACCTGAAATTATAGAAGAAAATGGAGTATCAAATATTTTTATACCTAAAACTATTAGGACTCATAGAGACCATCCCTTGGATTATATATTTGTATATTTTTAGCACTAAAAAATATGTTGATGATATTATTTTTGGATCATCCAAAAACTCCTTGTGTACTGAATTTTAAAAAACAATGCAAAATTAATTTGAAATGATTTCTATGGGTGAATTAAAATTATTTCTTGGTTTTTAGATTTTTCAAAATAATGAAAGAAACATTTTAAACCAAAAATAGTACACTAAGGATCATTTAAAACTTTTTGGTATGTATAGTACAAAAGGTAATGATACTCCCATGAGTACATATTGTAAACTAGATCTTAATTAAATTGGGAAACTAGTTGATCAAACCACTTATAGATGTATGATTGAAAGTTTACTATACTTAACTTATAGCTAACCTGATATTATTTTTAGTGTGTTCATTTGTGCATGTTTTCAATTAAATCCAAAATAATCACATTTACTTACGATGGTTTTTTTAAATAAATTAAAAATAAAACAAAATTAGGGATGTTTTATTCTATAAGATATACATTTGATTTAATTAGTTATTCAGATGCATATTTTGGTGGTTGTTAGATATAAAAATCACTTATGAAAAATTTCACTTTTTAGGAAAGTATTTAGTTTCATGGTGTAGTAAAAAATAGAACTTTGTTTCATTATCCACTATTGAAGTTGAGTAAATAGTTGCAGACAATTGTTGTGCAATTTGTTTTGATGAAACACACATTACTATGAATATCAATTTCTACATGTCCTTATAAATTGTGATAATACAAGTGCAATAAATATCTCTACGAACCCTATATCACATTCAAGCAAAAAAAATATTGATATTTGACATAACTTTTTGAGAGATCATTTTCAAAAAGTAGATATTACTCTTGAATTCATTGGTACTGAACATCATCTTGATGATATATTTACAAAGACATTGAATATTGGGAAAATGAATTATATCAGACATGGATTAGGTATGATAAACTATGGCTAATTATTTAAATTTTCTTTTAACCTTTTTATATATTTGAATTATTTTTATAATTGTTTAAATTATATATATTAAACTTTTTCTTGAAGTAACTATGAAGTTTAGTTTACACAGTCGGTTAAGTGAATGTGAGTTTTTGTTTATACAATCAGTAAAGTAACTGTGACCAGTTGGTCATAACGGTCACTATACCTACTGTGGAACTTAACTCACACATTCACTATACATATTGTGAACCCTTTACATGTTTGGTTAATATATATATCGTGATTGTACGGTTAGTATACCTACCATGCCTCATCTAATCTATCAAGATCACATGATTAGTATACCTTCCATGTCTATTTATATATAGGATTTTTAGTAAAATCATTTTGGTGGTATTTTATTAAAATTTTATTATTACTTTATCCCTAAATTATTGAATTTAAAATTTAAATTGATGAAAATATTTTTCCCTAATAACCTTGTATTTATTTTCAAAGCCTCACCCGCTATCTAAACCTTCATTTGTGAGACATCTCTTTCAAACCCGAACCTTACAAGTTTGAAATGAAATGTGATAATTCCAAGGATGAAGTGTATTGTGGATTCCACATATCTTATCGAATGGACTCTTATAAAGAAACTAAGAAAGGATAAAGGAATCTCATGCATCGTAGTGAATCCTCCCAACCCACATCTGATTGATCATCTAGTTTGTGCTGAAAAATAAGTGTATGCTCAATGGCTTCTATCAAGAAAATTTCTAGTGTGGAAAGAGATTCAAAAATAAGTTTGGGATGATTGGTTTGTAGAAAATGGTAAAGCATTCTATCCAAGGTTTGTTAAGTAATTCTATGAGAATATAGAATTTATTTATATAAAGAAGAGGGACACCATTAGGATGATGGTGAATGGATAAGCTTTCGAGTTTTCTTCAACTCACTAGGAAAAAAGTTTAGGTGTGCCAAAAAAAGGTGAGCATGAGTACTATAGAAGTTCTTATCCAGTAAATCATACTCATTTCAAGTTTCAAATTACTTAAGAAGAGATGACTGGGAATGAAACACCCAAAAGACCAATTACTGTAGAGATTAGTGGTGAGTGTAGGCTATTAGCTAAGTTCATAAAACATCTGATCTATCCTAGAAAAGGGGAATTCAATATTCTAAGTCACTAATGTCTATTATTTTTTATCTTTATGAAAAATGGGATTCATATAAACCTGGAAAGTTATTTTATGAGGAATATGAATGAGTTGTTTATGCCATCTTCTAAATTCAATTCCTTGCAATATCCAAAATTTATTTCAGCACTACTAAAGTATAAGGGTTTAATACCTAAGGGGGAGGAAAAGATAATTTCCTCTGATGTTATGCACCTAAATCAGAGGACACATGAAATTTAATTAGAACCCATAGAAGAAATAATGGGTGGATGAACCGAATAAGATGTATGAGAAGTTTGATCCTATAAAATATCATATTGGACCAATGGATCTATTGGAACTAGTTATTGAATCAGATGATGTTTATGAGTATTTTGATGATGAAGTGACTATTTCTATGGAATAAGTAGAAGTTTAGTAAGTTTAAGAAGAAGAATAATATAAGATGGTTGATCTTGATTAAGAAGTTAGGGCGGGCCATGAGGTTGATATGAGATTCTCTCCTGTTATGTATTTTAGACTACCCGAATCTCCTCTACCATTAACACCCCATGAATAAGAACTATAATATGAGGAACTTGTTGAAAAAGAGGTGTTTTTCAGTGGTTATGTGGATGATCCCAAATGAAATGATTCTGGTGACTCTGATGAATAAAAAATCTGTTTAGATAGATCTCTTATTATATAAATCATTCCTAGATAGTATATACTAGATTCAATTTCTAAGGGGGAGAAGTCCCCTGGGTCTTCAGTATTGGGCTTAGACTATTCAGAGTCTATTGATGATAATGGGGGAAGTCCACCCGGACATGTTGTACTTACCATCCCTTCTATTCAAAGAGTTCTTGAAATATCTTTAATTGATAAGATAGATTTTCAGAATGGGATTGAGGTGTCTCATGCAAGGACCTCTATTGATAAATCTGTGGAAGGATTTTTTTGGCCCAAATACTTTAAAGAATGTTGAACTTGAGGATGAAAATTCAATATATCCTATTGAATCTCTTCATACTGATCATAAAGTTGAATAAGAAGTTGATGCTGGTGATAGTGATGAAGCTCATTCTATGAGATCTAGATTGATGGAGATTAGGGATGATGGTATGCAGTTAGATTATGGTCTATATACTTATGTATCTTCTTCTATCTCTCATACATCCCATGTTTCTAAAGATGATTTGGAAGATTTCAAATCAGATCTTATGGGGGTTTTGAAAGAGTTATTTATTTTAGTTTTATAAACTATATGGATCCAATATGAGAAATATATATCTCAAATTCAATGATGTTGTTAATTTCATATCTTCATCCCAAATTTCATCTCAAGATGAATTTAATGAGAAATGAGATTAAGGATTTGAAAGCATAGATAGGCTCTTTGCAGGATGAACTTTCTGATATGATCTTACAGCTAAAACAAAGGTATTTGAATCTAGTGTTTCAAGTTTCTCCACCTCCCGCTCCACCTCCTTCTCCTCCCATCCAACCATTTTGTGATGAAGGAAGAATTAGATAACTAATAAAGAAAGTTTTAAAGGTTTATCTTGATGAGTTTTAGAAAACCAGGGATATTTTTTTAAGGGTTTTAAACACATGATGCTAATACTTTGGTGGTAGTTAGAAATGATGTTGAGAAAGCTAAAAAATATAAAGAAACCATAATTGTCATTAAATAATTTATTATAAAAATATTAAAAAATTTATATCTCAATATTATGTTCATATATTTGGTTACTAATTTTAGGATTCCTCCTTTGACCCAAACTTTCAATTCGTAAGCAGAAAAACTGAAAATCCTAAACCATGTTCTGGTGGTTTTTATAAAAAATAACAGATATTATTTCCAAGAATAGAGAATGGATCTGGGTAAGTCAAGGAATTTATCCAGTTGATGGAACCATACCTGTAAACTTCCAATAAAACTAATTCTTGCACCACTTTACTTACCTCTTACCTCAACCCCTACCGTATCGACCACCACCATTAACCCTTTTGGCTTATCTTCTAGACAAGCAGTCTATCATATCAGACCTATTTCTAGATGTGTAGTCATTGGTTACCCTACTTCCACATTTTCACCCTAGAACACATCTTCTTTCCCTACCTCTACTTTTAAAGGAAAGGATCAAATCCTTCCTAAAAATATCCGAGATCTTCCAGATTCTGATTCTGATTAGAATTACTGATTAGTACACCCCTTGTATTTTCTTTGTAATCTCTTTTTATCTTAATGGAATATATTTTTTGTCCTTTATACAGTTACCATTATTCATTCTTCTTGTATTTTTATTTTCTTCCTTAATATATGTTCTCTAGATTTCACTTTTTGATAATCCAAAAAGGGGGAGTAATTGACATAAATTGACATAATTGAATAAGTTAAGGAACTTGAAAATATCTGTCTATTTATTCCAAATATATCCATGGTGTATTCAATTTATTTAATTTTATATGTTATAATCTATGATTATAAAAAGGAGTTATTTTTGGATTAGTCCAATCCTTTTAATGATCCAAAATCATGTTTATAATGTTCTTAATGAATTTCATATTTTATGTTTAGTCAACTATTTTCTGACCAAACTTGTAAAAATGGCTAAGTCTGGAAGTGACCATGACTACCTACTTTATGAAGACAACCTACTAATTGTGAAGGTCAAGTGACCATGTGGTACTGACCACATGAAAAAATACCTACCATGTTCAAATTCTATATAAGTCTTGTACTGACCATGTATTGAAGTTAAAGTGACTGCATGTGCACTTAATCTATCATATGTTGAACTCAATGTGACCACATGAAAGAACTACCTACTCTATGAAGAAACCTAGTTACCATTTGAAGGTAAGAAAAACTTCTCCAAGTGATGTATTGGATGGATTTTTTATTGTAGTGACTGCATTAAGAGATAACACTACCAAAAGAACAAGTCAAGTGACTATGAGAAGAATATTACCTACCATATAAAGGGATGCACCTACCACATGAAGAGATGAACCTACTACATGAAAAAATGTAATGAATGCATAAAGGAATGAAATGACTGTGCCTAGTTTTCATACCAATCAATCGTGCCTAGTAGCCATGAGACAAAGTAACCATGCCTAAGTGGAGATCAAGTGAATGTTTCTAACTTAAGCAGTGGAGTATTTTAAAATCTCTGACAACTATATTTTGGATATTTTACTCAAATTTATAGAATTTAATGACTAATGAGTTTGAGTATTAAATATTGAATATTCTAAAATATTTATTTTAGATATAATCTCTCTTTAAGATGCAGATCCTTGTATGAAAAAATGAGTGATTAGATACAGGATCATGTAGGAGATCCCCAAGAAAAAGTGATGTGCTGAACAGACTAAACACAATGCTTCTAAGACACTATGTTTTCCAAAATTCTCTTTGAAAAATTATTAAAATCTTTTCAGAGATGGATTTAAAGATTTTTGATCAACTGAAGCTAACTAGACTAAGCTACATTAAATCTTCACACTCTCTATCCTTTTCCCCTTATATTGTATATTACTTATCGAGCTGTTTTTTTTCTTTACTTTGTTTATTCACAAACACCATATCCTGTATTGTATTAGAGAGTGTAAAGACACTCTATTATTATGTTACATATTAGTATCCCATGTAGAAATATGGAAGAGGCTGTTTGTAACCTGGACTATTGAAGTGAATTTGTGTTGTGTAAAACTTGATTCAGGTTGTGGATCAGTTTATTCTTTAATAAACTACATGGTAGTGGGTATTTTACAAGTGGAGGGGATTAGGTCTCAGCTTGAGACTGGACCCCTTGTATAATTCTATTGTGTGATTTTTTATTTTTTACTATATTTAAAAAAAACTAGTATCTTTTTTCAAAACATTAATAGAAAAACATATCTTTGATAGTTAAATTTAATTTGTGTTTTAAATATGGTGTTTGATTCACGTAAAAATGTTTCAAAAGTTAAGAGAGTTTTAAAAATTTTTAAACCGAGTTATGAATAAACTTCTAAAAAGACTTTTGAAGGATAAAATTATATAATTCTACCTTTTAGTTAACTAATAATTTTTATTAAATTGGGAGATTAAAGTTGAAAATCATTTTTAATAGAAATTTTTAATTGGAAACTCAATTCACCCCCTCTTGAGTGTTTCACTTGGGCCAACATCTTCATTGTACTGGTAGGATCCAAGTGTAAAATCCTTATAGTAGTGATCCACATGTGCTCCTTTGATCTCTGAGTAACACCGATAGAATTCCAAGTGATAACACGGTGGATCCATCCTCTTATATTGTTTGTCTTGACCACTTCTTTTTCTTTTATGATTATCCCTTATTCTTATCATTCTTGAGAGGATGATAGGAGGAATTCAAGATAGAAATTAGTTGTGTGTGACAATTATCAATTTTTGATTAACCCTACACAATAGGCATAAAAATATTTTTATAGAGTTAGTATTTAAGTTAAAATATTATTTAATTTCACAACCCTTAAATAATATAACAAACCTAATCTTACCCCATGCCATATAATAATAATAATATTATTATTTTATGACATGCACTAACTGAAGCAATGATAAATATTATTTTACTAGATTTTAAATTAATATTTATCACCAGACACAATCTTGGTCGGATTCCCATCTTTTACATTTATTGAATACCTGAATAAATATTTAATTAAATATTTTTTTTCATAAATAAATATTTTATTTACAATCTGATGAAAAAATATTTATTAAATTTTCAATAAATAAAATTAAAATTCCATTCAAAGTTTGATGAATAAATATTTATTTAATATTTTTGATCAATAAAACATGAAGAAATTATTTCATTAATTAAATTGAAATAGAATTTAATTGATATCAACAAAAACACTTAGTTTGTGACCCTCTAGGATTCTTTATAATTGACATTAAGCGGGATTTCTGAAATTCCATGATTAGTGTCTAACAATGGGTCAAGACATCCAAGAGACAAAACTTAATATCGCAACATCAAAAGCCACATATGAAAACTTTCTATGTAGTATAATCTATTTGTCACAATATCTCATCAAGCAGGTTTCACATCCATGTCATCAACCTATATTCTTGATATGCTTGACACAAATTTCTTTGATTATTTGAAGTAAACTCATTGCTACACCATGAATATGGAATTTAATGTTATGGTTCCATTTCAATCAAAGGAAAAATATATATTCCATAAAGATGAAAGAGATAAATCCTTCCTTGGATTATTCATTAATAACACATCACTTGTGACACACCCAATGTACCCAACTTCACCATGAGCTATTATTTTCATGGTTTATAACAATACATCTAAGTGCATGAGTCATTAAATTCATTAATAATATTATTAAAGTTTAAGGACCATTATTCATGCTCAGAGATAGGAATATCCAATGACACATAAATATGAATAATTAATATAGGCAAGTCTATTGTCACAATCCTCTGTCTTAGAGATTACCAAGTGCAGACTTCATGAGAAGAAGTATCATATGATTATGATTACTCTCACCCGAAAGTTGACATTCTACGTGTCTCTTCATAGTACATTATTCGACTATATAAAAATATTTAAGAATATCATCATGTCATTTCAAGATTCACATTATAGCGGGGGAATACTATGACCTTATCAATGAGACATATACTATAGGACATTATTACATTAAATTCATGTAGAATAATAAATAATATGTAATAATATGTTTTATTAATATTCAAATATTCAAATATAAATTTAATACAAAGTACAAAATATTTGAATCTAGAACACTAACTCCTACAAATTCCCACTTGGACTAGATCTAACTGCCTTTGAATTTCTATCTGCTAGACCTCACATGATGATCATGTTTCTACCGAGTTATGACTTTAGTCAAGGGGTCCACTGAATTGTCTTAGATGGATATTATACTCCCTGTGACTTCACCACTTTTAGAAAAATACCTCAAAAGATGATACTTCTAAAGTATGTGGTTTATATATGGATGCAACCTTTGATCCTTTGCAAGGGACACTACTATGTGTTATCAGAATAGAGTGTGATATGATCTTTAGTCAAGGGGCCTTCTATATTGTATTCTGTGGATATTATGCTCACTACAACTACACATATTTGAGAAAAAAACTTCAAGATATGATATTTCCGAAGTATGTGTTTTGTTCAGTGATGTAACCTTTGTTCCTTTTCAAGATCCACCATTGAAGTATTATCAAAATAGATTGTGATAATATATTTACTATTTTGTACCACATTAAGATCTATGATGAAGTTGCATATCCAAAATGATTATTTAGCTACCTCAGAAGCCGGAATATACTCAAAATCTGCTATAGAATATGCAGAGAAAACTTTTTTTAAGCTCTTCCAGCTCAGAACACCACTATCGAGAGAAAATATGTATCCTATATATGATTTCAGATCATCTTGATCAGTTTGGAAACTAGCATCTACATATCCTCTAATGACTATTTACTCATATCCTCCATAGATCTGAAAAATATAATTATTACACCTCAAATACTTAAGGATAGTCTTGGATTCCATCCAATGATGGTCACCTAGGTCATATTAATATATCTTTATCATACTCAAGGTATAGGAAAAATCTAGACTAGTACACAATATAACATAAATGATTGACCCAATTACCAATGCCTATGGAACCCTTATCATCCTTTGTCTTTGATCATGTGTTTGGGTATACATTTTCCTAGAAATATGAATGTCATGTGACATTGAAAATAATCCCCTATTGTATTGTTCTATACTAAACCTCTTCAGTATCTTGTCAATATATGTATCTTAACTTAGACTGAGCAGTCTATTGGATCTTTCACGATGGATCTTGATTCCAAGAATATATTTCACTTTTCCTAAGTCCTTCATAAAGAAATATTTATTAAACAAGGCTTAATTATACTATAAGAATGGTATTTTTTCCAATAATTATTATTTCATTGACATACACTATTAATAAAATGATCGCACTCCCACTAAATCGCTTATAGACACAAGGGTACCATTCATTATTTATGAAACCAAATTCCGTTATGGCTTCATTAAACCTAATGTTCCATGATATGGATGATTTATTTAATCCATAAATGGATCCTTACAATTTTCATACCTTGCTGAAATCCTTTGGAGTCACAAACCCTTTAGGTTGTGTCATATAGAAAATTTCCTGAAGGTTCCTGTTAAGGAAAATTGTTTTGACATCTATTTTCTAAATATCATAGTCATGGAAAATCACAATGGAAAGTAGAATTATGATGGATTTAAGCATATAAACTGGTGAACAATTTTCATCATAGTATATTCCTTGACACTATTTGAACCATTTTACAATCATTCATGCCTTATAAGCATTAAATTTTCCATCCATGTCCAGTTTCTTCTTGAATACTCATTTACAACCAATGAGATTTACATCTAGTGTAAGGTATACCAAAACCTAGTTTTAGTACATGGAAGACATTTTAGAATTCATATCTTCTTGTCATTTGGTAACACTAGTTCCACTTACTGCTTCCTTGTAGGTTATAGGATCATTATTATCAACTAATAATGAGCCACTATCATCAGTGACTAGAAAACCATACTATTATCATTTCTCTTGTACTCCTATGTAGTACTTGTGCCTCTGGAACTTATTATATGTGGATTTGTGGAATTTTTACCGGTTTCAACTCTTGTGTATATTGAGCCTAAAATTTATTAAAGTTTATCTCATGATCACTATCTCTTTTAGAGATATGATCCTTCTCAAGGAATGTGAGATGTCTTTCAAGCAACCATAAAATTTTTATCTGAAGGGTTATATAGGTAATGTTATCTTGTTTCATTTGGATATCTTATAAAGATATACTTTTTTACTTTTGGTTCAAGTTTATTACCTAAAGAGGCCTTAACAAATTCTTCACATCCCCACACATGTAATTATGACAACATAAGTTTAATTCCACTCCATAATTGGTATGGAATACCTCCTGCCACTTTTGTTGGTACTTAGTTTAGTATGTATGTTTCTATTTGAAAACATATACCCAAAATTATAATGAAGTACTTGCATGACTCATCATTTATCTCCCTATGTCTAACACGGTGTGGTCCTTTATTTAATTTACACTATTCCATTGTGATGTATAAGGAGTGAGTTGGGATAAAATCCAAAACTCCTATAAATAATGAATTAAGTCTTGATTAAGATATTTTACACTATGGTATGTGAAGAGTTTCTTAATATTCTTACCAATATGGTTCTCAAATTCATTCTTTTATTCCTTGAATCTTTCAAAAAGATATTACTTATACCTCATTAATTAGATATATCCATATCTACTTAAATCATCAGTAAAAGTTATGGAGAATGAGTACCCACCCCCTGCTTCAATTGGAAATGGTCCATACACATTGGTATGAACTAATTCATGAATCTCATTGTCTCTTTCACTTTTTCCACTAAATGGGGCTTTGATCATTTTTCATTGTAAACATTCAAGACATACACCAAGTGGTTTTAGTTCCAAAGAATCTAAATATCCATCCTGTTGTAATTTAGTCAAACAATTTTCATTTACATGACTTAACCGGTGATGAAATATTTGGGTGTGGTATGAGTCATGTGAATTAGTTTTACTATCAATTTTCATTACTTGGTTTGTTTAATCCAACACATAAATACCTTTATTTAAATATGTCTTACCATAAAAAATGCTATCTTTATACAAGAATCAAAATTTATTACCAAAATTGAAAATAAATCTATCTTTATCAAGTATATATGAATAAATATTGTTTTTGGTAATAAATCAAACATAATAACAATCTTTTAAAATGACAATCATTCTTATTTTCAATGTAAGGTGATAGTCCTCAATAGCCACAATAGAAAATATGGATCCATTGGATGATATTAGATTTACCATCCCTCGATCAATCTTCCTGAATATAATTAGTTATTATATTTGAATTCATATATGAGAAATAAATGATTTATATAATACCCAATTTATAGAAATAGATAAGTCACACTCAATAAAAAATGCACCTATAGATTCCTTTTGCTTCATTTCCTGTGTGCAGTTTTTCTTCCAGTGACCTTTCTTACCACATGTGAAACAAACAACATCCCATTACCTTTATTGTCCCTTGATCCTTCTCTTATTTGAAGGGAATTATGAAGAATATTTGGACAATGTGAGAAGATATATAAGATACTTATAAATGTTAATATTAAAATTAAAAACAAATCTTAAGAATTTTTGAGGGAGTGATGCAAGAATGAGATCAATGCACAGTTCTTTAGGGAGTTTAAATGCTAAAACCTCAAGGTACTCAATGTTGATAATAGGTTTAACTACATGATTCCCATATGATACACCTTCTATAAGATTACTTTGAAATAACACCTTTGATATCTCAAACCATTCCTATCTTTCTCTCTCCATGTAAAGACCACAGAGATGCTGTAGCATACTATATGAATCCATATATTTATGAGACTTCATGAATTAACTAGGTATGGATGAAATCATTAAACATTGAACATTGAAAATTGACCATGTATCTCAATTTTTTATAATATACATTGAACTCTTCATTAATTGTCTCCTTTACAGGTGGATCAGGTAGTGGGGATTCTAGCACATAATATTTCCATTCATGGTACAACACAACCTTTAGGCATCTGAATCATTCCATAAAGTCACTTCTAATAAGGATATGATCTTTACCCAATATTGATCACATAGATAACATGGATGAAAAGATTTCCATTATTATAAAATTATAAAAGAACATATTATTAGTAGTTTTTTAAAATTTATGTGAGAATAATGAATTTAATTTTATTAAGTCTCCCACTATCCAAACATAGGCTATGAAAATTACAAGAAATATTTTAGGTAGATGCTCTTTCCAAATGAAATCTAGTGGATTCTTGATATGTTGAGTGGACTCCCCAATATATAAATCCTAATTGATATTTCCTCAATAATTTCCTCTAAATTTGTATTGAATAGATGTAGTTCCTTAAACCCAATACATATTCAGTTAAGTCGACCCACTATCTTAGTTGAGACTTATCAATAATTAAAATTGCCCCCGATGTAGGATGAACTGAAACTTTAACTATGGGTTCATCTTAATTCATATAATGGAAGGTTTAATGACTTAATATTAACTTTAGAGATTTTGTTCTATTATGCATATAGATTTATTGTTTTATCCTTCACATGAATTGTTAATATTAAGTGGACTTTAATTAAGTGAATAACCATGTATTGAAAAAACATTTACACATAATCCATTTATTTAAATTCCATATTTTCATATTAGTTCATTTATTTATATGACCAAAATATTGCATCCATAAAATAAATAATGCATAATAAATTAATAAATGACCCGATCGTGATCTTATCCAATGACTGATTTATTGAGAATAAAATAAATAAACCTTTATGGCCTAGGGGAAAATATCATTGTTTCGATCTTGGAATGGTTTGAATTATTCCACTCATCCACCTGTGTATCACCTAAGTTTACATTTCCTTGGTTCCATCTTGAACCACCTCCACACACCCTGATATATTCTTTTTATTACATGTATTTTAAAACTAACATGCAGGTGAGGGGAACCAAATGATTAGTTAAATAGAAGTACATAAATAACCTTAGACATGAAAGTCCTACATAATAAAGTAGGGAGAGATGACTCGCATTCCATCATATTTAATTTAATATTAAAAAAATTTCAAAACCATACAATAAATTAAATTAAATAAAACCAACACATACATAGATCTTGGTCAAGATCATGATTAGTTATACACATGAAAAAAATATGAAAAATTAATCTGGATAACATTTTTTTATTCATTTTTATTATTAAAATAAATTCACTTGCATTAATTAATTTACTTTTATCTTATTAACCATCCAAATTCTCTTAGAAATACCCATAATAAATGAATTAATGAAAAATAAACGAAATAACCAATTATTATAGATAATTATAATAATTTTATTGTACATTTTTAATTATTTAAAACCTTTATTACATTGTAAAACACATCTGGTTCCAATCATTGTAATTATGTTTTAATGATTCAATTAATTATTTAATGTGATTTTATTATGTCCTTTATTGGGATACTACACAGTGTGTACTTACAAGCTACACACTGTGTTCCTCGATTGGCATATACCTAGGATAAACACCCGAGGATTCGGCGTGTACCTCAAATATAATACACACTGTGTATCGCACTTTTTGTGTGTCCGCATAACCCACTAAAGAACTTAGCATTTTCTTCAGATGTAGTACCGCATGATGTGTACTTCAGCTATACGCCGTGCGTTCCACTATCCATGTGTCCGCATAACTTTTTTAAGGAATCGATTTTTTATTCAAATGTATGAATTAATGAATTAATTTTTTTTGTATACTAGTTACATTCTATGTGTTTCATTAATGATACAATCTGTTAGTATCAAATAGTTATAAATCATGCATTTGACCATACAGTTAGCAATAATTTCACCACTAAATTGTGTAGACTACATGTTGTGTAATCTGATAGGTCGTGTGCTAGGTTGGTCCAATCCACATGTGGTGTGAAATAAATTCACTACATGTAATAATAGCTCGACATGTCATGTATCCCATGACACTTCCAGGTGTAGTTCACTTGGATATACAATGTGTACTCTGACTACAGACTGAGTAACCCAGTCTCACTGTCTATAATTCTTGGAACTTCTTGATGGCATCTCCATTCATTCTTCATATATTATTATTACTTTAATAAAATGAAATCCTAAACGATGATAATTAATATATTGAAATCATGTTAATTAAAAAATAGATTAAAGAATGAATATTTTGAAAATTAAATATCTAACAACTACTGAACATATAGATCAACAATCAAATAAATTATTATAAATTTAAACATAACTCTTATGATACCACTTATAGGTTATGAATGTAGTGGAACAACTAGTGGATGAATAACCATAATTTTTTTGTTAGATTTGATAGATAATTCTCCAATTTTGCAAGATGTAAACTTCATGACCAATGAAAATTTTCTATCGAATATTGACATAGAGAAGATCGAAGCCCAAAGATGATATTTTTCATGTTAAATTTATAATTAATTTAAATCAGATCCAAATAAATGATACCTCACCTTAATATCTTTCTTAAAAGGTGTTGTTGATTATCATAGAAACCCTTTTCATATTACAATCATTGCCTTGGTAGGATCCAAGTATAGAATCCCTATAGAAGTGCTCCATACGTGCTCCTTTGATCTTTGAGAAACAATGATAGAACACCAGGTATTAGAGTGGATGATCTATCATATTGATTTATTCTAGTTCCATTAGGATTGAAGGATTATCCCTTATTCTTCTAATTCCTATGAGGATGATAAGAGGAATACAAGATAGAAATATGTTGTGTGTAATAATTCTTAATTCTCGATCAACACTACACAATAGACATAACCATATAATTAAAAAGTTAGATCTTAGGATAAAATATTATTTATTTTCAAAAAAACCCTTAAATATTATAATAAACATAATCTTACCCCATACCATATAAAAATAATAGAATTATTATTTTATGGTATGTGCTAACTGACACAATGATAAATATTATTTTATTAGATTATAAATTAATATTTATCACCAGACATGATCTTCTCATCCTCCTCGACATTTATTGAATATATGAATAAATAATTAATTAAATATTTTATTCATAAATAAATATTTTATTCAAAATTTGGCGAACAAATATTTGTTAAATATTCAATAAATAAAATAAATATTCTATTCACAATATGATGAATAAATATTTTTTAATATTTGTGATCGATAAAATATGAATAAAATTATTCCTTAACCTTAAGAATAATATTTATTCTATTAATTAAATTATAATAGAATTTAATTGAGATCAAAGGAAACACTTAGTGTGTTACCCTATATGACTCTTTATCATTGACATTAGATGAGCTTACCTAAAGTCCCAGACTACTATCTAGCAACAAGTCAAAGCATCCAAAAGAAAGAACATAACATCACAAAATCTACAATCACATACAGATTATTATTGTGTAATATAATCCCTTTTTCAAAATACCTCATTAAGTAGGTTTCACATTAATTTCATCAACCTATATGCTTGATATGAACTTTTCTTACTTTCTGAAATAAACTTGTCGTTACACTATGACAAAAGATATTAACACAGAGGTTAAATTTTAATCACAAGACCAAGAAATAATCTTTCATAAATATGGAAGGGGAAAATCCTTCCTTGACTTATTCATTAATAACACATCACTCATGACACACCCAACATAACCAACTTCACTGTAAACTATTATCATCATGATTTATGGTAATACATCTAAGTGCGCAAGTCATGAAATGCCTTAATAATAATATTAAAAACTAAATACCATTACACACACTCATAGATAAAAATATCCAATGACACATAAACATGTATAATTACCACAAACGAGACTGTTCTTATAATATCCCATCTTGGAGATTACCTAGTGAAAAATTCATGAGAAAAAGTATCATCTACTTATGAGTACTTTCACTTGAAAGTCAATATTCTATGTGTCCCATAATAGTATTTTATTTGAAAATAAAGCTATATTTAAGAGTATCATCATGACATTTCATGGTTCTCATCATAACATAGAATTTCTATGTCATTATCAATGCGATAGATACTCTACGACATTATAACATTAAAGTCATGCTGAAAAATGAACAACGTGTAATAATATTTTTTATTAATATTAATATTTTTTAATATACATGTAATAAAATAGTTGGTTTTAGAACATTAACTCCAACACAAGAAAGGGGTGAAGTTTCTTTGGATAGATACTTGCGAGAGATCTTTCCAGGTGCTGAAGAGTAGGTTAACCTCATCATTGATCCTCACCTTACCTAAGTTGGGTAAAGAGGAGTATACCGTGTAATACAATATATTATGGGTATAGATTATAGTGGTTTGGATGTAGGACCAAGTGGTTTCTTATGACTCAAGACAGTTGATACCGCACAAGAGGAAATACCTTATTTATGATCTGGAGTTAGCTACGGTGGTACACATACTGAGATATTGGAGACATAATCTTTTAGGTGAGAGGTTCATGGTGTACAAAGATCACAATGGCCTAAAGTACATATTTTTTCAATGATACTTGAACCTTAGTCATATGATGTGTATCAAGTATCTTCAGTCTATCGAATTTGAGTTGGTATACACTCCAGACAAGGGAAAATTTGTTACCGATTCCTTGAGTAGGAAGACGCAAACAGAGGTGGTGCATGATTCATGTGATGAGTGTTAACTAATGGATATATTTGTAGACATGAATTTGAATGTTTAGGAGACATAGGTAAAATATAATCTTGACTTTGATACCCATTGTTACTGTAATTATAGATAGGATCAAGAAAGAGTAGTTTTCTGATCCGAAGATCCTAGCTCTAATGGACAACATATATGCTGGGGAGACACCATCAGGTTGGTCTCTTGGCATCAATGATGTTATTCTTATCCATATCTGTATATGGGTTACTGTGGGTTTTCAAGAGGAGTTGATGAGGAATTCGATGATTCTAAATGGTTGGTATGTCTCATTTTTACAAATATGTATCATGATCTCCATAGGAAATACTAATGGTTAAGGATGAATGAGATAATAGGATTTATAGCATGATATTTTAATTTTAGTAGGTGAAGGCCAATAATTAGAGGCTTGTTGGTTATTTTAGGCTTTACCCATTCTTTAATGGAAGTGGGATGATGTCACTATGGACTTAGTGGTAGGTTTACCTAGGAAACCTAAAAAAATTATGTAGTATGGGTGATGATGAATCGACTGGTAAATATAGACCATGTTTTTACTATCAGAGAGACCTTTACCATTGATTAATTAGTTAATCTATATATGCGAGAGATAGTTTGGTTTCATGATGTTTCGAGGAGTATCATTTCTGATCAATATCTCCATTTTAGATCATGGTTCTGGAAGGGCCTTTAGAAGGTACTAGCATTATAGGTTTTTATGAGTACAACCTACCATCCTCAGATTGATGACCAATATGAATGAATGATTTATATTATGAAGGTTATGATACTGGACTATGTTTTGGAATGTGGTGGTTCTTGGGAGAAACATTTAGCACTCATGGAGTTCACTTATAATACAAGTTTCCAGGCATCAATCCAAATGGATCCTTTCGAGGCTTTATATGGAAGGTCATGTTGTTCACCTTTTTACTTGTTATAGGTGGGAGAGTTAATGATCGTTAGACCAAGTATGATGCAAGATAAATATGAGAAGGTTCAATTGATTAGAAAGAAGATAGTGATAGTACAAAATAGACAAAAATTGTACGCTGACCATCAAATCTGAGTCTAAAATTTGAGTTTGGTCAATGGGTTTTTCTTCAAGTGTCACCTAGGATGGGGAAATTCCATATCAGGAAGTAGGGAAAGTTAGTGCCCCAGTTCGTTAGTCCATTTGAGATAGTGGAGAGGGTTGGTCCAGTGGTATATCGATTGGCCCTTCCACAGTGCTATTATTACATACACGATGTGTTTCACGTGTCACATATTTAGAGATATCTCCCCGACCCTTATCATGTGATAGATATTGATGAAATTGAGATTGATGTTGATGAATCCTTTTAGGACCATCAAATCCATATCATGGTCCATAATGAGAATAATATTTGATTAAAGACCATTCCTCTAGTATGAGTGCAGTGGTCGCATGAGCATGTTCAATATGATACTTGGGATGAGTCTAATATGTGAGCACAATGTCCTGAGTTATTCATTGATACCCCTTAGTGATGCTTGGGATTAAAGATCAGGTTTAAACTGATATATGGATGGGAGGTTGTAATATTATATATTTTTAGAGTCATTTTACTCTTTATGATTTTGGTTGAACCATTTCAAGTTTTATTATATTGTTTAAGTCTTGAAAAAAATCTTTGTTCCTAGTGTAAAACATGGTTTTAGAGGTTTTGGGGACTTGGAGAATCCAAGCTAGTGAGAGTATTAACTATGGAATGCAGTCGGGGAGGAGTTGTAGTGCCATCAGTTAGCCTGTAGGATTTTCTAGAATGGGTATTCTACAAGAGACCTACCTTCCACCCTATAGAAGACCACTGACCAACCGATGGGGTTACCAGTGGTGCAGACTTTCTAGAGGACACCACCAGCTAGCCGGTGGTGTCGGGATGGGTCAAGATTAAGAGGGGAAGAATCTTATTTATGCCCCCAAACCCCCTTTAATCATATTTTAACCTCTAAATCAACCCTAACTCAAGATTTATGAATTTTTAAGGTTCTCCATGGCCCTTAAGTCTCCTTAAACACCTCTTCTTTGTTCTTCGACCCGTTCTTTGATCTGGTGATCCAAAATCGATTAGTCACTCATGTATTTGATGTTTTACTCTTGTTTCCTCCATATATCCTATTATTATATTCTTTAAATATGTGTCGATTTTTTTCCATAGGATACTATTATGTTTTACATTGATCCAACATCTAATATCATTGGAGTTCTTTCATGTTTGGGGTGAGTGGTATAGAAAAACTCAGGATCTATTTTGTTCCTCTAGTATGTGTAATATGTGAGATCAAACCAAAATTCCATGAAAACAAACTATATTAATTTATAACTTGTTGAAATTCATAAATAATTGTGATTAGACCTCCCTTGGATCTCATTGGGTCTATTGGCATTGAGACCGAGACTTTTGGCCACTCGAGAGGTGTGATAACCCTTGACACTAGGTTGTAACTTGGATTGAATGAGCTAGTTACCTATGATGAATTGGAATTTTTTAATGATTAACATGTGAATTGTGTTAATCATATTGATAATGAAACACTTGGATAGAAAGTGGTTAATTGGAATGCATATGGCATTATCATGATAACATGATGAATTTTGGACATAATGACTTGTGAATGGAAATTAGATTCAATTTTTATGTGAAATAGAATTTTTTACAATTATTTGTTATAATTGGAACTTGGAATAATGTAAATAAATGGTTTATTATTAGTAATTTGGGTAAATTAACCAATATAGATTATGATCACATTTTTATCATGTTTGATGAATTGGAATCACTGACTCGTGTTGCATTGTTGTGAATTCTAAAATTAGTCTTAATATGGAAATTCACATAAGGTCTGATATCCTCTCAGTATATATGTGGCCATAGTATGGGAATTCACATTGAGTCTTATGATATATTTTTCTTTGTCTTGGTATTGCATGCTGGGAATGCATAAGAGGATCTAGAATGAGAATTCACATAGAGAATTTTATGTTATAGTCACTTTTTCCCTTGGATTGGTCTTGCATCCTGGGAACACATAAGAAACTATATCATGATAATTCACATATATCCTAGTATGAAATGGTTACTTTCTACCTTGGCATGGTCTTGTGCCTTGGGAACATGTATTCAACTCTATCTTAAGAATTTATTGAGCCCAGTACGGTATAGTTACTTTTTCCCTTAACATAGTATTGCTATCCGAGAACATGTAAGTGGATCTAGCATGATAATTTTCATAGAGCCCAATATGACACTATTAATTTCACCTTTGTAATGGTCTTGTTCCCTATGAGCATGTAAGTGACTCTAGCATGAGAATTTACATAGATCCCAATATTTCTTGGTTACTTGATGCACAGGGAAAGATACATGATATGAGTGATTCATCGTTTATAGGAGAATCCACTAGTGATATGGGAAATTCATCTTAGATAGGATAATCTAACCTTAGAATGAGATATACAACATTGTGCTGAAGAAATTTTGACTAACCACGGGCATCAACCTGAAGCTTGGGGTTTGACAAGTTTATTTGATGTTATGCATTGATTTATGAATTAATGCACCTGTTTATCATACTAGTGCATGCACTATCTATTAAAAATAGATTTTTTTAGACATTGTGGGTGTTTTCTTATTGATTTGTACTCAAACATTGTTTGGTCATTATTTGGTACCTGAATAGATTTCATGAATGCAAGTTTGGATAAGGGAATGGGGCCATATGATTGATTTTTTTCTTTGTGGGATGAGATATAGAGGTGGGACCAGGTTGAAGAGACCAAGTGATTTGTTGAGGTTGAAATTGATTTCAATCAAGTAAGAAAAATAAAAGTCAATGAATTCTAAATGTGACAATTGTAGAGATGGTTTGTAAGTTCAAAAAACATGTTTCATTAGTGATTTGAGGTTGGCACATTGTTTACAATATTTTTAGATGCCATGATAAAGTGATTCATTTTTCATGAGGAAGTTTTTAATGAGAAAAAGTGATTCATTTTTCATGAGTAAGTTTTTAATGTTGGGGTTTGGTAAGATGGTTTTTCATTTTGAATAAGGATAATTATATTACATATAATTTTTCTATGTATATTTTATGGTACTTTTTAAAAAAATTAGCCACACTACTACCAAGAAAAAGGCTAGCTTGACCTGCCAAATTATGGGTCTACCACGACTAAGGGAGCCATCATAGTGGGTGGAGGTGAGCATCTGCATGGATAGGCGTATGACCATCATGCGGGGTGAAACATAAGGTTAAGAGTGTTGGAACAAGGTGGTTCCATCGGGATTAGAGGACATTCGATAACCGAGTTTTGGCTATTGGAAGTTTCATTAAGTATTATAAAGGATCACTATGAGTAAATGAGTTTTGATGTGGGATTAATAAAAATAGCACAAAATGAATATAAACCATCCAATGAGTTTGAACGTTTTATCCTATCCATATGATCATTCATCATAATCCTCAACCATAATATATGATTGATAATCATCTAATCCATTCGATGGGATCATCAAGCTTGTATTCTCCAGCAAGCTTAGTTTGAGAAGCTTCTGCTTGATGGGAGATCTGTTTAAATATCTTACAAAGCTCAATATGAATGTTCTCTTCATCGATTCACCAACCTAAAAATATGAGGATGACCAAAATGTGATGTAACATTATTTTCATCAAAAAATTAAGATCAAATTGATGGGTTTCATTGAGTTTAAAATGAAATTTTATGTAGTGATGGTGTTGCTTTGTTGAAAAGAACTTAAAGGCAGCATCTCGGTGATTCTAGAAGATTATGAGATGATATTTTCTGCTTATAAATACCCGAGGGCGGTTCATTTGTGTTGATATCTAGTTTGAGAGGTTTTTTTTCAGTAAAATTGTGTCTTCGTGATCGCTATGGTTCGTGGAAAGGAGTTCCACACATTTTATGTTTGCGCAAAGAAGAAGGCTTCCATGGGCAACCTATATGTACCTTGAACACTAGTGTTGATTTACAAAGAACTGTGTTCTAAAAATAAACCAAGATAATGTGTTTTCCTTATGTGTATATCTACTAGTATTTTCACGAATAGATTTGAAAACCACGAACCTTTTTGGTTTGAAAAGAAGAATAAGGTGACATCGTACACTTGAATTCCTAGAAGAAGATATCGCATGTATAAACAATTTATACTTTTTAAAAGGATGTTGTTAAGGATGCATTTTGAGACAGTGATTTGTGCAAAAAATGTTGTGGATACAATACTATTGCATGCTAAGGAATATCATGAACAATGTAGAAGAGAAATGAACATAAAATAAAAAGAGAGTTTAATTCACATACTCATGCATGAATAATTATGCATATGAAATTATGAGTGTGCATACTATGTGTGTAGCATACATGATACAGAAGCTAAGTACATTGCATGTGCATATGTTCTTGTATAAGTGAGAATACTATGTAGTGTATTATTTATATGCATGAAGATTGAAGAAGTGCACATACAATTTATATTGATTAATCAATGTGCAATTATTTGAGATTAAAACTGGGATAGTTTTATCATCAGTATTTCAAAAGAATTTCTATGTCCAAGTTTTCAGTGTTTAGTGAGGCCAAGTCTTCAGAAGAAGAAAGAATTTTTACCAAATTAGTGTTGTACTGAGATAACTTACCATGTTAAATGATCATATTTATCTGAGCAAGTACAATATCAGTGAAAAGGAACTTGAATTGTACATGATCTGGTTTGATCTAGAAAGCTTGTGGAGGAGGATATTCAACTGATCATCCTATATGTGGATCAATAATTTTAATAAGTTGGAGCTTGTTACCTAGGGTCTAACCAGTTATTGAAGAGGCTTGAGAGACTAGGGGGTCTAACCAGTCAAATAGTTGGGGGGGGTCTAACCAACTGAGGTAGAATATTTGGATTGCTGGGGTGTATAACCAAAATCAACTAGAGGATTGATTAGTGGAGTGTATAACCAATTTATTCCTGAACCATTGTAATTGATAAAAATATTATAGTGGATAATCCATGTTGGGGGGTCTTACCAACATGGAAAGGATGTAGGTATTAGTACCAAACATTGTAAAAATACTATGTTCTGTGTCTCATTTAATTTCATCATTGCATGAATGATCCAATCATACTAACATGTGAAAAAGGTTATAATTAAAAGATTAAAATAATTCAGTAAAATTAGTCACATCTCATTCACCCCCTCCTAGTGAGACTACACGATCCTTGGAAACTTCAATTGGTATCAGAGCATAGGCCACATCTGATTGTATCTACTATACTTGTCTAGTTTCTTTTATCAGAAGCATATGAAGTGCATATTTGAGTTTGAAGGAAATCATAAGAGCTTCAAATGGAAATGCCTATCTCTACTCCTGATGTTAGAAATGTTGATGTTTTAGTCAAATCAGAGAAAAAGAGGAAGAAAAGAGTGGAAAAGAAGCTGAAGAATAATTCAAAGATGAATGAAAATAAACTGGTATCTAAAGTCACTCAGAGTGTAAATTGTTCAGTGAAATCAGTTGATAAATCAAGTTCAAGTTACATTGATGACATGTTCAATTATGAAATTAGAAAGTATTGAAGAAACTTCCCAAATAATTGGTCACATATATGACCAGAGTTTTCAAGGAACTTTGGGATGAAAAATTATTGCTAGAAGAAGAGTCATATTCTATGGAAGGAGCATTGACCAAAAAGGTTGGAATAACCAACACTCTCACAAAACTTGTGAAAGCTAAGGAAGAAACAATATCTATTTTAAAATAAAGATATGTTGGAGCTATTGAATAATTTAAAAATAAATGTTTGTAAGAAAAAAGTTTTTGAAATTATTTCTACAAAATTTATCCATGCACTTGAAAATATGTATAATACATCTTTGAATGTCAAAAATGCTCAGCTGATTGCTAAAGTAAAAATAATAAAGGAGCTTGAAAAATTGTTACTAAAGGAAAATTAGATAAATGAATATGATATTTATAAAATGAAGATACAACAGGAAGATAGTATGAAATATATTAAATATGAGAATAATTCTCTCAACTTAAAGTGTCTTGAACTTGAAGTGAAACTGAGAAATATAGAAGTGACACAAGCTGAGACTTCCCAAGTTGTTGATAAAATAAGTATTTCAAAGGATTCATCTAATAAGAGTCCTATTTATAAAAAGAACTAATCTAGTGTCAAGAAGAACATGAGATTATCACTAATAGAAAAAAACCTTATACCAACAGTTTGGAGGACCGTTGGCTGTTAAGGCGTCGGTATAGAACTATACTAATGGTTTTGTTAAACCGTTGGTATAGGTAATGTTAAAATTAACACCCAACTTGGTTTTTATCCTAGTACCTCCCATTTATAATCCAACGACCTAACCACTAACCTAAGATGACTTTTGTGTACATAATTTCATAAATATATATATGTATATTCATAAGTAATTTAATTTTTGATTTATTTAATGTTATTTGATAGAAAAATCCATAAAAAATATGGGTACCTATACCAAGGGTTCTAAAAACTGTTGGTATAGGTCTATACCAATGTTTTTTAGAACCGTTGGTATAAGTTATTTGATATTTTGAGCTATACCAATGTATTTGGTGAAACCTTTGGAATAGGGTGGATCTATACCAATGATTTTGGAAAAACTGTTGGTATAAGGTGTATATAATGGACCTATACCAATGGTTTTGTCTAAAACCATTAGTATAGGGTCTCTCCATGGTACCTATACTAATGGTTTCTCAAAAACATTAGTATAGGGTCTCTCTAACATACCTATACCAACGTTTTTTCCAAACTATTAGTATAGGTCCATTGTTATAGATCCTATTTCTAGTAGTGTATTTAAGGATAAATCTGCTGTAGAATCTTTGAAGAAGGTAACCCTTTTTCCTGATAAATCTATGTGTACTAATGTTGTTTTTATGACTATAGAAAATTCAACATTTAAATCGAGACAAACATGGGTGAAGAAAAATATTCATAAATCCACAACATCTTCAAAGATGGATTTTAAGAAATGTAGAAATTATTATTCCCCAAGGAAATCATAGAATAAGAAATATTCTACCCAAAAACAAAAAAAATTCAAAGATATTCAGAATGTGTTACAAAGGAAGAAATCAGGATTTGTTGGCTACTGTTTGTGTTGTTGGAAGTCTGGGCATCAAGAAATTAATTTTTGGTACAATATGTTATTATGTTAAAATTAAAGAATGACTACATTTAGGGGGATAAAATCTAAAGTAAAGTGGAAACCAACACAACAGAAGCAGAATTCATAGAAAAATAATCAGTTAATCAAGAACATATATTATTACTTTGAAAATTTCTATGATTATTACAATAGAAGTGGTCACTATTATGATGAGTGCTGGTATATACCAATCATGCACAAATCATCTATTGATGAAAATAGAGTATCATAATAAAAAGTGAAACAGGTAAGAAATGAAGATGGCAGTTCAACCTTGGGATGTGAAAAAAATAAGAAGATTGTAAAATAAGCAACTCCCAATAAGATTATGAAGAATGATGTGAACAATGTCTCACCAAAGAAAATATGTTTCTATTATGGTAATAAAGGTCACATCATGGACCATTTTCAATTGGTCATGAACATTCATACTATAGAAAGCAAGTTGGAATCAAAGAAATAATTGATCTAGAAAATAAATAACAAGATTGATTTGGTGAAAGAAGTCTCTGATGAAGAATCTGAAAAGATGCCTAAAAGTGGTAATTTTTTGAATTCTAATGTTGTGTGTTAAAGGTGAAACATGTTTGGACATTCTGGTAAAAGTTGTTTGACATGGAAATATAGTAAATAAGAATTCTTGAAAAATAAAGGGAAAGAATCTGTGACTTCTAATGTTAGGAAGAAAAAGTCTACACACAGAGTGAAGACTAAGCATGTTTCAAAAGAGGGTTTGATCATATGGCCAAAATAGTTGTATGAGTCAAGAAATATGGATAAATTAGAGAGAAATGAAACCACATTGCTAGAAAATATGAATAAGCCTTTTCATATAAGAAGATTGTTGGGTTGATAAGAAAATCTCAGCCCTGTTTCTCTAACTGAGGAGCATTGAAAAACTACCTTATTCTCATATATATATATATATATTGTTTTTTATGAAGGGAATTTAAGGTGAATCATATATTCATGGGGATACCCGAATTTATAAAAGATATTAATATCTTATAGTTATAAATATGTCCATCATGGAACACTACTAACATCATGTTTTCTCTTTAAAACATCTCAAATAATATTAGAAGATACTTAGAATTTATTTTTGATGAAATTCAATCATGATGAAGAAAGTTTTGAGTGCATCTCTTGAGGGGGAGAATAAAAGATCATCCATCAGATATTTCTATCTCAATTGATATCTTATGAGTATTATAAGTTCTGGTGAGGTATGAATCTGATATATCTATAAGATATTTTTTTGGAAATTGAATATTTTCACCATTGAAGTATGTTGATTACATTCTTCCATTTTCATGATAAAAAAATTTCATCAATTCTGAAAGGAATATATTTATTTCTTAATCAAAAATGGAAAATAAAAATTTGTATTGGAATGTTTTTAATCTGTTTACTAATATGTATGCAGGAGATTTGTTGAAAATATTTTTATCATTTTCTAAAAAGAAGTTTCAGATATTGGTATCACATGCTGGATGTTTATTGACAACATTGATGTTAATATTTTTCACTCTTTTTTTATACACAAATCATTACTCACTTATACTTAGAGATGATTAATTTTAGCTCTTTGATAAGCTAGTAGTGATTCCATCCTTCTCAGAAGTAATTCAGACAATATGTGTCAAAAGAGAAGAGGATATTCTTAGAATTGGAATTTTAGAAATGATAATTCCTTCCCATGCTTATAAATTTGGATTTATTTACAATATGGGGGAGAAGATATCATTGAATTTTAAAATTAATTGGGTATTGAAAACAAATACAAAGGGAGATATTTAAGAGACCAAGTGATTTTGTTGAGGTTGAAATTGTTTTCAATCAAGTAAGAAAAAGAAAATTCAATTCATTCTAAATGTTACAATCGTAGAGATGGTTTTTAAGTTCAAAAAACATGTGTCATTGGTGATTTGAGGTTGGAACATTGTTTATAACATTTTTATATGCCATGAAAAAGCGATTCATTTTTCATGAGGAAGTTTTTAATGTGAAAAAATGATTCATTTTTCATAAGGAAGTTTTTAATGTTTGAGTTTAGTAAAATGGTTTTTCATTTTGAAGAAGGATCATTATATTAATTAGAATTTTTCTAAGTATATTTTATGGTTCTTTTTTAAAAAATTGGACAACCTACTACCAAGAAAAAGGCTAGGTCAAACCACTGGGGTAGGGGTCTACCATGGCTTAGGGAGCCAACACAATAGGTGGAGGTGAGAGCCCGCATGGACAGGCAAAGGACCATCGTGTGGGGTGACACAAAAGGGGAGGAGGATCCATATGGGGTAGTTCTAGTAGGATCATAGGACATTCGATAACCGATTTCTATCTATTGAAAGTTTCACTGAGTATTATAAAGGAGCACCGGGATTAAAGGTGTTTCGATGTGGGATTTATAAAAATAGCACATAATGAATATCAATAATACGATGCATTAAAATGTTTTATCCTAGACATATGATCATTAAATGAAATCTTAAACCATAATATATGATTGATAATCATCTAAGTCATTCGATGGGATCACTGATCTTGTCTTCTCTAGTAAGAATTATTTGAGAAGATCATGCTCGACGGAGCTCCATTGCAATATTGTTTGAAGCTTGATATAAAGATTATCTTCATCAATTCATCAACCTTAAAAATATGAGGATGACCAAAATGTGATGTAACTTTATTTTCATTAAAAAATGAAGATAAAACCGAAGGTTTTCAATGATTTTAAAATGAAATTTTATTTGGTGATGGTGATGCTTTGTTGAATAGAACTTGAAGGCAACATCTCAGTGATTCTAGAAGATTATGAGATGATATTCACTACCTATAAATACCTGATGGTGGGTTCATTTGTGTTGCTATTGAGTTTGATAGGTTTATTTTTAAGTGAATTTGAGTCTCTGTGATCGCTCTGGTTCGGGGAAAGGAGTTCCATTCATTTTATATTTTCCCGAAGAAGAAGGATTCTGTGGGAAACCTATATGTGCCTTGCACACTAGTGTTGATTTATGAAGAACTATGTTTCGTGAAGCAAACGAGATAACATGTTTTTATTATGTGTATATCTACTGGTATTTTCATGAATAGATTTGAAAAACAGTTAACCTTTCTGGTTTATAAAGAAGAAGAAGGTGACACTGTACACTTTCATTCATGGAATAAAATCTTGCACGCATAAACAATTTATACTTGTGAAAAAGATGTTTTTAAGGATTTATTTTGAGACAACAAGTTTCAAAAAAAATGTTGTGGATGATATACTGTTTTATGCTAAGGAATAACACACACAAGGTGGAAGGGTAGTGAACATATAGTAAGAAGAGAGTGTGATTCACACACTCATGCGTGAAGACTTATGCATATGAAACTACGAGTGTTCATATTGTGTGTGTAGCATGCATGATGAAGAAGATAAGTACAATGCATGTGCATATGTTCTTGTATAAGTGAGAAGACCATGCGGTGTATTGTTTACATGCATGAAGATTGAAGAAGTGATCATGAAAATTATATTGCTTAATCAGTGTGAAGTGATCTAAGATTGAAGCCAACACAATTTTATCATTAGTATTTCAAAAGAATTTCAATGTTAGAGTTTTCTGTGTTTAGAAAGGCTAGGTCTTCATTAGAAGAAAGAATTTTTTCCTAGGTAATGTTGTATTGGGATAGCTAATCATATTCAATGATCAGGTTTATCTATGAATTTCCAGCATCAGTACAAAGGAACTTGAATTATACACGATTCAGTTTGATCCAGCAAGCTTGTGGAGGAGAATCTTCAACTTATCATCCTATTTGTGGATCAATAATTATGAAGAAGTTGTATCTTGTAACTAGGGGTTATAACCAGTTTCTGAAGAGGCTCGAGAGACTGGGGGGGTTCTAACTAGTCGAATTGTTGGGGGTCTAACCAACTGAGGGATAAAAGTTGGATTGTTGGGGTGTATAACTAGAATCAATTGGTGGATCGATTACTAGGGTGTATAACCAGTTGCTTCTTGAACCATTATAATTGATAAAAATATTATATTGGATAATACATGTTGGGGGGGGGTCTAACAAACATGGAAAGGATATATGTTTTAGTACCGAACCTTGTAAAAATACTATTTACCCTATCACATTTACTTTTAGCATTACATGAATTATCCAATCATACCAACAGGTGAAATAGGTTCAAATTAAAAGGTAAAAATAATTCATTAAAATTGGTCACATCTAATTCACCCACCTCTTAGTGTGACTGCATGATCCTTGTACACTTCACAGGAATGGGGGTTGAGATTGGGACTTTTGGTGTCTATTTCAGGAGTCAGTTTTAGAGGGATTCTTGTGTGACCTTCAAAATTTCATTTTTTTGACATATAATTTGACCTGACAAGGTTTATTATTATTATTTGAATTATTTGGTATTCATATATCATCTTCTTGAGTTTTATTTCATGATTGATTTATCTTAATTCCATTGCATTTTATACTCTTTTTGATAGGGTATAGTCTTCCCACTATATTTCTTAGACCCTTGCTGCTAGTCAGGAACCTTTGACATATGAGGGAGATGTGCTTGAGGTTTATTAATGATCCAAATCGGTCATGTGAGGGAGTAATAGGCTGAGGAAATTACAGACCATGTCCAAATTTATCTGAATAGAAATTCTAGAAGGATGTATGTTCCAGAGAGTTATGGGAGCACTGAGGGTCTATAAGTTAAGCTATTGGAAGATGTAAAAAAAATCTCTAGGACTACTAAAGATCAAGTAAAAGTATCAAAAGGTGATGTTTTGGAAGTTGTAGTACCAAAAAGAGCAGTTATACAAGTTTAATTGTGAAGATCTACCAAAGTATGACATCTGGTTCATAGGTTTGGAGTTGACTTGAACTACTTTCTTTTAGCATATGGAGGAGAACATGATATCTAGGAAGAAGTGGTTTATCTCAGCAATTCCAAAAAAGTGAGAGTTAATTATGAAAGATGAGTTGGATCCCTACATGTGAATTAAATTTGAGGGCTAGTGATACTACCACAAGATAATAAAACACTTGATAATAAATGAGTTTTCCCATTAAAAGAAGAGAATGGTGGTAGAAATAGGTACAAAACTGGGGTTTTCATCAAAGTATTTCAACAGAATAAAGGAATTGAATTTTATGAAATATTTTCAATGGTAGTTAACCACACTACCATTTATATAGTGCTGATAATGGTTGTTATTGAAAGTTTTCACTTAGATAATATGGTTATAAAAACAAAGTGCCTTCATGGAAGCTTGGAGGAGGAGATTTACATAAAGCAAATGATTGGTTTCTAGGAAAATCAAAATAAGGACTTGGTGTGAAAGTGGAATAAAAGGCTATATGGCTTGAAAAAATCACTGAGATAATGGAAAAAGAATTTTGAAACTTATATGGTTAAGAAAGGTTTCATGCATTCAAGGATGGAAGTTTCATCATTATAATACTGTATATGGATGATATAATTCTGATAGGATCATAAATTAGGCATATTCAGAAGATGAAGAATGTTTTGTCTGAATGATTTGAGATAAATATCTAATGGAGGAAAAGAAAATATTGGGGATGAGGATTGATAGAGATAAGAAAGTTTAGAATCTAGTGTTGCATCATAGGGGAAATATCTTGAATATAATAGAAAGGTTTGAAATATTTGTATATAAGTTGATCTCAACTCCTTTGTTTGGATGCTTCAAATTGTCCATGGAGTGAGCAAAAAATGGAATATGAGATCAAATTCATGATGAAGGTTCCATTTACATTAGTGGTAGGAATCCTAATGTACGAAATGGTATGTAATTGACCAAACATTTCATTTTTAGTGAGATTCTTCTGTCATTTCATGTTGAATCTGGGGAAAAACACTGAGAAGCTATGAAATAGATCATATGGTATCTCAAAGGATTAGAAGAAACAACCTTATGTTTTAGAATAGATGATCTGTCTCAAGGGTATATAGATACAGTCTTTGGGGAGATTTAGATACTCAAAAGACTAAAACTCAATATGTCTTCACATTTTGTAGGAACAATAGTTATCTTGATGTTAAAGATGTATCTAGTGGTAGTGTTTTCTAAAATATAAGTGTAATATGTATCTGCAATAGAAGCATGAAAATAATTGATATATTTAAAGTGTTTTTCTAAATAGATTAGATGATGCAAGGAAAGTTTATTTCCCTACTACGATATCTAGAGGGAAATAGTTTTGATTAAGAATCCTATATATCATGCTTAGATGAAACACATTGACATAAAATATCATTTCATCTAAAAGATAGTGGATGATGGAGATACAGAGCTATGAAGGATAGTCGGGAGAAAAAATTTAGTTGTCAAGTTCACTAAATTTCTAGTATAGGAATGTTTGAGGCAACATTGTTCCTTAGTGATAATGATGTTAAGTTCTATTAGAAGTAGAATATGAGATTACATTGGTTTTAGTGTAAAGAGAATAATAAAAAGAAAAAGAAGCTGAAGAATCCCCATGGATATTATCTAGATCCAAGGATGAGGCCTCCTTAAATAAAATATGAAGTTTAATACCCAAACCATTACTGCTAGAAAAATAGAGCATATAACGGTTGGCATAGATGGTCCAAATTTCATATCACTTCTTCTTGATCAAAAAATCACCTTTTCCTCAAGGTGAAAAGCTATAAGAATATATGAGGGTTTATATAGACCAACCTTATCTCTCCATCTTCATACTCATTAATCCCCACTTCTAGCTGGAAAAGTGTTTTTTCCCTAGTTCCATGCATGGATATCATGCAGTTTCCCTTATTATTATAACCAGATACAACAAAAACATGCTCGATCTTCCTTAAGATCGACACAGTCCCCCAGACATGATAATTTCCTCAGCTTTGAACTGGGATTGGGAATAGTTATTGCCAAGTATAAAGAATCTATAAAAAGGAAACACATATTGTACACTGACCCTACAAGTAATCTATATAGCCATGGCATTCCATCTACAATGGTGACTTTTTTGTTTCCTTCCTTCACCATCTCAACATCCAAAATCCATTATTCTAGTGTTCGAAGGGCCTGTATAAGAAACCCTTGTTCTAATAGAGTAAGATTTGGTTGCATAACCACCCTTCCAGGATCCATTATAGGAACAATATCTCTATGTGACTTTTTTTATTCTTCTTAACTTCATCTTCTATATTTCAGGTGATGCTTCTTACTTCCTCTCCACATACTCCACATATCAAGCTAAAAACAAAATGTTGGATATCATGGTAAGAAAAAATGACATGATGTTTTTTGTTCCATTACACACATATTTTTTCCATTCCATACTGGAATCATGTTTCAAAAATACTGAGAGTCACAGTGAAAAATAGGTTTGAAGATGAAGAAAATACAATTACAAAAGAAGAATAATAATAACACAAACAAAATGATTTATATGGTTCAATAATAATCCCTACACACATGGAGAGGAAAAAATATCACTATAAATGAGAGAAAAATTACAGGGTTTTTTTAAAGTTTCAAGCACACAAAACCCTATCTCAAAATAATCTAATAAAGAAGACGATGCACTGTTCCACCAACTGTATAGAAAGTCTACTATGAAATAGTGTTTCAACCATCCAAGCCCAAGATTCTATAGTGGGAAGTGGCTAGAAGTCTGCACTTCTATAAAGTTGTGGATCCTAAGTTTAAGATGCTACAGTGGTCAGTGGCTGGAAGTCTGTGAAGCTACAATACTACTATCTCTGAAGTCCATAATGCTAAAATTCCCTATCAATATTTCCTGGTCAGTTCTACTACAGTCAGTCAGAGTTGCTGCAGTTTCCCTAAAATTTGGGTTGGGGGCCTTCAGACCCCATACCCCTGGAGTAGGGGCACATTTTCCCCTGCAACCCCCAATGAGCTAATATAGGAGCTCAACCCATGGGATTTGTGGCCTGATGTTTAGTATGGGATGCTAGCATTCAGGCCAACATCATCCAAAAAATATATCAGGCTACACCAATCTAACAAATCAAGCTACTCCTCAATGTTATTATCTTATATTAACTGAAAATATTTCAATATTCCTACCTTCTCCACACCTTACATCAATAGACCATTATCTTGCTGAAGTTGTGAAATTCTAATGGAAATAATGAATGTGAACACTGGCAATGAAGATGTGGATGTGGTGCTTTCCTTACACCGACATTAGTCATTTACATCTTGATCTCATTTCTCAGAAACGATACTATAGATTGAATTGGTTTATATACTGAAAAATTAGTAAAAACCATCGTCATATTTTAATATAGTAATTTCAACTCGCACTCCTTTCACTGGATCACTACTAGTCAACCTTAACTTGAAAAGTTTCCACTTCCTCTATTTCATTCAATATGACGCAAACTAGGATCATACCTATTCTCAATGCTCTAATCTTGACTAAAGTCAATCTTCTCTTATTATTTCCATAAATTTTCTCCTTGCTAGACCTACACCAGATTCATCAGTGTGCGATGCTGTTTCAGGAACTCCACATGTTCCCTATCCAAATATTCTATCTTAGTTTCTATTGTTTGCATCATCATTCTAGATAGAAATTCTACAAAAATCCATAATCCATCACAACAAGATATGAACCTTTAAATAAATGAACCAATTGATAAGAATATTAAGTTCTATTAGAAGAATAATACAATATTACAATAGTTTTAGTGGAAGGATTAGAAGTAGTTAAAAATAAATTGAATACTCTATACCTGCAAATCACTTTTTTTGGATTTTTAAAAATCCGGTTTGAGGGTTATCCGGTTCCCGATGATAGCCGATTTGTAAGGGTTGCCGGGACCCGTAGAGACAATCATACATTTCAAAATTCAAAAACCATCCAAACAGGAAACCGCGCAACATCTTGAGCCGCGAACCCACGCGCCGGCCTCAAAACCCGGGATCTTATGCCACAGCATCATCAGCCTCGAGATACACCCCCGAGGCGACTGACAAACCCTTCACTGGAGCACCGGCGAGGTTCACCGACTCCCGTCGTCGTCCAGCGATCGTCGTCCTCTTCACCGGCAACCACCGCTGCCATCCCTTCACCAGCACACCAACACCCCTTCACCGACTTCAACGAGGCAGAAACCCTCATCACCGATTTCAACGAGGCAGAAACCCTCAGCGCATAGAGTAAAATTCATCTATTCCCTTAGAACCTACCCTTTCATTATAGCAACACCCCACCTTTCTATCACTCACTATGAATAGGGTAAGAGGAAGGTGGTGGAGAAATTGTTTGATGTGGAAGTGGAAGGATTTATTTTTTCCCAAATGTTGGAGGATGTCATGGTTTACTCAAAGAAACTTTCAAGTGAGATATTGTTATGAATGTGAAGTCTAATTCAAGTTATGATTAAGTTGACCAAAATGAGAAAATTTCAGAAGATACAACTCGACCAGATAAAGGAAACTATAATAGAAACTTCAATGGAGGCAAGCGGTCTGGATGATACGTGCCAGATGGGGTGTCTTGAAGTTATATTTCAGTTTTGATGTGTACCGATCAATGGTGTAGAAGATGTGTAATGGAAGTTATGACATTACCTAAAGTCACTCTGATGTTTAATGGAAGTCTTCATAGAAAGATATGCATCAAAGAGAGGGGATATTTAAAGATCATCAGATGACATGCGAAAGTAACTTATACTATTCACTAGAAGTCAGTGGTTGCATCTAGACTTGTTATAGGCAATAAAATTAACCATGTTCAATGGATGGAATTTCATGAACATCAAAAGTCAGTGCAACTAGATGACTGACTAGAAATTACTATAAGTGGGTGAGACCACTTTTACAAGTGTGATAGTGCGATTGAGGTATTTCTTGTAATTAGTGATCTAATTTGCTACATTTCTAAATCAATTTTAATTCTTGTAACTTCAGAAGGCATTAAAATGTAGAAGTGTTCTCCTGTTGACATATGAATTATTTTCTGAACCATGTAATCTTTGTGTCCTTTTATTTTATTTTTCTTGTATGCTTGATTGAGTGTGTGCGAGGTTTGATTTAGTGAGGTGATTAAGGTGTGGAAAACTCCCTAAATTCTGATACATTGATTTGTGGGGTAACTTTTGTTCAAGGATGTTTTGGAGTTGGTTACACCATTGAAGTTATCAGACGGTGCATCTTCTATTCAATTGGTGGTGTTCTACCCCCAAAATTTTCCACTTATATCCAATATGCACTCATTTAATTAAATATTCAGTCAATTATAAAAAAATCTAAAATAGTGTAAGAATCCTTTAAAGTCTTTATAAAACATAATTTTTGAAACATATGTATCTTATGGAATGAACACAAAAATTTTCTATTAATCATCAAACAACTCAATCAACACAAATATTAGTTGTATCTGATCATCAAATTATCTAACACAAAAAATAAAATGTTTCAATTGATGATTTTTTTGATGAATGATATACACTCCATAAAACATGTTTACATCTACCCAAAAATTATTCACCAACTCTCTAAAAATTAAGGTATAGGTGTATCTATCTCTTGGATTTTATTTCATCCAAAACCACTTAAATTTTTTAAAGAGAACCTGCCTAAATTTTTTTATCCAAAATTCATTGTAGAAATTATATTTTTAAAAAATACCAATATCCCATCCTAAACCCACCCATGAAGTAAAGAATCTAACAGAATGAGTTTGGGTGAGAGGGCTCGGGTGAGCGATCTGTCACCTTAGGTTATTAGATGAATGAGAAGTTAAAGGACGAGTTGCACTGACTGTCACATGAAGAACGAGAATGGGGGCTTGTGTATGCTACCATGTTAAACTTTCCATATCCTTTAATACCTCCCCACACTTCTTATGCATTTGTTTTTTTTAATTTATCCATTAGAATACTAACATGCTACAACATGTGTGCATGTAATCCAATAAATTTTACAATATATATTTATATTACACCACTACTACAAACTTCACTTCCACCTTTTTATCTTTTTATCATTTTTTCTAATCTCATGAATTTATTTAATATATTAACCATATATATATGCATGCATACATAAGTTTTGAGTGCAAATCTTCCTTGATTAGGTCATGGTCAACCCAAACACTCATGGGATCCACAATCAAAATAATTTAAGGACGTTTTATTCATTAATCAATAGTAAATGAGGATATGGAACTCTACTAAAATTTCTCCATAAATTATCAGAGCTCAAATTGTGAATTTTCTACACAAGTTTCATTTGAAGGAGTTTGGATTTGAAGTTTCCCTATCAGAGAAATGGAATTCTTCCAATCTTGGGACATGATTGCTCATATCCTTGGGTAATGTAGAGAGAGAATTTTTGTTGGAAGAGTGAACCATATCCACTCTTCCTCCAAATTTTCTTAAATTATAAATATTACTATATATATATAAATATATATCTAACTAAAAATTAAAATAAATATTAATAAAAAGAAATAAAAATTAATCAAAAACCAATACATACTAATTAAATAAAAATAAAAATTAATTGAAAAATCATCAATATTTATAAAATATCAATAAAAATTAATTAAATATTTATAAATATTAAAAAATATTAATAAACATTTAATAAATTTTCATAAATATTGATAATATAAATAAATATAAATAAATATTGATTAAATATTAAATAAATATTCCTAAATATTAATTAAATATTAATCAATATTAATAAATATAAACAAAGGTATATAAATATTAATAAATATAAATAAATATTAACAAAATATTAACAAAATATTAATGAATATTAATTAAATTTTTACAAATATTAATTAAATATTAATAAATAATAATAAATATTGAGAAATAATAAAAAATATTAATAAATACCAATAAATATCAACAAATCTTAATAAATATTAAATAAATATCCATAAAAATTAATTAAAATATTAATCAAATATTCACAAAAAATAAATAAAATTTATTTAAAAATTCATAAATAATAATAAATATTAATCAAATATCAATAAATTCCAATAGATGCTAATAAAAATAAATAATTATTAATACATTTTAATTAAATAATCTTAAATATAAATAAAATACTAAAAAATATTAATAAATAATAATGAAATAATTTTCAATATTTATAATATTTTAAAATTTTAATTAAAAATTAATAAATATTAAACAAATATATTAATAAATATTAATACTTATAAATTAATATTAATACATATTAACTAAATATTAATAAATATTAGCTAAATATCAATAAATTTAAATAAATATTAATAAATAATATATAAGTATTATTTCCTCAATTATCTCTAAGATTTATCACAACCTCTTATTTCTCCATTATATTTCGTTCCATCAAAGAGATTTTCGAGTGGCATTGATTTGGATCTATTTTTACATAGTTTTGCCACATCTTTTTACTTAATTTTTATAAATTTAATTAATTATTTAAGAACTTTTTATTAAATAATTATACTTTTGTATTTTTATAACTAATTTTGTCAATTAATTAGTTTTTTATAATTAATTATGTATTTTTAGTCTTTAAAATAAATATTTTAATTTTTATTTACTTTTCTAATTTAATTATTTTTTAATTAGTTTGGTTAATTAAAATCTGCTTTTTTTGGTTGAAAATTAATTTTTTATTTCAAAAGAACTTTTGAGGCAAAAGTGGGAAACCAGAATGACATCAAAACTTAAAACATAAACATGCCTCCATGGGCCAAGTTCCTCAAGATAAAAGACAATCCAATTCAAAAGAAGAAGAAGCCCCACCCTAGCAAAGAAAAACAAGACGATTGGCATCCACCTTCCCATCGCTGCTCGACTAGCTGTCCTGTGTAAGGATGCACAAGCCCGGTACCGATGGTAAACGCCATACCCTCTCAAATCATCCAAATCTGAATAGCGATGGAGAGAAAAACACTCTCTGCTCTGAACCTCATCTGTGACACTCCCTTGCAAGTAAAATGGATGCAGTATCTCAGGAAACAAGGCCACAGTGCCGCAAGAAAATTCTCTGCTCTTAAAATCTGCTTGAATTTTAATAAATTAACATTTTTATAAACAATTATTTAAACATTGTATTTTTATCTAATTAACTTAGAATTTATTTTAATAATTTATCCTTTAACTTAGTTTCGTTAAAATATTTTAGCTTTATTAAATAATATGTTTAACCATCCTGATTATTAATTAAGTTAAGAATTTTAGTTTAAATTAAATAAAATAGTTCGATTTTAATTTTATGCATTCAAATAGTTGTTTAATTAATTAATTAAGAGTTTTAAAACATTAATTATTTAATCTTAAGTATGCAATTAGATTATTTATTCATTAAATTTTGTGTTTAGACTACTGGAAAGGAGGATATGAGAAACCGTGACTTATTTAGGTCACCGATGCAATCCTTTTCCACTCATTACAGACCCTTTAATAATTTTTAATTTAAGTCATTTATCAATTTAGTTTAACAATTATCTAGTTTTTAATTTAAGTGTTAAAAATTAATAATTTAAATTGTAATTTTTAAGTTTAAAGTTTAATAATTCTGTTTTTAATTTACGTTGTTTAGACTTTGTCTAATTTTTAATTTTAATTAACTTAAGTTTGAATTTTATGTTTAATTTTTGTAGTTCTAGTTTTTATCTCCCTGTTTGTCCAATTATTTTATTTTGTCTAAGAGTTAGTTTTTTTATCATCGATGCAGATTATGATATGTAATGATGACCTTTTTCTTATTTGCACCGGTGGCCTTTTTAATTTTATAACTATTGGTGACCTTTTTAATTTCAATAATCGGTAACTTGTTATTTATCTACACTAGTAACCTTAACTTTTATTGCTAACAGTGATCCTTTTCTTTTTTCACTAGTGACCCTTTTTTTAAGCCACCAGTGACCTCTTATTTTAAACTGATGGTAACCTTTCATTTACTCTATCGGTGGCCGCTTTATTTAACTCTACCAGTGACCCTTGGGCTACTGCTCCATCTCACCAGTGAATCCCCTGCTTTTCACGCACTTACCTATACCCCAAATCCCCATCGGTTTAACACACCCCTTCTTATATTTCCTCTATCGGTGAGTCACTGACTCACTGATGCTTTCCATCCTCCTACCATCGCTTTTGGTTTTTCAACGCCGGTCTCTCATTCACATACCAACGTAGCGAATGCCTTGCTCTACTGTCTCACTGAACATTGCTTCCTTCCTGCGAGACACTGATGCATACACCACCACTTCTTTTTTACTCCTGCCAAGCCTTACCCATAGAATTTATTTTCATCAAACTGCATGCACCCAAAATCAGAATCAACTCCAGTATACAAACAAACCAAGATTTTCAGAATCATGATTTTTGGTATTTGTAGGAGCCCTATTCTTCATAGAATACAATTCACCGGGATACTGTAGCCACACCATTGAGGAGTCCTCTACACCACCTCAGGCCGCCTGGACTCAATCAAGTACCATTTTTTTCTGACCACAAAATATGCTGAGCCGCTGTCGATGGCGGTGGAGGAGTTCCACCACTGTTGAACTGCGCCACTACTGGTTGACGTCGCTGAAGTGGTTTGTCGTCATTCGCATAGGAGTCACGCTACAGACCAAGGCCGATTTGGGCCTTGATAGGCTAGCGAGAGAAGCACCGCAAGCAAAGGAGCAGGGGTCGGTGACTGGTCCATGAAGAGGAGATCAAGCCGGTGCTGGGAGTCCATCGCTACCAAAGCCTATTCCCACCACCGTTGAACTGGCTCATCCACTGAAGGAGTTTGCTAGATCTGAGCCACGCCGCACCGCCTATTAGAGTCACCGCTGGAGCCGAGGGGGTCTGCCAAATCCTGTAGTTGCGGCGCTGCTTCCTGGAGAAGGAACTGAGAAACCCTTCCCCCTGTGCACTGATATTTTTGGGGGGAAGGAAGAAGATAAAAAAATTAATTAATTCTAAAAAAAAACTTTCAAAATAATAATAAAGTTACTAATAAAAATTAATTAATTTAAATTTATAAAATGAGAATTAATTAACCGTTAGTTATTAATTTTTTTTAAATTAATAATAACATTAATAATTAAATTAAATAAATTACTATAAATTAATATTTTATCTAAATAGTTTTAAAATTATTTATTTATTAATTTTTATAAATAATAACTTTAATGTTGTTAAGTAATGTTACAAAATAATTATAATTAAATAATTAAAGTAAAGTAACTGATTAAATAATTTAATTATAGTTCTAAATAGAATAAAAAAATTAATTTATAATAGACAACTATTAATATAAATTAAATAACATTTAATCTTAAATTAACTAAGTAAGATAATTGTTTATTTATAATATTTAACACTTTTTATTAACATTGAATTATTTATTCTTTGTATTTACTATGCAGGTTCGAACCACTTCTGTAAAAATATCCAGGTTCACACAACTAACTCTTTGGGAGTTAGTTATGGGGGTGTTACTAGCGCGACGTGTCAGTCACAAAAAAATGCACGTGTGCGATGAATAGGTGAAGGGAATGTCAAGTTAGTGGAAAGCAGGGGTGATGAGAATCTTATGACAGGACGATACTTAAGAAAAGGAGTAGTGTAATTTTGAGAGAGGATGCTCTTTCACTTGAACAAACACACCATTTTGAGAGCAAAGACCCCTGGGAGATAGCAGAGAGTTCTGGTGAACTGGAGTCGTAAAGGAGCAAGCAGCAGTACATGATCTTTATTATCAGGGGGAGGAACCTTATTCCTCTACTTCTAAATGTTTTACTATGTATTTATACTTTTATATTGAATATGATCCTAGTATAACTTTGTGTGTTCAAGAGTTTTGAATTTTTTTTCTGGTTATATTTTCCTTTTCTTCATCTTATTTCTCTCAATGAGAATATAATCTTTCGACGAGATTGAATCTTATTCTCAAATATTAAATTGAATTCGCACCATTTTGAACTTAATTTCAAACTCAATGATCTTTTGGAGAGATTGATCAAAGAGGATATCCATCAAACATTCAACTTTAATTAAATTTGCAATATTTTGAACTTAAATTGAATTCACACCATTTTTCCACTGTATTTCTACTGTTAATTTCACTTTTCTTTATTTTGTTTTACATTTAGTTTAGTCAATAGGAAACCTTCAGACATATTTCATTACTGCTTAATAAAATTAATAAAAAGATATATAAGTAAGAAAATGTTTTCCCCACTGCTGACAACAGTAGGGATTTAAAATTCAAAAACCTTAGTAATACTCACTTGCCTTCTCTGTGAATCGACCCTGCACCACTATGCTAGTGTAGGTTTATAAATATAATTTTGAGGGCTGTGATGACTTCAGAATCCATCAAAATTTAGCACCATTTCCAGGGAAGTCATGCGCTGAGAGTCTATAGTTTTAATAAAAAAATTAAAAAAAAAACACACACTAAATAAAAAATAAAAAAAACTGCTTAAAAAAACTATGAGCTTCATTGCTAATTTTGTTGAATATTAAAATTATGCATCAACTATGAAACTTTGTGTGTTTAATCTCACTAGTTTATAGTTTAAAAATGGAAGTTTGTGAGAACTGAAATAAATCAAGGCCTTATTGTGTTTGTTGCGGCTGTTATGGGCACACTGCTTGGCAGTGTGTTTATAACTAGCCACAACAGGATGTTTATATTGATGAAAATTAAAAAAATTTGAATCTATTCCTAAATTCTTAGCTAAAATTGAATTAATTGAAACTATATTTGATACTAGGGAGAATTCTTGGAATTATTGGTTTAATAAAACCCATGAAATCAAACTTAGAGATTCTCAAGAGCAAGATAAAAGAATTAAAATATTAGAAAACATGCTTTTGGAATTAAAACAAAGGGTTAAAGAACTAGAATAATTTGAAGAAAATGAAAAGTAAAGTGTTTATAAAAGATATGAAAATCAAATTGATGAAGAAAGTGAATCAGAAACTAGGAAACAAACCATTAACTTTGAATAATCTGAAACTGTTGAACCAAATCTTGAAATTACCAACTCATTAAACAAAGAACACAACATTGAAAATCCAATAAATAACTTTAATGGAGTTGAGTTGGACAATTTTAAAGCTAATTTAAAAAATATTGAAGAAGAATGCCTAGTTCTCTTTATAATTTTTACATTGGAGAAAAATCACTATTTTAGAAATTTTGAGAATGATGTCACACAGGTTGAAGTCAAATTTGAAACTGAAAACTTGAATGTTAAAAACTCTTCACCAAATTTTTCTAAATTTGTGAATAATGAACCTGAACTTGATATTGAGTATAATCTGGATGAGAACATTAAGTTGGAAATCACATAATCTCAAATCTTTGAACCTCAATTGAACACTTCTCCTCCATGTTTTGAACCTGTAAACCCAATAATTTCTGAAATGTTTTTGTATGAAGTGGATGAGGGATGATATTTGAAGAAATACTAACTGATGAGTTTTCAATTCCCTATTCTTATAATAATCACTTTTCTGAAACATTGTGCAGTGAAATTGAAAATAGTGTTGATATACACGGGGGTAAATGTTTAAATTTTAAAAAACTTGAATATCAATTTATTGATGCTGAATTGAACATTACTCCTCCTGATTTAGAATTTCTAGAATACACTATATACCTTGTTTTGGGAAATGGGAATTTTGAATTTGAACATGAAAAATAGGTTGAGCACACACTTGATGGTTGTAGAATTGATTTGATATAAGCAGTATATGTTCAATGTGAGTTAATAGATGAGGATATTTTGGAAGAAATTTACAACATTGTTAGACCTGAATCTGTTTGTGGTAAAATAAATTATATTCCCTTTTTGTCACTTTCATCCTCAACTGTGAAGGGTGCTGAGACTTATCATGATACTGATAGTAGTCTAGAGGGGGAATTACACTTGAGTTCCATTGTACATGATTCTATTCAGCACTCCGTTGAATCCCCTCTTGAGTCTACTATTCAGTACTCACCTACGATCACCCTTGAATTTGAATATTTTAGTGTTGAAGTTGAGAGAGATAGCCATGAGAATAATTTCTTACCCTTTGAAGCACCTAGTTTAGTGTTGTCCCATCATGTCTATTCAAATCTTGAAAATCTAAATTTATTGTGGAAGTGCACAACACTATGTTTACTACTATCAAGGGGTGTTTCTTAGTGGTTATTTCGGGCTATGAGGGTTTAGTTTTTGTTTTATTATTCTTTGGAGCCCAAAATTTTCATTGTTCTGTTAAAAATATTTGGTCCAAACATATGTGGTGGTTCCTATTAAGGAAACCACATCCACCTAGTGACTATGGTTAGTTGCTAAGTGAGTCTGGATGGGGACTATAAACCTAGAGCTTCATGGGGGGAAACCCATGGTTTCCATTTTTTTCAATAAAAAATGTAATTAAATAAAGTATAACTGAAGACTTTAAATTTAGTGCTTCATGGGAGTCAACCAATGTTCTTTCTTATGTGTTTTCTTTTGTTTATGTTCTTTTTTACTTTGAATAAAGTGCTGATTTGTTGCCTTATGTTGGATATTTCTCTGCTATAATTTTTTGTCACTTTCTGCTTTCCTTGTTATTTTTCAGATATTACTACTGCTATCATCTAAGGAGTGGAATTCCCATGATGAAGGAGTAATGAAAAAACTGGTCAGGGAAGTATCTTAATGTTAAATTTTGTTTCATTTCTCTAATCCTTAATGCTTTAAAAAAATATGCTGCTTGTCTTGAATAAAAATTCTATTCTTTATGTTTCTTCTTGTGAAAATCCTGTTTTCATTATCAAATACTGCTGCATTTCTTTCTTTCCCAAGAAATTCTGTTTGTATTGGAATAAAGTCTACATGCACTTCACTATCGAGAACAGAATTTCATTGCTATTAGAATCTTCTCACTTCTTGGAATTCTGTGTGTGTGTGTGTGTGGGGGGGGGGGGTATATGCAGAATGAGAAATTTTGTATTGAATTTGCTTTAGGTTGGGGTGTTTTAGCATTCTATTTTCTACTCTATTGAACAAATTATTGAACAAATTTTTTAAAATTCTTACACCCAATTCACTATAAACTTCTAAGTTACATGCCATGTCTGTAATTTACTGGAAGAAATTTTTCACTGGACGTAAATGTTAGTGCTTGTATTTTCTAATGAACCTGCTGATGAGTTATTTTTTTTGTGGAAAAAATATTTTTTAACTTCAAAGAGCCCCTTTATACATGTCATAAATATATTAATTGAAAATCTGTTTTAAACCTTAATTGCTAAATTGTTATTTTCCACTTTAGAAATAAACTTTGGGGACAAAGTTGAGTTTTAAGTGTGGGGGAGGGGGGTTAATTCTTGATGGTGCTAAACTATCTTAATTAAAAGTCCATCAATTCCCATTGCAACTTCAAACTTTTTGTAAAAAATTGGTTAAATTTTTTCAATTTTTTTTAATAATTTTAGGTTGTTCACTATTTTTCAAATGAGTCTTGCCTATATAAAGTTTTTCTTTGGTAGTTAAGTATTTCTTTGAGTCCGAAATTATTGAGGATGGATGATTTCTGAGTGGTTTTACTTAGTGATTGAATGGATATCTTGGTTCAGGGACTATTTTTGAGAGTGATACGGGTAACCTTTTAATGGAATTATGATCATAACCCTTGGAACTGGAAGTTTGAATTGATCATAGGGGACACACATTTTTATTATTTATTTAAGTAATCACATTAATGAGCCAATTTAAATGATTTTTCATAAAAAACTTTTGAAACTGGAGTAGTTTGGGCATCTAGGATCCCACAGTGAATCTCTGAGACCCTAGATGTTGGGTGTGTTTCTGTTTACTATAAGCCCTCTGTACACTTTGAATAAGTGCATTGCACAGTGCTTAACACATGATACATGGCTTGGGAAAAATCAAATAAAGTGTATAGGGTCAAAAATGAGTTCATTAAGGTGAGGGGAATGATGAACGCCAAATGAAGAATGGGACAATTGGTTTATATGGAGATCATTTGGGTTATATCAATAAGGTGATTCTAAAAAAATATTTATTTTTGGAACCTAGGTGAAAAATCAAAGTAAAAAGTTCCTCGGTTAAGATCTTACTTCTATTGATATACTAACTCTTGTCATTTTTGGACTAAGAACCTGATTCTGGATTGAAATAAATCATTAAATAGGTTCACATATGAGGCATGACATCTTATTTGATAGATGATTCATTGTTGTCTTAATTACCATCGGGAGTTTGTTAAGGTAAGACTAAATTTGAATAATTCATTTTTTAAGCCTAATGACAGTCTTAGAGTCCTCTGTTGAAATTTCTCGACTTGTTACACTTTGAGCAATATGATAATTTTTTTTATATTTCTCAATAATAATAAAAGAAGAAATTGTTTGAGGACAAATAATGCATAAGTGTGGGGGAATTTGATGTGGCTCTATTTTTACATAGTTTTGCCACATATTTTTACTTAATTTTTATTGATTTAATTAATTATTTAAGAACTTTTTATTAAATAATTATACTTTTTTATTTTTATGACTAATTTTTTCAATTAATTAGTTTTTTTATAATTAATTATGTATTTTTAGTCTTTAAAATAAATATTTTAAATATTATTTAATTTTAAAATTTAATTATTTCTTAATTAGTTTGGTTAATTAAAATCTACTTAGACTTTTAATAAATTAAAATTTTTATAAACAATTATTTAAACATTTTATTTCTATCTAATTAACTTAGACTTTATTTTAATAATTTATCCTTTAAATTATTTTCGTTAAAATATTTTAACTTTATTAAATAAAAAGTTTAACCATCTTGATTTTTAATTAAGTTAAGAATTTTAGTTTAAACTAAATAAAATAGTACTCTTTTAATTTTATGTATTCAAATAGTTGTTTAATTAATTAATTAAGAGTTTTAAAACATTAATTATTTAATCCTGAGTATGCAGTTATATTATTTATTCATTAACTTTTGTGTTTAGTCTACTAGTTAGGTGAATATGAGAAACCGTGACTTATTTAGGTCACCGATGCAATCCTTTTCCACTCATTACAGAACCTTTAATAATTTTTAATTTAAGTCATTTATCAATTTCGTTTAACAATTATCCACTTTTTAATTTAAGTGTTAACATTTAATAATTTAAATTGTAAATTTTAATTTTAAAGTTTAATAATTCTGTTTTTAATTTATGTTGTTTATCCTTTGTCTAATTTTTAATTTTAATTAACATAGGTTTTAGTTTTTAGTTTAATGTTTACAGTTCTAAATTTTATCTCTCCATTAGTCCAATTCTTTTATTTTGTCTAAGCATTAGTTTTTTTGTCACCGATGCGGATTATGATATGTAATAGTGACCTTTTTCTTATTTGCACCGGTGGCCCTTTTAATTTTATAACTATCAGTGACCTTTTTAATTTCAAGCATCGGTAACCTGTTATTTATCTTCACTAGTAACCTTAACTTTTATTGCTAATCGTGATCCTTTTATTTTTTCACCGGTGACCCTTTTTTGAGCCACCAGTGACCTCTTATTTTAAACTAATGGTAGCCTTTCATTTACTCTATCTATGACCTCTTTATTTAACTATATTGGTGACCCTTGGGCCGCTACTCCATCTCACCGGTGAATCCTTTGCTTTTCACGCACTCACTGATACCCTGAATCCCCATCAGTTTAACACGCCCCTGCTTATATTTCCTCTATCGGTGAGTCACTGAATCACCGTTGATTTCCCTCCTCCTACCATCACTTTTGGTTTTTCAGCACTGGTCGCTCATTCACATACCAATGCAGCGACTGCCTTGCTCTGCTATGTCACTAAACATTGCTTCCTTCCTACGAGACACTGTGCATACACCACCACTTTTTTTTCCTCCTACCAAGCCTTACCCATAGAATTTATTTTCATCAAACTGCATGAACCCAAAATCAGAATCAACTTCAGTACACAAACAAACCAAGATTTTTGGAATCATGATTTTTGGTATTTTCAGGAGCCCTGTTCTTCACAAAATACTAGTCACCGGGATACTACCTCCACGCCATTAAGGAGTCCTCCACACCACCTTAGGCCTCTTGGACTCAATCAGGCACCATTTTTTTTTTCTGACCACAAAATATGCTGAGCCGCTGTCGATGGAGGTGGAGGAGTTACACCACTGTTGAACTGCACCACTACTGGCCGACGTCACCGAAGTGGTTTTTCATCGCTTGCATAGGAGTCGTGGCATAGACCAAAACCGATTTGGGTCATTCCAGACTAGGTAGAGAAGCACTGCAAGCAAAGAAGCAGGGGCTGGTGACTGGTTCACGAAGAGGAGCTCAAGCTGGTGGTGGGAGTCTGCCGCTACCAAAGCTGATGCCCACTATTGTTGAACCAACTCATCCGCTGAAGGAGCTCACTGGATCCGAGCCGTACTGCCTATTAGAGTCGCCGCTGGAGCCGAGGGGGTCTACCAGATCCTATAGCCGCGACACTGCTTCCTGGAGAAGGAACTGAGAAACCCTTCCCTCCCGTGCACCGATATTTTTTGGGGGGAAGGAAGAAGATAAAAAATTTAATTAATTCTAAAAAGAAAACTTTCAAAATAATAATAAAGTTACTAATAAAAATTAATTAAAATAAGTTAATAAAAAAAGAATTAATTAACCATTAGTTATTAATATTTTTTAAATAAATAATAACGTTAATAATTAAATTAAATACATTAATATAAATTAATATTTTATCTAAATAGTTTTAAAATTGTTTATTTATTAATTTTTATAAATAATAACTTTAATGTTGTTAAGTAATGTTATAAAATAATTATAATTAAATAAATAAAGTAAATTAACTGATTAAATAATTTAATTATAGTTCTAAATAGAATAAAATAATTAATTTATAACAGATAACTATTAATATAAATTAAATAAAATTTAATCTTAAATTAACTAAGTAAGATAATTTTTTATTTATAATAGTTAACACTTTTTACTAACATTGAATTATTTATTATATATATTTACTATGTAGGTTCGAACCACTTCTGTAAACATGTCCAGGTTTACACAACTAACTGTTTGGGAATTAGTTACGGGGGTGTTACTAGCACGACATGTCAGTCACAAAAAAACACACGTGTGCGATGCATAGGTAAAGGGAATTTGAAGTCGGTGGAAAGCAGGGGTGACATGAAGCTTATGATAGGATGATACTTAAGAAGTGGAGTAGCAGAATTTTGAGAGAGGACCCTCTTTCACTTGAACGAACACACCATTTTGAGATCAAAGACTCCTAGGAGATAGCAGAGCAGTTCTGGTGAATTGGAGTTGCAAAGGAGAAAGCAGCAGTACATGATCTTCATCATCAGGGGAAGAAAGCTTCTTCCTCTATTTTTAAATGTTTTACTCAGTATTTCTACTTTTACATTGAATATGATCCTATTATAACTTTGTGTGTTCAAGAGTTTTTAATTTTTACTGGTTATATTTTCTTTTTATTCATCTTATTTCTCTCAATGAGAATTTGATCTTTCGGTGAGATTGAATCTTATTCTCAAATATTAAATTGAATTCGAAACATTTTGAACTTAATTTCAAACTCAATGATCTTTTGGTGAGATTTATCATAGAGGATATCCATCAAATATTCAATTCAATTTAGCATCCTCATAAACTTTTAGTGAGAAAGATTTTTGTTGATATCTTTTTATCATTTTGCTGGCTGTAAGTATTTGAAGTGGAAAACTTCAAAAACATACAGAGCGGTGTGTTAATCTTCTGGTGAGGAAGAATTAACTAAATATTTAAGGTGTGAATTCAATAATATGAAGAACATATATTTAAATTAGTAGAATTCAAATTTCTTAAGCAATCATTTTGATCAATCCTTAGCAATCATGTTCCACTGCATTTCTACTGTTACTTTTACTTTTCTTTATTTTGTTTTATATTTAGTTTAGTCAATAGGAAACCTTCAGACATGTTTCATTACTGCTTAATAAAATAAATAAAAAGGTATATAAAGTGAGAAGATGTTTCCCCACTGCTGACAACAATGGGGATTTAAAATTTAAAAACCTTAGTAATACTCACCTTCCTTCTTTGTGGATCGACCCTGCACCACTTTGCTAGTGTAGGTTTATAAATATAATTTTGAGGGCCGTGATGACCTCAGACTCCGTTAGGCATGTAAACAGTTTTCCTAAAGAGAAACTCTCTTTACTTAACCTCCTTTTTCAAATAGTTCACTCTACTAAAAGTGTCAGAGGAGTTCCTTAACGAATGATAATGCTCAAGAGGGAACTCACAAGCCACAATTGTGAGAGATTGGTTATTGGTCACCATTGAGGCTAGGGGATTTATACAATATATCTCTTGAGTCAAGAGGTGGAGACATTGAGGATCACATCTATATTTAGCCAAACTTCTTATCCAAACATGTTGTTTTTCTATTTAATTTTTCACACTACATCATTTATAATTGACTCACACACTTTGATAAATTCATTTAGATCATTTGTTTTCTTAATTTAATTTGATATTTTAATTAAAAACTTGAATCAAATTTATCAACTATTGCATCTTAAACTTATCACTTTAATTTTTTTCTAGCACATTCAAATTTTTAAAAGATCAATTTACCCCCCTCTTTCCTTAATACCTGACCAACAATTGGTATCAAAGTGTATTTTTATTTCTTTTAAAAAACTCTTATTTTTCAAAATTGTGTTTATTTTAAAATTTTGTTTTTCGAATCTTTAATTGATTTCAAAGATTATTTTTTATTATGGCATCTAATCCAGTTCACATTCTATCATTTTTAATGGTACTAATTACTTATATCGGAAGAATAAAATATCAAATTCTTTGGAAGTATTTCTTATCCTATTTGAAATATGGTAATGCATGAGTATATTCCCACCAAATAATCTATAGAATAATGGAATCCTGAAGATGTTAAGAATTTTTAATTAAATAATAAAGATACGAATTCCTTACATTTTGGTTTATATATAAATGATTTTAATCATGTTTCCACATGAATAACTACCCATAAAATTTGGAAATTATTAGAAGTAACACATGAATGTACAGAAAAAGTCAAGGACACTATATTAGATATGTATTGTCAAGAATTTGAATGTTTTAATTTAAATTTTAATGAATCTATTAAAAAATTGTTTATTAGCTTTACTAACATATTCAATGGAAGAAAGTCCCTCAGATATTATTTATCTACAAAAATTATTGTAAAGAAAATATTATGGGTGTTACTTAACTCCTGGGATCATAAAGTAACGACTATCCAAGAAGAAAAAGATGTGAAAAATATGGTGGTAGAGTAACTCATCAGCTCCTTAATGACATAAAAATCATTATGAAATTCAAAACTAAGAAGAAGGCCAATGAAGTAAAAGAAGTCAAGAAAACCATAGACTTCAATGTTACTAAAAAAATCCATAGGTAAGGTTTTAAAATATGATCATTTTTCCAAGAACATAGATAAATTACTCATGGATAATAACTTAAAAAAGTGATCCAAAAATTCAAATTAAAAGGTGGAAGAGGCGGTGACATGCTATGAATGTATAAAGAAATTTTATATTAAACTTGAGTGACCCATCTATAAGAAAAACATCAAATAAAAGAAGAGAGGTAAAAATTATTTTAAAGCCTCTATGTGGAGTGCAAGTGATGATTCCATGGATTCAATAACATCATTCACATCAATTAAATCAAGCTTACCTAATGAAGCATGCTAATGAAGATTTCAAGGTTAATACTCCATTTTATATTTCTTCCTTATCTTCTTCCTATCCCCATTCTTCTTCTCATTCTACTATATTCTTCTTCTTATTATTCTAATTATTATTCTAATTATTATTATTATTATTTCCCATTAAATCACCTAAAATATGAATAATTAAAATATTATCGAGGTCAACTTGTAAAATGATATCATCAAATTGATTATTTATATCTTGAACTTGAAAAGAAATATAATCAAGTTTTTAAAGAGAAAGGTTTTCTCTAAAAAGAAAAATATTTTCTAATACCATAAAATGAAGATCTCATAAAGAAAATTAAAATACAACAGATTACTGACAAACCCAAATCCACCATTAAAGACATAAAAATTTCTCTTTTTTAATTCAAAAAATTAAAATAGAATTTAAATAAAATTTTGGTATCTCAAAAACTTTTAAAATAATGGGTAGGTTTAGGTTAATCTAATCATGTGAGTTCTTAAAATATTTCATCGAAAAACTGTTTTATTAAAGGTGCTTCTCAACATAAATTTTGTAATTATTGAAAAGAGAACTGATCATTTAGTTTATTAACGTGGTTACAAAAAACACATGATATGGAAGACCAAATTAAATCCAAATTCCCTCCAATATTTTCAAAATAAAACAATCTTAAGAAAATATAGATTCCAAAATCTTTATTGGATAATGTAAGTGGACCCAAGTTTGTGTTGATTTCAAAACCACCAATCATTAAATTTTATAGGAAAAGTGTATTCCAATAAATATCCAAGAAGAAATGCATTACTTAGATTCTGGTTTCTCAAGACACATGTGTGATGACTTCTTAAAATTTAATAAAATCAATAAACTTGAAGGCTATCCTATCAAATTTTACAATAATTCTATGAGTAAAATAATTGATGAAGGTACCATTAGTTTTCTAAATCAACATTGATTAAAAATGTTTTATTCATAAAAGTATTGAAACACAATTTTCAAAGTATTAGTCAATTTCATGGTATTAGTTTTAAAATCTATTTTGAAAATAAAATTTTCAAGGTTTCTAATTCAGTAGGAAAAATTATTTTTACTACTTCAAGATTTCAAAGTTTTTATTCAATTAATTTAAAATCTCTTGAAAGCCCAAATGTCAAATGTTTGAGTGCACAAGTGGATGAGTCATGATTATGGAATAGATGTCTCGGTCACTGCATCTCTCATTATATTTTTAAACTCAAATGTTACCAAATAGTACGAGACATTTCCAAGTTATATTTCAATGATGAAATGTTTTGTGAAGCATTCCAACTTGATAAGCAACACAAATATTCTTTTAAATTTAAAAATTACATTTATTTTTCAAAATCTATTGAAATGACCCATATTTAACTTCTTGGTCCTAATAAAATATAAATAATAGGAGGAAAAAACTATTATTTTTTAATTGTTGATGACTTTACAAGATTCATATGGTCTTATTTCTTAACTCATAAAACTAAAGATTTTAAAACCTTCATCAAGTTTTATAAAAGGGTTGAAAATGAAAATGGTTTTAAAATTATTTTGATTCATAGTGATCATGGAAAATAATTCTATGATAAGGAATTTAATGATTTAGTTTCTTTATAAGGATATAACCATTATTTTCCTTCACCTTTAAAACCTCAATAAAACAGGGTATTAGGGATTCAAAATTAAACAATCCAAGAAATTGCTTGATTGTTTTAAATGATTTTTTTCTTCCAAAATATTTGTTTGGGCAAGTCTGTGAATACTACATGCTATATCATTAATTATGTTCTTGTTATTTATTTTATTAAAGAAAACCATTATGTTCTTTGGAATTATAAAAATCCTAAGGTGGTATTTTTCAAATTTTTTGGATACAAATGTTTTATTTTAAACACTAAAGATAATATTGTTAAATATGATTCTAAATATGATGAATATATATTTCATGGGTACTCAAACTCAAGTAAAACTTATTGTGTCTTTAAAAAAGGACTAAAATGGGGGAAGAATCAATCCATGTTGTTTTTGATGAAAATTTTACAAAACCTATTCCTCAAATTGTTTTTTAAAATGTTGTTTTAAATGAACCTTTTCAAACTAAATAAGTTAAAGGAGAATAAGAATCACCTTCAAATTATTTTCCTAAATTTTTTAAAAAAATCTAAAGGCCACCCATTTTAAAATTTCATCAGTGATTTATGAGGGGGAACTCATAATTGTAGGTTAATCTTAAATGAGGTTTAACACATAGCTTTAGTCTCTCACCTTGATCCCCAAAACCTTAACAAATCCCTTAATGATGAAAATTTGGTACTTTACATATAATAAAAACCTAATCAATTCACTTTAAATGATGTATTAACACTCATGTAAAGACCTAATGTTCATCAAGTTATTGTATCTAAATGGGTTTTCAGAAATAAACTAGATGAATATGGTAATATTAATAGAAACAAAGATTTTTTTAGTTTTAAAATCTTATAACCAAGAAGAAATAATTGACTATGGTAAAATATTTTCACCCATAACTTTACTAGAATCCATTAGAATCTAGTTTTTATTCTCTTATCATCTGAATTTTAAATATTTTTAAATGGATGTCAAAGTTATTTTCTAAATTATTTTATTTTGAAAAATGTTTTTGTGAAATAACCACATGGTTTTGAAAATCCACTTTTTCAAAATTTTGTTTTTAAACTTACCAAAGCTATTTATGGTTTAAAAAAATCCCATCGATCTTGGTATGAATTTATTTCAAACTATATTCTTTCAAATGGTTCTCAAATGAAAAAAATATGATTTAACTCTCTTTTTAAAACAGATCTCAAACAATATTTTTCTTGTTCAAATTTATGTTGATGATGTGATTTTCAGATCTACTAATGAAAAAATTTGTTTTGAATTATCTAATTTAATGAAAAAGTATTTTGAGATTATCTTTACGGGTGAACTTAAATTCTTTCTTGGTTTTAAAATTTCTCAAAATTTAAATATAATATTTCTAAGCCAAAGAAAATACCAAAATGAAATCCTAAAATGATTCAGAATAGATCATTCTAAGGAAATCCTTACTCCCATGAGTATGAATTGTATGCTTACATTGGATAATGTTGGTAAAATATTGACAACAAATTTTATAGAAATATGATTGGTAGTCTACCTTCCCTTACCATGAACCAACTTGATATAATATTCAATGTTTGTCTTTGTGCTCATTTTCAATCTAATCTAAAGGAATCTCATTTAAAATCTATCAAAATAAATTTTCATTATTTAAAATAATATTAGTTTATTTATCCTAAAGGAACCTATTTTGAATTAACTTATTTTTCTAAATTTGATTTTGATGGATGAAAAATAAATAAGAAAATCACTAGTAGAACTTTACATCTCCTAGGAAAATCCTTTATCACATAGAGTATTAAGAATAATAATTTTGTTTCTCTTTCTATAGATAAAGCAGAATATAAAACTATTATGAGTTTTTGTGCTCATAGATTAGGATGCAAAAAAATCTCTTGGAATTCATTATAACATTTTGTTGGATTGGATTATACCAAATATACACAAGAGGGGGGGTGAATTGTGTCTTTTCAGAAATCTTCACGAGATTGTATTCTTCTCTTTTAATTTAATCAGATGAATTAATGCAGAGGAAATATGAAGTGTAGAGACACACAATGTATAGTGGTTCGGGGAACAAAAAGCCCCTAGTCCACTCCACCAACACTCTACTTCATGAGCTTGGTGATTTTCACTATCTGGTCCTCATTTCAACAGACCTTTCAACAACTGAGTACAGGCAGTTGACACCTTTATAATCTAAGTCAAAACAAATCCTTCTGGTTCACTCATAGAACCTACACAACTTAGTACGAGAAGTTGGTCACTCACGAATAGAAAAGAAAGATTTTTGTATTCTGAAAATATTTTCCAGATGTTCTTCACAATTGCAACAACATGCAATTGAAAGTAGATAGATCGTCACCTTCGGAAATAATGATCTTCACAAAAGAGTCGTTCTGAGTTGATCCCATTGTAGTAGATATAGAAATATAATTCACAACTTCAGTAGTAGAATATTCACAGTAGATTTTTGATGTAGAACGAATGAAACTTCTATCGTGATTCTTCTTCTTAAATACATAGAGCTTTTTTGTTTTTCTTGAATCAGCAGATCTATGTTTTTTTGATAGTATCTGTTTTTATTCCTTTTTATAAATGATCGAAAGATATTGAGAGAGAGATATCTCTTTTCTGTTTGGAAAAGATCATATATATATAATAATGACAAACACTTCTTCTGCAAATTTAGATCCACAAAAGTCGCCTTCTGACTCGTGATATTCAAACATTTGAATTTACAGAGTAGTTGTAACTTCCCTGAAGACTCAGTATATAAAGATCCTTTTAATTCTATCCTTAACACATTGATAAAACTACTTTGAATTAGTCAAAGTCACACTTTAAAATCAGCTTTAAATCCGGCTTGAAATCAGCCTAATAATCAGCTTGCTGACCGTTTCATAATAATATCGACTTTAAATTCTACAACGTCAAACGTAATGTTTAGTTGTACAATATGCATCCTCTAAACATAATGTAGATCATAAACTTAAGGTTGATGACGTAGCCTTCAAACATAGGGTTGAAAACATATGGTTGATCACAGACGTAGGGTTGGCAACGTAAGGTTGATCACAAACGTAGGGTTGGTCATCCATACTTTTCTCTTCAACTTTCAAACATATGATGAAAGATCCATACTTTTAATTGATCCATAATTTTATAAGAACGTAAGGTTGTTTACAAAAGTAAGGTTGATGAACCATACTTTTGAGAAACAAACGTAATGATTAACACTTACGTACGGTTCTCCTTCCATACTTTTCTAATATCCCAAACATAGGGTTCCTTCCTAACGTAGGGTTCCTCTTCCATACTTTGTTGATAACATATGGTTGATTAACCATACTTTTCTCTTATCTCATAAATTATACACTGCTTTTCATCCTTACGCTACGTTTCTCCACGTAGGGTATGAACAATGTTTCTAGAACACACTAAAGCATATCCTAAATATGTAGAGCATGAATAGTGTTTCCAAAAGGCGCTAAATGAGAATACCTTAGATATTAATTCTCGTTGTTCAAGAAATTAAATATTTCTTCTAGAAATAAAAAATATAATGAATAATAAATTCCTATAATATTCTTAAAAAAACATCAGAAAATAATTAAGGGTATTTGTGAGCATCAAAATTATCATGAAGAGATAGAGTATTGTTTTCAATAAACTCCCCCTTTAAATAAAAAGAGTATGTATTGTTGAAAACAATATTTGCTCAACAATCTAACCCTTTTTGATGATCACAAAACCCATAAAATAAACAATGAAATTAACTTACAAAAATTAATTACATATATTTTTGAATATTGAAAATACAAATTTAACTTAATTTATCCCTTTAATTTATCCATTTTAATTTTTCAATTTTAATTTCTCCCCCAATATAAAATTAAATAAACAAAAATGTTGTGTTTATCCAAATTTTTCCCTTTTTTGTGTTATAAAAAAGAATGAAAAAATATGGAATATAACACAGATTAATGTAGCACTGAACGTAAGTAAATGCTATATCATTAGCTGTTTGTCAATAATTAAATTTGGATTATTGGCATATCAAACCAAGGATAGTAAAAAAAAATAATAAATAACAGAAATCCAAATTTTCATTGAGATTATGGAAGAGGTACAATCATGATGAACACATGAATCAAGGTTTGGGAAGGATATGAGATAAGGTCTATCTCCTCTGAACTACAGACTTGATTTCTAAGAAATGATCCCTCAGCCGTGTCATGATTCTATCACCAAGCCTAATAACAAGATCCCTGGTCTCTTGAGTCACATGAATATATTCTATGAGGTTGAATCTGAAAAACTCATGAAGTCTTTCTTCCTTCTCCATAAATAAAGACAACTTCTCTATGAATTTATTTAAGATAGATCTGATTCCTGGTTCACTTGAGGTTAATTGATCAACCAAAAATTTCTGATTGTCTAACAAGACTGATAAAGGATCACTGGTGCATTAAAGATCGTGCAATATGTCACTCATATTTCTCATGGTAGCTGTGATAGATTGAAACTTTCTGAGTAAATCAGGTGAAGTAACTGATCCACTAGCATCACTAGTCCCAATAGATGCAAATTGTGTCTCCAGAAATTCTTTAATTTCTAGCAGATATGACTTATTTACCATTTCTTATTTCATCTTGGAAATCTCTATCAACATCTCTTGTTTAAAAGCTTAAAATTCTTGTCGTGAAACTGTACTTCCCTGAAGTCTTTGAAATTTCAACTATTCTAATTCTTCTTGCAGCAGTGCTGGCTCCTATTGAAAAAAGTTTCCCTTTTAAGGTGCTCCAGAAATAGCCAATTTTTCTTAAGGTTCCAGCACCAAAGGTGTTACTGTGATGGCATCTTACTCGGGCTTCCAATAGCCTTACCATATCCTTTTTGGACAGAAGTTTTGAGAGGAATCTACCAAACAGATAAAAATTCATCCTAGCCTAACTTTGACAGCAGTAGTGAAGATACCTTATCATGCACCTAGGAAAGTTTAGCTTTATATCACTCATGAACAGAAACATTATATACATATCTGGATACAAAATTTTCTCCAACTTAGACATCCTCGGTGAAATCCCTGTTTTCCCAAATTTTACTAAAATTTTCTGATCTGGCTCCAGGTCCTTTATGAACATCTTCTTTATAGAAGTAGAACCAAAAAGAAAATACATAATGTCCTCAGATTTATGCACAAAATCTCCTATATTTTTCAAATCAAAATGAAACACTCCCTCATGAGGGTAGTTCAGAATCTGACCAACTTCCACAGAGGATATCGAGACCTCTCTATATTCTATCTTAGCTACCATATTATCCTCATTGTCTCCTAGAATAAATTACAAAGACTTAAATAAATATCGCAGTTATGATTCATACAAAAACTCATACTTCTCATCATTGAAGGTCTGCTCTATATTTTGAAAATCGAGAGCTTGTTTCAACAGAAGATTCATCTGACATAGCCATTCCAGGTCTATGACCTTTCCCTGAAATTTTTTTCTTCCTTCTAAGCACTGTTTCTTGGCATTGCTGGCCTTAGCCTCATCATCTCTCTTAGTATTTTCCATTTCTGCGAGAATCTGTGAAGGTTTGAAGGTTAGGGTTTCAGAGGTTCGAAGATTAGGGTTTGACGAGCAGTGGTGTGGTTTCACGGGTTTGAAAAGGTTTTGGTAGAAATGAAATGGTTTAGAAGTCGAAAGGTTTATGATAGCCTTGATTCCCATGTTTTTTTAATCATTACATAGATTTTAAATATAAATAAAATCGATTATGTGGGGAAAATAAGAAGAAAAAAAACTTATTCTATTTAAATAACTAAATTATTTTAAAAACTATTAAAATAGAGAAACAATATAGTAAAAAAAATTATTTAAAATTAAATAAACCCAGCTCCCCCTTAATAAAATCAAACCTTGAAGTAGGAAGTGGTTTAGTAAAAATATCAGCTAATTGAATTTCAGTACTTACAAATTCCAAAGATATATCCTTTTTAAGAACATGATCTCTTAAAAAATGATGTCTAATATCAATATTCTTAGTTCTAGAATAATTAATAGGATTTTTTGAAATATTTATAGCACTATTATTATCACATAGAATAGGCATATTATTAAAATTTAGTCCAAATTTCATAAGAGTGTTTTTCATCCACAACACTTGTGCACAAAAACTGCCAGCAGAAACATATTCTGCCTCATCTGTTGATAAGGAAACTGAATGTTGTTTCTTACTTGACCATGACACTAAGGATTTCCCTAAAAAGTGACAAGTTCCTGAAGTGATTTTCCTATATAATATACAACTCCCAAAGTCTACATCTGAATATGAAATTAAATTAAAATAAGAAGTTTTGGGATAAAGAAGAGATTAAAAAACAGTTCCTTTTAAGTATCTAAAAATTATTTTAACAGCAGTTAAATGAGATTCTTTAGGATTTGATTGAAATCTTGCACAAAGAAATACTGAATACATTATATCTGGCCTACTAGCAGCAAGATATAATAAAATACCAATCATACCTCTATATAACTTGTTTTTAACTGATTTTCCAATTTCATCCAAATCAAGTTTTATATTAGTACACATAGAAGTTGTATATGTCTTGATGTTTTCAAATCCAAATTTATTTAATAAATCAGTAATGTATTTTCTTTGATTCAAAACATTTCCAAAATCTTTTTGATAAATTTGAAGTCCTAAAAAGAAATTTAATTCCCCCATCATGCTCATTTCAAATTCTTTTTGCATTGACTTTGATGACAAAGGGTTTTATTAGTTGATCCAAAACTTACATCATCAATATAAATTTGAACCAATAAAATATTATAATATACAGTTTTTTTAAAAAGTGTTGGATCCACCATTCCAACAGTAAAATCATTTTTCAATAAAAAAGAGCTTAATATTTCATACCAAGCTCTAGGTGCTTGTTTGAGGCCATAAATAGCTTTAGTAAGTTTAAAAACAAAATCTGGTTTTTGAGAATTTTCAAAACCAGGTGGTTGCTCAACATAAAATTCCTCCATTAAATAACCATTTAGAAAGACAGAATTAACATCCATCTGAAATAATTTAAAGTTCATATGAGATGCATAGGCTAAAAGAATTATAATGGATTCTAATCTAGCTACAGGTGTAAAGGTATCATCATAATAAATACCTTCTTCCTAATTATATCCTTTAGCTACAAGTCTAGATTTATTTCTAGTTATTATTCCTTGATCATCTTGCTCATTTCTAAAGACCCATTTGGTTCCTATCACTGGATAATTATGTGGTCTTTCAACTAATTCCCAGACTTAATTTCTTTTGAACTGGTTTAATTCTTCTTGCATTACTATCATCCAGATTTCATAATCTAAATATTATTCTATAGACTTGGGTTCTAATTGGGATAGAAAGATAGATAATTATACAAGATTCCCTATATTTCTTCTAGTTTTATTTCTGTGTCTAAGTCACCTATTATAGTTTCTAAAGGGTGATTCTTTAGAGTTCTAGTCTGTGTAGGAAGTACACTTATTGGTTCTTCAGTATCATGTTCTTCTGAACTGGATTTAATTTCACTTATATCTTTTCCAAAATCATTTATCAAGTTCTCAAGTATCATGTTATCATTAGAGTCAGATTCATCCATTTGATCTGTCCTTTTCTCAAAGGGATCAGATTCATCAAATTTCACATGAACTGATTCTTCAATAATCTTTGACTTCTTATTATAGACTCTATAAGCTTTGGAGGTAGCTGAATATCCTAAGAAAATGCCTTCATCAGATTTTGGATCGAACTTACTAAGATTATCCTTGGTGTTCAAGATGTAAAACTTGCATCCAAAAACTTTAAAGTAATTTACTTTAGGTTTTCTGTTATTCCAAAGTTCATAGGGTGTATTTTTCAAAAAAGGTATAATTAAAACTCTATTCATTATATAGCATGCTGTGCTTACAGCTTCTGCCCAAAAAAATAGGTAGGAAGACTGTATTCATTTAGTATAGTCCTATCCATTTCCTGAATAGTCCTATTTATTCTTTCAACAATTCCATTTTGTTGAGGTGTTCTTAGTGAAGATAAGGTGTGTTTAATACCCATATTTGAGCATAAGGAATTAAATTCATGATTCTCAAATTCTCCACCATGATCACTTCTTAATGAATTTATTTTAAAACCTTTTTTATTTTGAACAGCTTTACAAAAAATTTCAAATAAAGTAAATGCTTCATTTTTAAATTTTAAAATGAAAATCCATGTAAATATAGAATATTCATAAACTAAAACATATACATACAATTTACCATCCAAGATTTATACTCTTGAAGGTCCAAACAAATCCATATGGATAAGTTCTAGAGGTTTATATGTAGTAATTCTGTTAACAGATTTGAAGGATGATTTGTGTTTCTTTCCAAGTTGACATGCATCATAGAATCTATCACTTTCAAATCTGAGACTAGGAAAATCAGAAACTAATTATTTCTTAGATAATTTATGTAAAATATATACATTACAATGTCCAAGTCTCCTATTCCAGATCTAATATTCATTTACTTTAGCAGTTAAGCAATTTACTTGTTGTTTACACATGGAATTTAAATCCACGGTATAAACATTGTTAGTTCTAGGTGCTCTAAATTTAAGAAGTTTATTTTTAAAAACAGAACAACAATTGTTAGAAAAATTAATAACATAACCATCATCTCATATTTGAGTGATAATTATCAGATTGTGTTTCAATCCTTGTTCATAAATTAATTTGTTGATTGAGATAGCTTCTGGATCTCTAACTGTTTCAATACCAATGATTTTCCCTTTGGTATTGTCACCAAAAGTGACAAGTCCACCATATTTTTTAGTGAGTGTAGAGAAATTTGATGAGTTTCTACTCATATGCCTTGGGAAGCCATTGTCCATATACCATATGTCATTTTTTTCTTTTGTAACCTACTCCCTAAAAAGGCATTTACAAAATTTTCTTTGGTACTCATATTTTGTTGGGTCCAGTGGTGTTAGCCAGCAGAGATCTGGGAATCCAGACTTGCTTTGTTTTTCTAATTTCATAAGAGTCAAATAAATCATTTGATACAAAAGCCTTATTAATAAAACTTATTTGGGGTTGTCTTAAGAAATAGTTTTTAGAAATATGTCCCCTTGTTCCACAGTAATTGCAATTTATTCTTTTTTTACTTGAAATAAAATAAATATCGTACAGTTTGGGTTTTTCACCTTTACTACCAATTCCAAATCTTTTCTTTTTATTGAAATTTTCCCCAAGAATTTAATTTAAAGTATTTTATCCTTTAGTAAAAACAAGGGTTGCATTTTTATAAGTTTCCACTTCAATTTGAAGTGATTTTATCTTTGATTCATAATTTGTATTGTTAGTGTTAATTGAGTCAAAATTTTTAGTTAACTCTTTATGTTGTTTCAGCATTGTATCTCTTTCATCAGAAACATCCTTTTGAATGTCCTTTAAAGGCTTATGCTTATTAAATAGAGAATCTTATTTTTCTTCAAGCATATTATAGTAGGCTGTAAGTTTTTCATTAGAGTAACTAGATTCAGAACTAGAGTCAGAAGAGTAGTAAGATTGTATCTCATCTGTTTCTGCCATAAAACACATGTTAGCTTTCAGATTTGTTTCTTCCTTTTCTGAGTCTGATTTAGAAGTGCTATTGGAGTCTTCAGATACACTCCATGTATATTTCATGGATTTCATGTTTTTATGTTTAGAATCATTTCTTTTGAAGAATTTATTTTTCTTATCTTCTTTTTGCTGAGGAAATTCAGGTCTGATGTGTCCCATTTTCTTGCATTCATAACATCTGACTTCCTTGTCATCGTTTTTGAAGGATTTTATGAAGACCTTATTCTTCATATAGAATTTAGTAAATATTCTGGCTATCTGATCCAGTCCCACATCAGAATTTGATAAATCAGAACTTTCTGATTTCTCTTTTACACTTTTCTTCATCTTTCTGTTTTTTCTCTATGATGACACTTTCAAGGAAGTGTCATCTCTTTTGATAAGAAATTTATGTTCATTTGATTCATCTTCCATCTCAGCTTCATACATAATTAGTGTTCCAATCAGTTCTCTCATGGTTAAGTCTTTGACAAGTGTCTACTATCTAATTTCAGTAGAGATTCCATTCCATCTTGTAGGTAGTACTCTTAGTACTTTTAAATCTTGATCAGCTTGTTTAATGGGATATCCCAAAGTGGTTATGTTATTGAAAATCTCTGTCAATATTCCATTCATTTGAGTAATACTTTCACCTTCAACCATTCTGAAAGTATCAAATTTAATCTTAGCAGTTGCATATCTCATTTACCTGATATTGTTAGTTCCTTCATAAGCAACAATAATAGTTTTCCACATTTCATATGCTGTCAGGAATTGAGATACTCTATTAAATTTATTAGTTCCTAGAACACATATAATTGAATTCATTTCCTTTGAGTTCATATTATATTCTGCTTCAGTATATGCAGTCCATGTTTCATGTTTTTCTGGTATTTCATATGGAGTCAAAATTTTAGAATATACTCTGTATCCAAGGTTTTTTAGATAGATAATCATTCACAACTTCCAGAATCCATAGTTTTCTCCATTGAAATATGATGCTCTGACCATAGACATTCCCTCTCTTGTATTAGTCATCTTTCTCTGTGTATAATCAATTTTATCTTGTTAAGACTTTATCAGAAATCTCAACCTATGATACCAATTATTGGATCAGATTATACCAAATATACACAAGAGGGGGGGGGGGGGGGGGTGAATTGTGTCTTTTCAGAAATATTTGCGAGATTGTGTTCTGCTCTTTTACTTTAATCATATGAATTAATGTAGCAGAAATATGAAGTGTAGAGACACACGATGTATAGTGGTTCGGGGAACAGAAATCCCCTAGTCCACTCCACCAATGCTATACTTCACGAGCTTGGAGATTTTCACTATCTGGTCCTTATTTCAACAGACCTTTCAACAACTGAGTATAGGCAGTTGACACCTTCACAATCTAAGGAAAAAAAAATCCTTTTGGTTCACTCACAGAACCTACACAGCTTAGTATGAGAAGCCGGTCACTTAAGAATAGAAAAGAAAGAGTTTTGTATTCTAAAAATACTTTCCAGATGTTCTTCAAAATTGCAACAACATGCAATTGACAGTAGATAGATCATCACCTTCAAAAATAATGATATTCACAAAAGAGTTGTTCTGATTCGATCCCGTTGTAGTAGATATAGAAATATAATTCACAACTTCAGCAGTAGCAGATTCACAGTAGATTTTCGATGTAGAATGAATGAAACTTCAATCGTGATTCTTCTTCTTCAATAAATAGAGCTTTTTTGTTCTTCTTGAATCAACAGATCTGTGTTTTTTTGATAGTTTATGTTTTTCTTCCTTTTTATAAATGATCGAAAGAGATTGAGAGAGAGATCTATCTTTTATGTTTGGAAAAGCTCATATATATAATAACGACAAACACTTCTTCTGCAAATTTAGATCCACAAAAGTCTCCTTCTGACTCGTGATATTCAAACATTTGAATTTACAGAGTAGTCGTAACTTCCCTGAAGACTCAGTATATAAAGATCCTTTTAATTCAATCCTTAACATATTGATAAAATGACTTTGAATCAGTCAAAGTCACACTTTAAAATCATCTTTAAATCTGGCTTGAAATCATCCTAATAACCAGCTTGATGACCGTTGCATAATAATATTGACTTTAAATTCTCCGACGTCAAATGTAAGGTTGAGTTGTACAGTATGCATCCTATGAATGTAACGTGGATCATAAATGTAAGGTTGATGATGTAGCCTTCAAACGTAGGGTTGAAAATGTATGGTTGATCACAAACATAGGGTTGGCAATGTAAGGTTGATCACAAACATAGGGTTGGTCATCCATACTTTCTCTTCAACTTTCAAATGTATGATGAAAGATCCATACTTTTTCTTGATTCATACTTTTCTAAGAATGTAAGGTTGTTTACAAAAGTAAGGTTGATGAACCATACTTTTGAGAAACAAACGTAATGATTAACACTTACGTACGGTTCTCCTTACATACTTTTCTAATATCCCAAATGTAGGGTTCCTTCCTAACGTAGGGTTCCTCTTCCATACTTTTTCGATAACGTATGGTTGATTAACCATACTTTTCTCTTATCTCATAATGTATACACTGCTTTTCATCCTTATGCTACGTTTCTCCATGTAGGGTATGAACAGTGTTTCCAGAAAACGCTAAAGTAGATACTGAATATGTAGAGCATGAACAGTGTTTCCAAAACGTGCTAAATGCGAATACCTTAGAAATTAATTCTCATTGTTCAAGAAATTAAATATTTTGTCCAGAAATAAAAAATATAATAAATAATAAATTCTTGCAATATTCTTAAAAAAAATAGAAAATAATTAAGGGTATTTGTGAGCATAAAAATTATCATAAATAGATAGAGTATTTTTTTCAATAAACTCCCCCTTTAAATAAAAACAGTATGTATTTTTGAAAACAATACTTGCTCAACACATTTAACCATATAACTATCAAGTGTATAATAATAGGACAATAAATATATCTAAAAATCATATCCAACACTCTCACACCAAACACATTGATCTTTATCACAATTTCCTAAGAAATCACTTCAAAAAAGGTGATATCTTATTATAATTTGACCTAACAGAATATCAACTTGCTAATATTTTCACCAAAACTCTATACCTTGATCATTTAAAATTCATTTGATATATGGATATCTTGAAATATACTTAAAATATTTTTAAAATAATTTTATAATCTTTTTTTAAAACTTGATTTTAAATATTGAATTTATTTCTCTATTTATTTTCCTTGGATATGATCCCCTATCTCACTAGTATTTTCATTTGAGGGGGATCCTTTTATCTATTTAATTCTATAAATTTACTTATGTGATCTATTTTGTTTTTAAATTTTATTAAATATTACCTTTTGGACTATTTTTCTATTATTTTTAAAAATTTAAAATTCATATTTTCAAGTTAAGTACTTTTCTAATTATATTTAAAATTATCTTTGATACTTAAAATTTATTTTTGAAACATTTTTTTCAAACTTGTTTTAAAAAAATTCCATTTTAAAAAGAATATATTTATTTATTATTTTAAATCAATAATTTGTTTTTATATATCTTAAATAAGATTAATGATGAGTAAATATAATTCATATATACTTTTCTCTAAATCTTTTCTTGAGTTGTCTATGATGAAACACCAATTTCAAGAGATATTTTCAATGAATGGACACACTTTAAAGGAATTTATTGATAATCTCATTCAAAGAGTAAATACCTGAACGAAGGTGAAACCATTCCTTGATGTTTTGTAAAAAAAGTATGTATTCGTTTTAATTTTTCATCTAATTTTATTCTTTCTCCCTTTTCTCTTCTTAAATCCTATTCTCTTTTTTCATTTTTTCTCATTTTTTCTCCTTTGATTCTTTATTTCTCTTATCTTTTTCCTTTGATTATTATTTTTTATTTATTCATTATCCACACTCTCTCGATAATGATCCTATTATTTGGGGAGTTTTAAAAGGTAAAACATGTTTTTTTAATTTTTTTTTCTATTCTCCATTTGATAATTATTTTTGTTTTATTATTTTATTTTATATTTTTATTTCCTATATATATTATAATAATTATATTATTTAGGTTGGTAAGAAAATCTAAAAGTAATTTAAAAATATTTTTCTCTCTTATCTCATTATTTTCCTCATATTAATTTTCTTATCTTTTTGATAATCACAAAGGGGGAGAATTTTATAAAAAATAAGGGTAGTAAGGGGGAAGAATTTATTTTCTAAGTTTATTTTTCAAAAAAATCACTTCTTAAATAGTTATTTATTTTTCTCTATCTCATGATAAAATTGTTTTATAAAGGGGGAGATTTTTTTTAAAAAAAATATCTTAAAATTATTTTTTTATAGTTGTTTAAAGCATTCTCTATAAGTTTTATTATTGAGATCATTGAATATCATGTTAAAGTCTTTAATTTCCTCTCTATATATTTTGATTTCTATTTATTCTTAATTTATTTTTTTAAGTTAAGTGTTTATGATCCTCAAAATGGGAGATATTTTTTTACCTCTATCTCTCATGGTGTTTTAAATATCACAAAAACTCACACCTCTCACTAAAATTTTCATTTAAGTAAGTTTCAAACTTTTTATTAAGTTAAAAATGATGTAATTACATGGAATCATTAAGTTTATTTAAATAATTGATGAAGTTTTAGACTCCTCTCTTTATATCCTTTAAATCCTTGGAATCAACTTAGAACAACCTTATAAGGCATTAGAGTGAAGTGGCAGAGGCTCCAGTTGAAGATGATGCTGTGTAGGTAACACTAGCTACCTGGTGATGTGCACCTTCCACCCAGTGCAAAGGAAACATTAAGGATATCCTTTAGTAGGAATACCAACTACTTAGTGTAGGAGAACCAGTCAACTTGTGGCTCCATTAGAGATATAGATCATCTGTCTAGAGGCCATCATCTAACCACTAACTAGTAGCAATTGGCCGATATAGGTCTTCCATAATCACTTAGTTCTAGGTAGGCAACCAGACACCTGGTGGTGGCTATCAAGCACTTAGTGGTGTCAGAAAGACTCCAATGAGCCATCATTTAATGTGGTCAAAAAGTATATAATATCATCCCATTCCAAGTTTTTTTACTTTATGAATTCCAAAAATATTCCCAATCCCTTTGGAGCCTATAAATATCCTTTATTATATCTTTTAATACTTACCTTGTGATACTTTCTCCCAACGACGTTCTCTCAAAGATTAACCAATTAATAAATTCTAAAAGTTATCTTTTCTTTTCAAGATCCTTCAAAAGTTCCAAATTTCCTCAAGGATATCCAACCTTTATCACAATATCTTATTTCTTAATTATAATTCATTCCATCAAAGAGATTTGTGAGTGGCATGTAAAGGGTTTTCCTAAAGTGAACCTCTCTTTCCTCAACCTCCTCCCACCAATGATTTACACTCTGATAAAAGTGTGCGAAGGTTTCCTTGATGATCGATGATGTTCAAGAGGGCGAACACAAGAAGAAATTGTGATGGATGATTTCTTGGTCACTGTTGAGGCCAAGGGATTTATATATATTGGTTTTGGGGATAAAGATGCAATGGATCACATCAAGCTTTAGACAAACTCCTTATCAAACTGCATTTGTATTATACATACTTTTCCACACTACATCATTTACAATAGACTCACATACTTTCATAAAAATGGTTCGATCATTTATGTGATTAATTCAATTTCATATTATTATTATAAACTCAAATTGAATTTATCAATGACCACATTTACAATTTTATCACTTTAATTATTTTATTTAACTTTAAATTTTTTAAAAGGGAAATTCAACCCCCTCTTTCCATAATCTTATAACAACATGAGTTATCTTCTAAAATTTATATTTCCAAAAAGAAGGAAACTTTATAAATTTATAACACTTGAATAAAATTAAATTCATTTATTTTATATCTTAATAATTTTGATATTTTTTAACACTTGAATGAACTTTAGGATTCTAGATTCTATAATGGGGAGAAAATTTAGAGGCCTTTAGTATATGTTTAATAAAGTGTAAATGAAATTTTAAAAAATATTTTTTAACTATAAAACTATAATTGAATGCAAAAATATAACCCCACTTTCTATTTTCAACAATTTTTTTTCATTATTATTTGTGATACAATTTTTTTTGGTATGGTTTCTAATATATTCATCCCAAAATTTAAAATTGTATTAGTCCTAATCTAAAATATAGTATCTACATTAAAAAATTATCTAGGAAATAACTCCATTTATTTACATTAAAAAAGAATATTTATTGTATAATTCATGTTTTTTGATATATAAAAATAAATCTAATCATTTATTATACAAAAAAATTATGAAAAGTGTAGTGAAACTATATTACAATGTCAAAAATAGAATTTCACTGCAACATCGAGCTAAACTAGTTCCAAATATAGCATGAGTTGGGGTTGTAACACCCTTATTTTGATGTATTTACTTCTTTTATCATGTATTTTTAAGATCTGAATAGGTTGGGGTTGGTTTTGGAAAATTTTAAATGTGTTTTAGAGGTTCTTTTGAGGTTATTGAAGGGAAAAAGGTTGATGAAAAATTAGGGGAAACCATGCACAATCCTCAGGTAGTAGTGCGGTGGAAGAATGGGGCTGTTAGGAAGGTGCATAGTTTGGGTAAACCATATGATAATTGTTAAACCATATTGAATTTTCATCCAATGAGAGTATAACTTGAATAACTATTTTTCCAAATCATTCCACTTGGGTTACACATAGTAACACAATCATGGATAGAGTATAGTTTCCCAAACCATGTTTCAAAATCATCTGAACATCTAAAATGATCTAAAAATTTATTTTTTCCAAGAACCTTTCACCCTAAATACTCATTTTAACTATTCTTTATAGGTATCTCAAACCCTAGGGTTTCTTTGGAGAGATTTTGGTGGTTTTATTCACTTTAGAGCTCCTCCTGGAATCTTAATGCGTTTAGCTCAAACATCGAATGTAGGACTCCCATATCTCCTTCCCTTATCATTTATTTACATTTTCTTTGGGAGAAACCATATTATAGGAATTTCATGCTTATATATTGTTTTTACAATGTGTTTTGATGTGTATATTATTTTAATCCATCATTAGAGGGTTGTGAGAGCCAAGATCTATTAGTTTTTGGTGTAGTGACATCTAGGAAAGTTTGTTTAAGGTAGGTGGATTCTCTCTCACTATATTTGTGTGACTATATTTAAGGATTATTATTTATAAAGTTAAATTTCTATTATTATTGCTGAAAAATACATGATAAATTATTTTTGGGATATTCTCATATTGTTTATTAGTTTTTGAAATAAATGTTTTAGGTGACGCCCAAAACATGTTTGGTAAAATACATGAACAATGATTTGGTTTAAAAAAAGTTTTTGTGTGGGTAAAATTGGAATTTCCATGGGTTAGTGTGTGTTCATGATGCATATGGATAGAGCCTTATTGGTTCAGAATTGGATATTGGTTCTATTTTTTGTGGGGGGGGGGAGATTTCACTACAAAGTGAAAACTTGGGTCAGGGGGTGGGTTTCAAAACACGAGTTTGGTTCATTTAGAGGAACCGTTAAATAAGTGATGCATTGGGTTGATGAAATGGAATTCATATGGGAGAGGTTGATGAATTGGATGGGTGTGTAAGTTTATAGTGTGATCATGTGAGTTGTTTATACAAGTTATATTTATCTTATTCTCTAGTTTTGATGCTTCTACCATGTTTTAAATAAATTGTGAGACTTTTTTTGTTTAAGTAGCATGTGTGATAAGTTTTTGATGGATTTTATATTAGTTTTATATACTGACCCCATTTATACACATCTTGGTTCATATGTAGATATTGTTTGAAATGATGTAGGTAAGGGGAAAACCTTTTACTTCTCTAGAAGGGAACCTTGATTATATTGTCTTGCGATGAAGGTGGGAGCTTGGTAGTAACTGCTATATGGATCTTGGTATAGTTTCACATTTGGAACCCTAATTTACCTTTACGAGACTTTTAGTTTTTTATGGAGTTGTGAATAGATTTTAATGTTGTGCCTTATTTTTTTTTTATGTCATTGGAGTTTTTCTTGATTGTTCTCATGAATCATATTTATATATTTCCCTCAAAGTTCTTCCACTACAGGTTATGTTTTTAAGCGTAAATCTTACCCTAATGATGTTGTTAATCCTATGCATTTATTTCCAGACTTTGGTTTTTGGGGGATGCACTTAAGGTTAGTGGAATTCAAATACCATCCAAAGTGTTGGGTTGGGTGTTTCATAAACACTGGGACTCACAACAACAAATAGGTTCAAAGATGAATAAAATATTATAACAAAAGAAGAATAATAAGAACACAAACATAAAGATTTACATAGTTTAGGAATAATCACCATGTCTATAGATAGGAAGAAATATCACTATGATTCAAGAGAAAAAATACAGGGAGATCACATAGTTTCTGAAACCTGGAAACCCTATCTCAAAATTAGAAAATAAAGAGGATGAGGCACTATTCCATAAACCACACAGAAAGTACATTGTGCTATAGAGAAATGTGGATGGAAGTGCACACTACTATAGTGCTGCGACCACCTAGGTCCAAGATGTTGCAGTGTCCGATGGTATCGGTTTGGTATTGTCTGTTAGCTTTTATGGTATGCGTGAGGATAAGATATGTCAGGACTTGAAGGCATAGTATTTAAAAATGCACAACTTACCTCTTTATACTAAAATTTAAGTTACCATGGTGGTATGTGTATGAAAACTATTCTAAAACACTTCTAGTCATGTTATCACCTCATAGCCACAGGTTTAGATGATGAGAGTTTGGTATCATGCATTAGTAAAGATACTTACCACTAGGATTTAACTATTCATATGATATGTCATGGCACATGATTTTGAAATTTTGTTATTATAGTCTTTCTTGGTGTATTAATATACACTATAAAACCTATAACTAAATTATTTTGTGCTGACTGAGTGATGATTTTGATAAAATTTTCAATGGTTGTATAAAAATTCCACTAGCCCAAATACCTAGAAATCATCATAAGGGTTTTTATAAAAATTTGGTCCCACTTGAACTACAAGTAAATCAGTATCTCATACAAAGAATAGTAAAAGATTTTTCATGAGTGGAAAGGGGAAATTATAATGAGGAACCATGTTCTATAGACCACTCATTTTAATTTAAAAGGAAAAAACCCACCAATGTTTTATTGTTATTTGGGAACCAAATACATGGAGGAATGGTGTTTCTAGTGGAAACTTTTATGACCTTCTGCTCTATAATGCTTCGACATCATGAATACCTACTTTTCAAAGGTAGGTAGTCATTGGGGATTTTACCTGAGACACTTCAGAATGACAATTTATTGAGTGGATGAGAGGTCAGTCTCATCTCACCCTTGATGAGATTATTGATTACTCTAAGACTCTCTTATAGATTTAATATATTTTCATGAATCCTTTTTGAATCCCAGTGCGAGACTGGTTACCACCATTCCAGTGATCGATCATTGACCTATGTTTATGTGAACATCTGTATGTATCATAGGTTCTCTATCTATATTTATAATAGGTTCTCAATATATATTTATCATAGGTTCTAAAACATTATATATTAAAGGTTCTATATCTATATATGTTAGAGGTTATCCATCTATATATATAAAAGGTTCTCCATCTTTCTTTTACTTAGTTTTTACACTATGGTTTAAATCCACACATATGGGTGATTTGGAATTTATTTTCATATAGATAGGCAGTAAGTGCTTTTGGATTTAATCCATAATGTAAACACTATAGAAAACCGTTGTTATATATAGATGGATAAACTATGATATATATATATATATATGGAGAACCTATGACATATATAGAAGGTGAAAATCCAATATATATAGATGGAGAACCTATGATATATACAGATAAAGAACCTATGATATATACAATTGTTCACATTAGCACAAACTAAAGATCAATCACTAACATGGTGGAAACCATTCTTGTTTTGTTATTTGATATGGATTCATGAACACATATTAAATTTATAATAGATTCCTAAAGTAGGCAATAATTCCCTCCCAAAGGGTGAGATGATTCCAACCTTCTATCCTATTGACCAACGTTCCTTCCAAAGTGTTACTAGTAAAATTCCTCGTGACTACCTTCATTTGGAAAGCATATCCACACGATTCCAAAGTGTCATGGAGTTGAATTCCCTTAGATTTTCCCTTGTAAAATTAATGGTAAACCTGATGTGAATTAATAAGAACCTATGACCCAAGGGTAAATTCAAATGGATTTGTGACTATGACCAAAATATAGAATTTGAGCATCACTAAATACCCTATAATTATAGAAATAAATTCATATGAAGTTCTTATAAGTTCATTGCATAAGGGACTATTGGGAATGACCTAACCTGGATAGAGAGGACCTAAACACTATGATTAGAAGGGGGTTAAAGTTGATAGATATTTGTGACATAGAATAATATGGGAGATTATGTCATCCCTATATATCCAAAGGAACATGAATCAAGATATATTTAGTTATTATAAAAATGAGGGAATTTTTATGGTCATAGGTTAGGTGAACTACGAAATGAGTATAACTAAGTGAAATTATAATTCAGACATCTATGAATATGAATAATTCTAAATAGGGTAAAATCTTGTGCATAGGGAATATATTTATTAGTGTAGGTTCATAGATAAATAATCATATTTTAGAGAGCTCATATATAGATCTAGCTCATATGCAATAGGGAGTGAAATGATTGCATCCTAGTATCGATCCATGAAGGGAAAAAACCCAATGTGACTAGGAAGGGTCCAAACATTAAGATTATATTTTGGAAAGAAAGATAATTTTTATTCCACCATAGGATTATGGATAAGGATCTATGTGTTTATGGAGACCCTATATGGATTTTTATCTCTTTTAAGGAAATTATAATGTTCAAAGAGGATCACCCCATTTAATGTCTTTCAAGATGGACCATACATTTTGTAGATTATCATAATGTGATAAGAACTTTTATATAGAAGGTTTTACAATGAATTATGTGAAAGATAAGAACACCTTGGATTAGTTACAAGGGAGGAGATAAAATCCAACATGAATAAATTATGGATCTAGAACCGAGAGAAATCAGAGGTCATAATTAGAATTGAACTTGTGGCTGGGAACAGTAGTATGGACGTCACTATGTATCCTGTAATAATAGGAATCAATCCACACATAGTTATAATAATAATAGATGAATTTTTATCCTTAATTTAGATTTATGAATGAAGCATATACACCATAATATTCTTTAAAATCTAGTTCCCATGTAAGGAAAACAAGTCTCACAAAAAAACTACCCTGAATAGTTGGAAAGGTCATGTATGGTGGACCATATGATGTAAAATTTAACATAATGTGACAAGGATAAAAATATTATTCAATTTAAGTTCATATGAAAAGGAGCTATACCGAGTAGTTTAAAGTCATGATGAATGGACTTTGTCTATATAGTTTAATGCATTGTAATGGTGATGTACGACATGAAGTTTAAAGTCATGAATTTTGGACATTCATGCTATCAATTTTATAGTAATATAGTTAAGAATTTTTTGAACTCATTATGAAATCATAAAAATTATATCTTAAGGAACCTTGAATTTGTGGCTATCATGATATTCTCTCCATCCATCATGATCCGAGAATAAGCTCTATTGGATTAGATCTTGTGTATCACGTAAGGTACTTTCCATTTTGGATCTAGTTTAAGTGGATTCTTCCTAGGTATCATGGGAGTTGTCAAGGCTACCATCAAACCTACTTATAATAATGAACAGAGGAGAACCTTCTTATTGAATGCGCATGTGAATTGGTTCTAATGAATTTTAAGGTTATATAGTGTGTGTTAACTTTTCTCATCGAGTTATGACAACTCTTCCAATCAGATATGGGATTTCTCACCTTCAGAAAACTTATTATAAATGGTAATGAAACGTGAGGTAACTAAACCTCAATGGGAATGACATCCTCCGTACTATATATAAGTAAATAAATGGATACTTGTGTAACAATATGAGTTGTTGTGTGGTAAGCCTATAGTGAAGATTACAAATGTAGTAGAAACACCTATTGGTCTATGGAAAACTCAACTTTTACCAAGTTTCAGTGAATAATCCACAATGTACATGATGATATACATCATGAACAACAAATTAAATATAATTAAGATTGATAAAGAACCCCTAACTAAGATAGAGGATCTATTCCACATTAAATTATAATTAATTTGTTGATGTATTAATAATTACATATTATTATAATTCTTTCATTGTTAATGATGCGGTTGGAAACTCTCATCATAATGTCATTGATTGGTAGTATCCAAGGGTATAAACCCTCTAGTGATGATCTACACCTTCTCTAGAACCTCAAAATTTCACTGTAGAATCACCGGGTTCTAGAATGATCACTTGTGTCATCCATCATTGATCTTAATAAGAATCTCTTAGAGGATGAATGAATATTTAGATAATCTCAATGGATTTATAGGAAGGAGGACTTTTTCTCTTATTCTTGAGTGTGTTCTTGGGAAATTTCTCTCTTAGGGTTTGATAGAACTCTCAATTGTGTTTGTGGTGCATAATGAACATCTAACCCCGAAAAGTGATATAACCAAGTATTTATAAAGCTAGGTTGGGGATAGTAATTGTACATATACCCTTATTCAATCCCTTATTCCTTATAGAACCCCATGTCTAATAATATAAATTATAATATTATTTACTTGACATGCACAACACTTATGGATAAATAAATATAATTTATTTAATAAATAAATATAATTTATTTAATAAATAAATTATTATTTATTTAAATGATATTTAATATATCATTTCCAACCAAAACATTAAAATTGTCCTATCTATCCTCCTTGGTATTTACCAAACCTTGAATGATGAATATTTATTTAATAAATAAATATTACTATATTATTTGATATAAATGAAATAGATATTGTATTCAATTAAATAATAAATAAATATTTATTAAATATTCAGCTCACATATATTCTCTCGAATAACTTATGATTGAATATGTGTGATAAACCAGACATGAATAATTATTAAACTATCTACATGAATAACATTTATTCAACATTTTAAATTTATATCAAATTCAGTTAGGGTTCCAAATACACTTAGTGTGTTACCCTTTAGGCCCCTTTCTCAGTGAAATTAGATAGAACAACCTACAATCCAAGATAGCATCTATCAATATACTAATGAACCCATAGAGAAAGAAATTAAATTCCTCAATGAAATTAAAAACATATGAATATACACTATGTAATATAATCCATTTATCATGATATCTCAAATCAAATAGGTTTCATACTTGTGTCATCAACCTATGTGATCAATATCTCTTTATTTTAATTTCTATAAATTAACTTACCAAAAGAACACTATGTCTATAGGCTTAATCAAGAAGTTCAATTTCCATCAAAGGGTATAATATATCAATTTCCATTAAAGAACAGAATGGAAATATCCTTCCTCACATTATTCATTAATTCAATATTAGTAATGAAACACCCAATGTATCCTACCTCACCACAAACATACATTATCATGGTTTTAGTCAATACATAAAAGTACACAAATCATGATATAAATTAATAATAATATTAATGTCTAAAGACCACTACATGTGTCTATAGATAGGAACATCCAATAATATATATAAAATGTGGATTTCCAACTAGTGGTTCATGTTCTCATAATCTCCCACTCTAAATATTACTAAGGGTGAACACCATGAGAAACTATCTCAAAGTCCTATGAGTATCCAACATTGATAGCCTATATCATTCACGTCCCATCAAATGATATCATCTGGATATAGAACATATATTTAAGAATACTATCACATCACTTCTAGGTTTTATCATAGTGGAGGAATGCTATGATATTTCAGAGTGACATGTACCCTTAGGACATTATCACATGGATGTCATGGAGAAGAATGATTTTCATGTGATAAAATAAAAATCAATATCCAAGATCATGAATATTTTGGTAATAAAATGATCAAATTAGTTGGTTATAGGGTACCAAATACTATACTTATATTAGAACCAATTGATAATATTCTACTAGTTATCCAAATATGTTAAACATGCTTCTTCTGAGGAATGACTATAACAGTTGATCCCACCACACTACCAATGGTTGTTCTACTTATTATAACTTTATCTCACTGAGAAAATTCCCCAAGAAATGATATCACCGAGTATATATCTTTTATACCTTTTCAATCTTGACATCTTGGATGATACCATTGGTAAGGTTAATCATAATATGATTGGACTTTACTATTTGGTTATAATTCCAAAACATGGGACAAATCATTGATAAACTTGCTTTAGAGCATGGAAGATTGATTTTTCGAAAAGGAAACTGGGCCAGATGGTTAATAAAAACCATGATACCCAAGTCGCATGGTTTGGTAAAAATATGGGAGGTGGTATTAACCTATGTCAAGAGGCGTATAGTTTGAGGAAACTATGATGCAAGGGGAACACACTTGTGCAGGAGCACCTGCAGTTTTTAGCAGAGGCGTTGGGAATGGTTTCTGTATGGTTATCCAAATTGTGCACATAAAACCATGCAAGGTTCCTCTAGAGACAGTGGAGAATGAAAGTTTGGCACATGGTTTGTCCAACCATGTATCCAAATTGCGCGACACAAAATTTTGAGAAGAAATTACCTTTTCATCCTTTAATTTTATTAAAACCCAAACCTATCTCCAATTTTCATTGTAGTGGATAGAACTGAACTTGGGAGATCCATTTGGATCCAAACCATAAGCTTGTCTCATGTTTCATAATCCAGACTCAGAATTAAACCCCATTCACCTCCTTAGATCTATGCTGATGAGTATGCTATTCCTCTAGTACCATTCTTCATTTTTCATGATATCAATGAAGTTATTTAAGTGAAATTTAATATGACCTATTTATAGTATTTTCATATATTATTCATTCCTATTCTAATATGGATCAAATTAGAGGTTGATAATAGACAATTTCTATACTACGGACCAACGGTAGGTGGTCTATACCTTTCCCTCAAGGTTTGGTGTTTTATTTTCCTATTTTTAGTTGTGCCAAAAGCCAGAATTTCTGGAATTTTCCTAAAAATTAATCAAATGTTTAAATTAAATGAATTGGAACCTGTTAGGTTTCCCTTTGAGTACCGATTTATGGTTGGAGGTCATTTAGCCTCAACCTAGAATACCTATGGGGTGTGACCTTTATTTTTCCCTATCTTATACCACCTCATTGGGTGAGTTCTATATTTACACTAATTTAAGAGCTTGTTAAATTGAATGTATTGAATTAAATTGATTAGGAGAAGGTTATAAATCCTTTTCTATGTGTTTACATGATGTTGAATGATTAAATTATTTAATTGGATTTTATAGATATTATTGAAATGAGTTTTAAGAAATCATGAAATGTGAATGTTATGAATTGATGAATGAAATGAGATAATGAATTGAAATGGTAGTGGATTCCCTAGATGAGATCCTTGGATCCCAATTATATAGATTCGATGGATGATTCCCACATGGATCTTGTTTAAAATAGTGGATTCCTTATACTTGTTTAATCCCTGTATCTTGATTCCATAGGATTCCATGGGCCTTGATACCCCTTGGATCCAGCTTTATTGGTCTCATATTGGACATAGTCTATTGACTCACTCCTTATACCCCACCCAAGTCTTTACCAAGTTTCCATCCAGATGCTCTTATGACTCGATATGGATGGCTTGGTATTCTATACCTTGGATCCATCTGTTTGTGGCCTATCACTTTTGATTACATGAAATGACTATTGTGGATGACAATTGATTATATAGCGTGGATGAGATTGATATTGTATATAAGATTATATGGTTTGGTCATGGTATAGGTTATACACTTGATCACATGGTGTGGATGTTTTGAATTTTTTATATGATTATAGATATCCCTGGTATGGGTATCAGTTTATAGTTGTTGTCAAGATAATATCACTTGTTTATTTCTATTTAGAGATTCCCTTTTTATGGGATATTGAATTTTTTTTGCAAGGAGACTTAGTAGGTTGGATAATATCACTGGACTTATATCAATTTACTTTTAGTACTTTTATACGTGTGATATATTTCACACTGCTTTTGATTATATCACATAAACTAGATTTTTTATAGAAACTGTTGGTGGTGGCCTACTGAGTGTTATCTCACACCCTATCCGGGCCACCATTGGTAACCCAAATAGAATTCTTGGATGTAGGTAGGGACTGGGGAAAGTTCCCATAGTATGATTCTTGACTGTTTATTGCTTAGGAGCAGGGAATAATGGGATTAAACTATGCTCGTGATGCTAGATGGGATAGTTCCTTTTTGGTCTTTTTGGTATTTTGATACATGTATTGTAGTAAATGATTTTATACCTTTTTTACTGATTTATAGAGATATGACATGAAACATAATTTTGTATATGATATTACCTTTGTAATTATTTATTTATTATATTCTTATGGATGATTATCTCTTATCAGTTATTTATCAGCTTCCACTATTGACTTTTGTGATTAATATCACTGTGATACTATATGAAATGAGGGAATAATATCCCTAGAAACAAACCCTAGGACCTCACCACTAGTTAGAGTCCTCTTGTGTACATGGAAGAATGATTGAGGCCATGTGACCCACTATATTGGGGAACAATTTAGTGAAACTCGATTCAGGATGTAATAAAGTGGTATCAAAGAATTTTATTTTCTAGTTTTCTTACTATTTTAAGACAATATATAGGGATTGGGAAGGAATTGAAATTTGTTAATGCGTTGTGCCTTGGAGTATCTAACCCACGTACAGGAGAAAATAAAACTTCCTAGAATAGAACATGTTTTTATAGTTTTTTCCTATTACAATTGATTTTATTTCACCATTGACTGACACACTTGCAGTTTGATGTTCCTTTTGACTGTAAATTTCATTGTTTCTTGATGAGATGAGGGTATGCATATCATGAATCATTTTAGGAACCTATTATAATTCACATTCCATGCATTATGCCATTCCATATAGGATTCATTTGTTGACTGCATGGATTTGTGATATGTGCCTTGTGTGATATATATTTTTATCTTACTAGTGTTCTTACAAGAAATTGAGAAACCTAGTTGGTACTTAAAGTGCCTTTTGTAACTTAAAAGTGTTTTCCTGCTTAGGATATACCAGATACTCTAAAAAATCAACTATGGAATGTTGAGTCATAGAATATTGGTTGAATGGATTGGAACATGTTATAGTTTGGATTAAGTGGATTCCGCACTTCAGTTCATAAGTTGTATGGGACCTTATGGATAATATGTTCTGACCCATTTAGTTCAACCATTTTATGAGAATTATGAAATAAATTTTAATTTTAATTAAATGGAAATTTTGAAACAAAAAACTTGACCTAGACCTGACTTTAGAGTGGGAAATTGGGAGTGTATCTAGTGATATTTACGACTTTTTCTTTTTTACATAGTCATGGATTTAGGAGTTGGAAGAGGGGTATAATATCTTTATAGGAAGACATTGACCTATCCTACAACATTATCTATGATACTTTCATTATTAATATTTTTTGAGGCATGTGTTTGGTATTGTAGAGGTATGACACTACGATGCCCTCAAGTCATGTTCTAGGAGGGAGGCAATGATCATGCTTTAGAGGTGATGGGACATGAGATACCAATGAATCCTCCTATAGTTCCAGTTGAGTCACTAGTAGTTTTTTTATATATGGGTGATTAGGACTAATTACTTGAGGGTTTTCTACACTATATGAAGAATTTTAAGGGAGCATTGTATCCTACCTTGTATATGGAAGATCTAACACATGCATCCCAGCTAAAGAATCATCCCACATTTTGGAGGGATGGTAGTTCATAGGATACTAAGCTATGGATTGAGACTACATTTTTGATATTTGAGCATATAGATACACTTATTAAGAGGAGAGTGAAGAGCTGACACATGCATCCCAAAAAGTTTATGCATCTAGATTAGGGAAAGATTACTGTTATGGAATATTCAGTAGGATTCATAGAGATTCAAAATTTTGCACCAATTTATCTTGCTAATGATCTATCGATGGTGAGATTCTTCAAGTAAGGTCTTAGGAATTCCATTTTATCTTAGGTAACCACGTTTCAATTGACTACTATTACTAAGATAGTGAATCAGGTGCTTATTATTGAGAGAAACCTAAGGGAAGATGGGGGTGAAGAGTAGGGAATTTCAGCCTCTCGATCTAGTGGTAGGAAGCACCATTTGGAGACCTCTCATGAGGTGAATACAAGATAGAATGTTAGTGCTGGTAGTGCTGTCTTATTTCACCCGTGTGGAATATATGGACATTTGAGAAATCAGTGTGATCAATACCCATTTGAGTGTCGATCTTACTGTAGTATGGGGAATATGCATCACTTTTTTAGAACGTTCCCTATAGTAGTTAGTGGAAGGGTATCGACTCCGAATCCAGGTTCAGAAGTGAGATTTAAAGTTATTTAAACTATTTCAACTATTATCATTGAAGGGTGACCTTCACATCATTGGGGGTGGAGTTTTTATTCAAAATAATGAATGGGATGTACAGGAAGGTAGAGTTGGAACTTAGCATCATGGGATAGGAAGGATGATAGCCCATATAGCTATTTTATATCTGTGTGATCTAGGAATGCGTGAGGCGGACTTCCCTCTAGTGGTTGATCATTTCAGAGACATTTTCCTAGATGTCTTTTCTGGTTTACATCCCAAGATATTGGTTGAGTTCTCTATCGATCTAGTTCTAAGAGTCGCACATGTATCCATTCTTCCTTATAGGATGGCTATTATGAAGTTTCAGGATATCGATATTCATCTATAAGACTTAGAGGAAAATGGGTTTATATGGCCCAATACTTCTCCATGGGGTTCGCTGATCCTTTATGCAAAAAAGGTGGATGATACCCTTAGGCTATATATGGATTATTGGAAATTGAACTAGTTGATGGTTAAGAACCAGTATCCTTTCCCATGGATATATGACCTTTTTGATTAGATCAGAGGAGCTCAGGTATTCTCAAAAATTGATTTGAGGTCGGGATATAATCCAGTGCATGTTCAACCTACATACATACCTCGTATAACTTTTTTGTGGTAGGTAAATTATATATGAGTGTCTAGTTATGTCGTTCAGTCTCACAAACATGATATCAGGTTTTATGTTGTTGATAAAATGAGTTTTTCATCATTATCTAGATTTGTTTGTTATGGTTTTAATGTATGATATATTGGTGTATTCTCACAATAAAAATGACCATTCAAAACATCTTGATATTGTTTTGGATATAATGAGAGAGTATAAGTTATATTCTAAGCTCACAAAGTACCACTTCTATATGGATACATTTCAATTCTTGGGTTATATTATCTCAGAGACAGGTGTATTAGCTAACCCAGAGAAGGTGAGAGCTATAGTTTCCTAGAAGAATCCCAAGAACATATTTTATATAAAAAGGTTCTTATGGATAACTAGATATTATAGTCATTTAATATGGGAGTTATCATGATAATTAGAACCTATTATGGGATTGACTAAGAAGTGTTTGAAGTTTTTATGGATAGATATATATGAGACAACCTTTCATGAGCTGAAAGGGAGACTAAATTTGGCACCAGTTTTGAGTATCCCATAGTCGGGAGACCGCTACACTATGTATTGATATCCATCAGGTATCAGGCTAGGAGTAGTTTTGATGCATGGGGATAGGGTCATGTTGTATGGGTCTGGTTAGATAAGGACACACAATAGGAATTACCCGACCCATGATCTTGAGTTATCTATAGTTGTTCATGATTTTTACTTTTAGAGACATTATTTACTGGGAGATCATTTTTGGGTGTACAAAAACCACAAAAGCCTCAAGTATGTATTTACAAAGTGTAATTATAATTTGAGGTAGTAAAGGTGTGTTGAGTACCAATAGTATTTTAACTTAGAGATTTCCTATATGCTTGGTAATTGGCAATGTATTTTTCAATTCACAGGGAAGGAGGACTCCGATGCAGATAATTCAGGAGTCCAGTAGTGAGTGGAAACTTATAGCCTTGTTTTTTGAGATTCACTTGGTGGTGCAGGATGGTCAGGGGAAGAATTTTCTTCCATCCTTGTCCATGAACACTTTTTTTGGATAGAGTGAAGATGAGATAGTTATCTAATGTTGAGGGCCTATTCCTATGAGAGAGTGTGGTAGGTAAGGACCCACATTATGGTTATACCATTGGAGAGGATTAAATTATACATATTCACGATCGTATATGGGTTCTTATAGTCATACATTTGGAGATGATGCCGAAGTTTTATACCTCATTTTGGTATGTACATCCCAGTGTTACCAAGATGTATCATGGTTTATGTTTCCATTAATGGTGACTGGGTATGAAACATGAGGTAGTTGGTTTTATTACAGTATGTTCCACCTATCAAAAGGTGAAGTCATAAGACCAGTGACCAGTTGGTATTTTACAGTAGTTACCTATTCCCAAGTGGAAGTGGGAAGATGTTGTGATAGATTTTTTGATAGGATTGGTGAGGTCACCACAAGACAGTGATGTCGTTTAGGTTATTATGGACTTTCTCATGAAGTTTTCTCACTTATTTACAATTAGGTATACCTTATCATTAGTTGATCTTGGGATATTTTATATCTGTGAGATATTTCATCTTCACAGGGTTACTCAAACCATTGCATTAGATAGGTAAACTCGGTTTACATCTCAATTCTGACAGATTTTGTATAGGGATTTGGGTACACATGTGCTTCTAAGAACAACATACCACCCTTAGACTGATATACAATCAAATAGAATGATTTAAGTGCTTAAGGAAATGATTATAGCATGCGTCTTTGATTTTGGGGGCTCTTGGGAGAGGCATATACCCATATTTGAGTTTTCCTATAATAATATTTATCAGGAGACTATACTGCTGGTACCTTATAAGGCTCTATATGTTAGGCCACTGATCACCCCTGTGCTGGTTAGAGACAAGAGAGGTGGATTTTTAGGACCTCGTCTCATACATGAGACTTCAGAGTAGGTCTAGTTGATTTAAAAATGGAAGGTTACCGCACAGTCAAGGAAGGAATCTTACACCGATTTTTGTCGATGACCTGTAGAGATTGAGGTTAGGGATTATGATTTTTACATACATCACCAAGGATAATACATATATGGATTATAAGATAGGGTAATATTTCACCATGATATGTTGGGATATTCAATATTTTGGAGTGAGTCAAGGAATTATCCTATCTTTTGTAGTTACCTTAGAGGTACTGATCCATGCATTATGTCTTTCATGTATCTCAACAACACCTTTATCACTTAGACCGGTCTCACACTCTGTAGCTAGATTAGGTGGAGTTACAAGTATATGCGCCCTTTGAGAAGAATACCGTTCATATCATTGAAAATAGAATGAAGGTTTTTTGAGGCCGGTCAATTCCTATAGTACGGGTGCTATAGAAGCATGATTGTTTAGAGGAATAGAATTGGGAGCGGGAGGTTGATGTACATGCTCAGTGTCTAGAGTTATTCTTAGATGATTCTTGATCACCCATGGAAGGGAAATTTGGGGATGAATTACTTTAAGGGGGGAATATTGTAAGATCCTAGGTTTTTATTGAGGTACATATCTTTTTGTTTTTGGTTTAAATCCTTGGTTTTGGACTAATTCAATAACTTAATGATATCACCGGAGTTTCGAAGGTGTCCTAGGTTTGTTCAGAGTCTAGAAGCCTTGTTTTTTTTAAAAGGATTCTAGGACACATGGTTAGTAGAAACCATGCGACCCAAGTTAAAAGGTTTGGTAAAACTATGTTAGGTGGTCCATGACTTTTTCAAGAGGCCCAGAGTTTGAAGAAACTATGCAGAAAGGGGAACACACCCATGTAAGATCACATACAACTTTTTAATAGAGTTATTGGGATATCTCTTATTTTCATTCCAGTGGACATAACTCATCTTGTGAGATACCTTTGGATCCAAATCATAGGCTTGGATCCAATTTCATCATTTAGACTTGGAATCAAACACCATTTATCTCATTGAATCCAAATAGATGGGTATTTCATTCCTCTTGTGCCATTATTTTTTTTGTCTTGGTATCAATAGAGTTATTTGGGTGCAAGATAATATGCTCTATTTGCAGGATTTTCATCCATTATTTATTTTTCTTCTAATATGGACCCAAATTAGAGATATATACTAGATGAGTTCTGTATTATGGATCTACAGTAGGTGGTTTATACCTTTACCTACAGTCTTGGTGTTGTATATGCTTAGTTTCAGTTGTTCCGCATGTCAGACTTTCCGATGTCCCCCCCAAAATTAATCAAATTTTAAAATTAAATTAATTGGAAATTTTTAGGTTTCCCCTTGAGTACCAACTTATGGTTGGAGGTTTTTTAGTCTCAACCTAGGCTACCGATGGCATGCACCCTTTTTTCCCTATGTTATGCCACCTCGTTGGGTGAGTGTTAGCTCACCATTGATTTGGGAGATTTTAAAAACTGAATAAATTGAATTTAATTGGTTAAAATAAGGTTATTAATACTTTTACATGTTTTTAAATGACTTTGAATGATTAAATTGTTTGAATGGATTTTATAGAAATTTTGGAAATGATTTGGAAGAAATTATGAAATTTTAATGTTATGAATTGATGAATTAAATGAGATAATGAATTGAAATGGTAGTGGATGCCTTGAATGAGCTCCTTGGATCCTAATTCCATATATTCCATGTAAATTTTCCCAATGTATCTTGTTTATGGTAGTGGATTCCTTGGACCTATTTACTCCTTGGATCCTGATTCCATAGGATTCTACATGCACTGCTCCCCCTTGGATCTGGCTTGCTTGGGATCACATTAGAAATGGTCTGTTGACATGATTCTTGGACCCCAACCTGTTATTTTTTAAGTTTACATTGAGACATTCATGGGAATAAAAATGGATTCCTTGGTCTTTTATACATTGGATATGACCCTTCATGGCCTTACACTTTTGATTACATGACATGAACATTGTGAATGACACTTGATTATATGGTGTGGTTGTGGTATATGTTATACAGCTGATTTCACAACATGAACATTATGGATTTTTGATATAATTATGGATATCCCTTGTATGGGTATAAATTTATAGTTTTTGACTGGAAAATATCACCTATTTATTTCTGTTTATATCTACCCTTATTTTGGGAGCTTGACATTTGTTTCTAGGGAGCCTTGGCAGGCTGGATTGTATCACCAGACTTGTATCACTTTAATTCCAATACTTCTATACCTATGGTATACTGTGCAATAATTTTTATTATACTACAAATACTTTATTTTTTATAGACACCATTGGTGGTGGCCTACTTAGTGTTATCTCACACCCTGTTCGGGCTGCCGTTGGGTACCTGGACAGACTCCTTGGATACAAGTAGGGACCGAGGAAAGTTTCTATTGTATGATTCTTAAATATTAATTTCTATTAGTTTGAGTGAGTATCTCAAGAGTGGGGATGAGTTGAGTACCCAATAAATAAATAGTTTTATCCACAAAGAGTTTATATAAATAAATAGTTTTATCCACAACTTGGATTGGATTTTACAATATTTTACTACTGTCCAGACCACACAGGGCCTCTTCCACTATTATATATGGGAGAAAAAATACAACAGGTCACATATGAACTCTTCCATTATTTATATGGGAGTACAAATAATAAAAATTTATTTTAGAAGATATCATAGTATCTTACTTTTTGTAGCAGGAGATAGTGTGTTTGAAATAAACAAATTATCACACACTGCTCATAACATAAAATAAATAAAAAAACTAAGCAATCTAAAAGTATTAAGGGATAGAGATGCTTGGTTTGTTATGTAGTTCATCTTATGACTCCTTGAAAGTGTTTTTAAAATGAATCCTGATTCAGACTTTTAAAACTTCAATAAAATAGAGTTTCATTAACACTTCTGTTCTTGACTATAGGAAGGAAACAAATGTGTATTGAGTTTTGGCTTCCTTAGTCAAATATAGTAGGATGCACCAGGTAAGTGCTTGCAATTGGGTTCATATCTATGTGTTCAGTATGAAAGATATCACTACTTCATGTATATTCACATGAGGGAGTCTATATTTTTATTAATATAAACAGTAACAAGTAGGAATATCCAGATCCTCTACTTCCTCATACATCATGTCCGAAACACATTTTTAATGCATCTCTATCGAGAAATAAGAAACAATCATTATAATAATTAATGACATTAAATTAAATAAAATAGCAATTATAAATATTTAATTTAGAAAGATAAGTTCAAAAAATAGTGATAGTGAGTCCTAGAAGGGTGACTCAATACTGGAAGTATGTATTTGTGTTGGTGTCTCTTTGTAGCGATTCCTATGTTTGGTAGTGAAACTTTGGAATGGTGTCACAATGTTGGAGGTGTCTCATTCTAGTGGTGTGTCAAGATAGCAGTGTGAAATTTTCTACATATCCAAATTTCTACACTGGCGGTGACTCAACTAGTGGTGATTCATCCTTCTAGTGGTGACTCCTCTAATGGTAGGTCAGGCTGGCAGTGTCTCATACTTCACCTATTTTCCGAGTCAGTGGTATGGCACATAAGATGGTGCATCTACCCACTTCTTCTTCCAAGGGTTCCAGATGATTCTAATCATTGAAAAATTTCTTTAGATATAAAAAAACCACTGTAGTCTGTGATATAATCTTCATCATCTAAAACTAGAAATTTTTATTTTAAAAAGGATGAAATAATATTTGGATAATTCGGAGAATTAGATATTGATAAAGGATTTATCATTTCAAACAGGTGAACCATAAGGTATCTACATAATTAATCTTATATCCACTTTTATAAGATATACAAAGTAGACATGCTAATACCTTAAGGTGGAAAAGTCACCTTTTCTGTGGCATAACATTTAATGTATGAATTTAAACAATAGTATAAATTCTCTATACAACTCAAAACTACTGGTATCCTTGTTATTCCATCACCAGTCAGTTCATTTAAATCATCTTCTTACACAAAAACATCACTATCCTCAGGAATAGATCCATGGTAGTCACAAAAAATACCTTCATGAGGAACTTCTAATCACTTGGACCACTAAGTTTAAGAAAATAAAAATTTATGACCATTAAATCTTGATCTTAAACAAATTTAATCATCTTAAAGAGATAACTCCACAAACTAATATAATTGATGAACTAGCCTAGGATAATAAGGTCTCTTATTTGAAGAGAACCAGTATAACTATCCTTGGATCTGTAAGACTTACAATACTAAAGGCTTAGTTGAGATCAACCATCCAACTTCAACTTCCTTTTTGGGTAATATTACACATTTTTCAAGATTGGGATGAATAGGGTCAGCTATAACAGAACCACTCAACTCTCATTTTTATCTCTTAGCTGGTCGTGACTTATATAGTGAAGACTCAGAATGACGCTTCATACTTTCCATGAAGGTCAATATGGTATGATCAGTCGAGAAAGGTTGGAGGTTTGAAGATCATGAGACAAAGGGTTGTACTAGGGTCGTGAGAGAATATAAGGGAATGAGAAATAAGGTGTGTTGGAACTAGAAAAATTTCTAATTCATATCATTTGGGATTTAGGTATTTGAAAAATCAAAATCCAAATAATACTTGAAAATTGAATTTGAAAAATGGGAAAATATTTGTATCAGGTTATAGAAATAAAATAATCCATAAGAATAAAAAGATGGAGGTTTAGAAAAATTATAAGAAATGAAAATTCAAAAATGAATGAATGATTCAATGGTGTGACAAACCAACAGTGTGAAATTTCATAATGGTGAGACAACTACAATGGTAAGACAACCACAACGGTAAGACAACTATAATGGTGTGTCATAACCAATGGTGTGTCATCAGAAAATTAAACTTAATCAAAATTAATCATACGTATATCATGTTTGATGTAATTAATTCTCTTAGAATTCAAAAGATTTATAAAGATATTGGATAATTGATGTTTTGTACTAATAAATTCAAGAGTGATATCTCCTTTTTGAAAATCATCTCTCAAAAAGTGATGTCTTACATAAATATGTTTTATTCTAGAATGTGATAAAGGATTATTAGAAATATTTATAGCACTTTTATTATCATAGTTTATAGGGACATGTTAGAATTGATATCCATAGTCTATTAATGTGTGTTTCATCTACAAAATTTGTTCACAAAAACTACCAGTAGCTATGTATTCATCTTCAGTAGTAGACAACGCAACATAATTTTTCTTCTTACTACACAATGAAACTAGAGACTTGCCTCAAAAGTGACATGCTACATAGGTGATTTTTTTATCTAAATTACACCCAAAAAAATCAGTATCAAAATAACTAAATAAATAAAATGATTGTCCTCAAGGGTAAAATAATTTTAAATTGGTAGTATATTTGAGATATCTAAAAATTCTTTTGACAAAAATAATATATGAATTTTTTGGATTAACTTGAAAATGAGCACACATACACACACTAAACATTATATGATGATGGATTGAAGTCAAGTATAGAAGGGTTCCAATAAAACCTCTATAACTAGTTTCATAAAATGGTTTCCCAGCTTCATCAAGATCCAATTTATTGGTGGTACTTATAGGAGTATCAATACTCTTATTTCTTTACAAGTTAAAAAATTTGAAAGATATTTGGTATATTTACTTTGATTTAAAATAATTACATATTTATTTTGAAAAATCTAAAATCTAAGAAAGAATTTGAGTTCACCCATAAAAATCATTTCAAATTCATTTTTCATCATTTTAGAAAAATAGATACAAAGATAATTTCATGAAGATCCAAAAATAATATCATCAACATAGATTTGTACTACTATTTTTTTTGAAATTAATTTTATAATATGGGTAGGATCATCTATACATTTTGAAATAAAAAAATATTTATCCTATCATACCAAGCTCTAAGATCCTATTTTAAACCATATAAAGCTTTATTTAATTTGTAAGCTTGATTTGAAAAATGATAATTCTGAAAACTAGGGGGTTGTTATAAATAAACATCCTCAAATATATACCAATTAAAGAAAGAAATATTGACATACATTTGATAAATTTTAAAATCTAGATGAGGTACATATTTAAGTGGGATTATAATGGATTCAAGTCTAGAAACTGGTGAAAATGTTTCCTTGTAGTCTATTCCTTTTTCTTTATTATAACCTTATGAAAAAAGTATTTCCTTTTTTTTCTAACTATTGTTCATGAATCATCGAACTTGTTTTTAAACACCAATTTAGTTTCTATAGTTAAGGTTTCCTTGGGTCTATCTACAAGTTCCCATACTTTGTTTCTCTAAAATTGATTCAATTATTCTTTCATTTACATCACCCATAATTCATCATTAATAGCTTCATTGTTGTTCTTAGGTTCTAGTTGAGAAAAGAATGCTTGATGTTCAACCTAATTTATAAGAGAATATATTTTCTATGTACCTCTATCTATATATCCTATAACAACATCTAAGGGGTGATACTTAAGGGTTCTAAAAGCTCTAGAAAAAGTAGGGCTAGTCACTTCAGAACTGTCTACAGATTCAGGTTCTAGAAGTTTTGAAATTTCCACAGAACTAGATGATTTTTATGGCTATTTGATAGCAGAATCTAAAGGTTTATAATTTCATTTAAAAGTTGATAAATCACCCTCAAGGTTTTCTAGGGAGGTATTAGGCTCATTTGGATCTGTTTCATCAAATTTGACATGGATATATTCTTCCACAATTTTAGTCCTTTTATTAAAAACTCTATAGGATTTATTAGAAATTTAATATCCTATAAAAAATCCATCATCACTTTTGGAAGACAATTTTTCAATATTATAATTAGTGTTAAGAATAAATACTTTTAAACCAAAATCTCTAAAGTAATTAAACAAAGCATTTCTATTTTTCCAAATCTCATAAGGAGTATTCTTTAAAATTGGTCTTATTAACACTCGATTTATGACGTATCAGGTTGTATTCACCGCATCTAGCCAAAATTAGACAGGAAAATCATATTAATTTAACACGGTCCTAGAAATATCTTGTAGTGTTCTATTTATTATCTCAAAAACTATATTCTAACGAGGTGTCCTAGAAGCATAAAAGTTATGACTATAACCATTTTGTGAGAAAAAAGATTCAAAATATTTATTTTAAAACTCAAAGCCATGCTCACTTTTTATGATTTTAATTATAACTCCACTTAGGTTTTCTATAGATTTAGAATACTTGGTGAAATAATAACAAGCTTCACCCTTGTGATCTAAAAATAATACACACGTATAACTAGATAATTCATCCACTAGTACATAGAAATAGTGCTTACCATTAAGATTAGAAAATCTAGATGGTACAAATAAATCCATATTAACCAACTCAAGTGGTTTTGAATTTGACACTTCTTTATTTAATTTAAAATAAACTTTGGGTTGTTTCCCTTTTTGATAGGGGTTACAGAATTTATCATTTGGGAACTCAAGCTTAGGTAGATACTTAAATAAGCCTTTCCTAGTGAGATTACTAAGTGAGTGAATATTTCAATGTCCTAGTAACCTATTCCAAAGACAAGATTATTTGTGAAGGGCACTAAAATTGGAAACATTTTGAGAAATTAATGAATTTAGATCAACAATATAAACATTATCATTTCTTAAAGCAGTAAAAATTAAGGCATCCTTAGAATAAAAAACATTACATGAATTGTTCTAAAATTTAACTTGGAAACCAACATCACATAATTGTGAGGTTCTAAGAAGGTTATATTTAAAACTGTCAATAAATTATACTTTAGAAATTAAAATATAATTATTGTTACCAATTTGGCCAAGGCCAATGATTTTCCCTTTAGCATTATCACCAAAGGTGACATGACCACCATCAACCTTAATAAGTATCTTGAAGTAATAATAATATCATATCATATGTTTTGAACAAACACTATCCAAATACTATAGACTTATATAGGAGGTCTTAAAACAAATTTCCTACAAAATAGAATTTATACAAGGAATGACTTTGGTACCCAGATCTATTTGGGTCCAAAAGTGTTAGTGATTAATGATTTTGGAACCTAAAATTTCTTGATGGGTTTCCTATAAATATATTAAAAACTTTTTGAAATAAATATTTTTTAGTTCCTCTATAAAAACATGTATCATTATAACTTTTAGGTTTCGACTTAGGTATAAAAGTGATTTTTACTACTCTCCTCTATCCAAATTGATATCCTAGACCTATAACATATTTAGGTGCAACTTGATTTTCTAAAATCCATATGAGAATTTCTCTACCATTAGTTAATTTTTCAAAGTATTTATTTAGTTTTTCATTTTAAAGTTTAAGTTAAGTATTCTCTTTCAAAATTTGAGCATTATTTTCCTTTTAAAATGAAGATTATATTTAATGTTTTCAGATAAAGCATGATGTAATTATAGAATTTTATATTTTCCTATTAATTAATTAAAAGTTTATTTTATATTTTTAAAATATTCAAACATTTCATCTTGAGACATTTCATCATCATTATGTTCATTCCTAGAAATATCATAAATATGATCATTATGCACAGGTAAAACATTAGAAATAATAGGTACTTTATTTTATTTTTTTCATAAAGAATATGTTGGCTCTATCTAATTTCTATTCAAGAGTTGAATCAGAATCACTAGATCCATATTCTGAAGCAATACATATGGCTTTGATTTCCTTATTATATCTTCTTTACTTTTCATCATATCTTTTTTTTCTTTAATTTTGGGAATTATTACTTTACATGACCTTTCCTCTTACACTCATAGTAGACAACCTCATTTTCATCTTTCTTCCAGTCTTTATTTCAGGTTCCCCTAGAATCATATTTTCCTTTATAATTGGGTTTTATAAAAAACGTTTTCATCCTATAAAATTTCTTAAACCTTATGAATAGATGGGCTATATCCTCATCACTATCTAGAGGTGAGTCACTATCACTATCACTTGAAGCTTGAACTTTCTCCTTTTGCTTTTGTTTAGATGTAGCACTCTTAAAGGGTACCGATTTTATCTTTGGATCTTCATCATCTTCCTGGTTGACCTTTAACTCTTCTCCATGCATCACCATCTTACGAATCAGATCTTTGATAGGTATCTTTATGATACCACATGACTCTCTAATTGACATGGATGTGCATCTCCATATTTCAGGTAAACATCTAAGCAGTCATATGATCTGGTCCTTATCAAATAAAAGATTCCCAAGTGAGATCATTGTGTTCGCAATATCATTGAACCTGAGGTACATGTTAGAAATAGGTTCATCAGGTTTCATTTTAAAATTATCATACTTAATAGTATATTTTTTAAGTCTCATATATTTAACACTAGTTGTTCCCTCTTGTGAAATAGAGAAAGTATCCCAAATTTCATATGTAGTTTTTTAGGCATAAATTATATTAAATTATTCATACCCTAAAGAAAAATAAAAGGAATTCATTGCTTTAGAATTATTATTGTAATCAATCTTCATAACATCATCACAATCCTTTCTAGCAGTATCAGGTATAACATACTTATCTTCTATATCAGTTCAAATTTCAAATCCCACACTCTGAATGTGTATTTTTGTTTTAATATTCCATTGAGCATAATTTTTACCATTAAAAATGTAGGTATGTTAGTATAAGAAACTTATTTTCTAGAATCCATTTATTAAATAAATTTATAAATTCCAAAATTTTAATATCTTTAAAGATTAACAAAAATCACAGTTGAAAAAGTTTTGAAAACTTTGATACCAAAGCTTATACCTATGATACCAAATGTTGGTCAGAGTGAGTATCTAAAAAGGGGGTGAATTGAGTACCCAATAAAAATTTCTATTCAAAATGGACTAAAAATATTCCCCCAAATTAATTTAAAATTAGCCCAATTAACCAAAATAGCAGATCATTATAAGTTTTAATATTTTAAAATATTTCTTAGAAGATTGATTATGTTTCAGATAAAATAATATATAGTATTAATTAATCCTTTAAAATCAATTTAATTAATTAAAATCTTATAAAAACACTAATTAAGGTTAACTATCAAAGTATTGATTTTGTTTACAGTTTAAAACAATTTCCAATTTTAATGAATATATTCAAAATAAAACAAAATAAAACATGTAATGGAAATTTGAATACAAGAGGTTCATTCTCACCAAGTAGTTTATATAAATAAACAGATTGATCCACAACCTGGATCAAGTTTTACAATAATCGACTACTATCCAGAGCACAGAGGGCCTCTTCCACTATTATTCATGGGAGAAAAAAATACAACAGGTCACACATGAATTCTTCCACAGTTTCCATGGAAGTAAAAATAATAAAAGGGATTTGAGAAGATATTAGTGTATCTTACAGTTTCTAGTAGGAGAAAATGTGTGTGAAATAAATAGAGTGTTACACACTAATCATAATTTTAAAATAAATAAACAAACTGAGCAATCTAAAAGTATAAAGGGATAGATATTTTTGGTTTGTTATTCAGTGTATCTTATGATTGCTTAAAAGTGTTTTGAAAATACAGCTCGAGTTGGTATTTTGAAACTTCAGTAAAATAAAGTGTCATGGAAACTTCTGTTCTTGTCAGTAGGAAGAAGATGAATGTCTATTGAGATTCCTATTCCTCAGTCAAATGTAATAGGATGCACCAGAAAAGTTCTTACAATCAGGTTCATCTCTGTGTGTTCAGTATGCGATCTCCCACTACTTCACATATATGTGCATTAGGGAGTAAAATTTTTTTATTAATAGAAATAGAAACAGGTAGTAATATCCAGATCATCTATTTATTCATATAGAACACCCAACACACATTTTTAATAAATATCTATCAAGAAATAATGATCAATAATTAGAACAACTAATGGAATTAAATTCCATAAAATAGCTGTTAGAAATATTTAATTTAAAAATATAAGGTTGAGAAATAGTGATGGTGAGTCCTGGAACAGTGACTCAATACTGGATTTATGCTTTTGTAACATCATATTTTTATAGTGGTGCCTATGTTTGGCATCGAAACTTTGGAATGACGTCGCAATGATGGTAGTGTATCATTTTGGCGGTACATCATGTTGGCAGTGTGAAATTTTGTCTTAGATAAATTTCTACCCTAGCAGTGACTCAGCTAATGGTGAGTCATCCTTCTTGAGGTGACTCCTCTAATAGTTGGTCAGGTTGGCAGTGTCTCATACTTTATCAATTTTTTGAGTCAGCAGTATGGCACATCTGATGGTGTCTAAACCTCAATGGTGTGATATGGTTGGCAGTGAGTCAGTCTTGACGGTGTCTCAACCTCAACAACGACTCATACTTAGGAAATATTTTAGTACCTAACTCAGATTGTAATATGCTTATAGAAAAAATGAAACTCATTAATATTATAATAAGAATGATTTAGTGATCATTAAAACAATTAGGTCAAAAATTGATTAGGAGTAGGGGATCACAAGACTGATCTATAATTGTGATGCTAGGTGGGATAGTCCCTTTTTGGTATTTTTATTATTTTGATACATGTATTGTATTGGATGATTGTATACCTTTTTTCATACTTTTTAGAGATATGAAATGACACATAATTTTGTATATGAGATTACCTTTAGCATTATTTATTTTTACAATCTTCTGAATGTTTATCTCTTGTCAGTTATTTATCTTCTTCTGCTATTGACTATTGTGATTACTACCGTTGTGTTACACCCTAACATGAGGGAATAGTCTCCCTATAGACACACCCTAGGCCCTCACCGCTAGTCGACAGCCTATGACATATGGGGAGGTGGCTTGAGGCCAAGTGACCCACCAGCTTAGAGAACCATTTAGTGGAACCTAGGTTAGGATGTTATAGACAGTGTCTTAGACATCATTTAAACCTTTCAGCAATCAATCAAGCCTTATTATACCCAAACCTATGTTTGGTGTTGGATTTGCTGCTAGTCACAATATTTTATATTATGACTACAATATTGGAATTGTAATGATAATTTCTAGTGTAAATAATATATTGACGACTTCAGATACTTCCCAGTCTAGGAGAATGATGTAAAGTGAAATTCATGGAAGATATTAATTCCATATCCATACATTATGATCAAGAGTTATTCTTGAACAAGAAGGAGCTGGTTGAATATTTGTAAAGTTTTTGAACAAACTAAGTTAAGGTAATTAGGATGTGAACTTGATCACTCAATCCAAAGTGATTGATCATTTCTTACTCAGGTGAATATAGGTAGAGAACCAATGTGATATCTGAATGTTGAAGGAGGATGAATGAAATAGAATGATTCCAGTGCAAAATTATTCTCACCTAGATGGTTTTTTACATATTTTTTTTGATTTATGGAAGAATTTAACTTAGAAATCATATTAATTAGTTGGTCTCATCTAGTTTTTTGGAATAAATAAGAGTGTATCTAACAAATGAATAACAAAACATGGATTCTTAATCTTGAAAGAGTAACTTCAAGTTGCATTTTTCTAGTGTTTTCCAAATTTTTGGTCCAAAACAATTGATAGGAAACAGGTTGATGGATCAAGAAGGTTGAATAATTTTTCTAGAGTAATGATAAGGTTTCATTAAATTTTGGTTGACTGAATGTTGGTGTTGGTTTTTGGTGAAGGAAATATTTTCATGCAAGTGAAAATTTTGTTTGAAAGATATTTTTTGTTTTGTGAAGTTACAAAAAATTGAAGATTTGAGGTTTCCCTTTTGAAATATGGCTAAAGAAAGTGTTTCATGAAAGTTATCAACTTTCATGAAAGTGAATTTTGCATGACATAGGTAGTGTTACACATGAAATACAGATTGGAGTTTCATGATAGCCGGGGGTTGTATGCTAAAGGAAATGTAAAATCATAAAAGATCTACAAACTGGGAAATTTGTGTGAACCTAAAAAATTCATATGGGAGTTTTGTAATGGTAGTGTGTTGAATTATAAAGGTGAGGTCAAATTGTTGATGTTTAGTGAACCTGGAAAATTTCATGCAAGGCTAGTGGTGTGCAAGGCAGTTTCAGGAAGGGTTATCCGTATCTATAAATAGATGAATACCACTTATTTGGACAAATAGATATTGAATTTTTTAATATGTTGAGGATTTTAATCATGAAATAGTTTCATAAATCAGTAATTAAAACATTATTTAAGTGAATAAAGTATTTGTGTTAGTTTAACCAAGTGAGTTTCATGAACACATTCACACAGACATCAATTGTTTGAAATAAATTATTGCATGAAGTTGTAATAAAAACATAAGTTATATAAAGAAGGAAACCATGTCTATAAGACCAAGGGAGATTTTTAAAAAATCAAAAGTTGAATGAAAGCATATGGTTTCATGACACAATAAAAGTTTCATGAAAATTGAGGATTTTCACGAAAGTGTGGAGTTTCATGATAAAGAGAAAGTTTCATGAAAATCGAGGAGTTGAGTGAAAGTGGGATTTTGTATTACATTGTGAAAGTTTCATGAAAACATAGGATTTTCATGAAAGTGGGGGTTTCATAAAAGGAGAAGTTACACAAACAAAATATATTAAATATCCATTTTAAGTAAACAGTGTATTCATATAGCATCAAATATAATAACCCAAAGATTCATTTTTTATATTAATTTAAGAAATATTATTTTATAATTACTATTTTATTATGATCATATAAAAATAGTTTTAAATTTCATAATAAATTTACACATCATGTGTTGAAATGGAAAACTACAACTAGTAATAGTAAAGGGAGATACACATAGAATAATAATACATTCACTAAAAGAAACTATATAGGATTTAATTATCCTATAAATACCATCCCTATCATAATGACTATAAAAAGAAAGGTAATAATTAATATGATGATAGAAATTATCATAATATGTGTAAGAACCTTTATAGGTTAAGTAGCGAGTGATGTAGTTGTTGACGCTCATTTTCGTCACAAAGTCTAAACAAATGAAAAGGGAAATACCTTGAACTCAAAGTGATCCATCCTTTGAAGAAACATCAAAAAATTAACAAAGGAATGAACCAAGATTCATTTTCACTTGGGACGTGCAAGTTCCACCAATGTCGTGCAATTATACTTGTGCGCCACCTAGTGGTCGCGCAGGTGACTTGCACACCCTCTTTGTATTTCTCCCAAGGTCTTCAACAACCTATAAATACCCCTGGTGGTCCCCCCATTTGAGAGAGGAAAAATTCCAAAAACTCAGATTTGAGATCCAGGTGCCCTAGTCTCTTCTAAAAGCTTCCAAACACTTATAAGGTAATTTCTTACCTAGAACAAAAGATCTAAAGAGGGGGAGTAAGGACTAAGTGTTTAAACTCATCAAAACTTGCACGCCTAAGTGGCCAGCCCTTAAGGGAAAATGGCCATACTTGCGCGCTGCCTTACCCCTTCAACAGAACTTTAGCACCACCCTTCTGGAAGCCCCTGGGGATAATACTAAGGGTTTGAGCCAAGTCTCTCCCAAGTATTACCTTAAGGGTTGACCGTCGTGCAAGCACCCATGTGTTACGCAGGTACACCTGTGCTACCAGGACTTGCGTTCCCACACAGGACTTGCACACCCCTCTCTTTTTGGGTGCCCTTCCTTCTCATTTCACCTCTCTTATGCCTATCCACCTCTCCTATTCAAGATTCAACCTTTAAAACTCTCTTCAAATCCATTTATGGCATGATTCTTTTGTTGGATTCCTTATCTGAAAGGAATTCTGTGGAACATCTCTCAAAACCTAGTGATTTACACATCTTTATGTCACTAAGGTTAGAGATTTCATTCATTAAACCTCATCCTTTAAGATGAGAGAATCTTTAACCTAGGCCTTCTTTTCAGGAGTAATCCCCAGTCCAAGTTCTCTTAATTTGGGCATCCTCCTTAGGAGTAATCCCCAACCACAAGTCCCCTAACCTAGGCATCCTCCTTAGGAGTAATCCCCAGTTATAATTTCCCAAATCTGGGCATCCTCTTCAGGATTAAGCCCCACCCATAATTCCCTTAACCCAGGCTTCCTTTTCAAGAGTAAGTCCCAGTCTCAAAGTCTACAAATATGGGAATCTTCCTTAGGAGTAAGCCCCAAGTCCCTTAATTCTAAAATTCCCTTAACCTGGGCCTCCTCCTTAGGAGTAAGCCCCGATTTTCAAATCCCTTTAACCTGGGATTCTTTTTTAGGAGTAGTCCCCAGTCATAATTCCTCTTAACCAGTCTTAATTTACTTTTTATTTTTGGCTTCCTTCTCAGGAATAAAACCTAATCATAAGTTGTCTCTAATTTGGGAATCCTTCTCAGGATTAAGTCCTAAGTTAAGTATCCAAATCTCCATAAAGAACATATACCTTTATGGACCTTATTCCTGGGTTTCTTCCCTGAAGTAAAACCCAATCTTCATCTATTTTGGGAAGTCATCCATACATAAGCCCCATATCATTTATTATGATTTCATATTTCATGGAACAATTGTCTGGTTTCACCAATACCTCTTGTTTCTCACACCGAGCATGACTAACGTGAGCTTAGAGTGTAAAAGTAATCATGACATCTTTCTTTGAGCCATCAATCATGCATAAACCTCCTTCTTCTTTTCTCGAACTACGTGGGTTCTGATTCCTTTTCTAAAACAAAGGATACGTAGGTAGACCATTTGTGGGTATGATCCCAACTCTGAAATAATTCATGTCCTTCTGAATGACAATAAACTTCAAGTGCCCCGATGAGTGGCTTTAAAACCAGTATGGTTATCATAATAACTAAGACATCTTGTATCAAAGGATACCATTGACTAAGAATCTCTAACAAATATAGATGATTCTCTATCGATGAAGAACCTCTAATACATATAAAATATTCTCTAAATATCCTACATACTAATCATTGATTGTCAGATCTAAAGGAAAGCTTATTTTATACTTGGTAATTTAATAAGGATTCACGAACATAACTTAAATCTATAAAGAGAGTCCCAGAGTAGACAATAATTCCCCTCAAAAAGGTGTGATGAGTCTGACCTCCCATCCTCTAGACCAATGAAAATTCTTAAGTCTTATTAGTTCACAACTAATGAGCACCTACCTTTGGAAAGTAGGTCCGAATGGATATGGAATCATTGGATGTTTTTGGTTCTACGAACAAACCCGTTAGAAACTGCTTGGAATGTTTGAACCTTAAAAAAATGAGGTCATCCCCATTTCTAGAGGAAACAAAAAATGGTGAACCTGACGTGAATCCTTAACCAAGTTAAAATGATGTTTTACCTATTTGTTAGGCCCCTATTTAAATGCAATGAGAGGGCTAACAAGACAATCAATAACATATGTGCTTATCCAAAATATATAGTGGCCGGACTTATCTTGATTAAGTTTGTTATATCAAACATGCACTCTTTTCCAAGATCTTCTGCGTTACATAAATCACTTCTCTTAAGTTCACACCCGTGAATACTTCTGCTGTGAATACTTTTGCTATGAATGCTTCTGCTGCTACTTCTGCTGGATCATTGTCCACTCTGAGGACGACATCACCTACTCTGCGTCTCCAACGCTGGGTATCAAATGTGATGGTTAAGGAGTACCATCAAAACGCTACTATTACAACTCTGGAAGCCACTCGACAAGCCCTCCAAGTCAATAATTAACCCTGGTCATTCGGACAGCGATGAACAGCGATCAAGAAGCAGGTGGTGCCAACCACCGTCTCCAACCGTTTCAGGTCATTATCCTCAGAACGCAATCACCATTCACTCCCGTATTCTATGGAGGTGAATGAATAGGTCCCTCAGGTCCTTAATTGAAGGAGACAAGAGTCCTTCCTGAGGGATCCCATCAACAATCGCTGCCAGAATTGTGCGGCAGTGCGCCCTCAACATGATGAGGGTATTGTATCCAGGCATTCGGATCAGGTTCCTCGAACCCGAGAAGGAAAGACGAAACACCAAAGGAGAAATATGGTCAACAGTGAGCAGGTTCTCATCTATGCCATCTCCGGAGAAGTCCACCAACCTAACTTGGTGGCAAGTAACGAACGAGCACACACACCCATCCATTTTAATTCTGCTATCCAGCAGACTCGTCTGGAAACAACACGCCAATCCCATCAGGCAATTCTGGAAGAGTACTATAGACAGGAACATACACCTGTTTATAAATCATCAGCAAGTCAGCAGGCTCGTCTAACTACATACAATGGATCCTGCCAACCCAATGTGTTGACAACTGGTAAACAGGAACATACACCTGCTTACACTCATCAATCCTACCAGCAGCCTCGTCTATCAGTATTGAAGGAATCTCTTCAACCAAGTTCGGCGGAGAGAAATCAGTAGGCACATACACCTGCTAGTATTGATCAATCCTACCAACAGTCTCGTTTGGTAGCATTCAGAGAAGTCAGTCAGAAAGATCTGGCGATAAACAGGAGGCAGACTCAACTCTCTGCCCCCACACACGAGTACTATCAGGATTCACTGATAGGAAAAGGAGGATAGGATCAGGCATATACACCTACTCCAAGCATGGAATGGACGTATATTCCTATTCTGGTAGCTGAAGTCACCAAGCATATTCTATCAATGGTGAAAGAGCAGAAACAAATCCCTGCTCATATTCTAGATGCCTGCCAGGATATTATAACAACTTCAGCTGTATCTCAGGGAAATACACATAAATATATCCCTACTAGTGGAGTGTCACATCAACAGTTCACTCCGGAATAGACACACGCCTCTGTTCTAGTCCAAGAGGGTTGTGGGGGCATACTCCCCCATATCATACAGACAACCAAGTCAGGCACATACACCTGATTTGAGTGGAGATAATAAGCCTAACCTAATAATTTCTCATGAGCAGGCATATACACCTACCCATAATGACCAATTTCATCAACAAGTGATTCCTAAAGTGAGTAAGAAGGCATCTAAGAAGAAGACCCGCCCAACATAGTCAAGAAATCAAGAGCCAGTCTGTAATAAGGCCTTGCTTGATGCTGGAGTTCTTGAAGCCCTCAGACAATTATCTGTTGGAATTCAAGATTCTACTCCCTCATTTCCCAATAGTGGGAACATTAATTCTGAAGGTCTTCATTAGACACTTCCTCATGAAGGATTGCTTCATGAAAATTCGGTCGATCTCGAAGTTTCATCTTTAGATGAGAGCCATAGGAACCCTCTGTGTGGTCAGAAGACCAAAGAGAAAAATGTTTCATCTTTTGTTGTAACCCACCATGGTGGTCCTCCCCATGATGATGAGTTTAGCTGCGAAAGTCCTCTCCGCAGTAGTAACACACATTTCCTGGAAAATGCTCCAAAAGACAATGTAGTGACGAGAAAGCCCACTTATCTTGAGGCACTTGCAAATGTGAAGCCAGTCATGTCTGATGCTTTACCAATAACAGGTGAAATACTTTCTCAATCAGAAGATATCCTGAGGTGTATGTCATTCTCTGAACCACCCCTGGGTCGTTCATCTTCTAGTTTGATCATTGAATTCTCTACCAATATTGTTGAATCTGATGAAGCAACAAAGAAGCACCAGATTTGGTCTAATCAGGTAGAATAATATTCATTGAATGATAAAGAGGAAATACTGAATTTTAGAAAACAACTGGCGAAAGGTGAAGTGCCAGTCATGTTTTGGCCTCTGGCTGATTCTCAGTATGACATTCCAGAGACGTTGACGGAAGATGGAATTCATGATATTCGTATCAACATATGGAAAAATCTTTGTCAGTTGAAAAAGAAAATATTATCTTATGATGAATATGAAAATCATGTCAAGATAATAGAAGGGTTACAACGCCAAATTGATTTGGCATATCTCTCAGTTTCTTGATATCCGAAGGCTGAAAAGCCACAGAGAGCCCTTCAGCATTCATGCCTTGGTGCACTAAGAATATTTGACCAGTTAATTTCCAATGACCCATCTGGTATTCACATAAGGGGATGTGGTATTCATGGAGTGCTACATTTCATTGTACTCTCCGGTTAGCAAAGCCCACAAAAAATGGTCTCATGAAATGTTATTGCCCATGGCCGGTCACCGTCAATTGGATTTGTTTGTAATCAAAGGCTCACTCAAGAACATACCTCAACTAGTTCTTCTCAAAATCAAGCATATAGAAAAAAAGTTGTTGAATTACTCCTGTATCAAGAAAACGAGAATATTGAACAGGCCTCTCGTTTAGAGCAAGCACATCATCAAGTTACAGAAGTGTCAGAAATCATCCAATGGTCTTTTGAGACGGGTGATAAAAGTGGATGCAGGTTGATGCATCCAACCAATTTCCGGACTAAAGTCCGCAAGACCAGGATAGATTTCTATAAATTCTCATATGTAACAGCTTAAGAACCACCCTAGCTTTCCATAATGGGGACTCTTTTAACCCAACCCTCAGAATCAACAAATAGGATTTGAGGAGTTGAGCAGGAACAACCCCAGTCCACTGGACTGAGGACTTTTTCAAATCATCAATCTATTACTCAGAGAAAGTCAGTCTTCTCTCGATTAGGGAAGAAGCATCAAGAGGAACGAAGAACCAAATTATCAGGAGATTCCCTCCAAATTATAGTTCGTCAAGAAGTTCCTGAGGGATCGAATCGATAAAAGACAATGTCTCATCAGGGACATGGAAGAAGACAATATCGCAGAAATGCTGATAGAAGGGATGCAATGCATTATGCATAAATTAATGTCATCAATGTCATTATTACTGATCCACAAGATGAGGCTCACTCAAAGAGATCAGATGAATAGGTTCCTGCTCAAGAAGTTGTACGCACAGACACAAATGAAGAAGGTGTGCATACACAAAATCAAAGGCTTACCCAGAATCTGGGTGTTCCTTCAAGTAACCCACTTCCCCCTCTCCGAAAGGGATCCAATAAGGGGAAAGGAAAGAATCAGGTTACATACCCTTCCTCTGGAGAAGGCCAATATCTCTCATTAGAGCAAAGATTCTCACAAAAAGAGGAAGAAATGAAAGAATTGAGGAGGATGAACGCAGAAATACTTCAAGATAGTCTTCCTCCTAAGCGTTCTGGAGTCAGTCAGCCAAGGGAATTTGTTGTGGCTGCTGAGATAGATCAAGAATATCCTCCTTTATCAGTACAACCTCATAGGTCTAATCCTATGGGTCAAGTGAAACAACAACCGGTGGTATTATCATCAGTGGCAGTACCATCCACCACACCTGTCCAAGCTCCAGTTATTGCGCCTGCTCAGATCCAAGCTCAACCAGATGTTTCTCAAAAGTTAATAACCACCATTGAGTCATTAACAGCTCGGTTGGAAGCTATGGAAGGAAAACATGCACCAGTTCAACTGGAGAAAAATTCCTACCCTGAAGGGTTGATTCAATTCCTCCCCCATCAAAATTTTCAAGTACCACATTCCCAATATTTTATGGTTCGGGAGACCCAGAGCAACACTTAACGCATTTTGTTTCTCATTGTGATCCTATTATGGGAACCCCTCAACAACAAGAAGCAGTTAAGCTCAGGTGTTTTGTCTAGTCATTACAAGGGACTTCTTTTGTCTAGTACACAAGCTTGCAATCCTGGTCAATTACTAGATGGGAGGATCTCCGCCAAAGATTCCTTCTTCAATTCAGTTCAAATTTTCCAAAGACAAGAGTTTTTGATCTTAAAAATTGTAAGAAAAGGGAAAATGAAAGGGTTTCAGATTTAATTGCTCACTGGAAGGGATTAACATATTCCCTGAGCTTAGCACTCCCTCAAGAATAATTGTTGCCAATCTGTGTGGAAAATTTGCGTGATGAGTTGCGCACACCGTTGATCCCTGTGAAATACACAGAAGAGTTTCAAGACCTTACTTCGATCACTCAACAGATTGAAGATTATATTATGAAGACTAAGGAAAAAACTCGTGTAATTCCATCAGTTCCAGGAAGGAGAATGGGTAAAGCAGAGACTGCTACATTTATGCTTAAACAAGCACCTGTACCTACTTATGCTTCAAAACCTTCATCTTCTCGAAGGGATCCACCTTATGAGCGTCAACAATAGAGGCCGTTTCGTCAAGATGATCAAAGAGATCAAATACGGAAACAATTTGAGGATTTGAAGAGCAAAGTTTACTCTTTCTGAAATGAAAAAGTTCCTGGATACTTCATTTCAGCTCTGGAAAATAATTTGGTTCAATTGCCAAGGCCCAAAAGGCTGAACAAGGAAGGAGATGAATACCGTCCCAATTACTGCCCATTTCATCAGATGTTGGGGCATCCCATCCAGGAGTGTTTTGTCTTCAAGGACCTCCTGCAAAAAATGGTTGACTTAGGACAAGTCAAATCGAAAGGTTCTTCAGCTCAGGTAGCATGTGTTACTGCTACAAATCTAGAGAAAGAGGGCGAGTGGCAAGAAGTCGAGAAAAAAAAATGGGCAAAAATATGATGATTGGATGGTCAGAAAAATGATCAACCTAAATCATGATATTTTTCGAACACAATTGATGAAACCAATTGTGTCTTCTTCCATGAATTCCATAGAAAAACCCTCTTCATCAGAGGGAAAATCCTCAAAGAAATGGAATAATTAGAAGAAAGAATAGCAATCAGAAGAAGATGAAATCGTGTCAAAGCCTAAGTTGTCTTTAAATCTGGCAAATTTTATGCCATCTAGTTCGAAGCCACGAGCACCACCCCACCAAACGGAACAGCCTAAACGGGCTAATCAGGTAGAGTCTTCATCAGATGAAGAATTAATCTTTGGTTCTATTAATATGATTCATTTAGCAGATCCTTATTCCAGTCGTAGTTTCGATTTTGATGAGCCTGGATTCCCTGTATCAAACAGAGGAATTAGAGGGAATTCCAGAGGTTTGGGATACAGAGGAAGAAGTAGATATCCCAAAATCCACTATTCCAATTCTACCCCTGCTAGAACTGTGTATGCAACAGAAACTTGTGGCAGAGCCCTTAAACGGGCTCAACAAGAACAAGAAAATTCTTCCACTAATAGCAGACTCAGTCCTGGCACAATTATTCTGGAAGATCGGTTGGAGGTGAAATCTTCTTCCTCGCATCAAGTAAATAGACCTATTCGGTCTAATATTCTAAATCCAGAAGTATTGCCAACTCCTACCCCGATACAAGATGCATCTACTTCCAAATAATCAACTTCTAAGATACCTGCGAAACCACATGTTCCTGTTGGGAAACGCATACCTTTGGATCAAAAGTATGATGTATTGAAACACTTGGCCCATGTACCAACCAAGTTATCAATTTTAGATGCTTTGAATCTATCCAAGGATCTTCAGGAGACACTCATTGAGAATTTTTCAAGTCCTCAGGAGTTCAAAACTAAAATTACTGCGGCTAAAGTTTACCATGTTGAGAATGGTCCTACAGAATGCCATGCAGTGATATCTTTCACAGATGAAGATGAAGATGATGTCGTGCATGGAAATATTATACCTTTGTACTTATCTGGAAAGTTCAATGGTGTATACATCCAAAGATATTTCATTGATAATGGTTCAAGAGTCAACCTCACCCCCATTCGTACACTTCATCGATTGGGCCTCACAGAATCTGATTTATCTCCTTCTAATTTGATGTTACAAGGATATGATAAAAATGAACAAGAACCACTGGGTGAGATTACACTTAGAACTCAGTTTGGATATCTTGTATCCAATTCAGATTTCATGGTTGTTGATCACAATAAAACCTTCAATGTTTTGCTTGGAAGACCTTGGCTACATCAACATGCAACTATCCCTTCATCATACCATAAATGCCTCAAATATTGTTTTGATGGTCAAATTGGGACATTGTATGGTGATAAATCCCCCTTAAAAACATGTGAATCTCAATACATTGTGGCGGAATTCTATCACATGAAGGGTAAGGAGAAATCCACAACAAGGGAGGTTAACAAAGTTAATGCTCCATATGGTTTGGAAAATATTCTAGTAAACCCATTCACACATGTGAGTACAGATTATGTGTTGTCTATTAGTCAAATTGACAGGATAGAACCGAATCCAAATACTCTTATAGAAACTTCCATAATGTAAATTACGGCAATCAAGCCAGACAGTATGGAAAAAATTGGTGATTCACCAAGCAATGATGAAATCCCAAATGGAGATGTCTTCATTTCATCTGCTGAAATACAACAAGTCTATACTTCGCCAACTAGTCCAGAAGAAGTTATAACAATTTCATAGGTGAAGGATGATGTTGATTCTCAATCCATAATCTCCTCTTCATTACCCAAGGAAGACCCTTCATCATCAATAGGGTCAGAAATGGAAGCCTCTTCTTCGAGATGTTCAAATTTTGACATCTCTCCTGATTATGAAAATTCTGCTTCATCATCTACTATGAAAGTAGAAGCAGAAGAGAAAACACATGTTGAAGAAGAATAGGAATATCTCATAGATGCTCCTCCATCATTTGAAGAGGGTATCTCTACCACCGTGGATGAACTCAGAGAAATAAATCTGGGTACAAAAGAAGATCCAAGCCCCACTTTAATTAGTGAGACCATGATTCTTGAAGAGAAAGAAATTTATATTTCATTTTTAAAGAAAAATTGAGATATATTTTCTTGGAACTATACATAGATTCTAGGCCTTGATCCTGATGTTTCTACTCATCGATTGGGTTTTCTAGAAGAACATTGAGGATTTAAGAAAGCCGCAAGAAGAACACACCCAACCTATGATTCAAAAATTGAAGCTGAAGTGGATAAGATTATCAAAGCTAACTTTGTTAGAGAAGTTCAATATCCCATGTGGTTGGATAATATTGTCCCTGTGAAAAATAAGAACAAACAAATTAGAGTTTTCATTGATTTTAGAGATCTTAATCGGCATTGTACTAAGGATGATTTTCCAGTTCTGATCAAAGAACTATTGATTGATGAAACAGCTGACTATGAAGCACTTTCCTTCATGGATGAATATTCAGGATATAATCAAATCTGAATGGCTCCAGAAGATGAGGAATCTACAGTCTTCAGATCCCCTCAGGGTGTGTTCTGCTATCAGGTAATGCCCTTTGTCTTGAATAATGCAGGTGCAATGCCATGCATCGTATCTTCAAACCATTTTTAGGAAAGTTTTTTGAATGTTATGTAGATGATTTGGTGGTTAAATCTAGGCAAAGTTCTAATCACTTGGCTGATTTGGAAGTCATATTCCACAGACTTCGACAACACAATTTGAAGATGAACCCCTTAAAATGTGATTTTGGGGTAACCTCAGGAAAATTTATCAGCTTTTTTGTATGCCATCGTGGTATCGAAGTCGATCCTGAGAAGAAAAAGTCAATCCTTGGTATGTCAGCTCCTCAAAATTTGAAATAATTGAGAGGGTTTCAAGGAAACTTGGCCTATATTCGGAATTTCATCGCCAATTTGGAAGGCAAAAGTTTACCCTTCACCAAGTTGATGAAGAAGGGAGTCACTTACCAGTGGACTGAAGAATGTCAAGAAGCATTCGATATTTTCAAGAGATATCTCTTGATTCCACGGGTATTAATGCCACCTATTGAAGGAAGACCCCTTATCCTCTATGTGACAGCTTTAGAGCGATCATTGGGTGCCTTTCTTGCTCAGAAGAATGATGCTGGGAATGAAAACGGCCTCTACTATCTTAGTCAGACTATGCTTGAAGAAAAAACCCAATATTCAAATATTGAGAAGTGATTCCTAGCATTAATTTTTGTAGTTCATAAGTTGAGACACTGCCTGCAACATCACGAGGTCCAATTGGTATCTCGCAATAACCCGCTCAAATTCATCCTTATCCGTCCAATGCTTACTGGATGTTTGGCAAGGTGGGCAGTTATTTTGTAGTAATTTGATATTCAGTATGTGTCTGAAAAGGCAATAAAGGGACAAGATCTGGCTGATTTCCTTGTTGAACATCCTTCAGTAGAAGATACATCTTCATATATTGAACTTCCTGATGAAGAAGTCTTTTATATTCAAGATAATCTTCAAACATGGTAAATGTACTTTGATGGAGCTTCCATAAGTCCAACAGGGAAGAAAATGGAAAATCCTAAATTCAACAAAGTTGGGTTAGGAATTATGCTCATTTCTCTAGAAAAGGCAGTGCTACCTTATTCCTTCTCATTATTGGGAGGTGGAACAAATAATGAAGCAGAATACCAAGCTCTCATCATAGGATTGGAATTGGCCCTTCAAGTACAAGTGAATCACTTAAAGGTGAAAGGTGATTCAGACTTGGTAATCAAACAAGTCAATGAGGATTATGTAATCATAAAATAAGAACTAATCCCTTTTTATGATTATGTCAGAGAGTTAATGGCGGAATTCCCTTTGGAACCAACATTTTCTTATGTCCTGAGATCACAAAATGCCCAAGCTGATGCACTAGCTAATATAGCCACAACCCCGGAAGATCCAAATCGAGACTAGAAAACCATCAGTATTGCCCACCGTCATACAATTTCACATTATGTTCAAACCAAAACAGAGGAAATAAATGAAATTAGTCCCATTCCTGAACCATATGGTCATACTACAGGATGGATGACAACTATCAGGGAATACCTTCAAAATGGAATACTTCCACCTGAAAGAGCCAAGAAAGAACAAATCTGGCGACCTGTGGTCAATTTTATCTTTATGACAGCCTAGATCACCTAGAGAAAATTCTCTAAAAAAGAGGTTTTGATGGAATTCTCTTCAGATTCATTTACGGTGAATAGACAATGGCTGTCATGAAAGAAGTGCATGCAGGAGTCTGTGGTGCCCACCAGTCTAGACACAGACTATCTGATAAAATTCAAAGGCTTGGATACTTTTGGCCTTCAATGATGCAAGATTGTATTTATTTCACAAAGAAGTGTCATTATTTCCAAGTACATGCCAACTTCATTCATCAACCCACAAAGTTGCTTCATACAGCTAAATAATCATGGCCATTTTCCACATGGGGAATGGATGTAGTGTGACCTTATCCTTCAGCCACATCCAAGCAGTTTAATTACATTCTTACTGCTACTGACTTATTTTCCAAATGGGAAGAGGCGATACCTCTCAAAGAAGTCAGTTCTAAATGCATTGTTAGCTTCATCAAGTCTAACATCATTACCATATTTGGTGTCCCTCATACCATATTGACAGACAATGGCACTAAATTCTATTCATCCGAGGTAAGGAAGTTGTATCAAGAATACATCATCAAATCCAACCATTCCTCTCAGTATCATGTAGTGGCCAATGGCCAGATAGAAGCCTTCAACAAGACTCTTTCAAATATACTGCAAAAGATGGTGGATAAAGATAAGAAATCATGGCATGATAAACTCTTTCATGCTTTATGGGCTTATCAGACCACCACCCGCACTGCAACGCGATCAACTCCATATTCATTGGTATATGGAACAGAAGCAGTCTTTCCCACTGAGGTTCAATTAACCTCACTCAGAGTATCCATTTGTGACCAGTCATCTACAAATGAACAATCTCAAAAGCGATTGGATGAATTGGAATGGTTAGATGAGAAAAGATTGTGCACCATGCACCACTTGGAAGTCTATCAGAATTGAATAGCACGAGATTTCAACAAAAAAGTTCATATTTGTTCATTCATTCAGTGAGAATTGTTATTAGTTATCATAACTCCAATGATACCAGGAAAGAAACCTCCCAAGCTTGAGCCAAAATGGGAAGGACCTTATTCAATACATAAGGTCTACTCCAAGGGAGCTTATTATTTAATCTCAATGGATGGAGAACTCATCACTACTACAACCAATTCCAGATTTCTGAAGAAGTATTTTGTATAAACACAAAATGCGCCATCACGGTCCATGCATATGACCTTAAACTATTTTCATCCCTTATGTCCAGCAAGATGTTAAACTGCACCATCACGGTCCATGCATACAACCTTAAACTATTTTCATCCCTTATGTCCAGTAAGACGTTAAACTGCACCATCACGGTCCATGAATATGACCTTAAAATATTTTCATCCCTTATGTCCAGAAATACGTTAAACTGCACCATCATGGTCCATACATACGACCTTAAACTATTTGCATCCCTTAGGTCCAGCAAGACGTTAAACTGCACCATCACGGTCCATGCATATGACCTTAAACTATTTGCATCCCTTATGTCCAGCAAGATGTTAAACTGCACCATCGATGGTCCATGCATATGACCTTAAACTATTCGCACCATTTTCCAACATGATGTTAAACTATGAATAAGTCTCTAATACGTCCAACATGATGTTAAACTATGAACTCTTTTGTCCTTCCTGCATGACATTAAACTGCACAATCCCCCTTTCGTCCAACATGACGTTAAACTGTATTGTCCCCATCATCCTAACTACATGATGCTAAACTATACAAAAATCCCTTAATACGTCCTACATGACGTTAAACTGCATTTTGTCCCTGCTACATGACATTAAAATATGCATCACCAATATTCCTCACTGCAAGACTTTAAACTGCATAGTCCCTTTATATATCCTACATAACATTAAACTGTGCATCGTTAGGGTTGTTACTACCTCTTGTTTCTCACACCGAGTATGAATCACGTGATCTTAGAGTAAACTTCAACCATAACACCCTCTCTAGGCCTCTAACTATGCATAAGTCCCAACACCATTTTTTAGGTCGTTGTCCCCAAGAACAACTTGATCACTGATTCATTGTTTAATTGAACTACACAGACTTTGATCCTTGCCTTCGAGGCTGGGTACGTAGGCAACCTCCCAAGGTTCAAGCCCAAAACCAATCTCTTCACATTGGTTCACCTTCATCTCATACGATGTTGATTCGTTAAACCGCCCCCAGAATCAATCTCTTCACATTGGTTCACCTTTTTCCTTGATATATGACGTTAAACTATACAACAATTTTGTCCTGTACGACAATAAACTACAAACACCCTCACCTGAGAGGGAATCATTCTTTACATTGATCTCAAATCATGTTATATTCCAAAGACTATGTGCATACATGGCAATGCCTGAACCTTTTATCTTGGGTCAAACCATCATTGCAATAAAGTCCCCTTTTCACCCTTCACTTGTACAAACTAAATCTGTACAAAGGGTATTTATATAACTAAGTGGGATTGATTCTTATCCTTATGGGATACGTAGGAATGTTCGAGTGTCCCTTGAATCCAGTCTCAAGTCTTTTGGGACTAACCCCAAATTTCACTTTCATTCCCCTAGATGAAAAGTCCATGTGAAAACACACACTGTGTATTAATTATTATGGTCCGAGCTCTATGATCCTAAATTAAGATCTCTCATACTCTCATCCCACATGACGTTAAAACTATATTTCAAGAACTACGTATGTCTTGATTCCCATCCTTATGGGATACGTAGAGAAGTCCAACATTTCAATTCAGGACTCAGCCACAACATGATTATGGTTAGCATTGATCTCTGTATCTCTACATACATTGGAAAATACCCATTTTTTATGTTTCATAATCATAACCTTAAATATTTTCAGATCTTCATAACCCTTTTCTCGACTTCTGGTCACAAAATGTCTGAAACCCAAGAGTTCTTTTGCTTGAATATGCAGCACGTTCCCTTAGGCGGCCTTGCATAAGTAGTCTACATAACAGACCTGTCAGCCAAAAGATGCTATTATTTGACTATGTATCCAATTCCCTTAGGTGGCCCTGCATAATTCAACCCCCTAACGGGTTTGTTAAATAATGGTAACTTCATTCTTGGGAAGAAAACCTCTTTTTTACTTACTGGTCTTATCAAAAATATGTAATGATCCTCAGAAAATAACCATCCTTAACATATTTGTCCCATGTTATTTTTCATGATCTGAAAGTATTCAAGTCTATGGTTTATATTTCCCTTTCCTACGTTTGGGTCAGACCTTCATATGAGTGACATTAATCCAGTTCTTAGATGATCTTGTTTGGAAATATCTTCTCCATATTCAAGTACCTATCTCCATACAACAAACTCTATGATTTAGAAAATTTGAATCTCCATAAACTTCCATTGGATTTTTAGCAGTAGAAAAGTAAATTTCTGAGAGTTCTTTTTCCTGACTATGTAGAATGTTCCCTTAGGCGGCCTTGCATAAGTAGTTTACATAACAGACCTGTCATCCAAAAGATGCTATTATTTGACTATGCGGCCAATGCCCTTAGGCGGCCCTGCATAATTCAACCCCCTAACGTTTTTGTTAAATAGTGGTAACTTCATTCTTGGGAACTACTTCTTCTAATTCCTTTTAGCCCTTTTTTCATATCATTCCTCAGATTCAAAATTTCTTAAGTCATAGTTTACACATTTTCCCACATACTTGAGTGTGGTAATATGTTTTCAGATAAATTGTCGAGGAATTGAGTCAATTTTAATTCATTCGGTCAAAGCTATTTCGACCTTAAACATTAGCCTTTTTATGTCCGATGTGAATGAATTTAAACTGCCCACAAAAGACAAGGGAACTCTGAACAAAAGTCAAGTTCCATATCACTAAACATACATTTTGTATGATTTAGGTAATGTTGAGTAATTAAAAGATTCAATGTTTGTAGGGTTATTTATAATAATCCTAGTAAAAATAAAACTATGCTTACTGGGCCCATTGAATTAGGTAAAAATTTAAAGCAAATAGCAAAAGAAAGAATGCACAAATGATTGAAGATGAACGTGTTTTTTATTTGATGCACATAAGTTAGAAGGACATCCAAAAACTGGAGTCTCTTCTCTTTTCCAAGAATTACAAAAGGATGTCAACATAAGTCTTCATTTGATTTACATCATCCCGAGCTTCATTAGGAGCCACTTGAAGCTCATGAACTCGACCAACTTTACTCTTTTCAGCTTGATGTAGTGCTTTCTTAGCATCTGCAATGGATTTCATACCATTCATTTAAACTCCTTCCAATGAATTGTTAAACTGGTCAAGTTCCCCAGAAACAACATCTAACTGTTGCTGAAGGTGCATTTTCTGGACAACTTTCTCCTTGATCTTATGATTCAGCTCCTTCAACTTGGCAGCATGATCAGCCTCATCTCGGGACACTGCAACCTCAAATTCGTTGATGTTAACTGACAGCCTCACCCTGGTCAAATCCTAATGGTACTTTTGCTCCTACTACCTCCTTAAGATGACTTGTTTCACTGCAGCATGGATCTCTTGATATCCAAAACCGCCAAGTCCCAACATGACAAATAGGGATGATAGTCACGGGATCTTCGACGACTTCTATTCTAATGGAACTTTAGATATGATCTTCCATATGTTCTACCTTGCCTTGTGTCGTGAAAATTGGAGCGCCTTTTGTACTTCCGGGTTTGAGTCAGCATCACTGTCACAGGGGGGAATATAATCCGGGATTAATGCACTTAGGGAAGTGCCCTGTTCTACTCCTTCCCCCCTGAATCATGTTTCTTCACTCTCTATTCCCGTTGGGGCAGAGGTTGAGGCTTCACCTCTAGATCTAGCCACTGAAATTGATGGACCTTCATAATCAATTGAAAGCTTTGGTTAGTTTCAAAGTATAACAAAAGTTGATTGGATGTTTTGTAGATTAAGTACAGTCACAAAAAAAATTATTATCTCTTACCCAACGGTAGATTGGTAACTTGAGAAGGCTCCTCCCCTTCTTTCCTAGCTTCAACGAGATTTTCAAGATGATTTTTAGGAAGTTCTTCAAGGTTAAGATCCAATTGAGCTAATGCATCTGCAATAGTAGGGTTTTCTGTACCCCCTTTAGGAATTAACAGTTCAGTATCTTGCTCAGATAGAACTACATATTTGAACCAATCATGATAAAAAATGTAATAAGATGTTGTTTTTAATAGGACGAAGGATAACACTCACGTACATAATCTTCTAAATTACATGGTAATTTAACATGATCTAAAAATTTTCAAATTATGCACCAAGTTCCATCATTTCATCCAATGTAATCTCAGAATCATGGTTAATCTCACCGGTGGGAGCATTCAATATGTCTTCTTGATGGCCTTCATTATGTGGCCTCTGACCTTGAACATCCTCTTCAGATAAAATTGCGGCATCAGTTGCAATGGCCGCCAAGAGCTCTAGCGCAGGGGTTGAACCTAAAGTATCATAGAATGGAAGTCAGTAAATGTTTCATTCAACATTTTATGAAGCATTTTTAACTTACCAGAAGCAGGATCTTCTCTCCTTGCAATAACAACAGGAGAGATACTGGGAACAGATATTGGCTCTTCTCCAGGAGCAGGCAAGTCAGCCTTAACTTGTGATTGTTGACCAGTACCTTCTTTGGTCTTCAAAGGAGGGTTAGTTCTCTCCCTCAGAGGGGAAATTGAAGAAACCACTGCAATCCCAAAAAGTATGAGCAATCTTTTCATGGGTTAAGACTCATGATTATCCGAAGAACTTACCACTACTGATGAAGCGTTTAGCTGTGGAATTCCTCCTTCGATGCTTTTGATTCTTTGGATTTTTGGGAGTGTCAACAGTCTCATTTACAGGTACATGAATTGGAGAATGGAAATCCATGTCCAACTCCTCATCCATGACTTACTGTCCTGAAGATATCTCGCCCGATTCGTGAGGAGATTCAGCAGCCCCGATGGCAGTACCACCAGGCCTATTTTGTGGTGAAGGAACCTCAGCAGTTCCTTTCTCTGCAAGTTGCAGGATGAAGAAAATAATTTCCTTGAGTAACAAAGCTTTGACTAAAATCAAGTTGCAAAGAAAATAAGGAAAGAGACTTACATCTTCAGGAGCCACATAATTGTGCCACTCCTCATCTCCGGAACCACCAGTCCCCTCAGTGGCGCCACAATCTATCATTTCCTTCACCTTCTTGGTGACAAGAATGGAATCATAAGTGGAATATATGAGAATTTCCAGCTCTCTGATGTAAACCCACACTTCATCGTGGTTATCCTTGTAACAGATATCGGTGGAAGCCAGAAGATTCTTTATTCCTGGGAGGTTTAGCCCCTCACACAAATCTAGCCAGGCAGTTTCAGCATCGCAGTATAAACTCCGCCATGTCTGGATAGCCTCTGGTCGTAGATATTCAGTATGTGTACCAGAAAGATGCGAGGAAGGTCCTACAATATTTGACTTCAGCTTCTTCCTAGCTCCTGCAACTACATATAAAGAATAAGAAAATGAACTTGTTACTCTATAAAGTAATAGTGATGAAATTTCCCCAATGAAGTAACTCACTAGGAGTTGATGGAGTTGGTATCTTGATTATGAAGGGAGGATTATATCTGGAACGAGGCCACTTTGCCACATGTTGTGCCTCATCATCCCCATCCTAGGAATCCGGTGAGTCAGTCCTAGATGAGGAATCCGGTGAATCAGCTCCAGGTGGGGAAGCGTCACCTTCCTGAGGAAGGGTTTATTTCTCTACAGTTCTCTTCCTTTTCCCCACCTGATAAACTGGGTGATTCAGCACCCCTCCAGGGTATGATTCTATCCAGTTCTCGGCATACCATATAGTCAAGTTATTTTACGCTTTATCAACTGTTAGATCAAATACTTCCCCAGTATTCTCCCTAGATGTTAGCAACCATAGTTGCTGGGAAACCATCGGGTGTTGCTCTGACCTGACATGCACTGGGGGAGATACAACGGTCTGCTACAAAAAATTAAATTGACATGCAAATATATATGGAGCATAGGCCTCACATATAATCTCTCCGTCAATCCTGGTGACCAGCACACCATCTCTTCCGGCTAGTATGTATGCCCTCAATTCCAGGCTAGTTGTTCCATCATCAAAAAACTGCCTGGTTGGCAGATTTCCATAAGGAAAGAAATTGAATTCCTTATACATGCTCAGCCTCACCTTCATATCATAGTAATTGAGAGCTAACCGAGCAATTACAGAGAATGCCTGCACTGATGGCCTGAAAGAACCACCAGGAACTTGTACTCCATTATGTACATTATATGTCCTGAAGTGAGTGGTGATCCATCCCCACAAAACTTGGAATGGTCCCACTATTCTCAAAGGAGACTTACCCAGGAAAAAATGGAGTAAGCTCCTGTGAATATTTGCTAAAATGGGGGTATCCAACCCAACCATTTTCCCTCATCCAAATTGGCTGCAACAACGAAGGTCCCTGGACTGACGCCTCCCTTCGAGTCCCTGATTGGAAAAAGATAAACACTGATCTAAAGGGCCAAGAAGCCCACCAGAAAAGTCTTCTTTGGGATTCTCTGATTCACTTCGTATTCCCAATTCTCAAATTATCCTGCTTCTAGAGTCAGCTATAATGTTCCTGGAGCACCCCTCTTCTCTGTTTTGGGGCAGGTGGTAGGACGAGTGGGCCCCTTCCCCTTCAATACCTTATCCTTCGATCCCTTCTCCTTCGATCCCTTCTCCTTCAGCTCCTTATCCTGATTCTTAGTAAGAAACATATTCATCCACTCCTCTGGATGAATATCATTTCTAGAATGATTTAAGGAGGTATCTGAACTCTTGAGCTTGTGAAATATTTTCAATAATTTCCAAGCCAAAGACGGGGTCTTCTCTGAATCATTCCAAGTCGCCTTGGGAGGGGGGATGAATTCATCATACATATCACCCAAAATTGGAGCCCATGAGATCTTGTGGAAATCCCATAGACTAATTCCTACTTCTCCATGAGTCAGATAAAAAGAATTGGTTTCTGGGCTCCGATGGATGATTATCTCCGGCACGAAATCATCATTCCTGTAAAAATATGTTTGCCCAACCCAGACGACTTCATATATTGCAGCTACTTTCAAATCCTCGACAAACTCTGCGCAGGTTTTTCACACCCAGTATGCCCACATCCAAGTTGGCTTCACACCTCCTCCAGGACGAAAGTCCCAAATCTTCTTTCAGCCTTTGGATTGATCCATCTGAGAGTTTCAGAAGATTGAGGGATAACAATGTGGTTGCAGCTCAGTCTTGTGAGGTTTCAGATCTAAGGTACATGGGATATGATGCATTATGTAGGCCTTCTCCACTGTTCCAGCAATTACAAACGCTCCTCCACTTGAGATATTTGCTGAAGGAAAATTTGTATAATTCTGAAACCAAGAATTTGGGAGATAGTTCTTTGCCTCTGGAATGGTGACTTCTTGCAGATGAGCATAGCCGTATAGGGGTAGATAAATTATCTGTGGGAAGTCAAGATGACACTTCTTTAGGTACTTGGCCAAATTTGGAAGACTTATGTCACATATAGTATAATAATCATGGACAATGATACTCATCATATCATCAATTCTCTTTATCGCCAGTTCATCAGCAGTTACGATTCTCTTGGGAGCCATTTAACCTTCACAAAAGTTGAATAATTAACTCTTAAGTAAGTTTATTTTTTCATAAATTTTGTGAAGAAAATTGAAAAAATGGATAAGGAATTAAGGCGCGCAAGTCCCAAAATTGGCGCGCAAGTATCAGTGTTTCACGCAAGTTTTGTCGTGTAGGTATCACCATGTAAGTCCAAATACCTCTACAGCAGCGCGACATCAAAGAAACAACGGAAAACAGAGCAACTTGCGCGGTGAAGGCAACTTGCATGGCGAGAGCTCAAAAGTTTGAAATCCGGGTGCTCTGCGCGAGAATGGCCGAATATATATTGGCCAGATCTCAACCCTGCGTGCCTAAAGCCAGCATGCGCAACCCTGCGCACCAACGCCTACGCGACTCGCACTTGCGCGCTTCCATCTGCGCGCTCAAAACTTGCGCACCGCATGTTCCTATGTTTTCTTCTTTACCTCAGAGTAACATCCTTATTTATTTCGGATCCAACTCTGAGGGGGGACTTTTGTTGACGCTCCTTTCTATCACAGATTCTAAATGAATGAAAAGGGAAATACCTTGAACTCAAAGTGATTCATCCTTTGAAGAAACATCAAAAAATTGACAAAGGCATGAACAAAGATTCATTTGCACTTGGGTCACGCAAGTTCCACCAAGGTCATGCAAGTATACTTGCATGCTGCCTAGTGGTCGCATAGGTGACTTGCACGCCCTCTTTGAATTTCTCCCAGGGTCTTTACCAGCTGATAAATACCCATGGTGGGCCCCCCATTTGAGAGAGGAAAAATTCCAGAAACTCAGATTTGAGCTCCCGGTGCCCTAGTCTCTTCTAAAAGCTTCTGAACACTTCTAAGGTAATTTCTTACCTAGAACTGAAGATCTAAAGAGGGGGAGTAAGGCCTAAGTGTTGAAACTCATCAACACTTCCATGCCTAAGTGTCCAACCCTTAAGGGAAAATGGCCACATTTGTGCGCCGCCTTACCCCTTCAACAGAACTTCTGCGCCACCCTTCTGGAAGACCGCGGGGATAATACTAAGGGCTTGAGCCAAGTCTCTCCCAAGTATTACCTTAAGGTTTAACTGTCGCACAAGCACCCATGTGTCGCGTAGGAACACCTGTGCGACCAGGACTTGAGCGCCCACGCAGGACTTGCGTGCCCCTCTTTTTGGGTGCCCTTCCTACTCATTTCACATATCTTATGCCTATCCAACTCTCCTATTCAAGATTCAACCTTCAAAACCCTCTTTAAATCCATTTATGGCATGATTCCTTTGTTGGATTCCTTATCTGAAATGAATTCTGTGGAACATATCTCAAAACATAGTGATTTACACATCTTTATGTCACTAAGGTTATATATTTCATTCATTCAACCTCATCCTTTAAGATGAGAGAATCCTTAACCTGGGCCTTCTTTTCAGGAGTAAGCCCCATTCCAAGTTCTCTTAATTTGGGCATCCTCCTTAGAAGTAATCCCCAACCACAAGTCCCCTAACCTGGGAATCCTCCTTACGAGTAAGCCCTGGTTATAATTTCCCAAATCTAGGCATCCTTATCAGGAGTAAGCCCCAACCATAATTCCCTTAACATGGTCTTCCTTTTCAGGAGTAAACCCCAGTCTAAAAGTCTACAAATATGGGCATCCTCCTTAGGAGTAAGCCCCAAGTCCCTTAATTCTAAAATTCCCTTAACCTGGGACTCCTCCTTAGGATTAATCCCCAGTTTTCAAATCCCTTTAACCTGGGCTTCCTTTTTAGGAGTAGTCCCCAGTCAAATTTCCTCTTAACCAGTCTTATTTTACTTTTGATTTTGGTCTTCCTTCTCAGGAATAAAACCTAATCATAAGTCCTCTATAATTTGGGAATCCTTCTTAGGATTAAGTCCTAAGTAATACAATATTCTTTTTGGAAATGATTTTGATCCTTGATAAAATCAATGAAAGTATGAGAATGGTGGTTTATTTATAGGGTGATATTTCCATTCAAAATCAATACAATTAGTCAATAAGATAGTTGTTCATTGTTATTGTTGGTTATGTAGATGCATTTAGGTGACCGTTTAGATTATTTAATGATATAATATATTTTTTATTATTTTTGGAGACTATGAACTTACTCGGTTAAAAATATGTTTTATGGTCAATATATAAGTTTTAAATAAAATTTATTATCATTAAAAAATCTTATAAAACATTTTTTAAATGATAATATATTTTAAAAAATTCTGAAGTAACTTTTATAACAGCCAGAATGTTTATTATGTAGTAAAAATTATTAATTTTCAATAAATAAGGATTTTTTTAAATGTTAAAATTCTAATATTTAAATAAATATTTTGATAAAATTAATTTCATTTTTTGAATCATCACATAAAAATTATCTTAGGGTGTTTTTTTGGTGATTTTTCTAACAAAGTTTATTATTTGGTGAAAAAGTGAAAATTACCATTTTATGATCACCGCGATTTTATGACATCATTATTATATTAGCATGGTTAAATTTTTTTTTAAAAAAATTATTCAATAAAAATTAAATTTAATAGATATAAAAATGAATTTAAAAAATATGAATTTTAATTTATAAATTTATACTTTACATTTTTGAACAAAAAATTGGATGTTTAAGATAAGAATTAATTTTGGTTTCTATTCATTAAATGGGTTGGTTGGAAGGTGTTTTTAAAATTGGTAATGATTTTAATGTCCAAACACCCTCAATAACTCATTAATAATCCATAAAACATTTTTTAATTCATTTCACCCACAAGTGTTCAACTTATATAATAAAATAACCAATATTTTAACCCTTAAAACAACCCCTCCTCAAGTATAAATATCCCCATTCTCACCTCACTCTCAAAAAAAATCCATTAAGCATGAATCCTATCTCAATATCCCTCTAAATATCCTCTACATGGTGGTTCAGAGTTTATAAATAGTCTCTCTCTAGTTTTAAGAAGCATCCCCCAAGGTAAGGGATGTCTTCCTCCACTTTTTTCTATTCAAGTACTTATTTTGTATAAGGATTTTTTATTTTTGATTTATTATTTAATAAAGTATTTATTTACACCCTATTACTTTATATTTTATTTCTTATTAAGGATATATTCTCTTTACCTCTCATTAAACTCATTCCAAGATCCCTTTTATATACCAGTTACACTGCCGAAATAAACTCTTGATTTCCCAAGCCATATTTTCATGTCTTGAGTACCCAACCCTATTTTCAGTTAAGGGTATTAATTTAGATGTATAATTAAACTATTTATTGGTTAAATCCATGTATGAAACCCATATTTCCTACTATTGGGTTATAAATGATAGGAACTTATGGTTTTTTGATCGATATGGCCCATATAATATTAGACATATGATGGGTGCACCCTGATAGCACTCTAATGCATTGGGTAAAGAAGTAATCTCTAGAGATGACATGTTCATGATAACTTGGAAGAATTTATTGATAATATTTTATGATAAATTGGTAAAAATCCTTGGTAAAATGTTTTAATAAACCTTAGTGATGATCTATGGTGACATGTTTATGAATGTATCAATGTTTATATTGTAGACACATTTCCATGTTATGCCTTATGTTATATGTTCATGTACTTATGATATGAATCGGGTTAATATGTTCATAATCTTATGTTATGATTCATATTTCACCTATGCTGTTCTCTTACATTATTTATCCCTTACCGAGATTTATGCTCACCCCTTTAATTTGATAAATATCCCTAGGAATTCCCATGCAGTGAGATGATCTAGGATAAGACAATAAGGAATCCATTCAAGAGTATTTTAATTTTTTATGTTTTCATTTATTTACCATGTATTTATTGTTATATGTACCTATTTTCGAAGACAATAAACCTAAAAAGTTCCTTCATAGTTATTTATGTAATTTTTTTATCAAGGAATTATGGTTAAAATCATGTAATAAAAAGGTTGTTATCCACATCAAGTTAGGAATATTATGAAAAAATATTCTCATGAATATCAAGGTCAAATAATTATAATTATAAACTATTTAATAATACCTACAAGTATATAAACTTTGGAAGTACCGCCATCAATGTCACAAATAAAGGTAAGGAAGAGGCAGTGCACCTTATGTGAGGAGTGTCCAAACCCTATATCTTGTAAAGATAGTGTGCCTGAAATGAAGTGATCATTTCTAAATAATTTTTATACACTAAACAATTGAATCTCATTTGATTCTATTACAACTAAAAAAATTTCAGCATATGCTCCTTGGACTAGCTCTTTGTGGTGAACCAAGTAAAAATACCCATGTCCTATAGATGTTTTAATCTTATACATATTTTTTATTACTCTATGAGGTTGATAAGAAGGATTAATCAAGTGATAGGCTGAAAAAAGTTATTATAAACTTGTTAAAAAGATCCTAAATAATGGTAACAAGACTATAGAGAAAAGTTTAAATTTATCCATCACCCTGATTCACCCCCTCTCAAGGTGAATTTGGTCCCAAAAAGTGGTATCATATCGTAAAGGTTCAGACCTAGTAGTCAACATCCAGATCATTATTTGGACTTGTGCAGATGGATCATTCAATGAAGTATATATTTTTTTATGGAACTAACTTTTATGGATGGAAAAAAATTCTCATGTTCTAATATTATTTCTCTGAATAGGTTTTGGAGTATATCCAAAGAGATGATGACTTGAGAAAGAACAATGAGAAAATTGGAAATTTTGAGACAGAAAATATCCTAAATTTATCCTTATCCAATGAATTATATATTAAAAATAATAATTATTCTACTACTTATGAGATTTGTAATACTTTGGAAGATATGTATGAAAAATCTATAAAGGATAAACCTGTGAAGAAGAATGGAAAAGAGTGCCTTATGATAAAAGGTAAGAATAAGAAAAATATCATGAATAAGAATCTTGGGAGATCATATAAGAAAATAAAGGTGAATGATTCTAATATATTTATTTACTCAGATTCTAACCTTTCTATTTAAGTTTCTTATAAATTTGAGAATATATGTCTTCTCTAAGAGGAGAAAGATATAAAGGGTATTATTGACATTCAAAAAAACTAAAAGGCGATCTTAAAGAGATATACATTTAAATAGGGAACAATTTAAAGGTTCATGGAATGTTAGAAGAATCAATTTAATATGAGGATGATATTGAAGTAGAGATGGATGAAATTTAGAAATAATGAATTGATCAATCATTTAGTTAGGTCAACTCTAAATAAGTAGTTAATCTCAAGAATAATACTGAAGTTAAAGCAAAGGTGACTGAAAACATGAAATATTATTCTAAAGAACAGGAGAAAAAGATTGATTCACTTATGTGTGATGTTATTAAAAAGAGAAACTTTAATGACCCATTTGAATGTGATGAGTTTCAGAATAAATGTTTTATAGGACTTAGCGGTAAATATTAACCACTCTATTACGATGAGAACCCTCACAAGGATTATGATTACATGACATATGGTATTCAATTCAAAAATAGGGTGTGCCATGATCAAGAAGAGATCTAATCATTTCAAGATAAGGTGGATTATTGGGAGATCATACATGAAGTAAACTATGAAATCATAAATTATATGTTCATATAAAATAAGTGTTCTAAAAGAGAATAGGTGGCCCTAAATATTAACATAAAAATATAGGTTCCAAGATGAAAAAATAAAGTGAGCTACTTATGGAAATTTAAAGCTAATTTAATAGAGGAAACAATCTAGAGAAAAATCTATTTATAGATTAATGGAAATAGAATTTCAGCTAAAGGAGAAATATCATAAGATTAGGAATTTTAAGGAAATTCTCAATTTGTCTAAGGAAAAGGTAAAAGTGGATTTTTACTCTAGAGAGGGATATATGAGTGGAGCATGCAAGGATCCAAATAAAAAATACAAAAATTACATAGAGTTATCTAAAAAATATAAAAGTAAATCCACTCATAATAAGGTATCTATGAGATGTTAACGCTGTGGAAGAACGGGGAACACTATGCGTGTGTGTCAAGAAGCCTGAAGGCTCGACGATAGAAAAAGAATGGATGAATCAACATATAAACTATGATATGATGATAAAAGGTATATTTTCAGTGGAATATGTTTAATTTTTTCTCACCATGGTCACATGGAAAGTAAATATATCTGGAATAATTCATTGAAGGAAAAATAATCCATAAGGAGGTCCACAACTCCTATGGAATACAATGAGAGAATATATATTGGAAGAAAACCTATTAAGATGGAAAATATTTTTATAGTATTGAATAAAAAACAAGGATCTAAATGAAAGGTGCATCAAGCGCTAAATAGGTTACACTCACAAAACCCTCTTGAAAGTAACAAAGAAAAATTTGGAAAAAAAGTGTAGAAGTTACTCTAGTTATGAGTAATAATAATGTACACTCAAAGAAAGTCTCACTGCATAATAAAATGCAAGAGGTGAATCATATGGTGGATAAAGAGAAGAATCATGAAGACTGAATTGGTGGATTTATGATTTTTACTACATGTAAAGAGGTTAAGGAAAGAGAAATATCCCTCTAATGGAGGAAGAAGCAAGAGAAGATAACTAGTGAATAGATTCCTGCTCCATAAAATAATGATAAAAAAATGAATATCGGTGGAGGGTCAAAGAAAGAACCTTGTAATAGTGGGTTTAAACACAAAAATATGAAGAATACCAAGACAATAGATTCAAAATACCGGAATAAGATCGATAATGTGTGTAGGGAATGTATAATTATATTTTCATAATAGTTGGAGTTGACATGGAAGTTAGAAAAAACACAAATGGAGACAATATTTTACAATAAAAGACCAAAGGGTTGGTCCATCAAGATCAATCACAATCCTATTTTTGAGGATTCCATAGGCACCCATATCCCCATCCATTTAACCATTTTTAATATATTTTTGAACTGTTATAAACTTAATGGAGAGATATAATCCATGGGATATCTATGTGTTGAAAGGGAATAGATTCATAAGCTAAATAGAGATACATGTGACAAGAATAATCAGAATACTTAAAATTTGAATATGGTATCAGATTCAAAAAGTGGTGTTAAATAACCACTATGTTTTTCAAATATATATCTAAAAGTAGCATGTTGTGGAAATAGAAGCTCATATGATGAATAACTTAATATGAAACTCAAGAGCTATCAAAGATATATTTTAATGGTCTAGTGATTCCATGTTAAATTTAATATTCAACCATTGGCATATATCCTCAGCTCAAGTGGTATTTTACCACCAAGAAAAGATATATTAGTGTATAGGAAATAAAATTCATGTATTTAATGTTTATCTATTTTTTTTTTCTGATAATGTGGTATCATTTGAATATTTTTAGGATTCCAAGAAGTTACTGGAAAATCAATAGCATTCCCATAAAGTGGTATCCCCATTATGAAGAGTAATTCAACATTTGGAAATAATTGTATGATTGGTATTAATAAGTGGTATCACTCCAAAGTTAGATATATTTAGGGAGAGTTAGTGACAAGCACACTAGGTTGTTTATCCTTATCCAACAAAGGAGTTTTGTGATTAATTAAAGACCATGCATACCAAGTGGTAGTATGAGGTTATATTTAACAATTTTTTTCAGTTGGTTTAACATGTGGTATATCTCACACACTTGTTCTTAATTTACAATTCAGTATCTATTTGGTGTTAGTGTGATTGAGATCACAATATGTTCTTCAAAAGAAATAAATTTATGCTACTATCATCCATGGAAGTAAGTGAGTTACACGAACATTATTATTTTTTGCTTAAACAAATTGTTTCCTACAATTTTTTTGACTCAATAGGATTATATTATTTTTTGATGACTCAATGAAAAGTGGTAAATTTTCCAACAGAAAAACTATCTATAGAGGAAATCTAAAACAATATCACTATATCTATTTTCCCATGGCTGTAAGAGAACTATGTTCTCCCATAGGTTTCTAAATCACATTGTAAATATATTAAATAATGATTATTGATGAAAGGGGAGTAGTGTTCTTGAGGAAGAAATTCCCTATGGATTTCACAGTGATAGGGGATGATGACACAAAGGAAATTTGGGTTCAATGTATCCCTATTAGTCGGAATTTCAATGGGGGGAGATGACATAAAAGGAAGATCTAATGACCCTAATGGGAAGAGAACTTGGATAATAATTATGGTTTAATACCTCCCTTGGAATTTTGATGTGAAATGGGGAGATAAAAATAATCAGGGAGGAAAATGAAGTATTATAAATCCATATCCATGAAATATTTGGATAATTTGATAGAGGATAGATTTATGACAACATTTAAAACAAATTCTAATGGGGAAAATTATTAGACCCAAACCTATGTTTAGTGTTCGATTTATTGTCAATCATAGTGTCATATAGTATAATTATAATATTATATTGGTAATGAGAATTACTAGAACATGGAAGATATTGAACACATATAGATACTACCCAATCTATTAGAATGTAGTAAAGAGAAATTCTAGGAAGATATCAATTGAATATGCATACGTTATAATCAGGAGTTATGCTTGATTAAGAATAGATATATGGTTGAATATTTGAAAAGTTTTTAAATAGAACAAGTTGAGGGAAGTAGGTTGTGAGGATATTCAATTAATATATAGTGAGTGATCATTTATATCTCAAGTAAAGATAGTAAGATTACCAATGTGATATCTAGATGTTGAAGGAGGATGAATGCAATAGAATGATTCCAATGCAGAAAGATTATCACCCAGATGAATTTTTACATGCTGTGATTTATGGAAGACATAGACTTAACCCTTTTCTCTAGGAGTTGGTATCACATAGTTTTGTGGAATAAATAACAACATAAACACATAATGAATAACATATCATGAATTCAGAAGATTATAAAAGGAACTCAAGTTTCATCATTTCCTAGTGTTTGAAAAAATTTTGGACTTGAAAAAATGGGCAGAGATGAGTTGTTGGCTCAGGAAAGGTTTCACAATGGTTTTAGAGAAATGACATAGTTTCATAAAATATTGGTTGATTGGATATCAATGTTTTTTTTGGTAAAGGAAATATATTTTTTACAAGTGAATAAGTTATGTGAAATATTTTTTTAAGACGTTTCATACAAGTGAATATTTGAGGTTACCTCATCGAAATATGGATAAGGAAAATGTTTCATGAAATTTTTGAAGTTTCATGAAATTTAGAGTTGCATGAAATAGGTATAGTTATGTGAATATATGAAATAAATATGGGAGTTGTGTGATGGAATAGCATTGTGAGATAAAGGGGAAATCAAATTATTGAATTTCTATAAACTAGGAAAGTTGTGCAAACCCACAAAATGCAGATGGTAGTTTCGTGATGGTAGTTAATTGTATGATAAAGGTGAATTCAAGTTGTTTATATTCAATAAACCTAGATAGTTTCATGTAAGGTTGGTGGTGTTTGAGGTAGTTGTGTGAAGGGTTGATAGTGTTTATAAATAGGCATATACCCCTCTCATTTGGAAAAAGAGATCTAGAATCATTGAAGATCCAATGGCTTTGAATTGATAAATATTTTCATAATGAATTATTGAAAACATAAGTTATGTGAATAAAGGACTTACATCACTTTGACCAAGTGAGTTTTGTGAATGCATTCACACATAAATCAATTACATGAAATAACTTCTTGAGTTAAGTGATAATTCAATATAAGTTATATAAAGAAAGAACCTATGTCTATAAGATCAAGGGATATTCATGAAAGATTTAAAGATGTATGAAAGTGTGGAGTTTTATGATATAAAAAAGTCTCATGAAAATCTAGGTGTTTCCCAAACGTGTAGAGTTATAAAACAAAGTGAAAGTTTCAAAAAAATAGAGTAATTGTGAAGAAGTGGGTGTTTTCATGAAAAAGAGAAAGTTGCATGAAAATAGAGGAGTTGTGGAAAAGTGGGTGTTTCATGAATAGACAATTTCTGTGAATAGAACACATTGAATATCCATTTTATGTAAAAATTTCATCAAGAGATCATAAAATAAAGGCTTGGATTTAAGAAGAGTCTCATGACTATTAGTGACAAATACTTATGATTATAATATTTTGAATAATACCTAAATGTCTATAAACTATTGAAGTACCTTTATAAACATAGTGTATAGAGGTGAGGAAGAGGTAGTGTGCCCTGTGTGGGGTATTTCCAAACCCTAAATCTTATAAATGCAATGTACTTTGAATATATTTTCCTCTTCCAAATAATTTTTATCCACCAAACTAGCAAAGATCAGTGGATTCTGGTATGAATGACACAACGTCAGTGTATTCTCCTTGGACCAACCCTTTGTGGTGAACTAAGTAAAAATCTATATTTCTTAGGGATGTTTTACTTTCCTATAGATTTGTTTATAAAATTTTGAGATTTATAGTAATGATTAATCAAGTGACATGTTGAGCACCATTCTTTCCAACATGGGTATAAGATCTTAAAAGGATGTTATACATACTATAGAGAAAAGTTTAAATTTATCCATCACCCTGATTATCCCCTCCTATTAGGGTGTATCTAGTCCCAACACGCCATATTTTTATTGGACTATACCATCCATTTTTAGTTTATCTTGAGTATTCAATAGAAATATCAAGTCTTAAAAACATCCAAAATACAGGGCTCTTGAATTTTGGTACATGGAATACATTATTATATTCATACACACATGTCAATCTTGGCATGTTGTTCTTTACTATTCACTATTAGATTTATTATTCTTATTAAATAATATATATTACACACTATGGTGAATATTTAAAACCAAAATATATTGCCCATAACATTGAATATATAAAACTAACTTTTAGTTTTATTCTTCCTATATAGTATGTGTCTATGAAACAACTCCTACTAACACTTATAAAGTATTAGTGTTCCAATTCCAATTAATATATATCTAGAGAATATAATTCATTAAATACTAGATTTATATTATTATCTCAAAATAGATATATTATCCTCACATATTTATAGTTAGTTATAACTAATAATCTCTATCTTGAAGATGTTATAATCCCAAGTTACTATAGGATATTTAACTGGGATGTACACTATATTTTTTTATGTTCATTTGAATCTGATTCCAACTTAACAAATAATTAAAATCATAACACCTCAGGCCATGAAATAATGGTTTCTCAATATATCATAACTCATATGATATCCATTATTAAATTTTGTTGGCATATGCTTAGTTTTTATGACTCTATTTTAAAAACATACTTGGAAAGGAATCATGAAAGACTAAAATGCATATATAAGACTCCCTATCGATCTTCCTTTTTTATAAGATTTCAATAATGATATGTAGTTTAGAAAAACAATAAATATACATTAAATTATTGATGAATACTTGGTTAAGATAAACCCTGACATACCATCCCAAAGGATCCAATATACTTTACCAGGTGCAATCATTATTTCATTGAGTATTCCTAAAATTTCTTAAAGAAATCCCATAGAGTACATGAACTTACCTCTAGATTTACCTTAGAATAGTTTATTCAATGAAGCTTGTACTAACCCCATAATCATTATATATTATCTTTATATCTAAAATTTTATTATTCTAAAAAATAATTGTGGTATATACCTAATACTTTTAGCACAAAAGATTCTAAACATCATATTTGGTATATTCATGACAATTTATAGTTTTACTTGACTAAAAATTTTCTTTACATAACTGGTTATGAGTCTTATAATTATTTTAATAATTTATTATTGATGATAGATATCTATTATTCAAATTTTATTGAACTATTAAGTGTACTATACTATAACAGAATTCATTTCAAAAGAAATAATGTCCCATTGTTTTCTAATAGAACACTGAGATAAATGTTTAGTAATAGTGAACAAAAATAAATGTTTGACTAGAATTAATCTAATGGGAAATTTTAAGTCATTGATTTTTCCCTATTGATGTAGGAATCACCCTTTCTAAATTATTATAGGAAAACACCTTACTTATGAAATGATGTGTTTCTCACTGCTGACATATTAAATACCCTTTATAAACTATTGAGAGAACATGCCTTACTTCATTGGTTCTTGAATTAAAATAAAAATGTATTAAAAACACAATAAGTGATACAGAGACATACTATGGTGAATATGTGTTTGAATTTGATGCAATGATTCTATTTTTCTTCTTTTATTCATTATAGTTCCATTTTAAATGACCTTTTTATCATGTGGGAAGAAAATTTCCTCCCATTCACCACATTATGTGCCTATGAATATTTTTCCTCTTGATAATATGTTGTAAATTCACCTTTAACCTAGAGTTGTTCATGGTATTTTAAACCTTACCATTTATGTTGTTCACATAGGGGTTGTTGAACTAAGTTCCCCATAACTCTTATTTACCAGGTGAAACTTTTTCCAAAATATTCCTCAGCTATTCATCTATACTATTAATCTCATAATACTATAGGAATGTGGAGAACTTGGAAGGCAAGGATGGTAGTATGAGATTAATGTATAATTTATTATCCATATGAAAACCAAACTTTTCTATGTGATCAATCTACATTAGTATACTGAATACATGATCATTATATAAGTACATTCTTCCAGTTTATACTTAGTATAGTGTAGTGAAAATATAATTTATTTAAAGTCTATCTTTATCGTAATCAAGGGATAAGAGATGAGATATTATGTTATAGGTATCCAAATCCTTATACCGAATTATTAGTTATTTATACATAATTGAATTCATGATGCAATGGACAATTGGATCACCCCCATGTAGCTCATTTTTTGGTATCCTTTTTACCTTCACTTACTCAGTGAGGTGGATGAATAGGTTTAGGGATATTTAGCACATTCTATAAACTTTCCTATGGTATTTTAGTGTATAAAACAATTTTACTACCCTCATAAATATGTTCCAATGGGGATATAATCTCTTTCCTAAAAAATCCCATTGTTATAATGATTTAGCTTTATATACTCTACATTAATTAAAATATGATTTATGATTTTATCTTGATTACTAAAAAATTAATTAATAAATTTAATTCATTATTCTCTCAATATTTTATCAAAACCCAATATACCTAACCATTGGTTTCATAATATCATATAGCATGGGTATTCTAGTGGAAAAGATCCATATTCCCATTCTCATAGGCCATATGGAGGCTTGAAAAGCTATTTAAAGGTATTTAGGTAGGCATAACTTTCCAAATTAATTAACTTACAACACCTTGATCCATTGAGTGGACTCACCAATCATGAAATATAGAATTTTTATTTAATAAAAACATTCCTATAAGTAGCACTAAGCCTCATGGAGGAAATAATCTCTTAATGTGAACTAGGTCAAATCCACCCCAAACTCAAGATAAAAATTACCTGATAATTGAAATATTTCCAACAGATGTTGGTCATGTACTTTAAACTATTTTTTAATTTCACCCATTTAGTGAAAGGATATTATGACTTAATATATATCAATTTGAGATATTTTTCCTTTGTGTGTAGATTTACCATTTTAACTTATTACATGAATGTTAATATTAAGTGGATTTTCCTTATGTGATTAAGCGTGTCTCGATAAAATTATGCACAATACAATTTATTTTAATTCCAAATTTCATACTTGTTAATCCATTAATTTTTGTGATTTTGGTACAATATCCATAAAGAAATTAACCACTAAACTTGATAGAAATAAAATAATAAAAGTGTTATGATCATGATATTTTCTAATGGTTAGTTTATCTAGTGGATGATAAAATGATCCTCACCCAAGGGAATAACACCCTAAAACATAGGTTGGTTCATGATATTACATTCCATCTATCAACTTATGTGTCTTATGTATTGGTTTCCCCTTAAATATGAACTTGAACCACCTACGCTCACTTGGGAGCTCCATCCATTACGTAAGCATTACTCACATGTGATTGGGGGGAACCAAAGGATTGATTATAGGGGGTTTTCATAAAAGAAACCATAGACACACAGTTCCTTAAATAATAAGAGGAGATGTTACATATACTGTCATTTTAATTTTATAATAAAATGGTAATAAATATATAATTATTAAATTAAATGAAACCAACATATACATAGATTGTATTAAGCCCAAGAGGTGATTTGATATTTGGTAGTATTTTTGAGAGTGATGATTTAGAGAATAAGATATGATTAAGTATGTTATTTTTTTTCAATTTATAAGTTATATTATATATGATTAAAATAAAATTATGATATGTGATGTGTTCTTAGTGTTTATATATCATAAATAAAGTTCATGATGCAATTTTTATGGTAGGAGAAGTGGAAATTCTATAGTTTTAAAGATTCAGTGGACCATGCCATAATGTAAGGATTCCATCTTAGTCTTAGTGACCATGATGAATTATATTTTTTCCATTCCACAGAGGAGATGTTATCAATTTTATAGAGCAAGACCATGTTGTAGAGAAGGTCAGGTTTGTTTTTGGTGCCTCTAGATATTTTAGAACCTCCACACTATAGTGTTTTTTTCACACCGTAGAGCTCTGCTGCTGGTTTTCAATGGTTCTGGAGTTTTTGGGACTTCCACATCATAACTCCTTGACAACACCTTAGTCATAAAAATGCATGAAAACTATGCCACATCCAAGAAGACCATGTTGTAGAATAAATTTGGTTGTAATTTTGTGGTTCTAGAGATTTGGTGACCTCTACATTGTGATTCAAGTTCCATGCCACACTCAATAGGTTTTACAGAAGACCATGTCATAGTGAGAGTAGACTATGATACATAAGTATTGGTTGATTTCTAGTTTTTTCAATCCCTCCACGATGTAGCACTTGGACCATGCCCCAATCCTGTGTAGCGATTATTTTAAAACTTATAAAAACTGATAAGATATGTTCCACCCCCTATACCACACCATAAAAGGGTGTTTTTGGGTAGTTTCAAGGTTTTATGTTGACTTTGATTCATATGATGAATTTGGTGGTTATTTTTGTTTAAAATAACTACCAATATAAAATTAGATGATCAAGATCTTTTGAATTAGGATCCAAAGGATGAGTTTTAAGTAGGAGTTGGTTTTTTGAATTTGAATTTAAAATTCAAAGTTGAAAATAAAATAAATTGATTACTATGAATAATACATGTGAGAAAAATTGTATCGAGAAATTGAGAGGTAAGAATATGGAAAATGTAGAAGTGAAGGATAGGAAGAAGTGTTGTGCATATTAGAACATAGTGAAGAGATCATACCTATATTTCTAAAGGTTGAAGAAGAAGAAGAAGAGAAAAACTACTTCATCATTTGAAGGATATGGTTGGAAGGATTTCCTTTTGTTGATATCAAATTTTACATCATCATTATTTTAGTTCCAGATGAACCATCACAGTCAAGAGACTTAATGCAATGTGAGTTCAAGGATAAATCCTATTAGTTATACCTAAATATTAAAACTAGTGGGTCATATGATATTAGAGGAATCTATATTATTCCAAGGACTAGGATTATAATTTTGATAGGTGAAACATGTAAATATGTTTGTCATGACCCGTTCCAGTTGGTTACATGCCGTGAATCCCCAAGACCACCTCCAATAGGCCAGGGGCTGGTGAATAGAACCAAGTAGGCATATCACTAAGATGGGAGGCATTGCCTATGTACCAGTATGCACACACACAATTCTGAAAGTAAAACACTAAATAAACTATGCATGAAAATCACTAAGGATAACACAACCAGAGTGTAAGACAAAGTAAAGTGCAATAGGGTGACCCAAGCAAGAATAAAATCCCACCAAAAAGGAAGAGTCTATAACACAAAAACCGAAGCTCGTTTACAAGAAAACCTACCTGAAGGGTAGGTTATGGGAAGTTACCTGAAGCCATAGGAGTATGTCGTGTCTGTCTGATCTCACTAGGCACCACCTAGTCCTAGACCACCTAGGTATCTATCAAAACATTGATAATTTTTACAATAAATGACATGTGTAGGAAAATCCTGTGTAGGGGTGAGTAAAATAGTACTCAGTAGGATGCCTCGAAACCATAAAGGAAAGACCACAAAGGAAAGAACATGATAATTATAGTCTACTCACACATATATAAGTATAAAGCATGAAAAGAAAGATTACCAAACGTAATAATAGAATACTCAGTATTGATGAGGCACCTGTTCCCGATGAGGCTATTAGCCCTGATGAGTCACTTAGTCCCGATGAGTCACTTAGACCTGATGAGTCACTTTGACTTGATGAGTCACTTAGACCCGAAGAGTCACTTAGACTTGATGAGTAACTTAGACCCAAAGAGACTTAGTCTTGAAGTCATGTATACATCAAGTCACATAGTCTCCATGTCATATCCAGCCAAAGGATTATTCTCATAAAGCACTTGTTACAGAAGAACCTACACCTCAAGAAAAAGGTCTTATGTCGACTTCCACAAAAACCTACTTAGAGAATCACAAAAGGACCAACTCTTCGTGAGGGTCCCAACACTGTAAATGAATCGTCAAAGGGACACACAATTTGAAAGTTATGACCAATTTTGTGAAAATGAGATGGTTGGATCTGGGTCTGGTCTAACCTGACCCACTTTGCCCAAATCAAACTAGCCTAGACCAATGGTGAGGCCCATTGGGCCACTGTACTGCGGCCTGTCGGGCCGCCTAGCGGCTCAGTTTTCTCTATTCTATCCCACCAGTGTGGGCCGGTTCATCCAGCCGGGTGCAATGGTTGCTATGACCTTCCCACCTGGTAGATGCGGTTGAGAGACCGTGTCACCAGAGTCTACATAGATGGGATGTGTGTCCAACTCACACCTACATTTCTCTCGTTCGACATGGCTATGGGATCCTTGTCCCACTGGTGCCTCGACCTTCTACTACGATGCATCACCACCACCAACCGCAACCACTTCCGTTGTGGGTTCCTTCACCACTGGCCATTGAGCCCACAGTCGTCCAATGTTGGGTGGCCACACCGCCATGCGCCACCACCACTGGCAACCCTCATTTTGTGGGTCACCACTGTTGCCATGGTGGCCCGTTTTATGAACCGCGAGCACCCTTGAAATTAATGGGTCACCATCTCCACTTTCATGTGCTCCAAATTGTCTCGTCATTGATCTGGGGTTCTTTTCACGTTTGGAACCTCCTAGAAATAATCTGACGCAACCACATGGGTCCATCAGTGAAGAACGCAAGATAGAGAGAGAGAGAGAGCACCATGAACACCCAAGTAACAAACGTCAGCCTTGTTCGTTTGGCCTTCATTCATCCCATTTGAAAAAGAAGAAAGAATTCATACTGATAACCACTAAGGTGCACCCCCTTCAAATCCTACAGCAATAATATTGATCCCTCATGAATGATCGATCCACAAATCAGCCTGTTAGTGGGTTGATCCACATTTGTCATTTAGAAAGAAAGAATGGGGGAAATTAAATCACATAGAAATAAACCCCCACCTGGGATTGGATCATCCAATATCATGGATTCATTATTGTTGATGATCTGCTAAAGATATATCTCGATCCATGCCTCCATCGTCATTGGCGAGATCCTTCGAAGTGGAGGGGGTGTTTTTTGTCATTGGTGATTTTTTATTCATCAAAATTATTTTTATAGAGCCTCAAGGAATTCCACCAAGATCGTGCCCTTGATCCCGTATCCATGTTAGGATAATAATTGAAGAAATGAAATTCAACATTACTATTATGCTGAGTTGCAGTGTCGCCACATTGTTTCATTTTAGGAGTGAAATAAATGACTCATCCCTATGTTTCAGCGGTGCTACATGATGATTAAATAAAATAAAATAAAATAACTTCATAAGTTTTATTTTATTTTCTTCTTTTAAAACTTAAAAAATTAACTTTTTCCCTCAACCTATGCTGGTTTAGGTTAGACCCATCCTAAAGTCTCTGTTTTGGACGTAACGATCCCTCAGATTTTAGATCTGGGTACCGATTTAGAAATTATAAAAATCACACACGTAGGATTAAAAAAAGTTAAAATATTTATTTCGATCACCCTAGGCCTTGGAATTACATTTCGTCTTAGCACCTCACTTGAAAATAATCCATTTAATTTTTTAAAAAAATTTACAAGGAAATTTTGGGATATTACATTATCCCCACCTAAAGGCTTTACTTCCCCGAAAGACAAAAAAGGGATAAAAAACAAATGGGGGTATTGAGCATAAATATGAGCCTCTCTCTCTCTCTCTCCTAGAGATCCCTGTGTTTTCACCAAACACAAACTAGAGGAATCGACCATCCACGAAGGACCCGCTCCTATTGATCCTCTATCTCCACCAGAAAATCTAGAAACATCACACCATCTTTAATATCTAGCTCGCCCCAGTCAGTGACGTGAAATGTATCATGCATATAACTCCTTAGATATGACACCTGGAAGACATCATGTACCCAATGAATCTCTGGGGGTAGATATAGGTAGTATTCCACCTTTCCAAATCTAATGAGAATCTAAAAAGGGACGATGAATCTCAGAGACAACTTTCCGCCCTAGCCAAATATCTTCAATCCCCATCAAGGTGATACCTGAAGAAACACATGGTCACCCTCCTTGAACTCCACGGGCCTCTATATCTTATCAGCATATGATTTCAGCCTACTCTGTGTAGTCCTTATTTGATCCTAGATGACCTGCACCTTCTTGGTGGTAGCTCATACCAACTCTGGACCCATGAGTGCTGACTCCCCTAGGGTTTTCCAGCATAGTGGTGACCTGCATAGTCACCCATACAAGGCCTCAAATGGTGCCATACCAATGGTGGAGTGGTAGTTTTTTTTTATGAAAACTCTACCAGAGGTAGGTAATCCTCCCAACTGCAACCAAATTGTAGTATGCAAGCACGTAGCATGTCCTCTAGGACCTGGATGGTCCTATCCATCTGGCTATCCGTTTGGGGATGAAATGTCGTGCTCAAGAAAAACTAAGTCTCTAATGCCTCCTAAAATCCCCTCCATATTCGGGGTGTGAAGTGAGCATCACAGTCTGAAATGATCGTCGAAGGCACCCTGTGAAGCCGAACTATCTCTTTAATGTTGAGGCATCCCAAGATCTCTACTGAACCCTGCTCCTGGATGGGTATAAAGTGGTCTGACTTGGTGAGTTAGTCTATGATCACCCAGATGGTATCGTGCCCTATGGACGTGCATGGTAAACCTATCATGAAGTCCATAAATATTCCATCCCACTTCCACTATGGCACCTCAATAGGTTGAGCCAAGCCTATTGGAACCTGATACTCTGCCTTCACTTGCTGACAAGTGAGGCACTAGGAAACAAACTCTACCACTACCTTCATCATACCCATCCACCAAAACTGACATCAAAGATCCTGGTACATATTTTACACTCCTTAATGTACCGCCAAAGGGGATTTTTGAAAATCCCTTAAAACCTCCTCTTGCAATGCCACTGGTACAATGGTGCACCCTCTAAAAATGAAGACATGCTCCCCACCTATCGAATATCCAAAATGGGATTGCCTTGTGGATAACTAAGCACGTTGGGTCTTGCAGTCCACATCCCCAAGTCTTGCCTCCCTAACTTTATGTAAGAGTGGAGGAGCGACAACCATAGATTGAAGGTAAGCTTATCTATAACCATCCATGATGGATATCTATATCGTGACCAATTTCTCCAACACATTTCTTAGACACTACAAACCGATTCTCCTGTTGAGCGCATCTGCCACAACATTCTTCTTCCCAAGAATATATAAAATCTTGAAGAAGTAGTCCTATAGGAAATATAGCCACCACCTCTACCTCAAGTTCAGGTCTTTTTTGGAGAAGATATACTTGATAATTGTTTGGTCGGAGTATATGGTAAACCGCTCACCCATTAAGTTGTGTTGTCACGTCTTCAATGAGAAGACTAATGCTTCTAGCTCCAGATCATGGGTTGTGTAGTTCTACTCATGTTGACTCAACTATTGTGAACTGTAGGTAATCAACACTTTCCCTTGCATCAAGACACAACCTATCTGAATCCTTGAAGAATCACAGAACACTATATACCCAATGCCCTCCTCAGGTAGTCTTAAGATAGAGGCGCTTTTCAACCTCCATCTCAGCTCCTGGAAACTCTTCTCACACTTCTCTATCCATATGAAGGGTTGTCCCTTTCATGTCAAAGTTGATAAGGGTGATACTACCCTAGGAAAGTCAGGCACAAACCTTTGGTAGTACCCAACCAAAACCAAGAAGCTCTGCCCCTCAATCACACTTCTGGGTGGCTCCCAAGTAAGCACTAACTCATCTTCATAGGATTCACTGCAACTCCATCCTTCTAAATGACGTGTCCTAGAAAGTGGACCTCCTAAATCCAGAACCGACTCTTCGAGAACTTCCCATAAAGCTGCTGCTCTCAAAGTGTATCCAGGACCATCCTCAAGTGTGTCATGTGCTCCCCCTTGAACAACGAGTACACCAGGATGTCATCAATGAAGACCACAATGAACTGGTCAAGTTAAGGCTGGAAGATCCTATTCATGATTCCCATGAACACTGCTAGGGAATTGGTCATGCTGAACGACATCACCAATAACATATAGTGTCTATACTAACATCTGAAGGCTGTATTTGGTATATCCTCATATCATACATGAAGTTGATGATATCCATACTTTAGGTCTATCTTTGAGAACCACCTCACTCTATTTAGCTGATCGAAGAGGTCATCAATTCTCAATAGTGGATATTTTTTCTTCACGGTCACCTGGTTCAAGTGCCAATATTCCTGATGAAGCCCTTAATTTGCAGGTCCTCTAGCTATACCCTCAGCTCACAAAGCTTCATGGGATCCATATGATATGATGGTGTGGATATCAGTTCTATATCAAGGTATAGGTCGATGTAGAGGTCTACCTCCCTATGAGGAGGTAGTCTTAGAACATATTTTGGAAAGAAATCCTTGTACTCATCCACCACTGTAGGAAACTAAGGAATTGTCTCATCCACTGCATCGAGGGTCATTCCAGCCAACTAATGTATTATCGGTTTCACCCTCTTATGTGTGAGTTCATCATACACTTCTTGTGTCTCCCTTTCACCAACAAAGGAAAACCTGTTCCCATCTTCATGGACACACTACACTCTCTTCTTAAAAAAATCAATCTAAGCATGGACTATTGATAACCAGTCCATACCCAAAATGCTATCTTAAGGCCTCGATTCCCCTACTAGGAGATCCTATCTGAAGCTCTCACCTCCAAGATTAAGCTCAAACTACTGGAACCAGTGTGTAATTGTCGAATCCTCTCCTGTAGGAGTCTCTAAGCGTACGGATCAAGCTAATGACTCCACCAAAATCTTTGAGCTCCAAATAAGGGCCATGGAAAGGAAAGAGTGACCAACACCTATGTCTATAAGACTTTTAGCTAGGGTGGAGAATACAAATATCATACCTCTAATAATCTATGGATAATTGGGATCATAATCCTTTATCTCCTAAAGATGGGACCGTCCCAGTCCACTGGCTCCCAGAGTGTGTGGTGGACCAAATGGGGGTGGTGGTGGTAGTACCTCAAACCTCCGCCCACCGCCTACTACTCTACCTTCTCCCCTACCACTTCTGACACCATATGGACCACACTAATTAAACCTATGGATTTTCCTTGATAGTCCCTTAACTATCTGCTGATCGTCTATGCGGCGAGTCGGGAAATCACGAGCCATGTGCCCCTGACTTCCACATGAGAAACACAAACTTTTCTTTGGATGAATCCCTATGTACTGAGAGCCTCATATTGCTGAGTCTATTCCATGGGGGAATCCCTTAGAATTCTTGAATCACTTGGGTCCCTACATCTTCTACTTGCTACCCACTGCTGAAGACTTCGCTACCTGGTGTCTATTGGTAGCTCCTGTTGCTGGTGCCTGCTCTGCCAGAAATCTATCCACGAGCAGTGCTCTCTCTTGCACCCAGACTGTGTAATGATTCTAAGAGATATCATCGACTCCCTGATATCCTAGTGTAGTCCCTTATTGAAGGTACGATCCCTGAAGAATGGGTCCCAAACTATGTCGGTGGAGTAGCGAGAAAGATCCGAGAATCTCACTGAGTACTCTGACACTGTCTAGATGCCCTACTGCAGATGTAAGATCTCCTGGATATGTACTGACTGAAAATTCATTGGAAATAATTACTCTATGAAAAGGTTCTCAAAATCATCCCAATAATGAGTCGTCTCATCATATCTCTAGATCAATAAGCTCCACCCCAATCTTGTTGTGCCCTATAGAAGGATCGTGGCTAGGACTGTCATCTGGCCGAGTAGTGTCCTCAAAAGATGGAAGGAATACATGAACACCTCCATCCAATCCTCATCTACCTAGGGGTAAGTCTCACCCATGAACCTGGTAGGTATCTACCTCTGGAACTCCTACAAAGCACTAAGCCCTCGTGAATCCTCTACCAGAAGCGGTGGTAGAAAATTCTGATCGACGAGTGGTGGTATCACTGATGCACCACCCGGTGGGGCTATCTCTAGTACTATTCCCAATACCGATGCCTCATAATTAGGCATATCATCCTCATGGCCACGTAATGGAATCCTGGATGACTATCTACATGGAGGCATCCTAAAATAGATCAAGATGAACCACGATCAATAGATTATACCTAGTGAGATGACTCAAGAAGGATAAGAGGACACACTCAAAATCCTATATGATACATGTACCATTTATTTACCTGAAACTAGTGTTTCCATGTACCGAGTTAGAAACTAGGTGTCCAGAGCCCCAATGTATGGATATGTTGACCACCGCACCAACACTGGAGTCCATAGCTTGAAAGTCGAACTCGAAACATTTAACACAATTTCCCAAAACCAACATCATAGACCCCTGATCCCAATGTGGAACGTAACCTATCCCTTTGATACCACTCTATCACAACCTGTTACAGATGGGTCTATGCCGTGACTCCCCAAGACCACCTTCAATAGGCCAGGGGCTGGTGACTAGCACCGAGTAGGCATATCACTAACATGAGAGGCATTACCTATGTACCTGTATGCACGCAAACAATTTTGAAAGTAAAAATATAACTAAAACATGCATAAAAAAACTAAGGATAACACAACAAGAGTGAAAAAGAATGTAAAGTACAATAGTGTGACCTGATCCATAATACAAGCCCACCAAAAAGGAAGATTCTGTAACGCAAAAACTGAAGCTCATTTGTAGAAAACCTTACCTGAAGGGTAGGTGAAGGGTAGCTGCATGAAGCCTTAGGAGTACGCCATGTATATCTGATCTCATTGGGCACCACCCAGTCCTGGACCACCTAGGTCTCTGTCAAAACATCAGTTTTCTACACAAGACATGACACGTGCGGGAAAATCCCATGCAAGGGTGAGTAAAATATTACTTAGTAGGATGTCCCAAAAACACAAAGGAAAAACACATGATAAGTATAGTCATCTCACAAGGGTATATGTATAAATCATGAAAAGAAAGATTACCAGATGTAATCACAAAACACTCATTATTGATGAGGAACCTAGTCCCTATGAGAATCTCAGCCCCGATGAGTCACTTAGACCCAATGAGTCACTTAAACATGATGATTCACTTAGACATGATGAGTCACTTAGACCCATAGAGACATAGTCTTGAAGTCATGTATACATCAAGTCACATAGTCTCTATGTCACAACCAGCCACAGGATTCCGCTTGTAGTACGCTTATTCTGGTAGAACCTACTCCTCAAGCCAAAGGTCATGTGTCAAATTCCATGAAAATCAACTTAGAGCATCTCAAAAGGACCACCTCGTCATGAAGGTCCCAATGCCGAAAATGGCCTGTCAAATGGACACACAATTTGAAAGTTATGGAAAATTTAGTGAAAATACAGTGGTTGAATCTGGGACCGGTCTGACCTAGTCAGACCGACCCGAACTGGCCTGGCCCATTGGGTTGCTGGACTGCGGCTTGCTTGGCCATGCAGTCCAGCCCGCCAGGCCGTCCGGTGGCCTAGTTTTCCTCAGCCCATCCCACTAGTGTGGATTAGTTCTTCCAGTTGGGCACAATGGCTGTTAAGCCCCTCCCACCTGGAGAACGCCGACAAGTGACTGCGTCGCTTGGGTCCACACGGACTAGTCACGTGGTTAGATCACACCTGCGGTAGAGCCATCTGTCTCCCTTCCAATGTAGCTCTGGGATCCACGTCCTACCGGTGTCGCGACATCCTATCATGGTGCATCACCACCACTATGGCCATCGTGGGAACCTCCGCCACTGACCATTGAGCCGAAAACAATCCACTGCTGGGTGGCCATGCCACCGCGCACCACCGTCGCCGGTGGTCCTCCTTCTGTGGGTCACCCCCATCACCGTGATGGCCCATTTTCCAAATTGCGATCACCCTTGTGATCCATGGGTCACCATATCCACTTCCATGTTCTCCAAATTTTCTCACCATAAATCCATGTGTCTAACCACATTCGAAACCTACCGGAAAGAATCCGACACAACCACGGGGGTCCGTCGGTGAAGAACACAAAAGAGAGAGAGAGAGAGAAACATGAAAAACCAAGGAATGAATGTAGGACTTTTTCGCTCAGCCTTCATTCATACTACTAGAAAAAGGGGAAAGAAATCATAATGATAACCGCTAAGGTGAACCCCCTTCAAATCCCACAACAACAATATCCATCCCACATGAACGATCGATCCGCAGATCAGCCTGTTAGTGGGTTGATCCGTGTTCATCATTTATAAATAAATAATGAGGAAATGAAATCACATAAAAATAATCCCCTACCTAGTATTGGATCATTCGCTACCGTGTATTATTTATTATTGATGGTCTGCTGAAGAGAGATCTCGATCTGTGCCTCTATCGTCATTAGTGAGATCCTTTAAATAGGTGGGGGTGTTCATTGTCATTAGCAATTCATTATTATTAAATTTTATTCCTCTAGTGACTCAAGGAATTATACTAGGATCATTCCCCTAATTCTGTATCCATGTCAGGATAATAATTGAATGAAGACATTTCAAAATTGTTGTTACGCTGAGTTGTAGCATCACCACACTATTTCATTTAAGAAGTGAAACAACTAACTCGTTGCTGCATTGCAGCGTCACTGGAGGATGTTTAATATAAAATAAAATAAAATAAATTCATAAGTTTTATTTTATTTTATTCTTCTAAAACATCAAAAATTAACTTTTTATCTTGACCTGTTCCGGTCAAGGTTAGAACCCTCCAAATATAAGGTCTCCATTCCAGAAACAATAGTTCCCTAAAATGTTTTATCTGGGAACTAGTTTAGAAGTTACTAAAACCACACACGGGTGCTTAAAAAAAGTTCAAACATTTATTTTAGGCACCCCAGACCTCATAATCACATCTTGTCTCATTACCTATCTCCAAAATAATCCATTTTATTTTTAAAAAAATTTACATGGAAATTCCAAGACATTACATTGTTGTCCCTTACTTGTGTGAGTGTTTTTAAAAATGATCAAGATTCACTTTAACTGGTGAAGAGGGATGCTACACCAATAAAAGCATAAAATATTTTGAATCACTAATTCAACCCCTCTTAATGATTCCTAATTTATCTTAGAGGTTTCTTTTCAGGTGGTATTTGAGGGAGGTTCCCCTCATTGATGATTTTTTATTTGATATTTGAGAATACGTCTCTCTTTGTTTTATGTAAGTGTCACTAAATTTATGGTGTATGTAATTTAAAATGATAATTTAGTGAATAAATATGGGATTAACACTTTTTGATTGAATAAACTATCATATCTGGAGGGAAAATTTGTTTTCTTATCTTCTATAAATAAATTTTTAAGTTCTTGAGGTTGCAACTAATGGGTTTCCACCTTGTTCTGAGAATTTTTATTTGAAAAAAATGGATAAAAATAATTTTGATAATTAGGGTTATACTAGGAATTATTTATAATATTCATTATATAAGAATTAATTTATCAATGTGATAGGTATCATGAAAACCAAAATCATTTGGGATAAAATTTATAATATCCATGAAGGAAATAAGAAGGTGAAGTAGAATAAGCTATAGATTTGGATATTTAAATATAAAGATATAAAAATACATGAAGATAAAACTACAAACTACCTCTTCACAAGATTTAATGAGACTATGAGTACAATCAGAAGTTATAGTGATAAATTGGGAGATTATACAGTGGTTAGGAAGATACTTCATATATTACCAGAGAGTTTTAATTCTAAATTGTCTACTCTTGAATAAAATGATCCATAATTACTTCCTATAGATAATTTTCATAGTGTTCTCATTTTATATGAGATGAATAAATAATGTGTTCTCAAGAAGAAGTGTAAGTACAAAAAATAAATATATTTTAAGGTTGAAAATAAAGATAAGCATAAGAAGAAGGTTGATGAAGAATATGTCGATTGTTATGATTTTGATTGTGATCTGAGTTAGAAATTTTATAAGATGATGTCTCTAATCTCTATAAATTTTAAAATTTACAATGAAAGTTTGAAATTTAAGCATCTAATAGAATTATTTGGGTGTGGATTTGTCAAAAATTTTGCTGCAAATTTTCCTACGTTAAAAGAGGATGAATTTAGTGATGAAGAAGAATAAGTACCAAGAATAGTTTTTAAGAAGATATAATCAAAGTTTGAAAAGATATGTGTTCTTATAAAGTTAAGATAAAAAATATCTTAAAATTAATAAATGGGAATTTATTATCTAAATATTAAAGTAGTGATAATAATGATGAGGAAGAGGAAATGGAGATATCAAGAGTGGTTTATGAAAAAAATCTCATTACAAAGGTGAATTAAGAATAATTGACCAGTGAAAGTTGTAGTTAAGTTAAATACAATGAAGAAACTAAAATATAGTTCTTACTAAAAAGATAACTCACAGAGTGTCTCTAAAAGATATATAAGCTGGTTAACGAGATGAGAAATTTGAAGAAGGAAAATCAATCTTGTAAAAGAAATAAATCAGTTATTATTGAAGAAAAATTAATATTTTTGAAAGAAGTTGATGACTTGAACATGCTTATTTTTGAACTGAATAATACAAGAGTCAATATGGAAGAAGTATTTAATGATAAAGAGAATGAGTTTGAGACTTTACAATAAAAATTAGCGAGTATGAAAGAATATCTTGAAAAATTTAAGCTAAATTTTTAGAACTCTATTCATAAAGTTGGGGAAAGATCAATAAAAGATAAGAATCATGGAAATTAGTAGATATCATTGAAAAATGAATGAAAAAATTGATAAAAAATTTTATATGTATAATAAGAAGAATCAAATTAAGAAGATCGTGCTTGTAGAAAAATCAAGTGTTTTTTGATATTATGTAAATTCTGAGTACAACTATTTGAATGTAAAAACTAATAAAAATGGTGAATAAAAAATGGATATAGAGGAGTTTTATATGAATAATGAATATTTATAATCTCACTAAAATTTTGTTTTATATAAAGGATCAAAAATTAATTTTTAGGATATGGTTTAAATACCAAATCACAATTCTAGACAACATGGTTTTTATAAAGGAAAATATTATTTTTATGGTATTGTTGGAACTATGGAGGTTTTGGGTACATGGAAAATATTTTTTGGTTTAATTATACATAAAATTATGAGTTTATATGGTTTGTAAGATATAAATTGAGTGGGATCCATCTCTCTCAAAAGAGAACAATTTAGAGACAAGCCATGAAATATGAATTGAAAACTAAAAATAAAATTTGACCATTGGAATATGTTTGTGAACAATGTGAGAAACATGGTCATATTGAACAGGGGCATCTTGTTATGCTACCATATCAAGTGTTATCAAGATATAATGGTGATAAGTCTCAGAATAATAATGATAAAATAAAATAAAAAGTTCTAGTTTTTGATGTTGCCTATAAAGCATCCAAAGGAGAATGTCCATGGATTTTGGATAGCAATTGTTCTCATATAAATGAAGATATTAATCTAATCAAGGATGTTGAAAATTTTAATGAAGGCTTAGTGAACTTTTTAAATGATAGGTCACTCAAAATATATGGTGTTGGATCGATATTGATTGGTAAATATCAATTAAAACCCAAAATCACGTTGTATGTTGAAGGACCAAAACACAATATGTAATGACCTAAACCTAGTTACCCAGATCCAGTGCATTATTTTAATATATTTTAATGATTACAAGGAATCAAGTCCCGAAGGACTGATCAGTTTAGCAGTCTTGGAAAATAAATTATATACATGAACTTTACATTACAATTTATAACAAAAAATACAACATAGATAATACTTTGCGAATGACATTATTACCCTATCTTAACCCTATATATCAATCATAAAACACTTCTTGGCATCCTGAAAAAAAACATAAGAAAGGGGTGACCTCAGATACTCAGTAAGGATAAAAAATATAAAATAATCCATTAAAAATAAGCATGAACTTTTAAGTCAAGGTATAAAACTAAAACAAAAGCATTTTGAAAAATTATCTTCAGCATAATATGAAAATAATAAATCAAATAATTACATTTAAACATTCACATGGATATTCTACTAGTCAAATAATCACATGTAATATTAGTAACTAATCTCATAATGAGGGAATAAATAATTCCGGACATCATAACCACTACTTCAAGGCCTTGTACGAAGACCATACACAAATATTCTATGAAGTCCTTGTGCCAAGATACTAGTTTGTCTCATGAGGCCTTCTAATACATCGAGGGGATATAGCGGGCCCTGCCTATCACTTACCAAGTCTAATGTATTCCTCATATGAAAAGAGTGAAACATGACATAAACATTTGTATTAAATCTCGAATATGAAATGTTAATACTTTAACCATAAACCATGAATGGTATAAAAATAACACGTCTATAGTCAAACATATCATAAAACCTTAAATAAAATTTGGAAGATTGTATCATAAAAAATCAACCTCAATCAAGCATAAAATCCAACATAAGATGTTGTCATAGATGAAAATAATCTAATAAATTCATGAAAACTATTTGAGAGAAATATGCCTTTTACTTTGAAATTATTTAAAAGGCGCACAATTATAAAATAAAACATTTAATTTGAAAATAACCTTGTAATATTGTACTGGAAGCTTCAAAATGTTAAGGCATCATAATAGTAGAAAATAACTGCTCGCGCCGTATAAGTTAAAAAAACATTCTTTCCTTAATCTGTCAAAAAATCCTAAAGTATATCATTTGGAAAGCGATGAAAAGATTCATTTCAAAATGTTTTATAAAAATTAAAACATGGGTATAAATTTCTTTAAAAAAATATCAATAATATTTTGAAATACATTTAATGAAACATGAAAATGGATGATAAGGTTTTCTTAGTATATACTTATGTATAAAAAATCTCAGATAATAAAAAGATTGGAACTTAACCCTTACCTTATACTTTCCTTTAGTCGAGGGTGATTTAGACTCCTTTATAATGGTTAAAACATGTTATTAAATTATACCATGACCATATCCATATTTATGATATCATATATTATCCTCTTATATCACTTTGGTAATAATATTTCAGTATTACTGTTGTTTCAAGTGTTAACTACTTCGTTTTACCATTCTTATTTTGTCATGTAAGTCATGTTTTTTATGCATAGGATATATTTTATTAATATAAAAAATGAAATTAAGTTCATAATTATAATTTTTACACATGATATAAATTTTATAATCATTGCTGATTGGTTAACGTAGAGAATGAATCTCACCGCATCATGGAGACGGTAGGTCGTACATACGCATAAGCGATGATATTATTCCCTTGATGGTTAAATAGTATAAAATTGGATGGCATATTAATTATAAAAATTAATTATAATGTTATATTTATTATTTATATTCATTATACTCATCCAAACAACATAGTGTTGAATAACAAATTACATCACAGTGTGGAGATGGTAAGTCGTACGCAAGCACGAATGGTGATATTTTTATTCATAAGATGGATAAAATGAGGAATCTGGTTGTCCCCTAATTATAATAACATATAATTATATGTACAATACTGGATTTATTATTTTGATATGGAAACAACATAGAAAGAGGAAGTAGAATAAGAAAAGAACACTGAAAGGGTTGATAAAAAATTACCTCTTCTTCGGGTGTTTCCTTTTGATTTGAACAAAAGGGTTCTTTAAGATGGATCTCTTCTCAAAGTTAGGCCTCTAGGATGAATTTAGGGAGGTTGGGAGGAGAAATGGGTAGGGTTTTGTCGATCCAAAAGGCTTTAGAGGTGTGAGTTAATGATAAATGGAGGTTCCCTTTTATAATAGAGGTGAGGCGCACTTTAAAAAAAATCTTGAAATATTAATTTATTATAAAATGATTTTCAGTTTTTAATAGCTCCAAATTTATTTATTTCGAGGCTAAGAATAGTATGGGTCTAAATCCTATCAACCAATAAAATTTATACATGTTTTTATTTTAGTTTAAACCTTATCATTTTGATTTGTCCTTATTTAATCTATTTAATTTTAATTATGGTAATAATATTCTACATATTAAATGGTCATAAATATTTACTTATATAGTGTCAATTTTCCATAATTGGTCACTTTATGAAATTTTAGACCATATAATTTTCAATTTTTAAATTTTTTAAATACTTTTATGACTTGAATAATTTAATAAAATGTGATTTTTTATAAATATATCAATAGTATCAATTTTGACACTATTAATTTATTTGACTTTAAATAAAATATAAACAGAATATAAATTAGAAAAAAAATATTTAATACACTTCTAAAATGTCATGTTCACCTATAAAATTAGTGAATCACATTAATTAGTTCTTATTATGTTTATTTTAATATTTTTAAAACCATTTATTTGATATTTCATTTAATAAAATAATTTCTACATCACTATTGTATCATCATTAATGGTAATTATTTAATCTCTAAAAATTATAAATAAAATTAAATGATGTATTAAATTATTTTATATTTTCAGATAATATCTATAGTCAATGTTATATTCTTTTTATCTATATATTAAAATTAAATTACTTATATAAAATGATATTGTGTCATTTTGTCACATTCATTAATTTTTATTATATTCATGTCATATTCATGGGAAAATGTCCATTAAGTGATTCCATTTAGAACCATATATTATAAGAGTATAATTTAGTCATCAAATAGGATTTTTACAGGTGTTAAGGTAATTTTATAATATTATTTTTACCTTTATTTACCTGATTTACCTTAAACCGTGGTAATAAAAATAATTAGTAAAGTTAATATTCATAGTGCCAAAAAAAGTATCATATTAACATAATTTGGGCCCTATGATTAAAAATATGGAATACATTTTTCAATATTTAAAACACATAATTTTCAGTAATTAATTTAAAATTAATTCCCGTTATCAAAGTGAGAAAATAGGCTTTTCAAAAGTAAAAACCATCAAAATATTGACATGTTTTGATATCTAATTTTAATGTGAAAATAAATCAAATGACCTAAATTATATTAAATTATAAAAATATAATATAATTAAACTTTAAAAACATTCAAATTTATAATTTAACACTATAAATTATTTTGATTAAAAAAGTTGTTTTCAATTAAAATTCAATATTTTTCATTATTCATCAAAATATGAAAGTTATCAGAAAAGAACCAAAAATTTATCCAAACTAAATTTTTATGTCCCAATTATCAATAATAAGTTTATTTTGTAAAATTTAATATATAAAAGTGTCAAATATTGGATTTAAAAAGGGTTCTTCATTAAAAGGTGGTAAAACTGCATTTTTTGAAAAATACTTCTTTTTTTTGAAAAATTGAATTTGTTCTTATATTATGTCTAAGAAACACATAATTTGAATGGTAAAATTATATGGAATATATAAAATTCTAAATTTGTTTAATACTATTCATAACCACTTTTTTTTAAACGACTAGTTTGATAGGTCGTGGTGCGATTGAACTCGGCGTCGCGTGTAACACACACTATTGAATTATTTAAAAGGAAGTGTACCATGGAAGCTTGGGGTGTTACACAAAATGCTTAGTGTGTCTCGATTATGTGATTAATGGAATGAAGTGATATTTTATAATGATGGTTTTTTTTGTGATGAGTTTGAAATATGGATTTATCTTTACAAGAGGAAAGTGAACAAGAGGTAATTTGTTTCAGATTCATGATGTTGGAATTTTGTTAAGCATGGAAGAAGAAAATAAACTATGGAATCAAAGATTTTTTCATCTTGTCTAAAAAAACCCATGTAAGATTATTTATGGAAGAAAATTTTGTGATTTTTCTATGTTTTAAAGAGAATTGAATTTGATTTGTTACACTTGTTAAAACATAAAGATTATAAATACTCCATACAAGAAGGTTGAAATACAAACTACTCGTACTTTGGAGTTGATTAAATTTGACATTTATGGGCCTATGAGGAAGTAATAAAAAAATGTAGATAGGTATTTTATTTCCTTTATTGATTATTTTTTGAATTACATGTATTATGTTTATGAAACATAAATTGGTGGATATAAAAAGGATTAAAAGTTTTAGGATAATTAAAGATAAAGAGTGTGGTTAATATTTGAAGAATATTTGAACTAATAATGGTTATGAGTATACCAATGGAATATTTGAAGCCTATATTTAAAAAAATGGAATTAATCATGAACTCTGTGCACCATACACACCATAAAAAATGGCATGGTTGAACGAAGGAATATAAATTTTGTGGCAATGGATTAAACTATGTTGTTTGATCACGATACATCTAATTTTTATGGATATAAGCCATTGATGTAATGGTTAATATCCAATATCATTTTCTTTATAGACCAAATTTTGATATGTCATATTATAAGGAATTACAATAAATATACAAGTTTTAAGTATCTGAAAGTGTTTCGAAGGCCCTACATTATCAATGTTAAAGGCAAACATATGGAAAAATTTGAAAGAAGTGGTGTTGATGGTATCTTTCTTAGTTATATGAAAAATGGAAGAGGTTATAATTTTTAAAATAATGATATAGGAAATATTCTTGATGATGTTGACATGAAATTAATGGAACACATAAATAAATTGAACTCTTATAAAGAATAAAGTTCCAGAAGTGATTACAATGAATCTATTTTTGTAAAACTATAAGGTGAATATTTAGAAAATAGTGATAAAATTGAAGAATTTTTATTTTAACAATTTGATTTAGAAAAGTCTAGTGATGAAGAATAATCTTATTAACATTATCCAATGTTGAGAAAATAATTTCAAGTCCAAAATATCATCAAAAATCATGGTGAACATATTCAAACCAGATGAAATTTGAGGAAAAACTCTCATATCTCATTGTTATCTAAAGTTAAACCAAAATATGTGCAGAAAGAAATGAAATATCAAGAGTATGTTGATGAAATGATTGAAGATATGAATCAAATTTAAAAGAATGAAACTTGGGAGTTGGTACCCAATTCCAAAGAAAAGAAAATTATTGGGAAAAATTTGGTGTATCAAAACAATATAAATGAAAATGGTAAAGTTGTGAGAAATAAAGAAATATTGGTGTGTAAAGGATATTCACAAGATGAAAGAGTTGAATTTGATTAAAACTTTTCATCGGTTTCAAGACTTAAAACCAAAAAAAATATTTCTTTCCATTGTAGCAAAAATGAGCTAAAAGATCTTTTAAATGGATCTCAAGTAATCCTTCCTTAATGGTGAATTAGAATATGAGGTATATATTGAACAACCTTGTGGTTTCTTTCTTGGTGAAGATGAGAATTGTGTTTTTATGTTAAAGAAGGATTTATATGGGCTAAAAAAAATACCCCAAAACTTGGTATTCTAAGCTTTATACCTGCCTAAAAAATTTGAATTTCAGAAAAGGGAGAGCGAACAAAAATCACTACATAAAATATGATGAAAAGGTATATCTAATTATCATTATTTATTTAGAAGAAATTATTTTTTCTAGAAATAATTAATGATATTTTGAATGAACTTAAAAATAAATAAAGAATATTTTTTAAATGTCCATGCTTGGTGATATGAGATACTTTCTTGGCTTACAAATTTATTAAGAGAAGGATTATATTTTTATACCTCCAGAAAAGTATGATAATAAAATTTTGAAGAATCTTGGAATGGAGTATTAGAAGCATATTTCTACAATGTGTTTTATAGGAACAATGTTAAATAAATATGAACAGGGAAAGGAAGTTTAATCAAAGTAATTCTAGAAGTTGATGAGAAGTTTAACTTACCCGATGGCTTCAAGATCAGATATTGTGTATTCTATAACACTTTGTTCCATGTATCAGAGTTCCCAAAAAGTGTTTCATTTTAAAGAAGTAAAGATAATACTTAGATAAATAAAAGGAACAACAGAATCTGGGTTGAAATATGACAATAAATTTAAGATTGATCTATTTGGTTATTTAGATACATATTGGGTAGTATGTGTTGATGAAAGAAGATATACATTTGGAAGAGAATTCATTGTAGGAGAAAGATGCATTTTTTCATTCTATAAATCAAAATTCATTTACCTTTATCCCTCATGAGGCTAAATATGTGGCTTCTAATCATGCCTCAACATAATTTATGTGGATGAATACTCTAATAAATTTAGTTAATAATTCAAGGTCCAAGAACATTGATATAAAATATCACTTAATCAAATAGATATTAGAGAAGAATAAATTAAAGTTGGAATTATTTTATACAAAAGAGAAAATTACAGATGTGTTCACCAAGCCACTGTCAAAGGAAGAATTACATAATTTGAGTTTGAAGTTAGGTGATCAACCTCACTCTTTACCAGGCTAAGGTATGTTGTTATTTTCCCCTCTCTCATATTATCTTTGGATATTATTATTAAAGGGGGAGAAAAATTGACAACATAAATGTTTACTTTATGTTCATCTTCCTATTGTTTGTTGAAGGGGGGAGTATATAATGTTGGAGGAGTATCCATTGATATATATTAACTTTGGGGGAATCATATAATTAGAGAGAGTTTTTATAAGGGGTAATATATTATTTTAGAATGTATGAACTATTTTAATAGTTTATTATAAGTGAATGTAGGAATATTTCAGCTTTGAAAGAATTGTTGATGTGATGATGAATTTTATTTTGAAGGTTTGAAGTTCAAGTTTAATAATGATTCATATATATTATTATCTTATGGAAAATATGGTATTATTTATTCAATGATCTTGTTTCCTACACTATTTTTCTCACTCAGGCTTAAAATTATCGAATTGTGATCCATTTCTATGTTTTTAGAGTTTAATAGTGATTTATGTTTCTTGGTTGCCAAAAAAATCCAAAGGGGGAAATTGTTGAGCCCAAGAGATTATTTGATAGTTTTTGTGAATTATGAGAGTTAATATTTGGAGAAGAGGATATGAATAAGTATTTTGTATTTTTTTCAATACATAAATCAGATTCTATTTGATTAAAATCAGATGATTCGATGTGATGTGTTCTTAGTACTTATATATCATGAATATAGTTCATGATACAAGATGTATGGGAGGAGAATTGGAGATTATGGAATGTGGAATATATAGTGGAACACATCAAAGTGAAAGGACCAGGCTATGACATTAGTGACTATAACATAGTATATTTTTCCATACCATAATGGATATGTTCTCTACACTATAGATTAGGTCCACACTAAAGTGGAGGTTGAGTTGATATTTGGTGCTTATTTAGATTTTATAAATTCTATGCTGTAGTGGTCTATCCATGTCATAGAGATATAATTCTGGTTTTCAATGTTTCTATAGTTTTTGTGACCTCCATATCATATCTCCTTAACAACTTTGTAGTTATGAAATTCATGAAGACTAGACCACTGCTAAGAAGACACTATCGTAGAATGAATTTTGTTAGAATTCAGTTGTTCTAGAGATTTAGTGACCTAAACACCACAACCCATGTTCCATGACATAGTTAGAAGGTTTTTTTGGAGTAATACACAATAGTGAGATCATACCACACCACAGAAGCACAGGTGGATTTCTAGAGTTTTCAATATAACAACATCACATCACTTGAACCATGCCAAAACCACATATAGTAGTTATTTAAATACTGATGAAAACCAAAATGTTGTATCATAATACTATAGAACACTCCAAATAAGGGGTTTTATAGGAAGTTTCTAGGGTTCATGCTAACTTGGAATCATTTGACGACTTTGGTGGTTATTTCAGTTTATGATGATTACTAATTTCAAATTTTATGATCATGATATTTTGAATTATAATCCAATGGATGAGTTTAAAATAGGTTTTGGTTGTTTAAATTTGAATATAAAATTCATACATTAAAATAAAAGTAAATTTTTTCTACACAAGATGCGTGTGAGAATTTTTTTAGAGAAATTGAGAGAGAATAAGAGGAAAGAAGTTGATGTACACCCTGAGATTTTAAATTATGAACATCATATTTGATAGTGTGCATGACATCCAACACCAAGCGTAGAATGGAATATAATATATTGAGACTTTATGATATATTTATTTTTATATAAATTAAATATTTTCAATATATTTCATTACATTCAACACTAAGTTTATCTTGCGTTACATGCAATACAGAGTTTACCTTGCATTACACACAACACCGAGTTTAAATGAAATGTAAAATATTATTAAAATATTATTATTTAATATAATAGTTATAAACTAGCTGTTAAATTGGAGGGTATGAATAGTATTAACTAAATCATGAAAATTATAGTTATCTATTGATTATAAATAAAAAAATAATTATTTAAAATAAAATGAAATGTTTTCTAAGACACTATATTTTTTTTTTCTAAACACGGTTTAGTTGAACTTTTCTCATAAAATTTAAAATTAATTTCTAACAATTTTATAAAATTTATTTTAAAAAATAAAATTATTTTTTAAAATAGGAATACCAAAATTATATTAGAGTGAATTTTTGGTAATTTTCTGAGAATTTTATTCTTTTGATAAATAGTGGAAAATATTGAATTATAATTGAAAACTATATTTTCATTTAAATAATTTATAATGGTAAAAAATATTTTAAAATGGTATTCAAGTAAAATTATTTAGTTTTTTATCAATTAATATAATTTAGGCCATTACAATTATCTTCATATTTAATTGATATATAAAGACTTTGTAAACTTTTGAACATTTACAATTATGTGAGTAAAATTTGGAAAAATGGATTCAATATTTGGAATAAAAACAATTTATAATTTATAATAAGGCCAAATTAAAAATTTACCAAAATGAATATTGAAAATAGTAAAAATTAGTTACTGCGGTTAAGGTAAAAATGAGTTTACTAGGGTTTAAACTAAAAAGATAAGGGTGAAAATGAAATATAAACTTATATAAAAACTATTTTATGGACATATTCTGAAAATTAAACCTATAATGTTCGATAATGATCCAATTTTGACCCATTTAAAATATGAAAAATGTGGGAGCACTCAATTATTTTCCAAAATACCAAGTGTGACCTCTCCCCCACTTATAAAAGGACACCCCTCTCCTCTCTTATTCACACCCTCAAACCTATTTTTTTGACCAATACCTGCTCAAATAAATTCCAAAAATTACCTCCCTTTATGATAGAAGCATTATATTTGGTATAAATTCAACCTAGTATGGATTTAGTGCAAACCTAAAGAGGATATCAAAGAAGAGGCAACATTTTACAATGCATATTTTTATTCTATTTCTTCATACGCCTACTTAAATTATTATTAAAACATGATGATATAATAACCTAAGTATCTTAAATATTATGGGATGTTGTAATAATAAGGTCATTACCTACAAATATCTCAAATTACATCAAATGAATTACGAAATCATCTTTCGTGCGTACGAAGGACTACCACCTCATGAACCGATGTCATTTGTTTTCCCATTTACACCTCTAACGGTTGGGTATGATGATGGATATAAAGTATATATATGATATTTATAAAATAATTATACCTATTGAGTCATTATATCATATATAACCTTTTCTTTATATCCCTTAGAGTATATGATAATGTTGCTCGTGTGTATGGCTGACTACCACCTCACAAATGGATATGATTTGTTTTTCACTAACATTTTACATGGAATATAATAAGGATAAGGTAAATGATTTTATTTTATATACATGAAATAATTATTATATATATGACATATTTATCATTATGAAAATAATATATATATATATATCATTTATTTTTTACCTTTTTCACACAATGAAAGATGATAACGTCGTTCATGTGCGTGTGGACTACCGCCTTCACGAAACGATGTGACTCTCTTTTTATCACCAAAACACATGGATGATATATATATGTATATTTAAAGTAATAAAATTTTATTTATGATATTATTATCATTATTTAAGGATAAAATATTACATACCTACTTTCCATAATGGTCATTGAAAAATGAAAATGTTACTCATGCGTAAGTATGACCTACTGTCTCCATGATCGTAACGTACTTCATTTATAAAAACCATATTTCATGATTGGTTTTAAATGTATTATTGATTTAAAAATATTATAATTATATAATTATTATTATTCTATAGTTGATGAAACTAGGTAATATGTGAAAGAATTGGATCTTTAATGATAAAACACACATGAGAAAATTAGGTAATTAACACCCGAAACAATGCTAATAATGAGATATTATTAATGAACATGTTATAAGATATTATAAATGAATCATATCTGATATTATAAATATTAATATGGTTATTTTTTAAGTTAATAACATGTTTAAATTGACTATGTATTAGGTTAAAAAATGTTCAATGAAAATGAAGTATGAAGAAAACGATTTTGTCTCAATTTCATTTCATTGAGGCATATTATAATTTTATGCACCTAATTTATTTTTTATGGTATATATACTTCCCATTTGATGTGTAATATCATAAATAATTAATTATTCATGGTATTTTATGTTTTAATTTTAATTAATTCATCTAAAGAGATTTGAATTAAAAGGTACCAAGTGGTAAAGAATTTCATAACTCAGTATCTTTTCATTGAGCCATATTACTTCTTTGTTGTCATTGATATTAAAATATTATGTGTGTAATGAATTATATTTATATTATTTTTTATTTCCACTTATTTTATGTGTATTTACAGTTGATACACATAATCTATTCATTTACTAATTTTCACTTCAAAGTTATGATCATTGTAAGGGTTTATTTCACACTCTCATTCTCATCAAGGTTGGTTATTCTTAAATTTCAATTGAAGGAAATTATTTTATTATTATCTAATAAACCCATATTATTTTATCCTAATTTTTTTATTAATTATATTTTCATATAATAGTACCATTTTCCCACTCTCTGGTACTTAAAATAATTTAATAATTTTTTTAAGAAAATCCTACTTTATTTCTCTCTTTGGTCTAAAATAAGTTTTCTTCCAAAAACCATGTTTTATAAAAATATTTTCAAAAATAATTTTAACCCATTAAAAAATATTTATTAAATAAATTTCTACCCATTTTTTTCTTTTTAATTTTTTTTCAAATTAATATTTAGGTTATTTTAAAAATAATGCCTGCTTGAATTTTATCTAAAATATGAAAGGAATATTTGTTTTAACAAACTCAACATGAATAGAATTTAATGCCATACCGACCAATCAATTTTTTAAATCTTCATTTATAATTATCAAATATTATTTAAAAAAAATTATTTTAAAAAACTTTTTATGAACTTTTAGTTTTAAAAAGTGCTTTTCAAAATAAAAATAATATTTTACTCAAGAATGTTTTTAAATATATTTTTATTTTAATTCTATTAATCAATGACAACAACCCTATATTCCTACTTCAATGGGTATATGTTGGATGTATTCCATACTTATTATTTCTATGGATGGTTTATGATCATTTTGACCAAGGAAAGTATTAAAATTGACTTTCTTGATTCATTTTTACAGTCATTAATGTTCCCTTGAAATATTCATTAAATTGTGATCATTGGAAATTAAATTTACCATAAATATCCATATTAATTATCACAGAAATGTTTATTTATTAAACCATATATCATTTCTAAATAAAATTTTTATCATTGAAAGTTATTTTTTTATCTTGGTAAATATTGATAAATCTGTATTCTTTACTCAATAAAGATATTTGATGATAAGTCACATTGTTCATTAAATTAAATAGATTATTCTATATATGAGGAATAATTTGGACCTATAGTGATGGGTGGGGCCTGACATTATATAGACCCTCACTGCATTGGTAGGTCTTATGAGACAATCAAGTTAATCTAGCATTAAATGGGTTTTACCTATAGTTTAAACCATATTGCGAAAGGTTTTGAAGGTAGAGGTATCATGTGTGTGAGACATGACATCCAATAATTAATCATTGAATTCATTTAAAATTGAGTTATTATTATCAATGAGTTTTTCCCTATGATATTATCTATAGATGAATTTCATTTATAGTTTATTGATTAAATGGATTTTTTTTAGTTATTTACTTTTACATATTGATTATGAATTATCTTGTTATCTAAATGGCATGTGTGATCGATTATTTACCTTTCCATGTTGATTATTATTATTTATTCATGATATATTCCACTGTAATGAACCCTTACTAATCATTTTATCTCACCCTTATGTTTTTTCCTTTTCCAGAATCCATGAAGTGTACTAATAAAGATATTTAATAATATTCTAGAGAGAATAATGATATTATCAAAAGAAAAATAATTATGTTGTAATTTTGGAATTCAAGTATAATTAAAGACTCATGTATGTATCTAGTTTACTAATACTAATAAACTTTTCAGTCCTTCAAGATGTGATTTCCTTGTATATTATGCCAATGTAATAAAGAAGACACTATCTCTGGGATACTAGAGTCAGGGTCTCTATAGTTGGAATTAGAGAAAGTTTAGTATAAAACTTGGGAACTAGATTTAGGAAAACATAGATTAGGTAACATAACCCTCTAATAGACTAAGAGGATAAGTATAGAAGAACATCCTAAATTTTTGGTAAGGATGATATTATGTGGTTTGTCTTTACAATACATCCCTATGTAGATACTACAAGTGGGTGTGGTTTTAGAATAGATTTACCTAGGGGTAATAAACCTAATAAGGGAGCATTGGGCTTGACTTGATTGTCACCTGATGCATGAAAATGGGCCTTACTACGTACTTGGTTTGACACTCTTTGGGGGATATGATTAGGATAATTCCCATTTTATTTACAAACCATTATGAAGGAAATGAATATATGATGACAATGAATGACCTACATTAAGCTTAAGGTGTCTTAGATTGAAAATAAAGTGTCTAAAAGGAAAAATAAAATATTTTATGTGTGGAAATTAAGGGAAGAAAGAAATTAATTACCGAGAGAATGATATAAGAAAATAAATCTCAACATTGGGATCTATTTATAATTTGTTTTCTTAAATGTGGGGAACCTTTTCATTACTTGAGTCAATTCCATCTTCTAAAGGTTAAACCTTAGACAAATTAATAACTTATATTGAAATAAAAAAGATGCAATATTTATGTATTTGGATTCAAGAATTAAATTGTAGAAGTATTTTTACAAATTGATTTCTGATGATAATAATTACGATACATATAATAATTGTGTTAAATTTTAGAAGCATATGTGTCTTCATTAACTTAAGAGATATAGATACTATCATGGGTTTATGAGTTTAAGATTTATCATAAGTTTAAAGTCTTAAAAAAAACTTTTTGGGTTTTATGTGATGGGATTATACCAATATTAATGATAATTTGGGAGAAATTTATTGTGATACAACCCATTGGTTTATTATATGTTTTTTTGAAGAAGTTATTTGAGGAATAATGCATTTATATTTTATATAAATTATAACAACCTTTCTCTTTATTACACACTTAAACATGATTCATTACATAAACATGAACTTAATACAACCCATAAGATCGATATGTCAGGTGTCTTTGGGGATTAGGAACATTACATGACAACTTAAGACATAAAATACAACATCTTTATTGAAAACTTATTTTACATGACCACAACATTCCTTCATACTTAGCATTGCACGTGATAACATGATGACATACATAAAAAAGGGTTATCTATAAATCCTAGTAAGGTATTAAACAAGGCATAACATGAATAATACAATACATGTTAGGAAATAGATGTATCAATAGTGTATAAGAGAAAAATGAACATAAAGGTACAATATAACATGATCATTATAACATGGAAATGTGGAAACAACTTAAAACATTGAATAATTAACATAAAGAAATAAGGTAAACCCATGTACCAACATGGTAGAAAAATGTGCTAAAAGAAATCAGTTAAACCCCTGTCCCAACATTATGTATCATGATATTAAACATTACCTAATGCATTGGTATGCTATCTGGGTGCACCCTTCATAATCATTTCAATCTCATGCTTAAGTGTGCCGCATAGATCATATAAAATGGATACATTAAAAATCATAATTTATTTCATAATAAAGGAATGTGGAGTAAATACATGAAATTCTATAATCAATAAGTATATGTAAATAATGGTGAATATTTTTGATAGAGAAATGAGCATGGTATTCACTACACGATGATTTTGGCATGGAAAATTGCGGTGCAATTTTGTAAGTCTAACAACGTGACATAAAAATTCATAAAAATGGTTGATGAGAGATAAATGGGTCTATAATCATATATAAATGAATTAGAAATTAAGGTTTTCATATAGGTACATGTCCCAACACAAGTAATTTGTAAATAGAAGGCGTAACATAATAAATAAACTTGAATAAAGAGTAGAAATGGAATAACTCTTAGGAAATTTCAGCATGGTAATGGGTGTACATGGGAGGGATTAATGAGAGAGAAATATTTCTGTGATCATAAAAACATAATAAGGGAAGTATTAGGGAGGTGATAAAACATACCCAATTATTTTTAATTGAAAATAAAAGGGCGTAACAGTATAAGGAAACTTGGATAAAAATGAGAAAGGAAAGTGAGAATCTCTTACTTGAGTGTGTGACTTTAAAAGCTTGAAGAGGGGATTCTTGAGAGCTTAGGGAACCTTGGGAGGATTATAGAGAGGGGAGGACAGAGTAGGGACGTGATCCAAGTATTTTGAGCAAAGATAAGTGGGATCTTGGGTGGTTTTAAATAGGAAATGAGAAGGTAATTCTTTAATATTCCACAAACTTAGGTTTTGGAATATATATAATTAAATATTCAAAACCAAAAAAGTTACCATGGTTTTTGCGCATGGTTTTTTCCAAATTGGATTTTAGAACTTTATTTTATAATTAAAATGACCTAACATATTAAAAATTAGACTTTATTATGTGGAGGTGAGTCACATTATTTAGAAATGAATTTAAAATCATAAAATATATTATACATTTTTGAGGATTCACTAAGGCTTTATAAAATAAGTAAAACAAATATAAAATCACATTATTTTAATTGGAAAACATATATTTGGCCTATAATACCCATTATAATATTTATTACATCATTTTGGGGTCATTATGATGTCATAAAACACATATTTTATTTATACAGTATTTAATTTTTACCCCAAAATTCGACTATCTCAGAAAATTATGAAAAATTCACCATTAGATAATTTAGATGTCCTGATTCAAAAAATAATATTCATTTTATCTAAATAATTTTATAAATATGTGAATTTTCACTTTTAAAATTAAAACTGACATTTATTGAAAATTCACGGGTTTTGAAAAAAAATAGTTTTCAAACCTTAATAAAAATTACATATGACTTTATAAAAATTATATAATCATTTATTATTCATAAAAGTAATTTTATAATAATATTTTATTAAAATATTAATTATTTCAAAAATTCATTAATTCCTTAAATAAATTCTTTAAAAATATACTTTCAGTTTTATCGTATAAAAAATATAACTCTTATCAAACTGATTACCTAATAATTTACAGATAAGGAACTAATATAATAATCATTTATAAGAATTGTTTTTATAATATCCTTAATAAAAACCTTAGTTTAATTTTATAATGTATATATTTCTCAAAAGTACCATTTTTACCCAAAGAGACAATTTATCAAATTCATCATTTTTAAGAAAGACTATTCTCATAAAGGAATTGATGGAATAATAATTTTATTTTTAAAATGGAATACACAGTAAGTAACTAATAAATTATTACATACCCCTTATAACACTCGAATAAGACCTAAGGGTAATGTGTGCGATGGTGACAGAATCTTGGGGCGTATCTAATAACATTGCCTGGGTGGTAATCTCTATTAACTTGAACGTATACCGTAGGCAATTCCATTCAAGCTTAATGTATTAAAGCTTGGCTTGGTCTTGGTCAAGAGAGAATTCTAGTGATGATACCTTCTTTCCAATTTTTTACAAATGATCTTCGTACAACCCGAGTCTACTGGATGAGTCTATCCTCTCCTTTTTCTATGTCAAAAGGATTTTTTTTAAAAAACATTATATTTATATCAGTCATGTGATAATTTTTCAACAACTATATTATCAATGGTAATGATACTTAACAGTTATTTAAATACAATAATAAAAAAAGAGTGCATGTGTTTTCTATATCCATAAGACATTAAAAAAATGGAATTTTATTCATAAATGATTGGTTCGTTACAACACTCACCCCTTAAGAAATTTCACCCTCAAAATTTCCTTTTCCCACACTAAAATAGCTGAGGGTAACTCTTCCTCATCACTTCCTCCGGTTCCCACATTGCTTCTTTAAACTTATGGTTTCTCCACAACACCTAGATGGGGGGCATTGTATTATTTTGTAAAACGTTTTCTCTACGATCTAAGATCTTCATCAGATTCTCTTTATAGGAGAGGTTATTATCCAATGGTACTACCTTTGGATTGAGTACATGCAATAGGTCAGGTATGTACTTCCTCGATAGTGATACATAGAATACATTATGTACTTGAGACATGTTCTGTGGGAGTGCTAGTCGATAGGCCACTACTCCATTGTGATCTAGGATCTAAAATGGGATGATGAACCTTGGACTAAGCTTTCCCTTCTTCCAAAATCTCATAATTCTATTACATGGTTATATTCAAAGGAATAACATGTCTCTAACATAAAACTCTATGTCCCGTCGATGATTGTCAGCATAACTCCTTTTTCGAATCTGAGAAGCTTTAATGTGATACTGGATGGTCTTAAACTTCTCCACCATTTCTTCAACCATTTATGGACCTAGACGTTTTCAATCCCCAATTTCATCCCAATATTCTAGTGTTTTGCACCTCTTCCCATAAAGGGCTTCATAAGGACCCATTTGGATGCTTGAGTTGAAACTCTTATTGTAAGAGAACTCAACTAGAGGAAGATGTTGATATCATCCTATTTTGATGTCCATTGAGAAGGATCTCAACATGTACTCAAGTTTTTAGATAGTATGCTCAGATTAGCCATCAGTTTGTGGATTATAAGATGTAATAAAGTTCAGCTTAGTATTCATAGTGTGTTAGAGACTCTTCCAGAACTTAGAGGTGAATCTTGGATCTCGATCAAATACAATCGATAGTGGTACACCATGCAGCCTTACCACTTCAATGATTTATATTTGTGCCAGTTTATCTAATGAGAAATCCTCTTGAATTGCAATGAAATGTGTAGTATTTGTAAGATTATCCTAAACAATCTAGATAGCATTTTTTCCTTTGGATGTCTTCAGAATTATGGTAACAAAGTCCATGGTGATATTTTCCCATTTCCATGTTGGTATGGGTAATGGTTTCATCATCCCCTTATACTTCTTACTCTCACCATTCACTTGATGACATACCTAGAACTTTGATGTATACTCAACAATCTCTCTCTTCATGTTATCCCACCAATAATTATCTCATATATCTCGATACATCTTTGTGTTTCTTGCGTGAATGGAGAAATTCGAACTATGTGCATCATCTAAAAGTTATTTCTTTAACTCCAGATTTGATGGAACACATAGTCTTGACCCAAATATCACAATTCCTTCTTCATTAACATTAAAATCAGAGGATTCTCCTTTTATGAAAATTTCCACTTTCTTCTTAATTCTCACATCATGCTTTTGATCATACTTTAACCTTTCCAAAAGATACGGTTGAACAATAATTTGTGAAATGATTGATGATGTTCCCTTCTTTATGATTCCCATGTCCATCTTCATCAAATCTAGGAATATTGGATCCTTTTCAATTCTTATCAAGGAAATAGTTACAAGATCCTTTCTACTTAGAGTGTCTACAACTTTATTCGCTTTCCCCAAATAGTAGTGAATTTAGCAGTCATAGTCTTTGATCATCTATAACCATCTTCATTGGTGTATATTCAACTCTTTATGTGTGAATATATATTTGAGACTTTTGTGATCATTATATTTTTCACACTTTTCTCCAAAGAGGTAATGTCACCAAATTTTCAAAGACAGGATAACTACATACAACTCTAGATCATGTGTTGGATAGTTCTTCTCATGAACTTTCAATTTTCATGAAGCATAGGCAATGAATTTTTCATTTTTCATCAACACACAGCCCATGCCCTTCTTTGAAGCATCACTAAATACCACAAAAAGTTCTATACTTGTGGGTAGTGTGAGAATGGGTGTAGTGATAAGCCTCCTTTTAAACTCCTTGAACCTCTCTTTGCATTCATCATTTCCAGAAAACTTGATTCCCTTATGAGTTATCTTGGTAAGAGGGTTTGACAATCATGATAAATTTATCACAATTCGTCCATAGTATCAGGCTAACCCAAGTAAGATATAGATATCTATCACTGATATTAGCCTCGTCCATCCCTCAATTTCATTTTTCTTGGAGGGATACATAGATATCCCATTGCTTGTGATGATATTTCCCAAGAATAAGACTTCCTTCAACCAAAAATCACACTTGCTATACTTTTCATAGAGATTCCCCTTTCGTAAGGTCTCTAGTACAATGCTTATATGCTCCTCATGATCCTCCTTGATTTTGGACTATATTAGAATATATTCTATAATTAATAACAAATATTTGTTGAGGTAATCTCTAAAGACTCTATTCATCAAGTTCATGAAGATTTTTGGAGAATTATTGAGTCTGAAAGGCATTACTATAAATTCATAGTGCCCATACCTTGTACAAAAAACATTATTGGGGATATCCTTCTTATTTACCCTTACTTGGTAATATCTCAACCACAAATCCACCTTGGAGAAGTATTTTTTTCCATGTAGTTGATCAAAAAAGTCTTTAATTCTTGGAAAGGTATACTTGTTATTTATCGTGATTTTATTGAGCTCATGATAATCAATGCAAAGTCCCATTGAACCATCGTTCTTCTTGATGAAGAGGACTGGTGCACCCCATGGTGAAGCACTTGGGCGTATAAAACCTTTATCCAGATTCTTCTATAGTTGTTTCTTTAGCTCCTCAAGCTCTACAACATCCATTCTATATGGAATCTTGGATATTGGAAATTCCCCAGGTATGAAATCTATTGATAATTAAGCATCTCTTCTAAGAGGAAGACCAAAAAATTCCTTAGAAAACACATCAGTGAATTCCCTCACAATAGGCATGTATTTGAGGATGGTTCCTTCCTTAGACTCAATCATTTGAGCAAGATATGCATGCTCATAGGGTAGTAATATCCACGCTTGAGATGATAGTTCTAAATAATATTCATCCTCCTCTTTGCACTTGTACAAAATCGGGGGTATATTTTCCATATAGAAAGTGATTTACCTCTCACAACAATTTATGCTGGATCTATATAGAGAAAGCCAATCCATGCCAATAATTTCATCAAATTCCACTATATGGAGTATGATGAGGTTCTATGGGAAGTTCAATCCACAAATTATGATAGGGGAGGAGTTTTATTCATGGGGTGCAATAATTGCCCCATTTTCCGTTCTCACTGACATCTCTACTTACATGATTTGTGGTGGTATTTGGATTGTTCTAATAAACTTTTGGGATATAAAATAATGTGTATAACTAGAATCAAAAAGTATGTTCACTATTATTGAATGAATAAATAGCGTACCTGTCACCACTTTGTTTTCGGGATTCACTTCGGTGGTAGTGATGGAAAAATCTCACCCTTGCTACCTTGGAGGTTGTTGGTTTCCTCTGAAAACCCTTGTCTTAGGGAACTGGCTCACAAAGTTCCCTGGTTCTTTATAGTCGTAGAAATGAAAAATGCATTTGTAATGTCCCAGATCTGGATTCCACTCAACCAGTGCCCCATACCTCGTTGGCCACATGGCCTTAAGCGCATTTCCCAAAATGCTGGAGGCTGCCAACTAACAGTAAGGGCCTGGGGTATGATAGTGGAGAAACTATTCCCTCATTGGAAGAGTGTAACACAGTTGAATAATAACATACAATAGTGAAATTAGTAAAAAATATATAACTGAAATAAACAGAGGAAGACTAATAAGATAAATAACCAAGCATCATTCAATATAAAAGATGATGCAACATGTCACATGTTCTAGGAAAGAATCCAAACAAGTACACTATAGTAATACACAATATATGTCTCAAAAACACAAAAGAAACAAAGTAAACTAAGAATAATCACAAGCCACAACTTCATTCCTTGATCTCCTACTCCTAAATAACATCTCAAGTACCTGTAGAAGGGTGCTTTCCCTTATCGACACCTGCAATAATATAATCTATTTGGGTCTAAATCATGACCCAAATAGGGTGTGAGAAATAAATCCTAGTAGGAAACCACCAAATATTTGTGCCTATATGTAAGTAAACATGTGAAACAAGTAGTGTACATAAAGGAAAAACAGTAAACTTGGAATCACTCAAAATTAAACAATCTTATAAGTCATGTTTTCCATTTTCATTCATTATGTTGAGTTCAAAATTCCAGTTAAATTAAATTATATAATTCTTGAGATCCAGCATAATCTCTTCAATCCCCCATATAAATAATACTTAACAAATACCTCAAAAGGCTATCTAAACAAATAAAGTAAAGACCGAATCCAATCCCATGATTTGTCTTGGAAGATTCATCACATGTCATTCCATTTCAATAATCTATTAAAAATATTTCCCACAGGAATAGAAAAACCCTTCCTATAGGCATAACCAAATCCTAACCCATAGGCCTTATAAATCCTCACCCGCATCCATAACCAATCCTCGCCTGCAGGCGTAACAATTCCTCACCCACAGGCATAACAGTCAATCAAGGTCAATCCTGGTATATTATCATTTCAACATAATAAACAACACATGTAAATTACACTATTACATGGTTAACATAATAACAAATCATGTGGGAATCATATATATTAAGAAACAAGTGAATTAAACTATCACAAGGCTTAAATGATAATTGGAATATCATGGGGAAAAGAGGAAATCACTAATCCCAACAACTTTAATCAATTCAATCACAATTTACCACAATTTAAATTCCATTATAAATATAATTCATACTTAACAACCCAATAAGGTAAAAAAAGGAATGAATCATAGGAAACCTCATCCAAACAACTGTAAATGGTCATTATAAGGGAACTCACCCATGGGGTGACCTTAAATCAAACCAACAAGCTCAAACATGATTTAATCAATTTAATTCATGACCTAATCATAATTAGGCAGCAACAAGGATCAATTTCCATTCAAGGTTGCACCCTAAACAAGGGTGAATGGAAATAGAGAACATATAAATAACTCAACATTGAGAGAAAAGCACAAGACTACCTACCTCATGCTATTATTACTATCCTTGTTTAGTGTCGAGCTTTGATTCGACCTAGAATGGTGTAGAACTACAAAATGAGCAAAAACACTTAACTTTTGATAACTCAAATGAGAGAAAAAATTAGGAATAAAGGCTCAAGTGGAATTTAGTACTCACCGAGAGGATCCCAATGGATATGACTGTGTTCGAATCAGAGATCAGATGATGAAATAGGAGGAAAAATCTCATTCGGATTTTCCTGGGCATGTTGCTCGTCAAACAAAGTTCATTTTTTTTTCTGTCTGAAAAAATGACGTACTTCCCAACTTAAAAATCAATTAAAAAAAATTACATTCCATGTACGTGAGATTACATGTCATGTCTATACAAATTCTATCCTGACCATTATGTGGCTGTATATCGAGATTACATGGCATGTAGCCTTCCATACAAAGCATGTACCTATAAGTACATGACATGTAGTTCCCAGTCACGTCGTGTAACAGGCCTGCAGCCAACCCCTTGACCGATTTTACCCCATTTTATTAAGTATAAACTAAAAATGGTAGATCCATACCTCAATGGAAGAACTAGGTTCTTAAAAAACTCCACCTTAAAGCAATTCATCCCTAAATTTCCCTTCCAAGGGTGGTGAAAAAATATCTAAGAACAACTCCAGCCACTATGATCGTAGGTCGGCCTTCCTCTCCCAAGTCTATTATTGCACTCAGTCATGATTCCATAGCACCCATACCAAAGGAACAGACTGGCCATAAAGAACCTTCGTGCTATGATCCACAATACAAACAAGATGCTCCTCAAAGGGTGCATCTTCCTGTAACTCCACTTCCTTAGGCTGAAAGGTGTGATATGGGTCTGAAAAGTAATGTTGAAACTGAGAAATATGGAAGATTTCGTGCATATCCCTGTACCTATGAGGAAACTGCAATCAATAGGCAACTGGACCAACCCTCTCCATAATATCAAACAGACCGACGTATCTCGGTGAAAGCTTACCCTATCTCCTAATCCTCTTATGTCCCAACCTTGTTGCGACACGTAGGAAAACTTAATCCCTCACCTAAAACTCCAAAGGTCATATAAGGTAATAAACATAAGATTTATAATGAGATTTTTCATTATAAATCTGCTTTTGAATCAACTAGACCTACTTAGAAGTCTGATGCACGAGACATGGTCCTATTAAAGCTGCCTCACCTGCTTCCAACTAACACATGGGTGATCGGCATGACCTACCATACAAATCCTTATAAGGTTCCATCTATATAGTTTCATATAAAATATTATTGTAATAAAATTAAACTAGGGGAATATGCTTCTACCAAGATCCCCAAAAGTCTAGGACACATGCCCGCAGTATGTCCTCCAGCACCTGTATTGTACGCTCTGACTGGCCATCAGTCTGAGTGTGGTATGTTGTGATCAGAAGCACCTGTGTACCTAGATACCTATAAAAACTCTATCATAAATGAGATGTAAAGTGGGAATATCTATCTAAAACAATAGAACGAGGGACCCCATGAAGTCTTACTACCTCATGAATAGAAAGATTCCCAATATCATCAACACCGAAGGTCTCCTTGATCAGCAATAAGTGAGCGACCTTCGTAAGTCTATCAACCACTACCCACACAACATCGTTAACTATAGGTGACCTTGGTAACCCAATCATGAAATCCATCATGACATCATCCCATTTCCACACCAGGATAGGTAACTACTTCAAAATATTGACCAACCACTGATGTTCCACCTTCACTTACTGATAGGTGGAACAACTCATAAAAAAACCAGCCACCACTCTATTCATACCCAGCCACCAGTTTTGATGGTGCAAGTCATGGTACATATTGGAAACTCTAGGATGCACCGCCTAAGATGATGCATAAAACTCCCACATCAACTCCTCACGTATGTCCACTGAAACCCAGAAACGTCCATGGATCCGTAATATCTCATAATCACCCACCGTACAACCTGGAGGTGGATCCTCACCTGCTACACTTTCCCGTAGGACTAGGCCCTCAGAATTTGATAGCTGTCTTATCCTCACTTTTTCCAGTAGGGTAGAAGTCACAGCTAAATAATAATGGAAAGTCTATCCCTGACTGTCATGAACCTCCAATTGCATCTCAGAGAACAACTCCATAAGCTACCACCCTCTACTGGAATCCTTCATTTCTTGCATCTAAGTCCTCTTGCTCAGTGTATCAGCCACTTCATTTCCTTTTCTAGGCATGTAGGCACGCTTGAAGTCAAAATACTGAAGGTATTCCACCCACCTTCACTACCTCAAATTCAGATCACACTGAGTAAAGATGTACTAGAGACTTTTGTGGAATATGTACACCACAAAATGATTCCCAAATAAGTAAAGTCTCCAACAATATAAGGCATGAAAAACCATGACTAACTTGATATCATGCATCAGGTAGTTCCTCTCATGTGTCCTCAACTGCTGAGACCCATACACAATGAATCGATCTCCCTGCATAAGCACTACTCCCATCCCGATACCTGATGCACCATAGTATACAGTATAACTCCTTTCTATCTCTGAAAAAATTAGTATCGATGATGATATTAACCTCCCTTTTAGCTCCAAAAAGGATATCTCTCATGAATCAGACCATATATACTTCACACCCTTCTTTGTCAAGACCATCATTGGCACTGCTAAGTGTGACAAGTCCTATTTGAAACACCTGTAGTAACTAGAAACCCCTATAAAACTACTCTCCTCAAATATGTACTTGGGATTCTCCCAGGTAACTACTGATCTCACCTTTTCTAGGTCCACTGATACTCTTTTCTCTAAGATGAAGTGACCCATAAAGTTAATATGATCCATACAGAAGTGTCACTTTGTGAGATTAAAAAATAATTAATGCCCACTCAGTGTACTCAAAACAATCTCATGATGGGTGGAACGTTCACATCGGGTATAATAATACACCAAGATATCATCCACGAAAACCACCACAAAAGAATCCAAGTAATGATGGAACACTCAGTTCATCAGTGCCATGAATATCACTGGTGCATTCGTGAGACCGAACGACATAACTAGATACTCATATAGACCATACATTCTATGAAACACAATACAAGGTATGTCTAAATATTGAACACATACCTAGTGATATCCTGACCTTAAGTTTATTTTTGAGAACACCCGGGCTTCTCGAAGCTGATAAAACATCTCATCTATCTGTGGAAATGGATATTAGTTTTTAACCGTCAGTTGGTTTAGTTTCTAAAAATCCATTCATAGCCTGAGGGTACCATCCAAATTCTACTCAAAAAGGACCAGAATACCCCATAGAGAAGTACTAGGTCAGATGAAACCCTTATCCTCCAAATCCTCTAGCTTCCTCTAGAGATATTACAACTCTTTCATATCTATCCTATAAATAGGAATAGATACTATTGAAACTCTTGGCACTGGCTCAATAAAGAACTCTACCTCTCTTACCATAAGTAAACCTAAAAATTCGTCTAGGAAAACAACCTTGAAAAAATAAACCACTGGAGGGAAATATATATGATGTGTTCCATGGTCATCTAGATATAAACTAGAAATCTATTTTGTCATCCCACTCAACTCACAATGCTTGAGTCCAGCTTGGCTCGCCTGGACATCCCATTCACCCTTGTGTATAAATGATCCACCCTCTAGTGACGTGAAACTCACCCTACAATGATATAAATCAAAAAATTCCTAAAAGGACACTAGCCAATCCATTCCATGGATGAAAAAAAATCCTATCATCTCAGAGATATAGAGATCCCAACCAAAGTGACACCCACCAACCTCAAGGGGGAACTCCTTACACAGAAGCACACCTACCATCCATATCCCTAATGGAGTGTCTAGCTTCATAAAATTATCAGAAGAGAAAAAATAGAGCCCAAGGATCTCTATAACAGGCATATATATAAAACTATGTGAAACCCCTATATCAAAGAGTGAAAAAGATAAAATGGAGGTGACTAAAATAGTACCTCTAACTGTAGAAGGTATGGGATCTTGCTCCTATTGGGTTTTTTACACTGAAAAAGTATGGTCTGTACCACGACCCTATGTCACAACTTGTTTTCCTTGAGCTGATCCACTCTATTGTCTCTGATACCACTTTGTAATGTCCCAGATCTGGATGTCACTCAACTGGTGCCCCATACATGGTTGGACACATGGCCTTAAGAAAATTTCCCTAAACTCCAGAGGCTACAGACTAGTAGTGAGGGCCTAGGGTGTGATAGTGGGGAAACTATGCCCTCATTGGCAGAGTGTAAAACATTGGAATAATAATATACAATAGTGGAAGCAGTAAAAAACATATAACTGAAATAAACAGCAGAAGAATAATAAGATAAATAACCAAGCATCATTCAATACAAAAGATGATTCAACATGTCACATGTTCTAGGAAATCATACAAATAAGTACACTACACTAATACACAATATAGGTCTCAAAATCACAAAAGAAACAATGGAAACTAAGAAGAATCACAAGCCATAACTTGGTACTGTTCTCTCCTTCTCCTAAATAGCATATAAAGTACCTCTAGAAGGGTGATTTCCCTTATTGACACCTGAAAAAATATAATCTGTTTGAGTGAAAAGCATGACCCAAAAAAGGTATGAGAAATAAATTCTAGTAGGCAACCACTAAAGATCTACGCCTATATTTCAGTGAACATGTGCAACATGTAGTGTATGGAAAGGACAATGAGTAAACTAGGAATCACTCAAAAGTAAAAAATCATACAAGTCATATTTTCCATTTTCATTCACTATGTTCTATTCAACCATCCAGTTACATTGAATTATATAAGTCTCAAGATCTTGAATAAGCCCATCAATCCCCCGTATAAATAATACTCAATAGATACCTCATAAGGATATATAAACAAATAACGTAAAGTCCAAATCCAAGCTTATGCTTTGGCTTGGTAGATGTGTCACATTTCATTCCATTTCAATAATCTATTAAACATCTTTCCCACAAGAATAGAAAAACACTACCCACAGGAATAACAAAATCCTCAACCTTAGGACTAACGAATCCTCACCCACAAGCATAACCAATCCTCTCCCACAGGCATAACAATTCCTCTCCCATAGGTATAATAGTCAATCAGGGTCAAGCCTATTATATCAACATTTAAACATAATAAAAAACACATGTAAATTACACTGTTACATGTTTAACATTATAAAAACTCACGTTGATGTCATACATATCAAGAAACAAGTGAATTAAACTATTTCAAGGCTTAAACGATAATTGCCATATCATGGGGAAAATGGGAAATCACTAATCCCAAACCCTTTAATCAAATTAATCACAATTTACAACAATTTCAATTCTATTATAAATTTAATTTTTACTTAATAACCCAATAAGGGAAAAATAAGGCATGCCTCATAGGCAACCTTGAAAAAACAGATGTAAATGGTCATTCCAAGAGAACATAACCATGGGGTGGCCCTAAATTAAACCAACAATCTCAAAAATGATTTAATTAATTTAATTCATTACCTAATCATCATTAGGAAACAACAAGGGTCAATTTCCATTCAAGGTTACACCCTAAACATGGGTGAATGGAAATATGAAACATATAAATAACTCGACATTGAGAGAAAGGCACAAGAAAACCTACCTCATCCTGGGTGGCCTGACATATTCCAGTGTCCTGACTGGTAAGAGAATATTGATCCTTCTCCTGAATGTGGAGTCAGTGCAGAACCTCTCTCACTAGATGTTGGTGGAAACGCCTTGTAATAGCATTGTAGATGACCCATATTGCTGCAAGATCGACACTCGAATGGGTCCATCGGGCACTGTGGTCTCATATTCCCAGCTCTACCACACTGATAGAACCTCTTCTGGCCACCATAAGAAACATTTGTATTGCTCGTATCCCCGTGAGAAATCTTCATATGATGCTTCATGATCCCAGTCGAGACAATACTAGCTATCAGTGCCGAACCTCCCCTGTTCTCACCTATATATTCCCATAGATTACGATATGTAATAAATAAATAATTCACGATAGAATATATATAAGGAAACCTAAAAATGTTCACCTAAGATCGGATGTCATACTTGAGACCATCCTCGAATCTCTTGGCCCTCTATGTCTTGTCACCCATCAGAATAGGTATGAATCTATGATGCTTAGTGAAACAGGTAGAGTAGTCCATCGCTAACATAGCGTCCTAATCCAGATTCATGAATACTCAGGCTCTATTGGCCCTCAACATATCGGGAAAATAATATTCATAGAAGACCGTCCAAAAATATCCCCATGACATGTCTCGATGATGCCCTATCTGTGTGATAACATCCCACCACCTTTTGTCCTTATCATGCATCATATAAGTTGTGACCTTGACCCTTCTCTCAGGAGGCATCTCCAGATGCTCAAAGATCATAAGCATGGACTATATCCATGGCTCTGCAGCCAGTGGTCCACCATCCCCTAAAAACGTCGGTGAATGCTGCTATTGGAATACTTGCGTCAGTTCTTCCATAGACATAGTAGGTTGAGGTACTCCCTGGAAGGTTTGTATAAACCTCATCAAGACTTCACGGAACTGTGCATACACACCTGTGTCTGGTATAATAGTTGGTTCCATGACTGGAATATCTAGAGGATCCACTGGTAGCCCATGGTCTACCACCTCCAAGGTATGCTCATTGCCACTGTCCTGGCATATAACTGGAGGTCATTGTGGTGGAATTTCTATGTAAACTCCATCACATACACCTCAGTATTAGATTATTTATAAAGGTATGTAGTTCAAGAGTACAATAACTTAAAATGAGAAGAAAATTCTCAAAATTTCACAAAATATAAGTACACAGTGTGTTGGAATCATACATGACGTATACATGTAAACCCTTACATGGTCGTGTACTCCTGCCGGCCTGGGCGTGTAAACACCCCAGGTACATGGTGTGTTAGTCGGGTACATGATGTGTATACTGAATCTCTTACATGGGAATGTAACTCTACATACCTTGGTCATGTAAACATTCTAGGTACACGGTGTGTCAAGATGACACACAACATGTAATCAAGTCTTCTCTCTTGGCCATGTACTTTTACAAGGCCAGAGTTACATAAGTCTGCCTATATTAAAACTACATGGGGTGTACATATGGTTCACGACATGTTCTGATCAAAATTCAATAACCCATGTTTTCTCTCACACGTCTAGTGACACGATCATCTATCGCATGGTGTGTACTCAGATTACGTGGCACATACTTGGAAAAATTATTTTCTTCCTGAATAGAAGAACACATGGCATGTGTTCATAGGACCACACAACGTGTTGTTTGGGTTTCCAAACAATAATCCTTAGAAACTTCCCATGAACCCCTTTTTTTTAAAATAAAGAAAAGTTGTGCCAAATTACGATCCTTGGGGGCTCGTACTCCCCGCGAATCAAAGCTTGGAACCCACATACAACACATAACAACACCATTTATATCCCATGTCTGAAACATGATCCACTAAATTCCGATCCAAGAGGGCCCATACTCCTCATGGTTTATTGTTTGGCATCTATATAATTCAAAAATAACATGTACCAATACACCTATCACAACTAAATGCATATCTATCACGACATCATGTATATCTAGCACGAAATCTATCACAACTGTATGAAATCAGTGATGCTCTCAAAATGGAATGGTAATAATGCATGGAACATGATTTCTAACAGGTTACCATATGATGAAAGAGATGGAATACTCTTATCTCATCAGGTTTCAAAAAAATAGAAGCACAATGATATCAATAATAATAGAACAAAACAAGTGTGTCACCCAACAGTGAAATCAAATCAACTGTAATATCTAAAAATCCAAAAATCACAATTCAGTTCGAGGTAATTTGGCTTTTCCCTGTACATGGGGTAGCTACTCCCAGGAAAAACTAATTACCAAAATCCATTTCTTTCCTATCCATTTCAAATGTCACCAAACAGTAAGACAAAATATAAAATAAAACTCCTTTGATACCCCTTTGTAATGTCCCGGATCTGGATACCACTCATCTGGTGCCCTGTACCCAGTTGGCCACATGGCCTCAAGTTCATTTCCCCAAACTCCAGAGGATACTGACTAGAAGTGAGGGTATAGGGTGTGATAGTGGAGAAAATATTCAATCAGTGATAGAGTGTAACACAACATAATAATAATATACAATAGTAGAAGCAGTAAATAGTATATAACTGAAATAAATAGCAGAAGACTAGTAAGATAAATGACCAAGTATCATTCAATGCAAAAGATGATGTAGCATGTCACATGTTATAGGAAAGAATCCAAATAAGTACACTGTAGTAATACATAATATATGTCTAAAAAGAACAAAAGAAACAAAGGAAACTAAGAAGCATCTCAAGCTATATCTCAGTCCCATGCTCTCCTTCTCCTAAACAACATCTCCAATACTTGTAGAAGGGTGCTTTACCTTATCGACACCTGCAAAAATATAATCTTTTTGGGTTCAGAGCATGACCCAAACAGAGTGTGAGAAATAAATCCCAGTATTCAACCACCAAATATATATTCCTATCTGTTTGTGAACATGTGCAACAAGTAGTGTATAGAAAAGAAAATAAGAAAACTAGGAAGCACTCAAAAGTAAAAAATCCTATAAGTCATGTTTTCCATTTTCATTCATTATGTTCAGTTCAACCATCCAGTTACATTGAATTATATAAGTCTTAGGATCCGAACTAAGACCGTTAATCCCCCATATAAAGAATAATCAATAGATACCTCAGAAGGCTATTTAAAAAAATAAATTAAAGACCAAATCCAATCACGTGCTTTGGCTTGGAAGATGCATCACATGTCATTCCATTTCAATAATATATTTAACATCTTACCCACAAAAATAGATACTTGTAGGAATAACCAAATAACCGCCCTCAGGCCTAATGAATCCTCACCCACAGGCGTAACAATTCCTCACCCACATGAATAACAGTCAATCAGGGTCAAGCCCAATATATCAGCATTTCATCATAATAAACAACACATGTAAATTACACTATTACATGGTAAACATAATAAAAACTCACATGGGCATAATACATATCAAGAAAAAAGTGAATTAAACTATCACAAGGATTAAATGATAATTGGCATATCATGGGGTAAAGGGGAAATCACTAATCCCACACCCTTTAATCAAATCAATCACAATTTACCAAAATTTAAATTCCATTATAAATTTAACTCATACTTAATAACCCAACAAGGGAAAAACAAGACATTCCTCATAGGAAATAGATAAGTATATTTAATGCATGTATTTTAAGGTGTTTTGATAAATGAATTCTTGTACTTTATTGAATAAGCTTTCCAATTTTGGAATGAATTGAGTTGTTTTATATTTTGTGGTAGGAAACGATGAATCTGTGGAAAAGGAACGAAAATGGGTGTGAATATGATGAAAAGGACCCTTTGCGCTATGAGTGAAGAGAAGCGGCATGACACTGAAATTTTGAGGTAGAAAGAAGCTGAAAAACATGACAAAACACTGTTACATGTCGTGTACCACAAGTACACGTTGTGACCTCATCATAGAAGTAGGCTGCCACTAGAAAATGTCATGAAGTGCATACACATAGTGAGACACAAGTACACATCATGTACCTTTATTACACAACAAGATGGTGTTCAAACATAAGATTTATGAATGAGACTTGTAAAATATTCTCACGAAGCTAGAGGCAACTCAGATCAGCAGTACATGACGTGTAGGCCAAGTACACGTCGTGTAGGTGGTCAAATTTACAAAATATCAGCTGACATCCACGCACTCATCATGCAGATTCACAAAAAGTTAATCAACATTACATGTTGTGTAGGACAAGTACATAACGTGACAGTGGTTGGGAAGAGCCAGTTCAAAGCCTATAAATATTTCCCCTAGCTACACCTTTGGAGGATTTCAAAATCAGTTGGAGACACAAGCTTGGAGTGAAGCTGTTGTGCCCTATCTGAGTTCTTTCCTTTCTTTATGGTTTATTTTCTCCCCCCTCATATTCTCTTATCACTAGGATGAGGGGGTAAACCCACCAGTTCTAGGGTGATGTAACCAAATGGGGAAAGGTGCGTTGGATTTAATTCTATTTATTATTCATGCAGTTAGTTTGAGTAATTTTGTACTTCAACTTCCAATCCCTTTATTTTTCTTTTATTGTGACCATCAATAAATTAATCAAAAAGGAACATTTAAATTTCCCAACTGATGACCCTAAAAAGAGGCATGATCATTTTCAAAATTAAGGGAAATCAGGTTTAAATATGGTATCGAGACAAAATAGATTTGCTGAAATCCTATACTACTTGACCAAGGGAAATGGGATATTGTCGCATTATGGAGGGGATACCATGAATATTGGATCTTCCTCAGCTTGACTACAACACCAATCATGAATCAATCAATCTATTTTACATAATCCAATTTCACTCAAACATAAAAACTACATTACCCTAGAACGCTTTATAAAATTTGTTTTCAAACCAATCAATCAATCTGCTCTGCATTCATCATTTCTTTTCTCAAAATCAATCAAGCCAATATTTTCTCACCACCTTCTCTAAATTAATTAATATTTTGAAGTCCTAATCAAAATAAAATCATTGTATCTATGGGTTTGAACCCAAACTTACCTTTACTACATTTTAATTAATTGAGTATCATAGTTTGGGTTTTATAAATTTGTTTTTGCATAGTAACATAGGGAACTAATGATGCACTATGGGTCTATCAGCAACCTCATCCAAATGGCCATAAATAGTAATTCCAGGGGAATGTACCCACAAGGTGACCCTGAATAAAACCAACAAGATAAAAAATGCTTTAATTAATTTAATTCATGACCTAATCATTATTATAAAACAAAAAGGGTCAATTTCCATTCAAGGTTAGACCCTAAACTTGGGAGAACGACAATACGACACATAAAAATAACTGAACGTTGAAAAAAAGGCACAAGAACAACTACCTTGTGCTAGTATAACTCTCCTCATCCAGTGTTGATCTTTGATTTGACCTAGAATAGGGTATATCTACAAAATGAGAAAAAAGATCAACCTTTGATAACTCAATTGAGAGAAAAAAATTAGGAAGAAAGGATCAAGAGTAATCGAGTACTCATTGAGAGGATTCCAATGGATCTGATGGTGTTCGAATTGGAGATCAGATGAAAAAACAGGAGGTAAAATCCCATTCAGATTTTCCTAGGTGTGCTGCTTGTCAAATAGGGTTCATTTTTGTCTGTGTGAAAAAACAATGTACTGCTCGACCTAATAATAAATTAAAAAAAGTACACGAATTGTACGTGAGATTACACGCTGTGTCTGTACAAATTCTGGCTTGACCATTATGTGGACATGTACCAGGATTACATGGAATATAGCCTTCCATACATGGAGTGTACCTATAAGTACATGACATGTAGTTCCCAGTCACATCGTATAACAGTCCTGTAGCCATCCCCTCAACCCCCTTTCCCCCATTTTCTTAAATATAAACTAAAAAGGAAAGATCCATACCTCAAAGGAAGAACTGAGTTCCTACAGCATTAGGGTTCAAACAGAGTGTTCCTCTCCTCTGTCATAGTAGTGAGTTTTTCTTATCAGAAAAAATTGGCCAGGTTCCCTTCTCTTCCAAACGTAAACCATTTCCTTGTCCCCTTTAGGAAATTTCTGGGGTGCTTATTTTTGCAACTTTGGAAAGTGGGGTGCTAGAATTTCTTATCACCATTGGATTTATCAATCAGACTATCAGAATTAAAGTCCACTTTCTGATTCTTATCCCCATGATACTCTGAGATTCGATGATCTCTATTTCAACTTTGAAGGAATATTGGACAATTTCCTCATAGCTATCGAAGTCATGGATCACTAGGTAATTCCATAGGCTAGGTTTTATCCCACCAAAGAAGTGGTCAACCTTTCATTCAGGGGTAACAACAAAGTTGTAGGTGTATTGTGCAAGCCTTGTGAAGTTTTCTTCATATGCTCTTATGGATTCATTGTCTTTTTGTTTGAGGTCAAGGAAGTCCCTTTAATTATTATGTCAGAGGGTATGAGGAAAATATTTATCATTTTTTTCTCTCGAAATACTTCTATTCTAACACCTCGATCTCTTCCACATGAATTGTATTGTTGATCAATGCCCACCATTGATCAGCTTCAACCTCTATACAATAAGAATACAGAATAACCTTATATTTTTCCGAACATTAAAGGATGGAAAATATCTTCTCAATGGATTTGATCCATTGTTTGATGATTGAGGGATCAGATGATCCATTGAAAGTAGTAGGTCTTTGTCTCATGAAGATCTTGATTGCGACTTGTTATTTCTTAGGGGTGGGGGTTGGAAATTTCTATTGACCCATGATTCTATTCAAAACTTAAGTTAACTAAGAGATTATCATGAAAAATTTTGTAATTACCACTCCCATCGGATTGGGAATCTCATTAGAATAGTCATCACATTGATCTTCACATTGGTTGTTAGCCCGAGTCCTCCTATTACTATCCATTGTCTATAATAAAAGGAAAATTAGGGTATGTATTTTAAACTATTAAAAACATAAATGGGAATCCAATGACAAAAAGGGATAACTTAAAAATTAAATTTAATTCCTTAACTTATGAATTTCTAACTTTCGATCTTGGTTATCCATGATTTATTTCCTAACATATATTCTTAGGGGAATTTTTTTATTCCCTTAATAATTCTTCATACTAAGATCATGAATTTACCAAAGCATATCCCATCGGAGTGTCGAACCAAGAGTACATCAAGACCCATTTTCGTGCACCAGTTCCTGTTCGAGTCTAGCTCAAAGCGGTGTTTTTGGGTTTTACCCCTAGATACATCTGTTCCAGAGCCACCTCTAATTGTTCTTATCCAGATAGGGATATGTTTTTTTGATAAAACACTTAATATATACTCACCAAAATTTAGGTAGCTTTTTCTTATACTTAGTCTTATCTCTAAGGCTTTCACTAGGGTTTTCTAATCCTAATCCCGAAAATAACTAAACCTATCCTTTGATACCAACTATAACAACTCTTCTCTTTATTTCACACTTAAACATGATTTATTATATAGACTTGCACCTAATACAACCCAGAATATTGAGAGGTCTAGTGTTTTTGGTCTTAGGAATATTACATGACAACTTAAGACATAAAATACAACATCTTTATTGAAAACTTCTTTTACATGACTACAACATTCCTTTGTATTTAGCAATGCATGAGATAACCTGAGGAAATACATAAAAAAATGGTGAGCTATAAATACTAGTAAGGGAGTAAACAAGGCATAAAACGATGAATAAAATATATTTTAGGAAATATAAATATTAATGGTGTCATGACCAACCCGGGTCGACCCTGAACTGGTCACCACAGCCGATCCGTAGTAAGACCCGATAGGCGTTCCCGATCCTCCTGAGATGGCGATAAGCACCAGGGCATTGACATAGTGACAATGGGATAGATTTCTCCCAATATAAATAAATAAAATAAGTAGAAATAATAAATATCATATCAAAATAAATAAACCAAAAAAAAGGACTAAACAAGAATTGAAGAAAAATAAAACTAACTAAATGAGATATCCACTATCTCCATGTAACCCCATGGGTCACTCTCTAAATTAATGATCAAACGTCGCCTAAGGCGAATGAACCCAGGATGGATCCTGAAAAAGGACTAAAAATAGAAAATAACTATAGGTGTGAGTATTAAAACTCAGTAGTATATCCTGATATTCTATTCCTGAATGCACTGCATTTAAAATTAAAGAAACATCAATTCTATGTTTGAACTACAATACATTAAAGTAAGAATTTATATAGTTTTTTCTCAAAATAAAAGTAAAACCCATTTCCCTTAATCATTTTCAAAACCAGATTCTAACCTTAAGTGTTACTATACTATTTCAAGGGGAAAGTGATGATTTCATTTAAAATAGGAACCAAAGAGTTTGAAACGCATTTGCATAAAAAACATTTTCATTGGAGTTAGGAAAACAAAACGTAACTTTCCAAGAAAAAACACCACGCAGGAGTACCAAGTTAGTCATATAGAAAGGGAATTGTAAATAGGTATACAAGTATGTCAACAATATCTCAAACAGCTAAAATCCACTAGACATAGGAGAACCCGGGAGATCAAGAATAATCCAGACAACACTAATACCTGTGACCCTATATACAGTAGCATGACACATACGATGAAATATAATGCCCTATATGCTCGTCCAACCTTTCTCAAGACACTATTAGGGAAAATCATATAGCAATGAACCCAATATATCTGCCTACTATGGGCCCATGGTTAGTACCATAACCTACACTACTAAAAAAACGGGCAAAGGAAGCGCTACCCTTTTATCAGCGCTAAAAAAAAGAACTAATAAAGGGGGCCTTTATCAGCACTAAAAAAATTACTGATAAAGGCCCTCTTTATCAGTGCTTTTTAGCACTGATAAAGGGGACCCCTTTATCAGTGCATTTTTAGTAGCGCTGATAAAGGGGGGATTTATCAGCGCTTTTTCCTACCGGTGATAAATTTTATGTTTCAAAAAAAATCATGAAAAATAAATTATTGTCATATAAGTATATTTATATTGATATAAATATAATATATATTTTTTAAATATGTTTTAGATATGTATAAATAGACTATTAAATTTAATATATAAGAAATTTAGTGAAAATGGATTTAAAATATTTTAAAAAATATTATTAATTAATAATTTTCTAATTATTATCGATTAAAAATCATTTAATAACAATTTTAAGACACAAAAAAATCAAAACAATTAATAAAAGATCTAAAATAAGTTGAAAATGTAACTCAAACTTCAAATGGCCATAACTTTTGATCCGAGTGTCCATTTGAGCTCTACATCATATAAAATCGAATCCTACGATGAGATCTACATGCTAGTAACCGAAGAGAAGCTTCTGCCACATTTTTTTAGGCCAAAAAATTCCCAGAAGGCCTCCAAAACTGAGTTTTTAGTTGGGATACACCGATTTGTTAACATTCAAATAGGTATAACTTCATATCCGGATGTCCGTTAGCCCTGTATCACATATCATATCGAATATTGTTTCATTTTCTTCTATTTTACTAGTTGTGGAGTTGAAATGGGATTTTGTATTATAATTTATGATCATTTTAATATTCCATGGCTTTTCAAATACACATATATATGTATTTATTTATAATTATATATATATGTGTGTGTGTGTTGTATTTATGTATGTATGTATTTATTTATTTAATTATAAACACACATAAAAAACTTATTTCATAAATGTATTTAAAAAAAATCTTATAAGTATATATTAATATACAAATAGATATACGAATAAAAATTATAACTAAAAATATATATATAAATAAATAAATATAAATATATATTAATATACAAATGAATATATATATACTAATATATGAATAAATATATTTATATTAATATGAATCTATATCAATATATTAATAAATATAACTCTCTCTCTCTATATATATAAATAAATAGATATATCATTAAATAGATAAAAAAATGAAATAGCTTAATGGTAAAGGTGAAGCCATGAAAGGGGGAGGTTGGGGTTCGAGTTCGGGTGGAAACAAAGGGGTGCACGCATGTGAGGATGCATGGAAAGGGCAGCGGGCGGGAGACCTCCTAGTGCTGATGGGGGTGGGGGGGGGGGGTCAATAATTGTTAAAAACTATCCCTGCATTTTAATTATTATTTTTTTTTAATTTTTTTTGACTTTTATCAGTGCTTTTTAAAAGCGCTAATAAAGGTCTCTTTTATCAGCGCTAAAAAAAGCGCTGATAAAGGGGTCTTTTATCAGCACATTTTTTAGTGCTAATAAAAGGGGCATTTATCAATGCTTTTTGGAGCACTGATAAAAGGGACCCCCCTTTATTAGTGCTGAGATTTACAACACTTTTTTAGAGATGTTAAAGCCCGTTTTGACTGCTGATATATGCCATTTTTATAGTAGTGCTACCAGTGCAACACTCATCTCAGAAAATTCTCTCAATATGTCAGGTTACTATGTCTCATGTATTAAAGGGGGTGATCCAACACATGCCAGTCAGGCATCAAATAACAACATATATATTATAATAATAACAGCAGGCCTCACCTGGGGTCTCCCTAAGGGAAGATTTCGTGCCTTAGAATAAATAAAGTACAAAGGGTTCCCAACTGAGAAACCCATATAATGGAACATGTGGATTCCACACCAAGTATATCTCAACCATTCCATGTCGAAAAGGTGTGAGGAGCATCCAATAAATGTTTTTGTAATAATCACTTTTACTTATCTTCACAAAGTGTCCAAACAGTCCTTTAAACATTCTATAAAAGTATCCTTTGTCAAAAATGTAGCCCAACTTTCAAACAAGGTGTTAAACACACCATTTTTACATAAAATAATTTATAAAAACCCTTTATAAAACATTTCCATGACACTTTAAACTAAAACCATTTCATAGGAAAAAGCCAATCTGGCTACAACTCAATATCACAAGATAAAACAATTTTTAAGTCCAAATCACACTTTCTTTAGCTTAAAAATAAAATTGAAACCCATTTAAAGAAACCCCAAACTACCATTTCAAATGTCACAAACTTATTAAAAAAACCAAACTATGATTTCAATATCACAAAACAATCCCAAAGGCTAATTGTGAATTTTTCCAAACACATGGTGTGCGCTAAATTAGAAAAACAAGCCTAATTATCAAAAACCAAGACTTTAAACATTATTTGCACACCAAACGTCTAACCAAGTGGGTACTAAACTATATTTAGATGGAATATAAGGTGATAAAAACATAAAATTAATGATTCTTAAATTTAGAAGGCAATAAAATGAGAATCCTACCTATAATTCTTGGCGCGACGATAACGCAAAACCTGAAACTGCTTTGATAGGGTTTCAAAACCCTAAACAGTCCAAACATAACACTTAAAAATCTAAACCCCTAACCAAAAAAAGAGAAAAAAAAGAATAAAAAAGGAAATGGAGTGAGGGTATACTGGAGGATGGAAAAAAATGCACTGGAAAGGGTGCAATGCATCGCCAAGGGTTCGGTCCAGAAGGTGAGCATCGACAAGGTTATTGCCGATAGGAAGGGTGTCGGAAAAAAACATAGCAGTAGGGGAAGGGCCATGGGTTAGGGCTGTCCGCGCAGATGGAGGGTAGGCCGGAAGAGGGGTGTCATACCGCTGGTTCGAGATGGATAAGGGGACCACATCCGAGGGTTGTGCCGCTAGCAGAGGGGAGGCACGCTGGAGGTCGATGAAGCAGGGGCTGCGACTAGAGGGAGGGCCAATGCTGTGAGCATTGACTAAGAGAGTTTGTTGGGGTGTGCCATTGAGAAGGAGGGGGTGCACCAGACTACCGTGCTGGGAGGAGACAGAGGTGGCACTGGCTTGCTCGCACCGCACAAAGAGAGGGAGGCATTGGGGGAGTTTCTCATGCCACACACACAAGGAGGGTTGGAAGAGAGGATATTAGAGAGAGGGGGAGAAAGGGTTGTGCACAAAACCTTAAAAAACCAATCAAAAAAACTGACTAAAATTATAGTAAAATAATAATAATAATAATCATAATCATAACGACAATAATATAACAAAAAAATTTATTAATAATATATTTAATTAACATTAATTTTAATTGTAATATTTACAATAATAATAATAATCTACAATAATAACACTAATAATTATTATAATAATAATAACATAATAATAAAATTATTTATAACACTTGTTTCACTTTTAATAATATTAAAATTAATAACATTTTTAATAGTAATAATTTTAATAACCATCTTGAATAATAGTAAAAAATTTTAATAACAAAACTGATTTAATAATAATAGTAATAACAACAATGCATAATAATAAAATTAACAATTTTAATTTTCACCTAAAATAAAAATAATGAAATTATGAATAAAAATAATATTTAATATTTATAATAGTTATATTATTTATAGTATTGATAATAAGATTCTAAATAATCATAATAACTTTAATAATAACCATAAAAATTCTAAATGACACAATAATTAAATTATTTTTATTAAAATATTCATTGATAATAATTATACTTATAAATAAACATAATAATTATAATGTGAATATTGTAATTATTATTAATTATTCTAATTTTATTAATCATTTTAATTTTTTGAAGACAAACAGGTCGAATAGTTGTCTGGGTGAAGTCGCACGGTTCCCAACTCGTGCTTCACCCGTGCGCCCAATGACATCAACCTAAAACACACACTTTTTAACATAAAATCGAAAATTTCATATGGGATTCAACCCAAAACTCAACAAAAAATTATTTAAAAACAAGAAAATAATAAAATAAATGAATCACATAGGTCATGGTATGACAATTCTCTCCACCATAACGCTTTTTTTCCAGGGAAAACAACAACACTTTCTAGCCAATTGATCAACACCAAAGGACTCTGCATAGAAACAATACAATATTTTAATCTGAATACATTTCATCGACCACCAATAGAACTTAACCTCATTTATCAAAACAAATTATCAGCAGAGGGAAGGCCTGAATGGACTCCCCACCATTAGACTTCAATTAGCATCTGATACCACCTTTGGTGGGTCTCCCCACCATTAAAAACCAAACTAAAAATAACTAAAAAAAATTCAACTTGAACCCCAATCTGGTCATTTCCTAAGCTCAAGGAACACAACATTGATATTTAAACTACCCACTCCCGAATAGAGGGGATAAGTACCGATCCAAAACTTCTCGCACAGACCAAAAACCCTAACGACAAGGGTGGGGAGGTAAGGGGCCTAATGATTCGACCATTGAACCACAACTGACAACCACCCATCACTTTTTACCTAAGGAAGAATAAAATTAGAGACCACACCCGATTCACATGGGTGACCCACATAAGGACACTGACCGAAAACCCGCATCCAAGAAAGAATAACCCTACACACTGCGCGCGGGGTAAGTCCACCACTCTCTTTGTGACAAGATGAAATTTATAATGATGGAGAAACCACAATAGAAACACTAGAACTGCCTCAACGCAATGGGGCACAACCTTAACCCAACTTCTTTATACTCTGAGGTTCATGACTATGCACTAGCTTCACTCTGAGGCCTTTTGGCAGGATCTATGATGGATTAAGTGTCACACACCAAATCTGGTCTCCATCAAAACTGAAACCCGACCCGGACCGTGACAAGGCCCGAAGAGCGTTCCCAATCCCCAAAGGCTGTAACAAGTTCCTGGGTATCATAAAATGAAGTTTGGGAACGATTTACATGAGTTTATAAACATTAAACAACAAACAAATTCAATAAAACAAATCTGGATTTTTCAACTAAAACTATCTTTTAAAAAACTTCAGAACAGAATTACATAAGTTAAAACTATGTTTAAAGACAATTAAAAAGGTAAAAAACCAAATAAGGACATCCCAAAAACCTACACATGGAAAGAGGCGCTGCCCTCAAGCCATCCCCACAACATCGCATCACGAACGACTGGTAAAAACTCAAACTGTCTGCACAAAAGTTGTACCCAAACCTGCGACAAAAAAACAACAACCAAGTCTACTTACACCAAAGGGTGTAAGTAGGGTGTGATCCAATTCCCTGTAAGATAACACCACTAAGATATTCCATGTGATAAACATTCATAGATGAAAATCTTGCAAGTTTTCATAAATAGGCAATGCAAGTTAAAATTTCTAAAAGATGCAACTTAAAAATTTAAACAGTTTTCAAGTGGGATAATTTAAAGAATCATAACTTTTAAAATAAATTCCAAAACTAATGAAATTTCCAGCCAACAATACCATATTCTGATGGTAAGAACAAATAATCCAATGAGCACAAACAATAGAAAATAACCCCTAGCCACTAGCTCGTTGTGGGTCCCAAGTACCTCGTATCTCGGTGAGAGTAACCATCACAATATCCATTATCATGCACAAGAGCCACTAGTAGGGATCATAACCATAACCTAGTGGTCCTAAATCATTATCATCATAGTTTATTTAGTGTTGTAAGTGTCAATCTTGCTACATAAAACTGAGGCCAAACCCCACAGATTCACTAGCATACTAGTACACGTCCACCCACCTAGATACCCTGGTTTCCCTCTTGTGCTCAAACAAGTTCAAAAAGCCAAGAAATATAGTTTTCACATGAAAATATCACTTCCACATCACACATTAACCAAAAATCCCCATGTACTTCACACAAGTCACAAAATACACTTTTCTTTCAAATGCATTTTGAAATCAAACTCACACCAAAATAGCCCACAACACATTTTGCATAACTTTCACAATCCATCACATCCTTTAACAATTTTATAAAATCCTTAAAAATATGATAAACATCACATAACATCCCACTAACATATTTCATAAAACATGTTTTCATAAACAAAATCCATTTTTCACATCACACTCACACAAACATCCCACATCACATTCACACCTCTTTCACATTTTAGTAAATTCGTTAAAAAAATTTAGAAAACATTTCCAAGAGTGTAAAGATCACATGATAGCCCCATTCACATTTAAAATGGACCATTTCAAAATATACACAATCCAAAATAGTTTTACATTATGGTTTCACCTCTTACATAAATCATTAAACCATTCAAAACTTTCATAAAACAATTCCAAGGAGTGTACCCAAGCTTTTCACATAAAAACCATTTCAAAAACATATTTCAAAAACAAAATCACACCAATACCAATTCAAAACAGAATTTTAAGCCCCAATAACATTTTTTAAACAACCCCCAGGTGTTATACAAATACCTCAAACAATAACATAAAATATCCACACGAAAAACACATGTTTTCAAAATCACATTCAAGAAGTACAACATGGTTTTACACCTTAAACCCAATAAAAAATCCACTTTCAAATCCAATTGCACAACAAGACCCTACCAATGCATAATTTTTGGCCCAAACAAGATTTATTAAACCAATTTCATATGTTCTAAAATAAACCCAAATAATACCCCAAGTGTTACACATGAAAAGCACTCAATTTCAAGCTAAAATGAAATTATAAAATTAAACTCTTAACCAAATAAATCATAAAACAGTTTTCACACCACAAAAAACATATGAGAAATATTAATAATAAGAAAATACAGAAATATAACTCATCAATAATTGTTTACACATGGAACCACCTATCGAAAGTGTTGAATCCCTCAAATCTTGGTGCAACACATCAAGAACACCATCGCCGCACCACAAGGAAGTGAAGAGAAACCTAAAATCTCAATATTACACAAACAATAACCATGTCAAACCCTAGGTTCTAACCCCATCTTCTGGACACTTTGGAACATCATGAAAGAGGGATTAAACCCTATGGAAATGGAAGAAAAGGAAGGGAGGAACACTTACTTGAACGAATCTTGGGGAAATCGACCTAAATCCACCATTATCAGAATTTTCAAATAGCCAAAAATTAAAGGGAAGTTTGAACAAGGATGAGGAGATCATGTAGGAATTTTAATGGGGAAAAAAGAGTGATAAATTAAGGATTTATTAAGGAAACAAATTACCTTTATAAATCTTCTCGAATTGAGGAATCTTAAGAAGTCTTGACTTAATCAGCGAAGAAAATGAGCTTCAAAGAGGGGGAGAAGAGAATGGGGGCACGCTTTGGTTTAGTGGTCTCATGTTAGAGATAGAATCATTGAAAAATAGTTAAAATTGAATAATTTATTAAATAAAAAAATATTTTTTTTAAACTGGAAATGAGCTTTCAGGCTGGCCCAAATCCTTAAATAAAAACCCAAATCCACCATTATTATGGATTCCTAAAGGGTCCAAATTGAAATGGTGGTTTTAACAGGTCAGTGGAGGCCATTTAGGAATTTAATGAGTGAAAAATATTAAAAAATAAAAAATTTATAAAATAAAAAATTTGGTTTTTAAATCTGTAAATGAGCTCACGGTTTGACCCAAATCATGAAAACTCACCCTTTACTCAAAACAAACTTGGGAAACCCCCAAAACAAAGAAAGAATGGAAATTAAATAAAAAATAAATTTAAAATAATTCATGGATGTGTCAATTCTCCCCACCATGAAAACTTTATGTCCCCAGAAATCCATAGTAAGTCCAAATACAAAAACCAAACCTAACTAATAAACCAAGATGTAATTCTTTGCCAAGTTTCCCCCCCAAAGGCCAAAACACATCCAGTGATCAATTAAGGAAGGATTACTCTCACAAAAAAAACTTACTCCAATTTCCTAAAATGATCAATCACATTTATTCTTTATCCCAAAAGAAAAAACCTCAAACACTATCCAAACAAGACTCAAGCAATTCACCCAAACAAACAACAACATTGAACAAGGTTACACTTACCTTGATATAAATAAACCGTTGGGAGTTCTCCAATCCCAGTGTTTGCTCAAGGATAATGTTGGTATCTAGATTGCTATGAATGAGACTACCTACCACCAATCCAAGACCATGGATAAATATGAGTTATTGGTACGGGGGGACACAAATAGGCTCCCCACCATAAGAGACAACCTATATTTTTCCCGAGACAGAATCATGACACTAAAAAGGGGAGGCCTGAATGGAATCCCTAGTATAAAGGCTATACTTGCATTCAAAATTTATTAAGGAACATACATGTGAATCATAGTGGGTCTCCCCACTAGAAGAACCAACCATCTTAACCAACCAGCATGAGATGACATAAAAAGACCCAGAAATTTAAGGATTTGGGAAGGATGCATGGTTAGTCCGCACAGTTTGGGAAACTTTACACTAAATGTACAGATCATTATTTCTACATGGCTTCCTGGCACAAGGTCACTACTAATCGTGCACAAACTGTGTGCTTGTCCTGTCTATCCAAATTTTCAACCATTCTCCAAAGACTCAATGAAATAAAAAGGGGGAGGGAATGACATTGGGTGATGACATGGGTACAAGGCCCTCCACCGATTTCCACTGAATGGGAACAATAGAAGAAAGATGATGACACCAGAGGTTTAAACTCTTCCTATATTTCATATTGAGGATATGAATTTTTACAAGGGTTTAAACGACCTTGGGATTTCCCCTAACTATGAACCAAATTCTCTCTGAGACCTATGGATGGAGCTCAAATGATTGAAGCATCTTCGGCCTCACAGTTAGTCTTTGGAAACCCCCTGAATGAGAATTATTCTTTCTGTGCCACCAACAACTACACCACATTCCCCGATAAGTTTTACAAGACATAACACATTCAAAACACACTTTACCATAACCCGATATTTCACTGAAACAAGGGCTTAGAAGATGCACACACATCACACCTTGTTTCTTTGGGTGAGAAACAATAGAAGTAAAGAACACCTATACTCACCTTCCTCTGAAATGGAAGATTTTTATATTTTTACAAGGGATACATTCTCCCAACATAACATAGACTCTCAGTGGATTGCACAAATTTCACCTTTACAATCAATCGAGCACATGACATCACAAGGCGTCACCGAACATTACCATTGCGACTGATATAAAAAATTCATGGAGAGAGACCTTATACAATATCCCCAAAAAACAAAAAATTCTAGAAAGTGTCCACAATATCCTCTCATGACCAAATTTCACACACTGGTAGTTTAATGTAAAATTCTACTTCAAAGAGACTATGAAGGACCTAGAGGCCCTCTTAGACACCATCCAGACACTCAGCCACAATAACAACCCCAGACCACTTCCACCTTCGATGAATCAGGAAACTTAAGAAACTATGGTCTATTTCAACCTTCCACAAGAACTCTCCCGCTAGAACAGTATACTCAAACACAAAAATGAAAGGGTGTAGAATCATTATACAAAGCTCGAGAATAGGCATTTATCAACAGGCAGATTTTCCAACGGCGAAACAATCCAAGTTTCACTTCATTTGTGCACTAACCCTTAATGGGGGAATACCTTATCTAACAAGAGAACCTAGGGACCCAACCAAACTGGTCCATTGGTTAAAAATTTCCAAAACCAGATCCAAAAACATGATGGAAACCACCATAAAGTCATCCTAAAACATTTCTCAGAAGAGACTACTAAACGGTCCTTCTACCCAGCTTACCGACCAAACACAGACCCAAAACACAGTTCAAACAGGAAGGGATCTTGGACTCAAAACATCCCACAACATCAACATTTAAAAAAAACACATAATACACACCATCCCAATCCAGTTATCAAAACATCATGTTTTCCTTTAAAAACATTTCTTGGAAAGGGAAACTGTTCAGCAGTAAGCGTATCCACCTATGGTACCACATGGGCCTCATATATGCATGTTTCTATGCCACAACGGGCACCCTCCTCATATCCATCCCCGAATCCATACATCCATGCCATAAAACATCCACCATACCATATAAAACCATGAATGTGGTCACTCAAAGAAATAAAAAAGGTTAAAACAAAAATTCTTTCCACTTTTCAAAAGAAAAACTGTCAACCAATACCTTTTTTTTCTCAAAACCGCTAAGCACGAAATCAAACCCAAATTATAGATTACCAAAAAAATTTAGAAAGGAAAAACCATTCAAATAAAAACTCACTTTAAATCCATTCAAATCAATTTCAAAACATCTCATCCCATTAAAAAACCTTTCAATAGTTTATAAAACTCTATTGGAAACGCTTTTTCAAAACCAACCTTGACATAGTTCATGATTTCAAAAGAGGTGAAAACACACCATTTTACATTTAAATACATTTGTGAGAATTCAGTTCTACTATTTCAAAAATATAACCATTTGCTCTTTATTATAAAATCATTTCACAAAAACTTTACGCTTCTTAAAACCATGTCATTTTTGCTTTAAAATTGAACTTATAAGATTTCAAAACTATAGGACACAAGACAATGTGAGAGGAAACTAGTTCCGGTGGGTGACTTGGACACATGGTTAGCGGCTATACACCAATAAATTCATTATCATATAGAGTGTTATAGGGAAATATCCCTAGATCCACATGGCTTTCCAGGCCATGCGAGCTCATTGAGACTATTAACCCAACTCTCTTTTCAATTCCCCTAATCATCATCAAACCAAGAAAACCAAAGGACTCAGATAAGTCCCGACTCCCCTGGTTACTTGAATCCCATCGTGAGGTGTGGTGATCAGGTACACTACCCATAACTGGAATTCTAAGTCTTGAAAATCCTAACTCCACACTATCTCAACTGTTCCGCAAATAACATGACCCAATGGGTTAACCTGAACCTCCTATAATCCCATTTTGTCACGAACCGAATCTGGTCGCCATCAAAACCGGCACCCCGAACTGGCCTGCTACAAGGCCTGAATGGCGTTCCCAATCCCCACGGGCTAGCAAAAGTGCCTGGGTATCATAAAATAAAGTTTGGGAATTATTTTTCTATGTTTATAAACATTAAACAACAAACAAACTCAATAAAACAAATCTAGATTTTTCAACTAAAACCGTCTTTTACAAAATTTTAGAACTGAATTACATAAGTTAAAACTATGTTTAAAGAACATTAAAATGGTAAAAAACCAAATAAGTATATACCAAGAACCTACACATGGAAAGAGGAACTTCACTCAATCCGTCCCCACAACACTGCATCACGAACGACTGGTAAAAACCCGAACTGTTGGCATAAAATTTATACACAAACCTGCGACAAAAAAAATAACCATGTCTACTTACACCCAAGGATGTAAGTAGGGTGTGATAAAATGCCTAGTAGAATACCACCACTAAGATATTCCAAGTGATAAACATTCATAGATGAAAATCTTGCAAGTTTTCATAAACAGGCAATTCTAGTTACAATTTCTAAAAGACACAACTTAAAAATTTAAACAGTTTTCAAGTGTGCTAATTTAAAGAATCATCAATTTTAAAATAAATGACAAAACGACTGAAATTTCCATCCAAAAACACCGAATGCCTATTATAAGCACAAACAATCCATTGAGCACAAGAAATTTGAAATAACCCCTTGGTACTAGCTCATTGTGGGTCCCAGGTACCTCATATCTCAGTGAGAGTAACCATCACAATATCCGTTCTCATGCACATGATCCACTAATAGGGAGAATACCCATAACCTAGTGGTTCCCAATCATTATCATCATAGATTATTTAGTGTTGTAAGTAGCAATCTTATTAGGTACACAAGGCTAGATACCCTAAGAGGGGGGGGGGGTGAATCAGGGTATGACAAATTAAAACAACTACCCCTTTTGATCTTGTTTTATTGTAAGAAAAAACCCTATTCTCTCTCTCTTTCCCGTTGCAGTGTATGAATGAATATTAAAGAATGCACATGACACAAAAATTTTACTTGGTTCACCCTCAATAGGCTACGTCCAAGGAGTATACAATGCCGATGTGCCGATTTACCAAATCCACTATAAGTGCACTACTGTTTACAAGTTCGGAGTGGACTCACTGTCCCACCTGGTTTACAACTACTCACAATATGAAAGCTCACCACTCTCTCAACTGAAGTGTGATCACTACTTATTCAGAATATCCACTCACAGTTTGAATAATTGCAGGTCCCTTCATTATCTCTAATGAAATCTGTATCCTTAACTGTTAATAGATGCTCTGTTGACGTCCCACTTTCACCCGCAGATGAATCTCTCTTTGCATCGGGTGTACCGGACAACCCCAATTTTTACGCGCAGCCCTTAATGCATCTTGCATGTAATTCCTTTGCCTTGCGCAAAATAATTTTTTTGCACAACACCTCTTTTATGTGCAACCACTTCTTTTTCGTGCAACCTCTTCTTTTACGAGCAACCTCTTCTTTTATGCTCAACCTCTACACTGCCTTGCGCGTAATTTTCTTCTTTTGCGCGCAATCCACTTTTCGCGCAACAATATTCTTTTTTCGCGCAACCTCTACTTTTCACACAAAAAGCTCTTTTATGCGCAACACCCTATTTTACACACAACAGAACTATTTTACCTGCAACCTAAGATTTACGTGAAAACCCCAGGCTTTACGCGCAAACTTTATGTTTACGCGCAACTCTCTTGTGTATTCCTATTTCGTGCTCCAGAACTCAGATACTCCCTAAGTCTTGATCTACTTCAAATGAGGGGGTCACTTCATATTTATAGGAAAAATCAACCCCTATGCGAAAAACCCTTCTTGAGCATGGAATAAACTTTGAGCGGGAAGAACGCATCTTCCACGCAACACCGTTTTTCACACACTGCACCAATATTTCACGCACCTCATGCCTTTACCAATTTTCAAGATTCTGATATTGAAACACCTCTTGCGCAAAAAAAAAACACCAATCCTCTATTTCATGTACCACGCTAATATTTCGTGCACCATTTTTTTTCGTGCACCAGGAAAATATTTTGCGCACCAATTTCCTTTTTCGCGCACCAATTTAATTTTTCATCCACCACATTACTTTTTCGGTCACATACCTTTTCCAAAAAACAAATCTCTCCATTTTCTGATTTTCAGGCCCAAAAATTTGGCAAACACTGGAAAACGGTGCCACCTTGTATCTAATCTTTCTGTACTACCTCCAGATTGTCCATTCCTTTGTTGAGGTTCTTCAATTAAACATGGATATACAACAAAATCTCTTGAACCTATAAAATCTCCATGTAAACCCCCTTTGTCAACAAATTATACATCGTGGTCTACTTTGTGAACAAACACAACATGGAGGCCCGCTTTGTCAACAAACAAAATCACCTTAAAAATTCTTCAATGATACCTTGAGAGATTTTTGCTCAACAATCTCCCCCTTTCGGTTTGTTGATAACTCTTATCATAAAAATTCTCTACACTTTGATACCTCATTAATACTTCTTCTAATTTCTACCACCATTCACCTCCTGCGATTCTAATAGCGATCAAGGATTTACTCAACACATACTCTAATCCCACATGAGCAATGCTCTACGTGAGAAACAAGAGTAAATAGAAATTTCATCAATGAATCACTTCATTCCTGAAACCAACTATGATACCAAACTGATACCAATTTCCAAACTGATACCAATTGTTAATACCACTCTCAAAAACCAATTGGCGATAGCTGGAAACCTTCAGACACCATTCCAACACCACTATTCTATTTTTATCACGATCCTCATCTACTGAGAAATCTATTCTTTGATCGATCACTTCTAGCATCACTAGATTCAATACTCTCCCCCTATCTCATTGCTCTTACCCTGTATCACTACTCCACCTATCAGCTTCTCCCCGTGTCTTTTACTAAGACATTTTATCGCTTCCTTATACATAGTTTCTCCCACTGGAGGAGTCATGATTTCTCCCCCTTTGTCAATGAACCCAAAGGTCACTCCTTTGTGGTCTGAAACAGAGTAGAGAACACATATCAACACATTAGGAGAAAATACACTATACCTTGGGGAGGGGGGGGGGTCCCACAGCCACACTTTTTCAAGTGTGGGGAGTCGACTGAAATCCCAGAGACAGTCGATGCCTCTCAAAAGATTCCTTGGGTAAGGCCTTTGTTAGAATGTCTATAACTTGTTGATCTGTAGGAACATACTCCAACTTCATGATTCCCTACTCAACATTCTCCTTGATAAAATGATACATTATATCAATGTGATTTTTCTTTGAGGGATGGATGAGATTTTTGCTGAGATTTATAGCACATGAGTTATCTCACTGGATTCCAATCGGAGACTTCACTTCTACCCCCATATCATCAAGCTGTTGCTTCATCCACAATAACTGTGTGCATGCTTGAGTGACCACAATATACTCATCTTCTATGGTTCTTAATGAAATGAAATCTTTCTTCTTTCTTATCCAAGCAATATGTAGTCCACCAAGATAGAATTCACCTCCTAACGTTGATTTCCTATCATCAGCTAAACTAAACCAATCTGCATCAGTATATCCCAATAACTCTGTCTGAGATTTTTTATTATAAATCAAGCCGAAATCCATTGTTTCCTTGATATACCGAAGTATTCTTTTCACTCAAGCATTTGAATTTCCTTGGGATTGATTTGATATCATGCTGCTTGGCATGTGGTGAAAACAATATCAGGTCTCGTCACTATCAGGTATAGTAAACTCCCAATAATTTTCCTGTATTATGTGATATTAATTGCCTTTCCATTATCATCTTTTGATAATTTCATTCGGGTAGCAACCAGATTCTTCATCTCCTTGGAGTTTTCCATTCCAAATCTTCTCAGAACCTCCTTGGAATATTTGGATTGAGAAATGAATGTTCCATTCCTTCCTTGTGTCACCTGTAAACCAAGGAAAAACGTCATCTCACCAATCATAGACATTTCAAACTCATGTTTCATGAATTTAGAAAACTGTTTACATTGTGCTTCATCTAATCCGCCAAAGAATATGTCATCAACATAAACCAGTACCATAATCATTTGATTACTGTTGTTGTTGAAATAGATATTGTAATAAAATCCTCCACACTGGAAACCAAGCTTCTTCAAATACTGATCTATCCTAGAGTACCATGCTATCAGTGCTTGTTTCAGTCCATATAACACCTTCTTCAGCCGAAAAACTTTGTTCTCATCCTCATAAATGAGAAAAACATCTGGCTGATTGATATAAACTTCTTCCTCCAGAATCCCATTCAAGAATGCATATTTGACATCCATATGGAATACTTTGAACTTTTTTGTATTGCAATGACTAGGAATAATCTGATTGTCTCAATCCTTGCAACCAGTGAAAATATCACATCAACATCAATTCCCTCTATCTGGAAGTATCCTTTGCACACTAATCATGATTTTTTTTGAATCACTATTATATATTCATTCATCTTGTTGCGAAAGACCCATTTTGTCCTGATGACATTCTTATCAGCTGGCCTCAAAACAATCTCCCACGCCTGATTCTTCTCAATCTGATCTAGCTCTTCATTCATAGCATGAACCCAGTTTTCATTTTCAACTGCATCCGTAAAACATTTAGGCTCTACTTGAGATAAGAAAGATGTCTGCTATAGAGATTTCATTCCTTTTGTCTGAACTGGAGATGACTGATCACCAATGATATTCTGCCTATCAATTTTTGCTTGTCTCCTTGGATTTTGTGCAGATACATATTTTTCTTCTTCATGCTCATCATCAGTATCTTCTTTTGAATCAACATAATCCACTTCTTCTCCTTCTTAATTACTTTCTTCATCGTCAATTTCATCTAGAAATTGTTCACCGTGCTGTTGAATATTCTCTTCATTCTCTACTACAGTGACAACATTTCTCTCAACTACTTTTCCCAGCCTTTTGTTAAAGCATTTTTATGCTTTTCTTTTTCTTGAGTATCCAAGGAATATCCCCTCATATCCACACGACTCAAATTTCCTATGTTTCTTCTTGTTAAGGATAAAGAAATTACTTCCAAATATTCAAAATTATTTCATTGTTGGATTCTTTCCATACCACATATCATAAAAAGTCTTTCCTTCCTTCAGACACAATAGATTCCTGTTAGAAATGTAGACAGATGTTAATACTGCCTCTTTACAAAATTTCTTTGGTAGGTCTTTTTCTATGAGCATTGTTCTGGCCATGTTGTTGATGATCCAATTTATCCTTTCAACCACACCATTCTGTTGGGGAGTTCTCACTGAGAAAACTTGATGTCTTATCCCATGTTTCTCAAGATAGTCTTCCACCTGACTGTTTGTGAACTCCATACCATTATCAGTATGAAACTTCAGAATTTTCTATCCCAGCATCCTTTAACACTCTCTCAGGTACTATTTTAAGTATCTGAACACATCAGACTTATGGGAAATAACAAATACCCATTCCATTCTGCTATAGTCATAAATAAAAAGAATGTAGTACCTCTTTCCATCAATTTATCATGGTGTGATAGGCCCACAAACATCAGCATGCACCAATTTGAGCACTCTTGTTGACCTCTTTTCCTTTTCCTTATACGTATTTCTAATGATATTCCCTTGTTGGCATGCATCGCACATGTGAGTATGATCATGTGAAATCTTAGAGAGGTTTCTTACTGCATCACACTTTACCAAATCTTCTAGGGATGGTTGACACAGATGACCAAGTCGTTTATGCCACACCTTGTTTTCTTATTCTCTGGATAGAAAGCACATATAGTCTTCTCCACTTACTAGGTAGATATTTCCCTTTGTTCTTTTTCCCTATAGAACCACTACCCCATATCTTCCTTTAACGATACACATCTTCTTAGTAAACCTTATAGAATGTACAAAGTCACATATTTGACACACACTTAACAAATTGTGACTGAGGCCTTCTACAACTAAGACATCAGCACATCTCATCTCTTTTCCCCCAAACATGGCCTTTCCTAATCCAATAATCTTCAGGCCTTCATCATTTCCAAACTTGACAACTCCTTCATTGTCATATTTTACGCCTGTAAAAAGATCTTTATTACCTTTCATGTGAGATGTGCAACCGCTGTCAAGGATCCACACACCAGAGAAATCTGATTCTTTATGGGAAATTTCTTCCACCACTGCCTTCTCATCCATTTTCTTCTTGGTACATATTTTTTCCTTCACACTCGACATGGATTGAGACTTTTGATCTTTCTCAGAGTATGATGGACCATCTTCACCATGAAAAGCTGCAAATATATTTTTCATTCTCAACTCACCTGGTGGTTCATTGATCTGATACTTGCGAACATTTTGATTCTACTTTGGCACATTCCTCTATATGGTCTAAGTATAGTACCTAGCCATGTGCCCAAATCCTCTTCACCAAAAATAGTGTCCTTCAAAATCTGTTCTAGATAACCATTCTCTGTTTGGATTCCACCTTTATTCCTGTGCCCTTCGATATCTCTTGTCTATCGAACACACATACTGTGAGTGTCCTATATTTCCACAACAATAACACCTAATATAATGTGCATTCCTTCATGTCACTTCAGCACTACTAGTTTCCCCTTGGGATCTCTAAATATTATGAATCTTCATTATGCCCAAATGAACCTTCAATCTTGGAATGGGTGCTTACGGCCTGACTTCAGTTTTCACAGCTTTTTGTTTTCGATCAAGCCCCCCATCGACCTTAGAATATCAACATAAATGATGCTTCCTTTCTGCAGAACCACTATTCTCCAATTTTAGCTTCTCATTTTTCTGATTGATCTGATTTTCTAGTGTCCCAATAAGAGTCAATAGTTTTTCTTGATCCTTAACCTGTTTTCGAAAACTGACAACTTCTCCTTCAAGTTCTTCAATACGCTTGATTTGATCTTTCCTTGTGTTATTCAAGATATCGATCTCCCTTTTCTGTGCTTCAATATTTATTTTATACCCACTAACTAATTCTGAGTCCTCTGGTGTTAATGACTTGAGTTTCTCAATTTATTCCATCAAATCATACTTCTCTTCTTCCTGCTGCTGCATATAGAGTTTGGCATCACAAACAACTTTGTTGGATTTCTTTGTTTTGGCTCTCCAAACATCTATATCTTAAAGAGTAGCCTCTAACTCAGCTTGCATATCAACTCTTCCCTCAACTTCTTCTTCTTCTTCATTAGATTCCCTTTCATTCTTCTTCTGAGAACTACAAACAACTTCCACCATAGCATTTTACCCACGATCTCTGCAGCTCTCTATCTCTTCAACGTCCTCAACCTCAGACTCGCCTGAACTGTCACATTCTTTTGAAAGAAGGTTCTTCTTCTTAAATAAATTTCTCTTGAATTGTTTCTTGCCTTTCCCATAGGTTGGAGACTTCTTCATGGGAATTTTAATTTCATCGACATCATCATCCTCTTGAAACTTTTTGGGGCACCTTGCTGCAAGATGTCCAACCTTTCCACATCGAAAACAAGCAAGTGGAATCTTCTCTTTAAACTTTCCTTTTCCTATTTGAAGGTTTGAGGAGAGGAATGACATCACCTCATCTGTATCTTCTTCTTCCTAATAATCTTAAATGGTGAGGTTCTTCATGGCCTTGAATTCCACCTCTTTGGATTTCCCTTTTTCCACAACATCGTTATCATCATTTCTCATTTCATATGAAACAAGCGTGTTATGCCAGTTATCCAATGTCAGCTCTTTCAGGTCTTTATCTTCCAGAATTGAAACATTCGCATTGAAATGAGTAGGAATTTTCCTCAATATGAACTTTACAATATTTATGTCTTCAATAACTTCTCCAAGACCTCACATGTCTTCAAATACATCATTTACCCTGTCAAATAATGCATCGGTAGAATCATTTGGGTTCATTCTCATATCTTCATACTTGTTCCACAACACTTGCAACTTTTCCTCTATGACCTTTGTATCTCCTTCATATATATTCAATAGCTTTTCCCACATTTCATGTGATGTTTTGAATGACATCACCTCCTTATAAAGAGCATTGGATATGGCTCCCCATAAAGCATTAATTCCCTTGGAATCAACATCCAATTCTCTACGCTCAGCTTCAGATAATTCACCACTATTAATATCATCTTTTATTCCATGAATTGCTACTGTGAACAGATCCATTCCCAAGGATTAAAAGTAGTGTTGCATCTGATTCTTCCATAGCTGAAAATTGTCCCCATCGAAGATCGGAATCCCTTTGTGATAGGTGACCACCATTTGAGAGAGAAACACATATATCAATATTTTCCTCTGATACCAATTGTTAGGTCCACAAGGCTAGATACCTGAGAGGGGGGTGAATCAAGGTATGGAAAATTAAAACAACTACCCCTTTTGATCTTGTTTTGTTGTTAGAAAAAACCCTCTTCTCTCTTTGATTCCCGTTGCAGTGTATGCATGAATCTTAAAGAATTCACATGACATGGAAATTTTACTTGGTTCACCCTCACTAGTCTACATCCAAGGAGCATGCACCAGCGATGTGCCAATGTACCAAATCCACTATAAGCACATTGCTGTTTACAAGTTTGGAGTGGACTCACTGTCCCTCCTGGTTTAAAACCACCCACAATATGAAATCTCACCACTCTCTCAACTGAATTGTTCTCACTAATTCTTCAGAATATCCAGTCGTAGTTTGAAGACTTATAGGTCCCTTCATTATCTCTAATTAAATATACATATTTAACTATTAATAGATGCTCTGTTGACGTCCCACTTTCACCCGCAGATGAATCTCTCTTTGCACCGGGTGTACCAGAGAACCCCAATTTTTACGCGCAGCCCTTACTGCACCTTGCACGTAATTCCTTTTCCTTGTGCAAAATATAATTTCCGTGCAATAACTCTTTTACACGCAACCAATTCTTTTTCACACAACCTATTATTTTATGAACAACCTCTTCTTTTACGCGCAACCTCTACACTGTCTTGCACGTAATTTTATTCTTTTGTGCGCAATACACTTTTCGTGAAACATTCTTCTTTTTCCATACAACCTCTAATTTTCGCGCAAATAGTTATTTTACGTGAAACACCCTCTTTTACACGCAACATACCTCTTTTACACATATCCTAATCTTTAAGCGCAAACTCCTAGCTTTATGCGCAAAATTTATGTTTACGTGCAACTTTCTTGCATATTCGTATTTCACGCGCCAAAGCTCAAATACTCTCTAAATCTTGAGCTACTTCAAATTAGGTGGTCACTTCATATTTATAGGCATAATCGACCCCTATGCGAAAGACCCTTCTTGAGCACAGAATACACTTAGAGCGCGAAGAACACATCTTACGCACAAAACCATTATTCGTGCATTGCTCCAATATTTCACGCACCTCATGCCTTTGCCAATTTTCAAGATTCTGATCTCGAAACAACTCTCGTGCAAAAAAAAAAAAACACCAATCCTCTATTTCGCGCACCATGCTAATATTTCGCGCATCATTTTCTTTTTCGCACACCAGGAAAATATTTCGCGCACCAATTTCCTTTTTCACGCACCACACAAATATTTCGCGCACCAATTTCATTTTTCGTGCACCACGCAAATATTTCACGCACCACTTCTCTTTTTCGTGCACCTACCTTTTCCAAAAACACACCTCTCCATTTTCTAATTTTTAGGCACAAAAATTTGGCAAACACAGGAAAACAACGCCACCTTGTATCTTCTCTTTTTGTACCACCTCCATATCTTCCATTCCTTTTTTGAGGTTCTTCAATAAAACATGGATATCCAACAACATCTCTTGAACCTGAAAAATCACCATGTAAACCCCCTTTGTCAACAAATTATACATCATGGTCTACTTTGTGAACAAACAAAACACGGAAGCCTGCTTTGTAAACAAACACAATCACCTCAAAAATTCTTCAATGATACCTTGAGAGGTTCTTTCCCAACAAATCTTGCTACGTGAAACTGAGGCCAAACCCCATAGATTCACTAGCATACTAGTACACGTCCACCTACCTAGATACTCGAGTTTCCCTCTTGTGCTCAAACAAGTTCAACAAGACAAGAAATATAGTTTTCACATGAAAATATCACTTCCACATCACACTCTAACCAAACATCCCCATGTACATCACACAAGTCAAAAAATCCACTTTTTGTTCAAATGAATTTTGAAATCAAACTCGCACCAAAATAGCCCACAACACATTTTTCATAACTTTCAAAATCCAACACATACTTTAACAATTTTATAAAATCTTTCCAAATATGATAAACATCACATAAAATCCCACTCACATGTTTCATAAAACCCTTTTTCATAAAAAAATCTATTTTTCACATCACACTCACACAAACATCCCATATCACATTCACACCTCTTTCACATTTCAGTAAACCCGTTAAAATTTTTTATAAAACATTTCCAAGAGTATACACATCACATGACAACCCCATTAACATTTAAAATTGACCATTTAATAATATAAACAATCCAAAAATAGTTTTCCATTATGGTTTCACCTCTTACATAAATCATTAAACCATTCAAAACTTTCATAAAACAATTCCAAGGAGTGTACCCAAGATTTTCACATAAAACCCATTTCAAAACCATATTTCAAGGAAAAAATAACACCAATAAAAATTCAAAACAAAATTGGAAGCCCCAAAAAAATTTATTAAACAACCCCCAAGTGTTATACAAATACCTCAAACAATACCACAAAAGATCCACATGAAAAACACATGTTTTCAAAATCACTTTCAAGAAGTACAACATGGTTTTACACCTTAAACCCATTAAAAACCCCACTTTCAAACCCAATGGAACAAAAAGACCATAAAAATGTAGAATTTGTAGTTCAAACAAGATTTATTAAACTAATTTCATATTTTCTAAAATACACCCAAATAATACCCTAGGTGTTACACCTGAAAAACACCCAATTTCAAGAAAAAATGCAACTGTAAAATTAAACTCTTAACCAAATCAATCATGAACAATTTTCACACCACAAAAAACATATGGGGAATATTAATAATGATAAAATATAGAAATCTAACTCATCAATAATTTTTTATACATGGAACCACCTACCGAAAGTGTCGAATCCCTCAAATATTGGTGCAAAACATCAAGCGCACCATCGCTGCCCCACAAGGAAGTGAAGAGAAACTTTAAATATCAATATTACACAAACAATACTCCATGTAAAACCATAGGTTCTAAGACTATCTTCTGGACACTTTGGAACATCAAGAAAGAGGGATGAAACCCTAAGGAAATGGAAGAAAAGTAAGGGAGGAACACTTACTGGAACGAATCTTGGGGAAATCGACCTAAATCCACCAGTATTTGAATTTTAAAATAGCCAAAATTTATGGGAGGTTATAAAAAGGATGAGGAGATCATATAAGAATTTTAATGGGGTAAAAAGAGTGAGAAATGAAGGATTTATTAAGGAAACAAATTACCTTTATAAATCTGCTCGAATTGTGGAAGCTTAAGAAGTTTCGGCTTAATCCGCGAAGAAAGTGAGCTCTAAAGAGGGGGAGAAGATAATGGGGGAATTCATCGGTTTAGTGGGATTAGGTTTGAGGTATAATCACCAAAAAATAGTAAAATTTAATAAGTTATTAAATAAACAAATATTTTTTTAAAACTAGAAATGGGCTTTCGGGATGGCACAAATCCTTAAATAAGAACCCAAATTCACCATTATTATAGATTCCTAAAAGGTCCAAATTTAAATGGAGGTGTTAATAGGTCAGAGGAGGACATTTAGAAATTGGAATGGGTGAAAAATAGTAAAAAATTAAAGGTTATAAAAGAAACTAAATTGGTTTTTAAATCTGAAAATGAGCTCATGGTTTGGCCCAAATCAGGAAAACTCACCCTTTCCTCAAAACAAACTTGGGAAACCCCCAAAACAAAGAAATAATGGAAATTAAATGAAAAATAAATTTAAAAGAAGTCATGGATGTGACATGAAGTATCTCATGTCTCGCAGTCAGGTTTTGATAATCCCAATAAGAAACATAATCTTTTGATTTGAAAAATGTAAGGACCAAATTTTGAAATGAAGACCACGTTGGAATTGAAAACACAGTTCATAAAAAAGACAATGACATTACCATACATTTAAAAACCCCAAACACCATCAGTATAACTACCAAAATAATATATTGCTTACATTGGAAGGAAACTTACACAATAAACTTTAAACAAAAACCCAACAACACATCACTTTTGAGAATTTCCTCCCTAACGCTTTCTAGCGACACCCTGATAGAATTGACGCAAGTGACACAAGCATACACATGCCCGAAAGTGCTTCAGAGAATTTGTACATGAGGGATTTTTATGACCCATATTTCCACATATATAACACATGAGGATATCTCACTCCGAAGAGGTTGATGAAATATCCTGAGGCATTTTGATTCCATGACTTGCTCTATCAAATTTCAATCACTTACTCATCTCTTTTACAGAATCCTTACTGCTACTCCTAAGAATTGAAGAAGGTAGGACTACTTTGAGCACTCCCTCCATCCCAAATTCGACACGAAAATCTTGTCTCACCACATTGGAAAACAAAGTTAGGTTGGAATATGACACCTTCGAATGAAAATCGGGAGGGATACCTACGTCAAAATGCCAAGACTTCACGGAGTCATATGTATCATACCTTGAATCAAAAATGGACTTGATCCACAAAGAACTTGAAATATTCCAACACTGATCCATTACCATGCTTCAGAAAACCCATCTTTATCCCCTTTGTCACCTTTTCGTTCTTAGAGAAATACTGACGAATGAATAAATCCTTGAAAACTCCAAAGTAAGCTCTTGATAGGGCTTGTTCTGAGATACCGACTTCCACCACATCCACAGTGAACCTTCAAGCATGAAGGTTGAAAAATTTACCTTCAAAGACTTGGGAAACTCAATGAGGCTAAAGTCCCTTTCAATATTTCTTATCCATTCCTCCGCTACCAAAGGGTCCGCTTGACCATAAAATTGAAGTTCCATGGGAACAACCACTAGACAAGAAAAATTCAAGAACCAAATCAAAGTAAACTCAATAATAAAAATCTTCAAGATCAAACACTACATAAGATACCAACCTCAAACAAAAGAAAGAAAACCATTATTAACAACAAACATATCATTTTTGATAACATTTTAATTTAAAGAAAAAAATTTGTGGATTTCACTCTCACAATTGGTGTTTCATCGAGCCTCACTCACATTCATATTTCCATGCCACCCTAGGCACCCATCCACCATTCCATACTAGGAATCTATTCCCATTTCCCTATAAAACCATGCATGTGAGTACCCATGAAAACACTGAAGTCTAAAACAAAACAACTTCATTTTCCAAAAACAAATCATTCATACCATTTCAAAAATCATGTACCTTCCAAAGGTACCCTATCAACCAAGTCAAAATTAATTTGGTTTAAATATCATCCCATTTCATTTAAAATAATCCCTAAATCAAACATGGAATTTTAGACAAAAATTTTCCAAAACCAATTTATCTGATTCAAACACCTTTCAGAATTAAAAGGATACCCAAAACAACTCAAAAAAGTAACTAGTGGTGATGGGTGGATTGACCATATGTTTGGTGACCATATGCCAAACACATCACGAACACAAAGAGCCTTCTAGGACCACACCTCTAGCTCCACATGGATTTCCAGGTCGTGCGAGCTCATGAGGACAATTGGACCAACTTCCCTTGTTGTATCCCAATCATCAAACAAACCCTAAAGACTAAAGAAACTAATTAAAACTAAATTCCCATGGAAACCTGAGGATCACAACAAGAAAGATTTCATGACACTCTTCCTGAACCTACCCCCCAAGTCCCAATAATCCTACTCCATCTACCTTGACATCCCCAAATAAAAAAGGTCACTCTGAAAAGAAAGGTCCACTTGGAGATGACCTCCTTTGATACCATTTTGTCATGAACCAACCCGGGTCGACCCTGAACCGGTCACCCGAGCCAATCCACAGCATGACCCAAGAGGCATTCCCAATCCTCTCAACCTGGTGACAAGCGCTAGGGAATCGACAGGGTGATGATGGGAACGATTTATCCCAATATAAAAAAATAAAATTAGTGGAAATAATAAAGAGAATATCAAAATAAATAAACCAAAAAAATGGACTAAAAAAGAACTGAATAAAAATAAAACTAACTGAACAGTACAACCACTATCTCCATATAACCCTAAGGGTCACTCTACAACTCAATAATCAGACATAACCCAAGGAAAAAAAACCCAATTTGGATCATTCAAAAGGACTAAAAATAGAAAATAACTATAGATGTGAGTATTAAAACTCAACAGGTTATCCTGAAATTCTATTCCCTAATGCACTACCTTTAAAATGAAAGAAACATCAATTCTATGTTTGAACTAAAATATATTAAAGTATGAATTTATACAGTTTTTAATCAAAATTAATGTACAATCCATTTACCTTAATCATTTTCAAAACCAAATTCTAACCTTAAGTGTTACCTTGCTATTTCTTGGGGAAAGTGATGATTTCATTTAAAAATAGCACTAAAGAGTTTAAAACACATTTGTTTAAAAACAATTTCATAGGAGTTAGGAAACCAAAACATCACTATCCATGAAAAACACCACATAAGAGTACCAAGGCATTAATATATCAAGGGAAATTTAAATAGGTATACAAGTATCTCAACAACAGTTCAAACAGATAAAAGGCACTAGACATAGGCAAACCCAAGAGATAAAGAATAATCCAGATGACACTAATACCTATGATCCCATATACAGTAGCATGCCACATACAATGAAACCTAATTCCCTATATGCTTAACCACAATTTTTAAGAAATACTAAGAGAAAATCCCATAACAATGAACCTAGTATATTTGCCTACTATGGGCTACTGGTCAGTACCATAACCTACCAGTGCAACACTCATCTCAGAAAATTATCTCAATATTCCAGGTTCCTATGTCTAAAGTATTAAAGGGGGTGAGACAACATATTTCAGCCAGGAATCAAATAACAACATATATATTATATTAATAACAGCAAGCCTCACCCTGGGTCTCCCTAAGGAATGCTTTCGTGCCTCAGAATAAATAAAGTACAAAGGGTTACCAACTGAGAAACCCATATAATGGAACCCTAGGATTCCAAACCGAGGAAATACCAACCATTATATGCCGACAAGTTGTGAGGAGCATCCAATAGAGGTTTTTGTAATAATCACTTTTCCTTATCTTCACAAAGTGGCCAAATGGGCCTTTAAATATTCTGTAAAACCATCCTTTATCAAAAATGCAACCCAACTTTCAAAAGAGGTTTTAAACACACCATTTCACATAAAATCATTTATAAAACACCTTTATAAAAAATTTCCATCACACTTTTATTCAAAACCATTTCACAGGTAAAAGCTAATCCAGTTACAACTCAATATCATAAGATAAGCCATTTTTAAGGCCAAATCACACTTTTTAGCTTAAAAAAACAATTGAAACCACTTTAAAGAAACCCAAAAGAACCATTTAAAATTTTAAAAACTTATTAAAAAACCACACTATGCTTTAAATATCACAAAACAATCCCAAAGGCTAACCATTAATTTTTCTGAACACAAGGTGTGCACTAAATTAGAAAAACAAGCCTAATTATCAAAAACCAAGACTTTAAACATTATCCGCACACAAAACATCTAACCAAGTGGGTAATCAAAAATATTTATTATGAATATAAAGTAAAATGAACATAAAATTGTTGGTAAAAATCCCTTAAGGTATCATTGAAGCATTTTTGTGGTGATTGTGTTTGTTGAAAAAGCAGGCCTCCACGTTGTGTTTGTTCACAAAGAAGACCATGATGTCTAATTTTTTGAAAAAGGGGGTTTACATGGTGATTTTTCAGGTTCAAGAGATGTTTTTGGATATCCATGTTTGAAAAAAGAACCCCAAAAAAGGAATGAACAATCTGGAGGTGGTACAAAAAGAGCAGATACAAGGTTGCACCATTTTCCTGTGATTGCCAAATTTTTGGGCCTAAAAATCAGAAAATAGAGAGATATGTTTTTAGAAAAGAGAGGTGCATGAAAAATTAAAGTGTTGAATTAAAAAGAAAGTGGTACGTGAAATATTGGTGTGGTGTATAAAATAGAGGAATGAAGTTTTTCATTCAAGAGGTGTTTCAAGATCAGAAGCTCAAAAATTGGAAAAGGTATGAGGTGCACAAAATATTGGAGCATTGCATGAAATATAGTGTTGCACAGAATATGTTTTTTTTGTGTTCAAAGAGGACTACATGCACAAGCAGGTTTTTTTCATAGGGGTCAAGTTTGCCTATAAATATGAAGGGACCCCCTCATTTGAAAAACCTCAAGACTTAGAGAGAATCCAAGATCTGGCGTGCAAAATTGGAATAAGCAAGGGAGTTGCGTGTAAACATCATGTTTGCATGTAAAGAAAAGGTTGCATGTAAAATAAGGCTGTTTTCACATAAAATAATTAGTTTCACGTAAAATAGGTGTTGCATGAAAAGTGTATTTCACACAAAAGTAGGGAATTGCGCGCAAGGCCTAGTGAAGGATGCATATAAAAATTGGGGTTGCCCGGTACCCCCAGTGAAAAGTGAGACTCATCTGTGGGTGAAAATGGGACGTCAAAAGAGTATCTATCGATGGTTAAGGATGTAAATTTAATTAGAGACAATGAAAAGAGAAACATGTCTATAAAATGTGAGTAAATATTCTGAAGAAGCAGTGAGCACACTTCATTTGAGAGAGTAGTGAGATTTCATATCGTGATTGGTTGTAAACTAGAAGGGACATTGAGTCCACTTAGAACATTGTAAACATTAGTTATCTTTTAGTGAAGTTGGTACATTGGCACATCGTTGGTGTATGCTCCTTGGACATAGCCTAGTGAGGGTGAACCAATTAAAAACCATTGTTTCCTTTGCATGATTTGATTTCAGTTTATACTTTGCTATGGGAAAGAGAGAGAAGAGAGTTTTTCTTAACAGCGAAACAAGATCAATAGGGGAAGTTGTTTTAATCTGTCATACCCTGATTCACCCTCCCTCTCAGGGTATCTAACCTAGTGGACCTAATAATTGGTATCAGAGGGAAAAGTTGATATCAGTGTTTCTCTCTAAAATGGAGGTCACTAATCATAAAGGGATTTTGATCTTCGATGAAGAAAATTTTCAGCTATGGAAGAATCGAATGAAACACTACTTCCAATGTTTGGGAATGAATGGATTTACAGTATAAATTCATGGTATAATAGCTGATATTAATAGTAATGCACTATCGAAAGCTGAGTGTAGAGAATTGGATGATGATGCCAAGGGAATTAATGCTTTAAGGGGATCCCTATCCAATGATATCTATATGAAGGTGATATCATGCCAAACCTCACATGCCATGTGGGAAAAACTATTAAATATATATGAAGTATATACAAAGTTTATAGAAGAAAAGTTGAAAGTGTTATGGAAAAAGTATGAAGATCTTAGAATGAGCCCGAATGAGTGTGTTGATGCATTCTTTGACAGGGTAAATGTTGTAGCAGAATACATGCGAGGTCTTGGAGAAGTTATTGAATACATAAATATTGTGAAGCACATCTTGAGGAAACTTACACCTTGGTTAACTCCAAAAGTTTCAGTTTTGGAAGATAAATACCCGAAAGAGATGACATTGGATAACTTTCACAACACCCTTATTGCATATGAAATGATAAATGATGATAACAATGCTATGGAAAAGGAAAAATCCAAAGAGGTGGCATTTAAGACCATGATAAAGATTACTATTGAAGATTATCAAAAAGAAGAACAGATAGATGAGGTGATTTCATTCCTTTCCTCTATTCTTCAAAGAGTAAAAGGAAAGTTCAAAGGGAAACTTCCACTTGCTTGCTTTATATGTGGAAAATTTGGTCACCTTGCTACAAGGTTCCCCAAGAAGTTCCAAGAAGATGATTATGATGAAGTTGAAATTCCTAAGAAGAAGTGTCTAGCTTATGGGAAAGGCAAGAAACAATTCAAGAGAAATTTATTTAATAAGAAGAATCTCTTTTCAAAAGAATGTGACCGTTCAGATGAGTCTGAGGTTGAGGAGGTTGAAGAGATAGAGAACTACAAAGATCGTGGAGAAAATGATATGGTGGTAGTTGACGGTAGTAATCAGAAAAAGGAAGAAACTGACATTGATGAAGAAGAAGAAGTTGAAGGATGATTTTATATACAAGATGAGTTAGAGGATTCTCTTGAAGAGATAGATGTTTGGAGAGATAAAACAAAGAAAACCAACAAAGTAGTTCGTGAAGCCAAACTCAATATGCAGCAGAAAGAATAAGAGAAGTATGAATTGATTAAATAAATTGAAAAATTCAAGTCATCAGCACCAGAGGAATCAGAACCGGTTAGTGAGTATAAAATCAAGAATGAATAACAGAAAAGGTAAATCGATGGCTTGAAGGACACAATGAAAAAAAACATGCATATTGATGAACTTGAAGGAGAAGTTCTCGGTCTGTGAAAAATGGTTAAGGAACAAGAAAAACTTCTGATTCCCAGGACGTTATCGGGAAAGCATATCTTTTAGAAGACATAAAATATGAATGATGATCCTATTAGTTCAGTAGGAAAGAAGTAGCAATCGAGCTCAGATGTAAAGGATGATTTGGGGGTCGATCAGAAACAGAAATAAGTCAAGAATTAAGTCAGACCGCAAGCACGCATTCCAAAAATGAAAATTGATGTGGGTATAAAGAAGGATTAGAAAATTCAAGGAACTGAAGGAAAAACTAGCGGTAAAAAAGGGACATGAATAAACGTGCCTTTCATCAGGTGTTATTGTTGTGGAAAGATGGGAAACTCACAAAATGTGTGTTCTATAGCCAGAAGATACCGAAGGGCACAATAATAGAGGTGGAATCCAAACAGAGAATGGTTCTCTAGAACATATTTCTAAGGACACTATTTTTGGTTTAGAATATTTTGGCACATGGATAGATACTATACATTGACCATATAGAGGATTGTGACACTCTAGAATCAAAATGTTCACAAGCATCAAACCAACGAACCAACAGGTGATTTGAAAATGAAAAATAGATTTGAAGATTTTCTAGATGAAGCTGGTCCATCATACTATGAAAATGATTAGAAGTCTAAATCTATGACAAGTGTGAAATAAAAAATATAGACCAAGAAGAAAAAGTATGAGAAGGTAGTGGTGGCCGAAATTTCCCTTAAAGCATCAGACCGTTCTAGTGTGTGGATCCTTGACATTGGTTGCACATCTCACATGACAGGTAATAAGGATATTTTTAAAGGAATAAAATATGAAAAAAAAGTTTTCAAGTTTGGAAATGATGAAGGACTGAATATTATTGGCTTAGAAAAGGACAGGTTTGGTGGCAAAGAGATGAGACGTGCTGATGTCTTAGTAGTAGAAGGCCTTAGTCAAATTTTCTCAGCGTAAGTCAACTATGTGACTCAGGAAATTATATAAGGTTTACTAAGAATATGTGTATAATCAAAGGAAGATACAGAGCAGTGGTTCTTCTAGAAAAAATAACAAAGGGAAATCTCTATCTAGTAAGTGGAGAAGAAGATATGTGCTTTCTGTTCAGAGAGGAAGAAAACAAGCTATGGCATAAATGACTTGGTCATCTATGACAACCATCCCTGGAAGATCTCGTAAAGTGTGATACAGCAAGAGACCTCCCTATGCTATCACGTGATCATAATCACACATGCGATTAATGCCAATAAGGGAAGCTCATCAAAAAGACGTATAAGGAAAAGGAAAAGAAGTCAACAAGACTGCTCGAATTGGTGCATGTTGGTCTTTGTGGGCCCATCACACCAAGAGAAATTAATTGAAAGAGGTACTATGATCTTTTTGTTGATGTATATAGCATAATGGCATGGGTATTTGTTTTTTTACATAAGACCGATGTGTTTAGCTGGTTAAAAAAATACTGGAGGGAGTGCAAAAGGATGCTGGGATAAGAAATTCTAAAGCTTCATACTGAAAATGGTATAGAATTCACAAACTGTCAGGTGGAAGACTATCTCTAGAAACATGGTATAAGGCATCAAGTTTTCTTAGTGAGAAAACCCCAATATAATGGAGTGGTTGAAAGGAGAAATCGGATCATCAACAACATGTCTAGAATGATGATTATAGAAAAAGACCTACCAGAGAGGTTCTGGAAGGAAGCAGTGTTGACATCAGTCTATATTTCTAATAGAGCTCTATTATGCCTGAAGGAAGGAAAGAATCCATATCAGATGTGGTACGGAAGGAATTAAATAGTGAAATAATTTTGAATATTTGGGAGTAAGTGATTCATTCTCAATAAGGAAAAACATAGGAAATTTGAGTCACAATGAGATGAGGGGATATTCCTTGGCTACTCAGGAAAAATAAGAGCATATAAATGCTTTAATAAAAGGTTGGGAAAATTAGTTGAGAGCAATGATGTCACTGTTGTGTAAATTGATGAAAATGTTCAACAACACATTGAATAATTTCCTAATGAAAGTGATCAGGAGGAATTAATTTCAGGGGGAGATGAAGTGGCCGATGCTAATTCAAAAGAAGATACCGATGATGAGCATGAGGAAGTAAAATTTTTATCTACACAAAATCCAAGAAGTTGAGATAAAATTGAATGGAAGAATATCATTGGTGATCAATCAGCTTCAGTTCAGGTAAGAAGAATGAAATATATATAACATACATCTTTCCTATATCAGGTAGAGATGAAATGATTTGTTGATGCAGTTGAAGATGAAAACTGGCTTCAGGCTATGAATGCAGATCTAGATTAGATTGAGAAGAATCAGACGTGGGATATTGATTTGAGGCCAGTAGATAAGAATTTCATCTGGACTAAATGGGTCTATCACAACAAGATGAATGAATATGGAACTGTGATTCGAAATAAATCATGACTAGTGTGCAAAGGATACTCCTAGATAGAGGGCATTGATGTCGATGATACATTTGCACCTGTTTCAAGGATGGAAACAATCAGATTATTCTTGTCCACTACGGTGCAACATAAGTTTAAGGTTTTTCATATGGATGTTAAATCTACATTCTTGAATGGGGTTCTATAGAAAGAAGTGTATATCAAGAATCCATATGGTTTTCTCATTCATGAGGATGAGAATAAGGTTTTTCGGCTGAAGAAGGCATTATATGGGCTGAAACAAGCACCAAGAGAATGGTACTCAAGGCTTGATCAGTATTTGAAGAAGCTTGGTTTCCAGTGTGGTGGAGTTGATTAAAATCTATATTTCAACAATTATAGTAATCAAAGGATGGTGGTGATGGTTTATGTCGATGACATAATATTTTGTAGATCAGATGAAGCTCAGTGTAGATAGTTTTTCAAATTCATGAAAAGTGAGTTTGAAATATCAATGATTGGAGAGCTGAAATTTTCCCTTGGATTATAGGTATCATAAGGAAGGAATGACACTTTCATTTCTCAATCAAAATATTCCAATGATGTTTTAAGAAGATTTAAAATGGAAAATTCCAAGTAAATGAATACTCTGGTTGCTACCTAGATGAAATTATCAAAAGATGATAATGGAAATGCAGTTAATATCATATAATACAAGTAGATTATTGGGAGTCTACTGTACCTGATAGTGATGAGACCTGATATTGTTTTCACCACATGCCAAGAAGTGAGATATTAGAGTAATCCCAAGTAAAGACACATTCTTGCAGTGAAAAGGATACTTCAGTATATCAAAGAAACTGTGGATTTCAGCTTGATGTATAATGACAAGTCTTAGCAAGAGTTGTTGGGATATATAGATGTATATTGGGTGGTTTAACAGATGATAGGAAATCAACATCAGGAGGTGCTTTATATCTTGGTGGTTTGTGTATTTCATGGCTAATCAAGAAGAAAGATTTAATTTAATTGAGAACCGCAGAAGCTGGGTATATTTCCGACACTCAAGCATGCACACAATTATTGTGGATGAAGTAGCATCTTGATGATATGGGCATTGAAGTGAAGTCTCTGATCAGAATCTAGTGAGATAACTCAAGTGCTATCAATATAAGAAAAAAAATAAATTCCATCACTCAAGGAAAAAGAACATTGATATCAAATATCATTTTATCAAGGAGAAGGTTGAGTACGAAATCGTGAAGTTAGAGTATGTTCCTACAGAACTCCAATTTGTAGATATTTTGACAAAGGCCTTACCCAAGGAAGCTTTTGAGAGGAATCAACTAGCTTTGGGAGTCCAGTCAATTCCCCACACTTAAAAAAGTGTGGTTGTGGAACCCCCCTCTCCCCGAGGTATGGGTTGTGTTCCTTATTATACTAATATGTGTTCTCCAATATGTTGTACACCACAAAAGAGTGATCTTTGGGTTCATTGACAAAAGGGGAGAAATAGTGACTCCTAAAGGGGGAGAAACTGTGGCTAAAGAGGGGAGACAATTTATTCTCTAGAGACATGGGGAGAAGCTGACAGGTGGAGTAATGAGATAGGGGAAATTTATCAAGACAGGTGGAGAAGTTGTTAGGAGGAGAACCATGATGAGAGTGTGTAGTGTTTGAAGTGATCGACAAAAAGTAAAGAAGGAAGAGTTTCAAATATGATGATGCTAGAAGTGATTGATGAAAGATTAGATATCATGACAAATGAGGATCATGATAAAAGTAGAAGAGTGGTGTTGGAATAGTGTTAGAAGGTTTCCAGCTATCACCAATTGGTATCAGTGTGGTATCCATAATTGGTATCAGTTTCACAATTGGTATCAGTTTAGTGTCAACAGTTTGTGTCTAAAATGAAGTGATTCATTGATGATCTTTTCATTTACTCTTGTTTCTCATGGTGAGCATTTCTCATGTGGGCTTAGAGTATGTGTTGAGTGAATCCTTGATTTCTATCAGAATCACATGAGGTGAATGGTGGTAGCGTTTGGAAGAAGCATTAATGAGGTATCAAAGTGCAGAGAATTTTTATGAGAATATTTTTCAACAAACCAAAAGGGGGAGATTGTTGGGAAAAAATCCCTCAAGGTATCATTGAAGCATTTTTGAGGTGATTGTGTGTTTTGACAAAGTGGGCCTCCATGTTGTGTTTGTTCACAAAGCAGACAATGATGTCTAATTTGTTGACAAATAGGATTTACATGGTGATTTTTTTGGGTTCAAGAGATATTTTTGGCTATCCATGTTTGATAGAAGAACCCTAAAAAAGGAATGGATGATATTGAGGAGGTAAAAAAAGAGCAGATACTAGGTGGTGTCATTTTCTAGTGTTTTCCAAATTTTTGGGTCTGAAAATCAGAAAATGGAGAGATGTGTTTTAGGAATAGGGAGGTGTGCGCAAAATTAAAGTGGTATGAGAAATATTGGAATGGTGCATGAAATAGAGGAATAAAGTTTTTTATGCAAGGGGAATTTCGAGATCAGAATCTCAAAAATTGGCGAATTCATGAGGTGTGTGAAAAAATTGGAGCATTGCGCAAAATATGGTGTTGCATAGAAGATGTGTTTTTCTCACTCAAAGAGGATTACACGTGCAAGGAGGTTTTTTCTCACATTGGTCAAGTTTTCCTATAAATATCAAGTGACCCCCTCATTTGAAAAAACTCAAGACATAGAGAGAATTCGAGCTATGGTGCGCAAAATTAGAATAAGTAAGGGAGTTGCGCGTAAACGTCAAGTTTACGCATAAAGAGGTGTTTGTACATGAATTTTTGGCTACGTGTAAAGAGGAGGTTGCACATAAATCTTAGACTGCATGCAAAAGAGTTGTTTACACATAAAGAAAAGGTTGCGCATAAAATAAGGCTTTTTGCGCGTAAAAGAGGTGTTGCACGAAAAGTGTATTTCGTGCAAAAGGAGGTAATTGCGCTCAAGGCCCAGTGAAGGTTGCGTGTAAAAATCAGGGTTGTTCGGTACACCCGGTTCAAAGTGAGATTCATCTATGAGTGAAAATGGGATGTCAAAAGAGCATCTATCAATAGTTAAGGATGCAGATTTCATTAGAGATAATGAAGAGAACTACATGTCTATAAACTGTGAGTAGATCTTCTGTAGAAGCAGTGAGCACACTTTAGTTGAGAGATCAGTGATCTTTCATATCATTATTGGTTGTAAAATAGAAGGGACAGTGAGTCCACTTCGAACATTATAAACAACAATGCACTTTTAGTGAAGTTGGTACATCATCACATAACCAGTGTACGCTCCTTGGATGTAGCCCAGTGAGGGTGAACCAAATAAAAATCACCGTGTCCTGTGCATGATTTTATTTCTATTTATACTTTGCTATGGGAAATAGAGAGAAGATGATTTTTCTTAACAGTGAAACAAGATCAATAGGGGCAGTTGATTTAATTTGTCATACCCTGATTCATCCCCCCTATCAGGGTATCTAACCTAGTGGACCTAAAAAAAATTAATGATTCTTAAATTTATAAGGAAAACACATCGGAATTGTTGGGAAAAAATCTCTCAAGGTATCATTGAATCATTTTTGAGGTGATTGTGTTTTTTGACTAAGTGGACATCTAAGTGGTCATTGTTGATAAAGAAAAACAATGACATACAAATTGTTGACAAAGAGGATTTCATGATGGAATGTCGAGTTCAAGAGACGAGGTCAACGATCCATGTTTGATTCAAGAACGTTGATAATGGAATGGACGATCTGGAGGTGGTACAAAAAGAACAGATACAAGGTGGCGCCGTTTTCCAGTGTTTGCCAAATTTTTGGGTCTGAAAATCGACAAATGAAGAAAAGTGTTTTTGGAAAAGGGACTTGCACGCCGAGGACTTTGAGTATAGGAAACTTGTGCGCCATATGTTTTTCAAGATCAGAAGATCAAAATATGGCAAAGGAAACAGGTTCGTGCAAGTTTGGGAGTTGGTCGCACAAGTGTCTAGGAGGACAGAAGACTTGCACGCCGAGACGGGGCCGCGCAGGTGACTTGTGCGCCGTTGTGCAGGGTGATCAATTTGCCTATAAATACTGGACCACCCCTCCTCATTTCTTACCGAAGTTCAACACTTTGAGAAATTAGAGCTCCCGTAGCGCAGGTGTGGTGGTCGCGCAAGTGGTGTGTGATCGCGCAGGTGGAGTTGTGCGCCTGTGTGAGGAGTTGCATGCTAGTGTGAGAAGTTGCGCGCTGGTTGGCAGTTGCGCGCCAATATTGGTTTGGGCGTAAAAGGAAGAGAGTCGCGCAAGTTTAGAGTAGGGGAAGCTTGTGTTGCGCAAGTGTCTGAGGTGGACTTGCGCGCCCGTTGTGACTTGCGTGCCGATACTTGCGCGCCGAGATTGAATTGCGCGCCAAGTAAGGTTTATTTCCGGCAGTGATTTTTGGGCTGCGTGGAAGCTGTAAGTTTTCCCAATACCTTCGGTGCAAAGAGAGATTCATCTATGGGTGAAAATTGGGATTCAACAGAGCATCTACTTATAGAGGAAGATGCATTCTTTCATGCAAATGAAGATACCTACAGGTCTATAAACTGTGAGTGGATCCTTTCCGACGCAGTGAGAAAAGGAAGAGGAAGAAGGTGATCCTCTCCACCGGTAGTGAGCCGTAGAGAGAGAAACAAGGAGTGGCCCTTGGTAAAGGAGTGAGATGACCCTAAATCTTGTAAAGATAGTGAGCCTGGGACAGAGTGACTGTACCCGAACCTTGTAATCCACAACTAGTGAAGTTTAGTAGAATTTGGTATGACCGAAAACCTGTCGGCGTATGCTCCTTGGACGTAGCCTAGTGCGGGTGAACCAAGTAAAAATCATTGTGTCCTGTGCATGCTTTACTTTCTGTTTACATTGTGAAATAGGAAAGAGAGAGAAGAGTGTTTTTCTTAACAGCGAAACAAGATCAGAACGAGCATTAATTTTAAATTAGTCATACCCTGATTCACCCCCCCGCTCAGGGTATTTAGCCCTGTGGACCTAAAAATTGGTATCAGAGGGAAAGGCTGATATTAGTTCTTCTCTCAATGGAGGTCACCAATCATAAAGGGATTCTAATATTCGACAGGAACAACTTTTAGTTATGGAAGAATCAGATGCAACACTACTTCTGATCTTTGGGAATGGATGTATTCACAGCAGCAATGCATGGTATAACAGCTGATATTAATAGTGGCGTATTATCAGAAGCTGAACGTAGAGAGTTGGATGCAGATTCCAAAGCAATTAATGCCTTAGGAGGAGCCCTATCCAATCCTATCTATACAAAGGTGATGTCATGCAAAACGTCATGTTCCATGTGGGAAAAGATATTGAATATATATGAAGGAGATACAAAGGTCAGAGAGGCAAAGCTACAAGTGTTGTGGAATAGGTATGAAGATCTGAAGATGAAACCGAATGAGTCTGTTGATGCATTTTTTGACAGGGTAAATATTGTTGTGGAAGATATGCGAGGTCTTGGTGAATTCATTGAAGACATAAAGATCGTAAAGCGCATCTTGAGGAAGCTTCCACCTCGGTTCAATCCGAAAATTTCTGTACTAGAAGATAAAGATCCCAAAGAGATGACACAGGACAACTTGCACAATACCTTGGTTGCATATGAGATGAGGAATGATGACAAAGAGGCTGTGGAAATGGGTAAATCCAAAGAAGTGGAATTCAAGGCCATGAAGAATCTCACAATTGAAGATTCTCAAGAAGAAGAAGAGACATATGAGGTGATTTCATTCCTTTCATCAAATCTGCAAAGAGGAAGAGGAAAGTTTAAAGGGAAACTTCCACTAGCATGCTTTCGATGTGGAAAGGTTGGTCATCTTGCAGAAAGATGCCCCAAGAAGTTTCAAGATAATGATAATGATGATGATGAAGTTGAAATTCCCAAGAAGAATACGTCAGCTTTTGTGAAAGGGAAGAAACAATTCAAGATAAATTTCTTCAAGAAGAAGAATCTTCTTTCACAAGAATTTGAAAGTTCAGATGAGTCTGAGGATGAAGAGGTTGAGAAGATAGAAAATTTCAGAGATTGTGGGGTAAATTCCTTGGTGGCGATTGTTGGTAGTTCTCAGAAAAAGGAAGAAGCTGACGTTGAAGAAGAAGAAGAAATTGAAGGGAGAGTTGATATGGAAGCCAAATTGGAAGCAGCTCTTGAGGAGATAGACGTTTGGAGAGCCAAAACGAAGAAATCCAATAAAGTGGTTCATGATGCCAAACTCTATATGCAACAACAAGATGAATAAAAGTTAGAGCTGTTAGAAGAAATTGAAAGACTAAAATCCTCAACACCAGAGAGCTCAGAAAATATTGTTGAGCATATGATTAAAATTGAGGAACAAAAGAAGGAAATTGATTGTTTGAATAACACAGGAAAGGAGCAGGTCAGACGTATCTAAGAGCTTGAAGAAGAAGTGGTCAGTCTGTGATGAAAAATGAAGGATCAAGAAAAACTCTTGACCCCCAATGTGATATCAGAAAAGCAGGCCATTCAGAAGACAAATAAGATGAAAGAGGAGGCTCTTAGTTTAGCAGGAGTAAAGCAGCAAGAAATCTCAAATGCTAAGGTTGATTTAAGGCTTGATAAGAAACAAAAATATGTGGCAGTTAATGCCAGACTGCAAGAACCCATCCCAAAATTGAAGGTTGATTTGGGCACAAAACAGAATCAGAATATTCAGAGATCCCAAAGGGAAAATCGTAGTGCTGAAGTAACACAAAGGAATGCACCCTATATTTGGTGTTATTGTTGTGGGAAGATGGGACATTCACATTATGTGTGTTCCATAGCCAAGAGATATAGAAGGTAACAAGAATATAGGTGGCAGCCAAACAGAGAACGGTTTTCCAGAACATATTTTGAAGGATACTGTTTTTGGTGTGGAGGATTTGGGCACATGGCTAGGTACTGCACTTCGATCATTCAGAGAAATGTGCCAAAGTAGAATGAAAATGTTCAAAAGCTGCTGATCAATAAACTGACAAGTGAGTTAAAAGTTCAGAATAGATTTGCAGCTCTGCAAGATGAAGCTGGTCCATCATACTTTGAGAATGTTTATGAGTCTCAATCTATACCGAGTATGGAGACAAAAATATGGACCAAGAAGAAAAGAGTAGAGAAGGCAGTAGTTGCTAAAATTGCCCTTAAAGCATCAGATTGTTCTGGTGTGTGGATTCTTGATAGTGGTTGTACATCTCACATGACAGACAACAAGGATCTGGTTACAGGCATAAAATATGACAAAGAAAGAGTTTTCATGTTTGGAAATGATGAAGGCCTGAAGATAATTGGATCAGAAAAGGCTAGGTTTGGGGGAAAAGAAATCAGACGTGCTGATGTCTTGGTTGTAGAAGGTCTCGGTCACAATTTTCTCAGTGTCAGTCAATTGTGTGACTTAGTACATTCTATACGGTTTACCAAGAAGACCTGTACTGTCACGGGAAAAAATGGGGCAGTTTTTCTATAAGGAAAAAGGACAAAGGGAAATCTTTACCTTGTAAGTGGGGATGAAGATATATTTCTTTTATCCAGAGAGGAAGAAAACCAGCTGTGGCATAAGCGACTTGGTCATCTATTCCAAAAATCTATGGAAGATCTGGTAAAGTGTGATACTGCTAGAGACCTTACCAAACTATCACATGATCGTGCTCATACATGCGATGCTTGTCAACAAGGGAAGATCATCAGAAAAACATACAGGCCAAAGGAACAGAAATCATCCAGAGTTCTCAAATTGGTACATGCTGATGTATGTGGACCTATTTCACCACGAGCTATAAATGGGAAATGGTACTATGTCCTTTTCATTGATGACTATAGTAGAATAGCCTGGGTATTCATCATTACCCATAAGATAAAGGTGTTCAGTTGCATAAAGCAGTATAGGAGGGAATCAGAAAAGATGCTTGGGCAAAAAATTCTAAAGTTTCGTACTGATAACGGTACGAAATTCACAAACAGTCAAGTTAAAAACTATCTCAAGAAAAATGGGATAATGAATCAAGTTTCATCAGTAAGAACTCCCCAACATAATGGAGTGGTTGAAAGGAGAAATCAGATCATCAAAAAAATGGCCAGAACAATGCTTATTGATAAATACCTACCAGAGAAATTTTGGAAGGAAGCAGTTTTGACATCGGTTTATGTTTCAAACAAGTCTTTTTTGTGTACAAAGTAAGGGAAGACTCCGTATGAACTGTGGTATGAAAAGAAGCCAACGTTGAAATACTTTCGAATCTTTGTAAGTAAGTGTTTTATTCTCAACAAAGAAAATCACAGGAAGTTTGAGGAACGAGGAGATGAGGGGATATTCCTTGGCTACTCAGGGAAAAGAAAAGAATATAAATGTTTCAACAAAAGGATGGGCAAAATTATTGAGAGAAATGGTTTCACTATAGTTGAAAATGAACAGAATACTCAACGACCCAGTGAATATTTCCTGGATGAAAGTGATGATGATGTAAGCAACATTGGGGGAGCAGAAGTGGCAGAGGCTGACTCAAAAGAAGATACTGATGATGAACAAGAAAGTGTCAAGTCTTTTTCTGCAAGGAAGCCAAAGAGTCGAGCTGAAATTGATAGACAGAATATCATTGGTGATCAGACAGCTCTAGTTCAGACTCGAAGAATGAAGTCATTACAGCAAACATCGTTTTTATCTCAGGTGAATCCAAAATGTTTTTCCGATGCAGCTGAAGATGAAAAATGGGTTCAGGCTATGAATGAAGAGCTTGATCAGATTGAGAAGAACCAGACATGGGAGATTGTTTCGAGGCCAGCAGACAAGAATGTCATCGGTACTAAATGGGTCTATTGCAACAAGATTAATGAAGATGGGACTGTGATTCAAAACAAAGCACGAATAGTGTGCAAGGGATACTCCCAGATAGAGGGAATAGATGTAAATGAGACATTTTCACCGGTTGTAAGGCTAGAGACAATAAGATTATTTTTGGCCATAGCAGTGCAAAGAAAGTTCAAAGTGTTCCAGATGGACGTCAAATCTGCATTTCTAAATGGGGTTCTGGAAGAAGAGGTGTACATTGAACAACCAGATGGTTTTCTCATTCATGAGGATGAGAACAAAGTTTGTAGGCTGAAGAAGGCATTGTATGGGATGAAACAAGCACCAAGAGCATGGTACTCAAGGCTTGATCAGTACTTGAAGAAGCTTGGTTTCCAGCGTGGTGGAGTTGATTACAATCTCTATTTCAACAACAATTGTAATCAAAGGATGATGGTTCTGGTCTATGTCGATGACATAATATTTGGTGGATCAGATGAAGCTCAGTGCATAAAATTTTCCAAATTCATGAAAAATGAGTTTGAAATGTCAATGATTAGAGAGATAACATTTTTCCTTGGTCTACAGGTGACACAAGGAAGGAATGGAACATTCATTTCTCAATCCAAATATTCCAAGGAGGTGTTAAGAAGGTTTGGCATGGAAAATTCCAAGGAGATGAAAACTCCGGTTGCTACCCGGATCAAATTATCAAAAGATGAGGATGGCAAGGCAGTTAATATCACAGAATACAGGAAAATTATTTGATGTTTGTTGTACTTGACCGCGACAAGGCCTGATATTGTTTTCGCCACATGCCAAGCATCGAGATATCAGAGTAATCCCAAAGAAATCCATATGCTTCAAGTGAAAAGAATACTTCGTTATATCCAAGGCACAGTGGATTTTGGCTTGACATATAACGACAAATATCAGACAGAGTTATTGGGATATACAGATGCAGACTGGGCCGGTTTAGCGGATGACAGGAAATCAACATCTGGAGGTGCATTCTATCTCGGCGGACTATGTATTTCTTGGTTAAACAAGAAGCAGGATTGCATTTCATTAAGCACCGCAGAAGTTGAGTATATTGTGGCCACACAAGCATACACACAGTTATTATGGATGAAACAACAGCTTGGCGATATGGGAGTTGAAGTGAAGTCTCCGATCGGAATCCAGTGTGATAAATCAAGTGCTATCAATCTTAGAAAAAATCCAGTTCATCGCTCAAGGACAAAGCACATTGAGATAAAATATCATTTTATCAAGGAGAAAGTGGAGCAAGGTCTTGTGAAGTTGGAGTATGTGCCTACAGAGTTAAAGGTTGCAGATATTCTGACAAAGGCCTTACCCAAGGAAGCATTCGAAAGGCATCGACTGGCTCTGGGAGTTCAGTCGATTCCCAGCACTTAAAAGCGTGTGGATGTGACATCCCCCTCTCCCCGAGGTATGATGTGTTTTTCCCTAATGTGCTGATATGTATTATCTACTATGTTACATCCTACAAAGGAGTGACCTTTGGGTTCATTGACAAAGGGGGATAAAATAGTTATTGTTATTGTTCAAGGGGGAGACAGTGTGGCTATTTGAGAAATCTTTACAAATATAGGGAGAATATGAATAGTGGAGCAGCCAGATAGGGGGAGAAATGAGAAAGGGGGAGATTTTTTAAATCTGGCGATGCTAGAAGTGATTGATCAAAGAATAGATACCATGACAGCTGAGGATCGTGATACAAGTAGAAGAGAAGAGTGGTGTTGGAATGTGGTATGAATATTTCCAAAAATTGGTATCAGTGAAGTATCAACAATTGGTATCAATTTCGCAATTGGTATCAGTTATGTGTCAACAGAGGGTGTCAGAGTTGAAGTGATTCATTGATGAACTTTTCATTTACTCTTGTTTCTCACACCGAACATTTCTCATGTGGGATTAGAGTATGTGTTGAGTAAATCCTTGATTGCTATCAGAATCACAATGAGGCGAATGGTGGATGAATATTCAACGACGTATCTTTTTATGGAAGTGTTGTCAAAAAACCCAAAGGGGGATATTGTTGGGAAAAAATCTCTCAAGGTATCATTGAAGCATTTTTGAGGTGATTTTGTTTGTTGACTAAGTGGACATCTGAGTGGTCATTGTTGACAAAGCAAAATAATGACATACAAATTGTTGACAAAGGGGATTTCATGATGGAATGTCGAGTTCAAGAGCTGAGGTCAATGATCCATGTTTGATTCAAGAACGTCGATAATGGAATGGATGATCTGGAGGCGGTACAAAAAGAACAGATACAAGGTGGCGCCATTTTCCAGTGTTTTCTAAATTTTTGGGTCTGAAAATCGATAAATGAAGAAAAGTGTTTTTGGCAAAGGGACTTGTGCGCAGAGTACCTGGAGTATAGGAAACTTGCGCGCCATATTTTTTTCAAGATTAGAAGATCAAAATATGGCAAAGGAAAGAGGTTCGCGCAAGTTTGGGAGTTGGTCGCGCAAGTGTCTAGGAGGACAGAAGACTTGCGCGCCGAGACGGGGCCGCGCAGGTGACTTGAACTCCATCACATAGGTTGGTCAATTTGCCTATAAATATTGGACCACCCCACCTCATTTATTACCAGAGTTCAACACTTTGAGAAATCAGAGCTCCCGTCACGCAGGTGTGGTGGTCGCGCAAGTGGTGTGTGATCGCGCAGGTGGAGTTGCGTGACAGTGTGAGGAGTTGCGCGCTAGTGTGAGAAGTTGTGTGCCGGTTGGAAGTTGCACGCCAATATTGGTTTGGGCCTAAAAGGAAGAGAGTCGCGCAAGTTTGGAGTTGGGGAAGCTTGTGTCGCGCAAGTGTCTGAGGTGGACTTGCGCGCCCGTTGTGACTTGCGTGCTGATACTTGCGCGCCGAGATTGAATTGCGCGCAAAGTAAGGTTTATTTCCGACAGTGATTTTTGGGCTGCGTGGAAGCTGTAAGTTTTCATGATACCTTCGGTGTAAAGAGAGATTCATCTACGGGTGAAAATTGGGCTTCAACATAGAATCTACTTATAGAGGAAGATGTATTCTTTCATGAAAATGAAGAGACCTACAGGTCTATAAACTATGAGTGGATCCTTTCCGATGCAGTGAGAAAATAAAGAGGAAGAAGGTGATCCTCTCCACCGACAGTGAGACAGAGAGAGAGAAACAAGGAGTGGCCCTTGGGAAAGTAGTGACGTGACCCTAAATCTTGTAAAGGCAGTGAGCCTGGGACATAGTGACTGTACCCTAACCTTGTAATCCACAGCTAGTGAAGTTTAGTGGAATTTGGTACGACCGACAACTTGTCGGCATATGCTCCTTGGACGTATCCCAGTGCGGGTGAACCAATTAAAAATCATTGTGTCCTGTGCATGCTTTAATGTCTGTTTACATTGTGCAACAGGAAAGAGAGAGAAGAGTGTTTTTTCTTAACAGCGAAACAAGATCAGAACGAGAATTAATTTTAAATTAGTCATACCCTGATTCACCCCACCTCTCAGGGTATTCAGCCTTGTGGACCTAACAGGAATCCTACCTTGAATTCATGGCGTGACAATAACGTAAACCCGAAACGGCTCTGCGAGGGTTTTAAAAACCTAACAACCCAAAAATAACACTTAAAAATCTAAACCCCTAACCACCCAAGTAGAAAAAAAAGAATAAAAAAATAAATGGAGAGAGGGTATACTGGAGGAAGGGAGAAATGCGCCGAAAAGGGTGTGGCACACTAGTAGGGGGTTGGGACGGAAGGTGAGAGTTGGTAAGGCGGCCACCAGTAGAGAGGGTGTTGGAAAAAAAATTCAACAATAGGGGAAGGGACGCGGGTTTGGGCTGTGTGCATGGATGGAGGGCAGGCCAGAAGAGGGGAGTCACACTGCTGGTTCTAGAAGGAGGAGAGGGCCAAGTCTGGGGGTGCGCCACTGGTAGAGGGGAGGTGTGCTAGAGGTCGCTGAAGCAGGGGCTGTGATTGGAGGGAGGGCCAATATTGTGCGCGCCAGCCATGAGAGGGTGCCAGGGTGTGCTGGTGAGTAGGAGGGGGCGTACCAGACCACCTTGCTGGGAGGAGACGGAGGTGGCGCTACCCTGGTGGCCTGATCGTGCCACATAAATAGAGGGAGGCACAGGGGGGCCTGCTTGCACCACACAAATAGAGTGGGTAGGGAGAGAGGATATTGGAGATAAGGGGAGAAAGGGTTGCACCCGAAACCCTAAAAAACCAATAAAAATCTAACTAAAATTCTAGTAAAATAAAAATAAAAATATAAAAAAATTCCTAATAATAGTTATAATTAACATTAAGTTTAATATCAATAACAATAATAATAATCTACAATAATAAAACTAATAATTATTATAATAATAATAACATAAAAATAAAATTATTTATATCACTTGTTTCATTTTTAATAATATTAACATTAATAACATTTTTAATAGTAATAATTTTAATAATCATTTTGAAAAATAGTAATAAAGTTTAATAACAAAACAGATTTAATAATAATAGTAATAACAATAATGAATAATAATAAAATTATTAATTTTAGTTTTCACCTAAAATAAAAATGATGAAATTATTAATAAAAATAATAGTTAATATTCATAATATTTATATTATTTATAATAAATATAATAATATTCTAAATAATCATAATAACTTTAATAATTAAATAAAAACTCTAAATGACATAATAATTAACATTATTTTTAATTACAAAATTTACTTATAATAATTATACTAATAAATACACACAATAATTATAATGTGAATATTGTAATTATTATTAAATATTCTAATTTTTTTACTCATTTTAATTTTTCTAAGACAAACAGGTTGCATAGTTGTCTGGGTGAATCCACATGATTCCCAACTCGCGCTTCACCCGTGCGCCCAATGACGTCAAACTGAAAATGCGCACTTTTTAAAATAAAATCAAAAATTTCATCTGGGAATCAACCCGAACCTCAACAAAAAATTATTAAAAAACAAGAAAATAATAAAATAAAAGAATCACACAGGTCGGGGTGTGACAAATGGAGAATAATAGAAACATTAATATAAAAGCACAATATAACATGATCATCATAACTTGGAAATGTGGCAAGAACTTAAAACATTGCATCATTAAAAAAATGAATAAGGTAAAACCATGTCCCAACATGGTGAAAAAATACACTAAAAGGAATCAGGTAAACCCCAATCCCAATATGATGTATCATGATACTAAACATTACCCAATGCATCAGTGCACCATCGGGTAACACCCTTCATAATCATTTCAATCTCATGCTTAAGTGTGCCACATAGATCATATAACATGGATTCATTCAACATCATTTTTTATTAAATGATAAAGGAATGTGGAATACATACATGAAAGTATAAAATCAATAAGTATATGTGTAAAAATGTGAATACCCTTGATAGAGAAAAGGGAATGGTATTTACTACAAGATGATTTTGGCATGGAAAATCACAGTGCAATTTCAGCAGCCTAACGACGTGACACAAAAAATCATAAAAATGGTTGATGAGAGATAAAGAGGTCTATCAATATATATACATGAAATGGAATGTAAGGGGGTAATATAAATACATGTCCCGACACAAGTAATTTGGAAATATAAGGCATAACATAATAAAAAAACTTGAAGAAAGAGGAGAAATGGAATAACTCTTACGAAATTTCATCATGGTAACATGTGTACATGGGAGAGATTAATTAGAGAGAAAGAGGTATACCATAATAAAAACATAATAAGGTAAGTATGCAGAAGGTGAAAAAACATACCCCATTATTTGTATTTAAAAATAAAAGGGCGTAACAATATAAGGAAACTTGGATAAAAATGAGAAAGGAAAGTGAGGATCCCTTACTTGAGTATATGACTTAAAAAGCTTAAAGAGGGTATTATTAAGAGCTTGGGGAACCTTAAAAGTATTATAGAGAGGGAAGGATAGAGTAGGGATGTGATACATGGATTTTTAGGTAAGATAAGTGGGATCTTGTGTGGGTTTATATAGGAAATGAGTGAGGAATTCTTTAATATTTCACAAACTTAGGTTTTGGAATACATATAATTAAATATTCAAAACCACAAAGCTTACCATGGTTTTTGCCAATGGTTTTTTACAAAGAGGAGTGTAAAATATTATTTTATAAGGCCAATTTATGAACATATTAAATTATTATCATTGTTGATGTGGAGGTGAGTCACATTATTAAATAAATGAATTTAAAATCATAAAATATATTATACATTTTGGAGGATTCACTAAGGCTTTATAAAATAAGTAAAACATATCTAAAATAAAATTATTTTAATTATAAAACATATATTAGTCCGATAATACCCATTATAGTATATATTAAATCATTTTGGGGTCATTATGATTTTATAAAACACATATTTTATTTATACGGTATTTAATATTTACCAAAAAATTTGACTGTCTCAGAAATTTATTAAAAATTAAATATTGGATAATTTCTATTTCACAATTACAAAAATAAAATTCATTTTATCTAAATAATTTTCTAAATATATGAATTTTGACTTTGAAAATGAAAACCAATATTTATTGAAAGTTGACAGGTTTTGACAAAAAAAGCTTTAAAACCTTAATAAAAATTACATTTTACTCTATAAAAATTATATAATCATTTATTATTCATAAAATTAATTTGTTAATAATATTTATTAAAATATTAATTATTTAAGAAATTCATTAATTAATTAAAATAAATTATTTAAAAATACACTTTCTGTTTTATCGTATAAAAATATAACTCTTATCAAACTGATTACCTAATCATTTTCAGATAAGAAACTTATATAATCATAATTTATAAAAATTATTTTTATAATATTATTAACAAAAACCTTAGTTTTATATAATAATGTATATATTTATCAAAATCACCATTTTTACCTAAAGAGTCAATATATCAAATTCTTCATTTTTTAAGAAAGACTATTCTTATAAAGGAATTTATGGAATAAAACTTTTATTTATAAAATGAGATTAGACAATAAGTAACTAATAACTTATTAAATAACCCCTTATAACATCAGCATAAGACCTAAGTTTAAGGTGTGCAATGGTGAAAGACTCTTGGGGTGGCTCAAATAACATCACCTTGGCGGTAATCTCTATTAACTTCAACGTATCCCATAAGCAATTCTGTTCATACTTAACACGTTGAAGCTCAACTTGGGCTTGGTCAGAGAAAATCCCAGTAATACTACCCACTTTCCGAGATCCAAAAAATGAGCTGGCCCAATTCTACTAGATGAGGCCATCCCCTCCTTTGTTTTTTTTAAAAACCATATATTTATATCAGTCTTGTGATCACTGTTCAACAACTATATTATAAAAGATAATGATACTTAATGGTTATTTAAACCCAATAAAAAAAGTATGCATGTGCTTTCTATATCCATAATACATTAAAAGAAAAGCAATTTCATTTATAAATGATCAGGTGGTTATAAACATAATGTTAAATAAATTGATAACCATTAGGTTTGATATGATCATTAATGACATTGTAATAATAGTCAAATAAGATTATTAGACTTTATGAAAAAATGTTGTATTTAAAATTAAAAAGGTTATTTAATGATTAATTTTATTTCAAGGATATCCATTATATTTTTTGGGGATTTTTTTAGAATTATATAAATATAGTTTTAGAAAAAGGATAACCCACATTCTGGGTGACAACCCATCATGTCCTAAAAGGCTGTGGGGCATGAACTTGAGACCAAAGGATGATAAGGGTTGAGCACCTACCACTAGCCTACACAATGTCCAGGTAACATATCATTGTTTTTAGTTAAATTATTTAAAAACTAAATATTAATGATGAACCAGTGGTGTTTCTTTTGAGTTTTAGTGATTAATTTATTATATTGGATGATTTTTTCTAACTATATTGGTTTTGGAAAATAGTTAGAGATATATGAAAAGACTTGCCATTATTTTATAGATATTACAATATGTTAAAAGATAATTTTAGTGCTTTAAACATAAAAAATTTACTTTTATAGATTCATTTCTTAGAGTAAGTGATGAATTGGAAATTTATTAAAGCACAACCAAAGGATGAAATTGTGATTATGAAATAGAAACTTATCAAGTAATTATATTTTCTTATATTATTAGAAAATAAAAAATTTCCTCAACTTTAGGAAAAGTATCGCGAAACAAAAAATTAATCCTATTACATTCATATTCTAAAAATTAGATGGTCTTTAAATCATCATATATTTATGGTTTTTAAGCCCTTAACTTTCTATTCACCATTAAACTTATTATCATCAATGTAATTTATCACTCTATACTAATCATTTAGTGTTAGTATTGTTTTCCATATCTATGTTTTCACTTCCCACCTATGATTCTCTGCTTGGAAACCTAGTCATGTGATTATTACAGATGACCTTCGTACTTCCCATTCTCAATTATTTAGAGGATTTTTTATTAACACTTTTATGATGTGGGTTTTCAAAAATGGTATTTCAAAATGTCAAACCCTTTATTATTGAGATCAATTTTAAATTTCAAGGATGTAATTTATTTAAGGTGGGGAGAATGTAACACCCATATATTTTAAAATATGAACATAATATTTGATAGCGTGTATGACACACAACACCAAATGTAGAAGAAAAAATAACATATTGATACTTTACAATATATTTATTTATATTAAATCTCTTATATATCTTGTGTTACACACAACACTAAGTTTATCTTCTGTTATAATTAACATTGAATTTAGCTTTCATTACATGCAACATCGAGTTTAAACGAAATGTGAAATACTATTAAAATATTATTATTATTTAATATAATAGTTATAAACTATCTATTAAATTAGTGTGTATAAATAATACTAACTTAATTATGGAAATTATATCTATTTATTATAAATAAAATAATAATCATTTAAAATAAAATAAATGTTTTCAGAAAAACCATATTTTTTCTAAAAGATGATTTAGTCACTTTTTGAGAACATAATTTAAAATTATTTGTTAACACTTTTAGAAAATTTATTTGAAAAAATAAACATAATTTTTGAAATAGGATAACAAAAATTAGCTTAGTGTTAATTTTTTATGTTTTTCTAAGAAGTTTCATTTGTGATAAATAGTGAAAAAATACTAAATTTTAATTCAAAGCTGCTTTGTATTTAAATAGTTTATAATGTTAAACTACATTTTGAATTGTTTTTGAAGTATAATTTGTTATATTTTATATCCATTAATCCAATTTATGTCTTTTTAATTATTTTCATATCGAATTTAGATTTAAAAACTTTTTAAACTTATAAACGCCATTGGATTGGTAAACTTTTAAACAATTTCTCTTTAAAAAACCCACTTTCTTATCCCATCGTGGGATTTATTTTAAATTAAAAATTTCCACTTATGTGAAATAAATTTGGAAAAATAGATTAATTATTTGGAATAAGTATAATTTATAATTTATAATAATTTCAAATTAATTTTCTACCAAAATTAATATTGAAAACAATAAAAATTAATTACCGTTGTTAAGGTAAAAATAGGTTTACCGGGGGTTAAACTAAAAAGTAAGGATAAAAATGACCTATAAACTTGTCTAAAAAATATTTTATAGAAATATTTATACCATTTAACCTCCAAGTTTTTATAATTTCCCATTTTGACCCTTGTGACATATGAAAAACATGGGAGCCCTCAATTCTTTTAAAAATACCAAGTGTGTCCTCTCTCCCACTTATAAAAGGACACCATATCTCCTATCTTATTCAAAACCTAAAGCCTATTTATTTCATCCAATACATGAAAAAATAACTTCCAAAATAACCTAAAATAATACTATAATACTTAGTTTTGGAAAAATTACAACCTAGGAAGGATTTAGTGCAAACCTAAGGAGGATACCCGAAGAAGAGGTAACGTTCTTGAACGAGCGTTTTTATTTTATTTCTAACTCCACAAAATTAAATTATTATTAAATCATGATGATATAATAGCCTCAATATATTCCATATAATAATATGTTTTTTAATAATGGAATAACCTATGACTATCTCCACTTATATTAAATGGGTTAAGAAATCATCATTCATGTGTACGAAGGACTACAGCCTCGTGAACCGATGTCATTCGTTTTTCTATTTACACCTATAAAGGTTAGTTATAATGATTTTTATAAATTCTATATATGAAATTTATAAAATTATTATACCTATTTTTTTATTATATTATATATAATATTTTACTTTCCATTCTGTAGGGGATACAACAACGTTACTCGTGTGTACGATGAACTACTACCTCATGAAGCGATGTGATTCATTTTTCACTAATGTTTTAAATGAAATGTAATAAGGGTAAATTTAATGATTATATTTCATATACATGAATTAATTATGATATCCATGAAATATTTATTATTATAAAAATATAATATATATATCATTTTATTTTTTACTTTTTCACTCAATGAAAGATGATAACGTCAATCGTGTATGTGTGGACTACTGCCTTCACGAAACAATGTGAATCTATTTTCATAAACAAAACACATGTATGATATATATATATATATATTTAAAGAAATAATATTTTATTTATGATATTATTATCATTATTTAAGGATACAATATTACATTCCACCTTTCCATAACGATCATTGAAAAATAAAAAAGTTACTTATGCGTATATACAACCCACTGTCTCCATGATTGTAATGTACTTCATTTATCAAAAAAATATTTCATGATTGGTTTTAAAAGTATAATTTATGTAAAAAAACTATAATCATGTCATTATTATTATTATATATACTATTAAGCTATTTAATATGTGTAATAACCAAATCATTAATGATAAAACACACACGAGAAAACAAGGCAATTAACAGCTGAAACAATGAAAAAAATGAGAGTTTATTAATTAATTGGTTATAAGATATTATAAAAGGATATTATATGATATTATAAATATTAATATGGTTATTTTTTAAGTTAATAACATGTTTAAAATCACTATACATGAGGTTAAATATTTTTCAACCAAATGAAAGCATGGGGTAAGGGATTTCATCTCAATCTCATTTCATTGAGGAATATTGTAATGTTATGAACATAATTTCTTTTATATGGTGTATATAATTCAAACTTTACATGTAAAATCATTAATAATTCATTATTAATGGTATTTTTAGTTTTAATTTTAATTAATTCATCTTAGGGGATTTTAATTAAAAGTTACCAAGTAGTAGATAATTTATTAACTCAATCTCTTTTCATTGGGTTATATTACTTATTCATTATTGTTGATATTATAATATTATGTGTATAAAGAATTTTAATTATATTATGTTAAATTTAAACTTATTTTTTTAATTTATAGTTGATAAACATAATCTATTCATTTTCTAATTCTCACTCCAATATTTTGATCATTATAAGAGTTTATTTCACAATCTCATTCTTACCAAAATGATTTATTCTTGAATTTTAGTTGAATGAAATTATTTTATAATTTTCTAATAAACCCATATAATTTTATATTAATCAGGTTATTCATGATATTTTCATATAATAGTTACATTTTTTCACTCTTTGGTACTAAAAATAATTGAATTTGTTTTTTAAGAAAATCCAACTTTATTTCTCTCTTCTGTCGAAATCATTTTTCTTCCAAAAACCATTTTTCTATATGTTTTTTCAAAAAAAATTTCAAAATATTGAAAATTATTTATGAAATAAATAGTAACCCATTTTTTTATTTTTAAAAAATGTTTTCAAAGGAATATTTATCTTTTTTCAAAATAATGTCACTTTGGCTTTTACTAAAAATATGAAAGGAATATTTATTTTAACATACTCGACATGTATGAAATTTCATACTGTCATGACCTCTAAATGTTATAAAGTTTCCTTTATAAGTTTCAAGTATTATTAAAGAAATTATTTTCAAAATCTTTTGAGAACTTTTAGTTTTAAAAAGTGTTTTTTAAAATGAAAAGTATATTTTCATCAAGAATGTTTATAAATGTCTTTTCATGGTAATTCTATTAATCAGGGATGAAAAACATTTATTCTTAATTAAATGGGCATATGTTGTGTTGATACTATATTTATTACTTATAGGGATGGTTTATGATCATTTTTACTAAGGAAAGTATTGAAATTCACTTTCTTGATTCATTAACTTTCCCTTGAAATTTTCACATAATTGTGACCATTGGAAATTAAATTTACCCTAAATATCCATATTACTTATCATGTATATGTTTATTAATTAAAAAATATATCATTTCTACATATGGTTATCTACATTTGAATTTATTTTTTTATATGATAACATATTGATAAATCTGTATTCTATACTCAGTACATATATTTGATGATAAAACACATTGATCCTTAAATTAAATTGATTATTCAATATATGGGGAATGATTTAGACCTACAGTGATAGGTGGGGCCAGAAATTATATATCCAATTAATGCATTGATAGGTATCCTAAGATAATCAAGTTAAGTTAGCATTAAATAGGTTTTTACCTGTAGTTTAAACTGTCTTGTAAAAGGTCTTGACGGTAGAGGTATCATGTGCCAAAGACATGGCATCCAATAATTAATCACTGCCATCATTTAGAATTATGTTATTATTATCCATGATATTATTACTATGATATTATCTTTGTATGAATCCCATTATCAGTTTATTGATTAAATGGAATGTGTTTTCAGCTATTTACCTTTCCATATTGATTATACCTTATCCAATTATTTCAATGTCATGTATTATTAGTTATTTACCTTTCCATGTTGATTATGCTTATGGATTCATGATCGCTTCCACTATACTTTACCCTTACTGATAATTTGAGCTCACCCTTATTTTTTTCCTTTCCCAGTAATCCATTAAGTGTACTATAAAATATATGAAATAATATTCTGTGGGGAATAATGATATTATCAAAAGAAAAAAATATTTTGTAATTTTTGTATTGAAATTTAATTCTATACTCAAAAATGAATCTATTTTACCAAGGCTAATAAAACATTTGGTTAATTAGGATTCAATTTCCTTGTATATTATGCCAATTTAATAAATCATGCACTAGTTTTGGGCTATTATATTAAGGTTCACTACAGTAGAGGAGAAAGTGAAGAAGAAGAGATATTCATGTTGGAACATAGTGAATATATTATACCTATATTTCAATATGTTGAAGAAGAATAAGAGGATAACTAATTTATCATTTAGAGGATATGGTTGGAAGGCTCTCTTTTTTGTTGATATAAAATATTATATTATAATTATTTCAATGTGATATGCACTATCATAGTTGGGTGACTTGATGTAATGGGAGTTCAAGGATAATCCCTTCTTATTGTATCTATATGTTAAAATTAGTGGGTCGTATGATCTCATAGGAATCTAGATCATTCAAAGTACTATCATTTGGTTTTGATAGGTGATCCTTGTAAATATTTTTCAACCTTCTTGTGTGTGTTTGTGTTGAACAACGATTAAGATTCACTTTAACCAGTGATGGGGGTTGTTTCACCAAGAAACACATTAAATATTTTGAATCATTGATTCACCCCTCTTAGTGATTCATCATTGATCCATGAGGAGCCTTTTCATATTGAACTACCTCATGACAATTCATGCATGAAATGAATACATAAATTTAAACTATCTATCATCCACTTCAATTTATTTTTTACCCTTAATATAACTATTATTGAATTAATTAAATTAATTAATTATTTATTTTATCTTAATTTCCATCCAAATAGTCTTTTAGGGCCCTTTATAATAAATATTAAATAAAATAAAATTAATGACACATGGAGAAAACATGATAAATACACATCATAACTACATTATACCTTGTATGGTCTTTTACTATGTATTTAACATAGAATGTAATGTACAGAACATGTCACATATTAAATGGTGTGCGATGTGTCAAGATGAATAAATTCAACATATTTAAGATACATTTCACATTTAATATACGTGAGATTTAAAAGTTTAATTCTTTTATTAAAAGTTATTTAAATGAAAATAATATATTGTATATATTTATTAATCTACATGATAATTAATTAAACATTTAGAAATTATATAAAATTAATTTAATGATGTGTAAACTAGTTACACACTATGTAGATAAATTTAATTACATGATTAATTATTATTCTAAAAAATTAATCTACATAGTTACATCCCGAATGATGTATAATCCATGTAGATAGGTACCGATTACATGATGTGTACAACTAGCTACACGTTGTGTAATTACTTCCACAACACATGTCTAGGGACTTGGAATGTACATTAGGAATGAATATTAATGAGTTATATGATGTATATTCCATATACATATTATGTGACCATTGTATTTCTCAGCCACCAGTCTCACATGTCATGTAATAAATACATGACACACCTTTGACCATGCGTATTCTATGAATTTCTCTGTGAATTCACATGGAATACACGGTGTGTGAGATTTATATGCACCATGTCAACTAGAAAAGCATATGTTAGTATTTCCTAGTCAATACATGATGTGAATTAATTCACTTCATGTGAATTAACATCATGATGGACTAAATTTCTCACGGTTTTTCCTTTTGCAGTGTACATGGGTACACGGTGTGTACCAACAGGATACATGCAATGTAGTCTTGTGTTATCTATCCAGGAAGCTTGGAACCTCCTAATATGTTCATTATATGTTATTTGTGAATAAGATAGTGAATAAAATAGAAGAGGATAATTCTATGTTCTTATTTAAAGAAAAAATAAACTGAAAATGATAAACTAACAAATAAGCATATTATCGATCAATGATTAATAAATACTTATAAATTTAAACATGATCAATCTGATACCACATAAAGTTTTCAGACTTAGTGAAAGAAAAAATTAGGCCATGGATAACTTGAATTTTATCTGGTTTCAATTAATAATCTATAATGTACATGACGATATGCGTCATGAACAACAAATTAAATCTAATGAATATCGATAAAGAACACTGAAACCAAGATAAAGGATATTTCACATGTAAAATTTATAATTAATTTATATATAGATAAATAATTACCATATCTTGTTTATTAATTTATGATTTGGTTAGAAACTCTCATCATACCTTTATTACGAGGTATCATCCAAGGGTAGAATCCCTCCAGTAGTGATCCACATGTGCTCTAGAACCTCAAAATGCCACCTTAAAATGACTGGGTTCTAGTGAGATCAATCCTGATCATTTTTATTATCCATCATTTATAAAAAAAAATCTATTTATAAATGATATATTATTTAAACTCCCTCAAAGTATTGATATGAAGGAGGTGGATCAGTACTCTTATTCTTGAGTGTGTTCTTGGTAGATTTCTCTCTTAGGGTTTAAGAGAATTCTTTCTAGTGTTCATTGTGCACAATGAATGTCTAACCCTAAAAAGTGATATAAATTGGTGTTTATTAATCTGTTTTAGGGTTAGTAATTTCATATAGGCCCTTATCCAATCCCTTATTCCTTATAGAACCCCAAGTATAATAATATAAATAATAATATTATTTACTCAACATACACAACACTTGTGGATAAATAAATATCATTTATTAAATAAATAAATGTTTATTTGTTTAAATGATATTTAATATATCATTTCCTTACATAACATTAAATTCATCCCATCCATCCTCCTTGGTATTTATCGAACCTTTAATAATAACTATTTTTTTAATAAATAATTATTATTTTATTATTCACCGATAAATAAAATAAATAATATATTCACTAAATTAAAAAATAAATATTTATTAAATATTCAACTCACATATATTATATAGAATAAATAATGACTAAATATTTATTATTAACTAGACATAAATAATTAATAAACCACATATGATAATAATATTTATTCAACATGTTAAATTCACATCTAATTCAACTGAGGTTCCAAATACACTTAGTGTGTGACTCTATAATCCACTTTCTCAGTGGAATTAAGAAGAACTACTTAAATTACCTGGTTATCATCTAGAAACATTAAAAATAACATATATATAACAAATTTGAAATCCATAATGAAAATATATACATATGAATATACACTATTTAATATAATCCATTTATCTTGATATCTCTAATCAAGCAGGCTGCATACTGGTGTCACCAAATTATATACTTGATGTCTCTTTATTTTTCTTTCTAGAAATGAACTTTCTGATAGAACACCATTTCCAGGGACTTAATAAATAATTTTTACTTCCATCAAAGGGACTAAGATATCAACTTTCATTAAATAACAGAATGGAAAAATCCTTCCTCTCATTATTCATTAACACAATATTAGTCATGATGGACCCAACATATCTTACCTCAAAAAAATATATTTCATCATGGTTTTCATAAACACATAAAATTACATGACCCATTATATGTATTAATAATATAATTAAAGTCTAAGGGGCATTAAAAATGCCTTAATACAAGAAAATCCAATGACATATAAAATATTTTGATTTCATGCGGGCAAGTCATGTTCTCATAATCTTATACTCTTAAGATTACCAATTTCATACACCATGAGAAGGTGTCTCAAATTACTATGAGTCTACATACCTAATAACCTATATCATTTTAATCACATTAAATTATATCATCTATCTATAGAATATATATTTAAGAATACTGTCATAACATCTCTAGGTTCTCATCATATTGAGGAACATCTATGACCTTTCAGTGTGACATGTACCCTTAGCACATTATCACAAGAATATCACATAGAAGAATGGTCATCATGTGATAATATATATTAATATTCAATAACATGATTATTTTTATAAATAAATGATCAAAATAGTTGGTTTTAGGACACCAAATCCAACACATAGAGAATGCATGAGTTTATTTTGACAAAAATTATTTTCCTTTTCCACTATATCGTGAAGTATATTAGATAGAGTTTTTTTAAATTTCTCTATCTATCCATTCACCATTGCATGATAACAAGATTAATGGTTGTATTGGATATTATATTATTGATATAACCTCTTGAATTCCGAAGAAAAGAAATTGGAAGCGTTGTCCACATATATTATGTGAGGGACACCAAATTTGGTGATGATGTTAGGCATCACAAAGTTTATGATATGATTATTCCTAACTTCCTTAAGGAATATAACCCCATACCAAATAGATAATAAGTTAGTGTAAGTAAGGATATACTTGAACTTATTAGATTTAGATGGGGGATATGGACCCATTAGATCGATTCCCCATACAGAATATAGCCAAGAGTACTTAGTTGTATGAAATAACTAGAGGGGTCAATTGATGAAATTGGCATGTATCTTGAAATCATGTAATTTTCCACCCAACTCTATGTAGTCTTTCATAATTGAAATCTATAAGTATCCAAGTATTTTGATCTAATTGAGGATTTTGGATCCTGACCAGTGAGAACCAATTGTGCCAACATGGACTTCTTATATAATAATGAGGGGTTCTCCTCCTTTGATACAAATGTAAACTCTATCAAATCCTACTCATATGGGATTTTCTTTAAATTTGGGTCATCGTAAAGGATGGAATTTTTACCCACTTTCATATATGTTTTTAGTTATTTAGATATAATGGTAGAATTAAATTTTGGTGTTTTTCCATTATAGGGGACATCCATCTGAGCATGGTATTAGTTGGTAAGGATATTAGATTTCCATGATCTAGGGTGATTTTGATAACATTGACTTCTCCCATGCCATTTACAATGAATAGAGATACCATCTAATGATGTGTGATGTAGATAAATATCTTATCATGGTCTAGTTCCTCTAGGGATATGGCTGCATCAGAAAATGCATTGGCGTAGGTGTTTTGTGAATGATGGAATTGATATAATGTTGGTTTTATGGGTAATTCTACCATCAACCCACATATATAATCAATAAGGGGATTAATTACTCATTATTAATGGGATTTTACCATTGTTTTTCTTAATTAGAAGCTATGAGTCACCCTGAATATTCAATTAGTCCAAAATTATTTATAGATCCAACTTCAAGCATATAATCAGGGCTTGGTATTATTATTCATTATTGGTTCAACCTTCTAATAGTAGGAATGAATATGGAAGAAAATATTTGGATATAGAGTTGAGTAAGATCCCTAATAAAACTCTGTTGAACTTTAGATTCTCTATTATTATTCATATCATGATTTTGGATGCATCATTAAAGTACATGTACTATATTTAGGGAGTGTGATTATTGGAGAAATCATCTTCATCATGGAGCTCTATATTTATTGAGGAGGATTATAGGACAGGGTGTGATGTGAGGAATTATACCAATTATTACTTTTTGACTTCCTCTTATGACATGAATTTAATGTCAAATTGTTGGAGGATGACTCAAAAATGATATATATATAGTTATCATTGAAAAAACGAGGATGTATTTAAGTGGGTGAATATGAGAGAAAAAGTGCAACTCATAATGTTTTAGGCAGTGTCTTAGATTTTACACTCTAAATATCAATGAAAATTAGTTCTTCTAAACATTAGAGTGTTAGGTATTAGTATACATAATTGATCTGTTGAGATATTAGAGGGTTTTTACTTTAATTATTATTTTTATCAATAAGGTAACCAATAAATTTCTCTACTAGTGAAAAAAATGGTTTTTCAACATAGTTTTTTTTAACGTAAGTTAAATAACTATGTTATTGTAGGAGATTTTTTAAATAGTTTTTTTTACATTGGTTATTTTTAACCAATGTGAAAAATTATTTTACATTAGTTACCACATAAATATTCATATAAAAAAGGAAAAAATTGTATAATAGGAAGTTTCTTTCACATTAGTTTCTGTATAAGCAATGTGAAAGACAATTTTTTTTAAAATTTTTCATGTTGGTTATAATATAATCAACATGGAATGTTTTTTTAAATTATTATCAAATATATGACCCCTATAGTATTGTAGTAGTATCAGAAATAGGACTATAAAATAATAGTACAAAAAAGAGTATCATAACAAAAATTCACATCAAACCTTTGTTCAAATCATTTCAGTTTAAAATTTAAACTTCAAAATATATATCATAAATAAACCAAAACCTAATAAAAACTATGAAATAATCCACTATTAACCTCAAAAGTGATTCATATATTTTTTTATAATAAGGGTGAGGTTCATCAAAAATATACAAATTAAAATGAAATCATTTAACATACATTCTCAATATAATTATAAGATAAATTAAAGAAAATTTTATAATAAAATATAACAATTTGAAAATTTTTAATTGTTATAGATGAAATTATTTTAAAAATAAATCTTAGAACATAATATCCACATTCCTTTAATTTTTATTGATGATGAAATTTCTATTTCAAAAGAATTTTTCAACTCAAAATAATATTTTAAATACCTGTATCCAAAATATAGTAATTATAAATGACAATTCATCTTTGCACACACATAATTGTATATTTTATTTACTCTTTACCACCATCTCTCTAAATTAATATGATTCCCTATTTGAAAATGATATATATGAAATAAAATTAAAAGTCATTATAATATATATGTTTTCAAATAATCAAAATTACATGCCTAATCCTTTTCTAAAATTTACTCACACATCATTATGTATATAACATAACTGATAAGTTTTATTATCTTTTATAAAATAAATACACAACATCCAATGACCACTAATATATAAAAAATATAATGTGAGTGGTTATCTAGTTAATATAAATAACAATTTAAGAAATATATATTTCATAACCTTCAATATAAGAAAGCATCCAACATTGAATTTCACTATCTTTCAGAAATATATAATTTTCTTTTTGTATCTTTCATTGTCCTAATTATTGGAAAAATGAATTCATGGTAAAAAATCCATATATTTTTGTTGTGTCATACTAAACTGAAAGTGTATTAATTTACCTACTAAAAATCAAAAGTATTAATTTTCATTGAATTAAAATAATTAAAATAAATATGATTACTAATTACGTAAAAAAGAGTTTCATCTCATTGATAACAAAAAAGTATCCATTTATAATCTCTATGATATATCACTTTTAAATCATCACAGTCATATCACACCCATAAATGGTAGCATCCATTGGAATCTTGTAAACTCCCAACAACAAAGATGAATATGTTGATAATCTATCAAGTCCATAATAATTAGTATCTAAAGTCATAATAGCTTGTACTTGTGTCTACCTATACGGTATGTCTTTACCTGAAAATTATTATTTTAATATATATATATATATATATATATATATATTTAAATGTTAAAACAAATTTAACACCAATATGAAATTAGGGATATAATCTATACATACCTCGGTGATAATTTGTTAGATAAGTCTAGATGGAAAATATAAATAATGGCCAATACTTTATCTAACCACAGTGACCAAATATATAGGAATTGGTACAATTACTAGTCTATCTATAATATCCTTTACCGTTACCCTACATGTAACACCCTGAACCTAGTTACCCAGAGTCGGTGAATTATTGCATAACATTGGCATGATCACAAAAGATCAAGTCTCGAATGACCGATTAGTTTAGTATCCTTGGAAATACTAGATACATTCATAAGTTTTACATTTCATTATAAAATGAAAAACTAAAACAACATAATATCCATAGGCCACACTCATATCCCTTAGACTATCCCTATAGGTCAGTCATAATATACTTCTTCACATCCTGGTAAAAATAAAACATAGAAAGGGGTGAGCTTAGTTGTTCCGTAAGGATAACAATATAGCAGAAAATTTCACAAACAAGCCTAAACATTTAAGGCAATGTAAGACTAAAACAAAATCCTTTTAAAATTTAACTTAAGCATAATATGGAAAAGATAAAATCAAATAATTCCATTTACTTATTCACATGGATGTTCTACTAGTTGAATAACCACATCCAATATCAATAGCCACTTTCATAATAATGGAATGCATAATGCTAGAATTCATAACCATATAGTCAAGGCCTTGTGACAAGGCTACAAATAAGATTTTATCCTTATTCCAAGACACTATTTTTTCTCATGATACCTACCGATGCATCGAGGATCTATAGTATGCTCCACACATCACTTACTAATTCCAATGCATTCCTCATATGAAAAGGATTAAACATAACATAAACATTCGTATTAAAACTAGTATACGAAATGTCAGTACTTTATCAATAAACCATGAATGATGTGAAAATAACACATCCACAGTAAAACATATCAAAAAATATTCAATACAATATGGAAGTTTTTTATCATAATAAATCAACTTCAAATAAGATTAAAATCCATCAAAGGATGTTGACATAGATGAAATCAAATTTTTTTAGAAAAATATCTCTTTCTATTTTGAAATCATTTAAAATTAATATAATTATAAAAGAAAACATTTATTTTAAAAATATTCTTATAAGCTTGTAAGGGAAGCTTCGACGATGTTATAATGGTGGAAAATATCCACACCCTCCGTATAAGTTAAAAAACAAGCTTACCTTAATTTTGTCGAAAAGGTTATAAAGTACCTTTTTTGGAAAATGATGGAAAGATTTATTTCAAAACATATAAGGCCAAATAAGGGTATAAATGACTTTATAACATTTTCTAGTAAATAGTAAAAAAAATTTGAAAAATAGTTTTTAAGAAAACACGGATGTGGATGATAAAGAGGTCTCAGTAGATACTTATGTAAAAACAACCTTGAATAAAAAAGAGATTATGAAATTAACCCTTACCTTGTAATTTTAATTGGTTGAGGGTACATTAAACTCCTGTATAATAGTTAAATAATTGTTATTAAATTATACAAGAACTATATACATAAATATGATATCATATATGATCTTCTAATATTTCTTTGTTAATGATATTTCAGGAGTATCATCGTTTCAGGTGTTAACTGATTTGTTTTCCTTTATATTATTTGTTACATAATTAATGTTTGTTATGGATAGAATGAATATTATTCATATTAATAATGATATTAAGTATTTAAACATTATTTTTAATCATCAAATGAAACTTAGTCTTGAATGGATACGATGAGGAATGAATCTTATCGCGTTCGTGGAGACGGTATCCGTACGTACGTACGAGCGACAATATCATTATATTTATATTAAAATCATATATAATTGGATGGTATATCATATATACAGAATAATTATCATGTTATATTTATTATTTACAACACTTATACTCATTATTATACCCATCCAAATGTTGAAGTATTTGAATAACAAACTACACCACGACGTGGAGATGGTAATCCGTACGTACACACGTATGGTGAATTTATCATTTATAGGATGGACAGAATAATGAATATGGTTGCATAGTTTTTATAATAAAATCATAGTATATATAAGATAATTGAGTTATTATTTTATAATGGAAACAATAAAGAAAGAGGAAGTGGAAGAAGAAAAGAACTTTAAAGAGGTGATGAAATATTTACCTCTTCTTCAGGTTCTTCATTTTGATTTGATCAAAAGGGCTCCTTAGGTTGGATTTATGACTAAATTAAGGCCTATAGGATTAAGGGAGGACAGTTTATAGGATATTTGGTCAGGGGTTAGCCAATCCAAATGGCTTTGAAGGCGTGAATTTGAGAGAAGGGGAAGTGCCCTTTTATAAGAGGGGTGAGGGGAACCTTAGGAAAAGATTGAAATAGTATTTTATAATAAAATAATTTCCGGTTTATAATGGCTCAAAAATGATTTATTTCATGGATAAGGTGGGTATGGGTCTAAAAACACTCAACCAATAGGTTTTAGATAGGTTTGGGTCACTATATTAACCATATCTTTTAGATTTAACTCTTAGTTAAATAGTTTGACATTTACCATATCTCTTTTATTTTTATATTATATGGTTAATAAAATTACTATAAACTTTCAAGAGAACCTCCAGTGGTTAATTAATGACATATATAATATTATTTAAGACCTTTGGACGAACCTTAGATTTTTAGTAATAGAATATCAATTAATAATATAATATTTGTTTTAAAAACTCTTTTATGTCAATTCTGACACTATTTGGTATTTTATTTTTTTTAAATTCATAAAAGAATTATTACTTTGAAAAAAATTCATTTAATCAACTCTAACATGTATTATTAACTTAGAAAATTAGTGTAATTCATTAAAAGTCTCAAATTAGATTTATTTTTATATTTATAATATCAATTATTTTAATCTTTCATTTATAAGGTAATTACTGCATCGCCATTGTGTCATAAATAAATTTAATTATTTAATGTATAAAAATTATAAATAAAATACCATTATTTAGGAAATATTTTTATATTTCTAATGAATATTTATAAACTAATTTATATTGTGTGTAACTCTATATTAAAAATGGTTTAGTTATTAAACATTTGAATTTAACTCTTTCAACTCTTCTTTAAATAAACTAATAATAAATGTACTAATCTAATACAAGTGGACCAAAGAGGTTCATATTTTATTCCTAAGGTTTTTTTGGTCGAATTATACTTATCCAATAGAATTATGACATGTGTTAGGGTAATTATGATATCATTTTTATCCTTAATTACCCTATTTACTTTTAATCGTGGTAAATAAAAGTAAAAGTTACTATTCACCAAAAATTATTTTCATCTTATTGAACCAAATTTTACTTACTTATATTAACTGTGTCTCTAGAATTTTTGAAATTCAACTCACAGAAGTAGTAAAATTAAGTTTTATGCAATTTTAAAAATTCTCCTAGGAGGTGGGTAAAAGATGGTAAAAAGTTCAATACAATATTTATATATATAAACTCATTATAAAATTACTCCAATTAATTAAATTGAAAATATATAGGTATTATGTATCTATTTTTACCTAAAATAAATTTAAATAAAATAAATAATTATTTAAATAAAAAATCCAGTTTTAAACAATAACTCAGTGTTTTTCACTATTCGTCAAAAATTGAAAGTTTCTAGAAAAATACCAAAAATTTACCTTAATCTAATTTCGATATTCTGAATCCAAAAATGAAGTCCATTAAAAGATAAAATTTATAGAATTTTAAAAGGTGGTTATTACTATTTATAATGGCTAGTTTGATTGGTCGCGGTGTGTTAGAATCTCAAAGTTGTGTACAATGCAAGCTATTTCATTATTCAAAGGGAAACGTACCATGGAAGCTTGGGTTGTTACACTATAATAATCCATATCCATCTTCTAATGATGTATATTATTCCCAATATAATATATAATCCCATATAAAATAATATTATTGAGGCAAACTAAGTATTTCAAACATAAATATTACATGATTTTAGATGAATATTCAATATATCAGATAATAATACACATCCAGAACTATAAAGGTTTGGTTTATTTGGATACTAGATACATAATAAAATTATTTCATTAATGATATTAAAAATAACCCAAAATTTCTTCTCACATATAACCCTTCTTAGAAAAATACTATTTAAAACCTTTATTTATAATCTGGGGAAAGGAAACTTAAGAAAGGGTGGGATTATATGTTCAGCAAGGGTAAAAATATAAGATATTAATCAATGATCATAAGTGAGCATAATAAAAAAATAATATTATTATAGCACGATCATAAATTATGAAATCCATACCCAATCGGTCAAAGATCATTAATCACGGGTCATGTAATATGGCTTTATCATAACAAAATTTATAAGACATTAGATTATAAAATCATCAATATCAACCATGATCCATGATAACATATCATAATTATAAGAAATAAGTTTTCAGAATACACATAATCATAGAAACTTATATACTCAGTCAAGGATCACTTCTATGACTATCCTAGTGTGCAGAGTCCCACAGTGGATTGGGTTCACTCCACTTTCCATCATTTCCTTAGTCAAGGATCTCTTCCAAGACAATAATAGTGCACAGAGTCCCTTATTGAACTGGGTTAACTCCCCACTTCAGTTCATATTATCTCACCTAATGCATTTGAGGGATATATAATTTATGATCCACCCATCACATAATGAAAACCACTCATAAGTGTGCCACTAGATCATAAAAACATCAATCCTTTTCTAATAGAATAACCCATGAAAAATAAATAGGTTTCATAAATATTTTATCATTATATAATAAAAATAAAACCAGAGAATGGAAGTGGATAGTATCATAAAATATCTACTATTTCATCGTAGCCTAATTGACCCGTGAAAAGAAATGGGTTTCATGAAAACATTCTTAAAACATTATCTGATAAGGGTTATAATGAGGAGTGGATTTGAGGGAAGAAATGGATGAGATGGGGCTCTCGAGAGTGCTCTGTAAGGAAACTTGGTGACTAAAAACCCTATTTTCTTCCTTTGATTTTGCCTGAGCTTCATCGATGGCCGGTTTTGATCTGTAGTGGGAATTTACTTACCTTGCTACTCTTGCATCTATAGACACTAGATCTCCCAATATAGAAGTTGGAAATCTCGAAGGACCCCTTCGAGCGCTACCTGTATCCTTCGGTGATGCGTTACAAGGATCAGACCTGAGTAATGTGAAGGAGTACAAACCTATGCTCTTTAAAAAGCTTGAGGATGGTGGCTTCATAGCTGATGCAGATCCGGAAGATTTGAAGCAAAGAGCACAATTGTGAAAATACTCAGTACTTGGACGAGTTTCTTACAACACGGGTGACCGACCCTGGACTCTGATGGAACTCAAGAACAGAATATCACATTGCTAGGGTACGACAAGATGGAATATGGTTCCCATCAGCAAAGGTTATTATCATATACTCTTCAACTCGCAGGAAGATCTTGATCAGGTATATAGATTCAGTAATTTTCATCTTAAACTGGGTTTCCTTATAATTTCTGACTGGGATGTCTCCTTTAATCCATACACACACAGAAATTCCATGGCACAGGTATGGGTTAGGATTCATGGTCTTAATTGGTTTTACTGGCATCCTAAAATCTTAAATGACATAGCCTCCTGTATAGGAACTCCTATTAAAATTGATCACAAAACTTTTAATGGAGACCTTGGGATATTTTCTAGAATTATGGTTGAGGTAAACCTTGATATAGAAATTCCATCAGTTATAAACTTCAATGCTCCTGATTATAGAGTTGATATCAGAATAGAATATGAAAAGAAACCTCCTTTTTGTGAGGTTTACCAAATTATAGGGAATAACCTATCTAATTGAAGAGTGGTTAAAAAAATTTGACCCTCCAATCACTAATTATTGGAAGGAAATTAAACACAGTAAGAAAGGAAAGAATATTCTGGATAAATCTGAATTCCCTAAAAGAAACAGGATATATGGGTTAAGAAACCTAATGCCTTTTCCCCCTAGATGGTAAATCATGTGGGGACATGGTTGATGAGGAAGAGGCATTTAAAATATATAGAAAAATTTCCATTGACATTGAAAATATGGTTGCTGAAATCTTTCAAAACCTTGATGATAATGGAAATAAATTGGGCAGGAACAATCCCTCCATTATTTCCAATTTGGCTACTAATGCTTCTGTACCCGGTGCATCAGTTTCAAATGAGCCTGTATGCAGGGACATGGGGAACTCTATTATGGATTCTATATTGGATGACACATGTGCAATTCCTAAGACACTGGATGGCACATAGAGTTAGAAAATTGGGATCTCCTCCCTCGATGATTCTAAAAAGATACAAGGTAACATGGACAAAATCCCAGAATCAGGAAAACCAGTAAAGCCTTATCAAATAACTACTGATAAAAACTGTGTTTCTACTCCGGAAATCTCTGCTATGACTGCTCATGTTGATAATTCTATTAGTAGATTTCAAGTGCATGATGATATCACTACTTCTACTCTTGATGCACACACCAAGTTACATATGATTGATTCTATTCCTATTGATAAAGATGTGTCTGCTCTACTTTCTGCTGACTATTCTGTAAACAGTGAGGTTAACACACCTCATGTTGGGAAACAAGATTCTTCTTTAATGTAGAATCACCCTACTACTCCTGTTTACACTTCTGAATTATTGAAAACTGATGACACCCCTACTATTTTGATTAAAAATTCTGAACAATCCTCACCTGAGCACCAATCGGTTTGGGATTTGTTTGGGGAACAATTACAAGAAAACATCACCCTTCCCTCTACCCTTGCAAACACTATTGTCCCCTTGTAGAATAATGCTTTGACTAGTGATGTCTCTACGGAGGCTTCTCCCTCTGCCATGACTAAGAATACTATTGAATCCTCAAATGAACATCCACCTGTTCAAGGATTTGAGATGGATCATCCCCAGGGAAGTACTGCCCTGCCATCTCCCCCTTTAAGCACATCTGTCTCTATTCCAACAGCAGATTATGCTAGGATTAATGTTGTTTCTCCAAACTCTAATGTCAAAAATAATGAGAATAAAACAAAAACTACTTCCTCTCCAAATGTTAGGAGATCTCAAAGGAAGAAAGGTTCTGGGAAATCCAAAAAAATGGGTTCTAACCCAAAACATAAGTAGAAATGAATTTTCTCTTTTGGAATTATCAAGGAATAACTAATAATGATACCTCCACAACTCTTAGGAGGTTTTTAAACACTCATAATCCTCATTTTTTTCTATCTATAAACCTAAATTTAACTTCAATATGAACTTAATGAGGCTTGGCTCTCTAAATTACAACTTCTTAGGTTCCTATAAGAATGGTCCTCAGACTGATTCTATGTGAATTTTTTATCACAATTCTCTACAAAACATTAACATTTTAAAAATACTAAACAAAAATTTACCTATGATTTCTCATGGAATGGTCGGCATACTTATTGTACGATGTTTTATGCCAATAATAGATATCAAGAAAGAAGGACTCTTTGACATGATCTATCTAACATGGACAACTCCATTCAGGACCCTTGGGTTGTTATGGGAGATTTCAATGTCATTCTTAACTCTTGTGAAAAAATCGGCCCCTAACATCTCTCCATATCCACAAGAGAATTCAGATCCACTATTGAGGATTGTAATATTTTCGAAGTTACCCTTACTGGTGCTAAATATACCTGTTACAGAAGACATTATAATAAAACCATTTCCAGTAAGCTTGATAGGGCCATTGTTAACATGAAAGTGCTTGACATTTGGGATAATGTCTCTAGTATAACTCTGCCTAGAATTAACTCCGATCATCATCCTATTTTATTTAGCTCCCTCATTAATGAACATAAACTTACCCTTACTTTTAAATTTAACAATTCTTGGTCTTTGTATCCTGACTATGTCACTTTTATTAAAAACACTTAGAATTCTATGAAACACCATCATGATTCCTTTTCCTGTATGTTCAAGCTAAAAACCTTGAAGTATGCCCTCAAAGGCTGGTTTAAAACCATAATCTCTCAAATGTATTTAGAAATTTTCACTCTTGAAAAAGAGATTAGACAAATACAAACACATAGTACCAACTCAGACTTTAATGTGGACCCTCAATAGGAGGATAATATTTCTTTAAAACTCAGCTATTTAATCACCTTTAAGGATAATATTCATAAGCAAATGTTTAGGACAAAATGGCTTACTGATGGGGATAGAAATACTAAATTTTATAACTCCCTCCAAAGAATCAGGAATTCCAATCATCCTCTGACTAAACTTATACACAATGATTTGATCATTGACACTGAAGAGGCTATCTCAGAACATGTTATCTCTTACTTTTACATCTTTAATGGCCCTGAGAATAATATTGACCTTATATCTGATATTATACCTTTAATGGTGGATGAAAAAGATAATGAGTCTCTCTTAAGTATTCCCCTTGAGCCTGAAATTAGAGACACGATCTTTAGTCAAAAACCGTACAGTGCGCCTGGACAAGATGGCTTCAATAATGGTTTCTACCAAAAACATTGGGATGTATTACATTCTGATGTTTGTAATATTGTGAGATCCTTTTTTAATAATGTATCTCTTCCTCATGGAATTAATGCTCAATTCCTTATTTTAATACCTAATGTTGAAAACGCTTCAGATATACATCAATTTAGACCTATTGCACTGATTAACACTCTTTACAAGGTCATTTCTAAAATTATTTCTAATAGACTTGTACCTATATGTAATAAAATCATCTCATGGAATCAGTTAGGTTTAATTAAAGGAAGGTCTATTCAAGATTGCATTTGTCTTGCCTCTGAATGTACTAATTGCCTAAATAAAAACACAAGAGGGGGTAGTGTTTCCATAAATCTTGATATTAGAAAATATTTTGATACCATTCATTGGGCTTTCATTTTCAAAGTCTTAAAAAACTTTGGTTTTCATGAGACTTTTATCAGTAGAATTAAAACTTTATTTCACTCAACTCTTATCTCCATTTTGATCAATGGAACCCCCCGTGGTTTTTTCAAATGTTCTAAAGGTGTTAGGTAGGGAGACCCTCTTTCGACCATTCCTTTTGTTATTGCTGAAGATTACTTAAGCAGACTCCTCAATAATCTGGTTGATCAAAACAAGATTAAGCCCATACAAGCTTCCAGAAACCTAAATGTTCCCACTCACCTTCTATATGCAGATGATATAATCTTGTTTCTCAAAGGGGACCAAAGAAACATTCAAGTTCTTAAACAATCTATTTCTCATTATCAGGAAATTTTAGGTCAAGCCATTTCCTGGAATAAATCTAATATTTTGTTTGGAAAAAACTTCCCTGCTAGAAGAAAAACTATAATTACCAATAATCTTGGAATTAAAGAAGCTCTTTTTCCTTTCACTTACTTGGGCGTCTTGATATTTTGGGGGTGACCTAAATCTTTCTACTTTTCTAATACTATTGATCAAATTATAAATCAACTCTCTACTTGGAAGGGGGAATCCCTCTCCATGGCCGGTAGAATATGCCTTGTTAAATCGACCATTATCTCTAAAATGGTCTATACTCTCATGATTTATAAATGGCCCGTAGGTACCTTCAGGAAAATTAATACCCTTATTAAAAATTTCATTTGGACGGGAAGTATTTTTGAAAGGAAGCTTGTCACCATCCCTTGGAAGACCTGTTTTAAACATCTTGATAAAGGAGGAATTGGTATCAAAAATTTAAAATTGTTTAATGATCCCCTTAAAGCTAGACTCACTTAGCGTCTCATAAATTGTACTTCTAAATCTTCTGAATTTTTAAATCACAGATTCTTTAATAAACTTTTGAAAGGGAATTTTATTTTCATTAAATCCTCGATCTGGCCTTCCATTAGGGACTCATATCATAAGATTATGGAAAAATCTAGATGGATGGTTAGAGATGACTCCTACATTAATTTTTGGTGTGATAATTGGATTGGTAACCCCTTGATATCTTTGTTACCTCCTAATAATACTCCTGAAGATTCTAGTCATACTATCAAGGATGTTTTATAATCTCATAGGCATGATCTCCCTGACAACATTTCACAGATCATTGATAATTATCCATTTTCTACTTCTGGAGATTTCCTTTTTTGTGAACCTGCTGCTAATGGTTTTCTTGATTCAAAAAATTTCTACAAGAATAATTTCTCTGGAAATGAATCTAATCATCAATGGGTGAGTAACTTTAACAATACTTGGATCAAACCCTCAAGGTTCACTCTTATTTGGCGTATTGCATATAATAGATTGCCCACTGAAACTGGCCTGCAAACTTTTGGCATTCAACTCTTCTCTAAATTCCATTTGTGTAATCAAGACAGGGAGGATTATGATCATCTCTTCTTGTCTTGTGCTACGACCTCTACTTTATGGAATTATATTTTTGAATTATTTAATTGCAGTTGGTCCTTATCTGACTCGATTTGTTTGTTCTTAAAAAAATGTACTAAACGTGAAGCCTCTCAACAAGTTAAAAATATATTTCTTGCGGTAGTGGCGGAACTCCTGCACTAAATTTGGTATGTCATAAATGATCTTATTCATAATAAGCACTCATTCACTCTCAATGCAAGAAAAACTCGAATTCTCATTGCGATCCATGAAGCTGCTTCAATTCAAAAATATTTTTGCAACAACTCTTTTGGTGACTTTGAGATCCTTCGACATATCCAGGTTCCAGGTATTTTTCGGCAGCCCAGACTTTCCTTTGAGTTTTTTTGGAAATTTCCAATACCAAGATGGATCAATGTGAATGTTGATGGTGCCTCAAAGGGCAACCTAGGCCCTTCCAGTTGTGGAGATATCTTTAGAGACTCCGCTATCCAGTGTTAGGGTTTCTTTTATGGTGGATGTGGTCTTTATTCATATTTGGAAGCTGAAATGCTGGGAGTCATCCATGCAGTTGATTTCGCGCTTCAAAGAGAATGGATAAAGATTTGGATTGAAAGTGATTCTACAACCATTATAAATGCCATTTGGAATGGTTTTATTCATCTCTCCTGGACACTTACTACTCTCTGGATGAATTTCCTGAAATCACTCCATGGGATTGACTACATAGCTACTCATGCCTTCCGTGAAGCAAATGCTGTTGCTGATGCCCTTGACAACAAAGGTGTTCATCAGAACATGACTTGGCTAGATACCCTGCCAGTTGATTTATTTCATCTGTTTTATAGAGATTGTAAAAGAATCCCATCTTTCCGTCTTCTGTAAACTTTTGTTTCTTTAATTAATAAATGGTGCTTTGGTCTTTGACCAAGGCATTACCTTAAAAAAATTCTTAAAACATTATCATCAAAATCCATCGAGTGAAAGAACATGGATGGTGTTATTATAAAATATCCCTAGTGGATCATAAGAAACATCAAGGACATTGACATAGATAAAAAATACCATTAAAATAGAATTTGAACATTTCTAAAAAAACTCAGAAAAATAATATTTTACATTGATATCTTTAAAAGCTAAAAATTTCCAGAATATTTGAAAATAAATATTGAATCTTCAAAGTAAATAATATTCATGATAATGGTAAATTCCATCCAGTTGGTAAATTTTATAACAAATATTCCTTTCACACTTTTTGTAAGAAGTCATAAATAGCGTATTCAGAAAACTTCATAAAAAATCTATATTATAACCATTGAAGTGAAAATAAAACATGTTTAAATATATATTTAAAAAATATTTGGATCATAGAAAATAAAATTATTTGAATAAATTTTAATGAACATGAACATGGAAGAAAAAGTTCACCGACTAAAGAGTATAAATAAGGTCGACTTTTCTTTAAAAAATATTCTTAATAATTTAAGTACTTAAGAGAGGAGAATGGTAAAAATATTTGATAATACAAAAAATAACCATATTAGAAGAAAATATATAATTTTTTAAATATAATTATCATATAATTCCCCTAAATATAAATTTAACATAAATAATCCTGAAAATAAATGATATTAAAACTTAAACCCTTAACAATTTGTTAATTTTTGAATCATAAACCCCTTGAAAGAAATAACTTCAAATGGAATATTTAATACCATAAATATTAAGATATTCATGATATAATATATAAAATTTTAATTATATACACTATATAAACACAAATAGGTGTATTACATTAAACATGTCTCAATGAAATTGTATTGAGATTAAGAACCCTTACCCCAAGTCTTGGATTTATTCATACATGCTCTTCGATGCCTATATAATAAATGTATATTTATTATACATATATAATATAAATATATTCATAATTATGTTTCTATATATCATTCCACCTTTATTTTCAATTACTCATCCATTAGTAGTTCTTTATTAAAATCATTATTTGGGTGAAAGCTAGTCGGTTTTCCTTGCATGTTTTGGTTCAAAGATTCTAATCGTTAGAACTTATTCATTATTTTATCATCTCTAGAAACTAAATAATTTCATAAATATCATATTTATTCATTATATATACTTTTATTACCATCTATATGGGATGATGATGAGAAATAAATCACATTACTTCGTAGAGATGGTAGTCTCAATGTATACATGAGTGATGTTTCTACTTTTCGATGGATGAAATGAAAGAAAGATAAATAATAATTAACCTTTAAAGAATCATAATTCTATCATAAATATACTATATATTCATTAAATATATCCATATTACCAACTATTTAAAACAAAATGGAAACGTGAATCACATTGTTTTTTGGAGGTGATAGTCCACACGCACACACGAGTGACATTATCATTTTCCAACAGATGAAAGGGAAAGAAGGTAGATAATGTATTATATTTAAAAAATAATAATCATGATATTAAAATAAAAATATATTAATTACATTTATCTATATTACCTTACAATAGATATGATAATGAAAAATAAAACACATCACTTCATGGAGGCGGTAGACCGTACGTATGCATGAGTGATGATTTTATTTTCCATTACATATAATGAAGACAGAAAATGGTTTTACCATTAAAATAAAAAATTACAGTTTATTAAAGATACTTATTTCATCATGTTAATATGGTTATATAATATTTTTATGAGTTATAAGAAGAAATAAACTTAAAAGGATTTAGTAAAGGAAGTTACCTATTCTTTGAGAAACCTCCTTTGGATGTCTTCTTAAGGACACTTAGGTTGGTATTTAAGTAAAAAAAGACACTAAAAAATGTATATAGATTTTTAAAAGATATTTGGGAATATTTATTTTGATATAAGTTGATTAAGAAGATATTAATAAGAGAAGATAAGGGGTTCCCTTTTATAAGTAAGAGGAGTGACACACTTGTAATTATTCTAAACATTAAAATAATATAAGGTTCCTTTCATAGAAAATTGTATCCAAATTGGATAAATTTAAAACAAGGGATGATATAGTGTCTAAATACATTCAACTGATTTTATTTAGAAATGTTCTTAGGTTATATTAACCACTATCTCTTTAGTTTAACCCCATTAACCCTTTTAACCTTTACTGTAGTAATGAATTTTTACCTCAGTTACTGTTCATTATGACAAAAAATGAAATTGAACTATTAAAATATTTTGTAAATACTTATTTAAAATATGGAAATAATTTAATAAAATTAAATTCCTATAAGTGGTAGAAATTAATTTAAAAATAAACTCATAAACACTATGAATTTGTTTTTAGAAAAAATGCATTTTTTGGGTATAAAATGAACTTACTCTAATTATTTGTCTCAAAATTATGATTAGATTAATTCAAATTTATTTAATTGAATATATAATATATAAAATAAAATCATTCATCAATATTGATTATTTTAATTATTAAAATATAAATAAATTGGGCACTTAAAATTAGTTTTCAAAAAAATCACCCATTTTACCTTTAAATGATTTAATATTCTACTACAACTAATTCATAATAAATTTATGAAGGATTATTCAATTTTTTTACATTAAATATAAATAAATTTAATGAAAATAATATTCCATTAATGATTAATTTAAATAATATATATAAAAATACAATACTTATAAATATTGATCTTTTAACATGAAATTATTTTATTTTTCACATTTAAAATTGAGTACTCATTTCTTATAAGTTAATTAAGAAATCAAGAAAAAATTTATGAATATTTTCCATAATTAATTTAGTCTTATTAATTCATAAAAATCTAATGTTTATGTCATAACAGTCACATTTTATAGTAATATTTTTATTATGTTTTGTTTAAGCTTAAGGTTATGTATAAAGCAAGCTATAAAACTCATTGAATTTATTTAAATGGAAAATATATCATAAAATCTCTAGCTGTTACATTACACCCCCTTATAATAATTTCACCCTTGAAATTATATTACTATGATATAAAAAATGAAGAATCTTATACCTTATCACATCCTCAGGATCCCATGTAGCTTCCTAAAATTTATAGTTTCACCACAAAACATTGACCATGTGAGCAGTCTTGTTTCATAGAACTTTATCTCTTTGTTCTAGAATCTCCACTGGTTATTTTTTCACAAAAATATCATGATCTAATTATATAACCATTGAGTTTAGTACATTTAAAGGATCATTTATATACTTTTTGAAAAGTGATACCTAGAATACATCATGAACTTGAGAGAGATTTGGTGGAAGTGCTAAGTGATAATAAATCATCTTGTTAAAATAAATAAATTTAAAAGGGATGATATATCTAGGATTTAATTTCCCTTCTTTCCAAATATCAAAACCTTCTTCCAAGAAGATATTTATAGGAACATTTTTTCACCTACATCAAACTTTAGATATTTCCAATGATTTTCAGCATAACTCTTCTATCGACTCTGAGCTAATTTAATGTATTTATGAATGATTCTAACTTTCTATACCATTTACTCAGCTAGATCAGGTCCCAATATATTTTTTCTATAACTTCATCCCATCATATTATAGTTATGCACTTTCTACTATATAGGGATTTATAAGGAGCCATCTAAATTCTTGAGTGAAAGATATTATTGTAATAAAATTAAACTAGAGGAAGGTGTTAATCCCAACCACATTTTAAATCTACAGAGAAAGATATAAAAATATATTCTTGTTTCTGAATGTCCCTCTCAGACTGAACATATTTCTAGGGATGATATGTAGTGATAATGTTCAACTTCATATTCAACGATTTCTAAATAATTCTCTAGAACTTAGAGGAAAACCTCAAATCCTGATAAGATATAATAGAATTGGTAGCCCCTGAAATATTACCAATTCCTTAATGTATATATTGAAAATCTAATCAATAGAGAAATATTCTATGAGAGAAATGCATTGAATTTTTAAGGAGATCGACAACAATTCAAATAACATTATGGTCTTATGATGTTTTGGGGAGTCTAATGATGAAATTCATGGTGATGTTTTCCCATTTCTATCATGGAATAGGTAATGATTATAACTTACCCTTAAAATTCTATATCTCATCGTTAACTTATTAACCTACCCAGAATTGAGATACATAATCTAAAATATAACTTTTCATTTTATGCCACCATAAATACCTTTTCATATCTATATACATCTTCATACTTCTAGGATGAATAGATAATGATGAATGATGAAATTCATAAAATAGATCATTCTTCAATTTTGGTATTAGTGGAACACATACTCGGTTTTTGAACCTTATTATTCCATCAAAATCATGATTAAAATATAGAATATTCCTCACCTTCTTCTATAGTTCTACAACCTAATTATGTACCTCTTTAATTCTCACATGGAAAGATGGTTTAACAATCATATAATAAAGATATGATATTTCCCATTTAATTTTGATTTCAAGGTCTATCCTCTATACATCGATAATAATTTATCCTGTTTCAATCCTCATCATATAAAAACTAGCATGATATTACCAACTTAAATCATCAACCACCTTGTTCACCTTCCCATGGTTGTAGTGTATTGAGCATTCATAATATTTAATCAAATATAACAGTATAATTTGGTTCATATTAAAAAATTTATGCACTAATATATACTTCAAGTTTTTATAATCAATATATATATCACACCTTTCACCATAAAGATAATTATTCCATATTTTAAAATAAAAAATTACAGTTTCTTACACCAAATCATGTGTTAGGTGATTTTTCTCACAAACCTTTAATTTTCACAAGGCATATGATACTACCATGTTATTACTCATAATAACACATCCCATTACCTTCTTTAATGCATCACTATAGATCTTAAACACTTATCTACTATAAGTTAGTGTGAGTACAGGTGTACTGGCCAACCTTCTTTCCAGGTCCTTGAAATCTTCCTCACATTCTTATATCCAAAGGAAATTAGTTCCCTTTCACATAAACTTGGTTATTATATTAGATATTCATGATAATTTTTTCAAAAAGAATTGGTATTATCCAACTAATCCAAGAAAACTACTAATCCTGATCACCATGGTTGGTCTAGTCCATTGCTCAATTACTTTATACTTTGAAGGATCCATCAATATACCATTGTTTGTGATTATATAACCCAACAATGAAACTTTTTGTAACTAAAATTCACACTTGGTAAATTTGGAATACTAGTTATGCTTCCTTAGGGTCTTTAGTATAATACTCAAATGATCTTCATGCTCTTCCTTACTCTTATAATATATAAGAATATCATTAATAAAGACTACTGTAAACTGATCAAGGTAATCTCTAAATACATTATTCATTTGATCCATAAAGATATTATGGGCACTGGTAAGTCCTAATGGAATAACTATAAATTAATAATGAATATACCTTTTATGGAAGGATTTATTAGGTATATATTCCTTCTTGACCATCAATTGATGATATCTTGAATGAAATTAAACCTTGGAAAAGTATTGAGCTCTATGTAGTTGATCAAACAAGTCATTAATATGAGGTAGAAGACAATTTTTCTGATAGCAATCTTATTATGTTCCCAAAAATTAATTAAAATTCACATTGACCAATATTTATTTATAAAAAATGAATAGGAGCACCCCTTGGTGATACAGTCTGTCATATGAATCCATTTTCTATATTCTCCTAGTGTTTCTTCTTTAATTCTTATAACTCATTTGGGTCTATTCTACAAGTAGTATTTGAAATAGGTATAGCACCAGGTATGAGTTTTATTATAAACTCAACTTTATGATTCAAGGGAATACTAGGAAAGTCTCTAGTAAATACAATGAGATATTCCCAATATATATATATATATATTCAATATTGAGTTTTTCCCCAACCATTTGATATAATTACCCCACATGAATGGGTATTAAGACCCATATAATGGAAGTAATTTCCATTGTATGTTCATGTTAATCCTAAGAAGTTTAGACAATCAAAGGTCAATTTGGAATTTTAAACATGAATTACCTTGGAAATTAATATAGGATCTATAAGGAGAGATATAATCCATGCCCAAAATCATATCAAATTCACTTAGAGGAAGAATAACAAGATTTATTGGAAACACATTCCCAGAATCTTCCCTAGAATATGTGTTATAGACTTGATATGGGATCATCACACCATTAGAATTTTTCACCAATAATATAATCATTGAGGATATGAATTAATATTCCTAGAGAATTTTCATGATATGATTCAATTCATATACCTAATCTCAAATAAGACACTTCAATATTTGACATATCTACACCACCCCAAATTCATCATTCTATCATGGATCCCTTACTGAAAACAAAATGGGTATCATAATAATCATGCATCATTAATTAGAGTAAAAAATCACATGATAATGGAAATTATTTCTAAATGTAATAAATTATGAAACCTTATTTCAACCCATAACACATTAGGTTTATCATATATCACTTTTATTTTATCAAATGTTGTTATAGATTATATCCTATCATTCATAATAATGGTTTATAAAGAGAATGTGAATTAAACAAAGAATATTCCATGGGTGCTTCAAACCAGTTCTATAGTTAGTACTATTTTTCAAACAACGGGTAAATATTGAGTTAATACCCAACCATAATTTTTAAGGTTATAAACCCATGGTGCATATATGATAGAGTATGCATCCACCTTTTTGTATACATATAGGGAATTTATTTCTAGAAAACCAATAAATATATAATTTTCCAAAATATCAAGATATTATCCTATACTTAGACTTATCCTCAGGGTTTTCACTAAAATTTTTCTAATATTAATCTTCAAAAATTATTAAACCCTAATATGTTACCAACTGAGGTGACCCAATCATTTCATACATAAATATTACATCATTTTATATGAATATTCAACGCATATCATAATAATGCATTCCCTATAACCATAAATGTTTAGTTTCTTTAGAAAACATATACATAATTGACTTATTCCATGAAATATCTTCACCATCACCCACAAATTTCTTCTTATATAAAACCCTTATTATACATTCCCTATTTAAAACCTTTCTTTAGAACCCAGGTAAAAGATATATAAGAAAGGGTGAACTTAGATGCATAGTAAGGGTAAATATAGGATATATCAACCAATGATCATAAGTGAACATAAGATAAGCATAAGGGTATGAAAATCCAATCATAACTTATAAATTCCATACTTAATCAGTTAAAGATCATTAATAAAAAGTCATGGAATACAACCGTTTCATATCAAATTAAATAAGTAATAAGAGTGTAAAATCATCAATAATCAATCATCATCTATGAGAATATATCATAAGAATAAGATATAAGTTTTTATAATACACATAAGTATAAAGAATTATTTCCTTAGTCAAGTCTCACTTCCAAGTCTATCTTAGTGGACCAATTTTTATAGTGGATTGGGTTCACTCCCCATCCCATCATTTCCTTATCCAATTATCACTGATAAGACTATCACTTTGGATAATTCCCCCTACTGATGTAATGTCTTGGGTCTGGACGCCACCTAATAGTGCTCTGAGCCCGGTTGGCCACATATCCTCAAGTGCATATCCCAAAATGCCATAGACTTCTGACTAGCAGTGAGGGACAAGGTAATGATAGTGGGGAGGCTATGCCCTCATTGTCAGAGTTTAATCATGGAAATAAGAAACATATATAAGAAGTGGTAATCTTATAAAATATAAGTAAATTGCGAAAGACTGATAATACAAAGAACCATATGTCATATCATATACAAAATGATGCATATCACATGTTTCTATAAAAACAACCAAACAAGTCACAAGTATATCATATATAGTAAAATATCCAAAAGGAACAAAAATAAAAACAATATACCAGCATCATCACAAGCCTAGTCTTGGTCCCACACACTCCTGCTCCCAAGAAGCATATCTTGTTCCTATAGGAGGGTGTTTTCCCTTATCGTCACCTACATTCATATAATCTGTTAGGGTCCAAAGCATGATCCAAAAAGGGTGTGAGTCTAAATCCTAGTAGGCAACCACACAAGGTCTGTGCCAATATGTTAGTGAATATTTATAACTATTAGTGTGAAAAATTAAAATCAGTAAGCACAACAGATGCCTCAGAAGGCCATCTAACCTAGAAGAAGTAAAGACCAAATCCAAGCTTGTGCTTTGGATTGTCAAATGTGACATAAACCATTTAAAATATATAACAACCCAATCCCATCATTGAAATTCCTAATATAGAATTCAAGTATCACTCCAGGTGTAAATCTACCAACACCCTACAATCCCATCTTGACAAATCTTAGAGGAGCCTGGTATCACTCTAGATGTGGTAAGTCCATATCAACTGAGCCCGTACTTGGCAGTACTATAGGGAGCCCCAAGTATCACTCATGGAATATAGTTCATGCCTCTTGATCCCATATATGTAATAATATAAGGATCCATGATTCACTCTACATTTAGTTAATATCCTCTAGGTGCCTGTCCATGACATCCATTTTTCACTGATAACTTTACAATTACAAAAAAAAACCCCATTGAGCCCATCCAAGGCATTCCAAAGAATCCAAGGTTCACTCGAGAGACCTAAGTAAAATAGACATATAATCCTGTAAATGGAATTCCAACAGAATCTATGATTCATCCAATTCTATTTAACATTTAACCATAATAGGTTCAAGATAATAAATCATTATACATGTTAGGGTCAACACCAGAAGCATCTAATATACATTCCACCACTAAGGGTGTCACAACCAGGACCAAGCCCTAAGGCTTGGCCTATCATTACTCAAAAGGGAATAATTCATATAATAATCCTATAAATTAATATAAACCATTAAAAGTCATTAACATCACCTAAATCACGTGTGCAAGTTAAAAATTGGAGCAAAACATTCCAAACATGCTTAAACAGGCATATTGATTCACATAGGTCAAGGGAAATTCAAAACATCCCATACCCTTAATCAGTTCAATTATAATTTATCACAATTTCAATTCCATTTAAATAATCATTTCATTTTTAACAACCCAAGAATGGGAATCAAAGGAATGCCTCATAGGCTTCCTAGGACAACCGTCTATAAAAGGTCAAACCGGGCACTCACCTGTGGGGTAGACCTTAATTGAGGTATTAAAACTATTACATGATTTTGAATGCCTAATTAATTGCCTAAAAAATGATATATAACAACATGAATGATTTATAAAACAAGGAGACACCCCAAAAATGGGTGGGCAACACTCCGACCTATATAAACAACTCGACATTCAATGAAAATCACAAGACCACCTACTTTAGAATCGTTCTAGATAACTCCTCAAGTATAAAGCTCTAATTTTTCATGGTTTGGTAGAAATATGAAGAGAAAATGAATAATGGGATATTAGGTCATATGAGCCTAAATCCAAATAGTGCAATCGATAAATAGGAGAATTGAATATGGATAAAAAGGAATCGAGGCATTACCGTTGTGGGTCTAAGAAGACGAATGATGGTTGTAATGGAAAAAAATGGATAAGGGATATGAAATTAGAGAATAGGCTTCCAAAGGATCTCTCCCATGGTTCATGAAGGTTACTATGCTAGGGAGAGGAGGTTTTCTAAATTAACAGAAAAATAGGGGAAAATGGTATTTTTACCCAAAAATATCTGGGTCAGACCGTTTCTGTGCACGATTTCCCAAACTGTGTGGAAACCATGTGAGGCTTTCTGCCCCCTTGGAGCATAGCATACAATTACCCCCACACTATTTTTAATCCATACAGTTACCATGTAGAAGCCGCTGTCAAAATTTTACAACTTTTCAGACTTGTCACACAGCTGTGAGGCTCCTACCACATGGTATCCCCAAACTGTGTGACAACTACTGCCTCCTCTCACACTGTTAGATTAACCGTGTGGCCTTCCCCGTATGGTTTATCCAAACCATGCGACAATACCAAGACTCTAATATTTGGGTTCCAGACTTTTAACGAGCCCCGAACACCCCCAGGCCTTCCATGACCTCAACATGCATCACAATAAGGTCATATTTAAGCATTTAAATTAGAAATTAATAGAAAAATCATGATCCATACCACAAATAAGAACCCATTTCTTACAAACTTCGCCCTTAAATAAATACATCCTCGAATTTCCCTTCTAAGGGAGGTGAAGAAATATCTAAGAACAACTCTATCCATTGAGATAGAACAATGAACGACCTTTCCTAGGTCTCATCCTGTACTCATCCAAGCTTCTATAACACCCGTACTAAAGGATCAGACCAAACTTGGAGAACTTTCATGCTATGATCCATAATAAAGATCAGACGATCCTCAAAGGATGCATCTTCCTATAAATCAACCTTATCAGGCTGAAAAGTGTGATATGGGTATGAATAGTAATGTCAAAACTATAAAACATGAAAGACTTCATGCATAGATTGATACCTCTGAGGTAACTGCAACCACTAGGCAACTGATTCGACCCTCTCTAGAATCTAAAATGGCCCAAAGTATCTTAGCGAAATCTTACCTTGTCTCTTGATCCTCCTATGTGCCAACTATTATGAAACATGTAGGAAAACCCAATATCCAACATCGAACTCTATAGTTCATCTACAGTGATCGAAATATGATTTATGATGAGACTACATAGTAGAAATCCACTTCCAAATCAACTGAAACTATTCTATGGTCTCTTGGAGAAGACGAGGTCCTAGCATAGCTGCTTCTCCTACCTCCATCCAACAAAGAGGTGATTGGTCTGGCCTACCATATAAGGATTCATATAGCACCATCTGAATAGTATACTGGAAGCTATTATAGTAGTTAAAATCCACTAGAGGTATATGATTCTCCCAATAACCCCTGAAATCTAGTATTTATGCCCGTAGCATGTCCTTAATCACCTAAATCATGCACTTTGACTGACCATTGGTTTGAGGGTGGTATGTCATGTCAGAAACACCTACATACCCAATTCCATCGATATCCATTTCTATAAATGAGAAGTAAATTGGGAATACCTATCTGAAACAATAGAATGAGGGACCCCACACAACCGTACAACCTCCCAAGCTCTTCAACATTGAAGTTTCCCTTAATCAGAAGGAAATGAGTAACCTTCATGATACTATCAACGACAAACCAAATAACATCATTACCTCCATGAGACCTCGGTAAACCTATCACAAAATCCATCCCCACATCATTCCATTTCCACTTGGAATGGGTAGCTTCTGTAAACATTTTTCTAGTCACTAGTGTTCCACCTTAACCTAATGATAGGTGGAGCACCTCATGAAGAAACTAGCTACATATCTTCTCATACCTGGACACCAATAATGATGATGTAAATCCCGACACATCTTGGTGACACCAGGATGCACTGCCCAAGATTAAGCATGAAAATCTTTCATCAGCTCATCATTCATATCTGAAGAGACCCACACATGACCATGTAATCACAAGATCTCATACTCACCTATGGTCCATCTTGGAGGAGGGCCCACACCTACCACACTCTCCTATAGAACTAGGACTTCAGAGTCCGATAGCTCTTCATCCCCACTTTATCCAATAGGGTAGAGGTAACAACTAAAGAAGAAAGAAATGTATGTCCCTGACTATTTTGCAACTCCAAATGTATCTCAGAGAATAACACTATAAGCTACCAATTTCTATTGGCCTGTTTCACGACCTGTATCTAATTCATCTTGCTTAGTGCCTCATCCATTTAATTTCCTTTTCCAGGCATGTAGGAAATCTCAAAGTAGAATTACTAAAGGTATTTGAACCACCTTCACTACCTCTAATTAAGATCATAATTTTTAAAATATATAATTGAGGCTTTTGTGGTTCGTGTACACCACAAAATTTTCTCTGAGTATGTAATGTATCCAGAAAAAAAAACATGAACAACCAAATCCAACTCAATATCACGCATCAGGTAATTCCTCTCATGTGGCCTCAATTGTCGAGACCCATACGTAGTGACTCGTTCCCCCTGTATAAGAAATGTTTCTAACCTAATACCTGATGCATCATATAAAATAGTTTAACTCCCACCTGGCTCTAAAAAAAATCAGTATTGACACTGAATTCAATCTCCCTTTCATCTGTTGAAAGTTTTTCTCGAAGGAATATTTCCATACATACTTTACACCCTTTTTAGTCAGGTTTGTCAACGATGCTGCTAAACTTGAGGAGTATTGTATGAAACACCTATAGTAACTAACTAAACCTAAGAAAATATGCACCTCAAAGACATTCTTGGGATATTCCCAGGTAACTACTGCTGTCACCTTCTCTAGATCCACTGATACTCCTATCTCCGAGATGATGTGACGCAGGATGTGAATATGATCCATACAGAAGTGATACTTTGTGATCTTAGCATATAACTGATGCTTTATCAGGGTATTCAAATTGATCTCAAGATGTTTAGCATGGTTGTGTCCATTATGAAAATATACCAAGGTATCATCCATGAAAACCACACAAAACAAGTCAATATAAGTATGGAACACATGGTTCATCATTTCTATGAAAACCATTGGCTCGTTCATGAGACCTAACTATATAATAAGATACTTATACAGAACATACCTACCCTGAAAAGATATGTGAGGTATGTATGATGATCTAACATGCACATGATGATAACTATATCTCAAATCAATCTTAGAGAAAACTTGAGCTCCTCGGGTCCGGTCGAAGAGATATTCTACTGAAGACAGAGGATATCAGTTTTTAACCATTAACTGGTTCAATTTTAGATACTCCACACAAAGTATGAGGTTACCATCCACATTTTTTCACAAAAATTACTAGAGAACCCCATGGAGAAGTATTGGGTCATATGAAACCAATAGCCTCCAATTCCTCTAGCTGCCTTTTGAGCTCTTAAAACTCCATCGTAGCTATCCTATAAGGAGGAAGAGATATCAGTGAAACTCTTAGCACTAGATCGATAAAAAAATACACCTATATTACCTAAGGAAAACCATAAAAATCATCCAGGAAAATTTCCCTGAAACGATCAACCACCAGAGGAAAATCCATCTAACGTGATCCCTAGTCATCAAGATACAAACTCGAAATCTGGGTTATCATCCCACCCAACCCACGATGATCAGGTCCAACACAGATCTCCTGGACATCCCATTCACCTTTATATAGAAACGGTTTGCCCTATGGTGATGTGAAACTAACTCTATGACAATAGTAATAAACAAATGCTCGAATGGGAACCAACCACTCCATCTTAAAAATGACATAAAAACCTATCATCTATAGGAAATAGAGATACCATGAGAAGTGACACCCACCAAACTCAAGGGGAAATTCCTTGTACTAAAACACACATGTCGTTATAATCCCTAACAGAGTGTCTAACATCATGACCTCATCAGAAGTAAAAATGAAGAGCCCAAGGATCTCCACAATGGGAATAAATACAAATCTATAATAAGACCTTATATCAAAAAATGTATAATCTAAAATTGAGGATACTAGAATAGTATATCTGACAGTAGAATGTTTGGGATCCTGATCCTGCTGGGTCTATTTTACTACATAAGTCTGGCCTCTTCCATGGCCCTAATACACTGCCTAGATACCTGGCGATGACCCACTCTACTGTCTCTTAGAACCTGGGATATGGATACCATGGCCATGAGAACCACCTATACCTAAATATCCCAATACATTATAGTTCCTTGAATGTTGAGAAGATGAATACCCCACTATTGAATGTAGAGATGGTGCATACCCTCTATCACTAGCTACTGGTGAGAAAACCTTGCAGGAACGCTGAAGATGGACCCTCTTTCCACAATATTGACATTCAATTGGGTCTTGTAGACACTATGGCCTCATATTTCCCCACCTAACTCACTGGTATCACCTCACATGGCTATCAAAAGAAATGTTTTGACTACTATTATCATTGCGAGAAATCTCCATATGACACTTCTTGCTATTGGTTGAGACAATACTAGATCTAGGTGCCGAACATATCTTGATCGCACATCCAGATTCCCTCTGGTTACACTCTATAATCAGTTCCTGATTCATTATAGTAGAAACAATAGTTAACCTAAAGACATTTACCTATGATCAGATTTCATATCTGAGTCCATCCTTAAATCTATTATCTTTGGATACATCATCACCCAACAGAATAGGTGTGAATCAATAGAGCTCAATGAAACTAGTTGAGTAGTCCATAACTGACGAAGCACCCTACTTCAGATGCATAAACTCACGGGCTTTATTATCCCTCTACGTATTGGGATAGTAGTAATCATAGAATACCATCTAAAAATATCCCCATGCCATATCCCGATGATGCTCAGTCTAAGTGATAATGTCCCACCATCTCTTGGAGGAATCAAAAAACATGTATATAGTGAGCTTTAACCTCCTATCAGGTGGCATTTAAAAATTCTAGAAGATTGAAAACATGGCCTCTAGCCATGAATCTGCAGCCTGTGGTCTTCCATCCCCTCATAATGTGGGTGGATGCTGCTTTTGGAACACTCACATCATCCCATCCATAGACGTGGTAGGCTGTGGTTATCCTTGAAATGTTTTCATGAACCTCATAAATGATTCATGAAATTGTGTATCATCACCTACGTATGATATAATAGTTGGCTCCACAACTAGAAAAAATAGAGGATCCACTAGTATCCCATGGCCTACCACCTTTAGGGTATGATCTTCACCACCCTCCTGGTGTACAGATGGAGTTCATCATGGTGGCATGACTCTACAAGGTCAAGCATACACTTTAGTTCAAGTTCAGTTCATGTTCAGTCTCAGGCTCATAGCTCAAAAGCACAAAAACATAGAAAAAGTCAAAACCTTCCCCCAAGAACTCACCCCTATACCTGTCCCATGGGTCAGGTCTAGGTGTAAAAAACAAGAATCACTACCAAAATCCCACTACTAAGGTAAGGTCTAGGTGTAAACAACAAGGGTTCCATTCATTCTTTATGAAACCAAATTATGTTATGGATTTATTAAACCTAATGTTCTATAATATGGATTATTTCTTTAATCCATAAATGAATCCTTTCAATTTTCATACCTTTCTGGCATCCTTTGGAGTCACAAACCCCTCAGGTTGTGTCATATAGATATTTTTCTAAATGTTCATATTAATGAAAATTGTTTTGACATCTATTTTCTAAATATCATAGTCATGGAAAAATATAATGGAATGTATAATTATGATGGATTTAAGCCTAGAAATTGGTGAAAAATTACATCATAGTCTATTTTTTAACACTATTTGAACTATTTTACAATCATTCATTCATTATAAGCACGGAATTTTCCATCTATATTCAATTTCTTCTTGAATACTCATTTACAACTAATTAGATTTACATACAGTGGAGGGTATACCAAAACCTGGTTTTAGTACATGGAATCCATTTCATAATTCATATCTTCTTGTCATTTGGTAACATCTATCCCACTTATTTATTCCTTGTAGGTTATAGGATCATTATTATCAACTAATAATGATCCACTATCCTCAGTGACTAGAAAACCATACTGTTATCATATCTCTTATAATCCTATGCAATACTTGTGCCTCTAGAACTTATTATATGGGGATTTGTGGAATTTTTACTGGTGTCAACTCTTGTGTATCTTGTTCCTAGAATTTATCAAAGTTTATCTCACTCCCACTATCTCTTTTAGAGATATTATCCTTCTCAAGAAATGTGGGATGTATTTCTACCAAACAAAAAAAATTTATCTGAAGGGTTGTATAGTTAATATTCTCTTGTTTCATTTGGATATCTTATAAAGATACAATTTTTACCTTGGGGTTCAATTTTGTTACATGAAGAGGCCTTAACAAACTCTTCACATCCCCACACATGTAAGTACAACAACATAAGTTTAATTCCACTCCACAATTGGTATGAAATACCTCCTGCCACTTTAGCTGGTACTCAATTTAGTATGTATGTTGTTGTTTGTAACACATATACCCAAAATTATAATGAAATACTTGCATGAATTATCATTGATATTTCTATGTCTAACAAGGTGAAATCCTTTCTTTTATTTACACTATTCCATTGTGGTGTATAATGAGTAAGTTGGGATAAAATCTCAAAATCCTGTAAATAATGAATTAAGTCTTGATTAAGATATTTTCCACTATGGTATGTGTAAAGTTTCTTAATATTATTACCAATATGGTTCTAAAATTCATTATTTTATTCCTTGAATCTTTAAAAAAGATATTACTTATACCTCATTAAGTACACATATCCATATCTACTTAAATCATCAGCAAATGTTATGGAGTATGAGTACCCACCCCTTGCTTCAACTATAATTGGTCCATGCACATTGGTATGAACGAATTTATGTTTCTCCTTGGATATTTCACCTTTTCCACTAAATGGGGCTTTGATCATTTTTTCTTGTAAACATGTGAGACATAAACCAAGTGGTTTTAGTTCCAAATAATCTTAATATCCATCCTATTATAATTTAGTCAAACACTTTTCATTTACATGACTTAACCAGTGATGCAATATTTAGGTGTGGTATGAGTCATGTGAAGTAGTTTTGTTATCAATTTTCATTACTTGGTTTGTTTAATCAAACACATAAAGATATTTATTCAAATATGCCTTACCATAAAAATTCTATCTTCATACAAGAATCAACACTTATTCCCGAACCTGAAAATAAATATATATTTATCAAGTATGGATGAAGAAATATTGTTTTTGTTAATAAATCACACATAATAAAAATATTTTAAAACCATGATCGTTCCCATTTTCAATGTAAGGTGATAGTCCTCAATAGACACAATAAAAAATAGGGATCTATTGGATTCTCTTATATTTACCATCCCTCGATCAATCTTACTGAATATATGTAGTTCTTATATTTTAATGCATATGTGAGCACTAAATGGTCTATATAATACCCAATTTATGGAAATAGATAAGTCACACTCGATGAAAAATGCACCTGAAGATTCCCTTTGCTTCATTTCCTATGTGCAGTCTTTCTTCCAGTGGCCTCTCTTGACACATGTGAAATAAACAACACCCCATTCCATTGCTCATCCCTTGATACTTATCTTATTTGAAGGTAATTTCAATGAATATTTTGATAGTTTGAGAATATATAGAAGAGACTTATCAATTTTCATATTAAAATTAAAAACAAAGCCTAAGAAGTTTTGAGGGAGTGATGCAAAAATGAGATCAGTGCACAGTTCTTCAAGGAGTTTAAATGCTAGAACCTCCAGGTACTTAATGTAGCAAATAGGTTTGACTACAAAAGACCCAGAAGATTAACATTCTCTAAGATTAATTTTAAATAGAACCTTCTATATCTCAAACCATTACTATCATTATCTCTCCAGGTAAAGACCAGAGAGATGTTGGATCATAGTATATGCATCCATATCTCTATGATACTTCATGAATTAACTAGGCATGGTTGAAATCATTAAACATTGAACATTTACCATGTCTCTCAATTTTTTATCATATAATTATAACTCTTCATCACTTTCCTACTTTACAGGAGTATTAGGTAGTAGATATTATAGCACGTAATATTTCCATTCATGGCACAACACAACCTATAGGAATCTGAACTATTCCATGAAGTTACTTATAGTAGGGATTTGATCTTTATCCAATATTGATCGCATAGATAATGCAGATGAAAAAATTTCCATTATTATACAATTATAAAATTACATATTATTATTACATTATTATAATTTATGTGAGACACAATGAATTTAATTTTATTAAGTCTCCCAATGTACAGACACATGCTATGAAAATTACAAGAAAGATTTTTGGTAGATTCTCTTGCCAACTACAATCTGGTGGCTTCTTGATATGTTGAGTGGACCCCCCAATCCAGAAGTCCTAACTGATACTTCCTAAAAAATTACATCTAAAGTTTTATTGAATAGATGTAGTTCCTTAAAACCAATACATATTTGGTTAATTTGACCCACTATCTTAGTTAAGACTTATCAATAATTAAAAGTACCCCTGATATAGGCCGAACTGACACTTTAACTATGGGTTCATCTTAATTCAGATGATAGAAGGCTTAATGACTTAATATTAACTTGGGAGATTTTGTTTTATTATGTGTAAATATTTCTTGTTTTATACTTTACATGACTTTTTACTATTAAGTGGACTTTACTTAAGTGACTAACCATGTATTGAAAAAACATTTACAAATACTCCATTTATTTAAATTCTATCTTTACATACTAGTTCATTTATTTATATGACTGAAATATTTCATCTATAAAATAAATAATACATAAGAAATAAATATATAAATAAATAAATCAGCCAATCACAAGCTTATCCCTTGGTTGATTTATTGAGAGGAAAATAAATTAACCTCTATGACCTAGGGGAAAAATAATTGTGTCAGTATTGGCATGATTTGCAGTATTCCACTCATCCACCTGTGTATCACCTAGGTTTACATTGTCTCAATTCCATCTTGAACCACCTCCACAAACCCTGAGATATTCTTTTTATTACATGTATTTATAACTCACACTTAGGCGAGGGAAACCAAATGATTGGTTAAATAGAATTACATAAATAACCTTAGACATGAAGGTCCTACATAATAAAGGTGGGATAGATGACTTGAATGCCATCATATTTAGTTTAATATTAAAAAATTGCAAAACCATAAAATAAATTAAATTAAATAAAACCAAAAAATACACATATCTTGGTCAAGATCATGATTGGTTATACAAATGAAAAAAATACACAAAAGTACAGTGGATAACATTCATTTTTATTCATTATTTATTATTAAGAAAAATTTAGTTTCATTAATTAATTTTCTTTTATCTTAATAACCATCCAAATTATATTGGAAATACCCATCATAAATGCATTAATATAAATTAAACTACATAAAAAATTATGATATATAATTAAAATAAATTTATTGATCATTTTTAATCATTTAAAACCTTTATTAAATTGTCAAACACATCTAGTGACAATCATCTTAATTATTTTTTAATGCTAAAATTAATTATTTAATGTGATTTTATTCTTTCCATTATCAAGAGACTACACTGTGTGTACTTATGAGCTATACATTATTTTCCTCGATTGACATATACTTAGGATAAACATCAGAGGCTTTGGATTGTTCCTCAACTAGAATACACACCGTGCATCACACTTTCTATGTGTTCGCATAACCCATTGAAGGACTTAGCATTTTCTTCAGATGTAGTACCACATGATGTGTACTTTAGCCACACATCGTGTGTTCCATGATCCATGTGTCTATGTCACTTTCTAAAGGACTCAACAGTTTCTTCAAATATAGGAATTAATGAATTAAATTTTTTTGTACACTGGTTTCATGATGTGTGTTTCATTAATGATACAATATGTTAGTATCATGTAGTTATAATTCTTGTATTTAACCATATAGTTAGCATAAATTTCACCACTAAACTATGTAGACTATGTAGACTACATGTTGTGTAATATGATAAGACGTGTTCCAGGTTGGTCCGATCCAAATGTGATGTGAAATAAATTCACTACACATAATAACAGATTGGCATGTCATGTATCTTGTGACACTTCCAGGTGTAGTTTACTTGGGTATACAATGTGTACTCTGACTACCCACTAAGTAACCCAATTTAACCGGCTAGTATCCTTGGAACTTCCTGATAGAATCTCCATTCATTCTTTATCTATTATTAGTACTTTAAGAAAATGAATTCCTAAATGATAATAATTAATATGTCAAAATCATGTAAATTTAAAAATAGATTAAAGAATGAATATTTTGAAAATTAAAGATCTTACCACTATTGACCATATAGGTGAAAAATCAAATAAATAATTTTAATATGACTCTTATGATACCACTTGTAGGTTATAGTCATGGTGGAAGCACTTGGTGGATGAATAACAATAAGATTATTGCTAGATTCTATAGATCATCCTCCAATTTTGAAAGACATAAATGTCATGTACAATGAAAATTTTCTATCAAATATTGATATAGAGAATCTTGAATCCCGAAGATGATATTTTTCATGTTAAATTTATTATTAATTTAAATAATATTTTAATAAATGATACCACACCTTATGATCATTCATCAAAGGTGTTGTTGATCATCAAAGAAACACTTTTTAGATTATTGCCGTTGCACTGGTAGGATCCAAGTATAGAATCTCTCTAGAAGTTCTCCATACATTCTCCTTTGATCATTGAGAAACACCAATGGAATTCCAGGCATTAGAGTGGAGGATCTATCATATTTATTTCTTTTAGTTCCATTAGTATTGAATGATTCTCCCTTGTTCTTTTCATTCTTATGAGGATGATAATAAGAATACGAGATAGAAATATGTTGTGTGTAATGATTCTTAATTCTCGATCAACACTACACAATAATCATAACCATCTAATTAAAAAATTAGATAATAGGATAAAATATTATTTATTTTCACAACAACTCTTAAATATTATAATAAAAATAATATTACCCGATTCCATATAAAAATAATAACATTATTATTTTATGGTGTGCTCTAACTAACATAATGATATATATTATATTATCAGCTTATAAATTAATATTTTTCACCAAACATGATCTTGGTCCTCTCATCTTCCTTGACATTTATTGAATATATGTGTAAATAAATAATTAAATATTTTATTCATCAATAAATATTTTATTCACAATCTAGAGAACAAATATTTGTTAAATATTCAATAAATAAAATAAATATTCTATTCACAATATAATGAATAAATATTTATTTAATATTTTTTATCGATAAAATATGAATAAAATTATTCCTCATCCTTAGGAATAATATTTATTTCATTAATTAAACTCTAATAGAATTTAATTTAGGTCAAAGGAAACACTTAGTGTGTTACCCTATTGGACTCTTTCCCATTGAAATTAGATGAGCTTACCCGAAGTCCAAGACTACTATCTAGAAACAGGTTCAAGCATATAAAATAAATAACTTAACGTCACAACATCTAAAACCACATACAAATTATTACTGTAAAATATAATTCCCTTTTCACAATATCTCATCAATTAGGTTTTACATTAGTTTCATCAACATATATGTTTGATATGACCTTTTATTACTTTCTGAAATAAACTTTTCATTAAACAATGACAAAAGAATTTAATATGGAGGTTCCATTTTAATTACAGGACCAAGACATTATATTCTTTAAATATAGAAGGGGAAAATCTTTCCTTGACTTATTCATTAATAACACATCACTCATGACACACCCAACATAACCAACTTCACCATGAACTAATATCATCAAGATTCATAGTAATATATCTAAGTGCATGAGTTATAACATACCTTAATAATAAAATTAAAATCTAAAGACCATTAAGCACACTCATAGATGGAAATATCAAATGACACATAAATGTGTAGAATTACCACAAGTAAGATTATTGTTATAATATCCCATATTAGAGATTACCTAGTGAAAACTTCATGAGAAAAAGTCTCATATACTTATGAGTACTCTCACTTGACAATAAAAATTATATGTGTCTCATCATAGTATTTTATTCTACCATAGAACTATATTTAATAATATCATCATGACATTTCACATTTCTCATCATAATAGAGAATTTCTATGTCATTATCAATGCGATAGATACTCTAGGACATTATGACATTAAAGTCATGATGAGAAATGAACAATATGTAATAATATGTTTTATTAACATTAAAATATTTGAATATACATGTAATACAAAGTATAAATAGTTTGTTCTAAAACATTAACTCTAACACAAAAGGGGTGAAGATTATTTGGACAGATACCGTGAACTATGATATGTTATGGGTTGGGATTATAGTCATTTTGATGTTGTACTAAGTGGTTTCTTATGACTCAAGAAAATTGAAACCACACAATAAGAAATAGTTTATTTATGATCTAGAGTTAGCTATGGTGGTACACATCTTGAGATGTTGGAAACATAATATTTTAGGTGATATGTTCATGGTGTAAAAAGATCACAAGGGCCTCAAGTACATATTTTTTTAATCAGACTTGATCCTTAAGAAGATGAGGTGGATCTAGTATCTTTAGTCTATCGACTTTGAGTTGGAATACACTCCAAGAAAGGGAAAAGTTGTTACTAATGCCTTGAGTAGGAAGACGTAAATAGAGGCAATGAAGTATTCTTGTGATGGGTGTCAGATGATGGATCTCTTTGTAGACATGAATATAAATATTCAGAAGACCTAGGGAAAAGAGAATATTGACTTTGACATCCATTGTTACTGTACTTCTAGATAGGGTCAAGAAAGAGCAGTTATCTAATCCGAAGAGTTTAGCTCAAAGGGACAACATATATATTGGGGAGCCACCATAGGATTGGTCTCTTGGAAGCGATAATGTTTTTGTTATCCATATCTATATATGGGTTCCTATGGGCTTTCATGAGGAGTTTATGAGGAATTCTATGCTTCTAAATGGTTGTTATTTCTCAGTTTTACAAATATGTATTGTGATCTTCATAGGAAATACTAATGGTTTGGATTGAAAGAGATAATGGGATTTGTGGAATGATATTTCACTTTTTTTTTAGGTGAAGGCCAAGAATAAGAGGATTTATAGGATATTTCAGGATTTACCCATTCTTGAATGGAAGTGGGATGGTGTCACTATGGACTTAGTTGTAGTTTTACCTAGGAAACTTCAAAAAAATGATGCAGTATGGGTGATCATGGATCGATAGATGAATATTGACCATGTTTTTCCTATCAGAGCAACCTTCACCATTGATGATTTGGGTAATATCTACATGTAATAGATAGTTTGGTTGCACGATGTCTCATGAAGTATCATTTTTGATCGATATTTCTATTTTAGATCATGGTTCTGGCAGGGCCTTCAGAAGGTGCTAGCATTATAGGTTTTTCTGAGTACAAACCACAATCCTCCGATTTATGACTAATATGAATGGATGATTTCGATTCTAGAGGTTATTCTATAGGACTATGTTTTGGATTTTGGGGGTTCTTGGGAGAAACATTTTTCACACATGGAGTTCACTTATAATAGAAGTTTCTAGGAATCTATCCAAATGGCTCCTTTCAAGGTTTTGTATGGAAGGTCATGTTATTCACCTTTTTACTGGTTATAGGTGGGAGAGTTAATGATCATTAGACAAAGTATCATGAAATATAAATCTGAGAAGGTACAATTGATTAGAAAGTAGACATTGATAATATAAAATAGAAAGAAATTGTACACTGACCATCAAATATGACACTAGAATTTGAGGTTGGTCATTGGGTTTTTCTTCAGGTGTCACCTAGGATGGGGAAATTCCATATTAGGAAGTAGGTAAAGCTAATGCCTATTTTTGTTAAGCTGTTTAAGATAGTGGAGAGGTTTTGTCTAGTGGAATATCAATTTGACCTTCCACAATTCTACTATTCCATGGAAAATGTGTTTCACATGTCACATATTTAGAGATATCTCCCCAATCCTTCTCATGTGATAGATGTTGATGAAATTGAGCTTCATGTTGATGAATCCTTTTAGGATTATATAATTCGTATCATGGACCATAATGAGAAGAATATTTGAGTAAATAACTTTCCTATACTATGAATGCAGTGGTTGCATGATCATGTTCAAGAGGAGACTTGAGAGGAGTCTAATATGTGAGCACAATGTCCTGAGTTGTTCATTGATACCCCTTAGTGATGCTTGGGATTACAGATCAGGGATAAACTATTATATGGTGGGGAGGTTGTAATATTCTATCTTTTTAGAGGCATTTTACTCTTTATGATTGTGGTTAAACAATTTCAAGTTTTATTAAATTGTTTAAGTCTTGAAAAACAAGCTTTGTTCTTGGTTTAAAACATTGTTTTGGAGGTGTTGGGGACTTGGATAATCTAAGCTAGTGGGAGCATTAACTGTGGCATGCAGTCAGAGAGGAGTTTCAGTGCCATCAGTTAGCTAGTGGGCTTGGATAAAATGGGTCTCCTATATGATACCAATCGTCCACCTTCTGGGAGACCACCGACCAGCCGGTGGGGTTACCAGTGGTGCATACTTGATAGAGGACACCACCGGATAGCCAATGGTGTCGGGATGGGCCACGATTAAGAAAGAAAGAATTTTATTTATGCCCCCAAAACCCCTTTAATAATATTTTAACCTCCAATTAAACCTTAACTCATTATTTATGTATTCTGAAGGTTCTCCATGTCCCTTAAGGCTCCTTCAACACCTCTTCTTGGTTCTTCGAACCATTCTTTGGTCCGATGATCTGAAATTGATTAGTCTCTCATATATTTGATGTTTTGATCTTGTTTCCTCACTATATCCTCTTATTATACCCTTAACGGTATGTTTCAATTGTTTTTCATAGGATACTATTGTGTTCCACATTGATCCATCACCAAATCTCATTGAATTTCTTCTATGTTTGAGGTGGGTGGTCTTGAACAAGTCAAATTCTATTTTGTTCCTTTAGTATGTGTAACATCTGTGATTGAAACAAAATTCTATGAAAACATGATATATTAATTTATAACTTTTTGTAATTGATAAATCCTTGTGATTATATCTCCCTCGGATATCATTGGGTCCATTGGAATTGAGACTGAGACTTTTGGCCACTCGAGAGGTGTGATAACCTGTGACACTAGGTTGGAACTTGGATTGAATGAGCTAGTTCCCTATGATGAATTGGAAATTTTAATGAAATTTATTAATAATTGAGTTGTATTAACATGTGAATTTTGGTAATCAAATTGATAATGAAACACTTGGCTAGAGAGTGGTTAATTGGAATGCAGTTGGCATTATCATGATAACATGATGAATTTTGGACATAATGGATTGTGAATGGAAATTGGATTCAATTTTTATGTGAAATAAAATTTGTTACAATTATTTGTTATAATTGGAACTTGGAATAATGGAACTAAATGGTTTATTATTAGTAATTTGGGTAAATGAACCAATATGTTTTATGATCACATGTTTGGCATGTTTGATGAATTGGAATCATTGACTCTTGTTGCATTGTTGTGAATTCTAAAATGAATTTACATTGAAATTCACATACGGTCTTATATCCTCTCAGAATATATGTGTCCCTAGAATGGGAATTCAAATTGGGTCCTATGATATATTTTTCCTTGGCTTGGTCTTTCATCCTGGGAACACATTAGAGGCTCTAGAATAAGAATTCACATAGAGAATTTTATGCTATAGTCACTTTTTCCCTTGGCATGGTCTTTCATGCAAGGAAAACATAAGAAAATATATCCTGATAATTCACATAGATCCCAATATCAAATGGTTACTTCTACTTTGGAATGGTCTTGTTCCTTGGGAACATGTATGCAACTCTATCTTGAGAATTTATAGAGCCCAGTATGGTATAATTACTTTTTCCCTTAACATGGCCGTGCGCTCTGAGAACATTTAAGTGGATCTAGCACAATAATTTTCATAGATCCCAATATGAGACTATTACTTTCACCTTTGGCATGGTCTTGTGCCTTATGAACATGTAAGTGACTCTAGAATAAGAATTCACATAGAGACCAATATTTCTTGGTTACTTGATGCATAGGGAAAGGTACATGATATGGATGATTCATCATCTATAGGAGAATCCACTCGTGATATGGGAAATTAATCTTAGGTAGGATAATATACCTCTATAATGAGATATCCAACATCGTGCTAAAGCAGGTTTGACTGACCATAGGAATCAACCTAAAGCCTAGGGATTGATAGGTTTATTTGATGTTATGCATTGATTTCTAAATTAATGCACCAGTTTATCATACTATTTCATGCACTATTTATTAAAAATATATTGTTTAGACATTTTGGGTGTTTTCCTACTAAGTTTTACTCTAAACTTGTTCGGTCATTGTTTGGTAACTGAATAGATTTCATGGATGAAAGTTTGGATAAGGGAAAGGGGCCCTATGCTTGATTGTTTTCTTTGTGTGATGAGATATAGAGGTGGGACAAGGTTGAAGAGACCAAGTGATTTGTTGAGGTTGAAATTTCTTTCAATAAAATAAGAAAAATAAAAGTAAATGAATTATAAATGTGACAATTTTAGATATGGTTTGTAATTTAAAAAAACACGTGTCATTAGTGATTTGAGGTTGGCAGAATGTTTACAACATTTTTAGATGCCATGAAAAAGTGATTCATTTTGCATGTGGAAGTTTTTAATGTGAAAAAGGGGTTCATTTTTCATGAGAAAGTTTTTAATTTTGGGGTTTGGTAAGATGGTTTTTCATTTTGAATAAGTCTCATTATATTACTTATTATTTTTCTATGTATATTTTATGGCACTTTTTTAAAAAATTATCCACACTACTACCAAGAAAAAAGCTAGCTTGACCTGCTAGATTAAGGGTCTACCATAGCTAAGGGAGCCATCATAGTGTTTGGAGGTGAGCATCTGCATGGACATGCTAAGGAACATCATATGGGGTGGAACATAAGGGGAAGAGTGTTGGAACAGGGTGGTTCTAGTGGGGTTAGAGGAAATTCAGTAACCAACTTATGGATATTGGAAATTGCATTGAGTATTATAAAGGAGAACTGTGAGCAAAGAAATTTCAATGTGGGATTCATAAAAATAGCACAGAATGAATATAAAATGCCCAATGAGTTAGAATGTTTAATCATAGCCATCCGATCAATCATTAAAATCCTCAACCATAATATATGATTGATAATCATCTAATCCATTCTATGGGATCATCAAGGTCATCTTCTCTAGAAAGCTTCGTTTGAGAAGATTATGCTCGATGGGATCTCTATTGAAATATATTACTGTTGGTCGGAGTGGATACTCAATAGGGAAGTTAATTGAGTTCCAATTAAAATTTCTGTTAAAAACATTATGGTTAAGAAAACCCCCAATTTTAAAAATGGCCCAGTTAATCAAGACAGTAGAAATATAAATGTTCAATTGGTAAACAGGTTTCTCAAAGGGTGATTAATCCTTAGATGAATCAGTTTAGAACACCAATTCAACTTTTGAAACAAGTTTAATAAATTAAACAAATACACACACTAACCAAAATTAACTATCAAAGTGTAAGAAAAAATAGTTTTATGTTTTAGAAAATATAAGCAATGGATAAAATCAAAACTGAGTATATGAAGATTTGCACAACAATGTAAACAAGAAGTTCAGTCTCAAGACAAGACCTAATCCTCTCCACATGGTGATCACCTATCACCAAATAGTTTATATTAAAACTTGATACCCATCCTGTATTAGGCCTTACAATATTTTTCACAAACTTTCCAGGGAACACACCCTATACCACAATTCTTCATGAAAAAAAAACAAAACATACCACACACGGTCTCTTCCACATTTATACGTGGGAAACATAGATAAGGTGAAGTTTGATTTGAGGATAGTTAATATCATACAATTCAAGCATAGGAGAGAGTGTGTGATATAAACAGACACACACACTTCTCAAAGATATAAAATAAAGAAACACAACATAACAGTTATGATGAAAAAGAGTTTAGAAGGCTCTATGTGTTTGTAGTTTAGCTCTTGTCTCCTTGGAATTAGAAATGTTTAAGTTCATGTCAATCTCTGGAAGTTGTTTCCAAAATAGAGTGTTGCAACTCCAGGTTCAAGATTTCAGTATTCTGCTTCTGATTTTGATCAAGAGTTGATGAAACACAGAAGGCAGGAATGAGTTTATCCTAGAATGATCTTCGTGATGCTTGTGGGTTCAGGATCATAGTGCTGGATGGTTCGGCTTTTTTGATCTGGAAAGTAAGCTCTATCACACTTCTCATGCAACCCTTTTCTTCATGTTCATGTATATGTTACCCTACTTGTTTGTATCCTCTATATTCTTCTTATTTCATGGTCTTCCATTTTTATATTTGAGGTCCGACAATGGGAATGAGTAGATCATTTGCATGCTTTCTCGTACCTCGTACTTTCCACGATATTGTCTCCTGAAACATTTATAATCAGCATTAATTAATGCAGATAATTTAATTTATCAAATATGACCATTATAATAATATTGAGAAATTGACAAATTATGGAAGAGTAAGCATCGGTAGACTGGTAGCGGTAGCCTTTAAATCGGTAGGCTTCAATTGTAATCTCCAACTGTAACCTTCCAACTGTAGCTTTGTATCAGTTGCTTTATAACTGTAACTATGTAATGATAACCTTGTAACTATGACCTTATAATTGGGACCTCATAACGGCAACCTCGGTAACCTTGTAGCGGGGACCTCGTAACGGTAACCTTCTAACGGTAACCTTGTAACCGTAATCTTGTAGTGGTAACCTTGTAATAGTAACCTTGTAGAAGTAACCTTGTATAGGTGAACTTGTATTGGTGACCTTGTAACTGTAGGCTTATAGCTGTGACCTTGTAGTGGTATCCTTATAACAGTGACCTCTGTAACTATGACCTTTGTAACGGTAACCATGTGGCTATGACCTTGTAACGGTAACCATATAATAGTGACCTCTGTACATGATAAATTCTGCATTGTAAGCTTAATCAATCAAGAAGTGAGATTGAGAGTATATGAATATTATTCTATAAAAATAAGAAATATTAATGAAACATAATTAGTATATAATGGTTCTCACTTAAGTGAAAACAGGATTTGGTATTATCAAAATATGATTTGGGATTATCCAAACAGGTGAGTCCAATAATCTACCCCTTTTTGATAATCACAAACTATGTCATTGAATCATTAGATATTAAGAGGTTGGAAACAAGGTTAAACATATCTGATAATTTCATCAAATATGTGAGCATAAAATAATCTCATATAAACACTTACAAACACTTCTCCAATCACGGGAAATAAGTTCTCCCCCTTTGTGATTAAAAAAAGCTTAGAGAACAAAAAGAGAGAAGAGAATGTTTGTATGAATAAACAGTAGTACAAAAAACACAGAGAGTACATCAATCCCTATCAACTAAGACAGTATACATTAAATCCACATCAGAGATGTCCATTGGAGCTTTATCTTTGGAAGCTGAGGATGCAGGTGCTCAAGGTGGAGGGATAGGCCGAGGGATGGCAGTGAATACGGTAGGAGGAGCAACCACTGAGGTATCACCAGACCAATAATGAGTAGATCTCTAAGTAATCGTGGGGGTCAAACTTCTGATGGCCTGTATAGGAGTCATCAAAGGAGCAACACCTATGGAACCTGAAGCAGCTAAAGAAGCAAGAAAAGCAGGAGGAACTATGATTGGAGTGCAGTCCACATGGAGGAAAGGCAACATAAGATTCCTGAAGTACATAATGATACTTCCACATCTCTCCATATAAAAAATAAAATCACCCTTATTCTCCATTATTTTCTCCAAAGAAGGAGTAAATTATCTGAGTCTACTAACCTGATCCTTAAAGGCCTAAGTGATAGGTTGGATCCTTAAGTTTTCCAACAGCAATTTGAATTGGCCATCCATCTGATGCTTAGTGTAAACCCGTTTGTAGTAGAAATCAACTTGATCTTTGATGGACTTCTGATCCTGAGTAGCTTCCCTTAAATAGTTTCCCACAAGATTATGAATTTACCTGGTGATAGAAATGACCTAAGAGTCTGAGGTATTGGTACTAGAGAACTGTTCAACTTCCTCTATAACAACAGTTCTGAAGGTTGCAATGTCAACTAGAGGAGAAGCCGAAGTGGAAGTAGATGCAGCTAGAGGAGCCAAAGACAAAGCCATTGTTTCCATAAAAGATTTGGTCAAGCCACTGATTAGTCTTTTGACATCATCATATTTTCCTTTCATATGTGTTTCCATATATTTCTTAAAATCTTCAAAAATTATAACCATTTGCTGAACTATACTTTTGAAAAAAGCAAGGTCTCTGTCCACATGAGCCCTTGAAGCCATGTAAGCATCTAAGGTAGCGATAGAATGTTTCACTGAGTCCATAGATTCTGCCAAAGTTATCACCTGATTCTAACATTCCTTGAACTCATGTATCATATATGAATGAGAGGAAGAGACTATCCTTTCCATTGCAGATGTCAAGAGTTCTTGATTGTGAGCTATTGTTCTCACTGTCTCAGTGTTTTGTTCATCAATATACCTCTTAATTTCTGATTTCAAAGAATCAAGGTCTATCTTTCTCACATAGTCTTCAGGGAAAGAGGTTTCTGGAGGAACAAAAATGAGATTTGGTACTAAAGGTATTCTGTTAGGCCTCTCATCTTCTGAGTCATAATATTCTAGACCCAACACCATGAATCTAGGGTCTTCATACCAGCCTTCAATCTCATGCAGAATAGCAGCCGAGACTGTAACAGCAGGTTTCTCACCCTCAATATGATCAATCTCCTAATCAGCCACATTCATTTCCTCCACCCCTCCTTGATCAACTTCAACATCAGGAAGGTTCACTTCCACTTCCACCTCATAATCTTCAACTACTTCCAAGATAGTTCCAGCTTCAACTGAATCAACAACTTATTCTTATGCTCCGCTTTCTACCCTTTCTGTACGTCCTATTAAAGGACTGAGACTTAGACATTCCTCTTTAATTTTAGAAGAATCATTCTCAAGGTCAGCATGAATTTATTCAGAATCCTCATCCTCATATGAGGCATCTCTAACTTCTCTTAAAACAATTTCATCCCCTTCTTCTTCACTGGTCTCCTTATCACTGTCCCTTAGGACATCTTCCCTTCTAGGCAAACTCTTTGGTGGGCTAGCATCACCAAAGGATATAGTAGTTGAATGAGGATTGGAGGGAATTTTAGGGTCACTCCTGTCATCTATAGGTGAGTCCTCTCTTTCTTGCATAATATCAACTTCTTCTTCTTCATCTGAGTAGGCAGGATTGGCTTCATCAGGCTTAAGACCAAGGTCTGTCTTATTCCTAGGCATAGTAGGATGAGTCACATGATTAAACTCTTCATATTCCTTAGCCTCATCATTCAACCATCTCTTCAGCCATGGATTCCATTTAATCTTCATCATCTTGCAGATTACTTTGGTGATGCAATGGATGTCTTGTAAAACAACAATTTCTTCCTTATCTCCAGAAACTCCTTTCACTTTCAACATAAGGGATATCATCTTGTCATGGAATAGAGCATTGGATTTGGAATTAGGCTTGGTCATGTCTTCAAGTTTAATCATCAATAGCCTACACAGGTTAATCATATGTCCATGATTTAGAAAATATAGAATAAATATGTCCTGCTACTTCAAAACAGTGAAGTCCCCTCTGCTGGGACTTATCACATGCTGAACAAATTTGAAAAGCAGCTTATCCTCTCCTGCCATCTCAACAACAATGAATTTCTTAGGAATTACATTCCCTATCAATTCAACTAAATCTTTTTCATGGAAAAAGAACTCACTAGTGGGAAGCACCACTTTTGAGTAATATTCATAAATTACTTCATGAGGAATCCTTAAACAATCAGCCCACCTAGTAGAGGAGAAACTTATATTTTCTCCATTTACTCTGGAAGTCATTTGATGCTCATCCTCAGACTGCTCAAACTCCAGATACTCATAAAAATCCTTCACCAAATTCAGGTAATAGGTTCCATTTTGGTTTTTAAAACATTCAACCCAACCCTGAGCTTCTAGTGCCTTAAGAAATTAAGATCGACTTGAAAGAAGCCACTTTGAACTTAATTACTTCTCAGCGACTATCTTCCTCTTGGATAGATGTGATTTCAATACCTTTTCCATTGTTTGTCTTTTTCTACTCAATTCATCTCTGGGTATCTTAGGATCAGGCGCGTCTCCTTCATCACTGAACAGTGACCTCTTCAATCTAGCCATTAATCTAGAGTGGTTCTAGGTTTTAGTGGAGGTTTAGGTTCTGAGATTTTAGAGGAAGAGGTTTGAGAGAGGGTTTGATGTGGATTGAAATGTGGTCTGTATTTTAATTTTATCATTTAGGTATCGAAAAAAATAAAACAAATAAAATAAATAAGTAATAGTAGAAAATGTTTCTGATTTCGGTTGAGATCACACAAAACGCAAAGTCACAGACTTAGAATGTCTATCGGTAAGGAGGTATCTGTAATGTCTAACAGTGTGGTCCTAACAGTGAGGTCCCAATAGTAAGGTTCTAATAGTGAGGTTCTAACAGTGAGGTTCTAACAGTGAGGTTCTAACAGTGAGGTTATAATAGTGAGGTTCTAACAGTGAGGTTCTATCAGTGAGGTTCTAACAGTTAACAGTTTATCATACCTAACTCATGTTTGATGTAATTTAACCTCTCAGAATTCAATGTCTTTGTGAATATATCAGCCAATTGGTGGTCAGTACCAATGAATTAAAGAGTGATATCACCTTTTTGAAAATGATCTCTTATGAAGTGATGTCTTACATCAATATTCTTTATTCTAGCATGAGATACTGGATTCTTAGATGTGTTAATAGAACTTGTGCTATCACAGTTTATAGAGACATGTTTGAATTGATATCCATAGTCTAGTAAAGTGTGTTTCATCCATAGAATTTGAGCACAATAACTACCCATAGCTATATATTCAGACCCAGCAGTGGATAATGAAACATAATTCTATTTCTTACTACATCATGATACTAGTGACTTGCCTAAAATGTGACATGTTTTAGAGGTGCTTTCTATGTCTAACTTGTAACCAGCAAAGTCAGAATCCGAATAACTTATTAAATCCAATGATTGTACTCTTGGATAAAATAGTCCTAAATCTATAGTATACTTGAGATATTTAAAAATAATTTTGAAAACATTTAAGTGAGACTCTTTGGGATTGGCTTGAAATCGAGCACACATGCATACACAGAACATAATATCAGGTCTGCTAGCTGTAAGGTAGAGCAGACTTCCTATCATACCTATGTAGTTGGTTTGATCCACTGGTTCACTAGTTTCATCTGTATCCAACTTACAAGTGGTACTCATAGGCATATCACTACCTTTACTACTATCCAAACCAAAACTTTTTAAAATATCCTTAGCATATTTACTTTCATTTAAAATAATACCATTTTTATTTTGAAAAATATGAAATCCAAGGAAAAATTTACGTTCTCCCATTAAACTCATTTCAAATTCATCTTGCATCATTTTAGAAAAATCAGTAGATAAAGAATTTTTAGAAGATCCAAAAATTATATCATCCACATAAATTTGTATTATCAAAACATCTTTGTAAATCCTTTTAATAAAAAAATTAGGATCAAATTTCCCTTTTGTAAATCCTCTTGAAATAAGAAAAGAACTAAGTCTGTCAAACCAAGCTCTTGGAGCTTTCTTTAGACCATATAAGGCTTTAGATAGTTTAAAAACAAGATTTTGAAAATGGGGATTTGTAAATAAATGGGGTTGTTCAACGAATACATATTCAATTATATATCCATTTAGAAATGAACTTTTGACATCCATTTAATAAAGTTTGAAATTCAAATGAGCTGTATAAGAAAGTAGTATCCTAATGGATTCTAGTATATCTACAGGAGCAAAGGTTTCCTCTTAGTATATGACTTCTTATTGACTATATCCTTGTGCAAATAATCTATCCTTGTTTCTAAATATATTTCCAGACTCATCAACTTTGTTCCTAAAAACCCATTTAGTTACTATTTTCAATGTTTCCTTAGGTCTATCCACCAATTCCCAAACTTTGTTTCTTTCAAACTGATTTAATTCTTCTTGCATAGCCATTACCCAAAATTCATCATTGATAACATCCTTAATATTTTTGGGTTCAAGTTGTGAAAGAAAATCTTGATGTTCAACCTGGTTTCTTAGAGAAGCTCTAGTTTGTGTCCCTCAATTTAAATCACATACTACAGCATCTAAAGGATGATTCTTGAGAGTTATAATACCTCTAGAAAGAGTTGAACTAGACTCCTCATGATTGTCTATTAGTTCAGACTCAATAGGTGCAGATTCTAGAAGATTCCCAGAACTGGTAACTTTTACAAGGGATTTACTATCATTATCATTAAGGTTCAGAATTGATATATCTTCCTCAAGATATTCAAGAGTGGTTTTGGATTCATGTGGATCAGTCTCATAAAATTTTACATGAACTGACTCTTCCACACATTTGGTTTTCTTATTGAATACTCTATTAGATTTACTCGAGATTGAGTAACCTATGAAAATTCCTTCATCACTCTTGGAGGAAAATTTGTCAAGATTGTCCTTAGTGTTAAGGATAAAGACTTTGAAACTAGAAACTCTGAAGTAGTTAACATTAGCCTTCCTATTGTTCCAAATTTCATAACGGGTCTTCTTAAGAATCGGTCTAATCAAGACTCTATTTATAATATAACAATATGTATTTATAGCTTCTTCCCAAAAGTAAACAGGTAAGTCATACTCATCAAGCATAGTTCTTGTAATTTCTTGAAGGGTTATATTCCTTCTTTCTATTACACCATTCTGTTGAGGTGTCCTAGGGGTAGAGAAATTGTGACTATATCCATTTTCTGAGCAATAAGATTCAAACTCTTGATTCTCAAACTCACAACCATGATCACTTCTCAAGGTTTTGATTCTAATTCCCCTAATATTTTCTACAGACTTGGAGTATTTTATAAAGTAAAAAAAATATTCACTTTTGTGAGCAAGAAAGTATACCCTAGTGTACCTAGAAATAACATCTACAAGAACATAAACATAGTGCTTCCCATTTAAACTTGAAACTCTTGATGGTCCAAACAAATCCATGTGAACCAACTCAAGTGGTTGAGAATTATAAACTTATTTCTTTGGTTTGAAAAAAACATTGTGTTGTTTTCCCTTTTGACAAGGATTACAAACTTTGTAGGGAATTCCAATTTAGGTAGGTCTCTAACTAAACCTTTTCTAGTTAGTTTTCTAACTGAGTTCACATTACAGTGTCCTAGTCTTCTATGACACAATCAAGATTCCTTATGAAACACATTTAAACAAGAAACATTTTGCTTAGCTAAATAATCTAAATCAACATCATATGCATTCTCATTTTTGAGAGTAGTAAATATTAAATCATTTTTAGAATTAAAAACATTACATGCATAATTTTCAAACCTGACATTAAAACCATCATCATACAACTGATAAATACTTGGCATATTGTATTTTAACCCATCAAGAAAAAGGACTTTTGAAATTAATAGAGTATTAGGGTTACCAATCTGGCCTAAGCTAACGATTTTCCCTTTAGAATTATCACTGAATGTGACATGTACACCATCAACTTTAATCAGTATTTTGAAACACAAATAGTCTTCTGTCATATGTCTTGAACATCCACTATCCAAGTACCATAGATCTCTACAGGAACTCTTTAGACAATTTTCTTGCAAAACAGATTATGCATGGGGTAACTTTGGTACCGAGACTTTCTTGGGTCGAGTGAGGTTAGCAAGTAATACATTAGGAACCCATACTTGTCTCACATATTTCCTATAATAAATAGATATATTTTGAGACATAAACACTATGTTTAGTCTTTTATAGAATTTTTTACAAGAAATGGTTCAGAACATAAACTAGCTGTGAATTGTCCAAATTTTGGAACAAATTTGGTTTTAATAAACCTTCTCAGTCCTGGCTGATATCCTAGACTAGTTGTATATTTTGGGGCAATCTGTTGTCCTCAAAACATAGTCAAGGTATCTCTACCAGTAGTAAATTGTCCAAGATCTATCTTTAATTATTCATTAGATAATTTGAGTTCAGTATTTTCTTTTAATAGCTGAGAACATTTTTCTTTCTCACTATCCAGATCAGATTTGTAATTAGTATTTAAAGCATGTTATCTTTTCAATAATTTTTATTTATCCTGGAGTTAATTAAAAGTATTATCAAGTATTCCACAGTATTAAAATAGTTCATCCTTATTCATATTTTCATCATTGTTTGATTCACCTTCATTCCCAGAATAATAATCATTTGGCATAGGAAAATTAGGTGTTACCTAAGATGTTTCTATCATGAAGAACAAGTTGGCATGATTGTTCTGTTCACTATCAGAAGCATCAGACCCACTGGAGATGTCTTCTAAAGCATTCCAGGTAGCTTTCATAGCCTTTTTATAACCTTTTCCCTTATTTTCATATTTCTTCCTAAATTTCAGATTGGGGCAGTCTACCTTCATATGAACTTTTCGTTTGCACTCATAACAGATTATTTCATTTGAGTTGTCATTCTATTTTTTGTCCTTCTTCCATTGTCATTTACTTTCATACTTTCCCTTGTAGTGTGACTTCCTAAATAATCTCTTCTTTCGGTAGAATTTTTTGAATCTTCTAGAAAGATGATCCATCTCCTCATCATTGTATGCGTCTTCACTTATGGAGGTGTCTATAGGAGATTGAACATTTTCTTTATCCTTGTTCTTTGAGGTAGTATTCTTGAATGCTACAGATTTCTTCCTTAGTTCTTCATAGACTTGTTGATTCACCTTAAGTTCTTATTCATAAATCATAATCTTTCCAATTAGTTCCTTAACTGGTAGTTTTCCTATGCCAAAATATTCTCAGATTGAAACAGAAGTCCCTCTCCATCTATTAGGTAGGCATCGAAGCAGTCTCATAATCTGGTCCTTGTTGTCCACTGGTTTCCCAAGCAGACTCATAGTATTTAATATCTCATTGAACCTGAGATACATGTTAGAAATGTGTTCATCAGGCTTCATTTTAATGTTATCATATTTAATAGTATAAGTGTTTAATCTCATTTCTTTAACATTGGTTCTTCCTTCATGAGAAATAGCTAAAGTATCCAAAATTTCATATGCAGTTTTACAAGAAGATATTCTATTGAATTAATAATCACCTAGAGAACAGTACAAATCATTCATTTATTTACAGTTATTGTTATATGTGGATTTATTCAACTGAGACCATGTATCTCTAGCAGTAGTAGGTAATGTATGTTGTTCTTAAATTGTATCCTAGATTTCAAGTCCTATGATTTCTAGATACATTTTCATTTTTAATTTCCATTGAGTATAGTTATTACTATTAAAGAAAGGTGGCATGTTAGTAGCATCACCCTCAACTCTAGTTTCCATAGTTACTTAGAATTTTAAGAACTGAAAAATTAGATATGACAGAAATTTTATAATATTTAATGTACAACTAAAATCATAGTTGAAAATAATTTTCAGATAGAAAAATAAATGCCTCTAATACTAAATGTTGGTCATAGTGGATAATCAAGAGGTGGGGTGAATTGAGCTCCAATTAAAATTTTTGTTAAAAACATTATGTTTAAGAAAACCCCCAATTTTAAAAACGGCACAGTTAATTAAGGTAGTACAAATGTAAATGTTTAATTGGTCAACAGGTTTCTCTAAGGGTGATTAGTCCTCAGATGAATCAGTGTAGAACACCAATTCAACTTTTGTAACAAGTTTATTAAATTAAAAAAATACACACACTAACCAAAATTAACTATCAAAGTGTAAGAAAAAATAGTTTTATGTTTTAGAAAATATAAGCAGTAGATAAAATAAAAATAGAGTATATGAATATTCGAACAACAATGTAAACAAGAGGTTCATTCTCAAGCCAAGACCTAATCCTCTCTACTTGGTGATCACGTGACACCAAGCCGTTTATATTAAAACTTGATACACAACCTGTATCAGGCCTTACAACAGTTTTCACAAACTATCCAGGGAACACACCCTCTACCACAGTTCTTCATGGGAAAGAAAAAAAAAACAGACCACACATGGTCTCTTCCACAGTTATACATGGGAAACACAGAGAAGGTGAAGTTTTATGTAAGGATAGTTAATATATTCCAGTTCAAGCACAGGAGACAGTGTGTGATATAAACATACACACACAATTATCAAAGATACAAAATAAAGAAACACAATATAGCAGTTATGATGAAAAAGAGTTTAGAAGGATCTATGTGTTTTCAGTTCAGCTCTTGACTCCTTGGAATGAGAAATGTTGAAGTTCGAGTCAATCTTTGGAAGTTTTTTCCAAAAAAGAGTGTTGAAACTCCAGGTTCAAGATTTCAGTGTTCTGCTTCTGATGTTGATCAAGAGTTGCTGAAACACAGAAGGCATGGATGAGTTTATCCCAAAATGATCTTCGTGATGCTTGCGGGTTCAGGATCTTAGTACTGGATGGTTTCACTTTTTGATCTGGCAAGTAATCTCTATCACACTTCTCATGAAACCCTTCTCTTATTGTTCACGTATATGTTACCCTACTTGTTTATATCCTCTATATTCTTCTTATTTCGTGGTCTTCTCTTTTTATATTTGAGGTCCGACAATGGGAATGAGTAGATCACGTGCATGCTTTCTCGTACCTCTTACTGTCCACGGTATTGTCTCCTGAAACATTTACAATCAACATTAGTTAATGTTAGAGAATTTAAATTTTCAAATATGACTGTTAGAATAATATTGAGAAATTTAAAAAGTATGGAAGAGTAAGTGTTGATAGACTGGTAATGGTAGCCTTTATATCAGTAGGCTTCAATTGTAATCTTCAACTATAACCTTCCAACGATAACTTTGTATCGGTAGATTTTTAACTGTGACTATGTAACAGTAACCTTGTAACTATTACCTTAGAACTGTGACCTTGTAACGGCAACCTCGGTAACCTTGTAGCGGTGACCTCGTAATGGTAACCTTGTAGCGGTAACCTTGTAATGGTAACCTTGTAGAGGTAACCTTGTATAGGTGACCTTCTATTGGTGACCTTGTAAGAGTAGGCTTGTAGTTGTGACCTTGTAGTGGTATCCTTATAACAGTGACCTCTGTAACTGTGACCTTTGTAATGGTAACCATGTGGTTGTGGCCTTGTAACGGTAACCATATAACGATGACCTATGTACTTGATAAATTCTTCACTTTAAGATTAATCAATCAAGCAGTGAGATTGAGAGTATATGAATATTATTCTATAGGAATAGGAAATAATAATGAAACATAATTAGTATATAATGGTTCTCACTTAAGTGAAAACAAGATTTGGGATTACCAAAATATGATTTGGTATTATCAAAACAGGTGAGTCCAACACTTACAAAGCTCAATATAAAGGTTCTATTCATCAATTCACCAACCTAAAAAAATGAGGATGACTGAAATGTGATCCAACATTGTTTTCATAACTAAATTAAGATCGAACTGAAGGTTTTAATTGAGTTTAAAATGAAATTTTATCTGGTGATGATGGTTCTTTATTGAAAATAACTTTAAGGCAACATCTCAGTGATTCTAGAAGATTCTGAGATGATATTTTCTACTTATAAATACACAAGGTTGGTTTATTTGTTTTCTTGTTGAATTTTATAGGTTGGTTTTTTAGTGAAGTTGAGTCTCCTTTATTACTCTTGTTTATGGAAAGGAGTTCCGCACATTTTCTGTTTGCACGAAGAAGAAGGATTCCATGAGAAACATATATGTACCTTTCAAACCAGTGTTTCTTCGCGAATAACTGTGTTCTGAAAATAAAACAAGATAACGTGTTTGTCTTATGCGTATATCTACTGGTATTTTCATGAATAGATTTTAAAAACCATGAACCTTTCTGGTTTTCAAAGAAGAAGAAGGTGACACATTACACTTTTATTTCTGGAAGAATACCCCGTATGCATAAAACATTTATACCTTTTAAAAGGATGTTGATAAGGATACATTTTGAGATAGTTATTTGCGTGAAAAATTTCATGGATGCAATACTGTTTCATGCTAAGGAATATAACACACAAGGTAGAAGGGAAATAAACATAAAATAAGTAGAGAGTGTGATTCACACACACTCATATATGAAGACTTGCGCATATGAAACTATGAGTGTGCATACTAAGTACAATTCATGTGAATATATTATTGTATAAGTGAGAAGACCATGCTGTGTATTATTTAAATGCATGGATATTGAATAAGTGAACATACAATTTATATTAATTAATCAGTGTGCAGTGATTTGAGACTGATGTTGCGATAGTTTTATCATCAGTATTTCAAAAGAATTTCTATGTCTAAGTTTTCAGTTTTTAGTGAGGCTGGGTCTTCAAAGGAAGAAAGAATGTTTACCTGAGCAGTGTTGTACTGAGATAACTGACCATAGTCAATGATCATATTTATCTGATCAAGTCCAACATCAGTTAAAAAGAACTTGAATTGTACATGATCTGGTTTTATCCAAAAATCTCATGGAAGAGGATCTTCAACTGATCATCTTATCTACGGATTAATAATTTTTACGAAGTTAGAGCTTATTACCTGAGGTATAACGAGTTTCTTAAGAGGCTTGATAGACTGAGGGGTCTAACGAGTCAAAATGTTGGGGGGGGGGGTCTAACCAACCGAGGCAAAATTTTTGGATTGTTGAGGTGTATAACCAAAATAAACTGGATGATCGATTATTGGGGTGTAAACAGGTTTCTTCTTGAACCATTTTAATTAATAAAAATATTATAGTGGATAATCCATGTTGGTTGTCTAATCAATAGGGAAATGTTGCAGGTCTTAGTACCTAACCTTATAGAAATACTACGTACCGTGTCTCATTTACTTTCAGAATTACATGCATGATCCACTCATACTAACAGGTGACAGAGGTTATAATTAAAAGGTTAAAATAACTCTGTAAAATTTCTCACATCTCATTCACTCCCTACCAGTGTGACTGCACGATCCTTGGACACTTTAATTGGTATCATAGCATAGTCCACCTCTGAATGGATGTACTATACATGTCCAGTTGATTTTATCAAAATCACATGAAGTGCATATTTTATTTTGAATGAAATTCTGAAGAGATTTAGATGAAAATTTCTATCTATACTCATGATGTTAGAATTTTTGATATTTCAGTCAAATTAGAGAAAAAAGGCATAAAAGAGTAGAAAAGAAACTAAAGAATAATTCAAAGATGAATGAAAATAAAATAGAATCTGAAGTCACTCAGAGTGTAAATTGATCAGTGAAATCTGTTGATAAATCAAGTTCAATTTGCATTAATGACATGTTCAATTTTGAAATCAGAAAGCATCTGATGAAATTTTCCAAAGAAGTGGTCACATCTTTGACTAGAGTTTTCAAGGAACTTCAGGATGAAAAATTACTGCTAGAAGAAGAGGCAGATGATATGGAAGAAGCATTGACCAAAAAGGTTGGCATAACTAACACTCACAAAAATTGTGAAGAATAAGGAAGAAACAATATATATTTTCAAAGATATATATTTCAGATCTATTGAATAATTTGAAATAAATTTTTGTGAAAAATAAGTTTTTGGAATTGTTTTTAAAAAATTTATCCATGCACTTGAAAAGCTTCACAATACATCTACTAATGTAAAAAATTATTAGGTGATTGATAAAGCATAAATAATCAAGGATCTTGAATTTTTTTTACTGAAGTAAAATCAGATGAATGAAGATGTGATTCAGAAAATGATGATTCATTGAGAAGATAGTATGAAGTATGTTAAAAATGAGAAGACTAATCTCAAATTATAGTGTCTCAAACTTGAAGTGAAACTGAGAAATATGGAATATACACAAGCTGAGACTTCCCAAGTTATTGAGAAAATAAGTATTTACAAGGATTCATCTGATAAGAGTCCTATTTCTAAAAAGAACCAATCTAGTGGCCATAAGAACTTGAGATTATCACTTATAGAAAAAAAATCCTATACCAATGGTTTAGAGGACCATTGGCTATTAAGAAGTTGGAATAGACACATACCAATGGTTTTTTTAAACCATTTGTATAGGTCATATGAAAAACCTATACCAATAGTTTCTTAAAACTGTTGGTATAGGTAATGTAAAAAATAACACCCAGCTTATTTTTGATCCCAACACCTCCCATTTATAATCCAATGACCTAACCACTAACCTAAGATGACTTTTTGAACATAATTTCATATATATATATATGTATATTCATAAGTAATTTAAAATTTTATTTATTTAATGTTATTTGACAGTAAAATCTATAAAAAGATATGGGTACCTATATCAACGATTTTCAGAATCGTTGGTATAAGTTCTTTTATTTTTTGAGCTATACTAATGGATTTGGTAAAATCGTTGGCATAAGGTGGACCTATACCAATGGTTTTAGAAAAATCATTGGTATAGGGGGTATATAATGGACCTATAATAATGGTTTTGGAGAAACTGTTGGTATAAGGTGTCTACAAGAGACATATACCAATGTTTTTATCCAAAACTATTGGTATTGGGTCTCTCCATGGTACCTATACCAAAAGTTTCTCAAATCCATTGGTATAGGGTATCTCTAACATACCTATACCAACAGTTTTTTCCAAACCGTTGGTATAGCTCCATTTTTATAGATCCTAATTCTAGTAGTGTATATAAGGATAAATCTTAGATAGATTCTTTGAATAAGGTAACCCTTTTTCCTAATAAATCTATGTGTACTAATATTTTCTTGATGAATTTAAAAAATTAAACATTTAAATCTGAAAAAACTTGTGTGAAGAAAATTATTCCTAAATCCACAATATCTTCAAAGATGGATGTAAAGAAATTTAGAAATTCTTATTCCCCAAGGAAAGTATAGAATAAGAAATGTGCTACCCAAAAAAAAAGATAGTTAGAAAGTGTTACAGAAGAAATGAAGATTTTCTAGCTGCTATTTGTGTTGTGGGAAGTTTGGGAATCATGAAATTAATTTTTGGCACAATATGTTATTGTGTGAAAATTAATAATTCCTACATTTAGGGGGAGAAAATCTGAATAAAATTGGAAACATACAGAATAGAAGTAGAATTCATAGAAAAAGAATATGTTAATCAAGAACATTTATGATTACTTTGAAAATTTCTATGATTATTACAATAGAAGTGGTAATTGTTATGATGAGTGTTGGTATATACCAATCATGAAAAAATTATCTGTTAATGCAAATAGAAAATCACAATAAAAATTGAAGCATGTAAGAAATGAAGATCACAGGTCAACCTTGGGATGTGAACAAAATACGAAGATTGTTAAACAAGAAAATCCCAAGAAGATTATAAAGAATGGTGCGATGAATGTATCACCAAAGAAAATATGTTTCTATTATAGTAATAAAGGTCAAATCATGGACCATTGTCAATTGGTCATGAACATTCATACTAAAGGAAGAAAACAGAATGAATGAAAGTATCATTCCAGAAAAGAAATAACAAGATTTATTTGGTGAAAGACATCTATGATGAAGAATCTGAAAAGATACCTAAAAGTGGTAATTTGTCTAATTCTAATGTTGTGTTTGAAAGGTGCAACATGTTTGTACATTTTGGTAAAAGTTTTTTGACATGGAAATATAGTCAAGAAGAATTCTTGAAAAATAAAGGGAATGAATCTGTGACTTCTAATCTTATGAAGAAAAAGTCTACACACAAAGTGAAGACTAAGAATGTTTCAAAAGACTATTTGATCATATGGACAGAACAATTGGAAGAGTCATAAAATATGGAGCAAGTAGAGAGAAATGAAATTGCATTTCTAGAAAATATAAATAATCCTTTTCATCTAAGAAGATTGTTGGGTTGAGAATAAACTCTCAGCACTATTTCTCTAATTGAGGAGCATTAAAGAACCACCTTATTCCCATATATATATATATATATATTGTTTTTTATGCATGGAATTGAAGTTGAAGCATATATTTAGGGGGAGAATTGAATTTGTAAAATCTGTGAATATCTTATAGCTATAAATATTTCAATCATGGAAGACTACTGACATCTTGTTGTCTCTTTGAAACATCTAAAAAAATATTAAGAGATACTTGGAATTTATTCTTGATGAAAGTCAATCATGATGAAGAAGGTTTTGAGTGCATCTATTGAGGGGTAGAACAAAAGATCATCCATCAGATATTTATATCTCAATTGATATCTTATGATTACTAGATGTTCTAGTGAGGTATGAATATGATATTTCTATAAGATAATTTTTTTGAAAATTGAATCTTTTAATCATTGAAGTATGTTGATTACATTCTCCCAATTTCATGATAAAAAAATCATAAATTCTGAAAGGAATATATTTATTTCTTAATGAAAAGTGGAAAATACATATTTGTATTGGAATTTTTTAATCTGTTTACTGATATGTATACATGATATTAGTTGAAAATATTTTGATCATTCCCTAAAAAGGAGTTTCAAATATTGGTATCACAAGTTGGATGTTTATTGACATCATTGATGTTAAATTTGTTCTCTCTTTTTTTCTACACAAATCAATACTCACATAGACTTAGAGATGATTAATATTACCTCTTTTCTAATCTATTAGTTATTCCAACCTTCTCAAAATCAATTCATACCATAGTGTCTGAAGAGAGGAGAATATTCTTAGAATTTGAATGTTAGAAATGATAATTCCTTCCCATTCTTATAACTCTGTATTTATTTCAAATAAGGGGGATAAGTTATCATTGACTTTTAATATTAATTGGGTATTAAAAACAAATACAAAGGGGGATATTTAAGAGACCAAGTGATTTTTTGAGGTTTAAATTGTTTTCAATCAAGTAAGAAAAATAAATTTCAATGCATTTTAAATGTGAAGGTTGGAGAGATTATTTTTAAGTTAAAAAAAAAGATTCAATGGTGATTTGAGGTGGGAACATTGTTTATAACATTTTTAGATTCCATGAAAAAGTGATCCATTTTTCATGAGGATGTTTTTAATGTGAAAAAGTAATTCATTTTGCATGAGGAAGTTTTTAATGTTCAAGTTTGGTAAAATAGTTTTTCATTTTAAAGAAGGATCATTATATTAATTAGATTTTTTTAAATAATATTTTATGGTTATTTTTAAAAAAATTGTCTAACCTACTACCAATAAAAAGGATAGATAAAACTGTTGGGGTAGGGGTCTACCACAATTAAGGGAGCCAGAAAACTGGGCAGAGGTGAGAGCCCGCATGGGAAGGCAGAGGACCATCGTGTGGGGTGTCATAAAAGGGGATGAGAATCAGTACAAGGTAGTTCCAGTGGGATTATAGGACATTCGATAACCAATTTCTAGCTATTAGAAGTTGCACCAAATATTATAAAGGTGTGTCAGGAGTAAAGGCATTTCAATGTGGGATTCATAAAAATAGAATAGAATGAATATCGGCTGTCTGATGCTTTCAAATTTTTTATCCTGGCCATATGATGATTCACTTAAATCCTTAACCATAAGATATGATTGATAATCATCTAAGCTATTTGATGGGATCATTGAGATCACCTTTTCCGGCAATAATTGTTTGAGAATCTTATGCTTGAAGGGAGCTTCGTTGAAATATCATATGAAGCTCGATTGGAAGATTCTCTTCGTCGATTAATTAACCTAAAAATATGAGGTTGAAAAAAATGTGATGTAAATTTATTTTCATTACAAAATTAAGATCAAACTGAAGGTTTTCAGTGATTTTAAAATGAAATTTTATTTGGTGATGGTGATGATTTTTTGAATAGAAGTTGAAGGCAACATCTCAGTGATTATAGAAGATTATGAGATGATATTAACTACCTATAAATACCTGAAGGTGGGTTTATTTATGTAGATATTTAGTTTGAGAGGTTTTTTTTAGTGAATTTGAGTCTCCTTGATTGCTTTGGTTCATTGAAAGGATTTCCATGAATTTTCTATTTTCACAAAGAAGAAGGATTCTGTGGGAAACCTATACGTGCCTTGCACACTAGTGTTTCTTTTTGAAGAACTATTTTTCATGAAGGAACTAGGATAACATGTTTTTATTATTAATATATCTACTGGTTTTTTTGTGAATAGATTTAAAAAAACCATGAGCCTTTCTGCTTTTCAAATAAGAATAAGGTGACATCGTGCATTTTCATTCCTAGAATAAGATCTTACATGCATAAACAATTTATACTTGTGAAATGGATGTTGTTAAGGGTTAATTTTGAGGCAGTGAGTTATGAAAAAATGTTGTGGATGATATACTGTTGCATGCTAAGGAATAAAATGAATGATATGGAAGGGTGGTGAATATACAGTAAGGAGAGGGTGTGATTCACACACTCATGCATAAAGACTTAAGCATATGAAACTATGAGTCTGCATACTTTGTTTGTAGCATGAATGAGGAAGAAGATAAGTAAAGTTTATGTGCACATGTTATTGTATAAGTGAGAAGACCATGAAATATATTATTTACATGCATGAAGATTGAAGAAGGGCAAGTGCAATTTATACTTCTTAATCAGTGTGAAATGATCTGATACTGAAGCCAGGATAGTTTTATCATTAATATTTTAGAATAATTTCAGTGTCATAGTTTTTAGTGTTTAGTGAGGCTAGGTATTATTAGAAGAAATAATGTTTTCCTAGGAAGTGTTGTACTGAGATAGTTAAACATATTCGATGATTAGATTTATCTAATAAAGTCCAACATTAGTTCAACGAAACTTGAATTTTATACGATCCAATTTGATCCAAAAATCTTGTGGAGGAGGATCTTCAACTAATCATCCTATATGTGGATAAATAATTCTAAATAAATTGGAGCTTGTAACTGGGGGTTCAAACCAATTTCTAAAGAGGCTCGAGAGACTGGGGGGTCTGACCAGTTGAACAATTAGGGGGTCTAACCAATCGAGACATAAAATATTGATTGCTAGGGTGCATAACTAGAATCAATTAGAGGATCGATTACTAGGGTGTATAAATACTTTCTTCCTGAACCATTATAATTGATAAAAATATTATAGTGGATAATCTATGTTGGGGGGTCTAACCAACATGAAAAGGATGTAGGTCTAAGTACCGAACCTTGTAAAAATACTATATACAGTGTCACTATAACGACCCATACTTTACATACATTGTTAATACTTCGAAATTGAAGCACACTTATTACAACATATGACAAAACCACAAAGGACCGTATAGGTATAGTGTCTTTAGAAACTGGGAAACATAAACAACTGGTTCATAAATCTTCTACAGTGTCTCCCATTTATTTCATCATATCTAGGGTCCCTTTTAGCATATTCTACTTAATATCCATCTTCCTGACCTGGGGAAAAGAAAACATAAAAGGGTGAGCTCAAATGCTCAGCAAGGGCAAATAAAGGAAATAAAAATCATATCACATCTTTATGAAAATCAAAACCTGCAAAAGAGATCATAATATTTTAACATGGAATAAATCATAGAAGTGAAAATGAGATCCCCATAATCATAACATAAAACTTGAAACTTTGTGGCATGCACACATAATCATGGAAAATCATTTCTTGTTAGTCATGACTCATTGCCAAGACTATCTTAGTGGACAAAGTCCCTTTCTGAACCGAGTTCACTCCTCGTTTCAGTCCTGTATCACTGAACCGAAATAACCTTCCGTTCCAGCCATGTCTATCTCATGAGATATAAAATCATTACCCAATGCATTGGAGGGAGATATAGGTCCCACCCATCTTATAATGAATCCTTTCTTATGTGTGCCACATAATCATAAATCATACATCATCGTATAACACATGTAACAAAAATGGGATTCTTGAAACCTCATGACATCATAAATCAATTCATATAAGATAAAGGAATTCATAAAAATAATTCCATCATAACATGATCAAATCAATTTAATAATAGGGATAAAAACAGAACCCTTTATTATCTTAGATGGAAAATAATTTTGATAAAACACTTGAACTCCATTCTTGAGGAAAATATCCTTTCTTCTTCAAAAACATTTTTCCTTTCATAACATGTCATACAACTTTAAAATAAAAGAAGTTGATTAAAAATAAACTTGAAAACTTGTAAAGGAAGCTTCTTGGAAATAATGTTTTAAAAATCCATTCATGCCGTATAAGTTAAAAAAAACATTCTTCGTACTTTTGTCGGAAAAGTCAAAAAGTACCTCGTATGAAAAATGACAAAAGATTCCTTTCATATCTTTTACTAAAAACTTACTGAAGGTAAAAATTGATTTAAACAATTGTAGGTGGATGGAAGTAATATTACATATTGATGAAACATGGACATGGATGATAAAATACACCCCAGTAAATACTTACGAATAAACAATCTCGGATAAAAATGAGATTGTGATATTTCCCCTTACCTTAGGTCCGATTTTCTTTGTTCGTGTCCAAAGCTCCTGTATAATGGTTTAAATAATGTTATTGACTTATTCCAGAATCATACATATTGATATGATATCATATATGGTCATATTATTAGCTTCTTGTTAGTAATATTTCATTGTTACTTGTTACTCGGGTCTTTATAACTTTTTGTTCTTATGCGTGTTTTGTCGAATAAATTCTTATTATTATCTTTAGGTTATAGATAATTCATTTACAGAATGGTATTAGTGTAGTATATACCATATTCATTCATTCAATTCATTTATATAATCATTATGAAATGAAGATCATGTAGAACGAGTCGCATCACATCGTGGAGACGGTATTCCGTACGTACACACAAGTGATGATATCATTCCTATGATCGTGGAATTGTATTGGAGTATATATATATTAGTTAAGTATCAATATTACTTCATAATAATCATATATAGTTACTCATTACACCGTTATACCCATCCTTGTAAGGTGATGGTGGAAAATAGATTACACCACGGCGTGGAGACGGTATCCCGTACGTACGCACGCGCGGTGATTTCTTTTTCCATAGGATGGATAGATTGTGAAATAGGGTTGTTTCATACTTATAATAACATATCCGTATATGAGTAATACTGATGTTATTACTTCATAATGAAACAACCTAAGAAGAAGAAGTGGAAGAAGAAATAAAGATGAAAGAATTGGTAACGGTAATTATCTCTTCTTTGAAGCGCCTCTTTGAGACCTCCTCTTAGGGCACTAAAATTGGTCTTTGAGGAAGACAAGAACCTCTAGGATGTTTATAGGGAAGTGGAGAAGGGAAAATGGCAGGGTTTGGCCGAGCTGGAGTGCTCAAATTGGTGTGAGGAGGAGGGGGAGGAGGTGCCCTTTTATAAGGGAGGAGAGGGGCACCTTAGGAATATCTCAAAATATTATTTTATATTAAAGTCAAAATCGGTTTATAATGGCTCCAAAGGGTCTTATTTCGAAGATAAGGTGGGGATGGGCCGAAATCCTATCAACCAATAGGATTTAGACAAGTTTAGGGTATTATTTTAACCTTATCAATTAGATTTAACTCTAAGTTAAATAATTTAACTTTTACCATGTCTTTTTGTTTTCTTTCACTATATGGTTAATAAACTTACTATAACTTGCCAAACGAACCCCAAATTGTTTATTATTAATATATATATCCTTATCTAAGTCATTTGTCCAAACCTTAGATTTTTAGGAATAAAATAACAATTAATAATATAATATTTGATTTAAAAACTATTTTGTGTCAATTTTGAAACTATTTGATATATGATTTTTGTGAAAGTCATAACAGAATTATATGTTAGAACCAAGTTTATTAAATCAACATTAATATATCATAGTAACCTATAAAATTAGTGGAATTCATAAAAAGTCTTAAATTACATTTATTTTGGTATTTATATTATCAATTTTGTCAATATTTCATTAATAAGATAATTACTGCATCATCTTTGTGTCATAAATAAATTAAATTATTTGATGTCTAAAAATTACAAATAAAATATCATCATGTAGGAAATCTTTTTAGATTTCTAATTAATATTTACAATTGAATTTATCTTATGTATAACCCCATATTAAAAATGATTTACTTATTAAACTTTGATTTTAACTATTTTAACCCTTCTTTAAATAAATTAATAATAAATGTCCTAATCTAATCCAAGTGGGCCTAAATGGTCATATTTTATTCCTAAGTTTGTTTTTGGTCGAATTACACTTGTCCAATAGAATTAGGACACGTGTTAGGGTAATATTAATATCATATTTACCCTTAGTTACCCTATTTACTATTAACCGCGGTAAAAAAAGTAAAAAGTTACTATTCACCAAAAAATTATTTTTATCTCATTGAACCACATTTTACTTACTGATATCAACCGTGTCTGTCAGATTTTCGAAATTCCATTCACAGAAGCGGTAAAATTAAGTTTTATGCAAAATTCAGTTTTTAACCTACCACTTAGTGGTTTCACTATTCATCAAAAATTGAAAGTTTTCAGAAAAATACCAAAATTTCACCCTAGGCTAATTTCGATATTCTGAGTCCAAAAATGAAGTCCATTTTGAAAAATAAAATTTATAAAATTTCAAAAAGTGATTATTGCTATTCATAACGGCTAGCATATTGTTGTTTAGTGAAACTCGGTATTGCGTACGATGCAAGCTATCGAGGAAGGTCGCGATTGCGTGTAAAGCAAGCCAAGCAAGTGTTGTGTAGAAAAAGATTCCTTTGATAGTTTATATAACATAAAAGTCTCAGGTGTTACATTCTACCCCCCTTAAAAAGAATTTCGCCCTCGAAATTCGTCACTTTGTAACAAACAGATGAGGATACTTCTCCCTCATCATATCCTGAAGCTCCCATGTAGCTTCTTCAAGTTGGTGGTTCCTCCATAAAACTTTCACCAATCGAGTGGTCTTGTTTCGTAGGACTTTTTCACTACGATCCAGAATCTCTATCGGCTGTTCTTCATAAGAAAGATCTTGCTCCAGCGGTACCACTTCTGAGCTGAGTACATGTGAAGGATCTGGTATGTACTTTCTCAGGAGAGATACGTGGAACACATCGTGAACTTGAGAGAGATTCGGTGGAAGCGCCAATCGGTAAGCTACCTTCCCAACACGATCCAGTATTTCGAAAGGACCGATATATCTAGGGCTCAACTTCCCCTTCTTTCCAAACCTCATAACCCTCTTCCAGGGAGATATTCGTAAGAACACTTTATCGCCCACTTCAAACTATAGGTCTTTTCTTCGGTTGTCGGCATAACTTTTCTGTCGACTCTGAGCTGCTCTTATGTGTTGTTGAATAGATCTGACCTTTTCTGCCATTTCATCAACGAGATCAGGTCCTAATAGCTTTCTTTCCCCAACTTCATCCCAGCAAGTTGGAGTCCTGCATTTCTTTCCATAGAGAGCTTCATAAGGAGCCATCTGAATACTGGAGTGAAAGCTATTATTATAAGAAAATTCCACCAAAGGTAGGTGTTGATCCCAACCTCCTTTGAAATCCATAGAGCAAGCTCTCAACATATCTTCTAGGGTTTGAATTGTTCTCTCAGACTGACCGTCTGTCTGGGGATGATAAGCAGTGCTGAAACTCAACTCTGTATCCAGAGTATGCTGAAGACTTCGCCAAAACTTCGAGGTAAATCTCGGATCCCGATCAGATATAATAGAAAGTGATACTCCATGCAATCTTATCACTTCCTTTACATATATCCTGGCAAGCTGATCTAGAGAGAAATCCTCTCTAATAGGAATGAAGTGTGCAGACTTTGTAAGACGATCAACTATGACCCAGATAGCATTATTGCCTTTGGATGTTTTAGGAAGTCCTGTGACAAAGTCCATAGTGATGTTTTCCCATTTCCATTCGGGTATGGGTAATGGTTGTAACATCCCCTTAGACTTCTGTCTCTCAGCTTTAACTTGTTGACAAACCAAGCACCGAGAGACATATTCAGCAACATCTCTTTTCATGCCATCCCACCAGAAGTACTCTTTCAGGTCCCTATACATCTTCGTGCTTCCAGGATGAATAGAGAATGAAGAACTATGAGCCTCATCCAGCAGCTCTTTCTTTAATTCGGGGATGGGAGGAACACAAACCCGATTCCTGAACTTTATTATCCCATCACAATCAAGGTTGAATTCAGGAACATTTCTCACCTTCTTTTGTAACTCGACATCTTCTTTCTGTGCCTCTTTAATCTTCACATGTATAGATGGTAGAACATTCATTTGAGAAAGATAAGATTTTTCCCCTTCCATTATAATTCCAAGATCGATCCTTTGTAAATCCATAAATATTGGATCTTTTTTTATCCTCATCATGGATAAACTAGCATGGTCTTGTCGACTTAATGCATCTGCCACCTTGTTTGCTTTCCCAGGGTGGTAATGGATTGAGCAGTCATAATCCTTAATCAGCTCCAACCATCTTCTTTGACGCATATTCAACTCCTTTTGTGTGAAAATATACTTTAAACTTTTATGATCAGTATAAATATCACACCTTTCACCATAAAGGTAATGCCTCCAAATCTTTAATGCAAAGATTACCGCAGCCAACTCCAAATCATGTGTTGGGTAATTTTGCTCATGGATTTTCAACTGTCGTGAGGCATAAGATATCACCATATCATTTTGCATAAGAACACACCCCAATCCCTTCTTGGATGCATCACTGTAGATCACAAACCTTTCTCCACTACAAGGTAGTGTGAGCACAGGTGCACTGGATAACCTTCTTTTCAACTCCTTGAAATTCTCTTCACATTCCTCTGTCCAGACAAACTTAACTCCCTTCCGAGTCAACTTGGTGATTGGATTAGATAATCGTGAAAAATCTTTTACAAAACGTCGATAATATCCAGCCAAACCAAGAAAACTTCGGATCTCAGTTACTGTTGTTGGTCTTGACCATCTTTCGATAACCTCTGTTTTTGCTGGATCCACAGATATCCCCTCTTTTGAGATTATATGACCCAAAAATGCAACTTTTTGAAGCCAAAATTCACACTTGGTAAATTTGGCATAAAGATTCTCCTTTCTCAGGGTCTTCAATATAATTCTCAAGTGATCTTCATGATCTTCCTTGCTCTTTGAATAGACAAGAATATCGTCTATAAAGACTACCAAAAATTGATCAAGATAGTCTCTAAAGACTCTATTCATTAGATCCATGAAGATAGCAGGGGCATTAGTAAGACCAAATGGCATCACTATAAATTCATAGTGTCCATACCTTGTACGGAAAGCCGTCTTTGGTATATCCTCCCTTTTGACCCTTAATTGATGATACCCTGAACGAAGATCAATCTTGGAAAAGTATTGAGCTCCGCGTAGTTGGTCAAATAAGTCATCAATGCGTGGGAGAGGATATTTGTTCTTGATAGTGATCTTGTTAAGTTCTCGATAATCAATGCAAAGTCTCATTGATCCATCTTTCTTCTTAACAAATAGAACAGGTGCTCCCCAAGGTGACGCACTAGGGCGTATGAATCCCTTATCAAGATTATCTTGGAGTTGCTTCTTCAATTCCTGCAACTCAATTGGGGCCATTCTATAAGGTGTCTTTGAAATAGGCAAAGCACCCGGTACGAGTTCTATTGAAAACTCAACTTCACGATTTGGTGGAAGACCTGGCAATTCCTCCGGAAAGACATCATCAAACTCCCGTACAATGGGCATATTCTTAATCGTGAGTTTCTCACCAACCATTTGAGATAAATAACCTTCATTTAGTGGAATCAATACCCATAAGATGGAAGAAATTTCCACTGGAAGGTTATGTTCATCCTTGCATTGATAGACGATCGTAGATTGATCTGGAATATGAAATGTGACTTCCCTTCTTTGGCAATCGATATGAGCTCCATGTAGAGAAAGCCAATCCATGCCAAGAATCACATCAAATTCCACTAAATGAAGGATCACAAGATTTGCAGGAAGCACTTTCCCACAAACTTCGATCGGAGAAGAATTATAAACTTTTGATGCGATTGATGTTCCATTAGGTGTTGTCACAGCTAACTCAACATCTAATTGTTGAGGTAATACGGTGATACCCTTAGAAAAGTCTTCAGAAATAAAAGAGTGGGTGGATCCAGAATCAAATAAAACATTTGCTACTTTAGAGTGGATGGTAAGTGTACCTTTCACCACATCGTTATCGTACTCCACATCGCTGATAGAAATTTCATGTGACTTTCCTTTTTCTTTAGCCTTAAGAGTTTGTTGACGTCGACCATCATCATCAACCCTTGGATTTGGGCATTGATTGGCATAATGCCCCATCTCCTTGCACTTGAAACATTGAAGTGTAGTAGGTTCATTCTGTGTATCCCTTCCTTTGTTTGCGTCATTAGACATCTTCTTCCCATTATCACGGCATTCAAATGCCCGATGACCTTCTTTTCCACATTTAAAACATTTACTTGTCCCTATAAGACAACTACCTCCATGTTTCTTTACACACTTTGAGCATAAGGAAAAGCTCATCTTCTTTTTCGTGTGCTCTTTAGATTTTTCTTTGAATTCCATCTTCCTCTTCTTATCAAACCCATGTGACTGATGGGTTACTCCAATCTCCATCTCGACTTTGAGAGCACATCGAACGATTTCCTCGTAGCTATTGAAGTCCCTTATGGCTAACGCCCTTCGAAGACTTGGTTTTAAGCCACTAAAGAATCGATCGATCTTACTCTCAGGTTGGATAATAATACCAGAAGCGTACCTTGCAAGTCTTGTAAAATTTGCTTCATAGGTACCAACAGATTCATCATCCCTTTGCTTCAGTTCAAGAAACTCTTTCTCCATCTTTGTTCGGAGAATACGAGGGAAGTACTTATTGAAAAATAAGTTCTTGAACTCGTCCCATTCCATAGACTCAATTTCATCCCTTTGCCTCGTATTCTTAACAAGATTCCACCATTGATCAACATCTCCTTCCAAACGATACACTGCTAGGATGACTTTATCATGTCCAGAACATTGAAGAACTGAAAATATCTTTTCAGTAGTACTAATCCATTGTTCAGCAACTAATGGATCAGTAGACCCGCTGAAAGAAGGTGGACACTGCCTCATGAAGGATTCAACAGAATGTTGCTCCCTCCTTTGCTCGTTTGGAAATCCTGCATGATTCATAGCTTGAGAAAGTTGTGTGAGCATGGCTACAAGATTTTGCATTCCAGCTCCCATATCGTTTGGTTGCTCAGGGGGACAATCATTGCATTGACCATCGCATTCCGCATTAACACGGTTCCTTCGGGTTCCATCCATTGACTAAAACCAAGAAGAATAGTGTGAGCAACACTAATTATAATAGGAAACCACATAATTCAAGAATAAAATTTTCATGCTTAAGGTCTTATCCTAGGTTATTCAAGGCCATTTCTAAAACACTAAGATTGTGTTCTATGCTTAGACTTATCCTTAGGGTTCTTACTAAGGCTTTCACATCCTAGTTTCCAAAGGTTGACTATACCTTTCCTCTGATACCAACTATAACGACCCATACTTTACATACATTGTTAATACTTCGAAATTGAAGCACACTTATTACAACATATGACAAAACCACAAAGGACCGTATAGGTATAGTGTCTTTAGAAACTGGGAAACATAAACAACTGGTTCATAAATCTTCTACAGTGTCTCCCATTTATTTCATCATATCTAGGGTCCCTTTTAGCATATTCTACTTAATATCCATCTTCCTGACCTGGGGAAAAGAAAACATAAAAGGGTGAGCTCAAATGCTTAGCAAGGGCAAATAAAGGAAATAAAAATCATATCATATCTTTATGAAAATCAAAACCTGCAAAAGAGATCATAATATTTTAACATGGAATAAATCATAGAAGTGAAAATGAGATCCCCATAATCATAACATAAAACTTGAAACTTTGTGGCATGCACACATAATCATGGAAAATCATTTCTTGTTAGTCATGACTCATTGCCAAGACTATCTTAATGGACAAAGTCCCTTTCTGAACCGAGTTCACTCCTCGTTTCAGTCCTGTATCACTGAACCGAAATAACCTTCCGTTCCAGCCATGTCTATCTCATGAGATATAAAATCATTACCCAATGCATTGGAGGGAGATATAGGTCCCACCCATCTTATAATGAATCCTTTCTTATGTGTGCCACATAATCATAAATCATACATCATCGTATAACACATGTAACAAAAATGGGATTCTTGAAACCTCATGACATCATAAATCAATTCATATAAGATAAAGGAATTCATAAAAATAATTCCATCATAACATGATCAAATCAATTTAATAATAGGGATAAAAACAGAACCCTTTATTATCTTAGATGGAAAATAATTTTGATAAAACACTTGAACTCCATTCTTGAGGAAAATATCCTTTCTTCTTCAAAAACATTTTTCCTTTCATAACATGTCATACAACTTTAAAATAAAAGAAGTTGATTAAAAATAATCTTGAAAACTTGTAAAGGAAGCTTCTTGGAAATAATGTTTTAAAAATCCATTCATGCCGTATAAGTTAAAAAAAAACATTCTTCGTACTTTTGTCGGAAAAGTCAAAAAGTACCTCGTATGAAAAATGACAAAAGATTCCTTTCATATCTTTTACTAAAAACTTACTGAAGGTAAAAATTGATTTAAACAATTGTAGGTGGATGGAAGTAATATTACATATTGATGAAACATGGACGTGGATGATAAAATACACCCCAGTAAATACTTACGAATAAACAATCTCGGATAAAAATGAGATTGTGATATTTCCCCTTACCTTAGGTCCGATTTGCTTTGTTCGTGTCCGAAGCTCCTGTATAATGGTTTAAATAATGTTATTTACTTATTCCAGAATCATACATATTGATATGATATCATATATGGTCATATTATTAGCTTCTTGTTAGTAATATTTCATTGTTACTTGTTACTCGGGTCTTTATAACTTTTTGTTCTTATGCGTGTTTTGTCGAATAAATTCTTATTATTATCTTTAGGTTATAGATAATTCATTTACAGAATGGTATTAGTGTAGTATATACCATATTCATTCATTCAATTCATTTATATAATCATTATGAAATGAAGATCATGTAGAACGAGTCGCATCACATCGTGGAGGCGGTATTCCGTACGTACACACAAGTGATGATATCGTTCCTATGATCGTGGAATTGTATTGGAGTATATATATATTATTTCAGTATCAATATTACTTCATAATAATCATATATAGTTACTCATTACACCGTTATACCCATCCTTGTAAGGTGATGGTGGAAAATAGATTACACCACGGCGTGGAGACGGTATTCCGTACGTACGCACGCGCGGTGATTTCTTTTTCCATAGGATGGATAGATTGTGAAATAGGGTTGTTTCATACTTATAATAACATATCAGTATATGAGTAATACTGATGTTATTACTTCATAATGAAACAACCTAAGAAGAAGAAGTGGAAGAAGAAATAAAGATGAAAGAATTGGTAACGGTAATTACCTCTTCTTTGAAGCGCCTCTTTGAGACCTCCTCTTAGGGCACTAAAATTGGTCTTTGAGGAAGACCAGAACCTCTAGGATGTTTATAGGGAAGTGGAGAAGGGAAAATGGCAGGGGTTGGCCGAGCTTGAGTGCTCAAATTGGTGTGAGGAGGAGGGGGAGGAGGTGCCCTTTTATAAGGGAGGAGAGGGGCACCTTAGGAATATCTCAAAATATTATTTTATATTAAAGTCAAAATCGGTTTATAATGGCTCCAAAGGGTCTTATTTCAAAGTTAAGGTGGGGATGGGCCGAAATCCTATCAACCAATAGGATTTAGACAAGTTTAGGGTATTATTTTAACCTTATCAATTAGATTTAACTCTAAGTTAAATAATTTATCTTTTACCATGTCTTTTTGTTTTCTTTCACTATATGGTTAATAAACTTACTATAACATGCCAAACGAACCCCAAATTGTTTATTATTAATATATATATCCTTATCTAAGTCATTTGGCCGAACCTTAGATTTTTAGGAATAAAATAACAATTAATAATATAATATTTGATTTAAAAACTATTTTGTGTCAATTTTGACACTATTTGATATATGATTTTTGTGAAAGTCATAACAGAATTATATGTTCGAACCAAGTTTATTAAATCAACATTAATATATCATAGTAACCTAGAAAATTAGTTGAATTCATAAAAAGTCTTAAATTACATTTATTTGGGTATTTATATTATCAATTTTGTCAATATTTCATTAATAAGATAATTACTGCATCATCTTTGTGTCATAAATAAATTAAATTATTTGATGTCTAAAAATTACAAATAAAATATCATCATGTAGGAAATCTTTTTAGCTTTCTAATGAATATTTACAATTGAATTTATCTTATGTATAACCCCATATTAAAAATGATTTACTTATTAAACTTTGATTTTAACTATTTTAACCCTTCTTTAAATAAATTAATAATAAATGTCCTAATCTAATCCAAGTGGGCCTAAATGGTCATATTTTATTCCTAAGTTTGTTTTTGGTCGAATTACACTTGTCCAATAGAATTAGGACATGTGTTAGGGTAATATTAATATCATATTTACCCTTAGTTACCCTATTTACTATTAACCGCGGTAAAAAAAGTAAAAAGTTACTATTCACCAAAAAATTATTTTTATCTCATTGAACCACATTTTACTTACTGATATCAACCGTGTCTGTCAGATTTTTGAAATTCCATTCACAGAAGCGGTAAAATTAAGTTTTATGCAAAATTCAGTTTTTAACCTACCACTTAGTGGTTTCACTATTCATCAAAAATTGAAAGTTTTCAGAAAAATACCAAAATTTCACCCTAGGCTAATTTCGATATTCTGAGTCCAAAAATGAAGCCCATTTTGAAAAATAAAATTTATAAAATTTCAAAAAGTGATTATTACTATTCATAACGGCTAGCATATTGTTGTTTAGTGAAACTCGGTATTGCGTACGATGCAAGCTATCGAGGAAGGTCGCGATTGCGTGTAAAGCAAGCCAAGAAAGTGTTGTGTAGAAAAAGATTCCTTTGATGGTTTATATAACATAAAAGTCTCGGGTATTACAGTCACATTTACTTTCATCATTGAATTCATGATCCACTCATCCTAACAGGTGAAAGAGTTTCAAATTAAAAGTTTAAAATAATTTAGTAAAATTGGTCACATCTGATTCAACCCCTCTCAGTGTGACTGCACGATCCTTGGACACTTCACAGACATGGGGGTCAAGATCAGGACTTTTGGTGTCTATTCTAAGAGTCATTTTTAGTTGGTTTCTTATGTGACCTTAATCATGTAATTTCTTTAATATATAATTTTACATAACATGGTTTATTTTAATTATTTGAATTATTTGGTATTCATATATAATCTTCTTGAGTTGTATTTCATGATTGATTTATCATATTTTCATTTAATTTTCTACTCTGTTCCATAGGGTATAATCTTCCCACTATATTTCTTAGACCCTACTTCTAGTCGGCAACCTTTTACATATGGGAAGATGTGCTTGAGGTTTATTAATGATCAAAATTGTTCACATGAGGGAGTACTAGGCTGAGGAAATTATAGACCATGTCCAAATTTATCTGAATGGAAATTCCAGAAGGATGTAAGTGCCAAATAGTTCTGGGAGAACTGAGGTTTTATAAGTTAAGCTATTAGAAAATGTAAAAAAAATCTCTAAGACTGCTGAAGCTCGAGTCAGAGCATCAAAAGGTGAAATTTTTGAAGTTTCAGTACTAAAAAGAGTAGTTATACAAGTTTAATTGTGAAGATATACCAAAGTATGTCATCTAGTTCATATGTTTTTAGTTTACTTACACTACTTTCTTTTAGCATATGGAGGCAAACCTAAGATCTAGAAAGAAGTGGTTTATCTATGCGATTCCAAAAAGAGATATATAACTAGGAAATATGAGTTGGATAAATAAATGTGAATGAAACCTGGGGGCTAGATATACTACCATAACAGAAGAAAACATTTTATAATAAATGAGTTTTCTTATTAAAAGAAGATAATGGTGGTAGAAAGAGGTACAACACTAGGATTTTCATCAAAGTATTTCAACAGAATAAAATAATTGACTTTTATAAAATATTTTCAATGTTAGTTAACCACACTACCATTTAGATAGTACTGATAATGGTTGTTATTGAAAGTTTTCACTCATAGGAGATGGTTGTAAAAACAACATTCATTTATGGAAGCTTAGAGGAGGAAATTTAAATGAAGAAACTGTATGGTTTTTAGGAAAATCGAAATAAGGACTTGGGGTGTAAGAGGAATAAAGGGATATATGGCTTGAAAAAAGAACTAAGATAATGGAACCAGAATTTTGAAACTTGTATGGTTGAGAAATGTTTCATGCATTTGAGGATGAAATTTTCATCATTATACTATTGTATGTGGATGACATACTTCTAATAGGATAAAAAATTAGGCATATTGGGGATGGGGATTGATAGAGAAAGGAAATATGATAATCTAGTGTTTCATTAAAGGGGTAATATCTAGAATATAATCGAAAGGTTTGAAATATTTGGATATAAGTTGATCTCAACTACTTTTTATGGATGCTTCAAATTGTCCAAGGAGTGACCAAAAAATGGAAGATGAGATCAAATTCATGATGAAGGTTCTATTTACATTAGTGGTAGGAATCCTGATATACATTGAGGTATGTACTCTCCTAAACATTGCATTTTTAGTGGGATTATTCATACATTTCATGTTGAATCTTGGAAAAAACACTGAGACTCTATGAAATAGATCATGTATTATCTCAAAGGATCAGAAGAAACAAAATTATGTTTCAGAATAGATGATCTATCTCAAGGGTATATAGATGCATTCTTTGGGGAGATTTAGATACTCAGAAGAGTACAACTAAATATGTGTTCACATTTTGGAGGAACAATAGTTAGTTGGATGTTAAAGATGTGTCTAGTGGTAGTATTGTCCACAATAGAATTGGAATATGTATCCACAATAAAAGCATGAAAAGAATTGATATATTTAAATTGTTTTTTCAAAAGAGATTGTATTATGTAAGGGAAGTGGATTTCCATACTATGATATCTAGAGTGAAATAAATTTGATGAATAATCCTATATATCATGCCCGGATGAAACACATTGACATAAAATATCATTTCATCTAAAATGTTGTTGAGGATAAATATATAGAGCTATGAAAGATAGTGAGGAGAAAAAATCTTGTTGAAAATTTCACCAAAGATCTAGTAAAATAATTTTTGAGGAAACACTGTTCTTTAGTGATAATGATATGAAGTTCTATTAGAAGTAGAATATGAGATTATAGTGGTTTCAGTGTAAGGAGAAGAAGAAAAATAAAAAGAAGTCGAAGAATCCCCATGGATATTATATGGAGCCAAGGATGATGCCTCCTTATATAAAATATAAAGTTTAATACCCCAACCATTACTTCTAGAAAATAGAGCATATGAGGGTTGTAATAGACAGTCTAGGTTTCGTATCACTTCCTCTTGCTCAAAAAATCACCATGTCCTCAAGGTGAAAAACTAGAAAAATATATGAGGGTTTACATAGTCCAACCTAATATTTCTATCTTCATACTCAGAAATCCCCACTTCTAACTAGAAAAGTGTTGTGTCCCTAATACCATGCATCTCTACCATAATTTTTCCCTTATTATTATCACCAGATACCACAAAAACATGATTTATCTTCCTCAAGATCGACATAGTCCCCTTGAATTAGATAATTTCCTCATCTTTGAACTTGTATTGGGAGTAGTTACTTCCAAGTATGAAGAATATATATAAATGAAACATGTATTGTACACTGACCCTACAAGTAATCTATATATCCATGGTAAGACAACTGCAATGGTTCTTTTTTTCACCTTCATTCACCATATCAACAGCGAAAAGCCATTATTTTAGTGTTCATACGACCTGTAGAAGAAACCATTGTGCTACTCGAGTAATATTTGGTTGCATAACCATCCTTCCGGGCTCCATTATGAGAATGATAGCTCTATGTGATTTTTTTTCTTAAATTTTCTCTTCTATATTGCGGGTGATGCTTCTTACTCCCTCCTCGCCACATACTCCACATCTCAAGCTAGAAAAAAAATTGCATATTGAGGTAAGAAAAAAATGACATGATGTTTTTTGTTCCTTTACATACATATTTTTTCCATTACAAACTGGAATCATGTTTCGGAAATGCTGAGAGTCACAATGAAAAATAGATTTGCATATGAAGAAAATACAGTTACAAAAGAAGAAGAAGAAGAAAAAAAACACAGTAATTTATATTGTTTTAGAATAATACCTATGTACATGAGAGGAAAAAATATCACTATAACTGCAACCACAATTATAGGGAGTTTTTAAACTTTCAAGAACATAAAACTGTAGCTCAAAATTATCGAATAAAAAGAAATGCACTGTTCCACTGACCACATAGAAATTCCGCTATGCAATAGTGTTTCAACCATCCAATCCAAAGATTTATAGAGGTTAGTGGTTAGAAGTATAAACCAGTATAATGCTATGGAACCTATGTCCAAGATGCTATAGTGGTCGGTAGATAGAAGTCCATGGAACTACAATACCATTGTCTCCAAAGTCCACAATGCTACAATGCCCTGTCAATATTTCTTGTTCAATTCTATAAATTCAGTCAGAGTTGCTGCAATTTACCTAAAATTTGGGATGAGGGGCTTCAGACCCCATACCCCTAGAGCAGGGGCACATTTTCCCCTACAACCCCAATGATCTAACAGATGAGCTTGACCCACGAGATTTATGGCCCGATGTTCAATATGGGCTGTTAGCATTCATCCCAACATAATCCAAAAATATATCGCTCTACACCAATCTAGAAAATCAAGATAATCTTCAATGTTATTCTCTTATATTGAACAAATTTTTTTCAAGCTTCCTACCATCTCCTCGCCTTACATCAATAGACCCGAATCTTCATAAAGTTGTGAAATTACAATGGAAAGAATGAATGTGACCAATGGAAATGAAGATGTGGATGTGGTGATTTCCTTACATCAACATTATTCATTTCCATCTTGACCTCATTTCTCATAAAATAAAATATAGATCAAATTGGTTTATATACTAAAAAATTAGTAAAAACCATTTTCATATTCTAAGATAGTAATTTCAACCTGTGCTACTTTCGCTGGATCACTACTAGTCAACCTCAACTTGAAAGGTTTCCACTTCCTCTATTTCATTCAATAGAACTCAAAATAAGATCATACCTATTCTCGATGCTTTAATCACGACTAAAGTGAATCTACTCTTATTCTTTCCATACATGTTCTCATTGCCAGACCTACACTAGATTAATCAGTGTGCGATGCTTTTTTTGGAGCTCCACATGTTCCCTAGCCAAATCATCTATCTCAGTTGCTATTATTTTCATCATCATTCCAGATAGAAATTCTCCAAAAATCTATAATCCATCACAAAAAGATATGAACCATTAAATAAATGCACCAATTGATAATACTTTGAATTAGAATCATAAAATATTAAAATAGTTTTAGTTGAAGGATTATAATTACTTAAAAAGAAGTTAAATACTCTCCACATATATCCATTGGAGAGAAGGTTGAGGCCTCCTTACAGAAAATATGAAGCCAAAAACTAAACTCCCCCTATAAGGTACCCCCCGCATGTATTTAATACAACAACCAATACTTCTATCCAAATATATTAAAGTTTATCTCTACCCTTAAAACCCACTCTTTCTTAACAGTAACACCCCACATTCCTATCACTCACTGTGACTTGGGTAAGTGGAAGGTGGTGGAGACATTGTTTGATGTTGATGTGGGAGGATTGGGTTTTTCCCAAAATGTTGGAGGATGTAATGGTTTACTCAAAGAAACTTTCAAGTGAGATACTATTATGAATGTGAATTATAATTAATGTTCTGATTAAGTTGACCAAAATGAGAAAATTTTGGGAGATACAACTCGACCAAATAAAGGAAATTACAATAGAAACTTCAATGGAGGTAGGCAGTCTGGATGATATGTTCTAGATAGGGTGTCTAAAACTTATATTTCAGATGTGATGTGTACCAGTAATTGGTCTAGAAGATGTGTAATGGAATTTATGACATTACCTAAAAGTCACTCTAATGTTTACAAGAAGTCTTCATAGAAAGATTTATGTCAAAGAGAGGGGATATGTAAAGATCATCAGATGACACACGAAAGTGACTTATAGTTTTCACTAGAAGTAGGTGGTTGCATCTAGACTTGCTATAGGTGATCAAATTAACCATGTTCAATGGATGAAATTTAATAAACATAAAAAGTCAGTGCAACTGGATGAGTGACTAGAAATTACTATAAGTTGGTGACACCACATGCACAAGTGTGACGATGTGATTGAGAGATTTCTTGTAATTAGTTATCTAATTCACTACATTGCTAAAGCAATTTTAATTCTTGTAATTTTTGAAGGCATTGAAATATGGTAATGTTCTCCCGTTGATGTATAAATTATTTTCTGAACCATGTGATATTTGTCTACTTTTATTTTATTTTTATTGTATGTTTGATTGAGTGTGTGTGAGGTTCGATTTAGTGAGGGGATTATGGTGCAGAAAACTCCCTAAATTATAATACATTGATTTGTGGGGTAACTTCTGTTCAAGGAAGTTTTGGAGTTGGTTCCCCCATTAAAGCTCTCAGTCAGTGCATCTTCTATTCAATTGGTGGTGTGCTACCCCCAACATTTTCCACTTAGTATCCAAGATGCACCCATTTAATTAAATATTCCATCAAGTATAACAAATTCTAAAATAGTGTAAGAATCCTTTAAAGTCTTTATAAATAATAATTTTTGAAACATATGTTTGTCATGGAATCAACACAGCAAATTGCTATCAATCATCAAACAACTTAATCAATACAAATATTAGTTGTATCTGATCATAAAATTATATAACACAAAAAATAAATTGTTTCAATCAAAGGTAATTTGAAATGAATGATATACACTCCATAAAACATGTTTACATCTACCAAACAATTGTTCACGAACTCTATAAAAATTAAGGTATAAGTGTATCTATAACTTGGATTTTATTTCATCCAAAACCTCTTAATTTTTTTAAGGAGAACCTGACTAATTTTTTTATCTAAAATTTATTATAGAAATTAAAGTTTTAAAAAATAAAAATATACCACCCTAAACCCACCCATGAAGTTAAGAATATAACAGAATGATTTTGGGTGACAGGGCTCAGGTGAGCGATCTGTCACCTTAGTCTATTGGATGAATGAGAAGTTAAAGGGTGAGTCGCACTGACTGTCACTTGAAGAACGAGAATGGGGGCATGTGCATACTACCATGTTCAACTTCCCCAATCATTTAATACCTCCTCCCCTAATTTTATGCATTTGTTTTTTTAATTTATCCATTGGACTACTAATATGCTACAATGTGTGTGCGTGTAATCCAATACATTTTACAATATATATTTATATTACCCCACTACTAAAAAATTCACTTCCACTTTTTTATCTTTTATCATTTTTTCTAATCTCAGGAATTTATTTAAGATATTAACCATATATATATATGTATGCATGCATAAGTTTTGAGTACAAATATTCTATGATCATGTCATGGTCAACACAAACACTCATGGAATCCACAACCAAAATGATTTAATAATGTTTTATTCATTAATCTATAGTAAATAAGGATATGGAACTCTACTAAATTTTCTCCACAAATTCTCAAAGCTCAAATTGTGATTTTTCTACACAAGCTTCATTTGATGGAATGTGGATTTGAAGTTTCTGTATCAAAGAAATGGAAATCTTCCAATCTTGGTACATGATTGCTCATATCCTCGGGCAATGTAGAGAGAGAATTTTTGTTGGAAGAGTGAACCATGTTCACTCCTCCTCCAATTTTTTTAAATTATAAATATTACTATATATACATATATATAAATAGACATCTAACTAAAAATTAAAATAAATATTAATAAATAGAATTAAAAATTAATCAAAAACCAATACATACTAATTAAATAAAAATAAATATTAATTAAAAATACAACGATATTTATAAAATATCAATAAAAATTAATTAAAGATTTATAAATATTAAAAAATATTAATAAACATTAAATATATTTTCATAAATATTGATAATAAAAATAAATAAAAGTAAATATTAATTAAATATTAAATAAATATTCCTAAATATTAATAAAAAATTAATCAATATTATTGAATATAAAAAAATGTAAATAAATATTAATAAATATAAATTAATAGTAATAAAATATTAATAAGATATTAGTAAATATTAATTAATTATTCAAAAATATTTATTAAATATTAATAAATAATAATAAATATTTATGAAAAATATAAAAATATTAATAAATACCAATAAATATTAACAAGTCGTAATAAATATTAAACAAATATCTATAAATATTAATTAAAATATTAATCAAATATTCACAAAAAAGAAATAAAATTTATTTAAAAATTCATAAATACTAAGAAATATTAATCAAATACCAATAAATTCCAATAAATGTCAATAAAAATAAATAATTATTAATAAATTTTAATTAAATATTATTAAATATAAATAAAACAATAAAAAAATATTAATAAATAATAATGAAATAATTTTCAATATTTATAATTTTTTTAAAATTTTAATTAAAAATTAATAAATATTAAACAAATACATCAATAAATATTTATTAAATATTATGTCTTATAAATTAATATTAATGCATATTAACTAAATATTAATAAATATTAACTAAATATCAATAAATTTAAATTAATATTAATAAATAATTGCTAAGTATTAAATAAATATTAATAAGTATTAAATAAATATTGATAAATATTAAATAAATATTAATAAATATAAATAAATATTATGTAAATAACATTAAACATGAGTAAATATTAATTAAATATTCATAAATGTTCATAAATATTAATACATATTACTAAATATTACTAAATTTTAAGAAATATTCATAAATATTAATATTTTCTTATATTTAATGATATTTATGAATAATTATTTAATGGATAACTATTATTTATTAATATTTGTTAATAATTATTAACATATATTAATATTTATTTAACATTTAATAATATTTAATTATTATTCATTTATATTCATTAAATTTTAATTAATATTTATATATTCTTAATAAAATAGGGCTTAACACTCAAGTTGTTAAAAAAATTATTAAAAATTATTAAAAATTATTTAATATTTATTAATATTTAATTAATATTAAAAAAAATTCATGAATATATAATTATATTTATTTGATGCCTATTCATTTTTAATTAATATTTATAAATATTTATGAATTAAAAAAAATATTTTATTTTCTACTTAATAATATTTTTTTATTATTTTATTTATAGTTTTGATTATTTAATTAATATGTATTAATATGTATTTATAATTGTTGATATTTATTGATATTTCTTGGTTTTTATCAGTATGTATGCATATTTAATAAAATTTTATTACTTTTCATGATTATTTAATTAATATTTATTAATATTTGATTAATTTTTAATTAATATTTATGAATATTTATTTAATATTTGTTAATATTTTTTAATATTTACTAGTATTTATTAATATTTCTTTCATTTATTAATATTTTTTAATATTTAATTACTAATTTTTAATTTTTAATTAATATTAATTAATATTTTATTAGTATTTTGAACTATTTATTTATATTTATTAATATTTATTTACATTTTTATATTCATTAATATTTATTAATATTTAATTAATATTTAGGAATATTTGTTTAATATTTAATCAATATATGTTAATATTTATTTGTATTATCAATATTTTTGAATATTTATTTAATGTTTATGAATAATTTTTTTAATATTTATAAATATTTAATTAATATTTATTGATATTTTATAAACATCGATGAATTTTTAATTAATATTTATTTATATTTAATAAGTATATATTATTTTTTAATTATTTTTTATTAATATATTTTTTGTAAGATATTTATTTTTTTAATCTCGAATGTTCTCTTCAACTCTTCAATTCTTACAGGTAAAAACTAGAATTCCTTGGTAAGTGTTATCAAATAGAGCATAACCTGACTTTGAGGAGGAAGATGGGTGTAGGGAAAGGGAATACATGTTTGTGTTGGAGCATCCAAGTGAGGAAGGAAAAATATCATCTTCATGAATGCAGATAAGAGAGACAGGTGGGCGAAGGGTGTTGCTGAGAAGTTGGAAAAGGTGACTACTGGGTTGGGAGGGTCGGTTTCAGTTCACGTTCTTCCTGATTTTGGCCACTGAGTTCATGTAAACAACCTGCAAGGGTTGCTCCATATATTGGCTCCCTAATTGGATTTAGTATCTTGAAAAATCCATAGAGTTGTTTAATACAATACATATTATACTCTTCAAATTTAATCATGCATACATAAATAAGTCAGGACGACAAAACCAGTACAATTATTTTATTCAGAGATCAATGGAATATCCAAAATTTTATTTTAAGATCACATAGAAAGTTAAAATTGTCTGATCTATGATAACTAGATAATATAATCACATTAATTTCTCTAACTATATGAATTTAATTTATATATTTCAACATATTTTCCTGAGTTCTTTTTAGTTTAATGGGTTTAGATAAAAAAATATTTTTGAACATGGGAGGAGAAAAGCATTAAAAACACTGGTGTTCTACATTTTTTTGGATCAAATTAGTTTAAAGTATAAACCTTAAATAAATTCCTCTAAAAAATGTAAAATAACACTTACAGGTGCATAATATTCTTTATTAGGACTAAGTAGAACAAATCTACATGGATTAGGCTTAAAAGTGTTTTGTTTATTTAGATCTCATTTAATGTGAACTCAGAAAATTAAGTCTAGTTCATCTTTCATTTTAAGTTGATCACACATATTTAAGATTAAAATTATTAAAAAAAAATTTATAATCAAGGAATATTAAATATTACGTGTATAATGGTTATCACATAAAAAATATTCGTTTAATTTAAATAACACTAAAATAAAATATAAAAATATATTCTTGGTCCGTTTATGTTGGAAACGACTTACTCAGGTCGGTGATTTTTTTTCCTCGGTTCATTTAATCCTATTTAAAATAAAAAATTATTATTTTTCTAATATATTGAAACTATAAATGTAGACTATAATCCTAGATCAATAATTGTTAAGAACATCTCAAAATATGTTAACATCATTAACAAAATCTACTATTATAATGTGATTATTGTTAGATTATTATTCAATTAATCACATCATTTACAATTATTTATTTATTTATTACATTATCACTTACATTATTAGTTATTATAAATAATTAATAATGTATTATTAATATTCATTTATTGTTTTTTTGTTGATTCATTTTCCTAAAAAATTTCTTATGGATCCTTATTTTGATAAACCACAATACAATTTTTTAACCATGTTTACTTAAATTACATTTATGTTTTCTTGTGTAGAATTATATCTTCCGAAGTATAGAACTTTTGATTCTTCTCATACCAAACCTTTCTTGTACCAGATCATCAAAAATAATCACCCAATACAAATGGAAGAATGTGTTGAGGTGATTCCGAAGCTGTTAGAGTGGTAACCATCGTCCTGAAGACCTCAGAAAGATTATTATAATTTTATTAAAAATGACACTTATAAAAAGAGTATTGAGACTCTGAGGAATAAATGTAGATAAAATGAAATTTTGATGTGCTGACATTCAAGTTATGATTGTGACTTATGTGATAGAAATATTCTGTTTGTTTTTCCTTGTGATCTAATTGCTTCTATTTTGTGAGGATATTTTGTGAAAGCACTTACTTTCTTGTCATAATTGTTTTGATTCCCATCCCAAATGATCAAATAAGTACTAATTATAAGGACATAACACTTATGTTGTTTTGTGATTAAATAAGATTTTGGGAAAATGTTTTTTCATATAATCATTGATCGAAGAAGTTTGGGGATTGGAATTGCTGCTTCCAATCTTTTAGATCGAAGAGGGTTTGTTCCAAAACCCAATGCTTATGAATTTAGGACAGATCATCTTGGTGGTTTAGATTAAAAGAAAATATGATTTAGGGATAAGAACCCATATATCCTTTTAATAAAATCTTCCTTAAGGGTTTACCAATTTTCATCGAGGACCTTATTATTTTATTCATTTTATTGCATTCTTGTTATTTTATTGTTCCACTTTATTTTAATTTGGTTAGTTTTAATCTTTAGAATTTTTTTATTCCAATTTCCTTTATATTTTTTTCTCTGATTGGTTTGGAATGATTTTTCAGACCTCTATATCTCCTGATGTTTTTAGGATCACAAAACCCCACCCATATTATTAATGTTTTCATTTAAGTCACTTTCATTATTTTTATTAAGTTCAAAGTGAGGGAATTACATGAATTCTTCAAGTTCATTTAAATCCATGATAAAGGCTTGGAATCATCTATTTACATCCTTCAAAGAATTGGAATCAAATTAGAAAACACTTAGAGGGAATTAGAGTGAAGTTGTGGAGGTTCTAGTTTAAGATGATGCTATGAAGGTAGCACCGGCTACCCAGTGAGGTTCACTGGCTACCTGATGCAATGGTAGAGGTAAGCCTCTCATTAAGAAGGACCACCAACTACCTGGTGGAGGAGCACCTGCTAGTCAGTGGATCAACCAGAGATTGAAATATTCTATCAAGAGGTCATCTCCTACCTGCTGGCTAGTAGCGGCTCACCGGTGGAGGTCTTCCAACATCACCCAGTTCCAGGCAGGCCATCGGCTTCCTAGTGGTGGATATGAGGTACATAGTGGTATCAGGAAGACCTTGGTGAGTCTGCATTTTCTGTGGTAAAATATACCATTATGTCATCCCATTCCAAGTTCATTATACCTTGAAGAATTCCAAAATATTCTAGAGGCCTTTGGAATCTATAAATACCCTCGCTTGGCTCCTTGAAGAATCACATTATGATCATTGTTCCCAATGATGTGACCTCAAAGATCAATCAATGGTGAAACTCTAAAAGTTCCCTTATCCTATCAAGATCCTTCCAAGTTCCAAATTTACTCAATTCTGTCCAAGATTTATCAAAACATATTATTTATCTATTATATTTCATTCCATCAAATAGATTTTCGAGAAACATGTAAAAAATTTCCCTAAATAAAAACTCTCATTACTCAACCTCATTTCACCAATAGTTTACACTCTACTAAAATTTTCAGAGGTGTTCCTTAATGAATGACGATTCTCAAGAGGGAACTTACAAGACACAATTGTAAGGTATGTGTTCTTGGTCACCATTTAGGCTAGAATATTTATACAATAGATATCTTGAGTCGGGAGGTGGAGATATAGAGGCTGACATTGAGCTTTAACCAAACTCCTTATCATACCATGTTTGTTTTCTATTTAATTTTTTTGCACTGCATCATTTATAATTGACTCACAAACTTTTATAAATTCATTTAGATCATTTGTTTTCTAAATTTACTTTGATATTATCATTAAAAACGTGAATCAAATTTTTTAACTATCACATCTTCAATTTACTGCTTTAATTGGTTTATTGCACATTAAAATTTTTAAAAGAGCAATTAACCCCCCTTTCTATAATCCCTGACCAACAATTGGTATCAAATTGTGTTTTTATTTCTTTTAAAAAATTACTATTTTTCAAAATTGAGATTATTTAAAATTTTTAATTTTCTAATGTTTAATTGATTTCAATGCTTGTTTTTTATTATGGAATCTAATCCAATTTACATTCTCTCATTTTTTATGGCACCTATTACTTCTATTATAAGAATAAAATACCAACTTCTTTGGTAGTATTTATTATCCTATTTGGAAAATGGTAATGCATGAGTATGTTCCTACTAAATAATCTGAAGAATAATGGAATCCTGAAGATGTTAAGAATTTTGAATTAAATAATAAATCTATTAATACCTTACATCATGGTTTATATATAAATGAGTTAAATAATGTTTCTACATGAATAACTACCCATAAAATTTGGAAATTATTACAAGTAACACATGAAGGAACATACAAAGTCAAGGAAACTAGGTTAGATATGTATCATTAAGAATTAAAATGTTTTACTTTTTATTTTAATGAATATTTTACAAATATTTTTATGAGATTTACTAACATATTCAATAGAATAAATCCCCTTCTAGATTATCTATCTTCCAAAATTATTGTAAAGAAAATCTTATGAGTGTTACATAACTCCTAGTATCATAAAGTAATGACTATCTAAGAAGAAAAATATGTGAAAAATATGGTCGTAGAGTAACTCATCAGCTCCTTAATGAAATAAAAAATCATTATGAAATTCAAATCTAATAAGGAGGATAATAAAGTAAAATAATTCAAGAAAACCATTTACTTCAAAGAAACTAAAAAAACCCATAGGTAGGGTTTTAAAATATGCTCATTTTTCCAAGAGCATGAATAAATTAATCAGGGAGAATAACTTAAAATTTTTGTTTAAAAAGTCAAATTAAAAGGCAGAAGAGAAGGTAACATGCTATGAATTTATAAAGAAATGTTTTATTAAACTTGAGTGCCCTGTCTAAAAAAACATCAAATAAAAGAAGAGAGGTAAAAATTCCTTTAAAGCCTACATGTGGAGAGTAAACAATGATTCCATGGATTCAACAACATAATTCACATCAATTGACTCAAGCTCAAATTACCTCATGAAACATGCTGATGAAGATTTCAAGGTTAATACCCCCTTTCATATTTCTTTCTCTTCTTCTTCTGATCCCCATTATTCTGCTCACTCTTCTATCTTCTTCCTCTTATAATTATTATTATTATTCTTCTTCTTCTTCATCTTCTTCTTATTTCTTATTCAATCACCTAAACTATGAAGAATAAAAATATGATCGATATCAAATTTTAAAATAATATAATCAACTTGATTATTTATATCATGAAATTGAAAATAAATATATTCAAATTTATAAAGAAAAAGGTTTCCTCCAAAAATAAAAAGATTTTTTAATCTAAGAAAAAAGATCACATTAAGAAAATTGAAATTCAACATATTTCCAACAAACCAGAATCTACCATTAAATACATAAAAATTCTCGTTTTTAATTCACCAAATTCAAATATAATTTCAATAAAATTTTGGGATCTCCAAAACATTGAAAATAATGGGTTGGTTTAGGTCAATATAATTGTGCGAGTTATTAAAATATTTCACTAAAAAAATATTTTATTAAAGGTATTTCTCAACATAAATTTTTTAATTATTGAAAAGAGAACTGGTCATTTAGTTTATGAATGTGGTTTAAAAAACACACGATATGGAAGAAGAAATTCAATCCATCTTACTTCTAATATTTCCAAAATAAAAACTATAAGAAAATATGGATTCCTAAATCTTTATTGGATAATGAAAGTGGACCCAAGATTGTGTTTATTTTAAAACCATCAATAGTTAAATTTGACGAGAAAATTGTATTCCAATAAAAACCCAAGAAGAAATACAACACTTAGATTCTAGTTTCTCTAGAAACATGTGTGAATACCTCTTAGAATTTAATAAAATAAATAAACTTGAAGGCGATCAGGTCAAATTTTACAATAATTCTAAGCGTAAAATAATTGATAAAGGTACCGTTGGTTTTTCTAAATCAACATTGATTAAAACTATTTTATTTTTAAAAGGATTGAAACAAAAATTTCAAAGTATTAGTCAATTGTGTGATAGTGGTTTTAAAAAATATTTTGAAAATAAAATTTTCAAGGTTTTTAATTCAATAAGAAAAATTCATTTTACTGCTTCAATATTTGAATGTTTTTATACCATTAATTTAAAATCTCTTGAAATCCAAAATGTCTAATGTTTGAGTATAGAAGTGGATGAGTCATGAATATGGAACAAATGACCCAGTCACTACATCTCTCATTATCTTTTCAAACTCAACTGTTACCAACTAGTATGGGGCCTTCCCAAGTTACATTTAAATGATTACAGGGCTTGTGAAGCATTCCAACTTGATAAGAAACATAAATATTCTTTTAAATTTCAAAATTACATTTATATTTCCAAATCTATTGAAATGACCCATCTTTAACTTTTTGGTCCTAATAAAATTGAAAGAATATGATAAAAAAACTATTATGTTTTAATTTTTGATGAATTTACAAGATTCATAAGGGATTATTTATTAACTCATAAAACTAAATATTTTAAATCCTTTATCAAGATATCTAAAAGGGTTGAAAATGATAATGGTTTTAAACTTATTTAGATTCATAGCGATCAGGGAAAATAATTAAATGAAAATGAATTTAATGATTTAGGTTCTTTATAAGGATATAACCATTATTTCCCTTCTCCTTTAAACCCACAACAAAATAGGGCATTAGAGATTTGAAATTAAACAATCCAAGAAATCACTTGAATGATTTAAATTATTTTTTTATTCCAAAATATTTGTTAGGATAAGGTCATGAATACTACATGTTATATCATTAATTATGTTCTCTTTAGGTATTTTATTAAGGAAACCCCTTATGTTCTTTAGCATTATAAAAATCCTAAGGTGGTATTTTTAAATGTTTTTGGATGCAAATGTTTTATTTTAAACACTAAATATAATATTGTTAAATATGATTCTAAATACGATGAATGTATATTTCATTGGTACTCAAACTCAAGTAAAAATTATTGTTTCTTTGAAAAAATGACTAAAATGGAGGGAGAATCAATCCATATTGTTTTTGATGAAAATTTCCAAAATAAATTCTTAAATTTTTTAAATTTTTGTATTAAATAAACATTTTGAAACAAAATAAGTTATAGAATAACAAGAATCACCTTTAAATTATTTTCCTAATGTTTTTAAAAAAATTTAAAGGCCACCCCTTTTAAAATTTCATTTGTGTTTTACAAGGGGGAAATCATACTTGTAGGGAAATATTAAATGAGGTTAAACACCTAGTGTTAGTCTCTCACCTTAAACCCCAAAACCTTAACAAACCCCTTAATGATGAAAATTGGATACTTTACATGTAATAAAAACTTAATCGATTTACTAGATATGTTGTATGAATACTCATGTAAGGACATAATGTTCATAAAGTTATTGGATCTAAACATGTTTTAAAAAACAAACTAGATGAATATGGTAATATTACTAGAAACAAAGATTGTTTAGTATTAAAATATTATAACCAAGAATAATAAATTGAATATGGTGAAACTTTTTCACCCGCAGATTTACTATAATCCATTAGAATATTGTTTTTATTCTCTTATTATCTGAATTTTATAGTTTTTCAAAATGGATGTCAAATTGATTTTCTAAATGGTTTTATTTCGATTTTTTTGTGAAACAACCACCTGGTTTTGAAAATCATCTTTTTAAAAATTATTTTTTAAAACTTACTCACACTATTTATGGTTTAAAACAAGCCCATAGATCTTGGTATAAATTTATTTAAAACTATATTCTTTCAAATGGTTCTAAAATGAAAAAATATGATTCAAATATCTTTTTAAAACAGATATTAAACAATATTTTTCCTTTTTAAAATTATGTTGGTGATGTGATTTTTAGATCTACTAATTATTTTTTTGAATTATCTAACTTAATGGAAAAGGAATTTGAGATCCTATTTATGGGTGAACTTAAATTCATTATTGGTTTTAAAATTTCTCAAAATGTAAATAAAATCATTTTAAACCAAATAAAATACGCCAATGAACATGTAAAATGATTCATAATAGATCATTATAATCAAATAATTACTCCCATGAGTATGACTTGTATGCTTACATTGGATAAAGCTGGTAAAATATTGACAAAAAACATTATAGAAATATGATTGGTAGTCTATTTTCCCTTACCACGACCTGACTTGATATAATGTTAAATGATTGTATTTTCAATCATTTTCAATCAAATCCAAAGGAATGTCATTTAAAATCTATCAAAAGAATTTTTCATTATTTAAAAGTTTCTAAAAATATCAGTTTGTTTTATCCCAAAGGAACCTATTTTGAATTAACCTATTTTTCTAACTCTGATTTTGATGGATGACAACTAAATTGTAAATTTACTAGTGGAACTTTCCATCTACTAGAAAAATCCCTTGCCTCATTGAGTGTTAAGAAGAATAATTTTTTTCTCTTTCTATAGATAAAGTAGAATACACAACTGTTGTGAGTTGTTGTGCACATATACTAGGATGCAATAGACTCTCTTGGACTTCAGTCTAACATTTAACTATATAACTATAAACTGTGATGATAATAGGTCCATAAATATATTTAAAAATAATATATAACACTATCAAACCAAACACATTGATCTTCATCACTATTTACTAAGAAATAACTTCCATAAAGGTGATATCTTATTATAATTTGACCCAAAAGAATATCAACTTGCTGATATTTTCACCAAAACTCTAGACCTTGATCATTTTTAATTCATTTGATCTATATATATCTTGAATTTTTTTTAAAATATTTTGAAAATATTTTCCATATCATTTTATAATATTTTTTAAAACTTTATTTTAAATCTTGAATTTAATTATTTATCTATCTGCCTTGTATATAATCCATTATCTCACTAATATTTTAATTTTAGGGGGATACTTTTATCTATTTAATTATATAAATTTACTTAAGAGATCTATTTTGTTTTTAAATTTTATTAAATATTACCTTTTGGACGATATTTCTATTATTTTTCAAAATTTAAAATTCAAATTTTCAAGTTGAGTACTTTTCTAATTATATTTAAAACAATATTTGATACATAAAATTTATTTTTGACACTTTTTTTTGAAACTTCTTTTAAAAAAATAACTTTTTAAAACTCATATATTTATTAATTATTTTAAATCAATAATCTATTTTTATCTATCTTAAATAAGATTAATTATAAGTAAAAATAATGCATATATACTTGTCTCTAACATTTTTCTTGAGTTTTCATTGATACAACACCAATTTGAAGAGATATTTTCAATGAATGGACACACTTCAAAAGAATTTCCTGATAATCTATTTCAAATAGGAAATTTCTCAACAAAAGTGAAACCATTCCTTGATGTTTTGTAGAAAATATATATATCAGTTTTAATTTTTTTATCTTATTTTCTTTTTTCTCCCTTTTCTCCTCTTAAATCCTCTTCTATTTTTTCATTTTTTCTCATATTTTCCCATTTGATTATTTCTTTCTCTTATCTTTTTACATTGATTCTTATTTTTTATTTCTCCATTATCCACACTCTCTCTATAATGATCCTATTATTCGGGGAGTTTTAGAAGGTAAAATTTTTATTTTAAATTGATTTTTTTTCTATTCTCCCTTTGATACTTATTCTTTTATTGTTTTATTTTATATTTTTCTATCCTAACTATATCTATGATAATTATATTATTTAGGGAGGTATGAAAATTTAAAAGTGATTTCAAAATATTTTTCTCTGTTAGATCCTTATTTTCATCACATTAATTTTCTTATATTTTTTATAATCATAAAGGGGGAGAAATATTCTAAAAAATAAGGGGGAGTAAGGGGTATGAATTTATTTTCTTGTTTTATTTTTCAAATAATTTACTTTTAAAATAGTTATTTATTTTTCTCTATCTTATGATAAAGTTGTTGTATAAAGGGGGAGATGTTTTTTTTTAAATATATTACAACTATTTTTATAGTTGTTTAAATAATTATCTATAAGTTTTATCCTTGAGATCATTAAATATCATGTTAAAATCTATAATTTTCTATTAATATATTTTTATTTCTATTTATGATTAATTTTTTTTTGAGTCAAGTGTTTATGATCCTCAAAATGGAGGAGATTATTTTACCTCTCTCTCTTATGGTGTTTTTATTATCAAAAAAAAACTCACCCATATCACAAAAATTTTAATTTAAGTGAGTTTAAAACTTTTTATTAAGTTCAAAATGAGGGAATTAAATGGAACCATCAAGTTTATTTAAATAATTTATGAATGTTTGGAATCCTCTCTTTCCACCCTTCAAAGCCTTGGAATCAACTTTGAACAACCTAATAAGGAATTAGAGTGAAGTGGAAGGGGCTCCAGTTGAAGATGATGTTGTGTAGGTAGCACTTACTACCTTGTGAGGTGCACCTTCCATGAATTAAAATGAAAACATTAAAGATATACTTCAGTAGAACCACCAACTACTTAGTATAGAAGCACCAATCAACCTATGGCTCCATCAGAGATATAGATAATCTATGTAAAGGTCATCAACCAACCAATAACAAGCAGTATTTGACTGAAATAGGTCATGTAGAATCACCTAGTTCTAGGTAGGCCACCGACCGCCTGATATTTTCTACCAAGTACTTAGTGGTTTTAGAAAGAATCTAATGATTCATTATTTCATGTGGTCAAAAAGTCTATAATGTCGGCCTGTTCCAAGTTTTTTTACTTTATGAATTCCAAAACATTCCCAATCCATTTGAAGCCTATAAATACCCTTTCTTGTCTCTTTTAAGACTTACCTTGTGATGCTTTCTCCCAACTACATGCTCTCAAATATCAATCAATGAATAAATTTTAAAAGTTATCTGTTCTCCTCAAGAGCCTTCAAAGTTCCAAATTTCCTCAAGGATAACCAAAATTTCACATAATCTCTTATTTATTAATTATAATTCATTCCATCAAAGAGATTTGTGATTGTTATGTAAAGGGTTTTCCCAAAGGGAAACGCTCTTTCCTCAACCTCCTTCCACCAATGGTTCTCACTCTGATAAAAGTGTGCGAAGGTTTCCTTGATGATCAATGATGTTCAATAGGGTGATCACAAGTCAAAATTGAAATGGATGAGTTCTTGGTCCCTATTGAGGCCAAGGGATTTATATATATTGGGTTGGGGGATAAAGATATAGGGGATCACATCGAGTTGTAGCCAAACTTTTTATCAAAATGCATTTGAATTCTATATACATTTCCATACAATGTACATGAAAATATACATTACAAACACCAAATTAAATCTAATGAAGATTGATAAAGAACAACCAAATCAAGATAGAGGATCTATTACACATTAAATTATAATTAATTGATGGATGGATTAATAATTACCAAGTCTCATAATTCTTTATTTATTAATGATTCAGTTGGACACTCTCATCATAACATAATTTCATGTTAGTATCCAAGGTAGAATCCCTATAGTGATGATCCACATCTTTTCTAGAACCTCAAAATGTCACTGTAGAATCACTAGGTTCTATAATGGTCACTTATGCCATCCATCATTAATCATAACAAGAATCTCTTAAAGGATGAACATTTATTTAGATACTCTTAAAGGATTGATAGGAAGGAGGACTAGTTCTCTTGTTCTTGAGTGTGTTCTTGGGAGATTTCTCTCTTATGGTTTGATATAACTCTCACTTGTGTTTGTTGTTCATAATGAACATTTAACACCAAAAAATGATATAACTGAGTATTTACAAAGTTTGGTTGGGGTTAGTAATTGCACATAAGCCCTTATCCAATACCTTATTCATTATAGAACCCCATTTCTAATAATATAAATTAAAATATTATTTACTTGACATGAACAAAACTTTTGGATAAATAAATATAATTTATTTAATAAATAAATTAATATTTATTTAAATTATATTTAATATATCATTTACAAACAGAACGTTAAACTTGTCATATCTATCCTCCTTGGTATTTACCAAATCTTGAATGATGAATATTTATTTAATAAATAAATATTACTATAATGACCCATACTTTACATACATTGTTAATACTTCAAAATTGAAGCATACTTATTACAACATATAACAAAACCACGAAAGGACCGTATAGGTATAGTGTCCTTAGAAACTGGGAAACATAAAGAACTGGTTCATAAAGGGCCTACACTGTCTCCCATTTATTTCATCATATCTATAGTCCCTTTTGGAATATCTTACTTAATATCCTTCTTCCTAACCTGGGGAAAGAAAACATACAAAAGGGTGAGCTCAAATGCTCAGTAAGGGTAAACAAAAGAAATATCAATCACATCATATTCATAAGAACATAACTTTTGGAAATCGTAACCTGCAAAAGAGAGCATAATTTCATAACATGGGATAAATCATAGTAGTGAAATGAAATCCCAATAATCATAACTTAAAACATGAAACTTTGTGGCATACACACATAATCATAGAGAATCATATCTTATTAGTCAAGACTCATTGCCAAGACTATCTTAGTGGACAAAGTCCATTTCTGAACCGAGTTTACTCCTCGTTTCAGTCCTGTTTCACTGAACCGGTATAACCTACCATTCCAGCCATGTCTATCTCATGAGATATGAAATCTTTACCCAATGCATTGGAGGGATATATAGATCCCACCCATCTCATAATGATACCATTCTTATGTGTGCCACAAAATCTTAAATCATACATCATTGCATAACCCATGTAATAAAAATGGGATTCTTAAACAACATGACATCATAAAAAAATTCATATAAGATAAAGGAATTCATAAAAATATTTCCATCACAACATAATCAAATCCATGTAATAATAGGGATAGAAACAGAACCCTATATTATCTTATATGGAAAAGTTTTTTGATAAAACACTTGAACTCCATTCTTGAGGAAAATATCCTTTCTACTTCAAAAACACTTTTCCTTTCTTAAAATGTCATACAATTCTAAACAAAAAGAAGTTGATTAAAAATACACTTGAAAACTTGTAAAGGAATCTTCTTGGAAATAATGTTTTAAAAATCCATTCATGCCGTATAAGTTAAAAAAACATTCTTCTCGTACTTTTTTTGGAAAAGTCAAAAAGTACCTCGTACGAAAAATGACAAAAGATTCCTTTCATATATTTTACTAAAAACTAAACGAAGAGTAAAATTGGATTTGAACAATTGTAGGTGGATGGAAATAATATTACATATTGAGGAAACATGGATGTGGATGATAAAATACACCCCAGTAAATTTCAAAGTATAAACAATCTCGGATAAAAATGAGATTGTGATATTTCCCTTACCTTAGGTCCGTTTTGCTTCGTAAGTGTCCAAACCTCCTGTATAATGATTTAAATTATGTTATTGACTTATTCCAGAATCATACTTATTGTTATGATATCATATATGGTCATATTCTTAGCTTCTTATTAGCAATATTTCATTACTACTTGTTATTCGGGTGTTTATTACTTTTTGTTCTTATGTGTGTTCTGTCGAATAAATTCTTATTATTCTCTTTAGGTTATAGATACCCCATTTCCAGAATGGTATTAGTATAATATATATAATATTCATTCATTCAATTCATTTATATAATCATTATGAAATGAAGATCATGTAGAACGAGTCGCATCACATCGTGGAGACAGTATTCCGTACGTACGCACGAGTGATGATATCGTTCCTATGATCGTGGAATTGTATTGGAGTGTATTTATACTATTTGAGAATCAATATCACTTTATAATAGTCATATATAGTCATTATTTACACCATTATACCCATACAAGGAAGGTGGTGGTGGAAAATAGATTACACCACGGCGTGGAGACGGTATTCCGTACGTACGCACGCACGGTGATTTGTTTTTCCGTAGGATGGATAGATGGTGAAATAGGGTTGTTTCATACTTATAAAAACATATCAGTATATGAGTTATACTGATGTTATTACTTCATAATGAAACAACTAAATAAGAAGAAGTCGAAGAAGAAATAAAGATGAAAGAATCGGTAATGGACATTACCTCTTCTTTGAAGTGCTTCTTTCAGACCTCCTTTTAGGGCACTAAAATAGGTCTTTGAAGAAGACAAAAACCTATAGGATGTTTCTAGGGAAGTGTAGAGGAGAAATTGGTAGGGTTTGGCCGAGCTTAAAGGCTCAAAGTGGTGTGAGGAATAGGGGGAGGAGGTGCCCTTTTATAAGGGAGGAGAGGGGCACCTTTGGAATAACTAAAAATATTATTTTATTATAAAGTCAAATTCGGTTTTTAATAGATCCAAATTAATATATTTCTAATATAAGGTGGGTAGGGGTCGAAATAATCTCATCCAATAGAATTTAGACAAGTTTAGGTATCAATTTTAACCTTATCATTTAGATTTAACTTTAAGTTTGATAATTTTACTTTTACCGTGTCTTCTTGTTTTCTTACACTATAAGGTTAATAAACTTACTATAAGCAGCCAAACGAACCCCAAGTTGTTTATTATTAATATATATAACCTTATCTAAGTCATTTGGATGAACATTATATTTTTAGGAATAAAATAAAAATTACTAATATAATATTTGTTTTAAAAACTATTTTATGTCAATTTTGACACTATTTAGTAATTGATTTTTTTGAAAATCATAAAAGAATGATTAGTTCGAAAAAAGTTAATTAAATCAATACTAAAATGTCATATTAACCTAGGAAATTAGTGTAATTTACAAAAAGTCTCAAATTACATTTATTTGGGTATTTATAACATCAATTATGTCAATATTTTATTAAAAAAATAATTACTGCATCATCATTGTGTCATAAATAAATTAAATTATTTAATTTCTAACAATTAGAAATAAAATACCATTATGTAGGAAAGATTTTTATATTTATAATGAATATTTATAGTCGAATTTATCTTATGCATAACCCCATATTAAAAATGATTTACTTATTAAACTTTGATTTTAACTATTTTAACCCTTCTTTAAATAAATTAATAATAAATGTCCTAATCTAATCCAAGTGGGCCTAAATGGTCATATTTTATTCATAAGATTGTTTTTGGTCGAATTACACTTGTCCAATAGAATTAGGACATGTTTTAGGGTAATAATAATATCATTTTTACCCTTAATTACCCTATTTACATTTAACCGTGGTAAAAAAAGTAAAAAGTTACTATTCACCAAAAAATTATTTTCATCTCATTGAACCACATTTTACTTACTGACATCAACCGTGTCTCTCGGATTTTCGAAATTCCACTCACAGAAGTGGTAAAATTAAGTTTTATGAAAAATTCAGTTTTTTAACTACCACTTAGTGGTTTCACTATTCATCAAAAATTAAAAGTTTTCAGAAAAATACCAAAATTTCACCCTAGGCTAATTTTGATATTACAAATCCAAAAATGAAGTCCATTTTGAAAAATAAAATTTATAAAATTTCAAAAAGTGGTTATTACTATTCATAACGGCTAGTTTTAATAATATTTTAATAGCATATCATTGTTTAGTGAAACTCGGTATTGCGTACGACGCAAGCTATCGAGGAAGGCCGCAGTTGCGTGTAAACCAAGACAAGCTAGTGTTGTGTGTAGTGAAATATTCATTTGATGATTTATATAACATAAAAACAAAATATTTCACATAAAAGTCTCGGGTGTTACATTCTACCCCCCTTAAAATGAATTTCTCCCTCGAAATTCGTCACTTTGTAACAAATAGATGAGGATACCTCTCCCTCATCATATCCTCAAGCTCCATTGTAGCTTCTTCTAATTGGTGGTTCCTCCATAAAACTTTCACCAATCGAGTGGTCTTGCTTCGTAGGAATTTTTCGCTACGATCCAGAATCTCTATCGGCTATTCTTCATAAGAAAGATCTTGCTCCAGCGGTACAACTTCTGAGCTAAGTACATGTGAAGGATCAGGTATGTACTTTCTCAGGAGAGATACATGGAACACATCGTGAACTTGAGAGAGATTCGGTGGAAGCACCAATCGGTAAGATACCTTCCCAACACGATCCAGTATTTCAAAAGGACCGATATATCTGGGGCTCAACTTCCCCTTCTTTCCAAATCTCATGACTCTCTTCCAGGGAGATATTCATAAGAACACTTTATCACCCACTTCAAACTCTAGGTCTTTTCTTCGGTTGCCGGCATAACTTTTCTGTCGACTTTGAGCTGCTCTTATGTGTTGTTGAATAGATCTGACCTTTTCTGTCATTTCATCAACGAGATCAGGTCCTAAAAGCTTTCTTTCCCCAACTTCATCCCAGCAAGTTAGAGTCCTGAATTTATTTCCATAGAGATCTTCATAAGGAGTCATCTGAATACTGGAGTGAAATCTATTATTATAAAAAAATTCCACCGAAGTTAGGTGTTGATCCCAACCACCTTTTAAATCCATAGAGCAAGCTCTCAACATATCTTCTAGAGTTTGAATTGTTCTCTCAGACTGACCGTCTGTCTGAGGATGACAAGCAGTGCTGAAACTCATCTCTGTATCCAGAGTATGCTGAAGACTTCGCCAGAACTTCGAGGTAAATCTTGGATCCCAATCAGATATAATAAATAGTGGTACTCCATGCAATCTTACCACTTCCTTTACATATATCCTGGCAAGCTGATCCAGAGATAAATCCTCTCTAATAGCAATGAAGTGTGCAGACTTGGTAAGACGATCAACTATGACCCAGATAGCATTATTGCCTTTGGATGTTTTAGGAAGTCCTGTGACAAAGTCCATAGTGATGTTTTCCCATTTCCATTCGGGTATGGGTAATGGTTGTAACATCCCCTTAGACTTCTGTCTCTCAGCTTTAACTTGCTAATAAACCAAGCATCGAGAGACATATTCAGAAACATCTCTTATCATGACATCCCACCAAAAGTACTCTTTCAGGTCCCTATACATCTTCGTGCTTCCAGGATTAATAGAGAATGAAGATCTATGAGCCTCATCCAGCAGCTCCTTCTTTAATTCCGGGATGGGAGGAACACAAACCCAATTCCTGAACATTATTATCCCATCACAATCAAGGTTGAATTCAGGAACATTTCTTACCTTCTTTTGTAACTCAACATCTTCTTTCTATGCCTCTTTAATCTTCACATGTATAGATGGTTGAAAATTCATTTGAGAAAGATAATATTTTTCCCCTTCCATTATAATTCCAAGATCCATTCTTTGTAAATCCATAAATACTGGATCTTTTGTGATCCTCATCATGGATAAACTGGCATGGTCTTGTCGACTTAATGCATCTGCCACCTTGTTTTCTTTCCCAGGGTGGTAATGGATTGAGCAGTCATAATCCTTAATCATCTCCAACCATCTTCTTTGATGCATATTCAGCTCCTTTTGTGTAAAAATATACTTTAAACTTTTATGATCAGTATAAATGTCACACCTTTCTCCATAAATATAATGCCTCTAAATCTTTAATGCAAAGATTACCGTAGCTAACTCCAAATCATGTGTTGGGTAATTTTGCTCATGGATTTTCAACTGTCGTGAGGCATAAGCTATCACCATATCATTTTGCATAAGAACACACCCCAATCCCTTCTTGGATGCATCACTGTAGATCATAAACCTTTCTCCACTACAAGGCAGTGTGAGCACAGGTGCACTGGATAACCTTCTTTTCAACTCATTGAAATTCTCTTCACATTATTCCGTCCAAACATACTTAACTCCTTTCCGAGTCAACTTGGTGAGTGGATTAGATAATCGTGAAAAATATTTCACAAAACGTTGATAATATCCATCCAAACCAAGAAAACTTCGGATCTTAGTTACTATTGTTGGTCTTGACCATCTTTCAATAACCTCTATTTTTGCTGGATCCACAGATATCCCCTCTTTTGAGATTATGTGACCCAAAAATGAAACTTTTTGAAGCCAAAATTCACACTTGGTAAATTTGGCATAAATCTTCTCCTTTCTCAGGGTCTTCAATATAATCCTCAAGTGATCTTTATGTTCTTCCTTGCTCTTTGAATAGACAAGAATATCGTCTATAAAGACTACCACAAACTGATCAAGATAGTCTCTAAAGACTCTATTCATCAGATCCATGAAGATAGCAGGGGCATTAGTAAGACCAAATGGCATCACTATAAATTCATAGTGTCCATAACTTGTACAGAAATCCGTCTTTGGTATATCCTCCCTTTTGACCCTTAATTGATGATACCCTGAATGAAGATCAATCTTGGAAAAGTATTGAGCTCCGCGTAGTTGGTCAAATAAGTCATCAATGCGTGGGAGAGGATATTTGGTCTTGATAGTGATCTTGTTAAGTTCTCGATGATCAATGCAGAGTCTCATTGATCCATATTTCTTCTTAAAAAATAGAATAGGTGCTCCCTAAGGTGATGCACTAGGGCGTATGAATCCCTTATCAAGATTCTCTTGGAGTTGCTTCTTCAATTCCTGCAAATCAATTGGGGCCATTCTATAAGGTGTCTTTGAAATAGGCAAAGCACTCGGTAAGAGTTCTATTGAAAACTCAACTTCACGATTTGGTGTAAGACCCGGTAATTCCTCCAGAAAGACATCATCAAACTCCCGTACAATGGGCATATTCTTAATCGTGAGTTTCTCACCAACAGTTTGAGATAAATAACCTTCATTTAGTGGAATCAAGACCCATAAGATGGAAGGAATTTCCACTGGAAGGTTATGTTCATCCTTGCATCGATAGATGATCATAGATTGATCTGGAATATGAAATGTGACTTCCCTTCTTTGGAAATTGATATGATCTCCATGTAGAGAAATCCAATCCAAGCCAAGAATCACATCAAATTCCACTATAGGAAGGATCACAAGATTTGCAGGAAGCACTTTCCCACTAACTTCAATCGGAGAAGAATTATAAACTTTTGATGCGACTGTTGTGCCATTAGGGGTTGTGACAGCTAACTCAACATCTAACTATTGAGGTAATACGGTGATATCCTTAGAAAATTCTTCAGAAATAAAGGAGTGGGTGGATCCAGAATCAAATAAAACATTTTATACTTTAGAGTGGATGGTAAGTGTACCTTTCACCACATCGTTATCGTACTCCACATTGATGATAGAAATTGCATGTGACTTTCCTTTTTCTTTAGCCTTAAGAGTTTGTTGACGTCGACCATCATCATCAACCCTTGGATTAGGGAATTTATTGGCATAATGTCCCATCTCCTTGCACTTGAAACATTGAAGTGTAGTAGGTTCATTCTGTGTATCCCTTCCTTTGTTTTCATCATTAGACATCTTCTTCCCATCATCGCGGCATTCAAATGCCCGATGACCTTCCTTTCCACATTTGAAACATTTACTTGTCCCTTTAAGACAACTCCCTCCATGTTTCTTTCCACACTTTGAGCATAAGGGAAAGCTCATCTTCTTTTCAGGGTGCTCTTTATATTTTCATTTGAATTCCATTTTCCTCTTCTTATCAATCCCATATGACTGATGGGTTACTCAAATCTCCATCTCAACTTTGAGAGCACATCGAACGATTTCCTCGTAGCTATTGAAGTCCCTTATGGCTGAGGCCCTTCGAAGACTTGGTTTTAAGCCACTAAAGAATCGATCGATCTTACTCTCAGGTTGGATAATAATACCAGAAGCGTAACTTGCAAGTCTTGTAAAATTTGCTTCATAGGTACCAACAGATTCATCATCCTTTTTCTTCAGTTCAAGAAACTCTTTCTCCATCTTTGTTCAGAGAATACGAGGGAAGTACTTATTGAAAAATAAGTTCTTGAACTCGTCCCATTCCATGGACTCAATTTCATCCCTTTGCCTTGTATTATTAATAAGATTCCACCATTGATCAGCATCACCTTACAAACGATACACTGCTAAGATGACTTTATCATGCCCAGAACATTGAAGAACTGAAAATATCTTTTCAGTAGTACTAATCCATTGTTCAGAAACTAATGGATCAGTAGACCCGCTGAATGAAGGTGGATGCTGTCTCATGAAGGATTCAACAGAATGTTGCTCCTTCCTTTGCTCGTTTGGAAGTCCTTCATGATTCATAGCTTGAGAAAGTTGTGTGATCATGGCTACAAGATTTTTCATTCCAGCTCCCATAACGTTTGGTTGCTCAGGGGGACAATCATTGCATTGCCCGTCGCATTCCGCATTAACACGGTTCCTTTGGGTTCCAGCCATTGACTAAAACCAAGAAGAATAGTGTGAGCAACACTAATTATAATAGGAAAACCACATAATCAAGAATAAAATTTCACACTTAAGGTCTTATCCTAGGTTATTCATGGCCATTTCTAAAACACTAAGATTGTGTTCTATTCTTAGACTTATCCTTAGGGTTCTTACTAAGGATTTCACATCCTAGTTTCCAAAGGTTGACTATACCTTTCCTCTGATACCAACTATAACGACCCATACTTTACATACATTGTTAATACTTCAAAATTGAATAATACTTATTACAACATATAACAAAACCACGAAAGGACCGTATAGGTATAGTGTCTTTAGAAACTGGGAAACATAAAGAACTAGTTCATAAAGCACCTACACTGTCTCCCATTTATTTCATCATATCTATAGTCCCTTTTGTCATATCTTACTTAATAACCTTCTTCCTGACCTGGGGAAAGAAAACATACAAAAGGGTGAGCTAAAATGCTCAGTAAGGGTAAACAAAAGAAATATCAATGACATAATATTCATAAGAAAATAACTTTTGGAAATCGTAACTAGAAAAAGAGAGAATAATTTCATAACATGGGATAAATCATAGTAGTTAAATGTAATCCAAATAATCATAACTTAAAACATGAAAATTTGTTGCATACACACATAATCATATAGAATAATTTGTTATTAGTCAAGACTCATTTCCAAGACAATCTTAGTGGACAAAGTCCATTTTTGAACCGAGTTTACTCCTCGTTTTAGTCCTGTTTCACTGAACTGGTATAACATACCATTACAGCCATGTTTATCTCATGAGATATAAAATCTTTACCCAATGCATTAGAGGGATATATAGGTCCCACCCATCTCATAATGATACCATTCTTATGTGTGCCACAAAATCTTAAATCATACATCATTGCATAACCCATGTAATAAAAATGGGATTCTTAAACAACATGACATCATAAAACAATTCATATAAGATAATGGAATTCATAAAAATATTTCCATCACAACATAATCAAATCCATGTAATAATAGGGATAGAAACATAACCCTATATTATCTTATATGGAAAAGAATTTTGATAAAACACTTGAACTCCATTCTTGAGGAAAATATCCTTTCTACTTCAAAAACACTTTTCCTTTCTTAACATGTCATACAATTATAAACTAAAAGAAGTTGATTAAAAATAAACTTGAAAACTTGTAAAGGAAGCTTCTTGTAAATAATGTTTTAAAAATCCATTCATGCCGTATAATTTAAAAAAACATTCTTCTCGTACTTTTGTCGGAAAAGTCAAAAAGTACCTCGTATGAAAAACGACAAAAGATTCCTTTCATATATTTTACTAAAAACTCACCGAAGGGTAAAATTGGATTTAAAAAATTGTAGGTGGATGGAAATAATATTACATATTGAGGAAACATGGATGTGTATGATAAAATACACCCCAGTAAATTTCAAAGTATAAACAATCTCGGATAAAAATGAGATTGTGATATTTCCCTTACCTTAGGTCCGTTTTGCTTCTTAAGTGTATGAACATCCTGTATAATGATTTAAATAATGTTATTGACTTATTACAGAATCATACTTATTGTTATGATATCATATATGGTCATATTCTTAGCTTCTTATTAGTAATATTTCATTACTACTTGTTATTCGGGTGTTTATTACTTTTTGTTCTTATGCGTGTTTTGTCGAATAAATTCTTATTCTTCTCTTTAGGTTATAGATACCTCATTTCCAGAATGGTATTAGTATAATATATATCATATTCATTCATTCAATTCATTTATATAATCATTATGAAATGAATATCATGTAGAACGAGTCGCATCACATCGTGGAGACGGTATTCCGTACGTACGCACGAGTGATGATATCGTTCCTATGATCATGGAATTGTATTGGAGTGTATGTATACTATTTCAGAATCAATATCACTTTATAATAGTCATATATAGTCATTATTTACACCATTATACCCATCCAAGTAAGGTGGTGGTGGAAAATAGATTACACCACAGCGTGGAGACGATATTCCGTACGTACGCATGCGCAGTGATTTGTTTTTCCGTAGGATGGATAGATGGTTAAATAGGGTTGTTTCATAATTATAATAACATATCAGTATATGATTGATACTGATGTTATTACTTCATAATGAAACAACTAAAGAAGAAGAAGTGGAAGAAGAAATAAAGATGAAAGAATCGGTAACAAACATTACCTCTTTTTTGAAGTGCTTCTTTGAGACCTCCTTTTAGGGCACTAAAATAGGTCTTTGAAGAAGAAAAAAACCTCCAGGATGTTTCTAGGGAAGTGGAGAGGAGAAATTGGCAGGGGTTGACCGAGATTGAAGGCTCAAAGTGGTGTGAGGAAGAGGGGGAGGAGGTTCCCTTTTATAATGGAGGAGAGGGGCACCTTTGGAATAACTAAGAATATTATTTTATTATAAAGTCAAATTCGGTTTTTAATAGCTCCAAATTAATATATTTCGAAGATAAGGTGGGTAGGGGTCGAAATCCTTTAATAAAATAGAATTTATACAAGTTTAGGTATCAATTTTAACCTTATCATTTAGATTTAACTTTAAGTTAGATAATTTAACTTTTACCGTGTCTTCTTGTTTTCTTACACTATAAGGTTAATAAACTTACTATAAGCAGCCAAACGAACCCCAATTTGTTTATTATTAATATATATAACCTTATCTAAGTCATTTGGCCTATCCTTAGGTTTTTAGGAATAAAATAACAATTACTAATATAATATTTGTTTTAAAAACTATTTTATGTCAATTTTGACACTATTTAGTAATTGATTTTTTTGAAAATCGTAACAGAATGATTAGTTAGAAAAAAGTTAATTAAATCAATAATAAGATGTCATATTAACCTAGTAAATTAGTTTAATTCATAAAAAGTCTCAAATTACATTTATTTGGGTATTTATATCATCAATTATGTCAATATTTTATTAAAAAGATAGTTACTGCATAATCATTGTGTCATAAATAAATTAAATTATTTAATTTCTAAAAATTACAAATAAAATACCATTATGTAGGAAATACTTTTAAATTTTACTTAATATTTATAGTCTAATTTATCTTATGTATAACACCATATTAAAAATGATTTACTTATTAAACTTTGATTTTAACTATTTTAACCCTTCTTTAAATAAATTAATAATAAATGTCCTAATCTAATCCAAGTGGGCCTAAATGGTCATATTTTATTCCTAAGGTTGTTTTTGGTCGAATTACACTTGTCCAATAGAATTAGGACATGTGTTAGGGTAATAATAATATCATTTTTACCCTTAATTACCCTATTTACTTTTAACCGTGGTAAAAAAAAGTAAAAAGCTACTATTCACCAAAAAATTATTTTCATCTAATTGAACCAAATTTTACTTACTGACTTCAACTATGTCTCTCGGATTTTCGAAATTCCACTCACAGAAGCGGTAAAATTATGTTTTATGAAAAATTCAGTTTTTTAACTACCACTTAGTGGTTTCACTATTCATCAAAAATTGAAAGTTTTCAGAAAAATACCAAAATTTCACCCTAGGCTAATTTCGATATTACGAATCCAAAAATGAAGTCCATTTTGAAAAATAAAATTTATAAAATTTCAAAAAGTGGTTATTATTATTCATAACGGCTAGTTTTAATAATATTTTAATAGCATATCATTGTTTAGTGAAACTCGGTATTGCGTACGACGCAAGCTATCGAGGAAAGCCGCAGTTGCGTGTAATGCAATCCAAGCTAGTGTTGTGTGTAGTGAAAGATTCATTTGATGATTTATAAATCATAAAACAAAATATTTCACATAAAATTCTCGGGTGTTACAATTACTATATTATTTTATATAAATAAAATAGATATTATATTCACTTAAATAACAAATAAATATTTATTAAATATTCAACTCACATATATTCTCTATAATAACTTATGATTGAATATTTGTAATAAACCAGACATGAATAATTATTAAACCATCTATAAGAATAGTATTTATTCAACATTTTAATTTCATATCAAATTTAAATAAGGTTCCAAGTACACTTAGTGTGTGCCCATTTAGGACCCTTTCTTAGTGACATTAGGTAGAACCAACTACAATCCAAGGTAGAATCTATTACCCCAATAATGAACCCAAAGAGAAAGAAATTAAATTACTCAATTAAAATAAAAACATATGAATATACACTATGTAATATAATACATTTATCCTGATATCTCAAATAAAATAGGTTTCGTACTAGTGTCATCAACCTATGTGATCAATGTCTCTTTATTTGACTTTCTATAAATTAACTTACCAAAAGAACACTATGTATATAGACTTAATCAAGAAGTTACATTTCCATAAAAGGGTATAAGATATCAATTTCCATTAAATAAAAAAAGTTATAGATCCTTACTCACATTATTCATTAATGCAATATTAGTCATGACACACCCAATATATTCTACCTCACCACAAACATACATTATCATGGTTTTAGTCAATACATCAAAGTACATGAATCATGATATACATTAATAATAATATTAATTTCTAAATACCATTACACATGTACATAGATAGGAACATCCAATGATATATATAAAATGTGGATTTCCAACTAGTGGTTAATTTTCTCATTATCTCCCGCTCTAAATATTACTAAGGGCACACACCATAAGAAGCTGTCTCAAATCCTCTGAGTATCCACCGCTGATAGCCAGTATCATTCGTGTCCCATAAAATGAAATCATCTAGATATAGAACATATAATTAATAATACTATCACACGACTTCTAGGTTTCATCATAGTGGAGAACTAATATGATATTTTAAAGTGACAAGTACCCTTAGGACATTATCACATGGATGTCATGGAGAAGAAAGATTTTCATGTGATAAAATAAATTAATATCCAAGACCATGAATATTTTGGTAATCAAATGATCAAAGTATTTGGTTATAGGGCACCAAATTTAATTCCTATGTTAAAACCAACTGATAATAGTATACTAGTTAGCCTCATATGTTAAACATGCTTATGTTGAAGTATGAATATAATTGTTGATCCCACCATGCTACCAATGGTTGTTTTACTTATTGTAAATTTATTTCACTAAGAAAATTCCTTAAGAAATTATATCACCATGTATATATATTTTATACCTTATCAATATTTAAATCTTGGATAATACCATTAGTAATGTTCATAATAATATGATTGGACTTTACTATTTGGTTATAATTGCAAAACATGGGAAAAATAATTGATAAAATTTCTTCAGAACCTGGAGGCCTGATTTTTGGAAAAGGAAATTGGGGCTGATGGTTAATAGAAACTGTGAGACCCAAGTCACATTATTTTCTAAAACTGTTGGCGGTGGTCTAGACCTATGTCAAGACGCGTATAGTTTTAGGAAACCATGCTGCAAGGGGTGCAAACCTGTGCAGGAGCACCTGCAATTTTTAGAAGAGGCATTGGTAATGGTTTTTGTATGGTTAGTGAAATTTTGAACATAAAACAATGTGATCCCCCTAGAGATAGTGGATCAAGAATGGTTGGCACACAGTTTTTCAATCCATGCGGGCAAACCATGCGACCCAAAATTTTGATGGGAAATTACATTTTCATCCATAAATTTTATTAAAACCTAAACCTATCTCCAATTTTCATTCCAGAGGATAGAACTAACCTTAGGAGATCCCTTTGGAACCAAACCATAATATTGTCTCATGTTTCATAATCTAGACTCATAATCAAACACTGCTCACCTCGTTGGTTCCATGACGATGAGAACACTATTACTCTTGTGCCATTCTTCATTTTTCTTGGTATGGATGAAGTTATTTAAGTGAAATATCATATGCTCTATTTCTAGTATTTTCACCTATTATGAATTTTTCTTCTGATATTGATCAAATTATAGGTCGATAATAGATTATTTCTTTACTATAGACCTATGGTAGGAGGTCTATAACTTTCCCTCATGGTTTGGTTTTTTATTTTCCTAGTTAAAATTGTGCCACATGCCAGACTTTTTGGAATTTTCTTAGAAATTAATCAAAATTTTAAAATAAATGAATTGGAACCTGTTAAGTTTCACCTTAAGTACCATTTTATGGTTTGAGGTCATTTAGCCTCAGCTTAGACCACCCATGGGGTGTAACCTTTATTTTTCCCTATCTTATACCACCCTATTGGGTGAGTGTTAGCTTGCCACTAATTTAAGAGCATGTTAAATTGAATGAATTGAATTCAATTGATTAGAAGAAGGTTATTAATCTTTTTCCATGTGTTTACATAGTATCAAATGATAAAATTATTCAAATGGATTTTATAGAAATTATGGAAATGAGTTTGAAGAAATCATGAAATGTGAATGTTATGAATTAATGAATGAAATGAGATGATGAATTGAAATGGTAGTAGATGCACTGGATGATCTCCTTGGATACCAATTCCATAGATTCCATGGACTCTACCCACATGAATCTTGTTTACGATAGTGGATTACTTAGACTTGTTTAATCCATGTATCATAATTACAATGGATTTCATGGGCCTTGTAACCCCTTGGATCCAAATTTATTGGTCTTGTATGGGACATGGTTTTTTGACTCACTCCTTAGACCCCACCCAAGTATTTATCGAGTTTCCATCTAGATTCTCCTTTGACTCAATATGGATTTCTTGGTCTTTTATACCTTGGATCCAACCCTTTATGGCCTAACACTTTTGATTACATGACATGACTGTTTTGGATGACACTTGATTATATAGCGTGGTTGCAATTGATATTGTGTACAAGATTATATGGCTTATTCATGGTATAGGTTATACACTTGATCACATGGTGTGGATGTTTTGAAATTTTTATATGATTATTGATATCCCTTGTATGGGTATCAGTTTACAGTTGTTGACTGAATAATATCACTTGTCTATTTCTATTTAGATATACCCTTGTTATGGGATCTTGAAATTTGTTTTCAAGGAGACTTGGTAGGCTGGATAATATCATCAGACTTGTATCAATTTATATTCAACACATTTATACCTGTGATATACTATAAACTGCTTTTGATTATATCACACAAACTAGATTTTTTATAGACAATGTTGGTGGTGGACTTATAAGTGTTATCTCACACCCTGTTCGGGCCACCATTGGGTACCTAAATAGAATTATTGGATGTAGGTAGGGACTGGGAAAAGTTACCGTTGTATGATGATTGACTGTTCATTGCCTAGAAGTAGGGAAGAATAGTATTGAACTATGCTTGTGATGCTAGATGGGATGTTTCCTTTTTGGTGTTTTTGGAATTTTGATACATGTATTGTAGTAGATTATTTTATACCTTTTTCCTGATTTATTGAGATATGAAATAACACATAATTTTGTATATGATATTACTTTTGGAATTATTTATTTATTATAGTCTTCTAAATGTTTATCTTTTATCAGTTATTTATCTTCTTCCACTATTTAATTTTTTGATTACTATCGCTATGATACTATCTGAAATGAAGGCATAGTCTCCCCAAAAACACTCCCTAGGACCTCACTACTTTTCAGAGGCCTCTTTCGTACATGGATTAATGCTTGAGGAAGTATGACCCACTATATCGGGGTACCATTTAGTAGCACCCAGTTCAGGATGTTATAAATTGGTATCAAAGAATTTTATTTTCAAGTTGTATTACTATTTTGAGAGAATATATAGTGATTGGGAATGAATTAGAATTTGGTAATGTGTTGTGCCTTGGAGTAGCTAACCCACATAAAGGATAAAACCAAACTTCCTAGAACATAACATGTTTTTTTATATTTTTTTTCTATTACAATTGATTTAATTCCATCAATGGGTGACATACTTGCAGTTTGATGTTCCTTTTGACTATGAATTTCATTATTTTTTGATGATATGAGGGCATGCATCTCATGAATCATTTTAGGAATGTATTATAATTCACATTCAATGCATTATTCCATTCCATATAAAATTCATTTTTTGACTGCATGAATTTGTGATATGTTCCTTTTGTGATAATTTTTTTATTTTGGTAGTGTTCTTATAGGGAATTGAGAAACCTAGTTGTTACTTAGAGTTCCTTCTATAACCTAAAAGTTATTCTCCACTTAGGATATAGAAGATACTCTAAACAGTCAACTATAGAATGTTGATTCATAGACTATTGGTTGAATGGATTGGAACATGTTATGGTTTGGATTAAGTGGATTCTGCACTTTAGTTCATAAGCCGCGTGGGACCTTATAGATGAAAAGTTATGACCTACTTGGTTTAAACATTTTATAAGAATTGTGAAATAAATATTCATTTTAATGAAATGGAAATTTAGATACAAAGAACCTGACCTAGACCTGGCTTTAGAGTGGGGAGTTGGCAGTGTATCTTGTGATGTTTATGACTATTTATTTTTTCATAGTCATGGATTTTGGTGCAAGAAGAGGGGTATAATATCGTTTTAGGAAGTATTAGACCTATCCTACAACCTTATCTAGGATACATTCATTATTAATATTTTTTGAGGCATTTTTTTGGTATTGTAGAGTTATAACACTATGATAACCTCAAGTCAAGTTCTAGGAGGGCAGAAACGATCATGCTTTAGAGGTGGTAGGACATGGGCTACTAGAAACTCCTCGTATAGTTCCAGATGAGTCACCAATAGTTGTTTTAGATATGGATGATTAGGAATAATTCCTTGAGGGTTTTCTATATTATATGATGAATTTTAAGGGAGCACCCTAGCCTACCTCATCTATGGTAGATTTCACACGTGCATTCCAGTAGAAGAATCCTCCCATGTTTTCGAGGGATGGAAGTTCACAGGCTACTGAGCTATGGCTTGAGAATACATTTTTTTAAAATCGATCATGTAGAGACACCTCTTGATAAGAGAGTGAAGATCGAGGAATATATGATTTAGGTATTAGATAATCTCTAGTGGGATGTTTTGAACTAGGTTGATAGGCTGATAGATATAGTATAGAGGAATTTACAATCTAAATCTTATGACTAATTGTTTCCTAAGACTTTGAGATTAGAGTAGGATAACAAGTTTATGCATCTAGATCAGGGAAAGATGACTGTTTTGGAGTATTCAAAAGGCTTCATAGAGCTTTAAAAGTTTTCAACAATTTATCTTGCTGATGATCTATCAATGGTGAGATGCTTCAAAAAAGGTCTCAGGAATGCCATTTGATCTTAGGTAACCATGTTTTGATTGACTACTATTAATTAGATATTGAATCAGGTGCATATTATTGAGATGATCCTTAGGGAATATGAGGGTTAAGAGTAGGTAAGTTCAGACTATTGACCAAGTGGTTAAACTTCTAGTGATAGGAAGTATTGTTTTGAGGCATCTCATTTGGGGAATACCAGTTAGGATGTTAGCGCTGGTAGTGCTGTCTTATTTCTCTAGTGTGGAATTTTTGGATATTTGAGAAATTAGTGTGATCAATACCCATTTACTTCAAGATGGGGCATATGAAACACTTTTTTAGAACATTTCTTCTAGTATTTAGTGGGAGGGTATAAAATATAAATCGAGGTTTAGGAGTGAGATTTAAAGGCAGGTAGACTATGTCAACAATAATTATTGAAGGGAGTCCTTCACAAAACTAGAGGGTGTAGTTTTTACTAAAAAGTGTGAATGGGATGTCCAGGAGGGTAGAGTTGGACCTTATCATCATGGGATAAGAAAGATGATAGCCCAGATAGCTAGTTTATATCTAGATGATCTAGGAAAGCATGAGGTGGACTTACCTCCAGTAATTGATCATTTCAGGGAAATGTTTCCAAATATATTTTCTATTTTACATCATGAGATATTGGTTGAGTTATCTATTGATCTAGTTCTAGGATCTACACATGTATCCATTCCTCTTTATAGGATGGATACTACGAAGTTGTAGGATCTCAAGAGGAATCTATAGGACTTAGAGGAAAAGGGGTTTATATGACTTGGTAATTATCCATCGTGTTCGCTAATCCTTTATGCAAAAAAGGTGGATGATACCCTCTAGATATGTGTGGATTATCAAAATTTGAACTAGTTGATGGTTAAGAACCAGTATCCTTTTCCATGGATATATTAATTTTTTTATTAGCTCAGAGGAGCTTAGGTATTCTCAAGAATTTATTTGAGGTCAAGATATCATCAGGTTCATGTTCAAACTACATACACACCTCATACAACTTTTTTATAGTAGGTAAAGTATATATGATTGTCTATTTATGTTGTTCAGTATCACGAACACGATATCAATTTTTATGGTGTCGATAAAATGATTTTTCAATCATTATCTAGATTTGTTTGTTGTGGTTTTAATGTATGATATTTTGGTTTATTATCATAATATACATGACCATGAAAAACATCTTGAGATTGTTTTGGATACAATGAAAGAGTATAAGTTATATTCTATGATCATAATGTGCCACTTTAGGATGGATAAGTTTCAATTCTTGGCTTTTATTATCTAAGAGATAGGTGTATTATTTGACCTGGAGAAGGTGAGGGATATAGTTTTCTAGAATCATCCAAAGAACATATTTGATATAAAAAGTTTATTAGGGATAACTAGATATTATAGGCATTTCATATGGGACTTATCATGATTATTATCACCTTTGATGGGATTGACTAAGAAGGTTTTGAAGTTTTTAGGGATAGATGCCTACGAGAAAACCTTTCGGGAGATGAAAGGGAGGATGACTTCAGCACTTATCCTGAGTCTCCCATAGTCGGGAAAAATGTACATTGTGTATTGTGATCCATCAGGTATCGGGCTAGGAGTAGTTTTGATGCATGGGGATAGGTTCATAGTGTATGGGTCTTGTTAGCCGAGGACACACAATAGGCATTACCCAACCCATGATCTCGAGTTATGTATATTTGTTCATGCTTTTCACTTTTAGAGACATTATTTTCTGGGAGAGAATTTTTTGCTGTACACATACCATAAAATACTCAAGTATATATTTACACATTGTAATTATAATTTGAGTTAACGATTGTGGGTTGAGTACTAATAGAATTTTGACTTCGATCTTGACTATATGATTGGTAAGGGAAATGTAGTTTATGATGCACCAAGAAGAAGGAATCATATGTAGGTAGTTCAGGATTCCAGTAGTGAGTGAAATATTATGGACTTGTTTTTTGAGATTCACTTGGAGGTTTAGGATGGTCAGGGGAAGAATTTTCTTCCATACCTGTCCATGAATTACACTTTTCTGGATAGAGTGGAGATGATACCGTTATCTAATGTTGAGGGCCTATTACTATGGGAGAGTGTGGTAGGTGAGGACCCACATTCTGTTTAGACCATTAGTGAGGATGAAATTATACGTATTCACAATCGTATATAGGTTCTAGTAATCATACATATAAGTATGATACAGAAGTTTTATGCCACATTTTGGGATGTATATCCCAGTGTTACCAAGATGTATCATGATTTATGTTTCCATTAATGGTGACTTAGTATGAAACATGAGTTTTCTGGTTTTGTTATAATATGTTACACCTATCAAAAGGTGAGGGCAGAACATGAGTGACCAGCTAGTATTTAACAGTAGTTACCTATTCCCAAGTGGAAGTGGGAAGATGTTGTGATGAATTTTTTTGATAGGATTGGTTATATGACCATGAGATAGTGATGTCGTTTGGGTTATTGTGGACATTCTCATTAAGGTTTCTCATTTTTTTTAATATGGTAGACCTTCTCAGTATATGATCTTTGGATATTGTATATCAGCATGATAGTGCATCTTCATAGGGTTACTCAGACCATTATATTAGATAGGTAAACTCGGTTTACATCTCAATTATGACATAGTTTGAAGAGAGATTTTGGCACACATGTGCTTATGAGCACAACATACCACCCTTATAATGATGGACAATTAGAGAGTTTTATTCAGGTTCTTAAGGGCCTTGGGGGATATTGGGAGAGGCATATACCCATAGTTGAGTTATACTATAATAATAGTTATTATGTGACTATACTACTGGAACCTTATGAGGCTCTGTACGATAGGTCGTCTATCACCCCTATGATGGTTAGAAATAATAGAAGAGGATTTTTTGGGACCTCGTCTCATCCATGAGACTTTAGAGTAGGTTCAGTTGATTTAAACATGGATGGTTACCATACAGTGAAGGAATAAATCTTTCACCGATTTCCTTCAATGACCACTAGAGCTTGAGGTTTGGGATCAGGTATTTTTACATATCTCACCAAGGCTGGGAAACAAATGGATTAGAAGATAGGGTAATCTTTCATCATGATATGTTGGGTTTTTCATGATTTTCAAGTGAGTTAGGGAATTAGCATATCTATTGTAGTTACCTTAGAGGTACCGAACCATTCATGGTGTCTCCCATGTATCTCAACGACGCCTTTATCACTCAAACCAATCTCACACTCTGTAGTTGGATTAGGTGTAGTTACAAGTAGATGGATCCTTTGATAAGAATCCTATTCATATCATTGAAAATATAATGAAGGTTTTTCTAAGGCCATTCAATTCATCTAGTATGGGCGATATAGAAGCACAAATGTTTATAGGACGGGACTAGGGAGTGGGAGGTTGATGTGCATGCCCAGTACCGAGAGTTATTCTAGGATAATTCTTGACCACCCATGGAAGGAAAATTCACGAATGAATTACTTTAATGAGTTTTGAAGGTGTATGGGGATTATTCAGAGTCTGAATGCCTAGTTCTTTGGAATGGATTCTAGGACACATGTTTAGTAGAAACCATTCAACCCAAGATACAAGGTTTGGTAAAACCATGTTTGGTGGTCCATGCCTTTTTCAAGAGGCACACAGTTTAAGGTAACTATGCGGTAAGGGGAACATGCCCATGTAAGAGTGCATAAAATTTTAACAGAGGTGTTGGGAATGGTTTTCACATGATTATTCAAGCCTTTCATATGAAATCATGCGTGGTCCCCCTAGAGACAATGGAGGGTGCACGTTGGGAACATGATTTGGAAAATCTTGTGGCCAAACCATACAACCCAAGAATTTTGAGGGGAAATTAACTTTAAATCCTTAAGTTTTGTTAAAACATACACCTATGTCCTATTCTCATTAAAACAGAAATAAATCATCTCAAGAGATCCCTTTGGATCCAAATAATAGTCTTGAATCCCATTTCTTCATCCGGAATTGGAATAAGACACCATTTATATCATTGGGTCCACATTGAAGGGTATTCCATTCCTGTTGTGCTGTTATTTTTTTGTATTGGTATCAAAATAATTATTTAGGTGTAAGCTAATATGCCCTATTTACAAGATTTTCATCCATTGGTTATTTTTATTTTATTATGGACCTGAATAAGAGGTAAAAACTAGATGAGTTATCTACTATGGGCCTACAATATGTGGTTTATACCTTTCCTGAAAGGCTTGGTGTTTTATATGCCTAGTTGCAGTTGTGTCGCATGCTATAATTTCTGCTGTCACCCAAAAAATTAATAAAATGTTTAAATTAAATTATTTGGAACCTTTTAGGCTTCCCCTTGAGTACCGTATTATGGTTTTAGGTTATTTAGTCTCAACCTAGGATACACATGTGGTTATCCCTTTTTTCCTCATGTTATACCACCTAGTTGGGTGAGTGTTAGCTCTCCACTGATTTGGGAGCTTTTTAAATTTAATGAATTGAATTGAATTGATTAGAATAAGGTTATTCCCACTTTTCCATGTTTTTAAATAATGTTGAATGATTAAATTGATTAAATGGGTTTTATAGAAATTTTGGAAATGATTTGGAAGAAATTATGAAATGTGAATGTTATGAATTGACGAATTAAATGAGATAATGAATTGAAATGGTAGTGGATGCCTTGGATGTGATCCTTGGATCCTGATTCCATAGATGAAATGGGCATTTCTCCAATGTATATTGCCTATGGTAGTGGATACGTTGGACTTATTTACTCTTTCGATCCTAATTCTATAGGATTCCACATGCATTGCTACCCATTAGATTTGGTTTTATTGGGATTAAATTGGACATGGTTTGTTGACATGATCCTTGGACCCCACCTAGTTATTTTTATAGTTTCCTTCGAGACAATACTGGGAATCAACATGGATTCCTTGGTCTTTTATACCTTGGATCTGTCCCTTCATCATCTTACACTTTTGATTACATGACATGACCATTGTGGATGACACTTGATTATATGGTGTTGTTCTGGTATAGGTTATACAGCTGATTACATGACATGAAAATTGTGTATTTTTTATATTATTATAGATAACCCTTATATGGGTTTCATTTTATAGTTGTTCAGTGCAAAATATCACTTATTTATTTCTTTTTATAGCTGCCCTTATTTTGGGAGATTTACATTTGTTTGTAGGGAGCCTTAGAAGGTTGGATTGTATCACTAGACTTGTATCACTTTAATTTCAATACTTTTAGACCTATGATATAATTCACACTACTTTTTATTATACTACACATACTTTATTTTTTATAGACACCACTGGTGGTGGCCTACTTAGGGTTATTTCACACCCTGTTCGGGTCGTTATTGGGTACTCAGATAGACTTCTTGGATATAGGTAGGTACTGAGGAAAGTTCTTATTATAAGATTCTTAAAAAGTAATTGTTGTTAGTTGGAGTGAGTATCTCAATAGTGGGGCTGTATTGAGTACTAAATAAAATTTTTATTCAAAATGAATTAAAAATACTTTGCCAATTAATTTAAAATTGGCCCAGTTAACCAAAATAGTAGATCATTGTAAGTTTCAATCCTTCAAATTATTTCTTATAAAATAGATTTGATCTTGCATAAAATAATATACCATATTACTTAATCCCTTTAAATAAATTTATGTAATTAAAATCCTATAAAAACCCTAATTAAGGTTAAATATCGATATATTTATTTTTTTATAGTTCAAAAAAATTTAGTTTTAATGAATAGATTCAAAATAAAACTAAATAAAACATGAAACATAAATTTTAATACAAGGGGTTCAGTCTCAAGATGAGACTTATCCCTCTCCAATTAGTGATAACCTACCACTAAAGAGTTCATATAAATAAATAGTTTGATCTACAACCTAGATTGGGTTTTACAACATTTTACTACTATCCAGACCACACAGGACCTCTTCCATTGTTATCTATGGGAGAAAAAACACAACAGGTCACACATGACATCTTCCATTGTTTCTGTGGGAGTACAAAAAATAAAAAGGTATTTGAGAATATATAATAGTATCTTTCTATTTGTATTAAGAGATAGTGTGTGTGAAATAAATATAGTATCACACACTACTCATAATGTAAAAGAAACAAACAAACTAAGAAATCAAAAAGTATAAATGGATAGAGATGCTTAGTTTTTAATGTAGTTCATCTTGTGACTCCTTAAAAGTGTTTTTAAAAGGAATATTGATTTGTTCTTTTGAAAAATAAATAAAATAGAGTTTCATGGACTCTTTTGTTCTGGACTGTAGGAAGGAAAAATGTGTATGGATTTTTGGCTTCCTCAGTCGAATATAACAGGATGCACCAAGTAAGTTATTGAAATCAGGTTCATCTCTGTGTATTCAGTATACAAGATCTCACTACTTCATGTATATTAACATGAGGGAGTCTACTTTTTTTTATTAATATAAACAATAATAATAATAAATATATGGATCCTCTACTTCCTCATACACCACATCCGATACACATTTTTAATGCATCTCTATCCAGAAATAATGAATAATCATTATAATAATTAATGACATTAAATTTAATAAACTATCCATTAGAAATATTTAATTTAAAAATATAAGTTCAAGAAATAGTGATAGTGAGTCCTAGAAGGGTGAATGTTTCCGACGCTTTCATCGGGGCTCGCGCGTCCGTCTTCTTTAGTGCGACAGACGCAGATTTTTGTTACCCCGAATTCCCGATTTCCAAAGGCAGGCGGCATTTTCTCCTTGTTCAGGGACTTCTGCTCCTTGATCGAAATAGGATGATGGTATGTCGGTTTTTCCTTCCATGGATTCCTCCTCAAAATTCATCATCTAGTCCGGGTCTCCATCATAGATTTAATACGTTGTTCGTGAAACTCTTCCCGGTGCCATATTTTCATGGACACCAGTTAATTACACTGCTTCTGTCAGGACATTCCAAGGGGTCTGGTTAGGGCAACAACCATCGGTTAGGAGAGTAGTCACGCTGGGCATCACTGGTGTGTCTGGACACTGGGGATTGTTGTGTATTTCTTCAGTCCCTTATTATAGGGCTCCTCGAGGGCACATAAACCCGAGGAATCCCACATCAAATGCGGGGAATCATATTCCATAGTCATGTATCTGAGGTTTTCTTTAGCTTCCCATGTTTAACATAGGGTATTTCGTGATTTTAACGTCCTGCGGGGATGGATCAGACTGATCAGAACACTGATTAGAGTGGATCAGATTGAGGAACTCCACTGGGGGGAACACCGATATTGGGGCCAACACGCAGGCAGATCCCTGGATGCTGTGGAGGGGAATGATTGGCATGATCTCACCCGGATGTGGAGGCCTGGGTAAGAGTCAGGATGGATGACGATTTTGGGCTTGAGCCTCATGAGGCTTCCTACGTACCATGCCTTGACATGGATCAAAGTCCGCGTAGTTCAGGTAGTGGGGAATACAGTTTAACATCATGCGGGACGGGGGGAGAACCGACAAAAGGGGGTCAGAATGTCTGGGTGGTGGGCTTGAACCTCGTGGAGGCTTCCTACATATCATGCCTTGACATGGATCAAAGTTATCGTAGTTCGGGATGGGATGTGGGAGTCGGAAAACCGACGTGAATAAGGACCTTGGTCTGATAGGTGATGGGCTTGAACCTCAGGGAGGCTTCCTATGTACCATGCCCTGACATGGATCAAAGTCCTCATAGTTCGGGAAGGGTTTTGTCAGTGAACCGACATGAATTAGGACCTTGGTCCGATGGATGCTGGGCTTGAACCTTAGGGAGGCTTCCTACATACCATTCCTTGACATGGATCAAAGTCCTCGTAGTTCAAGAACGGTTATGTTGGCGAACCTACGTGAAGATGGACTGGGGGTCTGATGAGTGATGGGATTGAACCTCAGGGAGGCTTCCTATATACCATGCCTTGACATAGATCAAAGTCATCGTAGTTCGGGAAGGGTTTCGTCAGTGAACCAACGTGAATGAGGACCTTGGTCCGATGGATGATGGGCATGAACCTCAGGGAGGCTTCCTACGTATCATGCCTTGACATGGATCAAATTCCTCATAGTTCGGTATGGGTTTGATGGGGCTTGGAGAACTGAACTAGAGATGGTCGGGGCCAATTCTTGTTGGGCTTGAACCTCAGGGAGGCTTTCTACATACCATTCCTTGACATGGATCAAAGTCCTCATAGTTTGGGTGTGTAGTTTAACGTCATGAAGGACGATCGTGAAATACAGTTTAACTCCAGGTGGGATGGGGGGTGTTGTCAATGTCAACGCTTACACAAGCACACGTGAGTCATGCTCGGTGTGAGAAACAAGAGGTAGCTGGGACCTGACAATCACGTCACGGATGATGCGTCTGTGGGATGTGGAGTGGGGCTTATGCATGGGGCGACCCAGGGAGAGAGAGATTAGAAATACTCCAAGATGGAGGCCCGATAGCGACAAAGCACAGCGGGAGAGGGAGACTGGGACTTACTCTAAGATGGAGGCCCGATAGCGACAAAGCACAGCGGGATAGGGAGATTGGGACTTACTCCAGGATGGAGGCCCGATAGAGACAAAGCGTAGCGGGAGAGGGAGATGGGGACTTACTCCAAGATGGAGGCCTGATAGCGAAAAAGCGCAGTGGGAGAGGGAGATTGGGACTTACTACAAGATGGAGGCCCTATTCCCTATCACGCCCTCCACTGGCCTTGGCACCAAGGAAGTTAGGAGAAGCATGGGTGCCGCCTCCTGCAAGAAACTCTATGGGCTTATTCCAAGGTGGATGCCCTTCCCCACAGACAAACGCTACTCCAAGAAGGAGGATATCATCTCGTGTGCAGAACAGAGGGTGTAGAGAATGTCCAAGGAGGGGGACCCTGCGTGTAGGGCACTGGGTCAGGTCACAGTTTAACGTCATGTGTTGAGGACGAGGGTACTTGGAAGTTTAACGTCCTGTAGCTCGGACGAGGTGGGTTTTCTCTGCACCCCTACGACTTACATAACCGGTACCCTCTGCTCCATGTGGGAGGGTAGGCACCGACAATTCCGTACTGAGGGGGTGACATGGAACGAACCATTGGGGGTCCATGTTATCATGGCCGTGCGAAGAAGCAATAGCCATTAGTGTGCCTATGCGAAGAAGCATTAGGCACAACAACGCAATGGGTGGTATCGTCTAGGGGAATTTGAAGTCACATCGTGCCAACCTGGAGGGTTGCACGAGAAAAGGATTTTCCAAGTAGAGGGTTCCATAAGCAGAGTCCTTCTGGATCTCTGTTGTTCCGCATGGCAGAGGGCACTTGCGAAATAGTGTGCTTCGCGAAGTGGGGTGCCTTAGCCTTAGCATGGGGTGGAGGTGCAAAGGGGAGGTGCTTCGCAAAGTGGAAGGGCGTTCGTGGAGAACAGCCTCATGGAGAAAAGGTGCCTTACGGAGCATGGTGTCGGGAAGCAATGTGCTTTGAGAAGTATAGTGATCTTACCTTAGCAAATTGATCAAGTGTACATGAAGGGTGATTTGCGAAGAATAAACGCTCCGCAATGACCCGGGTCCCCTTAGGGATCCCCTTTCTTCGCGAAATCTCTTTGTCTTCATGAAAGGCATCCCTCTCGGAAGATGGGATCAAAATGAGACAATGGAGAGGTACTTCGCGAAGCCTCACACAACTCATGGTTCTCCGAGCGGAAGAGTAATTTGCGATTCGGGAGATGAGAAGCCGAAAGGTCAGATTGTACATCCTCCAGAGCTCAGGGGGAGCTTGGTATTTATAGGCAAGGGACGCCGTGGATCAAGGCTCATGTGGCTTGAAGAGGGGATGGGTGGCTTCGCGGTGAGCTCGTAAACATCAACCGGGGTCGCGGAGCATCCCGCCTCCTTGTCTTCGCGGTGGGCTCATTAATGTTAAATTCATTCACGGAGCGTACCACCTTCTATGCTTCACGGAGAGCCCATGAACGTCAATTGCATTTGCAAAGCCTCCTGCCTTGTTTGCTTCGCGACGGCCGCGATGCTGGGGAACATCACGAAGGGGCTTTGCGAGGCAGTCTGTGGGGCCATCTTGGGGCCTTCTCGCTTTGTTCCAAATTATGGCGCCAAAAAATTCCCCCCCTCAGATTTGGAGCTGTGGAGGGATCAAGGGTTGAAGTTTGAGGGAAATCACCAAAATCTTCTGACATTCGTGGTGAGGATTCTTGAGGCATGATCGCGAAGTGGACATGGGACGCGTGGGCTGGGCGCACCGCGAAGCTCCGTGTGGCTGGGATGCGCTATGAAGCTTTGAAGGTCGTCGCCTATAAATATGGGGTCAGACCTCTCTTTTGTCCTTTCCTTTCTCCACGATCTTTTCTTCTTGTGCTCTCAATTCATGAAGCCCTACGTACTCCGTGACTGATCTCTACAAACCAAGACTTTGCGGTGCACATTGAGTCTTAGGCTCCATGATCCATCTTTGAACACTGAGGCAGCACTTCTGCGAATAGTCTTCATAACCAGCCAACCAAACATCCAAGTTCCAAAACTGAATTTCCCACCAAGGAGCTACCCAGGGGTTACTTACAGATGCTACCCAGAGGGATGAAATGGAGAAATGAATGGGGCTAGGAGAGCTAGTCCGGAGCCACTCAGACCATAGTTCTTTGGTGGAGCTGCTGTTGGAGAGCCAAAAAAAACTATCTGTTGTGCAGGAGGTTGCCTCTGTATGGCTTCAGGATGAGGTATGATGTCTTCATCCCAATGGAAAGTAGGGATAATCCAGCCTACTGGTTCCGGAGCACGTCGTGCCAGCAACGATGGTTCTGGACACCTGATGGTCCTGCCCGGGAGGATTTCACGCCTGTCATCACCGACTGCCTGTACAATCAAATGAACAACGTCGACGAGAGGGAATTGTAGCCGGAGACGTCCCCTCCCCTATACCGAACTATCCTTAAGGCAGTGCTGGGGAACCCAAATAAGGGGTGGTCCAAGGAATGGGACATGCACCAGGGCGAAAACTTCACCGATGATTGGGGTTGGGCCTACTGGGTAGGCACTTCATGCGAGGAGTTCGGGGCAGAGCTGAGAAGAGTGGGCCTGTATGAGGCAGCCTGGGCTTCCCAGTTCTACATCTACCAGCCGAAACAATTTATGCCGGTGCTGCTGAGCTCGTGGTCACCGGGGACCAATACCTTTCACCTGCATCACAGGGAGGTCGACATTAGCCTATGGGACGTGCATCAGATCTCAGGGGTCCTGATATTGGGGGTGTTGTACGACGAATTCCTCCCGGCCATGGGTGCATGGGACGATCCGGAGCAGATGCCACGTTTGGCGATGGAATTGATGGAGCTCGTTCCCAGGGAGGACAAGGAGGTCGTGAGGGATGTCCACTTCAAGAGATGGTTCAAGAAGTTCTTGAAATTCCCAGAAAATAGGCAGTTCCAGTCGAGGCCTCGAACTTGCCCGAAGGGTGCCCGGAGTAAGGAAAAATCATACTGGCGGCTGCTGGAGAATAGCCAGTGGAAGACCTGGGGGTTCAGTGTCAGCATTGAACAACAAACAATAGTCTGCCGGGATGCATTCATTGCAGCCATCATCTGTGGTTGGATCTTTCCAGTGAGGGATACAAACATGAGATTGCAGCCAAGCACTTTCATCATGGCGTCCACCTTGGCGACAGGACGGTGGGTCAACCTGGGGATCCCGATGCTCACCATGTTGTACAAAGTGTCGTGGCACATTAGTGAGGGGAAGAGGCCACAGAGTATATGCAGGACATTCCACCTCCTATATGGGTGGATGGAGGCACACATCAGGGGGATTTACGAGTATCCAAACCCCATCTCACCTCCGGGGTCGAACTTTCATCCCACAATATTGAACTCCGTAGGGAGTTTTCTGACCAAACTTACTGCACCATCGGTTCTGAACTGGGTGTAGAGGGTAGAGGAATTCAATTTTTCACTCGTTCCCACTACCGATGGGGGCCTTCACGGATGATGGACATGGAACAGAAGAGCACCGAGCCTACCTCCTGTCCTTTTGAGGTGGATTCCTGGTGGTTAGGGTGTACCGCAAGCACCTCTGCGAGCCGTACACCCCACACCGGTTCGCTAGTCAATTCTGGTGCCTGCAGCTGCTGACCCCGTAGGTCTACCTGGGGGTGCGCTACAAGGTGCACCTGTGTGTAATGAGGCATCTGTGGCTCATGTTCACACGAGAAGACGCAGAATGTATTTCCTCCACTGACTTCCATCCTTGTGATGATAAAAGAATATGCCCAAAGTTGGGAGGAGGACTACCCAGGGGATATGCTGAAGTGGACAACCATCCTGGTAAGTGAGGGTGAGCTTCCCCAATCTCGGGGTCAGGGCCGGAAAGCGACAAGGGAATATCGTAGTGGCGGGGCTGCTATAGCAGCGGTGCCTACACCAGTTGAGGAGGGAGCAGCAGCAGCAAGTCCAGCAGTGGCAGTGGAGCCGGTGGTCCTAACAGAACAGAGTCATCCAAAGGGGTGGCCACCAAGAGGGTTACATAGTATTTCAACTCAGGCCCCGGGGAAACAGCTACGCCACATTGACATGCCGGAGAATGCCGCCTTTCTAGAGACATAGGACATCTGGGAGGTCAACCGGAAATTCCTTGGCCCATCTGAGTTATGGAAGCACCTCAATCGCCTTGGGATGGACTTTCTGGGGATTGAACCTGTTAGAGCTGGATTCGTAGTGTCCCAGGTGGAGGCGGATCAGTACATAGTCGAGCTGGAGGACATCATCCATTCCCGGGGCACCCTGAACCCAATGACAGATCGGGTGAGGGTGCTGCTGAATCGGACGGTTCCTCCGTAGTTGTCGGCGGCTGATCTGAGAGAGCGCTTCCCCCTGCTAGATGAATCATACGAGTCCTCCTGGGGAGACAAGACTAGTAGGGAGAGTCCGCTGGAGGAGGGCGAAGTCGGTATCCAGTCCTCGGATCTTGAATATTTCACAGAGCCTCTCGAGGTAAAACCCCAAGTTCCTTATTCAGAGCCTTCCCTTAGGTTACCATGGATTCCTTATCAGTGTCTGTACTGTGGAGGAGGACCTTGTTCATAGACCTCGTTATCGCCCCTCAGCAGGTGCCGACGCAGGACCTTCAGGATCCGCGCCCATGGTGGCATCAACCTCCGCATCTGGCAGGGATGAGACGGTCGAGGTGGCTCCCCTGGAATCTCCAGACTTGCCAACCATATATGGGGGGCCACGTCTCGGGGTTCCGATGACATCATCCGAAGAGGGAGCGCACGGATTTGACCTCTGTAAGTATTCTCTACTGCATCCACAACTATCATCCCCTGACCATGTTAACTGAAATTCACGTCCCTTTCTTGGCATGTATAGTCCTTCAACTGGCCTGGGCTTCTACGACGAAGTTGTTCAGGGCTTATGGTAGCGCCCTTCCTAGGGGAATGTCGTTTGTCGTGGAGGTGAACATCCAGCCCGATCGAACCGCAGCGCTCCTGACCACTGGCGGAGGCACTAGTGGGATTGCGCCTAAGATCATCGAGGTGGGATCCGACGATGAGGATCAACCAGATGATTCAGGCCCTACCACGCCCTATCCGACGCCAGACGTGGACCCGGCCGAGGAGTTCCTAGGTTCATTCCCTGCATATGATCCTGCCAATCATGATGATTCGGATGAGACGACCTCCGATGAATAGGACAACAAAATAGTCTATCGCTGATCATGGAAGTTGATTAAACGCTTCATCGATGACACCCCCCCAAGTGCTATGGTTGAATTAGATGGACAGACTTCTCTTGCGCCTATGTGAACTGTGTGCTGGGGGAGTGGATGCCTGACTTCCTCACATGATCATCTGAGATCTTACGGCAGAAAAGATTCTGGAGTATAACCGAGGCCTTGGCGTGGGCTGACAGTGAAGGAAGGCAATAAACATCAAGAGGCTTTAGAAGGCTGAAGACGAGGTCCAATGGCTGCAAAACCGGGCGGACGAGCACTTGAACTTCCTCAATGCGCAATCTGAGCTAATATCACGACGGAAGGCCCATCTAGGAGAAGACAAAGAGGGCCTGAGGTGAGCTTCTGGGGAGATGATTGCCATCCGGGCCGACATGGAGCGAGCCCAGATTACGGCCAATGAATTGTGCCCTCTCGCCACCGAGGAGGTGCAGGAGGTGAACAAGAGGCAACGTCTCTTGGATGCCACGAGCCAGAGGGTGACGGTGCTGCAACGTTCCTTCGACGGGGTCAATCCTTCCATGGGGGGAGTCAACCCATGGGTACTGTAATGATTACAAACCCTTAAAATTACTTTCATGTTTTGATTGTTTGAATGCCGTAGAATGCATGAGTTCCGTTGTTTACATTGTTTTACTACATCCTTATGATGTTCACAGAACATCCAACAACCATTCCATAAGCTCACGTGGGTCAGGCCCGATGTGAGAAACAAGGGATAGCCACCTCATCGCCCCGTCCAAACGTAGGAGTGCAATCCAAGATTTGGGAATTTGGGGTTTGGACAACTGGTTCGGCTTTCCGGGAAATGGGAGAGACTTGGCTGGAGAGTGAAGTTCTCAGAACAGCCAAATTACCATTTTTCCAGTGTAATGTTGTGCACGAACGATGTAACACTAGGGGCACTGAAATCGTCCGAACAGATGGGAATGAGAAATGTGAATCATGATACCAAGGATTCAAAACATTGTGAGGGTGGTGTGACAATAAAAGATAATTGTTCACTGCATTCGAAACACAGTATTCTTATTGCATTAGCCCGAAGTGGGGATAACAAATGAGGGTCGACCGTTGACCATGTTCGAAACATGGGACCAGACTCAAAATTTCATCTGTTAGTCTTCCAGAATCTTGGCCCAGGACAATAGGCGGGCCATAGGCTGGGCATCCATACTGTCATGGGGTTCTTCTAGACGTGAAAGAGGAAGAGGGTCCGAATAAGGGGCACACAAAGTGTGGAATGTGGAGTGAAGGTCTATTTGTATAGAATCCAACACTCTTGAAGTTATATCACCATGGTAGGAGCACCCTAGATGGACACATCAGTTTGATCAGGGATAATTCATTCTTTTAGACAGTACCGCTCTGGCGAGGGATCCATCACTTCCCAATGTCATCTTAATTCGAGCTCATGGGCGCTTCGTTTGCTCGATTCGGCGGTGAAGAACGACAAAGAACGCCAAGAGGAACGATAAAAGGGGGGGGGGGGGTGTTGATATTTATATCAGCTGCCCGCCGGTGCCAAACCCTCCTCGGACCCGTCGCCTGATGAAAACAATGGTAAGGTCACCCCTAGGGTAAACGCATCGTTCTGAACGCAACGATGGACGTTCCAGGAGCGCGCATTGGAAGCTCTGGAGCGCAGATCTAAGGTAGAACGTCGGCGTTTCAACCGCAAGGTAGGTGGATTTGAGTTTTAATACCCAATCCCGTTTTTTCTGCGTTTTCTTGCAAATTGAAGCCATAGTAGTGTAGATCAGGTCCCGAGGGTCGCGCAGATGCCTCCGGATCGCAAAATGGACCACCGGGGAGCTCCCGACGGTCCATGGAAGATCCGCCAGCACGGCTCCGGTGCGGCGGCGCCGGTGGATGGCGGTCGACCACGGCGGGCCGGCCCGATGAGGTGGCGGCGGCCGCCTGGTGTGTGGCGGCGGTGGCTAGACCGGCTGGGGTGGGCCGGTTCGGGCCGTCCGGACCGGCCAGATGGGGTCGGTCCGATCCTTTTTTGTCCGGGGGTTCTAAGAACCACCGTTTTGTGTAATCCAAAGGTTCGATTCGCGCGCCGTCTACGGCGACGCGACCCTGGGATTGATACAGACATATTGGGATTGGTTCGGGTTTTTTTTTCGGGCTGGGTCCATGACCCGGGGTCACGAAACGTCGAATAATAGTAATATTTTAATTATTATTCGACTTTGACCGGCCGTAACTTTTGTCTGGAGTGTCCGAATGACGTGCCATCAGTGGCGTTGAGACCCAGATGGTACGAAAGACTTTTTGAGATGGTTTTCAGGTGTTGGGACTGAGAACGGGGTGTGGGCCCCACGAGGCCGGCTGTTGGCGTTTGCGGAGAAACGCAGCTTTCACACCAGGTGTCCGATTTTGGCGGATGAATAGTCGATCCTGTGTGTTTTTCCGAGAGGATGGCAATGGTGCGATCCGTTCAATGTGTTTCGGGATCGAGGCGTGGGCCCCACCCGAGTTGTCTTCGGTGAATAGTACCTTTTTCACTGTGTGTCCGTTTCGGACGAGCGAGTAGTCGATTCCGCTTGTTTTTCCGAGGGGATCTCCGTGGTATGATCCGCTCGATGGGTTTCGGGATCATTGTTTGGGCCCCGCACGAGCTGGCTACGGTGAATAGTTCCTTTTTCACCAGTGCTCTATTTCGGGTGAGTAAACAGCCTATCCTGCGTGTTTTTCCGCGTAGATCGCGATGGTGGCCTCGGTTTTGGCATTGGAGGTGTGTAGTGTGGTGTTGTTGTGGGTCGCTCGTGTTAGTGATGTTCTGGACTAGCAGTGGTTGAGGGTACTCCCTTGGTTCGTTCCCACGAGGGTTCGTGTGGCGTCACAATCTTTGTATAGGTTTGTGATCCTCTCGATGGGATGTTTAAACTGTTAGAGTTGTGGCATCCCTCTGGTGGGCCCAGAGAAGGATCCTCTTGCATCTTTTCCCTATATCGGGTTCTTGGTATCGTTGTGACCGCTTATTCGTGGGTGGTGATCCCCTATCTAGCTAGTTAACCCCGTAGGGTTTGTGGCATCATCAGGATTATGATCCCCTACGCGGTGGGCCGTACTTTGTAGGGTTATGGCATCGTCGGGTATATGATCCCCTACTCAGCATGAGGTGTATATTAGGGTTGAGGTATCGTTGGTTATGCGATCCACTACTCAGTGCGTGGTTTCAGTAGGGTTGCGGCATCGTCGGTTTGATCCCCTACATCGAAAGTTATACCAGATAGGGTTCCGGTATCATCGTGACCACCTGTATATGGGTGATGATCCTCTATCTGAGTGATGTGCTTATGTTGAGTGCCATATCGGGTTGTGGTATCCCCCAGCGGATCCTTGGTGTGATCCCCTATCTGTGAGAACTACATCTGCCAGGTTGGGTCGTGGTATCCCCCAGCGGACCCTAGGAGTGATCCCTTATCTGTGAGATTCGTATATCGGAGTGGGTTCTGGTATCCCCTAGCGGACCCTAGGAGCGATCCCCTATCCGAGGAGTTTGGTGGTTTTGTTGTTTCAACGAGGTTTCCTCAGTGATTCTATTCGATGAGCATGATCTCTCGGGTGAGCGTCTGAGAGGTTTGTGAGAAACCTGATGGATTGTATCTCTCGGATGAATGTCATCTGGGATGACAGTGTTCCTGAGGTGTACTCTCCTGGTTGTGGATAGTTTCTGGTGATGAGGTCGGTACCTCTTGTGGCTTTTTGGCGTGAGCCGAGTATATCTGGATTGCTCAAGGTGTATGTATGGGCATACACCTGAGCTGAGCTAACTAGTTGTGTTTAGCCGAGGATGGTCACGAGATGGAGTTTCTCTCTCGTCTGGGTTCCCTCTGGCTGGGTTGAGCGGACTATTTCCTTTCAGTCTCTCCCTTTGGTTTTGGGTTTTTGGGGTGCCTACTGTGTATTTTTATACTCACCCCTACACGGGCTTTTCCCGCACATGTTTGTGTCTTGTGCAGACCACATGACTTTCGACGGAGTCCCAGGAGGACCCGAAGTAGGTAGAGCTTAGCGAGCATGTTGACCGGGGTGTTTACCGGAGCTGTGCTAAGGGAGCTTTCTAGAGGGTGTTTGTGGCAGTGTTCCCCTTCTTCAGAGAAGGTTGGACGCACTTTTTAGTTTTCTTTTGGTGGGCCTTATTTTTTCATTTTGTACTTTTGCTGTTGCACTCTGGTTTGGGATATATTGTATGCATGCATTTACTTTTCAGTTTCTATATCTCTGCACTGTTTCATGGAGGTGTTTGTGGATGCGTGTGTACAGGTACCTTAGGCTAATGCCTCCTATGTGTGTGATAGCCTACTCGGCGCTTGTCGCCAGCCCCTGTCCTTTTGGAGGCGGGCTTGGGGAGTCGCGGCTCGAGCCCCTTTGGGTCGGGTCATGACAGGAACTTGTTCAGGGTAGAGTTGCAGTCCCACAGTTCCCCACAAGGGGTCAGGCCAGGGGTCGGGAATGGGGAGGAACATGACTTGTGATTCCTGGGGATGGAACCTAGGCAAATTACCATGGTGTTTCTATGTATCCCATGAGGATGAGAATCAATCCATACGTAGTTCTGAGCACGCAGTTTAATGTCATGTGGGACGATGAGAAGCCTGGCCGCGTCGGTACACATCCTACAAGAAATACTAAGCCCACATGAGTCGTGCTCGGTGTGGGAAACAAGAAGTAGTGGTGGGACTCTCCTGACACAGGAAGGGGGCATACTAGAATAAAAGGACACTCGGTGAATACCAACCCTATGATGCTAACTCGTCTATGAAGCACACCTCGACGTGCGAAGAGACAAAGCTGAGTATGTCGGAATTCCACTTGGACACATGAGAGTGAAAAGGTGTGAATCATGATGCTCGAGATTTGGACCATAATGATGGATGCATGATGATAGAGGATAACTATTGACCATGGCAGAAATACAGCATCTATATCGTGTTATCCTGGAATGGGGACAGGCAGATGAGGGTCGAATGTTGACCATGTTCGCAACACGGGACCTATCGCAAATGTCGTCCGAGATCCTTAGGGACGTTGTCCCAAAACGATAAGAGAGCCCTTAGGCCCAACATCCAAGGAGAGCCCTTAGGCCTAGAATCCATGTCATCCGAGGGTACTTTTGGATGTGGAAGAGAATGAGGATCCAAATAACGATCTCACAAATCTTGGACATGGAACGAGGGGAATGTACCCTTGAAAATTCCACAATTCGGGCTCTTTGTCAAAATGAATCTGAATACGACAAAAAGACGTATTAGATAGAGGGATTTGAGTCTCTTCCAACTGGGGGATCTTATTTTAGGGTCGTATAACTCGGACCACAGGTGGTAGGAAACACGGGAAACTCATGGTGAGTAATTACAAAAACCCGACGCGAATGGGAACTTGGGGTTCCGACCACCACGTGTTCCTTGGAGAGGTTTTAGGTCAAGGGACTGAAAACGAGAGTTGAGTTGGGCCCAAGGAAAAGTGCACAGGGGTTCTTACGTACCCCATGAGAATGGGGATCAATCTGCACGTAGTTATCGATGGGGGAATGGTGAGGTACCAGTGCCAGGGAAAAGAGGGGAGTGTGGGCGTGGCCTTCGCACCAAAAGAAGCAGTATTTGATAAATCTTGTTTGTACTTTAAGGTGAGTGGTTTTTTTTGTGAAGAGACATTCCTAGGGTAACAGGCCCTAGAATCACCACAAGAATCAAGCTGTAGTAGGCATTGACAAATGGTATGGTAAATGACTGATGCCCAACGTGATGTCCTCTACGATGAGGTCATCACAATGCAGTGCCATTTTTCGTCGTGCGGCCAGGATGATAATGTCTTAGTTTAGGGTCATGTGATAGGACCAAGAATGAATTTTAACGTCGCACAACGCAGAAATAGAAAAGATGATGCTAGGCAGGGAATGTGAATGGTGCACTAAAACATTCTCGATGTGAATGGGGACATGGTCCTGTATCACATCGTACGCAATTCTGAGAGGGGAACCTCAGGAAAAGGGGACTACATAGAGGTAAGAGGGAAAGAGGAAGGAGAAACTAGCTCCCAACTGAGCTGGACCCAAATACGAGGCATCCGGGTGGTCCTACGTATCACATGTGGATGGGAATCAAGATTCACGTAGTTCTGAACGAGATCTTATTTCATGGTCTTAGATCTCGGACCGTAGAAGAGAAAAAAAACCTAAAAGTAAGTATAGACCTAGACCTGATCCCTAATCCCACATGAGTTTAAACTTGGTGTGGGAAATAAAAGAGGAAGATTTCTATTGCAATACCTGGAACGCACACCAAACGAAAACTGGTGTGGAGCCCCTATTGCGGCTTTGGTCTTCCTAATGTGCGGATGCGCACTGAGGAATAGTACCAATAGTTTCAAAGTTCTTCTTGGAAATGATGAGGTGGAGAAATATGTGAATCATGTAACTGACATTTCGGGCTTAATGGGGTTGGCATGGCAATGGAGGACAACTGTTGACCATGGAGGAAACATAGAATACATATCTCGTTAGCCTAAAGTGGGACAAAAAATGAGCATCGAGCGCTGACCATATTCGCAATGCGGGATTTGTATCAATTTTTTTTCCAAAAACCTCCGTGGCATTGGCCCATAATGGTAGGAGATCCCTTAGGCCCAACATCCATGGAGAGCGCTTAATCCTAGAATCTGTGCCACTCGGGGGTCCCTTCAGGTGTGAAAGGTGATGAAATACCTAATGAAGGGGAACACAAAGCCTGAAAAGTGGGTGGAAGCATGTCCGAGCATATTCCAACATTCCAGGTACTAAACCAGAGTACCCTTAGGCACATCAGTGAACCGCCGAAGAGGGTTGACGAGGGGAATCAGGGGGGATAGGTACACGGTGTGGTTGTTACAAACCTGACGTGAATGAGGACATAATCCCATACCATTTCATATACTCACCTCTCCGTGGAAGGGTAGGCCAAGGGGCCAAGGTGAAATGGAGATTTCCGGGAGATGGGGCTGGACCCGAAGTCTAGACATTCGGGTGGTCCTACGTATCCCATAAGGATGGGAATCAAGCCACACATAGTTCTCATGATGCAGTTTAATGTCATGCAGGACGAGGAGGGGAGTAGGGTACCCCCAAATAAGGGAGGTGTACGGCACGGTGAATAAACCTATGTGAATGAGGACGTAATACCGCAACACACCATACACTCCCATGAGAGAGCCTGGGCCGGGGGCCCGAAAAGGCCAAGGGGCCTGAGGGTTGTCATCTCCCGGGTGGATTTCGTTGCTTGGAGATACAATGGGGGAGAACGAACCACTAAAATCGATGTTTGGGACATCTTGGGGTGGTCCTAATGATTCGGGATGGCTGTTCACCATGTTTGAAACACAGATTCCCTATAGTGACCATTTAGGAGAAACGAATGAGCATCGACCACTGACCATATTCTAAATGCGGGATTTGTATAAATTTGTTTCTCGAAGTCCTCAAGGGCGTTGGCCAAAAGTGGTAAGAGAGCCCTTAGGCCCAACATCCAAGGAGATCCCTTAAGCCTAGCATCCATGCCACTCGGGGGCTCTTCCAGACGGGGAGGGTGATTGAATCTCAGTCAAGGAGTGGGTGAAGCATAGCTGCGCCCATCTCTCAAAGAGGTGAACATCTCCAGAGGAGGACGTATGGCCAGATCGAGGTTAGCTCAACATGAATTAGGGAAAAAGTTTTCACCCCTGCCATACATCTTGACCTGGGGGAAAGACTCTGGCGTTTGGGCTGGGCCAACAGACGAAATGTCTGGGCGTTCCTACGTATCCTATGAGGATGAGAATAAAACCATACGTAGTTCTTGAAGGCCATGTAGTTTAACGTCATGCAGTGAAGACGTGGGAGGATAGAAGAATGGGAGTGGGCACATGGTGTGACCATTATAACCCTTGTATGCATGGGGCTGAGGGATCCCATATCATGCAAGTATCCTCTAAGAGAACTATACCCAGGGGGGATAGTCGAAAGAGAAGAGTTTGGGGCGGAGCTCAAAATGAAGTGTCTGAGCGTTCCTACGTATCCCATAGAGATGGGAATCAAGACACACATAGTTCTCAAGATGTATTTTAATGTCATCCAGGACAATGCACAGTTTAAAGTCATGAAGGACTGGATAGTTTAAGGTCATGCAGGACCATTCTGTAGTTTAGGGTCATGTGGGACCGTCCAGTTTAAGGTCATGAAGGACCATTTTGTAGTTTAAGGTCATGCGGGACCATCATGTAGTTTAAGTTCATGCGGGACCATCCGGTTTAAGGTCATGAAGGACCATAGGGATCATGAAAAGTGTTGCTTGAGAAATTTGGCATTGGTGGGAGGCATTATGCGCTCACCATCCATGGTCACCAAGGAGTATGCTCTATTGGGGTAAACCCTGTGGACTATGTAAGGTCCTTCCCATTTGGGCTCCAAATTAGGTGGTTTCCTGCCGGGGATCATTGGTGCTCGGAGGGCGAACACCAGGTCACCTTGAAGAAAAGAGCAGAGGCGAACATTCTTGTTGAAGGCTCTAGCTATCTTCTTCTGATTCCTTTCCAGATTGTGCAGGGCATGAAGCCTACTCTTGTCAAGTGCTTCCAATTTAGCTAGACACATTTCAGCCACCTTATCTGGAACCTTCTATTCATAGACTGCAGTATGTAACGAAGGTATCTAGATCTCGATGGGCAGGACAGCCTCAGCTCCGTACACCAGGGAATACGAGGTCACTTGGGTGGAGTTACAAGTCATCATCCGATAATCCCAGAGGGTGTTGGAGAGATTGTTCAACCAACTCTTCTTGTTCTGACCAACCATTTTATGAAAAATGTTAGAGAGGGTTTTTTTGAATGCCTCAATCTGTCCATTTTCCTACACGTGATAGCAGGAGGTATGGTTAGAACGAATATTGTACTTGGCGTATAGTTTCTTCAGCTCAGATGCTCAGAAGTTGGTGCCGTTCTCGGTGAGGATGGCATGAGGAACTCCAAATCGGTGGATGATATTAGAGATTAAGAAGTCAACTATGGAAAGAGCCTTGACACCCTTGAGCGGAATTTCCTCTACCCACTTGGAAAAGAAATCCCTAGCAGTCAGGATGAACCTGCACTGGCGAGCTGTCGCTGGTGGATATGGTCCCCCGACATCGAGTCCCCACACCGCAAATGGCCAAGAGTACATGGTGGAGTGGCGAGGTTTTGGTGGCTGATGTAGGAAGTTAGCGTGTACTTGGAACGCACGAAATTTCTTAGAAAACTCAGTAAAATCATTGATCATAGAGGGCCAGAAATACCCCAGCCTCCGGATCTGATGAGACAGCTTCGGCCCAGCCTGGTGGCCACCATAGGAACCGGCGTGAACCACTTGCATGACCTATGGAATCTTGACTCCTTGAATGAAACGGAGGAGAACACCATCAAAACCGTGCTTATAGAGGATCTTCTCAAGACTGGGACAACTCTGGAGGGTAAACTGTAGCGCGGCGTCAGATTCTCTCATGCTCGGCTTGATCATCCGGGAGGTGACCATTTTGGAGATTCTCAAAAAAGGGTCTCCCCATTCAGGATTCGCTTCAATCACTAGATCTGACGAGCCTAGCAGTCCTGATGTGGAGGATCCGGCGGTAAGATGTCTTACTCGCATGCCATCATCATCCTATGGGGTGATGGGAGCAATGACTCTCCGGTGTGCCACATGTATAATCAGGTCATCCTGCTCGGGCTCTGCAAGTGATTCCACCAAGCCGGCCAAAGTGTCCGCGTGACCATTCTATGATCGAGGGACATGGGTAACCTCCGACCGAGATGGGAACTGGGCCATTAGATGGAGGGTACGCTCCAACAATGGTACGAGCTCTAGCTTTCAGAAAACATAGCCGCTGTTGACTTTCTTGATGATTAGCTCAGAATCCACTTTCAGATGCAAATGGGGCACATCGACCTCAAGGGTCAGCTCGAGGCCAGTGATGAGGGCCTGATACTCTGCCTCGTTGTTGGTGTAGCCTTTTGACAAAAGGAATGAGTACAGTAGGACAACTTATGTTGGGGCCCACTCTGTTGAGCCTAGGATCATTGAGCCTCCTACCGGTGGGACTCCTAGAGGCACCATCAAAGTGAATCTGCCAATATGGGACGATATGATCGATTGTGAGGATTACCTCATCAGGAAAATCCAAGTCCAGGGACTGGTCCACGGATGTTGGATGGGAACTAGAAATTTTGCCAATGATTTCCCCTTAATAGCTTTTTGGGGCACGAACCTGATGTCAAACTGCTAGAGAATCACCGTCCACCACGCTAGACAGCCGGTCGAGATGGGGAGATTCAGAATGTACTTCAGCGGGTCTAATCGGGATTCCAACTGTACCTTGTGGTGCTGTAGATAATGTCACAACTTCTGCATGGAAAATACGAGTGCAAGGTAGCTATTCTCGATAGGGGAGTATCTGGTCTCCGTATTGAGAAGCATGCAGCTGAGGTATTAGAGGATATTCTCTGTCCCCTCATTGTTCTTCTGGGTGAGCAGGGCACTGAGATATTGATCCAGGGCAGTGAAATAGAGGATCAACGTCTTTCTGGAGATGGGTGGAATCAAGAACAGAGGCTGGAGCAAATATTTCTTTATTTCCTCAAAGGTGGCATGGAACTCCTCATCCCATTCATAGGCGGAGCCCTTCTTCATGAGTAGAGAAAAGGGCTTACACTTTCCATCCAGATTCGCAGTGAATTGGAGTATGTAGGCTATGTGGCCTTGAAAACCTTGAAGCTTCTGAATATTGCTCGGGGTGGAATCTGGATGATTGCCCTGATCTTCTATGGGTCAATCTCAATGCCTCGGTACCTGGAAAAAAACCAAGAAACTTCCTAGAAGTGACCCCGAAGGCTCACTTTAACGGGTTCATCTTCAAGTAGCGAGAATGGAGGAAACCGAACACTTTCTCAAGGTCCTTGAGATGGTCCTGGCACTGGAAATATTTGACCACCAGATTATCCACATAGCACTCCACCAATGTCCCAAGGACTGGCTTGAATATGCAATACATGGCCCGCTGATAGGTGGCACCTGCATTCTTCAGGCCGAAGGGCATAACCTGGTAAGAGAAGGTACCTTGGGGCACCCTGAAAGTAGCAGACTCCCCATCCTTGGGGGCCATCCAGATCTGATTATATCCAGAATAACCATCCATGAAGGAGAGGGATTGGAATCTGACCATAGCGTTGATCAACAATTTTGTCATCGGAAGGGGAAAATAATCCTTCGGACAGTGACGGTTGAGATCATGGAAGTCAATACATACTTTGATATTTCCATTATTCTTTCTGACTGACACAATGTTGGCTAGCCACTTGGGGTATGGGACCTCCTTAATGAAGTTGGCTTTGATGAGCTTGTCAACTTCGGCCTCAATCATGTCACTATGGGAAGGATGCGTCTTTCTCGGAGGCTGCTTGAACCCGTGATGGTTTGTCGGGAGACCGAGGTGGTGGATGGCTACCTGAGGATATAGTCCTGGAATATCATCGTAACTCTAGGAAAACACACCACGATGCTGTTTAAGGAAGTCCACGTACCGCTGCTGATCCTCAAGGGACATGGCAACACTGATCAATGTGGGTCTCGGATCTGCCTCACTACCACGGTTCACCAGTACCAGTTCATCGACCGTGGTAGAGACGCCTTCTTCAAAGGCAGGGGGAGCATCTTCCAAATCCTCTTCTTCACTTGCGGAGGAGGGATTCCCAGCAGGTAAATATTCCCCTTGGTCAGAGAAACTTTATGGGAGGTTGGTACCATCCTGGACAGCAGTAGATAGTGCATCAGAAGATTCATGCACCGCTGAGACCATGGCGATGAAGGCAGTCGATCCAATCCCATCTGGCCTTCGGCCCAAGGGGCCACGCTTAATGATATCAAAGCAATAGTAGTGTGTCAGCTTGATCTGGTTAATTCCAGCCCAACGGAACAGACACGTATGATGTACTGCCGTTTCCATGAGCCGAACTTCCTGATACCGTACGGGGGTAAGAGGTTCCGAGATCACCTGATCCTGGTTTGTGTAGGAGTACGAGGTGATTTTCCGCCGTCGATTGGACTTGGTAATATGCCTTCCTCTTCTACCAGAGACAACAAACCATTTCCCCGTGTCAGGGGTCGTGTCCTCCAATCAATGGATTGGGATGATGTAGGCGTCATCCAGACCTGCCCAGGGGTCACTTGTGACTAGGGCGGGTTCAACCTCACATTCCAGAATTTTCTTATCCTTGCTCTTATAATAGTCAGCATCTAGATAAAGGGCTTCAAAAGAGGTGAAAGGAGATGCATCACCTTGGAGTACGCCTACTCGTCCATTAAGGGAGTAATTGAGGCACTGGTGATATGATGAGGGGACCTCCACGTGCAGGTGGAGCCATGACCTACCCATCAATGCGTTGTACGTGGTGTCCTGGGAGACAACCATAAATTCAGTACTGTAAATTAGGCCACGGAATTGGGTCTTCAAATGGATCTTGCCGACTGAGGTCTGTTCTATCCTATCATATCCCTAGATCCTTAAATCGGAGGGATTCATTTCATCTTCAGATAATCCTAGATTTCATAGTGTCTGCGTCAGGATAAGGTTGATCCTGGAGCTGGTGTCAACGAGACAGCGGCGAACCTCCACACCGTTGAATTGGCTGGTGATGTACAGAAGGAGAATGTGCCCATGTATGGGAGAGCCTTCTTCTTCTCTTGAGAACGAAATGATGGCTTGGCATTCAAAATTCTCAACTACTTTAGCATGAAAGGCTTTTGTAGCTGCTTCCTCAGTATCAAACTGGAGGGGGCTCCTTAAAGCCTCCACACGGGCCTCATGCATATATAACAATAAGAAGAGGGCTTCGAGGATGGAAAACCTCGATAGAATGTTGGTGATATGCTTTAGAACATCATACTTCCGCGACAGATGTGAATTTCTTCTTATAGGAGTCCTCTTTGTGATTGGAGGCACGACGAACCCTGTCGGCTAGACCGACGACTGGATGGTGCTGGGAATATCCCACTACTAACGAGTCAAAGCCTGATGAGTAGCCTCCAAATGAGGACTGGATGACTGGGATTGGCCTGTAACAGGGTGAGACTAGTCGCGGTGTGGACGGAGTGGCTCTGCCTGATCCAGTAGCACAAACGGTGGTGGAGGCGAACCTGAAGACACCAGATGAAGAGGCTACGAGTGCTAAGCTCTACACCGAGCCTGCTGTCTAGTCTTAGTGGAATGCACAAACAAACTAGAGGTTCCAACTGGTGTTCCTTGATGATCCATGTAGTCACGGCTCCGCCGACGTTGGCATCGACTGGTGACATTGGGGTGGTTCGCCTGACGTCCTCCCTCTTCAAGAGTCATATAGGAGTTTACCAACTCAATGGTGTTAACCCAAGCATACCCTTGATTGTCACTTGATGAATCATCCACCACTGGGAAAATTCTGGGAGGGATCCCAATCTCAAGGGGTATGAAGTCGTCAAGAGTGCAGGATGACGATGGCATCGGCAGGGCACATTTCTTCTGCTTGCGCTGCCGATGCTTGCTCTTATGGGAAGAGGTCGACCGAGATGAAAATGCAGAAGTGGTGGCCACCGCTTCTGAAGGCTCTGGCTAGTTCAATCATGAATGGATAATGCCTTGGGCGCGAGTGACCATTTTACGTGCCATCCAATCTTCTTACTTTTGGGATCCGTGGCTGGGAACCTACTGCCACTCACCTTCACCGTCGCTACCACTTTATGACCTCAAAGAGACACCCGCCACTTGTGCCAGGGCTGGGTCCAGCCTGAATATGTTTCTATCGACTTGGTCTTGGTGCCAGTCCTTAAGGACATAGCACTACTTGAGGGTGTTCCCCAGAATCCAATGGTATGGGCAGTAGTTGGGGCAATCAGTGAGATTCGCCTCTGCCGGCCTTCTATACTCAGGCAAGCATACAATCCCCTGATCTAGGGCACTACGGAAGTAACCAGGGACCTAATTCTCATTGAACAAGTAAGTCTGGTGTCTTCTTTCTTGATAGGGATCCCTTGGATCCTGGCCTTAACAGGGCGCCGGAGGGGCTTGCTTAGGAGGTGGACCCTAATTGCCCCGCCTGGGCGGTGGCGGCGCCTTACGCGGAGGTGCCTGCCGATTCTGAGGACGCTGCGGGGCCGGAGGTTGTGCCTAAGGTGGGGGGCATTGGCGAGGACGTGGGGCTGGTGCTACTGGTAGCAAATATAGCTTCTTGGGGGCTTCTATTTGGGCCACCATGGCGGGCTTGGCTCTGGAAGCTCTCCTTGCTGGAATTGCAGGGGAAATAGACATTCCTTCCTGGCCTGTTGCAGGGATTCTTCGAGACATTGGGCCTTATATGAGAAGTCTCGGAACCCTCCGGGATAGTTCTGAGTGATCAGGGAGGGAACCAGTTCTGTCTTTACATTCCCCACACACATCATTAGTAATTTCTCCTAAGTCATTGGCATGTCGAGGGAATATGTGAGTCCCTTCCACCGGGTAATAAAGTCCGTGACTCGCTCATCAGGCCTTTGTTTGCACTTGAAGAGGTCTGCAATGATGGTTTTCAGGGTGGTAGAGATGAACTAGTATAGGAAATGTCTGTGAAGGTGCTCCCAGCTTGTCACAAATCTGACGGGGAGCTGGTTGTACCAAACGAACGTCGGCCCCTCCAGCGTCTTAATGAAACAGCAGAGCTTGGCAGCCTCCTGCTACGCTAGAGTCCCCAAAATGGGCCCACACCTCTAATTGAAGTGGGACAGGTGCTGCAGAGGGTCCCCCGTCCCATTAAAGGGGGATAAGGTGAGATTCCCAAAACCCGGAGGTGCCAGCATGTCGTCCACCCAGGCCGGGTATGGCTTGCCATCCGTTGGGATTGCACCTGCCGTGTTTCCAATGCTCAAGGTGGGAAATGAGTGCCACCATATGATCGTCCAGGTGAGGATCCCTATCCTAACGAGGATCCCTACCACGAGTGCGTTTTCGGGCTCTTCAACACAGTAGACGAGTATAATGGCTCATGGAGTGACTGGTGGGATGGCCTGCGGGGCAACTGGGGGAACCTGGGCTGGATTCTTCGGATTGTTGTGCCATTCATGAGGGTTTAGTGAGACATACCTCACTCTCTTACCGTGAGTTCTGGCTTCAGCCCTGTCAGCAAGAGCAGCATGATCAGGGTTTCTGGAGGCATCTCACAGGGGAGAAGTTGTTCCTACCCCTGATTCCCCAGCCTAGGATCGCCATAGTTACGTTTTCACTCTATCATGTGTTCAGCCAAGAGTTCGTTGACCAAACTATTTTTCTCATCAATTTGTTGGCACAACGGGGCCTTCTCTAGGTCCTCTTCCATCTTTTACACTGAGGCGGACAGGTCGGAGTGCTTGACAGCTCCGGCATGCTCTTTTCCCTTACCGGTATTCCGGCTGAGTACCAACGACTCGGTAGGCGTAGGGAGACCTCGGAGGTTCTTCTACTAACGATTAATCCTCTATGATGGGTCCAACAGTGGTGGAACACACTTAGGAGGTAAGTATCAATCAAGAAACTCTAGCTCATCCTCCTTGTCCACAACTTCAGTCATGTGGACCGTGACCCTTCCCGGGGGCATGTCCTCGATATCGCATAGCGAGTCGGGGCTATCGTCGGATAGGGCTGAAGAAGAGGGAAACATATTGTCCCCAACCACAGATTTACATGTGGGGGGTTTCTTCCCTGATGATTTTGCAGAGTACGTTAATAGTCTGAATGCATTACTGCTGGAGGGCCTCATGACGGCCTGGTTACTTGGGGCGTTGGGCCACCGAGAGTGCAGCCAGATTGACTAGACTGCACTGCTCGCTGATGTCCTCAAAATGTGCTTGGCTACTTGGATACACCATACACTGATGACAGAGACTGAAATTCATTGCCCAGAGGGTGTAGCAAAGACACTCAACTTCCTCTGGGGTGAGGAACTTGGGTATGCAGAAATTATGCATTACTACAGGCCAAAACTCCTCGGGGAAGCTATCCACCGTAAGGATGCTCCAGAAGCTCCTTGGCTCAATTTCAAGGTCTGGCCCTTGATTTCCCCACTTGCTAACTGGGGGTGGTTGAGGAACTGGCAGTGGTACTGAGGTAGACTACTGGGACGACAGGTTGTCCGGAGGAGAATACGGTGAAGGAGCTGACTGGCCACCGATTCTCGGGCTGTCCTCCGAAGAGTGTAGTGACCTGGCCGCTACGTCGCAATAGGACGGGCTGACGGCCACCATTCTTGGCTCAAGGGCCAAGGCTACCGGTGGTGGGTCTCGATGCTTCTTGCCTACCATTGGTACCCATAATAGTTCTCCATGATCTCTTGTGGTGGTAGAAGCTCTTCCAGCGATGATGGTGGTGACTGCACGACTGTAACCTGCAGGGTCACCAAATCTTCATCCTCCTGGATAAACATATGGAGGGAGGAAGGAATCTTGTGGACCTCGCATTCTGGAAGTACCAGTATGATGCGTCTCATCCCCGCTCTGACCCTTGACTTGGATGAGCGAGGGGAGGGTTCCTGAGCTGAGTCACACTCCGCTCTAGAGTTTGAGAAGTGGACCGGTTTGATCTCCGTTCGAGCCTTCCCAGGATTCTTCTTGTGGCAGCGACTACCCACCTTCCTGCCCCTAGGTGGTTCCTCAGGACAGGGCTGATTTCTGACATGTGGTCCTTCGGCACGCCGGTTCCAGGGTAGAGAGGACTTCCACTTGGATAGCTGGGGTGCGAGGAGCACTAGGACAAATGTCGAAAGGGACATGGTGAGGACCTCCATGAACAACACCTGAGTGGGAAAGACCTCTGCTGGAACCGACTAGAGATTGGGGAGGACCTTCATGCTTGGTGCGGGGGGAACGAGGCTAGCCTTCACTCTCTGGTTGCTGGGGCGAGGAGGGCCTTCGCCAGCTGCAGAGAGGATGTAGGGAGGATCCCTGTTTTGGAGAGGGACCAGACCACGGGGCGGACCCTCATTCGGATTGGGGGTGGCACGGGGAAAACCTCCATGGGGAGCCTCGAAGCGGGGAAGAACTACGCTCGCAATGGTGGTGTACGGGGAGGAACTCCATATGGGGTGGCATCGCTGCGTGTTGGTTCACGATGCCCCTGCTCATGCCTGTGTCCAGGAGATTCAACCCAGCCTTCCCGTGGGGCATTCAGGGCCTTGATCCCGGTTGGGCGTTGGAGCACCCCTGCTCAGTGTGTGCAGGGACTTGATGATAAGCATCAGCGGTGGCCCGGTCCATAGTATCCATCAACGTTGACGCCCCTTGGCGGGCGTCCTCAGCTCTTGCCCGACGCTAGAGTCAGGTCAGGTGAGCCGGTGCTGGTGGAATAGGTGCGTAGCATACCTGCTCCTTTGGAAAGGCTGGGCGGTGACGCTGATGCGTCCGGGTGGGGGCCCTTTCTGGGAGCCCCTGGATCGCGACTCTGACCAGGCTGGGCTGGACGTCACCCACCTCATTAGCATAAGGTAGGGAGTCATCGAATCGCTCTGGGGATAGGCTCCCTAAATGATTGAATGTTGGGGTGGGGAGCAGAGGCTCCCTGCGCGGCACTCAGGGGCGACATTGATGGTGGGTCCTAGACGCCTCCTGGTCCAGGTGGGCCATATCCTGGGTTGGGATTATGCCCTCCTCCTTGTAACGACGTACAAGATCGTTAATCTCCCCTCGTTGGATGACTTCCGATGGAGATATGCGGCATGGGCTCCCCACGGTTGTGGACGCAGATGCCGTTGCGGTAGTAGTGGATCCACACGGAGCGGCTATGCTGGTGTTACCCCTGCCCCTGCGTAGGCGAGTGGGTGGTGATCATGTTCCCATGGCAGTAACCTGATTCCTGAGAAGCAAGGAGGTGGACTCATCAGTGCTGAAAGGAAAATAAATCGACAACCTATGACCCAATGCCATTCCTTCTTCCATGGCCAGTAAGAGGGATCCACGTTGACAACGTCGCAGAACGGGATGCCCAACGTTCTACTGCCCCAAATTCTTGTGAGTTTCATTCCATGCCTGTTATTTTCTTGGCAGGACCCAGTACCAGATAGCTGGATCTGGTGACATGTCAATCCATGGATTCCCTGAGCATTACTAATCTTCATATTGAGGAGAATATATTCACGTTGGGTTCACCATTTCTGTTTCCAACGCTTTCTTTGGGGTGCGCACGTCCGTCTGCTTGAGTGCAACATGCATGAATTTTTGTTACCCCACCTTCCCGCTTTCCAAAGGCAGGCGAAATTCACTCCTTGTTTAGGGACGTCTGCTCCTTGATAGAAACAGGACGATGGGATGTCTGTTCTTCCTTCTGTGGATTCCTCCTCGAAATTCGTCACCTAGTTCGGGTCTCCCTCATAGATTTAATACGTTGTTCGTGAAACTCTTCTTGGCACCATATTTTCATGGACACCAGTTAATTACGCTGCTTCTGTTAGAACATTCCAAGGGGTCTGGTTAGGGAAACAACCTTTATTTAGGAGAGTAGTCACGCTGGGCATCACTGGCGTGTCTGGACGCTGGGGATTGGTGTGTCTTTCTTCTGTCCCTTATTACAGGGCTTCTCGAGGGCGCGAAAACCCGAGGAATCCCATATCAAATGAAAATAATCATATGCCATAGGCATGTATCTGAGGTTTTCCTTTGCTTCCCATGTTTAACATAGGGTATGCCGTGAGTTTAACGTCCAGCGGGGATGGATCAGACTGATCAGAACACTGATTAGAGTGGATCAGATTGAGGAACCCCACTGTGGGGAACACCGATATTGGGGCCAACACATGGGCGGCTACCTAGATGCTGTGGAGGGGAATGAAGTGGAATGATCTCACCGGGATGTGGCGGCCCGGGTAAGAGTCAGGATGGATGATGGTTTTGGGCTTGAGATTCCTGAGGCTTCCTACATACTATGCCTTGACATGGATCAAAATCCGCGTGGTTTGGGTAGTGGGGAATACAGTTTAACGTCATGCGGGACGGGGGGAGAACCGATGTAAATGGGTTTAGAATGATAGGGTGGTGGGATTGAACCTCGTGGAGGCTTCCTACGTACCATGCCTTGACATGGATCAAAGTCCTCGTATTTCGGGACGGGATGTGGGTGCCGACGAACCGATGTGAATAAGGACCTTGGTCCGATGGGTGATGGGATTGAACCCCAGGGAGGCTTCCTACGTACCATGAATTGACATGGATCAAAGTCCTTATAGTTCAAGAAGGGTTTCATCAGCGAACCGACGTGAATGAGGACCTTGGTCTGATGGAGGATGGGCTTGAACCTCTGGGAGGCTTCCTACGTACCATGCCTTGACATGGATCAAAGTCCTCATAGTTCAGGAAGGGTTATGTTGGCGAACCAATGTGAAGATGGAATGGGGGCCCGATGGGTGATGGGATTGAACCTCAGGGAGTCTTCCTACATACCATTCCTTGACATGGATCAAAGTCCTTGTAGTTCAAGAAGGGTTTTGTCAGCGAATCGATGTGAATGAGGACCTTGGTCCGATGGATGCTGGGCTTGAACCTCAGGGATTCTTCCTACATACCATGCCTTGACATGGATTAAAGTCCTCATATTTCGGGATGGGTTTGGTGGGGCTTGGCGCACCGACTCAGAGATAGTCGGGGCCAATGGTTGTTGGGCTTGAACCTCTGGGAGGTTTTCTACATACCGTGCCTTGACATGGATCAAAGTCCTCGTAGTTCGGGTGTGCAGTTTAACTTCATGCAGAACGGTCGCCAAATACAGTTTAACGTCATGTGGGATGGGGGTGTTGTCAATGTCGATGCTTACTCTAAGCCCACGTGAGTCGTGCTTAGTGTGAGAAACAAGAGGCAACAAGGACCCGACGATCACATTGTGGAAGATGCGTCCGTGGGATGTGGAGTGGGGCTTACGCGTGGGGCAGCCCAGGGAGAGAAATATTGGGACTTACTCCAAGATGGAGGCCCGATAGTGACAAAGTGCAGTGGGAGAGGGAGATTTGGACTTACTCCAAGATGGAGGCCCGATAGTGACAAAGCATAGCAGGTGAGGGATATTGAGACTTACTCCGGGATGGAGGCCCGATAGCGACAAAGCGCAGCGGGAGAGGGAGATTGGGACTTACTCCAAGATGGAGGCCCGATAGAGACAAAGCGCATCAGGAGAGGGATATTGGGACTTACTCTAGGATGAAGGCCATGTTCCCTATCACGCCCTCCACTAGCCTTGGCACTGAGGAAGTGAGGAGGAGCAGGGGTGCCGCCTCCTACAAGAAAAGCTATGGGCTTATTCCAAGGTGGCTGCCCTTCCCTGTGGACAAATGCCACTCCAAGAAGGGGGATATAATCCCCCGTGGAGACCAGAGGGCATAGAGAATGTCCAAGGAGGGGGACCCTGCATGCGGGGAATGGGGTCAGGTCACAGTTTAACGTCATGTGTTGAGGATGAGGTTGATTGGTAGTTTAACGTCCTACAGCTCGGACGAGGTGGGTTTTCTCCGCACCCCTAGGACTTACATAACCAGTACCCTCTTCTCCTTGTGGGAGGGAAGGCACCGACAACTCCGTACTGAGGGGGTGATGTGGAACGAACCATTGATTGGTCCACATTAGCGTGGATATGCGAAGAAGCAATAGCCATTAGCGTGCCTATACGAAGAAGCATTAGGTGCAACAACTCCATGGGCGGTATCGTCTAGGGGACATTGAAGTCACATCATACCAACCTGGAGGGTCGCAAGGGAAAAGGATTTTCCAAGTAGATGGGTCCATTGGCAGAGGCCTCATGGAGCTCTGTTGTTCCATGTGGTAGAGGGAACTTGCGAAGGGGTGTGCTTCATGAAGTGCGGTTCCTTAGCCTTAGCATGGGGCAGAGGTGAAAAAGGGAGGTGCTTCATGAAGTGGAAGGGAATTTGCAGTGCATAGCCTCGCGGAGCAAAGGTACCTTAGAGAGCAAGGTGTCGGGAAGCAATGTGCTTCACGAAGTAAAGTGACCCTGCCTTAGCAAATGGATCAAGTGTACATGAAGGGTGCTTCGTCAAGCATAAATGCTCTGCGATGACCCGAGTCCCCTTGGGGATCCCCTTACTTTGTGAAATCCCTTAGGCTTCGTGAAAGGAACCCCTCTTTGAAGAGGGGATCAAAATGAGACAATGGGGAGGTACTTTGCGAAGAAGAAGTACCTCACGCAGCTCATGGTTCTCCGAGCGGAAGAGTGCTTCACGATTCGGGAGATGAGAAGCTGAAAGGTCGGATTTTCCATCCTCCAGATCTCAGGGGGAGCCTGATATTTATAGGAAAGGGGCACCATGGAGCAGGGCTCACACGGATTTAAGAGGGGATGGGTGGCTTCATGGCGGGCTCGCGAACGTCAACCAGGGTTGCGGAGCGTCCCGCCTCCTTGGCTTCGCGGTGGGATCTCGAACGTTAAATTCGTTCGTGGAGCGTCCTGCCACCTATGCTTCACGGTGGGCTCACGAACGTCAAATGCGTTCGTGGAGCCTCCCACATTGTTTTCTTCATGACAGCTGCGGTGCTGGGGAACTTCGCGAAGGGGCTTCGCGAGGCAGTCCATGGGGCTGTCTTGGGGCCTTCTCACCTTGTTCCAAATTTTGGCGCCAAAAGTGACTCAATACTGGAAGTATGTCTTTGTGTTGGTGTCTTTTTTTAGTGATGCCTATGTTTTCTAGTGAAACTTTGGAAGGATGTCACATTTCTGGCGGTGTCTCATTTTAGCGATGTGTCCAGATGGAAATGTGACATTTTTTACCAATCCAAATTTCTATACTGGAGATGACTCAGCTGGCGATGAGTTATTATTTTGGTGGTGAGTCCTCTAATGGTATGTTAGGATAGTAGTGTCTCATACCTCACCAATTTTTTGAGTCAGTGTTATGACACATCTGACGGTGTATCAACCTCAACATTGCGATATGGTTGGTAGTGAGTCAATCTTGATGGTATCTCAACCTCAACGATGACTCATACTTAGAAATTTTTTTAGCACCTATCCAAGATTGTAATATTCTTTCATAAAACATGAAACTCATTAATATTATAATATTTTTGATTTAGTGATCATTAAAACAAGGAGGTCAATAATCCCCTCTTTTTAGTGATCACAAATAATGGCATCAAAGGTAAACAATTTATGACAGAAAATGTAAGATCAAAACAGAAATTATGATATATCATTCGTATTATTTGAAATATAAATCAAGACATTTTACTCCAGTGGTATTAAAGGCAAATAAATAAAATCACTTGTAAATACATAAGTAAATTACATACTAGAGTTCTCCCCATTTTGGGATTATCAGAAAGTGCATAATAAAAAAAAGAAAATATTAATAGAATATAAAAAACAAGAAAGATTCCCATTAATGATATCCAAAAAGTTTTTTAAAAAATTTATACAAAAATAGTAAAGGTAGGAAGAAAGTTAATACAAAAAACATAAGAATAAATCATTAAGAAAGAGAGTAAAAAATAATCCAAAAGTTGGAATCATAAATTTATTAAAAAAATTTCCCATCAAAACAAAAAGTATAATCCAATAACACTGTAAAGGCTGGGCAGAAGGGTCAATAGATTATTTTCCTTTACCCTTTAATTTATTTTAATCTGTTACAATAGGTGAAATAGGGTATGAAGAAGGTTTTGGAAAGGTAATTGGAATGTGAGTTGGAGTTCCAGCTAAAGCTTCAAGAGGTCAATTATCTATAATAATAAAAGGACTAACTTGTATCATATCTTATGAAGGAGGAAGAGGGAAAGGTTGGAATTGGGCAGGCATAGGTGCAATGGGATCCCTAGTAACTTCTGTTCTTAAAGATGCCTACGGGGTAATATGAATTTCTTACTGATCCACAACAACCATTCCATGAACATGGAGAAATAATTTCATAAGGTTGGTAAAATAAATTATTATCTGAACACATATCTCCATGGAAATTAATAAATATACTTTCTCTTCTATAAACTGATTTAGCATTGGATTAATCTCTTTCAATTGTTGTTTTATCTCCTTAAAGGCTTAGGTAACATGTGGTATCCTCAAATTCTCATCTAATAACTTGAAATTGGAATCCATGTGTTGACGCTCCTTTCGTCACAGAATCTAAAGATCGGAAAAGGGGGAATATCTGAGCTCAATGTGATTCATCCTTTGAAGAAACATCAAAAATCGACAAAGGGATGAACAAGGAGAACATTGCCCATAGGCCGCGCAAGTTCCCTCATGGTCGCGCAAGTACACTTGCGCGCCGCCTAGTGGTCGTGCAAGTACTTGCGCGACGCCTTATGGTCGTGCAAGTGACTTGCGCGACCTAAGTGATAACCGCCCGGTAACCGCCCGGTAACCGCCCAGGGTCTTCTTTTTCCTATAAATAGACCCTGTGGGCCCCCCATTCGAGAGGATCTCTTTCCAGAAACTCGGATCAAAGCTCCCGACGCTCAAGTCTCTTCTCAAAGCTTCCGGAACACTTCTAAGGTAATTTCTTACCTAGAATGGAAGTTCTAAAGAGAAGAAGGAAGGCCCAAGTGTTGAAACTTATCAAACACTTGCGCGCCAACTTAATTCCTTCAATATAACTTGCGCGTCCCTTCTCTGGAAGAACCTCAAGAGGACGGGAAAGGGTTTAATAAAGAGTCGCTCAAGTAATTCAACTCTGGTTGAAAATCGCGCAAGTATCCCTCATGTCGCGCAAGTATACTTGCGCGACCAACACTTGCGCGCCGACGCAGGACTTGCGCGACCTTCAAGACTTGCGCGCCCCTAGCTTTTTGGGTGCCCATCTTGCCCATTTTTACCCCTCTTAAGCCATTTCACCCTTCCTATTCAAGATTCAGTCTTCAAGATACTCTTCAAAAGCCATTTATGGCATGATTTCTTGATTTGACATCCTTATCTGAAAGGAATTCTGTGAAATACCTCTCAAACACCCAGTGATTTAAACATCTTTATGTCACCAAAGATTGAGAGTTCATTCATTTCAACCTCATCCTTTAAGATGAGAGAATCCTAACCCGGGTCTCCTTTTCAGGAATAAGACTCAGTCATAACCTTGGTCTTCCTTTTCAGGAGTAAGCCCCAAGTCCCCTAACCTGGGTCTCCTTTTCAGGAATAAGACTCAGTCATAACCTTGGGCTTCCTTTTTAGGAGTAAGCCCCAAGTCCCCTAACCTAGGCTTCCTTCTCAGGAATAAGTCCTAGTCATAAATCTTGGGCATCTTTCTTAAGAATAAGCCCCAATCAAGTTCCCAAACTTGGGCATCCTCCTCAGGAGTAAGCCCCAAACCCAAATCCCCTAACCTAGGCTTCCTTCTCAGGAATAAGTCCTAGTCATAAATCTTGGGCATCTTTCTTAAGAATAAGCCCCAATCAAGTCCTTTAATCTTGGGCATCCTCCTCAGGAGTAGGCCCCAAACCTTAATCCCTAACCTGGGTCTCCTTTTCAGGAATAAGACTCAGTCATAACCTTGGGCTTCCTTTTCAGGAGTAAGCCCCAAGTCCCCTAACCTAGGCTTCCTTCTCAGGAATAAGTCCTAGTCATAAATCTTGGGCATCCTTCTTAGGAGTAAGCCCCAAGTCTCTTAAAATTTCTCTTAACCAGTCATAAATTACCTTTGATTTGGGTTTCCTTTTCAGGAATAAAACCCAATCATAAGTCCCCTCCTAACTTGGGCATCCTCCTTAGGAGTAAGCCCCAAGATTAGAGTATTCAAATCTCCATAAAGCACATCTAACTTTGTGGACCCTGTTCTTGGATTTTCTCCCTAAAAGTAAATCCTAAACCTTCGCCTATCTGGGCAGTCATCTATACATAAGCCCCAAAACAAATTCTTATGATTGCATCTTTTATGGCACAATTGTCTAAATTTTACCAATACCTCTTGTTTCTCACACCGAGCATGACTCACGTGAGCTTAGAGTGTAAAAGTAATTATGACATTCATCTTTGAGCCATCAATCATAAAACATCATATCCCATTCCTCGAACTACGTGGGTTCTGATTCCTTTTTTCAAAAACAAAGGATACGTAGGTAGCCCATTTATGGGTTCGATCCCAACATTGAAATAATCTCTGTCCTTCTGAATGACGATAAACTTCAAGTGCCCCACTGAGTGGCTTTAAAACCAGCCTGGTCATCAAAATGACCAAGAGACTTTTATATAAATGTTTTGAAGGATACCATTGACCAAGAATCTCTAAAAAAATATAGATGATTCTATATTTGATGAAGAACCTCGAATACATATAAAAGATTCTCTAAATTTCTTGCATATTTAATCATTGATTGTTAAAACTAAAGGAAAGCTCATTTTATACTTGGTAATGTAATAAGGATTCACGAACTTAACTTAAATCTATAAAGAGAGTCCCGGAGTAGACAATAATTCCCCTCAAAAAGGTGTGATGAGTCCGACCTCCCATCCTCTCGACCAATGCAAATTCCTAAGCCTCATTAGCCCACAAGCTAATGAGCGCCTGCCTTTGGAAAGTAGGTCCAAACGGATGTGGAATCATTGGATGTTTCCGGTTCTACGAACAAACCCGTTAGAAACCGATCGGAACGTTTGAATCTCCCGTCCAGGAGGTCATCCCCGGATTCCGCGCGAAACAAAAATGGTGAACCCGACGTGAATCCTTAACCAAGTTAAAGTGATGTTCTTCTTATCTGTTAGGCCCTTTGGGCCAACAAGGCAATCATTGACATATGATCATCCAAAAGATGCAGTAGCCGGATTCATCTTGATTATGTCTGTTATATGGAACAGGCACTCTTTTTTCAAGATCTTCTACAAAAAAATGGCTTTCCTTAAATTCACCCCTGTGAATACTGCTGCTGGGAACACCTCTACTGTGAGGTCTGCTGCCGTGAAAACCAATGCTGCTACTCCTGCTGGAACGTCATCCGCTCTGAGGATGACATCACCAACTCAGCGTCTTCAACGCTGTGTTTCAAATGCACTGGTTAAGGAGTACCGTCGTAACGGTACTATCCCAACTCTGGAGGCCGCTCGTCAAGCCCTCCAAGTTAACAATTCTACCTGGTCGTCCGGACAACGGCGACCAGCAATCAAGAAGCAGGCGGTGCTGACTACCGTCTCCAACCGTTTCGGGTCGTTATCCCCGGAACGCAATTTCCATTCACTCCCTTATTCTGAGGAAGTGAATGAGCAGGTCCCGCAGGACCTTAATTCAAAGAGACAGGAGTCCTTCTCAAGGGCTCCCATCAACAATCGCCGCCAGACTCGTGCGGTAGTGCGCCCTCAACATGATGAGGGTACCGGCTCCAGGAATTCAGCTCAGGTTCCTCGAACCCGAGCAGGCAAGATGAATCACCAGAGACGGAATCCGGTTAATAATAGGCAGGTTGTCATCCCTGCCATCTCCGGAGAAGTCCACCAACCTAACTTGGTGGCAAACAACGAGCAAGCACAAACACCTGCCCGTTTTAATCCCGCTGTCCAGCAGACTCGTCTGGCAGCATCAAGCCGATCCCGCCAGGCAATTCCGGCGGAGTACCATAGGCAGGAACATACACCTGCTTATACATCAGCAGTTAGTCAGCAGGCTCGTCTGACTACATATGATGGATCTCGTCAACCGCGTTTGGCGAAGTGTAATCAGCAGGCACATATACCTGCTAATACTAATCAAGTCTACCAACAGTCTCGCTTGGTAGCACCCGGAGAAGTCAGTCGGAAAGTCCCGACGACAAACAGGAGGCAGACTAAACTCTCTGCCTCCACACTTGAGTACTGTCAGAATTCACTGACAGGAAAAGGAGGACAGGAGCAGGCACATACACCTACTCCAAGCCCGGAATGGACGTATATCCCTGTTCCGGCGGCTGAAGTCACCAAGCATATTTTATCAATGGTGAAAGAGCAGAAGCAAATTCCTGCTCATATTCTGGATGCTTGCCAGGATATCATAACATCTTCAGCATCATCTCAGGGACAGACACATAAATCTATCCCTAGCAGTGGAGTGACACATCAACAATTCACTCCGGAACAGACACACACATCTGTTCCAGTCCAAGAGGGTTGTGGGGCCTACTCCCCCATATCATATGGACAACCAAGTCAGGCACATACACCTGATTTGAGCGATGATCGTCAGCCTAACCTGACCATCTTTCCTGATCAGGCACATACACCTGCTCAGAGCAATCACTTTCGTCATCAAGTGATTTCTAAAGCGAGTAAGAAGGCATCTAAGAAAAAGATCCGCCCAGCACAGTCAGGAGATCAAAGGCCAATCTGCAACAAGGCCTTGCTCGATGCTGGAGTTCTTGAAGCCCTCAGACATTTATCTGTCGGAATTCAAGATTCTACTCCCTCAGTTCCCAATAACAGGAACATTAATCCCGAAGGTCTTCAACAGACACTTCCTCATGAAGACTTGCTTCATGAAAATTCGGTCAATCTTGAAGTTTCTTCTTCAGATGAGAACCACAGGAACCCTCTGTGTGGTCAGAAGACCAAGGAGCAAGAGATATCATCTTTTGCTGTAACCCATCATGAAGGTCCTCCTCATGGTGATGAACTTCGCTGCGAAAGTCCTCTCCGCAGTAGTGATTCACATTGTCTCGAAAATTCTTCAGAAGGCAATGTAGTGCCGAGAAAGCCCTCTTATCTTGAGGCACTTGCAAACGTAAAACCAGTCATGTCTGAGGCTTTACTATCGGCAGGTGAAACTCTTTCTCCATCAGAAGATAGCTTGGGGTTCAGGTTATTCTCCGAACCTTCCCTAGGTCATTCATCTTCCAGCATGAATAGTGATTCCTCTACCAATCTTGTTGAATCCGATGAAGCAACAAGGAAACACCAACTCTGGTCCAAACAGGTAGAAGAATCTTCATTTAATGATAAAGAGGAAATGCTGAACATGAGGAAAAAACTGGCAAAAGGTGAAGTACCAGTCATGTTTTGGCCTTTGGCTGATTCACAGTATGACATTCCAAAGATGTTGACGGATGATGGAATCCATGATATTCGTCTTAACATATGGAAAACTCTTTGTCAATTAAAGAAGAAGGTATTATCTTACGATGAATATGAAAATCATCTTAAGATAATAGAAGGGTTACAACGCCAGATTGATTTGGCATCTCTATCAGTCTCTCGGTATCCGAAGGCTGAAAAGCAACAGAGAACCCTTCAACGTTCATGCCTTGGCGCGCTGAGAAAATTGCGCCAGTTAATTTCCAATGCTCCATCTAATGTTCATATCAGAGGATGGGGTGTTCACGGAGCACTACATTTCACAGTGCTTTCCGGTCAACAAAGCCCGCCGAAAATGGTCTCATGCAATGTTATTGCCCATGGCCGGCCACAGTCAATGGGCTTTGTTCATAATCAAAATCTTGCTCGAGATCAAGCTTCAACTAGTTCCTCTCAAAGTCAAGTATATAGAGAACAGGTTGTTGAATTGCTCCTACACCAAGCAGGCGAGAATATTGCACAAGCCTCTCGTCTGGAGCAAACACGTCATCAAATGACAGAAGTTTCGGAAATCATCCAATGGTCTGTTGAACCAGGTGATAAAAGTGGATACAGGTTAATGCATCCAGCTAATTTCCGAACTAAGATTCGCAAGATCAAGAGAGATTTTAAAAAAATCTCAGACATAGCATGTCAAGAGACACCCCAGCTTGCCAGACTGGGGACTTCTCTAACCCAACCCTCAGAATCAACGAATGGGATTCGAGGGGTTGAGCAGAAGCAACAGGAATACCCCCAGTCCACCGGACTGGGGACTTTTTCAAATCTTCAATCCCTCCCTCAGAGAAAGTCAGTATTCTCTCGATTAGGGAAGAAGCCTCAAGAGGAACGAAGAGCCAAGCTATCAGGAGATTCTCTCCAAGTGACGGTTCACAAAGAAATTCCTGAGGGATCAAGTCAACGGAATGCCATGTCTTATCATGGACATAAAAGGAGACAATATCACAGAAATGATGATAGAAAGGATTCCATGAAATATGCATCCATTAATGTCATCACCGCCGTTGCTGCTGATTCACCAGATGAGGCTCAATCAGAGGGATCAGACGAAGAGGTTCCTGCTCAAGAAGTTGCGCACACAGACCTAAATGAAGAAGGTGTGCGCACACGTAATCAAAGGCTTACCCAAAATCTGGGTATTCCTTCAAGTAACCCACTTCCCCCTCTCCGAAAAGGATCCAATAAGGGGAAAGGAAAGAATCAGGTTACTTCTCACCCTTCCTCTGAAGGAGGTCAATCGCTCTCATTAGAGCAAAGGCTTGCACAACAAGAGGAAGAAATGAAAGAATTAAGAAGGTTGAATGCAGAACTACTTCAGAGCAGTCTTCTTCTTAAGAATGCTGAAGTCCAACAGCCGAAGGAATTTGTTGTAACTACTGAGATGGATCAGGAATATCCTCCTTTGTCAGTACACCCACAGAGGTCTAATCCTACGGGTCAAACGCAACAACGGTTGGCAGCACTACCATTAGTTGCAGCACCAACCTCCACGGCTGTCCAAGCTCCATTCATTGCACCTATCCAAAACCAAGTTCAACCTGACATTTCTCAAAAGTTAATGACTACTATTGAGTCATTAACTGCTCGGTTAGAAACTATGGAAGGGAAACGGGCGCAAGTTCAACCTGAAAAGAAAGTTTACCCTGAATGGGTAGATTCAATTTCTCCTCCATCCAGTTTTGGAAACCCTATTTTCCCTACTTTCAATGGATCAGGCGACCCTGAACAACATTTGACGCATTACGTGTCTTGTTGTGATCCTATGATGGGAACTCCAGAACAACAAGAAGCAGTGAAACTCAGATGCTTCGTGCGAACCTTGCAAGGACCAGCTTTTGTCTGGTATACAAGCTTGCAATCCCGGTCAGTCATCGGATGGGAGGATCTTCGTCAAAAATTCCTTCTTCAGTTCAGCTCAACTTTGCCAAAAACGACAGTTTTCGATCTTACAAACTGCAAGCAAAGGGAGAATGAAAGAGTCTCTGATTTCATTGCTCGTTGGAAGGGATTAACGTATTCCTTGAGTTTATCACTCCCTCAGGAGGAATTGTTTCCAATCTGTGTGGCAAATTTGCATGACGAATTACGCACGCCATTGATCCCTGTGAAATACACAGGAGGGTTTCGAGACCTTACTTCAATCGCTCAACAGATTGAAGATTCCCTTATGCAGGCTAAGGTTAAATCTCGTGTAATTCCATCAGCTCCAGGAAGAAGAATGGGTAAAGCAGAAACTGCTACAGTTATGCTTAAACAGGCACCTGTACCTATTTCTACTTCAAAACCTTCATCTTCTCGAAGGGCTCCACCTCCTGAACGCCAACAACAAAGGCTGTTTCGTCCAAATGATCAAAAAGATCAACGACGAAAACAATTTGAGGATATGAAGAGTAAAACATACTCTTTCCGAAGTGAGCAAGTTCCTGGTTACTTCATTTCAGCTCTGGAAAATAATTTGGTCCAACTACCAGTGCCGAAGAGACCAAACAAGGAAGGAGATGAAGACCGTCCCAATTATTGTCCCTTTCATCAAATGTTGGGGCATCCCATCCAGGAGTGTTTTGTCTTTAAAGACCTCCTGCAAAAGATGGTCGACTTGGGACAAGTCAAATTGAAGGGTTCTTCAGCCCATGTAGCGTGTATTACCGCTACAGATCCAGAGGAAGGAGGCGAGTGGCAGGAAGTCAAAAGCAAAACTGCGAAAAAATATGATGATTGGATGGTCAGAAAGACAATCAATCGGACCCATTCCATTTTGCGAACACAATTGAAGAAGACAATTGTGTCTCCTACAAAAGCTGCAGTAAAGCCTCCATCAAAGGATAAATCCTCAAAAGGGCAGAGCAATTCAAAGAAGAAAGAGGAATCAGGAGAAGATGAGTATGTATCAAAGCCTAAATTGTCTTTGACTCTGGCAGATTTCATGCCATCTACTTCAAAGCCACGGGCACCGTCCCACCAAACGGCACAGCCTAAACAGGCCAACCAGGCAGAGTCTTTATCAGACGAAGAATTGATCTTTGGTTCTGTTAATATGATTCAATTAACAGATTCATATTCCAGTCTTGATGAGCCTGAATTCCCTATATCAAATAAAGGAACCCCAGGAAGTTCTAGAGGTTCAGGATATAGGGGAAGACGTGGATCTTTCCGAAGCCACTACTCTAATTCTACCCATGCTAGCACTGTATATGCAGCAGAAACTCGTGGTAGAGCCCTTCAGCGAGCTCAAAATGAACAAGCAAGTTCTTCTGCCAATGGCCAACTCAGCTTCGGCACAATTATTTTGGAAGACCGATTAAAGGTTCCATCTTCTTTATCTCAGCAAGCAAATGGATCTAATCAGTCTAATTTTCCAAAACCAAAGATGTTGCCAACTTCAATACAAGATGCATCAGCTTCCAAAGCATCTGCTTCCAAGGTACCTGCTAAACCACATATTCCTATTGGGAAACACAGGCCTCTAGATCAAAAGTATGATATATTGAAACACTTGGCCCAAGTACCAGCCAAATTATCAATTTTGGATGCTTTGAATCTATCAAGAGATCTTCGGGAAGCACTCATCGAAGCTTTGTCAAGTCCTCAAGAGTTTGAAGCTGAGATTGCTGCAGCTGAAATTTATCACATAGAAAATAATCCTGCAGAATGCCATGCAGTGATATCTTTTACTGATAAAGATGAGGATGATGTTGTGCATGGGCACATAAAACCTTTGTACTTATCTGGCAAAGTCAATGGTATAGATGTTCGAAGAGCTTTCATTGACAATGGTTCAGGAGTCAACCTCATGCCCATTCGCACACTTCGTCGATTGGGCCTCACAGAATCTGATTTATCTCCTTCTACCATGATGTTGCAAGGATATGATAAAAATGAACAAGAACCACTGGGAGAAGTTACGCTCAGAACTCAGTTTGGAGATCTTGTTTCCAATTCAGATTTCATGATTGTTGATCAAGACTCAGCTTTCAATATCTTGCTTGGAAGACCCTGGCTACATCAGCATGCAGCTATTCCATCGTCATACCATCAATGTCTCAAATACTGTTTCGATGGTCAAGTTGGAACATTGTATGGTGATAAGGCCCCGTTCAAGACATGTGAGTCTCAATACATTGAGGCGGAATTTTATCACATGAAGAGAAGAGAAAAATCTACAATGAAGGAAATTACCAAAGTTAATGCTCCATATGGTCTGGAAAAAATTCCAATAAATCCATTTTCACATGTGAGTACAGATTATGTGTTACCTATCAGTCAAATTGACAAAATAGGCCCAAATCAAAATACTCTTATGGAAAGATCCATAATGTCAATTACGGCAATCGAGCCAGACAACATGGGAGAAATTGGTAACTTACCAAGCAGTGATGAAGGCATAAGTGGTGACGTTTTCATTTCGTCTGCTGAAATCCAACAAGTCTATACTTCGCTAATCAGGCCAGAAGAAGTTATAGCAACACCAGAGGTGAATATTGATGTCGATTCTCAATCCATCATCTCCTCTTTGATTCCCAAAGAAGACCTTTTATCATCAATAGGGTCGGAAATGGAAGCTTCTTCTTCAAAATGTGAAAATTTTGACATCTCTTATGATCATGAGAATTTCATTTTTTCATCTACTTTGCAAGTAGAAACAGAAGAAATAACACCTGATGAAGAGGAAGAGGAAGATCTTAGAGATGCTCCTCCAGCATTTGAAGAGGGTATCTCTACCACTGTGGATGAACTCAGAGAAGTAAATCTGGGTACAGAGAAAGATCCACGCCCCACTTTAATTAGTGCAGCCATGAACATTAAAGAACAAGAGATGTATATTTCTTTTCTAAAGCAAAATAAAGATATTCTTGCTTGGAATTATACAGAGATGCCTGGCCTTGATCCTGATGTTGCCACCCATCATTTGGGTTTGCCAAAAGAACATCGAGGATTCAAGCAAGCCGCTAGAAGAACACACCCGACCTATGCTTCCAAAATTGAGGCTGAAGTGGATAAGCTTATCAAAGCTAACTTCGTCAGAGAAGTTCAATATCCCAAGTGGTTGGCTAATATTGTCCCTGTAAAGAAGAAGAATGGACAAATTAGGGTTTGCATCGATTTCAGAGATCTTAATCGGTATTGTCCTAAAGATGATTTCCCAGTTCCGATTACAGAACTCTTAATTGATGCGACGGCTGGCTATGAAGTACTTTCTTTCATGGATGGATATTCTGGATATAATCAGATCCGAATGGCCCCAGAAGATGAGGAATATACAGCCTTCAGAGCTCCTCAAGGTGTGTTTTGTTACCGAGTGATGCCCTTTGGTTTAAAGAATGCAGGTGCAACATATCAACGCGCCATGCATCGTATCTTCAAACCTTTTCTAGGGAAGTTTGTTGAATGCTATGTAGATGATTTGGTGGTTAAATCCAAACAACGTTTTGATCACTTGGCTGATTTGGAAGTCGTATTCCACAAACTTCGACAACATAATTTGAAGATGAACCCCTTAAAATGTGCTTTTGGGGTAACCTCAGGAAAATTCCTCGGCTTTGTTGTACGCCATCATGGTATTGAAGTCGATCCTGAGAAGACCAAATCAATCCTTGGTATGTCACCTCCTCAGAATTTGAAAGAATTAAGAGGACTTCAAGGACACTTAGCCTATATTCGGCGTTTCATCGCCAATTTGGCAGGCAAAAGTTTACCTTTTACCAAATTATTGAAGAAAGGAGTCACTTACCAGTGGACTAAAGAATGTCAAGAAGCATTTGATGTTCTCAAGAAATACCTCTTAAGTCCACCAGTACTCATTCCACCTGTTGAGGGTAGACCTCTTATCCTCTATGTGACAGCTTTAGAGCGATCATTGGGTGCCTTTCTCGCTCAAAAGAATGATGCTGGGAATGAAAATAGTCTCTACTATCTCAGTAGAACTATGCTTGAAGCAGAAACCCGGTATTCGAGTATTGAAAAATGCTGCCTAGCATTAATCTTTGCAGTTCAGAAACTGAGACACTACCTGCAACATCACGAGGTCCAATTGGTATCTCGTAATAATCCACTCAAATTCATCCTTAGTCGTCCAATGCTTACAGGACGTCTGGCAAGGTGGGCGGTTATTTTACAGCAGTTCGACATTCAGTATATGTCTCAAAAGGCAATTAAGGGCCAAGCTCTGGCTGATTTCCTGGCTGAACACCCTTCAGTGGAAGACACGTATTCAGATATCGAACTCCCTGATGAGGAAGTTTTTTCTATTCAAGAGAATCCTCAAACATGGGAAATGTATTTTGATGGTGCTTCTAGAAGTCCAACAGGGAAGAAAATGGAAAATCCTAAATTCAACAAAGTTGGTTTAGGAATTGTGCTCATTTCTCCAGATAAGGCAGTGTTACCTTATTCCTTTTTGTTGTGGGAAGGTGGTACCAATAATGAAGCTGAATACCAAGCTCTCATTGCAGGCTTGGAGTTAGCACTTCAAGCACAAGTGGATCACTTAAAGGTAAAAGGTGATTCAGACCTGGTAATCAAACAAGTCAATGGGGATTATGCCATCAGAAAAGAAGAATTAATCCCTTTGTATGATTACGTCAGAGAGTTAATGTCAGAATTCCCTTCAGAACCGACATTTTCTTATGTCCCAAGATCACAAAATGCTCAAGCTGATGCACTGGCTAATATAGCCACAGCTTTAGCAGATCCAAATCGGGACGAGACAACCATCGGTATTGCCCACCGTCGTGCAATTTCACCTTATGTTCAAGTCAGAACAGAGGAAATTAATGAAATTAGTCCCATTCCTGAACCATATGGTCATACTACAGGATGGATGTCACCTATCAGGGAATACCTTCAAAATGGAACACTTCCACCTAATAGAGCCGAGAGAGAACAAATTCGGCGACGTGTGATCAATTTTACTCTTTATGATGGTCCAAACCACCTCGAGAAAATTCTCTACAAACGTGGTTTTGATGGAGTTCTCCTTAGATGTATTGATGGTGAAGAGACAATGGCTGTCATAAAAGAAGTGCATGCAGGAGTCTGTGGTGCCCACCAGTCTGGACATAGATTGTCTGATCAAATTCGAAGACTTGGATACTTATGGCCTTCAATGATACAAGATTGTGTTAATTTCACAAAGAAGTGTCATTCATGCCAAGTATATGCCAATTTCATTCATCAACCTCCAGAGTTGCTTCATACAGCTAAATACTCATGGCCATTTTTCACATGGGGAATGGATGTGGTAGGACCTTACCCTTCAGCTACGGCCAAGCAGTTTAAGTACATTCTTACTGCTACTGATTTCTTTTCCAAATGGGCAGAGGCAGTACCTCTCAAAGAAGTCAGTTCTAAATGCATTGTTAGCTTCATCAAGTCTAACATCATTACTAGATTTGGTGTCCCTCATACCATATTGACAGACAACGACACCAACTTCTGCTCTTCTGAGGTAAAGAGATTGTATCAAGAATACAACATTAAGTCCAACCATTCATCTCGATATCATGCAGCGGCTAATGGCCAGATAGAGGCCTTCAACAAGACTCTTTCAAATATACTGCAAAAGATGGTGGATAAAGATAAGAGGTCATGGCCTGATAAACTCTATCATGCTTTATGGGCTTATCGGACTACCACTCGCAATGCAACGTGGTCTACTCCATATTCATTGGTATATGGAACAGAAGCAGTCTTGCCAATTGAAGTCCAATTGCCCTCACTCAGAATAGCCATTTGTGATCAGTTATCAACAGATGAGCAATCCCAAAAGCGGTTGAATGAATTGGAACAGTTAGATGAAAAAAGATTGTGCACTTTGCACCACTTGGAAATCTATCAGAATCGAATAGCACGAGCTTTTAACAAAAAAGTTCGTCTTCGTTCATTCATTCAGGGAGAATTGGTATTGGTTCTCAGAACACCAATGATACCAGGAAAGAAGCCTCCCAAGCTTGAACCAAAATGGGAAGGACCTTATTCAGTACATAAGGTCTACTCTAATGGAGCGTATTCTCTGATTTCAATGGATGGAGAACACATCACGACTCCAACTAATGCCAGATTTCTGAAGAAGTATTTTGTATAAACACAAAATATTGTTCACAGAACTAAGACTCTTACATTTGGTTCATACAGCAATGGTACAGTATGACCTTAAAACTACAACTACGTCCATCATGACGATAAACTGTATGGTCCGTGCATATGACCTTAAACTATTCGCACTTATGTCCCTGCAACATGACACTAAACTGTGCAGCACCAATAGTCCTAACTGCAAGACTTTAAACTGCATAGTCCCTGATTTTGTCCTACATGACAATAAACCGTATAGAAGTTCCTATATTTTGTCCGAGATGACATTAAACTATATTTTGTCCTAGCGACATGACATTAAACTGTGTGGCACTTTCATCGTCCAGCATGACGTTAAACTGTGTTAAGTCCCTTATTGTCCTACATGACACTAAACTGTATTCTGTCCGAGATGACATTAAACTATATTGTGTCCTAGCAACATGACATTAAACTGTGTGGCACTTCCAACGTCCAGCATGACGATAAACTGTAAAAAGATCAGAACTGATATCCTCATATTGATTCACCTTAGTCTTAGCTACATGACTTTAAACTGTACAGCACCAGATCGTCCTTGCTATATGACATTAAACTATACGGCAATGGTCCAGTATGACTTTAAAACTGCAACTTCGTCCCGCACGACATTAAACTGTGAAAAAGTTCCATAAACCGTCCAGCATGACCTTAAACTGCATCATCCCTGGTCCATGTATATGACCATAAACTATTTTGCAAATCCCTTATGTCCAGCAAGACGTTAAACTGTGACGTCCTAACTACATGACGCTAAACTGTATAAAAGTCCCTCACGTCCGGAAAGACGTTAAACTATATAATCTCAAAAGTCCAGTATGACATTAAACTGCACCATTCACGGTCCATGCATATGACCTTAAACTATTCGCACTTTCGTCCAACATGATGTTAAAATGGTACACTCTTTTGTCCTTACTGCATGACATTAAACTGCACAGTCCTTTTTTTTTCGTCCAATATGACGTTAAACTATTTTTATCCCCATCGTCCTAACTACATGACGCTAAACTGTACAGAAAATCTTTGATAGGTCCTACATGACATTAAACTGTGCATCGTTAAGGTTGTTATTACCTCTTGTTTCTCACACCGAGTATGACTCACGTGAGCTTAGAGCGAACATCAACCATAACACTCCCTTTGGGCCACTAACCATGTATAAGTCCCAACAACATTTTTTTTTATTATTATTAGATCATTGTCCCCAAAAACAATTTCATCGTTAATTCATTCTTTAATTGAACTACACAGACTTTGATCCTTGCCCTCCAGGCTGGGTATGTAGGCAACCTCCCAAGGTTCAAGCCCAAAAACAATCTCTTCACATCGGTTCACCACCATCTCATATGATGTTGATTTGTGAAACCGCCCCTGAAATCAATATCTTTACATTGATTCATTTTCGTCCTTGTTATACGACGTTAAACTATACAACACTTTTGTCCGGTACGACAATAAACTACAATATTCTTTGATTTCCTCATTTGAGAGAGAACTATTATTGACATTGATTTTTCAATCATAGTTTTTCATTTTTTTTAAAAGACTACGTGCATACATGGTAATGCCTGAATTTTTTATCTTAAGTTAAACCATCATTGCACTAAAGTCCCCTTTCAACCTTCACATGTACGAACCAAATTTGTACAAAGGGTAATTCTAGAACTACGTGGACTTGATTCCCATCCTTATGGGATACGTAGGAACATTCGAGTGTCCCTCGAATCCAGTCCCAAGTCTTTTGGGCCTAACCCCGAATTTCACTTTCAGTCCCTTGGCTGAAAAGCCCTCATGAAAACACACACTGTGTATTCATTATTATGGTCCAAATTCTATGACCCTAAACTAAGATCACTCATCCTTTCGTCCTGCACGACGTTAAACTGCATTTCAAGAACTACGTATGGCTTGATTCTCATTCTTATGAGATACGTAGTGAAGTCCAAAATTTCAATTCAGGACCCAGCCAGAACATGATTATGGTTATCATTGACCTATGTATCTCTACATACATTGGACAACACCCATATTTATGTGTTATAATCCTAACTTGAAAATATTTTCAGATCTTCATAACCCTTTTCATGACTTCTAGTCACAAAAATTTCAAACTTCTGAGAATTCTTTTGCCTGACTATGCAGCACGTGCCCATAGGTGGCCTTGCATAAACAGTCCACATAAAAGACTTGTCAGCCAAAAGATGCTATTTTATTTGACCATGCAGCCAATGCCCATAGGTGGCCCTGCATGTTTTCAACCCCCTAACGGGTTTGTTAAATAATAGTAACTTCATTCTTGGGAAGAATGCCTCTTTTGTTCTTATTTTGTCTTAAACGACAGTATGTAGGGATCCGCAAAAATAGCCATCCTTAACATATTTGTCCCATATCTTTTTTCATGATCTGAAAGTATTCAAGTCCATGGTTTATTCTTCTTCCCTACGTTTGGGTCAGACCTTCGTAGGAGTGATATTCATCCAGTTCTTCGATATTCTTGTTCGGAAATATCCTTTCCATATTCAAGTACCTCTTTCCATACAACAAACTCTATGCTTTAGAAAATTTGAATCTCCATAAACTTTCACTGGCTTTTAGCACTAGGAAAGTAAATTTCTGAGAGTTCTTTTGCCCGACTATGCAGCACGTGCCCATAGGTGGCCTTGCATAAACAGTCCACATAACAGACTTGTCAGCCAAAAGATGCTATTTTATTTGACTATGCAGCCAATGCCCATAGGTGGCCCTGCATATTTCAACCCCCTAACGGGTTTTGTTAAATAATAGTAACTTCATTCTTGGAAACTACTTTTTCTAATTCCTTCTAGCTCTTTTTCATATCATTCCTCAGATTCAAATATTCTTAAAGCCATAGTTTACATATTTTCTCTCATACTTGAGTATGGTAATTTGTTTTCAGATAAATTATCAAGGAATTGAATCCATTTTAATCCTTTTTTCGGTCAAAGCTATTTCGACCTTAAACATTAGCCCCTTTATGTCCGGCATGCATGACTTTAAACTGCCCACAAAAGACAAAGGAACTCTGAATAAAAGTCAAGTTCCATCACACTTGCGTGCTGCCCTCTGTGCACTGAAGACTTGCGCGCCCCCTTTTCCTTTGGATGGATTCAATTTCCTCAGAGTCAAATCCTCATTTCTTTCCGGATCCAACTCTGAGGGGGGACTTTTGTTGACGCTCCTTTCGTCACAGAATCTAAAGATTGGAAAAGGGGGAATATCTGAGCTCAATGTGATTCATCCTTTGAAGAAACATCAAAAATTGACAAAGGGATGAACAAGGAGAACATTGCCCATAGGCCGCGCAAGTTCCCTCATGGTCGCGCAAGTACACTTGCGCGCCGCCTAGTGGTCGTGCAAGTACTTGCGCGACGCCTTATGGTCGTGCCAGTGACTTGCGTGACCTAAGTGATAACCGCCCGGTAACCGCCCGGTAACCGCCCAGGGTCTTCTTTTTCCTATAAATAGACCCTGTGGGCCCCCCATTCGAGAGGATCTCTTTCCAGAAACTCGGATCAAAGCTCCCGACGCTCAAGTCTCTTCTCAAAGCTTCCGGAACACTTCTAAGGTAATTTCTTACCTAGAATGGAAGATCTAAAGAGAAGAAGGAAGGTCCAAGTGTTGAAACTTATCAAACACTTGCGCGCCAACTTAATTCCTTCAATATAACTTGCGCGTCCCTTCTCTGGAAGAACCTCAAGAGGATGGGAAAGGGTTTAATAAAGAGTCGCTCAGGTAATTCAACTCTGGTTGAAAATCACGCAAGTATCCCTCATGTCGCGCAAGTATACTTGCGCGACCAACACTTGCGCGCCGACGCAGGACTTGCGCGACCTTCAAGACTTGCGCGCCCCTAGCTTTTTGGGTGCCCATCTTGACCATTTTTACCCCTCTTAAGCCATTTCACCCTTCCTATTCAAGATTCAGTCTTCAAGATACTCTTCAAAAGACATTTATGGCATGATTTCTTGATTTGACATCCTTATCTGAAAGGAATTCTGTGAAATACCTCTCAAACACCCAGTGATTTAAACATCTTTATGTCACCAAAGATTGAGAGTTCATTCATTTCAACCTCATCCTTTAAGATGAGAGAATCCTAACCTGGGTCTCCTTTTCAGGAATAAGACTCAGTCATAACCTTGGGCTTCCTTTTCAGGAGTAAGCCCCAAGTCCCCTAACCTGGGTCTCCTTTTCAGGAATAAGACTCAGTCATAACCTTGGGCTTCCTTTTTAGGAGTAAGCCCCAAGTCCCCTAACCTAGGCTTCCTTCTCAGGAATAAGTCCTAGTCATAAATCTTGGGCATCTTTCTTAAGAATAAGCCCCAATCAAGTTCCCAAACTTGGGAATCCTCCTCAGGAGTAAGCCCCAAACCCAAATCCCCTAACCTAGGCTTCCTTCTCAGGAATAAGTCCTAGTCATAAATCTTGGGCATCTTTCTTAAGAATAAGCCCCAATCAAGTCCTTTAATCTTGGGCATCCTCCTCAGGAGTAGGCCCCAAACCTTAATCCCTAACCTGGGTCTCCTTTTCAGGAATAAGACTCAGTCATAACCTTGGGATTCCTTTTCAGGAGTAATCCCCAAGTCCCCTAACCTAGGCTTCCTTCTCAGGAATAAGTCCTAGTCATAAATCTTGGGCATCCTTCTTAGGAGTAAGCCCCAAGTCTCTTAAAATTTCTCTTAACCAGTCATAAATTACCTTTGATTTGGGTTTCCTTTTCAGGAATAAAACCCAATCATAAGTCCCCTCCTAACTTGGGCATCCTCCTTAGGAGTAAGCCCCAAGATTAGAGTATTCAAATCTCCATAAAGCACATCTAACTTTGTGGACCCTGTTCTTGGATTTTCTCCCTAAAAGTAAATCCTAAACCTTCGCCTATCTGGGCAGTCATCTATACATAAGCCCCAAAACAAATTCTTATGATTGCATCTTTTATGGCACAATTGTCTAAATTTTACCAATACCTCTTGTTTCTCACACCGAGCATGACTCACGTGAGCTTAGAGTGTAAAAGTAATTATGACATTCATCTTTGAGCCATCAATCATAAAACATCATATCCCATTCCTCGAACTACGTGGGTTCTGATTCCTTTTTTCAAAAACAAAGGATACGTAGGTAGCCCATTTATGGGTTCGATCCCAACATTGAAATAATCTCTGTCCTTCTGAATGACGATAAACTTCAAGTGCCCCACTGAGTGGCTTTAAAACCAGCCTGGTCATCAAAATGACCAAGAGACTTTTATATAAATGTTTTGAAGGATACCATTGACCAAGAATCTCTAAAAAAATATAGATGATTCTATATTTGATGAAGAACCTCGAATACATATAAAAGATTCTCTAAATTTCTTGCATATTTAATCATTGATTGTTAAAACTAAAGGAAAGCTCATTTTATACTTGGTAATGTAATAAGGATTCACGAACTTAACTTAAATCTATAAAGAGAGTCCCGGAGTAGACAATAATTCCCCTCAAAAAGGTGTGATGAGTCCGACCTCCCATCCTCTCGACCAATGAAAATTCCTAAGCCTCATTAGCCCACAAGCTAATGAGCGCCTGCCTTTGGAAAGTAGGTCCAAACGGATGTGGAATCATTGGATGTTTCCGGTTCTACGAACAAACCCATTAGAAACCGATCGGAACGTTTGAATCTCCCGTCCAGGAGGTCATCCCCGGATTCCGCGCGAAACACCATGGAATGCTTGATATAAATTACTTAAAGATAATATTTTATGAACTTGATAATTGTCGATCTACCTAAATTAATATCCTTGGAATAATTTCTTATCATCATGTTACCATGCTTAGTACTCCACTCAAACTTCCTCAAAATTTCTAAAGGAATGATAGGCTCACCACTAGAAGGTCCACTAGAAACAACATCAAGTTCTTACCTGATCGTAGATTTATGAGACTCAACATCAACTAGAGGAATAGTATAGATAGAAGTGTATGGAGAATCATCTTTAAGAATCTTAATAATTCCATCCAATGAATCTATAAAAGAATACTTTAAATATTTAATCAACAATCTTATGAATTCCATCTCACTAATAATCTTCTTATTTTTTATATATTGATTCTTAAAAACTTTATCAACCTATGAAAGAATATTCTATTTGAAATAATATAATACCCCTTTGATGACTATATCCATTGGCATAGGTGGAAGAATAGGTGTAGGTTCTTTCACAGAAACATTCTTTTTTAACAAACTGATAACATTAACATGGGAAACCATTGATCCCTAAGCATCCCTTTCATCTCGAAGATCATTTACACCATCCTTTGGTGGATTATCAACTTCATTATAAACTTTTCCCAATTCCTCTATCATAGAATCAATCCAATGGCCTTCCATAGGTATAATAACTAGAATTTCAACATTCTAAGCATCTGTACTCTATACAGAAAGAGACAGATCAACACTAGAAACAAGGGTTTCTTCCATATGGAAATAATATTTTTGAAAATCAACAATAGATAAGTATACTTCCAAATGACTATAAATATAAGGATCACTAGAACCAGTGACATCAACTAACTGTACATCATCATCTTGCTCACTAGAAACAATCTCTTTCTTCATTTGTTCTTTTACATTCACATACATCTGCTCAGCCTCAATAGAATTAGAAATAGTTTTATTAGTAGAAAACTCAATATTTGGAGATTTATACCCCTCAAAATATGCATCATTTTACTTAGGAGCTGGGACCATCTCTACCATCAAGATGAGTCTATTTGTAGATACATTAGGATAAGAAAGTAGTTATGAATTTATTTACACATATCTCTTCTATTTCAGACATCTGAACCATCGGAGTCAAAAACATCATCATCATAATCTTTATAATCACCATTATTACCATTTACAACATCTCTATTTCCTCTACCATTACCATTATCATCATCTTCTTCCTCTGATTCATCATCATCATTAAACTTTGAACTTATTTTGAACTGTTCCTCTATGGAAACTTCTATTTCTTCATCATCACTTATCAATAACTTCTCTCTTTTGGGAAGTCTACTATATAGGCTAAAAATCCATAAGTGATAGGTGTATAGTCATGACAGAGATCTAGATCACAACGCTCATCAATAAGATATTCCTCATTTTCTTTTCTACCAACATAAGCTTCTTCCTTATCATAAAAATACTCCACTACCTCATCGAGTTCTAAACCAAAATAAACAAGGTATTTTGGCCTTGAAAGATGGTCAAAAGGGTTAAAATCCACATATATTTTATCACCATAATCTAACCACTACTTCATCCAGGGGTTTTCAGCTGATTCTAATCCTTGAAAAGTTGCTTTAGAGATGATAAAACCACTGTAGTCTATTATATAATCCTCATCATTTGAAACTAGACCTTTTTCTTTTAACAAGGCTGAAATAATATTTTGAAAAATATGGGAATTATATCTTGATGAAGGATTTATCATTTAAAATAGCTGAACTATAAGGTATGTACATAAATTAATCTTATATCCACTTTCATAAGATATATCAAGTAGACATGATAATACCTTAAGGTAGAAAAGTCACCTTTTCTGTGGCATAACATGTGATGTATGAATTTAAACAATAGTAGGCATTCCCTATCCAACTCAGAAGATACTGGTCTCCTTGTTATTCCATCACTAATAAATTAAATTAAATCATATTATTACATAAACAAATCACTATCATTAGGAATTGATCCTTGGTAGTCATAAAAAATACCTTCATGAGGAACTTCTAATCACCTGGCCCACTAAGTTAAAGAGAAGAAAAGTGACTATTGATTATTTATCTTAACCAACATTCATCATCTTCAAGAGAGGACTCCACAAACTAATAAAAATAATAAACTATCCTAGGATAAAATGGTATCTCATTCAAAGAGAACCAATCTAGCTATACTTGGATCTGTAAGAATTCCAATACTAAAGACTTACTTGAGATCAACCATAAAACATAAACTTCATTTTTGAGTATTATTACTCATTTTTCAATCTTGGGATGAACATGTTCAACTATAATAGAACCACTCAACTCTTCTTTTCATTTCATATATGGGCATGAATTACACGGTGAATACTCTGAATGATGATTCACTCTTTCCATGAAGAACAATATAGTAATCTCAGTTAAAAATGGTTAGAGGTTTGAAGGTTAGGAGACAAAGGGTTTCACTAGGCTCGAGAGAGAATAAAATGGATTGAGAAATAAGGTGTGTTGGAACTAGAAAAATTTCTAATTAATATCATTTGGGGTTTAGGTATTTGAAAAATCAAAATCTGAATAATAATTGAAAATAGAATTTTAAAAATTGGAAAATAATCATATCGGGTTATAGAAATAAAATAATCCATAAGAATAAAAATATGGAGGTTCAGGAAACATAAAATAAATGAAAATTCACAATGGCATGAATGAGTGAATAATGTGACAAACCAATGGTGTGAAATTTAACAATGGTGAGACAACTACAATGATGAGACAAATACAATGGTGAGACAACCACAACGGTGAGATAACTACAACGGTGTGCCATAACCTTCGATGTGTCATCATAAAATTAAACTTAATCAAAATTAATCACACATATCTCATGTTTGATGTAATTAATTCTCTCATAATTCAAAGGCTTTGTAAAGATATTGGATAACTGATATTCTGTACCAATAAATTCAAGAGTGATATATCTTTTTTGACAAGGATCTCTCAAAAATTGATGTCTTACATCAGTATTTTTTGTTATGCAATGTAATGAATTTTATTAGAAGTATTTATAACACTTTTATAATAACAGTTTATAGGGACATGTCAAAATAGATAACCATAGTCTTGTAATGTGTGTTTCATCGACAAAATTTGTTCACAATAGCTACCAGTTGTTATGTATTCAACTTCAATAGTAGACAGTGGAAAATAATTTTTATTCTTACTACATAAGGAAACTAGAGACTTGCCTCAAAAGTGACATGCTCTAGTGGTGATTTTTCTATCTAAATTACATACACAAAAATCAGTATCAAAATAACTAACTAAATAAAATTATTTTCCTCTAGGGTAAAAAAATCCTAAATTGGTAGTATATTTGAGTTATTTAAAAATTATTTTGACAAAAATAATATGTGACTATTTTGGATTAACTTGAAAATGAGAACACATACACACACTAAACATTATATTAAGATGGATTGAAGTCAAGTAGAGAAGACTTCCAATCATACATCTATAACTGGGTTGATAAACTAGTTTCCAAGCTTCATCAAGATCCAATTTATAGGTGGTACTCATTGGAGTATTAATACTATTATTTCTATCCAAGTTAAAATTTTTAACACATATTTGGTATATTTACTTTGATTTAAAATAATTACATATTTAATTTGAAAAATATGAAATCAAAGAAATAATTTCAGTTCACCCATAAAACTAATTTAAAATTCATTTTTCATCATTTTATAAAAATTAGTACAAATATAATTTCTTAAAGATACAAAAATAATATAATAAACATAGATTTGTATAACTATTTTTTTGAAATTAATTTTATAAATTGGTTAGGATCATCTATACCTTTTTTTAAAATCCTCTTAAAATAAAATAATGTGGATTCTATCATACCATGCTCTAAGATCCTGTTTTAAAGCATATAAATCTTTATTTAATTTGTAAAATTGATTTGGAAAATGAGGTTTTTAAAAACTAGGGTGTCGTTATGGAAAAAAATCCTCAATTTTATACCCATTCATGAAATAAATCTTAAGATACATTTGATAAAGTTTGAAATATAGACGACCTACATAGTTAAGTGGGATTATAATGGAATCAAGTATAGAAACTGGTGCACAAAATTCCTTATAGTATATTCCTTCTTCTTAACTATAACCTTGTGCAATAAGTCTTTCCTTTTTTCTAAATATTATGCATGGATCATATACCTTGTTTCTAAACACCAATTTAGTTCTTTTTGTTAAGGTTTCCTTGGGTCTATCTAAAAGTTCCCATACTTTGTTTCTCTAAAATTGATTTAATTATTCTTGTATTTCAATCACCCATAATTCATCATTGATATATTCATTGTTGTTCTTATGTTCTAGCAGAGATAATAATGCTTGATGTTCAACCAAATTTCTAAGAGAATATCTCTTCTCTACACCTCTATCTAGATATCATATTTTAACATCTAAGAGGTGATACTTAAAAGTTCTAATATCTCTAGAAAAAGTAGGGATGGTCACTTTAGGTCTGTCTACAGATTCAGGTTCTAGTTGTTCTAAAATTTCCTCAGAACAAGATGATTTTTCTGGCTATTTGATTATGAAATATAAAGGTTTAGAATTTAATTTCAAAGTTGATAAATCATAATCATGGTTTTTAGGGAGGTATTAGGCTCATGTGGATCTGTTTCATCAAATTTTACATGGACATATTCTTCCACAATTTCAGTCATTTTATTAAAAACTCTATAGACATTACTAGAAATTGAATATCATAATAAAATTCCATCATCACTTTTGGAATAAAATTTGTCAAGATTATACTTAGTGTGAGGAATAAATAAATTTCAACCAAAAACTATATTGTAATTAACCTTAGTATTTCTATTGTTCCAAAGCTCAAAAGGGGTCTTCTTCAAAACAGGTCTAATTAACACTCTATTTATGTTTTAGCAAGATGTATTCACAACCTTTTTCAAAAATTAGATAGGTAAATCACATTCAGTTAACATGGTACTAGCTATATCATGTAGGGTTATATTTATTATTTCGATAACTTTATTCTACTGAGGTGTCCTAAGAGCAGAGAAGTTATGACTATAACCATTTTGTGAGAAAAAATATTCAAAATATTGATTTTAAAAATCATATCCTTGGTAACTTCTTATGATTTTAATTCTAAGTCCACTTTGGTTTTTTACATATTTATAATACATGGTGAAATAAGAACAAGATTCACTCTTTTGAGATAAAAATAATACAAAAGTATAACTAGAAAATTCATCCACTAGTACATAGACATAGTGCTTCCCATTAAGAATAAAAACTCTAGATTTTCTAAATTAATCCATATGAACCAACTCAAGAGGTTGGGAAGTTGAAACTTATTTATTTAATTTAAATTAAACTTTTTTCTATTTCCCTTTTTGAAAGGGGCTACATACTTTATCATTTGGGAACTCAAGATTAGGTAGATACCTGAATAAAACATTCCTAGTGAGATTATGAGTGAGTGAATATTTCAATGGACTGGTATCCTATTTTAAATAAAATATTATTATCGAAAGTCACACAAAGAGGAAACATTTTCAGAAAATAAATAATTCAGATGAACAACATAAACATTATCATTTCTTAAAGAAGTAAAAATTAAGGCATCCTTGGAATAAAAAAAATACATGAATTGTTCTAAAGTTTAACATGGAAACCATAATCAAATAATTGTGACATGCTAATAAAGTTATATTTAAAAATATCAATAAATTATACTTTATAAATTAAAATATAATTACTAGTACCAATTTCACCAAGGATGATGATTTTCCCTTTATCATTATCACCAAAGGTGACATAACCACCATCAACCTTAATAAGTATCTTGAAGTAAGAATAATATCCTATAATATGTATTGAAAAACCACTATCCGAATACTATAGACTTCTAGAGGATGTTTTTAAACAATTTTCCTATAAAATAGAATTTAAACAAGGAATGACTTTGGTACCCATATCTATTTGAGTCTAGAAGTGTTAAGGGTTAAAGATTTAGAAACCTGTAATTTCTTGACGGGTTTCCTATAAATACATTGAAGACTTTTTGAAATAAATAATTTGTTAGGTTCTCTAGAAAAACATGTAGATGTAGAACTTTTAGGTTTTGACTTAGGAAAAAAAGTGATTTTTTCTACTCTCCTCTGTCCAAATAGATATCCTAGAACTGCAACATATTTAGGTGAAAATTTCTTTTCTAAAATTGATGTAAGAGTTTCTCTACCATTAGTTAATTTTTCAAAGTATTTCTTTAGTTTCTCATTGCAATGTTTAAGTTCAATATTATCTTTCAAAAGTTTAGTATTATTTTCCTTTTCAACAAACATAGCATATTTAATGTCTTCAAATAAAGCATGATTTCATTTTAGAGTTTTATATTTTCATCTTAATTCATTAAGAGCGTTATTTAGAATTTTAAAATATTCAAACATTTCATCCTGATAAATTTCATCATCATTATGTTCATTCCCAGAAATATCATTTTAGATGTGGTAGTCTTAAAGGTTACTAAATTTTTATATAGATCTTAATCAGCTTCCTAGTTGACCTTTAACTCTTCTTCATGCATCATCATCTTACCAATCAGCTCTTTTACTGGTAGTTTTCTGATATCATAAGACTCTCTAATTGATACAGACGTGCATCTCCATATTTTAGGTAAACTTCTAAGTAGTTGAACGATCTAGCCCTTGTCGAATATAATATTCCCAAGTGATCTCATTGTGTTCACAATACCATTAACCCAAAGGTACATTTTAGAAATAGGTTCATCAATTGAAATTTTAAAATTATCATACTTTAATAGTATATGTGTTAAGTATCATCCCTTTTGTGAAACAAAGAAATTATCCCAAATTTCATATGATATTTTTTCTAGAATAAATTATATTAAATTATTCATACTCAAAATAAAAATAAAGGGCATTCATTTTTTTACAATTATTATTTTAATCAAGATTCATAGAATCATTACAATCCTTTCTACTAGTAAGAGGTATAACATCTTTATCTTCTATAACATTCCAAATTTAAAATCCCATACTCTCAATGTTCATTTTTGTTTTAATATTCTATTGAGAATAATTGTTACCATTGAAAAAGGGAGGTATTTTAGTAGAAGAATCTTCTATTCTATAATTATTTTAATAAATAAATTTAAAATTGCGAAAAAATTAATATCTTTAAAGCATAACAAAAATCACAGTTGAAAAAGCTTTTAAAACATTGATACCAATGCTTATACCTATGATACCAAATTTTGGTCCGAGTGAGTACCTCAAGAGGGGGGGGGGTGAATTGAGTACCTAATAACAACTTATATTCAAAATGAATTAAAAATATTCCCCCTAATCAATTTAAAATCAGACCAATTAACTAAAAAAAACAGATCGTTATAAGTTTTAATCATTCAAAAGATTTATTAGAAGATTGATTAGGTCTCAGATAAAATAATATAAAATATTAATTAATCATTTTAAATAAATTTAATTAATTAAAATCTTATAAGAACACTAATTAAGGATAACTATCAAAGTATTTATTTTTTTACAATTTAAAATAATTTCCAGTTTTAATGAATAGATTCAAAAAAAAAACAAAAAAAATATGCATAAAATATTTGACTACAAGAGGTTCAACCTCAAGATGAGACTTGGTTTTCTCCACTTGGTTATCAACTACTACCAAGTATTTTATATAAATAAACATATTGATCCACATACTAGATTGAATTTTACAATAATATACTACTATACAGAGCACATGGTGCCTCTTCCACTATTATCCGTGGGAGAACAAAATGCAAAAGGTCACACATAACCTCTTCCATAGTTTCTATTGGAGTAAAACTAATAAAAAAGGATTTGAGAAGATATCATTGTATCTTATGGTTTGTAGTAGGAGAAAATGTGTTTAAAATAAATATAGCTTGACACAATACTTGTAATTTTAAAAGAAATAAACAAACTGGGGAATCTGAAATTATAAAGGGATAGAAATTATTTTTTTTATTCAGTTCATCTTTGTGATTACTTGAAAGTGTTTTGAAAATACATCTTGAGATGGAATTTTGAAACTTCAGTAAAACAAAGTGTCATGGATACTTTTGTTCTTGAATGGAGGAAGGAGAAAAATGTCTATTGAGCTAAAGATTTCTCATTAGAATATAGTAGGATGAACCAACCAAGTTCTTATAATTAGGATCATCTCTTTGTGTTTAGTATGAGATCTCTTAGTACTTCACATATATGTGCATTATGGAGTCCAATTTTTTTATTAATAGAAACAATAATATGTAGTAATATCTGGATCCCATAAATATTCATACACCAAGTTTGAATTTTTTTTAATACATATCTATCAAGAAATAAGGACCAGTCATTAGAATAACTAATAGAATTAAATTCAATTATCTAGCTATTAGAAATATTTAATTTTAGAAGATAAGTTTGATAAATAGTGATAGTGAGTCCTGGAATAGTGACTCAATACTGGAAGTATGCCTTTGTAATAGTGTCTCTTTTTATAGGTGCCTATGTTTGGAGGTGAGACTTTGGAATGATGTCACAATGCTGGTGGTGTATCATTCTGGTGGTATGTCATGCTGGCGATGTGATATTTTTTCTTAGAAACATTTCTACACTGGTAGGGACTCAGTTGACGGTTAGTCATCCTTCTGGCGGTGACTCCTTAGATAGTAGGCCAGGTTGGTGGTCGCTTATATTTTATCATTTTTTTGAGTTATAGGTATGAAACATCTGATGGTGTCTCAACCTCAATGGTGTGATATGGTTGGCAGTGAGTCAGTCTTGACGGTGTCTCAACTTGGACAACGACTCATACTTAGGAACAATTTTAGCACCTGTCTTAGATTTCAAGTTGCATACAGAAAAAATGAAACTCATTAATATTATAATAAGCATGATTTTGTGATCAATAAATCAATTAGGTCAATTATTTATTAGGAGTAGGGGATCATGAGACCAAGCTATAATTGTGATGCTAGTTGGCATAGTCCCTTTTTGGTCCTTTTAGTATTTTGATACATGTATTGTACTAGATGATTGTTTACCTATTTCCCTACTTTTTAGATATATGACCTGACACATAATTTTTTATATAACATTACCATTGGAATTATTATTTTTATAATCTTATTAATGTTTGTCTCTTTTCAGTTATTTATCTTCTTCTACTATTGGCTGTTTTGATTACTACCACTGTGTTACACCCTAACATGAGAGAATAGTCTCCCCATAGACACACCCTAGGCCCTCGTTGCTTTTTGGCAGGCTCTAGCATATGGGGAGGTGTATTGAGGCCATGTGACACACCAGCTTGGGGCACCATTTAGTGTCACCCAGGTTAGGATGTTACAAGTAGTGTCTTAGAAATCATTTAAATCGTTCAATAATCAATCAATCCTTATTAGACCTAAACCTATGTTTGGTGTTAGATTTTTTTCAGTAATAATATCATATATTATGACTACAATATTGGAATGGTAATGATAATTTATAGTGTAGAGAATATATTTATGACTTGTAGATACTTCCCGATCTAGGAGAATGGTGTAAAGATAAATTCCTGGAAGATATTATTTTCATATCCACATGTTATGATCAAGAGTTATGATTGAAAAAGAAGAAGGAGATGGTTGAATATTTGTAATGTTTCAGAAGAAACTAATATATGGGAATTAGGATGTGATATTCATCACTAAATCTGTAGTGAGTGATCATTTCTAACTCAGGTGAAGACAGGTAGAGAACCAATGTGATATGTGGATGTTAAAGGATAATGAATGAAATGGAATGATTACAGTGAATAATTATTCTCACTTAAATTGAGTTTCAAAAATTTTTGTAATTTATGGAAGACAATAACTTAGAACTCATATTAAGGAGTTGATATCATCTAGTTTTTTTCAATAAATAAGAGTGTATCTAACCAATGAAGCACAAAACATGACTTCACAATCTTGAAAGAGGAACATCAAGTTGCATTTCTTCTAGTGTTTTCCAAAGTTTTGGTCCAAAACAATTAGGAGGAAACATGTTGATGGATAAAGAATGTTGAAAAATGTTTCTATATTAATGATAGGGTTTCATTAAAGTTTGTTTGAGTGAATTTTGGTGTTGTTTTTTGGTAAAGAAAATATTTTCATGCAAGTGAAATTTTTTCATGAAATATATTTTTGTTTCATGAAGTTACACACAAGTGAATATTTGAGGTTTCCCCATAGATATACAGCTAAGGAAAGTGTTTCATGAAAGTTATGAAGTTTTCTGAAAGTAAGTTTTTCATGACATAGAAAAAGTTACATGAACCCATGAAATACATATGGAAGTTGCGTGATTGTAGGGGGTTGCATGCTAAAGGAAATGTAAAATCATCAAAGCTCTAAAACTAGGAAATATGCATGGACCTAAAAAATTTATATGATATTTTTATGATGGTAGTGAATTGTATGGTAAAGTAGAGGTCAAATTTTTGATGTTCAGTGAACCTGGAAAGTTTCATGCAAGGATGGTGACATGCAAGGAAGTTGCACAATGGGTCATCCACATCTATAAATCGGTGGCTACCCCTTTATTTTGGAAAAATAGATCTAGATTTTTTGAAGATTTTAAGGCTTTGAATCATGAGATAGTTTCATGAAGCAGTAATGAAAACATTAGTTATGTGAATAAAGGACTTGTGTTAGTTTAACCAAGTGATTTTCATGAACACATTCACATAGACATCAATTGTTTGAAATCAGTTATTGTATAAAGTGGTAATAAAAACAGAATTTATATGAAGAAAGAACCTCTGTCTATATGACCAAGGGAGATTTGTGAAAGATTAAAAGTTTCATGAAATCATGTTGTTTCATGATAAAAAAAGTTTCATGAAAATTGGGTATTTTCACAAAATTTTGGAGTTTCATGATAAATAGAAAGTTGCATGAAAATTGAGGGGTTGAGTGAAGTGGGATTTTGTATTACACAGTGAACGTTTCATGAAAACATAGGATTTTCATGAAATTGGGGGTTTCATAAAAGGATAATTTTCACAAACAAAATACATTAAATATCCATTTTAAGTAAACAATGCATTAAAATAGCATCAAATACAATGACCCAAAAATTAATTGTTTATATTAATAGAAGAAATATTACTTTATAATTTCTATTTTATCATGATCATATAGAAATAATTTTACATTTCATAATAACTTTACACATCATGTGTTGATATGAAAAAATACAAGTTGGAATAGTAAAGGGAGATACATATATAAGAATAGTAAATTCACTAAAAGAAACTATATAGGATTTAATTATCCCAAAATATCATCCCTGGCATAATGACTATAAAAATAAAGGTAATAATTAATATAATGTTAGACATGATCATAATATGTGTAAGAACCTTTATAAGTAAAGTAGTGAGTGATGTAATATAATATTATAAACCAACAATACTTTATTTCATTATTTAATAATATTAAATTCAGTCTATAATAATACCCAATATAATAACAACTATTAAAATGAGAAAATAAATAGAGTATAAATAAATAAAAATATAAAAATTTGGGCTGCCTCGATCCCCTTGAATCATCACACCGATGAACAACCATATAAAAGAGAATAGAGAGTTAGTAATACAATATTCATCTTGGAAATGATTTAGATCCTAGATAGTATTAATGAATGTTTTAGAATAGTGGTGTATTTATAGGGTGATATTTCCATTCAACATTAATAAAATTAGTCAATAAGATAGTTGGTTTAATTATTGTTGGTTACATAGATGCATTTAAGTGACTGTTCATATTATTTATTGATATAATATAATTGGAATTATTTTTGGAGACAATGAACTTAATATTTTAAAAATATGTTTTATGGTCAATATATAAGTTTTAAATAAAATTTAATTTCATTAAATAATCTTATAAAACATTTTTGAAAAGATAATATATTGTAAAAAATTCTGAAGTAATTTTTTTAACAACCAGAATGTTTATTATGTTGTAAAAAATATTAATTTTTAATAAATAAGTATTTTTATTTAAAATTTAAAATTATAATATTTAAATAATTATTTTGATAAAATTAATTTCATTTTTTTAATCATCACATCAAAATTTTATTAGTGTGTTTTGTTGGTGATTTTCTAACAAAGTAGATTATTTGGTGAAAGATTGAAAATTACCGTTTTATGATCACCATGATTTTATGAAATAATTATTATATTAGAATGTTTAAGAATTTTTTTAAAAAATTATTCAATAAAAATTATATTTAATATATATAAAAATTAATTTTAAAAATATTAATTTAATTTATAAATTTAAACTTTACATTTTTGATCAAAAAATTGGATGTTTAAGATAAGAATTAATTTTGGTTTTTGTTCATTAAATGGGTTGGTTAGAATTGTTTTTAAAATTGGGAATTATTTTAATGTCTCACCACCCTCCTTAACTCATTAATAATTCATAAAACTTTTTTTAATTAATTGCACCCACAAGTGGTCAACATATATAATAAAATAACAAATATTTTAACCCTTAAAACCACCCCTCCTCAAGTATAAATACCTCAATTCTCCCATCACTATCAAATAAAAATACATTAAGCATGAATACTCTCTCAATATCCCTATAAATATACTCTAAAATGTGGTTCTAAGGTTATAAGGACTATCTCTGTAGTTTTAAGAAGCATCCTCCCAAGGAAAGGCATCTCTTCCTCCATTTTTTTCAATTCATGTACTTCTTTTGTATAAGGATTTTTGATCCCCGATTTATTATTGAATCAAGTGTTTATTTACACCCCATTATTGTATATGTTATTTCTTATTAAGGAGATATTCTATTTACCTCTCATTAAACTCATTCCTAAACACCCTTTATATACCAGTTACACTACCGAAATAAACCCTTGATTTTCCAAGCCATATTTTCATGTCATGAGTACCCAACACTATTTTCTGTCAAGGGTATTCATTTAGATGTATAATTAAAATACTATTTGGGTAAATCAATTTATGAAACCCATATTAGCTACTATTGTGTTATAAATGATAGTAACTTATTATTTTTTGATCGATGTTGCCCATATATTATTAGAAATATGATGGGTGCGCCCTGATAGCACTCTAATACATTGGGTAAAGAAAACATATCTAGAGATGACATGTTCATGAACCCTTGGAAGCATTAATTTGTAATATTTTATGATACCTTGGTCAAAATACTTGGTAAAATGTTTTAATACCCCTTAGTTATTAGCTATGGTGATATGTTTATGAATGTCTCAATGTTTATGTTGTAGACACATTTCCATGTTATGCCTTATGTTATATGTTTATGTACTTATGATATGCCTCAATTTATTATGTCAATGATCTTACGTTATTCTTAATATTTCCCCTATGATGTTCTCTTACCTTTTTTATCCTATATTGAGCTTTATGATCACCCCTTTCATTTGATATATGTCCCCAGGAATTCCTATGCCGCGAGATGATCTAGGATTGGATAATAATGAATCCCTTCAAGATGATTTCAACATTTTTGTGTTTTTATTTATGTACCATGTATGTATTGTTATATGAACCTAGTTCCAAGACACTAAACCTAAAAATTTCCTTCTAAGTTATTTATGTAAGTTTTTTATCAATGAATTATGGTTAAAATCATGTTATAAAAAGGTTGGTATCCATATAAAGATAAGATTATGATGTCATGACCCATCCCCCAGGGCCCATTCCAGGACTACTACAAGACCTCCTTCCATAGAATAGGGGCTAGAAGCTAGCAATGAGTAGGCATATCCCAAAAAATTGAAGACATTTGCCTTTAAACCTGTACACACGCACAAAGCTCAAACTACGGAAAGTAAACATAAAGTAAAACACAACTGTCATTGAAAAAATTACTTAGAGTACAATATATTCTAGAAGAACCAAGGGGCCATAATAAAAGTCCAAAACCACAAAGGAAAGTACAAATTCCACAGTCTATTTGCTTGAGACCCTACCTAAAGGGTAGGTGAAGGGTAGCTGCCTGTAGCCGTAGAAGTACTCTTGTCTATCTAGTCTCACTGAGCACCACCTGGTCCTGGACCACCAAGGTCTTCTTCAAAGCATTGATCACTTACACAAGAAACAACACATGCTGGAAAAGACCAAGTAGGGGTGAGTAACACAATACTCAGTAGGGACCCCAAACCACAAAGGAAAGACCAAAAATCAAGGCCACAAAGCAAGACCACAAAGAAAGACCCCAAAGAAAGACCACAAAGAAAGGCCAAAAAGAAAAGATAGCTTACACTAGGTATAATTAATGGTATAGAAAATAATATTTTCATTCATAAATCTGAATCATCTTGTACTAATGATGGAATCATACCTGATGAGTCACTAAGGTTTGCTCGACTACTGGACCACTAAGGTCAGCTCTGCTACTGGAACACTGAGGTCTGATTGGATACTGGACCACTGAGGTTTGCTCAACTACTAGACAATTGAATTGTACCTATCTACTATACCACTGAGGTCTACTCGTCTACTAGACCACTAATTTCTACTCATATACAAGACCACTGAGGTCCGCTCATCATATAATTTCTGCCACAACTAGTCGTAGGATTCCTGCTCTTTACTGTGGTTGATTTAGGGAGAATCTACTAATCAAGCCATCGGTTATATCTTTACTTCCATGAAAACTCACTTAGAGTATACCCAATGGACCGTCTCTTTGCAAGGGTACCAACACCACAGACGGTGCGTCAATCAAATGCCCGTTCTAAAAGATATTTGTGTTTTAGTAAATAGGGGCTGGTTATATCTGAGCCTGGTCCGATTTGGTCCGACCGACCCGACCAACCCAACGTAGGGGTTCCGCATGAACCGACCTGTTTCGGCTGACCTAACTTAACCCGCTTGGGTTTAGGCCAACATGGTCTGACCAGGCCCAGTGGTCAAGACCTTTGGGCCTTGCAGTACCCAACACAATTCGGACGTGGGTCCAATCCACCGGGTCACCCAGTGACCCAGTCCACATTCTATGGCCCGATCTGACTTAGTCAGACTAATTTATTTATAGTCGGGCTACATAGAGGTCCAATTTTCTATTCAGACCAACCTGAATCAGTGGGCCGAATCTTCTCCCACTCAAGCCACCCACCAGGGCCTGTTCCGTGACTACTCTAAGACTTCCTTCCATAGGATAGGGGTTGGAAAATAACACTGAGTAGGAATATCCTATGAAAGGGAAGGAATTTTCCTTTAAACATACACACACACACAAATCTCAAACTATGGAAAGTAAACACAAAGTAAAACAAAACTATCATTGAGACAACTACTGAGATTATAGTACAATATGGAAGTACAAAGGGGACAAAATACAAGCCTAAAACCACAAAGGAAAGTACAAACTCCATGATCTGTCTACTTGAGACCCTACCTGAAGGGTAGGTGATGGGTAACTTCCTATAGCCATAGAAGTATGTTCGTCCATCTCGTCTCACTGAGAACCACCTGGTCCCAGATGACCAAGGTCTCTGTAAAAGCGTCAATCACCTACATGAGACATGACACATGCGGGCGAAAATCATGTAGGTGCGAGTAACACAATAATCAGTAGGGACACCAAACCATAATGGAAAGACCACAAGGCAAGTTCACAAAGCAAGAACACAAAGAAAAGACATCTCACACCAGGTATAATTCAAGCATAGAAAGAAATATTATCAGTCGTAAATATGAATCATCTTGTACTGACTAGGGACTTATCCTTAATGAGTAACTGATGTTTGCTCGGCTATTGGACCTTTGAGGTTTGCTCTGCTGCTGGACTACTAAGGTCCGTTGTGCTACTAGAACATTGAGGTCTGCTCATCTATTGGACCACTAAGGTCCACTCTACTATTAGACCACTGAGGTCTACTCGTCTAATAGACCACTATGGTCTTCTCGGCTACTGGACCACTGAGGTCTGCTCTTTATATCCTTTGTGTCACAACCATCCATAGGATTCCCACTCTTTTGTGTACTTGATTTAGGGATAATCTAATCCTCAAGTCATTTTTCATATCTTGAATTCCAAAAAAACTCACTTATATTATACCCAAAGGACTGTCTCATTGAAAGGGTTCCAATACTGCAGACGACGCATCAATTGGACACCTGGTCTGAAAGATATTGGCGTTTTTGTAAATAGTGGCTAGTTACATCTGGGCCTGGTCTGGCTTGGTCGGACTGACCCAACGAACCCAGCTCAGGGGGATCCACATGGCCCAACCCATTTCAACCGACCCAACCTGACCTTATTGGGTCTGGGCTGACCCGGTCCGACTTGGCCCCGTGGCTAGGCCCATTGGGACTTATTGGACCTGGCCAGGTTCAGCCATGGTTCCAACCTTCTGGGTAACCCAGTGGCCCAGTTACCATTCTCTAGCCTGGTTAGACATAGTTAGACTCATTTATTTCTAGTCGGGTTGCACAATGGCCCAGTTTCCTCTCTTTTCGCCAAATCTTCTCCTGCCCGAGCCGCCCAGCGGCCCAGTTTACTGCACCTACCTGGCCCGCATTGGTAGTCTGTCTTGGGACTAGCCCGGAAGACTGATGGTGTCCTGGTTCGCACAGAAATGTGGCCAACTAAGGTCGGCCACCTCCCTCCGCATGTGGTCCAACATGGACTGCGTACCAGCGCATGCTGCTGCCCGCCCCACGAGCTACTCTCTTTGATGAGGAGCCCGAACGACGCTACCCCTACCCTACCACGACTACTACTTGCCGTTGCCTTTTTTATCAAATGCTGTTTTACATGGCCTTCGCTACCATAGCGTACAACCTCCCGCCCATGGTCGCCGCTGTGTTCCTCCTCTGTTGGCTTTCGAGCCAGCATCCTTTTCCACTAATGGAACCCTCCTAGTCATGATCTTCTATCACCGGTGCGACCCGCTTGACCGCGTCTCTCCCTCCACCACCTATGGATCCCATGCTGATGGCCATTCACCTGGCGCCTCCATCTCCCTCGTCCTCTGGCTTGGGTTGATCCACCACTGCGTTCTTTCTTGGACGGCAGTTGCCGCCACATCATGAAGAACAGATAAAAGGATGGAGTAGAAGAACATGAAAATAAAAAATAAAGGATTGACCACATCCTTCATTCATGTTGGTGTGGTTTGTACATGTTTGGAGGTTTAAAAAAGGTTAATCAAAACAAAAATCTACTTCCCAAAAATTTGCACATGCAAATTTCCAAGTCCCACAAAGATGGCTGATTCGAAGCTAAATCTGTTAGTTGATTTAACCCACATTTTTCATTTAGGAAGAATAATGGGGGGAAGGTAATCACTTATAAAAATAAACCCCTACCTGAGAAAAGGATATCGGTCAAGGAAGATCGTTCATCTCCATCCTTCAATCTCTGATTCTGATTCTCTCTCCAAGGGTATCGTCACTAATTTCCAATTCATCAGCGTTTGTCATTGGAGAGATTTCATACATCATTCTTCATATGAATTACAAGGTTGTTTTCAACCATGAATCCCTTTTTAATTAAATAAGGAAGATGCGCTATGCATTGTAGTGTCACCATGCTGATTCATTAATGCATTGCATTAATGAGTTTCAGCGTCTTCGTGTCGCCGCATTGCATCGATGCTGTGTCACTACAAAAAGTTAAAAGAAATAAAATAATCCTTTACTAAGTTTATTTTATTTTACATTAAAATGTCCAAAAATTAACTTTCACCCTCAACTCATTCCATTCATGGTTAGGCTCCACCTAATGGAAGAACACCCTCATGAGATCAATGATACTCTTATATTTTCAATCTGAGTTACCGTTTATGAGTTATAAGGATTTGAAAATAAAGTAATATTTATTCAATTATATTATTTATCTCAAAAAACTAATTTCCACTATTGGCCTACACCAACCATTGTTAGGCCCTTTCTAGGTGAATCCCAATGCTCTGAGTTCAACAGTGCCCTATGATATTTAATCCGGGCACTAGTTTAAAAGTTATAAAAACCCAATTGCATGATTATTTAATGAAAATTAAAAATTGTTCTAAAATAAATTCCGGCCACTCTAGACCTTGGAATCACATTCCGTCTCAAAGCCTAGTCTCGAAATAATCCCATTTAATTTTCAAAATTTTTACATGGAATTCCAGGAAATTACATAAGATTCAAGAAGATTATCATGAAGATCAAGTTTAAAGACTTATAATTCCAAAATATTTAATAAGACCCACAAGTATATATACTTTGTAAGTACCATCATCAATTTCGTTCATAAAGGTAAGGAAGAGGCAGTGTGCCTTGTGTGAAAAGTGTCCAAACCCTATATCTTGTAAATAAAGTGCACATGAAATAAAGTGACCATTTCAAAATCATTTGTATCTAATAAACAAGTGAATCCCATTGGATTCTATTACAACTAACATTTATTTAGCATATGATCCTTTGACTAGCCCTTTGTGGCGAACCAAGTAAAAATACTTATCTCCTATAGATGTTTTACTTTTATACATATTTCTTATTACTCTATATGGTTGATAAGAAAGAGTAATCAAGAGATAGGTTTAAAAATGTTATTAAAAAATTGGTAACAATATCCTAAAAGAAAGTAAAAAGACTACATAGAAAAGTTTAAATTTATCCATCACCCCGATTCACCCCCTCTCAAAGGTGAATTTTTTCCCAATAAGTGGTATTAGATCGTAAAGGTTCAGACCTAGTGTTCAACATCCGAATCATTATTTGGATTTGTGAACATGGATTATATGATGAAGTATATATTTTTTATGAAACTAACTTTTATGGATGAAAAAAAAATTCTTATGTTCTTACATTCTTTCTCTGAATAGGTTTTGGAGTATATCTAAAGGGATGATGACTCGAGAAAGCATAGTGAGAAAATTAGAAATTTAGAGACAGAAAATATCCTAAATCTATCCTTATCCAATGAATTATATTTTAAAACTAATCATTATTCTACTATATATGATATTTTGAATAATTTGGAAGATATGTATAAAAAATCTATAAAGGATAAACCTGTGAAGAAGAATGGAAAAGAGTTCCTTGTGATAAAAGGTAGGAAGAATAAAAATAACATGAATAATACTATTGAGTGATCTAATACAAAAATCTAGGTGAATTATTCTAATACATTTATTTACTTAGATTCTAACCTTACCATGGAAGTTTCTTATAAATGTGAGAATATAGGTCTTCTCTAAGAGGAGAAATATCTAAAGGGTATTATTAATATTCAGGAAAAACTAAATGGTGATATTAAAGAGATATAAATTTAAATAGTGAAAAATTGAAAGGTTGATGGGATGTTATAAGAATCAATTTAATATGAGGATGATCATGAAGTAGAGATGAATGGAATATAGAAAGAATGAATTGATAAATCTATTAGTTATGTGAACTCTAAATAAGTAGTGAATCTCAAGGAGAATACTGAAGTGAAAGAAAAAGAGATTAGAAACATGAAAGATTCTTCTAAATAACAGAATAAAAATATTGACTCACTTAAGAATGATGTTCTTGAAAGGAAAAAATTAAAGGACCCATTTGAATTTGATGAGTTTTAGAATAAAAGTTTTGGAGGATTTAGTGGTAAATATTAACCACTCTCTTATAATGAGAACCCTGACAAGGATGATGATTACCTGACATATGGTCTTCAATTCAGAAACAAGGTGTGCCATGATCAAGAAGCGATCCAATCCTTTCAGGAGAAGGTGTATTAGTAGGAGATCATACATTAAGTAGACTATGAAATCATAAATGAGATGTGCATATAAAATAAGTGTCCTAAAATAGAATAGGTGGCCCTAAATGTTAACATAAAAAATATGGGTTCCAAGATGAAAGGATAAAGTAATCTAATTAAAGAAATTTGAAATGTAATCAAATAGTAAATTTTCATGGAAGAAGAGTTAAAATAGAGTTTAATTCCTATGAAGAAACTAATTTAATATAGAAAAAAATAAAAAACAAATCTATTTATAGATTAATGGAAATAGAATTTAAACTAAAGTAGAAATACCATAAAATTAGGGATTTTAAGAAAATCTCAATTTTTCTAAGGAAAAGGTAAATGTGGAGTTTTCATCTAGAGAAGGATCTGTGAGTAGAGCTTGTGAGGATCCAAATCAAAAATAAAAAAATTAGATGAATTTATCTAAAAAATATAAAAGTAAATATACTCTTAAGAAGGTATCCATGAGATGTTACTACTATGGAAGAATGGGGAACACTATGTGTGTGTGTGTCTAGAATCCCAAAGGCTCAACTATGGAAGAATAATGGTTGAATCATCATATAAACTATGAAATGATGATACAAGATATATGTTCACTGGAATATATTTAATTTCTTCTCACCATGGTCACATGAAAATGAAATATATCTGGAAGAATGCATCGAAGGAAAAATAATCCATATTAAGGTCCACAACTCTTGTGGAATACAATGGGAGAATATATACGGGAAGACAACCTATTAGGATGGAAAATAATTTTATAGTATTGAATAAAAAAAGGTTCTAAATGAAAGGTGTATCAAGCACCAAATAGGTTACACTCACAAAACCCTCCTAGAAGTAATAAAGAAAAATTTGGAAGAAAAGGGGAGAAGTTACTCTAGTTATGAGTAATAATAATGTACAGTCAAAGAAAGCCTCACCTCAGAATAAAATGAAAAAGGTGAATCTTATGGTGGATAAAGAGAAGAATCATGATGGAAATATTGGTGGATTTATGGGTTTTACCACATGTAAAGAGGTAAAGTAAATACGAATATCCCTTTAACGAGGGAAGAAGCAAGAGAAGATAACTAGTAAATAGATTCCTATTCCATGAAATAATGGAGAAAAAAGGAATATCGGTGGCGGGTCAAAGAAAGAACCTTGTAATAGTGGGTTTAAATATACATATATGAAGAATACGAAGACAATAGATCCAAAATATAGAAATAATATAGATAATGTTTTTAGGGAATGCATAATTATATTTCCATAATAGTTGGAGTTGACATGGAAGTTGGAAAAAATAAAAGTGACAATATTTTACAAGAAAAGACAAATGGGTTGGTCCATAAAGATTAATCACAGTCCTATTTTAAGGGATTCCATATGCACTCATCTCCCCATCCATTTAACCATTTTGAATATATTTTTGAACCGGTAGAAGATTAAGGGAGAGATGTGATCCACAAGATATCTATGTGTTTAAAGGGCACAAATTCCTAAGCTAAATGGAGATACATGTGACAAAAAGAATCCAAATAATTAAAATTTGAATATGGCATCACATTCAAAAAGTGGTGTTAAATAAAAAATATGTTTCTCAAATATATATATGAAATTAGTATTTCATGGAAATGGAATATCATATGATGAATAGTCTAATATGAAACTCTATAGCTACCAAAGCTGTATTTTAATGGTCCGGTGATTGCAAGTCAAATTAAATATTCAACCACTGGTGTCTATCCTCAAGTCAAGTGGTATTTGACCACCAATAAAAGATATATTAGTGGATAAGAAATAAAATTCTTGTATTTCATGTTTATCTATTTTGTCACGATAATGTGGTATCAATTAAATATTTTAAAGATTCCAAGAAGATGCTGGAAAATCAATAGTATTCCCACCAAGTGATCTCCCTATTCTGAAGAGGAATTCAACATTTGTAACTAATTGTATGACTGGTATAAATATGTGGTATCACTCTGAATCTAGATATATTTAGGGAGAGATAATTACAAGAACACTAGGCTATTTAACCTTATTCAACAAAGGAGTTTTGTGATGAATTAAATGCCATGAATACCAAGTTGTAGTATGAGGTTATCTTTAACAAGTGTTTTCAGTTGTTTTATCATGTGGCATATCTCAAAAACTTGTGATTAATTTCAAATTCACTGACTATTTGGTGTTAGTGTGATTGATATCACAATATGTTCTTCAGAAGAAATAAATTTATGCTACTATCATCTATGGAAGTAAGTGATTTACATGAAAAACGTTATCATTTTTGGCTTAAACAATTGTTTCCTACATTTTTTTGACTCAATAGGATTAGATTATTTTTTGATGACTCAATGGAAAGTGGTAACTTTACCAACTAAAAAACAATCTATAATGGGAAGATAGAAAAATATATCTAAATATATTTCCCCATTGATAAAAGAGAACTATGTCCCCCCATAGGTTTATAAAGCAAACTGTAAATATATAGAATAAAGATTATTGATGAAAGGTGAGGAGTGTTATTGAGGAATAGATTCCCTATGAATTTCACAGTGATAGAGGATGGTGACTTAAAAGAAATTTGGGTCCAATATATCCATATTAGTTAGAATTTCAATGGGAGAGATGGCATAAAAGGAAGATCTAATGACCCTAAGGGGAAGAGAACCTGGATAATAATCATGGTTTCTTACCTTCCTTGGAATTTTGATGTCAAAGGGGGAGAGAAAAATCATCAGGGAGGAAAATGAAGTATTATAAATCCATATCCATGAAATATTTAGAGTATTTGATAGAGGACATATTTATTATAGCATTGAAAACAAAATCTAATGGGGAAAATTGTTAGACCCACTAGTGGAAAAATTGTTTTTAACGTCGGTAGTTTAACATCAGTTTTAAGATACCGACGCTAAAATTACCTTTTTGGAGTCAGTTTTACAAACACCCGATGCCAAATATCAAAATTAAAGTTTTATATAATTTTCCAAGATTCAATTTGACAGGCCGTGGAGCAAAAATGGACTTACGGATCAAAAGTTATGGGCGTCGGAAGTTGGAGATTATATGACTTGATTTTTGGCGTCGGTTTTTTTAATAACCGATATAAAAATACCCTTTTTGGCGTCATTTTTACAAACAACCGATGCCAAATATCATAATAAAAGTTTTAGAAAATTTCCAAATCTTCAATTGGACAGGTCGTGGAGCAAAAATGGACTTACGGATCAAAAGATATGGGCGTCGAAAGTTAGAGATTATATGACTTGATTTTTGGCGTCGGTTTGTTTCAATAACCAACGTTAAAAGGCCCTTTTTGGCGTCGTTTTTACAAAAAACCGACACCAATGATCAAAATAAAAGTTTTATATAATTTCTCTATCTTAAATTTGACAGGTCGTGGAGTGAAAACAGACTTATGGATCAAGCGTTATGGGCGTCAGATGTTTGAGATTATATGACTTGATTTTTGGCGTCGGTTTTTTTTAATAACCGACGTTAAAAGGCCCTTTTTTGCGTCGGTTTTACAAAACACCAACACCAAAGGTATTTATTTTCATCATTTAATTTCATTATTATTGTTTTCCTTATCACTAAAAATCTTATTATTCTTATAATGATGAGGAAGGATTCTTCTAATCGAGATACAAAAATAAAACTTCTGCATAAGATTCATTAGTTTTCTGGGAATTTTTTTTACCACTCACTATTTTCATTACCACGTGAGTTCTCCCTTAAAAAGAAGTGAAATAATGATAAAAAACATATCGATTCAAATGGCCCAATAAAAGAATTAAAGTTAGTTTCAATCATTAATTATATTATTTTGTTCATTTGGCATATTCATTTTGGTTCTTTTTTTCATGTATTCTTCGAAGAATGTTGTATCGATTGACCCATAACGAGGTACAACTTACGGCGACCATAACTTTTGATCCGTATGTCCATTTTAGCTCCATAACCAGTAAAATAGAAGCTTTGTAAATGATCTATATTCCAATATTCAGAGTTTCGAGGTTTTGACGTCGGTTTTTTTTGAAAACTGATGTGGAAAATATTTTTTTTATAAAACGTATTTTTTGCGTCGGTTTTTATCAAAACCCGACGTTAAAACTCATGTAGAAGCCAGATTTACACGTCGGTTTTTTAAAAAACCAATGCCAATGACCCCTGAGGTCATTAATTTCAGTTCCGGTTTAAAAAAAACCGACACCAAAGACCACCGGGGCCTGATTTTTGGCGTTGGTTTATATAAAAACCGACGCCAAAGGTCCCCAAGGCCCTGAAATTTGGCGTCGGTTTTTATTTAAAACGATGCCAAAGACCCGCGTGGTAAATATTTTTGAAGTCAGTTTATAAAAACCGACGTTGAAACATATATTTTTTACGTCGCCTTTATTGACGTCGGTTAAAAACTGACGTCAAAATGTAAAAAAAACTGACGTCGAAATACATTTTTCCACTAGTGACCCAAACCTATGTTTCGTTTTAGATTTATTGTCAATCATAGTGTCATAAAGTATTATAATAATATTATATTGGTAAGGAAAATTTATAGAATATGGAATATATTGAAGATATATAGATACTACCCAATCTATGATAATGAATTAAAGATAAATTCCAGGATGATATCAATTGAATATGCATACATTATGATTAGGAGTTATGATTTAATAAGAAGAGAGATATGGTTGAATATTTGAAAAGTTTTTAAACATACCATGTTGAGGGAAGTAGGTTGTGAGGATCTTCACTCAATACATAGTGATTGATCATTTTTGGCTTAGGTGAAGATAGTAAGATTACTAATGTGATATCTAGATGTTGAAGGATGATGAATGGAACAGAATGATTCCAGTTCAAAAATATTCTCACACAGATGAAGTTTTACATGTTGTGATTTATGGAAGACATGGACTTAACCATCATATCTAGGAGTTGGTATCATCTAGCTTTGTGGAATAAATTACAACATAACAAAGTAACAAAGAACATATCATGATTTCAAAAGCTTATAAAAGGAACTCATGTTTCATCATTTCCCAATGTTTACAAAATTTTTGGTCTTGAAAAATGGGCGTAAATGAGTTGATAGCTCTAGAAGGTTTCACAATGGTTTTAGAAAAATGAAATAGTTTTCATGAAATATTGGTTGAGTGTATATAAATTTTGGTTTTTGTAAAGGAAATATTTTTTTTCCAAGTGAATAAGTTATGTGAAATATATTTTTTGTTTTAAGAAGTTACATAAAATTGAATATTTGAGGTTGCCTTATAGAAATATGGATAAAGAAAGTGTTTTATGAAGGTTTATGAACTTTATTGAAATTTAGAGGTTTATAAAATAGGTATAGTTGTGTGAAACTATGAAATAAATATGGGAGTTGTGTGATGAAAGATCATTGTGAGCTAAATGGGATATCAAATTATTGAATTTATATGATCTAAGAAAGTTTTTCTAACCCACCAAATGTGCGGTTTCACGATGGAAGTTCATTGTTTGCTAAAGGCGACTTCAAGTAATTTATATTCAATTAACATAGAGAGTTTAATGTAAGGTTGGTGGTGTGTGAGGAAGTTGTGTGGTGGTTTTCTAGTATTCATAAATAGGCATCTACCCCTCTCATCTTGAAAAAGATATCTAGAATAATTGAAGAAACCAAGTCTCTAAATCGCAAAATAGTTTCATAAAGAATAATTGAAAACATAAGATATGTGAATAAAGGACTTAAATCACATAAAACAAGTGAATTTCATGAATACATTCACACATACATTAATTACCTCAAATAAATTCTTGAGTGAAGTGATAATGAAACATAAGTTATGTAAAGAAAGAACCTATGTCTATATGGTAAAGGGATATTCATGAAATATTGAATGCTGTATGAAAGTGTGGATTTTCATGATATAAAAAAGATTCATGAAAGTCATGTTGTTGCGCGAAAGTTTATAGTTATAAAATGAAGTAAAATTTGCACAGAAATATAGGAGTTTTGAAAAAGTGGGTGTTTTCATGAAAAAGAGAAAGTTTCATGAAAATAGAGGAGTTGTGGAAAAGTGGGTGTTCTATGAATAGAGAATTTCTAGGAACAGAACTCATTTAATATCCATTTTAAGTGAAATTTTCATCCCGAGAGCATAAAATCAAGACTTGGATTTAAGAAGGGTCTCATGATGATTAGTGAAAAATCCTTAGGATTATAATATTTTGAAGAAGACCTACAAGTATATAAACTATTGAAGTACCTTCATAAACATAGTGTATAGAGGTGAATAAGTGGTGGTGTGGCTTGTGTGAGGTTTTTCCAAAACCTAAATCTTATAAAGGCAGTGTACTTTGAATAGTGTTTCCACTTCCAAATCATATTTATCCACCAAAATAGAAAAGCTCAGTGGATTATGGTATGACTAACAGAACATTGGTGTATTCTCCTTAGACCAACCCTTTGTGGTGAATGAAGTAAAAATGTATGTTTCCTATGAATGTTTTAATTTCTTATATATTTTTTATAATGTTTTGAGATTTATAGTAATGATTAATCAAGTAACATGTTGAGCGCCGTTCTTTCCAACATGGGTATATGATCTTAAAAGGAAGTTAACCGAACTATAGAGAAAATTTTAAATTTATCCATCACCCTGATTCTCCTCCCCTCTTAGGGTGTATCGACTCCCAACATGCCTTATTGGTATTGAAATATACCATCCATCTTTATTTTCTATTGAATACTCAATAGAAGTATGAATTCTTGACAACATCCAAAATAGAGGGTTTTGGAATTTTGGTACATGGAATCCATTATTGAATTCATACACACCTCTAAATCTCGGCATGTTGTTCTTTACTATTCACTATATGATTTATTATTCTTATTAAATGATATATATTACAAACTATGGTGAATATTTAAAACCAAAATATATTACCCATCATATTTAATATATACAACTAACTTTTATTTTTATTCTTTCTATGTAGTATGTGTCTCTGAAACATATCCTTCTACTAACACTTGTAGAGTCTTAGTGTTACAATTCCAATTAATATACATCTAGAGCATAGAATTCATTAAATAATAGATTTATATTATTATATAAAAAGTGATATTATCCTCATATATGTATAGTTAGTTATGACTAATGATTTTTATATTTAGGATGTTATAATCTCAAGTTACTATAGTATATTTCACTAGGATGCACATTGTATTTTTTTATGTTTATTTGAATATGATTACAACTTAACAAATGATTAAAATAATAACACCCAAGGCTGTGAAATAATGGATTCTCAACATATCATGACTTATATGATATCCATTATTCAATTTATTTAGCATATGGTTAGTTTTTATGCCTCTATTTTCAAAACATACATGGAAAGGAATCGCGAAAGACTAAAATGTTTATATATGACTCCCTATCGATCTTATTTATTTATAATATGTAAATAATTATTTGTAAGTTTAGAAAAATAATAAATCTAAATTAAATTATTGATTAATACTTGGTTAAGATAAACCCTGACATACCAGCCCACAGGATCCAACATCCTTTACTAAGTGCATTCATTATTTCATTGAGTATTCCTAAAATTTCTTAAATAAATACCATGGAGTACATGAACATACCTATAGATTTACCTTGGAATAGTTTATGCAATGAATCTTGTACTAACTCTAGAATTATTATATATTACCATTATATCTAAATTTTTATTATTTTAAAACATAAGTATGGTATATACCTAATATTTTTAGCTCAAAATATTCTAAACATCATATTCAGTATATTCATGACAATTTCTAGTTTTACTTGAAAACAAATTATCTTTACATAACTGGGTACGAGTCTTATAATTATTTTCATCATTTATTATTGATGATATTTATCTATTATTCAAGTTTTATTGAACTATTAAGTGTACTATACTATAAAAATCTTCATTTCAAATGAAATAATGTCTCATTTTTTTCTAATAGAACAGTGAGATAAATGTTTTATAATACTAAACAATTTTTTTACTAGAATTAATCAAATGGGAAATTGTAAGTAATTCATTTCTCACTGTTTATATAGGAATCACCCTTTCTAAATTATTAGAGTAAAACACCTTACTTATGAAATGATTTGTTTCTCACTACTAATATATGAATCACCATTTATAAACCATTGAGAGAATATTCCTTATTTCTTTGGTTCTTGTATTAAAATAAAAATTTATTAAAAACACAACAAGTGATATATAGACATACTATGATGAATATGTGTTCGGTGTAGATGAATGATTCTATTCTTATTCTATTCATTATAATTCCCTTTTAAATGACCTTTCTATATTGTGGGAATGAAATGTCCTCCCTTTCTCCAAATTATGCGCCTATGAATATTTTTTCTATTGATAATATGTTGTAAATTCACCTTTAACCTAGAGTTATTCAGGGTATTTTCAACCTTACCATTTATGTTGTTCACTATAGGGGTTGTTGAACTGAGTTCCCCACAACTCTTATTTACCAGGTGAATATTTTCCAAAATATTCCTAATCTATTCATCTATTATATTAATCTCATAATACTATAGGAATATAGAGAACATTGAAGGTAAGGATTATAGTATGAGATTAATGCATAATTTATTATCCATATAAAATCCAAACTTTTTTGAGTGATCAATGTACATTAGTATACTGAATTCATGATCATTATCTAAGTACATTCTTCCAGTTTATACTTAGTACAGAGTAGTGAAAATCTAATTTATCTAAATCATATCTTTCTCATACTCAAGGGATAAGAGATGAGATATCATGTTATAGGTATCCATATCCTTATGAGGAATTATTAGTTCTTTAGACATAATTTAATTCATTATGCAATTGACAATTGGATCACCCCCATGTATCTCTTTTGTTGGTATCCTTTTCACCTTCTCTTACTCAGTGAGGTGGATGAATAGGTATAGGGATATTTAGCACATTTTATAAACTTTCCTATGGTAGTTTAGTGTATAAAACAATTTTACTACCCTCAGAAATGTGTTCCAATGGTGATAAGGTATGTTTCCTAAAAAATACATCTATTATGATGATTTAGCTTTCTAGACTCTACATTAATTAAAAGAATATTTATGACTTTAGATTGATTACTAGTAAATTAATTAATAAATTTAATTCATAAATCTCTCAATATTTTATCAAAACCAAATATACCTCACCATTGGTTTTATAATATCCTATAACATGGGTATTATAGTGTAAGAGATCCATATTCTCATTATTATTGGCTAAATGGAGGCTTGAAAAGCAATTTAAAGGTATTTAGGTAGGCATAACTTTCCAAATTCATGAACTCGTAGCTCCTTGATCCATTACGTGGACTCATCAATTATGAAATATAGGATTTTTATTTCCTCAAAACATTTTTATAAGTAGCACTAAGCCTCGTGGAGGAAGCAATATTTTAATGTGAACTAGGTTAAATCCTCCCAAAAATCGAGATAGAAATTACCTGATAATTGAAATATCCCTAATAGATGTTGGTCATGTAATTTAAATTATTGTTTAGTTTCGCCCATTTAGTTAAAGGTTATGATGACTTAATATATATTTATTTGAGAGATTTTTTATTTTATGTGTAAATTTACCATTTTATCTTATTATATGAATTTTAATATTAAGTGGATTTTACTTATGTGATTTATCATATCTCGATAAAATTATGCATAATAAAATTTATTTTAATTCGAAATTTCACACTTGTTAATACATTAATTTAAGTGATCGTGGTATAATATCCATAAATAAACTAACCGTGCAAATTGACAGAAATAAAATAATAAAACTGGTATGATCATAATATTTTATAATGGTTAGTTTATATAGTGGATGATAAAATAATCCTCACCCAAGGTAATAACACCTTAAACCATAAGTTGGTTCATGCTATAGAATTCCATCTGTCCACTTATGTGTCTTATGTATTGGTTTCACCTTAACTCTGAACTTGAACCACCTACACTTAGTTGGGAGCTCCATCCATTATATAAGCATTACTCACACATGATAGGGGGAACCATAGGATTGATTATAGGGGGTTTTATTTAAAGAAACCATAGACACATAGTTCCTTAAATAATAATAGGTGATGATACATATTCCATAATTTCAATTTTATAATAAAATTTTAAAAACTATACAATAATTAAATTAAATGAAACCAAAACATACATAGATTGTGTTAAGCCCAAGAGGTGATTTGATATTTGTTTGTATTTGTGAGAGTAAATATTTATAGTAGAAGATATGATTAAGTATGTCAGATTTTCTTTCAATGCATAAATCATATTACACGTGATTAAAATCAAAAGATGATATGTGATGTGTTCTTAGTGCTTATATATCAGGAATAAGGTTCATGATGCAAGCTGTATGGGAGGAGAATTAAAGATGCTAGAATGTTGAAGATTTAGTGGACCATTCCATAATTAAAGGACCTTGTCTCAGTCTTAGTAACCATGATGATATATATTTTTCCACACCACATAGGATATATTATTAATTCCATAGAGTAGTACCATGTTGTAGAGCGGGTTGGGTTAGTTTTTGGTGCCTCTGGAGATTTTATAACCTCCAAACTATAATGGTTTTCCCACACTGTAGAGCTCTACTACTGGTTCTCAGTGGTTCTGGAATTGTTGTGACATCCACATAGTAGCTCATTGACAACACTGTAGTCATAAAAATGCATGAAAACTAGGAAACATACAAAAATACCATTTCATAGAATAAATTTGGCTGGAATTTGGTGGTTCTAGAGATTTGGTGACCTCAATGGTGTGGTTCAAGTTCCACGCCACACTCAACATGTTTTGCAGAAGACCATGTCATAGTGAGAGTAGAATATTCTACACAAGTATTGTTTGATTTCTGGTTTTTTAATCCCACCATGACGTAACACTTGGAATATGCTGTAATCATGTGTAGTGGTTATTTGAAAAATTCTAAAAACTGAAAAGATATGATAAACCCCTTAAACCACACCATAGAAGGGTGTTTCTAGGTAGTTTCCAGATTTTTTGTTGATATGGATTCATATGATGAATTTGGTGGTTATTTCAGTTTACAATAACTAAAAATTTAAAATTAGATGATCAACATCTTTTAAATTAGGATCCAAAGGATGAGTTTGAAAGAGATGGTTTTTTGAATTTTAGTTTCAAATTCAAACATGAAAATAAAATAAATTTATTACAATGAAAACTGTGTGTGAGAAAAATTATATTGACAAATTGAGAGAGAATAAGAGAGAAGAAGTAGAGGAGAAGGATATGAAGAATTTTTTTGAATATTGGAACAGAGTGATGAGATAATACCTATGTTTTTAAAGGATTAAGAAGAAAAAGAGAAGCACTACTTAATAATTTGAAAGATATGGTTGGGAGGATTTTTTTGTTGATATCAAATTTTATGTCATCACTATTTTAGTGCAGGATGCACTATCACAGTCTTGAGACTTCATGTAATATGATTTCAAGGGTAGACCTTGTTCATTATACCTAAATGCTAAAAATAGTGGTTTATATGATCTCAGAAGAATATGTATAATTCCAAGGACTGTGATTCTAATTTTGATAGTTGAATATTGTAAATATGTTTTTCACGACCCATCCTATAGGGTTACATGTCCTGACTCCCCAAGCCCACCTCCAATAGTCTAGGGGATGGTGACTAGGAATAAGTAGGCAAATCACTAACATGGGAGGCATTTCCTATGTACTTGTATGTACACACCCAATCCTGGATCACCTAGGTCTCTTTCAAAACATCAATCATCTTCACAAGACACTACACGCGCGAGCAAAGCCCATGTAGGGGTGAGTAAAACAGTACTCTATAGGATTCCCCTGAACCATAAAGGAAAGAAAAAAAAATCACATGATAAGTATAGTCAACTCTCACAGGTATATGTCTAAAGCATGAAAATAAATATTACTAGACGTAATCACTGAACAATTAGTATTGATGAGGAACCTACTTCCGATGAGACACACAACCCTAATGAGTCACTTATACCAGATGAGTCACTTAGACCCGATGAGTCACTTAGACCTGATGAGTCACTTAGAACCGATGAGTCACTTCGACACGATGAGTAACTTAGACTTGGAGTTACTTAGTCTTGAAGTCACGTATACAACAAGTCACATAGTCTCCACGTCACATCTAGCCACATGATTTCGCTCAAAGCATGCTTTTTCTTGGAGAAACTACTCCTCAAGACAAAGTTCTTATGCCGAATTCCAAAAAAAATCACTTAGAGCATATCAAAAGGACAACCTCATTGTGAGGGTCCCAACACCACAAACGACTCATCAAAGGGATACATAGTTTGAATGTTATGGCCAATTTAGTGAAAAGGGACCATTTGGATTCTGGTTCGGTCTGACCCAGTCAGACCGAACCAACCCTATTCGGCCGACCCAAATTGTCCTAGCACATAGGCTAGGGTTATTGGGCCACTGAACTTCGGCACACTAGGCTGCACGGTCCAGCCCGGTGGGCCACCTACGGCCTGGTTTTCCACAACCTGGCCCGCCAGTGTGGGTCTGTTCGTCCAGCAGGGCGTAGAGACTACCATGCCCCTCCCACATGGTGGACATGGTTGTGTGATAACATCACCTAGGTTTATGCAGACCGACCACATGTCCAGCTCACACCCACGGTTGATCCGTGAGTCTCCCTTTCAATGCGGCTTGGGGAGTCGCGTCCCGCCGATGCCATGGCCTCCTACTATGGTGATTTTCCATCACTAGTCATGGTCGCTCTCGCTGTGGGTGCCTATATCACCGACCATTAATCTGGAATTCATCTTTTGTAGGGTGGCCATGCCGTCACGCACCACTTCAGGTGCCACCAGGAACCACCTTCACCACTGAACCTCCATCCATGGGTTTCCACTGTCTCCATGGAGGACCATTTCCCCCCGCTCGAATGGCCCGAAGGCCTTTATTTTTTATTTTATTATGGATAATCCCCCTTTTAAGGGTTGAAGGGGAACCCGTACATGACTTGTAGGCCCAAGGAACAAGGCCCTAAATAACTTGAAAATACATGACCCGAAGGCCCAGAGGTATACCATGCCCAATACATGACCTGTAGTCCAAACCCACTAGAACTGCCCCTCCCCAGATTCTGCATCATTGACCGTCTAGCTCCCCACCTTGAATTACTAATTGGCTAGCATTTCCCCATACAAAGCTGCACGGTGCCTGGTCCTGATGGCAGTTTCCATACCCTCTCATTCTTCCAATCTGGTTAGCTCTACATCTGGTAGATTCTATTCTTGTTGCACTGATCCTCTTCTGGGGCTTGCTCTATGTGAATTGGGCTACTCCATGGTCTCAATGGCCCGAAGGCCCTATGGACTGAAGGCCTTTGGTGGCCTAAAGGCCCTTGAGACCCGTAGGCCCAAACCAGTGGCCCGAAGGCCCAAATCGGGTGAATAGTTCCGACTTCTACAGTACCAAACAGTAACTACTACAATACTGCTACAACACTGCTACAAACTGCTACAGTACCTAGAAATTCACCTCCACCCGGTTTTGAACCTGGGTCTCTTGGATGCCAAGTAGGAGCCCTTACGTTCCATGGGTTGCTGTCTCCACTACAATGTTTTCCAAATTGTATCGTTATAGATCCGGGGGTCTGGACATGTTCAGAACCTCCCAATAAGAATCTAATGCAACCATAGGGGTCTGTCGGCAAATAACGCAAGAGAGAGAGAGAGAGAGAGCACCATCAACACCCAAGAAATAAACATCATCCTTCTTAATTTGGCCTTTGTTGGTTTCATTAGAAAAGGATAAAGAAATCATACTGATAACCACTAAGGTTCAACCCCTTCAAATATGCAACAACAATATCCACCCCACATGAACAATCACATGGAAATAAACCACTACCTAGGATTGGATAATCCTCTATTGTGTATTCATTGTCATTGATGATCCTCTAAAGAGAGATGTCGATCCACACCTCTGTTGTCATTAGAAAGATCCTTTGAAGAGGAGGGGATGTTTGTTGTCTTTGGCGATTCGTTATTTGTCAACATTATTCTTATAGAGCCTCACCAAATTTCACAACGAACATGCCCCTAATCTCGTATACATGTCTACTTGTAACTGAAGAAACATAATTTAAAACTTCTATTATGATGAACTGCAGCGTCGCCACACTATTTCATTTAAGAAGTGAAATAGTTGACTCATCACTACGTTGGAGCATCACTGCAGGACATTTAAAATAAAATAAAATACCTTCATATGTTTTATTTTATTTTACTCTTAAAAAAAAATAAAAACTTAACTTTATCCATTGACCCATTCTAGACTAGGTTAGACCCCTTCTAAGGTAAAGTCTTCGTTCCAGATGCAATGGTGCCCTTAGATTTTTTATCCGGGCACCATTTTAGAAGTTACTAAAACTACACACACATGCATAATTTTTTTTCAAACATTTATTATGACAACCTTGGTCCTTGGATTCAAATTCCATCTTAGTACATAGATTTGAAATAATTCATTTAATTTTTTATAAACATTTACATAGAAATTCTAGGATAGTACATTCTTCCCACCTTAAGGTGTTATGTCTCCGAAAGGCAAAACAAGGTCTAAACAAACAAATGGGGGTACTGAGAATGAATCTGAGACTCCCACTCCAATGTACTCTCTTGGATATCACCGTTCTTCCACCCAATGTGCACCGTAAGAATAAAACAACCATGAAGGACTCGCTCCCATCGATCCTCTATCTCCATTAGGAAATCCTCAAACATCTCCCCATCATCAATGTCCAGATCACCCTAGTCGATGATGTGTGATATATCATGCACGTACATCCTTAGTTGAGACACAAGAAAGACATCATTCACCTGATGAATCTATGGGGGTAGAGTTATGCGGTAAACCACCTTGACAACTCTACTTAGAATCTAAAAAGGGATGATGAATCTCAGAGACAACTTGCTACCCTGACCAAATCTCTGTAATCCTCATCGAGGTGAGACCTTAAGAAACACATGGTCTCCCTCCTAAAACTCCAAGGGCCTCAGTATCCTATCAACCAAAAATTTGTGCCTACTCTATGAATTCCTCATTAGTTCCTCGATGATTTTCACCTTCTCAGTGGTAGCCCATACCAACATTGGACCCATGAGTGCTGATTCACCTCGTTCTATCTTGCATAGTGGTGACATGAATGGTCTCCTATAAAAGGCCTTGAATGGTTACATACCAATGAATGAGTGGTAGCTGCTGTTGTATGAAAAGTCCACTAGAGGTAGGTGATCATCCCAACTGTGACAAAAGTATAGGATGCAAGCACATATCATGTCCTCTAGAGCCTGGATGGTCCTCTCTATCTGGCCATCCATCTAGGGATGAAATGTTGTACTCAAGAACAACTGAGTCTCGAACACATCCTAAAATCCCCTCCACAGTCAATATGTGAAGCGATCATCACAGTTTGAAACGATCGTCGAAGGCTCCCTGTGAAGCCGAATTATCTCTAGAATGTAGAGGCATCCCAAACTCTCTACCGATCCCAACTCTCAGATGGGTAGGAAGTGAGCCAACTTGCTGAGTCAGTGTAGGATCACCCAGATGGTATCATTCCGCCTAGATGTTCATGATAAAACTATCATCAAGGCTATATATATTCCATCCCAATTCCACTCTGTAATCTCAAGAGGCTGAGCCAAGCCTAGTGGAACCTGATGCTCTGACTTTACTTGCTGACAAGTGAGGCACCGAGAAATGAACTCTTACCACTACCGTCTTCATCCCTGGCCAATAAAACTGACATCATAGATCCTAGTACATATTTACCACACTTGGATGTACCGCCAAAGGGGGTGTTTCAAACTCCATCAAAACCTCCTCTCGCAATGCCACTAGTACAATTGTGCACCCTCTAAAAAGGACAACATGCTCCCCACCTATCAAATAACTATCAGGGGCTTGCCCTGTGGATAACTAAGTATGTTGGTCTCATAGTAAACATCCCCAAGCTGTTCCTCTCTAACATGATGTAAGATTATAGGAGTGACAACCATCGACTGGAGGTATGCTGCTCCATCACCATCCACGATGGATATCTGTATCACGACCAATTGCTCTGACACATCACTCAACAACTGCAATCCATTTCTCCTACTGAGTGAATCTCCCACCAAGTTCCCCTTCCCATGAGTATATACAATTTCAAAGTTTTAGTCCTTGAGGAACTTTAGCCACCACCTCAGTCTCAATTTCATATCCTTATGGGAGAAGATATAATTGAGACTTTTGTGGTTAGAGTAGATGATAAACCGCTCACCCATTAAGTAGTGCCACCATATCTTTAATGCGAATACTACTACTGCTAGATCCAGATCATGGGTCATGTAGTTCTGATCATGCTTCCTCAACTATCATGAACTGTAGGCAACCACTGCTTTCCCTTGCATCGTGATACAACCCAGTCCAGTCCCTGATAATTCTCAGAACACAAAATACCCAATTCTCTCCTCAAGAAGTCTCTAGATTGGGGCGCTCATCAACCTTTTCCTCATCTACTGGAAACTCTTATCTAACTTCTTTGTCCACACAAAGGGCTATAACTTCAATGTCAAAGCTGACAAGGGTGCTGCTACTCTCGAAAATTCATGCACAGACCTACGATAGTACCTAGCCAGACCCAATAATCTCTTCAACTCAGTCACGCTCCTGGGTGGTTCCCAATAAATCACAACCTATATCTTCACCAGATCCATTGAAAACTCCATCCTCTGAAATAACGTGTCCTAGAAAGTGGACCTCCCAAATCCAGAACTGACACTTTGAGAGATTCCCATAAAGCTGGTGCTCTCAAAGTGTATCCAAGACCATCCTCAGGTGTGTCATGTGCTCCCCCTTGGACGCTGAGTAGACCAGGATTTCATCAATGAAGACCATGATGAACTGGTCAAGGTAAGTATGGAATATCCTATTCATGAGTCCCATGAAAACTACTATGGAATTGGACATACCAAACTACATCACCAAGAACTCATAATGGCCATACCGACATCTGACGGTTGTCTTTGGTATATCCTCATATCATACACGATGCTAATGATAGCTAGAATTGAGGCCTATCTTCGAGAACCACCTCACTCACTTCAGATGATCGAAGAGGTTATTAATTTGTGAAAGTGGATATTTGTTCATCAAGATCACTTGGTTCATCTACTAGTAGTCCACACACAGTCTAAAGCTCCGGTCTAACTTCTTGAAAAACAATACTAGGGCCACATAGGGTGAAACACTGGGCCTCATGAACCCCTTCCTCTGCCGGTCCACTAGCTGTACCCTCTACTCACGAATCTCCACGGGAGTCATCTAATATATCAGTGTGGATATCAGTTATTTATTGGGGTCTGAGTCCATAAAGAATTCTACCTCTCTATGAGGAGGTTGTCTTTGAACATCTTTTGGAAATACGTCCTCATACTCATCCAACACAATAGGAAACTAAGGACTTATCTCATCCACTGCACTGAGGGTCATGCTAGACAACTAATGTGTGATAGGCTTCACCATCCTAGATTTGAGTCCATCCTATATCGCTTGTGTCTCCCTTTCACCAACAAAGGAAATCCTGGTCCCATCTTCTTAGACACACTGCAATATACACCTAAAACAATCAATCTAAGAATGTACTATGGATAACCAATCCATACCTAGAATTTCATATTAAGTACTTTATGCCACTAATAGGATATACCAACTGAAGCTCTCACCTCCAAGAGTATGCTCACACTTCCGACACTAGTGTGTGATCGTAGAATCCCCTCCCGTAGGAGTCTCTAAATGCAAGGATCAAGCCAATAACTCCATCAGAATCTCCTAGATTTGAACAATGTCTGTGGAAAGAAAAGAGTGACTTTCACCAGTGTCTATAAGAACTAAAACTAGGGTGGAGAATACATAGATCATACCTCTAATAATATATGTAACATCGGTATCATAAGACTCTATCACCTAAATATGGGACCGTCCCAGTCCACCAACTCCCAGAGAGTGTGGTGGAACACCTATGGGTGGTGGTGGTGGTACCTCGAACTTCCACCCAGAGAATGCTACTCTTCCTTTTCCCCTGCCACGTCCTCAACCCTACGAACCACCCTGAATAAACCTCTGACATTGTCTTGGTGGTCCCTCGATCATCTACTGATCGTCTGTGCGGTGAGTCAGGTAGTCATGAGCCAAGTGCCCTCAACCACCACATGAGTAGCACAACCTATTCTTCAAATGACTCCCTATGTACTGGGAGCCTCATACTAATGACCCTTTGTCCTAGGTGTGACCCCAAGAAGTATTTACTTTCTTGGGTCCCTACATCTGCTACCTTCTACCCATTTTTTAAGACTCCACTACCAAGCGTCTATTAGTATCTCCTCTTACCGGTGCCTTCTCCACTAGGTATCTCTCCACAAGAAGTGCTCTCTCCATTACTCCAACCTGCGTAGGGATGTTAAGGAATATCATCGACCACTTGATCTCCTAGCGTAGTCCCTGCTCGATGGTATCCATCCAGAAGAATGGGTCCCACATCATGTAGGTGGAGTAGCGAGAATGATACATGAATCCCACTGAGTACTCTACTACTGTCTAGCTACCTTACTACAGATGTAGGCGCGCTTGGATGAATCCTTACCACAAATTAACCAGAAATAACTCCCTAAAAGGGTGATCAAAATAAGCCCATGATAGAGCTATTTTTCATGAGTCTAGATCCCTAAGCTCCACCACCATCCCGCCGAGCCCTAAATAAGGATCACAACTAGGACTTTCATATGTTCAAGTGGTGTCCTCCTAAGGAGAAAGATGAATCTGACCACCTCCATCCAAACCTTAGCTACCTGGGTGTTAGTATCACCCTTGAACCTGGGAGGTGTCTACCTCTGGATCTAATGTAAAGCATTGAGCTTGCATGCATCCTCTACTGGGAGCGCTGGTAGAAACTTCTAATCAAAGGGTGGCATTATCACGGGTGCACCACCATGTGGGGATATCTCCAATATTGGTCCCTATAAGGACACCTCATTGCTAGCCCTATCATCCTCATGGCCACACAATGTAATCTTGGTTGGCTGTCTTCATAGAGCAATCAAAAAACAGATCAAGATGAACCATGATCAATAGAGTATACCTGGTGAGCTGACTGAAGAAGGACAAGAGGACAGACTCAAAATACTATATGATGCATGTACCAGTTATTTACCTACAACTAGTGTTTCCATGTACCGAGTTGGAAATTAGTTATCCAGAGTCCTAGTGAATGGATACGTTGGCTACCAAACCAACACTGGAGTCCCTGTCCTAAAACCCAAACTCAAAACATTTAACACTATTGCCCAAAACCAACCTCATAGACTCCTGATACCAATGCAGAACTAAACCTATCCCTTTGATACCACTCTATCATGAGTTGTCTCAGAGGGGTCTATGCCGTGACTCCCCAAGCCCGCATCCAATAGGCCAGGGGCTGGTGACTAGTACTGAGTAGGCATATCACTATATTGGGAGTAATTTCCTATGTACTTGTACACACATACACAATGTTGAAAGTAAATCACTAAGTAATCCATGCAAGAAAACCACAAAGTATAACACAAACAGAGTGAAATAGAATGTAAAGTACAATAGGTTGACTCAGCCCAACATACAAGCCCACTCAAAAGGAAGAGTCTGTCATGAAAAAACTAAATATCATTTGTAGAAAAACCTACATGAATTTAGGTGAATGGAAGTTTCCTTAAGCTGTAGGAGTATGCCACGTCTGTATGATCTTTCTGGGCACCACCCGGTTCTGGACCACCAAGGTCTCTATAAAAACATTGGTCGTCTTCCCAAGACATGACACGTGCAGGAAAAGCCCGTGTAGAGGTGAGTAAAACAGTTCTCATTAGGATTCCCCAAAACCACATCGGAAATACCTAAAAGGAAAATACATCATAATTATAGTAATATCACATGGGTATAAGTCTAAAGCATGAAAAGTAAGATTACTAGACGTAATCACAAAACACTCATTATTGATGATTCACTTAATACTGATGAGACTATCATCCCCGATGATTCACTTTGACTCAATTAGTCACTTAGACCCAATGAGTCACTTAGAACTAATGAGTCACTTAGAATAATAGAGACTTATCCTTAAATTCACATATTCATAAAGTCACATAGTCTCTGTGTCACAACCTGCCCCTTGATTCTTCTCATAGAACGTGTATTCTAGGAGAACCTACTCCTCAAGCCAAAGGTTGTATGTCGACTTCCATGAAAACCCTCTTCGAGCATCTCAAAAGGGTCACATTGTAACGCCCCGACCCCAATTATGGGAGTCGGTTCATTATTTTAATACATTGACATGATTACAAGGAATAAAGTCCCAAAGGACCGATCGGTTTAGCAGTCTTAGAAAATAGATTACATACATTAACATTACATTACACATTAGAAAATAAAACTAATAAATGATCTTTTGAGAACGCCATTAATACCTTAGCTTAACCCTACTAACAAATCATAAAATAATTCTTCACATATAGGGAATAATAAAACATAGAAAGGGGTGAGCTCAGATACTCATTAAGGATAACAATATTGAAGAAAGTTTCATAAATAAGCATAAACATTTAAGGCAATGTATTACACTAAAACAAAATCATTTTAAACATAAACTTTAGCATAATATGGAAAATATATAATCAAATAATTCCATTTAATTATTATCATGGATATTATACTAGTCGAATAATCACATGCAATATCAATAGCCACTTTCATAATGATGGAATGCATAATTCTAGACTTCATAACCACATAGTCAAGGCCTTCTGCCAAGACTAAAAATAAGATTTTTTCAAGGACTTGTGCAGAGACACTAGTTTGTCTCATGAGACCTACCGATTCATCAAGGAGCTATAGTGGGCTCCACCCGTCACTTACTAAGTCTAATACATTCCTCATATGAAAAGGTTTAAACATAACATAAACATTTGTATTAAAACTAGCATATGAAATGTAAATACTTTATCCACAAACCATAAATGATATAAAAATAACACATCCACAATCAAACATATCACAAAACCTTCAATACATTATGGAATATTTTTATCATAATAAATCAACTTCAAACAAGTTTAAAATCCATCAAGGGATGTTGATATAGATGAAAATTATTTGCAAAACTCTTTGAGAGAAATATACATTTTTCATAAAAACAAAATTTAGAAAGGAATGAATTTAAAGAAATTTTTGAATAAAAGTGTCCCATACCACTTTGAAACTTTTTAAATGAATTAAAATATTAAAAAAATTAATGTAGATATAAATAAATCTTTAAAAATAATTTTGAAAACATGGACATTAATGAGAATGATTTAGAAGAATAAATATTTAAAACATTTAAAATGATGTTTTAGTAAAAGAATTACCTTAAAAAGATTCCCTTTGAAAACTATTTTATGAAACATGGACATGGATAATAAATATTCCCCAGTAGATACTTACGTAAAAACAACCTCGGATAATAAATAGATTGTGAAATTAAACCTTACCTTGAACTTTCCTTTGGTTGATGGTACGTTTAACCTCCTGTATAATGACTATAGTTTGTTATTAAATTATACAATAACAAATTAATATTTATTATATCATACATGATTTATTTATGACTTTATACTACCCATTTAATAATTATTTCCATGTTAAATTAAAGTTTCGGGTAATAATTGCTTTCTTTATCGTACGTGTTTTAACTTGTTATTCTTGATCATATCATTTAGATCATGATTTAAATAATTCCATAATATAAAACATGATATATATATATATATATATCATATATTTTTAAAATATAAATATTTATAATACATAGATATATGAAATGGAAAACACCGTTTCTGGAGATGGTAGGCCGTACGTACGCATAAACATTGTTTCTGTTTTCATATCGTATTGAACGGAAGTAAGTGAATAAGATATATGTAAGTACATACATAACTATATATATAGATATATAGATATATATATATCTCCAGTAGAATTATTATATCATATATTACATACTTATTAATAATATATATTTTTATAATCATCGATGAATGGTGAATGTGGAAATGAATCTCCTCACGTCATGGAGACGGTAATCCGTACGTACGCACGAGCGACAATATCATTTTTTAATGATTAGAAGGTGTGGAATTGGATGGTATATTAATTTTAAAGAGACATTATCGTGTTATTTTCATTATTTATATACATATTACTAATCATTATATCCACCCAAATAACATAGTGTTGAATAATAAATTACACCACGACGTGGAGACGGTAAGCCGTACGTACACACACATGGTGACATTATCATTCATAGGATGGATAGAATAATGAATATATTTGTGCCATATTTATAATAAAATCATATTATGTATAAGTTACCTGAGTTATTATTTTGGTATGGTAATAACAAATAAAGAGGAAGTGGAAGAAGAAATGAACTTGAAAGAGGGTGGTGAAATTATTACCTCTTCTTCGGGTTCTTCATTTTGATTTGATCAAAAGGGATCCTTAGGATGGATTTCTGACCAAATGAAGGCCTCTAGGATGAATGGTGGAAAGGTGGGAGGATATTTTGGCATGGGTTGGCCGACCCAAAAGGATTTGGAGGTGTAATATTAAGAGAAAGGGAAGTTCCCTTTTATAAGAGGGGTGAGGGTCACTTTAGAAAAATCTTGAAATATTATTTTAAAATAAATTAATTTTCAGTTTCTAATGGCTCCAAAATAATTTATTTAAATGATAAGGTTGGGATGGGTCTAAAAACCATAAAAAATAGGTTTTAGACATGTTTAGGTTATAATTTTAACCTTATCTTTTAGATTTAACTCTTAGTAAAATAGTTCAACTTTTATCGTGTCTTCTTGTATTTTTAAACTATATGGTCAATAAACTTACTATAAATTTCCAAGAGAACCTAAAGTGGTTCATTAATGAAATATATAATATTATTTAAGTCATTTTTACGAATATTAGGTTTTTATGAATATTATATCAACAAATAATATAGTATTTGTTTTAAAAATTAATTAATTTCAATTTTGACAATATTTGGTATTTTGTTTTTGTGAAAGTCATAACAACCTTATCACTGCAAAAAAAAAATATCTAATCAACCATAAAATGTAATATTAACCTAGAAAAGTATTGTAATTCATCAAAAGTCTCAATTTACATTTATTTTGATATTTATAATATCAATTATTTTAATATTTCGTTAATAAGGTAATTAGCACATCATCATTGTGTCATAAATAAATTAAATTATTTAAATTTTAAAAATTATAAATAAAATAAAATTATGTTGGAAATTTATTTATATTTCTAAATAATATTTATAGTCGAATTTATATTATGTTTAGCCCTATATAAAAAATGGTGTAGTTAGTAAACTTTGAATTTAACACTTTTAACTCTTCTTTAAATAAAATAATAATAAATGACCTAATATAATCCAAGTGGACCAAAGAGGATCATTTTTTATTCATAAGGTTTTTTGGATATAATTATAATTATACAATAGAATTAGAAAATGTGTTAGGTTAATTATGATATCATTTTTACCCTTAATTACCCTATTTACTTTTAACCGCGGTAAATAAAAGTAAAAAAGTTACTATTAAACAAAAATTATTTTCATCTTATTGAACCAAATTTTACTTACTGATATTAACCGTGTCTCTAGTATTTTTGAAATTAAACTCACCGAAGTGGTAAAATTATGTTTTATGCAAATTTTCAAATGCTCCTAAAAGGCGGGTAAAATAGGTTAAAAATTTCAATAAAATTTTATACATCTAATTTTATTATAAAATGAATGCAATGAATTAAATTGAACTTATATAGGTATTATATATCTATTTTTACTTAAATTAAATTTAAATAAAATAAATAATTATTTAAATAAAAAGTTGGTTTTAAAAAATAACGCAATTTTTTCACTAGTCATCAAAAATTGAATGTTTTCACAGAAATTCCAAAAATTCACCCTAATCTAATTTTGATTTTTTGAATTCAAAAATGAAGTATATTTTACCATATTAAAAACTTCGAAGTTGCATTTATTAATTTAAAATTAATTCCCGTTGTCAAAACCAAAAAGCGGGTTTTTTAGATTGTAAAAACTATCAAAATATTGACATGTGTTTATGTCAAATTTAAATGAGAAATTACTTATAATGAACTAAATTGTATTAAATGATAAAAATATAATCTAATTATACTTAAAAACCTTTAAAATTTATAATTTAACACTATAAATTATTTTGATTAACTTTTTTTTCAATTAAAACATAGTATTTTTCACTATTTGTCAAAATATGAAAGTTATCAGAAAAGTACCAAAACATTATCCAAACTAAATTTATATGTACTGATTCTAAATAAGAATTTAATTTCATTAAATTGAATATATAAAAGTGTCAATTTTTTTTTAAAAATGGTTTTCCATTAAAAGGCGGTAAAATTATTTTTTTTGAAAAATAACTCTTTTATTTGAAAAAATAAATTTGTTCTTATATTATGTTTAAGAAACACATAATACTGTTGTTAAACTTATATAGAGTTTACAATATTCAAAATACAAGAAATACTATTCATAACCGCCTTTTTAATGGCTAGTTTGGTAAGTTATGATGCGCTCGAACTCGGTGTTGCGTGTAGCACAAGCTATTGAATTACTTTAGTGAGATAATGTACTATGAAATATTGAGGTATTACACACATAGTATCGAGGGTCCTAGTGACGTAAACAGATCATCAAATGGAACACAGTTTTAAAGTTATAAGAAATTTAATGAAAATGAGTTGGTTGGATCTAGGTCCAGACTGACCCGGTCAGATCAACCTAAACTGACCTGGCCCATTGGGTCATACGGTCCAAGCTCCTGGATCGCCTGATGACCCAGTTTTTCCTACAGGACAATTCTTCTAGCTGGGCATAGTGGTTGTCGTGCCCCTCCCACCTAGTGGATGTGGTTGAGTGATTGCATCACCCAGGTCCACGCAAACCATTTGCATGGACAGCTCACACACATGGAAGAGCCGTGGGTCTCCCGCATGATGTAGCTCGGGGAGCCATGTCCTTCTGGCGCTGCAACCTCCTATCACGGCGCGTCACTACCATCACTGTTGTTGTTGGAAACTGCACCACCAATTATCAAGCTGGGGACCATCCCCTGCCGGGTGGCTGTGCCGCCATACTCCACCGGTGCCGACGACCCTCCTTCCATGGGTCACCACTATCGCTGTGGTGGCCTGTTTTTTGAACTCTGAGCACCATTGTGATCCATGGGTTGTTGTCTCCACTTCCATGTACTCCAAATTTTCTCACCATTGATATGGGGGTCTAACTAAATTCAGAATCACTCATAAAGAATCTGATGCAACCAATAGGGTCCTTGGGTAAAGAATGAAAGTGAGAGAGAGATAGATAGAGAGCAGAATGAACACCCAAGGAATAAACGCCGACCTTGTTTATTTAGCCTTCATTTATCCGGTTAGAAAAAATGGGAAATAATTAAACTGATAACCACTATGTTTCACCCCCTTCAAATATCACAACAACAATATCATTTCCACATGAATGATCAATCCGTGGATCATTTTGTTAGTGGGTTGATCCGTGTTCGTCATTTAGAAATAAAGAATAGGGGAAATAAAATCACAAAGAAATAAACCCCTAATTGGGATTGGATCATCCACTACCGTGGATTCATTATTGTTGATGACCTGTTAAAGAGAGATCTCGATCCACGCCTCTGTCATTGTTGGTGAGATCCTTCAAAGAGGAGGGGGTGCTCGTTGTCGTTGTTGATTTATTCTTCATCAATTTTATTCCTCCAGAGCCTTAGGGAATTCCACGAGGAACATTACTCTGATCCTATATCCATGTCAGGATAATAATTGAAGAAACTAATTTTAGTGTTGCTGTTATGCTGAGTTGTAGTGTCGCCACACTATTGAGGTTAGACCCCTCTTAAGGTAATGTTTCCATTCTGGACGCAATAGTGCAATAATATTTTTTATCTGGGAACTGGTTAAAAGTTTCTAAAACTATTCACACATGCTTAAAAAAAGTTCAAACATTTATTCTAGTCACCCCATGCCTCAGAATGACGTGCCATCTCAGTGCCTAGCATCCAAATAATCCATTTATTTTTTTAAAAAAAATTACATGGAAATTTAGAGACATTGTAATGTTTTTCTTCACTTATGTGTGCGTTGAAAAATTATCAAGATTCACTTTAATTTGTGAATAGGGTTTCTGCTCCAATAAAAACATAAATGATTTTTAATCACTAATTCACCCCCTCTCAGTGATTCCTCATTTATCTAAGGGGTTTCTATTTATGTGGTATCTGAGGAAGGTTCCCCTCATTGGTGATTTTCTATTTGATGTTTGAGAATAATTATCTCTCTATTTTAAGTAAGTGTTACTAAATTTATTGTGTATGTCATGTACAATAATAATTTATTGACTAACAAGGGGATTTCCACTTTTTGACGGAATAAAATATCATATCTAGAGGGAAATATTTTTTTTCTTTTCTTCTATAAATCAATTTGTAAGTTCTTGAGGTTGAAACTAATGGGTTTCCACCTTGTGTTGAGAATATTTCTTTGAAAACAATGGATAAAAATAATATTGAGAATGATGTTTGTGATATGGATTCTTTATCATATTCATTATATAAGAAGGAATTACTCAATGTGATAGGTATCAGGACAAACAAAGGAATTTGGGATACAATTTCTATTATCAATGAGGGAAATAATAAGGTGAAGTAGGCTAAGCTATAGATTTAGATATTTAACTAAAAATATCAGGAAATAGATGAAGATAGGACTTTAGATGACCTCTTTACAAGAGTTAATGAGACCGTGAGTACAACCGGAAGTTATATTGATAAATTGGGAGATTATATAGTGGTTGGGAAGATACTTCACATCTTACGAGAGAGTTTTCATTATAAAGTCTATTCTCTTGAATAAAAGGATCCATAATTACTTTCTATATATTATTTTTATTTAGTTCTCATTTTATATGAGATGAATAAATAACGTGTTCTCAAGAATAAGTGTAAGGCTGAAAAATAAATATCTTTTAAGGTTGCAATGAAAGGGAATCATAAGAAGAAGTTGATGAATAATATGTCTATTATTATGATTTTGACTATGATTGGAGTCAAAATTTTTATATGATGATGTATTTAATATCAATAACATTTAAAGTATACAATGGATGTTTTAAAGATAATCATCTAATAGAATTATTTGGGTGTGGAGTATTCAGAAATTTTGTTGCAAATTTTCCTACATTAAAATAGGATGAAGTTAGTGATGAATAAAAATAAGTACCAAGAATAGTTTTTAAGAAGATATACTCAATTTTTGAAAATATAGAGGTTTTTCTAAAGTAAAGAGAAAAAATCTCTCAAAATTAATAAATAGAAATTTATTATCTAAATGTGAAAGTAGTGATAATAATTATGAGGAAGAGGAAATAGAGATATTAGGAGTGGTTGATGAAAAAACTCTAATTTCAAAGGTTAATGGAGAATAATTATTTAGTGAAAGTTTTATTTAAGTTAAATATGATGAATAAATAAAAATAGTGATCCTACTAAAATGTTAATTCATAGAGTGTCTCTGAAAGATATCTAAGTTGGAGAAAGAGATGAGAAATTTGAAGAAGGAAAATAAATATTCTAGAAGAAATAAATCAGTTATTATTGAAGATAAGTAAAATTTTATGAAATATGTTGATGACTTGAAAAAGTTTATTTTTGAAATAAATATTCCAAGAGTAAATATAGAAGAAGGATTGAAAGATAGAGAGAATGATTTTGAGACATTACAAAAAAATTGGTGAGTATGAAAGAAGATCTTGAAAAATTTAAGCTAAAATTTTTGAACTCTATTAATGAAGTTGTGGAAATCTCAAGAAAATATAATAGTTATAAAAATTAGTAGAGATCAGTCAAAAATTAATGAAATTTTTTTATAAAACCTTTTATAAGCCTAATAAGAAGAATAAAATAAAAAATACTATTCCTGTAGAAAAATTAAGTGATTTTACATATTATATTAATTCCGAGTACACCTTTTTGAATCTAAAAACTACTATAAATGGTGAATAAAATATGGATATGGAGGAGTTGGATATGAAGAATGAAGAGTTAGAATCTAAGAAAAATTTTGTTTTATATAAAGGATCTAAAATGAATGGCGAGGAGATGGTTTAAAGACCAAATCACAGTTCTAGAAAACATGGTTCTTGTGAAAGAAAATATTCTTTTTATGGTTATTTTTGGAACTATAGAGGTTTTGGCCACATAGAAAGTATTTTTTGGTTAAATTATAAATAAAATTATGAGGTTAGATGGTTTTGAAGATATAAATCTATTTTGAGTCCTCTCTCTCAAAAGAGAACAATTTAGAGACATTCCATGAAATTTGAATTGAAAAATAAACATAGAATTCAACCATTAGAGGATGTTTGTGAATGTTGTGAGAAACATGGTCCTATTGAAAAGTGGTGTCTTATTATGCTACCGGATCAAATTTTCTCAAGATATAATGGTGATAAGTATCAAAATAATAATTATAAAATAAAATAAAAAGTTTTGTTTTTTGATGTGTCCTATAAAGAATTCGAAGGAGAATGTACATGGATTTTTGTATAGAAAGTTTTCAACTCATATGACTAAAGATATTAATCTAATCCAGGATGTTGAAAATTTTAAATAAGTCTTGGTGAAAATTTGAAATGATGTGTCACTCAAAATATAAGGTGTTCGTTCAATATTTATTAGTAAAGATCAATTGAATCCCAAAAGCACGATGTATGTTGAAGGACCAAAACACAACATGCTTAGCATGTATCGATTATTTGATGAATGGAATGAAGTGAGATTTTATTAATTTGGGTTTTTTTTGTGATGAATTCAAAATATGGATTTATCTTTACATGAAGAAAGTGAAAAAGAGGTAACGTCTTTCATATTCATTATGTTGGATTTTTTAAGCATGGAAGATGAAAATCAACTATAGAATCAATGATTTTGTCATATTGTCTAAAAAAACACATGTAAACTTATTTATAGAAGAAATGTTTGTGATGATCCTATGTTTCAAATAGAATGAAATTTTATTTTTTACACTTGTTAAAAGGGAAATATTGTAAATACTCTATACAAGATGTTTGAATAAAAACTAGTTATCCTTTAGAGTTGATTCACTTAGACATTTATGGGCCTATGAGGAAGAAATCAAAAAATTGAGATAGGTATTTTATTTCCTTTATTGATGATTTTTTTTGAATTACATGTATTATGTTTATGAAATATAAATTAGTGGATTTAAAAATGATTAAATGTTTTAGGAGAACTGATGATAAAGAGTGTGGTTACTCATTAAAGAATATTCAAACTGATAATAGTAATGAGTATACCAATGGAATATTTGAAGCTTATTTTAAAAAACATGGAATTATTTCTGAACTCATTGCACTATAATCACCATAAAAAATGGTGTGGTTGAATGAAATAATAGAAATTTTGTGCAGATGGCTTGAACTATGTTTCTTGATCATGATACATCTTAATGTTTATTGATATAATCAATTGAAGTAATGGTTCATATCTAATATCATTTTCATTATAGATAAAATGATAATATTTCATCTTATGATATACATTACAAGAAATATCCATGTTTTAAGTATCTAATAGTGTTTTGAAGGCCCTAAATTATCAATGTTAAAGGTAAAAATATGATTTTTTTTTGAAATAAGTCGTGTTGATGGTATCTTTCATGGTTATCCACCAAATGTAAGGGGTTATAATAGTTAAAATAATGAGACATGATATATTCTTGATTAATTTTACCTGAAAGTGATGGAACACATAAATAAAATGAACTCTCATAAAGAATAATGTTCTAGAAGTGATTACGATGAATCTATTTTTGTAAAACTATAAGGTAAAGATTTAGAAAATACTGAGAATTTTAAAGAATTTTTAGTTAAATAATTTGATTCATAAAACTCAAGTGATTACGAAAAATATTATTAACATCATCCAAGTTTGAGAAAATAATTTTAAGTCCAAAATATCATTGGAAATCATAGTGAACATATTCAAAAGAAATGAAATTTGAGGAAAAACTCCCACATCTCATTGTTATATCAAGTTAAATTAAAATATGTGAAATAATAAATTAAATATAAAGAGTTTATTGATGAAATAATTTAAGAGATGGATCGAATTAAAAGGAAATAAACTTGGGAGTTGTCACCCAAGCCAATGAAAAGAACATTATTGGGAAAAATTGGGTGTATCAAAACAATATGAATGAAAATGGGGATGTTGTGAGAAATAAATAAATATTTGTGTGCAAAGGATATTCATAAGATGAAGGAGTTGAATTTGATAAAACCTTTTCACCAATTTAAAGACTTGAAACCATAGTAATATTTCTTTCCATTGCAGCACAAAGGAGCTACAAGATCTTTTAAATGGATCTCAAGTCATCCTTACATAATGGCGAATTAGAATATGTTGTATATATTGAACAACCATGTGGTTTATTTCTTGATGTATATGAGAATTGTGTTTTAAGGTTAAATAAGGCTTTTTATGGGCTAAAAAATCCCAAAGAACTTGTCATTCTAAGCATTATACCTTCTTGAAAATTTCTAATTTTAGAAAAGGGAGAGTGAAAAAAGTCACTACATAAAATATGAAGAAAAGTTATTTCTCTTTATCATTATTTATATAAAAGAACTTATTTTTTATAGGAATAATTAATGAGTTTTTGAATGAATTTAAAAATAACTAAAATATAATTTTGAAATTTCCATGCTTGGTGATATGAGATATATTCTTGTCTTACAAATTTCTCAATAGAAAAATTATATTTTTATACCTCCAAAAAAGTATGATAATGAAATGTTAAATAAGTTTGGAATAGAGGATTAGAAGCCCATTTATACACTATTTTTTATAGGAACAATATTAACTAAAGATGAATAGGGGAAATAAGTTTACCCAAAGGAATTCTAGAAGTTGATCAGAAGTTTAATTTACTTGATGTTCTCAAGATCGGATATTGTGTATGCTATCACACTCTGTTTCATGTGTCAAAGTTCCCAAAAAGTGTCTCATTTCATGGAAGGAAAGAGAATACTTAAATAAATAAAAGTCACTACATACTTTGGGTTTAAATACGATAATAAAGTTAAGCTTGATCTATTTAGTTATTTAGATACATATTGGGTAGGATGTGTTGATGACAGGAGATATAAAATTGGAAGAGCATTCATTCTCAGAGAAAAATGATTTTTTTCTTTCAAGAAATCAAATTTCAGTTTCCTTGAATCCTCATGAGGATAAATATGTTGCTTCCAATCATTCCTCAAAAAAACTTATTTTATAAATACTCCACTAAAATATCTAAAAGTTGTAGTGAAGTTGCCATTAATTTTGGGATGTGACAATAAAAGTGTAATTAGCCATTAAAAATGGTAGTTAATAATTAAAGGTCCAAGAACATTTATATAAAATATCACTTAATCAAATAGATTTTGGAGAATAATGAATTAAAATTGGATTGTTTTCTATAAAGGTGAAACTTACATATGGGTTCACCAAGCCACCATCAAAGGAAAAATTCCAAAATTTGAGTTTGAATTTAGGTGATCAACCTAACTCTTTACCAGGTTAAGTTATGTAGTTATTTTCTCCTCCCTCACCTTATCTGTGGATATTATTGTTAAAGGGGGTAAAATTGAAAACAAAAATGTTTACTTTATGTTAATATTCCTATTTTTTTCAAAGGGGGGGTATATAATGTTGGGGGAGTATCTATTGATATATATTACCTTTGGGGGAATAATATAATTAGGGAGGGTTTTTAGAAGGGGTAATACACGAATTTAGAATGCATAAAATAATTTAATAGTTTATTATAATTTAATGTAGGAATATTTTATCTTTTAAAGAATTGTTGACGTGATGATGAATTTTAGTTTGAAGGTTGTGAAGTTCATGTTTAAGAAATATTCATATATATTAATATCTTATGAACAATATGGTATTATTTATTCAATGATATTGTTTCCTACACTAATTTTTCTCACACATGCTTAAAATTATTGAATGATGATCCATTTATATGTTTTTAGAGTTTAATAGTAATTTATGGTCCTAGTTTCCAACAAAATGCAATGGGGTAGATTGTTGAACTGAAGATATTATTTGATAGTTTTTTTGAATTATGAGAGTGAATATTTGGATAATATTATATGATTAAGTATTTCGGATTTTTTTCTATAAATATATCATATTCTATATGATTAAAATAATATGATTCGATGTGATGTGTTCTTAGTACTTATATATCATGAATATAGTTCATGATGCAAGATGCATGGGAGGAGAATTGGAGATGATGTCATTTAGAAGATGCAGTGGAACAAATAAATGTGCAAGGACCAGGATATGACATCAGTAACCACAACATAGTATATTTTCCTACACCATAGAGGACATGTTCTCTACACTACAAGGTAGGGCCACACTATAGTAGAGGATGAGTTGATTTTTGGTGCCTATTTAGATTTTAGATCTTCTATTCTATAGTGGTTTATCCATTTCATGGATATATGCTTCTGGTTTTCAATGGTCCTATAGTTTTTATGACCTCTATATAGAATCTAATTAATAAATTTGTAGTTATGAAAATTCATGAAGACTAAAACACTATTAGTAAGACCATGCCATAGAATGAATTTTTTTAGAATTCAGTGGCTTGGGAGATTTGGTGACCTCTACACCACAACCCATGTTTCATGCCATATTTAGTAGGTTTTTTTGGAGTAATACATAATAGTGAGATCATACTACACCACATAAGTGAATGTGGATTTCTAGAGTTTTAAATATATCCCAACTATATCACTTGAACCACGCCAAAACCACGTATATCAGTTATTTAAAAACTAATGAAAACTAAAAGGTTATGCATAATCCTGTAGACCAATAATGGTTTTCTAATAATTTTATAGGGTTTATGCTAACTTTGAATAATTTTATGACTTTGGTGGTTGTTTCGGTTTATGATGACTACCAATTTCAAATTTTATGATCATGATATTTTGAATTATGATCCAAAGAATGAGTTTAAAAGAGGTTTTGGTTGTTTGAATTTGAATATAAAATTAAAAATTTAAAATAAACGAAACTTATTTCTACAAAAGATTCATGTGAGAAAAATTGTGTTGAGAAATTGAGAGATAACAAGAGGGAACAATTTGATGTCATACCGTGAGATTTTAAATTTTGAACATCATATTTGATAGCGTGTATGACATCCAACACCAAGCATAGAAAAGAATATAACATATCATGACTTTATGATGTATTTATTTTTATATAAATTAAATATATTCAATATATTGTGTTACATTCAACACTAATTTTATCTTTCATTACATGCAATATAGGGTTTAGCTTTCATTACACACAACACCGAGTTTAAACAAAATGTGAAATATTATTAAAATATTATTATTTAACAAAATAGTTATAAATTAGCTAATAAATTGGAGGGTATGAATAGTAATAACTAAATCCTAAAAATTATATTTATCTATTAATTATAAATAAAATAAGTATTATTTAAAATAAAATAAAATGTTTTCTAAAACACCATATTTATTTTTCTAAAAGACGGTTTAGTCGCACTTTTCTCACAAAATTTAAAATTAAATTTTAACAATTTTAGAAAATTTATTTTAAAAATAAAATTATTTTATGAAATAGGAATACCAAAATTATATTAGGGTGAATTTTTGGTATTTTTTTTGAGAAGTTTCTTTTTTTTTTGATAAATAGTGAAAAATACTAAATTATAATTGAAAAATTTCTTTTTGGTTAAATAATTTATAATGTTAAAAAATATTTTAAAATAATATTAAAGAAAAATTATTTGTTTTTTATCAATTAATATAATTTATGTCATTTCAATCATCTTCATATTGAATTTATATAGACAAACTTTGTAAACTTTTGATCATTTTCTCTTTAAAAAACATGATTTCTCTTCTCGACTGCGGGATTAATTTTAAATTAAAAATTCCCAATTATATGAATAAAATTTTTAAAAATAGATTCAATATTTTTAATAATAACAATTTATAATTTTTAATAATTTCAACTTAAAATTTACCAAAATAAATTGTGAACACTGTAAAAATTAATTACCGCAGTTAATGTAAAAATGAGTTTACTATGGGGTTAAACAGAAAATATAAGGGTGAAAATGAAATATAAAATTACATAAAAACTATTTTATGGAAATATTTTGAACATGAAACCTATAATTTTTGATAATGGTCCATTGTGGACCCTTGTGACATATGAAAAATGTGGGAGCACCCAATTCGTTTCCAAAATACCAAGTGTGTCCTCTCCCCCATTTATAAAAAACTCCCCTCTCCTCTTTTCTGAAAACCTTAATACCTACTTTGTTAAACCAATAAATTCTCAAATAAATTCTAAAATTACCTCCCATCATTATAGAATATTTTTTTTCTTTAAATAGAACCTAGTATGGATTTAGTTAAAACCTAAAGAGGATACCGAAGAAGAGGCAACATTCTACAATGCATATTTTTATTTTATTTCTTCTTACACCTACTTCAATTATTATTAAAACATGATGATATAATAAATTAAGTATCTTAAATATAATTTTATGTTTTAATAATAAGGTAATTACCTACAATTATCTCAAATTCCATCAAATGGATTACAAAATCATCAATCGTGTGTACGGAGGACTACCGCCTCGTGAACTGATGTCATTTATTTTCCCATTTCCACCTCTCACAATTGGGTATGATGATGAATATAAAGTATACATATTATATTTATAACATAATTATACATATTGATTCATTATATCATATATATAACTTTTTCTTTTCATTCTGTAGGGGATATGATAACCTCGCTCATGTGTATGGCTGACTACCTCCTCATGAATGGATGTGATTTGTTTTTCACTAAAATTTTTCATGGAATATAATAAAGATAAGGTTAATGATTGTATTTTATATACATTAAATAATTATTGTATACATGTCATATTTATAATTATGAATATATATATATATATTATTTATTTTTTACCCTTTTCACACAATGAATGATGATAACGTCGTTTGTGTTTGTTTGGACTACCACCTTCACAAAACTATGAGACTCTCTTTTTATCACCAAAACACATGGTTGATATATATATATGTATATTTAAAGTAATAATATTTTATTTATGATATTATTATCATTTTTTAAGGATAAAATATTACATACCTACTTTCCATAATGATCATTGAAAAATGAAAATGTTACTATTGTGTACGTATGACCTACTGTCACCATGATCATAACATACTTCATTTATCAAAACCATATTTTATGATTGGTTTTAAATATATAATTGATTTAAAAATATGATAATTCTATCATTATTATTATTCTTTAGTTCATGAAACTACGTAATATTTTCAAGAACTATATCTTTTATGATAAAACACACATGAGAAAATTAGGTAATTAACAACCGAAACAATGGTAATAATGAGTGATTATTAATGAACATGTGATAAGATGTTTTAAATGGATCATATATGATATTATAAATATTTTTTTTATTTTTTATGTTATTGAAATGTTTAAAATGACTATGTAGTAGGTTAAATAATGTTCAATGAAAAGGAAGCACGAGGAAAGTGATTTTGTCTCAACTTCATTTCAATGAGGCATGTTGTAATTTTATGCACCTAATTTATTTTTTATGGTATATATAATTCCAATTTGATTTTTAATATCATAAATAAATAATTATTCATATTAATTTATATTTTAATTTGAATTATTTCATCTAATGAGATTTTAATTAAAAGTAACCAAGTGGTAAATAATTTCATAACTCAATATCTTTTCATTGGGTCATTTTACTTCTTTGTTGTCATTGATATTAAAAGATTATGTTTGTAATTAATTGTAATTATATTAAATTTTATTTTCACTTATTTTATGTGTATTTATAGTTGATACACACAATCTATTCATTTAATAACTCTCACTTCAACATTATGATCATTGTAAGGGTTTATTTCACAATCTCATTCTCATCAAGGCTGTTTATTATTGAATTTCAATTAAAGGAAATTATTTTATTATTGTATGATAAACCCATATTAGTTTTTCCTAATTTTTTTATTCATTATATTTACATATAATAGTTCCATTTTTACACTCTTTGGCACATAACATAATTTAGTAATTTTTTTTGAGAAAATCCGACTTTATTTCTCTCTTCGGCCTATAATCAGTTTTCTTTCAAAAACCTTGTTTTATAAAAATGTTTTCAAAAATAATATTAACCCCTTAAAAATGATTTATTAAATAAATTTATTCCCATTTTTTATTTTTAATATTTTTTTAAAAACAATATTTATGTCATTTTCAAAATAATGCGTGTTTGAATTTTATCGAAAACAAGAAAGGAACATTTGTTTTAACATACTTAACATGAATAGAATTTCATGCCATCATGACCACTAATTTGTTTAAGTAATAATTTATAATTTCCAAAAATTATTTTAAAAATATTTGGTGAACTTTTAGTTTTTTAAAAATGATTTTCAAAATAAAAAAAATATTTTCCTTAAGAATGTTTTGAAGGATATTTTTTATGGTAATTTAATTAATCAATGAAAAAACGATTTATTATTACATCAATAAGTATATGTTGGATTGATACCATACATATTATTTATATGGATGGTTTATGATCATTTTAAACAAGGAAAGTATTTAAATTGACTTTCTTGATTCAGTTTTACACTCTTTAATGTTCCCTTGAAATATTCATTCACTTGTGATCATTAGACATTAAACATACCATAAATATCCATATTAATTATCATGGATATGTTTATTTATTAGAACATATGCCATTTATATATATATTTTTTCATTTAAATTTATTTTTTTATCTTGGTAAATATTGATAAATAAATATTATTTACTCAATATGGATATTTGATAATAAGTCACATTGTTCATTAAATTAATCCAATTATTCTATATATGTGGAATACTTTGGAACTATAGTGGTGGGTGGGGCCTGACATTATACAACCCCTCTCTGTATTGGTAGGTCTTATGAGACAATCAAGTTAATCTAGCATGAAATGGGTTTTAGCTATAGTTTAAACCATCTTTTGAATGGTATTGAAGGTAGAGGTATCATGTGTGTGGTTATGAAATACAATAATTAAGAATTTACTTAATTCAAAATTAAGTTATTATTATCAATGATATTTTCACTATGATATTTTCTATATATGTATTTTATTTTTAGTTTATTGATTAAAAGTCATGTTTTTCAGTTATTTACTTTTTACATATTGATTATGCCTTATCATATTATCTAAATGGAAAGTGTGATCAATTATTTACCTTTCCATGTTGATTATGATTATTTATTCATGATAGATTCCACTATACTTCATGATTACTAATCATTTTATCTCACCTTTATGTTTTTTCCTTTCCTAGAATCCATGAAGTGTACTAATAAAGATATTCAAGAATATTATAGAGGTAATAATGATATTATCAAAAGAAAAATAACTATATTGTATTTTCTGTATTCAAATATAATTAAAGTCTCATGTGTGTATCTAGTTTACCAAGACAACTAAACTATTTGGTTATTCAATATGTGATTTCATTATATATTTTTCCAATGTAATATAGCAGACACTGTCTATGGGATACTGGAGTCAGGGTCACTATAGTTTGCCTTAGAGGATGTTTATTATAATACTTGGGAACTAGTTTTAGGAAAACATAGATTAGGTTACATAACCCTATGATATACTTGTAAGATAATTATATAAGAACATAATAATGTTTTGTTAAGGAAGATATTATGTGGTTTGTCCTTACAACACATCCCTATATAGATACTATATGTAGAAATGGTTCTAGAATAGATTTACCTAGGGGTAATAACTCTAATAAGGGAGCATTGGGCTTGACCTGATTGTCACCTGGTGCATGAAAATGGGCCTTACTATGCACTTAGTTTGACAATCTTGGGGGATATGCTTAGGATAATTCACATTTTATTTACAAACCAGTATAAATCAATTGAATATATGATAAAAATGAATAACCTAGGTTAAAACTAAGGTGTATTATATTGAAAATAAATTGTCTAAAAGGAAAAGTAAAATATTTTATGTGTAGAAAATGAGGGCAGAAAGCAATGGATTGCTGAGGAAAAATGAAGAGTATGATCTATGAAAATAAATCTCAATATTGGGATCCATTTATATTTTATTTTATTAAATGTGGGGAACCTAGGAATTACCTGATTCAATTCTGTATTCTAAAGGTTAAACCTTATACAAATTAAGGACTTATATTGAAATAAAACAAATGAAATATTTATGTATTGGGATTCAAGAATTAGGTTGTATAAGTATATTTAATAATGAAATTATGATGATAAGAATTATGAGACATCAAATAATTGTGTTAACTTTTAGAAGCATATGTTTCTTTATTAACTTATGATATATGGATACCATCATGGGCTTATGATTTTTAGATTTATCATAAGTTAAAAGTCTTAAAAACCACTCTTTTGGGTTTTATGTAATGAGAGTCTATAACGATTAATGATATTTTGGGAGAAATTTAAGGTGATACAACTCATTGGTTTAGTATTTGTTTTTGTAAAGAATTTATTTGAGTAATAATGCCTTTACATTTTATAGACATAATTTTAAAGTTATTGATAACCATTAGGGTTGATATGATCATAAATTTCATTGTAATAACAGTCAAATATGATTATTATACTTTATGAAAAGAGGTTTTATTGAAAAGTAAAATGGTTATTTAATGATTAATTTTATTTCAAGGATATCCATTATATTGTTTTGGGAAAAATTATTGGAATTATATTAATATAGTTTTAGAAAAAAATAACCCACATGCCAGGTGACAACCCATCATATCCTACAAGGCGTTGGGGCATAAAATCGTGACTGAAGGACGATAAGGGTTGAGCACCTTCCACAAGCCTACGTAATGTCCTAGTGAAATTTCATTTTTTTAGTTAAATGATTTAAAAAATAAATATTAATGATGAACCAATGGTGTTAATTTTTATGTTTAGTGATTAATTAATTATATTGGATGATTTTTTATAACGATATTGGTTTTGGAAAAAAGTTAGAGACCGACGAAAAGACTTGCCACTATTTTATAGATATTATGAACTGTTTAAAGTGAATTTTAGTGCTTTAGGCATAAAAACATTACTTTTAAAGATTCATTTCATGGAGTAAGGAATGAATTGATAATTTATTGAAGAACAAAAAAATGAACAAATTGTGATTATTGAATAGAAAATTATCAAATAAGTACATTTCCTTACATTCTTAAAAAATAAAAAAGTTCCTAAACTTGAGGAAAATAATATTAAAACAAAAATTTTATCCTATTACATTCATATTCTATAAATCATATGGCCTTTAAATAATCATATATTTATGGTTTTGAAGCTTTTAAATTTTAATTAACCATTTAAATTATTATGATCAATGTACTTTATCACAATATATTTATTATTAGGTGTTTGTATTCTTTTCCATATCCAGGTTCTCACTTCCCACCTACGTTTTCCTACTTGGAAACCTAGTCATGTGGTTATTATAAATGACCTTCGTATTTCCCATTCACACTTATTTGAGGATTTTTATTAACCCTTTTATGATGTGGGTTTTAGAAAATGGTATTTCAAAATGTCAAACCCCTTATTATCAAGATCAATTTTGAATTTCAAGAATATATTTTATTTATGGTGGGGAGAATGTAACACCCCTATATTTTAAAATATGAACATTATATTTGACAGCATTTATGACACACAACACCAAACGTAGAAGGGAAAATAACAACTTGGAACTTTATAATATATTTATTTTTATAAAAACTAAATATCTGAAAAACATTTTTTGCACACAATACTAAGTTTATCTTGTGTTACACATAACTTTAGTATAGCTTTCATTTCATTCAACATCGAGTTTAAACAAAATGTGAAATATTATTAAAATATTATTATTTAATATAATAGTTATAACTTATTTATTAAATTGGTGTGTATAAATAATATTAACCTAATTATGGAAATTATATCTATTGATTTGAAATAAAATAATAGTAATTTAAAATAAAATAAATGTTTTCAGAGAAACCGTATTTTTTTTCTAAAAGATGATTTAATCTATTTTTGATAACATAATTTAAAATTATTTTTTGACATTTTTAGAAAATTTATTTTAAAAAATAAACTTAATTTATGAAATAGGAACACCAAAATTATCTTAGTGTTAATTTTTTATATTTTCCTGAGAAGTTTCATTTTTGATAAATAATGATAAAATACATAATTTTAATTAAAATATGTTTTTTATTTAAATAATTTATAATGTTAAACTATATGTTGAATTTTTTTCAATGTAAAATTATTTAAATTTTATATCAATTAATCAAATTTAGGCCATTTTTATTATTTTCATATTGAATTTAGATATAAAAACTTTGTAAACTTTTGAACATTTTCTCTTTAAAAAACCTGTTTTCTCATCTCGTCTGAGAGATTAATTTTAAATTAAAATTTTCCACTTATATGAATTAAAATTAGAAAAAAGGATTGATTATTTGGAATCAGTATATTTTATAGTTTATAATATTTTCAAATTAAATTTTTACCAAAATTAATATTGAAAAAACTAAAAATCAATTACCACGGTTAAGTTAAAAATAGGTTTACCAGGGGGTTAAACTAAAAAGTAAGGACAAAAATGACCTATAAACTTGTATAAAAAATATTTTATAGACATATTTATATCATTTAACCTTTAAGTTTTTATAATTTCTCATTTTGGACCCTTGGGACATATGAAAAACATGGGAGCACTTAATTCGTTTAAAAATACCAAGTGTGTCCTCTCCCCCACTTATAAAAGGACACCCTTTCTTCATCTCTTATTGACACCATGAAACCTATTTATTTCATAAAATAATTTCCAAAATTACTTCAAAAATTACCTCCACTGATACTATAATACTTATTTTGTGAAAAATAGAACCTAGGAAGGATTTAGTGAAAACCTAAGGAGCATACCCAAAAAAGTAACTTTCTTTAACGAGCATTTTTATTTTTTTCCCAAATCCACCTAATTAAAATATTATTAAATAATGAGGATATAATATCCTCAATATATTCCATATAATAGTATTTTTTTATAATAATGAAATATCCTATGACCATCTCCACTTCTATCAAATGGGTTAAGAAATCATCATTCATGTGTACGGAGGACTACGACCTCGCAAACATATGTCGTTCATTTTTCCACATACACCTACAAAGGTTGGGTGTAATGATGTATATAAAGTATATATACGAGATTTATAAAAATTTTATACCTATTTAGTCATTATATTATATATAAAATTTTACTTTCCATTCCATATGGGAAACAATAACGTCACTCATGTATACGACATACTATGGCCTCGCGAAGCGATGCAATTCGTTTTCCACTAATGTTTTACATGGAATATAATAAGGGTAAAGTTAATGATTATATGTAATATACATTAAATAATAATCATATCCATGTAATATCAATCATTATAAAAATATAATATATATATATATATATCATTTTCTTTCTTACTTTTTTTCTCAATGAAAGACGATAACGTCATTCGTGCATGTATGGACTACCACCTTCCCAAAACATTGTGACTCTCTTTTCATAAAAAGAACCCATGGATGATATATATAAGTATATATAAAGAAATAATATGGTATTTATGATATTATTATCATTATTTAAGGATAAAATATCATATACCACCTTTCCATAATGATCATTGAATAATGAAAACGTTACTTATGCGTACGTACAACCTACCGTCTCTATGATTGTAATGTACTTCAGTTATCCAAAACATATATCATTATTTGTTTTTAAATTATAATTTATATAAAATTAATATAATTAACTCATTATTACTATTCTTTATATGATTAAAATATGTAATATTTTCAAGAATCGAATCATTAATGGTAAAACACACAAGAGAAAACAAGGAAATTAACAGCTGAAACAATGGAAATAATGAGAGTTTATTAATGAATAGGTAATAAGATGTTATAAAAGGATCATATATAATATTTTAAATGTTAATATTTTTCTTTTTTTATCTTAATAACATGTTTAAAACCACTATACATGAGTTTAAATAATTTTCAACCAAAAGAAAGCATGAGGTAAGGGATTTCATCTCAATCTCATTTCATTGAGGAATATTGTAATGTTATTCACCTAATTTTTTTTATAGGTGTATATAATGACACTTTTACATGTAAAATCATGAATAATTCATTTTTCATGGTATTATGAGTTTTAATTTGAATTAATTCATCTACTAGGATTTTAATTAAAAGTTAACAAGTACTAGAGAATTGATTAACTCAATATATTTTCATTAGGTTATATTACTTATTATTGATATTATAAGATTATGTGTATAATAAATTTTAATTATATTTTGTTAAATTTACACTTTTTATTTGTGTATTTATAGTTGATAAACATAATATATTAATTGAATAATTCCCACTCCAACATTTTGATCATTATAAGGGTTTATTTCATAGTCTCATTCTTACTGAGATTATTTATTATTGAAATTTAGTTGACGGAAATTATTTGATCATTGTATAATAAACCCATATAATTTAATATTAATCTGTTTATTCATGATATTTTCATATAATAGTTACTTTTTTTTCACTCTTTGGTACTTAAAATAATTAATAAATTGTTTTTAATAAAATCCAAATTTTTTCTCTCTTTAGTAAGAAATCAATTTTCTTACAAAAACCATGTTTTCTATATGTTTTTTTAAAATATTAAAAATGATTTATTAAATAAAATTTTACCCATTTTTTCCTTTTTAAAAAATGTTTTCAAAGGACTCTTTTTTTCATTTTCAAAATAATTCTTCTTTGGATTTTAGTAAAAATGTGAAAGGAATATTTGTTTTAACATACTCGACATGTATGAAATTTCATTCCATCCTGACCACTAAATGTTATAAATTTTCCTTTATATGTTTTAAATATTATTAAAAAAAATTATTTTCAAAATATTTTGTGAACTTGTAGTTTAAAAAAGTGTTTTTGGAAATGAAAAGTATATTTTACTCAAGAATGTTTTTAAATGTCTTTTTATAGTAATTATATTCATCAATGAAAAAAAAAGAATTTATTCTTAATGAAATGGATATATATTGTATTGATACCATATTTATTATTTCTAGGGATGGTTTATGATCATTTTGACCAAGGAAATTATTGAAATTCACTTCCTAAATTCATTTATGTAGTCGTTATCTTTTCCATGAAATTTTCACCTAATTATGACTGTTGGATATTAAATTTCACCTAAATATCCATATTAATTTTCATGGATATGTTTATTAATTTAAATTTATATCATTTCTACATATGGTTCTATAAATTTAAATTTATTTATTTATATGGGAAAATATTGATAAATCTGTATTCTTTACTCAATAGAGATATTTAATGATAAGACACATTGTTATTTAAATTAAATTGATTATTCGATATATGGGTAATGATTTAGACCGACATTGATAGCTGGGAATAGAAATTATATATCACCTTAATGAATTGATAATTATCATGAGATAATGAAGTTAAGTTAGAATTAAATAGGTTTTTACCTGTACTTTAAACTGTCTTTTGAAAGGTCTTGATGGTAGAGGTATAATTTTCCAAAGACATGTCGTCTAATAATTAAGCACTACCTTCATTCAGAATTTAGTTATTATTATCAAAGGGATTTTTTCTATGATATTATTTATGGATGAAACTCATTTTCAACTTATTGATTAAATCGAATGTGTTTTCAGTTATTTACCTTTCCATATTGATTATACCTTATCCATTTATTTAAGTGGAATTTATGATAAATTATTTACCTCTTAATGTTCATTATTCTTATTGATTCATGATAGATACCAATGTACTTAACCCTTACTAAGAATTTGAGCTCCCCCTTATTTTGTATCCTTTCTTATAAATCAATGAAGTGTAGTAAAAAATATATAACGGAATATTCTAGAGGTAATAATGATATTCTCAAAAGATAACATCTATGTTATAATTTGTGTATTGAAATTTAATTAAAGACTCAAGTATGTATCTAGTTTACCAAGGCTAATAAAACATTTGATCAACTGAGATGAAATTTTATTATATCTAATTCCAATTTAATAAATCATGCACCAGTTTTAGGCTAATAGATTCAGGTACACTACAGTAGAGGAGAAAGAGAAGAAGAAGTTATATTCATGTTGGAACATAGGGAATATATTATACCTATATTTATATATTTTGAATAATAATAAGAGGATAAATAATTTATCATTTAGAGGATATGGTTTGAATTATTTATTTTATGTTGATATCAATTATTCTATTATAATTATTTCAATGCAATATTCACTATTATAGTTGGGAGACTTGATGGAATGCTAGTTCAAGGATAAACCCTTCTGGTTGTATCTATATTATAATAACCCATACTTTAAATACATGGTTATTACTTCAAAATTAGAGCATACTTATTACAACATATAAAAAAACCATGAAAGGACCGTATAGCTATAATGTGTTTAGAAATTGGGAAACATAAACAACTGGTTCATAAATCATCTACGTTGTCTCCCATTTATTTCATCATATCTAGAGTCACTTTTTTGCATATCCTACTTAATATACTTATTCTTGACCTGGGGAAAAGAAAACATACAAAAGGGTGAGCTCAAATTCTCAGTAAGGGTAAACAAAAGAAATATCAAACATATCATATTCATAAGAACATAAAATTTTGAAAATATTATCCTTCAAAAGAGATAATAACATGGGATAAATAATAGAAGTGAAATGTAATCCCAATTATCATAAATTAAAACATTATTCTTTGTGTAATACACACATAATCATATAAAATCATTTCTTAGTAGTCAAGACTCATATCCAAGACTATCTTAGTGGAAAAAGTCCATTTCTGAACCGAGTTCACTCCTCATTTCAGTTATGTTTCACTGAACCAGTTTAACCATCCATTCAAGCCATGTATATCTCATGAGATATAAATCTTTACCCAATGAATTGGAGGGAGATATAGGTCCCACACATCTCATAATTAAACCATTCTTATGTGTGCCACAAAATCATAAATCATACATCATAGCATAACCCATTAAATAAAAATGGGAATCATAAACATCATGCCATCATAACATAATCCATATAAGATAAAAGGACATCAAAAAAATAATTCCATAATAACATAATAAAATCAATGTAAAAATTGGTATAGAAACATAACCCTATATTATCTTAGATGGAAAATAATTTTGATAAAACACTTGAACTCCATTATTGAGGAAAATATCCTTTCTACTTCAAAAACATTTTTCCTTTCTTAATATGTCATAAAATTTTAAACTAAAATAATTTAATTAAAAATAATCACGAAAACTTGTAAAGGAAGATTCATGGAAATAATGTTCTATGAATCCATTCATGCCGTATAAGTTAAAAAAACATTCTTCTCGTACTTTGGTCGGAAAAGTCAAAAAGTACCTCGTACTAAAAACGAAAAAAGATTCCTTTAATATCTTTTACTAAAAACTCACCAATGGATAAAATTATACTTAAAAAATTGTATGTGGATGGAAATAATATTACATATTGAGGAAACATGAATGTGGATGATAAATATTCCCCAGTAAATTCTGAAGTATAAACAATCTCAGATAAAAATGAGATTGTGATATTTTCCCTTACCTTAGGTCTGATATGCTTCGTATGAATCTGAAACTCCTGTAATATGGTTTAAATAATTTCAATTGACTTATTAAAGAATCATATTCATTGTTAGGATATCATATATGGTCATATTTGTATCTTCATAGTATTAATATTTCATTGCTACTTGTTATTCAGGTGTTTATTGCTTTAGGTTCTAATCCGTGTTTTGTCAAATAAATTATTATTACTATTTATAGGATATAAATATATCATTTACATAGTGGTATTATTGTAATATATATAATATTAATTCATTAAATTCATTTATATAATCCTTATTCAAAGAATATCATATAGAACGAGTCGCATCACATCGTGGAGACGGTAGGTCGTACGTACGCACGAGCGATGATATCGTTACCATGACTGTGAAATTGTATTGAAGTGTATGTATAATATTTAAGAATAAATAAAACTTTACATTAATCATATATAGTTATTTATTTTCACCATTATACCCATCCAAGTAAGGTGGTGGTGGAAAACATATTAGACCACGACGTGGAGACGGTATTCCGTATGTACGCACGCTCAGTGATTTTGTTTACCTTCGGATGGATAAGAGGTGAAATAGGGTTGTTTCATATTTATAATAAAATATAAGTATATGAGGGATACTGATGTTATTACTTCATAATGAAACAACTAAATAAGAGGGAGTAGAAAAAGAATGGAACTTGAAGAAAACGGTAGAAGGTATTACCTCTTTCTCGAAGTGCCTCCTTTAAACTTTCTCTTAGGGCACTAGAGTTGGTCTTTTGAGAATACCAGTACCTCTAGTAGGTTTCTAAGGAAGTGGGGAAGTTAAATGGTCAGGGTTTGGCTGATCTTGAAGGCTTTAACTGGTGTGAGGAGGAGATGGAGGAGGTTCCCTTTTATAAGGGAGGAGAGGGACACCTTTGGAAATATAAGAAATATTAGTTTATATTAAATCCCAACCCCACTTAAAAACTTCCAAAATGACTCATATATGAAGCTTAGATGAGATAGGGTTGTAATATCATCAACCAATAAAATGTATACATGTTAGGAATTTATTTTAAACATTATCAACTTGATTTATCCTTATTTATCAATTTAATGTTATTTGTGGTAATAATATTCTAAATTTTAAATTATTATAAATAATTACATATGTGTTGTGAATTTTCCATAATTTGAAACTTTATAAAATTTTAGAACATATATATTTTAATTTATAATTTATAATTATTTTTGTGATTTTTAAACAATTTTATAATATGTTATTTATATAAAATAACAATAGTTTCAATTTTGACACAATTCATTTATTTGAATTTAAATAAAATATATACAAAAGATATGTTCAAACTAAAAGCTTTAATAGATTCATTAAATTTCATATGTATCTAGAAAATTAGTGGACCACATTAAATAGTTCATATAATATTTATTTTAATATTTTTAAAACCATTTATTTGATATTTTAATTAATAAAATAATTTCAACATCACTATTGTGTCTTAATAAATGATAATTATTTAATCCCTAAAAATTATAAATAAATTCATATGATGTCGATACTTTTATTATCTTTCTGTAGACTATTTATATCCAAATTTTCATGAAGTTTATCACTAAATTAAAATTATTATACTTATAAGATTTAAGAGAGTGACATATTGTCACTTTCCTTGGTTTTAATAATAATTATATTCTTTCATGGTCAAAAGTCCATGAAATAAATATAGTCTGGCCCTTAGGTGATATGGGTCGACTTTTATTCATCCAATAGGATTTTTAAGGTGTTAGGGTAATTTTATAATCTTATATTTACCCTTAATTACCCGATTTACCTTTAACTATGGTAAATAAAATTTACCTTAGTTACTATTCATAATGCCCAAAAATAAAAAGTATCCTATTAACATAATTTGGACCTAGTGATTCCAAATATGGAATCCATTTTTTAAAATTAAAAACACATAATTTTTAGTAATTAATTTAAAATTAATCCCATTGTTAAGAAAACGGGTTTTAGGAGTTAAAACATTACCAAAGATTGAAATGTTTTTACCAATGAATTGAATTTGAAATTAATGATAATGAAATAAATTATATTAAATGGTAAAAATATATTCTATTTATACTTTAAAACCATTCAATATTATAATTTAACAATATAAATTATCTCAATGAAAAAAGTTGTTTTTAATTAAAAATTAGTGTATTTTTACTATTCATCAAAATATGAAAGTTATCAGAAAAGTATCAAAAATTTATCCAAAGTAAATTTTTATATCCTGATTCCAAATAAGAATTTTATTTTTTCAAATTGAACTTATAAATTTGTCAAAAACTAGATTTAATGTGGGTGCGCCATCAAAAGGCGTCAAAACTACATCTTTTGAAAAATACCTATTTTACCCAAAATATTTATTTTGTTCTCTTACCATGTTCTAGAAAATTTTTAAATGAATAATAATGTTATAAAATTCAAAATGTAGTTAATACTATTCATAACAGCTAGTCCATAACAATATATCGTTATTTAGTGAAACCCGGTATTGCGTACTACACAAGCTATCGAGGAAGGTCGCGATTGCGTGTAATGAAAGCCAAGTTAGTATTGTGTGTTGTGAAAGATTACTTTGGTGTTGAGTATAACATAAGACATAAAAAAAATATTTCTCATAAAATCTTAGGGTGTTACATTCTACCCCCCTTAAAATGAATTTCACCCTCGAAATTCGTCACTTCATTCAAAACAGATGAGGATACCTCTCCCTCATCATATCCTCAAGTTCCCATGTAACTTATTCTAATTGGTGGTTCCTCTATAAAACTTTCACTAAGCGAGTGGTCTTGTTCCATAGGACTTTTTCACTATGATCCAGAATCTCAATCAGCTGTTCTTCATAAGAAAGATCTTGCTCCAGCGGTACAACTTCTGAGCTGAGTACATGTGAAGGACCGGGTATATACTTTCTCAGGAGAGATACATGGAACACATCATGAACTTGAGGGAGATTCGGTGGAAGCGCCAATCGGTAAGCTACCTTCCCAACATGATCTAGTATTTCAAAAGGAACAAAATTTCTAGGGCTCAACTTTCCCTTCTTTCCAAATCTCATTACCCTCTTCCAGGGAGATATTCGTAATAACACTTTATCACCCACTTAAAACTCTAGGTCTTTTCTTCGGTTATCGGCATAGATTTTTTGTCGACTTTGAGCTGCTCTTATGTGTTGTTGAATAGATCGGACCTTTTCTGCCATATCATCAACAAGATCTGGTCCTAATAGCTTTCTTTCCCCTACTTCATCCCAACAAGTTGGAGTTCTGCATTTATTTCCATAGAGGGCTTCATAAAGAGCCATCTGAGTAATGGAGTGAAAGCTATTAATATAAGAAAATTCCACAAAAGATAGGTTTTGATCCCAACAAACTTTGAAATCCATAGAGCAAGATCTCAACATGTCTTCTAGAGTTTGATTTTCCTCTCAGACTGACCGTCTGTCTGAGGATGGTAAGCAGTGCTGAAACTCAAATTTGTATCTAGAGCATGCTGAAGACTTCACCAGAATTTCGAGGTAAACCTCGAATCCTGATCAGATATAATGGAAATTGGTACTCCATGCAATCTTACCACTTCCTTTACATATCTTCTGGAAATCTGATCAAGAGAAAAATCTTCTTTAATAGAAATGAAGTGTGCCGACTTCATTAGATGATCAACTATAACCCAGATAACATTATTGCCTTCGGATGTTTTAGGAAGTCCAGTGAAAAAGTCCATAGTGATGTTTTCCCATTTCCATTCTAGTATGGGTAATGGTTGTACCATTCCCTTAGACTTTTGTCTCTCAGCTTTAACTTTCTAACAAACCAAGCATTGAGAGACATATTCAGAAACATCTCTTTTCATTCCATCCCACCAGAAGTACTCTTTCAGGTCCCTATACATCTTCGTTCTTCCATGATGAATAGAGAATGAAGAACTATGAGCCTCATCCAGTATCTACTTCTTTAATTTTGGGATGGGAGGAACACAAACCCGATTCCTGAACCTTATTATCCCATTACAATCAAGGTTGAATTCAGGAACATTGCTCACCTTCTTTTGTAACTCTACATCTTCTTTCTGTGCCTCTTTAATATTCACATGTATAGATGGTTTAAAATTCATTTGAGAAAGATAATGTTTTTCCCCTTCCATTATAATTCCAAGATCCATCCTTTGTAAATCCATAAATATTGGATATTTTGTGATCCTCATCAGAGATAAGCTAGCATGGTCTTGTCAACTTAATGCGTCTGCCACCTTGTTTGCTTTCCCAGGGTGATAATGAATTCAGCAGTCGTAATCCTTAATCAACTCCAACCATCTTATTTGACGCATATTCAGCTCCTTTTGTGTGAAAATATACTTTAAACTTTTATGATCAGTATAAATATCACACCTTTCACCATAAAGATAATTCCTCCAAATCTTTAATGCAAATATTATAGAAGCTAACTCCAAATCATGAGTTGGGTAATTTTTCTCATGGATTTTCAACTGTCATGAGGCATAAGCTATCACCATATCATTTTTCATGAGAACACACCCCAATACCATCTTGGATGCATCACTATAGATCACAAACCTTTCTCCACTGCAAGGTAGTGTGAGCACAGGTGCATTGAATAACCTTCTTTTCAACTCCTTGAAATTCTCTTCACATTCCTCCGTCCAAACAAACTTAACTCCTTTCCGAGTCAACTTGGTGAGTGGGTTAGATAACCTTGAAAAATCTTTCACAAAACGTCGGTAATATCTAGCCAAACCAAGAAAAATTCGGATCGCAGTTAATGTTGTTGGTATCGACCATCTTTCGATAACCTATGTTTTTTCTAGATCCATAGATATCCCCTCTTTTGAGATTATGTGACCCAAAAATGAAACTTTTTGAAGCCAAAATTCACACTTGGTAAATTTGGCATAAAGATTCTCCTTTCTTAGGGTCTTTAATACAATTCTCAAGTGATATTCATGTTATTACTTTCTCTTTGAATAGACAAGAATATCATCTATAAAGACTACCACAAACTAATCAAGAGAGTCTCTAAAGACTCTATTCATCAGATCCATGAAGATATCAGAGGCATTAGTAAGACCAAATGGCATCACTATAAATTCATAGTGTCCATACCTTGTACGGAAAGCTGTCTTTGGTATATCCTCCCTTTTTGACCCTTAATTGATGATACCCTGAACAAAGATCAATCCTGGAAAAGTATTGAGCTCCATGTAGTTGGTCAACTAGGTCATCAATGCGTGGGAGAGGATATTTTTTCTTGATTGTGATCTTGTTAAGTTCTCGATAATCAATGAAGAGTCTCATTGATCCATATTTCTTCTTAATAAAGAGAACATGTGCTCCCCAATGTGATGCACTAGGTTGTATGAATCCTTTATCAAAAGTCTCTTGGAGTTGCTTCTTCAATTCTTGAAACTCAATTGGGGCAATTCTACAAGGTGTCTTTAAATAAGCAAAGCACCCGGTACGAGTTCTATTGAAAACCCAACTTCACAATTTGGTGGAAGACCTGGAAATTCCTCCGGAAAGACATAATAAAACTCCCATACAATGGGAATATTATTAATCATGAGTTTCTCTCCAACCATTTGAGATAAATAACCTTCATTTAGTGGAATCAATACCCATATGATGGATGAAATTTCTTCTAAAAGGTTATGTTCATCCTTGCATCGATAGACGATCATAGATTGTTCTGGAATATGAAATGTGACCTCCCTTCTTTGGAAATTGATATGAGATCCATATAAAGAAAGCCAATTCATGTCAAGAATCACATAAAATTCCACTATATGAAGGATCAAAAGATTTGCAGGAAGCTCTTTCCCACAAACTTTAATAGGATAAGAATTGTAAACTTTTGATGCAACCGTTGTGCCATTATGAGTTGTCACAGCCAACTCAACATCTAATTGTTGAGGTAATATGGAGATACCCTTATAAAATTCTTCAGAAATAAAAGAGTGGGTGGATCTAGAATCAAATAAAACATTTACTACTTTATAGTGGATGGTAAGTGTACCTCTCACCACTTCGTTGTCATACTCCACATCGCCGATAGTAATTGCATGTCACTTTGCTTTGTCTTTGGCCTTAGGAGTTTGTTGACGTTGATCATCATCATCATCATTAACCCTTGGATTTTGGAATTGATTGGCATAATGCCCCATCTCCTTACACTTGAAACATTGAAGTGTAGTAGGTGAATTATATGTATCCCTTCCTTTGTTTGCATCATTAGACATATTCTTACCATTATTTCGACATTCAATTGCCCGATGACCTTCTTTTCCACACTTATAACATTTTCTTGTCCCTTTAAGACAATTTCCTCCATGTTTCTTTCAACACTTTGAGCATAAGGGAAAAGTCGTCTTCTTTTCAGTGTGGTCTTTAGATTTTCCTTCGAATTCCATTTTCCTCTTCTTATCAAACCCATGAGACTGATGGGTTACACCAATCTCCATCTCAACCTTGAGAGCAAATGAAAAAATTTCCTCGTAGCTATTGAAGTCCCTTATGGATATCTCCCTTCGAAGACTTGGTTTTAATCCACTAAATAATCGATCGATCTTACTCTTAGGTTGGATAATAATTCCGGAAGCGTACCTTGCAAGTCTTGTAAAATTTTCTTCGTAGGCACCAACAGATTCATCATACTTTTGCTTCAGTTCAAGAAACTCCTCCATCTCTGTTCGAAGAATACGAGGGAAATACTTATTGAAAAATAAGTTCTTGAACTCATCCCATTCCATGGACTCAATTTCATCCCTTTGCCTAGTATTCTTAATAAGATTCCACCATTGATCAGCATCACCTTTCAAACGATATACTCCTAAGATGACTTTATCACGATCATAACATTGAAGAACTGAAAATATCTTTTCAGTGGTACTGATCCATTGCTCAGCCACTAATGGATCAGAAGACCCGCTGAATGAAGGTGGAAACTGCCTCATGAAACATTCAATAGAATTTTGCTCCTTCCTTTGCTTGTTTGGAAGTCCTGCATGATTCATAGCTTGAGAAAGTTGTGTGGGCATGGCTACAAGATTTTTCATTCCAGATCCCATAACGTTTGGTTTCTCAGGGGGACAATCATTTCATTTCCCGTCACATTCCGCATTAACATGGTTCCTTCAGGTTCCAGCCATTGACTAAAACCAAGAATAATAGTGTGAGAAACACTAATTACAATATCAAAACCACATAATCAAGAATAAAATTTCACACTTAAGGTCTTATCATAGGTTGTTCATGGCCATTTCTAAAACACTAAGATTGTGTTCTATACTTAGACATATCCTTTGGTTTCTTACTAAGTCTTTCACAACCTAGTTTCCAAAGGATGACTATACCTTTCCTATGATACCAACTATAATGACCCATAATTTACATACATGGTTATTACTTCAAAATTTAAGCATACTTATTACAACATATAACAAAACCATGAAAGGACCGTATAGGTATAATGTCTTTAGAAACTGGGAAATATAAACAATTGGTTCATAAATCATCTACGTTGTCTCCCATTTATTTCATCATATCTAGAGTCCCTTTTTGTCATATCCTACTTAATATCCTTCATCCTGACCTGGGGAAAAGAAAACATACAAAAGGGTGAGCTCAAATGCTCAGTAAGGGTAAACAAAAGAAATTTCAAACATATCATATTCATAAGAACATAACATTTTGAAAATCTTATCCTGCAAAAGAGATCATAACATGGGATAAATCATAGAAGTGAAATTTAATCCCAATAATCATAACTTAAAACATAAAGCTTTGTGGAATATACACATAATCATAGAAAATCATTTCTTAGTAGTCAAGACTCATTTCCAAGACTATCTTAGAGGACAAAGTCCATTTCTGAACCGAGTTCACTCCTCGTTTCAGTCCTGTTTCACTGAACTAGTTTAACCTGCCGTTCCAGCCATGTCTATATCATGAGATATAAATCTTTACCCAATGCATTGGAGGGAGATATAGGTCCCAACCATCTCATAATGAAACCATTCTTATGTGTTCCACAAAATCATAAATCATACACCATAGCATAACCCATGTAATAAAAATGGGAATCTTAAACATCATGCCATCATAACATAATCCATATAAGATAGAAGGACATAATAAAAATAATTACATCATAACATAATAAAATTAATATAAATATAGAGATAGAAATAGAACCTTATATTATCTTAGATGGAAAATAATTTTGATAAAACACTTGAAATCCATTCTTGAGGAAAATATCCTTTCTACTTCAAAAACATTTTTCATTTCTTAATATATCATAAAATATTAAACTAAAAGAAGTTTATTAAAAATAAACTTGAAAATTTGTAAAGGAATCTTTATGGAAATAATGTTCTATAAATCCATTCATGCTGTATAATTTAAAAAAACATTCTTCTCGTACTTTGGTCGGAAAAGTCAAAAAGTACCTCGTACTAAAAACGAAAAAGGATTCCTTTCATATCTTTTACTAAAAACTCACCAATAGGTAAAATTGGATTTAAAAATTTTTATGTGGATGGAAATAATATTACATATTGTGGAAACATGGATGTGGACGATAAACATTCCCCAGTAAATTCTGAATTATAAACAATGTCGGATAAAAATGAGATTGTGATATTTTCCCTTACCTTAGGTCCGATATGCTTCGTATAAATACAAACCTCCTGTAATATCGTTTAAATAATTTCAATTGACTTATTAAATAATAATATTCATTGTTATGATATCATATATGGTCATATTTTTATCTTCTTAGTAGTAATATTTTATTGCTACTTGTTATTCGGGTGTTTATTGCTTTATGTTCTTATGTGTGTTTTGTCGAATAAATTCTTATTACTCTTTATAGGATTTAAATATATCATTTACATAATGGTATTATTGTAATATATATCATATTAATTCATTCAATTCATTTATATAATCATTATTCAAGGAAGATCATATAGAACGAGTCGCATCACATCGTGTAGACGGTAGGCCGTACGTACGCACGAGTGATGATATCATTCCCATGATCATGGAATTATATTGAAGTGTATGTATAATATTTCAGAATCAATAAAACATTACAATAATCATATATAGTTATTTATTTTCACCATTATACCCATCCAAGTAAGGTGGTGGTGGAAAACATATTACACCACGGCGTGGAGACGGTATTCCGTACGTACGCACGCGCGGTGATTTTTTTTACTGTAGGATAGATAAGAGGTGAAATAGGTTTGTTTCATATTTATAATAACATATCAATATATTAGGGATAAGGAGGTTATTAATTCATAATGAAACAACTAAATATGATGGAGTAGAAGAAGAATGGAACTTGAAGAAAACGGTAGAAGGTATTACCTCTTTCTCGAAGTGCCTCCTTTAATCTTTCTCTTAGGGCACTAGAGTTGGTCTTTTGAGAAGACCAGTACCTCTAGTAGGTTTCTAAGGAATTGGGGAAGTGAAATGGGCAGGGTTTTGTCGATCTTGAAGGCTCAAATTGGTGTGAGGAGTAGAGGGAGGAGGTGCTCTTTTATAAGGGAGGAGAGGGGCACCTTTGGAAATATAAAACATATTAGTTTATATTAAGTCCCAAACCCACTTAAAAACTTCCAAAATGACTCATATCCGAAGATTATATGATATAGGGTTGTAATATCATCAACTAATAAAATTTAAACATGTTAGGAATTTATTTTAAACATTATCAACTTGATTTATCCTTATTTATCAATTTAATGTTATTTGTGGTAATAATATTCTAAATTTTAACTTATTATAAATAATTACATATGTGTTTTGAATTTTCCATAATTTGAAATTTTATTACATTTTAGACCATATAAATTTTAATTTATAATTTTTAAATATTTTTGTGATTTTTGAACAATTTTATAATATGTTATTTTTTATAAAATAACAATAGTGACAATTTTGACACTATTCATTTATTTGAATTTAAATAAAATATATACTGAATATATGTTCTAAATAAAAGCTTTAATAGATTCATAAAAGTTTATATGTATCTATAAAATTAGTTTATCACATTAAATAGTTCATATAATATTTATTTTAATATTTGTAAAACCATTTATTTGATATTTTAATTAATAAAATAATTTCAACATCACTATTGTGTCATAATAAATGATAATTATTTAATACCTAAAAATTCTATATAAATTCCTATGATGTAGATAATTTTATTATCTTTTTGGAGACTATTTATATCCGAAGTTCCATGAAGTTTATCACTAAATTAAAATTATTATACATATAAGATTTAAGAGAGTGACATATTGTCACTTTCCTTAGTTCTAATAATAATTATATTATTTCATGGTCAAAAGTCCATGAAATAAATATAGTCCGGCCCTTAAGTGATATGGGTCAACTTTTATTCATCCAATAGCATTTTGGAAGGTGTTAGGGTAATTTTATAATCTTATATTTACCCTTAATTACCTGATTTACCTTTAACTATGGTAAATAAAATTTTCCGTAATTACTATTCATAATGCCAGAAAATAAAAATTAGCCTATTAAAATAATTTGGACCCAATGATTCCAAATATGGAATCCATTTTTTAAAATTCAAAACACATAAGTTGCAGTAATTAATTTAAAATTAATCCCGTTGTTAAGAAAACGGGTTTTAGAAGTTAAAACATTGCCAAAGATTGAAATGTTTTTACCTATGAATTCAATTTGAAATTAATGTTAATGAAATAAATTATATTAAATCGTAAAAATATATTATATTTATACTTCAAAACCATTCAATATTATAATTTTACCATATAAATTATCTCAATGAAAAAAGTTGTTTTTAATTAAAAATTAGCGTATTTTTACTATTCATAAAAATATGAAAGTTATCAGAAAAGTATCAAAAATTTATCCAAAGTAAATTTTTATATCCTGATTCCAAATAATAATTTTATTTTTTCATATTTAACTTATAAACATGTCAAAAACTATATTTAATGTGGGTGCGCTATCAAAAGGTTGCAAAACTGCATTTTTTGAAAAATACTTATTTTACCCGAAAATTTTATTTTTTTCTCTTACCATATTCTAGAAAATGTGTAAGATGAACAATAATGTTATAAAATTCAAAATTTAGTTAATAATATTCATAACGGCTTGTCCATAATAATATATCGTTGTTTAGTGAGACCCGGTATTGCGTACTATACACGCTATCGAGGAAGGTCACGATTGCGTGTAATGCAAGCCAAGTCAGTATTGTGTGTTGTGAAAGATTCCTTTGGTGTTGCGTATAACATAATACATAAAAAAATATTTCTCATAAAATCTCAGGGTGTTACATATATATCAAAATTAATGGGTCGTATGATCTCATAGTAATCCAGATCAGGCCAAGGACTATCCTTTGGTTTGGATAGGTGAACCTTGTAAATATTTTGTCCCCTTCTTGTGTGTGTGCGTTGAAAAATGATTAAGATTCACTTTAACCAGTGATTAGGGTTGTTTCACCAAGAAAAAAATTGAATATTTTGAATCATTGATTCAACCCTCTTAGTGATTCCTCATTGATCCATGAGGTTCCTTTTCATATTGGTCCACCTCATAATAATGCATGCATGAAATGAATACACAAATTTAAACTATTTATCATTCACTTAAATTTATTATTTATCCTTAATATAACAACGTGATACCTTGTATGGTCTTTTACTATGTATTGAATATATAATGTAACGTACACAAAATGTTACATATTAAATGGTGCGTGATGTGTCAAGACGAATAAATTTAACATATTTAAGATACCTTGTACATTCTTGTATTAAATGTGATTTAAATGACAAAAATATACTATATATAGTTATTAATCTATATGATAATTAATTAAGAATTTAGAAATTATTTAAAATTAATTGCACGGTGTGTACACTAGTTACATGCTATGTAGAAAAGTTTAATGACATAATTAATTATTATTCAATATAATCAATCCACATAGTTACATCCCGGATGATGTATAATCCATGCAGACGAGTACCAATTACATGATGTGTACGACTAGCTACACGTTGTGTAATTGCTTCCACGACACATGCCTAGGGACTTGGAATGTACGTTATCCATGAATACTAATGAGTTATATGATGTATATTCTATATACATACTATGTGACCATGTTATTTTTTGGCCACCAGTCTCGCATATAAGGTAATAAATACAAGACACACCTTTGACCATGCCTATTCAATGAATTTTCCAATGAATTCACATGGAATACATGGTGTGTGGGATTTCTACAAACCATGTCAACTATAAAACCATGTGTTAGTGTGTCCTAGTTAATACATGATGTGCATTAATTCACTTCATGTTCATTTACTTCATGATGGACTAAATTTCTCATGGTTTGTCCTTTTGCAGTATACATGGGTACACGGTGTGTACCAACGGGCTACACACAATTTAGTCTTGTGTTATCTATCCATGAATATTGTAACCTCCAGATATGTTCATTATTATTTTTGAATAAGATAGTGAATAAAGTATAGGAGGATAATTATATGTTCTAATTTAATGGAAAAATATACTGAAAATGATAAACTAAAAATAAAGCACATTATTTATCAATTATTAATAAATAATTATAAATTTAAATGTGATCAATCTGATACCACATAAAGGTTTTGGAATTAGTGAAATAACAAATTGGGCCATGTGTAACTTGAATTTTATTTGTTTTCAACCAATAATCCATAATTCACATGATGGTATGCATAATGACCAACAAATTAAATCTGATGAATATCGATAAAGAACACTAAAACCAAGATAGAGGTTCTTTTCCATGTAAAATTGATAATTAATTTATATATGGATTAATAATTAATTTTTCATGTAATTATTTATTCATAAATAATGTGGTTAGAAACTCTCACCATACCATCATTACAAGGTAGGATCCAAGGGTAGAATCCCTCCAGCAGTGATCTATATGTTATTTAGAACCACAAAATTCAACCTTATAATAACTGGGTGCTAGTGAGATAAATGTCGATCATTTTCATTATCCACCATTGATCAAAAAAATAATCTGTTTATAGATGATATATTATTTCAATTCCCTCGAAGTATTGATAGGAAGGAGGAGGATCAATACTCTTATTCTTGAGTGTGTTCTTGAGAGATTTATCTCTTAGGGTATGAGATAATTCTTTCTGGTGTTTGTTGTGAAAAAACTGTCTAACCCTAAATAGTTATACAACCAAGTATTTATTAATTTTAGTTAGGGTTAGTAATTTAATATAGAACCTTATCCAATCTCTTATTCCTTAGAGAACCCCAAGTATAATAATATAAATAATAATATTATTTACTCAACATGCGCTACACCTATGGATAAATAAATATTATTTCCTACCAGATCATTACAATCATCCCATCTATCCTCTTTGGTATTTACTGAACCTTGAATAATGACTATTTATTTAATAAATAATTATTACTGTATTATTCACTGATAAATAAAATAAATAATATATTCACTAAATTAAAAAAATAAATATTTATTAAATATTCAACTCACATATATTATCTTGAATAACTAATGACTAAATATTTATGATCAACCAGAAATGAATAATTATGAAACCACATATGATAATAATATTTATTCAACATGTTAAATTCATAACTAATTCAACTAAGGTTCCAAATACACCTAGTGTGTGACTCTCTAAGACCATTTCTCTGTGGAATTAAGAAGAACTACTTAAATTACTTGGTTATCATCTAGAAACATTCCAAATAACCTATATAAAAAAAATTTTAAATGCACAATGAAAATATCTACATATTAATATACATTTTTTAATATAATCCATTTATATTGATATCTCTAATCAAGAAGATTGCATACTGGTGTCACCAAATTATGTGCTTGATGTATCTTTATTTTAATTTCTATAAATGAACTTTCTGATAGAACACCATGTGCATGGACATAATCAATAATTTATATTTCCATAAAACGGCCTAAGATATCAATTTTCATGAAAGATAGAAGGGAAAAATCCTTCCTCTCATTATTCATTAACACAACATTAGTTATGATGGACCCAACATATCCTACCTTAAAAAATACATGTCTTCATGGTTTTCGTCAACACATAAAATTAAATGACCCATGATATTTATTAATAATAGAATTAAAGTCTAAGAGAAATACATATGCCCGAATATAGGAACATCCAATGACATATATAATATTTATATTTCTTAAGGGCAAGTCATGTTCTCATAATCTCCTACTTTGAAGATGACCAATTTCATAAAGCATGATAAAGTGTCTCAAATTCATATGAGTCTTCATATATAATAACCTATATCATTTTCATCCCATAAAATGTTTTGATTTGACTATATAATATATATTTAAGAATACTGTCATAGCATCTCTAGGTTCTCATCATACTAGGGGTACTTCTATGACCTTTAAGTCTGACATGTACCCTTATGAAATTATCACATGGATATCACATAGAATAATGATAACCATGTGATATGATAAATTAATATTTGGGACCATGAATATTTTTATAATCAAATGATCAAAATAGTTGGATTTAGGACACCAAATCCAATACATATAGAATGCATGCATTTATTTGGACAATCGTTTCCTTCTCCAATCTATTACGAAGGATATTAGATAGAGTTTTTTAAATTTATCTATTTATCCATTCAATAATGCATGATAGAAAGATTAATGGTTGGATTGGATATTATATTCTTGACAGAACCTCTTCAATTAAAAAGAGAAGAAACTGGTTGCATTTTTCACAAATCTTATGCGAGGGTCTCCAAATTTGATGATGATGTTATTAATCACAAAGTTTATTATAGAATTTCTCTTAACTTCATTAAGGAATATAACCCCATAAAAAATATAGAAGAAGTTAGTGGAAGTAAGGATATACTTGAACTTCATAGATGTAGCTGAAGGATATGGACCCATGACATCTATCCCCCTTATGGAAAATGGCGAAGAGTACTTGGTGGTATGAAATAACTATAAGGGTTAATGGATGAAATTAGAATGTATCTTGAAATCATGGATTTTATACCCAACTCTATGTAGTCTTTCATCATTGAAATCTATAAGTATCCATGTATTTTGATTTTATGATAGATTTTGGATGCTAACTGGTGAGAACCAATTGTTCCAACATAGACTTCTTATATAATAATGAGGGGTTGTCCTCCTTTGATACATCTGTGGAATCTATCAAAGACTCAATTATAGAGGAATTTATTGAAATTGTGGTCATCATAAAGGATGAAATTTTTTACCCACTTTCATATATGTTATTTCTTAGCTAGATCTAATGGTAGAATTAAATTTTAGAGTTAGTCAATTATAGGGGACATCCATTCATCCAGGGTATTACTTGGTGATGATATGGTATTTCCATGATCTATGGTGATTTTTATAACATTTAATTCTCCCATTTAATTTCAAATTAATAGAGAGACTGTCTAATGATGTGTGATGTAGATGATAATCTAGTCATGGTCTGGTTATTCTTGGTCTATGAATGCATAAGATAATGCATTGGATTAGTTGTTTTGTAAATGATGGACATGAGATAATTTTGGTTTTGTGGGGAATTCTACCATCAACCCCCAAAGATAATAGATAAGAAGATTAATTACTCATTATTAAGGGAATTTTACCATTTTTTTCTTAATTCGAAACTATGAGTCAACCTTAATGTTAAATTAGTCCAATGGTATTTATAGATCCAACTTCAAGCCTACAATGAGGGTTTGGTATTTTTCTTCATTATTGGTGCAACCCTCTAATAGTAGGAAATAATATGGAAGAACTTATTTGGCTAGATAGATGAGTAAGATCCCTAAGACAAATTTGTTGATATTTTAATTCTCTGTTATTTTTAATATAAGGATATTGGATTCATAATTAAAGTACATATCCTATATTTTGGGAGTGTGATGATTGGAGAAAAAAATTTCATCATGGAGCTCCATATTTATTGAGGAGGATTCTAGGGAAGGGTATAATGTGAGGAAATATACCAACGCCTACTTTTAACTACCTATTATGACATGAATAGAATGTCAAATTGTTGGAGGATTACTTCCACATGATATATTTACAGTTATTATTAAAAAAATGAGGATGTATTTAAGTGGGTGTGTGTGATATAAAAGTGGACCAAAAAATGTTGTATGTAGCTTATTAGATTTTACACTATAAATATCAATGAAAATTAGTTCTTCTAAACATTGGAGTGTCAGGTATTTGTGTCCATTATTGATCTATTGAGATATTAGATATTTTTTTCTTACTTTAATTATTATTTTGATCAATAAGGGAACCAATATATTTCTCTACTAGTGAAATAAGGGTTTCTCAACATTGGGTTTTTTTTTGTTTTCAACATAAGTTAAATAACCATGTTGTTGTAAGAGATTTTGTAAATATTTTTTTACATTATTTATTTTCAACCAATGTAAAAAATAATTTTACATTATTTACCCCATAAATATTCATAGAAAATAGGAAACAATAGTATAATAGGAAGTTTCTTTCACATCAGTTGTTGTATAACCAATGTGAAAGATATTTTTTTTAAAATTTTCATGTTGGTTTTAAAACAATCGACATGAGTTTTTTTAACTTATTTTCAAATACATGACCCCTGCAGTATAGTAGTAGTATCATAAATAGGAATAGAAAACAATAGTATAAAAAAGAGTTTCATAACAAACATTAACTTCAATCATTTGTACAAATCATTTCAGTTTAAAATTTCAACTTAAAAATATATATCATAAATAATCCAAAACCCAATAAAAACTATGAAATAATCAACCATTATCCTTAGAATTGATTCATATTTTTTTATAGATAAGTTATAGGGTCATCAAAAAGCTAAAAATACAAAGTAAATCATTTAACATATATTCTCAATATAATTACAAGATAAATTAAAAGAAAGGTCATAGTAAAATCTAACCATTTGAAAATATTTAACTGTTATAGATGAAATTATTTTAAAAATAAATCTTAGAATATAATATCCACATTACTTTAATTTTTCTGATGATGATAGTTCTTTTTAAAAATAAGTTTTCAACTCAAAATAATATTTTAAGTACTTGAATAAAAAAGATAGTAATTATAAATGACAATCCATCTTTACACACACATATTTATATATTCTATTTACTCTTTACCATCGTCTCTCTAAAGTAATACAATTCCCTATTTGAAAATGATATATATGAAATAAAATTAAATTTCATTTTATTGTATAAGTTTTCAAATAATCAAACTTACAAGCCTAATCCTTTTCTAAAATATACTCACATGTCACTATTTATAGAGCATAACCGATAAGTTTTATTCACTTTCAGACAAGAAAGATACAACATCCAATGACCACTAGCATATAAAAAATATAATGTGAGTAGTTATCTAGTTAAGATAAATAACAATTTAAGAAAATTATATTTCATACCCTTCAATATAAGGAAGCATACAACACTAAATTTCATGGTCTTTCAAAAATATATACTGTTATTTTTGTATCTTTCATTGTACTTATTATTGGTTAAATAAATTGATGGTCAAAAAAATATTTATATTGATGTTGTGTCATAGTAAATAGAAAGTTAATTAAGTTAACTACTAGAAAATTATAGGTATTAAGTCACATTTAATTAAAATAATTAAAATAAATATGATAACCAACTTACATGGAAAACATTTTCATCACATTGATAACAAAAAAATGTCCATTTACAATCTCCATGATATATATATTTTAATTCCTCATAGTCATATCATACCAATAAATGCTAGCATCCATTGGAATCTTGTAAACTCCCAACAACAAAGATGAATATGTTGATAATCTATCAAGTCCATAATAATTAGTATCTCAAGTCATAGCGTCTTGTACATGTGTCTACCTATACAATACGTCTTTACCTCTAAAGTATTATTTTAATACACACACACACAGATATATATATATATATATATATATTAAAATGTTAAAACAATTCTAACAACAATATGAAATAAAGGATATAATCTATACAGACCTCGGTAATAATTTCTTAGAGAAGTCTAGATAGAAAATGCAAACAATTGCCAATACTTTATCCAACCACAGTGACCAAATATATAATAATTGGTAATCTTAATGATCTATCTATATTATCCTTTACCGTTAATATATACTAAATCATATCCTTCTTATGATTATGTATAGTATTCCCAATATAATATATAATCCCATATGAAATAATATGATTGAGGCAAACTAATAATTTCATACATAAATATTTCATAATTTTATATAAATATTAAATATATCAGATAATAATACACATCCAGAACTATAAAGGTGTGGTTTCTTTGAAGACTAGATACATAATCAAATTATTTCACGAATGATCTGAAAAATACCCCACAAAGTTCTTCTCATATATAACCCTTCTTAGACATATCCTATTTAAAACCATTCTTTATAAGTTGGGGAAATGAAACATAAGAAAGGGTGGGATTATATGTTCAGTAAGGGTAAACATATAAGAAATTAATCAATTATCATAAGTGATCATAATATAAACATAATATTATTCGAGTATGATCAAAACTTATGAAATCGACACCCAATCAGTCAAATATCATTAATCACAGGTCATGACATATGGATTTGTCATATAAAATTTCATAATACATTAGAGTATGGAATCATAAATATCAACCATGATCTATGTCAATATATCATAATTATAAGACATAATTTTATAGAATACACATAAGCATATAAAATTATATCCTCATTGAAGGATCACTGTTATGACTATCTTAGTGTGTAGAGTCCCAGAGTGGATTGGGTTCACTCCCCTTTCCATAATTTCCTTATTCAAGGATCACTTCAAAGACTATCATAGTTTATATAATCCCTTATTTAATTGGTTTAACTCCCCACTTTAGTTCATATTATCTCACCCAATGCATTGTAGGGATATATAATGTAGGGTCCACCAATAACATAATGAAAACCATTCATAAGTGTGACACTAGATCATAAAAACATTAATCATTTTATAATAGTATAACCCATAAAAAACAAATTGGTTTTATAAATATTTTATCATTAAATAATCATTAACAAACTAGAGAAAGGAAGTGATAGTATCATAAAATATCCACTATTTCATCATAGCCAAATTGATACGTGAAAAGAAATGGGTTTCATAAAAACATTCAGAAAACATTATCATCACAAGAGATATATAGAAAGAAAATGGATGTTGTCATTATAATATATCCCTAGTGTATCATAATAAACATCAAGGAAATTATCATAGATAAAAAATACCTCTAAAATAGCATTTGAACATTTCTTGAGAAACTCAAGAAAATATTATTTTCCTTTTATATCTTTAAATTAAAAAAATTTATAGAATATTTGGAAATAAATATTGAATCTTTTAAAGGAATAATCGAAGTAAATAATATTCATGAAAATAGTAAAATCCATTCTGTTGGTAAATTTTATAAAAATTTTCCTTCCACACTTTTTGTAAAAAGTCATAAATAGCGTGTTCGTAAGACATTATAAAAATTATGTTGTATAACCATTGAAGAGAAAACAAAATATGGTTAAATATAAATTTAAAAAATAATTATATCATTGAAAATAAAATTATTTGAAAACATTTTAATGAACATGAACATGGAATAAAAATTTCATTGACGAAAGAGGGTAATTAAGGTCAACTTTTCATAAAAATATTTTATTGATAATTTTAAGAACTTAAGAGAGGAGAATGGTAAAAATACTTGATAATACAAATAATAACCATATTATAAAAAAATATATGATTTATTAAATAGAATTATCATATAATTTCCCTAAATATAAAATTAACATAAGTAGTACTGAAAATAAATGAGATTTTAACATAAACCCTTAACACTTTGGTAACTTTTGAATCATAAACACCTTGAAAGAAATAAATTAAAATAGAATATTTAATATCATAAATATGAATATATTAATGATATAATATATAAAATGTTATGTATACACACTATATAGACACAAATAGGTGCATAACATGAAATATGTCTCAACAAAACAGTATTGAGATGAAGAACCCTTACCCCAAGACTTGAAATTATTCATATAGAATCTTAGATTCCTATATAATAAATGTATATATTTTTTATAAATATATAATATAACTATATTAATAATTATGTTTCTATATATCATTCCAAAATTATTTTTAATTACTCATCCATTAGTAATTATTTATTAAAATCATTATTCAGGTGAAAACTGATGTGTTTTCCATGCATGTTTTGGTTCAACGATTCTAGTACTTACAAATTATTCATGGTTTTATCATATATAGAATCTAAATATTTTCATAAATATCATATATATATTCATTATAAATACTTTTATTACCATCCATAGGGGTTGGTTATGAAAAATCAATTACATTACATGTAAAGACGATAGTCTCAATGTATGCATGAGTGATGTTTCAACTTTTCGATGAATTGAATTAGAGAAAGGAAAATAATAAATAACCTTTAAATAATCATAATTATATCATTAATATCATATATATTTATTAGATACATCTATATTAGAAACTATTTATAACAAAATTGAAAAATTAATCACATCGATTTGTAGAGGTGATAGTCCAGAAGTACACACGAGTGACATTATCATTTTCCAACAGATGAAGGGGAAGTAACGTAGATAATATATTATATTTATAAAATAATAATCATGTTATTAAAATCAAATATATCTATTAAATTTATTTATATAACCATCCAATAGATATGATGATGAAAAATAAAACACATCTCTTCATGGAGACGGTAGTCCGTACATATGCATGAGCGATGATTTACTTTCCATTAGATATAATGAAGATGGAAAATGGGTTTAACATTAAAATAAAAAAATTAATGTTTATTAAAGATAATTATTTCATCATGTTAATATGGTTATATAATATTTTAATGAGGTATAAGAATAAATAAACATAAAATGATTCAGTAAAGGAAATTACCTCTTCTTTGAGAAACCTCCTTTGGATCACTTCTTAAGGACCCTTGGGTTAGTATTTAAGAATAAAAAATCCACTAAAACATGTATATGTATTTTTAAAAGATATTTGGAAAGATTATTTTTGATACTAGTTGATTAAGAAGATATTAATAAGATAAGAGAGGATTTTACCTTTTATAAGTGAGAGGAGCGACACACTTGTAATTATTGAAAACAATAAAATAATATAAGGTATCTTTCATTGAAAAATTGGATCCAAATTGGATAAATTTAAAATATGGTATGATATAGTTTATAAATACATTAAAACAATTTTATTTAGGAAATTTATTAGGTTTTCTTTAACCCTTATCTCTTTAGTTTAACCCTCATTAAACCTTTTAACCTTTACCGTAGTAATGAAATTTTACCTAAATTACTATTCATGAAGACCAAAAATGAAATTGAACTATTCAATTTTTTGGAAGTAATTATTTTAACTATGAAAATAATTTTATAAAATTCAATTTGTATGATTGGAATAAATTATTTTAAAAATAAACTCATAAAAAACTATGAATTTGTTTTTAGAAAATAATGATTTTTTGAGCATAAAATGAACTTACTATAATTATTTTTCTAGAAAATTATCATCAGATTAATTCCAATTTTTTTAATTGAATATATAATCTATAAACAAATATCATTCATCAGTATTGTTTATTTTTATTTGTTAAAATAGAAATACACTGGGAACTTAAAATCAGTTTAAAAAAATCACTCTTTCTACATTTAAATGATTTAATATTCAACTATAACCAATTAATAATAAATGTATAAAGAATTATAATTTTTTGACATTAAATATAAATATATTTAATCAAAAAAAATAGTTTATTAATTATTATGGTAAATAATATATATAAAAATAAAATATTTATAAATATTGATCTTTTAACATAAAATGATTTTATTTTTCACATTTAAAATTGAGTACTTATTTCATAGAAATTAATTAACAAATAAAGAAAAAATCTAATGAATATTTTCGATAATTAAGTTTGTCTTATTAATTTCTACCAATCCAATGTTTAGGTGATAAAAATAACATTTTATAATAATATTTTTATTGTGGTTTTTATAAGATCAAGGTTATGTATATAAAAAGCTGTAAACTCATTGAATTTATTTAAATGGGAAATATATTATGAAATCTATATGTGTTACATTACACCCCATTATAATAATTTCACCCATGAAATTATACTAATCTCATATAAAAAATTAAGATATTTATACCTCATCATATCCTAAGGATCTCATGTAGCTTCCTCCAATTTATGGTTTAACCATAAAACATTGACCATGTGAGCAGTATTGTTTCATAGAACTTTCTCTATTTGATATAGAATCTACAATAGTTATTTTTTTAAAAAAAAATATCATGCTATAATTGTGTAACCTTTTATTTTAGTAAAATTTTAGGATAATGTATATACTTTTTGAAAAGTGATACATAGAATACATTATGAACTTGAGAGAGATTTGGTGGAAGTTCTAAGTGACAAGAAATAATCTTGATATAATCAATAATTTTAAAGGGGGTGATATATCTATGGATTGGCTTTCCCTTATTTCCAAATATCAAAACCTCGTTCCAATAATATATTTATAAGAATAACTTTTCATATACTTCAAACTTTAGATCTTTCCAATGATTTTCAGCACAACTCTTCTATCGACTCTAAGCTAATCTAATGTATTTATAAATGATTCTAACTTTCTATAACATTTCCTCATCTAGATCTGGTCCCAATATATTTTTTCTACAACTTCATCCCATCACATTTTTTTTCTTCACTTCTTACCATATAGGGATTTATAATGAGCCATTTGAATGCTCGAGTGAAAGCTATTATTGTAATAAAATTAAACTAAAGGAAGGTGTTTATCCCAACCAAATTTTAAATATATAGATAAAGATATGAAATTAAATTCTTGGGTTTGAATGTCCCTCTCAGACTGAAAATATTTCTAAGGATGATATGTATTGATAATTTTCAACTTTATATACAAATGTTTCTAAATAATTCTCCAGAACTTAGAGGAAATCCTTGAATCTAGATAAGATATAATAGAATTAGCACCAAATGAAACCTTTCCACTTAATTAATGTATATCCTAAAAATCTAATCAATAGAGTAATATTCGATTATAACAACTAACTGAATTGACTTTGTAAGTATATCAACAATAATACAAATAACATTATGGAATTTAGATGTTTTGGAGAGTCCAATGATGAAATCCTTGGTGATATTTTCCCATTTCTCTTCTGGAATGGGTAATGATCATAACTTACCCTTAAAATTATATATCTCATCCTTAACTTATTAACCTACCATGAATTGAGATACATAATCTACAATATACTTTTTCATTTTATCCCACCATAAATACTCTTTCATATCTATATACGTCTTCATACTTCTAGGATGAATAAGTAATGATGAATGATGAACCTAATAAAATAGACCATTCTTCAAGTTTTTTATTAATGTAACACATACTCAGTTATTGAACCTTATTATTCCATAAAAATCATTATTCAAATCTAGAATATTCCTTACCTTATTCTATAGTTCTAGAAACTCATTATGTACCTCTTTAATCCTCACATGGAAAGATGGTTTAACAAAAATATAATGAAGATATGATATTTCCCCTTTACTTTTGATTTAAAGTTATATCCTCTACACATACATAATAATTTATCCTCTTTCAATACTCATCATAAAAAAATATCATCGTATTACCATCGTAGATCATCAACAACCTTGTTCCCCTTCCCATGGTGGTTGTGTATTGAGAAGTCATAATATTCAATAAAATATAACCATATCTTTTGGTTCATATTAAAACCTGTATGAACTAATATATACTTCAAGTTTTTATAACAAATACATATATATCACACCTTTCACCATAAAGATAATTATTCCATATTTTCAAATAAAAAATTATATTTGCTTACACCAAATCATGTGTCGGGTGATTTTTCTTATAAACCTTTAATTTTCATGAGGAATATAATACTACCATGTTATTCATCATAAGAACACATACCTTTACCTTCTTTGTAGAATCATTAAATATATTAAACCCTTATCTAATACAAGGTAGTGTGATTACAGGTGTACCAATCAACCTTCTTTTTATCTCCTTACAATTTTCCTCACATTCTTCTATCCAAAGTAAATTGGTTGCCTTTCATGTAAACATAGTTATTATATTATATATTCATGATAATTGTTTCAAAAATCATTGGTATTATCAAACAGATCCAATAAGACTACTGATCTTGGTCACCATGGTTGGTCTGGGCCATCTCTCAATAACATCCGACTTTAAAGGATCCATCAATATACCATTGTTTGTGATTATATAACCCAAGAATGAAATTATTTGTAACTAAAATTTACACATGGTAAATTTGTAATACTATTTATCCTTTCTTAGGGTCTTTAGTATAATACTCAAAAGATCATAATGCTCTTCCTTACTCTTAGATCATATAATAATATCATCAATAAATACTACCACAAACTGATCAAGGCAATCTCCAAAGAAATTTTTCCTTTGATCCATAAAGATATTATGGGAGTTAATAAATACTAATGAATGAATTATAAATTCATAATGAATATAACTCATATGGAGGGCTGTATTGGGTATATATCCCTTCTTTACCATCAATAAATGATATATTGAATTAAATTAAATCTTGGAAAAGTATTGAGCTCTGTGTAGTTGATCAAAATAAGTCATTAATATGTGGAAAGGGATAATTTTTCTTGATAGTGATCTTATTATATTCCCAATAATAAATGAAAATTTACATTGACCCATATTTCTTTATAAAAAATGAATAGGAGAAACCCTTGGAGATACACTCGGGAATATGAATCCATTTTCTAGATTCTCCTAGAGTTTCTTCTTTAATTTTTACAGCTCATTTGGATATATTCTATAAGTAGTCTTTGAAATAGGTGTAACACTAGGTATGAGATCTATTATAAAATCAAATTTATGATTTAAGGTAATAGTTATACAATATCCCAAAAATAAAATGACATATTCCCAAACAATATGTATATATTTAATATTGAGTTTTTCCCCAACCATTTGAGATAAGTACCCCACATGAATGGGTATTAAGACCCCAATAATGGAAGTAATTTACATTAGAAGATCATGTTAATACTAAAACTTCAAGACAATCATAGTCAATTTGGAATTTCATACATGAATTACCATGTAAATTAATATAGGATCTATTGGGAGAGAGCTAATCCATTCTCAAAATCACATCAAATTCAATTAGAGAAGTAATAATATGATTTATTGGAAAATATTCCTAGAATCTTACCTAGACGATGTGATATAGACTTGATATGTGATCATCGCACCATTATAAGTTTTCACCAATAATCTAATCATTGTATATATGAAATAACATTCCTTGAAAATTTTCATAATATAAGTCAATTCATATACATAATCTCAAATAAGACACTTCAATATTTGAGAGTACCTACACTAGCCGAAATTCATCACTCTATCTTCAATACTTTACTAAAAACAAAAATGTTTAGAAAATAATTATGCATCATTAATTAGATTCAGAAATCATATGATAGTGAAAATTATTTCTAAATGTAATAAATTAGAAAACTATATTTCAACCCTTGACACTTTAGTTTTATCATATATCACTTTTTTTTATTCCAATTTTGCTATATATTCTATCCTATCATTCATCATAATGGTTTATAAAGATAATTTTAATTAAAAAAAGCATATTACCTTGGTGTTTCAAACTAGTTTTGTAGTTAAGACACTTTTTCATAGACCAGGTATAGATTGAGTTAATACCCAACCAGAATTTTTAGGTTTATAAACCCTAGGATCATATATGATAGAGTCTGTATCCAATTGTTTGTATTTATATAGGGAATTGATTTCTAGAAAACCAAAAAATATATTATTTACCAAAACATCATAATATTATCCTATACATAGACTTATTCTTAGGGTTTTCACAAATTGTTTTCCTAATATTAATCTTTAAAAATTATTAAAACCTAATATGATACCGAATGAGGTGCACTAAGAATTTAGTACATAAATATTAAATCATTTTAGATTAATTTTCAATGTATATAATAATAATAAATTCCCCAGAATCATAAAGTTTTAGTTCCTTTAGAGAAAAGATACATAATCAACTTATTCCATGAAATATCATCACCATCACCCACAAAGTTTTTATCATATAAAACCCTTACTATGCACACCCTATTTAAAAGTTTTCTTCAGAACCCAGAGAAAAGAGATATAAGAAAGGGTAAACTTAGATGAAGAGTAAGGGTAAACATAGGAGATATCAACTAATGAACACAATTGAGCATAAGATAAGCATAAGGGTATGATAATCCAATCATAACATACAAATTCAATACTCAATCAGTCAAATATCAATGATAAAAAATCATGTAATAAAACTTTTCATAACAAATGAAATAATTTATAAGAGTGTAAAATCACCAATAATAAATCATCATCCATGAGAACATATCATAAGCATAAGATATAAATTTTTGTAATATACATAAGTATAGAGAATTATTTCCTTAGTTGAGTCTCACTTACAAATCTATATAAGTGGATAAATTCCTATAATGTATTACGTTCACTCTTCATTTCTTAATTTCCATATCCATGTCTCACTAATAAGACTATAAATTTGGATAATTTCCCCTACTGGTGTGACATATGGGTCTAGATTCCACCAAACAATGCTCTGAGACTAGTTGTCAACATAGCCTCAAGCGCATCTCCCAAAATTCTAGAGGTTTCCAACTAGAAATGAGGTCCAATGTTATGATAATGGGGAGAATATTACCTCATTAGAAGAGTGTAACATGGTGGAAAAAAGAAATTGATAGTGGAAGTAACAATACTATACAATAGAAGTAAATAGTGGAAGTCTAATAGTACAAAGAACCAGATGTCATATCATATAAATAATGATACATAACACATGTTTATAATAAAGTATCCAAAAAGTTCACAAGGCTATCATATATATTAGAAGATCCAAAATGTATAAAAATAACAACAGTATCCCAACAGCATCACAAGACTATGATTGGTCCCATGCTCCCCTACTCCCAAGAATCATATCATGTACCTGTAGGATGAAATTTTCCCTCATTGACACCTACATTCATATAATTTTTTGGGCCCAAAGAGTGACCTAAATAGGGTGTGAGAATAAATCATAGTAGTAATACACCCATGGTTTGTGCCAATTTTTCAATGGATATATATTACAGGTAGTGTACAAATGTAAAAGCAGCAAACATAACAGATTCCTCAGAAGGCCATATAAGATAGAATAAGTAAGGACCAAATCCAAGATTGTGCTTTGTCTTGGAAGATGCATCATAAAAAATTTAAAATATATAACAACCCAAGCACATCCTTGAAATTCCTACGATGGTATTCAAGTATCACTCCAGGTGTAAATATACTAAAACCATACAAACCCATCCCGACAAACCTCACAGTAGCCCGATATCACTATAGGTGTGGTAAGTCTGTGTCAACTGAGCCCATCCATAGCAGTCTTATAGGGATCCCCAAGTATCACTCCTGTAATATATTTCATGCCTCTTGAGCACGTCCATGGCATCATATAAGAATCCACGATTCCCTCTATATCCAATTTACAGCCTTTAGGTTCCTGTCCATGACATCCATGGTTCACTCACGACTTTACAATTATAAAAAAACCCATTGAGCCCATCCAAGGTATTACAAATAACCCAAGGTTAAATCAAGGGACCTATTTAAAAAATATATATAATCCAATCAATGTAATTTCAATAGAATCCATGATTCACCCAACACTATTTACCATTTAACCGTAACAGGTTCAAGTTAACAAATAATTAGAAATTCTAGGGTCAACCCTAGAAGCATCTAATATAAATTCCACCACTAAGGGTGTCTTAACTAGGACCAAACCCTAAGGCTTGTACTATAATTAATCATAATGGAATAATTAATATAACAAACCTATCAAGTAATATAAACCATTAAAAGTCCTTCACATCACCTAACTCACGTGTGCAGGTTCATAATTGGAGAAAAAAATTCCAAACATGCTTAAATTGGCATATGCCTTCACATGGGTCATGAGAAAGTCAAACCATCCCATAAACCTAGTTGGTTCAATTATAATTTAGAACCATTGAAATTAAATTTAAATAATCAATTCATTTTTAACAACCCAAGAATGGGAAACAAAGGCATGCCTCATAGGCTTCCTAGAAAAAAAGACCATAAAAGGTTAAACTGGGAACTCACCTATTGGGTGGCCCTTAATAAAAGTATTAAACCTATTAAATGTTTTTAAACACCTAATTAGTTACCTAAACAATGACAGGAAACAACATGAATGATTTATACAATAAGGCGACACCGAAAAAATGGGCACATGACACTCCGACATATATAAACAACTCCACATTCAATTAAAATCACAAGACCACCTACCTTAGACTTATGCTAGATAGCTCCTCTAGTATCAAGATATGATTTTCCAAGGTTTGGGAGAAATATGAAGAGTAAATGATGAATTTTATATTGGGGCATAGGATCCTAAATTTAAATAGAGCAATCGATAAATAGAAGAATTGAATATGGATAGAAAGGAATCGAGGCATTACCATTGCAGATCGAAGGAGATGAATGATGGTTAAAACATACAATGGATGGAGAAGGAATGTAAAATGAGAGAATATGATTATAAGGGAGCTATCCCATGGTTCATAAAGGCTATTGTGCAAGGGAGAGGTGAATTTTTAAATTAAAAGCAAAATATGGGAAAATGGTCTTTTTTCCCAAAAACATCCAGGTTTCACTGTTTCTGTGCATGGTTTCCCAGACCATGTGGAAATTGTGTGAGGATTTGTACTCCTATTGGGCATAGAATATGGTTAGCTGGCATAGTTTTTTCAAACCGTACAATAATCATGCATAAGCCACTATAAAAATTCTATAACTTTTCTGACTTGTCGCACAGCCGTGCGACTCCTACCACATGGTATCCCCACACCATGCAGTATCTACTACATCCTATCACATGATTAGATTAATTGTGAGGTCTACCCCACATGGTTTCTCCTAAATATATGATAGGACCAAAACTCTCCAAGAGTTGGGTTCCAGTCTTTTAACGAGCCTCAAACACCCCAAGCCTTCTATTAACTAAACAAGAATCATCATAAGGTCATATTTAAGCATTTAAACAAGAAATTGATAGAAAACTCACGATCTGTACCTCAAAGATGAACTGGGTTCTTAAAAACTTCCTCCCTTAAAGAAATTCATCCCTGAATTTCCCTTCCACGGGTGGTGTTAATGTATATGAGAAAAAATCCAGCCACTAAGATGGAACAATGACCTCCCTCTCCCAGGTCTCATTCTGTACTTGGCCATACTGCCATAACACCCGTACTAAAGGATCAGAACAACCTCAGATAACTTTCATCCTATGATACACAATACAGATCAGATGCTCCTCAAAGGATGCATCTAACAGTAAATCAACCTTCTCGTGATGAAAAGTGTGAGATGTGTCTGAATAGTAACATCGCAACTATGAAACATGAATGTTGTCATGAATATCTTGATGCATATGAGGTAACTAAAACCACTTGGAAACTAGACCTACCAACTATAGAATCTCAATTGGACCAATGTATCTCAGTTAATTCTTACCTTGTCTCCTGATCCTCTTCTATCCCAACCTTGGCGCAATGTGTAGGAAAACCCTATCCCCAGCCCCGAACTCCATAGGTCATCTGTACCGATCAACATACAATTTATTATGACACTATACAATTTCCATCCACTTCCGAATCAACTTAAACATTTCTATGGTCTCCTAGAAAAGATGAGGTCCTAGCATAGATACCTCTCCTACCTCTATCAAACACAGTGGTGATTGGAATGGCCTACATATAAGGAATCATATAGAACCATCTAAACAGTATCCTGTAAGCTATTATTGTTTGTGAACTCCACCAAAGGTATATCTTTTTATAAGAACCACCAAAATCTAAAACACATGCCCGTATCATGTCCTGAAGCAACTGAATCATGTACTTTGACTGACCATCGGTCTGAGGGTGGTATGTCGTGTCATAAACACCTATATACCCAATTCCCTATATATCCATTTATATAAAAGAGAAGTAAACTAGGAATCCCTAGTTAAAACAATATAATACGGGACCCCATACAACCGTACAACCTCCCGGATGTACAACCTCCCAAGCTCATCAACACTAAAGGTTCCCCTGATCGGAAGGAAATGAGTAGCCTTCATGAGCCTATCAACTACAACCCAAATTAAGTCATTAAATCAAGTAAACCTCAGTAAACCTATCACAAAATCCAACATGTAATCATTCATTTCCACTCAAGAATGGGTAGCTACTGTAAAAGTCCCACTGGTCACTGGTATTCCTCCTTCGCCTACTGATAGGTGGAGAACCTCATCAGAACACCAACTTCATCTCTTTTCATATCTGGCCACCAATACTGAAGATGAAAATACCGATACATCTTGGTGACACCAAGATGCACCACCTAAGATAAAGCATGAAAATACTACATCATCTCATCACTCATGTCTGAAGAGACCCACACGTGACCATGTACTTTCAGGATTTCATCCTCACCTATAGTCCATCTAGGAGGAGGGTCCTCACCTACCAAAGTCTCTCGTAGAACTGGGCCTTTAGATTCCGATAGATGCTTCATCCTCACTCTATCCAATAGGGTAGAGAAAATAAGTAAATAAGAAATAAATTTTTGTCCTCGACTATCGTTCAGGTCTTAATGCATCTCAGAGAATAACGCTATAAGCTTACACTTTCTACTGGATTGCTTCACAACATGTATATAAGTCCTCCTGCTCAATACCTCAACCATTGCATTGCCTTTTGCATCCATGTAGGTAAGATCAAAGTAGAATGAATGAATGTATTCAAACCAGCTTCAGTACCTCAGATTCAGATCATGCTATTAAAATATATAATTGAGGATTTTGTGGTCCGTCTAAACCACAAAAAATTATCTAATTATATAATGTCTCCAACAACGTAAAACATGAACAACCGAATCCATTCCAAGATCGTGCATCAGGTGATTCCTCTCTTGTGGCCTCAACTGTCGAGACTCATATGTAATGACTCATTCCACCTACATAAGAACTACTCCTATCCTGATGCCTGATGAATCATAAGAAATAGTGTAACTCCTATATAGCTCTGAGAAAATCAGTATATGCATTGATGTCAATCTCCCTTTCATCTCTTGAATGGTTTTCTTGGAGGAATCTGTCTATACATACTTCACACCCTTTTTAGTCATTCCTGTCAACAAAGGTGCTAAATATGAAAAGCCTTGTATGAAACACTTATAGTAACCAGCCAAAAATAAGAAAATATGAACCTCAAAGACATTCTTGGGCTGCACCTAGGTAACTACTTCTCTCACCATCTCTAGGTCCACTAATACTCTTGTCTCTGAGATGATGCGACCTAGGAAGTCAATTTGATCCATCCAGAAGTGGAACATTACAATCTTATCATACAAATGATGCTTTCTTAGTATATTCAAAATGATATCAAGATGTGTGTCATGGTTGTATTAATTATAATAATAAACCAAGATATTATCCATGAAAACCACAATAAACGAGTCAAGACTAGAATGTAACACATGGTTCATAATTTCCATGAAAACTGTTGGCGTGTTCATGAGACCGAAACTACTGGAAATTATGGCATTTGCGATGGGGAATTTGCGTCAGGATCCCGTCGCTAATAGGCTTTTGCGACGAGAGCCCGTCGCAAATAGCTCGTCGCAGAAAACGGCTTCGCAACAACAATTATTTGCGACCGGCCCGTCGCTAAAGGTATTATTTGCAACGACGATCCTTCTCGTCGCAAATATTAATCCGTGTATTTGTGAAAACTTTTTAAAAAAGTAATTGCGACTTGCCCATCGTAAATACTAATTGCGACGGGCCCGTCGTAATAACTTTTTTTTAAAAAAAATTTAAAAAATATTAATAAATTATTTTAATGAATATAATAATAATACTATTTGCGACGGGCATAGTATCCCGTCGCAAATACTTTAAAAAATAAAAATAAAAATATTAAAAAATTATTTTAATTAATATAATAATAATCCAATTATAATTCAAAAATAATTTTTTTTTAATAAATGATTTTAATTAATATAATATTAGAATTATAATTTACAAATAAAAATAATAAATTATTAATAAATTATTTTAATTAATATAATAATAATAGAATTGTAATTCAAAAATAAAAAATAATAAAATATTAATAAATGATTTTAATTAATATAATAATAGAATTATAATTCAAAAATAAAAATAATAAATTATTAATAAATTATTTTTATTAATATAATAAAAATAGAATTATAATTCAAAAATAAAAAATAATAGAATATTAATAAATGATTTTAATTAATATAATAATATTAGAATTATAATTCATAAATAAAAAAATATTAATAAATTATTTTAATTAATATAAAAATAATAGAATTATTTTACATTCAAATATTAAAATAATTCTAATATTACAAAAATAATAATAAAATAATAATATTATAAAATTTTAATATATATATATATAATTTAATATTATAAAATATAAATAATATTATTATTCATATTAATATTGTTATTTCAAAATATAATATTATTAATATTTTATAATGAGACAGAAACTACGAATAGAAAAAAAATTCATATTTTGATTTAACAAACTTTATAACATAAAAACAAACTCTATCTGAAGGAGGGGGGAGGGGGGGAGGGGGGGATCTGCAGATGTTGGTGGAGGAAACTCCATCCCTAAAGCATGAGTGAGTCGGCGCATGTACTCCATCTGCACCTGATGCTGCTGTTGCCACCGACTCATCTGCTCCTCGTACAGCTGCTGCTGGCATCGACGCTCCTCCTCATGCTGCTGCTGTTGCTGACGCATCTGCTCATGATCCTGTCGAAGACTCTCTATCCGTGCAGTCTGAGATCGCAACTGATCCTCATACTGTGTAGCAGATGAAGATGCACGAGCTCCTCTCGAGCTGGATGCCGACATCGTAGCACTGCCATAATAATCTCCGGGAGTCAGTCGAGAGCTGATACCAACTACCCGGCCCTTCTCGAAGGCATACTGGGTGGCCTGCATCCATGCCGCTTATCAAACTGATGGCCAGTGGTCTGATCTGATGACTTGGCCTGACTCTCAGGCCGGGTCTGTGACGCTGCGGCCTCATATGACTCCTGTAGTTGCAATTTAAAATTAAAATTGTGAATATATTATATGCAGTTAATTTTTAAACTTGAAAACAAATAATACTGACCACGATGTGACGCTGATGATCACCTTTGAGCTCCCCAGTAGCAGGATCACTATACATCCTCCGATATACGTCGTACTTCGTAATATCGGGGTGCTCGACAGCCTATAAGAATAAAAAATAAACTGTTAATATTTATAGTTATATAAAATATTTATAAATAATGTATGTACCAGATGTTGTCTATGAGTACTGAAAGTACGACTCCCAGCTCGATGAGTCACCTCCTGTCTCCCCCGATTCTGCCTCCCCACCGATGATCTCCTCTGAAAGGCATCACTCAACCAGTGCGCACATAATCCATCCCATACATGTGATGAAATGAACTCTGGTCGGTGTGCTTTACATGACTCGTCAAAAACTGACACTCCTGCTTTCTTCGTGGCAGCTTTTCATAAATTGTGCAAAAACTGACGAAAGCGATCACACATGGCCACCTCCCATGCCTCGTGGATGGTGTCACACATGGTATCCTCGATCGGATACCATAAACCCTACAAATAAATCAAAATATCAAGTTAGAAATGAAATAATTTGCAAAATAAAAATTATTTATTTACGTACGTACCAACCAATGGCCGAACACGGCCTGCTGCACATCAATGGGAATCTGCTCCCATGTTATCCAAGGCTGAGAGAAATAGTTGTGCAAAATAGCGCTGCCCTGTCCGACTGCTATATGCGGAAAACTGTAAAAATAATAAACATTTATTATGTGAATAGATTAATGAAATCTTAGTCAAATCCACAGGTTATCACACAGGTTATTAAACCTCCGTGTGCATGGATCAAACACAAGACATGGACGTCACTCAGGGACGGGGTCAGGAATCATCAATCGTGCATGACCGCACCCCCTCCGCGTACTCCCTGGAGTGCCTAAAGGATGAGGTTCATCTGCCAGAAACTCATCCGCATCGAAAGGCAGGTCAGCATCCGCCAACTCATGAAATGTGTCGTCGTCCATCTGAAACAGAAAATGTTAATGTTGTTAGAAAATAATTGATAATTACTATTATATATACATATATATTAGTTATGATTGTATATAACAACCATGGAATTATATCAGTGTTCATCTTCATCATCATCTTTATATATGTCAATGTAATCTTCATATTCCTCCTCAACATCATCGATATCCATTCGAGTTCCAGTTGCTTCATCTCTTAACATTTAAAATTCATATGTGACATCATTAACATCATCGTCATCACCGACTCTTAAATGTGGGGTGTCATCATCGATACTCATGTCTCTTTGTAAAAAAGATTGATTTTGAGTAATCTCTTGAAAAACTTCAATTATTTGCACATCAGTGAAAGCACATTCACTTTGAATAAACTAATTGTCTCGAATTTTGATTTTTATTATACTCCACCAATCAGTCAAGTCTCTTGATGTAGCACAGTACTTTGCATAAAAAACTTGATGTGCCTGTTGAGCCAATAAGAATGGTTCATTTACTGCGAGAACACTTTTACATTTAATATCGATGATTCCATGAGTCGGATGAACATGCACGCCTCTCTATGTATCCAGCCACCGACATTTGAACATGGTTATGTAATGTTGTCCAAGATAATAGAGTTCAATGATTTCATCAAGTATGCCATAAAATTCAACTTCATTTTCTCGATGATGAGATCCTCTCAAGCTAACTCCACTGTTCATTGTTTTTTTTTGATTCCCCATATGCATGTGTGTGAAATTTAAATCCATTCACCACATATGCATTATAAGTTTTAACAAGTTTGGAAGGTGGGTTACTCAATATACACAGCCGTTTGTCAATTTTATCAGCATGTCGAGACACCTGAAAATTTGTGAAATAATTATCAATATAGTAAACTATACATTGAATGAGTTGCTAAAAGATAAAGAATTTATGTTACCAGTTTTTGAAAACACTGAGAGAAATGTTTCTGTCGGTGTTCTTCGAGAGCAGCTGCTATAATTTGTGGAATTTGTTTCTTGATATGATTATCATACAACCTATAAAAAACAAAGTTATTTACTGTACCATAAATGATAGAATAAGTGATATAAACACTTACAGTACAACTGATTTCATCTCTTCACAGTTGAGAAGAACATACGTATGAGCTCTATGATGTTCATCATCCGAAAGCTAGAGTTCATAAACTCCACCAAAACCAAGCTCTGGATGGTTGAAAACAGATAATTGATTGTCGATTTCATCAATATTCCTCTCTTTTTATCCCATTCGGTTGTGTTTTAAAGGATACTCAGATTCAAAATAATGGGAGCAGAAAAAAGATATTTCCTCTTGAAAATAAGCTTCTGCAATAGATCCTTCAACAGATGCTTTGTTAAGTACTTTTCTTTTCAATTTTTACATGCATCTTTCAAATGGGTACATCCATCGAAATTGTACTGGACCTCCACATTTGTCTTCATATGGAAAATGTAACATAAAATGTTCCATTGAGTTGAAGAAAGACGGTGGAAATGTTTTTTCCAGTTTACATATAATTACAACAACATCTTCTTCAAGTTTGCATAGAGCATCATAATCTGTTGTAGCCGCACAAATTTCCCAAAAAAATGAGACATGTCTGTTATGGAATCCCAAATCACAGAATTCAACAGACCTCTTAATCCAATGGGTAGAAGTCTTTCCATTATAACATGACAATCATGACTTTTTAATCCAGTAATATGACCATTCTTTACACATCTACCCAAATTGGAAGCACATCCATCTGGAAGTCTCAAATCTGCAATCCACTGACAAAATAATAAACGGTTTTCTTTAGACAGTATATAAGCTGCATTTGGTTTCAGTAACCTTTCTGTTCTGACATTCTCAAATAGTTCCAGTTCTGGACGCCTGCAAATTTGGGCAAGATCTAAACGTGCATTTACATTGTCTTTGCTCTTTCCTGGCGTATCCAAAACTGTATGAAACAAATTATCAAAACAGTTCTTCTCAATATGCATGACATCCAACATGTGACGTACCAAAAAATCAGACCAATATGGAAAATCCCAAAATATGCTATGTTTAATCCAATTCTGTTCTTTCCCAAAACCAGAAATTTTCTGTTGGTTTATTGTGGGACCAAAAGTGATGGGAGGTAATGAAAATACAACTGATTTTAACTCCGAACTTGATAGCATTTTTAGAGGTCCAACCCTTTCAATTGTTCCTTTTCTGAAATGAGATCTGTTTCTGCGAAAAGGATGATCAACTGGAAGAAATCTGCGATGACAGTCAAAATAACAAGGTTTCTTTCCATGAATGAGCATAAATGCTTTTTTCTCTCCCATACAGTAAGGACATGATTTCTGACCATGTGTACTCCAGCCAGATAACATCCCATAAGCCGAGAAGTCACTAATTGTCCACATCAATGCTGCTCTCAGTATGAAATTCTATTTCGTAGCAACATCATATGTACTGACACCAGTACTCCACAAAAACTTAATTCATTAATCAATGGTTTCAAATGAACATCAATATTCTTCTTCGGATGTCCTAGAATTAGTAAAGTCAAAAAGATATTTGGCTCCTTCATCAACATCCATGGAGGTAAATTGTACAGAGTTAAAAAAATAGGCAAACATTAATATTGACTACCATAAGATCCGAACGGATAGAAACCATCAGTGGAAAGGCCCAATCGAACATTTCTAGCTTCTAAAGCAAAGGATGGATGCACTCTATCAAAATGTTTCCATGAATCACCATCGGCTGGATGATTCAAGCTTTTATCGGTTGAAATATTCTCTTTATGCCTTGAAATCATTGTCACTGTATTCTTAGACATGAATAAGCGCTGAAGTCTGGATGTAAGTGTAACATATCTCAACTGTTTTACAGGAATCAAACCAGACTTCCCATGTTTCCCTTCTTTATATCTCAATTGCCCACATGTGGGACAACTATCCAACGACTCATTTTACCCAGAACATAAAATGCAGTCATTTGAACATGCATGAATCTTCTGACAAGTAAGTCCCAAATTTCAAACCAGCCTCTAACTCTCATAGTAATTTGCAGGCAAAAAATTTCCTTCGGGTAACAATTTTTTAAGCAAAGAAAATATCTGGTCAAAACAGGTGTTTCACATTCCGTTATCTGATTTGATAGCCATAAATTTTGAAACTGCTTCTAATTTTCTCAATTTGCAGCCAGGATATAATGCATCCTCAACAGACCTCAACAACTCATAAAATTCAGACGGTGCCAACTCAGGATTTGAAGCTATATCAGCCGGAGTTTCTGTATGTTGAATAGATGAACCTGCAACATCATGTACTAAATCTTGAAACCGGGATGGATCTGGAATCAAGTTGGTATCACCTGCTCTGGAACTGTGTTCACCGTGTTGATACCAAAAAACATAATCTGGTTGAAAACCAAAACGCAAGATATGTCCCCCCACTTTGTCAAACGTGTCAAACGTTCTCAATGCACATTTTCTACAAGGGCATTTTATTTTTCCTTCTAAAACAAATTCTGGATTTGATGCCACAAATGATAAAAAAGTCTCCACACCCTCTACATATACTAGATTTAAACAAGAACCGTTTGGATTTCTACGTTGATTTATCCATATGCGGTCATCTAATAATGATTGTTGATGACCTCGTTGTTCCATATTTTTCTATAAAATATAAAAGCATTACTGGTTTGAATAATTTGTTAGAAAAAACACTCAAGCAAGGATAATTATAGAGTTTACCATTACTAATTATTGATAATTATTACTAATTACTGGTAATTATGGGTAATTATTGGTAATTATTACCAATTATTATTAATTATTGGTAATTATTTCTAATTAATGGTAATTATTGGTAATTATTACTAATTATTACTAATTATTGGTAATTATTACTAACTATTGGTAATTATTACTAATTATTGGCAATTATTACTAATTATTAGCAATTATTGGTAATTATTGGTAATTATTACTAATTATTACTAATTATTGGTAATTATTACTAATTATTGGTAATTATTACTAATTATTGATAATTATTACTAATTATTACTAATTATTGGTAATTATTGGTAATTATTGGTAATTATTACTAATTATTACGAATTATTTGTAATTGTTACTAATTATTACAAATTATTGGTAATTATTAGTAATTATTACTACTTATTGGTAATTATTGGTAATTATTTCTAATTAATAATAATTATTGGTAATTATTACTAATTATTGGTAATTAGTGATAATTATTACCAATTATTACCAATTATTACTAATTATTCCTAATTATAGGTAATTATTCCAAATTATTACTATTTATTACTAATTATTGAAAATTATTACTAATTATTACTAATTATTGGAAATTATTACTAATTATTGGTAATTATTGGTAATTATTGGTAATTATTGGTAATTATTTCTAATTATTGGTAATCATTACGAATCATTACTAATTATTGGTAATTATTACTAATTATTGGAAATTATTCTTAATTATTGGTAATTATTCCTAATTATTGGTAATTATTCCTAATTATTGGTAATTATTAATAATTATTAATAATTATTGGTAATTATTGGTAATTATTAATAATTATTAATAATTATTGGTAATTATTGGTAATTATTGGTAATTATTGGTAATTATTAGTAATTATTACTAGTTATTGGTAATTATTGTTAATTATTACCAATTTTTTGGTAATTATTACTAATTATTACTAATTATCACTAATTATTAATAATTATTACTAATTATTAATAATTATTACTAATTATTACTAATTATTACTAATTATTGGTAATTATGGGTAATTATTGGTAATTATTGGTAATTATTACTAATTATTGGTAATTATTACTAATTATTACTAATTATTACTAATTATTACTAATTATTAATAATTATTGGTAATTACTGGTAATTATTAGTAATTATTAGTAATTATTGATAATTATTACTAAATATTGGTAATTATTACTTATTATTGGTAATTATTGGTAATCATTTGTAATTATTACCAATTATTAGTAATTATTGGTAATTATTGGTAATTATTACTAATTAATGGTAATTATTCGTAATTACTGGTAATTATTAGTAATTATTAGTAATTATTGATAATTATTACTAAATATTGGTAATTATTACTAATTACTGGTAATTATTGGTAATTATTGGTAATTATTGGTAATTATTACTAATTAATGGTAATTATTGGTAATTATTTCTAACTAATGGTAATTATTGGTAATTATTTCTAATTAATGGTAATTATTGGTAATTATTACTAATAATTACTAATTATTGGTAATTATTACTAATTATTACTAATTATTGGTAATTATTGGTAATTATTGGTAATTATTACTAATTATTACTAATTATTGGTAATTATTACTAATTATTACTAATTATTGGTAATTATTAGTAATTATTACTAATTATTTGTAATTATTGGTAATTATTTCTAATTATTACTAATTATTGGTAATTATTACTAATTATTACTAATTATTGGTAATTAGTGATAATTATTACCAATTATTACTAATTATTGGTAATTGTTGGTAATTATTACTAATTATGGATAATTTTTGGTAATTATTACTAATTATTGGTAATTATTGGTAATTGTTACGAATTATTGGTAATTATTACTAATTATTGGTAATTATTGGTAATTATTTCTAATTATTACAAATTATTCGTAATTATTATTAATTATTACTAGTTATTGGTAATTATTGGTAATTATTTCAAATTATTACGAATTATTGGTAATTATTACTAATTATTACCAATTATTACTAATTATTGGTAATTATTGGTAATTATGGGTAATTATTACTAATTATGGATAATTATTGGTAATTAGTAAATTATTACTAATTATTGGTAATTATTGGTAATTATTGGTAATTATTACTAATTATGGATAATTATTGGTAATTATTACTAATTATTGGTAATTATTGGTAATTATTACTAATTATGGATAATTATTGGTAGTTATTACTAATTATTGGTAATTATTGGTAATTATTGGTAATTATTACGATTTATTGGTAATTATTACTAATTATTGGTAATTATTACGAATTATTGGTAATTATTACTAATTATTGGTAATTATTGGTAATTATTACTAATTATTCCTAATTATTGGTAATTATTACTAATTATTACTATTTATTACTAATTATTGGTAATTATTACTAATTATTGGTAATTATTACTAATTATTCCTAATTATTGGTATTTATTACTAATTATTAGTATTTATTCTTAATTATTGGTAATTATTACCAATTATTCCTAATTACCATTAACTATGAACAATGAATACTAATAATTTAAATTTATGAAGTAACAAAACAATCTAAACATAATTAAATTACAACTAATTAAGAATAATTCAAACGAATAGAAAATTTAAAATAAATATTAAATTAAAATGAACATAAATACCTTTAAAATTGATCTGAGGTTGATCTCTGATCGTTGTTTCAGACTTCAATATCAACTCCGGAAATAAAAATTAAACTTAAGAAACTCTGAACTCTACAAATAGATTTTTGAGAGAAGTAGAAGCTAGAGTTTGAGAATGAATGGAAAAAATGGATGGGGGTATTTATAGGTTAGCTTATTTGCGACGGTACCCGTCGCAAATACCTCAGCCCGCATTTATCACGGTCAACGGTTAAATAGTTATTTGCGATGGGACCCTTCGCAAATAATAACCTGCCTACAATCTATTTGCGACAGGGGTATATTCCCGTCGCAAATGTTTTTTACCGCCGCCGGTTATTTGTGACAGGGGGTAACCCCCCGTCGCAAATAACTTTCCCGCAAATAACCTTTTGCGACAGAGAGCTTTCCCCGTCGCAAATATCTTTTACCGCCGCCGGTTATTTGCGACGGGTGGTAACCCCCCGTCGCAAATAACTTTCCTGTGATTTGGCGCGCATTTGGCGCCAGACCTTTTGCGACGGGTTAGCTTTCCCCGTCGCAAATAAGTAGTTATTTGCGACGGGCAAATTCCCCCATCGCAAATAAATTTCTAACGGGACTATTTGCGATGGGATTTATCCCCGTCGCAAATAACCCGTCGCAAATACCCATTTTTCCCGTAGTGAGAACCGCATAACAAGATACTTATATAGACCATACATACCCCAAAAAAATATGTGTGGTATGTATGATGATCTAACATGCACTTGATGATAACCGGATCTCAAATCAATCTTTGAGAAAACCCAAGCTCCTCAGATCCGGTCAAAGAGATCATCAATCTATAGTAGAGGATATCAGTTTGTAACCATAAAATGTTTCGATTTTTGATAATCCACAATAATTATCAGGGTACCGTCCTCTATTTTTACAAAAAATACCAAAAAACCCCATAGAGAAGTACTAGGTCAGATGGAACCCTTAGCCTCCAAATCCTCTAGTGACCTCTTGAGCTCTTACAAGTCTATCATAGACATCATATAAGGAGGAATGAATATCATTGAAACTCCTGGAACTATATCGTTAGAAAAACACACCTCTCTTACTGAAGGTAAACTGGAAATGTTTTCTAGGGAAACATGCCTAAAATGATCAACCATTGGAGGGAAATCCATCTGATGTGTTCCCTGGTCATCTAGATACAAACTTGTAATCTGGGATGTCATCCTACCCAACCCATGATGCTTGAGTCCAGCTCGGCTCTCATGGACATCCCATTCACCTTTTTATAGAAACGGTCCTCCCTATGGTGATGTGAAACTCACACCACAAAGATAGTGAAAAAAAGTCTCAAAAGGGAACCAACCATTCCATCATAAGAATGACATAAAAACCTATCATCTCTATGACATATAGATCCCATGAGAAGTGATTCCCAACAAAATCAAGGGGGAACTCCTTTCACTGACACACACATGTTGTTCTAATCCATAACGGAGTATCTATCATCATGACATCATTATAAGTAAAAACACATAGCCCAATGATATCCAAAACGAGTAAAAATATAAATCTATGAGAAGCCCCTTTATCAAAAAGTGCAAAAGATAAAACTAAGGCTACTAGAATAGTACCTCTGATTGTAGAAGATTTGAGATCCTACTTTTGTTGGGTATGTTGCACTATATAAGTCTATTCAGTTCCACGACCCTGAGACACTGTCTGGCTTACCTGAGCTAATCCACCCTGCTAAATCTAATAACCTAGGGTCTATATACCATGGTCCCGACCACCACCTCAACCTAAATGACCTGATACATTCTAGTTTCTTGACTAGTGAGAAGATGTAGACCCCACTCCTAAATGTGGAGATGGTGTTGACCCTCTCTCACTAGCTGCTGGTGAGAACACCCTGTAGAAACACTGAAGATGGACCATCTTGGCACATGACCCACGTTCAATTAGGCCATTCAGACATTATGGCCTCATATTCCCCAAACTTCAGTACTAGTAGTACCTCACCTGAATATCTGAAGAAATGTTCTAACTATTATTATCACCATGATAAATCTCTAGATGACTCTACCTACTATTGGTTAAGACAGTACTATAGCTAGGTGATGAACCGCCCCAGCTCACACCTATAGATTCCCTCAGGTTACGCTCTATGACCAGTTAATGATTCACTAGAGTAGACATAGTAGTCAACCTAAAGATGTTTACCTATGATTGGATGTTATATCTGAGACCATCCTCAATTCTCCTAGCTTTGGATACATTATCACCCATCAGAATAGGTGTGAAGCACTGGAGCACAATGAAACAAGCCGAGTAGTCCATAACTAATGAAGCGACATACTCCAGATGCATAAAATCAGGGGCTTTATCGGACCTCATCATGTTAGGATATTAGTAATAATATAACACAGTATAAAAATATAATTATTCCATATCCTGATGATATTTTGTCTGAGTGATAACATCCCACCATATCTTGGCAGAATCACACAACATGTACATAGCGTGATTTACCCTCCTCTCTGGTGGCATCTCAAAATTCTCGAAGATTGAACAGATGTCCTCTAGCCCTAAATCCATAGCTTTTGGTCTACCATCCCCTAAAAATTTGGGTGGATGCTACTGCTTGAACACTCCTGTCAACTCACCCATAGACGTGGAAGAATGTGGTGCTACTTTAAAGGTTGGATGAACCTCATAAAGACTTCATGGAACTGTGTATCAGCACTTGTATATTATATAACTACTGGTTCCACAACTGAAAAAACTAGAGGATCCATTGGTAGCCCATGGAATACCACCTCTGGGGTATTATCTTTATGACCCTCCTGGCATATAGCTGGAGGTCGTCATTGTGGAATGACTCTACATGGTCAAGAATATACATTAGTTCAAGTTCAATCTCAAGAACAAAGCTCAAAAGTGAAAAAATAGAACAGGTAAAAACGTTCCTCTAAGAACTCACCCCTCTACCTACCACATTGGTCAGGTCTAGGTGTAAACAAAAAGTATCACTACCGAAATCCAACTACTAAGGTCAGGTCTGGTGAAGTTCTCTACCAAAATCATTTTCAGTTCAGTTGATTTTCACATTCATTCTTTGTTTTAAGATGAGTCCACATTCAAAAATAGAATTGGCACTCATTTCAAGCTTATCAGATTCCTTGCTCAAAGGTTAACCAATGGTATGCCAAATTATTACCCACATGGACCCATAATCCCCACGAATCAAATAATTCAATCAAAGTATAGAACATAGTATCATAATTCAATATAAGGCTGAAATGTGATGCACCAAATTCTGATCCAAGAGTCCCATACACCTTAGGTACCAAAGCTTGGCATCCATCCAATTCGAACCACAACATGTATCAATACACCTATCACAACAAAATCCAATCAATAATGCTTATAGATGGCATGGAAAGAATACATGGTATGTAACGTCCCGGTTCTGAGTGCCTCCTAGAGGTGCCCTGTACCCGATTGGTCACATGGACTCAAGCGCATTTTCCCAAATTACATAGGCTTCTGACTATAATCGAGGAACTTAGGTGTGATAGTGTGAAAACTATTCCCTCATTGGCAAAGTAACATAGTGGAAACAAACAGAAAATAGTAGCAAAAGCAGTAATACCATACAATAGAAGTAAACAACGGAAGACTGATAGTATATACAACGACAATATATATAAATAAATGATTCATGTCACATGTATCTATGAAAGAATCCAAAAAATTTATAATGACAGAAATAAAATAATGAAACCAAATTATAGAAAATAGTAAAATCCAACAAAATCACAAGCCTCAGCTTTGTCCCATGCTCTCCACCTCTAAAAATATCAACTACCTAATGAAGAAGGATGATTTCCATTATCTATACCTACAACCATATAATCTATTTGGGTCTAAAATCATGACCCAAACTGGGTGTGAGATGAATCTTAGTAGGAAACCACCAAAATATCTGTGCCTAATAGTTAGTGAATTTATATTGCAGGAAATATGAAAAAATTAAGAAATAAACTAGGAATTACTCAAAAGTAAACAATCCTATAGTTTTCAATTACATTCATTTTCATATATTAATTATTCAAACTGATGAATAATGAAACCCAATAACTAGCCTAATATCTATATCCTTCCATGTAATAGTAACAATAGACGTCTCAGAAGACCATATAAACAAACAGGTAATACCAATTATAGGCTTGTTCTTTGTCTTGGATGGCTTGTCACAATCATTAAATAATTCACAAAAACCCTATGAAAAATCTCTCATGGTTTAACTCCTTTGGTTTAACATAGAAATAATAAAATAAAAATGACCACCGAGGCCTCTACCATGTTCAATACCCCTGGGTCAACACGACCTCAATAAATTATGAATGGACTCTAAGTAGCTCTCATGGTAAATTCCCCCTGGGTCCACATAGTATGAATAATAATAAACAACCTATGGGTATCTCTCGTGGTCAATACCCCCTAGGTCAAAGTCTACACCAAGGATATCACGGTCCTGTGTAAATAAACATGAAAACCACCACAGTTTTTCTAGTCTAAGGCTCTCATGGTCCATTGGAAGATCAACACACATACAAAATTCATTAAAGGATATACATTCAATTGAAACTAATATATGGATCAACTTTAATCAAATCATAAAAATAGGAAACACATATAACCAATCAACTCTATCCTAAAAAAATCATGGCATGGAAACATGATATTACTTATAGGAATCCTAGGCCAAACTGCTAATAATAGTCAAACAAGATAATTTACCAATGGGTTGTTCCATAAACATGGGTATACAATCTTATGCATAGGAAACAACCCTTAATCAATCAAACAAACCATAATAGGTATTACACAAGGTCAAAATCCAAAATAAACAATACCCCAACATGGGTATTTGGCACTTTAAGCATATATAATCCATGTAAAATCAAAGAAAGGCACAAACCACCTACCTCAATGTTGTACGATGAACACTCTAGAATGTTAGACATCGAATCGGCCTAGAACATCATATATATACAAAAAGGTAAAAAAAATTCAACCTTGAATAACTCATGAGGGAAGATGAATCAGGAAGAGAGGATTAAGAAGAAGGAGAACTCACCGGTGGGATTCCAATGCACCCTCTAGAGTTCAAATCAGACCTTGGATAGAGAAACAGTGGCTCAAACTTTGATTGCCACTATTGGTTGATCCTAGATGAACCAAGGTCTGAAGAAGGTCTTTATGAATATTAGATTCAACCCCAATCTGATTAAATGATTAAAAAGAAAAGTACATGACATTTTTATTTAATGTACACACCATTTACTAGCCTCAACTGGACCCCACTTTAGGTGGTCTGCCAACTCACCTTACATGACCATGTAATCGACCGTTACATGTCCAGTACATGACTACACACAGTAACTAGGTACACGATGTGTACTCAGGAGTACACGAAGTGTAATCAAGATTACATGATGTGTACTTAGAAATTTTCCAACACTTTATTTTTCATAAAAGATAACCCCAAATAAAGATCTATACCTGAAATAAAGATTTGGGTTCTTACAAACTTCCCCCCAATTAATGAAATTCACCGCTGAATTTCCCTTACAAGGGTGGTGAAGAAGAAACTTAAAACAACTCTGGCCACTATGATCATATGTCTGCCTCCCTCTCTCAGGTCTCATCGGGTACTCATATATGCTGCCATAGCACCTATACCAGAGGAACAGACTGACCACAGAGAACCTTCATGCTGCAATCCACAATCTGAATATGGTGCTCCTTAAAGGATGTATCCTCCTCTAACTCAACCTCATAAGGTTGAAAAACATGAGACGAGATTGAAAAGTAATGTCATAGCTGAGAAACATGAAAGACGTCATGCATAGCCCAATACCTCTGAGGTAACTACAACCGATAGGAAACCGACCCGACTCTCTCCAAAACCTCAAATGACCCAAAGTATCAAGGTGAAAGCTTTCCCTATCTCCTAATCCTCTTATGTTCTAAACTCAGTGTGACACATAATAAAACCCTATCTCCAACGTCAAACTCTAGAGGTCATCTCTGTCGATCAACATAACAATTCAGGCGAGACTGTGCCATATCCATCCTCTTCTGAAACAAATCAACATACTTAGTTGTCTCTTGGACAAGATTAGGTCCCAACATAGCTTCCTCTATTTCCCCAATCCAACATAGGGGTGATCGGCAAGGCCTACTATACAAGGTCTCATAAGGTTCTATCTGAATTGTCTCCTAAAAAGTGTTATTGTAGGAAAACTCTACTAGGGTTATGTGTCTCTCCCTAGATCCCCCAAAATCCAGGATGCATGCTCGTAGCATGTCCTCTAAAACCTGAATCGTGCACTCAAACTATCCACATTCATAGGGATAGTAAGATGTACTTAGAAGTACCTGTGTACCCAAAGCCCTCTATAGTCCCTTCCAGAAACAATAAGTAAACTGGGTGTCCCTTTATGAAACAATAGGGTGTGGAACCCCATGAATACATACAATATCTCGGATTTAAAACCTTCCAAGATCATCAAAACTGAAGGTTTTCTTTGATCAGAAAGAAATGTGCAACCTTCATGATTTTGACAAAAAAATCCAAACTACATCATTCCCTCCAAGTGACCTCGGTAAAACCATCCTGAAATTGATTGCAACATCATTCTAATTTCACTCAAGAATGAATAATTGTTGTAAAATCCCTATTGGTCATTGATGCTCCGCCTTCACTTTCTAATAGGTGGAAAATATCATAATAAAACCAGCAACATCCCTCTTCGTACCTGGCAACCAATACTGATGGTGTAGATCTCGATACATCTTGGTGACACCCGGATGAAATACCCAAACTGAGGAATGAAGATCTCTATTCAACTCATCATGTATGTCTGTTGACACCCATATGTGTCCATGAAAATTCAAGACCTCACCATCGCATATGGTCTACCCAAGAGTAGGGTCCTATCCTGACACACTCTCCCATGAGAATAGGCCTTCAGAATCTAATAGCTACCTCATTCACACTCAGTACAGAAGAGTGGAGGTATTAGCTATAGAAGAAATAAACTTCTACCCCTGTCTATCATGAACCTCCGAATGCATATCAGAGAACAGATCCATAAGATACCAATCACTGCTGGCCTCCTGAACTGCCTATATCTGAGTGCTACTTCTCAATGCATCAGCCACTGTGTTTCCTTTCCTAGGAGTGTAGGAAACCTCAAAGTAAAAAATATTGAATGTACTCAATGCACCATCACTATCTCAAATTCATATTATGCTGAGAAAAGATATACTTGAGACTTTTTTGGTCAGTGAATATCAAAAAATTATATCCTAAAAGATAATTTCTCCAATAATATAAATCATGCACAACTACAGCTTACTCAAGATCATGCATCAAGTAATTTATCTCATGTGGCCTTAACTGCCGAGACCCATACACAAAGACTCCTTCTTCCTACATAAGCACTGCACCCAGCCCAATACTAGATGCATCATAGTAAACATTGTAACACTTTCGTGGATTCAGAAAAATCCGTATTTGTGCTGAATTCAATCTCTCTTTCAGCTCTTGAAAGGCTGAATGGAAGGAATTTTTCCATAGGTACTTTTCACCCTTCATAGTCAGGCCCATCAGTGGCACTGCTAAGTGTGAAAGTACTATATAAAGCTATTTTAGTAACTATCCAGCCCTAGAAAACTTCGTACATTAAAGATGTTATTTGGATACTCCCAAGATACTACTACTCTCACTTTCTATGGGTCTACTGATGCGTCTGTCTCTAAGATAACATGACCAAATAAGTGAATCTGGTCCATCCAAAAGTGAAATTTGGGAGATTAACATATAACTGAGGCTCTCTCAATGTACTAAAAACGATCTCAAGGTTGGTGGCATGGCTGTGTTGAGTGTGAGAGTACACCAATATATTTTCTATGAAAACCACCATAAAATAATCCAATTAAGGATGGAACACTCAGTTCATTAGTTCCATGAAAACTATCAGTGTGTTCATGAGGCTAAACGACATTACCAAATACTTGTATAGACCATAACTACACCAAAAGGCTGTAAGAGGTATATTTGATGGTCTAACACACAATTGATGATAACATGATCTCAAGTAAATCTAAGATAACACCCGATCTCCTCGAAAATGATCAAAGAGATCATCAATCCTCAATAAGGTATATTAGTTCTTGACCGTCAACTGGTTCAACTTCCAATAATCCATAAAAATTATGAGGGCACCGTCTACCTTATTCATAAAAATAATAGGCATACCCCAAGGAGAAGTACTGGTTCAGATGAAACCCTTTTCCTTAAACTCCTCTAACCATTTCTTGAGCTCCTGTAACTATGGTGTAGCCATCCTATAAAAAGTATTAGACATCAGTGCCACTCTTAGAAAAAGATCAATAGAGAAATATACCTCTCTCTTTGCAGGTAAACTTGAAGAGTCATCTGGAAAGACATCCCTAAAATGATCCACCGCTGGAGTAAAGTCCATCTGTGAAGTCTCCTGGTCATCCAGATATAAACTATCATTCTAGTCCATTATTCATCCCAACCCAAGATGTTTGGGTCCATATCTGCTTTCTTGGATGTACCATTCTCCCTTGTGTAGAAAAGACCCGCCCTCTGGTGATGCGAAACTCCCCCTCTAGTGATAACAGTCAACAATGGCCTGAAAGGAGACCAACCTGTCCATTCCAAGAGTGAAATTGAAGCATGTCATCTCTAATACATAGAGGTCCCAAAAGAAGTGACACCCACTAACCTCAAGAGGGAACTCCCTGTACTGACGTAAACCAGTTGTTCGAAGCCCAATGGAGTGTCTAGTGTCATAACACTTCAGAAGTAAAGATAGAGAGCCTAAGGCTCTCCACAACAACAAAAAATATAAAAATATGGGAAGCCCCTGTATCAAAAAGAGATGAAGCTAAAACTAAGGAAGCTAGAATCGTACCCTGAACCATAGAGGGTTAGAGATCCTATTAATTCTAGCTCTAATCAATTGAAAAAGTTTGACGTATACCATGGCCCTATGTCCCTGACAGACTACCCGAAACTGATCCACCCTACTGTCGCTGAAAACCTATCATATGGATACCAAGTCCATGACCACATCCTCGGCCTGAACGGCCTGACAAACTCCAGTTCCTTGACTGAGGAGAAACTGGTGGTCCTACTCCCTAACGTGGAGTTATAACTGATACCCTCTCACTATCTGCTGGTGATAAAAACTAGAAAAATTTCTGAAGATGACCCATCTTTCCACAAACTCAACACTCAACTGGGTCTCTCGGTCACTAAGGTCTTGTGTTCCCACTCTTATCACATAGGTAGCACCACACCTGGCTACCCATAGATACATCCTTACTACTGGAATCACCATGTGAAGGATCCCTACGATGCTTCCTTCTACCAAATGAAGAAGTACCTACCTTGGATGCTTAACCTCCCTAGATCACAGCTCCCAACTCCCTCATATTTCACTTAGTAATTAGTTCATGGTTTACTATAGCAGTCATTGAAGTCATCTTGAAGGCATTCACCTACGATCAAATGTCATACTCGAGACCATCCTCAAACCACCTAGATGAGCATAACTCATCACCTCCCAGAGTAGGTACAAAGTGCCGAAGTTCCATGAAATGAGAATAATACTCCATCACTGAAAGAGCCCCCTTCTCCAAGTTCATGAGCTCTCAGGCTCAATCGGCCCCTTAACATCTCGGGGTAGAAGTAATTATAAAAGGTCATATGAAACTCTTCCCAAGTCATATCCCGATTAAGTCTTGCTTGTGTGAAAACATCTCACCATATCTTGGTGGAATCACTTGGAATGTATATCATGAGATTCACCCTCCTCTCAGGGGGAGTCTCTAGATGATCTAAGATATAAATCATGGCCTCCAACCATGACTCTACAGCCTATGGTCCTCCATCCTCTGAAAAAGTGGCAGGATAACACTACTGGAACACCCTCGTCAAATCTTCCATAGATAGAGAAGGATGTGACACTCATTGAAAATTCTATAACATCCTCATAAAGCTTTCACGGAACTGTGCATCCACACCTGCGTTTGGTATAGCATCTAGTGCCAAAATGGGAATGCCAGAAGGATATGCTATTAGTCCCTGATCTACAATTCCCAGTGTCTGATCATTTCCTTATATCTGGCATACCAATGGAGGACATCTTGGTGGAATGAATCTTCAAGGTCAAGAGCACACATTAGTTCAATATTATCAAGGGAAATAACTTATAAGTGGAAGAAAGAAATAGGAGAAGAAACATTCAAGTTTTACAAAATAGGGTTGCACAGAATGTATTACCCCTACAAGACATGTTCCATTATGTTTTTAACATAGCGTGTACCTCTTCCAAACCTAGTCGCATAACTCTCATACACATGGAATGTTCCTTCAGGACACAACATGTACTTGAATTTTCCCTCCTTCCCATGTTCCTCTACATGGATACAACTACACGGTTCTCTACTGGGTAACACTACACGACATGTTCACCTTAGACACGATGTGTACTAGTTCAGTTCCACCTACCCATGTCATTGGTCACACGGTAGGATACACGGTCGACTCTACACATCATGTACAAGCTAGACACAGTGTGTATAACCTAAGTTTCATCCACCCGTGTCATTGGTCACACAAACAGATACATGGTTCTCTACACACAACATGTACAATATAGACACAGAATGTTCTACCAAAAGTTCCCCAACATCATGTCTCTACTCACACATTCATTCACATGGTTAAAGACTACAAGGAATGTACATATGGTACACGACATGTACTTAATAAAAGTTGTTTCTTCTAGAACAGAAGAACGCATGGGATGTGTTCATAACACCACATGCCATGTTGTCTAGGTTTTTAGAATGTAGACCTCTGAAACATCTCCGAAACCCTTATAAATATAAAATTTTGTTCAAGGCATGAAAAATTTTAACTCGTAAGAGCCCATATTCCCGTGAATCATGGTTTGGCATCCTTAATCATCTCATAACTAGACAAAATTATATTAAGGTTCAAACATTATCCACCAAATTACAATCCAAGAGGGCCCATAACACCTCAGGGACCAAATTTTGGTGCCCATACAAATGAAACTTTACAATTTCCAATACCCATTCAAAATAGCAGGTATTATATCATAACATCTATCATAACAACATGCATATCTAGCAGAAAATCTATCACAACAACATGCAATCAGCAATACACCCTAAATGGAATGACAAGAATGCATGACATGTGATCTATAGAAAATTCCTATAAGATTCAAGAGATAAATTATCCTCATCTCATTAGGTTGGTACATAAATATAATCATAATGATATAAATCATAATAGCACAAAACAAGTGAATCACCCAACACTGAAATCAAATCAACTGTAACAGTTGAAAAACCAAAAAAATTGAAATATTCGAGGTAACCTGGATTTTCCCTGTACACGGGTTAGCTACTCCCAGGCACAAATTATTACCAACTACCCATTACTTCCTATCCCTGCCTATGCGCTCCAAATAGTAAGATAGGGCATAAAAGAAACTACTCTAATACCACTTTTTAACATCCTGGTTCCGGGTTCCACCCAGAGGTTCCCCATACCCGGTTGGTCACATGGCCTCAAGCGTATTTCCCCGAATGCCAAAGGCTACCAACTAATAGTGAGGGCCTTGGGTGTGATAGTGGGGAAACTATGCTATCATTAGTAGAGTAACATAGTGGAAAAATAGAAAAAGTAGCATAAGCAGTAATACTATACAATAGAAGTAAATAAAGGAAGATTGATAGTATAAAAAAATGAAACATATATAAATAAATGATGCATGTCACATGTATCTAGGAAAGCATAAAAACAAGTCACAATGATGTTAATATGATACTAAAACCAAAGTATAGAAAATATTATACTCCAACAGCATCGCAAGCCTCATCTTGGTCCCATGTTCTCAAGCCCCAAAAAAATCAAGTACCTGATGAAAAAGGGTGCTAGCCATTATCTATACTTGCAACCATATAATCTGTTTGGTTCCAAAAGCATGACCCAAATAGGGTGAGAGATGAATCCTAGTAGGCAACCACCAAAATATCTATGCCTAATAGTCAGTGAATATATATTGCAGGAAATATACATAAATGAATCAATAAACTAAGAAGTACACAAAAGAAAACAATCCTACAATTTTCAATTACATTCATTTTCATTTATTAATCATTCAAACCATTGAATAATGAATCCTGAGATCTATCCTATGCTCCATATACCTCTATGTAATAGTAACAATAGACGTCTTAGAAGACCATTTAAACAAATAGGTAAGACTGAGTCCAATCTTGTTCTTTGGATTGGAATGCTCATCACAATCATTCAATAATTCACAAAAACCCTATGGGAAAGCTCTCACAGTCTAACCCATTTGGTTTAACATAGAAACAATCAAATACAAACGACTGCCTAAGTAGTTCTCATAGTCAATACCCATGGTTCAACACGACATCAATAAATTATGAATGACCTCTAGGTAGCTCTCACGGTCAATACCCCTTGGGTCCAAGTCTACACCAAGGATCTCATGGTCCTGTGTAAATAAAAATAGAAACCCACACAGTTTTCCTAGTCTAGGGATCTCACATTCCATTAGAATATTATCGCACATACAATATTTATTAGATTCTCTACATGAAATTTAAAATACAACATGGCTCAAATTTTATCAATAAATAAAAATAGGCATCAAATACATCTAATAAACTCCATCCTAAATAACTCAAGGCATGGAAAAATGATATTCATTATAGGAAATCTAGGCCAAACAAATAATAATAGTCAAACAAGGGAACACACCTGTGGGGTGTACCATAAACAAGGGTATACAATATTATGCATAGGAAACAAACCTTAATCAATCAACAAAACCATATCAGGTATTAAACATGTTCAAAATCCAAAATACACAATACCCCAACATGAGTATTCTTTACATTAATCATATATAATCAAAATAAAATCTAATAAAGGAACATTCCACCTACCTTGATGTTGTATGATGAACACTCTAGAACGTTAGCCCATGAATTAGCCTAAAATGTCTTAGATCTACAAAAATGTAAAAACATTCATCCTTGAATAACTCACAAGGGAAGATGAATCTAGAAGAGAGGATTAAGAAGAAGGAAAAGCTCACCATCAGGATTCCAATGCACCCACTAAAGTTCGAGTTAGACCTTGGATAGAGAAATGGTGGCTCAGACTTTAATTGTCACTCTCGGTCACTCCTATATGAACCAAGGTTAGAAGAATTCCTTTATAGATATTAGATGTGACCCTCTGATTAAAATATTAAAAAGAAAAGCACACAACGTGTTTATTTAATGTACATGCCATGTACTAGCCTCAACCAGACCCCAATTTAGGTAGTATTCCTAGTCACCTTACACGGCCATGTACTCAACCATTACACGACTAGTACACGAATACACATGTAAACCTGTTACATGGCATGTACTCAGGAGTACTCCTCATGTACTTATAAATTTTCCAAAACTACCTTTTTCCTAAAAAACAACCCTATATAAAGTTCCATACCTGAAATTAAGATTCAGGTTATTACATGGTATGTGATTATAACAAGTTCCTATATGATGCATGGGATGACATACCCTTGTCTAATCTGGTTGAAACAGAATATAACCACAATAGTATCAATAATAACAACACAATACAAGTGTGTCACCCAAAAATGAAATTGAATCAACTATAACAGATAAAAATTCACAAATCACAATTTAATTTGAGGCAGTTTGGATTTTACCTATATGTGGGGTAGCTAGTACCAAGCACAACTTTTTAACAAATAAAATTTCCTTACTATCCCAATCAATTTGATCCAAATAGTAAAGCAACTAGAAGAACCTCCTCTGATACCACTTTATAACATCCCGGGTTCAGATGCCACCCAACAATGCTTCGAGCCCAGTTGGCCACATGGACTCAAGCACATCTCCCCAAATTCCAAAGGCTTATAACTAGTAGCGAGGTCCAAAGTGATGATAGTGGGGAGAATATTACCTCATTGGAAAAGTGTAACACATTGAAAATAATAAAAAAATAGGGAAATAAGTAATCCCAAAAAATATAACTAAATAATGGAAGAATGACAATGAAAATAATCAGATGTCATATCGTATACAAAATGATGCATGTCACATGTTTCTAATAAAATATCCAAAAAAGTCACAAGACTATAATATACAATACAAGATCCCAAAGGTTTGAAAAGAACAAAAGTTTCCCAACAGCATCACAATCCAAGACTTGGTTCCATGCTCTCATACTCCCAAGTAGCATATCAGGTACCTGTGAGAGGGAGATTTCCCTTATCGACAACTACATTCATATAATCTATTTGGGCTCGAAGCATGACCCAAACAGGGTTTGAGACTAAATCCTAGTAGGAAACCACCCAAAGTATGTGATAATCTTTCAGTGAATATATATAATAGGCAGTGTGTAAAAGTAAAAGAAGAAATCACAAAACATTCCTTAGAAGTATATCAAAGCTTGAAGAAGTAATGACTGAATCCAAGATTGTGCTTTGTCTTGGATGATATGTCATAAACCATTTCAAATATATAAAAAACTGATTCCATCATAGAAATTCCTAAGATGAAATTCAAGTATCACTCTAGGTGAAAATCTACCAACACCCTACTAGCCCATACCGAAAAACCTCACAGGATATCAGTATCACTCTAGGTGTGGTAAGTCCATGTCAACTAACCCTATCCTTGGATGTCCTATAGGGATCCCCAAGTATCACTCATTAAATATAGTTAATTCCTCTTGATCCCATCCATAAAATCCTATAATGATCCATGATTCACTAAAAATTTATTTCAGCCTCTAGTAATGCATCTATGATATCCATGGTTCACTCGCGACTTTACAATAATGAAAAAACCCATTGATCCTATCCAAGTAATTCTAAAGAATCCAAGTTTCACCAAAGGGACATAGGTAAAATAGACATATAATCCCATCAATGTCATTCCAATAGAATCCATGATTCACCTAATGCTATTTAACATTTAACCAAAAGACGTTCAAGTTAAAAAATCAGTAGACATGCTAGGGTCAACACCAAAAGCATCTAATATACATTCCACCACTAAGGGTGTCTCAACTAGGACCAACCCCTAAAGCATGGCCTAGAATTACTCACAAGGTAATAATTCATATAACAAGCCTATCATGTAATTTAAACCATTAAAAGGCACCAAAATCATCTAAATCATGTGGGAAGGTTCACAATTGAAGAAAAACATTACAAACATTCTTAAAAAGGAATAAATTTCCTATCATTATTTAGGTTTAATACCTGGATTAAGGGCCACCCCATCAGTGAGTTCCCAATTTAACCTTTTATGGTTGTTTGGGCTAAAAAGCCTATGAGTCATGCCTTTGATTCCCATTCTTGGGTTTTAAAAAGTGAATTGATTATTTAAATGTAATTGCAATAGTGTTGAATTATAATTGAAATGATTAAGGGAATGTGGTACTCTGATATATATAAAAAACTCTACATTCAATGTAAATCATGAGACCACCTACCTTAGACTCATGCTAGATAGCTCGTCTAGTATCAAGATCTGATTTTCCCTGGTTTGGGAGAAATATAAAGAACATATAAATAAAGGGATATTAGGGCATATGAGTCAAAATCCAAATAGCTTAATCGATAAATTAAATAATTTAATATGGATAAAAAGGAATCTAGGCATTACTATTGTAGATACAAGGAGATGAATGATGGTTGAAATGGACAACAGATGGACAAGGGATCTGAAATGAGATAATAGGCTTCCAGAGGATCTCTCCCATGGTTCGTGAAGGTTGATGTGCAAGGGAGAGGAGTATTTTTAAGATAAAATTAAAATATGGAAAAATGGACTTTTACCTAAAAATATATGGGTCGTACAGTTTCTATGCATGGTTTCCCAAACTATGTGGAAACCATGTGAGGCATTATACTCCCATGGGGAATAGCGCACGAATACCCTGAATAGTTTGTCAAATGTGTGGTAACCATGCAGAAGACACTGTCAAAAGTTATAATTTTTTCAGATCTTACTCATGGCCATGCGGCTCCTGTTGCATGGTATCCCCAGATTGTGTGTTAGCTATTGCATCCTCTCACATGGTTAGATTAACTGTGCTACCTGCCCCTCATGGTTTCTCCTAATGATTCATTAAGCCCAAAAAATCTCCCTGTGCGGGGTTCCAAGATTATAATGAGATTTGGAAACCCTTGATCCTTCTGTGACCTCAACGGGAATCATCGTAAGGTTATATTTAAGCATTTAAACAAGAAATTGACGAAAAACTCACAATCCGTACCTCAAAGAAGAATCAAGTTCTTACAAATGAACTAAGTTCACTCCCTATTCTCTTCAATAATATCTCATGAGATATCATTATTTTCCCAATTCATTGTAGGGATATATAATTACAGGCCCACTTTCCACATAATTAAAACCATACATTAGTGTACCACATGTTCATAAAAAATAATTATTTCATTATAGCATAACATGTGAAAACATAATAGGTCTCATAAAGATTTCAACATAACATAATGATAATCCATCCAGATAAATTAAGTTGATGTGATTATAAAAAACATTCATTATTTCCTCATTTCCTCATAAACCCATGGAAAGAAATAAGCTTCATAAAAACTTTATTAATAGGTTACCACAAAGGAGTAATATAGATCTATTTGTGGTGATTCACTGCGCCCTCCTCACTGGGTTAAATATTTCTACTAACCGTTTCATACCTCCATCTCATTCAATGCTGGTTTAGAGGATATGGAAATGATGGCTTCCCCTATAGCACATGATGAAACGTTGTGGTTTTAAGTTGGCTGCGGCCTGCAGTTTCTGTTTAACAGTGGATGAAACCATGATACATGTCTTTATTTCTTATACCCTTGAATTCAGGTTGTGGGAATATATGTAGGTAATTATTCAATTACATCTATCCCTCTGGTATGTGGATGATTTAATACAGTCTGTTTGAAGTGATTAATGCAGCGAGCAGGTTCATTCCATCATGTTGATAGTGGAGGCCGCAATCCTGGACTTTATATGGAAGGCAAGGAATGACTTGACATTCAACAGCACAAATCCCTCTTTCCATCTGGGTGTTATCTCTATTCACCGTGCCATCCAAATTTCCTCTAAAGTTCAAAATGTTTCTATAATAAATGATGTCCCTGACATTATTATGTTGAGGTCTCTTAGAGTTAATGGCAGGATGAAGAAGCCTCTGATGATGAAGTATGTTCGATGGATACCTCCCCTCCTAGGCTGGATAAAATTCAATGTTGATTGAGCTACTTTGGGTGCTCTAAGTCCCTTTAGATGCAGTGGCGTCTTCCGCACCTATAGGGTATTTGTGAAGGGGGGATTTCTCCATTTCATTGGTAACATATTTTCTATTGAAGAGGATCTCTGGGCTATGATAAAAGAGAGAAGCTATGTCGTCTATTTCAGTTGGCATGATTTATGGATAGAATCAGAATCTTCTGTTATAGTCCAAATTCTTAAAGACCATTGAAATAATGTTCCATGGAAGATGTTACCCGTATGGACTAGCTGTCTTTGACTCATTGGTTCACTCTCCCTTGAAGTCACACATATTTATTGCAAATCCAATCAAGTTGTGGATGCTCAATCAATGGGTGCAATCTCTAAGGTCTGTTCTAATTGGTCCTTTGTATTTCCTAAGTATTGTAAAAGTATTTATCATGCTGATTAATGTGGTGATGTGTACACTCATCTTTATAGATCAGCTCTGTAATGTCTTGTAGCATACATTTTTTCATTTTAATTTATTTTTCTAGGAGTAGGTTTGCCTTACTCCCGATCTTCTTGGTACTATCATAATCTATCCAGAGAAATAATGTGGATGATATCATTGGAACATATCTCTTATGAAGCATAAAAACATCAAATGATATAAATATAAATGAAAAATAATTTTAAAAAATAATTTTAAAATTTCTTTGAAAACATGATAAAATATTATTTTTCTTTAGTATCTTTTAAAAATAATTTTTTTAGAATATTAAATGATATTTTATTAGAAAATAAGTATTGAAAATTTTAAATGAATATTCAAAGTAAAAAATGGTCATGATTATGGGAAAATCCATTCATTTAGTAAACATTTAAAAGATATTTCTTTCACACTTTTTGTAAAAAGTCAAAAATAGCCTATTCAAAAATCATTTTAAAAATTACTTTTTCAAAAAATTGAATATAAAGTAAAATATGGGTGAAGATGAATTTAAAAAAGCATTATATTATAAAAAATAAAAATATTTTAATTTTTTTAAATAAAATGGACATTAATGGAAAATTACACTGACAAAAGAGGATAAATATGGCATGATTTTCTTATAAACATTTTCTCAATCATTTTAAGTACCAAAGAGAAGATATTGATAAAAATAATTGAAAAACCCAAAAATAAAACTTAAAATAATAAATTATATGGGGTTTAAAATATAAGAATCATATAATATCTCTTAATGTAAATTTAATATAAGCAATCTAAAAAAGAAACGATATTTTAACATAAACCCTTACCACTTTGATAACTTTTAAATCATAAAACTATCAAAATAAATCAATTCCAATAAAACATTAAATACCATGATTATGAATATATTCATGATATAATATACAAAATGGTAAGTATATACCCTGTATAAATAAAAATAGGTGCGTAACATGAAACATGCCTCAATAGAACAATATTGAGATGAAGAACCCTTACCATAAGTCTTGAATTTTTTCACATGCATTCTTAACCTCATGTATAATAAATTTATATATTTTTTATAAATATATAAAAGAATTATATTAATATTTATATTACTATGTATCATTCCATTATATTTTCCAATTACCCATCCCTTAACAATTCTTCACTAAAATCATTATTTAACTGAAATCTAGTCCATTCTCCATGAATGTTTTCGTTTGAAGATTCTAGTCTTTGCACCCTATCCATGGTTCCATTATATAATTAATATAAATCATGTCATAAATATTATATTTATTCATTATATATACTTTTATAACCATCCATAGGGGATGGTGATAGAAAATGAATTGCATCACTTAATGGAGACGGTAGTCCGCACGTACGCACAAGTGATGTTTCCATTTTTTGTTGCATGGAAGGTAATAAAGGTAAATAATAATTCACCTTTAAATAATAATAATAATAATATCATAAATATATTATATATTCATTAATTTATCCTTATTACCAACCATATAAAGAAAAAATGTATAACGAATCACATCGTTTAGTGGAAGTGGTAGTCCACACGTACGCATGAGAAACATTATAATGTTCTAAATGATGAATGTTTAATGAGTTAGATAGTATATTATATTTAAAAATAATATTAATGTTATAAAACTCATATATATCCATTATATTTATCTATATAACCATCCAAGTTGTGAAGTGATGAAAAATAAAAAACATCACTTCACAGAGATGGCAGTTTATACATATGCATTAGTGATGTTTTTATTTTCGATAAGATATAAAGAAGAGAGAAAATAATTATACCAAGAACATAAAAAAATTAAACTATATTAAATATAATTATTTAATCATGTTAATATGGTTATAGAAAATTTATAAAAGGTATAATAATAAATAAACTTAAATCTATTTTGTCAAGATGATGAGACTTTCTTTGGGACACCTGCTTTGGATCTCTTCAAAAGGACCCTTGGGTTGATCTATTAGGAATACCAGATGAAACTAGCCATGTTTTAATAAAATTTTCCTATTTAAATAAATTCTATGTTTTGAATATAGATCTACATGAAAAAATAAAACTAAAAAAGTATATAATATTGTAACATTTATATATAATTTGAAAGTATAAATAGTAGTAACAAAATTATCAATATATATATATATAATCAATTAAAGTTCAAAAAAATTATCAACTCAAATAGTGAATATAAACAAGTAATATTTTTTTTCTTTTAAATTTTACTTTTCAATTGTAATATTTTTTTCTATGAAAAAGGATTAACACTAGTTTAATTAGTAATTTATTAGAAATAATTAGAATAATAGATAATATAAAAAAGTCATTTTCTTATAAAAACGTTTTTTCTATATGTTAGTTTTTTTATTGAAAAAATAATTTAAAAATTTTATGATATTAATTTTAAAAAACTAACTTCATTTTTGGACATACCATGTAAATAATAACATAAGATATACATTTGATATTCTAATAAAAATTGATTTTTAGATGAATAATGTAATATTGTAACTTTTATGGAATTATTAGTATATAAGAATGATTTAGAGAATTATAGAACATTCTTATTGAAAAATATTTATTTTATAATTAAACTCACACATTTTGAAAAATTAATTATAGTTTACAGACCAATATTTTATATTTAAAAAATTATGTAATAATTTTCTCAAAATCATTTTAATACATTTTACATAATTTTCAACAATTCTTGAAATTAAATTAGAAATAATGGATTTAAAATTTAAAATAATTATGTATAAATTTTCTAATAATTACCACTTTATTTTTAGTCATAATTATTTAGTTACCTTAGATAATAACTAGTTAGCATAGTAAAAGCTAAAATATTGAATGTAATAATTCAAAGGGTAAAGGGATTGAAAAATATTTAAAAAAAGTTTAAAAGACATTTTTGATGATATATAAAACTTATATATTCCCAAAAAATTATTTATCCACTTTATTTTAGAGTGAATTCCCATTATTGAAATTTTATGGGTATTTACAAAAATGTTGTACCCTTTCACTTATAAAAGGGGTTTCCTCTCTTTACTGAACCACACACCAAAACCCATTAGTTCAAACAAAAATCTACCCAAAATATCATAAACCTTACTATCCACATTAAATATGTTTTTTTATTCTTGAAATACCATCCATCAAATCATTATCCTCCTTTCCAATAACAAAATTTTCTCATTTCTATTTATTTTTGTTTACTCCTTATTCTTCATATTACGTTACACCACATTAAAATAAAATAATCAGTATAAATGTTAGAGTTATATATTCTTATAAAAATATATAGTCACTAACCACCTTTACCTTTTTTCATTAAGAAAAAACGAAAACATGAATCTCGCGTATGTGAGAATTATGACCTCCATGAATAAATGAGTTTTTTTTTCATTATCAAAATTCATATATGGTTATAAGAATGATTTTAAAGTATAAATATGATATTTATATCCTGGATAATCTTCTGGTAATAAAAATTTGATAACCTATTAATGATATGAATGGAAAAAAGATCATTATAAAAATAACTATTTTAAATATGAAAAGTAAAATGGAAAAAATATATTCATACTAGGTAATTATTTAATATCCATCACTTTTTATAATAATTGTTTATAGTTTTGATATTTAAAACTAATAAAAATAAAATTATATCATTATGCTACTTCTATAGTGATATTGTAACTTAATCACCTCTTAATCATCCATTAATCTTGGTATGCTCAAGTTCGGTTCAGTTTGACCACTTACTTGATCAATTATAATAAAATATATCATAGATGATTATTAAAACATTATTAATGGTGTAATTTTAAATAAATATTAAAATAATGATTCTTTTTTTTTATTCTGGAAAGGATTGATCAATATTTAACTAATTAATTAAGAAGACACCATTCATTGGTTAAAAATCACTAAAAATGATCATTGTTGATTTCATCTTCCAGGAGAAAGACTAATACACTCATGAAAGGAAATTTAAACTTCATAATTTTTTATAAATCATTCATTAAATTAAATTTAATTACATTTTAATGATAAAATTTGAAATAATAACAAAAACCAACACCTCTCCTATGAAACTAGTACAAATAGTCAACAATATAAACATAAGATATGGGAGAAATATGTAAAAATAACTAATATAAATATTGGTAATAATTATAAATAAAAATTATTAATAAAAATATGTATGAGTATGGTTTGGGAATATGTTATTAATACATTTATCTTTATGATACATGAATTTCAATCACTTTTTTGGGAAGTCAAGAGTCACGATAAGGGAATTTGGTAACTCAAATCTCTTCCTTTGATTTATATGGTTTCTTTTGAACTTAAAACTTAAAACTTATATTTATTAATCACTTTAAAATTTTATATTATTTGAATTTTTGTATCTCTGGTGAAATTTCCATTTTTTCAAAGTTTCTTTCTTGATTGTTCTCTCACTTAAATGTATGGTGTTTTCTATAATAGGCCACCATCTCTTAATTGGATATTTATTTCAAGTAAATGTTTTTAATTATCAAAAATATTATATTTTCATATTTTTAAATCAATTTTGTATCAATTTATTTGATCTTAACACGTTCCTTTATCACTTTTACAAGATAATTTTTATTACTCTTTTACGATATGGTTTTTCAATAAAGGTATTTCAAAAAATATAAAATGATTTTACTTTCAAAATGAGATGTTTTATTTTTGGATCATCATTCACTATAGAAAAATTTTATGTCCAATTTCATGAACACATTATTGAATATTATTTTCAAAATCATAAGACTTAAAATTATTTCACTTCAACTCTTTTGAAATTGACTTTTGAAAAATGAGTCGTAACTCCTTCATTTTTAGAAATGTTAAAAAAATGTTTACTAAATTATCATTTTATGATTTAAATTCAATGTCACTCCTTCTATAAAGGGATATATATTCTATAATGTTAGTTATTATGAACCTTCCTTTAAATTATTTTATGAACTTTCCCTTTTGGTGATTGAATTTAGAACCATTCAATATAAATTATGTGGTAATTTATGTGATACATTTTGAAATGAAATATGGAACTCATTCTTATTACTGAGTTTGAATAATGTGATTATTGGATGCTTTCTTATGGAAAAAATGTGTATTTATAATCATTGAGTGATGGGTGGTCCCTCTATGGACCTTCAATGTATTGGGCATTGATTTAAATCCCTTGAGATAATAGTGAAATGAGTAGTGATGCTCTATCCAAAAAGAAAAATAAAAAGGGATTCCTGATCCATTATGAGGAATAGGTAGTAATGCTTGATCCACTATGGGAAACATGAGGTGATTCCCGATCCACTATGTTATTCTTAATATTATTTTGTTTTTCCCACCCACTTATTTTATTTTTGAATATGCTATGCTCCCTGGATCATGATTTATGTCTCATTTTTTATAGTTTCTTAGCTAGGTTGCACATTTGACCATATAGGATTACTTATTATCTTATCATACCGATGACAAATTTTTATAATTCCCTATTATTCTAATTATAGTTTTCTATATTGATCATGTTTTCTCATATTCTTTTGATCTCACCTAGGGAAACATGTTTATATGTTTATTTTTCCCTTATCACTAGTTTGATCCCACCCATGTTTTATATTTATATTTCCCAAATCATGAGGATGGGTTTACCTTGGGATGTCTAGAAGAAAATCTTGCATTATAACGTTATGGGGATATTTTCACAAGTGTTGTAATATAAGTTTTCTATATATCTAGTCTCCAAAGATTCTAAACCTCTCTATTCTTATTATATTGAGTTTATTATATAATATATATTTTTTGATTTATAGAAATGATTCAAAATAAATTCATGTTTAGCTTCATTCACTATATTTGGTATCAGAGGAAGGGTTTAGTTATTTTTAAATATTATTTAACTTATTTTTGGGATTAAGGTTATAGAACCTTAATTAAAAAACTATATATTTGTCTATTTATAAGATGATATCCTGAAATATTAGTAAAATCATGATTAGGTGGTTTTCTTATAAACAGATATTGGTCTAGATGGTGGAAAGGTGATGCAAATATTTCATAGATTCACCTAGTGGTAATCACCTCAAAAATGTTTGGATGAGAATTAAGTCGATCACCACTCTGATACATGATTAGTGGTCCCAAGACTACACACATAGTTAGACACTCTTGAGGGATATTCTTTGTTTGATTATATACTCTTTATAAACCAATATAAAGGAGATATTTCCTAATAACATTAAAGGATTAGGTTGTAAAATATAAGTAAACCCAACTTAATGAAACTAAATGAATTATAAGATAATGTGATAATGTAAAATGGTAAAATAATGTACGGTTGAATACTTTTTATATTATTGATTTTGATAATCCCATATGATGATAAATTTTCATCAATCATGTAAACCCCTTTTGGTGTTAGAGATAGTTGGACCAAAAATGAACCAAATTTACAATGGTTGTGGGGGAAAATGTAGTGACTACCCAAAAAATTGCAATGGAATGGATTATCGTGTACAAAACCTTAGTTCAATGCTCACACAACTCTCACAAGCTGTGAATAATAATAGAAATCACATTGATATCCTAAAAACACCAAGGAGGGATAAAATTTATATTATAAATTTTAGGTGACAATGTATACCCTGTTTCAGTGTCCTTTTAATCCACTTATTATTGAGAAATGGATCAGTGTGATGGAAAAGATATTTTTTAATCCACTGCTTAGAACATGATAAGTTTATTTTCAATGTTTATCAGTTGGAAGTAAAGTTAAACCAATGGTTGTATTTTATTAAGAATACAATGAATAAGGAGTATGTATAATATATGGTATATGGAGAGTTTAATAAATTGTATTTTTCTAAGTATTTTACTCAAAATATTAAGACAAATATGAAGAGATAATTCTTGGATTTGAAAAAATGATGTTAAATTCATTATAACTTATTAAGAAAATGTCACCATAATAGATAGGTTTGCCTCTACCTTTATTATAGATCATGATAGTAAGATCAAACGATTCTTTAGTGGGATTTAACCAAGACCTCTAAGGGTATTGTATTTAAAATAATTGGTATTTACGAAGACATTTTCCAATTTTCACTTAAGTAAAATATGGAATTTAAATAATTTCATTATTCCCAAGACAAGAAATAAAATATTCAGTTTCAAGGGAAATTAGATGAATAATATCATGATGTAAAGAATACTAAACCCAATTCATGCTATAAATGTGGGGAAAACACCCAAGAATATTTCATAGAGGTAATGGAATAATTTTTAAATTTGGTAGAGCTAGCCATCAAGTTCATAAATGTAGAAAGGGTTAAAAAATTACAACTAAAGGAAATAAGTTCCCCAATAATGTTATACCTAATATTAAATGATTCAAGTGAAAAGAGTTTAGAAACTATGAATATAAGTCACTAACCCTAGATATGTTGAAAGAAATATACCTCATTAACCACTATAATAAAGGGAGAAAGGGAGAGTATATACTATCACTACTCTTGAGGTAGAGCATGATAATGAAGTGGTTCAAGTTAAAATAATTCTCTACTATGGATAAACAAATTAATTATTTGATTCTGGTTTTTCACATTCTTTTATGTCATAAAAGTTTTCTAAGAATACTAATTCACTACCTCAAACCATGGATAATGAAATATCTATGAAAACCACTTGGGGAATGATGAAAACATCTTAGATATACAACTCTTCTCTAATATAGATTTGTGCGAAATTATTTTTTTCAAATCTTTTTCTTCAACACTTGGTTGGATTTGATGTGATTTTGGTTATGGATTGGCCATCCTTGCATAGGGAACATATTAATTATCTGGATAAGGACATCTCATTTCATATCACTGACCAAACTAGGATAAAATATATATGAAAGGATTATTATGATCTCCCTTTGAAAAAAATTTATATAATATGGATTATGATACCTAATAATGATAAAGTCTTGACTCAAATGATTGGGGATAGAGTCAAAATTAACGAGATTACTATTATATGGGAATACACTAATTTTTTTTCATGAAATAACTATTCTTTTCCTAGAGTGTAAGGTTGAGTTTTCAAGAAATCCCATACCTGGGTCTATACCCATCTCAAAAATTACTTATAGAATATCCCTAGTTTAGTTAGATGAATTAAAGAAGTAACTTAAATAGAATATAGAAAAGATATTCATACACCCAAGCACTTCAACCTATGGTTCACCAGTTCTTTTTGTTAAGACGAAATATGAACCAATGCTCCTATGAATTTATGATCATTAACTTAATAAGATCACAATAAAGAAAAAATAACCACTACCCTGTATTGATTATCTATTCGATCAACAATGAGGATATAAATATTTATCAAAGATTGAACTTTTATCTAGATAATTTTAATTGAGGGTATATAGAGAAGATATAACCAATAAAACATTCCTCACAAGGTACATACACTATGAATTTATAGTGATTCCTTTCAAATATACAAATGTTCTCAATATCTTTATGGATTCAATGAATAAAGTATTTGGATATGACATTGAAAAATTAATGGTAGTATTTATTAATTATATTCTTATATATTATAAGTGTATACAATAACATGAAGAGAATTTTCAAATTATGCTAAATACCTTATTAAAGGAGATTTTATATTCCATTTTAATCAAGTGGGATATATCCATGGACACATAAAAGATATATGTAATTTAAAAATGTACAAGTAAACATTTTTATAGAAATATAGGGTTTTATGGGATTAATTAGATACTACTACTTTTTTAAGAAAAATCTCATCATTATCTAATCCAGTTACTAATTTGACACAAAAGGGAGTGAAGTTTCACTAGATAATAAAATGTGAGGAAAGCTTCATGGAGATTAATAAGATATTGGCCATTGCACCTATACATACACAACCCTACAATGGATAATGGATTTTGATATATATTTATGCTTGCATAAATGTTTTGGGATGTTTTCATATATAAAATTATAAAATAATTTCTTATGAAACATTTCAATTACATACTCCTAAGAATAACTACCCGATACATGATCTGGAGTTTTTGGTAGCAGTCTTTGTGTTGAAAATTTTTCTGTATCATCTCAATGGTGAAAAGTGTGATATTTATACTGACCATAAGAGGTTAAATTAAATATTCACAAAAAATATCTAAACATGTGATAAAGGAAAAGTTTTAAATTACCAATGACTATAATTCCTCAATACATTATCACCATGGGAAGGAAAATATGATGGATGATGCCCTAAGTAGAAAATAGTATTCCATATTATTCACAATGAGGATGGAAAAAAGGCTCAATACACATTGATTTATAATACATGAATATTTAAACCATAAGGTAAGTATATAAATAAAAAATTTAAAAAATAACTACTCAACCATCATTTCACCAGAAGATCAAAGAAGCTCATAAATATGGTGTAAATATATAAAAAAAGGAAATGATTATTATGTAGTTCAGCTGTGATAAAGATGAAGTTATAAGGTTTGGAACCTAGATATGTGTTCCATAAAATAAAAAATTGAAGAGAAAAATTTTGGATGATGGTCATTGATCATCCTTCTCAATCTATCTATTTATAATGAATATGTATAGAGATATAAAGAAAACAATATTGTGGGATAACATGAAGAGGGAAATTTTAGAATACACATCTCAATTCTTGGTATGACAGTAAGTAAAGGATGAATGAAAAATGTATAAGGTAATGATGAAACTATTTAAAATTTTGGTATGGAAATGTTAAAACATTACCATATATATTTTATGACTCCCTAAAAAATCTAAGGTCCATACTGTTATTTATGTTTTAGTTGACCACATTACTAAGTCAACAGATTTTATATCCATCAAATATGATTTCTCACTTGACCAACTCACCAATATATATATAAGGAAAGTATTAAGGATGCATGCATTACAACTCTAAATTGTATATTATTTGGATCTAAGGTTTTCCTCAAGGTTATAGAAAATCCTTTGGAAATAATTGGAGTTAGAGTTCATTTTCTACACTACTTATTGCCTTCAGACAAATGGTCAGTCTAAGAAGACTATGAAAACTATAGAGGATACTATAAGGTCTTATTTTTTGAAATTATAGGGATATTGGGATAAAAAATACTCTTTATAGAGTTATCATATAACAAAATTCTACATTATAGCACTCATATAACAGCATATAAGGATCTTTATGGGAATAGATGTTATACTCTAACATGATGGGATGAAAATAAAGAATGGAAACTAATAGGTCTTGAACATGTCTAAGAAATGATATAGATGGTTCAAACCATTTATTTACATATAAAATCATCAAAAATTGAAAAAAAAGTTACGCATATAATCATTAATGAGATCTACTGTTTGAATTTTGTGATAAGTTATTCCTCCAAAATATCTATTTGGAAGTGGGTTATGAGATTTGGGAAGGAGGGAAAGCTGAGCCCTAGGTACATTAGTCCCTTAGAGATCCTTAATCATGTAAAGGTAGTATATTGTCACTTAAAACTCCCTCCAAAACTCTCCCAAGTGCATGATGTGTTCCATGTATTACTTTTGAGAAATTACTTACCATACCCATCACATGTATTGAACTTGGAATCTACACAACTGGAACATGATCTCTCATATGAAGAAAAGATATTGGAAATTGTGAAATGAAGAGATAAGGTGTTGTAGAATAAGAAAAATCATATGGTTAAAGTTATATATAAGAATCAAAAGTTTTAGAACTCTATATGGGAATATGATGTTGTGATGAGAGAAAATTACCCTCACTTATTTTCATCAATGTATTATAATTTTGAGGATGAAATTCTTTTTAGTGTGTGTGTGTGTGTGGGGGGGGTAGAGTGTAGTAAAAAAGTTTTATTAAAATTTTAATCTTTAAATAAATAATATGTTTTATATATTTCTCCACATGAAACACTAAAAACAAAAAAGTATAAAACATTTTAAGGTAGACATAATATTAATAGGGTTAAATAATAGTAATATAATTATGATATATATAAACAAAACAAAATAAAGTTCACTTTAAATATAAACTCAACTAGTGTATCTAAAAAACTAATAATTATTTTGTATAAAATTTTCATTTTAGGTATTATATATTTTTGTAGGAATAAAAAATTAACACTAGTTTAATTATTAATTTATCGAAAACAAGGAAAATAATAGATAATATACCAATACTCATTTTCCTATAATAAAATTTTTAAAATTTATTTTATATTTTTAATTAAAAATACAATTTAAAAATTTTAGTATGTGAATTTTATATAATTTCGTTTATGTTTTGGTCTCATTATTATAGTATTAACTTAATACTATTTTTTTATATTTTAATAAAAAATGATTTTTAGGTGAATAGTGTAATTCTGAGTCATTTATGATGTTATTAAAATATAAGTATGAATTATAAATTTATGGAACATATTTATTGAGAAAATATGTATTTTATAATTGAAATTATATATTTTTAAATATTGATTACATTTTACAAACATTTTATTGATATTTTAAAAATTAAGAAATATTTTTCTCAAAATTATTTTAATACATTAAGGATTTATTATATTAAAATTAATTTGTAACACTTATAGATATTGAATCATAAAAAATGGAATTAAAATTTAGAATAAATATTTAATAATTATATAATAATGACTATTTTATTTTTTGGAATAAATATTAAGTTATCTTAGGTAAATATTAGTTACCTCAGTGAAAACTAAAATGGTAAAAGTAACAATTCAAGGGGTAATAGGATTAAAACATGTTTTAAAAATGTGGTAAAAATTAAATTTGAGTATATATCAACGTTATTTATTTCCCACCCCAATATTTCTCAAAATATTGAGCCACTTTACTTGAGAGTGACTTCTAATTATTGAAAAGTTATGGGTATTTACAAAAACTCGATTCCTTTTCACATAAAGATGGGATCTCCTCTCCTCACATATTCACACACCAAAATCCCATTAGTTTAGAATAAAATCTACCAAAACTCTCCCGATCCATACTAACAACCTTAAAGAGTTTTTTTGTCTTCTCAATACCCCGTCCCTCAAAACCTTAACCTCCTTTCAAAGGAGACAGTCCAAGAAGTGGGGTATAAGTTCCTTACTTCTATTTCTCATTTATAATTCTTGTTATGCACTCAATATTCTTCAAATTAAATTATAACATCTTAAAATGATAACATAATTTTAAATTTTATACTAATATTTCATTATAATTATGATATAATCATTAACCAACTCCACATTTTCCCATTAAGAAAAAAATGAAAACATGAATCATGTGTGTGTGGGGACTACCACCTCTACGGATAAAAAAGTATATTTTTCATTTTATCCATTCATGGAAGGTTATAATAATGGTTTTTAAGTAGAAATATGAGTTTATTATATTAATAAGGTTATTTTAGAACAAATTTAATATCATATTAATTATATGAATGACAAACAATCATTATAAAATAAATGTTTCAAACAAGAAATCTAAGAGGAAAAACGATTTATTCATACTATGTTATTTTTTTATATACATATAATCTTATACAAATTATGTTAATTATAATATATCAAAATAATAAACAAAAAATTGTATCATTATTATATTGTTATAATGATATCATAAATTAATCACCTATTAATCATCAATTAACCATGGTATGATCATGATTGAGTTGAGTTGATTACCATCTTAAACAATGCTATAAAAATATATCATGGATGATTGTGAAAACTTAATTAATGGTATAATATGATATAAATATTTAACTAATAGTTTTATTTGGTTCTGAAAAGGATACATCAATATTTAACTCATTAATTAAGAAAAAATCTTTCATAGGTTAAAACATGTCAAAAACACGTGTTGATTTCATATTGAAGGATAAAGGATAATTCACTCATGAAAATAAATTTAAACTTCATAAATAATTAATTTTAATCAATTATAGTAACATTAATTATATTTTAATGATTAAAATTTTAATAATAATAAAAACCAACACCACTCTTATGAAACAAGTAAAAATAGTCAAAACTATAAACACCTAACGAGGGAGAATAGGTAAAAAATAAAAAATATAAATGAAGGGAATAATTATAAATTAAATTTATAAATGAAAATAATTATGATTAAGTTTCTAAAAAATTATTTTAAGACGTTTTTATTTATAATACATTAAGTTAAAACACTTTTGAGGAAGTCAAGAGTTATGGTAAGGGATTTTGGATACTCAAATCTGTTCCTTTGAGTAAGATGGTTTCTTTTAAACTACAACCTTCAATATTTTATTTATTAATTAATTTCAAATTTTACATGACATTAAATTATATATATATATATATGTAAAATATCTCTTTTAATTCAAATATTCATTCTTGATCATTATCTCACTTAAAAGTATGACGTTATCGACAACATACCTCTATATCTTAATTGGATTTGTGTTTGAACTCCATTCGTTCACTTACCACCAATTTTCCATTTCAATGATTTTAAATCCAAGTATGTATCAATTTTTTTATCTTCATAATTTCCTTTACCAATTTTAATAGATAATCTTTATTACACTTTTTATGATATGGGATTTCAACAAAGGGATTTCAAAATATCAAAAAAAATTCTTTTCAAAATAAAATATTTTATTTTTATGTTCATATTTCTCATAAAAAAATTGAATATACATTTTGAATGATCCATTATTAGAGATAATTTTTTAAATCAAAATATTCCAAATGTTTTCACTTGACCTCTTTTGAAAATTTCTTTTGAAGAATGATCCATAACTCCTTTTTTGGCAATGTTCAAAAAATGTTTTATAAAATACCATTTAATGATGTCATATAAAAGGATCTATATTATATGATGTTATTTTTTATGAACCAACCTATAAATTATTTTATGAATTTCATATTTGGTTAATTGTATTTGGTATAATTTAATCTAGATTATGCGATTCTTTATTTGATAAATTTTGAAATGTAATGTGAATCCAATTCTTATTCCTTGGTTTTAATGATGTGATGATTGTATGTTTTCATGTGGTGAACATGGATAAAGATAATCATTAAGTGATGGTTGGGGCCTATATATATCCCTCTAATACATTGAGAAAAGCTATACATATCATTAGATAATGGAAAAACCAGTAGTGATGCTCGATCAAGAAGGGGAAACTGGTAGGGATGCTTAATCAACTATGAAAAAATGTAGGGATTATTGATCCACTATAGGAAATATGTGGTGATTCATGATCCACTATTTTATGTTTACTATGATTATGGTTTTACCATTCACTTATTTAATATGCGACTATGCTATGATCCTTATCTCATGATTTGTGCCTCATGTTTTTACAGTCTTTATTCCAAGTTACACATTTGATTATATAAGATTACTTGTTCTATTATCAAAGAATTGAATAGTTTCTATGATTCATTGCTATTTTAATCAAATATTTATCTCCTGATTATGTTCTATCATATTATTATGATCATACCTGAAGTAATATGTTGATATGTTTATTTTTACCTTATTGATCATTTGATCTCACCATTTTCACATGTTTGTATTTCCCAATTTATGAGGATGAGTTTAACTTGGGAGATGTATTAAGGAATATCTAGTATGATGAAGTTATTGGGATATGTTCATAAGTATTTTAATATAATTTTAATATGTATCTAATCACCAAAGATACTAAATGTAAGATCTTGTATTTTTCTATGTATGCCCCTATTTGAGTAGTTTGTTAAACCTATACTGTTTAGTTTTTCCTTCATCTTTGAACCTTGGTGGTCAAGTTCCTTATGGATGGAGAGAATTTTATTTGGGAAATAACCTAATTATGTGAGATGTATATTTGTTTTAATAAAATGAGTTCTGTTATAAAAGTGTAAAATGGGATTAAGTGGGTTTATCATGAGTTTGGAAGCCTTTAGAGGTGGTCCGGGCTCTTCTGTAGAATATAAGATTAAAGCTCCCTATAGATCATTTACATGCCATGTATATAGATTAAACAATGTGTGAATACTTCCTAGAATAAGTCATGAAATGGGTTCATTCCATGAAATAAAGACAAATCATTAAAATGGTTCACATTTTTTAATGTTCAAGTATGGTTAGTTTAACCCAAGGAAAGACATTTTTTGCATAAATCATAAATTTAGAATGACACGTTGTGTAAATATTACATGATATGTATTTCTTTGGATGGGCAGTTTTAAATACATGATACAATTATTTTTTCATTCTACCAGCATATATCCTTTCCACTCTTGAACCCTAAGTGATTTCCAAGCGATTTTGGAGTCACCTCTTCCATTCCATACATCTAATTCAAGTGATCAATTCTTAGTGAGTTGTTTTGCTCAGGTTTTCCCCTATCCTACATTACTCTCCATTGTGGTGGTTTAATAATTTAACCACTATGTAAATAGGTGTTGATCATGATCTTGTGTGATCTATTTATTCTTACCATCTTATACTCCGTCATTATTATTTCTATTACTATTTGGAAGAATTTTATTAATTTTTGGTTAAGGTAGGTGGTATTAAACCTAACCCTATAGTCTAATTAATTGTTAAGTATGTGAAATATTACAACTGCACCAAAAAACATGCACAAGAATTAATTTAATAATGAATAATGATAAATCATGGATTGGATTATTCCTTCGATCCCTTTAGATTAAATTGTTTTGTAACTTGGATTGTGGTGACCCATAGAGTTTGTGAACCCTTGAATAATAGTGAATTGACTAATGGATTAAAGTGTGTTTGGAATGATATGATAACCCATGTGATTTCCTAATATAAAATCAATTTCATAATATTTGTTTTATCAAAATCACACACAATAATTGGACATAAAAATGAAGGTACAATTTAAACACAAGTGATAATTTTCATAATTAACCATTATGAATTATGATATGATATTGTTACATCCTCACTATTATGACTTGTTTTGAGTTTCACGTTGTCATGATTATATAGAATACTTGGCACAGTTTTATTTTGTAAATCTTATATAACAGGATTGACCTAGTTTCATGTTGTAATACTTATATAATAAGGTTGGATTAGTTTGATTCTTTAATTATTATATAGAGGTCTTGGATAGGATTATAAAATTATTATATAGAGATATTTTCTTTGTATTTTGAATTAATTTTAAAGAGGTATTTTCTTGATTATTTGATTATGCAATGGATAAGTGGTTATGCTTGTCATGATTATGCTGCATGCTCAAAAATATTCGAATATAGTGCCAAAGTAGGTTGATTGTTATATTATTTTAAATTATTAATTAATAACCTTATTTATTTATTTATTTCATGCATATATTATTAGAACATTTTTGTTTAGGCATGGTGGTGTCATCCTATTTCATTTTACTGAAACCCTATTTGGGATTCCAATTTGTACTCATGAAAATTACATGGATTCATGTTTGGATAAGTGAAGTGGACCTTGTTGTTGATTATTTTTTGTTGGATGGGCTAGAGTTTGGATATGGGACCGACATGTGGTTCAGGACTGGGGTCTTTTGAGTTTATTTATGTCATATTGTTCTTTTATTTTTATTACTTTTAGTTTGACATTTAGATTCATTTCATCTTGTCATTACATGGTTTAATATTATTTGGTTTATTGGTTCCACATTTTACTCCTTCGACATGTGTTTTAATTTTTACAATATTTTTGTTACTCTAAATTCTATTTATATTGTTTTTTATGCTTTATCACAACTCTGTATCAGGGTGTATAGTATCCCTATTATATCATGACACCACTTATGCTTTTCGACAGCCTCTAGCATATGAGTAGGTGGGATTGAGGTCCTATAACAACCTGATTTGTCTATGCGAGAGAGTTCTAGATCTATGGATGTTAAAAAGTGGTATTATATGAGACAAGGTTTTTATTTTATATTTATTTACTATTTGGGAAATGTATACAAAAGACTAGGATGCTTCAGGACTTGGTAATGAGCTTGTTCATGGGTGTAGGAAACCCATGTATGAGGGAAATTTTAAGTGCCGAGGGATGGGATTTTTGTTTATGATGTTATTTGATTATGATTTATGTTATTTCACCTTGGATGACTCTCATTTTTTGTGATGTTATTATTTCTTTATATTTCTACTTGTGGCCTAGAATGGCATTAGATGAGTATGCATACATTGGGATAGGTACATAGATATATATATTTATATGCATTGATCATGATAGGGATATATTTATTGCATGTGATATATTTTCATATATGAATTCTAAAATGAGATACCTATTATATCTAATAAATGGAATGAAAGAACTATTATGTCATGATAAAACACTTATAATTCATGTTTAGAGAGACCATGATCCATTGGTTCTCTGTTCTTGTCACATGTTGAGGTTTACCATGTTTTCATACAATATTCTAAGGAGTGTGTCTATCTTGTATAGAAAATGACTTTTCATACTATTTGATTTGAGCACCTGGAGATTGGAAATCAACACATTCCTAACACATCTAAACCAAAGATTCCTATAGCACCCAAGAATCATATAGATGTTCAAATTCATGATAGATTCTTGAGGGTTATGTGATCCATGGAAAGGGAGACTGTTCACATCATTCATTCAATGTATGAGCTAATGAGAGAGTTTCAAATATAGAATCTTCCTATGTTTACGAGGGAGGGATGCCCCCATAAATTTGACTTCTAGATTAAGTTATTCCATATGATCTTTATGAACCTCGAGACAACCGTAGTTAGGAGGGTGTAACTTTATGTGTACATGCTCAGTGGATCCACCAATCATTGGTGGGACATTCTAAAGTTGGTTGAGTAGTAATAGGATTTATCTTGTAAGTACTTATAAGAAAATTTATCAAGAGACATTGAAGGATGATAAGGCTCATGATTTCTTGAACCTATCTCAGGAGGGAATTTTAGTGATGGACTATGCTAGATGTTTCATCGAATTTCACCACTTTTATCCATCCTTGGTAGCTGATGAGATATCCATGGTGATATGTTTATAGGATGTTAATTTCTATGATATCAGGTCCGAGGTGAATGTTTTTTTCTTGAGTATATTTTCAAACATGATGAATTAGGTATTCATTATGGAATGGAATACTAGATAGGTCACAGGAAGTATCCATACAATTTCAACGGTGAAATCTAGGAGCTCTTATTCTTGTGTAATGAAGGGCCACTATCATAGTTATTTCTAAGGAAATAGTTGGTAGAGTAGTTAGGGTAGTGGGAAGGAATCTCATGGTTGTGTTCCATTATAGTGATATTAGTGTGGAATATTGGGCCACAAGTGGCCTTAGTGTCTGTACCCTTCTTTGGAGTGCCATTCTTGTGGTAGACTGGACCACCTATAATGATTTTATAGAGAAATAAAATAGTATATTGGTGGTAGAGGCTCATGATAGGTACCCGAGTTTGGGAAGGACTCAACTACCCCTTTTGCATACATGTGTTTGGTGTTCTAATGGATTTTTAGGTTGAGTTACGGGATGTTTTACCTCTTTACAAGAGTGAAAATACCAGGAATAGGGAATAAATTTGGAGATTAAGATTGGAGCCCTGGGTAGAGAGGCAAGATAGATTCATGTTATACATACTACTTTCACTAGTGTGGGTGCATGCCCTTTTACCATCATAGTTACAATTATTACATCATCTACAGTTGATTTTATTTTTTATGTATAAAAATTACATTACTTCTTATATAAACTTTTTGAGATTTGTTTGGCCTTTTTTTGAAAAAAATTGGATGGTATCTTGACCATCAACACATTGTTGAGAGTGATGCTAGAGAATATCAAATGTTGCAAGGTGTGTTCTTTATAAATTGAAGGTTACCATAACTTTTGTGAACTATCTATTCTTGTAATAAAAAGTTTAAATTTGATTATTGGTATGGATTGGATAGTTATATACCAGAATCATGTTGAATCTTATTAGATGAGAGTTACCTTTATATCTATAGAATAAGGAAACTATTTCTACCCGGGTGTGTGGGATATTAAGGCTGGTCGCACTGGAATAATTTAGTGTAGACTAGATTCTCTCATGACATTGATAGAAATCATTTTTTTGGATGATAGTGGGATGTAGAAGGATAATTTTCCTTCAGTGTTATTCAATTTTTTTGGTTTTATTTCTTAAAAAGATTTATATCTTACCACCCGAGTGATATACTGAGTTTATGATTGAGTTAAATCTAGAATAAGAACTAGTTTTTATTCCACCTAACATGATAAAAATAAAATATATTTAGGTTAGGAAATCTTAGTTGAAATATCTAGAAGATAAATGTTTTCTATGTCCTAGTATGTCTCCATGGGGTTTTCTAGTTCTTTTCTCTAATAAGGTTGATGAAACATTATTATTATCTGTGGATTATTTAAGACTAAACCAGATGATACTGAAGAACTAGTGTCCCTTTTCATGCATCAGTGATCTATTTAATTAGTAGCAAGGTGATAATATTTTCTCTAAAAATGATTTAAGATTAGGATTCCACCAATTGAGGGTGTGTACATCATACACACCATGGAATAATTTTAAGATTATATATGAATTTTATGAGTTTGTAGTGATTCCGTTAGGTCTGACGAATGCACTAGTGGAATTAATTTCCTTGAAAAATAATATCTTCCATCCATTTCTAGATTAGTATGTGGTTTTTTTATTAAATATTAATGCAATCCCTATTAGAATATGATCATTCCTAACATCGTGACAATATCTTGAGTATACTGAGAGAGAATCATCTTTAATCCAAGCTAACCAAATACATATTATGAATTTATAAAGTAAGTGAACTTCTTAGGTCATGTCATCTCATAATAAAGAGTGTTAATAGACCTAGAGAATGTTGAGGTTGTGGTATCTTGAGAGAAACCAAATAATTTCTTTGAAATTCATATATTTATGGGTTTAGTAGGTTATTGTTGTTGCTTTTTCCTGGAATTATCCCATACGAGAGCATTAATTCCCTTGACAACCAAGAAGGGTATGGAGTTTATTTGGTCTGATGATAATGAGATATAATTTTAGGAGAAAAATATATGGAATACCTATGCACCTATCCTCAATTTACCTGTGCCGGGTAAGTTATATACCATGTACTGTGATGCATCTAGAGTTGTACTCAGAGAATTTGTGATGCAGGGGGATAAATTGGTTGTTTATAAATCCAGATAGCTGAGAGTGTATGAGAGAAATTTCCCTACTCAAAATATGAAGTTATCTAACATGGTATATTCCATAATATATTTGAGAAATTATCTTATGGGTGAGAGGTTTTTGGTATATGTGGACCACAAGATCCTCAATTACATATTTTTCTCAGTGGGACTTAAACCATCAACATAGGATGTGGGTCGAGTGTCTATAGTATTTCAACATTGAGTTGGATTATAAACCAGGAAAGGGAAGCATTTTTATTGATACCTTGATCCAAAAGACATAGACATAGTAATTTTAGGAGTTTTTCAATTATTGGAGGATAATGACACTTTACAGGCATCTTGATGTTTAGGAGTCCTAGGGTCGAGTGGATCTAACTTTTAAATCTACCACACATTCACATAATACATGGATTAAGATATAGAGGATATCTAATCTAGAGGGATTATTTATGAGAGACATATTATGTAGAGGGTAGAAACCATCAAGATGGTCTCTTGGTAGTGAAAATTCTCTTCTTTTATGTTATTGAGTATGGGATCCTATGGTTTTGCATAAGCATACGATTAGGGAGTTTCATGCTTCTAGATGGGAGGTGTATATTAGTTTAATAAATATTTATCTTGATATTTATAAACAATATTAGTGGCTAGGAATGAAAAAATTGGAAATGGGATTTTTGGTGAGATGTTTCACCTATCAGTAGGTGAAGACTGAGCATCAGAGTCCAATTGGGCTCTTACAACCTATTCCCATTAAATAATGGAAATGGGATAATATCACTATATATTTTGTGATAAGATTACATAGTAAATATCATTATAATGATGCTTTATGTCTGGTTTTGTATCAACTATCAAAGGTATCCAACTTCTTACCTATTAGTGATACATTTAACTATAAATGATCTGGGTAGTCATTATATACATGAGATAGTTTAGTTTCATAGATTTATGGGGATTATAATTTTTAATAGAGATCCTTGTTTCATGTATCGGTTATGGTAGGGTCTTTATAAAGCAATGAGATTACGTATTCTTCACAAAACAACCTATCATCCTCAGAATAATGGTTAATCTAAGAAGTCTATTCATATTCTATAGGATATGTTATGAGTATGTGTTTTAATTTTTAGTGGTTTATGGGTACAATATTTAGCACCTATGTATTTTTCATATAATAACAGATTCCAAGAATTTATCCAAATTAATACTTTAGAGGATTTGTATGTAAGTCCATACCTTTCACCTCTTTGTTAGTTGGAGTCATGTGAGTTAGTACTTTTTAGACCTAGTCTCATGTAGGAGATTTCTACATAGGATTAGTTGATTAGGATGTAGTTGGTGATCGTGCGGAGTAGGAAGAAATTTTAATTTGACCAAAGAAGATAACCTTTTGATTTTGAGACTGGTCATAATTTTTTCCTTCAGGTGTCACCTAGGTTGGGGTAATGTCATATGAAGAAATAAGAAAATATAGAGCCTATTTTTTAGCCTATTTGAGATAGTGTGATGGGTCATTTTAGTGGAATATCTATTAGCCCTTCCATAGTACTACAGTTCCATGCCTGAAGTGTTTCACACATGACAACTTTAGAGATACCAACCTGACCCTTATCATATGGTATACATTAAGGACATCAATGTTAGTGTAGATTCATATTTTGAGGAGCATACAATATAGATTTTGAACCATAGTGATAAGTATCTATAAGGTAGGACCATTCCTCTAGTTCGAATGTAGTGGCATCATGGATGTGGTCAAAAGGAGACCTAGGAGAGGGAGTATGATATACGAGCATAGTGGCCATTATTTTTCATAGAGACCCCATAATGATGTTTGGAGAATCTTGGGGATGAGATGTTATATGATGGGGAGGTTATAATATCCCTTATTTTTCCAAGTAGGTCCCTCTTTGAGATTTTTATTAAACCTATTTTGTTTGATTTTTCCTTCATATTTGAACCTCGGTGGTTGAGTTCCTTGAGGATAAAGATCATTTTTTAGTGAAAATTTCATAATGTTTGGGTATTTATGTTTTTTAAAATTAATAGAGTCTGGGTATAAACATGTAAAAGGGGATTATGAGTGTTTTTAGGAATATTGAAAGGATTCAAAGGTGGTTGGGTATATTCTACAGAATATGGGATTAAAGATGCCCATAGAGCATATACATTCCATGTATATATATTAAAAGAAATTTAACTGCCACTAGGAAGATTCGATGAAATGGTTTCATGACATGAAATGAATACACACCAAGAAAATGGATCACATCATGTAATGTTCGAGCATGGTTATTTCGACCCAAGGTGATTTATTCTTCGGTGTAACTCATAAATCAAGAATTACAGCCCATATAAATATTACATGCCATATATTTCTTAGGATGGGTTGATTTAAATCCCTGATGTGCTTATGTTTTCATTCCACCCATGTTAAGCCTTTCTTCTCCCGAGCCATTGGTTATTTATAAATGATTTTGGAGTCTCCTCTTCCCTTATGAATGTCACATTTAATCAATCAATCCATAGTGAGTTGTTTTTCTTAGGTTCTTCTGTCTCTTACATTCCTCTCTATTGTCATGGTGTAATCTATCGACCACTATGGAAATAACTTTTTATATTAATCTTGTGTGATATAGTTCTTCAAGAAATATTTTTAACCTTATTTCTTATTGGTGTTAGTAGTTCAAAGTGTTTTCGTAATCGTCGAATAAGGTATTTGGTCTAAAACCTAACCCTATGGTATGTTTAATTGTTAAGTATGTGAAATGATTCAATTATGCCAACACAATGTGCACATTAATTAATTTAATGATAAATGATGATAAATCATGGATTGTATTATTCTTGTAATCCCTTTGGATTCAATGGTGTTGCAACATGGTTTGCAGCTACCTATTGGGTGAGAAAACCCTTGAGTAATAATTATCTAACTAATGGATGAATGTTTGTATAGTATGATATGAGAACACATGTGATTTATTGATATAGTATCACTCTGATAATGGATTTTTTTTCAAAATTACCTGGGAAAATTTGATATAAAAATTAAGGTGAAATTTAAATACAAATGGAAATTTAAAGAATTAACCATTGGGGATTATGATACGATATTGTGCTATCCTTGCTATTATGACTTGTGTTGAGTTTCATGATGTAATTATTATTTAAAAAACTTTTCCTAGTTTCATTATATAATTCTTATATAATAGGATTGGCCCAGTTATATGTTTTAACGCTTATATTGAGGGCTTAGCTTGGATACTGAAATTCTTATATAGATGGCTTGGCCCAACCTGGTGAAATACTTATACAAAGGGATTTTCTTGGTTATTTGATTATTCCATGGATAATTGGTTATAGTTGGCATGATTTTGATATATACTTAGAGATATTATGGCATGTTACCTAAGTATTCTGATTGTTTTTATTATATTACCTAATTAATTAATACACATGTTTATCACTTTATTGCATGAACTTATTATCAGACTAGGTTTGCTTAGAAATTATGGTTCCAACCTACTAAGTTTTACTCACAACCTATTTGGGCCTCCATTTGGTACTTGAGAAAATTACATGGATGATGTTTTTGAAAATGTAAAGGGGCCTTGTTTCTAATTGTTTCTTGTTTCATGGGATAGATTTTGGATATGGGATCAACATGGGGTTCTGGACAGGGGTCTTTTGAGTGTTTTTATGCCGATTTTCTATTTTATTTGCATTTATTTTAGTTTTAAATTTAGAATCATTACATCCATTCATTACATGGTTCAATATTATTTGTTTTATTAGTTCCTCCATTTACTTCCCTGTTATATGTTTTACCATTTCATCTATTTTTGTTACTCTGAATTTTATTTATATTGTTTGTTTCTACTGTATTATAACTTTTTATTAGGGGGTATAACTCCCCACCGTATCATCAAACCCCCACTGATAGTTGACATCCTATGTCATATGGAGAGGAATTTTTGAGGTCCTATAACCAACCTAATTTTTCCATGTGAGAGAGTTCTAGATTGGGGAATGTTACACTAAACCTCTTGATTCACTAGATATTCAGTTTATTATGTAATTTAATGTTTTAAATTTTGGAAGTGATGTAAAATAAAGGAATATTTATCTTATATATCTATAATATAACATCTATAATGTTCTTAGTGAATTTGAGAATATATTTTGTTAGAATATGGTTAATATTAGTGGATCAAGAAGGTGTAATGAAGTGAGGAGAGGAGGTGCCTTTTTATCAGTGGGAGGAGTGACACACTTTTAATTATTCTGAACTTTAAAATAATATATGGAAACTTTCATAGACAAGTGTCTCCATAGAGAACCAATTTTTATGAATGGAATTGTAGGGTCAAAATCCATTTAACTCATATGATTTATATGAGTTTTAATGTTATTTTAACCCTTTTATATTTATTTTAACTCCCCATCATCCCTTTTAACCTTCACTATAGTAATGAATTTTTACTTAGATTACTATTAATTTTGAATATAAATGAAATTGATATTTAAAAAGAATTTTACATGTTTATTAAAATATAGAAACCATTTTATCAAATTCAATTCCTATAAGTGATATAAATTAATTTAAAAATGAGCCCATAAAACACAATGAAAATAATTTTTAGAAAAAATTCATTTTTAAGCATAAAATTTACAATAATTATTTTTCAAGTAATAATCATCATATGAATGTTAAATTATTTAATATAATATATAATATATAAAATAAAATAATTCATCAATAGATATTATTTTTATTTATTAAAATATAAATTCATTGTGTACATACAAATAGTTTTTTGTAAAATAAATATTTTTACCTTAAAATGATTTAATATCCACTTAAAACCAATTAATATCACATGTATAAATTTTTATTAATCTTTTTACATTAAATACCAATACATTTCATCAAAACCATAGTTCTTTAATGATCAAGGTATAGAATATATAAATAATTCAATACTTAGAAGAAGTGATCTTTTAACATAAAATGAATTTTTTTTTTCACATTTAAAACTTACTAATTATTTCATATGAATTAATAAATGCATGAAGGAAAATTTTTATACATATATTTCATAATTTAGTTATTAATATTTATACTCTCCAATCTAATGGATTGGTGATAACCATCACATTTAATAATAATATTTATATCATAGTTCATTTAAGCTTAAGGCTATATATAAAGAAAGATATCAAATACATTGAATTTATTAAAATAGAAAATATATTCTAAAATATTTGGGTGATACATTGATACTAGGGATTCTCAAAATTTAAATCATATAATATGGGTTACTTTAGAGAAGTTTGTATATGATTCAGATATACAGGAAGGGGTGGGGGAGTGGGATCTATAGACTAAGTTAGAGGAGTGGGATATGTAACCTAAAACTATATTTTCTTCCTCCGTAATATTACCCATAACCAAAAATTTAGCTTCTAAAACATATATTTTTTTCTATAATATACATCCACCTTTGAAGAAGCTCTATAGTGACCAATTTTTTTAATCAATACATCCATATCGTATCCTTATATGTGACCTAAGTGTTCCAAGATTCCCTAATCTAGTATATAAAATATCCATCCTAACCTTATGTATAAAGTCCCCCTATGTTCTCCTCTACTCAAGTTATTCCTATATAGAATATTTTAAAAATTCATTAGTAAATAAAAATATATAAATAGTTAGAATAACTTAAATAACCAGAATAACTTAACTAACTATTTACAATCCTCTCAACTACATACCTAGAAACTTCTATAAGATATGTTCTATTTTTGATTATTTGGGACCTATTAACTTTTTCATGTCTATCCAAGGGGAATGATCATCAGCCTCTATAGATTTTGGAGGCTTGAATATAATTTTTTTAAAATTTTATCCATCATTTGTTTTCCAGTAACATTTAAACTCCATGAAATAAAGTATGAGATTATACATTTTTAGATTGGATATCCTTATGAGATCTACTTAGTTGTTGTAAATTAAGTATTTGAAATCATTAATATGATCATTATTATAAAAAAATATTCTTATATATGGAATTACATTTACTAAAATATATTTTTTTCATTTACATTCAGTAAACTACTTCTATGTATCTTTATATAGAAAATTATATATGTCACATGGATTTTTTATTTTGTCTTTAACCAAAAATGAAATATGATGTGAGGGTTGATTTAAAATCACTTCATCTCATAGAATACAAATACAAACATTTATTCAAAACTTATCTAGTGTCAGGTATATCATATTTAATCTAATAAGAATGAAAAAAACCTATATTAGTAAAAAAATATCATGATAAGTGAAATAATAATTAATGATCTTACCAAAACTATATCCCATAACTGATATAAAGTTTCTTTGTGGAAACTTCTCCAACCAAAAATAAAAATCTAATTCTCAAGCATGCTTGTATTATGACCAAAGTCTTATTTTTTTTAATCTTGACACATATGAACCCCATTATCATCAAACTCAATATATATCCACTCGTTATGGTTAAAAGAAGCTTATAATTTTAGTAAATGTATACTAACATGTCTACTAACCATAGAATCATTTTTCCCATATGTATGTAGAAGGATCTTATGAATAAGGATGAGGAGGAACCTAAGTAGATGTATGTTTATGGCGCTCCTCAGAATCTCAAGGTGACTCAACTATTTGATCTAACATGATACTACTAATCAAATTAAATATTAGTACAAAAATATACAAATCCAACAACTGCATAAAAAATTAAATAATGAATGAAAAATGATATAATAAATACTAAACTAAAATAAACACATTTTTATTCATATTTTTTTATAATAGTTGAATAAAATTAAATAAAATCCAAAAACATTAATGAGAGATGAAATGATATACCTAGAGGAAAAAAATTAATTAAAACATTATTCAAATCTAACCGTTACATATAAATTTGAATATTTTTTTAAAAGGATATAAAAAAAATAAAATACAAGATATACCACTCTTTATTATATTATTTTTAGTAGAAGAAAAAATGTTATAAAAATATCAAAACATTTATGTGACATCAAATAAAATTGAAAAAAAATATTATTACATAATATTATATAAATCCAACTATTACATATAAATTTTAATAACAATTGGAAACTAATATAAAAAAAAATAAAACAAACAATTTATTTCATTCATTATTAGTCAACAATGCTAAAATGTATTTATTATATTATGAAATATAAAATGCTATAGATAGAAGAATAAATGATTAAGTAAAAATGTATACAAATCCAAAAATTACATATAAAGTTAAATAATTGAAAATTGATAAAAAATAAACTAAACTAATCTAAATAAAAAATTTATCATATTTGTTAAAATATAGGTTTTTTTAAAAAAATTAAAGCTAATATATCCAACATTTAACACAATTTAAAAATGTAAATTAAAATAAATATATGTTACCTGTAATATTAGTATATTACTAAAGGATTGTTTTCCCATATTCCTTACTCATGATCATTTCTTATTGCATAAAATATTTCTTTGACAAGGCCATAAATATTCTCTAATAATCATTCCATGTAAGTAGGGATCTTACATAAATCATTAAAATCATTGTGTTTTCCATCAGTGAAATACTATGTTTCCCTTAAAAAATGACAAACCAATATATATTTGATGGATTAAGAACATATAAAATTTCTTTCAATGTGTTTCCCTGACACAAGGATAAATTATGTATTTCAATCTATTCAGATTTATTATTTTCATACTAAATTCATTTTGTTTGATTCTATTATTACAGATAACCAATTTAGAGTTAAAAAATGGAACTTTAAATTTAATGCAATTAACTTCACAAATTTCTTCAATAAATCTATAATATTAACTTCATGTAGATATTGGGTTTTTGTATTTTGAACTAAAAAAATGCATTCTTCTATGAAGCCTAATACACTACTGTTGTGAATTGCACTTCTATTTTCCTGATTTTTAGTACAAAATGGATATCCATTTATTTCATAAATAAAAACATTTAATTAAATATAAACTTTCTCGTCTCACTAATCATCTCAATTTTTATTATGTATCTGATCTACCATTCACAGAATTTTTAAAGAACAGTTTTTATGCTCGTTAAATATCCATATATATTTATTCTTTGGATAAAAATGTTTTAACACATTAATATGAAATTTTATATATTCATGAGATTCATGTATGTTATTTAATATTTATAAATTTCCCTTTGTTATTTGTTCACCTAGCAACAATTTAACTTTTAATCCATGGACCACATTTCCCAAAAAAAATAATTGTTTATAGTGATATGTATGAAAACCAATGAGCTCCACTATATATAACTAGTTTGTATAAAACATTGCAACCTCCTCATAATTATACTTCTCATCAAATGGAGGCTTCTGGTCGATTTGGATTATGAACATATCCCTTTAATATCTTCATATATATTTCAAAAGGATACATCCAACATTGATATATGGAACCTTAAAGATTTATTTATCTCACCAAAAAAATTATTAAATGTGACATTATATCAAAAAATTATGGAAAGTACATTTATAGTTGAAAAATTATAGAAACCACATCATTCTACAAATTGTTCAATGAATTCAGATAAATAATTTTTTTATAAATAGAACTAAAAAACACATATTCATGCTAGTAATTTTGATAAATATTTTTTATATTACATGAAATGTAACTGGTAGTAGTTTTTTGAATCAGGACATAAAAATCATGATATTTCATTCATGTTAACTTAAAATATGGTAGTGAAACAAATTTTTTTACCTTTTAAGAATAAAACTAAAGTACTTTGATATCAAGGAGAAACTGAGAAAATGTAATTTTTTCTCTCTTGGATAATTTATTATAATCTATATGAAATTATGTTCATCTTCCATTAGGATTAGGAGCTATCTCCAAACATATTCCCATTAATAGTACGTCCAATATTGCATTCAACCCATCCTTATTCTTTCCATTAATATCTAATAATGTTCCAATCAAAATGTTATAGACATTACTCTAAATATACATGAAATAAATGTTTTATTTGACCTAATGATATATCTAATATTGAATTTTAAAAATTATTGGTCTTTTATTCCATATATTTCTACCGTTACTATATTTTTCCGTCTTTCAAAATGTTACAACATTTGATTTTCACCCTATAAAAATGATGACTGGTTGATAATGTTTTTGGAGAAATATAAAATTCACATGATCCATTGAATATATTTTTTATCTTTGATAATAGTGATCCGTATAAAAACCTTTTATGACCCATGAATAATATTTTTCTTCTATACTGTAGGTGATAATATTAATTCCATTCTTAACAAATTGGATAAGTTTTATTCCCCTTAACACTATATCTGGATAAATGTTCATATTCCAGAAATTCATTTACATTGAACATAATTATTTAATGTAGTTTAAAATATTATATTTTATATTAATCAAACACATTTATAACTTATTCCCATAATGTTTCAAATAATCAGTTAATGGTGACAAGAAACCATCAATATTATTTCTTGTATATTTTTATCAAAAAATCATTAAACTCAACATGATATATTCACACTTCATATAAAATTTTGGAAATAATTTATAATTTACCAATCAAATAGGCCATGAAATGTTGTTTTTACTAATTATTTTATATTATTTCATTCCATATGTGCATAGTCTAAATATGATATTTCAAACTTAATTTCCAGAGATAGTAAACTACTGATCAATGTTCTTCCAATATAAAAAATCATCTGCATGATATAATTTTCCATCATATATTCACTCATCTTCATTATATATTAATATTTTTTCATCATTTTAATTTGAGAATAAATAATTTAAATGATTAATTATATGAAGTTACCAATATTCCTTATTAGGAGTCGTGCCAATTTCTAAATAAACCTATGATGGTTCTTTTAACTTATTTCATGATATTCCTCATTTAGAAAACTCTGACAGACTTTCATATTCCTTACTATATAGAGCACAATTTTTTAGGTAGGAATGTATCTTATTATACCCTAAATCTATTAATCATAATATTTTGTTCACATTATAATGTGAATATGAAGGATCATTGTCTTCTGGAAGTATGTTTTTCAATAGTGGTTGCAACTCTGTAGAACTCTTGTCACTCCATCCATATATATATTTCAAGTTAATCAATCTTAACACCATTTACAAAACCATAAATTTCATAATACATCGATATAATGATTTTTCAACATTAACTTATAGTCGCTCGATCAATAATGATTTATCAATTGACTATACTCAAATAAAATAAATCATTTATTCAATTTGATGAGACCTACCATCTTGAAAATATTATTCATTAATAGATCTTGAATTCTATCCTATTTCACCATTCAAAATAAAAAAATTATAACATATATTAAAAACATGAAAAATTTAATTATAATTTATTTTTTCCTTTTTTATCTTTGTCATATTTAACTAGTTTGAACATGGGAAGAAAAATATGTAATTTTCTGGAATATTTCTTTTAGAAAATTCCAAAAAAGCATCAAATACTTCCTTATATCCATAACTAGTTAACTTTTAATTAATCCAACTATGATCCATTATCACCTATTACAAATTTCAAGAATTAAATATAAGTTAACACATATTAAAATTTTATTTCAAATTTACTTTTATTAAAAACAATACAAACAAAGAAATATCATAATATAAATGGCCAAATTATTTTTGAACATACTAATTTTTTTTAAAATACTTAATGGGAATCCACACACTTGTTTAGAATTAAAATATAATTGTTTATGAATACTTTTCTAAATATAATACAAAATATAAGAAAATAAAAAATAGGATAGTGACAATATAATTCACTAAGAAAAATAGTTATATAATCCCCTTTGTTATTGTTAAATGTATATAGTAAAAAAAATATTCCACACACAATATATAATATTGGAGAGTGAGAATATATGAGATTATAAAATCCATGATTGATGGAAATAATCCAAAATATAATAATAAGTAAAATAAATTGTTTTTGTTTTGAAATAGATGTCTTTCACTATATTTATTAGAGTTAAATATTGTGTTGTTATATTAATATCAGAACATAAATTAAGTCATGGTTTTTAGAGTACCACTCTGTGATAATATGTTTCTATATAATGTAACCAAGTTATGTAAAGTAAATTTAGTTTTCCAAAGGATAAAAATGTGATAAAATAAATTTTATTTTAAGACTTTAATTGAGACATTTAATAAAATAAAAAAACCATAAAATATGTTCTATTTGATCATTTTAATGGAATGAGTGAACTAATTGGTGAATCATTATAAAAATAATTACATAATTGTTGTATGTATTGAAAATCCAAAAATATCCATTCAAAATGCAAGAAAATATTACATCTTAAAAACCCAAATCACTTATTTAATAAATTAAAAATATCATATATGATGGAAAAAAATTAATTAGTAATATAAAAATAATTTAAGAGTTTTAAAAAATCAATGAAATATTTACAAGACATTGATTCATTAAATAATAATTCAACCAATATAAAACCTATTAAATAATCTTTCAATAAAATTAAATATACCTTAGATTCCACAACACCCACTAAAGAATCATTCAGTCAAATATAACATCTATTAAGAAAACCATAAACACCCATTAATTAGTAAATTAATATGATTTATAAAACAAATTCATTTAAAAATCATTCAACCAATCCAAAAGACAAGAAAAACCATTCATATAATTAAAAAAACCTTGTATGCATGGAAAATAAAAACTATGAATACAAACCAGGTAGAAATATTAGAGAATAAAAAGTAGAAGATGGTGATGAATGAGAATGTGGCAGTGAAGGTGGTGAAGATAATGATGATGGTGAGGAGTGAGGCTAGCGAAAATAATGGTGATGCAAATGAAGAATGAGAGAGATCTATGTCTTAGGGTGGGTTTTCCAGAAAATTAGTTTGTGCTGTGGGTGAATTCGAATGCATAGCTAAAAATATAAAAATGGATCGACACTTAACATTATTTAAATGGTTTTATACATCAGTTATGACATAAACGACATAAAAACTCTACCAAGTTCATTTTTTATACTAGTTAAATATTAACTGATAAATTTTTTTTACAATGTCTATTTTCAAAAACTAACTTTATAAATGAGACCTTAAAAACCCATTTTCTCTAGTTTCTTATTTTTCAACATAAAGGTTTAGAGGATTCTCCTCCACTAGTGACATCAAAACTAGTGGGTATATGAGGTACTGTTTGAGTTTTTCAAAATATTTATAATAATATTCTAACTAATAATAAGTGTATCCATTTTTCATTTGATATGTGATGGGGACACATTTACCTTTATGGTTAGCTAGGAAGCGCGTGATGTTTCCATGAAATCCCCATAATCCTCTCATCTCTTTAATATCTTGAGGAGGAGGCATATTCAGGACTACTTTGGTCTTTTTAGGGTTGAATTTTATTTCATGATTGCATACTACAATGACAAGGAATATGCTTGATGATTCCCCAAAAACAAATTTCAAGGGGATCCTCTTCAGTATGTGATGTTTCAATTTGATAATAACTATATCAAGATCAATGAGATGATTGCAACAATACCGAGAGTTAACCACTAGATCATCCATATATCATTCTACAGTCTTCCCTAAGAGGGGAATGAAGATATAATGCATGTAACATTGAAATGTGATGCCTACATTATTCATGATAAATGACATTACTATGTAGCAATATACCCCTTGGGGTGACCAAAAAGTAGTTACTTCTTCATATTTAGGGGACATCAAAATATAGTTATATAAAGAATACCAATAAATGAAGTAAAGGACCCTAAATCCAATATTTTCATCAATCAATAACTCTATGACTAGGATTTATATATCATACTTTTCAGAATTATAGTTATGATATTTGAAATCAATAAAAAACCTGATATCCCATTATTTTTATTAATAAAAATGATGCTGGAGATCCATTATAGGTATCGAAACTTATGAATGAAGTTGTATTTGATAATATTCTCAACTTTAAACTCTACCTTGACAGAGTGGGTTGAATTTATTCTCCTAGAATATAGTTTAAAAATATTGTGGTCATCTGGGAGTCCAAGATGATGCATATAATCTTTAGGATCCAATCATATAATCTCATTGTATTTCTAGGAAAATATGTCCGAGTGAGATTTCAGAAAATGTAATCACATATAATGTTCCATGAGATTCACAGTGACACTAATCAATGTAGGTCATGGATCATCTTCAATACCCAGATTAACTTGTTGGAGGTTATCAATAGTGGTTGAGACACCTTCATTGAATGATGTGAGGGAGTATTTGAAATTATATTCTTCTATGCAGTAGTGTAAATATCAGAGGAATTATAGATATCTTCCCATTCCTCCTCAATACCATTAAGGGGATAAGATTCATTGATATCATGAGATTTAGGATATGATGTGGGGAAATTATTTTCAGGGGTGTTATTATCTTCATAGAAATCATATCCTTCATATGTATGGAAGGTTTTAGTGGATGAAAATGATATAATGAGGATAGGGTGAAATGTGTTCATGCCCCGTGATTTACTTATCCTTTGAGGTTTAAGTTTTACATGGTCATAGAACCTCAGTTTTCTGGCCAGCACATTGATCAAGCTATCACTTGTATAGAGGTTCTTAGAAGTGAGATTAATTTGTATAGATGGACCAATAGTGTTTTTCACCAATTTTATGGATAATCCATAGGGATATTCACCTAAATATCATATGACTTAATGGTTATCAGATGATTTAAACTCTCAAATGTAATTTTCATAACCTGGTGACCACAAATATTTAGTGTTTTTCCTCAATTCAATTTATGGGAAATATATATTCTTCATGGAGTTCACTCTATCGACTTGTAGGAACCATTTATAGGAAATTGGGGGAGTAATCTAGATAGATTATTCTATAATTGGTAGTTCTCCCTACCTTTTGTAGAATCCAATATCTATATAGTGATATTTATAAGACAGAAATGGCGAATTATCCCCATATAGTACTCTGACTTTTCCATTGAAAAAATATTTGAGGCACGAATGACATGATGAGGGCACCATGATGTCTTGACCCGTCCCTCTAAAGGTACCCCAAATAGGTCTTTAATTAGGTAAGAGAGATAATGACCCTCTTTCCCCACCTTTAATAGGCCATGGGTAATAAACTAACACCGAGGGTATGTAAAAATCATACATATAAGAGGAATTACCCTCGGTAAAAATTAATAGGATCAGAAGATAGGATATCAACCACTGAAAAACTTTATCAAATAATATGAAAAAGGAAACCAACCATCACACATTTCAGGAACAATGTAAATAGATACAAATCATGTCTCAGAAAATAAAACAATAGCTAAAGAAAATCTTGAGGGAGAAACCACAACAACCAAATATATATTCTAGTAGTGTCCATATCAATCACCAAATCCCTCATGGAAACTTGAAAAATGTGTTGTATATATGTATTTTGAGTATAAAATGTACACTCAGTAGGATCATAACCAAGATATCTCATGAAAATATGAAAAGAGTATACTAATACCCCGATGAATAAACATTATAACTAACCTACACATATATAGGTTAACTAGTTCCCCATATTCATCAAATATCACTCCCCAAATAACTTATCCAAGTATAGGAAGATAATAATTATAATAATATAATCATAAACACCCCACAACCACTTCCCCACTGATTTTACACATTCTCATAATGCAGAAACATCTTTTTTTTGACATCCATTCTATATCGACCAATGATGACACCAACCATATATCATATATCACTCACTAAATGCATATGAAATCTTACAACACTATCCACATATCACATATCATGGCACCAACTGCATATCTCATATCATATAACCATGGCAGTAGGGTATCTTGAACGCGTAGGATATCAACCGATTGTCCCCTACCGACCATGCCTAAACCCCACCACATATCTCATTATCTATTAAATGTATTACCGGTAGCTACTACTGATGGGAGAGTGTGGGAGAGGAGGGTAGTCAACCATCTATATCATCCCTATCCTAGATATTAGGGAAAACAACCCCAAAGTCTCCGGTTTTCAGTCAGGGTATCTAACTTTGGTGGGGTGCATAAGAAAGGAACAATAGAATATAGGTATATAATAGTATCACACAATCCCACACCTATGGGTTCACATAAGAAAAACTATCAAAACCACCATTGAAACTCTACTGATATCATTCCATTAATAATTTACTCTAATATATAATAAAAAACCCCTAAACAACAAATTAAGGTCCACAAACCAGGTCCCATTTTTCATTATTTTATTTAAAAATTCATCCATCAAGTTGTATACATCTAGTTATTTATTAAAATTCACACAAATTAATTATTTAAAAATTTCCACAATACTATATAAGTTGATATTAGTCCACTGATACAGAACTTCTACAAATAAATCACCACATCAAGCTGCCACATCACAACCAAGGCCAATAAGCCACACCGAACAAGTCAATCAAAAAAACAATTACATTAAAATTATTTTTTCATTTACTAGCTTTAAGTATTTATCCATTGAAATTGTATTCTCAAATAAATCCAACCCTACAATTCATACTTCCATAATAATCATAAATAATAATAAAAATTAACAATATGAAGGAAAAATCAGTAATCACATGCACATCATACCACCCCTTCAATTTAATTAGTCTAAATTATTATCTTTAATATGAAAATTCATACCACTTACCCAATAGAAAGAGAAAAATGACAATGTCACCAACACACATAAAAATTAAGAGAACTCAAATCCCCTACCTCGATTAAAGATTCAAAGAGAACCACCACTTACAAAAGAAGAATCAAGGGATCAAACTTCACTAAGTTCAAAGGGAAACTGACTAGTGTCTATCTACTACACGAAACTATCAATCTATATTTGAAACAAAGTAAAAACAGATCCTCCCAATATATAATCCTAAAAAAAGTAAAGAATTAAGAAAATGTGTAAAAGAAGATAAGATATCATACCTCAATCCAAAATACTACGATTTATCACTTCAAGGGATAACAATTCTCAAATGGAGAACTAGAGAGGGTTATGGAGGGATAGAATTTGTCTAGGGTCTTAATGGGAAACATGGAAAAAAATACAAGGTTGAGCTGGACCCTTTTATAGGTGAAATATTTTGGGCTCCACAACAATGTGGTGAACACCCAAAATTACCATGTTGGATTCTATTAAAGAGAGATCTGATTTCATTGGTTTTAAAATACTTAACTACTTTAATTCTTATATGTGTTAAAAATTAAATTAAAAACTATTAATTGCCACCTTGTATATTTCTACAATGTGGTAAAAGGAGTTAAAAACATCCAGCAAGCCACCACGACATCCTATCATGGTGTAGTGAAAAATCCTTCACCATTTCCATCTCCCCAAGCCAAATACCACAGTGTGGGGAGCTCTAACTCCAAATTTTACCCAGGTGAGACCCTAAAGGGCCACACTTGGAACCAAACCCACAATAGGGATTTCTAAACTTCCCAATTTACCTAGGTTGAACCTCTAGAAAACATAGACACCAAAATGACAAAGTAATCCATTTCACTGGACATGGTGCACTAATCACCACATGAAAAACTCAAAACACCTTAGGGTCAACCCCAAACAACCAAAATGGATAACCTATGATCTTAGCTCCAAAACAGTCACCACCACACCCACTCCCATGATGTGGTGACCCCCAAAATGCCTCAAATAGAATCACCAACCCCCAAAAAACACTAATATTCCTAAAAAATACCCAACCATCGAAAAAACATAAAGGAAATATTGGGAAGGTACAAACCAATACATTAGATACCACTCAAAAAATTATCATCCACCAGAATTAAATCAAACCCAGATCAAGAGAATAATCACTCAAACATAAACACTCCTCCATATGATACCTATCACACAAGAATGAAACCATACCTTCAAACATAATAATAGGATCTCAATACATAATATTAAGAAGTCAAATAACTATTACAAAATTCAAAAAAAAAAACAAAAATAGATTAGGGATCAAATAAATATAGGTATTGGGAACACGTATGTGACTTTCAATCCTAAGTACTATCCTCTTAAAACAATCTAGCATCATGAAAATGAAAAAAAAATCTATGCCAATAATGTAATAGTATGGTTGTATCTATAGCAATAAAAAATTTCTTAATGACTGATGCTGCCCCATCATCATTCGGCATCCTCAGAACCTATCAAACATTATAGCCCAACCGTTGATAGGAATGGATAATAGTATGAGAATGGAAAGAATTTCTATATCTAAAAATAATGCTTGGACCAAGGTAGGTTCAATAAAGGAACAAAAAAATGCATAATAAAACAAATTAGAAACTAAGATTGTTGATAAATTGACTATACATCAAAACACCACTGGCCCCTCTAGCACCAATTACTCTATCACAAGAATCTATCCATGACCGGATCGTCTTTTTCATAGATGATGAAGTCTGTGTCCAAAATCAATCATGGATCCCTGACAGAAATGGAAACCCTATGCCTTACCCATGATAACTGAACCTCCTCTTGGTAAAGCATAAATCTGCTGAAGAGGCTACTAAACATATGATGGTAGGCCTTGCTGTTGAATCTACCATAGGTGTAACTTCTACTGCTACTGGAAGGGGACCTAACTACCCAGGCCATAGTGACTCTCTAGTGTTGAAGGTAATTTATTATGATAACTAACATGACCTCCATAGGCTAATAAAAAAATATGGGAGATTTTGGTAGGTGCATGAGAACTTATATCCCTGGAGAAATTCCATTCAGATAGCTGGGGTCATTTCCTTGCTGATCAAAACCTCAACGGACCTATCATCCATGAGACTCCATCTAATTCCTTAATTTTTAGAGGTCCCTTATGACCCACAACTAGGGTCATTTTAGCCCACTCATGAACCCTCTATACAACTTCTTATTTCTTATACACCTCCATGTTCATAGGTAACATAAATAGAGAGAATAAAAAATAAAGGGTGGGGTGAAACAGTTCTTGTAAGTGCTATTCTCAGGTATCCTCATCTAGAAATGTGTTACAGAAAGACTAAAAAGGACCTTTAAACATAATATCCAACCCATGAATGTTCATTATTCCCTAATGGATAGAGAGAAACGCGTTCCTCTTCACCACCTTAATTATCATCAATAAGAACTCATCCTAAAACCCATACCGAAATTCATCCGACAATATATCAGTATCCTCCCACTCCTCAAGGTATAATTTCCACCACTGACATGATACACCCATAAAATGGATAACCATGAGGGGAACCCAACACTATACTCGAGATAAAATCAAGATAAAAGTGATATAAAAATCCTCCAACCATCATTCCATATCTAGATCAAAGTGACTACCCTAATACTTCTCCATACTATAATACTAAAAGGAATGATATGTTAAATTCCCCTACTCATCCTCCTGATCAAGATTTATCCTCTAATAATCAATAGCATCATACTGTTGGACATACCTAACTCAGACCGCATGCAGGTAGTGAACAACTGTCATCTACGAAATGAATGGAGAAACACTTGAATCCTTTATAAATGGATTTATTTATATTCATTTAATTAATTCACTTATTTTTTCTTAGAACCACCCCATTAAAAATAAAACTCAAACAAGTATGATTAATTTACCTCAACTATGTATTTACACTATAAGAAACATCACTTTAACTTGTACATTAAGAGATATTAAGGTCATTGTTTTAGATAAAAAGGGACACTAAAATCCTAGGTTCTTGTCAGTATCCCTTACTGTTGTCATAAACTAAGTTCGGATAACACTATTTCCTTGCCAAACCATGCAGTCCTCACTATTTCCTAACTCCAAACTCCACCATATCTCTTAATAAACACCTCTTATACCACTCTTCTATGACCCCTCCCTCCAAAGATACCCCTCCTAGGTTGAAAATGAAGGAAGAGAGATAATGACCCTAGGTCCCTCCTCCAGTTGGCCCTGAGTTGGTGAATAGTACTATGGGTATATAAAAAACATAGATATGGAAGAAATTACCCTTGATAAGAATAAATAGGATCATGTGATAGGATATATACAACCAAAAAAACTCTAACACATAATATAAAAAAGAGAAACTAGCTATATCACAATTCAAGAACATGTCAATAGATACATATGAAGTCTCAAAAAATAAAAAAAATAAAAAAAATAAAATCCCAAGTAAAAAACCACAATAACCCAAGGTCAAAGATATTACTATCCATATTGATAACCAAAACCTTCCTAGAAACCTGAAAAATGGTTTTTATATATGTATGGTTAGCGTAACTTGTATACTCAGTATGATCATACCCAAGGTCTCTCAAGTAAATTTGAAAATATTATACTATTTCCTCAGTGAACTGACATCATCATCAACTGACACCTACATAGGAAAATTAATTCCCTAGCCCCACCATGGATCATTCACCATATAACGCATCCAACTATTGTAAGATAATAATTGAAAGAATATAATCACATGTTCCCCATATCCACTTACCCACTGGTTTTCTACTCTCTCTCATTGAGAATTCATCCTCCCCCCCCCAAACCTTCGATATCCACCAATGAAGGAACCAATCATATGTCATATCTCATGGAACCAAACACATATCAAATCTTGTGACACCAACAAAATATCTCATATCATGTAACTATGGCAGTGGGGTATTATGAATGCATAAGAAATGAACTACGTGCCCTCCTCCTATCATTCATGACCCATCCTTATATCTCGTCACCCACCACAGGTATAATAAATATCTATTATTGAAGAGAGAGTAGGGGAGAGGGTGTTAGTAAGACATATATATCCTACCCATATTTTATGTTAGGGAAAACTCCCCTAGGGTCTCTGGGTGTCAGTTAGGGTATCCAACTCGGGTGAAAAAAAAGATAATATAGGTATATAATAGTCACACACAGACCCACACCCATGAGATTACATATGAAACACTACCACAAACACCAATATAAATATATTGATATCATTCTTCCAAGTGCTACCTATAATGTAGAATAATCAATCCACAAGCATCACACAAGAAGACACATCTTTGGTCCCATTTTTCATTATTTTATTTAACGATTCAACAACCAAGATTTATCCATCCGGTTATTTATTATAATTTTCAAAAAAAAATCTCTAACTTTTCCCAAAATAATATATTAGCTGGTATTATTTCATTGTTGGTAAACTACTACAATAAAACCACCACATCTAGTTGTTGATTCACATCTAAGTCCACCAAGCTACAATCAACCAAGGCTACCAAGCCACACTCAACAAGTCAGTCATAGAAAATGTATATTCAACTTAGTATTTATATTTATTGAATTAAATTATTTTAATATTTAAAGGGTATTTTCAAATCATTCCAAACCTATAAATAATAATTATATAATGTGAATAAAGCTTGAAAAAATGATAAAAGAATATCAAATAAAAACTGGTAACAACATACGCATCACACCAACACCTTTAATTTCATTAGTGTATATTATTATCATCATTATTACCTATTATACCATTCACCCAATAGAACAAAAAATCACTATAATCTCATATATTCTTATATAAATGGAGAGAACTAAAATCCCATATATTGATTGTAGATTAAAAGGAAACCAATTATCACAATAGAAGAAACAAGGGTTAAAACTTCACCAAGTTTAAATTGATATAAAAAATAATCTATCCACCACAATCCATTATAAATAAATATTTTAAAAATGTCCAAAAATATATCCTCCCACTATTTAAATTTGTTCAAAATTAAATAAGTTATAAAATAGGGCAAGGAAGAGGGTAGATCATACCTCAATACACAAGTCATTGATTTAACAATTCAAGGGGCGAGACTTCTCAAATGGATAGCTGGAGGGGTATAGATAATCCTAGAAGTCATCTAGGGATCAAAGTAGAAATATAGAAATTAAACTAGGGTAGATCCAAACCACCTTTTATTGGTGAAATCCATTGGAATCCACCATGAGATGGTGAACACCCAAAACACCCATGGTAGATTCAGTCAAAGAGAGATCTAGTTCCCCCATATTTTAGATCCTTAAACTCTATCACTTATCATGCACTCTAAAAAAACATTTAAAACCCTTAATTAGAATCATTCATTTCACCACTATGTGGTGTAATGTGTTTTTAATGACCAATAGTCCACCAAAACCTCCTACTAACCCATAGGGACAAATCCTTTACCATTTCTATATCACCATGCCAAAGACAATGGTATGGTGAGCTCCATCTCCCCATGTTACATAAGTGTACCCCAGAAGGTCCACACTTGGTACTGCATCCATAATAGGCCTTTCCAAACTTTCTATTTCATATAAGGACAACTCATAGCTAACACGACCACAAAAGTCTATAAAATCCATTTCACCAGCTGTAGTGAACCAAGTACTACATGACCAAATCAAAACTCCCATGGTTTAACTATGAAAATCCAAAACCTATAACTTATGATCTCATCTCTAAAATTATCTGTAACACCCCGAGCTTCCACGATACGCTTCTCTTTCAATAATGCAATAGCTTGCATTGTACGCAAGTTCGAGATTCTAACACTCCACGACCAATCAAAATAGCCATTATGAATAGTAAAACCCACTTTTTTAAATTATATATATTTCAAAATGGACTTCATTTTTTGATTCGGGATATCGAAATTATCCTATGTTGAATTTTTGGTATTTTTCTGAGAACTTCCAATTTTTTATGAATAGTGAAAAATACTTAAAAACAACTTTTTTAATAAAAATAATTTATAGTGATAAATTATAATATTGAGTGGTTTTAAAGTATAATTAGTATATATTTTTACCATTTTATCCAATAGTGTTCATTAAAATTAATTTCACTTTGAAATTGGACATAAACAATTGTCAATCTTTTGATATATATTATTTCTTAAAAACACGGTATTTGTTCTGACAGCGGGAGTTAATTATAAAATTAATTAATGAAACTTATATGTTTGGAATTCTGTAAAATAGACATAATTTTTGAATTCGGAATATCAATTATAGCTTAGGGTGAAATTTTGGCATTGTTCTGAAAAACTTCAATTTTTGATGAATAGTGAAACCACTAAGTGGTAGTTAAAAAACTGATTTTTCATTTAAATAAAACATTACCACTTCTGTGATTTGATTTTCAAAAATCCGACATACATGGTTTTCATTAGGAAGTAAAATGTGGTTCAATGGGATTAAAATAATTTTTTGGTGAATAGTAACTTTTAAGTTTAATTAATCGCGATTAAAGGTAATTAGTGAAATTTAAGGTAAAAATGATATTATAAAAATATGAAAATACCTTTACACTTGTCCTACCTCTATTGGATGAGTCATGGCCGACCAAGATAATCCATGGGTCAACTTGGGGACCCCATGGAGCCACTTTGGTAGGAAATTTACATAAATAACTTTCTATTTAAAGTTAAAACAAAAATGTCACAAACATGAGTTCTTTTACTAAAACAATTTTTAAGTGGGGTTATAAAAGTCATATTTTTGACTATAAATATTAATTAGAAATCTAAAACTATTTCCTATATCATTATAATATTTTTATAATTTTTATACATTAAATAAATTAAAATGTTTATGACACTATAATGATGCAGCGACTACCTCATTAATTAATGATTTAAATAAAATGAAGAGATAATGTAAAATACAAGTCATAAACTTGTCAAAAACCTTTTGGATGAGTCTATTTCTAACCCTTATCACATTATCCTTGAAATATATAATTTTGGGACCTTTAGAATCCGAAAAGCATTTAATAATAAAGTAACATTTCAATCTTTCCAAGAGTGCCCCTCCTCTCCTCTTATAAAAGGCCCCCACCACTACCACCTTATTCACACCTTCAAAGACTTTTGTCTCGGACAAACTCTACCCAAATACTCTCCCAACTTACCTCTCTTACTCCTAGAAGCCTCACTTTGGGCAGAAGTCTTCCCAAGGAAGACTTTGGCTCAAATCAAAAAGAGTTACCCGATTTTAAGGTAATGTATTCTCTTGTGTTCTTTTGTTTTATTTTGCTTCTCCAACCCCATAAAAACTTTTTATTACTTTATTTTGTAATAAAACCAGTATCATAAATATACTAGGATGTTTTTATGAGAATTATTTTATTTACACTTACACACACCTTCGTCTAATGGTTAAAGAACATACTGTTTCTTTGGGTGGAGAATTACTGCCTCACGAAACGATGATTGTTCAAACTTCTTTTAACACCTATCATGGTGGCCATTATGATGACACTATTTTTTATATATTATATATATTATGTTTATGTTTTCCTTATTCTTTATTATTTTTCATTTATGGCACACCTTTATGATTTCCATTATGGGTAAACGCGATAATTTCATTTTAGGAAGCGCGGACTACCGCCCCCTCAAAGTGATTTGAATCGTTAATGCCGTATGTGGGATGTATAAAGGATGGAGTAAATGATATTATATAAGATATTATACTAGAATTAAAATATACCTCTATATTATTATGATTTCATTCCATTAAATATGAAATAGAAATGAAAGTAGCATTCATGCGTACGTACGGCTTACCGTCTCCATGAACGGTGCATTTTATTTCTTACCTCTAAATGTTATGTAATATTATAAATTAATTTATATACTAGATATATAGGATATATATGATATCTAAATCATGAATATAATTCTGGATATAATGGATATTTTACCACATGAACAACGTGTAATTATAAGAAGTTTATTTTTGACTCAAGTACCTAAGATCGACAAAATGACCGTTATTAACTTAAATAATTACATAATGTTCATAACATGGTAATAAGTGATATAAAAGGAATAATGAAAATTAAAAAGTTTCTTAATAAAATATAAATTAACTCTAGTTTATTATTCAGGAGATTAAAGAACGATCTAGTCAAGTCGGACACGAGGTAAGGGAACTTCTTAACCCAATTTCCATTCTTTGGGTTAATCTCCTACTTTCAAATTATGTAATGATATTTTTATGTCCTATCTTGTATTTGTACTTTCGTTATGTGTAATTATAGTGAATACACATAATAGATCTATTTTATTTAAAAAAAACTGATCTTTGTATGGGACTTCGTCTCAATCTCCTTTCATTGAGTCATATTTGGTTTTATAAACAACTTTCTTTTATACAGTGTATAAACCCCTTTGCCTTTTACTTTTATTCAAAAGGAATATTTTTATACGAAGCGTTTTTACTAAAATACAAAAGGAATGTTTTTTATTATGTATGTGGCGACAACGAATTCTCCACCGCCATGAATATTATTTGAGTTTCGGCTTCCTCTACAAGCAATAACTTTTTTTTAAATGAAAAATAAATATCAAGTTTTAATTTTCTTTTATTTTGGTATTGAAAATGGTTTTGAAAGAGTTTTTATTATATCAATGTGGTGTATTGATATCTTGTGATTGAAATATGGAAATGTTATGTTTCCTTTATGCATATTTTATGTGATATGATTATGTTATGGTTTATGATATGTTTAAACATGTTCATATGAGGAATGCATTGGACTTATTATGTGACGGGTGGAGCCCGCAATAGCTCCTCGATGAATCGGTAGGTCTCATGAGACAAACTAGTGTCTTGGCACGAGGCATTGACAAAATATTATTTGTGGTCTTGGCACGAGGCCTTGGCTACGTGGTTATGATAGTCTGGCATTATGCATTCCATCATTATGAAAGTGGTTATTGATATTGAATATGAATATTCGACCAGTAGAATATCCATGTGAATAAGTAAATGGAATTATCCCATTTTACTTTTGCCATATTTTGTTGAAGTTCATGTTTAAAAGGATTTTGTTTTAGTTATACATTGCCTTAAATGTTTATTTTTATTTATAAAAGCTTCCTCTATATTGTTATCCTTACTGAGCATCTGAGCTCACCCCTTCCAATGTTTTAATTTTTCCAGGATGTGAAGAAGTATATTATGAATGACCTGCAGGGATAGTATGAGGGGATATGAAGACAATATGTTATTGTAGTTTATTCACTTTATGATGTAATGTAACATTTATGAATGTATCTAGTGTTTCCAAGGCTACTAAACTAATCGGTCTTTCAAGACTTGATCTTTGTGATCATGCCAATGTTACGCAATAATGTACCGACTCTAGGTAACTGGGGTCGGGGCGTTATAGTTGGTATGAGAGGCAGTTTATTACTAACCTTGGAAGCTAGATTTAGATAAACTCTGATTAGAGCACATAGCCATAAGATAGACTTTGAAGATTAGTATAGAAGAACTTCCTAGAATTTTGTTGTTGTAGAGATTTTGTGGGTTTTCTGAGAAATACATCCCTGTCTGGATATGAGAAAGTAGAGGCGGCTCTGGCACAGATGTACCTAGGGGTAAAACTCGAAAACACTGCTTTGAGCTAGACTCGAACGAGAACTGGTTCATGACAATGGGCCTTGCTGCACTCTTGGTTACGACACTCCCAGAGGATATTCTTAGGATAATTATAATTTTCTTTACAAACCATTGTAAAGGGTTTATGAGTATATAATTCCTCAAAGAAATTTTTTTTATGATTATGTATTATATCCATAAATAATTCAATTTATGTTAAGTGTTTTACAAGTATGGAATTATGTATTTTAATTCATAAACAGACCTAGTTTATGCCATTGTATAGAAATGGAGCCCAGTAGAAGGATTGTGAACTCCAGCAATACGTATGATACAAAGAGTAAGAAGGATCATATCTTTCATGGTATTAATCCAACATTTAGAATGGAAATATTCTCCCATGTATTCTCAACATATGAAGAAATAGTATCATTTGTTAATAAGATAAGTAAAAAATTCTCTGAGTCCTATGGATTTGAAGGGAAGCAAGAAAAGAAAAGGATGATGGATAAAGGGAAGAGGGAAAAAAATATTTTTCCAATATGTGATAACTGTGGGAAGAAACACCTTGGGACTTTCCTGAAGGGAATGGGAGTTTTTTATAAGTGTGGATAAAAAGGACACCAAGTGCATGACTTCAAGGGTAAGAAAAAGTTTTCAAATGTACAATGCTTCATCTGCAAGGAGTGGGGACACTACGCAAACCAATGTTCAAATCATCAGAGTATGCCCCAAATGATGTTATTGGATAATAATCAAGTTATGATACTACCACATATGAGGAGGAATTATTAGAGTTATTATGTTGTTATTAAATAATTTTGTCATTTGAGTGTTGTATCAATGATGTACTGGTTATAATAATTATGGAGTATATAAGGAATGTACTGCAGTACTATTTCATCAAGGACTTGAGATTGTGTGGAACCAAGAAAAGTGACTCCACAGTAGGTTAAATTTTTGGAAAATATATGGTTGAGAGAAAGATAAACCATAATATGGTTCTGATACTGAGATAGTGATTTTGGAATAATACAAGATATATTTGGATAAATTCTATTGGATATTCTTAAATTCCTTGAAACTGATTAATGATTTGTATACATTTTTGGATAGAAGGAGTATATCTATTATTCTATAAGGAATAAGGGATCATGAATGTAGTCAATAAGGATTTATGGTAATTCTGTATGTTTCAGTGTTTTAAAAGAATACATGATGAAGGTGTTCACATGTTGTTACGCGGAAAAAAGGATCTTCATTATGTTTACCTTCCTTATAAAATTTGGACTGTTAGTTGGAAAAAAGTATTTTGGATAACTATAAAGGTTGGAATGGATTAAGTTAAACCTTGTATAGTATTTTTTAAGGTTAAAACATTTCTGAATATTATTTTCGGAATATTATAATACTATAGTTTTAGTAAAAGGACAACCTATAGGTCGGGGGATAACCCATTGCGTCAGACAAAGCTGTAGGAATAAAACCCACAACCATAGTGCGAAAGGACTTTATTACCTACCACTAGCCTACAAGAAGTCCCTGGTTATTACAAAATAGTTTTCCTAATCTAAATGGTATGTGTTAATATTTTGAACCTTGTACGATTAGGATAAATACAATATTTTTGAGTACTATTATATTTTTGAGTGAAAGATTAGTTTGTGGTAGAAATTAGTTGAAGGATGAAACTCTACTTGTCAAGCATAAATATATATATACCTATCTCTTATTCTATGAATAAATTAATTCTTAAACTTTAGTAATGGGATATTAAAACAAAAAATGTGTTATCCTAATACCTTATGACTTATTGAACTGATAATATTATAAATCAACTTAGATTGAAGGCTTTGAGGGCCTCAATTTTACACTTGTTTGTGATTGATGACCTCAATCACTCCCTAAAAATATTTACATTTTTTCTCCAGTTATATGTCTCTAATTTCCACCAATGTTCTCCTTATCGAGATCATAATTTGGTGGCGAATTTTTCATTTCCTTTTCCCTCTTATTAAGGCTAAATTTTATTAACCTTATTTCCGATGTGGGTTTTCCACAAAGGTATTTTCTATTTTCAACCTTTTATTTTCAAAGAAAATTTTCAAATTGCGAGGACGCAATTTATTTAAGTAGGGGAGAATGTAACACTCCGAGCTTCCATGATACGCTTCTCTTTCAATAATGCAATAGCTTGCATTGTACGCAAGTTCGAGATTCTAACACACTGTGACCAATCAAAATAGCCATTTTGAATAGTAATACCCACCTTTTGAAATTATATATATTTCAAAATGTACTTCATTTTTGGATTTGGGATATTGAAATTAGCCTATGTTGAATTTTTGGTATTTTTCTGAGAACATCCATTTTTTTATGAATAGTGAAAAGTACTTAAAAACAACTTTTTTAATCAAAATAATATATAGTGATAAATAATACTATTGATTTGTTTTAAAGTATAATTAGAATATATTTTGACCATTTTATCCAATTGTGGTCATTATAATTAATTTCACTTTGAAATTGGACATAAACAATTGTCAATCTTTTGATATATATTGTTTCTTAAAAACACGCTATTTGTTGTGACCGCATGAGTTAATTATAAAATTAATTAATTCAAATTATATGTTTGGAATTATGTAAAATAGACATCATTTTTGAATTCGTAATATCAATTATATCTTAGGGTAAAATTTTGGCATTGTTCTGAAAAACTTCAATTTTTGATGAATAGTGAAACCACTAAGTGGTAGTTAAAAAACTGATTTTTCTTTTAAATAAAACATTACCACTTCTGTGACTTGATTTTCAAAAATCCAACATACATGGTTTTAATTAGGAATTAAAATTTGGTTCAATGGGATTAAAGTAATTTTTTGGTTAATAGTAACTTTTAAGTTTAATTCATCGCGATTAAAGGTAATTAGTGAAATTTAAGGTAAAAATGATATTATAAAAATATGAAAATACCTTTACACTTATCCTAACCCTATTTGATGAGTCATGGACGACCAAGAAAATCCATTTTTCAACTTGGGGACCCCATGGAGCCACTTTGGTAGGAAAATTACATAAATAACTTTTTATTTAATGTTAAAACAAAAATGTCACAAACATGAGTTGTTTTACTAAAACAATGTTTAAATGGGGTTATACAAGTCATATGTTTGACTATAAATAATCATTAGAAAGATAAAACGTTTACCTACATCATGATAATTTTTTTATAATTTTTAGACATTAAATAATTTAAAATTTTATGACACTATAATGATGCAGCGATTACCTCATTAATTAACGATTTAAATAAAATGAAAAGATAATGTAAAATCCAAGTCTTACACTTGTCAAAAACCTATTGGATGAGTATATTTCGAACCCTTATCACCTTAGACTCGAAATATATCATTTTGGGACCTTTAGAATCTGAAAAGCATTTCATAATAAAGTAACATTTCAATCTTTCCAAGAGTGCCCCTCCTCTCCTCTTATAAAAGGCCCCCACCACTACCACCTTATTCACACCTTAAAAGCCTTTTGGATCGGCCAAACTCTACCCAAATACTCTCCCAACTTCCCTATCTTACTCCTATAATCCTCACTTTGGGAAGAATTCTTCCCAAGGAAGCCTTTGGCTCAAATCAAAAAGAGTTACCTGATTTTAAGGTAATGTCTTCTCTTGTGTTCTTTTGTTTTATTTTGCTTCTCCAACCCCCTAAAATCTTTTTATTACTTATATTTTGTAACTAAACCAGTATATTCAATATACTAGGATGTTTTTATGAGAATGATTTGATTTACACTTACACAAACCTTCGTCTAATGGTTAAAGAACATACTGTTTCTGTGGGTGGCGAATTACTGCCTCACGAAACGATGATTGTTCAAACTTTTTTTAACACCTCTCATGGTGGACATTATGATGACACTATTTTTTATATATGATATATATTATGTTTATGTTTTCCTTATGTTTCCGTATTTTTCATTTATGGAACACCTTTATGATTTCCATTATGGGTAAACGCGATAATTTCATTTTAGGAAGCGCGGACTACCACCCCCTCAAAGTGATTTGAATCGTTAATGCCATATGTGGGATTTATAAAGGATGGAGTAAATTATATTACATAAGATATTATACTGGAATTATAATATACCTTTATATCATTATGATTTCATTCCATTAAATATGAAATAGAAATGAAAGTAGCGTTCATGCGTACGTACGACTTACCGTCTCCATGAACGGTGCATTTCATTTCATACCTCTAAATGTTATGTAATATTATAAATGACTTTGTATACTGGATATATAGAATATATATGATATCTACATAATTAATATAATTATATTTATATTAGATATTTTACCACATGAACAACGTGTAATTATAAGAAGTTTATTTTTGACTCAAGTACCTAAGATCGACAAAATGACCGTTATTAACTTAAATAATTACATAATGTTCATAACATGGTAATAAGTGATATAAAATGAATAATGAACATGAAAAAGATTCTTAAGAAAATAGAAATTAAATCTATTTTATTATTCAGGAGATTAAAGAACGATCGAGTCAAGTCGGACACGAGGTAAGGGAACTTCTTAACCCAATTTCCATTCTTTGGGTTAATCTCCTAATTTCAAATTATGTAATGATATTATTATGTCCTATATTTTATTTTTACTTTCTTTATGTGTACTTATAGTGAATACACATAATAGATCTATTTTATTTAAAAATGATCTTTGTATGGGACTTCGTCTCAATCTCCTTTCATTGAGGCATATTTGGTTTTATACACAACTTTCCTTTATACGGTGTATAAACCCCTTTGGCTTTTACTTTTATTCAAAAGGAATATTTTTATATAAAGCATTTTTACTAAAAGACAAAAGGAATGTTTTTTTTATTACGTATGCGGTGACAACGACTTCTCCGCCGCTGTGACTATTATTTGAGTTTCGGCTTCCTCTACAAGGAATAACTTTTTAAAAAAAATGAAAAATAAATATCACGTTTTAATTTTCTTTTATTTTGGTATTGAAAATGGTTTTGAAAGAGTTTTTATTATATCAATGTGTTGTATTGATATATTGTGATTGAAATATAGAAATTTTATGTTTCCTTTATGCATATTTTATGTGATATGATTATGTTATGGTTTATGATATGTTTAAACATGTTCATATGAGGAATGCATTGGACTTAATAAGTGACGGGTGGAGCCCGCTATAGCTCCTCGATGAATCGGTAGGTCTCATGAGACAAACTAGTGTCTTGGAACGAGGCCTTGACAAAATCTTATTTGTTGTCTTGGCACGAGGCCTTGGCTACGTGGTTATGATAGTCTGGCATTATGCATTCCATCATTATGAAAGTGGTTATTGATATTGCATGTGAATATTCGACCAGTAGAATATCCATGTGAATAAGTAAATGGAATTATCCCATTTTACTTTTTCCATATTATGTTTAAGTTCATGTTTAAAAGGATTTTGTTTTAGTTATACATTTCCTTAAATGTTTATGTTTATTTATAAAAGCTTCCGCTATATTGTTATCCTTACTGAGTATCTAAGCTCACCCCTTCCAATGTTTTAATTTTTCCAGGATGTGAAGAAGTATATTATGAATGACCTGCAGGGATAGTATGAGGGGATATGAAGAAAAGATGTTATTGTAGTTTATTAACTTTATGATGTAATATAACATTTATGAATGTATCTAGTGTTTCCAAGGCTACTAAACTAATCGGTCTTTCGAGACTTGATCTTTGTGATCATGCCAATGTTACGCAATAATGCACCGACTCTGGGTAACAGGGGTCGGGGCGTTACATGATCCCCACCACACCCACTCCTATAGCATGGTGACCCCTAGTATTTCCAAAATCTCAACTCAAACCCCCAAACACTCCCAAGCATCCTTAAATATCCCCCATGCCTCTTGAAACCACCACAGAATGGATGGTATGGTCTGAACCATTACATGACACCTGCACATGAAGACAAAACCTTCACAAAAAAGTGTTGGAAACTATATTTTGAAGAATGAACATAAACTCATAGTTGATGACCAGGTCTTAAAATTGGGTTCTTAGTTTGATTCTTCTAAGATGTTTGTTATAAATCTTGTTATACCCATTGGTTGACAAGTTTGATGGAGATTATTCTTATTCACTATTACCAAAGAATTAGACATTCCAAAGTAGTATGAGGTTGATTTTAGAGCCATTATCAATCAAGGACTAAAAAATATTAATGTTGTGAAACTTGATATAGATGTATAAAAATATTATGTTCCATTATATATCAGCTTATCAACCTATTTCCATGAAGGATATGGTTATAGGATGTTCATAAAAACCAGTCTCCATGTCATATGATTCCATTATAGTGATTGTAGGTTTAAACTCCCAAGGACCCAAAAGTTCCTTAATTAGGGCATCCCCAAGCTTTTTGTTGAGGTAATGTGTATCTAAAATTGAAATTTTAACTGTGAAAATGATTTTTTGTTTTAGGATATCATATTTATAGATAATGGGATTGTTCTTGTTATCATGAACTTTCTCCTCATCCTAGGGATTGAAGGATAAAGACACATATTCTATTGGATACATTTCCCTGAACAATATTTGGGAGAATATTTTTTCTTATGGCATGGGATAAACTAGACTACTAATGTTCCAATGTTTATTGGATAATTTCCTGTTTTTTATTCGTTCCTCCAATATGTTTGGACCCAAATAGGCCCTTGAAGATTCACGGTTTAACTAATGCTCCTTTTAAGCTCACTAAAGTGACAATGTTAATGTTTTTCAATATATATAGCTTCAATAGAGAAATTTTTTAGATTTTTGGGTCCATTTCAAACCATTATTCTTCAGCTTCCTCATCCTATTTGATCTCATCCCATATTATGTGTAGGAACTCATGTTTTTATGCATCTTCTTCCTCAAATATGGGATCTACAAAGTGGATAACATTGATAGATCCATATTTTTACTCTTCATCTAGTGAGGAATCTGTTATGGGTGGGGGGGGGGGTGGGGTCCATTGTCTCATTTGATGGTAGGGTTCCTATCCTCCTAATAATGGGGGTAAGAAGTCATGAATAGTCTATCCTAGATCAGACATTATTAAAGTCTCTTACTCTCATTTCTTGTTCTTTATGCATCGATTACATCAATTTTTGGAATACTATTATTCTAAAGAGGATGAATTCAGAATTATAGAGTGAATTGGAGTCACAATAGGTTGATTTAGTTGTTCCCTAATGATATTAGAGATATGAGCTAATTTTATATAGCGTTTTCCCAAATTAACCCACCCAGAGTCAACTATCTTATCAAGTATATACTTGAAGATGAAGCAATCCAAAATATTATCTCCCCACATTAAATGAAAGAGGAAATAATATATATGGTCATTCATACCATTATTATTGGGTTTCTAGTCCTATTAAAAGTTGAGTAGGTTATTCTCCCTAACAGTGATGATGTGTCCTATAACTTGCTTATTTGAAAAGGAATAGAGTTTTTCTTCCAATCATAAAATTTTATGTGATTCAAATATTTACTTCCCTTATGATGAGGAAACTACTTCTATTGTTTTTTTCATTTAAGGGTATTCACTACTTCCCATTGTGTCGGTTTGGGTGTTGAAGTTGGAATTGATAATGGTTTGAGCATGACAGTTTTGATATCCACTATACTAGGTTTCTATACATGTACTAATGATGTATATAGAGACTTAGACTTGGATAATATGATATAATCCTCCATTTTTTGTGAAAAGTCCTTTAACTATTGAAATCCACTATATCATTGTATAAGGATGAGTGCATTTTTCATCTCATACCAAGGATTTTCAATACATATCTCTTATTGTTTCTCTTGTGGAAGCTATATGTTCAGGGAGTTGGTTGGGTCCTTACATTAGGAAATAAAATCAAAGACTATTTCATTTTCATGTTATTTTAAATTTGAGAGATACAAGATCATATAATTTCTTGGTGTGACACTAAATTGGTAAATGAATTAGCAATAAACTGTTCCAAACATATAATAGTCCCATATAGTAGGTTATTATACAAGAAAAATGTTGGTCTCTCTATAGTCTATATAAAACACATGATTTTAGATGATTTTTACAAAATGAGTGTTCCCATATTAGGGAAATATTGAGATAAAAAGTGTGTAATATGCTACTATAAATATCTAATACACTGAATATTGTTAAAGTTGGATTCTCTAAGTTGGATAGAGGAGGAGTTTCATCCACCCATATTGGATATAGATTTATTTCTGAATGCACTAGTTCTAATTTATCTTCTATGAATTCCATTAATGATGAAAATGACTCGATTAAATCAAGATGTTATATTGGTAATGTTGTATAGGAAAACACTTGAGTAGAGGCGATAAGTGGATCCTAATCTGGTTGGATCACCTGTGTTTGTTCGTGATATCTTGCATGGGATAGCCTGAGGTAAATTGACTGAAATAACTATGGTTATTTCCCCAAGGGATAGAATTATTGATGATTTTTAAGCATTAATTTCAGTTGCATTAGTGGTATAGGCCCAAATTATATTGGATAATTGGACTATAGCCTTTTTTACTAAGAAAATTTCTCTAGTTGTAATGGATTATTTTTAATAGATGTATTAGTTTGGACCATAAAGTTATACCAAGAAGGGATACCTCTTCTGAGTAATTCATTGTTAAGTCTCTTTAATTCCTCTAACAGAGCTTTTTATTAGGTTACTTTTTTCTTAATATATATGGGTTATGTTTCATCTAGTGATGGGTGGGATATAACCACACATTTTACCTTTTCCTTTGTTGAAGCCTGATTAAGAGGTAACAACTGAGTATTCAAAGAAACTCTTAAGTTTTGAGTCTGCATCTGATGTCTTATACGTACAACTTTTCCATGAACTTTCGTGTAGGCCACATTTTTATTAGATGATTCCTCACCATGTCCTTCTACATCATTATCATGCTCTACGTTGCCTCCAGTTATATTCATAATTACATTCACTGATACATATTTCACAATAAGGACCATAACCTCATCAGAACGGTAGGGAGAATATTCACCTTTTAAGTATATTTTAAGGTAAAAATAAAAATCCTCTTTAGTATTTACCATAAGTGGACCATTTTAACTTATAAAACCTATGATTATTTTATTTATCTCCTTTATATTCACCCATATGTGATTTATAGAGGGTTAATATAAGAGATTCCCTAATAATTTTCATTAAAATCATTCCCAATGAGAAGTATGGTTCACGTAGTGGAAGAAATCGTGAGGTGTTTTTATGTGAAGATCTGTTCAATATTGAGAATAAAAACTTTTATGGATGCGGGGGGGGGGGGGGGTAATAGTGCTCCCACCATATGTGTTGGGGATGAATCATATTTTCTATCATCAAATCTTAGACCAACTATGGATTTGATAATCCTTGGGGTGCTGGTGGTGGACAAAATACCCCCAATAAAATGTCATAGGGATTCTCCCCTAACACTAACAAGGTATCCTATATCATGGATCTATTGAATTTATGTGATTTAATCCAAGAATGATTTATATGTAACAAAAGTTTTGGGTGATATCAACTCACTAATGAGTATTTGCCTATAATTGGATTTTCCTTCCTTAGACGGTATGATCTCTTGAATTTTTTGGTAGCTTATTATAAGGGCCTATATATGGACCTATTCTATTGAGTATGTTGTCTCTAGGCCATAGAGATGATGGGATTTCACTGGATTGAACAACTATCATACACAGAACCCAAAACTAATACTTATACAAAGGTGATACAATTTCACGTTATCTTTATAAGTGAACTCTACTAGCCAAGGAGCAGGGTAGAATGTAACACTCCATGTACACCCCACTCTATGATGCAAAAAATGGGTGGGTATTAAATAATCATTTATCGAAGAGTTTTCAAACTGTTAAGGAATTCATATTGGAGGTCTCTACACTATCTTCTTAACTTTGGATGTCATATAGATGAGAGGGAGAAAAAGTTGATTTCGTGGTAAAACTCACATTGCATGTTGAAATGGTTGGTATGATACCTTTAAAATAAATATTTAATCTTTAGATGGAAGAGATATGTTTACATATTTAGGCATAGATAATGTATGAACTCATTTTTCAATTCCTGTTTAATGTCATATTGGTAAGTATATATAGGCCATAACATAATCGATATTTTTATTTCTGCTAGTTTTTCCTATATAACCAAGAAATTCACCTCAACTCGAGATAGGGTTTCGTACATTTGACCCAACCATATATGTTACTTCCCCATTTATTTTTTTAGGAGAGCATGATTTCTAGGAATTTTCTCAACCATATCAGAGAACATGTGGTGTGGGGGAGTAAAAATTGATTACCATCACCCCAAATCACCCATTTATGGGGTGGAACACCTTAAAGTAATGACGAGGTGATGGGTATAGATGAAATCAAATTTTCATGTGCATATCTATATATGGTCACTTTTTGAGTGTTTTTGACATGGGTATAACCTTCATGTTGAACGGAATGATGACTATAGGAAGGACGTATATAATGAGTGCCATTGGGTGTACCTCTAATATTTCCTTTATATTCCCCATCACAAGGAGGAATTCCATTATATATTGATGTCTGATTACAAGGAGATATTTAAAAAAATTACTTTAGGTGGACCTACAAGATATAAATTATGGTTTCTATAGGGTGGACCTTTGTGGTTACTACTATATGGTGAATTAGCAAGGGTATGAAGTTATTACTGATTGATCTTTAGGTTATGGGGAGGACCTTGGTGACTAAAAATCATGTTGTCATGGGGAGGACCATTGTGACTGGTACTCTAGGTAGGACATTAAAATAATCCAATCATGAAATTGTGGGGAGTACATACATGGTTACCACTTTATTCTCCAAATTATGAAGATTCAAAGTATTCTCGAGCTTCTATTGATAAATATCAGAGAGCTTTAGGAACCATGGTATATATTTGGGTAAGTACATGGGCCTGATTCTATTTTTTAAATTTCCCTTGATGAGACCTTTTAAATTTTCATGGTTGGGTCACTGGGGCTAGAACATCGATCACAATCAAATTCATCAATATGGGAAATAAAACTCATGAATATAAATCCACATTGGTGATCTCTTTCCCATCATTGGAATATGTTAATAAATTTCTTAGATGGATATTGGGATATGAAGGTGTGCATCATAAGTATGAGAAAGTATGAGAATATGATCTCATTTTCTATCTGTTGTCACTGCTAAACTATATTGATAGACCTCATAGGTGTGGAAATAAATATTATAATTTTACTCAATAGGTTCCATTGAGATATTTCAATTAGTTTTATGCACATGGGTAGGAATATATGTTCATCATTATTTGATTTACACGATAGTGTATTGATCTAATCTAATTTGAGAAGGAATATGGGCCTTGTTTGGAGTAATTTTTAGAGCATACTGGTGAGCTCCAATGATTTTGGATAGGACACAAGCTTACCTTGAAGTGAATTTTGACTTCTATAGATTTCCAGTGATCTCATATGATAATGTATATATAGACTCAATCTTATGCTTAATTATTCATTGGGGTATGCCGATGATTCTACCTAATGGGAGTGAGAATATGGGCCCACACATGAGTAGCTAGCCAATAATTTGGATGATCTCTTTTAAAATATGGGCTGGGAATATTGTCCTACTCCTCATTGGACATTCGTATATGCTGATGGTGGTCCCCCGTTTTCGTCCACAAGATATGCAAGAAGCTCTACAAAAAATGAATAAGAAGATAAGACTACAATTATTTGTTTCTATGATATTACAACAATCTATTTAAATAGAAACATGGATATAGTCCCATTCTACAATAGAAATTAGGATTTACTATGTAACACCATAATTTTTTATATGTATTTCCACTGAGATAAACTTGAGTTATTTTATAGCTTGTTTTACATGCAACGTCTGGTCTAACTAAACCATAGTATTGTTTACCCTTATAACCTTGACATTGGATTGAGGAGTATAAAAGAGATTATAAATATTATGAAATATATTTATAACGTTTTATGATGATAAAAATGTATTTATAATCACTAAATTTTAATTAAGTCATTTACTGATTAAAAGACCTATTTTTTAAAGAAATGTATTTTTCTACATGTTATGTACTTTTAATAAAAAAATTATATTGATAACTATTGAAAAATAAAATGAAGGAAATATATTTATAATTTAAATAAATAAATGAATAATTATCCATACATTAGTTATCTAAAGTCTAGTAATCTAGAGGAAATAATTAAAAGGAAAAAGAGTTATTTTTCATAAAACTGTTTTTTATGTGCGCAATGTGTTTTTATCAAAAAAATTTAAATTAATCAAAATTGATTAATTATTTTAATGAAATTTATATATTCTATATTATATAAAATATTTTTTTCATCTATATAATAGTAATTTATATGAAATAATTGAGACTAAAGTCTGTTTTATGCATAAATATTTAGTTTTCTAAAAATTAATTTATGATGTGTTTTGCATGCTTATTTTAAAATTAAAATTTCAAACTTATAGAAGTTTAACTTAATTAAATTTATTAAATATTTTTAATCAAAATTTAACAAAAATTTAACAACGAAAAATTCATTTTTTGTCATAATGAATAGTAGAAATAGTAAACATTTGTTACCTTGGTTATTGTTAAAATAGCTTTATAAGGGGGGTTAAACTAAGAGATAAGGGTAATAATTAAAAAAATTATTATTATTATTTTTGTATATATTTATATCCTATATTATATTAACTTCAAATCATTTCCTATATAGTTCTAATGGAACAAGAAAATGGCTATATAATTTAAATCTTTTAAGTAATTCTATATGTGTCCTCCCACTCAATTATAAAAGGGCACCTCCTCTCCTCCCTTAATAAGTAATGTTGATCCTTCTATATCAGCCAATATTTATCCAAAAACCTTTATAGATTAATTCATTTCATCCTAGATCCCTTTTTATTCTTCTAATACCATCTTAATAAGGCTTTAGGTGTAAGCCAATGGAGGCCTCTCAAAGAAGATGTAATCGTATTATCCAACTCATTCATGGTTTTTTCCTTATTACACTTCATATTAATATATTATGTCTATCCTAACATAATTAATCAAACATCATAAATATATTTAAATTTTATTATTCTTATGGGACAACCATTTTCCACCTCCTTTTTATCAAATAAGAAATGAAAGTATTGCTCGTGTGTACGTGTGAACTACCATATCCATGAAGTGATGTTATTCATTTTTCATCACCATCTCACATGAGTGTTTATAATGATACATTTAATGAATATTTATTATTTTTATGATAAAAATATTATTATTTAGTGATAAAATATTACTTATCTTTATTTATTTATTTTCATTAGAAAATGAAAACAACGTTCATGGGTACATACAAACTACCATAAAAATGAATTGTGATATTTATTTTTGTATAACTACCTTTTATAGATGGTTATAAATATGTTTATAACGAATTTATATTATATAAATGAAATTATTAATATTATATAGATATTGGAACAATGATAAAATTTATAGTATTATAACTTTTAAAATAAAACATTCATGAAACAAATAGTTAACACTTGAAAACATGGATTTTAATAAATGAATTATTAATAAATAGGTATTGAAATGTTATAAGTAGATCATATAAGATATTATAAGTATGTAAATAGTTTTTTTATATAATTATAATAAATTTAAATTTATAAAATAGGTTCTATAGTGCTTATGAATTAAGTCAGATATAAGGTAAGGGTTTTTAATCTCACATTTGTTTCTATGAGACTTATACCATATTCAAGAATTGTTTCATAAATTTTGTATATAAATGAAAAAAATATTTCTTAGGGTGTGGAAAAACATATTTAATTTTCCTAAGGAATATAGTGTCTAATGGTATCCTATTTTATCTCCAAGTAGTAGAACTTTATCTAGTTGTCATGGGTGTAAAAGAAAATAAGTAGATTTTTTTACAGGACTAGATAATAATGAAACATGTAATATTAACAAGAATATGAGAGATAAGTGATCAGGTTCATGTTTAGATTTCCATTTTTAATTCTATCATAGTATTTTGAAATAATATCATTCCCTAGATAATTCATTAAATGAAATGGTTCACAATTTCTTACTTTTCACCCTTGATTAAGTTTGATGATAATGTGAATAATTATAACAATTTCATTACTTCAGACTATTTTTCTTACTATGTGTGAAATCCACAATGAACATCATTTATTTAATTATTCAATACCCAATCATTTATTTTTATTCCCAATCAACTAGGTTATATCAAAACCTCTTACTCAAGTGTTTTGTAATCACTAAACACTCTTCACTTAGTTCTAAATCAGTCAATTTATATAATCTAAATATAATTAGAGGGAGAAAATAAATCATTAATAAAGTTATTAATTAAAAATAAAAATTAATAAAAAACAAAATAGTACTAAAATTAAATAAAAAAATGGATAATTGAAAACCATTAATAATGAAAATAGATCTATTTATACCAACTAAGTTCCAAGACTCAAGAACTAAAAATATGCCAGTTCCCTTTCCCCTACCACTTAGGAATTCTAACACCTACATTACAGAAGAAAAAATATAGTTCTTATAGGTAGAAGACATATTAAATAAAAATAAAATATAAAGGAAATGTCATTAATCTAGGTTAGCAGGACAAGTCTTCCATGACCCCCCTTAATGTCTATATTGTCCTGTCAATAATTTTCAGTGTGGTGCAACACCCCACTTTTTATAGAAAAGGATCATCCTATCTCTATTTATATTATCTCCTCATATATTCTTTTCAATCAAATTTTACCTTTTTAAACCATAAATTTTTATCTGTAGATGATATCTTGAAGATATTAGGTGTTTCAATATTATAGTGCAACAAACCCTGCGACATGGAGAGAAACCCTAAAATAGAACTTTGATTCCTTTCTGAATGCCTCTGTATGGCCAGGATGTAGCCAACTTCTTCGTGGACACAACTTATTCCTTCCTCTTTTTAATTATACCTCTATTTTAAGAACCTCTATAGTATCATGAAAAAATTACAAATTATATTATTTTACTCAAACTCAGGATATAACAACCCAAAATGCACAAAATTATCCCAAAACCCATCATCCATATCTATTTCATCCTCCAATGTCTTCTATGATGAAATAAATTTCCTTTAGTAGAGATAGTGAGAATTTTATATAATATATATTAACTCCCTATTATATTTTATGGTGATCCTTACACTATAGAGATGGTGGGAATAGTTTAATTGGGAAGTTTGATAACCCTTATAAACCTATGAGAGTTTAAAGTTACCCTTATCTAGAACTTATAAAAAGATTAATACCTTTACACAACTCTAGAAAATCTTAAGTCACCCTTATGTATCCTTTAGTTATATTTATATTTCTCATTAAAATCCATGGTCACCTTATGAAACTTTTGAAATCTATATACTACCTTTATGTAGCTCGTGGAAACCTATTTTTACCCTTAGGTTGTCTGAGGTAACCTTACACAACACTATGTTACCTTTATGTAACTGAGTACGTACCTTTACATAACCTTTGATAATGCAGAGTTACCTTTATATAGAACAACATTCACCATTATAGAACCTTTGAAAGGGATCACTAAACTTTATCCAGTGTCTTATTTACCTTTATTCATTACCTTTAAACATCTTGATGTAATTTAAAGCTACCCTGACATAACATTTGAAGAACCCTTACACAATAGTTGAAGTTCCTTTATACAGTGCATGAAGTCCTTATTCTACCCTTATGTATATCTTGTAATCCTTTTGTTACCCTCATGTACCATATAAAAGAGTATCATGTGTAAAGGTTAGGGGGATTTTAACCTTAATTATCTTTTAGTCCATGTGTAAGGGTAAAAAATAACTTCAATTTGTTTTTTCATGAAAAATTATCCATAAAACACCCCACACTTGAAGTATTATTTCCGTCAAACATTGAATCTCAACATCAAATTAAAGTAGAAGAATAGTGATACAAATATTAAAATCTCAAACTGATAAAATCAAATAATTATAAACTTTGAAATAAAATGTCACGATACACATAAAATATCAATTTAATTTCTCACCATTCAAAAGAATAGTCAACACAAGTATTTTACTTTAAGCATTGAAATATGGTGGATATTTTTATTCCTTATATTCAAGTTTTAGAAATTAATTATCATTAAGCAATGTAAGTCATGATCTACCTCAATGTAAAGTATTTTTCATCACCACTCATAGTAGATAATTTGATTTGAGTTATTCTCAAACCCTGAGAACATTCTCATTTTATATTAACTTTTAAAGGATATACCTTTACCATATTGTACAGAAACAAATCACATGAAATCACGAGGACTTTGAAATAGAGGTTTAGATGAATCTGAGGCTTATGGTTAGTGGGGATTGATGTCAAAAACCTATAAGGATAAAAAAGGATATTAAATATAATCCTAATTCATGATATCAAAATCCAATTTCATTTAAAATCTCCCCTTAAAAGTGATAAATCCAACTTCCCAAGATCAATTTAAGGTCATGAAAAATGTGAGTACAATAAATTATTTACGCACACTTGAATTTTCTAATAATTTTATTTTTTTAAAAAATAAATTTTCTTATTTTCTTATGTTTTTGGAAGTTATGATTGGAAAAAATCTCATATCCACCTCCGAACCCCATATGATGAAAATCACTTGTCCGGTAATGGTGTTTTTTGATTCTCCTAAGTCACAACACATTATTTTTCTTCTTATTTTTTTCATTTTATTTTCTTTTCAAGAGGGGTAAACAATAAAAGTACAATGAATGAATCATAAACCTTTCAATACAAAAATATAGGATGACTAGAGGGGTTTTTTAGAGGGGGTTATGCACGACACCATTTATATTAAATTTATGTATAATTAGTGGGGGTTATGCACAACCCAATCTAAATTCATTCTATGTATAAATTATAGGGGGATATGTGTGACCCTCGCTAATCATAAAATTTAGAGGGGATTAATAAACACATATTATTTTTTGGAAATTATTTTTTTAAAATTTGGTGGGATTTTAGAGGGGGTTTTGAACCTCCTCTAATTTATGAAAATATAGGTTGTTTATAACCGCCTCTAATCAATGATATTATCAGTAGTTCACAACCCCCTCTAATATATTAAATTGGTGGAGGGTCAAAACCCCCTCTAATATCTTAAATTAGAGGGAGGTTGAAATCCACCTCAAACTATTAAATTAGTGGTTTCTGAAAACCCCCACTATTGTATTAAATTATAGGTGGTTCAAAACCCACATAAAATATATTAATTGAGAGGGGGTTCAAAACCCCCTCAAATTTAAGAGATTAGAGTGGTTTTTGAACCCCCTATTAAAAAAATAAATTCCATATTATATATATGAATATAATTAAACTCTATATATAAATGTATTCGAATGAATTATATGAACATATTATATAAAATATTTATATGATTTTATTTAATTGTATTTATATATTTATATAAATATAATTGACTAATTTTATGTACATGATATATATTTATTTTCATAAATTGTATTTCATATAATATTAAATATATATAATATAAAAGCATAAATATATTATATAAATATACACATAAATAAAATATATTTTAAAAATATATTATATAAAAACCCTAGCTTGTAGTTTTTATAATTTATTTTATAATAATAATATATATTTTTTAAATAATATGTTTTTGATTTTTTATTATATATAATAAATATTATATGATGTAAAATTTTAACAAATAAATATATATCAATGTACAAAATATTATAAAATTATATTTATTAAAATACAAATATATTAAGGTACATAATATTTTAAAATTATATTTATTGAAATACATATGTATTAATGTGAATAATAACAAATATATATATTGAAATAAATTATATAAACATTTGTATAAATTTTATTTCATATATCATTAATTAAATAGTTTTATAAATTTTCTTTCATATATAATATTTCTATAAATTGTATTTCATATAATATTAATTATATATAATATAAATATTTGTATAAATTGTTTTATTTATATATTTATTTCATATCATTTTAATTATTTATTAATTATATATAATTGTTTCGTCGAGTTTTCGTTGTGTAAAATGGGTTCCTCTTAATTGGATACCATTTCCACTTTTCCTAGAAACTCCCAATGGTTCCCCCATCTATAACTGAGTAGATAACTACTTTCTAAAGGCCAAAGATCATCTAGGTTTACAGGCCCAACACCTCTTGCGGACTCGCATTGGTTGAGAAGATGGGAGGTTAGTCTCAATTCACCCTTTTGGAGGAATTTTTGCCTACTATGGGACTCTATTATTGATTTATGATATGTTTGTGCATCCCTTTCTATTCCTGAAACGAGATCATCTACCCTGAAAAAATGAATCATTGGTTTGTTATCCCATTAAAAATATAAAGGGGGTTTTGTTGATGAACTGAGGGGAGTGCGGTCTCATTGGTGAATCCACCTGTATGTATCCAAGGTTCTTTATCCATTTCCCTGATGGTGAATTGCTGCTCTATGTAATGAAGCCGTATGATCGAATGTTTCAGAACGTACTACCACACAAGGAGGCAGTTAATATTCTAATCAGGGGATTGAGATATTATGAGAGGTCCTACATATCCTAGTAATTACAGGAATAAAAAACCACATACTTCCTTAATCCCATGTAGTTTAGTATCTTACAAAAAGAACATATGTTTAGGTACTGAGACATCAAATGTTTCAATTTAGGTCACAAGGAGACATCCTACATATCCTGGTTGTTGTAGGAATCAGAGTCATCATAGTTCAATCAATCCCTTGGTGCTGGGGCTAAGGTATATACCCTTATATAATGGGCGTTCATATCATACCACTCATCAGAGAATAAATTTTTGGATTACCTTGGTGAGTGGAGATTAATGATGTCCAATGAGATGTTCATTATATATCCTTAATTCCACATGAGATATGCTCTATGTAAGAAACAAGATGGAATATATGATCAGTCTCATGGTTTATATATATGGGACTTGTATTCTGGGACAGTCCTTGGGATGTTTGGTATAGATCTCAAGTCTTGGAAAGGAATCCCTCGAATCCTTATTATGGAGGGAATCAGAGTTCTCGTAGTTCATTTTATATTGGGGCTTGCACACTATGTTTCCCTATTCATTGGGGACACACTATGCGATGCTGGTAGTTGGGGATTATAAATTGAGGTTTCTCTTATTACTGGGGAATACACTTTTAGGTTTCCCTTATAACCCTAGGGTGTATAGTGTAAATGACATGATCAGTGTGACTCCCTATGCTCACGTGATCTATGATGGTTGTGAGAAATAAGGGTTAGAAAGTAATCAATGTCATTGTTTTTTATAAGGGTTTGGATACTGGTTTTACCCAGGATGATCAATATGGAGCTCAAACCGTGGAGAGGTGGCCTATATATTCTGAATATGGTGGGAATCAGAGTCTTCATAGTTGCCTTTATCAGATCTTAAACACTTAGGTTTCCATTGTATTTGGGGCTAACATAATGAGGATGGATAGGGGTATCAAATCCTTGTATACCATTGTGGAAGGGTCTTCTTGTCTAGAGGGTGTCTCATGACTCCATTGACTTGTCCGGGGGACATCAAATGACATGTTTAGCTTGTCCTAAAAGCCATCACGTGACCTGTCTTGAAACATATGGGGGGTGTCTCAAGAGTTAGTGAAACACGGTCCAAAGGATGTTTTATTTCTCTGATAGCATCCATGGGGATCATCAAGAGGCTAGATCGTCATGTCTGGAGTGTGTCATAGGTCTCAACCAGCTTCCCTTGAGGGTGTCGCAAGGGCTTGGTTTCCATGCCTAGATACAATGATGAGACTTGGATGATATGGGAGAATGCAGTTATATGAGTTTAGTGATGTATCTGAAGGACTTTTCATCTCTTGGGTGATATACCCAAAGGGTTTCATGAGACCAAGGTGGTATACCTAGAGGGGCCGTGTTACTTTTTTTGAAACTCCAAGAGGATTTCACATGTCCCAAATAGTATGATGAAGGAATTCCATGAGATCTAGGTGATACATCCTGGGTATGTCATGTGAAAACTCACATGAATCACATTAGGGGAAGCAGGCATGTATTTTGTTTAATATTTCCACTTTTGGTCTTGGTTTTATCCGTTGTATTGTGAATGCCTTAGGTTTGTTCAATATCAATTTTTTTGTATCATGTGATCTAGAGGACATGTGGTATCTTCTTTTCATGCCTTTCCAATGGCCCTTTGTGTGATCTATGATCGATCACATGAAGTACCTTATGCATGGCACATGATCACACTGACCGGTCACCAGTATATTACCTGGAAGAAATTTTTCCGATCAGTTGATCTGATAAGCCCCCTTCGATGCTTGGGACTTTGGTGCTTGAGAGTTTCCTTCACATAGTAGTATGTCTATTTTTCATGATGGGGTGTGTAATTTATATCCATTTCCACCCTAGTTGTTCGGCGCTTTTTGCGGTGTATTTGGCGTGGATCCAGGATAGAGTTGGGGATGTGGGATGGAACCACATGGTTTTTCTAGTCTCTATCATGGGTCATTCTTATTGGATCGCCTGATTTTCAGTGGTTGTGAGTTCACTCCTTCAATTCTTCCTTTATCAGATTCTTGTCAATTATTTAAGACTTGTTTGATCATCCAGGAATGTAAAAGGACTTTTCATCTTGTTCTATGGACATTCTCAAGTGATTTTGTGAGATATAAGGTTCTTTTTGAAATGAATCCATTACATGCTTGATGAATTTTATGGGGATATCCATGAGACAAGGATGATTTATCCTAAGGTATTACAGGACCACAATGTGGAATTCTTGGGCACATTTCATGTATTTCAGTGACCGTGAGTAACTTCTTCCTCTTCCCTCTTTTATATCCTTTTTTTAGGCGTCAACGTTTGGGAGTCATGTGAGATTTCATGAGCAATATCATGGAAAATTACTATATTTTTAGGTAATGCATCATGTTACAAATATTGGTAATATGGGGGTTTACAATCATTTCGTGGTAAAATATGTTTGTTTTCACTTTAATAGGCAAAGGGAAGTACAATTTTTCCTAGACATAATGGATTATTTCCATGCAATGAGGATGAAAAGTAAAAAGTCTTTCATGAGGTGAGGCGGTCATGTCGCTGAGGTCTCACATCATATTACAAATCGTCAGGGGCTCTCCACATGTCCTTTAGTAAATGTGAGTACCTCTCGACTCCTCCCCTTTATCTCCCATATTTTATTCTAAAAAGTTTCATGGAGTTAATGGTTTTTCATGAGTAATTTCAAGGATATTTACTCAATTTTTTAGAAGATGCCTCTTGTGACCAATATGGGTAAAATGGGGATGCATGAACATTTTTGTAGAAAATTTGTCCATTTTTCCTTTGGGCGGTGAAGGGGAAGTAAAAAGTCTTCTGGACATACCTAAGGACTTCTATTCAGCATGGTAGAAAAGTCAAAATATTTTCAAGAGGTGAGGTGGTCATGTCACTGAGGTCTTTAAGCATCTTGTAGATTTCTATGGGTGCACTGCATGTCCATCAGTGACTGAGAGTACCTCTCGCCTACTCCCCATTATCTCCATCGTTTTATTTTAAAAATGTTCAAGGATATTTTGACTTTTATCAGATATATTCAAGTAATTATATTTTTTCTAATGATGATATGGTGAATGATCCTTACATCCACAAGGGGTTCTCTCCCTTTGGGTATTATTCCTCCTTATTTCTAGAGGAATTTCAGACGGTTTGTCAGGTACTTTCCAATGACAAGACAAGCATCCTGGGGGTGCACATTCAGCTATCACCATGAAACCATTGGTAGTCTGGAGAGCCATCATGAGAGTGAGAAGGTATGTTGAAGGGGGATCCATGGGATTCATCATAGGTTATGTGCTTCACATGGAGTCTTCGTGTGACCTTGAAATGGTCATGTTACCACAAGTACCTTGGAGGATCATGCGATCCACATGTCATGGTTCTTTTTCATTGGTGTGGAAGGTAATTCACATATCCATGTATTACATTTAAATTTTACTAATTCTTATTTGGTAGGTGTCAAAATTCACCCCCCTCAGGAGTGACATCCATGGGGACAAGGACTCAGTTATGAGGAAAAAAAATTCCTACCTGAGTCTTTGGCAGTTCTCAAACTGGTTTCCTAAGTGAAGTTTGGTCTACTAGGAGAAGTTTTATATTACGTAAAATTTTCTATATATGGGGGGGGGGGTGGAGGACAATTCATTCCACTGGTCACCCATTCCTAGAGCACCCTCATGTTTTTCATCTTCCATGTGCCTCTATCGTGAGACCATGCCGTGAACCATGATTGTGAGATCTGTTCATGAGTATGTGCTATAAGTTCATTTCCTCAGAACTCTCCCACAATATTGTCTCTTGACCAGATGGTTGTATGATCCAACCGCCAATTATACCTTGGTAATTTATCATATTTAGTTATGAGTGTTTTGGTTGTCTTGAGGACATTGAGAGAGTCATCAGCCTAATCATTAGATCATTTTTTGACTCATGTGACTTTGTTAAGGTCAAATGGTTGTGTGTCTCCGAGGGGGTCATGTGGTTCACATGATTCTCAGTGGTAGTTATGCACCCAGCGAGTACTCGAGAGGTCAGGATATCCGTGAACTCCTTATGACGTTCGAAAATCACATACTGAGTCATGTGATGCACCAGACGCCACTGGTCCTCATCATGCTTTGAAAATATTAATTTTATTCATCTAACATGTTTCATTTAATTATTTTCAGATGGATTTTGGTTCTCAATAACCTACTAAAAATATTCTAAGAGGGAGGTAAGAGCATCGATTTACCACCATGATTCTATAGTGGTGATCCTATTCCCTTTTTTCATCATTCGGTTGGGTCATTTAAACAATTTCTTTTGAATTTAATGGGATAAAAATTCTCAAACTACCCCCTTTTAGGATTATTTCCCATTTACATTTTTTTCTCACCAATGATGCTTCTGTCCCTCTACTAAATTCATCGTTCATACTCTCTTCCTGGATTCATAGGTCCCCGAATACTTTTTTAGAAAACATTTATCTAGGGGGGACATTATCTATAAAAGGGACCATGAGGATGGTCATATACGAACAATTATCATTGAAACAATTTATCGGACTAATCGTACAAATGGTAAGTACATCCATATGTACCATTCAATAACACGACAATCCTCCTTCGATCAAACATTTGGATGAATCTTTAGCTGGCACTTCGGATCAGGCGGGGACTATGTACCAGACTAGGGATGAAACTTTTAGGTTCAACATATTATTTCTAAATTTATTAGAGAGGTAAATAAATTTTTAATGTATGAATCTGTCTGGATATCGCAGACATAGACCTATTGTAATAATTGTTTGATGGTGGAGTTTCTTAGTCATTGGAGCTCATATAAAAAAACATTCCATCTTACGCATGGTGAGGGTGTAATCCATCTTCGGGACATGGAACATATCTTCAGTGTTCATATACATGGTAGTTTGTACGAAGAATTATTTCCTCCACTATCCACTTGGGATGACATGACAAGGACTCCTCCTTTAACCTGAGAGATGATTAATTTGGCTGAGAAGACCCATCCAATGGGGGTGATTTCTAGGGTAAATATCCCTTTAAGAACATAGTAATAGTACTTAATTTAGAATAACAGCTCTAAGCCAGAGGCCGAGAAGCTGAAGGCCTTTCTCTAGAATATTCTTACAATGCACCGAGTGCTTAATAGACTATAGTTGACGGATAAAAGTTTAGATATTAGGGATGAGAGGTTGTCCCTGGCATTAACCAGTTGGTATAATTGGCCAGTTTCCTCACCATGTACATAAGTAGTTACGTCCAATGAATGATAATTTGGGATTCAGAATATCCATCTTAGAAACTATGATGGTTAGGGATGAGTGCATCAGACTGGCGATCCCTGTGTTAGCAAAGCTCTACCACCTCTTATACCATGTTTATAAGGGTGAACCCCCTTATAGAATCTTGGGCCCCTTCCAAGTACTATGGGGTTGGATGGGGGCTCATCTTAAAGGTTATAAGTACTAAACAATTCGGTAAATCCCTAGTAAAATCTTTGTACCATACCTACAATGCATTAATAGTGTAAGACCCATCATATTTAAAGATTGGGAAATCCTGGATTTTGTGAAACTCGATGAATGTTTATCCTTCAGGATGTATAGACCTAGTAAAATAATCAATTTTCTTGACAATGGTAAGTCTATCCTTGAAGAATTTGATTATATGATGTCAATTCATGAGGGGGTTCTATCTACCAGTATTGAGGAGGACCTCATCTGTGAGTGGTACACACCATGCTGGTTTTGCCGCCAATTTTGGTGTGTCCAATCATGGTGTCCTTAATCGTTCTATTTTAGAGATGGGGAACACCTGATGATAGCTCTCCAATTTTGGTTGATGTTTACCAGAGAGGAAACCAGTGCAGACATACATCTTCCTCCTCATGAAGCAATAATCATCTTATCCCAAGGTTATGTGGATATTTGGATTCACTCATATCTGAATGGGTAACTATAGGATTTGGTAAGTGAGGCTTATTGACCCCCCAATTTTTGAATACAATCCCAGGCCCAGAAAATACCTGAATTATAAAAGGTTGGAAGATCGGGTATCACCTCATTAGGAAATAAAATGTTTACCATTAATGACAGAGGCATCTACTTCTATAGATAAAAACTATTTGTGTGACTTGATGTTCCATGTCACATCTCGCTGATGGTTGGTCTGAGAGGCGAAGCATTCTGAAATTGTCCTCTAAGTAATACTAGATTTCTTTGACATGTTTTTAGAGGGTTTTTCCTATATCACTAGGCCTCATGACATTACCTTTGAAGAACATCCTGAGGAAGTGAGATCCTTCCTCTGAGATATTGACATGCTTTTGGAAAGAAGCTGGGGTTAGATACTCACGAGTCCACTAAATGGTTCTCATGGGCACATTTCATATTACTATGAATGAATAAGGTTACCCTGTTACTGAGGAAGTGGTAAGTGTGGTTATAGTGTGGTTCTTGAGATTCCATAGTGCCTTTGAAACTGTATTGATATCTGTTGTATGTGTAAATGCATGGGGAGGTTGTTGAAGATCATTTGATCTTTCCATCTCTTGAATATACTCCCCACTGTATAGTCATGGGAGAGGAATTTAGTGATGACCGTGGAGATGAAAATGAGGGGTCCCCAGATCAATAGGCTCATATGAGGACGGTGATTGCCACCTCTGAGGTAATGACTCTATCTTCGACACCTTTGAGAGGCCCTTCTTCAGAAAGGAAGAAGAAAAGGAAAAGGAAGCAAGTTGTATTATCATATCCTTATCCACATATATCCTTATGTAAGTAGGGTATTTTATTTCCTACTTTATCTTGGATTATCTTGACAGTGAATTCATGTTTTTATGAAAATGTTTAATTCCCTGTCGTGCTCTTTTAGAGGAGCATGTGTCCACTTCTGAGGATACAATTGAGTGTTTGGTGGCCTCAGTAGATCTTCCACTACTAAACTTAATCCACTAAGAAACATATTTGAAAAAGTGGACCATTTAATCATATTCATTACCTACCACATATTCTTTAGTAACTATTCCATCCAATTTGGCATGGATGAAGGCATATTTTGAGGGTTATGACATAGGTAGCTATTCTTCCGCTGTATTAGTCAGTGTGGAGGAAAGTTCAAAAGAAGGTAAATTCTTCTTCAAAGATGGACCTTTCATTTATTTATATCGTACCTCATAATATCGTATGTTATTCTTGTAGTACTTAATAATGGAGAGTGAAGTACTTCTATAGAAAAAATGATGGAGGTATAGAAAAGTCATTTATCACAAGAAGAAGTTTCATCTTATCCTATGGATGGGATTGAGGTGGCAGTTTTGTTGGTGACACGAATGAATAATGTATGTTTTTAACTTTAGTCACATATACTGATATTTGGAAATTCCACATGATTCTTCCTATAACTGACATACTCCTGCACCCCTTACTATAACATCCTCTCCTCAAATCTCAAAGGATTTGGTTCCCTCCCCTATGGGAGTTCCTCTGACTAAGTCTACCAATGTAGAGACTGTTTCTCCCCCCTCTTCATTGAAGACCGTGGCCACAACCCTATATCTGAGTGAGCTTGTTTCGGAATATGTTCCATTCCCAAGGTAAACCAAGACCATGGTCTTAGGTCTACATCACTTTATCAGTCAATGCGATTATAGATGTTGAGAGCGATCTGAATTTTAGTGTCAGAAACCCCATTGGACAAGTTGAAACATTGATTAGGTCATCTTTGATTAATTTTTACCACCCTCAACTATGATGGTTTTGACTATTCTTCCCTTTATTATCGAGTAAAGGATGTGATCTTTGTGTGAGAACAGAATAGGTACCTTGATTTTATGGCAGAATCCACTGAGGTTTCTTCTTTAGTGAAGAATAATTAGAGAGGAGATGTGAATTAGGATTCCCAATTTGTGATGGAGGCTGCTGCTCACAAGGATGCAATTAATGTAGAAAAAATTCAAAGTGATCATCTCCAGTCTAAAATCGACCGTCTTTAGATAGATCTATCCTAGTTTAATATGTGCTCCAGATATTGGGAAAGACCATGCTGGAGTATCCAAGACTCCAATACATGGTGTAGAAATCCATAATTGATGACATCGCCAAAGCGGAGGAGGTGAAGCATGTGGCAGAGGTGGAGACTGAACATGTCAACCCAATTCACCAATATGTGGATTTATTAGATAAATGACTTTTTAATCTCAAAGGCTCATTTGAGTAGATTCTATAATGGTGGAAACAAATTTCAATCATGTCTTGGATGGTACATTAATAAGAGAGGATTATTCATGTGGAAATCCCTCTTTTTTCATATTGTGAATGGATGTGTATTTTAAATTTTCTTTATTACTATTCAGATTTATTCCTTTCATAATGTGTATGATATATAGTTTCTATGAAATTATGATACTGTCTAATGATACCCATCCTTTGTGTAAAATCAATAGAACCAAAATGTTTGGATATGTAGATTTGGATAATTAAAAACTATTTTTTGAAGAGTGATCATGAATGCCCACAAACATGAGCTTCTCTATTAAGGATCTGTTTGGTTTATCTTTGGATCACCTAACTCATATAAGGATAAATGGGTAGAATATATGTCCTGGGGGGATATGTCTCCATTATTGTCCAAATAAAATGGTCTTGGTGACCATATATTGATTTTTCTAAGTCCATACAATGATCCTTATAATCTCTCATAGGAAAAATAATTTCTGTGTGCTTTAGTTTATTGTCTTTTAGCTCATGCCTTCTATTTCTCTTATTTAAGGTCTTTTAGCTCGGAACATATATCTCTTTATTTTTAGGTCTTTTAGCTCAGACTTTCTATCACTTTTGTTTAGGTTCTTTTAGATCAGACCTAATATCACATTAGTTTGGGGTTGTTTAGCTCAGACCTAATATCGCTTTAGTTTACGGTCTTTTAGCTCAGACCTAATATCTATTTAGTTTAAGTTCTTTTAGATTAGACCTAATATCGATTTATTTTATGGAATTTTATCATGTACCTAATGTTTCTTTAGTTTATGATATTTTAGCTATAACTTCAATTTATTTAGTTTAGGGTCTTTTAGCTTGGACCTTCTAACGCTTTAGATTAAGGTATTTCAGCTCGGACCTTATGTTACTTTATATTAAGGTCTTTTTTCATAGACCTCATATTGCTTTTGTTTAAGGTATTTTAGCTTAGAACTTCTATTGATTTAGTTTTGGGTCTTTTAGATAATACATACTATCACTTTAGTTTAGGGTCCTTTAGCTCGGAACTTCTATTGCTTTAGTTTAGGTTCTTTTAGCTTAGAACTTCGATATGATCATTGGAAATGGTGTAGACATGCTAGGAATGGCGTAAAACACTCTGAGGTGATGGGTTCTACCGTGGTGTTGCTAAGGTTAACAAGGATCGAAAAGCCCTTTTTTTCAGAGTGACACATTTGGTTGATGACCATAGGCACATATTCAAGAGCGATATTCATGCATGCATAGCCAAGAAAAGGGCCTTTGAAGTCAGGTATCCTTTCCAAGGGATATGGATGATTTATAGAGGTGATATCGATTTAGCGAGAAATATTAGGGAAGGTAGATCCACTTGTATAGACGTAATACAGGTGGTAAAAATCATATTCATAATGTTTGAGTCCATGAATAGAGATAGTGAAGACATGCTGGGTATGTCCCATGAAATTTTGAGATGCCAGGTTCCACTATGGGGTTGATAGGGCTCACAATTATTAAGGTTCCCTTCAAGAAAGGAGAATATTCCTTTATATTTCAGGTCAAGGCCCTCATGGGTTAGTAGCGTGCCAAGAGAAATATTATCTCCACCTCTCTCTAAGGGCCATAAAAGGCTTTCGGAGACTCAAGAATCCAAATAATGAAGTTGGGTATGGAAGTAAGGATACCCATCAAGAGTTATGGAACACTAGGGTAATTAGCTCTTAAATAATAAAGCTCGAGCCCTACACCATGTGGTTTTAAATCACAATTTGTGTGTTATTTAAATCTAGTGAATGAAGTGCCACAGTCCGTACTTGGGAAAGGGTATAAAATAGAGAGATGTAACATCATAGATATCAAATATGGTTTGATAGTTTTCCATATGGATTGTAAATCACAACCCAGAGTGCTCGATTTGGGAGGATGATATGGTAAAATCATACAGGTAGTGGTTTAGACACACTAAGGTGTTGAGTGATTCTGCGATGATGTCAGGGCTCATGAGGATTAGAACGTCCTTTTTTAGAGTGACACATTTGGTTGATGGCCATAGGTGCATATGCAGGAGCCATGGACATGTATGCATAGTCAAGAAAATGGTCATTGAAGCCAAATATCCTTTCCAAGGGCCATGTAAGGTTTCGATGACCTAATACACCCAAACAAATAAAGTGTAATCTCTGGGAAGTGTAAAATCCAAGGAGGGTGAGAGTACCCTAAAAGTTGTTACACTACCTAAAGAATGTATTTTCATGGCGATGGGATGTGAAAAGATATTAATATAAATTTTGTTTGGACTCGGTGGTCTAGAAAGTATAATTTTGGATTTTACTAGGGTTACTAGTTAAACCATATGAGATTTATGCCTTATAAGTTTTCTCCCTGATTTTTTCCTAAACATTGAGAATGAGGAGTTTAGCAGGTGAAGAATCAACTTTATGTTAGGTCATCCTTTTTAATTTTTCATCTTGGAAAGTTTTTTGTCTCTTTAATTGTAAATTTAAGGTCTTGTGATTGGGAACACTGTAGGATATATTTTCAAGGTCGTATAAATTTTACCAAAACATAGGTATTTTAGGGTCATGAATCACATGGACCTAATATTGGAGATGTTACAAAAGAGCCTAATAAGGATACCCTCGGTTAAATAACCCCAAAAACCTTTTGAGTAGGGGATGGAAATGTTGTAAACCATGGATTAAGGTTCTTGGGTCATGAGAAATTATATGGGATTGTCATACAAGGAGAGGTTCAAACACACTAAGTTGTTGAGTGTTGCTGAAACGATGTCAGGGACAATGAGGATCAGAATGTCATTTTTCAGAGTAACAAATTTAGTTGATGGAAATAGGCACATATTAAGCATACATGGGAATGTATTAATAGTCAATCAAATGTTACTTAAAGCCGAATATCCTTTCCAAGGGCCATGAAAGGTTTGAATGATCTGAGAAACCTGAGACATAACGTGTGGCTTATGGATTGAGGTGCTCTAAAAGATGATGGAATCACCCTATACTCTGGTTGATTGGGGTATGTCTCTTATGATCCTTTGATAAAGATGGATGAATGGGTAAAAATTTTACCAGTTTAACATCATGTAGTGGGGATGTACTTTCCTCCATGCAGTTTAACATCATGTGGTATGTATATTCTTTTATGATGTTTAATGTTATGCGGTAAGGGAATAATTCCATGCAGTTTAACATAATGCAGTAAGGACGTACTTCCATGCAGTTTAATGTCATGTTGGACGAATTTATTTACATGTGGTAAGTATGTATATCCATGTAGTTTAACATCATGAGGTAATGACATATTTCCATGTATTTTAGCATCATACGGTAAGGATGTGGGAACCGTTGTGAAGGTGTGAAAATGTTGAAAATGGGCCCAATAATGGAGACTTCAGATTCACTATGTATCTCATGAGGATGAAAATCAAGCCACACGTAGTTCTGATTGAAGTGTCCTATATAGGTCAAACCCATATGCAATGAGGGGGAAGTTTTTTTTTATTTTTTTGTTGTGATTGGGCTTGGAGATGGAAATTCGGGAATCACTACATATCCTATGAGAGAAAGAATCAAGTCACACATATTTCTCAAATGGGGAATAATCTATATAGGTATGGACTATACATAGAGGTGGGAATTATTTCCATTGACCATTGGAGATGGCCCTAGGATTGGAGATCTACGTGTCACTATGTATCCCATGATGATAGGAATAAAGATATACATAGTTCTTTATGTTCCATGCAGTTTAATGTCATGTAGTGAGGATGAAGGTGGACTGACGTGAATAAATGGAAATGTTGTAGCTTGGACTGAGAATGGGTGTTTGGGAATCACGATGTATCGCATAAATGGTGAGAATAAATATATACGTAGTTCTAGAAATTACATTCATTTTAACATCATCTAGTGATGAAGGAGGTGAACCAATATACATTGATGGGAGCATTATGGTTGGGCCCAATTATGGAAATCTAGGCGTGACTAAGTATCTAATGGGAATGAGAATAAAAAAACACATAGTTCTTGGAGAACCATGTAGTTTAATGTCATGAAACATAGACATGGACTGTGAATATTAATGTCATGTGGTGAGGATTCATAATATACTTTTTGTGTACCTTTATGCCTCAATTCTATGGGTATTTTCTGCCAAAATTCCTAATATTACTTGATCTATGATTGGTGTGAGAAATAAGGAACACCATGGGTTTCCATACATTTTAGAGATAGAAGGGGGTATGATAAGGGAATTTTGAATCATGTAGTGGATAGACGAAGATATAGGATTGATGCATCCCCACGTATCCCATCAAAAATAGTAATTAAACCATACATAGTTCTAAAAGAACCATGTTGTTTAACATTATATGGAAATGATGTAGGCAGATCGACGTGAATGGAGATGGATATCATGGATCGGTGTAGTTTTTCATCATGCGGTAAGGACATTGGGTTACCCATCATAAAGGGGTATGTTCTGGGTTCGTATAGTTTTATTTCATGCAGTAAGGAAATTGGATCACCCATTATGAATAGAAAATAATCCTATGGATATGACCAATAATAAAGGTTCGAGTGGCACTACACACCATATGAAGACATGAATCAATTCATGTGTAGTTATTAAGAATCCATGTAGTTTGACATCTTTTGGAAAGGATGAACTTCATACAGTTTAACTTTATTATGTCAAGATGGATGATGGGACTTTGATCACACCGCGATTAAATATTTGGTTTTCACACTTACACCACTGTACAAAACTAGTATTGTATTGAAAATTATTAAAACAATAAAAAATTTCACTTCATGTTTGATTCAATTATTTTGTTTTTACTTACTTTAAAAAGGAAAATGTTACTTTTTTTGATAATTATATTGTATGTGGAGGTGATTTGGAGGACCATGATGATGTCTAAGAAAAATGGGCCAAACTGCGCAGGATCCATACAAACTAGTGGACTCATCCTAACACTTCTAATAAACCATGCATACCAATGGGATGAAATTATATGGGATGGTCAAAATTTCATTAGTCTACATTTAATTTGAAGTAACCCAAGACTCATTCGACCATCTAGTGGCCCAACCTACCTGCTTTTTCCAACACACCGAATCTGCACGAAGTCAAAAGTTGTGTGTTGTGTTCTGTCAATATCTCAAGTTGTGATTTTCCAAATGGTGACAAACATTCAGTAGAGATATTCTAGAGGTGAGGCTACAAAGTTTTAGTTTTTTTAAAAGTGAGATAAGATTGTTTGGCCATAGAAATCCATGGTCCATGTGATTTCTCTAAATTAGGGTGCTCAAAACCACCTTCCATTTTTCCTATAAAATGGAACCTTGGGATCCCCATTTGTAAGTTCCACCAAAGAGTGAAGTGCTGACAATTTAATGTTTTATAGGAGTCCGTTTTCATCCTCAAAGTTATGGAGGCCCCTATCCTCATAGGGGGATCAAGAATGAAGAAGGAGTTCCACCCGAGCTACCTCCTCCCGATGTCGAGCTAAATGGTGGGCGTTCGTTGCGAGGGAGCTACACACATGTAAAGGGAGTTCCGATGCATATATTAGATACTGGTTTGGGTGTTTTGGGTGATAAAAAAATTCTTTCTATGTATCTTAAATTATTTATTATTGGAATTCCTATTTTGATGCATTTGATTGATTTTCTCTTAATTTATAACCGATCGGTGTGAGGTTTTGAGTGTGTGACCTGTGTTATTCCAATTGGACAACACAATAATCCTTTTATTAACCACTTTCATGAGATTTCAATATATTTTGTAAGATCTTATTCCATTCATAAGTTCTAGAACTTGAAAATATGATTGTTATGTCAATGTTTGGGTCTTCAAACAATGAAATAAAGGCTTAGGAATTAATTAGGATTCCAATTAATTTTAACCAAAGAGTTACTCCAAACCAAAATGAATATCTAAGAACAATGAACAAGAAATATGTGTAGTTAAGTCAAAATGACCCATTTTTTCTCAGATTTTTTCAAAATCCACTTGGTTTTTCAACAATTGAACTCTTTATGTTAAGTTATTTTCTTTAAACTATTTTCAAATGACCCCCATTTTTAGTAATTTTTATTAAAAATGCATACTATAAACCAACCAATGCTCCTTGAGATATTAACAAGGGTCTTAACTATACAATATTTTAATCTTAAAATATTAATCAATTTGATGTGTCACGAAAATGTGTTCAAATTTTGGCGTTATTTCCGGGGAGCACTTTGGTTTTTATTACATGTTTTGGATAATATTTTTTTTGTAAAATTTGGAATATTTATTTGCTTTATCTTATACCTTTAACTAAATTTCATTTGTTTTTATTTATTTATTTTATAGTTTCAATGTATGATTCATTCCACTTAAGAAGATTTACCACCTTTTAAACCCGAACTATAGAGGATCCTACGTTAGTGACACCGAGACAGAGAAGATAACCCTTTGAAGGAGGACACACAAATCATCAACACTCTTCTTGATCCTTCTAATTATTCCACTAGAAATCAAATTAAAACTAAACAAAACTTGCATATCATGGCTAAAAATAACTGGAAACTAAAATAACTAACCTCACCTGATGTTTATATACAACCCGCATATATTCAAATACAAGGAGAGGCACTAAATTTTGAACTAAAATATGGATTAATTCATTTATTACCATAATTCCATGGAATCACTAGAGAAGACCCACATAAGCATTTAAAATAATTTCACACTGTGTGTTCCACCTTAAAACCGACAAATGTGGATAAAGAATAAGTAAAGCTTAGGTAATTCCCATTTTCATTAGAAGAAACTACATAATATTGGTTGTATTATGTTAACTCACAAATTAGAGACTGGGGAGACATGAAACATCTTTTTCTTGAAAAATATTTCCCATCCTTTAGAACTGAAAAAATATAGAAGGAAATTTCTAGTATAAGTTAATCGAAAGGGGAAACACTTCATGAATACTGGGAAATATTTAAAAGGATTTGATCAAGTTTTCCACACCACAAAATAAGTGATCAACTTTTAATTCAGAATTTTTATGAATATTTAATCCATATTGATCGAAATATGATCGATGTTGCTAAAGGTGGTGTACTAGTGGATAAGACCACAATTACTACAAGAAATTTAATTGAGAACATGGTGAAAAACACTCCACAATTTATTTGAAGATATAGTGGACCCATTTGAGGTTTCCATGAGGTTAAGAGTACTGAATCTATGAAGAAGGTGGACACAAAGTTCAAAGAGGTAAGTACCATTCATCGTCAACTTACTCCTTCCCAAGGGAAATCCCAATTTACTCCTCTCTTCCATTGTGATATAAGTTCTTATAACACCCACTACTCTGATGAATGACACCAATTGCAAGAAACTTCTGAGAGTTTTGAGGAAATCTTTCTAGTCTTCCCCTATAACTAACTCGTTAGGAAATAAACATACTATCCATCCAAACCTGAGTGGAAAGACAACCAAGACTATAGGAAAGGGTGGTATTAAAACCAACCACAACAAAAATGGAACCAACTAGGGAAGATTAGCCATCCACCACCACCACCCATAAATCCTCAACCACAATAAAGGCCTTTATAACAAAACCCTCAAAAATCCAAGCCTAGCCTAGAAGACATGATGAAACAAATGGATTCCAATAATCTCTAATTCCAACAAATCACCCAAGATACCATACAAGACCTAAAAATCCAATTAGGCTAACTTTCCAACTTAGTGGGGGAAATACAATTTCATGGGTCAGGTAAACTACCCTCTCAACTAGTAGTTAACCCTATAGATAAGGGTAATGTTAGTGTCATCACCCTTCAGAGTGGAAGAAAACTTAACATCCAAATGAAACCTCCACTAGAGTCATCCCTTATTAAGGAAACCACCATCCAAACCATAGGAAATTCTCTAAATGAGGTAGGAACTTGTACTGAGAGAATCCATTCCAAAAGAAAGAGTGTGCGTATTGATGAGTCACCTATCCCAACCATTCATATTCTATTTCCCCAATGGACTACCCATACATGAAAAAAAAGGAAACTTAACATGATACAGAAATATTGGAAACTTTCAAAAAAAGATTAGGTTAACATCCCCTTGATTGATGTCATGAAGAAAATTCCAAGAAATTCCAAGTTTCTAAAGGATATGTTTACACACTGAAGGTGACTTCAAGGTGATGAGAAGGTGAGATTGGTGGGGAATGGATTAGTATTGATTGAACCACGACTTCCCACTAAATTAAATGATCCTGGAACATTCTTAATTTCATGAATCATAGGGGAGTATTCCTTTTCCAATGCTATGCTTTATTTAGGTGACTCTATAAATGTGATGCCTCACTCCATTTACTCATCAGTGTAGGTATGGGAACTGAATCCCACAAGAACTAAATTTTACCTTTCAAAACAAATTACTTCACACCACTCTAGTGTCTTAGAGGATGTTCTTGTCAGGGTGAAAATTTTAATTTTTCATGCTATTTTTTATGTCCTAACAATAGAAGATGATAACATGAATGGACATGACCCAATTATATTGAGAAGACCCTTCTTGAAAACAATAAAAACAATAATTAATTTCAATAATGGTATATTATCTTTGGATTTTGGTGGTGAATGTTTCCACTTCAACATCCATGATTCCATAAAGCACCCCTCAGAAGAACATTCCTGTCTCTCTGTAAATTCAATTGATGTACTCACTTACATAGAAAAAAACATGTTTTCTTTCCCCTAACCCCATTTCTGAGTTTTAATCATTGATTGAAATGAAAGTAAATGAATCATGCATTGATTGTTGTAGTTTTCTAGAAAAACTTCCTGCATGTTTTCTAATTAAGTATTTCTTGAACACTGAGGATCACATGACCATCGATGATACTGTTAAGCTTGTAAAAGCTCAATACTCATCTGAGGATTATACCATTGAGGATTTAGATGAGATTAGTGACCTCTCACTTTCACACAAACTCCCATCAATCAAAAATAAACCTAAATTGGAACTAAAAAAACTCCCTAAAGATTTAAAATATTCATATCTTGAGAATGGAAACAAGATTCCTGTCATCATTACTAGTTCACTCCCTCTTGAGAATAAATTGCATCTGCTTGAACTTTTGAGGGAGTATAAACAAGCATTGGGATGGAAACTTGTGGAAATTCCCAGTATTATCCCATCAATATTTACACATCATATTTTTTTGAAATTATTAGGCTAAACTAGTGAGGTAGGCACAATGTCAACTAAACCCAAACCTCTTAGTTGTAGTTAAAAAGTAGGTAACAAAATTATTTTATGCTAGAATCATTTACCCTATCTCTGACAGACAATGGGTCAGTACTATTCAATTAGTTCCTAAAAATGGGTCTTATAGTAATCAAAATGAAAATATTGAATTGGTTCCAACTCATGAATAGAATAGTTGGTGTGTTTTTTAGGATATAACTGACTAAACCAACACACTAGGAAGAACCATTTCACATTTCTATTCATTGACCAAATTCTAGTGAGGCTAGAGGGGAAGTACCTTTACTATTTTATTGATGGGTATTCTGGATACTTTTAGATCCATATTTCCCATAAGGATCAAGAAAAGACAACCTTCACTTTTCCCTTTGGCACATTTTCCTATAAAAGGATTCCATTTGTTCTGTGCAATGCTCTGGGTGATTTCTAGTGATATATGGTTAATATTTTTTTGGAATACCTAGAGAATTTCATGGAAGTTTTAATGGATGAGTTCAATATTTATAGATACTCTTTTGATGAATGTTTGAGTAGTCTTGATTTTTTCCTACATCATTGTATTGAAAATAAACTCATATTAAATTTTGGGAAATTCCATTTCATGGTGAAACAAGGTATAGCTTTGGGGCATGTCATTTCTAGGGATGGTATCCAAGTAGATAAATAAAAAGTGAATGTGATTTATTCCCTACCATTCCCAAAACAATGTATGGTATATGTGGTCATTCCAAGGTTATGTTGGATTTTAATATCGTTTCATTCATGAATTGAGTGAAATGTTACTCCCCTATCCCAATTGCTCAAAAAATAAAAGAAATTTATTTCTTATAATGAATGTGAGGAGGATTTTAATAAGTTAAAATGGAGTCTCATGTCGCCCTCGATAATCCAACCACCTCGGTGGGATTTTACATTGGATCTCAAATGTGACACCTCTAACTATGTAGTTGGGGTAGTATTATCACAAAGGGTTGATCAAGCTCTACATTTCATTGCCTATGCCTCAGGTACACTGGACCCTGCCGAAGTAAACTACACCACAACTGAAAAAGAATTACTTTCCATAGTGTTTTTCTTGGATAAATTTTGGTCATACCATTTATGGTCCGAATTCATTGTATTCTCAAAACATGAAACCGTCTAGTATCATATAAAGAAACTGGATGCCAAACCACGTCTCATCACTGGATGCTCCTCCTTCAAGAATTCAATCTAGACGTTAAAGATGAAAAAGGAGCATAGAATGTGGTGGATGACCATATCAGTAGGATTCACCCGTCATCGAACATTGAATCATCCCCCTATTTTCCCATAAATGACATGTTTCATGATGAGAAATGGTACTAAGTGAAATATTTTATTCCTTGGTATGGTGAAATTTTAAATTATTTTGCAGCATCTTAAATTCTTGCCGATTTCAATAAAAACTAGGACGATCGTCTAAAACATGAGTCTTTTTGGTAAATTTGGGAAGAACCTTACCATTGGCACACATGTAGTGATCAAGTCCTCAGGAATTGTGTTCTTGATAGAAAGTTTTGGTCCATACTTAGGTTCTTCCACACTCTTGATTTTGGGGGACACTTTGGTCCCCAATAGACTGCTCACAAGGTCCTTGATTCTGGTCTCTTTTGGCCAACACTTTTTTTGGGATGCCCATAATTTCTATAAATCTTGTCCTCAAAGTCAAATAATGGGGAATGTATCTAAAAAAATGAAATTACACAACAACCCTTGCTCTTCCATGACATTTTTGATGTTTGGGGCATTGACTTTATGGGGCCATTCCCAAATTCATTTGGCAAGATTTATATTTTTATAGAAGTGGATTATGTTTCAAAATTGGTAGAGGAACACACCAAAAAGATTTATGATTCCAAGAATGTTGTGGAATTTTTGAGAACCCAAATTTTCTATAGTTTTGGATTACCTAGATTCATCATTAGCGACCAGAGTTTTCATTTATGAAACTGAAAAATGAAATCACTTTTTCATCGGTATGGGGCCGATCATCAAGTGTCTACTACATATCACCAACAAACCAATGGTCGAGATGAGGTCTCAAATAGGGAGGTAAAACAAATTCTTGAAAAAATGGTTCAACCTAATAGAAAATATTAGAGTCTTAGACTCGATGATTTATTATGGGCATACCATACTTCTTTAAAAAATCTTATTGGCATGCCACCATATCAACTAGTGTTTGGAAAGAGTTGTCACCTCTTAATTGAGATTGAGAACTGGGCCTACTATGCCATTAAACAATTAAATTATAATTATTATGGTTCATGTTCTCAATGGAAGTTGCAGATTCAGGAGTTGGAGGCAATGAGAAGAGATTCATATAGGAACTCTTGGATTTATAAAGAGAGAACCAAGGATTCTTACAACCGTATCATCCTTCATCATCAGTTCCACATTGGAAAAAAGGTACTCCTTTACAATATAAGGTTGAAGTTTTATCCTAGTATGCATCATTCCCACTAGAATGGACCATACACTGTTACTAATGTGTATCCATTTGGTGTTGTTTATGTTCAAAATGAAGAAACCAAGGAAACCTTCAATGTCAATGGGAAGCAGCTAAAGCACTTCTAAGAATCCATTTTGGAGTCCCTGATAGAGGAACTCCATGTTCAAGAACAAATATATGAATGACACTCACCAGGTATTTTCCTTCCTTCCCCACATTTTATTTTATCACTGTGAGGACACTTCATACTCAAGGTGTGGGGGGATTGGTACATTTTGGGGTTAGTTAAGAATTTTCATCATTTTTTCCTTTTCTTGCTTGTTGAATAGTATTGACACTTTCCACTATTTTATCCCTCATTTTTTTACTTGGATGATAATTTTATCATGGAAAAAGATTAAAGATTTAAAATAATTCCAAATCATTTTCTATTCTTGAGTCGATTGTGTGTAAAATTCTTTTGTTTTTGGAAAAATGTTTTTAAAATTAATGTTGATATAGAATCTTTTTTTAGAATTTGTATTTTTAAATCATTATTAGGTGTTTAATGTATTTTTGAAGACCATACCTCATTAGCGCTGACCAATATTTTAATCCCTTACCCAAGATACATTCTAAGCCCTTTATTTCATATTCTTCCTTTTAATAACTTTCTTGAGAGTCTGATGTCATGTAGAGAAACTAGAAATTTCCCTGATTCTGTCTGAAGCCATAATATTCAAGTGTTATACATTCATGATAGAGGCCATCATTCATCGGACATATCTTCATACAATTAACCACTATTTATTTCACCTTGAAATTTTACCCTTCTTAAGCCTTAGATACCATGGAATTCTTTTTATGTAGCCACATTACAAGCTTATTTATCCATACCTAACCATATCTTATGTAAATTCTAGTTTTATATTTAGAAAGTGTGGGGGAGAGCATGTTTTTATGGGAATTATCAGGAATTATTCATTATTATTGGTTTATAGAAAGGGTGCCTATATTTTTCTTGGGTAGTGGGTTCACAAGCCATATTGTATCATTATTTTACAAATTTTACCTCTTTATCTCCAATTAAAATTGTCAAAAAAGAAAATAGTTCTATACATTGAAAAAAATAACAAAAAGAAAAAAAACTAATGGGGAAAATACGAAGCTTATTAATCATTATTCACTAATTAGCTATGAACCTCAAAAATGTACAATGGGGATAGTGAGTTGGAAGTGATGCACTTTGTGAGGGGACGAGTGTGTACATTAATTGTGAACACTTGCAAAATTATGAAGTGTTTTTTTATAAGTGATTAAACTGTCCTATTTTGCCTTAGATTTTGTATACATTAAATCCTACCAACACTTGAACCTAAAAACAACCTTTTGGAAGTTCTCTTGAGTATCACACTAGCTTTTGCTGGTAGAGAACATATAATCTTGGAAATCATATGGTAACATCACATGAATATTGGGAAAATAGAGTAACTCCACTATTATATGTTCCTTGGGTGAATATGGAGATTTTCTAAGTGAGGTAGGTTGTGACATGTTGAATGGGTGAACAAATGAATTTTAAAAAATTCGAATGTGAGAGAAGAAAAATGATAGAAAAATCGATTTCATAAATGAGACATGATGAATTCCATTCTAGAAGAATCTTGGAAATTTTTTCACCATTGATTTTGGAATGAGACACGGTTAGGATATATGAATTTTCCCAAGAGTGTAAATGTTTAGGTGTGGTGGTGTGATTGCACTGTGATTCACTGTTTCATTTTCCACCTTACACCACTATGCTAAACTAGTTTTGTATTGAAAATTGTTAAAATAATAACAAAATGAACATCATGTTTGATTCAATTATTTTGTTTTTATTACTTTTAAAATGTTAAATTTTATTTTTTTGATAATTATATTATAGGTGGAGGTGATTTGGAGGGCCCGTGATGATGTCTAAGAAAAATGTCCCAAACTGCACAGGATCCAAAAATAATTGTGGATTTAACTGTACACATATACTAAAACGTGCATAAAAATGGGATGAATTTGAGGTATGGTATAAATTTAATTGTTCTAAATTTCTTTTGAAGGAACCCAGGACAAATTCATCCATCTGGTGGCCCAACTGAACTGATCTTTCGAGAACACTAAATCTGCATGAAGTCAAATTGGTGTACTGTGTTCTGTCAATATCTCAATATGTGTTTGTGAAAATGGTGCTAAATTTTTTTTTGAGATAGTACAAAGGCAGGGATACAACTTTTTAGATTTTTAAAAAGTGAGATAAGACTGTTTGTCCATAAAGAACCATGGGCCAAGTGGTTTCTCTAAATCAGGGTTCTCAAAACCACCTTCCAGTTTTCATATAAAATGGAACCTTGGGATCCCCATTTATTAGTTAGTCTAAGGAGTGAAGTTTTGACAATTTGGGGTTCTATATGAGACTTATCCTCATCATAGTAGTTTTGGAAGCCCTTATCCTCATATAGGGATCATGAATGAAGAAGGAGTTCTACTCGAGCTACCTCCTCCTCTCGATGTCGAGCTAAATGGTGGGAATTCATTTTGAGAGAGGTACACACATGTCAAGGGAGTTCCGAGGAATATATTAGCTACTTTTTTGGATTTATTTGGGTGTTAAAAAATTTATACCCATTTATCTTTAATTATTTCTTATTTTTATTCTTTTTTTGATGCATGTGATTGATTTTCTCTTAATTTCTAGCCAATCGGTGTGAGGTTTTTGAGTGCATGACTTGTGTTGTTCCGATTGGACAACACAAGAATGATTTTCTATCCCATTTTCTTGCGATTTTAATCTGCATTGGAATATCTTATTCCATGAATAAGTTTTGGACCTTGACAATAGGATTGTCATGTCAAGGTTTAGTTCTTCAAGAAATGAAATAATGTCCTAGTAATTAATGAGGATTCCAATTAATTTCAACGAAATAATTACTCCAAACCTAAATTAATATCTAAGAACAATGAACGTGAAATGTTTGTAGTGAAGTCACAATGACCACTTTTTCTCATTTATTTCTTAAAATCCACTTGGGTTTTCAACTATAAAACTCTTTCAGTTAACTTGTTTTCTTTAAACTATTTTCTAATCACCCCCTTTTTAGTACTTTTTTATTAAAAACACATACTCTAAACCTTCCAACACTCCTTGAGAGACCACCTAGGGTCTACCCTATATAATAAACCAACCTTGAAACCATAATCAATTTTACATGTCATGACAACGTGTTTAGACATACTTTGATGTAGATTCCTAGGATAATATCTCATGAAAAGTATTTCTTGAGAAACCACACATTGGTGGGAGGTGTGACATGCTCCCCATCTATAGTGGACGGTGAATTGGTTACATTATGATAAAAATTATGTATTACATAATGTACTTCCCAATTAGGCTAAAATTTTTGGGGATTCTTTCCTAGTAGCATTGGGGTTCTTAGGGCCCACACCATTTCTCCTTGAAAGAATGAATGGAGGAACACATTTCTATTAAAGGCCCAATATATCTTATTCTGATGAATTTTCAGACAGTGCAGTGTGAAAAACCTCGCCACATCTATCTATTCCAACCCATAAAATTTCTTTTGTGATTCATAATCATCTGATTGTTTCCCTTAGATTTACAACTAGAGCGATGGAAGTTGGACTTACATGGTTAACATTGCCTTAGTTCTGTATACCAATGAGTATGGTATTTCTTGTGTAACAGTACATGTGTAGTATGGTAGGACCATAAAGTATAAAAGAGTTTTTCTGGCCAAGAATTCTTATTGGTGTTCACCATCTTCTAGACTATATTTTAGAGAGTCTTATTGAAATCCTTTATCTATCCATTTTCCACTACATGATTGTGATATGAGTGATTGGACTCAATGTTTTACTCCTGGTACATTTTCTTCAAATTTTTTGAATAGAAGTTGGTGACATTTTCCATAAATGTTGTGTGGGGGACTCCGAACCTGGTGATGATATAGGACTTCACGATGTTGGTGATATTCTTCATCCTGACCTCCTTAAGTGGAATGGACTCATCCCATTTGGGAAAAATTCCGTAATATTAAGGATATACCTGAACTTATTATCCGTGGATGGAGAATACAACCCCACAACATCCACCCCCAAACAAAAAATGACCAGGAATATCTAGCTATATATAGAAATTATGGAGGTTAGAGGATGAAGTTCACATGGATTGGGAATACATGACATTTCATTGTGAATTTCAAATAGTCTTGTATCATGGGTTACTAGTAATATACTAACCTACTAGTTTGATAGGAGAGCCTGGTCATGGAGAGATGGGTTTTGTAAGATCCTACATGGACTTATTACATGATGGCATAACTCTCTCCTTATACTATGTATCTGAGGAGGACCACATTGAATCCATGATTGTAGAGGGTTTTCTTCTCATTCAGGAAATCATACAGGGTAATATTTTCTAAATGGTGCTGAATTTTTTCTCTTCTAGATATTTCCATTGGGAGAGTCTCATCTTGTAGATAACCAATTATAGGATCCATCCATCTAGGTGTGACTATTGCTAAATATTGTTATGGGGTGGTGTTGCCCTGATTCATCTCTTCTATATCACATATGATTATTTTTGAGACCATTATCCATTGTATAATGTAGAATATTGTTTATTCTTAATCTGGATCAGCCAAGATGGTGGCTGTATTGGCCAATGAATCTGTGTAATCATTCTGTGATCAGGGAACATGATGCAATATATGTTTGAAAGGGAACTATTCCATTAGTCCCCTTACATAGCCAATGAAAAGGTAAAATTATTCCTTCTTGATGGTTTCTTAACCATAGACATAATTTATCACTAACTATGAATGTAATTTTATGTTTAGGTAGGCCATTTGCAGTTGTAGGGACAGTTCCAAGACAACTATGAGGGATTTGTATTCTACCTCATTATTTGGGCATCCTTCAGATAGTGAAAAAGATTAGGGAATGAAAATTATTTTTTAGGAGAGAAAAATACAATCCCTAGTACATCTTGATTGAAATTTGAGTTTTCCATCCTTGTTCCAATAGAACATTGTGAGGAACCATCAAAATACATCTCCCATGTTTGGGAAGAATCATGGTCATATAAGACCTCTTCATCTAGAATCTTAGTTTCATCTGATATATTCAATGGGGAAGAATGTACTTTGAGGAAATAATTCAGGGATTTTATTTTCACTGACTTCTATGATAGAAACTAGATGTCATATTACTGAATAATGACCACTCATTGGGACAAATTTTTAGTCAGCATCAGATGACCAAGGATATACTTGAGCATATCAATATGAGAGACCAGTTGTAATTTGTGGTGCTATAAGTAATGCCTTAGCTTTTTCACTATGAAGATAAGCATGAGGAAGTTCTTCTCGAAATCAGAGTATTAGGTCTTAGTACCTATAATAGTATAACTAAGATGATATAAACTAGTATTTCTCCCCACATCATTCTTTTTTGCAATGAGGGAACCTAATTCCCATTCCATAGCGGGCACATATAAGATGAGTGGCCTCCCTTACAATGGAGGAATCAAGACTAGTGGGTGCAGTAGGTACTACTTGAGATTTTAGAAGGCTTTTTTTAATCATCATAACATTGATATATATTTCCCTACTTAATTAGCTGGGTGAAGGGGAGATATTTTCCATCCAGGTTGGAAGTGAACAACCGAATTTATCAAAGGTACCCTTATATCCCCCTAGATTCTTTGAGATTTATGGTTGCTGACATTGCTAAGAAAACACTATTTTTCTCTTGTAAAACCTCAATGTCATAGTGGCATACCAAAAAACCATGGAAATTCTCTGAGTTTACCCCAAAAGTTCATTTTAGCGGATTCATCTTTAGATTTTTCCATCGTAGCTTGTCAAAAATTGTTTGATGGTCCATGAAGTGGTCACAAAACAATTTGGATTTAACCACAAGGTTTTTGAACTAAATTTAAACTATCTTTCCCAAGAATGTATTAAAGATATGGTGCATGTCACATGGATATGTGGTATACACATTCTTCAATCAAAAGGGCATTAACTGATAGGATAAATTCCCTTGAGGTGTTGTGAAGGTAGTTGCTTCTCCATCCTCAGGGGCCATCTTTATCTGATTGTACCCCAAGAACCCATCCATGAAATAAAGGGATTATAAACCAGTAATTCCATTGATCAAGAGTTTTTTGATTGGAAATGGTAAATAATCCTTTGGGTAATTCCGATTAAGGTATATTAAATCAGTGAAGACCCTAATATTCTCATTCTTCTTATTTATATGGACAATTTTGGAAAGCCACCGTGGGTATTTCTCCTCTCATAAAAAGTTGCCTTCAATCAAATTGTTGAACTCTTCTTCTATATTGGTGTCATGATAGATGTGCATCCTTCTGGATACCTTCTTGAATCCTCAATGCTCCTCTGGTAGCTCAAGATGATGTGTAGCCAGATATAGATTCAGTCTAGGCATTTCAGTGTAGTTCCTTACGAACAAATATCAGTGCTGATTCAGAAATTCGGTGTACATATCTTTATTTTATAGGGGTGTGGTGTCACTAATCAATCTTGGTCGTGGGTATTCCTATATTTCTATATTTATATGCCATATTTCATTGATGGTGGGGGAGACACCTTCCTTGAATGATGGAGGGGAATTCCTAAGGTTGTACTCATCTTCCTCCATCTCAGAATATGTACAAACATTTCCAGATGAAGATAGATATTTTGGGACTTCACTATCATTATTAGGGTGAGGGATAAAATGAGAAGAAATGTTATCATCCCTTGTTGACTAATTCATTGTAGAGAGATGTCAGAATTGATAGTCTTAGAAGATTTCATTGGGGATAAGAGGGGATTGGACCTTTGGGATTAAATATGTAATGTTGACTTGTTTTATGGGATCACATAGTCACCATAGAAGATAATTTAGAGATTCACATGAGTTGTTCCCAATGAATTTGGAGTGGAAAACTATATATCATCATCAACCATTGGTTTTTTGACTCCCATTTTATAGAATTTTGCTTAATCATTTTTGGACCCACAAGACTCAAAGGGAGAACTAGAGCCATGTAGCATGCCAACTTTTCAATTAATAGGATACTTTCAACATTGGTGAAATGTTGAAGGTATTTTTAAGTGGCTATGGATCTAGGGACTTCTAAGTAATATGTTATATGATCTGTGTTTCTGGATTACTATAAACTCAATGTCTGATGTAATATACCCAAAGTGGTTTTGAGCTTGATTTTCCCAAGAGGTATTTTCTCATGCTTATCACACCCTTGGATGGTTATCTTAGTGGGAGAAAAATCCTCTTCTCCATAAACCTAATTTTATAGGGTTCAGATTGGGATAAGATTGATATGAGAATCATTATCAATTAGAGACCTTTGGATGTTGACATTATTGAGTTCACCTAAGACATATAGGGGTTTGATGTGTCCTTCAAGGGCCTCTTTCTGATCTTGACCAGTGAATGAGATGAAAATGTGACATTCTGATGACATGGTCTCACCATGATAGACCTCGGATGTAGTGACTTCTACCTCAAACTCTTGTGGGCTCTACAGGGATTCAAAAATTGCATGCCTGAGTTCTTTTAAAAGATGGAGTGCATTGAGGACTGAGATCTTGACTGGTACTGCCACTAGCTATTTACTAATGTTGTGAGTTTGTACCAGTGGTTGAAACATCCTAATATGGGGTTGCTTCTGGGCATGTAGATGAGGATCTGAGGCATGTGGGATGGATGGACCTAGTGCTTGTGTAGAGGCTGAGGGAGTATCTGCTTCCAGTGGCGTAGGTCACACCATCCTTCCCCATTGTTTGGGTTGATCAGATTGGACTCCCCCTAAGTATTCATTCAAGACAATGGGATGTGGATGCCTGCTGGAGGGATCTGAGGAACCTCCTTACCTATTTTGCGCATGTTGGAGTGATTGACCTTGAGTCTCAACTGCATATATGTCCTCCATGGGGTGATTACTAAAATATTAAGTCTGACCATATCTACACTATACCCTGTATTCTCGTCTCTGGTACCTACGACCTCTTGTTCACCGATTATGTGTGGGAAACTCATGATCGAGGGAAAATCATCATCAGGTAAGGTTTGTGACAAGTGTATTGTGTTTAAAGAAGAAAATATGATATCTTCATCTGATGAGGGTTACATTTGGTTGGGCATTGTCTATATTTTGGATGATGTAGGGAAGAATTCAATGAGATTTAATATTCACACTACTATAAAAATGGGCAAGGGAAGCGCCACCTTTTATCAAAGCTAAGAAAAAATCACTGATAAAGAATCATTGTATAAGTTGTAAAATTTTAACGCAGATACACAACTTCTTTATTAGTTCTTTTCTAGTGTTGATAAAGAAGCCATATAGTAGTGCTAAAATTAGAGGTCTTATAAAGGGTATCCTTTATCAATGCTAAAAAAGTGCTGATAAAGAGAATATTTATCTGTGATAAAAAAGCGCTGATAAAGGCTACCTTTATCAGCGCTAAAATTTTAGCGCTGATAAAACCGTAGTCCCATATTTTATAAAATCGGTCACATAGTGTCCTCAGTTTATCACGCCCTAAAGATCTCATGGTACTATACCCCTGCGACAACTCCTCCCCGATCTTCGCATTGCAGGACCTCCCCCCCCTAATCTTCACATTGCCGGACCTCCGCCGCTATCCCTACACCTTATCCTCCCCATCGAACCCCTTCTTTGGATCCTCCTCCCTGCAAACCCTACTTCTCCTCCTCGCCACCCGACCATACTCCCCGTGAACCCTACTCTTCCATTTCTCAATGGTTGGAGGCTCCTCTCGTGCACCTCCCCCTCTGGCGGTTGCGCCTTCCCCCCATGATGTAGCGCTGAAGGCTCCCTACTTCTCCTCCTCTAAGGTGAGTTTTTTTTCTCTTATTCTTGATTTTATTCTTGTTTTCTTGATTTATTTTGTTATTTATATGTTTGACATGATGTATTGAGATATGTTATTCCCAATGTGTTTATTGAGTATATGTTTATGATTATTTCCTTTACCATTAATTGTTGGATATTTGAGCATGTTGTGTCTAAGTGGCCTTAGGTGTTTATTTGAGTCTTGTTGTGAAATGTTTTAAAGTTATTTTTTTGTATAAATAAAGCAAGTGAGTTGTTTTTTTTTTGAGAAATGATAATGGTGTGTTTAGTTTTTGATAAGGTTTAGGCCTCTAGATTTGTTTTAAAATGCATGTGTTTGGTTTTTGGAAAGAAAAGGAAATTTTTTGGAAGTTGTCATTGGATTTTATTTTTTTCCCTTGAGATGATTATATATGTATAGCCTAATTTTTAGCTTTATTTTCAAACATGTTTGATAAATTTCCTTCAATAACCTATTGCATAGTTTCGGCGGGTTGTGGTGACCTACTGGGATTTTTAGCACACACCTATGTCTTTTTAGGTTCTTAGTTGGATCCAGTTTTATTCTTCATGGACGACGTTGAGGAGAGTAGGGTGGAGATGTTTTGGGTCTTGGATTACGTCAGTTAGTTTTCCCTTCATTCTTGCTTGTAGATGTTGCTTTTAGTTAGTTGTTATTGGGTGGTGTTATAGTTTCCTTTTTCCATGAAATACGGTTGGAATAAATGAAAATAATAATGGGTCATGGGTTGAAAATGATAAATGATTGTTTGTTAAATGATTAATGATAATTATTGGAATAATTATGTTTAATAAATGGTTAAATATAGAATAAATGTTATTAATGATTAATGAATGGATTATAGTGGGTAGTTATTTAATGATTGGTTTTACATTAAAATTCTTATCAATTGAAATGCATATGGTAATAAAAATTCAATAAATTATAATGTTAAATGAAATGAGAAGATGGTAATGTTGACATGGATGCTTATGGGATTTTTTGGGGATTAGTTGTGGCATTATAATGGAAGTGGTTATTATAGGGTGGTAGTAACAAGGCAATGGTTGACGAGGGTGTTTTTAATGTTAGTTTGGTGTAAAACCTTAGGAAAGATTTATGCGTAACTATATACTTATTATATTTTCTTATTATTTCTTACGCACCACCAATTGAGTCGAGTAACCTGATTGAAATCCATATGGGTACATTGGTTATGAGTGTTTTTCTCAATATCTAGGTAATAGAGGGAACACATATAGAACCACTCCCTCTCCCCCCCATTCACACTTAGTATGAGTTGTAATGGCTCAAAGTGGGTGTATATATATGACCTATAATGATTTTATGTTTTGGTGTATATATATTCTTGTTGACATGATTATGTGTATTTGGTGTGGATACATAGTGGGGGTTGAGCATTGTAGGAGGAGATTATGATTTTTATGTCCTTCATGTTCACGATATCATATTGTGATGTGGATGTGAGGTGTGGTTTTGATGTGGATATGGGTTGTTATGTGTTTGTGACATGTGTATGTGTGGATATATGGTTAGGATATTATATATAAGGGGTTGTAGCATATGAAATATTCCATTAGAGTGTGAGAATGACCAGATTAGTGGGGAAGTGGATGTGGGGTAATTTATTAATATATATTCTTTTGATATTACACTAAAGATGGAGTCTGGAATTAGACACTCATGAGGATTGAATGGGATGATAGGTCAATAATATTTGTTAAAATTTTCATATATAATATCATGGGAGACCATCTATGACACAAGTGATTATCCCCCCTGTGATTTAAAGTAAGTAACTTGAGCTTACCAAAAATATTAGGCATGATGATATTGAATGTATGGAAGAGACCTAGGAGTGGTAGATGTATCATTCTTGATTATTCCTGTGTTTGGACTGGGGTGATTTGAGGAAACTATAATGAATCTAAATTAATTTTATTTAATGAATTCCATATTGTAGAGATTATGAGAATTCTTTATTTACATATAGAGATGCCTACTTATTTTCATCCATATGTATTTTAGGTTGGTGAGGTATAAAAGGATGGACTAGTTGACCATAGAAGGGTTGACCCGATAGAGGAGGATGATCCATAGAGGATGTTACCGTGTGAGTTTTACCATCTATGACACAAGTGATTATCCCCGCGAACCCCTTTGTGTTTTAAAACTGTGTTGATTTTTATGGGGGTTTATCTTGGTTCTGTTGATTTCCAAATCTTTATTAGAAATGGTTAGGGTCTATTAATCTCTATTTTTATAAGAAATTGGTTCTCTTCTACTATATTTGGAAGTCTTGTTTTGTGTATTTTAACTATAAATACTAATATTTGATATTCAAATAGGTTGGAGATGAATAAATATTGGATGGATGCTAATCGTTTGACAATAGAGTATGTGAACGGAGTGAACGAGTTCATCAAGTTTTCAAAGGGTCACGCAAAGGATCCTTCTCAAATCATTTGTCTGGGTTTACGTTGTTGTTATTCTAGACTAATTACTTTAGAGGAGTTGTAAGAACAATTGATACGTCACAGAATAGATCGATGTTATAAATGTAGGAATAAACATGGAGAAAAAGCAAAAGTATCTACTGGATGGGATAAAACTGCAATTTATGGATCATCAGATATGAATACAAATATGGATAATGAAGAAGCTCGTATAGAGTATGTGATTACAGATGTCAATGACGATGAAGATCGTATTGAAGAAATGAAAAGGACAATTGAAGATGAACTCCATGATTGCCCAATATTGTTTGAGAAGTTAAAGATTTGTGAAAAGATGTCGTTGTATGCTGGTTGCACTAAATATACAGCATTGTCAGCTGTACTGAAGTTATATAAATTGAAATGAGGAAACTGATGGAGTGATGTCAGTTTTACGAAACTAATTTCTCTCATGAATGACATGATCCTGGAAGATAATGAGATCCTAATCTGGAGATATGAAGCTAAACGAATGCTACGCTCGATGGGTATGAATTTTGAAAGAATACATTCCTGCTCAAAAGACTGAATATTGTTTCACAAGGAGAAGAAATCACTTACAGAATGCCCAAAGTTTGGTGCTTCTTGATACAATAAATATGAATCCAGTCCTAAGAATGTTTTATGGTACTTTCCAATCATTACAAGGATTAGGAATCTATACAAAAGTGAAGAAATTACAAGACAATTTTCATGTCATGAAGATAAAAGAAATACAGATGGAAAATTATGTCATCCAGCCAACTCTACTCAATGGAAGGAAATTGTTCATGAGTATCCTGAATTTGGAAAAGAGCCGAGAAACCTTCGTCTTGAGTTATCTATTGATGGAGTGAATCCTTTTGGTTTTCAAACCAGTACTCATAGTACATGGCCTATTATGTTGGTAAATTATAACTTGCCACCCTGGTTATGAATGAAGCAGAAATTCATAATGTTATCTATGCTTATATTAGGACCAAAATAACCAGGTAAAGATATTGATGTTTATCTGGCTCTTTTGATCGATTATTTGAAGTTATTGTGGGATTCATGTGTTATGTTGTATGATGCTTATAAAAGTGAATATTTCATGTTGAGAGCGATGTTGTATGGAACTATAAATGATTTAACTACTTATGAAAATTTTTCAGGCTATATCATTAAAGGAACTCAAGGGTTTCCCATGTGAAAATAAGACACAAAATCAATTTGGTAGAAACATTCATCAAAATCTATGTTTCTAGGACATTGTAGATTTCTACCTCATTGGCATAAGTACCAATCTTGGACGACATCATTCAATGGAAGTTCAGAACAACACGCAGCACCTTCTCCACTAACAGGTGATCAACTATTTGAGAAGGTAAAAGATGTGAACACTGTTTTTGGTAAACCATTTTCGAAAAACCTTACGAAAATCGGTTGGAAAAAGGGATCAGTTTTTTTGAATTACCATACTGGAATTGTTTGTACGTCAGAAATTTTCTTTATGTGATGCGTGTGAAAAAAATGTATGTGACAGTGTTATCAAAACTTTGCTAAATTTTCCTGGAAAAACAAAGGATGGAATTAAGGCAAGGTTGAAAATGGTTGACATGGGAATATGAGAAGAGTTGGCTCCCGTGAAGGGTGAAAATCGAATATTTCTTCCTCCAGCTGCTTACACACATTCTAGGGAGGAGAGATATTAGTTTTTCAACTTCTTCAATGATGTAATGGTTCCAGAGTGTTATTAATCAAATATCAAGAACATTGTGTCAATGAATGATTTGATGTTAAAAGGTTTAAAATCACATGACTGCCATGTTTTGATGAAAGATCTAATTCCTATATATTTACATTACATTTTTCCCAAGAATGCTCGTTATACGTTAACCAAACTTTCTTTCTTTTTCAAAGATATATGTATCAATGTTTTAGACCTGATGAAATTTACAACTATAGAAAAAGAAATTGTCATCATATTATGTGAATTATAAATGTTCTTCCGTCCAACATTCTTTGACACGATGGTTCATTTTATGATTCATTTGGTGAGAGATATTCGACATTGTGGTCCTATGCACTATAGATAGATGAAACCCATTGAACGGTATATGAAGATTTTGAAAGGGTATTTCAAAAATTGATGTTGTCCATAGGGTTTTATAGTGGAGTTATATATTGTTGAGGAAGCCATTGAATTTTGTAAAAAATACTAATTTGATGTGGAAATCATTGGTCTCCTGAAATCTCGTCACAGTGGATGCATTGAGGGTGAGAGAATTTCTGGAAGTGATGTTGTGACAATCAGTATTACAGATCGGGAGAAATCCCACCTTTATGTTTTGCATAACAGTTGGGAGGTTGCTCCATATATTGAAACTCACAAAAAAATTCTTAGGTAGTTGAATCCATCAAAGGCTAAAAAATGGATATCAAAGACACATAATCACCAGTTTATAGGATGGTTTTAGGACCATATTTTTAAGGAGTTGGATGAAAATCCGAATTCAATTTCAGAACGACTTCGATGGCTAGCCTTCAGACCAAGTGTGTATGTATTATCTTACAATGGTTATGTAATTAATGGTTATAAATTCTATATATATGAACATGATTATGATAGTACCATTAAAAATAGTGGAGTTACACTTGTGGCTGAAGCGATGCATGTTTTTGGTAGTAAGGACAAAAATCCAATTTATGAAAATATGTCGTACTTTTTCATTATCAAACAAATATGGGAGTTAGATTATACGACATTCCAATTGCTTATTTTTCAATGAAAATAGGTTGATAACAATAGTGGTGTTAAAATAGATGAATGGAGATTTTTGAATGTAGATTTTAGTAAAGAAGGGTGCAAAGACGAACAGTTTATAATGGCATCACAAGCGGTGCAAGTTTTTTATGTTCCAAATCCCGAAAACCTAAAGTGGTCGATTTTTCAATTATCATCCAAAACTACTGAAGGGGCCGATGAAAATTCAGTTGAGGATGATCCTTTTAGTCGTATGTCGCAATCATTTCGCATCGGTCCCAATGTAGATTATGTTTTTTATGTTAGAAGAGACCATAATAAAGGGATTTGGATAATCTATAGAGGTGTCAAATCCCTTCATCCTTTGAAAAAAATAAAGTGAGTTCAATAAATAGGTTATATTTTTTTTTGTAATATAGATCTTGGTATCTCATGTTATTATCTTATCATTACTGAATTTATGTAATATAAATTCATTTTTCAACCACTTTTTTAGATAATGACTTCTTCACGTTTTGGTGCTCCTAACCTTGAGGATGAACAAGTCTCTTAAGCCACCGCCACCACTGCTGCTGCTGCGGCTACTCACAGTGGAGAGCAACAAAAAGTTTCTAAACTTGTTGCTGCTCCTAGTGTTGAGGTCCAACAACCATCAGCACATGCCTTTTCTACCATTTTAGATGAACATATAGATGATGTTGATATTGATGAAATGGTCAGGGATGAAGGACCATTGTATTAGAAAACATAGGTGTGTTGTAGTTTGATAGTGTTTTCCAAAGTTCGTAAGGCGAAAAGAAAATGCTTCAAATTTGATGTCAGATGGAATGCAAGAGGCCACCATGTGAATCCCAACAAGGCTATATTTAGTAGTTACATTAAAGTTGTCACTCGGAAATGCATGCAGATTGAAATAGATTCATGGCACCATGTTGTGTTCGGGCTGAAGGCTGTGATCTGGGAAGAAATTACGATAACATTATGATATTATTTATTTAATTTACTAGAAAATAAAATAATGAAATAGTGCCTTACTCTTCTCAATATCTTGTAGAGTACATTTATAGTAGAGGAATCACACAAGAATTATGTACTAAGTCTTGTGGGAAGGATTCATCAAGGTTTTCAAACTATGTTAACAAAATATCACCTGAATGATTCCAAAGGTAAAATAAACCTGCACCCACCCATTGTCTACGCTCACCTGATATCCCAAGAAGCATGGGACACATTTATTGGATACTGTGGGGATGAGAAGTTTCATGAACATTGTGGGTGATAATACGTTGTTTGAGGATACGTGTATTCATCACTTTGATGGTCAATATTTCATTTATGAAATAGCAACTAAGTACTAAAAATATAGAACGTGCATCAAAACCAACATACCCCTATCGTAAATTAAGAATGGGGTATGCTTCACTAGAAAAGAAAATGTTACATATTTTAAATTTGCAGTAATATTGTTAGGATCCAATAAACAACATCATAATTATATTTCTACATTTATATGTAGATTGATGAGTCTAAAAACAAAGACACTTCCATCCCACGTCATGTTCTATGGAAGGAGGCATGTGTGAATAAGGAAGGGAAGCTAGTAGATTAAAACACACGAAAAGTGTGGGAAATATGTGTAAGTATGACACAATGATAAAAATATTTGTTTTAAATTGGTATTACATAAAAATAATTAGTTATTTTACTATATCTGATAGTCACATGAATCAACTACTCCTATAGCAGATGCAGACCTATTATCAATGACATTGAAGCATCCAGAACAATACGTTCGTGTCCGAGGTGCGGGGTTTGGGGTGACACCCTGAGTATATTTTGAGAAAAAAATATACGGATGATAGAGAAGAAAAATTTAAACAAATGAGAGAAATTTTAGAAACTCTTGAAGAACGATTTCAATGGCCGGGAGAGTTGCTAGCAACTTTTATGGGTAGGAAGAAAGGGGAAGACACAACTCAGGAACAACCATCACGTGAAGATCCCGCCCCACCCCCACCAGCTTTAAGGTGATCCATTCCCCTCAAAGAGATATCTTAGCCGTGGTAATCAATATTCTAATAATTGTTCCCATGAAATGTGAATCCGACAAATACTGATACTTTTACTGTACTGATCTTCTACATGGTGATAATGACTATGATTGATATCTGTCAACACCACAAATCACCTTGTAGTGAGGTTTAGAGTGTTCAACATCCCAGATGACAAGATGAATAACAGACCAATTCTGAAAGATCATCTGAAAGTGAAGATTACTGTAGCTCATGATCTAAATGCAGATCTACCAATTCCACTTGATGACGATGATATTCATATGGTCTAAAAGGCTATTCAGAAATTCATTGCATGGCTGCCACAACTTGTAAGAGTACATGGGGAAAAATAGGTATTTATTTCCTTGTTTTTTCAAGATAAACATTTAATAATTAATGAAAAAACGTTTTGAAAAAATGAATGTTATTATAGACGGATAAAGGGAATGGGGTGACAAATGTAAGCCCAAAACCATCTAAAGGATCAACCAACGAATCCCAAAGAGCTACTGAAAGCACAATAACACTACCTGTTCTCTATCCATATTTACTAGAATTGAAGACTCATGTGGATATGAAGCTAAGAGGTAAAAGTAGTAATATAGTGGTTTTTGAAAAGAATATATACAGAGAGGAAAGTCAAGATTTCGTTGCTGTTGAAAATATAGATGAGATCCTTGAAAACAGTTGGCTAGGTGTCACAGTTGTAAATATATATATGAGGTATGTTTTCATGAATTGATTTTCTAAAAGCTGATCTAATGTGAAAATTATGACTAAATGAATTTTATATTATTGAAAGACGTATATATGAAAAACAGTTGAAGGAATTTTCCCATGAGCCAAAATTGGAACTCGTTAGTCCTTATACCACATCAACACATCTTACAAAATTAGAGCCATCAAAAAGGAAGAAATAGTGAACGGCTTGCTGAAAACATTTGAAAGCAAGATTACAGATGATAGACTCTTCCAAATACCAACCATACATGGGTAAAACACTACGATTAATAAATGTCAATTATATTTTCACTTATTTTTTTACTTATTATTCTTTTTGGTTTTAGGTCACATTGGCTACTAATTTCGGTGAACTTGGATACTTAGAAGATTTATTTTCGGGATTCAAAGCAAGGATATCCAACAAACCGACCACACATGATAGGGTTTGTGAATCTGTAAGACACTACATCCTACATTTTAGGTCTAAAAATCAAGTAATATAACTTATATTATCTTTTACTAAGTATTATATTATGATAGGGTGGTGTATCATTATCTTCTAAAAAAAGGAATGTGGACATGGGATAAGCATAAGGAGGCAAGTAAGTACTGAGTCTGGAAAAATATCAAGGTATATATAATAAAATTTCACTATCCAAACACATATCAACACAAGTTACTTATTATCCTAATGATCAAATTTTTTCCGTGTCCAAAACAAAAAAATTATAATGATTTCGGTTATTATGCCTTTAAATTTATGAAAGAGATCATTTTTCATCAACAAACTAGTACCCCTAAAGATGTATTTTCAAAAACAACTACTATTTCATTTCATTTATTTATTTATTAATTATATTTATATTTTTCAGTACTAATCTGACTGCCAAAAATCCTCATACTCACAAGAAAATATAGATTTGTTCAGAAATGAGTGGTCCGCATACCTGATGGAAGATTGTACACAAATAACATGAAGATCTGACTTAGGGATGTGTATAATTGGTGGTCATATTTGAGAGGGGTTTAGGGGATCAAAAGATGAAACATTGTTGTATGTAAATGTTCGTAGGAAAATTTTAATTGTAATTAAATAAAACATCCTTTATCTAATGAGTCATTTTACCATTTTAATAGATGAAATGCACCAATAACATGCTAGGGTCTATCTTTTGTTTAAAATGGACATAATTTTAAGTGAAAACAATAACTAAGCTAAGGATATCTAACTAAAAGAAATAATATTGTGTTGAACCTTTAGGAGAATTATCCTTTAGGTGCATTGGAAATGTGTACAAGTCAACCCCACCTCAGTCCAAGGCATGGTGTGGTTGGTATCACTCAAAGGGTCTCTCTTTTGTTTAAAATGGATAGAATTTTAAGTGAAAACAACAAATGACCTACGGAAATCTGACCAAATGCATTTGTATTGTGTTAATACTTTAGGATAATGGTTAATGGGTGTGTTGGTGACGTGTACATGTCAACCCCGCCTCAATCCGAGGCACGGTGTGGCCAGTATCACTCAAAGGGTCTCTCTTTTGTTTAAAATGGACATAATTTTAAGTGAAAAGTACAACTGGCCTATGGAAATATGACCAAACACATTCGTATTGTGCTGATCTTTAAGGATAACGATCATTTTGGTGCATTGGTGGCGTTTATGAGTAAACCCCGCCTCAATCTGGGTCACGCTGTCACCGGTATCACTCAATGTGGCTCTCTTTTGTTTAAAATGGACAGAATTTTAAGTGAAAACAACAAACGACCTACTGAAATCTTACCAAATTCATTCATATTGTGTTGATACATTAGAATAATGATCAATGGGTGCGTTAGTGGTGTGTAAGAGTCAACCCCACATGAATTTGAGGCACGGTGTGGCAGGTATCACTCAAAGGGTCTCTCTTTTGTTTAAAATGGACAGAATTTTAAGTGAAAACAATAGATGACCTATGGAAATCTGACCAAATGCATTTATATTATGTAGATACTTTAGTATAATAATCCTTTGGGTGCATTAGTGATGTTTACAAGTCAACCCCACCTCAATTTGAGGCACGGTGTGGCCGGTATCACTCAAAGTGTCTCTCTTTTGTTTAAAATGGACAGAATTTTAAGTGAAAACAACAACTGACCTATGGAAATCTCACAAAAAACAATATTATTATGTTTCTACTTTCTTAGAATGATCCATGGGTGCGTTGGTGATGTGTACGAGTCAACTCCACCTCATCACGAGGCACAGTGTGGCCAGTATCACTCAAATGGTCTCTCTTTTGTTTAAAATGGACAAAATTTTAAGTGAAAACAACAACTGACCTACAAAAATCCAGTGAAACACATTTTTATTAGGTTGTTACTTTATAATAATGATCCTCTACGTGTGTTGGTGATGGGTACGAGTCAACCCCGCCTCATTCTGAGGCACGGTTTGGCCAGTATCACTCAAAGTGTCTCTCTTTTGTTTAAAATGGACAGAATTTTAAGTGAAACAACAAATGACCTATAGGAATATTAAAAAACGCATTCTAATTGTGTTTATCATTTATGCGAAAGATCCATGGGTGCATTGGTGAATTGTTCAAGTCAACCCTGCCTCAATATGAGGCACGGTGTGGCCGGTATCACTCAAAGGGTCTCTCTTTTGTTTAAAATGGACAGAATTTTAAGTGAAAACAACAAATGACCTACAAAAATCTGACCAAACGTATTCATATTGTGTTTATACTTTAGGATAACGATCCATGGGTGTGTTGTTGATGTGTAAGATTCAACCCTGCCTCAATTTGAGTCATGGTGTGGCCGGTATCACTCAAAGTGTCTCTCTTTTGTTTAAAATGGACAGAAGTTTAAGTGAAAACAACAACTGACCTACGGAAATCTGACCAAAATCATTCATATTTTGTTTATACTTTAGGTGAATGATCCTTTGGGTGCATTGGTGACGTGAACGAGTCTACCCCACCTCAATATGAGGCATAGTGTGGCCAGTATCAGTCAAAGTGTCTCTCTTTTGTTTAAAATGAACAGAATTTTAAGTGAAAACAACAAGTAACCTATGTAAATATGACCAAACGCATTTGGATTGTGTTGATACTTTAGGATAAAGATCTTTTGGGTGCGTTGGTGATGTGTAAAAATCAACCCTGCCTCAATCTGAGGCACGGTGTGGCTGGTATCACTCAAAGTGTCTCTCTTTTGTTTAAAATGGACAGAATTTTAAGTGAAAACAACAACTGACCTATGGAAATCCAACCAATCATATTTGTGATCCTGAGGAAAGTTTACTTTCCCTAATATCTAGTTATTACTCATAGTGGATTTATTCTTTTTAATGTTATTGGACTTCATTATTGATGCATTTGACACCCTTGAGGGTTTTTGTATTCCTATAGATTGAAGAGAATATTGTGTTGGGAAAATTTTTGATCCTTAGTATCCTCTTTTCTCTATTAATAAATAGATCGTAATCTCTATCTGTTGGATGATCTTACACGTGAGATTGTAGTTCATGTTTTTTCATCAACCATGTTTTTTATGAAATTTTTTTCGGTCTTGAATAAACCTTGGGAATTTACTCAGGTAGCTAGGCTGATGTGTATTATTGATGGACCTGGTGCCTGGAGGTTCTGGTGGACGATTTATGACCTCTTCCAGGGGTGAGTCCTAGTTTTAAAATCCTAGGTTATTTTTGAGTAAATTACGATGATATAGAAACTTTTCATCTCTATTCCTTGTGTGTGGATGGTTCGATCATTGATGGATATCTAAAGCATTGTCTGTTTTTATAATTTTTGTGGTGTTTGGGTTGTGCCATTCCCCAAGGATTTATTTTTGACTCTTGGATGTTTCTGTGAGAACATGAATTATGTGGTTTATAATTGAATCAATATCATTATATCTCATACAAATACCATGTTGGGAAGGACCATTAGTGTAACTTCTTGGGGTCGAGAAGTCATTAATTGGGGAATTATTCAATATTCATATAGTTTCAAAGTTCATAAAACACAACTTTATTTATATTTTATATTTGATTTGTTAGAAAATTTTAAAAAATTAACTTCATTTTTAACATTCTGTATGGAATTGGGGATATGTAAGGGTATATACATTCTTTCATATCTCAAATAATTTTTTTTATGAGTAATGTAATGAAAGCACCATTTTGATATGAGTCTCATATGGGTACATGAGCTTCTCATTAATGATAATTTACAAATTATATGTTGTGTGTAAGGGTATTCCTGACTACATAGGTGTAATAATGAAATGTGTAAAGGTAATGAATAGAAAAAATATTCTCATTCATGGTTAAACATGAGTTTTCATGTGATTTATAATGGTTAACAAAGCACCGTGTAATGGTAGCATGGACTTCGGTAAGGGAAGCCCATTATTTTTAATGACTTTTTATGTGTAATATTTCACTTATAAAGGGGTAGATCGTGGTTTCAGATTGATATCTAAGCATAGTCTTCGACTTTCATAAGGGTAGATCATGGTTTATAATGGATTTTTAAGGGTAAATCATACTTCCCTAAGGTTATCCCATGGTTCCTAATAGTTATGTTACAATATCCATTGACATTTTTAAGTGTATAAAGTGTTTTTTAAAGGATATATAAGGGTATAGTTAGAATTTATTAAGTGTCACATATGGTTTCTAAAGGTTTTGTAACGGTAGAATTGGAAAACAAAAACTGAACTTTGGAAATCGGACCAAACACATTCGGATTGTGTTGATCCTTTAGCAGAACTGTCCTTTGGGTGCATTGGTAACGTATATGAGTCAAAGACTCCTAAATCTGAGGTAAAATGTGATCGATATCACTCAAAGCGTCTCTCTTTTGTTTAAAATGGATAGAATGTTAAGTGAAAAAAATAACATATCTAAGGAAATCCGACCAAACCCATTCATATTGTGTTCACCCTTTAAGAGAATGATCCTTTGGGTGCGTTGGTGATGTGTACGTGTCAACCTCACCTCAATACGAGGAACGGTGTGGCCGGTATCACTCAAAGTGTCTCTATTTTGTTTAAAATGGACAGAATTTTAAGTGAAAACAACAACTGACCTACGGAAATATGACCAAACGCATTCAGATTGTGTTGATTCTTTAGGATAATGATCCATAGACGGCCCCTCAAACCCCCTGGACGGCCCCCACCCCAGGATGCCTCTACCCCCCTAGGAACCACCCCAGCACTTGGACACCTCACCCACCCCCTGGACACCCCCACCCCCATGGAAAAGCACCCCCACAACCTTGGACACCACCCCACCCCCTTGGATAGCCCCACCCCCTAGACACCACCCCACCACCTGGACACCTCCCCCACCCCCTGGACACCCCCACCCCCATGGACAGCCACCCCACCCCCTTGGACACCACCACACCCCCTGGACACCCCCACCCCTGGAAATCCCCCCAACCCCCTAGACACCCCACCCCCTTGGACACCCCCATGGATAACCCCCCCCCCCCGGACACCCCATCCCACTGGAAACCCACCAACCCCCCAGGATGGCACCCCCACCCCACCTAGACACCACCCCACACCTGGACCCCCAACCCCCTGGACACCCCCTTGGACGACAACCCCCACCCTCCGGGACACCGCCCCACCCCCTTGGACAACCCCACCAACCCCCTGGACCGACCCCACCCCCTGGACACCACCCCAGCCCCCAGACACCCCCACCCCTAGAAATCCCCCCCGACACCCTGGACACCATCCCACCCCCTGGACAAACCAATGGACAAATCCCCCCACCCCCTCGACACCCCACCACCCACTGGACCCCCCCCCCCCCACCTGGACCCCCCTCCTAGACACCACCCCACAACATAGACACCCCCACCCCCTTGGACACCCCCATTCTCATGGACAACCCCCCCCCCCCCACCCCTGGACACCACCCCACCCCCTTGGACATCCCCCAACCGCCTGGAAATCCCCCCCACCACCCTGGACACCCCTATCCCCCCAGACACCCCCATCATCCCGGACACCGCCTACCCCAACTTAGAAAGCCACCCCAAACCCCTGAACAGCCGCCCAACCCCCTGAATTCTGAATTAAATCCTTTATGTATTTAATTAACATATGAATTATGTGTTAATTTTGTATGGGTATACTTATTTTATGGGTATACTTGGTGTAATTACCATATGAATTATGTGTTAATTTTTTATGGGTGTACTTGTTTAGATGCAGAATTTTTTCTAGGTGTTGTTTGGGTGGGCTGCTGTAGAATGTTTTTTTGCAGCAGACATGGCATTTATCAGTGATTTTTAGCATGGATAAAGGAATAATTAATCAGTTCTAAAGAAGCGCTGATAAAATAATCCTTTATCAGTGTTAAAAAAGTGCTGATAAAGGATCAATTTATCAGTGCTAAAAGCGCGCTGATAAAAAAGACATTTTTCAGCGCTTTTTTAGCGCTGATAAAGGAGTCCTTTATCAGCACTTTTTTAGGGATGATAAAGTCTCCCTTTTTCAGTTCTTTTTTGTGCTAATAATGTTACCCTTTATCAGTGCAGATAAAGTATCCCTTTATCAGCGGTGAGCTTTACAATGCTTTTTTAGCGCTGTTAAAGCCCATTTGAGCGCTGATAAAGCCCGTTTTTGTACTAGTGTCACTTTGAAGAAATATATGACTGTTAATATTCTATTTCTTCCTACCTATGGTTGTCAAAACCTCCTTTCAGAGGTACATTTGATGTCCCCCTGGGTGGTGGGGCTATTTCAGTTCTATGTCAATGTGTTTTCTCAGTAGCATGTGCTCGATCAAATTCCATTTGAGTCATCCAGTTGTGCAATGTTTGTGCACGTCTGGCCATAACTTTCTACCAATCATCCTTTTGTTCTAGTTGGATTATAGTTACGAAGGAAACCTACTATAAGGTGTTATCTAGCATCAACTAACTAGAGTTGACCATGCCTTGTAGTACATCTTTGAAGACGAAGCATTTCTAGACATTATGACCCATCCTTCTATGGAAAGGGCATTAATCGGGATGGTTCATGAGGTTGATCTCGTCAGGGTTACTGGGTTTCAGAAGTGTGAGAAAGTTAATATCCATGGATACTAAGAAATAAAAAAATACTTATTCATTTTGGAAGAATTATACTTTGTTCATCTATTCCTCAAATCTCAGGCGACCCTGATTTCTCTATGCTTCTGGATGAAAAAGATTATGTGGTTTTCACTGCTCGATAGGAGGTTCTAGGTGATTCTAGGCCTACCTAGGTATTTTTATAGGAACTACTACTAGATTAATAGTTAAAATTGTAGCTTCATATGTGGATGTCCTTTTTCCCGATGTTATGGTAATGAGTTAAGTTTTGGATTGAGTCCAATAGATTGATTCTTCTAAAAATTGGGATGTTTTAGAAAACTTGCAGAATCCACAATGATATTTAATTGAAATCAGAGGTATCCACAACTCATTCCTAAGATTTCCAGCACAGATTTCCAACAAATATTCTTGCGATAGAGGTATTCTGAGTGAGTAGTTCAAACCCTTCCACTTTGTTATGAAGTCATACACCATCTCATTCTCATGTTGTTTTCAATTTTTTGGGTTGACGATCATCATCTTCCTCAGTGTAGAATTTAATTTTGAAAGGAATTGATGAAGAAGGTCTTTCCTTCTAGACACAAATCCTACTAGAAGACTTCTATACCAAACAAAGGCTGGCCCTGTCAGATTATATACGAACACCTCATCGTTTTATTCCTACTATTGATCTTGAGGGTCTATCATCAGCCTACATTGGAATACCATGTGAGTGAGATATTTTTCGAGGTTTCCCCCATTGTCAAATGTAGATAAGGTAGTATTTAAAAAATTTGGTGGAGGCATAGTGGAGTCCACCCATTTGGGACATGGCTTCCTCCCGAGAATCATATGTGAGCATCACCATTCTATAGCTTCCATTCAAGTAGACTGGGAATTTATGACATTAAGAAGCTCTAGGGGAACTATTTCTTGAGCCATCTCCCATATATAGGGATCTTGTGGGATTAATGAGGTGATACCACTTTTATCTCATGCTTATTTTCGATTCAACCCATGATTGAATGGTTATCTTGGTGAAGGAGAGGTTTTCGATACAATAGAAGAAATTCATCATCATTTTTGACTTCGTCATTTATGTGGAATTGTTTTCTAGATCTAGATCCAACTTTATGGTTAGATACCGCTCCTACTAGAAGATCATCCATGGGAGGGGGAACATTAATCTCCATCAGAAGATGATATCCATTGAGGATATTGCCTCTGAGTATCTTTTCATTGAGTTGTTAGATAGTTTGTATTTATCTCTCATGTTGTGAAAATTGTTCCCCTGGGGAAGGAACCTCATTTATTCTGAGATTTGATTGATATGTGGTTGTACCCTTCCCCTTGTTGATATTCCATCGTAGATGCGGAATCTTGATATTTGGGGGTGCCATGTTTTGGAGCTGTCTTTGGTTCCTAGTATGTGCATCCTCTTTTAGTGTATCCAAATCACACTCACCCTGAGGAATTTTTTCTGTATTGTTTCCTTATATACATGTGACTTAATCAATATATTCTAAGTTGACAATGATAGAATTCATAGAGGCATATCGAGCAATGGTTGTTGTGACATTACATTTGACACAATAGGCTGATTCTGCTCTGTATTCAATAGGGTCATTATTTGAACCCTTGTCCATGTTGGGCCATTTTGGATTACGACTCCAGCGGGGTCTGATTGTCTTTACCGTACATTACTACTATTTTGTCCTATGAATAGTGAATCTAAGGGAGTTTTTAGTTGTGATTTTTGAATTCTCCCCAACCAAAATAGGTTCTTCTTATGGTGGGAGGAGCTGTAGGGAAGCCGAATATTGAGTTATTCCTATCAACCTAGAGAAGACTGATTACCTCTATGGTGACGATGATAAAAATTCCCCTAGACCTGTGGGGAGGGGGTCACGTAGGGACACAATTGACATGATTTTTTTTAGTCATTGGGTATCCGATGACTCTATTTGGGGGCTTGATGATTTCCAAGATGGACAAGAAGTTATAAATACCCCTATCCCAGTGGGGTGGGTGTTATTTTGAATTAACACTAGTGACTCCATGGTCTTATTAGGGTACAATGAACCTTGATATGGTGATTAAGATATAAATGAACACATCCTAGTGCATTGGGGTTTTCCAACGACTGATGAGGCTGCGTCCAAATTCCTCTCAGTATTTGATGATCCGAGGAATGGAGGTAGTGGTAGATATTCTCTTAGCCCAGGGGGTAGAGTCTTCTGTTGTATGATAGCTATAGTAGCTGCTACTGTGGTCTGTGTGATGTGGAACAACTATTCTCATATGGGAGATGGGTGCGATGGTAGCCCATGGGGAGAGACATTCACTACAGAAAGTTTTCTGGATGATCCATTATATTCTCCCTATTTCTTATCAATGAATGTTTCTTCTAAGTTAAAACCATAATTTTTTTATTAAATCATTTTTTGGATACTTTTCTTGGTCGATCCTAGGTGTTCAAAATCATTTTGGTGTTGTTGGTTGTCTTCCTTTCGACAAAATCTAATGTACCATTTTGTTAAACACTCATTGAAGTAGGGGTTCCATAATTTATAACCTAGTGTAACATATATGATGGGTTTACTACTGTTACATCTTGGGAATATAGTTACATATATCCTATCAAATAAAAATTAATCGATTTAATTGAAATGGATGAGAAGGGGAATTTAATCACATGTTTTAGCAATTTTATTTTTTTTTGACGTTGTGAATTATACGATATAAACTCCCTACTAAAAAACATATTCATTGGGGGTACTTTGATGTGTTTTAGTTTTTTATTTTTAATCTAAGTTGTGTGATTTTTGTTTTTCATCACCTTGATTTAAATGGCTCACTACTTATAATCATATAATTAATTGGTTTCACATGGAAATACAACATGTTTGAGAATACCCTTGAATAAATAATTTAATATGTTGAAAAGAACCTATTATAAATATAAATATTATATGTGATTAATGTATAATTTGATTATGAAAGTATATACATGGTGTGATATTGAAATCTTGATATGATGTATAGGAAATAGCTATGTTGTGGCAGATGTGTGGTGAGATGTTTTGTACATGATTGGGTGTTGCTATATAAGATGTGGTATATAATGGAAAGTGTTTGATATGTGGTTGAACTAAGGTGGTGATTATGGATATGAAATATTACTGATATGGGGTTGGTTTTCATGAAAATGGGGTTGAGAAGGACGATTATATTATTTATGGGGTGTTGTGTTATTCTTGTTTTGGTTTGGTTTGTTTTATAAAATATTCTCGGGTAGTAATGAAAGAAATTGGTTAATGATGAAATGAGATATTATGGGTTGAATTCTTAATGTATGAATTATTTATAATGGAAATCACAGTTAAATGGGGAAAATGATAAAGGTTAAATAAATGGGTAGTAAAATCATGGGCTATATGAATGGAATTGGTTGGTAATATTAATCTAGAAATTAAATTTAATTGAGAAAGAATATGAAATGTGGCTTGTGTTTTTAGGGTGTTGTCATGTATTTCAAGGTATATGTAAAAATGTGGGAATGTTTTAAATTAGTTGGTTCCTTTTTGTGAACACATAGGTTAGGTATTTTTTCCTATATATATATATATACCATCTATGGTCCACATGGTTTTCTATATTCACCCCACATGCTTCGAGTACCATGTTCCGACACCCATATAATCATATGGGGGTGTTTTTTGCAACATCCTGATAGTGTGGATGGATAGATGGATACCTTCCCTTTTAAACCCTCTCTTATAGGTGATGTTGACATGTATGAACTGTGATAGGCATAACTGAAAAGTGCACTGCTGAGATGTGATGTGATTCTATGTTATTCATCAGGTGTATTTTGGAAAGATGTGATAGGTTTGATTATGGATAATGTCATGAATTTTTGGAGGAAGGCATAATGTTGACATCCTTGATGTTCATGATACCCTATTGTTCTTTTCATGGAGGAGGCATGATATGATATCCCATGTTTTTAAGGGATATATGTAATGTGATGGTCATGATGACTTTAAGAATGATATGATGTGATGGATTACCTGCCTTGTGGCAAGAAGTGGCTTAATGTTATACAAAAGATATGGGAGCACCAAAAAATATGATGTTTGGGTGTGATAGAAGCAACCTCATGGGAATGTGGTGTAAGTTAACCATTATCAAAATAATTTATGTTATATTATTATATTTGGTTATGTTATTTGGTGAGTGTGTCGTGTCAAGGAAGGGTTTTGTTAGTTGACCAATTTAGTTGTTTTTATTCTATTTTTTACTCATGAGTGACTTTGTATGCTTCTTTCACATGTTAAAGATTGACTTTGGTTACCCCCACTAATTATAATTGTATGCTCACCCAACATATATAAACTGATTTTTATGTTTTGAGGAGGATTACAGTGGTTTTTAAAGACATTAATACCTCTTACCCTTTGAATGTATGTATGTTTTTTATTTATATTTTATTTTGGGTATTTACTATTGGTGACTTTTTTGTTTTTGATTACTTTATACATTCATTGTTGGGTGGTTTTGTTATTATTTTATATTATTTCATAGATTTTCTATGATTTATTTATCATATTTCTTAATATTTATATAATAATATAGGTAAATACTTCCCATTTGTGAGGTTTTTGATACACTCGGTTCATGTTTCAACCTAGAACTACATAAGGAGAGACTATGGGGTCATTATCTCCCTTCCTTCATTAGCAGTTTGGGAGTGGTACCTTTATATGTAGGAGTTCATGATAGAGTGGTATCAATGGTGATGTTTTAGATATAGGACCGAGTATATAGTTAAGAATATTTATAATCACATAGGTTGGTCTAGAAATAGAGCTAGATGAACTATTTTCATTCTATAGGCTATGGATACTAGCTAGGACATGGTGTTTTTGGTCCCCATATGATCCAGAGCATGAACACTAATCATATTAAGAGACCATGTGTGGTAGAATAATTTTCTAGGAAAAAACAGAGGGGTGGTTCATGCATCAGGAATGAATTTGTTTATATCTAAATTTAATGTTTTTGGAATGTTTAAAAAGTTAAAATGATTAAAATAAAACTTAATTAAATTTTACACTACTATGATTAGAAAATCATTGTTTCCCCTTTCAAATATGGATCCTGGTAATTTTCCCCATGTGGTTTAGGTAGTAGTTGCTCCGTAGGATAATCGCGTTGATCAAAATATGAATGATATAGTTGAGGATGATGATTAGTGGAAGTAGATGTTATACACCTTTTAGTGGAATTCCTGGTTGTAGTCTAATGGCAGTATTCTAGTTGTGGAGATAAAGACCTGGTTAGAGGAGGTCAAGATCTCCATTTGTTTGATCCAGGCCCTAATGGGGTTCTAGGTCCCACTAAAATTAGTTAGATGTGAGGACCCTTGTATCAATGGTGGAAGTTATACCTTGGTGAGTGGAAAGAGGCAAACCTTTTAGGGGTATACTTTCAAAAAGGGTTCCCGATAGATTTCCTCTCATTGACTATAAAGGAAGTAAAGAGGTGAGAGATTATTTCACTTTAGTATGTTAGTTTGTATATGTGTTATCTTGGGATCCTATTCAAGGTTATTTTTCTCTTTTCCCCAAAGCATTTTCTGGATGAGAAGTCTCAAGAATGACAACTTGAGGAGGTTCTCTGTCCTATTATCCAGTACAAAGTTACTTCCTTTCCATTGATAACATATATGGATGATTAGAAGAAAGAAAAAGTGACCTATCATATGCACTCATTATGAGATTTACCATGACATGTGAACAAGAAGGATTATTCAAGGAGTATACCTATCATTTATAGGTCATAGGATCTAGGGTGTTCAATGCTTTGACAAGTTGGGAGTTTTCCATAGAAGTATTCTTTCTAATATTCAAGGTTTAGTGGTTTTCATGTTTTTTCCTAGGGGATTTAAGATAGTGTAGTTTTTATATGGGTTTTATAGCCATTATTAGGCTGAGTTCCAAAGGATTACTCGAATTTAGTTTTGTAGAGGTGGATAGGTTTAACACTAGCCTTGGTAGATGATGCGAGTGAGACTGATTTAGCAGTAGGTTTATGTTCTACTAATATCAGATGGGGTAGGCTGGGGTGGACCTCATGATGGTTCTAATGATTAGGGACCCTGACCTGATCATGGTCATCTAGGTTTTCATCATATGATAAGTGAAGGAGTAGAGCATGTCCATTTTCATGTAATTGAGTCGGTAGTTCTAGAGGGTCCATGGATCATTCGAGGTACATTTAACCCACCATCTACTCTTGTTTGAGTATTGTTTGATTAAAGTTATTTCCACTCCTTTGTTTCACCCACTCTATTTTGTGTTCTAGGACTACACATAGAGTGTTTTCACATGATCCTAGTTTATAATATGATATTTGGAGTCTGGGATTTTTTTCTTTGAGTTTTTAGGGTGTATACTGAGTATGGGTCCATAAATGTCTCATAGGGATATTTTCATGATATAGTGACTTTCTCAATAATGACTGGTTATATACTACCCATGCGATTATCAAATTATACTATAGTAGAGTTTTCTTTTCAACTGTATGTGGCCAAAGTGTGGTCTTCTTTGGTTAGCGGAGTTTTAACTTTGGTAATTGAACTGAAGATCCCCTTCATTATTTGAAGGTAGAGTTTTCTTTGGAATTAATATATGGTGGGATATAGGAGGTTCCTCCAGTCATTAATGAGTTTTTTGGTGTATTTCCTTTGGATTTTATGACAATACATTCACAACATGTTTTTGAGTTCATGATATATCTTTAGCCCGGTGCTTCTCTGACTTTGAGAGATCCTTATCAGATGGAACCCTTAGAGTTGTTGGATTTGAGAATTATGTTAGATGATCTGATTCACAAGGGTTTCATCTATCATAATTTTTCATCATGGGTGATTTTATGTTATTCACCAAGGACGCAAGTGGTAGTGTGAGGTTGTTTTTTTCATACCAAAGGATGAATATACTAATTATGAATAATCATTACCCTCTTCCTTGGATATATGAATGTTTTTACCAAATGAGAGGGGTGAGTTAGTTTTATACGAGTGATATGCAGTCTTGATATCATCTATTGATCAAAATGGAGGGATATATATTTATAATCCTTCCTTCATATGCAAGAATAGGATTTTTACATCATAGTTATTCCATTCAGCATCACAAATCCACAAAATTTGTTCATGGGGATCATAAACTCCCTGATCCAGGAATTTATAGACCAATACTTAGTCATGTTCATCAATGAAATATTGATATAATCAAACTTATAGGAGAACCATTTGAATCATCTTAGAGATGTATCCTAGGTTCATTGAAACCACCATCTCTATGGAAATTTTTATAAGTGTATTTTTCTGATATGAAGGTGCATTTCCTTAGTGATGTGGTTTCCCAAACATTTGTGGTCAAGGTCCCAGTGAAGGGTGAGATAGTTTCTTCTTGGAAAGAACCTAACAATCTAGTATAGGTTCATATATTACTTGGTTCAATAGGTGATTAGATGAGGTTTATATCTAACATGAAATCCATTTTTCCTCCATTTTCATGTTTTACCAAGAAGGACCACGATTTTATCTAAATTGATCAGTGTTAGGAATCAATAAATTTCCTAAAAAGTTGGTTAGTAATCTAATTCAATAATTTCCGTAGGAGGTCATGATGATTGAGTTTTTCTGATACTTTATATATGGGATTGGGATGTTTCATAATTTAGTAGAATAAAGTTTTATCTTATGATTATAGGTAGATACATTCCCATGAGTGAAGCTATTCGACTCATTACATTGAACTAGTTGTGGTTTTATTCTTCCTAATGTTGTGGACCCATTACCTCATTGGGGAGTTCTTTGTGTTATTTCTATATTGAAAGTGTTTTAGGTATATCTTTCCTCACTGTGATATTAAAATTTTTCAATATAGGGGGATAATGTTTCTTTTAGATTATGACATTGAGATATCATATACCTCGGGAAAGGAAAATTCCATGATCGATGATTTGAGAAGTATGTTTTGGAGGGATGTTGTTTAGGAGTGTGATGACACTTATAGGGTGATAACAAAGTTGATTTCCCTATACTTGGATGCATGGGTGGTTGATGGTAGAAGTTTCCTATTCCATATGATTGTGTAGCCTTTTATACTTCATAAGGTTAAGGGGTATTAGTGGGGAGTCTCAATAGAATATGTGAAGTGTGGCCATGTTATAAATGGTGATGTTACAGTGGGATGGTTAGAGAATTTCCATAATTGGATTCTTTTTTGGGAGAGTTTGTTTGTTCTATTAGTTATGTCAAAGGTACTCTATCATGAGATTCATGTGTAGCCTTTAGTGGTACACCTGAGAGTATCTAAGATGTACCGTGTCTTGAGGATGTTGTTTTAGTGGCCCACGATGAAATGGGATGTAGAGGAGTTTGTGTCCGAGTTCTTGGGTTTCCATTAGGCCAAGGGTAAGTATCATATTCCTAGAGGTTTGTTTCAACCCTTATATTTCCTCGAGTGGAAATGGTATGACATCACGATGGATATCATTATAGGGTTACCTTAAGCATAGGGTGGTTTTGATGCTATTATCGAAATTGTGGATCGGTAGAACTAATTGGCTCACTTCATATATATCAAGTATTCATGAATTTTGGATGTTTTGGTGAGGAGTTGTTTGGATGATGTTGTTCATTTACATGGGGTTTTGAGGTCCTATTTCTTGAATTGGTATGTTCATTATATCACATGAGCTTGGATGGGATTATTTTTATCTTTCATCACTTAGTTAGGCCTTATTACATCATTCCAGCCTCAGATGGATGGGATGAATGATAAGAATATTTAGGCATTGTAGGATTGGTTATGGGTATGTATTTTAAACATTTTTAGTTCTTATGGAATAAAATTCCCTTTGATGAATGTTATTATAATAATATCCATCACTCATCAATCAATATAGCCCCATTTGAATCTTTATATGGGTGGTCATGTCATTCATTGATGTACTGGTCCATGGTTGGGTAATTTCCAGTTCTACATCTCAATGTGGTGTTGATCATGAAAGAAAATGTTCATCTGGTTTTTGAAAGGATGAAAGTAGTGAAGGATCAAAATAATTCATATGAATATCATGGGAGGAGGCAATATGAGTTACAAGTAAGATACAATGTATTCTTTTTTTTTCACATAAATGTGGGAAGTTGAGATTTGGGAGGGTAGTACGTTCTCACAATGGATTATTGTACATTTTGAGGTTTTAGAGTAGTTTGGTGAGGTGTCTCATTAGTTTTCACTCCCACTATAACTTGATAGAATCTATGATGTATTCCACATCTCTTAGCTTCATCAATATCATTACGATGACTAAGATTTCATTGACTCGGAATATTTGGACATTGAAGGAAATGATAATTTAATAGAAAGGTCGGTAGACATCTAGGTTCCTTGAGATAAGGTTCCATGAGGACAGAACAATATTTTTATTCAGGTGTCTTTTGGCATGGCCACCTAGAAGAGTGTACTTGAGATAATGAGACACATATATGTTCCCAATAATATATATTTTTTTGTTTCTTTTGGTTTTACCTTTCTCTTCCTTACCGTGGTAATGGGATGTTTGGATCTTGATGTTTTATAATATTTTTCCCATGTGATGATGTGTGTCGAGTTCTATAGTATATAAATAAGGTAAAACATCATCCCCAATTGATACATGTTATGCCTTGACATTATTTAAATCATGTGGTAATGTTCATAAAAAGTGGATATTATTTTTTCATGGAGTTGTTTTTTTATTTATGTTCTTTGGTGTGTGTTATGTGACAGTGATTACAATCATTTGTTTTGGGTGTGTGGAGGAAGAGATATTGGTGAAAATAATTTTTTGAAAATGTGGTTTATAGTTTATGTGAATGTTTTAGTTTTTTGTTGGGGATGTGTGTGGTTATTTGATGTGTTGTAGATGTTTTGATTTGTTTTGTGTGAGGTTGGTAGTAGAGTTTCAGTTGTAAAAAGATCCTTGACATGTATCTCTTGGGATGATTATTTATACCTCCTTTTATTTTTCCTTTTAATGGATGGTTTTGATTCTTTAGGGAAACAATTTTTTGATAGGTATCTTATGTAATGGATCAGACCTTATGTCCCATTAGTATTAAATAATTCATATGGTTTAGGTGTTTGAAGAGAATCCTGCTGAGTTTGGAGGGTGAGAGAAGGATACAAAGCATAAAAACCCAGCTAAATGAAACATTACGGTGTGGATCATGGTGTCAGGTAGAAGGGTGTTCACTGAGGTATAGGAGGTTTAAATGAAGAATAGAGGGTTTTTGGAGGTGTTTTTGAGGCTAAAAACTTTTTAAGGTAGGTGTGATGTGGGGAGATATTATGGTGTGGATGTGGGTTATCACTTTAGTGACTACAATGTAGGGGTTTTGGATACTATGTCAAGTCCTAAGAGGACATTTTTAGCAGTTCTTCTAAAATTAGAATTGTTTCACTATGAAGATGGGTTGTTGAATAGCCCCCTCATCAGTTTTTTGAGGATCTATAGGGTAGAGACTCAGGATGCATCATGGTCTACTGCCCTTTTTATAGGATCTTGGGTGTCAATGTATTCATGAATTCAAGAGTCTTGTTTGACCATCAGGGATAAAATGTGGTTATGTGTGTTACCCCATAGTCCATTTTATTTTTATGTAGGTTGTGGTGTGGTCTGGGTGGCTACATTGTGGTCCTGTATTTTACAATCTATGTATAAATTTCGAGATACCCTAATACATGATACCATCTTATTTATTTATATCATTTATTGGGTAACTCATGTGTATCCCAAGGTTCTCGTTTAGTCTCAAATTAGTGTCTTTCGACCACATATTTTTTAGATTTATTTTTTGTGATTTGGGGAGTTTCCCTAACATCATTTCTATTTTTTCTCCCTATTTGTGTTTTTAGAAGGATTATTCCAATGGAAGATTAGTGTATTTAGTTTTTTTATGATAGGATGTTTCAGCTTATTTTTCTAGGATGATTCAAGGTGTTCTCCTTCTTTTTTATGTAGGTGGTTTTCTTCCTTTGGAAGATTTTTTTTCAATGGACCGTAGAACACCGTTTGAAGTATGGGTCCTTTTTTACTCACCTAGTGTATCATGTGATATTGGTTTAATCTTATTATATCTTTGTTAGATAGTTGTATCATGCTTAATAAAGATGAATTAATTGGTTTTGTTTAATTCAAGTGGAAGTGGAATAAAATCATATGTATTTCTATTTTTATACAATCGTTGATATAGTGAATTGTACCAGCTAAATGACCCAAATGAAAACCATGGTACATGGGGTTTTATTCTTGAACCTTAGTTGTGATTGTGGAATCCTTATTATGTGATTCATATTTTTTTCATCAGCATTATTTAAACAAATAATTACTTATACATGTAGAATTAATTGGTTTCATATAAAAAACATCATGTGTTAGAATTACCTAGAATAACTAACTATAAGTGATGAAAACCATATAAAAAACCTAAAACTATTATGTGATTAATGTGTAATGTTTTTTAGAAAGTGGATGTGTGGTGTGACTTTCTTTTCTGGACTGATGTGCAAGAAGAGTCTATGTTTTGGATGATTTTTCATGAGATGTGGAGGATATGATCTGGTGTTGTGTTATGATATATGGTATTTGATGGAAATGGGATAATATGTGGTTGATTATAGGAGGTGGTTGTGGCTTTAAAATTGGGGTGATGTGGGGTTTTTTTAATGAAAAAGGGGGAATGAGGGTGATGTTGTTGTTTTCAATGGGCTATTGTGTTACACATTTTGTTGTGTGGTTGGTTTTTTGTTATATTATATGGTAGTAATAGAATGAATTAGTTAATTATGAATTGAAATGGTAAGGGTTGAATGGTCAATTAATGAATGATTAATAAAAGTTTAAGTGGTAAAATGGGGTTCATGTTAAATGTGAAATAAATTAGCTATAAAATCAGTGTTCTAATTATATGGAATTTGTGGGTAATATGAATTTGTAAATTTTCCTTAATTGATAAAGAAAATGAAATGTTCCCTATGATTTTTTGGGTGGTGTCATTTATTTAGAGGTTAAAAAAACTGAGTAGATATTTTGAGTATGTTATTGAATTGTTATAAACCCCTAGGTTGGTCTTGTGTGTGGATATATATATATATATATATCATGTTTATCCCTTTTGATTTTCTATGCACACCTCACCTTCATCATGAACCATGTTCCAAAAACGTTTTTTTATATAGGGGGTTTTCCCCATCATCCTGGTGGGGAGAATCAATGGATGGATACCTAAACATTCCCACTCTCTCTTCCATGAAAAAATGACATGCACAAACTGTGTTGGCCAAAATTTAAAATTGAACTTTAGATATATGATGTGATGTGAGATGACATCCCAGGTTTTTTAAAGTGTGATGTAATGATATAGATTAGGGTGGGGATTGTGTATTGTATGATGACGGGATGAGGTTGATGTACTTCATGTTAACTACACCCTACTATACTGATTATGCATGAGATATGATGTGATAGACTAGGTGACTATGGGTGAGATGTGATGTGATGAACCAGGTGCCTTTGAGTAAGATGTGATGAGATGACCCAGGTGTCTTTGGGTGACATGTGATGTGATGTTATACAAAATATTTGGGATCACTATTACATTTGACGTTGGGTTGTGAGAGTGGAACCCCAATGAGAAATTATTTTGGGGTACCCTTTAACTATATTCATCATAATATGTTATTATACTTGGATGCATTATTTTGTGAGTGTGGCATGTCAGTGTTGGGTTAGTTGATTTACCAATTTATTTATCTTTAGTTCTATTGTTTTCTCATGAGTGCATTAGAATGATTCATTTATATGTGAGTTAGATACTTTGGTTACACTATTGTGTATACATGTATTGTCACCCTATGTATATAGACTCATTTTAATTTTTCAATGATGATTAAATGGACCACAGTGGATATTACTAACTCAAACCCTTGAAAAGTTTCTATGTTTATGCCTTAGTTTTTCTTTTTTGTATTTAATTTCAGAGACTTTTATTTTTATTTTATTACATTATACATGAATTGTGTAATGGATTTTGTTTTATTTTATACTATGTCATTGATTTGTTCAGGATTGATTTATCTTATCTCCCGATCATTTTATTATTATGGGTAATGCCTCCCATTCAGGATATTTTCCATACCCTTTGTGCTTCTAGAGGAATTACTTGAGAGTTATTATCTCTCTTCCTTAATTTCTATCCTTGGAGGGGCACCTTTGGAGGGAGGGGTCTTGATATTGATCATATCACACTTTTAAAGGGAATTATTACATACAATGGGACTCCCTAAATGATTTAATAAATGTTTATGCATCCTTCCCAAATATCAGTGTGGGAATACTCTAAACCTTATAGGTGACTTGTAAAAACCATATATTTTTGTGAAATATCCTCATAAATCATATTTTATCCAACATTGCTTACATGTAATGTATAATATAAATTAAATCCATATTGTTGGGATCTCTAGAAATTATCACCATCGAGGGAGGTATATGGTGTTCTGATGTTTGGATCTAGAAAATGATTATGATTTCCCTTGTATCACTATGAATGGGGTATGAACTCACATGGTTTGGATCCACATAACAGGTACTGACATATATTTTAGGGTTATGTGAAAAGGTCCATAGTGAATTTGTGGATTGTACTTCGAGAAGGTTTTCATGTTATCTTGAGTAATAAAAATCAAATCCCCTAGAGTTCAAGTTTCATGGTTGAGGGTCCTATGGGGACAATTCTCCATTAAGTTTTAACATCGTGTTGTAAGGATATTAAATATTACGTTAAATTTTATGTAATATGGGTTTATAAAATAAAGATTCCTAGAAATGGTTATTGTGGGTCATATGAATCAGATTCCCTTTATGGTTTAACCTAACCATTGGTAACTAAATTAGAGATGGTGTAGTTGTTCTCAAGGGAAATATGACCAATTTTGTAAAGGTGGTGAATAGGGAATATTTTGTAGTGTTGATATAATGACTCTCTTTGAATATACCACTTTGAGTGATGGTTTACATAGAATATGTCCTTATAAAGATTAAATGGAACTTATGAATAGGCTACACTGATACAGATCGCTAATGGGCCAGGAGGATGAGATCATTAATGAGGGAATGATTGGGGCTTCTACCTTTATAGGTGGTGAAACTATGTGTCTCATTCCCACTATTGATCATTGTACAATGAATGAGGTCTTGAATCCTAGGTAATGTTCCCTCGTGTTGAAGTGATTAGGTCTTTCACATATGTCACCCTACATATACTTAGGAACAATAGGCATGGATTCTACCCACAATTACATAACCTAATAAGTAGTACAGGTGCAGGTAATATTTTACATATTTATCCTTAATGGAGTCACTTAAAATATAGGATAGGTATTATACCTTATTATAGACACATATATGTGGTTCCTCAGCTTATTAAATGTAATCTCAAAGGGTGATCAAATCCGCACTAGAAATGAAGATGAGAAACGTGTCCCATGAGGGATCTCACAAGTATCCTCGAGATAGGGACCATCGATATTAAGGGAGTATGAATTTATGGCAACCCTATGGTACCTATTGGTTATGGATGATTTTATAAGAAGTAACTGTTATCAAGGTAATTCATGATCCAAGGATATCACAATAATGTGAAAATCTTGACCATGCGAGTCTGGTGATTTTGGAGGGATCCTTGATAGTGTGGTTTTTTAGGGATTTAACCTTTTTAAAAGGAATATAAGAAGTTCATTTAGAGTTAATATCCATAAATTGAATCTTTAATTACTAGGATAAATATAAATTGGTTAATGTATAGATTAAAGGCCTTTATTTCCATATAGGAATATAGAATTATACATAGAAAGCTATTATAAATACTATTATTTGTGAAGGTACATTGAAAATGTCCAATTTGAAAAAAATTCATGGGTTCCCTTCATGGAAATCATGTGTGGGGTGCTTCAAAGAAATACTAAATTTGTTATCTTCCATCCGTGATTCCACCCCATTATAGTACCTTTATTTTTTCAATTGTGGAAATTACCTATCATGGTTTATAGTGTTTTTAATGAATGAATATTCATTCTAGATCTTAGAAATGTCTATTTAATGTATACCTGAGTGCTCATGATTTTCTTTAAAGGTCATCACTTCTATCTACCTCATAATCCACACTGAGTGTTTATAGACATTGTTCAATTGATACATTTAAAAAATAAGTGGCTGTATAGGATTCAATGAAAACATGAAAGGAGAAATATTGGAGCCCATGATGTGGTAGGATATTATAAATGTTTTATATAGCAAAAATATATATCTTCCACTCAATGAAACATGGAGATGGACCATCAGGTAATCATGAGATCATGTATGGGATCCACCCCAATGTCACAAATTCCTAGATCCCATGAAGTTATTACATGACTACTTTATACATTCTCTAAAGACTATAAATGACTTCATTCTATGAAGTTTTAATTTTTTATTAGATGTTATTTGAAAATTATGTCTTTTTGAATGACTAAATGGATCATGAACTGATAAATTATCTTTGGGAGATGTTTTATTAATCAATTTTTTCATTGATCCCCTTGGGAATCCCTCTAAAACATTTCAGGTCTCAAAATATTTCTCTATATATTTTTGGGTCTGATCAACATGAATATGATATTATTATTGGCTATAAGATGAATTTTGTGTAATTTAATTGGTTAGAATAGGTATACACTATATAAGTGAACTTGGAGCTATCATTCACTTTTCCCAGTTGAACATTGAATTACACACATGCATGTTAACTCCTATATGACTATTCATGCATGACTACTCATATATGACTATTGGATTATGGATAGAAGGAAACTAAAATTTTTCATATGGGATCCAACCTAAGAGGGATTTATTTTAACATGTATCACTTCGATAGTTCATGTATGTGTTATTTGAAAATTGAAACATTTATTGTTTTTGAAGATTCATATTATTGGTCCTTATGAAATTTTTATATCTCTACCTCTTGATATAAAATGAATTTTCATTAATCTAATTGAGATGAAAATGGGAGAAGAAACAATAATATCCCTAATATTGAAGACATCTAACACCATCATGGTCACCGAAAACATTGTTTTCTATCATAGCTTATGGTGGAAATTATTTTATACATACATGTTTCATAGAAGTTTATTATGTTTGAATTTATAATACTAAATTATAAAAATTGTATAAATTTTTCTCTAGTAATCATCCAATATCTTTGAGGAACCATCATCTAGTGGTATATAAATACAATATATCATTTACATGATGCTTCATTAGAAAAACTGATCACAATTATTCTTATGTCCTGGGGTACACCCCCTGAACCTAGAGTAGGGTAAAACCATACCTAAGTCGATAGTCTATATGAATAGGTCAACAATGAAGAAATTGATAGTGAAACAAATTATAGGTTAGGTATAAACTTTGGATCTATACTCTGGAGAGGTCTTTCCTATGGGAAAGTTACTCCCTTCTGGGTATGAAAGAGATCTTCAGAGTTTTAATAAGATCTTTGTAAAATGGGGATATATGAAGTTTTTTGTGTTTCATAGACCTTATACCATAACAGTAAGTGAATAATCTCATTAATTGTTAGTTTATTGATCATATAAGAGAATATATTTTATATGGGTAAGTATTAGTTTATGTGGGACCATAGGATATACAAATGATTATTGTGTCTTTAGTTTTAGGGGATATGTTTGATGAGGTCTTCCCTCCATATTTCACCTAGGATAACTTAGTAATGATTTCTATAGCTTCAAGGGAACCACTGTATCTGGTAGTAAAAAATTTATAGATTATTTTTAATAGTGGGTTTACATTCTTTTTCTTCTTTGGGTGGAATAATTCATTATTACAAACAAGAAGAAACCATAGAAGATAAGGCCCCAGACATTACAAACCTGTAAGACATGTGGGCTTCCTAGTGCTTACTGGATGAAGTTGGAGAAGGGTAGCAATAATTACTAGAGTAAATATTTTTAGGTTTTTAAGGGAATCCCAACTTGTGTGTAAAAATTATATTATGTTGGAAGAAATATTTTTAATCAAACTATAATTCTCACTCTGGTGCATTAGTAGGGACTAGGACTCATTCTATATCATTGTCCACTTCTATGTGTTCTGGGGAAACATCATACATCATATAGGGTATAAGAATTTATCAACAACCAGAAATTCCTAGAATCCTAATTTGGACAGTACCTTTTAAAGAATATGTGGATTTAGAAAACCTCCACTAAATGATTGAGATGTTATTAACATGTTGAACTGGAATAATCAATTCATCTTCCCATTTTACAAAACTCCAACAATAACAATCATAGAAAATGTGACTAGAGGTCTAAAATCATGTTCATATCTATTATACCTATGACAGGGAACGTTGTTAGTCAAAATTTATTGGGAGATGATCTGTGAGGTATTTTGACATTTAATTTTTTTGACAATTCTAATGTAGACAAAAGAAATGAACTTCCCTTCCTCAGAGCGTATGGATTGAGTATCTCCCCATGGTGGCATGATAATTCCATATGATGCTGACATGGGATAAGATGCCCATAATAATTACCCTCCCACTAGTAAATTCCATTATTAGTCTCATAAAAAATTATTCTAAGAAATGGATATCTTTGTATCCTGTGGGAGAGTTGGTCAAAAATGTTTCCCAATTAAAAAGCCCACTAACAGCTCAGGGATGATAAGAATAGGGGAATAAAGTAGAGCCGGGAAGACCTAAAAATAGAGTTTCTCAAAGGAAACCTCTATTAATTTTTTTTTCAAGGAAATGGGTCTGTTATTTTAATTTTTTACCCTCAATTGACATAATGACCACCCTTCCTTCAATTCCTATTGAAATTTGATATCTTGAGGCATAGAGGGAGTGAGATCCATTGAACAGAACTTTCTCCAGAAAGAAGGTCTATGATTCACTTAAATAGGGGTAGATCTTTATAAATGGATCATTCAAGTTAAATTACCCATTAACACTTGTATAATGATCATGTAAATTATGTAAAATATTACATTAGATAAATGGAAACTATGATCCATTAATTGTACTTAGTATCTAGGATACTGGAAATAGATCCAAGTTTTTAAGAGGATGATAATGATCGTAGATCTTATTAGAAAGAGGTAATATATGTTCCATATTGTATCTATCATATCATCATCATAGTTATAACTACTATTTCTTAGCCTTTGTAAGAGTTAGACAAGGCAAAGTATTTTGCCGTATCTTTGGGGTATACATTAAGATTTTGGGATTTTTCAATCTAGTAATATGGTCAGGGGGGTTCTTATAGTTTTGTAAAGTATAATAGATTGATGATATATAATTACATGATAATATTACAAGTACCATCATTGATATGTCCTCATACATAAATATCTTTCGAGTAAATCACTACGCAGTGATAGGTGAAAATACTTAGAATGCCACTTCTCCTAACACCAACAAGTAAATGATATATTCACACACACATCTTTTCAGATGATGGTATAAATATATCTTGACCCACTAACTTGATAATATTCTAGTCTGATAAATATGAATATATGGGTGTCAACTACTTTGGATCATATAGTCCATGTGCTTCTTGAAGTGATATCAATAGAAGTAGTGATGGGTGAAGCTCAAGAGATGATCAAGACAGGTAATGATTTGAGAAAATTATTGGTCATACTAGATGAATTTAGTGTTGATTATCTTATAGATATTGATAAGATGTTTGATTATCCTAAGTTGGATATCGTGGATTTTATCATGTCCATGTAGGTTGGTACGTCATCTTAATAATCACATCACTTCCCAATTCATTTTTTTGTTGTACAAAGATAGTCTTTATATGTAATCCAATAATATGTTTAACATGATTCATATGGTTGAAAAATATATACTATGTATTTTAATTTAATGGAATACATATCATCAGAATAGGATCTTTATGTTGTCCCATCTAATGTGGTGGAACAGTTAAGGAAACTGAAGAACCATAGGGTGTTATGTATACACACCTCATATTACTTGACATTTTCTTATTCAAACGATCCAATATATTATGGATTTTAATTTCAATAGCCTTTATATAATACATAGATACCTAATGTTTTTTTCTATGGTGACTCAATAAGCCAAAATTGAAGGGGAAATGAATAATTTGGCACTATCACCTCCAAGAGGTGTTGTAATTTCACCCTCCACGAGTGCTTTGATCCTATATTAAATAGAAATCCAAAAATTCAACACTAATTCAACCCAGATGACTTCTAGATTCCAACTACTATTTAGAAATTGGGTATATAAGATGATTTAAAAACTAATATATGATATTCCTCTTGATGAGATCAATGGAATACTAAATCACCTCCAACACATGTTCATTGCACTAGGCTTTGGTGGGCTTGATTATTTGATTCTGAAGTTAAGGTGCTGATAATTACTCATGATAAAATGAGTGTCATCTAGTCAATGATCAAAATTTCAGAATCCATATCTCAGTTCATCAAGATGAGTGGTGCTGTGCATAATGAATCCACCCAATATGTAGGGGTTTTTTTTAAACAACACATTCGAGCCATATAGAAGGTTTATTTCATTGGCCTACTCTGCTAAAAGTTGGGCCGACTCGTCCAGGTGATGGAAACTATTGAGATACAAGACAAGGAGAAGTTACAGTTGGATAAAGAATCTAAAAATGATGTATTGAATATTGTTTCAAGGGAAGATGTGTTACATCCTAATATAGAGATGGAAACTACAATGTATTTTGAACAAAATTTGGATGTGATTTACTCAAAGAAAACAAAAAACCAAATTCATAATTCAATCAACCACTCCTTGAAGTAGTATTCATATAAATTATAATATTTTTATACAATGAAAGACTCTAAAATGTGGATATTCATCACATATTTTTCTCAATGATTGAAAAAATATTACTTCCATTCATTATAAACTCATCAATTTTTATCTCAACATAATCATAAATTTAAGAAAATTGATGAAACTCAAAAGGAGTAACACAAAAATTACTAAATCCATCTGAATATTGAATGGGTGTGGATAGTTTCAATTATGATTTCCTATTACATGAGACAATGATCAAGTATTATTCAGTGAAATTTAAGATAAACGAATAAAAACATAAAAAAATAATACATTAATTTCAGGATTTATAAAATACATCTCATAATAGTCACACAACCAAAGGAATCAAAGGTATAATGTCTTGGATATTAGCTACATAAACATATTATTTTACAATGATTAAAAATAATACTCCATAATCACACTCCAATAGATACTTTTATATAAATTTAATAAGATGTAATCATATACATAACATGGGGTGTGGAAACATAAGATGGTGGTGAACTCAAATGCCAGTAAGGGAAAAACCAATCATGATACACTATACCATAATCATAGAAGAGAACACGAGGAAGAGGATAAATATCTTATTAAAAGATCATGAGACTATATATGATAAAAAACATTATAGGGAAACATAATATCATCAAATATCCTTAGGGAAGCATAAATGTTATGAAATTATTCAAAATGCATCTCAATATTCCTAAAACAAGTGAAAACTATATAAGAATGTGGAATACTTTAAAAATAAGGAATAATGTGAAACCATATCAAATAATGAAATGAAATGAATCATAGAAATGGGGAATAACTTGATAAAAAACTTGTAAACATGGTATTAACCTAAAGAGAATAAAAAGTATGTGATAAAACCCTTTATTCCCATGCTATGTGAACAAACTCATTATGCCCAACCCAAACAAGTCAAAAAACTCATATCCCCATACTACAATAAACAACCAAATTATGTACATTTGTAACAACATCATGATATATAAATGTAAAAAAATTCATTTTATGGTGATATATGAACCCACCCTCCATCATCTATGCATATGTGTCCCGCATAAAATCAATCATCTTAATATCTTAAAGAACCTGAGGGAAAAATGGTATTTGTAATAATTTCAAAAAATAAATTATATAAATATGGGAAAAAATAATCAGATATAAAAAATTTAATTTTCAAAAAGGAATAATATCATAAATAAATATTTTGGGTGATCAAAACATCACATAAATATAGATATTTCATATAGTAAAATAATAAGTTAAAATAAATAAGATTTCCCAAAACCATTTAAAACTTGTTATAAATGATAAAGTTTATATTGTATTCAGAAAAAATTTCATGGATGGAATGAGAAGTCTTTTTACAACCTTATTATAAATATTTAAAAATAACATATCCTTGAAAATAAGTAAAAATAATGACAATAAATCTATAGAGGAAAAAAATGAATTTAAATTCCTTTATTATTATGATTTTTAGGATGTTTTCTAAAATAATACATTTGATAAAATATTTAATGAATTTAATTTCATAAAATAGTTAGACTAAAATAGTAATGTATTAAATAAAAATCACATTTTAATTTCATTAACTAAATATATTTTTAAGCGAAAACATTTAAATTGAAAAAATAGATTCATTAGAAAGAATAACGGTTATTCTAACCAACTTTATTCTTTTTTTTTGAAGTTTTTTTCAAAGATGTGGTGTTTTATGATGATAAGTTACTTCCCAATATTAAAATTTATAATACCTTATAAAATAGATTAATGATAGGATAATTGAATAATATATCATTATATTCAATTAATATTGACTATGACTTAATAAATCTAAAGTTGTTTCAATAAAACACTTATCAGGAATCTAATTCTTTCTGAAAACTTTCCTAAGTTCCTAAATAATAAAATTATGTTTGTTATATGAATTATTAGGAACCTTAATGAAATATAATTCATTTATTATGTACAACTTATTATAACATTATATATATGTAGTATATAGTTTATTTATATTTGTGTTGAAATGGAATTGGTGTTGACTTATTTTGGTAATTTTAGACATCAAAGATACTAATATAAATACTTAATATGAAATTTCCATAACAATAAAAATAATTAAATTATTATAAAATTATAATAATGTTATTTTTTTGTTCCCGTATTCACCCAATTTAGATGTTTATCACATTGTTAGAGTATGCAGGTTGACTGACCCAAACATGATCATACTATAATTTGAAGGCTGAGTAAGGTTTAGAAATTTATTATTTTCAAATAATATAATTATAAAAGGGTAATTATATTTATTATATTTTTAAGGTTATGAATCATATTTTATGTTTTTCTGTTAAAAGTGAAAATATAGACGAAAATGAAACAAATACTTTGTGGAGGTGGCATCCCACACAACTCATGATTGGCGTTTTTTTGTTTCTCTAAGTGGATGTAACAGAATAAATAATGGTTCATTCATTAATATATTAAAAATTTATCATCATAATGGTTCTTAAATAATTATATAAATATGTTTTTGATAGATCAACAAGTGGTATAATGAGACGAAATAGATAATGATTAAGTAATACTTAATTTGGGACATTAAATATTCCTATGAGAGTCTCTTTCATAATGAAGGTATTAGGATAAATTATAGAGAATATAAATTAATTAAAATTATATAAGTTATAGGAGGGTAAAATAGTATATTTTAATGATTAAATTCAAATTAATGGGTGTGTTATTTAGGGGTGGAAGTGTCCCCTTTTATAAGTGAAGAGAAGGTAGTTTTCTGAACCCCCTTTATTTTTTCAATATTGGAATGAAACTATTCATAGGTAAATGGATCCAAAAGTAAAAAATAATGGCTTTTAGGGTTATTTATGTTTGATATATCGTTAAAAATAAATTTTTATACATGTTTAAAACATTTTCCATGTCATTTACCATAATTATTATACATTTTTACAGTTTTGTTACCATAGTAACTCATTTTTTACCATGTAAAATTTATTTTATTAAAAATATATGGAAACCATTCCTATAAAGTTTCGCTATTTTGAAAAAAAAATTTACATATATTTAATACAATTCAATTTATTGTTAATAAAAAAATTTCTTTTATATTAAAATATTTAATATGTAGAATGACTATTTTGAAAACAATTATAGCCTTTACCATTAAGTGTTATTAATATTATTTAGTATTGATTAACAATTGAATGAGTGGAAATATATTTATATATTTATTAAAAAAATATTAAATTCATTTTTAAATAATAATCAATTTAATTTATTACATAAAAATTACACAATATTAATAAAACAAATCATTGGAAATAATTTGTTTACCATTATCAGTACAATTAATATTAATCTTATAAATTTAATTTTTATTCCTACAAAAATATGATAATTATTATATAATTTGGATCTAATTATTAAAAATATTTAATATATTTTACCAAAAATAATCTATGTGTATGAATAAAACATCATTAGCGCATATAACTTATAAAAATCCATTTTTAGAAAATGAATATTTGTAATCAGAAAAATTATCTGTATGGTATGATTTTTCATGTAGTTTATCTTACTGATATAAATTTTATTATTGTAAAATAAATAAATATTATCTATATTTAAAATAAATCCTAAACCAAATTTCACCAAAAAATAAGTTAATTAAAAGAGAAGAAACCAAATTGTTTTATCGAAAAATATTAATTCAAATCATAAAATGTTAATCATATGTTTTCTAAATTCAACATAGTATTTTTAAAATGTGTAGTTTTCCTTAATAAATATATCTTTAGAAAATAATAATGTTTTATAGACTTATAGTTTTTTATAATGTATTAAATATTAAAATTTTGGAAAAAATTATATTTCTCACCATTCACCTAAAAATTAATTAACATTAGAAAATCCCAAAAATGACATCTATTACAATATTATCATGACAAGTAGAAATATGGTTTTAAATTTTTCAAATTAAAATTTTGTAATTTATAAATATGAATTTTAAATAAAATCATAATGTGTGATGAAAAATTAATTTTTATATTAAATAATATTTTAAGTATATTAACTATCATTATATATTTATTTAAAAAAATTATATATCAACCCTAAGGAATATAATTATTACAAATAAATTTAAAGCATATAATTATTTTAGAAGCATCATTTATATGATTTTTAAAATATTATTTAAATTTACCTTTTTATAATTATGTGGTTAACAATTTTATAACTGTTTATTTAACATCTACCTTAAAATGATCAAAATCTATTTTTAAAAATTTCTTATAGTCCTTTAAGGTTTTTTGATTAATGTACAGTAAGCTGTAAAACAAAATATTAATTTGAGGGAAAATAAATTCTAAAATATTTGGGTGTTACATTCTCCCTCATAAATAAATATCATCCTCAAAATTTTAATTATCACATGCACATAGAAATAGATATGGGTATTTGAAATATGACCACAACATAAGTTATAATTTCTAAAAGGATATCAACCATACAAACTCAGAAACTATAGCACATCAGGTTTGAGGTATTCTATCATGGGATGAATTTTTCATTTATTCTTGGATTCATGGTTTCAATAGACTAAAAGTATTAATAATTGGTCTAGCCACTAGAAAATAACATAGGGAAAATTAAATTTGTGTATCTTTTACGTGATTTCAAAGTGTCGGGGAGGATTCCATGAATAAATTCCATCACATTAAAACCATTCAAGTGGTGCTATATAATCACATCATGTAGTCGATGCACATACTGTAATTAGTATTTTTTGAAAATAAAAAAGAGTCAATGTGAAATTCAGCGTAAGTGGTCTCGTGATAATTGGTATTTCAGGAAAATACAAATTGAGGCAATCCTAAGTTTGTCATAGGTAGTCTCATAATAAATACATTATATGAATGTTAATTACAAATTTTTTAAATCATGGGCCCAATGATTTTTGATATGGCTAGTGTGTACTGTATTATCATACATTCTTTTCCTCTCCCTCACAACTACCTAGGTTTCCATAGAAATATTTCAGTGATTTTCGATATCTGAACATTGATAACATAAAATCTTTGAGAAATTATTCTGGGAATCAAAGGATAGAGTTCCATTATTCCTTCTCATTTTGGATCTCCTTTTGGTATATTGATTGGAACCTTATATTATAATTACTATACCATGATCTATGGTATTGGATTTTTGTTGCTGGTATCTTCTGTTATTTTGGAAATATAATGGGAGTCAATAGTCTAATCCATTAATTTAACTTGGTTCATTTTCACTAATCCTATCGAGGTAGGTGGATTCTCACCAAATCTACCTTTCAATAATTTTTTTATTAATATTTTGAAAATAATATTTAATTTTTTTAGGAAATCATTGGTGAAATTGATTGGAAAGAACACTATAGATGTGACTTCCAGAGGGTGGGTTTTGAAATATGGGGTTTTATTAGATAAACGTTTTCTTTGAAATTTTGGCATAAAGGTGTGGTGTTTTTTCTTGTTTATGTGAGATAGTTAATGGTGGAAAGTACCACAATCAAATAATAATTATTTTGGATGGGTAATGGTCGAAATTACCACTATCAAATAATGGTAACTTGAGACAAACCACGGTATGTAGTTTCCCCACCATTTTTGTCACCAAGTGATGTCTCGGTGATATAATGACTCACCTCTCAAGAATATAGGGTGTTACATGAGTTCATGCATTGTTGGTGTGTGTAGGTGTGAATGGTTATGGATAATTTAATGGAAAATAAATGGTTTTAATGTTTTTTCCATGATAATTTATTATATTAATTATATTTATAGTTGGTAAGGATTTTAGTATCTTTTTCTCTCTAATTTTATTAAATGTTCTCACATATTCTTCTCCTAGGGGCATGTGAGGGCAAGTATTTGTGGAAATCCTACTAAGTGTTACACTCACCCCCTACTTGGGAACTTTTTTGTATTTACAGATGTCTTCTAAAAATATATAGGGAAGGTTCCTTTTTTTCATTTCTCTTATGGTGGACCATGAATTCATGGTTTGGTTATTGAAGTTGTAGATGGGAAGTGTAAGCATCTTGGACTGGGACGGTTCCACTTTGGTGTCGATTTATTTCTACTTGGAGTCTTACTTTGCACATTTAATTATTTTTCTGTTGTACTCATATGTTGTATAGTATTTCTATTGTATTGGGTTATTTGGTTTCTCTTCATGAATAACATAATATATCTTAGTTTTCTTTTATTTCTTGACATTTTCTATTTTTTTCAAGGAAAAGAATCCCCTAATTTCCACTAATGCTATTGGAACTTATTTACAACCTTTGTTGTTATGGGGATGTCACTTATGTCTGATAGAGCTTCACATAAACCGATGACAACGAGTAGGTAGGGAGAGTTGTAACAGTTATCAGTTTGTTACGTCATTGGGTTACATATGATATTACATTTTTCAGTTCATTAATTTGGGCTGGTAGCAAGGAGGTTAGACTCTCAAAATATGAAATCTAATGTAAAAATATTTTTTCAATCCTTTTTTATAATTATCTTCAAGTTAACTAGGTTGTTTCGATAAAAAAATATTATAAAACACCTATAAGAGTACTTTCATCTATTCTCATTGGGTTTAGTCAATGAGTGTTTCAAACCATGAATTATTGTAATACTTCCCACTAGGATTTCATTGTTCATCCGCTTTTCAAATTATTTTTTAAAAAGAAAAGATTTATCTTGAAAATGATGGGTTTAATAGTTATTGTGTATGGTATTGATAATTATTTATGACGTTTTGGAATTAATTAAAGCCTTTAGTTCATAGGGAGAAATAATATAAATTGTTTATTATTTACTTGATAGAATATGGAAATAGGAAAACGTTTTAGAAACCAGTAGGATGAACCTGCTAAAATGTGGTTTCACTTAAACCACATGTGAACTTAAAATATGAGCATTGTATTGACCAATCATTTAAGGTTGTTGATAGACGAAATCGAAATGATAAACAGGGATAAGTTGATCATTTAGTAAAATTTTAGAATCATAATCTAGTTATGATTATAGGGAACTCTGATGATGAAAAAAAAGAAGTTTGGATGAAATGAATAAATAGAATATTTTATTAACATGGTACTTTAGGAAAGATAAATATTATGTTTGAAACCTATATGTTGGATGATCCTACATAATAATTTGGGGATTTAGTAGTCCAAGCTAATTCCAAACAGGGACTTATGTGGGGGGACTTTTATAAATTTTTAAATTAACAATTCTATTCCCACACATTCAAAATAGAAAGAAAAAAAGTATCTTTAGAATATGGAAATAAACCCACTTTGTGACTAAATATTAAGAAATTTTTTTAACCTAGTTTTTTCACCGTAGAGGTATCTTTTAGTGCATACATGAAGATGAATATCCTTGAGTAGGTATTAAAACCAAAGATAGGATCCCAGATATCCATTCTATTTATTATAGATTATATAGATTTGGTTAACATGAAACTGTGGTTGAAAGATACCTTGCTGGAAAAATTGTAGAAGGTTCTCTACTTGTTTCCATGATAGAAAGTTTCAACTCTAATGGTTGAAATAAAGTAAATTGGTTTGTTTATTCCCATGGTGGTTTCACACCCCAAACTTAGACTATATAATTAGTTAATTTTACCCCAATATCCTCTAACAAACCACGTTGTTTCAAATGTGGTTTGATTATGCACAAGAGGAATAATTGTATAGATCCACCAAGGAATTGACTTCACAATGGAAATAAAGGCCATATCAAGAAGTATTTTTATAAAATTTTGAGATCATAGGGTGAAACAAGCTCGAAACATCCTCTACCTTTGTATCCTCAGAATAAATAGTCCTACAAGACTAGTTCACATCCACAGACCCAAGTAATCCATGATATTCCAAGAAAACATTGGTGTTTTAGTCGGAACCTCAACAGTGAACCAGGAGTTGTCCTGTGACATCTGGGATACCCATTTATGTAGGGGAACAAGTTATTGTGAGCAAGAAACTAGGTCCCTCTCTAGTGAGAGGTTCCATTCTTATAAATTACACTCTTATTCATGTTTGTATGTTACTGATGAATCATATACATTCGTTTCTTCTTCTATGTTTAAATAGCTGGGATTGAAAATGGAAATGAATCCTCATGTCATTAATATCAAGATAATCATTAGAAAATGGGAGTATAGGTGATTTAAATGCATATAATATTCCATTACCAATGACAGAGTGTAGTTTCTCTGGGAGTTTACGGTCCCGAATATTGATGTATTTAATTTCATCATTGGTATCAATTGGAAGATTGGGTTTCAATCCCATATATTCTATTATTCTTGGAACATGATTTTTATATCACTATATGGATATCATCATATATCCAATGGATATTGGGATATAAATCGAGTTAGAGAAGTACCTCTTGTGACAGTAGACATATGAATCTCAAGATTATTTGTGGAAATAAGCTCAGTAGCTACTCGTGAAACAAAGAATGGGTCTTTTTAGGTTATAGTGGATCAATACTAGGATGTTTTTATGAAAAATTTATCTGGATTAACACCCAAGGAAGAAATAAAATTTTCTATCATCCAACTCTAATGAACAAGTCCTATTTCATTACTGTCTTACCAAATATATCCAGATGAGTTTTGAGAGTTAATGCCTCATCTTGAATAGTTTGAAAGAAATTGATTTATCATACCTAGTACATTCTCCTGATATGAACTAGTTTTTTTTGAAAATAAGGTAGATGGTACTCTCTGGTTATGTGGTGATTATCAAAAATTAAATCAAGCTATAACTAAAAATCAGTATCCCCATCCTTGGATTAATGGACTATTTGATCAACTAAAGGGATCCAAATGGTTCTATAAAATTGACATTCAATTAAGATACCATCAAATAAAATTTAGAATAAGAGATATTCTAAAAATGGAATTTTGGTTTCACTATAGAAATTATGAATATGGATTCATCACATTGGGTCCAATTAACAGAGTATCAATATTTATGGATTTAGTGAACTGTATCTTCCACAGGTACTATGATGATTTTTTGTGTTGTTTTTGATGATATTTTCATTTATTCTAGAAGTAGGAATTACCTTGAATAGGACTTGTAAATTGTAAAGAGTGTGTTGTGAGAACATGGTATATATGATAATTTTTCTATTTTTGAATTCTAAAAACAAGAAGTTTGTTTCCTAAAGAATGTCATTTCTTGAGTAGGAATATTTGTTAACACTGGAATGATATAAAAATTAGTCTCTTTGAAATAAAAAAAGAATGTTTTTGAGGTATCCACTTTCCAGGTATTATAAGGTTACTATCACTATTTTTATGGATTTTTCTAGGAATTCTTATCCATTGAATTTTATGAAAATGATGGGTGTTATATTCATATGTAAAAATGAATGTCAAAAATTATTATTGAAATGTAAGACTCATCTCATCACCAAACCCAACCTAATATCTCAAGAACTAGGTAATTGTTACGTGGCTTGTTGTGATGCGCATAGATCTAGTCTTTGTTATATTATCATGGAGACCATGTTGTGGCCTATGGTTTTAGGAAATTGTGATTTTTGGATAATAATTTCTCTATGCATGACCTAAAATTTGTTTTTGTTGTCCATAACCTAAAAATGTGGATACATTACCTATTTGGGGAAAATATTTCTATTTTCTGTAACCATATGATTTTGAAATGTATCATTTTTTATAAATATGTGAACTTGCGACAATTAATATTGATGATTTAACTCTAGTTGTTTGATTTTATTTTGACATACACATTTGTTAATATTAATTTTTGGCAGATGCATTGAGTCAGAAATTGTATTGAGAAGTGGTCTGAGAAGCTTGTGGACAATGGAAATTGATCACCATTTTTTATGATAAGTGTTTAAATAGTGCTGAACATGGTGAATATACAATTGTATTTCTAGTAAAACTTTTCTAGACTTGGTAAATTTAGTAAAATAATCTCAAGAATAGGATGTTGACTACATCACTAATAGGTCAAACCTAAATAGAGGGGAGACTCTTGATAATTGGAAAATTGAAATGAAATCATAAGTAAATTTTCATAAATAGATCATAGTTCATCATTCTTCCAATTAAAACCTTTTTTCATTGTATCAAATCATTAATTTTGTTATTCATCAATGTTTTCATAAAATGTTCAAGGGAATGAAAGCACAATTCCGATTGACTGAAACAAAATATGGGGTTGAAAAATAAATGAAGAAATGCATAACATGTCAATTGGTAAAAGTAGATAATAAAAGGATATATTGAATGCTACAGTCCATGCCTATACCTATATGGAAGGTAGAACTTATTGCAATTAATTTTGTTATATGACTACCAATAATGTTACACATACATGCTATTATATTGGTAGTAGTGGATAAAATCACTAAGTGAGAAAAATTATCCATATCAAAGAAACCAAAATTGTAAATTAATTGGAAAAAAATATATCTGGGACGCGGTAATGATATATGGGATTCCATCTTTGATTTTATCTAATAGATACCCCCTATTCACTTCTCAATTTTGAAAATTGTTACAAAAGTATCTTAGAAGCGAACTGACATTGAAAACAAATTATCATCTATAAAAGGATGTTCAGTTAGATCAAACTATTTATATATTTGATGTTATTATTAGAGAATCTATGATGGTATTTTGATGTTTATAGTATTAACATATTCCATTGGTTGAATTATATTATAACAAAATTTTCATGAAACAATTCAGATGCCACCATTTGAGGCATTGTATGGTTTTCCTTGTTGTTTTCCTTCAGGTTGGGTGGAAATAAGATATCCATATTTTATTAGACCATGACTTTTGAATGAGACTGTGAACAAATTTTATATGATTTGAAATTTGATGGAAACATCTCAAAGGATATTGAATTCATATGTAGATAATCATCACTAGCCATTATCTTTTGATACAAATGACCATTTTTTAAAGTGTATCTGAGACATGATCATCGATGCATGGGGAAAGAATGTATGTTTTCTCCATGGTATATTGTACCATATGAAATTACAGAATGTACTGAAACTATTTAAAATTAATTAGCATTACCACTAATATTTAGTGTATTTCATAAGGACTTCCATGTTTTTTAACCAAAGAAATATCACTAGAATGCTCAACCTATGACCAGTTGGGATTATATTACTCTTGATCCAAATGTGGATATTATCCAAAAACTAGTATGACTTCTTTATAGATAATAAATGACCCTTCAATGGTGATCATTTTCCGTGGTGTGAGTGTTATTGAAGCGTTGTCAAGTTCAAGAGGAAACATAGGAACATGATAGGCTTATTTGGGATAAATAGAATAATTTATTATAGCATCTAGGGAATGGAAATCCAAATAGTGGGGATAATGTGGAACCCATAGTTTGAGTTACTCCAATGTTGGATATTTTTGTATTTTATTCATGTATAAATGGTTTAAATTAACTAGAAGTGTTAAGAATTGGTCTTTCCACTAAAAAATCCTGCAAAATAAATGCACATTGTGTAACATTTACATGACATGAAAGTTTTAGAGAAATATTATATGAATAGATTACATATACTAAAAACCATTCACAACATGTAACTTATTAAAAACATGTAATTTACACTAATCAAGTTATTAGTATTTTTCAAAATTAAAGATTGAGGTGATGTGAATTCCAAATTAATGGTCTTGCAATAAATACCTAATATAATAGTTATTTACATGTTGTGTAAATCTATGTACCATAAATTTTAGATATGGAAAGTGTGAAATTCATTATCACTCAACATTTACTTCCCCCTCTTTACTCCATGGGTTTCCATAGGTTACTTGCAATAATTTTTTATGCCCAAACATCGTTGAAATCGAATCATTGAGCAGTTTTTTTGAATAAAAGGTTAGAGTTTTTTCTTCCTTCTCATGTTGAATGTCCTTATGTTGGCTTTAGTGGAATCGTATATTGGTGTTATTATACCTGTTTCTATGGGTTCATATTTTTTGATGCTATATTCCTAAATTTTGGTAATGAAATGGGAGGAAAAGTTCTAATACATGTAATCGTATTGAATCCATTATGTCAATCATATCGAGGATGGTTTCTTCACTCCCACACTACAATTCTATGACTTGTTAGATTGATTTTTTAAATAATATTTACGTTTTGATGTAAATAATTTGTGGAATTCATTAGAAAACACATATTGTTGTGATTTAAAAAGGGTGGGCTTTAGAAAAAGTATTTTTTTTAATAAAAACGTTCTTGGAAATTTTGGAATATAGGTTTTTTGTTTTTTCAGGTTTATGTGGTATGGGAATTTTCATAAGTACCACCATAAAATAATAATGATTTAGGATGGGTAATGATCAAAAATACCTTAATCTAATAATGATAATTTTAGACAGATCATGGTCGAACGTACCATTATCATGTTGGCCACCAAGCGACGGCTTGGTGATATGATGACTCAACAATCGTTAGTATAGGGAGATATATTATTGTATTCATTCTAGGTTTTCATGGTTGTAAGATGTGATGGTTATCCCAATGTAAATGAAATGGGTTTAAAGTATTTTTCTTGATGATATATTATTTGAATTATTTTTATAGCATGGCCTGAATTTTTTATCATCTTCTCCCCTATTTTATTAAAAGTTCAAACTTATTATTATCCTTATGCTATATGATGGGATGTATTTGGGGATATCCTACTAAGTGTTTTAATAAATATTTTATTTGGAACTTTTTTGTGTTTGTAGATTTATTCTACTAGATACAGGGATGGACTATGTATCTTGCTTCTCTAGTGGCGGTCCTTGACTTCATGGTTTGGTTACAAAAGCTAGAGCTCAAAAGTGTTTTAATTATGGCCTAGGATGATAAGACTTTGGTGTCGTTTTCTTTCAACATGGAGTATTATCCTTACATTTTCACTTTTTTTTATTTTTACTATGTTGTTTTTATCTATTGGTATTATATTTATTTATGTGGTTTCTTTTCATGTAACATTTAATATATCTTGGTTGTTTTTAATCTCATATAAGGATTTGTTTTATTCAGGTAAAATCATCCCCCAATGTCTTATAATTACCATGGAAATTACTTCCCAAATTTGGTGTCCAAGGGATTTCATTTAAGGCTAATAGAACGTTTCCTCTTCCCAAGCGAATGAGGAGGAGAAGGTTTAAAAAAACATATATTTCTTCTTTGAATGGGATAAACCAAATATTTAGTTTTTCTCAAACCATTTGAGTTAATATTCTATTAGTATTTGTTATCAAGAACCAAATTATGTAATTTTCATCTAATGGGTGTTAATAACCATCCTTTATTTTTTGGGATATAATTGGTTGATTTTATTTTTGACCAATTTATTAAAAATAATTTTCCCCCTAAGTGGAGTGAAAAAATCCATTTCCAAAATCACATTAAATATAAATATATTATGAATAAAAATATTTTCATTATCAACATATAAACATTAACTTGGGACATAATATTCAAATAAATAGATTTATTTTTCAATATTCAAATCATTGGGGTGATTATTTAATATTACTATAAAACTTCTTAGGCTTTCTAGGGTAGATATAAGATAATACAATACCCAAAAAAATGAATTTCTGGGTGAGTTTACCTTTTAACCCAATATTTACAAGAGAAACATTCTATAGTACAACTTATTCATTGGTTCAGGATGTTGGTTAGACATATTGTTAGAACCAAGAAGATAATAAAGATTATCATATATAGTTATTCACATTTACTATAAAAAATGTTTGAGAAAAAAATAAGGCCCCACATTTTGTAACAGTCGATGATCAGACTGACCATCATATTCATGAAATTAGACTAAAAAATATTAAGAAATTCCATTTTATTAATAAATAAAGATATTTTTGGAATATAGGGAAGTTATAATACTTTCCTTGGTAAATATAATGATGTTAAATATGATCTATAAAAGGTTAAATATCCAGACATATAAGGTTTGTGATGAAATAAGCTGTGTGGTTTTAAAATTAAGTGCTTCATTGATGATATATTTCTGCTAATCTTGTCCCTTATGCTAATAATGGGTCCGGATGGATTAGATTATGTGATGATTAAATCATTTGTTGTTATCTAAATGGAACGATGTGAATTTAGGTTGCATATTTTTGAAGGGTAAATGTTGTATAAATTGTTTTTGTTAAAAAAATCCAGATGACCAAAAATTTATATGGTTGTATTTTTGAAACAGATATATAAGTTGAAAAAGTTTCCCTGTGATTGAAAATTTTTTGGGAATAAAAATTTGGAGTCTATTTTATGGAAAATAAAAATCCTAAAAGGAATATTTCTGTATAGCAGCACTATGCAGGACAAGAAATGTGCTAGATGCACCGCATTGAGAAAAATAGTTCACTGGAGGCTCACAGTTCATGGGAGGTAAGTATTTCATGAGAATAATTTCATTTTCACTATGAGGTGGTGGTTTAGGATACCAAAAATGGTTTACTTTCGTGGCATACACTGACCTCCACATAGCATTAAGGCACTATGTGGACCGCATTGCAGTTTGCAGTGAAGGATATATAGTATCTATGTTATGGTTAATTTAGAATAGTGGGTTTTAAGATCTATTTTCTTATATAAATACCCCTAATCATATCATTAAGTATATATAATTTCATTTAGTGATATTATCATTGCTTGAATTATTTGGGTAAGTCAAATGTAGTTCGCGAGGGAGAATTTCAAGAAGGACAATAGTTCACGAGGGAGGATTCCTAGAAGAAGGAATTTTTTATGGGGGATTATTTCTATAATGGATTCAATTTCATAGATTAAGTTCATATAAACGGTTTTCAGGGTTCGATTTACCACAAATAAAGTCGGACTACAAAGAATATATGGTTTTTTGAAGAATCATTCATCCGTGAAGTAGAGGTTGTCAGCAAATGAAAGGGTTTTCATGAAGTGCTCACATTACACGGTGAAACCTAGTTTATAGAGGATGTAGGAAAGTTCACAATGGTTACAAATAAATTCTTTAAGGGACTGAAATAGTTTGAGAAATCAATTTTCGCAAACTAACAGTACGTGGAAATGTGTGATTTCCATTTTGAGAAACTAGACTTAGAAACCAAACTAGGAAAACAGATTGAGTAGATCTATGAATTATTTTAATTTATTATAATATTTTTGGTGATAAATTAAGTAATTATTTTGAAAGATCTCATTTTTGATAGTTGTTCTAGAATAACTATAACATGTTTGTTAAAAAATATATACTACACAATTTCGTGCTACTTTAAGAACATGCACTATTTTATTGAACGTTGTGCTACACGAGTGTAAGAGAATATCCTACTCATTTTATTCCACACAAAAGTATTGTTTTATAATGGATTGTGTGGAATTAGATTGTTTTTAACCATTCTAAGGACATCGAAAATTGTGTTTCGTAGTGATCCTTGTAAATTAATATGTTCTAGTGGATGTGTTTTTGAATTGTTTTCAATAGGGAAAGAAATATTTAAAATAAGGGAGATTATGTTTCATAAGTAAGGAAGAATAAATGGAATAGATATCACTAATTAACCCTCTACGCATATCAGTGAAATTTTAATCCTTGATATGTAATCTAACTTATTATCCTCATATGTTTGGGGTTAGTACATTGATTTGAATTTTCTTAAAGACCATGCAATTGAATCATTAAAGTGTATATAGTGTATTATTTGGGACCTTTATAAATTCCAATATATTTTATGGCCTATTTACCTCTCCTTGGAAATCACTGGATTAATGGACATTCATTCTACAATTGAAAAATTTACATATTCATTTGATATACTGCATTGGGTGCTTCTTCAAATATATTTGACATGTTTGATGTTTAATCTTTGTTCCTTCAACATCATCATCACATGAACCTCCATTGGATACAATAATTATATTTAATAGTGAGTTTAAAAACTCAATTAAAATCCCAGTATTAATTAATATTTTTGATAACTAATTTAGTATAATAAAAATGTTTCTAACTTTATCTCTTATCCAATTAGTTTTGTTGTTGGTAAAATCTTTACAATGTTCAAGAAACTGATTATTACCTTAGTTTATTTTGGATTCATCCTTTATTAAAAAAATATTAATGTTCGTGTGAAATAATTAACATCATATTGGAATTATCAACAATTATATCGTGAAAACTAAACCTCAATGTGTCTTACTATTGAATATTGTCGCAAACCTACCCTGGTCGACCTTGAATCGGTGACCCGATCTGGTACGCAATAAGTCTCGAAGGGAATTACCAATCCCCACAGGCTGAAAACTAGTTACATGCATCAAAAAATTCAAGTGGGAATGATTTAAGCCCAAAATAAATACCCTAGATCCCCAAAATAGAGACTAAACAAGAATAAATAACCCATAACTAAATATTATAAAAATAAACTAACGATTCACTTAGAAAATAGAACTAAGTAGAATAAAAATATAATAAAACTAAAAATAACGGAACAAAACTACTACCAACCCAAACTCCATGTGACCACTTGGTCGCCTCCAACCGCAAGACCAATGCTTCTCCAAAAGTGAGAAAATAGACTAGTAGAACCTGAAAAAATATGAACCTACATCTAAAAAGATATAGTTGGATTTATGACATAACTTTTTAGTAGGAATTCCAAATAACTATAATAGAATCAATGTATTTTCATTTCCTGAAACAATATATTAACACTAGTTTGAAAGTATATGGATAATAACTGGTTTTCACTCTTTAATAAACGACGCAATTTTTTTTAAAACAACCCACTCTATACTCCCGTTTTCAAATGATGAGTTCACCGTTTTAAAAAAAGAAAACCCCAAAAAATAAAATACATAAAAAGAAGTACACAAATAAATAGTGAAAACTGAAAATAAACTGATAGATTATGACAATATACTAGCAGTGTGATCAGAAAACCAAATATAGAGAGAGACAAAGAAGAAGGTAAATAAAGTAACCATGGGCGATCCAAAATAGCCAAAAACATACCCCTATTTGTACTAGTTTCGGAACCACCAGCCGACATATGGTGAAACCCCTAAGTCAATAACCAAATGGCTTCTATATCATAGCCTAACAAGTGGAACAACCCTCCCGGCATGTTCAAAACTCTATGAGGGTACCAACCCATCCAATCGAGGTTGTTAAGAAACCTTCACTGGATCCCCTAAAAGAATACCATAAACCAATGGTAATAGTAAACTATGTATGTGGGAGGCCCTCACACACGTGACTCACCTAACCTGCTGCCACCACTCTTTCCTAACCCAAATATAGACATTACCAATATAAAAATCCATCAAAATGGAAATCCAAGATAAGAATTACCTATACACACACACACACACACACACATATATATATATATATATATATTAAATCATCAAATGTCCCCACCAGGCCGTCAAATAATAGTACTTCTAAAACATACCTCAAAACGTTCAAAGATGCCTACTCATCTTTTTTACTTTTCAAATTGTGCCATTTATTTGAAAATCCACCCAAAAATTATTTCTAAGTACACAATAAAAAAAGACCTTTTATTTACTATATCAATATCTTTTACCAAATAAATAATTGTAAACTCATTCCAAAATAACCTCAACCACTAGATTTGTATTCACAATTCCAAACAAGCCTTCATGTCCCAATAATTCATCAAAAGATGATTCATGGCCAAATGACCAAGTCTTAAGGAATATGTTTTAAGTTTCATTTTCAAACTACTTGATCCAACAATTTACCATTTTAAAAAATAATACCACATTAGGAAAATGTGGTTAAAGGAAAAATGAGAAACTTTTTGGGGATATAAAAGTGTTCTAGAGTTTTGTCTTTTTTTTGAATGCACATCCATGTGTGCACCCTATGAACCCATGGATGAGTCACATCCGATGGCTCACTAGAGTGGCCAAGAAAATATTTAGAATCCATTTATATTAACGTCACTATCCATCAAACCAATACAGAAATCCAAGAAACATCATGGTCACTAACAATGTTTTAAAAACCAAAATAACCTTCCCAAAACATTTAACTACATTTTATCAAGTCTCAAAGAGGCTTCAAACCCACCCAACACACCCAAATATAAATCAAGATCATGTTATAAAAATTTCCAAGGAAAAAAATCAACAAAAGTGCTCAATTTTATGCATTGAAAGAAATATGAATTTTATCAAATACATTTAGTTCATAAATAGAAGGGAATAATTAAAGATTATCCTTACATGTTATTTTTGTCAAATTATATTACCATAAAAATACCACAATAGAGTATCCAGAAGCATTATCATAGTGCGAATCACATAAAATAATTTATTGAAACAAAATTGAACATTAACGAGATATCTTTACCATTGATATACATAAAAACATTAAATGAATTACTTCAAAACAATTTTTAACAAACTTATAAAAATTTAATAATGCTATAAAAGACCAATTAAGGGTATAATAAATCTTTGAATCAAGTAAAAAAGTAATTCAAAGGATTCAAGTGTCAAATAAATGCATTGGAAAAGAAAAAATCACGAATTTACCTACCCCAGTGGTGTATGGACATGATGAAACATCAACGAAATGGATAGTGATATCTCATAGACCAACCACACATCCTAAACAATAAGAAAAGTGCGTAGATAGAAATACCAAAAAAATATGGTTTAACCAAGAGGAATAAAACCCCCAAAATTTTAAAGAGAAATATACCATAGTTGGATGGTGTCAGTGAGGGAGTTCATGGATAGAAGGGTAATGCCAGTGAGGGAGGGGTGGGCTGGAGCAGCCCCCCACTAGATAGGGGCTCGTGTCGAAGCTGCGTGTCGGAGTAGGCAAGAGCATGGCAGTCACTGGGGTTTAGGTCACTCTAGAAGTAGGTTATTCGCCTCTAGGAAGGATATGCAGTCAGAGTAGTAATGGATGGGGCATCGTAAGGAGGTTTGGCATCTACGGTGGTTATACAAGAGGATGAAAGGGGGGGGGGGGTCACGCCACACATAAGAGGAGGGGGTCGGGCCTCACCATGGAAGGGAAAGAGGTGGGGGTGCATATCCCTATAGGGTCCCCCTCAAAGAAATAAATAAAATTAAAAAACATAATAAAAATATAATGTTAATAATAATAATAATAACATGATAATAATAATAATAAAATAAATGATAATATAATAATAATAATATTGATAATAATAGTATGAATATTATTATTATCAATAGTAAACATTATTTTGACATTATATTTTTCTTATTTTTATCTAACTTTTATTTTATCTTCATTTTGTTTTATGTTTGTTTTATTTTACCTTAATTTTATTTTAATTTTTGATTTTAATTTTTATTGCCTTTTGATGCAGAGAAGGCTGCATGGGTTGGCTGCATAGTCTACATAGTCATCTTACAACCGTGCGTAGGAAAAACCCTCACCTAAATGTTTTCGAAAATTAACATTTTACTCGAGTCTCAACCCGAACCTCAATGAGAAAAAACCGAATGAGATAAATAATTAAATTAAAAAAATTAATGATTGGGGTGTGATAATTCTCCCCACCATAAAACCTTTGGCCCCCATAATGTCACCCAGCCAAAAGACATACAAAACCTGAATGCATGCCAATCCAAAACTGAAAGAAACCAAGAACCTAGGGGAGACCATTCACTCCACAAGTCACACATGGCCATCCCAGAAGAAACCACACACAATAGAAAAGGAGAACAGATAAGGGTTCTCTACACCAAAAGGACTCAACTAGCATGGAAATTTAAAACATAACCACACAACCCCAATGAGGTGGGAAATGCTGGAGCACCCAATCGATCCAAACCCCCCTACACAATTCAAGAGTATAACCATAGAAAGAAACCTAAACCTAACCTAAGACATGAACATAGTTACAAACATAGATTTTCCACAAGCACTCACATATCTAAATTATCACCACTAAATCGAAAACATCCCATGTTAACTCAAGCACACTTTAATAAAAATTAGTTATTCTAAAATCCACACCCAGACAAACAGGACTATTTGTATTACAGTAGAAAAGGTTCATTATAATCCCCCAGTGAAATGATGGACTTACAAAGGTAGAAAAACCTTAACAATAGACAATAAGAACAAAAAATCTCTAAATTTTTTTATCCCATCACAAAACACAAAACCTGTACTAAGGCTTCCCACCCACAGCAACTCCTAACTATGCATGAGCTTCTCCCAACACCTACAATTAGGGATCCAATGGATGAAACATCTCATTACCAATAGTTAGTCACAAGAACCCTATGGATAGAATTTCATTTTCAAGCATCACTTTATACAAAACTTGTCTTGTTGAACCATACTACTACAACGATGACATGTCATCTGAGGGATGTGACATGATGGATTTGAGTTCCCAAACCTTCCAAATTGGTGTCACACTACTAAAAAATATGATGAACTAGAAACCAGAACCAATGATGAAAACTCCTTAGGAACATGTTCCTTTGGCATCCACTCCTCATTGGATAGGGAACCTTCATGAATAGTAAAAGACGCCGTATTTCCAACCGCCAGGGATTTGGAGACCAAATCAGCATGAAACGCTTCATCCATTATCTTTTAAAAAATTTGTCCATCTAAGGTTGTAATCACTCAATTATCTCTGGATGAATACCCCAAATAAAGATAGACGTCTTCATGATATCTTGTGACACTACCTCTAGAGAAAATGAACCACTACCTTGAAATGATGAACATTTTCTTTCACTATCTACCGGTCTTGTTGAATACCCAATGGATCTTACCATTTGGCATCTTAACATTTTCAAGTATGAACTAGTGGATGAAGAGTGAATTAAAAACATCCCACATCATCCTGACATGAAATGATGTTGGGGTGAACAAATATGATTTTTCCAAAGCTAGACCTTTGAACAGACCCAAAATAGCATGCACTCTGACAGCTTCAGGAGTTCCTAATACCCATAAGACACACTCAACCTATTTGAGCTAGATTACTACCTCTAATAGACCTCAATCACCGTGAAGAATAGGCAATGTATGAGAAGGAATAAAAATGTGGAATGGATCCTTGGATGTATTGGAGTCCTTTCTAGGTGGTATTTTTTGAACAACACGAGAAACATAAAATCAAATCCAATATCAGTCCGAAATATAATAAGAAGGAATATCCCAAGAAAAATCAACCAACTATTAATAAAAACACATACAAGTATATAAAATCAATCATTAAAACCCCATTTTCATTTTAATTTTCAAAACATCCACATTTCAATGTCACATTCTAAACACAAAATAACTTCTTACAAAACCAAATTATCACTCTAAAAAACCATGTTTCTAAATCCAGGTTTCCATTTCAAGAGTCACTTTAGGAAAAAAAAATGCAATGATTTTAATCTCAATAACACACCTATGGAATACCCTGAATCATTGAACATGTGTCCATATGCTCGTATCCATACATTCCAATAGGCACTTTCCATACAAACCCTCACATGTGCAAATGTTCATAAAGAGTACCCAAGGTATTACCCAATCCAATTTCTAAGAAAATTCAAATAGCTATCAAATTCTCAAACCAAAAAAAATTTAAATTTTAAAACCCATATTACCAATTTATAGTCAATTACATGAAAACAAATTATTTCAAAACCATTTTCACTTTTATAAACACACTTACATCTAACGAAACAAAGATAAAGCACATCTTACACCAAACTGTCGAGGGAGAGGGACTAGTTTTTATGCCCAACTAGGTGACGCGGTAGTTATCCATGACCTAGGTTATCAATAACACAGAGGAACTAGAACAGAGCACTTGAGCATCACATGGGGCACTAATCTATGAGAAATCACAACATGACACCGGTTCTCCTCTATTGTCATCCCTCCATCCAAAACAAAAACAAGAGACTCAAATCCCATACTACCCCTTGTAACTTAAGGATTAGTAGAAGCAAGATTTCATGATGATCTTCCCACACCTACCTCCCAAGTCTTGAGAGTCCAAATCTCCATATACTAGACACCCAAAATATCAAGAGTCTCCTCCCCTAAAACAATTTTTTTCACAAACCAACCCATGTTGACCCTGAACCAGTCACCTGAGCTAGCCTGTAACAAGGCTCTAAGATCATTCATGATCCCCAAAGGCTGCCAACTAGTGATGGGCATTAAAACATACAAGTGGGAATGATTTAAGCCCAAAATAAATAACTAGGATCCAAAAAATAAAGACTGGACATGAAAAAATTACCCACAACTAAATCTTAATTAAATAAACAAAAGAATCAGTAACAAAATACAACTTACCAGACTGAAATTAAACAGAAACTAAAGAAAATATAACAAAACTGCTATCAACCCAAACTCCATGTGACTACTTGGTCACCTCCAACCACAATACCAACCCTACTCCAACAATGAGAAAATGAACCAGGAGAACCCAATAAAAACAGAACCTATGACTACAAAGATAAATAAGGAGTGAACACTGAAATTATCAGTAGGAATTCCAAAGAACAATAAATAAATACACATATATTTCTTTCTTGAAACAATACATTAACAGAAGTTTAAAAATTCATACATAAAAATTGGTTTTCACCTTTTAATAAACAATAAATCCTTTCATTTAAATAAACCCATGCCATAATCCCATTTTCAAATGAAGAGTTAACTATTTAAAAAAACCTAAAATAAGAAATACTGGTTAACCAACAAACAAATAAATAGAGAAAACATAAAATAAACTAAGAGATACTGAAAATAGACTAGTAGTGTGATTAGAAAACCAAAAATAGAGAGATACAAACAAGATGAAAAAATAAAGTAACCATGGGTGATACTAAACATCCCTAAAAGACCATTGTATATACTTGGTTCAGAACCACCATCCATCGTATGGTTAATCACCCGAGTCAATAACCAACTGTTTTTATATCCTAGCCTCACTAGTGGAAAACCCTCTTGGCATGTCTACAAATCTAGGAGGGTACCAACCCATCTAATTGGAATGGTAATAAAACATCACTCGATCCCATAAAAGACACCCAAGAACCCATGGTAATAGTAAACTATGTACGTGGGAGTCCCTCACACATGTGACTCACCTTTCACGCCACCACCACACTTACCTACCCTAAAAATGGACATTTCATATATGATAATCCGTAAAAGTGGAAATAATAGATAGGTGTTCCCACTATATACATGTGCACACACACACACACAGAGATATATATATATATATCAAATAATAAAAGGATCCAACAAGAACTTCACATAACATTGCTTCTAAAACATACCTTAAAACATTAGAAGATTCCAAGTGGGATTTTTCACTATTAAAACCATGTTGTTTTTCTAAAAATACACCCAAAAAAACATTTCTATGTACACAACACCAAATGGCCCTTCAATTTATGATACAAAAATCTTTTAACAATTTTTTCAATGCAATCTCTTTCCAAAACAACCTCAACCACTACCTTTGTATTCGCAATTCCAAACAGGCCTTTCTGTTCCAATCATTCATCACAACATGGTTTGAGGCGAATAAGACAAATATTAAAGAACATATTTGAAGTTATATTTTCAAACCACTTGAGAAAACAGTTAACATTTGGAAAAAATAATACCACATTCATAAAAAGGATGGGAAAGGAAAAAATGAGAAACTTTTAGGGGAGATAAAATTGTTTTAATGTGTCATCCTCATTTTAATTCACATCCATGCATGCACCTTGTGCAGCCAAGGATGTGCCACATACGATGTCACACAAGAGTGACTGAGAAAACATTTAGAAACCATTTCCATGAATTTCACTAGCCATCAAACTAATATAATATTCTATGGAACATAATGGTAAATAATTATGTTTTAAAAACCAAAAGAAACATAAAAAATTTTACCACATTTTCTAAAGTTCTTCAACAAGATTCCAAACCACCCAATGCAACTAAATAAAAATTAATATCATGTTATAAAATGTGTAAAAGTCCAAAAATCATCATAGGTTCTCAATTCCACACATATAAAGCAATAATATTTTATCAAATTCATTGAGTTCATATACACATAGGCATTATTAAATATTCATCTTAAAAGTTATTTTTATCAAATACTAATACCATAAAAACACCAAAATAGATTGGGAAATATAATTATCACGGTGAAAATCATATATAATAATTTATTGAAAAAATGGGCTTTAACCAAACACCATTCACATTAACACAAATAAGAACATTCAATGAATTTCTTCAAAATAAGTTTTAACAAATTCTAAAAATTTTAGAACACCGTACCAGTCCAATTAATGGTATAATAAGGTTTTGAATCTAGTAAAAAAATAATTTGAAGAATAGATGTGTCTTTGGAATGCGTCGAAAAAGAAAAAAACAAGGATTTTCCCACCTCAATGACGTGCAAACGCGATGAAACTTCAATGGATGGGAGAGCGATACCTCATAGACCAACCACACACTATAAACAATGAGAAAAGACCAAAAATAAGAACCTCAATGATTATGTTTTGCCAATGATGAAGACCCCCGCCACCCAATTTAATGTGAAATACATAAGAGGTGGAGGGGGCCGGCGAGGGAGTACATGGATGGAAGGGTGCGGTCGGGGAGGGAGGGTGCAGTCGGAGTAGATTACACTGAACAGGGGCTCACGTTGGAGTTGCGCACCACATTAGGATGGAGTAGGGTAGAGTAGGGAGGTATCTGGGGTTTAGGTTATGCCGAAAAAATGTTGTTCACTACTGGGAAGGAAATACGGCCAGAGGAGTAAGGAAGGGGGCACTGCATGGATGTGATGTGGATAGGGTGGACTGAAGAGAAGAAGAAGGTTGGGGAGTGACACCGCACACATTATGGGGGTGGGGTGTTAGGCCTCATTGTGAAATGGAAATAATGGTGGTGCAATGCCCTATAGGGTTTCTCCCCCACCCCCACACCCATAACAAAAATAAATTTTAAAAAAACATAATAAAATTATAATATTAATAATAATCATAACATTATAATAATAATAATAAATCCAAAAATATAATCATAATAGTATTATTATTATTCATAATAATAATAATAATATGAATATTATAAATATTAATGATTGTTTTAACTTTATTTTATTCTCTTTTTATTTTTTATTCATTTTATTTTATGTTCATTTTATATTATTTTTCATTTAATTTTTTATTATTTTTTGATGCAGACCAGGCTGTACAGTTTGGATGCATGGTCTTCCAGGTCATGTGATAATTGTTAGTAGGCCAAAAACTCACCCAAAATTTTAAGAAAATGAAGATTTTACCTAGGCCTCAAACTGAACCTCAATGTGAAACCCCAAAGCCAAGAAATAATAAAATAAAATAATTTTATTGGTTGGGGTGTGAAAAAACATCCAATTATATTTCAATTCAACCTAAATAATACTATGTTCAAATTAGGTTTCTTTAGGATTTTTTCATTCATGATATTAATTTCTTAACAAAATAAATCATCGATAATGAGTTGTTAATTGAATCTGATTAACCAATGTTGAGTCAATAAGGTTTTCATTATGACTTTTCCATTACTTCTTGTTTTGAAAATCATAAACACCTTATCTTTAAGGAAAATTTCTTTTATAAGGAAAATTGGTTTTGTAAGGAAAATCACTTTTATAAGAAAAATTATCCTCATCACATTTTCATCCATATATTTCTTAAGTACAAGATTTAGATTCATTTCTAGATTTTCAGAAGTGTTTAAACTTTGATTTGAAAAGCATTTTGTTTTAGGCTCTGAATTCTGGATACGAACTTTAATAAAGATCAACTCCGAATTCTGTATGAGAACTGTAATGAAGTTCGACTCCGAATTCTGGATACGAACTTTAATAAAGATTAACTCCGAATTCTGGATGAGAACTGTAATGAATCTCGACTCCGAATTCTGGATACAAACTTTAATAAAGATCAACTTCGAATTCTGGATACGAACTCTCATGAAGTTCAACATCGAATTTTAATGACAAATTTTCCATTACGATTTCTAATTACGAATTCTGATGACGAATTCTCATTCCGAATTCTCATTCTGAATTCAACTATTAAACAAAATCTGCTTATCTTTGTTTTATACACTCTGAATTTATTTAGACTCCGAAAATTATTTTTTGGTTAGACTCTGAACTTTATTTTTTGCTTATGCTTTTATAATTTGTCTACTCTTTGACTTTTTGTTTACACTCCGAACCTTCACTCCGATATTTTTAGTTAGACTCAAAACGATGTCGTACATTATGTTACACTTGTTTTGTTATAAAACGATGTCATCTATTCTATTATAAACTAACCATTGGTTAATTTACACGTGTACAGGTCCCTCCGATTTTTAAGGAAAATATGACAGTTGGGAAGGAGGCTGACCTTACCTATAAATAGGAGCTCGTTTGAAAGAGCTCGATAAGAGAATGAAGTTGATCAATCTAGAGACCACATGCTGCTAAGGTGATTTCTAGAGAGAGAAAGCTTTTCATGCCTTGTGCATACTGAACCGCTCGTTCAGTTTTTGCTTCGTGAGACTCCGAATGTTGGTGATTACATTCGAGGACTTTCGGGGATAGGAAGACATAGGTGCCGACTACCTTGAAGTTAGAGGGATTCCTTGACGAGGAAGACAAATGTTGCCAACTACCTTGAAGATGAGGGCTTGCAGGGATAGTAAGACAGAGACACTCCGATCTTCGTATCGAGGGATTACCCTGGTGTGGGTAAGATAGACTTGCTTGAAAGTATAAATCAAGGGACCTTTATCCAAGGTTGTTGGATACCCTTCTCTTTGGGTTAAAAGACTTATATCTTGTTACTTGTAGTTTTACTATTTTTTTTATTTCCGCTGCATTTTGTATTATAAGGAAAGTATAACTTTCTTATACTTCCTCACTTGTACTCTGTTTCATTTAGATTCTATACTCTTTAAGGTAGAATATCATTTTGTAATATCTTGTTAAGTTTCAATTTCCAGAACCATATTTCCGGAACCTACTTTCAGAATCTCTTTCCAAGTTTTCATTTGGTATTAGAGGTGTTTTGAATTTACTTAAGTTTAACTTTGTTAAACTTATCCCTTTCCTTTACTTAAGGAAAACACGGTTATTCATAACTAACTTTAAAGGTTCCAAAGGAATTTTTAAAGTATACAATTCACCCCCCTCTTGTATATTGAGCATCTACATTATTATTTCGATCCTACAATTGGTATCAGAGTAGGTCTCTGAAATAATTTTACTCTCATATAAGTTTTTCTTGCTCACTTTCCCATTCCGAACTTTTCCATTCCAAACTTTCTCATTCTGAACTTTGTTATTACGAACTTTTTCTACTTAGAAGTTTGTGTGCCAAAGGTTTTTAAGTATGGCAGGAACTAATGTTGGTTCCATTGATAATCTGAATCATACAAGACCACCAATATTTGATGGTAATGATTATGAGTACTAGAGAGACCGAATGAAGACTTTCGTTATCAATACTGGAGTAGACAATTTTGTTATGCTTACTGGTGATTATAAAATTCATGATAAAGAAGTTAGAACTTTTACTAACCAGGAAAAGCAAGAGTATCAACTCAATTATAAGGTACGCAATACTTTACTGTTTTCAATGACCAGAAATATATATAGCCAAATCTCTTCTTGTGAAGCAGCTAATTGTATCTGGAAGAAGTTAGAGGTTACACACTTTGGTACTTCTAAAGTGATTGAGACTAGGAGAGCTATGCTTAGAGCTGAATATCATGGCTTCAATTTTACTTATGGAGAACCAATCTATAAAGTTCAACAGAGATTTATGACTATCATCAACAGCCTACAGTCTATGGGAGAGAAATTTTTAGATGATGAAACACTTGTGGATAAGATAATTGATATTATTCCCAATGAGTGGGAATCCAAAAGAACTGCTATAGATGAGAACATGAAGGTCACTCAAATTTCTCTTGATGAATTATTTGGAACTCTTTTCCAATATGAAACCAGAATGAAGAGAGATGTTGACAACATCAAAAAGAAAAATGGAAATGGTCATGTTGCTTTTACAACAACATCAAATCATATGAAAGCTAAGACTCCTGAGAGAGTAACCAGATCCAAGTCTAAGAAGATGGTAGTTTAGTCAGATTCTAGTGAGAGTGAAATATCAGAAAATGAATTAGCAAATCTTGCTCGAAGGATGAACAAGATAGATGGCCAGAGAAATTTCTAATCCATGTATAAGAAAAAGGAAAGGAAAGATAGAAAATATGGAGAAGTCACTTGTTATCAATGCAAGAGAGCTGGACATATTAGACTAGATTTCCCTTTTCTTAAAAAAGAAAGAAAGGAAAGAAAGGAATTCAGACAGGAACAGAAAGATGTAATATAAATCCAAAGTTAAGAAAGTTTTTAAAGCTAATGATACCTGGAGTGCCAGTGGTGGTGACTCTTCAGATGAATCTTCTGATTACGAATCTTCAGGACTGAAGAATCTTGGTCTTATAGCCAGAGTACCTATTGAAAATCATTGTTTTATGACTAAGGTACAAAATGATGAATCATTGACCAATGTTTCTTTAAATTCTAATGATAGTAAGTATTATAACTATTCTAATGAAGAATCCTCTTCTGATGAAGAAAATACTTTACCTACTTATGAAGAAGTCTCTAGGTTTGCTGAACTTCTTGAAATTGAGAATTCCAAACTCAATAAAAAACTTGATAAGGAAAACTCTAGGAATTCTATTCTTACAAAAGAGATATCAGATCTTTCTAAAGATCTTGATAGGAAAAATGATGATTTTGAAAGTATTTCAAAAAATCTTGAGGAAGTAAGTTCTGAGAAGAAAAAACTTTCTAAAGAATTAGAAAATGTAATTTCTAAGAAAAATGTTTTCGAGCCAAGCTCTAGTTCTAAAACTAATGATTTTGAGGATAAAAACTTGGTTATAAAACTCAAGTCTGAAATTTTTTCCTTAAAGAAGTGTTTATCAAAATTTACCCATGGTATGGAAAATTTTGATAAAATGTATTCCCAAATACAACCTTTAAGAAATAAATCCAGATTTGGTTATAACCATGCAAAACCAATTTTCAGTAACTATTATTTTGTTCCTCAAAGTTCCCCATTAAATGTGGGTTCCTAAAATTTTGTTATCTGGTAATCTCAGATCCAAACAAGTTTGGATACCGAAAGTCTAATTCTCTTCTTGATTTCAGGAAAATAAAGAGAGTACCAGCAACAATACATGGTACATGGATAGTGGATATTCCCGACACATGACTGGTAACAAAAGCTATTTTGAAAAGATTATCAAAACAAAAGGAGGAAAGGTAACTTTCAGAGATAATGCTAAAGGAGAGATTGTTGGTATTGGTAATATTGTTCTTCTTGGTAAAACCTTGATTTCAAATTTTCTTTTTGTTAAGGTTCTTAAGCACAACCTCATTAGCATAAGTCAGTTATGTGATGAAGGTTACCTTGTGAATTTTTAGAATGATAAGTGCTTAGTTCACAATTCCAAGGAAGAATTTATTCTCTCATCCAATAGGCAAGAGAATGTTTAAAAATTGAACTTAGAAGACCTTAGAAGCCAAGATTTACCTTGCCTTAGTGCAATGGAAGATCATTCCTGGTTATGGAATAGAAGACTAGGTCACTGTAACCTTAGGAACCTATGTAAACTCTCTAAGAAGAAACTAGTCAAGGATCTACTGGAGCTTAGATTTGATTCTTCTAAAGTTTGTAATCCTTGTAAATATGGAAAGAAACATAAATCTAGTTTTAAATCAATTGGTGAAGTCTCAACAACCGATGCATTACAGTTAGTGCACATGGATCTTTTTGGTCCAACACAAACAGGAAGTATTGGAGGAAAAATCTATGTGTTTGTTCTATTTGATGATTACACTAGATTTACTTGGGTCTATTTTCTAGCAAAGAAGTCTGAAGATTTTTCTTATTTCAAAAGTTTTAGAGCTCAAGTTAAAAATGAGAAAAACCTTCCATTGAAAACTATTCATAGTGATGATGGAGGAGAATTTCAAAATTCTGATTTTGAAACTTTTTTGTAGTAAAAAAGGTATTACTCACAATTTTTCAGCACCTAGAACTCCTCAACAAAATAGTGTAGTTGAGAGAAGAAATAGAATTATTCAAGAGATAACTAGAACCATGTTGAGCGAATATTCCATAGCTAGACATTTTTGGGCTGAAGCTGTAATTATTGCTTGCTATACTATAAATCGAGTTTTGATTAGACCTTTTCTTAATAAAACTCCTTATGAGTTATGGAATGGTAGAAAAACAAGACTATCCTACTTCAAGGTTTTTGGTTGCAAAGTATTCATTTTGAATACTAAAGATAACTTACATAAATTCGCACCAAAATCTGATGAAGGAATTTTCTTAGGTTATTCCACAACTTCTAAGTCTTGTAGAGTTTTTAATAAAAATACTTGTACTGTTGAAGAAACAGTACATGTAAAATTTGATGAGTCTAATCCTTTCATTTTTAAACCATCCCAGCCTACATCCTCAGATGTGTTTTAAAAAACTGATTGTCAACCTTTGATAGAAGAACCTTATGATAAGGATAATGTTCAAGAAGATAATTCTGAAACATTTACTCCTGAAAACTTTCTACCCTATGTTGATGAACAGGCTTTTCAAAACCCAAATCAGGTGTTTCTTAAGAATCATCCCAGTGATAGTATCATTGGTGATGTAAATCAACCTATAAGGATAAGAAGTTCCTTAATAAATGAAGTAGAACATCTAGCATTTCTTTCCCAATTAGAACCTAAAAGAACTGATAAAGCTTTAGGTGATGATGATTGGATCAAAGCCATGCAAGATGAACTAAATGAATTCGAAAAGAATAAAGTCTAGAATTTGGTTGAAAGACCTAAGGAAACTTCTATTATTGGAGTAAAATGGGTTTTCAGAAATAGATGTGATGAAAATGGAGTCATAGTAAGAAATAATTCTAGACTTGTAGCAAAAGGCTATAATCAGCAAGAGGGAATAGACTATGAAGAAACCTATGCTCCAGTAGACAGACTTGAATCTATCCGTATTCTACTTGCCTTTGCAGCATTCTTTAATTTTAAGCTTTTTCAAATGGATGTGAAATTTTCTTTTATTAATGGTTATATTCAAGAGGAAGTTTTTGTTGAACAACCTCCTGGCTTTGAAGATACAAAACATCCTGATTATGTTTTTAGACTTACCGAAGCTCTGTATGGCCTTAAACAAGCCCCACGAGCATGGTATGCTAGACTCACTGGATTTTTACTTCAAAATAACTATGTTAAGGGAAATGAAGATCCAACCCTTTTCATAAAGTAAGATAAGAAAAATGTTTTGATTGTTCAAATTTATGTTGATGACATCATATTTGGTTCAACTCAGCAATTTTTGACCGACTCTTTTGCAAGTCTAATGAAATCTGAGTTTGAAATGAGTATGATGGGTGAGTTAACATTTTTCCTTGGTTTTCAAATTTTCAAAAACCAGAAGGAAGCTACATATCTCAACATAAGAATATTAAAGATCTTCTTAAAAAGAATAGTTATGACAACACTAAGAGTATAAGTACTCCTATTGGTACCTCAAACTCTTTAGATCTTGATGAAGCTGGAAAACCAGTAGATCAAAAATCTTTTAGAGGTATGCTAGGAATTCTACTATACTTAACAGGTAGTCGACTAGACTTAATGTTTTCAGTATGCTTATGTGCAAGATATCAATCCAATCTTAAGGAATCTCACTTAAAGGCAGTAAAAATATTTTTTCGCTACATTAAGGGAACCATGGATCTAGGATTATTTTATACTTCTGGAAATGATTTTATCCTAAAAAGCTTTTCTGATGCTGATTTTGGTGGATGTAGAATGGATAGAAAAAGTACATCCGGAACTTGTCATTTCTTAGAAGATTCATTGGTTTCTTGGTCCTGCAAGAAGCAACATTCTGTAGCACTCTCCACTGCTAAATCTGAATATGTAGCAGCTGGAAGTTGTTGTGCTCAAGTGTTGTGGATGCAACACACACTCTCAGACTATGGCTTGAGTTTTACTAAAACTCAAATTTTGTGTGATAACACAAGTGCCATTTCCCTTAGTAAGAATCCTGCACATCACTCCCATACAAAACACATAGATATTAGGCATCACTTTCTTAGGGATCACACACTTAAATGAGATATTATTCTTCAGTTTATCGAAATGCAAGATCAACTTGCTGATATTTTCACAAAATCTTTTCCTTCTGATAGATTTGAATACATTAAACAGAAGTTAGGAATGATAATCGTAAGGTAATCCTTCTTAATTAACTTTCTGTTAAAAAAGTCTCCTTACAGCAATAAACTCCTTTTCATAGGGGGAGTACATTTGATTTATAGAATAACAATGTTTTTCAAAAATTGTTTTCAAACTTTTCAGAACTAAAATTTTCCAGAATGGATATTTTCATATAGAAAACTTCTGGAATGGAAATTTTCGTATTGAAAACTTCTGGAATGAAAACTTCGTACTGGTATTTTCGTAACGGGACTTTCGTACCAAATCTTTCAAAATGAGTTTTTCGTTTTCAAATTCTGTAATGAAATTTTCGTACTGAGTTTTCCGTACTGAGTTTGTTTTTCTTCATGAGTTTTGTGAACTATGTCTTTTCATAATAAAGATTTTTCGTAGTCTTTTTTATATTACCCATTACAAATAATCCTCCTAAGCTAATGCGAAAGGTATGATTTCCTTACTCAACTTTTCGTAGTCATACTTTACTTGCTAGCATTTTCTTATATTTTGTTTTCGGGTTATAATTTTCTTAAATCTTTGTTTTAATAAAACCTCAAAAAGATCGGATTCAATTTTTCATGAGAATTTGTTTTCGACCATCAGATCTGATCTCAGCCTGTAAAAAATGTTCGACCAACCGTGGAAGATGAACCGTTTTCTCGCTGCCTATATAAAGGGGACACCAAATAGTTGTCCCACATCGATTTCAAGCTCCAGCATCCCGAAACTCTACCTCTCCGTTTTAAATCCATTCCGAACTTCAACTTTATCTGTTCCGAACATCTCAGAAGTCTTCAGACCTGAATGTCTATGGAATTAGCTTCTCAAGAAATGTCATCCTCCAAGCCAATTTCACAATGGTTAGTTTACAGAGAAAGGCTGGTTCATCCGGATTTCTTCAACAACTATGATTATCTTATTTTGAAGAACATAAAGCTGAACGGGTGGGAAGATATTGTTGTGTCCAAACCAGGGAATCAAGATGATGTTTTTTCAGGGTTACTTTTTGAATTCTATGAAACAGTTTCCTTCTTTAAGGAAGATAATAGGGAGAAATTTTATTTTAAGTCTTATGGAAAGACTTATAAACTTTCTTATACCAAGGCAGCCAGCTTGGTAGGGCTGACCTGTGAAGGAGAAGCCGAGTTCATATCTCACATTTTGCCAGATTCTAAAGGAAGCTTAAACAAGGAAAAAGCTTTGAAAACTCTCGGATTATCAGACGACAAGGTTCCAAATATTGCTAGCTTGCCTACAAATTTCCGGATTCTAGAGTTGTGGGTACAAGGTCTTATCGTATCGAGGAAAGGTGATAAAGACAGTCTGAAGAAGAGTGAAATCTATATCTTAGATTTTCTGATAAATCTAAGGAAGTTTAACTTCATGAGGCAAATTCGTATAACTATTGAGAATGTTAAGAAAGGAAATCTCAAAGCCCAAATCGTAATGTACCCAACAATTTTATCAAAGTTAATAGTTCGGTGCCTTGAGTCTTTCAAGGAAGCTTTCAAGACTAAGACAAGCGTTAGAAAAATTTTGTTGGTGAGTGATGATACTATTAAGAGGTTGGATGTGGATTTCAACAAGAAGAGTGGTGAGTTCTTCGATTTGCCAAATCAAGAAGAAGAAGTTCCAAAGGTTGCTGAACCAGAATCATCTAAGCCAGTAAAGAAAAGAAAGTTAAAAGAAGTTGCAGCTGAAGTAGAGGATCCTAAATCTAAGGAAGTTCAAACCGCACCTCCAAAACCAAAGAAGAAGAAAGCCTATCCTAATGAGGTAGTTGCGATGTGGAGAGAAGATAAAGAGAAAAGGAAAGAAGGGGATCCGCAGTTCGGATTGGATCCTACGGAATCTAAGGCTTTGAAGGATAGGACAAAAGACGAATTGGTAAAACTAGAAAAAGAAAAGAAGCTCAAGAAGATGATGTCAAAAGCTGAGGCAGTCCAAGCTTTGTTAAAATTTAATGAGATGGTTTCCGGAAACATTCCAGTTCCGAGATCTTTCTCCTTGGATTCTCTACCCGAGACTCCAGGAAGAAACATTGATTTTTTGGAAGAGATTAGAGCTGAGCATGTTGAGAAACTCGAGCAGATTCAGCAAGTGGAAGAGGAAGAAATAATTGCTGAAGGAAGTGGTGAAACTGGAGATCTGTTGAAAGAAGTAGATGATTATAAGGGGTCACCTTCGAAACATCTGTCACTCCAAACTTCAGAGGTTGAATCCTCTAAGTTAGTCACTCCAGAGAAGGATAAGAATAAAGAAGATGTTGTTCAAAAAGTTTTTGATGATGTTATTCAAGTATCTAATAGCGAGCAGAAAAATCCAGATCAAGAATCCATTCCGAAAAAGAAAAAGGGAAAGAAACTCCTTGTTGATACTCTGGAATTAGTGGCAAGCAAGAAAAGAGAATTTGGTGATTCGTCTAAAAGGAAGTTGGAGCTTATTGAGGAAGAAAATTCTCCAAGAAAAGTTTCCGATTCAGATTCATCCTCTTTGTGACATGACTATGTTGTTCAATCTTTGAGGAAGTTAGTGGGTTCCATTCCGACCATCTCGACTACAGGTTCAAGATGCCAAATGCTCCAACATGCTCTGAATCAGGAATCAGATTCCGTATCCATGGTTATGGATAAGTGTGTCGAGATAGAATCTGAATTCAAATCTTTTCTTGTTGGCTATGAAGCCCACAAAAGATCTTTCAAGAGGATGGCTAGCTGGTCGAGGAAAACTGTAGAAGGGATCAGGCTATTTGATTAATTTCAAGACAATGTTAAAGATGAATTTGAAACAGAAGACAGGAAGATTAATGAACTTACTTCATCCTTTGAAGAGAAGCTGACAGATGAAAAGAACTTCCAGATTCAAGAAGTCAGAGATCTGAATGGGAAGCTGAATTCCGTTTCTCAAAACTGGATGTTTGAAAGGGATCATCGAATTGAGTTTGAAGAGAAATTAAAGGCTCAGGAAGAAAAGTTGAAGGCTCAGGAAGAAAAGCATAAAGACCAGGAAGAAAAGATTGAAGCTCAATCTGCAAGAATAGTGGTCTTAGAGAAGAAATCTAAAGAAGACCATCAAGACCTAAAGAAGATCAAGACTATTCTTAAGGGGCTCATTTCGAAGGAAAAAGATCCGAAATAGTTAAATCCGATCTTTTTGTTGTATCTTTCATTATTTAAAATTAATGAAAATCTTGGTTGCTCGCCTTTTTTTATTATTACTAATTTTTCATGTACTTTGTTATTTTTTCCATTCCCTCGAATTCTTTTTGAAAATCACAAAGGGGGAGAAGGAAAAGATCCTTAAGGAAAAAGAACTCTAAAAAGGGCTTATTTAAGGGGGAGTTTTTCATTAAATAAGTCTTTCTTATTCGTAATGAAATATCACTCAGGAAATCTAGAATACGATCCTTAGAGTTTCAAAGCCTAAGGGGGAGTTAGTCGTATTCATTAATATCCTTAAAGCAAAGGAAGATAAGCCTTAATGTTTTTCTTTCTCATTAGACTTTCTTTTTCATAAGGATGTTCGTTCTTTCCAAAAAGGGGGAGATTGTTGAGTCAATAAGGTTTTCCTTATGAATTTTTCATTCATTCTTGTTTTGAAAATCACAAACACCTTATCTTTAAGGAAAATCACATTTATAAGGAAAATTTCTTTTGTAAGGAAAATCGCTTTTATAAGAAAAATTATCCTTATCACATTTTCATCCATATATTTCTTAAGTACAATATTCAGATTCATTTCTAGATTTTCGGAAGTGTTTAAACTTTGATTTGAAAAGCATTCTGTTTTAGGCTCCGAATTCTGGATACGAACTTTAATAAAGATCAACTCCGAATTCTGGATTAGAACTGTAATGAAGTTCGACTCCAAATTCTGGATACAAACTTTAATAAAGATTAACTCTGAATTCTGGATGAGAACTGTAATGAAGATCGACTCCGAATTCTGGATAAAAACATTAATAAAGATCAACTTCGAATTCTGGATACGAACTCTCATGACGTTCAACATCGAATTTTAATGACAAATTTTCAATTACGATTTCTGATTACGAATTCTGATGACGAATTCTCATTCCGAATTCTCATTCTGAATTCACCTATTAAACAGAATCTGGTTATCTTTGTTTTATACACTCTGAATTTATTTAGACACCAAAAATTATTTTTGGTTAGACTCTGAACATTCTTTTTGCTTATGCTTTTATAATTTGTCTACTCTTTGACATTTTTTTACACTCCGAACCTTCACTCCAATCTTTTTATTTAGACTCAAAGAGATGTTGTACATTATGTTACACTTGTTTTGTTATAAAATGATGTCTTCTATTCTATTATAAACTAACCGTTGGTAAAGTTACACGTGTAGATGTCCCTCCAATTTTTAAGGAAAATATGACCGTTGGGAAGGAGGCCAACCTTACCTATAAATAGGAGATCGTTTGAAAGAGCTCGATAAGAGAATGAAGTTGATCAATCTAGAGACCACATGTTGCTAAGGTGAATTATAGAGAGAGAAAGATTTTCATGCCTTGTGCGTACTGAACTGCTCGTTTAGGTTTTGCTTCGTGCGACTCCGAATGTTGGTGATTACATTCGAGGACTTCCGGGGATAGGAAGACAGAGGTGTCGACTACCTTGAAGTTCGAGGGCTTCCTTGTTGAGGAAGACAGAGGTTTCCAACTACCTTGAAGTTGAGGGCTTGCAGGGATAGCAAGACAGAGACACTCCGATCTTCGTATCGAGGGCTTACCCTAGTGTGGGTAAGACAGCCTTGCTTGAAAGTATAAATCAAGGGACCTTTATCCAAGGTTTTTGGATACCCTTCTCTTTGGGTTAAAATACTTATATCTTGTTACTTGTAGTTTTATTACTTGTTTATTTCCACTTCATTTTGTATTATAAGGAAAGTATAATTTTTTTATACTTCCTCACTTGTACTCTGTTTCATTTAGATTCTATACGCTTTAAGGTAGAATCTCATTTTGTAATATCTTGTTAAGTTTCAATTTCCAGAACCATATTTCCGGAACCAACTTTTGGAATCTCTTTCCAAGTTTTCATTTGGTATTAGAGGTGTTGTGAATTTACTTAAGTTTAACTTTGTTAAACTTAGCCATTTCCTTTACTTAAGGAAAACAGAGTTATTCATAACTAACTTTAAAGGTTCCAAAGGAATTTTTAAAGTATACAATTCACCCCCCTCTTGTATATTGAGCATCTACATTATTATTTCGGTCCTACAACAAAAACATATCCCCTAATAGTGTAAAAAATTGTTTAAAATAAGGCTTATTTTTCATGCATCGAGTGATAATTAAGTTAATAACCAATACACTCCATTCATGTTTACTACCACAAGGTATATTTGTGATAAATCCTATATCAAGTTTAAGTATCTAAATAGGGATTTAATTTCTAAAAAACAACAAAATATATAGTTTTCCAGTAATATATGATGTTTTCATATACATATACTTATCCATTAGACTTATCTATCAGTTTTTCAAAAACAAATTTCTAAACTAATCCCCAAGTAACTAAAACCTACCAATGATACCAACTAAAGTGAACTATGATAAACGTAACTCAAATAGTACAATAATTTCATGAGTTAGAGAGTATAGCTCACAACCTGAGGACCAAACTCTTTTTTATCTTGTCGATTAGCTATATGGAAATATAATTTAAAAATTGTTGAAAACATTACTCAATAATCATGCCCTTTAGAGAATTTTACCAATAACTCATGTGATATCATCACATTCATGTCCCATGGGATGGAAATTTAGGAAATGGTTATGCATAGATACTCAATAAGGGAAAATATATCATAATGCATCATATCATGAACATTATGGAGAACACCAGGATGAGGATAAATAACTTATTAAAAGATTATATGGGCATATATGATATTCATCGAACATATAATAATATTTAAAAACATTATTATAATTATTTCTGAATAATATATTAGGAAAAATAAATAAAAAATGAGTTGATAGTTTGAAGTGGTAAATAATGAAGTGAAATCGCTTTACCAACCTTTTAAGTTGTTTTATTTTAAAAGTAAATTGTTGAAAACATTAAAAACAATTATTAAAAAAAATATGATATGGAAAATATGAAAAATATAAAACAAAAACATATTTTAATTTCATTAAATAGAGAACACTATTTATGAAAAATATGGACATGGAAGAAAATACACATTTCTATGAATGAGAGTTATTCACACCAACATTATTATTTTTTTTCAGAAAACTTTTTATAAAATAAGTGGTTATTGATGATGAGAAGGAATTTTCCTAGAGAAAAATATTTAATAACATATAAAATATTTTAATTTATTGATCAATAAAATATATAATATTATATTCGAGTAATAAATATCATGACCTAATGAATTGAAAATTGAGTTAGTGAAACCCTTACCATGGCCTATATTCATTCTGTGCATGTGCCTTACTTCTAGAATAATAAAATATAGTTTATTATATACCTTCCTATAAACATTATTCATAAATATTTCAATTAATATAAACCATTTATTATCATATTACATTTATTTATTATATTATTTTTTACTTTGCGTGACAATGGTATCAATGTCAGTCAATTTTGGTAATTTTAATGATCAAATACAATTAGTTAAATAATTAATATAAATTTTCAGAAAAAAATAATTATTATTATATGATTATTATATTTTAAAATTATTTTTTAGGTACCCATAGTCATACATGATATAATTTTATATGATTATTCATGTAGGTGGTTATAAAATCCCCAAAATTAACATATAGTAATTTGATGTGTTAATATGGTTATGAAATTGTTTATTTTAAATTAATATCTTTATAAAATAAGAAAAATTATATTATCTAATTATTTTAAGATTTTTAATAATATTTTAAGACATTTTTTTTTAAATAATTAAAATCTAATTGAAAACTTATAAACATTACTTCATGAAAGTTGTGGTTCGTACAACGTGTGATCGATGCTCTCTAGTTTTTTGAAATGGTTGGGAAGGAAAATATAATTATTGTTAAATTAATATAATAACACATAAATATATTAATTATACATAATTCAATATATAACTATAGTTATTATATATTTTTAGTTGAATTTATGAAAATAAAATGATAAGGATTAATTAATACTCACTTTGAGACCTTGAAATGTATCTTTAATGTTTCCATGGAAATGAATGGATTGTGAAAAACTATGGTGAGTAAAGGATAATAAAATAATTTATGATTATAGTTGGAATCAAATATATGATTTTTAATAACAATTTTCAATTAATTCATTGAGAATGAATTGATTTATGTTTACTCTTTTATAAGTGATTAAAATGGAACTTTTCATATTGTTTCTCAATAATGTAGTGACACTATTAAAGGGTAAATCATTCAAAAAATGATAAATAATGGATTTTATGGGGATAAAATATTATGATATCTTAAATCATAAATTTACAACATTCCTTAGATATGTTCATAATCATTTTCTTAGAGGTTTTTATATTTTACAATTTTCATTTTTACCTTCGTAAAACGTTATTAACCAAGTAATTTATATTTTATTAAAAAAATAAGGTAAAACCTCTTGAAAAATTTATATATTATAAAACTAAATTTATGAAATGTTTAATATAATAATTTTTATAAATAATATAAAAATAACTTTCAAATTTAAATATTTAATGTATATAAAAATATTTTTATATAAAAGTGTTGTTTTTAACCTAAAATGGTCTCAATATTGTTTAGTATTTATTTATAATTTAATGATTGATAATATATTTTTATATATAAATTTTAAAAATATATTACATTCTTTTTAAAAGGTTATTTATTTATTTGATTAGGTAAAATTACAGAATAATAATAAAATAAATCTTAGAGAATGATAGTTTCACCATTATCACATTAATAAAATTTAATCATTATTTTATTATTTTTATTCCTAAAATTAGATGAGACTTTTTAGAAATTTTTTCCTAACTAATTAAAAATATGGAATTTATTTTACATTGTAAAATTTATATTTTTTAAAAACCCCAATTTTAACATTAAAACATGTAACATGTAAGAACCCATTTTTATAAAATGTGTGTATTTAATAATAAATTTTATATATAAGGAAAATAAATTCATGTATTTTAATTTCATTATTTAAATTTCATTATTATTAAATATATAAAACATAGGTTTCTTTCAAATCAATCCAAAATCAATGTTTTCCAAAATATTATTTAACAAAAAAATACGAAAAACAATATTTGAAATCATTTCATAATATCCAAAAATGTTAATCAAATGTTTCTAAATTTAGAAAATTATTTCTAAAAAATATATTCTAACTAATTAAATACATATTTCTTCAATTAAAAGGTTTTATAAACCTTTATTTTTTTCTTATAAAGTCATGAAATTTTCAGTTTGGGTAAAGAACTACATTTTTCATTAGTCACCTAAAAATTCAATTATTTAATGAATTGAAAAAGACATTCGAAAATGTCATCATGATAAATCTAAAAAAGATTTAATTTTATAATTTTTTATTCTATAATTCATAAAATTATCTTTAAAATATAATATTAATGTACGATGAAACCCCGTTTTTTATACAAAATTATTATTTATGCATATTAATATTATTCTAAAATTGTTACTAAAAAACATATCATGCCATAAATATTACCTATTGATAAAAAAAATTCAGTCTAAAAAGTTTATTTATCTACTAAGATATAAAATATGAAATACTATAAAAAGGGGCCATTCTTTCTAAATTTGGATACAATTTTTTGCTAAGAAATATATCATACAAGGAAAAATACCTATTAAGAAAATAAATTACAAGTATAAATTTTTTTATCTTTTTGTGTATACTATTTAAAATTGTATTAAAATTGGTCTTTGTTTCTTAATATGGTTATAATTGTTTTTACCCTCTAATTTAATAGCTACCTTATTGTTTTCAATATCTATTTTATTGAAATTTGTTTTAGAGTGTTAAATTTTGGTCTTGAATGTGGATATACCTATTAAAAATAAAATTTATTTAAGAGAAAAGATATTTTTAAATATGGGGATATAACACCATATATCTAAAAAAAGTACCCTCTAATGGTTATAGGTGTTCTTAATATGTTGGAATATATACCATCATCGTGAGTCAAGTAAAATTCATGACATGGAGGATTATGGGATTTGGAATGTAAACTTGGATATATATATATAGATAGGTCGGATAAAATGGAATATGTACCATAACCATTATCCATGGTTAGCTCACTCATATATGAAGGATGTTTTCTTTCTATACGTGTGATCTTAGAAAATATAAAAAGTCTATATACAGAAAAATATGCAAGAATCATTGTGATCCAAGGTTATGTCACTCATATATGGAGAATGATTTGATCATATACATGTTCTCATGGACGACTATGTGTAGGCTAGACATTTTGACTTATGTACCATCACCCATACACTATATTTAGTTGATTTTGGATATGTAGGATTATTGGATCAATATTATGATGACCATAAATGGGGATTTGGGAATGATGTTTCTAAGATTCAAGAGGGATCAAGAAACCTATAATTTCATCTTCAAACATTTCTCACGAGTCATCCAAACCAACGCAGTAGAGGAACAAAATAGTTTTATAACTTTTTTCTAGGTCAAATACCCTGGTGAGAATTTTTCAGATTTATATATGGTGATATATAAAACCCATTACCATTGTATCCTTTTTCCTTTTTCCCTATATTTTTATTAATACGTTAATATATGATTCTTTGAGGGAATAAAATCATATTTTTTCCAGTTCACCCTTTTTGGGTTTTTAAATTTCCAATTATTATTGCTTTACTTTATTAAAATACAATATTTATATAAGGTTCATCCCTAGTGAGTATAGGCTCAATTTTTTCCAGGCCACCCTTAATGAATTTTCAACATTTAGGGTGTTATAAGTTTTCCATTTTCAGTTTATTTTCATGTAAGTCAGACCAATGTAGCTAAAGTTTATGGTTGAACGGATTTTTTCAAATTATAAGTTAGTCTACATAGTGATGATGTGGTAAAACGTTATGTGAATGACTATCCAAACACAATATTGTAGATATCCTCAAGGATATGTGAATATATCTTAAGGCCATAAAATTGGGACCATTATGTCCCTTGGTTTATAGTCATGTGAAAAGAACCATTATTGGTTCAAGGATGAGCTTTCATATATTTTATATAAGGGCCCAAATCCATGTGGATCAACCCATTGCATGTTTTTGAAAAGGGAAGAACTCGTAGGTGGCTTAGAAGAAGTTCAGAGAAGTTCGGTTAAGTAAAAGCTAGATAGATGGGATTGCACATTGTGCAACTACATTACAAGACATTATATCTTATTTTTTAGGTTTTTTCATGGCATGAAAGAGGGGTTCACTATGTGAAATACTTTGGGGTCAGAAAAATAAAATAAATCATTGATGCGATGCATTTTTCAGTTGAACTCACCCTCAATGGATTACACAATGTGAAAGGGGAACACACGTTGTGTATTGAACAAACACTATTTATTTTAATGGTTTTATAGCTTCTCAGTTTTTTCAAAACCTATGTCTACAACAGCTCTCCCTTATACCTAAGAAACCCTACAACACTCTCTTTAGTGTTTTGGGGGTTCCTTCATCAAAGAACAATCATGAAATCCCTCTATTGATCTGTAGTGATAAGTCTTTGATATAATGTATGATCTACCTATGTTCTTATGGTTTCTTAGATCTGTTTCATTCTATTTATAATTTCCATGTGATGGAATGTGGATTTCATGTTTCTAATGGAGTATTCAGAGATTTTGGTTGGTGCGGTTGTGTCGCAGTGTCCTCGAGTGGATAATGTTATTGCAGGAGAGGTGACCGGGATCCATTACTTTGATATCTTCTCATGAAAATAATGTAAATGACATTTTTAGGTGAGGGATTTGTTTCTTATCTAATTATTTATGTGCAATTTTAATTTTATCATGATTTATACCCTTGGATCAAAACAAATTTGACCTAATTAAAAACATGAACCTGATTAAAGGATTGGTGTCGATCATTTAGAGAAGTTGTTGCTTTGTACTGTGACAATAATTTGTCTCTTCATTTCATATATATTGTGATATCTATTCATTTATTTGTTTATCATGTTATTCTTGATGGAAATTATTAATGAATGTAATTTCAGGATTAATTGTAAAACTAATTGGATAATTGGTTAAAGAGGCATGTTTAATAATCTGGTTTTTGTTGTTATAATTTGATTATAATATAATCAATTGAAGTAATAAAGTTTAATGGAATTTATTAATGAACCTGATGTATTTTTATGCTTGTTGTTAAATGATTAAAGGAATGTTAAATTAATTATTTAATTAATTTGGTGATCACTTGTGATAACTTTTTATTTAGTCTTCCAGTAGTTGGAACATATAAATAATGAATTAGTTAATTCATGATGGAATAAGAACTAGTTGTGTGATAAAGATAATTCCTTTATATGTCTTGATTTTCCATATTGCATGAAAAGTCTTAGTTCCTTATGCTTTGGAGTCACGAGAGCTCGATGTGTGTGAAGGTTGGATGGGTTGTTTTAGGGTCGAGATCTCATTGATAGGTTTGTTCCAACCGCTTGTGATGTGCTCTGGATATGAGGCTTCTAATAGTTGAGGAAGGGATTCTCAGACGTGATGTGGGCCTGGTATGGCTGATATTAGAGGTATGTTGTGGTATATAGGCGGGGTGTCCTTGTGTATGTGGCAGATTTTGATAGTTAGAGTGGTGAGATGCATCGATTTATACATGTGGGTGTTGGGGAGGAAACTAGACGTGTTGGAACTGGTTGAAGTTGGGATTACCCATTAACATGAAAGTGTATATTTGTTGAATATATTGTTTTTTATCTACATTATGTTCTCCACATCTCGAGGTATATGTTCCTTCTTAACCTTCTTCTGAAATAGGTTAAGAGGCATGGGGTACTCCACGTACTTTCCATGTTTATCTTCGAGAGGATGGATGGGTCTATGCTCTTGCTATAGGTGGAAAATACTCGACTGGTAGTTCACCTACTCATTGTGTTGAGCCCCTTTTTCTTGGTATCTTATAATAGTTTCCTAGAATTCTTGGAATTATGAAAATTGGTAATGTTGTTAAATAAATGAATAAATAATTATTTAACCAATATGGTTGGAGCTTGCTTGGATACAATGCTGAGTTTCTGATTTTCAGAAGCTGTGGACTCAGTTTTTTTATGCGTAGAGGGAATGGATCTTTGTTGAAATTCTAATATAATAGAATGTGGAAAATGATAATGGTTAATTAAGGCTTAAATATTTAATTAATGTAAATTGGAACTGTTAACATGGAATAAAGTATTTTAATGTTGCTCTTTAAATGGTTGAGTGCTTATAGGATATGTAGTATTAGAAATGGTAGCCCTGATTATGAGAGATGCTAGATATAGTTGACTCTAATACTAGGTTATTCCATAGTATGATTGTACGCTATTTTATATTCTACACATTTCTTTTTCTATAAGCTAATCCGACCTATCAGTTAGGGAAACTAAAACCTCGGGGATTCTATGACCTGGTGGGGTGTTTTCCCAAACATCTCGGTGGGAGAATGGATGGTTGAGTACCCCCTTTTTTCTCACTCCATTCACTTGGTAGTTACTTATTCCAGTATGTATGGATGTTATTTTCCCCAAATATATTTAGAGGGATATAATATGTTGTTTTCATTTCACACAAATATATTATGGATATAGTTACCTATTGAATATTTAGGTGTAACATGTATAGGTTGTGTTGAGTCAATAAGGATTTCCTTATGACTTTTCCATTCCTTCTTGTTTTGAAAATCACAAACACCTTATCTTTAAGAAAATTGCTTTCTTAAGGAAAATTTCTTTCTTAAGGAAAATCGATTTTATAAGGAAAATCGCTTTTATAAGGAAAATTGCTTTTATAAGGAAAATTGCTTTCTTAAGGAAAATCACTTTTATAAGAAAAATTATCCTTATCATATTTTCATCCATATTTTTCTTAAGTATGAGATTCGGATTCATTTTCTCGGAATCGTTGAAACTTTGATATAAAGCATTCTGTTTTAGGATTCGGATTCTGGATAAGAACTATAAGGAATTTTCATTCCTAATTCCCGATATGAACTCTGACTAAGTTCTATTCCAGATTCAGGATACAAATTCTAAAGAAGAATTCTCATTACGAATTCCGATGATGAATTCTCATTACGAATTCTAATGACGAATTTCATTACGAATTCTGATGATGAATTCTCATTACGAATCCTGATGATGAATTCTCATTACGATTTCTGATGACGAATTCCTATTCCGAATTCTCATTCCGAATTCACCTATTAAACAGAATTTGAGTATCTTTGTTTTATACACTCTGAATTAATTCAGACTCTGAAAAATATCTTTGTTTGACTCCGAACTTTTATATTGCTTAAACTTCTAAAAAGTGTCTACTCTTTACTATTGTTCCTTACACTCCGAACCTTTACTTCGAAGTTTTCATTCCGAACTTTTATGTTAGAGTTAAAACGATGTCATACATTCTGTTACATTTTTTTTGTTATAAAACGATGTCGTCTGTTTTGTTATAAACTAACCGTTGTCTAAGTGACACGTGTACAGGTCCCTCCGATCTTTAAGGAAAATATGACCATTGGAGAAGGAGTCGACCTTACCTATAAATAGGAGCTCATTTGAAAGAGCTCGAGACTGATGACAGATGAACAACTTGGTTTTGTGCCTACATGTTGTTGAAGTGATTTCTAGAGGGAGAGGCTCTTATTAACTCTCAAAGCTTCGTGCGACTCCGAATATTGGTGATTACATTCGAGGGCTTCCGGGGATAGGAAGACAGAGGTGCCGACTACCTTAAAGTTCGAGGGCTTCCTTGCTGAGGAAGACAGAGGTTGCCAACTACCTTGAAGTTGAGGGCTTGTGGGGATAGCAAGACAGAGACTCCGATCTTCGTATCGAGGGCTTACCCTGGTGTGGGTAAGACAGACTTGCTTGAAAGTATAAATAAAGGGACCTTTATCCAAGGTTGTTGGATACCCTTCTCTTTAGGTTAAAAGACTTATATCTTGTTACTAGTAGTTTTACTACTTGTTTCTATTCCGCTGCATTTTGTAATATAAGGAAATTATAACTTTCTTATACTTCTTTACTTGTACTCTGATTAATTTAGATTCTATACACTTTAAGGTAGAATATCATATTGTAATCATTTGTTAAGATTCAATTTCCGGAACCATATTTCCGGAACCCTCATTCGGAATCTCTTTCCTAGTTTGCATTCGGTGTTAGAGGTGTTGTGAATTTACTTAGTTTAACTTTGTTAAACTTAGCCTTTTTCCTTTGCTTAAGGAAAACGTAGTTATTCTTAACTAACTTTAAAGGTTCCAAAAGAATTTTTAAAGTATACAATTCACCCCCCTCTTGTATATTGAGCATCTACATCACTATTTCGATCCTACAATTGGTATCAAAGGTTGGAAACCTCTTACTCTATACCAATCCTACAGGTTGTAATGGCTTGTGGAACCTTACTCGGTGTACGAGATGTAATGGCTTGAGGTATAATACCTGATGTTTGATACATGTTATGATATCTTTGATGGCTACCATAAACTACTAGGTTACTTTTGGTTGTGTGTCTGTGGTGGTGTGTTCTATTAGAATCATTTTTTGGAGGTTTTCACAGGTGTCTGCAGGCAATCATTTTTTTGAGAGATATGATCAGGTCGTGCTATGTTGGGGAAAAGTGGAAAACTAGTGGGGAAGTGGTAGTGGGGTACCCTAGATATTATTTATTATATTATATACTCTTGTATGTGTTACTTGTATTGAGTATCCATGGTGAGTTTGGGAACTTAGTATACATGTTTAGGTGATGAGATGGTTTCACTTTTCATTCACTATGCTTTAGCACACTTTCTTTACATTTGCACAAGAGGCTCTGGGGAGGATCCTACAATGTATATTGTCATACCCACCATACATTATATAAACTATTTTTCACATCACATGGAGATGGTTTGAGATCATGCTAGTTACTACTAGATTGGGGGCTTTATAGGAGTTATTTGGGATTCGTGGTAACTATATTTTAACTTTGTTTTGGTAATTTAAGTTTTCCATTTTCAGTTGTAGTAGTTTTTGCCTAGAATTACATTTGTATACTTTTGATTTCATTTATATTGTATAACAATTATGATTTGGTCGGTATTTTTCATATCTCTCTCTTCCACATGTGTTCTATCAGAGGATAATGCCTATCATATGTGCATTTTTTATAACCTCGGTGTTAGTCACCAACTCAGGGACTACTAGAGGCGGGTCTCAGGTTTTATTATCAATATTCTCCCATTGTCATCCTTGGAAGGCTACACTTTTTGGGGAGGTGTCATGAAAGAGTGGACTAATAGGTCTAGTTTAGGTATAGGATAGAGTTTCCAGTTAGGCGCAGGTGAGGTTGCATGGGTTGGCAAGGAAACAATGTCAGTCATGTTTAGAAAGAACTGTAAACACTGGAGACTAGATGATACAATAGTATTTAGGGATCTCTGTGATTTGATGCACATACCTTTAAGTGTTCAATGGATACTAAAGGAGGTGATACTAGTTGTAGTGTAGAGACCTAGGAAAGGATCATGCATCATTATTCTTTTTTCATGTGTTTTAATGGGTATACATTGGGATAGGTTAACCTAAAATGAATAAAAAAAAGAAAATTAATTAATATAAAAGTCTTCCATATTCAGGTTTAGCAGCTCAAATTGGTTTTCCATTTGTAGGTATGAATCCAGGTCGACATCCATGGTTCATGAAGAATATGACCAGAAGGTTACACCATCAGATCACCATAATGTAGATGTTGATGATGATGATGCATGTAGAAGGAAACATCAAGAGTTTTAGTGCCAGGATATGAGAAAGTACGAGGGCTCTATTTCAGTTTCAGTCACTGAAGAATGGTTAGGGGATGTTTATATAGTTTCCTATTCGATTCATTCATGGAAGAAGCACTTGGTGTCATTGGTTTTTGTAATGAAGTTTGGCGCTGTGAGGTAGTGGTGGTTCTTATTCCTCAGGGATCGTGAGGAGTCAGTAGTCTCATGGGAGAAGCACATAGAGAAGTCCATATTTGAGTTTATTTCTTCAACCACTAAGGTGACCAGTAGCCTAGGTATGCCTACCCTTTGGAAAGAGATCTCAAGTTTCTAAGATTTCCAAATCAGTTTCAAGTACCTTCTACAATATGATTTGAACATGTTTTTATATTATGAGGTCAAGGTGAGGCATATCAAGGAGGATTTACATACAGAGATCTAGTGCTAGGACACCCCATTTATTCTGATCACATATCTTGAGGTGATTTATAGGGAAGAGGTCATCTAGAGGATGTTAACTAGAACTGGATCATTGTGAAAGGGTAGTCATCAAGATTCCCTATTATGTAGGGTTGTGGTATAGGGTTCCTAGTTTTTAAGGAAAAGAGTTTCAGATTAGTTGGGGTAGGTCCCATCCCTTAGTATCTCGACTCTATGGGAGTGGAATCTCTTAGGCCTATCCTAGGAATCATGTGCCTGTTTTTCTTGTTGAGGCCAAGGTCATCGGTAGTAAGATTTCCTAACCTTTATGAGTAGTCAGTATGTTCCAGGTGTTCTTCTATACGTTATTCGATTGAGATAGTTCCAAATGAGGCAGTTTCAATAGGTTGCACTAGTTTTAGATCAGTAGAGAGAAGATGAGGTTAGAAAATGATAGCCTTAGGATTCTCTATATCCTCAGAGATCATAGCCTGATCATGAATGTAGTTTTCAATATGGGTATAGAGGCCATGGAGTAGGTTGTGCTAAACGTCATCTGTTATCATTTCCAGCTCAAGGTGAGCCATACATCCTTTGAGGTACACATTTCTTATTTCCTTATTAGGTGAATGACTTGTTTGATTTAGGAGTGACACACTCTTTTATATCACCTTCCCCTGTCCATGCTTTGGGAATTGAGGTAGAGAGGCTTCTATTTGCCTTTGCGTTGACTACTACATTTGGAGATCGGCATGACATGTTTGAAGTATGCATAGATAGTGATATAGTGTTGGGAAGAACCTCTATTAAGTATATTTCTTATATTTAAAAATACAACCATATGAAGTCATCCTTAAAAAGGATTTTATTTTATTTTATGCAGGATATTATAGATTTCTTCTGGTGTTTGATGGTGTTCTTAGATTTTGATAGAGACCCAGTAGTGTTTGTTTGTGATAAAGTCCCTCCAATTGTTCATAGGTTTGTTTCTTATTTGTCATCCTTGATCGCTGAGTTGATGCACAGTTTGTAAGAAGTTTAGTAGTTGGTGTCTCCCAGGGTCGTAAAAGAGTACCATGATGACTTTCTAGAAAAGGTTGTAGTGTTACCCACTTGATGGGAGAATAAGTTTGGGATTGATATATAGCTAGGTATGTCTCATATCTCGATGTCTCTATATATTATGGTGCCTTCTGAATTATGGGAGCTATGTATACAACTTGATGGTCTGTTGTAGTGCAGTTTTGTTCGTCCAAGAATGTCACTTTGGTGTGCACTAGTTATTTTTATGAAAAATCCCGTTGATAGTTTTTGGTTTTTGTCAATTATCATCACTTGAACTGAGTGACATTGAAGAAACACTATCTAATTCCATGGATTAATGAATCATTTGATAAACTAAAGGGTAAATTTTTGTTCTAAAATATAAATTTGCAGTTAAGATATCATTAGATGTGTGTGAAGGATGAGGATATCCCGATGACTTCTTTATGTTGTTGTCATTGGCATTACGAGTTTTTTATGATGCCATTCGGTGTGAAAAGTGGTCTATATATGTTCATTGTGTTATTGAACATTGATTTCAATGATTTATTGGATATGTTCTCAGTTTTTTTAATCAGTGACATACTTGTGTACTCCAAATCTGAGGAGGAGCATGAAGAGCATCTGTGTGCCATTTTATGAATTCTTCATCAACATCAGCTGTTTGGGAAGCTTTCAAAGATTTATTTTTGGATCGAAAATTCCATTTGATGGGGAATTTTATATCCCAGTAAGATGCATCTATGGATCCATCGAATATAGAAGAAACTGGGTCTTTGGTATCCTCTAATATGGTGGTAGAGGTGTGAAGTTCCCTTTATCATGTAAGCTATTAGAGGAGGTTCATTGTTGATTTATCTCGGGTTGAAACTACTTCGACAATGTTGAAATGAAAGGATCAAGAATACATTTAGAATAATCATTTTCAAGTATCTTTTGATTACCTGAAGGGGGATTTTTCCGGTGCTCTGGTTCATTGTCATCTAGTTGTAGGAGTTTAGTTTGATTTTTTCTATGATGTCTTGCATTTGGGGTTAGGTTGTGTAATGATGTAGTAGATATCAGTCTTTTCTTATGGGTCTTGATAGTTTCACCCACACAAATGTAATTTTTCCACCGATGATCTCAAATTGGTTGTAGTGTTATTTTCACTAATGTTTTGGATATAATACCACATTGGGGATCATTCTGTGGTCTTCAACGATCAGAAGAGCCTGAGGTACGTTTTCACCCAAAGTGACTTGAACTTGAAACATCATCGGTGGATGGAGTTCTTATAGTATTACGACTTTGAAATTTTTTATACACCTATAAAAGGAAAATTATATGTCTAATACGTTGAGCCAGAAGTTACATAGTTATTTAGTACACGAATCTTGTGATTCTTGGAGGGTTTTGGAAGAAATATCAGCATTTCATAAGGACATGGGAGAATTTTGGAGAAGAGGTTTTATTTTTAGATGATAGTGTAGTAATTTTTAGTTAAGCACATTGAAGAGTCCCAGTTGGAGGATCATGGGGTGGAGGTTTGGAAATACTGAGTTGTTTGTGGTGATCCCTCGATGGTTGGTCTATGGATGAACAACACTGAGTGTTGTTTTAGGGAAGGGTTTTTGTTCCTTTAGTGTCACGTAATATGGTTATCATAGAGTTCCATAGTTCACCCTTAGTGGTACAGAATATGTAAAAATCCTTGAGAGGATATTTTTCATCACTTGGGCTCATGGATGCAGTTTCAGAGTTTGTGTCTTGATGTTTATTCTTCCACAAGGTTAAGGCCAGGCACCATGTTCCTAGTTTTTTCCCCATCCGTTAGATGTTCCTCAGTGGAAGTGGGAGGACATCCCAATGTAATTTGTTACCAGTTAACATCAATATCAGGGAATCTATGAAGATATATGGGTGGTATTTGATTATTTGGCCAAATCATCCCACATTATAGAGATCAAGGAGTCAAGATCATTGAAGGTTCTATCGAGGCAGTATCTAGAGAAGGTGGTGAGACTCCACGGAGTTCCAATGACGACCCTTTATTATTGATATCCATGGTTTTACTCCATTGTTTGGTTATTTCTCTATCATGATTTTGTTTCTCAGCTGTGTCTTATCACTACTTTTCATCTATAGATGGACGATTAGATAGAGCGGACCATATAGACTCTTGAAGACATGTTATGCTCTTATGTTTTGGATTTTGGAGGTTCGTGGATGAGGCACCTGATATTGGTCGAGTTCTCTTAAAATAATATTTTTCAATCATAAATTGTTATGCATCTATTTGAATCATTTTACGGCCAAAATTTATGTTCTCTATTGTGCTGGACTGGGGTCGGAGAGTCAGAAATTCTTGGGTCAGAACTAGTATAAAATATAACAGCAATGGTTTTGGTAATTCATGAGAGGATTATTGTAGCATAAGATCATCAAAAGTCTAATTCCTATCATATGAGGATAACTTTGGAGTTTTTTTTGGGAACATGTGTTTATTAAGGTGTCTCCCCATCATAGGTACTGAAGTTTTGGTCATAGGAGTAATATTTCTCCTTGGTTTGTTGGGCCTTTCAAGGTGTTGGCTCATATTAGAGTAGTATCATACCAGATAGCTCTTCCCCCCATAGATGAGAAGGATACATGAGGTTTTTCATGTGTCACAGCTCTATCGTTACCTTCATGATGAATCTCATATCATCTATTAGGGAGAGATCGATGTTAATGACGATGTAACCTTTAATGAGCGGCCTGTAGAGATCCAGGGCCACATTGAGAAGGTGTTGTGTGGGCATAATATCCTCTTGGTTCATGTGTTGTGGTAGCATGGTGGAGTGGATGAGAGTAATTGGGAACATGAGCCATAGATATATGCTCAGTACCCCATGCTAATTGATGATTAGCTCTTATCTTGTAACTTTGTTCGTTTTGTGGTTGTTGACCCTTTATGTTTATTATATAGATTTATCTTACTTCTTGTAGTGTCTTACTATATTTTGAGAGGTATCTCCCCTGGGATATTGTATAGGATCTGGTTTGGTTTTCATTTGGTTTCAAATATTTCCTTCAATGAAGCGGTTAATCTCTTGTGATGGGAAGATAATTGAGAGGTATCTCGCAGGGTGGCTATTCGGATGACCCCTTTCATTTATGTTTCCTCTCTAGGATGGTATTTGATTATCAATGATGAGAATGTATTGTGAGGTATCAGATTTAAGGGAATAGATCAATGTGGATCAACCCTTTGTGTGTCTTCAAAGAATGAAGTGCTCATAGGTTGATTAGAAGAAGTTTCAAGAGGTGTGATTATTTAAAAGCTGGAAAGAAGGGATTCCACATCGTGTAACTGCATTACACGACGTGAAATCCTATTTTATAGGTTTTTTCATTTTATAAAAGAGAGTTTCACAATGTATAATACTTCATGGACTCAAAATAAAATAAAGTGTTGAGGTGATGTGTTTTTTTGGTTTAACACAACCTTGAGGAATTACACAACATTAAAGGGGATTACACATCATGTAATTCCCCGATTATATATGATTTAAGTGTTTTCCATCCACTCAGTTGTGTCAAAAACTATACCTTCAGTGGCTCTCCCTTGACCCTAGGAGACCCGATGACCATCTCTTCGTCATTTTGGGGATTCCATCTTCAAGGAATGGTCCCTAGCTACTTTGTTCGATCCATAAGGATATGTATTTGATATATGGTATTATATCTCTATGTTATTCATATTTAATTGATATGTTTCCTTACATTTATCTTTTTCATGTGATGGAGAATGATCTCAATGTTTCTAATGGAGTTTTCTCGGTTTTTGGTTGGTGCGGTTTTGTAGTGACATCCTAGGGGGATGCAACTATTGCGGGAGAGGTGATTGTGATACATTTATTTAATATGTTATCATGTGAATAATTCTAAAGGCCTTATGAGGTAGGGGATTCAATGCTTCTCTAATTATTTATTTTAAATTTTAGAGTAAGAATGATTTATCCCCTTGGATCACAATGAAATTCACCTAATTAAAAACATGAACTGGATTTAATAATTAGTATCGATCGTGTAGAGATATTGGTGCTATGTATTGTGATAATGATTTTTCTCTTGATTTTTTAAATAGTTTGATATATATTATTTTATTGGTTTATCAAGTATTTATTGATATAAGTAGGTAAATATTGTAAAGTTGGGGTTAAGTGTTTAATTAATTGGATAACTAGTTAATAGGCATGTTTAATAATCTGGTTGTTGTTGTTATAATTTGAGGATAATAAAATTGATGCTAGTAAAGAAAAATTAATCTAATTTGTTAATGAACCTGAAGCATATTTATGTTTTTTTAATAAAGTATTGAAGTCATATTGAATTAATTTTTTAAATAATTTAGTGATATCTTGTGATAGATTATTGTTTTTGTTTCACATGGTTGGAACCTGTGAATAATGAATTATTTAATTCAAAATGAAAAAAGAACCGGTTATTTGATTGATATAATTTCTTTATCCAGATAGAGTTTCTTTCTTGCTTGAAATGAGTGATTTCCTTATTATTTGGGACTATTAGAGCTTGTTATGTGTGAATTTTGGATGCCTTGTTTTGGGATGATATATTATTTCTATTTTTGTTCATACTTCTTGTGTTATAATCTTGAAATGATACTTGTGGTTGTGGGGGAAGAGATCCTCGAACGTGATGTGATCCTAGGATAGATGATCCTGGAGGGTTGTGGGTGTATTTTTGGTAGGAAGGACTAGTGGTTGTGGATGCAATTGTATCCTTTATTGGAAAGATGTATCAGATTATGCATATGGGTGTAGGGGAGGACACCAGAGGTGTTGGAATGGATTAAAGCTGGGCTAACCTATTGATATATAAGTGGATTCTTGATGAATATGTTATTTATGTATCTTATTAAATTTCCCAAAGTATTGGTCTTTCTTACCCTCCTTACAAAATAGAAGAAGATGTTCGGGGCATTCCACATGATTTCCATGTTTAGTTTCTCGAAGATAGATGCATCTCTCTGCTTAATATAGTTGGTGAAGACTTGATGGGTTGTTCACCAAATCACCGTGTCGAGACCCCTTTTCATTTTAGCTTATAATTGTTTCCTAGAATATCTGGAAGTGTGAAAAAGTGGTAATTTTGTTAAATAAAAAAATAAATAATTTTTATCTCATGGGGTTGGATATTTCAGGGATGCGATGTTGAGGTTGTGATTCTGTGAAGTCGTGGACTCGGTTTGTTTATTCCTAGCGGGCATGTATCATTTTTTAAATACTAATATTTTGGAATGTGGAAAATTAAAATGGTTAATTAATGTTTAAATAAATAATTAATTTATAGTGAAACTGATAAAAAGTTGTAAAGTAATTTAATATATCTATTTAAATGGTTGTGTACTTATAGGTTATCTTGTCATAGGAATGGAAGCCTAAAGTCTAAGAGGCCTGAGCTACATTTGATTCTAAGACTGGGTTATGCCTATAGTGTAGTTGCGATAAATCTTATATCCTGTAATTTTTGTGTTTTATATGCTACTCCACCCTGTCGGTTAGGGAAACCACCGCCCTGGGGATTCTGAGCCCTCAGGTTGTTTCCCCTAATCTCTCAGTGTGAGGATAGATATCTAACTATCCCCCTAGGGACACACTCTCTTCTCTTGTTAGTTACATGTGGTGGTATTCACGGTGGTTGGATTTCCCCATATATGTGTGTAGAGGGTTGTAATAGATTTTGGTTATTTCACACACATATATTCTGGATATAGATTCCTATAGAATACTATAGGATTAACGGGTATAGGTTGATATGGATTGAGGATCATTACCCAGTGTATGGGATGTAATGACTTGAGGTATAATACCCATGTATGATACACACTATGAGAATTGTGGTGGCTCCCAAAAACTACCTGGTTAATTTTGGTTATGTGATTTTTGTGGTGAGTTTCATGAGTTTCATGTTATGGTGCTTCGCCCAGGCATCTACGATCATGCCTTCTTTGAGGGAGGTTCTCAGGACATGTGAAATTGAGGAAAAGTGAAAAACCAGTGGGGAAGTTGTAGTGGGGTAACTAAGATATTCATTATTATATTATATACTCTTATATTGGATACTTGGTGGGAGTATCCATGTGGAGGTTTGGAACTTAGTATACATATTTAGGTGATGAGTTTGTTTCACTTGTCATTCACTATGCTTTATCATGATTTCCTTACTTTTTCACCAGAGGATCCATGGAGGAACCTAATAAGAATACCGTTATACTCACCCTATGTTAAATAAACTATTTTCAGTTCACTTGGATTAGGTTTGAGATCATGATGGTTTCTACTAGCTTGGGATTTTGACGGACCTATTTGGGCATCATGTTCACTGTCGTTTTACATTATTTTGGTACTTGTAATTTTACCTTTTTTGTTGTAGTATTTTTTATGGTATTAAATATTTGTACCTGGGATTAATTATATATTTTAGTTTGAGTAGAAGTTTGTTGATATCTGTATTATCTCTATCATCTTTATGTGTTCTCTTAGAGGGTAATGCATCTAATTTTTGTGTTTGTTATACCCTCATTGCTAGTCACCAACCCGAACCCTACTAAAGTGTGGACTCCACGGTCATTATCTCTCTTCGCCCATTGCCGGCCTAGGAGGGGTATAAATTTTGTGGAGTGGTTCATGACACATTCTTTTAAAATAGTTATAATACATATATTTATAACATTATGGGTAATCAAATACCAATGTATATTTGGTTTATAAGATGTGTAAATCAGAAAAAGGTATTTCAATTAAATAAGGTGAGGTACATAAAACATGTTGGTGAAAGAAACTACTAAAATAATCTCAACAGGGAGTTCCATTATTAAATTTTAAGGAAATATAGAGATTATAATACATTATACATAAGATAAAAGATACTTTTAGATGATAATGATAAATATAGAAACATAAAAACATTACTAGGAATAGGTTTCCTTTACATCCAAATTAACTTTTTCCTGATATCCATTGATTTTAAGGGAGGATTGAAAAACTCGAGGAATGGATTAATCATATAGAGTAAGGGATACTCAAAACGTTTTTGAGTACCCTAAAAGATACACCACATGTATTAAAAATAATTCTAGGATAATATATAACATGATATCTCTATAATGCACTAAAAGGAATGAAATTGAAAGATCTTCTCTATTTTCTTCCTATATGATTGGGTATATTGATCATATCTGTAATATTACTAGGGTCATGTTTTAGTAATTATAGCCTTTGTACCTTCTTCCATTAATGCTATAAAAATTTCTTTTTCCTTTTATGGGAAGGTGATTGAGAGAGAACATAAAATTTTCGTTGGTCACCCATTATATGTTTTCAGACTGGCAATGCCTTATATAAATTTTCCATTTTCATCTTAAGGGTATTGTAATTTGGATCATTAATGTTTGGATTCTATGATCATACAAATTTATTGAAATTGTATTCAGGGTTTAAGGTCTTATAACATTGAACAAAAGGTGAGGTGTTCTATAAAGCTAGGGCGACGAGAAAACATGACATGAATTGACGTACAAAGAAAATATAGACGTTATTATAGAGGGATGTACATGGTTTATGTTATTGGTTTATATACTAATGATACTGATGTTACATGATAACTCAAATGTGGCTCAAAATCTAATAACATAACTCAACTCTTGAATTAGGCATAAAAATGATTTAAATCATAACCGTAGGTAGTTGAAAAAGGATGTGGCGAGATTGTACAAGTATATCGAGGAAAATATACACTGATCACATTCTAATGATGGGTTCCAAAAAATGTTTTTAGGGAATATAGAAATAATAAGACCTTGTCTTCAGGATAGAATATGTAATTTCCTGGACCTAGATCAGTTATAAGTAACTGAACACAGTCAGTCACATGGTGTCAAGTTCACACCCCATACATAGTAGGTTTATAAATAGAAGAAATGGTCCAAGGTGGTATAGTGGGGATACTATCCCATCATGATCATAGTAGTACAACTGTGTAATAAAAGTATAAATAGAGGAAGCATAATTGTATATAATGGATAATCTGTAGTAAATCATCCAGAAATTAATAAACATTTATTAATTGCATTATCTAGTACTGTATACAAAAATGATGTAATTTCATATATCTAAACAAAAATTAATAGGAAAATGTGGAAGAGGAACACATTACTATTGTTTATGAGAAAAATAAAAATACACACTGACTATATTCGGATTACATCACGATCTATATCTTGATTCATTTATGCTCTTATCCCGTCCAAAAATCATTCAATCATCACTAACCTGACACTTTACCATGTACCTAGTTATATTAATGATGTCTATTTATGTACCAATCAATATCCTGAACAACGTGTGAGATATACTCATTATTTCACCATTAATAGTGTCTATATAAATTCTTCATGTGAATATAAATGTAAGAGTGTGCATATTTAATTATCATTAGTGATGTAAAATGAATAAACAACCGTGTATAGCTAGGATCCTAATGGGATATTAGGTTGAAAATACCTACTATAGACCAAGCCAGAAATGTCTCCATAAACCTTCTATAATGTCAATTTATACATAAATGATACAATCATAAATACATATATACATTCACTAAAGTGAACTCTTGGTTTAGTGGCTAGCTTTTCACATAGTATAACAACATTTCACATATATCATATATCTAAATAGAGAATAATTCTAAAGAAAACATAAATCAAAGGATTTGAGGTGAGACTAGTCAATCCAAGACCTTAGGGGAGAGCCGACTTGTTGTAATAACTCATTCAGTCTGGTAATAGGTTTTTGAGTGTAATCCAAGTGATACTCCTGTGGAATTGCACCTTAAAATACTATAATAGAGTACCCTAAGATCATACATAGTAAATCATGAGCTATGCATTATTGGGACCAATGGGGGAGAATACATGGTGCCACATGTGTGAAGGCATCAAAATGAGTCCAAGGAGTGTGTCAAACGAATTTTAATATCTAGAAAAGAGTCATTGAATAGTGTTTAAAAGATGAGGAATTCATGTAATTTTAAAATGGATAGATTCCATGGTTGGTATCTCTCATGGAAATTGGTTCAATGAACCAGGTTGGTGTCTTCTGAGTTCTCAAGGAATAATGCGAGAATCCAGGGTGATCTATAGTCTGACCACTCCTATAACTAGAAAATATTACAAAAAAGGCACTTAGTATATTTACATGAAGTGTATCATTGGGGATGTAAAAATGATGCCAATATACTACTTCCATTAAATTTGTATCATTTCCTTTAATTTGTTGATGGAAAGGTTGAAGGGTTGAAGGGTAACATTTTTAATGTGTAATTCATTACATTTCACCAAATCCATTATTAAATATAATTATTAATTAAATAATACATGTAATTGTTTTAGACATAATGCACTTTTATTATAATCCATATCTATTAATGATATTTCATTTTAGATGTCAAAAAAACACACATATTGTTGTTTTAGTTATAAAACCATATAGTTCAAATAACAATATAATGGAATCACCCAATGGGGTTGCACACAATGAGGTTGATGACCTGCAACATCATTATGGGTTATAAAACTGTCATTAGGTTCCAACTATGGAAACCAAATTAAAGAAGATTAATATTAGGGGTAACTCTCAATGGAACCAGTATCCATCACAATGGTAACAAATTTAAACATATAGACAATGGGGAAAATGTCATAGACCACATATCTTATTCCTATGGTTGAACAATCGTCCATTATCGACATTAGGTTTGGTCTAGATCATAAGAAAAGGAAAAAATAGACAAAAACCAAATAAATAAGGCATATAATCTCACACCAAAATAACTACATTGATATGGTGACTAATATTGAAATGGATGAATGGAGAAGAGATCTTACAGGTGTCATTCTAATGAGAAAAGAAGATAATCAAATAAAAATTTGGATGGAGAAGTATCTTCAAATCCTAGGATAGTCCATGGGAGGAGATTCAAAAGATGAAAGGGTCCTACCAAGCAGTGGAGGAAAAAAGAAAAATTAAGAGGCATCTTTAATAATTGGAGGGTAAAAAACATCATTTGGCCCAGTTTTTAAGTGGTGTTTTGTTGGTATACACTATTTTCCAAATCATTGGCCAATATTGATGTTCGAACTATCCAAGGACAACCCCTCGCATGGTTTATGGGTCTGGTGTATCAAAAATGAACAAAATGTGCACTAGGAACTATCTGGGTGAAAACCCCCTTGCATGTTCTAGTCAAATAGTCATATGAAATTCTCATCTTGTTCACACACTCTATAGTACACCAAATGGTTTTTTCAAATCTTATGTCTTGATTTGCTGGGTTTTTTAAAACCGTGTGTCTGGACTTTTTTATCCAAAAATCAAGGATACATGCTCTTAATAAGCCTCTGATACTCTTGAGACATTCATTAGGGAATATGTCTCATTTATAAGGATAAAATAAAGGGTTTAAACAAAAAATTAATATTTTTTTACTTCATATGAAGAACCATGTTCTTACATCCTTCCCCACTTAAGACAAATCATCCCTAATTTTTGCTTTCTAATGGTGAAATATCAACATATAGAAAGATTTGTTGCTGAAGATTATGTTTGTCAGCCCCCTCTCCCAAGTCTCATCATGAAATCTTCCACACCTCCATAAAAATCATACTAGAGTGAATAACTTGGCTGAGAGATCTTTCATTCTCTGGTTAATGATACAGACGAGACACTCCTTAAAGAAGTCATCTACCTCTAGCTCAATAATTTTTGGTTGAAATATGTGATATTGGTCCTAATAGTACCGATGAAGCATTGAAACATGGAAGACGTCTTGCATAGACCCTAACCACTGAGGTAACTAGAACTAATAGGCTACCAATCCAACTCTATAAACAACATTAAATGATTTGATGAACCGATTTTAAAGATTCCCTGTCCATATAAACTATCAATATCCCTATCTAGTCAAGACACACAAGAATAATCATTCCCAACTTAAAACATTATATTTATTCTATGGTGATCAGAGTAAGATTTATTCCTTGACTATTATATATCCCTTCAATTTCTGACTAGCAGAACCTACAATTAAGGCTCTTAAATTAGGTGAGGTCCAAGTAGTTCTACCTCCCTTACACCAAACCAGTACAGAGGTTATCAACATGGATTACCATAGAAGGCCTAATAAATAGGCATCTGAATCATCACTTGAAATCTATTATTATAGGTGAAATGAAAAATAATTTCATGTTCCTCCCAAGAAACATTGAAATAAAGGAAAAATTAATTAAAGACATTCTATAGAACCTGTATAGTCCCTTTTTATTTTCCATTGGCCTGAGGGTGTTATGTTATACTCAAAAGTAGCTATGTACATAATTCCCTCAACACACCATTTGATAACCAAGATGTAAACCAAGTTTCCTTGTCTGATAAAATAGTATGTGGGACTCCAAGAAGTCTTATAATATCCTAAACATATATCCTTCGAAAATCACCCACAAAAAAAGAATCCTTAGTAGTTAATACGTGAGATTCCATTGTGAGTTCATAAGAAATCACACATACTATTTTATTTCCTTAAGGGTATCTCAATAATATTTTCAGAAAGTCAATGGTGACATCATCCCATTTCTTTTCAATAATGGGAAATGGCTATAAATCCTATTTAATCTCTAGTGTTTTTTTTTCACCAACTGATAGGCAGAACACATAGTAACAAACACAGACATCACCCTTTTCATCCCCGACAATCGGTATTTTTCTCATATGTCATCATACATCTTGGTAATACTAAGGCGTACCCCCCATGTAGAAGTATGAAAAACTCACATCAATTCCTCCCATATTCCTATAGTAACCCATATGCATCCATGAATGTGTACTAACTAATCCTCATTATTGATCCAACCTAGGGATGAATCCTCACATAAAACACTCTCCCTTAAGAATTGGACTTTAGGATCTAATAGTTGCATCATCATTAGTCTCTAATATAGTGATGAGGTATCTGAAATTTCTATAAGGGTAGGTTTCATGTGATGATCTTGGATCCCTATGTGTATCTCAGATAACATGTCCATCAACCACCACTCATCACTGACCTCTGAAACTGCCTATGTTTGTGTTATTTGGATCAAAAAATCTGCTAAAATATTTCCCTTCCCAGATATATTGTCAATATCAAAGTCAAATGATTATAGGTATTAAACCCATGTTAACATCATGAGATTTCGATCACACTAAATAAACATATACTAAATCCTTTTTTAATGAATACACCACAAAAATATTTCCATGAAATTTAATGACTCTAACTATGCAAGGTGTGTATTATATGTTCCATCTCAAGATCCAGATTTGGGTAATTCATCTCATGTGGTCTCAAATAACAAGGCCTAAATGAAACAACTCAATTTTCATTCATCTATACTACTACTGGATCAGTTTTTGATCCATCACAGTAAACATTATATCTTATTTTTATCTTTTTTATCAGCATATTCACCATTTAATTATTTCTCACTTTCATCTCCTAAAAGGATGCCTCGTAGGACTTTGACCACATTAATTTCACACCCTTCTTACACAGTCCTATAATAGGGGATTCTATTCTTGATATGTATTGAATAAATCTTTTTTTATTTCATAAATCTCCCAAAAAATTACATATATCAAATATGTTCTTGGTATGCTCCCAAGAAACTATGTCACTCACCTTCTCTCTGAAAGAACACACTCCTACCTCTAAAATAATGTGACCAAAGAAGAGAATATATCCAACAAAAATTGGAACCTTGTGAGATTTTTATATAATTTATTCTATATATATGCATTACATATGATATAAAGATGTTGGAAATGGTCATTTGTATTGTGATAATATAGTAAGATATCATTCCTAAATACCACCATAAACGAATCTAAATACGGTTGAAAAAATAGGATTCATCAGTTCCATAAAAATAGTTCGCATGTTCTTGAGATGGAATATAAAGATACTCATAAACTAAATTCCTTTTTTGATACATTTTATGAGGTATTTTTTTAATTTATAACTAATTCTTAATGATAAAATGAACTCAAATGAATCTTGGATAAAACCATTACTCCCTTGAGGTGGTTAATTAAGTCATTTATACGATGGAGTGGATACTGGTTCTTAATCATGGGCTACCATAAATGAATTTAATCAACAAAATTCAAGAGGGTACCAAACACCTTAACTGAAAAAGGTAAAGGTTTACCCCAAGGTAAAGTACTAGACTGTATAAATCCATTATATTCCTTGTCCTCTAGATGTCTCCTAAGCTCCTGAAACATAGTAGTATCCATCCTGTAATGAGGAATGGATACCAGTACAACTCTTGGTACTATCTCAATAAGGAACTCTGCCTATATCTCAGGAGGTAATCCATAAAATTAAACAAGTAAGACATCACTAAAATGGTCTACTGTAGGAGAAAAATAAGCCTGACATATTCCATGATCCTCTATAAAAAGGCTATAAATTTATGCAGTCATTCCACCCAACCAATGATGCAATGGTACAAATCTACTAAATAGGACATCCCATTCACTTTTGTGAATATAAATATCACACTATAGTGATGTAAAAGATACTATATAACAATATAAGACCATATAAATGTGATAAGAGACCAACTAGGCCATACTGATAATGAAAATAGAGCCCATCATCATAATGAAGAGGTGGTCCCATAATAAATGATAATTACCTACCTCAACGGGGAATTCCTTGCACTAGAGCACACTCTCCAATTGAATTCCCAACTAAGTGTCAATTTTCATCATGCAATTGAAATAATAGATATAAAGCCTGAGTATTTCATCATTATTTATAGAGATAAAATAATTCAATCCATATGTATCAAAGGTTTGATACTAAAGTAGAGGCTACCATTATTATACCTCTAACTATTGACAATCAAGCACCATTATTCTTGGGTATAGGATTCACTAATTAAATATTCCATGATTCATTTCCCTTTACTACAATCAAACTACCCGAAGAAGGTCATATCTTCTTGGTGTTGTGCATTCTGAGTCTAGCCTCCTTGACCATGTCCACATCCTCAGCCTGTATGGATAGTGGTTGTTTAGCTTATAGCCTAGTGCAAAGATGTTAATCCTTCCTCAGAAGGTAGATATTGTAAAAATTATCTTCCACTATGAACAAAGGGGATGTTTTGATAGAATAACTAAAGATGAACCATCATTCCATAAGGTTATCACATGACTATATCTCAATCACACTATGGTTTAACATAACCATTCCTACTACAGTGATGACATGTATTTGATCTACCTAAATAGGTCCTCTCTCTTCTACTGCTCTATCATGAGTCCCCTAGATGATGTTTCCTACTATTGATATAACTAATCCCCAATATCAGTACTGAAGTACATCTCCCAACACTTTTTTATTCCCTCAAATTAGGGTTTGTGATAAGGGATTATTTTAAAATTCATATGACAGTATTCAAATAGAAAATAATTACCTTAGACCAGATGGCATACCATACGCCACTATCAAAACATCATTATCCATAAAAGAAATTAATAGTGAAGGACGATTCAAAATACTAAATCTCAATAAAGGAAACTAAATAACTCATAACTAATATGTATCCTTTGTTTAGATAAAGAAAATCCTTAGATCTTTTAGCTCTTAATATTTCTAAAAATAAAATTCATATAAAGAAGGCTGTAAATATTTCAAAACAATATCTCGATGCTGACCTACTTGAGTAACAACATCCCAAAAATTCTTGGTTGAACGATGAATCATATAATATTATAGAATTATCCTCCTCTCTATAGGAGTCTTCGGGTTCTCAAAAATAGATTTCATAGTCTCTAGCTTTTTCTCAATGGGCTATGGTCCACCATCCCCCAAAAACATAAGGGATTCTTCTTTAGAAAGTCTCACGTAAACTCTTCCATAATAGAGGTTGGAAATTGAGATCCATAGAGAGTATAAATAAGTCTAAAAAACCCCTCAAGAAACTAGGAATTAGCACCCATGTCATGTATAATAGGATGTTCCCTAAGAGTTACTACTGATGGTAATACTAGCGGCTCAGGGGATGCCACCTTCAGGGAATGTTCATCACCACCATCCTAGAGCAGAATTGAGGATGTAGTGGTGGAATAACTCTACAATTTCAAATAACACTACTCAAATAAGATTCATAATGATAACAACATAGTTACATGAATAGGACATGTACAACACTTACTATATAAGAGTCTCATCCCTATTTATTCTCAAAGATCAATGTCCAGGCCTTGTATAAGACAATGTTAAAAATCAAAATATACTACCAACTACCCACTATAAAGGTTGGTTCTAGGTCAAGTTATCTATTTCATTTATGGGTTCTTCTATATAGTGTGTTAATTTCATTTTATAGAGTAAATCAACCTTTAAGTCGTGGATGGAATCACTAATCAAGGTAAAACATTTCCATTTGAACCAAGAATAATCCATTACTTATGTACATCATTACATATATCTATATGTCTATATGTATATATGTCAAGGAAAAGTTAAAATCATCTATCATTCCAATGTTATGAAGTACTGTTCTTTTTAAATTGAAAATGGTATTACATGTTACTACAACTAGGATTTTAAAGTGGATCAATTAGATGGATGAGTATTCCCAATTTATAGAGGTGTGAACACTCATTAAATTGATGTTGGAATATATGTAATTATAAAAAAATAATGCTTTAGATCATGAAACCAGCAGTTCATATATAAAATTGAATATAAATGACTCGTTATGATTCCCTCATCACACGATATGGGAAAAACCTTTTAGGTTGATTCAAAAACATTAATTATTCTAATTACTTAATCTAGCATGAAATGTTAGCATAGCATCAAATATAATATCAAGGAAAGTTGAATATAAAACCGAAATTCACATATTATGTAAACATGTCATGTCATACTACATGAAATATAAATACTCACATGCCTATAATGATTTCAAAGACACTATAACATTTTCATATCGGCCAAGTTTAAAAATAGACTCAATAATAATAATGAAATCCAAAATCCATGTGTGTCACCAAAAAGTGAAATCAGTAAACTTTTAATAGGAATAATTCAAAAAATTATATCTCATCCAAGGAAATATTGATTTTTTCCATGTAGGTGGTTTAGCTAATTCAAGGCACAAAATCATTAACAAATTATGATACATCCTATCCTTCTATCTAATCACCCAAATAGTAAAATAAAAGGAAAAGAAATAGATCTGATAGAAAATTTTAAGATCCTAGATTAGGTTCACCCAAATGTAACCAAACTTGATTGGTCACATGGCATCAAGAGAACATCCTCATGTGAAATGCCGCTAACAAGAAATGATGGTCTATGGTTGTATAGTTGGGACACTATGACCTCATGATCATAGTACCACAAAGCTGTAATAAATAGATAAATAGATGATTAATAATAATGTAAATTGGATCAGTGGTAGTAGATAATCCAAATAGAAATAAAAATTCATCAATATAAATATTCAGTAGCATAATTTTTTTTGTAATGTCAGGTCTCTAAAAAAATAAATAGTCAAGCATTGTAGTAGGAAAAAATTCATACTGGTATATCAAAAGAACCAAAAGTATCCAAATACTGTCTTTAGATAGAATCATGATCCATAGCTCAATCCTATTCTCCCCCAATATAATTCTACAATAAATCAAGCATCGACAACCAAGTGATTGAACATATCACAACTTTCATCTATGAAGTCTATTCAGTTACCAATAGACACCCTGAATAGGATGTTGGATACAAATCCATCCAATGAATATTAATAAATAATTTTACAGGATTTACATAAATGTTTTTAAGTGGGTAAAGTTACAACCATGCAAAATTGGGATCCTCATGGGATTCCAAGATGACCATACATGATTTGGACTAAGCCTAAAATGTCTCTTCACCACTTCAATAACACATATATATGAAAACTTAATACAATCATATACACATGTATACATTCCCCAACATGATCCCATGGACTAGTTTCTCTGTGTTCACATAGTATAACAACATTCCATGTGTCTCCTATCTCTAAATAGTGAATTATAATAAAGGTAATATGAATAAAAGTATATGAGGTGAGACTAGGGAATCCATGACCTCAGGAGTAAATAAAACTCATAGTAATAACTCATACAGTCTGGGTATTGGGGTATGAGTGTAATACAAGGGGTACACCAAATGAATTCCACAATAAAATATTCTAACTGATTCTATGTACCTCATCAACTATAAATTTTTGTCAAAGCATGATTGGACCAATGGGGGAAATCCATGGCATCACATGTACAAAGACCATAATCCAAATCCTTGGTGTATATCAAATTCATTCTAATATCTAGAAAACAGTGAGGTGAATCATTGGTACAATGATGGGGAATTCATGTAATAATAAAATTTCTAAATTCCCTGGTAGGTTTCTCCAATAATAATTGGATTATTGAATCTGGGTAGAATCCTCTATGCAATTAATGAATTACCTTGGTAATCCAAGGTGAGCTGAAGTCTAAACATTCCTGTAATAAGAAAAATGACCATAATAATGGAACCATTTATATTTACATGATGTGTAATATTTTCCATTTAATAATCATTTTAATTTGTTATTTCAATAAAATTCATATCATTACCTTTCATTTATTGACGACATGTTTTAAGGGTGGAATGGAAACAATGGCCATGTGCGATTCATGCCAATTCACTGAGTCCAATAAAAAATGTATTTAGTAATTCAATAAGCTAGGTAATCTTGTTAGACATGTTGTTCCACTATAATTATCTATTCCCATTAATTATTTCTCATTTTAGAAGTTAAAAAAATGAACTAATGGGTGTTTTGTATATAAAATAATACATGTCAAATAGGCTTATAATAGGCACACCCAATGGGGTAGATCATGTTGTGGTTGAAGACCTCCAACATCATCAAGGATTCTGAAAGTATCAATAGGTACCAAGTAGATTAATTTATTTAGGATAGATTAATTTTATAGTAAATTCTCGGTAATACTATAGTGTATTTCCAAATTCACAAATATAAAAATCAATACATTGAAGAAAAATTCATTGACCACCTACCTGATGACTGTAGTGGAACATGCATCACATATTTTCATTTGGTTTAGCCTAGATCAGAATAAAATAGAAAAACATACCAACACCCTTAAAATATGGAATAATATCTTGCACCAATATAAATTTATTGATAGGAATATAAACAATGAAAGGAGCTAAAGGAATATAGAGCTTAATGGTGTATATCAAACATGATAAATGGTAAAAAATTCTGAGTTTGGGTGGAGAGGTTTCTTCAAAGAATATGTTAGGACATTGGGAGGATATTTAACGAATGAGAGGGGCATACTATGAATTGGTGGAGAATGAAACTTGGGGAGGGTTATTAAAAAGTAAGAAAAAAAACAAAATTTCACCCACTTTTTAAGAATATCAAGGTTTATCACACATGATTCCGAATAGTGAACCAACCTTGTGGTTGGTACTACCTAATAACAACCCCTCACACATTTTATGTGTACTGTTTTTCAAATTATGCACTCCCCATGCGATATGAACTATCTAGGTGATAACCGCCTCGTACGGGCTTGGTCAATGGTTAGAGAAACTGCGTGAGTCCTTTTAACTCCCCCTATCGTCCTCTATAGAACACCCCAACGTTTTTTCCAAACCATGTGACCTCTGAGCATGGTTTGCTAAAACTGTGTACCTGGCCTTTTCCTCTTTAACTTGGAGCACTAGGATTTGAAGAAACCTAATGCGTTTTTAAGTAATTATTTAGAATGTGGGGAATTTATAAGGATAAATAAAGGGTTTGAAACAATAATTATAAAGTTCCTACCTCATGACAAACACCGGGTTGTTACTAATGATGACTTTGGTTGGTAGTGCCAATGGTGGCCTAAAATCATTTCTATTTAAGGATTCCCATTGATATTAATTAACTCATTACTCATATCCATAAAATATTATGATTATAAAAAAAATATTTACGTGTGATAATTAGTTTATATGAATGGGATATTGATGTGGAATGTGAAATTCTTTATTTATGAATTGTCCATATTTATGATATTTTGGAATGATGGAAAGAGATGGAAATGGGTGGTGACTTGTAGATAGACCTGGAATATATGGTCTCCAAATCACTGTGTATCCAAATATAATATAAATTAATCCATCCATGGTTCGTCTAACATGGCCCTAGTGAAGATCAAGATCATATGTATGGAGGGATAATTTAGTTTAATTACTCTGGTATAGGGTTGACATTATTAGAAAACATTAGGATTCTACCCAATATAATAGGTTTGGGTAACCTCAAACACATTTAAAATCTATCCAATTAAATTTTTATGGATAGTAAATATATTATAGGAACACACACATGTATATGGATCTTATATGAGGATGGTATTTCACCTATGATGTGATAAACTAGGCGTTTTAAGGTCATCCTAGGTTTGTTTTATGTTTTTTAGTTTAACATTTTGCAAAAAGGACTAAGATTCAATAAATATTAGAGATATATAATGATGACCACTATTTGAGGACATTTTCATTGAAACATCTAATATGGAAATTAAAATATCATTACCTCAGTTATGGATCTTTTTTTGGAATCCTAGTTGGTATGAGTGTTTGAAGACACTAGGACATAGTGGGGATCAAATCAGAATCTATGACTAATACCAAAATTGTAGATCAAGAAAATGAATATATATCATGAAATAGAAATAATCAAGACACACATAGTTTTAAAGTATAATATTTCTCTTTAGAAATCTAGATCATGTACAATATTGTAAGGGTGTAATAAATGGATTACTTCAGGGGAGGAAATGAAAAACAAATGTGAATGTGAAAAGTCCTCATCACTAGCATAGAACCCAATATGTGTATGGACGTCTTAGTTGGGCGTAGGATAGAAAATACTAGAATAAATATTTATCTTGAAATAATATGAATCAAGAATCATGTATTTAATATTATATGGTTTTTTATATATGTAACTCATATATTGGTAAGGAGAAATTATTCTAGTCATGGTTTAAGTAAACCATGATGGATGGATTAGTGAGATTGACCCTAGTCTCAACATCCCAATATAATTTAATCTTTTATATGTAGTGAGTTCGGTTATATGAGTAATTATTTTATACAAAACATTTTAGTTTTATTTAAAACATAATGAGTAGCTATAGTATAAAAAATAAAAAAAAATATCCACCATGAATGTGGTCAAATAAATACATACCTAGAGCATCAACACAGGTGAACCATTTTTATTCCAAGGGTAGACTTTAAGGTGATGCGGAGATCTCAACATCACTATTCAAATTAACATGATTCATGTAAGACATTCTGTTATGTAGATAAATCTCTTATGAAAAGGGAATGTTATAATTTCAGGGTCACATCGGATAATAAACTCTAATATGTTTATGGTCATACATGATGGACTAAATTTTGGGTAGTAAAACATTATGAAACATAGATTCAGATTCAATGTAGTTTATGGTCATATAATGAGAACCATTTAAGATATAATTTCATGAATATATTTATTGTGTAAAAAATGTGATAAACCTCTGTTATTATTGAGTAATGTTGGAAAATTTAAAATAAATGAATAACAATAAAAACACTATAAAAAATCAGTGGGTTTGATTCCAATTTATAGTAGATGCAAGATATTTCATCTAGGATTCACTATTTATCCTTTAATGATAGGAATAAAGCCACGTGTATTTATAATTAGGTTCTATTATAGAGTATATTAGATGAAACCTGATGTGAATAAAGATGATACTAGGATGGATATGGGAATGTTTTTGGATTTGGTGAATCATGACACTTAGAAGGAATATAGTATCCATATAAGAAAATCCATTAAAAAAAGTGACCTCTTTATTGAATAGTATATTATATAGGGGATTGAAATTTGATCTGGGTAACAAGGAATAGAAACTCTATAAGAGTCTATGTCAAGAATAATATAAAATTTTCAATATTATAGTCATATAAAAGTAGATTTATTATAAAAAAAATTAACATCCTCTGATAAGTATATAGGTGTTCCATCGAGATGTAGGACCATACAGAGATCTAATGTAAAGAAGAAAACACCCAAAAAATAGGGGGAAATTTTTAAATATGAGGTCCATTTTATCTTAGAAAAAATTCCAAAATAAATAACCATATATTGGGGGATCACTACTGGAAATGTTGTTTTTCCCAACGGGTTTTTACCAACGGTTTGCAAAAACCGTTGGCCTTGAAGGACTAATAAATCCTTTCCCAACGGTTCATTGAAACCGTTGGGAAATGCCACCCCTTTGCCAACGGTTTGAAGAAACCGTTGGTAAAGGGGTGTGTTAAACACCTTTTGCCAATGGTCACCCCTTTTCCAACTGTTTCCTCAAACCGTTGGCAAAGGGGTCCTTAACATCTCTTTCCCAACGGTTCTTTAAAACCGTTGGGAATTATTTCCCCCAAATCCTGCTCTCGCCCATTCGCACAGAACCTAATTTCATCCGCTCCACCGCTCTCCTCCGGCGAAATCCCCTATCCGAAGAGGTGAAATCAGGTATCTTTTCATTTATACACATATACTTCCTTATTTTTATTGTTATTGCTTTAGTATTTTAGTTTTAAGTTATCAATCCACCTCCACCTCTCTGCTGCTCTCCAAATCCCTCATCTGAATAGGTGAAAACCCATTTGAATCATCTCAAATCGAGTAATTTTTTATTTATACACATATGTTACCTTGTTTTTATTGTTATTGATCTAATATTTTAGTTTTAAGTTTGGATTTTGATTTGATTTCACCGTGTAAAATAGGGGAATGAATAAATATTTTGTTAATTAATTAGTTTCCCCTGGAATATCAGTTGTGTTATAATGTCCATGCTAAATAAAGGGGTAATGTAATAAAAGACCTTGAATAAATAAATTATGAAAGTTGGGGTATGTTGCCTCTATGAGAGGTTTTTTGTTGTGTTTCATTGTATGTTGTAGGCTGTTTTATGGGGATTGAGGTGACCAGTTGGGCTTTGTGATATGTGGGGTTGTAATGGGATGGTTAGTGGGCATGGATGTGTCATGTGAAGTTGTATGATAGTGATGATGTGTGGTGGTGTTGTGTCGTGTGGAGGTGTTGTGTGATGAATTTGTGGTGTATAATGTGGTGAGGTGGTTTTGGTTGTGCGGTGGTTTGTGATGTGCAATATTTTTATTGTGATATGTGGTTGTTTTGGTGAGATGGTTGGTCGATGTAACATGGTGTCGATGGTTATTGTGAGATGGTGAGTTGTTGTGTGGTGGTTTTATTAGTTTCCTGGTTATCTATGGAATAAATTATGCTGTTAAAACAAAAAAAACAAGATATTAAATAAATGAGATGGAATAGAAATGGATGTGTGGTAAATGGATTTAATTAATTTAACATTAAATGAATGGAAAATGTAAGTGTGAATGAAGTGGCTTATAAATGAATGTGAGAAATGCTATGCGTCTTGTGTGGTGGTGGTGTGTTTTATGTGTTTTATGGTAGTAGTGAAGTGTGTGATTATGTAGTTAATGTGAACCCATAGGTTGAGTATTTTGTGCTATCTATATATCATGTATTTTTATGTTATTTCTATACATTCCAGGGGGGTGGTATGTCTAGGTGGTGGTGGTGGGGTTGCAGGGGAGGGGGGTGTGGGCTGTTTGGGAGGGTGGGCGGGGCTATCCAGGGGGGTACGGGGTGTCCAGGGGGGTACGGGGGTGGGAGGGCTGTTCACAAGGGTGGACGGGCTATCCACGGGGGTGGCCGGGCTGTCAAGGAGGGGTGGGCGGGCTGTCCAGGGGGGGTGGGTGGGCTGATGGAGAGGGAGATCAAGCTTCAAGGATGGCAATGGATCACAAGAGGCCTTGGAGATTTGTCGTTAGAGCGTTAAGACATCAAAATATCATTAGGTTATGTTCCCGGCATCCATGGTTTCTTATTTATAGGAGAAATACCTATAAACACTTCAATATGGCCGTTGGAGGGCTTCCAGAGCTGTTGGGGGTCAAAAGTACAAGTCTGGTCAAAGCCCAACGGTAGTTTGACTGGGCACATCGGCTGGCCGGTGGTGTCTCACCAGCTGGCCGGTGGTCCACCGGCTGGCCGGTGCAGAGCTCCCGACTGGCCGGTGGTCCAGACAGCAGGCTTTCTGTCTGGGTTTCACCGGCTGGCCGGTGGTCATCCACCGGTTGGCCGGTGGTCATCCACCGGTTGGCCGGTGGTCATCCACCGGTTGGCCGGTGGCACCAGGTAGTGGGCAAGCCTACTGCCTGGGTCCTCCGGCTGGCCGGTGGGCAAGAACCGGTTGGCCGGTGCCCATACTGGCTGGCCGGTGCGCTAACACCGGCGGACCGGTGGCTCTGGCAGAATGCAATGCTTCTGCCAGAGACCACCGGCGGGCCGGTGGACTCAGAGAGAAGGGGTGTCGAGGGGGGTGGGTGGGCTGTCCACGGGGGTGGTTGGGCTGTCTAGGCGGTAGGGGGTGTCCACGGGGGTGGGTGGGTTGTCCACGGGGGTGGGAGGGGCTGTCCACGAGGGTACCCTACTAATATGGTTATGGGATCAGGCATGCTCTGATGTGATAACACATTAAGTTCTTGTTGGTTTTACATTTTTTCAATAACACATTAGTATGTTTTTTTTCACATGTCTAGTTGATACCATGATTATTTTCTTCCTTTATCGTATACTTATATGTATTTTCTATTAAAGTTCAATCCTATTGAACTGTTTATGACAAAAGTACTTATATTAATTTTTTTACAGAATGGACAGAAGTTGGATGTATGAAACCGATCGTATCTCAAGCAATTTTCAAAACAATTTGGAGAGCTTTATAGATTTTGCATTTCACAATGCTTCAGATAGTGGTCGCATACAATACCCATGTTCCAATTGTGTTGGTAGACCTTGGTTGAGTCGTGAAGAAGTCAGCTACCACATAACCAAAAATGGTTTTCAAGCAAACTACTTTGTGTGGTATCACAATGGGGAGAAAATGAAATCTCAAATTGGTGATGATCAAAATGAAAGGACTGGAATGGAGAATTTGTTAGATGATCGGTTTCCGTTTATTCGTCATCAAGAAAAAGAAATGATTTCGACTCAAGAAGACGTCGATATGAGGAAAACTGATGCATCTAGTGAAAATGATGATATTGATAGGGTGAAAAAATTGAATGATGCTGCCACGACTCCAGTATATCGACAATGCGATAAAATGAAAAAGATGGAATTTTTAATCCGATTGTTTCATGGAAAAACTATGTATGGGATTTCTAATTCAGCAATCGATTACATTCTTACCCTCTTGAAGGATTTACTTCTAGATGATGCAGATATTCCCTCAAACCACTATATGGCATGGAAGTTAGTTGAAGAACTTGGATTTTCTAGAAACAAAATTCATGCTTGCCCGAAAGATTGCAGTTTATTCTGGGAAGAAACCGCTGAACGAAATGAATGTATAAAATATGGCACATCCCGCTGGAATTCAAAATCTGATAGAACACCATCCCGCGTTCCACAGAAAGTAATGTGGCACTTTCCATTGATCCCCAGACTCCAGAATCTTTTTATGTCTGATGACATATCAATAAAAATGAGATGGCATGATACCGAGAGAAAGAAGACTAATGATGAGTTGGTTCATCCTGCAGATGGATTTTCATGGAAGAGATTTGATGCTCGACATCCTGATTTTGCAGCTGACGTGCGTAATGTGAGGCTGGGTCTTTCATGCGACGGTTTTAATCCGTTTGGGCAGATGCTTACTTCGCACAGCACATGGCCAGTTTTTATACACATTTATAATCTTCCCCCATGGTTGTGTATGAAAAAATCTTTCACTTTCATGAGTATACTCATATCTGATCCTTCTGATCCCGGCATTGATATTGATGTATACATGCAACCTTTAATAAAAGAGTTGAAACTTCTTTGGGATGTGGGTGTGCGCACATACGATGCATGTTCGAAAGACATATTTCAGATGCATGCTGCGCTTATGTGGACGATCAATGATTTTCCGGCTTATGCAATGATGTCTGGATGGAGCACGAAGGGAAAACTGTCATGTCCAGTTTTTTTGAAGAATACACAATCCAGAATACTGAAACATCGTTGTAGTTTCAGTTTTATGGGACATCGACGATTTTTTCCAAAGGATCATCCATATAGAATGAATCGTCGAAGATTTTATAATACTATAGAGACCGATGATCCACCTCAGCGTATGTATGGAACTGATGTGCTTAATGAATTGAAAGATTTCAGTTTTTCGTTCAGGAAGGGTCAAATGAAATCTGGAAAGAGAAATAATGTTTCCACAGAAACCTATTACAATTGGAGGAAGAAGAGTATCTTTTTTGATTTTCCTTATTGGTCAACCAATTTGCTACGTCATTGCTTAGACGTAATGCATATTGAAAAGAATATATTTGAAATGTTGCTTTCAGTTCTTCTAAATGTCAAGGGGAAGACAAAAGATGATTTACGATCTCGACGTGACTTGGTGGATTGGGGCATTAGACCAGAATTGCATCCTGTGCGTATCAGTGAAAATAAATGGAAACTTCCATGTGCTTCTTATGTGATGACACCTACTGAAAAAAAGACAATTTTGGGAAGTATTAGAGACTATTAGAGTTCCTGATGGCTATTCAAGCAACATATCTAAATGGGTCAACAGAAGAGAGTTGAAGCTAAAATCTTTGAAGACTCATGATTATCACGTTCTACTGCATGAGTTGCTTCTAATAGCAATCCGTCATCTTTTGTCCAATAATGTAAGGGTGGGTGTTATTCGGTTGTTCCATTTGTTTATAGATCTTTGTGCTAAGAAGTTGTCCAAGTCTTTCTTGCAAAAAATGTTGACAGATGCCCCATTAATTTTGTGTGAGTTGGAGAAAATATTTCCCTCATCATTTTTCACATGCATGCTGCATCTGACTGTCCATATTCCAACTGAAATACTTCTCGGAGGACCTGTTTCTTTTCGTTGGATGTATCCAACTGAAAGAAATATGTTCACATTAAAGTCTTATGTTCGAAACAAGAATCATCCCGAAGGTTCTATCGTGAACGGTTACTTAGCTCAAGAATGTATGGATTTCTGTTCAATGTATTTGTCTGATCTTACTACAAGAATGAACAGACCAATGAGAAATGAAGAAGAACAATATGAGCAAATTGAACCCAGTTTTCCATCACTTCCTCAAACAGGAGGAATTCCTGGATCATATACAGCTGTTCCATCTTCATTTCCTTCTACTTATATCTCTCCGAGCTTTTATATTCCATCTTCTTCGACTCCTGTTCCACCAGAGGGTGTTCCATCAGGTTCTGTGGATCCGGCGCCACTCATTTATCAGACTAGCGCAGGTATATTTATAAAACCCTAACAAATTTTCATAGCAATATTTATTTTCATTATAACATGTTTTGATAAAATATTTGTTTTTCTTTCATGACAGATACATCTACTGACAGGAGGCGGGGGCGGGGCCGTACACACATGCGTTCGGTGTGGAACCGTCGCACACAGGTTATGGTGGAATATAATGAAGACAATCAGATGGTTGAGAAAACAGGGCAGCAATGTCGGAGTTTTATGGCGACGCTTGCCAAATACTCCGACATCATTCCCATCAGCCCGCTGTCGTGGAGACATTTTCCACATGAGGTCAAAGATAGAGCTTGGGCAGAGATATGGGTAAAAAAATCTGTTGTATTTAATGCCATGATTTTTTTTGTATTTATATGAATTAATATTTTCATTTCAGCTTCGATTTAATTTTCCTGATGGTGAGGGTGCACGACTGGAACGTCTAAAGGATTTAGGCGAGCTTTGGAGATCCTACAAGCATGAGCTGTATATTGGTTGGCGTGCTAGAGTTGGCACTGAGTTAGAGGCGGTACCAGTCGTGGATGATTGTCCTATAGAGCAGTATCGTCAGATGATTACTAATTGGACGAGTACCCAGTTTAAGGTATGAATTACATTTGAGGTATTTAAATAATAACTTTCAAGTTTTGAATTAATATTATCCTTTGCATTATCAAATTTTATTTAGGAATCATCTGGAAAAAATAAAAAAAACATTGATGCAAAAAAATACCTCCATACACTAGGACGCACGACGATGCCAGATCATGAGAGGCAGCAGGTATGACAATTGTTTATAAGTTTTCTTTACGACTTACATTTTCTTTTGTTTCCTCAATTATTTAATTATTTGATGAAGTCTTTATATAACTTTTGTTTTCAATTTCATTGTAGAGGCAAGTACAAAATATTGAAGGACGTGTGCCTCGAGCAAAACTGTTTTGCTCGAGTAGACGAAAAAAGGATGGAAGTGCTGTCAACGAAGCGACTCAGCAGCAGATTGTAAGTTTTAATCTGTTGATTTTTTATTTTAATATGTATTTCATAACTTTATAATATATTTATATTTGTAACAGGATGCTTTAGAGGCCCTCGATGCCCAAGAAGCAGACAATTTTGGGCCATCTGATCACTTACATCAGGTGTTGGGAGAGGATCATTCTGGCAGAGTACGCTGCCGACCTAGGATAGCCCCGACGAGGTATTGGCCTGCCTCAGGTATGAGTTGTAGTGCCACCGAGCTGTAGAAAGTCAGGGCACAGGCAGAACAGGCTGAGAAAAGGGCCACAGAGACGGCAGAACAGTCTGCTAGGGCAAACAGTGCATTTATGAAATTTATTGAAGTTCTACGTCCAACACATCCAGCAGAGGCCAGCCCAGCGATTGATGAATACATGTCGTCGATACATTCTATATATGGTGAACCAGGTGGCAGTTCCAGTGGTGGTCAGGCCAATGTCTAGCTTGAAGATGATGATGGCGAGTAGTCTGATGCGGAAGAGGAGGGAGATGAGGAGGGCGAGGAGGAGGGCGAAGGCGAGGAGGAAGGCGCTGTGGAGGGTGAGGACGATGAGGAGGACGATGACGAGGGCGATGATGATGATGATGATGGTGATGGTGATGCTGATGTGGGACATATTGATCCGTTACATTTTTTACTTATATTACTGAGATTTGATGTTTAATCTATTCTAGTTGTTGGTTTTATCTAGACTCGTAGTATAGTATTGGAGTTGAGTTATTTTTATATATTGTCTATTTTTATGAATGTTGTTGTCTTTTAGTGGATGTGTGTTTGTGAACTCCCTGGACAACCCCCCCCCATTCTTGGACCCTGGACAACCCCCCCTCCCCCTTGGACCCCCCTCACGCGCGTTTACGAAGCGCGTGCATCACTTAAAATACGAATATTGAGCCGTACCGTGCAAACCGCACGTCCGATTGACATGCCGTCTGCACGTACATGTCACGAATAATAATTAGAATGTTTCACGGTGGTTTCAGCTCAATCTGAGGTCGTCCGCTATGAATTTGACAGTTGGACGCCCGTTTTGGCCGTTTATGACACCAGGACTGCTTTGTCGGTCACCGCGGGCACACGGCACGTCCGATTGATGTGCCGTCTGCTCGACCACTTCAGAAATCACTCACCCGTATTTGTCGTCTGATTTCAGGCCATTCCGACTTCGTTCGGACCGTTTGGACCCCGTCACGCGCGTTTACGAAGCGCGCGCATCACTTAAAACATGAATATTGAGCTGTACCGCGCAAACCGCACGTCCGATTGGCGTGCCGTCTGCGCGTACACGTCACGAATAATAATTAGAATGTTGCACGGTGGTTTCAGGTCAATCCGAGGTCGTCTTCTATGAATTTGACCGTTTGACGCCCGTTTTGGCCGTTTATGACACCAGAACTGCGTTGTCGGTCACCGCGGGCACACGGCACGTCCGATTGACGTGCCGTCTGCTCGAACACTTCATAAATCACTCACCCGTATTTTTTGTCTGATTTCAGGCCGTTCTGAAATCGTTCGGCCCGTTTGGACCACCCTCACGCGCGTTTACGAAGCGCGCACATCACTTAAAACACGAATATTGAGCCGTACCGCGCAAACCGCACGTCCGATTGACATTCCGTCTACGCATACACGTCACAAATAATAATTATAATGTTGAACGTTGGTTTCAGCTCAATCCGAGGTCGTCCTCTATGAATTTGACCGTTGGACGCCCGTTTTGGCCGTTTATGACACCAGAACTGCGTTGTCGGTCACCGCGGGCACACGGCACGTCCGATTGACATGCCGTCTACTCGACCACTTCAGAAATCACTCACCAGTATTTTTCGTCTGATTTCAGGCCATTCCGACTTCGTTCGGCCCGTTTGGACCCCCCTGACGTGCGTTTACGAAGCGCGCGCATCACTTAAAATACGAATATTGAGCCGTACCGCGCAAACCACACGTCCTATTGACGTGCCGTCTGCGCGTACACATCACGAATAATAATTAGAATGTTTCACGGTGTTTTCGGCTGAATATGAGGTCGTCCTTTATGAATGTGACCGTTAGACGCCCGTTTTGGCTGTTTCTGACACCAGAACTACGTTGTCGGTCACCGCGGGCACACGGCATGTCCGATTGACGTGCCGTCTGCTCGACCACTTCATAAATCACTCTCCCGTATTTTTCGTCTGATTTCAGGCCATTCCGACTTCGTTCGGCCCGTTTGGACCCCCCTCACGCGTGTTTACGAAGCACGCGCATCACTTAAAACACGAATATTGAGTCGTACCGCGCAAACCGCACGTCCGATTGACGTGCCGTCTGCGCGTACACATCACGAATAATAATTAAAATGTTTCACGGTGGTTTAAGCTCAATCCGGAGACGTGGTGTGGCCGGAACCACTCAAAGTGTCCGTCTTTTGTTTCAAAAGGACGTCATTTTAGGTGAAAAGCATCAACTGACATACGGAAAACCGACCAAACGCATTCCGAATCTGTTGATAATTTATCCCAACAATCCATGGGTCATATGTGACGTGTACGAGCCAACCCGGGATGAATCTGAGTCGCGGTGTGGCCAGGATAAGTCTAAGTGACTCTCTTTTGTTTAAAATGGACACCATTTTAAGTACATACGGAAAAACGACCAAACGGATTCAGTTTCCGTTGAAACTTTAGGAGAATGATCCATGGGTCATATGTGACGTGTACGAATCATCCCCGCTTCAATCTGACATGCGGTGCGGCTGAAACCACTCAAATTGTCCATCTTTTGTTTCAAAAGGACGTCATTTTAAGTGAAAGGCATCAACTGACATATGGAAGAACGACCAAACGCATTCGGATTCTATCGATACTTTAGCACAACGATCCATGAGTCATATGTGATGTGTACAAGTCAACCCCGTCTTAATCTGAGATGCGGTGTGGCCGACACCGCTCTAACTCTGTCTCTTTTGTTTAAAATGGTCATGATTATAAATGAAAAGAACAACTGACATACGCAAAACTGACCAAACGCATTCGTAATCTTTTGATAATTTATCACAACGATCCATGGGTCATATGTGACATGTACGAGCCAACCCGGGATAAATCTGAGTCGCGGTGTGGTCAGGATTAGTCTAAGTGTCACTCTTTTGTTTAAAATGGACAACATTTTAAGTACATACGGAAAACCGACCAAACGCATTCGGTTTCCATTTAAACTTTAGGAGAACGATCCATGGGTCATATGTGACGTGTACGAATCAACCCCGCCTCAATTGGAGACGCGGTGTGGTCGGCACCACTCATAGTGTCCGTCGTTTGTTTTAAAAGGACGTCATTTTAAGTGAAAAACATCAACTGGCATACGGAAAACCGACCAAACGTATTCGGATTGTGTCGATACGTTAGGAAAATGATCCATGGGTCATTTGAGACGTGTAAGAGTCAACCCCGTCTAAATCCGAGATGCGGTGTGGCCGGTACCACTCTGACTGTGTCTCTTTTGTTTAAAATGGACAAGATTATAAGTGAAATAAACAACTAACATATGAAAAACTGACCAAACGCATTCGGAATCTGTTGAAAATTTAGGACAACGATTCATGGGTCATATGTTACGTGTACGAGTCAACCACGCCTCAATCCGAGTCGCGGTTTGTCCGAGACCACTCTAAGTGTATCTCTTTTCTTTAAAATGGACTACATTTTTAATTCATACGGAAAACCAACCAAACGCATTCTGATTGTGTTTATATTTTAGCACAACAATCCATGGGTCATTTGTGATGTGTACGAGTTAACCCCGCCTCAATACGAGACGCGGTGTGGCCGACACCATTCAATGTGTCTCTCTTTTATTTAAAAAACACTTCATTTTAAGTGAAAACAACAACTGACATACGCAAAACCGACCAAACGATTTCGGAATATGTTGATACTTTAGGACAACGATCAATGATTCATTTGTGACGTGTACGAGTTAACCTCGCCTCAATCCGAGGCACGGTGTGACCGGTATCATTCCAGATGTATATATTTTGTTTAAAATGGATATCATTTCTATTAAAAATATATGGTATATGAAAAACCAATCAAATTATGAATTGAATTCCAGATTCCACATATGATTGTCATCTAAATTTTAAAATGAATTCTAAATGAATTATGTATGTTTATAATTATGTTATGAATTCTACTTTAATTATGGATGAGTATATTTTCAGGATGCATTATATGTGTTGGTTGGTTGGTTTTCATTATTTGTATGTGTTGGTTTGTTCTCTATATGTATGCATTATATGTGTTACAGGTACAATAATTGGATTGAAAAATGAATTGAAAACGAGGGCATAATTGGATTGAAAATTGAATTGAAACCGAGGGTGAATTCCCAAAAACCAAACCTGCTGTGCAAATTGCAGGCTGCTGTGCAATTTGCACAGCAAAGCCTATGCCAACGGTTTGAAAACTATTGGCATAGGCTCTATTAGCTGTTTTTACCAACGGTTCAAGGAACCGTTGGGATACCCTGTCACATGGTGGTTTTTACCAACGGTTCATGGAACCGTTGGGAAAGGAAATTATGTGTTGATTTCCCAACGGGCCAAACCGTTGGGAAAGGCCTTTCCCAACGGTTTGGCAGAACCGTTGGGATAGGTTGATTTTTTCTAACATATCCCAACGGTTCTGTGTAAACCGTTGGGAAAAGTGTTTCCCAACGGCTTACTTCCCCACAGTTTGCAGAACCGTTGGTATAACATATACCAACGGTTCTGCAGCCTTTCCCAATGGTTCTAAACCGTTGGGAAATTCTAGATTTCCTGTAGTGGGATCTTACCTCGATCTATCTAGTATATAAGGCATCAATGTCTCATAGAATGGGCCTCCCAAAGATATTTGGACCCTACAGGATTTCTTAAAGGTCATGTAGTTTAGTTTCATTAAATGAGGATATAGGTGACATGTACTTCATGTTTATATGATTAGGACTTGTTTAAAGTACTTGAAAGTAATTGAGACTAGATTAAATTCTATATGGTTTAAATTAAAATAGATGGAAATTGATAACATGAATTTTAACTTTATATGGAAAGGATGTTATGTCATATTGTTTTAATGTAATTACACAAGGATGTTATACAATATAATTTATCACCATTTGATAATAATTGGGAACCCTCTGTGAAATTATGCAATGGATTTCTTGAGAAATTTTTTATTTGTGGTGGGCATGATATTTTCTTCATTTATTTTAATTAGGGTGTATTCTCTACTGAAGAATACCTTGTGTATAACTTAAGGTATCTCCAATTTTAGCTCCAAATTTAGAGGAAGCTTTACTAGGATCATGGGGATTCTTTGGGCTAGCACAAGTTCCCCATGGTAAAAATATTGGAGGAGAACCATTTTATTAAATTCACTTATGAATTTGTTATGATGGATCTAATGGTTGTCAAATGTGGGTAACCATTTATAATCTAATTAATACAACTAATCTAGAGAGATTTGAGACTTATAATCTTTAGTTATTTTATTACAAATGGAATGGTTAAGTGAGGGTAGTTGAACCTCAATGGGAAACACTATCTTGATCTTGTACATAATAAAATTTGGGGTCATCTATGCTGCAGTATGAGTGTGGTGTAATAAGACCATGGAGAATATTTAATCTTATCATTCTTATAGAATTCTTCTTTACCATTAAAATTCTTACAAATATTTGACATAGTTTTATTGAAGTCATCTATCTATTTTTTTACCACATTGTGGTTGCAGGATGAGTTGTTAGACTAAATGTTGTATTCCTAGTGTAGTATTATCAATTCAAAATAATAGATATTGGAGTCATCATCCTTTAATATGTTATGTGGAACACCAAACATGGTAATGATATTAATATTCATGAAATTCATGATATTATTTATTATAATTTACATGATTGGTATAGCCTCTTCCAACTTGGAGAAAAATTAATTGGAAGAAATTTTACTTGAACTACGTAGCTATAACTCCTGGATATGGCCCATGAAAAATATTCCTCATATGGGGAAGGTCTAAGAGTATTCGGAAGATTACAAAACCTCTAGAGGTTTGTAGATGAATTTTGAATGTATTCATATAGTATGGAACCTCCTTGTGAACTCCATACAGTCTTTTATCATCTATAGCCAAAAATACCAAATTTATGTATTTGATGATAGATCTTGGTTCCTAATTTATGGGGATTTTAGGTTCCATAATGAATATTCTACATGACTATGAAAAACTTTCCTCCTTCAAAACTTATGATGAGTACACTATCAAATCCTTACATATATATTCTTTTATGATAATTAGGGTTATCATAAAGAATGATGTTCACTACCCATCATAAAATATATTCCCTATTATCTTGATTTGATTGGAGAATCACACTTTAGAGAAAGTCTATTGTGGAAGACATCCGTCTAAAAATAGCATCAATTGGTGAGGATAGGGGCTAACCTATGTTGGTTTTAGATTTTATTTCATTGATGTAATCCATATAATTTTGATAAATTGTGATACCAACATATGGTGAACAATGTAAATAACTGTTTCATCTTGGTATATATCTATTGTAGTTTTGGATGAATTAGTCAATGAATTAACAAGGGTTTTTTGTGAACATAGGACATGAAACATTGTTTTTTAATATGGTAATTCAGCCATTAAACCTTATATATACCTAAGAAAATTTATTATCGTTTCCTTTCTAATGTCATATTCACCATTAATCTACTTAATAACTATCTATTTTTCATTTTGATGTTCATTTGGTATAAACGTATTGTCAAGACTAACTTCAGTCTTATAAGGATGGTTTGGTATTTTATATCTTAGTTGGAATAGTCATACGATAACTAGAAATAGTGTCAAAGGACTACCTTTTATGGGGATATGACAATTATCCATAGGATGACTCAATTGAGATTTGTATATTCTATTATTATTCTAGTTATAATACTAAGTGAATATTAAATATATATCTCCCATGTATGAGGCATTTCTGGGATAGAGAACACCTCTTCATTAGGGAGATTTATGATTATAGGTTCACTTTTTAGGGAAATGTGTGCTATGATAAAATCTGTCATCATATTCCCTTTAACTTCCATATAAGTACCAAACAACATGTCAAACTATTTAAGGATGACTATATACATGAAAAATGTATTTTTAAAAACATTCAACTATGTATGTACAAATCATATCAATAAAAGAAAAAAGTGAACCTCATGGTGTATCAAGTAGTATCTTATCTCATGAATAGTAAAAATCAATGTGAGATGTATCTTATTGATCTTGGAATATTGAGTCTCAGTACCCAATATTTTTTCTATAGAGGTAATAAATTTATTCATTCTTATACACATCATTATTTTAATTAAGGATTTAATTGAAGGATTTACAATTGTTCTTTATAAAAATTATTAGAGTTTATTATTTTATTGCATTCATCATAAGTGGTGGGTGAAAAATAATATTTTATGATATCAAAAATATATTTTTTACTCTCCTTATCACATTGATAAGTGACCCCTTTATTTATCAGTCTTATGAATGGTATTCCATTTTTATTTGGATTATAAATAAAGAATCTGATAAAAGAAGGTTTCTCATGAAGTTCCCTTTATTAGGATTTTGAGAACGATTAATATCAAATATTTATATGGAATAATCAAGATAAAATTTGATTCATTGGTTATTTACTATGAATCCAAGAAATTTTTATAATATTACCCTGAAAAAAATCAATGGTTTTATATTAACGCTATAATGTCATAGTTTTTTTGAAAATTATGCCAATATATGTATGATGATCACTGAACTCTTGGATTTCATCACCATATTATCCATGTAGCATTCCATGGTCTTACTGATGAAGGGAATAATGATTTGGTGCATGGAACATTGATATTTTGATCATTCCTTCTTTTAGATTAAGGGAATCACTTTATAGAAATATACACCATTCAGTTCCATGAATAATTTTTCCTCATCATCGTGAGGGGCAATTCATTTTTCGTTAAATCCTAAATATAAATCTATTAAAAGGATGTCTTAAAAACATCTATTTCATTGATCCATGGATCTATCATTATAATTTTAACATCATATTTTGGGAAGTTCTAAATGATGTTACAAAATTAAATGTAAACAAAAATATTCTCAAAAGTTTTTGAGGAGAATGATATAATTATTCCCATTTATGTGTTGGAACATTAGAATGAATTTTTCTTGGATTTTATTACTAAATTCAGTTTTGAACATGGAGGAATAAGTTGGAATCATTCTCCTAGATTATCTCTTATATCAACAGTGGTTGTTTGAAAAAATCATGTGATATGTATCCACATCATGAAATAATTCTTGTATTTCTAGGTAGTTCCCACTCAATTAATCTCAATACTTCTTAAGGAAGGAGAGATATGTCTAATTTTTTTCTAGATTTTGGGAGGAACTATTTAATATTGTCCATAGATCATCCAATAAACCTATATTCACCTACAAAGTTCATCAACAGTGGTGTAGAGACTTTTTATAAATGTTTTAGGGGAATCTCCATGATCATCTTATTCTTTTTCATTCCCTTCCTTGTTTTTTCTAGATATAAAATATTGATATGTGATTGCTAATATGGTGAAATTTTGACATCTAAAAGATAATGTCACAGTATTGTTTTCTCTGTTGTAAGGAAATCCCTACCCTCTTTATAAATATTCTCCAAGCATAACTAATTACACGAGGATTGTGGGACAAGGTCCCCCAAAAGTCATGTCTTTATTCCACTCTTAATATTAATATCTAGGTTGTTTAAGTTCCATTATTATGTTGAATAAATATCATCCAGGAATTCTTGGCAGTAAATATATTCCTGAATTAAATTGATATGCCTAGATTATGATGTAGTATTTTCCATCCTTTTATGTGATCTATCCATAGAGAAATTCAACAATACAACATAATATAAAAAATTTATTGGATGATTCAGTTTATTGTCTTGTAGAATTCACATAACTACATTAGTTCCAATATATTCATTTATTTATATAATTTGATTGACTGGAAACAAAAATTATATATTGATTTTTCTCCATGGATAGGTAGGGATGACTTAAAAACCATTAGGAGGATTTATCTAGATGGTTTCACCTATCATCACTCACTTTCCCTTAGTTCTATATAATCTTCCATCCATATATTGTGATTAATAGGAGTCACAATCAAAACTATCACTATATATTACCCTAAATTATCCATTGACTGAGTATTTAAGGCACAAATGATTAGATTATGGCACTATAGAATTTATTTAGAGAAACAGACATACTAAATATTCATTAAATGCAGTGTACTAGTAAAAAAATGTAAATTCCTAATCAGATATCGGATGAAGAAATTGAGATTTGGGATTAATCAACCTGAGTATCTTATTCTCACTATTTTCATACTCCAAAATTATTAGGTTATAGTGAGTCAAATAAACTCTATTATATCCCCTATATTGGAGGATCTAGATTTTTATAAGGGTCACCAAGTAACCATTATCAGTTATATCCTAATGAATGTTAACATCATTTGTATTTCTAGATATTCATTGTAGTAGAATGTGTATCTTTATGGAGGACTCAAAGTCTATTTCATTAAAACAAATTACTACATTAAATTCAATAGAACAGGTCTTTACATGATAAACCTATATTTTAATACCTTCAACCAAAAATACTTGAGGACACAATTATATCTTTGATGAGGTATTTCCTATGTTTTGTGGGTATATGAAGGTCATCTAAGATTGAAAATATGATTAGCATGGTAGGATGGAACATGAAGATATCATAATTCAAAGAAAAAAATTACTCTTTCTATCTCTTGGTTGTTATTTTTTTGGTATTATGTGGTATATTGGAATATATTTTCAATTCACGTAGTTGACCAAAATCTAGTGGCATTTTTTAACTTTTGATTTAGGTCAATCTTGAATCTCTACATTTTTATAGTCACCGCAAAATTTCTTGTCTATAGTTTTTATTCCAATATGATTAAATCCAATCATACTATAGATTATTCAAGAGTACATTAGTTCTATTTATATACTTTATGGGGTACTTTCTTGTGATTCTTGGTGGAATTAATGGATTCAATTTAAATTATTTACAAACATCAAAATCCACCAGAATTTGGTGCTCCATAGCCACTGTCGCTTATTCCCTAATTATAGGTTGGGAATTCAATTCCATATACCCATTAATTGTCAATAAATGGTTCTTCCAAGTGTAAAATATTAACAATCATGGTGTGAATCTATCCACATATAATGTATCTTTTTTTAGGTAATCTCACATCATCCAAATGGTAGGGAACAAATCCTAAAGGTTTTAGAATGTTTTAGTTGGTGACTAAGATTCTTCCTCTCATGCCTTGTTTTTATTACAACTTTTACATAAATAAGTATAATATTATAGAATTAAAGACACTGAACTAGAAATCATATAATTAATTGGGATTACAAATATTTGATTTATTTTCACCCTAATAATAGAACGTTTCTAACTAACTAAAATCCTAGCCATCCAGTCCTCAAATTTCAATGTATGTATATTCATGACATCCTACCACTCTTCTTCATTATTATAAGGGATGGTAAAAATATAAAGTACATACACTAAGGGATTTCCTAAATTCACATTCCCAGGGTAAAACATATTTTAATGGATTCTATTAAAAGAAACTAATTTTTATATATTGGGTCTCGATATATGATTTTTGGGGAACTAATCAAGTCGATGAAAGAGGCCAACTTAATTGAGTTTCATGTTATATGGAAACATGTGTTGGTTGATTTTTATAGAAGTACTAAAATACCCTATAATATAATCTATTTTGAAGAAACATGGTTTGTTCCTATAATACTCATGCTTCTAGTAATTATATACTCTTTTACTGTCCTGTTGAGGAATTTACATCCATTATTACAGTTCAAGTAGAACCACCACGTGATATTGAATTGTATTGGGTCTGGAATAAAGTACTGGTTCTGACCTGAGCATCACAGTTGTAGTCTCTAATCTACCATAATTCATCCCTTGAATTGTCTTTGGAGCACTAGATGAAATCCTCTAACCACGTAACAACTTATAAAAAATTTTAGAATCCAACATTGATATATTATTAGAATGAGTGGTGTTTACAACTAATCACGTAGATTTTATATATGAAACTTAGGAATCATTTCAGTTATATTTAATATATTTATAGATTAATTCACACCCTTCCACATGAAGATGAAATCTGATACGCTCATATTTTATCTCCTCCTTTTATTTGAGAGATAGAAGATCATCACCTTTCTCAACATGTAGATGAACTGGTACATAAATTTCTGGTAAAGCTATACCCAGTTCACAAGAGACCCAACTAGGCAGTTTTTATGTTAGATTAACACTAGACCCTCAAATGTTTGAATGAAGCTTCTGGGATTTTATACTTCATGCTTCTCTAGTTTTCAAATCATAGGTTCACATTAAGAAAAAAATCCATGGCTACATATTACCCAGAATTTGGGTGTTGGGTAATATGTATCCATGATTTTCCATTTTTCATGGATAAGAATCACTATGTTAGTGGTAGTTGATGAGTCTAAACTTCCATGTACTAGTATTACCTTTGGTTTTAGTTATGTATGACTTCTTTACATATCGCATTTTGTAAAAAAAATTTAACAGAAACATGATCATCACATTCTCTTGTGTTAATGTCGGGACATTGCTTTTCAGTTTTGTTAGCACAAATAATATTCATTAACTCATATAATTTAATTATAATAATTTCCTCATCATATTCATGAATAAATTTTCAAAAAAAATTATTCTTATAATGGTACAATTCAAAATTCTCCTTCATGTGTTCCTTTTTGGGGGAATTGTTTCCATAAATGGCTTACAAGGCTTTATTCACTACATGGTGACTTTGAGAGAGTCCCCATCGGGTTTCATGAATCACCCATAATTGAGAATATGGGCCATGAGTTTGGATCAACTATGAATATGATCCCAGTGAAGATGACCCAAATCTTAAGAAGATCTGTTTTTTATAAGAAGATGGGGTAATAATTAACCTTTCCTTCTATGTTGGGTATTATTTGGTTCTTCCACTATCACTTCTTTGATATTATGGGGATTTAATGATCCTAGGGATGGTGGCTATGGTATCAAAAATTTTCATAACCCTTTGGGTAGTTTTTCTCCTGTAATGTTGTTGAAGTAGCTTCCATTGCGGCATTTTCATCATTCTAAACCCCTATTTGAGCATGATCTAAAATCCATGTCAATATGTATAAATATCAATATGATTATATGGGTATCTAAGTAATTACAAAATATTTTTTCCTTATACATGATGAATGTTTGAAATTATTAGTATACTAATGTAAGAGACTTTGATGATCTTCTTTCACTGTGCATTGATTTTCAAGGATTTTGAGACTAAAATTTTTCACTAGATAGATCAACAAGAATACATAGACCCTGTGTCAGATACATTCCCTAATGTAATAGAATTTCATATTGTGATTATGGAGGTTTTGGGGTTTAGTGGAAGCGTTGGTTAGACCTATGACTAATAAGGGGTTTCATATATTTATTTGGATGAAACCTCAAAATTGAAGGAATGTTATCATAGAATCATACATACAAGATCCTTACAATATATTATTAAAATAAGAATTACATTTTTTTCAGAATTATTTTTTCCTTGATGATTTTAATCAATTAAACCATGTTAGATTTTTATCATTGTTTTAGAAAGATAATTCAATGTACAATCCCTCTATTGGTATCCACACATGATCTACAAATCTCAAAACTTCACAAATGGATCTTTGTGTTCTATCACAAAAAAAAATTCCTTATGTCATTGTGATTGATTATAATTAGAATCCTTACAAACATAAATAAATCTTCCCTTATTCTCTATGTGTGATAGAGAGGAGGAGGATTCAACTCATTATTCTTGATATATTCTTTGAGATACTTGTTATGGTATTATGAGAATTTTCTAAATACAAGTCATTGTTAACATGATTCATCTAACTTGAAAATGATCTATGTTGATATATATATTTAAGGTTAGACAACAGATAATTGTTGAAAGGATAATTATTTAATTATTAACTCTAAATAAAACCACATTCAAAATTAAAATAATAATAATAATAATATTCTTATTATTATATTCTATTATATGTTCTAATTCAAAAATATTTAAATATAATTTTATAAATAAATAAATAAATATAAATTTAAATGATATTAAATAAAATATATAATTTCAATCTATGACCATAACTCAATCTATCCATTATCCTTGGAATTTATCAAACTTTTCATAATAAATATTTAATTAATAATATATATTTTAATATTATTAATAAATAGATAAATAAATTTTATATTTTCTAAAAATAAAAAAATTGTAAATTATTATTCAAACAATTAAATAAATAATTACATTGAGAATTAAAAAAATATATAAATAAATAATATATACTTTGAATTGGTAAAAAATATTTAATTAATATTCAACACAAATATATACTATTTTGAATAACTGGTTATTGAATATATGTGATCAAAAAAACATAATTAAATATTTTTCCTCAGAACTAGAGAATAATTGTTTTGCTAATATTAAATTCAAATGTTATTTAATTATGATTATTGGAACAACATAGTATGCCACCCTCTAGGAATCTTTATCTATGGAATTAGGATAACATGACAAAATTCCTAGATTAGTATCTAGAAACATTTTTGACAATGAAAAATAAATAAGTAAATTTTTTAGTAATAACAAACCCCAGTGAATGATCATTATTTAAAAAATATCATTGTCTTAGTATATCATCCATCAAGTTGCATACTCATGCTTTTAAACTATATGCTTCAAATATATTTCTTTTAATATCTAAAATTAACATTCTTATAAACCTCCATGGAAAAATTCTTAGTGATATAGTTATATTTCAATCAATTTGATTGAGATCGTAACTTATATTTACTTAGAAGGGGAAAATCAATTATCGAAATTTTTATTAATTACATATTTCTTTTGTTTCCTCCAATGAATGCGAACTATCCACGAGCATATGAATTCACTATTCTCATCAATATGTCAATGTACGCGACTCATGATATGCAATAGTAATATTATCAAATTTGAGTCCCAATAAACACATTTATATAATGGATAACATTATGTCACAAAATAAATGTGTATTTATTATGACAAGGTCATTCCTGATAAGATACTCCCATGGATCATTTCATGGGTCCACTTTATGAGACAAAGTCTCAATGTATTATGATCCTCTTACACTTGATAATAAAAACATTATATATGTCCCATAAAATATAGTTATCTTGACCATAATACATATTTATAAGAATATTTTCATAGCGCAACAAGTATATCATTATATGGAAGAAGTGGTATACCCTTTTCAAGTGACAAATAATTTAAATACAATATAAAATTATATAATATGAAACAGAAAAATCATCATCTGATAATATTCTTATTATATATATGACTTTGAATATGTAGCTAATCAATAGTTAAAACTAATTGGTTCTTTGTTGTCAACTCCAACTGAATCCAACTTGTGATAGATCCAACTGCTAACAACTTTTTGTCCACTAACTCTCCCACAATATTCATACTTATAAAAAAATAGATATTGAGTAAATTAGTCTACTATATTTTTCTCTTTAAAAACACTATTTACTACTATGCCACCCATTTGAGAAAAGTCACTAAAGTGGTAATGGTTTTTATGTATAATCTTTTCATGTTGAGGTCAATTGGACTCATTATGAAGATGAACCAATTCAGTATTATCACAACACACTATGATATAATATTTATATAAATGTACTAAATCAATCTCTTGGATGAAGTTTTATATCTATAATACTTATTTTACTATAATAGAACTAGAAATATGCTCAATAATTATTATAGAATTTGTGACCACTGATTGAGTTGATAACATAATACTCAAATATCCTCTATTAATGTAGAAAAAATATCTTGAATATGATTTAATATCATATTTAACTATCTAGAAAATATATTACATATATTTCATGATTAATAGATCCTAATTTCCTATATAAACCAACAATATATCATCAGTACACCTATGATAATTTAGGGGAGTTTTTAATACCCAAAAATAGTTGAATATAAGGTCTTCTTAATATCTACTTACCATGATAAAGTAATGTAAAAAATCAAGCCTGGTATATAACATTGCATAGATACTGACCTTATTACAGTTCCATAAAGAATCCTAATCGTACTTCCCATCTCTTCTGGTATTAGAGTGAATATTTTTATAAAGATATTTATTTTGTGAGATACTGAAAACAATACCCTATTGGATTGTAACATATTGAATCTCCTCAGTATATCATCAATATATATACCATGACCTAGTCCGAGAAGACTCTTGGATCTATAATGATTGAACTTGATCCTGGGAATGTATGTTGGTTTAGATAATTCTTTTATATATAATCTTGTATTCAACCATGCATTAAGAGAATATGATAAAAGTATGTCATTTAAAATTCGTAAATTTTCATCAATATATAATACTAGGAAAACAACTACACTATGACTAAAATACATGTATACACAGGGATCACATTCATTATTTATGAAAATAAAAATCCTTTATATATTCATTGAATACTGGTTTATATGGTCTAGATGATTTTTTTAACCCATAGATGGGTCTCTATAACTATTATACATTATTATCAGCGTTTGTAGTTAAAAACCCCTATGGTTAGGATATATATATATCTTCTCTAATATTCTAATTAAGGAAGGATATTTTTAAAAACATTTTATTTATCTTATAATAATGGTAAATTACTATGTAATAAAAAGTTTGAGATGGATTTTACCATAGAAACTTGTGAAAGGGTTTCGCCATTCAAAAAACCATAACATCATTTAAACCCTTTAGTAACCAGCCTATCCTTACAGTTACTCACATTATTATTAATATATTATTTTTTCATGAATATACATTTATAACCTACTAGATTAGATTTCACTTTAAAATATTCTAAAACATGGAACTCATTTTTAGGTTAGGGATTCCATATCATATTTCATAACCCCTTGGCATTTGGTAGATTCTGAGCCACTTATCGATTCCTTATAGGACATTGGTTCATTATTATCAACTAATAATGATCCACAATACTAGATGTCCATAAAACCATATATATCGAGTAATCGAAACAGTATATCTCTCCTATATAGTATTTATTTCTCCGCAATATCATCTTCCATAGGTCTTAATGAAATATATTCCTATTCCAACTCTAGTATATCCTAATCCTAAACTTTATTAAATATTTTATTTGTCCAACTATATCTTTTAGTGATATTATCCCCTTCAAGAAAGACAACTTTAATTTCCATCCATACCATTTTACCTGAGGTTTTTATAGATATTATCTCACTATTTCCTTCAGATATCCTATAAATACATACTTTTGGCCTCATGGTGTATGTTTTTTATATATGCCCTTAATATATTCTATGAAACCCCACACAAGTAATAGTGGAAATTTTTTTTCCCTCCCATGAATTAACCCATATGGAATTATAATTACTGGTTTAGTTGGATCTATGTTTAGTATGTGTGCTACAGTACATAAGGCATCACAGAAATGATAATGGGAGAATTAAATGTCTCCTCATTAATCTCACCGTTTCCAATAAGGTGTGGTTCCTTCATTCACTAACACTACTATATTATGTCGTATATGGAGGAGTGAGTTAAGATAGAGTATCAAACTCCGATAGATAATCGATGAACTCTTGGTAAAGTTACTATTCACCATGGACTGAGTGGTGTTTCTTTATTTCCTTAATATTTTAATTCTCTAATTATTATTTTTTCCTTAAATATATTTAAATAATATGACTTATACTTCATTAAGTAGAAAAATATATATCTAATAAATTCATTATTAAAAGTTATGAATTAAGAATATAAATAACTATAATTAACTAGAAAAGGTTTACAAATATCAATATGAACCAATACAAGATACACTATAGCCCTTTAAATCATTCCATTGAATACATATTTGTCTATATTTTCTTACAAAAAAGTATCAAATATATCAATTTTTATTTAAAAATAATCTAATAACCCATATTTAGATAATCATGTAAGACACTTCTTATTAGAATGATTAAGTTGGTGATGCCACCCCTAAGTGTGATATAAATCATGTGAAATTGATTTAGTATCAATTTACAAAACTTGGTTTTTTTGTTCTAAAATATAAATACCATTATTAAGATGTGACCTACCATAAAATATTTTATTTTTGAAAGATGAATCATTTGTTCCTAAATTTTATAATGAGTTATATATATATAAACTACTCACAAATATAATGTTTTCAGTAACAAAATTAACATAAAAAATTAATTAAAACTATAATTAAACTAACTAAAAAAATTAATAAGTTATTTTTTGACAACTAGTTTTTCTTATCCTACTTAGTTGGAAACTCATAGATCAACCTCACCTCTGGAGAACTTTCTGAATATACATGGTTTATATGTTTGGATAAAAAATGAATCATTATAATATATATAATAAATAGTTTATAAAAATGGAAGTATTACATTTGATAGATATTGCACTTATATCTTCACATTCTTCCTCAAAGAGGCATGTTTATTATTCTAATGAATCTTCTTTATACATGAAAAACCTAATATATATTCTTACCTATTATACCACTAGACTATCATACTTTTGGTTCGGTGGTGTCTTGGAGCCTTAATAATAAAATGAATTTTATACTTTATTTCTGTATCCACCTGTAAAATTAGAGTAATTAGTTCTATGAGTGACTCCTTAATGTTGTTAGTATTAAACTTGAGAACAAAAGTATACAATATTTAATGATTTTATGTAATTAAAATTTTAATGAACAATTTCAAATGTACTTTGAAACATATAAATTCTAGAAAATCAAAATGGAAAATCATTTTGACTACATGAGGTCCAGCTAGTGCTCTTAATCCAATCATTCAAGTAAAGAGTTTCTTATATAGGTTGTATTTTTCTTGTATATCCTTCTCAATATAATGATAAAATAGGTGTGACATCTTGGTGTATGAATCCTAGAGTTTATGTAGCTTCGATAGATACATATACATGGGTGACATTAAGAGAAATTTCAAATCCAATGAATCATACAAGTGTCTCAGGAAGATGGTGATATCTTTATCACTTAGCTCTTTAGAAGGCTGATTTAGAACAAGGGACTCTAGTATGTATGACTTTTTCTCTTAGTGTTGTAATATACTCAACCACCTATACCACTCCCAAATGTTACTACTAGTTAAGAGAATATTTTTCTCTAATATTCAACATAGTGATCATGTTTAGTCCATATAAATCATTATTCACTACAAAACAAATATTGACTAAACTCCCCAATCCTGAAATCCTAGACTTATATTCCCACAACACTTCCCTTTAAGTTAAAACTAGTCTAACTTGGTAAGTAAACCCTTGAGGTTAACTTGATATATCTAAAACAAAAAAAATTGAACCCCTCGATAATTGGAAGCCCCTTGAATCAATCTCGACATGAACATTAAACTATGGTTTCATTCTTAAATCCAGTAATGGAAGGATTTACTGACTTAATATTTACTTTATATATTTTTTTAACTTATGTATAATATAAATTTATATTGTATTTTATATTAGTTCTATTATTATTTAGATTTTACATAATTTTTTATCCATGTATGGAAAAATAATTTAGAAAAAAATATATTCCTTTTATTCCTTCTACCCATTCATGTTTTTTATTTAATTTATGTGATTGAATTTAAATATCAAATATACATTCATCACAAAAATAAATTATAAACCATTAGTTAGAAATAAAAAAATAAATACGTCATATGATCATGTGTTTAATATTAGTTTATTTATCTGGATAATGATAAACTAATGATTTACCATGGGGGAGTAACTCTTTGAGTTGATATGGCTTGAGTTACAACAATCCACCTATAGCCAATGTATCTCCTTTGTTGGTTTCACATAAAATTGAGTTATGAACCACCTTCTCTACATGAAGCTTCATCAATTACACGTATTTATTCACTCGTTGGTGTGGGGAACCCGGGAATGGGTTTAGGGAAATGAAATCATAAATACCTATGCATGTTGTAAAGGCTCAGATCCTTCAAGCTCATTGCTTTGTATGTTTCGGAAGTTCATAGTGGACATAGAGATCATAGAGAAGGTTTTGTTGAGTTGGGAGATAAAATTTGGAACAAAATTGGATCAAAATATTAACTATATTTCATGATGAGATAGGTAAGATCGTGATCTGAATAAGATATTTGCGGCCTGATAAGGGTTTGGTCATAGTGTGTGAATTAGAACATGAACCATGGGATCATGAAGTTAATAGATGAGGTTTGGATCGAGGAACCTTTAACTTAAAACTCATTTAATGAACATGATGTTCACAAAATTATTTAATCAAGGTTTATTTGATCAATGATATATTTGTTTCAGGATTTCTTAAAATACAACCCTTTATGTCATGAATTACCTATTCATAGAGTGAATCAATGTCTGGAAGTGTGACTATAAAATAAATCAAACCATTAGTTTTTTTAGAAAACAAATTATTCCTTACAAACTCCTCGAATCCATATTTTATTGTTAAGCTATTTTTAATCCCATCTGAAAATGATTGATCTATAGATTATCAAGTTGGATCTGTGGTGATTCAATATGAGTTTTCATTTTCTCTCTATTTTTTTTATTTGATTGGTTTATTCCTCAAATTATATATTTATATTATTTGGTGGATTATATCCTAATTATTATGGATCTCTTCATTTGTTTTTTGGTGTGATTGTGGTATATCATCCTTGGAGGGATTTAGAATTTTTTAGTGAGAGGTTATAAGAGTTTTGAGTTATTGTTCAATTATTATTTGAGGAATGTTGAAAGCCTAAAATCATGGGGATTCATTATTTAACATTTTTTATGTGAAAACAAAATATTATCATGATTTTTCTCTTTAAATAATGGTTTAATTAATCCTAATAAAACTAGTCTAATTGGAGAATGTTATTAGGTTTTATAGATCTCATGTGTTTTCACCATGATTATAGTTTTCCACTTATTTTACAAGATATTGTGTTGTCTATGATTATGATTTCATTATAATTAGTTTCTATGTTATGGTTTGACATATTTGATATATCGAAAATAGTTAAAGAATATGAATTCTGTAATTTTATTGGATAAATAATTACAGATTATATTTTAAATTTATCATTCATATTGTGATTGAATAAAATTAATTGAATGTTTGATGCATGATTAATTGAATTTTTTTTCATAATTCAATAGAATTTTATAACGAACATAAATATAGATTTTTTTTCTACAAAATAATAAAGAGGAATGGTAATGTGATTTTTATTCCATGATGGTTTTTGAAACTAAAAGTCAATTTTTAATCCTTTTTGAAATAATATATAGATTTTATAGTTGATTCCTTGGTTTGTATGTGGTTGTCACATTCAATATATAAATTAGTTAATTAAATATTGTATATATCAAATTCCTTGAAAAATATAATTTCATGGGGTAGAGAAATCCTATTTTCTAATGAAGGATTAATGTCTTGGTTTTAGGTTCTAGTTTCCCTATTAAGTTTTTATTTTTTTTTCTTACTGCATTGTGTATTTTCTTTAGATGTGAGCCTTGTGATGTGGCATGGTGTGAGTCCTGGATATATAATGGTTTGGTGAGATAATATCATGGTGGAATGAGTTTGTGGATGTATTTAGAGCTTATTATGGTGGGGTACATAGTGATATACATGGTGGCGTTAGGTGTGTCATCTATATTGACGGGAAAAGATGAATTTGGGTTTACACGTGGTCATGTAAAATGTTTAATTATCACTATATAAGGAAATATAATTAATGTATGGTTAGATATATTGTCTGGTTACCTATGTTAAATTCCCCTAGAACTTGAGACAATTATATATTCTTGGATTATTCATATATTTTATGGTATATTTGGATGTTTCATAGAGTACATATACTTATGGAATGATAATGAATAATTAATGTTTTAACCCATTGGGTTAGTGAAACGATGGAATAGAAATGATGATAAATCTTGTGAAACTGGTGGATTGGTTGGATATGTAGGGAGGGAATGGGATTTATTTGGTTGATAATGTAAAGTGAATTGGAATAATTTTAATTAATATTTAATGAATTAATTAATGTAAATAATATGTTTTTAATGGAAATAATTAATTTAATGATGTTTCTTGAAGTGATTTTTTATTATAGTATATAAATTACTTATTAGTGGTAGATGGGTCTCCAAGAGACAATTGTTATAGTTAAGGATAATGTAAGGTTTAATCCCATAATAGTATTCAGAGAATATTATTTCATGTATTCTCTTTCTTTCCATACACTACACCACCCATATCATTCGAGAGAATAACACCTAGTGGGCCCTAGGAGGGTTTTCTACCCAATATATAGGTTGATGAGGAATAGATAACTAACTACCCACTCTTTCCCCAACTCTCTTAACCTTTTAGTATTATGTTATGGTATACATGGTGGTTACCTTTCCCTTAAATGTGTGTAGAGGTTTGTAATGGATTCTGGATATATTAAAAACATATACCTCCAGATGTAGTATCATATTGAAACAACCCCAACTTTAGTAACCCATATATGATTTGAATATTATTACAACAAAATAAGCTATAATGGATCTCACTATGTAGGATAAATTAGTTTAACAGTCCTGGAAAACTAGATTCATAAGTGGTTCCCATATAAAATTAGAAACATAAAATACATTGAATCAGAAATATTCTAACAAGATTGATACTATTCATAATGTCATTATTAATTTCTTGGGGAGTAAAAAATAAAAAAAATTGACATCATATTCTCAATAAGGGTTTTGTACTTTAGAAAATATCATAAGTAAATAAGGCATAATCAATATATATAATAAGGTAAATAACTGGAAACACATGTCATTTAATCAATAATTTTTGAAAAAAAATTATCCCATTCATACTTTTTATGTTGTAATCTCATGGATTATAATAATAGAATTATGAATGGAGGAAATATATAAAATTAGACGTCATAATCTCAGACATCATGATATCACTGTCATCAATACCATTCACTAAGATATTTAAAACTATTATTAAATACCCATTTAATTTGTCAAACATTTTTTTCTCATTAAACATATTGATGCATCCATGGGATATATAATTATAGGACCCACCATCACTACACGTCTAATGCATTCAGCATCTACCAAATTATCGATTTAGTTTATGAGTAGTATGCCTTATTAATAAATATTTTTATTGAGTAAAGAATACGGAAAATCAATATTTGTCCAGTCAATCTAATAACATTAAAAGTAAGACACCATATTTAGAAATGTTATACTATTAAGGAAATAATCAAACCCATGATACAAAGTATTTGGATATTTAAGGGAAATTTAATATTCAATGACCAGAAGAAAGTTAATGTTTCTTGTTAAAGTAAATAATCATAAAATTAAAAAGAGATAAATTTACCATTAATTCCTCAAAAATATATATTTTGAAATAAATTCTTTTATTTTGGGGAATAAAAGGAAATATATAAAAACCATTTCTTATAAGAGTTTTCTTTTTGATAACATTTAAATATTTAGAAGAAGCTAAATATATTCAAGCAGTTATTGCACCAAGAAGGTTGTTAATCCTGTATAAGTTAAAAAACATTTATTTACAATTTCTGTAATTAAATTTGAAAATAACCCATTTCAGGAAAAAATTAGAAATATTTCTTTAATATAATTTAAAAAATTCAATGAAACATAAAATATCCTATTTAAATAATTTACCTAAATAAATAGAATTTTCATAAAAAATTGAAAATTATGGATATGGAAAATAATTATCTGATCAAGAATAGAAATAAAACAATATTTTCTTTTAAACATTCCAATTGAAAGAGTCGCACTAATTTAATAATAATCATGAATAAATAAATATTAATTTTAATAATTAAAAGATTAAATATATACACCACATATATTAAAATAAGTTTATATTACCACATATGTCTCAGAGGAGTATAAATTGAGAAGAAATTCCTTACCTCAGGTCTGACTCATCATGTATGTTCTTTAACATCCAGAATAATAGAATAATGTTAATTATTTAATTAATTAAAAAAATTATCAATTTTATTATTTATTTTATTTAATTAATTTTATTTATTTCATTTTTCTATTTATTAACATAGTCAATCAAATTCACCTCATATGTTTCGATGATATTTTTTAAATATATCTAAAATGGCTTTGGTATGTTGTTTATGATAGAAGAATTAACAATTACATCATCTCTAGAATAATAATAATGACATAATTCTCATTTTATACCATAAATATACTTTTTAAAGTAATCAATAATTATTTATATGAATAAATAACTACATTACAATCATAGAGATGGTGGGTCACGCGTATACTTGTGTAATGTTTTTAACTTTTCTGTAATCAGGATAGAAATAATGTAAGTGTTATTTTATATTTTCATGATGCTATTTTTATCATTAATAAAATATTTTTTATTTAAATAAACTAATATGTACCATCCATGTAATTAAATGATTAAAAACAAATTACACCGCTTGGTGGATGTCATAGTCAATACTTATGTATGAATTTACTAACATCGTTCAATGAAAGGAAATGTACAGAAATATATGATGTATTAATTTTTAAAAATGATGAATATGTACTTAATATCATATATATATATATATATATATTTAAAAATACATCATTATAACTATCCATCATATACGGTGATGGAAAACGAATTGCATTGGTTCCTAATGCAGCGGTTCTCCATGCACATGAACGATAGTTTTGTTTCCCATTTTATAGAATATGAGATGGATTTAGTTTATTAAAATATCATAGTAAAATATAAATACAATATAGATACTAATTTTATTATATTTCTCATGGTTTACTAATATTTTGATGAGTTGGAAGAAGAAATAAAATGAAAGTGCTCGATTTAGAGCAATACCTCTTCTTTGGAAAACCTATTTCGGATTATATATAAATCATTTCTATATGAGCTTTCAGATAAAAAAAGACTCTAGTATGTTTTTATAAACATAATTAAGAGATTTTTATAGTTATTGGATGAACTAAATGGTTTTTTAGGTTTTAATAAAATAGGAAAGGAGGTTCCCTTTTATACGTGAGGGGAGGGATGGTTTTGGACGTTATTAAAAGATTAAATTAATATAAATAATTTTCTTGTTAAAAATTCCTAAAAAAATATAAAAAATTATATGATTTTTATGGATGAAAATAATATCATAAAATAAAATTTTTTCACGTTTTGGGTATTTTTCACTTATATCATATTTTTAACGCCCCACTAAACCATTTGGACAATTAACGTAGTATTAAAATTTCCTACGCTTTAAGGCTCTTTAATATTACTATAAACTACAAAAATAACAAAATATGGATGATTTATGATTTATTCAACCATTTAAAACTCATTATTATGAATATTGTATTTTTATCAATTTTTCAACATTTAATAAAATATTATTTACTAAAAAATATCACTAATGTAATTTTATTACACTAATAATTTAATATAACATTATATACCTTAATAAAAATATTTAATTTGAATATAATACATTAAAACATAACCATAAGGTTAATTTTATCTAAAATATTTTTTTAACACACTAATTCTATCAAATTATATGATTTTTAGTATTATAAAAGCATTTATTTTATTTTTTTATTGATTAAATAAATGTTGTGTTGAAATTTCAGAAAAAATTTAATGTAATTATTTATCAAATAAAAATTATAAATAAATTATCATTCCTAATAAATAATTTTTAAATTCAATTGACTATTTACAATTGAACATAAGTATTATTTATCCCTATCATGAAATATTATAGTTATTAAAAAAACAAAAGTGACATTTTGTTTTTATCTCTCAAAAATATTTTATGAAGGTTAAAATACTATAAAAATGGAAAAATGACATATGATAAATTTTAAGATGATTATGGAAGATATATAATCATAAAATTAAATTAAGGGAAGTTTTGGGTTGATTTTTAATTAATTATCAAATTATTTTTAACCCTAATTACCCAATTTACCTTTATCATGGTCAAAATTATACACGATGGATACTATACATAATGACCATAAATAAAAAAGGCATATTTATCAATTTTTTACATCATGATTCCAAATATGGAATAAATTTTTCATTATTTAATTTCAATAATTAGCAAAAATTAATTTAAAATCCAAACCCAAAACGCAGCGAATTATAGTTTTCCGAAATTTTTACCTTTAAGTATAAAAATATTTTCATAAAAAATTAAAGTAAAATATTTTTTTTAAATGAAAATAATTATATTATTAGTATTATTATTGATCTAATTTCTCTTTAAATCAATTTTGAAACAAAACATAACTTTTTAAATTCCTGAAACAAAAATATATTTATCAATAAGAAGCTAAATTTTACCTATTTATTTAAAAATCACACTTTTCCAAAATAAATGACACTAATATTATATTCATATTATTATTTTAAAAAAGTAAGTTGATTTCCATCAAATAAATTTAACAATTGTTTCAAATACTTATTATGTTGTTTTTCACATAAAGCAATAAAATAGTTTTTGAAAAAAAAAACGTATTTTTTAATAATAAAATTACATTACGAAAACATTGATTGTTTATTTCATAAGAATTCATCAATAAATTTGGATTTAGTATAACCTTAATATATATTTTATAATGCACTAATTCCAACTCATATACTATAATTCAATTTCTAGGTTTTAATGATCAAATTTAAATAATAATATTAAATTATTCGTTTAAGCTTAGTGTTACCTATTGTATATGCTATTAGACATAGTATTCTAAAAAGATAATGATATTACATTCTTAACCCCTATAAAAATTTGTCTCCCAAAATGTTCATGTATATTACCTTTTAAAAACATGATTTTGGTTTGTCTTTATTCAATCCACATGATACCACATTTCTTCTCCTATAATCTGATTTATCTACAGTACCTTTTCTAGTCGAGTCATTTGATTCATCGATAGTTTCTATCAAGTCTCATGAATTTAGAATATCTTTTCTTAGTAAGATAGACTGGGTTCCAGTTCTATTTCTTTAGAGGTGATAATATGTGTTGGTTCCAAAATATACTTCCTTAGTAATGTGATATGGAACACATCATGTAATTTAGATTGGCTTGGTGGCATTGGAAATTTTTGATCCAAAATTATGATTCATTCTATAATTTAATAAGTTCCAATGTGCCTAGGGATATTATTCAATTTTTAATCAGTTCTTATAAAAACCTTCCATGAAGATACTTTCAATATAACATGATATCCCTCTTGAAATTCCAATTATTTCCTTCAGTTAGCAATAAAATTATATTTACTACATTGAAATTATTTAATAATGGTTTGAGTAGTATTTACCTTCATATTTCACTCCTAAAAAATTTTGGGCCTATAGGCCTTATTTTAAAAAATTCATCCTAGTAAGCTGGTGTATGATATATATTTCCATATAATTCTTCACAGGAATCCATTTGAATACTTTGATGAAATATGTTTTTATAGGAAAACTAAACCAAATGTAAATAATAGTCCGAAAAACCAAAAAATTCAAGTGATAATGATCTCAAATTGTCTCCCAATGTTTGAATAGTCCTTTTAAATTTTCCATAAGTCTTAGGGTGATAGTAAAGTATCATATTAGGCTTAGTAACATTATCCTTTTGAATACTTCACTAAAATATTGATTAAAATCATGCATCATGATCAAATAAAATTAAAATAGTTGCACCATGAAGTCTTAAAACATTATTAAAATAGTCTTATAAAAACTACTAGAGATAAATCTCCTCTTATAATGAGTAAATGTGAATATTTGGTAGGGTGGTAAACAATAATCAAAATTATATCATTCTTTATATCAGGATTTGGTAATCCAGTAACAAATTTCATAGAAATGTCATATCATTTACACATAAGAGTAGGTAAATGACGAATGAATACTCTAAGATGTTGTCTCTCAACCTTAACCTATTGAAAAACAAACCATCTTAAATCATAATTAGCAATATCCTTCCTCAAACTATCCTACTAGAAATGATCCTTCAATGATTTGTACATCTTAGTTATACTAGGGTGTATAGGGAAATTTGAGCAATGAAAATCATTTAATAATTACCTTTTTTTTCACAAGTATAGATTCTACACATAACCTCTATACAAATTTCATAATTCCATCTTCATATACATGTATTTCAATTTCCCATCATTTTTAGAATTAATTTTATTTTCAAAATTATCATCATCATATTGAGAAATATTTATATTTGCAAATAAAGATTGTTTAGAAATTATTAGATAAAGGACTGATGTCTCTCATATTTAATATATTCAATATATAAGTTTACTAAATCTAGGAACAAATTATTCTTATTAATATTCATTATGGTTATGACTCTATAATATTTCCTACTCAATGAATCTGCTACCTTATTTTCCCTTCTTAGGTGGTAGTGTATCGATAAATAATTATACTTGAGTATCTCAACCCATATAATTTACCTCAGATTGATCTCCTAATGTGAAATTACGTATTTGAGGATCTTCTGGTCTATGAATATCTCACAACTTTCACTATAGAGATAATTTATACATATCTTCAGAGAAAATATTATTAATTACAACTCAATATAATGGTCATGATAGTTCAATTTATGAGTCCTTAACTATCGAGATGCATAAAAAAAACATTATCATTCTGCATAAGGAAAAAACAAAAACATTTTTTCAATAAATCACAATATATCAAAAATATATCATTTCCAAATGGTAGTTTCAAAATTTAGCAATGAAAAATCAACTCTTTCATTTTCTAAAGCATTTTGAAAATTCTTTTTTCCATAACAACAAAACCGATTTATGTGTAATCTTGTTTAAGGAGTTATCCAGTTACATATTTGAAAAAAAACTCATATAGTAAATTATATAACCAATGAAACATGTACCTATGTTATTTTCATTGGTGTATTCAATTATTTCAATACCTTTTTACTCACATGATCATCTTATATTCAATCTATAGATACAATATGGACAGGAAAAGAAACTTTCTGATGACATAATTCACACTTGATAAATTTCCCATATTTCTCCTATTATCTAAGATTCACAATAATGATCCGCATATGATTCTCATGACCCCTATAAAATTTAGTGCTTATAATGATATCATTAAAAAAATTCTACAATAAATTTATCTGGATATCCCTCGAATACTCTTTTCATTATTGTTTTGTAATTCCTTAAAAAATGTGTTCTAGTTTTAAGAATCACTATTTCCAAGCAGTTTCCAATTGATTTATTTATGGAACTAGAATCTTTTAACAGTTCTTTATCAAAAGGGGACCATCTTTCCAAAGGAAGGCATCCATTATGTTTAAAAATTATGATAATTATCAATGGGCATTGGTCGAGAGGATGGGAGGTCGGACTCATCACACCCTTTTGGGGGGAATTGTTTTCTACTCTCGGACTCTCTTTATAAATTTAAGATATTTTCATGAGTCCTTATTAATTAACTAAGTATAACATAAGTTTCCCTTCGAATTTACAATCCCTTATTAACATGTGTAAAATTTATAATCATCAGTATATATTCAAGGATCTTTATTAATAGAGATATCCTTATCTATTCGAGGATCTCCATCAATGGTATCCTCTAATATACTATTTCATGATTCTTTTAATCATCATTATGATGATACTGGTTTTTAATCCACTCAGTAGGGAACTCTGGAGTTTATTTTCATCCAGGGAGACGAAGGCTTGTTTTGATATTGGGATCGTACCAATAAAATGGGCTACATACGTGTCCTTTTAAAAGGAATAAGAACCCTCATAGTTTGGTTCCACTTAATGGGACACATCATAACTTTTAACATTATGTGATAAGGACCCAACCATACAGTTTAATGTCATGTGGGAAATACATCTAAGCGAAAGGTGCTAAGCCAATGTTTGGTGTGGTACTTATGCCAAAACATCCCAAGGAACTTGGAATGAATATGGGATTCCAAGTAAGATTAAACCATGTTTGGAATATGGCCCAAGGAGAATAGATTTGATTTGAATTGTTAGGTTTGAACTTCAAGGAGGCTTCATACTTATCAAATTTGGATGGGATTCAAAGCCCGCATATTTTGATAAGCCTCATAAGATAGTATAGTCTTTTTAGAGAAATGAGTTTGGGCTTACTTCTTGAAATAGATGCCTTGATGACATAGGGGTTTAATTTGGGGCTTATTCCAAAGGAGGATGCCCAGATTAAGAGAATTAGGGTTAGATTCCCGAAGAGGAAGTCTAGTGAGCTTGGGCCTTAGAAGGGCTTCCTACATATCCTAGTTTTAATAGGAATCATAATTATCACAGTTCCTTCATCGTGGGTGTTTGTGAAAATATTATAATCATCAGAAATCTCTAATACCACATGATTCATGCTTGGTCTGAGAAACAAGAGGATGTGAAAGAATCCACAATGACATTCACATTTCCTCCTCTACTGGTGGAGGAGGGAGAACCTACGGTGGAGACGGTGGATGAGGGCATGGTGACCCTGTAAGAGGGTGATGCAATGAGCCCTCCCGTTTTTCTCATTACATTAGATAAGGGTCAAATAAATGGAAGAAGGGATGAAGGTTAGGGTCTTACGCCAGGATGGCTTTGCATGGTTAAAAAGCTCAATGGGAGAGGGAAAGGGTAACGAAAGTCCCTATTCTAATCTCTCCTCTATTATTTGGCACCGAAGAATAGAAGCGGATCAATGATACTACCTTATACAAGAAACAATTTGGTCTTATTCCAATACTTTTTCCATAAAATTGATCCTGGTTGGGGAAGGAGACTTCTCCTTTGTTCAAAAGGAAGAAAATAAAGTGTGAACTTTACCTTCCCTACCAGAGATCTGAGGTTCTAGGTCATCTCTTTTATAAGGAAGAGGCTAGGACCCGAACCCTCCTCCAAACAAAGAACTTCCCAATAATGTTCCTGGGAGAACGTTACTTGTGGCTATGGATATAAAAACCCACAGACCCATCATGAACTATAACCCCATTATAAAACAAATGTGGGCACCCTATGAATGTGGATATATAAACCCAAATAGGAGACACGTTGATGTGTCTTTCCCAAATGTTTTATAAGTCTGAAAGTTTTGGTAGAGGTCTCAACAGAATCCCTTAAAAACAAGAGATCCAATGAAGAAGAAGCCTTATCATGAATGGTTTTGAAGAGGTCTTGATGGATTGTAGACATAAGAGAGTAAGTGATTCAAAGAGGGACACTCAAGTAGGTAAGGGCGTGTAAGTATGGGTGCACAAGTAGACTTGGGTGACCTGATATTCACCTAAGCGGTAGACAACCTGTATGGTAATACTTGGGAGATACTTGGCTAAAGCCTTCAGGAGTATTCACAGGTCATACCAGAAGTGGGGTGCTCTAGTTCCTATGAATGGAATAGGTGGAGATCAAGTGTTTCTAATTTAGAGAGGTGGGGTGATTTAGGTGCACAAGTGTTATGGTTTTCAAACACTAACAGGACTCATGTCCAATTATAATCTTTTAAATCCTCTACTCAAGGTGTTGAAGAACTATCTGGAAAGTTTAGGAAGACTTGGCTGAATTACTAGGGAGACCAGAGCAGTAATTGGGCTTCAGGAAAATTATTCCAAACAAATGAAGGCCCCAAGGGTCTATTTATAGGAAAAAATAGGACCCTATTTGAAATTAGATTGGGCTCACAAGTACCTTGAACAATAATGGTGTTTTAGATCGACCAAGGTGACACTTTGAGGACTTAGTGAAAATACTGACTTCATTCAGCTCCAGCATGGTGGCACACAGATATTTGTGTGCAGGTACCTTGGGTGCCTCTTTAGAGACTTATCCAAATTAATTTCTCTATACCATGGGGCTACACCCTCGAACAACTTCATGTGATAACTATCGGGCTGTGATCTTGGTCCTTCGCGCTGGTGCCTTCGCTACCAGCATTGACCCACATGATAAATGTAGAGTCACACCACGTTCTTTTTTGAGCCCGTTTGAGTTCATTTTGAGTCATGTCACATGGAAATACATATTCAATTTTGGAGAAGTTCATGCAACACATTTCACGGTGTCTACCAAATCCCCCCTAGAATTTGATTCATTCAGAATGAAAATAATATTGTTCTTAGGTAGCAGTAGGGAACATTGATGCATTCCAGCATCTTTTGGTTAGATTTGGTGCTAATTCAAGTATGGAGGGATGCTCTGATTTTTTCTTAAGACATGGGGCCTAGGAATCATAGTTTGATTTTTTCTAGGGTTATATGGACAACCCCAAAAACATTATATCTTTTGACTTTTTATTTCTCAATATTACCTAAACCATAAAAAATGTACGTTTACTGAGCTGGGACTCAACTTTTTTATAGAGTACACTTTGTGGGTTCTCAATATAGTGAGTACCACATCTCTTAGTAGTTTAGTGTAATGAATATTGGACTATAAATGGATAATATTTAAGGGAAAACATCTTTGACCATAAATTTTGAAATTAGATCCCAAAAAAGACTCGGTGGATAATACTTTCTTTAATATTCTTTAAATATTTCCAAGGGTAATCTTGATCAAGGATTTTTATGGTCACCAAATTCAAAACAAGTATCAAAATAAGTGGAGTCTCCTCCAAGAATGAAATTACCGTTATTTGAGAAACTCGTTATGGGAGTTGTGTTATGCAGGGCTTACTAAGTCGTTTACTACATAGCCAAATAGTGGTATCTTTTGACTGATAGTCCCGTTATGTAGGAAAATTATGCAATACCACCTAAGTTCATGTAATTCATAGTCATGCCAAAGAGCTCTTAGGAATTTAACATTTTGATGCTGATAGGTAAGGGAATCAAATAATAGTTTGGTGACTCAAGACCATAGTGGGCAGTTTTTCCAAGGAAAGAAATTTTAAGAATGAAAGTGCTGTTTTATGCCAAAATATGTAATGAATCAGAAAAAAACTTCTATATAGATTTTTTATACAAATTATTATTAAAATGTATCATAAAGGGGGACTTTTGATATAAAACTGTGCAGTTTTAAGTCATACAGTGAGGAAATTATACTGTGCAGTTTTAAGTCTTACGGTGAGGACATTATGAGTATTTAATTTTTCTTCTTTAGATTTGACAAAAGGTATTAAACTCTTCCAATTTTGTTGATAATTTGTTTGGAAACAAACTACCATATTCAGGTATGTAATGGAAAATTGTAAACTTTGGTTTGGTAATTTAATATTTTGAAGAATGCCATAGAAAAAAGGCTAAAGGCATTAGAGGATTCCTTTTCTAATAACAACGTAAAGATTATTTTGACAAACCTATAATGGTGGTTGTATTATGTAGGGATAGCTGGGGCATATGCTGCATATCCAAATAGTGGCATATTTTGTCTGATAGTCCCATTATGTAGGAAACTTATTCAAGGACACATAAGGGCACGTACTACACAATCTAGCAAAAGAGATCTTTAAGAATTTTGAAATTCTAATTCTAAAAGACAAAGAATGTTTCTGTAAATTCATATTTTTCGAATCAAAGAATTTGGTTTATGGAGAAATGTACCTGAATATGGAGAGGGTATTTCCATCCATGATTTCCAAATAATCGTAGTAATAGGATGTTTACGAAGGTCTGGACCAAATGTAAGAGTTGTGGTGTATGTAGTTTTAGGTCATACATCTAGGACCCGAATTGGAAACAATATATGATATGTGGCCAAGTGATTCAAATTGTATTTCATATTTATATGAACACATTGAAAGGGTTATGAGAAAACCATGGTGTTGAAGAGATTCAGATCGAAGGAAATATAATGGGTCAAATATACCAAAATGGCTATTTTAAAATAAAAATTCTTATATATTGTCATCAATGTTTGAAGGGGATAAAGATACTATAACCAAGAAAAAAATTACAATCATTTGAATAACTTGTTATGAGAGTTTCATAATGCAGGGCCAACTTGGGCATATGCTGTATAGCCAAATAGAGGAATATTTTGACTGATAGGCCCGTTATGTAGGAAACTTATGCAAGTCCACCTAAGGGAACGTGATGCATAGTCAGGCAAAAGAGTTCTCAGATATTAGAAACACTGGCACCAAAAACTGTAAGAAATATTATGAAGATCTAGAAATATTCAAGATTTAGAGTGTGAAATATAGAAAGGGAATTATACACAATGCATATAAGAAATATTTGGATCAATACTGGCCATCAGTTTTATGTCCTTTACATAGATCCAAATTATATGTAAAATGGAGACGTTCTTTGTTTCCTTTTGAAATAATATTATGATATGTAGTTTAAAGAAATACAACGAGGACATTATACTGTACAGTTTTAATTCATGTAGTGATAACATTGTACTGTGTATTTTTAAGTCATGTAGTGAGGACATTGATAATCCCACAAGAAATTAAGACAACTTATTTATATAAAGAATCCTTTTAACCAATTCCTAAGCCCACATGATCTATGCTCAATTTGAGAAACAAGGAGCAGTAGGGTTTTCTTTTATAACACAAAGGTGCCACAAGTGAAGAATATGGGTGTTAGATTTCCAGGAAATTTAACATCATGTGGTAAGGACAAAGATGAAATGATATGAGAAGAAAGGATTTTTGTAGCTGGACTAAGCGATAAAACCCAAGTGTCACTACGTTTCTTGCTGAGGGAAAGAATCAAGCTATATGTAGTTCTGTAAACATTCCCTATGCAGGTTTGATTCTTATATAATGAATAAAGGGGTTTTGTTGTTTCTTTATTGTTTATAGGCCTAATATTTAAGATCTAGGCATCTCTTAATATCTCATATTGATGGGAATAAATCTATATATAGTTCTTTAAACAATCATTTCCCACACCAATCAAGTTTGACATGGGAGACGGGGGTTTTTGACACATTCTGAGAGAACGGTTAAAAATAATACATGAAATGGTATATGGACCAAACCATATATCTTAAGGAACCAAAATGTATATATCATATTTATATACATGATAAGAATTTTTTTTTGATTATGGTTGGACCCAAAATTGGAAATTTTTTCATCTCTACGTATCTTATTAAAAATTCGAATCAAGCCATACGTAGTTCTTGAAATAAGGTCCCTATGCAGATCCGACTAGGACATATGGAAGAGAGGGAATCATGTGCCACTAAAGAGTAGAAATGATTTCAATGGTGTTTGCATATGGAAATCCTAACGTAATGTAGAGACAATGTTAGTTATATAGATTATTTTCATGCGACGAGAAAAAATGATGTCATGAAATTTAACGTCATGTGACAAAGATGGAGCACTGTGCAGTTTAATGTCGTGCAGTAAGGACATGGGAGCTGTACAATTTTTAGTCTTATGGAGAGGACATTAGACTGTTTAGTTTTAATTCTTGCAGTAAGGACATGGGAGCTGTTCAGTTTTCAGTCTTGTAGTGAGGAAAAATGATCTGTGTAGTTACAGAAAGTATGTCTTCAATAATCATGCATTGGATGGTGCTTTAATGAGCTCTCCATCCATCGAGATTAAGGAATAAAATCTATTTGAGTAGAACGTATGTATGGAATAAGTTCTTTCCCACTTTGGTTCACACATTAGAGGTTTCGTTCCTAGTATCATTGGACTCCTGAGGACCAAAACCAATTCTCCTTGAAGAAATGAACCGAGGAAAACATTCTTGTTAAAATATCATGCTATTCTGTTCTCATAGATTTATAAACGATGAAAAGTATGCAATATTTTATCATCTAATCATTCCATCTCATTAAAATATTTCTGAGACCTCTCATCTGTAGAAAAATAATCAGATATTGTGACTCTGAGTGAAGGTAATTTCATTTCAATTGGAGAAACTGCTTCTGTTCTGTATACCCAAGAATAAGGAGTTTCCTAGGTGGAAGTACGGGTAGTAGTCTTATAATCCCATACTTTATTCAAGGTTTATCAAGACATGATTTCTTATCTTTATCCACAATATTCTAGAGTATATTTTATAGGGTCTTATGGAATGCCTCTATCAGTCCATTTTCCACTGCATGATAGCAGGATGAATGGTTAGATTTGATATTATGTTCCTGATATAAAGTTTTTACATCAACAAAACAAAAATTGGTGACATTGTCCGTCAAAATAGTATGATGGACACCAAATATAGCGATGATATTAGTTTTGAAAAAACTAATAATGATTTTGGCCCCGAAATTTTCTGAGGTATTTCCTCAACCCATTTGGAGAAGAAGTCATTAGTAGTATGAATACACATGAAATGCTTAGCCATGGATGAAGGATAAGGTCCTAAAATATCCATTCCCCATGTGGAAAATTACCAAGAGTATTTATTTATATGTAGAAAATCAGGGTTTTGATGAATAAAGTTGGCATGATCTTGGAAGGGATGATATTTCTTAGAGATATCTATACAACCCTATATCATTTAAGGCCAAAATTATTCAAGCCATCAGATCATATTAGAGAGTCTATGCCCAGACTGATGGGTACCACAAGCTCCTAAATTCAATTCTTTCATGACAACCATAGTTTTTTCTCCAATAGTACATCTGAGGAGGATTCCATCAAATCCTAGTTTTTAATGGATCTTCTGGTGGTCTAAACTATCATAAAGTGGAAAATTGGCCGCATGTCGCTATATCTGTTCTTTTTCTTCCCTATCTAGTGGAATTACCCCATTTTAATGGTATTCCACAATGACTGTTCTCCATCCCGTGGTATGACCATGTGGCTTAGAAGTAGGGCTAATCTCATTAATTTCCTCTATTCTAGGTTGAATAAAAGATGAGACCAAATATAAATGGGCTATGCTAATGATTATTTCATCCCAATTTGGATCTTCTAGAGCTATAGCTACATTATCCATTGCATTGTCTTGGGAATTCTATGATTGAGGGACATAAGACAATGTCAGCTATTAGGTAAATTCATCTGTTAACCCTATGACGTATTCACAAAAATTGATTAACTATTCTTTTTCTGATAGAATATTCTCCCATTGACATTATTGATTCAGAATTATGAATCACCTTCCACTTTAACGTGATTCACATTCACCTAAAGGGCCCATTCCAAACATGCGATGAGAGAATGATATTATATCTCATTGTTGGTACCACCTTCTGAAAATAGGTAAGAGTAAGGAAACACTACCTTTTCTGGGGAAATAAAGATAATTCCAGACCCATATTTCTTGAGTTTAGGGTTTTCCATTCTCTTCCCCATTAGACTTCTAGAGGCACCATCGAAGTATTTTTCCCATGTTTTGGAATTATCTTGAATAGAGAATACCACTTCATTAGGAAGTTCAGCATTCAATTATATATCTTTTATAGACGGATGTTCATCAAGGAATTCAGCCATAGAATTTTCTTTTATTTCCTTATGTGGAACAAACTATATATCAAACTGTTGTAGAATAACCGCCCATGATTCCATATGACCTATAAGTATGGAACGACTAGAGATAACTTTGAGTGGGTTTTTTCAGGAAACTAATTGGACCTAAAGATGTTGTAGGTAGTGTTTTAATTTTTGAACTGAAAATATTAATGCTATAAAACACTTTTCAATACTTCAATACTGAGTTTCTACATCATTCATAGTTCAACTAAAATAGTAAAGGTTGTTTTCATTCCCAACATCATTCTTTTGGACATGGAAGGCACATAGTGATCGCTCTAAAGCTATCACGTAGAGAATAAGTGGTCTTCCATCAATAGGTGGAATTAATACTGGTGTAATAAAGGGATATTTCTTAAGCGTATCAAATGATTCTTGGAAGTCTTCAGCCCACTGATAGGCGACACCCTTCTTCGGTAATTTGGTGAGGGAAAAAATATGCCTTCTAAATGGGTGATAAAGTGCCAAATATAGGCTAAATTTACTTGGATCCCTCTTAATTAATTCAATTTTCTAGGACATGACATGCCAATTATTGATTTTGTTTTCTTGGGATCAACTTCTATACCACGATGAGATACAAGAAAGCCAAGGAACTTTCTTAAAGTTACCCCAAAAGCATATTTCAAGGGGTTCATCCTCAAACGGTGTTGGCAAAGTTTATTGAATTTGATCTCTAGATAATCCAAGTGATTGGATCATTGTATGGATTGGACCACCAAATCATCCACATAACATTGAACAAATTTCCCTAAAAAGGGTTTGAAGATATGTTTCATGGAACTTTGGTATGTTGTTCCCGCATTCTTTAAGACAAAGGGCATTACCTGATTAAAAAACACACCTTGAGGAGCTTTGAAGGCTGCATATTCTTCATCCTCCAGGGCCATATATATTTTATTATACCCAGAGTAACCATCCATGATGGAAAGAGCTTCATAGCCACATGTTTCTTTGATTAAATTCTCTATAATTGGAACTGGAAAATCATCTATAAGATAATGCCGGTTAAGATCTCTGAAATCAGTAAAAACTCTAATTTTTCCATTCTTCTTTTTCATTGGGATAGTATTTTCCAGCCATTTGGGATATTAAACCTCCCTGAAAAAGTTATCGTTCATAATCTTATCAACTTTAGCTTCAATTTTTGAGGCACGAGTTGTGTGTGTTCTTCTTACTGCTTGTTTGAATCCACAATGTTCTTCGGGAAAACCCAAATGATGAGTGGCTACATCGGCATTAAGGCCTTTTATTTATGTATAATTTGAAGAAAATATATCTCTATGAATCCTTAAAAATTAATCATAATCCTATTCTCTTTAGAGGTCATGTCCTCACTAATTAGAGTGGGGCATGAATCTTCTTCTGTACCCAGATTTATTTCTCTGAGCTCATCCACAGTGGAAGAGACACCTTCATCAATTGCTAGAGGAGCATCCCTGAGATCTTCCTCTTCTTCTTCATTTAATATTATTTATTCTGTTTCTACTTTCATAGTAAATGATGAAACAAATAATCTGAGTTAGGAGAGGAGTCAGTATTTAAACATCCTGAAGACGAGGAAACCATTTCTGACCCTACTGATGGTGAAGGGTCTTTCTAAGGTAATAAATAGGAGCTGATGGATTGGTAATCAACATATTTTTCTTCCTTCAACATTTCTACAACTTCTTCTAATCTGATTGAAAAATTAAAAGCATTTTGTAGTTTAGCAGATGATATGAAGACATCTCTATTTAATCTTCCATCACTACTTGGTGAATCAATAATTTAAACCGTGCTGTCAGACTCAGTTGCTGCAATTGACATTATAGAAGTCACTAGATGAGTACTTGAATTTAGTTTTCCCCTTTAAATTTGATTGACATTTAGCATTTAATCTATACTCAAATGTATGAATGGGTTTACTGGTATCTTTTGAAGACCAATTGGAGCATTAACTGTGGTTATTTTTTTTTTCATGGACCCCATTACTATTTTTTATGATATAACTCTACCTCAATGTATTGAGAATCACATGTTTTGAATGGAATCTTGTCACCATAAAATGTTCTAATTTGACCATTGAAACAATACATAAGACATTGGTGGTATAACAAAGGTATGGATGCATTTTTATGTAGCCATGGCCTTCCAAGAAGAATTTTGAAGGATGTGTCCTAACGAACAACCATGAAATCTGAATTAGACACAATATCTCTTAATTGAGATCTAAGTGTAATCTCCCCTAGACATTCTTTCCCATTCTTACCATGTCCTTGAAACATTAATTTGCAAAGAGATAATATAGATTCAGTCAGGCCCAATCAATAAAGTGTACGAACAAGAATGAGGTTGACTCCGGAGCCATTATCAATGAAAGCTCATCGGATGTCTATGCCACTGACCTTTCCAGATAAATACAAGGGTCTAATATGTCCATGTACAACATCATCTTCATCTTAATCTACAAAAGATATGACTACATGATATTCTATAGATCATTCTATATATTGTAAACCTCAACAGCAGCGACTCTGGTTTCAAACTCTTAAGGACATGAAAAATCCTCAATAAGTGTTTATCGAAGATCTTTTGATTAATTCAAGGAATCCAGAATTGATAACTTGGCTGGTATATGGTCTAGTTATTTCAAACCATCATATTTTTTATCCATAGGTCGAAATTTCACATTATGGATATGTGGTTTTTCAGGTGTGTTGGAATTTGATGCCTCTGATGTAGATATACAATGTGTCGGAGAAGAAGTTGGAAATACTCTTGGAACTGGTAGATTAGACTATCTTGGTTTATCTACTTGTGGAGAGGAATATGGTGTGACTTATAATTGTTCCTCCAAAATAATTATGTTAGAACCAAAGTTGTATTGCATGGAAGAAACTCCTTGTTCTTGTTGAGCCCGCTGAAGGGATCTTCCACGGGTTTCTGTTGCATAAATGGTTTGAGCAGGTGTAGAGATAAAATGGTGGTTTCTAGAATTCCCATGTATTCCCATATATCCTCGACATTGGACTCTTCCTCTAGTTCCCTAATTTGGTATAAGGAAATCTGACACATTTTGATCAGAATCACAATTGGAATAAGGATCCATTAAGTGGACAATGTTGACTGAACCAAAGATCAATTCCCCATCTGATGAAGATTTTTCCTGATATATTAGTTCTAGTTGTACCATTTGGTGGGGAAGTGCTCTTAATTTTGAAGTATATGCCATGAAATCTGTTAGGTCCCAGGAAAACTTTGTCCTTGACATGAGCTTTTCTTCTTCTGACTTCTCTTTTCTCCCTTATGATCACCTCATTTCTTTGAGGATATACCTTTTGATGAAGGGGGTTTACTATGGAAGAAGTGTAGGGAGACACAATCAGTTGTTTCAACTGTGTTCATAAAATGTAATGAGTTAGGTTGATCATTATTCTGATCATCTAATCATTATATTTCTACACATTTTTACTTTTGACGTATTTCCATTTGCGTTCTTCCCATGGACGAGTAGTAGTAACATGTGCTACTTGAGCTGACAAACTTTTCAGTTTCACTTGTCTATAGTCTACAATCTTTTGCAGGAGGTCCTTGAAAACAAAACACTCCTAAATGAGATTTCCTAAAATTTGGTGAAATGTAAAATAATTCATAAGATCTTCTTCTTCTTCTTTGTTTGGTTTCTTTAGCCTTTGCAACTGAACCAAATTACTTTCCAGAGCTGAGATAAAGTAATCGGGAACTTTTTCATTCTGAGAAGATTAAACCCTTTTCTTTAATTCCTAAATTTTTTTCCTCCTTTTATCACTTTAATCATCTTGACGAGTCAGTCATTGTTGTTAATTCCCAGGAGGTGGAGCCCTTTGATATGATGAATGTTTTGAAGTGGAATCAGGTATCGGTTCTTTCTTGAGTGTAATAGTGGAAGCCTCTTCTTTCCCTGTTCTCCTTCCTAGAGATGATTGAATTACAAAATTTTTTGCCTTAGTTTCTATAATATAATCTTCTATCTATTAATAAAATGATGCAAGGACTCAAAACCCCTTGTGTATTTTATAGAGATCAGTGGTGTGTGTAACTCATCACATAGATTATCCACACAAATCGGCATCACCTCCTCTTGAAGAAGTTCCATACATAGAGAATATGTTAATCCCTTCTATCATGCAATGAAATATAAATCTATTTCATTCTACCATTGTTTACAATTTATAAGATCAAAAAATATCATCTTTGGTAGTGTTGAGCTAAACTGAAGAAGGAATTTTTGGTGGAGATCTTCCCATCCATTAATTGATCGAGACTGAAAACATGTATACCAGTCAAAAGCTAGTCCCTGTAGTTACTACACAAAACACCTGAGTTTTTATGACACTTGTTGTTGAGGAGTTCCCATCATGGGATCACATTGAGAAAAGAAATGTGAAGTGTTGTTCTGGATCTCCCAAACCATTAAATTTGGAAAAGTGGTATTCCCAAAATTTGGTGGGGGAGGAATCAAGTCCACCCATTCAGGGTAAGATTTCTTTTCTAGCTGAACTGGTGCACATCATTCCTCAATTGTGTTCATAAGAATTTAGGTAATATCCGGATGAGTTGGAACCTATGCATGTATAGAAAATTGACCTTGAGATGATGCAATAACTGGAAGAACTGCTGGTGATAGTGCTGGTGTTTTCATTTAATAACCCATGGGAATAGGTCTATCATGATGTGTTTGATCCTTCCATGGTTGTGTACTCAATAGAGGGAACTAATTATTCATATCTATAATTACTACAAATCCTCTTTGTTGAGGATTTCCTACAAGATGTGCACGTTGAGGATCTTCCAAGGGAGTACGTCTAGCAGAAATGATGCTTCAAAGTAACTCTTTATTGAGTCTTTGAAACACCTTTATATTCAATTCTTGTTGTAAAAATCTCTCTTCAAGAAAAAGAGATTGACCTTCTCTAGTGGACAAGTGAGCTTTAATTTTACTTTTACCTTTCCCCTAGTTAGATTCCTTTGGGAGTGGTGGGAGTTGGTTATTTAAAAGCATACCTAGATTTTTGATAGGCCTCTATTTTCGAGTATGTAAACCTTATTAATTTTCCTCAGTGTTCCCCATATAATAGATAAGAACTTTATCTTATGATTACCCTAAACTATACTCATTTTCTAGAGGATCTTCTATAATGGTGTTAATGAAATTAACTAACGCATAATGCACTGATGGAATTCTATCATTATGTTTGTAAGATTGTCTCCCTCTGTATCTTCCATGAGACTATGTTATCTTATATGTTTTGTTCCTATAAAATGTTTGGCAAACAGTTTCCCAGAGGGAATCCTTGGATAGTTCAGTTGTGCACTCTCTTTATGGCTTCTTCTTAAATCAGGAGAAAAATGACTTCTATGTAGGAGGGGATTGTAAATGTCAAACAAAACTACCCCTGCAGGTTAGTTCTATTCCTATTCATATTCGTCAAACTCTTGAACATTGTTTAATGAATTTCAAGGTTGAATAAAATGATACCTCATCCTTTCATGTTGGGGTGATTCTTGAACTTCTATGGATGAATTTCTTGAAAATTATCATCTAATTTTGCGAATTTTGGTTCGAACATTAGCTGGGTTCATTTTCAGACAACCACTCAAATGACCTATTTTGTAAGATCATTGTGCTCTTTTAGACATTTTCATTCATTGATGACTGACATCCTATAAGGTTGACTCCTCAAGATTCTCAGATGATTGATGTAATATTAACTCAACGAATTCTTTTCTTTGGGCCTTACTCTGATGAGGGCTTGTTGAGGCCTTTTCATGAGTGTACATTCAATTACATTCAAAATATATTAGTTGTGGATAACCATGGGAAATAACATTGCATGAGACCACTTTTGGATGAATTTTTTGATTCTAGAGTGTAGTGAAATGCAATGCTCCATGTGCACCCCATCCTCTGATATGAATAAAAAATAGGGTGTCAGAAATTAACTGGCATATCCTTTTTAGTTCATTAAGGCTTACATGCTGAAGGTTTCTCCACTGTTTTTAAAAATTTAGATGTGGGGAAACTGAGAGAGATTCCATGTAAATTTAGCATTTCAACCCTTATATTACCTTTACGTGATTTTTATTTTCATCATATGGTAAATCCTTGGATTTAAAATGATGAATATTCTTCTCTAAGTTGAGGCGGATATCATGAATAAAATCTTCTTCCATGAATTATTTAATGTTATACTTGGAATTTTCCATAGGATAGAACTTCACATGTATTCCTCCTTTAGCCAATTGTTTTCTCATGTTTAACATATCATCATCATCTTTTACTAGAGATTTCTATACTTGGTCTAACCAAAGTGGATGCTCTGTATTAGATGAAAAATGACCCAAGGGTGGTTCTGAGAATGATCATTCCCTTAAGATTCCTTCTAGTAGAGAAAGTGTTACACCTATCAATGAAAAAGCATCAGACATGACTAGCCTTGTGTTTGCAAGTGCCTCAAGATAGAAGTGCAATCTCACCGCTACATTATAAATTATAGAATTATCATGAAAATTCAAAATACTACTGTGGAAAAGGCTTTTACAGTGAATGAAATCATGGGGAGGAACACCATGGTGTATTATAATAAGGTATTAATCCTCTTGCTCCTTGGTCTTCTGGCCACACTGAGGGTTTTCGTAGATCTCATCTAGAGATAAGTGCTCTGGATTGACTAAATTTTCATGAATAAAGCCTTCATGATGAAATGTATAATGGGGAACTTCAAAATTACTGCTACCACTCCCCTAATTTGGTAATTATAGGATAAGATCATGAGCTACAATAGATAAATGTCTGAGAGAATCAAGAATTCCAGCATTAAGAGGATCCAAATCGTAGCTTGACTCTTGATTCTCCAACTGTGATTGGTGAGACTTCTTTTTGAATGTTCACTTACACATAGTTGGGGCCACTTTATAGGAAAAGTGGTTATCATGGGTAGGTGTATGTTCCTACCTAAGATTGGTTACCATAACGGGCCGATTACCTTCAGTTGTAAAGGGTGAATGTTCCCGATCTTGTTGTTCGTATGATATGGGGGAGTATGACCCATGACCCTCATAGACTAGAATATATGTACGTATCTACTTTGTGATGACATGATGATTTTACATCCCACATGTGGGGATAGATTTATGTGTATGTCCCCATGGTAATGCAGAAGTATTTGTTATAATATCCTAGCATGATTTCAGAATATGGGCTGGGATTTTCATCTGCCCATTCACCATTAATAAGATGTGTTTGGTGACTTCAACAGTCGGAACAATAATATACATCCATTCAGTATCTGGAGTAGGTGTATGTGTCTACTCCTGACCTCCTCTTCCTATCAATGGGTATTGACAGTACTCATTCATGGGGTAGAGAGTTGGGTCTATCCCAGATTTGTCGTCAGAGATTTCTGATTGACTTCTCGAGGTGATTCCAAATGAAATGGTTTGTAGGCATGATGAACGCTAGTAGGTGTATGTGACTTATGTCTGTTTCCCATCATGTATGGTTGAAAAACATCCTTTAATAGTGGTATATGAGACTACTGTAATAAATGGTGATTGTAAGCAGGTGTATGTTTCTGTTTAGCAGTTTCCACAACATTGGATTGGTAGGCATCTTTAAATGTAGTCAGAAAAGGCTGCTGAATAGCAGATAACTTGTATGCAGGAGTATGTTCCTGTTCACTTTACTCTGATAGATTTATCTGGTTGGATTGGTGGGTTGCTTCCAAACTCATATTATAGACAACAATATTTGGACAAATGGGTGTATGTACCCTCTTGTGGTTCTCCATCAAGTTAGGTTTATGGACTTCTCCAGAGGGGACAGATGTAGGAACATACTCCTTAATGATAGAACATTGTCCCTGGTGGTTCTTCTTGCATGCTTGGGTCTGAGAGACCTAGGCTGAATGTCTATAGGCAACACCCCCATCATATTGGGGTTTCACTACCGTGCAATTCTGCTGGTATCCATTATTGGTGGGAGTCCTAAGGAAGGATCCCTATATCCTTGAATTGATGCATGAGTGACCTCTTGATCTACCTCCCAATAGGATTGGAGGGATTGGTTGTTGTGTTTCAGGGATAAGTACCTAAAATAGTTGAAAATGGTGGTTGGAACCGTCTACTACTTGATCATCGGTCATCGTTGGCCAAATGATCGATAATTATTATTAATTAAGAGGGCATATCGGGCAGCCTCCAAATTCATATTTGTATAATTATGATGATACTTCTTTATCAACACGTTGGAGAAATATCATTGAAGACACTGTGTGGGTGATGACGTCCTCCTCGTGGATGAAGATCTGGATTATGTAGCGGCCGAGAAGTTTGCAGATGTCATCTTGAAGAAATCCATTTTTGACTGAAGGGAGTTCTTGGAAAAAACATCAAAAAAGAATAAAATCCAATAAAGTGACATCTCTTATATGAATACACATGTGATTTATTCTTTTCTATAGCCTTCCTTTATCAATTGTTGGTGTCCTGACAGGTGGGTAACATTATTAACTTGGTTAAGGATTCACGTTGGGTTCACCATTTTCGTTTCAGAGTTCCTTGAAACGTGTGTTCCAGTTTTAAGAATCAATACTTCTAGGCAGTTTCCATTGGATTTTTTTATGGTACCAGAAACCTTCAAAAGTTCATTATCTAATGTGTACTTTATTTCTAAAGGTAGGTTTCCATTAATTTTAAACTTAATGATACTTAGGAACGTGCATTGGTAGAGAGGACGGGAGGTCGGACTCATCACACCATTTTTTTGGGGGAATTTATTTCTACTATGGGACTCTCTTTATAAATTTAAGATATTTTCATGAATGCTTATTAATCCCCCAAGTATAACATAAGTTTCCCTCTGAAGTTACAATCAATTATTAACATTTATAAAATTTATAATCATCAGTATTTATTCAAGGTTCTTAATTAATGTATATATCCATATGTATTCAAGGTTCTCCATAAATGGTATCTTAAAAAATGCTATTTCAAGATTCTTTTAATAATCATTATGATGATAATGGTTTTTAAGCCACTCAGTGGGGACCTCTAGAATTTATTTTCATCCAGGGAGACGAAGGATTGTTTTGATATTGGGATCATACCCATAAAATAGGATACATACGTATCCTTGTAAAATGAATCATAACCCTCATAGTTTGGTGCCTCTTCATGGGACACATCATACCTTTTAAATTCAAGTGATTGGGATCCAACCATACATTTTAATTTCATATTGTAATTAAATATAAGTGAAAGGTGCTTAGTCAATGTTTGGTGTGGGAAATGTGCTAAAACAGCCCAAGGAACTTGGAAAGAATATGGGTTTCCAAGTATGATTAAAACCTATTGGGAATATGGACCAAGGAGAATTGGGTTGATTTCAATTTTTGGGTTTTAACCTCAAGGAGTATTCCTACGTATCCTATTTGGATGGGAATCAAATCCCATACAGTTAAAAAAGTCTCATAGGAGAGTATTGTCCATTGAGAGAAATGTGTTTGAGGTTACTACCAGAAAAATATGCCTTGATGGTTTAGGGGTTTAATTTGGGGATTATTCCCAAAGAGGATGCCTAGATTAATGGAATTAAGGTCCAATTCTGAAAAAGGATTTCCCGTGAGCTCGGACCCTAGAAGGGCTTCCTATATTTCATAGTTTGAACTGGAATCAGATTTCCCGTAGTTCCTTCACTGTGAGTGTTTTTTCAAATGTTGTAATCATTGTGAATCTCTAAACCCACGTGACTCATTCTCAGTGTGAGGAATAAAAGGATGGGAAATGTTCGACAATGGCACTCACTTTTCCTTCCTTACTAGTGGAGGAGGGCGAGCCTACGGAGGTGACAGTGTATGAGGGCAAGGTGACCTGAGAAGAGGGAGATGCAATGAGCCCTCACTCTATTCTCTTTACATAGAATAAGGGTCCAATGAAAGGAATAAGGTATGAAGGTTAGGGGATTACAATAGGATGTAATCCCATGGTGACAAAGCGTAGTGAGGGAGGGAAAGGTTAACAAAAGTCACTGTTCCCATCTCTCCTATGGTGTTTGGCACCGAAGACGGGAGGAGGAGCAATGATGCTACCTTATAAAGAAAATAAAGGGGCTTACACCAGGATGGTTTCCCAAAAATTAATCCTGGTAGGGTAGGGATACTTCTATTTTATTCAAATGGAAGATAAGAAAGTGTGAAATTTACCTTCCATACCAGAGATCTGAGGTTCTGTGTCGTCTATTTGAGAAGGGAGAGGTCAGGACCCAAACCCTCCTCCAAACTGGGAACATCCCAACACTATTCCTAAGAGAAAGGTCTACGTGACTATGGATATACAAACCCAAAAACACTCTATGAACCCTAAACCTATTGTAAAATAAAATGTGGTAAACCTCTGATTGTGGATATAAAAACCCAAATAAGAGAAACGTTGATGTTTATTTCCCCATGTTTTGATAAGTCATGAGGTTTCGGTGGAGGTCTAAATAGAATCCCTTTCAAACAAGGGATCCAATGAAGAAGAAGCTTTTAAATGAATGGATTTTAAGAGGGGTTCATGGATTTTAGACTCAAGAGAGTAAGTGAATAAAAGAAGGCCACTCAAGTAGATAAGGGTGCACATGTATGGGCGTGTAAGTAGACTTGGGTGACCTGATATCCACTTAAGCGATGAACAAGGTGTATGGTAATACTTGGGAGAGACATGGATCAAGAATTCATGAGTATTCATAGGTGGTCCCTGAAGTTGGGAACTCAAGTTCCTTTGAATGGTATAGGTGGCGCACAAGTTTTTCTAATATAGGGAGGTGGGGCGCTTTAGCAACCCATGTTTTATGGTGTTCGAGCACTAAAATGTCTTAAGTCCAATGATCCTCCTTTAAATCCTCTACTCAAGATGTTGAATAACTACCATGAAAGTTTAAGAAGACATGGGAGAAGCACTAGGGATAATAGAGTAGCAATTTGGATTCAGGGAAATTCATCTGTACAAAGGAAGTCCGTAAGTGTCTATTTATAGGGAAAAATAGGAACCTGGACAAAATAATATTGGGTGTGCAAGTACCCTGTGCACCGATAGTGTTTTGGCTCGACTAATGTGACACTTTGAGTACATATCCAAAATTGTGACTTCATTTAGATCCAACATGGTGGCGCATAGGTATTTGTGTGTAGGTACCTTGGGTGCCTATTTAAGCACTTTTCCAAATTAATTTAACTATATAGCGGGACTACGCCCTCAAAACCCTTCTTGGGATCGCTGCTAGTCTGCGGTCCCAACCCTTCGGCCTAGTGCCTTCACTACCTTCACTGACCACCATGAAAAATACTGAGTCATACCATGAACTTTTTTGTGCCTGATTGTGGTCATTTTGAGTCATGAAACATGGAAATACATATTCAATTGCAAAGAAGTAAATACAAAATATTTCATGGTGTCTACAATTATATCCATAAAAATGGAGGGTGTATTAGTAAATCCAAATAGAATTTCTATAAATTCATTATTTCGATACCTCATATGAAATTTCGTATTTGGAATGTCTTCCTTATTTACATGTAATTAATAATACCCAAAATGAAGTGGAATCTTATAAAAATATTGACCTCTGTGAAGATGATCCAATAAGTCATCAATGAAATGTAAGGGATACCTGTTCATTATAATAATATAATTAATTTTACTATCATCAATATATATCCTCATAGATCCATATTTATTTTTAAGAAGAATAGGGGTTTACCAAGGTGAAATACTAGGGTATATAAATCCTTTTTTACACAACTCTAGTATTTTTTTCATCAATTCCACTAATTCCATAGAGGTTATTCTACAGGGATTCCTTGATATTGGTCTTGCATCTGAGATTAAATAAATTAAAAACACAACTTCATGTTCTAGTGTATTTATAGGTAATTCCATATTAAATACATATAGTTATTCTTAGAAAATATGTACATACTCAATTGAAATATTAACCTTTCCATCTATATTTTTATACTCTTTCTTCCCGGAATCTTATTTTGTAGAGCTACTAGAGTTGTATCTAGATGGGAGTTAGATGATGAAGTATCCCCTCTATGTTTAAGAAATTTTACATCTTCATCATGAGTCATAATTACCTTATCCTTACTATAAATGTTTTCATTATAATTTTAAACATAATCCATACCAATAAATATATAAATAGAAATCATATGAATAATAATCAATTTTTCAAATAGAAAATACTTGTGGTTCATAACTGGAACTGACTGACACATCCTTATTGTAGTGAGATTTCCACTAGGAGTTTTCATTGAAAAGTCCCATTATAAGGGTCTAGGTAAATATCTAATTTTAATAGATAAATTACAATATACTAAAGAGTGTGATAATTTATAATCAAATAATGCATTAGCTCAATTTGATTCTATGATAAAAAAATCATCCATGAAATCATTGGGAACTCCAACATCAGCTATAGTGATCATATAACCTTAACATTCTCCCCTAGGTATCTTCCATGGTATTTTTCCTTAATTCATGGGGAATTGTTTTTGAATAATTACCCATTTATCTATAGATTATGCAATATACATCCTTTATTTGTTTCCTCCCCTTACATTATTATCTATATGAACCTTATATATTCAATTATAATAAACTCTCATACCCTTCAAGCATTTTATATGATTTTTATTTCTATAATTTTCACATCATGGGAATTAATTTGCACCCCTCTTCTTCTTTGATACTTTACCATTTCATCGGTTCTAACCATCTTTATATTATCATTATTTTACTTAAAGATATATGATCTTGAAAATTCCTTTTCTATTTTGAGGAAAGTTAAAACTATTTCATCATATGATGAAAAATTGGAGATATCGGTGCCCTTTGGATGTTTGGATTAATAAATTTAAATAAATAGTAATTATTTCTCCCTGTATTGAAAATATAAGGCATAATATTCTAGGATTATCTTGTAAAGGTTTCATCATACTCTAGAAAAAATTGTTCCTCCTTTTTCAATAATATGTGGAAATTTCTCTTTAAATTGAATAACAGTCCAATAAAAGAAAGAAGGGATGAAGGTTTGGGGCTTACAATAGGATTGATGCCCATAGTGATAAAGCTCAGTGATAGAGGGAAAGGGTATTAAAAGTCACTATGCCTATCACTCCTATGGTATTTGGCACCGAAGAAGAGAGTAGGAGCAATGATGCTACCTTTTAAAGAATGTAAAGTGTCTTACACTGGGATAGTTTTCCTAAAATTGATCTTGGTAGGGTAGAGAGACTTCTCCTTCATTCAAAAGGAATAAAATAAAGAGTGAATTTTACCTTCCCAACCAGATATCTGTGGTTCTGGGTTTTCTCTTTGAGAAGGGATAGTTCATGACCCAAACCCTCCTCCAAACCGAGAACATCCCAACAGTACTCCTAGGAGAAAGGTCTATGAGACTATGGATATTCAAACCCAAAGACACTCTATGAACCATAACCCCATTGTAAAAAAAATGTGGGAAACCTCTGACTGTGGATATAAAAACCCAAATTGAAGATACACTGATATGTCTTTCCCAAATGTTTGATAATTCATGAGGTTCTAGTAGAGGTCTCAACATAATCCCTTTCAAAAAGGATCCATGAAGAAGAATCCTTTACATGAATGGATTTGAAGAGGGCTTGATGGATTGTAGAATGAAGAGAGTTAGCGAATCAAAGAGGTCCATTCATGTAGATAACGGTGTGCATGTATGGGTGCATAAGTAGACTTGGGTGACCTAATATCAACTTAAGCGATGAACAACTTGTATTGTAATACTTGGGTGATACTTGGCTTAGGCATTCACGAGTATTCATAGGTGGTCCCTGAAGTGGGGCACTCATGTTCTTATGAATGGAATAGGTGGCGTGTGAGTGTTTCTGATTTAGGAAGGTGGGGCACTTTAGGCATGAAAGTGTTATGGTTTTCAAACACTAAATTTTCTTATGTCCTATGATCCTATATTAAATCTACCTCTCAAGATGTTAAAGAACTACTTTGAATGTTTAGGAAGACTTGGGAAAATCACTAGGGAGACCAAAGAAGCAATTGGGATTCGAGGAAATTCATCTATACAAATGAAGGCCCTAATATTCTATTTATAGGAAAAAATAGAAACCTGGGCGAAAGGTGATTAGGTGCGCAAATACCTTGTGCACCGACAATGTTTTGGCATGGCTAATGTGACACATTGAGTGCATAGAAAAAATAGTGACTTCATTCAGATCTAGCATGGTGGCGCATAGGTATTTGTGCACAGGTACATTGGGTGCCTCTATAGTGAATTAGCCAAATTGATTTCCCTATACCGTGGGGGCTACACCCCCACAACCCTTCTTGGGATCGCTGCTAGTCTGCGGTCCCAGCCCTTCGGCTCGGTGCCTTCACTACCATCACTGACCCCCATGAAAAATACAGAGTTATGCCAAAATATTTTTTGATCCCGGTTGTGGTCGTTTTGAGTCGCGACACATGGAAATACATATTCAATTATAAAGTAGTGAATACAAAAAATTTCATGGTGTCTACAATTATATCCATAAAAATATAGGGTGTATTAGTAAATCCAAATGGAATTGATATAAATTTATAATTTTGATACCTCATATGAAATTTTGTATTTATAATTCTTTCCTTATTTACTTGTAATTGATGATACCAAAAATGAAGGTGAATCTTATAAAAATATTTACCTCTGTGAAGTTGAACCAATAAGTCATCAATGAAAGTTATGGGATGCCTATTCATTATAATAATAGAATTAATTTCATTGTAATTAATATATATCCTCATAGATCCATATTTATTCTTAAGAATAATAGGGGTTCCCCAAGGTGAAATACTAGGGTATATAAATTCTTTTTTACACAACTCTAGTATTTGTTTTTAAATGTTAGGGCCAAAGAATCATTTATTCTCAAATCAAAGAAAATACCTCTTTTAACTGAGTAGAGGGAGACCCATTACAAAGCCCAAAGGCCTAGTGGACATTTAGCCCATTACATGGCCCGTAGGCCCAATTTTTTGGCCCAAGGCCCATTCTATGCATAGTACTACAACAGTACCCACCTTCTACAGTGCCAGACAGTACCCTTTGCCGCTACAGTGCTCTGCCAATGCTATAGTGACATGTAGCCGCTATAGTACCCGCCACTTCTACAATACACTAGTGTTTTACAATAGTACCTGAACCCAATGGTTTTTGAACCCCCCCTTTTCTCATTAATTCAACTAATTCCATATAGGTTATTCTATAGGTATTCCTTGATATAGCTCCTGTATGTGAGATTAAATCAATTAAAAATCAACTTCATGTTCTATTGGATTTATTGGTAATTCTATAGTAAATACATCTAGTTATTCCTAGAAAATATGTACATGCTCAATTCAAATATTAACCTTTCCATTTATATTTTTCTACTCTTTATTCCATGAATCATATTTAGTAAAGCTACAGGAGTTTGATCTAGAGGGGACTCAGATGAGGAAGTATCCCCTCTATGTTAAAAGAGTATTACATCTTCATCATGTGTCATAATTACCTTATCCTTATTACAATTTTTTTCAGTATAATTTTAAATATAATCCATACCAATAAATATATCAATATAAACAATATGTATAATAATCAATTTTTAAAATAGGAAACACTTATAGTTCATAATGGGAACTGACAGACACATCCTTATTGTACTGAGATGTCCGCTAGGAGTTTTTATTAAAAACTCCCATTATAAGGTTCTAGGTAAATATTTAATTTTAATAGAAAAATTAGAATATATTAAAGAGTGTGATGATATAGAATCAAATAATTAATTAGATTAATTTGATTCTATGATAAAAGAATCATCCATGACCTCATTGGGAACTCCAACCTCAGCTATAGTGATCATATAAGCTTAGAATTCTCCCCTAGGTCTCTTCCACGATATTCTCCCTTAATTTTTGAGAAATTTGTTTTTGAATAATTACACATTTCTATAGATTATGCAATATACATCCTTTATTTGTTTCCTCCCCGTACATTAATTAGCTATATGACCCTTATATATTCAATTTATAATAAACACTTATACCATTAAATCATTTTATATGATTTTGATTTCTAAAATGTTCACATCATGGGAATTAATTTGTACCCCTCTTCTTCTTTGATACTTAAAATTTTCATGGGTTTTAACCAACTTCTTATTATCTTTATTTTACTTAAAGATACAAGATCTAGAATTTTTTTCTATTTTGAGAAAAGTTAATACTATTTAATCATATGATGAAAAATTGTATAGATCAGTGCCCTTTGGATGTTTGGATTAAGAAATTTAAAGAAATAGTAAATATTTCTCCCTTTAATGAAAATATAAACCATAATATACTTGGATTGTCTTGTAAAATATTCATCATACTCCAAAACAATTTGTTCCTCCTTTTTTAATAATATGTTAAAATGTATCTTTACATTGAATAAGGGTCCAATGAAAGGAAGAAGGGATGATCGTAAGGGGATTACAATTGGATGGATGTCCATGGTGACAAAGCACCATGAGAGAGGTAAAGGGTAACAAAAGTCAATGTGCCCATATCTCCTTTGGTCTTTGGAACCGAAAAAGAGAGGAGGAGAAATGATGCTACCTTATAATGAAAATAAAGGTGCTTACACTAGGATAGTTTCCCTAAAATTGATCCTGGTAGGGTAGGGAGTCTTCTCCTTTGTTCAAAAGGATGAAAATAAAGTGTGAAATTTACCTTCCCTACCATGTATCTGAGGTTCCGGGTCATCTCTTTGAGAAGGGAGAGGTCATGACCCAAACCCTCCTCTAAATCGGGATTATCTCAACACTGTTCGTAGGAGAAAGGTCTATGTGACTATGGATATAAAAACACACAGCCACTCTATGAACCCTAATCCCATTGTAAAACAAATGTGGGAAACCTATGACTATGGATATAAGAACCCAAATAAGAGACATGATGATGTATCTTTCCCAACAGTTTGATAAGTCATGGGGTTTTGGTGGAGGTTGCAACAGAATCCCTTTCAAACAGGGGATCCAATGAAGAAGAAGCATTTCCATGAATGGATTTTAAGAGGGCTTGATGTATTGTAGATTGAAGAGAGTAAGTAAATCAAAGAGGGCCACTCATGTAGATAAGGGTGCCCATGTATGGGTGTATAAGTAGACTTGGGTGACCTGATATCCACTTAAGAGACGAACAACATGTATGGTAATACTTGGGAGAGATTGGCTCAATCCTTCACGAGTATTCATAGGTGGTCCTAGAAGTGGGTCACTCATGTTTCTATGAAAGAAATAGGTGGCGTGCAAGTGTTTCTGATTTAGGGAGGTGGGGCGCTTTAGGCATGTAAGTGTTATGGTTTTAAAACACTAAAAGGTCTTAAGTCCAGTGATCCTCTTTTAAATCCTCCACTCAAGCAGTTGAAGAGCTACATTGAAAGTATAGGAAGACTGGGGAGAAGCTCTAGGGAGACCATAGCAGCAATTGGGATTCAGAGAAATTTGTTCATACAAATGAAGGCCCTAAGTGTCTATTTATAGGAAAAAAATAGGATCCGAGGTGAATAGAGGTTGGGCGCTCAAGTACCTTGCACACCCACAGTGTTTTGGCTTGACTAAGGTGACACATTGATTACATATCCAAAATAGTGACTTCTTTCAATTCCAACATGGCGGTGTGTAGGTATTTGTGCGCATGTACCTTGGGTGCCTCTTTAGGGACATATCCATATTAATTTATCAATACCGTGGGGGAAAAATCCCCACAACCCATCTTGGGACCGCTATCAGTCAGCGATCTGAGCCCTTTTTCTTGTTGCCTTCGCTACCATCACTGACCCCCATGAAAAATAAAGAGTCATCCCACAAACATTTTGAAGCATGGTTGTGGTCATTTTGAGTCACGGTACATGGAAATAAATCTTCAATTGTGAAGAAGTAAATATAATGAATTTCATGGTGTCTAAAATTATATCCATAAAAATAGAGGGTGTATTAGTAAATACAAATGGAATTTCTATAAATTTATAATTTCAATACGTCATATAAAATTTTGTATTTGTAATGTCTTCTTTATTTAATTTTAGTTGATGATACCAAAAATGAAGGTGAATATTATAAAAATTTTGACCTCTATGAAGATGATCCAATAAGTCATCAATGCATGGTAAGGGATACCTATTCACTATAATAATAGAATTAATTTCACTATAATAAATATATATCCTCATAGATCCATATTTATTCTTAAGAAGAATAGGGGTTCCCCAAGCTGAAATACTATGGTATATAAATCCTTTTTTACACAACTCTTATAGTTTTCTCATCAATTCCACAAATTCAATAGAGGTTATTATATAGGGATTTTTTTATATAGGTCTTGCATATGAGATTAAATCAATTAAAAACTCACCTTTATGTTTTAGTGGATTTATAAGTAATTCCTTAGTAAACATCTAGTTTTTCCTAGAAAATATGTACATACTCAATTTAAATATTATCCTTTCCATCTATATTTTTATGCTCTTTCTTCCATGAATCTTATTCTGTAGAGATACTAGAGTTGGATCTAGATGGGGATTAGATGATGAAGTATCCCCTCCATGTTTGAATAATTTTACATCTTCATCATGAGTCATAATTACCTTATGCTTACTATAAATGTTTTAATTATAATTTGAAATATAATCCATAACAATAAATATATCAAAAGAATCCATATGTACAATAATCAATTTTTCAAATATGAAATACTTATGGCTCATAATGGGAACTGACTGACACGTCCTTATTGTAGTGAGATGTCCACTAGGATTTTTTATTGAAAACTCCATTTATAAGGTTCTAAGAAAATATCTAATTTTAATAGAAATATGAGAATATATTAAAGATTGTGATGATTTAGCATCAAATAATGTATTATCTTAATTTGATTCAATGATAAAAGAATCATTTAGTACATCATTGGGAACTCCAACCTCAACTATAGTGATCATATAAGATTAGCATTATACCCTAGGTCTCTTCCACGGTATTTTCCCTTAATTCATGTGGATTTTTTTTTGAATAATTACCCATTTAGCTATAGATTATGAAATATACATCCTTTATTTGTTTCCTCCCCCTTAAATTAATTAGCTATATGAACCTTATAAATTCAATTATAATAAACTCTCATACCCTTCAAGAATTTTATATTATTTTTATTTCTAAAATGTTCACATCATGATAATTAATTTGTACCCCTCTTCTTCTTTGATACTGTACCTTTTCAGGTGTTTTAACTACATTATTACTATCTTTATTTTACTTAAAGATATAAGATTTTGAAAATTCCTTTTCTATTTTAAAGTATGTTAATTCTATTTCATCATATGATGAAAAATTGGATAGATCGGTGCCCTTTGGATGTTTGGATTACAAAATTTTAATAAATAGTAAATATTTATCACTATATAGAAAATATAAACCCTAATATACCTGGATTATCTTGTAAAGGCTTCATCATACTACAGAACAATTTGTTCCTACTTTTTCAATAATATGTGCAAATTTCTCTTCATTTTAGTTCCTTTATCACGAGGGAAATATTTTTTGAATAATATGACTTTAAAATATTTATACTCTAAATGTTCTATTCCTTCTTCCTATGAAGTATTCTAGATCAATAAGTGTCACTGATCAATATCACCTCTAAGATAATACACAACCAGCATAACCATTTCCCATTAATTGCATCCCAAGGTATGAAATATCTTTTCAGTAGTCTTTTATTACTCAGAAAACTCTATATTAGTAGTTCCACTAAAACATAGAGGTTTATATCTCATAAATTGACAAAATATAGGTCTATCATGCCATGTAACATTAATGTTCTCTATATGTGAATAGTTATTGAACACAAACTATGTTGGATTCCCAAATATGGATATTATTTCCTCTACTACAAGACTAACTTTACTGGTTTCTCGGTTTATAAATTTCTACCTTTACCAAGGGTATTGATTCACTTTAATTGGTTGGGTTCCCCTACAATGTAATGGCACACACTATACTAACTAATGTCTTAATCATCAGGAATATTGAGAAAAAAATCTCTAATTGTAAAGTATTTCAAATACTATATGAGATTACCATAATTCTAATATCATATACTATTATATAAAATAAAATTCCCATGAATTATAATTAAAATTATGTGATACCAACTACAATAACACTAACTCTACAACCCAGAGATAGTGTCAACATTATTTCATTGGATTAGGTTATAAGGGATCTCACCATGCACTATTGATTAGTTTAGTACTCTTCGAAAACTAGATACAAACATGATTATCATATTACATTGAAAATATAAAATATGTAACATAATATATATTATGGCGTCCATGATATTATTAATAACATCCTTCCTATTATCCTGGGGAATGAATAGAAAATTCAGTGTGATATTAGATGATGATTAATGGTTATATACAACAGAAGCTATCCTGAGTAAGTATATAATAATCAATATAGTAAGGTAAATAACTAGAAACGCATTATATTCAATCAATAACAAGAGCATACAAGAAATCCATAGATAATATGAATGTAATAATATTGTGGATAATAGTAACTGAATTCTCAATAAAATAAATTTTTAGTATTGGACGTCATGATATCAGACATTATGATACCTCTAATTTTAATACCCTTCAAGAGTAATGTTTGTAAATATTGGTAAACACCCATTTAATTTGGCCAACTAATATGTCTCATGAGACCCGTCAATGAATCGTGGGGATATATTATTTTGATCCCCACCGAGCATTGAATGTATAATTAATTCCACACATATCAAACAATCCACTACTGGGAAATTGGTCTATACCCACAGTTTTGCAAAAAACCGTGGGTATAGGGTACCCATATTCCCACGATTTTTCAAAACTGTGGGTATATGGATAGTATGTGAAACTATACCCACGTTTTACCAAAACCGTGGGTATAGTCCACCTATACCCACAGTTATGCAAAAAACTGTGGGTATAGCTTTCTCACGTTATGGCAGGGATATAAAATTAGGCAGGACACGAATAAAATTTGGTGAGAAGGAATTATTTGACGCTTTATATTAATATATTTATATAAATATAAATATAAACTTTCAAAAGTTCTTTAGATCGATTGGTAAATCCTTCTTCGTGGGTGCTGTAGGTCACCGGTTCAAATCCACCTTATCGCATTTTTTGAATTTAAATACCCCACGTGGATCATATTAATATAAATATGAAAATGTATGTACATATAAAAAATATAAATCACAGCTCTGTTGGCCTGTTGGTGGGGTGCGACCGCGAGGCTCAGCGTGAGGTGTGGGTTCGAAACCCCCCAGGCATTTTTTTTAATTTAAATACCCCCTATTAATATATATATTCAGATGTATGTATATATAACAGATAAAAATCACATCTCGGTTAGTCCGTTGGTGGGGCGCAATCGCGAAGCTCCGCACGAGGCCCAGGTTCGAAACCCCCTGGGTGTGTTTTTTGAATTTAAATACCCCACGGTTTTCAAACCGTGGGGTCTGTTGTGTGCCGCGCTGGAACAACGATGTTCCAAATTTGACTCCCCTATACCCACATTTCTCCAAACTGTGGGTATAGGCTGAGACCCTTATACTTACGCCATTCCAGCCCATGGTTCCAAAAAACGTGGGTATAGGATATACCCACAGTTTTGGGGGCTATACCCACGGTTTTGAACTGTGTGTACAGGTCGTTTATCCAATAGTGATTGATTTAATTCATGAGAAATATTATTTCCAATAAATGTTTTTATTTAGTAAATAATATTGAATATCAATATTTCCGTGGTAAATAAAATAACATTCAATGTAAAACATCATATCTGTAAATGATGTATGGTCCAGGAAATAATAAAATCCATGATACAAGGAATATTGATATTTAATGTAAATTTAATTTTCAATAATTATAAGAATTTTAATGTTTCAGGAGAACATTAATAAACAAAAAATTAATTAGAGACAAAATATAACCTTCAACTTATCTGAAATAAATGTTTTGAAATAAATGCATTTCATTTGTATAATAAAATAAAATAGATTAGAAACAATTTCTCAATGTATTTTTCATTGTAATATAATGGATTTATTTTACACAAATATAAATAGTGTAAAATAGTTGTGTTAGTGTGAAGGTTCGTCAAGGTTGTATAATTTGAAAAACATTTTTTTGACTTTGTTGTAATGAATTTTGAAAATGACCCATTTTAGGATACAATTATAAATAATAATTTCATACCATTTAGAAATTCATAAAAACCCTAAAATATCATTTATAAATATATTTTTTAATTAAAAAGTTTTTTCATAAACCAATTTTTAATGATATGGATATTGAATAATAATAAACCCGATCAATAAGGGAAATATGATTGGCTTTTATTTTAAACATTATTCTTGTAAGAGTAACATTAGATGAATCATTAATCAACATTAATAAAAATATATTCATGTTAAATAACATGAAGGGTAAATATATGAACCATATTAAATTAAAAATGTTCATATTATTTAATATGTCTTCACAGAGTCGAAATTGAGATGAACTCTCTTACTGTAGGTTCAACCCATCATGTACACTATTTATCTTCAATTATAATGAACTTCTCTTAATTATTTACCTTCTTAAAAACCATTATAAGGTTATTTTTTTATTTTATTTAATACCATGTTTTATTTAATTAATTAATTAATTAAGTTCATGCCAGATGTTTTGATGATTTTTGACTCATATGTCAAGCATCAATAAGTTGAATATTGTAAAAAAATTATTTATTGAATAATCTATAAAATTATAATCATTACATAATTAAAGTTTTAATACATTAAATATACATTTAAATACAATAAATATTGATGGTTTTAAAAAATGAACTATGTTGCAATCATTGAGATGGTATTCCATACATACACATGAGTAATGTTTTCAATTTTATAATGATCATGACGGAAAAAATGTAAGTATGATTTTATTGTTACATGATGATAATCATATCACCAATATAATGTTACTTATTTAAATAAACTTATATAAACTATCCATGTGAAGGAGTGTTGAAAAACGAATCACATTAATTTATGAAGGTGGTAGTGTACACGTATACAGAAATAACATCATCCTTTTTCAATGAATAAATAGGTAAAAAATAAATGATATATCACTTTTCTAGAATTATTAATATTTCATGATTATCATATATATTCATTAAATCTATCTTTATATCTATCTGTGAGAGATAGTGATGGGAAAACAATTACATCATTTCCTAAGGTGGTTGCACAACGTATACAAGAACGACAAATTTTATTCCCATGTTATTGAAGATGCTATATATGTATGTTATACCATTATAATAGTAACATATTATAGTATGGTATATATTAATATGATTTTATTTTTCTTATTTGAAAAATATTTTAAGGAGGTGTAAGATTAAATAAAATGATAATCATCTATTAAGAATGATACCTCTTCATTGAACAACCTCTATAGGATTATACATAAATCCATACTATATTGTTTTCTAATAAAAAAGGACTATAGGATGTGGGAATGGATGTAAGGAATATATCCTTTTAGGTATTCTCAGAATCTAAGGGTTTTTAAGAGTGAATAAAAGAGGATAAAAGGTGAACTTTTATATGTGAGGGGAGGGGAAATTTTGAAATTTCTTAAAGTAAAAAATTAATATAAAATTATTTCCATATTAAAATATATCCAAACTAATATAATTATAATATTGGATGATTATAGATCAAAACCCAATATCAGTATTTTCACTATTCATTTTAAAATCAAAATATTTATAAATATCACAAAAAATAACCCTAATATGATTTTCATCTAAAAATTTAAAAAATTAAGTTCATTTAATCAAATAAATTTTCTAGAATTGTTAAAAACCAATTATATCATTTTTTCACAGAAAGTAATAAAAATAATTTTTAAAGAAAACATATCCTTGATGGATAAAATTAATTTAATAAAGAAATTGAGTTTTTATTTCCTAATAAATAATAAATAAATTTTTATTGAGTATTAACATTATATATATTTCATAATGTGGTTATTACTGTTCATACATACCAATTCAATACTATTTCAATAACAATATTTTTTGGTTCTATTAGGCTCGGTGTTGTGTGCTATATACACTACGGAATATAGTGTTTTTATAGTCTTGGGACATTACAATTATATATTATTAAAGTTATTTTATGTATGATATGTGATTTATTGAGGTACAAGTTGTGGGGGATGCCAAAACCTACTCAAATACTATATCGAGATATGGTATGTGATGATCTGATGTTGTGATGCACATGATGCATGGTTTATGGTGATATGATGTGATGCATGGGAGACATGTGGTGTTAATTTAACATAGGTGTATATGTGATGGTTTTCATTAGAAGGTTATGGCTCAGGCTGTGTGATGTTACTGAAGACAAGAAAACTTGTGGGGAAGTGGTAGCTGGGTACCTAGTTTTTATATTATATTATCAATAATATGTGATAGTTGGTAAGATAAATCTATGGTGAGGCTTATAATACATTATAACTAATTAGGTGATGAGTTATACTCCATTATTGTTCACTAATATCAGGTATGGTTTCATTATATTTTGTATGATAGGCTTCATGAAGGATCATAATGAGTATATATGTTATGATCACCCTACATGTATATAAAATAATTTTTTATGTACATAGTAGATGGTTGGTGATTGAGTTAAACATTACAATCCCAGGGAGTTTTTTAAGAGATGATTTGGCTTCAAGATAATTTCAAAGGAAATTTATTATGGTACCTATATTTTTCTCTTCAATTGTTTTGTTTTATGAAATTACATGCATGTATACATTTGCTATGAGTATTATTTTTTGGGTTTTTCTATCTTATCTATCATCTAATTAAATATCAGAGGGTAATGACTCACATTAGTGTGTATGATATAACATCGGTTCTTACCACCAAACCATGGCATATTGGAGGGAGATTTTGGTATCTCTTTTCACACTATCAGTCTAAGAGGAATAACTTTGTGTGGATAGGTTCATGACATAGTGGTATTCAGTGTCCAGTCTGAGGGATATGATTGATTTCATAGGTATGCATATGTGATATATAGAGACGTTGGTAGATAAAGAGTTTTAGAAATGTTTAGTAAGCGATGTAAAAAAGTTACACTAGATTAGACAGAGGTATTTAGGCCCCCTTTGATTTGTTACATGGACCTTTAGGTTCACTAAACCTACTAAGAAATGTAATGATGGTAGCTCGGTGGAGGCCTAGTAAAGGATCATGAATCATACTTATTCTCATCATTTTTTTAAATGGGTAGACCTTGGTAATAGTTTTAATCACCAATAAATAAATAAATAATTAATCTTTAATATTACATGTTTTTATTTTAGGAGTCACAAACAATTTTTTATTTTATTGGTATAACTATAGGTCAACGTACCTGTCATGTTTGTTCCATGGATGTTTTCAAGATGTTCTATAATATCACCATTGAGTAGTGGTCTACAACGATGATGGCTGGGGGAGTATGATCTAGGAGTATCATCCCCATAGTGTGTAGATGTATGAGGGATCTATTTCAGACTATGGGATTAAGGGATGGTTAGAGGTGGTTGAGATATCATTTAGCTTGATCTATGCTGAGAAGGTGTATTGGGTTGTTATGGTTGTGATGATTCTATATAGAGATGTTAAGAAGTGGTGGTTCTTATTCCTAGTGGATAGTGATGAGTTATTAGTATCATGAGAAATGTTCCAAGACCAGTTTCAAGTAGAATATTGTTCTTTGACCATGAAGGTGTCCACTCTCCATGATATATTTTACCATTGATATGGGATATCATGCATGTTGGGGTTTGTGATTAATTTTACCACCCTTATCTAATATTATTTGGACCCATTAATAAATGTGGAGTTAATGTAATGGAATTTTTTGAAGGATTCATGTTTTTCTATCAAGCACCAAGTCACCCTATTTAGGATATAAACCTATCGTGAAGTGATAGTGAGATTATAGGTTTCTATGGATAGGATTGGTTTTTCAGGATAGGTAATTCTTCTACAATCCCCATGTATAATATATATAGTCTCATATTCCTATTATCCTAGAAATAATGGATTTAGGATGGTATGTGTATTAATATCCTATATAATCTCATTTATTAGTTTGGTGTCTCTCCGGACCATGCCAAGGGATCATAAACATGTTTATCATGTGGATAATGAGATCATTAGTTGTGAGAGTTAATAAAGTATCAAGAAGAAAACATGTAGTAGGTGAGCCACTTTAGGTTCCCCCATTTATGATGTTTTATATAGTAGTAGGGAGGTAACGCCCCGACCCTAGTTACCCAGAGTCGGTGAATTATTACATAACATTGGAATGATCACAAGAAAGATCAAATATCGAAAGACCGATTGGTTTAGTAGCCTTGGAAACACTAGATATATTCATAAGTTTTACATTACATCATAAAATGAAAAACTACTACGACAACATAATGTCTCCATATTCCACACTCATATCCCCACATAACATCCCTACAGGTCATTCATAATTTACTTCTTCACTTTCTGGGAAAAATAAAACATAGAAAAGGGGTGAGCTCAAATGCCCAGTAAGGATAACAATATAGCGGAAACTTTCATAAATAAGAATAAACATTTAAGGAAATGTATAACTAAAACAAAAGCCTTTCAAACATGAAATTTCAACATGGTATGGAATAAATAAAATGAAATAATGCCATTTACTTATTCACATGGATATTCTACTAATCGAATAATCACATGCAAAAATCAATAACCACTTTCACAATGTTGGAATGCATAATGTCAGACTATCATAACCACATAGTCAAGGCCTCGTGCCAAGACTACAAATAAGATTTTGTCAAGGCCTTGTGCCAAGACACTAGTTTGTCTCATGAGACCTACCGATGCATCGAGGAGCTATAGCGGGCTCCACCCGTCACATATTAAGTCCAATGCATTCCCATATGAAAAGGTTTAAACATTACATAAACATTCGTATTAAAACTAGCATACGAAATGTCAATACTTTCACCATAAACTATGAATGGTATAAAAATAGCACATCCACAGTCAAACATATCACAAAACCTTCAATACAATATAGAAGTTTTGTATCATAATAAATCAACTTCAAATAATCTTAAAATCCATCAAAGGATGTTGACATAGATGAAATCAAAATTCTTTTTAAAGAAATATCTCCTTTTATTTTGAAATCATTTAAGATCCATATAAAATAAAACATTTTCTTTGAAAATATTCTTATAAGCTTGTAAGGAAAGCTTTGAATATTTTATAACGGCGGAAAATAACCGCACCCGCCGTATAAGTTAAAAAAACATTCTTACCTTAATTCTGTCGAAAAGGTTAAAAAGGACCTTGTTTTGAAAATGACAGAAAGATTCCTCTTATAAAAAGTAAAACAAGGGTATAAATGACTTTAACCCATATTCTTGTAAAAATGTTTTGAAATACATTTTGAAGAAACATGGATGTGGATGATAACGAGATCCCAGCAGATTATTACGTATAAACAACCTCGGATAATGAAAAGATTGTGAAATAAACCTTACCTTGTACTTTTCCTTGGTTGGGGTAGGTTAACCTCCTGTATAATGGTGAAATAAATGTTATTAAATTATAAAATAATCATATACATTAATATGATATCATATATGATCTTTTAATATTGATTTGATAATAATATCTTAGTATTATCGTTGTTTCAGGTGTTAACTTACTTGTTTTCTTTTATATGTTTTATTACGTAAGACATGTTTGTAAAGGATAGGTTTTATATTATTCATATCCAGAATGATATTAAGTCCTTAAACATCATTTTTAAATCATAAAATGATAATTATACTTGAATGGATACGATGGAGAATGAATCTCATCGCGTTCGTGGAGACGGTAGTCCGTACGTACGCACGAGCGACAATATCATTCTTTTGATATTAAAATAATATATAAATGGATGGTATATCATATATACAGAATAATTAACATGTTATATTTATTATTTACATGAGTTACACATCATTATTATACCCATCCAAATAATATTATATTGAATAACAATTACACCGCGACGTGGAGACGGTAAGCCGTACGTACGCACGTATGGTGACATGTTATTCAAAGGGTGGATAGAATACTGAATATGGTTGTACCATATTTATAATAACATCACAGTATATATATGATACTGGATTTATTATTTTAGAATGGTAACAACAAAGGAAGAAGAAGTGGAAGAAGAAATGAACTTAGAAAAGGGTGGTGAAATCATTACCTCTTCTTCGGGTTCTTCCTTTTGATTTGATCAAAAGGGCTCCTTAGGTTGGCTTTATGATCAAAATAAGGCCCCTAGGTTGTAGTGAGGGAAGTTGGGAGAGTATTGGGGAAGAGTTTGACCGAACCAAAAGGCTTTGAAGGTGTGAAGAAATGAGAAGGAGGAGTGACCTTTTATAAGAGGGGTGAGGGGCACCTTTGGAAAAGCTAGAGATATTAGTTTATAATAAATTCATATTAGGTTTAAAATGGCTCCAAAGTTGACTATTCAAAGGTTAAGGTGGGGATGGGTCGAAAAAAACTCAACCAATAGAATTTAGACAGGTTTGAGTACTTATATTAACCTTATCTTTAAGTATTAACTCTAAGTTAATTAGTTTCACTTTTACAATGTCTCTTTGTATTTTTATATAATATTGTTAATAAACTTACTATATACATCCAATCGACCCCCAAGTGGTCCATTAATTATGAACCTATCATGATATAAGTCTCTTGGCCTAACCTTATATTTTTAGGAATTTAATATCAATTAATAATATAATATTTGTTTTAAGAACTCTTTTATGTCAATTTTGACACTATTCAATAGTTGATTTTTGTGAAACTCATAACAGATTGATTACTTCGAACAAAGTAAATTACATCAATCCAAATATATCATATTATTCTAGAAAATTAGTTTAATTCATTAAAAGTTTCATATTATATTTATTTGGTCATTTATAATATCAATTATTTTAATTTTTCACTATTATAGTAATTACATTATCATCATTGTGTCATAAATAAAATAAACTATTTAATGTCTAAAAATTATAAATAAAATATAATTATGTAGGAAATCTTTTTATCTTTCTAATGAATATTTATAATCTAAAATCCAACATATATAACACTATGTAACAATTGTTTTTCTAAAAGATATATGCTTGTGTCATTTTTGTATTCATTTTAACTTAATTAAAATAAAGTGTCATTATCACTTACAAGTGGATCCATGGGTTCCCAAAATCGACGCAAAGATGACCATGGTCGACCATGTATCAACCAATAGGGTTAAGATACGTTTTAGGGTAATTTAGTATTATTATAATATTATTTTTTAACCCTTATTTACCGGATTTACCCTTAACCATGGTAAATAAAATATTTACCGCAGTAATTATTCAAAATGTCTAAAAATAAAAGTTACCTATTTACATAATTTGAACATCCTGATTAAAAATATGGAATCCATTTTCCTAAATTCAAAACACAGAAGTGGCAGAAATTAATTTAAAATTAATTCCCGCTGTCAAAACAAAAAGCGTGTTTTTAAGAGATAATAACTATCAAAAGATTGACACTTGTTTATGTTCGGTTTAATTGTAAAATTATGCCCAATGACCAACATTATATTAAATGGTAAAAATATATTCTAAATATACTTTAAAACTACTAAAATTCATAATTTATCACTATTAATTATTTTGATTAAAAAAGTTGTTTTTAATTAAAATTTAGTAATTTTCACTATTCATCAAAATATGAAAGTTATCCGAAAAGTACCAAAATTTCACCTTAGGCTAAATTAGATATTCCGAATCCAAAAATGAAGTCCATTTTTAAATATAAAATATATATAATTTTTAAAAGTAGGTATTACTATTCATAACGGCTAGTTTGATTGGTTGTTAGAACTCGGTGTTGCGTACAACACACGCTATCGCATTATTCAAAGAGAAGCGTACCGTAGAAGTTTGGGGTGTTACATTCTCCCCTCCTTCAAATAATTTCGTCCTCAAAATTTATAGAATACTATCGCATGAAAAGACTCGGGTGGTTCTTCATCATAAGTTCCTCGGGTTCCCACGTTGCCTCTTCCATCTTATGGTTTCTCCACAAAACTTTTACCAGATGCGTCGTCCGGTTTCTCAGTACTTGTTCTCTCGTATCAAGAATCCTGACGGGCTCTTCACAATAGGAAAGATCGGGTTCCAGTTCTAATTCCTCATAGGTGAGTACATGCGTTGGATCAGGCATGTATTTCCTCAACAGAGATACGTGGAACACATCGTGAACTTTGGAGAGACTTGACGGCATTGCCAATCGGTAAGCTACAGCCCCAATTCGTTCTAGAATTTCGAAAGGTCCGATGTACCTGGGACTCAATTTACCTTTATTACCAAAACGTATGACTCCCTTCCATGGAGATACCTTCAGGAAAACATGATCACCGATTTGAAATTCCAAATCCTTCCTTCGATTATCGGAATAGCTCTTCTGCCTACTTTGAGCTGCTTTGATGTGATTTTGGATTACCTTCACCTTTTCCACTGTTTCCTCCACTAGTTCTGGGCCTACAAGTTTTCTTTCACCAACGTCATCCCAACAGGTTGGTGTACGACATCTCTTTCCGTATAATGCTTCATATGGTGCCATTAGAATACTCGAATGGAAGCTATTGTTATAGGAAAATTCTACCAGTGGTAAATATTGATCCCACATACCCTGAAAGTCAAGTGAGCAAGATCTCAACATGTCTTCTAAGGTTTGAATAGTCCGTTCTGATTGTCCATCTGTCTGAGGTTGGTAAGCAGTGCTCAAATGAAGTTCAGTATCCAGGGACTTCTGAAGACTTTTCTAAAATCTTGAAGTAAAACGGGGATCACGATCAGAAACAATCAATAAGGGTACTCCTTGAAGTCTCACAACTTCATTAATATATAGTCATGCTAGACGTTCCAGGGGTAGATCTTCTCTTATAGCAAGAAAATGTGCTGACTTGGTAAGACGATCAACAATAACCCATATTGCATCGTTCCTTCTAGGAGTCTTTGGTAGCCCCATGACAAAGTCCATTGTAATATTGTCCCATTTCCACTCCGGTATGGGAAGAGGTTGCATGACTCCTCCAGGCTGTTGCCTTCCAGCTTTCACTTGTTGACAAACCATACATCTTGACACAAAATCAACAATCTCCCTCTTCATGTTGTCCCACCAAAAATGTTCCTTCAAATCTCTATACATTTTTGTGCTCCCAGGGTGTATAGAGAAATTGGAACTATGAGCATCATCCAGCAATTCCCTTTTTAGATCAGGTAAATCGGGAACACAAAGTCTCTTCCCGAATTTCAAAATTCCATCTTCATACACAAAGTCTCTCAATCTCCCATTATTCACAGCTTTAATCTTCTTTTGGAATTCTTCATCATCGGTCTGAGAACTCTTAATCCTTTCTAGTAAAGATGGTTTGACAACCATTTGAAAAAGCATTGATATTTCACCTTCCCTGATTATTCCCATGTCCATCTCCACTAGATCCATGAAAATTGGATCCCTTTCAATTCTCATATTGTTCAAAACTCCATGGTCTTTTCTACTCAAAGCATCTGCCACCTTGTTTGCCTTCCCCGGGTGGTAGTGTATCGTACAATCATAATCCTTGAGTAATTCAAGCCATCTTCTTTGCCTCATGTTGAGTTCTTTTTGTGAGAAAATATACTTCAAACTCTTGTGATCAGTATAAATCTCACATTTTTCACCATAGAGGTAGTGCCTCCATATCTTCAAAGAAAAGATCACAGCTGCTAACTCGAGATCATGAGTAGGATAGTTTTGTTCATGAATTTTCAACTGTTGTGATGCATAGGCAATAACTCTATCATTCTGCATAAGGACACAACCAAGTCCTTTCTTCGATGCATCACTATAAATAACAAACCCATCATTCCCCGATGGTAGAGTCAATATAGGAGCATTGAATAATCTTTTCTTCAGTTCTTCAAAACATTCTTCACACTCTTTTGTCCAAACAAGTTTAACCCCTTTACGTGTGAGCTTCGTTAATGGGTTAGCCAATCGGGAAAAATTCTGGACGAAACGTTAATAATAACATGCCAAACCAATAAAACTGCATACCTCAGTTATACTCATAGGTGCTGGCCATTCTTGGATTGCCTTGGTCTTAGAAGGATCAACAGAGATTCCATCTTTAGAGACAATATAGCCAAGAAAAGAAATCTCCTGAAGCCAGAATTCACACTTGCTAAACATCCCATATAATTCATACCTCCTCAGAGTCTTCAAGATAATGCGCAAGTGATTTTCATGATCTTCGTAGGTTTTGGAGTATACCAATATATCATCAATAAATACCACCACAAATTCATCGAGATACTCCTTGAAAACTCTATTCATCAGATCCATGAATACAGAGGGTGCATTAGTCAATCCAAAAGGCATTACAGTAAACTCGTAATGCCAGTACCTGGTTCGAAATGATGTCTTCGGAATGTCTTCCTTCTTTACACACAACTGATGGTATCCAGATCAAAGGTCAATCTTTGAAAAGTATTGAGCTCCATGTAGTTGGTCAAATAAATCATCAATGAGAGGTAGGGGAAACTTGTTCTTTATCGTTATAGCATTGATCTCCTTGTAGTCGATACATAACCTCATAGATCCATCTTTCTTTTTAACAAAAAGAACAGGGGCTCCCCATGTAGAAACACTAGGGCGAATAAATCCCTTATTACTCAATTCCTCTAGTTGTTTCTTTAGTTCAACTAATTCTACAGTGGCCATTATATAAGGGGTCTTCGATATAGGCCTTGATCCAGGAATTAAATCAATGGAAAACTCAACTTCTCGTTCTGGAGGATGTCCAGGTAAATCTTCCGGAAATACATCTACAAATTCTTTCACAACAGGTACATCCTCTATTTGGACATTCCTTTCCTCACCGACAGTTATTTCATTCTCTTCCTCCCCAATAATTGAATTAAGTTGAGCTACTGGGGGTGGATCTAAATAAGAATTAGGTGGTGACGATTCTGCTCTAAAAATAAGGTGTTCCTTATCATTATCATCAAGAATCGTAACCTCTTTCTTCTTACAATAAATCTTCGCATCATATTCCGAAAGCTAGTCCATACCGAGGATTATATCAAACTCAATCATAGGTATGACGATGAGATCAGCAGATAAAGAAAATTTATGTGCTCTAATGGGGACTGATTCACAAAACTTTGTTGCAATGATACTTCCTTTAGGAGTTTTAACTGACAACTCCCTTATTAAATAAAATTGTAAATATCTAATTTTCTTAGAAAACTGGGAAGATATGAAACAATGCGACGATCCAGAGTCAAATAATGCATTTGATAAACATGAGGAAACCATTAAATTACCTGCCACCACGTCTTTCGGAGCTTCTACCTCAGCAGTAGTGATAGCATAAGCCTGGCCTTGATCCCTTGGCCTTTTCTGAGGTAAGTTCTCCTGACTCTTAGGAAATTCATTTGCATAATGCCCCATCTCCCTGCAATTGTAGCACTGAACGTTGGTAGCTTCCTTCTTCCCCTTGCAATCACGAGCTTGGTGGCCTTTTTCACCACACTTGTAACAGACTCTCATTCCCTTCAAGAAAGTACCAGGGTGTTTCTTCCCGCATTTACCATAGGATGGATATTCAAACATTCCCTTCTTCCCCTTATTTCCATTCCCAGATTGATCAGCAGGTCTCTTCTTCTCTTGCTTTGCTTTAAAGTCATAAGACTTAGAGAATTCCTTTTCGGTCTTGATAGCACATGAGAAAATGTATTCGTATGACGAAAAGGATTGTGAGACTAATGCTCGACGAAGAAATGGTTTTAACCCATCAAAGAAACGATCAATCTTACTTCTTTGGTTATGTATATAATCACCAGCGTACCTTGCTAACCTTGTAAAGTTAGCCTCATACTTTGCGACATTCTCATCCTCCTTCTGTCTCAGACTTAGAAATTGCCTTTCCATATCTGCTCGATGGTCGTGAGGAAAGTATTTTTCTAAAAACAGATCTTTGAACTCCGTCCATTCCATATTTGATACTTCATCATCTTCCTTCATGTTTTGAATCAATGACCACCACTGATCAGCATCTCCAGAGAGGCGGTAAACTGCCATGATAACTTTTTCCCTTTCACTGCTCCCCAAAGCCTGAAATATTTTCTCTAGGGAATTTATCCATTGCTCGGCTACTAAGGGATTTGTACTCCCATTGAACGTTGGTGGTTGTTGCCTTATGAATCGATCTAACATTGATCCTCCACGCTGTGGATCAGGGTGCTCCATACGGGTAAGGTTATTATTCATAACCTGAGTAAGTTGTCCCAGTATGGTGATTAGCTGATCGGCACCAGTTGCATCATCAGCCCCACTATAATTATCTTAAGCAGGAGGGAAATCCCTACATGGAGTGCGTGCATTGATACGGTTTCCATTTCATCCACTAGGCGCCATTTCTAAACAATGGCATAAACTAGATCAGATTATGAATCAAAATACATAATCCCATACTTATAAAACACTTAACATAAATTGAACTATTTATGGATATAATCCATAATCATAAAAATGTTTTCTTTGAGGAATTATATACTCATAAACCCTTCATAATTATTTGTAAAGAAAATGAGAGTTATCCTAAGCATATCCCCCGGGAGTGTCGTAACCAAGAGTGCAGCAAGGCCCGTTGTCATGCACCAGTTCCCGTTCGAGTCTAGCTCAAAGCGGTGTTTTCGGGTTTTACCCCTAGGTACATCTGTGCCAGAGCCGCCTCTACCTGCTCATATCCAGACAGGGATGTATTGCTCGGAAAACTCAAAAAATCTCTACAATACCAAAATTCTATGAAGTTCTTCTATACTAATCTTCAATGTTCATCTTAGGTCTACATGCTCTAATCAGAGTTTATCTAAATCTAGCTTCCAAGGTTTTTACTAAACTTCCTCTGATACCAACTGTAACGCCCCGACCCTAGTTACCCAGAGTCGGTGCATTATTACATAACATTGGCATGATCACAAGAAAGATCAAATCTCGAAAGACCGATTGGTTTAGTAGCCTTGGAAACACTAGATATATTCATAAGTTTTACATTACATCATATAATGAAAAACTACTACAACAACATAATGTTGTTAAGTCAAAAGTCTTCTTTTGGCTTTTACATCATGTTTTGGAAATCACAAATATATTCTATGTCATGTTTTGGAAATCTCAAAAGTATTCTATCATATGTTTGTAAATAACAAATTGTCTTTTATCATGTTTATCGTATCGTACGATGATTGATCGTACCGACCAAAACGTATCGTACTGACTCTGTCAAACGTATTGTACTGACTCTGTCAAACGTATCGTACTGACTCTGTCAATCGTATCGTACTGACTTTGCTATTCAGATAATCATTATTTATTTTGGTACTTTGTCAAAAACTCTCTCTGCATATGAATCGTACTCATGTTTTACATTTCTATATATCTCTTATCCTAACGAAACGATGTCGTTGAGTTAGTTATATACTAATCAAAAAGATGTCGTGATTTCTGTTTCAATATGACCGTTTGAGGCAATATGACCGTTGGAACCCGAGGCCTATAAATAGGAGGTCATTTGAAGCTGAGAAAATACTGATGAACGAAGAGAACGAAAGAAACTCTGTGAACTACGAAGATTCTAGAGAGAGACACTGTGACTTCTCTCATCAGCCTTGTGTGTCCGATCATCGTATCGAGGGCTTTCAAGTAATTGAAAGACAGAGGTGCCGATTACCTGCAAAATCGAGGGCTGCCGGGGATAGGCAGACAGACGAGCCGATCATCGTATCGAGGGCTGCCGGGGATAGGCAGACAGACGAGCCGATCATCGTATCGAGGGCTGCCGGGGATAGGCATACAGACGTGCCGATAATCGTATCGAGGGCTCACCAAGGTGTTGGTGAGACAGATCTTTTATCCTAGGTGAAAGGATAAACCTTCTCTTTGGGTTAAAAGAATTGTATTACTTTTACATTTCCGCTGTTGTATTAGAAAGGGATTTCTATTGTTTCCTTTCTTTACTTATTCAATTGTAATTGTTTCAATTACAATCATTCCATTACATATTGTATTGATTGGTTCTATACGCTTTAAGGTAGAATCATTCATATTTGTATTACTCTGATTATTGTGTTCACCTTGAATACAATTGTTTTGCTTTACAATAGTATTACAATATATCATACCTTTTACATTCAATACAATTGTGGGTGTTTGTATTTGTATTAGTTTAAAATCTTTTAAACTAATCTCTTTGTTACTAAAACTCAAGGTTTTTAAAACCTACAATTCACCCCCCCTCTTGTATTGTTCCATCTAATAGAATTTTATATCAACTATTCGATCCAACAATTGGTATCAGAGCAGGTTTTCCACTGATTTGTATTACTAGCTTTATTTCTTATTACTTTCTTAAATACTTACTACACTAACGTGTGGAGTGGAAAAGTTGTTTTTGTTATATTAGATGGCAGGAATGAATATCGGATCAATAGATAATCTGAATCCTTCTAGACCACCAATCTTTGATGGGAATGATTATGAGTATTGGAGAGATCGTATGAAGACTTTCGTCATCAATACTGGTGTAGACAATTTTATTATGCTTACTGGGGGTTACAAAATTCCTGACAAAGAAGTTAGTACTTTTACCAATCAAGAGAAGCAAGAATATCAACTGAATTACAAGGTACACAATACTTTATTATGTTCTATGACCAGGAATATATATAGCCAGATATCTTCATGTGAAGCAGCCAACTGTATTTGGAAGAAATTAGAAGTCACTCATTTTGGTACATCCAAGGTTATAGAAACAAGGAGAGCAATGCTACGAGCAGAGTATCATGGATTTGTTTTTCCTTATGGAGAGCCAGTATGTAAAGTGCAACAAAGGTTTATGACAATTGTCAACAGCTTACAATCTATGGGAGAAAAAGGTCTTGATGATGAAGCTCTTGTTGATAAGATTATAGATATTATGCCGAATGAATGGGAGTCAAAAAGAACAGCTATTGATGAAAATAGAAAAGTTTCCCAGATTACTCTTGATGAACTCTTTGGAACTCTTCTACAGCACGAGACAAGAATGAAAAGAGATGCTGATTTCAATAAGAAGAAGAATGGGAATGGAAGTGTAGCTTTTGCATCTAAAGCTAAAACACCTGAAAGGGTTACAAGGTCTAAATCCAAGAAAGTTGTTGTTTCTGATTCAAGTGATTGTAATCTTTCAGACAATGAGTTAGCTAATCTTTCTCGGAGGATGAACAAGATTGTGGGAAAGAAAGATTTTCAATATAGATTCAAAAAGAAAGATAGGAAAGATAGGAAAGATTCAAAGGTAACTTGTTATGAATGCAAGAAAGCAGGACATATAAGGCCTGATTGTCCTTTACTGAAGAGGAAAGATAGAAAAGAGAAACACTCTGAAAGAAAAAAGAAAAGGTTTTATAAGACGAAGAAAGGCTTGAAAGCAAATGATACATGGAGTGCAAGTGGTAGTGATTCCTCAGATGATTCTTCAGAATATGAGACGTCAGGACAAAGGAATATTGGACTTCTAGCCAAACTACCAATTGAAGATCATTGTCTCATGGCTAAGGTACATAATGCTGAAGCTGTTACAAATGTCTCTTTAAATGCAAATTATGTTGATAATAAATATTATGAATCTTCAAATGATGAACCCTCATCATCAGAAGATGATACTTTACCTTCTTTTGAAGAAGTCTCTAGATTTGCTAAATTACTTGAAAATGAAAATTCTAAACTCAAAAAGAGATTTGAAAAAGCAAATTCTAGAATTTCTATTTTGACTAAAGAAGTATCAGATCTTTCTAAAGATCTTGATGGGAAAACTTCTGATTTTGAAATTATTTTGAAAACCCTTGAGAAAGTCAAATCTGAAAAAGATAAACTTTCTAAGGATCTTGAAACTGCTATTTCAAAGAAAAACATTTTAGAGTCTAACTCTAGTTCTAATTCAAATGTTTTAGAAAACAAAAATTTGGTTTTAAAACTAAAGTCAGAGATTTTATCCTTGAAAAAGTGCTTGTCAAACTTTACTCATGGAAAAGAAAACTTTGATAGGATGTACTCTCAAATAAGACCTTTGAGAAATCGTTCTGGTCTTGGTTTTACTTATTCCAAACCTGTTTTTAGTAATAACTATTTTGTTCCTCAAAAAACCATTTTCTGTTCCAAGTGTCAATGTGGTGGACATTGGAGAAGAGATTGTTCTCTTAACAAAACTCAATCCTTAGGATTTCATAAAGCTCATTTTGCAAAACAAATGTGGATTCCTAAAATTCTTTTATCTAATCCTTCTGGATCCAAACAAGTTTGGATTCCGAAAATCTAATTGTTTCTTTTTCAGGAAAACGAGAAGTGTATCAATAAGAACATTTGGTACATGGATAGTGGTTGCTCTCGACATATGACTGGAAACAAAGATTTCTTTGAAAAGGTTATCAAAACAAAAGGTGGAAAAGTTACCTTCGGAGATAATGCTCAAGGAAAGAGTATTGGTATAGGTAATATCGTTTTTCTTGGAAAAGTTCTTATTTCAAATGTTTTGTTTGTTAAAGGTCTTAAGCACAATCTCATCAGCATAAGTCAATTATGTGATGAAGGTTACCTTGTGAATTTTAGAAATGATAAGTGTCTAGTTCACAATTCCAAGGATGAATTCATTCTATCTGCCCATAGGCAAGAGAATGTTTACACTATTAACTTAGAAGACCTTAGAAACCAAAACTTACCTTGTCTAAGTGTAATAGAAGACCAATCGTGGCTATGGCATAGGAGATTAGGACACTGTAATTTGAGAAACCTAAGAAAACTCTCAAAGAGAGGACTTGTAAAAGGGCTACCGGATCTTAGATATGATTCTTCAAAAGTCTGTGATCCTTGTCAATTTGGCAAGCAACATAAAACTAGCTTTAAACCAATTAATGAAGTTTCAACTTCTAATGCATTACAGCTTGTGCATATGGATCTGTTTGGTCCTTCACAATATGGAAGCATTGGAGGCAAATACTATGTATTTGTTTTAGTTGATGACTTTACTAGATTTACATGGGTCTATTTTCTCACAAAGAAATCTGAAGCCTTTTCGTATTTCAAAACTTTTAGAGCCCAAGTTAAAAATGAGAAAAACCTACCATTGATAACTATTCATAGTGATCATGGTGGTGAATTTCAAAACTCTGATTTTGAAACTTTTTGTAGTAAGAAAGGTATTACTCACAATTTCTCAGCACCAAGAACTCCTCAGCAAAATGGTGTTGTTGAAAGAAGAAATCGTATTCTTCAGGAAATGACTCGAACCATGTTGAGTGAATACTCAATTGCTAAGCACTTTTGGGATGAAGCTGTAAGTACTGCCTGTTATACTATAAATCGTGTTTTAACTAGACCATTTCTTAATAAAACTCCTTACGAGCTATGGACTGGCCGAAAACCTAAAGTTTCTTACTTCAAAGTTTTTGGATGCAAAGTATTCATTCTGAATACAAAAGAAAATTTACACAAATTTGCACCAAAATCTGATGAAGGAATCTTTCTAGGCTATTCCACAACCTCTAAGGCTTATAGAGTTTTCAATAAAAACACTTGTACTGTTGAAGAAACAGTACATGTAAAATTTGATGAAACTAACCCTTTTGTTTTCAACCAATCCAATCCTACATCCTCGGATGTGTTTTCCAAAAATGTTTATCAACCTATATTAGAAGAACATTCTGATAAGGAAAATGTTCAAGAAAGTGTTCCTGAAACATTTACCACAGAAGATTTTCTACCATATGTTGATGAACAGGTTTTACAAAACCCAAATCAATTGTTTCTTAGGAATCATCCCAGTGATAATATCATTGGTGATATAAATCAACCTGTAAGGACCAGAAATTCCTTAAGAAATGAAATAGAACATCTTGCTTTTCTTTCCCAATTTGAACCTAAAAGTCCAAGTGAGGCTTTAGGTGATGATGATTGGATCAAAGCAATGCAGGATGAACTAAATGAATTTGAAAGGAATCAAGTCTGGACTTTAGTTGAAAGACCTAAAGAAACAACTGTAATTGGTGTAAAATGGGTTTTCAGAAACAAGTGTGATGAAAATGGAATCATTGTAAGAAATAAAGCAAGACTTGTTGCTAAAGGCTATAATCAACAAGAGGGAATAGACTATGAAGAAACATATGCTCCTGTAGCTAGACTTGAATCTATTCGCATTCTATTAGCCTTCGCAGCATATTTCAATTTCAAACTATTTCAAATGGATGTCAAATGTGCTTTTTTAAATGGTTTTGTTCAAGAAGAAGTTTTTGTCGAACAACCTCCTGGTTTTCAAGACCCAAAACATCCTGATCATGTCTTTAAACTTACCAAGGCTCTATATGGTCTTAAACAAGCCCCTAGAGCATGGTATGATAGACTTACAGGATTTCTTTTACAAAACAATTATAGAAAAGGTACAGCTGATCCAACTCTTTTTATCAAAATGGAAAAAATGTTTTGGTTGTCCAAATCTATGTTGATGACATCATATTTGGATCAACTCAGAAATCTTTAACCGATTCTTTTGCAAATTTAATGAAATCTGAGTTTGAAATGAGTATGATGGGTGAGTTAACATTCTTTCTAGGTTTTCAAATATCTCAAAAACCAGAAGGAACTTATATATCTCAACATAAGTATATTAAAGACTTACTCAAAAAGTATGGATTTGACAAAACTAAAAGTATTAGCACCCCAATTGGTACCTCAAATACTCTTGATCTTGATGAAACTGGGAAACCAGTAGATCAAACAATTTTTAGAGGTATGATAGGGAGTTTGCTATACTTGACAGCTAGTCGACCCGACTTGATATTTTCTGTATGCTTATGTGCAAGATATCAATCTAATCCAAAAGAGTCTCACTTAAAGGCCTTAAAGAGAATCTTTCGGTATTTAAAAGACACTATGGATTTAGGACTTTTCTACTCTTCTGGAAATGATTTTGTTTTAAAAAGTTTTTCAGATGCTGACTTTGGTGGTTGTAGAATGGATAGAAAAAGTACATATGGAACTTGTCATTTCTTAGGAGATTCTTTGGTTTCTTGGTCTTGCAAGAAACAACACTCAGTAGCACTCTCCACTGCTGAAGCTGAATATGTAGCAGCTTGAAGTTGCTGTGCTCAAGTATTGTGGATGCAGCACAAACTCACTGACTATGGTTTGAGTTTCTCCAAAACTCAAATTCTGTGTGATAATACAAGTGCCATAGCTCTTAGTAAAAACCCAGCACATCACTCTCGTGCAAAACACATAGATGTTAGGCATCACTTTCTTAGGGATCACACACAAAAAGGAGATATTGTTTTACAATTCATCGGAACGCAAGAACAACTTGCTGATATTTTTACAAAACCTTTACCTTCCGATAGATTTGAATTTATAAAACAGAAGCTAGGAATGATTACAATAAAATAATCATTCATATCTACTTCCTGTTTTACATCTCTCCTAATAGTAAGAAACTCATCGTAGAAAGGGGGAGGAAATTTCTTTATGTCTTTATGTTTCTGATCTTTAAATATTTACTCTCTTTATATATGTTTCTTTCTGTTTATAGTATTGACAGTTTTATTGTTTCATTTTAAGTTTTCCTGTTTATCGTATTGACCATTTCAGTTTTTCTGTTTATCGTATTGAAATTCTTTTCCATCGTATCGTTCAAAAATTTTGTATCGTCCGATGATGGTATTGAAATTCTTTTCCATCGTACCATTCAATAATCTTTGAATCGACCGATGATGGTATTGAAATTCTTTTCCATCGTACCATTCAATAATCTTTGAATCGACCGATGATGGTATTGAAATTCTTTTCCATCGTATCATTCAATAGTTTTTGAATCGACCGATGATGGTATTGAAATTCTTTTCCATCGTATCATTCGATTTTTTTTGTACCGACCGATGATAGTATTGAGATTGTTTTCCATCGTACTGTTGGTTAATGGTAACAACTATTTTCCATCGAACGGTCCGATCATGGTAATGACTTTGTTTTCCATCGGCATCATGATTTTTTTTTTCTCTTCTTACGATTGTGTTTACTTTTGATTCATACCAAAACCAACAATCACCTTATGTTCTCCGACAGGTTTCTTTTCATTTTTTTTATTTTATTTTCTTTTTTTTAATCCTAACCATTGATCTGGTATTATCTAATCTTGACCGTAGAATATCAACGGTCATCTCTTTATCGTCTATAAATACCCCCCTCCCCTCCCCAAACCCACATTGAAGTTTCAGGATTTGAGGCGAAGCTCTGCTCCACCAGCTATAAACCATCGTACGATCTTCTCATCGGCAGAACCTTTATGTCTCAATCTTCTGCTAATACTCCTGCCGAAATGTCTTCAAAGACTTTTACAGAGAAAGACTTTCACAGAGAAAGGTTAGTATCCCGAGAATTCTTCGATATGTACGATTCTACAATCAAGAGGATTATTTTGTTTCAAGGATGGGAACATCTCTATGTGGAAAAGCCTGATACTCAAGATCCAGTTCTTTTTGATGAAGTTTGTCAATTTTACAAAACCGTGTCTTTCGACAAAGATATGACTATAAACTTCGCTGTGTACGATCGAAAATTATCCATGTCTGTGAAACAAGCGGCACACTTTCTGAACGTTTCTATAGAAGGGGATTCATTCTGTCCATCTCACAAACTACCAGAGGAAGTTGGTACGTTTAATAGAGAGAGTGCTGAAAAATCTTTGTTTGTTGTTAATGAGGGAAAGAGGAAAGTTTATCATCTTTCACCGGACAATCGGTTTGTCACTTTATGGATGAAAGGTTTTCTTGTCCCAAGGAAAGGGGATAGAGAAACTCTTAAAGTTTCTGATGTCTTTATGCTCGATTATCTTGTGAATATGAGGAAAGTGAATCTCATGGGATATATTTTTGAAACCGTCAAGAATGTCAAGAAAGGAGGGATTAAATCCCAGATAATAATGTATCCAGCCATCCTTACAAAATTCATTCTTGAGAGTATGAAGTTTTGTAACATTCCTTTGAAAGGAAAACCTATGGATTTGTGGCCGTCTTTCATTAATAAGAGTATGATGAAAAAGCTGAATGTTTGTTTTGATTCAAATTCAAAACTTTTTGTCAGAGATGTAGAAGCTGAATTGCCTGAAAATCAATCGGCACCTATGCCAGCCAAAGACAATCAATCCGCCGGTGTTACTCGAAAGTCTGATCCGCAGACTAGTTCAAAGCCGAAGAAGAAGAAGCCGAGGTACAGTAAGGAAGTTGTAGCCAAATGGAGAAAGGACAAGGAACAGAGAAAAGAGGGTGATCCGAAGTTTGGTCTTGATCCTGCTGAGGCTTTTGCAGAAAGAATAAGGGTAGAAGAAACCCTTCAAGCTGAAAAGAAAAAGAAGACTCTTTTGAAAAGAAAGGCTCAGGACTTTGATATTTCTAAAGTCTTGAAAGCAGTTGAAGATGCTAGTGCTCAATTAACTGTGGAAGTACATCAAGAACCCATCGTACAGAGTTTTCCTGAGAAAGAAAAAGGAAAACAAGTGATAGAAGAAGTGGAAGTAGAAGAAGGAGATTTTCTGTTAGAATTTATTCAAAGTTCAAAGAAAAGTAGAGAGGAATCGCTTCAAAAGCTGAGCGAAGCCGTTCAACAAACTCCTCATGCCGATCAGGAAAAATCTTCGGACAGGATGTCATCTTGAGAAAAGCAAGATGCTCAATCTTCTCAATCTGATAAAGTTGTTGTCATTAGTGACAGAGTGGAAGAAGAAAGAAAGCAGAAAGAAAAAGTGAAAGGGAAACAGCCAGTTGTTGATTCAAGCAGATCGTATGAACTAGCATCGTACGATGATGATACTGATTCAGAGCATACAATCTCTCTCAAGAAGAGTGATTACATTGTTCAAGTTTTGAGAAGGATGGAGAAAACCATTCCTTATTTTCCGAGGCTGGAAGGAAAGATTGATTTTATCACGGAAAATCAGAGAAAGAAGTTTGGATCTGTAAAAGAATTGAGAAAGAAAGTCTTGTCTGTTGAAGCCGATCTGAAAGTTCTTTCGGAAAGCTCAGTTGCTCATAAGAAAGCTTGTAATAAGATGACCAAGTGGTCATACAAAACAGAGAGCTCAATCAATGACCATGAGATTGCTATTGAAGATATAAGAAGGTTATCAAATGAGCTTGCAATTGCTTTCAACAAGCTTGATAAAGAAACAATTGAAAGGCTGAACCTTTTGTCGTCTCAAAGAGCCGATGTTCCTTCAGTGAAAGACTTGCAAGATAGGATGAATGCTTTCCAATCTGAATTCTCGAAGGTTTCATCTTTCAAAGATGAAATGGTTTTACTGAAGAATCAAAATTCTGAGTTGACCAAGGATAACAAGACTCTGCAAAACAGAATTGATACTCTTGAAGAAGTAATCAGAGTCCAGGAGGAAACCATCAGAAATCAAGATCAGATTTTTGCGGATCAACAGGAGCTTCTCAAAACTCAGGGTGAATCAATTTCTGAAGACAAGAAGGAGATCAAGAAGATGAAAGCTGTGCTTCATGAGCTTATAAAAAAGGAGAAGGAAAGAGAAAACAAATGATTGTTGTATTTGTTTCTTTTGGAACTTGTTTGTTTTGTAATAACTATTATAATCCTTTCTCTTTTATCCATTGTCTTGTATTACTTCACTAACTCTTCCAGACAATTCGAGATTCCTCCTTTCTTTTTGTAAATCACAAAGGGGGAGAATATTTACAAAGCAAAGGTTGTTTTACAAAGGGGGAGAATGCATTATAATGCTCTTAAGGAAAATCTATGAATACAATCCTTAGGAAAGTCAATACCTAAGGGGGAGTTAGTTGTATTCAATTTCTTATTCAGAAGAGTTTTCAATAACTCAGGGGGAGATAAGTTTTTCTTGTTTCATTTACTTTGTGTGTTTGTGCTTTCCAAAAAGGGGGAGATTGTTAAGTCAAAAGTCTTCTTTTGGCTTTTACATCATGTTTTTGAAATCACAAATATATTCTATGTCATGTTTTGGAAATCTCAAAAGTATTCTATCATATGTTTGTAAATAACAAATTGTCTTTTATCATGTTTATCGTATCGTACGATGATTGATCGTACCGACCAAAACGTATCGTACTGACTCTGTCAAACGTATCGTACTGACTCTGTCAAACGTATCGTACTGACTCTGTCAATCGTATCGTACTGACTTTGCTATTCAGATAATCATTATTTGTTTTGGTACTTTGTCAAAAACTCTCTCTGCATATGAATCGTACTCATGTTTTACATTTCTATATATCTCTTATCCTAACGAAACGATGTCGTTGAGTTAGTTATATACTAATCAAAACGATGTCGTGCTTTCTGTTTCAATATGACCGTTGGAGGCAATATGACCGTTGGAACCTGAGGCCTATAAATAGGAGGTCATTTGAAGCTGAGAAAATACTGATGAATGAAGAGAACGAAAGAAACTCTGTGAACTACGAAGATTCTAGAGAGAGACACTGTGACTTCTCTCATCAGCCTTGTGCGTCCGATCATCGTATCGAGGGCTTTCAAGTAATTGAAAGACAGAGGTGCCGATTACCTGCAAAATCGAGGGCTGCCGGGGATAGGCAGACAGACGAGCCGATCATCGTATCGAGGGCTGCCGGGGATAGGCAGACAGACGAGCCGATCATCGTATCGAGGGCTGCCGGGGATAGGTAGACAGACGTGCCGATAATCGTATCGAGGGCTCACCAAGGTGTTGGTGAGACAGATCTTTTATCCTAGGTGAAAGGATAACCCTTCTCTTTGGGTTAAAAGAATTGTATTACTTTTACATTTCCGCTGTTGTATTAGAAAGGGATTTGTATTGTTTCCTTTCTTTACTTATTCAATTGTAATTGTTTCAATTACAATCATTCCATTACATATTGTATTGATTGGTTCTATACGCTTTAAGGTAGAATCATTCATATTTGTATTACTCTGATTATTGTGTTCACCTTGAATACAATTGTTTTGCTTTACAATAGTATTACAATATATCATACCTTTTACATTCAATACAATTGTGGGTGTTTGTATTTGTATTAGTTTAAAATCTTTTAAACTAATCTCTTTGTTACTAAAACTCAAGGTTTTTAAAACCTACAATTCACCCCCCCTCTTGTATTGTTCCATCTAATAGACTTTTATATCAACTATTCGATCCAACAAATGTCTCCATAATCCACACTCATATCCCCACATAACATCCATGCAGGTCATTCATAATTTACTTCTTCACTTTCTGGGAAAAATAAAACATAGAAAATGGGTGAGCTCAAATGCCCAGTAAGGATAAAAATATAGCGGAAACTTTCATAAATAAGAATAAACATTTAAGGCAATGTATAACTAAAACAAAAGCCTTTCAAACATGAACTTTCAACATGGTATGGCATAAATAAAATGAAATAATTCCATTTACTTATTCACATGGATATTCTACTAATCGAATAATCACATGAAAAAATCAATAACCACTTTCATAATGTTGGAATGCATAATGCCAGACTATCATAACCACATAGTCAAGGCCTCGTGCCAAGACTACAAATAAGATTTTGTCAAGGCCTTGTGCCAAGACACTAGTTTGTCTCATGAGACCTACCGATGCATCGAGGAGCTATAGTGGGCTCCACCCGTCACATATTAAGTCCAATGCATTCCCATATGAAAAGGTTTAAACATAACATAAACATTCGTATTAAAACTAGCATATGAAATGTCAATACTTTCACCATAAACTATGAATGGTATAAAAATAGCACATCCACAGTCAAACATATCACAAAACCTTCAATACAATATAGAAGTTTTGTATCATAATAAATCAACTTCAAATAATCTTAAAATCCATCAAAGGATGTTGACATAGATGAAATCAAAATTATTTTTAAAGAAATATCTCCTTTTATTTTGAAATCTTTTAAGATCCATATAAAATAAAACATTTTCTTTGAAAATATTCTTATAATATTGTAAGGAAAGATTTTAATATTTTATAACGGCAGAAAATAACCGCACCCGCCGTATAAGTTAAAAAAAACATTCTTACCTTAATTCAGTCGAAAAAGTTAAAAAGGACCTTGTTTTGAAAACGACAGAAAGATTCCTCTTATAAAAAGTAAAACAAGGGTATAAATGACTTTAACCCCTATTCTTGTAAAAAAATTTTGAAATACATTTTGAAGAAACATGGATGTGGATGATAACGGGATCCCAGCAGATTATTACGTATAAACAACCTCGGATAATGAAGAGATTGTGAAATAAACCTTACCTTGTACTTTTCCTTGGTTGGGGTAGGTTAACCTCCTGTATAATGGTGAAATAATTGTTATTAAATAATACAATAATCATATACATTAATATGATATCATATATGATCTTTTAATATTTATTTGATAATAATATCTTAGTATTATCGTTGTTTCGGGTGTTAACTTACTTGTTTTCTTTTATATGTTTTGTTACGTAAGTCATGTTTGTAAAGGATAGGTTTTATATTATTCATATCCAGAATGATATCAAGTCCTTAAACATCATTTTTAAATCATAAAATGATAATTATACTTGAATGGATACGTTGGAGAATGAATCTCATCGTGTTCGTGGAGACGGTAGTCCGTACGTACGCACGAGCGACAATATCATTCTTTTGATATTAATATAATATATAAATGGATGGTATATCATATATAAAGAATCATTAACATGTTATATTTATTATTTACATGAGTTACACATCATTATTATACCCATCCAAATAATATTATATTGAATAACAATTACACCACGACGTGGAGACGGTAAGCCGTACGTACGCACGTATGGTGACATGTTATTCAAAGGGTGGATAGAATACTGAATATGGTTGTACCATATTTATAATAACATCACAGTATATATATGATACTGGATTTATTATTTTATAATGGTAACAACAAAAGAAGAAGAAGTGGAAGAAGAAATGAACTTAGAAAAGGGTGGTGAAATCATTACCTCTTCTTCGGGTTCTTCCTTTTGATTTGATCAAAAGGGCTCCTTAGGTTGGCTTTCTGATCAAACTAAGACCCCTATGTTGTAGTGAGGGAAGTTGGGAGAGTATGTGGGAAGAGTTTGGCCGAACCAAAAGGCTTTGAAGGTGTGAAGAAATGAGAAGGAGGAGTGCCCTTTTATAAGAGGGGTGAGGGGAACCTTTGGAAAAGCTAGAGATATTAGTTTATAATAAATTCATATTCGGTTTAAAATGGCTCCAAAGTTTACTATTAAAAGGTTAAGGTGGGGATGGGTCGAAAACAACTCAACCAATAGAATTTAGACAGGTTTGGGTACTTATATTAACCTTATCTTTAAGTATTAACTCTAAGTTAATTACTTTCACTTTTACAATGTCTCTTTGTATTTTTATATAATATTGTTAATAAACTTACTATATACATCCAAGAGACCCCCAAGTGGTCCATTAATAATGAACCTATCATGATATAAGTCTTTTGGACGAACCTTATATTTTTAGGAATTTAATATCAATTAATAATATAATATTTGTTTTAAGAACTCTTTTATGTCAATTTTGACACTATTCAATAGTTGATTTTTGTGAAACTTATAACAGATTGATTACTTCGAAAAAAGTAAATTAAATCAATCCTAATATATCATATTATCCTAGAAAATTAGTTTAATTCATTAAAAGTTTCATATTATATTTATTTGGGCATTTAAAATATCAATTATTTTAATTTTTCACTATTATAGTAATTACTACATCATCATTGTGTCATAAATAAAATAAAATATTTAATGTCTAAAAATTATAAATAAAATATCATTATGTAGGAAATAGTTTTATCTTTCTAATTAATACTTATAATATAAAATCCAACATATATAACCCTATGTAACAATTGTTTTTCTAAAAGATATATGCTTGTGTCATTTTTGTATTCATTTTAACTTAATTAAAATAAAGTGTCATTATCACTTACAAGTGGATCCATGGGGTCCCAAAATCGACCCAAAGATGCCCATGGTCGACCATGAATCAACCAATAGGGTTAAGACACGTTTTAGGGTAATTTAGTATTATTATAATATTATTTTTTAACCCTTATTTACCGGATTTACCCTTAACCATGGTAAATAAAATATTTACCACAGTAATTATTCAAAATGTCTAAAAATAAAAGTTACCTATTTACACAATTTGAAAATCCTGATTCCAAATATGGAATCCATTTTCCTAAATTCAAAACACAGAAGTGGCAAAAATTAATTTAAAAGTAATTCCCGCTGTCAAAACAAAAAGCGTGTTTTTAAGAGATAATAACTATCAAAAGATTGACACTTGTTTATGTTCGGTTTAATTTTAAAATTATGCCCAATGACCAAAATTATATTAAATGGTAAAAATATATTCTAAATATACTTTAAAACTACTAAAATTCATAATTTATCACTATTAATTATTTTTATTAAAAAAGTTGTTTTTAATTAAAATTTAGTAATTTTCACTATTCATCAAAATATGAAAGTTATCCGAAAAGTACCAAAATTTCACCTTAGGCTAAATTAGATATTCCGAATCCAAAAATGAAGTCCATTTTGAAATATAAAATATATATAATTTTAAAAAGTAGGTATTACTATTCATAACGGCTAGTTTGATTGGTTGTTAGAACTCGGTGTTGCGTACAACACACGCTATCGCATTATTCAAAGAGAAGCGTACCGTAGATGTTTGGGGTGTTATAAGGGAGCTTCGGCTTTGGACCCACATAGAGGAGATGGGGTAAGAAGAGGAAAACCCCATAATTATTCTCACCTAAGAAAGAATAACACATTCATGGATGTCTTCCCCATTAGGTTTATAGAGGTCATAGATTTGGTATTCTCTATCTAAGTTATCTTGAGTTTCTTACTCTAGAAAATATGTACATTATTTGAGGTTCCCCTTTCAGGTTTTTCTATATGGGTGCATTATTTGTTTCATTCAATAGCTTCGAACTCCATTATATCACATACTCTAGTACATTATTTTTGAATTGAGGTGGTATTCTTATAGGTCCCTTGGAGTTGAAATTGAGGTGGTATTCTTATAGTTCCCTTGGAGTTAATTAGTTTTGAGAGTGAATAAATTTTCTAATAATCTTGTATCTCAATCTTGGAAAAAACACATTTATATAATAAATCATTTTTTAAAATATAATTTTCAAAAAAGAGGAATCACTCTTGACTATACTGGCACAGAACATAAGTTATATGATATATTCACCAATCCATAGAATTCTGAGAAAATGAATTATTTCAAACATGAATTTGGAATGATAAATTTTGGTCAACTTTAATTTTCTTTTTAATATCATTGGTTTTTCATACCATTGGTTATTCATATCATTGGTATGATATACTGTTAGTTTTTTAAAACATTTTCTATGTCATGTTGTTGAGTTATCATGTCATTGATTCTATGACTTTGCAAAATTATTCTATTTTTTGATTTTTCATATCACTTGTTTATTTCATGTTTTATTTATTTTATTATAACCCGATGTGTATTTTTTTCCATATTTTAATTTTGATTTCAAGTATAATTTTTATTTTACAATAAATAATTTGAAAAATGATATTATGGTGACATATGTCTATTCCTGACATACATTGATCCCCGTGAGATACTCAGGTATTTCTCTTAGTCCCGAAGGAACCCTTTTCCTCATTCTTTTCAAACTTTCTCCTTACCTTCGACTGATCTTGAAAAGATTTTATGAATGATATGAATGAGGAGACCTTTAGTGTCTTATCTATTTAATTATGGATCCTCAAAGAAGAAAAATAATGAATCAAGTGTTCCTACTCCATTTTCCCTAGTTAATCTTGAGCATGAAAACTGTATTATTATTCTATAAAATTTAGTTGACTTGTAGTGGATGGTGTTAGGTAATTATTTGGTACATAAGTTTCTCCAAAATCATGAATGGTTGGAAAGGTTTTCATCAAATAATATACCATTTTACCCGAAGCTGGTATATGAGTTTTAACAGAACATAGAGTTTGTGTTTCATAAAGATGGTGTAAATGGGATTAGAAGTCTTGTCAATGGGTAGGTGTTTGGTTTTTCTTCTAGAGAATGGGATATGTTTTTTAATGTATTACATGATAGATTATCTAATAATTACCAACATAATATTCTAGAAGCCAGGGATATATTTATGTATAATAATTCTTTATCAATGCTAATAGGAGATGGAATATGCATAAGGCATGTTTACTTTGAGTTATATAGAGAATGTAGGTTGTTTTTTATGTTCTTGCAACATATTCTTTATGTGAGGAAGGGTGATTTTTCAACCCTAAGATTTGAAGATTTCTATCTATTGTCTCTTATGAAATAAGTTCATAAGATAAATCTCTTTAAGTACCTAATGGTACATATCTGTGAGATGGTGATACCATCTTCTATATCAAATTAATGATATATCCTATGATTATTTTCTCTATGATAATGTCTAAGATCCCAATTCATGATGATGATGTTTTTGTGATTGACTATTTTGGTTTCATCCTAACAAGTTCCACGCACTCAAAAATGAAAATAATTTGGATCCCATGGAAGAAACAATGGGTTGGAAATTATGAGAAGTTTTATGGTGAATACAATCCAATTTATTATTTAAGAAGATATAAGGATAAAGAGGATCCATGTTTTTAACCTGATGAATTTGTTGAATACACATATGAAGATAAGGTTATTTGTGATTAAGAGGAAAAGTAACAATATTTTGATGAAGTTAGTGACCATGAACTTTATCAAAAATCCTCTCCCATCACCTATGGAGCTCCTATTCCACCTTGGAGGTTTCTAAAAAGGGATAATTTAGTTTATAGTGATAAAGAAGATTCTGATGTCCATGGAAATGATCAATATAAAAGTTCTAAATACACTGAAAATTGTGACTATGATAAAGTAGAAGAAAAGGATAAAATTGAAAATGAAAAAGTTGTTGTAAATGATGAATGTGACTTTGAATCTGATGATAATAATGGTCGAATAAAGAAGATGGATGTGGAAATACCTTCAGATCATTTGGATTCCTTTTTGAGGGGTATAATTCCAAATCAATTGTTATTTTTCATGAAACACAGTTTTTTGATGTAGTTGCAGCCAGTTTAGTTACAACAGATAAAGATGTTTCAGATACTGATATGACTAAGCAGATGAGAGTTATCGCTACTATTGAATTGCATGTTACTAATTAATGGAAAAAAGAACTTATTGAAGAAGAATTTTGAAGTGAACATTGATCTGTTCCAGATGTTCATAAGTCCTTCTTGGATGAAAATGTGGAAGGTGAATCCACTTCAACTATTGCTTAAAATAATGTTGACATGTAAGATGCACCCACTATTGATACATAGTTGGAAGACGAACAAGTTAGTTTCAAAGACATAATGGCTGCTCGAAGTACATAATTTCAATGAAATCTAGAAGTTCCAGTCTTTTCTACAAGAGTGGTACCTCCTTCAATAGTTTCTATTTTAGATTTTTGGATTGAACCTGTGGAAGAGGTGGGGGAATGTTCTCTTGTTTTTCAAGAATCGTCCCAAGGAGAGATAAACTTGATGTTTGTATTTAAGGTTATCCTATGGGATTCTTGATAGGACAAGTTGATCATGAAGGTCTTATTGAAAATTTTCTTTATATGATACCTTCTTTACCAAAACCCTATCAATCACCTCCAGTTTTTCTAATGGATATAGTCACTCAATCTGACTTAAAAGCCTTTTCTAGAAGGCTGATGTATGAGTTTCCCAAGTCTAAATGAAATTAAACCACTTCTTTCACAATGCTCATCAAGGAATATTCCATGCATTTATTTGAGTTATTTATTCTTCATATCCTACCAAAAAATTATGAATCATATATTGGCATTGGAAATTGAGAATACGAGTGTAATTGGTGAGTTGGATTATCTCCTATATTTTGTTAAGGAAATGAAATCTAAATTTAGAGCTTCCTTGGATGTTATTCTTGAATGTTTTTCGGGATACATCCTAAAACTATTCTGATCATATTTTTCCCCTTCCAGTTCTTGATGTTGATCAGTTTAGATCAGTTGTGAGAGATAATATCCAAGAAGCATCTACCGGTGCTTATGGTAGTGTCACATATCAGTCCCAAGAAACCTTGAGCCGCATTGGGTATAATTCTAACCATTATCTCAAGTTGGTTTCCATCTATACTAAAGACACACATGATGATAGAGAAACTACTACTAAATCCATTAAATATTATCTCTATAAAATCTATAATAATAAGTATATAGAAGTGAATTTAAAATTCATGGATTAGAATATTTGAATGCCTCTAGTTTCTCAAGCATTCAATGAGAAAGTCTAACACCATAAAAATATCACCTCAGAGTTAAACATGTTTTTGGAAGAGAAGGTTTGATTTTTTTAGTTTAATGATAAGGGGTTTTCTAATCATTATGGATTTGATAAATATTTTGAATCCTTATCTATGTGAACATAGCTCTATAGTTGTAGCTCCAGATTCATTTCCCTTCCTTCAACTACTGCTTGACTTACTGCTGGACATGTGCACCATTCTACTCGTCCACAATATCTTTCTTTCTTTGTAGCCAATACCTTTTCACCGTTACCTCATATACATAAACATTTTCCCATGAAACCTTGTAACGTCCCGAACCAGATTACCATCAAACCTGTAGATAGAACAGTCGCCACATGACCTCAAGCGCACCTTCCCATAGGGAAAAGGCTGTCGACAAGCATTAAGGGTCTCAGGAGGTTATTATGGAGAGACTGTATCCTCTTATCTGAGATTCACAACATTATTATTAGAGTACGAACAACATAAACAATAGAAACAATATATAACATATGACAATATTGCCGAAGAAAGATAATATAAATTTATTAACATTTTCCAATTCCATATATAAAGTTGATGAATACATGACATGTTGAGATACATATTCAAAAGAAATAAACAAGAGAACATTCTTTACAATAAAAATAGTACATGACTAAAATATAGAAAATTGTTAAAAGTACTTACACCAACTCCGTGAGCATCCTAAGACCCAACTCAGTCCTTTTATCTTATATCCTGGTATTAGCATACATCAACAACCAATCATCCATGGTCCACAGTCCTACAAATAAGAAAGGTTTACTTAGGTACCCCAATGTAATGGAGGCCCTGAGTAGGGTGTGAGATATAAATCTCAGCAGGCTGGCACCACTAGTGTATATCCCAAATGAGAGGGTGTAATATTAATTATGTAGTGCACAAATATAGAGAGATAATAAAAAAATTAAATTAAAAAATAACACTTGTCCAGGTTCCTAAATGGATAGCTGATAGCAATACCATCTTCGGCTCACTATCGGGATAAGAATCTGGTCGTGTCCACCAGAAACGCACACACACACACCAACACATATATACAGTATTGGTAGATTTATATATATACAAGTATGGATATAAGTTGGAGTGGAACATAACATACCACCACCATCCAAATTAAAAAGGAGCTCTCTTGGTCTGCGCATAACCCAGCTCCAAGAGCTCTCACGGTTTCTTCGGATACATGTGCTGGAAGGACTGGGATGTAACTCATAAACATACTTCACCAGGGGATTCACACATGGTATAACCCTTGGTCTTGCTCCAAGATCTCTCATGGTCTCTTAGAAGTCAACAAGAAACCTCTCATGGTCTTTCTCCCCAAGGGATCTCACGGTCCCTTGTCTCCAAATCCTACATTAGGTGTAACTATTCACAATGTGTAGTGAATGAAAAATTAACCTCTCAGGCATATCATTAACCCATTCCAATCACAAATAAGAAAACATATTCACCTCAATACTTAAGGCAAACCACCTCATGTATTTCAATCAAATCATTTACATAGTAATCTCATTCAATTCATCCCAAGTGTACTTAAGTCATAACATCTTATACATTTAAAAAGACATGTTTATATATTCATATTATAGAATAAAGAAAAACCTATCATGCAACCATTATCCATTTCCAAATTCATTTAAACACATCAATTGACATGTGGCAATTTATGATTGCAAGGGATATTTATGGACCATACCATCCTTTATATGTCATGTTTTAAAAAATATATATTTCACTACCATAATTCAATCTTACAATATTCACCCAAGGCTTGGTCTTACCTCCCTAATCCATTCCATTTCTAGTTTATCCATTTTAATACATTTCAATAGAAAGCATGACATTAGGTAGAATTCATCATACTCATGTGGGTCTCCCTAAACAAGACATCCAGTCCTCAATATTGGAAAAGGTCCTAAACATGGGACTTTATATACATGGATTCAAAGCACAAGCAGTACCACTATAGCAAAACCAAAAGGCATTGAATTCTACATTATTAATTTTTATCTTGAAGGAAATGAACCTCCATTAGATAGGTTTTGTTATAAAACTATGACATCTGTTATCAATCAACCAGTTATAACATTAAATAATTTCACTTAGATTACCAAAGAAAACACTTTTAGAATAAGCTACTATAGTTTGAAAGAATATAATAAGGGTGAAAAACCCCGCAATTATATAATTAATGCAATATTAAATAAACAGGTCAAGGAAAGAGACCCTGCCTCAATGTGGAACCAGGACATCCACTTCGGCACTTGAAGCCTTCTAACTAAAGGTTGTTGTTCCCCACTAAGCATACTCACATCCACATACATGTGAGGACACCTAGCCCCTATGCACACACCTGCATAGCCATGGGCATGCACAAGTGGATCCTTACATATATGATTATATGCATATTCCCATCTCCACTCACCTACACATGCACTTATATATATATATATATAGGAACACCTAGCCTCATACATGTATAAACACTACCGTGCATGAATATATGTGTTACGGGGGAACATATATATATATACATACCTATTCATATGCTGGCGAGTCACCCTTGGCATGGAAACTAGAAACCAACAAGGAAGTACCAATTCACATTAAGATGAATACCACGAACTCTAAAACACAAAAATAACATAAATTAGCAGGAGAAAACCAATCTTTTGTTCTAAAACCTTACATTATTTGGTGGTGATGAACCAAATAGGCCTGAAACCACATTATGGAGTTCAATGCACTACAAGAAACGTGTTAGGGACTCATAAACACCAAAATCCCCAAATTTAACAAGTTTGAAACAAATAAGAAGGTGAAAACCTTACCCTGAAACCAAACCGATAGACGAAAATCACCCGAATCACCTCACCTTCAGCAGTGGTTTCCAGAACATGCACCCACGTGTCCTAAGAGAAAATTATCACCAACCCATAACAAGAGAGAACTGAAAATAGGATCAACCCTAATGACCTTGGGTTTAGATGATTCTTACTAGGAGAATAATTGGGTGATGCAATTCTAGAAAGTGATTGAGAAAGACATAAATGGACGAACCAGATAGAAACCGGGAAGACACCGGACGAATTCGACCATGGGAGAGGGATCCAAGGAGTAGTGTCGTGCATGCTGCAGGGAGAGACTGAGGGGGGGGGGGGGGTGGAGGGTCATGCACTGGCCAGGTTTCTGCACCTCTCTTCTATTTTTACCTCTTAAAAAATATAATCCTAACAACTAAAATGTATTAATATAATAATAATAATAATTATTATTATTATTATTATTATCATTTCTTTCATTTAATAAAAAGTTTCTTCATTAATTATCCTTTAAATAAATGTTTCTTAATTAATCCTAAAGCTACCCATTTAATCTCTAATTAATTAATTTTTTTAAAGATTATATAATTAAAAAAACACAATTATTATTATTATAAAATACTTATTATTATTATTATTTCAAATAATCTTTTATTTAAATTAAATAAAAACACATTTTAAATACTGGGTAACCACGCAGTTGACCCACATGGTTTGACTAGCCCTGCACAGCTCGTGTGTCCACTTCTGGATACCAGGGGTATCCCACATTGTTTGAATTGCCACAAAAAACCCGATATCAACATTTAGAGTGGTCCCAATGTGATTTTTTAAATTAAAAAGTAACCATTAATTACAGAAAAAAATCCCTTCGAAATTCATCCGGTTTAAAAATAATGGTTCTTACAAACTACCCACCTTAAAATCTTCTCGTCCCTGAGAATCCTTAAAAAACAATGTAAACATAACCTACATACAAGGGTCATAAAATTTCATTCGAACGGTTTCATTGTGTTTCCAACACCCGATGTACCTTTAATCATCGCATTAAGAATACCACACTTAATACTTACCTCCCAAGAAAATGCTCACATAACAAAATAATCCCTGAAACAGTGGTTACATGAGCCCATTTAAATAGTTTTACGATCACGTCATCACCTCGGTAACATCTGACTGATGGTTCTCACCACCATAGGTCTTAACATAAGAAACAGGTAAATCCAAGCCATGATACCTTCACCATTGGATTTTTTCATAAAAAGAAGAATTTTAAGCTTACAAACGATTATCCTTGTGTGATTTTCTTCAATTGAGTGAACTTTATTACACTTAAGGACATTAATGAAACTTCATCTAAGGGAACATTCGAATTCAATCAACCAAGGGAGACCGGTTGTGTATTATTTCAAAGAAAGGCATCGTAGACCCAAAACCAATAGTCTCCCTTAAACTGGTGACATGCCTTTTAAATGATTCCATCATCAAACGCATACACATTGAAGTCCTTATATGACCTCCAATGATATTCCCGAGTCAGGAAATTGTTTGGCTATTTAAAATTGTTGTTACCTAGCATGATTGGAGGTATATCTCAAAGAACTACACATCTCATTAATAACCTATAAAACAACCACTTATCAAGACCGGTGACTTTTAAATCCTTAGTGTGGCATAATACCAATGTTATATTAGTTCCTCTAGGACGAGGTCAAAATAAGGGACATGTTCATCTCATTTGGAAGAGCACACTAAGAATAAAACCCGGTCAACAAAAGATAAATTGAACTATCACAGATCGAATATTTTAAAAATGCTACACTTCACCTGCTGACGCATCATCAACCAAATCCTAATTTCTATTATATCTAAGGCATACATGTTCATTACCACTGAAATCTTCCAAAACTAACAGAGTTTCTAAAGGTTTCCATATATTTCCAACCTCATCAGGGTCATGACTCAATGAAATCACCAATACGTACACCATAACTAATGTGACACAAGCCACCATAGGTGTTACCATGTAATCGAAGAAAATACCAATCACTCACAAGCTCACAAGTTCAGAAATACCTATAGCACATGTGTGACATTCTAAAAACCACTTTCATCATCTCAAGATCTTACCTGAAAGCCAAAAATTAAACTGACTGGCATGTCAAAACACCTGAGTCACAAAAAGTCTTCCTGAGTAGTGGGATGATATATCCATCAAGTCCAAATAATTCTTCTCCATAGTTAAACTGAGAACATCTTTAATGGATGACCATGCCCGAGGCATGTCCAACATTCTGAACCAAGAATTCCCCAATGCTTATTCTCATTTTAAAAATTAAGGTACAATGACCACTCAAACGATACCATTGTAAAAAAAATAACAGAATAAACAAGGCATATCAAGCCCTAAGTGTGCTACTTACTATGGGCTGGCCCCTTGTGAAGCTTATGTGTCGACCTTATCTCTTGATCAAGAAAAACATTAAATTACTAGTCTCAAAAGCCCCATTTTTATTTTATTCATTACATTAATTCGTTTCAACATCTAAACAAAATAATTTTAAGAAATACACATGTTTTATTTCACAATAAGGCACTTAGTTTTAATTCAACGCCACATGTGAAAAACTGGAAAGCTGTATAAAATTCCCCTTTAAACATTTAATATTCAGTTTCATTTCATTGTAAATGGGAAATTTATCATATAAATTCCCTTTTAATCAGAAGGTTTCCTCTAAGGGTCTCAATAATTCAATCTAGTTTCTTCAAAAAGAAACCCCATAAGTGATATTAGTGGCCATCTACAAATCCATAAAGCACCCATATGCTTTACAGGTGTAATTTTTCTACCATTTAATTAATTGAAAATTCATATAATGTTTTAACCTTAGTATCCTTTACTCATCAAAACATATCTCCCATTTTATCATAAGTAGTAACACAAAAACATGTTACAACACATAAGAATGAAACAACATCAAAAAATGCTAATAGCACAGGCATCAGGGCATATAGACACCCATTCATTTTAACAATATCACTAAAACATGTTATCTAAAGCGTAATGCTATAAACTACATGACATAGAATACATTCAAGGCAAAAAAACCAAATTAGAAGTTATCCTACTAATGAAACTACATGCCATGTCATATGAACGACATGGGATTTTATTGTTACAAATATGATGCATGTTATGCAAATTCCTTTCCATATAAGTCCAAGGAAATTTTAAAAAATCCTCAAAAATCAATTAGCAGTGGAAAATACACCTGTCCCTCAAGGTGAAATCATACCAACTATAACATAAAATAGTATCAACATCAATTCCAAAACCTATCCACTTTTTCATTTCTCATACGTGGGTTTATCAGTCCCTGGCATGGATATTAACCAAGAGCCAACACTTTATGAGTCTCCTTTCGACCATCCAAAAATTAAAAGACTAAGGAAAAAATAAAGAAAACTAAAACTCTTTGATACCACGTTATAATGTCCCGACCCGGCTAACCATCAAACCTGTAGCCGACACGATCACCACATGACCTAAAGAGTGCCTCCCCATATTCCAGAGGCTTTTGACTATTATCGAGGGTCTTGGGAGGTGATAGTGGGGAGAATATACCCTCTTATTATATATGAACATTGCTATTATTAGAGTATGAACAATAGAAACACCAGAGGAAGTATATAAAAAATGAAAAACAATATAAGATAGATAATTGAAATTTTATAAAAGGGACCAATTCCAGTTATAAATTTGATGAATGCATGATATGTGAAGATACATATTTGAAAGTAGTAAACATGAAAACATTCTTTATATTACAAATAGTACAAGACTCAAATAAAGAATCTAGGAATAAGTACTAAGACCAAATCCAAGAGCATCCTGAGATCCATCTTAGTTTTTTTCTCCTATATATAGGGACTAGAATACATCAACAAGAAATCAACCTGGGTCCACAATCGTATGAACAAGAAAGGTCATCCTAGGTACCCCAGTGCAATGGCAGCCTGAGTAGGGTGTTAGATATAAATCTTAGTAGGCCAGCACCACTACTGTCTATCCCAATATAGATAGTGTAATATTAATTAATGAGTAAAAAAATATATAGAGTTAATTATATTATGAAATAAATAAGTAACACCCATCCAGGTTCCTAAATGGATACCTCATAGCTATACTTGCTTCGACTCATTACTAGGATAAGAATATGATCGTGTCCACCTGCCATATATATATTTATATATAAATAGTAGTGGTAGATGTATATATATATATATATATATATATATATATTTGTGTGTGTGTATGGATATATGTTGGGGTGGAATGGGACATACAACCTCTATCCAAATTAAATGGGAGCTCTCACGGTCTACCCTTAACCCATATTCGAGAGCTCTCATGGTCTCTTGGGATACACATGCTAGAATGACCAGGACGTAACTCACAGACATCCTTCACCTCATAAAGTGCACACTGTCTAACCACTGGTGCAGCTCCAAGAGCTCTCACTGTCTCTTTAAAGTCAACAACAAGGCTATCACGATCTTTCTTACCAAGGGATCTCATAGTCCCTTGGCTCGACACCCTACATAAGGCATAGTTGTTCCCAACATGTAGTTCATGAGGAATTAACCTCTCATGCATATCATTAACTCATTAAAATCACACATAAGCATGTATATTCACCTTTATACTTATGGAAAACCACCTCAAGTATTTCAATCAAAACATTTAAATAATACCCTCATTCAGTTCATCCTAGGTGTACTTAGGTTATAACATATTGAGTATTTAAAAAGACATGTTTACATATTCATATTCAAGTATGAGGCAAAACCTCTCATAAAATCCATTATCCAATTCCAAATTCATTTCAACACGTCAATTTACATGTGGAGATTTATGATCATAAGGAAGAGGTATGTACTAAACCATCACAGGTATGTCATGTTTTTCTGAAAAAATATTTCACTACTATAAGTCGAGCTTACGATATTTACCCAATGTGTGGTCTTACCATGCTAATCCATTCCATTTATAGTTTAACCATTTTTAATCATTTCAAAGAAAAATATGTCATTTTGTAGAAGTAATCCTACTCATGTGGGTCTCCCAAAACTAGTCATCCCGACCTCAAAATAGGAAAAGGTTCTAAACATGGCAGTTTACATACATGGATTCAAAGCACAAGTAATACCAATGCATCAAAACAATAATGCATTGAAGTATACATTATACATTTTTATCTTGAAGTTAGTGCACCTCAGTTGAAGGGGTTTTATTATAAAACCATGACATTTGATTTCAATCAAACCGTTATCACATTAAACCATTTCACTTGGTTTACCAATGAAATCACTTTTAAAATATTTTACAACACTTGGAAAGCATATAATAAGGGTGTGAGAACCAACAATTAAACATTTATTACTTTCTTAAATAAAAAGGGATATGAAATGGACCCTACCTCATAGTATAACCAAGTTTTCCACTTCAGCCCTTGAAGTTTTCTAACTAAATGTTTATCCTCCCCATCTAAGAATATGCACTTTCACATACATGCAAGGACACCTAGCCCATATGCACACACCCACATGGCCATGGGCATGCACAATGTGATCCTTACATATATGCTTATATGCATATTCTCATATCCACTCACCTACGTATTAACCTTTATATATATACATAGGCACACCTATACCCATAAATGTATAAACACTTCCATGCATGAATATACGTGTAACGGGGGAACCTATATATATATATATAAATACATACCAATGAATTCATAAGAGATTCAGCCTTGATTTGGTGATTAAAAAAAAGCAAGGACCAACACAATGAAATGTAAATACTAGGAACTCCAAAACATAGAACGAACGTAAATTAGTAGGTGAAAAACCAATCTCTGAGTCTAAAACCTTACCTCTATTGGAGGTGACAAACTGAGTTGCCATGAAACCACATGACAGAGTTCAACTCACAACAAGAAAAAAGTTAGGGACCCATAAACACCAAAATACCTTAATTTAACAAATGTGAAACAATGTAGGAGGTAAAAAAATTTCACTCAAACCAAGATGAAAAACTAAAATTACATGAAATGCCTCACCTTCAGCGATGGTTGTCCATCCATGCACCCACGGGTCCTCAAAAACTATTCATGCCAACATTGAACAATAGAAAACCAAAAATTGGATCAACCCTAAAGACCTTGGGTTCGACCAATTCTCACCGAGCATCGAATAGGCCAATGTGAAGCTATAAAGTGAGGGAGAAAGCCTTATATGGATGAACCATAGAGAAACCATGAAGAAACATGATTAATCTGACTGCGGGAGAGGGATTTGTGGAGCAGCGTCATGCGTGCTATAGGGAGAGCCTGGGGGGTCGTGTGCTGGCCCGATTCGTGCACATGTCCTCTCTTTTTCCCTATAAAAATATCATAATAACTAAAATTTATTAAAATAAAAATTTTAATATTAATTAAAATAACATTTATTATTATCACTATTCTCATTACATAAAACGTTTTTTCATTAATTATTTTTTAATTAAAGTCTCTCAATTAATTTTGAATCTCCCCATTTAATCACCATTTAATTAATTTTTTTAACAGAGATTTAATTAAATAAACACAACAATAATAATAATAATAACATCGATATTATTTTTATTTTTATAGACATTCTTTAATTTAAATAAAAGAAAAACACATTTTAAAAACCATGTAACAACACAGTTGACCAACACAGTTTGACTAATTGTTATAAGCCCATACACCAACTACTGGATACCTAGGTCATCCTCCATGGCTAACCTGCATGGTTTGACTAACTATGCACTTCCCGATAACATCATTTATAATGGCCCTAATGTGTATTTCAAAATTTTACATAACCATTATTTACCAAAAAACAACTTCCTCTGTAATATCATCCAGTTTAAAAACATTGGTTCTTACACTCTTACTAAGGCCATTAGTCATATGATAGGGATGTACGTAGACAATTTTATCAATATATATCTACCCTTTTCTAGATCATTCCAAATGTGTTTTATCTTTTATTTTCCTTTCTCATAATCACAGAAGAGGATAATATTTATGGAATATGCGTTCCTAAGAAATTTTTGAATTATTTTATGGAATTATGTATATCTGTTTTCAAAACTTATTATCTTTGATATATTTTTATTTATGACACTTCAATTTGATACTTCCTATTTTATTATTATTTTCCTTGAACCATCTACTGATACTGTGATTGATACATCTTAACTTATTTTTTGATCTTATCATGAATATCTGGGTTAAACTTGTGTAATATCTATGATAACAAACTATTATTAAATTTATAATATTCTCATGATGTGATGATTTTTTAACAATTAAAAGGGGGATATTATGACCACCTAGTTTTAATGATAAAAAAAATCATGATTCTAACAATACTAATGCATGTAATGTTTTCCTATAAGCAATCTATTTTCTAAGAACATGTGTTAAATTCATCAAATTATAAGACACTGTTAAGAGGAACACCATTTACCATAACACACTATCAGCATAAAAATATCTAAGTCTGAGGTACCATTAAGATGTTATACCATTAGACTGGTATACCACTAGGCTAAGGATTTGAAAAAGTATGAGAAACCGTTGATCGACCAAGTTTCAGGATGTCATGTCATCCGAACAAAAATGTAGAAATGTATAAGATACCCCTAAAGGAGACACCATCAATATCACACCAATAGTCTCATACCACCAATAATAAAAAAGTTCTTAAGTCCGAGACACCATAATATCATACATCGGTGAACCATACATCATTAGTTGAGACACCACCAGCATACTAATAATTTGGCTATGTTTAAGACAACTCTAGCAATGTACCTCTAGTTTCATACTGTCAGTGTCACACCGCCAGTGTCATACCATCAGAGCTACATGCCACTAGATCTTAGCACTACTAATGCTTGACACCAATAGAGATTCCAGCAGGATTTGAGATACTAACTCCATCCAACAGTGTGTATGATATATCCAAATTGGTTGATAACAACCAATGTCATATTGATGTTAATTGCCGGGTTTCATTATTTCCCTTCTCTCATTATCAGATCAGTGGGATTTTTTTAGGGGAGTGGATCGGGACACATATGCATAATAAATATGGAATGGACGATTCATGGAACCTCTTAAGTAATTTAACAAACTATTCAACCCATAACTAAACCCAAGAAATAAATTTTAATTAAAATTAAAACCCAATACATACATTTGATATTAGTCTCAAGATCATCGACACATCCATTTAAAAGACATTTTTAATTTTGGTATAATTCATTTTAGTTCATTATTTATTGAGATATATCACTCCATTTAATAAATTAACTATATTATTAATCAATTAATTAATTTATATTAATTTTCCATCCAATGTCTTTAGGAGATAATCATCCTTTATAATTATATATAAATTCTCTTTTATAAAAAAAAGTACATGACATGTACTGATAAGGAATATTATGTATACACTTCTAGTTAATGTTGAATTCAGTCAAAAACTTAATACACATCATGTATTGGAGACAAAAAAACATATACCATTCTACTTAACATAGTGTATATATTACATGACAAAAAATGTTATATAGATTTTAAACAGTATTAGTTATGTACTATGTAAAGAAATGCCATATCAATATACATAATGTTAAATTATTTTACATGATGTGTATTTTCATAGATAAAGTCATGTTGTTTCCATGAAATGTCTATCTACAAAACATTCCATTAATATTTGTGGCATAAATTGTTGGATTTGACTGTAAAGTACACTATGTATAAAACTACTGTACATGGTGTATATTTTCATAAAACATGGAAAATTAGTAATTTAATAGTTTATTTCACATGAAATTCCATAAAACGTTGAATTTTTATTCCATGTAAAAACAACTTGGCATACTATGTACCTCAGCTACACAATGATTAGTTTGGTTTTTCTCAATAAAACTATTTTCAGATGTTTGGATCACGTGACTTGATTTTCAATCCAAGTACATTTCAATAGATATTAAATATTACATGGAATTTACTCCAGCTAAATGAAATATAATATATTTATTTCCCTCCCACATTACATACCTAAGGACTCATTGTGTAGTCCATACAGGATAAAACATGTTTAATAACAGCTACTATAGCTACATGCCTTCTAATCATGTCTGGAATGTGTTTCACATATGGTTGTTAATACAAGAAATGTGTATTTATTAAATGTCATGTAATTTTTTTGTACAACCACTACATCGTGTGGGGTTACACAATCTGTAGATTGGCTACATTCCAAGTAACCCTATCAAATCACATTCTAGCTGGCCATCCACACCTGACATGTAATTATCGATATCGTGTAATGAAATCCAAGTGATGTAATAAAAAATCATGATGTGTTCTACTGTGGTTGACCAGATTACCCTACATGTAACTAAAAAATAAACCCCATTTAACCATTTCATCTAACCAGAATCTTCAGAACCTGTTTATAGTTTCATTAAATGTTATTTAATTATTTTTAGCTGATAATTGACTATATGATCGTGATTGAACTTGTTATCTTAACTTCTGTATTAATAATTTATAAAATGGGAATGAAAAACTAATAATTGTTTTTCAAATAATCAATAAAAAATAAAAAATTATATATTTATATGTTAACTCAATGATTCCAGTTGAAGTTCCTCGGGTGTAGTGGAAGTAATGGTCAGGCCTATTCCCAATAATGTTTTTCATCAATTTCTTTAGGTAAATATTCAACAATTGATGAATGTAACCTGGTAATCCTTCATACATGATCATTCACATATAATTTTTAATTAATTTATAAATAAAACTTTTCTTTATATTGTTATTCTTTCATAATTGATGATGTTGATTGATCGAACCCCATTCAACTTTTTCCACCATTATGCTATGATGATCAAAATAAGATACCTCCAACACTATCCATAGTTTTTCTATGAAACTTGAAACCTCATAGATAGATCATTGGATTCTATGGTAAAATACTTTATTGGAGTTCATCATTCATATTAATCACAACTAGAATCCTTCCACACTTGAATAATTCTTCTCTTGGTCTCCCATTCTTAGTTTGGAGGATAAGTATTCAACTCTCCGTTATTGAGAACATTATGGAGAGCCTCTACGATCCTAAGAGATTTATCTCAAGTGAAAAAAATTGTGATCAATGAATCATATAACATGAAAATGATATAATTTGGGTAATATATTCAGGTTTATAAAATAGATAATTTCATAGAGGCCCTTTATCTAATCGTTACCTCTAAAGAAAACCCCATGAAAAATTATAATAATCATATTATTATTATTATTATTATCATCATCATCATTATTATTATTATATTACATGACATGAAATAATTCATGGGTATTTAAATATCATTTCACCAATAAATCAATAATTTTTTATTTTCTTGATATTAAATAATATTTATTCTTTCCATCTGAACACTTCACATGGAATTCCAATCCTCCTCTACATTTATCAAACCTGGAATAATAAATATTTATATTCCAAATAAATATTTAAATATTATTCATTAATAAATTACTAAATTTTATATTTTGTAAATATAGGGTAAATATTTATTTTTTATTCACGTAATCTGATAATTAATTATATGGTATATGAAATAAGACAGAAATTATTATTATATTTTCATAAATATAAAATAATATTTTTTTAATAATTAATGCACATATTATTTTAGAATAACTAGTGACTAAATCTATGTGATCATCATAATATGAATAAATATTATTCCACTTTACTAGATCATAATATTTATCCTAATATTAAATTCAATTATAATTTAATTAATATTCATGGAAACACATATTTCTTACCCTCAGGACTTCTTTCTTATTTGAATTTGGCTACATAAACTAAAGTCTAATATTGATATATATAAACACATAAAGAATCCTATAAATAAGTAAATAAATATTGCATCAATAAAAACCTCCTATAAATGCTTAGAGTTTCATATCCTCCCTTTTTTTAAGATTTTATCAAGCAGGTTGCATAACCCAATCATCAACTCATATGATTGATATATATTTCTTTTAATACATGAAATAATCTTGTATATAAACCACCATGGTCATGGATTTAATTATATAATTCCAATTCAATCAAAGTTCTTTAGATATTATCATTCATTAACTAATAAGGGACAAATCCTTTCTTGTATAATTCATTAATGTCATATGACTTGTGACACACCCAATAAAGCCTACATATCTTTGATTATATGAAATCATGATTTTTATAAAAACATAAAATAAAAAGCCTCATGATATGGAATAATAATTATATCATGTCTATGGACCAATAAAAAAATTCATAGATAGGAATATCCATTGTTAACCAATATTTGTGTATTCCTATTTGTGGGTTTTTTACATAACATCCTCGATTAAAGATTATCTATTGTGAGTTACATGACAATTAGTATAAATGTATTATGAGAATATTACACTTTATAGTAAAAAAAATATATTTCCCATTAGAAAATGGTATCTGGACCACGAAGAATAATTTTAATAATACTATCTTGCCACTTTATGTATTTTTCATTGTGATGAACCACTATGCCCTTTAGATGCAGAAAATACTATAATGAAATTATCACAATAAATATTACAAAGAATAATATTCATTATGTCATAAAATGTTTATTATATTCAATACATTGAGTATATATGTAATCAAAATTACAAAAAGTAGGTTTTTGTAAGGAAAAAACTTCAATATGATGAATTTATTGTTCAGTGAGTGGGGTAAAGCAATATGATGAATTTATTGTTCAGTGAGTTGGGTAAAACCATATGATATATATATATATATTCACCACATCCCATTATACACATGTTGTGTGATGAACCAATTATAATGTATCACAACACTTTAAAACTATTGTGGAGAAAATTTTGGTGATAATTGGACAACTTTGATACCTTGATATTTTGGATCACTAGAAATGTAATGAAATTAACCAACTAATAGTGTTTTTCAGAACATTAATATAACAATCATACTCTATATAAGATAAATATTTTTCGAGATAGTGTAGTATCTTCCACATGTTTTAGTGTTGGCAAGGTGTTCATTCCTTATTCAATGATTCAGTAATGTTATACAGGGCAGTAGCTATGAGATGCAACATGATATGTATATTATCAGTAGATAGTTCTTTCCATATAGACATAGAGTTTTATTATCCTTTTAATGATATTCATCCACTTGATATAACCAAAATGGTTTATTTCCCATTTTTTTCAAATACAGCCGAGTCACCTAGAATCTTCTTCCCTACATTAAAGGGCTTGCTACATAAGGTATGTGCATATGATGATCATTTAATTTGAATATCTGTAACATAATATGTGTTTTCCCCAATCAATTATGAGGTAATTAGTGTATATGGTCATATTCTCTCCAGTTACTCTCATTATGATGGAATTCTAAGAGTAGTTTCAATATGGGGATGATTTTCTTGGTAATGTGATATTTAATTACATGTAGGTCTCCAAAAAAATAACTATGGGTTATTCCCCTATGGTTATAAATTAGAAATTCATGAGGAGGATGTATTTGGTTACTGGTTGATGGGTTGGTAAGGGTATGACCACCTTACCTATTGATCTTTATATTGTGTGGTGTAATTTCACATCCCAAACTATGGGATGGGTTTCCATTATCAATCATTAGGTTTCCATGGGTAAAACATCCATGGAATAAAATTTAGGGAGGGAATTAAATGTTCATAGTCAAGATTCTTTGGGGAGGGCCTCCATGGTTACCATTTTATGGGTTTCTATGGTGAGGACCTTTATGGAAGACACTCATGGAAAGACCTACATATCCTCTGATCATAGTGTCAGGGAGAGGATCCCTATTACTAAAGCTATAGTCTTTTTCTGATTATGAATAAAGGAATTCATAAAAATATATAGAGAGATATTGAATTGGATCAATAATATCAACACTTCCAAATATTGTAATATTATAGTTTTTTTATTTTTTTTTGTTAAGATTTGTGATCTTTTCTTTTATATACTCATTTTCTGGGGACCAGTTTTGGATCCTTGATTTTGATTGATGTCACACAATGTAAACTGACTTGGGGGTGAAAAAATATTTCCTAATCTTGTACTCTCTTAAATAATCAATATATTATCATTAATCCTTCCAAAATATATTTATGGGGATGTTTTCCAACATTTAAGTGATCATTCAATAAATTATGTTCATGGGAATATCTATTCATTTATCAAAGGTTCCCTATATTTATTTACATGAAAATTATACTATTGTTAAAAGATGAATAGTTGTGTTCTCTAGATTTTATCAACCTTTAGGGATTCATTTTGTAGTGATACGTTAGTATCAAGCCCATGATAAGGGATTATTATAGATCCCAATAAAGGGAAACCAAAATAATGTAGTTTTGTTCCACTTCATGGGGAACATAATAAAAAAAATTTGACCTATAATGGACCATAATAAATGTTGGTTTTTAACCTCAAGGATTTTTATTTCATTTCTTGGTTAACATGAATCATATCTCATGTAGTTTAAGTTGAATAGTTTAGGGTCATATGGCAGGACTGGTCTATTTAGTTTAGCATAATGAATTAGGGATATACTATATATGGTTTAATGTCATTTAATTAGGTCTTCTATGTGAATGGTGTAAAGAAGTGCTTGGTATGGGACGTACACCTGAGAAACCATTTTCGATATCAATATATCTGGTGATAACTAAAAAAGAGGCTATGGTTTTTGTTATAGGTAATATGACCCAATCAATAAAGGTGGTCAGTTGGTAATAAGAATTGGTGAGGATGTGATGAATCATGGGGAATAAAACCCTTTTGAGTGAAGGATCTAGGAGGGATATAGTCTTGAAAGTATTAATTGGAACATACATATGGGCTTCCCATATATGGCTAAAAAATGGAACATGAAGATGAGATCCATTATGGGGGAATTATTGGGGCTTACAACTAAGGATGAAGACTAATTGTGCATATATTTCCCACTGATTGATGATAGGAAAAGTAAGGTTAACTAGATTAATTGATCATATTCACTCATTGGGACTATATTGGAAATTATAAATATTCCTCATATCTTATTATTAGGAACAAAAGTAATTCTTTAAACCCAAAGGTGCCTAACCTATAGGTGACTAAGGTGGATATAGTATTTTAGGCATTATAGCAATAAAGGGCACCCTTTTATGATTCTTAGGGTTTTATCCTAATAGGTGGCCTATTTCTATAGGTCCCCATCTTATTAAGTAAACTAAAGGTGTGTCCAAATTGATATTACACCATCTCATCCATGATTCCACTAAATATGTGTCGTGATCCTATTAACCTCAAGACCCTAAGCACGCGCCATCATACTTAGTTGGATGTCGACTAGTATTAGGTGTCTAATGTTGAACTGCAAGGAGACAATACCCCCATATCAGATTTTCAATCTAGATACAAATAACGAAAAAATATATGATCATATTAAATGAAAAAAATAAATATAAATAAGATCATGCTATAATAAAATGAAATATTGTAAATGGTCGAACATACATGCCATACATACAACATTGATCACCCACTAGGACAATTACATGTAAAAAATAAGGAAATGATAAAAAAATACATCAGGATCCACTACTAACTCCAAGTTACATAACATACCTGATCTCTAGTACCATGTTAGGATGTTCTAGAACGATCATCAGACTCCACATAAAGAAAAAAACTCAATCATGGAATCGTGGGCCTTCTCATTATCCATCATGCATCCATGCTAAAAAAAGTTTTAATTATGTTATACACACAGAGTCTACGGTTAATGTTAATGTGGTGAGAAATAAATCATTGTAGGCCACCCCTCAATGTTGAACCTATAACATGGTTCCATAAGTGAATGCTCATCTAATGTGCTCAACCATGCCAAAACGTAACTAAAACAAAGATAAATATAACCACCATCGGTCCATTGCTCCATGAACCCAATCCACCATACGTACTTTTACCAACAACAGGTTGTTTATGAACACATACTAATGACTATGTATCCCCAGTAACATGTGGCTGCCATAAACATAGCCTCACTAATGATACCTCGAAACCTTAATCACAATATATTACCAAACATCAAGAAACATCATTTTTATGTACTCAATACATGCTAAAGTAATACCAAATCCTAGAACATTAGTTTGACCTATATCCCACATATCATAATCGACAGTTCCTTGCGAATCCCTCCAGCACCTAACTATGAATCAAAATTTTTCATGCCCATAGAATCAATATAGAACCATCCCAAAAAAGTTGGAGAATCATTCCAACATCATATTCCATATAAAATTCCATCGATAACCAGAGAATCAATCATGGACATGAACCATAATGTATATTTCCATTATTGAGAGCCTTAGTCTGAAACCTATTCCATATAGTACACTACTCACGCCTAGACCCTTAGTCCATCTCATTAAACACGAATGATGAATGTCATGTCCACCATACCCAACATTCCTTGAAATTGGTCTATCAATCAAACCATAAAAAAAGTTCCTGTAGTGATAGAAATCATCATGTCTATCCTCTTAAACCATGGGTGAGGACTACCAAGAACAACACCCTAAAACATAATTGAGGATAACATTGAATAGAACCTAAAAATATGGGTGATAACTACATTGACTAACACCCCAAACCATAGTTGTGGACCATAGTGATTATCAACTAAAAATATTTGTGAGGACCTTCATGTCCAACACCAAAAAAATTTTTTTTGGATATTCATGACTGGCACCAAATACATTGTGATAAGACTACCATGAACAACACTCAAAACCATAGGTGAGAACCACTATGACCAACACTTAAACAATGGGTGAGGACCGCCATGACTAACACCATGAACCATATATATGAAACACTATATTCACCAATCTCATAAATATACCCAAATTCCCATGAACATAATCCAAATCTCAATGTGAATAAGGTTAAAAAATTCAAGGGTTGTTCAAACACCCATGTTCGTCATCACATCTCATCCCCATAGGCTCATACATCAATCCAAGTACTAAGGAAACACTCATAACCAAAACTACCCAAACACATGAACCTTCTCCATATTAGAATATTAATCGGGCTCCCGCTTGGCCCTCTATATCGACCCTAATGTATAGGAATTACTCTTATAATATTTGGTGACATCAAATCTCTCAATTCCACACTAGTCTATTTAAGGATCACACAAGACACAACCTAGTCTCTAGGATCACATTGCTTCACAGGAAAAAAGGAACAAATATCATAATGGATATGGCTCATGCCCAACCCCTTTCCGAATCACCCATGGTTGGCTCATACACCCAAACAATCATCCACCTTGAGTCATAAATCAGTCCCATAAATCGAATGCAATCACATTATAACATCAATAAAGGTGTCTAGCACACCCATAATACACCATATTATTATTCTCATTATCCTCTCTTGGGTCTCATCCCATGTCTCGCCATAAAGGTACATCTAAACTCACTCTTTATAGGAAAAAATCTATTTCATAACTTAGTACCCCCAAAAAATATTTGATGTCCTCAAAATGACATAGGGGATCTAACCTAATAACCAACATGAAATAAAAATAAAAATGGAATCCTCATTATAGGATTATAATATTTATATTATATCACTATATTTACAAGATGAGGTGAATTATAGTCTAAAAACATATTTTAAAATATTTAAACTAATAAAATCAAAAGCCTCTTAAATTAAATTTATCATAATCAGTTCTAGTCATATTATCTGAGTCACAAAATCTAAACTACAACTACTATGATTATATCAGATTAAAATATAATAATTAAAATGGATATAAATAATATTTTTTTTGTATTCACAAAAACCCTGAGAAAATCAATTGTATAAAAATAATAGTATAAATACTAACTATCTATAACATACACATCACAATAGAAACATATATAATAAATAAATGAAATATATATTTATATATATAACTAATAATTACATTGGTTCTATATTAAAAATATTTTATTATTATAACCGTAATAGTATGGTACTCAATAAACGTGACTAAAGGTATCCATTTTTTTATACTTACAATAATTTTTTGATTTCCTCACAAAGAAATACCTCGAGATGAAGATTGTAATAGATCTATCTTCATATCCCTGAAATCCCCCACTGTGATGATTTTCATATATCTTCTTATACTCAGAAGCGCTCGATCTAATGGATTGGATTCACCGTATTCTTATGCCTGTAAGACCTTGATCATAACAATAATCCGATGTGAATACAATTGAAAAAGTTCAAAATTAAACAACCTTATAAGGAATCCATAGAAAGGAAACTCTCTAAATAATTACAAAGATTAAGATCAACAATTTCATGGTAATTAATCTTTATAAGACTTGAGAGATAAAATCTATCACCTCCATACACTTCAAATGAATCTATATTTATAGTTAATGCTCAACTGGTCATATTTCTTAGTTCCTTGTAGTAGCCTCGGATAGCTGGTGCTTGAAAGATCATTTGTAAATGAATTTCAATTTCATTTTTTAACGCCATTATAGAGTTAAATATTTTTCTTATGATGGAAAATAATATTTATATTACAATTATAAAATTAGGTTATTCTGATGGACTATATTATCAATTTCTAATATGATAACTCTTATGAAGATTAGTGAAATATATTGGTACCAAAATCAATATGATGGTCATTAATTTTATCAGTTTGATAGGAAAAAAAAATTATAACTCTTTTTTTCATTAATGGTACGTCTGATAATTAGATTCACTCTAAATGTGAGGATTTTAAAGAATAGTGGTAAGTTTATATTTGTAATTTACTGGAAATATTTATATGTATTGTAGAAGGAAATGTTTTCTTAAAATTCATACTAAAATACATGGGATATAAAAAGTTATTAAAAATGTTTTAAGAATGTTTTTATGATATCTAGAACAAATGGAATTGAAAATTATGTATTAATACTTATTAATCAACAATCTCCAGATTTTTGGAATGCACACACCTCAAAACTTAAATGAAATTTAACTTGACAAACTAATATTCTTTTTTTATTTTTGAACATAGTATTCAAATTTATTCGATAAACCGAAACTCCCACTAATTTTATAACTCTTATTTAAAATATGTTGAATATGTCATGGAGTAATAGAGTAGTTGTTTCATTAATGAAGACTTCTCCCCTTATGAATTTATCTCCCCCAAAGGACAATATCTACCCCTTTCGATAAAATATTCTCCCCATTGAAGAAATAATCTTCCTTAAAGAGAAATTATCCCCCTTTTATATAATACTCCCACCCATAATATATTATTAACCTACTTTCTAATTTTTAAAAAGGAATGGAGAGGAATTATGATTTTCCTAAAATGTCAGACAAATTTCATATGAAAGAATTCTAAACTAACTAATAATCCATTTATTTATAAAATAATATAAAACAAATAGTAATTAGAAAACATGTAAGCATAAATTAATGGGATGAAAAGAGAACATTTAAATCCCCAGTCATTTTATTTGTAGCATCTCTAAATTATTCAAAAAAAAAACAGTAATCTGTATGCCATGTATGATGATATTTTTTTAAAATATTCACCTGATTCCATCATATGATTATTTACGTCATCAAACTATTCATCATGCATCTTAATATTGTAATCAATTTGGATAGACTGCATTACCATCTAATTGCATAAAATTTCGTGAGTTCCAGAATTCTATTAAAAAATTTTCAAATCAACTTCAATCCAAATAATTTATTATGTTAAAACATTTATAGACTCTTATTTCTAACTAGAATTGTTATGAATGGTTTGGAATCTTGCTTAATTTTTTTTAAAGAAATTATTTTTTCGTTTTAATCTCATTAAAACATGAAAAATTTAATCAAATCATTTCTATGTTATTATTCTTGAAGATTCCCACTATTTGGGATCAAGATAGAGAGGTCTAGTTCTACTTGTTCCAAATTCCACTACAATTTCTTAATTTTTATCTTTCATAGAAATTTCCCTTTCACCTTCCTTAGAAATATTATTTTCATCTTATGGTTCAATGATTTTTACATACTTATCTGATTCACCTTTATCATGAAAATTTTTTTAAATTCTGTTCTTCTTTTTATCTCTTTGATGATGATTTTTCTTCTTATTATGATAAATATTCTTCAACTTGAGAAATATAAGAGTTTTCATCCTTATCCGGTCATTGAGGGTAAAATTGATAATGATGGTGAATCTTTACAAAACATGGTTTCATTAATATCAGCCTCTTATTTTTCTTTCTCTTCCCCCACTTCTTCTTCTTCTAATTGAACCTATTATTCTATTTATTCATATTATTCATTATTTCCTTCTTATTATCCTTCTTTTCCATTCCCTTCAACTTCCTTATAAAATTACATTTCAATCTCATATTCTAGTTGTCTATATACTCTAAGAGCTACCATACATCTGATCCCAGTTCCAATTAATTTTTAGGTACCAATTCATCATCTATACCTTTATTCTTTCCCTTATCTAACATATAGTGGATATTGGGATGAAAAAAATATCATTAAAAGTTAATCCATATTCTAAATTAATTTGATTGGTAAGGGATGCATGAATGAATAAATTCTCTAAATCTGTTTCTACAACTTTCAACAAATTTTCACAATGTCTTTTTTATTGAAACATTTTCTTCTATGTTCTATTAATATGTTATTCCAATAATTTTTCTGCAATATGAATTTTCAAGGGATTTTCCTCGGTGAGGTCTTGTCTGATTTCTAGATCTTATGGATTTTTATCGGCATTATATTTCATCATTTCTTCAAATAAATCATTAGGAATCTTCCATTTGTTCTTTTTTTTATAGAGGATATGTCTCTCCCTTTATTTTATTTTTTCTTTTCAACCTTATTATATTTTCTTGATGGTTATTCCTCTCATCCAGCACCGTCAATGTTTTCCAAAAACTTCTTGGAATTGGTATAAAAAAACAATCTCATTCAACACATCATATCATCACTATTAGAAATAAATATTTTTTTTCTAATTGGATATAATTTTGTTTCTACCTTGATATTCTATTTAGATTTTACAACCGTTTTACTGATAAAGGCAGGAAGCATAATAAAATTGTATTTCATTAAGGAATGATTTATATACTCTTTTGTTATAAATATGAACCTAAAGAGATCAATCTTCCTCACACTTACTATATAATAAAGATAAAAAAACACTAGATATCTTCAATGTATTCTAGTCTCCATTTCTCAAATTTAATTACCCTTGAATTCAAAGGGAAATGACTCTATTACCTAAAGTCAAGTGTGATACTTTTTTATTATTTCATATTATGAAAATAGTGAATTTTGAGATTTGGTCTTGTTAAACATACTAAAATTAATTGTAATCTTGAATGAAGGAAAATATGGTTCCCCTTCTGATGGTACACCAACCTAGTCATCGAGTCATATATAAGACAACTTGTACCTTTTCCAATAGATTTTGAAAAAAAAATTCAGTTAACATGTTCCTTTATTAACTAAACTGATGCATAAAACACATGAAATACCTTAGGATAATAAATATTGAAATCTTAAACATATATCTCTATACCAACTGATTACCATATTTGAAAATATATGATCTTCTTAAGTGTAAAATCATATTTGTCTTACCATGAACTTTATACTAATATTTTCTTGAATAAAAACAGCTTTGAATAATATTCCTTAGTCCCCATTGGTACTAATACTCAAATCCTAAGATTAGATGAAAAGGAAAAACATTCTGACTGAGGCCCATTATGGATGAAATAGCATGGGGTGAAAAACACTGAAGAACTGATGTGGGACATAGGGTAACCCACCCTTATAAAGGAATTGGAGGAAATAGTTAATCATCTACAAATAATTCTATGGTTGAGATTGAAATTATTCAAAAATGATGGTTGATATTGATCTGAATAATGTTAGGAAATATTTTTTGAACACTTGATATTTTAAAAACATTTTTTAGAGTGAGTATCATTCCAATTTTTAATTTTTTTTGAAATTCTGAAAAAAAGGTTTTTATTGAAAAAAAAGTATAACTCCAACAAAAATTATAAACTAATCTAATTAAATAGTGAAAAAATAGAAGTGTATATCTTCAAGTGGAAAAATACATCATTATTAATAACCATTTCTTCTATCCTTATTAAAATTCATTAAGATAGTTTTATAATAGAAAATGAATATGATATTCTCAGTATGAAAAATAATATTAATTTTTTTGACCAAAAACTAAATATGACAGTTTTTTTAAAATAATTATGATTGTTTTGAAATATAAAATTGTTTTCCAATTTATTTATATCTTGAGAAATGTTTTATAATTTTTGAATCCGATGATTTTATAAAATTTTCTGAGTCCAGAAAATATTTTCAGAATTAAGATTCTGGAAATATTATAAATATCATGAACCTAGAAATTACATTATGATAAAAATTTTAGAAAAACTAAAAAATTTATAAAAACAAATTTTTGATAAAAAAACTAATGGTTTTTGAAAAAAATAAAACATATATACTCCCACTTTGATATAGAGTATGTTAATATAATGATATGGGTAAAAACTAAGTAGATATGAATGATTACATAACATTAAACATTCCTATACTCTATTTCATATATTCAAATATATTATTACTAATTGTTTTAGTAGTAATGTCACCATGTTTTTCTTTTTTATTAGTAATTATAAAATTGTATCTCTTTTAAGTGTGTGATCCCAAATGAAAGGATGTCTTATATCAATATGATTAGAACTTGTGTCACGTATTGAGACTTTTCTGAATGAAATGGAACGTGTATAATCAAAAAAAGTATTTTGGTTTTACTAAAACTCATGAAATAGTCTATGAGTGTCTGCTATATCCACAAAACATGAGCACACTAACTTCTAGCTACCACATATTCATCTTAAGTATGGGAAATGTTATACTGAGTGTTTTTTAATATAATACCAAGAAACTAATGAATAATATAGGAAATGAAATGTCCTAAACATACTTTTTCTATACATTATACATCCACCAAAGTCCACATCCAAAAAAAATTAGTTTAATAACATTTATAAGAGAATAAAATAGGCCTAAATCCGTAGTTCCCATAAGATAATGAAAAAAATCATTTTACATATTTTTAATGAAATTCCTTTGGATTAGTTTGATATCTTGAAAATAAAAATACTGAACACATTAAATTTGGATAAAAATCAGTTATGTAAAGTAAACATCTAAACATACTAATTTTTTTTGGATCTAGTAGTTCCTCATCCTCTTAAATATCTAATGTATTGGATGTATCAATAAGAGTACTAAAACTTTTAGTTGTGTCATATCCAAATTTCATAAGATGATAATTTATATACTTATGTTGATATATAAAATTTTCTTCCGGTTTCTATGAAATTTGAAAACTAAGGAAAAATGTTAACTCGACCATCAAACATATTTCAATCTTGAATTTCATAAGATTTGAGAAGGGATCAATTAAATATTTTTGAGTTTAACCTAATATAATTTCATCAACATAATGTTTTAAAATAATAATATTTTTATTAACTCATTTTATAAAAAGTGTAGAAAATGTAGCTACCATAACAAAAAAATTGTAACAAAAATCTTGTTAATCCACCATACCAAGTTATAGGTTCTTGTTTAAGTTCATATAAATATTTGGCTAGATTATAAACATGGGGATCATTTAGTTTTTAAACCTGGTGGTTGTCCAATATAAACTTCCTTAGGAACATTTCCTTCAAAAAAATATTACTTCACATACAATTGAAATAGTTTGAAATTAAATAATTCTACAAATGATATAATTATTCAAATAGATTCAAGTATTTAAACCAAAATATTAGATTCTTCATAATCTATTACCATTTGTTAATTATACCCCCTAGAAGAAATTCAATTGTTATTTATAATGTTTATTCCATTTCTATATCATTTATTCTTGAAACCCAATTTTACTCCATCAAAAGATGTTTTTAATGGATGTTCAACTGATATTCAGTTTTTATTCCTTTCAAACTAATTGGGTTCATATTTCATTTCCTTAATCCAATCCTCATCACCTAAATCCTCGCCAAGATTTTTTGGTTAAATTTTTTGATAAGAAATATAGATGTTCATTCTCATTTAATAACAAAATTGTAGCCCTAACTAGTTATTTGACATCACAAATGTTACTTTCCCTAGGATGCGTGAATGGCCTGAAGGCCTTCATTTTTTATTTATTTTTTTATAATCCATGTTTTAATGGTTGAGGGAGAAGGTTCTTAAAAAAATAAGATAATTAGGATTTAAAATGTTTGTTGTTCAATAATATGTAGAAAATATTCCTAATTAATAACAATAGAAACAGATTATTAAGTTATTTCATTATGAGAAGAACATTCTAAAAAGGATGAAAATAAGTTTTAGAAATAATATCTAAGGATGTAGGTTTTTTTTGTTTAAAAAAAGGATCAGTTTCATCAAATATAACATGTGATATTTACTTAATAATAAAATAAATTTTATTAAAAACTATATAAGCCTTTGAAATAGTGGAATAACCTAAAAATATTACTTTTTCAAATTTGGGAGAAAATTTCTATATGTTATCTTTTGATAGAAAAATGAATTCTTTTCAACCTAGAACATTAATGTAATTTTTTTTGGTATTCTTCCATTGTAAACCCCATAAATAGTTTTATTAATAAATTTCATAATCAAAACTCGATCTATATATAGAATAGATTACTAACCACTTTATGCCAAAAAAATTAGCAATTGAGTATTCACTCATCATGGTAATAATAATTTCTTGAAGAATTCTATTTCATCTTTCAAAAATGCCATTTTTCTGGGGGGATTTTAGGTATTGAAAAGTTATTTTATATACCTTTATTACTAAAAAAAAGTTTCGAAATATGAATTTACAAATTCTTCACCATGATCACTATTAATAGTTATCATGGAGTAGTTTTTTCATTTTTAACTTCAAATAAAAAAAATTTAATATAAAAAAAGGTTTGATATTTCCTTATAAGAAAATAAACCCATATCTATCTAGTGTAATCATCAAAAAAGAAATATACTTAGGTTTTTCCACCAATACTTCCAGTTTTTGAAGGACTAAATAATTCAATGCGCATTAACCATAAAGCATCAAAATTAAGGGCTTCATAAATAGATTTAAAACATGACTTATGTTTCTTACCGTATTGACAACGGTATTATACTTTTAAAGTATCAAATCGTAGATATTGTAGATTGTTAATAAGTCCTTTATTAGTAAAAATAGATATGTTTATAAGGTTAAAATATCCTAACTATCTATTCATTATCCAATATTTATCTTTCATTATACTAATACTATGTAATTATTGGATCCAATGGTCTTCTAAGTTATGTGTGAAAAAATTCCCATATAGATTGGTAGAATGAATAAATTCATTCTTGGAATAATGTACTAAAAATTTATTATCATTTTTAAATTTCACAAGGTAACCTTCATCACAACATTGAATTATTTTTATAAGGTAGTGCTTAATTACTACAAAAATAAAACATTTGAAATATGTTCTTTTCCATGAATAACAATGTTTCTTATTATGATAATCTCTCATGGATCATTATCTCTGAAAGTTATATTTCCATATTTTATCTTGATTTTCTTCTTGAAGAAATCTTCATTTCCAGTCATGTTCCTTAAAAATCCACTATCCATGTACCAAATATTAATGTTTTCAGTACTATATTTGTTATCCGGAAAATAAAAAGCTTAGTTTTTTGGAACCCAACCCTTATTAGGTCTAGTATTTAAAAAAAAGATTAGGAAACCGAATTTGTCTAATTTTCATTTGGGAAAATGTCATTTCCTTAGAAATAAGTCTTATGAAAACCTAGGGATTACACTCTTTTCAGAGAAATATTTCATCTAGTTCCCACCACTATGGAACCTAGTAAAAAAAGGTTTACATTAAGTAATAAAACAATTGTTACTAAAAATAGGGTTTTTACCACATATTGGAAATATTACAATGAGGTATAACATATTTACACATTCTATTATAGTTTTCATTTCTAGTAGTAAACATTGATAAATGTTTTTTTCAAACTAGATATTTCATATTTTATTTTTATAACTAAATTTTTCCATCATTATTATTATATTATGAACTATGTTTTGGTTCCAAAAAATTTCTCAGAATAACATTTTTCAAATTATTTTAAAAAAGATTAATTTTCAAAATTAGTTTTATTAAGATGTTTAGAATTATATGATATTTCATTATTCAAAATATTTATTCCTGAATCTTCCTTAAAAAGTTTAGATTTCTCATTTTCATGTGTTTTTAAAATCTTAAAATTTTTATTATCTAAGAGATTATCAAATTGAGAAACTTTTCCATATAATTGAAGATTATTATATTCTACTGAGGAAGATTCTTCATAATAGTATGTCAAATTTTTCTTATCAAAATAATTTTCATTTTAAGAAATTTTAGTAATATATTCATCTTTATGTACCTTTTTCAATAGAAAATGGCTTACTATGGGTACATTTGTGAAAATCCATATGTTCTTATGACTGGAACATTCATTATCTGAAGAACATTTAGAAGAGTCTCCAGCACTTTCACTCTATGTGTTTGAATATTTCAAAAAATTATTGCCTTTATATTTATTTTTATTCTTATAATTTATTTATTATTTTTTATTTTTCCTATCTTCCCTTTTTAGCTTTGGAAAATCTTGTCAGAAATTCCCAACTTTATAGCATTCAAAGCAACTAACTTTAGAATCTTTCTTATCACCTTTATACTTATAGACATTTTTATCGATATTGAACGACTTTCATTATGACTACCTTGTTCATCATTCTTATTAGATTACCAGAATCATTCTATGAAAATTATAATGTACTTAAATATGACTAAAAAATAACATTCTTCTTCCATGAATATTTTACAATATTCTAAAATGATTGTACTATATATGGTATAGTATATGTGGTATAAAAATAAGCACCACCATTTTTTTAGTTTTCTCAAAATCTCTTTTCAGTATTATCTTCTACTGCATAAAGGTACCAATCAAATCATCAAGAATAAGACTATTTAGATTCCTTTTATCATCAACAACTATTCTTTTTTATGATCATTATATGGGAAAAATATAAATAATCTTATTAACAAGAATATCACCATTAAGTTATTTTTCTCCAAGAGAATGTAAACTATTAATAAATTTCATGAGACTTTGTTTCATCTTTGTAACTGTATCTCCATGAAGAAAATAAAAGGCTTGGTAATCAGATATTAACATAACACTTCTAGTTTCTTGAACTTCAAATGCACTAAAATGAGAAACATCAAATTTACTCCAAATATTATTACCTACATCCCAAGATGATATCTAACTATATATGATCCTTTTAAAATTTAATAACAAAATATTCTTCATTTTATTTTTCATCTATTATTCCAACTTCTCTGTATTTTTAATATTAGATGCTTCCTTATCCAGAATTGCGTATTTTCCATGAAGCATAAAAACTATTTCAACTCCATTGTGGATCATAAAGGTTATCATTTTGTCTCTCCAATATTTATAGTCATTACCATCTAAAAATGGTGGTGGACTAGGGTTAAAATTATCAACATATCCAACATTCTTACATTCAATATTAAAATAATAGAAAATAATTTCTATAAAAACACATTAGGGTAACTATTTTTATAAACAAAAATTTTATATCAAAACTTTTGAAACATGTAATAGTAAATAATGTAAAAACATAGAAAATATATAAGTAGTAGAAACATGCTCTGATTCCAATTTTATAGTCATATTATTTAACAAATACATCTATACTTACAAGAGGGAGTTAATTGTCATTTAAAAACTAATAAAAAATATTTAAATTAAAAAAATCACAAACCTCTTAATGTAAATTTATTAGACTCAGACTCAATCTGATTATCAGAGTTATAAAATTAAAACTAGAACTAGTGCGATTATATCAGAGTAAACGATCATAATTATAATGGATCTGATTGATATGAATGTATTTTATATATTATATTCATGGTAACACTGATAAAACCAATTTTATTGAAATACTTGTATAAAGACTAAGTTTATTACATGACCAGTGGAATATGAACTTATATAAAAAAGCAATACAATAGCTAGGTAAAAGTAAGAATGAATTATAATATATGTTAAAAAATATTTAACTATTTTAACATCTAGATTTTGTCATTAAATAACCTTGAATAAAGGTATCCAATGTGTTATAATTATAGTAAAAACATTCCCTTTCCAGGAAATCCCTCGATAGAATGATCAGAATAGGTTTGTCTTCATATCCCCAATAGGCCTTGATATGATGATTGAGATCTATCAGCCTATCCATAGAAGCCACAATCCAATGGATCAGATTAACTATCTTCCTATCTTAACAATCCATTTATCATAATTATGAGCACATGTGAATACAATTGAAAAAGTTATAAAGAAAACAACCAGATAAAGATTCCTTAGAATGAAAACACTCTAAATAATTACAAAGACTAATAATGATAAGTTCACGCTATGTAATCTTTATAATACTTTAAGGAGAAAATTTTTCATCTCCAAAATCTTCTAGTTACTGACTATTTATAGGTGATACTCAAATGGTCATATTTCTGAGCTTTTTGTAATGGCCTCAGATAGATAGTGCTTCAAATCTCATTTATAACTGAATTGCTGATGTTGTTTCTATTTAATTCCATTATAATGTTAGATATATTAATTATGATAGAAATTTTATATGTATTATGATTATAAATTTGGGTTTGTCTGATTAACTACTTTATCATGTTTCAATACAATAATAATTTTTTAGGATCAGTCTGATATATTGATACCTGAATCTTTCTGATGATTGTGAATCTTTTCAGTATGATAGAGAAAACAAATTTCTAACTCATGGTCTGATTAAAGGTATGTATGATAATCAGATTCATTATAGATATGATAATCATAATTAATAATTTTTAATTTATATTCCTAATTTATTTAATCCTTTTCAATGTTTGTTAGATGGTACATTTCTCTTCAAGAACATAATAAAATACACGGGACATAAAAGTTAGTAAACATGTCTTAAAAAAGTGTTTGTGATTTCCAAAACTAAACAAATAGAAAAGTAATAACTGATACATCTAACTCGACACTCATGTGTCTAGTTATATATCTGTGGTGAAAACCACTCAAAAGACTCAAAATGAAAACACTAGGGAAATACACATTGTGTAATACTAGTTCACAACATTTACTCTCAGACCTCCTACTTTTCCATGTTCTTATACATGACCTGGGTACACCCAGAGTTTGTCATTATACAACTAAAGTATGGCATCAGACATGGGTTCATTCCATGTACTAGTAAATAACCATGACATATCTAAAGTATGTTTATATACTTCCACGCAACCATGTCTCCAGTATATGGGGTTTTCAAAAATTTTCTCTATCACATGGCCATGTCGCACTATATGGTGTGTAGTCCAAGTACATTTTATGTACTTTCAGAAATTACACCTTTCACAAAAAAGAATAAAATGTGGTGCGTGTTCTTGAACTATACACCTTGTGATTTAGATTTACGAATGGTACACCCCTGTGACCCCCCTGAATCCCCCATTTTTTCTAATTAGGAGATGATTGACCCCCATGGGGTCCTTAGTAATTATTATATCAATTGAAGAATTAATAACAACAAAAATATTGGGCTTAAGGAATAAAACTCAAAAATCATCCATCCTCATTGACTAACTTCTGAATCATTGGGTCCAAATCCGCTCGTGGAATTTGTTGTACCTCGATCTAGTCTTGATCTCTACCATGGAAGAAGTCCAAAGGCATTATATTCTCCTTCTCTATTAGTTCTGGCCATCATACAAGGGATGTTATCTCCAACCTTCATCCATTTGAAAGAATCCCCAATTGCATGGGTGTTTTACCTAATTGAATTAATTTAATAATCAATTAATTGAACTCCCATTTAACACCTCTCCTTTGTCCCGAAACCTAAATCGAGTTTATACCTGTCCCAAAAAAAACCCCATTATGAAATGAACTTTAGATTTTTAATATAAATCCAATGATATATTTAAAAGAAATATCCACCTAATCCCACACGATTAATTTAATATTTATTTAATTAAATATTATATATTGGCACAATACCTGAATGTTTCAGAATCCCAGAAAACTTTTGTTCTATTGTAAATAACATATTTTAGGAACACTAGATTGGTTAGGAAAATTATCTATGATCACATTCTAGGGGAAAAATCCATTTTACCCTTCACGGGAACTCAAAAGAAAACATTCATAGTTATGATCAAATTTTGAATATAGGGAAACATGGGTTTTACATCCTTCTCACTATAAATTTATCCATCCGCAATAATCCTTCAACATCACAAACCATATCGATCATCATTTGATGCTCAGTTTTTTGTGTTCTATATTATGAAAATACCATGTTCCTTTTCATGACTCAAATGAAAAGGTGCACATTGTAATTACCTGAACTCAATTACCCAGATACAGTACAATATTTTAATACATTGGCATGACTAAAAGTTGTCTTTCCCTGAAGGACTAACCAATTTATCTTTCGTGAAACATATATTAGATTCATGAAATTTATATTATAATTTCTATATTAAATATATCATAGATAATCCTTTTATAATTCTATTATTTCCATAGCTTAACCCGGTATATAAATTATAAAATAGTTCTTGAAATCCTAGGAAAATAATATGTAGGAAAGGGGTGAGCTCAGATGCTCAGTAAGGATCAACAATATAGATGAATATATCACAAACACACGTAAAAGTTTATGGAAAGGTACAAAACTAAACCACAATCCTTTTAAAACATTATCTTCAGCATAATATCAAAATAAAAAATAATATAAGTCCATTTAAAAATTCACAAGGATATTCTAAAAGTTGAATAGTAACATGTGAAATCAATAACTAATTTCATATTGAGGAAATTCATAATGCCACACATTTTAACCACTACATCAAGGCCTCATACCAAGATCATAGAAAAATATCCTCTCAAGTCCTTGTTCCAAGACACTAGTTTGTCTCATTAGACCTACCGATGCATTGAGGGTCTATATAAGGCCCCACCTATCAATTGTTAAGTCGAATTCATTCCTCATATGAAAAGTGTGAAACATAACATTAACATTCTTATTAGAACTAGCATAAAGAATTCCAATACTTTAACCATGAACCATGAATGGTATAAAAATAGCACATAAACAGTCAAACATATCAGAACTCATTCAATAAAATATGAAAGATTTTATTATAATAAATCAACCTAAATCAATAATAATATCCAAAATTGGATGTTGACATAAATGAAAATAATTAGTAAAACACTTTAAGAGAAATATCACTTTTTCATGAAATCATTTAGAAGTTTCACAATTTATAAAGGAATTAATTGAAAAATATATTATTGAATCAAAGTGTTTCATACCACAATTAACCTTTTTAAATGAATTAACATTTTAAAACAATTATGTCCATATAAATAAATCCATAAAATCATTTTGGAAACATAGAAATTAATTAAATAGATTTTGAAAAATAAATATTTAAAACAAGTAAAATGATGATCCTGTTAAATATAACCTTCCATTACACCTTAAAACATTTTTTTGAAAACATTTTTATGAAACATGGACATGGATGATAAATATGTCCCAATAAATACTTACACATAAATAATCTCGGATAATAATGAGATTGGGGAATTAACCATTACCTTAGGTCTAATACTCTCGTTATGAGTCCTAAACAGATATATAATGTTCTTAAACATATTATAAACTTATATAAGAATCATAATAATATATATTATATCATATATAATTATTTTAAGACTTCATATTGCCAGTTTATTAAAAATTCCATGTTAATGTTAAAATTCGTGTAATAATTGATTTGTTTATCATACATGTTCTGACTTGTTATTCTTGATAATATTACTTACATCATTATTTAAATACTTCAAGAATTTATAATATGATTTATATATCATATATATTAATAATATAAATATATATATAGTAGATATATATATGAAATTGAATACATCGTTCGTATAGACAGTAGGTCGTATGTACACATGAATGTTGTTTCTGTTTTCTTATTATATTCAATAGAAGTAAGTGGATGACATATATGTACATGAATATATATCATTATAGTAGACTTATTATGTCATATATTTCATTATTATGATTAATATATGTTTTTATAATCATTCTAGGATGGTTAAAGGGGATAATTAATCGCATCGCGTCTTGGAGACGGTAGGTCGTACGTACGCACCAACGGCGATATAATTACTTTAATGATTAAATGATATGGAAATGAATGGTATATTAATTATAAATAATCATAATCATTTAATATTAATTATTTATTTCTATTATAATCATCATTATACCCATCCAAATAAATTAATGTTGAATAAAAAATTACACCACGGTGTGGAGACGGTAAGTCATACGTACGCACGTATGGTGATTTTTTTATTAATAAGAAAACTAAAATGATGAAAATATTTGTCTCATTATTATAATAACATCTCAGTATATGTATGATTCTATATTTATTACTTTTGTATGGAAATAATATATAAATAAAAAGTAGAAGAAGAAAAGATCTTAAAATAAGGGATAAAACGGTTACCTCTAGTTCATGTGTTTCATTTGGATTTGAACAAAAGGGATCCTTAGGATGGATCTATAACAATATTTAGGCTTCTAGGAGTATTTAAGGGAGGTTGGGAGGATAAATGTTCCGGGTTTTTCAGAAACAAAAGGCTTTAGAGGTGTGAGTTAAAGAGAAAGGGAGGGGCCCTTTTATAAGAGTGGTAGAGGGCACTTTTTGGAAAATATGGAAATTTTAATTTATTATAAAATGATATTTGGTTTATAATATATAAATATTGATTTATTTATAGATTAATATGAGTATGGATTGAAATTATCTCATAAAATGTTTTTTAGAAAAGTTAATTCAAGAAATTAACCTTATCTTTTTGGATTAACACTTAGTTAAACAATTTAACTCTTACCGTGTCTTCATGTATTTTTATACTATATGATTAATTTATTTACTATAAAATGACAATAATATATCAAGTGGATCATTAATAAAATATTTAACACTGTAAAAGTCATTTTTCCAAATCATATATTTTTATTATTTTTATATCATTTAAGAAATAATATTTGTTTTTAAAAACTCATTTATGTCAATTTTGACACTATTTAGTAATTGATTTTTTTGAAAGTCGTAAATACATTATTACATTAAATAAATTAATTAAATCACATATATCATGTGATAGTATTCCATAAAATTAGTTTACGACATAAAAACATTCAAATTATATTTATTTTAATGTTTATAATATCAGTTATTTGATTCTTTCATTTATAAGGAAAACACAACATCGTTATTATGTCATAAATAAATTTAATTATATAATTTTTACAAATTAAAAAAACACCCTGATGTAGGGAGTATTTTTATATTTATAATGACTATCTATTTTTTTTAAAATCACCTACATAACTCAAATTAAATTTGTTTTAGTAATAAGATACACATTTTTGTTATATTTCCGCTTACATTTAATTAATTATTATAGCATGACATTTTCGTACTCAAGTTGATCCATGGGTCCAAAAATACACATAATTATGCTCATAGTAGGCCATGTATCATCAAATAGTATTAAGAAACATTTTAGGATAGTTTTATATTATTATAATATTATTTTTTAGCCTTACTTAACTAAGTTACCCTTTAAACATGGTAAATAAAAATAATTACTAATATTAATGTTCATAATACCCAAAAATGAAAAGTACCTATTTAAAAAATTTGGACATTCTGATTCTAAATATAGAATCTATTTTTCTAATTTCAAAACATAGAATTGGGAAAAATTAATTTAAAATTAATTACTTTTGTAAAAACTCAAAAAAAAATTTAAGAAGTAAAATTTATCAACAGATTGACATGTGTTTTTGTCCAATTTCAATGTGAAATAACATAAAATGATCTAAATTCGATTAAATGATAAAAAATAATCTAATTTCACTTTGAAATCAATTAAAAAAGATAATGTAACTACATAGATAAATTATATGAAAAGATTGTTTTGAATTAAAGTATAGTTTTATTACTATTCATTAAAAAAATGAACATTATCAAAAAAATACAAAAAAATTGACCTACATAAGTATTTATGTCCTAATTAAAAATAAGAATATTATTTTCTCAAATAGAACTTATAAAATTTTCATATTTTGTATTTAAAAAGTATTCTCCATTAAAAGGTAGCAAAACTCCATTTTTTGAAAAGTGCTTTTTATATGAAAAATTGAATTTGTTTTTATTTTATGTCTAAGAAACACATAATATGTATGTTAAAATTATATGGAATATATAAAACTCAAAATGTTTTCAATACTATGCATAACATCTTTTTAAATGGCATGTTTGGTAAGTCATGGTGTCCTCGAACTTAGGGTTGTGTATAGTAAAAATTACTGATTTATTTAAAAAGAAGCGTATTGTGGAAGCTTGGGTGTTTAATTATCTCCTCCTTCAGTCAATTACATCCTTGAAATTTTAAAATTTGGATTTGGTAACAATGTTTTTATTATTCAAACCCCTTTATTGCAATCCCACATTTGAAAAATGATCTACAAAACTTCCCCTTTAAAATAATGAAATAGATATAAGAAGGTTACAAGAAATAATAAATAATAGGGTTATATGTACGAAAAGGTGGAAATGAAAGAAAAATTGACCATCATGTTCTGATGGAGAGTGATTGAATACATTATTAGGGGAAATTTAACAACTATAAAACTATAAATATGTGACAATCTAATGGACCATTTGATTCATCGCAAAAGAAAGTACTAGGAAAACATTTTTGGTTTCATGATCATTTCTCTAGTGTTGTAGAATTAATTTAATTCATATACTAAGAACACAACAAAAGAATAATTAATTGGCTTCTAGAGTTTCATCCTTTAACTAATACCTTCCACAAACTCATCTTACTCTTCAAAAGATAATAGAACTCAAAAATGTTCTATTTTTCTTAATCTTATAAGGTTACTAATATAAAATTATACATTTAAATAAAGAAAACAATGTTATACTAACTAGGACCTAACATAGTCTAGTGGTAGGTGATTCACCCTTGTCTCCCTTTGGTTGCGGGTTCATGTCTCACAGCCTTGTCGAACGCGATGGGTTGATGACTGACCTACAACTTTTCATTTTCATAAAATTATAACAATCCAAAAAGTAATAATCTTAAGAAATGTTTTAATATTAAACAATAGTATCCAGTATCCAAGATAATCCATTCCTACCATTAGGCTTATCCAAAATACATCTATCCCAACTCATTGTCCAATAATTTATAAAGATGGTCACAAAACATACATGTGAATACCTTCGTCATGTATCCTCATAAAACATGGTAATAACCTGAATTATCAGAAAATATTATTTAAAACATTCATTCTTCCTTATTCCTTATGTAAAACATAGAATATTAGATATACACCTTAAATAAAAAAATGATGAAAACTCCCAATAATGATGGTATAAACCACTTTTTAAACATACCATTAATCAATTCCTAGGATGTAAATAATATCCAATCTATTTTATCCAACTCAATTATATTTTATTCTAAAATCATTATCGCAGTATCAGAAACATATTAGGGGTTATATATACCCCAACCATATATTTTCAAAAAAATTAACTTGAATATTTGTCACTTTTCTTGGTACAATACAATCTCAAATCCTTAAATAAATAGTACTGCAATAAAATCCATTAATAATCTATAATTATTATAACTTGTACATTATTAATAAAATACTCAAATGACATAATTTTTTAATAAAAATAAAACAAAACTAATCATTCCTCTTCATCTGTGGTAGTATCATAACTTGATTATTATCCAATAGAATCATTTGAGGTATACTATGATGATTGAGACATTAATTTGCATAGTGTCCTAACTCCTTACAGGTGAAGCATTATACATTTGAAACCTTTTTCTTACCCTAGAAATCCTAAACTCAGTTTCCTTTTTATCGACACTTATAACAAACTCACATTCCCTTCAAGCATTTACCACGGTGGTTCTTTCCATAGTTATCACATGGGGTAAATCCTTCTTTCCATTCTTCCCTTTATCTATATTTTTCTCTGACATCCTCTACTAATTTTTCTTCCTTTCAAAAACATAGGTCTTAGAAAATTATTTACTTATCTTATTAACATATGATATCATTTCTTCATATGATGAGAATATGTGGGAGACTATTTCCCTTTTGGATTTTTCATTAAATCCATGAAATATTTTATCCTTCGTACTCTGTGGATAATGCGTATTGTTGGAGTTCTCATTCCTTCTACTAGACACCATTTCTAAATGATAACATACACCAGGTTAGATCAAGTCATAATTTATAAGCCAAAAACTAAAAATATTATCCATATTAATTGAATATTTACACATATCTAGTCTCATAATAATAACAATTGTTTTTTTCAGATTATTTTTAATAAAAAATCATTATAAATGTTTGTAAAGAAAATGTGAATTTTTCTAAGCATATTCATCGGGAGGGTCAAACCAGGTGCGTAGTAAGGCACATTGTTGTGTACCTGGATACCCCAAGTCATGAAAGGAAACCCGTTTTAGAGTTTTTACTCTTAGATACAACTATTTTAGAACCACGTCCCCTTGTAGTTTCTATATTGGGATTTATTTTCTAGGAATACCCACACAATATCTACAGTACCAAAATTCTATGATGTTCTTCTATACTTATCCTCAAATTATATCTTAGAATAATGTTCCATGATCAAGGTTTTTCTAAATATTCTTTCCAATGTTGTTTCTAAAATTCCTCTAGAACCAACTGTAATGAACCGACCTCAGTTAACTAGAGACGGTGCATTATTTTAATACATTGGAATAATTTCAAGGAATCAAGTCCCAAAATACCAATCGGTTTAGAAATCATGGAAAATAGATTGCATGCATGAAATTTAAATTATAATTTATAATATAAAATACAATAAATATAATCATTTGAGAATTCCATTATTCCCCTTTCTTAACCCTACATATCACTCATAAAACACTTGTTATCATCTAGGGTATATAAAACATAAGAAAGGGGTGATCTCATATGCTCTGTAAGGATAAAAATATAGTTGTAGCTATAACAAATTAGCAAAAAAATTTATAGAAGGGAACAAAATTAATTAAAAATACTTTTATAACATTATCTTCCACATAATATGGCAAGAAGAAATAAAATAATTCCATCTATACATTCCCATGGATATTCTACTATTCTAATAGTTAGATGTAAAATCAATAACTAATCTCATAAGGAGGGAATACGTAATTCTAGACATCTTAAACACTATCTAAAGGCCTCATGCCAAGACCATACAAAAATATAATTTCAAGGCCTTGTGGAAAGAAGCTAGTCTGTCTCATGAGACCTACCAATAAATCGAGGGGCTATAGATGGTCTCGCCCGTCACTTACTAAGTCCAAGGCATTCCTCGTTAGAAAATGGTGAAACATAACATAAATATTCGTATTAAAACTAGCATATAAAATGTCAATACTTTAACCATAACCATCAAATGGTATAAAAATATTACATCCACAATCAAACGTATCAAAAATAATTCAATTCAATATGTAAGATTGTATTATAATAAATTAACCTCAATCAAGAATAATATCTAATAAAGGATGTAGACATAAATGAAAATAATAAGTGAAAATATCCGAGATAAGTATCCCTTTTTCATTAAATAATGTAAAATTAAAACAATTTATAAAGGAAGTTTTTTAAAATATATTTTTGAATCAAAGTGTCTAATACCACTTTGAAACATTTTAATGGAATTAACATTTTAAAAAAATCAGGTCCTTATAAATAAATCCTTAAAATCTTTATGGAAACATGGACATTAATTAAATAGATTTAGAAAAAAAATATTTAAAATAATGATCAAGTTAAAGAGTCACTTCTATATAACCTTAAAATATTCCTATAGAAAACATTTTTAGGAAACATGGACATAGATGGTAAATATTTCCTAGTGAATACTTACACATTAACAATCTCGGATAATAATTATATTGAGGAATTAACCCTTACCTTAGGTTTGATACTCTCCACACATGTATGAAACTCATTCAAAATTCTTTTACACATATTATTAACCTATATCAGAATCATAATAATATTTATAATATCCTATATGATTATTTTATGACTTTATATTACCCGTTTATTAATAATTCAATGTTAAGCCAACATTTTAGGTAATAATCGCTTTGTTTATCATACGTGTTTTGTCATATTATTCTTGATAATACTACTTAAAATATGATTTAATCACTTCAAGAATGTATAGTATGATTTATATATCATATATATTAATAATATAAATATATATATAATATAGATATATTAAATGGAATACACCATTCATGGAGACGGTAGGTCATATGTACGCATGAATGATGATTCTGTTTTCTTATCATATTGAATGGATGTAAGTGAATGTAATATATGTAAATATATATATATAATAGGAGAATTATTATGTCATATATTACATAATGATGAATAATATATAATTTTTATAATAATTCATGTATGGTTAAAGTGGAGAATGAATCGCATAGCATCGTGGAGACGGTAGGCCGTACGTACATACGAGTGATGATATCCTTCCTTTAATGATTAAATTTAATGGAAATAGATGGTACATTAATTATAAATAATAATAATAATTTCATATGAATTATGTATTTCTATTATACTCATCATTATACCCTTCGAAATAAAGTAATGTGCAATAAAAAATTACACGATCGTGTTGAGACAGTAAGTCGTAAGTACACTCATATTGTGATATTATTATTCGTAGGATGGTAAAATGATGAATATAGTTTTCTCATTATTTTAATAAAATATAATTATAAGAATTATACTATATTTATTAATTTTTTATGTAAAAAATATATAAATAATAAGTATAATAAGGAAAAACTGTCAAATAAAGGATAAAATGATTACCTCTTCTCGGGGTCTTTCCTTTCGATTTGAAAAAAAGGGCTCCTTAAGATGGATCTATGCCTAACATTATGCCTCTTGGATGAGTTGAGGGAGGTTGGGAGTATAAATTTGAATGTTTGGGCCTATCCAAAAGGCTTTAGAGGTGTGAGTTAAAGAGAACAGGAGGTTCCCGTTTATAAGAGAGGTGAGGGGCACTTTAGGGAAAATCTTGAAATATTAAATTATTATAAAATTATTTCTGGTTTCTAATAGCAAAAAACTGAATTATTTAGAGGATAATATGTGGATGGGTATAAATCCTCTCATAAAATGATTTTTAGACAATTTTAGTTCATGAAATTAACATTACCTTTTGGTATTAACTCTTAGTTAAATAGTTTAACTCTTGTCATGTCTTCTTCAATTTTTATACTATAGGGTTAATTTAGATACTGTAAAATGGAAATAGAACATAAAGTGGATCATTAATTGAATTTTTAAAAATATATAATTAATTTCTATGAATATTATTATTTTTTTGGTTTTTTATATCATTTAATAAAATAGTATTTGTTCTAAAAACTCATTTATGTCAATTTTGACACTATTTAGTAATTTATTTTTGTTAAAGTCATAACAACTTCATCCCTTAGAACCAAATTCATTAAATCAATGGATCCATGGTGTCATAAAATATAAATAATGATTCCAATGGTCAAATATATATCATTCAATAGTATTATGACACGTGTAAGGGTAGTTTTATAATTTATATATTATTATTTTTTACCCTTATTTTTCTGATTTACCCTTTAAAAGTAGTAAATAAAAATAATTACTAAAGTTAAAATTCATAATGTCCAAAAATGGAAATTACCTATTTAAAAAATTTGAACCTTATGATTACAAATATGGAATCCATTTTTCCAAATTCAATACACATAATTGTTTGAAATGAATTTAAAATTAATTCTCGTTTTCAAAAATACAATGTAGGTTTTTAAAAGTAAAATCTATCAAAATATTTACGTGTATTTATGTCCAATTTAAATATGAAATTACTTCCAATGACCAAAATTGGATTAAATGAAAAAATAACAATCCAATTAAACTTTAAAATCAATTAAAAAGTTAAAATAACTATTAAACAATATAGAAAAAAGGTTGTTTTGAATTAATATGCATTATTTTTCATTATTCATTAAAAATTTGAACATTATTAGAAAAATTCCAAAAATTTAAAAAAAGTAAATTTTTACGCCCCTATTATAAATAATAAGATTATTTTGTAAAATATAACTTATAAAAGTTCCTTATTTGGGATTTAAAAAATTTTCCTCCATTAAATGTCGGTAAAACTTCATTTTTTGAAAAATACAACTTTTATATGAAAAATCAAATTTGTTTTTATATTATTTTAAGAAAAAAAAATATGGATGTTAAAATTATAAGGAATATAGAAAATTTAATTTTTTTTAATACTATTCATAAACTCTTTTTAAACAGAATGTTTGGTAAGTCGTGGTGCACATGAACTCGGTGTTGTGTATAGCGTAAGCTACTGAATTATTTAGAAAGAAGTGTACCCTGGAAGCATGGGGTGTTACATACAATCCCTAAAATGCGATGCTAACATGGACATTATCTTAAAATCACTAAAACAAATCATGAACACACCCATGAATACATAAATTCTATAATTTAATCCCGCACTCATAATCAAGTCTATAGTTCTTCCATCTATAGAACCCAACCTACAACAAAATATTTTGAACCACATCACATCCCACTATTGAGGTTTCTTACTAAAACACATCTATCTCAGTGAATTGACCTTGTCTATGTTGTTCCTATTGCATTCATGACCCTACCTAGAAAAGGTCCATGTCACCATGGATGATCTAGAACTCACCACCATAATAGTATATTTATAATCACTTCACAACTGAACACAATCTCTATATATCATTCCCCAATAATAATAAAACCATAGAACTGGACCTAGCCCACTCTCTACCTCACTAGAGTGACAAAATGATACATCAAATATTACTGACTGAAAATTGAATTTTTTATTATCAAAACACTTTTATGAAAAAAGTGAGAAACCCCAAGTTTATCCAGGACATGCACTAAATGAAAAAACATCGCTATTGAAATGAAACTTGACCCTATCAACATTCTTATACCTAAATATTTTCCAGGATAGGGAAGTTACTGGTGTTTTTGGAGCAGCATCAAGCAGGCCTTCAAAGTGAGACGTCATCTGATCCCACACTTTCATGTACTCCTCCTGTGTGATCTTCTTGTCATTTAAACCTCTTAATAAAATCAGACTCTTCTTGTCAATCCACTCGCCCTGTTCATTGTTAGTATGCACCTAAATTGGCCTTCCCATCATCTTATCAGCATCCTCTTCGGAGGCATCCATCACAAGAGATTCCTCTTCCATATCCTCTGCAGAATGCAGAATCAGCTCCAAAGGACCCACCACCTAATCATCCCTAAGAATGTTTACCCCACAGCCCCTCCTCCAAACTAATCAAGATTACATCAGGATTTGAAAGATTACCCTTCTCATTTGATTTTTCTTTTTTAGAATCTCAGGTCTCCATAGGTGAAGGTAAATAGGAATAATCCTTATGGCCTTTCTTACTACCTTTCTTCCCCTTACTCCTCTGCTGATCACAGGTATCACTACTGGAAATACACTATTTCCCAATGGTTCAGAACCGTTGGGAAAGCCCCTGAAACCGTTGGGAAATGTTTTCCCAACGATTCTTAGAACCGTTGGGAAGTAAGCCGTTGGGAAAAGTTTTCCCAACGGTTTACTGGCAACCGTTGCAATAGAGCCATAAAATTTACCCTACCCAACGGTTTGGGTGAACCGTTGGGATAGTTTTTCCCAACGGTTCTCCCAAACCGTTGGGAAAACCAAATACCATGGAACATTTTCCCAACGGTTGGAACCGTTGTGAATTGGTGAAGTCTTTCCCAACGGTTTAAAACCGTTGGGAAAGACATGCTAAAAACTTATATGCCAACGGTTTGAAACCGTTGGCATACCTATGCTGCAAATTAATTTGCACAGCCCCTGTCCCCGGTCCATCACCACCAGTCATCAGGCCTCATTTTCACCTCATTTTCACCTCATTTTCACCTCATTTTCACCTCATTTTCGATCCAACTATTGTACCAGTAATAAAATAAAACATACATATTCAATTACGAACAAATTCATACACATTTAACATATAATGGATCCTGAAACTATACAAATCCATAATTAAATTACAATTCATAAACATACATAATTCATATAGAATTCAATTTAAAATTTAAATGACAATTATACGTGGAATCTGAAATTCAATTCATAATATGATCGGTTTTTCTATACCATATATTTTTACCTCAAATGATGTCCATTTTAAACAAAATACATACACCTGAAGTGATACCGGCCACACCGCACCTCAGATTGAGGCGGGGTTAACTCGTACACGTCACATTTGACTCATGGATCGTTGTGCTAAAGTATCGACAGAATCCTAATGCGTTTGGTCGGTTTTCCGTATGCCAGTTGATGTTTTTCACTTAAAATGGCGTCCTTTTGAAACAAAAGACGGACACTATGAGTGGTGCCGACCACACCGCGTCTCCAATTGAGGCGGGGTTGATTCGTACACGTCACATATGACTCATGGATCGTTCTCCTAAAGTTTAAATGGAAACCGAATGCGTTTGGTCGGTTTTCCGTATGTACTTAAAATGTTGTCCATTTTAAACAAAAGAGTGACACTTAGACTCATCCCGACCACACCGCGACTCAGATTCATCCCGGGTTGGCTCGTACATGTCACATATGACCCATGGATCATTGTGATAAATTATCAAAAGATTCTGAATGCGTTTGGTCGGTTTTGCGTATGCCAGTTGTTCTTTTCATTTATAATCTTGTCCATTTTAAACAAAAGAGACATAGTTAGAGCGGTTTCGGCCACACCACATCTCAGATTAAGACGGGGTTGACTTGTACACGTCACATATGACCCATGGATCGTTGTGCTAAAGTATCGATAGAATCCGAATGCGTTTGGTCGGTCTTCCGTATGTCAGTTGATGTTTTTCACTTAAAATGACGTCCTTTTGAAACAAAAGACGGACACTTTGAGTGGTGTCAGCCGCACCGCATGTCGGATTGAGGCAGGATGATTCGTACACGTCACATAGGACCCATGGATCGTTCTCCTAAAGTTACAATGGAAACCAAATGCGTTTGGTCGGTTTTCCGTATGTACTTAAAATGGTGTACATTTTAAACAAAAGAGAGCCATTTAGACTGATCCCGGTCACACCGCGACTCGGATTGACCCGGGTTGGCTCGTACACGTCACATATGACCCATGGATCGTTGTGATAAATTATCAAAAGATTCTGAATGCGTTTGGTCGGTTTTGCGTATGCCAGTTGTTCTTTTCACTTATAATCCTGTCCATTTTAAACAAAACAGACACAGTTAGAGCGGTGTCGGCCACACCGCGGCTCGGATTGAGGCGGGGATGATTCGTACACGTCACATATGACTCATGGATCGTTCTCCTAAAGTTTCAATGGAAACCGAATGCGTTTGGCCGGTTTTCCGTATGTACTTAAAATGGTGTCCATTTTAAACAAAAGAGAGCCACTTAGACTGATCTCGGCCACACCGCGACTCGGATTGAACCCGGGTTGCCTCGTACAGGTCACATATGACCCATGAATTGTTTTGATAAATGATCAAAAGATTCGGAATGCGTTTGGTCGGTTTTGCGTATGCCACTTGTTCTTTTTCACTTATAATCATGCCCATTTTAAACAGAAGAGACATAGTTAGAGCGGTGTCAGCCACACCGCGTCTCGGATTGAGACGGGGATGATTGGTACACGTCACATATGTCCCATGGATCGTTCTCCTAAAGTTTCAATGGAAACCGAATGCGTTTGGTCGGTTTTGCGTATGCCAGTTCTTTTCACTTATAATCCTACCCATTTTAAACAAAACAGACACAGTTAGAGCAGTGTTGACCACACCGCGCCTCGGATTGTGGCGGGGATGATTCGTACACCTCACATATGACCCATGAATCGTTCTCCTAAAGTTTCAATGGAAACCGAATGCGTTTGGTCGGTTTTCCGTATGTACTTAAAATGATGTCCATTTTAAACAAAAGAGAGCCACTTAGACTGATCCCAGCCACACCGCGACTCGGATTGAGCCCGAGTGGGCTCGTACATGTCACATATGACTGATGGATGTTGGGTCGGAGGTGATGGCAAGAGGGGGGGTGAATTGCCTTTTTAAAATTAATTAACAATTTAAAACAAATTTAAATGCAGTGGAAAGTAAAATGGCAAGACACAATTGATAACGGAGTTCGGCTTTAAACTCAAGCCTACGTCTCTGCTCCCAACTCAACCGTTAGGAGATTTATACGACCGCTTGCTTTTTAATGGTTATAGCAAGAAACCCACTAGCCGTTTTAAGGTAGGCTAGATCACCTTCTTACAACTTGCTTTTTTATTATGGTTGTAGCAAGAAACCCAAATTGAAAGAAGGAAGAAAAAGGGTGGTTTGTTTTAATACAAACCCAATTAAGAACTAAACAATTGAAGTAAATAATTTAGAACAAACTAGATGAAGCCTTGAGCGCCAAGAGGTGAGTGTAGTTGATGTAGAGGCAGCCCAAGCTTCAAGGATGGCAATTGGATCTCAAGTAGCCTTTGAGAATTGTCGTAGGAGCCTCAAATGATTAAAATAGCTTTGGTATGCTTCGGTATATGATCGGTAGTGTTCCCGGCATCCATGGACGTCTATTTATGGGATAAATGCTCCCAAATACTTCAAAATAGCCGTTGGAGGGCTTTCGGAGCCGTTGGGGATCAAGTGGGCCAGCCTGGTCAGTTTGACTGAGAACACCGGCTGGCCGGTGCTGATCCACCGGCTGGCCGGTGCACCAGATAGAAGCAAGGGATTTCTGTCTGGCTCCACCGGCTGACCGGTGCTGAGCCACCGGCTGGCCGGTGGTCTGGACAGAAGCATGCTATTCTGTCTGGGTTCCACCGGCTGGCCGGTGGTCAGGCACCGGCTGGCCGGTGGTCTGGACAGAAGGTATGCCATTCTGTCTGGGCCCACCGGTTGGCCGGTGGCCAGACACCGGCTGACCGGTGGCACCTGGCAGAGGGCAAGGCCTTCTGCCTGGTCCACCGGCTGGCCGATGGGCTAGATCCGGCTGGCCGGTGACCTTACCGGCTGGCCGGTGGTCTCACACCGGCTGGCCGGTGGACTTAAACAGTCCATTTTGAATTCTTCTTGGGCCAGCTTCTAGGCACCCTATTTCCTATCATCAAAAACACTTGAAAACAAGTTAGAATACAATTAGAGTGATTGTGATCATTAAAATCCAAGAGAGAGGGGTTCAACAATGGATCGTTGTGATAAATTATCAACAGATTCAGAATGCGTTTGGTCGGTTTTGCGTTTGGTCGGTTTTGCGTATCCTGTCCATTTTAAACAAAAGATAGACAGTTAGAACGGTGTCGGTCACACCGCACCTCGTATTGAGGCAGGATTGACTCGTACACGTCACATACGACCCATGGAACCTTGTGCTAAAGTGTCGACACAGTCCGAATGCCTTTGGTCGGTTTTACCTATGTCACTTGATGATTTTCACTTAAAATGACGTCTTTTTGAAACAAAAGACCGACACTTTTTGAGTGGTGTCGGCCACACCGCGTCTCCGATTGTGGCGGGGTTGATTTGTACACGTCACATATGACCCATGGATCGTTCTCCTAAAGTTTCAACGGAAACCGAATCCGTTTGGTCGTTTTTCCGTATGTACTTAAAATGGTGTTCATTTTAAACAAAAGAGAGCCACTTAAACTTATCCCGGCCACACCGCGACTCGGATTCATCCCGGGTTGGCTCATACACGTCACATATGACCCATGGATTGTTGGGATAAATTATCAACAGATTCGGAATGCGTTTGGTCGGTTTTCCGTAAGTCAGTTGATGCTTTTCACTTAAAATGACGTCCTTTTGAAACAAAAGACGGACACTTTGAGTGGTGTCGGCCACACCGCGTCTCTGGATTGAGCTGAAACCACCGTGAAACATTCTAATTATTATTCGTGACGTGTACGCGCAGACGGCACGTCAATCGGACGTGCGGTTTGCGCGGTACGACTCAATATTAGTGTTTTAAGTGATGCGCGCGCTTCGTAAACGCGCGTGAGGGGGGTCCAAATGGGCCGAACGATGTCGGAATGGCCTGAAATCAGACGACAAATACGGGTGAGTGATTTCTGAAGTGGTCGAGCAGACGTCACGTCAATCGGACTTGTCGTGTGCCCGCGGTGACCGACAACGCAGTTATGGTGTCATAAACGGCCAGAACGGGCGTCCAAGAATGAGGGGGGTTGTCCAGGGAGTTGTCAAACACACAACCACTAAAAGACAACAACATCCATAAAAACAGACAATATATAAAAATAATTCAACTCCAATACTATACTACGAGTCTAGATAAAACCAACAACTAGAATAGATTAAAGATCAAATCTCAAGTCAAAAATGTAACGAATCAATATATCCCACATCAGCATCACCATCTCCATCATCATCATCATCATCGCCCTCGTCATCGTCCTCCTCATCGTCATCACCCTCCACAACGCCTTCCTCCTCGCCTTCGCCCTCCTCCTCGCCCTCCTCATCTCCCTCCTCTTCCGCATCAGACTGCTCGCCATCATCATCTTCAAGCTCGACATCGGCCTGACCACCACTGGAACTGCCACCTGGTGCACCATATATAGAATGTATCGACGACATGTATTCATCAATCGCTGGGCTGGCCTCTGCTGGAAGTGTTGGACGTAGAACTTCAATAAATTTCATAAATGCACTGTTTGCCCTTGCAGACTGTTCTGCCGTCTCTGTGGCCCTTTTCTCAGCCTGTTCTGCCTGTGCCCTAACTTGCTGCAGCTCGGTGGCACTTCAACTCGTACCTGAGGCAGGCCAATACCTCGTCGGAGCTATCCTAGGTCGGCAGCGTACTCTGCCAGAATGATCATCTCCCAACACCTGATGTAAGTGATCAGATGGCCCAAAATTGTCTGCTTCTTGGGCATCGAGGGCCTCTAAAGCATCCTGTTACAAATATAAATATATTGTTAAGTTACGAAATAGATATTAAAATATAAAATCAACAGATTAAAACTTACAATCTGCTGCTGAGTCGCTTCGTTGACAGCACGTCCATCCTTTTTTCGTCTACTCGAGCAAAACAGTTTTGCTCGAGGCACACGTCCTTCAATATTTTGTACTTGCCTCTACAATGACATTGAAAACAAAATTTATATAAAGACTTCAGCAAATAATTAAATAATTGAGGAAAAAAAAGAAAATGTATGTCGTAAAGAAAACTTATAAACAATTGTCATACCTGCTGCCTCTCATGATCCGACATCGTCGTGCGTCCTAGTGTATGGAGGTATTTTTTTGCATCAATGTTTTTTTTATTTTTTCCAGATGATTCCTAAATAAAATTCGATAATGCAAAGGATAATATTAATGCAAAACTTGAAAGTTATTATTTAAATACCTCAAATGTAATTCATACCTTAAACTGGGTACTCGTCCAATGAGTAATCATCTGACGATACTGCTCTATAGGACAATCATCCACGACTGGTACCGCCTCTAACTCAGTGCCAACTCTAGCACGCCAGCCAATATACAGCTCATGCTTGTAGGCTCTCCAAAGCTCGCCTAAATCCTTTAGACGTTCCATTCGTGCACCCTCACCATCAGGAAAATTAAATCGAAGATGAAATGAAAATATTAATTTATATAAATACAAAAAAAATTCATGGCATTAAATACAACAGATTTTTTTACCCATATCTCTGCCCAAGATCTATCTTTGACCTCATGTGGCAAATGTCTCCACGACAGCGGGCTGATGGGAATGATGTCGGAGTATTTGGCAAGCGTCGCCATAAAACTCCGACATTGCTGCCCTATTTTCTCAACCATCTGATTGTCTTCATTATATTCCACCATAACCTGTGTGCGACGGTTCCACACCGAACGCATGCGTGTATGGCCCCGCCCCCGCCTCCTTTCAGTAGATGTATCTGTCATGAAAGAAAAACAAATATTTTATCAAAACATGTTATAATGAAAATAAATATTACTATAAAAATTTGATAGGGTTTTATAAATATACCTGTGCTAGTCTGATCAATGAGTGGCGCCGGATCCGCAGAACCTGATGGAACACCCTCTGGTGGAACAGGAGTCGAAGACGATGGAATATAAAAGCTCGGAGAGACAGAAGTAGAAGGAAAAGAAGATGGAACAACTGTATGACCTGATGCTGACTGGGGAGTGGGAATCATCATGGGATGTGAAAATGATGGGGCAGAAGATGCAGAAGGTAGCGAAAACATGGGAGGTCTAAATATCTCGTGTGTCCCTAACGACACACCGGGATCAGAATGTGGGAAGGCTGAAATGTCAGTGGGAGGGGCAGGGTCTAGTCGGGCACGCGCAGCTCTATGTCCACCTCTGGTACGAACCCTCCTCATACCACCGGCCTGAGTACTCGGACCAGTACTAGGCTCCTCGTCGAATAACTGTCGACGTAATGGTGGATCCTACAAAAAGGTTTACAAAAAAAATTAATCACATGACATTATATATTCTGTAAATATATATATATATATATTTGAAATAAAGTACTCACTGTAGGCACTAATGGTGGAATGCCCATCTCCTCCATCCGACGATTGTTCTCCGCCATTTTTTTTCTTCGTCTCTCTTCAATTGGCTTCATTTCCTGCATTGGAAAACAAATATGTAATTAATTAGAAAAAGAAAATTAATGTGTAAACCAAAAAACTAAATATATGAGGGAATGAGGGGATTCATTGGTAATTTAGCTATCAATTGTTTTAGAAGAGCTTGAATGAATTTAATAAAACATACAAGTTGTAATGTTCACCAAGTTAGAAATATTGTTTGATTTGGTTTGAATACAGTTCAATTCCAAATTAGAAAATGCAATTCAAATAAAACAGCAACCAATAAACATTGAAAATTCACATAACGGTCAAGTCAACTAAAACATATTTGTGATCAATACTAAATAAATATGAATATTTCCAACCTTAACAACCCAACTCGAGGTAAACCAAAAGAATTGAGAACATGGATGAATGATTCTATATATTTCCAACCACAACTTCAGGTTCACAATCAACTCTGACAATTGAGCTATTGGAGTCATCAAAAGAAATAAATGGATTGGTTCCAATGGCAATAGGGACAGTGTCAATTCCATCATCAGCATCATCAAAAATATGTCTTGGAATTACTTCAACTACGACACCAAATTCAGGTTGAAGTTGATCTTTGACATAAAAAACTTGTTTAGCCATTGATGCCAACACATATGGTTCTTCGGTTGCAAGAGTGCGGGTCATATTAATTACTCGAAATCCACAATCATCAATAAATGTGCCATGTCTCGTCATCGAATCAAACCAATGGCATTTCATCATTGTGACTCGTCCATGAGAGTAATAATCCAATATTATTATTTTCTCAACGACTCCATAATAACCCACATTTTCAAGTCGCGGTCTACTATCTGATGCGCTGGCATAACAATCTGTTGTGGTAGTAACCATAATACCATCATGTTGTGTTCTCATGTTTTTGGCTCGTTCAGTGACAATAAATCTGTACCCATTGATAACAATTGATTTACAGTCACGAACCACGGTATTAGGACCAAAAGCCAAAGCTCTTATTTCCTCAGAGACAGAGTCAGCAGACAAACTCAATACCTTCAATATAAATGACAGTTAAACTTAAGTAAATATTGAAATAATTAATTTAAACAGTAATATTTTTACCTTCAATTTTAACCAAGCAGAAAACTCTTTGCTATGCAAAGTCTCTCTCCTTCTCAAAGATAAAGAACGATGCTTCCTATTTATCATTGTTTTATGTTCCCTGTAGATAAAAAAATATGAATAGTTTAACAGATATATATGTAAGATATACATATTCAATTTTGTTACCTGATATAGTCATCGAACAAATCACAGTTGAACAAAACTGTGCGATGTGCCATCTCCAGCTCTTCATGGATTAATGTCTTCAATGTATATGATCCAGGAATTCCTCCTGTTTGAGGAAGTGATGGAAAACTGGGTTCAATTTGCTCATATTGTTCTTCTTCATTTCTCATTGGTCTGTTCATTCTTGTAGTAAGATCAGACAAATACATTGAACAGAAATCCATACATTCTTGAGCTAAGTAACCGTTCACGATAGAACCTTCGGGATGATTCTTGTTTCGAACATAAGACTTTAATGTGAACATATTTCTTTCAGTTGGATACATCCAACGAAAAGAAACAGGTCCTCCGAGAAGTATTTCAGTTGGAATATGGACAGTCAGATGCAGCATGCATGTGAAAAATGATGGGGGAAATATTTTCTCCAACTCACACAAAATTAATGGGGCATCTGTCAACATTTTTTGCAAGAAAGACTTGGACAACTTCTTAGCACAAAGATCTCTAAACAAATGGCACAACCGAATAACACCCACCCTTACATTATTGGACAAAAGATGACGGATTGCTATTGGAAGCAACTCATGCAGTAGAACGTGATAATCATGAGTCTTCAAAGATTTTAGCTTCAACTCTCTTCTGTTGACCCGTTTAGATATGTTGCTTGAATAGCCATCAGGAACTCTAATAGTCTCTAATACTTCCAAAAATTGTTTTTTTTCAGTAGGTGTCATCACATAAGAAGCACATGGAAGTTGCCATTTATTTTCACTGATACGCACAGGATGCAATTCTGGTCTGATGCCCCAATCCACCAAGTCACGTCGAGATCGTAAATCATCTTTTGTCTTCCCCTTGACATTTAGAAGAACTGAAAGCAACATTTCACATATATTCTTTTCAATATGCATTACGTCTAAGCAATGACGTAGCAAATTGGTTGACCAATAAGGCAAATCAAAAAAGATACTCCTCTTCCTCCAATTGTAGCAGGTTTCTGTGGAAACATTCTTTCTCTTTCCAGATTTCATTTGACCCTTCCCGAACGAAAAACTGAAATCTTTCAATTCATTAAGCACATCAGTTCCAGACATACGCTGAGGTGGATCATCGGTCTCTATAGTATTATCAAATCTTCGACGATTCATTCTATATGGATGATCCTTTGGCAAAAATCGTCGATGTCCCATAAAACTGAAACTACAACGATGTTTCAGTCTTCTGGATCATCTATTCTTCATACAAACTGGACATGACAGTTTCCCCTTCGTGCTCCATCCAGACATCATTGCATAAGCCGGAAAATCATTGATTGTCCACATAAGCGCAGCGCGCATCTGAAATATGTCTTTCGAACATGCATCGTATGTGCGCACACCCACATCCCAAAGAAGCTTCAACTCTTTTATTAAAGGTTGCATGTATACATCAATATCAATGCCAGGATCAGAAGGACCAGATATGAGTATACTCATGAAAGTGAAAGGTTTTTTCATACACAACCATGGGGGAAGATTATAAATGTGTATAAAAACTGGCCATGTGCTGTGCGAAGTAAGCATCTGCCCAAACGGATTAAAACCGTCGTATGAAAGACCCAGCCTCACATTACGCACGTCAGCTGCAAAATCAGGATGTCGAGCATCAAATCTCTTCCATGAAAATCCATCTGCAGGATGAACCAACTCATCATCAGTCTTCTTTCTCTCGGTATCATGCCATCTCATTTTTATTGATATGTCATCAGACATAAAAAGATTCTGGAGTCTGGGGATCAATGGAAAGTGCCACATTACTTTCTGTGGAACGCGGGATGGTGTTCCATCAGATTTTGACTTCCAGCGGGATGTGCCACATTTTATACAATCATTTCGTTCAGCGGTTTCCTCCCAGAATAAACTGCAATCTTTCGGGCAAGCATGAATTTTGTTTCTTGAAAATCCAAGTTCCTCAACTAACTTCCATGCCATATAGTGGTTTGAGGGAATATCTGCATCATCTGGAAGTAAATCCTTCAAGAGGGTAAGAATGTAATCGATTGCTGTATTAGAAATCCCATACATAGTTTTCCCATGAAATAATCGGATTAAAAATTCCAGCTTTTTCATTTTATCGCATTGCCGATATACTGGAGTCGTGGCAGCATCATTCAATTTTTTCACCCTATCAATATCATCATTTTCACTAGATGCATCAGATGTCCTCATATCGAAGTCTTCTTGAGTCGAAATCCTTTCTTTTTCATGATGACGAATAAACGGAAACCGATCATCTAACAAATTCTCCATTCCAGTCTTTTCATTTCGATCATCACCAATTTGAGATTTCGTTTTCTCCCCATTGTGATACCACAGAAAGTAGTTTGCTTGAAACCCATTTTTGGTTATGTGGTAGCTGACTTCTTCACGGCTCAACCAAGGTCTACCAACACAATTGGAACATGGGCAGTGTATGCGACCACTATCTAAAGCATTGTGAAATGCAAAATCTATAAAGCTCTCCAAATTGTTTTGAAAATCATCTGAGATCCGATCGGTTTCATACATCCAACTTCTGTCCATTCTGTAAAAAGAATTTATATAAGTCATTTTGTCATAAACAATTCAATAGGCATTAACTATAATAGAATATGCATTTAAGTAAACGATAAAGGAAGAAAATAATCAAGGTATCAACTACACATGTCAAAAAAACATACAAATGTGTTATTGAAAAAATGTAAAACCAACAAGAACTTAATGTGTTATATCACATAACAGCATGACTCATCCCATAACCATATTAGTAGGGTATCATGAACATGAATAACATCAACCTTGTGCCATCCTCCTACCCTACATGACCCCAACCACATGCCACATCTTATTATAGCCTTATCACATCACACCTCACCGAAAAACACTAGGGAAATCATAGTACATCTCACCTGAAGACACATGGACAATCACATCGCATCTTGCCTAAAAACACATGGTCAATCACTTTTGAAGGAAGAGTAGGGAAGACATGGTAGCTATCCAAACATATAACCACCATCCTAGATATTAGAAAAAATACCCATAACTCAAAACCTCTGATCGTTGGTAAGTTTATCCAACTCTGGTTGGGAATGTGTAGAAATAACATAAAAATACATGATATATAGATAGCACAAAATACTCAACCTATGGGTTCACATTAACTACATAATCACACACTTCACTACTACCATAAAACACATAAACCACACCACCACCACACAAGACGCATATCATTGGAACATAATTCTACATTCAATAAGTCTATCTATGGAATTATCATAAGAATCCATGTATCAATTGGAATATAATTCTACATTCAATAAGTCTATCTATGGAATTATCATAAGAATCCATGTATCAATTGGAATATAATTCTACATTCAATAAGTCTATCTATGGAATCCCTCCCTTGGATCCATGTATCACCCATGGCTTAATCAATATTCAAAGAAATGAGTCTATCCGTGGAATTCCACTGTGAATCCATTTATCACATAAAGCGTATAAGTTAATAGAAACAAGATTATATACCTGGCATCCTAATAGAATCCATGTATCACTATTTACTATTAATCATTTAATGAATTTCATTTCATTTAAACAATTCATTAAACATACCAAGGTCAAAAACTAAGGTATTTAATACAACTCACCTCAAAATGGCGACTCAATCAAATAATAACCTGAAAAGAATGAAGCTTCATTTACTCATGTTGTAATGACAAGATAATGAGATTCCCTTGCTTAATCAATCAATTCCATATCATGGTCTCAACATAACTCATAATGGCTAGCAATTCAATGAAAATTCAAGCACTCACATGGGAATTTTTAATAGAACACTCCTAACAAGACTATAAAGATATCACATGCATTAGTTATAATATATCTAACATGGTAACATAAAATATAAGATAAATTCAATCCAATTTCATAGATTCATAGCATAGTCTCTACTTTACTCACATTGGCAAGGCAATACAATTAAAACATGTGTTAAAAAATAATTGGCATTCATGTGTTAAAAGGGGAATGCAAACCATAAAATACCCTTAATTAATTTAATTTACAATTCAATTCAGAAATCGAACAATCAATTCGATTTATATAACCTTTCACAAATGACATCCCATGTTCAAGGGGTAAAATCCAAAAAGGAATTTTCAAGAAAACTCACCCTTAGGCTGGTCCGGCCGGCAGTAGCACCAAAATCACCTAAACTGATGGGAAAAATGAAAATAGGTTTAAATACTATCCAAATATTTGAATACATTTTCAGTTAAGAAGAATAATAACCTGAATAAGAGCTGGAAAATTGAAGGCCGGCGGTACCTCCAAAATCGCCTAAATCCGCTGCTGCTCCCGTTTTAGGGTTGTGTATCGCGAATTGGGGAGAGAACAGGCGGCTGGGAATTTGGGGAGGACCTTTGCCAACGGTTCTTAAAAACCGTTGGCATATGGCTATCTATCCCAACGGTTCTACAGAACCGTTGGGATAAACCTGCTAAAACCTCATCTATGCCAACGGTTCTCATGAACCGTTGGCAAAAAACCATCTATCCCAACGGTTCTCATGAACCGTTGGGAAAAAGCTCCCTGGAAACCTCTATGCCAACGGTTCTAATGAACCGTTGGTAAAAACCTCCTTCCCCAACGGTTTCGAAGAACCGTTGGTATCTAACCGTGGGGAAAGGCCAGCATTCCAGTAGTGTATCTTTAACATGAAACTCTATCTCACTCTCTTCATCAAACTGATCCAATGACTCATCATCAAACCCCTCCCTGGAAAAATCAACATCCGTATCAGATCCTTCAGCTTCCAACCCCAAAAAGCGGTTATGCAGCTTAATTCCTGGAGACTCACTCCTCGGACGAGACCTATTCCTTGCCTCAGACTCTTGATGATGGTATTTTCCTGAGAATCCCTGACCAGTCAGGACAGCCTCATCATACAAATCAGGATTCATGGCTTCAGCAATTCTAGCCTCCCCAATGCAATTATCTACTAGTTCACCCAAGATAACACAGGAACCACCTTGCCTAGGTGCCTGCAAGTTGGGAACATCAAAGTCTCGGTGAATCATATCAAAGATAGTGGCTACCATTGGATTAGACTGGGTTGGAAGAAGCTTTTCCTGAGTCTCATGTGCACCATAGCTAGCTCAGGACCTTCACTTATCAAATCCTTCTCAGCAAAAACTATCCCCACCTGCTGACTACCTGAAACGGACGTCACAAAGGGCATCGAATCCTTAACCAAATTACGATCACCTTCCCTGACTCTACACAGTTCCACTTGGTGTCCGAATTGCATACAATGATTACAGTAATCAACCCATGATTCAAATATAACTGATTGTTTGTATTTTAATTCCTCACCAACCGTAATGAAGAAGGACTCCACCGGGGGATGAGAAACATCAACCTCTACACAGATTCTTGGTGAAACAGGGTGACAAATATCCCTAGTTCTACTTTCAGAGCACAAGAACCGGCCAAAAAGATTTCCAAGCATACGCAGTATAGCTGGATTTTGAAATGGAAGAGGTAAGTTAATAAATTATACCCAAATCACTATGAAAGCCGAGTCGCGATGCATATGAAAATCGTAGGACCGACGAAAGAGGAAAAACTAGGCACCATCACAAGATCGAGGGGTAGCTGACCATGATAAAATCAAATCTTCTTCAGATTCAAACCGAATTATCACATGCCTAGATCCAAGAAGCCCCATAGTGGAACGCTCCTATAGACCCCAAGAATTAAAAATGAACCGGTCGAAGCGATCAACTGACGGACGTAGCTTTTTGAAACACGCAATCAGAGTTAGGTTAAGTAGGGAGGACGCATCAGTGAATTCACGAGCTGAAATCGAGAGATGCGGGATCCCGTTATAGATCTGAGGAACCTTGGGGGATATGGAAATCTGAGGAAAAGAAGGTAGGAAATCAGGATCCCAGAAGGGTGAGAAGGATTGACGACCACCACTGTGAGACAGCGAAGGTCCCTCCCCCACCAAGGGAGAGGGAACTTCTCGGAGGCCATCACCTCCTAGGTCAGTGGAGGTCGGCACTTGAAACCCTCTGCAACATGCGCCATAAGAAGTTCCATTATACATCAAATATTATTGATTCCTAAAATCTCAGAATAGTACCCATGGTATTCACTGACACTTGCCTCATCAAAAAGGCATCACTCACAAATCGTAGATGGTTCAATTACATCCATAAATCTTCGCATACACTTCTCTACAAGAGAAACCTCCCAGTAGTTCCTTTATAAAACCAATACAACATCTAAATAGAAGATTTTATAGTTGATACTCTCTCATTGTACATAGGGTGAAGTCAAGATATTGACCATGATCTTCTAAAGACTAGGAGTACACTAAGATTTCATCTAAAAATAGCACTACAAACTTATTCATTCCTGGAACATCACAATTCTATCCTGAGGTCCTCGAGACACACTACCTACAAGCCTCCCATCATTTCTCCAATTTTCTTAACCTGTGAAGGCTTTTTTCCCTACAAAACCATCATGGTTTATGTTTTCTTAATTGCCATTCCAATGAAACCCAATATCCTAGCATGTCACCATTTATCATGCCTCCAAGATCATATTAATTCTTAAGAATTACACACACTTGTTCATCCTAAACACACTACATATTTCGACTCTATTGAGTCTCACTCTGTTGAAACTCATCTCAAAAGCCCTATCTATTGGCCATGCCTACCATGCATTCCCATATATCTAAAAAACCGCACCCTTTGTGCTTATAATATAGTTCATAAATACTAGGCACAACCCACCATAATAATTGTTACCAACCATCACCAACTAAAACCAAACAAAAGGTTAAAAAATAAGTATGTAAGTGCTTCTAAAAAACATAAGGAATCAAATGATCCTAAACCTCAATCATAGATGAAACCATCATGAATCATTTTATAAATACCAAAGCATCCATATGTTCCTAACATACCCAAAGTCAAACATTATTAAGTTGAACCCTCACATGGGTCACCATTGTAATTCAATGGGTACAAACTCCCTAAAATACAGTCACAACATAATGTTCACAAGGAAATCCAACCTAGATCCACTAATCAACTCCAATTCAAATTAACTATGTCTAACCATCTAGTTCTAGGCTACCTCAAAGAAGTCCACTACTGAAAAGCATCAAACATTATCATTCCCCTTTGTTACATGACATCAATAGGTCAAAACACCCATATCAAGGGTCTCATATGAAAAGGATGTCATCTTCTAAACCAACCACCTACAATAATGTCACCTGACCTCTTCTAGAATCCATATATTATACCAATCCATAGATGACCTGGACACACATACATTATTTTAAAAAACCCACGCACAATGGTCAAAAAGTTATATACTTATACTATACCAACCAATTTGGGTCACTTGACCAACTATTCATGAGAACCACTTCCTCATCCTTATCATTAATCATGTCACCATAGATCAACATAACCTTCCATCAAAAATAAATCCACATAAAATTCATCCTAACAATGTAGAATTAAACCAAGTAATTATATGGGAAAGAATTATATGGGAAGTTGTGGACATTTTAATTTGTAAAACCTATATCATTATCAAAAAAACTAGTAGGCCTATAACATGTATATCCTACGTTCCTACCATGATTCCTGATGTGCCTCATTCCAATACAGTAAAAGAGTCAAATCTAAATCATATACCTCTTTAAAAGGGGTTAAAATCTATAAATCCATCAAAACTCCTAACATTTAAATAACAAGTGCATCTCTGGAAGACAAATTCACACACAATCAAAACAACACAAATCATATCAATAATCCTAGAATTGGTAATCTATAATTCACACCGAAACAAGTGTTTCAGATGCACGAAGTGATATCCATCATAGAATCCAACACATTACTGTATGTACAATCTACCAAATTACAAAATTTCAAATTGGAAAGTAACTCCTATGACATAACTTTGTAATGTTCTATCTCATATTCCACTATACCGATTCGCCAAGCCCATTAACCATAATACCTCATGCACATCTCCTCACACATTATAAGTTGTTGTCTAGGAGCTGGGTTCAATGGTGGAATTGTGTGGAGGATATACCTCCATATCATAGTGCACAACTATAATTATATAACCAAACCTCATACACATCAGAGTGCATGGGGAGAATAAATAAAATCAAACATAATAATGAAATAATGTAATGTTCCAAATATACCTTTCAAACATAAAACACCTATCACCCACTAGGATAATCACATATATAAGAAAACAATTGAAAAATGAATACATTATAATACACTACCCACCATGATCCATATCCAATACATGGTCTGCAATATGCTATCAATAATCTCTATACCAATCATCAAAATCCAAATTTTCGACCCACCCAATTTTTCAATCATGGGCCATTCCCATATCCATCAAACATCTTTTCTCAACCTAAAAGTAGACATGAAGTATAAATTCACACTGAGGTCTACCTACAGGGGATGAGAAATAAATATCAGTAGACCAACCCAGACGATTCACCTATATATATCTATAATAAGTGAATTCTCATGAAATATCATCATCCTAGATAAAACATAACTGAAATAAAGATAAATATAGCCACCATAACTCCATGTTTCTATTCCCCTAACTAACCATAACTACTCCGTCCAAAATCATGATGTCTCTATACATGTCTCAATAACCATGCATCAAAAATAGAATGTGGGGACCAAAACCATTGTCTCCCAAACCAAACCTCATGAATTTAATCAACAACTATTACCTAGTACCAAGATGTGTCTGTCTAAAGTAACCAATCCATGCTAAATTACTAAAAGAATCTATAACAATTGTCTCAACTTTATCTAATGTATTATAAACAATTGTTCCTATAGAATCCATACAACTCTTAACTATATATCAACGTCATTGGTTCCCAGAGCATCAATCTAGAACCAGTAAAAAATGGGGAGCATTGTCCATACATCATATCCCATAGGTAATTTCATTGCATCCCAGAGAAACATTCTGGGCCTTGAACCATAAAGTATAATATATGCGTCAAGAGTATCATTTTTTAGAGCCTAATACATATAGTACACTACTCATAATTTTATCCTTAGTCTAGAAACTTGAACCCAAATTTTGAATTTCATGTCCACCATACATGACAATATCAATCAACATTCTTGGAACCTCGGTCCAATAATAAATCCATAATCAAACTACTAGTTTTGAAATCAAGTTCCATGTCCAACCTCTTAAACCATGGTTGGGGACCACCATGACCAATACCTTAAAAAATAGGCGAGGGGAACCCTTAAAAACACTGAAAACTATGATTGATGCTCTCCTTGACCATTACCCTAAACCATATGTATGGACTGTCATGACTAACACATTAAACCATTATTGAGGTTTACTATGACCAGTACACCAAAACGTAGGTGAGGACTTCCATGACCAACACCTAAAACAATCAGTGAAAACATCCAAAAAAATATCCCAAAACAAAGGTGATGAACACCATGACCAATACATAAAACCATGGGTGAGGATTTCCATAACTCACACCCCAAACCATATTTATGGAATTCCAGTTCCACCAATCTCATCTATATCACCAAAACCTCAATAGAATAAATTAAATATGAATATGTGTGAGTAAAAACATATCAAGGGATGTACAAATCCCCACACATTTCATCAAATCTCTACCCCATAAAATCATATATCAAATCAGGACCCAAATAAACACACACCCAAACACATGCACTGAATCCTGATTGGTTTTTAAATTGGTCTCCCACTTGGCCCTCTGATTCAACTCATACGAAGATGCATTCATCTTAAAATAATTTGTCACAACTAATATCTTGTTTCAATACATGTCTCTCAGGGTTCACACATCTTAAAACCCAATCTCTATTATCACACAATTTCATAGGCTAAAATGCCAAAATTATCACATTGTAGATGGTCTCATGCAAGACCCGTTTCCAAAACATACTAGGTTGTTCTTAAAACCAAAATTATCCACCACCTCAGGTCACAAATCAATCCCACTAATCATGGAAAATATCAATCTAACATAAATTGAAGTCTGCAGTGTACCCATACTATGTCATCCATTTTTTTCACGTGACCCTCTACTTGGTCTCATCCCATTTCACACCCTCAAGAAATTTCTAAACACTATCTCTAGAGGAAGAAAACTCTATCATAACATACTATCACAAAAACACATCTTAAAAGTTCTAAAAATAATCAAGGTATCCACCATCATGGTCTATATTTAAGAAAATTCAAAGTTAAATCTTCTTTTGTCTAATTTGGACTTTTGGGTGAAAAACCACTCAAAACCCTCAAAATGGAAAACTGGGGCAGTATACAGAATGTACCCTAGGTACATGGAATTTATTATTGAACCTCTAACTCATTCATGTAATTATACACCTTATAGGTACACTTAGTTCTGGTTATTTACTTCTTAATGGACACATCATACATTGGGTGTTGTAGTGTTCTACTACATGACCATGTCAAATATAGGATCTAATTATGTACACTGACACGACCATGTACCCATTTCATGAGGTATCTTCTAATGTACCTATAAACATGTAAATTTCAAACTAAATGGTGTGTACTTCCAAAAATTACACATTCCCCATACTGGAAGAATTCATGATCTGTATTCCAGAAATACATGCTATGTGGTTTGGATTTTATAACGTTGAACTTATATAAAGCTCTTGAAACCATTTATTTTTTCCAAATTAAGAAAATATAATCCCCCATGGGGTAATTAAGAGTAATAATATCTACTTACAACATAAGAATAAATCTATTGGGATCCGTTCATAAAAGTATAATAAATTGGCAAAACTTCTCATGTAAACATCAAAGCTTCTAGAACAAATTTGCTCTTGAAATTGACCACACCTTGATCATATATCGACCTCCACCATAGAAAATGTATGGTGGACTAAACTTCCACATATAATCTTGTCCCATAAATCATGTGAGGGAGGCAATCTTCCCCCACTTTTCATGCCTAGAAGTCTCCTATTGTGTGGGGGTGTTTTACCAAATTTAACTAATTAACTAATTATATGCTCATTTAACACCCGACTCGAGTCCCCGAATAAGAAGTGGGTTTATACCATCAGTATGTAAAAACCTCTATTTAGGACTAAATAACAAATTTAAATTCTAAGTCTTACTTTTATTTTTAAAGATATATTAACTTGAACCTACATGAATAATTTTATATTTAATTAAGTAAATATAAATATTTCTCTAAAACTCAAACAGTTCATAATTCCACCAAACACCTATCTTAGGTTAATATATATAATCCAAGACCAACAGAGTGTTCATAAAAATTATATGATATCTTTTACTAGGATAAAATTACCATTTTACACCTTTTGAACATCGAGAAGAAAAAATTCATATTTTTTCTCAATTTCAAAATCTAGGAAACATTCGTCTTTATAGATACATGGAAACCAAGAAGAGTACAAGGGTATGGAAGTTGTCTCACCCATATCCTCATGATAAGGACCCATTTTACCAAGTTATTATATAGACATGACTACCCTCAGTATCTTTTCAGTTAGGGAGTATTTTATAAGAGGTTATTTTTATCTAGTTAATACATGATTAAAGGAGTTCACACTAATGTGAACATTATTAACAGGAGATTTTAGTGAATTCGGAAGGATCTATGATGGAGTGTTCATTTTGGAGTTTAAAACCAGTTACAAGGAATCCAAGGACTTCATTCACTTGGATTCATCCTCTATATATGATCTAAGTGAAGGACAATACATAATATTGGTCTTATTTAATATAATTTGGCTACTCTATGAATTTAACATCATTGGGTTGGATCCTTCACAACCCAATATAACTATAAAGTGGATAAGGAATAAATTAAAGGCTTTAATTTCCACATACAATTGAATTTAAATTTTAATTATACTATTACGAACATTGTTATTAATGAATCTAAATCAGGAACTATATTACATAATGTAATATGTGGGTTTCCTTTGAAACATCATATGTAATGTAATTTTGTATGGGATTATATTTGGAGGATACATTCATGGTTCCACCCATTTATGTTACATTTTATTTTTTCTTATATAGAAATTTCTTATGGTATTTATTCAAATATTTCCATGAAGGAATGGTCACTCCAAATCTATAAAATATCTCCTCAAATTTTCTCAAAGTGATCATGATTCTCCTAAAAGTTTCTCTACTATGTATTTAATGTAATATGAACCATGTATTTATATGGTACATTCAATAACAACATTTTTGAAATATTTTTCCACATATGATTCCATGTGAACATGAAGTGAGATGGTTAGGAACTCACAAAGTTGAAGGTAATCATGATAATAGTCTATGGAATAAAGTGATATATGTCATCAAATCAAAAATATTAATATCCCATGAATTAATAATTTAGTTTGATAGAAGATTTACCTTGGTGCTACAAACACCTGGAGCTGATGATGTATTTATGTAGTCTCATAGGTTCTTCTATATGGACTGTGGATGATATAATCACTGAATGGTTTATCATTTTTGATCCAATCACAACGAATGATTTCTTTGTAATTGATTAGATGTTTCATAAACCAATAATTATTTTAATAAATATTCCCTTCATCAGTTTTTTCTTGTATATCCATGGGATTACAAAAATGATTTTATGGTGTTTAAAAATGACCATGTTAGAATGATTGTTAATTGTGACATGTTTTTTGTTTTAAATATTCAAAAGTATACAAACTTCTCTAAATTTATCCTAATTCTTAATTATATATAAATCATTAAAAATACATAGAATTTTTAGGTAATAATATCATTATAAATTAACATTTATGATGAATAAATATGTAGAAATTTATGTTATCAAATAACTAGTAAGAAAGAAAAAAATATAAGTAAACAAAATACTTAATAAGAAAATGACACCTACTTCATCTCACAATATAATTGTTTTCAAAATATTGTGATGCCAATTCAATACACCAGGGATCCCATATCTCTTTAAGAATCTCATAAATTCATAATATTTTAATTTTGAATTGGATTCACAAATAGGAATAAATGGTAGAAATCTCATCAAGATGTGTAATAAAGCCCAGAATCCAATAAAAGTGGTATAATAAAACAAAAAATACCCTTAAACATCCTATGATAAAAATAAATAAATTTTGTTAACTAATAAATTGTCAACATAATCCCAATTTATGTATATTCAATGGAAATTTCACTAGATGAACCTTTATTACTAATATGGTGAGGGACTAATTACATTTATCTTTCACATGCATCCTATAGGAATCACATAAAAAATCCTCAATCTTAAGCGTGATTTCAAAATGATATAATAGAATCACAAATAAATAAACCTAAATATAACCATCTCAGTTTAAGGAATAATGAGGGGGAAAATAATTTTAGGAGAGGGAGGAGATATTACTTTCAACTCTTGTGGGGGAAAAATGTCAAACCACCCTAATCACATTAAGATGTCAGAAAACATATATGGGAGGGTCTGCCTCCCCCTTAAATTTGGTTCCCAACAAAACTCATTTAGTGTAGGGTTTTATAATAAACAATTAACTTTGTATCGTATTATAAAAATGTATTTATCCAAAATTAGTAGTGAATTACACTTGTTTTCTAATGAATAGAAAATGGAACTATAATTCTTACTCAATGGCCATTAATATCCACCACCAAATACTTTGTAATAACAAAACACCCAATATTTCATTCCTAATTTTTTAACCACATTACCTTATTCAAAATAAATATTTATACACTCCAAAAACATATGTAACATCATATCAATTATCTAAATTCCAAAATATAATATTACCATAGATCAAAATCTACAAGATTCTTTCTATTTTTCAATTATATTGTCAGATGGAACTATGATTATTTAAGACTTCCATGTCCATGGATTTAATTCAGATACTACTGTCCAATCCAAAGTGAGATTGATTCATCATGGTCTGAGCATCTCAGCATAGAGGTTCGCTCATGCGACACCCCAACCCCCACCAAGGCAGGTAGGGTTTAGCCTTCCAAATCTTTATATGTGAGGTTCACTATTTTCTTCCTACCATGGAATCATCAAGAGAGTGGCCCCAACTACCAACCAATGGTGCCAATATTGACATGCATCATCCTCTTATTTGTTGGGGAAACTCCCATCTCATAGATAGAGACTAACCTGATGAAATGCATCTTTGATGTTCTTGCTGGTGGGGGATAGGACCCCCATGATTGGGTCGTGAAATTCCCCCCCCCCCACCATTCCATGCACTCCCTCGTGCATGTAGGATCGTGGCCTTCTGTGTGTCTGCAAAATGGTGCTTCCAACTAACTGGTTACCAAGCATGGGCTCACGGGAATCTCCTTCATTGTCATTACCATCAATGGCCCACCCACTATCTGGTTTGAAAACCACCATTTTCCACCCTCCCTCTCATGGTCAAAAACCACATCCACCAGAACCACCCTTTATAGTGGGGTCTACGCATATAACTTCTCTCTAGCGCGACCTTCTCTATCGTGTCACCTATTCATGACACCCCAGGACTCCGCTCCCACCACTGAGGTCCATCTGGAAGCATTCCGCAACAACACGACGCACATTCCCTCTTATACCACTTGTCACATCTTCAAGGAGAAGACCACTGATGCTAACTCTAGTTCATGGGTTGTGTAGTTCTTCTCATGTTGTCTCAGATGTCGAGAACCATATGCGATAACTACTTGCTCCTACATCAGGAAACACCCAAGCCTAGTCCCTGATGCATCGCAGTAGACTACATAGCCAAGGACCTCCTCTGAAAGCTTCAAGATGTGGGCACTAGTCAACCTCCTCCTCAGCTTCTGAATACTCCTATAACATCTCTCTGACAATACGAAGGGTTTCCCCTTCTTTGTTAATGTTGATAGAGGTACTACGACTCTTGAAAAATCTACCACAAATCTCTTTAAGTATCCAGCCAAACCCATAAAACTCCATACCTCCATCTCACTCCTAGGTGGCTCCCAAGAAAGTGCCGCCTCAATCTTCCCTAGATCCATTGAAACTCTAGCCTCCGATATGACATGTCCTTGAAAGTGAACCTCTCAGATCCAGAACTGGAACTTCGAGAGCTTACTATAAAGGGGGTTCTCTCGGAGTGTGTCCAGTACTACCTACAAATGATAGGCATTCTCCTCCTCAGTAGCCGAGAATATGAGAATGTCGTCGATGAAGACTACTACAAAGAGATCATGGTATGGATGAAAGATCATGTTCATGAGTCCCATTAACACTGCTGAAATGTTGGTTACATCGAATGGCATATCCAAGAACTCATAATGGTCATACTGACACTTGAAAGTCGTCTTATGCACATCCTCGTCTCATACTCTAAGCTGGTGATATCATGATCTAAATTCTATCTGTGAGAACCACCATGATCCCTTCAATTAATCAAAGAGGTCATCAATCCTAGGAAATGGGTACTTGTTCTTCACGGTCACCTAGTTCAGGTGCCGATAGTTGACATAAAGTCTCAAGTTATCATCCGCCTTCTTGGAAAACAAAATTAGGGCTACCCAAGGAGAAAAATTGGTCCGAATGAACCCTTTCCCCTGCAAGTCCTCTAGCTATACCCACAGCTCATGATGCTCCGTGGGAGCCATATGATACATTATTGTAGATACCAATGTCGTCCTGGGGTACTAGTCAATATAAATGTACACCTCTCTACAACGAGGAAGACCTAGAACATAATCAAGGAATACATCCTCGTACTAGTCCTCTACTACAGGATAATTCAGATTCTCCACATCAACTACTTCGAGGGTAAGGCTAACCAACTGATGTGTGATCAACGAAAATCTCCTCTAGGTAAGTCAATCCCGCGCTACAAAGGCACCCTTCTCGCCAGTGAAGGTAAACATGGTCTCATCTGTGCTGACACACCACACTTTGCACCTAATACAGTCAATCTGAGCATGGACTATAAACCTTGAAGGTCTCGGGGTCCCTACTGAGTATCGTTATACTCAACCCTACACGGGTTATACTAGAACCGTGTTGTGTTTGGTGAAGATGGTGGAGATCGATGACTGAGTACGAGGGTATCAGTACTGGAAGGTTTTTGGATGTGCACCATATGGTGTGTTGTTACGCAGAGGAGACGAGCAGACATGGAGTGCGGAGGAGGCGATCTGTACTGACCCTTCGGGTAGGAAACTCAAAGGATGACCCTGTATTTTTCTTTCTCTTTATTCAGTTGTATTGTATTTCAGTTGTACTTGTACCTTTACTTTAGGGCTTGTATTCCAACCCTCTTACTTTCAACACCCTTTTTTCTATACAGTTTTACTTGTGTTTGTATCTCGTTGTGTGCTTGGTTGAATGTGTTTCATGTTATAAAGGCAATGCCTTCCTAGTTTTAGGGAATACACCTTCGGTGCTATTCCCCAGCCCCTAGCCTATGGAAGGCAGGCTTGGGGTAGTCACAGCGCGGGCCCTAGGGGATGGGTCGTGAAAAATTGGAGTCAGAGGAAAGAGTTCAGTAGAGAGCTTGGGGAACCTCTATGTGCAGGAGATTGTGCAGCTACATAGTGTACCCTTGATGATTGTCTCCAATCATGATGAAAGTTTTTATTCGCGTCTATGGAAGGAATTTCAGGAGGCTTGCGATATGCAGCTTCATTTGAGCATCGCCTTCCATCTTTAGACGGATGGCCGGACTGATTAGACTAGTCAGACCCTCAAGGACATGTTGTGTGCTTGAATCCTCGACTTCGGTCAAAACTGGGAGGATCAGTTTCCTTTTGTGGAATTTTTATACAACAACAGCGATCACTCTAACATTGGGATGACACCTTTTGAGGAATTTTACGGGCGACCTTGCAGATCACCTTAGTGTTGGAAAGACCCAGGGGAGTCAGCACTAGTGGGACGAGAGATGGTACGAGCTACCAAAAAGAATGTGCAAATCATCCAGGAGTCGAGGAAGACTACACAGAGTAGGTATAAATCATATGCCTATATGAGAAATATATCATTAGGGTTCGAGGATGGTGACCAAGTATTTCTACAGGTCTCTCCTCAACGAGGTTTATGGAGATTTGGAAGAGGCGGAGAGTTATCTCTAAGGTTCATCGGACCTTTTTAGTTCCTCAGTAGAGTCAGCGGGGTGGCTTACCACTTAGCACTCCCCCCTCATTTGCACTGGGTGCAAGATGTCTTCCACGTATCCCAGCTGAGGAGATGCGTTCAGGACCCATCCCACGTCATCGACCATGATGAGCTGGACATCGACGATGGGGTGACATTTTAAGAGGATCCCATTGAGATTCAGGATCAACAAGAGCAGGTCCTTATTGGGTGGTCGATACCTCTAGTACGCATTCGCTGGCAGCATGGGAACCTCCAGGAGAGCACATGGGAGCGAGAGGCTCAGATTCGTGCTCAGTACCCCCACTTGTTTTCATAATTTTTTTGTGATGTGTCTTTCAGGGACGTAAATCCCTGAGGTGGGGAGAATGTAAAGACCCTTAAATTCCATGTAATGTTTTTAATTATATGGTCATTTTAAAAATCCATGAAAATTGACGGTGCATGATTCCGAGGCCCAGTGTGCCGAGAATGAATTTCTGAACTTTTTTTTGTACGTTCAGTAAACGTATGAATAGGTTTTTCTAACGTTGAACTGGTACTCAGAGTTGAAATCTGAGGACACTGTTGAACTCACAGCACCAAAATATACCTAAAGAGACATTCACCTCGACCACAGTGGGTCAAGAGAGAATGATAGTTTTTTTGTTTTTTTTGAAAGAATAAAACAAATAAAAATGTTAACATTTTTCATTTTATTTGTTTAAACCCCTCAACATGGGTTATGGTGGTGGGGACCACCCAAGCCTATACCTCCCATGCGGATGTTTTGAGGTGGGGACCACCTAAACTAACCCCCATTTTGAATTTAGGGGAGGGGACCACCCGACCCCTCTTAATGGGGGAGAAACCTCTCAGCTCCCAATTAATCCTTTATTACCACTAATTGGAGCCAATTAATTATGAAAACATGGTACAATTAATTATGACAACAATTAATTGTGACAAACTTTTATTTTGATGAAATTAAATTAACAAGGGGGTTATTTTCACATTTTGGGTAGAATTGGGAAAGGGAAATATTTTGGAGTACTATTCTATCCAACGAAGAACATGTTATTTAATGAATAATTCACTCCCCAATGAAGAATTCTCACACTGACGAGGAACGTCTTCAATGAAAACGAACCGAAAATCGAGGAAATGATGACGTCACCGACCTCCGTCTTTCCCCAATGACTTTGTATCTTTCCTCATAACCTCCACCAGCAAATCTCAGAGGTAGGGGTTTAGTTGTGTATGATTTTATATTCTCATGTCCTTTCCTAATAAAAAAAATAACGTGGATCAACTCTTTAACTAGTTGATCTGTAGATGATTTCCTTTGTGGGTTTGGGAATAATCATTGCAGGGGATTGTTGGGTGGTTTTTTGAATTTCTTCCCCTTACCCGTTCTTTATAATTCATCATAAAAATCAAGAAGAGATTATAGCCACTTTCTACTGCTCTAATGTAGAGAGTGTGGGCCAAACAAACATGGTCTGACCTCTCATAAAATCTTGTGTTTAATTTTTTTGTTCTTCGTGATGGAGGATGACAGCAACCAACCTCGGTGGGGCACAAGAATGGCGGCCAGCACCACCGCCAGCCATGACGAAGGCGACGGTGCAATGGCGCTGCCTCATGGATTCCACCACATGTGGCCACCACCGGCCCAAAGCCTCCGCTGTCCGCGGCCACTGCCGCCCCGCGGCCTCCGCCAGTCGCGGCCCCCGTCGGTCGTAGCTACTCTTGGCCACCGTGGCCCATCACGGCACCCGCGACCTCGTGATACCAGTGACATCCGCCACCCCGTGTCCTCGCGTCACCCGCGGCCTCTGCCTCCATGAGTACCCCATTGCTCCGCGCCACCCACGTGACCCCCGCGGCCTCCGCCGCCCCACGCCCCCCGTGACTCAGTGCTACCCTCGTGGCCCTCATGGCCTCTGCGCCACCTGACGCTGCCTCGCGGCCACTCTGCACCGCCCAGTGCATGTTGGACCGCCTAGCGTGGGTCGGACCGGGCCATGCTAGACCCATAGGGTCAGACTAGGTCGACCCAAACTGGGTTGGCCCAGGCCGGGTCGGTCCGACAGGGTCGGGCTGGACCCGGACCCACTTCGACTCATATACGCTCTTTTGGCCATAACTTTGGCACCAGGCATCCGTTTGATGTACCGTTTTTGGAACCAAAAACCATAGAGTGAGAAGGTACCTTTGGTATACTCCAATAGTGTTTTGTATAATTTTGGTGTATGTTCGGGTTGGATCGAGAACGAAACCAACCGATCCATCGAAACTAAAAGGAAAATAACTCACAGACCGGACATCTGATTGACACACCGTCTATTGCGTTGAGACCCCAATGAAGTGGTGGTCCTGTTAAATTCTTCTTCTTGAGACATCGAGGTAGTTAGGGTATCGACCAATGGATTGAGGATCAGACCATCCTAAAGGCAAGTGATCATAGGGCAGGAACCTTGTAGCTAGCTGTGACGTGAAGAATGAATAATGATCCTGTGTGGGTTAATATTGAGTGATCCTGTGTGGGTCAGCAGCTAGTGATACTATGTGGGTCAGCATAGAGTGATTCTTTGTGGTTCATCACATAGCGATCCTATGTGGGTCAGAATCGGGCGATCCTGTATGTGTCAGCACCAAGCGTTCCTTTGTGGGTCTGCACCGAGCGATCTTGTGTGGGTCAGAAGCAGAGCCTCTTAAAAGAGTAATATCATTCAGTAGTTACATATAATCATATCTACTACTATACCTAAGAAATACCTGGTGTGATTTGAGTCTGTACCTATGTGATACTTTAACTTTGTGGTAATACCTTGGTGGTATTCTTCTGTGTGGCGTACCTATGTGGAACTTAACTTCGTGGTATGCCTTCCTTTGTGGAACATTTGAGCTTCAGATTTTGATTTGGACTCTGTGATTCCTCATGATTGAGATGGGAATACTTGATAACTTAGGAATATGTATGGGCATATACCTAAGTAGGTTTTTAAACTAGTTTCATGCTTTGTGGTTTATCCTTTGTGGATTTTGTGAGACCTTAACGTTTTCAGGGTCCCTATTGAGTATCATTATACTCACCACTACACGGGCTATGTCCACACATTATTATGGTTCGTGTAGACAAAAAAACATCGATGACTGAGGATGAGGGTACCAGGACTGGACGGTGTCGGGAGGTGGACCATACGGCGTGTCGGTACGCAGAGAAGATGGGTGTATCCCTCCATGAACAAAAACTATGTTAGTTTTCATTATAAATTAAGGTGAATGATCTATGAATAAATTTCCATATTATTCTATTGAGAGACTATTGAACATTCACAAATATTGAAACATCCAATGACACATAAACATGAGTTTTTACTATTTATAGGTATATACTTATTATATATTGTACCTAGATGTCAATAAGTACAGACATCCTAACTCTTTTGATCTCTTAACTACTAATTGTCATACATTATTTATTTTTGGCCATATTATTGTTTCCATACCATATAAAATATATTTAATACTAAAATAAGAGGATCTCTAAGTTATTATTGTGTTATAAAACTTATATAAACCATTCATGTGTCAAATAATATAAGGTTATTACCATCTATTATATAGATACGTAATAACACTATTCGTGTAAGTATTAAGCACCTATATATATATATATTTATATATGATATGATAATTGAAACTAAAAATATCATATTCGGTCATGGTAACCATGTTTTTATAATAAGTACCTCTTCCCAACCAACTAGATTTTTGATACTACCTATTAGATTTCTTGTAGTTATCCTATTATAAAAATGTAGTCCAAACAACTCTTGAACCCTCAAGAACTCCTAAAAACTAAAAAGGGAAAAAATCAATTAAATATATATCTAGATAAAATAAATAGAATATACAAAATCTAAAAATCATATTCAATTGAAATATAAGGAAACCAAAAATATTATAAAATCTCTACTATAATACATCTCATATCGGTAAAAAAGAATCATAAGTGAAAAAATACCACCACTTCGATATGATTCCCACATTCCATTATCATGTATCACCTTAAACCTAAAAAATGATTCAACAATACTTATACAAATATTCTACCCTTTCCGATAAAATCCTTTAACAATAATTTAAAATATTCCTTAAATGATAAATAACTAAAAATAAATATCCAATTTAATACCATCACATTTTAAACATGAGATGGGTCCAACTCAAACAACCTAAACTAGTATATGTGAAACACATCACACATTATACTAAGTAGTGGAGGAATATCCAATTGATAAAATTTTTACCAAAATTGTTTCTAGAATCCACAAAGGACCCTAGTAATGAGGTGATAACATCCCATTCTGATCTATCCCTTCATGTCCCAATCATTGTGATACTTGAATAAATACATGATCACCCATGCTAAATTCAAATGTTTTTTTAGTTAATCTATATATGATTTTTTATACTCTATAAAATATTAAAACACTTCATGATCAACTAAAAATAATTTTTCATTAGTTTCATTTTATCAGGATCAATTTGAGATGATTCTATAATTTCTATTCCACATAATGGTGGTGAACTTGGTATACCATATAACGCTTCAAATGAAACCAAATAAATAAAATATTTGTAGTTTCTATAAAAATCATACTCTAAAAAAGATAAATTATCCTCATAAAAATGAAAAAAAATCAAAATTAAATCTATCAATACATGTGATAGAATCTAGATAGTTCTCAAAATCTAACTCTTCATCTAAGGTTGATAATAGATACCACCAAAGTCATTTTTTAATTATTTTCCAAAGTCACTAATAAGGGTTAAGTTTCAACCTAAAAAATAAAAAATAACTTACAATGAAATTAAGGACTCAAAATCAGACTAAATAAGTTTTAATGTGTCAGTAATATGAGCCCTACTAGGGAACCAATCCTTGTAGAAATTATTCTTTTTACACTCTGTGGATGATATCCTTGAAGATATTCACCACATTGTCCTAATTACTGAAATAATCGCCTATATTGATCTTACTTTCACTATTTCCATATAGTAAAATTTGATCTTATGAGTCTATCGAGTATAGTTTTTTTCATTCAGATAAACATTAATTATTTTTTAAAAAACTTTTCAACATATTTCTTTATTATTTTTATTCTAAATTGAGATTCCACTATCTCATTTAAGTTCATTGAAATGTCAATAGTGGGATCTTTGTAATTTAATTATTTGTTCTATATTCATTTCCCATATTCATTCCCTAGTTGGACTTGTTCATTGATGGAATACCTGGCTTCATATCTTTCCAAGATTCCAAAAATTCATTCCAATTATTTTTTTAAAATAGGATAATTTTTTATTGATCAAGTAACTATGTGTTTTGGTAATTTTGAGAAGTTTATAAAATTTTGAAGTTTATTTCCTTTATTCATCAAGAAACTTCCAAAATACAGAGTTCCATTTTTTATTTTTTTTTTGTTTTTAGATAGATAGAGATCTCTTTTTTTAATTAATCATCACATGATGATGATATCTGTGGCATGGAGAAAACATTTCATGCAACCTCAATAAAGAAAATAATTCTTCTTATATGAAATTAATCTTGTTATAGGTTTGGTTGTGATCCTAAATACTATAAATATCTCTTTATTGTATACTACCATCTACCATTAACTGTGTTCTTTGGTTGATTAATTCATCTTATAGTCCAAAAAACCTAAACCTATGATTTGTTTTAGGGTTATACTATTTTGAACATATCATCCTATAATATGGAATATTACTATCCAAACAATAGAACTCGTTCTTATAATCTGAGGGATAAGTGGATCAAATATTTAAATAAGGGGGGAAGAGGTTATCCTTCCCATTTATATAGGTTATCTTAGAAGAGTAATTACAAAATCCATCATGACATTATCCCAATTCCAAAATATAATGAGATGTGACTAAGATGTACTAGGATGACATTGATACTTTCTTTTACTTTATAAATAATATGTAATCATAAAATACCCTAAATTATCTCTATTCATACCTAACCATCAGAACTAACATTAAAAAATAGGGTATATATCATCAAAACTAGGATGAAAATACCAATTTGATATATAAAAAACTAATATAAATTCTTCCTACTTGTTCCTTGGATCCATTATTTATCCATGTACAATAATGATATAATTTTCATCCAAATTACTCAAAAATACCTTCTACCCACCATATAACCTTCCATGAATGTCTAGACACTAATAATGGGTAATGCTAATTGAATCTAAAACAACTTCAGGTGGAAATTCTGTAATATTTAAATGGAATTATATAAATAGAATATAGTTTTATAGAGATTATTATAATATATAAATTTGAGAGTTATAACTAACCACGTCAATAGATAATTTTCCATTTCCCATAGTATACACCATTTAAAAAAATATTAGAGATTCCCCAATAATAGTTTATAACTAATACTTAAATACTACAAGGAAAAAAATGTTCATAAATCTCCAATTAAAAGTATAAATGATAAAATTGTAATAAAATATATATTTTCACTAATATTTTAATGAATACACAACCATAATTGATAATGTAAAAGATTTATATTTAATTATATTTTCTAAAAAAATTATTTTCCCTTATAAGTCATATAAATAGAGAATTTTTAACATTCTCAATAATTTTTATTATTCTATATTAATTAAAATATTTGGAATAAATTGTTATTTTATTGAGTAAATTTTCCATTTTGAATTTAATATATATGTATGAACCTCATTTATTTCCATTATAGTTATGTAGGTTAATAAATGGATAAGGTAAGCCATAAATTTGTTAAAACCCAATTATTCACGTGTGTTTTCTCTATATCATTTAATATGACAGGGGGATATAATTTCTAGAAATTTATTTCATGTGTATAGTTCATGGATGTTTCGAATAAAGAATAAATAAATCATATCCAATGATTAGGTGGAAAATATAACATACATATATCATTATGTGTAACTAAATCAACACTTGTAACATTGAAATATCATTGAATAACAACAAGGAAAATCAAAAGTGGATGAGTATATCATAATTAATTATTAGTCACACTATAAAATATGATATAATCATAGAAAATTATATGTGGATATTATAAAACAATTAGACCCTCTATTTTTACTAAATAATTGCTCACATGTGTATCACCATTTATGAGATATTGAGTCTCCAATTATGATCAGATTCATGAAAAAACAACACCAAAATATCTAGTTATAAAATAATACTCATAAGAATGACATAATAAAATTTAATACATGATCAGAGAGAAAGGGAATATTGTTTAATACTATTTTGGATTCCAATATTTACTAAGATATCTTAAGTAGTGAAAATTGAATATTTTTTCCACGACATGGAAGAATGAAATATGCTATTTATGACATTAGGATATCACATAATAAAAATATATTAATGAACTATATTGTAATCAATTATGCACTATATATACAAACTCAGAAGTAATTTCTAGTTACAAATACAACCAAAAATTGGTTGAGTAAGAAATTTTTATTGCACTCCATTATGATCAATCATTATAAAATTAAAGAAACTTATACCTTCATCAAACCTATATAATTCATAAAGGTGATTGGAAAAACATCCAACATGAAATAGGATATGTTGGGGAGAGAATATTTCTATATATGAAGTCTATTAAAATTTTTTATACTCCAAAAAGAATAGAAAAACCATTCCTAGATTAGAAAATAGAGGAATCACTTATCATGGGCTCATAAAATATTATAAGCATAGGTATCCAGGCTAGTAATGTACAGGGGTCTAAAAGACTCATTATTAAACATAGGAAAATGTATGATGTTGGGCCGATGTGGATTTATCTAAAAAATGAGTATCCCATGGATGATTCTAGAGATATAGAGAGAGAGGAGCCAAAGGATAAAAAATCTTTTATATCTATGGATTAATGTATTTATGAATCGTGTAATTTTTATTTTTTATATATATGCAATGTTTCATCCCATATATACATTAGATTCATGTCCCATTGAAATAACACTTGATGATTGAATTGTGGGTGATTGATAATTATTTTTTTTTGTTACAATTATAAATGTTCTTGATTTGTATTTTCTTAGAGAAATGATTGTGTATAGTATTGGTTATTGAATTTTCAATTTTTTCGATTGTAAATATATTTCTCAATGTATAACTTCTATTATTACATATGATCAAATTTTCCCATACACATATATTGTTCTTTATAAAATGGAATTGAGTGGTCCAAGGGATGCATAATGCAGGATTATAACCATTTATACTAGGATACACTACTTGTATACCTATTTCATAATGGATTTAAGACACAATAATGATTCTTTAAAGTAGTAGAAACTAAGTTATCATAAAATCATTTGAAATTCATTGATTGATTATAAATTGTACTCACAACAGGATAAAAAGGAAAATTCACTTAGAACATAATGTTCTTACACTTATATTTTTGGGAGGTGATAGATTTATAAATGAACAAAATAGTAATGAATTATTGATTAATAATGGAATTTAGAAAAACAATTAGAATAATAATGGAATCCATCAAGGAAAAATCCAAAGAGTTACTAGTATTTTTCACTATCATTTATCTTCCTTTTTTCATTTCTTACAAACACACATCCCACTAAAATCTCTAAATTCCATTATTTATTTATATATTTATATAAATTATTTTAAATTACAATATTTATTAACATTTATACATGGGAAATAAAATATTTTTTACTATATTGATTTCTCTGTTTCATTTTAAGTAATATTTTTAAGAGACCCATGATTATCACATCAGTTTCTAGGTTAAGATTATGTGTTGAGAAATTGATTTCATTTAGTATATATTTTCCCGAACCATAAGATAAAAATAAATATTTTCTACATAAATAAACATCTCAATTCAACACCATATACATCATGAAAAAACATATACATCTTACCTTTCCCAGGGAAGTTACGAATAATTTTGTGGAAATCCTTTTTAGCCTTTTTAAATGAAACCTTACAACAATTATTCCACTAATTGTTAACCCAATTATAAGTAATCAATTTCATAAACACTGCTAGCTGAGAAAGGTATTGAATAATTTTTCAAAAAAAATATTTTTATGAGAAACTTTTTTATATTATATACATTAATATACACTTTAATACATAACCTTTTCTATATTTTCAAGACCCACTAAAATCACTAATTCTAAAACAACATGGCTTATAAATATCACCACTATGATCTAGAAATGAAATTAATTTTATTTTAAAAAATAAGATCTTATCTTAGTTTATCCAAAATAATATTTAATTATCTCATATAATCCTATGACAAAACTCCATCTAAAAACAGCATCGCAGTTGAATCAAGGTAATATAATTTTTTAAAATTAAAACCATGAAGACAGTAAAAGAATTGGTTAATCCAAAAGAAACCATTAAAAATTAATAATGATCCTAAATACTATTGGATAAAAATTTATAATTATCTATTATAGTAATCTAATGACAATGGTACATTTATTGAAGATTAATTTGGAAAACCATTAAGTTCCCTGCAATTGATCAAGTAAATCACTATTTTAAGAAAATGGATCTTAGAACCTTATCATTACATGATTCAACTTCCTAAAATATATATATCATCAATATACTATATGATTTCCTAGAAAAAAATATCAAATCCACCCAAGGTAAAATTATCCACATGAAAATAACCATTGATTCTGAATCTTCAAGATGAATTCTAAACTGTATATGTTTTGCGAGATCCATTTGATAAGGAGGAGTATATATATATATATGTGTGTGTATATATATATATGTGTATTTATGTATATATAAATATATATATTTACTACCAACAACTAAATAAATTGAGTAATATACATTTGTTTCTAGAGGTAAACCTAATAAATACAAATAAAATACATCCATAAAGTTTTCAAATATCATAAATATACTACTTTATTGTTGTCTTCTATTAAACAATGAATAACACCCACTGTCTAATAAGTGATGCTCCAAAATTACTACAAATCAATTACCCCTATTCACGCATGAATATCCTTTTCATTAATATAATTAAATACAATATTCAGAATAAAATGGGATGTCACTTTTTATTGATGGAAATCAATGTGACCAATTTAATGAATTCATTCCCATGACCACATCAAAAGTCAAAGTCAAAGAAAAACATGCAAAAAACATGTTAAAAAATACTTTCGAAAATAAAAAATAACTAGATATATTAATATGATTCGCTTTATTTCCCAAATTATTCTACGAAAATCTAAACCTAAGGCTTCCAATAAAATCTATACCAAGGGTTTCCAAGAAAATATCATAATTGGGATTCACATTTGGGGTACTTCCTTACCCCACAGTCATATGTTTTTTTAGAATAAGAACCCAAAGGTTATGAAACATCCATACATCAAACATCATTCAAAATAGAAAAAATATCTAAAACTATTGCAAGCAAGAAGTTCACATGATGAAACACCATGAAAACAACATGTCATCATTGGTCATAATTGAAAATTAATCAAATTACAACTAATATAGAATATTATATTCAATAATGTTGGGATTCTAATTATAATCATAATTACATAAACATACCTTCCGTTTATTTTTTAAACATATTTTCTTTAGCATACTAGTATAACCATGAATCATCATGTAAACATACCCGGCCAAATACACATCATTTTACCAAATTTATTCCTAGTGATTATATATAAATAAATAAATATAGTCCACCTATTTTTAAAATTCCTAATATTAATCCGATATTATATCCAACTCTCAAATATTCATAGGGATCTAATGTCATTCTAACCAAGTCTTAATAAGTTCAATGGTTTTTACACCTATCACACAACCAGAAGTATCAGTCTCAATGCTAGTGGATTAAATGGGATCAAATGGTGGGATACACATGTATAACTCATGAAAAAATATATTATCTAATTCTTAAGTTTGAACCCACAAATAGGATAATTTAAAACACAAATAGGGATAATTTATAGACTACCGACCTCAAAAGAAATTCGATAAAGAAAATCCCTCAACATAAATGGTATATACAGGTTTACACATTATCAAAACATTACTAAGAAACACTAATAGATATGTCCATAAGGTCAATACATAATGGAAAAACCCTATGGTTTGGAGATGAATTCATGTATGATTCAATTGGTATGTCTTTAAAACTCAAGAGGCATAACATGTTTTCAGAATGTGGAGACCTAGATTTAAAATATTGTGAGGGTCTAATTGATGATGTAAATTATGATTTTACATTTTAAATTGCATTGTTCCCTTATAATACAAAAATCTCATTTCATGGTATTGAAACTAATTAAAAATTGGATTTTACATCATAAAACTCTTTCATGGTGTATATTTTGATCTTATGGATTCCACTAAAAAATTAATTATGTTAAAAGGTTTTACAGGATTTTCTTAAAAAATTAACATCAAAAATTAGTTATATTAGATGTAAATATTATCTAAAAATTGTAATTAGATCTCCTCATACACCACCACCAAAAAACATAATTGTATCTGATCAAATATCAATTTCTAGGGTTCAAATGATACATACCCAAACACAAGATTAGTTTACCAAAACATAGATAGGGGAATGTCTGAAAAAAAGATGGGATATTTCAGGTAATTCCCCTAATATATTCTATTTTATGGTTATAAATATATAATATTTTAATATTACCATATTGCATCATCTAACCTATGTCTTTTAATAAGGGTTTTCATAATGAAATTGGGGTCATAAAGTAGGAAGGCATCATGGAGAAAATATCCTTACAAATAATTAACCTATAATGGTTGGAATTATAATAGATTATATTATTAATGTGATATCTTAGTTGATGTGGGCTATAAATGAAAATGGTATTCAGGAAATAGAGAAACCACATTCACCACAATAGAACATGTCCATTTTAGATCATGTCATGAAACATCACCCCTAGAATTCAGTGAATTATCATACCCTAAAATATTCATATAATGGTTTAAAGCCCTGGAGATGATATTCAAATTCATGTGTTGTTTAGAACATCAAAATGTAACTATTTCAATTTAAAATTTTTTAGGTGAAGAAAATCAATGGTGGTCAATGGTTAATATTAAAGAAAGATAAGATATTAAAGTCTTTTAGGGTGATGAATTTAAAAATATTTTCCACAGTAAATATTTTTCTATGTTTATTAGTCATATGATAGAAAATAAATTCATGGAATTGAGTAAGAGTGAAGAAAATTTAGTGTCCATGTATGAAAATAACTTTTCATTTTTAGAAAATTCAAACCAAATTTTATATTGGATATTGATAGAAAAATTAATCCTTTTCACTCAGGATTAATGAAATTATATTGAAGTGAATTAGATTGTCATGAATTTAAAGATTTTGAAATACATGTTTGACATGATGAGAATATATTAATTGGTTTTTTAATGGTCATGTGTCTTAGGACAAACAATCATAAAAATATTTCCCAGTGGAAGGAAAATGGGAAGCATCCATCAAATAAATACAGTGGTAAGAAAGTAATGTTTCAATGTTGTGGTAAGTTTAGTAAAAATAACACTGGATAATGTCTTGTAAAATATATTATGTTTTTCTAATGTGATATGTTTGTAAAATTGTATTGTGATTTCAAAAAAAATGGTTAAAATTATGGATTAGACAAATAATTAATGTCCAGGAGTAATATTTTTTAATTTTAATAAAATGGTTCATTATGAGATCACTAGTATTGTGATAGTTGTAATGGATATAATTCATCAAGATCAGCAGAAGAAATGTGTGGCTAATTCATTTGTAACAACAATATAATATATTGGTCCATCTAGTGGCCTGGTGTCTTGTACATTACTTGTTTACTCATATTATATCAATTGCATGTTTGATTTTAGGTCTATACATTATTTCATTTTTGATAATTTTTAGGTAAATTAGAAATTTAACCTCTTGAAATTAATCCAACATATTTTCTAAAAACACATTATGGTAGTATTAAGGAAAAAATAAGTCATAAGAATATTAATATTATTTTATATATAAATGTATAACCTAAAAACCTTATTGTAATTCCTATTTTAGAGATTCATGTAATTCTAGGCATGTAATAGCTTTCTATTTATCATGCGAAGAAATACTTTTGAGCTAAATTTTTTTTTCCAAAAGAGTTTCAGTTTGTATTAAATAATTAATTTGAACCGTTGATAACATATAATGAAATGGAGAAATTTATTAGGGATAGTAATGAAGGTTATAATTCACATATTGTTGAGAAAAAAAGTGTTTTCTTAAAATGGATATGTTACTATAGTAAATGAATATCTTGATGTATTTCTTGATGATTTTTTTGTTATTATGTAGATCAATAGATTGAATTTATAATTTAATTAGTTATTTTTGTTAATCCAACATCAAAAAAACTTTATCAAATGGAGAAATTAGAGATTTTGGAATTTGAAAATTAGTTAGAATAATTTCTTGATAAAGGCATCATTAACCATAGTACTTCACTATAGCATGCTTCTATTTTATTTCGTGAAATAAAATATGGTCCCATGAGGATTTTTGTTGAATATATTGAATTAAATAACATCAATTATAATAATTATTATTTCATTATAGGTATATAGGTCTTGTTTCATCAACTCCAAGAAGATTAGTGTTTTTTGAAGGTTGATCTCAGGTCTGGGTACAATCAGATGATGTTGAAAGATGATGACATTCTAAAGATGGAATTCTAGATTATTTATGGGAATTACGAGTTTGGGGTTATTCTCTATATGTTTATACATTATCCAACTGTATTTATGGACGTTATGAATATATCTCTCAATGAGTGATTGTGAAACTTCTTGGTTGTGTTTATTGATGGAATCCTGATATATTTTAAAAAATATGATGATCATGAGAAAAATTCGATATTTGTTCTTTAAACCTTGAAATAAATTGTGTTATATTGAAAATTTAGTAGTTTGGAATTTTGGTGGTGAAATATTTCTTTCCTTTGTTATATTATAGTTAAATGTAGAAAAAATTTTGATTTTGTTGAAACTAAAGTTGTTGAAGAGTGGCCACAACCAAAAAATGTCACAAAGATTCACATTTTTCTTGGATGAGTGGGTTACTACCAAGGGATTATTAAACAATATTCTCATTTATCTATCCCACCAACTAATTTAAGATTAAATGGTGTTAAATTCATCTATATGAATGAATATAATGAATGTTTTCATGATTTGTAAATAAGGTTATTGAAATCATTAGTTTTGTCCATAACATCTAGAAATAGTGACTTTTTTTTAAATACAGTAATGCTTCTTTTAAGGGACTTGGTTGTGTTATAATATAAAATGAGTATGTGATTAATTATGATGCATGATAATTGAAACCTCGTGAGATAAATTTTCATACACATAACCCTGAACTGTCGACAATAGTGTTTTCTTTAAAAATTTGGAGACATAATTTATATGGAGTAAAGTTTGAAATTTATACTGATTATAAAATTTTAATTTATATATTCACTTGGATAGAGATAAACATGATGTATATAATATGGAAGTAAGTAATTAAATATTACCACTACATAATTCATTACCATCTAGAAAAATAAAACAAAGTTTCATATTATTCAATTCATAAAGATAATGAATCCATAATTGTGATACGTTTGGAACATATTACTTTGGTAAATTATTAAATGAATATTGTGTTATAGTTATTGTCCTAAAACCAACTATTTGTACTTAGATTTCATGAATATTTTATTTTTTTAAAGATTAAATTAAACATCTTATTACATATTTCTCATTTTTCTTCATGACTTTAATATAATAATTCCCTTGAGTATTTGTTTCACTAATAATGTAATCGTAGTTCCCTACTACGATTAGAACCTCGAATTTCTATGAAATTATTCTTAATATAGTTCTATGGTTTAATAACATACTATGAGGAAAAAAAATTTATATATACTATCAATTGTGAGTACTTATATGTAGATGTGACACGTTCACATTATGTTCTCAAATGGTAATCTTCAATATCAGAGATTATGAAAATAGACTAACCAATAGGAATTCCACATGTTTTGGTGTTATATAATATTCCTATATGTGAGCATGTTTAATGGTCCTTATACTTTAAGATTTCCATTAATGCATGTCACGCCTCATGCACTTAGATTTTCTAATGAAAAACATCATGTCATATGTTGATAGAAAGTAGGGTATGTTGGGATTGTCACAGATGACATGTTATTAGGAGATAAGTCAATGAAGGATTTTTTTACCTTCCATATTTATATAATTTGATATCTCAGCCCTTTGATTGAAGTAGAAATTTCACCATAAATTCTATTTCCATGGTGTCACAACGAGTTTGTTTGAGATAGTCAATGAATGATGTATCATGAATATAGTATAATGGAACCATCATGAAACCATCTTGATGAGATATTGTGATAAAGGTATTATATTAAATAGTGACCATTAGTATGTGGTTGTCATCATTTTTACTTTAAGTTCTTTCTCTTGGGTTCCTTGACCTGTTACATGACAGTAATCTTGGACTTTAGGAAATCCCACCTAATTAAAAAGAGAGAGAATCCTAGAGGGTCACAAAGTAAGTGTTTCTATTCGTCTTGACTAAATTTTAACTGAATTTAATTAATGGAATAAATATTATTATAATGACTGAGGAATAATTTTATTCTTGTTATTTTGATTGCGTAAATTAAATAAATATTCTTTTCATTGAATTTTAATGTAATATATTAATTTATTTTATTGAATATTTAATAAATATTAATTTACCATTTCTTGAATAAAATATTTATTGAAGATAATAAAATTTTTATTTGGATATTCAATAAATGAAATTGGAGTTCAAATGGATCAAGACTGTGTCTGGCGACAAAATAATTATTTACAAGATAGTAAATATTATTTATCCATTTTTTCACAAGTTGGAACACCAGAAATAATAATATAAAAAATAATAATAATTTTATTATTATTATTATGTGTAATAGGATTTAATTAATGGTTTTAATTATACTTATTTATTTTTATGGAGTTAATTTTTTAACTAAAATAGTAGCTCTATAAATAGATTGTTATATCTATTGATTAATTCATTGGAAACCAATTCTAATTTTGGGAATAATGAATCGTTGCACAAAAAAATATCTCTCAAATCATACTTCTCTATCCCTCTCAATAATGAGAAACCCAAGAGATAATTTATTTATGGCTGAAGAATAAGCGATCAAGAATGAATAGTGCAAGACCTTAGATTCACCATGCTAGAACTAGGTGAATGAGTGGTGTTTCTCAAAGGCCAATGGAGAATGTATGGATCCATTCTAGAGGGAATCTACCCTTGGATTTTCCAAAACGCAATTATGTAAATATGGAAGGGCCTTTTTGGATGATCAAAAATAATTAACAAAGAATGTTCATAAGCTTAGTTATTCATTTAATTAGTTATTAAATAAATTAATTATAAATGTTACATGCAAGATCCTCACACATAATTTTGAGAATTTATTATTAAAATAAATTTTAATATATCGCCCTCCCCAATAATGATTCTGCTATAACCAAAACCAATAAGTGGTTTCAAGGGTATGCACATTTAAATTTATAATTATTCGTTTTATTGTTGATTTATGTGAAATGGTAGTTAGATTTTCATTTCTTGTTATTAATTCATTAATATGATTTTAATTAACAATCTATCTACATATTAATCATGTTCATTCAGTGTTTCATGTTCCAATAGATTTAAGAACAAATGAAGAATGATTGGATATGCCGTCGGGAGGTTCGGATTCGTTGGCCAGTAATGCGAGGTTACACAACATGAAGCTGAAGAACATGCTATATACCCATGTTCATGGTATCTGAATATGCCGAGAAATTAAAAACACATAATTATTTTATTGTAAAACATGTGTTTATAGGTCCAACCTATCCCGCAATAAGCAAATAAAGGGTGTGTAGCTCGCATGTACACACCATGTAGTTTAGTCCAGTTAACATGTCAAAGCCCTAGGCATGTGACTTGGATATATAGAAACTGAGGTACCTAGAATGTAACTGAATGTACATGCCATGTATTATATCAATAATTGACAAAATGAAATTTATTTTAAATTGGAAATTTTCAGAATTAAAACATTATTTTATTCATTGGAACGCCATTCTCTGTTAGACAATTTAATAATGGTGTTAAAGAATTTTAAAAACTCGATTAATTTACTTTAATGAATATATTATTAATTTTTCTGTTGTTTATTTGATAGGAATTCCAAATTAATGGGTATCTCCAATTATTTTCTGGTGATCATTAAGATTAAAAAGAATTAATTATTTTATTTATTAATTAATACAAGTGATTTCATCTTAATAATATAGAATTAATAAAAAATGAATAATAGCTAGTTAATGTTTGTGTATTTATTGCATGTTCGACTGATCTTGAGCTTGACCAAGACTTATGTCTATGTTGGAATACATTTAATTAAATTTATTCGATGTTTGTTCAATTATTTAATATTAAATTATAAGATGGCCTATAATTTATCCCACTATCTAGTATTATATAAGACCTATGTACCCAAGGATATTTATATAATTACCCTTATCCAATCCTTATATTCCCCTCACCTACATGTGAGTAATAAATATTTTTAATTAATGGAGCCTCACAGGTTGTGTAGAGACGGTTCAAAAAGGAACCCTAATGGTGCCAATTAGGTGATACATAGTTTGACATATGGAATGTTATATCTCATGCCATGTTTGGAATAAAGAGTTATTTCACCTAAGTAGTCAGTTGATTTAATGTTTTCTCATTAAATCAATCATTTTATAATCTCATGATCATTTCATTTAACAATTTATTTATTTTATTTCTAATGCGTTAAAATTATATTTATAGATGCAAGACAATGATCACATAAATGAATTAATATGAAAATTTGGAATTTAAATAAAATTGATTTTGAGTAAAGGTTTTATCTAAAAATGGTTAATTAGGTATGTAAACATCCACATAAATATTAATAATACATGTAAAGGATTATATAATATATAAATTTATGCCTAATAAAATAAAATACCTCAATCTAATATTAATTTAAACCAAAACATACATTAATTGATTATGATCAAAAATCAATATAACTATGTGTTTGACCAGACCTTGTTGAGATAGTTACTTTTATAAGGGATTTCTAATAAAGTTTTTGGGATAACTTAACCATTTTATGTCAATAATAGTATCTCTTTCCATAAATGTTTTAATTTGGAGTCAAGTTTTGGAAACTCCAAGTTAGTATTTTTGGATCGGAGATTCAAAACAACGGATTAAGGAGCTGAAATATCTATGTTGGAAAAGACCTTCCAACCTAAATACCTTCAAAATAGCTTAACTACCCCTTTTGGGGTTATTCAAAGGGGAATATGGTTCCTTTACACTAGAATTTCCTAGAATCTAGACATTCCACGTTCAATGGTGAGGGATATTGGGACTTGAAAAAATATTGGGAGATTTAATAAAATCAAATAATTTATTTATTCTCACAAAATTTATAACCAAGAAAAGTACTAATAATATAGTATTCTAATATTAGAATAAAATTAATATATTTTCATTAACACCATACCTATTATCAATAATGGATGAATACTATCTCATCGCTAGAAGTAACTTTTGGGAGTGCTTTAGACACATTCAGGTTGTTCTATGCCATGAACTAAAATCGTACATGCTATAATCCTCAATGATTGATCCACCTACTCAAGAGGTGAGTGATGAAAAGTTCCTAATATAAAAAAACATATGAATGATTTGTTCTATGTTCAATGTTTGATGCTTTCATCAATGTGTTGTTAACTCATGAAGTCTCATGAAAACATGGATTTCTATAGCATGCTTGAGTAACTCCTGGGTCTTTACCTAGAGATTGATATATAAGAATAGTTTGAGATTTCCAGGGTGATATTTCATAGTAATATTAGAGAGGGTGGCCCAACATGGACTAACATATTCAATATCATTGTCGACATTGATAACCTAGTTGTTTTAGGGTTTAAACTCCACAATGAACTGGACCTGATAACATTCTAACGTCACCCTCTCAGAGATTCTCTAGTTTTTTTTTGAATTTTTAATATGAATAATATTGAGAATTCACTACTAAATCATCTTATACTTATTCTAAATGTAGATAAATATATGAAATGAAAAAATAAGTCTCTTATTATAATGAACAAATAGAAATTGAAAGAAAAGATATTTAATATCAAAGTTTCTTCATGCCCTTAAAAGAAGAAGAAGATCAAAGGGGAAGCTAGGGAATAGGATGATGTCTGTTTCACACGAGTCTAGAAGGGAAACTAGAAGAAAATTTTCAACCAGCTAAATAAGCATGGGGAATCCTCATGTTTTTTTGTTATCAATTAAAATTTATCTACTTCAACAAATTAGGTATTAAATACAAATCTTGGTGCTCATAAATGGATTTAGACACCTAAACTAAGTTGATTTATAAATATTATCCAAGGGGATGTAGTTCTACAACAATCCAATGAAGCTAAAATTGTTTTTTGTATCTATCAAATACTACCACCTCACATTTGCTACAATAATAATCTTGACATTAATGGGTTATTATTATGTTCCTTCAGTTACCAAAAACACTTATTTTGTATCCGGACTAGATATGGATGGATTCATTTTTAAATTTGGAAATAAATGTTTCTTATTTTATAAGGATAAAATTTTTTATGGTAAGGTTCATTTTTATAATGGTATTGACATGTTGTATTACATGAACCAAGTAATGGAAATGAATAATGAAGATACGTCAATTGACTCATACCACACACAACTTTGGAATCACCATCTAAGTAATTTAAATGAAAAATGAATGAAAAATTATATCAATATTGATATTTAGGTTCTTTAAAACTAAAAAAACACGGTGTATGTCATGCATGTATAAAAGGAAAAATGACCAAAATCCCCATTTAGTGGGGAATGCGAAAGGGAGAAAGAGATTCTTGAATTAGTTCATACTGATGTGTCTAGACAATTTCATGTTGAGGAAATGGGTGGGTAATCATACTTTATAACTTTTACTGATGATTTTAGTAGATATGGATATATTTACTTAATGAGGCATAAGTCTGATTCTTTTGACAAATTAATGTAATATAATAATGAAGTTGAGAACCATCTTGGTAAGAAGATTAATGAAGTATTCTCAGATTGTGGTGTAGAATAACTTAATCAATACTTCATTTATTACTTATAGGAGTTTGGGATCCTATCCAAACTCACTCCCCCTTACACGCCTTAGTGGAATAGTGTAAGAAAAAGGAGGAACCACACCTTGTTGTGTATCATGAGGTCAATGCTGAGTCATGTGAGTCTTCCATTATCAATTTTGGGATATGTGTTATAAACAATGGAACACATACCAAACTAAGAACCAATTAAATCAATAAATGGTATTCCATATGAATTTTAGAGATAAAGAAAAACCATGTTAGCAAATTTACATGTGTTATAAAGAGAAGAATTTGTTAATGCCTCTCTACGTAACAAACTTACACACCGAGTAAAACATTGTACCTTTATATGATACCCCCAAGGAAACAGGGGGATATTACCTATACGACCCCTCATTCAAAAAGGTTATAGTGGATATACATTCCAAATTCCTTGAGAGGGAGAAAATTTCCAAAAGACATGGTGGGAGATAGATAAACATCGATGAAGTGGAGGCTCATGGAAAACACTATTTGGTACATGATCAGATCCCACAAAAAAACTTTTTCAGAAACACATGTATTGTGTAAGAGTACAAGAGAGTATAAAAACCTATAATGGTATGGTTTTATAGTAACCAAGGATGGTGACACATTATTATTTGATAATAATGATCCTCTATCCTACAAGGAATCAGTTAGTGGTACATATGTTGTCGAGTGGAAATGATTCATGAATTCTAAAATGGATTCCATGTACCAAAACCAAATATAGAATGTGATATATCCCTTATTAGATGTAAATACCATTAGTTACAAATGAGTATTCAAAATGAAAATGGGCATGGAAGGACAAGTCAGTACCTATAAGGTGTGACTGGTAGAAAATGGTTTAAAATAATCTAGGCATTGTCAATGATGAAACATTTTCACCAGTTTCAATGTGGAAAACCATCATAATTTGACTTTCCATGGTGTCTTACCATGACTATGATATTAGTAAAATGGATGTCAAAACATTATAACTTAATAGGAACGTTTATAAATATGTATAAAAGATACAACTTTAATGTTTTGTGACTCCCATTGATGCAATTAATATATGCAAGTTGAAAAATTCCATTAATGGATTAATGAAAGCATCCAGTCCATTGAAAATTCATTTTGATGAAATTATAATATAATTTGGTTTTATAAAGAATGAATGTGACCCTTTTGTCTATAAATGGTTTAGTGGGAATGAAATGGGTTTTTTAATAGTATATGTTGATGACATATTACATATTAGAAATGAAATACCAATCTTACAGTCTGTCAAGAAATGGTTGAATCAATGATTTTCCATCAAATACATGGAAAATGAAACATATATTCTTGGGATCAAGATCCATCATGATAGATAAAAGATGTTTCTTAGCTTAGGTAAAATTACATACATTTAAAATATATTAAATAGATTCATTATGGAACAATCCAACATGGGATTGTTTCCAGCATCACAGGGAATTCATTTTTCCAATAGAATCTATCATCAGACCCATTAGGAAAGAAATAGAATAGAAATGATTCCATATGCATCAATGATTGGGTTATTCATGTATGTTATTTAATATACTAGGCTAGATTTCTCCTACGCATTAACTACAGTAGGAAGATATAAAGATGATCTAGGTTACTTCCATTGGATAGTAGGAAATACTATCCTCAAGTATTTGAGGCATACTAAATATATGTTCCTTGTTTATGGAGGATATGAGAACCAATAAATCATAGGATATGAGGATGATAGTTTCAAAATTGATCAAGAGTACATGAATTCATAAACGAGATATTTCATCACATTTTATGGAGGTGTTGTGAACTAGAAGAGCTCTAAGTAGGCAGTTGTCATCGATTCTACAATAGAGTATGAATATATTGTAGCTTCTGAGGTAGCTAAAGAAGTAGTTTGGATATGAAATTTCTTAAAATATATTCATGTGGTACCTCAAATTAATGACCACATCACACTCTATTGTGATAATACTACAATGGTATCTCTCACAAAAGAGTTGAGGTCAGATCAGCAGATAAAGCATATACTTCATAAGCATCATATCTTGAGGGATATTTCTCAGAGAGTTGATGTTGCAGTCAGCAGTATTTTCATGTAAAGAAACATGGTCGACCACTTAACTAAATCCTTGACTCTATAGAAACACAATTATTATTTGAGGTCTGGTGTACTGATAGTCATAGGTAGTTGGATCTAGTCCAAGTTGGAGTTTTTTATAATTGGTTTCCTAGAACCAACTATTTTTATTTTGATTACAAGAATATTTTATATGATAAACATTAAATTAAACACCTTATTACATATTTTTTATTTTTCTTCATAACATAGATGTAATAATGTCCTAGAGTATTTATCGCATTGATAAGTTAATCGTTTTTCAATGCTATGATGATATCCTTGAAGTGCTATAACAATATTCTTAGTATCGTTCTATGTCTGGATACCATACTATGATGGGAAACATAGTATATAGACCTCCAAGTGTGAGTACTTGTAAGAATATATGAATTATTCTCATGAATTAATCACTTTGTAATATCCGAGGTGGGAGATTATGATAGGAGAACCACCTATAGGAGATTTTCATGTTTCGGTTACAACGAATATTCCTATCTATGTGCATCTTTAATGGTCCTTAGACTTAAATATTTTTATTAATTCATGTAATGACTTGCACACTTAGATAGGTCAATAAGATCTATCATGCCATATTTTGGCTCCAACTGCGGTATGTTGGGTGTGTCACAAATGAATTTTTATTAATTGATAAGTCAAAAGGGACATGTCCCTTCAATCTTTATGGAATTTTATATCTCAACAATTTAATTGTAATAGAATCGTTTCCCTAATTTCCATGGCCATGCTGTAACGGTGAGTTTATTTCAGATATAGAAAGAATAATGTATGGATCATATAGGTTAATTAGACCATCATTAAAAAATTTTGATGAGATATTGTGATAATTAGATTATATTACATTGTGGGTGTTTTTATTTGGTTTCATCGTAGAAACTTTACGTTCATTCTCTTGGTTTATTGACCCATTTATGGATAGTAATATTGGACTTTAGGCAAAACTACCTAATTCCAACAAGAAAAAATCCTATAGGGCCACACACTAAGTGACTCTATTAGTCTAAATTAAATTCTATTTGATTTTTTTAAATGGAATAAATAATATTCTCAAGGCTAAGAAATAATTTAATTTGAGTTATATTGATCACATTGATTAAATAAACAATTATTCAATGTAATGTGAATGAAATATATTTATATATTTTGTTGAATATTTAATAAATATTTATTTACTAGTCTATGAATAAAATATTTATTCGGGTGTTTAATAAATACAAGAGATGTTTGAATAGACCAATACCATGATTGATGATAAAATTAATATTTACGAGCTGGTAAATATTATTTATCCAATTTTTAAAATTCAGCACACCAAAAAATATTAGTATTAGTATTATTATTATTATTATTATGTTTCACGGGATTTCATTAATGGTTATAATTAAATTTAATGGGTAATATGTAATTACATTTTGTAACTGAAATCTGGGATCTATAAATAGACAACTATGTCTATTGTGTAATTCATTCAAACTAAATTCCAGGTTTAGAAACAGAAAGAAAATTCACACAAAAAATTTCGACTCCTCCTACTCTCTCCCTATCTAGAAAAATAAACCCAAGAGAGAATTTCTTTATGACCAAAGAACGATCGATCAAGAAAAAAATGCAAGACATTTGATTTGCTACGCTAGCACCCAAAGAACAAGTGGCATTACTTGGAGACCATTGGAGTACATGTGGATCAACTGTACAAGGATATTACCCTTGTATCCTCAGAAACAAAAAGAAGGTAATAGGGAAGTTCCTTTTTAGGCGATCAATAATCATCAACAAAGAAGGTTCCTAATTATTGGTATTTATTTAGACAGATATTATATAATTTAATTATAAATATGACATGAAATATCATCGATCTTGTTTTTGGCAAATGAATACTAAAATAAATTATAATATATATATAGCTCCACCATAATGCATTAATTACACCTATAACCAATATATTGGTCTAGAAATTATGCATGTATGACTTCCTTAATTTTATTATAGGTTACACTACCTTCGTTTTTTCTCCAAAAGAATTAAGAATCCCCTAAAGGAGTATATTTTTTATAGGAAAAGGGTAGAATCATTCAAGAAGGGTAAGTTTCTATTGTGTATTGTTGATGACGATAATTTTATCATATTTTCAAAGAGATTATGTGTTTTTCTACTTCATAGTTAAATAAATAATTACTTAATGAAGTTCATAGTTCTCTATTTTCAATTCATCTTAGCTGCTCTATGATACATAGAGACCCTTACGGATTTTTTGGTCGACGATAATGAAGAGATATATTGTTAACCTTAACTTGAAAATATTAACTTCTTAATAGGTTAAAGACAATGAAAAATTTCTAAAGGGGATTATTCAACCTTTCCCAATTCTGGAGTTTAAATGGAAAAATATATCTATGGATTTCATGGTGGTATTTCCAAATTTATCATGAGATAATAATAAAATTTGGTTTATTATTGATAGATTGACTAAATATGAAAATTTTCTTCCTATTTTAGGTAATAGGTATTTGGATAATATTTATATGATTTATTTCGTAATGATCATTAAATTTCATGGGGTCCCCCATTTTGTTTTATCTACCTGTGAGCCGAGGCTTACCTCTAATTTTAATAAAATCCTTCAAAATTTATTTGGTACTAAATTAAATTTAATTATAAATTATGATCCACAATATGATTTATATTTATATTTAATGATTAAGAATTTATAATACATACGTCAAACTTTTTTAATGGATTACCAAGGAAGTTAAGATCATCATATTTCATTAGTTGAGTTTTTGTGTGATAACAGTTTTCATTTTAGTTTATTAATAAAACATTTTTATGAGTTATATCAATAGTGGTGTTGGATTTTAGCTAGTTGGGATACTGTATTAGAGATAATTTTTTATAGACAGTAATTTTTAGAAGAGATTTTTGAGAATGTAATGGTTATTCAGAAATATATGAGTGTGGATTAGGGTAGGTAGAAATTTTATGTAGATAACCATATGAAATTTAATTCATTTATGGAAGGCCACCATGTGTTTCTAAATGTATATCCATGGAAAAGTGTTATTTATCTTGTTAAAAATGGATATTTGAGTCCATGTTCTATTAGACCGTGTAAAATTATGGATAAAATTGGATCATTTTCTTAATGAGTGTCCTTACCTATAATTTTATCCCATTTTCATGATGTATTTTATTTTTCATTCTTATGAAAATATATTCCATATGCATCACATGTTTTGAGCCTTGAAGAGGTATCTTTGGATGATAATATTTCATATTAGTAATATACCATTTATATTATTGGCCATAAATAGCACATGTTAGGGAATAATTTGATTCAGTATGTTATGGTTTTTTGGAAATAATATTATTAAGAATGTAATATGTGAATAATAAAATTCTGTAAAGCAAAAATATACCCCATTTAGTTAAGTCCAGAAAACATTTTAAGGAACAAATTTAAAAAAGGGTGGAAGAATTTAAAAACATAGCTAATTCTAATTGTAAGTCAGTTTCATGAATTATTAAAATTCATGAATTTTATTTATGGTGTTATATTAATTATAATAATATGAAGAAATATTTCAATCCAAGATGAAATAGTTTTATTATTACTAAAAAAGTTATATGTATTAAATGATTTTAATTAAGAGAATAATTTCTAAATTATAGAATTATTATTTTATTAATGGAATAAAATATTTTATACGATCAATAAAAAATTTTCTTACATTTAATTTCTTGTATTTCTTGAAAAAATTTCTTTTTTAGTGAAAAGTATAAAATATCAATTTTTAAGGGAACTTTAATTTAATTGAAAGTATTTACATATTCTCATTCTGTTTCAAATTGGTTTTAAAATTATATTAGTTCTGTTTCATTAAACATTATCCATTTTATTTTATTTAAATCTATATTATTGTTGAATTTTTTTATAAAATAATATTTATACTTAAAAGGAATATTTCTAGAACCTCATTTTTCAATGTGCTACATGATTAGATTTTAAAAATAATTTATTAAAATTAATTAAATTTTATTTGATATAATGTAATAAATACTTTTAATCATCATTTCTATATTTTTTAATTATTATAATTTCAATTTTTCCATTTTGAATATTAACACTGGTAAAATTATTAGTTGTCATGGTAAAATTTAAAATTGGATAAAAGGGTTTAGACTAAAAAGGTAATGGTTAAAATTACTTAAAACATATTTAAATACTATTGGGAAAAAAATATTTAGAACCTATATTATCTCAAATTTCTAAATTTGCAATTTTTATCAATTTATTTAGTAATGAATTACTATATTATAATATTTTTTAACATTCCATGTGTATCCTCTCCCCTACATATTAAAGGAAACCCCTTATTCTCTTTTCTCCAAACATTGAGAACATATTATATCATCCAAAATACAACCTAATACTCTCTTAAAATCCCTCCCCACATCCTATATTCTATTTCTAGATCATAAAACCATCCTTGTATGGCTTTAGGTATTATCCTAAATAGGTTGTCTGAAGAATATGTATAATTCTTTATCCATTATTTTTGTTTTTTTCTTCTTAAAACTCCTACAAATATAATTCAACCATGATGTACTAATAACATATAAATTATCCATATATTATTATTTTATTATCTTCATGTAATAAAATTTTTTATCTATTAAACCATATATGGAATAATAAGAACATCACTCAGTCTTATATGCATACTTCCAGCTCAAGATATGATGTATTTATTTTTTGTTCACCGACACATATATTTTTTTAAATTATGGAAAAAATGAAATAATATGATATATATCATATATATATTTAATTCAATAGTAATATAATCATTATAACTCTTTATTTAACATCTAATGAAAAATAAAAAACATCGTTCATTTGTAGGTTCAGACTACCGCCACACAAACTGATGTATTTTAGTTTTTATCTCCACCACTCATGTACTATATAAATTTGTTTATTATAATAAATAATATTTTATTTATGATTTAATAATAATTATCAAATGTTAAATTAATACTTAAATTCTTCCCCTTATTCCCATTGAAAAATGGAAACATTATACTTGCCTATGTATGGCCTACCATCTCAATTATTATAACATAAATCATTTTTTGTAACCATTAAACATTTTTTGATCTAAAATTATAATTAATTTTTAGAAATTTTAGTTACTTCATGATTAATATTTTCTTTATTATATAATAATGACCCATTTGACGAAATTAATCCTACCAAAGTCATTTTAGACTTATGAATTAAAAATCCTCAAAATGTTTTATGTAAATTTAATCAATTAAGTAATTATCCATAACAAGAATACAATTAAATTAAAAGGAATAATAAACATGAAAATGGATATTGATAATTTAAATAATTTAAAAAAATTTGTTATTCCCAAATATAAATAACATATGTGACAAGTCATTCTCAAGGTAACAGACATTTTTCCTTAAAACCCCTGTTTTAAATGTTTAAAATATTTATTTTCTCAATATTTTTCTACCATGTACATATTAAAAAATTTATTTTAATGATGTATATATATATATACACATAAATTAATCATAAATAATATTTCCGCCTTTTCAAATTTATTTTAATGCCTTCCCAAATGAATCACTTTATGTATTTTATATCGAATGTTTTGACTTTATTTTTTAAAAGAAAAAAAGGAATTTTCAGCTTTTACATATATGGCTTGAATATATTTTCATTCCACCAAAGTAATTACTTAATGTTCATATTCCTTTATAATATTATACTTTTTTTAATATAAAACCTGCCTTCATTTTGTTTTAGTAATTTTATTTTTAAAATTTTTGTTTTAAAGGAAAGGAATATATTAATTTCCTATAATGTTATTATTATGGGTTCAAAATTAAATATGTATAAGTTTTATGAAGGAAATAATATTTTTTATGTGAATTATTAATCTTATGGTCCTTTTACATTGTTTATGAATCGCGGGTGATCCCAATATAGCTATGATGATGGGTGATCCTGATATAGCTCTATAAAAAATTTGGTAATGATTAGGTTCTCTGGAAAATTATTTTATAAATAACCATGTGGGTAATTTCATTTGTAACAGGAAATAATCATTTATTTATGGAAATATTTTGATTTCCTAGACTTATCTATTGATATTTTGTTTTAAATAAATGATTATTCCCTCTAATGTTAAAGATCAATATTTTTAGAAAAAAAACTTCATGGATTCTTATGTTTTCTAGGAAACCATCATTATTTTTCTTTTTTTATTTATGTTTTCTTATAAAGTTTTTTATGAAAAACATTGGTCAATATAGCTTACTTAATGTATAAGTAAATGATTATTCAGTTCAATTTTTATTATATATATGAAGACTCTAATTTATAATCTCATGGTTTTGAAATGGAATAATCTGTATATTGTTTCTTATATATATATATATATATATCCCTTTCTAGGATTTTTTTTCTTATATTATGTTTTTAACTATTTTCACATGGTTTAAGTATAATAAGTAATAATGATGAGGTCAAGTTAATTTTTTTAAATATTTTTAATTAAAATAAAACATATTTTTAAAATATTAATTTATTATAAAAAATGCATACCAAGTGGAAGTGTACAATTTTAACGAGTAGATTTTTTTTGAAATAATTATGACATAATTCTCTAAAACTCTAAACCTAATATTATATTCATCATTTCAGGAAAATGAGTTATTGATTAAAAATGATATTATAGGATAAATAATGATTGGATACTTATAAAATATACATTAATTATTTATAAATTTAAGAACATTTTCTAATTTTTCTCAAATATAATTAAACCATTTTTTATAAGGGACATTATATTTCATAAACTGTTATGTCCGCATTTTGTGTTTTGAGGACATTCAATTCGTAATTGATATGTTAGTTTTTGAGGTTGATCATTCTAAAAGGGTACATTATTTCATCATATCTAAATATTATTCATAAAATAATTATAGTTTTTAAACATAAAATTTAATTTTTGTTTCATCCATGAAATGTAATCATGAAAACAAAAATTCATCATCCAACACGGTCATAGAATGTACGTAAAAAGGAGAAATGTTTTTACGTTTTATTTGGATAGAAAATAAAGAAAAGAAATAAATTATTATCTTTTAAGAATAATTATTATGTTATAAATATAAAATAATTTCATTAAATCCTTCCCCATGACCACCAATGAGAGGTGGTACTGAAAAATTAAGTACATCGATACGTGGAAATGGTTGTCAGTTTGTACCCACGTGTAATGATTCTATTTTTTAATGATTGGAATTGTCTAAAGATAGATGATATATCATATTACAAGAATCAACATTATGTAATTAATATCATATATACAATTTAAATTCATCATAATAACTATCCATGAAAGGTGTGATGATAAACGAAATACATCGTTTTGTGGGGTGTTAGTCCGCACATACACAAAAATGGTAGTATTCCCCATTTTATAGAAAAGGTGATGGATAAAGGTTATTCTATCTATATAATAACATATAATTATATTTCAAATATTTATTTTATTATATTGGAATATCTATGACTTAAATAAATGAGGTAGAAGATGAAATAAAAATACCGGAAATGATTTAGAGTTATAATTTGACTTTAGAATACCACCTTTAACTTACACCTTATGGATTGAAGGATAAACTTTTGGTGAGACCAGAACCTATACAATGTAGGGTGGGATATTGGTAAGTTGTTTTAGAAGATATTTTCTGTGATTAATTGACCAAGAGGTGAGAGTAAATGATGAGTTTTTGTGTCCTTTTATAAGGGAGGAAAAAGGTACTCTTTGAATAACCTGAAATATTATATTAATTTAAATTAATTTTCAAGTTTATGATATCCCGAATTGATATATTTCCAATATAATATGGATATAAGTTTAAATATTACGATCAAATAAAATTTATAAAAAAAATTATGTTGTTTTAACCCTTATCTTTTAGTTTTAACCTCCCCTTAACCCTGTTAATGATCACCATCAATTTAATGGCTAGGTTATGATCATCACTTTTAAATATTAACATATAAACCTATCAATCATGGAATAATTTAATACTGAATCTTTAGTGTGTTACATTTTCCCCATAAATAAATTTCATACTTGTAATTTTTTATCGGGGTAATCAAGGATTCAATATTTGAAGATACATTTATTTGAAACACAAAGTGTTCAAAGTAATAATAAAACTTAATTTTAAAATTTGTAATGATGGAAACATAATGGTTTCCTAAAAACACATAATTGGGTACATAGAGAAGTAGAACATTATATAAAATTCAAATTATGTTTATGGATGAAAAATATAATATCACAAGAATAATAGAGAGTGGTAGAGAACACGTTCATGTTAAAGTTAATTAAAAAAACCATAAATCAATAAGGATACGGCTTGATCACTCGAAGATCCCATTATGAATTCAAGGACACGACTTACTTAGGTTTATATCCACCTAGAACCTGATTCCTGTATAACTTTTGATTCTAGGTATGAAATAGTAGGATACCTCATATAGTATTTTAGGATACCTTGGATACACTCCTTGGATCCATCATTGACAAGTAGATACCATGGTTAAATCCCATTTAGCCCAGTCATTTATTATCCTCGTTTTACCTTTGAAGAACTCCTTGGACTTGGAATGAATCTCATTGTGGATTGCCTTGGGATATACTCCTTGTATGACACTCTGACCCTTATCCATGAAATAGTCATTACTGATTTGGTGAACCTTGAGTCCTATGTTGTCTTAGCTATTAACTTGGAAATTCATTATTAAATATTATTTTATCTTACCTTGTTACATCTTGGAACCATTTCTACTATTACCATGTGACTTATTGATAAATTGGTAATAATTAAATAATGAATCAGTTAAATCTACAGACACTAGAAGATGGCTAAAGCAGGTACTTGGGTATTTACTTACATTGTACTACTTTACTTTACATATTCATACTTTCACATTGTTACATTTACTTTACACGGGCGAGATATTATCGACACGATGGGTGGGGGCCCAATGAGATTTATCTCAGACCCTCTTTGAGCATCATTTGGTACTCGGGTTAGATTACATTCATGCAGGTATTAATAAAGGGAACATAATGTTTCAGACACATGATTTCCTATTGTGATATGATGGAGTTGGTAGTAGGTGACCGAGTTTTATCCTATGATACTTGGGATAGTTTATGTATTTTTTTTTGACATTGTATTTTCATGTATTATTTTTTACTTTTTAACCATGTTTTCCAGTATACTAGACTTATAACATACCATAATCAGTTTGTGTTTGTTAATCCTGTTATTTTTATTGTTGTTATATGTTACTCTTTCTTGTGTTCCTTCTATTTACATATATTGATTACTCAATTTACCATTGTTTATATTTACCGGCAGTAATACACTCTGTTAATGAGGTAATTGTGTCCCCATGGACAAAACCTAATCCCTCACTCTTAGTCGACAACCTATGACATTTCGGTAGATGCGCTTGAGCTCATGTGACCCACCAAGATTGGGAATACTCTTCAGTGTAATTTGTGTCAGATAATTCATAAAGTGGAATCATATGTGGTTATTTTCATTATTTACTATTTGGAGACAATGGATTGGAGATTAGGAGCACTTGGTACATGTTCATAAGTCATGCATGGCTGTCACATACCCATGTTTTGGGTAAAATCATAGTTTCCTGAAATATAATTGTTGTTCTGTTTATGCCTATTACAGTTGATATTATTTCACTATTGGGTGACACCCATGATGTGTGGTGTTGTTGATTGTTTTTATAATTGATATTCTATTTTATCCTTGGCCTGATTATATAATGGAAAATAGAATTGTTAAATGTATCATCATAGGTACCTATAATTTACATGTCATGAATATTTTTATGCCATATATGTTCATTTCACTACTTTCATTTCTTGATATGCCTATGGTTATTGACCGATCCTTTATTATATATATATTACTGTGCTACTTTTTGGTTGTGATTGAGTGATTTCCTATTTCAAATCATGAGGTGTTATGGGCCCTCATGGATGGAATGATTATTTTACTGAATTAATAATTTTATTATAAATTAATGTGGGTGTTTATATCAATGTTAATGACTACTAGAAATGATTCACTGGGATGGAAAACTAATTTTATCAGATCCTTGATACAAGTTATAATAAAATGAAAACATAAAAGTTGAATAGTTTCACATCAATAAAGAAACCTTTATTTCATAGGCTTAGCGAATTATTTTTTCAATGAAATGATTATAACCTCTTATATTAATGATATATATTTTTTTTAAAACAAATCATGGATTCATATGTTTTCTAGGAAACCCTCTAGATTATTCTATTTTAATTTTTGTTTTCTTATAATGTTTTTATGCAAAACTTCGGTCAATATAGGTGATATCATGTCTATGTAAATGTTTATTTGAGTTCAAAGTTTATAATATTATATGAAAAATATATTTTATGATCTTGTGAATTTGAAATGGAATAATGGGTTTCTTTTTTCTTATTTGTATATATCCATTTTGGGGATTTGTTTTACTCATTTTTTGTTTTAAACTATTTTTCACATCTTTTAAGGATGATAAGTAACAATGATGAGGTCAAGTTGAAATTTTTGAATATTTTTAATTAAAATAAAAAATATTTTTTAAAAAATATTTTATTATAATAAAATGGATATCAAGTGGAAGTGTAAAATTTTAATGGGGGATTTAGTATGAAATAGTTATTACATAATTCTATAAAACTCAAAACCTAAAATTATCTTTAGGATTGCAAGAAAAATGAGTTCTTGATAAAAAATGAAATTATAGATTAAATAAAGATTGGATATTTATAAAACATATATTAATTATTTATATATAAAAGAATATTTTCTAATTTTATTCATTAATACTTAAACCATTTATTTAAATGTGATATTTTATTTCTTAATTAGTTAAGTACACATCATGTGTTTTAAGGATGTTCAATTCATAATTGATAAATTAATTCGAGTGGTTGATCGTGGTAAAAGGTAAAATTATTGCATTATATCCAAAATATTATTCATGAAATAATAATTATTTTAACACATAAAATTTATTTTTTTTCCATGAAATGTGATCATAAAAACTGTAATTCATTTGCTCACGAGGTGGTAGAATATACGTAGAAAAAAGTAATGTTTTTTCATTTTTTTGGGCAGAAAATAAAAAATTGAAATAAATTATTATCATTTATGAATAATTATTATGATTTAAATATAAAATAATTTCATTAAATCATTCCCCATGACCACCCATGATAGGTGGTATTGAACGATTAAGTACATTGGTATGTGGAGATGGTAGTATATATGCACCCATGTGTGAGGATTCTGTTTTTTAATGGTTGGAATGGTATGAAGATAGATGATATATCATATTTTATGAATCATAATTTTGTAATTAATATCATATATACACATTGAATTCATCATAATAACTATTTAATAATGGTGTGATGATAAATGAAATACATTGTTTCGTGAGGCGGTAGTCCGCACATACACACGACCGATGGTTTTTTCACATTTTATAGAAAAGGTGATGGATGAAGGTTATACCATCAATATAATAACACAGAATTATATTTTACATATTATTTTTATTATATTTGAATTTATATGACTTAATTAAATGAGGTACAAGAATAAGTAAAAATAATTAACATGATTTATAATTATAATTTTTCTTTAGAACACCACGTTTGACATACACCTTAAGGAATCAAGGTTGGTTTTTTTGTGAGAACAGAACATATACAATGTGGGGTGAAATATTGGGAAGTACTTTGGGAAGATAATTCTTGTTATTTATTTTCCAAGATGTGTGAGGAAATGAGGAGGGGTGGTGTCCATGTATAAGGGAGGAAAGCCGTACTCTTGGAATAACATAAAATATTAAATTAATTTAAATTAATTTTCATGTTGAAGTTATCCCAAATTCATTCATTTCCAATATAATATCGATATATGTTTAAATCCTACCATCCAATAAAATCTAGCAAATAATTTATGGTTTTTAACCCTTATATTTTAGTTTTAACATCTCATTAACCCTTTTAATGATGACCATCAATTTAATCACTGTGGTATGATTTTCATTTTTAAATATTAACGCATATAAAGTAAATTTAATTTATATTTAATCTTTGTTCTTTTTGTTAAGAAACCTATCAATCAAAGTAATATTTCAAACTAAATTTTTGGGGTTTTACATTCTCCCCTACAAATAAATTTCATCCTTGCAATTTTTTTTATCTCGGTAATAAAAGTTTTAATATTTTAAAATACCTTTATTGAAACCAAAAATTGTACAAAAGGAATAAAAAATAGATTTTGAAAAATGGGAATGTTGGAAACATAAAGGTTACCGAAAATAACACATAATTGTGTGTATTGGGAAGTAGAACATTATCTAGAATTGAAAATGTGGGCATGGATGAAAAAGATAATTTCTAATGAATAATAGAGAGTGGAAGAGAACATGGTCATGTTAAAGTTAATGAAAAAAATCAATAAATCAGGGAGGATATATTGTAAGCACTTGAGGACCCCATTATGAACTCAAAGATATGGGTTTCATAGGTTGATATCCTCTTAGAACTTTATCCTTGTATAACTTTCGATGCTATGTTTGAAATAGTATTATACCTCATGTAGTACTATATGATTCCTTGGATACACTCCTTGAATCCAGTATTGACAAGTATATACCATGGTTAATTCCCATCAGGCCCATTCATTTTATAGCCCCGTTTTACCTTGGATGAACACCTTGGACTTGATAGGAATCTCATTTTGTAATTCTTTACAATTATACTCATTGTATTACACTCTTAACCTTTTTCAAGCTACAGTCATTGCTGAGTCGGTGACCCTTTAGGCCTATTTTTCCATAGTTATTACCTTAGAACTTCGTATTAAATTTTATTTTAGGTTTACATGTTATATCTAAGATCCTTTTCCATTATTAACATGTGAATTATTTATAAACTATTAAAAATTAAATAATGAAATAGTTAAATGCCCAAAAACCAGCAGATGGATGAAGCATTTACTTGGGTATTTAGTTATATTGTACTATTTTACTTTACAAATTCATGCTTTCGCATTGTTACATTTCCATTACACTGGATGAATGTTATCGACATGATTGGTGGTGTCCCAATGAGATTTATCTCAGACACTATTTCATATTCATTTACTACTCAGGGTAGATTACATGTATGTAGGTATTAATAAATGGAAACATAATGCTTTTGACACTTGATTGCTTTTTGTGCTACGATGAAGCAAATAGCAGATGACTGAGTTGTAGCTCGGGATACTTGGGATAGTTTATGTATTTACTTTTAGCTACATTAGATTTTCATGTTTTCTTTCTAATTTGTATCCATGTTTTCGAGCATACTAGATACATGAAATATCATCATCAATTATTTTATCTTATTCCCTTTATTTTAGTTATTTTTTTATGTACCTATTTCTGTTGTGCCATCTATTTATATATAGTGCATTAAATATTTTCTTTTGTTTATATTTATCTATTTTAATACACCATGTTAATGTATAAATAGTCTCACCATATACATACCCTAATCTCTCGCTTCTAGTAGGCAGCCTCTAGCATTTGGGGAGATGTTCTTAAGGTCATGTGGCCCACTGAGGTTGGGGAACCTATTAAGTGGAATTTGGGTCTGATATGTCAAAACGTTGTATCAGATGAGGTTGTTTTTTTTCTTTACTATTTTGATAAAATATATTTTATATTTATAATTCTTAGGACTTGGTTATAAGTTGTGCTTGGGCATCACAATCCCATGTTCAGGGTAAAATTTGAGTTACTTGAAATACACTTATTGTTCTGTTTTTTGCCTATTATAGTTGATATTATTTCACTGTTGGGTGACACACATGATGTGTGGTGTTTTTTATTATTTTTCTAATTGATATTCTATTTATATTCATCCCGATTATGTGATTGAAATGATCATTGTTACATTCATCATTATAGGTACCTATAATTTACATGTCATGCATATTTCTATGCCATATAGGTTCATTTCATTAATTTAATTTCTTGATATGCCTATGATGGTTGACTGGGACTTGTTTATGTATATATTATTGTGCTATTTTTGGGTGTGATTGAGTGATTTCCTATTTCAATTCATGAGGTGTTATGGGACAGCATGGGATGGAATGATTATTTTACCAAACAAATCAATTTATTAGAACATCATGCGGGTGTTAATATCAATTATAAGGAGTACTATACCTGGTTCACTGGGATAGACAACTCATTTTAAAGGAACATTGATACAAGTTATAAAAAAATGAAAACAGAAAAGTGGAATGGTTTCACATCATTATCTAACTTTTTAAGGTTTATGAAAGGAAAAGGTGTAAACCCAAAAATTAAATGCTAAATAAAATAAAACTATTGTTAGTAAATGATGAGGCAAGGTACTGTTGACCCTTCTCCTTTTGTAAAACATGGAACTAATATCTAATCACTTATGGATACTTATCCATCTAATCTAGTGGTTGTGGTAGAATTCCTTGGGTTGTGAGTTTTCTTATATTCATCTTCTGCTAGTGATGCTATATTTATGCTTCTATGTTTGTTTTAAGGAATTTTCATGAAATTTGTAGACCAATGGGGGGTGTATAATCCCATCCTTGAAGCGTCTACCATGTGAATTATCATCACCAACTAGAAGCAATGTAAAGAAATCCAACTACATGAAACAAACTGAATACTCCATAACTGACATAAAACCCTGCTTGAGGTGCATGATCTCTTTGGATATCTCATCTCTCAGCTTCTGAGGAGAGAACTGATCATAGAAGGTAGTCTGTAAATCAACGCATAACATGCCCTGATGATGACCATCATGGCTAATCACATCCCACCAACTCTTGGATGAATCCTTAATCATTTATGTGAAAATATTGAGCATCCAAATAGGATGTGTTTCTGTATGTTCAAATATAGATAGGGTGGTAACCATCCAAGATATAGTATCTTGTGAACCTCTATTCCCCAAAATGGTGGGAAGATGCTGCAGCTGGAACTCCCAGGTCACTTTATCCATCATATGTGCAACTCATGGAGCTCATTGCATGGAATGCATCGGACATAGGAAAATATCACATAAATTGGAATAAGTGCCTAGATTTGGTACAATAGGCAGTTCCTCAAGTGGTGCTCCTAGAGGTAAGAATGGAGGCTCAGGGCCCAAAACATCTGGATCATGGTCATTGTCACATTATTGGTCTATAAAATGAGGACATTTGTACACTGGTGAATATTGTTTGCTGAAATAAATTTTCTTAAATAGTCAATCGGTCTCCTATAATTGAGTGAAACTAGAGGGATGATATTATCACTAAGAATAGAGGATCTGTTCTATGTATGGACAATAGTTCTCTTGATGGTAGGAAACATTCTCTCTAAGTTTCTCATCAGGGATGTTATAACGAAAATATCTATTTTGATAACTCCATGGTGTGTCATCAGTGTTGACAAATGGTGAAACTAAAGCCTCATTGTGATAGAGACCTAATAGAGTGTTGGGATTGAGTTTATATGGGTAATCTTCAAAGAATCTATAGTACCATTCCTCGAGCTTCGATTAGATGAGGATCTGCTCCAACTACCCCTTCAAGAGATGGTTCATTTGTACTGCGTCATGCATAGAGTTGGAATAGCATCAGCAGGACTGGATGAGGTGGAGTTCATGGATATTGTAGCCATACCCCTAATCACCAGCAATTCCATCAAATCATTTTTAATCATGGTAGTCTATCTATTGCATGTGGTCATGGATCAGGATATATGTACGCTTTACAGATGATGCTTGAGGATCAGGCTACGAGAGTGTCGACATTATGAGGTTCTATTCTAGTGGCATCTACTATATTATCTTCAATATTTAATACAGATTCTTCAAACACATTTATCTCAATATCTATCATTAAAATACTTGGACTGATGATTTAATATTACTATGGATTAATAACCCTAGATACATTGTAATGAGTAAATTCAGAGGGAATGCTCTAATGTTGTGAATTCCCCCATGAGGTTGGTACTTACCCTTTCTAATGGAATCTCTTTATTCTCGAGATTATAGGATTTTATGTCATTCTTGGGATGGATTGTTTGGTTCCTTACCTTGATTTTGTAGACTACTATCATCTTAGGGTATTATTTACATCACTAGAGGGAAGTAGTTATCTACATAAGAGAGAATGAGTTGTCCAAGATGGTAGAGCCAGACCAAATCATAATGGGCTAGGTGGAGTCACCACCAATATTGAAAATCTATTCATGAAGGATCAAGGATTAGACTAGTCAAAATTCCCTCCAGCAGTATATCATTTCATGGATGGGTTTTCTAATGACTTTTCTATATTACCACCATAGAGAGAGGTAGAGTTTACGATCGAGATTTTTTCATGAGTAGATTCAGTTTCAATTTCTCCACACAGGATGGCACCTGTAGATCTTTAGGAGCTCAAGCGGTAGTTATAATATTTATAGGGAAATGGTTTTACACATCCTAGTACATCATCATGGGGTTTACACATGATTTTATCCAAGAATATGGATGGAACATTACATCTACGCAAGGATTATAGACGGTTGAACCAACTGATGATGAAGAACTGGTATCCAATGCCTAAAATAGATGGTCTATTTGACCAGATCCAATAAAATAGGGTCTTCTATAATATTAACCTAAAGTTGGGATATCACCAACTGTGATTAATTCTATCATACATACCTTTTACATCCTTTCGTAGTCTGTATGGTCTATATGATTACCTTGTAATATCGTCCAGTCTTACAAAAATGCCCATCCTTTTCATAGATCTAATGAAAAGTTTTTTCTATCCCTATCTAGATTCATTTGTCGTATTCTATGTGGATGCCATCTTCATGTATTATCATACACGAAGATACCATGCTAAACAACTTGAGATCATTCTAAGTACCCAAAGAGATATTCAGAAATATTCCAAGCATGCTAAGTGCCACTTTTGGATTGATAATGTCCACTTATTAGGTCATATCATATCAGAATAATGAGTATCTGTTGACCTAGATAAGGTTAGGGGTGTTGATTCCTGTGAGAACAAAAAGAATGTGTTTGATGTAAGGATTTTCTTGGGGTCGTCTTGATATTATAAGAATTTCATACAGGACTTTTCCTGTCTTTATTCCACTCTTATGTGGCTTACAAATTAATTTTTAACTTCTTATCATCTGAAGCGTGCAATAAATCCTTTCAGGAGATAAAATGTCTGATTTTCTCAGCACCGTTCTTATCCTTCCTGTCCCTAGAAGAGGTTATATCATATTCTTTAATGCATCATGTATTTTCCCTTGATCAATTGAGATATAGGAGGATAGATTCATTGCATATTGATCTCAACAACTTAGGCCTCATGAGGGAAATTATTGGAACCATAGATATTCTATACATGAATTGGAGTATGGTTTCTATTTGTTGTAAATCCTTAGTGGAAGTTCAGAATGTTTTCCAGTAAAGTGATCATACAGTTCAAGCAGACAATAGTATTTAAGGTGGTGTCATTTCCCAGTGTTTGTCAAATATTTGGGCCTCAAAATCCGAAAATGAAGACATAAATTGTTGGTAAAAGGAGGTGTGTGCAGAGAGGAAGTGGTGCGCTAAAAATGAGGGCTGCACACGAAATGTTTTAGTTGGGCGCGGAAAATAGCATGGTGCGTGAAATAATGGATCAAGGCTTTTAATTCAAATATTTTTGCAAAATCAGAATGTCGAAAAATGGCAAAGGCTTGTGATGCGCGAAAAATCTGGAGATGTGCGCGAAAAACAGTACCTCCGTGAAATATTACGCGCCAAATGGGAGCTTTTTCACGCCACATGATGTCTTTGCGCACGGGGGTCTGAGACGCCTATAAATAAGATGTGACCTCCCTCATTCTGTATGGTTGAAGACTTAGAGAAGATATGAGGTCTGATGCGTGTAAAAGGTTCACGTAAAGGGAGTTGCGTGAAAAATTGAGGCTTGCGCAAAAGATTATGGATCGCATAGAATAATTTAGAGTTTCGTGAAATATTCCGTCTTGCGTGAAAAATTCCAAGTTGCGCAAAATAATTCGGCTTGCATGAAATATTCCAAGTTTCACAAAATATTCCGGCTTGCGCGAAAAATTCCAAGTGGCGTGAAAAATTTTGACTTGTGCGAAAAAGGTGAAGTTGCGTGAAAAACTTGAGGTTGCGCGTAAAAATTGGTGTTGCGCGAAAGTGTTAGTGAATCTTGTTTGTGTGTTTCTGATTATCCGGTTTAGGGGTTCAGTGCATTCAAGTGCATCATTACCGGTCTTCGATGCAAGCAGAGTCTCGTGCTAAGGAGAGGCAAAGACTTCAATGCGAATCTATTAAAGAGACCTTCATGTCTATAAACCGACTGAGAATTCATCGAAGGAAGTGAGCAAGGGGGATTCAACGGGACTGACCCGAGGGATGCAATGAGCTATCTTTAAAATTTTGTAAAGGTAGTGTTCCTGGGATAGAGTGACTTTACCAGAACATTTTAATCCACAGTGAGTGAAGTTTAGTGGAATTAGGTACGACTGAAAACCTATCAGCGTATGCTCCTTGGATGTTGCCCATTATGGTGAACCAAGTAAAAGTGTTGTTTCAACATCCTACTTTCATTGGTTTGATAGGTTTAACAAGTTCCTACCAACGTGGGAACAATATCCTAAATTTAAAAAGAAAAATTGAACACCCAGATTCACCCCTCCCTCTCAGGGTGTTTCGGTGTCCATCAGAAATTACACATCCCATGACCGTGATCTATCAAAAATTGTACATGCCTTAAATTTTTTGAGAGAATATGTTTTGTATGAGAACATGGTGGTGTATACAACCCAATAGAGCCTCAAATATATCTTTACACAATGTGAATTTAACCTCATACATCGGATATGGGTCAAATATTTGTAGTCCTTCAATTTTGATCTTGCCTATACACTTTGGAAGGGATATGTATTCACTGATGCACTAAGTCTGATAACTCAAGAATAGGTCGTATGAGAAACCAGTTATGAATGGTAATTAATGTCTCTTATATCTGAGATGCATCTAGAGTTTCATGATAGTCACCACTAGTCTTACCTACCATCCTTCACATCAACCTATTACCTCCTTGAGAAGGAAAAGGGTAGACAATTTTCATATCTGAATGGCTTGGTTCTCCATGAGTGTACATCAAGAGATAAACCACCGCTAGAATAGTCATTGGATAGAGAATAAATATTTCATATTTATGGGTGTGTATGGGTTCCTACATATATGAGAGAGGAGTTGATGAAAGAGTCCCATGCTTCTCAGTGGGCAGTTCATCCTGAAAGCTCCCAAATGTATTGAGATATATCACACTAGTATTGGTGGCCTGGGTTGAAACATTAGATACCAGGCTTTATCACTAGGTATTACACTTTTTATCAGGTTAAGGTAGAGAACTAGAGACCTTCATGCTTGTTATATACAATTCTAGTCCTGAAATGGAAATGGGAAGATGTTACCATGGACCTTGTAGTCTAGTTACAAAGGTCGCTAAGGGGTATCAACATTTTATGGGTAGTTTTTGACAAACTAATGAATGTATCCCCCTTCATTTATATTGGGGAGACATTCTCAATTGATGATTTAGAAATATTGTATATCTTTGAGATCATATGACTACAAGAGGTCCCTCAAATTATTTTTTTAGATAGGGAAGCTCATTTTATATCATAGTTCCAGTATTGTTTTTATAAATCTATGGGTACACCATTACTTTTATGCATATATTTTCCACCACAGATATATGGACTATAAAAACAGATAATACTAGTTTTAGAGGACATGCTCTGAGCATGTATCCTTGATTTCAGTGGCTCTTTGGAGAAGCATATCCCTCTCTTTCAGTTCACCTATAATAATAGATTTCAAGAGACAACTTAGTTTGATCCTTTTGAGGCCTTATATGGTAGGAAGTGTCATTCACCCGTATTCTTGCTAGATGTTGGTGAGAGAACCCTTCTAGGTACTCATCTCATACAGGAGAATTCGGAGCAGGCTCAGCTGATTATGAAGTGTATGACTACTTCTCATTCTATACATTAATATTATGTCGATTTCTAATGATGGCCTCTAGAGTTTGAGTTAGGGGATCATGTTTTCATTTTTTTATCACCCATGCTAGGTAATAGAAAATTATGGATATAAGATGATTTTTCCCCTCGTTTCACAGGGCCATTTGAGATTCTATAGAGATTTGGTCATGTAGCCTATCAGTTGTTACTACCAGAAAGGTTGTGTTCCATGCTCGACATTATACATGTCTCACATCTTAACCAATATCATGCTGACCCATATCATACCATTGATCCAAAATAAGTTGAGTTAGATGATATTGTTTCCTTTGAGGAGTATTCAGTATGCATCATTGATTGGAGCATGAAGGCTCTCCAAGGATGATATTTCCCTCTAGTATGGGTTCTATGGAATCACTGCTACGTGAAGGATGATACATGGGAGTGGGAGGATAACAAATGTGCCCAATGCCTAGAGTTGTTCTTAGATAGTGTTTCACCACCCTTACAAGGTAATCTACGGAATGGGTTATTTTAAGGGGGGAACACTATAATAAATCGGTTTTTCACTCAAGTATTGATTCATTAAATTTCAGTCTAATTATTTATTTGGGATCTAATATGGATGCTTATTGTGTTAGAAAAGGTATCAAGTGTGTATGGGGATTATTCAGAGCCTGAACCCAATATCTTTCAGAGACCTAGGATTTTCATATGGTTTTTAGTAAACTGTGTGGGGATAGCGCATGGTTAGAGAAAAATGTGCATGTGGCATGCTTTTTTGGACACATCCTTACTACAATGTTAGTGCATGAGTTTACAAACATTGCTAGTCACCCATTTTCTCCAAGTAATCATGCATGGTTTTCACATTGTTTGGAAAACCATGCATCCAAACAATGTATAGGGTAAATTTTAAGTAATTGTACATTTTTATCCTTAATCATCTAATTCATCCCCTCCTTCTTCCCTAATCTAATTTCAAGTGGGAGTAAACTCCATTTATTACATTTTTTAGATTTTAGAAGGTTTAAACTATGTATTAAGATATCTCCTTCATTTGAGATCTATTCTAGTATTTGTTCATTGCGTTCTAAGTGCAATGGTAGTTAATCAAGTCCAATTGATCCATTTCTTCATCCGTCTTCCTTTCAACCTAGCTATCAAGGTGTAAGAAATGTTACTCTTCTCTCAGATATACTCTATTAAAAGAATAATTAGAGAATAATACTATATGAGGAGAGTTATACATGCCTAAAGTGGGTGTTATATAACTCATCCCTCTGGATAATTGATTTTATAAATATCATGTGAGGCACCTTGATTTCATCAGGCGTCATTTATATAATTTATATTCCATGATTATAATAATTAGAAACATATGATTATTCTATTTCGAATTATGTGATTATTTTTTAGTGGTTAAACTCACAACTCCATCCAAACCATGTAGTATTCTTTTTGATGATTGTCAATTTAGTATTTTGACACGTGTGAGTCTTTGTTCTGGTGTGACTTGGCTTGACCTTTATAAGGTTTTTCTTTTCTATATGAAATACCTTGATTTAAATTTTGAATTTAAAATTTTCAATTACCATGTATTATTACCACTTGACCCACCTAAGTTAAGTGATTTAATTTGATTATTAAATGTGAAATAGAAATTGGAAATTATACAATGTATTTGAATTGCAATTTTAAAATGTAATTGAATAATAGGTTGCATGTCTATAGTTCCCCTTAGCATGTTAATGGATGGTAGAGTAGTGAAACTTCCAAAAAGCCTTAAAAGGATTAATTCAATGGTCTCATGCTAATTAGCTTTGACACACTCATGAAAGTTAAGACTTGACCGAAATGTATTTATCAATTAATTATGAATTGATTAAAGGGATCCACTCTACATGGTCTTGTCACACTAATGAAAGGAAAGGCTTGAACCAAATGGAATATTATATTACCTCATTATCAAAATAAGAGTGTTCTCAATTGATATCACCTTGGATTCTTAAGGGAATGCCTTGAGCGGTCGAGGAACCCATTCTGAACTCAAGGATACAACTTTCTTAGTTTGAGATCCCCCTAGAACCTAATCCCTACCTCACTTTAGATTCCTAGTATGAAAATGTTGAATCCATCATGTTTTACTGTAGGATTCCTCAAATATACTCCTTGGTTCCAACATTGAATAGTAGGCGCCATGGTTAAAGCCCATTGGGACGAGTAAATTCTTAGCCCCATTTCACCTTATATAAACATATTAGACTTGTTAGGAATCTCTTTATGGAATTACTTAGACTATGCTCCTTTTAATACACTCTCACCCTTAGCTAGAAAACATAAACTACTGAGTTAGTGACCCTTGAAGACTATGTTTCTTTTGTAATTACATTTGAAGTTCATTATTAAATATCTTTTCAGGTTTCTTTATTACATGTTATGACCATTGATATTTTTAACATATGACTTATTTATAAAATGGTAAAAATAAAATTATAAAACTGTTACATGTTTAGTCACCAGTCAAGGGATGAAGAAGGTACTTTGGTATTTAGTTACTTTTTACTACTTTACTTTGAATATGCATGCTTACACACTTTTACATTTCCATTACATGGGTTGAATGTTATAGACACTAGTTGTGGTGGCCAACGGATATTTATCTCATACCCTCTCTATATATCATTTGGTACTTGGGGCATATTACATGTATGCAGGTGTTGATAAAGAGAAGTATAATTCTTCGGAAACACTATTGCTTTTTGTGATAGGATGGATATTCTAGAAGATGATCGAGCTATATCTCCGATTCTTAGGATAGTTTGTGTATTTATTTTTTACTACATTGGTATGTTCATGTATTCTTTCTAATTTGTATCCATGATTTCATCCTTACTAAATACAAGATATATCATCACCATTTATTGTGTGTTATTTTGGGTATTTGAGTTATTATTATCCTTGTATATTTTTGATGTTCCTTCTATTTACTTATTTTTCATTTTCTATTTCCCACTGTTTATATTTATCTGTTGTGTTATACTCAAGAAATGGGGACATTGTCTCCTAATTGACACACCCTTAGCCCTCATTTCTTATCGGTAGCCTCTGGAATTTGGGGATATGCTTTTCAGTCCACGTGTCCCACTACGATTAAGGAACTTATTAAGTGGAATCTGTGTTCAGGATGCCACATATTTGATCTCATATTCTTACATTGTCAACTTAATAATTATCCCCAAATAATATCCCCAAATCATATTCCAAATAATTATATTCCCTAATCATATAATCACTAAAATATTCGAATTGTTTTCTTTAATATTTTCAATCACCATAATAAAATAAGAAAATCATATATTATTATAAAAGATAATTCTCACTTTATTCATAAAATAAACCCCCATATTATCCAAAAATATATACATTTACCTTAATCAGATAATGTTCCAAATAAAATTATCATATTGAGGAATAAATTTAATTACTTATTCACCAAATCATTTTTCAATCTCATTGTTATCTATATGATAAATCATATATTCCAAAAATTTAATAATATATTTTTTCTAATTAACCATAATTACCTTACCATAAAAGATCATAACAACCCTAATGTTTATAAACACCTTTCAACTATTGTACATAATATAAAATAATTGTATCTGAAATAATATTTTTCATTTAAATATATAGTAAATAAAAGTTTTATATTACCATAATGTCTCTAAAAATAGCATTAATCATCAAATAAAAAAGGGATATCTATTTCTTTTAAAAAGGTAGTCAACATTGTACTTATCAACCCATTAAAATTTATGTTTATCCTATATCACTATAGAATATAATAGGTTTCCATAGGTCATATCTTCTCATTATTCATAATGGTATATAAAGAGAATGTGAATTAACTAAATAATTTTCTATTGGGAGTGTCAATAGGGTGTTTAGTTAAGCCTCTTTATTAAGTACCAGGAAAAGATTGTGTTAATAATAAACCATCGTTTTTATAGATATTACCCCTATAATAATTTGTTCTTGATCCTACATCCACTTATTTGTATCCAGAATGGGACTTCATTGCTTGGAAAAAGTCATAATATCCTTCTATATAAAACATCAGGATATTATCCTAATATTATACTTATCTATAAGGTTCCTACCCAATTTTTCTAATCCAAGTCTCTAAAGTAATCTAAACCTGCTTCTCTGAAAATAACTATAGTAGCCTCAAACCCACACTCCTAAATCTGGTGCTTAAAACATAATCCATATATTTATGGATTTTATATCCATAATCATCACTTAATTTAGCCATCCAAAACATAAAAAAACAAGAATTAAATATTGGATTACTTAAATACCCAAATCCTTTTTGTTTTATAGTTTTAGTGAATTAGGAAAAATCTTAGAAAACATTTCACTTTATTTTAGGTGACATATTTTTCCACTAAAACAAATTTTATTATTCCACATTTAGTATTCAATATATTGCACATGAAACCCTTTCAGACACATATTACATAAAATATTTATTTATAACCAATATAAAATAAAACATAAGAAAGAGAAGAGATCAATTTCACCTTAAGGGTAAATTTATTCATTAACAATTGAATATATTTAGTGAATGTTATATTAGTATATAGGTATGAGAATCATGATGATAAAATTATAGAATTTTTACCTATGAATACCTAGATCATAAAATATATGACATATAAAAAACATTTTCAAAAAGAAGATTTATAAGTCATTAATCATGGGCCACATTAAATAAATCTTGTTAAAATGAATCATTATAGACTCAATCATAGGGAAAATGTGTTATTACATTGAAATTTTATCTATATCACCCATGTTCACTCATGTTATAAATAACTATAACCTTGTTAAATATATAGTACAAAATTTCTTAGATAACTCTCTCTTTATTTTAGATAATCTATAGAACATTACCCAATTCATTAAGGAGATGTATTGAGCTCACCCATTGTATAAGTCACATTAGACTCACTGATTATCATGATTTATATTTGGATCACCCATCATCATCAATAATTTACATGAACCTATATTAATATTTCACATGGATTGTTAAATTTTAAACATCAATCTTTTAGAAATACTTGCATTCATTTATAACATTATTTACCCATGAAAATAAATTATTTTGATAAAAATATATTTAAAACAGTCATCCTAAGTAATCTAGATAACGAATATGGATTTAATCAAAAAATAGTTTTCCCAGTGAATAATATGAATCATTAAAGGATGTTTACATAGATTAAAATATGTTTAAAAACATTTAAATCATTTTCTTGAAAAAATGGAAAGAATCCCTATTCAATCATTCATTTCAAAACAAAAAAAATCAAAATATTGAGAAAATGATTGTATTTAAAAATAACTGTGGATAATTATAAATGAAGCCTCAAATAAAATATTAAATGTTATTATGTGGAAAAATTTCAAGCTATATATGTTAATAGAGACATTCATTTTACACATAGCTAACGAAATTTGAAAATGTGTCGTACGGGAAATGCTTAAAAGATTATTTTTTGAACCCATTTATAAAAATTAAAATTTAGTTAAAATCTTTTGTAAAAAATTTGGAGTATAGTAAAAACGTTCTTGAAATAATTTTCGAAACAAGTTATGTGGAATAAACTGATTCTTGACCAAGAGGAGAAATAATTTTAGTTTCTCTTAAAAACATTATTTTTTTCATGTTTACTACCAAAGAGATAAAAATTAAAGGAAATCATTAAAACTTAAAAATAATCATTGGATGTGAAAAATGATTTGGTTTCAGAAATAAGGATCATATAATTTATCCCAAATTAACATTTAGAAAAAACAATATCATAATAATATTAGATTATAGAGATAAAACTTTACCAATTTGGTAACATTCAAATCAAAATACATTATGAAAAATAATGTGATACAACTCTACAAATTTCCTGAATATCACGAAGTAACACTTCAAAATTTATTAATGGAGTTTTAATTACACCATAAATAATAAATTATCATTTATAACATGGATTATTTCTCAAATAATTTATCTTCAAACCATTAAAACCCTTGTAACTTTTATAACATTTCAACCAATCTCTCATGAAATAGATATTTCCAAAGGAACATTAAATATCACTATCAAATTTTAATTTATGATATAATATCTAAATAGCAATCATATAGATCATATAATATAAATGTTTTGCATAATATAATATATGTATCAGAGAAAAAATATTCAGATGTATATTTCTTACAGTGATCATATCATTGAAGTTAGAATTCATCATCGAAGTGATTACGTGTATAAATTCTAAAACCTTATAAAACAAGTGTAAATACAACATAATACAATTAGAAGTATTTTTTTGTAAAAAATAAGGTTTTTTCAAGATAAATAATTTTAATATCTTACTAATATTCATTAATTATATTTTATAGAGATATAATTATTAAAATATTATTAGGTAATTTTTTAGTAAAATATATAAAAAATTTATTTTTATACAAATATGGTTTCATGCATCATATGTTTTAATTTAAAATCTAGATTTTTAAATTATAGAACTTAAATTTGAAAAAAAAAAATTATTTTCTTTTTTAATTCATATTTTTAAATTTATCTTTGGTGAATTGGTTGCAATTTCCAAAAATAATTACTTTTTAATGAACAATGTAAAATACTGGTTTTAATTGAAAACTATATTTTATTTTAAATTATTTCCAATAATAAAAATTATTTTTGATTATTTTTAAGATATTATTAGTTCCATTTGATAAAAAATTATCCAATTATAGTATTTTTGATGAATTTTATATTTTATTTTGTATAAAAATATATTTATTTACAAAAATCCATTTTTCTCAAAAAACAATTCATTGTGTTTTGAAGGTTTAATTTTAAATTAAATTACTATAATTATTTGAATTGAATTTTGAAATATATATTCTATATTTGGGATGAGCATGTCCAAATTTTATAAATAGGCTACTTTTATTATTTTCGTAGTTACAAATTGAAACTATAATAAATATTTTTCACCTTGGTAAGAGTACATCAGGTAATTATGTTTAAAAATAATATGATAAGAACTAAAACCTTGCCCCAAAACATTTGTTAATCAAATTGGGTGAGTGTATTTATACTATTTCCATCCATGTAAAGAAAAGATGGAAACGTGGTACCATATTTATTTGATTTTGACCTTTACAATATTTATGTAAAAGATAATGTCAAAAATGTCACTTTCTTTCCTTTCATGTCAATAATATTTTATTTCTAGGATTAAAAATTATATTTGGTTATAAATAGTAATTTTTAAGGTAAAAGATTTTTTGTCATGGAAATTTATTTCTAATTTTAAGCGATTAAATAATTTCCTTAAAAGTATATTCACTACCAACAAAGTATTTTTTCAATTAGGATAAAAAAAATTAATGGTTTTAAAAATATAAAATATAATTGAATTGAAATAAATTATTTTATTTTGAAAATTTATGAATAAATATAACATTTTAGGGATGTTTTGATGTTTTATATTCAAATTAGTTTTTTTCACGTTGTTTTCAATGTAAAATTAATTTAATATTTCTAAAAATGATGTTTATAATATTTTATAATAAATAATATTTTATTAAATGATTTATAATATCTAAAAATAATATCTTCTACCACTTTATTGGTTTATGGTTTAAAATGTCAACAAATTTATTTTTTTGGTCCAATATTCCTTTTATATTAACTATCTTGACAACTAATGAGTTAAAAACATTTAAATCACTGTAATCATAAAAAGGGTTAATGTGGGTCTAAAACCAAACGATAAGGAAGAAAAAACTCCTAAAATTGAATACATTTTAATGGATGAGATGTTTTTGACTCATCCAAATCCTATATTCTAAATAAATCATTTTAGATCCATTTTCATTGTGAAATAACTTTTATAAATTTACTACTTTAAAATTGTACCTCCTATCATATTTTCTTTACACATAAAAATAGTTGTTTTAGAAAATAACTATCCAAATACCTTACTTAAATCCCTCCCCTTTTCCAATAGGACACGGGTTGATCAAAAATATATCCTATGAAATATATGGGTGTAAACCTTAAGAGGTTGTCTGAAGAAGAGGTAAAATTTGTAACATAAAATTTTAATTTTATATCTACATATAAATCATTAAAATATTATTCAATCATGATGAAATAATAAAATCTGTATCTACCTTATACCGAGTTCTTATTATGTTAATTTTATAACCCATATACATCTCTTACTTACAACAAATGGGAAATGAAATTATTGTTCATGTGTATCACAAACTGCCACCTCATGAACCGATGTAATTAATTTTCATCCACCACCACTTATAGCCTTCTATGACGATTAATTTAATATATATATATAGTATTCATGAAATAATTATAATTCTATAAAGGTAATTTAACATATATTTTTTTACTTTTCTATATAATTAAAAATGATAACTTAGTTCATACATAAGTGTGGACTACCACCTATATGAAGAGATGTGATTCATTTTCCATCCCCACATCACATGAATGGTATATATAATATTATTCAATGAAATATCATTTTTTATTACAATCATCATTCTCTAAATAAAAAATTAGGCTTACCTGGTATCTATCATGATCATAAAATATGTAAATGTTTCACATGTGTACTTATGAATTCTTGTCAGCATGATTTAAACTTATTTTATTTTTTAAAAAATATTTAATGAGTTGTTTTAATATTTTAATTAATTTCAAAAAATGATAATTATCTCATGATAATTTTTCTAAATATCATGTAATAATGAACTATTTCACTCGATTATACCTACTGATTTCATTTTTGGACATATGAGTTGAATATCATCACAATGTTTGACATGAAGTTAACTAATTAAGTAATGGATTATAAAATGAAAATAAATTGAATTTTAAACATGAAACATTTTCTTTAGGAATTAAATAATTAACATAATTTTATTATTCATGAAGATAAAAAACCTATGTAATGAGTCAAACTGGATGTAAGGAGAACTTTACATTAAAAAAATAAAATGTTTTAAATATTTATTCCCTAATTATTTTTCTTCAATGTAAATGTTCTTAAAAGTAATTTTTTATGAATTAATATATACATAAATGAATTATAATGTATATTTTATATCACTTTTTACATTCATTCCAATGTTTTCAAAAGAAATATTTTTATATATTTTAAAAATAATTGTTAAGAAGAAAAAGGAATGTTAAATTTTATCATATATGGTGTCAATGATTTTCCCACCATAGAAACCATTATTTCATCTTTCTCTAAATTAATAATATTTAGTATTTATTCAAAGAAAAACCATGTTTTTCGGTTTTTATTCTTTGAAGAAATGTTTTTAAATAGAATGGATATTTCAATACCTAGAAATGATTTCATATGGGTGTAAATAATATTTTTATGTGTCTAATGTTTCAAAATGAATTATTTTATGTGTTATTATTATGTTATTGTTAAGAGTAATTTTTTATGACGATGATTGGTTCTAGTATAAACCAAGGAAGGGTGTTTCTTTTATATCCCTCTAATGCATTGGGTATGAATTATGTTGGAAGTCAACCATATTGTTTATTCGACTTGTAATAGTGACTATAATAGTGGCATAAAAATGATGTCCCATGTTACCTATATGATCTATATATTAAGTCTATAGATTTTTATGGAAATATTATAAATTCCCAAGGTATTCTAATGACATTTTTTAAAAGAAAATCATATACTACTTATTAAGGGGGAATATATAAATTTTGGAAAAAGTTTTAAATATTTATTTATGATTTCAAAGACACATTTATGATTTTTAGTCTTCCTTTAAGATTTATTATGAAATTTTTTATGAAGGTATTTGGGTAGATAAGGTGACTTCTCAATTAATAAAATGAGTAGTTTTGGCCCAAATTTTATTTTTTAAAAATGAAATTTTTTATTAGTATTCCTAAACTGATAAGTTTCTTTATTTCTTTTTATGTCACTTACTAGACTTTTTTTTCTCATACCACATTTAAAAAAATAATAGGGTTTTATAGATGATTAGTGGAATGGTTGAATCCAATATAAAAATTGTAAAGATATTTCATGCAAAGAAAACTTATTATATCATAAAAGTTTTTTGGTGAAAAAATATATTCTAAGTTAAAGTGTCCACATTTTGATGTAATATTTATTTATATAAGGGTGATGGGATGATTATATAAAAAAATAATCAATAAATATTTTAAAATTTAATATAATTAATTCCTAACAGAAAACTAAACATTAAGTAATGTTTGGGTTGGTTCTTTATAGTTTTTATCAGAATAAATATTTAGATAACATTAGTGGTTAGGAAACTATTATAGTATATCCATAAAATATTATATATTATAGTAAATTTAAAATTATATAGAATTTGAATAATACCTTATTGTACCATCTAAAATATATCTACTCATAATGGTTTTCTATAGGGGAAACATGGAAATTTATGTGGGAATTCATTGAGAAGAAAATATCCTTCCAAATGAGGAACCTTGGAAGATTGAAATTGAAACTGTGCATTTTTTTATTTTGAAAAATTAGTTGACACGCGTTATAAATGATGGTGGTATCCATGCTAAAGAAAAACAAAATATACTATACATTATTATGTTGATATTGGAGTATTTTATAAGGAAACCATGTAAAGATATAGACTTTTCATATATACATTCCCATATGAATTGATTAATGTTCATTTGTTAACATAAAAATTCATGCAATAATCGTTCAGGCCTAGTGCCTTCAGAAATTTTGACACATAAATAAGTAGTTCATAAGTGACATATGTATTCTACCACTAAGGATTTTTTAACTAGAACGCTTCTTAGAAATATCATACATAATACATTTCTTCACAACATGATTAAGGCAAACATAAGATAGGGAAAGCTCAGATGCTCTGTAAGGTAAATCATGGGAGATATCAATAAATTATCATAGGAAAGAATAATATAAGAATAATGGTGTCAGATCATGAATATAACTTAAAAAGTTCAAAAACAATCTATCATGGATTATAAACATGAGTCATGGAATCAAAACAATATCATTTTAAATACATGAATAAGAAAAGTGAGAAATCATCATAAATTAACTATGAACCATAATTTCATATCATATAAGTGTAGAAAATCATAAATATAGAAACCATTTCAGAAGTCAATGTTAACTACTAAGACCACAAAATCATAGTGGAAAATGAATCCACAATTTGTTCCCATATCATAATCTATCAGGAATAATCACATGTTTCTAACAGTATATCAATCACCTCAAGTTATTTCCCATAGTTGATCGAGCACATTGACTTGTTTTCCATGACAAATCAATCTCATAAACCTATTTCCCATAGCTATCTCATTAGATAAATAAAACTTTCTAGATGAATTATTGGGATATATAATATTAATCCCACCCACTAAATAATTAATACATATATATTTGTGCTAAAAACTAACTAAACATTCATCGTATCATTTTATCCTAACTACTGCAAAGAAAATGGGTTTCATAAACATATCATCAATAACTCCTAGAATAACCCATGAAAAATAAATGGGTGTCATTAATATATCATCATCATAATTATAAACCATCTAGAGAAGTAATAAGGATGGAATAGTTGGATCCTATCCCTAGTAAAACATTAACAAAAACAACATTTGTTTTCATTGATGAAAAAAATTCCATAAAAAGTTCATTAAAACATTCTTGAGGAAAATATCCTTTATATTTTGAAAAAACTTCGTTAAAATATAAATATATACAACCATAGAAATAAAAAAATATATTAAAATAAAAAATTTTAAGTTAACCTCTAAATCATTTAGTAGTCAAGACATCATAAAATAATGGTTATGTTGTGTATGTTAAAAAAATATTCCTTTCACATTTTTAGTAAAAATCGAATTTTTTCTCATTCAAGAAATGAAAAAAAAGATTCCTTATAAAAACATTGTAAAATTTAAAACATGGGTAAAACGAATTTAAATAATCATATTTTACTTTAAATAATTACATTAAAACATTTTTAGAGAACATGAATATGGGAGAAAAATCATTTCAACCTAAAAAGAGAAATAAAAAAGATTTTCCTTAAACAAATTTTTGATATCATGAGTAATTATATAGAGAAAAATTAATGGAAAACATGTATTCAACAAAAATAAGTAGAAGATAAAAAATTAATTAGTTATTTGAGAGTTATTTACTAATATTTCATCTACTTAAACATAATCATAAACAATCCTGATAAACAGTGAGATTATAAAATAAATTTTATCACTTTGGTAACATTTGGATCATAAAACCTATGAATTAAATAAACATATATGGAAATTTAAATCCCTATAAAGATTATAATAGGAACCATAAAATATATTCATGGGTATTATATAACCAACACAAAGGAAACATGTGGTGAATATGTCATGTGTCTCATAAAAATAAAAGTGAGATAAAAATCCATTACCTACTTTGTTACATTTTGAATATTAGGCACAATGAAAGAATAATTTTAAATGAATCCATAAATATCATTATAATAATGAAATTTATGATTTAAAAATTTTAAATACATATAGTTATATCTCATAAATGAATATAAAGTTTTATGTCCCAAAGAATCCAATTTGAGGCAATAAACCCCTTACCTCTTTGGAAATATGTAAATAAAAACATCATGAAAGAGAGAATCATGTATATATTATTAAATCCCCATAATTGTAAATAAAATAATAGTAATATATATTCATGGTTAGTATATAAACCATGTAAAGAAAACAAGTGGTGAATATGGCATAAGTCTTATAGAAATAAATGTGAGATAAGAAACCTCTTTCCTTGATTTTCAAATTTCATCATACATATTCTAACCCCAAGAATATTAATGATAGGTGTATTATAAATCTATCAACTAACCATAATAATATTTTTTATACCATATATGAATTAATTATGATATTTTATTACCCTTTTATTTGAAATCACTTTTTAAAATCATGTCTAAGTAATTATGGTTTCGATTTTCATGTATGATTTGATTTTCTATTTTTGAAACACTTACTTTGATAATGGTTATATCATCTCCATATTATTAAGAATGATATAAAAGTAATATATATTCAATATACGTATTTTTATCAATCTATAAAATTTAAGGATATAAAATCAATTACACTATTCATGGAGATGGAAGGTCGTACATATGCATGAATATTGGTTCCATTTTTTCAATAAATGGAATGAAATAAAATAAAATAAAATATCAAATTTGAATAATAATATTTAAATCATAGATATAATATATATTAATTAAATAAGATCATTATTTTCATCCATTTCAAAATAAAAAATAATAAATCACATCACTTTGTGGAGGAAGTAGTCTACACTTACAGGTGAGTGATAGTATCATTTTCCAACAAATTTGAAGGTAAGAATGTATATGTGATATTATAATTAGAGTATAAATATTTTAATAATATCATATATATATATATATAAACATTAAATCCAAAATTATCTATAGATCTGAGAGGAGGTGATAGGAAACAAATTACATCAGTTCGTAAGATGATTGTCCATAGTACACATGATCAACATTTTCATCTACCATTTGATAAAAGAGGATATGGATATAGGTTACTTCATAGACATAATAACATATAATTATATGGTATATACTATTTCTAATATATTTTTTAATTTTTAAGACATGAATGATGGCAGTAATAGAATAAGTGAAATAAAGATCTTAGTGAGGACAATTACCTTCGCGTAGAAACAAAACCTTTTGATCTTTTAATAAGGACCATAGGGTTGGTATTTGAAGAGTAAAATTATATCTAAAACATGAGTAATAATTTTTTAGAGATATTATTTTGGTTTTTTGTCAATCTAAATGAATTATGTGGTGTGAAAAAGTGAGGGTAGGAGTTCCCCTTTTATAGTTGATGAGGATTGGCATTTTTTTAAATACCAAAAACTGTTCAATAATTGGGAAGTCACCCTCAATACATATTCATCCAAAATTTATAAATAATTTATTATATGGATTATAATTTCAATAATAATTTTAAAATAAAAAAAATAACATATTTTTAATAATTTATTCCTTTTCCCTCTAAGCTTACTCGATTTTACCATTTTCTCACCATATGAACTAGTATCTTATTATGTACCTAGGTAATTTATCCTTAAATAATTAAAAAAAATAAAAATTATTAGATACATTTTACCCATATATTTTAAATATCAAATCCACTTTATTAAAAAAAGGTCATATGTTTTTTTTAAAATTAATTTAACACCTCAGTATGTAAAATGAAACCCCTTATTTTAATTTTAACCATTGTAATTAATTTTTTTGATTTTAACTATTATTTATGATGAATATTTAATTTAAACATAATAAATATTTTAACTAATTATTATTAAAAATATTTAATCCATTTTATCATATTTAATTACAGAAGTGGTAGAATTTAATTTAAAATAAAACTCCCTAACATGAAGAAAAATTAGTTTTTCAAAGAAAAATATTTAATAAGTATATAAATTTTTTGTATCATGTTTAAAATAATATTTATTATAATAACATAAATTGAATTAATGATAATTTAATTTTACTAATTTTACTTTTAAACCAATTTTAAAACAAAATGTAACTTTATAAATTCTTTAAATTAAAAAATATTTTTTTATAAAAATTAGTATTTACACTATTTTGTGAAAAGTTAATATTTTCAAAAAAACATATTAAATTCAATCAAATTTAAATAAGGAATTTTTATTTAAAATTTTCATTTCATTTTTTCAAATAAATTTCTAATCATTGGGAGAAATTAATTTTTAAACAAGCACACAAAATGCGATGAGCCCACTTTTTAGAAAAATAAAATTCTTAAGAATAAAACTAGATTTTTTATTATCCCCTGGCTAGAAAAAAATTAGATTAATGATAAGACGTTTAATTGAATATATAATATATTAATTTCGTTAATATAATTCAAAAATAGTTACTAATTTAATTTCTTAAGGTAAAAACAAATTACACACATAAAAATAGGATTTCATAAAAATATTTCTTTTATTTTCAAATTATTTTTAATTTTTATTTATAATAAATTTATAACCAATGAATTTTTTTTATACATATGTAAGAAATGTAATTTCAGAATTTAGTTATTCATATAATTACCTTCCAATTGAACAACGATCATATAACTATCATATTACATAATAATATTTTAATAGAGTATCATGGTTTGTTTGAACTTGGTGTTGGGTGTATCCCAATCTTTCTAGGAAATATAATTTATTTGAAAAAAATATTTCATAAAATATCAAGGTGTTCCATTCTCCCCCCACCCCCAATAATTTTTTCCTCGTAATTTAAAATTTTTCTCATAAATCATGGTTCTACATTTGAAAATATTGTTCACAAAACCCATATCGTAAAAAGTGTTAACAAACATCCTCCTGAAAAGTAAGAAAGGTAAATAAAAAGATCATCTTGAAATAACATAATATTTCATTTCCAAATAAGATTAAATTAGAGTTAATTGAAAATATTTTTATGTAATAGAATACTAAAGTACAAGGATTAATAGCGAGTGATATATAATTTGGTCTTGAGAATGTTTACCACCACAAAAACATAAATATGTGTTGAGTTAAAGACCATTGATTCCTAATAAATTAAATTAATAGGATCCAATTTTTTACTCAAGATCCATTTTCATAAATTTTATGTAATTATTACTATCGATATAGAGAGAATGATGAAAATTAATTACCAAATTTCTTTCTATTTCATAAGCATAATCTCATACTTTGGTTGTTAATTGATCAATTTTCACTTCAAATCATACTCTAAGAAATAAAGATGAAATGTTATTGTGTGAATCATAAATGGATTATAATATCCATAACATAATGATAATTCATTTCTTATATTTCTAAGTATTATCCAAACAGAAATAGTTAGCACAATTTATCCAATATGGATAAATATTCATATGACGAAATAATATATTAACCTCTAAAACCTCATCCAAAGTTCAACCAAAACCACTTCATAAATTGTTAACCTCAAGAACATTTCATAATTTAAAAATTTATAAATAAGGTTATTAAATTTATAAAAGAAGTATTATTAATACCCCAAATATCATAAAGTATACCTTAATTTACACATACAAAATATGTAAATACCATGGTTATATATTCTATTGAAAGATGGTAAGAACCATAATTATCATAGAACAATGATGACTACGTAAATACTTTATAATTATTTAAATAAAACCACATATTTTTTAAAACATTACATAAATATAAAAAACTAAAACTCCATGAATGATAACATACGTCGGGTTTTCATCAAATCTTTAATTAGTTCCAAGGACAGAAAAACTATCAAATTTACTTCATCCATATCAATAAACTATTTATATTTACTAAATATAATTATCTCATTCTCTAGAGTGTATTAATGTTTATCTTTCCATTAATCATGTGTTTACCATAAAATATTTTATTGAGATTAAATAATTTTTCATATTCATTTCTAATATTCATCGTATTCTTGAAAATACTTAATGTAAAATTTCTAAAGAAAATACTTATATATAACATTATTCATGTAACATAATTATTGAGTTTCAATAAATGAACACTTCAAAAATTATAATTCATTCATAAACCATTAACTACACTTCATCATCGTAGTCTTTAATACCTCTTCATTTCATATTTCATTTGTAGTCTCTTAGTCATCTATAAAGAATCCTTCAAATGTTCCACCTCACATATCCACTTCAAGATATTTCCCCCTAGGAAATATATTTATATAATTCATAAAGATTACACATTTAAAACATTATACTATTGATTATTTTTTAAGGAAACCATTATTCACATTCATTATGTTAAATAAATTTTTTATTTTTTTCTCAATAATTACTTACCCTCTTCATATCTTCTCCACACATAAAATATCTTCTCATCCTTTTGAAACATTACATTGAGTGTTTATTCCCACATAATCGACATATATGAAACTAAATATGGTTTCTTGCATAGTCTCCACCACCCTAGCTCTTAATAAGACCTATAATTATATTCATTGGTGATTCAGATACTTGATTAAGGTTCATTTTATTCATATATCACGATATATTATTCGGAATAATCAGTATATACTTCACATCAGTTATCATCCCATTTATTTTCTCATTAACACATTGTCAGTCACATTCAATTTTAAACCAGTTCCTTCTGATTCACTTAATTTAATAAAAAAAACATAATGTGTGCAATAATATTAATAGTGTGAAACCATATGATCCTGAAAAAAAATTAAAAAATGTACAAATAAGGATATATTATTTTAAATATATGAAACATTAGGTTTAACCTAGGTCACTCATGGTCATTATCTATCCACATACTTTTTGAGGATTCTTAAGTGGTTTACGAATTTCCAAAACATATCCCCTGAGAGTGGCAATCTAGGTTTGGAGTCTACTAAGTGATGATCATGTCAAATGCCAATTCCCCGTTTTTCTAGTTATTACCCCTAGATAAATTTTTTATGAATGCCATGCCCACTTATAGAATCAATAATGGTATGTAATTTTTTTTAAACCACTCACTATATCCATTAAAAAAATTCCATGATAGTTTCCTAAACATATTATTCTATTTATGGTTCTCACTAAAGTTTTCTCATCTTAGTTTTTGAAGGTTTACTAAACCTTTCTCTGATACCAAATATAAGAAACCAAAATTTTGATGCATAAATATCAAATATGAATAGATGAATATTCATTAAATAATATAGAAAACCACCACAGAATCATTTAGGTCTTATAACTACACAATATTAACATACATTGACCTTACATCCTATTTGTGGAACATTTCATACATTACACAAACACATGCCCCAAGAACATATTAGTTTAGTGCCTTTGGAAACTTGGAAACATAAAATATTATTTATAACACATCTACTTCTTCTCCCACATATTTATTCACAATTATAACCTTTTTTTCATATCAAACCTAATACCTTTATTCATATCCTTAGGAAAATAAATATAGGAAAGGGTGAAATCAGATTCTTGGTAAGGGTAAATAGGAGAGAGATCAATCATAACCTAATGAAAGGGAATATTTACATAAAAACATTTTAAAATTATATCTTTTTTATTAAATATCATAATATTATTTCATGAAATAAATAATATAAATTCACAAGTTATCAAATAACATATTCTATGTGATCATAACATACTATATGAGATTTTGGCATACACATAAGTATGAAAAATGATTTCCATAATAGATAAGGCATCACTAAAAAGGAAATATTAGTAGTATAATTTCACTCCTCATACCATCTTGGTAGATATGGTTCACTAAAATTACCATCTTTGTAGTCAAGGTTCACACCCAAGACAATCTTAATAAAAAAAGTCCTTTACTGAACAATGTTCACTATACATTTCATCCATGTCATTCTAATGAGATATTAATATTTATCTAATGAATTTGAGGGATATATTTTGATCAACCATAAAAATATAAATCATTCATCATATCATAACCCATAAAATGAAATGGGTTTCATAAAAATCATATAATCATAACATAACAGTGGAAAACAAATGGGCCTTATAAATGTCATTCCATCATAAAAATAAATCATTCATAGAAATAATAATAATGTAATAAATAATTAATACCCTTAGTGAAATGCATGTAAAATAAAATAATTTTAATTTAGATGTAAAATAATTTGGAGTGATAACTTGAAAACAATTCTTAAGGAAAATATTATTTCATCTTTCAAAATGTTTTCATTTATTAAATTGTCATTAAATCATAAAATAAAATAAATGATTTGAAAAACACCTTTTAAATATCTATGTAAACCATAAAATAATTAAGTATTAATTACTATAGAAAATTATGTTCAACCTATATATTTAAAAAAACAATACTTTTTTACTTTTGTCGTAAAATTCACAAAGTATCGCATTTGAAAAATGGAAAAAATATTCCTCTTAAAACATTTAGTTAAAATTAAATATTTTTAAAAGGAAATTAAAAAATATAAGATAATATTAAGAACTTTTTGAATAAATTTAAAGAAAAAGTATCATTGAAACAGATACATTCCCTAATGGATACTTCAAACGAATCAATCTCGAACAATGATGAGATTGCGAAATAAATATTCATCACATTATCATCATTAGAATCATATAGACCATGAATGAAATAAAATAGTATAGAAAAAAATAAAATAACATTCTGGGTAATACTCATAAAATACAATCATGGGTAGTATACACACCATATATAAAAAACAAGTAGTGTCTGAGGCATGTGTCCTACAAAAACAAAGTGACACAAAATCCATTACCTTTTGAATTGACTCCAATCATACTCTTAAAAAATCATATATGATAAATATAAATTTATTATAAAAATATTATAAACCTTTATTTAGTTATACCATATGATATATGATTTACTTATGGAATTCTATTACCCATTTATTAGCAATTCCATGTTAATATTATGGTTTATGTAATAACTACTTTGTTTTTCTCATGTATTTTTATTTGCTATATTTTTTATCCTCATACTTATATCAAAATATAATAATTTATAGATTGATAAATATTACATGAATATCATATATATATATAGAGTATATATTTATTTATAATAATTGATAAAATATAGAAAAATAAAATGTGATACATTGTTCTTGGAGATGGTAAGTCGTAGGTACGCATGAACGTTGTTTCCATTTTTAATGACGTATTGAAATATATAATGTAAAATTCACATATATATATATATATATATATAATTTTATAATAATTATTATTTCATATATACCATAAACATTAACTATACCCATACTTAATATATTCCTTGTAGAGTGTGAAGGAATCTCATCGTTTTGAGGAGGCGGTTGTCCACACATCCACAAACGAAGTTATCGTATTTCCAAAAAAATAGAAATCATGAAGGTATGTTTTATAAAAAAATAATGAGGCATCAATAAATCATAAAAAACACATATATCATATAAAAATATAGTTTCCATTATAATTCAAACCCAAGAGAGTTTGTAAATGAAAAACAAACATCATCATTTCGTGAGGCGGTAGTACATCATACACAAGAAGAGTAAGTTCATTACACATTTGATGGAAGTGTGTATGATTTTATGTGAAAAAATAATTTAAAACATCCCAGTATATTTAGGATAATTATTTTATTAAATAAAAATGATATAAAAATAATTTAATGTGTTTAACGAAGTTATAATGAAACCAAATTTGGTTATGAATGTTACCTCTACTTTTGGTATTTATTTTTTACTTACAAAAAAGGACTCATTTGGTTAGACTTATGACTAAAGTAATTATTATAAAAGGAAGGTAGGGATTTTGTTAAGAGAATAAGATAGATTTTGGACTAACCAAACAGTTTCTGAAGTGTGATTAAAATTGTAGAAGAGGTTCCCTTTTATAAGAGAGGGGAGAGGTGCTTTTGGAATTTCTCAAATGAATAATTTATAAAAAAAATAAATCTCAATATAAATAAATAAAATATGACATTAATTCAAAATAAATATTTTATAAGGATTTAATATAATCAGATAATATATTTTAAACATGTTTTGATGTTATTTTAAACTTTATAATTTTGATTAACCCTTAGTTAATCCATTTTAATTTTAACTGTGGTAACAAAGTTTATAATATTATGAGGATTAAATTTTTACATATAAAGTTTAAATTTGAAAATAAATATCCAATTTAAGATTTTATAGACCATACACCACCCCATTTTCCTGATTTAATATTTTTATTATATTTAAATAATATGATAATTTATTGTATTCATAAAATATCATAAGTGTCAATTTTGACACTATTCATAATATTGAATTTTAGATTCTCAATATAGTAAGATTGCTTAAAAAAATTGATTATATAAACCCTTAACATATAATATTAATCTATAAAATTCTTATATCACCTTAATTAACTGAAATTATATTTATTTTAATATTTATGATATCATTTAATTGATTGTTTCATTAGTTGGATAACTATTGTATCAACCTATGAAATTATATATGACAATTAAATATTAACTAAAAATTTAAATGAAATTTTTATGACATATAAAAAAAATTATTTTTCATAAGAAGATTTATAGTCGAGTATATCTTATATTTAACCCCATATTTTAAATATTATACATATTATAATTAAGAGTGTGACATTATTTCTTTCCCTTTGAGTTTAATAAAATTTAAGTCGTTTTCATGAAATATTTTCCAATAAATAATTATATTTATATTCTTATCTATTAAGGGTCTAATAAACATCATCCAATATCATTTGGCCATGTTTTAGGGAAGTAATTTAATATTTATAATATTATTTTCACTATTAATTACCCAATATACTCTTAACCATGGTAATAAAAATTAGTGAAGTTACTATTGATATTGTTTAAAAATAAAATAGACCTATTTAATAAATCTGGAACTAATTATTCAAAATAGGCGAACCATTTTTCATAACTAAAAACTCATGATTTTCAACAATTATTCTAAAATGAATCCCATTGAAGGAACAAGAAAACTAGTTTTTAAAGTGAAAACGTCCAAAAGATATGCATGTTTTTATATTCAAATTCAATATTGAACGGATTCCAGTGACCAAAATTAAATTAAATGAAATAAAATATCTAATTATACTTTAAAAAAATTAAAATATATAATTAAGCACTATAAATTATTTTTATGAAAATGCTATTTTTAATTCAAATTCAGTATTAGTTTCACTATTCATCAAAAAATTAAACTTATCAGAAAATAACAAAAAAATTCAACCAAAGTACGTTTTGATATCCCAATTTCAAATAAGAAGTTTATTTCTTCATATAAAAAATATACAAGTGTTGAAAATTATATTTAATGTGGGTTCTCCATTAAATGGAAGAAAAACTATCATTTTAGAAAAATACTTCCTTTATGCGTAAAATTGGATTTGTTATTATATCATATATATATATATACACAGAAGATGAATGTTAAAAGTTCAATTTAATATTATATATATATATTTAATTAATTTTAAACATGTATTATTATTAATTTTTATTTGTATAAAACACACATGTGAATATTCAAAAAAAATCATAAAAAACATTTCCTTTTATTCTAAAAAAGGGTTTTCAGTCATTTATAATTATTTGGTCGAAGAATTATATGTAAACAATAATTTCATAATTTGAGTAATCATTTTCATACTTTTCATTCAAGTGGCTAGGTTATAATTTCCCTATTTAAATAAGTATAATAATAAAATTATGTTTCATAGAAACTCATTATTTCATATAATTAAAGATAATTCGGTGTTCTATGTGACACAAGATATCAATGAAATAAAACTATTTTAAAAAACTTATTCATTAAAATCTCATCGTGTAACATTTTAACCCCATTAAAACGAACTTCTCCCTAAAAATTCTTCTCGGTTATTGATGTTTTAAAACATAAAATTTTCTTTTATAGAAACCCGCATCGTAAAAATGAATATTAGAACATTATTTAAATAATGATAATGATGTAAACTTAATAGTTACCCACAATAACTCAAAACTAGGTCTCTATATAGTAGAAAAAGGTGGAAATTGAAAACTGGGACATAGAAGAGAAAACAAACAATCAATTTCTGATGGATATTGATATAGAATATGGTCAATATAAGGTTATTAAACACAAAACCATGAATGATATTGGTCAAAAAAGGTCATTTCAATCATCATAAATAACGATATTAGGATAAAATTTTATTTCAAAATAAAATTAGAAGAAATAAATACTTTATTTCATCTCAAAAGTATAATCTCACTCCTTGGTTTTGCCTAGATCAATCTCTGTTTCATTTATTACTCCACCAAATACAGTTGAAATTGAAATACCAAGAATAATAGTGGATAATAAGATACAATATTTTATGAAAATTCATTCCATTTTTATCTAGATATCATCAAATAAAAATGGTTATCCCATGTTATATAATATGAATTAATATTCACATTACGAAACATTAATCTCTAAAAACCCATCCAAATTTCACTCTAACAATTTCATAAATGGTTACCCATACGAATGTTCGAAAATATTAAATTCCACGACTCTCAAAATAAGGTCACTAAAAATAGAATTTATCGCTCAAAAAATGATGTAGCTATTAATTTTCACATACCAAACATGTGAATACCATTATCAATTGTTTCTCTTTAAACATGTTAATAAATTGAATTTCCATAAAACCATAATGAATACATTCATTCTTCTTCATTATTTATATAAGATCTTTTCTTATAAAAAAATATTTTTTAATAGAATATATATTTTCATCCTTGTACCCATAGAATATGTGATTTCATTATTCCAGAATCCAATTATATAAACACATGAAATTTTACTAATGGATGAACAATAATATTTTCATAGGACTTATTCATTATTGATTTATAATCTTGACCATAATGAATACATACATTCTTCTTCATTATTGATGTATAATCTTGACCTTTTTCCTTTCTCATCAGTTATTTTTTTTATTATCATCCACATCAGTCCTTGGATTGTATTACCTATTACCAAAATTCCCAAACTAATTTAAATTGGAAAACTTAATCATGATAGGTGATATCATTAGAGAATTATTTTTATTCTTATTTCATCAGTAGTGAAATTATTCGTCACCTTTTTTCCCACACGTAAAACATTTACCAGACCCCTTAAGATAATATAATCTATGTCCCCGTTTACATTTTGAGAATAATGTAAATCTATTCATATTTATAATATATTTTTTAGAGTTTCCTTTTAATTATATCCTTATTTTCATATCATGTCCATGAGATATATTGAAAACATGAATCCCACTTTTTTTAATAAGAATTTAGAGGAGGTACTTACTGAAAAATAAGTTCTAACTCATCTGAATCCAGAGATAGAATTTTTTCTTGATTTCTCATATAAATTATGAAGTTTTGTCACTGATTCACTTCACATTTCAATATATAAGTACCCAATCTATATTTTCCATGTTTTTAACAACATATAATGAAAAATATATTTTCAATGTTATTGATCCATTTATCAAAAAATAGGGGATCATTATTTCTATTAAAATAAGATGGATGTTTTCTTTAGAAGTATTGATGAAAATAGTGTTCCCTCCTTTGTTCATTTGGAAGTATAGAATGATTCATAGATTTATGTGGTTGTGTGGAAAAAAATTAGGTTTTTGATTCCATCTTTCATAACATTCGATTTTGCAGGAGGTCCATCATTACATTTTCAATTGTATTACTCATGAACATAGTTCCTTTGGGTTCTATCCATTGTCTAAAACCAAAATAAAATATTGTTGGAAACACTAATAATACTAGTAAAACATCATAATGAATGTAAATTTTCTTTAATCTACAATAGCATTGGTATAATTCATGCTTGTTCCTGATAGTTTCCAAAATTATTGGATTGTTACCCATACATAGACTTATCCTAAGAGACATCCCTATACATATACTTATAAAAATATATAGGTATCTCACTAAAGTTTTATCATCATAGTATATAAACGTTTATTAAAAAATTTCTCTGATACAAACTATAATGACCCAATATTAATGTAAATTAAAATTATGTCATTTTTTTGGATCATTTCATACATTAAAAAAACACATTCCTAAATAATAATTTAGTTTAATTTTTAGGAAATTTGGAAACATAAACAACTAGTACATAACAAATATACTTATTCTACTACCTATTCTATCATAACTAGAACCCTTTCTAACCTATCATACCTAATACATTTCTTTATATACTATGGAAAGGAAACACAAAAAAGGAGGAGATCAAATGCTCATTAAGGATAAAAAAGGGAGAGATCTATCATAACGTAATTATAAAAAATATATACATAAATAAAAAAAATTGAAAATAATATCCTATATATAAAATATACTAAGATCAGCTCATGGAATAAATCATATAAATTCATAAATAATTAAATAATATATTCTTTGAGAGCATAACATATGACTTGGAATTGGGGAATACACAAAATAATAAAAAATATTTCTATAGTAGTTAAGAAATCCATAAAAATGAATTCCCAATTGTATTATTTCAATTCCCAAGCCTTATTGTTAGATAGTTTTCACTCCCATGACCATATTTGAAGTTATGGTTATCTTTTAAGACCATCTTAGTAGACGGATTCCTTTTCTGAACAGAGTTTTCTCCTTGTTCTGGCCATGACTATCTCATGAGATACAAATATTTACCCAATGTACTGAAGGGAGATACAGGTCCCACCCACCATCTAATTAAAACCATACATATTTGTGGTGAAAGAAAATAAATCATTAATCATATCAGAACCCATGAAATGAAATACGTTTCAAAAAAATCATTTAATCATAACCTAACCATGAAAAAGAAATGGGTTTCATAAATATCATTCCTTCATAAACAATCATTTTTAAAAATAATAACAATGGTAGAATTGAATAATATCCCTAGTGAAATACATGAAACATAAGGTAATGTTATTAATATGGAAAATAATTTTGATATATCAATTGAAAACAATTTTTTAGGAAAATATTCATTCATCTTTGAAAATGTTTTCCCTATTAAAATATCATGAAATTTTAAAAGAAATTATTTTATATGAAAATAATGTTGTAAAATTTTAAGGTAAGCATAAAATAATTTTGTAATAATGATGATGGAAATTATACTCATGTCAGATAAGTGTAAAAAATCCTTTTCTACTTTTTCTGGATAATTCCCAAGGTACCTCATTTGGAAATAGACAAAAATATTCCTTTAAAACAGTTTAGTAAAAAGTAAAAAATGGGTAAAAATAAATTTATAAATTCATAGGAGAATAGTAAAATCATTTTTTAAGTCATTTATATAAAACATAGATATGGAAGAGAAATATTCCCTAATGAATACTTAAAATAAAAGAATCCTAAATAATGATGAGATTGTGAAATAAACATTAATCAACTTATAATCAGTAGAATTGTATAGACAATGAAAGAAAGAAAAATATATGCGTATGAAAATACCATAATATTATGGATAATACTCAAAAAATACATTCATCGGAATTATATGCATCAAATTTAAAAAACAAGTTTTATATAAGACATGTGTCTCATAAAAATAAAAGTGAGAGAATAATATCTGGCCTTATGTCTTGACTTTCATAGTACTAATGAAAACCTCTTATATAAAAAATATAAAGTTATTATACATATATTAAAGAAATATAATCAATTATATCACATCATATATGATTTAGTTAGGGCCATCTGTTACCAGTTTAACAACAATTCCTTGTAAAAGTTGTGTTTTGGGTAATAACAGCTTTATTTTTCACATGTGTTCTGATTTGTTGTATTTTTTGTTATGGTAATAATATCATCATTTCATAATTTATAAAATTATAAAAACAAAGTAAATATCATATATTTTTTTATATATTTATTTATAATAATCTATATAATACATAAATAGACAATAAAATACACCGTTTATGGAGATGGTAGGTTGTACGTACGCATGAACATTGTTTCCATTTTATTACTGTATTGAAAGAAAGAAGGTAAATGAAATATATATATATATATATATATATATATATTACAGTATAATTATTATGACATATATATCATATAGGTTCACTAGCCCCATGTTTAATATGTTCCATGTAAGGTGTGAATGAATCAAATCGCTTGGAGGAGGCTGTAGACCACACGTCCAAAAATTAAGTTATCGTATTTCCAAAATATAGAAAGCATGAGGGTATGTCATATATAAAATATATAGGAATAAATAAATTATAAATACCCTATATATCATATAAAACAGATTTTCTAAAATAATTTTCAAACATGAGAGGTGGTAAAGGACAAATGAACGACATTGTTTGTTGAGGCAGTAGTTCGATGTACATAATAATGGAATGTTCTATACCGATTTGATGGATGTGTGTGTGAGTGTCGGTACAAACCATAATATAAAAAAATTCAAGTAAATTAAGGATACTGAGGTTATTATATAAACATTATATAAAAAAATATAAGGTGTTGGAGAAATAAATTAAACAAAAGTGTTTATTGAGTAATGTTACATCTTCTTTTGATATCTCTTTTTGATTTACACGAAATGACACCATTGTGGATTTTTTTACCAAATTCATTAGTATATGATGAATTTAGGGCCGTTGGGATGATAGTTAGACCGATTTTGGCCATAAATATTGGTTTTAAATTGTTTTTAAAACCGAAGAAGATATTCTCTTTTCTAGGAGAGGGGATTAGAACTTTTTTAATTTCTAAAAATATTAATTAATAATAAAATAGATATCAAAATAAATACCTCCAAAATTTCATTTATTAATATTACATATATAATAGTATTTTAATATCATCAAGCAATAGATTTAAAAATGTTTTTATGCTATCGTTTTCCTTTCCATTTTGATTAACCCTTAGAAAATCTATATTAATTTTAATTATAGAAACAAAGTTTTTAATGTTAAAATGATTTAATTTTTATATTGGAAGTCTCAGTTGGATAATAAATAGAAAATTTAATATATTTTAGACCATATAAAATCCTATTGTACTTTATATTTTATGATTTTTAAATAATTTGATAAAATATTATTTTCATAAAATAACATAACTATGAATTTTAATGTTATTCATAACATTAACTTTAAGAAAATCATTCCCGCAAGCTTACTTTGAACCAATTCATTTAATACACCCATATAATGTCATATTATCCTATAAAATTATTAGATCACCTTAATTAACTGAAATTATATTTCTTTTAATATTTATAATATAATTTATTTGATTGTTACATTAATTGAATATTTATTGAATCATAATTTTTCAATTATTTATGATACTTTTTTATTCACTATAAATTAAAAATAAAATTCTATAATGTATATAAAAATTTTATTTTCTAGGATAATATATACAGTCAATCATATATTCTATTTTACCCTATATTAAAAATATTGTACATATTAGAGGTAAAATTGTGAAATTTTGTCACTCCCTTTGAGTTTAATAATACTTAAGTAATTTCCCTGGACCATTGTTCCTTAAATTATTTAATTTATATTCTTACATGTTAAGGTTTTAATTAGAATCATATAATAACATTTTTTTACAATTTTTAGTGTAGCTTTATACAATTTATATTATTATATTCACCCTTAATTACCCAATTTACTCTTAAGAGTGGTATTAAAAATTACTATAGTTATTATTCATACTGTCAAAAAACAAAAGGGACCTATTTAATAAAATTTTACATTATCATTAAAAATCTAGGATAAATTTTTCCTAATTTAAACAAAAATATAAAATTTATTTAAAATTACTACTACTGACTGAACAAGAAAACATGTTTTTAAAGTGAAACTGTCCAAAATATTGACAATTTTTTATATCCAAATTCAATGTAAATTTGATTTCAATGACCTATATTGGATTAACTGATAAATTTTTTATATAAATATTATTTAAAATAAAAAAATCATCTATTCAAAATAAATCATTTTGATGGAAATTGTGTTTTCAATTATAATTCAATATGTTTATAATATTCATAAAAACATAACTCTTATCATAAATATACCAAAAAATTAACCAAATTAAAATTTTATATATATATATTTGAAATTAAATATTTATTTTGTCATATAAAAATCATAAATGGATCAAATTTGGATTTAAAATAGGTTCTCCATTAAAAGAATACAAAACTACCATTTTAGAAAAATAATTATTTGATGCGTAAAATTTGATTTTCTTATATCATGTCTAAAATAACATAATATGAATATAGAAATTAAATGTAATATAATATAAATATTTAATTTATATAATCAAATAATATTTATTTGTTTATTTATTCGTATAAATAAAACTTGTTCATAATAAAATAAATTTTCAAATAAACATTAAATTTTATTCTTAAAAGGTTTTACACTCATTTAAAATTAGTTCGTCAAATAATTTTATGTAAACCACGATTTCATAATTTCATTAATATTATTCATACATTTCATTCTAATAGATAGTTATAATTTTCCTGTTTAAATAAATATAATAATAAAATTGTGTTTTGTAGAAACTCAGTCCATTGTATAACACAAGATATGTTGGTGTTGTGTGTATCATAAGATATCAAAGAAAACAAATTATATTTTAAACAAACTCTATTTCATAAAAATATCTGGGTGTTATAGTTATAGTGAGTTTAGAAACTTAGACACATAAACAACTGGTTCATAAGTGAGCTACTTTGTTTCCCACTATGTTCTTCATAAGGAGCACCCTTCATAGACATATTATACATAATACATTTCTTTATAACCCATGGAAGGAAAACAAATGATATGGTGGTATTAGATTCTCTGTAAGGGTAAACATGGGAGATATCAATTGATTATCCTTTTAAATTATAATATAAGCATAATATTATGTGATAATGAATATAACTTACATTTTTTATACCCAATATATAATGGTTTATAAACCTGATCCATGGTATAAGGCATTATAATTTAAGAAACATAAATCATAAGAGTGAGAAATCATCACAAATTAATCATGAAATGTAAGTTATTTTAGGCCAAGAAGGGTAATATAGGATGGTGTAGAGGGTATGAATAGATTAAATTAAATTATTTAATCAAATAAATTAATTATCTAAATTAATTATAAATATTAATTTTTAAAGGTAATTATCAGGTGAATAAAAGAAAGAACATGGGGATCTTTTTATAGTATTTCAGTCCAAGGTTGAACTTTTCTAATCTTATACCTATCTACAATATGATAGTTACATTTTGGACTAATTTAATTTTTTAAGGGGAATAAAAACTCAATTACAACAAACTTTTTCAAGTGGAATAATAACCAGACAACTAACATTTATCTGAGGATTCACAAACCAATTACAACACTAACTTTAGAAAAATAGAGTCGCAAAATGAACGATCCTAACTTTATAATCTGAGAGAAACAACCCATATATATATATATATATAATTTTTTGTTTGTAAAATCATAATGATAAATTAAAATATTATAAGACATTAGATGAATTGTTACATACTAAAGAAACTAGATCAAAATAGATACAAGAATAATAAAACATTGGAGATAGTTCTTTAGTGTTTAATCTTCTTGATTTTCTGCTCGAGAAAATATAAGAATTCATAGATTTTATTTTTCAGACCGTGATAGATATTACAGTATTAGTTTTAAATATTCATCACAAATAGAATTTATGTCACTTCACAGTAGCAAAACAACCACACTTTTCACATTGTATCACTTATAAATATATAATCTCTCATTAAACATTATTGTAACAGTATTATGTCATTTGTGCATATATTTACTACAACATAACTTAAATACCTTTTAAAAGAAATAAACATAATAGAGCTAAGAATTTGTTAGACAATTGTAAAATCAAAAATTATAATACTTTATTATTCGAAATAGGAAGAGATAAACAGAGAAGAATACCATTTTTTCATAATAAATACTCAACTCATGTCTAATGTTCAAAACAATAAATAATGATTCAATTCAGTTTCAAATAATTAGTTAAATTATTGAAATGGTATTTGGAATAATAGTCCAATGTTAATCCCCATGAAAATCACATGTTTTCATTTAAAATATGAAATTCAAACAAATCTATTTAAAATGAGTTGTAAACATGCAGATAATATTAAAAATTAATGAAAACACATTATATATTTTAAAACATGTTTTAATGAGTTTAATAACAAGTAATGTTAATTTTTAATATCAAAATTGAATAAAACAACATAAAATAATAAAAAATGATTTTTTGTTTCAAAGTGTTAGTTCCATGTGTCAAAATAAAATACACTCTGATCACCATAATAACATGTTTAAAATAATGAACACACTTCTCATAGGTTTTATATAATTAATATGTGTTTATAAGTTAATTGTGACAATTTAAACATAAGAAATAAACTATTATAAAATTTATATATTAAACAAAACATAAAACAGAGCATAATTTATTTTGGGATTTCACTGAACTATATAGCCAAATTCCTATAGGTGAATTTCATATAAGGGGTTTTCTCTACGTTAGAAAATTGACCTTGTAAAATAATCAACACAACTAAATTCATTGATGTTAATGAAATAAGTTATTCACATAATTGAATTCATCATACATGTGATTCACTATTTAAGGGAATCATGGATCCTAATTTATCACATATGTGATTCACATAAGGGAATTATTGAAAGATAAAAATAGATTAAATTTTCAATTTTCTTGCCTATAAAATAAATTTTGAAAGGCCTAATCAGATTTTTGACCTTATGAATTATATTTATGAAATATCATTATATCTGAAATGAATCAATAATTACCTTAATCATATTTATATAACTCATGTTATCATCATAATAAAATAGAAAAAAAGGTCTAAATAATATAAAAAATCACATTGAATTGGATGTGTGTATTATGAAATAGAAACATGGTGTATGGTATATTTTCTAGAGGGAAACATGAAAAAACATATATAAATGATATTTTAAGGTCCAAAATTACTTATTTATCTTAGAAACACAAAATAAAAATTTATAAAATGTTATGAATAATCAAAACATGAAAGCTAAAGATATTTTAACTAATGAATAAAATGATATGTTCAAGACTAAGAATACATTATTTAATACACAATTAAAATTATTAGCACGTTAAAAGAAAATTAATCACATAATTAATTGTAATTATGAAAAAATAAAGTTGTTCATGGATCTACTCAACATTCTCCCAATTTTTAAAATTAAAAAACCAAGTATACTTTCGAAGATATCTATCTCTATTCAAAATTGTCAAAAATATATGGTTTCAATAGAATAATTATTTATTTAAATAGTGTGCATAACATTATTAAATATTTATATTTCAAAAATATATATCATTTATCTATTGTTAATACATTTTTAAAAAATATATATTTCAAATAACCATTGTAAACACAGCCACTTCTAAAACATAAATCTAAATAGAGTGAGTAAAATTTTAAAAAGACAATTTGAGAAAAATGATAATAAATATATAAAAAATCAAGATGAAGGATTAAACAATAAACTAACTTCATAGAGGATTTCTAAAAGTTATTAAAATAGTTATAAAAAATCTAATATATATAGAAATTAATAATAGTAATATGAAACAATTTCTAGATTTTATATGTTTTATGTATGTCATGAAATTTCATAATATAAACATGCCTAAAATCCTGTTAAACACATAAAAGAATGAAACTATTAATATTCCAAAAAGACAATATCAAATTTAATTTTTTCAAACTGATCAATGTTTAATGTCATAGTAGAGATATCTGTTAATTTATTTTCAGTAGGGGTAAACTATAAAAAATATCTCTATTATTTACATGACCTATAATAAAATTAAATCTAACATCTATATGTTTGTTATATAATGTTGTATATTATTCTTATAAATTGAAATATCGGATTTATTATCACAATAAATGTGTAATTTTCAAAGATAAATTCCAAAATCTATAAATGTTTCTTAATCCATAAAATTTTATCACAACATTTAGCAGTAGAGATATAATCAACTTCTGTAGTAGATATAGAAACATACAAATTCTTTTTAAATTGATAATAAATTAAAATCATTCAAAGAAAATAATTCATAACTAATGTGGTTTTTCATTCAATGTTACACCCTCCAAAATCTGTTTTAGAATGGGATATTAAATCAAAACAATTATACTTAGAATAAATCAAACTAAATTTAATAGTTCCTTTAACATGTCTAATTATCATTTTCATATCTTTATCATGACTCTGTTTATTTTCATATTGAAATATTGCATATAAACAATCATTAGATATGATATCGGGTATAGATGTAGTTAAATAATGTAAAAAACCTGTCATGCCTCTATATAAATTAATATAAATATATTTAATAGATGCATAACATCTAATTTTTAACTAAAACCCATTGTATTGTCCAAGATTTATAATAATTGAGGCCAATCCTTTTGACCAAATATTAAGAGTACATAGATTTATTAAGTAATATCCCTTTTCCTTTTTAAAATATTTATGTACAAGAAATAACATTATTTCTCCCATTAATTTAATGTCATACTAAGATTATATCAAATTGGAATATTCATTATAATGAAATTCACTATGGGAACCAAAAACTGTATCATTATCATAAATTTTCATAATTATAATATCATTATAAATTATTTTAATAAAAATATTACGATCAAAATTACATTTCTTGAAACCATTAATCAATAGAAATAAAAGAAAGCCTATAATAATAAGAACAAGGTTCTTTGATGAGACCATACAAATATTTTAGTAATATAAATACTTGATTTCTAAATTTTTCATTTTCAAAAATTAAAATTTTAGAAAAAAAACATCGGGAGTTATAAAACAATTTTAGAAATAACTTTTAACATCCAATTTATTCAATTTAATACCTAAAAGTCCAAAAACTAAAAATATTATAATATAATTAAACCAATAAATAGGTTAAAATGAATCTTCAATGCTTATACCTTTTTCATGAGACTATCCTATTTAAAAAATGTTATCTTTATTTTTAATTATCTATCCTGATTTTTCTAGATTGCATCTAAAAAATTATTTAGATCCAATTATTTTCTTATCCTTAGGTAATTCTACTAAATACCATACATTATCTATAACAAACTAATTAGTCTCATATTTTATAGAAACAATCCAATTCCATTCTTCTAAATAATCATTTTCATTATTAGGAAAATGATTGGAAATAAATGAATAATTGGCCAAAAAAATTGAAAACAAAACTTATAGTTTTATTACTAGAATCAATATTACCAATTAAATTTTCAATAGGATGATGTTTATGAATCTTCTATGATCCCAATTTATATTTAAAAGGAATATTCCCCCCCTAAATTTATTCTTTATTATCTTGATCTTTTTTTTACCATAATTTGATTCTTTAAACTCATCATCAAAAAACATTAGAATAAGAATTTAAATTTACATTATTTTAATCAAAAATTATATGAAATCATTATTCAATAGACATAGTTATTTTATTATAAACACTATTATATTTACAATTATTTTAATTACCAAGAAAAATACCTTTGTTATATCTAGCATCAAATTTATCAAAATTTCCCTTTGAATTTTAAATAAAAACATTACAACCAAAAACTCTAAAGTATCCATATTTACCGTTTTTTACTTCAAGGAGTTTATATTAATTTTTCTATATTAAAGGTTTTGAAATAATGTTTTGTTAAATATAACAAGAATGAAAAGTGTCTACAACCCAAAAATATCTAAGAAAATTATATTCACTTAACATTGTTCTGGACATTTCGATAAGAGTTCTATTCTTCTATTAAAACAATTTTCTAGGAAAACAAATTATATGAATAAAAATTCATTTCAAGAAAAAATTAAATCTCAATTATGAAATTCTCCTCATTTATCATTTTCAATAGAAACAATGATACATCATTTTTCATTTTTAACTAAATTACAAAAAAATCTAAATAATGTATTATTTTTATATAAATGAAATTTCATCCATGAAAATCTAATATAATAAACAATATATATATATATTTATTTCCAAAAAGGCTATAAATATATGTAGAGACAAATAAGTTAATAAATACTAATAGTAAAATTCTATTAGCACTTATCTGATTAATTGGACTAAAAGAAACATTATGTTGTTTCCCTTTCATTCAACATTCACAAACATAAATATGTTATTTCTTAAAATTATGTACTTGTAACACATTCTCATGTTTAGAGATATTATATAACATTATATAATTATCATGTCCTAATTTTTTATTTCAAATAATTTTATCACTCTACATAGAATTCAAACACTTAACATATTTAATTGTTAGTTCTATAAAATCAATAGTATAAATATTTTCCTTTTGATTAGCATTATATATTAAAGAATTATACTTGAAAAATAAAAAAAATATTATTTTAAAATTTAACCTCTATTCCACCATTACATAGTAAAAATTTTATATTTTAATCTATAAACATATAAAAATTTAGATATTCATTTATACTTATAAATGCCAACTTTTACAAAAACCATTTACATTTCCTTTTGAATTGTCTCCAAAATTAACATTTCCTCCATCACATATGATGACACTGGTGAACGTTTTTCGGTCTCTGTTCATAGTCTAATATCATCCACCATACATCTAACATATTTCATTATGTAGAAATCTATTGCATTTTTCTGCCAATAATATATTACTTGAAAATTTTTGTACACAAGCTACTTTGGGTCCAATTGAATTAGTAATACAATTTTTAGGTACCCACACATAATTTGAATAATTATTGTATGGCACTCTTTTTAATAAAATATTTAGATGTATCAGTTTATTAAAATCCAAAATATTTTTGGAATCTAAGAAAATGATAATTTTTATAATGACCTTTCATAAGACATCTAAAAAAATTATTAGTGGAAGTCCAATCATTTTTTACTTTCAAAATATTAATTTTAATCATTTTTTTAATCAACATTAATATCAAATACCATCATTATTATTATTTATTTTATTCAAATACATCATATTATGATATTTTTCATGGCCTTTAAAATTTTAAGACTATATTTTCATAATAATTTCAACTAACTTTTTCAATTTTTCATTCAAATCTTGAGATGATTTCAAATGATCCTATATTTTAGAATAGGAAGAAATAGTAGCATTATTTAGTTTTTTGTTCATCTGTAAATAAAATTATTTTTATAATCAACTATATCTTTATTTTTTAGGATTATTATATAAATTATTCATATTGAAAACATGCTTTATGAATCTCCCAGTTTCATAATTTAGCTCATAAATGCTATGATTTTCAGAATCCTAGTCGAAATCAAATAAAAAAAAATAAAATTTTTCATCACTAACGTTATTCATTTAATAAATGACACACAATTTAGTCGATTATTTCTCAATTCTAGATTTCCCCTTAAAATCATTTTCTTCTATATAAATTTAACTAGTTGATAATGACTTTTTATATTCTTCTTGTATTTGTCGTTATTATTTATTTTTTGGATAGTTTCGCTAGTTATTCCCTTTCATTTGAAACTCAAAAAAAGTAACATATGAAGCATTATAATTAGTATTAACTTTCTTATCTCCCTTGTATTTTTTTTTCTTTTAAGAGTTTCTTCTAAATCGGTTCTTGAATACCTTTTTCTCATTCGTATGTAAACTCCTATAAAAATTTGAGATATATATTCTTTTTCACTATCCTATTATCATAATTAGAGGAGTTGTATAAACAAATTTTACATATTTAAGCACTACACGTTTTTTCCATTTTCCTCCTCTTCAGGTGTGTTATTCATTTCTAGTTTATCTACAGTAGTAATCCAATCAATTTATCTAGAGTGTGGTTTTTGAAGTTCTTATTTTCATCAATGGAGGCCTCATTTGAAATAAATTTACTTATTAGAGAACATAAGTCTCATTAAACAAGTATAAGGTTCTGGAAATATCATATAATATAATTCATTGCATTCACAATGCTTTCTAATAATTGAATCATTTAGTTTATAGTTTTTTCATAACCCATATTGAAGTATTGGTACTCTACTCGAAGTACTCCAAGTTTGGTGTGAATAAATGTTTCTAGGAAAATGTGAGTAAATTTTAGAAACATTAAAATATACCGAGGTTTATTATATACTAACCCATGACTAAACACACTAATATTAATGTAACAATATAAAATATTTACAACATTGTAATTTGAAACATATATAGAAGAATAATTTATTATAAGGGTGGTTGGGTCAACTTATTGTTGTGTGTAATATGTTTTCATGATAGATTAGTGTTCTATGAATAATTGTTTGAGTTATTATATCACTCTGTATATTTAGAAGAAATAATCATATCTATCATAGTGAGGTGGTTTTGAAGAATCCAAGCACCGTTTTTATTCATTTTAGCCATCTTAATTTCATTTTCCATAGATTGTGAAGTCTAGAAATAGGTTATAAAAATAACATATAAACAACAGACTCTATAGAGGTATTGCATAAATTTTTACTTTAAAATTAATTAAAACACATAATAATTTGTTGATATCTAAATCTAAAGTTTTTTAAGGATCCACTCAACAATTCTATGTCATAGAAGTGTGGAATCATTAAAATTATACAAACCATTTTGTATGCCAAGGTTAACTACTTAGACCATCAAATCATATTTTATCAGTAATCAAAACTCATTTACCATATCATATAAGATTAGGAATCATCACTTATTTCCCATATTGGATCAATCACATTGATTGTTTCCCATACTAGGTCAATCACATCAACTTGTTTACCATAATGGATCAAACACATCAACCTGTTTCACATGGTTATCTCCTGATATATAAAACATTACCCAATAAATTTTAGGGTTATAAAATTATTTCACTACACATCACATTATTTTTCATATAAATATTTGTGATAAAAACTGATTAAACATTCATCATATCATTATATCATAATTTTTTAAAATAAATGGGTTTTTATAAACATTTCTTTAATCCATCTAAGTATAAACCTTGGAGAAAAAATGTTCTTCATAAAAATATATTCATCATAATCATAAGACATATAACAAAATAGTAATTATAGTGATGTTGGATAATATCCCTAGAAAAAACATAAGAAACAACAAAGGTTGTTGTCATTAATAAAAATAATTTCTATATAAATATCATTAAAACATTCTTGAAGAAAATCTTCATTCCATTTTGAAATAAAATATTTAAAATATTAAAATTTAAAAAATACTAAATAGTATATATTATTTTAAAATAATCTTATAAATTTTTAATGTAATATTTAAATAATTGAGTAGTTTTTATTGTAAAAAATATTATTTATTTCATGCACGTTGAAGAAAATATTCCTTTCACATTACTTGGGAAAATCAAAAAGTTCCTCATTCCGAAAATGTCAAAATGAATTATTTTAAAAAAATTCAAAAAATTGTAACATGGGTAAAAATGACTTCAAGTAATTATAGTATATTTGTAAAAATTTCTTTATAAATTTTTTAGAAAACAAGGATATAGAAGAAAAATCATTTTTGACTGAAGGGAGAAATAAATAGTTTTTCCTTAAAAATATAATTTTGATATATTGAGTATATAAAGAGAGGAAAATGAAATAAAAACATGTATTATGAAAAAATAAACATATGATAATAAAATTCTTGCGCTTATTGGGAGGTAGATCATAATATTTCATCATCAGAAACTTAATCATAGACAATCCTGATAAATAATGAGATTATAGCATAAAACCATTACCACTTTAGTTACTTTTGGATTATAAGACCCATGAAAGAAATAAATTTATATGTATATGTAAATAAAAATAAAATTCATAAGATGAAAAAAAAATTATTCAGGGGTAGTATATACACCACACAAAACAATCAAGTAGTGAATATGGCATGTCTCTCACATAACTAAAAGTCAGACGAAAATCCATAACCTTCTTTGGTAAATTTTTAATCGTAAGATCCATGAAAGATTAAATTTAAAATAAAAATTAAATATTATTATAATATATAAATTCATTATATAGTATTTTAAATTTAAATACTTATACCTCATAAAATAATATTGGTTCATAACAAAACATATGTCCAGAAGAAGTCAATTTGAGACGATTAAACCCCTACCGATTTAGTAATAACTAAATAAAAATTTCATAAAAGATTGAATAATATATGGATTTATAAATCCATATAATTCTCATGAAAATAATTTTAATATAAATTATGTTTCATTATATACACTACATAGAGTAAACAAGTGGAGAATATGACATAAGTCACAAATAAATAAAAGTGAGATTGAAACTCATTACCTCAAGTCTCAAATTTATTTGTACTCATTATAAACTCTTATATAATAAATATAGTTTTATTATACACATATTACATAACAATAATAACATATTTCATTAAATATATTATTTAATTATAACCTTTTTCTTTCTTGTTTATTAACAACTCCTTTTTATAATCATGTTTTGGGTAATAACTTCTTTTTTCATGAATGTCTTGGTTTTTTGTTTTTAGTCCCTTTACATTGATCATGATTCCATAGTATAAATAATTTTTCCATTATATAAATATATATATATATATATTAATTATATTTATTTATAGTAATCTATAAAATTTAGAGATAGAAAATGAATGACATTGCTCATGGAGACGGTAGGCCATACGTACACATGAACACATTTTCCATTTTCTCTACAATTAGAATGAAATAATGGTAAATAATATATCAAATTAAAAGAAAAAAATATTTCATATATATCATATATGTTTATTAAATGTATCCTTATTACCATCCATGTCAAAATTAAAGAAAAAACTAAATCACATTACTTCTTGGAGGTGCGAGTCCACACATACGCACAAGCGATGTTATCATTTTACAAAGGAATGGATGGTAAAAATATAGTTGTGATATTATAATTCAAGGAGTATAAATATGTCATTAATTTGTGATATAAATATTAAATTCATCATTATCTCCAACAATGATAGGCAATGGTAGAAAATGAACTGCAACAGTTTGTGATCCGGTAGTCCCTCGTACACATGATCAATGATTTCATTTTCCATTTAATCAAATATTATATTTATATAGGTTATTTCATCAAAATAATAAATTACCAGCATATTTTAGATAATGATGTTATTATATTTTAATTATTAAGAAGACACTAAAGGTTTTAATAGAAAAAGTAAAATAAATATCTTAGTTAAGATAATTATCTTCGCATATAAAAACATCCTTTGGATCCCTTATTATGGATTATATGATTGTAATTTTTGAAATACATAAAAATCTATAACATGTATAAGTATTTTATTATGATATTTTTTTAGTGGTTGGTTAAAAAATTTCTTCTGAGGTGTAAAAAAATCATGGTAAGAGGCCACCTTTATAATTGTGGAGGAATGACATTAATAAAAATACCCAGAACTATTCAATACTGGGATGTCAATATCAAGTCATGAGCCTCAAAAAATGGTAAATAATCTATTTAAGGGATTATATGGTCTATAAAACCCCCAAAAGAAACATAAATATTTTTTTAAAACATTTTATTCCCTTAGTATCTAATTAACTAACTATTAATATTTTAGTTTTCAAAAAGGTAATTAGTATCATTTTATTTACCTATGTAATTTATCATTTAAGAATAAAAAATTAAGACTTATGAGGTAATTTTGAACTAATTATTATGAATAATAAATCTAATTTATAAATTAATATACTTTTTTTGTTTAAAATTAATTCTATCACATGGGTATGTAATGTACAGTCTTCTATTTTAACATTAACTATCTTAATCAATTTTTACTATTTTAACTATTACTTAATCCAAAAATTACTTTATTATATAATATATATTAACCAGATTCCAAATATGGAATCCATTTTATAAAATTCAATTCACATAAGTGGCATAATTCAATTTAGAATAAAACCCACATACGTGATGAAAAAGTGGTGTTCTAAAGAAAACATTTTCATAAGTATAAAATGTTTTTATATAAAAATTGAGAATAATATTGATTATAATGAATTAAATTTGATTATTTATAATATAATATAATTTTTTTTATAAAACCATTCAAAAATATAATTTTAATATTTTAATATTTTAAATGAAAAGGCAATTATTAATAAACTTCATTTTTTTCACTATTCATAAAAATTAATATTTTTACAAATTTATAAAAAAAATTAATAATAAGACAATTTTAATCTGTTGATGTAAAAAAATCCTAAGTTTTTTTTCAAATAAAATTCTAAAAGTGGGATAAAATTAATTTTAAAATATTTGTGTAAAATGTCTTTAACCGCTTTTTAGAAAAAGAAATTTTTTATACCAAAAATGGGATTTGTTATTATCACATGCCTAGAAAAAAATATAGAATAATGGATCAAATATTCTATTGAATATGTAATATATAAATTTCATTAAAATATTTACACAATAGTGATTAGTTTAATTTATTAACATAAAACAATAGTTTTTGGAAAAATATTTCATTTATTTTCAAATGAATTTTTATTTTAAATGATTATCAAGCTATAACCAATAATGTTTTTCATAAAATTTTGAACCATATATTTTTAATAATTTATTTAGCCCTATTCATACCCTCTAATCCAATGGTTATGAAAAAAATCATATAAAAAAATAATATTTTAGTATTATATTATGGTTTTTTTGAACATAGTGTCATATATAATGAAAGTTATCAAAGAAATTAAATTAATTTCAAAATATATATTCCTAAAAATATCAAGGTGTGACAAACACCCTTGTAATTTTAGGGTATATTCTGACCTAGTGTAATTTAAGTGATGGATTAAATAATTAGAAAATTTATTCGATGTCATGGGTGGTTCAGATGATTAAAAGGTAACTCTTTCTATTTATCATTTTTAAGGGTAAGATAATTTATGGTGGTGTTTGGTAAAGAATAAAAAAAGAGAAATATAATGTTGATTCCATGTAATTGGAAACATTTAAAAATAATTTACTTTAGAAATATTTTCCAATTGATGTTCAACTTTGGATGGAAAAATAATTATTGCAATTGAGATATAAGGACGAAGATTCCCTGGTCACATATGAAGAAATATTCACACAATTAACAAGGTATGTGTCTAATTTTATCTTTGATGGTGAGAGTAAAATTAATAATTTTAACATAGGATTAAATCCAATATAGGGTAAATTATTATCCTCTTTAATTTAAAACTTATGGTAAATTTGTTTGAGGTGTTGATAAGGTGGAAATATACTATGTTGGTGATTAGGTGTTCTAAAAAAAGTATAAAATGTGATTCAGATTGTAGGAAAATGGGAAGAGTATATTTATAAAATCTAAATGTTATAAAATCTATGTTCTGAGTTGTGAGAGGATTAGTAAAACGGAAATATAGGGAATGTATTGTGAAATATATGATGTTCTTCAAATGTGTTAGGATTAGTAATGTGGATCATGATTACAATGTAAATGTTCTTGGTAGTGGTAAGAATATATCTTGTAAATATAGATAATTTTTTTAGATTAAATGATATGGGTCACTATGAATATGTGTTCCTGAAGAAGAACACAAAAGATGAGAAGTAATAAGACTATTGATAGAAATGTGTGGTTAAATCTTTTGTAACTACACATGTAGATGTTGGGCCACATAAGTAAGTTGTAACAACTCTAATGATCTAAGCATTTTTTGATGGTTTAAATAGGGTTTGAGTATAATCAGCTAATGGTGAATGAGAATGAAATTCCAAAAAAATATTATTTTATAATATGTATGGGAATTATTAGTTTATGGTGATTCCCTTTAGGTTAAAAATGATCCATCAGTATTTATGGATATTATAAATATAGTTTTTCATAAATATTTGGATAAAATGTATGTTGTGTTTATTGATTATATTTTGGTTTTTTATAAAGGTTATGGTGATCATGAGAAACATATAAGGATTTTTCTTCAATAACTAAATGAAAATATGATATATGTAAAATTTAGTAAGTGTGGATTTTGATTAGAAAAAAATTATTTCCAAGGGTGTATTTTTTATATAGAAATGGTAATTTTTTATCCTACTAAACTAAAGTTGTTGATTAAAATATAAGAACAAAAAATGTCATAGAGGTATATATTTTTTAGATTAGTCAGCTACTACTTGTGGTTTGTTGAAAATTATACTTATTTATCCATCAAATTTACGAAGTTAACAAAAAAGGAGTTAAATTAATCTAGATGAAATAATGTGGTTATTTTTTTCTTATAACAAATGAAATATTTGTGAATGCTCATGTTTCGGTCCTTCTCTCTAGAATTGTTGAATTTCTCATCTATAGTGAGTATTCATTAAAGTGGTTTGGTTTTTTATTGATGCAGAATGATAGATAATTTATTAGGATTTACATCAACTAGAACTTAGTGATTTAAATTATCTTACACATGAACATAAACAAGAAATAGTGGTTTTAGTATTTTCTCTAAAAATTTAGAGCATCATTTTATAGAGCAAATCTTGAAAATATATATATCATAAAATAATGAAGTATATATTCAATAAAAAAGATTTAAACATGTGATAGATGGAATTTATATAAATGATAAAGGATTATAAATGCACAATTCCTTACATATTGATAAATAAAATAGACTACTTAATTATTTGATTTATAAATATAATTCATCATTAACTACATACCATCTAAAATATGATCCTTCAGTTAATGGTTTGACAAATAGTTTCCTAGAACTTTTCTATGTAGTTACTCTATCAGTTTTTTTAGGTGTTAATATAATTGTTTCTACTAGATAGAATAAATTAATCGTAGAAGGAAGACCATTAATTATAGGAAATGTTAGGGTTGGTTTAGAGAGTTAATATTTATGAATTTAATATTGATGTAAAATGTGTAATCATATTTAGAAAGAGATTGTGTGATCATTATGATTCCTAGTTCAATCAGTAATTTTTGATTAAATCTCTTATTTCCCCATTTTCCATTCATCATATAAATACTATGATTTATAGAGGCCTTTAGGAGTGCTACTGGTTGTTTGGAATGAAAAGAGATATTGCAGACATTAATTTGAAATGTTTGACTTGTCAACAAGTTTAAATAGATCAATAATTAACAGAGGAAATACTTCATCCTTTTCTAGTACCATAATATAAATGGGAATATATATACATGGATTTTGTTGTGGGATTTCCAAATACATCATGAGCTAATAATGTAATTTGGGTTATTATTGATCGATTAACTAAATCTATGTATTTATTTCCAATTCAAGATATGATGTATTTATATCATCTTTCTTGAATTTATCTCAAGGTGATAGTTAGCTTACATAGGGTTCCTATCTCAATTATATCTTACCATGATCGTAGATTTATATATAATTTTCCGTAATTCCTTCAAAAGTTGTTGGGTACTAAATTAACTTTCAATACATATTTAATCCTCAATATGATGGATAATAAAAAATAATGACTTAGTCAATTGAATACACGTTTCGATCTTATTAAACGGATTACCATGGAATTAAAGATCATCATCTTTTAATATTTAAATTTACTAATATTAATATTTCCCATTCTAGTATACAAATGGAAATTTTGGAGCCATTATATCAAAATTAGTGTTAAAATCCATCTTTATGGGTATTAAGTAGCTGATAGTAAGATATTTGGAATCAAGTAGGTAGATGAAATAGTTGAGTAGGTGAAGATTATTCAAAAATATTTTTGGATGGTTAAAATTAGGAAGAAACGTTGTATGGATAATTCGATAATAGATTATTTTTTCAATGTAGGTAGTTAATTTTTTCTTAACATATCTCTTTGGAAAATAATATTGGTTTCGGTAAAAATTTTAATCTAATTCCATGATTCATTATATCATAGTGAATCCTATATAAATTTGAATTAGTGCCTAATTGATTGGCCTTTACTACAATTTTATCTTAGTTACATTACATATTTTAGGTTTTGATGTTATGAAAATATGTTTTAGATTCATATCACGTTTCTTAGCCCTAAAGTAGTTCAGTTAGATGAGATTCTTTCTTATGTGGAACATCATACTATGATACATAACCATAGATAGAAATTTTTTTTCAATAAGGTAATTCATTATGTTATAGATTTTTGGGAAAACCATATGGTTGAAGAAGCAACATGGGAATATGAAAATGTTATGAGGGAAAGATATCTCCACTCTTTTAATAATTGAATAAAATTGTAAGGACACAATTTCCAAAAGGGGAGAATAATTTAACAACCACAGTAACATCAATATAAATAATTTTAATTTCTTATTAATATTAATTTTATATATTTTATGTAGTTGAAATTATTATAAAAATATAACGTAATATTTTATTCAAAAATGAAAATCCATTATTTTAAAGAAAATTGGGATACGTGTATTATATGGTTTTATTTTAAATACTTATTTTCCAATTATGAAATTTTAATTTTAAAAAATGAATTTAATTTTTGAATTCATCAAGTTAAAATTATCTCAGAATGTATTTATAATATTTATTTGAAAAATATGATTTTTAATGAATATTGAAAAATACAGATTTTTATTTAATAATATTTTTTATTTTAATGTATTAAAAATTTCATATTATATTTTGTATTATAATTAAAATTTTATTAGTTAATATGGATTAAAAATACAATTATAGTCATTTTAATTAATTTTATTCTTGAATTTTGTAGAAAAATATTATTATACTTAAAAATTCATTTATCTGAAAAAACTACTTTTCACCACATTTTGAGGGTTTAAATTTAAATTAAATTACACTACTTATTTGAATTAAATATTGAAAAATGGATTAAATATTAGTAATCAGGAAATTGAAATTTCTTAAATTGGATCCTTTTATTTTTAATTCATTCTAAATAGTTACCATTTTAAATATTTTTCACCTTATAAAATATAAAGCTGGTAATTATGTAAAAAAATAATATGATAAGGACTGAAAAATTACCATAAAAATTGAATTTATCCTGTTATATGACTGTATTTAAGAAATTTATATCATATTTTTGAAAATATAGTAACTTCATTCCATATTTTTTTATTATTAACTTTATAATATTTAAGTAAAAGGAAAATTTAAGGACTCGTCCCTTAACATTTCATAATCTAGTTAATTCATTTAGAATACATATATTAAATTTTGAAAGATCTTTTCAGTTTAGATTTTTAGAGAATTATGACATAAATCGTAAACATAAACCCACAAGCCTAAAAAGTGGGTAATACTAAAAAATTATTTATTCTGATCATAAAAAAATGTTTTTTTAATAATACATGAATTCATTTCATGAAAAATCCTCACAATATTTAGCTTGGCTTCTTCTTTTATATTAACCATACTTAAACCCTATGGAAAAAATTTAAAACTATGGATAAGAACAAAAATCACATTAAGGGATATAAAAAGAAGGAAATAATCCATCACTCCATGAACACTTGTAAAAATATGAAATCATTTTCATAGGGACATACTTATCCCCCATAAATTATCATATACTTACTTTGTGAAAACTAGTGACTTGCATAAAACAAAGAAAACATAAATAAAACCATAAATATAACTTGGAGAATTAATTACTTAATATTATAACCCTAATGGATACCATAGAATTTTTAACCCCCATAGATACCTTTAATGTAACCCTTGTGGCTACCTAATTACATAACCCTCACGGCTACCTTACGTTGTAACCATCGCAGTTACACTTGGTGTAACCATACGGTGGACCTCTAACAAAAACATACCCTATTCATTGGAGGTAGATTTAGGTCTCATCATTCATCATAAAAAATTCCCAAGAACAAAAAAATAAGTAAAAATTAATTATAATAGTTTCATAAAAGCATTCCTTTTTAATTTTACATAAAAAAATTAAAGATTATATTTAAATTAAAGTCTCTTACCTCAGGTACGTCTTAAATAAAACATTTCAAAACCTCATGTATTATAGTTTAAATAGTTATATTAATATATTATCAAACTATATTAATTTTATAATCCATTATATGATATTTTTATAACATCTGTCCTCCCATTTATTGATAATATTTTTTTATCTTCATTGTTTTGGGTGCATTTATTTCATGGTTTCCATGGTTTGTTCATTATGGATTTTCATGTTGTATGGAATAGAAATTATAGAAGTGAAATATAATATTGTTAATAGGTTTTATTAATTTTAAATGATACTATATATCATTTTTTTGATATGATGATGAAGCATTATATAAAACACTAATGAAAATGATTTAATTTATTTTAGTGGATTTTTTAAGACCATCACAGACTTATATCAGTGCATTTAATGTATTGTCTCTAAATAAGTTATGGAATATTAATAAAGTAATAGTATAAATATTATAATATTTTTATTCCATAATAATGGTTTTATGACTATCCTTGAAGGTAGAAAATAAGAAATGAAAATACAATTTCCATAAAGGTAATGAATTGACACATCACGGATGATGCTTTCATTTTCTAGAATAAGAGGAGAAGAGGAGAGGATTAATGATGGACATTTCACTAAAAAAATAAAATTATAGTATATTTAAGATATTATTGTTAACATTTCAATTGGATTATTATAGTTGAGGAATGAATAAAAAAAATAAACTAAATTAAAAGGGAAATAAAAAGAAAAGGAAAGAGGATTTTACATCTTGAATTATTCTCATTGACAACCTCTTTAAGGACCTTGGTTTTAGAATTTTGGTGAGACCATCATGTATTGGACATGGGGAAAATTATTTTTCAGGGAATTGGGTAGAAATTAAACAATCTAAAATTCTTTCAGGGGTGATGAGAAGAGGTAGTGAGGGTTGTATTTATAGTGGAGGAGAGAAGTGTTTTCGATTATTTTATTCACTGGTTTGTTATTTTGGATCAAGACTAATAATAGTTTTAGAATAATCAAAAAATATATTAAATTAATGAAAAGTATTTAAAATTTATAGTTATTACATCATAAATGACTCATGTAAATTGCATTTAGCTTATAATGTATATATACCGAAAATTTTGGTATTTCACTATTCACCAATAAATCAGGTAATTTAGAAAAATACCAACAATTGCCCATAACAATGTTTTAATGTGTTGAATTCAAAAATTAACATAAATTTTGGAAAATAATTTTCAAAATATAATAAATTTAATTTTTCATTTAAATCATCATTTCTTTGAAAAATTTCTATTTTTAAAATATAACTGAATTTATAACACTTTTAAAAATTAATTAGCATCTAATTAAATTATCTTATAATACTGAGATAATAAAATATTAATTTATGAAACTATTTTCTGAAAATAAATTTTCTATAAAATCATTAAATTAATTATAAAATTATAAATAAAAATTTATGTTTGACAAAAATACCAACACTAAATTTATCAATTTCAAAACATTTATTTACTTATTATATGATATAAATATATCATATTTTCATTTATAAGATACATAATTTTTATTAATAATTTTTATAGGTGAGGTTCCTATTCTATTTTTATATATTCCTAAATTTCAATAAATATCACTTATTTCATTATACATTTATAATGATTTTTTCTATTTAATTACAGAATGAAAACAATTTATTTTATAAGTACCTAGGTTTTTCCATTCTCCACCTTTCTGGAAATTGCATCCTGAAAATTTTTATTTACTTATTTAAAAAGTGATGATACCTTTCCCTCATAAGATTTTCAAATTCGCATGTTTCCTCTTCAACCGTTTAGTTTCACCAAAAAACCTTAACTTTGTAAATTACATTATTCCACAATAATTTCTCTCAATGATCAAGAATATGAATATATTACTCTTCATAAGAAATTTTATCTTCCTACTAAACTACTTCTAGGGTCAAAAGGAGGGATGAATCTGTAACATATATTCTCAACATCAAAACATGAAACACATTATGTACATGAGAAAAACATGAAGTCAAAGATAATCAGTTGGAAAGTAGTCTAACTTCCTCCAACATTTTAAAAGGGCCAATGAACCATGGTCTTAGCTTCTTATTCTTAACAAAATGCATAAAACTTTTACAGTAAGACATTTTAAAGGAAACAAGATCATCTTACTTGAAATAAAATTTGTTCCTCCTATTATCTACATATATTTTCTTCTTACTTTGAGATTTACTCATATTTTACTGGATCATCTTTACTTTCTCCAACACCTAATCTAATAATTCAGTTCCCATAAACTTCCTTTCACCTACTTTATCCCAAAATGATAAAGTTCCACAGTTATTTACATATAATAAAACAAAATGTTACATTATTATAATTGATTGAAAATAATTATTATAAGAAAACTCAACTATAGAAATATATTGATCCCAAATTCCCTGGTAATATATTGAAGAATCATGTAACAATTATTATAAGGTCCTGGGTTTTTTTCTTAGATTGTCCATCATAAGGGTATGAAAGGTTGTATTGAAATTTAATTTAATTCACAATGACTTCTAAAGGTCGTTTCGAATGTTTTAAGTGAACCTGGGATCATGATCAAGTACCATAGAAACAGAAACACCATTTTACCTGACTATATGTTTGAGGTATAGTCGAGAAAGATGATCCAAATATATAGTATCTTGAATATGATTAAAATTTTAATATTTAATCAGTTAATCAAAAATAGCTCAAATCTCATAGTTTCCTTGAGAAGTATTTTATAGTCCCACTATGAAATCCATGGATATTTTTTTCCCATTTCCATTCTGACATTGAAAAAGTTTGAAGTATCCCTTTTGGTAGTTTTCACTCTTCATTATCTTTTTAACAAGTCAAATGATTCATTATAAAATCAGAAATATATTTTTCCATTCCATCCAACCAGTAATACATCTGAATAACCGTATATATATTATTTTTTACAATGTGAAATAAAAATGAAGAATTATTCACTTCACTTAAACATTATATACTTAGTTAAGAATTAAAAGGCACACAAAATATCTTCCCAAATATCAAAAAACAATATTTATTAACAATAAATTTTACACAACATACCATTTTCACCAATTCTTCCTTTTTTGTAACTCGCTATATTCCTTCTATGATGTATCATTTCTATCGGACATAGATGTCTATAATAAAATATGAAGCAAAATATATGAATTTTCTAGAGCAATAACTTCCAAGAAAAAAATTATAAAAAAATTTACCAAGGGGGAATGTTCGATACATAACATGGATAATTTATCATGATGATTTCTACTAAAGAAATACTCCACTTTGTTTTCTTTTCCATGATGGTAATTGATCATGAAATCATAATTCTTTATTAGTTAAATCCATCATCTCTACCTCATGTTCAATTCCTTCAGAGTGAATATATACTTCAAACTTTTATAATCAATATATATTTCATAATTATTTACATATAATTGATGCCTATAAATTTTAAAAGTGAAAACCACATCTTATAATTCCAAATCATCTGTTGGATAATTTAATTTATGAGGTTTCAATTTTCTTGATGCATAATAAATTACCTAATCATTCTGAAATAGAACACAAACAAGTTACTTTAATAAAGCATGAATATAGATGAAAAAATCACCATTTTTTGGAAGGTGAGTCCAAAACTAGAGCATTAACCAATCTCATCTTCAGATCTTGAAAAAAAAATCACATTCTTATATCCAAATAAATTTATCCCATTTTCATGTAAAATTATTTATGAAGATAGATAACCATGAAATGTTTTTAATAGACCATTATTAATATACTAATAATCCAAGAAAACTATAAATATCAATAAAATTTTTAGCTATCAACAATTCATCAACCACTTTTGTTTTGGTGGGATAAACTGTTACACCATCCTTATATACATTGTACCCAATAAAAGAAATTTTTTTTCAACCAAAATTCATTTTTTCTAAATTTTCCTTGAAACTTATTTTATTGGAGAGTTTTAAGGAAATCATTAAATATTTTTTTGGATCACCATATGTTTTTGAAAACCCTAAAATATCATCAATAAAAAAATAAAAAAAATATCCAAATATTCACCAGAAGAATCAATTCATAAGATCTATAAATATATCAAGGGACTTTTTCAAGAAAGAAGGCATAATAAATAACTCATAATTCCCATATCTAGTTTGAAAGGATGTTTTGAGAATGTCACCCCCTTAATTTTCGCTAATGATATGAATATCTCAATTAAATATTGGAAAAATAATGAGCTCCCTAGAGCTTATCAAATAAGTCATTAATATGAGGAAATTGATACTTATTCTTAATAGTAATGTTATTAAATTATTTGTAATCAATGAAAAGGATAATGGAACTATATTTCTTCTTAACGATCAAAACAAGAGCACCCCATAGTGAAGTTCTAGAATGAATTAATCTTTTTGGAGGCAACTCTTCCAACTAATTTTTCAATTCTAAAAGTTCCAGTTAGGCCATTAAATATGTGAGTTTTAAAATTATCTTAGTATCAAGAACAAATTCAATGATAAATTCATTTTCTTGATCATTTATAATACTAAGATACTCATCAAGAAAAATTTTCAGATATTTATTTACCACTTGAATATCATTAATTTGAATAGTTTCCTTATTTTCAACAATGTGGGCAAGATAACTTTCATATCCATCTTTTAACAATTTCTTAGATTCTAAGTATATTATGAATGGTATGGGTTAATTCTTATATAAAAATTGAAATTATTTACCTAAAAACATCTTCAGTTCTACAATAAATCTTAGCATGATAAACAGAAATAAAATCTATACCCAAATTAACATCAAACTCTAGAAAGGAAAAAACAACAAGTTTTGTAGGTAATATCTTTCCACAAACAGAAAAAATAATATGATTATAATTCCTTTTTTCTATAAAATTTACCCCTTGTGCTTTAACTATAAGCTATATATTCATTTCTTGAGGTGAAATTTCCAATTTACCAAAAACAAATATTCATAAATAAAGAAATGTGTATACCCTGTATCAATGAAAACATTATTAAAAAATAATAAACAAATAATGTACCTGATACCACTTCATTAGATAGCCCAACATCTATAGGTGTAGACGCAATGAATTTCTCTACACCATTCACCATATAATTTGGATTATTTCCATCATTCAGATGTTTCTTTGGAAATGTATTTTCATAATTTCATATCTCACCACATTTTAATCAATTTACTGTTTTCTTATTAAGATTAAATATACCATCACAAAGTTCTTTTTCATTGATATATTGGTCCATATGTCCAAACAAACCACATTTAAAACACATCATTGATTTGTTAAGCCATTACACATTTTTCTTTTTACAATGTTGTTTATAAACTAGAAATAGTATTTTTTTAACATCATATTTCATTGGTTGATTCTTACCCATTTCTTACCATCTGTACATTTTCTTATGCTTGTTGTAAAAGTACACATGATCTTTAGAAAACTCCAATCCTACCCTCTTAGAATGTGGAACAAGTTTCTCATAACATTTTCATTCATGTGAGGCCAATTACCTTTGATATATTTCCCTCAATACTGAGTAAAAAAGATAGATTTTACTATCAAGCCCCTGAATAAAATTTGGAGCATACCTTGTATATCGAGTGAAATTTCTTCATACATGACCACTAAATATTCCTTATTTTTTCAATTCCACAAATTTATTTTCTATCCTAAGTGTAACCACCGTATTATAATATTTTTCAAAGAACATTTTATTAAATTCATCCAATTCCAAGACATTAATCTACCTGTTATCTCTAATATTCTTGACCATTCATCATCACTAGTCGAGTTAACCAGAAAAATGATAAATATGAAAACTTTCATTTTCATTATTTGAACACCCCATGACATAAAATATCTTTTCAAGGTCTTTAATCCACCCTTCATCCACCACTGGGTTAGGATATCCACTGAAATAAGAAGGGTGAATCCACATAAAATGTTCCACCATTATCATGTTCCTTTGTGGAAACTCTAGTTTTTCTCTTACATGGATGTTGCCACCATTAGTTTTACCAGCTAATACATTACATTTTCAAACTGCTCAGTTCCAATTATCACCATTATATATTGAGGATTCATAAATATAACATCCTCTAATTGCCTTTTTTACTTTAGTTTTCCTATTTCTTCTACAGAAAACAATTCTGAATAAACATATCTTAGATGGAGAAACAATTTAAAATTCAAATTTTATATCATTTAAACATAATCATATGGTAAACAATCATGTGTTGAATTATATTAATAACATCCTAACCCCTAAATTAATCTAAAAAAATCTCTGATATCAATTATAAAGACTCAATATTTAACATTACAATATCTAGTTAATTCAAATAAAATACCCTTATCACATTCCCAAAGATATTTTTAGTTTAGTGTTTCAGAAAATTTAGATATAAATCATAAAAAATAACCCATAATAATAAAAACTTAGTAATACTAAAATATTATCTATTTCTTCTACAACACAAAAAAATGTAATACTACCTGAATTTGTTTCATGAAATATCTTCATAATATTCATCTTGGATTCTTCTTTTCTCTAACCCATCCTTAAACCCAATAAAAAATTTAAAACATGGGATGAGCATAAAAAATATCAGTAAGGGAAATAAAATTTTTATAAGAAACCATTAGTACATTAATAATTTTAAACATATGAAATAATTTCCAGAAATACATACTTCTCGCCAATAAAATATCATAAACTTACATTATGAAAACAAGTGATTTCAGTAAAACATAAAAAAACATAAAACCATAAAGGTAACATAGATAAATAATTACATAAGAATTTAACCCTCATAGACACCCCAAGATTTGAACCAATTATGACTAAATTACCATGTAACTCTCATGTATACCAAATGATATGTCCCTCAGGAATATGTTATGTTATAACCATCATAGTGATTATTAGAGTAACCTTACAGTGGACCACCAATATAAACATATCCAATGCATTTGAGGAAGATATAGGTCTCACCCATTATCATAAACAATTAACAAGAACTATAAAGAAAATCCTAAAATAAGAAAACTTTTTTCACAAAATCCACCCCTTTGAATTTTGTAAAAATATATATTTTAAAGTTGATTTTTAAAGAAAAGTCTCTTACCTCAGGTTCTTCTTACATGAGCTATTTTTAAACCTCCGATATAATGGTTTAAAGAGTTTTATTAATATATTATTGAACTAAATTCATATTTATAAAACCGCATATGATCTTTCTGTAACATCTTTCCACCCATTTATTCATAACATTTTATTATTTTCATTTTTTGGATACATTTATTTCATGGTTTTGATGGTTGATTCATTATGGGTTTTCTTATTGAGTGGAAGAAAAACTATAGAAGTGGAATAAAATATTTTTAATATGATTACATAAATTTACATGATAATATGTATCATTTAGTTTTTTGATATTAGGATGAATCATTAGATAAAACAACAATGTAAGCTATTTAATTTATTTTGGTATTTTTTTATGACCATCATGAACTTATATCATTTTACTTAATTTTATGTCTATAAATTATTTATATAACATTAAAAAAGATATAACATTCATATTGAAATATTTTTAACCATAATAATTGTTTTTTGATCAACCTTGAAGGTGGTAAAGGAAAAAATGACAATATGATGTTCATGATGGCGGTGAATCTCCACATTATAGATGATGTTTTCATTGTCTAGAACTGGAGGATAATATATGAAGTTTGATGATGACTATTACATTAAAACAATAACATTCTATTATATTTAAAATACACGAGTTATCATGTCCCTTGGATGAGGGGGCTTGAGAAGAGAATAACAAAATAAAATAAATTAAAATGAAAATAAAAGAAAAACAAAGATGATTACTTATTGAATTATTCACGTTGATAACCTCTTTAAGTCCATTAGATTTTTCCTTTTGGTGAGACTAGAGGGTCTTAGACGTGTGGAAAAATATTGGGAAGAGAACTGGGTAAAAATTCAATAATCTATAAGGAATTGAGGTGTGAAGATAATAGGTGGTGGGGTGGCTTTGGTAGTGGAGGAGAGGAGTGTTTTTTGATTATTTTATTCATTAGTTTATTATTTTGGCACAATACTATGAATAGTTTTATAATTATCACTAAATATATTAAAATAATGAATAATAGTTATAGATTATGTTTATTACAGCTGTAATGAATCATGGAATCATGTATATAAATTATAATGTATATATACCTTAAATTATTGTATTTCACCATTCACCACAAAATTAAATATTTTACAAAACTCCAAAAAAATACACCCCAACCATTTTTTTCAACATGTAGAATTTAACAATGAAATTCATTTTTTGAGAATAATTTTCTATGTATGATAAATTTAACTTTTTATTTAAATCATTATTTACTTAAAAAAATACCAATTTTAAAACTATAACTGATTTTATAATGCTTGGAAAAAATAAATTAAGGTCTCATAAAATTATATTATAATCTTAAGAAAATAAAATATTAAATTATGAATCTATTTTATATAATTTAATTTTATTTTAAATGATTAAATAAATTTTTAAAAAATAAATAAAAATTTATGTTTCAAAAAAATACCAACACTTAATCTATAACTTTCAAAAAATTTAATTATTTTTTTCATGATTTAAACATATCATATTTTCACACAAAAGATACATAAATTTTATTTGTTATTTTATAGGCTAGGATACTATTCTACTGGAATATATTCCTTAATTTTTATAAATACTATTTATTTTTTATACATTTATAATTAATTTATCTATTTAATTCTTGAATGGAAACAAATTATTTTATAAGTATTGGGGTTGTTATATATAATATCAAAAGTTTAACATTCATTATTTTAAAATCTATAATATTTTTTAATGGAGATAAAAGAAAATTATGTGTGGTTATAAATATTCATTTTAATGTAAAATATCATTTTTAATTTATTTCTCCATTATAAATAATTTCTAATGAAATAATTACCATAAATTCTTATGCAATGCTAACACAATATTTATTCAATTAATAGAAAATAAAAATAAAACATTTTATTATTTTTAAAAGTAATATAATTTGAATGAATTTTTGGGACCCATCAATTATTTGGATATATAATACATGTTAAGGATGTTTTTAAGGGTTATATTTGAATTACACTTCTTTAGTTTTATTATCAAATTCAAATTAAATGAATTGTTCCAATAATGGCATTAATTACATATTATGAAAAATAATGTTTTATTAACTGATTTAAAATTCTTGAAAATATTTTATTCCTCAAATTTACTTATATATGGTTTTTTATGTCAACCATGGTACATTTATCAGATAAATATTTCTTTATAGTTATTATCTTTACCCTTAATGAGTAATAACCTTTGTTATCTTGAAAATCATCAAAAGGGTTTACAAAGCTCTGAAACCAAAAGATAAGGATCAAAAAAATCACCTAAATATATCTAATTTTTTTTATGAAACTATTGTCAATAATTATTATCTTATATATTTAATATATCATTTTTAATTTATTTCTCCATTATAAATAATTTATATTAATTTAATAATTTATGAAATTCCAAGAATACCCCACCCCACTCTTACAAATGGGAACAATATCTACTATGTTATTGAAATATCAAAAGCCTTTTGGTATATAAAATGACTAAAACATATCTTCACTGAATCCATTAAAATTTCCAAGAGAATATTGTTTCAAAAGAAAACAAACTTGGGAAATATTTTGGTATAAATTATAAGTTGTTGTCTGAAGAAGTGGTATTGTTTTTAACCAGGAATTTCGAATTTATTTCTTATTATACCTCCTTCAAATTTCAATAAAACATGCTGATAAAAAAACTTCAATCTATCATATATACTGATATTTTATTCTACTAATTTTATAACCTACATCCATGTCTTTCTTCTATAAATGGGAAACGAAACCATCGTTTAAGTGTACGGTGGACTACCACCACATGAACCGATGTGATTAGTTTTCCACTACCACCTCCCAAAGAAATAAGGGATGATGGACATAATTTATATATATGATATTAATAACATATTTATAATTATTAAAAAGTCATTTATCATATATTTTCTTGTCATTCTATCCATTGAAAAATGACAACATAGTTCATTTGTATGTGTGGATTACCCCCTCCACGAAGTGATGTGATACATTTTCCATCACCACATAAAATGAATGATAAATATAATTATATTTAAATAAAAAATATTGCAATTAGGATAGTTATAATTCTATGAATCTAAAATATTACTTACCTTGTTTCCATTGTGATCTTTGAAAAATGGAAATGTTACTCATGTGTACGTACGACTTAATGTCTCCAAGATTATAAAAAAGTTCATTTTTCATAACCATTATACATGGTTAGTTTTAGAAGTATAATTGATATATAAAATGATAATTATTACATATATATTATTATAGATATGATAGAATAATTACATCATTGACCATGGTATATTTACCGAAGTTATTATGGACATATGAGTCGAATATCATTAAAACATTTAAGTTGAAGATAATTGATTGATAAATTTATTATAACATAGAAATAAAAGAAATAGTTAACTTGAAAATGGTTTTTGATAAATTAAATAATTATCCTAATTTTATTGTTTGTTATGATAATGATGGTATGTGATGAGTCAGAGTCGAGGTAATAGACACTTTACTTTAAAAACTTGTTTTAAAATATTTTAATGATTAATTCTCTATATATTTTTCTTTCAGGTCCATATTCTTAATAATATTTTATATATGTATTATATGAACATGAATTATTTATATAATTAGATTTTACATCTCTTTTTACCCACCTATAATTACATTAAAAATGAATCATTTTGTGTATTCTATACGTAATGTTTTGACAAAATAATAAAATGTTTTATTTTTTCATATATGGTATTAATAGTTTATCAGGCATCCATAACCATAATTTGATGTTTTGATTCATTTAAAAGATTTAATGTTCTATTTAAATTAAAAACCTCAATTAATTTTTCTACGTATTTTTAAAATTGGTTTTAAATGGATTGTATATTCAAAAATCATGAAATTTTTTCTTATGGGTGTAAATATAATTTTTATGATTACAATATTAAAATTTTCTATATTTGATATGTTATGATTATGTTATGGTCCTTAAGAAATTTTTATAATGATTGGTGGTTCCATTATAAATTAATTGTGGGTGGTTATATTATAAATCAAGGATGGTTGGTTCTATTATAAACTAGGGATGGGTGGGTTTGTGATATCCCTCCATTTAATTAGGTTAAAATTGTGTTGTAATTTATCTATATTAGTTATTCATCTTATAAGAGATTCTATAAGAGTGATATGAAAATGTTTGAACGAGTAACATACATTATTTATCTATTATTTATATTGTTTTTACGGAAATATTTTGATTTAAAAATGTAATAAATTAATATTATGTTTAATGGAAATAATATGTTTTTTCTTACGGGTGAAAGGTATAACTTTTTGAAAAACGTTTTATGAGTTTTATTATAATAACAAAGAATGTTTTTTTTCTAGTCATATTTCTTAAGAAATGTTTACTGAAAATATTTAGGTTGAGAAAATAATTTCTTATGTAATAAAATATTTATTTTTATCCCAAATTTTATTTTGGAAAAGGAATTATTTTTTATAAGTATTCATGAACTAATGGGGTTATTTCTTTATATTTATATCCCTTACTAATATTTGTGTTCCCATTCCACATTTCAAAAAATATATAAATATGGTTTTGGGAATTATTAGAAATAATGATGATGTTATGATGAAAATTTTAATGATATTTCATGAAAACGATATTATTGATGTAAGGGTGATGAAATAATTCTCTAAAACACAAAACAATAAGGATAATAAAATGTAATATAATTAATTATTAACTTAAAAATCAAGATTATGTAATTTTTACATCCATATCCTTATATTTAACAAATAATATTGTTAGAACATAGTCAATGAAGTAGAAGAAAAACCCAATAAATGTAAATTAAGTTAAGAAACCTCCTTCCTTGAGTCTCGACTCACTGTGTATATTATTTAACCCCTATATAATAAAATAATATTAGTTATTTACTTGTTTAAGAAACTTTTTATGGTTTATTCACTTATTATTAAATCATTTATTTCAATAATATATATTATTTATTAATCAATTAAGTCCAGGTTGGGTGTTTTGAGGATGTTCTGATCATCATTGAAAAATGAATATAGTAGGTTGACTATAGTCAAATGGCGAATTATTCAACCATATCTATAATATTATTCATGAAATAATTAACATTTTCATACCTCCAGTACAATTTTAGTTCCAGACATAAAAAGAGTTGATGAAAATAAAATTTATCATCTCACGAGGTGATAGTCTGCACATACACATGAGCAGTGTTTTTAGTTTTATTTGGATAGAAAATAAATAATTAAAATATAGTATAATATTTCTAGAACCATTATAAAGTTAAAAAAAATACCTTCGTTAAATCCATCCTCATAACCATCCATGATAGGAGATATTGAAAAATGATGTGTCGTTATGTGGAGATGGTAGTTTAAACGTATGCACATGCAATGATTATATTTTTAATGATTTTAATGGTATACAGATAAATTATATATTCCATTTATTGATTAATAATTAATTAATTAAAATTATATATATATATATATATATATATATATATTAAATCCATCATAATATTCAATCCTGAAAGGTTGTGTTGAAAAATAAAATATATCATTTTGTGAGGAAATAGTCTTCACGTATATACAAACGATGGTTTCATTTACAAATTAATGGATAAATAGATGGATAAATATTATTCTACAAAAAAGAACATCTCAACATATGGGATATATTGATTTTATTATGTGGTAATAAATAGGATATAATTGAAGGGGGTTGAAAAATAAATAAAATCTAAGAACATGATTTAGATTTATACATCCTCTTTTGAAGACCACCTTCATATTACACCTTAATACATATAGGTTGGTATTTTTTTTGATTTAGGGACCCCTAGGATGTGGGGAGAGATGTGGGAAAGTGTTTTAGGTAGTTTTTTTTCAATATAAAAGGTTTAATAGGTGTGAGGAAAATAATATGTGTGGTATCCTTATATAATTGAGGATAGTTTCAGTCATGGAATCATATAAAGTTTAAAATTAATAAAACAAATCATGGTCACGTAGAACCAAATTGATATATTTTGAATCCATGATGATGATAATTTGAAATTTTTCCATCCAATAAAATTTAAATAAATTGATGTTTTTCTAACCCTTATCTCATAACATTAACCTCCCATTATCCCCATTAAAATACCTCCAATTTAATAGAATGTTTATAACGGTCACATTTAAATTTTAATATTTTTATAGACAATTAAAATTCACTTAATTCATGTTGTTTCATGTTAATAAATATATAAATTAAATTATTCTTTTAAACTAAATTTTCATCATGTTATGAAAGGACCATATAAATATCTATCTCAGTGAGTTTAGAATCCCTAGCATAACTGAATATAGAGACCCTCACCTAGAAAATGATATAATGCTAGATTTGTTTAATGATACTATAAATTGGTTAATTATACCACATTCTGATAAGAAGTTCCCTACCTCTCCATCTAGAGGTAATACACATCTTCTTCTATTATAATATCGAAAATTGAAGTCATCTAACCTAGTTATGCTCAAAGGGGTAGATTAACCAATCGTATGTTGAAACCCTTCCTGCTCAACCCAACTCTACTAGAGGAGTATATTTAATGGGAACCTAGAGAAACCTATAGACCATGGGTCCCCAAGTAGCTAAAAATATCCATAGAACATAAAATTTCACTACTCTATTATGACTATTCTTACAAAAAATGCGGTAAAATGACCTCAATAGAGTGTCTAGACCATAAAAGGGTGTTAATAATCCTAAATATTTTTACCTTCCTCATTACTCAGCCTCTTAATCATCCAGTAACCACTAAAATGTATTAGGGGATTAGTTACTCAGTAAGGTGAGAAAATATACAATTTCTGTCACCATACCCCTGGTATTACCTCATTCCCCACCATAATTAAAGATCAATAAAAGATAATATCATCTATTTCCCATGTATAAATCAGCCTACTACTTAAATATTGAGACTTGGGAAACCATCACAAATCATGGAGAACCCTCACCCCATATCCTTGAGGGACTATTGACAACATCATTATAAGGGATGTCTTGCACCTGATCACACGATAATTCCTAGGGAATACCCAACTCACATACCTATACCATCATTTTATCATAGTCATTAGAACCTATGGTTTCCCACAATGGGCTGCCCATTATACTTCGACAATGTCTCACTCTATCTTATACAAAAACTCAAAAGATACAACAGGGGAGAGAAAACAAATTTAATATATATTTGGAACTGTACATAAAGATACTAGTGTAATAGAAGTTTATAACTGACTCTATATACTCCTATTCAAATCAAATGAACCAAATCCTCAAAGAGGATAATGGGAAGGAAGAAATCTATCCTATTTCCATTTCCATCAATAAGACCATTTATTCTACCCATTTGCATAGATGAAACCCTCAAAGACTATCCAAATCTACTAATTTCATTAATTTCTCATCCTCTAATGTGGATCCTAAAACTTATAATGACATTTATAGGAATATTTATCTATGAATAAATAAATGGGTCTCATTTTCTTGTATCTGAATTTTTTCAGGGGGTTTACTAACCCCACACCTACTTTGCTCCATCACCAATATCCTATCAAAATCAACACTGGAATATGATCAATAACCAACACCAAATATTATCCCTAGTAGGCTCATATAATGATAAAGACTCTAAATTATAGTTATATATGTAAAGATACTTTAAATATACTATTTCCTTCTCCAAATTTAACTCTAGAGTGAGAAGGCATGCAAAACCCTTAATGAGGAAGATACATAGCCTATACCATGGAATACACAATTTATACACCCAATGGACCACTATGGGAATTTAATTATTCCCATCTCAACATTTATTTCTCAATTACATTTTTACCTAAAATGAATACTTGTTGTGCGATCTGCACGAGATCTTAATCTATGTTCTTTATCTTTATTCATGTCATGTAACCCATCATTGCATGTACACACCATGTACCACAAATGGGATTCCCGTCCATGGACTTAGACACACCATAATTTATGTACCCAAGGGTCCTATATAGAGTCTCCAAATGGAAAAAAATGTGAGAACTTCTTCTTCAACCATTATCAAACTGATAAACTAAAAGTGGTCTGTTATTAAACTACACACGAAGTGATCAGAATTTCTAAATATAAAAACCCTATGAACCACTTAAATTTATCAATTCCTTAACAAATCCCACCTCTGTGGTGCATATCAAATCTAATAGTATATAAAATACATGATAATAAATGACATAAATGGGATATAAGATGATGTATAAATCACAATAATTATTTCTACCTCATGGTGGATCATTGAGGATTCAAGGTCAAAGTAATATGATCCATGTTCTATGATCATCGCATCCTAATTTGTCTTCTATCTACCTACAAAAAAGTCCACATCCCACTCTCTACTCCCCCTTAGGTCGATGGAAACAATTAGAAGAGATATTGCACTCCCTCTCATGTGAGAGATTGGTGGAATGGCGTTAGGTAAATAAAACTATAAAATAAATTAAATGGAATACCCATTAAAATTCCAAAACCAAGTCCTAAAACATGAATGTAGTTTGTAACTCACATGTGTAAAATACCTCATTCCCTTAAGTATGGAGAGGAATATCTCTATAGGTCATGTCGTGCACAATAGATTATCACTCTATAAAAATGATATAATTGGGTTTATATATTTATGGTTAGACAAACGATAATTATAGAAAGTCCCTTCATCTACTTGTAAACTCTAAATAAACCAATGCTAAAAAGAAAAATATTATTATTATTATTTGCATGACATGCACTAAACTCACTAATTATTTAAATATAATGTATTACATAAATAAATTAACATTTATGTAAATGATACTGAATAAAATATACCAATTCTTTGTGGTCCATTGTTTCAGACCACCAATCCACCTCAACATTTAACAAACCTAGAAAAATAAATATTTGTTTACAAAATAAATATTTTAATATTATTAATGGATAAATAAATAAATATTGTGTTCTCGAAATGGTGAATAAATATTTATTTCTCATTTTTTCTATTAAATAAATAATTACCTAGAGAGCATAACAAGTGATAAATAAATATTATATTTTTAAAAATAAAAAATAAAATTTATTTAATATTCAACTCACATATTTATTCTATATAATAATTGAAGATTGAATATTTGTAATAAAAAATCCGGAATAAATATTTTTCTTCAAAATTAGAGAATAATATATAATCTAAAATTAAATTTTATTGCAATTTATTTAACATTCATGGAAACACTTAGTGTGTGATCCTCTATGACTCTTTCTCAATGGAATTAAATTGAGTGGCCTAATGCCCATGTTAGATTCTATCAACATGTCTAGGAACACATAGAGAACTAATTAAATTTAAGAATGATGTAAACCTTATTTGAAAGTTCAATGTGTAATATAATTCAATTTTTTCAATATCTCTAGAAGAAAATTTCATACTCATGTTTTCGATCTATATGCTTGGTATATTTTTATTTAACTGACTAAAATGTACTCATATATAAACCATGAAGGCCATATAATTAATAAAATAGTTCTATTTCAATCCAAGGGAATAAGATATTTTCTTTCATTCACTTAGAGGGGACAAATATTTTCATTAATTATTCATCATTGATATATCACTCATGATACACCCAATATATCTTCTTCAGTATGAACATATAGAATCATGATTTTCATCAATACATAAAATGACATTGCTTATGATTTAAATTAGAAATAATCTCACGTATAAGGGTCATTATACATTTTCACATTTCAGAATATCTAATGAAACAAATATAATATCTAATTTATATTGTTGGGTATTTTCTAATGACATAATATCTTAGAGATTTTCAAGTGAAACATTATATTAATAAGTATCAGTGTCTTATGATCCCTATAAACATGATAGTATGCATCATTGATGTCCTATAAGATGATATGATCTGACCATATAACATAGGTCTAAGAATATTATCACAGCATTTCTAGGATCTCATCATAGCGAGGGAAATATATTTATATTTGATGTGAAAATATTTTAGTCACATTATCACAATAATGTGAAATAAAAGAATACATATCATATGTTAATATATTTATTATATTCATGTATTTGAATATATAGTTATTCAAAATTATAAAGTGATTTTTTCAAGGTTACAAACTCTAACTGACTCCCACATACACTAGATCCCACTACTAACAATACTTAGTCCCCAATCTCTCACATGATGTGCACACTTCTACTGATATAATAATTTAGTTAACCGGTCAACCATTTTATACTCTATGAAATCACTTATTACTGAGACCCCACCCCTTTGAGAAAAACTCTTCAAGAAGTGATACCTATGATTTGTTTTCTTCTTTCATTCATTTGATCTTGGAAACATAGTATGATCAATGATTATAATATTATCTCTATATAATATGATATAATATCTACTACTAGGTACCAAATTAAGTACTTTTAAAAAGTTATATATTAGAATATATTATTTAGAATCATCAAAAGATGTAATATACTCTTAATTTAATGTAGAATTAATATCCAGTAGCTTCTTTGAGCTATTTTAGCACATGGAATCTTTGTTATAGAAGAATACATATCCTAACTGGAATTTTATATCATCCTAGTATATCTAGAAGTTATAATTTGTATATCCCCTAATGAATATTTTCTTTTATCCATAATCAACCTGGAACATATCTTCAGTATGCATTAAATAATAAAGTGTAGTCTTGACTGTCATCCAACAATGGTATCTGAGGTCTTCTTGATATCTTCATGCCATGCTCAAGGAATAGGAAACATAAATCCTTGTATATAGAACGGAATACTTGAATGACCTTATCATTGATGAATAATAATTGTGTTCAACCACTTTATCTCCTATCATGTTTAGTGACATGTTTTATTTGAGTGATTTATCCCATATAACAATAGAGACAGTCCACTCATATATTTTTCTATATTGAATATATTAAATATCTTAACAATATATGTACCATGACATAGTTTAAGAATCCAATTGGACCTACCATTATGAATCTCAATCCCAATAATTTAGGCTACTACACCTAAGTAATTCATAGATAATCATGTGTTCAAAAAAATAGTTACAGATTTTAAGATTGGTATCTCATTTATAATTAGTATTATGTCATCAACATAAATTAATAGAAAAATGAATAAATTCCATTAAACTACATTAAGAAACAAGTATCACTTTTATTATTTTTTTAAAAATATTCTTTTATTTATTACTCAAATAAAATGTTTCAGGATACAAATTCTTTCTTCATTCCATAATTGGATCTCTATAACTTGCATGCCAATATTGCCATATTTTGAATCACAGATCCCTCTAATTGTTTAATATAGATATATTTCACAGTTTTTTCAATAAGGAAATCAGTTTTGACATCCATATATCGAATATAATAATCGTGGTCATCAGGTATAGAATGGAAAATTTTGATGTATTTCAGTATAGAATATAGTGAACATATTTCATGAGGGTCAATGCTCTGAGATCACTCAAACCCTTTAGAGACTACACTAAACTTTCATTTACTAACTCTACCATCCATGTAAATTTTTTTATTTAATACTCATTTGAAACCAATTTTCATTACATATATTATAGGAATTACTAAAATATAGACATGGTTTTGGTATAAGAATTTTATCTTATAATTTATCTCTTATTATAATCTTGATACTTTTGATACACTTATTTCTTCCTTATAGGACACGAGTTCATTATTATCAACTAATAATATTTCAATATACTTTGTGACCTCTCTATTACTCTTATATAACACTCATGCCTTCAGAACGTCACCTTCTCTGGGGACATGTGGAATATTTTTGTTTTCCAACTCCAGTGTATCTTCAGCCTTAACTTCATCAATGTCTACCTTGTTCCAACAATATTCTTTTGATATGTGCTCCCTCCCAATGATCATGTAATTTTTTGACACTATTACCTTTCTATCTAATTGGTCATATATATAATATCCTATTTTCTACTTGGTATATCCTATAAAGAAAGAATTAATGCTTGGGGTGAAATTAGATTTCCTAAAGAGGCCTTAAAAATTCTTCACAACACCACACTATATGTTTGACAACATGTATTTTAGTCCACACCATATATAATATAGAATGTTATTCACCAGATTAGTTATCACATGATATATTTTATGAACCTTAGTTTATAATACATATCCCAAAAGGGATTATGGAAGACTCTGATGACTCGTATTTGATCTCGTTGTGTCCAATAAAGTGGGGTTACTCAATTCACTAACACCATTACATTATGGTGTATAAGTAGTATTTAGTTGAGATAAAATCACAAACACCAAAAGATAATCGGTGATCTATTAGTTAAGATAATATTTTACACTATCTAAGAAGAGTTTATTTATCTTGAAACAAAACTACTTCTCTAATTTATTATTGAACTCCATAAATGTTTAAAACATTTCAGACATATACCATATTGGTATACATATAAATATCTACTAAATTTGTCAAAAACAATTATGAAGTAAGAAAATCAACCTCTTTATTCTTCATGAAAATTCAAAAAAATGTTCTTACAAACCAATTCTATAATCTTTATACCCCTTTTGCCCACTAAACTAAATGGATCCTTATCCATTTTTTCTATAAAGAAGCATCAAATATATCAACTGGTTTTATTTTCAATTAATATAAATACTCATGTATTTTCCCCTAACCCGTAACTCTCTCACTTGGCCAAATTTGGTCTGTTAGAGGACCTCAAGCATGCCTCCCTCTATGCCAGAGACTAATGATTAGAAGGGGGGATATGATGAGTATAGTGGGATACTATACATACTGATTTAGAGTTACAATAAAATGTTAATAAATAGTATAAATAGATTCCATAGTAATGTAAATAGCATTAATTGTATAACATACAACTGGGAATTAAAAGTAGGAACCGACAAACAAATAATAATGAATCATGTAATGATATGTTGAAATGCATCTAAATTTCATACAGAAGGTAGTAAAAATAAAAAATAGATTACTCGCATAAACTTAAAAGACCCTAGTCCTAAACCCCTTGTTGGTACCTTTTACAAAATTCATCCCATCCAATAGAAAACGATCATCAATAAGGTCGGTTTCCCTTGTCTAAACCTACAAACAAGTAATCTAATCAGGTGAAAAATAGTTTCCCAAATAGGGTGTCAGTAAAACTCAGTAGTTTGAAACCACCATGTCTTAAAAATACATATAATAATTTCATATGATAAATTGATAAATACGTGTATTAATTAATCAAATTTATATAACAAAACAACCCACCCACATCAGCATTGTACATGAACATATTTAATCATGTAGTACAACCATGCCAACCATAACCACAAACCATGGAATAATTATATGACTAGTAAAATATCCCTATATACTAATTTTAGCATCTAGACAAAGCCCTATCTATAAGAATTCCATCATTTGGGCTGAACCCTCTATACAAGCATTACATTTGGAAACTAGGACATTCCAACTGTATAAGAATTATAGTATGAAACATGAACAATACTTATATATAATAATTATAGTATGAAACTAGGCCAACCCTTATATATAAGCCTTACAAAATGAAACTGTTTCATGCCCTCTATGTAGGTAATAAAACATAAAACTAGGTCAAGCTCTCTATAAAAGCGTTATATCATGAAACTGGGCCAATACCTCTATATAGGAATTACAATAAGAAACTATGCCAAGACCACTATGTAATCATTATAGCGTGAAATTGGGCCAAGCCTAATTTATAAGCATTATTGTATTAAACTATGCCAAGCCTTCTATATAAGCAATACAACATGAAATTATGTCAACAATTCTATATATGCATTAAAACATGTAACTGGACCAAGACTTTTATATAATTAGTACAACATGAAATTAGGTCATGACTACTATATAATAATTACAAAATGAAACCAGGCCAAGACTTCTATATAATAATTACAACATAAAACTGGGTCAAGCCACTATATATGCATTAATACATGAAATTGGGCCAATTCTGCTATATATTCATTATATCATGAAAATGAACACATTTCTTATTAGTCAGGATATCATAATATTATATCATAATCCTCCATGTTTAATTCTATAAATTTTCATTTTTCTTTCTATTTGACATTTTTTTTATATCAAATTACCTCTAGTCATTTTTAAAAACAATAATCCATTTCTGATGAGATTCTATATCAGGCAATCAACTATTTTCACATGTCATTCTAAATCCACTTTAATCCATTAGTCAATTTATTATTATTCAGGGGGTATCTTACCTGATGGGTAGCCACAAGCTAGGTCACATTACCATTGAATCCAAATGGATACAATGAATAATACATCATAATATTTATCATCATTCATCATTCAATTAATTAATGTGCATGTTTAGTGGATTTAATCACAATATTTCACATATCAGACAATTAAAAAGTCCATAGGTTTAGGTTTTAGACCACCACACTTTAATCAAAGTTCAATGAAACACTTAAAATAGGTAACAAATACAATAATGAAGGTGAATAAGATAGCAAGAAGGAACCTAGGTCAAGCAAGATCCAGATCAACAGAAACAAAACTGTGGTTAAAATATTCCACTACCTCAATTGGAGAATAGAAAAAGAGAAGGTAAAACCTAATAAAAACAACTCATCAGAGATCGATTGCTAGAATGGGTCATCTGGAATGGAAGAAGAGACTCCAAAATCGCCTATAAATCACCTAGGTCTTAACATAGAAGGGATTTACATGGAGAATAATGATATTACATACACATCGTAGATTTAAAACTATTAATCCCAATAAATACATGGTGTGTAATTCGTTCATGATGCTTATTTCCAAAAATATGAGTTTTTTCAAAAAAAACATATCGCCTCAAGTTAAAATTACCCTTCTCGAACATTAATAATCTATTATTAATTTCATGACATGTATCCATCTCACATCTTAAACTTGTTACACATAATATTTCAAGAGATGGTTACACATCAGGTAATATTTACACAACATGTAAATAACCTATTGGATGTTTTAATCCCATATTTTATAAAATCACTTGAACCACCACTTTATCCTTCCAAACTCATAGGGATCCATCATAAGTCACTTTAACACGTTTAAATCTAGACTCTATTAATTGAAAAAATCATACATTCCCAGACATTAGTTCATTTTCAACAAAAAAAATATATCCTTCTCAAAATGGGACTCGATCAGCAGTATTTAAAAAAATGGAAAACCCAAACAAAATAGGCTCAACACAAAACTCAATGAGGCACATTCCTGAAAAAATTTGGGATCTTACAACCTTCCCACCATATAATAGATCATCCCTAAATACTTCATGCATCATTTTAGGGTCTCAATGAACATCGTTTTCCATTGTTCTTTCATATCATACTCTCTATCCCATGTCTCCCCTTGAACACACCCATGTTGCCATTGTAGCCAATCTAGATGTATAGTCCTACCACAAAGATAATTTTCACTATGGTTCACAATTTGGGTCGGATTGTCCTCAAAGGATGCATCTACACTAATCTCAGCATCCTAAAAATCAACCACATGAGAATATTTTAGATGATATCTCCCAAGATACATCATATAAATCTCATCATTCATGGAACTATAGTTCTATGGATGGGTTAATCGGTACACCACTAAAATGACACTTTAAACTATCTCAAATGGCCCAACAAAACTAGGTGTTAGTTTTCCTTGTATTTTGAACAATATTTCCCTAACCTAGGACACACCCAACGGAAAACTGTATAAGAAACCTCAATCTAAAGAAGTCATATGTGATAGTAACCCTATGATTTATTCTAACTATATGCGGTCACCACCCACCTCTTGATCAAATAAACCTAATCAGATGTCTCATGAATGATTCAAGTTCTAACAAACATTGACTCACATGCCTCTAACCAAAAAAGAGGAGAACAACACAAACTTCCATATAAATCCTCAATAGGTTTGATTTGGATCGATTAATATAATATATTATTGTATTTAAACTCCATGATTTCTATATAAATCTTCCATGAAACACTAAAATCGAAAATGCAATCTCGTAACATAACTATAAGAAAATGAATAGTTTGTTTAGATTGATCATAAATCAAAGTATGATAGGTCAGAATCATAATACCATGTGATCCAAAATCCTTCAGAAGACCCTACTAGAACAACGATGTAAAATGAGTATCTCTATGTGAAATGATGCTTTTTGGAAAACTATAAGTAAAAACTATCCCACTCATAAATAATAATAATATCATTATCATTGAAGGTTTCCTTAATAGTTAATTAGTGGTCTACCTTTGTTATTCAGTCTATTATCACCCATATTGTATTTTTCTTTGGGGTTTACCTGGGTAATCCTATAACCAAATCCATATTTACATACTCTTATTTCATCTTTTAAATGGGAATATGATGAAACATACCAGTAGTCCTTTGATACTAATATTTCACCTACTAATAGGTGAAATATCTCCCCACAAATCCAGTCACCTTCTTCATCATTCTAGGCCACTAGTAATATCTATGGATATCCTTATACATTTTCTTCAAATCAGGATGTACCTCCCATCTAGAAGCATGAAACTCTCTCATAAACTCCTCATGAAAGCACATAGGAACCAATACTCATCCATGAAAAAGAGTAGAATTAACACTACTAAGAGACCATAATGATGGTGTCTCCCCATCATATAAGCTATATTTCAAAACAAATCCATTTGGATCAGATAATTTACTTCTCTTGATCTAGTTGAGAAGTATAAGTTTGATAGATGTCGATGTTAGAGCCACTCATCCCTAGGACCCTCGAACATATTGATTCATGTCTGAAAAAATATCCATCATCAACAACTCATCATAGTACTTCTATACTACCAATTTATGTTTCCTCCAACTTAAGGCTTCCATAATGATGTTTCCTATTTCTATGTTATAAGGCAACTGAAAATTGAAATAATAAATATAATAAACCCACCTCTTATATTGAAGGTTTCGGTCCCACTGAGAAAAGATGTACATGAGTCTCTTTTTTACATGTATCCCACAAACCACTCACCTATATGATAATTTCTCCAACATCTCAGTGAATGTACAACCATTTATAACTCTATATCATGAGTATGTCAATTCCACTGATTTGATTTCAATTATCTAGAGCCAAAAGTAACCACTCATTCCTCTTGCATCATAACTACTCTGATTCCAACTCTAAATGCATCGTATTACATAGTACATGATTTCCTTAGAATAAGTAATTTAAAGATAGATTTTGAGTTCATAATACCTTTTAAATCCTAAAAATATCTATCACAAGCATCTTACCAAACATACTACACCCCCTTGATGGAAATCCTTGACATCGATGTTGTCATATGGAAGAAGTCTTGGATAAAATGTTGGTAATGACCTATTAAACCTAGAAAACTCCGAATCTCAAATAAAATCACAGATCTCTCCCAAGATAATACGGATGTAACCTTCTCAAGGTCTATAAACACTCCTAACTTTGATATAACATGACACATTAAGTGTGTTATATCGATCCATTAACTACATTTAGTTATCTTGGCATAACGATGTTGTTATATAAATGTACTCAAGATGATGTCAATATGTTGGGCATGATCTTCCACTGATTCGGAATACATTGAGATGTATTTGAAAAAGCCCACCATAAACTAGATCATAAAAGGATGAAATAACTGAGTCATAAAGTCTATCAATACCATTGATGTGTTTTTAAAACAAAATAGAATCACTATAAACTCATACAATCCATACCAGATCCTAAAAGTTGTCTAAGGTATGACCAATGATATCACCTTCAACTTGTGGTATCTTGATCTCAAATCAATATTATAGAATTTCTTAGAACCTCTTAGCTGATTAAATAGATCATTAACATGTAAAAGAATATATTAGTTCTTGTCCATCATCTGATTCATTATATCAAAATCCACACATAAGAACAAAGTACAATAACCATTCTTGGAAGAAACAACTAGAGAATTACATAGAGACCGATTGGGATATATGAAACCATTAGATTTCAAATCATCAAACTAGAATTTCAACTCCTGAGGCTCTGTTGGTTCTATCTAATAATTTGTAATAGAGAATGTCTTAAATTATGGAACCAACTCAATCTTCAAAATGATATCTCACTTTGGTGGAAATATAAAAAATCATTAGAAAAGACATCCCAAAAATAGTCTACCACTGGATATCCCATCATCTTCTAAAAATGGGGAAAATAGATGCAACATGGTGAAACCTCCCATGAAATTGATCACATACATTCCCTCTTATGTCATTTTTATGAACCCATAAGCCTTATAATTCTTCAATGTCTCTAGAAAGAAGTGGATTAGGAAAATGGCCACAAAGTTCAACTAAGATAACCCTTATTGATCCCCAACTTCATATAGAATATCCCTCCAAATCTTGACAAGTCTACAAAGCATGTACATATAAACCTTATCCCTCTTATTTAAGGGTTTATCAAAGTGATTGCATGTCATATAGACCGGATCGATCTAGAACTCGGCTACCTATTGGCCTCTATTTCTAGTTAATATGTGTGGATGATGTAGCTAAAAATCTCTCATCAACTCAAAAAAAAGGGATGGTTTGAACAATATCACATTCCATAGATTGCACGACCCTCAAGAAGATTTCATAATGAGGAACATCTATCATATCCTCAAGAGCTATAGAAAGATCTAGTTCTGATGTTTTAGGATCATGATGATTTATACTCTCCGGATGCTTAATTCGAAGATGATGAGGAGGCATTTTATCTACAAGAAAAAAACACTCCTTAGAAAACTATCTAAACACTATTCTAACCTTAATAGGTGACAATATCAAAAAACCACTGGAACATGGTCTCTCAAATAATGTATTATAAGTTTTTATTATTACATAATAGTTTATTTTTTTCTTTTATTTCATTAATTTAATTTATCAGATATAACAAGTATCTCATTTCATAGTTCATACAATAAAATATATCACATGAAATAAATATATCCTTCTCATGAACAATGCATATCAAGATATTTCCCTATGTGCCTATAATTATGTATTCATACTCATCTCACAGAATACAGGGCCACAAGTATAAATATAATGAAACACCAAAATCACATAGCTTGTGAATCACCCCCAGTAAAATAACATCAACAGTAATAATTGAATATCATTAACAATAATATAATACTAAGGATCTATGATTTTCCTGTGTATAAGGGTTACATATTCCCATGAAAAATCTCATTACTGGGTACCAACACATCATAGTCTCCATTCTACCATTACCAAATAGCAAATAAATAGAAAAGAACCATCTTCCTTTAATAACACATTATACTTCTCTAATCTAGAATTCTCTCAAGTGGCCAAATAATATTGGTTATAGAACCCCAAGAATGTCACCCCGTGTTCCAGAGGCTACCGCAGGGTGTGATGAGTATAATAAGGAGACTATACCCCCTAGTTTAGAGTTACAATAAAGTGAAAATAAAATGTATAAATAAATATTAGAGTAACATAAATAGTGGAAACATTAAAACATACAATTGGGAAGTAAAAAGAGGAACCAATGAACCAATAATAAAGAATCACGTAACAAAAGGATGAAATGTATCTAAATGATAAACTGATGGTTGTAAAAATAAAATAAACAACTAACACACATAAACCCAAAATACCCTTGTCCCAAACCCCACTTAAGTCCCATATCCAAACTACATCCCATATAGAAAGAAAAAATCATCAATAGTTTCTTTTCCCTTGTGAAAACATTAATCCATGTAATCTGATCAAGTACCAAATGAATACTTGACTAGGGTGTGAGTAAAACATAATAGGTCGACACCATCGTGTCTAAAAAAACTAGTCTGATAATAAGTGAATGAAATAAAGAGGTAAATAGTTTTATTAATTAATCAACATAATATAATAAAATTATCTACTTGATTTAGAACCATACCTAAATATCTCTGTTCCTGTAGCATAACCAAACCAACCATAACTAGAAACCATTCCCTAATCACACAATTGGGAAAATACGTCAATATATGCATTTAATCATTTGGTTCACACCCTCTATATAATCATTTTAGCATTTAGTCCAATCCCTCTATATAAGCATTAAATCATGAAATAGGGCCAAGCCTGATATATAATCATTACACCATAAAACTGATCCAAGGACACTATTTAAGAATTACAGCATGTAACTTGGTTAATCCCACGATATAACAATTATATCAGGTTATTGTTCTAGGAATGATATATAATAATTACTATAAGAATTTGGGCTAACACCGTTATAGAATCATTACAATATAAATATTGGCTAAGCCCGCTATATAAGCATTGTAACATAAAAATGGACCAATCACTCTATATAAGCATTACAACATGAAATCGGGCCAAGCCCGCTATATAATCATTACATTTTAAAAATGGGAAAATAATACTATATATGAATTAAAATAGTAAACTAGTCCAAGGATACTATATCATTATTATAATATGAAACTAGACCAAACCCTATATATAAGAATTATAGCATAAAATTGAACACAAGTCACAAATGTGAGGATAACACAATATCATATCATAAACCTCTATGGTTGATTCTGAACATTACTATTTTTCTTTTAATTGCACATTAATTTTTGAATCAAATTATGATGAGTAACTTTGATAAACAACAATCCATTATCAATGTGATTCTATATCAAGATATCACTTGAGTTCTTATGTCATGATAAACACACATTAAGCCATTAAAAAATTTATTATTATTCAAGGGTTCTCTCACCCGACAGGTAGCCACAATCTAGGTCACTTTACCATTGAATCCAAAGGGATCCAATGAATAATACTTAACAATATTTATCACCATTCAAAACTAAATTAATTAATGATCATGTTGATTCAGCACAATCTCAATATTTTACATACTTAATAGTTAAAACAAACATATGGTTAGATCTTAGAACACCTACATTTAACCATATATCAATTAAACACTTACAATAGGGAATACCAATAAGAACGTAGTTTTAGAAGATCAAAAGAATGAACATTGATAAAAAAAGATCAATATCAACATCGAAATCAATCCATTTTCAGAATATTTTACCACCCCAGCTGAATAAAAAAAGGAAGATAATATATTACCTAATAAAAATAACTCACTAGAGATCAGTTGATTGAATTGGATGTTCATAATAGAAGAAAAACTCCAAAATCCCTTAGAAACCACCTAGAAATTTTGAGATAAAGGATGTACACAATGAAAAGTGAAATTAAATATGTATCATAGATTAAAAACCATTGATCCTTGAAAATACATTACATGTAATCCTTTCACATCATGTATTTTCTAAAATATGAGTCATACAGAAAAATGCATCACCTCGTGTTAAAATTACCATGCTCAAACATTACACATCATGTTTTAATTTTATGAAATATATCCATTTAATGATATTAACCTATTTCATGGAATATTTCTAGTGACATTTTCACATCATGTACCATTTACACAACGTGTAAATTCACTATAGATAGCTTTAATCCAAGGTTCAGCAAAAGTTCCTAAACCAGCTCTGAGTTTGTCTAAACTCATGAGGAACCCTCATAAGCCCATTTAAAAATATTAATCCCATGATATATTAATTCAAAAAACATACATACACAAAATCTAGGTTATATTCCCCATCAATTTCTCTCTAAATATGAATGAGACTGGGTCACCAAGGTTTAGAGACAAAGGAAAACCCAAACAAAATAGGTTCATTTAAAAACACAAATAGGTACATACTAAGAAAAAGATGAGATATTAAAACCCATATTGATATAACTATGTCAGAAACTTCTCATTTACATGGAAAATTTTATGATACAAATCTTGGGTATAAAATGAAACATGTAAACTTGATTCATTATCGATATCCAACACTTGTACCCATTTTTTAATGTGAAAAGACAAAATTTTCATACTATAAAATATTTTTTCTTTATAAAAGTGGAAACCTCTAATTAAAAATTAAAAATAAATCCATATATATTTGAACTATATATGAATATAATGTTTTTGGAAATGATAGGAATATAATGGTAGTTATTTAAAATAATAATTAAACTTTTCAGAAATGTATGTTGGTAATTTATGATAGCCAATGAAACCAATCATACATCATTGGAATCTCAAATATATACCCCACCTCTAGTAATCTTCTAAAATAAACATGGTTCCTATATTTGGAAAAAAAATATCACCACATGGGGTATCAAAAACCCAATGTTTATAAATAGAAATATTAACTTTGATAATGAACTCACTTGAATCTTCATCATTATTTTTAACTAGGGTGAAGTTCTTCTTGCAATGGTCCTTCTTACCATAAGAAAAGCATAGTTCATGTTATTACAAATCCTACCTTTAGATCCTCCTAATCTTGGTATGGTAGTGTGTAATAGAATTATATAGTGAGTATGTTTTGGGGAATTATCCATTTTCCATCATCTTGTTCACCATAAGTACTATTGGTTTTCAGGCCTCATATTATTATTTAACTTTAAAATTAGAGTAATTTGTTATAAGAGTGACTTATCATTGTTTATTATATTAAAATCCCCTAAAAACAAGATTAGTCTAAGGTAGTGAAGAATGTATAATATCCTTGAATAATTAATCAGTAACCTTAAACCCTATAATTTATAGATGTTTAATATATTTAACCATCTTTACCACATGATTCCCATATGGTGAACTAGATTATATGACTATCATGGGTAACTTCAAAAAAATAATCACTAGTAAAATGTAGTGGTGGTGGGACTCTAGTTTATCTTCAAATAGGACACTAATATTGATGTGTCTCTATTTTTTTATGTGGGTTCAATTGGTGAAAATAAAAATGGAAATAAAACTGGTTTGTTTTTATATTTAATTTTAAAAGAATTTTTTTAACCTTTGATATCCCCATACTTTCAATGTTAAATAATTATTCAAATTTATACTCTCATTTTTTTTTCTATAATCAAGTAAAATATCACTCAATTACCCTATCTAAGAATTTTCTTTTTGATTTAAGAGATGAAATGATCACCACAACCACCAATCTCCCCAATCCTAGTAGCCAAAAAGCTCCCATTACACTTAATTCATCCCACACATCACAATAACAAGAAATAGAGATGTCCTAAGTGACCTATGTGTGTGACCCACTAAATAAGGAAGAAATATTCAATGTTAAATAAATAATAAATCTACTAATTTTAATACACATTTAATAAATATTTAGATAAAATAATAAGTGAATAAATAGTTAAAATTTATAATACATTAACATGGGGGTAGGTAGAATCACCTCATTTTGGCCACTATGGTCTTAGTGTATCATCACCCGCGTTATTATGAAGGGAAATAAAGGAAATAAGTAAATAAATTGAGTTTAAAGATTATGGAAGTGGCATTTATGAACAAGGGAGAGAGGTTGAGAATTCACAACATAGTGAATAGTGTGTTATTTAAAGAATAATTCTCAAAAAACCTAGTTCCCTCTGAAGTTATCCATGTGAGAATCATGAGATTCGTTAACTTCTTTGGGTGACTCCAAAGGAATTCACTCATTTTTAATTCATAGAAATATTCTTCCTCTTCATTGGATGATAAAAACATGTCTAGAAATAAGGATCCTAGTGATTCAATTAGATATTGTCTTTGATATTTCTACAATCTTGAGAATTATTCCCCATCCTGATCAAGTTACGTGATGCCTATGAGATGAATCTGGATGGAATATTTAAGTACTTCATAGCTATAGTGTAAAATCTTTCTCTATTTTTTCCTCACATGTGAAGAGGAAGATGCACATCATGGGAAAATTTTGGGTTGGTTCTAACAAAGATGGTGGGATAGATTTTTGTGGACCAAGTGTGCACTTGGGATTTAATAAAAAACATCATTAGATTGTTATTGAATTTTTTTCTTCAAGTTACATAAACTATATGGATTCAGGTAATGGTTTGTTATTGTACTTTGGGACAATCATTTTTTTGGTTACCTAGACCAAGGGTGCAGGAATTAGTCAACAAATTTGGGTGTGAGTTGGGTACATCAACATCAAGTGTGTTTTCTAAGTTAGATCTTTGGAATTTAATACATCTCAATTATGGGATTATTTGTGGTTTGGAATAGTATTTGAGTAACACTACACAAATGGTTGTTGAGGGTGTAATATTTTTTGATCTTATTGGTATAATAAAATATGGGACATATATTAGTTATACAATCTCGGTTCAGTCATTTCATCGAGCACTTGGTGTGTTACCATCATTGAAGTTAAAATCGATTCATGTTGTATTATTTTGTCCTCCTATAATCTCAATCCTACATGGGTGGAAATCATAGATAGTTGTGATAACAATAAATAGAATCTTTAGATGTATTAAAATGTTCACTTTCAGACCCAGGTTTAGTGTTCTTTGCTGCTTTGTTCATTTAGAGATCTGACATATATTATGATCTCTATTATAAGAATTATCACAATATTGTGGTGTGGTTTGATTAATTCTCATGGAATGATTGGATTTGTGATCAGGATTAGAATATAAGTCTATAAATGTCTTATTTTTTTATATAATCAATTGATATGGAATAGAGATTCAATGGTTTATTCAATTTCAATTGGTATTGGTTGAACTATATAGTGGATCCTCTCATTATTTCCTCACTAATCGGTCGATAAAACTTCAATTGGTGTTAGTGTTCAAGTTCATCATATATCTTGGACTCATGTGGAAATATGGTCATCATTGTCTGGCATAAGCCAACTTCATTGTGTGTAAAAAAAGGATCTATTAATAGGGATATTTGGTTCGACGTCACTGGTCAATATCATCTTTATTATCCAAGTTCCAAGCATCAATAGTGGAAAACAGGCTTGCGATATAGGGTTTCCACCTTGTTTAGTATTCATCCTCATCAACTTCGATGAGCTTCGTCTACATATCCATGGTAGTACTTATCACAACCCTTCCCTTTATTATACATTAAATCACGATTTATTATATAAAATTACACATAATGAAACTGGGAAGATCAATAATTATAGTTCATTTTAGAATTAGGTACATTACATAAATACTTATAATTCGGATTACATCTCTATTAATGAAATATTCCTTAACATGATCATAATATTCCTTAGTATTTTAAACTTCATGGGATGACCTAGCGGGATATATAAGAATGGGTGAGCTATAAAGCCTAGTAAGAGAGTAAAGAAGGCATTAAATGAAGAAATTAATACATGTTAGACAATATTAATATAAATGTGTAATAAAAGTAGTGAGAATCATATACAATAAAAATGAGGCATGATATAGCATGATAACATAAAGGCGACATGGTACAAATGTGTCACCAACATAAAACACTACATCATAAACATAGTTTAAAGTTAATTTCCAATACATAATTTTGGGGAAAGTATCATGATTCATTAGGTTCACTCCCTAATCTATTTCATGACATCACATGAGACTAAAACATTACCCATTTCATTGGAGTGCTATATAATTTTGGGGGAAACTGTTACTTCAATTTCATTCTCATTCTTAAGTGTGACACATAGATCATACAAAATGGATTTATCCATCAACTTATTTTTTTCCACGATCATGTAGTGTGGAATAAATACATGGAAGTCCAGAATCCATGGTTATATGTGAATATAGGTGAACACCCTTATAGGAAATGGGAATGGTATTCAGAATATAATTGTTTGGAATTTAAAATTATGGGTAAAGTCCACCAGTATAATGAGATTGTATGAATTATCATGGGATTTATTGATGAGATTGAATGTGTACAATCATATTTTAAACATAAAATGGACAGTGAGTGGGATTTTGAATAAAATATCCAAATATTCGGGAATGATGATAAAAGACATAAGATAAAGAAGATACAAGAATAAAGAGGACAAGGGTAGGATCCTAAACCTTGAGAGGGTGATTCAAAATACATGGGAGGAGATTATTTAGAGATTAGGAAAAATTAAAGAAGACACTATAGATGGGATGGAAAATTAATTATGTTATAAATGGTTTTTGAGTGGGGAGAAATGGGATCTTGGGTGTGTTTTTGTAGGAAATGAGTGGGGAATTATTTATCATTTCTCAAACATAGGTTTTGGAATATAAATAAAAATTTTACCAAAACCACAAAATTTAGCATGGTTTTCTCCCATTTATTCTAAAAAAGATGATTGGTAATAATTATTTTCAAAGTATAATGTTATAACTTAGTAATATAATACACTTGATGATGTAAAAGTGAGTCATATCCTTAATAAAATTATTTTAAATCATTAAAATATATTATATGTTTTGGAGGATTAATAATAGCATTATAAAATATATAAAACAACCACAAATAATATTAGTTTAATGGGAAAATATATATTTGGTCATTTATTACATTTTTAGTATTTATTACATCATTTTGGTTTATTATGATGTACAAATGCAGACAATATATATATACTGTATTTATTTTTTACCAAAAAATCGATTGCATTAGAAAATTATGAAAAATTCACTATTTGATAATTTAGAAATTATGATTAAAAAAATAATATTCATTTTATTTTAATAATTATACTAATATGATAATTTTATCTTAAAAAAATCAATATATGTTCAGAAATTCGCTGTTTTTTTGACAATAATATTTTTCAAACCCTTATACATTTAACATCATAAAAATTATATGATAATGTATATTTAATATTCATTATTCTGTAATAATATTTCAATAAAAAGTTATTAATTTCAAAATTCTATTAATTATTCAAAATAAATTCCCTAATTAAATTTGAATACTGCCTAAAATACAATTTCTATTTAACTGTATCAAAATAAAAAAAAACAAGAATAAAGTAACAATAATATGATGAAAATATATTTCTTATTCGATAAATTGTACTTATCCATCTTATTAGGGTATTGATACATGTCCATACAATACAGTATAAAATTCATTAAGAGTAAGTTGTTTGATAGTGAGACTTTCATTGAGTGGTTTAGCGTATATGGTTTAGGTTCTGATCTCGATAATCTTGAACATCAATCGTAAATAGTTTCACTCATTATTATGTTGTTGTATAAAAACCTAGGCATAGTCAATGAAATATCCTGGTGATTATATCATCTTCAGAATATCTAATAAATAGGATCTGTATGGTACTATCATACTATTTGAGGCTATTACTTTGTATGTGTTGTTAGAGTTTTTAAAAACCTATATGTATACTAACCATATGACCACTTTTAAAAAGCTATATTATCAATAGTAATGATACATAACGGTCTTTTAAATATGATTTCATAAAAGAAACCAAATAACTACAACTATTTTATATATCTATAATATATAACAATGCATTTAATTAAATTTCTAGTATAATTTTATTTAAAAAAAATTGGGTTGTTATAATATCCCCCATTGAGAAATTTCACCCTCTAAATTTTCATTTCACACAGTAAAATAGATGAGGGAAACTCTATTTTATCACCTCCTCTAGTTCCCACATTTATTCGTCAAACAAGGTGTTTCTCCAAAACACTTTCACCAGGTTCATCATCTTAATTCATAGAACTCTATCTCTACAATCCAATGTCTTCGTCGGTTTCTCCTAATAGGTAATATCATTCTCTAATGGTAACACCTATGGATTGCGTACACTTATGGGGTCTGGTATGTACTTCCTCATTATAGATTCATGGAACACATCATGTACTTGAGATAGGTTAGGTGGGAGAGATATTATATTAGCCACCACTCTAATGCAATCAAGGATCTTTAAGGGATTGATGAATCATGAACTAAGCATTCCATCCTCCCCAAATCTCACGACTTTCTACCATGGGTATATATGAAATAATTCCTTTTCTCTAACCTCAAACTCTATATCTCATCGATGATTATCAACATAGCTCTTTTTTCAACTCTAGGAATCCTTAATGTGTTGTTAAATGGTATTGACCCTTTACACCACTTCCTTGACCATTTCAAGACCTAGAAGTTTGTTTTCCACATATTAATCCCAACAAGAAGGTGTTCCACACCACTTCCCATGAATGTCTTGATAATTATCCATTTTGATTCTAGAGTGGAAATTTATATTCGATGATAACTTGTTCATAGGAAAATATTGACCCCATCCTCCTTTTAAGGAAATTGAGCATGCTTTCAACATTTTCTCAAGTGTATGGATAGTCTTCTAAGATTATCAATTAGTTTGATGGTGATAAGCCTGGTTGTGGTTCAACATAGTATTTAGAATGTATTAGATACTCTTATAGAACTTTCATATAAATCATGGGTCTCAGTAAGATTAAATTTATAGTGGTGTTCCATGTATCCTCACCACCTCTTTTCTGTATATCCTTACAAATTGATCGAGTAAGAGGTCCAATAAAATTGTAATAAATTGAAGAGTATTTGTAAGATGGTCCATCACAACCCCTATATAATTATTTACTCTTGATGTCTATAGAGGACAAGTGACAATGTTCATGGTGATTTTCTCCCATTTCTCGGTAGGTTTGTTTAATGGTTTCATCATCCCTTTTAGATTTTTTCCTTTATTCCTTTACTTGTTTACATACAAGACAGCTTGATGTATATTACTCAATATATTTATTCATATTTTCCCACCAATAGAGTTCTCAAATATCTTGATACATCTTTGTGATTCCAATATGGATAGAAAAATTTGAACTATATTCATTATATAATAGATCGTTTATTAACTTAGGAATTGATGGTACACATAGTCATGTCCCGAATCTCATACCTCCTTTTTAATTAACATTTAAAACCTTGGATTTCCTCTTTCATATAGCTTGCACTTTCCTATTAATTCCCACTTCATCTCTTTGAGCATCATCAATCCTATTCATAAGGGATGGTTGAGAAATCATTTATTAAATGATTGATGATGTTCCTTCCTTTATGATTCCCATGTCCATACTTTTCAAATATGAGAAGATCAACTCCTTCCAAATTCCCATCAATTATAAAATTGCTAAATACTTTCCACTGAGAGTGTTTTTCACTTTATTTTCATTCCCAGGATGGTAGTGGAATGTAAATTCATAGTCCTTGATCATCTATAACCATCTTCATTGGCGTATATTCATCTCTTTATATGTGAAAATATGCTTGAGAATTCATAGATCAATATATATTTCAGTCTTCTCCCAAAATTGATAATGGAATCATATTTTCAACATGAAGATCACTACAGACAACTCTAGATCATGTGTTTGGTAGTTGTTTTTCAACTTTTAGTTCTCTTGAAGAATAGGCTATCACTTTTGCATTCTACATTAACACACATCCAAATACCTTATTTGAAAGATCTCTAAATACCTTGAAATGTTCTACACTTTTTGGTATCATGGGTGTAGGTGCAATTTCAATTCCATGAATCTCTCTTCATATTCATCAATCCAAGAAAACATAAATCCCTACTAAGTTAGGTTGGTTAGAGGCTTTTACAATCATGATAAATTTATCACAAATCAATGATAGTACCCAGAAAATATAAGGAAACTATAGAGGTTTATCATAGATGTTAGACTCATTCATCCTTAAATTTGTACTCTCTTTGAAGGGTCCACAAATATCCCATTACTTATGATAGTATGCCAAAATAATGAGTCTTCCTTTAACTAGAACTCACATTTTTTTTACATTACATAAATATTCTTCTATCATATGGTCTTTAGAACAATGCTTAAATTCTCCTCATTAACATCCTTGATTTCGGAGTATATTATAATATCAACAATAATGTATACCACAAATTAATTGATTTATTCTATATAGACTATGTTCATCAACATTATAATTTTTTTTAGGGAATTGGTGAGTCTTAATGGAATTACTATGAACTCATAGTGCCTATGACTTGTTTAAAAAGTAGTCTTGGGAATATCCTCCATCTACACCAATACATTATAATATCATGACCAAATATCCAACATAGATATGTATTTTTCTCTATGTAGCTAATCAAAAAAGTCATCAATCTGTGGAAGAGGATAATTTTTATTTATCATTATCTTTTTTTGACCATGATAATAAATAAAGAGGTACATTGACCCATAATTCATTATGATGAATCGGACCTATTCACCCCAAGGTAAAAAAACATGGGCGTATGAACCCTATATCCAAATTCTCCTATACTTTTTTTATTTAGATCATCATGTTTCACAACAGGTATTCTTTATGGAATCATTGATAATGGTAATTCCCTTAGTATAATATATATTTAAAATTCAACCTCTTGGTTAGGAGGATGACTGAAATTATTTGGGAAACACATCGGTTTATTCCCTCAAAATGGGAATATATTTGAGGTTGATATTTTCCTTAAACTAAATCATTTGATCTAGATACACTTTCTAAAAGGGAAATAATAACTATACTTTAGATTTTTGTGCTAAATTATATTCATCCTCCTTCTTGTACATGTATAGAATCAGGGGTCGATTCCTGATATAGAGAGTTACTTCCTTCTCATATAAATTTCTGTTGGATCTATACAATTAAAGAAAATCATTACCTAGAACAATATTAAATTAAACTAAAGGGATTATCCAAATTAATTCTAGAAATTTTATCCCATAAATTTTGATAGGGGAGGATTTATATACTCACAATTCAATAATCATCCCATTTTCTATTTTGTTCGATAAGTCTACTTCCATGCATTTTTGTTGTGTTTGAATTGTTATAATAAAAATTTGTGATATGTAGGAATGTGTAGAATCAAAATCAAAAATTATATTCTCTATTATTTAATTAATAACAAGCGTACCTATCAACACATAATTTTCGGGATCCAACTTGATAGTTGTGATGAAAATTGATCACCCTTTCTTCCTTGATATTTTTTGGTTATTTCTAAAAACCCCTGTATCAGTGAATTACATTTAAAAGTTCTTTGGTTCTTTGTAGTAAAATCAATTAACAATATGCTAAGGTTTGACCAGTGAATTACATTCCTACATGGAATTATTGGGGTTCTCCCATCTATAATCACTCGTTAGGTGTCCTTCCTTACCTAACCTAAATCTTCTCCTTTTCCCCCTTTTCAAATTTCCGGGGTTCTTCTTTCCTCCCATTTTACACATGTGATGTTGAAATTTATTTTCACCATTAGATTTCACCATCAGACCACAAGAATTAAACTCTAATTTTTGTTTATTATCCCTATGATGCCATTGAGATTCATTGATCTCAATTTTGACATTGAGGGTACAATGGACAGTTTTCTCATATCTATCAAAGTGTCAGATCACCATGGGTTTTCTTTTACTATTTTGTATCCCACCAAAGAAGTTGTTAACAATGAATTTTGGGGGTAAAGACAATGTTGGAGATGTATCATGCATGTCTTCTTAATTTTTACATATATACCCTACTATATTCATTGTAATTTTTAATTTAAGGAAAGGAAAGACCTTTCCATTTTAAGTAGGAGTGTGTGAGAAAAATATTTTTAAAAAAACATTTTCCAGAATTCCTTCCACCCCATCACCTTCATATCTTCTTCATGATTCATATTCTTCATCAATTTACACCACTAATTAGCTTCTCCCTTCATACAATAAATATACAGTAGACCTTTGTCTTTCTTATAACATCTAAGGACAAAGAATTTTTTATCAGGGGAATTGATTCATTGTTCCTTGATTAAGAGATTTGATGATTTATTGATATTTCATAGACTTTATCGTACGAAGGTCTCAATTACAGCTTTTTCTTTCTTAGGGGAATTTGGGAACTCCTCCTACATCAGGTTTTTATACAAAACCTAAGTCAGATAAGAGATTATCATAAAAAAGACTTCTATTCCAACTCCCATTGGGTTGGGCAACTTCTTTGTAAAGCTATCGCTTTTCCCTTCACATTGGTTGTTTACTTGATTCCTCCTATTTGAGGACATTGACTAGAATAAAGGGAAAATTATGGGTGATTATCATTATTCTATTAAACATATAAATGGGAACCCAATGACATTAAACGTATTACTTATAAATTACATTTAACATATTAATTTCTAGGATTCTATAGATGTTTTCCAGGACCTATTTCCTAACATGTATTCTTATGTGAAATATTTTTCCCTTAATAATGGTTCGTAATGGGAATGTAAATTTTCCAAATAATATCCCATGGGAGTGTCAAACTATGTGTGTATCAAGGCCCATTTTCGTTCACCAGTTCACTATTGAGTCTAGCTCAATGTAGTGTTTTTAGGTTTTACCCCTATGTACATAGGTTCTAGAGCCACATCCACTTGTACTATCCAGACATGGATGTATTTTATTGATAAAACACTTACTCTATACTTTAAAAAAATGTGTTGTTTTCTTATGCTTAATTTTATCCCTAAATATTTTTCTAGATTTCATAATCCTAGTCTGAAAAAATAAATAAACTTTTCCTTTGATTCCAACTATGACAACCCTTCTCTTTATTAAACATTAATTCATGATTTATGACATAATATTACATATAATAAAAAATGGAAGATAGATAAGTATAGTTTCATGGAGAATTAAGTAAATTAAATCACAACATAAAATATGGAAGATATCACCATTGATGAAAAACTTCCTTAACATGATCATAATATTCCTTTGTACTTAAAACTGCAATGGATAACCTGGGAACATACATAAGAAATGGGTGAGATATAAACCCCGGTTAGGGAGTAAACCTAGAATAACATGAATAAATATATACATGTAAGATAATAATCATATCAATAGGTAAAAAAGGAGTTAGGGTCATAAACATGAATAATGAGGTAACATATAACATGATAACATAAAGGAAATAAGGGGAAAATTTGGAAACAACATAAAACACTACAACATAAACATAGGTCAAGGATAAATTCCAATAAATCATGATGTAATAAAGTAATTTGATGGATTAGGTTCACTACCTAGTCCCTTGTATTATATATCACGAGACTACAACATTACTCAATGCATTGGAGTACTATATAATTTTGGGATCACCTATCACTTTCATTTCATTCTCATGCTTAACTGTGCCACATATATCATATGACATAGATTAATTCATAATAAAATTTTATTCCATAATCAATCATTGTGTAATTAATATATTTAATTAAAAAATAAATTCATATATGTTCATAATAGTGAACACCCTTGATCATAAATGGTTATAGTATTCACTAAACAGGTGTTTGGCATGTAAAATCGTTGTGAAATTTAGGTAACCTAACGAGAGAGTATGAATGTTCATGGGAAGGATTGATAATAATGAATGTGGTCTCTAATGATTTAGAAATTAAATATACATCAATTAGGTGTGGAAGAACGTATCCCACAATTAGGAAATGAATATTAAAAAAATATAAACAAGACACTTGAATAAATATGGGAAGGAGAGGATCCTTTACCTTGAGTGGCTGATTAAAAATGCTTGGGAAGAACTTATTAAGATCTTGGGGGAACCTTGGGAGGACATTAAAGATTGTAGTAAAAATTAATGATCTTCTATTAGGTTTTTGATTGAAGAGAAATTGGATCTTGGGTGGGTTTATATAGGAAATGATTTGGGAATTCTATATTATTTCTCAAACATAGGTTTTGGACTCTAATTAATAAAATAACCACATACATTTCATTGTTGTTTCCATGGTTTCATCCAAATAGGGGTGGTTTTCATTATTTTATATGTCCAATGTCAAAACATTGTAAAATAATACTCGTTTTTATATGGAACAAGGTCATGTCCTTAGAGAAATTATTTTAAAACTTTAAAATATATTATTAGTTTTGTAGGATTTAAAATTGATTTATAAAGTAAATAAAATAACCTAAAAAGCATATTATATAAAATAAAAAACATATATTTGGTCATGGATGCCATTTTTAGTATTTATTACACAATATTTAAATATTATAATGTCATAATACACACTGTATATTTATAATGAATATAATATATTCCAAAAAATTATACTCTCTTAAAAAAATTATGAAAAATTCACTGTGGGTAATTTTTATGTTTTGATTCCATATATTATATTAATTTTATTTAAATAATTTTCTCAATATTTTAAATATAACTTCTAAAAGAATAATCAATATTTATTGATAAATACACGGTTTTTTGACAATAAAAATTTTCAAATACTTATAAAAATTACATATAAATTAATAATAATTATATAATAATTTATATTTAATAAATTTTATTTGGTAAAAAAATTCAATAAAATATTATATATTTCAAAAATCCATTAATTAGTCAAAATATACAATATAATTGGATTTGAAAACTACCCAAAAATACAATTTTTATTTTATTGTATAAAAAATCCATTATAAAGTAAAAATAATAAGATGGGTATATATTCATTATTCTACACAATATACATATTCATATTATTATGGTCCTGAATAAGATACATTTAATACACCACGAAATGCACTAAGAACATGGTTCATGATGGGGAGACTTTCATGTGGTGGTTCGGCATATACAGTTTGGGTCGTCATCTCGATGAGATTGAACTTATCTTGTAAATGGTTTTGTTCATGCTTAATTTATTGGATATCATCTTGGGATTCATTAAGAGAAAATCCAAGTGATTCTATATCCATTGGATGTTCCAATAAATGGGCTTCATAGGGTTTGATCCTACTTATTTAGAATAACACTTCCTTTTGCTATTTCAATTGGACTTTTCAAGACCCTAAATTTATACTATTCATATGATCGCTATTCAATGACTATATTGTCAACGATAATGATACTTAAAAGTATTTTAAATAATATTGGATATAATAAAACCAAATACGTTCATTTCTTTTCTATATCATTAATATATAACAATGAATTTAATTAAATTTTAAGGGATATTTTATTTATAATAGTTTAGGTCATTACATAACATGGCCATTTGGACTGATGTTGGAAAGCCTCAGCTTGTTTTTATTTTAGTGTTTAGTATAGGCAAGCTTGGTTGGCATACCTTTGATCTAGTAGGGTTGATAAACATCCATTCAATTGGTTGGGTGGAATAGAGCATCTTATCCTCCTGTAAGATTTAATTTATCATATGTGATAGTTTGAGAGAAGTGACCTAGAGGAGATCTCGTAGTCAGTAGAGGACGAAAGTGTATAAGTTTCATTTTCAGTAGCATAAGACACTATAAAGATGAATTAGGGGTGAAATCACTTTGTAGGTGACAATGGGATAACATTTAGGAACTTTATTCTGGGAATCCATAATTGCATGCTATCACATGGGAAGTGATCGTAAAATGATATCCTATTCATTTTCACATGTTTAGTTAAGTGACTAAAAAGATGTAGTATAGGTGTAGATATTTATAAATGTTTCTCATGCTATCAGTATATTTACAATGCATCTTGATCTTCAAAAATATATTTTTTTGCGTATTTTGTCCCAATCTATTTCAGAAAAATGAAAATAAAATTCCCAAAAACATTTCCAAAAAAAATATCAATTCATTTCCATTAAATTAAAATCATGTTTGTTTGAAATCAAAAAAATTTAATCATTTAAAAATCATATTTATTTCTAAATTAAAAATTAAAATTTACAAAACCAAAATCAATGTATGTATTTTTAGAAAACTTCAAAAATAAATTATATAAAGAAAATTATTTCCAAATTAAATAAATATATATTATTTCAAAATTAAAATCCAAATTTTTATTTTTTATTGTACTTGAAAATTAAATAAATCATTAAAAACTAGTAATTAATATATTTAATGATTAAATTCAAAATCCACTAGAATCTAAAAAATCATAATTTTAAATAGGATTTGGATTAAATAAGAGGTATTTTCAATGAAAAACATTCAAAAAAATCAAAAATCATGTCTCACATCACTCCCACACACTTGAACAATTTCACTATGGAGAAATGTTTTTAATTAAATTCTAAGAAAAATTGATTTATCTGCATAACAGTAAATACCAAAACTAGAATACGAGGAGATCAAATAATTTTTCCATATAATGTCCATACCTCTTATATAAATTTCACACACTATTTTATTTCATTTTAGATTCAAATTCTAGTTCCACATGTAAATTTGATGGATTTAAGTGGAATTAAAATTTAAAAAAGTAAAAATTCCATTTATCCCTCATTCATAATCTCCCTAAACCAAATTTTATTTTTACACTTCATTGATACTTCTTAAATGACATTTTTGTAAGTCTATTTCACCTTATTCATATAAGTTCAATATTCCCCTCATGTGAATTAATTAATTTTTAAAAAATGGGTACTTTAAATATTTATTTTAGTTTTACCTAGCCACATATTGGTGAGGAAGTTTAAAAATAACTTATTTGAATATATATAGTGGTATTTAACACACACACCAAGAGTCATTTTATAAGAGATTCATTTAATGATCACAATTATGCATTTTACTATAGGTTCAAAGGACCTATTTGAAAATATTTTAGGGAGGCTCATTGAGGTTATGTTCAATCAAAAAGGTCAGTTTACTCAATATTAAGTTCAAATTTCTTGTGACTATATGTTATGATTTTGAAAAATATATATCTTTTTTGTTATCACTCTATTTTCCAAGTCTTAAAATTGAATTTACATCAGACATAGGTTATTTTTTCTTAGTAATATTCCACCTTAAGTATTTTATATTCAATACACTCCTCATATCTATCATGGTAGATTAATTAGGAGGAACACATTAAATTTCAATATTCCTCTATTTTATTTTTTGTTGTTTTATTTTTTTACTTATTTACATTCCTAAAATCTAAAAATAAAAACCTATAAAAACTATGTATAGATTCCTAAAATAATTTTTTTTGTTTATTATGTGGGTATTCACTTCCTGAAACTAATTTTTTGATCCTCCATACACTTTTATTAGACATCATTACATTTAACTGTGGCAAGCCTTTTATCAAGAAAGTTATAATTGAAAATAAGTGTCAAATAAATATATAGGAAATGGGAAACCTAGATATCTTCATTTTAGAACATTTTGGGGGAGTTCTACTGTGCGCTCTTTCAAAGTATCTTTATAAAAATTCTCCAACTTCTGGTCCTTCATCTTGAAGGGGCTCTATGATTCCCCACTCCTAATTTCAACTATATCAAATTGAAATATATTAATCATTCTATATGATTTAGTACACTTGGAATGATTTTTAACACTAATTAGATTCCTTTTTGAATATAAAAGTAACACTTTGTATCTAATTTGAAATTATCTACTCTAGTTATACTTATAATGGATGGAACTAGACTTTTCCTCATACATTAGAGTGTTTTTGTAGGATTTCCTTTTCAATTCCTCCTTTTCCATATTCTGTAAGTTCCTATTTACTCTAATAATTTTAAATTTTGGGATATCTTTTTTGTGATCCTTATAGACTTATTTCTTTATCTCAATAGTCAATTGAATTTTTCTAATTTCTTAGAATACTAAGGTAGGTTTCTTAGTAGGATATTTTAGTAAATTCTATGAATAATTATCCCCATTTTCTCCAATTTGGTTTTCACATAAAATAGATTCCATATTTAAATAATTTTCAAAATAGATTCATCAGTAAAAAATAATGTTCCAAAAAAATTAATATAATTATAGAATTCATAATTCCAATTTTGTCTTCACTGAAACATGGAAATACAAAATGTATCACACTAAAAGTTGTTTTTCCCATGTGGGTGTTTCATTGAATATAATATTTTAAAATCCATTTTTTCCTGACCAAAATTCATGGAAAGTGTTCCTTCATTGAAATTTATTATTATTTTTAAATATTGATAAATATTCTATCTACGATGTTATAGGAATGATTCTTACCTTTATCTCCATCCATTAATGGAATACAGAAATCATTTGGAAACAAAAACCATGTACACATACTAGAATATCTTCTAAAACATCTACTCAGTTAAAATGGCATGATTAGAATTATATATAAACCCTTGGTTGGGTTTGAGTTCTTGTATCTATTAATATAAAAAATTTGAGTGAGGAATAACTTTAATTTATACTTCTAAATCAAATAATGAATTAGAAACATTATGCCCAAATATAGTGATAGGGATATAGAAGATAACTGGGTCTAAAAATTTTTGGGCTATTTGTGGGTTAATAAATACATAAACCTCTTTACATAGTCTTATATTTTCATTAACTCGCAATCTCATTCCAGTGAACATTTTCTTGATGAATTTTATATACCTTGTACTTTTTTGGATAGAATCTAACAAATAGATGTTGATTTCGAAATTTTTGGAACTCCTAAAGGATTTATTATTACAATTATTATTCAAAATGATTCTTGGGTTCTTAAAACCTTGTGGTAAAGGGAGGTTGGGGTTGATGCATGTATTCTATTTTAGCATTCCTTATACATTCTTCATAGGAGGTGTTTCCACAAGTTCTTTTTCTTTAGGTTTTTTCATATGGATATATTTTCTCTTTTGTATTTTTCTATTAATTCTTGATTCTTCTCTAGATGATGATTCTTTTCTACATTCTAGATCACTTACACTCCTTATTGAATTAGATTTAACATTACATTTGGGTTTCAAAATAGATATTTTGCGAATATTACTTGTTCTTTTTTTATTTTATTGGTAGATAGTAGTCAAGGTCTTGTTGTTGGAAATTAAAATTTCTTTTATCAGATCCTTTAATTAGGGAAAATGAACTTTACTTGGTTTTTACCTTGTAGACGTTTGAGATTTTTATCTATAGAAAGGTGGTGGCTAGAAATATGGTTGAATACATTTTTGAAAGGGTGTTCTTAGAATTGTTTCTTCAGCTCCATATTTCTTGTTAGAAAACTCTGTGATTCCTTGGTTGTTTCTTCAATTATTTTGGAATGGTCTTTGGTAGATAGATTTAGAGTTTTCTTCAACTTGAGGAAAATCATCAATGAATTGTTCTTGATAAAAACAGATATGGAAGAAAACTGAGTGGGTATGGTGGTTGATCTCTTCTAATCCTTCATTACAAAAAACTTATTTACAAAAGAGACCGCATCATATATTTGTTTTTGAAAAATAGTGAGTTATAGCTTGTGACCCCTTGTACTTCCCTTTTTTTAATTCTTGTGTATAATTGCTGATAATTTTGGGAGATCCTTTTAATCATCTTTATTACTCCATTAGAAAAAATATCGATTAATTATCCTCCAATATAAGTATCCAAAACTTTCTAGTCTTCTATATAAATCATTAGTAAAATAATACCAATAATTTATTTTCATCATTGGGTTGGTGTGGGTAAGGATTTTTTTTATCCCGTGAATCTCTCATGATACTCATAATGATTCTATCCACTTACTTTTTTGATGGTATAAATCTCCTTTATCACCTGGTAACTCCTCTAATCAAGGAAATACTTTTATTAGAAATTTTTTCATAGTTCATCCTAGGTGGTGAAATCTCCAGGTTGGATGTTGTGAAACCACTATAACAACCCTTCTCTTTATTACACACTTAAACATGATTTCTTACATAAACATGCAATAAAGAAAACTACAAGGATCAAGAGGTATAGTGTCATGGATAATTAGAGACATTAAATAACAACTTAGAACATAAAACACAACATATTTTTTTAAAACGTTTTTCCCATGAGCACAACATTCCTTCGTACATAGCATTGCATGGAAAAACCAGAGGACATGCATACAAAAATGGTGAGTTATAAAGCCAAGTAAGGGATTAAAAAAGGTATAACATGATGAATATAGTACATTTTAGGAAATATTCATGTTAATAGAGAAAAATAGAAACATTAACATAAAGGAATGATATAGCATGACTAACATAACATGGAAATGTGGAAACAACATTTAATGTGATATTAGCATGAGCCAAGGATAATTGAACATGAATCATGAGTAAATCCTCAATGAACTTGAATTAGCAAGAGTAAACCCTAATTTTACTCGAATTAGAATTAGTAAACCATCATTTCACTTGATGTATCAGGATACTAACCTTTACCCAATGCATTAGAGCGCTATTAGGGCGCACCCTTCTTAATCATTTCATTTTAGGCATAAGTGTGCCACATAGATCATACAACATGGATTTATTAAATAACATAATTTATTACATGAATAAGTGATATGGAATAAATAAATTTATGACCACAATAAAGAGGAACATGTTCATAAAGGTGAATACCCTTGTTATTTAAATGGTCATGGTATCACATACACGATGATTTTTCCATTGAAAAGTTTGGTGTATCTTCAGCAGCATAACGAAGTCAAATAGAAATCGTAAAATGGGTTGATGAGATTTAAAGTGGTATATCATCAATAATACTTCAAAAGGATAGTAATTGGGCCATTTAACATAATATCCAAACATATGTAATGGAATTTAGATGCATAATATAAAAGAATATATTGAAAGAAAATGAGGAGAGAGAAATCCCTTACCGAATTTCAGTATGGTAAGGGGTGTACATGGGAAGAATTAATGAGCGAGAAAGGGTTATATAATCATTATAAAATAATAAGGTCCGTATATGGGAGGTGATAAATTATACCCCAACATTTGTAATTAAAAATACAAGGGTATAAGAACAGAAAGAAACTTTGACAAAAATGAGAGATGAAGAAATCCTTTACTTGGAAGTGTGATCCCAAAGGCTTAGGAGGGGCTTGAGAGAGGAGTATTGGTAGATTTGGGTACCTTTGGAGGATTCTATAGATATTATGGTAGAGTATGGTCGATCTTAAAAGGTTTTCATTGATGAGGAAGTCAGATCTTGGGTGGGTTTATATAAGAAAAGGGAGAGAATTTTTTTATTTAGGTTTTGGACACCACACAGTAAAGAAATAAAAACCACAAACTATACCATCGTTTTTTACCATGTTTTTTTACAATGTGGAGTGTAAAACATTATTTTATAAGGACAATGTCATATATTCTTAAAATATTAGGCTTTCATAAGTGGAGGTGAGTCACACTCTCAAGGAAATCATTTTAAAAAGTTAAAACGTTTTATATGTCTTAGAGGGTCCACTAAAGCACCATAAAATTAATCAAACAAATATAAAATCACATTATTTTAAAGACAAAACATATATTATCCGAAAAAAATTATAGTATTTTATTGCATCACTATTGGGTCATTATGATTTCATAAAACACGTTATATATTTAAACTATATTTAATTTTTACCCAAAAATTCGATCGCCTCTGAAAATTATGAAAAATTCACCATTAGATAATTTCGACATCCGGAATCCAAACAAATATTCATTTTATCTAAATAATTTTCTAAATAAGTTAATTTTTTCTTTTAAAATAAAAACCAACATTTATTGAAAATTCATGGGTTTTGAAAAAATGGCATTCAAACCATATTAAAAATTACAATTGTATTCATAAAAATTATTTGAACATTTATTTTTATTAAAAATTAATTTACTAATAATATTTTTTAAAAATATTATTTAATTCAAAAATCTATTATCTCGTAAAAATATTAATCGAATAAAAACTAAAAAATACCATTTCTGCTTTAAAAAATATTTACAAAGTAACAATAATAAAATGAATGTATATTCATTATTCTATACAAAAATAATGCACATAATAATAGTGCTAGGTTCCTGTTACATAACCCATTATAACACCTGCATAAGACCTCAGGGTATGGTGTGAAATGGTGATAAACTCTTGGGATGGCTCGGATAACATCGCTCATGTGGTAATCTCTATTAACTTCAACTTCTCTCATAGGCAGTTCTATTCAATCTTAACATGTTGAAGCTCATCTTGGGCTTGGTCAAGAGGGATGCCTAGTGACGCAACCTCCTTTATGAGCACCAAAAAATGGGCTTTGTATGGATCAATTCTATAGGATGATGTCATCTCTTCCTTTGTTTGAGTAAATTGGATTTGTTAAGGCCCTGTATTTATACTAATCATGAGGTCACTTCACGACAGTTATATTAACAGTGGTAACAATTGTTAACGGTATTTTAAAATCCAAAAAAAAACATAAAACCAAGAAAGTTCCAATGTTATATAGCCATTTTACAAAAAAAGACATTTAATTAGATCAATATGAATTTTCATTAATAAAATATTATGTCGTTACAATATTACCCCCGTAAGAAATATCTCCCTTGAAATTTATTTTTCCCACACTAAAAAATACGAGGGTAACTCTACTTCGTCACTTCCTTTGATTCCCACATTGCTTCTTCAGTATTTTGGATTCTCTATAACACATTTATGAGTGGAATTGTCTTATTTCGTAGAAGTTTTTCCCTATGATCTATGATTTTCACCGGATTATCTTCATATGAGAGGTCATTCTTCAATGGTGCCACCTCTGGATTGAGTACTTGTGATTGGTTAGTTATGTACTTCCTCAACAGTGATACATAAAAAACATTATGAACTTGAGACTGGTTTGGTGGGAGTTATTGTTGATGTTCCACTACTCCAATGTAATGAAATATCTCAGAAGGGATGATGTACCATGGACTAAGATTTCCCTTCTTCCCAAATCTCATAACTCTTTTCTAGGGCGATATGCGAAGGAATACCATGTCTCCAACAACAATCACTAGGTCTTGTTGATCATTATCATCATATCTATTTTTTTCAACTTTGAGTAGATTTAATGTGCTTTTGTATGGTCTTAACCTCATCCACCATTTATTTGACCATTTCTGGACCTAGAAGGTTTTTCTCCCCAACTTTATCCCAAAATGCATGTGTTTTTCACCTCTTCTCATAAAGGGCTTCATAATGATCCATTTGGATTCTAGTGTGGAAATTATTATTGTAAGAGAACTCAACCATAGGAAGATGTTGTTCCTACCCTCCTTTGAATTCAATTGAGCATGATCTCAATATGTCCTCAAGTGTTTGGATAGTCTGTTCAGATTGGCCATCATATTGTAGATGATAAGTCATACTTAAGTTCATCTCAGTATTCAGATCATGTTAAAGACTCTTCTAGAACACAAAGGTGAATTTTGGATCTCAATCAGATACAATAGATAGTGGTACTCCATGCATCCTTAACAATTATCTGTTATATATTTGTTCTATTCAATCCAAAGATAAATCCTCTTGAATTGAAACGAAGTGTGCAGTCTTTGTAAGACGGACCACAACAACCCAGATAGCATTGTTTACTTTGTATGTCTTCGAAAGCTTGGTGACCAATTCAATGGTGATGTTCTCCCATTTCCATGATGTTATGGGTAATTGTTGCATCAAACCCTTATACTTCTATCTCCCATCCTTCACTTGCTGACATAACAGGAACTTTGATGTATACTCAGTGATCTCCTTCTTCATGTTATCCTACCAATAATTCTTTTTGATATCTCAATACATATTTGTGTTTCTTGGCTGTATGTAGATATTTGAGCTATGTCCATCATCCAAAATTTCTTTATTTATCTCTGTATTTTATGGAACACATATTCTTGACCTAAATCTAACAATTTCTTCTTCATTAACATTGAACTCTGAGGATTTCCCCTTTTTGATAGTATCCACTTTTTTCTGAATTCCCACACCATCCTTCTGAGCATCCTTTGTCTTTTCCAAAATAGATGATGGAGAAATAATTTTTTGAGAGGATTGATGATGTTACCTTATTTATTATTCTCATGTACATCTTCATCAAATCAAGCAAGATTGGATCCTTTTCAATTCTCATCAATGATAGAATCATTGGGTCCTTTATACTTAGAGAATCTTTCACCTGATTTTCTTTCCTAGGGTGGTAATGGATTGAGAAGTCATATCCTTTGATCAGCTGAAACCATATTTTTTGGAACATATTCAACTCTTTCTATGTGAATATATACTTTATTATTTATATATATATATATATATATATATATTTCACAATACTCCCCATAGAGTTAATGCTACCAAATTTTCAAAGAGAAGAGTACTTCAGCCAACTCCAGATCATGTGTGGGATAGTTTTTATCATGACCCTTCAATTTCCTTGAAGCATAGAAAATGACTTTTTCATTTTTCATCAACACACAGCCCATTACATTCTTTAAAGCATCACTAAATTCCACAAAATGTTCTCCACTTGTGGGTAATGTGAGCACGAACATTGTGATAATCTTCCTTTATAACTCCTTGAATCTCTCTTGTCATCCATAAATCCAAGAAAACATTACACCCTTCATAGTTAACATGGTAAGAGTGTTGGAAAATCGTGAGAAATTTATCACAAATTGGTGATAATATCCAGCTAACCCTAAGAATCTATGAATATCTTTCATCGATGTTGGACTCATCCATCCCCCAATTGCAGCTGTTTTGGAGATATCCATAAATATCCAATTTCTTGAGATGATGTGACCCAAGAATTATCCTTCCTTCAACTAGAACTCACACTTTTTGTACTTTGAAAATATATTCTCCTTTTGAAAGGTCTCTATTATAGTGCTTAGATGCTCCTCATGTTCATCCTTGATTTTAGAGTATATTATAATATCATCTATAAATACTACCAAAAATTGTTCGAGGTAATCTATAAAGAATCTATTTATCGAGTCCATGAAGATTTCTAGAGCATTAGTGAGTCTGAAGGGCATTACTATGAATTCATAGTGCTTGTATCTTGTACGAAAATCTACCTTGGGGATATTCTCCTTTTTCACCCTTACATGGTAATATCCCGACCACAGATCAACATTGGAGACGTATTGTGCTCCATGTAGTTGATTGAAAAGTCATCAATTTGGGGTAGAGGATACTTTTTCTTTATCATGATTTTGTTGAGATCGTGATAATCAATGCAAAGGTGCATTAACCCATCCTTATTCTTGACGAAGAGGACTGTTGCCCCCCATGGTGAAGCACTTGGTTGTATAAACCCTTCATCTAGATTCTCATATATTTGATTCTTCAATTCTTTAAGCTCCACAAGATCCATTCTATACATATTCTGGGATATTGGAAACTCTCTATGTATAAGATCAATTAATAATTCAACATTTATTTTATGAGAATGACCAGGAAATTCCTCGAGAAACACTTCAGGGAATTTCCTCACAATAGGCATGTCTTCAAGGTTGGTTTCTTCCTTAGACTCAATCATCTGAGTAAGATACACGTGCTCATAGGGTAGTAATATCCACGCTTGGGATAACAGTGCTAAATAATATTCATCCTTCTTTCACTTGTACAGAATTGGGGGCCAATTCTCCATATGGATAGGGATTTCCCTCTCATGAAAATTTATGTTGGATCTATATAGGGAAACACAATCCATGCCAATAATTGTATCAAATACCACCATAAGAAGTATGAAAAGTTTCTACAGGATGTTCAATCCACAAATTTTTAGAGGGGAGGAGTTATATTAATGTATTGCAATGATTTCCCCATTTTTCTCTCTCACCAACATCTTTACATCCATGATTTTTAGTGGTGTAGGGATTTTTATACTAAACATTTGAGATATAAATGAATGCATAGAAAACAAATTTAAAATTATGTTCACTTTTATTGAATTAATAACTAGAATACTTGTCACCACTTTATTTTTGGGGATCACTTCAGTGGAAGTGATGGAAAAAGGTCACCCTTTCTACCTTGGAGGTTGTTGGTTGCCTCTAAAAACCCTTGTCTTGGGGAACTGGTTTGAAATGTTCAACAGTTCTTTGTAGTTGAAGTAATGAACAATGCATTGAGGGTCGAATGGAGTGTTCCTCTCCTCTATTGTAGTCGCGGGTTTTCTTGTCGTCAATCAATGTATAGGTTCTCTAATCTTCCACACTTAAATCCTTTCCTTGCCCCCTTCCATCAATTTCTGGGGTTCTTTTTTCCGCACCTTTGTCAAGTAGGGTACTGAATTTATCCATAAGACTGAAAGAATTAAATCAGACCTTTTGATTCATATCCCCATGATACCCCGTAGATTCGTCAATCTCCATTTCGACCTTATTAGTTCAACACACAATATCCTCATAGATCACTAAGTCACAGATCGATAGGGATTTCTGTAGGCTAGGTTTTAGCCCACAAAAGAAGCAGTCAACCTTGTATTCAAGGGTAATGAAAAAGTTAGATGAATATCATGAAAGACTTGTGAAGTTTTTCTGATATGATCTAATGGATTCTTCCTTTTTTTATTGAGGATAAGTAAGTACCTTTACATATTAAGTTGGATGGTGTGAGGAAAATATTTATTGAAAAACATTTTCTTGAAATCCTTCCATTCCAACAACCCAATATCCTCCTCAGGATTCATATTTTTGATCAATATCCAACATTGATCAGCTTCACCCTCCATATAATTTATAGCTAGAAGAACCTTCTCCTGTTCGGAACATTGAAGTATGAAGAAGATATTTTCAATGGAGTTGATTCTTTGTTCGGAAATTGAGGGATCAGATAATCCATTAAAAGTAAGAGGCCTTTGTCTCATTAAACTCTCGATTGCATCTTGTTATTTCTTAGTGGGGGTTGAAAATTCCTCTTGACCCATGTTTCTATTCAAAACATGAGTTAACTGAGAGAGTATCATGAGAATGTTTTTTATTCCCGCTCCCATCAGATTGGACATCTCATTAAAACATTCTTCACCTTGGTCTTCGCATTGGTTTTCATCATGAGTACTCCTATTACCAACCATTGGATAGAATAAAAGGAAATTTGGGGGTAATAATTAAAGGTAAATTCAAAGACAAAAAATGGATAACTTATAAGTTACTTTTATTTCCTTAACTTATGAATTTATAGGCTTCATTATATGTTATCCATGATCTACTTCCCAACATATATTCTTAGGAGAATTTTTTTTATTCCCTTAATAATGTTTCATACTAAACTTACTATTTTACCAAAGCATATCCCTTTGGAGTGTTGTAACCAAGAGTGCCTCAAGGCCCATTTTTGTTCACCAGTTCTTATTTGAGTCTAACTCAAAATATGTGTTTTTGGGTTTTACCCCTAGATACATATGTGATAGAGTCACCTCCACCTGCTCATATCCAGACAAGGATGTATTTTCTTGATAAACCACTTACTCAATACTCACCAAAATTTAGGGATGATTTTATTTTTCTTAGTCATATCTCTATGGCATTCCCTTGTGTTTTCTAATCCTAATCACAAAAATAATTAAATCTATCCTCTAATACAAACTATAACAACCTACTCTTTATTATAAACTAAAACATTATTTATTACATAAAATTTCACTTAAAAAACTCTAGGGATTGAGAGGTCATGTTTCGTGGAAAATTAGGTACATTAATATAAAAAACATAGAAAATAAAACATAGCATCATTATTGAAAACTTCTTTTGCATGACCACAACATTTCTTTTGTACTTAGAATTTCATGGGATAACCTGAGGACAAGAATAAGACAAGGGTGAGCTATAATTCTCATTAAGGGATTAAACAAGGTATAACATGAATAATATAGTACATTTTAGGATGTAGTAATATAAATGGATCACAAGAGAAAAATGGATATAAATTCATGATATAGCATGACTAACAGAACATGGAAATATGGCTACAATATTTAAAATGATATTGTCATGAGCTAAGGCTCGTTGCGCATAGATCATGATTAAACCCTCATTGCACTTGAATTTTTTTTAAACCATAATTTAATTTTAATTATAATGGTTAAACCCTTATTTCACTTGACATATCATGATGTTAATATTTACCCAATGCATTGGATCTTTATCAGGGTGCACCCGTCTTAATCATTTCATTTCATCCATTAGTGTGCCACATAGATTATAAAACATGGATTCATTAAACATCATGATTTATTCTATGAATAAGAGATGTGGAATAAATAAATGTAAGTCTTCAATAAACAATTACATTTCCATAAAGTTGCATACACATGGTAGAGACATTGGTATGGTATTCACTTACATGATGATTTTGGCATAGAAAAGTTTGGTGTACCCTCGGCAGCATAATGATATCGAAAAGAAATCATAAAATGGGTTGATGAGAGAAAAAGTGTTATTTAATAATTTATAAATGAAATAGACTTTATGGGGGTCATTTAAAATAATATCTCAATATATTTAACATAATATAAACACATAATATAAAATAATCTCTTGATAGTAAGTAAGGAGATGGAAATCCCTTACCGAATTTCAACATGGTAACAAGTGTACATGGGAGACATTAATGAGAGAGAAATGGTAATATAATCATTAAAACATAAGGATTTCAGTATATGGGACGTGATAAATCATACCCCGACATTTTTAATTGAAAATACAAGGGTACAACAACATAAACAAACATGGACAAAAATGAGAGAGGAATAAATCCTTTACTTAGAAGTGTGATCCCAAAGGCTTGGGAGGGGCTTGAGAGATCCTTCTTGGGATCTTAGGTCACCTGGGGCTTATTATATAGAGATTAGGGAAGAGTTTTTTCGAGCTTCAATGTTTTTTAGTGAAGAAAAATTGGGAGATTGGGCGGGATTATATAAGAAAATGGATGTAATTCTTTATTATTTAGGTTTTGGACACCACACATTAAACTAATCAAAACCCCAAACCATGCCATGGTTTTTTCCCATGGTTCTTAAAAAATATGATTCGAAAACATTATTTTATAAGTCCAATGTCCTAAATTCTTAAAATATTAGGCTTTCCTATGTGGAGGTGAGTCGCACTCTCAAGGAAATCATTTTAAAAAGTTAAAATGCTTTATAAGTCTTGGAGGGTCCACTAAGGCACCATAAAATTAATAAAACAAATATAAAATCACATTATTTTAATTTTAAATCATATAATATTCGAGCATGATTTTTTATAGTATTTTATTACATCACTATTGGTTCATTATGATGCAATAAAATACATTATATATTTAAATGGTATTTAATAATTACCCAAAAAATCAATTGTCTCAGAAAATTATGAAAAATTCACCGTTAGATAATTTTGATTTATTGAATCAAGAAATAATGTTCATTTTATCTAAATAATTTTCTAAATATGTGAATTTTTACTTTTAAAATAAAAACTAAAATTTATCAAAAATTCATGGGTTTTGACAAAAACAGATTTCAAACCTTATTAAAAAATACAATGGTATTCATAAAAATTATATGATAATTTATATTTAATAAAAATTAATTTATTTATAATATTTTATTAAAATATTATTTAATTCAAAAATCCATTAATTCATCAAAACTTATTTCTTAATTGAATATTAGATAAAAATACTATTTGTGCTTTAAAAACTATTTACAAAGAAACAATAATAAAATTAATGTGTATTATTTATTCAATAAAAAATTAATGAATAAAATAATAGTGCTAGGTTTTGGTTATATAAACCCTTATAAAACTTGTATAATACTGAAGGGTAAGGTATGCAATGGTGATAAACTCTTGTGGTGGCTCAGATAACATCGCTCGGGTGGTAATCATTATTAACTTACATTTTTCTCATAGGTGGTTTTGTTCAAGATTGACATGTTGATGCTCGGATTGGGATTCGTCAAGAGTGAATCCCAGAGATTCCACCTCCTTTACAAGCTCCTAAAAATGTGATTTTATAGAGAAATTCTATTATATGAGTCCATCGATTCCTTTTTCTAAGTAATTTGGATTTATTAAAGCACTATATTTATAACAATCATGTAGTCACTACTCAACAGATTTATTAGCAATGGTAACAATTCTTAATGGTATTTTAAAATCCAAAAACATAAAACTAAGGAATTTCATATGTTATATAATGATTTAAAATAATAATACATTTAATTAGATTTAGAGGAATTTTCTTTAATAAAAGATTGGGTCGTTACAACCACTCCTTGGAAGATTATTTGAGGGAGAATGAAAATTCCTTCCAGCTGATATGAACCTCAATGAATCCTCTATGTTTGAATACATTTCATACGTATCCAAATTAACAATTATTATTGATTTGGTCATCTCTTGAAACCCATGGTAAATAGGTAGGTGGTATAGCATTCTAGTTTATATCTCACAATATTTTTGATTATTCATTTTTAACTAACGATTATTATTATTAAAATAAGTTTAATATAGATTTATTAAAGTTGTATTCAATTGAACTTGATTATATTCCATGTTTTTCTTTCCTAATGTGACTATTATGGAACAAGAATAAGGGTATTATGAGTCGGTAAATGGGGTAGTGACAAAATCCCATTACACTTCCTCTATGATTCTCAAAGTTCTATGTCTTTTTATAAAATTTCTCTCAACCTCTAGATCAAAATCAATGAAATGAGATGAATTGGATCTTTTCATTTTATAAAATCATTTTTAACGCAAAATTAAAATATATATTAGCCTCCTTGGAAATAGTATTATTATTGATGAGCTACCTGTCATGGGCCACTCAACAAAACAGTTTCTAAACCTAAGTAAATTATAGGAGAAGTGGGACTCTGATTTATCTCTAGAGATAACTATTATATGTGTGTGTGTTTATTTTTTTCAATTAGTGAAAATGTTAATGGAATTAAAAATATTTTTGTCTTAAATTAAATTTTATGATAACTTTCATAACTTTTTATATCCCATTACCTTCCCTGTTAAATCATTATTACAATTTACATTCTCCAGTTTTCCCTCTAATCAGGTTAAATATCACCTAATTACACTCCCCTAGAATTTTTTTGTTTAACTGGAGGGTTGAATTTATCACTAAAACGTACACTCTACTCTATTTTAGTAATCAAATATCTTCAATTTTCCTTAATTCAACCCACTAACTATGAAAATTAGTAATAGAGACGATCTGAGTGGCATGTGTTTGTGATCCAATACAGAAGGAAAGATGAATTCAATGTGGAATAAATAAGAAATATTCCAATTTCAATACACCTAAAAATGAATACTAAGATAAATTTTAATGATATTAAATATTTAAATTTCATAATTCAATAAATTGGGGATTGGGATAATCTTATTGGATCATCCACTAAGTGAATAGTGTTCCATCACTGAAGTTATCACAAAAAAATGAAGGAAATAAGTAAACAACATCTTTAGTTTGAAGATATCAGAAGATTACTTAGATAGTGATAATTAAAAATAAAATTAATAGTCTAATATTTAATAAATAATTTTTGTATATCCTTATAACACTTTTAAATTCGCCACATGACTAGCATGGGTTTCATCAACTTCTTTTGGTGGATCTGTGAATGATCTCCCATTTTCAGCGTGTAGTTGAGTCTGGTTCTTCAATGGATGGTTGACATATATCTTGAATTGATATTATTAATTATTAATTAAGAAATATTAATTTTTATTTATCCCCTCAAAGGACTTATTCTCTCTATTTTATCGATTTTTTTATATCTTCAAGAAGAATCAAACTGGAATGTTTCAAAACAATGTAGCTACAGTGGAAAATCATGCTATGTTTTCTATGGTCATGTGAAGGGGAAAATTCACATGTAGGGAAAATTGATTGTTGATTATGACTTAGATGGTGGGTTATATTTTAGTGTAGCAATTTATAACATGGTCTTCAATGGGAAACAGGATTGGGATGTTATATAATTTGGGGTTCAAGGTGAATAAACATGATGGTTTTGGGTATTTTTATTGTTGTAAGTTAGGAAGATCATTTTAGGGGTTACATGGGATTGGGTTGATGGAGTTATTTTAGTAACTTTGGTGGGTTTTGGGTTCTTCAACACAAATTTGGTTCTCTTAGTCAGCGATTAGAAATTGGGTATAACATGGTTCTAAGATTATTTATGGTTTGGTACTAGCTTTGAGTGGCACTCAGCATAAGGTTCTTTATGGTGTAATCGTTTATAATATTATTGGGAAAATAAAATATATGTATAGGGGATTCTGGTTAGTTCTATAATCTCGGTTCACATTTTTCATCAATCCCATGGTGTGCGACCTTTTTTGAAGCATCAAACGGTGAGTGAGGTATTGTCATGGGCACTCTGACTTTGGTCCTTCATAGTGGTAAATCACAAATAGAGATGAACATAAAAATTATCATCTATAATTTAAGTCAAATGGTAATCACCATTATTAGGTTTGGGGTTCTTAACTACTTTGATCCTTCATATATCCATCATCTACGTCGAGCTATATTCTTATCATCAGTATATCATGTTAGTGTGGTTCGGTTGTTTCATGTGGTATATTCAGATATGAGCTCATCATTTTCATCGAATTATTTGGATATATAATCATTTATATTGAATGAATGTAGATACACATGATATTCAGTGTTTTGTTCATTTTTAAATGGGCTCAGTCACCTAACATTGTGGATATCTGTAACATATTTTCCCAAATCTTTTGATGAAACATCAATTGGTATTGCAATTTAGGTTTATCTTATATATTAGTCTCACATGATATTAAGGTCATTAATGTTAAGACTCAACCAGATTCTTTTTGCATAAGAGGTGGATCTGTTTAGTGGGTATTCGGTTTTGCTTCACCGATTAAGATTAGCTTCTTTATCCATGGTTTGAGCTTCAATAATGGTGAACATACGCTCAACATTGTGTTTTCACCTAGTTCGTCATTCATATTCATCAACTTAGATGAGCTCAATAATCTCTAAACTTATCAAATAAAATATTATCTTGCATCTCCAAGGTTGTACTCGACTTTCTGGATTGGTGTTGGAAATCCTTGGCTTGTTCACCATTCAGTCTTGAGCATTGGTGAGCTCGCTCGAGATACCTTCAATAAAGGAGGATATCACAACTTTAGTATAATGGGTGGTGTAGAATTAAGAATACTCTCCTAAAATGAGTATAAATATCTTTTATATGGTATCTTGAGTGAAGTGAACCTAAGGATATCTCATAGTCCATAGAGGATGTAGGTGTGGAAGGTTTATTAGAAGTAACCTAAGCCACCATGAAGAAAAATAAGTGGTATTTTCACTGGGAAATTGAAGGTGAGATAGCCTGCAGTAACATCATTTTGGGGTTCCATTTTCACATTTAGTCACTTGAAAAGTGATCATAATATGATCTTTTGGTTATTTATCATGTGTCAATTAAGTGACTATGGAGATATAACATATGTACAATCACTTCTAGTTGTTTTTCATGTTGTCAGTATACTGATTGTGCCTCATTATTTCAAAAATATAATTTTCTCAATGTACTTTTCCCAAACAAATTAAAATAAAATTACATTAAAAATCCCATGAAAAATTTTGTATTAATTTTCATTCAAATAAATTATATTTTTTGGAATCAAAAAATTTTCATAATTTAAAAATTAAATTTATTTTCTAATTGAAAATTAAAATTAAAAAAAATCAATCCATAAATTTTTGTCTAATTTTTAAATGATTAAAATATTAAATCTCAATAAATAAATCATTTTAATAATTTTAATTTCAAATTGAATAAATCAGTTTAATTTAAAATTAAATTAAAATAATTAATTTCCAATTTAACTAAATAAATAAATAAATCCTGAAAACTAGAAATTTATTCATTTAACAATTAAATTCAAAATTCACTAAAATCTCAAAAAAACACAATTTTACTTGTGGTATGAATTAAATTAGTGGGTATTTTCAATGAATAATAATCAAATTTGTTTTTGAAGATTATCACTCACATCAGAACCTTCTCAACAATTTCTTGTAAATATTGAATGAAATATCTCATACTTCTATTATTTATCCTTATTATGATAAATACAATAGAGGTGAGACAACGTGGTTTATGAATCTATGTTTTTATGTATCCTATGGATATCACTAGACATGAATGATAATATAAAACAATGGACCTATAATGTATCATCTAAGTGTGTCATATAAATAGAGATCTCTTCCTCAATTGCACCTTTAAAAAGATCATCTGGAACTAGGTACATTATTAAATAATTCATACATTATTAGCATAGTACTATCCTCAAGAGTATGTACCATTCATGTAAATTATTTTCAGTCATGATAATTTCTTTATATAATATGGATGAAAATGATATTTTTGATGTCATATTACATACCAATTTCTACAAAAAAACTAAAATTATGTTTTGGTACTTTCCCATGATTACCAAAATATATGAGATATAATAAGTTAATTATTTTATTATTCTATTTTTATTTCATCATGTTTCAATAGAAATCATTATTGGACTCATAATGTCTTATATCATAGAAATTCTAGTGTAAAGGTTGCATATTTACCTTCTCGTAACCCAATAAAGGAATTTTTCAATTACATAAAGGTATTTGGGTTGCTGATCTTTCAAAATGAATTAACATGATGCTCCTAGATCAACTAATTAAAAGTTACAATATTAAAAACTTGGATTCAATTTCATTAATACTATCCACCAAGTAACACCAATTCATATTAAGGATAGTCCTATTGATGACAAGTTGTTTAATAAAAACCATCACTGTAAGGATCTATACATTTCATACATAAAAATCACATCTATATATATGAATATTAATTTCAAAACATAATAATCCATACCAGAATCATTTAGTACTAGTATCTTTAGAAACATAGACACATAAATAATTTGTTCATAATTGAGCTTCATTTTCTCCCACTAAATTCTTAATAACTATCACCCTTCTAGAAATATCATACCTAAAACCTTTCTTCATAATATATATAAGAGAAACATAAGATAGGGTGCGCTCAGATTCTCAGAAAGGGAAAAAGTGGGATATGTCAATCGATTATCATATGAAGACATAAGATATGAATAAGGGTATGAGATCATGAATATAACTTAAAAAGATTATGCACAAGCATTCAGGGATCGTAAACATGATCCATGACTTAAAACATTATCATTTCAATGAAATGAATCATAAGAGTGAGAAATAATCATAAATCATTCATGAATAATATGTTCATTTCATACAAGTATGGAGTCATCATAAATATAGAAACTATTTTATATGTCAATATTAACAACTAAGACCATTAAATAGTATTTTATAAGGAATAAACACCCATTAACCATATCATAACACATCATGAATCATCATTAGTTTACCTTAGTGGATCAAGAAAAATTACTTTCTCCCTATATTGGATCATGAACATTGACATGTTTCCCCTAATGTATCAAGAACATTGGTTTGTTTCCCATTGTTATCTCATGATATAAAAACACTACTTCATACATTAGAGTTATGTATAATTCTAAGAATACAAATAATATAATGAGTAACATATATATATGTATGATCCAATAACTTATTAAACATTTATAATATCATCTTTCTATAAACAATATAAAAAATAGGGTTTCATAAACATTTAAGAGATCTGTCATATCATAACCAATAGAAAATAAATTGGTTTATTAAACATCTCATCATAATAATCATAAGTAATCCATAGAAATAATATGTATTCAATAATTATATTATATCCCTAGTAAAACATAATCAACACAAAAGTTTTTTTTCCTTGATGAATACAAATTCAATAAAAATATCATTAAAACATTTTTACGGAAATGTCCTTTCCATTATCAAATCACTTATTTGAAAACTTAAAAATTAACAAATATTAAATAAAACATTTTCTTTGAAAATAACATTGTAATATTATAATATAATCTTTGAATCATTTACTATTTATGATGGAATAAAATAATGTTCATTTCATGCATGTTAAAACAAACATTCCTTTCACATTTTTTGTAAAAATTAAAAAGTACCTCATTTCGAAAATGAAAAAAAATATTTTGAAAACATTTTTAAAAAATATAAACATGGGTAAAAATTAACTTTAAAAATAATAGTATATTTTAAATAAATTCTTTAAAAAAAATAGAAAATAAGGAAAATGAAGAGGAAAATATTTGAACAAAGAGATAAATAATGTAAATTTTCCTTAAAACACATTTTTGAAAACTTGAGTAATTAAAGAGAATAAAATTAGAGGAAAAAATTTATTATAAATACATACCAATTTATAAAAGAATAATGAATTTCTTGAAAGTTATATTATAATATTTTATCATCGAAGACTTAATCATAAATAATTTTGATAAACAATGAGATTATAACAGAAAACCTTTACCACTTCGGTAAATTTTGGATAATAATCCCCATGAAAGAAATTAACTAATATTAATTTTTTAATCCTCATAAATTTGATAATAATAATCATTAAATACCATCAGGTGGAGTATATACACCAAAAAAAGGAAACTGGTGGTGAATACAGAATCTGTCTCATTAAAATAAAAGTGAGATGAAAATCCATTACATGCTTTGGAAAATTTTGAATAATAATCCCATGAAATAATAACCTGAAATGAAAATTTAAATATCATGAGAATAAATATATTCATGATATAACTCCTAAAAGGTCAATACTTGCCCCTCATTAATTAATATATGTGCATAACAAAACATATGACCCAAAAAAGGAAATTTGAGATGATAAATCCCATATTACATTGGTAATATCTAAATAAAAAAATATTGAAAGATATAATCATATATGGTTTTATGGATCCCAATAATTTAAATTAAAATAATCATAATAGGCATTCATGAGTAGTATATAAACCACGCAATATAAATATTTTGTGAATATGGCATAAGTCTCGAAGAAATAAAAGTTAGAACAGAAACCCCTTACCTCAAGTCCCGACTATCTTAAAACAAGTTTGAACCTCATATAAAATAAATATAGTAATATTATACATATATTATAGAACCATAATAATATATATCATACCAAATATTATTTACTTATGAACTTTTAATACTCATTTATTAATAATTCCATTCTAAAATCATGTTTTGAGTAATAAATCCTTCATTTTTCATGTATGTTTTGGTCGGGTATTTTTGGTCATTTTACATTTATAATGGTTTAAAAATCTCCAAAATGTAAACCAAGATATAAATAACATATATATTTATTATTTTAATTATTATTACTCTATAAAAGTTATATATAAAAATGTATTACACCGTTCATGAAGATGGTATGTTGTACATATGCATGAACGTTGTTTCTATTTTCTCAACGATGAGAACAAAATAAAGTTTAATAATATATCAACTTTAAATAAGAAACATTATTTCATAAATATCAAATATATTCATTAAAGTTTTATTATTTCTATCAATTTCAAACTAAAACCAAAAAAACAAATCACATCTCTTTGTGGAGGCGGTAGTACACACGTACGCTCGAGCGATGTTATTTTTTCCCAATGCATTTGATTGAAAGCATTTAGATATGAAATTATAATTAAATAACTATAAATATTTAATAAATATAATATATTAACATTAAATAACTAATTATCTTTATTTTGGAGAGGTGCTTATGAAAAATAAATTACATCGATTCGTGAGGCGGTAGTCTTCCACACACACAATCGATGGTTTCATTTACCATTTGATGAAAGAGTATATTTATATAAGTTATTCCATTACAATAATAACATGTAAGTATATTTTATAAAATTATGTTATTATATCATAGTATTTTAAGAATATTTTAATGTTTAATAATAAAAAAATAAAACAATAATGCTTGGCTAAGAACGACAACTCATCTTCAGACAACCACTTTAGGTTTGGACCAAAATCTCTTTTAGGAGAGTTTAATATTAAAAATAAGTCCATTTTAATGTGAGAGAATAATTTTTAAAATTATATATACATGGGTATTTATAATAGAAAAAATAAGTGTGAGGAGGATAATAGAGTGGGTTCCTTTTTATAAGTGGGAGAGAGGACACACTTGGAATTTGTGAAGGTAAAATGGTATAATGACATTCAAAAAATACCAAAAGAATCAAAAATGGATCATTTGTGGTCCTTATATGTTATAAGGTAAAATTATGGTTATATAATATGCATTGGATGAGTTTTTAGGTCATTTAAATCCTTTTCATGTTTAGTTTAACCTCCGATAAACCTATTTTAACTGTGATCGTTGAAATTATTTTTTATTATTTTTACTATTAATTATGATCAAAAACTATGTTTTACTTGATATATAATATTAATTATGATGATTTAAAATATAGATACCATTTTTTTAAATTCAATTCATATAATTTATTTAATTTCATTTAAAATTAAACCCACAAACGGAATGAAAAAACAATTTTCCAAAGAAAAATATTTCAAAAGTTTAAAAAATTATAAAAATACAACATGAAATTGATTCCAATGAACTAAATTGGATTAATTATATTCTAAATGAATTAATTTTACTTTTATAACTTTATAACTCTTTTTTCTAGCTACACGACTATTTATTCATGTATTTTGAGTCCATATAACGCTCGTGTTAATTTTCAGAAGTATACGAGTGGTTTTAGAATGTTTTGGATGCTTTTTTTGTGGTGCATAGTTCATGCACATCTAATAGAAACCATGAAACGTATCCAAAAAATGTACAATATAAGATAGTGTTCATTGGGTAGGTGCATAGTTGGATTAAATTATGGTTAAACATTGCGAGTGCCCAAAGGAAACTAAGAACAATGAAACAAAGTAAAAACCATGATTGGTGAATAGTTTGTCTAAATGTGTGAGCCTATCATATGAGGTGTGTCTTTAAGATAGTATCACTACACTTTTAGCACATGGTATTCAAAAACATGTGGCCAAACCATGTTTCCTATAGTTAGAACCCCTTAAAATGTGGATATAATCTGAATTAAGGCCCCCAAAGCCTCTTTAATCACCTAATAAAATGAAATGTGGATCTAATCAGATAAGTACTTATTATTCCTTGTTTTCATTAGATCAATTATTATAATACCTCTTAGAACCAAATATCTAGTACGTATGGGATATATATATGTTGTGTTATGTCAATCATTATTAGATCTCATTAGATATAGTGAAGGGATTGTGGTTTTCAATTGGATCTTGAAGTTTATAGTGTCATTCTTCATTTTTTAAACTATTGTGATGTATTTTTATTCTCTATATTCTAAAATTTATGTATAACTTGAAGTATTAGTTTACTTTAAATGGTTTTCTTGAAATTTCTGGGAAAACTGGGTGTGATTATCTATGGAAACCACTTCTGGATTACTGCCCCAGAAATTGTGGAAATTAGATAGTTTTTAAAAAAAATTGTCTTTGATGATAATTATAAAATGATTATTTAAAAATTATTGTTTTTTATGCATGTAAAAATACATTTTTAGAAATTTTTAATATAAAGGTTTTATATGGAATTTTTTGGTATGGAATTTATCATATATGGTTCTAGTGAGTTCAGTTTCATTATACATGAGCCAATGGAAGGGGTGTGTGCCATTAGGTAACCTACTATTTTTCACCTTTTGATGACTTGGTCAATCAACGAGATACCAATACTTATTATTTAATAGTCGATTCCTCATTCATGGTGTGTGTGTGTGGAGAAATGGTTATGTATATTCCAAATAAATTGAAAATGGTTTATAGGATTTGAAGTACTAAATTGCAGGGGAAGAATATACAGATTTGGTATAAACTATTTTTATTTCATGGAATAGTTTTATATAAATTTTTCAAACATGTTTCATTTTAGTGTAATGAGTTGGAATGTCATTGGGGAAATCCTAAGAAGTTTAGAATCACCATCTTCTTGGGAATTATTGTGCATTTGTAGATTTCATCTATCAAGACATGGGTAAAGGCAAGGTATCTAAGTTCTGTAGTTATTCTTCTCAATATTTAGGGAATGGAATGTGTCATTGTAGTTTAGAGTTGTTTAGGTATTGTGGGTTTATTTTACATTTGTGTTTTAATTTTTTTTAGTTTTTTTGGTTCTCTTCAAGTATGTATTTTTGTTTACACTTTAACTGTTATATTTTTTCTTGGTCTGGTTATGTTTTGAGTTGTATTTTGTTCCCAATCATTATATATAGGTTTGGTTGGTTATTGTATATGTAGTCTCAATTTTTATCATTCCATGTAAAACTCATCCCCCAAATGTTATTTAGGCCCATGTAATTTGTTTCTAGCCTTTGGTGTTTGGGAATATCACCTGAGGCCTATTAGAACACCTATTACTTCTCATTACGATGAGGAAGGGTGGGATGCTACAAATGGTATCAGTCTTGGTCCAAATGTATTATTGGGAAATATGATATCAATTTTTTTTAATTATTGATACGAGTTTCTTGAAAAAAAATTGGATTTAAAAAAAATGAAATGTATAGCATAAAAACACATAGCTAATCTTTTTATGTTGAACTTAAGTTACTAGGTAAGTTGGGTACAAAAGTTTTTAGAGGAACTTCTAGGTGTTTTTTCATCTCATTGTCGGGGGGTTTTACTGATGAGAATATAATAACATGAATTTATAGTAATAATTCCCAATATTATTATATTTTCATTATTAGTTTAATGGTTTATGAAATGGAAAAAAAGTGTTTATTTTTTAAGAACGTAAAAATGGTCGATTTTGAAAATCATGGTCTTGGTTTTTTTAAAAATGGTTTAAATGCTGACAATGGTTGAACTTTGGAAATCTATGTTTTGATATCTGTTGATTTTGTAAATTGAAATTTATAAGTTCTGATTACTTTTCACGGGTACCTCAGTTAAATAATATTCGAACCCAATAAATATATAGTAAAAGTGGGACTTCGATTATCTCTATATAATTTAGTGTTATGTGTGTGTTTAAATATTGTTTTCAAGGTTACCTTTTTAAAGTGAAAGTAAGTAAATCTAGTTGGTTTTGAAATAAATTATGGAAGAAGCGGTACATGCATAGATTATTCCCTCATTCACCTATTTAATCATTATTAACTTTTTTTTAATCATACTCTCATAAATTGGATCCCAATGATTACTTTCACTAGGTAATTTTAGTTTTGAAAAATTAACAGAATGATCACTATATTTTCATCCCTTTCCTAGCCATGTATTTAGATATCTCTATTCACCCTAGAATTGTCCTCGCCATTTTCTATCACATTTGGTGGACTAAATCCAAGTGTAATTTGTGAAATTCCTAGAAAAGTAGAAAAATATAAAAGCTAAATCTGAAGAAAACTTTATTGATAAACACTGTTAACTTCTATATAGGTGTTAGTATCTGTATTAAAATCAATAATTCATCAACATAGGAGGTGAGGTGATCCTCCTTTGCTAAATCAAAACGTATTTTCTATTACATAACCATATTATTAATAGAAAATTAAATAATAAAATAGTTGTGACGAATGTTCATTTATATATCCCTTCCAAAGTATGTTCTACCTCTTATATTGTGATCGACAGCCCAAGTTCGGTTTATGTGAGGGAGGCATTATTCTTCATTAAATTCTATAATGTATGTAGGGAATAGGTTTTCATTAATCATGATGGTTGAAATATTTTTATAAGGAAGGGTCTGGTTGAATTTTGTAATACATTGGTACACTTCTGTGATTCATCCCAATATAGTTTTTTAGAGGTGGAGGTATTCAGTGCTTGAAAGTATTGTTTAATGGGAAATGGACTTGGGATTTTAGTTTTGGGCCTTGTTATTTTGTGTCGTGCTTGGGTAGATTTATTTTACCCACGAGACATCATGTCTTCTAGTATCTAAAACTCGGATTCTCCCTATCAATGGATAGTGGAGGCCAACCATTTATTTTTCAGTGGCATTACAACCTTTACATAGAATAACTTTTATTTTCTACCTCACACTTAGAACAAACACCCCCTAGAAGATCTACAAAATAGTGGTGTGATATTCTTAGTTCAATGTTGCTCCTTTTTCCCTTCATATCCTCATGGGTATCGGGTCCTTTTGTGTGTAGATCTGGTGTCGAGAAATATAATTCTACTTCATAATAAAGTGTAATTACTTGTCTTATACATAAGATTCATAGGAAGGGAATATTATCTCATGGAAAACTCGACTATATCTTACCCAAATTAAGGGAAGATCATATATTGGAGAAGATGAATTTCATGAATTGCCTGGTATAATGGCTTCACACCATTATCATTTTATATCTACGGTTGTAAAGAAAAGGTGGCTTCAAAAATTTAGGTGGATCCTAGTTTTTACTAATGGTTATGGTAATTAAATGGTAGTGGGATATTTTAGAGTAGAACCTAGTTGATAATATTACTCAAAGAATCAATAGAGAGGCCTCTTTCTCTTATGGGGAAGTGGAGACATAGGGTTTTTAATGGTATCTTAGAATATAGAGGAATGGTGGGATGGATGGGTAAAGCTTTTGGTAAGAATTATTACTATTAAAGTCAATGATAGTTTGATTACCATGATCTGGTGGCTAAAAAGGAATGGATCATGTTGGGTATTCCTACCATGGGAAGAGTGGTATAGTTGATGATTTTTTTGTGTGGTAAGTTGGTTTTTACATTACTTAATTTTTGAGAGATTGATCGGATGATGAAACTCCATTTCGGTCGAATTTCCATGATTATATAGTGTGGTAACTTGGTAAGGATACCATGATTAGTGCTTCTGGTAGGCTGAAAGAACAATCATCATGTCTTCTAGGATACAATAGTATTATGAAGGGAAGTATAAGGAAAACACTTACAGTAAGTATAGTGAGCATGGATGTCATGGTCATTCCTAGCCTTTATAACTTTACATCTTAAATTAGTTTATAAGGTTTCATAGTGTAGTATTAAATTCACCTAAAAATTTATAAGGAAATACTTCCCTTAAGCATGGATCCTCAATTTATAAAAAAAATATACACATCAATAAACACCATATTTAAAACCACTTTTTAATTCTTCTTTAAGTTTATAAATTCATCATAAACTACTGTAAACCAAGGAATTAATATACAATGTGAGGTATTTTCAATGAATAAAAGGAATAAAATGTTGAAAATTATATCTCACATCACTCCCCCACAAATAGTTTATTCCACTACTAGAAAATCTTATCATGGTATTCCATTTTTTAAAAAATAAAAGAAAATAAACATCATCCTATAATAATTTAAAATTAATAGAAAACGTTGGAACAAAACACAAATTATTTCAAATTTAGAAATATCAAACTTTGAATATAAATAAAACCAATACCTCCTTCCATTTTATCAAATTTTTAGTTTAGGAGTTGATAAAATTATATTGAACAAGAATCAAAATTTAAAACAAAACTACATTAACCCTCATTGTTAAGTTTCCTCAAACCAAATTTTTATTTTCCATGTTATTGATACAACTCAATTGAATGAGTTATAAGTCAATTAATTCTATTTTTATTGTTTCAATATTCCCCTCATCTAAATTAAATCATTTTTTCCCAGGCCCTTTTAAAAATAATTTTTCCCTTTCATAATTGTGTGCAATAACTATGCATATAAATTATTTAAATGGATTTATTAAATCATAGAAACACACCCAATGCCCTTTTCTCATAGATCCAATATGTTTTCCTAATTTCCCATGTTTATTCTAGGTTTAATGTAATTATATAATTTTCATTTAAGTTGTCTATGTAATGTGTTTTGTCTCATAGATGTCAAGTTACCTTAAATTTTGTACAACATTCTAGTGACTTATTATTATAATATTTATTCCACACATATATTTTCACTCACACGTAATATCACATTTCTAGGGCCATTTATCATAAAATAAGTGAAAAACTAACTCAAAAATAACCTAATTATCACAATTTTAGAAACAATGAATTACTCTGACTCTAACATGGTATTTTCAAACTAGGACAATCGAGAATGAGGTTTATGAAAATGGTGAAAACCAAAACTAAAAAAATGTACAAAAGAGTAATGTACAAAACTACATTTTTAGGGAAAGGGTTTTTATTTATTTATAGATTATGTTTTCCCTCTCCCCACACACTTGGTTATAACACAGTTCTAGTTGAATTTCATTATGAATTTTTTAAAGATATATTCTTCCAAATAAAATAAATATATAATCCCAAATAAAGTAAAGAGAAAACCTTGAGGTACTTATCTCTTAGTAGTGTGGTGGAGTCTAGAATCCTCCATAGGGTCTTTATAAAATTCCTCAGGATATTCATTAGTTTTTGGTCTTTCACCTTGAATGGTTTCTTTGAACCTTCTTTTTCAATCTAAAATGTACTATAAAGAGATGTATTATTTACATTATTTTTTTAGTCCACTTTAAACAAAGCTTACTTAGAAAACGTTTCATCCTTGAATAAAATAGAAGTTATTTGTCTCCATCTTGAAATTATCCTTTGTATCAACTTTTCATGGGAATATTTGGTTTTATCCTTGTGTAATAACAAGTTGTTATATTCCTCTTTTATCAATAAATCAAGCTCCATTAATTTCAATATCCATTTTCTCTAGTCTTTCTAAACTCCATGTTTACATATTTGAAAGCCTAGTCGGACTTTTTTGTAGTTCTATAAGAAATTATCAATTATTACTATAAAACATTTGGTAAGGAGGCATGACTAATGGGGTATTTTATGCAGTTTTGTATTCCTATGATTCATATTATATCTTATTACTCTAGTATTTACTATTAGATTTTATTTTATACTCTAAGATCCTTTTTACTCCTATATTGGATACCTCTACCAGTCCATTTTTCGATGGGTGGTAGGAAATGCATTTTTAATTGTGAACTCTATATTTCCTCATGAGTGCCTCCATGTTATTATTAAATAAATGGGTTCTATAGTCATTTATTATAACTCGAGGTATTACAAACCTAAAAAAATATGCTTTATTTTAAAAATTTACTTACTATTTTTGTGTCATCATTCTAGGTGGCTTTGACCTCAATACATTTAGAAACATATTCTATTATTAAAAAAATATATTAAAATCAAAAATAATTAAAAATTGGTCTCCTAAATTCAATTCCCCATAAATCATATTTTTCCCAAAAAATCAAATGTTTTTGGGGAATTTATTTTCATTTGGAAATTTCACAAGAAAACTTTGTTTTTTTGATATTTTTTAAAAAATCATAAGAGTTTTTAAACATGTAATTCCAAAATAATATAGCTTATAAAATTTTACTAGTGGTTCTTTGAGTTCCAAAATTTTCTTCACATTTATGTGTATGAAAAGTAAATAAATCATAGAATGTATTTCATTTTGTAGAATTTATCTTCTAATGATTTGATCATTTAACATTTTCCATAAATAAGGTCCTTAAAAAAAGTGTTTTGATTCAGATTTTAATTTAATTTATTAATGATTAGATTAGAAAGAAGGTACGTTTTCTATTACTAGAAAATTCACTATGTCAATATAAAAAGGTACTTGGGAAAGTTTTTAAAATTGTTCACTAGGGAAGGAATCATCCAAACTAGTCTTTGGATCTTGTTCTACCTCAGTAGTGTGAGGCAGCATGCTCATGTGGTTAGTTACTTTTTTTTACATCATTTATTATCCTTAATCTCAATGTCAAAATCCAACAGAAAAAAATCCATCTTACCATTCTATTATTTGAAATAGACTTTTTGAGGAAGTATATTAAGGCTCTATGATCAAAATAAATAATTACTTTACTTTCTAGGAGATAAGAAAATAAATTTTCTAAAGATATAACAATTAAAAAAATCCTTCTTTGTTAATGTGAAGTAAAGTATGAATTGTTTGTGATATGTATGATATCACTCATGGAATATTATTAATCTTTTGGGATAGAATAGCTCATGCAGCTCTATTGGATGCATCACATAGTATCTCAAAGGGGTGACTTCAGTTTGGTGTGAATATGATAGGGGAAGTGCTTAAATATTCTTCTAATTTTTAGTATGTTTTCATGCATGAATCATTAAATAAAAAATCTGTTTCTTTATTTAGTATTTTATTTTGGGGAAAAGAAAGTTTTTTAAAGTCCCTTAAAAACCTTCTATAAAACCCATTATTGCCCAAAACATATCTAATGTTTCAGATAGTGGTAAGATATGGAAATTTATTAATAACATCTACTTTGGATCTATCTACTTCAATTTCATCCTTAGAAATTAAATTCAAAAAAATATCCTTTTTCGACCATAAAATCGAATTTTTCAAAATTCAAACCCTTTTTTTCTCATTACATCTTTGTAAAACCTTAACTCTCTAAACAATTTTTAATGTTATTCCCATATATAGTGAATTAATCATGTGATACCACTAAGAAACTCTAAATTATGTCTAAAAAGATACTTACCATTAACCTTTGGAAAGTTCATGGGGACGTTTGGAGACCAAAATTAATCTTTTGGTAGGAAAATATACTAAAGGGAAAAGTGAATGTGGTATTTCCTTGGTCACTGGGACCAATGTGAACATGAAAAAATCCATAAAAATCATAAAGGAAATAATAAATTCCTTCTATAACTATTATTTCTATCATTGTTTCTCTAAAGTTTATAGGGAAATGGTTTTACTAGTTACTTGGTTTATACTTCTATAGTTGATCCAAACTCTCTAGTTATTCAGGATTCTAGTGGGTACTAATTCATTGTTTTAATTTTTCATAGTTGTTCAATAGGTTTTATTTGGAATAATATGAATGGGGCTCTCCTATTAGGAATCCTATATTAGATATATTATTTCATAGTTTAGGAGTCTCCCTACTTCCTTTTTATCTACCTCCAAGAGGGTTGGTTTGAGTCTTCTCTAGGGTTGTCTTACTGTCTTGGATCCTTATTCCAAAAAATATTATGCCTGAAAGTGGTAGGGAGAATTCCTTGAGTATATACCATTGAAAATCCAATGTAATTAGAATTATATTTCATGATTTTCATCACTTGGTTTTGATAGTCAGGTTCTATGCTCTTGGAAAATATTACTAGAAATTTCTTATCCCCTTTTAAGAAATCATATTTTACATTTGAGGGCAGCGTCTTTAGTTCTAATTTAGGGGTATTTCTATAGATTATTTCATTTAAATATTATAAATAATGGAAACCTAAACATATATGGAGACATTATTAATATCATATTTTAGTAACTCATAAAAATAATTTTCATAAACTTCTTCAATTTGATCAATAGTTGAAATGTTCTCCATAATTAGTTCACTTTCAAAAGAATATTTTTCCAGCAAGTTGGGTGCTTCCAATGATTTTCATTGTCTAATTATATCATCAAAAATAAAAACTTACTCCCTATAAGAGTTTTTATGTTAAAAAATGTTTATGTGAAAAATATTATATTCCTCGTGTGGATATTTAATTGAATCTATAATGATTAAATATACTGTTTCCACACCAAATTTCATGGAAAGGGTACCATTATTGACATTTATAATAGTTTTATTAGTCCTTAAGAATGGTATAACTATAATTATGATATAATTATCTTAAATTTTTCTCTCCCCCATTTTGATAATTTGTAAGTTAACATGGAATGGGTAACCTTGTACACTTACCATGACATCCTCAAAGACAATGAAAATATACGCAGTGGATCTGTTGGAAACTTTTACAGCCACACGAGTGGGTTTCTGTTCTCCCATATGAAAATAATAATTAATGGAATGAGTAAATATATTAACTGAAGCTCTAATGTTATATAGTTCATTGGAAAAAGTGATATCACCAATTATTTAAGGAATATATAAAGTACCTAAATAATGACATTTCAGGGAAATTTGAAGTGTGTCAAGAGTTGAAATATTCATACGTAGTCATACCTCCTAATTGAATTTTAATACCATTATACCATTTCACATGTCATTAGTTAATTTTTCATAACATATAATCGGACGAAGAACTTCCTCTAGGGGGACATTGATTTCAATTTTTTTGAAAACTTCAAGAATCTCTTCTTGAAGTGATTCCTCCTTGGTTCTTCTTAGTTCTTACATTATTAGAGAGAATGGAGGTGGTGTTTGTTGTAGATACTCCATGGTTTTCCTTTTATATTTTTATGTTTCATTCCCTACCTTCTCCTTAGGTTCTTTTTTAATAAATATTATTTATATACTTAATGTTTTTCACTTCTAGTTTCAATTTCCAAGGGTAATCCTTTACTATCTTCTAGTTAATTTTTACTTCTAAATGTAATAGCACTTACATTTCCCTTAGTGTTTGGAATTGTTTGAGTATGAATATTTATCAAACCATGATTTATCATATTATTCATGGTGGTCATGATATGGAAAATATTTACTTATAATTATTTTAATCTTGATCCGTGAGTGGTGAGTGTGGTGTTTTTATTATTTTGAGTTTATATTACTTGCCTCAACAAGTATGTCATTAATGGTTATTTTAGTTTTCCTTGTTTCTATATTTTATATGGATAGAAACACTAAATCTATAATATAGGGGGTTCAAAAGGTTTTTGTTAATCCTATTGAAATATTAATCGTGGATACTACTAGATTCAAACTCCAAAATGGTTAGTTGAAAATTCTCTAAATCCTTCATTTCCACTTGGTTGATTCTAGAATTACATCTAAAACATGGCATCACAACATTAAATTCCTTGAACTTAAGCGTATCTATTAGTAAAATTTTCCTAAGAATAACATAGTTGGTAGGTCCTTTGGGGAATGTTTGTTGATGATTCATATACTTTGTTCACAACTAATTATCTCATAAAGGAAGTGAATTATTCAATATTATTTTCTAATAAGGGCGATTTTGATATTTTTAACTCATGTACTCATATGGTATCATTTTTCATACCAAACTGTTTGGAATTTTGTTAGATCCTTTCAATGAGTTCTCTTACCTCGAATGGTGACTTATCAATTCATGATCCTATTTAAGAAGTATCATGTAATTTTTGTCATTATCTATTAATCCATGGTAGAAATATACCAGGAAGTGATATTTTTAATATGGATCATGTTGTTCGGATATGGTCTGTTTCTTTAACATATCCCACAATTCATATATAGTTTCTCCAATTTCCTGTTTAATCCCCAAAATTTACTTTAGAAGTGGAGAACTTATTGAAGAAGAAAATAATTTCTATAGGAACATATTTTTTATCTCCTCACATGATTTGGATTCTCCAAGATATATATTTTAGATCCAATCCTTGTCTACTCTTTTGAGTGAGAAGAGGAAATCCTTCCAAGTAATTTTTGCCTCAGTGACTCCTCTAGTTCTAAACCCATTAACAAAATTTAAATTCTCTTAGATTCATATTATGGTATTAACTAGATATCCCATAAAGCTTATGAAGTATCCCAATCATTCTAGTTTTGAGTTCATAATCTTGTATAACATTTCAGTTTAATTATTAGTTATTAATATTGAAATTGTGAGAATACATTCCTCTCAAGGTCCAATTAACTTAAGGAAAATTAACTTCCATATATTCATTTTATATTATATATTTTTAGGATAATTTTTGGAGGAGGGGATTAATCCAATATAATGGTAACAAAATCTCTTTCCTCTTGATCTTGGTTTTTTAAAGTTGCGATGTTTTGTAACATAGTCCTCTCAACCTCTAGATGATAACTAATGAGGATAGAAGAACTAGATTTAGTAATTTGAAAAAAATTTATAAAAAAAACACATTGGACTCCCATGAAATGGCGTAATATATTATGAGAATCTGTCCTAGGGAATTTAGTAAAAATGATAGACTCATATTATCTCTAGAGAAGGCAGTGTTATGTGTGTGTAAGAACCCAGTTTTTATTTGAGGTGTGAATACATTAATTTTTAGTTAAATTCATTTAATTGATCCTAATATAAATTACTAGTTAGGCTATGATGGAAAATAGGGTGTTAGGGGCTAGTTCGTAGCTTCAAACATCAACTGTGGGATGAAGTAGTTTGCTTGTATAGTTCGTAGAAACCATGAAGCCTGGTTCACAAGGTTACTTCTAACCATGTGGGGTGTTCAATGAGTAGTAGTGGACCATATGTTCTTCCCTAATTGTGCAACCTAGGGAGCGTGCCCATGTGGAGGATCAGAATTTTTTAATAGAGGAAAGACACACAGTTTCTTAATGGTTTCCCAAACTGTGCCCATAAACCAAGTGAGATCCATCTTTGGATAGTGGTCCATGTTGGGTTGGTGCATAGTTTGGCCAACAATGTGACCAAACCATGAGGCTCCTCAGTTTTTGGTAAAACTACAATTTTCCCTTGATGTATTATAACTTCAACCTCATCCTTCTTTTATTATTCCCCACAATCAAGAACCTCACCTTCCCACTATTTTAGATCTTTCTCCCATCAACCATGTGTTATTGAAAACTTCCATTAGGAATTGGGTTCGACTTCCAATCATCTTGTTGGATTCCTATAAATAAGAGATCCACATATTAAGGTTGTTTTTCATTTTTATTTATATTGGAGATGTTATTTTGGTAAAGGATCTTATGCCCAATTTTTAGTGCATTCATCTGTTTTCCATTTTATACCAATATGGACCAAACCGGAGGCTGATATTGGACGATTTTTCCTCCACAGGAATAAAGTAGGTGGTTTGTTTTTTATCCCCTATGTAGTTTTTTCATTATATTATGTGTTACTACACCTCACACAATATTCTCCATGCATTTCCCTAAAAATTTACATAAACCATGTTTAATTCAATATATATTCTAGTAATAATGGCTATGGAGACCCTAATAAATTATGATGAATGTACATGGAGACCCTTGTGGATTATGATATGATGTCATGGAATCTCTTAAACATTTAAGAGATATAGGCATGGAATATCTTAAACATGTAACATATGGGCATGGTAACCCTACTATTAGGATTCAGGCATAGAGACTCTATAGGTATGATTTGATCATGGATACCCTACTATTATGATTTGGGAATGGTGACCCTACAAGTGTAAAATTGGCATGTGTCCCTTATTCTTCAGATACCAGGAATAGAGTCCCTTTCCACTTGTGAGACTCATGCTAATAATCATGTATTCCTGAGTTATGTATTGGGTCTAATCTTGTAACTACATCCATATATATGGTTGTCTGTGTTACTACATATATAGGTCATATATATTTATATATATCGTTACTTGTTTCAATATTATTTATCATGGTTCAAATTTAGTAGTGTAATTATGGTGTCCTTTATAAACTAGAGTCGACCCTTTATAGATTCCATTAGTTTTTATTATTATATAGTCACACTGCTCATATTATATTCACTGACTAGATATTTATATACACTATTGGTGGTGGCCTAATAAGTTTATCTCACACCATATCTAGTCCACTGATGGTAACCAGGAATATTATGCAGACAAAGGTATAGAAATGGGTAACCACACTAATGTTGATGGTTAATTGATAATATCATGGGAGTAGGGAATCATGGTACTAAGCAATGGATCACGATGCTAATGGAGATATACTTTTTCTTCCTATTATTATATTGATAAATTTATTTTATTTCATTTATACTACTATGTATACATGTTTCATTTTGATAGATACATGACATTACATAATTTTTTTATGATATTGTGTGTTTTTGTTGTTGAATTTTTATTACATATTGATTATTTACCTTCATTTATTTAGTTTTCATTTTTTATTATTTCTTTATTTATCTATTTATTACACCATTTTTCTACTCTAATCATGAGGTTATTATATCCCCATTATACCACCTTGGACCCTCACTGCTAGTCAGTAGCCTCTGGTGTATGTGGAGGTCTTCTTGAGGCCATGTGATCCACTAACATGAGAAACTGTTTAGTTTCTTCTAGCTCAAGATATCACCAAGTGGTATCAGAGGTTTCTTTTCTCACCTTACATTTTTGGGATTTCAGAAAGGATAGTAAGATGTGTTGAATTTTGGTAATGATTTTTTCTTGGAATTAGCTAACACACATATATATAAATACAATATTACTAAGGATGCGATATTATGTTCTAGTTTATTCTTATTAACATTGATTTGATTCCAACGTAGGGTGATGCACATGATGTGTGATGTTAATTATTATGATTGAGGATTATATTTTATCCTTGGCCCAATATGAAAAGGAAATATTGTTCATGAATCATTTTAGGAAATATATAGGACTAATATGTAATTTATTATTGCATCCCACATTTATATTACTATGTCCTTTTCTTGCATCATGATTTGGTTCCTTTATTACTATTTCCATGAACATTTATAACACATCATGTAGGGGCTTGATAAGTGATTGTGAATAAATGGAATCCAATATTCAATTTATGAGGTGTATGGACCATTATAGAATAAATGTGGTGACCCATATAGTACAACTTTTAAAGAAAGTTTCTATATAAATGAGAAAAAAATCAAATGAAATTAAATTTTAAAATGAAATGGTCACCATTAAATAGTGAATATAATTTAAATTTAAATGTTTTTATCATCTACAAATTTCAATCATTACTATATATACCAATAACTTATACTGATAGCATAGAGCTTGACCCAGACTGGACAATAGTATTTTGTAGTATGTAGTGTCTCTTTTGTTATATATGATCAATCCTATCCCCATACCCAGGTTTAGGATTAGGAAGAGGGATGTGAATTTTATAATGTCTTGTACATGTCCTATTCATGTATCTATAATGTTATTGTTGTTAAATACTATCTAAGGCATGCATTTTGAATTTTTAGAGCAACCCAACAATGACATCCTCTAGTGGTGTATTAGGAGGATGGTGACAACAATGCCCTAGAAGTGGTGGGCCCTAAGCCACTAGTGATACCACTAGTATAGCCACCAGTAGAACCTCCTATAATCCCTGATGTGTATTGTAACAACCGAAGATTTTATAAAAAATATTCTTTTTAATTTTATTAATGTCTTGTGTTGTACGCTACACCAAAAGGAGCTTGCACAACACGCATCCTTGACTTGCCTTGCATTACACGCAATCGCAACCTTTCTCGATAGCGTGTGTAGTACGCAATAATGAGTTTCACTAAACAGCGATATGCTATTAAACTGTTATTAAAACTAGCTGTTATGAATAGTAATAACCACTTTTTAAAATTCTGTAAATCTTATTTTTCAAAATGAACTTCATTTTTTGGATTCGGAGTATCGAATTTAGCCTAAGGTGAAATTTTGGTACATTTCGGATAACTTTCATATTCTGATGAAAAGTGAAAATTACTAAATTATAATGAAAAAACAACTTTTTTAATCGAAATAATTAATAGTGATAAATTATTAATTGGAGTAGTTTTAAAGTATATTTAGAATATATTTTTACAATTTAATACAATGTTGGTCATTGGATGTAATTGCACATTTAAACCAGACATAAACAAGTGTCAATCTTTTGATAGATATTGTTTCTTAAAAACACGCTATTTGTTTTAACAGCGGGATTTAATTATAAAATTAATTAATGCAACTTCTATGTTATGAATTTGGTAAAATAGACTTCATTTTTGAATTCGGAATATGAAATATAGCTTAGGATGAAATTTTGGCATTTTTCTGAAAACCTTCATTTTTTTGATGAATAGTGAAACTACTAAGTGGTAGTTAAAAAACTGAATTTTTCATAAAACTTAAGTTTACCGCTTCTGTGAATGGAATTTCAAAAATCTGAGAGACACGGTTGATGTCAGTAAGTAAAATGTGGTTCAATGAGATGAAAATAATTTTTGGTGAATAGTAACTTTTTACTTTTATTTACCACGGTTAAAAGTAAATAGGGTAATTAAGGGTTAGAATGATATTAATATTACCCTAACACATGTCCTAATTCTATTGGACAAGTGTATCTCGACCAAAAACAACCTTAAGTGTAAAATATTATCATTTAGGCCCACTTGGATTAGATTAGGACATTTATTATTATTTAATTCAAAGAAGAGTTAAAAGAGTTAAAATCAAAGTTTATTCACTAAAACATTTTTAATATGGGGTTATACATAAGATAAATTCGACTATAAATATTCATTAGAACGCTAAAAAGCTTTCCTACATAATGATATTTTATTTATAATTTGTAGACTTTAAATAAATTAATTTATTTATGACACAACAATGATGCAGTAATTACCCTTTTAAGGAAATATTAACATAATTGATGTTATAAATACTCAAATGAATGTAATTTGAGACTTTTTATGAATTCCACTAATTTTATAGGTTACTATGATATATTAGTGTTGATTTAATAAACTTGGTTCGAACATATAATTCTGTTATGACTTTCACAAAAATCATATATCAAATAGTGTCAAAATTGACACAAAGTAGTTTTTAAATAAACTATTATATTATTAATTGTTATTTTATTCCTAAAAATCTAAGGTTCAGACAAATTACTTATATAAGGATATATATATTAATAATAAACAATTTAGGGTTCGTTTGGCATGTTATAGTAAGTGTATTAACCATATAGTGAAAGAAAACAAAAAGACACGGTAAAAGTTAAATTATTTAACTTAGAGTTAAATCGAATTGATAAGGTTAAAATAATACCCTAAACTTGTCTAAATCTTATTGTTTGATAGGATTTAGACCCTTCCACACTTTATCTTCGAAATAAGACCCTTTGGAACCATTATAAACCGATTTTGACTTTAATATAAAATAATATTTTGAGATATTCCTAAGGTGCCCCTCTCCTCCCCTATAAAAGGACACCTCCTCTCCCTCCTCCTCACACCAATTTGAGCACTCAAGCTCGGCCAACCCCTGCCAAAATATCTTCTCCACTTCCCTAGAAACATCCTAGAGGTTATGGTCTTCATCAAAGACCAATTTTAGTGCCCTAAGAGGAGGTCTCAAAGAGGCGCTTCAAAGAAGAGGTAATTACCGTTACCAATTCTTTCATCTTTATTTCTTCTTCCACTTCTTCTTCTTAGGTTGTTTCATTATGAAGTAATAACATCATTATCACTAATATACTGATATTTTATTATAAGTATGAAACAACCCTATTTCACCATATATCCATCCTACGGAAAAAGAAATCACCGCACGTGCGTACGTACGGAATACCGTCTCCACGCCGTGGTGTAATCTATTTTCCACCACCACCTTACATGGATGGGTATAATGGTGTAAAGAATAAATATACATAGTTATTACAACATCATATTTATTCTGATATATTGTATAATCCACTCCAATTCAGTTCAATATTTATGGAAATGATATCATCGCTCGTGCGTACGTACGGAATACCGTCTCCACGACGCGATGAGATTCATTATCCATGTTAACCATTTAAGAATGATTATAAAGTATATATAAGAAATAATAATGAAATATATGACATTATAAAGCTACTGTATTTATGTATATATATATATATATGTATGTCATCTACTTACTTCCATTTCAAGACAATAAGGAAAGTAAAACAGCGCTCATGCGTACGTACGGACTACCGTCTCCATGAGCGGTGTTTTTCATTTCATTTATCTATCTATATATATATACTGAATATATATGATATATAAATCCTGTTTTATATTCTGGATGTAAGTAAATCATGATATAAGTAATAATAATGTCAATAACAGCAAGTCAAAACACCTACGATAAATAAAACGATTTTACCCAAAACGCTTCTTTAACATGGAATTTACAAAAGAACGGATAATATAAATTCATAAGGAAACATATATGATATCATAACAATGAGTATGATTCTGGAATAAGTCAATAACATGATTTAAATCATTATACAGGAGGTTCGGACACTTACAAAACAAGTCGGACATAAGGTAAGGGAAATATCACAATCTCATTTTTATCCGAGATTGTTTATTCGTAAGTATTTACTGGGGTGTATTTTATCATCCACATCCATGTTTCATCAATATGTAATATTATTTCCATCCACCTACAATTGTTTAAATCCATTTTTACCCTTCGGTGAGTTTTTAGTAAAGAATATGAAAGGAATCTTTTGTCGCTTTTTCGTACAAGGTGATTTTTTGACTTTTCCGACAAAAGTACGAAGAATGTTTTTTTTTAACTTATACGGCATGAATGGATTTTTAAAACATTATTTCCAATAAGCTTCTTTTACAATTTTTCAAGTTTATTTTTAATCATCTTCTTTTTTTTTAAAGTCGTATGACATGTTATGAAAGGAAAAATGTTTTTGAAGTAGAAAGGATATTTTCCTCAAGAATGGAGTTCAAGTATTTTATCAAAATTATTTTCCATCTAAGATAATAAAAGGGTTCTATTTTTATCCCTATTATAACATGGATTTGATTATGTTGTGATGGAAATATTTTTATGAATTCCTTTATCTTATATGAATTGTTTTATGATGTCATGTTGTTTAAGAATCCCATTTTTATTACAAGGGTTATGCTATGATGTATGGTTTATGATTATGTGGCACACATAAGAAAGGATTCATTATAAGATGGGTGGGACCTATATCTCCCTCCAATGCATTGGGTAAAGATTTTATATCTCATGAGATACACAGGGCTGGAACGGTAGGTTATACCGGTTCAGTGAAACAGGACTGAAACGAGGGTTACTCGATTCAGAAAGGGACTTTGTCTACTAAGATAGTCTTGGCAAAGAGTCTTGACTAACAAGAAATGATTCTCTATGATTATGTGTGAATGCCACAAAGATTCATGTTTTAGGTTATGATTATTGTGATTACATTTCACTGCCATGATTTACCCCATGAAATTATGATCTCTTTTGCAGGTTAAGATTTCCAAAAGTTATGTGCTTATGTATATGATGTGATTGATATTTATTTTGTTTACCCTTACTGAGCATTTGAGCTCACACTTTTATGTTTTCTTTTCCCCAGGATATAAAGAAAGGTTTTAGGTAAAAAAAAGGAAGATCTTTATAGGAGATGTTGAAAATCGTTCACCACGATTAGAAGATTACATTCCGAGTTTCCAAAGACACTTAACTATTACGATCCTTGTGTGTGTGTTTTTGTTATGTACTAAGTATTCCGCAAATGTAATGTAATGTCAATGTACGTCAGGCTTCGAGTCTCTACAGTTGGTATCAGAGGCAAAGGAGGTAGGAATGTATCCAATCCTTGGGAACTCTCACATGTGAGCGTTGGACGAAGCATGGCTCTCCTCCCAAGGGCTTCATGAGGAAATGGCTGCCACTGGGGATGGTGGTGTGTCCCACCCAGGGGGTGTAGCCGCCCATGGAGTGCCCTGATAGGTATCAATTGTAGTCCACTGGAAGTAATTCTAGACCGCTATAGTTGGTATCAGAGGAAAGGTTTAGTCAACCTTTGGAAACTAGGATGTGAAAACGTTAGTGAGATCCCTAGAGATATTTCTAAGGTATGTCTAGGGATGTCTCTAAGGATAAGTATACGTATAGGTTATAGTCCTAGAATTGCTCTAACGATCTTAGAATTTAACCTAAGATGTTAGATATTGAGGGTACTACCCCTTTATTATGTTGTTTTCCCTAGCATGATTTTTTCCTCTCATACTATTCTTTTGGGGTTTTAGACGATGGCTGGAACCCGAAAGAACCGTGTTAATGCGGAATGTGATGGGAAATGCAATGATTGTCCCCCTGAGCAACCAAACGATATGGGAGCCGGAATTCAAAATCTTGTAGCCATGCTCACACAACTTTCTCAAGCTATGAATCATGCAGGACTTCCAAACGAGCAAAGGAAGGAGCAACATTCTGTTGAATCCTTCATGAGGCAGTGTCCACCTTCTTTCAGTGGGTCTACTGATCCATTAGTTGCTGAACAATGGATTAGTACTACTGAAAAGATATTTTCAGTTCTTCAATGTTCTGAACATGATAAAGTCATCCTAGCAGTGTATCGTTTGGAAGGAGATGCTGATCAATGGTGGAATCTTATTAAGAATACGAGGCAAAGGGATGAAATTGAGTCTATGGAATGGGACGAGTTCAAGAACTTATTTTTCAATAATTACTTCCCTCGTATTCTCCGAACAAAGATGGAGAAAGAGTTTCTTGAACTGAAGCAAAGGGATGATGAATCTGTTGGTACCTATGAAGCGAATTTTACAAGACTTGCAAGGTACGCTTCTGGTATTATCATCCAACCTAAAAGTAAAGTTGATCGATTTTTCAGTGGCTTAAAACCAAGTCTTCGAAGGGCATTAGCTATAAGAGACTTCAGTAGATATGAAGAAATTGTGCGTTGTGCTATCAAGGTAGAAATGGAAGTTGGTGTTACATATCCATCTCATGGGTTTGACAAGAAACGAAAGATGGAGTTCAAGGAGAAAACTCAGAATAATGGTGAAAAGAAGATGAATGTTTCCTTATGCACAAAGTGTGGAAAGAAGCATGGTGGAGATTGTCTTAAAGGGACTAGAAAATGTTTTAAGTGTGGAAAAAAAGGTCATCGAGCAGTTGAGTGTCGAAGTAATGGAAAATGGGATTCTAATGAAGTGAATAAAGCAAACACTGCAGAGAACGTACAACCAACACTTCAATGCTTCAAGTGCAAGGAAATGGGGCATTATGCTAATAAATGCCCTAATCCAAGGGTTAGTGATGATCGACATGAGCAACCGCTTAAGGCAAAGGACAAAGGGAAGTCACATGCGATCACTATTGGCAATGTTGAATATGACAACGATGTGGTGGAATGATTAAGTGTTTATGTAATGGGATTCCAAAATAATGTTGTATCTTGGAATATTGGAATATTTATGTATTGGTCTAATGTGGTATTCAAAGTGATTGAGATATTATGCGCATAATGAAGGGAAAACGAGAAAATGAAATGTTTAACAGTATTCATGAGCTCATGATTGATATAAGGACTAAGTGATATCATGGTTTGAGTATATAGAATTTTGAGGATTTTAGTATGTGGGAGGTGTTAACTTTTAACTGCATTCATGTTTTCACTAAGGTATTCAAGAGAATACACGATTAAGGACTTTTAATGTTTGGAATGTGACCAACAAAACATATCTTATGATATATGGGGATCGATGATGGTGTTAAATCTCTGGTAATCATTTTCACTATATTATGAGAGTCGACTGCAGTATAATGGATAAGCCTAAAAGATTGGAATGGATTATGTTGGACATAAGTTAGTATTGTTTATTTTTTCGATATTATTGATGGGATGTTATATAGTTTTGGAAAAAGGACAACCTGCAGGACGGGCGACAGCCCATCGCTTCGGACAAGGCTGTGGGAATCGAACCCACAACCGAAGTGCGACTGGCCTTTATCGCCTACCACTGGCCTACAGGAAGTCCCTGTTTAGTAGAAACTAGTTTTATTATATTAAGCAGTATGATATATGAAGTATAAGTCCATTTTAGGAACCATATATGATTAATCTCACTATAGATCGACTTATGCATATAATTTTTGCTAACCTTTTGTTTGAGACAGATGGAATGACCCGTCATTCTATCACATGATCTGCTAACACTTCATGAATAAAAAATTCAACTTCATTTATTTAAGAGATGAAGTGGAAATTGTTCAAGGCACGAACAACAGTGAGATTGTACCAAAATAAAGTAAGTATTTATTCTAAATCAAATTTTCAACTTTAGGGAAATGATCTTGAAAACCAAAAATGTTGTCCTAGTGATGTTATACCTGATGAATCAGATGGTACCTTATATCATCACAAATCTATGGATTTGTGATTACTGGCTTTTCCATAGCCATGTTCTCTACCACTCTCCATCAGAACATGATGGTTAGATTTCTCTTCCATATCCATATTTTCACCTATGTGGAAACCCAATGATTAGTTTATTTGGGTAACCGTTAAGTTTCATAATTTTGTTTTTAAATATTGGTTTTGATATTCCTTTTTACGATGTGGGTTTCTATTAAAGAAACTTTCAAATAGTAAACCATTTATAACCCCGACGAATTTCGAGGGCGAAATTCCTTTTAAGGGGGGTAGAATGTAACAGCCCAAGATTTTATAAAAAATATTCTTTTTAATTTTATTAATGTCTTGTGTTGTACGCTACACCAAAAGGAGCTTGCACAACACGCATCCTTGACTTGCCTTGCATTACACGCAATCGCGACCTTCCTCGATAGCGTGTGTAGTACGCAATAACGAGTTTCACTAAACAGCGATATGCTATTAAACTGTTATTAAAACAAGCCGTTATGAATAGTAATAACCACTTTTTAAAATTCTGTAAATCTTATTTTTCAAAATGAACTTCATTTTTGGATTCGGAGTATCGAATTTAGCCTAAGGTGAAATTTTGGTACATTTCGGATAACTTTCATATTCTGATGAAAAGTGAAAATTACTAAATTATAATGAAAAAACAACTTTTTTAATCGAAATAATTAATAGTGATAAATTATTAATTGGAGTAGTTTTAAAGTATATTTAGAATATATTTTTACAATTTAATACAATGTTGGTCATTGGATGTAATTGCACATTTAAACCAGACATAAACAAGTGTCAATCTTTTGATAGATATTGTTTCTTAAAAACACGCTATTTGTTTTAACAGCGGGATTTAATTATAAAATTAATTAATGCAACTTCTATGTTATGAATTTGGTAAAATAGACTTCATTTTTGAATTCGGAATATGAAATATAGCTTAGGATGAAATTTTGGCATTTTTCTGAAAACCTTCATTTTTTTGATGAATAGTGAAACTACTAAGTAGTAGTTAAAAAACTGAATTTTTCATAAAACTTAATTTTACCGCTTCTGTGAATGGAATTTCAAAAATCCGAGAGACACGGTTGATGTCAGTAAGTAAAATGTGGTTCAATGAGATGAAAATAATTTTTGGTGAATAGTAACTTTTTACTTTTATTTACCACGGTTAAAAGTAAATAGGGTAATTAAGGGTTAGAATGATATTAATATTACCCTAAAACATGTCCTAATTCTATTGGACAAGTGTATCTCGACCAAAAACAAACTTAAGTGTAAAATATTATCATTTAGGCCCACTTGGATTAGATTAGGACATTTATTATTATTTAATTCAAAGAAGAGTTAAAAGAGTTAAAATCAAAGTTTATTCACTAAAACATTTTTAATATGGGGTTATACATAAGATAAATTAGACTATAAATATTCATTAGAAATCTAAAATGATTTCCTACATAATGGTATTTTATTTATAATTTTTAGACTTTAAATAAATTAATTTATTTATGACACAACGATGATGCAGTAATTACCCTTTTAGGGAAATATTAACATAATTGATGTTATAAATACTCAAATGAATGTAATTTGAGACTTTTTATGAATTACACTAATTTTATAGGTTACTATGATATATTAGTGTTGATTTAATCAACTGGGTTTGAACATATAATTCTGTTATGACTTTCACAAAAATCATATATCAAATAGTGTCAAAATTGACACAAAGTAGTTTTTAAATCAAATATTATATTATTAATTGTTATTTTATTCCTAAAAATCTAAGGTTCGGCAAAATGACTTAGATAAGGATATATATATTAATAATAAACAATTTAGGGTTCTTTTGGCATGTTATAGTAAGTGTATTAACCATATAGTGAAAGAAAACAAAAAGACACGGTAAAAGTTAAATTATTTAACTTAGAGTTAAATCGAATTGATAAGGTTAAAATAATACCCTAAACTTGTCTAAATCTTATTGGTTGATAGGATTTCAACCCTTCCCCACTTTAGCTTCGAAATAAGACCCTTTGGAACCATTATAAACCGATTTTGACTTTAATATAAAAATAATATTTTGAGATATTCCTAAGGTGCCCCTCTCCTCCCCTATAAAAGGACACCTCCTCTCCCTCCTCCTCACACCAATTTGAGCACTCAAGCTCGGCCAACCCCTGCCAAAATCTCTTCTCCACTTCCCTAGAAACATCCTAGAGGTTATGGTCTTCCTCAAAGACCAATTTTAGTTCCCTAAGAGGAGGTCTCAAAGAGGCGCTTCAAAGAAGAGGTAATTACCGTTACCAATTCTTTCATCTTTATTTCTTCTTCCACTTCTTCTTCTTAGGTTGTTTCATTATGAAGTAATAACATCAGTATCACTCATATACTGATATGTTATAATAAGTATGAAACAACCCTATTTCACCATCTATCCATCCTACGGAAAAAGAAATCACCGCGCGTGCGTACGTACGGAATACCGTCTCCACGCCGTGGTGTAATCTATTTTCCACCACCACCTTACATGGATGGGTATAATGGTGTAAAGAATAACTATACATAGTTATTACAAAATCATATTGATTCTGATATATTTTATAATCCACTCCAATTCAGTTCAATCTTTATGGAAATGATATCATCGCTCGTGCGTACGTACGGAATACCGTCTCCACGACGCGATGAGATTCATTCTCCATGTTAACCATTTAAGAATGATTATAAAGTATATATAAGAAATAATAATGAAATATATGACATTATAAAGCTACTGGATTTATGTATATATATATATATGTATGTCATCTACTTACTTCCATTTCAAGACAATAAGGAAAGTAAAACAGCGCTCATGCGTACGTACGGACTACCGTCTCCATGAGCGGTGTTTTTCATTTCATTTATCTATCTATATATATACTGAATATATATGATATATAAATCATGTTTTATATTCTGGATGTAAGTAAATCATGATATAAGTAATAATAATGTCAAGAACAACAAGTCAAAACACCTACGATAAATAAAACGATTTTACCCAAAACGCTTCTTTAACATGGAATTTACAAAAGAACGGATAATATAAATTCATAAGGAAACATATATGATATCATAACAATGAGTATGATTCTGGAATAAGTCAATAACATGATTTAAATCATTATACAGGAGGTTCGGACACTTACAAAACAAGTCGGACATAAGGTAAGGGAAATATCACAATCTCATTTTTATCCGAGATTATTCGTAAGTATTTACTGGGGTGTATTTTATCATCCACATCCATGTTTCATCAATATGTAATATTATTTCCATCCACCTACAATTGTTTAAATCCATTTTTACCCTTCGGTGAGTTTTTAGTAGAGAATATGAAAGGAATCTTTTGTCGCTTTTTCGTACGAGGTGATTTTTTGACTTTTCCAACAAAAGTACGAAAAATGTTTTTTTTAACTTATACGGCATGAATGGATTTTTAAAACATTATTTCCAATAAGCTTCCTTTACAAGTTTTCAAGTTTATTTTTAATCATCTTCTTTTTTTAAAGTCGTATGACATGTTATGAAAGGAAAAATGTTTTTGAAGTAGAAAGGATATTTTCCTCAAGAATGGAGTTCAAGTATTTTATCAAAATTATTTTCCATATAAGATAATAAAAGGGTTCTGTTTTTATCCCTATTATAACATGGATTTGATTATGTTGTGATGGAAATATTTTTATGAATTCCTTTATCTTATATGAATTGTTTTATGATGTCATGTTTTTTAAGAATCCCATTTTTATTACAAGGGTTATGCTATGATGTATGGTTTATGATTATGTGGCACACATAAGAAAGGATTCATTATAAGATGGGTGGGACCTATATCTCCCTCCAATGCATTGGGTAAAGATTTTATATCTCATGAGATAGACAGGGCTGGAACGGTAGGTTATACCGGTTCAGTGAAACAGGACTGAAACGAGGGTTACTCGATTCAGAAAGGGACTTTTTCCACTAAGATAGTCTTGGCAATGAGTCTTGACTAACAAGAAATGATTCTCTATGATTATGTGTGAATGCCACAAAGATTCATGTTTTAGGTTATGATTATTGTGATTACATTTCACTGCCATGATTTACCCCATGAAATTATGATCTCTTTTGCAGGTTAAGATTTCCAAAAGTTATGTGATTATGTATATGATGTGATTGATATTTATTTTGTTTACCCTTACTGAGCATTTGAGCTCACCCTTTTATGTTTTCTTTTCCCCAGGATATAAAGAAAGGTTTTAGGTAAAAAAAAGGAAGATCTTTATAGGAGATGTTGAAGATCTTTCACCACGATTAGAAGATTACGTTCCGAGTTTCCAAAGACACTAAACTATTACGATCCTTGTGTGTGTGTTTTTGTTATGTACTAAGTATTCCGCAAATGTAATGTAATGTCAATGTACGTCAGGCTTCGGGTCTCTACATGTATGACAACGTAAAGTTTCAAGAGGAGTTTTTTTGTCTTATGTAGACTATATAGGGACCTCAATGATCTACCCCTTCTATGCGAGAGTTGAAACCAAAGATTCAATAGAAGCATCCACCAATTTTTTCAGGGTATTGTGGCCACCAGGTTATAGATTTTTGTATAAAGACATTATTTTATATTTTTGAGAATTTGGGGACACCTCTTGAGAGAAGATTGAATCTATCTATGTATATTCTTTTTGGATCCCCCAAATGATTTTGGGATATTCTAAACTAGGAAGGTTATAATTAGAAGTGATTTGGATGGATTTATAATCTATATTCTATAATTATTTCATACCTGATAGCTAGATGGATTATTTTTCTAGAGATTTTATGAACTTAAAGTAGGGTTTTATATTTTTATGGACTATTCATCTAGTTTTATAGAGATTTATCACTTTTCACATATCTATACTGCTAATAATCTACTGAAAGAAATATGATTTTATGATGGGATTCAACATCCTGTTTTCTCTCCTGTGAACATTTTCTTATTGAATATTGAATGTTATATATTGAACCAAGCTCTAATCTCCAATAGAAAATTTTGAGAAGAAGATGGTGTGGGATAGGGTAGTTCTTAATTGATACAGGTATGTGATTTGACTATCGATAAAAATGGGTGATTTGAGTTTTCACATGGGATAAGTGGTAGACATATGACACCCACTAGCAGTTATGTGGTTTTTCAATAGTGTGGGAAGTTGGGTCATGAGAATTCCTAGTGTCCCATAGACCCTTTTGAGTGTCATTGTTGTGAATGTTTGGGGTTTATTTAGGTTAAGGACCTTCTCGTTTGTGCCCATTGGGAGATGATCCATATCATATCCACCTACAGAAGAAGGATCAGAAGAGCTACTCTATGAAGGTGTCTGGAATACTGCCACTTGTATAGGAATAGGAGGAGGTCATGAAAAAAGTTTCTAGGACTCATATACATTTTATATGCAGATCAGACCCACCCAGGGTGCTTATGATGCAGTATAGGGTCATGGATCTGGCTAGATTAATTCATTTCATCCTATACTATAGGATAAGGGTGTTAGGCCATCTATTGCTTGAGGTACTATTCTAGTATCCTCTACCGTTGTGTCTGGATTATTTGACATGTGTTTGTAACATTAATTTTTCTTTGTGGCTATTATGGGAACCCATGGCCTTCATATTGAGTATTTATGTATCATGATAACACTTGATACTCTATTGTGGATTCAATCAAAGAGTGTGTTCCAGTTTAAGGAACTCCCCCTTGATGTAGGTATCCATAGTTTCTTATGTTGCCTCTTTGTCCTTGAGATGATGGGATTTGATGTTATTTCTAGGGTGGCCTTGTTGGTCCTCTATCATACCTATGTTGGAATTCTATTTCTATAGGGTATCATTTAAATCATCATTGGGTGGTAGTTACCTTAAAAAGGGTGAATGGGATGTCCATAAAAGTATATCAATACTAGAGCTTCTTGGTCTTGGTGTAGTGACAACCCAGATTTCTACCCTTTATACAGATGATCAATGGTTACATAATAATCAATTCCATCATGTATTCGATCCTTTTATATATTTTTCCTTGATTAATTTTCCATACTCCCTACAGGGATAGGTATAATTTACTATTGATCATGTCCCTAGAGCTACACTAGTATAAATTTATTCTTACAGGATAGCTACTAATGATTTTCTAGAGATCAAGATGTTTCTAGAGTATTTGGAAACTAATTCTTTTATACGGCCCTTTACTTTGCCTTGGGGTTCACTAGTCCTTTTTCAAAAGAAATTGGATGGAACCCTCGTGATTTTTTTAGCTTTCTCGAAGTTTATTTAACTTACTTTGAAGAATTGGTATCTCTTTCCTCGTATATATGACCTCCTTGACCAGCTCAGAGGAGGGAGGATTTTCTCTAAGATCAATATGAGATATATCTATAACCAAGTGAATTTTATACCTTGAGATATACCATGTGAATTTTTTTAAATATTATATATATTTTATATTAGTATCTGATTATTTTGTTCAGTATCACAAATGTGCATTCCATTTTCATGGCTCTTATGTATTATGTTTTCCACATGTTTTTTGGATTTATTCATGTTGGTTTTTATATATTAAATCATTGTGTATTATCTTACACAAATATATCATTACAAAAATAATAAGATAATTATAAACACACTAAGAGATCATAAACTATATTCTATGGTCAGTAAATGCCTCTTTTGGATCAATAATGTCAACTTTGTGGGCCATCTTATCTCAATGGTAGAAGTAACAGGTAACCCATAGAATGTGAGAGTTATAGTTAAGAGGGATCATTAAAATAAATTTATTTACAAACAGTCTTTCCTAGGTATATTCAATATTAAAAGAATTTCATATAGGAATTATCATGCCTTACAACACTTACATGTTTGACTAAGAAGGTTGTGATGTTTGTGCAGTCAGAAGCCTATTAGACAGTCATTAAAGAGATGAAAGGAAGGATTAAATCGACACCAATACTAGTTATTACAAAACCAGCATAAATCTATATAATCTACTTCAATGAATCGAGTGTCAATATTAGAGAATTTACGTAGGAATATTGATTCAGTGCATATGGGTCACAGAAGTTGAGGCCTCATGAGTGGAATTACCTGATAGAGGATCTCGATTTGAAAACTATTGTATAAACTTTTCATAATTGGAGGAATTACCAACTTGGAGAGATTTTTTCGCTGTTTATGGACCATTAAACCTTCAATAATATATGTATATGGAGTATATTCAATCATAGGAAGAGAAGGTACGTTGAATACCTTTAGTCCATTGATTTCATGCCATCCTATACACATGGAAAGGGAAATGTTGTTACTAATTCTCATAGTATAAGGAATATGATATAGGTGTTTCAGGAGGCCATAAATAAGTAGAAACTTATGGCCCTATTTTATGAGATGCACATATAGGTTCAGGATCGTCATGGATAGTATGCACTTGCATCGATATTAGTGACCTCTTTGCTTCTAGAGAGAGTGAATATGAGGCAGGTCGTAGACCCTAAAGGTGAAGGTTCCAGGTGCAGCGGAAGTGTGGTTGGGAAAGCACCCAACTTTTATTTTTACCATGATTAATTATTATTCTAGGATCAATATGACATTGAATTCCATTCTCCATGGAATAGAGTCAAAGATTTAGATAAATAAGGAAGAGGCCTAAAACATTTAGAAGGGATCTTTCACATCTTGTTTATAAATAATTTAATTAATTTCATAAATAAAATAATAACTAGATATTTAGTATATTTTTCATTGATGATATTGATCATTCAAAATGACCCTTCCAAATTATCTTGTTGCGCTTGCGTGGATCCAAACTAGAATCCCTATAGCGGTGATCCGCACATTCTCTAATGGACTCTGATTGACATCACTCATTCTCTGAGTGCTAACATGGAAATGTGAGTGTCTTGTGTCGGTTGTTCTTGATCGCTTGCTATTTGAACTTGAAGAACATCTCTCATTCTTGTGAGGTTTCGGAAGAGGATTCGAGAGAGAAATTTTTTATCTCAACAATTCTAAATTCACCAAGACTGCAGTGTGTTCACCATGGAAAAAGAGACGTACTTGTATATTTATAGGTATGGAACATCAGTTTCAATATTTAATTACATAACAGAAATTAAATACATTTATGAAGTTAATGAAAACCCATTCACATAATAATAATACAACGTCATTATTTATGGTTTGCAAAATTGCGCAAAATGGAATTATGAATAAAATTTCGAATCACAAAATAGTAGTAGGACCGTTATTATTTTAACTTGCGTCAACTAATAATTATTTAACGTCTTTCAAATAATTATTTTACTACTGGAATGGTTTTGGTCCACTAAAAATTCACTTCCATTTATTGAACACCCGAATAAATAAATAACTAATTTATTCGCTTAAAAAATATTTTATTTACAAACTAGTAAATAAATATATATTAAATGTTCAATAAAATAAATAAATATATTTTATTTAATTTATGCAATAATCTTAACATGAATAAAATTATTCCACACTCTGGATAATAATATTTTTTTCATTTATAAAATTCAAATAGAATTTAACTGAGACCACAAAAAACAATAAGTGTGTGACCCTCAATGATTCTTTCTCGCTGGCATTTGTTAGGCTTCCCTAAAGACCATGAGTACTATCTAGAAATAGGTCATGGAACCCAATAGAATGAACATAATGTCACAACAACGACATCCACATATGAACACTCACTCTATAATATAATCCCTTTGTCTAAATATCTCATCAAGCAGGTTTCATGATAGTGTCATCAAACTTTTACTTGATATGTTGTTCTTTGACTACCTAGAATAAACTCTTCATTACACCATGTCCATGGAATTTTGTATGATGGTTCTATTTCAATCAAAGGTATAATATATCAACTTCTATAAATGGAAGTGAAAATCCTTCCTCAACTTATCCATTAATATCTTGTCACTCGTGATGCACCCATCATACCCTACTTCCCGTAAACTGTTTGTGTAATGACTTTCGTTAGTAAATCAAAGTGCGCGAGTCATGACACATATTAATGATAATATTAAAGTGTAAGGATCATTACACACACTCACAAATATAAATATATTATGACACAAAAACATGTGGAATTCCTACTTGCGGGTTTGTTCTCATAATCTCTTGTATTGGATATTACCAAGTGAGAACTTCATGAGAGGAAGTCTCATCTTCTTATGAGTACTCTCACATGGTGGTTGGCATGCTATATGTCCCTTCATAGTATGTCATCCAATTGTAGAACTATATTTAAGAATATTTTTATATCATTTCAAGGTTCTCATCATAGCAAGGAACTTCCATGCCCTTATCAATGCAACAAATACTCTAGGACATTATTACATCACAGTCATGCAGAATAACAAAAAAATATGTAATATGATGTTTAATATTTAAATAAATTAAATATCTATGTAATCAGAGTACAACAAGTTGGATCTAGGACACCGACTCTTACAAAACTCCTACATGGGCTAGAGCCAACTGCCTACGACATTTTGACCTCTAGACCTCACATGGTGATCATGTTTCTACTGAGTCAAGGCTTTAGTAGAGGGGTTTTCCATGTTACCTTCCATGGAAATACTTCTCACTAAAAATTCACCTCTCTGAAAAAAAAATCCCTCAAGAGATGATACTTTCAAAGTATGTGCTTTGACTATTGATGTGACCTTGGATCTTTTGTGAGAGCCACCACTGTAGTATTATCACAGTAAACAATGATGGAATCATTACTACTGGGTATTACATCCAACTCCTAGAAGAATCTTCACATCCAAACTTCTTCTTTAGCTTCCTCAGAAGCTGTGATATACTAAGAATCTACTGTAGAATTTGAGACCACACTCTGCTTTGAGCTCTTCTAACTCACTGAACTTCCATTAAAAGTGAAGATGTATCATGTTTGTGACTCCATGTCATCTTGATCAATTTGGAAACTAGAATATTCATATCCTCTAATAACTATTTACTCACATCCTCCATAAACCAATAAAATATCCTTAGTACACCTCAAATACTTTAGGATAGTCTTGACTGCCATCCAATGGTGGTCATCTGGGTTAGATTGATATCTTCCTTCCGCACATAATTCATAGGAAAAATCTAGCCTAGTACATAGCAAGGAATACTTGATTGAAACAATCGCTGATGCGTATAGATTCCTTTCCATTATCTTTCATTACTCATGTGTATGAGGACACATTTTCTTGGAATGATGAATGTCATGTGATGATGGAAACAATCCTCTCTTCAATTGTTACATACTGAAACTCTTCATTATATTATCAATGTGTGTGTGTTGACATAATCCCAACAATCTCTTGGATATATCATGATGAATCTTGATCCCAAGAATATATGCCACCTCTCCCAAGCACTTTATGGATAAGAATTGATTCAACCATGCTTTAACATATTGTAATATTGGTATCTTGTTTCCAATAAGTAATATGTTATCAAAATATACTATTAGAAAAATGACCACACTCCCACTAAACCTTTTGTAGACACAGGGCTCACATTCATTCTTGATACATCCAAATAGATGTTTCATGACCTGAATTCTTGTAATAATCTATAAATTGATTTTTTCAACTTTTATACATTATTGGCATCCTTAAAAGTCAAAAACCCTTCAGGTTGTGTCATGTAGACATATTCTAGAAGGTTCCTGTTAAGGAAGGATGTTTTTACATCCATTTTCCAAATCTCATAGTCATTGTAAGCCACAATAGCAAGTATAATTCTGATGGATTTCAGCATTGAAACTGGAGAAATGGCTTCGTCATAGCCTATTCATTGATGTTGTTTAAACCCTTTTACAACCAGTCATGTCTTATAGGTACTGACTTGTCCTTCTATGTCTAGTTTTATCTTGAATAACCATTTGGAACCAATAGAATTTATATCAACTGGAGGATCTACCCAAATCCAGAATTGGTTTTGATACATGGAATCCATTTCAGAATTCATGGACTCTTTCCACTGGGCAATTTCTGTGACACTTACTGATTCCTTATAGGTTAGAGGATCATTATTAACAACTAATAATGAGTCACCATCCGATTTGACTAGAAAACTATACCATTCAGTTTCTCTAACCTCTCGTGTACTACTACGTAGTACTTGATTCTCTGGAACCGATTTATCTTCCATGAGGTTTTGTGGAAGTTGTTCTTGTACTAACTCTTGTGTACCATGAACCTTGAATTCATCAAATTCTATCTCGCTCCCCTATCTCTTTTGGATATGTGATCCCTCTTAATGAATATGGAATGTCATGCTACAATAACTTTTTTTTCTAAGGGGTTGTATAGTTAATATCCCATTGTTTCCTTGGGGTATCCTATAAAGGTAAACTTTGTGCCTCGGGGTGCGAGCTTGTTACCTGAAGATGCCTTAGCAAATTATTCACTACGCGACACATGTAAATTTGAAAATATGGATTTTCTTCCACTCCAAAACTTGAATGGAATACCATTTTTTGATTTAGTTGGTACTTGGTTTAGTATGTGTGCTGTTATTTATAACACATATCCCTAAAAGGATAATGTTATACTTTCATGACTCATCATTGACCTCACCATGTCTAATAGGGTGTGTTTCCTCATTTATCTCACACCATTCCACTGGGGCGTGTTTGGAGGAGTGAGTTGGGATAGGATCCCAAACTCAAATATGTAATCAATGAAGTCTTGATGAAAATATTCTCCACCTAGGTCTGAGTAGAATTTCTTAATATTCCTACCAAGATGGTTCTCAAATTCATTATTGTGTTCATTTAACTTGTCAAAAGAATCCAACTTATACCTCATGAAGTATATATATCCATATCTACTAAAATAATCAGTAAAACATATGAATTATGATTACCCTCCCCTTGCTTCAACTGTAAATGGTTCACACACATCAGAATGATCCAATTAAAGAAGTTATTTAGCCCTTTCACCTTTCCCACTAAATGGGGCTTTGGTCATTTTCCCTTGTAAACATGAATGACATATGCCAAGTGGTTTTAGTTTGAAAAAAATCTAAATATCCAACTTGATGTAACTTTGTTAAGTGTTTATCTTTTTCTTGACCTAGCCGGTGATTCCAAAGTTGGGTGTTGTATGAGTCCTGTGAAGTATCTTTGTTATCGATTTCCATTACATTGTTTGTGTAATCCAACACATAAATACCATTGTATAAATGTTCCCTACCAAAAAAAATTCTATTTTTGTAGAATAAGAAACATTCATTTCCAAAAATGAAAACAAATCCATTTGTATCTAATCTCGATACAGAAATAATTTTTTTAGTAACATAAAGAACATAATAACAACCCTTTAACACCAATATCATCACAGTTGGCAACGTGAGGTGGTAGTCCCTTATAGCTACAACAGCATGTCTTGCTCTTTTGGATGCTCGTAGATCTACCTCCCCTCATCCAATCTTCCTGAATCTACTTGGTTAATGTATTTGGATACATATGTTAGCACCATAATCAGTGTCTAGTACCCAATTTCTAGAAATTGATAGATTGCATTCGATAACAAATGCACCTGAATATTCCCCTTACTTCTTAGGCTAGGTGAAGTTCTTTTTTAAGTGGAACTTCTCACCACATGTGAAACAAACAACATCATTTTCCACTTACTCCCCTTTGATCATCCTATTGTTGGATGATCGTAAAGAAGCTTTGGTCTTAAAGCTCTTTGCTTTCCCTTTCCTCTTATTCACTAGAAGGATAGAAGAATTTTCATGCTTCATATCTTTTTCCAACTAGAGAATAAAGATAATAATATCAAATAAATACATCTCAATGTTTTTCATAATGAAATTGACAACAATGTTAGAGAAGCTCTGAGGGAGTGATGATAGAATGAAATCAGTGCCCAGTTCTTTAGAGAGTTTAAACCCTAGAACCTCCAATCACTCAATGTGTCCAATGCGCTTGACTACCTATGGCCTATCTGGGGAACATTCTCTAAGCTTACTCTAAAAGTGTGCCTTGGATATATCATACCTTTCATATCTTTCTCTCTCCTAGTAAATAACACAATGGTGATCGATCATTCTATAAGAATTTTTATTTTCATGATACTTCATGAGCTCACAAGACATTGATGATATCATCAAACATTGAATGTCGACCATGTCATTAATATGTTTCTCATAGACTAGAAAATCCGCATCACTCACCTCTATGGCATATGGATTCGTTAATGTTGACTCCAGTATGAAAGACTTCCATTAATGGCATAGGATAAACCGAAGGTGTCTAAACCATTCTTGTAAGTTACTGCTGGTGAGGATGTTGTCTTCATCCAGAGTTGATCATAGGGATAGTGTGGTTTATGATGTTTTCATTTTTGTTCTACAATTAAAAGATAAAATCCTTAGTACTTTCTTGATTACATTTTATGAGAAATAATAAATTTTTATTAAGTCTCCCACTATTTTATCATGTCCCAATGATTCTAACCACTAAACTCGTAATGTCCAGTTTCAATGAAATTCTAGTAGAAAGGATCCATATTACCCTTCGCATAACCCCAAAAAGGGTTCTTCAAGAAATTAGAAGGTATTTATGTAGGTAGGTCTTCCCCAACTATAGGATTGCAGCTCCTTGATCTGTTGAGTGGACTCCCCAATCCTGCAATCATGACTTTTGGATTTCCTCAACTCTTGCCTCCAATGTTACACCAAGTCTAGCAAGGGATAATCCTATTGATTTAATATGGTTAATTCAACCTGAAACATATTATAGGGGCTTCCTGTATAAAATTAAGTGTCCCAATAAGGGTTGGTCAAACACATAGTTTTATTGTGTATTTCCATTAATCATGTAACGGAAGGATTGGTCTGACTTAATATTTTATTTGTGGTATTTTTATCTCTTATGAGTGAATTTCTTACTATAACTATCACATGATTGTTAATATTAAGTGAAAATAACATAAGTAATTAACCATGTCTTGATAATATTTATGCATAAGCCTGGTTTATTTTAGTTCTACCTTAAATCTGGTTTAATTCATTAATTTTGTGATCATGACAATAGATCGAAAATGACAGAAATAAAATAAAGAGAATTATCATGAGATCTTATAATGGTTAGTTTATCTAGAGGTTGATAAACTTACCCTGACCTAGGGAGAAACATCTTGAACCTTTTTCATTCATGTTTACAGCTTTCCAACTATCCACCACTGTATCTCCTAGGATTGGTTTCGTATCAGCTCCAGCTTTAACTAACTCTATTAGCTTGGGAGTTTCATCCATTACATATTCCTTTTTTAACTCACATGCAGGTGAGTGGAAAATAAAGGTTTTACAAAAACGAAACCTTGGGCACACTGTCCCTATATATTAATGATGATAAGGCTCACAGGCCAACAAATTTAATTTGAATAGATAAATTAAAAAACCATCCACATACAAATATCTTGGTTTAGTTCATGATCATCCATACATGAAATGATATTTACGCATAAATAAAACTACCATTAAATTCATTAATCATTATTGTTTAAGATAAATCCCGCTCTAATCAATTAATTATCATCTTTAATTAATCAATACTTTAATATTAAACCATTTTCTGAATTTCCTTGATATTCTCATCCATCATAATTTTAATCAAATAAATTCATTTAAAATTATCTTTGTATGTAACTTGTACCTTAGAGAAAACTCGGTGAATTCCTATCCATAACTACCCAATGAGTAGAAATGAACATTATGAAGATGTAAAATTAAACACATTTATATAAAACACATATCACATGTTGTGCCTCAGCTTTACTCCAACACGATGGTACACCTCTTAAGGGTTTGTATAATATAATAATAAACATTAATAAATCTGCATAATTTGGATGAGTACACAACATGTAGTTCCAACTACACAACGTGTACTATTTTTCACCATCTATATGAAGTACACGCTCGAGGAAACGACATGTGAGAGTACATCAGAAATATTCAGAGTACACGGTGTGTCTAGTAGGCCACACACTGTGTAGTTCCTCATTACATGTTCTTGAGTTGGGTAAGTCATGTATGGGGTACACAGTCCAACCCTAACCCCATGGGACTACACGTCGTGTCCAGTGGGCCACAGGGCCTGTAATCTAGAAACCGTGTGCCATCTATTCCTAGTCAACACATGGAGTCATTAATACTTAGACAAACTCCAATGAAACATCTTGGTTTGGCGGACCAGACTCGGTGCATTGAACCTTGGTTACACGGCATGTACTGCCAAATACACATCGTGTGTTTATGTGTTGTACGTCTGGGAACCTTTGGAACCTCTGGATGAGATCCTCTATTTTAATTTAATCAAAATTAAAAATAAAATATTGTTTTTGTATGTTGAAAAAGAAATGAAATAGGAGGAAAATATCTAGATTCAGATTTGAAGAATGATTAACAAGAATTGAAATAACTAAACTATTAAATGTGTAAATCATTAATAAAATATTTAAATAATTATAAAATATTATGTAACTACTCTGAAACCAATTGAAGGTTTCGAGCATAGCGGAAGCGTGGTTGGGACAACACCCAACATTAAATTTTACCATGATCAACGATTACCCTGGGATCAATACGGTGAAAAATTCCAATATCCATAGAATAGAATCAAAGATTTAGATAAATAAGGAAGAGGCCTGAAACCATTAGATTGGATCTTGTACATCATGTTTATAATTAATTTATTTGATTTAATAAATAAAATAATACCTGGATATTCGGTGTTTTCTTTGTTGATGATGTTGATCATTCAGAATAACCCTTCTGGATTATCTCATCGCTCTTGTGAGGATCCAAACTAGAATCCCTCTAGCAGTGATCCACATATGCTTTGATGTCCTACAATTGACACCACTCGTTCTCGGAGAGTTAGCAAGGAGAATTGAATGTCTTGTTTCAGCCGTTCTTGATCACTTGTTCTTTGGACTTTAAGAACATATCTTGTTTTTTAGAGGGGTAGGAAGAGGATTTGAGAGAAAAATTGTTTAGCTCAATAATTCTCAATTCACCAGGCATGCGGTGTGTTCTCCATGGCATAATATACATACTTGTATATTTTTATTCATGAAACTTCAGTTGAAATATTTAATTGCGCAACAGAAATTAAAAACATTCATAAAATTAAAGAAAACCCAAGATTATAATAACAATATCGCGTCATTATTTATGGTGCACCAACTTGCGAAAAAAGAAATTATGAATAAAATTACACATCACAAAACAATTGAATCATCATTATTATTTTAACTTGTACCAACTAATAATTATTTACCATCTTGAAAATAATTATTTTACTACCGGACCGGTCTTAGCCCGCTCAAACTCTACTACCATTTATTGAACGCCCAAATAAATAAATAAATAATGTATTCTCTTAAATAAATATTTTATTTACAAACTATTAAATAAATATTTATTAAGTGTTCAATAAAATAAATAAATATATTTAATTTAATTTATGAGATCATCTTAAGTTGAGTAAAATTATTACATAGTCTTGAGAATAATATTTATTTCATTAATTAAATTCAAATAGAATTTAACTAAGACCACCAAAAATGATTAGTGTGTGACCCTATAGGATTATGTATCATTGGCATTAGGTGGCCTTGTCTAAAGTCCAAGAGTACTGTCTAGAAATGGGTCAAGTCACCCATGAGAAAGAACAAAAAGTTGTAACAATGACATCCACATATGAATTCTCACTCTGTAATATAATCCATTTATCTCAGTATATCATCAAGAAGTTTTCATGATAGTGTCATCAACCTTTATACTTGATATGTCATTCTTCAACTACCTAAAATAAACTCTTTGTTACACCATGTCCATGGAATTTTGTGTGATGGATCCATTTCAGTCAAAGGGTCGAGATATCAACTTCCATAAATAGAAGGGACAAATCCTTTATTGACTTATCCATTAATATCATGTCACTCATGACGCACCCAACATACCCAACGTTCTGTCAACTGTCTGCATGATGGTTGTCATCGGTAAATCAAAGTGCACAAGTCATGACATGTATTAATGATAATATTAAAGTCTAAGGATCATTACACATGCTCACAAATAGAAATATCTGATGACACAAAAAACATGTGGAATTCTAACAGGCGGGTTAGTTCTCATAATCTCTTGTCTTGGAGATTACTAATTGATAAATTTAAGAGAGGAAGTCTCATCCTCTTATGATTACTCAAACCTGACGGTCTGCATGCTTTGGGTCCCTTTATAGTATTTCATCCAATCATATAACTATATTTAAGAATATTTTTATAGCATTTCAAGGTACTCATAAAAGTGGGTAACTTTCATGGCCTTATCAATGGAAAAAATAGTCTAGGACATTATTACATCAGAGTTAAGTAGAACAATTAAAAATATATAATAATATATTTAATATTTAAATACATTAAATATCAATGTAATCAAAGTACAACCGGTTGGTTCTAGGAAACCAACTCAAAAAAGGCTTGTTCTTATAGGAGAGTATTTCTAGGAAGGACCCTCCTCCAGATTGGTCTTTTGATAGAGACAACATCCTGCATTTACATTGGTTTATCTAGGTTACCAAAAACATTAGAAATGAGATTATTTGAGAACCACATACTTCTCGGTGGGAAGTGCATCCAGTTATCTCCAAGATGTATTATTATATGAATTTTTAGTATTTTTGGCATGGAATGAAGAGTTAGATAGCATGTTTCATCACTAGGTGTTCCACTTATCAACACGTGAATCCAGAACACTAATGGATGGCTAGCTTGTTACAGTCATTATAGGTACCTAAATGGAAATGGGAAGATGACATAATCGATTTTTGGGGTATTTTATTAGAATTTCTTCAAGGTAGAGATGCAGTTGGGGTAGTCATAGATCGACTGAATAATTTATCCCACATCCTTTTTATCTAATAGGCTTTCTCAATTGATGATTTGGGAATACTAAAATTCTGTGAGATTATATGCACACATGAGGTCTCTCGTACTATTATTTCATATAGGTATTCTCATTTCACATCGAGGTTCTAGAACGGGTTACAAAAAAATTTGTGTACATTGGTTCTTCTGAACATATCTTTTCACCCACAAACCAATGGAAAGTTAAAATATATTGTACCGATGTTGGAGGAAATTCTTTGATAATTCATCCTTGATTCGTCAGTTCTTGGGAGATGCTTCCTTATATAATATATTTTTCCTAAATTAATAACTTTCAGGAAACAATTCAGATGGAACCATATGAGGCCTTATTTGATAGGCCATATCATTTACCCCTATACTAATTAAGGGAAATAGAGTAGTGTTACTATGTCCTCATCTCATGCATGAGACTTCAGAGAAGGTACACCTTATAAGGAAGTGGATATATACTACTTAGTCCATACATAAATCGTGTGTCAATCACTGATGATGACCTCGGGATTTCAAGGTTCAAATCATTTTTTATTATGGGTATCACTAAAACGTGTACATATATAGATACATAATCAAGGTACATTGTCACCTCTATTATTCATACATTTTGAGTTCTTGGAGAGAGTCAGGTTGATATCCTATCAGTTTTTTTACCACATAGGTATCATACCATGTAGGATGTCTTCCATGTTTCACATCTTTTTTGTTATCATGCTGACCCATCTCATAATTTTGATCATGAGGATGTGGAATTGCATTTCAATGCTTATTTTTTGTAGTACCCCATATGCATTGTTCATCAGGTAATGAAGGATTTAAAAGGTATGTATGTTAGTCTCGTGTATGTTCTATAGTAGCATTCCTATGGACAGGACTTGAATTGGGAGTGGGACACTCGCCATACATGCTTAGTGACCAGAGTTATTCTCAGACATATTTTACTACCCATGGAAGGGGAACTCAAGGATGAGTTATTTTAAGTGGGGAGGACTTCAGGAACATGTTTTTCTTTTGATTTACATATCCTTTAATTTATGGTTGAATTCCTTAGATTGATCCTAATATAAAATTTTTGTTAGGATATAGAGGAAATAAGGGTTTTGGGGCATGTTTGGAGCTTGGAACCCCATCTTTTGGAACAAATAACTAGGCTACACAGTTTTTACAAATTGTTCATCCCAGTTCAGACAGTTTATTTTAACATTATGGGGAGATAAGTAAGAAGAAGTGGGTATCATTGTTTTCCATAATCATGTAACCCATGGAGCACGCCCATGCGGAGGATCTATTATTGTTATTATCGGAAAGAACACATGGTTTTCACATTGTTTTCCAAATCATTCACATTAACTATTTTATATACTTCATTGGATAGTGGTCTGTGCATGGTTGTTGTATGGTTTGTCCAATTGTGCATCAAAATCCTGAGACCCGTTACTTTTAGGTAAAATTTTCATATGTTCAATAAGGTATTAGAACATTAAACACCTCCTTTCATTATTTTTTCTTGTGTACCTAAAGATCACATTTATCCCATTTTATCTCTTTATCCCATCAACCTATGTTTGTTTTAAATCTTCCTTCTAAAATCCAATTTAAATTCCAATCATCTCAGGGGATTCCTCTGGGCAAGTGATTCACTCCTTATACTCGTTTTTTCATTTTTATTTCTTTCAGTGACGCTATTTTAGTGTAGGATCATATGCCCTATTTTTAGGGAATTCATCTCCTTTTCTGTTTTCTTATGATCTAGACTAAACTGGAATCCAATACTAGATTATTTTTCCTCCACAGTCATAAGGCTTTTGGTCTTGTGTTTATCTCTTATTTTTTTCTTTACATTATTCATCATTTTTCTACATGCCAAATTCTCTGTGTGTTGCCCTAAAAATACCCATAAACCTTGTTTAATCAAATATAATTAATAGATATAACCTATAAATTTCTTTAATCATGTTAGGATAGGTTTCAATTATATTGTTAGCATCCCATTGAGGTGTGTCGATGAAATTTCCATTATTATTATAAATGTATAAATGGCCAAACCATCTCCTTATATATTTTTCATGAATCTTAATTATTATGACTATAATTAATTTAATAGAGACGAGTGGTGTTCCCATGTCACATGTTTAAATAGAAAATTTTTTGCACACTTTTAAAATATAATTTGTAGTGAATCATGAACTATCTAATGAATATTATTATATCCTTGACTACTAATCATTTTTATGATAAATGGACAAGGAGACCATTATGAATTATGATGAATGGGCATGGAAATTGTTATTAATTATGATAAATGGGCATGGTTACACTTATGAAATATGATGAATGGGCATGATGACCTTTATGGATTATGATATACGTGCATGGAATCCCATGCACATTTATGAGATACAGGCATGGAGTCCCTTACACATGTGACATATGGGAATGGAAACCCTGGTATTATGATTTAAGAGTAGAAATACTACTATTATGACTTGGACATGATGACCCTATTGTTATGATTTTGTCATGGAGACTCGACTATTATGAAATGGGCATGGCATCCATTATTCTTATGATACTGAGTATGGTGTCCCTTGAGACTATTCAGACTCATGCTACTACTCATGGATTCCTAAATTAATCCATGTATCTAGTTTAATATTAGTATCCATATATATGGTTGTAGACATTAATACATATACAAAACATATATATTTACATATATGGTTACTTTTTCATAGATTATCCAACATAGGCTGAAGTAGTTATTGTCATCATTGTGTCCTTCAGGAACCAGAGTTGACCCTTTATTGCTTTTGTTACTACTTATTATTATATCTACACACTTTTAATATTGTATGCACTAATTGGATATTTAAAAACATCATTGTTGGTGGCTTACTAAGTTTATATCACACCCTATTTGGGCAGCCGATGATACCTGGGTATATTCTATGGATGCAGGTAGGGATAGGAAAAACTGTCTTATTTTTGAATATTGATTTATTATAACATGAGAGAGGGGAAGATCATGACTGGTCTATGGATCAAAATTCAACTAGAGATATACTTTTTAGCCTTTTTGATTTTTGATACACGTATTGTATTGCATGAGTTCTTCCATTCCTACCTATTTCCTCTTGATAGATACATGAAATTACATAATTTTGTGTATGATATTGGATGTTTCCATGGTTGATTGTTTGTTACATATTGTTATTTACCTTCCTTTGATTAGTTTTAATTGATTATGATTCTATTACTTATCTATTTATTTCACCACGGTGCTACTCTGGTCATGAGGGTATAGTCTCTCCAATGTACCACCTTTGACCCTCGCTGCTAATCAACAGCCTCTGGCATATAGGGAGACATGATTTAGTCCATGGGACCCACTGGAATGGGGAAATATTTAGTATCTTCAAGGTATGAATGTCATAGTGTTTTTATATATTTCTTTGTGGATTCACTTTTTATATAGAAATTAAGTAAATATAGTTAATTTTGAATTCAATTAATGAATCAATAGTATAACCTTGTATTATTCCCTCATTACCCATTGAATCATTATTCATTTAGTTTCTAATAACCCTTTTATCAATTGAATCCAAATGATTACATACACCAAGTAATTTTTGTTCTAGAAAAACAAAATGATCACTATATTTTCTACCCTTTTATATTTCTGTATTTGGATATCTCAATTTACACATGAATTAGCCCCGCTTTTTTATTTCTAATGTACTGTACTTAATCCCTGTGGCTTTTCTGAAATGATTATAATAAAAATAAAACATATAATCTAAATCAGAAGATTCATCTAATGATAAAAACCCTTAACTTCAATAGAGGTGTTGGTATTAGTATTCAAAAACCATAATTCAATAGTATGAGAGGTGATTATATTCTCTTAGGATGAACCAAAAAAGTTTTTTCATGACATCATTAGAGTATTAAAAAGTAAAAATTAAATAAAACAAGTGTCTTGGTTGGTGTTCATTCATAGCTCTCTTTCAGAGTAATTTTTGCCTCTTATATACTTCTAGGCTATATAAGTTTTTTAATGTGAGGGAAACATGATTTATCCATTAATTTTGGAATGTCTATAAGGGTCATGTTTTCTTTAAGATTGATGGTTGACCCATGTTCATAATGATGGGTTTGGATGAATTTTTTATGTCATTAGTACTCTTCCTAGATCTATCCCAATATCTTTACTTAAATGTGGTGTGATCCACTAATTTGTAGTAGTGGATAAAGGTAAATGGTTCTAAGATTTTAATTGTGGCCTTTTTTTAGGTATCCCCTTATTAGAATTATTTTACCTATGAGATTTCATGTATTCCATTATCTACAACTCAGATTCCCTAAATCAATAGCTAGTGAGGGCCAATCATTTCTTTTTCAGTGGAACTATATCTTCCCAGTAGAATATATTATCTTTATTACATCACCATAGAACATACACATGCTAGTAGTTTTATTTAATTGTGGAAGGATATTCTTAGTTTCATGCTCCTCCCATGTTCCCTTTAGGTACTCATGGGTGAATATCCATTTTTCCTGTAACTATAATGTCAAAAATTAGCATTATTTTTCAAAATAGAGTGGAATTTAGAGATTCTTCATAAGTTGTAAAGGAAGGGAATATTCTCACGTGGAGTTCATAGATGGATATCACCCTAAGTCAGTGAGAAGAATAGATTATAGTGGGGTACTTCCAAGATATACCTGGTATATTGGCTTCACTCCATCATTGTTTCAGATCCAATGGTGGTAGAAAACGGTTGCATCAGCAAGGTATATTCCTCCCTATTTGTACTCACAGAGAAGGGAATAAAATTATGTTGGAGCCTATTATAGCAGCACCCAACCTATGATATTCCTAAAATAATCAGTCGATAGGCCTATTTCTCTTCATGAGATGTGGATACTTGGTGTTTTTATGGTATCTTATAAAGTATAGAAACATAATGGTATATGGGTAATGATTGTGGTAAGAATTATTGATTTTAAAGTCATGGTAAGTGTTATTAACATGATATGGTGTCTGAAAAGGATTAGATTAAAGTAGGTATGCATCCCATTGGAATGGAGGTATGGTTAGTGAATTTTTTTCATACGGTTAGTTATTTTTTCTTTTGTGTAATTTTTAATAGCATGATCAATTAATGAAACACATGGTAAGTAGAATTACCATGATATTATGGTGCGGTAAGGTGGGCAGTTTACCATGAGTAGTGCTCACAGTAGGATGAAGGAAAGATCATGATGCCTACCATGAGGAAATAGTTTTATGCAAGGAATTATACATTCATCTCCTATATTTATCATTGGGACTATGGATTTCATGGTCACTTCTGGACATTAAAACATTCTAGCCTATAATTGTTTTCATTTATTCATAGTTTAGTATTAAATTACACCTAAAATTTAAAAAAATAATTTCCATAAGCATGGATCCATAATTTACATCAAAATATAAACACGTCAAAAAACTTCATATTTGAAACAAATTTTTAATTATGTAATAATTTTAAAAAGTCAACATAAACTACTATCAACCAATGAATTTATCTAAAATATGGGGTATTTTTAATGAATAAAAATTAAAAAAAATTATAGTTCTATATCACACATATAATACTTCAATTTCTAATTTGTAAGACTAAATGATGTTTTCATGGATTTATATTGAATACATAGGGTATGTATCATACAAACCAACTAAAGGAGGCTTCTGAGAATTTTTTTTCACCTAAACCATGGGTTAACAAACACTGGTCCAAATAATTTTCCAAGATTTTAATCTCATGGATAGGGGTAGTAAGAATAATGAATCGTGGAAGGTGGACCATGCAGTTTAGTTTCAAAGGTAGATTCTAACCATATTTCAAGGGGATTTTGAACGATAAAAAGAAAAATTCTGGTTGAATTGAATGAATCGAATCATTTATTTCCATTGGAAACTAGAAAAGATAAAAGGAAAGTTATAAAATATACGATGGATGATTTTTTCACACCAGTGGTGGGAATTGGAATTTTAGGATGAATTAGACTAAGTCATGACTTGGTATAATTTTGAAGAATTGTTTAACAAGAAATTCAATACTTACACAATTTAGATTACTAAAATAATAGACTTTTTTGGTTTAAAGTAAGAAAATATCTCATTTATAGAGTAGAAAGGTAAATTTTTGAAATTATTCCTCTTTACCTTTGAATTTATTTCAATTGAATCCTTTAAGGAATGCATTTTTTATTTAGGATTATGATCAAATATTCTCTCAAATATTTTTTTTCTTTTTATAACAGATTATATATAGATGATCAATAGAGATATGGTGGAAGAAAGGAGTATATCATTAAAAACAGTTGTGGGCAACATGTTTATTCTTATTTGAACATGTGGATACTATAATATTTGGAATAACAAGAAGAGGTACACCTACTTCTAGAGTGGTGGTACAAATAAAATTCAGTCCATGGGATCAGTAAACATTCCATCATAGCCAAAAATAAAATCATAATGTTTTCAATGTGGTTCTTTCAACCATATAAAGCAATATTGTATCACATCACATCGATCATGTCACAATTACAACTACATGGGGTATATTTATCACTATTGTCGCGGTTCTCCAAGTTCATATGTTAGAGTCACATATCATGTCTCTTATACATCATATGCTTCAATAGAATGAGTATAGAAGAATAAATCTCACCATCATAACAGATTGAGAAAAGGTAGTTCTAGGAACACCATGACTCCTCGACTAGTGCAACCTCAACTGGGTAACAAAGAGAAATGTGTAGCGAGTAAGAAACTATATGGAGGTGAGAAAGTGATCATGGATAATCAGTATTGTCTTTTGATGGCGATATGTAATATTATTTTGAATTATACCCTTATAATATTATTGTTTTATATATATTCATTCCACTAATTTATTTCGGGTTATTTTATTGATAATTTGGGTTTTTATGTTGATAGGATGTTTGTTTGGTTGAATCTTCAAATTATTCTTGGAAAAATATAATATAGATCCTTTATGTATATGTATTTTTCTATAACTATTGATAGGGATGGGTTGATTTGGGATTTACATATACATGATATGGATGTATATGTTGTGATTTTGAGTACGTATTGGTTGAAATTATTTAATGACCACATTTACTATTATGGCTGAAATATAAGTTTCACAGGTGTAGATGGCGTTGAGCATCTCTTTAGAGAGGATCAAAATGTAAATGATATTAGAGGAATTTTTTCACCAGTGGTGAGAATTATATAGTATTATTTAGAAATGCGGATATTGGAATCTATTGATGATATTGAGAATAGATATTTAAAAACTTTTTCTTACCATTTTCTTGATGTTTTCCTGATTAATTTCTCAAGGTTTCCACCCAGAGGATAGGTAGAGATTAAAATTAATATCCTATTGAATAAAAATCCTATATCACTTCAATATTATAGGATAGATAAAATATAATTAATATAATTGAATGTTTATATGGAAAAATTAAAAAAAAGATTATTCGACCAAAAAAGACTTCATGGGTAGCACAAGTTCTATTTGTGAAGAAGGAGGAAATAACTATTATAATTTGTGGGGATTATCCTAAAAATAACAAAGTTTTGATCAAGAATCATGATCCTCTTCCACACATTTATGATCTACTCAATCAAAGTAGGGGATCCCATTATTTCTCTAAAATTGACATATGTTTTCGGTATCACTAATTTTGATTTTGGATAAAGCATTTTTTTTAAAAAACTTTCAGAAGTATATATGTCCAGTATGAGTATGTGGTTATGCCTTTTTGCCTTACAAATTCACTATCCATATTTATGTAATTAATTAATCAAATTTTGTAGTGGTATCTAGATTCTTTTGTGATGGTTTTTATTGATGATGTAATAGTGTATTTGGGATAAAATAAGATCATCGAAAATACTAGAATATAGTTTTGGGAATCATTTGAGAGCATTAATTGTATGAAAATCTATAAAGGTTTGATTTCTACATATAAGAGGTGAAATCCCTTGTCCATTTCATTTCTAAAATAGGCATTCCTATAGATCATAAAATGATATAAGTTGTTATATATTAGAAACCATACTATAATGTTTTTGAGATACATAGATTCTTAGTATTAGAGGAATACTATAGACATTTTTATGTGATTTTTCACATTTCTCATTGCTGATGATAGATTTGATAAGGAAATTCTTTTTGTACCAATAGAATAGGGAAATCGATAAATCCTTTAAAGAATTTAATGATAGACTTATATCAGAACTTATCCTCTAGTTTATAGAAGTCCTTTCATGAATTTAAGCTTAGGTTTATATCAGCAAATATCCTCATGTTTCTAGAGCTTGAATGAGGCTACATATTCATTGGGATCTGGTTTGGCATGTGTTCTCATATAGGAAGACCATGTTGTTGGTTATGGTTTACGATAGTTATGGTTTCATGAAAATAACTACCAAACATATGAATTTGAATTAACTGATATGTTCCATGATTTGAATACTTGGTTTCATTATCTATTTGGTAATAAATTCACAATATTTACAAATCATATGTGATCTAAACATAATTTCTCATAATTTTTTTTTAATTTTAGGAAGTTCTGATGGATTTAGTATTTATAGATATTTGACTTCATCATTATGTATACACTTGTTAAGCGGAACTCTATGATAGATACATTGAGAAGTAATTGATATTATAATTTGTATAAAATAATATGTACTAGTGGAAACTAATTCCAGTCATATAGGATATGCATCTACAATTCTCAGACTAAGGTGGCATTTTATTTTTCTTTATAGTTTTGTTTTTTCTTGATTTGGTTGAGCAGGTTACTGATTCTCGTAAATCTAATTCAAAATGTCTTATGCTAAGGTAAAAACATAGTTATGGGGAGTTCATTAAGGGTTAGAAGCTGGATGGGATTTTAGTGTCATGGTTTTGAGATTAGATGGTCATACCTTTGGATTATCAGGAACAATTTCTTAGTGAATATCACCATTAGATATGGGATATTCTTCTTGGAATGACGAATAATCATAGAGCACCTAAAGCATAGTTTTATATTTTCGACATGAAAAGAGAATTAGTGGAGTATGTCTCAAGATGAATCACTTTTTAGAAGGTGGATTCATAGTATCAATGGTAGGTTAGTAAGTTGCAGTGTTTACCGATTCCCATGTTTACATGGATGTTGATAAACATGGATTTTCTAACTAGTCTACAAAGGATGTTTAATAAAAAAAATTCATATGGGTGATAGTAGATAATATCATAAAGTTGGATCATAAAATCCCTATTTGTGAAATTAATATGGTTGAATACTTTTCTAAAATCTAAATTAAGGAAATTATATAGATGCATATGATTCAAGTCTCAGTTATATCTGACTGAGCCCCTAGGTTTACGTCTCATTATTGAAAATCCTTATAGTAACCCCTTAAAGCACAATTAACAATGAGTATGTATTATCATCCTCAAATAGATTTACTGTTTGAATGGACAATCAAAATTTTTGAGCAAATGATTATAGATTTTGTAATAGATTTTGGTGTCTCATGGGAGGATCATATACCATAAATAATGTTATCATACAATAACATTTATCAGTACTCAATACATATGGATCCTTTTGATGCATTGTGTAGGTATCCTTGTCATTCTCCACTTTTTTGGGTATAAATAGGTGGCAATAAAAAAATTAAACCCATCCTTGTGAAAGAGACAATAAAGAATATTCAGTTTTTTAGAAAGATAATGGAGATGACTCAGAGTCATCAAAAATCATATGTAGATCATCATCAAACACTTTTTCATTTGAGGTGAGTGACCTTGTGTTTTTGATAATCTCTCTAAATATTTGGAACCTCTATTTTGGTATATATGGAAATATGTATCCCCAATACATGGTCCCTTTTAAGATACATGAATGATTTGTTGATCTATAATATCAGTTGGATTTACTTACAAGGTTCAGTTTAGAGCATAATTTGTTTCATGTATCTTAGTTTTAGAAGTACCAACCACATCCTAGCCATGTGAATTGATGGGATCACATTAACCCTGATCCAATTTAGACATTGATTCATTTTATGATATATATTGCATAGAGTTAGTGGAATATCTTTCATGGTAAAATAATGGGTCTAATATGGTATTTTTTTGAAATATAGTTAGATTCAAGAATAAAAGTGGGAGAATGAAAATTAAATGATAGAGAAATGGACCAAAATCATTAGAGAGAACTTTTGTTTTTACTTTTTGAGGATATAATGTCCAATGGTGGAGAGAATGTGTCACCCATAGTTTTTATTACATGACACTTCATTAATTTATTTTTAGTCTATATAATTATTGGGTTATGTTTTGGGAGGTTTCTAGGGGGTTTTCATATTTTATAATATTTTATGGAGGTGTGAATTTTGTACATGGTTAGTAGAAACCATGAACCATCTCCAAGAATATGTGAAAGGGAAGATAGTGGGAACTATTTATGTGCACATTTGCCTCATGGTTTGGCCAAATCATGTGACTACCAAGGGGAATCAATGAAACTTGAAACAAATTGAAAAGAACAGTTTTTGTATAGTTTGTCAAGCCTTGTGACTCATTCATGCAAAGTGTGGACTTAAGATGGTAAAATCACACAATTATCGCACAATTTTCTAAAATGTGAGGGCTTACTATGAAGAGTATAGTTGGAACCCCTTAAAATCTATATCTAATCCGAATAAATTACCCAAAGTATCATAATTTCTTAATCACTCAATATCTAGAATTCCTTTTTCTCCCTAGTCTTGAGAGATGATCCCCTTTTATCTAGAATTAATTATTAGGTTAAACATAGTGAATTTTACATTTATATTCACTGGTATGTACACATTATTTCTTTTTTTCCTTAGATCTATTGTTTTATCCCACTTAGAATAGTATATCTAGTCCCTATGGGATATATATATATGTTATGTGATGATAATCATGATGATATCTCCTTATATTTATATAATGGAACACGGTTTTCAATTGTATCTTCATGTTTCATAGTGTCATTCTTTATTTTTTCTAATTTTTTGGAGGTAGGTGGATTCTATCTCTTGTCCACTTGAATTATAACTTGAAGGCTTAGTTTACATTAAATGAATTAGTTGATATTACTATTAAAATTGTGTGTTATTCATTATGGTAACCTATTCCTGGTTATGGCTTAAAAAATTGTGAAAATTGGATGGTTTTCTAGAATATTTTCTGTGATTATAGTTTTAATAAAATGATTTTAAAATTGTGGATTGGTTTTAATATATGGAGGAAGAATTTTTATTTAAATGTTTTAATGAATGGAAAGTTTTATAATGAAATGTTTTGAATGGAATTTTGCATACATGGTTTGTTTAAGTTGACTTGAATTATGTGTGACCTTATATATGGGGTGTGTTAAATTTATTCACCTGGTATTGGTCACCTTGTGATGACTTGGTGTATCGATGAGCGACCGCTCAAGATTATGGAACTGTCACGTGGTCATGAATGGTGTGTCTATGGAGACATGGTTATCGGTAATAAAAATAAATTGAGAAATGGTCTAAAGGATATGTTTTACTACTTTCTAGGATAAATTTTTCATATCATCGATATAAATTTTTTTCACTTCTTATAATTAATTTATATAAATTGTTCTAATATCTTTTTTTCCTAGTGTGTGAGTTGGGAAGTCATTGGGGAAATCCTACTGAGTTTGGACTCACCCCTTCTTGGGAATTATTGTGTGTTTATAGATTTCATCTATTGAGACACATGTATAGGAAAGTTATCTATATTATTTATTAATTCTTCTTGATATCATGGGTATGAAATGTGTAGTTATATCATGGAGTCTTTTAGGTGTTGGTGGTTGAGGTCACTTGGGAGTACTGAGTATTGTAGTCTTTCGGTTCTATTTGAGTATATATTTTGGTATTCACTTGTAATATGATATGGTTTCTTGGTTTGGTTATGTATTTATTTATTTTATTACTCATACATCATATATAGGTTTGGTTGGTTATTTTTTATGTATTTTGGATGTTTTATATTTCAAATGGAAAATATTCCCCCAAATGTTCATGGGGACCTTGGTAATTACTATCAGCCTTAGGTGTCTTAGGGATGTCACTTAAGGAAAAGTAGCACACTCATCACTTCTAAATCCAATTAATAGTGTTGGTAGGTTATAAAAATAATTTTAAAATATATTATAAATTTTTAAATATTTTAAATGAAATGAATTTTTTAATTAAAATAGTATTTTCCACTATTCATAAAAATATAAATAATTCAGAAAATTATAATAAATTCACTCTAAGATAATTTTTTTATATTTAATTCAAATATAGACATCATTCTTTCAAATAAATTTCTGAAAGTAGGAAAAAATTAAATTTGAAATAATTTTAAAAAATGCAACGAAACGGTTTTTTAGGAAAATAAAATTTTTAAGAATAAAACAAAATTTATTCTTATCACATGTCTATAGAAACATTATATTATAGATCAAAGATTTTATTTATTTTATAATATATAAATTTCTATAAAATCATTCACTAATAGTGATTAATTTTATTTATTGAGATAAAAACGTTTTTCACGCATAAAGATTAGTTTTCATAAAAAAATTCTTTATTTTAAAATTATTTTTTATTTTCATATCTAATTAATTTATAAAAAATGAATCATTTTATAAATGTGTAAACCATATACGTTTTATAATTTAGTTATACCTATTCATAACCACCTATCAAACAGCTATGAAATAACTGTCATATTAAATTATACTATTTTAATAGAATATCGTGTTTTGTTTGAACTCGAGGTTATGTGTAACACAATCTGTCAAATGAATTAAATTTATTTGAAAAATAAACATAAATCTCTATGTGATACATCCCACTCCCCTAAAAATAAATTTTATCCTCAAAATTTTAAATTATGCTCAGTAATCAAGGATTTAACATTCGAAAATTCCTTCATGGAACACCCACATTGTAAATTGGGTCAATAAAACTTCCTCTTAGAGAAATGGAATGAAAAATGTTAAGGTTGTGTAGAACAACACAAAACTATGTTTCCAAATAGGATAACATTAAGGGGAATATAAAATATGAACATGTATTACAAATCTAACACCCAAGGATTAATAGATAGTGATAGAGAACATGGTGATAAAAAAGTCACCCAAAAATCTATTAATATATTATAAGTTAAAATTCCATTAATTCATCATAAATGAGAGTAATGGGATAACAGTTTTGTCTCGATATCTTTTTCCTACAATTAAGAAAAAATTTACTATTAATATATATATAACATGAGAAAATATACCTACTTGATTTATTCCCATTTCATAAGAAAAATCTGAATCTATAGTTGTGATTCGAACAATTTTCACTTCTTATATTACCCTAATAAATAAAGATAAATTATCCATGCCTATAGAATTAACGGAACATTAGATCCCTGAAATAATTATAAGTCATTACTTATTTATTTATATATAATCAAAACAAAAATGGCCAGCACAAGTTATCACATATGAATAAATATTCATATAATAAAATATTACCTTAATATCTAAACCATTATCCAAAGTTAAAGTAAACCCATTATATTAATGGCTAAGACTAATATCTATCCAATATTCAATAATTTATAAATATGGTTGCTGAATTTCAAAAAAAAGAAAATTTATATTAGTCCCCCAAATATCATAATGTACCACTTAATTTCACATAAAAAATATTTGAATTACTTGGTAATATATTCTAATGAAACATGGTAATAACCAGAATTACAATAAAACATGAATGAAAAAAATACATGCTTCTTAATTATATAAATAAATCTAGGGATTATTGAATATATTCCATAAACCCAAAAACATTTTAAACACCACTAATGATAACATAACGCACTTTTTTATTAAATCATTAATATTTTACAAAGGTATAAAAAATATCTAGTTTTATTTATAAATATTAATCATCTATTTATCCCAAATAAACACAATTATCTCAACATTATGAACATATTAGGGGTTATCTTTCCCTTAATCGTATATTTTCTACAAAATATCACCTTGCTATTAAGCCACTTTTTTAGGTCATCAGTACCATTTAAGGTATCCACAAAAATCCTGATGAAAATATTTTATAGAAAAATCCATATATATTTCATGATTCATATTACATAATTCTTGAGTTCCAATAAATGAAAAGTTTAATCACTCTACTTCATTCTTAAACCATTAAATAGGCTACATAATCATATTTCTTAATACCTCCTTCCTTTCATATGTCATTTTTAGTTTCTTCATCATCAATAGAAAAACCATTACTCATACAACCTTGAGGATTCTATTCTTTATCATTCTCTATAAGACATTGATTTTCATACTTCTCAAAATTTCCATAATTAAAACATTCAACTATTGATAATTCTTAATGGAAACTGTTATTCTAACCCATTTCAATTACTAAAATCTTCATCTTTCCTTAGAAATTATTTTCTATATGACCTTATTCACCACAAAATAAACATCTTCTCATTCCATTCATACATTACCGTGAGTGATTATTCTCAAATCACTGACATATAGGAAACTGAATATTCTTCCCACTATGGTCTCCACCACAAAATCACTCATTATTTTCTTTGGTGAGTCTAAGAGTCGGTTAAGGTGAAAGTTATTAATCATATTTCCATGATAAATGATTAGGTATAATCAAAATATCATTCACCCCATTCATCATCCCACTTTGTTTCTCATTAACACATTTCCTTTCACATTCAATGTTAACACAGTTCCTTTTACTTCCCTCCTTTGACTAAAACCAAAAAGCATAGTTTCAGTAATAATATTCAGATTGGGAAACCATATAATGGTGAAAATCACTTATTGGATGTATAAATCGTGTAAAATTATTTCAATATATGATGCCTTTAGTTTAACCAAGGTTATTCCTGGTAATCATATATTCAAATATTTAATGATGCCTCATAAAGAGTTTGTGAATTTCTACAACCTATCCCTATAGAGGTTAGAACTATGTGTGTTTCATGTCCCAGTATCATGCACCAAGTGATGATTGAGTCAACTCCAAATACATCCATTTCAGAGTTATCACCTGTAGTTATAACTATGTTTGAGCCGCATCAACTTTTAGTATCTTGACAAGGATTCAATTGCTTACAAACCACTTAGTCTATCCTTATTAAAAAAAATATAGGATATTTTTCTATACATAGAATTATCCTTAAACTTATCCTTAAACTTATCCTTGTGTATATAATTAGGGATCCTACTAAAGTTTTATGATCAAAATTTCCATTTTTTAACTAAACCTTTCTATTATTCCAAATTAAACACCCGTATATTCCTTAAATAAATATCAAATCTGAATAGAAGAATATTCATTACATAATATAATGATCCATTATAGAACCATGTTGGTATAATTCCTTTAGAATCATGTACAAATAAAAAATTAGTTTATAAGTGAGATACATCATCTCATACTATGTTCTTCATTATTATAACCCTTATTAAACATATCGTACATAAAACCATTCTTCATAACCTGGGGAAGGGAAACATAAGATAGGGTGAGCTCATATTCTCAGTAAGGGTAAACATAACAGATATTAATTGATGATCATATGAAATCATAAGCTAAGAATAAGGGTATAATATCATGAATATAACATACAAACATAATAAAAAATCTATAATGGATCGTAAACAAGATCCATGATATAAAACATTATCGTTTCAAATACATGAATCATAAGAGTGATAAATTCTCATAAATAAATCATGAAAAATAAGTTCAATATATAAGTGTTTCACCATCGTAAATATAGAAACCATTTCATTTATCAAGGTTAACTACTCAAAATATAAAATCATAGTGGATTAAGTATCCAAACATGTTTCCCATAATATAATAGATTGATAATCATTACCTTTTTCCAATAGTGGATCAAGAACATCAACTTGTTTCCCATAGTTGATCAATAACATCAACTTGTTTCCCAAAATAGATTAAACAACATTAACCTATTTCTCATAGCTATCTCATGAGATAGAAAACGTTACCTAATGAATTAAAGGGATATATCATTTTGGTTCCATCCATAACCTAAAAAATAATAAACATATGTGTTTCTAAAACTCATTAAGTAATCATTATGTCATCATATCAAAACCAGTGTAAAGAAATAGTGTATTATAAAAATTTCATCAATCCATATTAACATAACCCATGGGAAATAAATGGGTTTAAAAAACATATCATAATAATAAAAATAATCCATTCTGAGAAAGAATAAGGATGGTTCCATTATATCATATCCCTAGTAAAACATAAGCAACCCCAAAGTCTGTTGTCATTGATCAATATTAATTATATAAAAATATCATTAAACAATTATTTGGGAAAATATACATTCCATTTTGAAATCACTTATTTAATATATTAAAAATTTCCCAAATATTTAAAAAAAATAATTGAAAATAAAGTTGGATACTTGAAATAGAATCCTTAAATAATTAAGTAGTTATAATGGAAGAAAATATCATTCATTTAATGAATGTTAAAACAAATATTCTATTCACATTTTCAGTAAAAAGTTAAAAGTTGTGAATTATGAAAAAAAAAATATTCATTTTAAAAAATTATAAAACGTAAAACATGGGTAAAATTACATTAAAAAATAATATTATATTTTAAAAATCATTTTTAGAAAACATGGATTTAGAATAAAAATCATTTTCAACCTAAGATGGAAATAAAGTATATTTTCCTTAAAAAATATTTTTTATATATTCAGTAATTAAAGAGAGGAAAATGAAATTAAAACATGTATTATAAATAAAAAAATATAGTAGAATAACATTCATGAGTTTATTTATAGGTATATCCTAAGATTTCATTGTATAAAGCATAATCATAAATAATCTTGAAAAAAAAAGATTATAACCAAAACCATTACCACATTGGTAACTTCTGGATCATAATCCCCATAAAAGAAATAAAATTATATAAATATCCAAATCCTAATAAATTTCATAATAATTATCATAAAATAATTTAATGGGTATTATATACACCGTATAAAAAATTAATTTGTAAATATGGCATATATCTCATAGAAATAAAAGTGAGATGAAAATCCATTACATGCTTTGGCAGCTTTTGAATTGTAGGCCCCATAAAAGATTAAATTTAAATGAAACATTAAATATAATGAGAGTAAATATGTTCAAGATATACTGTCTCAAAATTTAATTATTAAACATCATAATATAATATAGGTTCATAATAAAACATATGTCCCAGAGAAGACAATTTGAGAAAATAAATCCCTTATCACTTTGGTAATCTCTAAATCAAAACATCGTGAAAGGGAGAATAATATATGGATGTTTAAATCACCATATTTTTCATTAAAATAATCATATTATAAATTTATTGGTATTATATACACCTCACCAAAGAAACAAATATTGAATATGGCATAATTATTATAAAAATAAAATTGAGATGAGAAACCCCTTACCTCAAGTATCGATGTTATGTATATGTGTTTGAAAATATTATATAATAAATATATTTTTTTATAACTATATTAAGGATAAATTTTAATATATATAATAACACATATGATTTACTTATGATCTTTTATTTCCTATTTTTTTCCAATTCCTTGTTAAAATCATGTTCTAGGTAATAACTTCACCATTTTTCATGTATGTTTTGATTTAGTATTTTTAGTCCTTTTAATTTCATCATGGTTCCATAATTTCCATAATTTAAACTATGAAATATTTATAATAGATATATAGTATATAAAAATTTATTAATACATAAATGTTAGAGATATAAATTGAATTACACTGTTTATGGAGATAGTAGGGTATACATACGTATGAACATTGTTTCCATTTTCTCAATGATGATAATGAATGAAGTGTAAATACTATATCAAATTTAAAAAATAATTTTTATTTAATATATATAATATATATTCATTAAATATATATTTATTTCCATCCATTACAAAATAAAATAATAATCACATCGCTTTGTGGAGCCAGTAGTCCACACGTACACACGAGTGACATTATCATTTACCAATTAATTATGAGGTACGATGATAAATGTTATATTATAATTCCAAGGGTATAAATATGTCGTAAATATAATATATAAAGATTAAAATTTTCATTATTTCCCTCTATGGGAGGCGGTGATAGAAAATGAATTATATCGGTTAATGAGGTGGTAGTCTTCTGTACACACGATCGATGTTTTCGTTTCCCATTTAATGTAAAGTGATATGGATAAAGGTTATGAAATTAACATAATAAAATATCATTATATGTTAGATATTTATGTAATTAAATCATTATAGTTGAATAATATTTTAAGGAGTTATAAGAAAAAATAAAACAAAAACACTTGGTTAAGAACAACACCACTTATTTGAACAACCTATTTATGTTTCAACCGAAATACTCCTTAAGAGACTTTCCTAATCCAAATAAGGCATATATAAAGTGAGAGTAAAAGATAAAAATATATTTGGGTAGGTATTTCCTGGAAAAATGTATTTCTAAGTGTGAATAGGTGAAGAGAGGAGGTTCCCTTTTATAAGTGGGGAGAGGGCACACTTTGAATTTTGGAATATAAAAAATACCCATGTTTTACACTTTCCCCAAGGATCAAAAATGGATATTTATAAAGTTTTATATGATATATTTGGGTAGTTATTTCCTAGAAAAATGTATTTTTAAGTGTTAATAGGTGAGGAGATGAGGTTCCCTTTTATAATTGGGGAGAGGACACACTTTGAATTTTGGAATAAAAAAGGAACACCCATGTTTTACACTTTCCCCAAGGATCAAAAAATGGATATTTATCGAATTGTATATGTGATAAAATCAAAATATATTCTTAAAATCATAATTTCTCAAGTTTTTGTGTCATTTTAACCTTTATATTTTTATGTTAACCCCTGATAAACATTATTTAACATTAACCCTAGTAATTAATTTTTAATAGTTTTACTATTAATTATGATAAAAAAAATTAAGTTGAACTTATTATAAAATATTAATTATGATTATTAAAAATTTTGAATCAATTTTTTCAAATAAATTTCCAATAATTGACATAATTTAATTTAATATTAAATCTCAATATGAAGTGGGAAATTATTTTTCAATGAAAAATATTTCAAAAGTATAAATAGTTTTTTTTTATTAAAATTCATCAAAAAAATTAATTCAAATTATCTAAATTGGATTAATTATAATATAATTTAACTACTTTTAACTTTAAACCCAATTTAAAATAATAATTTAACTTTTAAAAATTATTGAGATGAAAATATAATTTTGAATAAAAATTATTATTTTTCACTATTCATCGAAAAATATATTTTTTAGAAAAATATAAAAAATTATCCATATGATTATTTTGTATTTTTTATTTAAAAAATTAATTTTATTTTATAAAATAATATTTTAAAATTAAGAGAAAATCAATTATGAAATGGGTGTGAAAAATCCGATGAAACTACTTTTTAGAAATGTTACAATTTTTCAGCATAAACTTGGATTTATTATTATCCCATTCCATGGAAAAAATATTAGTTGAATGATAAAATATTTTAATAAATATATAATATATTATTTTCATCAAAACAATTAACCAATAGTGAATACTTTAATTTATTAACCTAAAAACACTTAGTGCGCATAAAATCTGCTTTCCAGAAAAATATTTCCATTTTGTAAAATGATATTTTTTTTATTTTTTTAAATTTATTAGCAATAAATATAATTTATAAATTTTTAAACCATATAAATTTTATAATTTAGTTAGTTATATTAAAACCATCCATTCCAACATCTAGGTGATAACTTTCATCTTAAATAATAATATTTTAATTGTATATCATGGTTTATTTGAACCCAGTGTTTCATGTAACAAATTCTAGAAAGAAATAAAATTTATTCAAAAAAATCATAAAATCTCAAGGTGTTAAATTATACCCATTTAATATATTCAATACTCAAAATTTTTACTTTTTCGTTGTAATCAAGGGTTTGGAATTTCAATATTCTTTTGTGGAGAACCCATATTATAAAATGGGTTAATAAAAATTCTTATTAGAAAGAGTGAAAGGGAAATATAATGGTTGTTTGGAACAAAAAAATTGTGTTTCCAAATCGGATAACATTAATGGGAAGCAAAGTTATAGACACAGAGTAGAAAAATATTGGCCAATGTTTAATAGAGAGTGATAAAGAACATGGACATCAGTATGTTACCCACGACAAACACATAAATATGTGATGAGTTAAAATACCATTGATTCATTATAAATATGAGTAATAGGAAAAAATTTCTATCTCAATATACTTTTATAATGGATTAAGTAATTTTACTATCAAGATATACAATATGATAAAATATACTTACTTGATTTATTTCCATTTTAGAAGCACATTCTCGTCCTTTGGTGGTGCATCGAACAATTTCCACATCATCTCTTGCTCTAAGAAATAAGGATGCATTTTCCATGCCTAAATCACAAATGGATAACATGATCCATAAAAGAATTTTAATTCATTCCTTATTTCTCTTTCTATCATCAAATAAAAAATGGTTATCGTAGGTAATTTCAAATGAATAAAGCTTTATATATAGAAATAATTCATTAATCTAAAAACCATATCCAAATTTAAACTAAAATATTTCCAAAAATGGTTAACTTTAAGACCTTTCCAAAATTTAAAAAATTAGAAATAAGGTCACTAAATTTATAAAATCAAAATAATGTCAATACTCCAAATATCAAAATTAGATCTTAATTATCAAATACCAAATATGTCAATACTTTGTTCTATATTATTTTAAAACATTTTAATAATTGGAATTCCCATAAAACATAGATGAATACATAAATTCTTCCTCATTCCTTAAAAAATCATTGATTATTTAATATTTCCATAAATCATAAAATGTTGAAAACTCCATCAATGACAACATAACCAACTTTGTCATCAAATCTTCAATCAGTGTCAAGGTATTAGATATTTTCCAATTTACATTATCCATATCAATAATATCGGTATCCTAGATAAACACAATTATCTCAAAATAAAGAAAATATTTTGGGTTATCTTTACCTTAATCATGTGTTTACCATAAAATATCACTTTTCCATTAAATCACTTTTTAAATTTATCATCATTGTTAAACATATTCTTTTAAATACCTTATGAAAAAATTATAACAAATAATTCTATTATATTTCATTATTTATATAACATAATTCTTGAGTTCCAATACATGAACACTTAAATAATTCCATTTAATTCTTAAATCGTTAACTATTATTCATCATCTTTTTTTATTACCTCTTCTTTTTCATATTTTATTTATAATCTCTTCATTATCAATATAAAACTCATTACTCATACAACCTTTTTTATCCCCATCATAATATTTCACAATAGGAAATCGATTTTCATAATTCTAATATTTACATATTTAATTTTTTTTTACCATTGATGATTCCTAAGGTAAACATTTATTACCATCCATTGAGATAACTGAAATTTAATCTTTCCCTAGAAATTACTTACATTTTTTCCTTCTTATCCACATATAAAACAACCTCTATTTACTTTGAAACATTCCCTTGAGTTCAACTTCTCACATTATTGATATATAAGAAACACAATATTAATTCCTCTATGGTCTCCACAACTTGATATCTCATTAAACTCTATCCTTCTTTTCTTTAGTGAGTTTGATAGTTGGTTATTGTGTAACTTATTAATCATATATTATGATAACTGATTAGAAATAATCATAATAACCATAAATATAGTCATTATCCCCCTTGTATTCTCATTAGCACATTGTCTATCACATTCAATGTTAACCTAGTACCTTCATGTTCCCATCATTAACTAAAACCAAAAAAAATGTGTGAGAAATAATATTAATAGTGGGCAGCCACATAATCATAAAAAATCTATTATTGGATTTCTAAATCATGGAAAAAAAATTCAATATATGTCATATTTGGTTTAACATTGGCTATTAGTGGTGATAATTTATTCAAATCCTTCATTATGGTCATAAACAGTTTGTCAATTTCAAAAAAATATTCTATATGAGTTTCAAACTAGGTGTATAGAAAGGCCCATTATCATGCAACAAGTAAAGATCGATTCAAATCCCAATGTTCCCTTTTTAGAGTCGTTACCCCTAAGTAGAAATATGATTGAGCCACATCAGCTTGAATAATTCTTATATTGATGTGATTTATTGAAAAATAATCACTATTTACGTCACGAAAATTATATTATATTTTTTTATACATAGACTTATCTTTTGAAATATCCTTAAATATATCCTTAGGGATCTCGCTAATTTTTTATCATCCTACTTTCCAAAGGATAACTAAACCTTTTCCTAATACCAACTATAAAAACTTACATTATTTATACATACATATCATGTTTGAATAGATGAATATTCATTATTTAACATTATGATCCAGACATTAATCATTTATTTCTAGTTCATTTGAAATCTTAGACCCAAAAACAAAAATTTCATAAGTGAGCTATGTCATCTCTCACTACGTTATTTATATCTACCACCGTTATTAGATATATCATAAATAATTATTTTTTTCATAACATGGGTAAGGGAAACATAATATAAGGTGATATTAGATGCTCAGTAAAGGTAAACATGGGAGATATCAATTGATGATCATATGAAGTAATAAAATATTAATAAGTTTATAAGATTACGAATATAACTTACAATGTTCATACCTAATCTATCATGGATCCTAAACCTGATCCATGTCATAAAATATTATCATTTCAGATGCACGAATCATAATAATGATAAGTCATCATAAATCTATCATGAACCATAAGTTCATGTTAAATAAGTGTGTCACCATCATATATATTTAAATCATTTTATATATCAATTTTAACTAACAAGACCATCAAATAATAGTAGATTCATAATCAACCCATTTTTCACACATAATAATAGATCATGTATCATCACATGTTTCCCATATTGGATCAAACACATTGACTTTTTTCCATAGTGAATCAATCACATTGACTTGTTTTCTATAACAGATCAAGTACATCAACTTATCTATCATAATTATCTCATGAAAAACAATACTTTACCCAATGAATTGGATGTATATATAAATTTGAGTACAAACATTTCATAATGAATACAATATATTTGTGTTCCAAAGACTCTTTAAATATTCATCATATAATTATATCATAACCCATTCAAATTAATGGGGTTTCATAAATATTTCATCAATCCATATTAGAATAACTCAAGAAAAATATATGTGTTCCAAAAATATCTCACTATCATAATCACAAACTATCCAGATAAATAATAATGATGGTATTATTGTATCATATATCGTGAAAAACATAAGAACCCTCAAAATTTTTTCATTGATGAATAGAAACTACATAAAAATAAAATTAAAAAATTCTTGAGGAAAATATCATTTCCATTTTCAAATAACTAATTGAAAATCTAAATATTTCCTAAATATTAAAGAAAATATTTTGTTTGAAAATAAACAAGGAAGCTTATAAAGAGATATTTATATCATTGAGTGGTCATGATGGAAGAAAATATTGTTCATTCAATGCATGTTAAAAGAAGGATTTATTTCACAGATTCAGTAAAAAATATAAAGTTCCTAAAAAATGGAAAAAAATCCTTTTCATTTATTTTTTTAAAAAATAATTCATGGGAAATGTTAGTTTTAAAAATTTAAAAAATATTTTTAAAATTTTCTTCATATCAATTTTAGGAAACATTTATATGAAAAACAACACATTTTTCACCAAAGAGAAAAATAAAGAATATTTTCCTAAGAAAAATATTATTGATCTATTCAGTACATATGGAGTGGTAAATGATATTAAAAAAATTATACTCACTAAATAAATATATTATAAGAAATTTCATGAGTTTTTTAAGAGGTATATTATAATATTTCATCATCATAAAATTAATCATAATCAATCTTGTTAAATAATGAGAATATAACATAAAATTTTTACAACAATGGTAACTTTTAGATCATACTCACAATAAAATAAATAAACATTATATGTATATTTAAAACCCCATAAATTTAATACTATTAATCATAAAATGCATTCATGGGTGTTATATACACCACATAAAAGAAATAATAGGTGAATATGGAATGTGTCTCATATAAATAAAAGTGAGAAGAAAATAAATTACATGATTCGGTAAATTTAGAATTTTAATCCCCATGAAAGAATAAATTTTAATTAAAATTTTAATTTCATGATAATAAATAGATTCATGATATAAAATATCAAGGAAACAAGGCGGAAATATGGCATAAGTCTCGTGTAAATAAAAGTGAGACGAGAAACTCCTTACCTCAAGTCTTTACATCATTAATACACATTAAATTTTCTTATATAGTAAATATATGTTAATTATATATATATAACAAGACCATAATAAAATATATCACACCATATATGAATTTCAGATCACCTTTTGTTACCCTTTTATTAAAAATGCTTTGTTAAAATTATGTTCTGGGTAATATTTTCATTATTTTTTAGGTATATTTTGGTTTGGAATTTTCTATCCTATTAATTTGATAATGGGTTAATAATATCTATAATTTTAACCATGATTTAAATATAATACATATTTATTATATTTATTTACCTTAATCAATAAAATTTATATATAGAAAATGAATTACACGATATTTGGAGAATGTAGGTCATACGTTCTCATGAACATTGAATCTATTTTCTCAATGATCAGAACAAAAGATAGGTAAATAATATATTAAATTTAAATAATATATTTTATTTCTTAGGTATCATATATCTTCATTAAATATAAATTCAATACCATCTGTGGAAAAATAAAACAAAAAATGAATCACATCATTTCATGGAGACGGTAGTCCACACATACGCACGAGGGAGGTTATCATTTTCCCAAAATTGAAAGGTAATAGGAATGTGTGATATTATAATTATAGTAGTATATATATTTCATAAATATCATATATAAATATTAAATTAATCATTATATCTAGTCGTGAGATGAAATGATGGAAGCAAATTTACAATGGTTCGTGGGGCGGTCGTCCGCCGTACACACGATTGACGATTTTGTTTCCGATTCAATAGAAGAGGATATGGATATGGGTTTTTAAAATAAAATAAAAATATATATGTATATGGGATATAATTATGTTTTTATATAATCAATTTTTAAGAATATTTTAATGATTTTGATGAAAAAATAAAACAAAAATGATCAGTTAAGAACGACACCACTATTTTGGCCAACCTCTTTAAGTTTACCCCAAAAGTCATCTTAAGAGGGTTTCTAAAAACAAATAAAGACTAGATGAAGGTATAGGGTAAATAAGGAAGATATAATGTTAGTTATTTTCTAAAAAAAAACTTTATAAGTGTGAAGAAGAGAGGGGAGGGGTGCCCATTTATAAGTGGGGGAGAGGACACATTTGGAATTTTTGAAAAGAAAAAGGTATACCCACGTTTTACACATGAAAAAAGGCTCAAAATGGATTATTATAGAACAATAGATTATATAAGGTAAAATACAGCCATAAAATACAAATCAGATAATTTTTTTGGTTATTTTAAACATTATCATTCTGGTAAATGTGTTTCAATTATAATAGCAGTAATTAATATTTATTATTTTTAATATTAATTATCTTAAAAAATTAAGTTAACAATATTATATAATTTCAATTATTATTGTTAAAAATATGGAATATGTTTTTCCATATTCGATTCACATAAGGATCAGAATTTATTTTAAAATTAAACCCGCAGACGTGAAGAAAAAACAATTTTCCAATGAAAAAGATTTCAAAAGTATAAAAAAATTATATAAAAAATCCAAATGAAATTGATTAAAATTAATTAAATTAGATTAATTATAATATAATTTAAAAAAATACCTTTAACATAATTTTAAAATATAATGGAATTTTTTTAAATCTTTAAAGGAAAAGGTGTTTTTAGTAAAAATCAGTATTTTCATTGTTCATTGAAAAATTAATATTTCCAAAAAATAAATATAAAATTATTTAAAAATTTTTATTTGAATAATTTAATCTCATTTCTTTAAATAAATTTCTAAAATTGGAAAAAATTAAATAATTTTACAAAAATGCAACCAAACTGCTTTTTAGAAAAATAAAATTTATAAGAATAAAATTTCAGGTATTTTTATCCCTTGTTGAGAAAACAAATATATTAATGGTAAAACATTTTATTAAATGTAATATATAAAATAAATTAAAATAATTCATCAATAGTGACTAATTAAATTTATTAAGATAAAAACACTTTACATAAATAAAAATAGTTTTTTAGATATATATTTCTTTTATTTTAAAATGATTTTTAATTTTCATTTCTTATCAATTTATTACCAATAAATTTATTTTGTACATGAATAAACCATATAATTTTCACTTCATAGATATTACTATATATACCAACTAATCCAATGATTAATCAATAATTTTGATATTAAAATATAATATTTTAATAATATGTCACAGTTCTTTTGAACTCGGTATTGTGTGTAATGCAAGCTATCAAATAAATTAAATTTATATGAAAAAAAAAATATTTCATAAAATATAAATTTGTTAGAAAAAATTTCATTAGAAATCTTAGATAAATGAATTTTTTTCTGGCATGAGTTAGACCAATACTTAGATCTATGGTTGCATTCTAAATTGGGCAATGAAAGGAATATCTGATTTAACATTTCCATAATTGATTTTATCTTTTATGTAATTTGACTAAATTTTATCTTTTATATGAATTTTAATTTTATATAGATTTAACCTAATTTATTAACCATGTCCGGATAAAATTATTTTTGCATGATACATTTATTTTATTTAATTTTATATTTCATGTTATTTTATTTTATTTATGTGATCATGTTTAACATCAAACAAACATGCATCATTAATAAATAAATAAACATGAACTTGATTGAATAAAATAAATATAGGTCATAATCATGAGCTTTACTACATGTTTTTTATCAATCAGACAATAAGCTAACTTTGGAATCTTTATTGGATCGAGTTGAAACATTCTCACATAGATCTGATGTATCTCCTTGGTTAGTTTCACAAAAACTCAGGTTCTGAACAAAATACTCTTCTAGAAGCACAATATTTTACATATATTTACTCTTTTTCATGTGACAGGAACCATAGTTATGCGTTCATATAAAATAGATGGTTCACATGAAGACCTGTACATATTAAAGGTGGAAGGTATGAAACTCAAGCCATCATATTTAATTTAAGAAAAAATTATAACATAAAAACCAATACTATAAGTATTAAATTAAATAGAAACCCAAACCATGGATTGGTCTTTCAATACCATGATCATACATTTTTTTAATGAATACATATGTAATTAACCTGGTTAGCAGTTATTTCGATTTGTTATTTTATTGTGATAAATCATACATATTAATAAATTAATTATTTTATTTATTTATTTCTTTATTTATCATAATTTTCCATCAAATATTTACTGATTATATACATCCTCTATAATTTTAAATAAATTTAATAAATTAATTTTATTTAAAAAATTTAAGTTCATGGTGTTTACTGACAAGGGATACGATGTTTAACCTTCATGTTAATCTAAACTTCTGTCTAAAATTTAAAGTAAGGCATGTACTGAAGGAAAAAATAAATATGATATTATAATAAACATACACTATAACACTATGTTATTTTATTACATATTTCTCTTCAAATAATTTTATTTCTTATATAGATATCATTACATGCAACACTGAGTTTTAACTAACCATAATTTTATTATTTAAATATAACCATTATAGCCTAGATATTAAGATGGTGTGTAGAAATAGGACTAAATAAGTTATTAAATTTATATGGTTACACATGGATAAAATAAATTCATTAGTTATCAATTGATTAGAAAATAAAAATTATTTGGAAGTAAAAGAAATGATTCATGAAAAAACTGTTTTTAGGCCCAAAATATGTTTTTATTTTAATAAATTAAATTTATCACTATTAGTGAATGAAATTAATGAAATTTATAGTTTATTTTTCTATAAAATTTTTTATCATTCACCTAATTTTTTTGTAAGCATGAGATAATAAAAAATCCAGTTTTATGCTTAAAATAATATTTTTCTAAAAAAAATTCACCTTTTGCACACTTATTTTAAAATTTAACAAAACGTATTTGAAAAAATAAGCGTCATTTTCTAAATCATTAGTTAAAATTTATCTTATAGTAAATTTTTAATAATCTTTTAAAAATATTAATTTTTGATAAATAGTGACAGAAATACTGGTTCCTATTAAAAACTTTCCTTTTATCTAAATAATTGACAATTTACATTCTTTAAGATGATTTTAATATTAAAATTAGTCTAATAATATCATTATTAATAAAATATAATTAATTGTTATATTTTATGTTCAGTTTTGATATAACGACTTCTTATACTTATAAAAACATTTAATTTTGAAATCTGCACTTTTATCGTGTCTTGGAGTTTAATATTAAATTAAATTATACCAATTTGATGAATTTAATTTTGGAAAATTTGTTCCATATTTGTAATAAGAATAATTAATATTATATAATAATTTAAACTTAATTTTGTTTCATAATGAATAGTAAAAACCATAGAAAATAATTATTGTGGTTAAGGTTAAAAAAGGTTTACTAAAGAGATAAACTAGAATGATAAGTGTTAAAATGACCTAAAAACAAATCCAATTTCTATTTAATGTACATATTTTTACCTTATATAATATAATATTTTATATGGGTTAATTTTGGAGCCTTTTTGTGTTTTAAAGGCATGGGAATATCTTTTAATTTTTACACATTCAATGTTTGTTATGTCCCCCATTTATAAAAGGGAAGCCCATGTACTCTCCTATTAACACTTCCAAAGACTTGTGGTTATAAAAAAACATAAACAAATATCATAATTAATTTTATTCCCATGTACTAGAGGCGTTGTTTTGATGAAAAACTAATCTAGAAAAGTTTAAGGTATAATCTTAAATAGGTTTCCTAAAGAAGAGGTATTGATAGAGCGCTGTCGTGGGCACCCTCAAATGATTAGTGTAATTTGGGGTACTTAGGTGCAGCAGAGTGGCTGACCAAGGTCGTCTCTCAAAGGAAGAAGTGAATTTAACAACTTATTAGAGGTATTATAAAAAAAATAAAAAAAATAGAATAAAAACACTACTTGAAAGGATGGGGGTGTTTTTTTATAGTTTATGAATCTAGAAGAAGTTTGCTGGAAGAAGATTGTATTTTTTTTAGTTTTGAAACGAAGTTTGATTAAAATGACACAACAAAAAGATGTTTGTTTAGACGATATTTAAAAGACGTAATCGATCTAACTCTACCTCTTCAATCATTTATTAATCATTATCATTTAAATTAATATTCACTTAATTATGATCCCTTAATTTGTTAAATCCCGAACCCTACGAGAATTAACTTTACCACAAAGATTGAAGTGAATTTTAACCTTAGGCTATCTTCGGAACATGCAATCGCAACACCCTGCTTTGATTGATGTTCTAAAATTAGCTTATGGTCAGTGGTAAATTAAGGCACATAACCACTCTGGAAATGAGGATTAATTGAGTTTAGAGATTATATTTGAACTCTACAAATTGATCCCATGTGGTTTTGAATTACCGGTTAAGGTTGCGCTCTCACAGTTCACACAATTCCCGACCTCGTGTGTTTTGTGTTAACTATTCAATTGCTTGCTTAGTTTCATTTAAATTTAAAACTCAATTAATAGATCATAATATGTGAATTACAGTAGCTCATTGATTCAAAATAAATGAATGAAGAAGGATAGAGGTCGATCGATTACTAAAAAGAACTACTCTTCCATGGGTGGTGTAGTCATCGTGGAGACGTTTTGCATAAGAAACAGATTGAAAGGGTAGAACCCAATCTTGTCTCCACTCTTGATTCCAACCCAATTAAGAATATTAAGATAAGAAGAAGAAGGATGAACACAAAATATTATTTGAAGAAAAATTCAAGAAACAAACATGAAAGAAAAGAAATACAAAGAAGAGGTGAGAGAGGAGAGCCTTTTTGGAAGAGAGTTTTTCACAAAGGCTTACTTCCTACAAGAGTTGTGAGGGGCTCCCAAGAGACACCCTTTCGGACACACCTTCCCAAATCCTAGACCAGCCCTCTCAAAGAGTTAAAACCCCCTTTAAATAGAGTTTGTGAGGGATAGGGATACATAACTTTTTAAGTGTGAAATGAAAATTTCGGCCAAATATTTTATTCCAAATTTCATCGCCAATTTGACCTCCAAAACGCATGAATTGACCGGCCTTCCAAAAGTCGGATTTGTGAAAAATCATGTCCCAGAGCTTTCCTCAAAATTTGGGCTCCATCCAAGCCCGTGTGTAGAAGATATGTCCCAAATACAGAACCCATGTCCATTCTGCCGAGTCCGGCCCACCATTGGATTAATGGCTCATTTACTTCATCCAAATGCACTCTTTAGCTCTAGTGTCCTGAATGTAAGTTTTATAAAATGAAGTTAGGAACACGGTTACAAAATTTCAAATTCAAATAATAAATATAAAAATATTTAGCTTCGAAATACTACAGTGCACTATTAAGGGTAAAACTGGAATTTTCACCAAATTTTCAAATGAATGATCAAATCCCAAATATTTTATAAATAAACATATTTAACACAATGTGAGGAAATTATATCATTTATTATCAATAAAATATTCAATAAAATAGTGTTTTATCAACTCCCCCATACTTACCCTTTTGCACACCTGGGCAAAACCTCATATCAAGTAAACATCAATATCAAATCAAAACCAATTTTAAAAACACATATCTTTAAGATCAATCAATTTCACACCAAGAATAAAAACATATCATGCCTCATAAAAATCTTATTTCAAGTTCCTCATTTATATCATTCAATATATTTCCAATTCATTTATCCACCCATGCACAAAACACTTACCTCGCTTGAATTTTCTCTCATCACTCAAATATCAATTTTTTTTGCAATGTCTTTCTCATCCAAACTCATTCAAGGGTCACCATAGGCTTGATTGATTTCTACATCGCTACCCGATATGAGTAAAGGACATATGTTTATCATGAGGACTTTTCAGGGTTGTTCTGTGGCTTTCGGTTGGTAGGATTAAGATGTGAAAAACTCTGAGGCTGAATGAGGAGGGCTTGACTCTTTTGAATCAAAATTGCATTAATCTAATTTTCACTTAAATATGGTCTTCTCTTCAATCCCCATAGTATCAATTCAGCTCCATCATCATGAAAAGTCATGAAAGGTTTACACCATTCATCATTTCATCATAAAAAATGTCAATCTTCTCAAACATGATTTTCTTGAAAGCTCCAGATGGGCACAGCTTTCCACCTCAATTAGAAGCTCCAGAAAAAAGGCACAGCTTCACTTGTCATGAAAGCTCCAGAAAAGGCACAGCTTTCAATATAATGACTTTCTTTTGCAGCGAACACATCTCTTCAGAATTTAATTTTCCACCCAAAGTATCACAGAATGTGGTGGCAAAACCCAAGACAACTTCCCCCACACTTAAGCTCAACTAGATTATGCAATTTCACTTCAAGAGTTGGTTGGATAGGGAAAATTGGCTTGTAATGTGGCTTAACCTAACAGGTTGTTCATGGATTCTAAGGGCTAAAAGGATTAAATATTCAAGGTAGGCCATTATAAAAAAGGATTCTTTGAAATAGGGGCTTTAATACCAAACAAATTCCTCAATCATTTAAACACAAGTACCTCAAACCCTCAAGTTTTGATAGGAATAGATCAAATTCTGGTTAAATCAAGTATGGTTTGGTTCTCTCAATAAGTGAGGTGAATGTAAAGAATATGAAAATAATGGTTTAGAAGCCTCACAGGAAAGTGATTTCAAATATAAAGATAGTGAGATTGGCATGGGATTCAAAATTCAGCGTAATTTTCATGAAATTACTAAATATTTGAACTTGAAACAAAGTCATTTCAGCATTCATTTAAGCTTAGTTTCAAGGGGTAAATTGTTTCACTTATTGATATGGATTTAAAATGGTGATGAGAATAATTTTATCTCAAAATGTTTCAAAAAAACACAGAAAATTGTAAAATAAACACACAAAATTTGAAAAACACACAATTTTTTTTGGTTTTTTTTAACAGGAAAACAATTGAAATTACTAAACTAAAAGGTTCCCTCCCCCACACTTAAAATATTGCATTGTCCTCAATGTGAACCTATGAGATGATATATGCACATGAAATGCAGAATTTTTAAATAGGACAAATAATATAAAATTGAAAGGGTTAGGAACAGCCTGATGTGATCAAGTGATGATGGGGTCATGCAGTGTGATAAAATCCACTGCATCAGTAGGAAGTCCCTCAATGTATTTCTTCAAACGTTTCCCATTGACTGTAAAGCTCCTTCCAGTGTCCTCTTGTGTGATCTCCACTGCACCATAAGGAAAAACATTAGTCACAACATAAGGACCTAACCATCTGGAACGCAACTTACCAGACATCAACTTCAGTCGTGAACTATAGAGAAGGGCTTTCTCTCCAACATGAAACTCCCTTTGTTGGATAATTTTGTCATGAGATGCTTTTGATCTTTCCTTCTAGAGCCTTGAGTTCCCATATGATGACAGTCGAATCTCCTCCAGCTCTTGAATTTGCAACTTCCTTTGAATTCCAGCTTAGGCCAAATCCATGTTACATTTCATTATAGCCCAATATGACCGATGCTCGACTTCCACGGGGAGATGACACGCTTTCCCAAAAACAATCCGAAATGGGGACATACCAATGGGGGTCTTGTATGCTGTCCTATAAGCCCACAATTCATCATCCAAGCGCTTTCTCCAATCCTTCCTATTTGGCTGCACGGTTTTCTCCAAGATTTGTTTCAACTCACGATTTGAAACCTCAGCCTAGCCATTTGTTTGTGGGTGGTATGGTGTTGATGTTTTCTGTGTCACCCTATACTTTCGAAGGAGGGATGAAAAATTCCTATTGCAAAAGTGTGTCCCTTGGTCACTGATGATGGCCTTTGGTACTCCAAACCTGCAAAAAATCTGTGCTTTGACAAAGTCCACAACAACATGAGAATCGTCAGTCCTGGTGGCCTTGGCCTCCACCCATTTACTCGCATAATCAATAGCAACCAAAATATACAAAAATACAAATGAACTAGGAAAAGGACCCATAAATTCGATGCCCCATACATCAAAAATCTCACAGAATAGTATGGGTTATTGGGGCATCTCATGTCTCTTAGAAATGTTCCCAGTGTGTTGGCAACGAGTGCATGACTTACAAAACACATGGGCATCATGGAATAAACTAGGCCAATATAATCCAGAGTCCAAAACTTTCCTAGTTGTCCGTTGGGGTCCAAAGTGTCCACCACATGCAAGTGTATGACAGAAATGAAAAACAGACTCAAACTCATGATCGGGAACACACCTCCTAATGACTTGGTCACTACACATGCGCCAGAGGTAAGGATCATCCCACACATAAAACCTAGACTCACTTTTTAATTTTTGGACCTGATGTTTCTTTAAATTTGCAGGGATTTCAGAAGCAACAATGTAGTTAACTAAATCAGCATACCAAGGATGCGTACCTGAGATGGTATAGAGATGCTCATCAGGGAAAGTGTCCCGAAGTGGTACCTGATCCAACCGCGAAGTTGGAGGTGTCACACATAAGCTCAAATGGAAGGTCCCACCATGGGGGCTTTATGATTGGTGGAGTGGTCAGACACTTCTTCAGCTCGTCAAATGATACCATGCATGAATCATCAAAATTAAAGTCAATATCTTTTTGAAGCAATCGAGATAAGGGTAGAGCGATCTTACTAAAATCTCTGATGAAGCGTCAATAAAATCCAGCATGCCCAAGGAATGATCGAACATCACGCACACATGTAGGATATGGGAGGCATGAAATAATGTCTACCTTAGATTTATCAACTTCAATTCCATGTTGTGAGACTATATGACCTAAGACAATTCCCTTTTCGACCATGAAATGACATTTTTCAAAATTTAAGACCAGATTCTTCTCAATACAACGATGCAACACATCACCCAAACTAGAGAGACATTCATCAAATGAGGACCCATAAACGGTAAAATCATCCATAAATACCTCCATGCAGGTCTCAATGAAATCTGAGAAAATACTCACCATGCATCTTTGGAAGGTACCTGGGGCATTGCAAAGTCCAAATGGCATCCTTCGGTAAGCAAAGGTACCGAATGGGCAGGTGAATGTTGTCTTCTCCTGGTCCTCTGCTGCAATGGGAACCTGAAAATAGCCAGAAAATCCATCCAAGAAACAATAGTGTGTCTTCCCAGCTAATCTCTCAAGCATCTGATCAATAAATGGGAGGGGGAAATGGTCCTTGCGAGTGGACTGATTTAGTTTCCTATAATCAATACACACACACCAACTATTTTTCACCCTCATTGGAACTAACTCATCTTTCTCATTTTTAACAACAGTAACACCACTTTTCTTAGGCACAACCTGAATAGGACTTACCCACTAAGAATCTAAAATGGGAAATATTATACCTGCCTCGAGCAATTTCTCAACTTCCTTTTTAACAACTTCCAGGAGGGTGGTATTGAGTCTCCTTTGTGGTTGTCTCACCGGTTTGGCCCCATCCTCCAAGAGAATCCTATGCATGCAAATGGAGGGGCTAATACCTGATATGTCATCCAAGGTCCACCCAATCGCCTTGATGTTCTCCCTCAAAATATTCAAAAGCTTTTCTTCATGTTCAAAAGGGAGATTGTTAGCAATGATAACAGGTAATCTCTCACCACTCAACAAGTATGAGTATATCAGATTTGGTGGAAATGGCTTGAGTTCTAATGAAGGAGGGTGTAGTATGGATGGAGACATTGAAGGAACTGAAATATGTGCACAAAGAGCATCAGTATCAGAATAGACATCATCAAAATCATAGAATAAAGCATCAAATCCATCAGCATACTCAACAGCCATTTCATAATCAGAGTGAACATGATCAAAATCAGAATATGAATCCACATCAAAATCAAATCCAAGATAGGATTGTGTATGAGAAACATGTTCGGAAGTTCTCTTAGACATCAAACTCGGACCAATACTCATAATCTCCCTAATCATAGGACAATCAAATTCTATGGAGTTTTTATTTGGTGGTTCAAAATGGGAGATAACAAAAGCAGAATGGTCCTCAGAGGGTTACTTCATGGAATCCATAACATTAAAGATCGCAACTTCATCCCCAAATTCCATGGAAAGTGTACCCTCATTAACATTTATGATAGTTTTTGCAGTTTTGAGGAAGGGCCTACCTAAGATAATGGGGGCATGAGAACTTACCTGATCATTCTCCATGTTAAGAACATAGAAATCCGCTGGAAAGATCATGTATCTTACCCGGACAAGTACATCCTCAAGGACTCCTGTTGGATATGTCGGAGCTCTATTTTCCAATTGCACCACTACTCTTGTTGGCTTCAAATCACCAACCTGCAAGGAAGAGAATACAGAGTGAGGCATCACATTTATGGAAGCTCCCAAATCACAAAGAGCATCAGAGAAGTGCAACTCCCCTATGGTGCATGGGATGGTGAATGTCCCGGGATCCTTGCACTTTTCTGGCATTGCTAGAGTTGGTGTAATGAGTGCCGAGACATTCCTTCCAAGTTTTATCCTCTCATTTCCCTTGATCCCTCTTCGATTGGTACAAAGTTCTTTTAATAATTTCACATACCTTGGAATTTTCTTAATGGCTTCAAGTAGAGGAATGTTGATCTCCACACGCTTGAATGTGTCCAAAACCTCCTTTTGCATTGCTTCTTCAGCCATCTTCTTGGTTTGAACAACCCTGTTTGGAAAAGGAAGGGGTTTAGGAGGAACTTCATCAACCTTTTTCTTACCTTTATCTTTCTCCTTGGATTGCTCGTCAGTTGGTATGGAATGCGGCTTCTCTGAAGTTGAGGTGAATCCCGGTGGAATGGTAGGTGCAGATGTATCGTTCATTTGCTTCCCACTTCTCAATGTGATGGCACTAACATTCCACTTTGGATTTGGAGTGGGTTGGGAAGGTAGATTTCCAGAATTCTTACTCACAAGTTCATGGAGGGCGGTGGCAATCTAACTCATTTGAGTCTTCAACTCTCTCAGCTCCGAACCTTGACTCTTCAGCTCATTCTGTTGATTAAGAACAATTTGTTTCAAAAGATCATCAGTGTTAGAGTCTACCTTGTGTTGGATATTCCCTTGTTGCTGACTCGTTGATGTTTGAGCTTCGAATCTCCTTTGGGGTTGTTGGAAACCCTGTTGGTAAGGTGGAGGCTGCTGGAAGTTTGGTTGAAAAGGGGGCCTTTGTTTTTGTCCAGAGCCATACCTCATGTCCGCTAGATCTTTCCACCCTTGGTTGTATGTTGGATCAAACTTTTTTGGGGGATATGGTTGTTGTTGTTGCTGCTGAAATGGTCTCCCGGGGAACACTGCTGCACAATCTTCTGTTTCTTGGAGTTGTGGGCAACAGTCAGTTGGGTGGCTTGTCTCAGTGCAAGTACCACAAGGCCTTGAAGGAGGGGGTAGAGATGTCTTTTGTGCCAATGCAATCTGCCTCACCATAGTTGTCAATTCTTCTAACTTAGTATCAATCAAATGACTTTCAAGAGAAGAATGACTTACTTGATGTACTCCTCGAACATGTGGTGTACCTCTATCATCAAATTGTTGGGAGTTTTGGGCCATCTTGTCAATCAACGCACGTGCAGCTACTGGTGTCTTGTCCACCAATGCTCCTCCAGCAGCAGCATCCACCATGATTCTCTACAGAGGTGTGAGTCCTTCGTAGAAGTATTGGATGAGGAGTTTATCACTGATTTGGTGATGCGGACAGCTTGCGCACAACTTCTTAAATCTCTCCCAATACTCATACATTTACTCCCCTTGTGCTTGCTTGATCCCCGAGATCTCCTTACGAATGGATGTGGTCCTTGATGCTGGAAAAAATCTCTGCAAGAAAAGACGTTTCAAATCGTTCCAACAAGTTACATCTTCGGGTTGTAAATAATACATCCAGTCTTTTGCAGCTCCATCAAGTGAGAATGGGAATGCTCTTAATTTGATTTGATCTTCAGAAACATTTCTTGGTTTAAGGGTTGAGCAAACCACATTAAATTCTTTCAAATGTTTATTGGGATCCTCACCAGAGAGGCCATGAAACTTTGGAAGTAAGTGAATTAACCCCGATTTTAGTTCAAAGTCTGATTCGAGATTTGGGTATGCAATACAATTTTTTGATAGTTAATATCAGGTGCATCCAATTCTCGAATGGTTCTATTAAGTTCATTTCCATTGTTTTCAGCCATTGGTTCCTCTTTTATGTTTGAATTTGAATAGCTTCCAATTTCAATGTTTCCAGAAGAGAGTAATTCACCAACTAGTTGAATATTGAAACTTCCCGTAGACTGAGAATTTCTGATTCGAGCCCTAAGGCTGCATTCAATCTCAGGGTCAAGATCTAAGAGATCTTCGGGAGTAGTTCGTGTCATAGATCAAATAAAAATGAAAAGAAAGAAAGTGGGCCATAGTAAAATAAAAATGAGAAGTTTGAGTTGATGGTCCAAAAAGAAGTAGAAGAAAATAAAAGAAGAAGAAGAAAAATCAGATTGGGTAAAGAAGGAAGAAAGAAGAGAGGAAGAGAATAAAATGTAAAATAAAATAAATACCTCTAATTGGTTGAAATAATTACTTGCCTCCCCAGAAACGGCGCCAATTTGATAGAGCACTGTCATGGGCTCCCTCAAATGATTAGTGTAATTTGGGGTACTTAGGTGCAGCAGAGTGGCTGACCAAGGTCGTCTCTCAAAGGAGGAAGTGAATTTAACAACTTATTAGAGGTATTATAAAAAAAATAAAATAAAATAGAATAAAAACACTACTTGAGAGGATGGGGGTGTTTTTTTATATTTTATGAATCTAGAAGAAGTTTGCTGGAAGAAGATTGTATTTTTTTTGTTTTTAGTTTTGAAATGAAGTTTGATTAAAATGACACAACAAAAAGATGTTTGTTTAGACAATATTTAAAATACATAATCGATCTAACTCTGCCACTTCAATCATTTATTAATCATTATCATTTAAATTAATATTCACTTAATTATGATCCCTTAATTTGTTAAATCCCGAACCCTACGAGAATTAACTTTACCACGAAGATTGAAGTGAATTTTAACCTTAGGCTATCTTCGGAACATGCAATCGCAACACCCTACTTTGATTGATGTTCTAAAATTAGCTTATGGTCAGTGGTAAATTAAGGCACATAACCACTCTGGAAATGAGGATTAATTGAGTTTAGGGATTATATTTGAACTCTACAAATTGATCTCATGTGGTTTTGAATTACCGGTTAAGGTTGCGCTCTCACAGTGCACACAATTCCCGACCTCGCGTGTTTTGTGTTAACTATTCAATTGCTTGCTTAGTTTAATTTAAATTTAAAACTAAATTAATAGATCATAATATGTGAATTACAGTAGCTCATTGATTCAAAATAAATGAATGAAGAAGGATAGAGGTCGATCGATTACTAAAAAGAACTACTCTTCCATGGGTGGTGTAGTCATTGTGGAGACGTTTTGCATAAGCAACGGATTGAAAGGGTAGAAGACAATCTTGTCTCCACTCTTGATTCCAACCCAATTAAGAAGATTAAGATAAGAATAAGAGGGATTAACACATAATATTATTTGAAGAAAAATTCAAGAAACAAACATGAAAGAAAAGAAATACAAAGAAGAGGTGAGAGAGGAGAGCCTTTTTGGAAGAGAGGTTTGCACAAAGGCTTACTTCCTCCAAGAGTTTTTAGGGGATCCCAAAGGACACCCTTTCTGCCACACCTTCCCAAAGCCTCTACCAGCCCTCTCAAAGAGTTAAAACCCCCTTTAAATAGATTTTGTGAGGGCTAAGGATACATAACTTTTTAAGTGTGAAATGAAAATATCAACCAAATATTTTATTCCAACTTTCACCGCCAATTTGACCTCCAAAACGCGTGAATTGACCGGCCTTCCAGACGGATGATTTGTGCCAAATAATGTCCCCGAGCTGTCCTCAAAATTTGGACTCAATCCAATCCTGTATGTAGAAGATATGGCCCAAATACAGAACCCATGTCCATTCTACCGAGTCCATCCCACCATTGGATTAATGGCTCATTTACTTCATCCAAATGCACTCTTTAGCTCTAGTGTCCTTAATGAAAGTTGTATAAAATGAAGTTAGGAACACTGTTACAAAATTTAAAATTCAAATAATAAATATAAAAATATTTAGCTTCGAAATACTACAGTGCACTATTAAGGGTAAAACTGGAATTTTCACCAAATTTTCAAATGAATGATCAAATCCCAAATATTTTATAAATAAACATATTTAACACAATGTGAGGAAATTATATCATTTATTATCAATAAAATATTCAATAAAATAGTGTTTTATCAGGTATCATTCTTAACTAGGAATATTTGTATTGTGTATACATCCAAATCCTTAAAATATTATTCAAATATTAAAATATAATATCATAATTACATACCATATAATTATATTTTATTATTTTAATTTCAAAACCTAAATCCATATATTATTACATCAAAATGTAAATCCAACCATCATTTATGTGTACAATGAACTACCACCCCGTGAACTAATGTAATTTTTTTCAATCATCACCTCACATGGATATTAATGATGATGGATTTAATTTTTTTAAATTATATTTATGACATATTAATAATTATGGAAAAGTAATATAGCATGTACTTTCTCACCCAATCATTTTTTGAAAAATGATAGTGTTTTTCATGTGTGTTACGGAGAACCGCTTTTCGAAGAGATGTAATTCATTTTTTATTATTGAATCGCATTGGTTGAATATGTAAATTTTTTTAAAGAAATAATATTAAGTTTATGATATAATTATCATTATTTAAATATAAAATAACACTTACCTTCTTTTCATCATGATCATTGAAAATGGAAATGTTACTCACGCCTGCGTACGACATACCAACTCCAAGATTATAACATAGTTCATTTTTCATAACCATATTTCATTGTTGGTCCGAAAAATGTATAATTTATGTATTAAAATAATTATTATTTCAGGATTATTATTCTTTATAAGATGTAACAATTACCCCTTTGAACATAGTCAATATATTGTTCTCATTTTGAATCAAAACACCTAACATAGATATAACTGATTAAGTAATTGAATATATCAATAAAATAACTGAACAAAATATTTTATGTATATGTTATTAAACATATAAAATGTTCTTAAGATGAAAAATAATTTATATAAGATTACTATATGGTATATAAAGGACATAAAAACAATTATGGACTCAAGGTAAGAGATTTCATCTCAATTTCCCTTCATTGAGGCATGTTTTACTGTTATGTACCAAATTTATTTTGTATTGTGTATATAATTTAATTTATAAATATTATGTCATGAGTCATTAATAATTAATTATATTTTAAGTTAAAATTAAATTTAATTAATCCAAGGGTATTTTATTTTAATGTTACCAAGTGGTATGATGTTTCATAACACAATTTTGTTTCATTAGGTAATATTATTTCTTATTTACCCAAAAAGGTATGAGTGCGAGTTGGAAAACCAACCCAAACACAAAACAATTATTATAAAAATGTAAATTGAAAAAAAATAAATTATATTAGGAAAAAAAATAATTAAAAACATTCAAAAATAATAAAAAACAAGTGGTCATCTTCTTCCACTCCCTCTAGAGATCGATTTCCTGGGATATTGACGTTTATTTTTTTGGGTCTCACCCTCTCCAATATGATTGAATATATTAAATAAGAAAAATATAATCACTCAAAGATGAGTTATAGGATTCCTATAGAATTATTTTTATCATGTATTTATATGAAATAACATGAGATTCAAACCTTTGATTATGCTGATAATTGTCTTCAATGTTCTTTGATAATATTTTTTGGACTATCAAATTATCCATGTGTCTAAATACATCTATTAAATTATTATTTTTTATTAATATTATAATATTATGTGTTTAAAAAAAATTATTATTTTTTTTATTTTTTTATTTTTTTATTTTTATTTAAATTTGACAGACATAGTCAATTCATTTTATAATTATCACTTCAATGATATGATCTTTGTAAGAGATTTCATCTCAATTTCCACTCAATTGAGACATATTTTTTATTATACACCTATTTATTTTTATGAAGTCTATAAACATAAACTTTGGTATTTTATTTCATGAATATAATTCTATTCATGTTATTTAATTTTTCATTTGAATTTATTTGTTTCATGGGGATAATGATTAAAAAGTTACCATAGAGGTAGGGGTTTATGATTGAATATCATTTTAATAGAGATTGTATATGATTGAATTTACATTAAAGGATATAATTTTATAATTATATAGTAAACCCCTTTAATTTATTTATCCTATGGTTATTTAGGAAACATTCATGTAATAGAAATTTTTTTCTCTTTTTGGTACTTAAAATGATTAAGAAAATGTTTTTAAGAAAATCAAAAAAAATTCACTTTTATCTCAAAAATTATTTTCTTCCATATCCATATTTTCATTAAAATATTTAAAAAATATATTTTTAAAATTTTCTAATGATTTATTAAATATATTTTTACCCTCTATATAATTTTTATAAAATGTTTTAAAAGGAATCTTCCTAACATTTTTTAAATAAGGTACTTTTTACTTCTAAAAATGTGAAAGGAATCTTTGTTTTAACATGTATAACAGGAAACATAATTCCCACCATCATGAACACTAAATTATTTAAATATTACTTTACAAGTTTCCAAGGTTATTGTCAATGAAAATATTTTATTTAATATTTGAGAAATTGTTAGATTTTTTGAATGGAATCTCTCTAAACTACCCTTTCATTCAGGTTGTGACCATAATCTCTCTAACTCATCTTATCTCTCTCCAAAATTTTTTAGAACAATTGTAAATTATATATATCAAACACATATATACCTAGCTTATTGTCCCTTCCAGTTAGGCCAACAGGCATAATACCCTAAGATGGGGAGTGAATTAGGGTTTGACAAATTAAAATAACTACCTCTTTTGATCTTGTTTTGTTGTTAAAAAAAACTCTCTTATCTATCTTTCCCATAACAAGTATGAACAAAAATTAAAGAATTCCTGGGACACAACAAAATACTTATTTAACCTTCACTGGGCTACATCTAAGGAGAATACAATGCCAATGTGCCGATGAACCAAATATACTAAAAGCACACTACTGTTTATAAGTTTGGAGTGGACTCACTATCCCTCTTAGTTTACAACTAATCATAGTATGAAAGCTCACTAATCTCTTAACTAAAGTGGGTTTACTACTTCTTCAAAAGATTCACTAATATTTTATATACATGTAGTTCTTTTCATTTTCACAAATTAATGAATCCTCCACTGTATGTATATGCTCTACTGAAGTCCAAATTTAATCCATTGATGAATACCTATTTTTAGTTGAACACTGGGATATCCCTTTTCAAAAAACTTTCACAAAGCTCACTTCTTTTTGAAGATCCTAATTTTTCAAATCTCAAACTAGCCTTTGTGAAGCTCTCACCTCTTTATGAAGCTCATAGGTTCTCAAAGCTAACTAGTTCGCAAAGCTCACTAGTTTGTAGATCTCACAGTAGCCTTTGAGATTTCATAAATCTCAAACAAGCCTTTGTGAATCACAATTCTTCCATAAAGTTGAACTAGCCTTTACAACTTTCCTTCCTTTTGTAGAGCTCAACTGGCCTCTGTGAATTACCTTTCTTTCAAGAATCTCATTGTCTTCATAAACCTACACTGTGATTCAAGGGCCTTAGGTTTTTCATGGAATCTCTCTACTCTTCTATCAAGGGTGGAGGCCTATTTATTGGAGTTTCCCACAAACTCCAGAAACATACATGCCATGTCAACACCACGTAATCCCATTTCGTAGAGCTCTGAAATATCATCTGAAATTCTATCTTTTTTGGGAAGCTCCACAGAAATTTTCCGGATCACAAATCTCTTTGTAATCACAGAGTAATCCATAAAATCCTTTACACTTCCACCGTGATGCTCATCATAATCATAGATCTTTCCATAAAAACCTTTGTTCTACCACAATGCTCCCTCACAATGCTTTTCACCTCTCTCATTCGTGAAGCTCATCATAATCATAGAGATCACCATCAATATTCTTCATGTCTTTTCACAATCCACTTAATGAAACCTATATTCTCAAAACTGAGGCATTTTCCATATTTTGATGAGATCTTCGAGGAAATCCACTTTTTTCAATGCTCTCTAAACTCCAAATTTGGGACTCAAAAAATTTGGCAATCACTAGAATATGCTTCCACCATGTATCTTTTATTTTTAAACTACCTACAAATCTTCAAATATTTTTTCATGGTTCATTGTCAAAAAGGGTTTTTAATAATATCTATGGAATATGAAAATTCACCATGAAAACTTTCTTTTTCAACAAACACAACCAACCCAAAAATGATTCAGTGTTACCATGATAGATTTTTTCCCAACACTTCCTTTTACAGAGTAATACATGCCTTATATTCATTTACTAAGTGCCATGATTATGAAGTTGTCTTTTATTATGATATAAGGACTGATTATAACACCCATTTTCCTTTAGTGGGTAGTTATTATATTTATTACTTGTGATTGATTTCATTCCTGTGGAATAAATGAATCATTATAAATTTATGATGGGTGTTCACAAATAGTGCTACATTGCCTTGGGTAAATATTTTATATCATGAGATGTCATGTATGGGATTAGGGGTAAACCTAATCCATTATAGAACTTTATCTACCATGCGATATTATCTTGGATGTTATCCTTTACTCATGTTTATTTCATGTTATATGTTTTTTCACATTTCATATGTTATAATCATCTTATAATACCATTTTTTTATGATGCAATCACAAATGATTACTCATGAGCCTTATCTTTTATGATATCATGATGTACCTTTGACTCATATGTTATGTTTCTTTATAATGTTTATTTCCTAACATGGATTTTTAGATGAACCCTTTCTTTTATGTCTTATTCAGGTTATCCTATGAAATCTTACGATGTAAAATGTATTTAGGAGCTCGTTATGGATAATAAAATAAGGATTTCCAGTTTTAAGATTCATTTTGAGGTATTATAACCCTATTATTCTAAATACACTGGACCTCGTAATCATTAGGGTTTTACTTATTGGATATTAATGTTTAAAAATCATTTAATAATATTTTTTAAAGGCATGGATCACTTTATACATAGCTTGTACTATCACATGACATAATGTGTAATGTACATTGTTTGTAGTACTAATTTTATATAGGGTACATACATGGAATTGCATTATACATGGCATAAAACAATATTATATGTCGTGTATTTATGTGGGTCATGAAGTGTAGTCAACATGTCATATATGATCACACTAAATGAATTAATACTAATATTGTGTATTGTTCTCTATTCTCGTTTAGTAAAAAATGTGTAAATTGAAAATACATGATGTGTGTTATTAGTAAATGTGAAAAATTGATTATTTATTCCACATGGGTTCACTGAAAATCTCTTAAAATGTATTCCAAAGGTAAAACCCTATCACACATTTTATGCACTATCTAAAAACTGTATACTCTAGTTTTTCTCAAAATAATTTATTTTCCATGTATATTTACTCAACTGAAATGGTAATAAAACTGTGTGTCTAGTGTGATCTAGAACCAATTACACGATGTGTATTCCTTCTATATGGAATGTAATTCCTTGCTTCCCATTCTATGTTACACACCTATGGTATCAGTATATAGCCTGTATAGAATAAAATTCATTTTTAAAGTGTGTACTCTAGTTATACATCACGTAATTACATATGGAATGTGTTTATTGATTAGAATCAAATAAATTGAATGTGTATGAATTACACATTTTGTGCATTAACCATATGGGAATCATGTTTCATGGGGTTACATGACATGTGTGTTGGGTACACATCCAATAAACAAATAAGAAAAATGGAATCTATCTATCGATATGTGGAGTGTAACTATATATATCCTGAATGAAACCCCAAAAATGTGTGTCAAATCTTGTTATTGTTTTCAGGTTTTGGGTGATCTAAAGAACCCCTTTTAGATCCTCTAAAAATATTCTTAGGTCCATCAAATCTGGGAAAACCTCACTTGATTCCTCTCTATTTTGATTCCTCAATCACCATTTCCATCAATATTCATTATAAAATCTAGTTGTGGAATTGTGTTTTTTGTTACCAAGTTTAAAGATAGGTGGTTCCATTTATATTTTTCATTTAGTAGACCCCTGAATTATGTTATTGGTTTATATTTATTTTAATTTATGAATGAAACCCAATTCAGTGCAAATTGGAATTTGAAATTTGATTTTCATGATTTTTTGCAAAACAATCGACCACTACAATGTAATTGGAAATTGGGATATGATTTTAATTTGATTGAAATTTTTAAATTGATTTTTGGAATTGAATTTTGAGAAAAATGACTTAAATTTATTTGATAACAACCTATGTTTGGTTTCATCTTTAAAAAGGAATGAATTGATTAATACCTTATATTTTGGTTTTTAAAATAATATTAGTATGTTGAAATTGGAAATGGGTGATTGTATTTTAAACTATTTTGAAATAATTTTCCTATTTTTGATTGATTGATTAAGGAAATTTAATCTTGGGTAGTTAGTGGGTTATTTGGGATAAACACGCTAAGATGTAATGCCATGGAAATGGATTGATGCTTCATAACTCAAATGAGAACCTAGTTCAATAGATCGTATCCCCAATGGGGTGTTGATGAGTCATTTTGTTTCTAGTGTATGATGGATGTGTGTACACATATTATTGTAATCATTGATATGAGATGTCTGAGGATCCCAGAGATTTGAACTATCATACATCATGGAAAATGGCCATGTTTCTTGTGGTGATTACTTGATATATATATATATATAATAAATTGAGAAACAGTTTTAGTCAAGCCTGATGATTTATATAAACTATTTTATATAAAATGTCTACATATTCCATTGTTTAAAATGTTTCTATATTTTGAAATGAAAATCATGTTTTGATTTATATATGAAATTATATTTCCATGTCTTCTTTTTTTAAGTTGTAAGCATGATTTGGCCTATTTATTAGGGAATCTTGTAATGGAACAATTAGTGTTACCCTATTAGTATTTTTGTTCACACCCAACCTTTACATTCGGGAATTTGTATATTTTCTTTAGGCGGGTTTAAGTAAAGGCAAAGAGACTCTAGGGGGAGGTGGGTGGTCTTTACCCTTTGGGATTGGAGTGTTGATACCTTCAGGATGTTGACTTTACCTTATCTAGTATCTGGTAATTTGATGATGTATTTTTTAGGGTTTTCGTACACCAATTTTATTTTTGGTACTATCTCATTTGTTAGTTTTCTTTGAGAATAATGATATTTATATGTTTCTTCAATTTTCAAATGGAGAACTATTTCGAGTTATACCTTTTATGAAGTTAGGTTCTCGTCAACAACCCATGGGGATTGAGAATGACCTTTTGGATTTGTCATTTCTAGCTCTGGTATCAGAGTACTAGGGTTTTCAGTATGGTTTGTTGAAAAGTGGTATCAACGGTGCATGTTTTGAATCATTCATTGATGCTAGTATGTAGTTGAAATGATATTATTAGGACTTTGGATGTAGTTGTTAGTGAGTCTCTGGATATCTCTCATCATAATGATCTTTAAGTTACCATGGGTGTTTTCTGGAAGATGTTTTAAGTATTAGTTCTAGTTTTTTCATACTTTTATTTGGGTAAGTAGAAATCCAAATTTTTTTCTTATCTGATAGGATTAAATTCCATATCAGACTTGTTTGAGTGTTGATCTGAGTAATCTTTTGATGTATTCAGTGTTTTTTGTTGGTGAGTGTGGCATCATTCTTGTGAGAAACTTGTGAATAAGATCTAGGAGGAAGCTAATGATGAACCATAAAGATCAAATCCTATTATATAATTCAATCTCGTTAAGGTTGTTGTGAATGTTGTCCAAGCTCTAGGATAGGAACCTGCACCTGTTCTCTTTTAGGATCTATTTTTGGAACATTGAACGGATGAATTCGGAATCCATGCTCAGGTGTTCCTTTGATAGAAACAACCATTGGTTCAAGTATATAATAATTATCAAGATGATGAGGATTGGTTAAGTATGATTTTAATTTTTTGAGTTATTGGAGATTCCTGATGAGATCATGGTGAAATATGACACCTTCTTACTAAAATAACATTTCAGGAGATGGTGGGAGACAATGGTGAAGGTTAAGGAGTATGAGGGATTAGAGTGGAATAGTTTTAATGTTTATTTCAACAACTAGTTCTATCTAACATATAGGGTGTTGGCTAAGGATATGGACTTTTTCAAACATGAGAAGGATGATAAGACCATGATGGAGTATGAAAATTACTTTTATGGACTTATGGAGTTTCCACCTGATATTGTATCTAATTAATATATTAATAATCTATGGTTCAAGATGATATGTTGATTTGATATTCATTCTTATATTTATGGACTAATGATCTATTCTTAAGTTGATGTGTTGGATTGTATTTTGATGGTTTAAATTGATCTGGATGGTAATTAAATGTTGATGGGAGTTTCACTTTCTCCAAGTGACGGTTCTGTGAGTTCCTCTAAAGGAAATAGAAATTATGATGATTATCATGGTGGTTCTCAACAGAAAAGTTATTTTAGACCTTCTATAGTGTCAAGAAGAGGGCTGTTGATTTTCTACTAGTATGGAAAGCCTGGGAAATTGAAATGGGTTTGAACCAGCGCACCCAAGACATACTTATTCTATGAACATTAAAGACACTTTTAAACGTTTTGTCATATCTTTTCTACTCCACATAGTGGCATGAGATCATTAGTACCAAAAATTATTATGGTTCAATCAGTTTCTTCAAGAACAAAGGGGTTCTAGTCATAATAATCTAGAATGAATGTTCTTCAGGTAGTGGAATAGTCTCTAGAGGAAACTGATATAGGTCTAGCAACTATAAGAGGTACCATCACTATAGCTTCATCTTTAGTAACTACTTTATTTGATACTGGTGCATCTCATTCATTCATTTGGACTCATATTTTGAATCTACTAAATCTTTATATAGAGATTTTATCTTATGTGATTGATATTGGTACACCCCTAAAAACAAAGAGAGAGTAGGGTATTTGTTATACTAGTTATGTTTTCATGTTTCCAAATATTGATCTTACTTAGGATTCTATGGATATTGACATGAAGCATGTATATTTAATTTTTCGTATGGATTGGATTCATTTTAATAAATCTATAAATTAGTTTTATCTTCAATGGGTCACTTTTACTAAACCTTATAGAGTTTTTTGTATCTTTTAGGGATAATGGGATCCAAGTTCGAGCAGAGTTGGAACTTATTATATAGATTTAGGGAAAGTGATATCGGTGTTTTCTATTTATTTAGAGTGATAATCATTGAGTGATGATCTCCCTTTATTTGTCATCATATTTCCCAATGTTTTTCCTTTTGAATTCTCTTATTTTCCACCAATAAGGAAATAGATTTTTCTAGAAATTTAGTGCCTTGAGCTAAACTAGTATCCATTCCCACTTACTGTAATGAACCAGTTTAATTAAAAGTGTTTAAGACTCAGTTGGAATATATTTTATATAAATGATTTATATGCTGGAACATGTCACCTTGGGCAGTGCCAGTTCCCTTTACTATGAAAGCTGATGTAACACTTCGCATGTGTGTTGATTATCGAAAACTAAATCAACTCAAGGTAAATAGAAATTATTTTTCCTATAAATGATGATATATTTTATTATTCAAAAGTGAAGATGTGGTTACTGAAGAATGATCTCCGATCTAGTTATCACTAATTGAGAATAAAATAATCATATATTTAGAAAACCTCCTTCCTAAGTAGTTATAGCCGCAATAAGTACCTTATAATTCCATTTGGTCTAACCAATGCTCTTGTATTCATTATAGATTTGATAAAAAGAATATTTCACGAGTATATAGAGACATTATTAGTGGACTTTGTTGATGAAATCTTTATTTACTCTATGTATAAGCAAGATCATGTGCATCATCTGAGAGTAGTTCTGCAATTTTTGAGAAATCATTGAATTTATACAGATCTATAGAAATTTAATTTCCAGATTTAATATTTGAATTTTTTGGGAGACGTGTCCACAAAACATTGTATTTAAGTTTACCATGAGAAATTGAAAGGTCTTATGATAGGGTAGAAACTGCATAATGTTTCCAAGATTAAGATATTTTTGGATTTAGATGGATATTATTACTGGTTCTTAAAGGATTTATCGAAGCCTTACTCTCCGAATACCACTCTCACATGGAAGGAAGTGAAGATTATTTAGGATGAAAAAATATGTAGTTATTTTATTAAGATGAAATTGTTTTTGACTTATACATTGGTTTTGACTCTTCTAGAGTTCAGGCAGGGATATGTGGTCTTCTGTGATTAGATAGGTTTGGGTTTGGGATTGGTTCTTATGCAAGGTGGTCACTTCATTGCATATGTCACCCATTAACTGAGGAAACATTGGAATAATTACCTAACTCATGACCTTGAACTTGCAGTAGTGATTCATGCACTCAAAAGTTGGTGGAATTTATTTTTGGGTGAAATTTTTACAATTTTTTTAAACCACAAGATCTAGAGTTACATATTATCTCAAAAATATTTGAATCTTATTTAGGGATTTTGGGTGGAGTACTAGAGATATTATGATTTAAATATTTCATATAACCTAGGGAATGTGAATTTCATCGTAGATTCTTTGAGAAGAAATCTTTTAACCTAGGAAATTAAAGAATCATTGAAAGAGTGGAACATAAGGGATATTTTTTCTCAGTTTCATATTAGAGTTCAGTAAACAAGGGTCAGGGTTTTCTTGGATAGTGTTCCATTAACCTATTCTATTCTCAATATGATTATTTAGTATATGTAGCTCGATATTGAGTTTTTTAGAATTAAGAACTCTCTTTTATATTGGGGATACTGTTGTTGAGTGGTCGTTCTCAATGAAGGGTATCTGGTATTTTAAAATAAGTTTTCTTGTGTCGTTATTTGTGAGAAAATATGTGTTGGGGGAGTTCTATAACTCCTAGTGAGAAATGTGTCCAAGAACCATAAAGGATATGTATGAGATGGGACAATTTTGATTTTGTCTCTCATTAATATACTTGAAAACATGTCATGGTCGAGAACCAAACACCATCAGGTTTTCTTCTTCCACATCCAGTGTCGACGAAGAAAATGGGATCATATTGTTATGGAATTTGTGGTTGGATTTCCACATACCCAAATAAAGAATAATGTGATATGGGTTTTGATCGATAAGTTAATCAAATAGGATTACATAATACACATTCTTGATACAACCAAAGTTGAGGAGCTGTAAAATATTTATATAAGAGAGATTTTTCAATTTCACAAAGTTCTATCTATTATAGTCTCTAATAGGGATCCTCATTTTACTTATCTCTTTTGGAGATGCCTCCAAGAGGTAATGGTATCTCAGGTTTGTTTCTATATAGAAAATCTTCCATAGACGGATTTCCAGATAGAGAGGGCCATACAGATTCTAGATGATATTCTTCACACCTACATTCTTGACTTTTGTAGAGCTTGGGATGACCATTTGGATATATTTGAGTTCATTTATAAATATTATTACCAGTTTATGATCATAATGGCTCATTTTAAGGCCTTAAATGTCCAGGCTTGTAAATATTCATTATGTTTGTCATAGAATGGTGAGAGTTTCATGGTTGGACCGAGCATTATTCAAGACATTGTAGTGAGGAATTAGTTGATTTGATAGATAATTTCGATAGCATAGAGCTAGTATTAATCTTATATTGAGAATCATCATTGAACATTGTGTTTTTTAGTTGGTGGTTAGGTGTTCTTTAAAGTTTCACCTCATTTGGTTTAGTGATGTCTTTTGAGGCAAGGTAATATTTCTCCTCACTTTTTGGGACCTTTGAGGGTTTTTAGAAAGTTTGGAAAGTGTATTACTATTAATCACTTATTCCATGGTTTAAATCAATACATAACCTGTTCCATGTATCAAAACTACAAAAGAATCTTTTTAACCCATATCATGCTCGAGTTGGAGTGATCTTGACATTGTGCCTCATTTATCTGTGAGTGAGAATTCATTCAAGATAGTTGATTCTAATGCAAAGGTACATTGTGGGAGTAAAATACCTTTGGTTCAAGTGATATGGAATCATGGTTCTGATACTCATGAGACATGGTATATAGAGGATCTAATGAGATAGAAAAAACCACATATTTTTAATGTGGAGACTTCATGACAAACTTTTTTGGGATATAATGTTTCAATAATGGGGAGGTTGTAACATTATGTCACTCTTTTATGTGTTGGGAGATCTCAACAACCCCTTTTGTCTCCTCCAAACCTATTCCTAGAAAGATCAATAATTGGAAAACCATATTCAATTCCTCTCTAATTTGATTCTTTGATCTTTGTTTTCATCATTCTTCATTGGAAAATCACATTGTGGGTGTTTCGTTTAATTTTACTTTTTTTAATAGTGTGTGGATCAATTGATATTTTTCATTTAATAAACCATTTAATTTCATAACTGGCTTATATTTGGTTCAATTAAATTATAAAAACCCAATTCTGTGTGACATGTAATTTGAAATTGGAATGGAATGAATCCTGGGGAGAACCCCCAATTATAATGGAATTAGATATTGGGGGTGATTTGAATTCATTTGAAATTGTAAAGATGACTTGTGGAAGAGAATTTTGAGAAAAATGGATTAAATTGATTTGATAGGATCCTAGGGTTGGTTTTATCTTGAAAAATGTATGAGCTGATTAAATAATAGTGTATTGGTTTTTAATGTGAAATTGTTATATTGAAACTATAAATAGGGATATTGTATTTTAAACTGTTTTGAAATAAATTTCCCATTATTTATTGATTAATTGATCACATGAAATCCTGGGTTGTTATTGGGTTATTTAAAATAAACACGCTAGGATGATAATGACCCGGAAACATATTGACACTTTATAACTATAACAAAAATATAGTTTGGAAGATCTTGTCCCTGATTGGATATTGATTAATCTAATTTTTCTTGTGTCTAAGTGAATGTGTGTCTAATATTTCCATGATCACTGATATGATATGTTTGAGTATCGCATTTCCTAGAACTTTTGTACCTCATGGAAGATGATAATTTTTATTATTTTAATTACTTGATATGTGTGCCATATATTGAGAAACTATTTTGCTCATTCCAAGTTATTTATATAAACAGTTTTATATAAAATGTTAATTTAAAATATTTTTATAAAATATTCCATTATTACATGAAAATCATGTTTTGATTTAAATATGAAATTTTAATACCAAGACTATTTTGGTTAATATTTAAATCATGGTTTAGTATATTTATTTTTTAATCTTATTATAAAACACATGGGGAGATCCAATCAGGATTTTATCTCACACCCAATATTTTTCTTTAGGTTTTTGTAGATTTTCTTTTATCGAGATCGAGTAAAGGGAAAGAAACTCTTGTAGGGGCTAGAGTTTCTTCACCTTTTCGGCTTGGAGTGTCAATACATTGCGGTTGTTGACTTTATCTTGTCTTTTTATGGTACTTTGATGATATATTGTTTGGGATTTTGATATACCTATTTGAATTTTGGTATTGTCTCCATTGGGAGTTTTATTTTGGAATACTGATATGTATATTTTTCTTATTTTGTTCATGTGAAAAAACTATTCCAAATTTTATCTTTTATAATTCCATGTTCTAATATCCAACCCATGGGGATAGGGAATGACCTTCAAGATACATCAATATCATCTCAGGTATCAGAGTACCAGGGTATCCAGGTTGTTTTCTGACAATGTTTCAGGAATTTCCCAATTCATCTTGGTGTGGTTTTTTGGACTACATGGATTATACATTTTATTTACACACCATGTAACTGTGAATTCTAAGAACAATCATTAACACCTCCTTATGGTTTCTTCAATCATTTTTTATTTGTTCTTGTTCATATAAAGGTAAATGAAAAAGTTATCAACATTCAAATTAAATAATTTGTAATAATAATAATATAAATGAAAACCAAAATCAAATTCATAAATCATATGAATTAATTAATAATTATAAATTTACATGTGAATCTCTCTGATACCTCTTGAAGGTTTTGTGGTGTAGTGTAAGTAGTAAGTCGAGGGAATAATAATGTTTTTCCATCATTTTCCCTAGAGTTCTATATAGAATTGAATTAGTAGAAACCAAAAATCCTAAAGACCATATCATTCAAATATAACATATAATTAAATTATAAATTATAATTACATATTTCGTTAGAATTATTTCTTTATTAAAGAGTTGAACAATTAAATCATCTATTTTTGTAAAATTATTTCACTAAGAGGATCCAAGATATAATTCCTCTAGTGGTATCCACACAAGTTTCATGAACATCATAACATCATGGATGCATCTTTGTGTGCTATCATCAAAGATCTTATTACCTAGCATCGTTCTTGTTGACTATAACTGGGATCATTCAAGATTAGAAGGAATGTATCTTGTTATCTCATTATAGAGATAGAGAGGAGGATTATATCTAGTTCTATGTTCTTGAGAGTGTTCTAGAGTTTCACTCTCAACGTAGGAGATAATTTTCTATAGAGGTAACATTATTCACAATAGATTGTTTCTCTATGAATATGATATAATCATGTTTACATATTTGGGGTGAGAAAAATTATAAATTCATAAAGTCCCTTCATCTACTTGTCTAATCTAAATAAACCCCACACCATAAATATTATTATTATTATTATTGATTCCAAGATATGTGCTAAAATAGAGGATTATTTAAATATAACATAATAAATAGATATTTATGTATTTAAATTATTTTAAATAAACTATATCATTTCTATCTTGTCCGTTTTCTCATCCCACTGATCCTCGTCAGTATTTATCAAACCTATAATAATAAATATTTTAATATTATTAATTGATAAATAAATAAAAATTATATTCACTAAAAAAAGAATAAATATTTATTTTCTATTCATGTAATTAAATAAATAATTACCTGTAAATTATAACAATATATGATTATACATTTTATTTGTTAAACTGGAAAATAATATATATTTAATATTAAACTCACATATTTATTTTTTCGAGTAGATGGTGGATGATGTTTTGGGATAAACACGTCTTGAATAAATATTATTCGTTCAGACTGGAGGAAAATATTTATTCTAATATTAAATTAAAATAATATTTAATTGAGATTCATTAAAACACTTAGTGGGATACCCTCTATAATTATTTCTCAGAGACATTGGACTATCTAACCTGAGATAGAGAATGACGTAAATGTGGTAGTGAAAACAACCTCCTAGAACTCTCACTATATAATATAATTCATTTATCTAAATATCTCATCAAGAAAGTTTCATACTCGTGTTATCAAAATATAGGATTGATATATCTTACTTTGTCAACCTAAAATTAACTTGTCTATAAACTTTAATTTTGTGTGGACTTAATCAGATAGTTTTGTTTCAATCAACGGGCCTGATAATTTATCTTCAATTAGCTCTAAATGGAAAAATACTATATTGAATTATTTTTTATTTTTATATCACTCGTGATTCACCTAATGTATCCTATTTCACCAGGAATATAAAGTGTCATGGATTTCATCAAAAAATGAAATATGCAGCTTATGATATACATTAATAATAATATCAAGTCTAAGATTCATTACACATGTTAACATATAAGAATATTCAATGACATATATATAAATTGGAATTATTATTTTGGTTCTTTTCTCATAACCTCCTCTATTGAGATTACAGAGTGCGAACATCATGGGAAGAAGACTTAATGTCTTATGTTCCCCTAACACTTGAGAGTATACATAATGTGTTCCCTATCAGATGAAATCATCTAACTATAGAATATATGTTAAAGAATATTTTCATTGTATTTCAAGGTTTCCATTATAGTGGGGAACCTCTATGCCCATTCATTGTGAAAAATATTCTATGGAAATTATCAAATTAATGGAATGAATAAGAATACACATCATGTGATAAGATATATATTATATTGATGGCTTTGAATATACCTATAATCAGAAGTAGAGAGTAGTTCATTCTATGGCACTAACTCTAAAAATAATTACTAATTATATCAATGTATATAATATTAGTAGTATTATAAACAAAAATTATTTACATATAAATGTGTGTGAGTATTCATGTCAGAAAAACACATGGACATATATGTATGTAATAAATGAACTCAACACATACATGTATTTATATAACTATATACATTGTATATAATATTAAATATATTTTAATTTTTATATAAAATAAACAAAAATTAATTATTAATATATATAAATTCTTATATTAATTAATTTTTTCAAATAAATATAAATAATTATTAATTATATAAATTTATATAATGTTAGTATTACAAGTAATAAAAATTATCAATAATTTTAAATTGTATTAAAATGTTATTAATTATATAAATGAATAATTATTTTACACTAAATAATAACACATATTAATATTTAAAAATATTATAAATATATTATATTTAAATAAATAATATTTTTAATACTTTTTTCTAATTAAAGTATAAAAATTAAATTTACTATCAATTGTATTGAAAAAAATTCTGATTCGTTATCATTTTTATTTTAATTATAACATTTAAAAAATTATAAATTACATATATCTATATATTTATTATTAAAATGCATATATATATATATATTATTTAATTAATTAAATTCAATAATAGAAATTATTGATATTATATTGTTGAAATATTTATAATATTATTATTATTCATGTATTTAAATATAAAAAATTTCTATATACTTAATTTTTCAAAATTAAATTTTAATTTTTCAATTATTTAAATTTAATTAAATATGTTATTTTCATTGAAGTGTAAATTTATATTAAATATTATTTTAATTCTAACTATAATACTAACATATATATAATAAACATATGAATCATTATCTAGACGTAATTTTGTGTGATTATGTGTATGTACATATATATATATATACTATAATGGGATATATAAAATTGAAAAACCAAATGATTCTTCCAGATATAAAATTATATATTCATTTGTATGTATGTATGTATGAATTTGTGTGTGTGCGTGTGTGTCTGTATGCATGTATACATGCATGCATTCATGTATGTATGTATGTATGTATGTATGTATGTATGTATGTATGTATGTATGTATGTATGTATGTATGTATGTATGTATGTATGTATGCATGTATGTATGTATGTATGTATATATGTATGTATGTATGTATGTATGTATGTGTGTATGTATGTATGTATGTATCTATGTATGTATGTATGTATGTATGTATGTATGTATGTATGTATGTATGTATGTATGTATGTATGTATGTATGTATGTATGTATGTATGTATGTATGTATGTATGTGTGTATGTATGTATGTAGTTATGAATTTTAGTATATATCTTTATTATGAACAACATTTAATGTACATTTAAGGTAAATATATATAAATATATTATAAATTATATAGTATTAATTTAAATATATAAATATAAATATAAAATATATTTAATGCATTTTTATAGTTTATATTATCAAATTTAAAGTATTTACAAATTTATTTATATATTTCACATCACTATATTTTATAATATACATATGTAATTATAATTGTATATATAATTATAAATAATAATAAAAGAATAAAGACAAGTATAAATGATTAAAAAATATTCTAAGTGCATTTATATAAATGTATATATTTGTTGTTAGATATATATTGTTTAAGAATATATAAATATGTATATATATATATATAAATTATTATTCAACGTACCTTTTATCATCACTAAAAACTCTAATAATGGACACACTTTTATCAGTGAGTAAAAAATCATCGATAAATGGTTAATTTTATCAATACTAAGAAAAGAACTAATAAAGGGTGTCCTTTTATCAGTTATTTTCTTAAAACTAATAAAGGTTTCCTTTTTCACCACCTCTTTCTAAATCATGATAAAAGTGTTCCCTTTATAAGGATTCTTTAGTGCTAATAAATGGTAGAAATATATTTTCAAAAATTTGTAAAAGTGCAAGATCTTATTCTGCAAGCACCAATGCATGCATCATATTCTGCCTTAGCCACCATGCAAACTAAAACCTTCCACTTGTGTGCCTTCTTCACAAAACATGAACAATTCTCATGTTTTATAAAAACATATCATACCTATTCATTTCACTACCCAATCTAGAAACCCCTCCCACATGCATGTACTCAAGCCACCATCATGTCCACAGTAGCTTACTCCTCTATCATGTGTCCCGAAGTGACGCATTACCAAAACTCATGCATGAGCTATAACACCTCAAGATTTTAGTATCAATTTCCTTTGAAACAAATACTATGTTTAATATCTTATTTTACATGAAACTCTAAAGTAAAACAAACTTCCATATATTCTATTAGGAAAAAAATATTACAATCCAAGATAAATAAATTATGGTAATTCAATATGAAACAACATTAAAAAAAGTGATAGTGGAATAAATAATCTAGTAAATAAAAAATCAAATAAACATAAAATCTATATCCTCATAGTTATCCATGAATATCATCACTCTGATTGTAACTACACACCTAAGGAAAAAAATTGGAAATGCTATAGACATTTTGAGAGTGAAATAAGAAAATATGATGAATGATTTTAGTGATGTATATAAGGATATATATAAGAATGAAATACGACCATTATATAATATATAATTAACACTTATATGGTTTTTGGACTTATATATTTTTGGTATTATATACGTTGGATTTATATGGATAATGATAACATCTTTAATCATATGAATAATTAATGAAATAAATTATAAGTACTATTTTATTAAAATATGACTATTATAACATAGAAATTGAATTAATGGGAATAAATAGAAGTAACTAAATTAAAAAATATAAGTATAAAAGGTAAATAATTGAAATCAAATTATATAATTATTCCTTATAAGTACCATTTATCTAATCTTAGTAACTAGGTAGCATCACTAAGGTTTTCCCTATACAAAAACCAAGCTGAACTTCCACAAGTATAGCATGAGAGAATTATATTGTGGGAGAAGTTCAAGATTCTAGAAATCACTACAAGATTCATGATAGGGGAATCACCACTCGTGGTGGCCACCATTTCATATATTACCCTTAGGCTTTAGTTGGAGGTTTTTAGATGTTTTTTATACATAATTTTTTATGGCATAAACAAGTAATTATTAATGTAATAAATTTTATATTTTCACTATTATTTGTATTTTAAAAATTTAGAATTTAAATATAAATTTATTTCAAAGAATAATTTTAATTAAATTTTAAATTTTAAATTTAATATATTTTTATTAATTAAATTTGATTAATTCTTTTTATAAAATGAATCAATCTTAAAGAACTCTGAATAAAAAATTAATGTTAGAAGGACATTTTTCAAAGGATTATACCATTTATATATGTTATTTCCTAATAAACTAATTTTATCATCATTTAATAGTGGTTTTAATGAAATATATAGATAATATAAATAACTAAATATTCATCTAAATATTTTTACTTGGAAAATAATATGAATAGAATGTTTTTATGCTAAAATATTCATTTTTTTTAAAATATAGTCCTATGCATTAAAATTTTAAAATTAATTTTCTCTCAAAAATAAATAAAATAAAATAAAATTATTTCATATTTTTTTATCATAATATTCAAATTCTGAAATGGGTAAAATTTTATTTTTATAAAAAAAATAAGTTCTTGGGGTAAATGTTAGTTACCACTATAAGGGTAAAAGGGTTATTTTCAAATATTTATAATTTTTAAGTGTTGTATATTTTTATCTAAATAATTTAACTAATAAATTTCAAATGATGATTATAATATAATTTATATATATATATATAATACTGACAATAATTTAATTATTACTTTATGGGAAATAAAAATAAAAATATTTATTTTTTAAAAATTCACTTTTCCTAAAAAAAAATATATATCTTATTTTTTATTTAGAAGATAACTTTACCATAAAAAATTATTTAATTTAATTAAATATATTCCATATTTTGAATCATTACATAAAAATTATGTTGTTGGATTTATCTTATATTTTTTTAAAAATAATAATTACCATGGTAAATAAATAAACAAATTAATAAAGGGTAAAAGGGGTAACCTGATGTGGCCAAAATATTTGATAATAAAAATGATATAAACTCTTTATAGAATAAATTTTTAGGTTTTTTATTCAATACTAAAATTCCCACAATTATATCTTCACTTAACTTCTATGTCATTCTATTTTTACCCTTCAACTAACTTAAGTTTCCAATAAAATGTCCCTTAATTTCACCTATAAAAGGATCTATATTATATCCCTTACAAACCAATATTATAGTTATAATACCTCCTTAATACCTTCCCATTTTTCCTCTGTTAAATTAACCTACCATTTTCAGAATCCTCTAATCACAATAAGGAGGCATAATCCTTTCATTCCGGGAAAGGTCATCATGAGGAGGAGCGATTTCTTTAAAGTAAGCATTGAGTTCTTCTTATTTATTTTCATTTACTTTATCAAATCCACTCTTACTAAATAATAGTATCCAATATATTTATATTTCATTAAAATCATTATGAATCTTATAAAGTAGTATTACTTTTATAAAACAATATACTCATACTCATTAATTAGTATAACATGTGCTTGTTTAGTTTTATTCAACCACCTACTTTAATGATGTTATAATATCTTCACCATATTCAAAATAAATTGGTATAAAGATGTTAATACTATTAATATATGATATCAATAAGTAAATATTCTCTTTTATTTAATTTTAATATTAATATTTAATTAATTATAAATATAACATCTTTTGTTCATTAAAATTACCAAAACAAGTGCATTATGAATTCATTTTGGAGAACCGTACTGAAAACCCATATAATTAAAATGAAACATAATAGATAAATATTTCAATTCTACTATAGTGCCTTGTATATTTGTTTAAGGATGAAATTCATATAAAATAATTAGGATCTGAATTATCATTATGAGACTTACATGAAGAAATCAGAATTACTAACATTTGATGGTTAAAATAAACAATAAATAAGTAGTATATGTATAATGAATGATAATAATTAAATAATAAAATATGTAATATTTTTTAATAAGGTGTTGAAATAAGTTATTAATATGGTTATTTTTAAAATACATGATATTAAAGTTCTTTAATGGAATTCAAGAGTAAAGGAAGGGTTTTGTTCATCTTTTTTTCCCTTCATTGATAAATTTTTTATATCATACACCTATTTTCATTTATATGGTGTATATAATACCAATTTTAAATACTATATCATGAATCGGTTTAAAATTTTTATATTTAAATTTTTATTTCATTTTCTCAATTTCAATGGCTTTTTATTCAAACGTTACAAAGTTATAAAGGTTTCTTTTCAATCTCAGTTTTGAAATGATATTGTATATTTTTAACTCATATTTGAGGAAAGTGTTTGTTATTTATATTGTAAAACCTAATATATTTTATTATACTATGGTTATTTATGGGTTTTACATTTAATATTACCATTTAACCTCCTTTTATTCCACAATCCAACTTAAAGGATTTTTATAAGTGGAGCCAACCTCATCTATTATGTAAGATTTAGAATATTTATATTATATGTCTATATTGTTCATTCCCATAAATATTTTACATTATTATTTTGAAATCCATATATGAATCACCCCTTTTTATCTTCATACTTCAATTTAAATCTTTATAAAATGAAGTTGTATAATTATTTTTAACAATGTGGGTTTTATTGAAATTGTTTTAAATAGTTAAAATATATTTCCTCCCACTATCATATATTATATCTTCCACTAAAAATTTCATATTATTTAAATTTATGTCATTTTAACATTACATTATTTAGATTTATATTTTAAAATTTTAATTTAATGTTTTTTCTAGTTATCTTCCAAAAATAATATTTTTGAATATTACTTGTGACTTAATTTTCCATTAACATGATTTTATTTAAAAACGTACGAAAAGAATATATTTTTTATTATTTCATCATGAATGAATTCTCTAACATTTATAACTATTTTTCATAATGAATCTTGTTTTATATTTTTTCATGTTTTTCCAAAGTTATATAAAATCCCATTTGTTGGAATTTTTCATTTTAATAAAAAATTTATCAAAAGAAATGGATATTTCTTATCTTGTTAAATAAGTTTCATAATTCTCTTAAAAAATGTGTTTTTAATCTATGTCAACATCCCTTAATGTTTCTTATTATTCATCAAGGATATTCAATAATGATATAAACCTTATTCTTTTTATGGATTGGTTTTGATAATATCTTATGGAATTATTTATAAAAGTCAATTTTTCCTATATGTTAATTGAGATATTATGGAATTATGAATGTTTTTCTGTATTGAGGAACACTTATGTATGGATTATCATTATTTAATGGGTTTTTTCAACATATCCCTCCAATTCAATGGGAAAGTTTTGATATTTCATGATCTAAAAAATGGTGCATGAATTGTATCTTAATAATAAGTGGGTACATGAGGTATTATCCAAAGACCAAGAGGGTATATGGATTGTTGGTCCAAGCCCAAGATATTTCATGGTTTTATCCAAATCCTAAGAGGTTTCCAGTTTTTATACCCCAAGCTCAACAAGTTGCATGGGTTATTATTCCAATCTCAAGAGGGTACACATGTTCTTATCTCAGTCCTAATAGGGTACACATAATTGTCAGTTTTGGCATTGTCAAGCCTCTTCAGGGAACCAGTATTAGGTTATTTAAATTTTTTTATTTTGTTCACTTAAAGTATATATTTTCATGATTTTATAGGGAATTATACTACCATAATTGTAGAAATTCATTTACTGAATGTTCAGACAGTGGAATCACTGATATGTGAATTATTTATACATATAAAAAGTTCATCATCTAATTTTTTTTGTTAATAGAGATTCATATGAAAAAATTTCATCTACTTTTTACCTCAATTATATCTGATGAATTATATAGTAGATCAGTGGTTGCACAATGTAATGGTTGGACACCCACAAATATAAGAACTTGGTGCAACAGGTTGAATAAGCTGGACTGTCTTTATAAAGGGGTAGGACCACTTTAATAATGTGTATCTATGTATCAAATAATTGATTAACCTTTTTACTCTTTGATCTCCATGGCTGATATGACACTAGTTGTAAACCTTTGTAATTATGGCCAAATAAGATTGTATAGTGTAACTCTTTGTATATAGGTTGAAAATTCCAACCATATAAAACTAGTTACTTTTATTTGTTTTTTTATTTTTCATATATTATTATAAGTGTAGTTGTGTTAAATATTCATTTTTTTTATTTTGGTGTATAAATACATCCATGTTTTGATGTACTAACCATCTATAAAATCAATACTGGTGATCTATTTCTGACTTTATGATCTACTGGTAGAAAACATTTCAGAGCTTAATGTTTTGGTAGGATTTCTCTTCATATGGTATTAGATTTTGGTTTATAATAAGGTATGAAACTCAGTATTCATAGTTATATTCTTTTACCTACTTTTTCATTTTAATTTTAATAATATTAACTATTTCAATTTCATGTCTTCAAAATAAGTCAAGGTGAGGGTGGATAGGTTTGATGGAATGAAAATTAATTTCTAAATGATAAAATTGGTGTATTATCTTATCCAAAATGATCTTGAAGTACTATTTACTACAATTAAACCCAATAATATGGAAAATATTTATTTGGATCAGACTTATAGAAATGATCATTATTAAATTTTGATGACGTTAGTAAGGAATGTTTCTTTCAATATTCAGGAGAACAAGGAAATTTCATATCTTATGGAAGAACGGAAAAATTTGTGTTAGATGTTGAATGCACTCAAAAAAAGTATTTGTGAATTGAATATTTTTAATTTTAATACTATTGAAAAGGTTATCAGTGGATATCATGGTAATGGTTTCTATATTATCTGGAATCAAATTGAGTCAGTAAAGGTAATTTTTACCAATGATTTTTGTGAAATTAAATTATTTTTCTATTTCTTAATGTCATGGGAATCAATTGAAATATTAGTGATCAATTATTCTAGTAATACTAATATGGTATTCATTTTAATTAATAATTCAATATTAAATAAAGAGACTTGAAGGGCGGAAATCCCAAGATCTTTTGTAAATTTAACGAACATAGATGGTTAAGGGAATTCACCTTAGAAAAGGTTCCATAGTGGTTTAGTGGAAAAATAAAGAGGAAGGATTCATGGGAAGTAAATATTTCTAATCTATAAATGTTGGAATTATGGTAAGATATCAAACCTCAATATAGATTTTTAGTACCATAAGACTAGCAGAAGATAGTTCACTAGAAGTTCAAATTCTTGTAATATCATAGATGAAGAATAAATCATTGTTCTTACTATGTATAAAATTACAATAGAATCCAAGATTATTGATTTCTAAGAATCTATAAATTCCATATAAGATAGGTATTATATAGGAAACTATGTTTTCTGAATTTTTTATAACTGAAAGTACTAGATGGAAAATCATGAGATATTGTGGGAAAAAGGGATGTGAAAATTTAGATCAATGATAGATGTTTTATTTAGTTTAAGGATATTTAGTTTATCCCTGACCTTTGAAAGAATATAATTTCCATGGTTCAACTGGATTACGGTTGTTTTGGGGGAAAATATAATATAATTTGGAATATTACAAGGGGATCTCTCATCATTACAAAATTAGTGAAATACAGAACTCTTTACCTATTAGAAAAATAGGAGTCATATTTTCTAGAGCATTAACTTTCTAATGTTTAGATTTTTGTCACTTTCATTTAGTCCATATTAATGAAAAGAATGTGAATATTTTGCCTAAAAAAGGGATGTTGAAGATTGAGAGTTCAAATATCTATATTTTTAAACGTTTTATACTTATAAAGAAATATAAGTTTCCTTTTAATCTCAATGGAACAATTCTTATGAATTAGAAGCTAGATATTGAACATATTTATGTTTGGGGACCATACTTAGTCATTTCACAATCTATATAATAGTATTTAGTAATTTTAGTAATAATTCCATGAGAAATGTATGTTTTTATTTCCTTAAACATAATTTTTATATTTATAGACCCTTTATTTAGTAAAAAAAGATATGGTGGAAAAGATACATGTTGTAATATGAAGAGTTTGTGATCTGATAATGGGGCTGAGTTCACCGAAATCTGTTTCTATAACTATTTCCAACATAGGTAAATCATACATGATAAAATAGTTCTATAATTCCTAATAAAAATAGAATATCTGAGAGGATGAACTATACATTAATGGAGAATTCATGAAGAATGAAGATTCATTTTAGAATCCCTATGGAGTTTTGGGGTTAATTTTTCAATATGTCAATGTATCTCATGATATAGAGTCCCTCTTCATCTATGAGATAATATTTATCATAATCCTGATGGTTTGGTAAAACATTAAAACTTCCTCACCTTGAAATATTTTAATTTTTTTCCTATGTTCAATTGAATGCGAACGATCAATACAAACTTGATTCAAATTATTCATTATGATTCATTATAGGGTATGGAAATAAAGAATTTGTATTTTGACTTTGGGATTCCATAAAATGTAAAATAATAAAAAGTTGTATTTTTATTAAATGAGTATATAATTTTGAAGGAATATAAATATGTGGAAAATAAAAAATGTGGAAAAGAATCATTTGAAGTCTAAGTTGACTAGAGTGGAAGTTCCAGAAAAATTCAATAACAAGAATGTTCAGTGAAACCAATTCTACCAACAATTCTAAAATTTTGAATAATATTTTAGAAATAAGCAATAAAGTTTCGTAATGAAGACTTGTGGTTGATATATCTAAGATCTTATTGGATAGTGAATTTCAAGGGAGATAATTAGTAGGTGAATTACTGGAAGTATCAGGACTCTAAAGAGATGAGTCATCGGTTGAATTGAACATATCTTCTCAGATAAGATGACTAGTTGATATGTATTGATATGATATTCACTAATTACTTTTAATGGATGGATTAGAACCTAAAATACAAGAATGGTAATCTATTACCAATGATTTTGATTATTGGAAGCTTTCAATGAAGGGGTATCTGGGTTTGTTATATGAAAATAACACCTAATAATTAGATAAACTTCTACATAAAAAGAGATATTTGGGAAATAAATGAATCCTTCAATTAAAGGAATAATCTAGAATTAGTTGAGGTATAATGAATATATGATTAAGAAATTATTGAAAGAAAAATGTTACTAACTTTTCATATTTGTATTTATTGGTTGTTTAGAAAACCACTATTAGGGTTTTTTATGTATAGTTGCTATCATAAATCTATATCTTGAAAAAATTGATGTGAATATGATATTTATTAATGGGGATATGAAGGAAGATATTTATATAAATAAACTATATAGTTTCTTTGATAAATTAAATAATGAATTAGTGTGTAAAATCAATAGGATACTTTATGGGTTGAAGAAAGCACTGAGGAAATGGAACTGTAAGTTTGATGCTTTTATGTTAGAGAAAGGATTCACATGGAAAAACTTGCAACACTATTACTAATTAAAATTGTTGAGGGATTATTTTCCATTATCTCTCTCCTCTATATAGATTATATGATTCGAATTGGATAAATTCTAAATGGATTTAGTGGAGAAAGAAGGATTTATCAGGTAGTTTTGAAATGAAAGATCTTGGTGAAGATAAAATGATATAGGGTATATGAATTGAAAGGTATTGCGGTTACAAAACATTATAACACTCCTAGAAGGATTAAATCCATAAATTCATTAAAAAATTTAGTATAAAGGTATTTAAATATATTTTTATTCCTCTATTTAGTTATTTAAAATAAAATAAAGATCATGCACCTCAAAAATATTATGAGGAAAAGTGCACTGAAAAAATATATGCATTTCCATTGGATGATTGATTTATTCCATAATGTGAACTACTCCATTAATTTCTCATTTAAATGGATTTGTTAGCCAATTTAAGAATAGTTAAGGAAAAGAACATTGGGAAGTTGTAAAATGTATTATCGAGTATCTCAAAATAATTGTAGAAACTTCTTTGTGCATTGACCTGCAAGAACCATTAAAAATATATATTAATACTGATTTTGGGTAAAGATTATAGTACATAGAAGAGTAGATTATGTTATGTTTTTACATATGGTGGAATGGATAGTATCTTGATGTCAAAGATGTAGCTGGATGTTTAATTCTCTTCAATGGAGGCTAAATTTGTTAAAGAAATAGAATAAGGGAAAGAAATGGTGTGGTTGAGGCATCTTCATGAGGAACTATGTAATGGTAAAAGAAACAGGACACTTTACTATGGAAGTAAAAGTAATACTCCCTTATAAAATAGTATGTATTAATATTCAAGGAAAAAATATGTTAACCTTAAGTACCATTACATATAGAAGATGATGAAAAATTGGGAGTTGATCTTAGAAATATTTATGGAAATAAACATCTATCAGATATGTTCACCAAGGTTTTGGTAAAAGAAAAAATTAGGCAACACTATGCCTTAGTGGGATGGGGGTGAATAGATATAGAATGAATTTGGTTCATTAAATTGATCGAGAGGAGTGGATTTTTACAAGGCATCCATGAAGTAGTCTTTAATTGGAAGGTTGTTATGGTTATGAAGCCTCTTCAACAAACTAGTATTAGTTTATTGGAAATTCATGAATTTTTCACTGGAAGGAGAGGTTATTAGGATGTTCAATAGGGAATTATACTACTAAAATTTAAATTTGTATCCCCAATACCCTAATCCTATAGAGGTGATGACTCCTTCCTTGAATCCCATCTCCTAGGATAACTTAGGGAATGTAGCGAAAACTACATCCCATGGGGACAATGTGTCTCTTTTACCTTACACGTCTAACCCATCACTAGATGTTTTGTATCCTATTAGGTCTAATCATGACGGCTTAAATCCTAAGGCCTCAAAACCTATGGAAATTATCTTGGGACCAAAGCCTATTAGGTTTAGGGAATCTACTATGAAGCCTAATTATACAAAGATATTAGATGATGCAAAGGAACATATAAACATGTTTTCAATGTTTTAATATATAAAAATCCTCACTTTCATGCAATAGAGGCTAAATCCAAGGCTCCCAATCAAATAGTTACATCATTTCATGAGACGAGGACTGGACATCCAGTTGTGTTATCACCCATCCTATAAAAGGATGGTAATATAGAAATTGTGGATCATGGTCCAGAAACCTTGGTAGTGGATTTCTTTTCAACTAAAGATAATATGATCACTCCAAAAGGGATTAGCAAGTCACACTAGAAACACTCAACCCTTATAAATAGGGTGAATATCCTTTCATATTGGTGCCTTCGGAAAATAATGGAAAGAGAATACCAGGTGAATAACTATCCAAATGAGTAATGAAATTTATCAAGAAGTTCACTAAACTCTGTGTTAAAAATTAAGATGAGGAGGATGATTAATCTTAACCCTTTAATGGGATCATAAGTTGGATATTTTTAGGGAATCTCATTGGTCTAAAAAAACTAATATCACTCCAAAAAAATGGTGAAATAATGAAAAAAGAAAGGTAAAAAACATTATAATAATTAAATAAAGGAGAAACATCCTCACATGATGGGCATACCATCATTGAAGAAATGAAGATCGTGTATTGGAAGTGTAAATGGCTTGGGAACTCTCCCATTATTGAGGACCTTCTACACTTTTGAGCTTCCAAGAGGCTAATGTTTTTTGGAATTACTGAACAAAATATGAGATTTGATAATTGGAAGGCCTTTAACTATGCCTTAATTGGGTACTAATTTTTCTTTCACAACACTAATGATAATTACTTAGAAACCATATGGGTTATAAATCATGATGAAATTCATGTTATCTCTTATGTTAATATTTCACACCTTATCTCTATGTCAACTCATATGAATGGAACTACTATGGTGGATTGATTTGGGAACATTTACAATAATTATGTAAATGGTGATATTCCTTAGTTTATTGATATCATTACTCTATGTTTTGAAGAGTAACATAACTAGGAACTAACTATTTCCCCTCTTGGAAATGTGGTTCAATCTAATCTCTTCTCATAGAAAATGGAATGTTTATAAAGGTCTGATGGTTTTTGGAAACAAATTATTTATGTTCTACTGGGAAATCATGCATGTTGTAGTAATGAATGTAGTCAGGTAATGATTCTTATCAAACTCAATTCCTTTTTGTATTAACTCCAACTTCATTAAATAAATTCCAAATATCCAAAATGTAATGGACATGGGAGAATTTTGACTAGTTTATATTGGAAACATTATCCCAAATATTATTAGTATGATTATTACCATGAGGACTGGAATATTTCTCAGGAGTTTTATTTTACCCAATAAAATTGGATATTTCCATGGAAGGAGTATTCATAACTACCTCTACACTTACTCGGAAGGCATGAATGTTATGATGAAGAAGGTAAAGGATTGGAAAATTTATCTTAAGATTGATATCTCAAAATACTTTTATAATATGAATTAGAACATCATCATCAATTTCATCAATGATTATGGGTTATCTAATGCATTTATCAAGATTATTGCCACTATCATGATATGTTCTAGGCTGTCGGTTCTTATTAATGGTTCTTTATGGGGGTTCTTCAAGTGTTCGTAATGTTTCAAACAAGGATAACCCATCTAAGGCATCCTATTATCTATTATATTAGATTATATTTTCTTTTTAATCAATTTTCAATCCCAATATATATTTTTACAAGCTGGTAAGGGTGAGAAGAAATGTTCATGTGACATCGTGCATTCTGTATATGGACGAAATCCTCCTATTTGGACAATCCTCTAAGAGGAATCTGATATCAATTAAAATTATCTTCAGTCGCTATGAAATGGTAGATAGTTAATCAATTAACTATAATTTTTCTTCCATTATCTTTGGTAATTTAATTTAATCCTCTAATAAAATTAATATTTGTAGAACTATTGGTGTGAAAAAGGGATCATTTCACATTTTTACCTCAGTATCCTACTATTTTGGGGGATAGTAAGTATAAGTAAATAAGAAATCATATATTCCAATATCACTAATCAAATGAATAAATTTAATATAATAATTATGTCTTGTGTAGGGGAGGGTATTCTTGGTCAATTAGGTGATCACATCAATGTTATTCTATACTTTATCTACTTATAGATGTCCCAAAAGGCTCATTAAAAATATCCAATGAAAGATAAAAAAATGTAGACCAGTTGTATCTAGGAAAGGAAGATAGTATATGTGGATTGGATAGATTATAATGAACCTGTTGACATGAGTTTATTGGGTATCAAATAACTGAATAGTTTTAATTTAACTCTTTGAAAAATTTGTATGAGATTTTCTTACATCACAGGATGAGGCCCTATAATTACTTAATGATAGGTTTGTCTCAATTTTTTAATGGATATTATTATTATTTTGAATATTCAATTTGGACATCCAACAAATTATCATTTCATGACATCATGGCTAGCTCAAATGTGTTGTATCTAGCCAGTCTTGCATAAATAATTGGAATACACTTTGTCTTGAAGGGCCTCTAAAAGAGATTATGGTGGTTCAACATAATATGAAACAAATGTAAATAGTTGATCTAAATCATAATTTTAGAGATCTTAATGAAATACTCCTACCTTACACTCCCATTTACATGTAGTGGTAATTACTTTTTGAAAATGACACCTCCATTTAGAAACCGAATATGAATTCATAGCTCAGTAAAAGGAACTACTACAGGTATAAATGTGCTCATAAAATGAGTGTTCCCAAATTGTCATTGTGATTCATTAAACCCTTAATTTCACTAAAATATCAATCGTTCTATAGAAAATATATAAATTTCATGTTCCACTTCATGATTAATTGAAAAAATAGGGTTTCACCTAGCTTCTACATGCCTTCTTTTTATAAAGGCGGATCAAATTTTTTTATCACCTGTTCATCCTCTATCATTTTTTTCAAACTATTGGAATGTATCCAATAAAATAATTATAATTGAGATAAACCTAAATAAACATTTGGGGGACCATCTAAATCATCTCACTGAGATAAAACATAGTGAATAAGTGAAAAATTATATCCTCACAGTAGTAGCCATGATGACTACCTTCACCTATAAATCCAAAAAAATGATATATATGAAAACCAATCTAGATCCTTGTATTATGATATTATTTCCATCCAAAAGGATGTTCATATAGCCTCTGGGGTCTATAATGTTTCAATTTTTAATTGTGTATCTAATTTAAATATATTAAACATGCTTGGTGTGCCAAGGAGTAAAAAACCCATATGTTAAAATATATTTAATGGATCTCCCTGATCCCATCATGGATAACGGTAAATTGTCATTGCAGTATTAGGTGCACCCATATCAATGGGATGTAATCCTGTCTTTTACACCCACTAAGGATTTTTAAAGGTTTTGTTCTACCACTTAATTGGAAATTGATATTATTAAGATTCACAACTTTGGTAAATGATGAAGGAAATAATTTTTTTATCTAATATGGATGGAAGATATTATTGATTGAATCAAACTCAATGCTAGCTATGAAGGATATAAAAAAAATTCCATATGTTTTCCCTGTAAAATTATATTTTATTTGATTTAATGCTTGAAATACTTTGAAGATCTTTTTTAGAATGTAATAAATGCCTACAGGGAGGTGAATAAAGAGGTGGACTCGCTTTTTAAAAAAGAATTTTTGAAAATTATCTCAATGTGGTCCTTTGTGTCCCTAAATTTTTTACACCCTTTTTGAACACTGATATGAGGGGTGAGACTATAAAGAACCAGCCTTAAACATTACATATCAGATGATCTTTTTATCAGTCTAGGTAATGGGGTATTAGATACAATCTTACAACTTATTAGAGTTGTAATAAAAGTAAAAAAAGTCAAACTTTTCTTTTGAGTGTATAAAAAATGATGGAAACCAACTTTGGACTTCCAAGCAACATGTGAAAAATAATTTTAATACAATGGGTGAGCATTACATACGCCTAGTAAGGGGTTTCAAAACAAAACCATAAATAAATAATTTTTATTTTAAAACATTTCTTTAAAATACATGCTTTATGTCATGAAACTAACATTTCTCATAAAATTTCATCATTATTTTCTTGAGAGTTTGTAAATGGATTTTAGGATAAACAGATGATTTTTTAAGAGTTAAAAATAAAATACATTATAGAATATTCATTCCCATGATCAGAAATTCACAAAATTCCACTTATAAGTTAAATAATTACAATACATAATTATATATAACATGCTATGTGGGTGGATACTTTTTTTCACATGAAATGTTAATTATTTATATTTTCAATGAAAACAACATCAAAACTGATGTTTGGAAACAATTAAATGATAGATAAGTTATTAACCTTTGTTATTTGATTAGAAACAAACAATTAATCCTTCCTGTTAAATGATATACATAAGTATGAAACATTATTACATGTGTACTTGAAAATGTATAACTGATTAATATATGTCCATAAGTAAATGATTCTTAACCATGTTAATTCAACCAGATGAATAATCAAATGGTCTTTCATTTATTAGATTCATAATGAGGGAATGAATAATGTAGGACATCATAAACATTCTGTCAATTCCTAGTTCCAAGACCATACATAACCATTTTGTCAAGGCCTCATGCCAAGACCATACCTAACCATTTTTTCATGGCCTAGTGTCAAAACCTAGTTTGTCTAATGAGACCTACTGATGCATTGAGAGGCTGTAGAGGGCCACACCCATCACATAATAAGTCATATTCATTCCTAATATGTCTAATAAAAATATGTCTTTAAATCAAAGTGTCTCATTCCACTTTGAATTAATTGAATCTTTATCATAGGTGAAATAGATTCATTAAACAAACCAAAGTGTCCCATACCACATTGATTTATTTAAAACTTATTCATAGATGAAATAAATTACTTAAATGATCCAAAGTATCCCATACCACCTTGAAAAGTTTATTTCATAATCCATACATTATCATAAAAGATTCATCTCATAATTAAATTTATTTTATTTATTTGTAAGGCATCAATAACCTGACTAATGAAATAAATTCACATTTATTCAAAAATGCATATATAGTTTTTTCTTCTCAGAATAGTCTTTTACAATTAATAAAAATGTTCTGAACATAAATTTATAAATAAAACATATTATTTCTTAAATAAATCCCTGTGTTTGATAATCTCGAATGTAAACCTTAAAAATTAATTTGAAACCATGAATTTTTTTGTAAATGAAAGGTGTGCCGACGCTATACTTGACGTATATCCAAGTTCAGGTGCAGAAGTGACATCCATAATTTTAAAATAAAATGACAACATGTTTTTCTTATTTTTCTAAAAACATGATGATAATAATTATAACATGTCAACAAACATTTTATCATTTGTGTACATATATATATATATATGTGTGTGTGTGTGTGTGTGAATTTAATTTCTAAAATAAAATAATGTAATGTTTCCAATAAGTATATATATACATATCATGAAGAACAGAAGGTTTCCCATAAACAAGCATATAAATGGTATTTCTATTTCTTGGTATTAATTCACATTTAAAGAAAATATGTTTTGACCTGATTTAATATATAGCTCTATGCACAAGAAAATAATTATTTTATTTATAAGAACATGACTAAATTCAAATGTATATATATATATAAACATTAATTTCACAGGCACTTATATATATAGATATATATAATGTATAGAAATTTGATTATTCAAAATTAGACGACTTAATACATACCATTTTCATACAAACATGTAATAATTTCATATGTTTATGTATATATAAATATATAAATAATTATATACTTAAATATTATAAAGTTGGAAATTAATATGTACACATGGTTTTTGTAATACCCATATTAGCATAAAATCATTATTGCATAAATAAGTGTCTGTTTGTGTATGTGTATACACATATATACATTTTTTAGGAATTCACATTACACATTTTCGTGGAATAAATGCACGTTTGACAAAAACGCTGATAAATGAGAATTTTTCATTTGGAAAAACTAAAAATGATGTCAGACAAAAACTGAAACTTTCTTAATTATATATATATATATAGTTTTGATTTCATACATGGATATAACAAACCTTAAGAGTAAATAAAACTTTTAGAGGATCATCATGTTATACCGAAATAAATTAAATTTAAATATAATAACCACGCTCTCTTCCATTATAAATTCGGAAAAATATTTAAATGTAATTAGATATATATATATATATATACATACATATACATACATATATATGTATTAATATATACACCATTAAGATAAAACTTTAATAGTTTAACATGATAAACTAAGAGACTTTTTAATATCTGAAAATAAATTTGTTAACACCCATTCTTATTTGAAAATCCAGTATTAAAGTCCTAACACTAATAAACCCAAACTCATCTTTACAAAATTGTGTTAAAAATAAATACCGAATTTCTTAAATAATTATATATTATTGTATATAAATACATAAAACAAAAATTTTCAATAATAATTTCAGAACAAAAATTCTCTTACAAAATAAGTTTGAACAAAATAATAAATTCATAATTTTGAATCGTTTTAAATAGTGAAGATATTTAAAAAATGATTATAAAATACTAATTTTGAGGAATGAAGTTGAAAATAAATTAATTTATCAACTCAAAAATAATATTTTATCAAATTAATGATTTCCCCTTACCTCATGAATTAGAACTAGAATGACTACTACACAACACTCAGGCACACCGGAAGAATGAAAACAATACATGTGGTGTAGAACTCAAAAACAAATCATTATAGATGCCCTTCATGTTAAAAAGAGGAACATCCATTTACACTAAACTTAAAGTTTGTTTATACAAATGCTTGATAGAAGTGTTTTGGAAAATCTTAAAAAATAAAATATAATTGGAGGTTTTATTCCACACCAAAAAGCAGAAGAGTCCTTTCTCTCAATCAAAACTAATTATATATATTATATGCTACAATTTGTTTGTAAATCCAATCATAGAATCAAAAATAGAAAATAAAAATGAATGATTCATGGATATTATAAAACACAGTTCAACTAAATTTCATATCCAAACTTACTGCAAAAGTTGGACAAAACACAAAACATGTCTATTAAAAATATAAAAGAAAAGAAACGTATGGACCACAATGAGATGGACAACTAAATACAACAAAAATAAGTGTTTTTAAAAAGAATATAATAGTTAAAACAAAAAAACCTACCGTAAACTAGGATGAAGAAGAAATAAAAACTCACATCTATATTTTGAATCACCTCTCGGCACCATGATTAAATCCTAACTTAGCTCAGCTTCAAGAATCTATTTCCCATGGTCGTCACACACTCGGTCTCCTCATCGGTATCGAATCTGTAACACCCGAGAATTTTATGAGAAATATTTTGTTTTTATGTTATATAAATCATCAAATGAATCTTTCACTACACACAACACTAGCTTGGCATTCTTTACACGCAATTTTGACCTTCCTCGATAGCTTGCGTCGTACACAATACCGAGTTTCACTAAGCAACGATATACTATTAAAATATTATTAAAACTAGCCGTTATGAATAGTAATACCCAATTTTGGAAATTTTTTAAATTTTATTTTTCAAAATGGACTTCATTTTTGGATTCGGAATATCAAAATTATCCTAGGGTTAAATTTTGGTATTTTTCTGAAAACTTTCAATTTTTGAGGAATAGTGAAAACACTGGGTTACTATTTAAAAACCGAATTTTTATTTAAATAATTATTTATTTTATTTAAATTTATCTTGGTCAAAATTGATACATAATACCTTTGTAAGTTCAAATTAATTCATTGGAGTCATTTTATAATAATTTTATATATATAAAAATTTTATTGAACTTTTGATCGTCTTTTACCCACCTCCTAGGATAATTTGCAAATTTACATAAAACATAATTTTACCACTTCTATGAGTGGAATTTAGAAAATCCGAGAGACAAGGTTAATATCAAGGACTAAAATGTGGTTCAATGAGATGAAAATAATTTTTGGTGAATAGTAACGTTTTACTTTTTTACCAAGGTTAAAAGTAAATAGGGTAACTAAGGGTAAAAATGATATTACTATTACCATAACACATGTCCTAATTCTATTGGATAAGTATAATTAGACCAAAAACAACCTTATAAATAATATATGACCATTTTGGCCCACATGGATTAGATTAGGACATTTATTATTAATTTATTTAAAGAAGGGTTAAAATAGTTAAAATCAAAGTTTAATAAGTAAATAATTTTTAATATAGGGTTATACATAAGATAAATTCGACTATAAATATTCATTAGAAAGATAAAAATAGTTCCTACAAAATTATATTTTATTTATAATTTTTAGACTTTAAATATGTTAATTTATTTATGACACAATGATGATGCAGTAATTATCTTATTAATGAAATATTGACATAATTGATGTTATAAATACGAAAATAAATGTAATTTGAGATGTTTTATGAATTAAAATAATTTTATATGTTATTATTACATGTTATTATTTATTTTATTAACTTTTTTCGAAATAATCATTCTTTTATGATTTTCACAAAAATAAATTACCAAATAGTGTCAAAATTGACTAAAAATAGTTTTTAAAACAAATATTATATTATTAATTGATATTTTATTCCTAAAAATATATGGATAGTAAAAATGACTTAGATAAGGTAATATGTATTAATAATAAACAACTTGGGGTTCGTTTGACTTTTTATGCTAAGTTTATTAACCTTATAGTGTAAGAACACAAAAAGACATGGTAAAAGTAAAATTATCTAACTTAAAGATAAATATAAATGATAAGGTTAATATAATGACCTAAACTTGTCTAAATTCTATTTTATGAGATTATTTCGATCCACACCCACCTTAGCTTTTAAATAAATCAATTTGGAGCTATATAAAACCGAATATGGCTTTATAATAAAAATATATTTTTAGTTTTTCCAAAGGTGACCCTCTCCTCCCTTATAAAAGGGCACCTCCTCCCTCTCTTCCTCACACCACTTTGAGCCTTCAAGCTCAGACAAACCCTTCAAATATATCTTCTACACTTCCCTAGAAACATCCTAGAGGTCCCGGTCTTCTTTGATGACCAATTTTAGTTCCCTAAAAGGAGGTCTCAAAGAGGCATTTCAAAGAAGAGGTAATGTCTGTTACCGATTCTTTCAAGTTTATTTCTTCTTCCACTTATTCTTCTTTAGTTGTTTCATTATGAATTAATAACATCAGTGTCACTCATATAATGATATGTTATTATAAGTATGAAACAACCCTATTTCACCATCTATTCATCCTACAGAAAACGAAATCACCGCGCGTGCGTACGTACGGAATACCGTCTCCACGTCGTGGTGTAATTTATTTTCCACCACCACCTTACTTGGATGGGTATAATGGTGTAAATAATGAATATATATGATTATTTTAAAGTGATATTAATTCTGAAATATTATACATACACTCCAATACAATTCCACGATCATCGGAACGATATCATCGCTCGTGCGTACGTACGGAATACCATCTCCACGATGTGATGTGACTCGTTATACATGATCTTAATTGCATAATGATTATATAAATGAATTTAATGAATGAATATGATATATATTACACTAATAACATTCTGTAAATGAGGTATCTATAACCTAAAGATAAGAATAAGAATTTATTCGACAAAACACGCATAAGAACAAAAAGTAATAAACACTCGAATAACAAAGTAGCAATGAAATATTACTAATAATAAGCTAAGAATATGACCATATATGATATCATAACAATGAGTATGATTCTGGAATAAGTCAATGACATTATTTAAATCATTATACAGGAGGTTTGGACACTTACGAAGCAAATCGGACCTAAGGTAAGGGAAATATCACAATCTCATTTTTATCCGAGATTGTTTATACTTTGGAATTTACTGGGGTGTATTTTATCATCCACATACATGTTTCCTCAATATGTAATGTTATTTCCATCCACCTACAATTTTTTAAATCCAATTTTACCCTTTGGTGAGTTTTTAATAAAATATATGAAAGGAATCTTTTGTCGTTTTTCGTACGAGGTACGTTTTGACTTTTCCGAAAAAAGTATGAGAAGAATGTTTTTTTTAACTTATACGGAATGAATGGATTTTTAAAACATCATTTCCAAAAAGAGTCCTTTAAAAGATTTCATGTTTATTTTTAATCAACTTCTTTTAGTTTAGAATTGTATGACATGTTAAGAAAGGAAAAGTGTTTTTGAAGTAGAAAGGATATTTTCCTCAAGAATGGAGTTCAAGTGTTTTGTCAAAATTATTTTCCATATAAGATAATAAAGGGTTCTGTTTATATCCCTATTATTACATTGATTTTATGATGTTGTGATGTAATTATTTTTATGAATTCCTTTATCTTATATAAATTGTTTAATGTTGTCACGATGTTTAAGAATCCCATTTTTATTACATGGGTTATGCTATGATGTATGGTTTATGATTTTGTGGCACACATAATAATGGTATCATTATGAGATGGGTGGGATCTATATCTCCCTCCAATGCATTGGGTAAAGATTTTATATCTCATGAGATAGACATGGCTGGAACGGTAGGTTAAACCGGTTCAGTGAAACAGGACTGAAACGAGAAATGAACTCGGTTCAGAAATGGACTTTGTCCACTAAGATAGTCTTAGCAATGAGTATTGACTAATAAGAAATGATTCTCTATGATTATGTGTGTATGCCACAAAGCTTCATGTTTTAAGTTATGATTATTTTGATTACATTTCACTTCCAGGATTTATCCCATGTTATGAAATTTTGATCTCTTTTGCAGGGTAAGATTTCCAAAATGTTATGTTTTTATGAATATGATGTGATTTATATTTCCTTTTTTACCCTAACTGAGCATTTGATCTCACCCTTTTGTGTGTTTTCTTTACCTAGGTCATGAAGAAGGTTATTAAGTAATATATGCCAAAAGGGACTATAGATATGATGAAATAAATGGGAGACAGTATAGATGCTTTATGAACCAGTTGTTTATATTTCCCAGTTTCTAAAGAAACTATACATATACGGTCCTTTCATGGTTTTGTTATATGTTGTAATAAGTGTACTTAAATTTTTAAGTACTAAAAATGTATGTAAAGTATGGGTCATTATAGTTGGTATCAGAGGAAAGGTATAGTCAACCTTTGAAAACTAGGATGTGAAAGACTTAGTAAGAACCCTAAGGATAAGTCTAAGCATAGAACATGATCTTAGTGTTTTAAAAATGGACATGAAAAACCTATGATAAGACATTAAGTGTGAAATTTTATTCTTGTTTATGTGTTTTCCCTATTATAATTAGTGTTGCTCACACTATTCTTCTTGGTTTTAGTCAATGGCTAGAACTTGAAGGAACCGTGTTAATGCAGAATGCGACGGGAAATGAAATGATTGACCCCCTGAGCAACCAAACGTTATGGGAGCTAAAATGTATAATCTTATAGCCACGAACACACAACTTTCTCAAGCTATGAATCATGCAGGACTTCCAAACAAGCAAAGGAAGGAGAAACATTCTGTTGAATCCTTCATGAGACAGCGTCCACCTTCATTCAGCGGGTCTACTGATCCATTAGTTGCTGAACAATGGATCAGTACTATAGATAAGATATTTTCAGTTATTCAATGTTCTAAACATGATAAAGTCATCTTAGAATTATATCGTTTGGAAGGTGAAGTTGATCAATGGTGTAATCTTATCAAGACTACGAGGCCAATAGATAAAATTGAGTCCATGGAATGGGACGAGTTCAAGAACTTATTTTTCAATAAGTACTTCCCTCGTATTCTTCGAACAAATATGGAGAAAGAGTTTCTTGAAATAAAGCAAAAGGATGATGAATCTGTTGGTGTATATGAAGCGAATCTTACAAGGCTTGCAAGGTATGCTTCTGGTATTATTATCCAACCTGAGAGTAAGATCGATCGATTCTTTAGTGGCTTAAAACCAAGTCTTCGAAGGGCGTTATCCATAAGGGACTTCAATAGATATGAGTAAATCATTTGACGTGCTCTCAAAGTTGAGATGGAGATTGGAGTAACCCATCAGTCATATGGGTTTGATAAGAAGAGGAAAATGGAATTCAAAGGAAAATCTAAAGAGCACACTGAAAAGAAGATGAGCTTTCCTTAATGCTCAAAGTGTGGGAAGAAACATGGAGGGAGTTGTATTAAAGTGACAAGTAAATGTTTAAAATGTGGAAAGGAATGTCATTAGTCATTTGAATGCCGAAATGATGGGAAGAAGATGTCTAATGATGTAAAAAATGAAGGGACACATAGAATGAACCTACTACAATTCAATGTTTTGAGTGCAAGGAGATGGGGCATTATGCCAACAAATGCCCTAATCCAAGGGTTGTTGATGATGATCGACATAAACAAAATCTTAAGGCTAAAGTCAAAGGAAAGTCACATGCAATTTCTATCAGCGATGTGGAGTACGATAACGAAGTGGTGAAAGGTACACTTAACATCCACTCTAAAGTAACAAATGTTTTATTTGATTCTATATCCACCCACTCTTTTATTTCTGAAGAATTTTCTAAGAGTATCATTGTATTACCTCAACAATTAGATGTTTAGTTAGCTATGATAACCCCTAATGGCACAACAGTTGCATCAAAAGTTTATAATTCTTCTCCGATTGAAGTTTGTGGGAAAGTGCTTCCTGCAAATCTTGTGATCCTCCCTATAGTAGAATTTGATGTGATTCTTGGCATGGATTGTTTTTCTCTATATGGAGCTCATATCAATTTACAAATAAGGGAATTCACATTTCATATTCCAGATCAATCATTGATCGTATATCGATGCAAGGATGAACATAACCTTACTGTGGAAATTTCTTCCATCTTATGGGTCTTGATTCCAATAAATGAAGGTTATTTATCTCAAGTGGTTGGTGAGAAACTCACTATTAAGAATATTCCCATTGTACGGGAGTTTGATGATGTCTTTCCGGAGGAATTTCCGGGTCTTCCACCAAATCGCGAAGTTGCGTTTTCAATAGAACTCGTATCGGGTGCTTTGCCTATTTCAAAGACACCTTATAGAATAGCCCCAATTGAGTTGCAGGAATTGAAGAAGCAACTCCAAGAGAATCTTGATAAGGGATTCATACACCCTAGTGCATCACCTTGGGGGTCACCAGTTCTATTTGTTAAGAAAAAAGATAGATCAATGAGACTCTGCATTGATTATCGAGAACTTAACAAGATCACTATCAGGAACCAATATCCTCTCCCGTGCATTGATGACTTATTTGACCAACTACGCGGAGCTCAATACTTCTCCAAGATTGATCTTCATTCAGGGTATCATCAATTAAGGGTCAAAAGGGAGGATATACCAAATACGGCTTTCCGTATGAGGTATGGACACTATGAATTTATAGTGATGCCATTTGGTCTTACTAATTCCCCTGCTATCTTCATGGATCTGATGAATAGAGTATTTAGAGACTATCTTGATCAGTTTGTGGTAGTCTTTTTAGACGATATTCTTATATATTCAAAGAGAAAGGAAGAACATGAAGATCACTTGAGAATTATATTGAAGACCCTAAGAATGGAGGTGTTTTATGCCAAATTTACCAAGTGTGAATTTTGGCTTCAAAAAGTTGCATTTTTGGGTCACATAATCTCAAAAGAGGGGATATCTATGGATCCAGCAAAAAAGGAGGTTATCAAAAAATGGTCAAGACCAACAATAGTAACAGAGATCCAAAGTTTTCTTGGTTTTGCTGGATATTATCGACGTTTTGTGAAAGATTTTTCACGATTATCTAATCCACTCACCAGGTTGACTCGGAAAGGAGTTAAGTTTTTTTTGACAGAGGAATGTGAAGAGAATTTCAAGGAGTTGAAAAGAAGGTTATCCAGCGCACCTATACTCACACTTCCTTGTAGTGGAGAAAGGTTTGTGATCTACAGTGATGCATCCAAGAAGGGTTTGGTGTGTGTTCTTATGCAGAATGATATGGTGATAGCTTATGCCCCACGACAGTTGAAAATCCATGAGAAAAATTACCCAACTCATGATTTGGAGTTAGCTGCGGTAATCTTTGCATTAAAGATTTGGATGCATTATCTTTATGGAGAAAGGTGTGATATTTATACTGATCATAAAAGTTTAATGTATATTTTCACACAAAAGGAGCTGAATATGCGCCAAAAAAGATGGTTGGAGCTGATTAAAGATTACGACTGCTAAATTCGTTACCACCCTGGGAAAGCAAACAAGGTGGAAGATGCATTAAGTCGACAAGACCATGCTACCATATCCATGATGAGAATCACAAAAGATCCAATATTTATGGATTTACAAAGGATGGATCTTGAAATTATAATGGAAGGGGAAAAATTGTGTCTTTCTCAAATGAATGTTCAACCATCTATACATGTGAAGATTAAATAGGCACAGAAAGAAGATGTAGAGTTACAAAAGAAGGTGATAAATATTCCTTAATTCAACCTTGATTGTGAGGGGATAATAATGTTCAGGAATTGGGTTTGTGTTCCTACCATCCCAGAATTAAAGGAGCTGCTGGATAAGGCTCATAGTTCTTCATTCTCTATTCTTCCTAGAAGCACGAAGATGTATAGGGACCTGAAAGAGTACTTCTGGTGGGATGGCATGAAAAGAGACGTTGCTGAATATGTCTCTCGATGCTTGGTTTGTCAGCAAGTTAAAGTAGAGAGACAGAAGTCTAGGGGGATGTTACAACCATTACCCATACCCGAATGGAAATGGGAAAACATCACTATGGACTTTGTCACCAGACTTCCTAAAACATCCAAAGGCAATAATGTTATCTGGGTCATATTTGATCATCTTACAAAGTCTGCACACTTCATTGCTATTAGAGAGGATTTCTCTCTAGATCAGCTTGCCAGGATATATGTTAAGGAAGTAGTAATATTGCATGGAGTACCACTTTCCATTATATCTTATCGGGATCCGATATTTACCTCAAAGTTATGGCGAAGTGTTCAGCATACTCTGGATACAGAGTTGGGTTTCAGCACTACTTATCAACCTCAGATAGACGGTCAGTCTGAGAGGACAATTCAAACTCTAGAAGATATGGTGAGAGCTTGCTATATGGATTTCAAAGGTGGTTGGGATCAACACCTACCTTTGGTGGAATTTTCTTATAATAATAGCTTTCACTCCAGTATTCAGATGGCTCCTTATGAAGCTCTCTATGGAAAGAAATGTAGGACTCCAACTTGCTGGGATGAAGTTTGGGAAAGAAAGCTATTAGGACCTGATCTTGTTGATGAGATGGCAGAAAAGTTCATATCTATTCAACAACACATAACAGCAGCTCAGAGTCGACAAAAAAGTTATGCCGACAACTGAAGAAAAGACCTACAATTTGAAGTGGGTGATAAAGTGTTCTTACGAATATCTCCCTGGAAGAGGGTCATGAGATTTGGAAAGAAGGGAAAGTTGATCCCTAGATATATCGGTCCTTTCGAAATACTGGATCATGTTAGGAAGGTTGCTTCCCGATTGGCGCTTCCACCGAATCTCTATCAAGTTCACGATGTGTTCCATTTATCTCTCCTTAGAAATTACATACCTGATCCTTCACATGTACTCAGCTTAGAAGTTGTACCGCTGGAATAACATCTTTCTTAAGAAGAACTGCTGATAGAGATTCTCGATCATAGTGAAAAAGTCCTAAGGAACAAGACCACTCGCTTTGTGAAAGTTTTATGGAGGAACCACCAATTAGAAGAAGCTACATGGGAGCTTGAGGATATGATGAGGGAGAGGTATCCTCATCTGTTTGTTACAAATGACGAATTTCGAGGGCGAAATTCATTTTAAGGGGGGTAGAATGTAACACCCGAGACTTTTATGAGAAATATTTTGTTTTTATGTCATATAAATCATCAAAGGAATCTTTCACTACACACAACACTATCTTGGATTTCTTTACACGCAATTTCAACCTTCCTCGATAGCTTGCGTCGTACACAATACCGAGTTTCACTAAGCAACGATATGCTATTAAAATATTATTAAAACTAGCAGTTATGAATAGTAGTACCCACTTTTTGAAATTTTTTAAATTTTGTTTTTCAAAATGGACTTCATTTTTGGATTCGGAATATCGAAATTATCCTAGGGTTAAATTTTCGTATTTTTCTGAAATCTTTCAATTTTTGATGAATAGTGAAAACACTGGGTTACTATTTAAAAACCGACATTTTATTTAAAAAATAATTTATTTTATTTAAATTTATCTTAGGTAAAAATTTATACATAATACCTTTTTAAGTTCAAAGTAATTCATTGAATTCATTTTATAATAATTTTAGATATATAAAAATTTTATTGAACTTTTGACCATCTTTTACCCACCTCCTATGAGAAATTGCAAATTTACATAAAACATAATTTTACCGCTTCTATGAGTGGAATTTAGAAAATACGAGAGACACGGTTAATATTAAGGACTAAAATGTGGTTCAATAAAATGAAAATAATTTTTGGTGAATAGTAACTTTTTACTTTTTTTTACCACGGTTAAAAGTAAATTGGGTAACTAAGGGTAAAAATGATATTATTATTACCCTAAAACATGTCCTAATTCAATATGATAAGTATAATTCGACCAAAAACAACCTTAGGAATAATATATGACCATTTAGGCCCACATGTATTAGATTAGGACATTTATTATTAATTTATTTAAAGAAGGGTTAAAATAGTTAAAATCAAAGGTTCATAAGTAAATAATTTTTAATATAGGGTTATACATAAGATAAATTCGACTATAAATATTCATTAGAAATCTAAAACGATTTCCTACATAATGATCTTTTATTTATAATTTTTATACTTTAAATAATTTAATTTATTTATGACACAATGATGATGCAATAATTTTCTTATTAATTAAATATTGACATAATTGATGTTATAAATACCCAAATAAATGCAATTTGAGAATTTTTATGAATTAAAATATTTTATATCTTAATATTACATGTTAGTATTGATTTAATTAACTTTTTTAGAACTAATCATTCTATTATGATTTTCACAAAAATCAATTACCAAATAGTGTCAAAATTGACATAAAATAGTTTTTAAAACCTATATTTTATTATTAATTGATATTTTATTCCAAAAAATATAAGGATCGGTAAAATGACTTATATAAGGTTATATATATTAATAATAAACAACTTGGGGTTCGTTTGGCTTGTTATGGTAAATTTATTAACCTTATAGTGTAAGAACACAAAAAGACACGGTAAAAGTAAAATTATCTAACTTAAAGTTAAATATAAATGATAAGGTTAATATAATGACCTAAACTTCTCTAAATTCTATTGTATGAGATTATTTAGACCCATCCCCACCTTATATTCTAAATAAATCAACTTTTAGCTTTTTAAAACCGAATATGGCTTTATAATAAAATAATGTTTTTAGTTTTTCCAAAGGTGACCCTCTCCTCCCTTATAAAAGGGTAACTCCTCCCTCTCTTCCTCACACCACTTTGAGCCTTCAAGATCAGACAAACATAGAAAATATCTCCTCTACACTTCCCTAGAAACATCCTAGAGGTCCTGGTCTTCTTCAATGACCAATTTTAGTGCCCTAAAAGGAGGTCTCAAAGAGGCGCTTTAAAGAAGAGGTAATGTCCGTTACCGATTTTTCAACTTTATTTCTTCTTCTACTTATTCTTATTTAGTTGTTTCATTATGAATTAATAACATCAGTATCCCTAATATACTTATATATTATTATAAGTATGAAATAACCCTATTTCACCATCTATCCATCCTACGGAAAACAAAATCACCGCGCGTGCGTACGTACGGAACACCGTCTCCACGCCGTGGTGTAATCTATTTTCCACCACCACCTTACATGGATGGGTATAATGGTGTAAAGAATGAATATATATGATTATTGTAAATTGATATTGATTATGAAACAGTATAGATACACTCCAATACAATTCCACAATCATGGGAACGATATCATCGCTCGTGCGTACATACGGAATACCGTCTCCACGATGTGATACGACTCGTTATACATGATCTTCATTGAATAATGATTATATAAATTAATTGACTGAATTAATATGATATATATTACACTAATACCATTCTGTAAATGAGGAATCTATAACCTAAAGAGAAGAATAATAATTTATTCGACAAAACACGCATAAGAACAAAAAGTAATAAACACCCGAATAACAAGTAGCAATGAAATATTACTAATAATAAGCTAATAATATGACCATATATGATATCATAACAATGAGTATGATTCTAGAATAAGTCAATGACATTATTTAAATCATTATACAGGAGGCTCGGACACTTACGAAGCAAATCGGACCTAAGGTAAGGGAAATATCACAATCTCATTTTTATCCGAGATTGTTTATACTTTGGAATTTACTGGGGTGTATTTTATCATCCACATCCATATTTCCTCACTATGTAATGTTATTTCCATCCACCTAAAATTTTTTAAATCCAATTTTACCCTTCGGTGTGTTTTTAGTAAAAGATATGAAAGGAATCTTTTGTCGTTTTTCGTACGAGGTGCGTTTTGACTTTTCTGAAAAAAGTACGAGAAGAATGTTTTTTAACTTATATGGCATGAATGGATTTTTAAAACATTATTTCGAAGAAGCTTCCTTTACAAGTTTTCAAGTTTATTTTTAATCAAATTCTTTTAGTTTAGAATTGCATGACATGTTAAGAAGGGAAAAGTGTTTTTTAAGTAGAAAGGATATTTTTTCAAGAATGGAGTTCAAGTGTTTTATCGAAATTATTTTCCATCTAAGATAATAAAGGGTTCTGTTTATATCCCTGTTATTAAATTGATTTGATTATGTTGTGATGGAATTATTTTTATTAATTCTTTTATCTTATATGAATTGTTTTATTATGTCATGATGTTTAAGAATCCCATTTTTATTACATGGGTTATGCTATGATGTATGGTTTATGCTTTTGTGGCACACATAAGAATGGTATCATTTTGAGATGGGTAGGACCTATATCTCCCTCCAATGCATTGGGTAAATTTTTTATATCTCATGAGATAGACATGATATAGTCTTGGCAATGAGTCTTGACTAATAATAAATGATTCTCTATGATTATGTGTGTATTCCACAAAGCATCATGTTTTAAGTTATGAATATTGTGATTACATTTCACTGCCATGATTTATCCCATGTTATGAAATTTTGATCTCTTTTGCAGGGTAAGATTTCCAAAATGTTATGTTCTTATGAATATGATGTGATTGATATTTCTTTTTTTACCCTTACTGAGCATTTGAGATCACCCTTTTGTATGTTTTCTTTCCCCAGGTCAGGAAGAAGGTTATTAAGTAAGATATGCCAAATGGGACTATAGATATGATGAAATAAATGGGACATAGTATAGACGCTTTATGAACTAGTTGTTTATGTTTCCCAGTTTCTAAAGACACTATACCTATACGGTCCTTTCATGGTTTTGTTATATGTTGTAATAAGTGTACTTCAATTTTGAAGTACTAAAAATTTATGTAAAGTATGGGTCGTTATATAATCGTCCATGGTTGGAAAATTCATGGTGGTCCAACATCATCCACATGACTCCCACGGATCCGCGGATGAACCCCATAGGCTACATCCTAAATATTGAACACAACGATATCCTATGCTTCAGTCATTCCCTCAGCACTGACTCCCTTAGGTCTACCCTCCCTACTCGAACCCTAGGTGGACTCCCCACAGACCAAGATAAACCCACAGACCCCTCACACCCAAGGCATCAACTTATAAAGATTTGTTCCCCCTTTTATATATGTATAGTTTAATATTATAAATAAAATTGTTAATATATTATTTCCTTTATATATAAAATGATATTTCAATTACAAAACAAAAAATTATAAAGTTATAATTTTATAAAAAATAATTTATTCATACTTTATAATTATAATATCATATATATATATACACACACATATTTCATTTTTTGAAAATCAGAATTCATAGTTTGTATATTTTTTTACATTTGTTAAAAAAATTATAATAATTCCATATTTCATTATATATATAATTCAAAACATCCTAAATTTTATATTATATATTTTTATAATATTATATTACTTTTAATATTATTTATTTTATTAAATAATATATTATATGTTTAAGTTAAAAACTAAATGGGATTATAATTTCTTATTAATTTTTTTTATAATCTAAACATATTTTATAATTTGAAACTAGTAATTATAATTTATTTAAACTATTATTATTATATTTTTTCCCTTAACTCAAAATTAATATTTACAATGGCATATCCATATATGTGTGTGTGTGTGTGTGTTTTTTGAAAATAAAAATCTATAAAATCAAATTAGTTTCATTTATCAATATAATAATAGTCAAAATATAAAAATATCTATTTAGATTTGGATATTTGTTCATTAAATATATTTTTTAAAATAAATTTAATTATTCAAATAAAAGTAATAATCAAATAGAAAATAATACTTTAAAACTATATTTTTATTAATAATCAATTTGAAAAATATTAATTATGACTATTAAATTAATTGAAAAACTAAATTTTCAATTATTATTTTCTAATATAATGTAAATAAATACATTTAATAAAATAAAAATAAATTTCGAATTTCTAGGCTATTACATTATCTCCCCCTTGTCAAAATAATTGTGTCCTTGAAATTCATTTTTTGGACTAAAAATAATTCTAAATTTTCCTCTTCAGAATTAAGAAAACTATGACCACTAAACTTCTATATGTGATAACATCTAATATTCAAATTTGTCTAGATCGTTCCTCTGATACCAACTATTAGGAACCAACCTTAAACTTTACATAGCAGATTTCCCTTTACCCTTCTAGGTTTTTTAGAGTTAGATACAAGCTTACAACTTATCAGAGTTGCAATAAAATTAAACAAACAAAACCCAAAAATCGATTCCATGCGGGTAAAAAAACAACGGTGACCAACATTGGATTTCCAAGATACCTATAAAAAATAATTTTAAAACAAGGGGTGATAAATGGATATGGCCAGTAAGGGTTTCAAAACGAAACTATAATGAAATAATTTTTCTTTTAAAACATTTCTTTAAAATAAATGCTTTAATTCATGAAACTAACATTTCTCATAACATGTCTTCATCATTTTCTTGAGAGATTCTAAAAAATATTTTAGTATAAAATAATGATTGTTGAAGATTTAAAAATAAAATAAATTATATAATATTCACACACATGATCCTAAATGCATGAAATGCCACTTATATGTTAAATAATGACCATACTTAATTATGTATGACATGCCATGTGTACGGATAAAGTTTATCACATGAAATATTACTCATTTGGATTTTTACAGAAAATGACATAAAAACACATGTATGAAAACCAATAAATGATAGATAAGTTCTTATCCTTTTTATTGATTGGAAACGAACAATTAACCCTTATTAGTAAATGATATACATAAGTATAAAACATTACTTCATGTGTTGGAGTTGGTGGCCTAGAACCAACTAACATTATACTTTATTAATAAATAAATACCTTATCACATCTTGATTGTTCTTATGTGTGACAGTGCATGTGATAATTTCCTAAGGATAGTTATTGCACTAAAGGGTCATAGAGGATCTCTGCTATGATGAGAATCCAGAAGTTCCATAACACTATTCTTGAATATATGTTCTATGGTCAAATGATGTTATTTGATGGAAACAATTAATACAGGACATTAGGGGTGAGGACTCATAAATCTTTGATGCACCTTCTCATGTTGTGAACCCATGGTAATATCTAGGAGAATATTATGAGAACAGTACCCGCCAGTAGGATATCTACATTTCAATGTTTCATTGGATGTTCCTATCTACGTATGTGTATATTGGTCCTTCAGTTTTTATATTATTATTAATGGGTATTACAACTAATGAATTTATATGTATTGATGAAAAATGTGACAACACACTCTTTGGAGTGAGTTTGGATATGTTGGGTGCATCACAAGTAATACAACATTAATAGATAATGCGAGAAATGATTTTTCCCTTCTGTTCGGAAATTGATATCTCAGGCCCTTCGATGGAATTGATATAGCCAAAATAAATCTATAGACATGGTAAAGATTGGGAATGTTCTATTTTATGAAGTCAAAGAATGAATAATAAATAACATGGGTCAATGGAATTATATACAACCCGCATGATTAGAGATATTGAGACAAAAGGATAACATTACATGGTAAGAGTTCATTGGAGGTGACACGTCATTGTGGTGTTAACTTCTTTCCCTATGGGTGTCTTAGCATGTGGATAGATGCTAATGTTGGAAATTAGGCATGATCTGGTTAATTCCACTGAGAAAGAGGCCTAGAGGGCCACACACTAAGTGTGTCCAAGTATCTCAGTTAAATATTCATTTAAAAAGTTTAATAGAGATTATACCTGGTTATGGTTTAATAATTATTCAAGGATTACTAATCGAATTTATTTCAACAGTTGATATTTAAGGGAATATATATTGTGGGTGAAATAATATATTTATTAGCGAGTAATGCAATGATATTTATTTGAGAAATAAATAGTCATTATTCAAGGCTTAATAAATGTGGTGGATGAAATAAATAAAATGGAAAAACTAAATTAAACACTGTGTATATTAATCTACACACCGTGTAGTTTTTTTGGGATTTGTGGGAAATAATATTATTTATTTAATTAAGTAATATTATATATAATTTGATGGGTGGATGTTAAGTAATAATAACAGTCAACTATTTTTATTAGACATGTGGTCTTACTAATAATTAAAACAAATGAATAAATGATTTCATGTAATTAATTCATTTTATTATTCAAAGTAATTAAAATCCCTATTATATTATTCTCATTAGATCATTCCATTATTTTGGGTTGTCCACAACAGATCTAGAGAAATCTCCCAAGCCTAGAAAGAATTGTTTTTCTTCCAAGACCACTCTCAAGTTACGATAGATATCCTCCTCCACCGGATCAAGGAGAGTGCTTTGAAAGCGGCTCTCAAAGAGATCGAAGGTGGACATCACAAGAGAAGTATCTTCCACACTAGCACCTAGATATCCCTTTGATGATATCCAGAGATATGTAGAGCACATTTGGATCACCGCTATAGGAATCCTAAAATTGGATTCTATGATGCAATGACAGATCACATTAGATCATGACTGAAAACATCAACAGAGAGAGAATTGTATCATGGTAATTATTGTATTTTAATTAAATTAATTATAACCAACATATGATTATCCTATCTATGGTCTCAGGACTCCTTTAATTTATTTTTTCTTCATTCTATTCCAAATATCCATATTTTTATTATCACGATGGATCTCGGATTGATCATTGTTAATGGAAAAATTACAGTTAGGCACACCCACCAACGTGCTTCCGATGTTCCTGGAACATACAAGTGGTATTAGAGGGGTCTTATTATTGATTATAATTATTTAGTTTTTTGTTGATAATTTACACATTAAACAATTTAGTTGTTTCAATTCATGTAAATCATTCTAAAAATATGAATCTCAATATATTTTCCTCCGCTTTCATTTCTCATTCACCTTATAGAATCGATCTTTTCTTTTAATTTTGATTAAAATAAAACATAGGATCTCATCCATAGGTTCCAAAGCTTCTCGGACATACAACACTAGAACACATGGTGTGTATTCAGTAGTACACATCATGTAGTTTATGTTTCATACATCGGGACTGGTCCGCCAAACCAAGCAGTGTATTGGAGTCTATCTAAGTCTTAAATGACTCTATGTGTCGACCAAGAACAGGTGGAATGAGGTTTCAAAATTACACACCATGTGGCCCGCTGGACACGACGTGTAGTCCCTTCGGGTAGGGTTGGACGGTATACCCCATACACAGCTTTCCCGGATGGAAAACATGTAACGCAGAACTAAACGGCGTGTGGACAACTGTACATGTCATGTACTCCGAAGATTTCCAAAGTACACCTACACACCATGTCCCCAGGCATGTACTTAGGATGGACGATGAATGATATTACACACCGTGTATTCAAAACTACACACTTTATACTCATCCAAATTATTATTATTTATTAAAATTTATTATTATATTATACAAACCCTTGAGACGTGTACCATAGTGCGGGTGTAAAGTTGAGGCACACCACGTGATAGGTGTTTTATATATATATATCTATTTAATTTAACTTCTGCATAATGTTTATTTTTACTCATTGGGTATTTATGAATGGGAATTCACTGGTTTTCCTCCATGGTACAAGTTACAAATAAAGATAATTTTAAATGAATTTATTTGTTTACAATTATGATGGATGTGAATCTCAATGAAATTCATAAAAGGGATTAAGATAAAAGGATTGGTTAATTAAAGATAATTAATTGGTTTGAGCCTAATTTATCTTAAAAAAGCACTATTAATGAATTGAATGCAAGTTTTATTTATACGTAAATATCATTGCATGCATGGATGATCATTAGAAATATCATGACCTTTGTATGTGTATGGTTTCTTTTAATATATTTATTTAAATTAAATTTGTTGGCATGCGAGCCATCTCCTCATTAATATAAAGGGCATTCATGCCCATGTTTTTTATATAAAACCCCATTTTTACCCCTCACCTGCGAGTGAGATAAAATCATATGTAATGTATGGAGCTCTCAAGCTAGTGGGGGCATCTCAAGTTAGGATACAAGGTGAACCCAATCCAAGGAGATACAAAGGTGGATAGGTAGAAAGCAGTAAACACAAACCCAAAAGGTTCAAGGTGTTTCTCCCATAGGGCTTGGGTTAGTTTATCGACCGCTAGAAAAAATTACCAATATAACAAACTCATGATCATACCATTTATTTTATTTATGTCAGTTTCATGGTTTTTTTGTTGTGGGTGTGTTGTCACGATCACATAATTAAGGAATTAAACAAGAATGCAAGATGGAACTAAAATAAGACCAGCTTATACATAAATATTATATTAGACAAGGTTAATCACTTAAGTATATCCAAATTAATATTAAAAAGCATGTAAGAAGGATTACAAAATGTCAATTTATGTATAAGGATAAAATCCCTCAAAGAAATATTAAGTCGGTAAGGCCTTCCATAATCTTGGTTTCAATCGTACTATAGTTCAAAGTGCTTGACCAACCCTAGTTGGGGTGCATTCTATTATTGGGGATTTATAATTCAAGTTTCTGGGTTGAATTGACTTGGTTCACATCAAGGGTTGACTGCCACAACAAGACTTGGTGTGACCAAGAGGCAAAGGTTTAGGAAATCCAAATAAAAGGATTTCGAGATTGGGGAGTCCACTCAGCGGATCAAGGAGCTGCGAGTTAATACAGCTGGCATTTGGAATGCCTACCTAAAACCTTTAAAGTTGCATTACCAACCCTATTTGGGGTAAATTGAAGGGAAATATGGATCCTTTCCACTAGAATGTACAAGAAACAAAATATTTTGAAGTCAATGGAAAGGGTTATTGGATTTCAATAAAATTGTGGGAGACTAATATGTATTAATTTATTTATTTTTCAATGTTTTATCATCATAAAGTACTAAAATATTTTCTCATCTTAATTTTTAGAAACAATAAGAAATATTAATTCAATCATATCATTGATAACCATACTCAAGAAGGAAACCCTTCTCACCGGCACCAATTCTTGGGAGTGGGAGAGGCGTTTATGTGTTATCCTTCACCATCAGAAAAAATTGTATGTGCTGGAGGAGCCCATTTTAGTGGCTTAATAAAAATTAATATTTGGAGTTATACCCTGATGTCTCACATTAAGGATCTCTATCACGATAAGGAAAGGCAACAGAGATATGAGATCTATAAATATTTTTTCACAACTAAACTTATAGAGTCTGTGCTAGCTAGGTCTAATGTATTCAAACTTCTTGGATACATTTAATGCATGATCATCTTAGGGATTATGTTCCTACATGATTTGTGTACATGTATCATCTTATCATCACTACGCAATACCTTGTGTAGATTTATTTTCAACTACAACATTAGAAATAATGAGAAGAGTCTATCAAAACTTATGACCTTAATTCACCAAGTATATAAGGATATGGGGCGTGAAAAACTTACATTCCTTATAGAGAATGTGAAAATTAAAGACAAGTAAAAGTGTCCAAGTATACATAAAAGGTATGAATTCCCATAACATTGTCCCTAAAATAAGGGGAAGATCCAAAGGTAGGGAAATGAACGGGAGGCGGTATGTTTTTCATGTGGAATATTAGTCCATTAGAAGAGGAACTACACCCAGAAGCATGGGGATGCTAAAGGTGCATTTTTTATCGAGTATAATATATCCATTTCTACACATTGGGTAATAGATACATCCTGTGGGGGTCACATATGTATTTAAATCCAGGAACCAAGTAGATTTAGAAATATTTATAGAGGAGAGATAGATCTTTAAGCAACCAATGGTGTGAGGCTGGCTGTGTTGGCCATTAGTGATTATCATATCTCATTTCCAACATGAATGATTTTGGTTTTACAAAACTGTTATTATGTTCCTAGTGTTACCAATAACATAATTTCTATATCATGTTTGGATATGAAAGGATTTATTTTCATGCTTTGAAGTACAGGGTGTTTCTTTTATAAGAAAAACGTATGTTATAGTATGGCGCATTTCAATAATGGTTTGTATGTATTAAATTATGAAAACCAAGTGTTGGAAATTGACAACAAAACAAACTCACATAACTCATACAACACCTAGTTGTGGCATCACCTTCTTGTTCATGTAAATTATAAGCACCTGGAAAAGATCTACCAAGATGGTTATTTAGACTCTATTGAGATAAAACCACTTGATAGATTTCATTATTGTTTACAACGTAAAATGAAAAACCCTCCTTTTAGTGGAAAAGGTGAATGGTCCATATATATTCTAGTATTGGTACACACAGATGTGTGTGGACCATTTCTAGTAGAAGCTATAGGTGGATCTTCTTACTTAGTTACTTTTTCTGATGATTTGAGTATATATGACTATATCTACTTAATGAGGTATAAGTAAGGGTCCTTACAGAAATTTAAGGAATTCAAGAATGAAGTAGAGAATCATCTTGGTAAGAAGATAAAGAATCTTCGATCGGATTGAGGTAGAGAATATATGAACAGAGAGTTCATTGATCTTCTATGGGGTTCGGGGATTCTATCTCAACTCACTCCTCCTTATATACCATAGTGGAATGGTTTCAGTGAAAGGAAGAATTCACCTTTTTAGACATGGAAAGGTTGAGGATGAGTCATGTAGATATTACATTATCCTTTTGGTGATATTCATTACAAACCGAAGCATACAAACTAAACTGAGTACCAACTAAGGTGGAAAATGGAATTCCATTTTAGTTATGGAAAGGAAAGAGACCCATTTTCTCACGCACACGTGTATGGGGATGCAAGGCATTTGTTAAGGCCTTATACATAAACATACTAGATCCCTGGGGAATGAGGTGTATCTTTATAGGATATACCAAATAAACTAAAGGATATTACCTATATAAACCTTCAGACAAGAAAATGATTGTCATCAGCCCAACCGTCATTATTGAGAGGGAGCACAACCTCAAAAAGTATAGTGAAAGAAAGATTGAATTTGATAAAGTTGATGCTCAAGATTCACAGGAGTTGGTATAGGAACAAATTCCATAGGTCCCCAAGTAAGAGGTTCTAGAAACATAAGTACCATGTAAGACCTAAAGAGAGGTAAGGGAACTAAAGGGATTTTGTTTCCTAGTCACTAAGGATGGTGAATCATTATTTTTGGAAAATTATGATCCTCTCTCCTACAAAGAAGTAGTAGAGAGATCAGAAGCTATATGATGGCTAGAGAGTATGAATTCTGAGATGGATTCCAAGTATCATAACCAATTATGGGTTTTGGTCGATGAGCCATTTTATGTTAAGCCTGTTGGATGAAAATGGGTATTAAAGAGAAATTTTTACATGTAAGGTCAAGTTAGAACCTGTAAAGCAAGGATAGTGGCTAAAGGATTTAGATAGCATCAAGGAATTGACTATGATAAAACCTTCTCACCAGTTTCATTATTTAAATCCATTAGAATCATACTTTCCATAGCATCTTTCCATGACTAGGAGATTTGGTAAATGGATGTCAAAACAACATTCCTTAACGGGAACCTTCAGGAAGATGTCTATATGACACAACTAGAAGGTTTTGTGACACAAGGTGAAGCCATATGGGTTTTCAAGTAGCATAAATCCATTTATGGATTAAAGAAAAATTCCAGGTCATGGAACATTCGATTTGATGAATCCATAAAAGAATTTGGATTCATTAAAAATGAATGTGATCCATGTGTTTATAAGTGGTTTAATGGGAATGTGGTCATTATCCTAGTAGTATATGTTGATGATATATTACTTATTGGAAATGATGTACTAGTATTACAGTCAGTTAAGGACGGGTTGAAAAAGTGTTTCTCCACGAAAGACTTAGGTGAATCAGCCTACATTCTAGGGATCAAGATCATTCGTGATTGATCCAAGAGGATTCTTGGACAAATTCAAGGTACATACATTTACTAGATACTAAATAGATTTAGTATGGAACAATCCAACAGTTTATTGTCTCTAGTGTCACATGGCCTACATCTTTTTAAGAAAATGTGTCCTCAGACACAACAGGAGAAAGATATGATGAGTAACATCCCATACACTTCGGCTATAGGATCCATCATGTATGAAATGTTATTTACCAGGCTTGATGTTGCCTATAAACTGATCATGGTTGGAATATATCAAGAAGATATAGGAGAACAACATTGTACTGCTATTAACACTATCCTTAAGTATATGGGAAAAAGTAAGGATATATTCCTGGTGTATGAAGGAGATGAGGAGCTTGTCATCAGATGGTATGCTGATGGTGGTTTTCAAATAGATCAGAATGATCTGAAGTCATAATCTGGATATGTTTTCTATCTCAATAGAGGAGCTGTGAGCTGGAAGAGTTTATAGCAGCCATTTGTTGTTGATTCTACAGGGGAATCCAAATATATAGTGGCTTCTAATGCAGCCTAAGAAGCTGCTTCGATTCGTAACTTTGTTTGGGAGCTTGATGTGGTGCCTAGCAGTAAAGATCCTATCAAATTGTACTCTGATAATAACATAGTGGTGGCTCTTTCAAAAGAAAAATCATCACATCAACAGACACAGCACATTCTCCGAAAGTATCACCTATTGAGGGATTTATTTCAAAGGGGTGAAGTTACAGAGATCAGAGTGTCCACATAAGAGAAGGTGGAATACCCCATGACTAAATGAAAATATCACTAGAATCATGAATATCTTGTGAGAGATAGCGGGTTAAAGGTTGTTAGAAGTTGGATCTAGTCCAAGTGGGAGTCTATTGGAGTTAGTGGCCTATAACCAACTATCTTTGAACTTTATTAATTAAAAAATACCTTACCATGTCTTGATTTTTCTTCTACGTGAAAATTTATGTAATATTGTCCTAAGGATAGTTGTTGAACTAAAGGGTCATAGCGGATCCCTGCTATGATGAGAACCCGAATGTTACATAACATTATTCTTGAATATGTGTTCTATGGTAAACTTATGTTATTTGAGGGACACAAATAATATAGTCCATTAGGGTTGAGGACTCATAAAACGTTGAGGCACCTTCTCATGGTGTGATCCTTTATTAATATACAAGAGGATATTATGAGAACAAGACCTTCCAGTATGAAATCCACAATTTATAGTGTCATTGGATGTTCTTGTCCACAAACATGGGTATCGGTCCTTAGACATTAAGATTATTATTAGTGGGTATTAAAACACGTGCACTTAGATGTATTGACAAAAACTGTGATGACACAATGTTCGCAGTGAGGTAGGATATGTTGTGTCCATCACGAGTAATACTAAATTAATAGATAATGCAAGAAAGTATTTGTCCCTTCTATTCCATTGTCACGACCCTTCCTCAGGGGCCATGTCGTGACTACCCCAATCTCGCCTTCCATAGGCTAGGGGCTGGCGACTAGCACCAAAGGCGAATTCCCGATAAAAGGGAAGGCATTGCCTTTAAACCCATAATACACCCAGTCTGAACACAAGAAGTAGAAGCAACAAGTACTAAAATAGAAAAAAAAAGTGTGACGAAAGTAAGTGGGCCAGCATACAAACCCAACTGAACAACAAGTACAAGTACAAGTAAAAATAGAAAAACAGCTCCTAGATCATCCACCGGTGGATCCTTCCTAAAGGGTAGGTATAGAACTCAAACACTTGTCCCTGAGGTATGTCCCATCTAGTCCAGCTCCGAGCAGCCTCCAGTCTGTCACCCTCAGCCTCGATCACTGCTGACCATCTTCTTCACAGAACACAACAAGGTGCGGGCAAAGCCCATGTGGGGGTGAGTATAATAATACTCAGTAGGGGACTTTGAGACCCATGATGGTCTCCCAGAATTAAAAAAGGATAAACCACATAATAAAGATACAATCATGAAGTATCAACCAACCCTAATTAGGTATATTCCCATACATATACCTAAGTTATCAATTACAGTCCGGCTCCAACTCTCGATCCCAAGCACAACCCATTCCACAAAAGAAGTAAAGTCACTCATCTCGATGATATCAACTAAAAGTCAAGACTCATCTCACACAAGTATACATCTTTTTTAGAGTGATGGAGATGGTCATATATAGTCACTTATTCATATAAGCTGTCAGAATCACATAGGATACAGGACCAGCTAAGCTGTCGGACCCACACAGGATACAGGACCAGCTATTCTGTCGGACCCACACAGGATCCCGGAACAGAAGTCAGAACTGTCAGACCCATGGAGGATCCTGGTACAGTAGTCATCACTGTCACACCCATGGAGGATGCCGGTATAGTATTCATCATTTTCGAACCCATGGAGGATTCTGGTACAGAATTCATCGATGTCGAACCCACAGAGGATCCTGTCATCTTTGCCGCAGCCAGCCCTAGGGTTCCTGCACACAGCACGCTCTATTTTGGGAGGGTCTTCTCCTCGAGCCAAGTGTCGATACGTCAACTATCCTGAAGTCATGAGTTGATGTATCATGTAGTTCCTTCTCATCATAAGGAACCCAATGAGATAGACGGTGCGTCAATCGGATGCCCGGTCTGAGAGTTATTAGCATTTCCGTTCGAGGGGCCTGATTGCTTTTTAGGATCAAACCAACCCAACCATTCTCCAACTGTGTCCGAACCCCAAGTGTAGAACGCCAAAATAATTGGCTCGCTTCATGTATTCCATCGGCGTAGTCGGTTCGTCGTTCGGACACCCGTAGCCCAAGATGTGTGCTAAAAGGTGTAAATGGTCGTAGCGGGTCCGGGTCTGGTCAGACCCAGTTGGACCGACCGAGCCCGACCCAGTCCAAAACAGGGTCTGACCTGGTCCGAGGGTCCAACCCGGTATGAGGAAGTGACCCAAGCCAAGGGGACGACATGGACCGAAGAGACGGCCCGACCCGACGGGCGGCCCGGCTAGGGGCGGCCTGGCCTTGGGGGCCCGGCCTTGGGCGGCCCGGCCGAGGGTGGCCAAGCCGAGGGCAGCACGGTGGAGGGCGGCCCAGCTGGGGGTGGCCCGACATTGGACGGCCCAGCCGTGGTGGCCCGGCCTGTGGCCGCCCATCCGGCCACGCGAGGGAGGGGGTTTCATGCCCCTCCCGGGTCTGTTGAACACAACCGGCGCACTGCGTCGGTTCAGGGGCCACAGGACTCGGCTGGTCCCTCTTGTCCAGCTCCATGGTGGTCGGCCCAGCTGGTCGCCACCGCTCCTCCACCGCAGCATGACGGCGTCGCGGTCCTCCTGCTCTTCAGGCGGCGCGACGGCGCCACGCCCCCACCGCCGCGGCCTTCGGCTCCACCCTGCGGCGTGACGGTGCTACACCTCCTTCACCGCGACCCGGTTTGGTTGCGGCCTGTGGCTCCTCTGCATGGTACGACGGTGCCGCACCTTTTTTCTGGTGGCCTTGCGATGCCGGTTTCCTCGCGGTCGGCCCGTCGCCGGCCGCCGATGCTCCACCGCGGTTCTCTCTTTCGGTAGCGCCATTCCGCCACCGCCATCGTCAACCAAATGATAACCAAAGGAGGGAAGCCATGTTGTGTTTGTTCGGCCTGCTCCCTCCGTGTTAGGTGATAACAATTGGCCAAAAAATAAACCGTGGTTGAATGATGAAGAACAGGAAAATAATTCAACTCAAACCCCTACCTTGTAATCGGTGTTCACTCGGTGGAGTTGTGGGAAGGCGTTGTCGTTCCGTTGATGTCGGGAGGAGATCACGTCATCGTCGGTGACGCTCTTCATGGGAAGCATCTTCCCTTTCTTGCCCCGGTTGGATAGGGAGAAGACGACGTCGTCATTCCTCGATGGAGAGGGGCTTTCTTCATTGAGAGAAGATGTCGTTCTTCGTTGGGAGGATATTTTCGCAGTCCTTCCAAGAATCCACCACAAGATTAATCCAACCCCAAACAATAAAATAACACATCTTAATATAATTTTATCTTAATGAATTCAAAATTATCCAAATTCATTAAGTTACATCACTTAATTAAAAGGTGGTGTTGGCTTAATAAATTTGGAGAGGGAAGGTGAAGAGCCTCCAAAAATTTATGGGGGAAGTGAAGAGTTTCCCCGATTAATGGGGAACTGAAGGGGATAAAGGGGGTTTGAGCTCATGCTGGCCCCACCACATAATATCCACCCAAGGGAGGTTATGCGTGGGTGGACCCCACCTCCAACCTCTCCTTGGAGGATTAAACCACCACAAATGAAAATATGTTGTACATATTTTTATTTAATTTATTTAGAAAACCCCCAAAAAACTAAATTCAAATCTCGATAAAATGAAATTGCGTTAAAGGTCTTATTAAGAGAATACCGGTACTGCGAGTTCAATGGTGTCCTCAGATTTCAATTCCACGCACCGTTTCAATAGATATAAAATCTCACTCGTACATTTATTGAATGTACCAGAACAAAACTTCAAAAAAATATTATCAGTCACCCTCGACCCACACCGGTCGAAGTTAGGCTCTGCCTAAGTGAAACACACCCCAATGAACCCAACGGTACTCTCGGATTTTCAATCTGAGTTACCGTTTAGAAGTTATGAATTTTACAATAAAATAATTGTCACTTATTTATTTTATTTGCGGCCAAAAACTAACTTTTTATGGTGGCCCGTGCCGGCCAAAGTTTGTATATTCTTAAATAAATCAAGCCTTCACGAGTTCAGGGGTGGTCTCAAATTTTTAATCTGAGCTACCGTTTGTGAGTTATAAGCATTTAAAAAATAAAATAATTTATTTAATTATTTTATTTACGGTTATGTCATTTTTGGGATTTTTCATAGAAGGCTCACGCCAACTAAACTTAAGTCGCGCCTAGGGTAAACCCGCCATCCTGAGCGTAATGGCGCCCTCGGATTTCTGATCACAGTAACCGTTTAATATTTATTCCACTTTTTCAGTAAATCTGCTTACACATGTTAATTTATGCTGAACAAAACTTCGACGGATCATTCCGGGCACTCAGGGCCTTAGAATCACGTGCTGTCAAAAACCGCAGACTCGTAAAATTCCCATGTATTTGAAAAAAAAATCCACGGAATTTCCCGGTTTTTAAATTCTCTCTACGTCAGGGATTTACGTCCTCGTAATCTACAACTCACACTAAGGGAAAAAATGGGGGGTACTGAGCACGCATCTGAGCCTCCTGCTCCCATGTGCTCTCCTGGAGTTTTTCGTGCTGCCAATGAACGCGCACCAGAGGAATCAACCGTCTATGTAAGAAATGTTCATGTCAATCCTCAATCTCTATTGGAACCTCCGTGAATGTCACCCCATCATCGATATCTAGCTCCCCATGATTGATGATGTGAGATGGGTCGTGCACGTATCTCCTCAACTGAGATACATGGAAGACGTCGTGCACCTAGTGCAACTGAGGTGGAATGGTCGAGCGGTGCGCCACCTCGCCTACCCTACTAAGGACCTAGAAAGGTCTGATGAGTTGTGGAGATAACTTGTCGCCTCGGCCAAATCTCTGTAGACCTCATCGAGGTGAGACCCGTAAAAAGACGTGGTCTCCATCCTCAAACTCCAGTAGTCTTTGTCTCCTATTAGCATAGGACTTCTGCCTGCTCTGTGCATTCTTCATTCACTCCTAGATGATCTGCACCTTCTCTGTGGTAGCTCGTACCATCTCTTGTCAGTAGGAAGTTGGCCGACTTGGTGTGTTGGTCGACAATTACCCAAATAGAGTCATATCCCTTGGACTTACATGGATTAACCTTCACAAAGTACATGTATATCTCATCCATCATACACTTTGGGACCTCTAAAGGATGAACCAAGCCAGCTGGTACCTGATGCTCCACCTTCACTTGCTGACAAGTGAGGCATCGAGAGACAAACTCCGCTACTTCCTTCTTCATACCTAGACACCAGTGTTGTTGTCAAAGGTCCTAGTACATCTTCTCCACTCCTGGATGTACCGCTAAAGGGGATGTGTGAAACTCCCTCCACACTTCCTCTTGAAGTTGCACCGGCACCAAGTACATCCTTCGAAGAGGATGACATGCTCCCCACCTTCATAAAATCCATCAGGTGCCTGCCCTATAGATATCTGAGCACATCGTGTCTCACAGTCAGCATCCTCATGCTGCGCCTCCCTGACTTGATGAAGAAGTGGAAGAGTGATTGTATGAGGCTGTAGGTAGGATGATCCATCTCTGGAGAAGTCTGGAATTAATCTATGATATTATCTAGCCAAACCCAGGAAACTTCATACCTCTGTCACACTCCTCGGTGGCTCCCAAGCAAGTACCGCTTCAATCTTCACTGGATCTACTACAACTCCAGATAAAGAAAACGTCCCTCCCCCTTTGGGGGGTTATCCTAGAAACATCTTTTGAAAAGAAGTCCCCATGTTCTGACACTCCTGTTTGGAACTAAAAACTCAATAATCCTGCTGCCACGAGGTTAAGGCTGGCCGACTCAAGAGTGATTGGATGCACCCTCCTATGCAAGAATTTAACCTGTGCTGCCTGGGTTTCCTTTTTCGCTGACTAAGGAAAACCTCATCCCAACATTGTAGATAAACCACAACCTTTTTTCCTAATATAGTCAATCTGTGTTTGAACTGTGGTTTCCCAGTCCATACCCAAACTAACGTCGTAAGGCATCGACACTGCCACCAAGAGGTTCCAACCGAAACTCTCACCTCAAGGGTTAGATCACACCATTGGCGTAAGTGTGATTATAGAGTCTCCTCACAAAGGTATCTCTAGATGTGAGGGTCAAGTCGATGGCTTAACCGGAAACTCTAGGTTTGGGACAAGATTCGTGGAAGGAAGGAATGATTCGTATCTATGTCTATTGATACGGCAGCTAGTAGTAGACACAGACCATACCTCAAATCATTCCTAGAGCCCTTGGGTCACACTCCTTGACCGCATGCATCTATTCTCTTCCCCTTCCCTCCAGCTCCCTGATCTAGGTGGGGACTATAAAGGAGGGTGGTTGTAACATGTTGAAATGTTCACCACCTCATGTTGCTCTCCTATCTCTGCTTCCATGTCTTCTGCCCTGCAGATTCATATGTCCTTAACCATTTTTCTTCTCAAAACATTCTACAAGCTCAATTCTCTGAGACTGGTGCCAGTTTCATGCCTTCCAACTACTAACATTCATTGGTTGTATCCGCTCATCCAATGACCATTAAACCACAAAGGTTCTCTCTAGCACCCTAACATAAGTAAGAATGCATAGAGGAAAAACTCATGGATTGGATATCCTTAAACACACCTTGCTCAAAGGTCTGATATCTAAAGAACTAATCATATAATATTCATCGAGTACCATGAAAGACTAGTATGCCTCGATGAATACTCACCTACCGACACGTCGTCTTGCCGAAGCTGTATAAGCTTTAGAAAATTCTCAACCACCTCCTCAAGCCAGTCCTCAGCCGCCTGTGGGTCGGGCTTACCTCGGAACCTGAGGGATATCTGGTGTTGAAACACATGTAAGGCACTAAGCCTACAAGTGTCCTATACTGGTGCCGCCGGTAGTTTCTGCTGACCAACGGGTAGTAATATAGTTGGTACACTGTCCGAAGGTACCATCTTGGAAACGGTCCAAGTACCAAAACCTTATCACTATGCTGACCATACTCATGGCCACTCACTGAAAAATATTAGTAGCTAAGTTCAACATCTTCTCTAATAGTGTCTCAACTAGGAGGAAAACTCCTGTAATCACCTCCATCCAGTCCTCTACTGCATGGAAATCTGTCTCGCCACAAAACCTCAGTGGCCTCTCTCGCTGGAACTTATGTAACACGCTCAGTTGGCGTACACTGTCCTCCAATGCGGCTGGTGGAATCTGTTACCCAATGGGTAGTGGTGCTTCTGGTACACCACCTGAAGGTGCCAACATAGTAAGACGACCCTAAACTGGAGCCTTGTCGATTGGTGGGCCGTCATCGTGAAATCTCTTGGAAACCATAGATGTCTGTCTATGCAACAGCATCCTGATAAGGAAGAGATGTCCCATAGTCAAAACAGTATATCTGGTGAGCTGACACAAAGTATTCATGAAGAAAACCTTTCAAAGGAAACACACATGCAATCTGTTTTTTTGTGCACTGAGTTGGAAATCAAGAGTCAGAGTCCTAGTGTATGGATACGTCGGCAACCGCACCAACACCGGTTTCCCTAAACTGATAACCACATCCAAATCATTTAACACTATTGTTGTAAAAAGAATCAGAGTCCAAGTTCTGTGGAAGAACTGACTCCTTTGATACCAATTAGTCACGACCCATCCTCGGGGTCCATGCTATGACTACCCCAAGCCTGCCATCCATAGGCCAGGGGCTGGCGAGTAGCACCAAAGGTGAATTACCAATAAAATGGAAGGCATTTCCTTTAAACCTGTAACACACCCAGTCAGAAAAAAATAAGTAGAAGAAACAATTACTAAAATAGAAAAGAAATGTGTGCTGAAAGTAAGTGGGCTAGTATACAAACACTACTGAACAAAAAGTACAAGTTCAAGTAAAAAGGAAAAAACAGCTTTTGGATCATCCACCGGTGAATCCTACCTGAAGGGTAGGTACAGAACTCGAACACTCATTTATGAGGTATGTACCGTCTAGTCCAGCTCCGAGCAGCCTCTCGTCTGTCACCCTCAGCCTCGATCACTGTTGACCGTCATCTGCACAGAACACAACAAGGTGTTGGTGAATCCCATGTAGGGGTGAGTATAACAATACTCAGTAGGGGACCCTGAGACCCCCAAAGGTCTCCCAGAATCCACAAAGGATAACCCACAGAACAAAGATACAATCAAGAAGTGTCAACTAACCCTAATAAGTTATATGACCATACATATACCTAAGTTATCAATTGTAGTCCGACTCCAACTCTCGAGCCCAAGAACAACCCATTCCAAAAAGGAAGTAAAGTCAATCATCTCGATGATATTAACTGAAAGTAAAGATTCAGCTCACACAGCTAAACAACTTTTGTAGAGTGATTGAGATGATCCGATGTAGTCACTGATTCATCTAAGCTGTAAGACCCACACATGATACAGGACCAGCTAAGTTGTTAGACCCACACAGTATACAGAACAAGCTATTCTGTCAGACCCACACAGGATCCAGGAACAGAAGTCAGAACTGTCGGACCCATGGAGTATCCCGGTACAGTAGTCATCACTGTTGAACCCACATAGGATTCAGGTACAATAGTCATTGCTGTCAAACCCATGGAGGATTCCGGTACAGAATTCATCGATGTCGAACCCACAGATGATCCTGTCATCTCAGTCGCAGCCAGCCCTAGGGTTCCCGCACACAACACGCTCGATTCCGGGAGGGTCTGCTCCTTGAGCCAAGTGTTGATACATCAACTATCATGAAGTCTTGAGTTTATGTATCCCGTAGTCCTGTCTCATCATAAGGAACCCAACGCTATAGACGGTACGTCAATAGGACGCCCGGTCTGAGAGTTATTGGCATTTCTGTTTTAGGTCCCCGGTTGGTTTTTAGGCTCAAACCAACCTGACCATAGTCCAACTGCGTCCAAACCCCAAGTAGAGTATGCCAATAGAATAATCTCAGTCAAAGTATTACATTGCCACATTTGGTTCATCGTTTAGACAACCGTAGCCCAAGATGCGGGCTAAAAGGTGTAAATGGTCATAGCCAGTCCGGGTCCGGTCCGACCCGGCCTGACCTGGTGCGCGGGTCCGAAAATGTCTGAGGAAGCGACCCGAGCTGAGGGGACAGCCTGGCCCGAAGAGACGGCTTGGTCCGAGGGCAGCTTGGCCTAGTGGCAGCCCGACCGAGGGTGGCCCGGCCTTGGGCGGCCCGGCTGAGGGGCAGCCCGACCATGGCGGCCCAGCCAGCCACGCGATGGAGGGGGTGTCACGCCCCTCCCCTGTTTGTCGAAAAGATCTGGTGCACTGCACCGGTTCAAGGGCTGCGGGACCCGGATGGTCCAGTTCATCTGGATCCAAGGCGGCCGGTCCAGCCGACCGCCACCGCTCCACCACGGCGCGACGGTGCCCCAGTCCTCCTGCTCTCCTCATGGCGCGACGACACCATGCCTCCACTGCCGTGGCTCGACCTGGCTGCGGCCTTCGACTCCACCGTGCGACACGACGGCGCCGCGTCTCCTCCGCCACGGCTCGGTTTGGCCACAACCTGCAGCTCCTCCGTGTAGTAAAGGTATCCTTAAGAGAATATCGGCACTGTGAGTTCAACGATGTCCTTGGATTTCAATTCCGAGCACCGGTTAAAAAGATATAAAATCCCGCTCGTACGTTTGTTGAACGTACCCGAACAAAATTTCAGAAAAAATATTATCAGTCACCCTCGACCCGCGCCAGTCGAGGTTAGGCTCTGCCTAAGTGAAACATGCACCAACGAACCAAATGGTACTCTCAAATTTTTAATCTGAGTTATCATTTAGATGTTATGAATTTTACAATAAAATAATTTTCACGTAATCATTTTATTTGTGTCCAAAAACTAACTTTTTCTGGTGGCCCGCGCCAGCCAAATTTAGTATCTGCTTAAATAAAGAAAGACCTCATGAGTTTAGCGGTGTTATCAGATTTTTAATCCGAGCTATTTTTTGTGAGTTATAAGCATTTGAAAAATAAAATAATTTATTTAATTATTTTATTTACAGTTATGCCATTTTTTAGATTTCTCACAGGAGGCCTGTGCCGACTAAACTTAAGTCGCACCTAGGGTAAACCTGCCATCCTGAGTGCAATGGTGCCCTCAGATTTCTGATCCGAGTAACCTTTTAGGAGTTATTCCTCTTTTTCATTAAAACTTCTTACACACGTTAATTTAGGCTTAACAAAACTTCGACGGATCATTCTAGGCACTCTGGGCCTCATAATCACGTGCCGTCAAAAACTATGGACTCATAAAACTCCTATGTATTTAAGAAAAAAATTACATGAAATTTCCTAGTCTTTACATACATAATGGATGTTGATATCACATTCCCTTTGATGGAATTTATATAGCCTAAATTAATCCATGTCCATGGTAAGGAATGTGAAAATTCAATTCTTGGAATTCAAATAAGGAGTAATCGAGCACATGGGTTAATGGAACTATATGAAACCTGTTTGATTGGAAATATTGAGATAAAGGGATTACATTACATGATAAGCATTCATAGGAGGTGACACGTCATTGCTGCATTGACATCTTTCTCTATGGGTGCCTTGTCATGTTGTTAGATGCTAACCTTGGAATTTAGGTAGGTTGTGCCTAATGCCACTGAGAAAGGGGCCTAGAGGGTCACATACTAAATGAGTCCAAGTATCTCAGTTATTTATTCATTTAACAAGTTTACTAAAAATTATTCCTGATGGTATTTTTTTCATGTAAGTAGATAACGAGGTTCGATATTGAGGAACAAAGTGCACCTTGTGCTCGTCTCTCCCCGCGGCGATGACCTAGCGGCGATGACCTAGTGGTGATGGTCGCGGCTCTGGCCCCCTCTTCCTCGGTGGGGAGAGGGGGGAAATCCATCCCTTCTTCTCTGTTGGCCAAGGCTTAGCCTTTCATCCCCATTACGAACCCGATCTTTCTTCCCCACTTCCCCTAGATTTCGATTTTACCTAAGGTTCCTGATCTTTATCTCGGTTTGCCTCAGTTGACGATTTCTTCGAAGGAGTTCAACGAAGCCTCAGACCTTCACCGACTGAGGCTCAAAGCCCGCTTCAGGGGCCTATGTCCTTCTGTTGATGAGTTAAACCGGTTTGTCTTTGACTCATGGGATTTTCAAGATCGCACGGTGGTGGGTCTCTTCGACAGGAATCAAATGATGATCTGTTTCTCCTAGGAGGACAACCTGAACTCTGCCTGGTCCTAGGCCCCTTGTATAATCCACTGATGCAGCTTTTTCTTAATTCGTTGGACTTTTGATCTCAACTGTAATCGCGACGCCTCTTCAGCGGCCGTATGGGTAAGATTCCTTGAATTACCTCTCACTTTCCAGAATCCATCAATTCTACGTATGTTAGGAAAATGGTCGGACGATATCTGTGTTCAGATTTCCAGACATCGACAGTGTGTCATCCGATCTCCCCATAAGTTTGTGTCGAGGCAGATGTCTCTAAGGATCTCGTGGAGTAGCTGTGGCTCTCAGTGGGAGAGGAGTTCCGATGGAAACATAGGATTATATATGAATCATGGCCTGCTTTCTGACAGGGGTTCTTTCGTTTCGAACATTTGTTACCTGTCTGACGTCGTGAGGCCAAGAGGCAGACTATGTCCAGCGGTGCTAAGGGGAATGATGTGCAGCCCGTACCTTCTTTGAGCCAAAAGGCAGGTGAATGCGCATCTTTGGTTGTGCATGGGGAGATGCCTGAGGATCCCCAAGAAAATTTGGCTCTGGCAAGCACAGGTGTGGAGGCCAGCGCCAAAGACCATCAGTAGTGTCCCTCCTTGGGTCCTTTGGTGGCAGTGAAGGGGGTGAAGCCCAAGGTGGCAGAGCCACGGGTGGTGGAGTTACTGGCTCATTTAAAGCAAGACTTGGGATTACAAGAGGTTGATCTCAATGGTCCCTCTACTACGAGCTTGACAGTGAATGAAGGATGAAGGTGAGTTGGCTCTAATGGGCGGGACTAGGAAGGCGCGATCATGTAGGGCCATTTCATGTTAAGAGGTTATGAACAACACACAGAAAAGGATTCTTTGAAGGATAAATCTTTCGTACTTGCAGCAACAGGATCTCAAAGTGGACAAGAAAGGTTTAAGCATAGGGATGCTTTGGAGTCTTTAGATCCCAACAACATCGGAACCCATTCTGATGTTTTGAGGAAGGCTGGGGATGGGGAGAAGGATTCTGGCTTGGGGAAGAAAACAGGTAAGGTGCTGAGTCTGCAGATGGCTCATACGGATGTAGCGGCATTAGAGATGGGGAACCGCTTTGATGGTCTGGTGGTCCATGACCCCCCCTCTATCTCATGAGAAGGTGTCATCCGATGATGATAGATACAACCACCCCTCATTGGATAGCATAGAACGTATTCAAGGGAAAGGACCCCATATCCCTAGATGAACGAAGGGGAAAAAAGGTATGCGTGAATCAGGGAAATGCATAGTGGCACAGGGGAAGAAACCAACGGGGCGGAAGGATTAATCCTACTTTCCAAAACTGAGGGAGACTCGGTCGGCCAAGAAGGGTAGTAAAAAGGATATTAAAGATGCTCTAAAGAGGGGAAGTGAATACTCGAGTAGGAATACAAGAGGTAGGGAAGGGGAAGTTGGGGAGTTCTTGAAACGTATCATGCACTCCAAATAAGAAATGAAAGAATCAAGTCTCCGGCCCAATGTATCGGATGAAGAGATCCAAATAATGTATGCACGACAGTGGTAGGTTGAGGTTAATGAGGAACATGAAGTGTGGATTGATAAAAAAGATATCATAATGGACCGGGGATTTAATCAGGGAAAAATTAGCGCAGATGAGTTTATTCAGACAATGGAACAGATGATCACTCACCTTGAAGATCTAATTAGAGAGGATCCGGAAACCCAGGTTAGTACTCTGTACTAGGAGCTTTATACAGTTGCTGAATCAAGTAATCTTATCTGGTTTTTTAATCATTTTGTTAGTTCTTTCCGTACGTAGTGATTCCTTTTTTGAAGAGAAACAATTTACCATTTCCCCTTAAAATGGTTTTGTTTAATAAAAAAATTTAATTTAGAGTAATATACACACCATGTAGTTTTTCTGGGGATTTGTGAGCAATAATATTATTTATTTAATTAAATAATATTATATATAATTCTCTGGGTGCATGTAATGTAATAATAATAGTCAAATTTTATTTTTAGACATTGGGTCTTACTAAGAATTAAATAAAATGAGTATATGCTTTAGTGTAATTAATTGATTTTATTATTTTATGTAATTAAAATTCTAATTATATTATTCTCATGAAACCAATCCATTTTTTTGGTTGTGCACATAAGATCCATAAAAAGCTCTCAAGACAAGATAAAATTTCTTTCTTCTAAGAATGCACTCAAGTTAGGAAAGAGATCCTCCTCCACCAGATCAAGGAGAGCACTTTGCAAGCGGCTCTCAAAGCGATCGAAGGCGAACATCACAAGTGAAGGCTCTTCCATGCTAGTACCCAAAGATCCATTCAGTGACGTCCAGAGATACATGGATCATGGGTGTATCACCACTAGAGGAATCCAACACTTGGATTATATGACTCAATGAAGGATCACATCATATCGGGACTAGAAACAACAATGGAGAGAGAATTCCATCCAGGTAATTCCTATCTTTTAATTAAATTATTTATTACCAAAATATGATGGTCCTCTCTATGGTTTTAGGACTCCCTTTCTTTCATTCTTCATTCTATTTTTAAGATCCAGTGTTTTATTATCGCAATAGATCATGGATTGAACTTTTTTTACAGAAAAGGTATAGTTGAGTACACCCACCAACGTGCTTTCGTTGCGCCCGGAACCTAAACTATGTGAACATGAAAATTTATAACTGATTAATAAATGTTCATAAGAGAATAATTCTTAACCATCGTTATTCTAATTGATGAATAATCACATTGTATTTTATTTACTATATTCATAATGTGGGAATTCATAATGAAGGATATCATAAACATTCTATCAAGGCCTCCGGCCAATATCATACATAACCATCTTTTCAAGGCCTCATTCCAATACCATACATAACCATTCTTTCAATGCCTCGTGGTAAGACCTAGTTTGTCTCATGAGACTAACTGATGTATTGAGAGGCTATAGCGGGCCTCACCTATCACATAATAAGTCATATGTATTCCTCATATGTCTAATAAAAAAAATGTGTTTAATTCAAAGTGTATCATACCACATTGATTTAATTTAATCTTTATCATAGGTGAAATAAATTCATTAAACAATCCCAAGTGTCCCATACCAATTTGATTTACTTAGATATTATTCATAGATTAAATAAATTCCTTAAACGATCTAAAGTGTCACATACCAACTTAAAAAGTTTATTTCTTAATCCATACACTATCATAAAATATTCATCTAATACATAAATTGATTGTCTTTATTTTTAAGGCATCAATAACATGAAAATTTAAAGAAATTCACATTTAATCAAAAATTAATATATAGTTATTTATTCTAAAAATAATCTTTTATAATAAATAATTATAATCTGCACCTAAATTTATAAATAAAAAATTTCATATATTGAAGAAATCAATGTGTTTGATAATCTCGAATGTAAACCTTAAAAATTAATTTGAAACAATGAATTTTATTCTAAATGAAAGGTATGCCGATGTTATTCTTGACTTATGTCCAAGGTCGGGTGAATATGTAACATCCATAATTATAAAATAACCCAACAACATGTTTTGAATATTTTTATAAAAATATGATAATAAAAATTATAACATGTCAATAAACATTTTATCATTTTTGTACATAAATATATATATATATACACATGAATTTAATTTCTAAAATAAAATAACTTAATGTCTCTAATAAATATATATATCTATACATATCATAGATAACTTAAGGTTTCCCATAAACAAATATATAAATGGTATTTCAAATTTTTGGGATTAATTCACATTTAAATAAAAAAAATTACCAAAGTTAATACATATCTCGATACACATAAAAATAACTATTTTCTTTATAAGAACATGATTGAATTAAAATATATATATAAACAAAAATTAATTGTACATGAACTTATTTATAAATATATATATATATATAATGTATAAAATTTAACTTATTCACTGTTAGACTACTTAATACATACCATTTTCATATAAACATGTAAGAATTTCATATGTTGATGTATATATAAATATATACTTAAATATCATAAAGTCATAAATTAATATTTACACATGGTTTTTATAATACCCATATAAGCATAAAGTCATTCTTTCCAAAATAAGTGTGTGTGTGTGTGTGTGTAAAAACAAATATACATGTTTAAGGAATTCACATTACACATTTTCAAGGAATAAATGCATGTTTGACAGAAATGCCGATAAATGAGAATGGTTCAATTGGAAGAACTAAAAATTATGTCAAACTAAAACTTAAACTTTTTTAACTATATATATAGTTCTGATTTCATACTAAGAGATAACAATATTTAGGAGTAAATATATTTTTTGTGGAACATCACATTATACAGAAATGAATTAAATTTAAACATAATAACCATACCCTCTTCCATTATTAATTCTGAAAATATTTATACATAATAAGACATATATACATATATATGTACTTATATATACACCCTTTAGATAATACTTGAACAGTTAAACTTGATAAACTAACAGACTGTTTATAATCTGAAAATAAATTTGTTAACACCCATTTTTAATTGAAAATCCAAAATTAAAGTCCAAACACTAATAAACTCAAACCCGTCTTTACAAAATTTTGTTTAAAAATAAATACTGAATCACTTACACAATTATATATTGTTTCTTAGAAATATAAAAAATATAAATTTTCATTATTAATTTCAGAACTTAAATTCTCTTACAAAATAAGTTTGAACATAATAATAAATTAATAATTTTTAGAGGTTTTAAATAATGCAGATCCTAAGACAAACAAATTTCACAAAATAATAATTATAAGGAATCAATTGGTAAATAAATAATTCCATCAACTCAAAAATTACATTTAATTAAACAAATAATTTCCCCTTACCTCATGAATTAGAACAAGCAGAACTTCTACACAACACTCAGGAACACCAAAAGAATTGAAATAGTGCAAGTGGTGCAGAACTCAAAAACAAATCATTAGAGCGTCCCTTCATGTTAAATAGATGAACGCTCATTTATACTAAACATAAAAGTTTATTTATATAAATATTTTATAGAAGTGTGTTAGAGAAGCTTAACAAATAGAATATAGTTGGAGGTTTTGGTCCACACTAAAAAGCATAAGAGTCCCTTTCTTTCAATCAAAATAGATTATATATATTATATGTTGTAAGTTGGATGTAAATCCAATAGAAGTATCAGAAATTGAAAATAAAAAGGGAAAAATCATGAAAATTATAAAACACAGCTCAATTGAATGTCATATCCACATTTACTAAAACAGTTGGGCCAAACCCAAAACAAGTCAATTAAAAATATAAAATAAGATCATTGTATGGACCACAAAGATCTAGACAACCAAATACTACATACATCAGTGTTTATAAAAATAAAATCAGAAATAAAACAAAACAAAACCTACCTCAAACTAGGTTAAAGAAGAAATCAAACCTCAAATATGGATTTTGACTCACATCTCAACACCACGATTGAACACTAACTCAGCTCGACTTTGAAAATACATTTCATTTGGTTGTCTCACAGTCAGTATCCTCAATGGTAGCCAATCGCACACGTTCGAAAAAGCCATAGTGTCCCGACCTCCTTCAAACAATGCCCACAGATCCTCGGACAAACCCCACAGGTTGTATCTTACTTATCTAACCGGATGGGATCATATGCTTCGGCCTTACCCTCAACATCGACTCCCTTGGGTCTCCCCTCCCTACTCGAACCCTAGGTGGATGCCTCATTGACCAAGAGAAACCTTCGGACCCCCATACCTAGTGCTTCCCCTTAACTTGCTTTGTTTTCCTTTGTTTATATGTATAGTTTAATATTATAAATAAAATATTTAATATATTATTAACTTTAAATATATAATGATATTTTAATTATAAAAAAAATACTTTATAGAGTAATAATTTTGTAAAAAATAATTTATTCATACTTTATAATTATAATCTCATATATATATATATATATACACACACACATATATCATATTTTGATAATCAGAGTTTATGTTTGTTTGTTTTTTTTAAGTTGTTTAAAAAAATATGATAATTCCATATTTCATTATATGTATAATTCAAAACTTCATAAATTTTATATTAGATATGTTTATAATTTTATATTAATTTAAATATTATTTATTTGATTAAATAATATATTATTAGTTTAACTTCAAAACTAAATGGGTTTATAATTTCTTATTAAACAAAATAATTTTATATTCTAAGAAAATTTAATAATTTGAAACTAGTAATTTTAATTTATTTAAACTATTATTATTATATTTTTTCCCTCAATTCAAAATTAAAAATCATAACATCATATATATATATATATATGTATCTATATATATCATTTTAAAAATAAAAGTCTATAAAATCAAATTATTTTCATTTATAAAGATAATAATAGTCAAAATATATACATATATATTAAGATTTGGAAATTCACACATTCAATATAATTTATTAAATAAATTTAATTATTCAAAAAAAAGTAATAATAAAATGGAAAATAATACTATAATACAATATTTTTTATTAATAATAAATTTGAAAATTATTAATTATGAGTATGAAATTAATTGAAACATTGAATTTTCAATTATTATTTTCAAGGATAATGTAAATAAATCCATTCCATAAAATAAAACCAAGTTTAGAATTTATGGGCTATTACAAAAACCCACACCCTTCTTTTTAAACCATACTTGTAATTATCTTATTTTACTTTTAATTATATTTTTGGATAATTTGGAATGGTTGTTCATGAACCTTTTTTATCTACATCTGAATCATTATTTAATTGAAGTTTATGGGGGAAGTATGAGGTGTGGGATCATTGTTCATTTATCAGTGATTATAGGTCAAGCTAAGGAATGTTGCAGTGGATCAGCAGTTGCACAATGATTGGGATGGACAACTGTAAAAATAGGAAGTCAGTTAAACTAGTTAACTGGGTGGGACACATTATATAAATGGGGGCGGGACCACTTTCTAATTTTTATAGAAGTAACAAATAATCAAGTGACCTATTATACCCTGAAGGGACTTTAGTGAGATATTCCCTAAGAGTGGGGGTAAATTTGGTTATGAAACTCATTCATGTATCCCCAAGTACCTATGAAACTCTCACTTCCCTAACTAGTCCTAACTTCACTTTTTAGTAGGGTAACTCTTTGTTCACCTGTTAAGTGCAGTTTTGATTAACCAGTTCACTTTTGTTATCCATATTCATATAATATTAATGATCCCAAAATGCACATGCACTAATTTTTTTCATACAGAATATAATGAAAGAAAACAAGAAAGACATAACAATTTTACTTAGTTTACTGACACAAGGTTACATATATAGAGAACACAGGAACATTGTGTTGATGTACTAGAATCCAAAAATAATAATTTAGTGATGAATTTATTATAGGTCACTCTATTTCCTGGGTTTACATCCCTGATAAGGTTTAGGATTGAGTCGATGCCACCCAAGTTTCACTCCATTTTTCCTCTCCCATTTCTCACTAATTCATGAGTATAATCTCTTTGGATAATAGTCCAATATGAGACTTCATAGTCTGAAGGTTGATACAATAATTAGTTCTTGTTAAAATTCACACCACTCTTTCGTAACCTGGTTGTGAACATCACCAATGTAGCAACCTCACTTTCACTTTTGAATTATTCTTCAAGTATTAATGAGTTCCATTATAAATTTTCTAAATGAGTTTCGATTAATTTATTTATTATTATCTTGATTCAGATTCCTAATAACTACTTTCACAAAACTCTTCAATTTTGTGCGCAACTTCCACTTTTACAGAGCCTGAAAAATTCATTAAAATTCTTATGTGTCATGAAACTCTCCAATTATAAGAGACTTTCATTGTGTCATAAAACCTTCAAATATCATGAAACCATCACTGTGTCATGAAGCACTTAATTTCAAGGATACAATCTATTATTTACAAAAATACCTTCGTCTAATTGACAAAATTTTTTTAACGAAACTAATATTATTATGAATTTTTCATATAATAAAAACCTTTACACAACTCTTTCATGAATTTAGAGCCTTAAGATCTTCAACAACTCATACTTACTTAGATAGGGGGGTAGAATCCTATTTTTATAAATTATCATCCTATCATTAATCTTTTTAGTTTACCACCAAATTTCATGAAACTCTTTATTTTTCTCATATAACTCCCTTTCTTCATGGAAATTATAGTCATGTCTTTCATTCACATACACTTCTAAAAAACATGGTTTCTTCACATAACTTTTCACCTTCACGAAACTTACTACCTTAATGAAACTTACTTCCACAAATCACGAATATTTCATGAAACAATCAATCCTTCATGAATTACATTCCATTTTAATGTTTTGATAGTGTAGTATTGAAACATAATTTTTACAAAAAATCTGGAATCATTTTAAAACTATTAGTTACTTTCACACCACTTGTTCTCTTCCATAAAAACACTATTTTTTAATATTTCCTTAATATGTATTGGAATCACCATGTTCACACAGCTTTTTAATTGTGTGACTCTTCTTCCTTTCTTTTTTTCTTGTATTAAATTCTCGCATTCACTCAAACACTTCCATACCAATTAATTCATGAATACATCAAGGTATTCATGATACTAGGACTTTTCCATGAACTTTTCATGATAGCTACCTATCTGGGTAATTCTATTTCTTGAATATATTCAACCTATCTCTTGATATGATCATGATTGGGATTACAAGATCACACATTACTTCATACAATTGACCAATTCACTTTTTTCAGGAACACTAACTTGTCATGGAATTTTTGACAAAGTGAACAAAAAATCTAACATGCTCCATCACACCATGTTAATGGAAACACTAAATCCAACACACAAACACACCGTGGATGATAATGATAGGGTTGATAATGAATCTGACACACAACACATGGAATCACCAATTCTCATTAATTTCCAAAATTATTCTACTTTTTCTTTTTTAAAATCACTTTCATGAATCTTTTTCCACTATATAGATTCCATATAATAAACATTTACTAATACCAACTTTCCTTCAATTTCAATACCAATTATTGGTTTTTGTTGGTGATCGATATTAGTTTCTAAATAATGTGTGGAACAAGAGGGGAACACTTTCTTTATCACATTTGGAAACTATATTCATCACAAACTAATTCCATGACTTATCATCATCGAATCACCCTTCTTTCATTGTTATATTTATAACAGCCAATTCTTACACAACTAATAAAGGTATATGTATAAACACAAACAAATCCATTACCATTTATACTATAAGAAGTTAAATCACATGGATTCATGATCCTTTCTTATCCCCCTTTGAAAAAAATCCCAAATTATACTTTATACCATATGAACTAGATATATAATCCTAATAAAACTCATACCTTGGGAAACAAGGATATCACTTTGAAAATCATATAATTCTCCCCCTATTTTATTAAATTAAAAAAAACAAAATCCTTCGTCCTTTATATATCATTGATATCATGAATTACAACAATTAACTCTATATCCTTTATCAATGATGTGAATAGTGGAATTTCTATTTCTCTCCCTCTGCCAAAATGGTCCATGTATCAGGTAAAGAGATATAATACTACCCTTGTGATATGAAACTCCTCCAATTGTTAATCCCACAAGTTAGACCCAAAAATCACTTCTTGCCCAAAATCATTCCAATAAATTTTATTGAAAGTTTGAAAAATCTCTCTAGGACTAAAAAATATTTTAGTTGTAACTGATTAAAATAATTTTTTCATTGGGTGAACATGCCACATATAAATGATCCATCAAAAAAACTCTAAGACTATTAAGTCAAGATTAAGTGTTATAAATTATAGATAAAGTTACTCACATACTATCATACATATAAATCATCCAAATAACTTCATCTTCTTTAAAATAATTCTTCTAGATATCTTCATCCACTCTAGACACGAATTTGATTTTAGTTGTTGAAATTGATGCTAACAATAACAGATACCAACATGATGGGTGATACCATTCATTGAATATTTATTAATACCATATGGTGAAATGATGACTCATTTAATAAAATTTATAGAACACTTCATGTATTGTATTTGGTTATTGATTTCTGTTCTCATCTATAGTGTTTTATTTCCTATTTATTGGGGAAACCGTCTTTCCAATATTCATTGCAATACTCCCCTTTAATTTATCTCCTTCTTCAACATATATTTCACTAAAATTCATCATGATAGTCAACCATACATAGCATCCTTAGATATCCTGGTATTAGTCAAATGGTAAAACATTTTAGCTCAAGAATAATTAACACATAAGAGCTCATTTGTTTCACTTCCCCATTCTTCTATCATTGAGATATAAAGTCTGGGAGATCAGGTTCTCATGACATAAATCCTTTATAGATATTGACACCTATTGACATAAATTAAAATATCAAAATTCAAGTCTTGATGTCAATCATTATCACTCTTTGTTACTTATCTGAATCTTCTTCAATTCTCATTCATTATGATTCAAGATACCTAAAAAATTTCTTTTTATACTATTTTGAATCAATTGCAACTTTTGAGCATGTCATAATTCCACTATTAATATTTTAATTTAACTTACCCATAGATAATAGCTCCCCTAAAATTTTAAACACTTTAATACCAGTTGATAGAATTTAAACACATATGGAGAGGGGGAAGTTTCACTTCCTCAAGTTGAGGAATGTATCTAGACTTAATATACCAAACCCTCAGTATCACACTTTTATTTTCCTATTTTAGATTCAAGGAAAGGGTTTACATCATCTCATAATCCTCTTCTTCTTTCTAACAATTAATTAAAGTAATATTTTTAATATCCTGCAATAAGATCTCGTTTGAGTGATTCAACTTACATAGACATCATTTTAGATGTTTTCTTTGGACTTTCCCTTTCCTAGATTGGGAATTTTTTTCTTTATAATATAATTCACAAACTCTTTTTCCTTTGGTACTCTTATTTGAAAGGTACTCCTCAAATGTTACTGATTACATCATTCTTATCCACATATTTTTAATCACTATTTATCCCTCTGTGATATATTAGCATTCACAACCCATTTCTTATTTTTGGATGTCTTTTCACATGAGTTCATTTTGGATCTATTTTAGTTTTATAAATATTCCTCTTGTTTTTTCAAGAATCCTTTTGTTCAACATTGAATTTTCAACACCACTTAAAACTACTATCTTATTATTTCTTAGTAACACTTGTAGTTCTATTCTTCTCTTACCACATGGTATTTTTTCAATACTACTTAATCACACAATGATTCTTTCCCCTTTTATAAGAAATAGAGGAACCTAAATTGTTTTATTCCTCAATAGGTATTTTATTATATACTCATCCATCATTCTCAATATGGGAGTATACTCCTTTTTCCTATACAAATTTGTTTTATTTCTTTCTATAAAGGATACTATAAATAAATTGGTGTTTGGAACTGATGAACATTTTTTTAATCCCCATTTTTTATCCAAAGTGGTAAATATATTCTCCATATTAACAAACTTCCTTTAGTGAAAAATTTATTCCCATTAGTTATAGGAATGAAGGATTTAATTAAGACACTTTTTCTTATGTTTTCTCTACAATTACAAGCCATATAATTTTGTTTTTGACAAATAAAACATCTCTCATAAAAACTATACATCGTACAGTCAGATTTTATTATTCCTTTGAGTTTTTGGGATTCCTGGAAGACAATCAAGGTATGTCCCATGCTTCCACATTAGTAGAACATAGTTTATACCTTTCTTTGAGAGTCACCTCTTTCATGTTTTTCAAGATTATTATACTTTCTTATTGACTCTGAATTTTCACATTTTTGGACACCAATTATTGATGATCCAATGGGAAGGATAATCTATTTCTAATTAAAAATATTTCGGCTTACTTAGAGCTCATTGATATTCCTATCCTTCCCATTTAGTTGGTAATTAATATCCTTAAAACATGAGCTTCTTTATTTTCCATAATTTAACATCTCCTCTAGTTTTGTTTTGTAAGGGATAATTTAAGTTTTCAACTTTTTCTCTATGGTAATTCTCATTTCCACATCAGGTGAAATTTCTTCAAGAAATCTAATTTGGAACTTTATTTGTTCATACATCCTCATGATTTCATCATTCTAGGACACCTTAACTTTCCTCATCCTTTGTTTCTACTCAACCAACTCTTCCATGTGCACAACCAATTAATCTTTCTTATCCCTCATATTCCAAAATTTGATTGATTATAGGTTCTTATCTTTTGAACCATCTTTACACTTTTTACTTTGGAATACATATCCTCCAATTCCTTGGATAGAATAAAATGTTTCTCCCAAATATTTTTACCCAAGTTAATTAGTCTTTGATTGAGGATTTTATGGTTTTTAACCTTAATTTTTAGTACTTCAATATTGATTCCTTGAGATCAATTATTATTTATCAACTTTATGATTTCCTCCTTTATCCCCTAGTTGAGCACCTATGATATGTGAACAACTTCAACCTTTGGATATTTTTATATCTCATCATCTTCAGTAGTTCCAAAATCACTAGGAATATCAATATCCTTATACAGTCTTGTTGAATAATTGTTTGAGAAAGTAAATACATAATGATATCCATCCATACCTTCTGTTTGTGGGTTGTTAGGATACCTTACCTCGATCAAGCAATTCTCAAAGACTATTATATTGTGTTGAATTCCATTGGAGATATAATTATTTAGATTCTTTCTCTTTCCCATGTCATACGTGAAGTATAGATTTTAACTCAAAAAAAATCATCTTAATTAAAATAAAATAAAATAAGGCAAATCTTCTCTTTGATACTAATTATTAGAATCATAAGTTACTTTAGTGAGAGATTCCTAAAGTGGGGTGTAAATAAGGGTAAGAAAATAATTTGTGTTCCCTCATGTACCTATTAATCACTCACTATCCTAACCATTCTTGACCACACTTGTTAGCAGGGTCACTCATGTGTTCACCAATTAAGTGATAATCTGGATAACTGGTCTTATTATCTTAACATTATTCATATAAGATCAATGATCACTCAATCCAAATGTGCTGATTATCATCCTATATAATATATGAAATCAAAGAACAAAATAAATAATAATTTTATTTGGTTCACCCACACTAGTATACATCTAAGGATTATACTCTATCATTGTGTTGACATGAAAAAATACAATAATAAACTTTCATTGTTGAATTTAGGCTAGGTAAATCCTTTTCTAGGGTTTACTCCCCTTACAAGTTTTAGGGTCATCTCACTACCACCCAAGGATCACTCCCTTTATTCTCCCCCTTTTTTTATTACTTCATGAGGACAATTTATTTGGAATATGGGCAAATATAGGACAATACTATCTAATATTTGATGCACTAATTAGTTTATTTTGATCATTACATTTCTATTTTAAAACCTAGTTTTGGATATTTCTAATGTAGAAACATCATTTTAACTATTGAACTAGACTTCAAGGAATATTGACTTCCTTAGGAATATTCTACAATGACTTCCAATCACTTTTTGAACTTCTCACTTAAGGTAAATGCCCAATAATCACTTTTACACAACTCTTCACTTTTTTGTGGATCTTACACTTACACACAACTTACACAATTCCTGAAACTTCCCCTATGTCATGAAACTCTAAAAATTTAATAAAACATTCACATTGTCACAAAACACCACAATTTTACAAAACCATGACTATTTTGAGAAAACTCCCAAATTTTATAAGAATCTATATATTTCACAGACCTCCCTTGGCCATATTGACACAAATCCTTTATTTGATTAAAAGATGTTCTTATGAATTATTCATGGAAGAAAAAATATTCATACAACTCTTTGATGAATTCAAATCCTTTGGATCTTAAATGGTCAATATTTCTCTAATGAGGTGGTAGAAGCCTATTTATAGATGTTTCCAACCCTTCATGAAACTTTATCAATTGTCTCCACCTTCTTTCAAACTCTTCATTCATTTCACATAACTACTTTTATTTGAGAAAATTCTAGGCATATCTTCTATTCTCAAAAGATTTTAAAAAAACATAGCATATTTTCATGTATTTTTTCCTTAATAAAACATGATACCTTCAATAAAATTACTTTCATGAATCACCAATATTTTTTCAAATAATCTATCTTTTAACAATTGGATACCTTTTCCGCATTTTTTAAGATGGACTTAAAACGTCATTTTTTAAAACTTCACAACTCTTTGTGAAACTATTGATTCATTTTGAACAACATGTTCACTTTCATAGAAACCTGTTTTCTATTTTTATTAAGATAAATTCAAATCACTATGTTCTTGCGAATCCTGGTTTTCATGAGTTTTCTTAATTTCCAATATTTTATAATTCCAAATTTTTACACACACTTAAACACTTATAGAAACATTTATTAATGAATAAATCATGGTCTTTATGGTTCTGTAACTTCTCCACAATATTTTCAGGATGAATCTATATCATGGTTCTCCTTCTTCTTGTATAGATTTAAACTGTTTATCAGTATGATCATGATTGACATTTTGGGCTCATATATTTCTTCATTAAATCTTTCACTTTCCCTTTATTAGGAACACCACCATCTCATACAACTTTTGGAATAGGGAAAATAAAACCAATGTTCTCTTTCAGACATTGTAAATGGAAACAATGTATCCAACACACCTAGATTTACAATGATAGGATTGAAAATGAATCCAAAACAAGACACATGGAATCATCAATTCTCTTTGGTTTTAAACATGACCATTATAATATTTGATCCATGTGGTAGACTAGTCACTATTTTTAAACCCTTTTAATTCATGTAAAATAAAATCATAAAGTGTTATCCCATGTACATATAATGAAAATACATACCACATAAACCCTATATTATTTCTTTGTTATTTTTTTCCCATTTCTTGTATTCTTGTTGGTGTGTTTTTTGTGATGGATATAGTGTGTAGATTTTAGTGTATTAATAATTCCATGTTTTAATCCACATATCTTTCATAGAATCTATATAGGTGATCTATTTTTTCTTTTATCATTTACTCGTGGATGAAATTTTAGATCTTGATGTTCAAAAAATACTTCTCTATAATTATCTCATTCCTAATAAGGTATACAAGTTTTTATCCAAAGTAAAATAAAGTATATATATTGTTATAGAAATTATAATATAATACATAAATTGTTATCCCAATCCCAAGAGGGTATACTGGTTGTTATCCCAAACTTAAGAGGGTATATAGGTTGTTCTCTCAAGCGTACTATATTTTTATAAAGTGGTTAGACAATCACATTATGGGATGATTATATTACTTTATAATATTTAATATGTTTTATGATCATATTTATTCCATATTCTTAGGTAATATTTTGTGTTTATGTCTTATTAACATGTTATTAAATTGTATTTCCATATAACCTGTACACATCTCTTGTGATGAAATTTGTATTATATGAATCATGCTTTGTTATCTATTTTTTATTTCATATGATTCTATAATGTTATGAACATGTGTCTTGATTATGTTATAATACTGACATTATCATTTTATGCTCACTTATGATCGTTTATTTTTATCTATTATGTTTTCCCATACTAAGCATATAATCTCACCCATTTATTGTGTTTCAATTTCCTAAGAAATGATTAAGAGTATTATATATGAAATTTATAGAATAATTGCATGTGTAGAGAATCTTATAGAAAATTTTGAACAATTATTGTGAAATAATAATATCACTTATCAAGTCTCTAAATTCACGAAACCTTGTGGATTTGAGATTTTTTTTGCATTTATGAGACATAATATCTAAATTATGTAAATGATGTAAAATATATATGTTTCATACTCAATTCATCTCACACTGTGTAAAAGAATATAAAAAATATTAGTATTTTAGTATTAAATTTTGGAGTGTGGTTCAAGGGCACATAACGATCCCATTTGAATCATTCAAATCAACAAATTGGATGCTCAGTATTACTTAAGGATCTATTGGAAGATCAATTTGATTCATAGGATCTTACCCCACCTCACGCTTCACTTTTATACATGGGCAAAATTTATTGGTTCATGTTGCGTGTTCCCTTGGGTTGTTCTAGGATCACTGATATAGGCTAGGTTTTCTTCATTTAATTTTTATTTTTATAATTTCCTTTTTGACATTATTAATATCAACAGATTATTCTATTCACCAATTAATTATTTTAATCTCTACATTCTCAACCAATACATCACTATGATAATTTTATTTATTCCCCACCAATTCTCTCTATATCTTTTTGTATTGGATAATCAATCCCGATTAATTAGAGGAGTTTATTTGTGAAGGATGAGTTCATTTTTATTTTAAAATTTAATTTTTAGATCTAATCATGATGATGTATTATTTAAGTGTGAGATGAATGTGTTCTCATATTTCTTTATTTTTCAAAACCCACCTAATACATCATTATAAATTCTTATATACTTTTTTATTCAATTCATTAAATATAAAGATCATATATGTGATGTAGGAGAAGAATAGAACACGGTATGTGGTTAAAAGATTAGGCAATAACATGAAATTAGGTAAGGAATGTATTCATTCATTCATTATAAATAAAGTGAGTGATCAATGTGTTTAGATATTTCCTTGAGTGTGCCAATTACACACACATTAAATGGTGGATGAAATTTATAGGGATTATATATAATATAACTATTAAATTAAAAAAATATATTTTTTTACAATAATGAATACATCACTAACTTTTTTTCTCATATGGTCGCTCTCTTTTTAATATATTATTTTTGTTTTATTTATTGGTTTCTTTTCATTTCAGTTTTAATCTTATCATTTTAATTTAACATTTATTATTTTCCACACACTTTAACTTTCAATTTAAAATTTAATATAATTAATTAAAATTAAACAAAATTATTTTTATTAAAATTACCATGAAGTTCAATTCATTGATTACCCTCCTTGAGAGACTATCTTTGGTCTGCTAGGATATATCCTTCAAGAATAAAAATTATTATCTACATGGACCCCATTACTAATTCCACACATCAAGTGTCAATACTTTGATATAAGATCATTTAACATAATCTAAGAGACACATATTAGTCAAATCCACAAAACGTTAAAATTTGATTATCCTGGGAGGTCGAGAATGAAATAACATAACATGAAAAGCGGGATACATAAAACTCATTGGGTTTAAATCATATAAAGTTATGTCTAAGAAACGGTATTGTAATTTGGTCATTAAAACCCATTTATTAAGGGTTTAGGTAATAGTTAAAGTAGAAAATAGACGATACAAAAATATTAAGGGATTAAAACATGGACCTGATAAAATTCAAACCATGCTCATATGGCCTATAGATATGGATAAGTACTATATGTATTTTAAAATAAATTTTAATTCTCTAGTACATTCACCCTATAGTTGCATCATGTTTACTCACACCAATGTATAGTTCTTTAGTCACGTCATGTTAATTAATATTATTATAGGAATGAAACCTAATTCACACCTATCATACGGTGTGGAAAAATCAAAATTATATGTTTTCCTAGTGAATCACAGTGGCTGACCGGGGTCGTCTCACTTGAGGAGCATTCACGTTTTTCATACCTACTTGATATAATTCACCCAATAACTATTTTTTGTTATTGTTTTATATTGAATTAAATAAATAGAAATAATAAAATAAATTAAATGAAAAAAATTAGATGAAAGTAGCATTAAATTCAAAATTACCATGCAATGCTAAACATACTAGAATTATAAATGAATATAAGTTATCTAGAAAGAATTTTAAGGGAGCACCTTTATTGACCGTCTTAAAACCTCCTCAATGAACACAATCCATCATATGTGTTCACACCTCAATATACCCCAATTATGAATATAAAGTATATATAGATATTTCCAAGAACACCCACCACTCACCTCCGCAATCAGGAAAAAATGGTTATAGATTTAGAAGTAAAACATTAGACAACCATGATAAGGATTACACCCACTATAAATTATCCTTATAATTAACATAATGAGGAAAAAAAACATGGTCTTAGGTCCAAGAACCTGATTAATCCCCTAGGATATTCCTCAATTCATTTACTCATTATTAGTATTATTAGAGTTCATGATGGTAAGACGAGAAGAAGAAAATAAAAGAATAATATAAATAAAAGAAAATTAATGGTAAAGAATATGGACACAAAAATAAAAAAATGAATGAATTTATTAGAAATATAAATTAGAATTGAAAACTAAAAAAATAATGAAAACATATAAATTGAGAATAATAATAAAATGGGGAGATTTTCAGCCATCCTCCCTTAGTGAAGATCTCCTTGGTTCCTCAGATGGAAAGGAATAGAAAGGAATGATTTGGGAATAAGGATCTCTCCTCCGTTTATAGGAAATAATATATTCTCTAAACATTTATCAATTTTTTACCAATTAAATATATTATTAATGTGTTTAATATTTTATAAGAGTTTCTCATAAATTTCTTGTGTTTTTACCAGCAAAATGTTAGCATAAATGGCCACTAGGAGTCATGAAATAAATACTGAGATTGAATTTTCTTGCTGAGAATTCCATAATTCTTCCTTAAATGTATAGCATCCAGTGGCCCCTTAATGAGTGAAAAACTCTGTAAAATTCATTGTAGAAAGGATTTTATGATCCATTTGTTAAAATAAATTACGAATCAACTCAATTAGAGGTGTTTCTCATGACTTATTCTTCTCTTACAAAGGTGGGATCCATGTTGTCCACCCAAACAATTTTCTAACTTGAATAATTTTTTGAGGCCTCATTTTTTTGAATCATCTCTTACTCATAAATACCAAATTAAATAAAATAAATCAAATAATAATAAAAAAAATTACTTAAATTAGATTGAAATTTTAAAATTTATTCCCAAAATACCCTTGTGATAAAAATCTTTCAAAATCACAAAATTATCAAATTTTTACATTTTAGCTCCAAACACGCCATTAATCCAAGATTGTTGTAAATAAGATCATATTGATAAATTTTTATGTTTTATGTAATTTAATTTAATATATAAAATGAATAAAATATTATCTATATCAATTCCCCCACACTTACACTATGCTTGTCCTCATGCATAAAATCTCAACATGGAATTCAGAGGACATAAATGTTACCAATATTCAAATTACAAAGTAATAAAATCAATCAATTTTTAATTTCAAAGAAATATTTCATAAATACACAAAAAATAACATTTTAATTTCTCATTTTTCAATGAAATAATCAATTCTTTTAATTTAATTTTTCTCTTTGAAAAATTATGGAACTTTTTCTTTCTTTCATTCAAGCTTCTAAATTTATTATTATTAAATATTGAAAATCATGATTTATCTCACTTTTGATTCTTTTCTCTCATCTATCATGATATAATTCATGTATAGTTATTGTAATATCATGAAAACATTCTCCTTATCCATAGTATTGTAAATTAACTAGTTAATTCACTCTGTAATGAAAATAGTCAAATAAAATCATGAGGGACTATATTAAAGGTTCAAATGACTCTGAGGCTTAAGGTTTGTAGGATTTGATGCTTTAAAAATCAAGGCTCAAGGAGGATGTTTATCTCTTAAGTAAAATGCCTGATATCAAAAAGTGTAATGAAGTCATCCCCTTAAAATTATTAACTCACACTTCCCACAAAACTCAAAGTATGGTCTATATCAAATTATGCATAATAAATGATTTTTTCACCCTCTTGAATTTTTTTCCCAAATAATTTTTTTCCATTTTTTCCTTTTTTTCAAACGTTATTCTTGAAACAAACCTCAAAACCATCACCTAAACAAATATGATAAAAATTATTAGTCTAGTAATGGTGATTTTTATCCAAAATCACTTCGCATTTTTATTTCTGTTTTTTTTTGTTTTTTTATATTTTTTATTCAATAAGAACAGGAGAATAAAGAGTAAAATGAATGAATCAAATGAACATTATAACTACCAAAAATAGAACCCCCGCACTTCTTCCTTAAAATGTATATCATCCCTATCATGATTCCCTTTAACCCCACACTTAAACATTAACATATCATGATAATACCATGAGTTGGGTGGAAATGGATAAAAATGGATTGAAGCATGGATAATCCCTATAAAGGTCATTCATATACTCTATAGGCTAAAGAAGGATTAATATAATGGAAGTATTTAAGAACATGTTGTTTTCAAAATATGTCTCAATCATTTTAAATGTATTTTTTCATATTAGTATATTTGAAAAGTTCCAATACAGGTTCTAGCAGGTGGAATGTCCCAATATCACTTAAGAAATTTGCTCAAGTTAAAATAAGAATTACTTGGTCTATAAATCCTCCCAGGAATGGGACATATGATTTGGTACAATTACTCCAGGCATGATTAATAATAACAAATAAATTATCTTGAATTTTAAAAATTAAAATCATGAAAAATGGTATGTAAATTTCATTTCCATGAATCAAATAATTCCCCCAAATCATGAGTCATCATTTCAATATCCATTCTTCTTTTTAATAATCTAATTATCCATTTTACTCATTCAATTTAATTATAATTAAAATCTAAAACATGAAATCGCTAGTTTCCTATAAAACTCATGTCTCTTAGATATGTCAAGTAAAGCATTTATTCAAACATTGTCATGAAATATTTCACTTTAAAGATAAAATCATGATTTGGACCAAAATGTATAGATTCTAAAAAATTTAAAAGTTATATCCCTTTGTAAATAAAGATTGTTCCTATTTACTCCTTGGATATTTTGGGATTCCTTATTCCATCATTAACCTAAAAAATAAAATTACACAATTAATAAAAAGGATAATTTCATTTAAGCTCAAAATGTTAAGAGGGAGTGGGATGCATGTTGAACTAATTCCTAAGAATTAAATTGAAATATAAATTCCTAATAATGAAATTAAAAGTACTAGAAATTAGGAAAAGGATAAATCTTGGTATGATCCCCCAAGTGTGACCTAAATTTTTAATACCTCTAGAGAGTATTACAAGCTATTATCCAAAGTCTGATGGTGGTTGGGGTTTCTTCAACATGAACCATCGCATATGGATTTTACCAGAAACCACTTCTTTGTTCTTATTGTGGATAAATTGATGTATATATTACACTATATATTCCCCTTATTAATGTGTAAATCTTTCATGGTGGGGTGGTAGGATGAATTATTGAACCTCATCCTCCATTTATATGTGTGTATCATCTTCTTCAAAATCCATTGGTTTCATTATATGTGATTCAAAAAAAAGTAGGTTAAAATTTAAAATTTCTAGTATTAATTTCAAAATATTACCTTTTAATGTAAAAATATTTTATTTTTTGTTAATTGGGAAGAGCCACTATGATCTCTTATTTTAATCCCTCTGGTAAATGTTCAACTTCTCCAAGGATATTCAAGTGTTCCTCAACAGGAATAGCTTCTTTTTCATAATATTCCTCCAAGGCTTGGAAAGAGTTGTTCAAATTTGAAAATAAAAAATAATTAGGAGTCATACTCAAATTAGTTTTAATATAATTAAAATAATTTGATTCCAATAATGTATCATCTCCCTGAGTTGGTTCAGCTTTAATCTCCTATTCAATTGAAAGTTCCTATTGGAGTCAATCTTCACTCGATGGAGGTAGGTAGTCAGGATCCTCCTTATATTCTTGAAATTCCACCTCTTTTTTGGTTTATTCTTATTCTAAGGATACATATATATGTAGTGGTGGTGGCTCTTCTTCATTGAATGGTTTGTAGAGATCAATTTGTTCCTCACATTTGTTACAAAAGTTATCCAGATCATATTGATCTCCCACTTGTAACTCATCAAGAAAGTCCATTTCATATATCTCCCCTTGAAATAGTTGAGTGAAGATGAATGAATCTTCAGGTATGTCTATATTTACCTCCTATGGTTATTTAATTTCAATTATTATTGGTTAAATTTCTTCCAATGTGGCCTCAGGTTATTACTCTGTCCCAAGGTTGGGATGCTTTATCCATTCATGATCATAGTCAAATTCTATTTCCATTTTTCTCCCTAAGTCATTCAGAGTATTTCTCATCCCTTCCATCTGGTCATTAGATCACTATAGTAAACTTATGGTTCTTGATATTTCACCTGTGAGTAATCTACCCATGCTTAATAATTTGAATTTTAATAAATCATGGAAAAAATAAAAACTATTATGTTTTTTTAAGGAAAAACAATGAAAATCTATCTAAAATATGAAAATAGAATAAATAAAGTAAATTACTGATTAGATCCCTATAAAATATGCCAAGTTTTGATGCATTCATGTCTTAGGGCTTGGAAAAAGAAATTTTTTTTCGTTTTCCTAGTGCAACATAGTGGCTGAATAGGTTCTTCTCAATTTAGGATAATTCCCAATTTGTTTACCTACTTTATATAATTCACCTAAGAACTAATTATTTTTGTGGTTTTAAGTTAAATTATATAAATATAAATAATTAAATAAATAAAATGAAAAAAATAAGATGAAAGTGACATTAAATTATAAATTACCATGTAATGCTAAACATAGTAGAATTTGAAATGAAAGGATGTTCTCCCAAGATAATTTTTAGGGATCACCTTCATTGACTAGCTTCAACTCTTATCAGTGAACAAACTCCATCGTATGTGTGCACACTTTGATATACTATAGTTATTCATGAAAATAATACTTCGAAATATCCAATCAGACCCTCCATTCACCTACTCAATCAAGGAAGAATGGTTACAGATTAAGAAGTTAATATTTAGACAACCACAGTGAGGAATACACCCACTACAAATGATCCTCAGAATGAACTAAAATAAGATAAAAAACATGGGCTCGGGTTCAACAACCTGATTACTCCCCCGTGATATTATTCAGATTAGTTACTAATGATCATGAGTATTAGATTTCATGATGGTCATATGATAATAATAAAAGAAAAGAAGAAAAGGAATGGAATAAAAATAAGGGCGAAGAAGATTACCACAAAAATAAAAACAATGCTTGAATTTATTAGAAATCTAATATATAATTTAAAACTAAGAAAAAAAAAAGAAAAAGTAAGTAAATAATAATAAAAGGGGGATATTTTTAGCTGACCTCCCTCTATGTAGATATCCTCTTTAGTTCCTTAGATATAATGAAATTTAACGGAATTATTTGTGAAGGAGGGGCTCTCCTCATTTTACAGGGTAGAATCAGTCCTCTAAATGATTTATAATTTTTTTACCTATTAAATAGGTTATTCACATGTTTCATCCTTTATAAGAGTTTTTCATAAATGTATTTTATTTTTACCCTCAATATTTCATCATAATTGGCCATCAGAAGAGGGTGTTAAGGAGTAAATACTAAGATTGACTTTTTCAAGATGAGAATTATAGATTTCATCCTTAAATGTATGACATTCAATGGCCCCATTAATGAGTGAAACATACCGTCAAATTCACTATAGATATTATTCTATGTGTCCCCTGTCAAATACATTTCTAATAATTTCAATTGGAAGTGATTTTCTTAAATTATGTTTCTATTACGGATGTGGGTCCATGATATCTACCCAAACAATTTTCCAACTTGAAATATATTTTCGTCCCATGTTTTTTTTCGAATCAGCTCTTCATCCTGAAAACCAAATTAAAGAAAATAAGTCAAGCAATCATAAATAAATAATCATTAATATTGGATTAATATTCTAAAAGTTTTTTCAAAAATACCCTTGTGATAAAAATCATTCAAAATTATAAAATTAACCAATTTTTACATTTTTTCTCAAAACACACCATTAATCCAAAATTGATGTAAATAAGCTCAAATCGATAAATTGGGAGGGTTTAAATAATTTAAATGAATATATAAAATGATTAAAATATTTTCTCAATCAAAACCCTATTACTATATGACCTCTATGACCCTAATCTAAGATTCATAGATTAATCAAATCATTACAACCATAAACTTTAATAATCCTTTTTCTCTAAGATCTATGACCCTAAACTAGGATAATCAATTTGGTAAAAGTTTTGAGAACCTAAAAATTACATATAAAATATGGATAGAATATTATGTCCTTAAACTATATGTGCCTTCCCCATTTTGAGGTTACATATGCTATAATTGAGTTCTTTATTCAGGTCAAGTTAGCTGAAATTTGGATAATAAAGCAACTCATTATGGTCTAATCTCTACGAACTTAAACTAAGATCCACACATTGGTTAAATTTTTGCTACCAAAATCCTCATAAATCCAATTATTTATAAGTTATATAACTCTAAAAATACATGACTATCACCTACTATCCCAAAATCAAGTTTTCTTATGCCATTATTGTTTTCTCTATTCACATTGAGTTATTGAAATCACACTGGTTAGGTCAGACTATTTTTGTATAAGATCTAAGGAATTAAACTAAGATACATCAAAGGGTCAAATTTGTGTGACCTTAAACCCTTCACACTACTTGTTCCAAATCACATGAAATTAAACAATATATAAAATGGACCATAAAACTCTTCAAGTTGAAAACCCTGCAAGGTTGGTCTAGTAAAATGTCAATTATTTTACTATTAATACTTAATAACTATAATGATTAGGAAAATGTTAGTTCTTAAGAAAATAAAAAGGTGAAAATATTTTAGGATACTATATTTATCCATAGAAAATTTAATCCATGAAACATAGACCCACTATTCTTGAAAAAAAATTAGAGATATTTCACTTCTCCCCATGAACATAATCTAAAACTATACGAAGAACCCCATTTAAAAAGTAATATCGGGTTCTATAAAATTCTTGATGAGGAATCCTTATAATTTTTAGTATACCTATTCTTCAAATTAAAACTCACCAAAAATTAGTTTCATCCTTCTCCAATTATCTTTTTAAGTGAATGTGTTTAATACATGGGGGTGTAACCTTGAAGTTTCCTGAATTATTTTTTAAAATTTCCATTTTTTAATAATACACTTAATATCTTTAATTCTTGGATTGTCCTCAATAAACTATTCCACAAAAATTGGTAATTATTTCATAAACATATATGAAAGGTCCCCCTCAGTGTGGTGAAAGGGATAATTACCTTTAAGGCTTCTGAATTCTTTTTTAAAATTTCCATTTTTTAAAAATACACATCATATCTTTAATTCATGGATTATCCTCAATCAACTCTTCCACAAAATTTGGTAATGATTTCATCAACTTATATGAAAGGTCCCCCTTAGTGTGGTGAAAGGTATAATTTAATATGACCCACCAAGGTCATTTTAATTCTCCTAAAAGAAATTTTCCCTAATAACAATCATTTTTATCCATACCCATTAACCAACCCATTGTATAGTAATTATTAAAAGGTCAATTTATTCTTATAAAATAACTCCGATTTATATTGTGAAAGTAATAACTATGTATGATCCACTAAGGAAATTTTCATGTTCCAAAACAAATCTCACCGTAATTCCAAGTGATACTTCCAAAAATTATGGTGTTTTACTCTCCATTACTAATCATCAACGTATTCCCACCTTTCATAACCTCATTCATTTTGTTTAAAAAATTATTAAGTTATGATTTAACCTCTTCATCTTACCCAATTTCTAAGTGGATTCAAATACCCTTAATGCTATACTTTCATGCATCATTCAAATTAGCAAGTAAAACTCATGATACCATTCTCTTATACCCTCTCATATATTTTTATGCATTATCGAGAAAACAAAATCTTTTATTCAGTATTTTATTTTTAGTAAAAAATTCCTTGATATTAAATTCTTCTCCTCATAAAAAAATCATCTGGTTGAGATAATTCTCTTTGTAAATAATATATTGATCTAAAATCCTCTTCTTGATAGTAAAATAATTGATTAAAGATCCTTCTCCTGGTAAAAAATGATATGATTTGATATCCTCCTCCTCATAGAAAATATATTCAATTGAGATCCTCCACTAAAAAATAAATTCCTTAAGTTTAGATTTATATATTAGAAACAAATTCATTCCATTGAGATCCTACGATTTGTAAGAAATAACATAATTCAATATGACCCTCTTGATAGAATATTTATTAAGTTGAGGTTCCCTTGAGACAAGATCATCCTCTTGGAAATATATGACTTCAGTCAGGATCCTCCATTGGTAATAAATTTCTTGAGTTGTGATCCTCTTTTTGGTAATAAATTATTTGAATATAGATCCTCCTTTGGTAAAAGATTTCTTAATTTGAGATCCTTCTTTAAAAAAAATTCCTTGAGTTGAGATCCTCCTCTTTGTAACAAATTCCTTGAGTTAAGATTCTCCCCTTGGTAATATATACCTTGAGTCTAAACCCACCTCTTATAAAACAATTTCATGAGTATGTATCCTCCTCTTGGTGAGATATTATAAATGAAAAATCATGGAATAAAGATCATCCTCTTAGAAAAACTCCCCTTGTAGAGTTAGTTACAAGGAACATTAAAATACATAAAAAGGATATATAAAACTACTTCCTCAAACCATATAATTTGATTATTTTCATTTTGAATGAATATAATTTTGAGGAGAACATTTTCAGGATCAAAAAAATATAGGATTCCCATTGATTTTAAAACCATAATATGATCCTTCCATGTAAGAAATTATGTAAATTGAGTTCCTCATTCCATTATTAGGTTATAAATGAGGCCTCTATATACCACATTATTGATCATTTATTGGTTGTTGTATATCCATTAAAAATATTTATACATCTAGTGACATGGTTATGAGAACCTCCTCTTAATAATTGAAAATGGATTCTATCCATTATTAAATTAAAAGTTATTGAAATATTAAAATTCATTTTTAGTTGTCTTATAGATATTTTTTTACCATGAAAAACTTAATTTATGGTTATACATAGTAACCAAAGGTAAATTTTTCTATTAGATTATATTTGAAATCTTGAGGATATAATTCAGACATGTGGATCAAAAGTTGTAGTCCTTTTATGTTGAATTAATTTTTTTAAAATAATTTTATAGGTAATGAAAGTGAATGTAAATATCCATATCCATGCACCTAAAAACCAATTTAGTGTATACAATAATGTATCAAGAGTATATGAGTAATTTCATCTCCATGGTATCACTTTCATTATAACTATAACTTATCACTATTTCTTGAGATAACTTGATAAAATACATGATAATAAGAACTTATAGTTATTTTATTTCCAAACCTTTTGGAAAACTGAGAGTCATTGCTTAAATGATTTAGGCACCAATTCGAAAGATATTTGGAAATATCACCCTTTTATATCCTACCCATAAATTTTAATTTTATTTTAAACCCATTATAACTCATGAATAGCATTTTATTTTTCAACATTACATGTCATATATCAACACCAACCCTACACTTGATAATTTCCCATTATTTTGATTAGAAAAACTGTAGGGGAGAGGGCGGAAACATGGGATTCAAGATAGGAAAGTTTTCTTGATAAAGAAATGTTTGGGTTTGCATAATTTTTTGTTCAGGAGGAGTTCACAATTTTCACTGTATTTCAAGGACCCCTATATTTCTAAAGTTTAAATAAGAGAATATTTTTTCTATAAAAATAATAGACAAAGAAAAATTAGACAAAGAGTAAACATCAACTAACTACAATAATTTTTTAGTTAATCTTCATCATAAAATAGGAGATTTTGGAGGGATGAATCATATTTATGTGTAATGAGTAAGGCACTAAAAATGATTGATAGGCTTTAAATCGTGAATTCTTTTTTAAAGATAATATCTCCCTTATTTTTCCTTTGTTTTTAAAATACAAACGCACACATTTAACTAGAGGAAAAACCTCTAAGACCAACATATATACAAAAGACAATAATAACTTCGTGAAGAAATAAGAAAATAAATTTGTTTATAGTGATGAAATAATGATTTTGAGATTCAAAATAATTTTGAAAAATAAAATTTTTGAGTGGTTAGATAAAACCATTCGCAGATGGAAGGTTCAAGTGTTCATTAGTATAAATTGAAGGTTATAAATAAATTCATTGGGAGGATTTCAAGATCAACGAGTTGAGAACATATAGGAGGCATGATAGGTGGGGGATTTATCTGGTTCAAAAAAATAATTCTTAAGTTTTGATATTAAAACGTGACTAGGATATAACATCTCACTTGAATTAATTAAAACTATTTCTGAAAAATGTAATGGATGAGTGGGATGAAATATAATTTCTGAAAAAATTAACTTATTATTTATACTGAAATTCAATTTTAAAATACCCATTATTCTCATAAATTCAAGGTTGAATTCTTTATTTTTATGCTGTTGGAATTTTGGGAACTCAATTGTTGAAATTAGATTAATTTAATGATCTTATTAGTGTATTTGATATTTTTTATTTAATTTATAATGTTTAAATTTTAATCAATCCCTTTGTTTGTTTAATAGAAAAAATAAAATCTATGTAAAACTAAGAAAATAAATAAAACAAAATGGGATGTGAAGTTTAAATTCATGTCACCAAAAACAATAGGGAGAAACACTACCTTCATCATAAATTAATAGGGAAATAACATCCAATTCTTCTAGTTCTATAACTCTAGTGGGTGTCAATGTGTGATCACTAACTATATTTCCAATATTGGAAATGAGAAATAAGAAATGTAGGATGATGTAATCTAAGAATCATGAAGGATAAACAGTAATGAGATAATACTACCAATAGTTCATTATCTACAACAAAACATAAGAGGGTGTCATAACGTTAATAAATTATATATATGAAACCAATAAAAAATCGACTAGAGATGTTATATGCATCATTACATAAGATTAAATCACCACTCCAATGTGATGTGTATATAAAATGTATAAAATGAAGCATTTCAAATGTAATTAGAATCATGAAACTTTTTTTATGGGTATATGAAATGTCATTAAAATGATAACAGTGACACACCAACACTATTTTTTAAGACAACATAGTCTCTATCATTTAATTTATGTCACATATTTCATCTATTTATAATAAAATAGATTCCTAGAAATATTTAATCACTAACTGTGATGTAATTTTCAAAATTTCACTACCTATGTTAATAAATAACTTAGGTGAAAGAGGTCTGAAATATTCATAGTAATTGATGAATAAGTAAGCCACATGGAAGACATGAGTACCACATAGCGACCATGAGAATACATATACATATTGGATTAAATAAATTCTGTACTCATTAAATAAAAATTTCATGTGGAGATTGATCCAAGAGAGAGGTTGGATAAGATCATGGGTGTCGATTCCCATAATTTCTCAAGGCTTGGTAATAACGTAAAAGAAACTAGAGGCTTAGTTCTCTATATGGAAACATACAAAAGAATAACCCTTGTTTATATGGTATTGATATTAACACCTAAATTGTACTTGTTATAGTTATATAAAGAATAATTGTGTTGGAGAATGAGGGTTCCCACCGAGGGAATTGAACTGGGAGTGGATTAGGAATTTTCATTTTCATCTTATAATCTATTTAATACTTCTCTATTTTGTATTAGACTATATTCTCATAGAGGGATAAATACATGTGTTCATTATGTGGTAGAAAACTGATGTATTTTTTTAGTTTCATTATATATATTTCCATATTTTATATTTTTTGTTTCCATTCTTCAAGGAATGTCTATGTGTTATAATGGGGTATGGTAACAGTTTCCTACCATTTTATTTTATAGTAACCTTTCTCTATATTTTATTCTCTTTCACGCTTCCCCATCATTGGTAATATAATGTACTATCAGGTAACTGGGTGGTAATGTGGGTATTTTCTATGATATTGGATATTTAATATAGAATTAATTACCTAGTATTAGTCACTTAATGGATACAAACCATGAAGGTGGATATAATGAGTGATTAAGACCAATGTAACACTATAGTTTCTTTAGGGCATGTAGACTAGTCTGCATATGAACATTAGATCAGTGCCTTGGATAAATCATGTGATGACCCCAAGCTTTTATATATGAAATGTTCTTCCTAGTATATATGTGTATAAATATATCACATGCACCCCTTAATAAAAATGAACACTATTTTTTCCATTAGCATAAAACATTACATATAAAATATAAATATACTCCATAAAATTTAAAATATTATAATGGGATAATAAACACAAGTAAATAAAATATATATATTATAAAAATATAGTGTGTTATGGATTTCATGAATTATCACTAATGAAAACAATACTGTAAAAAGAAACTGAACCATTAAAATAAGATTGATTTTTTTTAAAATAACCATGAGAGGAAATTTTAGTTAACCATGAATATAGAAAATAATATGTATTTGGATAAATTATATGTTTTTTATGATCATTTTAAATGGGAGAGATAATTATTGGAAATATAACTATTGGAATAGTAATATTTCCATTAAAATAGTAATATAACTAGAATTGTAAACTAAACATTGCGGTAAATAATGAATTAAATTACTAAATAATGTTTAAAATTAATTTATTAAGAAAACATAAACATAAAAACCCGTAATCTAATTACTCAGTCAATGTAACAACATTTAAGTATATGTGCACTTCTTTAGGAAAACAAATTGTATTATTTAACAAAATAATAACTTTAAGACAAGAACTAAATATTAAAAGTCTTTAACTTATAATTTTATTTTTTAAAAATGGATTTTATTTTTTGAATCATGACATTTAAATTAGGTAAGGGTTATTTTTTTATTTTTCATAAATATAAAATATAGAGGTTAATAGGTAAATATGATAAAATAAGGTATTTTAGTTTATAATTTAAAAACATTATTAATTATATATTTAATTATATAAACAACCATTATATTTGTGTCACATAAAAGAATTAGTATATATAGTCACAAAAATCATTACCACTGATAGTGTTGATAAAAAATAATAATTGAATCAATATTTTTTTCAAAAAAAAACTCCCATCCTTTTATAAATTCCACCTCACAACTTATTAGACTTTAATATTATTATATTTCAAAAATATCTAAAAAAAATTATGCATTATCTATCTTTTACACATTGGGGGGTTCTATTCTCATCAAAATACCAACCTTTAAAGGTGAATGTTTTTTAGATAAGTAGTAGTCTTAAAGAGTATGTCAAGGACTCCTAACCATGATCATTCTTTTCCATTCATTTATTTCTCTTTCCACCACTTTAGAAAATTAATAATGAGGTTCCATATCATAAAATATATTATTTTTGGATACTTTAATATGAATTATAATGTTATATAATGAACATAATAGTTTTTTAAACAATATCTTTTCATGGATTGTATAACCACCCAGAAGGATTTTTTAAAAAATAAATTACCACCTTCATGAATTCATATAATAAATATTGTTATGGTTAAATGTGAACATGATAATGATATTATACTGTTATTTATATTATAAAATTCTAAAATAATGATAGAATTAAATAAAAAAATCATGTTCATCATGGACGGAAAAATCACTTAAATGAATTTAACATCATATGATAACATTTATAGTCAATAAATAATACTTATGTTGGAAATATTTTTCAATATTTGAAACCATTAAACTCTTATAAATACATTGAATCCATAATATTACACTTCTAGAATTATGTTCCCTTTGAATAATAACTTTTATCATTTTCAATATATTTATATAACCATTGAACCATGAAACAAACATCCTCAGGACGATGGATATGAACAAAATATTTTAATAAACTGAATATAAATGATCTTAAAAGAATAATAATACATAAAATAATCTAAATATGATTCTAAATAAAGAATTTAATAAATTTAATTTTATTATTATGTAGTATATACTTTTTTATTAAGTTGAGTAAGCTCTTGAGTTAAGGGAACTCCCAAACAAACATTATTCATTTTTATTTTGCACTCTCTATATATCTCTATCAATATATAATTCCTACTATGTTACTCAACTATTATTATTTTATGTTCTATATATATTAATCCCCAATATTTTAATAACTCATATTTTCCATGTATTATATTTGGATATTTTATGGATTATTTTCAAGACCAAGCACTGATACGGTGTGCAATTTTAAGGCCTAGTGTACCTAAAATAAAATTTTAAAATATATTAAATAGAACGTACATTAAATTTTTCTAAAAAAGTAGAATAACATTTAAATGGGGGCTCAAATAATAAATTTTAGGGAACCATTTAATTTAGAGAATGGGTTTTACCCTAGGCACTTCCTAACCATTGTCACATTGTAATGTTTGTAAGGAATTCGTTGTAGATGAAAAATAAATAAAATTGTTAATTAATTTTTTTTATTTCATCTATTGACATAAATCCTAAATTATTCTATAAATATAAGTTTATTAAAAATCCTCAGGGTTATCAAAATAACCCTAGATCCATTGTGGAGTCATTTGATAGATCATTAGAGAATCTCTCTCTGAAAAATGACATCCAAATTGCAGGTTGGCGATCGATGGGCAACAAGATTCAGATATCTCACCAATAACAATGACACTGGATCATTCTACAACAATGATCAAACCATATTGATATAGAAATTTTATTTAATTGTAATTATAACTTTTTAATGTTTCCAATGAAAAATTTCAATCAATTAACTAATGAATTGATTTGTGGATCGTGTGCTCTATGGGTGCAGGCTAGAATTATTTGGTAATTGGGGGGAATTTATAGTATTTATTTGATTATCTCTTTGTTTATCATTCTAAAAGAAATGAATCATGGTCAAAAAAACGTAATTTGAGGTATGTTCCTCATGGATTTTATTTCTATATTTCTTTCATATTTCTCATTCATCATTGGAAATTTCCTTGGAATGTCGTTTGATGAACTCCAAGGAATCAATCATTGAGAACTCAATTCTTGGTTTAATGATTTGATATCGTAGATATGGCCATGAAATGACCTGATGGTGGTGTGAAAATGGAATAAAAGTGGATTAGATGGTGTGGATACTATTTTTTCATGGTCTTTGGTGTGTAATAAATAATGAAATTTAAAGGTGTTTCTGAACAGATATGATAGGTAGTTTTCGATGATTTAGTGATAGAGAGGCCTAGTAAATGACACTTATTAATTCTGATAAAATGCATGGTTGGAATTATGGTTGGAATAGTGGAGGAGACTCATGATTCCAAATCTATATTTAGGAGAATTTCTTAATAACACAGCATGTACATTTGAGTTACACACCATGTGGAGCTGTTTCAGTAAGAGTTGGGGATTTTTTAGAAGGATAACTATCACATGGTGTGTGACCCTATCACATGGCATGTGATATCTTTTTTTTTATCTCAGGATTTACCTATGAGGGTACATGGACATATCATGAGAGTACATGGACACAGGTACACCATATACCCCTACACATAATAAACCAGGCCAAGGCTATATGGATATAGCCATGTACTAGGTCATGGGATAAAGTACATAGGTTGAGGCATGCTGTATACTTCCACATGTACTTGGGAATGGGATGATTACTCGGGAAGGACTCGGGGCCAAAGGAACACTTCATTTACTTCTAGTATACATCATTTACTCCTTCAAAGAAGTGTTTAATCCCTTTTCCTTTGTATCTTGGAAAATTTTCATTCAGGTTGTGTTCTCTATATACTTTTCCCTAAGGGCTAGTATGGAATAACATCCTACCCATATGATGGTGATCCCTTTTGAAATACTTCTTGGATAAAGTTTTTGGAATCCTTCCATGAGTCCAGGAGTGATATCCTCTATCATATTATTTTACTAGGTTGAGTTCTTGGTATCATCATTACCAACACTATGTGGGCATCGATCCACTGGTTTTTAGGTTAATCTAGATTGATTTTTTTGTATACCCCATGTAATTGGGAGTGATCATCATCTATTTATCCTATCTCTTCATAATTATAGTGTATACTACTATTTCCAAGACCTAATGAGAACTACCTCTCATACAAAAGTCAACAATGTTATTTCACTCATGAAGTGTAATCTCTTATACGAGTGTTATGTGGAACCTTAGCACAAGAATTCTATGATAAAATTATTGTTGTTGTATTACCTTGAGACTATGTGTCTTTGTTGAGTATATCTTGATTTTCTTGTTATATGTGTTTTAGACATATACCTATGTAGAGCTAATTATTAATATTTCGTTATATTATTTATAGTTTCGGGGTGACTTACTAGGTATTTTTAAACTCACATGTGCATGGTATTTTCTAGCATGTATCATTTATTAGTCATAAGATCAACCATTATCTGAGTCCTAGAGGGACCAGGACTAGGTGGTGCTTAGTGAGACCGTATAGACCGAGGTTTCTTCTTATGGTACCTTGATAGTAGTCCCCATATTTAATTTTATGTTGTAATTTTTTTTCAAACTCATTGTGTTGTGATTGAATTTGGCCCTATTTAATTTCCTTTTATTCATGTCGTACTCTGGCTGAGAGATTAGATGTATACATGTATGTTTTGGTTTACATTTCGGTATTTTATGGGCTTGGATATTTGTGTTTTTGTGTATAGGTACTTAGGCTAAGGCCTCTCATGTTTTTTATATGCTTACTAGATGTTAATCACCATCTCCTAGACAGTTGGAGGTAGTATTGGGGAGTTGCAGTATATTTCCGATTGGGATCAGTCATGAAAGAGTTGTATTAGATGATCCAGTTGTACCTTAGGACTAGAATCTATGAGATTGGTTTAGGGTAACAGTGTTAAATATTTCAATTTTTTATATCAGTCTTGGGACTCTAGTGTTGGTACAAAGACTGACATATCCATACAGCTGGACTCTGATCACCTTATTTTTAACTCGGTATAAGAGAACACTATTTGCAGGTAAAAAATGGTAAATGAATCATATAGGAATGGCTTGTGGTTTTTGTGTACTTATTTAGTGAGATATCTATATATACTCATTTATTATGGTATATCTTGTTTATTTTAGGATGCCTCCATGTTTTATATCAACTAAGATTCAGAATCATTTTCATGTCGATCGTACCCTTAGTGATGAGGAATCAATACATGGACCACTTAAAAATGTTCTACCTCTAGGTGGTTTGTGAGCTGTACCACCACCTATTGGGAAGAAGATGGTACCTATATTATTATCATTTGAGGTGTGCAGGATGATCAAACTTCCTATGTTTCAGTGATAATGGCTCATTAAGTTCTGACGTGATCCCAACCCATAGGAATCTGAGGATTGGCTTGAGTAGGTGATATGAGTTTTCCATTTTTTCAAGACCCAAGTAGATTAGATGGTGGTTTTTGCAGTGAGCATTATTTGTGTCATAGTAGGATGATGGTAGAGTTTCGTGACTCAGTCTTATGATAAGGTGACTCTATCCTGGTCACAGTTTGAGGTCCTTTTTATAGATGATTTTCCCCCAGCTATAGTGAGGGATGTGCATATCTAAGAGCTTCTACAGTTCCAGTAGGATGGTAAGATAATAGTTGAGTATTAATTGGGGTTCTTCAAACACTATAGGTACTTGATGGATATGGTTTGAGAACAGTTCATTTGGGCTCAGACCTTATAGTAGGTAATTCATAGGAACACCTGAGCTAGCATTATACCTATATCAATTCTAACTTATACTATGGTTCTAGAGTGACAATTGTTGGTTGAGAGTTTCCTGGTTGAGCAGACATAGATTTTTCTAATCTGAAATCAAAAAGTAGATGCAAGGACGATGGAAATAGTGAACCAATATTAGTCTTAGGGACCTAGACTTGTGAGACCTTTTAGGTGGAGGTATTAGGAAAAACTTTCTGCAGTTCAAGGATCGCAATATGGGTCCAGTAATCCCAGAGAGAGGTAGTGTTACTCATGTGATGGCAGGGGTTATCTTACATGAGATTTCCCAACCCACCTTATGGATGATAGAGAGATATTGTATAGGCCACCTAGGTAGAGGTAGCAGTAAGAGAAGATAATTACTTAGGGTGGAAGATTTGTAAGAGGATATGGGTGTGTAGTTGAAGGTGATATATGATTTGAGTTGTTATAACTACCACCTCTAGGTGGTTTGTGCTGGGCTTAGGGAGCTAGAGGAAAGGGTAGGGGATAGTTGTAGGAGATCAAGGCTTATGAGCTATAGTATCTAAAAATGATTCAAGGTATGATCTATATCTTTTATACCATAGTTTTATTACTAATAAACATAGGTTCTGGTCATTCATTTATTTATACCTATTTGGTTAAAGACTTAGGGATTTTGGTTGGTGCCTTAGCCCAACCCTTGCACTTAGGGACTTCTAATGGTGATGAATTAGTGATCACACACTTGTGCTAACAGGTTGACCTAACTCTTGGAGGAAATAGTTTCTATTGGGATCTCTTTGTAGTGACGATCAAGACTTCAGATATCATCTTAGGTATGGACTTGTTATCTACTGTTCATGCCTAGGTCGATTGTTTTAGGAGGAGGATGTAGTGTATCCATAGTGATGGGACCAGGTTTTCCTTTAGGGGTGAAAAGGAAATCCAGGAAGTGTTGTATGGACTCATGCATAGGAGGGTGAAATAAATTACTCATCAATTCTCTAGAATGACCCTTAGTGTAGTGGATGTTACGATTTTCCATTTCCATAGATTGGTGGTTGAGTACGAGAATGTCCTCCTTGGGGATGTTCCAAGCATACCTCCCCACTGAGAGAGACTCCATCATTGTTCTACACCCTAGGACAACCCTGATATATGTGACAGTATATCATGTGTCTCTCAAAGAGATCCACATGATGAGGGTGTAGTTAAAGGGATTTCATAGTAAGGGCTTTGTTAGACACAATTTTTCAACCCAGTCATCCCCAGTTTTGATCTCCAAGAATGCAGATGGGAGATTGAAGTTATGTGTGGACTACTGATGCTTGATCTAGGTGACCATAAAGAAAACATTTCTACTTTCATGGAACGATGACCACTTTGTTTAGTTGAGAGGGGCATGATGGTTCTTAAAGTTTGACCTCAGGTCATTCTATCAGTATTTGTGAGTATGGGATGAGGATATACTGAAGACGGCATTCATATGTTTATGTGGTCACTATGAGTACATGTTTATGCCCTTTGTCATAACGAACACCCCAACAATGTTAATGGGAATCATGAACTAGATCTTTTATCCCTTCTTATACTAGTTTTTGGTATTCTTCATTGATGATAATCTTGTGTACTATATGTCTGAGGAGGATCATGTGAGGTATTTGAGGATGGTTCTAGATGTACTCTGGGAGTGTTATCTTTATAGGAGTCTCTTGAATTGCTAGTTCTAGATTCAGGTGCTCTACTCTCTGTGACATTTTATCTTTAAAGATAGAGTGGAATTGGACCCAGGGAAGGTCTAGGAAGTGTTAGCTTGTGAGACACCCAAGTGTGTTATGGAGGTGTTAAGCTTCCTTGGGTTGGTAGGATATTACCAAAGATCCATACCTGATTTCCCTAGGATATCTGGTCCCATGAAATCTTTGACTCAAAAGGGACAACCATTCATGTGTATGTAAAGGTTCAAATAATATTTTCATGATTTAAGGTATATATTGAAGAGTGATGCTATATTTAGATTTCTATTGGAGGGTTTCGAGTACGCAGTGTTCTTCCATGCATCAAGAGTGAGGAATGGTTCTGTTCTGATGTAGACATAGGTGGTTATTTTGTATGTTTCATGTCATTTGATACCATATGAGAAGAACAATATAAACCATGATCTTGAGTTTATAGTGGTAGTATTCACACTAAGGATGTGGAAACATTACTTGATGGGTGATGTGTTTATCATCTATTCTGACCAAAAGAATATCAATTATAACTTCACTCAAATGAATCTTAACATGATATAGAGGTAATGAATAGAGTTACTCTAGGATTATGACTTCTATATTATCTATACTCTTAGGAAGGGGTATTTGGTAGTAGATGCTCTCATCATGAGATCTTTTTCGTTGTTACTAAGTGAGACATTGGAATAGTTGGCATCATTTTAGTTATCCATTGTAGATGTATATGGGGTAGCTTGCCTCTACTAAATGGTTGTTAACCCTCCATATTTGTAGTGAGTTAGGTACACATAGATTGGTGATACTAACTATGAAACCCTATATACTCAGATATCAATTGGACATTATCTTAATAGATTTTCTGAAGGTGGGGAGCATGTCATTATTTTTAGAGGACACGCGATGGTAATGGTGATGTTATGGGAGGTGGTTTTTGAGAGAGTTTCATGAATCTCAATTGGCGGTACATCCAGGTGTGGAAACGAAACACCAGGACCTCTAATGTCAGTTTTGGTGATAAGGGATGAATAAGGGAGTTACAAATTCTATCTCTCGATGCCTTACTTGTCAACAATTGAAGGCTAAGAACCAAGTTTCATTAGGTTTAACTTAGCCCCTTGTGGTGACAGAGTTGAACTGGGATGAGATATCCATAGATTTTGTAATGGGTTTACCACATACATCCAAGACACATGATTCCATGAGGGTGATCATATACTGACTCTCCAAGATGACCCACTTCCTAGCTATTCAGGTGCAGAGTTCAGTAAAATGCTTGGGATGCTTCTATGTACAAGGGATAGTCTTAATTCATGGAGTTACATAGAAAATAATTCTAGAAAATTATCCTCACTACACTTCTTAGTTATGAAATGGATTGAAGGAGGTGTTTGGGACTTATTTATTCTTGAGTACAACATTTCACCCATAGACTAACATCCAGGCCGAGTGGACAATTTAGGTCCCAGAGGACCTGATATGAGCTTGCATGTTGGACTTTGGCCGTAGTTGGGAAGATCATATAACACTTTTGGATTTTGCGTACAACAATAGATATCATTCCACCATTAGTATGGAACCATTTGAGACCTTGTACAGGCAACCCTATATGTAACCACTTTTTCAGACTCACCCTAGAGAGTATGCACTCATTGAACCAAAGTTGGTGCGATCCAATATCAAGAAGGTGCAGATTATCTAGGAGCTGATAAGGAATACAAATAGCCATCATAAATATTATGAAGGTAGATGATGGAGGCCTTTGTATTTAAAATAGGGAGACCGTATTTTCTTATGAGTATCACCTCGATGAGGATTATAGATATTTTTTCAGGGTGTAATGATATCTCTAATATTCATTATCCCTTTACAGATTCTATGTATAGTTGGTGAGGTGGCATACCCGTTAACTCTACTATAATAGTTAGACCATTTAAACAAAATCATTCACATGTCACAGTTGAGGATGTACATTAATAACCCATCACGGGTTATTAACTGGGAAAATATGGACATATAGGATGGAGATACCTTTTTTGAGTACCTAATAGAGATCGAGGATCAACAAGAGAGGATCCTTTTTGGGTGGTTGATTCCTTAACTGTGTGTTTGGTAGCATCACGTGAATCTTCAAGAGATATCCTAAGATTGGGAGGCCCACATTTATACTCAGTAACCACATATATTTTTGTAGCCACTTATTTTGTCTTTTTGGGATGCAAATCTCTAAGGTTGGGAGAATGTAATCACTCATATTTTCTATGTATTATTTTTGGATATTGTATGGATTATTTTCTAGACCAAGTGCTGAGATGATTTGTGATTCAGAGGCCTTGTATGCTGGGAATAAATTTTTGAAATATATTAAATATATTAAATATAATGTGTGCATAGTTTTCCTTATAAAGTGTAATAACTTATAAACAGGGGCCTATATCAGAAATATGAGGGAACCATTGAGTTCAAAACTAGAGATTTACCCTGGGTGTGAAATAAACTTTTTTGGTGTGGTACATTTGTGATAAAGTCGTCATGGGAATAAAATAATTTAAATAATTAAATAAAATTATGTTTTTCATCCATTTATGTAGAAAACTAAATTTTTCTATAAATATATGGTTATTCCAAATCCTTAGGGTTATCCACATAACCCGAGATCCATTGGATTTTTTTTGGAGAGAGCATTGGTGGATCCCTCTGGGACAGATGATAACTGGATCATAGATCAGTGATCAATGGACAACATGATTCGAGGATATCTCCAACAACAACGAAGTTGGATCGTTATTCATCAGTGATTGATTCATCTTGAGGTAGGATGTTTATCTAATTATAATTATACATATTTATTATTCCAATGATGGATGTGAATCAATTAACTAATTAATTGATTCCCAAATTGTGTGTTCTATGGGCACAGTTTAGAATTATTACGGAACTGGGAGAATTAATTGTGTTTATTTGATTATGTTTTCATTTATCTTTATAATGTAAATGAATAGAGTTTAACAAGAACATCTTCTGAGTTCTATTCCTCGTGGATTTTCTCAATGCATTTCTTTACCTTTTCTCATTCATTTTGAGAAATTTCCTTGGACTGTGGTTCAAATAAATATAATGAATTGATCGTTACACTCCCATTTCTTGGAACAATGATTTGGTATTGTAGATATGGTCTCAGAACAACGTGATAGTGATGTAACAACAGAAGTGACAGCAAGTCGGATGGTGTGGATAACTAGTTTTCATGTTCCTTAGTAAGTAATAAAGAATGCAATTTGATGGTGCTTTCCAAATGGATTTATGTCTGGTTCTCAATGATTTGGTGATGGTAATTCTCGGATGATGAAACTCCTTGATTCCAACATGAGGCGTGGCAGGATTGATGGTTGAAAGAGAAGAGGAGAATCACGATTCTGGATATGGATTTTTGGAAATTTCAAAAGAAGAAGGATTGTACATATGAGCTACACACCATGTGGGGACCTTCCAATGGTGGCTAGGGTTTCTAAAGAATGAAAAGTAACACATCCTGGGTGACCCTATCACATGGTGTGTGAACCATTTTTATTAGTTCTACATGTACCTAGGAGGGTACATGTACTGAAAATTAAATTTTTATTAGCAAACACTTTTACGTAAAAGTGAGAAACCGTATGAGTTCAACCAGTTGGAAAAACCTCATAAAAATCACAAAAATCATTGAAATAGAACTTAATCTTATTAGAGAGTTCCTCCCTAAATAATTTCTAATTGATAATGTTCACTTGTGTATCTATATCATCATTGATATTATATATCCATGAGCATGATGTTTACCTCTATACTGACATATCCAGGCCAAGGATACACAAGCATAGCCATGTACTGAGACACGGGCTGAAGTACATGGTTTGACGCACACTGTTGACTTCCAAACAGACTTGGGTATGGTCTGTTTAAATGGAAAATACCTGGGTCCAAAGGAAAAAATTGTGTACTCTTATTACATTCCATGTACTCTTTCAAATAAGGATTGAATCCCTTATCTACTATATCATGGAAAAGTATCATTCACGGTGTGTTCCTTATATCATTTCCCATTCAGGTTAGTACAAAATCTTTTCCTACCCATAGGATGGTTATCCCTTCAGCATGACTTCTTGGACAGGGTTTTTGGAAGCCTTTTGTTAGGATTGAAGTGATATCATATATCATCCTCATTCCCTAGGTTTAGTTCTTGGTATCGTTGTGAATAACATTATGTGTTTTTTGATCCTATACTTATCAATTTGATCCATATTAAGTTTTTGTTATACCCCCATGGCCTTGGGAGTGATCCTCATATGTGTATCATATATCTTAATAATTCCATCATATACTACTCAGGGTAAGACCCAATGATAACTACCTCTCATAGGGACATCATCAGTACTGTCTAACTTGTAAAGTGTGTTCTCCTAAACGAATTCTATGTGGAACCTTCAAGATATATTCATGTGTTGTAATTATAGTTGTAATCTAACCATGATACTATGTGTGTTTTTTTGAGTATATCTTTATATTATTATTATATATTTGTTAGACATATAACTATTTAGATAATATTGTTATGTATTTCTTATATGATTTGTAGTTTTGGGGTTCTCTACTGGGTATTGTTAGACACAACCCTGCACAGGATTTTCCCACATGTGTCATGTCTTAAAAATATGTTCAACCTTTCAACAAATTCCTAGAGGGTCCAGGAACATGTGGCTCTTAGTGAGACCAGATCAAATGAGGTGTGTTCATGTGGTACCTTGATACCTATCCCCATATTTACATTCATGTTGGAATTGTTTTTCAAACTCATTGTGGTGGGATTTTATTTGGACATATTTACATTCCTTTACTTCCTTTCGTGCTTTGGTTGTGGGATTAGATATATGAATTCATGGTGTCTTTCAATTTTTGAAATTTCAGAATTTTATGGGATTGGATATGTGTTTATTTTTATAGGTACATAGGATATGGAATCCCATGTTATTGATATGATTACTTGATGCTAGTCTCCATCCCCTGGCCTATTGGTGGAGGGCTTGGGGAGTCATGGATTGAACCCTATCGGGTTGGGTAAATAAATATTTATACCTAGTTTATTTTACATTTTTTTTCTAGTGATATGAATGTTTTTCAATTTCTCTTCTTAATTTCTTATTTCAAAGAAAACTCAATAAAGTGAAACTTTTATTTTGATATTATTATTTTACATGTATCACTCTACTAAATTATTTTTTCTTCAGTGATTTATTAAAATACTCATTATTTAAAAGAAATATATATTGGTTTATTTCTATTTTTAAGGAAACCCTATACACTAATATACTTTAAATGTTATTTAGCCATTTCTTGAATAATTTTTTAAGAATCCCATTTATATACCAATTTGTTTACCCGTTATTTTGATTTTTACTTCACTTTAGTGATATCTTCATGACTTACATATCTTTATTCAATTATGAATATCAAAACTACCTTAATAACATCTTCCTAGTTGGATTTTATGATATGTAAATTGGTTATGCTTTAAGATATTTTTATATAACCCATTCCATTCTCATTGGTTTTTCTCATGCTCCTTTTTTATATATTATCTCTATTTTATATGAAACACATATGCATGATATATTATGATCTGAAAGATGATCCTAAACTTATGTAATACCCCCCCCCCCAATTGATTGGTTAAAACTTTATATTTCTTGAGATCCATATGTATTTGTATGATTTTGTTAACTTTTTCTATTATGTTATGCATAGGAATAATTGATTTATCTTTGTCCATAATGTTATGATGTCTTAATGATGAGACTTAAATTATGCTTATAATTATATGTCTTATGTATATGAAATATTCTTAGGATTATCATGATTACCATATTCCATTGATTTCATCACTATTATTATATTTTTTATGATATGATTTATGATCTTTATCTATTATTATTCTATGTTATGATTATTGACTTTTTTCTGACCTAAACCTCCTTATTATCTTGAGTTTTCCCTAACTGGAATTTTTATCTCCCTTTTCTTTTATGTATTTCCCCAGGATATCCCATATTGTGATAGAAGTAATATTAAATCTTGGAAAATAAAATAATTATGGTAATAAAATATGATGTAGTTTATCTTTAAATTCATAGAATATATATCCATTCTCCCAAAGTCACTAGACCTATATATTTTTTGTTATAATTTATGGGTATTTATATATTTAAAATAATTTAATTTTATGTGTATGAGATATGGGTCATTATAGATGGGATTAGGTAAATTTCTAGTTATTTTTATGGATCATGTTAGAAATCCTAATCGAAAGTACACCGTAAAAACCTATATTAAAAACTAATAAATCGTAATTTATTATATAAAAAGTATTATTTATTATTGATAACATAATAATTTACCTTTTATATGATTAGTAATCTAATTATTCACTTCCTATACTTTCTTTTTTTCATAAATAATTAAAACTATAATAAAATGCAGAATGGTATGATTATTATCTATCTATAAAATTTAACTTTAATATTTTATTATAGTTATCCACATTCATTAACATCATTTAATATTAGGATAAATATTCAAACACCACCTAAATACAAGTTTGTTTAGTTATTATTGAAAACACTAAGTAGTATAATGATTTTATCTCAGGTATATAACTCTTCCCTTATTAAAATTTGAAGAAAGAATCTAAAAAAAATTGTATTAAACTCTCTTTAGTATAATATAGTGTTATAATGTGTATGGACTATTTATCCATATATAGATCCAATATAAAACACTAAGTGAGATAAATAACTTTCCATATCCCATAATATTCTCAAATTATATACAAGTCCAAAGAGAATGATGAATCTTCTTTGGAAACTCCTTCTCAAGCATTGATTAATTACCTTATGAAAACGTATATCTATATTGAATTATTGATACAAAGGAAGGAATTATTCTTGATAACACATATAATTTAAGAGAATATGGTGATGTATTCCTATAAGAGTTGTTAAATATACCTATTGAAGGATAGGTTGTGTTTTTAATAGAACTTATACTCAGAGATCTTCCCATATTCACAATTACCTATAGAATGGACCACATTGAACTGGAAGAGTTGAAGAATAAAAAACATGAGAACTTAGATTGGGGTTTTATATTCCATATTTTTTATCCATGGGGTTCTCTAAGTCCCTTTGTTGAGAATAATTATGGAACAATTCATCTATGAATTGATTATCATGACATTAAAAAGATCATGATAAAGAACAAGTATCATGTTCCATGAATTAATATCTTTTTACCACCAACATGGGACTATTGGATTCTAAAAGGTGGAAATTGTATCCATATATCATCAACTAAACAAAAATAGGCAGGAAAGTTGAAATAATTCCTTTTTTATAAGATAAGGATAAAATTATTTCACAGTGATTCCATTCAGATGAATTAATTCTCTAGAAATCTTCATGCACTTGATCAATAATGTCTCTATAGATTGCCCCAATAAATTTATTGAGTTCATTATAGATGATACTAACATGCTCCAAGATAATTATATAACTTTAGGATCATTTTAATACTATGATAAATACTTTTTGAAATGATATGTTATATGAAATGTATAGTAAATATGACTTCTAGAACGATAAAGTTGCATTATTAGGTTACGTTATCATAATAAAAGGGATATATTTTGATAATTTAAAGACAAAGTAAATATATTAATGGCCTAGACAAATATATCTAACAGATATATGTAGTTTCCAATGATTATTTGGGTATTATCTATGGTTATTGAGAAGATTATCAAGATTATTGATCCCACTAAACAAGATAATTTGGGGAGGAGTAAAGTTTTTTTTAGATTAGTGAATTTGGAGAGAGCTTCAAGGAGTTGAAGAATAGGATAATTAATCCACCATTAATCATAATACCCTCAAGTGAGGAAGGATTTTTGATATATAATGATGCATCAATGATGGGATTGTGTAATGACCCTGACCCCGATAGGCTATAATTAGTGGTTACATTGTTACATTGACATAAGATAAAAGTGATTGAATCCCAAGTGACCTAATATTTTTTTAGTATTGGTATTATATATACATAATTAAATCTAATATTACATTTGAAAATATATAAATACAACATAGTGAAAGTAAATATAGTACATCATTGAACTCATTCAAAGATCCCTTCTTCATATCCTAAGAAAAGGGAAAAATAAGGGGTGAGATAAAATTATTAGTAAGGGTTATGTATAGAAGAATCTAACATGAATAAATAATGAATAATCAATATGTAAAGTTATATAACTAAAAATAGATTTGATTCAATAAATTACTTGACCATGAAGAATAATATAGAAGGAATAAAAGATGATAAAATAATTTCATAAAAATAATCACATGAGATCGAATATTATCCATGGATATCATAAATAATAAAGTAATCACATATATATCTTAAAGATCACTTTCATGGGAACCCTAAAATGATTAATGTGATTTTGGGGTACTTAGGTGCAGCAGAGTGGCTGACCAAGGTCGTCTCTCAAAGAAGGAAGAGAATTAAAACAACTTTTCAGAGGTATTATAGAAATAAAATAAAAGAGAATAAAAACACTACTTGAAATTATGGGGGGTGGTTGTTTATAGTTTATAAATCTAGAAGAATTTTTCTGGAAGAAGAATTCATTTTTTTGTTTTTAATTTTAAAATGAAGTTTCGATTAAAATGACACAACAAGAAGATGTTTTTTTAGAAATCTATTTTAAAAGGGGTAATCGATCTAACTCTACCTATTCATTCACTTATTAATCATTATAATTTTAATCAATATCCACTTAATTATGATCCCCTAATTTTTTATCCCTCAAACCCTGCGAGAGTTAACTTAACCACAAAGATGAAATTACTTAAACCCTAGGCTAGCTTCGGAACACCCAATCGTAGCACCCTGCTTTGATTGTTGTTCTAAGGATAGATTATGGTCAGTGGTTAATTATAGAACATATCAATTCTGGAAATGAGGATGAATTGTGTTTAGGGATTATATTTGAACTCTACAAATTTATCTTGCGTGGTCTTGTATTACCGATTAAGATTACGCTCTCACAGTTTACACAAAATCCCGACCTCGCGTGTTTTTGTGTTAATTGTTAAATTTCTTGCTTAGTTTATTTTTATTTAAAAACACAATTTATGGATCATATTATGTAAATTACAGTAGCTCATTTATTCAAAATAATTAAATGAAGAGGGTATAAGATAGATCAATTACTAAAAGACTACTCTTCCATGGGTGGCGTTATCATCGTAGAAGCGTTTTGCTTGTGCAAATGTTTATAATGGGTATAACCCAATAACGCTTCTACTCAAGAATTCCAGCCCAAATAGGAAGATTAAGAGAAGAAAAAATTTAAATAAAACAGAATAAAAGAGAAGAAATAAAAGAATAACAAAGAAGTTTATTACACAAACAAAATCATTACAACATGAAGGAGAAGAAGAAGGCTTCGTCGAAGGGATCCTTGCTTCAAGAGCTACCTTTATTGAAATGGTTGGAGAATTGGAGTGGATCCAATTCTCCTCTGCCCTCTACTTTCCAAATCACATCCCAAACCCTCCAAATGATAAAAACTCCAATTTATATAGTGGAGGGGAGGCTAGGTTTTAAGAGGTTTCAAGTGTGAATGGAAAATCTCGGCCAAATATTTTAATACAACTTTCACCTCCCATTTGACCTAGAAAACGCGTGAACCAGCTCTCCTTACAGAAGTATTATTTGTGTTAAAATGAATCCCCGAGCTCCTCTCAAAATATGGGCATAATCCAAGACCGGATGAAGACGATATGGCCCAAATATAGAACTCATGTCCATTCTGCCAAGTCCAGCCCACCATTGGATTAATGTCCCATTTACTCCATCCAAATGCCTTTTTTAGCTCTAGTTTCATGAATGAAAGTTGTAGAAAATTACGTTAGGAACAGGTTTAAAAAATTTAATATTACAATAATAAATATAAAAACACTTATTATCGAAATACTACAGTGCACTACAAAGGGTAAAACTGGAATTTTCACCAAATTTTCAAATGAATGATCAAATCCGAAATATTTTGTAAAAAAACATATTTAGAACAATGTGGGGAAATTATATCATTTATTATCAATAAAATATTCAATAAAATAGTGTTTTATCAACTCCCCCACACTTACCCTTTTGCACTCCTGAGCAAAATCTCATATTAAGTAAACATCAATATCAAATCAAAAACAATTTTAAAACACATATCCTTGAGATCAATAAATTTCCCACAAAGAATCAAAATATATAATGCCTCATAAAAAACCTTATTTCAATTTCTCCATTTATATCATTCAATATATTTCCACTTCATTTATCCCCCCATGCACAAAACACTTACCTCGCTTGAATTTTCTCTCATCACTCAAATATCAATTTTTTTGCAATGTCTTTCTCATCCAAAATCATAAAAGGGTCACCATAGGCTTGATAGATTTCTACATCGCTACCCGATGTGAGTCAAGGACATATTTTTATCATGAGGACTTTTCAGGGTTGTTCTGTGGCTTTTGGTTGGTAGGATTAAGATGTGAAAAACTCTGAGGCTGAATGAGGAGAGCTTGACTCTATTGAAGCAAAATTGCATTAATCTAATTTTCACTTAAATTGGTCTTCTCCTAAATCCCCATAGTATCAATTCAGATCCATCATCATGAAAATTCATTAATAGTTTACACCATTCATTATTTCAGCATAAAAAATGTCGATCTTCTCAAACATGATTTTCTTGAAAGCTCCAGATGGGCACAACTTTCCATATAATGGATTTCTTCAGTAGAAAACACATATCTTTAGAATTTAATTTTCCACCCAAAGTATCACAGAATGTGGTGGCACAACACAAGACAGCTTCCCCCACACTTAAGCTCAACTAGATTATGCAATTTCACTTCAAGAGTTGGTTGGATAGGGAAAATTGGCTTGTAATGTGGCTAACCTAACAGGTTGTGCGTGGCTTCTAAGGGATACAAGGATTAAATATTCAAGGTAGGCCATTATAAAAAAGGATTCTTTGAAATTGGGGCTTTAATACCAAACAAATGCCTTAATCATTTAAACATATGTACCTCAAAACCTCACGTTTTGACAGGAATAGATCAAATTATGGTTAAATCAAGCATGGTTTGGTTCTCTCAAGAAGTGAGGTGAATGTAAAGAATATGAAAATAATGGTTCAGAATCCCCACAGGAAAGTGATTTCAAATATAAAGACAGTGAGATGTGTCCTGGGATTCAAAATTTAGTGTACTTTTCATGAAATTACAAAATATTTGAACTTGAAACAAAGTTATTTTAGCATTCATTTAATCTTAGTTTCAAGGGATAAATTGTTTCTCTAATTGATATGCATTTCAAAATTGTGATGAGAATCATTTCAGCTCAAAAATTTCAAAAACACAAAGAAAATTGAAAAATAAACACACAAAATTTGAAAAAACACACAATTTGTTTTTTAAATTAGGAAAACAATTGAAATTACTAAACTAAAAGGTTCCATCCCCCACACTTAAAATATTTCATTGTCCTCAATGTGAACCCATGAGATGATATATGCACATGAAATGCAGAATTTTTAAATAGGACAAATAATATAAAAGTGAAAGGGTTAGGAACAGCCTGATGTGATCAAGCGATGATGGGGTCATGCAGTGTGATAAAATCCACTGCATCAGTAGGAAGTCCCTCAATGTATCTCTTCAAACGTTGCCCATTGACTGTAAATCTCCTTCCAGTGTCCTCTTGTGTGATCTCCACTGCACCATAAGGAAAAGCATTAGAAACAATATAAGGACCTAACCATCTGGAACTCAACTTACCAGGCATCAGCTTCAGTCGTGAACTGTAGAGAAGGACTTTCTCTCCAACATGAAACTCCCTTTGTTGGATCATTTTGTCATGAGCTGCTTTTGATCTTTCTTTGTAGAGCCTTGATTTCTCATATGATGACAGTCGAATCTCCTCAAGCTCTTGAATTTTCAACTTTCTTTGAATTCCATCTTGGGCCAAATCCATGTTGCATTTCTTTATAGCCCAATATGCCTGATGCTCGACTTCCACTGGGAGATGACATGATTTCCCAAAAACAATCCTAAAAGGGGACATACCAATGGGTGTTTTTAATGCTGTCTTATAATCCCACAATGCATCATCCAAGCGCTTGCTCCAATCCTTCCTATTTGGCTGCACGGTTTTCTCTAATATTTGTTTCAACTCACGATTTGAAACCTCAGCCTGGCCATTTGTTTGGGGGTGGTATGGTGTTGATGTTTTTTGTGTCACCCCTTACTTTCTAAGGAGGGAAGAAAAAATCCTATTGCAAAAGTTTGTCCCTTGGTCACTGATGATGGCCTTTGGTACTCCAAACCTGAAAAAAATCTACGCTTTGACAAAGTCCACAACAACATGAGAATCATCAGTCCTGGTGGCCTTGGACTCCACCCATTTACTCACATAATCAACAACAACCAAAATATAAAAAAATCCAAATGATCTAGGAAAAGGACCCATTAAATCAATTCCCCATACATCAAAAATCTCACAGAATAGTATGGGTTGTTGGGGAATCTCATGTCTCCTAGAAATATTCCAAGTGTGTTGGCAACGAGAGCATGACTTACAAAACACATGGGCATCATGGAACAAGCTAGGCCAATATAATCCAGAGTCCAAAACCTTCCTAGCTGTCCTTTGGGGTCCAAAGTGTCCACCACAAGCAAGTGTATGACAGAAATGCAAAACAGACTCAAACTCATGATCAGGAACACACCTCCTAATGACTTGGTCACTACACATGCGCCAGAGGTAAGGATCATCCCAAAAATAATACCTAGACTCACTTTTTAATTTTTGGACTTGATATTTCTTTAAATTTGCAGGGATTTCAGAGGCAATAATGTAGTTCACCAAATCAGCATACCAAGGATGCGTACCTGAGATGGAATACAGATTCTCATCGGGAAAAGTGTCCCGAAGTGGTACCTGGTCCAAGGTGTCATCCTCTAGTGTGTGAGTAAGCCTACTCATGTGGCCGGCCACCAAATTCTCTGACCCCTTCTTGTCCTTTATCTCAAGGTCAAACTCTTGAAGAAGGAGCATCCAACGGATAAGTCATGGCTTTGCATCTGGCTTCTTCAAGAGGTACCTCAAAGCTTCATGGTCAGAAAAAACAACTACTTTAGAGCCCAATAAATATGAACGGAATTTATCTTAAGCAAATATGACAGCAAGAAACTCCTTTTATGTGGTTGTGTAGTTTGATTGGGCTGAATCCAATGTCCTTGATGCATAGGCAATCACATGTGAACGTCCTTCCACCCTCTGAGATAAGACAGCTCTAACCGCGAAGTTAGAGGCGTCACACATAATCTCAAATGTAAGGTCCCACCATGGGGGTTGTATGGTAGGTAGAGTGGTCAGACGTTGGTTTATCTCATCAAATGAATTCCTGCAAGAAACATCAATCACAAAATCAGAATCCTTTTGAAGTAATCTTGACATAGGAAGAGCAATATTACTAAAATCTTTGATGAAGCGCGGATAAAACCCTGCATGCCCTAGGAAAGATCTAACATCACGCAAACATGTAGGATATGGAAGGGATGAAATAATGTCTATCTTAGATCTATCAACCTCTATCCCATGGTTTGACACTACAAGCCCTAAGACAATGCCTTGATCTACCATGAAATGACACTTTTCAAAGTTCAGGACCAGATTCTTCTCAATACAACGATTCAATACCTTTCCCAAACTCTTTAGAAATTAATCAAATGGGGATCCATACACTGTAAAATCATCCATAAATACCTCCATGTAGGTCTCAATAAAATCAGAAAAAATACTCACCATGCATCTCTGGAAGGTACCTGGGGCATTGCAAAGTCCAAATGGCATCCTCTAGTAGGAAAATGTGCCAAAGGGATAGGTGAATGTAGTCTTCTCCTGATCCTATGGAGCTATAGGAACCTGAAAATATCTAGAAAATCCATCCAAGAAACAATAGGGTGTTTTCCCAGCTAGTCTCTCGAGCATTTGATCAATAAATGGGAGGGGGAAATGGTCCTTGCGAGTGGTCTGATTTAGTTTCCTATAATCTATACACACACGCCAACTGTTTTGCACCCTCATTGAAACTAACTCATCTTTCTCATTTTTAACAACAGTAAAACCAGTTTTCTTAGGCACAACCTGAATTGGACTTACCCACTGAGAATCTGAAATGGGAATGATTATACCTTCCTCGAGCAATTTCTCAACTTCTTTTTTAACAACTTCCAGGAGGGTGGGATTGAGTCTCCTTTGTGCCTATCTCACCGGTTTATCCCCATCCTCCAAGAGAATCCTATGCAATCAAATGGAGGGGCTAATACCTAATATGTCATCCAAGGTCCACCCAATCAACCTGATGTTCTCCCTCAAAATATTCATAAGCTTTTCTTCATGTTCAAAAGGGATATTGTTAGTAATGATAACAGGTAATCTCTCACCACTCAACAATTATGAGTATTTCAAATTTGGTGGCAATGGCATGAGTTCTAATGAAGGAGGGTGATGTATGGATGGAGAAATTGATTCAACAGAAATCTCTGCACAGTGAACATTAGTATCAGAATATAAATCATCACAATAAGAGAATAAAGCACCAAATCCATCAGCATACTCAATAGCCATGTCATAATCAGAGTTCACATGATCAAAATCATAATATGATTCCATTTCAAAATCAAATCTTAGAGAGTCTTGTTCCTTAAAAATGGGTGTAGAAGTACTCTTAGACATCTAACTGGAACCAATACTCATAATCTCTCTAAGCATAGGACAATCCAATTCCATGGGGTTTTTACTTGGTGGTTCAAAATGGGAGATAACAAAAGAATAATGGTCCTCATAGGGGTACTTCATGGAATCCATAACATTAAATATCTCAACTTCATCTCCAAATTCCATGGAAAGTGTACCCTCATTGACATTTATGAAAGTTTTTGCAATTTTGAGGAAGGGCCTACCTAAGATAATGGTGGCATGAGAACTTACCTGATCATCCTCCATGTTAAGAACATAGAAATCCGCTGGAAAGATCATGTCTCTTACCCAAACAAGTACATCCTCAAGGACTCCCGCTGGATATGTCGTAGCTCTATTCGCCAATAGCACCACTACTCTTGTCGGATTCAACTCTCCAACCTGCAAGGAAGAGAATACAGAGTGAGGCATCACATTTATTGAAGCTCCTAAATCACAAAGAGCATCAGAGAAGTGCAACTCCCCTATGGTACATGGGATGGTGAATGTCCCGGGATCCTTGCAATTTGTTGGCATTTCTAGAATTGGTGTAATGAGTGCCGACACATTCCTTCCAAGGTTGATTCTCTCATTCCCCTTGATCCCTCTTCGATTGGTGCAGAGTTCTTTTAAGAATTTGTCATACCTTGGGATTTTCTTAATGGCTTCAAGTAGAGGAATGTTGATCTCCACATGCTTGAATGTGTCCAAAACCTCCTTTTTTATTGCTTCTTCATCCATCTTCTTAGTTTGAACAACCCTGTTGGGAAAAGGAAGGGGTTTAGAAGGAACATCGTCAATCTTTTTCTTACCTTTATCTTTCTCCTTGGATTGGCCATCAGTTGGTTTGGAATACGGCTTCTCCGGAGTTGAGGTGAATCCCGGTGGAATGGTAGGTACAGATGTATTGTTCATTTTCTTCCCACTTCTCAATGTGATGGCACTGACATTCCCCTTTGGATTTGGAGTGCGGTGGGAAGGTAGATTTCCAGAATTCTTACTCACAAGGTCATGGAGGGCGGTGGCAATCTGGCTCATTTGAGTCTTCAACTCCCTCAGCTCCGAACTTTGACTCTTCAGCTCATTCTGTTGATTAAGAACAATTTTCTTTAAAATATCATCTGTATTAGAATCTACCTTTGGTGTAGGATTCCCTTGTTGCTGACTTATTGATGTTTGAGCTTAAAATCTCCTTTGGGGTTGTTGGAAACCCTCTTGGTAAGGTGGAGGCTACTGGAAGTTTGGTTGAAAAGGGGGAATTTGTTGTTTTCCAGAGCCATACCGCATGTCTGGTTGACCTTTCCACCCTTATTTTTATGTTGGAGAAAATGAATCAAACTTCTTTTGGGGATACGGTTGTTGTTGCTGCTGAAATGGTCTCCCTGGGAATACTGCTGCGCAATCCTCTGTCTCTTGTAGTTGTGGGAAACAGTCATTTGGGTGGCTTATCTCAGTGCAAATGCCACAAGGCCTTGAAGGAGGGGGTAGAGATTTCTTTTGTGCCAAAGAAATTTTCCTCACCATAGTTGTCAATTCTTCTAACTTGGTATCAATCAAATGACTCTCAAGAGAAGAAGGATTTACCTGATGTACTCCCCTGATATGTGGTGTACCTAGATCACCAAATTGTTGGGAGTTTTGGGCCATTTTGTTGATCAGTGCTCGTGAAGCTACTGGTGTCTTGTCCACCAATTCTCCTCCAGCAGCAGCATCCACCATGCTCCTTTCTATGGGTGTGATTCCTTCATAGAAGTACTGAATGAGGAGTTGCTCACTGATTTGGTGATGCGGATAGCTTGCACACAACTTCTTGAATCGCTCCCAGTACTCATACATTGACTCCCCTTGTGCTTGTTTGATCCCCGATATCTCCTTTCGAATGGAAGTGGTCCTTGATGCTGGAAAAAATCTCTGCAAGAAAAGACATTTCAAATCGTTCAAACAAGTTACATCTTCGGGTTGTAAATATTGCATCCAGTCTTTTGCAGCTCCATCAAGTGAGAATGGGAATTCTCTTAATTTGATTTGATCTTCAGAAACATTTCTTGGTTTAAGGGTTGAACAAACCACATTAAATTCTTTCAAATGTTTATTGGGATCCTCACCAGAGAGGCCATGAAACTTTGGAAGTAAGTGAATTAACCCAGATTTCAGTTCAAAGTCCGATTCAAGATTTGGGTATGCAATACAATTTGGTTGATAGTTAATATCAGGTGCAGCCAATTCTAGAATGGTTATATTAAGTTCATTTCCATTGTTTTCAGCCATAGGTTCTTCTTTTATGTTTGAATTTGAATAACTTCTAATTCCAATGTTTCCAGAAGAGAGGAATTCACCAACTAGTTGAATATTGAAACTTCCTGTAGACTGAGAGTGTCTGATTCATTCCCTAAGGCTACGTTCAATCTCAGGGTCAAGATCTAAGAGATCTTCGGGATTAGTTCATTTCATAAATCAAATAAAAATGAAAAGAAATTGAGTGGACCATAGTAAAATAAAAATGAGAATTTGAGTTGATGGTCCAAAAATAAAAGATGAGGATGAAAAAAAATGAAAACTTGAGAAAGGGGAAAGATGAAAGAGAGAGGTGAAGAAAATAATAAAATGAAAAATAAAATAAATACCTCTAAATGGTTGAATAAATTACTTGCCTCCCCGGCAATGGCTCCAATTTGAAATAGCACTGTCGTGGGTGCCATCAAATGATTAATGTGATTTTGGGGTACTTAGGTGCAGCAGAGTGGCTGACCAAGGTCGTCTCTCAAAGGAGGAAGAGAATTAAAACAACTTTTCAGAGGTATTCTATAAATAAAATAAAAGAGAATTAAAACACTACTTGAAAGTATGGGGGTGGTTGTTTATAGTTTATAAATCTAGAAGATGTTTTTAGGAAGAAGATTGAATTTTTTTTTTTTTAATTTTTAAATGAAGTTTCGATTAAAATGACACAACAAGAAGATGTTTTTCTAGAAATCTATTTTAAAAGGATTAATCGATCTAACTCTGCCTCTTCATTAACTTATTAATCATTATCATTTAAATCAATATCCACTTAATTATAATCCCCTAATTTTTTATCCCTCGAACCCTATGAGAGTTAACTTAACCACAAAGATGAAATTACTTAAACCCTAGGCTAGCTTCGGAACACGCAATCGCAACACCCTGCTTTGATTATTGTTCTAAGGATAGATTATGGTAAGTGGTTAATTAGAGCACATATCCATTCTAGAAATGAGGATGAATTGTGATTAGGGATTATATTTGAACTCTACAAATTTATCCTGTGTGGTCTTGTATTACCGATTAAGATTACGCTCTCACAATTTACACAAAATCTCGATCGCGCGTGTTTTTGTGTTAATTGTTCAATTGCTTGCTTAGTTTCTTGTAATTTAAAAACAAAATTCATGGATCATATTATGTGAATTACAGTATCTCATTGATTCAAAATAATTAAATGGAGAGGGTATAAGATAGATCGATTACTAAAATACTACTCTTCCATGGGTGGCCTAATCATCGTAGAAGCGTTTTGCATGTGCAAAGGTTTATAATGGGTATAACTCAATAACGCTTCTACTCAAGAATTATAGCCCAAAGAGGTAGATTAAGAGAAGAATAAATTTAAAGTAAACAGAAGAAAAGAGAAGTAATAAAAGAAGAACAAAGAATTTTATTACACAAACAAAATCATTACAACATGAAGGAGAAGAAGAAGGCTTCGTCGAAGGGATCCTTGCTTCAAGAGATACCCTTATTGAAATGTTTGGATAATTGGAGTGGATCCACTTCTCCTCTGCCCTAAACTTCCCAAAGCACGTCCCAACCCCTCCAATTGATAAAAACTCCAATTTATAGAGTGGAGAGGAGGCTAGGTTTAAAGAGGTTTCAAGTGTGAATGGGAAATCTCGGCCAAATATTTTAATACAACTTGCACCGCCCATTTGACCTCGAAAACTCATGAACCAGCTCTCCTTCCAGAAGGATGATTTGTGGTAAAATGAATCCCCGATCTCATCTCAAAATATGGGCTTACTCCAAGACTGGATGCAGACGATATGGTCCAAATACAGAACCCATGTCCATTCTGCCGAGTCCAGCCCACCATTGGATTAATTTCCCATTTACTCCATCCAAATGCCCTTTTTAAGCTCTAGTGTCCTGAATGAATGTTTTAGAAAATTAAGTTAGGAACACTGTTACAAAAGTTCAAATTACAATAATAAATATAAAAATATTTATCTTTGAAATACTACAGTGCACAATAAAGGGTAAAACTGGAATTTTCACCAAATTTTCAAATGAATGATCAAATCCCAAATATTTTGTAAAAAAACATATTTAGCACAATGTGGGGAAATTATATCATTTATTATCAATAAAATATTCAACAAAATAGTGTTTTATCAATATCCATAAATATTATCATAATGATGGAATTCGTAATGTTTGAAAATATAACTATACCATCAAGGCCTCATCAAAAGACATCTTACATAAATGGGTATGGTCATATCTAAAAAAACTAAACTAGTTTTTTTCAGGAGACCTAACAAATAATATAGCGAATATAATAGGTCCCACATGTCACCTACTATGTCCATGGAATTACTTATATGAAAGGGGGTAATAAAAATACAATAAATAATCAATATAAATATTCATATTGTAAAAATATCACAAGAAATGTTAGTATTTCCCCCAATCAAACCTATTTTAAAACATCCAAATAAATAATAAGGATAAACCATTAAAATATATCCCCTATGAAGCATACGTAAAATAATGTGTTTTCTTTATTTGTGAATTTAGATTACTTAAAAATACCATTTAATCGTTCTTGAGGAAAATACCCTTTTGAACTTGAAAATCAATTTTTAAAAACATAAAGGTTCCATAATATTAGGAAAAAAATATTTGAAAAGAACCATGTAAACTTGTAAAGGAATAATAGAATTTTTGGGTGTTCATGATGGTTTGAAATTTCGTCCATGTCGAGTATGTTAAAGAAAATATTCTTTTCACATTTTTGTAAAAAAAATAAAAAAACACATTGTTCAATAAATGACATGAATATTAATTTTAAACCATTTTTTAAAATTAAAAAATGGTAATATTTTATGTAATAAATAATTGGAAAATATTACAAACATTCTTGAAAACATTTCTCTAAAGCATGGACATTAAATAAAATATTACCTGCTAAAGAGTAAATAAGGTCTATTTTTCTAATAAACTTTTTTTAAATATTTTGTGTACATAAAGAGTAAAATTAAATGAAAAAAGGGTAATTTATAAAAGTAAACAAGGGAGGAAAGGATATTTTTAAAAATTTATAAATATCATATAATTCCCTTAAAATATACTTAAACACAAACTATCATGAATAATGATGAGACTGTGAAATAAACCCTAATAACTTTGATGAAGTGCACTATGTTGCATTTGTTGTCAATAAGGTATGTTGTTGATCAGAAGATGTCAAAGAATGAATGGATGTCAAGGAGAGTCAATATGTGAATGACAAAGGCTATGATGGTGTTGGTGATGAATGGAGGATTTCCATTGTGTTAAGATGAATGTCTCTTAGGAGATTCACTAAGTGGCATAAGTGTTTATGGTTGCAACATTCATCCATGTTAACATATGACGATTGTTGAACTGGTCTTTAAGTTCAAAGAACTTGTATCAAGATGATACAAAGTCACAACATGATTAGAAGACCATGCATTGTAGTGACAATTCATGAGGAGTTGAAAGTGATATATCCATAAGTTCTAAGTGGATGAAGTGGATTAAATAAGTCCATGCACTATCACTTAGTGCATGTGAATTTGAAGAAGATCCAATTTGATCTCTGATTAGATCAATGAAGAACATTGAAGAATCTATTTGATTAAGGAGCTCGGTTGATGAAGAAGACCCTTCGAGAATTCCACATTCTATGTATTGAGTATATGTGAGGAGGATTGAGAAAATCCTAAGAAGAAGAGATGAGAAGAAATGAAGAAGGGAGAATGGCCTGGAAGATGAATGGCATTTGACATTTTATATAAATAGGATACTTTGTTTTTTAACAAAGTGTTTAACACTTCATTTGCCAAAAAATTGGCCAGCCGTGGACGCCTTGAGGGTTCAACCCCAAGGCATGTGGGCCTAAGGCGCTACGCCCAAGGGGGAACCTGTGGGGAAAACCCAAGGCGGCATAGGACACGCGGGGGTGTCACGCCCGGGCGGCAGGGGCGCAGGAGCACACCCGCGAGAGCGCATAGAGGGCGCTAGTAGCGCGCCCGAGTGGCAGGGGTGGGCGCAAGATCGCGCCCGCAGAGAGAACACGGTGCGGGGCGGAACCGTGGTGGGAGGAGTTCAATTGCGGTGAAGGGGGGAGCGGATGTTTGATAAACTGCGGAAAAACCGGCCTCCGATTCGATGTGGGATGCGGAATTTTTCCGCGGAGCGAATCCCAGCCGCATGATTGATCGCGCGTGCGATCCGAGCCGCTCATCTAATCGCGCCATTCGCGATCTGATCCAGGCCGTCCGAGGTTATTTGATCACCTGATCTGACGGCTCCCCGTCCGTCTTCAACCTTGAGCTCGCTCGAATTCCACCCGCAGCCTCCGTTCGAACCAGAGGCCTCTCGATGACAAAATTCGAGCTCCCGGCCACCTTTGAAGGAGCTGAAGGTTCCATTGTGCTCGTCTGTCCATGAGGAACCCATTAATTCAATAAAATATGCATGCACACGATGGATGGGATATTTCGAGATTCGGCCGAGGCAAAATATAATGTCGAGGCCACGTGGAGAGCATGCTTTGCATGCATGAGCCTAAACAGAGGCATGCACGCGTTCAAAAACGCATAAACGTGTAGAAGGCAAAGAAAAGGAAACCCGCGGTGAAACAGAGGATAAAAATAAAGATTTGGAAAGATTTTTAAAGATCCAAAAATCTCGGGAATTTGAGTTATATCTCCACGGATGACAAAGGAATCTCTCTACCTATATAAAGAGAGGCCGAGGCTCTCAAAAATCTTTGCTGAAACATTGTTGAAAATCTGCTGTCCCGTGAGCGCATCTCTCTGCCTCGCGAAATTTTGAAGCCCCGAGAAAGTATCTTGTGCGGCTGAAGTTCCTTGTGCGCAACCTATTTGCGCGACAAGAAGAGAGGGTTGGGCAGCGGGAACGTGCATGCCGCCTCTGTGCACCGCGGCCCCCTGCGCGGTTTGCACTTGCGCGCCCGTGGTGTTTTGCAACCGTGGCTTGCACGGCCCTTGTGCTTTGCACTTGCGTGCCCACGGCTGAAGCCTTGTGCACTTGCGCACCTTGTCCCTTGTGGCTTGCGCGACCCATGACCATTGGCACTTGCGCGGCTGTGAAAAGAAGAAGAGGGCCGCACCCCTTGCGCACCTCCTTTGAAGGCAGTGGTTCGGGCAAGTTGAGAACTCACTTGGACAGTGAGCAAAATAAGGCTGAGACCATGCCCTTGTGTGTGCCAAATTGAAGAACACACTTTGTGTGTGCATTTAAAGAAGAAGGTCATAGCCCTTATGTGGGTGCACACATTGAAGAACAAATTAAAGAACACTTTGTGTGTGTGCAAGAAGAAGTGAAAGGCCAAGCGTATGTGTGTGCAAAACGTGGAACAAATTGTGTGTTCAAAACAAGCGAAGGCCGAACCTTAGTGTGTGCTAAGTGGTGTGTACACACTAAGAAGGAGAAGAAGGAGAATACTCACACTAAAGTAGAACACACATTTTTGTGTGTAAACAAATTATACAAAGTGTGTGAAGTTCAAAGAAGGTGTGTGCTTAAATATACTACACCCTTTGTGGGTTTATTACACCAAGAGGAGAACAAGGGAAGCGCATGCTTGCATGCATGCACATGCACACGCAAACAAGTTTGAATCTGCTTGTTTGCATCTGAGTTGTCCAAGACCAGAAGATCTTGAAGAATTTGAGAAGCCATGCAGTCAGTGCATGAAGAGACAAAGTTGTCATGCACTCATTGCATGAAGTTGATGTAAAGTGAGACTGAAGCCAGACTGAATTTAAAGACATCAGCTGCCTGAGTTTTCAGTAATTGAGAAAAGCCTGATCAACAGAAGTGATCAGAAGTGAAGAGCAAGACCAACAGACCTTTTCAGAGCCTGTTGAAGATTCTTGAAGAGAGAGGCCAGGTCATCCTAAGAGAGAGGAGATAAATCCTGAGCAAGACGAGAAGACCTGTTCATCACAAGGGAGCAGAGGTACAGAGCAAGGCCAGCAGCCTTTAGGGTTCAACCCCAAGGCATGTGGGCCTAAGGCGCCACGCCCAAGGGGGAACCCGTGGGGGCAAACCCAAGGCGGCAGAGGACACGCGGGGGTGTCACGCCCGGGCGGCAGGGGCGCAGGAGCACGCCCGCGAGAGCGCATAGAGGGCGCTAGTAGCGCGCCCGAGTGGCAGGGGTGGGCGCAAGAGCGCGCCCGCAGAGAGAACACGGTGCGGGGCGGCACCGTGGAGGGAGGAGTTCAATTGCGGTGAAGGGGGAGCGGATGTTTGATAAACTGCGGAAAAACCGGCCTCTGATTCGATGTGGGATGCGGAATTTTTCCGCAGAGCGAATCCCAGCCGCATGATTGATCGTGCGTGCGATCTGTGCCGCTCATCTAATCGCGCCATTCGCGATCTGATCCAGGCTGTCCGAGGTTATTTGATCACCTGATCCGACGACTCCCCGTCCGTCTTCAACCTTGAGCTCTCTCGAATGCCACCCGCAGCCTCCGTTCGAACCAGAGGTCTCCTGATGACAAAATTCGAGCTCCCGGCCACCTTTGAAGGAGCTGAAGGTTCCATTGTGCTCGTCTGTCCATGAGGAACCCATTAATGCAATAAAATATGCATGCACACGATGGATGGGAGATTTCGAGATTCAGCCGAGGCAAAATATAATGCCGAGGCCACGTGGAGAGCATGCTTTGCATGCATGATCCTAAACAGAGGCATGCACGCGTTCAAAAACGCATAAACATGTAGAAGGCAAAGAAAAGGAAATCCGCGGTGAAACAGAGGATAAAAATCAAGATTTGGAAAGATTTTTAAAGATCCAAAAATCTCGGGAATTTGAGTTATATCTCCACGGATGACAAAGGCATCTCTCTACCTATATAAAGAGAGGTCGAGGCTCTCAAAAAGCTTTGCTGAAACATTGTTGAAAATATGATGTCCCGTGAGTGCATCTCTCTGCCTCGCGAAGGTTTGAAGCCCCGAGCAAGTATCTTGCGGGGATGAAGTTCCTTGTGTGCAACCTCTTTGCGCGACAAGAAGAGAGGGTTGGGCAGCGGGAACTTGTGGGCCGCCTCTATGCACCGCAGCCCCCTGCGTGGTTTGCACTTGCGCGCCCGCGGTGTTTTGCACCCGTGGCTTGCACGACCCTTGTGCTTTGCACTTGTGCGCCCACGGCTGAAGCCTTGTGCACTTGCGCACCTTGTCCCTTGGGGCTTGCGCGACCCACGGCCAGTGGCACTTGCGCGGCTGTGAAGAGAAGAAGAGGGCCGCACCCCTTGCGCACCTCCTTTGAAGGCAGTGGTTCGGGCAAGTTGAGAACTCACTTGGATAGTGAGAAAAAGAAGGCCGAGACCACACCCTTGTGTGTGCCAAATTGAAGAACACACTTTGTGTGTGCATTTGAAGAAGAAGGATGTAGCCCTTATGTGGGTGCACACATTGAAGAACAAATTAAAGAACACTTTGTGTGTGTGCAAGAAGAAGTGAAAGGCCAAGCGTATGTGTGTGAAAAACGTGGAACAAATTGTGTGTGCAAAAAAGCGAAGGCCGAACCTTAGTGTGTGCTAAGTGGTGTGTACACACTAAGAAGAAGAAGAAGAAGAATACTCACACTAAAGTAGAACACACATTTATGTGTGTAAACAAATTGTACAAAGTGTGTGAAGTTCAAAGAAGGTGTGTGCTTAAATATACTACACCCTTTGTGGGTTTATTACACCAAGAGGAGAAGAAGGGAAGTGCATGCTTGCATGCATGCACATGCACACGCAAACAAGTTTGAATCTTCTTGTTTGCATCTGAGTTGTCCAAGACCAGAAGATCTTGAAGAATTTGAGAAGCCATGCAGTCAGTGCATGAAGAGACAAAGTTGTCATGCACTCAGTGCATGAAGTTGATGTGAAGTGAGACTGAAGCCAGACTGAAGTTAAAGACATCAGCTGCCTGAGTTTTCAGTAATTGAGAAGATCCTGATCAATAGAAGTGATCATAAGTGAAGAGCAAGACCAACAGACCTTTTCAGAGGCTGTTGAAGATTCTTGAAGAGAGAGGCCAGGTCATCCTAAGAGAGAGGAGATAAATCCTGAGTAAGACGAGAAGACCTGTTCATCACAAGGGAGCAGAGGTACAGAGCAAGGCCAGCAGCCTTTATCCCAGGTTGCTGAGGATACTTGAAGAGCTAAAGGGAAGAAGAGCTACTCGTGTGACTCGAGGATCCAGGAGAAGCCCCCTGTGAGACTCAGGGTGGAAGAAGTCTTCAGTGGGATTCTGGAGCAGACCAGTGGGACTCTGGTAACACTGTGGGACGCAGTATAAAGACCCTCCTGTGGGACTCAGGAGAGATACAGTGGGACTCTGTATCAACCATTGTAATTCCAACAAGTTGGAATGGGATAAACCATGTTGGGGTGTATAACCAACATGGCAAGGACGTAGGCCTTTGGTGCCGAACCTTGTAAATCCTTGTGTCCAGTGCCTTTACATTTACTGCATCATTCGTGGAAAGGTGAGAGATACAAGAAGAGTGGATCGAGGCTTTAACCAGCCATAGAGGTTTAATTGATAAAGAATCAATTAGTAAAAAGTTTTAAGGGATCACTGATTCACCCCCTCCCCCTCTCAGTGATTCACACTGATCTGGGCACTTCATTTGGTAACTTTCCAATCATAACCCCCTTAAATAAATAACATTAAATTAACATTAAATTTAATAAATATAAAAATATTAATGATATATATTATATAATGGTTATTAAATAAACCTAATAAAATAATATAGGTTTATAAGATTTCATATGTCCCAAAGAAGATAATTTGAGATGAAGAGCCCGTACAATGTTCATAATGTTGAAATGAGAATCAATTATTTAAGTGATTGTGTGTAACAAATATGAACCCACATAATAAAAGTGTAAGTAAAATATAAAAGAATAAAAATTTATTACACTCATAATCTTATAATATCCAATATAATGAATAAGTAATATAATCTAATGAAAAGAAATTGAGTTACGAAACCCCTTACTTATTAATAACTTTCAAGTCAAACCCACCTGGATGAAATAATTTGAATTCAAACATAAAATATCATGAATTATGAATTATTCAGGATATAAAATGTAATATTTGTATCATATAAACTATATTAAATAAATTAGGTGCATAACAATAAAATATACCTCAATGAAAGAAAATTTAGACAAAATCCCTTACCTTAGAGATGATTAGTCACATACATTCTTTATCTTCCTTGATAATAAAATTATTTTAATTGTTTAATTTATCAATAGACTTTTTTATATTTATTATTACTTTTCTTATTACAATGTTACATTTAATTACATATCCAATTAAGTGCACATCAAATATTTTGATGATATTAATTTCATATGCCCAAAATGACTTTGGTAGGTTGACTATGGAAAAAAAGGAATTTTTTCATCCTATATATTATAATAATCATGATATAATTATAATTTTATACATACTTTATACTTTTAAAACCAACTATAAAATATGGTTATCCAAAATGACTTACATTACAATCATGGGGATGGTAAGTTGTACGTACACATAAGTAATGTTTCCATTGTTCAATGATCATGATGGAAAGAACATAAGTATTATTATATATTTAAATAATTATAATTGTAATGTAAATATAATATTATTTATTTAAATACACTTATACAAATTATTTATGAGATTTGGTTATCAAAAATGAGTCACATCCCTTCATGTTGGTGGTAATCCACACATACGCACAAGCGACGTTATCAATTTTAAATGAATGGAATGGTAAGATATTATATGTAATATTATATTTTAAGAATTATAAATATTTCATTAATATCATATATATATATATGTATTTAATAAAAAATAAATACCATACGTGAACAGTGGTTATGGAAAACAAATTATATCTATTCATGTGGTGGTAGTCCACCGTACACACGGATGATAATTTCGTTTCACATTAGATAGAAGATGAGATAGATATAGGATATTACATTAACATAAAAAAATATCATTATATGGTATATAATGATTTCATTATAACATAATAGTTGAATAATATTTCAAGAAGGTGGAAGAATAAATAAAACAAAATGTTTGGTTAAGAATGATAGCTCTTCTTGAGACAACCTCCTTAGGTTTATACCTAAATAATTCCGATGATGGTTTTATGATAAAATCAAAGACACTATGTCATGGGGAGGATTTTAAGGAATGAATTTGTTTGGGTATGATCCTAACTAAATGGTTCTTTAAGTGTGGATATGATAGGAGATGGTGTACCCTTTTATAAGTGAGAGGGAGTGACATTTTTGTAAATACCGAAAACTATTCAATATTGGGTAGTCACACTCAAAAAAAGTGCCCAAAAAAATTTATATAATGTAATTTATGGAATATAAGTTTGATCCACACCTCCAAAACAAAAAACATGTTTTAAACATTTCATTCCATTAACCTATAAAGTTACTAACTTTTACCATTTTAGTTTCCATCATGGTAACTATTTTTTTACCTTGATAATTTATTCATTATGACTAAATAAAATGAGACTTATTATATAATTTTGATACCCCAATTATAAATATTTAATCCAATTTATCAAATAAAAATCCTATGTGTGTGAAAAAATAGTTTTTACACAAATGCACGTAATGCAAAAATCCATGTTTTAACCTTAACCATAATAACAACTTTTTCAAACTGAAATAGTTATGATTTTTATTATAAGATAAAAATAGGATCATAAATGAAAAATTAATGAATATAAAATATTATTATTGTCATTTTGGGAACTATTAATTTAATTTGAATTTAAATAAATGAAAATAGTTATATATTTATAATATAATCTATTTAAATATAAATAATACATAATTATTAACTATAAAAAAATTTGAACCATAAACCATTCCTAATTAATTAATTTAATGTCTTTAAAAGTATTTATCATGAGTTTTCCACTATTTCAATAAGAATAGTGTCATTGTTGTGTAATAATTTTAGGTATTTATATAATTACTAAAAATTAATTATAAATTACCATCATGAAAATAATTTCATTATACTCAAAATAACCTTAAATATTAATTCACCACATATTTTTATCCTTATGGGAACATATAAGGGAAATTTAAATAGAAGAGCATGGAATTTTGTTTTATTTTTCTTTACATAAATCATTATATAGGTCGCTTTCATAGATAAGTGTCCTATATAATTTATTCTTGATAATAAGGTGATAAGGGTCCAAATACATTCATACAATAATAATTATGATGAAAAATGGTAGCTTTATCACTTAATTATAACTTAGGTTGACCACATTTACACTTTTACTATGGTGAATGTTTTTACTCTTTTTACTATTCATTATGATAAAAAAATTAAGTTAAACATATTAAAAAATATTAATTATTATTATTATTAAAAAAGAATAAATTTTATCTAATTAAATTCATCAAAGAGGAGGAAATAAATTTCAAAAATATTCACAAAAATAAGGTCAAAATAGTTTTTAAGGAATGCATTTTTCAAGCAATAGATGGTATTACATTAACTATATGACTATTTCTCATAATTATATAGATTTATGTTAATATATTTTGATATATAATATCTAAATTTAATTTAAATTATTTATTGTTAAAAAGTATTTTAATTGATTAAAATGGATAGAAATTATAAATTTTAAAACGGTTCTTAATAAAAAAAAATTGGTATTTTTCAATATTCATTGAAAAATAAAAAAAATTAGAAAAATCCTCAAAACTCACCCTAAGGTAATATTAATATAATTATTTAAAAAATTATTTTAATTTTCTTAAATAAATTCTCTAAATGTGGAAGAAATTACTTATATTATTTGTATTTAAAAAGAAATAAAAATCATTTCTGAGGAAAACAAATTTATGAAGTATAAAATAACATTACTCAAAATTGTGTTCTTATTTCCTAATAATTAATAAATACATTTTTATTTATTATTAGCATTATATATATATATATATATAATAATTTGTTCAATCCTATTTTTACCCACCAATGCAACTTCTCAGTTTTAACGGTCATATTTAAAATATATATTTTGTTAGTCATTTAAGTGTGGTGTTGTGGGCCGTATAATATATGAAACATAATTTTGTTCTTTTAAAATATTGAGGTTTTAAATTATCCAAAACATTAATAAATTTTATCCTTTTAGTCTCCACTTTTTCTCGAAAATCAATGGTTTGAAATTTGAAAATTCCTTTATGGAAATCCTACATCAAAAAAAGGTTTATAATATTTCCTCTTAAAATAAGAAGATGAATATATGTAGGTAGTTTAGAATAACAGAAAACTATGTTTCCAAATTGGTGAAAATTATTGGGAAGTGAAAATATGGGCATGGAGGAGAAAACTAAAACTCAAATACTTATAAGGAGTGATGGAGAACATGGTAGGGAGAATGTTAACAACCACAAAACAATAAATTTATGATTAGTGAAAATACCATAAATTCATCGGAAATGATTGTAATAGGATAAAAAAAATTCCAGATCCTTTTACTAGAGTTGAGGAATTATTTTAATATCTATATTAAAAACATAGGGAAATATAATTACTAAATATATTTATATTTCCAAAGTATAATTTTGTCCTTTGGTTGTGCTCTGATCAATTTCCTATTTATCTATTACTCTAAGGAATGGATATCCAATACGAAGTTTTTTAGGTGTGATCCACTAAAATTAAATTTTAATTGATCAAAAGGTTCATAAAAAAATAATAATTTTTTCCTCCTTTTTTTTGTTATTAAATAAAGATTAAATTATTTCCATAAGGTAATATATTAAAAAAATGTATAAACCTTAATATGAAGAAACAATACATTTAACTTCAAAATTTAATCCAAATATTCAACATATATTATTCCAAAACTAAATAACCCTACATCCCAATTCACCTCAATATTCTCAACATTAAATAGTTTTTCCACCAAAAAGGTAACTTCATATTGTTTAACTTTAATCCCCAAAAATTAATTACATTCTTCCCAAATAATCCATTACATTAAACTTAAAGGTAATGTAAACCTTAACCCAATAAAATGTCTCCTAAAATATCATTAATCACTTTTATATAACAAAAAGTTCAAAAATATTAGATCTTATAATATGATTCCAAAAATTATCAAAATATTTATCCATCAAATTTTTTTAGAAATCTCATATTAACTAGGATATAGCATATGCATGTGGTAGGAGTTTCACCCTTATCACTCCTCGGTTATGGTTTCAAGACATGCAACCTTTATATATGTGATAGGTTGACCTTTTTAATAAAAAAATTTTAATATAATTCTTATAACATATCGATAAATATGGTTAACTTCCTTAAAAATAACCTTAATAATAAAATATAATATAAACCCTGAAGTTTATCAATATTTTTAAACTTATGTCCACAAAATATAAGATCATTATTCTTAAAATAATCTTATTACTAAAACATAAGTTATATATGAGTGTTACATGTACCTCGAACATCAATTAAAACTCAATAAATTTATCCAAGGCACTTTCATCACATAAAGTCTCAAAAGGGGGTATATGTTCCTTTAAACATATAATCATCCTTATAATTATTAACCCATGATGGTACCTAAAAATATTAAAATAATCTCATATAAATAATAAAATTATTGTATTTGGGGAATTTCCTAAAAGTAATTCATAGTATTATGTTCCATAATCTATGATTTTATAAATATAGTACTCAATGTTTTTACTAAACATACTATGATACCAGCTGTAAATACCCCAACCCCAGTAGCCCAAATATAGTGGTTAATTTATTACATTGTCATAATATACAAGTGATAACATCCCAAAAGACATAATAGTTTAGTAGTATTGGTATACTAGATACGTACTTGAATCTCACATTACATTTCAAAACATAAAAATACAACAAAGAGAAATTAAATATAATGCATCCTTGAACTCATTAAAATATTCCTTCTTTATAACCTAGGAAAAGTAAAACAAAATAAGGTTTGATCTTAAATGATTATTAACGGTTACGTACAGTGGAAGATAAAATGTTTAAATAATGTATAATAAATATGTAAATGTAGTTAACTAAAAATAGTTTCCATTTAATAAATAAATTGAGAATGAAGAATAACAAGGATGGAATAATTGATGATAAAGTAATTACATATAAAAAATTACATTATATTGAAGCTTATCCATGGATATCACAACTAATCCAATAAACACATTGAAATCAATAAATTATATCGTAATTTTGTGATGAATAATATCATACATCATAACCATAAAATTAAGGACTCATGCTAAAACATATTATATAAATAGGTTAGGTGTCATCTAAATACCCAAACTAGTTTCCTAATAAGACATACTAACACATCGAGAGGATATAGAAATCCCCACATATCACTTAATATGTATAATGTATTCTTTATATGAAAGGGGATAATAATAATTTAATTCATAATCAATATAAACATTCCTATAGAAAAACTATAATACATAATTTTCATATTTACCCCAATAAAACTTATTATAAATTATTCAAATAATGAATATGGATGGCATCATTAGAAAATATCCCCAGTTGAGCATAAGTCTGACTAAAAATTAAAATTTCAAAGGAAACATCAAACCATTGGGTGTTCATTACAGAAAAAAATTATGTTCATGTTGAGTACATAAAATAAAATATTCCATTAGGTTTTTTATAAGAAAATTTAAATGTTCCTCTTTTATAAAACAATAGGAATATTATTTTAAAGAATTTTGAAAATTTAAAAAAATTGGTAAAAATTAGAGTAATAAATCATTAGAGAATATTTAAAAATTTCTTGAATATGTTTTATAAAACATGGACATGGATAATTATATTTGTGACAAAAGAGGAAATAAATATATTTTTCTTAAAAAGTGATATTTTATGTACTAAAAAACGAAATTAAAGGAACAATTATAATTTACAAAAATTAACCTGATGAGATGAAAATATATTGCGTTTAAGATAAAAAGATCATACAATTTCCCCAGTGGAGACTTAAACATAAATAATCTCAAATAATTATGAGACTATGACATAAACCCTTACTAATTTGGTAAGTTTCAAATCATAACCCTCATGAAATAAATAAATTCAAATGAACATTAAATACCATGAATATAAATATATTCATGATGTATATTATCAAAGGGTATTATATACACCTCATAAAACAAGATATGTGTATAACATAACATATATCACAAAGAATACAATTGGAGACAAAGAACCCGTAAAATGATCATAACATTGATGTGATAATTAATAAATGAACTGATTATGTGTAGAAAATTTAAATCCACATAAACAAATTGTAAACATATAATAAAATAATAAAAATTAGTTACATGTGTAATCTCATAATATCAAAGATAATCAAGAAGTAATGTAACCCAATTAAAATAAATTGATTTATGAAATCCCTTACCACTTAGTAAACTTCATGTTAAACTCCTTTGTATAAAAAAATGTGAATTGAAACATCAAATAACATGAATTATGAATTGTCCATGATATAATCTATAAAATTGATATTATATTCACCATATAAAATAAATTTGGTGAACAATAATAAAATATTCTTCAATGAAGTAAAATAGAGATGAAATCACTTACCTGGGGTCTAATTTGTCACTTAAGTTCTTCATATTGTTGAAAAATAAAATTATCTTATTTATTTAATTTATTAAAAAAATATTAACATTAATTATTCCTTTTTTTATTTAATAACATGTAATATTTAATTAATTAATAAATTAAGTGCATGTTAGACGTTTTGATGACATTCAGTTTACATGTCTAAAATGACTTCGGTAGTTTGAATATGGTGAAAGTTAAAATTATTTAATAATATTCACTATAATAATAATGAAATAATTATACTTTTAAAATAATCCATGAAAGATGGTTATGAAAAATAAATTATGTTATAATCATAGAGATGGCAATTCATACATACGCATGAGTAATGTTTCCATTTTTCAATAATCATGATGGATTGAACATAAGTATTATTTAATATTTATTGAATGATAATTATAACATAAATATTTGATTATTTCTTTAAAAACACTTATATATATTATTTATGTGATGTGGTTACGAAAAATAAGTTGCATGGGCTTCGTGGAGGTGGTAATCCACACGTACACACGAGCGACATAATCATATTTAAATGAATGGAAAGGTATAGAATTATATGATATATTATCTATTCATAATTATAAATGCGTCCTGAAAATCATACATATATTTTAAATCTATAATTAAATCCATTCTTCAGTGGTGGCGATGGAAAAGGAATTACATCGGTTAGCGAGTTGGTCGACCACCTTACACAAGGATGATGATTTTGTTTCTGATTTGATGGAAGTTGGGATGGATATAGGATATAACATTAACATAATAGTTTCTTAGAATGTTTGATATAATTATGTTATTATATCAACCTTTTTTATTAATATTTTAAGGATTTTTAATAAAAAATAAAAAAATGATCATTTAAGAACGATACCGCTTTTTCTGACAACCTTCTTATGTTTATACCTAAAGCCTTCCTAGGATGTTTTTCTAATCAAACCAAGGAATATAGGTAATTGGTAGGGATTTAATCATGGTATTGTTTTAGTTATTTTTCAAACCAAATGTTTCTTTAAGTGTGTACATGATTGGATAGGGGTTCCCATTGATAAGTGAGAAGGCGTGGCATTGTTGTAAATACAAAAACTATTCAATTATGGGAAGTCACTCTCAAACCAAGTTCCTCAAAAATTGAAAAATAGTGTAATGAAAGGAATATATTTTCAATAAAAACATCCACTATAAAAAATAAAACATTTTAAAACATTTTATTCCCTTAACCTCTAAGGGTACTCACTTTTACCATTTTAGTTTTCACCACGGTAACTAGTCTACTTACCAATATAATTTATACTCTAAAATGATATAAAATGAGCCTTAATAGATAATTTGTACCAAATAATTATAAATTTTAAATCTGGTTTATCAAATAAAAAATCTACACGTGTTGAAAATTAATTTTAAAACAAGCGCATGTAACGCACAAAATCCCCTTTTAACCTTAACTACATAAACAATGTTGTCAAACTGAAAGTGTAATAATTTTACTTATAAGATAAAAATTGGATAATAAATTTAAAATGGATGAAATTGTTTATCATTTATCATCCAAATTTCCCTATTTAATAATTTTTATGAGTTTTAAATAATTTAGTAAAATTTTATTTGACATAAAATAGCATTAATGTCATTTTTGACATTACTCATTTTATTTTATTTTAAAGACATGAAAATAATAATTGATTTATAATATAGTTCATTTGAAAACAATATTTCATCATTTTTTACTAGAAAATTATTTTTAACCAGAAATCATCCCAAATAAATTACTTTTAATGTATTTAAAATTATTTACCGTTAGTTGTTTATAGTATACATAAGCACTATGTCAGTGTTGTATATGCATTTAATGTAAATATATAATCAATAAAAATTAAAAAATATATATAATGAAAATAATTTTATTATATATAAAATTAACTTTTAATTTTCATTAAACAGTTATTTTTATCCTTATGTGAACATATAAGAGATATTTAAAATAAAGAGAGTGATAGTTTTTTCTTTTCATTACATAAATTATTATATAGTTCGATTTCGTGAAAAAGTGTCCCATAAATAATTTAATCTATAGAATAAGGTAATAAGGTTCGAAATAAATTCAACCTATAAGAATTATTATGAAAAATGGTAGCCTTATAACTAACGTTTTACCTAGGTTAACCTGATTTACCCTTTTACAATGTTGATAAATTTTTACTGTATTTACTATTCATTATGAACATAAATTAAGTTGAACTTATAACATAATATTAATTATTATAACTAAAAATATATAATTCATTTTATTAAATTCAACTCATAGAAATGGTTAAATTTAATTTAAAAAATAAACCCAAAAAATGTATTGAAAAACGGTTTTCCAAGGAATGCATTTTTAAAGAAATAGATTATCTTATATTAACTATATGACTAGTGATCAAAATTATATGTATTTACATTAATATAGTTTGGTATATAATAAATACATTTAATTATAATTATTAATTATTAAATTTTATTTTAATTAATTAAATTGGATAGACATTATGTATTAAAAAACAGTTTTTAGTAAAAAACAACATTTTTAACAATTCATTGAAGAAATAAAACTTTTTATAAAATTAAAAAAGACAAGATAATTTTAATATATTTATTTAAAAATTTAATTTCATCTTATAAAATACATTTTCTAAAATATTAAAAAAATTATATTATTTATGTGCATAATATATTAATTTGTTTAGAAGAAAACATATTTCTAAAGAATAAAATGACTTTATTAAAAAATGTGTGATTATTTTCTAAGAATTAATAAAAAAAATTTATTAATTAAAACCCTTATATATATATTAATTTGGTTAATCCTATTTGTACCAACTAATTCAACAGTTAGGTTATAAGGATCATATTTAAATAATATATCTCATGAGTCATTTAATCTCGGTATTGTGTGTCGTATACACTATTGAACACAATGTTCATATTTTAAAATATAATTGTGTTTATGATTGGTTTATGTACTTATAAAAAATGATAAATTGATATCATATTACTCATGAATTTAAGGGTGCATTAGTAAAATTATCTAACACATGGAATGGACTTGGTTATAGTAATCTTTAAATTGAAGATTTGGATGAATTATCTATATAGAGATAAGAGAGATATATATATATTGGTCATAAATGTTTAACTTATATATTCATATATAAGGATATAAACATTCACCAACAAATATAGTTAGATTGGGTCAAGGACTATAGTTTTTCAATATATTACCATCTTGGAAATTCAAATAAATTGGAAGATTCTCTATGTAAAAATGATCTGGAAAAGTATCCAAAATTCAAAGACATGAAAATAATGGATATGGAAATAATAAATGGGGGAATAACATCCTACGATTCTCAAATTATTTCCAAACCATCTATCCTAGATAATATTAAGGAGGTTCAAAGGGATGATGTGGAGTTAAAAAGTATGGTTAAAGCAATAAGGAAGAGGAAATTTATAGAATTCAACATTGATAAAGATAGAATTGTATGGTTTGGGACACTATTATATATACCATCATAGACTCAGATAAAGAAATATCAATTATATTATTCTCATAGATCCATATTCTTTATCTATTCTCAAAGCAAAACAATATATGTATATCTCCAAGAGAAATTCTGGTGGGATAATATAAAGTAGGATATTTCAAAATATATATCACGGTTTCTGGTATTCCAAAAAATTAAGATAGAATAAAAAAATTCCATGGGGTTGATGAAACCATTACCTATACCAACATGGAAATTGGAAAGAATCATAATTTATTTTTCCATGGGTCTTCCAAACACCATATAGGTTATTTTGGATCATCTTACAAAGGTTATTCACTTAATCACAATCTAGAAAAAATTAACAATTGATAAAATGTACAATATATACATCAAAGAAGTGGTGAAGCTATAAATATGATTGATATTTTAGGTTTTCCTCAAATTTTTAAGAGTGACTATCCTGGAAAGATTTGTCATATAGAGGTATAGGCTAGAAAACAAATGGGACTAGATTGCAAAGATTTTGAGGTCAGGTTATTTGAGCACTTCTTCTCTAAGATGCTGAGGGTGAAGAGAGATCGGGAGTTCATTAACCTTCATTAGGGAGACTTGTTTTCATGGAATATATATCCAGCATCATATACATGTCTCATTTCATACCTAGTATGGTGGGAAATATAACCTCAAGAATAAGGCCTTTCAAGGATGGTTTAAAGCATGACATTCAGGTGTAGGTAAAGATCTTCAGGTTACCCTCCTTATCAGAGGATGTGAATCAAGTTCTAATAGCTAAGGAAAATTTAACTGATTTGACATACTCAAGTGGAATAACTCTATTTGGCTATTTTAGTAGTGATTCTTTGGGATTTTGGGAGTGAGATTGTGAGGAGTCTTAGTAGGGTGTTCAGGCTAGAAACTCAACAAGACCACCAAGGAGTGGAACTTCGATAGTGTGCTTGCAGTGTGGGTACCCTAAACATGTATAGACTCAGTGAAAGTGGCCTCCAAAGGAGTTTAAAACATGAAGTTAGCTTATGAATCATGATTGGTTTTGTTGGTAGACTTCAGAAATAGTCAGAAGTTAGGTATTGAGGCAGACTCAGGTATCAAAGGTTGGACCTGAGTGGTACCAATAGTTGGTAGTAAGGATTCAAATACATGTAGAGGTTATGGTAGAGATAGTAGGACTTATTAATGTGTTTAATGACTGGTGGATGGTGTAGCACCATAGGAAGTACATGCCTCATGTATTCGAGCTTCTTTCTAGTTTCACATAGAGGAGTTTCAATGTGTATAGAAGATTTGGGAGATGGTTATGGTTAGAGGTACACTATGGGTGTGATAGGGTTCCTTTTTTACTTTAGTGTGGATTATTTTGTAGGCATTTCCAGTTTTGGGTGTACGGGGTGAATGGGATTTAGTTTTGGACTAACCATATGTTTTTTAGTAGTTTGGAATCATCTTATGTCCATTATACATATATATATATATATATATGCGGAACATGGCATCTGGATTATCTATGGGAATTGATGTGATGCGGGGTTTCTTGAAGTGTATTAGAATCGGGGAATTGATGAAATTTATAAGTACTTGTGGTGTGTTTTCATCTCGGCATCGATTCAATGTGGTCACTATGTGAGGTGCCAGGACTTCTGATGGGCATCATATGAGATGTGGTACCTCATAAGTTCCATGAATGACATGAGCGCGAGGCGGGCATTTAATGAGGTGTGGGAATTGATGTGTTTCTAATTTGACACAAGAACGATTTTATTACCTAGGGATGTAGGATTAATGATACATAATGGGATGAATTTTTAGTCCAAATAAAGTCAATAGACCAATGGAATTTTTATTTTTAGGTCGGGAAGTAACCAGTCTATGTAACTCCTAATGTGGGGATCACCTTAAGAGAGTTGATCATGAATTGATGACCGGGTTGGTTTTAAAAGATATGGTTATTTTTGGTTCCATATATGGGTAATTCATGATATATTAGGGATAATATATTTTATGGTGGGGAGATTATAATGTCTCGAATTTTTATATAGGGTTCAAATCCTCAACCCATTTTGAATTTTTTGAATTTTGTGGTCAGACCAAATCATTCCTTGATCATTAAAACTTAATTTTGAGAGGGTATTTGACCTAATAAATTGGTTTTAGATAGTTTTAGGGGATTATATTTTTCCTTAGGGTATCTATTTTGTTTTGGGTGCGTTGGAGGATGAAAACCCTATATTTTCAAAGTGTGCAGATAAAGGAGCGCGGTTTTCACAAACTGTGTGGCCTCTAGGAGAAACCATGAATGCCTCGTTCTTCACTAGAAATAGTTTGAAAACCCATGAAGAAGGGGGTTCACAGTCATGTAGTCATTATATAGTTTTTAACAGAGCATCACATATGATTTATTCACTATTTGGAATACCATTGAGTCCAACTGTGAGTGGTGTGGTGTCTAGACAGTGGGTGTTGCATAGTTGGCACACGATTATCCAAAGTGTGTGGCCAAAACATGTGGGACACTTAATGTGGAAAATTGTCCAAAATTACCTTTCCTTCTATTTCTTTTCATATTCCTTGTTTCTCATCTATTTTTCATGCATAATAGGGGGTGCTCCTTCCTTTTTCTCTCACCTAGGCTTTGAGCTTCGCCCTTCACCTGATCTTTAATTATCGATCGATATATGGCATTGGATGTGTATCGGTAAGAATCCAACCCCTATTTATTCATTTATCCTTTTCTCTCTCCCCTAATTGTGATAAATATTTCCAATATTTTTTACCCTATTTTTTGGAAGTTCGTCTAAAATAATGATTTCTTCTGAATCAAGTCGAGTTAGAGGTTTTTATTAGATGATTGAGTGTCTACCAATACGAGGTAGGTGGTGCATATATTTCTATTTGATTTTGCTCATGTTTTAGGGGTTTTTTATTAAGTTCATCATTGGTTAGTCAGAGTGAGACCTTATTTAAATAACTCCTTAATCTTTAAATTAATTAATTAATCATTAGATAGGACTATCGGAATTCCTCCACCTGAATACAAATGGTATGTTCCTAATGAGTGGCTCTAGACCATAGTTAGATTAGTTTGGGGTGTTTATTTTATGAAAATAATTTTTTTATATTAATTTGATGATTTCCATGGGAATGTGATGGGTGTGTCTTGAGGATTGATATGGTCTTGACAATCTGGATGAGGAGATGTGGTTCGTCAGGTTGGACATGGTCCAGATTTTCTGAGTGATGTTGATCATGAGTTTGGAGACTTGGTCTTTGGATTCACTCGAAGAGGTTTTCAGGTTATGGTAATGGATCATGTGATATTGGATGGTTTTGACCCTCAGGATGATCGATGTGGTTGTGGGGGCACGAGGTACCAGGATGATGTGTCTTATATACTTTTTTGGTGATTTCTTCTCATCGTGATTGGAGGATATGCCATTGGACTTTTGTGAACACAGATTGGGCTGAGATGGTGAGGTGGTGTTGACCACTCATGTGGATAGAGGACTATGTTAGATGTATCTTAGGATGATGTTGACTGTCAATTTGGTTGAATGTGCTTCTAATTGAAATCTTTGGGGTTGGTGAGGATCCATCAGTTAACTATGTTGAGACAGTCGGTTTGAGGATGTGGCTCATCGTATGTTAAGTCCATTGGGGTGTTATTATTTTTGAGGAAGGATATCTCCATTCCTTGGGTTCTTATTTGTTGATCTGATGGTGTTTATTATTATAGGTCATAAATCGATGTTCCTAGGGACATTGGATTTCATGCCAATGGGAGCTTTTGATCGGAGGAAAGAGGGACCAGGTACTTATTATTTGGGCATGCCTTTAGGACATCGGTTATTAGTTTGTACATAAGGTGTCAGCTGGAACATGGTGTTGGGGATACTATTATAGTAGGATCCTGTGGTCACTCTATCTTATAGTTCATCCGAGGATTCCTTATGATTTATAATAAGGATCTCCACAACTATATTTATACTGGTGTTGTCTGAAGTAGGTGATCACTTCATTATGGCTATTGAGCATAAGGAAAGTGAGTTATTTAGTTATACATACATGATCACTAATTTATTTATTTTATTACAAACCTTTTTTATCATCGATGTATGTTAGGAACACTTCGGTGGGGGACTACTTAGATTTATTCTCACACCATACACAAGCCCTTCAATATTATTGTAGACTTAATGTTTTTATGATCATTTAAGGGACTGTGCTCAGGAGTTATGCCTTAGTGATCCTATTGGGACGTTTAGCATGGGATGGATGGCAAGGGACCATGGAGGTTCTTACATCTATTGGGGTTTCATTTTGAGTCTTTCTTCTTATATAGAATTCTATTATATGTATATTATAGTGGACCTACATGGGAAACCCTTCTTGCTTACTGTTTTTATGACCTGACTTGTATGCATTTTCTATAAGTGGTATCTAGTGTTGTTTTATTCTACAATCAGTTTCTTTAAGCTTGTTGATTTTTATTTCTATTATTTATATCTCTTTCACAATGATGGGTTCCTTGTCTCCTATTTTATGGTCTCTCTTCATCTTCTATATTTATATATACCATTATTATTATCATCATCATCAGAGGTTATAGTCTCCCCAATATCACCACTTTACACTCTAGATGATAGTCGGCATCTTTTGGGGTATGGGGAGGCATGCTTAAGTCCATGTGTCCCTCCGCCACATAGAATTGTTTAGGTGACTAAATGGGATGGGGTGATACATATAAATGTGATCCTTCACATGTATTGAATTTGGAGGTGGTAAAATTAGAGAATAGTCTCTCTTGTGAGGACCATCTATTGAAGATCTTGGATTATAGAGACAAAGCTCTATGTAATAAGATAAATAACCTTGCCTAAATACTTTTCAAAAAACCATAAGGATCAAGATGCAATATGGGAAACTAAGGAGACATTGAAACAAAAGTTCCCACATCTGTTTTCACTTAGTGTATAAGTTTAAATTTCAAGGATGAAATTTATATAGGGAGGAAGCATGTAACGACCTATAATTCTCTATCTAAAATTGTCTTCCTGATATATATGTGTATAGAAAAACTCACATACACAACATAACAAAAACTAACACTCTTTAATTCCATTAAAAATCAAATTACATATCAATTATAGATAAATTCCATAAAACTAACAATATTATAATTTGGTAATAAACTAAAGTAAATAAAAAGACTATAATTTGAAAATCTAGTTTAACACAACCTCCGGGAATTATCACTAATATAAATAACACTATAATTTATAAAAAAAATATTAGAAACAAGATTGGAATTTTGTAAATAAAATATAGCTAAACATGATAGAAAATTGTAGTGAATGATGAATGAATTGAAGAATAAGTATTTATAGAAAGTATAATTTATTTATGTTCATTCGAAATTGTATTGATAGTTATTGTAAATATGACCATTGCAATTGTAATATAACTATTAGAATAGTGACCTTATTATTAGAATAACAAAACGACCATTAGGGTAAATGATGTATTAACTTTATAAATGATTTTTATAATTAATTAAATAAGAAAATATAAGTATCAAAATACCATAGTATAATTACTTAATCAATTTAACAAAATGTAAGCACTTGGGAGCATTTTTAGTAAAAAAAATTGTATCATTTTATAAAATAATGATTCTAATACGAGATATAAATATTAAAATTATATAATTTGGAAATTTTTCTATGCAAAAAATATATTTCATTTTGGGAATAATAATATTGAATCTAGTTAAGGTTGAAACTTTTATAATTTTCATAAATAGTAAAATACATAGTTGAATAGGGAAATACGGCAAAATAGTATATTTTATATTTTAAGTTAAATACATGGTTAATTATATATTAAATTATGTAAAAAACTACTATCTCATAATGACATTTATATATTAATATAAAAATTCAAAAGAATAATTAATATTAATATCCTTGAACAAAAAAAAAATTAATCAATATTTTAGTCATAAAAATACCCGACACCTCCTCTTATAAATACCAATCCACTTCTACTCGAACCTTAGGATTATTAGTTTTTAAATGATATACCAAATTATATTAATTATCCCTATTATCCACTTTTGGGGGGTTTTGGTCGCTTTAAAAAACACCCTTTAAAGGCCTTTGTCAATTAGTATAGGAGTTATCCCAAAAGAGAATAGTAAAGACACTTTGCCTTGCTATTTCCTTTATATTTTTCATTTCATATTATTATACTTAAAAAATATGATTAAAATATTCCATTTCATATAAAAAATTATGTTATGATATTTTAATGTGAATGGTAAATTTATATCATGAACATGCATGTTTTTTTATTAATGAACATTCATTTGTGGTCGGTATAACCACCAATAAGGATGTAGTTATTAAAAAAAATACCACCTTCATGATTGGTTATAATGAAACATTTAATTGATAAATATGAACATAATAATGATGTTAAATTTTTATTCATATTAAATAATGCTTAAATAGTCATATAACTAAACAAAACAAATTAAGTCCATCTTTCGGAAAAAACTACCTAAATGAACAAACCATTATACAATAACATTTATACTAAATTACTACCCTTATGTTTGAACTATTTTTTATATTTTGAGATATTTTAACTCTTATAATGACATGAACTTCATATAATTACACTTATAGAGTTGTGAACTCTTTGAATAAGAACTTTCTTTGTAACACCCCAAGATTTTAGAATATATTTTCTGTTTAATAATTTTATGTATTCAATAGTTTGTGAAACATGAAAAATAGAAATTAAGTGAATAATTATTTATTAAAACATATAAAACATATAATATATCTAAATAAAATTGATAAAATATTTTACTGAAACAATTGGTCAAATTTATATAAGGAAATACGATTAATTCTTCAGAAACTATTTTGATTCTATTTTATAGGATTATATATTTTGATAAATTTAATACTTTGTAGGAAAACTTAAATACAATTTATTGATTAAATATAAGTAATAAATAATAATATCACTTAATATAATCCCAATAATGGTTTATTAATGATAAAAAAACATTGGTCTCACAATTCTTGGATAGATAGAGATGTTTTGTTTATAAACATAGTTTTATTTGTATATATTTTAATTTAAAATATAATTCATATTATTTTGAGTATTAAATATATGTAATACTATAATTTATGAATTTTTTTTAAAAAAAATATCTTTCATACCATTATTACCAATATTTATAAATAATTATAAAATCATTTGATGGTAAAATGATATATTTTTCAGAAAACTATATTGTTATATATGTAATTATTTTTATCATAATAAATTAAATTAATACCTATTTATGAATAATTTTAATTAAAATTTTTATAATAAATTAAATAATATAAATTAACATTCATCTAAGGATTTTTACTTGGAAATGAATGGGAATAAAATCATTTTTATTCTTAAAGATACATATTTTTTCTAAAAATTATTTTTACCTAATTTTGTGGGTGGATGTTAGAATTAATTTCTATCACATATTCAAATTTAATCTTGTAAATTTTTTTCTATATTTTTAATCAACATGATAAATATTATTTAATAATTTTATGTTGATTTTTTGGTATATAAATAAGTTACCATGGTAAATGTTTGTCTCTACGATAAGTGTTAAAAGGGGTCAACCAAAGACATAAGGCCATAATTATAACTAACACATGTACAATTTTTATTGGGTGAGTGGATTTTGAACTTAAATTATTAAATATTTTGAAATTGGTTGTTTTTTCACTTTCCCATGAAAATTACTTTAAATTATTTCAAATATAAGGGTATTTATAAGGGTGCCACTCTTCTCACTAATAAAAGGAATCCTCCTCTCCTAACTACCGAACACACATTGATCACATTATCTCAATAAATATATCTATAAATCACTTTAAAACTTTCATATCCTTGTCTTATAAGTCATTATCTCAAAAATATACCAATCCTAGAAGTATTAAGATACAACCTAAAGGAATATATCCCAAGAGGATGTATAAGTATTACCTGAATTTTTTTATGTTTATTTATTCTTATACCTACATAAAATATGTTCTAAAAACCTAATATAATGACATAATTATATTTAATATACTGAATTTATTTTATATTTATTGAAAAAATATTTTACACATCCTTTACATCTAAGGGAAAATGAAAATTTCGCACATGATTACCTACAGAATACTGCCTCTATAAAGTAATGTATTTCATTTTTTATCACTTCCTCACATAGATACTTATATATATGAATTTAATTAACATATATGATATATATTATATAATTATTATTTTTTTAATATAAATCATCATCTATATTCCTTTTGTGACAACCTGGACCGGGTTCCACATGTTGGTTCCCCAAGTCGATCAGTCACATGACCTAAAGATCACCTCCCCGTACGCCAGAGGCTACCAACTAGAAGTGAGGGTTTAATAAGTAATTCATGGGGATACTATACCCTCTTTGATAATATTAATACACCAGTGGAAATAATAAAAAATAGTGGAAGAAATATATTTCAATAAGAAATATCAAGATCTCATGATAAACAACACAAGAAATACAATATCCAACTAAAGAAAAAGAAATCCATGCTAAAGTATATGTCAAGTGTCAAAATGAAAATAGAAAATGAAGTCCCCAACGACCACCAAGTTGGTCCTGAACTACATCTGGTTCCCTAATCCAAGCTTGATCCCTAAAATTTCCATCTAACACAAAGAATTTTCCCTTAACCTCCCCAACAAAAATAAAGCTTATTCGGGTACCAATTAGGCATCCCAAATAGGGTTTGTGTACAACTCAATAGGACACCCCCAACAATATCTAAAACTATATCCTTTAAGATAATAGTGCATGTAGTTATATGAAGAAATAATTAAAAATAAAAATTCAATAGTTATCACATTATCAATTAATATTTATTTAACCTTATAAACATTGGGTACTCATGGACACCCATGTCTCAATACATTCTTTATCCCATGCCAAAGTCTTAAGTATCTCTAAGATATATCCAATGTTTGATTATCAATGTAACCATTCTTATTTTTTATAAATGAATTACCCTATTACCATTGATTAATTAAGACATTATAATGAACATGTTACCATTCATTATTTCTCACATGAATGAACATGTTACCATTCATTAATTCATAGAATTTAATGACCATGTTACCATTATTTATTCCTTGGTCGAATGTCCATGTTAGCATTATCCATTTAATAACATATAATTGAATGAGCTTGTTACCATTCATAATACATTGCCTAATGTCCATGTTACCATTCACCATTTCATAACACATAATTGAATCATAATGTTACCATTCATATTACATGGTCGAATGTTCATGTTTTCATTCACCATTTTACAATACATAATAGAATGATCATGTTACCATTCATAATACATGGCCAAATTTCCTTGTTTCCATTGACCATTTTATAGTACATATTTTAATGAGCATGTTACCATTCATACTAATTTTCTGAATGTCTTTGTTACCATTCACCATTTACATATATAATAATAACACAATATTACACATATATCTCAACCACCCATTAATTAATTAAATAATTAGTTGATCCTTTCACAATATCATTATTCAAAAAATTAATTCTCTAATTAATTCTTCAAACTCAAAAATCTAAAATCTCATAATTAATTCCCAATTAATTATCATATTCACTCATCAATATCACACAATCAATTTCCACAGTTAATTATTCCCAAATCCCACAATTTCATATTTCTATAATTATGTAATTCACCAAATTAATTAATTCTTTTTAAGAAATTCAATTTCTAAAAAATCTATAAATTATACAATTTTTCATGTACAAAATCAAAATAATGACTATTTTATTTGAATATTAGACCACATACCTCAATTTATTAACAATGCTCTCCAATGGAATAATCCCAATTTGAAGAAGATTAGTGAAGAACAAAATGAAGAACAGAGTTTAGATCCAAATCCTAAATTCAAGATCAAATGAATCAATGTCTAGAAATATTAGATCTATATATAAATAAAAAATTAGGTAAACATTATTATTTTTTCTAGAAAGAGAACTGGAATAGATATATAGATCTCAATGAGAATAAAGCATATAACCAGTGGTGGAAATAATAAATATGTCTTTTGATTCACCAAGAACAGAGTTCAGGAAGGCTTGGGGTCTGTCTGAGAGCCTCCAAAATTTTCAAATAGACCCTAGGTTCAGAAGAGGATATTTATAGAAAAAATAAATTCAGAATTCTTCCACACAACATTTTTAAAATTGATGGTCAAGTATTTACATGGTGTGTAATCCAGTTACACATCATGAAATTCTTTTTAAAGGTTTCTTATGAAAAAAAATTCAACTTAGATTTATTTATTTAAAACCCTTAAACTATTTAATGATGTGTAATAATATTACATGACATGTAAATGTTCTATAGTTTAGTTTCAACCTATTTTCCCTTAAAAACCTCTCAACTCACCCTGATCCCATTTTTAACACTCAACTAATTTATACCCAAACTCCATTAATTCAAACAAGAATGCATACCTAAACATTAGCTGATTTTATATAACAAATGATCTTTTTCTCCAAACAAAACTTATCCACTAAGGTTCAAATGAAAGGATCATTGAGATAAAAGAACCTAAAAAAACAAGATAGTATCTTACAATCTCCCCACCTTATAAGAGATCATCCTTGAGCTACATTTCCAAGAATCTCTAGGATTATTAGTGAAAAACATGGGCCACTGAGCCCGCATATTGACTACTATTTCCTAGGTTTCCTTCTGTAAATGACCATTTCGACATAATACATGAACTATTGGCATAGTCTATCCCTGCAACACTTTCTCACTATGATCCAACACACACATCAGATGCTCCACAAAGGACACATCTATCTCAAAATAAACATTCTCTACCTAGATCACATGAAAAGGTTTGGGATGATGATACCAATGTTTTTGATAAATGTAAAAAATTTTGTATGGAAATATATTTATATAGAAGTGCCAATCGATATGCCACGGTCCCAATTCCCTCTACTATTTCAAATGGTCAAATAAACCTGGGCACGAACTTACCTTGCCTCAATATCCTGTGGTGAACCTACATAGATAACACCCAAAGTAATACATGATCACCCTATTTAAACTCTAGGGTTAATCTCCATCTATCAGCGTAAAACTTCTACCTACTGTGATTCATAGCCATACATTTCTGAATTAGTTGAACCTTCTGTGATGTCTCCTATACGAGACTCAGTCCTAGCAACTCTGACTCGCCAGCCCCTATCCAAAATAGTAATGATCTGCATGGTCTACCATAAAATTCTTGATAAGGTTCCATCTATATAGTTTCTTGATAACTGTTGTAATAGGAAAACTCCACAAAATAAAAGTGCTTCACTCAAGATCCTCTGAAGTAAAGCACACACACCCATAGCATATCCTCAAGTACTAGTATAGTACACTCCAAATACCCATTTATGTCTAGGTGGAAATATGTAATTAATAATACTTGAGTACTAAGATATTTCTTCAATACCTTCGAGAACTATGAAGTGAAACATGAATCATGATCTAAAACTATAGTCCATGGCACACCCTGCAGATGGACTATCTTCTGGACATAAAACTTTCTCATCTCTACTACCATGAAATCCACTTTTATAGGAAATAAATGTTCTAAAATTTTCATTTGATCCAAAACAACCAAAATATCATCAGTATTCCTTGGTTTCTTTTGGAGAACCTCCACAAAATTTGTGGCCACATTATCTCACTTATACTCTGAAATAGATAATGACTGAGGAAATCCTCTCAGTCGTTGATGTTCTTCCTCTACATGATGATAGGTGTATAATTATGTCACAGAACCTGTTATCTCCTTTTTCATTCCCAGACACAAAAACTATCACCATAGGTCACTATACATTTTAGACTCACTTGTATATACATCCCAATTAGAGTAATTAAAATCTCACATGAGATCCTCGCTCATGATTGTAGGCACAACAACCTAATTCATGACTTATACTATTTCATCATAATAAATGATATAATATAAAGGTGACTCCCCACCTAAAAGGTTTTACCTCAAATAAAAACATTCCAAATCCTCATACAACTCATCTTGGTGCGTATGTCAGGAAATTCTTCAACACTTGGAAGGATTTATCACAAGATTCCATCAATTCAAACTTTACCCCCTTCTTGGTCAATCCCAAAAGAGGAACTAACAAATATAAAAATTCCTAGATGAATATTCAATAATATCCAGTGAACCCTAGAAATCTACGGATATCAAACAGATTTCTAGTCTACTCCCAAGAAATCAATGCCTGAATCTTCTCTAGGTCTACTGACACACCTTCCTTCGAGATGATTTGTTCTAATAATTTTACCAGTCGATCGAAAACTAGATAATTGATAGCTTTTTGTATATCATATTCCCTCTCAGTGTACTTAGAATGATGTCAAGATGTTGGGCCTGATCATCATGATTCTTGGAGTACAAAAAGATGTCATCTACGAACACCACCAAAACATGATCCCGGTACGGATGGAATATTTTGATCATTAAGTACATAAACACAGTTGGTGTGTTTTTATACACAAAAGGAATTATGGTCAACTCATAAATACCATTCCTTCTCCTAAAACCAGGACTTGGTATATCAGAAGTCTAAAATCATAGCTGATATTACCATAACCTCAAATCTATCTTTGAGAACACACAAGATCCTTTCAACTGGTCAAACAGATCTTTGATACATGGAATAGGATATAATTTCTTCAATCATCTAGTTCAACTTCCAATAATAAACAAATAAGTAAAAACTATCATCAATATTCTTTACAAACAACATAGGTGATCCCCAAGGTGACGTACTTGGATGGATGAACCCCTTATCCTCAAATCCTTCAAAAGGTTATTGGTATCTTAGAGCTTTGTCGGTTCCATTAAATATAGTGGAATAGATACTCGATCAACACCCAACTTGATATCAATAGTAAATTTCACATCTCTCTCAGGTGGTAGTCCTGATAAGTCTTTAAGAAACACATCCTGAAACTAGTCCACTGTAAGTGGAAAGGCTTCATGTTATACCCCCCCATCACCCAACAATAAACTAGAAACCTGGGTTGTGATCTCTCCCAGTTTTTGAGTAATTATCCATGCTCAACCTTCCAATATATCCCACTCCCCATGTTGAATATAATGGCCACCTTTAGGATATGTAAAGTTCAATTTCCTCCAGTAACAATCTATGTGGTATTGTTATGCGACTAGACAATCCATAACAATAATCCGGTCAAATATCAACATGTCAAGAATATATAGATCCTATAAAAACAATATTATATGGTTTTTAGAGAACTCCCCTTGCATAAACAGATTTTTCTAGACCATACTCCCAATAGTGTAACTATAGTCATAATTCTTCTTTGGAACTCAACCACCAAGCTCAAACCATTAAATAGTTTTGTAGATATAAAGTAATGAGAGACACCAATATCAAGTTTTTATCTAACTAATGTAGAAGATACAATAATAGTACTTCTCGCTATTTATTGTCCAACCACGCTATGCACAAGTGGAGGCTACACTACATGTAGCTATCATGCCCCTCTCTCATGTGATTTTGTCTAACTCCCCTGAGTCATACAAATTTTTTGATATAGATGCTCCTCCCTAGAAGCACCTATTCCACTACCTCTACTGCCTCAACTAGTATAACTCTAGACGCTACCCTGATATGGTGTAGAAGATCCCCTTCTCACATTTTGACTTTATCTAGATACACCATCACTGACAGTTTATCTTGTTGTCCTATAGAACTTATGCATATGTCCCATATTTTTGCAAGATAGACACTCTACTGGTGGATAGGGAAAATCCCTACAATAATGGGTCATCCTTCCACACTGATAATAGATCACTCCTATAAGATCTTGTGAAATTGAACCACTTTTATATGTACTCTTAATTCCACTGCTCTTACTAATGTTTCCATAGTGTTGCTTCCAACTCTCGGAAGTCACACCTCCTGATCGTCCAGTAGCAACTATCTATCTAGCACTGGAAGCCTCCTTCAGGTTCACCTATCCAATGAAGGATGGAGGGTGATGTAACTAGAACTCTCTCATTAGATCATAAATTATTTTCATAACCCTCATTGGATCTCTTTCCATGAATTGCATGAATCGAGTGAGTTTCTCTAAAAATTTCTCCCCTTATTCCTCACACGGCTCTATCAGTGCCTTATATTCCACACTAGAGGATCTTCAACTACTATGTCCTTCGGTCATCCTCGCAAAAAAATCATCTTTGATTCATAATTATAAAATGCAAAACATTAAACTTAGGGCATATTAGATGTCATTAATATATTGATATAAGGGGAAAAATATAAAATTTCATAATAAGTCTTTTCCCCGCATCTCATTACGCGGTCAAAACCAAGGTTCTAACACTACCCTTAACCATCCTACACCTAATTCTTGGTCAGAATGGTAATAACGTTCTCATAATTCATATTTATCATTTAGATGTCCATTTATTCACATTATTACATCATTTTTTCCATTTTCAATTTCATATTAGGAACCATTTTCAATTCAATTTCACAAGTCAATAAAATATTTCAAGTTAAAAAACATAACCAAAACCTATTTTCTCATGTGTTCCTAAAGTAATGCATGTCACAAAATAATCCTAAGTGCCTAAAATGATTCATATAAAATTTACTCACATGTCATTCTATCCATATTTCAATTATTAGAAAAATCTCAAAAACAATTATCACATCACAAAACAAGTGCATGGCTCAAGGTGAAATAATATTCAATGATAACTACAAATAGTAATAACAATAATCCAACCCTGAGTACTTGGGTTTTCCCCCATACATGGGTTTAAAACTCCCATGCATGAGCTCATTACCAATGCCTGACTCTTCTTAGTCTCATTTATACCTTTACCAAATAGTAAGACAAAAGAAAAATAAAATAAAAACTCCTCTAATACCATTTTGTAATGTCCTGGCCTGGGTTCCATATGCCAGTTCCCCAATATAGTCGGTTACATGACCTCAAGTGTGCCTCCCCATACGCTAGAGGCTTCCAACTTGTAGCGAGGGTCTGATAAGTCATTCATGGGTAGACTATACCCTCTTTTATCATAGTAATACACAAGCTGAAATAATAACCAATGGAGAAAGTTATATATTTCAATAATAAATATCAAGATCCAATATAAAAAAAATAGAAAAGACAATATCTAAATAACACAGAAGAAATATATGCCAAATTATGTGTAAAGTGCCTAAAATAAAAATAATAATTAAATACAGCAACGACTCCTAGGCCAGTACTAAGCAACCTCTGGTTCCCTCATTTAAGCTCCATCCCTAAACTCGCCATCTAACAAAGGGATGTTTCCCTTAACTTGTCATGCAACAATAAAGTTTATTCGGGTAACAATCATGAAGCTCAAATAGGGTGTTAGTACAACTTAGTAGGCCACCAGCAACAGTTTCTAATATAATATCCTGTAATATAATAGTTCATGAAGTTCTATAAATGAATAATTAAAATTCATAATCAAATAGTTATCAAATTATGAATTAATCTTTATTTAACCGCATAAACCTCAGGTTCTTGTGGACACCCATATCTCAATACCTTGTTTGTCCCACGTTGGAATCTAAACTATCCCCAAGTGATATCCCATGTTTGAATGTCCATTTTACCATTATTATTTTTTATAAATGAATGACCATGTTACATTTGATTAATTCACACATTATAATGATCATGTTACCATTTTATATTTCATAAACGAATGAGCATGTTACCATTCATTAATTCAAAAAATTGAATGACCATGTTACCATTATTTATTCCTTAGACGAATTTCCATGTTATCATTCACCATTTATTAACACATAATTGAATGATCATGTTACCAATCATAATACTTGGCTGAATGTCCATGTTAACATTCACCATTTCATAAGACATAATTGAATGATCATGTTACTATACATAATACTTGGCTGAAATTCCATGTTACCATTCACCATTTTACAATACATAATTGAATGAGAATGTTACTATTCATAATACTTCGATAAATATCCATGTTACCATTCACCATTTTAGAATACATAATTGAATGATCATGTTATCATTCAAAATACATGACCTAATTTCCATGTTACCATTAACCATTTACATCTATCATAATAACACAATACTAAACATATATCTCAACCATCCGTTAATTAATTCAATAATTAATTAATTATTTCACAGTATGAATATTCAATAAATTAATTCTCCAATGAATTATTCAAACTGAAAATTCCAACATCTCAGGATTAATTCCAAATTAATTATCTAATTTACACATAAATATCACACAATCAATTTACATAGTTAATTATTCTCAAATCCCACAATTTCACATTCTTATAATTAATTAATTCAATTAATTAATTAATTATATTTAGGAAATTAAATTTCTAAACAAATCTAGAAATTATACAATTTTTCATTTAGTAAATTAAAATCACAACTGTGGGATTTGAACATTAGACCACCTACCTAAATTTATTTACAATTCTCGCCAATGGAATAATTCCCAATTTTAATTGAATCATCTAAGAACACAACAAAAAATTGAATTTAGATCTGAATCCTAAATTCAAGATCAAAAGAATCAAGTTATAAAAAAATAGATCTAAATCTAAATCTTGCAATGAGTAAAAATATTTATTTTATTTGGAAAGAGGAGTGGAAGAGAGATATAGATCTCAATGAGAATAAATCATTTACCCAGTTGTGCATATATTCAATCCTCCTTTAGATTCACTAATAATGGAGGTCAGGAAGGATTATGATCTATATAGAAGCCTCCAAAATCATCCAAAGGAGACTAGGGTTAAAGGTGGAGATATTTAGTTGGAATTAATTGAGAATTAATCCACACATACTATTTTAAATTGAAGGTTGGAAATTTACAAGATGTGTAATCTGGTAAAATTTTTTGGAATTCTTTTTAAAGGTTTCCAACGAAAACTTTATCGGATCAGACTTATTTATTTAAAACCCATGAATAATTACATGATCTGTAATACCCTTACATGATGTGTAAATGTTATTCTCTCCAACAAACGATCTCCATATCCAATCAATACGAGTCCATTAAGGTTCAAATGAAATTAACTTAGAGGTAAAATTACCTAAAAAAGGACAGGATCTTACACTTTTCTTTCCATCTATAGAAAAATTAAAACATCACATGTGTGTACGTGTGGTCTACCGCCTCCACGAAGTAATGTAATTTATTTTTCTTCACTGCATTACCTGTACAGTTTTGAAAATATATATAATGAATAAATAAGATATTAATTACATGATTAATATTATTTATATTATGAAACCATTACCAAGGTGCAAGTACCACAATTACCAAACCGAAATATATGTGGAAAATAGAACAGATGACACCCGAATACTGATTTTAATAAAGAATTATTAATAAATTTGAAATTGTAAATTATAAGGTAATGATAAATAATAATTTAAGTATGAATATTATTATGTTATAGATATAGTATAAGTCTAAATTTATTATACAAGATGTTAAATGGAATATGAATCTATTCACGACTTAAGATAAGTCTTTATGTTATAATCTCACTTTTTATTAGGATTCTTTATGTTTTAATTTCTATTGTAGAAAATTGTATATTATTTATCACTTAAACCAAATATATTTTATTATCCTATGTTTTTTATGGTAGTTTTAAATTATTATTCTATTTTCCCCTCTTTGGTACTCAAAAATACCGAAAGATTATTTTTAGGAAAAGTCAAACTTATTTCTCCTTTTTCGTCTTGAATCTTTTTCCTTTATATCCATATTCCTCAAAACTATTTTATAAAATTTATAATATCCTTTTAAATTATTTTTAAATTTATTTTTTACTAATTTTTTATTTATTTAAAATAAATGTAAAGGAATATTCTTTTAGTTTTTTAAACATTTCATTTTTTACTTTCTTTACAAAAGTGTAAAAAAAATAATCATTTATAGCATGAAAATATTTTCCCACCTTTATTTCCTTTTTTCATTATTAATCTCCCATTACATGTTTTAATTTTTTTACAAAGAAGATTATATTCTCTTAATATTAGAAATTTTTATATTTTTAAAATTTACAAAAAGAAAAGGATAATTATTTCTTTTCAATGCATCCTTCTAATGATATAATAAAATAATTTTTCATCTATGTTATCATACTTTGAGGATTTTTATGTCTCTCTGATAATATTATCATATAATATTATCCAATTACTTTCAATGGATGTCTTATGATGATGATGTTTTAATTATGCTTCATGAAACACAATTTTTTCTCACGGGTTAATTAAACTATGAAGAAATTGTGAATTTTATAATGTTATTATGGAACATATATATACATATATATATATGTTTTTTATTATATGATGGGTGGGTTTGTTATAGCCCTCCAATGCATTGGGTATTGATTAAAATATCAGGAGATCAAAGGGTACACTAATGGTAATCCCAAACCCATTAGGGAACAATGGAGATTATCCCAAGACCAAGAGGGCACACAAGTGATTAAACCAAGCCCAAGAGGGTATATATGTGGTTAGCCTAAGCTCAAGAAGGTACATGAGTTTTTATCTCAAACATGTTATGTGATGAATGTCTTGGTGGGTGTCCTTAATATATGGATTCAATGATTAAGTGTATGATTCAAACTTATATCATGTTCTTATGATATGCTCTCATGGTTCATGACTGATTATTGATTATTTCAAATATTTATGACTCAGGCATTTTATTATTAAAAACCCTTATGCCATAACTTGTTTTTTATGAATTCGGATTTTTTGGGTATGATCTCATAAGTTATGATCAAGTTCTCATAAACTTAACCTTATATTATTCCTACTTATGATCATCGAGTAATACCTCCCATATTTAACCTAACTAATCATCAAATCACACTCTTTAAATTATTCCATTTTCCCAAGTTATGAATAAATTTTTTATGTATGAAATTTATAATAAGTGTATAATGTTACAAGAACATTGGGGGAGATATTGAATATTCTTCGGGAAATAAGTTGATTGTGTAACTAGTATCCAAATACATTAAATCTTTTTTGTTCCCAGGGATGTACTATTGTGAGATGTATTGAAGTTTCATTTAAAATTGTGTATTATTTATGTAAGTGATATATGAGTTTTTGTATTGATCATTACCTATATATCACTATGAATTTAGAAATGTAAAATAAAAATCCTCTAGATGATGTAATTAAACATGATGTTTAAATAAAATGGATTTAAATGAATATAAAATAATAATAATAAATTAATGAAACTTGAAGAAGGTTTTGGATTAAATATTTAATAAATTTATTTTGATTATCATGAGGTTAATGATTCTTATTATGCCAAGTTAGGATTTGAGGTAAGGGAACTCAAAAACCACCATTCTTCATTTGGGTTATACTCACTTTATCTATCTTCATCACATATTATTCTTCTATATTCTATATATGATTCCTCAATATATACCTAGCTTATTTTACCTTTCTTTTTTATGAATATAAAATTTTATCAAGATTTATTCCTAAAATATTCTTTCAAAAATACGGTAAAAGTAAACCTTTCTATTAATCATTATTTTACATATATCATACTTTTAAAGTTTTTATATACTATGAATTCTCAAAATAATGATTATTTTAAGGAAAATGATATGATTTCATTTCTATTTTTTAAATAAACCCTGTACTCTTATCTCTTTTATAGGTTTTTTAGTAATTTGTTAAAACAATATTTATGTAACCCATTTCTATATTTATTTAATTACCTATTTGTAACACCCTAAGGTTTAGATATGTATTTATATTTTAAATAAACACTATTTTCAGCAGCTTTTTTCACATGTGACACTTAACTAAACTGAAACCATGATATATTTCATTAAGATAAAATTATAAGTATTAATTGTGGTTGATATGATGTTTTCATTTAATTTATGGGTAAAAATAAAAGTATCCAAAATTTCTAATCTATGTAGAAAGAAAAATAATGGTGATTTTTAATACTAATTCATTGATAAAAATTAATTAGAGTAGCTAAATAACTAATAAGATCATTTATGATTAAATTTTATTTTCCTAAATATTTTCTTTAAAGGAGTTATACATTTTTATTTTAATAAAATAAATATATTATGGTTAAATGACAATAAAATATATTTTGTATATTAATAATAGATTAACACTATTTTAATTAGTAATTTATAGAATGTAAATGTAAAATTAGTTAATATTTAAAAAGTTTTTTTCCTAAAAAAATATTAGTTTGTTTTACATTATGCTTACATTTAAAAGTTAAATTAAAATAATTTATTATCGGAATTTGAAAAAAATGAACTTTATTTTTGGATTCATCATATCAATATTATCTTGAGATTATTTTTTGGAATTTTTTAGAAATGATTGATTTTTAGATGAATAGTAAAAAAAAGGTTATTTTTACAAATATCATAATCTTTATCACATCATTAGGATATAATCATGGATATAAAATTTATGAATTTCTTTTTTTGAAAAATATAAATTTTATAAATAAAATTTTATATTTAGAAATATTATTTTTAATCTAAAAAACTATATTTGACAATTATAACTTAAGTTGTATTTATCTATAAAACTGTTTATATGCATTATACTGTTATAATTTTAAAATTAATTTTAATCACTTTTAAAAATAAAATCTTATATAATAATTTTCATATTTGAAATAATAATTTCCAAATTATTTAATGAGTTCAATTTTAATTATGGTCAATGAAATAAGTCTGCGGGGTAAAAAATTGACTTACTCTTGTAAAAAAATTTAGAAAAAGTTAAAAATACAGATAAAATTCATAAATATATTAAAATTTTATATATAAGTGTGTGGTGAAGAGTTTTATTGACCAAAACTTTTCCCTTGTCCATCATTATCCACTTTTTGATCTATTTATGTTGAATAGCGTATCTCTTATTACCAAAATGTCACTCCACTCACTTATAAAAAGGAGACTTTCACCACTAAACCTTCATCACACTTTAAGACACATGGTTTGACCAAAATATGAAAAAAATACCTACCAAAGACTCCCATCCATAACCTATATTTATGTGTCTCCTCAAAATACCCCCCCCCCCCCCCTCAATGAATTAATTCATGTTTCAAATGAGTCATGTAAAAATTCTCAAATCACTTTTTTTATTTCCATTTATTGAAATTTTCTTATCCAACCTTAAAATTATATTATACCATCCTGAAATAATAACATAAGTATCATTATTATAATTATTTTTTATTATATTTATGGAATAATCATTATGTACCTTCTTCTATTCCCCTTTGAAAAACAAAAATGTTGTTTGTGTTCTGTGAGAACTAACACCTCCATGAACGACATGTTTTAATTTTCATGAAATCATTATGTGGATAGTTATATATATATAATCAATGAATAAATATGAAATTTATAAGATTATTAAGATTATAAAATTACAAATAAATTTATAATTCCTTTCTCTTTTATGGAAAAATAAAATGTCTCTCGGGCATATGTGTGGGCTACTGCCTCCATGGGTGGCATGTTTTATTTTCATCATTGCCTTAAATGGAAGATTATAATAAATATATCTAATTATTTTATATGATATTAAGGTGTTATATATTTCATGAATATTATTTTGTAATTATACCATGAGAAAATTAACTATCATTGTATTGTAATCTATTGATGTTGGTAAATTACCCAAAATAAGATCATCACTGATTTCATCTCCATGAATCATGGAAAAAATTCTCATGGAATGAAATTAGTGTATTAAGGGTCTTGGAATTTTGAGTAGTAATTTTTAAATCGATCATATATACTTTGAAGTAATATTATACAGCATACATGTTGTAGTGATACGATTGGATGGATATCCTTTCAATCAACTCAGCATGAACAACAGAAAGCTCCAAACACCACCAATTAGACACCAATAAAACCAAAAAAAAAATGTTACAGATAATAACCCCTATTTATTTTATGAATTAGAACTATGGTGAGATTTCACCTAATCACTAAAAAACTCAATGAACATACTTCCCACAAACAGTAAAAAACTCACAAACAAGATTACATTTTTTATTGAAACATTTTATATCTAGGAGAAAAAACTGAAAATATTTTTGTTAATGAGATGCAAGTGAATATAAAACCCATCACCCACTTCCACTACATTTAAATTTTATTAGATAATTAGTTGAAAAATTTCCAAATATTCAGAATACATATATATATGGGCCACCAACTCTTATTTATAAAGGCCTTCATCTTGCGATCTGATCATAGGGACTTATAAACTTCATTCTCAACCTCTAGTTGGCCATGGAATCATATTATACACTATTTAAAATTCTATTGAAATCACCAATAACTGTTACCCATGTATTCAATCCATGCGTATAGAATTTTGGTTTGTGGACTCTTTTTAATGGGACTCCATCCAATGGACTCTGACTGATAGACTTCATCCAATGAGAATTTTTCTGATGACAAGTCTATCTAATGCGATCATTCTGCTAAATATCATCCAATCACACTGAAGCCTCAATGCAAGATTTATCCATCTAGTCATATATGTCTGATGATCTGTATCTGATCAATTCTATCTAATAACCTCCATCTAGAAAACTTTACTTGATGGTGCTAAAAAATCATCACAAAATACAATAATCTCTCACTTGAATATTGCTTCAGGATTTTAGCCTTCTTCAACCTTACACCTGATTTCATCCTATATATGATGAAAGTAGTTTATTCTCACCATTTTATCACCCAAGTCCAACTACAGAATATTTTTTCCTCAAATTTTCTTGGGCTATCACCTTTGGAAAGATATATGTAGGATTATTCTTTCCATAAATATTTTCCAAACCCAATACTTTATCTTATATAAAGCTTCATATAAAGTGATATTTCATGTCAATATGGTTAATTCTTTCATTAATAATTATATTTTAGGTAATATAGATTGAACTCTAACTATAAATGAATAAAATTACTCTATCTAATCCGATACCTAGTTCTTTCAGCTATCACATCAACCATATCAACTCTTTTCCTTATTCAGTAGTTGCAACATACTCTGGTCCTGTTGTAGATATGGAAATAATAGGTTTCAACCAAGACATCCATTAGATCATTTTTCCACAAAAAGTAAATGAAAATCTTGTTGTACTCATATTTGAATCCATGCCTCTAGTAAAATATTCACTGAAAAATCCCTTCAATTTATCATTATCTCTGAAAAATATTATTTTATCTTATAATCCTTTCAAGTATCGAAGGATCCATTTCTTAGTTTTTTAAATTTTCTAGATGATATTAGACATAAAATGAATACAAACTCTCACTAAAAAATTAATGTCTTCTCATGTACATACCATTGCATATACCAAGTTTCCAATAGCTAAAGGAAAAATAGATTTTTCATTTCATTAACATCTTCATCATTTTACGGTACATATGCTTTAGAAATATTGATGTTTTTAGTGATGTGGGTTGAGACAGGTTTACCATTATTCATTATAAACTTCTTGATGACCTTCCTAGTGAAGCTCTGTAACCCCTAGGAAAAATCATTTAAAATTATTCCTCCAAATCCTCAGGAAGAAATGTTGTATTTACATCCATTTTCTCCAAGTGTAGATCATGAAATGAAAAAATGTTCTACACTATTTAAATGGTTGTGTTATTTACAAATAGTGAGAAAATTTTAAATAAATTAATCCCTTTTTTTGAAAAAATACCTTCACCACCAGCCTTTCTTTGTATCTCTTAGTACCATCACCTTCCTCTTTTAGATGGAAATCCCTTTTTTCCAAATATTGTTTTCCATTATGATAGTTCATCTAAATACCATATATTATTAAGATTTAAGGAATTTATTTCCCCCTCTAGGGATAACTCCCACTATTTAGAGTCTCTAAGAGTAGCTAATTATTTCTTGACTATCTGGTTTTCCTATATCTTTTGGAAGTAGAAATGTAATTTAAATTCTAAACCTCTAAATTGGTTTTATGGTATGACTGAATATTCTCATCACAACCGCCAGTTTTTTTAGTGTAACCTCTCTATATAATAGTCATCCAACTAAACATTCTCCATCTAGTACTTGAATTTCTTAACATTCTCAACTCAGTAGACTGACTATCATAGCACCATCTTCTGAAGTATCTCTTTAAGTTTCTAGACATGGATTCCATCAAATAGAATATTCATGATCATCTTGAACTTAAATTATTTATCTAACCTCAACATTCTTCTTGGATAAGATTTGATCTTTCCATATAATTACTTATTTTTTCTAAAATATACTATGAATGATTTATTTCTTTTCATCATCCAATATATGATATCCAAAGTTCTTATCACCATATCAGATGATAAATCACACCTCGTATTTCACCTCAAACTTATCTTTTTCTTTATCATAAACATTAATATACACAATACTTACAAATACTTTTATATGGTTCACCATTAGTATCTTTCCAAAAAATATTTCTTCAAAAATTTATTTTACCAAAGATGAAGTTAGATAATTTTTCACCAAATACACTATTGTATTTATATATTTTTCATAAATTTGATTAGTCATTCCATAGTGAAGTCACATACTATAGGATTTCTATTTTAAAGAAGGATTCATCCTTTTAGCTACTTCATTTTGTTATGGAGTTCCTATAATGGTATTCTCATGTTTGATACCCTTAATTTGGTAATGGTTATGAAATTTGTGTCTATTATATTCGTTACAATTGTCTATTTGAAGACACTTCATCTTTCATTCACACTCTCTTTTTTTCAAAACTATCCACTAAATAAACATCTAAAAAGTGTCATATTTATCCTCTAGGAAGTAAACCTGTCCCTTTTGAGTTCCATAATAATTCAAAGTTACAAATTATAGAGATAATCCATTATAGATAGCATGGAAATATCCAAAAACATTAGAATGAACAATTTCTAGCTTTCAATTCCTTAGATTTCTACGATATAATTTAAAGGAATATCTCTTCTGTTTCCTCATATTAAAACTATCAAAATATATGTTGTCCTTATTATAGAGTTTAATTATTACATATACCACTAGAACATTCATATTTCTCTCACTAAGGTGACCAACCTATATTGTCAAACTTTGAAACTATCCTATGAAGTGCTTCTGATCACTGCAAATTCATTGGTCTGCCCATCCAAGTACAAGGTTCCATTATTCACTTCATGAGTAATTACCATGGACCCACTAGTTAATTTCCAAACTCTATCAGAGAAATAAAATTTTAAATCAATATCATCATACAGCCTAACTAATATGATATTCTTCTAAATACCTACGATATGTCTAACATCTTTCTATCTCAATTAACTTCCATTTTACATTAAAATGTTAACATATTTTCTCCAAACTATTCTAGAGAATTATTATCTACTATATATACTATTCTCAAGCTCCCAATACATAATCAACCATAAAACATCACTCAGTAATTGAATGAAAATATGCACATGATACAATAACCCATGATTTTTCTCGAATGTTCACACATGGTAATAAACTGTTTCCTTCTTCTATTTCACTAAAAGAGTTCATTTTTTTGGAAGTTGAAGAATATATATGATTTCTAAAATCTATCTTGATATATACCTTATCCTCATGAATCAAGAATATTAGACCTAGACTGGCCAATTTAACTTGAATTCTTCTCAAGGAATTATCATTTAAAGACTTCTTCTTCTTATGGTCCTTTTATTGTGGTGATTGTCTTAGTCTTATAGTAATAAGAGAAATTATGAATGGGGATTGTATTTCCTTGTTCCTTAACTCTTCATTTATGATCATGTCTTTAATTTCATAAAATAACATCTCCATATTCTCATTATATTTTTTTTACTATTTTCACCATGGAATCCCAACTTTCTAAAAGTTAAGATAGGAGATGAAAAATATAAACACCATACATGAAAGTTAACTTTATCTATTTGAGTTTCACTTGGATTATATTTAAAACATTCGCATGATATATTACAATTATTTCATATTATGAACTTAATATAGACAATCTTTATATCTGGAAACAATGGTCGAGAACTGTTTTATTCTCATACATTTCATTCCATTCTTCATAACATCTTCAGTATTTTTATTCTTGTAAATTTGGAATAAAATTTTTTGAGAAAGTGATATTCTATTTAAGTCTAAGGCCTTCCTTTCCAACCACCCCCATTCCTTATTGTCAATAATGTCATGAAATTAACCAGAAAAATGGGAATTAATATCTTTTTATATGAAAATATCCTCCAGTTACATCCTCAAAAACCCAAAATATATTCTATTGAACTATTAAATACAAACTTTTCCATCCACCAATAATTGTTAATATAGTAATAAAAATACCATCTAAAATACAAAAGACATGAAATACAAATATAGGAGAAACTATAATGGTGTGAGTTAATTATAACCAATTTTATTTGATTCCAATTTTAGGGAGATCCTATACCTTTGAAGTAGCAATTTTTCATTAAACTAAAAAACATTGTGGGAAATTCATACATCGGACAAACTTTAGTCACACCACCAAACAAAACTCTTTCAAATCACCTAATACTTTGTAGTGGAAATATCTAAACACCACCATATGGACACTAGTGGAACCATGAGACAAAGTTATATCCAATATTCATCTACTACAATGTCTCTACAATGGAACTAGGATGAGAATCCAACTAATCCCCACACAAAATCGATGAACATGCTTCACACAAAAATTAAAAATAAACTGAAAAATAGGATTAAGTGTTTGGAAAAAACATACTCCATACATGGGAGACAACAAAAAATATTTTCATTAATGAGATACAATTGATTACTAAACTCATCACTCACTTCTTCTCTATTTACAAAGTCTTAGACAATGAAGTTAGAAACTTCCAACTATTAAGCATACATCCACAATTGGGCCACCACCTCTTATTTGTGGAGTTATTCATCAGGTGATCTTATCACACTAAATTATAAGATTCTATATCAAAATATAATTTATTGGGGAAACCATTGATGAACTATTTAACCTTCCAAAGAAACCACCAACAATATATGCACATGCATGAAACCCACACAAAGAGAAGTCGGGTTGGTGGACTCTATGTGATGAGACTCTATCTAATGGACTTTATCATATGAGACCTAATCGGATGAGACATATATCTAGTTCACTCTATCAAGATAACTCTGCCCAATATCACTATAGCCCCACTACAAGATTCTTTCATCTGGTTATCTTGGTCTAATGATCTCTATTTGATCATCTATGTTCAATGACCATCATTTGAAAACTTTTTACAGTGAAACTAAATAATATTCACAAGGCCAAAAAATTATAAAATGATAATTCTTTATAAATAATTTATTCCAATACCTTAGATAATATTGGAATTATTAACTTTTATTCAAGGAACATGATTCGATATCTCTATTAAAAAACATGTGTGAAATAATCAAAATTATAAAATCTAATAATAAAAATAAGGAATAACTAACTAATTAATGTATAATAAATGATTATAGCTAAAGAGTAAAAAGAGTTATAAATATATATTAATAATTTTATGAAATAATTTATTTAGATATTTATGTTTATTGTACATTATGTTAAATCACTTTCATGGAACCCAATAAATATGTAAAGGGTTCTTGTATCAATTTGTGTTCATTGATACATATGTCATATTCACACTTGTTTTATTTTTTGTTGCATATATAATACCAATTTTATATATTGTATCATGATTTTTCTTAATTAATGTTATTAAAAGTTCCATTTCAGTTTATCTCTCTCAATAGGTTTTGACTCTAAGTTTAGAAAATCCATGAGGGTTCCATTCCAATATAATTTTAAAATTGAGATTGTTATAAATTTATTTCCATCTCAGAAGAATTTATGTTATCTTTAACTTTAATACAAAAACATATTATTCACCTCTAGTTATTATTACTATTTTTCATTTTCTATTTCAATCTCATTTACCTTGGTAAATAATTTAACCGATGTGATTCTTGAAAGTGAAATTGAGCCCACCATTTCTTTTCGGCTAGGAATATCAATACTCTATGTTCATATTATTTTTAGTTATATCCTTATCCATGCGTAAAGAATTTATTATGGTCACATTATTTTATTTTCAATTTTTTTAAAAAAATATATAAAATAATGTTTTAACATTTTTCACAAGTATCATTTTAAAACCCATTTAACATTTTTCTTTTTAAACATATTTCTTTTTCATTTTAGTAATTCTTCTTTATAAATAATCCTTTATATTTTTTAAAATGTATTTTCAAGTTATTTTAATTATTAATTTTTTTGAAAAGAAAAGAAAATATTTTTATGTTATTCAAAATTAAAGGTTTTATTTTAAAAAATAGTTTTTGATTTTAAAATGGATTTTAAAGGCTTGTGTTTTTAGGAAAGAAGTATTCATTGTTTTTATGTCTTCTCAAATAAAGATTTTCAAATAAATTTTATTTTATAAAATTTGTTTTTTGAAAACCCTTTTTAGTTTTCAAGGGTAATTTTTTAAATATTTTATCAATGTCAAAGTATATCATTTTAAAGAGAACTCTTTTGAAGACATTTCAAGCTTTTCTAAAAAGGATATTTATTCTTGTTTTTTCAATGTGATTTATACAATAATAAAAAAGGTTTTTTTCATCTATTCCAAAATCATTTAAAATTTATTACATTTAAATATGGATGTGCTTAATAATAAAACCCAACTTCTTTATCTGGATGGCTTATTGTTATTTTACCCTTTTTATTTATTAGGAAAATTATTAATATACCATGTTTTTGTATTTTAATATAGATGTTTATTGATTACAAATTCAAGTTACTTGGGTATTTTTTAGCCATCTACGTTTCTTCTATGGATGGATTATATTCATGTTATTCTATTTATTGATTGGATAATGTATGGACATCCTGTATGTTGATACGAGTATTTATGGATTACTAAGGCAATTTTATTATGTATTGAATTGTTTTTAATATCATCATATGGTGAATGTATTGGACTTAATGAATTTTAAAGTGGGGATTGAAATTATAAAGACCTGTGATTCATTAATTGGTCTCATTAAGAAAAAGGTTTGGGTATTTTGTGTATGCTTTCCCAATTAAATAATGATATCTTGGTTGTGGCCTTGATGGAAAAAATGATGTCTCAGCTATGGACTTGATGGAAAGAATGATGTCTTGGCTGAGGAATTTATAGAAAGTATGGTGTCATGTCATAAGGCCTTGGATATAAGATCAATATGTGATATAGTATTCATTTCATCACCATGAGTTTAGTTATTATTATCCATGTGATTATTTAAATTTCCATTTTATCCATGAAAATATTCAATGATAAATTTATTGACTATATGGAATGTTTATTGATCATTCACCCTTCCATAATGTGTTTTTCATTTGTGACCATGATAATTTCTATTTCACACCCCCCCCCCTTTCTGAGCATATGACCTAAACCTTTATTTTGTTTCATTTCCCTAGGGTATCAAGAAGGGATCTTTAAGTTAATTTAAGGATATAAAAAATTAATAATAAAGTTTAAAATAGTTTTATTATGATATTTTTTAAATTTTCCAATGTAATCTAGAAAACATTTATGTATTTAGTCTCCTAAGATAGATAAACTATGGGATAATTTGTGATTTAATCCATTTTATCTTATGTAAATGTAATAAATTAACTATTACTTTCAGGTTACTGGAGTCAAGGTTTTTATAGTTGGTGTAGAGACCCTAATCTTGACGTACATGGACATTACATTACTTTTGCGGAATACTTAGTACATAACAAAAACACACACACAAGGACCGTAATAGTTTAGTGTCTTTGGAAATTCAGAATATAATCTTCTAATCGTGGTGAAAGATCTTCAACATCTCCCATAAAGATCTTCTCTTTTTTTTAACCTCAATCCTTTATTTATATCATGGGGAAAAGAAAACATAAAAGGGTGAGCTCAAATTATCATTAAGGGTAAACAAAATAAATATCAATCACATCATACTCATAAGAACATATCTTTTGGAAATCTTAACCTGCAAAAGAGATCATAATTTCATAACATGGGATAAATCATAGTAGTGAAATGTAATCCCAATAATCATAAACTAAAACATGAAACTTTGTGGAATACACACATAATCATAGATAATCATTTCTTATTAGTCAAGACTCATTTCCAAGACTATCTTAGTGGACAAAGTCCATTTCTGAACTGAGTCACCCTCGTTTCAGTCCTGTTTCACTGAACCGGTATAACCTACCATTCCAGCCATGTCTATCTCATGAGATATAAAATCTTTACCCAATGCATTGGAGGGATATATAGGTCTCACCCATCTCATAATGATACCATTCTTATGTGTGCCACAAAATCATAAACCATACATCGTAGCATAACCCATGTAATAAAAATTGGAATCTTTAAACATCGTGACATCATAAAACAATTAATATAAGATAAAAGAATTCACAAAAATATTTCCATCACAACATAATCAAATCCATGTAATAATATGGATAGAAACAGAACCCTTTATTTTCTTAGATGGAAAATAATTTTGATAAAACACTTGAACTCCATTCTTGAGGAAAATATCATTTCTACTTCAAAATCATTTTTCCTTTCTAAAAATGTCATACAATTTTAAACTAAAAGAATTTGATTAAAAATAAACATGAAAACTTGTAAAGGATGCTTCTTGGAAATAATGTTTTAAAAAATCCATTCATTCCGTATAAGTTAAAAAAAATATTCTTCTCGTACTTTTGTCGGAAAAGTCAAAAAAGTACCTCGTACGAAAAACGACAAAAGATTCCTTTCATATATTTTACTAAAAACTCACCAAAGGGTAAAATAGGTTTTAAAAAAATTATAGGTGGATGGAAATAATATTAAATATTGAGGAAACATGGATGTGGATGATAAAATACACCCCAGTAAATACCAAAGTATAAACAATCTCGGATAAAAATGAGATTGTGATATTTCCCTTACCTTATGTCCGATTTGCTTCGTATGTGTCCGAACCTCCTGTATAATGATTTAAATAATGTCATTGACTTATTACAGAATCATATTAATTGTTATGATATCATATATGGTTCACTTATGACTTTATATTACCCGTTCTTTTGTAAATTCCATGTTAAAGAAGCGTTTTGGGTAAAATCGTTTCATTTATCGTAGGTGTTTGGACTTGTTGTTCTTGACATTATTATTACTTATATCATGATTTACTTACTTCCAGAATATAAAATATGATTTATATATCATATATATTCAGTATATATATATATAATAGATAGATAAATGAAAAGAAACACACCGTTCATGGAGACTGTAGTCCGTACGTACGCATGAACGATGTTTTCCTTTCCTTATTGTCTTGAATGGAAGTAAGTATATGAAATACATATATATATATACATAAATCTAGTAGCTTTATAATGTCATATATTTCATTATTATTTCTTATATATACTTTATAATCATTCTTAAATGGTTAACATGGAGAATGAATCTCATCGCATCATGGAGACGGTAGTCCGTACGTATGCACGAGCGATGATATCATTTCCATAATTATTGAATTGAATTGGAGTGGATGATACAATATATCATAATCAATATGATGTTCTAATAACTATGTATAGTTATTCTTTACACCATTATACCCATCCATGTAAGGTGGTGGTGGAAAATAGATTACACCACGGCGTGGAGACGGTATTCCGTACGTACGCACACGCGGTGATTTATTTTTCCATAGGATGGATAGATGGTGAAATAGGGTTGTTTAATACTTATAATAACATATCAGTATATGAGTGATCCTGATTTTATTACTTCATAATGAAACAACCTAAGAAGAAGAAGTGGAAGAAGAAATAAAGATGAAAGAATCGGTAACGGACATTACCTCTTCTTTGAAGTGCTTTTTTTTAGACCTCCTCTTAGGGAACTAAAATTGGTCTTTGAGGAAGACCAGAACCTCTAGGATGTTGCTAAGGAAGTGGATAATAGAATTTGGCAGGGTTTGGCCGATCTTGAAGGCTCAAAGTTGTGTGAGGAAGAGAGGGAGGAGGTGCCCTTTTATAAGGGAGGAGAGGGGTACCTTTGGAATAACTAAAAATATTATTTTATATTAAGGTCAAATTCGGTTTATAATGGTTCCAAAGGGTCTTATTTCGAAGCTAAAGTGGGGATGGGTCGAAATAATCTCATCCAATAGGATTTACACAAGTTTAGGTTATTATTTTAACCTTATCATTTAGATTTAACTTTACGTTAGATAATTTAACTTTTACCGTGTCTTCTTGTTTTCTTACACTATAAGGTTAATGAACTTACTATAAGAATCCAAACGAACCCCAAATTGTTTATTATTAATATATATAACCTTATCTAATTCATTTGGCCGAACCTTAGATTTTTAGGAATAAAATAACAATTAATAATATAATATTTGTTTTAAAAACTATTTTATGTCAATTTTGACACTATTTAGTAATTGATTTTTGTGAAAATCATAACAGAATGATAAGTTCGAAAAAAATTAATTACATCAATACTAACATGTCATATCAACCTAGAAAATTAGTTTAATTCATAAAAAGTCTCAAATTATATTTATTTGGGTATTTATAACATCAATTATGTCAATATTTCATTAATAAGATAATTACTGCATCATCGTTGTGTCATAAATAAATTAAATTATTTAATGTCTAAAAATTACAAATAAAATACCATTATGTAGGAAATCGTTCTAGATTTCTAATTAATATTTATAGTCTAATTTATCTTATGTATAACCCCATATTAAAAATGTTTTATTAAATAAACTTTGATTTTAACTCTTTTAACCCTTCTTTAAATACATTAATAATAAATGTCCTAATCTAATCCAAGTGGGCCTAAATGGTTATATTTTATTCCTAAGTTTGTTTTTGGTCGAATTACACTTGTACAATAGAATTATGACATGTGTTAGGGTAATAATAATATCATTTTTACCCTTAATTACCCTATTTACTTTTAACCGTGGTAAAAAAAAGTAAAAAGTTACTATTCACCAAAAAATTATTTTCATCTCATTAAACCACATTTTACTTACTGACATCAACCGTGTCTCTCGGATTTTTGAAATTCCACTCACAGAAGTGGTAAAATTAAGTTTTATGGACAATTTAGTTTTTTTTAACTACCACTTAGTGGTTTCACTATTCATCAAAAATTGAAAGTTTTCAGAAAAAACCAAAAATTAGGCCGAAGCTATATTTGATATTATGAACTCAAAAATGATGTCTATTTTACCAAATTCAAAACATATCAGTTTCATTAACTAATTTAATAATTAATTCCCGTCGTCAAAACAAATAGCGTGTTTTTAAGAGATAATAACTATCAAAAGATTGAAACTTGTTTATAAATGGTTTAAATGTGAAATTACATCCAATGACCATCATTGTATTAAATTGTAAAAATATATTCTAAATATACTTTAAAACCACTAAAATTAATAATTTATCACTATTAATTATTTCGATTGAAAAAGTTGTTTTTAATTAAAATTTAGTAATTTCCACTATTCATCAAAATATGAAAGTTATCCGAAAATTTCCAAAATTTCACCCTAAGCTAATTTCGATATTCCGAATCCAAAAATGAAGTCTATTTTGAAAAATAAAATTTACAAAATTTCAAAAAGTGGTTATTACTATTCATAATGGCTAGTTTTAATAATATTTTAATAGCATATCGTTGTTTAGTGAAACTCGGTTTTGCGTACTACACACGCTATCGAGGAAGGTCGTGAATGCGTGTAATGCAAGGCAAGTCAAGGATGCATGTTGTGCAAGATACTTTTGGTGTAGCGTACAACACAAGACATTAATGAAATTAAAAAGAATATTTTTCATAAATTCTCGGGGTGTTACAGTTGGTATCAAAGAAAACTTAGTAGAAACATTGGGAATTAGATTTGTGAAAACATAGATTGTAGAACACAACCCTATGATAGACTCTAGGGATAATTATATGTATAGGAAAACATTCTAAAGTTTTGGTAAAGTATATAGTGTGTGGTTTCCTAGAAATAAAATATGTGTTTAGATATAAACATGTAGATATAGGCTTTGACATAGATGCACCTTGGGGTAATAACCCTGAAAAGTCTGGTTGGGTGTTAACTTGATATTCCCCTAGTCCATGACAAAGAGGTATAACTTCACACCTGGTTTGAAAGTATCAAAGGGATATTCTTTGGTTGATTAATATTCCCTTTATGAGACATTATGAAAGATTTTAATAGAAGTTAATGATATCATATATAACTATTTACATTGGAGAACCTAATAAAAATACGAACATAGATAATCTAGATTTAAACATTTAAATTATTGAGCTAGGTTATGAATGTCATTTATGATTTATATATTTTAAGTTCAAAGTTTTACTTTTCATATATATAAATTTAATAATTCTCATAAAAAATATTTATTCAAGTAATGACTGGAAAAATATGAATTGAGTTAACAATGGATGTGAGGGATAATGTGGTGATTGTCCCAAGGAGATACTTAATGAGATAGAAAATGGAGTGAGAATATTATGGTTATTCCAAACCAGCTATCACAAATTATTATTAACTACTTTAACATAGTTGAATTATCAAACACACTAAAGAAGAGAAGGATGGAGAATTTAAGAGAGTTGAATTTTTTAAAAATTTTATTTATTTTCATTAGAGATTAACCCCATAAATTAAACAAGACCCGTGTAATTAAGTGGTTTTATTAATTTTTTAAATTATGGAAATGAATTATTTAATGGACTTTATTCATGATTTTTATTGATTACTCACTTTCTTGCTTAATTGGACATTCCATAATCTTTGAATCATAATGATAATAAGCTTTTGAAATTGATTATTCATTATTTAAAACATTCTAGAATTTAAATGAAAAACTGATCAAATACAAATCTATAATTATTTTTATTCATTTAAAATTAATTGAAAATCATGAATTAATTCAATGATTTTTCAGAATATATTTGTTAGAAGGATAAAATTTTTATAAAGATTTTTTATATCATTTCAAATTAAATTGGAACAAAATAATTCACTAAAATATTTATGTGTGTGTGTGTGTGTTTATTTCTGAAATATAGGTTGAGGATAATAATTTTAAAGTGTGTAGATTCTATGAAGCATCATATTATTCCTTTATATCTTCCATAAGAAGATAATGTGCTTCCATGAGAATGAAATATCCTGGTTTCATGTAGCACATCACCTCTCCTTCCATGAGAAGCTTCCATGAACAAGTTGTATTCCCTAATTCAATGGAAAATTATTTTTGTGAGGCACCTAGTGAACATGACAATTTTTTCCATACAACCGTCATGAATTTGTTCCCCTTATTCCATGCCTACTTATACCGAAAAGGATACCAACACATGAATTCACACCAAGTGTTAGTGATCTTATTTGGAGTACATTTCAACACCCAAATTGATCTAGTATCTCTGAAACCCACATAATTTTCCTCTCAACTACTTACCTACTATAATAAAATATCTCAGACATATAGATCACACCAGATATGGCTAAAAAAACACAAATTGTAAAACTCAACTCATGTTGAGTTCAGAATCACTATGGAATCTCTTCAACACCCTTATCACAGAACTAGATTCCCAAACTCAAGATAAGTGATGATCATTGATCCAAGATTGAAGAAGGAATGAATGAATCAACTGAAGTCAACGATTACTGTAATTTATATTTTTATTTGTAGGATTGATTAGACCTTAATTATTACCTATATAATTTTTTTTTGGTTGGAAGAGGATTCACACAAGGTTCTTGAAATAATTCCCAAACCAATTATTGTACCTGCATGAATAAAATCCAAAGCTCTACAATTAAACCTCTCGTATCCCACGCACTTTTCACCTCAGCCTGCACCAGTGATTACATCATCACTCAATCCTCTATGCAAACCCCAACTTGGTCTTCTCTCAAATATACATCATAAGACACCGCCATAGTTGAGATCCATCTCATGAATATCCATGTTATAGACTATTCTTGGCTATACTGATATTTTTTATATGTAGGTGCACAATAACATTGAGTTTCCAAACACCTTCCAGTATAAAATTATCCTTCACTGATGTTTTTAAGTGAATCCTAGACCAAATCTTCTATAAAACATGAGTTAAAAATACTAAAATGGAATTTTCTCTTTTCACCATGTTTAGAACTAAACTCAAACCTCAAATTAGTACAACTCTCTTCATGTTTCATCTCAAACTAGGCCCCATTCCATATAGCTTGCTGAAATATCGAGCACCAAACTACATCATTTTGAATTACATGTTAAAAACTAGCCTAATCCTATTTCATAAATTCCCATGAAACCCATTTATAGCACCATCCATACTTTATAGCATCTTCATATTTTCATCCATCCAAATTTCAATGCTTGAGCTCCAACTCTACAGTGCATTCAAATGGCCACCAAAAGTTCTTGTCTACTCAAGCCACTCTAAGATTAAAAGTAATGACATATAGGACCAAATATCAGAGCAAGTACAATATTGAATCCCATATTTTTATTTTGATCCATTCTTTACCTATAAATTTCATCACTAAAACTTTTCATGTGAGGATTGTTACGTTATTCTTGAAGGGAAATCCTCACACAGCACTCAACTTCCCCTAAATCTATGACATAGATGAGCTCATCAACTCTGATTATTCTAAAAGGCATTCATAATTACATCATGTGATAATTGATGCTATATTATCTTTTTTTAATGTGTATTGGAAAAGAATATTATAAATTATGGGCTAAGCGAGAGAAATGTACCCCCTTTGTGGGATGAATATTCTAACTTTTCATCAGTTTTTTTTCAATTCTGTTTATATGTTTAGTGAAATTATATTTCATTACACATTTATGCTGGTGTTCTGTGATCTTAGTCATTCTATAATTGTGATCTCTTAACTCCGTGATAATGTAGAATTAAATTGAGGTAATGGTCCCCTAAGAAGATTGCATGGGAACTCTGAATCCCTATTTTCAATTCCTTAATTTATGATTCTCACTCTTGATGTGGAAGTAAAATGGAGAGAATTGTATGGATGTTAATCCCTGATTATTTCTGAGGAATCTTTTCATTATCCAATCTATAAAAAATGTATCCCTTCCCTCTCTCATTCTACATAGCAGACTAGTGTAGTCGTGTGGACTGGGATATGAATTACATTGATGGAGTTGGATGAAAGGATATTGAGTTCCTCAATTAAGTTAATTCAATACCTCTTCATTGTGTAGTTGGTGGGATATATATGTGCTTGGAGTTCTTCTTGTGTATGTTTAGTTTCACAATTCATATAAAATGGGGAAATCATGGAATTATATTTTCTTGATTATTAGATAAGAACATTTCTATAAAATGAATGTCCTATGCGACTGAGCCCGGATCCAACCCATTTCACTATAACTTGGGTGTTTTTTTGGATTTATTATATTTAAATTTAATAAAAGTACAAAAACTAAACAAATAAAATCTCATTTATTTTATATTTAAAAAAATTAAAAATAAAAATAATAATTCTTAAGTGTTTGATTGTGAAACTCCTAAGACCAAATCCATGAGAGAAGACCCTTGTCAGCAACTATGATGCATTCTAGGTTACTTTTAAATTCTTTTTTATGATGCCTTGGGATATCCCACTCATTAACTTGTGAAAATACTAGGGACTTATATCAAAAATTAACTATCCTAAGTTACTTTATAAAAAATATACTACATTAAAATATAAAAGATAAAATAAAAAATATGGATATTGTATCACTCTCTAAAAAATTCTTATGTATTTTCTAATAGAACTAGAAAAATATACAAACTTTTAGTGATAAATAATTTAATAAGCTTATTGGAGACCGAATTTAAAGCCTGGGAGAGAATTTTTTAAAAGACTTAGTAAAAGAACAAAAATATGTTTCAAATTTTTTCCTTTAGTTTTATGCAAGAGAGCTAAAAAGGAAATGTGAAATTCAATAAGAATATATCATATCTCCAACATTTGAAGTTAAAATAAATTATTCTATGAAACAATATTACGATGCACCACATAACCCCACAAGTGAATTTCCAATATCATTTAATTTGAAAATATAGATTCTAGTTGATACTTTGGAGGGTGATAAATCTAATTTAGACTATTTTTATCTTAATATTAGTCAAGATAAAATCTCTCATGAGATTTTGTTTCTTAATGTTGTAGACTATTTCATGTTACTATAGGATATGGTTGTAGAAAATTAAGGACTTATGGGTGGAGTTGAATATCTTCAAGCTGAAATAGAGGAGTATAAGTTCTCAATGATACCCATAAAGAAAAAAGAATAAATGGATAGTCTCACCCCACTATCTAGAGCTGAGTTAAAGGATGAATTTTACCTACTTCCTACCACCATGAATTATAAATCCAACACCAAAAAAGGGATAGATAGATACCATACTACTAAGAATGGCCTCTATGAAATGAAGAAAGTTGTGAAGTATAAGGAAACCAAAAACATATGGTGTTTTATATTACACAACCCCAACTAACCAATAGATTGACGATAATACGTGGTATTTTCTCGCTATAGATAGAGAAAAAACATACCCTCTTGGGATGGATAACCCAATATTTTATTTATCTTTCTTTTTTTCCATTATCTAAGTTTGAAATAAATTTTTAATGTTTAATTATGTTTTTATATTGGTTTTACTTAAGTGTAAAAAAACCTAGGAGATGTCAGGATAATTGAATTCCATCATGTTTTTTATTCCTCAATTCCCAAATAACCTAAATACCACTACAAACACTATTAAAAATACCGTGAGTTCAATCACATGAAGATTAGTACCCTAAAACCATAAGATCAAAAACTCCTATATCTCCCCCACATGCGTATTGTCACAAAACAGATCAGGATTCCATCCAACCAAACACTCCACCTGGCCTGAAGGGTGTTCTCAATCCCCACAGGCTGGAAACTAGTGTCGTACATCCAAAGAATCATAATGAGAATGATTTATCCCAATAAATAATCAGGATCAAAATGAACAAAATTGAATAGGAAGAAAGATCCAAAAACTGATCATCAAAAATATACAAATAAATCCAGATACAATAGATGAAGAACAAAACAGAACTAAATAAAAAACTAAAACTGGGTCATGTTGTCATGATCTCTACAAGACCTCTTGGTCACCACCATCCATAAGACCAACCTATTCCAAATGTAAACTTAAACCAGAAACCTGGACCTCCAAAACATCTTGGGTCTACCGACACTGAAAGGTACATTTAGGGTGTGAAATTAAAATCTTAGTAAGTAATCACCATAGAATATGCATTCACTTTCCCAAAATATTCCACAAAATCTTCTTTGAATTACATTTAGAAAATAAGTTTTTTGATATTTTAACAACCAAACACAAATTTCCACAATTTCTTTTCTTAAAACAACCCACACATCTTTCATTTTTTTTAAATTTACATTCTACAACCCAGTTCAAAACCAAAACCCAAGTACAATCCATACCATGTAACCAAAAAGGGCAATGAATAAAGTAAATAAACCCAATTAAATAGGTAAAATCTATAAATCATAATATTTGAATTATAGTATAAATAAACAGAAAAAAATGGGATCTTCCTGAACATCCACAGATAAATCCCTAGAAGTAATCATATCAGACTCACCTACCAGCATATGGTGCAGCTCCATAGTCAATAAATCACTGGCCTTTTTAACTGAAATCTTGTATCAAAATCCCACATGGCCTCTAAACATCAAAGCGGTGCCAACCAATATAATCATGTTCAACAAGAAATCATCACCTAACCCTCTAAAAGATTCCTAGAAATTACATGGTAATAGTACAAGGTGAAAGGGAGATACCCTCACACACATGTCTCACTGTACCTTCCGCCACCACACTTGCTTATCCTAAACACCGACACCACCAACACGATAACTCACACAGAGGAAATCCTCCATATGGGTTTCCATATTACAAAAAGTTGTTCACAAGTTCCAACTGATCCAACATATCATATGAGTTTCAAAAGAATTTCTTAAAATTCACTAAGATTCTAGATGGGTATTTTTACTTCCAAAACCACAATTAATTTCCAAAACATTATAAGTTTCCAACCGGTCCTTCAACACTAGAAATTATACTATATTAAAAAATGTTCCAAACCATTTACAAAACAATATGAAGCACCAATTTCATGTTCACAATGCCAAAGGGGGCATTAATATGTCCAAATCCAAATACATTTACAAAACCATTTCCAAACTATAATAAAACAAGCAACCATTTGAGTTGTTCTAGATGTACCTTTATTCTAAAAAATCAGCAAAACATGTATCAATTTCCAAATAGGCCAAAATTTTAAGAACACATTTGAATGAACTTTTATAAATCACAATAGGGAACCAACACACCATTTAGAAACCACCGAGATGTTTTGAGGGAAAAGGGGATCACTCTTAAGTGTCTTCTTCATTTGTATGCCCACCCATGTTTTCACTCTCTGCACCCAAGGATGTTCCAACATATAATGACACACTTATAGTTTCCATGAAATAATCCAAAAAACATTCTTTTATAAAAAACCACTTTCCTTTAAACCAAAACACAAGTCACACAATTTCAATATCAACAATAAGGATTCTAAAACTGGGAGAATATTTCTAAAACATTTTTACACAAACCTTTATACCATAAAAAGGAATCCAAACAACACATAATGCCAAATTTATAATTTCACTCCAGTTATAAAAATATAAAAAAAGTCCAAATAACACCACAAGTGCTCAAATTCACTTTATAACTTAATTTATATTTTAAAAAACCTTATGTGCATAACTATATGACATATTTGATGAAACCTCACTTTAAACCACTTCGACAGATTTTTTCCAACATTAAAACACTATACCAAGAAAAGAAATCATAACACAAGAATATGAAACAAATTTTTATACTATTTCAAAATCCCCAAGAATAAAATGTAATGCATTAAAAAGGAAATGGATAGAAAAACCTACCTCAATGGAGTGCAGATGCACTAAAACTTTAAGGGAATGAAGAATAGGCCCCAAGGAAAAATATACGCTCCCAAGATTCAAATAAAAACAACCCAATTTATAAAAACTAGTCTCTATGGTTTGTTAAAATAAGAACCCACCATGGAAACACCAATAAAACATGAATAGGGAAGAGAAAGAAGAGAGAGATGGTAAAAAAAACCATAGAAACTCACCTTAGATTCAAAGATGGAACATCCATAGAGGTGAATCCAAGAGGATTGGGTTTTTCGAACCCCTTCATATGCCAAAAATGATCCAAGGGGAGGGGAAAAAGTTGGGGTAAAAATAGGGGATTGTGGATTAGGGATTTTAATGTTTTAAAAATCTAGGAAGCTCGAATGGTTTGGTAGCACGGTTTCCAAACCGTACAAAAACTGTGCGATAGACACAATCCAAATGCACAGAACCTCGCATATGGTTTCTTAATTGTTTTCCAAACCATGTTCAACTTATGAACCTAGTCCTTGGACTCCAAAACTAGTTGTACAGTTACCTAGTAAAATCCACATGGTTTACCCAAACCGTGCGCTAACCGTGAACAAGCCAAAAGCTCACCTGATACTTCCAAAATTCAAAAATTTCAACTATGGATCAACCTAATCCTCAAACAAAAAGATCCAAAGATGATAAAAGAATAAAATAAAAGATCTTAAAAGTTCAGGGTGTGAAAATTCTGCCCACCAAAAACACTTTCTACCCATATAAAGTCACCCACCTGAAAGATAAGAAAAACTCGGTCCCAAAACTAAATAAAGTCAAACAAAACCATGATCCTCGGGGTGAAATTTCACTTCATAAGTAACATATGACTAAATCTAAACAAAATCACAACATGAAAAACAATGGTATAACATGAGAGGTTTGTTCCCACCACAAGATCGTAACTATCACCTTGGCATGACCTCATATTGGCCCAATGAGGGATCTCCCAACACAACTAACCCAAAATTCTTCGCACGAGCTAAGAAAAACCTCCATAAAAACTGAAAATTATCTACATAATCCAATCCCCCAACACATGGGGAAACCCACAAAAGAAACCTAAACCAAACAACAAACTCAAACACAAACTAAAATCAACCATTTCATCAAGCACAAATATCTCCAAGAAAGCACAATAGAAATAAGACCAGAACTAACCCACACAAGGGTTAATCACACCCAAGAAACAAAAACCAATCTAAGACCCACATTCAGATAAATATGACCACTCAGATCACCAAAGAAAAAAACATCACAATTTAAAAAGTAAATACGAACTTACAACGACAAAAAATTTAAAAGAAGGAGACTCTAAACGTCATCACCACAACACGGAAGACAACTAGATAAAATTTCCCCACACCCCTGGTGATTCTTGACTATGAATGAGCTTAACTCTGATACATTTTTCTAGAGCCCTGATGAGTGAATCATCCACTGCCTCAAAGTTAGGCACTATCATCCTCTGATCAAGGATTATTAGTTGGTAAACACTTCTTACAAAACTTCTCCATATGATCTAGAAAACCACAATGATTATATGTATTTAGAGGATTGTGACATGATGGCTTTAAATGTCCAAATTTTTCACACTAGAAGCTCACAAGTGAATGGTCCAACAAGATGGAATCCATAACCAATAGAGGATACCTTTTAGAAATAGGTTCATCTGGCACACCCCTCTCACCAGATAAGAAACCATTATAAGAACCCACCACCACTAACTACACCCTGAGAACCAAATCATCCAAAAATATCTTATCTTCCAACTTTTCAGAACGTGATTCACTGAATGAGTTTTATTTTTCCATGATCTCTATATGAAGTCCCAAAAAAAGATGATCTTTAAATTTATCCTCTAACACCATGTCTAGAGAGAATGAAACCAACTCTTTGAAGTGTTCAACATCAGCTTTCACTAACTACTGGCCTTGTCAAACATTCTATATCTCTTCCACCTTCCTTTTATTCACCTCCTCAAGTATAAACCTTTGTACAAAAGTGGTCTTAAACAACTCCCATGTCATCCCAACTTTAAAATATGACATTAAAATCATTCCCCACTGATCTAAAATCATACCTTCTAATAAACCCAAAGCAACACGCACTTTAATTGATTCAATAGTTCGAAATGATTTAAAGAAACTATCAACTTCCTCAAGCCACACCACAACCTCCAATAGACCTTGATCACCACAATAGATAGGAAAAAATTCAGAAGAACCAGAAACTGGGAAAGTCTTGTTGGAAATGTTGGAGACCTTTCTGGGTGTCCTTTTCTGAATAACATATGGAATACAAAACCAGAATCAACATAAAATTGAAACACAATCACAAAGAACATGTCCAATCAGAATAATAAGCTCACAAGAAAACAAATACAATCACAATAAAAAACTCTCCTTTCAAACACCAATATTTCATTTCAATTTCAAAATTGCCTTCTTCCAAGGCCACTTTCCAAAACCCAAAATACATTTTAAAGAAAACTAAATTTCTAAAACCATTTTCCCTTTCAAAAACCCACTCATAAAATCTAATCCGAACCATTAATTAAAAATAATTATCTTTAAAATCCTATGAACCATCACATATGTGTCCATCCCCTTCCACTTATCCCATGAACACATGACAACATGCACTTTCCATACATACCCACACATATGAAGATATTCATAAGAAGTACTAAGGGCCTCACTTTCCATTTCACCATCAAACCTAAGAATTATAAAATCTTCAATCCAAAACACTTTCCTTTAAAAACTATTCTTTAAAATTACAAAACCACTTAAAATAAATCATTTCAATTTAAAAAACCACTTCCATTTTAAAATCTTACTCACACCAACCGAGACCAAAACAAAACATTACTCACACCAAACTACCGTAGTGTAGAACAAGTAGTCATTCCTAACGTAGAGACACAGTTAGTGGGTCATACCCCAAGTAAGCATCAATAACTAAGAGGGTATTGAACCATGTAATCAAACTCCACATGGGTCACTAATTCATCTAAGATCATGAAATAACATAGTCCCACCTCCATTTTCATTCCTCAATCAAAAATGAATACAAAAGACTCAAATCCTAGACTATCCCTAGAAACTTGAGGATTAGAATGAGCAAGGGATGAGGTCCTTCCCATACCTACCTATTGAAATCTGATAGACCTAGTCTCTAATATACCTGACACCCCAAATATAAATGGGACTCCTTTGATACCATTGTTTTCATGAACTATATTGGCATTCCATCCAACCCAGCACTCGACTAGGCCAGAGACATGACCCAAAGGGTGTTCCTGATCCCCATGAGATGGAATCTAGTGTTGAGCATCGAATTAATCACAATGGGAATGATTTAGTCCAATAAATAACTAGGATAAAAATGAAAAAAATTGAATAAGAGGAAAGATCCAATAACTTATCATCAATAATATAAAAAATCTAGATACAATAGTTGAAGAAAAAACATAACTGAATATAAAAAAAATTACACCATGCTACCATGATCTCCAGATGACCTCTTGGTCACCACCAACCATAGGACTAACATGCTCCAAAGGTAAACTTGAACAAAAAACGTAGACCTGGAAATCAGATCTATTATTCCAACACTAGAAGTTATAAGTAGGGTGTGAGCTTAAAATCTCAATAGGTAATCACCAAAGAATCCATGCATTCCCTTTCCCGAAACAGTCCACAATCACTTGTTAGAAATAAATTTAGAAAATAGGTTTTTAGTCATTTCAACAAACAAACACATCTTTCCAAAATTTCCTTTTTTAAATCAAAACACATAGCTTTCATTTTTAAATAATAGTTTCACATTCCTCAACCCAGTTCAAAACCAAAACCCAAGTACTATCCATACCAAGTAACAAAAAGGGCTATGAATAAAGTAAAGGAACCCAAATAAAAAGGTAAAATCTTACAAGCCTAATATCCAAAGTTCAGTAGAAATAAACAGAATACATACATAGATAATCATGGGATTTTCCTGAACATCCCTAGATAAATCCATGGATGTACTTAGATCATACTCACCTTTCAGCATATAGTGCAGCTCCATAGTCAATAACTCACTAGTCGTTCTAACTTAAAACTAGTAGAATAGTGCCACCTAGCCTCTAGACATCCAATGGGTACCAACCCGTCTAATTGGTGCCAATAAGAAACTATCACTTGAACCTATAAAAGATTCCCATGAATCCCATAGTAATAGTACAAGGTAAATGGGAGAGGCCCTCACACATGTGGCCCACCATACCTTCTTCCACTAAACTTGCCTACCCCAAACACCGACACCACCCACAAAATAACACACTCTGTAGAAATCCTCCATAGGGGTTTCCAACTTATAATTACCCATTCAAAAGTGTCAATCGGGCCAACATATCATACGGGTTCTAAAGCTATTTCTTATAATGAACTAAGTTGCAATTGGGAATTTGTACTTCCAAAACCACAATTTGTTTTGAAAACTTTATAAGGTTCCAACCAGGACTTCAACACTATCAATTAAAAGATATTAAAAAATATTCCAAACCATTTACTAAACAATATAAAACACCACTTTTAAGTTCACAATTCCAAATGGTCCTTTAATATTTCTAAATCCAAATACATTTACAAAACCATGTTCAAACTAGAGTAAAACATGCAACTTTATGGGATGTTCCAAACAGGCCTTTATGAAAAACATTTACCAAAATATGTCTCAATCTCCCAATGATACAATATTTGAATAACAATTTTGAAGTCACTTTTAGAAATCACAAAATATAACCATCACACAATTTAGAAACCATCATGACATATTGAGTAAATATGGAATCACTCTTAAGTTTAAACATCATTTGGATGAACATTCATTTGTGACCTTCACACTCCCATGGATGTACCAACATCCAATGAAACACTTTTAGTGTCGATAAAATCATCCAAAGACAATTATTTTAAGAGAAACCACTTTTTATTAAACCAACACTCAAGTCACACAATTTTGGAGTCAACAATAAGCATTCTAAAATTGTGAGAATCCTTCCAAAACATTTTTCCACAAAAAAATATACCATAAAAAGGCATCCAAAAAACATATCAATCCCAATTTATAATTTCACCCATGTTATCAAAACATAAAAAAACCCAAATAACACCACAAGTGGTCAAATTCACTTTAAAAATTAATTAGTATTTTAACAAACACCTTATGTGCATAACTAAATGAAATATTTTAATAAACCCTAAATTAAACCACTTCCACGAATTTTTACAACATGAAAACACCATACCAAGAAAAAAAATCACACCACAAGCATGAGAAAAACATTTGTATACTATTTAAAAATACCCAAGAATCAAATGAAATGCATCAAAAAGGAAGCGGACAAAAACACCTACCGCAATGGAGTGAGGATATGACAAAACTTCAAGGGATGGAATAATAGGCCCCAAGGGACAATATTTACACCCTAGATCCAATTAAAAACTACCCAACACATAAACCCTAGCCTCTAGGGTTTCTCTAAACAATAACCCACCAAGGAAACCCCAAGAAAATAAGATAAGGGAAGATATAGAAGAAACAAATGGACAAAACCCCTTAAAACTCACCTCAGATTTGAAGGAGGAACATACATGGAGGAGGAGGATCCAGGAAGAGGGGGTTTTGGGACCCCTTCTTGATAAAATAATTAACCAAGGGGAGGGGCTCGATTTGGGGTAAAAATATTTGATGGTAGATTATGGATTTCAATATTTTAAAAATCTAGGTAGCTCCCATAGTTTGCCAAACCATGTGATCTCCACTATCCAAATAGATAGAACCCCATACACGGTTGTTGCATGGTTTCCCAAACCATGTGAAACCCATACACCTTACCCATAGACCCCAAAACCAGCCACATAGTTACCTGGACAATGCCATATGGTTTACCAAAACCATGTGTGAACCATAAACAAACCAAAAACTCACCTGAGACTCCCAAAATTCAAAAAATTAAATCGAGGGTCAACTAGAACCTCAACCAAAAAGATACAAAGATGAGAAAAGAATATAATACAAGATTTTCAAAGGTTTAGGTGTGACACATATAAACTCCCATTTTCTAACTAACTAGATTCTTGGTGAAGCTTTCCCACTCACCTTCAAAAGTCAAGTTCTAGAAGGATTCATTATTAAGATTCTCACAACACCATCATCACGAGGTTATAAGAGGATAAAAATAACGTAAATGATGAACTTGTTGAAATAGGTACTATACATCAATGAAAATTTTAAATCTCTACACCCACACCTCTAGTATCTTGTACACTCTTTACCTTAGCCTACACCCATGCTTGCACCAACACATAATCCTCCACATAGGCCCAAATATATTCATCACTCAAATATGCATTAGGATTCACTACCCAAATCAAGATACTCCCCTTAAATATCTGTAACAATGCCTAATCTTGACTAGTATGAGCTTGTACAAATAAAAGTTTACAATAGCATTGAGTTTCCAAACACCTTCCTGATCGAAAGCCTCCATATCATAGGAATTGAAATGATATAAAAACTACCTCTTACATATAATCGAAGATCCAAATCTTATAATAATGATATCACCTATTTTCCCTCATTTAAACACCAATATCAAACCTTTAAATAGTATATCTCTCTTCATTTTTGATCTAAAAACCAAACCACATGCCGTGTAGTAAGCTACAAAATCTGAGTACCAAACTCCATCATTTTAAAGGACACATAAAAAACCATCATAATATTTTTTTCATCAGGGTTGATTCTACCTAGTCAGAGCACTATCCATGATCTATTTCATTATCACGTTTTTTTTCAATCAAATTGAAATGCTCAGTATCTAGCTTTACAGTGCATTCAAGTACCAACAAAATTCCTCATCTTCTGAGACTTCTCCATAACAAAAAACAGTGATGTATGGGCCCAAAGTTCTAACTTCGTATAATATTTATGAATAGAATTTGATTTATATCCATCTTGCAACCAACATGTGGGTCACTTAAACTCATCTCGTCAGGCCTATAGTAGAATGCTCGAAAGCAGATACTCACATAGCACTCAACTTCCATTAAATTTGTGACACACTGAAACAGATCAGCTTTGATTCTTATCTAAGGCATGTGAAATTAGATAATGGGATAATTGATATAGGATTTTATTATTTTATTTCAATAGGTTATGGTAAATTGTATATAAATTTATGAGGTGATCAATAGAAATATACCCCCTTCATAGGATAAGTGTTCTAACTTTTTTTCTTTTTTCCAATTTGCTTAATATGTTAACTGAAATTATATTTTGTTCTTCATTTCTACTAGCATTTTTTGATATTATATCAGTTCATAATTATGGAATCTTAAATCCATGATCATGGGGAATTAATTTAAGTAATATATCCCTAGGGAATCCTTCATAATCACTCTAAATCTTTGTTTTCAATTCTTTATTTTATGATTCTCTCCCTTAATACTAGAGTGAAATAGGGAGAATTTTATGGATGATTATTATATGATATTTCTGAGGAAAAGATATATTCTCTAATCTATAAAACCTCTTATCACTCTCTTCACTCAGTCTACAAAATATACTAGTGGAGTTGTGTGTATTGGGAGATGAACAACATATGATAGAGCTGGGTAAAGAGACAATGATCACCTATATTGAGTAAATTTAATGCTTCTTCATTATAGAGGAGGTGTTCTAGATATGCACTGGGGGTATTATTATATATGTTTGGTTTCCCAATTTAGATAGAAAAGGGAAATATTGTAATGATATTGAATTGAATTTTGGATAAGAACACTAATGGATAATGAAATTCTCATGTGATCAACCTTAGATCCAACCCCTTTTCACTATAACTTAGGTTTTTGTGGTATGTATTTTAAATTCATTTCATAAAATTAATAAAACAAGACCAATAAAATCTTACTTCTATTATATTTAAAAACTTTGAAAACAAAAACAAAAATACATAATTGTTAGATAGTGAATCTCATAATCTTACCTCTTGGATAGATGACCCTAGTTATCCACTAGGCTACATTCCACATTTCAAATTTTTTTGAGGGCCTCATGATAGACCACTCATCAATATTAATGTATGGTTTGTGGATAAATACCATGGAGTAAAGAATATTAAATTTCTTATGCATCAATAATGTAGGAAGAAGCAAGTAGGGAAATATATCCAAGGAACTAAAAGATCCTTTTTATATGGAAAATGTGTATATATAACAGATAATTTATAAGAAAAAATGAAAAATTATGTTAACATGATGAAGGGATATAAATTTCATCCTAAGGTGCCACTAAAGGTTAAATTTCATAAAAATGGATAACATTAGAATTATCCAAAAAAAATCCCTAGTAAAATGGATATCAAGGATGATGAGAATTAGCAACCGCATGGACCAAGGGAACAATAAAGGGAATATATGATAACCACTAAAGTAGATTGTTATAACTAAGGAAAAATTATCCTCTAATCTAGAGCTGTTGATATCTTTTAATATTTTTATTCTAGCCACTCTAGTGTATTTAGGACGTTTTCTAAGAGCACCAAATCAACACACCAATGATTTGGTATTGAATTATCATGTAAAATTCTAGTAGTATGGTTATTATATACCAACTTGATGTTTTTTGGGAAATAAATTATGAAAATATTTTTATTCTCCCTTTAAATAAATTTAACATGGTTTTTGAAATTGATTATTTCTCTATAATTAGAGTCAAAATTAATTTTAGGAATATGTAAATCACATTTCATATCACCCTATGATAATATTTCAATGAAATAATTATTATGAACTCCATTTAGAAGAAAATCCTATAATATGGGTCTTGATATTTAATGATGAGGGACTCTTAGCACAACTGGTTGGAAAGAAACTCAATATTGGGTATATTCCTATTAAGAAGGAATATATGAGTTTTCTTGCCTTACCCATGTTTGTTAGGTGGATATATCAATAGAAATTAAATCTTCAATCATGCATTTCTTATAGATACCCTATCTTCTTTATTTAAAAAGTACTAATTAAAATTTTAAAGATGGAATTTATTTAAGTACGTAGAATATAACACCCTAATATTTCAATATTCAATTCTCCTTTAAATAAACAATAGTTCAATATTCAATTATCCTTTAAATAAACACTATTTTTAACATCCTTTTTAAAACAAAACATCAAACTAAAACAAAATAGTTATACAGTTTATTAATATAATATTATAAGTATTAAATGTGGTCATTATAATTTTTTTTGTTGAATTGGGGGGTAAAAATATAATAAATCGGCTTTTTAACAATATAAAAAAATAAAAGAGGTTATTTTTAATACTAATTATATGATAAAATTCAATTCGTGTTTTTAAATAAAAAATAAGATCATTTAATTCTTAAAAATACATTTTCCTTAAAATTACCTTTTTAAATGATATAAATTCTTATTTTAAGAAACTAAATATATCATGTTTCAATTATAATAAATTATATTTTTGATATGAATAATATATTAACACAAATTTATTTAGTGATTTAAAAAAAATAAGTGTAAAAGATGTCGAAATTTAAAAATTCATTATATTAAAAACATTATTTTTATTTTTTTTATATATCCAACTCAAATCTAAATTGATAAATTTTATAATTTTAATTTTAAAAAATGAATATAATTATTGGATTCATAAATTTAATATTATATAGAGATGAATTTTTGTTATTTGTTTGGAAAATATCTATTTCTAAGTGAATAATATAAAATATCATTTTTACAAATACCATAACTTTTATGGTGTAAATATGATATAATAATGGATTAATAATTTATGAAACCTTTTTATTAACCAATATGTACTCTTTAATTTAAATTATATATTTTAAAATATTAATTTTAACTTTCAAAATTATATTTTTTATTTTCAAATTAAGGTTATATTTTTCTCTAAAACTGCTTTTATACGTTATACACTTATTATTTGAAAATTAATTTTTAACATGTTTATTAATTTAATATTATAAAATTATTTTAATATTTGGAATAATAATATTCAATTTATTTAATGAGTTCAATTTTAATTTTGGGCATTAAAATTAGTTATTGAGGGTAAAAAGAAGAGTCTCCATAGTAAAAGTTAAAACTAAAGAAAAACGACATATAATTCCTAAAAAAATTATCACCAATTGTTTTTTATGGATTTTATCAATCAAAACTCTTCACATCTCCATTATTACCTACTTTTGGATCCACTTTTCTTGAATAGTGCACATATTATTACACAAAATGTCACTCCCTTGACTTATAAAAGGATTCATTCATTACTCTACTTTCCTTACACTATAAGACTCTTAGTTTGAAAGAACACTACCAAAATACCTCCCAAAAAATCCTATAAATATCCTATATCTTCTTTTTCTCCACAAAATACCACCCCTTGTATGCATAATCTAATTTTCAAAGGATTTATTCCAAGCGGTAAAGTAAAAAATTCTAAAATCACTTCTTTTTATTTCCATTATTTTAAGTCTTATTATTATAACTAAAATTTTATTATGAAAACATAAAATTATAAAATAATTATAATTAGTATAATTATGTGTTATTATACTTATGGTAAAATCATTATTTTCATTCTTCCCTTCTCCTTAGAAAAAGAAAAATCGTGTGTGTGTTATTGCGAACTCTCACCTCCATAAATGATGTGTTTTATTTTTCATTAATTTCATAGGTGTATAGTTTGAAGAAAGTAATTAATAAATAATTATTTAATATATATATATATATTAACATTTTTAAAAATTAAATAAATTATAATTTCATTCCATTTTATGAAAAAACAAAAATTCCACTCTTGCGTACATGCAGACTACCACTTCCTTGAACAACGTGTTTTATTTTTCATCATCTACTTACATGGATGATTCTAAAAATATATTGGATAAAAGAATAAGATATTAAGTATTATTATATTTCATGAATAATATTCTTCAAGGATTCCACAAAAATATAAATATCTTTATATTTTAATCTATTGATATCTAAAAATTTCCTAAAGTAAGCTCTTCACCGATTTTATATCCATGAATCATGACTATAATTATCATGGAATGAAATTATAACTTTATAAAAAAATTGAATCATTTATTATATTACCTTGGATAATCATGTAATGATGAATATTTTTTCAAGGAATGGGGTTTGATTTTTCCATTACAAAACATATGCAAAATAAATAGTATTACCACATCTAATAATAATAAGTGATAACTAACTAATAAATTTTTAATAAATTTTTTTAAAAAGAATAAAAATGGTTATATATATGAATATGTTAATTAAATGAGTCATTAATATATTTATTTTTATTATATATATTGTTAAATTTCTTTCATGGAAGATGAGAATTAAGGTAAGGGTTCACATCTCAATTCTATTACTTTGAGACTTATGATATAATCACCAATTATTTTATTTTGTATTGTGTATATAATTCCTCTTTAAAAAACTATATCATTTTCCTCTTTAATACACTGTATTTACATTTCAATTTAAATTTATCACTCTCAGTAGGATTTAACACAAAGGTTATAAAATTCATAAGGTTTTCTTTCCAATCTCATTTTCAAATTAATATTGTTAGGAATATATTTTTATATGGGTAACATTATGTGAAATTTATCTATAAAACACCAAAACAATTATTAGAATTTGGTTATTATTGTTGTCTTATATTTCCTCTCTCAATTTCATTTCCCTGGGTAAATAATTTTCCTGATGTGATTCTTTTTTGTGAAACCAACCCCACCACTTTTTTTCGGTTGGGAATATTCCTACTCTTTGTAAATATTCATTTTATAGATATCCTTATACATTCTTAATTAATTGATTAAATAATTTTTATACTATTTTTAATTTCTTGAAAAAAAATTAAAATAATTTTTTTATGTTTTCCACATGCATCATTTTGTCACAAGTATCATCTTTAAACCTTTTTCTATGTAAACACATTCTTTCTCTGTTATGGTCATTTTTCTTTACAAGATTAAGTTTAATGTTTTAAAATAGTTTTTGAAATTATTTTTATTATTAATTATTTTGAATAGAAAAGTTAATATTGGTATATTTTAAAATGTAAAAGTTTTATTTTGAAAAGGAATTCTCGATTATATAAGGTATTATAAAGGCTTGAGTTTATAAGAAAGAAGTCTAGTGTTTCTATCATCTTAAAGAATGATTTTGAATAAATATTTATTTTATAATTTTTACTTTTGAAAATAATTTTTGGTTTTAAAGGATAATTTTGAAAATATTTTATCAATATCAAAGTATTTTATATTAAATTGAACAATTTTAAGGAGATTTCAAGCATTTAAAAAAAAGGATATTTCTTTTTTTTCAAAGTGATTTATCCAATAATCTTAAAAGGGTATTTTTCATCTATACAAATATACTTTAGTGTTTCTTATTTCACTCTCTATATTCTTAGGGAAACCATCCAAATAATTTCTCTATATAGACTATTATCATGTTATCTTGTTGATTAATTAGGGAAAGTATTGATATCTCCTATGTTGTATTTCAATAATAATGATTACTGATTACTAAGGCAAGTTGATTATGTAATTTTTAACGATCCACGTTCACTATCAAGATGGATTATGATGATTTTATTCCATTTATTGACTAATAAATGTATATACGTCCTATATGTTGTTATTACAATATATATGTTTATGGATTACTAGAAAAGTTGATTACGCATTGAATTTTTGTTCCAAACATTCATATAGAGAACGCATTATACATAATGAAGTGATGGGGTGACATTATATAGCCCCATGATGCATTTATTAGTCTCATGAGATAAAAGGTTTGGGTATTTGTTTCATGCCTACCTAATTAAAGAATGATTTCTTAGTTGTTGAATAGATGGAAAGAATGAAGTATTGGATACCGCCTTGATATAAATAATGATGTTTTAGATGAATAATTTATGGAATGTATGATATATTGTAACAAGACATTGATAGTAAGATCAATATGTTTGGAATTATGGATTCCATCACCCTGAATTAATTTATTATTATCCAAGTGATTACTTACATTTACATGTTATCTTTGGATATATTTAATTACCATGTTAATAATATTGTAATTTTATTGATCATTAAATCTAATATAATGTGTATTATATTGTTACCCATGATAATTTCCATTTTATTAATCCGTCTACAAAACATTAGATCTCACCCATTATTTTTTTCCTTTCCCCAAGGTACCAAGATGAGATATTTGAGTAAATTCAAGGATGTACTAAAATGAATAATAAATTTTTCCAAATGTTTATTATGTTATGTTTTAGAGTTTCCAATGTAATATAGTGAACATTTATATATCTAGACTAACACTACTAATAAACTATGTGATCTTTTGTGAAGTAATAACGTGTATCTTGTACTGATGTAATAATGTGACCATCGACTCTATGTTACGAGAGTCGGGGTTTTTATACCTTTCTTATGATTCTTCCTTCAATTGAACTATATATTAATGACTTATGTATATTTATTCAACTATGAATGATTAAAATTTACTAATACCTTCTTACATAGGAATCATTTTTATACATCAATTATTTATGCTTCAAGGAATGATTATATAATCCATTTTATTCTCATTAGATTTAAACATGATTATATTATATGTATTTTTTATTTTCTACATATAACACATATACATGATAGATTATGATGTTTAGGGTGGGAATAAAATTATAAATCCCCAAAATAAATTGGGTGATGATTCATATATCATGATATCCTTATGTTTGTACATGATGTTGTTATCTTTATCACTAATATAGTGCATAGGAATGTCTGAGTTATCTTTATCCATAATGTTATGATGTCTTTGAGATGAGCCTCAAATAATGTCAATGATGAAATATATTTTGTTTTTGTCACATTACTTTTCTTATCATGATTAATAATTTCATATTCTATCATATCACTTATTCCATATTTACATATTATGATTTATGATCTTTCTATTTTTTATTCCATGTTATGATTATTTTTTGTTGTTATATATCATCCTTATGTTTATAATGATTATTTTATTATTAATATTTATAGCTGACCCTTTTATTTTCAATATGTACCTAGGATATCCTATGTTTTTATATAAATATGATAAAATCTATGATCATTAAATAAATAAAATAATAAAATAACATGTATTTTATTTTTATGTTAATGTAAAACATAACTAATCTACTAGAGACATTATACCTCTATATATCTGGGTAAATTTTAGGGGTATTTATGTTTAAAACAATGTAATATTATGTGTATGAGATATGATCATTATAAATAAATTAATTTACCTTTATCATAGACTAGTAGGGAATGATATTGTAATAAGGATTCTATTCAAAAGATATTGAGTTAGAATTATTAATTGAGAATTATGATAGAATTAAATTGATGAATCCTAAACACCAAGAAATATATCTTCCTAACAATCATTAGAAATTTAATCTTCATTTATTTTAGTTTCATTTAAATATTTTTATAACTCTATACCGCCATGTTTCATTTCTTTCATTTAAATAAAAAAAACTAAAATTTAAATAATTGACATGAGGATCATCGTGTGTCTTATAGAATCCATGTAAGATAACCTTAAGGTCATAAATTGTGTTTTAATCTAATAATATTATAGATTTAAAGTTAATTTACTCCATAAAAACTCAATTTATCCATAATAGTTGTTAGACTTATATTATAATTGAGCTTTCTCTTAAGTATTGAACTATGATTAATGGGATTTTGGGTTTGAATTCTCACTAACCAGGGGGATTAGGCTCTATCTGTAAAAGTGGTCATTGGATGCCTCTTTCACCACACATGATCTTTTATTAATTTTGGTTTTATATGACTCTAATGTTTTACATAAAATGTTTTTATATGCATTATTCATGGGATGCATTTGGATATGTTTAGATATAGTTAGGAAAGTTTCAAAAATCAAGAGTTTCATAAAGTGTTATACATTAATTTGTTTTGAATATATTTATTTGAATAAAATAATAAAATTTATAAAACCATTATAATAATTCATATGTGTAACATTTTCGTGACACTTAAATATTTAATGACATGTAATGGTTACATATGATATGAATAAAATACATATGAAAATGGTTCGACTAAAAAAACTATGAAAATACAAAGTATGAGATTGTTTTTATACTGAACATGTGTCAATTACATGATTATCCAAATTGGTAGGTTCAGGGTAAATTCATGTTTTTGTATATTATCTTGTGTGATTCATAGGAGATGTGGATAACCTATACTGTTATATATCTATGTGTCATTATATTTATGGGTTACACTTAGATGGGAAACCATAAAAGTTAAGATATCATAGGAATATTGTTGAGTTAATTCGTATAATATATTTTTTAAAGGGTTTTTTCACTCAATTATCCAATAATCATTTGTGATATTATTGGAATTATGGAATACTTAAATAGATATTTTTAATATGAATACTAAAATGGACTCAAATTTTTTTAAATATATATTGTTTTTATATCTCTTATAGTCTAACATGTAGTTAATTGTGTGGTATAAAAATTCGATAAGTACTCTCAAGGAGAATTATTATCAGTACATAGATATTAATGTTATATAAATCAATTTCTCTAAATTTAAATCATGGTTATTAGATGAAAAGTGTGCATCACATATTTTCTCTCATAAAAATAGACTTAGAAATATGAATGAAATAATAAAAGGAGAATTTGGTCTATGAGTTGGAAATGGAGAAAGGGTTATTGCATTACAAGCTAGAACATATGGTCTAAATCAACCTAATATTTTTTTTAATTATAAAATTGTTAATATTTTACAACCATAAATAGGAAAAAATCTTTCATTTTTTCTGATAAGAAGGTATTTTCATTCATGATTAGGAATAAGAGTTCTTCTATATATTTAAATGGAATGATTTATTATATTGGGAATATAGATAATGGTTTATTATTTAAGATATGAATAATATAGTCTATAACATTAAATATAATAATTATAAGGTTGAATTATATAACACCATGTATTTGGCATTATCACCATTGATATATAAATGAGAAACAAATTTAAATAATAAATAAATATATATTATTGAAAATATTAAATTATTAATTGTTTATAAAGTTAAAATATTTTTTATTGGTCAAAATAATGAAATCACCTTTTAGTGAAAAATGTGATAGGGATATAGGATTTTTGGATATTATACATAGTGATGTTTATGGACTAATTAGTACTCAACAAAATAGTGGGTATATAACTTCATAATTTTTATTGATGATTTATATTACTATGGTTATGTGTTACTTTTGAGTCAAAAATTTTAAACCTTAAAAAAGTTCAAGATGGTCAAAGTGAAGTACATAATAAGCTGAGAAATATCATAAATGTTCTATAATCAAATTTAGGTAAATAATAATTAATCCATTAATTTTCTAATAATATAAGATATTGGGGAATTTTTTCACAACTCACTCCTCCAAGAACACCATAGTATAATGGTGTATCTTAAAGGAGGAATCATACCTTGTTGTAAATGGTTCAATCGATGATAAGTCAGTGTAACCATTATATATCATTATGAGGATATACTATGGACGCTAATACTTTCATAATAAACCTTATTCTCTCCAAGAAAATTATAAATACACTACATAATATATAAAATGAAAATTATCTCAACTTATCTTTTGTAAGGATTTTAGGTTGTGAAGTATACATATGATTTTTGGATTTATAAAATGTTCATTTTAAATTAGATACATTCCATTTGTTTGGTGAAGTGACTAATGGATTGTGAGTTTTTTCTTTCTTTAAATAATAGATTAAGAGATTAAGAAGATGATAAAGTCAATATATTATAATTTAGAATAACAGACCCAAAATTTGGGGAGATTAAATTAAATTAGAGTTTATATATACTTCTAGAGATCCATTCATGTTGGAAATGAATATTTATAAATGGAATAAATTGTTTCTTGGAGTTTATAAATAAATCGGTCCATGTGATAAACTACTTATATATAATTATTATTAATATGGACTTATAAGGAATCAATTATAAGTAATAACTGATGATTAAAGAACTATCTACTATAATTTTTTGGATTTTGAGATGTTGGATATGTTTAAAGAAATATAATGATTGCTAGAAGATTGAGGAACCATCATTGTGTTTTTTGGAATGAAGAAATATGCAAGGAGTAAAAGATATACTTGGATGAAGATATAAATTTATATTTTAATTTATGAAACAAATTTTCCATTGATTTTCAAGTAATTATTCACTATTATTATAGAAATTCAGTGTGTATTGAGATGCTAATTTTAGAGGTAGCGGGACTTTATTAAATTACTCAATAAGAGTCTTTATATAAAAAAAAAATCTTTAATAATTTGTCTAAATATATGTTTTAAAATATAATAAATTTATGAAGTCATTTTATTTTTTTAAGATGATTTGAAGTGTCATGAGATTCCCTAATAATTGTTGAAGAGTTTTTTCCAATGTTTAAGAAGATCTAAAATTCTATGTTGGAGGTGAAATTTTTACAATTATATGTGTAATATCCCTCAGAAGAAAATATTGTAAAATTACTAGATCTCTTTGAGATATGTAACATTATCTGAATGATATATAAGAAACACTGGGAGTTTCAATTTTATATTTAATTTTTTTTAGATGGTATATATGATTTTCTTGTTGATATGTAATATTTCAAGGTTTATATGATGTATATATTTTGAAGCACATACTGAAATATAGAATAGTAAAATTTTATGTGTGGTATGAAAAATAATTTTTGAGCATAAATAAAATACAAATGTTGATACATAATGTATTTTAGATGAAATTTGATATTTATTTGAACATATATATTATCTTCTAGGTGATACGTAAGAAAATTGATCTGAATGATGTGATATGTAAGATTTCTTATTTCTTACATAAGAATAATCTATTTTGAAAAATGTGGAAATTATAAATATTTAAAATTATAATATCTTATAATGATATTTAATTATTTAAATATCATGTTTTTATGATGAATAAATCATGATTTAGGTTGAGTTTTGAGAAGACGAGTTGTGTGTCATGGAGAAGAATATCAAACAGCTAGGGTTTTCTGCATGTGTTTATATAAATGTGATTTTAATGAGTAAAATGATTGTTTGGAAGACTGAAGAGAATCAAAATAAAATTCATAAGGATATTTTATGATAATTAATAAGAGGGTACTCCCATGATAATTATGTAATTTTCAAATATAGTTATTCAAAACCAAATTAATGAAGATCATTATTGGAGGATTTCTTAATGTTTATTTAACCAATATATTTGAGGATAATAAAAGAAAATATTAAAGAGGATATATCTATATAATAATTAAGGGATATTTTAATATTTTAATCCCAATTATAAATATCAAACTAGTTTGATTTATCTTAAATATTTTTTACCAGTTTAATTTATCATATAGAATGCATATTTTCAAGGGATTTCCATATTTACCATAATAAAAAAGTTATTTATGTGATTTTATTGTGAATAAAATAGAATAAGTGTAGATTATATATATAGTGATCAAGAGATAAATATAATGTTGTTATTTTTTAAATTTCCCATTCACTGAAAAATTAGATAAAATGGGTGATAATGACCTGCTTCTTGTTTTGTTAATAAGTGTTAAAGGAGAATAAGGAGATAAATAATAGGAATAATAATATATAAAATAAAACATATACCCCTACAGTTATCATATGTGTTAAGATTATTAAATAATGAGGATTTATTTACAAATTCATTTTACTAAAAGTCTCTAATAAGATGATTAAAAAAGAAGATATAATGAAGGTACCTATTTATTCATGCGTCGATATAACATATTAGAATATATTAAATCAATTGTTTTTATTTTTTTGGGGTGTTGGAGGTGTAGAGTGAGGATTTTGGAAAGGAATATGGATTTAAATCTTAAATGTTATTTGGAATCATGTGTTGTGGCATGTCTTGTTGTGTTTCACCATGAAGGGTTGGTTAAAGGTGGTGGTTAGTTCGTAATATGATGTTTCCTAATAGGAAGATTAAGTATATGGAATGGTTTTAGTGTTTTAGAATAATATATGAGTAGTGAGTTTTTGGTGTCACAATGTTTCGGGGTGGAATTCTGGTTATAGTGTGAAAATGTATGGTTATATCATGATGGTTCCCATGTTATTCTTACCTATAGAGTCTTTAGGTAAATATGACATGAGTGTTTATAAAATAGTTTATTTGTTACACCATGAGGTGTGGTATTGTGGTTTCATGGTCTTAAGGTTTTATGGGTTAATCTTACATGGTCTCCTAGTTAATAAAATAGGAGTGAAATTTTCATATGTTTATACTCATTACAGGATAGAGTTATGGGTAATAATTTTATTTTATTTTATTTGAGTCATGTTTCATTGTAGTGACTTACATTTTATCTTTCTTTAGTTTAGGTTTCACTGGGTATAAAAATAAAATGTCGAGGATCACACAATTATTATTGAGGGTTTTAATGTTGTGTCATGGTGTCATTAGTTTCAAAATGACCTTTGAATTAATGTTAGTTTTTATGTGGATTGAATCTAAGATTTGGGGATGTAATGTGTTTTGGTTTTCATATCAAAGATTAATTGGAGTATAGTAACCACTACCATATCATGATTCTTTAATTTTTCTATAATGGTTATTAATTTAGGACTTGTCTCAAATTATTTCTTATTTCCTCAACTTTCCTCAAGCCTTGACTGACAGGTTGAGTATCTTTAGATATATTTAACCATCCTTGGATTGTTTCTTCACTTGAATTCAAGATATTAACCTTCTTATTGTTCAATGTGAATTCCTACTTACTTATTCATAATTCTATTATTTCCCCTTTTATTAATAAGGTTTCAATCTTAGTACTAATTTATTTTTTATATTGTTGTGTTGTGGTTTTGATAGGGAATAGCATGGACAGGACATGTAGTTGATCCTCATGTTTTTAGTGGTGTTTGATTTTAGATTTATCATCATATCATGTAGAAATTGTTAAATGTTTTTTTGAGGTAATTCTTTCAATATTTATCCTTTATTTATGCGAAAATCATGTAATTGTAATGATTTGTTTATTCATTTGGTTGATTGTATGGATTAACCTAAATAAGATAATGAACTGAATTAAAATAAATTGAAAAGAATAAGGTTATTTGAAAATGATTTCTAAAATTTCGTGATATTAATTATATTTTGGAGGTTTTATTGATATTTTTTCTAAAATACTTATGTTTTTTGATGTGATGTACATATGTTTGTTTCTATTCATTTTTTATAATCACCTTTTATAATGACTTAATCACTTAAAGTTGATAATGAATTGGTTGTGTGGAAATCTAGAGTTAATGTATTGGTGTTGAACACAAAATGTTAATTTAATAAGAATAATTCTTTACTAAAGTTCTTTACTGTGAATTTTTTATATGTTTTCCATTTATTTTTGTTCTCTATAATGCCTTTTTTTTTGCAATTGTAAGGGTTATAATTGTTTGTTATAGTTTTTTGGGAGGATTTTCTGTATCTATTGATATAATAATGATGGATGGTTTGTTGTATGGTTATAAAAGTATTGACATGTGTGGTTTTGCGGGAAGGGAGTGGTTTTATGGATGATATGGTTCTTTTTTACATGTATTGTGGGGAAGTCAGTGTGTTGATGGGATTAATTATTGTGGGGTTGTGTTACAGCCCCCTAGAGGAATCAAATGTGGATGGAATTAATGAAAATGGTAATGGCTGATAAGAAATAAATAATAAAAGGTGGGTTGTAAAATGGTAATTGATTATATATGGAATAAATTCAACTAATGAAATTATGTATCTTGAAAAAATATTATTAAATATTAATGAATTTATTTAAGTGAGATGTTGTTTAATGGATGTTTTGAAATTAAATATGGATGATTGAATTTGAGGTGTTTAGTAATGATAAATATAAAATTTTAAATATAATGTTGGAAATGGGATTTTGAGAATGTTGTGATGGTTGTTTCATGTAGATTTTTGGGGTTGGTTGTGTTGCATTTACATTAATAGTCATTTGTCAAAGTTGGTTATGGTGAGATGGATCTTTTGGGTTGTTGTGATATATCATTGAGTGTGAACCCTTATGTTGGGAATTTATATGGCTATTATACTCAATATATTTTACTTTTTATTTCTTATACACTGACACTTGAGTTAGGTGTCCTAACATATGCCAAAATAAGGACATGAGTTACTGGTGTTTTCCTTAATATCCATTTTATAGAGAGAACGTATGGCTCACTACTCCCTCTTCCCCACTATCCCTTCAGAAATTATTTGGGTTGTGATGTCTCAAAGTGTATATATACATACATGTTTTTAGGGGTAATAGTTAGAGTTTATATATCCAGGATGATGTGGTTTTTGAGTGTAATGGGGATACATGATTGGGTTCATGCATGTTAGGAGGAGGGCTCATGGTTTATTTCCATCATGTTCGAGATATCCTATTATGATGAGGATTTTATATGAAATTATGATGTAGTGATGTGGTATATGGTTCTGGTTATGTGGTTTTGGATACTCTATGGAATGTAGATATGTGTATATATGGATATGGAAAGGATTGTAGCACATGAAATATGTCTTTGGGTCATTAGAATGACCAAATAAGTGGGGATGTGGATTCAAGGTTCTATATTGACATATAATATTTTCATATTATATTATCATACAAGGATAAAATATTCTGTGAGTCAGCCGTGGTGATGTTGGGTGATACTTTTCCAAGCATGGGTGTATGTTGGTATTTTCATTTGTTTACTAAGTAATTAGTATGGTTGTTCCATATTTTGGTGAGATTTTTTTAGGATGATCCTACCTAGTATACTTGTATACTCACCCCCAAAAATATAATATTTTTCTGGTTAGTGATTTGGTGACAAACATGGACATTACTAGCTTGAGGCTTAGAGGAGTTATAAGATCTATTACCATAGGAATTTTATTTTGGTATTTTTATTTTTAAGAACTTTTTATGTATGAAATTTATATGTATTATGTTTTATTTTTTATTTTTTATCATATGGATATAATTTTTGGTTTATATTTGTTTTTAGTTTTTATATTGGTAATCCATCCCATTTTGTTGTTTTATACACTTGGTGCTAATCTTCAACCCATATCCTATTGAAATTAGTTTTCAAGTGTCACACTCATCTTCATTGTTGGACCATGAGGAGTTATGATTAGGTGTGTGTTGTGATGTAAAGGTATCATAATTTTGGTTGAGAGTTAGGATAGAGTTTGGAGATAGGTATTGGTGAGGATTTCATGGTATTGTAGGGAAACAATATTATACAAACATAGCATTGACTAGAAAGGGATATTGGAGAGGACACAAGTAATCAGGGCCCTTTATGATCTAATTCATTGACCATGATCATACTAAAAAAATTGAGAAATATGAGGCAGATTATATCATAGATGTATAGAAGTGGTATATTCATCATGATTTATTTCTCATATGATTGGATTTTGGTGATTCTGATAAAATAAAAATGAATCAAAATCAATGATATTAAATGAATTTGATTCTCTTGATATTATTGATTTTCCATTTTTTTCTTATATAGATTGATGGGTAGTATTCATCCATGAGTGGTTCCAATCGATGAGGTGAAGTGGGATGGTTTGGTAAACCATATGAGGTTTAAACCAACAAAATAGAATGAGTACTAAGAGGAAGATATTGTATAATTTTCAATGTCATAGATTAGGGAGGTATTAGGGGATTGTCTCTAATCAAGAGATATATCATTAACTAGAGGATTTATATATTTCATTAAGGACAATCTATGTTTGGAAGGAGTACTATATCTCATTGGATATTTGTTAGTTGGGTGGAGTCACACGTACATAGTGATTTATATTTTTAGGTAGAACAAGGAGTCGATAGTTTAATGGGAGGATTTCTAGAATCTATTATAATGGGATTTTCTTTATTAAATGGTGAAGTTTGTGAAATGATAAGATTTTATTTATCTTTTGTAAGGGATCTTGAGTGTGAGAGAGCTCCAAAATTTGATCCAAGTACCTTCTCTATTTTTCTCTTGATCTTTTCTTGGATTAGGAGGGAAGATCCAAGAATTTTAAAGAGGCACTACACCCAATTATTTCTCACCAAGTTACCCCATTTTTAACACCCCAAGATTCCACGGTACGCTTTCCTTTGAATAATACAGTAGCGTGTGTTGTACGCAACTTCGAGTTCTAACACACACACCACAACCAATCAAACTAGCCGTTATGAATAGTAATACCCACTTTTTGAAATTTTATATACTTTATCTTTCAAAATGGTCTTCATTTTTGGATTCGTAATATCGAAATTATCCTTGGGTTAAATTTTGGTATTTTTCTGAAAACATTCAATTTTTGATGAATTGTGAAAAAACACTAAGTTATAGTTTAAAACCAAATTTTTATTTAAATAATTATTGATTTTATTTAAATTTAATTAATGTCAAAATATATTCATAATACCTATATAAGTTCAATGTAATTCATTGGAGTTAGTTTCGAATAATTTTAGATATATAAAAATTTTATTGAACTTTTCACCATCTTTTTCCCACCTCCTAGGAGAATTTGGAAATTTACATAAAACATAATGTTACCACTTCTATGAGTGGAATTTAGAAAATCCAAGACACATGGTTAATATCAAGGAGTAAAATTTGGTTCAATGAGATGAAAATAATTTTTGGTGAATAGTAACTTTTTACTTTTATTTACCACGATTAAAAGTAAATAGGGTAATTAAGGGTAAAAATGATATTAATATTACCCTAACACATATCCTAATTCTATTGGACAATTTTATCTAGACCAAAAACAACCTTAATAATAAAATAGTATCATTTAGGTCCACTTGGATTAGATTAGGACATTTATTATTATTTAATTCAAAGAAGAGTTAAAAGAGTTAAATTCAAAGTTTATTTACTAAAACATTTTTAATATAGGGTTATACATAAGATATATTCGATTTTAAATATTAATTAGAAATATAAAAACATTTCCTACATAATGGTAGTTTATTTATAATTTTTAGACATTAAATAATTTAATTTATTTATGACACAATGGTGATGCAGTAATTACCTAATTAATGAAATATTAAAATAATTGATATTATAAATATAAAAATAAATGTAATTTCAGACTTTTTACGAATTATACTAATTTTCTAGGTTAATATGACATATAATGATTTATTATATAAATTTTTTAGAATTAATAATGATGTTATGAATTTATCAAAAACAAGATACCCAATAGTGTCAAAATTGACATAAAAGAGTTTTTAAAATAAATATTATCTTATTAATTGATATTAAATTCCTAAAAATATACGGTTCGGAAAATAGACTTATATCATGATATTTTTATCATTAATGTACTACTTTTGGGTCTCTTGGAGTTATATAGTAAGTTTATTAACTATAGAATATAAAAATACAAAGTGACATGGTAAGTGACAAACTAATTAACTAAGAGTTAAATCTAAAAAATAAGGTTAATATAATGACCCAAACCTATATAAATTCTATTGGTTGAGTGGTTTTCGACCCATCCCCACCTTAACATTTAAATAATCTAATTTTTAGACATTATAAACCGAATATTAATTTATTATAAAATAATATTTCTAGCTTTTCCAAAGGTGCCCCTCACCCCTCTTATAAAAGGGCACTCACCCTTATCACTAATTCACACATTCAAATCCCCTTGTCTCTGACAACCTCTACCCAGATACTCTCTCAAAGTCCCTCACTTAAACCTAGAGGCATTATTTTGATCAGAAATACAACCTAAGGAGCCCTTTTGATCAAATCAAAAGGAAGAACCCGAAGAAGAGGTAATGTTTTCACCACCCTCTTTCAAGTTTCTTTATTCTTCAACTTCTTATTTCTTTGTTATTACCATTATAAAATAATAACTCCAGTATATTATATATATTGTGATTTTATTATAAATATGGTACAACCATATTCATTATTCTATCCATCTTTGGAATGACATGTCACCATACGTGCGTACGTACGGCCTACCGTCTCCACGTCATGGTGTAATTGTTATTCAATATATTATTATTTAAATGGGTATAATAATTATGTTTAATTCATGTAAATAATAAATATAACATGATAATTATTCTGTATATATGATATACCATCCAATTATATATTATTTTAATATCAAAAGAATGATATTGTGGCCCGTGCGTACGTACGGACTACCGTCTCCACGAACGCGATGAGATTCATTCTCCATCGTATCCATTCAAGTATAATTATCATTTGATGATTTAAAAATAATGTTTAAGGAATTGATATCATTTTGGGTATTAATAAGATAAAACCTATCCATAACAAAAACGTCTTATGTAACAAAACATATACGAGTAAGTTAACACACGAAACGACGATAATACTAATATATTATTAGCAAAGCAATCTTAAAAGATAATATATGACATCATATTAATGTATATGATTCTTGTATAATTTAATAACAATTATTTCACCATTATATAGGATTTTTACCCACCCCAAACCAAGGAAAAGTACATGGTACGGGTTATCTCACAATCTCTTCATTATCCGATGTTGTTTATACGTAATTATATACTGGGACCTCTTTATCATCAACATCCGTGTTTCTTAAAAATGTATTACAAATCATTCTTAAAATTTTAAAGACCATGTGATAAAGTCATTTATAACCTTTTTTGACTTTTTATAAGAGGTTTATAAAGGAATCTTTCCGTTGTTTTCTAAACAAGGTCATTTTTAACCTTTTCGACATAATTAAGGTAAGAATGTTTTTTTAACTTATACGGCGGGTGCGGATATTTTCCGCCATTATAAAATTTTCGAAGATTTCCTTAAAAGATTATAAGAATATTTTCAAAGAAAATGTTTTATTTTATAAATATATGAATCTTAAATGATTTCAAAATAGAAAGAGATATTTCTCTAAAAAGAGTTTTGAATTCATCTATATCAACATCCTTTGATGGATATTAAGTTTATTTGGAGTTGATTTATTATGATACAAAACATCCATATTGTATTGATGGTTTTGTGATATGTTTGACTGTGGATGTGTTATTTTATACCATTCATAGTTTATAAATAAACTATTGACATTTTTTATGCTAGTTTTAATACGAATGTTTATGTTTAAACCTGTTCATATGAGGAATGCATTTGACTTAATAAGTGACGGGTGGAGAACGCTATAGCTCCTCGATGCATCGGTAGGTATTATGAGACAAACTAGTGTCTTGACACAAGGCCTTGACAAAATCTTATTTGTATTATTGGCATGAGGCCTTGGCTATGTGGTTATGATAGTTTGGAATTATGCATTCCATCATTATGAAAGTGGTTATTAATATTACATGTGATTAGTCGACTAGTAGAATATCCATGTGAATAAGTATATTGAATTATATCATTTTATTTATGCCATATTATGTTGAAGTTAATGTTTTAAAAGGCTTTTGTTTTAGTTATACATTGCCTTAAATTCTTATGCTTATTTATGAAAGTTTATGCTATATTGTTATCCTTACTGGGCATTTGAGCTCACCCCTTTCTATGTTTTATTTTTCCCAAGATGTGAAAAAGTATATAATGAATGACCTGTAGGGATAGTATGAGGGGATAAGAGTGTGGACTATAGAGACTATATTATTTTAGTTTTTAATTTTATGATTTAATGTAAACTTTATGAATGTATCTAGTTATTCCAAGGCTAATAAACTAATCGGTCTTTCGAGACTTGATCTTTCTTGTGATCATGCCAGTGTTATGTAATAATGCACTAAATCTGGGTAATTGGGGTCGGGGCGTTACACCATTTATATTTCATATGTATTTTATAGTAATCTCTAATATATATTAGATTTAGAGGATATATACATAGTATGGGTCATATTGGGAGGGTATTCCTCAAAACATCCCAAGAATAAGAGCAATGAATGAAGGATTATATATGCCTGGTCTGTAGAGGTTTTGACTATCATGTATTTTTTTCTTAGATTTACTCTTCATGTTTATATGAAGTAGGTATTTCTCATTCATCTACTTGGATATCTAGTTTAATAATACTTACTTTTGGAGGTCGTGGAAATCCTCAGTTTCAGTTCTTGATAGTTCTTGGAGGCTGGCGTAGTGTAGGTGTTCAACTTCCCATTCATACTCAACATAAGTTTCACCTAAAGCCTTATAAGTAGTAGAGTTAGTGGGTTTTTTGTTAGTAGAATGTATATAAATTCAATAGAGTAAAACCTCATGATGTCCCTCATCCTCAAGGACATAGGGATGAGTGAGGTTGTGGAGGAGGTCTCTAGTAGGGACAACGAGGCAAAAGAGTGAGTTGTAGTAAATTTAATGTTATGGGGATTTCATCACATTGTAGGATAGAGATAATTTGAGTTACAATATTTCTATCTTCTATATTATTCTTTACCCTGTTGGATTCTAGAGATTCAAATTTCTTTTTTTTCCACCTTAGTCTTTTCTTTGGGACTCAAGTTAGATAGGATTTTAGTTCCCCTAGTGTTGATAACACCCATTATTGGTCAGTATATTTTTCTTGATGTGTGGTCGGGTTGTGAGATAATGATCAGTGAGCATTAGTTTTTTGGGGTTTCTTCTTACTATATATACAACCATACAATGTCATTATTGGCATGGACTAGTTATAATATATTCCTATGGTCACTGATTTCCTGTAAAAGAGAGTTGATTTCCAATATGTGGAAGTCTGTTGTAAACGTTTCGTCACTAATAAATACAATCATATGGGTTTCAAGTGTTTTTAATTATTTTCCTCTCATCTAGATAAGTTTGATAAAGGTTTGGGAAAATGAGTTTTTGGGGCTATTAGGGAATTATGATATGTTTTCTCTAAAGTTTTTGTGACCTTACCCCTACAATGTGATATCAAGTTGGGGATAGAGTAATAAACTAGTGTTTCTATAATTTCAATGTATCTATATTGAATATAACCATTTGAGTTGAAGGAGTTGAGGACTCAGATCAGTGTTTTGAGGTAGAATGGTTTTATTCTACCTGGTTTGTCTCTATAGGGTGCTCTGGTGTTATTTTTCATGAAGTTGGATGATAATATAAGGTTATTCATACACTAACTATAGTTAAACAATGTCATAATAAAGAATTGTTATCCCCATTAAAGGATAGATGACTTTTTCAATTAGTAAAAGACTGTTATGTAGTTTTTAATGATAGTTCTATTGTCAAGGTATCATTAGATTAAGGTGAAAGAGGGGATATCATAAAAATTACTTTTATTTGTTGTTACATACACTTTAAGTTCATATATATGTTGTTTGGTATCATGAACTTTATAGTTTTTTCATGGTATTAATGAACATTATGTTTAATTATTTATTGGATCAGTTTTTTGTTGTGTTCATTGATAAAATTCTTGATCAAATTTGAAGGAGGATCATATTAAGCACATGAAGACTATTTTGGAAGTCCTATAAAAATTAACTCTATGGGATGTTTCCCAAGTGTAGGTTTTGGAAGAATTAATTTCATTTCCTTACCCATGTGATGTCTTAGAGGGGAGTATTAGTCCATAATTTTAAGATATAACAATTAGATACTTAGGGTACACCCATTAATGTAACAAAGGATCATAGTTTCCTTGTATCACAAGATTTTATCAAAGTTTCATGTCTAATTTATCTCAAGTTATGGATCCTTTTGTAGAATTAACCATTAAAGACAAATATTTTTTGTTGAATGATCAATGATAGGTTGTTTTTGACTACCTAAGGGTGAAGTTGATTTGTTCTCTAATTCTTCAATTTATATAGTAAGGGGTCTTGTTCTAGGTTTTTAGTGATTCTTCCTATCTTGTATAGGGTGTGTTTTGACGAATTAGCGGGAGGTTATTTCTTGTGAGTCTAATAAGTTACAACCTCATGAGAATAACTATGACATCCCTAATATTAAGTTTCAAAACAGTAGTATTTTCTCTGAATTCATGGTGATATTACCTCATCATTGAATATTTTATAGTCTTTATGGATCATAAAATCTTGATGTATATTTTCTCTTAGTGGGATCTGAATCTATAGCAATGATGGTGGATAGAGTAATTTGAGTACTATGAATTCTATATCTATTATACCCTAATGAAATATGATTTAGTTATCAAATCTATGAGTATTAATTCATGGGGAGACTCTTTTTGGGTGTCTAGAGATGCATGGAGCATGATGGAATAGCTTTTTGAGATACATATTGATGGGTAGAAGTAATATGGTAGGAGTTTCTTATATTAGATGATCATATAGACAACCATTTTATATTTGGTTGAGGATTCATGGTTTGTAGATATCTAGATAGAGGTTTGGGATAATTTTATAATTTTTGGTGGTGCTACCAAGGGATGGTCGGAGGATGGTTGACACCAGGTATTGTTTTAAGGGATGTTTTTCATCAAATCTATGATTCTGTGAGAGGTTTTTCATGATTTTCATAGCTCTCTCTTGGTTATTAATCTAATTATATCCAAGAAGTATCATTACTTGAGGATTAATTTATATTTTACATGGATAAAGTGGTCAATGGTGGATTTTGTGTTATGCTTCTTGGTTTTCGAGTAGTTCAAAGAAGATCATCATGTTCTTAGAAGTTTTTTTGAAACTTTTAGAAGTCCATGAGTGGAAATGAGAGGAAATTTTAATGGATTTCATTACACTTTTTACCTGATCTTAGAGATGATGTTATTCTCTATGTGTGAATATAGATTGGTTGATGAATTCAACTCATTTATTAATGATTAAGGAGTCAATTGTAGTGTAAATTTTAGAATGGTGATATATGGATAGGGTAGTAAAGATTCATAGGGTGTTTAGGACTATCATCTATGATCAGGATCCTCATTTTACCCCATGATTCAATACCTCATCACTCCATTCCATACCTAAATATATATTCATACATAACGGATGATTTAGACACTAAATTACATGTTGTGTGTATGGATTTTTAATTTTTGTGGATCTTAGTTGAATCACATTCCTTTGGTAGAGTTTTATTATAATAATAGCTATCATTTATCAATTGGTATGGCAGCATTCAAGTTATTATATAGGTGATCATGTATATAAATATTTTACTAGACCATGATTGGAGAGGCAATGTCCCTTGGACAATATATGGTGAAGATAATTACTGAGAATTTGTTGATGGTTTGAGAATGGATAAAGTAAATTTAAGACCATTAGAATTCATTTATGTATCAGAGGAGGAAACTATAGAGTTTAATATTGAAGATCATGTGTTCTTGAAGGATTCCCCTAATCATGGGAAGTGTAGGTTTGGGTGAGGTAACAATATTTTTCCTTGGTTTATTTGTCTCTTAAAGTTTTTGGTGTGGTGTCATATTAGTTAGAGCTTCATATATAGCTATATTAGTTCCAATATGTCTTCCATGTATTATAACTTTGATGGTATCTTCATGAAGACTCCCATTTCATCAATAAAGGTAAGTTAGGTGTGGAGTATGATGCGACATTCATTGAGTGAACAGTTGAGTTTTAAGATCATTAAGAGAAGTTTTTACACCATGTGTCATTCCCTTGGTTCATGTTTTATAGAGACATGGTGACTTGGAAGTGTGTATAAGGTAACATGGGTTGATAATTTTTACTCAGTAAACTGATTTGTTTTGAAATTTTTTTTCCATTATGTTGATATTCTGGATCTAGTCTTGATTTGATTTGGATTTTTTATTTTTGTGTTGTGTTGTGATCTGGTAATAAAATTATTTCTTTTTGAGAGGTATCTCCCTGAAGTGTTTAGATTTTGGGCTTAGTGTTTTATATGTGGGTTATATTTGATTCTTAAGTATGAGAATCATTTAAGTGCTATCTAATGTAACAGTCCAGACATTCATAGACCATTATCTTTTAAGTGTTATAGGTTTTGGGTGAATGTTTGAGGAAGGAATTTGGAGTTAAAGTTGAAATTTCTAAGGGAAGTATAAATTACAGCATGGATAGGAGTATTAAAATATGAAATTTGGCTGGATAAGGTGATTTATTTATAGTTGGATGTGTCACATAGTGATGTTTTTGTTTGTGTAATGGTTCTTATGATTTATTGTCGGGTTTGATCTATGAGATTTTAGTGTCAAGTTATTTAGGGGTGTATGTCTGGTATTGGAGTGAAGAGGTATGGCTGAGGCGTGAAGGTTCATTGGTTATTCTTACTTGGGGAGTCCTTAGGTGAAACTAACTTGAGGCATTTTGAGTTTATCCTACACAATATTAGTTGTACAATAATGGTTGTTATTATTCCAAGATGGTCTTATGGTGTATTAGGCTAATCATACGTGAGAACTTGGTTAATATCACATGATTTGAATTTAAGAATGGTTATACTCATTGTGGTGTGGATTCCTATGTATTAAATTTATTTGAACTATTTTTTTAAGTAATTATTCCTTGAAGTGACTCACTTTACATCATGGTCTAGATGGGTGGTCGTTAGTTCAAAGAAGTAGATTCCAAGGATGACATTGTGATTCTCAGGATTTTTAGCATTATAGAGTGGTGGAATTAGTTTTCCCATAACCATTGTTATTAATGCATGTTTTTACATAGTTTGACTCCATGATTTAGTTAGGTAGAACATCATGGTTTTCATATCAGGTTTTTATTGTGGAATTATGAACACTATCACCTAAATATTCTTTAGTTTTTCCATAATGGTTATAAATTAAAAAAAATTATTCAATTATTTATTATTTTCATGAATTCCCTCAAACCATAAGTGACTATTAGAGTTTCTTTGGAGATATTTGGATATCCTTGTGTTATTTTTGGCTCTTATATCCAAGATATCAACCTCATTATCATCCAAGGTGAGTTTCTATTATCTTCTTTGGGATTCTCTTATTACCCATTGTTCTTAATATAGTTTTTTTATAGTACTAATTTAGTTTTAGTATTTTTTTTTAAATTGTGGTTTTGAAAGGGAATGGTCATGTGTAAGCCCTATTTTTGATCATTGAGTTTTCGGTGGTTCTTGATTGGAGTTTTTTTATTATCTCCTTTAGTAACTGTTAAATATTGGGTTGAGGTGGGGGTTGGAAACTTATACTTCCTCACATATGTATAAATCATGTAATTATCATGATTTTGTTATTTTTTTATGGTGTTTATTATCCTAAATAAGGTATTAAACTGATATAATATAAATTTAATGGAAGAGGGTGATTCCATGTATGTTATGAAATTCCTTGATATTTCTTATAATTGGATATTTATTTTTGATATTATAGCTAAAATATTTATGTTTCCTTTTGTTAGATACATATGTTTGTTGTTATTGATTTTTCAAAATTACTTATCATAGTGGGTTAATTATTTAATGTTTTTAATGAATTGATTGTATTGAAATATGTAATTAAAGTAATAGTGTTGGGCATTATATTATACTCTAACATGAAATTTTCTTAAGAAAAGTTATTTTGTGTGAATTTATACTATGTTTAACATTACATTTTTTGTATATGGGATCTCTTTGGTTGTTATGAAAAGGTTTGTAACAATTTTTATAGTTTATTTATAGGATATTATGTGGTTATTATTGTAGTATGGATGGATGGGAAGTTATTTGATTATGGAAGTGGAAACATGGATGGTTTTTTGGTAAGGGAGTGGTTTTGTGGTTGATGTGGGGGTTTTTAGAATGTATAGTAGAGTGGTTTATGTGGTGATGAGATATATTATTGTGGGTTCGTTTCATAGTTTCCCAGTTTCATTTAATGTGGATAGAATTAAAGAAAATGGTAATTGTTGATACGATAGAATTGATAAATAGTGGGTTTTAAATGGTAATTTATTACGGTAGGAGTAAATGAATTTGATGAAATGATTTTTCTAGAATAAATATTATTAATGGTTAATGAATAAGTTAAACTATGAAGTGGTTTAATGGATGTGTTTACATTAATTTTAACTAATTTAATGTAAGGAAATTGTTAATGCGAAATCTAAAATTTATCTATAATGTTTAAAATAGGAATTTGAGAATGTTTTTATAGTTATTTCATGTGGATATGTAGGGTTGGTTGTGTTTTCCAATGGCCCAAAGGCCTTCATTTTCTATTGATTTTTAATAATCCACATTTCAAGGGCTGATGTGGAACCATTAAAATTTCTGTAGGCGTAAGTATTACATGGCCCTATAGGCCTTAGAGGAATTCATTGCATGTAGGCTTCAAACTTTACATACAACCCAGACTAACTACTTAGAACTGCTCCTCCAAACATCTTCATCGTGAAATTAGCTCTCCAATTTTGCATGGCTATTCAGCTAAGCTATACCATGCATGCATAGGCTTATCCCGATGTCAGGTGCCATACCCTTTCATTATTGCAATCTGTGTAGCTTATGCTGTGGTGAAAGCTCCTTGCCCATCCTCCTATAGATCTTGTTCCTTGTAGGTTGTCTAGTTTTCATCTGCACTAAAGGTGTCCCGAAGGCCTTGAGGTGGCCTGAAGGCCTTACTAGCCCAAAGTCTTGGGTAGCCCAAAGGCCTTAAAGGACTTTGGGACCAAATTGGTGGCCTGAAGGCCCAAACAAGGGCAAATTACCAGCTATTACAGTGCCAAACAGTGCCTTCTACAGTTCTCATTATAGTGCCTACTACAGTACTGCATAGTTCCCACAACAGTACTTCTACAGTAACCTGGAAATTATGCCTCCACCTGGATTTGATCCCGAGTCTCCTGGATGCACTTACGAGTCCTCACCAACCAGGTTAAGGCTCATGTATGGGTTGGTTGTGATGTAATTATATAATTATTAATTTTATAGATTTATTAATGATATGGTGGATGTTGTGGGTTTTTTTGGGGGGGGGGGGGGGTAGTGTGAACCCTTAAGTTTGGAATCAATATGACTATTATACTCATTGTATTTTCTTGTTATTTCTTATGCACCAACCCCTAAGTCAGGTAACCTGATCGGCACCCATATGAGAACATGGGTTCTGTGAAATTTCCCCAACATCTAGGATCAAAAGGGAATGGAGGGTTTATTTCTCCCTCTTTCTCACTGTACCTTCCAAAATATTGCCAGTTGTGATGGATCAAGGTGGATATATATGTACACTATGTAATGGATTTTGGATAGAGTATATATATCAAGGATGATTTGGTTTGTGAGTATAATGGGGATACATAGTATAGGTCATGAATAATAGGGTTATGGAATAAGTTTTATGTCCTTCATGTTCATCATATCCGATTTCTATGGATATGTGGTTGTGAGTTTTTTGTGGTATGTGAATATGTGTATATGGAAGGTATTATAGAATATTATGTACATAATTAGGGATTGAGAGCGACAATATCAATGGGGAAGTGGATAATAGTTACCTTCTTGATATATATTCTTTTGATATTATGTTTTTTTATGTGATATTGGGTGAGTGTGAATTAGTGAGGTTTTTTATAGTTGACCTAGAATAGGTGCATGTTGGTTCTGTCATTTTTTCATTGAGGCATTATTATTATTTTTCCATATTTTCAATTAAGGTTTTTATGGGGATCCTACTGAGTATACTTGTATTCTCACCACTATATATATTATATTTTTTTGACTTTCCAGGAGTGAGTTGGTGACCAAACTAGACATTACATGCTCGAGGAATATAAGTACTATTAGATCCACTATTATGGGAATTTTATTTTGGTATTTTATTTTATAGACCTTTTTTATGTTTGATAATTAAATTTATTTTGGATTAGGTTTTATTTTATATATTATAGATTTTATTGGTGGTTAATCATTATTCCTGGGTTTTATGAAGATAATTCCTACCATTTGTGTGTTTTATAACATCAATTCTAGTTAGAAACTCAATACCTTTTAGAGGTGGTCTACGAGGTTCATACTCATCTTCACTACTATATAAGGATGGATTCCTAGTGGGGGGAGGTTATGATAGTTGATTATTCTAAATATTGAGGAGGAGGAAGACAATGCATGTTTTCATGTTATCATGCATACTTTAATCACTCTAAAAGTGAGAGTAAAATTTTGACTTTCAATTTGTTGATATGGTACATTTATTCATCATCAAATATATTAGTTTAAGGAAGAAGATCTCTTATTTTGATGAAGTCGAAACCTAGAGTTAAAATAGAATCTTGTCCATAGAGGGTTGGAGGAATATAATTGAAAACCAGTAAGATCTAGTAAAAACAAACTATCCAGAGACTATAAACAAAAATTACACAATTGTGTATTCACTTTAAAATATTAGTGAAACACCTATATTTCATACTCAAACCAATCATAGAATTAAGTATGTACCCACATTGGGATCAAACGTTGTAAAAACATTGTGTTCTATGCACCCTTTACTTTCTATCTTATATGCAATGTGAATTCATTGAGTGAAACATATGATATATATACATCCTAAAAAGTGTGGAGGTTTGAATTGAATAAAGTGAAAATAATTTAGTAAAAACATATTCGCATGTATTCACCCACCCATATCAATGTGATTGTACCATCCTATTGATCATCTCAGTTTGTATTATAGTTCAAGAATCTATCTTTGGTTGGATCTATTTTGTTCTCAGTTTTTTTATCTGTTATATATGAGGTGATGATTTGAATAATTATATGATTTTCCTATCATAGAATACATAGACGTTTCATAAAAAACATAAAATAACAGGGAGATAAGGGAATCCATAGATATGATAACATACTTGAATAAATGAAAAGATAAATAGGATTCAAGAGTAGATTAAGGTAATCGAAGTGGTAATTGAATGTTAAGTGAAAAATGAAAGAAGCAATCAGACCCATTCCCAATGATGCATTTTTGACTAATCCAATCGATAATATATATGAAAATAATGAAGAATCATTATTTATTGTGAATATAACTAAAGAAACTAGACAAAAGAATCTCAAAAAAATATAGATTATCTTTTCTCAATATATTTATAATTAATTTAATGATAAGAATTACCTCTATCTTGATACTATTTATTTGATGAATATATTGATCAATCGAACACCATTTGAGTCATACCATTATTTCACTTAGACGATCAAAATAATAATCCCTCTAGAAAGTATCCACACATGATCTATTAACCTCGGATCATCATTGATATATCTTTGAGTACTTGCATGGATAATCCAATTGTCTTACATCATTCCCAGTGATCACAACAACATTCCCACTAACTTTTAAATAAATAAATATTTATCTATTAACATGTAAATAATAATCAAGATATAAAAAAATATTTTATTTGGTGGGCTTATGAATAAATATTTATGTAATATTTAACTCACATATATATATTCGGACTAAAATATAACTGATGACTTAATTTTTTTAATTAAAAAATACTGAATAAATATTATTTTTTAAGTCTTGAGAGTATTATATATTTGACCTATTAAATTGAAATATAATTTAAATAACACCCCTGGATACATTAAATGCATGGATACCTAGACCTATTTCTCAATGGCATTAGATGAGTTTTCCTAGAGTAAAATATTAGCATATAGCAACACATCAAGGTACCCATAGAAAAAAAAATTAATGTTGTGATACAAAGACCACATATGAACACTCACTTTGTAATATAGTCCCCATGTCTTGATACTTCATTAAGATTATTTCATACTCGTATCATTAACTAATATTGTTGATATATCTTTATTTGACTATATTAAATAAACTAATCGATGTAACACCAAAACCATGTATTTTCTAAAATAATTAAATTTAAATCAAATTTCTTGAGATATAAAATTTTATTAAATTAATTGGAAAATACTTTATTAACCTATTCATTAATTTCATATCACTTGGGATCCACGCAACATATGTTACCTCACCGCGAGCATATGTCATCAGAGTTTTCTTTAAAACATCAAAGTATGTGACTTGTGATATGGATTAATAATAATCTAAATTATAAGGATCATTACATGTATCTATAGATAAGAATATCCAATGAGATATAAGATATTGAAATACTATTGGTGATTTTATCCTCATACCATCAAATATTAGAGATCACCAAGTGTGAACTTCATGATAGAAAGTATTAGTTTGTTATGATCCACAAAAACACGAAACGTTTCATAATCTATGGATAATCATATAATGTTATTAGACTATAGAACATATGTTTAGTAATGTTATCATAGCACATCAATATTATAATTATAAAAGGGAATTATTATAACCATTTTTTGTAAAAAATAATTTAAGGATATTATCACTTTAGAGTTAGATAGAAGAATACAAATCATGTGAAAAAATATTTATTTATATTCAGGAAATTGAATATAAGGGTACAAAAAAGTAAAAAATTAATTGGTTCTGGGGAAACAACTCCAACAGGCACTAACTTTTACTAGAGGCAACTACTTAAAAATTTCAATCTACTAGATCTAACATGATTCTCATTATTCTAATTAGATAAGGGTTAACATATGGGACCACCACATTCAATTATGGATAAGGTTATTCTTTCCACATGATTTTGTGTAAAAAACGTCTTACTACAACTCCACTCCATTGATAAAATCCCTCAAGTATTGATATCCCTGAGTATTCACATTTTTCAATTTTCATAAACATGAAAACCTATCTATTACCCAAGTTAATATTTATAATAATAATGACGAAAATTTACTATCTTGGTATACCCCAGTACTATAACAAATGTATGTTAAACCACTTGTTAAGACACATTAGAAGCTGAAACATACTAGGTCTATATAGATATAGTAATCAATGGATGTAATAATTTTTCCTTTCATATTACCTCAATATTACTATGGTATTATTTCAATATGATCCAAAGAAATTATATTGTTATATACCCTTTGGAACTAGTTTTAACATCCTATTATGTTCTTCTAGGTATTCCAATACCATTTTTTATCTCCTCCTTGTTGGATCATGTTTTAGGGGGTTTTTGGTGAACTTTGTTGAATTTTGAAATCCCTTTTTTGGATGTTCAAGGTTAGTACATACTTATGGAAAATCGTATAATTTGGACTAGAAAACCATGCCTATTGATGTGAGCCACTAGATGGGGGTTAATGGTTTTTCCAAACCATGTGGTTAGCCCCTCTAAAACATGCACACCATGGATAGTGGGGAATACATGATTGGTAAATGTTTATTTTTACCATGATGCCAAACCATGCACCCGAAATAGAAGTCTAGTAGGGGTGCATGATTTGTCTAACTATGTGACCCTCCCTAGAAAACCACATGCATAGTTTTTAATTCCTCTGAATTTTATTTTAAAAATTCTGAACCCCTAGTTTAAGAGGCTAATCACCCCCATTTGACCCTAACTAAATTTTTTGTCTCTTAGAAGCTCTCATGAAGAGAAATTGACTCCTCCAAACCCTTTTATTAGTGGATTGAAGAGGTATTGATCTTAATCGATCTCTTCCAAGTAAGTGGATCTATTATTATGTTTTTTATTATAATGTCTCATTTTCTCCTCCTTAGGTTTTGATAGATCAAAATGTAATTGATGGATCTAAACTTTGTTTTATTGGATCGGGATTCTAGTTTGTTTTCCTAGATCTTTCATGCCTTCATTCTTCATTTGAAAATACTATTACAAGTGTTGATTTCTAGATCTTTTATTAAAGGTAATTGGTTCCATAATTCATTTTCTTATAATTAAAAACAAAAATTGATTAATTAAATTGAAATTATTTTTTAATTGGATTAAAAAATGGATTTTTAATGATTTGATCTTTAATAAACCCCAATTTCTATGGAATTGAAATTTTTGTGAAATTTTATGAAAAGTGATGGGTTGATTTAGAAATCATTTTGAGGAAATAAATTTATATTGATCTTGAGAAAATGGGTTTAATTTAAAGTTTATTTTAAATGGAATGAAATTATAAAAATCTATTATTTGGTTTTTAAAAGAGATAGTCATGTTGAAAACTGAATTGGGTAATTATATTTTGAAATGATTTGAAATGATTGATTGAAAATTCTATTGATTGATTGGTTGATTGATTGAATAAAATGTAATCCTGGGTAGTTAGTAGGTAACTATTAAAAACATGTTAGGATATTTATCCCATTGCAATTTATTTATGAGGACAACACTAACTAAACCACGTTCATCTTGACATACCATAGTGGCTCCCTGAATGGGGTTTAGATTGATTCCTTGTAGTGGCTCCCCTAATTGGTTATTGATTTGAGTGTTTATACATATCTAGATCCATGTTGGTAATTTAGATGTGTCAGGATATTATTACCAAAAAAACTAATATATTTTAAGGCTCTTTTTAATCGTTCATTCTTTACATGATTTGATTATACATGTAACGACCCAAAGTTTCATTAATGGAAATCCTTCTTGATCTAATTAAATGTCTCTTTATGTTTATATAAAATGTCAACTTATTTGGTTTTATGTTAAGAATTTTGACCGTTGCTAATATAGCCATTGAACAGTGATCACATGATTAGTATAAATATAGGACTTTAACAAATCCGATTTACTCAGACAAAACAAGCGATGGCCTCATCCAGTAGAATTGCTCTATACGAAGCCCATTTGTCGGATCTCAGAAACTAGGTGTCATCCTTGGGATTCTCTCTTGACCAACAACAAGCTGATCTTCATCATGTCAAGCTCGAACGGGACCGTCTACGAGAGAAGTGAAAGTTGATAGAAATTACCACTCGAGCGATGTTATCTGAGCCACCCCAAGAGTCTGACAACATCGCACACCTTACCCTTAGGTCTTATGCGGCTGTTTTAAGGGGTTATGTAACAAATATCTAGTACTATGTTCATGTATATTATTTTTTGTATATAATAATGAATATACTTTCTTGTCATTATTGATACATTGTAAATAGTTTTTAAGGTGAAAATAGTATTTTTAGTTATTATTTAATTAATAATTCTATTTTATTAAATTAAGTTATTTTTCAATTAAATAATATTTTAATAAAATATTATTATTGTTATTATTAATTTTATTTTTATTATATATAAATGATCATATAATTTTATGAATTCAATTGTAATTTTTATTAAGGTTTGAAAGCCATTTCTGTCAAAACCCGTGAATTTTCGATAAATGTCAGTTTTTATTTTAAAAGTGAAAATTAACATATTTAGAAAATTATTCAGAAAAAAAAATGTTATTTCATGAATCAGGACGTCGAAATTATCCAACGGTGAGTTTTTCATAATTTTCTGAGACAATCAATTTTTGGGTAAAAATTAAATACTGTTTAAATATATAATGTGTTTTATGACATCATAATGACCCAATTGTGATGTAATAAAATACTAAATGCTTTATGTTCAGCCAATATATGTTTTACCATTAAAATAATGTGATTTTGGGTTTTTTTGACTTACTTTTCAAAGCATTAATGGACCCCTTAAGACTTATTAAACACCTTGTCTTTTTAAATTGTTTTCCATGGGAGTGTGACTCACCTCCACATAAGCAACCCTATTATTTTTAGAAGTTAGGACTTTGGCCTTATAAAATATTTTTTTACTCTTCCCTTTTCCAAAAACCATGGGAAAAAACCATGGGATGGTTTGTGGTTTGGATTAATTTAATATAAGGGGTCCCAAACCTAAATAATAAATAATTCCCTCACCTTTCCTATATAAACCCACCCAAGCTCCCACTTCATCCTCACTCAAAGCCTTTGGAGTTTGTCCAACCTCTGCCCTACGCTTTCTATAATCCTCCCAAGGTGCCCCAAGCTCCCAATAATCCTCTCACAAGTCTCTCTCTATCCTTTTGAAGTACACTTCCAAGTAAGGGTTTTTTCTTCCTTTCACTTTTTGTCCAATTTTCTTAATATTGTTATTCCATTTTAATTTCAATTATAAATTCTGGGGTATGGTTTTGAACCTCCCCCATACTAACCTATTATTTTTTGAATGATGGGACACCCCTTTCTCTCTCATTAAATTCCTCCCACGTACACCCGTTACTGTGCCGAAATTCCTAAAGGAACTTCTCTCTCCTCATTTACATTCAAGCAATAATTTTGTATCATGAATCTAAATTCCATTACAATTGTTGGGACATGTATCTATATAACCCCCCCCCCCCTTACTGTCCATTTAATGTAGATATGATGAGACACCCCTTTCTCTCTCATCAACCATTTTTTTATGAATTCTTATATCACGTCATTACGCTTCCGAAATTGCACCGATTTTCTAAGCCAATGCCATTGTGTAGTGAATACCATGTCCATTTCTCCATCAAAGGTATTCACCTTCATGAAAATTTACTTATTGATTATAAATTTTCATTCCAAATTCCTTTTTCATGGAATAAATGATTGTGTTTTATGAATCCATGTTTTATGATCCATGTGGCACACTTATGTATGAAATGAAATGTTTAAGAAGGGTGCACCCTTATAGTGCTCCAATGCATTGGGTAAAGTATAGTATCATAATACATCATGTACAATAAGTGTGTGAATCATGCTAATTCAAGTGCAACGAGGTTTTACTCGTGCTTCATGTTCAATGAGAATTTACTTGTGCTCCATGTGCAATGAGCCTTGGGTCATGCTAATTCCATGTTAAGTGTTGTTGCCACATTTCTATGTTATGATTATCATGCTTTATCATGCCTTTACTTTCATGTTTCTCTTGTGCTCTATTGATATGCCTAATGTCTAACATGTATTGTACTCCCCATGTTATTCCATGTGTATTCCCTTATAGGGATTTATAGCTTAACCTTTTCTTATTCATATCCTCAGGTTATCCCTTGCAATGCTAAGTACGAGGGAATGTAGTGGTCATGTAAAGGAAGTTTTCAATAAAGATGTTGTATTTCATGTTTTAAGTTGTTATGTAATTATCCTAAGCCCCAAATACAGAAGACCTCTCGATCATCCATGTTGTATCAAGTGAATGGTTTATGTAATAAATCATGTTTAAGTTTTTAATAAAAGCAGGGTTGTCATAGTTAGTATCAGAGGATAGGTTTAGTTATTTTTGGGATTAGGATTAGAAAACCCTAGTAAAGCCTTAGAGAAAATACTAAGTATAATAAAAACATCCCTAATTTTTGGTAATTATTGAGTTAGTGGTTTATCAAACAAATACATCCCTATCTGGATACGAGCAGGTAGAGGCGGCTCTAGGACAGATGTATCCTAGGGGTAAAACCTAAAAACACCGCTTTGAGCTAGACTCGAACGGGAACTGGTGAACGTCAATGGGCCTTGCTGCACTCTTGGTTACGACACTCCTGGGGGATATGTTTTTATAAATTCACAAGCTTAGTATGAACCCTTATTAAGGGAATAAAAAAATTTCCCTAAGAATATATGTTAGAAAGTAGATCATGAAAAGCCTAGATCAAAGCCTATAGACTCATGAGTTAAGGAGATAAAAATTATTTATAAGACATAAACTTTTGTCTTTGGATTTCCCTTTATGTGTTACCCCCTAACTTTCCTTTTATTACAACCAATGGTCGGTAAAAGGAGGACTCGGGCTAACAACTGATGTGAAGATTAGTGTGATGACTGCATTAATGAGATGCTCAATCCAATGGGAGCGGGAATCGCAAACTTTGTCACGCTTCTCTCTTAGCTAACTCAAGCTTTGAATAGAAACATGGGTCAAGAGGAATATTCAACCCCCTATAAGAAAGAACAAGTCATTATCAAGAGCTTCATGAGACAAAGGCCTCCTACTTTTAGTGGATCATTCGATCCCACGATCGCTGAAAAATGGATCAACTCCATTGAAAAGATCTTCTCCATCCTTCAATGTTCTGAACAAGAGAAGGTTCTCCTGAAGGCTTATCATATGGAGGGTGAAGTTGATCAATGGTGAACATTGATCAAAAATACGAAGCCTGAGGAGGAGATCAAGGCGCTGGAATTGAAGGATTTCCAGAAGATTTTTTTCGATAAATATTTTCCACGCACCCTTTGGCTTAAGATGGAAAGGGGCTTCCTTTCCCTCAAGAAAAAAGATGAAGAATCTGTTGGAGAATACGAGGAAAACTTCACAAGGCTTGCACGATACGCTTCCAGCTTTGTCGTTACCCCAGAATGCAAAGTTGACCGCTTCTTTGGTGGGTTGAAGCCTAGTATGTGGAAAGCATTGGTGATCCGTGACTTCGACAGCTATAATGAAATTGTCTGATGTGCCCTCAAGGTCGAAATGGAGATCGGGGAATCACACGGGTATCATGGGGACAAGAAGAGTAAGGTGTACTTCAATGCTGGCGGTCCGATGGATAAATCCAACGGTGCTAAGAAGATCCAGCACCCCACTTTTCAAAAGTGCAGAAAGAAGAACCTAGGAAATTGCCTCAAGGGGGCGAGGAAATGCTTTAGGTGTGGAAGAGAAGGGAACCTAGCTGTTAACTGTCGGCAAGAAAGACCCGCGGCTGTGACAGAGGAGAGGAACTCTCCGTTTGAACCTCAATGCATTATTCATTTCTAAAAATTCAAAGAACCGGGGCATCTTGCAAATCAGTGCCCTAATCCAAGGGTTTTCGGAGGCAACCAACAACCTCCAAGGAAGTAAGGAAGAGATTTTTCCATCACTTCTACCGAAGTGAACCCCGACAATGAAGTGGTGACAGGTACGCTAGTTATTCATTCAAGAATTGAGAACGCACTTTTTGATTCAGGTTCTACGCAATATTTTATATCTCTAAAGTTTAGTAGAACAATCCCAGCACCACCAAAAATCGTGGAAGTGAAGATGTCGGTGAGTACGGAAAATGGGGAAATCATTGCATCCCATGAATATAATTCATCTCCGGTTATAATCTGTGGATTGAATATCCCGGCGAACCTCTTCATACTCCCTCCAGTGTAATTTGATGCAATTCTTGGCATGGATTGGATTTCCTTATATGGAGCCAACATAAATTTTTGGGAGAGGGAAACCACACTCCATATAGAGAATCGACCACCAATTCTTTACAAGTGTAAAGAGGAATGTGAATCTCTTTTAGCTACATCATCTCAAGCATGGATATTACTGCCATATGAGCACACGTATCTGGCTCAAATGATTGAGTCTAAGGAAGAAACCATCCTTGAGAAAAAGTCCTATTGTGAGGGAATTTGCGGAAGTGTTTCCCTAGGAACTTTCGGGTCTTCCTCCTAGAAGAGATGTTAAATTCTCAATTGAACTTATACCCGGGGAATTACCAATATCCAAAACTCCATATAGAATGGATATTATAGAGCTTGAAGAGCTGAAGAAACAACTATAGGAGAATCTGGATAAAGGGTTTATATGCCCAAATGCTTCACCGTGGGGTGCACCAGTCCTCTTCGTCAAGAAGAAGGATGGGTCAATGCGCCTTTGCATCGATTATCGTGAGCTCAACAAAATCATGATAAAGAACAAGTATCCTCTCCCACGAATTGATGACTTGTTCAATCAGCTGTGTGGAGCATAATACTTCTCCATGGTTGACTTGCGGTCGGGATATTATCAAGTAATGGTGAAGAAAGAAGATATCCCCAAGACTACTTTTCGCACAAGATACGGGCACTATGAATTCATAGTAATGCCTTTCGGACTCACTAATGTTCCAGAAATCTTCATGGAATTTATTAATATAGTCTTTAGAGATTACCTAGACAAATTTTTGGTAGTCTTTATAGATGATATTCTAATATACTCCAAAACCAAGGAGGATCAGGAGGATCATTTAAGAACTATACTAGAGACTTTGCGCAAGTAGAAGCTCTATGAAAAGTACAGAAAGTGTGAGTTCTGGTTTTAGGAGGTCTCATTATTGGCCATATCATCACAAGTAATGGGATATCTATGGACCCCTCCAAAACAGATGCAATTGCAGGATGGCCAAGGCCAACATCGGTAACGAATATCTGTAGATTCTTGGGGTTAGATGGATATTATCGATGATTTGTGAGAAATTTCTCACGATTTTCCAACCCTCTTACCAAGCTAACTCGAAAGGGAGTAAAGTTTTCATGGAGTGATGAATTTGAAGAAAGCTTCAAGGAGTTGAAAAAGAGGCTTATCGTTGTGCTCATGCTCACTTTACCCACAAGTGGGGAACTTTTTGTGGATTTCAGTAATGCTTCAAAGAAGGGATTAGGCTATGTACGGATGCAAAATGATAAAGTGATATCCTATGCCTCAAGGTAGTTGAAAATCCATGATAAAAACTATCCAATGCATGATCTAGAGTTTGAGGTGGTGATCTTTGCCTTGAAAATCTGGCGGCATTATCTCTATGGGGAGAAATGTGAGATATATACTGACCAAAAGAGTCTTAAATATATATTCACATAGAAAGAGATTAATATGCGCCAGAGAATATGGATAGAGCTCATCAAGGATTATGACTATTCAATACATTACCACCATGGGAAAGCGAACAAGGTGGAAGATGCCCTAAGTAAAAAGGACTCAGTGATTCTATCAATGATGAGAATTGAGAGGGATCAAATCTTCTTAGACTGGATGAAGATGTACATGGGAATCATAAAGAAGGGAACATTGTCAATCCTTTCACAAATGATTGCTCAACCGTCTCTTTTGTAAAGGTTTAAGCATGCTCAAAAGGATGATGTGGGAATTCAGGAAAAAGTGGAAGCTATCGAAATAGGGAAATCCTCGGAGTTTAATGTTAATGAAGAATGAATTGTGCGGTTTGGGAAAAGACTATGTGTTCCATCAAGTCTGGAGCTGAAGAAGAAACTTTTGGATGATGCACATAGTTCAAATTTCTCAATTCACCCAGGGAGCGCAAAGATGTATCAAGATCTCTGAGAAAACCTTTGGTGGGATAATATGAAGAAGGAGATTGCTGAATATACATCAAAGTGCCTGGTGGGTCAGCAGGTGAAGGAAGAGAGGCAGAATTCTTAGGGGATGATGCAACCATTGCCCATACCAGAATGGAAATGGGATAACATCACCATCGACTTTGTCACCGGACTTCCAAGGACATCCAAAGGAAACAATGGAATCTGGGTTGTTGTGGATCGTCTTACAAAGACTGCACACTTCATTGCTATTTGGGAGTATTTCTCTTTGGATCAACTGGCACGGATATATATCAGAAAAGTGGTAAGGTTGCATTGATTACCACTATCTATTGTGTCTGACTGAGATCCAAGATTCACCTCTATGTTTTGGAAGAGTCTTCAGCATGCTCTGAATACTGAACTGAACTTCAGTACAACCTATCATCCTCAAACTGATGGCCAATCTGAGTAGACTATCTAGACACTTGAGTACATGTTGATAGAATTCTCAATGGACTTTAAAGGAGGATGGGATCAACATCTTCCACTGGTTGAATTCTCCTACAATAATAGTTTTCACTCAAACATCCAAATGGAACCATATGAAGCCCTGTATGGGAAAAGGTGCAAAACACCAGCATGTTTGGATGAGGTCGGTGAACGTAAGCTGCTTGGACCAGAAATGGTCAAAGAAATGGTGGAAAAGGTGAAAACCATTCAGCAGCATATCAAGGCAGCCCAGAGTCGACAGAAGAGTTATGCAGATAACCATCGACGAGACCTTGAGTTTAAAGTTGGGGATATGGTTTTTCTTTGCATATCTCCGTGGAAGAAGGTCATGAGGTTAGGAAAGAAAGGGAAGTTAATTCCAAGGTACATTGGCCCCATCGAGATTCTTGATCGTGTTGGGGCTGTGGCCTATCGACTAGCACTTCCACCTACCATGGACAAAGTACATGATGTCTTTCATGTATCCCTCTTAAGGAAGTACATACCAGACCCTTCACATGTACTTTCTTCTGAGGTGGTAAAATTGGAAGATGATCTTTCTTATGAGGAGAAACCAGTGAAGATCTTAAATCATAGAGAAAAAGTTAAACGAAATAAGAAAATTCCTCTCATCAAGGTTTTGTGGAGAAACCACAAGTTTGAAGAAGTTACTTGGGAATTGGAGGAAATGATGAAGTTGAGTTACCCACATCTGTTTTAGTTTGGGAAAAGGAAAATTTCGAGGGTAAAATTTCTTTAGGGGGGAATATTGTAATGACCCAAAGTTTCATTAATGAAATCCCGCTTGATCTAATTAAATGTCTCTTTATGTTTATATAAAATGTTAACTTCTTTGGTTTTATGTTAATAATTTTGAATTTTCTAATATAGCTGTTAAATAGTGATCACGTGATTAGAATAAATATTGGACTTTAACAAATCTGATTTACTCAGATAAAAGAAGCGATGACCTCATCTAGTAGAATTTCTACATACGAAGCCCATTTGTCGGATCTCGGAAAAGGGGTGGCGTCCTTGGGCTTCTCTATTGACCAAACCCAAGCTGAGATTCATCATGTCAAGCTCGAATGGGACCTTCTACAGGAGAAGTAGAAGTTGATAGAAATTACCGCTCGAGCGATGTTATCTGAGCCACCCCAAGAGTCTGTCACCATCGCACACCTTACTCTTAGGTCTTATGCAGCTGTTTTAAGGGGTTATGTAACAAATAACTAGTACTATGTTCGTGTATATTATTTTTTGTATATAATAATGAATATACCTTCTTGTCATTATTTATACATTGTAAATAGTTTTTAAGGTGAAAATAGTGTTTTAGTTATTATTTAATTAAGAATTATATTTTATTAAATTAATGGATTTTTGAAATAAATAATATTTTAATAAAATATTATTATTATTATTAAATTAATTTTATTATATATAGATGATCATATAATTTTATGAATGCAATTGTATTTTTTATTAAGGTTTGAAAGCCATTTTTGTCAAAACACGTGAATTTTTGATAAATGTAGGTTTTTATTTTAAAAGTGAAAATTAACATATTTAGAAAATTATTTAGATAAAATAAATGTTATTTATGGAATCAGGACGTCGAAATTATCCAACGGTGAATTTTTCATAATTTTCTGAGACAGTCAATTTTTTGGGTAAAAATTAAATACTGTTTAAATATATAATGTGTTTTATGACATCATAATGACCCAAGAGTGATGTAATAAAATACTAAAAGATATATGTTCGGCCAATATTTGTTTTACCTTTAAAATAATGTGATTTTGGGTTTGTTTGACTTACTTTTCAATGCATTAATGGACCCCTCAAAACTTATTAAACACCTTGTCTTTTTAAATTGTTTTCCATGGGAGTGTGACTCACATCCACATAAGCAACCCTATTATTTTAAGAAGTTCGGACTTTGGCCTTATAAAATATTTTTTCCTCTTCACTTTTCCAAAAACCATGGGAAAAAACCATTGGATGGTTTGTGGTTTGGATTAATTTAATATAAGGGGTCCCAAACCTAAATAATAAAGAATTCCCTCACCTTTCTTATATAAACCCACCCAATATCCCACTTCCTCCTCACTCAAAGCCTTTGGATTTCGTCCAACCTCTGCCCTAATATATCTATAATCCTCCAAAGGTTCCTCAAGCTCCCAATAATACTCTCACAAGCCTCTCTCTATCCTTTGGAAGCACACTTCCATGTATGGGTTTTTTCTTCCATTCACTTTTTGTCCAATTTTCTTAATATTGTTATGCCCTTCTAATTTCAATTATAAATGCTGGGGTATGGTTTCACACCTCCCCCATACTACCCTATTATTGTTTTAATGATTAGATACCCCTTTCTATCGCATTAAATTCCTCCCATGTACACCCGTTACTATGCCGAAATTCTGAAAGGAACTTCTCTCTCCTCATTTACATTCAAGCAATAATTTTGTATCATGAATCTAAATTCCATTACAAATGTTGTGACATGTATCTATATGACCCCCCCCCCTAATGTCCATTTAATGTAGATTTAATGTGACACCCCTTTCTCTCTCATCAACCATTTTTTATGAATTCTTATATCACGCCGTTGCGCAGCCGAAATTGCAGTGATTTTATAAGACAATGACTTTGTGTAGTGAATACCATGCCCATTTCTCCATCAAGGGTATTCAACTTCATCCACATTTAGTTATTGATTATAAATTTTCATTCCACATTCCTTTTTCGTGGAATAAAAGATTGTGTTTTATGAATCCATGTTTTATGATCCATGTGGCACACTTATGCATGAAATGAAATGTTTAAGAAGGGTGCGCCCTTATAGCGCTCCAATGCATTGGGTAAAGTATAGTATCATGATACGTCATGTCAAATGAGTGTTGACTCATGCTAATTCAAGTGGAACGAGGGTTTACTCGTTCTTCATGTGCAATGAGAATTTACTCATTCTCCATGTGTAATGAGCCTTGGCTCATGATAATTCCATGTTAAGTGTTGTTGCCACATTTCCATGTTATGATTATCATGCTTTATCATGCCTTTATGTTCTTGTTTCTCTTGTTCTCTATTGATATGCCTAATTTCTAACATGTATTGTACTCCTCATGTTATTCCATGTGTATTCTCTTACTAGGCTTTATAGCTCACCCTTTTCTTATGCATGTCCTTAGGTTATCCCATGCAATGATAAGTACGAGGGAATGTAGTGGTAATGTAAAGGATGTTTTCAATAAAGATGTTGTATTTCATGTTTTAAGTTGTTATGTAATGATCCTAATCCCCAAAGACACTAGAACTCCTGATCATCCATGCTGTATCAAGTGAATGGTTTATGTAATAAATCATGTTTAAGTTTGTAATAAAAGCAGGGTTGTCATAATACATGTCATTGGTTCATTAAAATGATTTATTCATGGAAACTAATTTATATAAACTATTTTATATAAAAATTTTATTTAATTATATTTTTAATATATGTAATATTTTTATTGAAAAGAATGTGTTTTTGAAAATATTTAAATTACATTTCATGACTTGTTTGATTTAAATTGATATCATAACTGGTTTATTGTTTTTGTATTGATTATAGAACACTTGGTGAGACCGTACTCAGATTTTTATCTCACACACTACATTTTTCTTCAGGAATGTGTAGAATTTCTTATTCCAAACCCAAGAATAGGATAAGTTCCACTTAGAGGTGGTGGATATGCTTGATCCATTTGATCATTGAGTGGTTATGATGACTAGAGGAGATGTTGTCCACTTTTTTGCAGGATCTTTTGATACTTTTATCTTGTTTTTTGTCATCTTAGGATGATATTCCTTTGGGATGTTTATCTTTCTATTGGTAAATTTTTTTACCTATTTTTTTCTGGTAATTTACCCTTTTGGAGTGTTTAGTATACTGACTTTTAATCTTTTATATTCCACTATATTGTGGAAAATTCATTCCCTCTTTGACCATGTATGATCCCATCCTCTAGTCTCCAAACTATGGGGATCATGAATGCCCATTGGGCTATGTCATAGCTATCTCATGCATTAGGCTAATAACGTATCCAAGATGGTTCATGATGTATTAGTATCAAAGGTGTAGGTTAAGCATATTTCCTTGATTTCAGTATGTGGTTTGGGATATCTTGATGGGACTTATAAGGTAATTGTGAGCAACTTCCTAGATAGATCTCATCATAATGAGCCTCTAATCACCATAGTTTTTTGGAAAAATTTCTGTTGAGGAATGTTTTGATCTGATTTTAGTATTTTACCTTATTTTTATTTGGGTATATTTAAATCCAAATCTTGAAATCATATCTAATTGGATTTATATTACCATTTATCTTGTTTGAGTTTTTTATCTGAGTAATCTACTAATGCCTTTAGTGTTTCTTTAGATAGGTGATACCTTGGTCAATGACCAAGACACAGATTATTAAATTAAAGAAAGGGGATTACAAAAGTCTAAAGAACAGAATCATTTTACAATAATTATCATAAATATGAAGAAGATCATCAAGAAGGTCAACCATCCATGCTATGTCCTGGTTAACTCCCTTATTAGCAAGACCATCTACCACCCTGTTGGCCTCACGGAAGGTATGAGTGACAATTTAACTAAACTATAGGAGCGAATAAAGGTAGTTCATCCACTAGGTTGTAAGAATCCAATAAAGATACACCAGTCCATTCCAAATGGCTTGCATGATAGTGGTCAAACCACTCTCAATACAGATTTTGTTTTAACCCTATTGCTTAGCAGAGGAAATAGCATGGATTACACTCATCATTTTAGCTTATAGGGATGAAGCAATTCCACAACTTCCATATAAACAACTGAGGCATTGTATTTGGGGTTTGTCTTAGTGGTAAGCACCTCATAATCCTACATGAAAAATGAGGGTTCAAAACCCATTGGGCATAGGTACTGTAGCAGTACTGTAGCAGCAGCGGGCACTGTAGTGGCAGTAGGGTACTGTGAGGCACTGTAGTAGCAGGTACTATAGAATTACTATTCATATAATGGGCATTGGGCCAAAAATTTGGACCTACGGGCCATGTAATAGGCTAAATTACTATTGGGCCTTCAGGCTATGTAATGGGTCTCCCTCTACATAATTAAAAGAGGTCTTTTCTTTGATTTAATAATAAATAAGACTTCATACCCAACCTTTAAAAAAAACTGAGGCATTTGCCAAGGTGGTCCATGAAGATAGAACCACAACCCGAGGGACCCGGATTTCCCTTATAGGTTCCATCACATTCTATTTAATCTATCTTGGGAACAAGGATTTCTAGAACACTTCAAAAGTATTCCTAGGATGACGATACATTCTGTCAATCCTAAGTCATTGAATAATCTCAAATTCTTTGACAGAGTTTTCACAGCAAGCCTTCTGAATCGAGGAAGCTTCTCAAATGGAAATGAGGATCTGCATCTGACTTGCATTTAGACTAAATGAGGAATTTTTATGAGTGAGATAATTTCTATAAAACCATATCAGACAGAGAATCTCAATAATAGAAGTTAAGAAAAGATTTTTTATTTTATTAGAGGTTTTAATTTCCACAAAACACTTTGGCTGTTGGCTGAGAGAGTTAATAAGAAGCCATATTCAATCAAAAATATCAAAAATATAGTTCCAAAGAGCATAATTCATAGCATAAGACCGGAAATATGGTTTGTATCTTCTTTATTTTGGTTACAAAAGTTACATTTAGAGAAACGTTTAATCCCAAAAGATTGAAGACAACCATTAGTGGGGACTCTGTTGTTCGCAATACACTAAAATATAATAAACCTAGAGGGATTAATCCAAGGCTTATCAAAATAATTTAACCTATTGAAATTGTTTTTTGAATTTTGAAATTTGTGATTATAAAAAAAATTGGCGTCATGGACACCATTATGAGTAGGTTCGCAAATAAGGAAGCCATCTAAGTTGTAATAGGGATAATTATCAATGACATGAATAATGTTATTAGCAAGGTTAGAGTTATGAGAATTTAACACATCCCAGATAGTACAATTAGTGTTTTTAGGTAAATTATTTAGAGGCAACATAGAAATTAAAGGGGTACCAGTCCATTTGTCTAACCAAAGATTCATGGAATATTCATCGTTAACTATTCATCTCAAGTTAATCATTTTGTTGGAAAAGTATTATTTAATAGATAACAAAATATAAGAGCTAATATAGTGTAAATTTCCTTTCTTTAACATGTCAGGGAATATTTTTCTTATAAAGGAAATTGATTATGAGTCATTGTGAAGTAGGTTCCAAGTTAGTATGTCTTGTAAGGCCTCATTGAAAAGATTAAGGTTTTTAATTCCATGGTTGTCTTTATCCAAAGTCTTACAATAGGTTTTCTAAGGGATGGTCACAAGTTTCCTTCCAAGCGTGCTCCAGGTCCAAACAAAATTCTTAATGTAGACATTTATTTTTTGAGGAGACCATCATGAAATTTGTAGTCCATCAACAAGTAGACCATTTTTGAGACAAATATGGATTTTACCAAATATATTATGCCATCCATAGATAGGGATTTTCCCTTACAAGAGGAGAGATGATTGATAATATGGTTTATAATGTTGGAAAGGTAACTAGCTTTAGGACTTCCCCAAAAAATGGGTACTCCAAGATAAGTGATGGGGAAGAATCCGTCTTTGATATCTAGAAGATTGATGATGGTACTTGTTCTAAAAGAGGGAAATTTTTTCCCAAAGAAAACAAAGGATTTTTTCTAGCTAATTTTTTGGCTAGAGATTTCTTCATAATGAGAAAGGGTATTTTTTATATTTTGAATGTTTTTATTATCACCTTGTGAGAAGAGAATAATATCATCGTCATAGAGGAGATTCGTTGGAACATTTAAGTTTCTAGAAGCATGAATATGTTTAAGTTTTTTCTGATCAACAAGGTGAGTAAGAAATATACTAAGGTAATCTTTCACAATTGAGGAAATAATGGAAGAGAGGGGAACACCTTTTCCAACTCCCTTGGTTAATTTAAATTAACCATTGGGGGAACCAATAATAAAGGTAGAAATAGTATCTGAATTGAAAAGAGTATTTATTATATTAATGAAGGGGTCATTAAAACCAAAACCATGAAGCACTTTGAAAATAAAACTCCAAACAATTGTATTAAATTCCTTCCTAATATAAATTTTTATAGAATTATTTTCCAATTGTGGGTCTATTCAAGGTGTTAGTATATTCAGAGGAAAGACAGATACAATCTTATGTTGACCTACCCTTAATGAATCCAAATTTATTCCAAGAAAAAATTATACTACTTATCTTAGTGAACCTAGTGGAAAGGATTTTGTTAATAATTTTGTAAGGATAATTAATGAGTGAAATAGTTCTAAAGAGATGAATCTTAGAGGCATTTCTCTCTTTGGGAATTAAAGAAATAAATTGTGCATGCAATCCATGGGGTAGCTGAGCATTGGAAAAAAAGGATTTAACAATTTTTCAAAAATCAGATTGGATGAATTCCCAAAATTCTTGATAGAATACATTATTGAATCCATTAGGGCTCAGAGAACTACCCAGTTTAAGACTAAAGACTATTTCTTTGATTTCATGGTTAAGTGGAATTCTTAAAAGAAAACTATTATCTTACTCATTTACCAAAATGGAAATTATATCAGGTAAAATATCTTTGTTTACATCAGGACTATTTAAAATATTTTCAAAATAAGTGACAACATGATTTACAATGCCTTCCTCAGTATCAATGAGGTTGTCTCTGTCTCTAAGAAAGGTGAGAGTTCTATTAAATTTCTTGATTCTTTGAAGATAATTGTAGAATTTAGTGTTCCTATCACCATATGAGAGCCATTTTGGTTTGAAAACTCATTTACACATGTTATCCTTAAAGACAAGCAATGAATTAAGTTTCCTAGAAGAATTTATTTCATGTTGAGGATCCCTAGTGAAGTCAGAACTAGTTTTGGAGTTCTGAAGTTGGCTAAGTTCATTTTTAGGAGAGTCAATTTCACTGTCAATTTGTTTAGATTTAGAAAGACACCAACCTTTAAGGCACTATTTAAGATGTTTAAGTTTGATAATACAAGAAAAATAGTAATTGTGATGTTTCATATAAATCTAGAAACTTTTTATAATGCTAGAAAAATCAGGATCAGAAGACCAAGCATTATTAAATCTGAAAGGTAGGGTATGTTTCACGATATTAATATGAAGACTAAAAATGATGGGATGATGTTAAGAGTTCATTCAAGAAAGGTTTATTCTATAGATGTTGTTCCAATTGTTAAAATAAGATTCATTTGTGAGAGATCTATTTAATTTACAATAAAAATCATATTATAGTAATTTCTATACCTAGTGAACTTGGAACTTGTAAGGTTTATTTCCACAAGATTATTGTCCTCAATAAAATATTTTAACTCTCATGAAGATATAAAGAGTGAGTTAGTCCTAATTTCTCACTTGAGGTTAGGATAGAATTAAATTCACCAATCACAAACCAATGATCGTGAAAAATGTTTTACAAGGAAGAAAGGTTATTCCAAAGCAAACTTCTATCTTGGTATCAATTTTTAGCATAGATCATAGTACAAAAATGTAGGAACGGTCAAATGAAAATTCAAAAGTAAACATCTACTCTAAAACATGGAAAATATTCACATTTTGAAATGTGGAGTGATAAAAAAACCAAAGGGTTTCATCAGAAATACCCTCTTTGCAAGAACCTAAAAAATTATAACCATTGGAGCAAAGGTGAATTGTATTTGATGAGAAATTAACTTCAGGTTAAGTAATAGAAAATATCTTAGAAATATGAGTATTAAGAAATATTTTAATAATAATAAAATTTTCAGGATTTTTAATACCCTGACAGTTCCAAAATAGAAAATTAATTAAAACTTGGATATGGAGGAACCCCCTTTTTTACTTCTAGAGCACTTCCACCTAGAGGATCTTCTAACATTTTGGAATGAGGTCGGACTAGGTTTCTTGCTCCATTTACCCTTATAAGAAATAGTCAGAACATTAGCATCATATATATTCATATCCTTATCTGTTACATTAATTGAAGCATACTTTGATGGAGTAACCATTGGGCTACCACTTAATGCAATTGGATGATTTTCATCAAAATTCCAAACAGAAATTGTTTTGAGTGTGCCTACTGTCTTATGTAAATCAACATATGAATAATTAGTATGGATTGTCACCATAATTTAAGTATAACCTTAAATAATATAATATGTATCATCAAAAATATACATCGGCATATTATCACAGTTTTTTCCAACCAGTTTCGAGGGGCAGAGGGGTTTCTACCCCAATATTGATCAACTCCTTAAAACTACTTTCCCCTTGGATCTGAGAGCCACAATTCAGAGAATAACTAGGCACAAAAGTTCTTGGTTGAGCCAAGTAATTCCTATAATCCTTAAGTTATTTGGGACCCTCAACCTATTTTACAATTAGTGAGGTACCACAAATCGCTTAAGGGATATTGGTAAATTTCTAATGGGATATGTCTGTAGTAGGCAGGGTAGAAGAGTATACTACCTTTTCATTCAAAAAATAATTTGTATCACATTGATCTACCTTATTCTTATCAGTAATATCCATTGTTCTTACATACCTACATGTAATTTTAACAGTGTTTGATATAGTGGAATCTATGACAACAATACATTGTTGTCTAAGTTCTTTAGAGGTGTCCTTGTGGGGATCCTACAATAATTGTTTATATTGGGATTGTTTGATGGCCTCTATGACCAGTTTTTCAGTATCTTCTAAGATATCATGTTCTTCATTTTCATTATCCTAATCTTCCTCAAGTTCATCCCATGTTTTAATCGATATTTCCCCTGATTGTTTTTAGTAAATTAATTTCTTCATCCTAACTTCATTCCTCTTCTTAGGAGGATCAGGTTTCCCAATAACATTTTCATTGTCTCTCTTATTTCCTTTAACCTCAGTCTAGTCATTATCCATTGGATGGACAGCTTGGTTTTTCACCACCTTATAGTTTAGGATGGAATGTCCCACTATCTTACATAGATCAAGAAATGGGGGATTTCGTTCATATTCAATTCTAGATTCCATTTTATGGTCATTTTTATTAAAGTTAATAATAGTTGGGAGTTTAGATTCTATGTTGACTTCCACCATAACTCTTGAAAACAAACCTAATTCAGAATTTAGAGTATGTTAATAAAACTTAAAATGGAAACCTATATAGGATACTATATCAATCAGTATCTTAGGGTTATAGAAGACCCAATTAATACCATGAAATTGAACCCATACCTATGCCATTTTGTTCTTGTGTGTATGAGGATTAGAAGCACGGTCCCATTCTATTGATGTTGTGTAGATTTATGCCTCTAAGAATACATTTGAATAGGATATGGGAGGAAGCTGTTGGTGAACCACAGTGACTAGATCCTCCCATGGACTAGAATATTCTTGAGATTTTTGTGTGTTCTATCAATGCTTTGGGATAGGCACCTGCACCTATTTTCATTCAGGATCCAATTATGAAACCTAAAAGGGATGAATATCATAATCATTATCAACATATTATTCTCCAAAATAAACTTGTTTTCCAAGGATCTAATGATCCTAATGAGGCAAGGGTTTGTTTGAACAAGATAGAGAGACTTTTTGATTTCATGTAAATTCCTAATCTGATTAAGGTGAAATGTGATACCTTTAAACTGGAAGGGCCTAGTAGGAGATGGTGGGATTTGATGGTAAAAACAAATAATCGTGAGGGTTTTGAGTATAAAGACTTTAGAGTTATATTAAATGATCATTTATATCAAGAATATATGGTACTAGATAAGGATGTATATTTTTTTCAACCTCCAGTAGGCTGATAGGATTGTGACACAGTATGTGAACCACTTTACTAAGCTTGTGCAGTGTTCACTTGAGATTGTATTGAATGAGAAGATGAAGTCTTGACAATTCATCATGGTACTCCAACTAGATATCCATTCAAAAGTTTTTTTATTTAATCTCACTTCATATGCTAATATACTAGATAGGGTGTTGATGGATGATCTTGATCTATCTAGTAAGTTAGGTTTGATGGGAGATAATTTTTCTCCCAGTGGTAGTTATATGATTTCATTTAAAATAAATAGAAAATGTGATGATCTATGTGGAGGATCTAGATATAAGGTATCTTATATAACTCTTTTAGTGCTTGGTAAAGGCCCTTTAACTTGCTTCTAGTGTGGTATGGTTGGGAATTTGAAAAGGGTTTTCTCTGAGGTACCCAAGATCTTTGGCTTATACGGTCACTCTGGACACCTTACTGAAATTATGCCATATGTTATTCACTATATGGAGAATCACATGCTCATAATTTCTTAAAATTACTATATTTTAATTATAAACTTCATGAACAAAGTGGTTATAGCCATAGACATTTGTAATGAAGCTTCTTCACGCAGTGTAATAGTCTCTCTAGTAAGAGGATATGGGTCCAATGACTTTGAGAGCTAACATAACTATAGATTCATATTTAGTGAATTCTTTTTTTGATACTGGTGTATCTCACTCATTTATATTGACACATATTTTGAGTCTACTAAATATTTCTATGGATATTTTATATTATGTGATGGATATTACTACACCACTCAAAATTAAGAGAGAGTAGGGTTTTCATTTTCCTTTTTATGTATTATTTTTATTAGATATTGATATGGCCTAGAATTATTTGGTCCTAAAAATGAAACCTCTTTACATCATTCTTGGGATGGATTGGATAATTTATAAAAATTCCTGAATATATTATTATCTTCAACATGTCTCATTTACTTAACCTAATGAGGTGCCTTAGGTCTTTCAGGGAGACTAGTACCTGAGGTCAAGTAGAGATAAACCATATATTCTAGTGTTCAGGAAAGTAATATTATTGTTTTATTTTGATCAGGAGAAAGAATATTTGAGTGATGACCTCCCTACAGTTTCCATAAATTTTCCCAACGACTTTCCATTTGATTTATTTGGTTTTCCAATTATAAGACAGAAAGATTTTTTTATTGATTTAGTTCTTAATAATCAACCAGTTTCTATTCCTTATTACCATATGAAACTGACTTAATTGAAAGAGATGAATAATCAGTTGGATGAGATCTTGGGTAAAGGCTTCATTCTCCCAAGTGTGTCACCTTAGATGGTGCCTATTCTCTTTGCTAAGAAAGATGATGGAACACTTTTCATATGTACTGACTACCAGAAACTCAATCGAGCTATGGTGAAGAACAAGTATCTCTTACCAAGGATCGGTGGTCTGTTTGACCAGTTTAAAGGGGATAAGTGGTTATAAAAGATTGATCTTCAATCTGGTTATCACCAGTTGAGAATAAAAGAATATGAAATTCTGAAGACCACCTTTCAGACTAGTTATGACTATTATGAGTATCTTTCCATGACATTTTGTCTAACCAATTCTCCTGTTGTATTTATGGAATTGATGAAAAAAAATTACACAGTTATCTTTATACATTTATGGTTGTCTTTTTGGATGACATCTTGGTTTACTCTCAATTTGAGGAGGATATTGTGCATCATTTGAGAGTAGTTCTAGAAATGTTGATAAATCACCGATTGTGTGTCAATCTATAAAAATATGATTTCTAGATTCAGGAAGTAAATTTTATGGGAAACATGGTCTCTAAACATACTATTTTAGTTGATCTTGATAATGCATAAATAGTTATGACATGGGATCAATCGTGGAATGTTTTTAAGATTTGAAGATTCTTGGATTTAGTGGAGTATTATCATCAGTTTGTAAAGGGTTTCTTGAAGTTGGATTCTATGATGACCTCTCAATCTCAAAAGAGGGAAAAGTATGCTTTGGATGGTAAATTTTATAGTTTCTTTATCTAAAATGTATTTTGACTTCTTCATTATTGTTGACTCTTTCAGTGACCGATTGGAGATATGTGGTCTTTTGTGATGCATCAAGTTCATATTTAGGCTACATTCTTATACAAGGTGATAATGTAGTAGAAAATAGTTATAGAAAGCTTCTCCCACAAAAAAAATTATTATCTAACCCATGTACTTGAACTCACATACATGATTCATGTGCTTAAGAGTTTGAAAAATTAACTTTTTAGATAATGCTTTACTATGTTTTTCGACCATAAGAGCCTGAGTTATATCTTCTCTAAAAAATATTTAAACCTTTATCAAAATAATTGGGTGGAGTAACATCATTATTTTTATTTCAACATTGACTATAACTTGAGTAAGGGGAATTTCATTTTTTATTCTTTCAGTAGGAAATATCCAACCCAAGATGTGAAAAATATTCAAAATAGTGGAAATTAATGTCTCTTTTTTCATAGATTCATTTAGGAGTCCGAGAAGAAGGATGGAAGATTATTCTATAAAGTTTCTATTTGACCTCTAATGTTTTTATATGATTCTTAAGTAATAGTATCTTGATGATAAATACCATAGAATTAGGAACACTATTTATGGTGGGGAGACCATTAGTGATTGGTCATTCTAATCTGAGGGCATCCTCTGTTTTCAAAATAATTTTGTTGTTCCTTTTTCTATGAGAAAATACGTGATGGGGGTTTCTATAATTATCAGTGGGAAGGGAACCCAGGAACAAAAAATATGTTTTATGATATATAGTGATGATTCATTTGGATAGGTATGATATGATACATTGCCCATTTTATCTTATTTTTATACTTTTTAGCATATCAAAGACAATAACCAAAGCCTTCGAGTTTACTTCATTCACTTATAGTACTAACTTGGAAGTCGGATGATATTTCTATAGACTTTTTGGTTGGTTTACCGTGTACCCCTTGAGGAAATAATTTTATATGGGTTGTCATTGATAGGTTGACCAAATAATATCATTTTATACCCATTTATGATACGACCAAAGTTGAGGATATAGAAAATACTTATGTGAAAGAGATTATTTGATTCCATGGAGTTCGATATGCTATAGAATTTGATAGATATCCCTATTTTTCCTCTCATTTGTTCAAAGGTATTTAAAAGGTGATGGGATCTCAAGTTCATTTGAGTATGGAATATCATCCTCAGACAGATGGACAGACATAAAGGTCTATAAATATTATTGAGGTTATGTTATGATATTTTGTTCTAGACTTTGTGGGATCTTAGAACATATATTTGGGACTAGTTGAATTTTATTATAGTAAAGGTTATGATTCTAAAATTTGGATGTCCCCATTTTATTCCTTTCATGGAAGGCCATGTAAATCTTCATCATGTTGGTTGGGGATTGGTAAAACTTCCTTGATTGGACTGAGTTTTTTCTAAGAGATGAAAGTAAAGATTTAGTTAATTAGTAGGAAAATGTTGATGGAACAGAGCAGGTATAAATATTATGTTACCCTTCAAAGGTGAACTTTGGAGTTTCAATTAGGTGAACAGGTGTTTTTGATATTTTAACCTCATTTGGGTTATCTATGACCTAGGATATAGGGGAAGTATGTACCAAATTTTGTGGGATCTTTTCAGGTTATGGAGATAGTAAGTAAATTGTATTACCATTTAGAACTTCCAACATAGTTGACTATGATCCACAATGTGTTTCATGTATCAAAGCTTTAAAAGTATCTTTCTGACCCAAATCATGTTTTGATCTGGAGTGATCTTGATGTTCAACTTGATTTATTTGTGGCTGAGCATCCAGTTAGGATTATTGAATGTGATACGAAGTTACTTCATGAGAGGATGATGCATTTGGTCCATGGGCTATGGAATTGGGGTTCTAATTATCATAATACTTGTGAGCATAACGAAATGATGAGAGATTAGTGGAATCATCTCTTCGATATGGAAACTTTTTAATAGGCTTTCAGTGGACACAATGTTTTTATGGTGGGGAGTTTATAACATATGGTCACCTTCTTTTAGGTATTCCTTGACTCTTGTTTTCATCTCCTTTTGGTTGGGTCTTGTTTCAGTTTGTTCGAGTGAAATTTGGATAATTTTGGAACACCTTCGGTTCTATGTATGGTGGCACATGGTTAGGGAAAATGGTTTGGTTCGGTCGAGAAAACAGTGTGCCCCAATGTGAGCCACTAGAAGGGGGTGCACAGTTTGTCCAAATTGTGCAGTTATCACCTCCAAACCATAAACCCCATGGAAAGTGTGTAATTCATAGAAGAATATTGTTTATTTAACAGTGTGGCAAAACTATGCACGGTAAAGAGAAGTCTGGTAGGGGTGCATGCTTAGGGTGTACAGTTTGTCTAACCATGCAGCCCTCTCCAGAAAATCATACATGTGGTTTTTAATTCCTACAAATTTTATTTTAAAAATCCAAAACCCCTAGTTTAAAAGGATAGTCACTCACATTCTACTTTAACTTTATTTTTTGATCCTAGAGTCTCTAAAAAGGTTAAATTGACTCATCCAAACCCTTTTCTTGGTGGATCAAAGCAGTGTTGATCTCATTCAATTTCCTCTAGGTAATAGGGTCTACACTCATGCATTTTCTTCAAATATCTCTTTATCGCCTTATATTTTTATGGATCATTATTTAATTTATGGATATAAACAAATTTTTATTGGATCTTGATTCAAGGTAATGTTCCAATGTCTTCTACGCATTTTTTTCGTTGGAAAATCATGTTGCATGTGTAGATTTATAGATCCTTCATTGAAGTTAGGTGGTTCCATAATTATTTTACTTATAATTGAAACCTTTAATTTTTTTTATTAAATTTAAACGATTTTTTAATTGATTTAAAAACATGTATTAGTGATGATTTAATCTCTGATTTTAAATGGGCATAAGAATCGAGAAAAATCCCAATTTCAATGGAATTGAAATTGTTTGGAGAATTTATCAAAAATGATTACTTGATTTAGAAATTTTTTTGATGAAATGATTTGATGTTTATGTTTAGAAAATTAATTAAATTTAGATATGATTTTAAATGGAATGAAATGATGAAAATCTAAGATTTGTTTTTGAAAATAGAAATGCATGTTGAAAAATTATACTGGGAAATTATATTTTGAAATGATTTGAAATGATTGATTTATAATTTTATTGATTTATTGATTGAATCGTATGTAATCCTAGGTAGTTAGTATGTAACTGAGATAGACACACTAGAATATTGATCCCCCAGTGCTGTATTTACAATGAAAACACTAACTAAACCAATTTTTTCATTACTGATAGTAATGCCTCACCTAATAGGGTGTAGATTGATTTCGTGTAGTTCCTCCCTAAATGGGGTGATGGTTTGAGTGTGCACACATATCTAGAGTTTTGTTAATAAATGAGAAGTGTGAGTATCATATTACTAAGAAACTAACATATTATTGGGATCTTTTTCATAGTGCATTATTTAATTTATTTTATTAAACATTTCATTAATTCATTGAAATTTTTATCCATGCCAATTGATTATATAAATTATTTTATATAAAAAAATTATTTATGACTATTTTTTATGTATATTATTTTTTTGTTGAAAAGTATATTTTTTTTAATATGTAAATTCCATTCCATGCCCTGTTTGATTTAAATTGAAAGTGTAACTAGTTTATTATTTTGCTATTGATTATGGAACACTTGGTGAGACCGTATTAGGATTTATAGATCACACCCTACCTTTTAATTTGGGTGTTTATACAATTTCTTATTCTAGGTCCAAGAAAAATAAAAGTGCCACTTATAGATGTTGGATGTTCTTGATCCTTTAGAATATGGACTAGTGATGGTGACTATTAGAGATATTATCTAGTTATTACATAAGATATTTTGAGACTTTTGACTAGTAGTTTTTTTCATCTTGGGATGAGGTTCCTTTGGAATGTTTATATTTATATCGGGTATTGTTTTACCTATTTTGGAGTGTTGATATTACACACTTATAATATTTTATCTTCTAGTATTTTGTGGAAAATTCATTCCCCCTTTAATCATGTATAATGTGAGGTGCTAGTCTCCAATACATAGGGATCAAGAAAGAACTTAAGGATATGTTAGATCCAACTCGAGTATCATGGTACCAGGATATCCAGGATGGTTTGAGACACTATTATTCATATTTATCCATTTATAATGAAATTATCTAATTATATTTCTCCAGTACTGTCCAATAGTTATAACTACCTACCTCTGCAGTTCCTCTAGACATATTTGATATTTATCCAATATTTTCTACATGTAATTGATTTTAAACATAATAAATATCATTATATGTGAGTTATATTCCATAATACTATTTTCTCTATTGAATTATATTCATCAAAATATTATCCTCCATTCTTAGAGGGGTTACACACCATTTGACATGGGTAAAAATTTTGTCTTAAATTGTTTCATATTGCATTTTTTCAATACTTTCCCAACATATAAAATATTACAAAATTTTAGAAACTCTATAGATATATATCAAACGATCATGTTCCTTATAAATTTTATTTCTACTTTAAGTCATTATTGGAGAAATTAAATCCTTAACCTTTGCAAACATACAATACAATACATTTTTTTCTATATATTATTAACAGATTAATCTCAGAACACTATAGAATTACCATTATCCTCTTGTAGACACCTGGAACATATTCATTTCAAATATATATTTTTTGAACATTGAGATTTCCTCTATGCATAAATGGATTTATGAAAACCCCCTATCTTATTGCCTTACTTTGGTACCACCAACCCTTCTAGTTTAATTATATTTGTCCTTGACATCCAATCAACTAATATAATGATCATATAATATTTTTATGATAAGTATAGTTCTAATGGATTTAAATTTAACAATTGTTGTAATGTTTTTTCATATATTATGTTTAAAATCACTTAAAACCTCTAGTAACCAATATATTGTTACTGGTATTATCGTGTACCATCCTATCATATTCATTTTAAACACCCACCAATAGTATCAAAAGACCACTAAAATATAAATCCATTGTATTTTGTTGTATAGAATCTATTATTTAATAATTAAACTAACCTTTAAATATTATTATGTTTTTATTTACTAAATTCTTAGAGGATTAATTGTTATTAATGAATAATAGATCACACAACTTGATGAATATAACATCAACACTTTGGTTTTGACATTCCTATGAATTATGTGTCTCTAGAACAACTCATACCACTGAGATTTGTGGAGTCCTATGTTCATATTCTATCTCATTCACATCCATATTATTAACTTCATAAAAGTGAAGTATGGTCCCACTATATCAAAATATAATTCTTTTTTTCTATAGAAATATAGTCATTCTAGACTAATACCTTTATATTATAGGGATTTTAATATCTTGAGTATCTATAGAATAACTAACTAGGATGAATTTAGTGTTCTCCTTGATGTCCATTTATAGATCAAAACATATTTAAAAAATAGTTCATGTTAAACACAAGATATTGTAACCTAATATATTCCTTATCGTATTATAACTAATATTGTATCCATTAGTTACACTTCTATTTGAAAAATATATATCTTAGAAAAAATCATGGATGATTCTCAATACATATATGAGACTCATAATCAATCTTCCTTTTTACTACCATCACCAATTTGATGTGTATAAGGTTATATGAGTTTGGGAATATCTACACCCTATATATAAATAATCTATGAATATGTGACTAATATTATCTCTGAAAATACTTCTTATATAATATTTGTGTATTTTAACAAGTGTGTTCATTTCTTCACTGAGAATTTATAAAATTACTTAAATAATCCTATGAAGTTTATGAATTTACCACAATATTATCCATGAGATAGTTTATATGGTCTTATTGAAATTAATATAGAATATATGTGGTGTACCATCATTTCTATAGGTTTCATTATTTAAAAATTTATATTGAGTTAGTCAGTATACCAAGTGTCTTAGGTCATGAGAGGATAAATAGCCTTCTTGATATATACTTTTAAACTACTATATGTTTCACTTGAAAAATAATAATCTTTCCATAATTAGGTACTATGAGTCTTATATTTATATTCATCAATAATTTCTAACTTCGTATATCTTTGATTAAAGAACTAGTGTACTATTAGTTAAGTAAGAAATACCATAAAAAAGCATTTCAAACATGAAATATGCATTATTTTGAATAATTGGACACTGAGATAATTTGTTTGGTAATATTAAATTAAAAAATTCAAGATAAACTTGACTAAATACACAAGTTAAACATGTAGATATGAACTTATCTTTACTGATCTTGGAATCACACTTCTTCAACTCCTTAGATAATGAACCTCTCTTCCTATAATATTTCTATAATTTCTTGGTATATTTATTTGAATAAAAATGTATATAAAATTATTGTATTTAATACCAAATATGTAAAACATAAAATTATGTGTGATGATGAATATACCTGAAGTAGAAGTATCTTCTTATTTCTTATTTAATTTATTACAAGTCCTCTTCCATTTACCTTTCTTAACACATGATAATAATATATCCTCTTATTCACTATTATCCATTTAAATCGTTTTTCTCTTTAATAGACCTTGTAAAGACACAATTATTTTGAACAGCTTATGGGATTTCAACTTATTCATTTTTTATGTTCATCATAATGGATGAGGAACCATGTTCCCATAAAACCTTATCTACTTATTGAATATTTGTCAAAATATTCCCTATAATCATAGGTATATTTTCCATCCTATAATTCCTAATTAACCTAGAAAATCTAGGTGTTATGGATAAAAAATTATATTAATAGATAATTTCTTATCCAAATATAAGCTTAACTTAACTAACTAATCAATTTTAGTCAACATGTTGATGGAATTATCATTAGTTAGGTTCTCATATTCCAGTTTGCATTAATTTTCTGTGTTGATAATATCATGCATCTTAATCCTTTCCCTATTTTTTTAAAGTTCAAGGAATTTAATTTTCATAGTGTAAGCATCCATGTCCTTATGTTTCATAATCATCTCTATAGAAATAATTTATAGTATGATCAACAAACATAATAATCATTCTCCATGAATCTCACATTGGTATCATATTCATCATCTCTCTCTTAATGATGTGGCTAAACATGGATAGGGGATTCCAATATAGTGGGGAAAAAATCCTATAGTATTAAAGTGTATAAATGACTATACAACTCATAGATGACGGTGCCTATGAGGATATTCCCTATTTCTAGGAATGATAATAGTGTTAATGTGGTTTCGCTTTCCATTTTTATGATAACTAAATAATATTGTTTTCATTTTATCTTGATTAAAAAATGTGACATAAATTTTTTTTCAATTTATTAGTCTCCCACTATTTTTTCAAATCCCAATATCCCTCTCCATTGGATTTGTAATATCTTATTACATAGAAATTATAGAATAAAGGATTCATATTTACCTACTTATAACCCAGAAAAGGGTATGGTAAATTACTATAAGATATTTAGGTAGGTGTTATTTCCAACTACATTACTTATAGTTTCTTAATCTATTGATTGGATTCCCCAATCTAGAAATACTAACTTGAATTCCATCAATACCTTACTCCAATATATAGTAGGTCTATCAAGGGATACTCTTCTTAATGTCAACTTGGTTAATTCAACAAAAAACAATAAATGAAATTTTTCTATCAAGTTTCAGAACAACACATTGATATATGGTTCCATTTAAAATATAATAATTGAATACATTTATTACTTAATATTTCCTTGTGGTATTTTTTTATTTATGTATAAATTTAATTATTTTTTCATTTATATTATTTTTAATATTATTCCCATTTTATATAATTAATTAACCAAGTCTTCATAAAATAATTTATTCATAATTCATTTATTTAACATTATCTTGCATTATTTTTATCTTATTTACTTTATGTGATCGCGTTTAAACAATATATAAACATAAATCCTATAAAAAAATAATTAACCATGAACTCAATAAAATAAAATAAATAAAGTGACTAGTTCATGATATTTTTAATGGTTTGTTTATTGAGAAGATGATAAACAAACCTATAACCTTAAGGGGAAACTCTTTCAATAAGGCTTAGCTCAAATTTCAACATTCAACCTTCGACCTTTGTATTTTCTTGGATGGTTTCACCTTGACTTAGATTTGGAATTTATTTCTCTCCTTAGATATCAATCCTTTACATGTATTTAATTATTCATGGGTGAGGGGAACCAATGGTAAGGTTTATATAAATTAAAATATTGAAATACATACATTTACATGATAAAGGTGAGAGGGATGACCCATAGGTCGTCATATATAATTTAATAAACTTTTATCACATAATAAAAACTAATGAAATAAATATTAAATTAAACATAAACACAAAAATAAAGTCATTAAAACTCATGATCAAACACATACTTACAATGAAATCAAATTCAAACAAGAAAAAAATCATTTCAGGTCTCTCTTTAATGAAGATAAGATTATCTTGAAATAATAATTAATCATATTATTAATTAATTAATTTTTATTTTAATTATTAATTCAAGAAGTACTTAAGATACACAAGATTTAAAACCCTACATAATATTCAAATAAATAAATAAATAAATTTTATTTAAAATTAAATAAGTATACAATGTGTATTGAAAAGGAATAGGATGTGTAGCCTTCTAGTAAGTTTGATTTTGGTTTAGGATTTAATACTTAGTATGTACCAGAGGAATCATGACATGTTCCATTCTGCATCACTTATACAGCTTGTATTATCACATGAAAAGTCATGTGATACTACCAAAGTATAGTTTTGGTCATTTACTGTGTATTTTCATGACATGTTGGCATACATGGCATTTCATGATATCACACTATTTGTTTCTTTTTGTGTCAGTTCATGTAGTTTGTACAATGTGTATGACCACATAGTATTACCTTAATAAGAGAGGTGTGTATTTTATCTACCCATATAGTACACCATGTATATGACTAATATATATTCTGTTTAATTGTAGAAAACATGATAAAAAATTAATTTAATAATTTATTTCATACTACCACCCTAAAAAACACTCAGTATGTATTTCATGGGAAAAACCACATCACGCCTGGCTTATACAACTAGATATACACTATGTTGTTCAGTTTTCCTTGATTTAATTTTTATTCTTCATGTTTTACTAACACAACATTTTTGTTAAACTGTTTTCCTTTCATGACATTACAATAATTAAACTGTGTGAAAACCAACTACATGGTGTGTAATTATATTTTTTCGACCCCTACTACACGCCTAGGGACTTGGTGTGTAATTCACATGGGATAACATGTGTTACATGGAATGTATTCTAACTACACACTGTGTAATCATAAAATTAATTTTTTAATTGGATAGTTTTCCACACATGACATGTGTATTAATTACACTCCATGTACTTTGACCACAGAACCTCTATCTCTTGTGGGGTTACATGGCGTGTACCCTAGCTACACATTGTGTAACCCTAAGAACTTTGTTCCAAATGATGTTTAATACATTATTTCATTTAATATCACATATTTTATCCCCACATGGAATTTCAAAATTTACATAGGTGTATCCTTTTTTTGTTGATTGAGACTAAACAGCGTATAATTCTGATTACACACCATGTAATCATGTCATGCAGCCAGAATATTTGGAACCGTTGAAAGGAATATTCATATGTTCTTTACCTATTCTTGGTCTGTTCTTGATCATATGAATGTGAATGAACATGTTTTCTCAACATTATAGATTTATAATAAAAAAACTAAATTAAAAACTAACAAATAATTATTAAAAAATTATATAATTGTAAAATTAAATGTGACCACTTCTATACCACTTGAAAGTTTAGATAATGGAAGAAGAATAAGTTAGGCCCATGAAAATTATTCTTTTTGTCGAATCCAATAGATAATCCATAATAAATGATGAATAATCATCATGTCTAATGAATATATCTAAATAAACATGGAAAAATAATCCCACAACCAAGATAGATGATCATTTCACATTGAATTTATAATTAATTTAATAATAATAATTACCATGGTATTTAGATTATTTATTAGATGAAAATATTGATCAACTGAACTATGTTTGATTTTTATTTTAATTTCACAGAGGTTATCTAAAGTATAATACCTATAGTAGTATCAATATATGCTCCACAAGCCTCAAAATATTTTTGATAGATCTCCAAGTACTAATGTGAATGATTCAATCATCATGTGTTGAACCTATTGATAACAACAATAGTCCTTTTGGGATTAAAGAATTGTATCTATTGTTATTATATTCTCAATTAGGGGAGTTGGATCTCTTCTCTTTCTCTTTAGATAACCCTATAGATATTCTTTATTCAAAGGGAAATCTCAAGGTAGAAAATGTCGCTCACAAAAAAAATTTCTATAAAAATTTATATAATATCGGAATATATACTTAGGGTTTAATATTTAACAGTTACACAAAATCATTTAATAAAATATTAAATCTAATATATTTCCTAATAAAAAATAATAATATTATTGTTATTATTATATCTCATGGAATGTGTTAACCTGTGAAAACTAAATATCATTTTATTAAACAAATAATTCTTTATTTATTTAAATTATATTTCAACTAATATCATTTCCATCATCGGTACCTTAATTCAGTATGACATCCTCCTAGTAATTTATCAAAACTTTAATAATAAATATATTTTTTATAAATAAATATTATTCATTTGATAAATAAATAAATATTATATTCACCATATTTTTAATAATATTTAATTTTATATTAATTCCACTGAATAAATATTTATATTAATATATCCACCAACTAATAAATAAATAAATGTTATTGATTACCTTGTAAATAATAAACAAGAGCTAAATAAATATTCTATTCCTTCAGATTATTAAAAAATATTTATTTAATATTCAACTAATATATTTGTTTTCGAAGCTTCCCGTCGGGGCACGCGCATCTGTCACGCAGAGGACGTGCTGCTGTTGCCCCGCATTCCCACTTTCCAAAGGTAGGCAGCATTCACTCCTTGTTCAGGGATGTCTCCTCCTTGATCAAAACAGGGATGATGGGATGTCAGTTCTTCCTTCCGTGGATTCCTCCTCGGAACTCATCACCTAGTCCGGTTCTCCCCCATAGATTTAAGACGTGTTCGTGAAACTCTTCCCTGTGCCATATCTCCATGGACACCAGTTAATTACGCTGCTTCCGTCGAGATGCTCCAAGGGGTCTGGTCGGGGAAGAAACCTTCAGTTGGGGGAGTGGTCACACTGAGGCATCGTTGGCGTGTCTTGATGCTGGGGAATTGGCATTTCTGTCTTCTATCCCTTATTATAGGGCTTCTAGAGGGCACAGAAGCCCAAGGCATCCCACATCGAACGTGGGTAATTGTATTCCATATGAATGTACCTGAGGTTTTCCTCATCTTCCCTTGTTTAACACAGGGTATGCCGCGAGTTTAACATCCAGCGAAGATGGATGGGACTGATCGTAACACAACCTAGAGTGGATCAAATTGAGGAACCCCCTGGAGGGAATGCCGATACTGGGGCCGAAACGTGGGTAGCTTCCCGGATACTATGGAGTGGCTTGAGATGGCATGATCCCACCGAGATGTGGTGGCCTGGGTAAGAATCAAGATGGGTGATGAAGTGAAGGGGCTTGAACCTCATGGAGGCTTCCTACATATCCCCATCACGGGGAATCAAAGTCCTCGTAGTTCAGGATGATACGGTGGGACACTTGCAAGGGTGGCCCATGAAAATGAATGCATGGATGGATGGGGCTTATACTCTGAGGCATCCCACAATGGTGGATTGGTGGGGAGTACGCTCTGAGACGGCCCACAATGATTGGTGAACCGACGTGAAGAGGTCGGAATGACCGGGTGGTGGGCTTGAACCTCGTGGAGGCTTCCTACGTATCCCTGTAGTAGGGAATCAAAGTCCACGTAGTTCAGGAGTGTATTTTAATGTCATGAGGGATGAGGGCATACAATTTAACATCATGTTCGATGGGTCATTGTCATGGTCGATGTCTTATCTAATCCCACGTGAGTCATTCTCGGTGTGAGAAACAAGAGGCGGCAGAGACCTGACGATCAAGTCACAAAGGGTGCGTCCGTGGGAAGCGAAGAGGGGCTTACACGTTGGGCGGACCATGGTGCTGGGAATTACTCTAGGATGGAGGCTTGGGGATGAAAAAGTGTAGAGGGAGAGGGATTTAGGACCGAAGAAAGGAGGAGTCCCACTTCCCATCATGCTCCCTGCTGGCCCTAGCGGTGGGCATGTATAGAGGTGCCTGGGTGATACCTTCCTCAAGAGGGGCTAGGGGATTACACCAAGGAGGTTTCCCTTCCCCACAGACAAACGCCACTCCGAGAAGGAGGATATCATCCCATGTGGGGGGTGATCCCATCCCCATAGAGACGAGCGGCGTAAAGAATGTCTGAGCCGGGGGGACCCTACGTGTGAGGCACGGGGCCAGATCATAGTTTAACGTCATGTTTTGAGGATGAGGTGCTTGGAAGTTTAACATCCTGCAGCTCGAATGAGGTGGGTTTACTACACACCCCTAGGACTTACATGACCGGTACCCTCTGTACCTTGTGGGAGGGAAGGTACCAGTAATGTTGTAGTGAAGGGGGTCACAGAGCGAACCATTGAGGGGTCCACGTTAGCGTGGCTATGCGAAGAAGCAATAGTCGTTAGTGTTTCTATGCAAAGAAGCATGAGGCAAAGCAACACAATGGGAAAAACCGCCCAAGGTACCTTGAGGTTACTTTGTACGAGCCCAGAAGGTCGTACGGGAAAATAGTGCATGGTGTGTATGCCCAGTGTGTGGGCCTAGGGAATCCAGCAGGAGGACATCGGGCTCCTATGTAGGGAGGCACCCGGGGAGCACCAAGGTGAGGGGTCACGGGGGTTGCGTGCAATGGAATGGATGGCACGCAAAACACCGGGATGTCATTTAATCGGGGCAGAGGGATTGCGCGCGACTAGTAGAATCACGCACAAGGGATATGAATTTTCGCGTGAGTGGAAAAGGACGCACCCAAAGGTAAGGCCGCACCCAAAGAAAGAGATTGCGTTCAATTGGACCGTTTTGCACGCAATGGGAGGAATTGTGCACAAGGGAAGAACCCTGAAGGGTTTGGAATTACATTTAATATAGTGAGATCGCACACAAAGGCGGATCTCGGGGTGAGGTGCGCGAAAAGGATCAGTACCTAAAGGCCATCTTACGTGCATGGAAGTCCGATTTCACGCACGAGAGACGGTTCGAATTCCGCAACCCTGAAATGGAAGGGGTCTCCTTTTATTTATAGGTATCTGGTGGTGCGGAATTCATAGTGACACACAAAATTTGCGCACTACAGATGGCGACGTGGAATTTTAATTGCATGGGTGCGGCCGTGCAATTATTGTGTGCCTGCGCTGGGGATTCTTCGTGGATCCTGGACCCCTTTCGTATGGCACAATTTTTTTCGCGTGCAGATCCCTTTTTTCTCCCAACAATTCTGAGCCCTCCGGACTGAGCCTCCGGGTCCGAATATGAATTTTCTTTGTTATTTCAAAACTTCCTTCAGGAATTACAGACTTTTTTCTGGATTCTAGAAATTCCCCCCCTCGGAATTGGATCGGTGAGGGGTCGTAACGATCATATTCCGAGGGAAATGCCGAAACACCGAAGCGTTGGGCTTTGTGGGCCCCCCGCGTGCAAAAAATGGAGTGGCGTGCAAAACGCCGGCTGGAGCAGAATGATATTTCTGCGCGGTACGGAACCCCGGCTTCTCCTATAAAAGGGGCCATGGGTACAATGCTCCGTATTCAATTTTCTTGTGTGATAGGCTCAGAGCTCTCGTGTACAAAATTGCCTCTGCGCCTAGGCATTAAACCCGCTTTGGTAGTGCGTAATTGGTCCGCCTTTTTGTTGCCTTTATGCGCAATCCTGGGATTTTATGCGTTGTCTTCTTCGATTTCACGCCCAGATTCCGAATTTTGCGCAACACATCCAGATTACACGCAACACTCTCGAAGCACTTGGCTGGAAGAAGATGGCCACAAGCCAAGTAAATGAGGGGGAAGTCGCCGCTCGCAGAGCTGAAATGGGAGAGAACAAGGAGGTTTATAGCGCCAGGGTGGTTGTATCCAACAACCATACTCTGGTCAATCTGCTAGCCCCCGCCCAGAAGGAGTAACCTTTGTCCAACAACCTTCCACTATGGAACTTCGGCATTTTGGAGGAGGTTCCGCTGCCGGGCTTCGAAGTTGATTCACCGCGATCGTGGGTGACCCGGAAGGATGACCTTCTCTGATACAATATCACCAACAATGGTCGTCCTGCCAGAGAGACCAGTCACATGGACGTATATATCCTGAATCCGAGAACTAGGAACATCGCAGGGGTTGATCCTGTTGCGGAGAGTTCTCCATCCCTTTACACAAGCATGTTCTGTCAGAGAATCACAGATGATACTAAGGGCTAGCAGGAAGATTGGGATTTACGGTCCGAAGGCAACCTCACCATTGAGTGGGCCTGAGCGTACTAGGTTCGCCATACGTGTGACCAATTTGGGGTCGACCTGCGGCACATTGGTTTGTTTGAGGCGGTGTGGACGTCGCAGTTCAACTTATACCGCCAACCTGATCTCGAGCCAGAGCTATTCACCTGGAGGTCCCCTGACACCAACACATTCCATCTTCACCATGGGGAAGTTAGTATCAGTCTCTAGGATGTCCACTGTATCAGAGGTATCCCACTGGAGGGCTATTAATATGACAAGTTCCTTCCCCCAATGAACAACTAGGAGAATAGATCACGGACCCCCATGCTAACGTGGCATCTACTGGAGTTGGCCAAAGAGAGGCTGGAGGTCAAGGACTTACTGAAGGACATCGCCTACAAGGGCTGGTTCAGCCTGTTCCTGGAGAAGGACCCGGTGGTCAAGATGTCGGGATGGGGAAAACGGTGCCCAACTGCGTCTCAGAGGAGCAATAATGGATCGTACTAGAGGATAATAGAGGCGGGGAAATACCAATCATGGGGCTACCGCATTAATGAGGACTGGGACCCGAATGTTCTATATGTCGGGTTCCTCACCACCTTCCTGAGCGGGTGGCTCCTGCCGGTGCGGGACGCAAGGATGGGAATCCGTCCAGCAACCCTGGAGAAGGTGGGCACGATGGCCACCAACAAAAGGTTTAATCTGGGGGTCCCCATGCTGGCTAGGCTGGACTCCATTCTGGGATGAATCTCAATAGGGGGTTGCCTCAGAGGGTATGTGGCCCCTTCCAGATCTTCCACGGCTAGGTGGTGGCTCATCTTGGCAGGTACACTTTCCCAAATGCCATTCGTCCTCTGGGAAACGTCATGCGACCATATCTGCTGAACATTGCTAGGGTCACGCCGATGACGCTCAGCGAGGAGGGAGTAAGGATCAGAATTGGTAACCATGCCAACATCAACTTCATCCCATTCCCCATCCCAACCGGCCAAATGGTAGACAATGGGAAAGGCCCATTGGAGTAGCAGGAATACTTCCATAGCATTCGAGGTGGGGTGCTTGTGGATCAGATTGACGGGAAGATCATCTGCGAGCCTTACGTCCCGTCCCGATTCACCAGGAAGTTCAGGTGCCTCCGGAGAATTCCGAAGAGGGTATTCACAGGCATATGGGAGGAGAGGAATCCATGAATCCTTCACTATATGTGGTTAATATTCACAACATACGGCTCTGGTGACTTCATTACCCTTTCTCCCACCAGGGCCGACGTTGGCCTATCAACCGAGTATGTCGCACACTGAGCCATCGTATACCCCGAGGGGCTTTTGCGCAAGCGAGTTAGGAAACTTGAGACTACCCACGTGGACCCTGGGTGGCGAGAGAGCCGGAAAGGTGCCACTATAAGGGAGGACCAGGGGAATTCCAGGCAAAAAGGCCTGTGCAGGCCGGGACCTCAGCAGCAGGGACATCGCATGGTGTTGTTGCGACCTCACTGCCCGGAGGAGGGTCACACGGGGCGGCCAGAGAACTGCCCAGGAAGCAGATAAGATACCTGCTCTAACCTTCCCGTGATGAAATATTACCAGCATTGTGGTCGGCCTGGCTAACCCTACGGTAGTCGATGATCTCTGAAGCCCTCTGGCAGAAGATTATACAGGACGGGGTCCAGCTGCCAGAAGTCGGGCTCATTTGGGTTACCGAACGGGTAAACATTCATCAACGGCATACTTACCTGATATCCATAGACATGTACACGCGCCTACGGGGTCGGTGCGTGGACCCATCTCTCTTAGTGAAAGTGATGCTCGGTCAGGGGCATGATCCTGAACAGATGTCATCGGAGGAAGATGATCATGGTGATGAGTCAGAGGGAGAGGAGGAGATAGGATAAGACAAAGGATCTCAGGTAGTGTCCCACAAAGGGAGAATGTAGGAGAGTGGTGAGATCTTCAGCTCCGACATAGACATAACCGAGCTTCTTGAGGTCTGTCTCTATCCTTATTTATCCTCCTTTATCCATTATCTTCTAAAATTTCTAATCCATTTCTCTATCTCACTCAGAAGCATATAGGCACTGATCAGGCGTCCCCAATAGAGGAAGGAGAAGAGGTTCCAGTAGGACAGAGTGGGGCTCCGACGCCCATTATCGAACTGACAAGCACTGAGGGGTCTCCTGCCATGATAGATCCTATAGCAGCCAGAACACTGGAGGCTGACACCCTGGGTTCATGTAAGTCCCTTTCTTCACTACTGGTCCTTACTATCGGAGAACTCTACTAATCAGGATGCTCCCTGTGCAGTGATATCGGCATTGGAGGCTCGTCGGGTTGCCGAGCCCGGGCCGTCCGTGAGTGAATTAGTGGCGGATGTACCGCCTCCTCCAGAACATACTTCCCAAACTGAGTCAGCCCTGTAAATTGGTGAGAAGGGGGCGGCGTACATTAGTGTTGTTGACATTGGGGCGAGGCCGGAAGCTCACGAAGGCACCGCCTCTGTCGGGGTGAGAGAGGAAGGTCACCCCTACATCGAGGATCCTATTCCTCAGGAAGGCATTGCTGAGGCAGATCTTGCTACTAATCTGCTGGTTGTCTTCCCTGTATATAGGCCCACTGATCCCGAATAAATAGATGATTCAGATTCAGAAGCGGCCGAGGAGATCCAGATAACGCAGCTCAAAGGGTGGAAGTGCATCCATCATTTTCTCAGGCAGCCTCAGATAGATTGGTTGAGGCGGATGGGATCACTCCAGACTTGGCTGCATTTCTTGTGTGCCGGAGGGGATGATGCTCAACTCCTTCATCTAACGGTCCGTGATTACATGGTTGAGAAGATATCTGAGAGCATTCGGTACACCGACGTTGCCCAGTTTCGGGAAGAATCGGTGAGCACCTGAGCGTTCCTGACGGTGGAGCAGGAAGTCTGACGCCTCGAAGAGCAGGAGAAAGAGAAGGAGGCCTTCATTGCAACATGCTCTGAGCTCATAGAGAAACTAATGGCCCAGCTGTCTGACTCCCAAGAACAACTGATGGAGGCGAGTCACCAGATGACCGTGCTTCAAACTGATCCTGCGCGGGCACAAACTAGGATTGGCGAACTGTGCTCTACGGCTGCTGATGAAGAGAGAATATTCAGGGGGTGGGAAGTAGTCCTAGAAGCCACCAGACAAAGGGTAGCATCATTGGAAAAATATCTCCAAGAAGCTGACCCTTAAGGGCCCTGTTTTGGCCAACTCATAAACTTTTTTCTTCTAATGTATGGAAAAATCCATTTATATGTACCTTTGGTTTAACATGCTCATCCATTATCCCAAAATAAATAACAATTCATCCCTAAGATCATGTGGACCGTACCTAATGTGAGAAGTAGAGGATGCTCATATTATAATTTTGTTCGACCGTGGGGGCTTCAACCAAGCTTCTGGCATTCGAAATCGAGCCCGGATTTCTGAGGAGAAGAGGGAGGCCCAGTCGAAGGGGGGGGCTCAAACTGATCGATGTATCGTCTTCTCAATGTGCTCTAACGCACGAGCTAGGCAATGATAGGAGCATTAAAATCAGTCAGAATAGAGGGGGATGGAAAATTTGAATCACATTACCCCAAATTCAGAACACAGTGAGGGAGGCGCGACAATGAGGAATAACTACTGACCATGTTTTAAACACAGCACCCATGTTGCGTTATCCTTAAATGGGGGAGACAAATGAGGGTTGACCGCTGACCATGTTTGAAACACGGGACCTAACTAAAATATCATCCATCAGTCTTTTGGAATGTTGTCCCAGTACAGCAGGTGGACCATAGGTCGAGCATCCATACCGTTAGGGGGTCCCTTCAAACATGATCAGCTTTTCGGAACTTTGGCCCAGGACAGAAGGCGGACCATAGGTCGAGTATCCATACCGTTAGGGGGTCCCTTCAAACGTGAAAGAGGATGAGGATCCAAATAAAGGTGCACGCAAAGAGTGGATAGTGAAGTGGTGGTTTGTTCAAATAGAATCCAACACTCTTGAAACTACACCACCGCAACAAAAGCACATTAAGCGGGCACATTAATCTGGTCATGGACCATTCCTACTCTCAGACAGGACCTCTGGAAAGGAAACTGTTGCTTCCCAATGCCATTATGCGGCATACTAAACTTTTTTAGGGTAAATAATGCACTTACACAACTCATCAGAGTGTCAGGTGAGGAAAGGATGGGAATCGCAACTCCCTGGGCTGGACCCGAGACAAAATGTCCGGGCGTTCCTACATATCCCATAAGGATGGGAATCAAGCCACACATAGTTCTAGAAAGGATCTTAGTTTAAGGTATTAGAACATGGACCAGGGACCTGCAAGGAAGGCGGTAAGCACATGACAAGGTGATTATGAAACCCGATGTGAATGAGGACATAAGCCCAACTTACCATGTGTTCCCTGTGGAAGTGTTCCGGTCAAGGGACCGAACACGAACGTTAGGATGGGACCATGGGGAAGTGCACGGGTGCTCTTAAGTATCCCATAAGGATGGTAATCAAGACATACTTAGTTCTTTGAGGGTGTCATGGCACGGTATGGTACCTGTGCAAAGGATGAAAGGGGCGTGCGGGTCTAGCCCTCGCACAAAAAAGAAGCGGCATTTGATGTATCTTGTTTGTCCTTGAAGGTGAATGGGTTTTTTCTTTGTGAAGCGACAGACCTAGGGTTAAAATTCATATCATCACCACAATAATCAAACTGTATAGGGGAATTTACAAATGGTATGGTAAATGACCAATACCCAATGTGATGCCCTCTATGGAGAGGTCATTACAATGCAATGTTGTTTTTCGTCGTGCTGCCGGGACGATATCATCACAGTTTATGGTTATGTGGTAGGACCAACCAGAACAGTTTAAGGTCATATGGCTTGGACTCTGTGCAATGCGCATGATGCGATAAAGCATACCCAACGTGGAGGAGGACATAATCACATACCTTCACCGCGCGTGATTCCGGGAGAGGAGCCTTGGGCCAAGGGGCCGACGAAGGTTTAAAGTTCAAGGGGCAGGAGACACTAGCCTCCAGCTGACCTGGGCCTGAAACGCAATGTCTGGGAGACCCCTTATTTCCCATGGGGATGAGGGTCAAGCTGTTCCTGGTCCTTAGAGAAGACTCAAGCCCATAATCTTAGCGCTCGGATCGCGGGAGCCCCGAAAGACACTATAACACAGCTTTGTCTTCCTGACGTGTGTAAGTGCAATGAGGGTTAGTGAAAGGAGTGTCAATATTACACCTTGACACGTTGGGGTGGAAAATAATTTGAATCATGCAACCAACATTCAGGGCCTGAAGGAGTTGGCGTGATGACAGAGGATTACTGCTGACCATGTTCGAAACACATCATCTTGTCGTGTTAGCCTTAAATGGGGACAAACAAATGAGCGTCGACCACTGACCATGTTCGCAACATGGGACTTGTATCAATTTGTTGTCTAAAACCCTTAGGGTCGTTGTCCCGTAACAGTAGGAGATCCCTTAGGCGTTGTATCCAGACCGTTCTTGGGGGTCCCTCCGGGTGTGAAAGATAATGGGGGCCTGAATGAAGGGGAGCACGAGGCTTGACAAGTGGATGGAACTTGACTAAGTTGAATCTGACACTCTAGGTCCTAGACTAGAGTACCCTGAACACATTATCAGACTATTAAAAAGGGTCCAAGGGATCAGTTTGAGAGTGGCCAAAACATGGCAGATTCCCGGGAGAAGGGGGCATGGTGCCAAAAACCCTGTACCACACCTATATATACTCCTTGTAGAGAGGGATAGGCCAAGAGGCCTAGGTGACTGGGATATCATGGGATATCTTAAGATATGGGGCTGGACCTGAAACCTAGGTGTTCATGCGGTCTTATGTATCCCATAAATATGGTAATCAAGCCACACGTAGTTCTAGAATAACAGTTTAAAGTCATGTAGGACGATGAAAGGAATTTCATCCGGGAATGTGTATGGTACAGCGAGTAACCCAACTTGAGTGAGGACATAATCCCACACCACACCATAAAATCCCACAAGAGATAGTCTGGGATGGGGGCCCGAGGCTGGGCCTCAGTCCGGGAGGCCTGACCGGTTTGAATTTTAACGTCATGCAGGACGAGCGTGCAGTTTAAGGTCATGCGAGACCGTAGTGAAGTTTAAGGTCATGGAGGACCCAATAGTTTAGGGTCATGTTGGACCATCTAGTTTAAGGTCATGGTGTACCAATGGATTTAGGAAAAATACTGTTTGAGGAACCTGGCATTGGTGGGAGGAGTTATATGTTCACCATCCATGGTCACCAGGGACTATGCACCACTGGGATAAACCTTATGGACAATGAAAGGTCCCTCCCATTTGGGCTCCAACTTGGGTGGTTTCCTGTCAGGGATCATTGGCGACCTGAGGGCTAGTATCAGGCCAACTTGTAGGAAGGAATGGAGGAAAACCTTCTTGTTGAAAGCTCGAGCCATCCTGCTCTGATGCCTTTCCAGGTTGTGTAAATCACGAAGCCTATTCTCATCCAGTGCTTCCAATTCAGATAGACAGATTTCGGAAACTCTATTTGGCACTTTCTGGTCGTAGACCGCTGTGCGCAATGAGGGCAACTGAATCTCGATGGGCATGACGGCCTCAGTTCTGTACACCAAGGAATATAGGGTCACCTGGGTGGAAATACGAGTCGTCGTCTGATAAGCCCAGAGAGAATTGGGGAGCTTATCCGGCCAACTCTTCTTGTTTTGACCAACCACCTTTTTCAGAATGTTAGAGAGGTTTTTGTTAAATGCTTCGATCTTTCCATTTTCTGACGCATGATAGTGGGAGGTATGGCTAGAGTGAATGTTGTACTTGGCGTACAATTTCTTCAGCTTGGCTTCTCGAAAGTTAGTGTCGTTATTAGTGAGGATAGCGTGAGGTACTCTAAATCGATAGATGATATTGGAACCCACGAAGTCGGCAATAAAACGGGCTTTGAATTCCTTGAGTGGAATTTCCTATTCCCACTTGGAAAAGAAATCCGTAGCGGTCGGAATGAACCGGCATTGGCGAGCCATTGCCAGTGGGTAAGGTCCTACAACATCCAACCCCCAGACCTCAAAGGTCCATGAATAATTGGTAGTGTGGAGAGGCTCTAGTGACCAAAGCACAAAGTTACCATGAACTTGGCATGCATGGAACCTCTTGGCAAACTCGATGCAGTCATGGATCATGGAGGGACAAAAATACCCTAACTTCCGTATCTGGTGAGACAACTTTGACCCGGCCGGATGGGTGCCATAGGAACTAGAATGAACCTCTTGCATGACCTGTGGAATCTTGACTCCTTGAAGGAAATGGAGTAGAAAACCATCAAATCTGCGTTTATAAAGGATCTTCTCAAGGGTGGGACCACTCTGAAGGGTAAAATGTAGCGTGCAGCGTTGGATTCGCTCGCACTCTGCCCGGTCTGACAGAAGATTACCGTGTTGGAGGTATTCAACCAAGGGTTTCCTCCAATCAGAACTATTTCGATCACCACATCTGAAGTACCCGGGGCTCCTGATGTAGGGTCTCCAGTGGTGAGATGGTTTATCCACGGGTCACGATCATCCTCCGGGGTAATGGAAGCAATGACTCTCCGGTGCACCACGTGGATAATCAGGCCATCCTGTTCGGGCTCCGCAATCGATGCGGCCAGGCTGGCCAAAGCATCTGCTCGACCGTTCTGTGAACGAGGTATGTGAATAACCTATGGATGAGAAGGGAACTGGGCCATTAGATGGAGGGTGCACTCCAACAATGGCATGAGTTTCAGCTTTCTGACAACATAGTCTCCATTGACCTACTTGATGACCAACTCAGAGTCCCCTTTCACATGTAGATGGGGCATGTTGATCTCAAGGGCCAGCTTGAGACGAGTAATGGGATCCTGATACTCTGCCTCATTGTTGGTGTAGCCCTCTGACAACAGGAATGAGTACGATAGAACGTCTTGCTCCGGGGTGATGAAGATGATACCTCGGCCCACTCTGTTGAGCCTAGTATCATTGAGTCTCTTCCCGGTGGGGCTCCGGGAGGCACTGTCGAAGTGCATCTGCCAACATGGGATGGTATGATCGACTGAGAGGATTTCCTCATTAGGGAAACCTAGGTCTAGTGGCTGATCCATAGAGGTTGGGTGGGAAGCTATAAATTTCCCCAACGCCTATCCTTTGATAGCCTTCTGAGGCATAAACCTGATGTCAAACTGCAAGAGGATTACCACCCACCACGCTAGTTGGCTAGTCAACATTGGACGGTTCAGAATGTACTTCAGTGGGTCTACCTAGAAGACCAGCTGTACCTCATGGTGCTGCAAGTAGTGCCACAATTTCTGTACGGAAAACACGAGCGCAAGGCAGCTCTTCTCGATAGGAGAATATCTGATTTCCGTATCGAGGAGCATGCGGCTAAGGTAGTAGAGGTTTTTCTTTGTTCCCTATTTGTTCATCTGGGCGAGAAGTGTGCCGAGGGGCCATTCCATGATGGTCACGTAAAGGACCAGTGGCTTCCCGGAGACAGGTGGCATCAAGACCGGAGGTTGGAGCAGATACTGCTTGATTTCCTCAAAGGCGGTCTGGCACTCCTCATCCCATTCATAGGTGGTGCCTTTCTTCATGAGCCAAGAAAAGGGCTTACACTTGCCAGCCAGATTCGCAATGAATCGGCGTATGCAGGCTAAGTGGCCTTGGAAACCTCGAAGCTCCCAAATATTGCTCGGGGTAGGCATCTGGCTGATGGCCTTGATCTTTTCTAGGTCTATCTCAATGCCTCGGTACCTGACAACAAATCCATGGAACTTGCCGAAGTTGACCCTGAAAGCACACTTCAATGGGATCATCTTCAAGTGTCAGGAATGGAGGAAAATGAACACTTTCTCAAGGTCCTTGAGATGGTCCTGGCACTGGTGAGATTTGACCACCAGATCATCCGTGTAGCATTCCACCAATGTTCCCAGAATCGTCTTGAATATGCGATGCATGGCCCGCTGATAGGTGTCACCAGCATTCTTCAGGCCGAAGGGCATAACCCGGTAATAGAAACTACCTTGGGGTGCCCTGAAGGCAGTGGACTATTTATCCTCGGGGGCCATCCAAATCTGGTTGTACTCAGAATACCCATCCATGAAGGAGAGGGCTTGGAACCCAGCCATGGAGTCAATCAACAACTCTGTCACTGGGAGGGGGAAATCATCCTTCGGACAGTGGCGGTTGAGATCGCGGAAGTCAATACAGACCCTGATTTGTCCGTTCTTCTTTCTGACTCGCACAATTTTGGCTAGCCACTTGGTGTACTGGACTTCCTTAACGAAGTTGGATTTTATAAGCTTGTCAACTTCGGCCTCAACCATGTCACCGTGAAAAGGGTGCATCTTTCTGGGAGGTTTCTTGAATTCGCGATGACTTTCCGGAAGACCGAGATGGTGAACGGATACCTAAGGATCCAATCCTGGATCTCGTTGTAACTCCATGCGAACACGTCATGATGATATTTGATGAAGTCCACATACTGCTGCCACTCCTCGGGGGGCATGGCAGCACTGACCAATGTGGGTCTCGGGTCTGCATCGCTACCGAGGTTCACCTGTACCAAATCGTCGACTGTGGTGGAGACGGCTTCCTCAAAGGTGGGGGGAGCATCCTCTTGATCCTCTTCTCCACTTGTGGAGGGATATTCTGTGGGGGGGAGTTTCTTCCAATCCACCAGACTCTGATGGGAGGCGGGTGCCGACTTGAGCGAAAGTGGTCATCATATCGGGAGATTCATGCGCCATTGAGACCATAGTGATGAAGGCAGTCGATCCAACCCCATCTAGTCTTCAGCCCTTTGGGTCGCGCTTGATAACATCAAAATAGTAGTGGTGCGTCAGCTTGAGCTGGTTAATTCCAGCCTGGAAAAATAGACAAGTATGACGTATTTTCGTTTCCATGAGCCTGACATCCCGATACCATATAGGGGTAGGAGGTTCTGAGATCACCCAAGCCAGGTTGGTGTAGAAGTACGAGGTGATTCTTTGCCACTGTCGGGAGTTGGGCGGATGGTTCCTTTTTATCTCTGAAATAATGAAACATTGCCCCATGTCGGGGGTGGTGGCTTCGAAGCGATGGATTGGGAAGACGTAAGCATCATTCAAACCTGCCCAAGGGTCGGTCTGTTTCCCTCTGGAATTGGGGATGATCTCATTGATTTAAGATTCAAACACTCTAAGCAGTTTCTAACGGGTTTGTTCGTAGAACCGGAAACATCCAATGATTCCATATCTATTTGGACCTACTGTCCAAAGGTAGGTGCTCATTGGTTGTAAACTGATGTGACTTAGGAATTTTCATTGGTCGAGAGGATGGGAGTTCAGACTCATCATGCCTTTTTTAGGGGAATTATTGTCTACTCCAGGACTCTCTCTATAGATTTAAGTTATGTTTGTGAATCTTTTATTATATTACCAAGTATAAAATGAGCTTTCCTTTATATTTGACAATCAATGATTAAATATGTAGGAAATTTAGAGATTCTTTTATATGTATTCGAGGTTCTTCATCGATATAGAATCACCTATATTTGTTAGAGATTCTTAGTCAATGGTATCCTTCAATACATAAAAATATCTTGGTCATTATGATGACCATACTGGTTTTAAAGATACTTAGTGGGGCACTTGAAGTTTATTGTCATTCAGAAGGACATGGATTTTTTCAGAGTTGGGATCATACCCACAGATGGGCTACCTACGTATCCTTTGTTTTGGAAAAGGAATCAGAACCCACGTAGTTCGAGTAAGGGAATATGATGTTTATGTATGATTGATGGCTCAAAGAAATATGTCGTAATTACTTTTACACTCTAAGCTCACGTGAGTCATGCTCGGTGTGAGAAACAAGAGGTATTGGGAAAACCAGACAATTGTGCCGTGACAGATACAATCATAAGAAATAATGTGGGGATTATGTATGTATGACTGCCCAGATAGATGGAGAGTAGGATTTACTTCAGGGAAGAAACCCAGGAACAAGGTCCATAAAGGTATATGTACTTTATGAAGATTTGAGTACTCTAACATGGGGCTTACTCCTGAGGAAGATGCCCAAGTTAGGAGAGTACTTATGATTGGGATTTACTCCTGAGAAGGAAGCCCATATCAAAAGTAAATTAGGACTGGTTAAAAGAAATTAAGACTAGGGCGTACTCTTGAGAAGGAGGCCCAGTTAAAAGGGATTTGAAAACTGGGGCTTAACTCCTAAAGAGGAGGCCCAAATTAAGGGAATTTTAGAATTAAGGGACATGGGGATTACTCCTAAAAAAGGATTCCGATATTTTTAGATTTGAAACTGGGGATTATTCCTGAAAAGTAAGCCCAGGTTAAGGGAATTATGGTTGGGGCTTACTCCTAAGGAGGATTCCCATAATTAAGGGGACTTTCATCTTAAAGGATGAGGTTGAATGAATGAAATATCTAACTTTAGTGACATAAATATGTGTAAATCACTAGGTTTTGAGAGATGTTCCACGGAATTCTTTTTAGATAAGGAATTCAATCAAAAAAACATTCCATAAATGGCTTTGAGGAGTGTCTTGAAGACTGAATCTTGAATAGGAGAGGTGGAATGGCATAAGAGAGGTGAAATGGGCAGGAAGGGCACCCAAAAAATTGAAGGGTGCGCAAGTCATGGGAGGTCGCGCTAGTACTGCATGGGCATGAAAGTCTTGGTCGCACAAGTATACTTGCACGACAACTATATAATTGGGCGACAGTTTACCAGTAGGGTAATACTTGGGCGATCCTTGACCAAAGCCTTTAGAATTATCCCGAGGTACTTCCAAAAGAGTGGCGCGCAAGTTTCAATGAGTAGGTAAGGAGGCGTGCAAGTGTGTCCATTTCCATTAAGGGTAAAACACTTAGGAATGCAATTTTTATTGAATTCTAACACTTATACCTTATTCCTCTTGTTTAGACCTTCCATTCTAGGTAAAGAATTACCTTATAAGTGTTCGGAAGACTTGAAGAAGAGACTTGGGCATTCAGAGCTCTGTATCTGAATTCTGGAAAAAATCCTCTCTCTAATGGGGGTCCACCGGGGGTATTTATAGGTTGTAGAAGACCCTGGGCGATTTTCAAAGAGGGCACGCAAGTCACCTGTGCGACCATTTGGGCGACGCGCAAGTATACTTGCACGACCATGCTGGAACTTGTGCAACCTATGGGAAATGTTCTCCTTGTTCATCTCTTTCTCTTTTTTTTGATGTTTATTCAAAGGATGAATCTTTTTTGTTTGTGGTATTTCCCTTTTCATTTAGTTTAGACTCTATGATGAAAAAGGAGTGTCAAAAAAAGTCTCCCTCTCAGAGCTGGATCCAAAAAATAATGAGGATTTGACTCTGAGGAAAACGAGAAACAAAAGGAAATTAGGGCGTGCAGGGTATGGCACGAAAATTGACTTCAGGCGCTCAGGGTCTGGCGTGTAGGGGTATGGACTCGTCTATAAATATATGGCCTCACTTTGCACAAAGAACCCGGTTCTCTCTTGTTTTTTTTTGCTCTAGGTGTGCAAGTGGACTCCCGGATTTCGCTAGTTTGCGCTTCTTGTTTCTTTCGTTGCACTTCTGTTAAGGTATTTGGACTTGCGCGGTGATACATGCGTGACCAATACTTGCGTGACCGAAGGAGACTTGCGCGCCAACTATGGGACTTGCGCGCCTAAATGCCTTATCCAATTTTTCAAATTCCTTCACAAATTTTATGAAAAATTAACTTACTTTAAGAGTTAATTATTCAACTTTTGTACAGATCTAATGGCTCCCAAGAGAATCAGAATGGCTGATGAACTGTCAAGCAAAAGAATTGATGATATGATGGAAATTGTTGGCCATGATTACTATTCCACCTGTGAAAGTAATCTCCCAAAATTATCCAAGTACTTGAAGAAGCATCATATTAATTTCCCGTACAGTATCTATCTACCTCTGTATGGCCATGGTCATCTGCAAGATGTCAATATTCCAGAGGCAAAGAACTATCTCCCACATTCCTGGTTTCAGTCATATTCTAACTTTTCTTCAGCAAATGTCTCAATCATGGAAACATTTTCTAATGCTAGAACAGTAAAGAAAGCCTATATAATGCATCATAGCTCGTGTGCACCAGATCTGAAACCTCACAAACCTAAGCTGCAACCACATTGTTATCCCTCAATATTTTGAAATTCTTAGATGGATCAATCCAAAGGATGGAAGGAGAAATGGGAATTTTGTTCTGGAGGAGGGGTGAAGCCAACTTGGATGTGGGATTATTTGGTGCGACAAACTTGTGAAGAGTTTGTCGAGGATCTGAAGGGAGATGCAATTTATGAAGCCGTCTGGGCTGGGTAGATGTATGTTTATAGGAATGATGATTTTGCACCGGATTTGCTTAGCCGCTGGAGCCCATAAACTAATTATTTCCATCTAACCCATGGAGAAGTAGGAATTAGTTTGTGGGATGTCTACAAGATCTCAGGGGTTCCAATTTTGGGTGATATGTATGATGAATTCATCCCTCCAAATGAAACCTTGAATGATCTGGAGAAGACTCCGGATTTGGTTCGAGAGTTATTGAAGATTTATCATAAGATAAAAATCTCAAAGGCTTCAAAGACTCATTCTAGAAGGGATATTCATCCCGAGGAATGGATGGATGTGTTTCTCAAGAAGAAGAGGGAAAAGAGGCCCACCTGTACTCGTCCTACTAGCTGCCCTAGAGAAGATAAGAGAGGTGCTCCTGGCACATTCTACCCAACTCTGGAAACAGGAGAGTTTGAGAAATGGGGGTATGAAGTGAATCATAAAATCTCGGAGAAGACCCATCTGGAAGGATTTTTATCCTTATGGATCAGTGTCTATATTTTTCCAGTTAAAGATTCGAAGGGAGGAGTTAGGCCAGGGAACTTCATTATTGCATCCAAGTTGGCTGAGAGAAAGATGGTGGGGTTGGCTACCCCAGTTTTGGAAAAGATTCACAATAGCTTACTCCATGTCTATATGGGTAATTATCCTTTGATATTAGTGGGACCATTCTAAGTTTTATGGGGATGGATCGCTACTCACTTCCAGACATATTCTGTTCAGAACGGAATACATATTCCTGGAAGTTATTCCAGGCCGTCTGTTCAGGCCTTATCTGGAGTTTTCCCTTTGTCCCTCAATGCCTATGATATTAGGCCAAGGCTGGGTATGAATAAGTAATTCCACTTCTTTCCCTATGGAAATCCACTGACAGGGTGATTTGTTGACGATGGATCAGCCATCTTGGAATAGAGGCCCTGCATGCTGGCCTGCAGAGATAGTTTACTGGCCACCAGAATTGATGGGGAAATTATATGTGAGGCCTATGCTCCATATCGATTGGCATGCCAATTCAAGTGTCTGCAGACAACTGTTGTATCTCCTCTAGTGCACGTCAGGTCAGAGTAGCATCCAATGGTTGCCCGACAACTATGGTTGCTAATGGCTATGGAAAGAACTGGGGCAGTTTTTGACTTACCAGATGCTGAAGCGGTAAGAAATTTGGCCATATGGTATGCTGAAAACTGGGTAGCATCATATCCTGAGGCAATATTGAATAAAACTGCTTATCGGGTGGGGAAGAAGAAGATAACCATTGAGAAAGAAACAATTCATGTGGCAGGTGATTCTTCCACTCCTGAAGCTGGTTCACCAAGTTCTTCAACTGAGGCTGATTCATCAGATTATCAGGAGATACAACATGTGTCAAAGCGGCCATGTGCCATATATAATCCTCCTTTCAGAATCAAGAGATCCGCTCCATCAACTCCTGGTGAGTTACTTTATTGAGGCAGTTTAATTGCTAGTAACTTTATAGAGTAACAAGTTTTCATTCTCTTTTTATAGTTCTAAGAGCTAGAAATAAATTAAAATCCAAGTTTGTAGGAACCTCTTAATAGCCTTCTAGTACACCTTCATATCTACGACCAAAGGCCATCCAAACATGGCGGGATGTATACTGCGATACTGAAACTATCTGGCTGGAGCTATGTGAAGAGCTGCATCTTCCTGGAATAGGGACTCTTCAGGCTCCTGCAAATATTCATTTCAAGGATAAACCTGATGAAGTAAGAGCCTATGTCAAAGAGTTGAGGACCTATATACATTACACTGATGATTCTATCCCTATCACTAAGTGGATGAAGGAAATGATGGATCACGGCACCACTGATGAGGAGTGGCATGAGTACGTGGCTCCTGAAGATGTAAGTTTTCTTTCCTTATTTACTTTGAAACATTATTTTAGTAGAATATTTGTTACTCAAGGAAATTACTTTCTTTATCCTACAGCTTGCAAGGAAAGGAACTACTGAAGTTCCTTCACCATAGTATAGCCCTGGTGGTACTTCCATCAGGGATACTGCTGAATCTCCACATGAGTCCGGTAAGATATCTCCAGGACAGCAGGCCATGGATGAGGAGTTGGATGTGGCATTCCATTCTCCGATTCAGGTACCTATAAGGGAGACTGCCGACACTCCCAAAAATCCAAAGGGACAAAGGCATCGGAGGAAGAAGTCCACAACTAAACGCTTAATCAGTAGTGGTAAGTCCTTAGGATAATCATGAGTCTTAAACCATGAAAATATTTCTCATTTTCCTTGGGATTGCAGGGGATTCTTCAATTTCCCCTCTGAGGGAGAGGATTGATCCTCCTTTGAGGACCACAGAGGGTGCTATGGAAAAATGCAAATTCAGGCTAACTTGGCTGCTTCTGAAAAAGAGCCAACATCTATTCCCAGTACTACTTCTGTTGTTGCTACAAGTATATAAGAACCTGGTTCTGGTAATTAAACAATGCTTCATACAATGCTTCATTAAATTTTGAATGAAAAAATCAAATAACTTCCATTCTGTGATATTTTAGATATAACACATGCACCCGAATAATTGGTGGATGCGGAAACTGAATCTTCCATCCTTCCTGAAGAAGTTGTATAGGGTCAGGGGCCGCAGAATGAGGGTCACCAAGAAGACACATCAAATGCTCCCACTGGTGAGACTAACCAGGATTCTGAAATATCATTGGATTAAATGATGAATCTTGGCATATCTTTCGAAGAATTTTTTGATCATGCTAAGTTATCATGTGATTTAAAAGATCTTGGGCATGAGTGTTATCCTTCGTCTAGTAAATTTTCTTATAATTTACACTTCTAATCATGACTGAAAATAATATGCAGTTCCATCCAAAGAAGCTGCTGAACTTCTAATTCCTGAAGAGGGTGTGGACATTGATGTCAACCCTACCATTGCAAAAACATTATCTCAAGTGGAGCTATAACTAGTAAAACATCCTGAGACCCATCTTGAAGATCCTGTTGAAACTCGGAAATATGGGGAGGAGACTTATCAATCTGTTGATCTACTGTTAGGTAATGATTGTTCTGAGTTTTAAAGATAGACAACCAACTTTCATTGTTATATGAAACTAACCATACTTTTAATTGATCAAACAGGGCTATCAACTTCAATGGATAGATCTAGAGGTGAAATCTCAACTTCCACCCAAACTGTAGAAGAAGGAGAAGCAACTAGGGTCAGGTGGAAGGAGCAGAACAGGGCACTTCCTTAAGTGCATTAATCCCAGATTACATGCCCCCCTGTGATGATGATGTCGAATTAGACCCAGAGGTGCTTAAGGCACTCATATTTTCACGACGCAAGGCATAGAACAACATATGGAAAATCACATCTGAAGTGTTTCTTGAAGATCTATCATCAAAGATTTTCCGATTGTTATCCCTGTTCTTCATGTTAGGACTTGGTGGTTTTGGATATCAAGAGATCCATATCGCGGTGAAACAGGTCATCTTAAGAAGGGAGCAGGAGAAAAGTGCCATGAAGATCTAACCAGGGTAAAGATGTCAGTCAATATCAGCGAATTTGAGGCTGTGGTATCCCTAGATTAGGCTGATTATGCTGCCAAGATGAAGGAGATGAAGCATAAGATCAAAGATAAAGTCGTCTGGCAGATGAACCTTTAGCAACAGTTAAATGTTGTTACTGGGGAACTTGACCAACTCAATAATTCATTGGAGGGAGCTGAAACGAATGGTATTAAAGCCATTGTGGATGCCAATAAAGCTCTCCATCAGGCTGAAAAGAGTGAAGTTGGTCGAGTGCATGAGCTTCAAGTGGCTTCTGATGAAGCTCGGGATGTTTTAGATCAAATGAAGACTTATGTTGACAACCTCTTATAATTTCTTAGAAAAGAGAAGAGACTCCATTATGTGGATGTCCTTCTAAATTTTGTACATCAAATGAAATGAACGCTTTTATCTTCAATCATTTGTGCATGTATTTTCCTGCTACCTACTTTAAATTTTACCTAATCCAATGGTCCTAGTAAGCATAGTTTGATTTTTTTTCTAGGATTATATAAAAATAACCCTACAAATTTTAAATCTTTTGATTGCTCAATATTACCTAAAATCACACAAAATGTATGTTTAGTGAGATGGAACTTGACTTTTATTCAGTGTTCCCTTATATTTTGTGGGCAGTTTAAAGTCATGCATGTCGGGCATAAAAAGGCTAATGTTTAAGGTAAAAATAGCTTTGACCGAATGGATTAAAAATTGACTCAATTCCTTGATAATTTTTTTGAAAACATATTACCATATTCAAGTATGGAAGGGAAAAAATGTAAACTATGACTTAAGAAATCTTGAATCTGAGGAATGATATGAAAAAGGACTAAGAGGCATTAGAAGAAGTATTTTGTAAGAATGAAGTTACCATTATTTAACAAACCTGTTAGGGGGTTGAATTATGTAGGGTCACCTAAGGACAATGGCTTCATAGTCAAATAATAGCATCTTTTGGCTGACAGGTCCATTATGTAGACTTGTTTATGCAAGGTCGCCTAAGGGCATGTGCTGCATAGTCAGGAAAAAGAACTCTCAGAAAGTTACTTTTCTACTGCTTAAAATCCCGTGGATGTTTATGGAGATTCAAATTTTCTAAAGCAAAGAGTTTGTTGTATGAAGAGAGGTACTTGAACATGGAGAAGATATTTCCAAACAAGACTGTTTTATGAACTGGATTAATTTCACTCCTACGAAGGTCTGACCGAAACGTAGGGAAGAGAAAATATAAACCATAAACATGAATATTTTCAGATCATGAAAAAGAGTATGAGACAAATATGTAAAGAATGGCTATTTTTGTGGATCCCTACATATCGTCGTTAAGACAACTAAGGACTAAAATATGTTTTCTTCCTAAGAATGAAGTTACCATTATTTAACAAACCCGTTAGGGGGTTGAATTATGCAGGGCCGCCTAAGGGAATTGGATGCATAGTCAAATAATATCATCTTTTGGCTGACAGGTATGTTATGTAGACTGTTTATGCAAGGCCGCCTAAGGGCACGTGTTGCATGGTCAGGCAAAAGAATTCTCAGAATTTGGATATTTTGTGATTAGAAGTCAGGAAAAAGGTTTATGAAGATCTGAAAATATTTAAGGTTAAGATTATGACACATAAAAATGGGAATTTTTCAATGTATGTAAAGATACATAGATCAATGCTAACCATAATCACGTTGTGGTTGGGTCCTAAATTGAAATGTTGGACTTCACTACATATCCCATAAGGATGGGAATCAATCCATACATAGTTCTTGAAATACAATTTAACGTCGTGAGGGACAAAAGTATTGGAGATCTTAGTTTAGAGTCATAGATCTCAGACTATTATAAAAAATACACAGTGTGTGTATTCATGGGGACTTTTCAGCCAATGGACTGAAAGTGGAATTTGGGGCTAGGCCTAAAAGACTTGGGGCTGGATTCAAGGGACACTCGAACATTCCTACATATCCCATAAGGATGGGAATCAAGCCCACGTAGTTCTAGAAATACCCTCTGTACAGATTTGGTTCGTACAAGTGAAGGATGAAAGGGGACTTTAGTGCAATGATGGTTTGACCCAAAATAAAAGGTTCGAGCATTTCCATGTATTCACATAGTCTTTGGAATAAAACATGATTGGATATCAATGTAAATAATTATTTCCTCTCAGGTGAGGGTATCAAATAATTTTTTAGTTTATTGTCATATCGGACAAAAAATGTTGTATAGTTTAACGTCATATAGCAAGGAAGAAGTTGAACCAATGTAAATATATTGATTCTGGGGGCGGTTTCACAAATCAACATCATACGAGATGGAGGTTAACCGATGTGAAGATATTGGTTTTGGACTTGAATCTCGGGAGGTTGCCTACATACCTAGCCTGGAAGGCAAAGATCAAAGTCCGCGTAGTTCAATTAAAGAATGAATTAGTGATAAAGTTGTTCTTAGGGAAAACGACATAACAAATGGTATTGGGACTTACGTATGGTTAGCGGCCCAGAGAGGGTGTTATGGTTTAAGTTTTCTCTAAGCTCACTTGAGTCATACTCGGTGTGAGAAACAAGAGGTAGCAACAACCTTAACGATGCACAGTTTAATGTCATGTAGGACATATGAAGGGACTATGGAGTTTAAAGTCTTGCAGTTAGGACTATTGGTGCTGCAAAGTTTCGTGTCATGTAGCAAGGACAAAATATATTTTAAAGTCATGTAGGACTTATTAAGGGATTTCTGTATAGCTTAGCGTCATGTAGTTAGGATGATGGGGACAATACAGTTTAATGTCATGTTTGTAAAAAAGGGGGACTGTGCAGTTTAATGTCATGCAGTAAGGACAAAAGAGGACACAGTTTAACATCATGTTGGACATATTAGGGACTTTTTCACAGTTTAACGTCATGTTGGACAAAAGTAATACAAATAGTTTAAGGTCATATGTATGGACCGCAGATGGTGCAGTTTAATGTCTTGCTGGACATAAGAGACTTCTATACAGTTTAGCGTCATGTAGTTAGGACGTCACTGTTCAATTTCGTGTGGGATGAAAGTAATAAAAATAGTTTAAGGTCATATGTATGGACCGTAACAATGTATTTTGTGTTTGTACAAAATACTTCTTCAGAAATCTAGAATTGGTTGGAGTAGTGATGAGTTCTCCATTCATTGTGATTAATGAATATGATCCATTAGAGTAGACCTTATGTATTGAATAAGGTCCTTGCCATTTTGGTTAAAGCTTGGGAGGTTTATTTTTTGGTATCATTGGAGTTATGAGAACCAATACTATTTCTCCCTAAATGAATGAACGTTGATGAACGTTTTTGTTGAAATCTCGTGCTATTCGATTCTGATAAACTTCCAAGTGGTGCAGTGTGCACAATCTTTTCAAATCTAACCGTTCCAATTCATCCAATCGCTTTTGAGATCGTTCATCTATAGCTAACTGATCACAAATAGTTACTCTGAGCGAGGGTAGTTGAACTTCGATAGGCAAGACTGCTTCCGTTCCATATACCAATGAATATGGAGTCGACCGCATTGCAGTGAGGGTGGTGGTCCGATAAGCCCATAAAGCATGAAAGAGTTTATCAGGCCATGACTTCTTATCTTTATCCACCATCCTTTGAAGTATGTTTGAAAGAGTCTTGTTGAAGGCTTCTATCTGGCCATTGGCAGCTGCATGATACCGAGATGAATGATTGGATTTGATGTTGTATTCTTGATACAACATCTTCACTTCGGATGAACAGAAGTTGGTGCCATTTTCCGTCAATATGGTATGAGGGGCACCAAATCTGGTAATGATGTTATACTTGATGAATCTAAAAATTCTTTTAGAACTAAATTCTTTGAGAGGTATTTCCTCTGACCATTTGGAAAAGAAGTCAGTAGTAGTAAGAATATACTTAAACTGTTTGGCTGTAGCTGAAGGGTAAGGTCCCACCACATCCATCCCCCATGTGGAAAATGGCCACGAGTATTTAGTTGTATGAAGAAACTATGCAGGTTGATGAATGAAGTTGGCATGTACTTGGAATTAATGACACTTCTTTGTGAAATCAACACAATCTTGTATCATTGAAGGCCAAAAGTATCCAAGCCTTCGAATCTGATTAGACAGTCTATGTCCAAACTGGTGGGCACCACATACTCCTACACGCACTTCATTCATGACATCCATTGTATCTTCACCATCAATGCATCTGAAGAGAGCTCCATCAAAACCATGTTTGTAGAGAATTTTCTCTAGGTGATCTGGGCTATCATAAAGAGTAAAATTGACCACATGTCGCTGGATTTGTTCTTTCCCAACTCTATTATGTGGAAGTGTTCCATTTTGAAGGTATTCCCTGATAGGTTTCATCCATCCTGTATTATGACCATACAGTTCAAGAATGGGACTAATTTCATTGATCTCCTCTGTTCTGGTTCAAACATAAGGTGAAATTGTATGACGATGGGCAATACTGATGGTTTTTTTGTCCCAATTTGGATCTACAAGAGCTGTGACTATATTATCCAGTGCATCAGCTTGAGAATTTTGTGATCGCAGGACACAAGAAAATATCGGTTCTGTAGTAAATTCCTCCATTAACTCTCTGAAGTAATCATACAAAGGGATCAATTCTTCTTTTCTGATTGTATAATCCCCATTGACTTGTTTGATTACTAGGTCTGAATCACCTTTCACCCTTAAGTTATTCACTTGTGCTTGAAGCGCCAACTCTAATCCTGTGATGATGGCCTGGTATTCTGCTTCATTATTTGTACCAACTTCCCACAATAAGAAGGAATAAGGTAACACTTCCTTTTCCAGGGAAATAATAATAACTCCTAATCCAATCTTGTTAAATTTAGGATCTTCCATTTTCTTCCCTGTTGGACTTCTGTAAGAACCATCAAAATACATTTCCCATATCTGAGGACTATCCTGAATAGAGAGGACTTCCTCATCAGGGAGTTCAATATCTGAATATGTATCTTCTACTAAAGGATGTTCAGTAAGGAAATCAGCCAAATCTTGGACCTTTATTACCTTTTAAGACACATACTGAATCTCGAATTGCTACAAAATAACTATCCACCTTTCCAGACATCATGTAAGCATTGGATGACTAAGGATGAATTTGAGCGGGTTATTGCGAGATACCAATTGGACCACGTGATGTTTCAGGTAGTGTCTCAACTTCTGAACTGCAAAGATTAATTTCAGGCAGCACTTCTCAATATTTGAATACCTGGTTTCTGCTTCAAGCATAGTCCGATTGAGATAGTAGAGGCTGTTTTCATTCCCAACATCATTCTTCTGAGTAATAAAGGCACCCAATGATCGCTATAAGGCTGTCACGTAGAGGATAAGTGGAATTACTTCAACAGGTGGCATAAGTACCAATTGAATCAAGAGGTATTTCTTTATAACATCGAATGATTCTTGACATTCTTCGGTCCACTGGTAAGAGACTCCCTTCTTCATCAATTTGGTGAAGGGTAAACTTTTTCCTGCCAAATTGGCGATGAAACGTAGAATATAGGATAAGTTTCATTGAAGTCCACTTAATTCTTTAAAATTTTGAGGAGGTGACATTCCAAGGATTGAATTGGTCTTCTCAGGATCGAATTCAATACCATGATGGCATACAACAAAGCTATGAAATTTTCTTGAGGTTACCCCAAAAGCACATTTTAAGGGGTTCATCTTCAAATTATGTTGTCAAAGCTTGCGGAATATGACTTCCAAATCATCCAATTGATTAGAAAGTTATTTGAATTTTACCACCAAATCATCCACATAACATTCAACAAATTTCCCTTAAAAGGGTTTGAAGATAAGATGCATGGCACGTTGATATGTTGCACATGCATTCTTTAAGCCAAAGGGCATTACCAGGTAGAAAAACACACCCTGAGGGGCTCTGAAGGCTGTGGATTCCTCATCTACTGGAGCCATCTGGATTTTATTATATCTAGAATATCCATCCATGAAGGAAAGTGATTCATAGCCAGCTTTTTCATCGATTAAAAGTTCTGTAATCGGAATTGGAAAATTACCCTTAGTACAATGCCAATTAAGATCTCTGAAATCGATGAAAACTCTAATTTGTCCATTCTTCTTCTTCACAGGGACAATATTATCCAACCGCTTGGGATATTTAACTTATCTGATAAAGTTATCTTTGATAATATTTTCCACTTCAGCTTCAATTTTGGAAGCATAAGTCGGGTGTGTTTTTCTCGCGGCTTGCTTAAATCCTCAATGTTCTTATGGTAAACCCAAATGATGAGTAGCAACATCAGGATCAAGCCCGGGCATCTCTGTATAGTTCCAAGAAAATATGTCTCGATTTTTCTTTAAAATAGAAATATACATCTCTTTTTATTCAAGAGTCACGGTTGCACTGATTAAAGTGGGGCGTGGATCTTCTTTTGTACCCAGATTTATTTCTCTGAGTTCATCCACGGTGGTAGAGATACCCTTTTCAAATGATACAGCACCATCCATGAGATCTTCCTCTTCTTCTTCAACATGTGTTATTTCTTCCGTTTCTACTTGCATAGTAGATAACGAAGCAGAATTTCCATGATCAGAAGAGATGTTAAAATTTGAACATATTAAAGAAGAAGCTTCCATTTCTGACCCAATTGATGATGAAGGGTCTTCCTTGGGTAATAAAGAGAAGATTATGGATTGAGAATCAACATCATCGTTCACCTCTGGTATTGCTATAACTTCTTCTGTTCTGGTTGGCAAAGTATAGACTTTCTGGATTTCAGTAGATAAAATGAAGACATCTCCATTTGAGCTTTCATCATTGCCTGGTGGATCACCAATTTCTCCCATGTTTTCTGGCTCGATTGACGTAATTAACATTATGGGTCTTTCCATAAGAGTATTTTGATTTGGGTATATCCTGTCAATTTTACTAATAGGAAACACATAATCTGTACTCACATGCGCAAATGGATTTACTGGAATCTTTTCCAAACCATATATGGCATTAACTTTGGTAATCTCCCTTATTATGGATTTCTCTTTTCCCTTCATGTGATAGAATTCTACCTCAATGTATTGAGATTCACATGTCTTGAATAGGGCCTTATCACCATAGAATGTCCCAACTTGACCATCGAAACAATATTTGAGACATTGATGGTATGATAAAGGGATAGCCACATGTTGATGTAGCCAGGGTCTTCCAAGAAAGATGTTGAAGGCTGAGTCTTAATCAACAACCATGAAATATGAATTTGATACAAGATCTCCAAACTGAGTTCTGAGTGTAACTTCAGCCAGTGGTTCTTGTTCATTTTTATCATATCCTTGTAACATCATAGTATAAGGAGATAAATCAGATTCTGTGAGGCCCAATTGACGAAGTGTATGAATGGGCATGAGGTTGACTCTTGAACCATTATCAATGAAAGATCTTCCGATGTCTACACCATTGACCTTTCCAGATAAGTACAAAGGTCTAATATTCCCATGCATGACATCATCTTCATCTTCATCTGTGAAAGATATCACTCCATGGAATTCCGCAGGATTATTCTCTACGTGATAGAATTCAGCTGTAGTAATTTCAGTTTCAAACTCCTGAGGACTTGACAAAGCCTCAATGAGTGCCTCCTGAAGATCTTTTGACAGATTCAAAGCATCCAGAATTGATAACTTGGCCATTACTTGGGCCAGGTGTTTCAATACATCATAATTTTGATTCAGAGGTCTGTGTTTCCCAACAGGAACATGTGGTTTAGCAGGTTCGTTGCAAGATGATGCTTTGGAAGTTGATGCATCTTGTATCAGGATAGGAGTTGGCAATATTCCTGAATTTAGAATATTAGACCGATTGGATCCATTTACTTGTTGAGAGGATGAAGATGGAACCCCCAACCGATCCTCCAGAATAACTATGCCAGGACTGAATTTTCTATTGGTGGAAGAACTTGCTTGTTCTTGTTGAGCTCGCTGAAGGGCTCTGCCACGAGTTTCTGCTGCATACACAGTTCTAGTAGGGGTAGAATTGGAATAGTGTCTTCTAGGATATCCAAGTCTTCCTCTGTATCCCAGACTCCTGAAACTCCCTCTAATTCCTTTGTTTGATACAGGGAATTTAGGATCATCGAAATTGAAATTGCGACTGGCATAAGGATCTATTAAATGAATCATATTAACAGAACCAAAGATCAGTTCTTCATCTGATGAAGACCTTGTCTAACTAGCCAATTTAGGTTGTGCCGTTTGGTGGGATAGTGACCGCTGCATTGAAGTAGATGGCATGAAATCTTCCAGAGTCAAAGACAGTTTAGGCTTTGACACAAACTCATCTTCCTCTAATTGCTTTTCTTTCTTCCAACTATGCTTCCCTTTTGAGGATTTGCCCTCTGGAGAGGATTTTGTTATGGCATCCATAGAAAAAGACACAATTGGTTTCTTCAATTGTGTTCGCAAAATGGCATGAGTTCAGTTGACCTTTTTCCTTACCATCTAATCATCATATTTCTACGTGTTTTTTCTTTTGACTTATTTCCATTCGCCTTTTTCCTCTGGAACTGTAGCAGTAACACATGCTACCTGGGCTGAAGAGCCTTTTAGTTTGACTTTTCCTGAGTCGACCATCATTTACAGGAGGTCTTTGAAAACAAAACACTCCTGGATGGAATGCCCCAACATTTGATTAAAGGGAAAATAATTGGGATGGTCTTAATATCCTTCCTTGTTTGGCCTTTTGGGCCTTGGAAACTGAACCAAATTATTTTCCAAAGCCTAAATGAAGTATCTAGGAACTTGTTCATTTCAGAAAGAGTAAACTTTTCTCTTCAGATCCTCGAACTGTTTCCGTATTTGATCTCTTTGATCATCTTGACGAAATGGCCTTTGTTGTTGATGCTCATGAGGTGGAACCCTTTGGGAAGATGAAGGCTTTGAAGTAGAAGCATGTACAGGTGCTTACTTAAGCATAACTGTAGTAGTCTCTACTTTACCCATTATTCTTCCTAGAACTGATGGAATTACACGAAATTTAGCCATAGTCTGTATAAGAGAATCTTAAATCTGATGAGCGATTGAAGTAAGGTCTCGAAACCCTCCTGTGTATTTCACAGGGATCAACGGTGTGCCTAATTCTTCACGTAGATTTTCCACACAGATTGGAAACAGTTCTTCTTGAGGGAGTGCTAAACTTAGGGAATATGTTAATCCCTTCCAGCGAGAAATGAAATATAAAACCCTTTCATTCTCCCCTTGCTTACAGTTTGTATGATCAAAAACTGTTGTCTTTGGAAAAGTTGAGCTAAACTGAAGAAGGAATTGTTGACGGAGATCTTCTTATCCGGTAATTGACTGGGATTGCAAGCTTTTATACCAAACAAAAGCTGGTCCTTGTAAGGTTCGCACGAAGCATCTGAGTTTTGCTGCTTCTTGCTATTCCAGAGTTCCCATCATAGGATCGCAATAAGAAACATAATGCGTCAAATGCTATTCAGGATCGCATGATCCATTGAAAATAGGGAATACAGGGTTCCCAAAACTTTATGGGGGAGGGATTGAATCTACCCATTCAGGGTAAGCTCTCTTTTTTGGTTGAACCTGTGCACGCTTCCATTCCATAGTCCCTAACCGTTTTGTTAATGACTCAATGGTAGTTATTAACTTTTGAGAAACATCCGGTTGAACTTGGACTTGGGAAGGTGCAATAATTGGAGTTTGGACAGGTATGGTGGTTGGTACTGCAACTGATGGTAGCACCACCGATTGTTGTTGCACTTGACCCATAGGATTAGGCCTATGATGGTGTACTGATAGAGGAGGATATTCTTGATCTATCTCAGTAGATACAACAAAATCCCTTGGCTGACTGACTCCAGCACACATAGGAGGAAGACTACCCTGAAGTAGTTCTGCATTCATCTTCCTTAATTCCTTCATTTCTTAGTATTTTTGCGCAAATCATTGCTCTAGTGAGAGCGATTGGCCTTCTGCAGAGGAAGGATATGTAACCTGATTCTTTCCCTTCCCCTTGTTTGATCCCTTTCGGAGAGGGGGAAGTGGGTTATTTGAAGGAACACCCAGATTCTGGGTAAACCTTTGATTTCGTGTATGCACACCTTCTTCATTTGTGTATGTACGTACAACTTCTTGAGCAGGAACCTCTTCATCTGAGTCCCCTGAGTGAGCCTCATGTTCTTAAGGATCAGCAACAACGGAATTAATGACATTAATTGATGCATAATGCATCGCATCCCTTCTATTATCATTTCTGTGATATTGCCTTCTACCATGCCCCTTACGAGATATTTCCTTTTGTTGATTTGATCCCTCCGGAACTTCTTGGCGAACCGTAATTTGGTGAAAATCTCCTGATAATTTGGCTCTTCGTTCCTCTTATGGATTCTTCCCCAATCGATATAAGACCTACTTTTGCTGAGAAGGGGATTGATGATTTGAAAAAGTCCCCAGTCTAGTGGACTGGGGTTGTTCTAGCTATTCTCGCTCAACTCCTCGAATCCTATTTGTTGATTCTGAGGGTTGGGTTAAAAGAGTCCCCAGTCTGGCAAGCTGGGGTGGCTCTTGACATGCTATTTCTGAGACTTTCTTAAAATCTCTCTTTATCTTGTGTACCTTAGTCTGTAAATTAGCTGGATGCATCAATCGGCATCCACTTTTATCACCCAGATCAAAAGACCGTTGGATGATTTCTGACACTTCATTTACTTGATGAGGTGCTTGCTCCATATGAGAGGCATGTTCAATATTCTCGTTTTCTTTATGCAGGAGTAATTCAACAACTTATTCTCTGTATTCTTGACTTTGATAAGAACTAGTTGAGTCATGTTCTTGGGCAAGCCTTTGATTTCGCACAAAACCAGCCAGATGTGGCCAATTCTGGGAGATAACATTGCATGAAACCACCTTTGGTGGGATTTTTTGATTGGAGAGTATAGTGAAAAGTAGTTCTCCATGAACACCCCATCCTCTAACATGAATACCAGATGGGGAATTGGCAATTAACTAGCGAAATCTTCTTAGTGCGCCAAGGCATGAATGTTGAAGGGCTCTCTGCTGCTTTTCAGCCTTCGGATATCGAGAGACTAATAGAGATGACAAGTCAATTTGACGTTGTAACCCTTCTATTATCTTAACATGATTTTCATCTTCATCATAAGATAATACTTTCTTTTTCAACAGACAAAGAGTTTTCCTTATTTTGAGATGAATGTCATCAATCCCATCTTCTATCAACATCTATGGAATGTCATATTGAGAGTCAGCCAAAGGCCAAAACATGATTGGCACTTCACCTTTCGCCAATTGTTTTCTCATGTTAATCATTTCCTCTTTATCATTCAATGAAGATTCTTCTACCTGTTTAGACCAGAGCTGGTGCTTTCTTTTTGCTTCATCGAATTCAACAAGACTGGTAGAGAATCCACTAATTAAACTAGAAGATAAATTACCCAGGGGTGGTTCGGAGAATGACCTACACCCCGGGCTATCTTCTGATTGAGAAAGTATTTCATCCGATGATGGTAAAGCATCAGACATGACTGGTTTCACATTTTCAAGTGCCTCAAGATAAGAGGGCTTTCTCTGCACTACATTGTCCACTAGAGTATTTTTAGGGCAATGTGTATCACTACTGTGGAGAAGACTTTCGTAGAAAAATTCATCATCATGGGGAGGACCACCATGGTGGGTTACATCAAAATATGAGATCTCTTGCTCCTTGGTCTTCTGGCCACACAGAGGGTTGTTGTAGCTCTCATCTGAAGATGAAACTTCAAGATCGACCAAACTGTCCTGAAGAAATCCTTCATGAGGAAGTGTCTATTGAAGACCTTCAGAATTAATGTTCCCACTATTGGGAAATGAGGGAGTAGAATCTTGGATTCCAACAGATAACTGTCTGAGGGCTTTAAGAACTCCAGCATCGAGGAAGGCCTTGTTACAGATTGGCTCTTGATTTCTTGACTGTGCTGGGTGGGTCTTCTTCTTAGACGCCTTCTTACTCGCCTTGAAAACCACTTGTTGACGAAAGTGAATACTCTGAGAAGTTGTATGTTCCTGATTAGGAGAGATGGATAGGTTAGGCTGAAGATCTCCACTCAAATCAGGTGTATGTGTCTGACTTGGTTGTCCGTATGATATGGGGGAGTACGCCCCACAACCCTCTTAGACTGGAACAGAGGTGTGTATCTGCTCCAGAGTGATCTGTTGATGAGTCACTCCACTGGTAGGGATATATTTTCATTTCTTTCCCTGTGATGCTTCTAAATCTGTTATAATATCCTAGTTGGCATCTATAATATGAGCAGGGATTTGCTTCTGCTCTTTCACCATTAATAGAATATGCTTGGTGACTTCAGCTGCCGGAACGGGGATACACGTCCATTCTGTGCTTGGAGTAGGTGTGTGTTCATTCTCTTGTCCTCCTTTTCCTGTCAATGAATCCTGACAGTAATCAAGTGTAGGGGCAAAGAGTTGAGTCTGCCTTCTGTTTGTTATCGGAGCTTTCCGACTTACTTCTTCGAGTGCTACCAAGCGAAACTTTTGGTAGGCTTGATCAATACTAGCAGGTGTATTTGCCTGCTGATTGTACTTCGCCGAACGTGGTTGAAGAGATCCATCATATGTAGTCAGACGAGCCTGCTTACTAGCTGATGATGTATAAACAGGTTTATGTTCCTACCTATAGTACTCCACCAGAATATTTTGGTGGAATTAGCGTGATGATGCCAGACGAGTCTACTGGACAGCGGAATTAAAATGGACGGGTGTATGTGCCCGCTCATTGCTCTCCACCAAGTTAGGTTGGTGGAATTCTCCAGAGATGGCATAGATGAGAACCTGCTCACTATTGACCGGATTTTACCTCTGGCGGTTCGTCTTGCCTGCTCGGTTTCGAGGAACCTGAGCCAAACGCCGGGAGTCAATGCCCTCATCATGTTGTGGGTGCACTACCGCACGAGTCTGGCGGCGATTGTCTATGGGAGCCCTCGGGAAGGACTTTTATCTCTTTGAATTAAGACCCTGAGGGGCCTGCTCATTCACCTCCCTAGAATATGGAAGGGACTGGTGATTGCGTTCTAGGGATAACGACCCGGAATGGTTGAAAACGGTGGTTGGCACCACCTGCTTCTTGATCACTGGTCGTCGCTGTCCGAATGACCAAGGTGAATTATTGCCTTGGAGTGCTTGTCGAGCGGCCTCTAGAGTCGGAATAGTACTGTATTGACGGTACTCCTTAACCAGCGCATTTGATACCCAGCATTGAAGACGCTGAGTAGGTGATGTCGTCCTCTGAGTGGACGATGATCCAGTAGGAGTAGCAGTAGTGGCATTCGCAGCAGAGGTTTTCACAACAGAGGTATTCACAGATGTGGACTTAAGAAAATCCAATCTCGTAATGCAGAAGATCTTGGAAAAGAGTTCATGTTTGATATAACAGACGTAATCAAGATAAGTATGGCCCCTACATCTTTTGTATAAGCACATATGTTATTGATTTTTTTGTTGGCCCTCTCATTGAGTTTTAAATAGGGGCCTAACAAATAAGTAAAACATCATTTTTACTTGGTTAAGGATTCACGTCGGGTTCACCATTTTTTATTTCCCTCTGGAATTGGGGATGGTCTCATTGATTTAAGATTCAAACACCCCAAGCGGTTTCTAACGGGTTTGTTCATAGAATCGGAAACATCTAATGATTCCATATCCATTTAGACCTACTTTCCAAAGGTAGGTGCTCATTAGTTGTGAACTGATGTGACTTAAAAATTTTCATTGGTCGAGAGGATGGGAGGTCGGACTCGTCACACCTTTTTGAGGGGGATTATTGTCTACTCCAGGACTCTCTTTATAGATTTAAGTTAAGTTCGTGAATCCTTATTATATTACCAAGTATAAAATGTACTTTCCTTTAGATTTTAAAATCAATGATTAAATATGTAGGAAATTAAAAGAATCTTTTATATGTATTCAAGGTTATTCATCGATAGAGAATCATCAATATTTGTTAGAGATTCATAGTCAATGGTATCCTTCAATACATAAAAATATCTTGGTCATTATGATGACCATACTGGTTTTAAATCCACTCAGTGGGGTACTTGAAGTTTATTGTCATTTAGAAGGACATATATTATTTCAGAGTTTGGATCGTACCCATAGATGGGCTACCTACATATCCTTTGTTTTGGAAAAGGAATCAGAACCCACGTAGTTCAAGTAAGGGAATATGATGTTTATGTATTATTGATGGCTCAAAGAAAGATGTCATAATTACTTTTACACTCTAAGCTCATGTGAGTCATGCTCGGTGTGAGAAACAAGAGGTATTGGTAAAACCATACAATTGTTCCATGACAGATACAATCATAAGAAATAATGTGGGGATTATGTATGTATGACTGCCTAGATAGATAAAGAGTAGTATTTACTTCAGGGAAGAAACCCAGTAACAAGGTCTATAAAGGTATATGTACTTTATGAATATTTGATTACTCTGACTTGGGGCTTACTCCTGAAGAAGATTCCCAAGTTAGGAGAGGACTTATGATTGGGTTTTACTCCGGATAAGGAATCCCAGATCAAAAGTAAATTAAGACTGGTTAAGAGAAATTAAGACTGGGGCATACTCCTGAGAAGGAGGCCCAGTTTAAAGGGATTTGAAAACAGGGGATTAACTCCTAAGGAGGAGGCCCAGGTTAAGGGAATTTTAGAATTAAGGGACTTGGGGATTACTCATAAAAAAGGATGCCCATATTTTCAGATTTAAAACTAGGGTTTATTCCTAAAAAGGAAGCACATGTTAAGGGAATTATGATTGGGGCTTACTCCTAAGGAGGATGCCCAGAATTAAGGGGACTTTAATCTTAAAGGATGAGGTTGAATGAATGAAATGTCTTACTTTAGTGACATTAAGATGTGTAAATCACTAGGTTTTGAGAGATGTTCCACAGAATTTCTTTCAGATAAGGAATTCAATCAATAAAATATGTCACAAATGGCTTTTAAGAGTGTCTTGAAGACTGAATCTTGAATAGGAAAGGTGGAATGACATAAGAGAGATGAAATGGGCAGGAAGGGCACCCAAAAAATAGAAGGGTGTGCAAGTCTTGGGAGGTCGTGCAAGTAATGCATGGGCGCGAAATTATTGGTCACACAAGTATACTTGCGCGACAACTATATACTTGGGTGACGGTTAACCAGTAGGTTAATACTTGGGCGATCCTTGACCAAAGCCTTTATAATTATCCCGAGGTACTTCCAGAAGAGTGGCGCGCAAGTTTCAATGAGTAGGTAAGGAGGCGCGCAAGTGTGTCCATTTCCCTTAAGGGTAAAACACTTAGGCGCACAAGTGTTAGTGAATTATAACACTTAGACCTCATTACTCTTGTTTAGACCTTCCATTCTAGGTAAAGAATTACCTTAGAAGTGTTCAGAACACTTGAAGAAGAGACATGGGCATTCAGAGCTCTGTATCTGAATTCTGGAAAAAATACTCTCTCCTAATAGGGGTCCCATAGGGGGTATTTATAGGCTGAAGAAGACCCTGGGAGATTTTCAAAGAGGGCGCGCAAGTCACCTGCATGACCATTTGGGCGGCGCGCAAGTATACTTGCATGAGCATGCTGGATCTTGCGCAACCTATGGGAAATGTTCTCCTTGTTAATCCCTTTCTCTTTGTTTGATGTTTATTCAAAGGATGAATCTTCTTTGTTTTAGGTATTTCCCTTTTTATTTCATTTAGACTCTGTGATGAAAATGGAGCATCAACACGGTCGTAGAGGAAGCGGGCTCAACTTCACTTGCCTGGACTTGTTTATCCTTGCTCTTATAATATTCAGCATCCAAGTAGTGGGCATCACAAGAGGCGAAAGGAGACGCGTCACCTTTGAGGATTTCCACTCTACATTAAGGTAGTATTTAAGGCATTGTTGATACGAAGAAGGGACCGCCACATACATGTGGAGCCATGGCCTACCCATCAATGTGTTGTAGGCGGTGTCTTGGGAGACAACCATGAATTTGGTACTGGCAACTAGGCCACCGAACTGAGTCTTCAAGAGGATCTTGCTGACTGGGGTTTTCTCGGTCCTATCGTATCCCTGGATTCTGATGTTAGAGGGAGTTAGATCATCCTCATACAAACCCAGCTTCCGCAATCTGTGAGTCGGGATTCGGTTAATCCCAGAACACGTGTCAACAAGACAGCGGAAGACTTCCATGCCATTGAACAGGCTTATGATATACAGCGGGTGAATATTCCCCTATACGGGGGAGCCCTCGTCCTCCCCATAGGACGAAATGACGGCCTGACATTCGACATCCTCAAACAATTCAGTGTGAAAATCCTTCACGGCTGCTATCTCTGTCTCAAACTAGAGGGGGATTCTTAAAGCCTCGGTGAGTGCCTTACGCATATCTGCTGATAGATGAAGGGATTCAAGAATGGAAAGCCTTTCTGGGATTCTGGCAATGTGCTTAAGAACATCATACTTTTGTGCCAGGAGCGGACCTCTGCTTGCAGGAATTCGCTCTATTACCGAAGGCATGTCGGGCCATGCCGGCAAGAACGGCGGCTGACTGGTACTAGGAATATCTCGTAGTTCACTAGTCAAAGCCCATAGAGTGGCTACCGGATGAGGTCCAGAAGGCTGGGGTGGGTTGGTGGTAGGTAGAAGCTGGTCGCGGCACGGCCGATGTAGTTCTTCCTGATCCAGTAACACAAACGGTGGTGGAGGCGAACTTGTCGACACCGGATGAAGGGGTCGCGTGTGCAGAGCTCTGCACTAGGCCTGATATCTAGTCTCAGCGGCTTGCACGGCCTAGATAGAGGTTCCAACTATCGTACCCCAGCGATCCATGTAACCACAACTCCGACGACAATAGCGATGGTTGGGGACATTGGGAAGGTCTACCTAGTGTTCCCCATCGTCGGAAGTCAAATAAGGATTTACCAACTCTACGGTGTTAACTGAAGCATACCCTGGACTGTCACTTGAAGAGTCATCCACTACCGGGTGGAGTCTTGGAGGGATCCCCATTTCTTGGGGAATAAAGTCACCAAGAGTTCGGGATGACGACGACATTGGCAGGGCACGTTGTTTCTTCTTACGTCGTCGCTGCTTGCTCTTCTGGGAAGAGGCTAGATGAGATGACGATGCTGAAATAGTAACCACAGCTTCTAAGGGCTCTGGCTAATTCAGTCATGCATGGATGATTCCATGGGAGTGGGATACCACCTTGCGGGCCATCCAGTCATTATACTTCTGGGACCCATGGTCGAAAACCTACTTACATTCACCTTTGTCGACGCTACTACCATCTGATCTCACAAAGACACCTGCCACTTGTGCCGAGGTTGGGCCCAACCTGACTACATTTTTGTCAATCTGTTCTTGGAGGTAGTCCTTGAACACTTAGAATCACTTGACGGTGTGCCCCAGGATCCGATGATAAGGTCAGTAGTTGGGGTGATCAGTGAGATGCGCCTCTTCTGGCTTCCAGCACTCGGGCAGCCACACGATTCTCTACTCCAAGGCACTGCGGAAGTAACCGGGGACCTAAGCCTCGTCAAACAAGTAGGTCTGATTCCTTCTATCTGGAAGGGGGGCTCTAGGAGGCTGATCCTGATGGGGGGCTGGAGGAGCATGTCGAGGAGGCAGTACTTGATTATATTTCCTAGGTGGTGGTGGCACGTTACGCAGAGGCGCTTGCCAATTTTGAGGCAGTCACTATTGGGCTAGAAGTTGTGCCTGTAGGGGTGGACCCCTATGGGGCTATGGAGATGGCCTCAGCGGTAGAAATTCTAGCTACCTGGGGGCCTCTATCTGGGCTACAGTAGCGGGCTCAGCTCTGGAAGCTCTCCTTGCTGGGATTACAGGAGGCAGCAGGCGTGCTAGACTGGCCTATTGCAGGGCTTCTTCGAGGCGTTGTCCCTTGTCTGAGAAGTCCCAGAACCCTCCGGGGTAATTCTAAGTGATTAGAGAAGGAACCAGCTCTTCCTTGACATCCCCAATGAACATTGTTAGTAATTTCTTCAGATTTAGTGTCATGTCAAGGGAGTATGTTAGCCCCTTCCACCGAGCGATGACATCCACGACTTTCTCATCGAGCCTTTTCTTGCACCTGAAGAGTTCTGTGATGTTCATCTTCCCAATTGTGGAACTGAACTCATAGAGGAATTGTCTGCGAAGTTCCTCTCAAATAGTCATATATCTAACAGGGAGCTGGCTGTAGCAGACGAACGTCGACCCATCCAGTGTCTGAACAAAGCAATGAAGCTTGGCGGCCTCCTGTTGCGCTGCAGTCCCTAACATAGGCATGCACCTTGAGTTGAAGTATGTCAGTTTCTGTGGCGGGTCTCCTATCTCGTTAAAGGGGGTGAAAGTGGGGTTCCCAAATCCTAGAGGTGCTGGCATATCATCTACCCATGCTGGGTACGGCTTGCCGTCTGGTGGGATTGCCACCTACTGAGTTTCCAAAGCCTCTAAGCAGGAGATGAGTGCTGCCATCAGATCGTCTGGACATGGGTTCCTGTCCTAATTGGGATCCCTAACCACAAATGTATTTTCGGGCTCTTCAATTCAGTATACAAGCTCAGAATCCCGTGGATAGGCTAGTGGAGCGACCCCTAGGGTGGCAGGAAGAACCCGAGGGGGTCTCTTGGGTGGTCACGCCACTCAGGAGGGTTTGGAAAAACATATCGCACCCTCTTTCCAGGAGCTTCATCCTCTCCTCTGTCAGCAACATGGCATGATCGAGGTTTCCTAAGAGAATCTCGTTGAGGGGAAGTTGTTCCTGCCCCTGCTGCCCCGGCCTAGGATCACCGTAGTCGGCTCGCCGCTCTGTAATGCATTCGGATAGAAGCTCATCGACCAACCTCTTCTTCTCACAAAGCTGTTGGTGCAGCGTGGCCTTCTCAGGATATTCCTCTCCCTTCTCCACTAAGGTAGATGGGTTAGAGAGCTTGACATACCCAACGTGCTCTTTACCCTTGCCGATATTCTGGATCAGTACAAATGCCTTAGTGGGTGCGGGGAGACCTAGGAGGTTCCTCTGATGACGATTAATACTTCCTGATGGGTCCAGTAGAGGCTTTTCCTCAAGGAGTATGTCCCCATCAAGAAGTTCCAGACTGTTCCCCTCTCCCGACAGATAAGCCATGTTGACCACCGCAGCCCTCGGGGGCATGTCCTCAGAGCTGCCCAGTGAGTCGGGCTGCCGGGAAATCCCACTGAAGAGAAGGGCAGCGTACTGCCCCCATCCATGGATGTGCGTGTGGGGGGTGGAATCCTCGACAACTTTTTGGATTACTAGAAAAATCTGAACGCATTATTGTTGGAGGGCTCTGTGGTGGCTAAGTGACTCGGGGTGCCAGGCTACGGGGAGTGTGGCCAAGTAGACCCAACGACATTGCTCGCCGATATCCTCGAGGTGTAATTGGCTCCTGGGATAAGGCACTTTCTAGTGGAAAATATGGAAGTGAGTCTCCCAGAGGGTCTGGCGGAAACATTCAAACTCTCCCTGGGTGAGCAATTATGGTGTATCAAAATTCGACCCTACAACCGGAAAAAACTTCTTGGGGAAGTGGCCTGCTGTGAGGATGGTCCAGAAGCTCCATGACTTAGGTTCAGGATCCAGCCCTTGATGGCCCCGCTCATCAACTAGGAGTGGCTGGGGATCTGAAAGCAGCACCGAGGAAATCCGCTGGGCCAGTGGGCAGGCCGACGGAGAATACGGCGAGCAGGACAATTGGCCGCTGAATCCTAGGTCATCCTCCAAGGGTTGAAGTGACCTGGTCGTCATGTCACAGTAGGATGGACCGACAAACGGGCCACATGTCACGGTGTCAGGGCTTTCCGGGGGTGTGCTATGTCGTGGATCTTCTGCCATTGACCCCCAAAAAAGCTCTCTGTTGTCTCTGGACGAGGAGGAAGGTGCTTTCGGAGAGGCCGATGGTGACTGCAGGTTCGATCCCTGGGGGTATGCCAAGTCCTTGTCCTCCTGGAAATACCTTCGGAGGGAGGCAGGGATCATATGGATCTCGAATTCGGGGAGTAAGAGGCTGACGTTCCGCATCCCTACCCCTGCCCTTGACTCAGAGGACTGAGGAGAGGGCTACATCGCTGAGTCGTACTCCGCCTCGGTGTCTGAGAAATGGACGGGTCTGATTTCCTTCCGGCCTTCCCTGGAATTTATCTTACGGCGATGATGTCCCACCTTCCTTCTGATGGGTGGCTCCTCGGGGTAGGGCTGATTTCCGTCATGGAGTCCTCTGTCCACACTGGTAATGGGGCGGAGAGGACTGAAGGTCGGGGTGTAGGGAGCACCGGGGAAAATATCGAAAGGGACACGGGGAGGAACTCCATGTGGGTGAGTGACTGAATATAAAATGGCTCCATACTCGCGGCCTGCGTTAGGGGAAGTGACCCTGTACCCAGTGTAGTGAGCGCTGGAGAAATCCCCACTCGGAGTGTTGCTGTCACGGGGAAGCCCCTTACCTGTGGTGAGGGTGGCACCAGGCAAGCCTCCAGGCTGATGTTGGAGGTAGGGGGCCCACACCTTTCAGAATGGTGGCACAGAGTAGGCCTTCACGCTGAATATCACTACCATGAGTTGGTCCGTAGCGGCCATTTCCTGTGTCGGCAACCAGGAGAGTTGACCAAACCTGCTCGTGGGGTGGTTGGGGCCTCGATCCGGATCAGGAATATAATTTCCCCTACTCAATGTGTGTGGTTATTTGACGATAGGAGTCAGTGGTGGATCGAGCCACAATGTTTGCTAACGTTGATGCCCTGGGGCGGGCATCCTCTTCTGCTCATACCCGACGCTGGCGTCGAGTCAGATGGGTTGGAGCCGGTGGTGCGGGCACATGGATTGCCTGCTCCTCTGCTCGGGGAGTCGGGTGGCGGCGTCGACATGGCCTGGTGGGGGCCCTTGCCATGAACCCTTGAAGTGGGTCTCCGATTGGGCCAACCCAGACATCCCCTACCTCGTCGGCCTAGGGGAGGGAGGTGTCAAGTCGTTTTGGGGATAAGCTCCCAAAACGGTTCAAGGTCAGGGTGGGGAGAAGAGGCTCCATACGCAACCCTCGGGGGCGGAGTTGGTGGTGAGGCGCAGCTAACTCGAGGTTCAAACAGGACATGTCCCTGGTGGAGATGACCCCCTACTCCTCGTACCTACACACAAGGTTGTTGATCACCTTTTGTTGGATAATATCTAATGGGGAGATGGGGCGTGAGTGCCCAGCAGTCGCGGCGGTCGGAGCAGCTGTGGAAGAGGCGGAACTGTGCAAGGTGGTTGCGTCGGTACTGCCCCTGCCCCTGCACCGGTGGGCAGGTGGCGATCGAGCTCTGGAAGCAGCTATCTAATTCCTGAAAGCAGGGAGATGAACCCATTAACACTGATAGGAAAACAAATCTACAACCAGTAGCCCAACGTCATTCCGTCTTCCGTGGTCGGTAAGAGGGATCCATGCTGATAACGTCGTAGAACAGAGTTCTCAACATCCTAACTTCCCCAACCCCTGGCGGGTTTCACGTCCTAGTTCTAGGTGCCTAGACCTAGTGACATGCTAATCTTCTAATGCCCCAAACGCTACCAGTCTCTGTATTGAGGAGAAGAGCTTCACATCGGGTTCACCATTTTCTATTTCTGACGCTTTCTGCTGGGGTGCACACATCCATCATGCAGAGGACACGCAGTTTTTGCCCTGCATTCCCGCTTTCCAAAGGCGGGCGGCATTCTCACCTTGTTCAGGGATGTCTTCTCCTTGATAGAAACTGGGATGATGGGATGTCGGTTCTTCCTTCTGTGGATTCCTCCTCGGAACTCATCACCTAGTCCAGGTCTCCCTCGTAGATTTAAGACGTGTTCGTGAAACTCTTCCCGGTACCATATCTCCATGGACACTAGTTAATTACGCTGCTTCCGTCGAGATGCTCCAAGGGGTCTGGTCGGGGCAGCAACATTTGGTTAGGGGAGTGGTCACACTGAGGCATCGTTGGCGTGTCTTGACGCTGGGGAATTGGCATGTCTGTTTTCTGTCCCATATTATAGGGCTTCTCGAGGGCGCGGAAGCCCGAGGCCTCCCACATCGAACGTGGGGAATTGTATGCCATAGGAATGTACCTGAGGTTTTCCTCAACTTCCTATGTTTAACACATGGTATTCCACGAGTTTAACGTCCAGCGAAGACAGACCAGACTGATTGAAAAACTAGCTAGAGTGGATCAGATTGAGGAACCCCCTAGAGGGAACGCTGATACTGGGGCCAGAACGTGGGAAGCTTCCCGGATACTGTGGAGTGTAATGAGATTACATGATCCCACCGGGATGTGGCGGCCTGGGTAAGAATCAATATGGGTGATGAAGTGAAGGGGCTTGAACCTCATGGAGGCTTCCTACGTATCCCCATGGTAGGGAATCAAAGTACTCATAGTTTAGGATGATACGGTGGGACATCTGAAAGGGTGACCTGTGAGAATGAATGCATGGATGGGACCCAGAGGGAGTAAGACCTTCAGGTTAGGGCATGAGCTTCCTGAGGTGTGTGGGATCGAGGGAGAGGTCAGGATGATACATGGGTGTTTGGCTTGAACCTCATGGAGGATTCCTACATATCCCCATGGTGGGGAATCAAATTCTGCATAGTTCGATGAAATACAGTTTAATGTCATGCAGGACGGGGCATTTGGGGCTTACGTTCTGAGACGACCCAAGGATATGGGTTCGGAAAACCGACGTGAAGAGGGACCTGGGGTCCAGATGGATGGGGCTTACACTCTAAGGCGGCCAACAATGGTGGATGGATGGGGCTTACGCATTGGGGAGGCCCATAATGGTGGATAGATGAATGGGTATTACACTCTGAGGTGGCCCAAAATGGTGGATGGATGGGGATTGCACTCTGAGACATCCCACAATGATTGGTGAACCGGCGTGAAGAGGTCGGAATGACTGGGTGGTGGGCTTGAACCTTGTGAGTGTTCCTACGTATCCCTGTGGTAGGGAATCAAAGTCCACATAGTTCGGGTGTGCAGTTTAACGTCATATGGGATGAGGGAATACAGTTTAACGTCATGTTGGATGGGGCATTGTCATGGTCGATGCCTACTCTAAGCCCAACTGAGTCATGCTCAGTGTGAGAAACAAGAGGCGGCAGAGACCTGACGATCATGTCGTGAAGGGTGCATCCGTGGGAAGCAAAGAGGGGCTTATGCGTTGGTCGGCCCATGGTGCTGGGACTTACTCCAGGATGGAGGCCCGGGGGTGACAAAGTGCAAAGGAAGAGGGATTTGGGACCGAAGAAAGGAGGAGTCCCACTTCCCATCATGCTCCCTACTAGCCCTGGTGGTGGGGAAATATGGAGGTGCATGGGTGCTACCTTTCGCAAGAGGGGCTAGAGGCTTACATCAATGAGGCTGCCCTTCCCCACGGAAAAAAAGCCACTCTGAGAAGGAGGATATCATCCCATGTGGGGGGTGATCCCATCCCCGTGGAGACAAGCGGCGTAAAGAATGTCCGGGTCGGGGGGACCCTGTGTGCGAGGCACGGGGCCAGATCACATTTTAACGTCATGTGTTGAGAACGAGGTTCTTGGAAGTTTAACGTCCTGTAGCTCGGACAAGGTGGGTTTACTCCGTACCCCTAGGACTTACATGACTGGTACCCTCTGCCCCTTGTGGGATAGAAGGTACCAGCAATGTCGTAGTGAAGGGGGGTCGCAGAGTGAACCATCAAGGGGTCTACGTTAGTGTGGCTATGCGAAGAAGCAATAGCTGTTAGCGTGCATATGTAAAGAAGCATGAGGCAAAGAAACACAATGGAAAAAACTTCCCAAGGGACCTTGAGGTTACTTCGTACGAGCCTGGAAGGTCGTACGGGAAAACAGCGCATGGTGTGTATACCCGGTGTGTGTGCCCAGGGCATTCAGAAGGAGGACATCGGGCACCTACGCAGGGAGGTACCCGGGGAGCACCAATGTGAGGGGTCCCGGGGGTTTCACGCAAAATAATGGTTGGCATGCAAAACACCCGGATGGCACGTAATCGGGGCAGAGGGCTTGCACGCGACTAGTAGGATCGCGCACAAGGGATATGAATTTGTGTGCGAGTGGCAAAGGCCTCACCCAAAGGTAAGGTCACACCCATCGAAAGAGATTGCGCGCAATTGGACCGTTTTTCACGTAATGGGAGGAATTGTGTGCAACGGAAGAACCCTGAAGGGTTTGGAATTCTGTTTAAGCCAGTGAGATTGCACACAAAGGCGGATCTCGGGGTGAGGTGGAGTGAAAAGGATCAGCACCTGAAGGCCATATTGCATGCGTGGAAATCCGATTTCTTGCACGAGAGACGGTTCAAATTCTGCAACCCTGAAATGGAAGGGATATCCTTCTATTTATAGGCATCCGGCAGTGCGGAATTCAGGGTGGCGGGAAAAATTTGCACGCAAGATATGGGGGCGCAGAATGTTAACCGCGCGGGTGCAGGCGCGCAATTATTGCTCGCCTGCTCCGAGGATCCTTCGTGGATCCCAGACCCCTTTCACGCATAACAATTTTTTTCATGCGTAGATCCCTTTTTTCCATGCAACAATTACAAGCCCTTCGGACTGAGCCTCCAGGTCCAAATATGACTTCTCTTTGTCATTTTGAAACTTCCTTAAGGAATTACGGACTTTTTTTCGGCATCTACAATATTTTAACTAGAAAATTAATAGTGACTAAATATTTGTGATTAGTAAATCCTAGATAAATATTATGTCTCTATATTGAAAATATTATTTATTCCAACTATTAAATTAAAATATAATTTAACTAATATACATGGATATATTAAGTGTGTGATCCCCTAGGCCAGTTTTTCATTAGGATTAGGTGAGCTTTCTTAGAGTCCAAGATTAGTGTCTAGAAACACATCAAGGTAATAATAGAGAAAAAAGTTAATTTTTAATAATAATAACTATATATAAACACTTACTATGTAATATAATCCATTTTTTATGATGTCTCATCAAGAAGGTTGCATACTCATTTTATCAACTTATATTATTGATATATATTTCTTTGAATATCTAAAATGAACTAATCAATGTAACATCATGGTCATGTATTTTATTAGAAAATTTCATTTCAATCAAAGGGAATAAGATATTGACATTCACTAAATGTAATGGAAATCCTTTATTAACTTATTTATTATTTTCATATCACTTGTGGCCTGCCAAATGTTTCATACCTCATCGTGAGAATATTTCATCACAGTTTTCATCACTACATCAAGTTACATGACTAATGATATGTATTAATAATAATTTCTTGTCTAAATATCATTATAAATTTATATAGATAAAAATATCTAATGAAACATAACATGTGGAATTCCTATTGGTGGGTCCGTCCTTATAACCTCTTATCTTAGAGATCACCATGTAAAAACTTCAGAATAATAAGTCTCATGAATTATAATCCCCCAACACCTAATAGATTGCATCATCTTTTTCCCATTATATGACATCATCCAACCATAGGAAATATGTTTATGAATATTATAAAGCACTTCAAGGTTCTTATTATATCATGGAACTGATATAACCTTTCGATGTGATAAATATTATACAGACATTATTGCATTAAAATTACACAAAATAATACACATCATGTGAAAATATATTTATTTATATTGAGGTATTTGAATATATAGGTAATTAAATGTAAACAATTCGTTTTGTATAGATCACCAACTCCAACAGTAACTTTTATGTCATATATATTTATATTTATCCTCTTAATGAGTCATGTTTGGATTGTTATGGGTATGTTCCAAATGAATAACTTGGTGATTTTTATTCCAAATTCAATTATTATTTTAAAAGGTACCTTTTTATGTTTTCACATGTATATTTTAATTTATCTATGTTTTACAGGATTAAAAGGAATAGCTAGAGATGGAAGCAGATTCCATGGTGAAGTATTTAGAAGAGTGCCTTCAAAAGATAAATACTCTCACCAAAGTTTTGAAATCCAAGGAAAAAATTTATAATTATTTAGTGAAATATATTACCTATTATAAAAAAATTAAAATTTTTGTTATGATAAATCTGATATAATAAAAAAAATTGAATATAGGATCCATGCACTAGAAAAAAAACAAAAAGGGGTTCCATAAAATTCAAAAATGCTCAGTTGGAGATCAAGGATAAAAGTATAAAGGATCTTGACAATTACTTCAAATAAAATTGTAAATTTTATGAAGATAAAATTTAGAATATTAATATAGAATGTTAAGAAAGGATTATATTAACTAATCATGATAAAAACACCCCATGTATAAAATGTCTTAATCTATAAGTCAAATTGAGGAACCTAGAAGTGATGAAACAAAAATCATCCCAAACTATTGAGTGAATATGTAATACCTTAGAATTATTTTATAAGATAATTTTAACAAAATCGTATCATTAAAGTCACAAAAATAACTTTTAATAATATCTTGATACATCTACAACAAGATCTAATAAAAATGTAACCCTTTCTCTATAAAACTATGTTTTCACTAATTCTATGTTCCTAAAAATTTTGGATTTTAATGAAAATTTTTATATTTTTTGGTGGATAAAAATGTTGAGAATATTTCCATATCATAAAAGGTGGATGTGGGAAATATTGGAATGATTTTTCCCCTAACATGTTCTTAAAAGATGGTCTTTTTATCTCAAAAATATAAAGGTGTCAAAGATATATATACTATAATTAAAGACAAAATAATGAGGTTTATTAGAAATTATTAGTTCTATTTAATATTCATATATATGGCTATTTTTATTTGAAATAACATGTCAATAATTTTAAGAAAAAAGGCCTATGTTATGGGAGAAGCTGAAATAGAGAGGGATCTTTCTGAATTAATTTATGATCTGTGGAAAAAAAGAAAATCTTTCCATTAAAAATATCTTAATGTCTTGAAAAAATAAATGTAAATTTCATCACATTTATTCATGATGATAAAGATTTCTAGTATACATCATCCAAGAAATTACATCAAGATGTTAAAGTAATAAAACCACAAGTGATGAAAAGAAAATAAATAAATGATGGTGAGTCATCCCTAGGGTGTAAAAAAAGAAAAGTGTTACAAAAAGTACATCAAAGAAGAATATATTTATGGATGATACACCAAATAAGATATTTTTATAATATTGAATAAAATTAAACATCATGGATCATATAAATCAAGGTATAAAACTAAGTGTTACAAGAATAAATCTAGAAAAACAAAGGAATGAATCAATCTAATAGATAAACAAAAGAACTAATTTTGTAGAAGACTTCCAAGAAGAATGCATTGAGATGTTTTTAAAATAAGTTAACCCAATGAATCTTGATAAGTAAAGTTTAAGAACCAATAAAATTTATTATACTCAAAATAAAGGATTATTATATCTCCTTCCCAACTGGAAATTACAAGGAAGGTTGAAAAGAAACAAAACAATAAGTGTGTATTTCTAGATAATGTGAAGAATCCAATTCCAAATATGGTGAAATGTGAAAATAGAAATTATACCATTCTCCCTAAAAAATGTCATGTTTTTAAAAAAATTAGGATAAATCATGAATATTTATTATATAAATTAATGTGAATTGAAAATAATTTCTAGGTTTAGAAAAATTTCTCATCATTTTTTCTCTCACTGTAAATCAAAGGTTAAGCCACTTTATTCTCATGTGTTTGTTTATATTTATTTCTTTGTGTGTGAGATTAAAGGTAGTTAAATACAAGGGGAATATATTGTATTTTAAAATAACTATAAATCATTATATGATATCCATCATGTATTCCTTTTATTGTTAATATGATGCCTCCTTGAAACAATTTAATTGGTATAAAATTATTCTTGGAGTTAATTTTAAAAAATGAACAGCCATGTTGAAGAGTTGGTGAATTTTATCCCTTTATGGGGATTTGATATGATAAGGATACTAAAAGGAATCATTTCATATAAATCAATAATTTCTATAAAGTTATTGTAATTTAGTCATTAATGAGGTATTTTGATTACATTCTCCTGCCATTATGTGAAAAAAAATCTGAAATTAAAGAGGAGAGTTTAATTATTCAATGAAATAAAAAGTGTGAAGTTTATTACGAAATTAAAGTTATTTAATTAGAGAAACCAACTTATGTTTTAATGGTTTTTATTTTTTTGTTGATTTTAGTTCAAGTTATATAATTGGAAAAAAATTGAACAACCCCTAAAAAAGAGTTTCTCATTTGGTATCACGTCTTGAGATGTTTATGGATAGCTTTGATATCTATTATAATATCTATTTTTTCAAAAAATATATATCTCACATAGAATTGGAGTTTATTAATTTATGAATAATTTCTTAGGGGAATTTGATTTCATCCTCCTCTCAAGTAAATCAGGTTTTACATTCAATAAAGAGGATAAAATAAAGTCGTAATCAAGATTAGAGCATAAGATGAGTATGGATTTATCCTACTATTGAATCTTTGTAAATAAGGTGGAGAAATAATAAATTAATCATATTTATTTTATATTAAAATTGAAATGGGTACTGAAAACTAATCCAAGGGGGTAGAATGAAGTTCCTAATAGATTGCGAGTGTTTTATTTATTGTCAATAAGATATCAAGAGATTGAGAAAATGGTAAAGTAAATATATCCTGAGTGAGAATGATGGACCCAACCTGTATGAATTTTTAAGAAAATTGGAGTTAATATGTAATATTTGATATCCATTCATATTGGAAAAAAATATTGATTTATGGAGGAATTTTTTACTTGGATTTTTTGATAATCAGGTTCATGGAAGAAGTTTAGTATATCTAGGGATTTTTGAGATAGAATTATAAGGAATCACTAAAAAATGAGAATATATAATTAAATAGAAATATACTATAGATTTAGAGAGTTTGATATGTTGGTTGTGGTTGAACAAGAAAAAATTCATATTTAAGATTTCTAAATAATCCTTGTGTTTTTGGGCATGAATAAATATTCATTAGTTAGAGTTCATACATGGATGAAGATAAAAATTGACCTTTGAATTGATGAAAAATGTTTTAAATCAATTTCTAAATAGTTAATAATTATTATTATATAAATTTATAGTGTATTGATATAATAATTATTAAGGTTGTGGATCTTTATTTAAGTACTCAAGAAGAGACCCTATATAATTAAAAGTGCTTTAAGAATTGTAATAAAGTGGTTTATAAAAATCTAATAAATCTCTAATTTTATTTGAGTTGTTTTAATACAATTTGAAGTACTTAGAGATTATTTAAGAATATTTGAATATGTTTTGAGTTGAGTTGAATAAGTTTTATAATTTTGAGTTAAAGGAATTTATAATATCCCTCATAATAGAATATCTAAAAGTCATTAGAACTCACTAAGATATGTAACATTCTCTGGATGATATGTAAGAAATACTAGGAGTTGGACTATGATGTGTAACATCTTTCAGATGGTATGTAAGATTTTCCAGCTGAAATGTAATATCTCCCTATGTATATGGAAGATATTTTTTAAAATTAAAAAATCACTAAGGAAATCCACCCTATGAAACATAAGATAATATTTGAGCATGTAGAATATTTTAAAAGTGATACATTGTAATTTCCCCTGATCTAGAACTCTATCACATGGTGAGAAAGGGTTAGTTAGGAGACCTCAAGCACACATCCTCATACACCAGAGGTTGTTGACTAGTAGCGGGGTGTGATGTATATAGTAGGGAGACTATACCCCCTAGATTCATAGTTTACAATACAACAAAAAATATCGAAATAAATATATATTAGAGTGAATAAATAATGGAATTAATATAATACAGTGGAAACCAATCAATAAAAGACAACTGAATAATCAAATTAATAATAAAGGAACAATGCAATGACGTTATGGAATGTAACTAAATGTTATTCTAGAAATAATACAAGTAAAATAGTATAAGCCTCAACAAAATAATAAAAAGTCACTGGTCCCAAATCCCATTTCTGTCCCATCTCCAAACTCAATCCCATACAACAAGGAAAATAATCAATAGCAAGGTCCTTTTCCCTTGTCAAAACCTACATCTATATAATCTTATCAGGTTCCACACAGCGGCCCAAATAGGGTGTGAGTAAAACTTAGTAGGTCAACACTACCATGTTTAAGAATAATCAATCTGATAATAAGTGTATTTTATAATACAATAAATAAGTGTATTCATTAATTAAATAATTAAATTAATACCACATCATCCTACTTTGGCACCAGGATGAAATATATCTGATCATGTCCCACAACCATGCCCACCCTAGCCTATAACCATGGTAAAACATAACATGCCTCGGAACCATGATGGAATGTATGTAGAATGTATTACAACCATGCCAACCATTACCTTATAACTGAGGTATAAATCATATTAATATTGGTCAAACCCTCTATATAATCATTTCAGCATTTGAACTGGGTTGATCCCACTATATCATCATTTTAGCATGTTTCAATGGGATTATCCTTCTATATAAGCATTTCAGTATGTCAAATGGGACATTCCCTCTATATCATCATTTCAGCATGTGTCACTAGGACTATCTCACTATATAATCATTTTGGTATGTATCATTGGGTAAATTCCCTATATAAATATTTATTAATTTATTCATAACAAAAGTTATAGAAAAAAGGATATCACAATATCATATCAACCTGATCAATGTTTAATTATGAAAATTTCCATTTAACATTAATTTATACATTTTATATATCAATTTTTCATAACCAAAATCATTCCAGTTACCTATATAAAAAAGTCAAGCAAAGGTGAATCTATATCAATAAAACGCCCACAATCTATGTCATGATAAACACACTTTAATACATTTAAAAATTCATTTGTATTCAAGGGTTCACTCACCCAAATGGTAATAATAAGATATATCAATAACCAATTGGATCCAAAGGGACACAAATGAATAATTAAATTCATTCTTTAAACTTATTTTCTAAACAATATATTGGAATGATTTCAATATTACACATACATGACAATTATCAAACCATAGGATTATGTTTTAGACCCCCTACCTTTAACAGATGATCAAACATGGATTCCAAAGGAAAATTCCCATGATGAATAAGGTGAGTATGATAGATAGAAGGATCATAGAGAAAAATTGATCAATATCAAAACCAACAATGCACATGGTCAAGAGATTACACCATAATGTCCATTGAAACAATGTAGAGAAGGGGAAACGGAACCAAAACAACTTACCAGGGATTTATCACACAATTAGGACATCCATAAGGGAGTTTTGGCACACCAAAATATCCTAAAGGGTTTCCCTAGGTCAATAGGATTAGGTTCAATCATGATAGAAATAAAATATCCTGAACATTATGTGATTTTTAATCCATTTACATTACGTGTAAATGTTTTGTAGTTGGTTTTTCATCTAATGTCCCTTGTAAAACAACATAAACCCCCTTTAATGATTATTGAATTTCCAAGAACCCATGGTAAAACTTGACACACTTATACCCAGAAAACATTAATTCAAACAAGCATTCATATCTAGACTTTAAGTCTTACCCCAAAAAAGGCTCTCCACTTGGATCCTCTTCAGTTTTCTCAAGTTTCCTCATAACCTAAGACAACATTTATTCAAATGAATAATCAACCATGATTAAAACACAACCAAAAATGTTTAGAGATGAGTAAAAACTCAACATAAATAATTTTAATGAAAAACAACAAGAGATATGTTCCTGGATAAAGATGGGATATTTCATATATAACATCTTTTAGAAGATATATAATTTTTATCTTAGCATAAATAAATCTTCTAGGTGGTAAGTAATACGTTTCAACTCACTGAATGATAGTAGTATTTTTTTCTTATATAATATAAAACTATTTAGAAAATATGATAATTATAAATATTTATAATTCAACAATTCATATAATAATATTCAATGATTTAAATATTATTATTCTATGAAGATTAAATCATGATTTGAGTTGATTTTTTGAAAATATGAGTTTGCATCATGGATATTAATCTTATGTCACAAAGTTTTTTTATCGTGTATTCTTGTGGGTGTATTTTAATTATAAATTTTGGTTTTATTGAAGCTATAAGAGAATCAAATTTTTAGACTTAAGGTGGTTTTATGATAAATAATAAGTGGGTCATCACATGATAATTCTGAAAGTTTCAAATACAGTTATTTGAAACTCAAAAATGAATACCATTACTAGAGGGTTTGTCATAGTTTATTTTACCAACATATTTGAGGATAATAAAAGAAAATATTTGAGAGGATATTTATTTGATAGTTATGAAATATTTAAACTTGAATATTTGAATTCCATTAATGGAGATCAAAACTGGAGAATTTATCTTGAATATTTTTTTCAGTTTAATTGAGAATATATTTTACTTATTTTAAGGGATTTATATATTTAAAATATTAGAAATGTTATTCATGTGATCTTATTTTGAATATAAAAATAATCTTATGAGATGATGTTTATATAGAACAAGAGAAAAATTGACCACTATTACTCTTGAAATATCTCATGTGTTAAAGAAAGAAAAAATGAGAGATACCAGCCAGCTTCTTTTAGAGACCAGAAGTGTTAAAGGAGAATATTAATATAAAAGAAAAGAAGATGAAGATTGAAGAGAGTAACTTGTACCTCTACTATTGTCATTTATATCGAGACTCTTGAATAATGAGGAACTTCTACTAAATAAAGATTTTCATAAGGATCAAAGTAGATTGCTGAGGAGGATGACAATATAAAGAAACCTACCTACTCATACATTGATCATTATTTAGATGAAATGATATATTGTTATGGAAATTTGATACTGTTCATAGAGGGTTGGAGGAACACCATTGTAAATTGGTGGAATCAAATATAAAGAACCATTCAAGAGACTGTAAACTATCGGTGGATAGTTGTGTATTACCTTTACATTACTAGTGAAGCACCTATATCTTGGACTCAAATTGAAATCGTCAAGTAATAAATACCCACATTATTATCCAAACTTGTAAAAAATATTGTTTTTTGTGATATCTTTACATTCTCTATTACATGCGGTATGAATGTGTTTAATGAAACATTTGAGATCAATACATCCAAATCATTGTAGAGGTTCAAATTTTTCATATCTCATCCTTGTTCATTCTATAAACAGTAATTGGACTGGTTAGTGACAATGCCTCAAGCGAACCTCACCATATTCTAGAGGTTGTTGACTAGCTGTGAGGGTATAAAGGTGGTACAATAGGGATAATATACTCTCTGTATCATTACTAAATATATCATAATCAATAATAAATAAAAGGTAGCGAGAGATATATAATGAAACATAAGTGGTGATCATAAATAGATAATCGGGAACGCTCCAAATAATCCAACCATACCGGAACATTCTAAACAATAAAAATAAAAGGTTTTCAAACATAAAATAGATAATACTTCCAACATGGCTACACTAAAAAAAGAATAAATAAATAATATCAATCATTATTATATATCCCAAGTATATGTTCATCCCCACCCCAACTCCCATGTCACATCCTAGTCTATAAAGAGTAAAAAAAAGAAGCGCAATATAAGGTCCAAACATGTAGGAAATAAATATGTCCAGGTACCCAATAGTGTCCTGAACACGGTTTCAATAAAACTCAGTTGGATACCACCAATGGTTTCTAATTCAATCCAGCCTATGAAAATAAAATGAAAAGTGTGCATGTATAATAAATAAGGCTATGAAATAAATAGTAAACATGTCAGATCAGGTTCCTCATGGGATACTCGGTCGACTCTACCTACTTTGTCCTATGTTGAATGTATCTAAACATAATAAAAGTAACATATAAATAGGACCCATGTCTATGATCACAGGAATCCAAGTATATCACTATTCATGCATTACCTAAGGTGAAACCACATAATATATACATAAATATGATCATATAAAGTTCTATAATTTTTATATCATTATGATTTAGTAATTTTGGTAATGAAAATAGTAATAAAACATAATATAATTTCATTTATCCTTTAATCACATACAAGGAATTATATATCAGGAACCCAAGTATCACCTAATGATTAATATGATTTATTTATTTTAATTTTTATAAGCTGGGTGAAATCCCCAAGGGTGTTCCCTTAGCATTTCACCTCAAAGGGGGGAGTGCTGCTCGAGCCTTAGGATTATGTACTATATATCCATAGTGTGAGACTTGAAAGGATACCATGGAATTATCAAAGGTGTTCTGTAACATCAAGATGAATCCAAGTAGAATCGTCCAATAAATTCATTTTAATTTCCAGAAATATAGGTGAACTCCTGAATTCAATCTATAACATTGTCAATCTAAGAAAAAGAATTAATGAAAGTGTGGTATTTAACTTGAAAGTTTCATCAATGAATCATTTGGCCTCCCATGATCCTATCCAAGGAAATTCACAATGGGAATCCAAGTATTACTCAAGGAATTCCACACCTTTAAGTTACTTTAGGTCAGTGACCATAGTCAAGAATGATATAATAATTATTCAGGTGGTCATAATCATAATGATATCCATGATCATAATTATAAGGCCCCAACCTTAAACCTTACTTAATCTTGCGATATTTCAAGAATACACATTGAGGATCTTTTCAGATTTAGAGTTTTAGAGAATTAGATCATAAAGCATGTATTACATTCCACATTTAAGGAAAGTGGTTACATAAAAGATAGTATTCATTTTTCCCATCAACGGAAACATATTTCAAATAAAACATGGATTCTTTCTTGACACTTCCTTGACACTATCATCATATCATGTACCTTTCCCTTGTCCTGTGAAAAACATTTCAAAAAACGTGGGATGAGCATAAAAAGCTCAGTAAGAGTTATAAAAAATATGGAAAGGAAACATGAGTTCATATATACATAAGAATGAAATCATACTCTACCCATAAAACATAGGCACTTTAACATACCTCGTCAAATCATGAATAGATCATAGAAATCATAAGACATAAAGGTAACTTGAGTAATTCATAACATTCTTACGTAGGGAGTAACCCTCTTGGTTACGTTTGGAATACCCATCACAGTATATTCCTTAAATCTCTTCAGAGAAACCTTAATGTTTCACTCCTTCATGTTACCCAATGCATTGGAGAGCTATATCGGGCTCACCCACCCTTAGTTTATCACGGAACCACCCGTCTTCATAATAATGCCCAAGAACCACAACATAATCGTATCACATAAAACATGCATAAAGGAAACATAACATTTACACCTTTCAATCACAATATATAAATACAAAACATTGATATAAAAACGATTATGAAAACTATTTTCAATACCAAAATAAAAGAAAAGTAAAACATGGTATTTATTTTTCTTTAAAAAAAACGGTATGGCTTGTAGAGGAAGCCAAAACTCAAATAATGGTCACGGCGGCGGAGAAGTCGTTGTCGCCACATACTTACGAAAAAAACATTCCCTTTTGTCATTTAGTAAATGCTTCGTATAAAAAAGATTCCTTTTTAATAAACATAAAAGTCAAAGGGGTTTATACACCATATAAAATAAGGTTGTGTATAAAACAAAATATGCCTCAATGAAAGGAGATTGAGACGAAGTCCCATACCTCAGGTCCGACTTGACTCGGTCCTTCTTTAATCTCCTGAATAATAAACTTGAGTTAATTTATACTTGTTTAAGAACCTTTTTCAATTTCATTATTCCTTTTATATCACTTATTGTCATTTCATGAACACTATGTAATTATTTGAGTTAATAACAGTCGTTTTAACGATCATTGGTACTTGGGTAAAAAATAAACCCATTATAATTACAAGTTGTTCATGTATCAATTATATCCAGAATGATATTCATGATGTAGATATCATATATATCATATATATCTAGTACATTCATGCATTTATAATATTACATTACATTTAGAGGTAAGAAATGAAATGCACCGTTCATGGAGACGGTAAGCCGTACGTATGCATGAACGCTGCTTCCATTTCTATTTCGTATTTTATGAAATGGAATCATAATGATATAAAGGTATATTATAATTACAGTTTAATATAATATATAATATCATAACTCCATCCTTTATACTTCCCACATATGGTATTAACGAATCAAATCACTTTGAGGGGGCGGTAGTCCGCACTTCCTTAAATGAAGATATCGCGTTTACCCATAATGAAAACCATAAAGGTATGCCCAAAATAAAAAATACAGAAGATTAAGGAAAACATAAAAATATTATATATCATATATAAATATAGTTTCATCTTAATGGCCACCTTTGAAGGTGTTAAAAGAATGTTGAACAATCATCGTTTCGGGAGGCAGAAATTCTCCATCCACGGAAATAGTATGTTCTTTAACCATTAGATGTAGGTGTGTGTAAGTGTAGCTCTAATACTTATTATAACAAAATCCTAGTATATGGAAGATACTGGTTTTGTTACGAAAGAAATGAATAAAAATAATTTAGGGGGTTGTAGAAGCAAAATAAAACAAAAGAACACAAGTGAAGACATTACCTTAAAATCGGGTAACTCCCTTTGGTTTGAGATCAAAGGATTCCTTGGGAAGTCTTCTGCCCAAAGTGAGGCTTTAAGGAGTAATAAATGTAAGTGTAGAGACAAAATAGGAATGGTTTAGCCGATCCAAAGGATTTGGAAGTTTGGGTAAGGAGGTAGAGGTGGGGGCCTTTTATAAGAGGAGAGGAGGGGCACTCTTGGAAAGTAAAGAAATGTTACTTTATTTTATAATTAGTTTTGGATTCAAAAGTTTACACATTGATATAATTCTAGGTTAATGTGATAAGGGTTCTAAATCCACCCATCCAATAGGTTTTTTACATGTGTAGGTCATAGATTTTACATTATCTTTTCATTTTATTTAAATTCATTTATTAATGAGGTAATCGCTGCATCATCATAATGTCATACATAATTTAATTTATTTAATGTCTAAAAATTATAAAAAAAATATCATGATGTAGGAAATCCTTTTATATTTCTAATGAATATTTATAGTCAAAAAGATTACTTTTATAACCCCATTTAAAAATTGTTTTAGTAAAACAACTCATGTTTGTGTCATTTTAATTTTAACATTAAATAAAAAGATATTAATGTCATTTTCCTACCAAAGTGGCTCCATGGGGTCCCCAAGATGACCCATGGCTTGTCTTGGTCGGTCATGACACATCCAATAAGGTTAGGACATGTGTCTAGGTATTTTCATTTTATTACAACATTATTTTTACCTTAAATTACACTAATTACCTCTAATCGCGATTAAAAACTTAAAAGTTACTATTCACCAAAAAATTATTTTAATCTTATTGAACCACATTTTACTTATTAATGACAAACATGTATGTCGGATTTTTGAAAATCAAATCACAGAAGTGGAAAAGTTTCATTTAAACGAAAAATCAGTTTCTTTAACTACCACTTAGTGGTTTCACTATTCATCAAAAATTGAAGTTTTTCAGAAAAATACCAAAACATCACCCTAAGATATATTTGATATTCTGAATTCAAAAATGATGTATATTTTACAAAATTCAAATCATATAAGTTACATTAATTAATTTAATAATTAATTCCCACTGTTATGAAAAATAGCTTGTTTTTATGAAACAATAAGTATTAAAAGATTGACACCAGTTTAAGTCTAATTTCAAAGTGAAATTGATTCCAATGACCACCATTGGATTAAATGGTAAAAATATATTCTAATTTCACTTCAAAAAAAATTCAAAAGATAATCTAATCATATAAATAAATTAGATTAAAAAGAGGTTTTGAATTAAAATACAACATTTTTCACTATTCATTAAAAATGAACTTTATCGGAAAAATACCAAAAATTCACACAAAGTAAATTTTGATGTCCCAATCATAAATAATGAGTTTATTTTGACAAACATAGCTTATAAAATTGTCAAAAGATAGATATTAAAATGGTTTTCCATCAAAAGGCTGTAAAACAATCTTTTAAAAATATTAGTGTATTCCATGCTTAAGATTGTATTTATTCTCATTTTAAGCCTCTAAAACACTATATAATTCACTAATATACATAGATAAAAATATCTATTATTCATTACTTACTTGGGATGTTACATCCTTCCCCCCTTTATAAAATTGTGTCCCCGTAATTTATTTACTTATCAAATAAATGGGGGTACTTATCCCTCATTGCATTTTCAGATTCCCATGTTGCCTCTTCCATCATGTGGTTTTTCCACAAAACCTTTACCTGATTAATCACCTTATTCCGTAACACTTGCTCCCTGTGGTCAAGAATCTGGACCGGTTGTTCCTCATAAGATAGTTTCTCTTCCAGCTGAACAACCTCTGGACTCAAAACATGAGATGGATCTGGCATGTACTTTCTCAGCATCGAAACATGAAAAACATTGTGTACCTGAGATAAACTCGGAGGTAAAGCCACACGGTAAGCAACCGATCCAACTCTCTACAGAATTTCATATGGTCCAATGAACCTTGGACTCAGCTTTCCTTTCTTACCAAATCACATCACACTTTTCCATGGTGAGACTTTGAGAAAAACATGATCACCTAACTTAAAAGATAGATCCCTCCTCCTGTTGTCCACATAACTCTTCTGCCCGCTCTGAGCTCTTCTCATGTGTTTCTGTATCAGCTGAACTTTTTCTGCCAACTCTTCTACCAATTCTGGTCCCATCAGATTTCTTTCACCGACTTCATCCCAAAAAGCTGGAGTTCGACACCGCTTCCCATATAACGCCTCAAATGGTGCCATCTGTATACTGGAATGAAAACTATTATTATATGAAAATTCAACCAAAGAAAGATGTTGGTCCCAACTTCCCTGATAATCCATAGAGAAAGAATGTAGCATATCCTCCAATGTATGAATTGATCGTTCTGACTGCCCATCTGATTGAGGATGAAAAGCTGTACTAAAATTTAATTCAGTACCCAATGACTTCTAAAGGCCTTTCCAAAAGTTATAAGTGAACCTGGGATCACGGTCAGATACAATGAAGAGGGGAACTCCATGTAACCTGACTATCTCTTTAAGATACAAATGGGAAAGTTGATCTATGGAAAAAGTATCTCTTATTGCAAGGAAAATGAGAAGATTTAGTCAAGCGATCAACAATAACCCATATTGCATTATTACCTTGAGGGGTCTTCGGTAACCCCACAACGAAGTCCATGGATATATTCTCCCATTTCCACTCTGGCACTGGTAAAGGCTGAAGCATCCCTTTCGGTAACTACCACTCTGCTTTAACCTGTTGATATGTCAAACACTTCATAGTAAAATCAGCAATATCTCTTTTCATTCCATCCCACCAGTAATACTCTCGCAGATCTCTGTACATCTTAGTACAGCCAGGATGAACTGAAAACAGGGAACTATGAGCCTCACATAACAACTCATCCTTCAACTGTGAATCACAAGGCACACACAATCTCTTCCCAAATATCAAAACGCAATCATTATCAACGTTGAATTCAGGAAACTTACCTTTCTGAACCAGCTCTACCTTTTTCTGCAACTCACTGTCTTGCTTCTGTGCTTGCTTGATTCTGTCTAATAGAGAATATTTCACTAATACCTGAAACAAAACAGAAGAACATCCTGCACCAACAACTTTTATGCCAAAGTTCATCAAATCCTTAACCAAAGGATCACGTTCCAAAAGCAACATTTCTAATGAAGCAATACTTTTTTGACTCAAAGCATCAGCCACTTTATTTGTTTTTCCCAGATGGTAATGAATTGTACAATCATAATCCTTGATTAATTCTAGCCATCTCCTCTGTCTCATGTTAAATTCTTTTTGAGTGAATATATACTTTAAACTTTTTTGATCGGTATATATTTCACACTTCACTCCATAAAAATTATGCCTCCAAATTTTTAAAGCGAAAACAACAGCAGCTAATTCCAAATCATGTGTAGGGTAATTTACCTCATGAGTTTTCAACTGTCGTGAAGCATAAGCAATTACCTGTTCATTCTGCATTAGGAAAAAACCAAGTCCTTTCAATGAAGCATCACTGTAGATAACAAACTCCCCATTCCTGGAAGGTAGTGCCAAAACTGGATCATTCACCAATATTCTTTTCAATTCTGGAAAACAATCATCACATTCTTTTGTCCAGATAAACCTAACACCCTTCCGAGTTAGCTTAGTCATTGGACTAGATAACTGTGAAAAAATTCTAACAAACCTTCGGTAATAGCCTGCCAAACCAAGGAAACTACGAATCACTGTTACATTTGTGGGTCTTGGTCATTCTTCAACAACCTTTGTTTTTGCAGGATCAACAGTTATCCCATCTTTAGAAACAATGTGACCAAGGAAAGAAATTTTTTGCAACCAAAACTCACACTTGCTGAATTTCCCATATAATTTCTTTTATTTTAAGGTTTGCAAAAATAACCCTTAAATGTCTTTCATGCTCCTCTTTACTTTTAGAAAACACAAAAATATCATCATTGAAAACCACCAAAAACTTATCCAAGAACTCATGGAAAATTCTATTCATTAAGTCCATGAATACAGCAGGTGTATTGGTTAGCCTAAAAAGAATTAATAAAAATTCATAATGGCCATATCTTGTACGAAACGCAGTCTTCGGAACATCTACTTCCTTTACCTTCAGCTGATGGTACCCCGATCTCAGGTCAATCTTTGAAAAAAACTGAGCTCCCTGGAGCTGATCAAACAAATCATCGATATGAGGCAAAGGATATTTGTTCTTAATAGTGATGTTATTCAAGGCTCTATAATCAATGAAAAGTCTCATAGAACCGTCTTTCTTTTTAACAAATAAAACAGGAGCACCCCATGGTGATGTGCTAGGTTGAATGAAACCTTTCTCTAATAAATCTTGCAATTGCTCCTTCAACTCTAAAAGTTCAATTTGAGCCATTCGATAAGGGGGTTTTGAAATTGGCTTAGCATCAGGAACTAAGTCAACAATAAATTCAACATCCCGATCTGGTTTTATTCTAGGAAACTCGTCAGGAAAAACATCAGGATACTCATTTACCACTGGGACATCATTAATCTGAACAGTTCCCTTGTTTTCAACAATATGTGAAAGGTAACATTCATTTCCATCTTTTACAAGTTTCTTGGCCTCTTGATAAGTTATCAACAGTAAGGGTTCATTCTTGTACACAAACTGAAAGTCTTTATGAAAAGAAACTTCTTTAGCTCTACAGTCAATATTATCATGGTCAATAGAGAGCCAATCCATACCCAGGATAACGTCAAACTCTACTAGAGGTAGAACAATAATGTTTGCAAGTAGGTTCTTTCCACAGATAAGGATAGGAAGATTCTTATAAATTCTTTTTTTATCAACATTTCCCCCAGGTGTTTTTACCACAAGTTCAGGAGTCATTTCCTGAGATGGTATTCCCATTTTACTAGAAAAGGTTTCAGAGATGAAATAATGTGTGGACCCCAAATCAAACAACACACAGGCATAATTTGAAAAAACAAACAAAGTACCTGATACAACTTCATTTGATGGCCCGACATCTGCTGAAGTAGTTGCAAAGGATTTCACCACCCCTTTCTGCTTGTAGTCTAACTTCTTCCCATCACTCAATCTCTTTGTCGGACACTCGTTTGCATAGTGACCCATCTCATTTCACTTAAAACATTTCACTAACTGTAAATCAAATTTGGACTTACCATCACCTTGATCTTTTTCAGTGCAATCACGAGCCTTATGTCCCATATTACCACATCGATAGAACTTTCTAGAATTCAGAAGACATTACCCAGCATGATTTTTACCACATTTATCACAAACTGGAAACTTAGTTTTCTTACCATCATAATTTTTTGAAGAATTCTTCACTTTCTCCTTCCACCTCGGTCTCTTCTTCTGTTGGTTGTTATAGAACACTTGATCATCGGAAAACTCCATTTCCACCTTCTCAGCACATCAAACAAGATTTTCATAACTTTTAAACTCACTAGAAGCTAATTACCTTCTATATTTTTGTTTTAATCCTGAGTAAAAACAATTTATTTTACTATCAAGGTCTTGGATAAAATTTGGAGCATACCTTGCCAATCGAGTGAACCTATCTTCATCGGAATCCACTGAGTCTTCCTCTTGCCTCAATTATAAGAATTGTTTTTCCATCCTAAGTCGAACAGCCTTAGGAGAATACTTCTCAAGAAACATACCTTTGAATTCATCCTAGTCAAGAGCATCAATCTCATCAGCATCCCTGATATTTTTAACCATCGACCACCACTGATCTGCCTCACCCTCTAAACGGTAAATAGCAAGACTAACCTTTTGATTTTCTGAACACCCCATGAAGTCGAAAATCTTCTCCAGTGCTTTAATCCACCCTTCAGCTAACATAGGGTCAGATGATCCTCTGAATGATGGGGGATGTTGCCTCGTGAAATGTTCCACCACTAACATATTCCTCTGCGGTTGATCTGGCTGATCTCATGCATGGATACCACCACCATTTATCTCTTGAGTCAACTGCGTCATTACTGCAACAAACTGTTCAGTTCCAATTCCGACCATCTCAGGATGCTGATTCAGAAGGTTATTTCCTTCTGTATGCCTTCCTAGAACTGCTTCCCTGTTTCCTCTGCGGAAAACCATTCTGAAAGAACATGTCTTAGATGAAGCAACATAGTAATCTTCAAATGCTATATCATTTCAAAAAAAACTATCTTTGGATAATCATTTAATAGAATTCTAACTCCTAAAGTTATCTAAACCGACTTCTGATACCAACTATAAGGCCCCAACCTTAAACCTTACTTAATCTTGAGATATTTCAAGAATACACCTTGAGGATCTTTTTAGGTTTAGAGTTTTAGAGAATTAGATCATAAAACATTTATTACATTCCACATTTAAGCAAAGTGGTTACATAAAAGATAGTATTCATTTTTCCCATCAACGGAAACATATTTAAAATAAAACATGGATTCTTTCTTTGCACTTCCTTGACACTATCATCATATCATGTACCTTTCCCTTGTCCTGTGAAAAACATTTAAAAAAACTTGGGATGAGCATAAAAAGATCAGTAAGGGTTATAAAAAATATGGAAAGGAAACATGAGTTCATATATACATAAGAATGAAATCATACTTTACCCATAAAACAAAGGTACATTAACATACCTCATCAAATCACAAATAGATCATAGAAATCATAAGACATAAAGGTAACTTGAGGCATTCATAACATTCTTACGTAGGGAGTAACCCTCTTGGTTGCGTTTGGAATACTCATCACAGTATATTCCCTAAATATCATCAGAGAAACCTTAATGTTTCACTCCTTTGCATTACCCAATGCATTGGAGATCTATATCGGGCTCACCCGCCCTTAGTTTATCACGGAACCACCCGTCTTCATAATAATGCCCAAGAACCACAACATAATCGTATCACATAAAACATGCATAAAGGAAACATAACATTTCCACCTTTCAATCACAAGATATCAATACAAAACATTGATATAAAAACCATTATGAAAACCATTTTCAATACCAAAATAAAAGAAAAGTAAAACATGGTATTTATTTTTCTTTTAAAAAAACGGTATGGCTTGTAGAGGAAGTCGAAACTCAAATAATGGTCACGGCGGCAGAGAAGTCGTTGTCGCCGCATACGTACGACAAAAACATTACCTTTTTCATTTAGTAAACGCTTCATATAAAAAATATTCCTTTTGAATAAACGTAAAAGTCAAAGGGGTTTATACACTGTATAAAAGAAGGTTGTGTATAAAACAAAATATGCCTCAATGAAAGGAGATTGAGACGAAGTCCCATACCTCGGGTCCGACTTGACTCAGTCGTTCTTTAATCTCGTGAATAATAAACTTGAGTTAATTTCTACTTTTTTAAGAACCTTTTTTAAGTTCATTATTCCTTTTATATCACTTATTTCCATGTCATGAACACTATGTAATTATTTAAGTTAATAACGGTCGTTTTAACGATCATTGGTACTTGAGTCAAAAATAAACCCTTTATAATTACAAGTTGTTCATATATCTATTATATCCAGAATGGTATTCATGATTTAGATATCATATATATCATATATATCCAGTAAATGCAAGCATTTATAATATTACATAACATTTAGAGGTATAAATGAAATGCACCGTTCATGGAGACGGTAAGCCGTACGTATGCATGAACGCTGCTTCCATTTATATTTCATATTTTATGAAATGGAATCATAATTATATAAAGGTATATTATAATTGAAGTTTAATATCATATATAATATCATAACTCCATCCTTTATACGTCCCACATATGGTATTAACGAATCAAATCACTTTGAGGGGGCGGTAGTCCGCACTTCCTTAAATGAAGTTATCGCATTTACCCATAATGGAAACCATAAAGATATGCCCAAAATGAAAAATAAAGAAGCTTGAGGAAAACATAAACATATTATATATCATATATATTTATAGTTTCATCTTAATGGCCACCTTTGAAGGTTTTAAAATAATGTTGAACAATCATAGTTTCGGGAGGAAAAAATTCTCCATCCACGGAAACAGTATGTTCGTTAACCATTAGATGTAGGTGTTTGTAAGTGTAGCTCTATTACTTATTATAAAAACATCCTAGTATATGGAAGAAACTGGTTTTGTTACAAAAGAAATGAATAAAAAGAGTTTAGTGGGTTGGAGAAGCAAAATAAAACAAAAGAACACAAGGGAAGACATTACCTTAAAATCGGGTAACTCCCTTTGGTTTGAGCTCAAAGGCTTCCTTGGGAAGTCTTATGACCAAAGTGAGGTTTCAAGTAGTAATAGAGGGAAGTGGAGAGACAAAATGGGCAGGGGTTGGCCAAGCCAAAGGCTTTGGAAGTGTGGGTAAGGAGGTAGAGGTGGGGCCTTTTATAAGAGGAGAGGAGGGGCACTCTTGGAAAGTAAAGAAATGTTACTTTATTTTAAAATTGGTTTCGGATTCAAAAGGTCCCACATTGATATAATTCAAGGGTAAGGTGATAAGGGTTAGAAATCACCCATCCAATAGGTTTTGGACATGTGTAGGTCATAGATTTTACATTGTCTTTTCATTTTATTTAAATCCTTTATTAATGAGGTAATCGCTGCATCATCCTGATGTCATAAATAATTTAATTTATTTAATGCCTAAAAATTATAAAAAAACTATCATGATGTAATAAATCTTTTTATCTTTCTAATGAATATTTATAGTCAAAAATCGGACTTGTATAACCCCATTTAAAAATTGTTTTAGTAAAACAACTCATGTTTGTGGGATTTTAATTTTAACATTAAATAAAAAGATATTAATGTCGTTTTCCTACTAAAGTGGCTCCATGGGGTCCCCAAGTTGACCCATGGATTGTCTTGGTCGTCCATGACACATCCAATAAGAGTATGACATGTATCTAGGTATTTTCATTTTATTACAACATTATTTTTACCTTAAAATACACTAATTACCTCTAATCGCGATTAAAAACTTAAAAGTTACTATTCACCAAAAAAATATTTTAATCTCATTGAACCACATTTTACTTATTAATGACAACCATGTATGTCGGATTTTTGAAAATCAAATCACAGAAGTGGGAAAGTTTCATTTAAACGAAAAATCAGTTTCTTTAACTACCACTTAGTGGTTTCACTATTCATCAAAAATTGAAGTTTTTCAGAAAAATACTAAAACTTCACCCTAAGATATATTTTATATTCTGAATTCAAAAAAGATTTCTATTTTACAAAATTCAAATCCTATAAGTTACATTAATTAATTTAATAATTAATTCCCGCAGTCATGACAAATAGCGTGTTTTTATGAAACAATAAGTATCAAAAGATTGACACCAGTTTAAGTCCAATTTCAATGTGAAATTGATTCCAATGACCACCATTGGATTAAATAGTAAAAATATATTCTAATTTCACTTCAAAACAAATTCAAAAGATAATCTAATCATATAAATAAATTAGATTAAAAAGAGGTTTTGAATTAAAATACAACATTTTTCACTATTCATTAAAAAATGAACTTTATCAGAAAAATACAAAAAATTCACACAAAGTAAATTTTGATGTCCCAATCATAAAGAATAAGTTTATTTTGACAAAGATAGCTTATAAAATTGTCAAAAGATAGATTTAAAAATGGTTTGCCATCAAAAGGCTGTAAAACAATCTTTTAAAAATATTAGTGTATTACATGCTTAAGATTGGATTTATTCTCATTTTAAGCCTATAAAACACTATCTAATTCACTAATAGACATAGATAAAAATATCTATTATTCATTAATTACTTGGGATGTTAAAATAATTCATAATTAAACAAGGTATAAGTGACATGGTCTTACCATTCACCTTTAATTTAAATAAATTAACCATTTCAACTTAATAGACAAGTCGACCCACCTTAAGGGGTGCTCAATTTCATTAGTTCCATTTAACATATCAATTAATATATTAAATTTCCTAGTAGAAAAAATCATTCCAGTATACAAATCATCATAATTTATTTAATTAATCAAACCCCAAATCGAATCATTTAATTCCATTGATCAATTTCTTTTTTAAAAGTCATAAAGGATCGAGTGATGATATTTAACCTTTTAGGATTATATTTAATTCAATCACAACTTCTATTAATATGTGGAAATATCAATATAACATACATGTGGTTTAATTATATAAATAAGGAATATTTATCATAGTAATAAAAGAAACACAACTTGAGGTTGTGTTTCTAGTTGAGGTACTCCACCCCCAAAGATGAAATTAGATACACAAGAACTAACTAGTTTAGGGAATTTTTAATATCATAATTAATTTAATATTTATGAGGCAATGCATGGAGATTATAGTTCATATTACAATGGTTCATTTTATAAATGAAAATACTTGATGGAAAAGATATATACCACCAACCTTATACCAAGTAATCTTCACTCATCCATTATCCGGGTTTAATTCGATCTAAAATGATAGAAATTAGAAGAATAGACAAATTCCAGGAAAATAGGGATTATGATATCACATGGAAATAGAATAAATTATTGAAAAAACTATGAAAATAAAAAATGGGAATGATATCCTAATATATGGTGATCCAACACAACCGATGGTGATCAATTTCAAGTTTGAATGAGGGAGATATCACCATTCTTAGGATGAGAGGAAGAGGGGAGCTCAAGTGGCTACTATTAATAGGAAATTATAGTGGAATAGGAAGTAAATGAACATAAATAATAGAGGGGAAAATATTAAAACCACCCATTTTAAAGGATCTCATAGTTTGTTTTCATGTATTTCCAAACCATGCACAAACTATATGGTTCCAACTATCTAAGAGCCACACCCACATGATTTGTGTGCATAGTTAAGTAAAGTTTGTGAAAACTATGCCATTGACACTACCTCACAACCACACCCCACATGGGTTAGGTGCATGGTTAGACAAACTTGCACAATCGATGTAGTTCACCTATGTGATTTTTTACAGACTTTAACATAGTCATGTAGCCTTAGGTGCATGGTTTTATAAGCTGTGTGACACCCCTATAGGTCCGCACGGTTGAGGTTCATGTTTATCCCTAATAATGTGATAAATATGTGCCTCTATTTATCTTTTTAAAACTAGGATATCAAAATTGGATGCTCCCAAAATTAATTTGAGCTTTTGAGAAACCTCTTGAGCCTTAAATCCTATCCAAAAACAACACTTTTAAGTGTTAAAACTATCAAAATTACATTTCAATGTTTTTATTAAAAAAATTTCCATCCACAAAATGAAATTCTAAAATTCCTTTATAAATTTTTAACTCAATACAAAACATGGTAACTTACAACCTTCACACCTTAGAACTTCTCATCCTCAAGAAGCCTTGGTGGCTCTAAAAAGGAACTAACTGACCAACCTGGGTCATGAATTATCATTCAAATAGCCACATTTTATTTCCAAATTTCCAACACACCTCCAAGTTCCATTTAAATCATATGATGCTTAAACTTTTAATATTCAAACCAATGATTTCATCCATCGATGAAACATTAAGATGAAGCTTACTTGAATCTTTCTAATGTGATACATGATCATGTTTCAATTATCTCATCAAGTGTCCTCTAGTACTTATTGTTATAGGTTCTAGCCTTTAACAGCCAATTTCAATCCATGGTACTCCCACCATCTAAATTTACTATTTTAACCACACCATTAGTGTCTTAAGATGAAACCATCTCATCCAAATGGTGTTCCTAATGTAGTTATGCACTAACCATATCCAAGAAAAAGAAGGAATTCAATTCGAACCACCTACAACTGACTATTTCTTAAAATGATCTGCTTTAATAGATGAAAGACCACCAAAACCAAATATTAACCGCTCTAATATAATGTAAAATATGATCATTTCATGAATTCTAACTAGATCCCATAACTGGATTCTTCTGATTTATCATATCCAAACTATCTCCTCCATATTTTTGTTATCATACCACTGCATAAACACTTGTGCAATCTAGATCCAGTATCCTTGGATCATTACAAGTTATCCCAGGTTTGGCACCTATACTTATACTTCACTAAAATCCAAATTGAAACCTATACATTTCATTTTATGAGAAATATAAACATAAATTTCTCCATTTATCTAATAGAATAAATGATCCAAGCAATCATATAATGGTTGGTCTCAAGGTCCCATAACCCTTTTCACATGAGGGTCTCCCAATAGTGATCAACATCTCACTCCCCAAATTGGGATCATCCTTATCATTGTACCCAAAAAAAGAAACCATAATATCAAAAACCTATGATCTATCCATCCTCATACATAATTACTATCATGGATAAGAACCCACTAATTCTTGAGCACTAATATGAAAGTCAACTATCACCTGCTCCTGCTTCTTGAGAACATTTTTCATGGTATTTAATAAATTTCAACTCAAAATGAGGTTCACCAACCTCAAAAGTTTAATGGTGCACTCCACACCTTATGGATAGACTTAAACATGTCCTCTAGCGAGAAATCCCAAGGATACATTTTATCAAACTAGAAAAAGATGTTTATATAGATCATTGTATAGCTAGCGATCTTTCAGTGTACTCAAGATGATGTCAAGATATATGTATGATCGTATCAAAACTAGGAGTACACTATGATTATATTTATAGGAGTGTATATCTCATTATGATTCATTCTCGAAACACCTAGAATTTACTTTCCCTGAATAGCCCCTAACACCATATCTCCCAACCATGCATGTCCAAGTCCAACCATAGGTCAACCATCTCATGGAACTCAATATAATTCCAAATTATTCTCATTATAGGTCACTTACTTTAATCTTACCCAAATATATAAGTCTTAGTTCCTACAAGAATAAAATTTGAAACAATCGGTCCTTAGAATATACATATCCTCTCATCGATGTTTCGCATTAGACAGTTCCCATATACAATCAGTGTGAACTAATTTTTTCGAACAAAGTGGTTATACACTCTGATACCACCTTGATCAAGACCCAACTTTCACTCCCATGAGTCATCAATCAACTCATCCAATATTATTGTGATACATAGCACATCAGTTTCATTATGATACAAGTTCCTTTAGAGCTTCTCATCTAAATAAAGCACCTCACATGTTCCCTGATTTATCAAATGATCTCCCACCTCACAAAATCATTTTTTAAATTTAAGGAATCTACCCAAAAAACACTGGTAATATGGTCTAGGAACCAGAACATCCCTACCCATCAAAGTTGGCCTCATTACCCAAACACCACAGATTCCTCTTTTAAATCTACAGGCATCACCATGCCTAAATCATAAAACTCAAGAACCTTCTATACATTGGATTGAAACAAGTATAAAACCAAATAACCACCTCTAAAGGAATATATAAACCATAGGCCACCCTCTCTCATAGGTTTCCCTCAATTAAACTAAAATAATTAACCCACTAGAGCCTGATTAAAAACTAAGGGTCTCTAGGTCTTTCACCTAGACCTACTGATCAAATCTAAAAACAAGGACATTATTTCCTTCCACCGAGCCCAAGGTTCTCTAGAATGATAACCACATCCCACTAGGGACTCTATTAAATGGAATCTAATGTGCCTATAAGCACTCTCCAAAATTTTTAAAAACTAGAATAAAGTAAAAATATGATCAACTTACAATGGTCAAACTGGTCAACATAGGCATAAAAAATCACCTACCATATATTTCCCTATTATGCCTTAATCCTATTTGAGAATCCTCTTAGGGGTATTCTCCCTATATAGTCCAAAATCCAATGTAAAAAGGGATAAGTATATGATACTAAATGGGTATATGTATACCATAATACCCCTTGAGTTTTAACTTTATAGACAACCACCTGCCTACCAAGGTGTCATTTCCCCAACTAAGAGTCATATCTAACTGAAATGATCAGGGAACTACTCTTATCATGCCTAAGATCTTGGCTCAAAAGTTTATTAAATTTCTATTCCCAAGGGTGTTACCATAATAGGTTAACCCCTCATTCACTCAAGGCATAAAATTTTAAAACAAGATTCACACCTAAAGGGACACTATGCTCTACTTTGTATCCTTTATATCAAACCTAACATAAAAAATCCATTTAAACCTATGGGAAAAGTCTATGTTCCTATCCAAGGAAACTTCTCAATTTAACATTTTAAAATAACCCTTAAATTATGGTCCAAACTATAACGAATCATACTTTACATACGTTGTTATTACTTCAAAATTGAAGCATACTTATTAGAACATATAACAAAACCATGAAAGGACCGTATAGGTATAGTGTCTTTAGAAACTGGGAAACATAAACAACTGGTTCATAAAGCCTCTACATTGTCTCCCATTTATTTCATCATATCTATAGTCCCTTTTTGAATATCTTACTTAATAACCTTCTTCCTGACCTGGGGAAAGAAAACATACAAAAGGGTGATCTCAAATTCTTAGTAAGGGTAAACAAAAGAAATATCAATCAGATCATATTCATAAGAACATAACATTTCGGAAATCTTAACCTGCAAAAGAGAGCATAATTTCATAACATGGAATAAATCATAGTAGTGAAATGAAATCCCAATAATCATAACTTAAAACATGAAACTTTGTGGCATACACACATAATCATAGATAATCCTTTCTTATAAGTCAAAACTCATTTCCAAGACTATCTTAGTGGACAAAGTCCATTTCTGAACCGAGTTCACTACTCGTTTCAATCTTGTTTCACTGAACTAGTTTAACCTGCCGTTCCTGCCATGTCTATCTCATGAGATATAAAATCTTTACCCAATGCATTGGAGGGAGATATGGGTCCCACCCATCTCATAATGATACCATTCTTATGTGTGCCACAAAATCATAAATCATACATCATTGCATAACTCATGTAATAAAAACGGGATTCTTAAACAACATGACATCATAAAACAATTCATATAAGATAAAGGAATTCATAAAAATAATTCCATCACAACATAATCAAATCAATGTAATAATAGGGATAGAAACAGAAACCTATATTATCTTAGATGAAAAATAATTTTGATAAAACACTTGAACTCCATTCTTAAGGAAAACATCTTTTCTACTTCAAAAACATTTTCATTTCTTAACATGCCATACAATTTTAAACTAAAAGAAGTTGATTAAAAATAAACTTGAAAACTTGTAAAGGAAGCTTCTTGGAAATAATGTTTTAAAAATCCATTCATGTTGTATAAGTTAAAAAAAATTATTCTCGTACTTTTGTCGGAAAAGTCAGAAAGTACCTCGTACGAAAAACGACAAAAGATTCCTTTCATATCTTTTACTAAAAACTCACCGAAGGGTAAAATTGGATTTAAACAATTTTAGGTGGATGGAAAAAATATTATATATTGAGGAAACATGGATGTGGATGATAAAATACACCCCAGTAAATACCAAAGTATAAACAATCTTGTAGATTGTGATATTTTCCCTTACCTTAGGTCTGATTTGCTTCGTAAGTGTCTGAACCTCCTGTATAATGATTTAAATAATGTTATTGACTTATTCCAGAATCATACTTATTTTTATTATATCATATATGGTAATATTCTAAGCTTATTATTAGTAATATTCCATTACTACTTGTTATTCGGGTGTTTATTACTTTTTGTTCTTATGCGCGTTTTGTCGAATAAATTCTTATTTTTCTTTTTAGGTTATAGATACCTCATTTCCAGAATGGTATTAGTGTAATATATATCATATTCATTCACTCAATTCATTTATATAATCATTATTCAATGAAGATCATGTATAACGAGTCGCATCACATCGTGGAGATGGTATTCCGTACGTATGCACGAGCGATGATATCGTTCCCATGAATGTGGAATTATATTGGAGTGTATGTATACTATTTCAGAATCAATATCACTTTAAAATAATCATATATAGTTATTATTTACACCATTATACCCATCCGAGTAAGGTGGTGGTGGAAAATAGATTACACCACGGCATGGAGACGGTATTCCGTACGTACGCACGCGTGGTGATTTCGTTTTCCGTAGGATGGATAGATGGTGAAATAGGGTTTTTTCATACTTATAATAACATATCAGTATATGAGTGATACTAATGTTATTACTTCATAATGAAACAACTAAAGAAGAATAATTTAAAGAAGAAATAAAGATGAAAGAATCGGTAACGGGCATTACCTATTCTTTGAAGCGCCTCTTTGAGACCTCCTCTTAGGGCACTAAAATTGGTCTTTGAAGAAGACATGGACCTATAGGATGTTTCCAGGGAAGTGTAGAGGAGATATTGTCAGGGTTTTTCTGAGATTGAAGTCTCAAAGTGGTGTGAGGAAGAGAGGGAGGAGGTGCCCTTTTATAAGGGAGGAGAGGGGCACATTTGGAATAACAAAAAATATTATTTTATTATAAAGTCAAATTCAGTTTTTAATAGCTCCAAATTGATATATTTCTAAGCTAAGGTGGGGATGGGTCGAAATACTCGCATCCAATATAATTTAGACAAGTTTAGGTATCGATTTTAACCTTATCATTTATATTTAACTTTAAGTTAGATAATTTAACTTTTACCGTGTCTTCTTGTTTTATTACACTATAAGGTTAATAAACTTACTATATCAATCCAAACGAACCGAAAGTTGTTTATTATTAATATATATGACCTTATCTAAGTCATTTTGCCGAACCTTAGATTTTTAAGAATAAAATAACAATTAATAATATAGTATTTTTTTTAAAAACTATTTTATGTCAATTTTGATACTATTTGGTAATTGATTTTTGTGAAAATAATAACAGAATTATTAGTTCAAAAACATTTAATTAAATCAATACTAACATGTCATATTAACATATAAAATTATTTTAATTCATAAAAAGTCTCAAATTACATTTATTTGGGTATTTATAACATCAATTATGTCAATATTCCATTAATAAGATAATTACTGCATCATCATTGTATCATAAATAAATTAAAATATTTTAAGTCTAAAAATTACAAATAAAATACCATTATGTAGGAAATATTTTTATATTTCTAATTAATATTTATATTCGAATTTATCTTATGTATAACCCTATATTAAAAATTATTTAGTTATTAAACTTTGATTTTAACTATTTTAACCCTTCTTTAAATAAATTGATAATAAATGTCCTAATCTAATCCAAGTGGGCCTAAATGGTCATATTTTATTCCTAAGGTTGTTTTTGGTCGAATTACAATTATCCAATAGAATTAGTACATGTGTTAGGGTAATAATAATATCATTTTCACCCTTAACTACCCTATTTACTTTTAACCGTGGTAAAAAAAGTAAAAAGTTATTATTCACCAAAAATTATTTTCATCTCACTGAACCACATTTTAGTCCTTGATATTAACCGTGTCTCTCAGATTTTCAAAATTCCACTCACAGAAGCGGTAAAATTAAGTTTTATGAAAAAATTCAGTTTTTTAACTACCACTTAGTGGTTTCACTATTCATCAAAAAATGAAAATTTCTAGAAAAATACCAAAAATTAGTCTTAAGATATATTTTATATTATGAATTAAAAAATGATTTTTATTTTACCAAATTCAAAACATATCACTTACATTAACTAAAGTAAAAATTAATTCCCGTCGTCAAGATAAATAGCGTGTTTTTAAGAGATAATAACTATCAAAAAATTGACACTTGTTTATGTTTGGTTTAAATGTGAAATTACATCCAATGAACAACATTGTATTAAACTGTAAAAATATATTCTAAATATACTTTAAAACCACTCAAATTAATAATTTATCACTATTAATTATTTCGATTAAAAAAGTTGTTTTTAATTAAAATTTAATAATTTTCACTATTCATAAGAATATGAAAGTTATCCGAAAAGTACCAAAATTTCACCCTAAGATAATTTCGATATTCTGAATCCAAAAATGAAGTCCATTTTGAAAAATAAAATTTAAAAAATTTCAAAAAGTGGTCATTACTATTCATAATGGGTAGTTTTAATAATATTTTAATAGCATATCGTTGTTTAGTGAAACTCAGTATTACGTACGACGCAAGCTATCGAGGAAGGCCACGGTTGCATGTAAAGCAAGCCAAGCTAGTGTTGTGTGTAGTGAAAGATTCCTTTGATGATTTTTATAACATAAAAACAAAATACTTCTCATAAAAGTCTCGGGTGTTACATTCTACCCCCCTTAAAATGAATTTTGCCCTCAAAATTCGTCACTTTGTAACAAAAAGATGAGGATACCTCTCCCTCATCATATCCTCAAGCTCCCATGTAGATTCTTATAATTGGTGGTTCCTCCATAAAACTTTAACCAAGCGAGTGGTCTTGTTCCATAGGACTTTTTCACTATGATCTAGAATCTTTATCGGCTGTTCTTCATAAGAAAGATCTTGCTCCAGCGGTACAACTTCTGAGCTGAGTACATGTGAAGGATCAGGTATGTACTTTCTCAGGAGAGATACATGGAACACAACGTGAACTTGAGAGAGATTCGGTGGAAGCACCAATCGGTAAGCTACCTTTCTAAAACGATCCAGTATTTCGAAAGGACCGATATATCTAGGGCTCAACTTCCCCTTCTTTCCAAATCTCATGACCCTCATCCAGGGAGATATTCGTAAGAACACTTTATCACCCACTTCAAACTCTATGTCTTTTCTTCATTTGTCGGCATAACGTTTCTGTCGACTCTGAGCTACTATTATGGGTTTTTTAATAGATCGGATCTTTTCTTCCATCTCATCAACAAGATCAGTTCCTAATAGCTTTCTTACCCCAACTTCATCCCAGCAAGTTGGAGTCCTGCATTTCATTCCATAGAGAGCTTCATAAGGATCCATCTGAAAACTGGAGTGAAAGCTATTATTATAAGAAAAAACCACCAAAGGTAGGTGTTATTCCCAACCACCTTTGAAATCCATAGAGCAAGCTCTCAACATATCTTCTAGAGTTTGAATTGTTCTCTCAGACTGACCATCTGTCTGAGGATGATAAGCAGTGCTGAAACTCAACTCTGTATCCAGAGTATGCTGAAGACTTCGCCAGAACTTTGAGGTAAATCTCGGATCCTGATCAGATATAATAGAAAGTGGTACTCCATGAAATCTTACCACTTCCTTTACATATATCCTGGCAAGCTGATCCAGAGAGAAATCCTCCCTAATAGCAATGAAGTGTGCAAACTTTGTAAGACGATCAACTTTGACCCATATAGCATTATTGTCTTTGGATGTTTTAGGAAGTCCTGTGAAAAAGTCCATAGTGATGTTTTTCCATTTCCATTCGGGTATGGGTAATGGTTGTAACATCCCCTTAGACTTCTGTCTCTCAGCTTTAACTTGCTGACAAACCAAGAATCGAGAGACATATTCAGCAACATCTCTTTTCATGCCATCCCACCAGAAGTACTCTTTCAGGTCCCTATACATCTTCGTGCTTCCAGGATGAATAGAGAATGAAGAACTATGAGCCTCATCCAGCAGCTCCTTCTTTAATTCTGGGATGGGAGGAACACAAACCCGATTCCTAAACTTTATTATCCCATCACAATCAAGGTTGAATTCATGAACATTTCTTACCTTCTTTTGTAACTCAAAATCTTCTTTTTGTGCCTCTTTAATCTTCACATGTATAGATGATTGAACATTCATTTGAGAAAGATATTATTTTCACCCTTCCATTAAAATTCCAAGATCCATCCTTTGTAAATCCATAAATATTGGATATTTTGTGATCCTCATCATGGATAAGCTAGCATGGTCTTGTCGACTTAATGCATCTGCCACCTTGTTTGCTTTCCCAGGGTGGTAATGAATTGAGAAGTCGTAATCCTTAATCAGTTCCAACCATCTTCTTTGGTGCATATTCAGCTCCTTTTGTGTGAAAATATACTTTAAACTTTTATGATTAGTATAAATGTCACACCTTTCTCCATAAAGATAATGCCTCCAAATCTTTAATGCAAAGATTACCACAGCTAACTCCAAATCATGAGTTGGGTAATTTTTCTCATGTATTTTCAACTGTCGTGAGGCATAAGATATCACCATATCATTTTGCATAATAACACACCCCAGCCCCTTCTTGGATGCATCACTGTAGATCACAAACATTTCTCCACTACAAGGTAGTGTGAGCACAGGTGCACTGGATAGCCTTCTTTTCAACTCCATGAAATTATCTTCGCATTCCTCCATCCAAAAAACCTTAACTCCTTTTCGATTCAACCTGGTGAGTGGATTAGATAATCATGAAAAATATTTCACAAAATATCGATAATATCCAGCCAAACCAAGAAAAATTCGGATCTCAGTTACTGTTGTTGGTCTCGACCATCTTTCGATAACCTCTGTTTGTGCTGGATCCACAGATATCCCTTCTTTTGAGATTATGTGACCCAAAAATGCAACTTTTTAATCCAAAATTCACACTTGGTAAATTTGTCATAAAGATTCTCCTTTCTCAGGGTCTTTAATATAATTCTCAAGTGATCTTCATGTTCTTACTTGATCTTTGAATAGACAAGAATATCATCTACAAAAACTACCACAAATTGATCAAGATAGTATCTAAAGACTCTATTCATCATATCCATGAAGATATCAGAGGCATTAGTAATACCAAATGGCATCACTATAAATTCATAGTGTCCATACCTTGTACGGAAAGTCGTCTTTGGTATATCCTCCCTTTGGACCCTTAATTGATGATACCCTGAACGAAGATCAATCTTGGAAAAGTATTGAGCTCCGCGTAGTTGGTCAAATAAGTCATCAATGTGTGGGAGAGGATATTTGATCTTGATAGTGATCTTGTTAAGTTCTCGATAATCAATGCAGAGTCTCATTGATCCATCTTTCTTCTTAACAAATAGAACAGGTGCTCCCCAAGGTGACGCACTAGGGCGTATGAATCCCTTATCAAGATTCTCTTGGAGTTGCTTCTTCAATTAATGCAACTCAATTGGGGCCATTATATAAGGTGTCTTTGAAATAGGCAAAGCACCCGGTACGAGTGCTATTGAAAACTCAACTTCATGATTTGGTGGAAGACCCAGCAATTCCTCTAGAAAGACATCATCAAACTCCCATACAATGGGCATATTCTAAATTGTGAGTTTTTTCACCAACCATTTGAGATAAATAACCATCATTCAGTGGAATCAAGACCCATAAGATGGAAGAAATTTCCACTGGAAGGTTATGTTTATCCTTGCATCGATAGATGATCATAGATTGATCTGGAATATGAAATTTGATTTCCCTTCTTTGGAAATTGATATGAGCTCCATATAAAGAAAGCCAATCCATGCCAAGAATCACATCAAATTCCACTATAGGAAGGATCACAAGATTTGCAGGAAGCACTTTCCCACAAACTTCAATCGGAGAAGAATTATAAACTTTTGATGAGATTGTTGTGCCATTGGGGGTTGTCACAGCTAACTCAACATCTAATTGTTGAGGTAATACAGTGATACTCTTAGAAAAATCTTCAGAAATAAAAGAGTGGGTGGATCCAGAATCAAATAAAACATTTGCTACTTTAGATTGGATGGTAAGTGTACCTTTCACCACATCGTTATCGTACTCCACATTGCTGATAGAAATTGAATGTGACTTTCCTTTGTCTTTATCCTTAAGATTTTATTGATGTCGATCATCATCAACAACCCTTGGATTAGGGAATTTATTGGCATAATTCCCCATCTCCTTGCACTTGAAACATTGAAGTGTAGTAGGTTCATTCTATGTGTCCCTTCCTTTGTTTGCATCATTAGACATCTTCTTCCCATAATTGCGGCATTCAAATGCCCGATGACCTTCCTTTCCACATTTGAAACATTTACTTGTCCCTTTAAGACAACTCCCTCCATGTTTCTTTCCACACATTGAGCATAAGGGAAAGCTCATCTTCTTTTCAGTGTGCTCTTTAGATTTTCCTTTGAATTCCATTTTCCTCTTCTTATCAAACCCATATGACTGATGGGTTACTCAAATCTCCATCTCAACTTTGAGAGCACATCGAACGATTTCCTCGTAGCTATTGAAGTCCCTTATGTCTAAGTCCCTTCGAAGACTTGGTTTTAAGCCACTAAATAATCGATAGATCTTACTCTCAGGTTGGATAATAATACCAGAAGCGTACCTTGCAAGTCTTGTAAAATTTTCTTCATAGGTACCAACAGATTCATCATCCTTTTGCTTCAGTTCAAGAAACTCTTTCTCCATCTTTGTTCGGATAATACGAGGGAAGTACTTATTGAAAAATAAGTTCTTGAACGCGTCCCATTCCATGGACTCAATTTCATCCCTTTGCCTCGTATTCTTAATAAGATTCCACCATTGATCAGCATCTCCTTCCAAACGATACACTGCTAGGATGAATTTATCATGTTTAGAACATTGAAGAACTGAAAATATCTTTTCAGTAGTACTAATCCACTGTTCAGAAACTAATGGATCAGTAGACCCGCTGAAAGAAGGTGGACGCTGCCTCATGAAGGATTCAACAGAATGTTGCACCTTCCTTTAATCGTTTGGAAGTCCTGCATTATTCATAGATTTAGAAAGTTGTGTGATCATGGCTAAAAGATTTTGCATTCCAGCTCCCATAAAGTTTGGTCGCTCAAGGGGACAATCATTGCATTTCCCTTCACATTCCGCATTAACACGGTTCCTTCGGGTTACAGCCATTGACTAAAACCAAGAAGAATAGTGTGAGAAACACTAATTATAATAGGAAAACCACATAATCAAGAATAAAATTTCACACTTAAGGTCTTATCCTAGGTTATTCATGGTCATTTCTAAAACACTAAGATTTTGTTCTATGCTTAGAATTATCCTTATGGTTCTTACTAAGGCTTTCATATCCTAGTTTACAAAGGTTGACTATACCTTTCCTCTGATACCAACTATAACGACCCATACTTTACATACATTGTTATTACTTAAAAATTGAAGCATACTTATTACAACATATAACAAAACCATGAAAGTACCGTATAGGTATAGTGTCTTTAGAAACTGGGAAACATAAACAACTAGTTCATAAAGCGTCTACACTGTCTCCCATTTATTTCATCATATCTATACTCCCTTTTGGCATATCTTACTTAATAACCTTCTTCCTGACCTGGGGAAAGAAAACATACAAAAGGGTGAGCTCAAATGCTCAGTAAGGGTAAAAAAAAGAAATATCAATCACATCATATTCATAAGAACATAACATTTTGGAAATCTTAACCTGCAAAAGAGAGCATAATTTCATAACATGAGATAAATCAAAGTAGTGAAATGAAATCCCAATAATCATAACTTAAAAAATGAAACTTTATGGAATACACACATAATAATAGAGAATCATTTCTTATTAGTCAAGACTGATTGCCAAGATTATCTTAGTGGACAAAGTCCATTTCTGAACCGAGTTCACTCCTCGTTTCAGTCCTGTTTCACTGAACCGGTATAACCTGCTGTTCCAGCCATGTCTATCTCATGAGATATAAAATATTTACCCAATGCATTCGATGGAGATATAGGTCCCACTCATCTCATAATGATACCATTCTTATGTGTGCCATAAAATCATAAATCATACATCATTTCATAACTCATGTAATAAAAATGGGATTCTTAAACAACATGAAATCATAAAAAAAATCATATAAGATAAAGGAATTCATAAAACTAATTCCATCAAAAAATAATCAAATCAATGTAATAATAGGGATATAAATAGAAACCTATATTATCTTAGATGAAAAATAATTTTGATAAAACACTTGAACTCCATTATTGAGGAAAATATCCTTTCTACTTCAAAAAAAATTTCCTTTCTTAACATGTCATACAATTTTAAACTAAAATAAGTTGATTAAAAATAAACTTGAAAACTTGTAAAGGAAGATTCTTGGAAATAATGTTTTAAAAATCCATTCATGTCGTATAAGTTAAAAAAACATTCTTCTCGTACTTTTGTCGGAAAAGTCAAAAAGTAACTCATACGAAAAACGACAAAAGATTCCTTTCATATCTTTTACTAAAAACTCACCGAAGGGTAAAATTGGATTTAAACAATTTTAGGTGGATGGAAAAAATATTAAATATTGAGGAAACATGTATGTGGATGATAAAATACACCCCAGTAAATACCAAAGTATAAACAATCTTGGAGATTGTGATATTTTCCCTTACCTTAGGTCTGATTTGCTTCGTAAGTGTCCAAACCTCCTATATAATGATTTAAATAATGTTATTGACTTATTCCAGAATCATACTTATTTTTATGATATCATATATGGTCATATTCTTAGCTTCTTATTAGTAATATTTCATTACTACTTGTTATTCAGGTGTTTATTACTTTTTGTTCTTATGCGCGTTTTGTCGAATAAATTATTATTTTTCTTTTTAGGTTATAGATACCTCATTTCCAGAATGGTATTAGTGTAATATATATCATATTCATTCACTAAATTTATTTATATAATCATTACGCAATGAAGATCATGTATAACGAGTCGCATCACATCGTGGAGACGGTATTCCGTACGTACGCACGAGCGATGATATCATTCCCATGATTGTGGAATTGTATTGGAGTGTATGTATACTATTTCAGAATCAATATTAATTTACAATAATCATATATAGTTATTATTTACACCATTATAGCCATCCAAGTAAGGTGGTGGTGGAAAATAGATTACACCACGACGTGGAGACGGTATTCCATATGTACGCACGCGTGGTGATTTCGTTTTCCGTAGGATGGATAGATGGTGAAATAGGTTTGTTTCATACTTATAATAAAATATATGTATATTATTGATACTGATGTTATTACTTCATAATGAAACAACTAAAAATAAGAAGTGAAAGAAGAAATAAAGATGAAAGAATCGGTAACAGGCATTACCTCTTCTTTGAAGCGCCTCTTTGAGACCTCCTCTTAGGGCACTAAAATTGGTCTTTGAAGAAGACCAAGAACTCTAGTATGTTTCTAGGGAAGTGGAGAGTAGATATTGGTAGGGTTTTTCCAAGATTTAATTCTCAAAGTGGTGTGAGGAAGAGAGGGAGGAGGTGCCCTTTTATAAGGGAGGAGAGGGGCACCTTTGGGATAACTAAAAATACTATTTTATTATAAAGTCAAATTCGGTTTTTAATAGCTCAAAATTGATATATTTCGAAGATAAGGTGGGGATGCGTCGAAAGCCTCTCGTCCAATATAATTTAGACAAGTTTAGGTATCGATTTTAACCTTATCATTTAGATTTAACTTTAAGTTAGATAATTTAACTTTTACCGTGTCTTCTTGTTTTCTTACACTATAAGGTTAATAAACTTACTATATCAAGCTAAACGAACCCAAAGTTGTTTATTATTAATATATATAACTTTATATAAGTCATTTGGCCTAACCTTATATTTTTAGGAATAAAATAACAATTAATAATATAGTATTTGTTTTAAAAACTATTTTATGTCAATTTTGACACTATTTGGTAATTGATTTTTGTGAAAATCATAACAGAATGATTAGTTCGAAAAAATTTACTTAAATCAATACTAACATGTCATATTAACATATAAAATTTTTTTAATTCATAAAAAGTCTCAAATTAGATTTATTTGGGTATTTATAACATCAATTATGTCAATATTTCATTAATAAGATAATTACTGCATCATCATTGTATCATAAATAAATTAAATTATTTTAAGTATAAAAATTACAAATAAAATACAATTATGTAGGAAATATTTTTATCTTTCTAATGAATATTTATAGTCTAATTTATCTTATGTATAATCCTATATTAAAAAAAATTTAGTTATTAAACTTTGATTTTAACTATTTTAACCCTTCTTTAAATAAATTGATAATAAATGTCCTAATCTAATCCAAGTTGGCCTAAATGGTAATATTTTAATCCTGAGGTTGTTTTTGGTCGAATTACACTTATCCAATAGAATTAGGACATTTTTTAGGGTAATAATAATATCATTTTTACCCTTAACTGCCCTATTTACTTTTAACCGTGGTAAAAAAAAGTAAAAAGTTACTATTCACAAAAAATTATTTTCATCTCATTGAACCACATTTTAGAACTTGATATTAACCATGCCTCTCTGATTTTCGAAATTCCACTCACAGAAGCGGTAAAATTAAGTTTTATGAAAAAATTCAGTTTTTTAGCTACCACTTAGTGGTTTCACTATTCATCAAAAAATGAAAATTTCCAGAAAAATACCAAAAATTAGGCCTAAGGTATATTTGATATTATGAATTCAAAAATGATTTTTATTTTACCAAATTCAAAACATATCAGTTACATTAACTAATTTAAAAATTAATTCCCGTCGTCAAGACAAATTGCGTGTTTTTAAGAGATAATAACTATCAAAAGATTGACACTTGTTTATGTCTGGTTTAAATGTGAAATTACATCTAATAAACAACATTGTATTAAATTGTAAAAATATATTCTAAATATACTTTAAAACCACTCAAATTAATAATTTATCACTATTAATTATTTCGATTAAAAAAGTTGTTTTTAATTAAAATTTAATAATTTTCACTATTCATCAGAATATGAATGTTATCCGAAAAGTACCAAAATTTCACCCTAAGATAATTTCGATATTCAGAATCCAAAAATGAAGTCCATTTTTAAAAATAAAATTTAAAAAAATTCAAAAAGTGTTTATTAATATTCATAACAACTAGTTTTAATAATATTTTAATAGCATATCATTGTTTAGTGAAACTCGGTATGGCGTACGACGCAAGCAATCGAGGAAGGCCGCGGTTGCGTGTAAAGCAATACAAGCTAGTGTTGTGTGTAGTGAAATATTCCTTTGATGATTTGTATAACATAAAAACAAAATATTTCTCATAAAAGTCTCGGGTGTTACACAAACCATTATCACTATTAAAATTTTTATTTAATCTATTTTACAACCTCAAATTTATGTTAAATGTTAAAGAGGCTCAGACATTAGTAATATAAAGTTACAATTATAAAGGAAAACATTTCTGAAATGGTACATAACACTTTATTTAGCTAACATATTATATAATTTTAGGTATGTTTTTTCAAAATTCCTTTTAAACAATTTATTCCTCCAAAATTTCTCACAGATGTATTAGTTAAAGAAAATTTCACTCATAATATATAGATGAAAACATTATTTAAGTTGTAATTTTCATTTTAATTAACTAAATCCTCATATAAAAATCATTTTAAAATAACCAAAAGTTGTTATAATTTAAGGGGAAAAGGTTCGGTAATATGACACCATACATTTATATGTAACATTATATATTTATTGGGTAACACTTTAAATAACCATCCCTATTTATCATAAACATACCCCCATGGGGTTAAACACAAATACATATAAAAATAAAGGTAGCCTATAAGGGTCTCATCATGTTAATCTGGGTTTAGTTATATGGGTATCCATTCATAATTTATGGATTCAAAACTCTAAAAATTACAATTGGCATCCCATTTAAGAGAAAATTAACAATAGTTTATTTATCAAGATCTCAACACCTTTAGTGGGTTAATCTCAAAGGAATTTAATGCTAATACTAACTTACTCCGGTTAAGTCAATAATACGGTGTTTCACCCAAAAAAAATTAAAATATAAAAATCATGTTTGATATAATTTATAACACACAAAACAAAGCTTATAATATAATATGACATCCCAATAATTTATAATACATTTATTTTTAAATAAATTCAATCTCATTGATAGGTTTTCTTTCACGCAACACTGGGTTTAAATGAAACATGATACTCTATTAAAATATTGTTATTTAAAAATTAAAATTGTAAAATACCCATTAAATTAGAGGGTTTTAATAGTTATAACCATATTATGATATTATGGTTATCTATTTATTATTTATAAAATAATAATCATTTAAAAGTAAAAGAAATGTTTTAGGAAAAACTGTATTTTTTTCTAAAAGACAATTTAGTCACACTTTGAGAACATAATTTAAAAAAATTACCAATTTTATAAAATTTATTTGAAAAAATAAACCTAATTTTTGAAATCATCATATAAAAATTATATTATGGTCTATGTTTTGGATTTTTCTAAAACATTTCATTTTTTATGAATAGTGAAAATACTTAATTTTAATTGAAAATGTCATTTTCATTTAAATTATTTATAAATATAAATTATATTTTAAAATGTTTTCTAAAGTAAAATTAGTTCAATTATATATCTATTGATACAATTAATGTTATTTTAATAATTTTAATATTTATTTTTTATATAAAAACTTTTTAAGCTTTGGAACATTTTCCCTTTGAAACCCCTCTTTCTCGTTGCGTCTACAGGATTAATTTGGAACTAAATTTTTCAATTATGTTAAAGGAATTTAGAAAAATGTATTCAATATTTATTATAATAATAAATTATATTATCTAATAAGGTCAAATTATTTTTTTACTAAAATTAATAGTGAAAACAATAAAAAATATTTATCGTTGTTTAGTTAAAAATGGGATTACCGGTGGTTAAACTTAGATGATAAGGGTTAAAAATTACATACCAACATTTCAAAATATTATTGGATGGAAATTTTTCGATATTATCCTTAAAAATTTAGAATCTAGGGTCATTTAAAATCTTTTTTCATTTTAATTACTTTATCATTTTGGATTCTTTTGTTAAATTTCCATGTAATTTCCAAGAGGGTTCCCTTTTCCCACTTATAAAAGAGAAATCACTCCCATAACTTATTCACATATCCCAAAGAATTTATATCATCAAAACCCTAAAATAGTATCTAACCAAAATTCTTATTCATATTCTAGAGCTTATGGTACTCCCAAAATACCATCTCTATGGTCCTTAAGAGGAGATCCAATAGAGGTTTCTCTTAGATAAGGTAATTATCTTAACAAAGCTCTTTCATTTTATTTTTTCTTTTTTCTACCATAAATTATGTATTATCACTTAAAATATAATAAAATAATTTTATAACATATAATTAGATGTTATTATGATGATTTCATACTAATTATTCATCTTTACTTCCATCAAATGGGAAAAGAAAACATCAATTGTGTGCACGACAGACTACCGCCTCGTGAACCGATGTAGTTCATTTTCCATCACCACCATTAAAGGATTAATATAATTATATATTTACTAAATTTATATGATATTTATAATATTATTATACTTATGAAATTTTAATATCACATATACCTTTTTACATTCCATTCCATTTCAAATATGATAACATTTCCTGTGTGAATGCGGATTACCACCTCACGAAGCGATGTGATCCATTTTTCACTTACATTTTACATGGAATTCAATAAGGGTAAAATTAATGAATATATGTGATATATATGATACTTTATTTATCCTTTTTAATTAATATATCACCTACTTCCTTACCCTTTCACCCTTTATGGAAATAATATCATTATTTATGCATATGTACAGCTTACCGTCTCTAGGAAGTGTGACACTTCAATTCACATGAATAAATATTAAGAGTGGTTATAATAATGTATCTAATGAGTAAATATGATATATATATATATATAATTATTATAATTATTTGGATGAATTAATTATATTCTATCTATAAGAAGTAGAATATTCATTACGAAACACACATGAGAAAATAAGGTAATTAACACCCACAACAATGAGAATAATAGAGTATTATTAACAAATGGGTGGTAAAATGTTATAAGAGGGACATATATGATGTTTTAAATATTATTATGGTTATTTTATAAATTAAAATCATTATTAAAACCATTATACATGAGGTACATACATGTTCAAAGGAAATTGAACCTAAGGTAAGGGTTTCTCACCTCACTTTTACTTATATGAGGCATATGGTATATTTACTACCTATTTCATTTATGTAGTGTATATAATGACCCTTTTATATGTTATATCATTAATCTAGTTTTATTCATGGTATTTAAATTTTAATTTTATTTCATTAATTTTATGTGTCTTATGATTCATAAGTTACTAAAGTGGTAAGGGTTTATTTCCCAATCTCATCATTATTTGGGATTGTTTATGTTTATATCACCCTTAGAGGGATTATTTAAAATTTATATCTTAAAAAATATATATTTTGTTCACATATACTTATTAATGAACTTTTTTTAGTAATATTACCTTTTTTTCCAATCTTTATTTCTTTAAATTTTTCATAATTATTTTTAAGAAAATATGACTTTATTTATCTCTTTAGTAAAAAATCATTTTCTTCCAAAAAAATGTTTTCTAAAAATGGTTTAAAATTTTATTTACATTCTCTAAATGATTTATTAAAAAAATTACACATTTTTGGCTTTTTAAAAAATAGTTTTAATGGAATATTATTGTCATTTTCTAAAAAAGGAACTTTTATAACCTTTTTATAGTGAAAAGGGAATATTGTTTTTAAATTATAAAACATATATGAAACTACCTATTATTATGACCATAATTTCTTTTAAGCTTCCTTTGAAATCTTATAAGTTTATTTTTAAATAAAAAAATTTCCCCAATATTAAAAAAATTCTTAGTTTTTAAAATTGATTTTTAAAGAAATGGATTTTGACAATATTTTATAAATTTTATAGTTTTAAAATAAAAGTTTCTATTTTCAAATAAAGGTTATTTCTTAAGAAATACTCCAAGAGATCTTTCAAAATCATTTTCCATATAAGAATATTTTCCTTTATGCTACTTATGATTTAATGTGGATATAATCCAATGATACCATCATTTTTATTTTTATAGATGGTTTATGATAATTTTGACTGGGGATTTACTATATTGATTCCATTCACTTTAATCTGGATGGTTTATGATTATGGTTATTTATTAGGGAAAGTATTTACATTTAATATGTTATTTTCAATATGAATGATTGTGTGGATTATGCTTCACCCCTTTTATAAGAAGAATTCATTGGACTTAGTAAGTGATTAGCGGGTCCCCTATACCCCTTGAAGCATCAATAGGTCTTATGAGACAAACTAGATTGGGTTTTAGATGAGGCCTTACATGTTTATATAGATTTCATGGAACATGATATCAAAGTTATTATATGTCTTGGAACAATTGCTTGAATGTATATTTAGATGTATATAATTATTTATTCCATTATTATGAATTCAGTTATTGATATTCTATGTGATTATTCAATTAGTTAGAATATCTACGGTTAATTTTAATTCTCAGGGGATTATTTATATGGAATTATTTGATCATCAATCACTCCTTCCATATTATGCTCAATTTATTAATTAATTTGAATCTATTTCAGTTATGTACCATGGAATATTTATTATGAATTATTAATTAATAGATTTTGTTATACACTTCACCTTACCGAGCATTTGACCTCACCCATTTCTTATTTTTTATTTTCCTTATGATGTTGGGAATTGTTTTTTGATTGATATACAGGGATACTCTAAAGGGAATAATGGTGTTCTTAAATAAAATAAATTGTGTATTTTATGTTTCAAAATGTAATATGAATTTCCTGTATGTATCTAGTTTACTAAGACTACTAAACTATTCATTCCTTCGAGATGTGATTCCTTGTATCTTATGATAATGTAAAAAATTAGGCATTGGATCTAGGTTATTGTATTCAGGGTTGTTATAGTTGGAATCATAGGAAGTTTAGAAGAAACCTTGGGAACTATATTTATAAAAACATATATTAGGGATCATGGCCCTATGATAGACTTTGAGGATAAGTATAAAAGAATATCATGAAGTTTTTTTAAGGAATAGATTATCCTATTTTTCATAGAAATACATCTCTATATTGATACAATAATTATATGTGGTTCTATAATAGTTGTACCTAGGAGTAATAACTCTGAAAAATGGTGAATTGGGCTTGACCTAATAATCACATGGTCCATGAAAACGGGCCTTACTGCACACCTAGTTTAACACTACTAGGGGATATGCTAGGGATAATTCACATTTTATTTACAAGACGTTATGAAGGATTGGAAAATAAAGATATCCCATAAGAAACCATATTTATGAATATGAAATTATCTATGCATAAATATTTCAATTTATGTTAATAATTTTACTAATTTTGGTATTATAAATTATTTTTCATAATAATATGATCAAATCTAGACTATTCAATCATTTAGAAATGGTACCTATCAGAAATAATTAGAACCAAATCAATAAATATAATCTAAATAGTAAGAATGGTCATTTATTTGATGGGATAAATCCAATATTTTAAAGGGAACTAGTCTTCCAAGCATTCTCATTATATGAGAACATAGTATAATGTTCAAACAAGATAGAGAATAATTCTCTAAGTATTATTTCTTCGAATGGAAGTAGTAGAATCAGAGGACCAAAAATAAAAATATGGATAAAGGGGATAAGGGAAAGAAGTATTTTCCCACATATGATAATTATGAAATGAAACACATTGATTCTTATTTAAAGGGAATTGTAGTTTTCTACAATTATGTAGATAAGGTGTACTCTACTCATTATTTCAAGGGAAAGAAAAATGATTCCAATATTCAATGCTTCAACTGTAAGAATATAGAGAACTATGAAAATTAATTTCCCAAGAATCAATGAAATATACCTCAAAATAAGTTAAGGGATCAAGGTTAATATTATGTTATTACTATAGATGAAGTGGAAATATTACTATCCTTATGTTTTGATATAATAATTATGTTATATGTGTATTAATCAATGATATTATCGTTATAAGAATTAGGAAATGTATAAGGATTGTACTATAATAGTATTTCTTTGAGGATTTGAAATTTTGTTTTGAATAGTACCAAGAAAAGTGATTTAGTGGCATGTTGAACATCTTGGAAAAAAACATGATCTAGGGAGGATAATGCTTAATATATTCTCAATGTTGATATGATCATAACATGTTTATGGGATAGTGTTGTTGACTATTAAATTTGTTAGAGGACTGATGATTTATGTCATAGTTGATGAATTTTAATATAAGTATTTATTTATGGAATATATCTAATAACTTGATATTTTATATTATAATCGTGCATGTTTTCATTATGGTTTTATGGTCATAAAGTAATTCAAATATTTTTAAATGTGGCATTAAGAGAATTTATATTGTAAAGGGAATGTAATGTTGATTTTGTAACCATCCTTAAAATTTTGGTCAAAAATGTTTTTTATGAGCTTTATGGTTAACTATTTATAGAATGGATTAATTTTAACTTCAGGTGTTATTGGATAATTTTTTCTAAACATTTTGGTTTTGGTGAAGATAAGAGGATAAGATTTTTAATCTTTCATGGATCTTATGATCTATTAAAAGGTAGTTTTAGTTCTTCAAACATAAAAACATTCATCTTGGATATTCATTTATTAGAGTAATAAATGATATGGTAATTGATTAAAGTAAAACCAAAATATGAAATTATGATTGTAAAATAAATATATATCAAGTAATATATGTTCATATATTCTCAACCTAGACTGTAAGGGAATTACTTAACTCTGGGAAAAGGATATTGAAAAAATATATTATCCTAATACCTTAATTTATGTTGAACCAATGGTATTTTAAGTCATCACATATTTTTGAATTTTAGTTCCTTAACTTTCTATTTACCATTCACTTTCATATTATCAATGACCTCTATCACTCTCTAAAATTATTTAAACTTTTTTTCCATGTCCAAATATTTACTTTCCACCAATGTTATCCTATTTAGAAACCTAGTATGTGTTATTATAGATGACCTTCATACTTCCCTTAATCTCTAATCAAGAGGAAGTTTTATAAACCCTTTCTATGATGTCAGTTTTTATATAAGGTATTTTCAAATGTCAAACCCCTAATTATCGAGATCAAAATTAAATTCCAAGGATGAAATTTATTTAAGGGGGGATAATATAACTCCCTAAGATTTTTAAAATATTAAAATCATGTTTTAAATAATTTAAAACAAACAACACTAATTTTATAAGATAATATAACATCCTTAGACTTTATTATATATTTCCTTTTAAATAAATTCAGTCTCTTTGATAGCATATGAAGCACGTGACACTAGGTATAAACAAAACATGATCCTCTATTAAAATATTATTATTTAAACATTATATTATAACCTAGACATTAAATTATAAGGTATTAATAGTACCAAATAAATTATGAAATTATGGTTATCTATTGATTATAAATAAAATAAGAATATTTTAAAAGAAAATGAAATGTTTTCTGAAAAAAAATATAATTTTTCTACAAGATATTTTAGTCAAGATTTGGGCTCATAATTTAAAATTACTTTTTAAAAATTTTAGAAATTTTATTTTAAAAAATAAAATTCATTTTTTACATCATCATATAAAAAATATATTAGGGTGAGTATTTGGGATTTTTCAAAAACATTTCATTTTTGATGAATAGTGAAAAGTACTTAATTCTAATTGAAAATCTCCTTTTATTTTAAATAATTAATAAATTTAAATTATTTTTTAAATTTTTTTGAAAGTAAAATTAGTAAAATTATATATATTAATACAATTTGGGTCATTATAATCATTATTATATTGGTTTTTTAAATAAAAACTTAGTAAACTTTGGAAAACTTTTTCTTTGAAAACCTGTTTTCTTGTTACGTTTGTGGGATTAACTTTAAATTAAATTTTTTCAATAATTTGAATGGAATTAACAAATATTAGTTATATATTTTTGTATCATAATAATTTATATTATCAAATAAGTTTAACTTATCTTTTTACCAAAATTAACAGTGAAAACAATAAAAATTATTTACCATGGTTAAGGTAAAAATGGTTTACTGGGTACTTAAACTAAGAAGATAAGGGTTACAAATGACCTACCAACAATTAAAAATATTATTTTATGGATATATTTTCATATTAATATTCCCAATTTCTAATATATTTTAATTTTAAATATTTTCATGTGAATTAAATTATCATTTTGGATTCTTCTTGGAAAATTAAAAGTAATTTCCAAGAGGATTCCATTGCCCCATTTATAAAAGGGAACTCACTCCCATCACTTATTCACACCTCCAAAGCATGTTGGGTTGACAAAACCCTACAAAAGTATCTTTTTAATATCCTTAGTGACATTATAGAGCTATTGTTTCTCCCAAAATACCATCCATAGGGTCCTTAAGAGGATATCTAGAAGAGGTTTATCTTAGAGATTGTAACTATCTCAACAATGCTCTTTAATTTTCATTCTTCTTTTTCACCTTAAATTTTGTATTAAAACATAAAATATAATAAAAATAGTATATAACATATAATTATATTTTATTATGTTTATTTAATAATTATTATTCATCTTTACTTTCATCAAATGAGAAACAAAATCATCATCCATGTGTACAGCAGACTACATCCTCACGAACCAATATTGTTCATTTTCCAACACCACCTTTCAGATATGTATATAATGATGGATTTTACACATATATATTATATTTATAATATTATTATACTTCTATAATTTTAATATCACATATAATTTTTTGTGTTCTATTTCGTTTCAAATATGAAAATGTCACTTGTGTGTACAATGAACCACCGCCTCACGAAGCGATGTGAGTTGTTTTACACTTACACTTTATATGTAATGTTATAAGGATAAAATTAATGAATATATGTGATATATATGAGGTGATATTTATTATTTAAAATTTATATATCACCCAATTCATTTCGCTTTAACCCGTTAAAGAAATTATATTGTCATTTGTGTGTAGGTATGACTTACTGTATCCACAAGCGAGGTGATTCATTTTCTATTAACAAATTTTGAGAGTGGTTATAATAATGTATCTAATGAGTAAATATTACATTTATAACCTTATTATAGTTATGGATATTAATTAATTATATCCTATGTAAAAAAATCGTAACACACATGAGAAACAAGGTAATTAACACCCCAAACAGTTAAAATAATGGAATATTATTAACAAATAGGTGGTAAAATAATATAATAGGTTCATATATGATATTATAAATATTATTACGGTTATATGATAATTTAATAACATTCATAAAACCATTATACAGGATTTTCACATGCGTAATAAGGAAATTGGACATGAGATAAGGGTTTCTCGTCTCACTTTTACTTTCGTGAGGAATATTTCATATTCACCACTTATTTCATTTGTGTGGTGTATATACTTCCCCTTTCATATTTTATATCATTATTCTATTTATATTCATGTTATTTAAATTTTCATTTTATGTCATTTCTTTTATGGGGCTTATGATTTAAAATTTTCCAAAGTGATAAGGGTTTATTTCACAATCTCATCATTATTGAAGATTGTTTATGTTTACATATCCCTTGGGGGGATTATTTGAAATTTATATTTTTAAAATGTATATATTTTATTAATATATGGTTATTAATAAAGTTTTTTAAGTAATGGTACCATTTTTTCACTCTATGGTGCTTAAAATTATTGATAAAAATATTTTTATGAAAATATGACTTTATTTCTCTCTTCACTCAAAAATATTTTTTATTCCAAAACCATGTTTTATAAAAATGTTGTCAGAAAAGTTTTAACATTATGAAAATGATATATTAAAAAAATACCCATTTATTACTTTTTACAAAATGGTTTGAAAGTAATCTTCTTATCTTTTTCCGAATAAGGAACTTTTCTAACCTTTTACAGTGAAAAAGGAATGTTCGTTTTAACTTATACAGCACGTAAGGAATTACCTACTATAATAAACATAATTTCTTTGAAGATTTATTTGAAATTTAATAAGGTTATTTTTAATGAAATTGTTTTTCTAATATTCTATAAATTCTTATTCTTAAAAACTGATTTTCAAAGAAAATGATTTTGACAATATTTTAAGAATTTTATTGTTTTAAAATAAAAGGGTGATTTTCAAAGAAAGGTTATTTTACTCAACAAATGTTTTAAGTGATATCTCAAAATAATTTTCCATCTAAGAATAAAAACTTTTATGTTACTTATTCTTTAATTTGGATGTACTCCAGTGATATCATCATCATTATTTCTCTGGATGGTGTATGATCAGTTTGACTTGGAATGTACTATGGTGATACTATTTACTTTACTCACGATGGTTTATGATTATGTTTACTAATTTTTGAAATTATATATATATCATGTTATAGTTTAAATATGAATTTTTATATGGATTATATTTTAACCCTTTTTTATGTGGAGTGAATTGGACTTTGAAAGTGATGGGAGGGGCCCGCTAAAGCCGCTTGATGCATCAGTAGGTCTCATGTGAAAAACTAGATTGGTTTTTAGCTGATTCCTTACCCATTTATTAAGATTTATTGGAAAAGGGACTTTTTGGTATTATATTTCATGGAATAAGGAATCGATGGTATGTTTTTTATTTCCATCATTATGCATTCCATCATTATGAATTCAGTTATTGCTATTCTATTTCATTATTTTATTAGTTTGAATATCCATGGATAAATTTCACGATCATGTGATTATTTATATTTAATTATTTGATCATCATTTATTCATGTCATATTATGCACATTTTATTTATTAAATGGAATATGTTTCAATTATTTACGTTTCCATATTGATTATTAATTATTTATTCATAGCATCTGTTGTACACTTACCCTTATTGAGCATATGATCACACCCATTTCTTATATTTTTTCCATAGGATACCAAGAATTGTTTTTTATTGATAAGAATGGATACTCTAAGGAGAATAATGGAATTATTTAAGAATGTACTTTTTTATTTTATTTTTAAAAATGTAACATGAATTACAAGTATGTGTCTAGTTTACCAAGACTATTAAACTATTCGGTCCTTTGAGATTCAATTACTTGTATCTTATACCAATGTAATAAATAAGGCACTAGATTTGGGTAACTGGAGTCAAATTCATTATAGTTATTAGAGGAATTATAGTAGAAACCTCAAGAACTAGATTTATGAAAACATAGATTAAGGATCATAACCATATGATAGACTTTGATCATAAGTATAGAAGAACACTCTAATGTTTTATAAGGTAGATTTTATGTGATTTTTCCTAGAAATACATCCCTATCTAGATACTACAAGTGGGAAGGGTTCTATCACAGTTGAACCTAGGAGTAATAACTCTAAAAATGGTGCATTGGTCTTGATTCTAACATCACCTAGTTTATAAAAATGAGCCTTACTATGCACTTGGTTTGATACACTCCGGGGATATGCTTAAGATAATTCAAATTTACTTTACAAAACATTATGAAGGATTTTAAAATAATGATATCCCCAAAGAAATCAGGTTTATGATTATGATATTAGTTGTTCGTAAGTTTTTTAATTTAGTATTTCACTAGTTTTGGGATTATATATTATGTTTCATAATGATATAATATAATCTAGATTATTCTATTGTTTTGAAATGTCACCTAGAAGAAGGAATGGGAACCACATGAATGAATGTAATCCAAATAGTAATAATGGTTGTTTCTCTGATGGAATTAATCCAATATTTTCAAGGGAAATAGTCTCCCAAACATTTTAATCACATGAGGACATAGTGTTTTGTGCTCAAAATATAGAGAAATAATTATATAAGTATTATAGCTTCCAAGGGAAGTAGTAGAATAATAAGATGGTGGAAAAAAATATTTATAAAGGGAAGAAGGTAAATAAATATTTTCCCATATGTGATAATTGTGGAAAGAATGGCCCTAGTGCTTTCTTAAAGTGAATGGGTGTTTGATATAAGTATAGATTGAAAGACCACCATGATCATGATTAAAAGGTAAAGAAAATGGTTTCCAATGTTCAATTATTCAACTATAATGAGATGGGGTACAACACAAAATAATTCTCAAATCATCATGAAAATATACTAAAAATAAGCTAAGGGGTAAAGGTCTACCTTATTCAATTACTACATATTAATTATAATGATTATTGTGCTTGTGTTTGAATTCAACAATTTTTTTATAAGAGTATTTTAATCAATGATATTTTTTTATAATAATTATGATATTTATAAGGATTGTACAGTAATATTATTTATTTAAGGATTTGAAATTATGATTTTAATTGTACCAAGAAAATTTATTCAGTCATAAGTTGAACGTATTGTAAAAAACGTGATTGGGGGAGGATCTCCCTTAATATGTTACTGATATTGAGATAATAATAACATGTTTATGGGATAGTTTTGGTTACCATGAAAATGGTTAGAGGTTTCAAAATATATGTCATCCTTTTTATATTTTACTACAAATATTGATTTATGGAATATATTTAACAACCTAAGATTTTATATTTGGAAGAATGCATGTTTTCATTAAGGTTTTATGGTGATCATGGTATTCATATATTTGGAATGTGAAAGTAAGATAAACTTTATATTATTTTGGGAATATAATGTTGATTTAGTGACCTTCCTTATAAATTTGGTTAGACATTTTTTGGATGAGTTTTAAGGTTAACTATTTATGGAATGGATTAAGTTGAATATTTGATGTTATTGGATAACTTTTACAAACAATTTTGGAATTAGTAATGATATGTTGAATAACTTCTTACTCTTTTATAGATCTTACGATCCGTTAAAAGGTGATTTTAGTGGTTCATATATAATAAATTTCATCTTGGATATTCATTTCATAGAGTAAAAAATGAAGTGGGAATTTATTGAAGTACAACCAAAATATGAAATTTCTCTTGTAAAGTAAAAATATATCAAGTAGGTATAATTTCATTTATTCTCAGTCTAGATTGTAATGAAATTCCTCAAATCTAGGAAAATGATATTAAAATAAATTTTTATCCTAATACCTTTATTTATGTTAAAGTGATGGTATTTTAATTCAACACAAATTTGTTGTTGTTAGTTACATAACTTTCCATTTTCATTCACTTTATTATAGTCAATGAACTTTGTTACTCTATAATTATTTAATCTTTTCTTCCATGTCCATATCTTTACTTTCTACAAATTTTATCCTATTTGAAAAACTAGTATGTGTAATTCCAGATGAACTTCATACTTCCCTTCCTCTCTTATCAAGAGGGATTTTTATTAACCCTTTTTATGATATGGTTTTTCAAATAAGTTATTTTCAAATGTCAAACCCTTGATCATCATGACCAAGATTAAATTATGAGGATGAAATTTATTTAAGGGGGGAGAGTGTAACACCCTGAGATTATTAAAATATGAAAATAATGTTTTGTAGCAAATATAACACACAACACCAAGATTATAAGTAAATATAACATCCCTTTACTTTATAATACATTTCTTTTTAAATAAATTCAATCTTTTTGATAGTTTGTGATGCACGCAACACCAGGTTTAAGCAAAACATGATACTCTATTAAAATATTATTATTTAAATATTACCACTATAACCTATCAATTAAATTATAGGTTATTAATAATACTAACTAAATTACGAAATTAAGATTATATATTAATTATAAATCAAATAAGAAACATTTAAAAGAAAAAAATAATTATTTTTTGAAAAAAAAATATTTTTCTAAAAGGCCGTTTAGGCATGCTTTGCACACATAATTTAAAATTTATATTTACTACATTTAGAAAATTTATTGTAAAAAATAAATTTTATTTTCCAAATAATCATATAAAATTAGCTTCGGGCAAATTTTTTAGATTTTTCTAAATATTACATTTTTCAATTAATAGTGACAATACAGAATTTTAATTGAAAAGTGCCTTTTAGTTTAAATAATTTATAAATTTTAAAAAAAATTAATTTTTTTAAAGTAAAATTAGTTCAATTTTATATATATTAATCCAATTTAGGTCATTTTAATCATTTTCATATTGAATTTTGATATAAAAACTTTGTTAACTTTTGAACATTTTCTCTTTGAAAACTCGTATTCTCATCACGTCTACAGGGTTAATTTTAATTTAAATTTGTTCACTTATGTGAAGAGAATTTAGAAAAATTTATTTCATATTTTATATCCTTATAATTGAGATTTTCTAATAAGATGAAACTATTTTTTTACCAAAATAAATGTGAAAATAGTAAAATTTATTTACTGCGGTTAAGGTAAAAATGGGTTTACCGACGGTTAAAATAAGAAGATAAGGGTTAAACCTGACCTAACAACACATAAAAATATAATTTTATTTCCATATTTTCATATTATAATTCTAAATTTTGAATCTAGGTTCATTTTTAATCTTTATCTGTGTTAATTAATTTATAATTTTGGATTATTTAGAGAAATTTCCAAGTATTATACAAGAGGGTTCCCTTCCCCCACTTATAAAAAGGAATTCACTCCCCTCACTTATTAACACCTCCCAATCCCTTTGTCTTGGATAAACCCTGAAAAAGTATCTCCAAAACATACATATTCACATTATAGTTCTTCTGGTCCTCCTAAAATACCATCCCCAGGGTCCTTAAGATTATATCCGAAGGAGGTTTCTTTTAGTGAATGTAATTATCTTAACAAAAATATTTCATTTTATTTAATATTTTTACCACCATAAATTATGACTTAAAAATTACAATATAATAAAAAACTAATATCTCAAATAATTATATATTATTATGTTTATTTCAAAATATTTATCTACCTCCACTTCCATCAAATGGGAAATTAAATCTTTGATCGTGTGTACGGTGAACTACCGTCTCGCGAACCGATGTAGTTTGTTTTCCATCCCCCCTAAAGGATGGATATAATGATGGATTTAACAAATTTATATTATATTTTTGATATTATTATAATTAATTAATTCTAATATTACATATAACCATTTACATTCCATTTCGTTTCACATATGATAGTATCTCTAGTGTGTACAGTGGACTACCGCCTCGCGAAGCAATGTGATCGATTTTTTACTTACTCTTTCTATGGAATGTAATAAGGATAAAATTAATGAATATATGTGATATATATGATATGATATTTATTATTAAAAATTAATATATCACCCACTTCCTTACCCTTTCAACTGTTAAGGGAATAATATTGTCACTCATGCGCACGTATGACTTACCGTCTCTACAAAGCGAGGTGATTCATTTTCCATGAAAAAAAATTAATAGTGGTAATAATAATGTATAAACTGAGTAAATATTATATTTATACCATTATTACCATTATTTATATGAATTAATTGCATCCTATATACAAGAACCGAAACTTTCATTACAAAACACACATTGGAAAATAAGGCAATTAACAACCAAAAACAATGAAAATAATGGAATATTATTAACATAAGGTAAAATGTTATAAGATTATCATATATGATATTATAAATATTATTATTCTTATTATATAAATTAATAACATGATTAAAACCATTATATTTGAGGTACAGACGCGTATGAAGGAAATTGGACTTGTGGTAAGGGTTTCTCATCTCACTTTTACTTCCATGAGGAATATGGCATATTTAACACTTATTTACTTTGTGTGTTATATATACTACCCATTTGATATGTTATATTATGAATCTATTTATCTTCATTTAATTTAATTTTTTATTTTATTTCATTTATTTTATGGGTCTTGCAATTCATATGTTACCAAAGTGGAAATGATTTATTTCACAATCTCATTATTCTTCTAGATTATTTATGTTTACATATCCCTTTGGAGGATTATTTGAAATTTTTATATTAAAATAAATAAATTTCATTTACTTATGTTTATTCATAAACCTTTTTAAGTAATGGTATAATTTTTCCGCTCTTTTGTACTTGAAATTTTTGAGAAATGTTTTTACGAAAATCCTAAACTATTTCTCTCATTAGTCGAAAAAAAATTTATTACAAAGCCATTTTTTCTAGAAAGTTTTTAAAAAAATAAAATTCTATAATTGATTTATTACATTTATTTTTACTCATGTTTTACTTTTTTTAAACTAGTTTCAAAGGAAACTTTTTTTCTGTTTTATAAACAAGGTGCCTTTCTATACTTTTTATAGTGCAAAAGGAATGTTTATTTAAAATTAAACGACATGTATAGAATTAATTTCCATCATGACCATCATTTATTTAAACATTTCTTTAAATTTTTAAAAATTTATGTACCGCCCTGACCCCAGAAACTTTGAGTCATTGCATTATTTTAATACATTGGCAAGATTACAAGGAATCAAGTTTTGAAGGACCGATCAGTTTAGTATTCTTAGAAACAAGATACATACATAAGTTCAACATTACAATGTGAAAAGAAATACAACAGTAATTTATTCCATTAGAAACATCCAAGCCTCCTAGATATGCCTGAAAGTCACTTATAACTAACTTCTTCATATCCTATGAAAATGATATATAAGAAAGTGGAGAGCTCAAATGCTCAATAATAGTAAGCAATATAGTAGAATATAACATAAACATTAGGCATGGTGAATAATTGAAAACACATGCCTTTACAAATAATAAACATGAATAATTTATGGCAAGAATATGATATGAATAAATAATTCCATAATAAAACATAGTCATGGGGATTCTACTAGTCGAATAACCACATGATCTATCAATATTATTTTCATAATCAGGGAATGTATAATGTTGGGAATTCAGAAACATTTTGCCAAGCCTTCGGCCAAGATGTCTAAAAATGATTAACGTCTCATCCAAAACCATATATCAAATTGGGAAAGGTCTCAGACAATTCCACATCTAATTGTCTCATGAGACCTACCGATGCACCAAGGAGTTATAGTAGGCTCCACCCATCACTTAATAAGTCCAATACGTTCCTCATATGAAAAGGTTGAAACATAACATAAACATTCGTATTAAAACTAACATAAGAAATGTAAATAATTTAACCATAAACCATAAATGGTATAAAAATAACACATCCATATTCAAATATTATAACAAAACCTTAAATACAATATGGAATATTTTTATCATAATAAATCAACTTCAAACAAGTGTGAATTTTATCAAAGTATGTTGACATAGATGTAATCAAAACTATTTGAGAGAAATATCTCTTTCTATTTTGAAATAATTTAAGAGTCACATAATTATAAAATAAAACATTTATGTTGAAAAAATTCTTATAATCTTGTAAGTGGGGCTTCAAAGGGGATATAATGGTGGATAATAACTACACCCTCCGTATAAGTTAAAAAAACATTCTTACCTTAATTTGTCAAATAGTCATAAAGTACCTTATTTTGAAAATGACGGAAAGATTCTTTTCAAAAAAATATATAAAAAGTAAAACAAGGGTATAAATGAATTTAAACCATAGTCTAGTAAAAAGTAAAAAAAATATTTTGAAATACATTTTTAAGAAACATGGATGTGGATGATGAAGAGGTCCCAGTAGATACTTATGTAAAAACAACCTTGGATAATAAAGAGATTGTGAAATTCACCCTTACCACATTGTAATCAATAGAGTCATATGACCAAAAGATAATAACCAGAAAATTAATCAAATAATACCATGAATATAAATATAATCATGATAATATATATCAAATTTAAGTACACAATACACCATATGAAATAAATAAGTGGCTAATAATGGAAATCTCACAAAATTAAAAGTGAGATAAGAAAGCCCTTACCTTGTACTTTTCCTTAGTTGAGGGTACATTAAAATCCTATATAATAGTTAAATAATTGTTATTAAATTATAAAATAACCACATAAATAAATATGATATCATATATGATCTTCTAATATTTCTTTATTAATAATATTTTAGTAGTAGCATTGTTTCAGGTGTTAACTAATTCGTTTTCCTTTATATGTTTTGTTACATAAGTCATGTTTATTATGGATAGGATTTATTTTATTCATATAAATAATGATATCAAGTATTTTAACATTATTTTTATTCATCAAATGAAAATTAGTCTTGAATGGTTATGATGGGGAATGACATCTAATCGCGTCGTGGAGACGGTAAGCCGAACGTACGCACGAGCGATAATATCATTCTTTTGATGGTGAAATACTATATAATTGGATGGTATATCATATATAATGAATCATTAAAATTTTATATTTATTAGTTTTATCATTTATACCCATTATTATACCCATCCAAATAATGAAGTGTTTGAATAAAAAACTACACCACGACGTGGAGACGGCAAGCCGTACGTACGTACGTATGGTGACTTTTTCATTTATAGGATGGATAGAATAAATAATATGGTTGTACCATATTAATAATAACTTCAAATTATTTAGGAGGTAATGGAGTTATTATTTTGGTATATAAACAACAAATAAAGAGGAGGTGGAAGAAGAAAAGAATTTGAAAGATGGTGGTGAAATTATTACATGTTCTTCGTGTGTTTCCTTTTGAGTTGATAAAAAGGGTTCCTTAGGTTGTATTTATGATCAAAGTAAGGACTCTATGTTGATTTGAGGGACGTTGGAAGGGTATTTGGGTAGGGTTTTTCCGAGCCAAATGGCTTTGGAGGTGTGACTTTGAGAGAAGGGGAAATTCCCTTTTAAAAGAGGGGTGAGGGGCACTTTAGGAAAATATTGAAATATTATTTTATAATAAAATAATTTTCGGTTTCTAATGGCTCCCAAATGATTTAATCTGAGGCCAAGGTTGTTTTGGGTCACAAAACTCTCAACCAATAGGTTTTATACAGGTTTAGGTTACCATATTAACCTTATCTTTTATATTTAACTCTTAGTTAAATAGTTTGACATTTACAATGTCTCTTTGTATTTTTATATTATATGGTTAATAAACATACTATAACAAGCCAAAAGGACCCAAATTTGTTCATTATTAATATATATAACCTTATCTAAGTTATTTTTCCAAACCTTATATTTTTACGAATATCATATCAATTAATAATATAGTATTTGTTTTAAAAACTCAACTATGTCAATTTTGACACTATTTAGTATTTGATTTTTTTGAAATTTATAAAAACTTTATCACTTCGAATAAAACTTATTTAATAAACCCTAACACATCATATTAACCTATAAAATTATTTTAATTCATCAGAAGTCTCAATTTACTATTATTTGGATATTTATAATATTAATTATTTTAACATTTCATTAATATGGTAATTACTACATCAACATTGTGTCATAAATAAATTAACTTATATAATCTCTAAAAATTCTAATTAAAATACCATTTTGTATGAAATATTTTTATATTTATAATGAATATTTATAGTCGAATTTATCTTATGTGTAACCCTATATTAAAAATTATTTAGTTATTAAACTTTGAATTTAACACTTTTAACTCTTCTTTAAATAAAATAATAATAAATGTCCTAATCTAATCAAAGTGGACCAAAGAGGGTCATATTTTATTCCTAAGTGTGTTCTTGGTCGAATTAAACTTATCCAATATAATTAGGACATGTGTTAGGATACTTATAATATCATTTTTACCCTTAATTGTCCTATTTACTTTTAACCGTGGTAAATAAAGTCAAAAGCTACTATTCACCAAAAATTATTTTCATTTTATTGAACCAAATTTTACTTAATGATTTTAACTGTGTCACTCGTATTTTTTAAATTCAACTCACAGAAGCGGTAAAATTATGTTTTATGCAAATTTTCAAATGCTCCTAGAAGGTGGGTAAAAGACGCTAAAAAGTTCAATAAAATTTTATATATCTAAACTTATTATAAAATGACTCCAATGAATTACATTAGAAATATATAGGTATTATGTAACCATTTTGACTTAAAATAAATTTAAATAATATAAATAATTATTTAAATAAAAATTCGGTTTTAAACAATAACGCAGTGTTTTTCACTATTCATCAAAAATTGAATGTTTTTAGAAAAATACCAAAAATCCACCCTAAGATAATTTTGATAATATGAATTCAAAAATGAATTCTATTTTACCAAATTGAAAATATATAAGTTTCATTAATTAATTTAAAATAAATTCATGTTGTCAAAACCAAAAAGCGGGTTTTTAAAAAGTAAAAAGTATCAAAAGATTGACATGTGTTTATGTAAACTTTAAATGTGAAATTACTTATAATGACCTAAATTGTATTAAATGATAAAAATATAATATAATTATACTTATAAACCATTAAAATTCATAATTTAACACTATAAATTATTTCAATTAAAAAAGTTGTTTTCAATTAATATTTAGTATTTTTCATTATTCATCAAAATATGAAAGTTATCAGAAAAGTAACAAAAATTTATCCAAACTATATTTTTATGTCCCAATTATAAAGAAGAATTTAATTTCATTAAATTTATTATATAAAAGTGTCAAATATTTGTTTTAAAAAGGATTCTCCACTAAATAGGTGGTATAATTGCATTTTTTGAAAAATACTTCTCTTATCTAAAAAATTGAATTTTTCCTTATATTATGTCTAAGAAACAAAAAATATGAGTTCTAAAATTATATGAAGTCTATAAAATTCAAAATTCAGTTAATACTATTCATAACTGCTTTCTGAACGATTAGTTTGGTAAGTCGTGGTGCGCTCGAACTCGATGTTGTGTGTAGTGCAAGTTATTGAATTTCGTTGAAGAGATAATGTACTATGAAATCTTTGGATGTTACATTCTCTCCTCCTTAAATAAATTTTGTCCTTGAAATTTGAAATTTGGGCTTGGGAACTTCATTTAAAGTCCCACATTGGAAAACGAGTCAATAAAACTATCACTTTAAAAGAAAGAAAGAGAAGTACAATGGTCACTTGAGATAACCCATACTAGGATTCCATGTAGGAAAAAATAGATATAGAAGATAAATTAAGTGTCAAGTTATGATGGAGAGTGATAGAAAACATGATCAGGAGAAAGTTAACAACAATAAAACCACAAACATGTGATGGGATAAACAGTCATTAGTTTCCCAGTAGGAAAAGTAAATGGAAAAAGTTTTTGTTTTAAGTTCAGTTTCATAAAGTTGAGGAATTTATTTATGAGATTGACTAAGATCATAAAGATATATAATTAATTTTTAAGTCGGGTTTCATCCTTTAATAAATTTCTACCACTAACTCATCTTTTTTTCAAAAAATGAGTATTCAATATGACTTTGTCACACCTAAAGTGCTAGAATCAACTTCTAGAGAATCACATGATCCAAAAAGGATAAAATATATATTTTCCTTATCTTTAGAGATTAACCAAATCCAAAATGGTTAGTACAATATTAGATGATCCCCAAAAAGGATAATCCTTTAGAGAAAGAAATACTAATCTTAATTTCTAAAATTAAACCAAAAATACCCAAAGTTCGATAAATACCATTCAATAAACAATTGTCCTTAAAAGCCTTCAATATAATCCAAACTAATATTGAAACCCAAAACTTAAAAGAATTTGATTGCGTAGTCTTCCACGTTAAATTATATTTATAAATAACATTGACTATTCTTAAAGTCACAAACTTAAAAGTAATTAACCTAATCACATATTCTCTATGATAGGTTAATCATTTCCATAAATAACCCAAATCTATATAAATACACAATAAAAACATATATAAAAATACACCATTAATCCTCAAATGAAATCCCATAGTATTCTATTTTCCTTAGGCATATAGTGTTCCCAACAGAGAGAACGTCTTCTAAAATAACATTTATCACTTAGTCACCAAATCATTTTCCTATACTAAGGATATCCATTTTATAAGAAATAAGATCCCAAATAAACTTATTTTGATCAATCAAATCATTTAACTAAAACTAATTAGTCACACTAACTAGGGACTTCACGTAGTCTAGTGGTAGGCGATAAATCCCAATTGCACTCTGGTTGTTGGTTCGATTCTCATATCATTTTCTGACACAATGGGTTGTCACACGGTCTGCATGTTGTCCTTTTCAAAAATTATATTTTATAACATTCCCAAAATGATATAAATTCCTCAAAATAACCCTAACATTATTTCACCATAAATGTTATCTCATACCTCACATTTTCATCCCAAAATTTAATAACTTATAATTCCCTCAAATTCAAGGATCATATAAACCCAAATGGTTATTTATAACTATATCAACAATAGAAAACATAATTCTTCTTAAAATAGAATTTTCACATAAAAAGATGTAGGGTTACACATATAAGAGAAAAGTATTCCAAATTAATCCCATCAACAAAGAGCACTAATACTTTTAAACATTTCTCCATCCATTTATTTCCATATTGGTTCTTCCTTGACTAAGAGGTTATCCTATAGAATAGGGAATTCACTCGGGTAATGCCCAGGTCCCCTACATTTATGGAAAATGACTGTAAATAGATTATTAGGATCATTTTTATTTTCTTCTATAGTAATCTTCATTTTCCCTTGGAAATTATTCACTTTTTGTCCTTTTTTCCCACACATAAATCATTTCTTTGTTCTATTGAGATACTTTCCTAGGTGTGTCTTTCCACATTACCTGCATGATGGAAATTGAGCTTTCTTTTCTCTATGGTCTCTACTGTTGGAGCTCTTATCATTCATCAGCTTTCTCTTATTTATTGAGTCCAGGAGTTGGTTAATATATATGTTGTTGATCGTATTTTTGGAAAACTGATTCGGCAAGAACACGGTATCTTTTACACCTATCAACATTCCATTTTGTTTCTCATTTCCACCATTGTGCCCACCTTGTACATCATGTTCAACGTTACTATGACTTCCTTGTAATCCAGCCATTGACTAACAAAATAAAGCATAGTGCGAGTCATAAAATCATTTAGCGAATATCATAACACCATATTTTCAATCTGAAACACCTTAGTATTAACCAAGGTTATGTATCCTCGTCTTATATTAAAAAATTTCAAATTGGTTTATACATAAAATGTGAATTTTCCTAAGCATATCTCTCAAGAGTGTCATAACCAAGAGTGAAACAAGGCCCATTGTCATGTACCAAGATACCCCAGGTCAAGCCCGAAACTTCTTATCAGAGTTTTTAATCCTAGGTACATTTATGCCAGAGCCGCCTGTACCTTCTAGTATCAAAAAAGTTATATATTTCTTGGGAAACCCACATAATATTTACATTACCAAAAATTTTGGATGTTCTTCAATACTAATCCTCAATGTCTATCTTAGGGTTGTGTTTTCTAATCAGAGTTTTTTCTAAATCGAGCTTCCAAAGTTTGTACTAAAATTCCTATGATAAAAACTGTAATGCCCCGACCTCATAATCCTAGAGTCGGCACATTATTTTAATACATTGGCATGATTACATGGAATCATGTCCCAAAGGACTGATCAGTTTAGTAATCATGGAAACAAGATACATAAATAAGTTCATCATTACTAATTAAAAAGAAATATAGCACTAATTTATTCCATTAGAAACATCCCTGCCTCCTAGATATGCCTAAAAGTCACTCATAAATAACTTCTTCATATCCTGCGAAAATGAAACATCAAAAAGGGGTGATCTCAAATGCTCGGTAAGAGTAAGCAATACAGTGGGAGATAACATAAACAGTAGGCATGGTGAATAATTGAAAACACATGCCTTTACAAATAATAAACATAAATACTTTATGGAAGGAATATGAATTGAGTAAATAAAGCCATAATAAAACATAGTCATGGGTATTATACTAGTCAAATAACCACATGATCCATCAATATTATTTTCATAATGAGGGAATGTATACTGTCGGGTATTCTATAAATTTTGTCAAGGCCTCATCCAAGACGTCAAAAATTAATTAACGCCTTAACTGAAACTATTGGTCAGAGTGGATACTCAAGAGGGGGTTGAATTGAGTTCCAATAAAAATTTCTATTAAAAATATTTTTATTAAAATCCCCCAATTTAAAAACAAAGTTAAACTGTAGTGAATCTATACAGAGTGTAAATGTTCAATCAGTTTTTCAAATATTGATTAGGTATCAATTTACTTAATCTGAAGATTAAATTAACTTTTGAAACTAACTTACTGGTTTATAATAAGTATAAACACTTGCTAATTTAACTATCAAAGTAGCTTTAAAATAGTTTTTTTTTCAAATTAATAAGCAGCGGAATATGTAAAATATATATGTAATACTTATAAAATTAAAATAACATGCACAGTAAATTTAACCAAGAGGTTCAGTATCAAGCCGAGACGTAGTCCTCTCAAAAATTTATATAAATTGATCCACACACTGGATCGGGGTTAAACAATAGTACAATACTGTCCAGGTCTAAATACCTCTAACACAGTTCTTCGTGGGAAACAAAACAATAGCACACAGGCTGTCCAGGTCTTAATTGACCTCTAACACCATCCACAGTGGGAAACGAAAGAGTTATGGAGTTTGAGTTAGGATTTAAAAATCCTCCAGTTTATTACATGAGACAGTGTGTGTGTAAAATAAACAGGGTACACACACTTCTCAAAATGTAAAGCTAGATTCACTAAGAGAAGTATGATTGAGTTTAGAAATGCTTTAGTGATTAGCAGTGCAGCTATGGACTCGTTTGATTTATCAGAAAAGCTTCTGAGTCCTTCTCTGGTTTCTCTCAAGAAACAGAGTGTCTTTTTCTTCTTTGATTCTTGGTCCAGCTTAGCAGCCTGAGTGCATGAAGTATTTGATGTAGTTTTTCACTCAAGATGCAGCTTGCGTTCTTCTCTAAAATAAGGTTCTTCGTGTACGTCTAGGATTATTGGAGTATGGATGTAGACTAGAGAAGAATGCTCCACATTTAAATTTTGTTCAACTCTTGTCTCTTTCACCCTTTGTGTGTCTTCTTAGTGCCTTTCGTGTAACATTCATCTCTTCTTTTAGTGTTCTCTTTCTATCCCTTTATATCTTTCATCTTCGGCAGAAAAGAATAATCGCCTTTTGTATGGGTACTAGGTATGGTTCCCTGACATGCAGCAGAAATCATTAAATAACATTAACTGCATTAAAACTATCAAATATAACCGTTAGCTAAATAAATAAATAGTATGAACAGTATAGGGTTTGAATGGTTGGTCAAGAATTATTAACGTTCTATTGGTAGACGTGCACGGTAGACTTTGTGTCGTAGAACCTTCCATCGGTAGCTCTTTTGAACTTGCATCGGTAGCTCATATACCGGTGACTTCAGTTCCATCGGTAACTCTTGTTATCGGTAGCTCTTTGATCCATCGGTAGCTCTTTGATCCATCAGTAGCTCTTTGATCCATTGGTAGCTGTCTCTCCATTAGTATCTCTTTGCATCAGTAGTCTATCGGTAACTACTGGTAGATATGCACATCGGTAGCTCGTTTGTTCTGTCGGTAGACTTTGTTTCTGATTACCGGTAACTCTGGTGTATCGGTGGACTTACACTATCAGCAGACTTCAATCACTAGCTCGATATATCAGTGACTATACTTGTATCAGTGACTATCTGTGAACTGGTTCTATCGGTAGACTTCTGTCTATCAGTAGCTCTGGTCTGTTCTGTATCGGTAGACTGAATCTGTCAGTAGACTTACTTATCAGTGAATCTGTCTATCGGTAGACTAAGTCTATCAGTAGACTGAGTACCAGTAGCTCTAGCTAAACGTAGACCAGTGACTTAATACTTATCTGTTTCATACACAACTTATCCGAATGGGTTAGAAGAACTTCATAACTCATATAAACATGGATAACCAAGATTAACATATCTCAAGGATTATTTTAATATTATTATCATCTTGATCACAGATTGAAAGAATTAATATATAGGAAATCATTCGATTGAGATTATCAAAGTATATGAAATCATAATTGGGATTATCAAAACAGGTGAGGTCAACAATCTACCCCTTTTTGATAATCACAACTTATGATATTATCATTTAAAAAAAATTGTATCAGAGGATATATAATTAAGCTCAATTTTCTCAGAGAAAATAGTATGGTATAAAACATAATTTATCAGAGATAGAATTAAATGTATCAGACATAAAATAAAATGCCATGATATCAAAGGTAAAATTTAGTGGTATCAGAGAACATCAGATAACTAAATGAAATGATATCAGAGGATTAGAATAAAGGCACTGGTATTAGAGGAAGAAATTCAGAGGTATCAAAGGGGAAAAGCATGATAGCTCTTAGATAAAATTGCTCCCCCATTCATTAATATTTCTCCCTCCGGGTGAATATTTCTTCCTCTTTTTATACTTAGAGAGTATTTCTCCTCCTTTATAAAATATTTCTCCTCCTTTGTGATAATCAAAAAGTGGGAAATAAAAAAATAGAAGTGGAACAATAGGAATAGAAGAAAATCACTTGTATTAAATGTGATAAAAAGGTAAAAAGACAGAAAACAAAGTACATAGGATTCCTATCAAACAGTCCATCCACTTGATCAATTCACATCCTCAATGTGAGATTTACCTTGGGTTCAGAAGAGGATTCAGGTTGTGAGGATTCTGGTGAAGGCTTAGGAATTCCTAAAATGACCACAGGAGGCTGAGCAACTGACACTATGCCTGGCCTGTATTGATTAGTCCTTGGTGTGATCATAGGTTTGAGGCTTCAAATGGATTGGACAGGAGTCATCTGAATTGGAGAAGCAGTGTAGGTAGAGGAAGGAAAAGCAGGAGAGACAATTATTGGCCTAGCATCAACATGCAGAAAAGGAAGCAACAGATTTCTAAAATCCATAATGATTCCTCCTCCTCTCTCCATAGCAGATATGAAGTCATCCTTGTTCTCCATAAACTTGTCCAAAGCTGGATTCAATTCTCTTAGCTTGCTAACTTTCTCTCTAAAGTCTTGATTGACAAGAGGCAGCTTCATATTCTCAATCATAATCTTGAAATGACTGGTTATTTTGGTCTTTGTGTAAATTTTGGAGAAATAGGAGTCCACATTTTCTTTCAATTCTCTGTGAGAGGTAGAGGCATCTATCATGTAGTCTTGGATTATCTTCATAATTTCTCTGGCTGAATCTCTGGTAGACAGAATAACTCTACTCAGCTTAGATGAGTCCATAGAGCCACTGGTTGAGGTAGAACCAAGCTCCTCTTTCATCATAGCTCGAATTTGATTCAAATCCATTGAAGGTTTAGATGCAATAGAACCGACAGAGAAAGATATATTATCTTTGAATCTTTTGGTCAAACCAATGATAAGATTTTGAACATCAGATTCCTGGGTTTTAATATGATCTTTCATAGAAGTTTTGAAACCTTCAAATACTGAAACCATCTGGCTTACAATACTCTTCACATAAGCTAAGTCCTTATCTTCTTGGAATTTTGAGCTCATGTAAGAGTCTAAAGAAACAAAAGATTTATTTAGAGCTTCAATATCTGCTTCAAGTCTAGAAACTTGAGCCTGGAAGTCTTTAGCTTCTTCAACTATTTCACCCATAAAGGTTGATAAATTACAGGCAAGAGATGGTTCAAAAGATCATTCCAGCATAACCATTTCTTCAGCAAAACTCTGCTTCATCTCAACAACTGAGGCACTAAAGGATTCTTTCATCTCATCCCTTAAGATATCCATATCATCCTTGGTAACCAAATCAGCAGGTGAAACTGCTACAGATTCTCTTTTAGAGGCTAAACTGACCACAGAGTCAATCATAACTGATTGAATTAAAGATACCATAGAAACTTCCATTTTATTTACCTCTTCCACAAAAATTTCCTTAAGGTTTTTCTTCAGCTTATCTAGGTCATAAATTCTGACTGAATCTTCAGTCAATAACTCAGAATCGACATCATAAGTAATCTTAGGTCTATTGTGAGATGCCTCATTATATAAATCTTAATAGTCTAAACCATAGACTATAAAACCAGGGTCTTCTGCCCATTCATTAAATCCAACTGCCACTGTAACACTTCTAAACTTAGATTGATGCTCCCCATCAATGGGTGCATCCTCAATTAGGATAACAGCATCCTCAGAAACATTCACAGGAGTATCCTCAGCAAGTCTTTCATCCTGAGGATAATCTTCCACTATCAATTCCATCACTTCAGCAGTTGGAGGGTTTTCTGGATTAGGCAAGGGTATGTCAACTTCATTTGCTTCCTCAGTAGGTACTAAAGATTGTCCAATCACTGGACTCAGGCTCAAATTAGCTGACAGAGATGCTTCACTCTCATGAACATCTTCTTCATTTTCTACAGTAGCCACTTCAACAACCTCTAAAGTAGCTTCTTCCTTATCTGATATATGTAGAACTAGATTTTCAGGAGCTAGGCTAGGAGGCAAGTCAGGGTCTCCTCCTTTATCAGTAGAGGACTCTTCCTCTTCTGAATCATCACTGTATTATGGCTCCTCTTCATCAGGTCCCAGACCTGGATCCCTCACATTCTTTGGTCTTGAAGGATGATTCATAGGATTAAACTTGTCAAATACCCTCTGGTCATTATTGACCCATTCTCCTCTCCAAGGGTTCCAATTTATTTTCATGTACTTACAAACTGTATTTTTGATACATAAGTTATTCTTTACTACCACTATCTCATCTTGAGACTCAACAACCCCTTTTACCTTGATCATCACAGATATTATCTTAGCAAAGAATAGGTCATTTGTCTTTGATTTCGGCCTAGTCATATCTTCCATCTGGAGCATTAGCAATCTGCACAAATTAACCTTTACACAATTTCTTAAGAGGTGCAAGAGATAGATATCCTGATATCTAAAATTGGAAAAGTCTCCTCTCCTCGGTATCAAGACATGTTGAACAAATTTGAACAGCAATCTATTCTCTCCATCCATTTCTGCAGCAAATACTTGTCTTTGACTTCCATCACCAGTCATCTCTTCCAAAGCAGTCTCATAATCAAAAATATCACTGGTTGGTGGCATTTCTCTCACAACATATCCAGATACTCCTTCATGTGAAACTTTCAATCAATCATCCCATTCAACAGATGAAAACAACATCTCTTTTCCATTCACAAAATATGTTACTTTATTTTCATTCTCCGATTCTTCAAAGGTTACAAAATTGTAAAACTATTTCACTAATTTTGGAAACTAAAGACCATTGTTGTTTGAAAAACATTCTACCCATTTTTGATTTTCAAGAACTTCGAGCACTAAGGACCTTCTAGACAGCATCCATTCTACACACAGTTTCTTTTCAATCACAATAACTCAATTTTGCAGATGAGGATTCACTGGTCGTCTCCCCGACCTAGTTCTAGCAACACTTCCACTACCACTTGCTTCTTGCTCGGTCCTTTTCTTCTTTGTTTTTGGCTCAATAGATCCATATCTGACGGTAGGAAGTTTGGTTTTTTCCATCGCTGGTTCGAAGGATTTAGGGTTCTCGAAGGATTCGGGAGCTAAGGTTCGAGGGTTAAGGTTTGAGGCTCGGTGGATTTAGAAGTATCTCGGACTTTAGTTTTATCATTTAGGAATCATAAAATAAATAAAAAATGAAATAAAATAAAAATGATTTAGATTCTGGTGGCATACATAAGTTTTAAAATAGCGCACACATTGGTGAGAATTTCTATTAGTGTGGTTACATCAGTGAGGTTTTCTATCAATGAGGTTACATCGGTGTGAATTTTACATCGGTGAGGATTTTACATCGGTGAGGATAGCTACCGATTGAGGTTAAACATTACTAACTCATTTCTAATGTAACTTAACCTATCCGAACTCAAAGGTTTAGTGAAAATGTCGGCTAATTGATGTTCAGTGCCTATAAACTCAAGAGTAATATCACCCTTTTGGTAATGATCTCTCATGAAATGGTGCCTTACATTAATGTGTTTGGTCCTAGAGTGAGACACAAGGTTCTTCGAGATATTTATTGCACTAGTATTTTCACAGTTGATTGACAAATGCCTAAAGTCATATCCATAGTCCAAAAGAGTGTCTTTCATCCATAGAATTTGTGCACAGCAACTACCAGCAGTAATGTACTCTGCTTCGGTAGTGGATAATGCTACATAATTCTCATTCTTACTACACCAATATACTAAGGACTTTCCCAATAAATGACATGTTCCATAAGTGATTTTTCTATCTAACTTGCAACCAGAAAAATCAGCATTTGAATAACTCATTAACTCAAAGGGTTTTCCTTTTGGGTAAAATAAACCAATGTTTATAGTATGTTTAAGATACTTAAAAATTCTTTTAATAGAAAGTAAATGTGATTATTTTCAATTAGCTAGAAATCTTGCACACATACACACACTAAAAATAATATCTGGTCGACTAGTAGTAAGGTAAAGTAAGCTTCCAATCATACCTCTATAATTGGTTTGATCCACTGGTTTCCTAGTTTCATCTGCATCCAATTTACAAACAGCACTCATAAGAGTTTCACTTTCCTTAATACCATCCAAACCAAAACGTTTTAAAATATCATTTGTATATTTACTTTGATTCAAAACAATACCATTTTCATTTTGAAACACTTGAAATCCAAGAAAATATTTAAGTTCTCCCATTAAACTCATTTCAAATTCATTTTCTATATTCTTTGAAAATCAGTACATAAAGAATGTTTAGAAGATCCAAAAATAATATCATCAACATATATTTGAACTATTGAAACATCTTTAGAAATTATTTTAATAAAAAGAGTTGGATCAGCAATCCCTTTAGTAAAACTTTTTAAAATAAGAAAAATACTAAGTCTATCATATCAAGCTCTTAGAGCTTGTTTTAAACCATATAAATCTTTAGAAAGTTTAAAAACTTGATTTTGAAAATGAGGATTAGTAAATCCATGTGGTTGTTCAACAAAAACATCTTCTACAATAAAACCATTTAGAAAAGAACTTTTGACATCCATTTGATATAACTTGAAATTCAGATGGGCAGCATATGCATGTAAGATCCTAATGGCTTCTAATCTAAATACAGGTTCAAAGGTTTCCTCATAGTCTATACCTTCTTCTTGACTATATCCTTGTGCAACTAGTTCAGCTTTGTTTCTAACTATGTTTCCAGACTCAACAACTTTTTTTCTAAACACCCATTTTGTGCCTATTGTTAAAGTGTCCTTAGGTCTGTCAACTAATTCCCAGACTTTGTTTCTTTCAAATTGATTTAACTCTTCTTGCATAGCTATTACCCAAAATTCATCATTGATAGAATCATTGATATTTTTAGGTTCTAGTTGTGAAAGAAAGGCTTGATGTTCAACCTGGTTTCTTATAGAATCTCTAGTATGTATCCGTCTATCAAGATTACCAACAACAACATCCAAAGGATGATTCTTTAGAATCCTTATTGATCTAGTCAAAGTAGGACTAGAAATTTCAGGTTCATCTATAGGTTCGGGTTCCATAGAAGCAGATTCTGGAATATGTCCAGAACTGGATGTTTTTACATAAAGTTCTTTAGATTTATCATTAAGGTTCAGAACACTTAAATCTTCCTCAAGATTTTTAAGTGAGGTTTTAGGCTCATGTGGATCAGTTTCATCAAACTTGGTGTGAATAGATTCTTCCACACATTTAGTTATTTTATTAAAGACTCTATAGGCTTTTCTAGTTAAAGAATAACTGAGAAAAATTCCTTTATCACTCTTAAAAGCAAACTTATCCAGATTATCTTTTGTATTAAGAATAAAAACTTTGTATCCAAAGACTCTAAAGTAACTAACTTTAGGCTTTCTATTATTCCACAACTCATAAGGGGTCTTCTTAAGAACTGGTCTAATTAAGATTCTATTAATAATATAACAAGTTGTATTCACATCTTCAGCCCAAAAGTAAATAGGCAGGTCATATTCATTAAGCATGGTTCTAGCTATTTCTTGAAGGGTTCTATTTATTCTTTCTACTACACCATTCTGCTGAGGTGTTATAGGAGTAGAAAATTTGTGACTATAGCCATTGTGTGAGCAATAAGACTCAAACTCTTGATTTTCAAACTCACGGCCATGATCACTTCTTAGAGTTTTAATCTTAAGTCCACTAATATTTTTTACAGATTTGGATTATTTAACAAAGTAAGAATAAGCTTCAGTTTTGTGAGCTAAGAACTATACCCAAGTATATCTAAAAAAGTCATCTACTAGAACATAGAAATAGTGCTTCCCATTTAAACTAGAAACTCTTGATGGTCCAAACAAGTCCATGTGAACCAACTCGAGAGGTTGAGAAGTTGAAACTTCTTTCTTTTATTTAAAAGAAACTTTATGTTGCTTTCCCTTTTGACAGGGATTACAAACTTTGTCAATTGGGAATTCAAGTATAGGTAGGTCTCTAACCAATTTCTTTCTAGTCAGTTTTCTAAGTGAATAGATGTTGTAGTGTCCTAATCTTCTGTTCCAAAGCCAAGACTCTTTATGAAAAGCATTTAGGCAAGTAACATTTTGTTTAGCTAAAGAATTTAAATCAACTGCGTAAACATTTTCATTTCTTAAAGCAGTGAATACTAAAACATTTTTAGAATTAAAAACATCACAAGAATCATTTTCAAACTTCACATTAAATCCATCATCACATAATTGAGAAATACTTAACATGTTATACTTAATTCCATCAATAAATAGAACTTTAGAAATTAAAATTGAATCAGAGTTACCAATTTGTCCTAGGCTGATGATCTTTCCTTTAGAATTATCACCAAAGGTGACATAGCCTCCATCAGCCTTTATTAAACTTTTGAATCATGAATAATATCTAGACATATGTCTTGAACATCCATTGTCCAAGTACCATACCTTCTTGTGAGAACTCTTCAAGCATTTTTCCTACAAAACAAATTTAGATAGGAAATGATTTTGGTACCCATATCTTCTTGGTTCCAGAAAGGTTAGCAATCAAAGCTCTAGGTACCAATATTTGTCTTATGGGTCACATATAATTTACAGAATCTAAATATTTTGAAAGATAAACTTTATTTGACCTATAATAATATGAATAACTGGTTGAGGCATATGAATTTCTAGAAATATAACTAGTAGAATTTTGTCCAGACTTAGGAATAAATCGAGTTTTAGTGAACTGTCTCTGTCCAGGTTGGTATCCTATTCCAGTAGTGTATTTTGGTGCCACTTTCTTACCTAACATTTGAGTAAGTGTGTCTTTTCCATTTTTAAACTTCTCTAGGTCTTTTCTAAGTTTCTCATTTTTCATTTTCAGTTCTGTATTTTCCTTTAACAGTTGAGCATTCTTCTCTTTTTCAATAGTAAGTTCGGTTTTCACAGTAGTAGTGAGAGAATTTTGTTTCTTTAATGATTTGTATTTGTCTTTAAGTTCAGTGCATGTCTCCTCCAGCATATTACAGTATTCAAATAAGTTAGATTTAGACATATTTTCATCATTGTCTGAGTCACTATTATTTCCATAATAATAATCATTTAGTACAGGGGAAATAGGTACCTTAGAGGTATTGGTAATGAAACACATGTTGGCATGATTCTTCTCAGAATCAGAAACTTCAGATTCACTTGTGCTATCCTCTGAAGCACTCCAAGTTACTTTCATAGTTTTCTTGTACTTCTTGTCCTTATGATCATATTTCTTTTTGACTTTTAACTTTGGACAATAATCCTTGATGTGTCCTTTCCTTTTACACTCATAGCAGACTAATTCATCATTCTTATCAGCTTTCTTCCAATCCTTCTTCCAGTGTCCCTTGTTGTCATACATTCCTTTTTAGTTAGATTTCCTAAATAATTTCTTCTTCCTATAAAACTTATTGAATCTCATGAATATTTGAGCCATCTCATCATCACTATCTAAATCAAAATCTTCACTGGTTGAACTCTCAGTAGGTATTTTCATTTTCTCCTTGTCTTTACTCTTAGAGGCAGTAGACTTGAAAGCTACAGATTTTCTCTTAGTTTCATCATCTTCCTCTTTATTCACCTTGAGTTCTTCCTCATACATCATTAATTTACCAATAAGCTCCTTTACTGGTAGTGCTCCAATGTCACATGACTCTCTGATTGAGATAGAGGTGCCTCTCCATCGCTCTGGCAGACATCTCAGTATCCTAATAATTTTTTCCTTAGCTGGAACAGCTTTTCCAAGTGAACTCATTGTATTGACTATCTCGTTAAACCTGAGATACATATCAGAAATAGGTTCATCAGTTTTCATTTTAAAATTTTCCTATTTAATAGTATAAGTATTCAATCTCATTTCTTTAACATTGGTTGTTCCTTCATGAGAAACACTCAAAGTATCCCAAATTTCATAAGCAGTTTTACAAGCAGAAATTCTATTAAACTCTTCATCTTCTAACGCACAGTACAGATCATTCATAGCTTTACAATTATTATTGTAGGAAGTCTTTGTAGATTCATCCCAATTTGTTCTTTCAGTTTCTAGAATTTTATTTTGAGATTCTATAGCAGTCCAAATATCAAAACCCATGCTTTCTAAATGAATTTTCATTTTCAGTTTCAACTGGTCATAGTTTGCACCATTGAAGAAAGGTGGCCGGTTAGTAGCAGCACCCTCTATTCTATTATCCATAACTATATTTTAGAAAATAGTTTTAAAGAGATAAAATTTAGAACTAATACAAATTTAAGATCTTTAAATATGAAAATAAAATCACAGTCGACAAACAGAGTATTTCAAAAATCCTTGAAAAAAAATCATCTGATACCAAATATTGGTCGGAGTGGATACTCAAGAGGGGGCTGAATTGAGTTCCAATAAAAATTTCTGTTAAAAATATTTCTATTAAAATCCCCCAATTTAAAAACAAAGTTAAACGGCAGTGAATCTATACAGAGTGTAAATGTTCAATCAGTTTCTCAAAGATTGATTAGGTCTCAGTTTACTTAATCTGAAGATTAAATTAACTTTTGAAACTAACTTACTGGTTTAAAATAAGTATAAACACTTGATAATTTAACTATCAAAGTAGATTTAAAATAGTTTTGTATTTAAAATTAATAAGCAGCGGAATATGTAAAATATATATGTAATACTTATAAACTTAAAATAAAATGCACAGCAAAGTTAACCAAGAGATTCAGTCTTAAGCTGAGACTTAGTCCTCTAAACAATTTATATAAATTGATCAACACCCTTGATCAGGGTTAAACAACAGTAAAATATTGTCCAAGGCCAAATACCTCTACCACAGTTCTTCGTGTGAAACTAAACAACAGCACACAGGCTGTCCAGGTCTTACTTGACCTCTACCACAATCCACAGTGGGAAACAAAAGAGTTATGGAGTTTGAGTGAGGATTTAAGAATCCTCCAGTTTAGTACAGGAGATAGTGTGTGTGTAAAATAAACAGGGTACACACACTGCTCAAAATGTAAAGATAGAATCACTAAGAGAAGTATGATTGCGTTTAGAAATGCTTTAGTGATTAGTTGTGCAGCTCTGGAATCGTTTGATTTATCAAAAAATCTTCTGAGTCCTTCTCTCATTTTTCTCAGAAAATAGAGTGTCTTTTTCTTCTTTGATTCTTGGTCCAGCTTAGCAGCCTGAGTGCATGAAGTGTTTGTTGTATTTCTTCACTCAAGATGCAGCTTGTGTTCTCCTCTAAAATAAGGTTCTTCATGTATGTCCAGGATTCTTGGAGTATGGATGTAGACTAGAGAAGAATTCTCCACATTTGAATGTTGTTCAGCTCTTGTATCTTTCACCCTTTGTGTGTCTTATTAGCGCCTTTAGTGTAACATGAATCTCTTCTTTCAGTGTTCTCTTTCTATCCCTTTATAGCTTTCATCTTCAGCAGAAAAGAATAATCGCCTTTTCTATGGGTACTAGGTAAGGTTCCCTAACATGCAGCAGAAATCATTAAATAACATTAACTGCATTAAAACCATCAAAAGTAACTATTATCTAAATAAATAAATAGTATGAAGAGTATAGGGTTTGACTGGTTAGTCAAGAATTAGTAGCATTCTATTGGTAGACGTGCACGGTGGACTTTGTGTCGCATAAACTTCTATCGGTAGCTCTTTTGAACTTGCATCGGTAGCTCATATACTGGTGACATTAGTTCCATTGGTAGCTCTTGTTATCGGTAGATCTTTGATCCATTGGTAGCTCTTTGATCCATCAGTAGATCTTTGATCCATCGGTAGCTGTCTCTCCATCGGTAGCTCTTTGAATCAGTAGTATATCGGTAACTATTGGTAAATATGCACATCGATAGCTCGTTTGTTCTATCGGTAGACTTTGTTTCTGCTTACCGGTAACTCTAGTGTATCGGTGGACTTACACTATCAGAATACTTCTATCGGTAGCTCGATATATCGGTGAATATACTTGTATCGGTGACTATATGTGAACTGGTTCTATCAGTAGACTTCTGTCTATCGGTAACTCTGGTCTGTTCTGTATCGGTAGACTGAATTTGTCGGTAGAATTACTTATCGGTGACTCTGTCTATCGGTAGACTAAGTCTATCAGTAGACTGAGTACCGATAGCTCTATCTAAAAGCAGACCAGTGACTTAATACTTATCTGTTTCATACACAACTTATCCAAATGGGTTAGAAGAACTTCATAACTCATATAAACATGGATAACCAAGATTAACATATCTCAGGGATTATTTTAATATTATTATCTTCTTGATCACAGATTGATAGAATTAATATATATTAAATCATTCTATTGAGATTATCAAAGTATATGAAATCATAATTGTGATTATCAAAATAGGTGAGGTCAACAGCAACCATATATCAAATTGGGAAAGGCCTTGGCCAATTCCACATCTAATTGTCTCATGAGACCTACCGATGCACCGAGGAGCTATAGCGGGCTCCACCCGTCACTTAATAAGTCCAATACATTCCTCATATGAAAAGGTTGAAATATAACATAAACATTCGTATTAAAACAATCATACGAAATGTCAATAATTTAACCATAAACCATAAATGGTATAAAAATAACACATCCATAGTCAAAAATATCACAAAACATTAAATACAAAATAGAATATTTTTATCATAATAAATCAACTTCAAACAGGTGTAAATTTTATCAAAGGATGTTGACATAGATGAAATCAAAACTATTTGAGATATATCTCTCTTTCTATTTTGAAATCATTTAAGAGTCACATAATTATAAAAGAAAACATTTATTATGAAAATATTCTTATAATATTTTAAGGGAAGCTTCAATGGTGATATAAGGACGGAGAATAACCATAACCACCATATAAGTTAAAAAACATTCTTACCTTAATTTTTTGAAAAGGTCATAAAGTACTTTGTTTGGAAAATAACAAAAATATTCCTTTCAAACCATTTTAAAAAAGTAAAACAAGGGTATAAATGGATTTAATCCATATTTTAGTAAATAGTAAAAAAATGTTTTGAAATTCATTTTTAAGAAACATGGATATGGATGATAAATAGGTCCCATTAGATACTTACGTAAAAACAACCTCGGATAATAAAGAGATTGTGAAATTAACCCTTACCACATTGTAATAAATCAAGTCGTATGACCAAAAGTTAATAACCACCAAATGAATCACATAATACCATGAATATAAAGAGAATCATGATAATATATATCAAATGGCAGTACACAATACACCACATGTAATAAATAAGTGGCGAACAATGGAAATCTCATGGAATTAAAAGTGAGATAAGAAACCCCTTACCTTGTACTTTTCCTTAGTCAAGGGTATATTAACCTGATGTATAATAGTTAAATAATTGTTATTAAATTATAAAATAACCACATACATAAATATGATATCATATATGATTTTCTAATATTGCTTTGTTAATAATATTTTAGTAGTAGCATTGTCTTAGTTGTTAACTGATTCATTTTCCTTTATATGTTTTGTTACATAAGTCATGTTTGTTATGGATAGGATGCATTTTATTCACAAACAGAATGATATAAAGTCTTTAAACATTGTTTTTATTCATCAAATGAAAATATTTCTTGAATGGTTATGATGGTGAATGACATCTCATCGCGTCGTGGAGACGGTAAGCCTTACGTATGCACGAGCAACAATATCATTGTTTTGATGGGGAAATACTATATAATTGGATGGTATATCAGATATATAGAATAATTAACATGTTATATTTAATATTTCCATTAGTTATACTCATTATTATACCCATCCAAATAATGAAGTGTTTGAACAACAAACTACACCAAGACGTGGAGACGGTAAGTCATACATACGCACGTATGGTGAATTTGTCATTTATAGGATGGATAGAATACCGAATATTGTTGTAATTATTTATAATAACATCACAGTATGTAGTAGGTACTGAAGTTATTATTTTTTTTATGGAAATAACAAATAAATATGAGGTGGAATAAGAAAAGAACTTGAAAGAGGGTGGTGAAATTATTACCTCTTCTTCGGGTGTTTCTTTTTGAGTTGATCAAAAGGGCTCCTTAAGTTGGCTTTATGATCAAAGTAAGGACTATAGGTTGATTTGAGGGAAGTTGGGAGGATATTTGGGTAGGTGTTGGCTGATCCAAATTTCTTTGTATGTGTGATTTGGAGATAAGGGGAAGTTCTCTTTTATAAGATGGGTGAGGGGCACTTTAGGAAAAGCTTGAAATATTATTTTATAATAAAATAATTTTCGGTTTATAATGGCTCCAAAATGATTTATTTAGAGGATAAGATGGTTATGGGTAGAAAACCTCTCAACCAATAGGTCTTAGATAGGTTTAGGTCACCATATTAACCTTATCCTTTAGATTTAACTCTTCGTTAAATAGTTTGACATTTACCATGTCTCTTTATATTTTTATATTATATGGCGAATAAACATACTATAACAAGCCAAGAGAACCCAAATTTTTTCATTAATAATATATATAACATTATATAAGTTCTTTTTCCAAACCTTATATTTTTAAGAATATTATATCAATTAATAATATAGTTTTTGTTTTAAAAACTCAATTATGTCAATTTTGACACTATTTAGTATTTTATTTTTTTGAAATCCATAAAAACTTTAACACTTAAAATAAAATTTATTTAATAAACACTAACATGTCATATTAACCTATAAAATTATTGTAATTCATTATAAGTCTCAATTTACATTTATTTGGATATTTATAATATCAATTATTTTAATATTTCATTAATAAGGTAATTACTACATCATCATTATGTCATAAATAAATTAAATTATTTAATGTCTATAAATTATAAATAAAATAAAATTATGTAGGAAATATTTTTATATTTATAATGAATATTTATAGTCGAATTTATCTTTTGTTTAAACCTATATTAAAAATGGTTTAGTTATTAAACATTGAATTTAACACTTTTAACTCTTCTTTAAATAAAATAATAATAAATGTCCTAATCTATTCCAAGTGGAACAAAGAGGATCATATTTTATTCATAAGGTTTTTTTTTAGAATTACACTTATCCAATAGAATTAGGACGTGTTTTAGGGTAATTATAATATCATTTTTACCCTTAATTACTCTATTTACTTTTAACTGTGGTTAATAAAAGTCAAAAGTTATCATTAACCAAATATTATTTTCATCTTACTAAACCACATTTTAATTACTTATGTTAACTAAATCTCTTAGATTTTTTAAATTCAACTCACAGAAGCGGTAAAATTATGTTTTATGAAAATTTTCAAATTCTCCAAGAAGGTGGGTAAAAGATGGTAAAAAGTTTAATAAAATTTTATATATCTAAACTTATTATAAAATGATTTCAATGAATTACATTGAAAATATATAGGTATTATAAAACCATTTTTACTTAAATAAATTTAAATAAAATAAATAATTATTTAAATAAAAGGTCGGTTTTAAAGAATAACGCAGTGTTTTTCACTATTCATCAAAAATCGAATGTTTTCAGACAAATACCACAAATTCACCCTAAGATAATTTTGATATTCTGAATTCAAAAATGAATTATATTTTACCAAATTAAAAACATATAAGTTTTATTAATTAATTTCAAATTAATTCTCGTTGTTAAAACCAAAAATCAGGTTTTTAAAAAGTAAAAACTATCAAAAGATTGACATGTGTTTATGTCAAATTTAAATGTGAAATTACTTATAATGACCAAAATTTTATTAAATTATAAAAATATAATCTAATTATACTTCCAAACCATTCAAATTCATAATTTAACAATATAAATTATTTCGATTAAAAAAGTTGTTTTCAATTAAACTTTAGTATTTTTCATTATTCATCAAAATATGAAAGTAATCAGAAAAGTACCAAAAATTTATCCAAAATAAAATTTTATATCCCGATTCTAAAGAAGAATTTAATTTCATTAAATTGAGTATATAAAAGTTTCAAATATTTGTTTTAAAAATGATTCTCCATTAAATTGGCAGTATAATTGCATTTTTTGAAAAATAATTCCTTTATCTGAAAAAATGAAATTGTCCTTATATTATGTATAAGAAACAAAAAATATGAATTAGAAAATTATATTTAGTGTATAAAATTCAAAATTCAGTTAATAATATTCATAACCTCTTTTTGAACGGCTAGTTTGGTAAGTCGTGGTGCGCTCGAACTCGTTGTTGTGTGTAGCGTAAGTTGTTGAATTTCATTGAAGAGATAATGTACTATGAAATCTTGGGGTGTTACAGGTTATTTTTAAATAAATTGTTTTTCTAATATTCTATAAATTATTAGTTTTTAAAATTAATTTTATAAGAAAATTATTTTGAAAATGTTTTATGAATTTTATATTTTTAAAATAAAATGGTTGATTTTCAAATGAAGGTTATTTTATTCAAGGAATGTTCCAATTGATCTTTAAGAATCATTTTCTATAAAATAATACATCATTTTATGTTACTTATTCTTTAATGGGGATATACTCTAATTATACAATTATTATTATTTCTTTGAAGGTTTATGATCAGTTTGACTGAAGATTTACCATATTGATATCATTCACTTTTCTAAAAATGGATTATGATTATGTTTATTAATTTGGGAAAGCATTTAAATTTAATGAGATAGTTTAAATAATAATGTTTATATGGATTATGTTTCACCCCTTTCATATGAGAAATTAATTAGACTTAATAATTGGCGAGTGGGCCTACTATAGCCCCTCAATGCATGTTTAGGTCACATGAGACAAACAAGATTGGGTTTTGGCCAAGAGCTTACCCATTTGTATAGATGTATTGAAACAAAGCCTCAATGGTATTAGATATCTTGTCATAAGGCTTTTATGGTATGTTTTAGATATCCATAATTATGAATTCCATCATTATGAATTTAGTTATTGATATTCCATGTGATTATTCAATTAGTTAGAATATCCATCATTAAGTTTCATTCCCATGTGATTATTTATATGGAATTTTTTTATCATCATTTTTTATGCCATATTATGCTCATGTTATTAATTAAATGGAATATGTTTCAATTATTTACCATTTCATATTAATTATTCTTTATTTATTCATATATTTAACTATAAACTTACCCTTACTGAGAATATAATCTCACCACTTTATTATGTTTTATTTTCCTTAGGATATCAAGAAGTGTTTTGTTATTAACATGTAGTGATAAGCTAAGGGGAATAATTGAGTTCTCAAAGAAAATACTTTGTGTATTTTATATTTTAATATAAAATATGAATTTTAAGTATTTATCTAGTTTACCAAGACTACTAACCTATTAGGTCCTTAGGGATGTGATTCCTTGTATCTTATGCCAATGTAATAAACTAATAACTGAATCTAGGTTACTAGAGTCGGGTTCATTGCATATTTAATCAGTTATATGGTCTTCAATCCATAATTATAGATTTATAATACTCTATAAGTTTCAATTGTAATATCATTCAACTAATATAAATCATTGATTACTTTAATTTAATAAAGAAAGATATTTCATACTAGACTTAGTTATGCGGTCAGTCATGCCCAAGTTATGGAGGATACTACTTCATAAGCTACAAATGGAATCAGATTTAATCGATATCAATGAGAAATTACATGAATTTATTAAAAACATTCCAAGTTATTTTAATTTTAAAGTTATAATTAAGGTCAATTTATTAACCATTTTAAGTTATTTAATTTATTTAAAACATAGTTGGTTTGTTAAATTGAATTTTACCATCAAGATATATAGTAAAACCCCATTTAGGTTGATGCAGATACTTTATTTAACGCTCTATATACCATAACTATAACATGGGAAGTAATCACCTCAGTAGAGAATACATGTAAACATTTCAATAACCAAATAAGCATCATATCCAGATGAGTAAGCTAAATTATTAATCATGTAATGCAGATATATATAACACATAATCACTCAATAATGGTATACAAATAAAAATGCTAATGACATGTGAATCCTATTTGACTAAAATGATGCATGAACACACCCCCTTCTCATGTCATATCAGGCCAAGAGGTAAATCTCATAAATAAATAATTAGTATAAAATTACATCAATCACTCAAGGTTAAATAATAATAAATGGTAATAATGAAAATCATGAACAATAGTCACATCCCTAGAAACTTGGTCTTTCCCCCATGCATGGGATGTTCATTCTCAGACACGAGCTTTCTACTAAGTGTCGACACAATCTTAGTCTCCTACCTATCAGCCCAAAATATTATGAAAAGGGAAAAAATAAAGTCTTGTATACCAATTTTTAACTTCCCAGCCTGATTCACTCTATAAACAGTAATCAAACTAGTTTGAGACAAGTCCTCAAGAATGCCTCCCTGTAATCTAGAGATTACTAACTATAAGTGAGGGTTTAAATTTGGTACATTGGGTACACGATTCCCTATGAATTATTACTAAACACATTGAAATCGATAATTAATAAAATTAAATGGAATAAATATAATGAAACAATATAATTAATCATAAATAGATAATCAAGAAAATGACAAGTAATCCAACCATGCATGAACATAATATGCCCCAAAAATACAAGGTGGTCAAAATTATAGTAGATAATATATCCAATAGGGATATACTAACAAAATAATAAATAAATAAGGCCCAACTCTAGTAGGTATCCCAATCACATGCTCTCCCCCCATCTCTCATGTCAATTACTAATCCATAAAGGGTAAAAGTAAGAAGTACAATACAATGTACTGACCTATAGACAATAGATCTATCTTAGTACCCAATAGTAGCATGAATAGTGTGTGATTAAAATCAAGTAGGCCAAAACCAATGAAATATAATAAAATCTAGTTTATGAGTTTAAAATAATCATTTTGCAGGTGTAATAAATAAGGTTGTGAAATAAATAGTAAACATTCCAACTCAGGTTCCTCATGGGATACCTGGTTAACTCTACCTACTTTGGTATAAGACATATATCTCTGATCATAATATTAGTAAATTATAAATATGAACCATGGATATAAGACTAAGTATCTAAGTGTGTCACTAGTCATATGGGGCCCAAGGTTAAACCACGGCATCCATATATAAAGATGATCATATATAGTTCTGTAAGTTTCATAGAATTATGATTTAAAAACTTTGGTAATGAAAATAGTAATCAAGCATAATATAATTTCACTTATACTTTGATCCCATCCAATTAATTATATATAAAGATCTCAAGTATCACCCAAGTCTTAATATGAGTCATTTATTTTATGTTTTATAAGCTGGATGAAATCTGTATGGGTGTACCCTTAGCATTTCACCTAAAAGGGTAAAGTGTTTCCTGAGAACTTGGATCATGTCCTAGGTAGCCTTGGTACAAAACATGAAATAATCCCAATTAATAATACAATTTATTCTATAATATCAAGATTAATACAAGGATAATTATCTAAGGAATTCATTTTATTTTCTAGAAATATAGGGGAACCCCCGGTACCAGGCTAGGGCATTCTCAATATAAGACAAAGATTGAATCCAAGTGTGGCATTTCACTTGAAAAATTAATCAATGAATCATTTGGACTCCCATTATCCCATCTAGGGAAATTTAAAATTGGAATCTAACTATTGTTAAGGTAATTCCATACCTTTAAAGTAATTTAGGTATGTGACCACAGTCAAGAATGATATAATAATTATACAAGTTCTCATAATCATAATGATATCCATGATAATACTTCATAATTAAACAATGTCTAAGTGACATGGTCTTACCATTAACCTATTATTTAAATCAATTAATCATTTCAATTTAATATATATGTCATCCCAGCTCAATGGGTTCTCAGTTTCACTAGTTTCATTTAACATCTCACTTAATATGGAAAAGGGCCAAGTAGAAAAAACCATTTCAATATAAAAATAATCATAATTAATTTAATTAATCAATACCCAAATCAAATTAGTTAATTACATTGATCAATTTACTTTTTTAAAAGTATAAATTTTAAATTTATGGTATTTAACCTTTTAGAAATCTATTTAATTCAATCACAACTTCCACTAACAGGTGGAAACCTTAATATTCCATACTGGTGGTTTAATTACATAAACAAGGTATAGGTGTATTTGGTATAAAAGAAAGACACCCCATGGGTGTGGTTTGAGATAAATAATTAACACTCCCAAGGATACAATTAGGTGAACAAGAACAAACTGGTTCAGGGAATTGTTAATATCTTATTTTATATCACATTGTATGAGGCAACGCATGGAAAGTTCGGTGTGTAGAAAAACATAGGATTTTATAAACAATTGTAATTGAGGTAAAATACATATAACACATAGAATATACCAAGGAATCATCAATTGTCCATTATTAGGATTTAATTATATCTGAAATGAGAGAAATTGGAAGAATATACAAACACCCTGAAAATAGGGAATAAGAGGTTGCATGGAAATAGATTCAGCGATAGTGAGTGAAATTTAGAAAATAACCATGAGGAATGACATAATAACCAAGGGTAATACAATTCAACTGACAATTATCAATTATAAGTTCAGATGATGGAGATCCCACCACGCCTTAGAGGTGAGGAATAGGGTAGCTCGAGTGGCTGTTGTGCATGGGAAATGAGGAAATAAGAGGAAGGAAATAAATTTTAAGGAAGGAGGGGGAATAGTAGAATAACCCATTTATAAGGTATGAATAGTTTTTCCACATGTTTTTCCAAACCATGTTCTAACCACGCTGTTGGAATTTCCTCTCCCCTATACCCTACACAATCTAGGCGCATGATTAGCCATACCATCCACAAGTCGTATAGTTCATCTCTACAATGTTCTGTATACTTCCTCATGTGTTTTAATTTTCAAGTTCATGGTCTTAAAAATTATATAAGACCCCTATAGGGACACACATTTGAGTTTCACAACTAGAACTAACTAAAAAATATCCACGTTCCTCCCTTTAGCTTTCCAAAAACCGAGCTCCTGAAGCCTAATGCTCCCAAAACCCATCTAAGACTCTATGACACCTATAGGGCCTTAAAACATTTCTAAAAAAATTAAGTGTTATGATTCTAAAATTTCCATTTCTAAGATCATATTAACATTTTTCTCTCTACCAAATGGAAATCACAAATTCATTTATAAATTTCTGACTCGATCTAAAACATGATATATTACAAAATTAAATAAAATGAAAAAAAAATTAGGTAAAAATAGTTCATGCTAACCCCCCCACCATTTCTTAGTGTGAATAAATAATCATATTAATAATATAATCTAGTTATCCCAAAAATATTACAAGATTTTACTTTTATAATTATATTTAAAAAAGTGTTTTTGGATTGATATGCTCTTTTAATTAAAAAAGATCACATTATTTTAAAGTGTTAGTAGGGAGAAATTTTAACTCGTAGAAGTTAAAAAACAAAAATGGGAATGATTTGTAATATGGATGGTAATTAAGTTACACAAGGTGTTATGAAAATAAAACCAACTCTCCTTAAATAATAATCATGAATGTCTGATATGATTCATCATAATCCTAAGAGATGTTGATTTCTTATGGAAAATGAAAGTGAATTAATGTTCATAAATGATAAACATGTTACCTAATGAGAGGTTATTAAGAATTATGATTCCAATAAATGGTTAGAATCTATGAGATCTAAAATAAGATCCATGTACCCTAACTATGTTTTCAACATGGTGGATACACCTAAAAGGGTGATACCCATAAGGTGGAAGTTATATTTATACAAAAAAAATATATAATGTATGATAAAGTGTTAACCTATAAAAATTTCTTGGTGGTAAAAGGGTATAAAAAATTCATAGTATTGACTATAAAGAACTTTTTCCTCTAGTAAAAATGATAAGTCTCATTTGAATATTTATTTCCATAAAAAAATCATTATAATTATGAGATATATCAAATGGATGTCAAAACCACTTTTATTAATGAGAATTTAGTCACAAAAATGTATATCATATAACCCAAATGTTTTTATACGCTCGATGTTTTTGATAAGGTATCTAAGTTGTAATGGTCCATTTATGGATTGAAGAAGGATTCTTAGGGTTATAATATCATGTTATGTAGTGAAATTAAATAGTTTGGTTTCATAAAGAATGTGGATGGTTCTTGTGTGTACAAGTGGGGAAATGAGAGTGTTGTGATATTTCTAGTTTTTTATGTGTATAACATAATTATCACAAAAAATGGTGTCTCAAATGTCTATTCTATATAGGAATGGTTAGGAAAGTACATTTCAATGAAAAATAAGGGATAATAAGCCAACATTATAGGTATAAATATATATAAATATATATTTAATAGGTTTCTTGAACAGGGTTAAAACACATATATTAGAAAACTACTAATGTAGTTTAACATCTAGAACTATAAGAGTGGGTCATTACTAGTGTTTCATGGCATGATTATTATAAAGATACATTTTCTTTATAAATTATTATAAAGAATAATCCTGGATAATATTCCTTATGATTCTTCCATATGATCTATCATGTATTCCATGTTATATACTCAGCTGATATCTCTTATGCTTTGGAAAAAACAATGTGATATCAATTCAATCTGGTGAGAGTCTCTATATTTATATGAATAAAATCCTTAATTACTTGAGAATAATTAAAGATATTTTATTAATATTTGGAGGTGAGTAAGATTTCATTATAAGGTATTACACTAATGATATCTTCCAACCCAAAAATTATGACATGAGATATAAATTTACTTCAATGTTTTTCCTCAAAGGTTGAGTTGTAAAAAGAATATTTCCAAAAAAAATCACCATAACTAACTTATAAATAGAGTTATAGTGCATTTTTGTCCTAGATGTTGTAAAGGAAGTAGTTTGGATCAAGAAATTCATCACTAAACTTAGGGTGATTCCTATAATTTTAGGTGCAATTGGGTATTTTTTAAATAATGGAGTAATTTCTAAATCCAAGGAACCCTGAACTCACCAAATGACCTATAACAACCCAGTATTTTCATAAATAAAAATCTCTTATTTGTAGATGAATAATCAATAAATTTCATAAACACATTCCTAAGTACCATAATAGTTTAGTGTCTTTAGAGACTATAAACACAATATTCCTATTTCTTAAAATATCTTCAACATCTTCCCTAAAGATATGATCACGTAGTGATCCTATTAAGAATACCCTACCAAAAACATTAATAATAACCTAAGGATGAAAACATAATAAATGATGGGTTTAGATGCTCAGTAATGGTAAACATAGGATATATAAATTTATGATCATATGCAATCATAAGATAATAATAAGGGTATATGATTTTGAACATAACTCACAAGGTTTATACCCAACCTATCAAAGATCATAAACATGATTTATGGAATAAAAAGTTTCATTTTAGAAAACCAATTACATAAGGTTTAGAAATAAAAATAAATCAATCATAAACTAAATCTCATTTTATTAAAGTGTGAAATCATAATAAATATAGAAAACCATTTCATATTTCAATATTAACTGCCATGACCATAAACATAGTAGATCAGGACATATCCCTTATTTTAAATTAATGATTATAATGAACTTATTTACCATATTAGATCAAGATGAACCTATTTATCATAGTAGATCAAGATCATCCAATTTTCTATAGTAGAACAGGGTGCACCTATCTCCCATGGTAGATCAGAACGTGTCTGTTTCCCATAGTGGGATCAAGCCCATTAACTTGTTTCCCGTTATTATCTCATGATATATTATGATTTACCCAATGAATTAAAGGGATATATTGTTCCCACATTACACATAAATAAAATAATAATTATGTGTTCCATAATATCATAAAACATTCATACTCACAGAACTCTTGAAATGAAACAAGTTTCACAAACATTTCATCAAATTATAAACTGTGGGAAAGGGAATAGTTTTCACCAAATTCTTATCAATATAAACATAAACCATACAAAGAAATAATAAGGATGGTATCCTTGTATAATATTCTCATTAAATATTAATTAACATCAAATTATTTAATCTTAAATTTAAAATAAAATTGAAATATCACTTGGAATAATTCTTGAGGAAAATAACTTTTCCATTTTGAAATCACCTCTTTTGTTAAAAAACTACACACTTATAAATGAAAAAATTTTATTTGAAAATAATATTTTAAACTTGTAAAGTATGATTAAATTAATTTATGTTTCATTATGGTAGGAAAATCTTCCCCTTTCATATAAATTAAAAAAAATAACATTCCTTTCGTATTTTTTTGAAACAGTCATAAAGTACCTTGTTTGGAAAATGACAAAAAATCTTCCTTTCAAACCATTTAATAAAAATTCAAACATGGGTAAAAATAAATTTAAAAAATTTTTGTATAATATTAAAAATATTTTTGAAAACATTTTCATAAAACATGTACATATAAGATAATTAATCCCTGATGGAAACTTTAATAAAAACAATTTTGTATAATGATGAGATTTTGAAATAAATCATTACCTAAAGTATCACCTTTTCTTATTCATGATCAAATATCATGTATAATAAATATGGTTTTATTATACATTTATTCCATAAATATAAATCTATAATACTATTTATTATTTATTTATAATATCTTATCACCTATTTATTAATATTTTTTATTAAAATCATTATTTTGGGTGATAACTGCTTCGTTTTCCAAGAATGTTTTGGTTTAGAAGTACTGATCCTTATACTTTGATCATTGTACCATAATTTACAAAATATTAATCATGGTATAAACCTTATATATATTAATTATATAAATATTTATAATAATTCATACAAATTAGATATATAAAAATTAATTACACCTTTCATGGAGATAGTTGGTCGTACGTACGCATGAACGCTATTTCCATTTTTCGATTAATGGAAGTAAAGAAAGATAAATAATAATTAACCTTTTCAGAATTATTATTATATAACATATATCATATCTATTCATAAAATTAATCCTTATTACCATACATGTGATATATAAATGAAAAACGAATCACATCACATCATGGATATGGTAGTCCATACATACGCACGAGCGACGTTATCATTTCCCAAAAGATTGGATGATAAGAACATAGACATGATATTATCATTCAATAAGTATAATAATTTTATAAATATAATATATAAATATTAAACCCATCATAATTCCAATCCATAAAATATAGTGATGAAAAATTAATTGTATTGCTACGTGGAGGCGGTAAGTCGTACATACGCACGAGTGATACTTTCACTTCTTATTTGATTATAAAGAGGGTGTATAATAGTGTTTTAATAATCATAATAATATTTTAAAATATTTATAATAATAAATTTATTATTTTATGATTAATATCATATATTTATAGTAGGTAAAGTAGATTAGAAAAATAAAGTGTTTGGTTAGAATGATTACCTCTTCTTCGAAATGACTCCTTTAGATCTCCACTAAAGGGATCTAGATTTGGTCTTTTGGTCAGACCAAAACCTCTAGAATGTTTATATGGAAGTAAAAAAGTTAATTATTTTTATTATGGTTGAACTAGAAGGATCAAATATGTGTAATGAAGTGAGGGAAGAGGTGTCCTTTTATAATTGAGATGAAGTGCACTTTTGGAATTTCTCAAAAGATTAAAATATATTAATACTATTGTAGAGTAAAATGCTTCAAAATAGAATATAAATGCATAGGGGATGAAATTTTAGAACATATAATAGCTCATTTTTTCTTATTTAATAATTTTATTATTTTTTATATAATTTAATAAAATATTAATCCCATAAAATATCATTATTTCCAATTTTGATATTATTAATTACTTTGACTTTAAAAACATAAAGATAATAAGTAAATTTGGAGCCAAAAATTTTATTATAAACTAAAATTTTAATTTTCATCTATATAATTATTTTATCACCTTAAATATTTAAAATTATGTTACTTTTAATATTTTTAATAACATTATTTGATTTTTCCATTAATTTAATAATTACCAAGTCGGCATTGTGTAAGAATTTAAGGTAATTATTTATTCTCTACAATTTAAAAATAAATTACAATGATGAATATAAACATTTTATATTTAAAAATATTATTTACATTCTAACATATCCTCTAGATAACTCCATATTTGAATTTTATGGTTATTAAAAACAAGAGTGTGACATGTTTGACTTTTCGAGAAATAAAATACTATAGAGGTCATAATATCATCCAAATGAAAAAAAAAGGTTATAAAACAGAAAATTGAATGATTATGGATTAAATTAAATCATAAAACAAAATTTAGGCAATTGTTTTAGTTGTTTAATAGTTTTTATCATTTTAACTTTAACATAAATTACCTTATTTACCCTTACTATGGTAATAAAATTACTATAGTTACTATTCTTAATGACAAAAAATAAAAGGAAAATATTTACCAAATTTAGACCCAATGATTCTAAATATTGAATCCATTTTTAAAGATTCAAATTATAGATGTGGCATAATTTAATGTAAAATTAATTCCAAAAAATGTAAAGAAAAACAGTTTTCTTGAAAAATGTGTTTTCAAAACAAAAATGTACTTATACCAAAATAAGGTTTAAGAATAATTAAAATGTAATTTATTAGAATATATCTAAATAATAAGTATCTAAGTTAGTTTGAGATAAAATTCCAATCATAAAGGTACATTTTAGTAAAAATAAAATGATATTTTTATAAAACTGGTGTTTTTCACTATTCACTGAAAAATTAATATTTTCAAACAATTCTCAAAAAAATAAACCTAAGATAATTTTTACATGATGAATTAAAAAATTAAATTAATTTTTTAAAATATTTTTTCTAAAAGGTTCAGAAATTAATTATAATATTCACTCATAAGAAAACCCTTTTTTTAGAAAATGTATTTTGAAGAACAAAATGATTTTACTAAAAAATTAATGATTATTTATAAAGCATTATCAATAAATTTATATTAAGTATGAAATTTATATATATTTAATAAAGTATTTAATCATATTCATACCTACCAAATTGATGACTAGGTTATAACTATCATATTAAATAATAATGTTTTAATAGTGTATCGCGGTTTGTTTAAACTCTGTGTTTTGTGCAATGCAAGAAATCAAATAAATAAAATTATTTAAAGATAAATATTTCATAAAAATATCAGGGTGTTACATTATACCCCCCCCCCCTTAAATTGAATTTCTACCTAGAAATTCATCACTCAGATATAAATAGATAAGGATACCTCTTTCTCATCACATCCTCGAGTTTTCACAAATCTTTCTCAAATTGGAGGTTTTGTAATAAAATTTTAACTAGGTGAGTGGTTTTATTTCACATAATTTTCTCTCTATATTCCAAAATCTCTACTGGTTGTTCTTCATAATAAATATATTCATCCATAAGTATAACATCTAAGATTAATACATGTGAAGGATTAAATATGTACTTCCTCGGGAGAGATACATGGAACACATCATGAACTTGAGAGAGGATCAGTGGAAGTTCCAAATAATAATCTACTATCATAATATGATAAATTATTTCAAAGGGGCTGATATACATAGGTCTTAGTTTTACATTATTTCTTCCATGGATAAATTTATATAAATACCTTCTCACCAACTTCAAGTTATAGATCACATCAATGATTATCAGCATAAACTTTCTATCAACATTGTGTTGTCCTTACTTATTTTTGAATGGCTTTAACCATCTCTGCCATCTCATTAGCTTGATCAAGTCCTGATAGATTTATTTCTACAACTTCATTCTAGTGCATCAGAGTTCTATAATTCTTTCCATAAAGGTCTTCATAAGGATCCATCTGAATGATCATGAGAAATTTATTATTGCAAGAAGACTCAATTTCAAGAAGTTTTTAATCTCAACCACCTTTAAAATCCATAAAACAGTATCTTAGAATATCCTCTATTGTTTGAATTTTTCTCTCAAACTAGCCATCTTTCTAAAGATGATATGAAGTTCTAAAACTAAATACTATATTAATATCTTATTAAATACATCACCAAAACTTATAGGTAAACTTTTGATCCCAATCAGATACAATTGAATGTGGTACCCCATGAAACCTTACCATTTCCTTAATGTGTATTCTAGAAATAGGATCCATAGAGAAATCATCTCTGATATAAACAAAACATACTAACTTTATAAGGTGATCAAGTAAAAACCATAATTACCTCAACAATTGATAATATAAACTCCAATGGATACTAGTATCATTAATCATATGTACCCAAAGTGTAAAGGCATTCCTCCTTAAATAAATTTTTCCCTAAAACAAATATAAAACCAAAGGTCTATATTGCTATAAATGTCTCTTAAAATATTCTTAATATTGATAAAATCCCATCACATAAAACCTCAAAGGGGGTGTTAATGACTTTGAATTGTTGATCAACCTTAAACTCATAAACCCATGATGGTATCCATATCTCTTATGTTTATAGAGGCCTATACACTTTTAAAATTTAATTCACCCTCGCTACTACAAATGTGCTTTTAATAGTGACAAAAATGATCTTTTTCAGTGCCTAAAAGTATTAACTAACTAAGAAATATTAAAATAAAATATACTATACCAGAATTAGAAAAGTCACTAATAAATGTACCCTATATCAGCATTACCAAAAATCATTGATAAATGACTCTTTTATTAGTGCTTTTTGGAAGCACTGATAAAGGTTATATTTATCAATAATTTTTATATAGTGTTGATAAAGGGTGACTTTATCAGTTCTATAAGAAGCATAGATAAAGGTTACCTTTATCACTGCTATATGAAGTGCTGATAAAGGTTCCCTTTATCAGCGCTTCATGTTGCACTGATAAAGTCCATTCCAGCTGTTATACAGCTGCATCCCTAAAACATCTGTGGGGAAGACCTATAAAATAAAACTCAATTATAAAACATAAAAATGAATAGAAAATATAGAAAATATAGGATAAAATATATAATTTAATTGAAATAAAATTTACAAAACAAATACATGAAAACTACTCAGTATTATAGACATTTAAAACATTAGTTTGTACAATTACATGAGTAAGTGAAAATTATCACATACATTCGAAAACATAAATGTTCCTTGGTATTTGGTCCCCAACCCCCAATAATTCTATTAGTTTTTGAAAAAAAACATCCCATATCGATCAAAATAATTCACCTATATAAGAAAACAATTTTTATATTAGTAAAACTATAATGAAATAAATTAAACACAAAGTTTCAATTTTAAAATAAAAACATATAATTTGAGTCATATCTGGCACACTGTGTATTGGATTGAGTTTTTTATGATTACCACATTTCACCAATGACTTGTGGATCATTTTCCTAAAGTTTGGAAACAATATGAATGTGTTCTCTCAGTTTTGAGTACGTCACTTGTATTTTTTACTAAAATGTAAATTTTAAATAAAAAGACACACTTGGATTCATAACAGTCACACCATGCATCATATTAATGTGTGACTAATACCTACATGTCAAAAATGACTTATGGATAATTGAATTAAAGTATAAAAATAATCCAAATGCATTTTTTTTGTTTTGAGTATATCACTTGTGTTTTTTACTGAAATTTCATTTTAAACTAAAAACATGCACTTTAAGTCATATTAATCACATCATGTGTTGGTTTTATGTGAGACTTATTCGTACATGTTGAAAATTACTTTTATTTTTTTCCTAAATTATCAAGATAATCTGAGTGTTTCTTTTTAGTTTTCAGTGAGTGACACATGTTTTGAACTAAAATGTCAATTTTAAACTAATAGTGTACACTTTGTGTCATATTGGGAACACCATGTATCATATTGATGTGTGGATAATTATTACATGCCAAAAATTACATATGGATCATTTTATAAAGTATCAAAATAATATAAATTCATTTTCTCATTTTTGAGAATTTCATTTGTCTTTTTTACTAAATCTAATGTCAATTTTAATTAAAAAGACACACTTGGAGTCATACTAGTCATAATATGTAACGAATTGATGTGAAGATGATTCCTACCCATCAAAAATTACTTATGTATATTTTTATAAAGAATCAAAACAATATATGCATTTTTTCTTGGTTTTTAGTGAGTGGAACACATTTTGAACAAAAATGTCAATTTTAAACTAATAACAGACACATTGAGTCATATCAGGAACATTGTGTATTAGATTGATGTTCAACTCATTACTACATGTCAAAAAAGACTGAGGGATCATTTACCTAACGTTTCAAAAGAATCTAAATGTTTTTTCTCAGCTTCAAGTATGTCACTTTTTGTTTTTACTAAAATGCCAATTTTAAACACAAACCAAAAAATTTGATTAATAACTATCACATTGTCTATTGAATTAATGTGACATAAATTCATAAACATGAAAATTTAATTATGGATCATTGATCTAACGTTTGAAAATAATATAAGCTAATTTTCTTGGTTTTGGTTATTTGATATCAGTTTTAAACAAAAATAGTATATTTCTATTGAAAACACATACTTTGGATCATATTGACCACATCAAGTCTCAGATTGATGTGACGTCAATTCCAACATGTAAAAAAAATAATTATGGAATATTTTCCTAAAGTTTGAAAATAATCTATGTTCATTTTCTTGGTTTTGGATATTTGATGTATGTTTTAACCTAAAATGACACTTTTATATTGAAAACACGTACTTAGAGTCATACCGACCACATCGGGTGTCAGATTAACATCTGGTCAATTCCTAGATATGAAAATGAATTGTGGATAATTTTTCAAAAGACAATAAAAGCTTGTTTTCTTTATTTTGACTATTTAATGTATGTTTTAAACTAAAATGAAACTTTTGTATTGAAAACACATAATTCATGTCATACTGACTTCATCGAGTGTTGGATTGACATGTGTTCAATTCCTACATGTAAAAATTAATTATGGATATTTTTTCTAAAGTTTAAAAATAATATAATCTTGTTTTTTCAGTTTTTATCATGTGAAATTTTTTTTGGACTAATTTATAAATTTAAAAAAAATTAGTATCAGATAAAAATGATAAGGAAATTAACTAAAAAGTAGATAAAATGGTGAGAAAATTAACTAAATAAGTATTAGGAATTCACCTCTTCATGATGTTTTCATATATTCAGGAACCATATATTCTTCTCATTCATTTATAAAGAAGTTCATTTCCTCTATTATAAGTCTCCATGAGAATCAAATCAAAAATTATATATAATCATTCTGATACAAATTCTTCACACCCAAAATATATTTATAAGTTCATAGCCCATACTAAATCACAGACATAGTAGGTAATTACCTAAATATAATTTCAAAAACAATTGACACCATGTACACAAACTAGTCATCTCTAAATAAATTTACTTCTTATTTTGAGCATGTATATTTTTGGAAATCTTGGTTGTACTGAGAAAATATAGACAAAAAAATAATTAATAAATATTTTTAATGAAATTTTAATTACCTTTAAAAATTACATGTTTGGGTATTCTATTATTATTATGTTTTATGATATATTTCATAAATTTAAAAACATAATATACACAATTATTGTTGTTATCTTACTTCATACACTGCAGAAATATTGACCAAAATAAGTAAATTTTTTTGAAATATGTTTTGATAGTTAAATCTTTCTATATATACCTTAACTTATTTCTATTTGAATTAATAAATAGGATTATTACATTTAGTCATCGACTACATACCATGATATATCCTATTTTTATCAACCACCCTATCATAAAAAATTCTTGTTATAACATAGAATGGAAAATATAATCCGAATTTTATCTAAAATATTTTTGATTTTGGTGTATTAAAAATTCACAATACACATCATGTGTGGTTGGTTTGATTGGTATCCATGCTTTTTATCCAAAAAATTAATATTTGGGGTATCCATATTGATTTTGATCATCATTCAGTACTTTATAAAAAATAGAAATAAATAAGTAATGAAAAAAATTAAAAAAAAATTATATAATTATATTAAAGAGTTTTACCCCTAAATTGTAGGCTTTGAAAATATTTTATCATTTTTTATTTTCATCACAAATTACTTGTTTATCTAATATTTTTTATTATCAGTTTATTTTGAATTCAATTTAATTTCTTCTATAGAAATGATATAGGAATTAATGAATCCAAATTGTGATTTTATAGGGTTTTCCCTTTATGTAGAAGTATTATAAATGCATATAGATAATATGAATAATAATTAACTTTAATTAACATAATAGATCAATTTTTGAACAAATGTATTATGAAAATGTACCTTATGTATGTATTCACAACTGATACTCCCATCCATTCAAACTTGAGAATATTACTTACACTCTTGCAAAAAACTATGTTTATAATTATAGTTATAACTATTTATTATTCATATGGAATATAATATATATACCCATATTTTAATGTGGTATCTACATGAATTTTTAATGATAATATATGTTGTAGTAGAACTAGTGGGGAGAAGGTACTCCCAAAAGTTCCTTTTCTTTTCTTGATCAATTCACTAGATTTTCTGGATCCAACCTTCTATTTCCCCATCATTGTGTCTATCTATAATTCCATACCTCACTTCAAACCATTTTTCACCAATTGGTACACGTTTTTTATTTGAAAAAATTTCATAAATATATTCCTCATGTAACTTTATATGATTATACAGTCATGCTATGAAAGTTCCAAAAGCATCATTAACCATTTTAATATATAGATCATCAAGTAGAATAGGAAACTCAATGTTCATCTCTTGAGATACCTCAATCCCCAATCTCATGTGATATTTTAGTAGTTATTTTTTATGTATCATGTCTCCCAATATATTATACACCGAACCCCTCACAACAAGGTGTTGTGTGGGTGTTTACAGATTGAAATCACATACAACTTTACACTATAGAATTTTAGGAATATAACATTATAGGAAGTTATTTCATTCACATTTAGGAGAAACAGTAATGAAAATATAGATTACCTGAATTAATTTATTGTGTTTAGGTTAATTACTAGCCCTAAATATTAAGGGGTTATTTGGTTGTTCATGTGATGATATTTTTTACACCATCTGTTCACTTTGATCCTTTCGAATATATTAGTCTACCAAATCATACAGAACAATAATATATTGAAAAGAAAATATTTAAACCTAAAATATTTTCATCATATTGTATGTATCTTCTTGTGATTTTGTCTTCTCAAAATATGTTTTATGAGACACTACAAAACCTACACCTCTAATATTACTATATTTTTCATCCACTTCAAATCTACTAAAAGTAGTTTTTCTTTTGGTATGGTCACTTCCAATTATTATGTATAAACCATATAAAATTATATGAAAATAAATTGATATTTTTATATAATAATATTATAAATCATAATGAATTACTATTATGTCATACTTATACAAGTTCTTTCATACTGGTTTTTTGTTTTCATCAACTAGTTTACCCTCCTTATTTACATGAGCCTCCTTCTATAGAACATGATGTGGGATGGAAGTGGTTTTGGATTTTGATTCTCGAATATTCATATAAAAAATTAACATATATTGTTTAATATCACATAAAAAATTTATTTTTGATTTAAAATACATATGAATTTCTTATCTAGTGAATGTTATTTCATCCTTTCTTTACAATAGGGGTACATCAGTTTAAATGCACATTGCTTATTTTCAACACTCATCTTTTTCTTCATAAATTAAAATTTTTGAATCAAATTATATAAAATAAATAATTTTAAATAATATATTATCAACTGCAATGCACCTAAAATTATTTCTCATCATGATGATAGATGAAATCATTCCATGTTTCCTTCTTTATAATTTGTGCATAAGTAACTGGTGGGTAGGGCTTTACTTCTCCCTCAGCATACCTAAGATGAAACTTGTTAAGAAGAATCTGTAATTCTCTATGGGATTTTTCAAGGGCCATTAAGACATATTTCTTATGGAAATATTATAAAATAAATAAACACTATAGGTAATAATGAGAAATAAATCAACATTTCATTATATAATGTTTTGGTGAAATAAATAAAGTATATCGTAACATTACCTTTATATCTTCCCAAATGGTTTTCTTCATTACAGGTTGGAAATAGCACCATGAATCTCTATCAATCAATACATTCATCCTCAGTGTAACCCCAACATAACTAATGAACATTGACTTATTGGGGTCAATAGAATGGTAATTTTAATTCTATCCAATATAAAATTTAAAACCACCACTTATTGCCTTGATAATTTTAGTCAACACTATGATTTTGTGTCATTTTTTTCATCAACATGTTGTTAATTACCTAATAATTTTTCATTTTTAGCATCAACCATTTGTTCTTCCCTGATATTGGTATCATCGTTATGTAAAAAATACATTATGTGCATGAGTAGTAAAACATTTAATTTATATTATATTAATACACTTGTGAACACATAATATTATGATGAAAGTAATAGTATATTAAAAAACAATTTAACCTTCTCATTGAACTCTCTTTATTTTTTTAATGGTTGAAGGAATTTAGATTCTATATCAATAATCCAAATCCCCTCTTTGTGGTCCCCTCTAACATACAAGACATTGTATACATTGGGACCTCCATGAATTGATTGTGATATCCTAATGAAAGTGTCGTCCTTGATTGAATTTTCATTTAACCCTATAGTTTTTTAGTTGACAATAGGAAAATCTACCAATTCTTTTTTACTTGATCTAAGACATAAAATAATTTTAATTCTTGTAAAGCCATTATGAACAGATTGTCATTTTCCCCTTCCATGATGAAATCCATCTTTACTAAGCCAATTTCATCAACTTTCACTGCAATCCTTTTTTCCACCCATTTGTAATAGAAAATCATCACTTGAAATGATTTATAATTAAAATCGAATACGTGTTCATTAATGCCAAAATATGATATATTCATATTAATCATCTTTTTATCCTTGGAACCATATATGTGTATTGCTTCTGCCAAAATCATAACTCTACTAGTTTGCATCATACTACAGTCATCTTGTATTTTGTAAATAACATATAATCATTGATTAAAAAACCATTATAAGATATAAAATTATAATTTGTTCCCCTAGCTATCCATCAAAGTTATTTGGAAATTGATTTATATTTTTCGATAATTACTTATAAATATGATCTCAAAACCATACTATAAATTATTGATTATATATATTTTATATCTATCCTTCATCCCTTGATGGATTTAAATCTTTTAGAATTTATTTATGGTATTGAACATATGGATCAAAATCTTCACTATTATGAAAAATGTAAATTTGCACTTACTCTCACTCTGTGATGGTTATTGTAACAACATATCTTTCAAAAATCCCTTTCCCCATAAGGCGTATGATGTGACAATACTTTGGGAGACCAATGCTATCAACATCTGATAGGTAATCAGTACATAAATCAATAGCTTCCTCAAAAATATATTGTTCTACAATAAAACCTTATAGATGAATTATATTCATGACATATCCTTTAAAAATCTCCATATATCGTTTAATGGGGTACATCCATCTATAATGGATAGGACCACATAGTTGAACCTCTCTAACCAACAGAAGCATCAGGTGGGCCATTATATCAAAGAATGGTGGTGGGAAAATCATCTCTAATTCACATAATATTACCGCAACCACCTTACTCATGATTTGAAACTTCATCGATTATATAACATTATTTCATATGGAATTGAAAAAGAAGTAGAGTCTAGTTAATGTATGTCATAAATTTTTTGTCAGAATGCAATGTAAAGTGATGGGCATCAAATTGTACATCAAAATATTATATTCATGTGATTTTATTCCTTGTAAATTAAAATTATTCATTGACACAACATTTTTTATATTTTATAAATACCCCTCTATAACTTTTACACCATTAAAGAAACATTTTAAATTATAATTTTTCTTATTGAGATAGAGTGTAAGATGTTGGAGGAAGAAATGTCCACCCTTCACCCTTCACTGGTTCCAACTCTTCCCTTATCCCCATGTCAATAATTTCTATCTTAGCCTTTATTCCATACTTTTTTAGGAACATTTAGTAACCTTATAATAAAACTATCAAATACATTTTTTCTACATGCATGATGTTAATAAAATTTCTGGTATACAAACAATTCCAATATGCTAATTCAAAGAAAATTGATCACTTTTTACAACATAATTTCATAATGTTTTTCAAAAATGTTTTATCGAAAACTATGTCAATATCATTTACTTTATCGAATAGTTTATCACCTATTAGTGGAGATGTTGTACCTTATTTGGTACTCCCATCAAATTATGTTGTCCAATATTAGAATTTATATCATCAAGGTAAAAATTTATGATGTTCTAAAAACATAGTCTTTGAGGAATGTTTCAACTGAACTGAGTGTGTATATTCTCCAAAAATAGGACACCCCAACATTCCTTTAATTTTATATCCTAACAAATTTCCATAAGTTGGAAAATCATTTAGCATCTCATATAAAATAGACCTCAATGTAAATTATTCACTTCTATGATCATCATACATTGTAACATATGTATCCCACATAAATTCAAGATCATTGATCAATAGATCCAAATAGACATAAATATAATTACTGTATTTTTTCCAAATATAAATAGAGATAATATATTGTATTTTCACATCATCCATAACCATGGTAGAAAGTTATAATTTATCGATATGACAGGCCATGTACTGTGAGTGAAATTATTTACACTAAAAGAATTTATTCTATCTGTATATAATGAAAGATGGAAGTTTCTAAACTCATTTCCAAATTCAGGATACTCATAATCAATTTTCTTCACTAAGGATAATATACTAGATGAAATAGTTTCTCATATTTGATTCATGTATCTATATTCCATGTCAATTGTTTTGTGGTTTTCTGAAATCCATATAGTCTTCTAAACCATGTAATAATAGGAAAGTACCTTACATATTCTGAAGGATGTGATTCATCTTTCTTGTATCAATCTGTTCCACACTTTGGGAATTTTATGAGTGATTCATGCTCATTGGGAAACAATATGCAATCATTTGGATAAGATTATACTATTTTAGATATCATTCCCATTGAACGTATAATTTTTTTAATATCATATGTTTGACAAGGAAGTTCAATTTCTTTTGGTAGCATATCATTAGGGATAATAAGTAGTTCTCTAAGGATGGTGTCACTACATTCACTGCCAAATTTCAAATTATATAACTTCAATACATCTGACATTTTTTTGTGTTTAGTATAAACAGTATACAATGGACTCTTAGTATAGTTATTAAACTTATCAAACAACTTTGTATTATCTGGAGGGTTATCTTTAATTTCTATTTTCATTTCTTCCATTCGATCTCCATCATCATTTACACTAGTATTTATATCAAATGATCCATAAACAATAGTATCATTACAATTGGTGTGTGTGTTCAGTTTTTTCCCATGTTTAGTCAAACATCTATAGCTCTGATATATTCCATAACAAATCACATGTTCTTCCAACTCTTCGAGACTAATTTTTCTTTAATAAAAACAATATAAACAATGAAAATGAATTTGAGAAGGGTCATATGCATTCTCTTTTGCAAACATGAGGAACTCTTTAACTCCATCTTCATACTCTTTTGTCATATAATCATCATGTACCCATTTTCAATTCATATCCATCATATTAGGTTCATAAAATATTCATTCTGTACAAAAAAAAATATACGCATAACATATTCACAATAAAATGTAAATGTTATAGATAATTCTAATAAGAGGAACCCAATATTTTATTGTTTCAAATAATTTTTGTATTCTTTGAAGGAAATGAGTAATTGAATTTAAGAAAATAATTAATCCACTAGTGTTAGGTGTTATTCTATAAATTAATCTAAAATTATCACCACTACTGGGTATGGGATGACTAATACTCAAATTAGTTCAAGAAACATAGGTTAATGTCCATAAGATATGGGGGATGAGTCACAAGAAACAAAATTAAATAATAACTATTCAAGAGATAAAACTAATGAGGATGTTAGTTGTTGCCTTAAATCTAAATGTTCCCAGGCTAGGAGTTGGTGAATCATTAGACAAATTTCTTAGTTTTTTTCATAAATTTGAAAAACAAATAGTAGCATCAATATAATACATATAAGGGGATCCTTGATTGGTGTGACCGTGAGAAGACTCAGCTGGATGGTCTTACACACACTCATGATGAGATATCTATTTTAGTTTCAACATTCAAATAAATCCTTAAATTACTCCATGAAAATGAAAATTCCATTTGTTTGAGGATTGAATTTCATAATCCATTATCTTCCCATAACAAAAATATGGTGATTATAGTATGGTTTCTATAATCCTTCTAGGTGGGAGTCTAACAATTGGGAGTAGTTTATGTTTATTCATTTTTTCATTTGTTATGTGGTAGGATAGGTGGTGTTTCATTAATAGCTTTAGGGGAGATTTAAAGGAGTGAAAAATTTTAGGTGGCCTTCACCTGTTAGTTGAAAAAGGTCATGTATGATTATTTTGAAGATCTAGAAAAAGAATTAAGAAATTGAAAACATACCGGACATTTGAACACTAACAAGTATTGATCAACACTTGATCCTTCTATCCTTTAATTATGAAATCTTTCCAATGATAAGCATCCACTTCAATCATAAATGTTTCCACTCTCATTTATTCCTATTTACTATATTTTTATGCACTTTACTTCATAAATCAATGGATTTCAAATCATTATTTCATGTATAATTAAGTTTCTATGGTTATTATTTTCATAATTCATGTTATTTTTCTTAATGTTATTAATTTCATTATTCCAAAAATTGGATAGTTCATTTTTATTTTCATTAATAAAAGGTGGTTTTCTATTAAAATTATTTCTAATGGTAATTTTAATTTATTCTTGGTTTTTATTCTAACTATAGTATGAATTTTGTTTAAAATTTATTAAATATTTATTCTATGAAAAGTTAGAATTCTACCTAGACCATTAGTTTTTTTGATATTGAATGTTTGTATTATTAAATTTTTTATCTCTATAATAATTATTATAATAGATATTATTTGGAAAAAATATATTTTAAATAAAATTCATAAAATATTTATTGTTTTTATAAATTATATTGTTAATTGAGTTATTTATCTAATCATACTTATCATCATTCTCTTTATTTTCAAATAATTTTATAGGTATTTTTCAATAATTATAATTATATTTCTGATGGTTATTGTTAGATTAAAGAGAACAATAATATATAAAATGTGGTGGTTGGAAAGATGGTGGTTGAAATGTTGGTTGTGATGGAAATTTAGATAGAAAAGGTGTTCTAAAAGTGATTAGATCAAGGATAATTATTAAATTGGTTACTAGAAAATACAATAGACTACATTGAGATCGGGTTTTATAAGATATACTAAGATTCCTAGCATTATTTTTTAATTCCTTTCTCTAGTCAACCATTTTATTTTTATCAATATTTTAATTTTTACTTATTTTTTTAACTTTAATATAGTTATTCTTAGCATTAAATATTTATTAATTTGAATCTATGATATTAATAATATTAATATAATTAAAAAATGACTCTTCATGTATTATCTATGAATTTAATACCCATGAAACATATGATTCACATTCACTATTATCCCAAGAGCGCTTCTTAGTCCCCAAAATCTAGTGTCTAGTGTTGTGGGTCTCAAATTATAGTTGGGGAATGATTTTCCCATTTTTTTATAGAGATATTTCATGATTATTCTTTACATAAAATTTAAAACGACTTGTCATAAGGTCAAACATTCCAAGAATAAAACATTAAAAAGGATATATGAGAAATGAAAACGAATATAAACTGCCTATAACTCTCTAAATAAATTAAAACACAATGAAAAACATGTAACTTTTGTTATAAAGTTATTCTAGAATATAATTCAAACCAAATGTATCCAAATACTATGGAAAAACTAATATTAATTAGAGAATATCGAAATAGGAATGTAGATAACCTCCAGTATCTCATACTATAATATAGGAAAAAAACCTCTTCTATTACAAACATAAATGACTAGATTAGGTGATCCTACAGTCACTATTATCCCTAAGTACATGGAAATTAGTTAAAGAGAGTTTGTATGTCCACTAAGGAGTCCTTTGGATGAAATGGTAAATCATAAATTCAAAATAATGTTATAAGTTTATAATCAACTATCATTGTTAATTTCTTAGGTTTCTTTAGGTTTAATATTACACTGTCTAACTCAAAAATCAACAAACATCTTATAATCGACACTAGATATAACCACATTTCATTTAAGTGTCTATGATTTAGAAGGGAAATGTGAGTAGTAACAAAAAAATGTATAAAAACTTTTGAAGAAGAATTAAAATGGAAATGAGAAAAAATGAATATAAAGAATATCTTAAGAGAAACAATTTCTATAATAAGTTTTTTATAAAACATTACTCACTTTAACTCTCATATAAATATTATAGTTTTCAAGTGTAGTTTTTGGGTATATATGTTAATTTTTTTTTTCACAGTAAAATGATTCTTTTCACCTATTAAACTCAACTTCCAAATCATCATTTAAACACTCTTTACTATAGGACAAGTGTGATTTGTTTAATGTTATCTTATATAAGTTCAAGTGGTAATAAGTGAATCTAATTATAGAATTTTTTTGAGGTTAAAAAATTCCAATATAGTTATATTAAAATTAACCAAGGTGATAATTCAAGTGAAGTCCCTTAGCTACAGGTTGTCTATAAAATTTTGGAAGGAGGTGGGCAAGTGCATGATTGGCGCATGGTTTTCCCAAACCATACGCCCTGTCCTAACAAACCGTGTGAACCCAAATATAGGGGATTTGCATATCTAGTTAAAAAATTTTCAAACTGTGCTACCTCATAGGAGAAACCATGACCCTCTCCCCCCTGATATGATGTGCACAGTTAAGGCACATGGTTATGGGAAACTATGCACCCCATGCAGCAAATCGTACGTACATGATTTTAATCCCCACAAAATTATATGTAAAATTTCACGAGCCCCCATTTCAAACCCTATTCATCCCTAACTCAACTCCAAATTTCTTCTCATGATTTTGGATCCTCCTAGATAGATTTCAATCCATTCCAACATTCTTTATTGATGATCCAACTTCTAGATTGAAGATCTTGACCCCTCGTCATAAAGGGATCTCATCCCGTGTGGTTTCCTACTTCTCTCCCATCTCTCCCAAATCTTTCAGAGGGAAGTTATCCTATTTATTATTAGATATAGATATATTATTTTTATATCTATATATAGTATTATGGGATATTTATTATTCCAGAAATATATTTTTTTTATTAAGGAAACACTTTTATGGAAAAAAGTGAGAAACCCAGAAGGTCCAACAAAATAACCAAACAAACCCAATCAAAGACCGGAAGTAACAGGAACTACCACATACACGCAACAACAACAACCGCCATCTCTAAGCTGGACACTCGACGATCCCATGCAAGAATGGTCCCTCCCGATGTTTCCATCCCTCCAAAACAGCCATATCCCAAGTGACCTGCAAAGGAAATGGTGGAGTGCTCCAGCCCAATGAGGGGGTCCAACCTGCACTTCCCAAATCAGACCGGGGGCGAGGCCTCATAGGAAAAAGATATGTTACCAAAACACAGCTTTAGCCTATTATTTTTTTCTTCCCTGTAGAGACTCCAATACATTAACCATACCTTGACCTTAGGATCTTCTCCAATAACATCTTCCAAATGGTTCGCCATTTTATCCCAAGTTCGGATATACTCTTCTTTGCTGATTTTCTTGTCGTTGAATCCTATCATTAAAATCAAATCTTGCTTGTCAATCCACTTTGCTTGTTCATGGTCGACCTCCACTCTAACAGCTCTTCCCATCATGTTAGCCTCTTCTTGTGGAATATCAACATACAGAAATTCCTCGACCATAACCTCCTCAGAACAAAGTATGGGTTCCTTTCTAGTCCTTATATTCCCATCAGAACATCCCATGTCATTGACATTCACCATGGTTGTGTCCTGGGGATCCTCTTTCACCGCGTTGGGGAGAGGCACCGATAATTTCTTCCCAGAACGGGTCTCCAAAGGTGGGGGAAGCAAGGAGTAGTCTTTCTTCCCCCTCCTCTTTTTGCAACTCACATTGTTCATTTGAGGAACCTCTTCAGTCACCTGATCCAAAGAGATCATGCTGACTGCCTCCTGGTCGGCCTCACCACCACCAGACTGTCCACCTATCATTTTAGAGCAACCACTACTATTTGGTATGTTGCCTTCTGTAAATTGATGGCAAGGGGTTTGTTCATCTTCTCTCAAATGAGCCGCTCCAACCTCTGAAACATCCAGAGTAGAAAACCGGTTTGAGGAGCAAGGGATAGCCACATCCACTCTGAACTTACTCAAACTGGGTGAAGTGTTCTGACCTGGGAACTCAAGCTCACCATAATCCTGATCGTTCTCGAGTCCCCTGCCCATAAACTGGAAAGTATTGGCCCCATCAATGTCCCGGCCATGACTAGTAATTGGAGCATCATGGTTCGGTCCATTGGAATTACCATTTTCCCAGTTGATTATACCAGATTCCTCTGGAGGGGTAGCCACCACCACTCCAGCCATGGCCTCCTTCCTCCTGGTCTCATTCACTTCCACCTGCACTCCCAAGTCTGTACACAGGTTGACAGAGCTCTGTTTCTGAACTTCTAGAACAGCAGTTGGCAAAGTATCCTCTACCTCCCCTGAAGATACCCCCTGAACCATCGTGTTAGTGACCCCATCTAACCTTGAAGGAGCATGACCATCCTGAGGAAGGCCTGCAGGTGAAATATGCTCACTGCCTTGCACAGCTCTAATGGTGGCCGCACCCTCTCTCGAGGGGACCTCCACTGATACAGCTGGAACCTCAGAGCTTTGGACACCCCTGGGCCTCCTTCGGAATCCGTGTCCATCATGCCCCTGTCTGTAACAAAATGAACAAAAAGGGGTCCATGATTCATAGACAATCGACTGTGCATACCTTTATTCTTCTTCCACTACTATCCAGACAAGCTCCGGCGGCAACCTTGAAAGATCCATTTCAACACAAATTCTAGCCGAAAATGTATGGGACATAGAAGTTGTTCTTCGATCGCTACATATAAAACGCCCTATCGAATTACCGATTGACCTCAGCAACCCAATGTTCTGAAATGGAAAAGGTAGTCCAGGAAACTGAATCCAAATTGCCATGTAAGGGGAGTCACGGTTCATATGCGCCTCAAAGTACCAGCGAAGTAAGTGAAACGGGAGGCCACAGAAGGGTTTTCTCTTCCTCGACCAGGCTCTACCCAAATCCTCATCATCAGCAAACAATATTAGAATGGCATTCATTTATAAAATAATGAATGTTAATAGTGTCCTTCATTCATGTATTATGAAATATGAATGGTAACAATGGTATTCAATTATGAAATGGTGAATTGTAATAGTGGAATTTAGTCATGTATTATGAAATGATGAATGGTAATAATGGAATTCAATTATGAAATGATGAATAGTAATAATGGAATTAAGTCATGTATTATAAATATTAATGGTAATAATGGAATTCAGTTATGATTTATGAATGGTAACAATGGAATTAAGATATGTGATATGGTTCGAGTGTCCTCAGGAACCTGATGGGTTATGTGGTTAAATAAAGATTCATTGAATAAATGTAAATTATTTAATTTATTATTGGTATTTATTCTTTATAAAACCGTACAGACGGTTTTGAATATATATATTTTTTTACGCCATTGGTGGTGGCCTACTGAGTTGTACTCACACCCTACTCAGGATACCTTATCTGTACCGGAATAGATTTCATGGTTACAGTAAAGGATAAGGGAAAAGACCATGTGTTAGATGGTTGAGTTGGGATGGAGAATAGATGAGGGAATCAGACATGGTTTGATATTATACCCTTATTTCTAGTTGGTAGCCTCTGGCATACAAAGAGTCATGCCTGAGGTCACATAGCGACTGGATTGTAGAACCGGTGTGTGGCCCACAGGTTGGGATGTTACAAAGTGGTATCAAAAATATTTCTTTTCTTTTCATTTGTATTAATATTTGGGAAAGGTAGACATAATAATATGAAGATTAAGCACTTGTTTATGAGCTTGTCTGTGGAATTAGTTGGCCCATGTATGTTGTAAAACCCAACTACCCAATTGGGATGATTGTTATTGGTATTTGCTATTATAGATGAATGTTATTTCACCCTGGGTGACTCACTTGTGGTATGATGTGATTTTTTTTTTTTGATATTTATTGAGATTTGACTCATGTATTAGTAATAAATGAGAGATGAGTATGAATGCATCATTCTAGGCACTCATGGTTATTTTTTTACATGCTTCATTTTTAGGAACATATGGGAAAACAGGTATTGGATAAGTTGCTGGACTTCAACTGTTTTTCCTTTCTTGTGAAATTGAAATGAAAATGTTCCTAATATTAAATTGATAATTATAAAATGATGAAAGATATGAATAAATTCGTGTATAAATAGAAACTTCATATAATGATTATTTTACCCTTTGTTAACCATGACCTTGGTGTAGGATGGTTAAGGGTAGTGATAACACCTCGGTTTTAAACATGTGGTGGAGTTTGTGGGAATGAATTGTTATTCCTTATTGTGTTCCATCTTATATAAATGTGTTAAAGTTATTTTATTTGTTCTAAAACATTTTTTTGGAATTATAGAGATATGCCTCTATGATGATTCTTATTGAGAGGACAATAGGAGGATATGGCTGGTGATGATCTACCAGTAGTGGAACCCGAGGCACCGATAGTGTTAGGTGAGGAAATAGGTGATCAGTTCCAAGAAAACATTTCTATATTCATGTAGTTTATGTAAAGATACCCAGATAATGTTTTGAAGATTATGTCTGACCTTACATAGAGGTTTTCAGCTACATCACCCTATGAATTTTACTAGAGAGGGTGGACTTGAGGCAGTAGAGTTTTGTATTGATTCCATTCATATGATACATGAACATTTGGATAATTCTATTGAGAATTGGTTCAAGTTGGGTGTTTATATTCTATGAGTATTAGAGAAGCACTGGTGGGATGATCAGGCATGGAATGTATAGTCTAATTGTATGTTATAGAAGAAATTTTTAGAGAAGTTCATGGAGAACTTTTATCCAGATACATTGATTCAGGGAAGATTATCTAAGTTCATGAGGTTGAATTAAGGGAGTATGTTTATGATGGACTATGTTGGATGATTTACATATTTAAAATGATTTGGTCCATCATTTCCAGGGTATAAGACAGCTACATTGATGCATTTCCAAGATGAACTTAAATTTGAGATTAAGTCACAAGTCAACCCCTTTTCGGTTAAATAAGCTTTCTAAGGTGGTGGATTAAGATCTCATAGTTGAGGGGAACATGAAGGAGGATTCTAGTGAAGGACGTGCAGTTTCTAGTGGATGATTAGGAGGTACATCTTTTGAGAGTAATAAGTGTCACTTTGAGACTGTTATCTAAGGAGGTAAGAGGAGGAGTGGCCAGGGGAAGGATCAGTTACTCATGACTTTACCCACATTATTTCTCACAAGTGTAGTAGGAAGATCCATTATCATATAAATTAAACCCAACCATCATTTGAGTAACAATATTGTTGTAAGGCGGAACATCTACATAGGTTTTTAAGGAACCCATGATGGACGGGTAATGATGGAGGAACTAGACAGAACTATGTTGTGAGAAGGGGATCTTCTACACCATATCAATCTGGAAGTTGGAGTTCTACTAGACGAGGTAGTAGAGATAGTGGATGTGGTGCTTTTAGGAAAGATCACCTATATCATTAGAGTGGTGTAACTCAGGGTGCTTAGACAACATCACAAGGAAGAGGGGCATGACAATTACATGTCATTTAACCAATGCTTGTGGATAACGAGGTTGGACCCTCAATAGTGAGAGGTTGTATTCCTGTAGATTATATATTATCTAGTTCCTTATTTTATACTAGTGCCTCTAATTCCTTTATTTTTACATAACTTGTGAATTTTTTGTGCCTGGTAGTATATTTCATGAGTGGGATGTTGACGATAGATATACCATTGTGAGTACGATCTAGAGACATATTCTTGTGGAAGGGATGTCCTGTTGAAGTTGGGGAATATCATTTTCTATGGGATCTTTACATCCTAATAATTTCAGGCTTTGAATTTATTATGGTTATAGACCAGTTAGTATCATACTAATCCCACATTGATTGTTACCATATGAGAGTGAATTTTACTTCTCCTAAGGTTAAAACTATATTCACCATGGAGAGTGATATATCTAGGCAAGACGAGAAGATCCAATTACTCTTCAATTGGTAGAGATCATATCCCATGTTTCTAGTATATTTAAAGATGATAGAGGAGTGAAGCATAGTCTGTTTCCACCAATAGTGGAGCAGTTTTAGGATGTGTTCCCTGAAGACTTCTCATAGCTTCCACCTGAGAGATTCGGGGAGTATACAATTTTTCTCATACTAGGGGATAATCCATTTTGAATCCTACCATAAAAAAATAAAACTTAAAGAGCTTCCAGAGCTCAAGACTCAACTGGAGGAGGATTTATACTTCTGATTACATCACATTGGGGTTCTCCAGTGTTATTTTCAAAGAATTCAAATGGGAGTTTATGGTTTTGTTTTGATTACCATAAGCTGAACTAGATTATATTAAATAACTAGTATCATATTCTATGTATCAATGATTTATTTTACTAGTTGAGAGGAGTTTGTGCGTTTTCCAAGATCGACGTGAGATCAGGGTATCATCAGTTGAGAGTTCGACCTTCTGATATATCGAGGACTAATTTCAGAATTATATATAGCTTATATGAGTTCTTCATAATGTCATTTGGGATGATGAATGGACTAGCAGTGTTTATGGACTTGATAAATAGAATCTTACATCTATACCTAGATCAGTTTTTGGTAGTTTTTTTGGATGACATCTTGGTGTACTCCAAGAGTCATTACGATCATTCCCAACATATTGACATCATATTTAGTACAATGAGAGAGCATCGTTTATACATCAAGGTGTCTAAGTGTTAGTTTTGGAATAATCTGGTACACTTCTTGGGTCACATCATCTTAGAGGAATATGTGTCTGTGGACCCAAAGAAAGTTCAGGAGTTGTTTATTAGGAGCATCCCAAGAATTTTTTTTGATATCCATATCTTTTTGGGATTATCTAGATATTATCAGAGATTCATCCATGACTTTTCTCGATTGGAAGTTACACTTTTTGGCTTGACCAAGAAGGGGGTAAAGTTTTAATAGTCAAAATCATAATAGAATTACTTCTAGGAGATGAATAATTATTTAACATCACCACCAATCTAGATGCTACTTGAGCCAGGTGATGAGTATATTGTTTATTATGATGCTTCTGGGATCAGACTCAAAGTTGTGTTTATGGAGTGAGATTGAGTTGTGTCTTATGGGTCTCAAAAATTGAGGCCATAATAATGGAACTACCCTACCCACAACCTCGATTTAGCTGTAGTGGTTTATTCTTATAGTGTTGGTGATATTATTTGTTGATCGAGTAGTTTATTATGTATAAAGATCACAATATCTTGAATTATATATTCTCACAATGATATTGGAATATATGATAGTGGAGGTGGGTTGAGTATATATAGTCACTTGATTTTGAGCTAGAATATATTCCTGGAAATCTAAATAGTGTGGATGACACTTTGAGTAGGAAAACTCAGACTCAAATGGTTCAGGAGTCTAGTGATGAGTGGCAGATGATGATTTTTTTGGTTAAGATGCATGTGATGGTTCAGGAGAGTCACGAGTAGATGACTCTCATATCAGTTTAAATGGATTCTATACTTTTGAGTTAGTTTAGAGATAAGAATTATGAGAATCAAGAGTGTTTGACCTGGAGGGAAAGCCTTGAAGGTGGGGAGTTACCTTCCATTTGGAGCATAGACAAGGATGAGATCATATATGTTAAGAATCCGGATTTTGGGACTATGAGAATGCGGGAGGACATGATGCATGATCTTCATGAATTAAAGTGGGTGATACATAAATATGTGACCAAAATGTATTGTGACCTGTGTCAATATTTTTGTGGTTGGGCATGAAAAAGGATATAGCAGGGTTCGTGATGCAATGTTATACATGTCAGTAGGTGAAGTTCGAGCATCACTAATCTAGTGGTTTACTGTAAACATTTTCCATTATATAATGGAATTGGGATGATGTGGCTCTGAATTTTATTGTGGGTATCCTGAGGATGCCTTAGAATAATGAAGTGATTTTGGTGATTGTGGACAAAATGAAAAAGGTGTCGCATTTCTTACTAGTGTGGTAGAATTTTTCAGTGGATTAGCTGGGTGAAATTTATGTTTGGGAGACAGTCCATCTACACAGGGTGCCACAGACTATTGTTTTAGAACATTAATCACATTTTAATTTGAACTTATAATAGGTCTTACATAATTTTCTTGGTATATAGGTTTTTTATTATAGATTTCTACCCACATACAGATGAGAAGTTGGAGCGTACTATTCAGGTTATTGATGATATGCTACGAGAATGTGTCCATGACTTTGGGGGGTCTTGGGAGAAGTGACTAGATTTAGTGGAGTTCATATATAATAATAATAATTAGGATAAGATACAAATGGAACCATATGAGTCACTTTATGGTAGTTCATGTATATATCCTCTATGGTGGATGGAGGTAGGTGAGTCAGAGTTGCTGGGACCGAGTCTCGTGCAGGAGATGTCGAATAAGGTTTATTTGATTTGAAATCACATGGATATGGATCAGAGTATACAGATGTCGTATGATGATAGATGTTGATGACCCCTAGAGTTTACATAGGATGATAATTTATTCCTTTAGGTATCACCTAGTTTGGGTTACCATAGGATATGGATACATGTCAAGTTGGCACCCATGTTTATTATACCATTTGAGGTTTAAGAAAGAATCAGGTCAGTGGCATACCGATCGGCTCTTCCAGAAAGATAAAGTGATATGCATGACATTTTCAATGTGTCACAACTTTGTAAATATCCCCGCAACACTTCTCATTTGATTTATGTTGATGATGTTGAGATTGAGATAGATGCATCCATTGAGGAGCATTTGATATGTGTGTTGGATCATAGTGATAAAGTGTTACAGGAAAATACTATTACAATAATTCATATATTGTGGAAATATGGGTGTGTGAAGGAAGAAACATGGGAGAGATAAGTGGATATGAGGGCTCAGTGGCCCAATATTTTTGACTTGGAATCATAGATATGATTGGGAGTACAACTCAAGGATGAGCTATTATAAGGTTGAGAGATTGTAAGATCCCAACCATTTCTGGAGATGTCTTAGTCTTGTCTTCATGTATTCTTTTTGAATTTTTTTAGTATAATTTTTTTGGGTTTTACCTTGGGATGAGTTTGGGTAAAATTTGTAAAGTTTAGAAGAAAGTGGGAAAAGTGCACGGTTGGTGCACGGTTTTCCCAAACTATGTGACCTGACCTAGCAAACCTTGTGAACCCAAACAGAGTGGATTTTCACAAATGGAACACATTTTTTCAAACGGTGTGCCCTAATAGGAGAAACCATGCCCCCCCCCCTAGATGAGGCACACATATAAAGTGCGTTGTTAGGGGAAACTGTGCACCCCGAGCAGAAAACCATGCATACGGGATTTTAATCCCCATAAAATAGATTTAAAATTTATCTACCCCCATTTTAACCCCTTTTCAGTCCTAACTCAAACACTAACATCTTATCACAATTCTGAAGCCTCAAAAATAGATTCTAATCCATTATGACCTCCATTCTTCATAATAAGAAGCCTAGATTAAAGATCCGCACCCCTCCCAAAAAGAGAATCTCATCCCATGTGGTTTCCTTCTTCTCTCCCATATCTCCCTCATATTTTAGTGAGAATTTATCATATTTCTTATTATATATAGATCTAGGATTATGGGATCTTGATTATTAGATCTTGAATTAGGGTTTAAGATCCAGATCTCATTCTATGTCGTTGTTCCACACAACTTAGGGATTTTTGTTGGACAATCTCTCATCAACGAATTGATGTATGTGGTTAAATATTAAAATCAGAGTCATGATTTAAATTATGTGTATGTAATTATAGAATTTCTATTAGATTAATAGAAATTTAGTTTCTTAGATTTAATTAATTAATTTTTTGAATTAATTAATTAAAGGTGTTTGAATTATGAATAATTAATTGCTGAATTAATTATTAGAAAATTGAATTGTGGTATTTGAGGAATAATTAAGATTAATTGAATTGAGATAACTAATTGATGAATTAATTAAAGAGATATTTAGTTGTTTTATATGATTAATTAATTGGTGAATTAATTAATGGGATGGATGTGATTAATTAATTGGGGAATTAATTAAGGTGATTGATGTGATAAACTAATTATTCAATTAGTAATGAAATTGATGTGATTAATTAATTGGTGAATTAATTAATGGGATGGATGCGCTTAATTAATTTGGTAATTAATTAAGGGTATTGATGTGATAAACTAGTTGTTTAATTAGTAATTAAATTTATGTGATTAATTAATTGGTGAATTAATTAATGAAATTGATGTGCTTAATTGACTGGGGGAACTAATTAATGGGATTTTTGTAATGAAATAATTGTTGAATTAGTAATGGAATGATTTGAATATGGAATTGATGAGTTTGATTAATAAATTAGAAAATTAATAAATGTGATTTTGTGATATATTCATTTATAAAATGATGAATGGTAATAGTGGAATTAAATCTTGTATTATGAAATATGAATGCTAATAATGGAATTCAATTATGAAATGATGAATGGTAACAGTGAAATTTAGTCATGTATTATGAAATAATGAATAGTAATAATGGAATTCAGTTATTTATTATAAAATATGAATAGTAAAAATTACATTCAATTATAAAATGATGAATGGTAAAAATTGCATTCAGTTATGTATTATAAATATGAATGGTAACAATGGAATTCAGTTATGAGTTAGGAATTGTAATAATGGAATTTATATATATGATATGCTTCAGCTGTCCTCGAGAACCCATCCATGTGGTTAAATAAAGAGTAATTGAATAAATGTAAAATATTTACTTTATTTCTAGTATTTTTTCTTTATAAAACTTTATACACTATTTTGACTGGATATTGTTTTAAATACCATTGGTGGTGGTATACTAAGTTGTACTCACAACCTACTCAGGCTTCCTGATCGGTACCTAAATATATTTCATGGTTTCAATACATGATAATGGAAAAGTTCATGTGTTAGATGGTTGAGTCGGGATGGATAATGGATGATGGAATTGGGCATGGTTTAGGATCCACTTGGGAGTTGTCAGTGTCTTTAATTTTGGTTTTTCATGTTGACACTTTACACATACTTTGTCATGGGATATTTACTGTTTAGTTTTGGTATTTTATTTCCTTATTTGATCTTGTGATGTTGGATTAGTTATATTCCATTCTACAATTGATTCTTATTTTCTGCTGGTATATTACTCTTATAAAATTGGGTATAGTCTTCCCATGATTGATATTAGACCCTTGATTCTAGTTGAAGGTATTTTTTTGTATATGGAGGCATGCTTGAGGTCATGTACAAACCGGATCATGGCATCGTTTTGTGAAACCTAGGTTGGGATGTTGCACATTTCTTCTCAAGTATAAGTTAAGAGAAAGTGTATGACACTTTAAGAGTATGGGGTTATGTGACAAGATCTAATATCGAGTACTAGATTTGAATTTCAAGAAATATTCTGAAAAATTATGATATAGGTTTGTATCGGATCACTAAAGTTTAATTTTTAAAGTAAGTTTCACCCCAAATAAGCAAGATAGAGTGATGATCTCTACATATAATCATGTGGAAACATTGAATAAATTTAATCCATTATATAAAAATATAATTATAAACCATCTGTTGATATTTTTAATATATAATATGAGTTTTATAATAATATTTTTTTAGTTGAGACCACCTACCAATATTAATAGAGATATTTTAAAATTCTAAATGATCATCGTAAACCCCTAAAACCATGGAACTAAAATTTCATAAAAAAACAAATAATAAAAACCACTATAATTGAAGTTAAAAAATAACATTGAAACCATACAATATCCATATAAATTTCATGTATAAGACCTTAATGGATTAATAATCAAGGAAAATATAGAATAACTATTAGATTCTCCCCATCATATGACTTCTCATCCATAATAATTTCCAGGAGATATTTACATGTATTTATACAACCACTAAGTTTGAAATCCATACACTGAAGAACCTACTAAACCTATGACACACACATCCAAATCAACCACATGTCACTAAATCAAACCAATATCAGATCCCAAATAATCAACCCATAACCATATTTCAAATATATAATTCAAAAACACACCTTGAATTATGCCACAAATCATTCATCTTATTTCTAATTCATAACTCCCAGAACAAACCCAAAATAATAAATACCAAAAAATTTGGACATCCATAACTATACCATTAAAATGAAACCTAATTCCATAATCTATAACCGTAAAACCACAATAAATACCAATAACTAACAGTCAAACATATCTACAAATAAAACTAGAACAACCTATAGATCGAGAAATTAAAATTTTAGAACCTGAACCCAACTAGGGTTGTAGAGACCCGTATCTTGACGTACATGGACATTACATTACATTTGCGGAATACTTAGTACATAACAAAAACACACACACAAGGATCGTAATAGTTTAGTGTCTTTGGAAACTCGGAATATAATCTTCTAATCGTGGTGAAAGATCTTCAACATCTCCCATAAAGATCTTCTTTTTTTTATACCTAAAACCTTTCTTTATATCCTGGGGAAAAGAAAACATAAAAGGGTGAGCTCAAATGCTCAGTAAGGGTAAACAAAAGAAATAAAAATCATATCATATCTTTTTGAAAATCATAACCTGCAAAAGAGATCATAAAATCTTAACATGGAACAAATCATAGAAGTGAAAATGAGATCACCATAATCATAACATGAAACTTGAAACTTTGTGGCATGCACACATAATCATGGAAAATCATTTCTTGTTAGTCATGACTCATTTCCAAGACTATCTTAGTGGACAAAGTCCCTTTCTGAATCGAGTAACCCTCGTTTCAGTCCTGTTTCACTGAACCGGTATAACCTAACATTCCAGCCATGTCTATCTCATGAGATATAAAATCTTTACCCAATGCATTGGAGGGAGATATAGGTCCCACCCATCTTATAATGAATCCTTTCTTATGTGTGCCACATAATCATAAAACATACATCATCGCATAACACATGTAACAAAAATGGGATTCTTGAAACATCATGACATCATAAATCAATTCATATAAGATAAAGGAATTCATAAACATAATTCCATCACAACATAGTCAAATCAATGTAAAAATATGGATAGAAACAGAACCCTTTATTATCTTAGATGGAAAATAATTTTGATAAAACACTTGAATTGAATTCTTGAGGAAAATATCCTTTCTTCTTCAAAATCAATTTCTTTTCACAAAACATCATGCAATTTTAAAAGAAAGAGATTTTATTGAAAATAGTCATGAAATCTTTTAGAGGAAGCATCATGAAAATAAGGCTTTATAAAACAGTAGAAATCCGTTCGTGCCGTATAAGTTAAAAAAAACATTCTTCGTACTTTTGTCGGAAAAGTCAAAAAGTACCTCGTACGAAAAACGACAAAAGATTCCTTTCTTATTCTTTACTAAAAACTCACCTAAGGGTAAAATTGGATTTAAACTATTGTAAGTGGATGGAAATAATATTACATATTGAGGAAACATGGATGTGGATGATAAAATACACCCCAGTAATTACCACAGTATAAACAATCTCGGATAAAAATGAGATTGTGATATTTCCCTTACCTTAGGTCTGACGTGCTTTGTAAGTGTCCGAACCTCCTGTATAATGATTTAAATCATGTTATTGACTTATTCCAGAATCATATTCATTGTTATTATATCATATATGGTTCACTTATGACATTATATTACCCGTTCTTTTGTAAATTCCATGTTAAAGAAGCGTTTTGGGTAAAATCGTTTCATTTATCTTAGGTGTTTTGACTTGTTGTTCTTCACATCATTATTACTTATATCATGATTTACTTAATTTCAGAATATAAAATACGATTTATATATCATATATATTCAGTATATATATATATATAATAGATAGATAAATGAAATGAAAAACACCGTTCATGGAGACGGTAGTCCGTACGTACGCATGAACGCTGTTTTTCTTTCTTTATTGTCTTGAATGGAAGTAAGTAGATGACATACATATATATATATATACATAAATCCAGTATCATTATTATGTCATATATTTCATTATTACTTATTATATATACTTTATAATCATTCATGAATGGTTAATCATTAAGAATGAATCGCATCGCGTCGTGGAGACGGTATTCCGTACGTACGCACGAGCGATGATATCATTTCCATAATTATTGAATTGAATTGGAGTGGATTATACAATATATCAGAATCAATATGATGTTGTAATAACTATGTATAGTTATTCTTTACACCATTATACCCATCCTTGTAAGGTGGTGGTGGAAAATAGATTACACCACGGCGTGGAGACGGTATTCCGTACGTACGCACGCGCGGTGATTTCTTTTTCCGTAGGATGGATAGATGGTGAAATAGGGTTGTTTCATACTTATAATAACATATCAGTATATGAGTGATACTGATGTTATTACTTCATAATGAAACAACCTAAGAAGAAGAAGTGGAAGAAGAAATAAAGATGAAAGAATTGGTAACGGTAATTACCTCTTCTTTGAAGCGCCTCTTTGAGACCTCCTCTTAGGGCACTAAAATTGGTCTTTGAGGAAGACCAGAACCTCTAGGATGTTTCTAGGGAAGTGGAGAAGAGATTTTGGCAGGGGTTGGCCGAGCTTGAGTGCTCAAATTGGTGTGAGGAGGAGGGGGAGGAGGTGTCCTTTTATAAGGGAGGAGAGGGGCACCTTAGGAATATCTCAAAATATTATTTTATTATAATGTCAAGTTCGGTTTTAATTAGCTCCAAATTGATTTATTTCGAGGCTAAGGTGGGGATGGGTCGAAATCCTCTCATCCAATAGAATTTAGACAAGTTTAGGTTCCTATTTTAACCTTATCATTTAGATTTAACATTAAGTTAAATAATTTTACTTTTACCGTGTCTTCTTGTGTTCTTATACTATAAGGTTAATAAACTTACTATATCAAGCCAAACGAACCCCAAATTGTTTATTATTAATACATATATCCTTATCTAAGTCATTTTGCCGAACCTTAGATTTTTAGGAATAAAATAACAATTAATAATATAATATTTTATTTAAAAACTATTTTGTGTCAATTTTGACACTATTTGATATATGATTTTTGTGAAAGTCATAACAGAATTATATGTTCGAACCAAGTTGATTAAATCAACACTAATATATCATAGTAACCTAGAAAATTAGTTGAATTCATAAAAAATCTCAAATTACATTTATTTTGGTGTTTATAACATCAATTATGTCAATATTTCATTAATAAGATAATTACTGCATCATCGTTGTGTCATAAATAAATTAAATTATTTTATGTCTAACAATTACAAATAAAATACCATCATGTAGGAAATCTTTTTAGCTTTCTAATTCATATTTACAATCGAATTTATCTTATGTATAACCCCATATTAAAAATGATTTACTTATTAAACTTTGATTTTAACTATTTTAACCTTTCTTTAAATAAATTAATAATAAATGTCCTAATCTAATCCAAGTGGGCCTAAATGGTCATATTTTATTCCTAAGTTTGTTTTTGGTCGAATTACACTTGTCCAATAGAATTAGGACATGTGTTAGGGTAATATTGATATCATATTTACCCTTAGTTACCCTATTTACTATTAACCGCGGTAAAAATAGTAAAAAGTTACTATTCACCAAAAAATTATTTTTATCTCATTGAACCACATTTTACTTACTGATATCAACCGTGTCTGTCGGATTTTTGAAATTCCATTCACAGAAGCGGTAAAATTAAGTTTTATGAAAAATTCTGTTTTTTAACTACCACTTAGTAGTTTCACTATTCATCAAAAAATGAAGGATTTCAGAAAAATGCCAAAATTTCATCCTAAGCTATATTTCATATTCCGAATTCAAAAATGAAGTCTATTTTACCAAATTCATAACATAGAATTTGAATTAATTAATTTTATAATTAAATCCCGCTGTTAAGACAAATAGCGTGTTTTTAAGAAACAATTTCTATCAAAAGATTGACACTTGATTATGTCTGGTTTAAATATGAAATTACAACCAATGACCAACATTGAATTAAATTGTAAAAATATATTCTAAATATACTTTAAAACCACTCAAATTAATAATTTATCACTATTAATTATTTCGATTAAAAAGTTGTTTTTTAATTATAATTAATAATTTTCACTATTCATCAGAATATGAAAGTTATCTGAAAAGTACCAAAATTTCACCTTAGGCTAAATTCGATACTCCGAATCCAAAAATGAAGTTCATTTTGAAATATAAGATTTACAGAATTTTAAAAAGTGGTTATTACTATTCATAACGGCTAGTTTTAATAATATTTTAATAGCATATCGTTGTTTAGTGAAACTCGTTATTGCGTACTACACACGCTATCGAGGAAGGTCGCGATTGCGTGTATGCAAGGCAAGTCAAAGATGCGTGTTGTGCAAGCTCCTTTTGGTGTAGCGTAAAACACAAGACATTAATAAAATTAAAAATTATATTTTTTTTTATAAAATCTTGGGTTGTTACATTCTACCCCCCTTAAAATGAATTTCGCCCTCGAAATTCGTCGGGGTTATAAATGGTTTACTATTTGAAAGTTTCTTTAATAGAAACCCACATCGTAAAAAGGAATATCAAAACCAATCTTTAAAAACAAAAGTATGAAACGTAACGGTTACCCAAATAAACTAATCATTGGGTTTCCACATAGGTGAAAATATGGATATGGAAGAGAAATCTAACCATCATGTTCTGATGAAGAGTGGTAGAGAACATGGCTATGGAAAATCCAATAATCACAAATCCATAAATTTGTGACGATCTAAGGTACCATCTGATTCATCAGGTATAAGATCACTAGGACAACATTTTTGGTTTTCAAGATCATTTCCCTAAAGTTGAAAATTTGAATTGGAATAAATACTTTCTTTATTTTGGTACAATCTCACTATTGTTCGTGCCTAGAACAATTTCCACTTCATCTCTTAAATAAATGAAGTTGAATTTGTTATTCGTGAAGTGTTAGCAGATCATGTGATAGAATGACGGGTCATTCCATCTGTCTCAAACAAAAGGTTAGCAAAAATTATATACATAAGTCGATCTATAGTGAGATTAATCATATATAGTTCCTAAAATGGACTTTATACTTCATATATCATACTGCTCAATATAATAAAACTAGTTTCTAATAAACAGGGACTTCCTGTAGGACAGTGGTAAGCGATAAAGGCCAGCCGCACTTCGGTTGTGGGTTCGATTCCCACAGCCTTGTCCGAAGCGATGGGCTGTCGTCCGTCCTGCAGGTTGTCCTTTTTCTAAAACTATATTACTATAACATCCCATAAATAATATCGAAAAAACTTCTATCCTTAAACAATACTAACTTATGTCCAACATAATCCATTCCAATCTTTAGTCCTATCCATAATACTGCAGTCCATTCTCATAACATAGTGAAAACGATTACCAGAGATTTAATACCATCGTTGATCCCCATATATCATAAGATATATCTTTTTGGACACATTCCAAACATTCAAAGGCCTTAATCTTGTACTCTCTTGAATACCCATTGAACCTTAGTGAAAACTTGAATGCAGTTAAAAGTTAACACTTTCCACATACCAAAATCCTCAAAATTCTATATACTCAAACCATGATATCACTTAGTCCTTATATCAATCATGAGCTCGTGAATACTGTTAAACATTTCATTTTCTCGTTTTCCCTTCATTATGCGCATAATATCTCAATCACTTTGAATACCACATTAGACCAATACATAAATATTCCAATATTCCAAGATACAACATTATTTTGGAATCCCATTATATAAACACTTAATCATTCCACCACATCGTTGTCATATTCAACATTGCCAATAGTGATCGCATGTGACTTCCCTTTGTCCTTTTCCTTAAGCGGTTGCTCATGTCGATCATCACTAACCCTTGGATTAGGGCATTTATTAGCATAATGCCCCATTTCCTTGCACTTGAAGCATTGAAGTGTTGGTTGTGCGTTCTCTGCAGTGTTTGCTTTATTCACTTTATTAGAATCCGTTTTTCCATTACTTCGACACTCATCTGCTCGATGACCTTCTTTTCCACACTTAAAACATTTTCTAGTCCCTTTAAGACAATCTCCACCATGCTTCTTTCCACACTTTGTGCATAAGGAAACATTCATCTTCTTTTCACCATTATTCTGAGATTTCCCCTTGAACTCCATCTTTCGTTTCTTGTCAAAACCATGAGATGGATATGTAACACCAACTTCCATTTCTACCTTGATAGCACAACGCACAATTTCTTCATAGCTACTGAAGTCTCTTATAGCTAATGCCCTTCGAAGACTTGGTTTTAATCCACTGAAAAATCGATCAACTTTACTTTCAGGTTGGATGATAATACCAGAAGTGTACCTTGCAAGTCTTGTAAAATTTGCTTCATAGTTACCAACAGATTCATCATCCCTTTGCTTCAGTTCAAGAAACTCTTTCTCCATCTTTGTTCGGAGAATACGGGGGAAGTACTTATTGAAAAATAAGTTCTTGAACTCGTCCCATTCCATGGACTCAATTTCATCTCTTGGCCTCGTATTCTTGATAAGATTCCACCATTGATCAGCTTCACCTTCCAAACGATATACTGCTAAAATGACTTTATCATGTTCAGAACATTGAAGAACTGAAAATATCTTTTCAGTGGTGCTGATCCATTGTTCAGCAACAAGTGGATCGGAAGTCCCACTGAAAGAAGGTGGACGTTGCCTCATGAAGGACTCAATAGAATATTGTTCCCTTCTCTGCTCATTTGGATGTCCAGAATGATTCATAGCTTGTGTAAGTATAGCAATAAGATTTTGCACTCCATCTCCCATAACATTTGTTTGTTCAGGAGGGCAATCATTGCATTGTCCATTGCATTGATCAACACGGTTCCTTCGGGTTCCAGCCATTGTCTAAAACCCAAAAAGAATAGCGTGAGAGGCAAAAATCATGCTAGGGAAAACAACATAATAATGGGGGAGTACCTTGAACATCTAACATCTTAGGTTTAATTCTATGATCGTTAGCGTAGTTCTAGTACTATAACCTATACGTATACTTAACCTTAGGGACATCCCTAGACATACCTTAGAAATATCTCTAGGGATCTCACTAACGTTTTCGCATCCTAGTTTCCAAAGGTTGACTAAACCTTTCCTCTGATACCAACTGTAGAGACCCGTATCTTGACGTACATGGACATTACATTACATTTGCGGAATACTTAGTACATAACAAAAACACACACACAAGGATCGAAATAGTTTAGTGTCTTTGGAAACTCAGAATATAATCTTCTAATCGTGGTGAAAGATCTTCAACATCTCCCATAAAGATCTTCTTTTTTTTTATACCTAAAACCTTTCTTTATATCCTGGGGAAAAGAAAACATAAAAGGGTGAGCTCAAATGCTCAGTAAGGGTAAACAAAAGAAATAAAAATCATATCATATCTTTTTGAAAATCATAACCTGCAAAAGAGATCACAATATCTTAACATGGAACAAATCATAGAAGTGAAAATGAGATCACCATAATCATAACATGAAACTTGAAACTTTGTGGTATGCACACATAATCATGGAAAATCATTTCTTGTTAGTCATGACTCATTGCCAAGACTATCTTAGTGGACAAAGTCCCTTTCTGAATCGAGTAACCCTCGTTTCAGTCCTGTTTCACTGAACCGGTATAACCTACCATTCCAGCCATGTCTATCTCATGAGATATAAAATCTTTACCCAATGCATTGGAGGGAGATATAGGTCCCACCCATCTTATAATGAATCCTTTCTTATGTGTGCCACATAATCATAAAACATACATCATCGCATAACACATGTAACAAAAATGGGATTCTTGAAACATCATGACATCATAAATCAATTCATATAAGATAAAGGAATTCATAAACATAATTCCATCACAACATAGTCAAATCAATGTAAAAATATGGATAGAAACAGAACCCTTTATTATCTTAGATGGAAAATAATTTTGATAAAACACTTGAATTGAATTCTTGAGGAAAATATCCTTTCTTCTTCAAAATCAATTTCTTTTCACAAAACATCATGCAATTTTAAAAGAAAGAGATTTTATTGAAAATAGTCATGAAATCTTTTAGAGGAAGCTTCCTGAAAATAAGTCTTTATAAAACAGTAGAAATCCGTTCATGCCGTATAAGTTAAAAAAACATTCTTCGTACTTTTGTCGGAAAAGTCAAAAAGTACCTCGTACGAAAAACGACAAAAGATTCCTTTCTTATTCTTTACTAAAAACTCACTGAAGGGTAAAATTGGATTTAAACTATTGTAAGTGGATGGAAATAATATTACATATTGAGGAAACATGGATGTGGATGATAAAATACACCCCAGTAATTACCACAGTATAAACAATCTCGGATAAAAATGAGATTGTGATATTTCCCTTACCTTAGGTCTGACGTGCTTTGTAAGTGTCTGAACCTCCTGTATAATGATTTAAATCATGTTATTGACTTATTCCAGAATCATATTCATTGTTATTATATCATATATGGTTCACTTATGACATTATATTACCCGTTCTTTTGTAAATTCCATGTTAAAGAAGCGTTTTGGGTAAAATCGTTTCATTTATCTTAGGTGTTTTGACTTGTTGTTCTTGACATCATTATTACTTATATCATGATTTACTTACTTCCAGAATATAAAATACGATTTATATATCATATATATTCAGTATATATATATATAATAGATAGATAAATGAAATGAAAAACAGCGTTCATGGAGACGGTAGTCCGTACGTACGCATGAACGCTGTTTTTCTTTCTTTATTGTCTTGAATGGAAGTAAGTAGATGAAATACATATATATATATATACATAAATCCAGTATCATTATTATGTCATATATTTCATTAGTACTTATTATATATACTTTATAATCATTCATGAATGGTTAATCATTAAGAATGAATCGCATCGCGTCGTGGAGACGGTATTCCGTACGTACGCACGAGCGATGATATCATTTCCATAATTATTGAATTGAATTGGAGTGGATTATACAATATATCAGAATCAATATGATTTTGTAATAACTATGTATAGTTATTCTTTACACCATTATACCCATCCTTGTAAGGTGGTGGTGGAAAATAGATTACACCACGGCGTGGAGACGGTATTCCGTACGTACGCACGCGCGGTGATTTCTTTTTCCGTAGGATGGATAGATGGTGAAATAGGGTTGTTTCATACTTATAATAACATATCAGTATATTAGTGATACTGATGTTATTACTTCATACTGAAACAACCTAAGAAGAAGAAGTGGAAGAAGAAATAAAGATGAAAGAATTGGTAACGGTAATTACCTCTTCTTTGAAGCGCCTCTTTGAGACCTCCTCTTAGGGCACTAAAATTGGTCTTTGAGGAAGACCAGAACCTCTAGGATGTTTCTAGGGAAGTGGAGAAGAGATTTTGGCAGGGGTTTGCCGAGCTTGAGTGCTCAAATTGGTGTGAGGAGGAGGGGGAGGAGGTGTCCTTTTATAAGGGAGGAGAGGGGCACCTTAGGAATATCTCAAAATATTATTTTATTATAATGTCAAGTTCGGTTTTAATTAGCTCCAAATTGATTTATTTATAGTCTAAGGTGGGGATGGGTCTAAATCCTCTCATCCAATAGAATTTAGACAAGTTTAGGTTCCTATTTTAACCTTATCATTTAGATTTAACATTAAGTTAAATAATTTTACTTTTACCGTGTCTTCTTGTGTTCTTATACTATAAGGTTAATAAACTTACTATATCAAGCCAAACGAACCCCAAATTGTTTATTATTAATACATATATCCTTATCTAAGTCATTTGGCCGAACCTTAGATTTTTAGGAATAAAATAACAATTAATAATATAATATTTGATTTAAAAACTATTTTGTGTCAATTTTGACACTATTTGATATATGATTTTTGTGAAAGTCATAACAGAATTATATGTTCGAAAAAAGTTGATTAAATCAACACTAATATATCATAGTAACCTAGAAAATTAGTTTAATTCATAAAAAATCTCAAATTACATTTATTTTTGTGTTTATAACATCAATTATGTCAATATTTCATTAATAAGATAATTACTGCATCATCGTTGTGTCATAAATAAATTAAATTATTTTATGTCTAAAAATTACAAATAAAATACCATCATGTAGGAAATCTTCTTAGATTTCTAATGCATATTTACAATCGAATTTATCTTATGTATAACCCCATATTAAAAATGATTTACTTATTAAACTTTGATTTTAACTATTTTAACCTTTCTTTAAATAAATTAATAATAAATGTCCTAATCTAATCCAAGTGGGCCTAAATGGTCATATTTTATTCTTAAGTTTGTTTTTGGTCGAATTACACTTGTCCAATAGAATTAGGACATGTGTTAGGGTAATATTGATATCATATTTACCCTTAGTTACCCTATTTACTATTAACCGCGGTAAAAATAGTAAAAAGTTACTATTCACCAAAAAATTATTTTTATCTCATTGAACCACATTTTACTTACTGATATCAACCGTGTCTGTCGGATTTTTGAAATTCCATTCACAGAAGCGGTAAAATTAAGTTTTATGAAAAAATCTGTTTTTTAACTACCACTTAGTAGTTTCACTATTCATCAAAAAATGAAGGATTTCAGAAAAATGCCAAAATTTCATCCTAAGCTATATTTCATATTCCGAATTCAAAAATGAAGTCTATTTTACCAAATTCATAACATAGAAGTTGAATTAATTAATTTTATAATTAAATCCCGCTGTTAAGACAAATAGCGTGTTTTTAAGAAACAATTTCTATCAAAAGATTGACACTTGATTATGTCTGGTTTAAATGTGAAATTACAACCAATGACCAACATTGAATTAAATTGTAAAAATATATTCTAAATATACTTTAAAACCACTCAAATTAATAATTTATCACTATTAATTATTTCTATTAAAAAGTTGTGTTTTAATTATAATTAATAATTTTCACTATTCATCAGAATATGAAAGTTATCCGAAAAGTACCAAAATTTCACCTTAGGCTAAATTCGATACTCCGAATCCAAAAATGAAGTTCATTTTGAAATATAAGATTTACAGAATTTTAAAAAGTGGTTATTACTATTCATAACGGCTAGTTTTAATAATATTTTAATAGCATATCGTTGTTTAGTGAAACTCATTATTGCGTACTACACACGCTATCGAGGAAGGTCGCGATTGCGTGTATGCAAGGCAAGTCAAGGATGTGTGTTGTGCAAGCTCCTTTTGGTGTAGCGTACAACACAAGACATTAATAAAATTAAAAAGTATATTTTTTTTTATAAAATCTTGGGCTGTTACAAGTGTTCAGACAACAGCGTGAAGTAGTGAGGGAGGGTAAAGAAGAACATAGATGGAGGGAAAATGAAGGGGAAGGAAACTTTGGAACCCATGAGATCACTGATCCAAGAAAATTCCCCCACTAATGCACAATGTGGAACCCAAACAAGAAAGCAATGTGAGAAGAGGATAAAAATAACAAACCTTAGATTTGAGGCTTGATTTGTCCTAGAGATGGTTGAGAGGGAGTGACAGAATCACTAGACCTTCATGAGAGCTTGAGAGGTGCAACAAAAATTGGTTTGGTTATGGTTCTTTTAAAAAATCTAAGAGGATTCTATCAGTGCTACTAAAAAATTCTATTAAAGAGGGGTTTTATCAGCGTTAAATTAATAAGAGCTAATAAAAGACCTCTTTATGAGTGCTTTTTTAATGTTTATAAAGGTGTCTTTATCAACGCTAAAACATTAGTGCTGATAAAGTTGTATTTTCAAAAAATATTAATAATTATATTTATAAATAAATTTATTTGTAAATATATTTATAAATATTTTCATATAATTATAAATATATATATCATTATATATATTTATATAATTATATATGTATTTAATAAATATATATAAATATATTAATTATTTAAATATATTTATTATAATTTTATAGCTATTTAAATATGTAATTATTTATTTATAATTATATAAAAACTTTTTTAAAAAATATTATTTATTTATTTATAATTATAAATATTTAATTTTATTAATATATTTATAATTATTTATTAATAATTATAAATACATTTATATCATTCTACATATTTAATAAACTGATATAAATATAAATTTAACAAATATATTCATTATTTAAATATATTTATTATAATTTTATAATTATAAATATATTTATATCATTATATATTTATATAATTATAAATTTATTTATATCATTATATATTTATATAATTATATATTTATAATAAATATATGTAAATATAAATATAAATATAGTAAATATATTCATAGTTTAAATATATTTATTATAATTTCATAATTATTTATAATTATATAAATACATTTTAAAAAAATATATATTTATTTACTTATAATTATAAATATATAATTTTATAAATATATTAAATATACATTTATAAATATATTTATTTATAAATATTCATTTAAAAATATATTTTTCACTTTATTAATAAATATATAATCTTAAATTCGTGAGTGTTAAAAATGAGTGAAATTGAATAATTAAAAATGAGTTGACTTTAAAAATATAGAAACAATGGATAAGTTTTATTAATTATATTGATTATTATAAAAATAAAATATGAATATATATTGAAATAAAGATGAATACATATTTAAAATATTAAAACATAGTAAATAAATATATATAAATAAATATTAGAAAATGATTAAATTCCAAAAGAAATAAAAAAAATAAAAAATATTAAAAATGATTAAATAATACTAACTATAGTAATATTAAAAATAAATAAACAAAATTTACCTTTTAAAACATAATATATTAGATATATTATGTTACTAAATGAAACTCTAGAATGAATATTAAAATTTGAATAAACTGTTTAAATATTATGTGTGTGTTTCCATATAAGATTTCATTAAATATATAAATATTTGTGTGTGTGAAATTAATGTGTGTGTGTGTGTGCATGTGTGTGTGTGTACAAGTTTGATATATGTTAAATTGAACAAATAAATTATATAATATGTAGCGTCTATTAATGAAATAAGTAATAAAAAGATTAAATAAATTTCAAAAAAGAATAATTGTAATTAATTATATGGATAATTTAGAAAAAAATAAAATGAATTTTTATATATGTTATTGAATACATATTAATTATATAGAATAAATACATATTAAAATAATAATTGTTAATGAATAAACATGTATAAATAAATATTGAAAATGGATAAAATTACAAACATATTGAACAATGAAAATTTGAAAATAAATAAATTAAAAAAATATTAAAAAATTAATATTACTAATGAATAAATAATATTAAAAATGAAAAAAAATTGAAAACAAAATTATAAAGTAACAAATAGTATATATTGAATAAAAAATAAAAAATGATAAAATTTACCGATTAGAAACATAATATATATTAAATATATAATGTTAATAAATGTAATTCTAAAATGAATATTAAAAATTGAATAAATTGCAGAAATATTATGTGTGTGTGTTGTATATAAAAATGAATTAATTACGTATATGTATGTGTGAAATCAGTGTGACACGCGTTTGATATTTGTTTAATTGAAAAAATAAATGACATTCAATTAAATGTCCATTACTCGATTCAATTAGTCAATATATTTAATTAATATTATTTTTTAATTATAACCCATTTTTCACTAAATATATGGCTTATTTAATGTAAGCATAAATATTTTTTATTATATAAATCATATTTTTTGGAATAAAATATATATTGATATATATATACATATAGAAACATATATGAATATATTTCTATAATAAAAATATTAATTATATTAATGAATAATGATGTTTAATAACCATTAAAAATGAATAAGACATTAATATACTTGTAATTATTACATTTTATTCATTTTATATATTTATATTTAATATATATTATTTATTACTTTTTATAATTAATATATATATATATATATATTAAATTTATTCATTTTTATTAATAATTTTTTCATTAATAATTTTTTTAATAATTTTGTAATTATTCATTTTTAATTTTTCGTTAAATTATTAAAATTTAGTCATTTTTTATTTCTAAATTTAATATATACTATTTATTAATATTTATAATTTATGTATATGTATATTAAATTTATTAATTTTTATTAATAATTATTTAATTAATAAAAAATTTAATATTTTTTTTAATTTACTCATTTTTTATTTTTATTTGTTTAATTATTTCAATTTATTCATTTTATATATCTATATTTAATATATACTTTTTATTAATATTTATAATTTATTTATATATATATATTAGATTTATTAATAATTGTTTAATTAAAAAATAATATTTTTTAAATTTATTCATTTTTATTTTTTGTTTGTTTAATTATTTCAATTTTTTAATATTTTTAATAGTTGCATTTTATTTATTGGTTTATATAAAAAAATTGGGGCATAAACCAGGCTGAGTCGTGTAATTACTTAGTTAGGTGGCTTGAGTCATGTAAGATCTAATTGGGTTTATGATGGTGGGCCAAGACCCGCGGGAAGAAGATAGTGGGCCAAGGCTTGTGTGGTCCCATGAACGGGCCTATATATGTGTGTGTACTGTATGCGGGAGCCCATCCTCGTAGAAAAATTCTAATCTTGGCATGCTTCATAATGATATAAAAAGAAGTAGTCACCCTTATGCTATTTCGATGTGGGACTTGCACATGTGATCAGGATCTTTATCAATACTAAAAAAGAACAGATAAATGGTACCTTTGTAGCACTAAAAAAGCACTGATAAAGGTATCATTTATCGATGCTTTTTTCTAGCATTGATAAAGGCTAGAACTGTATATTCCATGTTTTTTAGTAGAGCCTTTATTCCTTCTTTAAGCTCTTATCTTATACAAAAACATTTTCCTTGGAAGCTTTGGTTCATCCTTTTACTGATATAATATAAAATGTGATTTCATTATTCTAGAATCCATGTAGAGTGAGATAATCACATGAAATTTTACTAAAGTATTTTCAATAATATTTTCCTAGGGATAAAATCAAACATGAAACTCCCAACTAATGGGGGGAGGATAAGTGTGCCCTGATTATCATGATTCGATTCATCCATTGTGATTGCATAAGATTTACCTTTTTCCTTTTTCTTCAATTGTTATTATGGATTATCACCCACATTATCCCCTAGATTGGGGAATTTATTCTCTTAATTCCGAAACTCCTTTCACTTGAAACACAAGAGTGTGGATGGTGCATTAGTCAGTATCCTCTTCTCCTATATTTCATTAACCATCCCGTTAATCTCATTTCTACATTTATGAGATTTATGACCCAAATTTCCACATTTAAATCACCTCCCAGTTCCATTCAATCAATTCCCTCGAAGCTTCTTCCCACATTTCCAGAATGCAAATAGATGGAATTTCTTTCCACCATTTGAGTTTTCACAAGGCATGATCTTCCATTTCTTATCCTTCCTGAATGGCCTAAAGGCCTTCTTTTTTTATTGATATTTTATAACCCCTCTTTCAAAGGATGAGGGGGAACCCTTACAAGTCTCATAGGCTTAGATATTTCATTTCCTATAGGCTTGGATACATTACAGGACATGTAGGTCTTAAGGAAATCATACAGATTATGACTACTTGAAACCGACCCTCCCTAGCATCTACATCGTGATCAACACTCCACCTTTATAAGGATGTTTGGCTATTTTTCTTGTGTAGGACCCGTAGATCTTCCTTTTCTTATCAAAACTATTAGAATAGTGGGAATATCCAATTTATGTTTCAATTTTCAGTGTCCATCAAATGTATTCTTCATAGATTCTAAAGTCTCTTGCATCCAAGGCCTTCGAAGACATAGTTTTAGTCGTCCAAAAAATCGATAAATTTTTTCTTTTAAGGCTGATGATTAAACTAAAATAATACCATTCAAGTATTGTAAAATTAGCTTCATAGGTACCATTATATTCGTCATCTTTTATATTAAGATCAAGTAATTTCTTCTCCATTTTTTCATATAATATGAGGGAAGTACTTACTGATAAATACCCCCTTAAATTCATCCCATTCCATAAATTCAATTTCTTTGTATTCCATTTTATTCTTAATAAGAGTCTACCACTGATATTTTTTTCCTTCCAAATGATAAATATCTATAATGGATTTTTCATGTCTTGATAATTGAATAACATAAAATATTCTCTCAATGGTGTTGATTCATTGCTCAACCTTTAGTGGATTAGACGATCCACTAAAAGAAGGTGGATGTTTCCTCATGAAATATTAAAAATATATAGTTCCCTCCTTTGATTATTTGGAAAATTGGAATAATTCATAGCCTCATAAAGTTTTGTGAGCATAGTAGAAAGATTTTTCATTCCAAATACTATAATTTTTGGTTGATCATGAGGAAAATCATTTCATTGTTCATCACACTTAGAATTAGCATGGTTCCTTTGGGTTTCATCCATTGACTCAAACCAGAAATCTTATCTTGAGAAATACTAATCCTAGTAGAGAACCACGTAATCATGAAAAATAATTTATAAAATATCTAAATAATGACACCTTCTTTTCTATCTATGAAACCTTAGGCATAACCTAGGTCATTCAAGGTCATTATTTAAATCCTTCATGATGGTTTATAAAGAGTTTGTGAAATTCCAAAGAATATACACTTGGAGTTTCAAACCAGGTTTTCAACTCAACCTACCTTCATACACCAAGTGATCACTGATTCAAGCTTAATGTTCCCTTTTCATAGTTTTTACCCCTAGGTACCTCTTTACTAAATCCACATCAACTTGGAGTATCCAAACAGGGATGTAATTTCATAGAATCCCCTTGATCTATCCTTCGCCAAAATTTTAGTATATTTCCCTATAATTAAAATTATCCTTACACTTATCCTTAGATATACTAAGACATATACTTACTCATATCCCTAGGGATATCACTAAAGTTTTTATAATCCTAATCTCCAAATATTTACTAAACCTTTACTCTAATATAAATTGTAACAACCCAATATTTTCATACATAAATATCACATCTTTTTAGATGAATATTCAATAAATTTTATCAACACATTCTTTAGGATAGTAATATTTTAGTGTCTTCATGTATTAGAAACAAAATATTCTTATTTCTTGAAAGATCTTTAATATCTTCCACAAATATCTTCTCACATGGTACTCCTCTTAAGCATGCCCTATATAAAAATTTCTTTATAATCTAGGGAAATAAACATAAGAAAAGGTGGACTCAAATGATAAATAAGGTAAAATATAAAATATATTAGTCTATGATCATATGAAATCATAATATAATAATAAGGGTATGTGATCATCAACATAACTTAGAAAGTTCATACCCAACATATCATAGATCATAAACATGTGTCATGGAATTAAACATTATTATTTCAGAAAACATGGGCTATAAGAGTTGGAAATCATTATAAATCAATCATAAACTATAATATTATGTCATAAAAGTATGGAACCATCATAAATATAGAAAACCATTTCATATTTCAAGGTTAAATATCAAGGCCATAAATATAGTAGATCAGGACTTATCATCTATTTACCATAGTGCATCAAGATGCACATATTTCCCATAGTATATTTGGACATAGTTATTTCCTATAGTAGATCAGGACACACCTATTTCACATAGTAGATTAGGATGAACCTTTTTCTCATATATTATCATGACACACATGTTTCCCATAGTAGATTAGGATGTACTTGTTTCCCATAGTGGTATCATGCCCATCGACTTGTTTCCCATTGTTATGTCATGAGATATTATGATTTACCTAATACATTGTAAAGATATATAGGAAAAAACATTCACATAAATAAAATCAAACATATGTGTACTATGAGATCAATAAAACATTAATCATTATAGAACTCATGAAATTAAATGGATTTCATAAACATTTCATCAAAGTATAAACTATGGAAAAGAGAACAGTTTTCACCAACATCTTGTCATTATAAACATAAAATATCTAGAAAAAGAATAATTATGGTATCCTATTATTATATCCCTCATAATCCTTAAGAAATATAAAATTATTTTATCTTATATGGAAAATGATTTTGAAAGATCAATTGGAATAATTTTTGAGGAAAAAAACTTTTCCACTTTGAAATCAGTTATTTTTTTAAAGTTGTGCACTTATAAATGAAAAAAAATTATTTGAAAATAATCTTGTAAAATTTTAAATAATTCTTCAAATCATTGATTCTTAATGACATCATTAAACTATTCTCATTTCATATAGGTTAAAAAATAACATTCCTTCAGTATATTTTCAGAAAAGTCACAAAGTATCTCATTTGGAAAATAAAAAAAGGATTCCTTTAAAACTATTTAGTAAAAATTAAAATATGGGTAATTTTACTAAAAAAATTATAATAAAATGGTAAAACCATTTTTTAAATCATTTTTATAAAACATGTTCATAGAATAGAAATATTCCCTGGTGGGGACTTAAACATAAGCAATCACGAATAATGATGATATTGTGAAATAAACCCTTACCTCAAGTATTGCCTTTTCTTGTTCACATTAAAACAAAATTTATAATAAATATGGATTTTTATACATTTATTCAATAACCAAAAATTTATCATACGATGTATGATTTATTTATAACATCTTATCACCAGTTTATTAATAATTTTTTATTAAAATCATAGTTTTGGGTGATAACTACTTCATTTTCCAAGCATGTTTTGATTTGGTACTTTGGGTCCTTATAATTTTGCCATAATACCATAAATTACAGAATTTTAATCAATTTATAAAAATCATATATATTAATTATATATATTTATAAACATTTATCAAAATTATAGATATAAAAATGGATTACACCATTCATGGAGATGGTAGGTCATACGTACTTATGAACGTTGTTTCTATTTTTCGATTGATGCAATGAAATAAATGTAAATAATAATTCGCATTTAAATACTTATTATATCATATATATCATATATATTCATAAAATTTATCCTTATTACTATCCATGTGAAATATAAATGAAAAATGAATCACATCGCATCGTGGAGATGGTAGTCCATACACATGCACGAGCGATGTTATCGTTTCCCAAAAAATGGATGATAATATGGTATAATGATATTATAATTAAATAGGTATAATAATTTTATAAATATAATATATATAAACATTAAACCCATCATAATTCTTATCCATAAAATATTTCAATGAAAAATTAATTGCATCTCTGTATAGAGACAGTAAGTTGTACGTACGTCTGAGCAATACATTCACTTCTTATTTGATGGTAAAGAGGGTCTATAATGATGTTTTTATAATCATAATAAGATTTAAGAATATTTAAGATAATTAAGTTATTATTTTATGATTAATATCATATATTTAGAGGATTTAAAGAAGAGCATAAAAAGGAAGTGATCTGTTAGAGTGATTACCTCTTCTTCGAAAGGGCTCTAGGGTTAGTATTTTGGGAATACAAGGAAGTGAATAAGATAATTTGACAAATTATGGTAAATATATTAGTCTCAAAGTGGTTTAATTAAGTGATATAGAAGGTTTAATTTTATAATTGAGGTGAGGGTCACTTTTGGAATTTTTTATAAGATTAAAATATATTAAGACTATTTGAGATCTAAATGATTCCAAGTAGACTATAAATGAACAGGGGATGGAATTTTATATCATATATTATCCCAATTTTACTTATTTAATATTTTTATGTTTTTTAAATAATTTAATAAAATATTAATCCAATAAAATATCATTATTGTTAATTTTGATATTATTCTTTACTTTGACTTTAAAAACATCAAGAAAAAAATTAAAATTTAAAAAACCATTTTATTATATCCTAAAAATTAAGTTTTAATCTATATAATTTTTTATCATAATAAATTTATTAAATTATTCTACTTTTTATATTTTTAATATCATTTATTTCATTTTTCCTTTAATTGAATAATTACTATACCAGAATTGTGTAAGCATTAAGGTAATTATTTATTTCCTAAAAATTAAAAATAAATTACCGTTATAAATATAAATATATTATATTTAAAAAATAACATTTATAGTCAAATATATCTTTTAGATAACCCTATATTAAAATATTATATTTATTAAAAATAACAGTATGACATGCTTGACTTTTCTTGAAGTAAAATACTATAAAGGTAATAATCTCATAAAAATGGTCACAAATGTCATAAAACATAAACTTGGATGACTATGGATGCAATTAACACATAAAATAAAATTTATCCATGTTTTTAGGTTATTTAATAGTCCTTGTCAATTTATTTTTAACCTAAATTACCTGATTTACCCATACCGTGGTAATAAAATTAAAATAGTTATTATTCTTAATGAACAAAAAACATGAACTATTTAATAACATTGAACCCATTGATTAAAAATATGAAATCCATTTTTTAATATTTAACTCACATAAGTTTCAGAATTTAATTTAAAATTAATTATGCAAAACCCAATGAAAAATAGTTTTCTTGGAAAAAATGTGTTTTAAGCCCAAAAATTTACTTATACCAAAAGAAGGTATAATTATGATTAAAATATAATTAATTAGAATATATATTAATAATTAGTAATTAAGTTACTTTTTTATCTAATTAAAATCATAAAGGGACATTTTAATATAAAGAAAATGAAAAATTTATAAAAAATTTCATTTTTCAAAATTTACTGAAAATTTAATCTTTTTTGAAAATTCTCAAAAAATCATCCTAAGATAATTTTGAAATTTTCAATTAAAAAATTATTTTTATTATTTAAAATAAATTTTCTAAAAATTTTAGAAATTAATTATAATATTCCCCCACAAGAAAAAACATTTTTTTGGAAAAAATATATTTTTTAATAATAGAATGACTTTATAAAAAATTAATTGATTATTTATTATGAATTTATCAATAAATTTATATTGAGTATGAAATTTATAAATATTTCATAAATTAGTTGATCATATTCATACCCTCTAAATTACCAGCTAGTTTATAACTTCCGCATTAAATAATAATGTTTTAGTGGTGTATTACGATTTGTTTAAACACAGTGTTTCATGAAACACAAGCTATTGAAGAAATAAAATTATTTAAAGAGAAATATATTATAAAAATATCCAAGTGTTATGTGACCAATGTCATGAAAAATGTTCCATATTCTTTATTGAATTTTATAACTTACAAAAGTGTATTAAGAATTATGAAAATTCATTGGAGGATGAACGGGTGAAGTTTAGTATTATTATTTTATATAATATATATATTATTGTAAAATAGGGATCATAATGTTGACTCAGAAGAGTGGTGTAAAGATTAATTTGGTGGATACATATGATAATGTATTAGATTTGTTAAAAAATCCATTATTACAACAATAACATGGGGGTCATGTAAAGTTATTGGGTATTAGATACATGAGACATGATATAATGGTTTTTGTCAATGTAAATAGTTTTATAATATAGGTTATCTTTATTTATCATTCTTTCAAATGTGTTGTGTATTTGAATAAATATTTTAATGATAAAAACCTCTCAATTTATGACTTTGAGATATCTATAATTGATGACCATCATGGAATATTATGGGTTTTGATGATATATTAAGATTAGCATGAGTAAAATCATTTATATGATTAATAATAGACTCATGTGATAATAATTAGAGACTTATTATATATAATTCCCCACTAAATTATATCACATGGAATGTCATACTATCATTAAAATACTTAGGTGTGTATACTTGATATGAATCTCCATTACCTGATTTTGATAATATACATATAATGTGAAACTTTATACTTTGTAAAAAAAATTATAGCCTTAAGGTTGATCTAATTATAGGTCCATTGGATATGTTATAGATCACGTCATTGGTTGGGTTTATCCAAGATCATAATTGTCCTATTATCTGAATGTTATAACATATGGTCTCTCATACTAATTAGGTTGAGGGAATTTATGGTCATGATTATTATAGTGACATATGATGTGTTTAAATACTTATATGAGTGAAATGTGGTGTATTCTTTCAATATAGCCAGACTATTTCATGGAATCATGAATATATATTTTAGAATATAATAGATTTTAATATTCCATATATATTGGTCACTCAATGTGTTAGATAAGGGGGTTAAGCTTGTATACAATGTATAGAGATACGTCTTTCATAGTAGTGATGTTTTACTAGAATCCTCTCTTTACTTACAATTATGTATTGGGGAATTTATAATTTTTTCAACACTATAAATTCTTGTAGGGTTGTAGGTTATGGAATAAGGATTAATTTTAGTATGAAGTGTTTTCATAAATAATTTATATAATAATAATTCCCAAAAGAGTTTATATGGATTCATATATAGTTATGAAATTTTACATAATTTTTTTGAGCCTTTACTGCAAGTGGTAAATTGTTAAAAATATACATTAAATCATAAACAATGTCATGATGAGGGACATGAAATTGTATTTTGTGTTATATTTTTGTTCTTAGTACCATGTCACAATGTATATGATGAATGATATTTGATATCACTCATTCAATTTTCTTATGTTGATTATCATGTTTCTAAATATTTTGATATATCATATGATGATATATAGATTCATTATTTATTGTTACAGTACTTTAACAATCACATAATTTAATTATGGGCTATTTTAAAGAGTTACAATGGTGGAGAAAAAAATTGGTTGTTTCATAATCTGTAAAATTTTATAACTCTGATAGGATCCTTACTTTAAATAAGTAGCTCTAGAAATAGTGTTTTTGAACCTCATAATATTAAATTAGAGTAAATTATCCATAAATATAGTTTTTAGACTTCATTGTATTACATTGGATTACATTAGATTACATTGGAGGTTTCAACTTATATTTGAACAAGAAGAGGTCATTCTTATAAGAGTACTCTGATCATGTGATATCCAAGAGTTAACAAACAATGATGATATAAATTGCATGATGATGGCATTCATGGTATAGATAATATGCTGGTTATTACTCAAATGTTATGAAAATAGAATATGTTAGTATATTTTTTATGGATATGTGCTTATATTAGCTATTGAAAGTTATATTTTATGACATTATTTCAATGATTAGAATGCTATTTTCTATACAACCACCACTGAATCGGTGATTTGGATGATAGAATGACTAGGAAATCATGCTCTCTCTCACCCCACTAAGTGATATTGACTAGATGGGGATTGAATATAGATTGGTTATGTTGTGATTTGGATCTGGTGTGGATGTGTATGTGGCGTGATTATGGTAGTGGGTGGGTGAATGATTGTAAAAATTTATGAACTCAAGCTAGTGGGAGTAAGCTTACACCTATTATGATATTTGGAGAGTTAACTTTGAGGTAAGATTAAGAAATGGTATACCTTATTGAGTTATACGTATGAATGAGAACGTGTAGATTTTTTGTAACCATATAGATAAGATTATTACATCTTCTGAGGTTTATGTATATCTGGTGATGACCTAGAAACCCTATGTGGTTATGGTTGGTGAGGTACATGATTTTATATTATGATCTTAGTATTTTTTTTTATTACTATGCATGCATGATATGGACTTTGTTGTTCTTCCTTAAGGGATAGCCTAATAAGTATGTGGATATAACTACCCCTAATTTTTCATATAAGTTTTCATGATTTTGTTAGTGAACTTGTAAATAAACGTTATCTCAATGATTAGGGTTAAAAACAACAACTTGATTTTAAAGGATTAATTTATATTCCACTATGTTATAGTATAAGTCTGGGGTTTTTTGTATGTTAGGTTTAATGGTTGTTTCGCAATAGGTTTTTTGTTTTCTACATTGTATGATATTTATAAATTCCACTATTGTGTTCTAATTGGGTAATTCCTCCAATAGATTAAAATTATACCATCGACGCCATTCATAAACATATGTTCTATTAGAGACGAGTTTTAGGGGATTTATTAAACCTCTTCACAGATCTATAAAGGGGTCTTAATGGAGTAGGTACATGACATCCCTTCATTAAATGGCAATACTGAGCATTAGTGTTCAACCCTAATAAAAACACACTACCACATTTTCACTCATTCATTCATGCATATCAGCAAGGACATCTAGGAGATTCACTATAATGATAGTGGGCTTGGTGATATTTTGTTACAATATACCTTTGAGATAACATTTATTTCAAGTTACATTTTTATTTATATTATGATGGGTGAGATATTCAATCTTGGGTTTTTTGTATTGGTTTTATGGTTTCATGTTGTGATATGAAGGTGTATAACACTTTATGCATGTTTTAATTCGTGATATTTTGATGTTTTAACTAAATTGTGAATGTATTTTTCATTATTAAGAGGTGGAATATTTTCTTCAAAGATAGTGTCGCTCATTATATATGAGTATACCCCAACACTAATCAGTAGCCTTAAGCCTTGAAAAAATGGTCTTGGTAAGATCACTTATCAATATATTAATACATGATATGAGTGGTTATATGATCCACATGGAAACAATATACACAAGTGACATAGGTGATTAGATGAATCATGCATCAATAATGAAGGAATTTTTCCATGACTAGTGAATGGAACACACCGTAAAAAAAAGAGGTCTTAGTGGTGGTTTCTTAGTTACGGTTCTATAAACTACCACTAAACAATGAATACTAATTATTTTTTAAAATATAGTAGCAGTTTAGTATAACCAACACTATATTTTTTATATTTTTGTATTTAGAAGTAGTTTTTTAAAAACCACCATGAAATCTTTTAAGAAACCCTAATCACCCCCCCCCCCTGATGAACCTTCTCCTCAGGACAGTGACCCTTGATGGTAGACCCTATTCCCCTTTTCTTAGTGATTATGACCCCTAATGGTAGCACCATCCCTAACCCCCATATCCCCATGAACCCATCCTCCTCCTCCCTTTACCTCGACCTAATTTCCCTTACCCCTGTTCATCCACAAGTCAGACTTCGTCGACCTCATCTCCTTAACCTCTATGTTGTATGTTACCCTCTCCTCGCTTGAGTGACCTTCCATGACATATGACCCTATTATTATGGGGAGTAATATTTATTCATTTTTATTTTTTATGTTTTTCATGTTTGGTTGAATCATTCTTATGTTGAATTTTTGTTCTGTCAGATCAAAACCCTACCCTGGTCAATGATAAAGTTGGGTGACGTAAAAATTCATTATACTTGTTTGGTTAAAAATTTATATCATTATATTTGAATTTATAAAGAGAATAATTTCAATCCAATATCTATAGATAAATTTTGGATCAATATACCTTTAAACACACCTCTTTATTCCAAGGGTTAGGAAGAATTTTTAGATTATGTAATTACAAACTGATCAGTGGATTGTCGAATAAAATGTTTGTTTTCTGATTTTAAGATCAATTGATGGTTGAATAGAAATTATTTATATTATAATTTATATTGAAAAAAGTTTCTTACCCGAAATTTATGTGGGAATTTTAATGGTGAATCAAATTTTATAGAAATTCAATACAATGATTATCTTGTCAATGAAACACAAAGTGACCCGCTATAGGAGAATTAAATTTAAAACTTAGTAAATGGTGTATTTGGATTTGTAGGATAAAATTTCCATAATTTTAATATATTAAAATAAAATTCAGTTGATCCTGGGAAGGTTATTCTTGTTTGTAATTTCAGTAGACAAAAAATGAGTTTTATGAATTAATTAAAGATGGAAAACAAGAACTTTATGAAGGGTGTTCCAAGTACTTGATGTTTTCTTTTCTACTTTATTTGTATCGTATCAAGTGTATTTGTGGAATTACTAAAAAAGTAGTGTCCATGATTTTAGAGTTATTTCATGATACATTTAGTGAATCTAATATCCCTAGATCATTCTATGATATGAATAAATTCATCAATAAACTTGGAATTCATTATACAGAGATACACGAATTACATAATGATTTCATGATTTATTAGGGATAAGAGTCTGATAATGAAGAATTTATAATATTTCATAGAATTAGATGTAATTAAATGATAAATAATGAGATTAAAAATCAATGCAACACTAAGAAGAAGTATAAGAAGAAAAATCTCCACAAAGGTATTGTGTTACTTTCCTATGAATCCACATTTACAAAGATTAGTCTTGTTGTATAAGACTTAATATGAAATGAAATAGAATGATTAGGATAATAAAAATTATGTAATGATGATACAACCAAAATATTCAACATCATGTAAGGTGTTTTATTCATTATATCTATATTTTTCTTCAGATTATAGGAATTTATGTATGGGGTTATCTTCTGAGGGTTTTAACCATTTTGGTACTTTAAGTACTAATTATAGCATATGGTGAGTTATTTTGATCCCCTATAATCTAAATCAATGGATTTGTATGGATAATACTTATTTCATTATTTCAATGATTATTCCTGTAAATTAAATTCATGGAACTAACATTAATGTATACCTTTAACCTCTAATCAAATAATTGTACGAATTATGGGATGATGCTGTGAAAACATGTGATTCTTAAATAAACAAACTATTCAAAATGCATGCTACTTTAATATGTAAAATTGGTGAATTTACTATATTAGGAAAATTATTTTGTTAGAATACTCATATTGGTTTGGATTTTCCATTTTATAATTTTCATTTTGAACCTCAAAAATTACATCATAGTAAAAAAATGTGTTTTATGTGTCATCGTAAATTTATTGATGCTTCTAATAAATTTAGTTTTAACAAGAAAAAATTCAATGGATATATTTAATTGATAAAGACATTGAATGTGTTATCTGGTTTAGAAAATTTGGGACAATTAATGAATGTCACTGTAGAATGTATAAAACATAATTAGTTTAAAGAAGGGGGTTAAGGTATGAGTATAATATCCAAAGTAGTTGGAACACAACAGTGGAATAAAATGAGTATATTTTTCATACTTCCTTATTGGGGGTTTAATTTTAAACATCATAATCTTGAAATAATGCATATTTAGAAGAGTGTCTATGACAATGTAATTTTTTCATTACTTAATGAGCATAGTAAATAAAAGGATCACCTTAATACTCATAAGGATTTGGAATTAATCAATATAAAGTGTGGATTTTTGTTAAATGAGAATGTAAAGTATCATTCAACTTTTTTACAATGAAAAATATTGATAAATATGTATTCTTTCAAATTTTAATCAATATAAAAGTGCCATATAGATATTCAAATAATATTTCATAGTTTATTTACTTAAAATATAGAAATTTACATGTATTGAAAAGTCATGACTCGCATATTTTAATCGAGCAGTTGTTTCCATTGGAATTACATAATACATTACCTGAAAAATATAACTATAGTTATAGTTGATTTGAGTACCTTCTTTAGATACCTTTTTGTGAAAACTCTAAATTCAACTGAGCTAGATAAACTTAAAGAAAGAACTATTTTGATACTTTTTTCATTTGGATATGTTATTTACCACTTCATTTTTCCTAGTCATGGTTCATTTGACTATTCATTTTTTGGAAGAATACAAAATTGATATACAGGTACACTATTTATAGATGTATCTAATTGAGATGTATGTTAATATTATTTTTATTTTCATTTATGAATTAAATTTTATCAAATCATTATGTAAAAAAATTAATATGTTCTTTATTTTATTAATCAGGTACTTAGGTCATTTCAAATCATGTGTTAGGAATAAATCTCAACCAGAAGGCTCTATCTCTGAAGGTTACATAGTCAAAGATTTATTGGCCTTATGTTCTAGCTATTTGGATGGTATTGAGACTATATTAAATTGTTTTGATGATATCACTAATTATCATTCTAAAAACCATTCATCGGTATTTCCAACTATTGGATTACCAATTAAAAAGGGGTAAAATTGTACACTAAGTTAATTGAAGTTACTACAAGTTTATAGATATGTTTTACCCAATATCCTTATTATAGATAGATTTATTGAATAATTTATATTGAAAACAAATAGATGATTAAGGGTTATAACTTGAAATGAGCTGTAATTAATGATATTTTTTAATAAAGATATTGTCTAATTGTTCACCCATTGTGTAAGTATATACTACTCCAAATCCTTTTTTTTAATTTTCAAAATATCCACATTATGGAGAAGTGGGAAACCTTATAAGAAAACCCCCATGAAATCATATCACCAAACTGAACAACATCCAAAAATTCAACATTCAGATTTCAAAATTCAAAAACACACCTCAAGCCCTACGCCATAATCGAATTGAGGCCACACAAATCCCAATCCATCCTTTTCATGGCTGGTCATTGACATTGAATATACTCATATTAATATTATTACCATTTTGTTATTTTGTCAATATTAAAAGTAAAACCTTATATCCTCATTTCTAAATAACGAATGTTGATAATTAAGATAAAATATCAAATGATTTAAATTTTTTGGCTTCATTTCCTCCAAGGTAGGCTAAGAGATTCGACGTATAAAATATTCAACGATTTATGTTTCATACAATTTATTAGGAAAAATGATTTATAAATCAAAATAGTTGTGTATTTACACTTTCATAGGTGGTTTTCGATTAAAATATGATTATTATAATTGAATTAAACCATCATGGTCAATTTTTAGTTGTCTTATTCAAATTAAATCAGGACATCATTGATAGAGGTATAATTAAATATTCATTACATTATACTTAATTAAAATTATCTTGCTTATTTCATACTGGTGATCATGCATATCATGATCTATGTTGGTCAGAGTAGGACACTAAAGAGGGGGTGAATTGAGTTCCTATAAGAAAATTGTTAAAAAGTTTATTTAAAAGGTTTCCCTAATTTAAAATAAAACTCTCCAATAAACATAGGTATTAAAATTATAATAGGTTGATTGATCAAATAGTTTCTCAGAAGATTGATTAATTATCAATTATAAAAATATGATATATTGATACATCTTCTAAAACTACTCTAATAAGGAAAAATAGTTATAACTATTATCCAAGACTAACTATAAAAGTAAAATTTATTTTTATGAAAAATGAATTAAAACAGAGAAAGACTAAATTGAAAACACAGTAGATATAAAATAATAGGTTCAGTCTCAAGCATAGACTTACTCCTCTCCACTTGGTTATCACCTACCACCAAGAAATCTATATAAATAAATATTTTGATCCACACCCTAGGTCAGGGTTAACACAACAAAACATAGACTGTCCAGGTCACAAGACCTTTACCACAGTTCTATGTGGGAACAAAAAATTACAATCATGTCACACAGGACCTCTTCCACAGTTCTTCGTAGGATAAACAAGTGTAAGAAGACAATTGTTTGAGGATATCTAGTATCCTCTAGTTCAGTGCAGGATATAGTGTGTGTTTTTAGTACAGATACACACACTACTTGAAATTTTATCTAAATAGTACACAATAGATCATAATATATTAAGAAGGGATTAGAAATGATTTGGTTCTAGACTCTCTAATGTATCAGATTCGAAGCTCGAGTCCTCTTCTAGAAACAGACACTAAAAATAGAGTGTCATGGAGCACTGTGTTATATCTTCTAGGAGGTTGAGATGTTCTTCTCCTTAAGTGTAATTGGATTCTCCTGAGATGATGGAACTATGATGAACAGTAGTTATCTGGTTCACATCTAGAAATAATGAATAATTCCTCGTGTGTTATTCTTTTTTGTATGGTGCTCATGGGGATCTTCTCGTATCTTCTTGTGTATGCATGTTTGCACGTGTGTATATCTTTCATGCGCTCTTCTTTTTATTTATATTATTGTAGCCCAACAATGTGCATACTTTAGGTAGACATAGTACCTCATATTTCTGACATCCTAATTCAAGATTTCTTAAAAAAGGTATTAAATTAATCAGTCTCATTAAAACACTCAAAATATGACCATTAGAAATAATTTTAAATATAAGAAATTTCAATCAGTCTATCGGTGACTCCTCGGTTGGTATATCCTTCTATTGGTGAATCATTCTATCGGTGTGTCATTTTTTCCATTTTTCCATGCATCAGTGACTCATTTTAATTATCAGTGAGTCCTTATATTAGTATCACCATGCATCGGTGGGTTATTTGATCCAACGGTAGGTCATCTGGGTCGGTAGGTCATTTACATTAGTAGGTCATCTGCGTTGATAGGTCATTTAGATTGGTAGTTCATCTATATCAGTAGTTCATCTACATTGGTAGGCCATATGTGTCAGTTGGTAATTTACATCGGTAGGTCATATGTCAGTAGGTCAGTTGCATTGTTGGTATCTCATCTCTTATGTCACTGTCAGTCTGTTACACTTAGAAAATATTTTTTTTTGGACTATCTTACAACATAAATGTTAACAGAATGTACCAAATTTATGTGAGATCATAGATAAACATAATTTCTCATATTGAAATGTAAATAATCATGATTTAAATGTTTACACATGATTAATAGGAATTAACATGATTTTTTATTATTAAAAATATTAATACTTGAGAGGGTGGCCAATATTCTCATATGGTCCAACAATCTCCCCATTTTTGATGATCTTAAATCATGGAATTATTTATTAAAATCATTTGATGTTGAATGAAATCATTCTACTTATAATCTCTCATTATTGATATATAGATAAGGTTCAAAGGTAAAATAAAGAGTTGGTATTAAAAAAATAACATATATAAGAGTGATATCAAAGGTAAAGTAAATAATAATAATTCCAAATTGTTCTCCCCCTTTTAGGATTTTCAAAAAGTGAAAGGGTGTTAAAAATTGTTCTCCCCAATTAGAGGATAATAAAGAAGAACACAGGTAGCAAAGAAATAAAAATTATCATAAAGTAATAGATATAATAGAAATAGATGAAAGACAAGAACACAAAATTCCATTAAACAATAAAGTACAATGTGTTAAAAGTTGCCAAAAAAATAACAAAAGTCAAGAAAACAACCCTATAAGATAATGATCCACACTACGGTTGAAGATAAATAGGTTCCTTCCCTTTATTAGAGGGATAAATAGAGGGTCCATTAGGTGTGGGATGAGAAGTTGTAGGGTCTGAAGAGATTTTCATAGGAGGTAGGATCACTCTTTCTGGAACATTAGGAACAATGATGGGTTTGTGTTCAGACAACACAAAAGGTTTAATATGTTCTTGGATCACTGGTCAAATCTGAGTCAAGTCCTGAGCAACTAAAATTTGAGGTGGAGGCAATGATCCAGGAGGTTCTAGAGGTGTAGCAGCAGGCACTACAATTGCTCCACTTTGGACATGAAGGTATGGCTTTAATAGTTTGATGAAATCCTTAATAATCTCACCACCATACTTCATTTATTTCTCAAAGTCATCCTTATTATTAATTAATTTGTCCAAAAGAGAAGTGAAGTATTTCAAATTCTGTACTTTATATTTAAACTCTTTGGTTGCTTGAGGAAAAGATAGGTTCTTTATCAAATAGTTAAACAGAATGGTCAACTAATGCTTAGTAATGATATTTTTAAAATAGTAGATCGCCTTTTCTATAATTTGAGTATTTGTAGTTTTAGAACTCTTAGAATAGAGTCTAACCATATCATGAACTTGATAATTTTTCTTCTTAGTCATTTTAAGGTTTCCCAATCTAAAGGAATGAAATAGATCTTGAAGATCCTCCTTAACAAAAGTTCTGAATACCTTAATGTCTATAGTCTAAGAAGTCTGACCAGATGTAAAAGGAGTATCAGTAGGAGCTGAGGTATGAGTCTTCACAGTTTTAAGAACAGTATCTACACAACCTTTGTACTCTGATGTCAACATATTTATTTCAGAATCAAGACCAGTCATTTTTTTCTCAACTTTTCAATGCTTGAAACAATTTTCACATCATTTGTAATTAGGTTGGGTTTAATCTCCTCTATCACTTTCTTTGAAACATTAGCTGTATCATCCTCACTTATACCTACTTTCTGACTTGAAACAAAAACCACTTGCCCAGACTACCTCATTTATTATATTGAATATCTGAGAGAGTGTAATTCATCACTCAACTCAGTGTTTTCTCTTCTAGCTATTCTAATCTCATGCATCATCTAAGATTGAACATCTATATTTATAGTTGAAATTTTTTATTCTTAAAACCTTTCAAAATATGATTTAGTGATAGAGTCTCTAGGAAGGGTCTCATCCAGTGATTCCCTTGCAAAATGTATAAAAATTTTATCATCAGAGTCTTCATAATAAAAACCCAGTGCTACATACCCTAGATTTCATGCCCATTAAACTATTACATCATCATCCAGATGAGTGAGAGTATCAATTCTTACTCTTAAAAGTTTACCCTCTTCACCATCTTGATCTCCCTTTCCTTGTGGATCCCCCTCAATTTAAGATCTCCCCATTGGTTTCTCATTTTCATGATGATGTCTTATTATTTCATAAACTAAATGAGGTATAGGAATTGCTTGAGTTTCCACTTCAACAACAACTTCAGCATTTTCTCTTACTTCAACAGCTTCCGGATTTTCTCTTACTTCAACAACAATTTTAGAAGGTTCTTCCAACTGAGCCTGATCCATTGCTTCAACCATTTCAACATCTTCACCTTGATCATCCCAATTATGGTTATCATAACTTTCATTGCTTTCTTCATCATCATGTCCAGATAAATTCTCTTCATTTACATTTTTATCACCATCTTATTCACCTTATTCCTCTTCACTACCACTGCCACTTTAATCATCTTCACTTTCTTCTTCTTCTTCAGATCCACTCAATCTACTTACATATTCCACACTACTTGAGACTTCTGTCTCCTCATCAACATTTTCTTCAAGTGTTATATCATCAGAGGTTAAGGAAATTTGAGGGCGATGAGGTCCAAAATAAAAACTTTTACGTGGTTCAGTGGTGTCAGGATCACTTTTATCATCAATAGGTAACCCCTGATCTCTTACTAGAGTGGCAGGATCTTCTTCTTATGAAGAGAAAACAACTTCCGCATTTGGTCCCAGACTAGGATAAGCTATATTATTAGGCCTAGTTGGATATTCCACCATATTGAACTTATCATAAATCTTATCTTCATCTCCAACCCATTCTCTCTTCCATGGGTTCTAGCTTATTTTCATCCTCTTACAAATCTCTTTACTGAGTCAAATCCCACTGCACTCATAAACAAATTCCTCTCCTTAATTTACACAACCTTTCTATTTTATCATATATGAGATCATACTTGGATAAAATAGGGAATTGGTTTTGTAGGAAGGTTTGATCATTTCATTCATGTCCACAGTAAGGAATCTACACAAATTTACCTTGATCCCTTTTCTTAGCAGATAAACCATGTAGACATATTGATACTTTAGAGAAGAAAATTCCCATTTCATATGATATATCTGATGCTGAATAAACTTAAATAAGATTCTATATTCTCCACTTAACTCTATATCAATGGGTCTTCTGTGCTCATCATTATTAGTAAGCTCCTTCAAAGCTTTCTCAAAGTAGAAAATATCACTATTAGGTGGATAGGTAACTTTATAATCATAAAATACACCTTCATGAGGAACTTTAAGACATTAATCCCATTGTCTTGAAGAGAGATATTTTCTTTCCTCTCACTATGGACTTGATCTAGGAAACATCACTTCCTTCTAGAAGGAACTCCATATTCGTGTAAAATTCATGAACTAGCTTCGGGTAAAAGGGTCTTTCATTATCTAAGAACCACTCAAGAAATCTATGATACTGTAGTACCTTGAGCAGTAGATACATTATTTCCTGCATCTATTTCTTAAGAACTTCATTTTCTAGAGTTACAACACGGTTTTCCATGTAGGATTTACAGGTTTTGAAGATTTTCCTGATTCACCTTTCTATTTCTTAGTTGCACGAGACTCGCCACTATCAAGAGATCACTTCACACGCACCATTCCAACATTTTGGTTTCAAGGTCAGAAGGTGAAAGATTGGGGTAGAGAGAGAAATGGTTGAGAGAGTGTTGGGGTAAAGGAGTAGATTGGATCAATTCAAATTTAAATCATTTAGGTATTTTAAAATCACAATATCATGAAATCGTGAACCAGGTTCAACAAAATCAATAAAACAGTGTTGTTTTGGTAAAAACATAAAATAGATAAAGATAGTGAGTCATCGGTGTTGGAATGACATATTTTTAATAATACTAATGGTGTCAGTGTCAGCATAAAAGGGTGTCAGTAAAACAAAGTATCCTTGTTGGCATGACATAGTGTCGGTGTCAGCATGACAATTGTTTCAGTATGGCAATGTTATTAGTGTCGACATGACATTGTCAGCTTCATAACGTTAGTTTTGGTATGAAAACTTCACTTAAAAGGGTAAAAGGAATATAATCACAAGGTCCTATAGATTGATCATTCTTAACTCATGTATGATGTATTCCATTCTTTCAGTGTTCAATGGCTTAGTGAAAATGTTAGAAAGATGACGTTCAGTGCTAATGAAATCTAAAGTTATATCACCTTTTTGATAATGGTATCTCAAAAATTTATGCCTCGAATCAATTTGTTTTATCATATAATGTGAAAAATGATTCTTATAAATCTTAATAGCATTTTTTTATCACGATTTATAGGGACATGTCTGAATTGATATCCATAATCTAGTAATGTGTGTTTTATCCACAAAATTTGTGCACAACAATTACTAGCAGTTATGTATTCAGATTTGGTAGTAGATAATGAAATATAATTTTGTTTCTTACTACACCATTAAACTAGAGACTTTCCAAAAAAGTGACATGTTCCATAGGTGATTTTTTTATCTAACTTACAGCCACCAAAATCAACATCTAAATAACTCACTGAATCAAAGGGTTGTCCTCTAGAATAGAACAGTCCTAGGTTGGAAGTATATTTGATGTATTTGAAAATACTTTTAATAGTAAGAAGATGATATTCTTATGGGTTTGGTGGAAAACGTTCACACATGCATACACTAAACATAATATTTTTCCTACTAGCAGTTAAGTAGAGTAAACTTCCAGTCATTACTCTATAAGTGGTTTGATCAACAGATTTACCATTCTCATCAAGATCCAACTTACAAGTGGAACTCATTGAAGTATCACAACTTTTAGTATTATCTAAACCAAAATTTTTTAGAATATATTTAGTATATTTATTATGATTTAAAATAATACCTTCCTTATTTTGAAAGATTTTAAATCCAAGAAAGAATTTTAGTTCACCCATCAAACTCATTTCAAATTCATTTTTCATCATCTTTAAAAAATCAATACATAAAAAGTTTTTTGAATATCCAAAAATAATATCATCAACATATATTTGAACAACTAAAACATCTTTAGAAATTGTTTTTATAAATAGAGTATGATTATATATACCTTTTATAAAACATTTTGAAATAATAAAATTGATGATCTTATCATACAAAGCTCTTGGAGATTTCTCTAAACCATATAATGTTTTTGTTAATTTAAAAACATTATTTTTAAAATGAGTGTTTTTAAAACCAGGAGGTTGTTCAACAAAAAAATTCTCAACTATATACCCATTTAGTAATGCACTCTTGACATCCATTTGATAATGTTTGAAATCTAGATTTGTTTTTATAGGAAATCATGATTATAATGGCCTCAAGTCCAGCTACTGGTAAAAAGGTTTCCTTATATTCAATTCCTTCTTCTTGAGTATAACCTTGTGCAACCAATCTAGTTTTGTTTCTAACTATGTTACCATCTTCATCTACTTTATTCCTAAACAACCATTTGGTGCCTAAAGTCAAGGTGTCTCTGGGTCTATATAAAAGTTTCCAGATTTTGTTTCTTTCAAATTGATTTAACTCTTCCTATATAGAAATTACCCAAAATTCATCATTGATAGAATCATTGGTGTTCTTAGGTTCAAGTTGTGACAGAAAATCTTGATGTTCAAACTGATTTCTTAGAGAAGCTATAGTCTATGTTCCTTTGTCTAAATCACCAACAATATCATCTAAAGTATGGTTCTTGAGAGTTCTAAAAAGTATAGAAAACAAAGGTCTAGTCACTTTAGGTTATTCAATAGGTTCATGTTCATTATGACTAGAATTTTGATAATTTCTAGAACTAGAAGTTTTAATAGATTTCTTCACAGGATGCTCAGACGATTTAGCATTGATGTCCAGGTTTGACATATCATCCTCAAAATTATCTAAATAGCTCTTTGGATCATGTGGATCTTTCTCATAAAATTTGACATGTACAGATTCTTCCACACATTTGGTTCTCTTATTGAAAACTATATAGGATTTTCTAGAAATTTAATAACATAGGAAAATAATTCATCACCCATGGAGGTAAATTTTTCCAAATTATCCTTAGTGTTAAGAATATATACTTTTCAACCAAAAACTTTTAAGTAGTTAACCTTGGGTTTTCTATTGTTCCAAAAATAATAGGGATTTATTTTAATGATAGGTATAATCAAGACTCTATTGATTATATATCATGCTATATTGATAGCTTCTTCCCAAAAGTATATTGGTAGGTCATACTCACTAAGCATGGTTCTGTAAATTTCTTACAGGGTTCTATTTCTTCTTTCTATAACTCCATTTTGCGAGGATGTCCTAGAAGCAGGGAAGTTATGACTACAACCATTTTTTAAGAAAAAGGATTCAAACTCTTGGTTTTCAGACTCACGACCATGGTCACTTCTTAGGGTTTTAATTCTAGGACCACTAATAATTTCTACAGTCCTATAATACTTGGTAAAATTAGAGAAAGATTCACTTTTGTGATCTAAGAAAAAGGTCCAAGTATATCTAGAGTAGTCATATTCAAGAACATATACATAATTCTTCCCACTTAGACTTGAAACTCCCGAAGGTCCAAACAGATCCATGTGAACCAACTCGAGAGGTTGAGAATTTGAAACTTCTTTCTTTGGTTTGAAATAGATTTTGTGTTCCTTACCCTTTTGACAGGAATTACAAACATTGTCATTTTGGAACCCATGTTTAGGTAGATCCTTGACTAAACCATTTCTAGTAATATTTCTAAGTGAGTGTACATTGCAGAGTCCTAATATCATATTCCAAAGACAATATTATTTATGAAAATCACTCAAGCATGAAACATTTTGAGAAATTAAAGAATCTAAGTTAATATAATATATATTTTCATTTCTAATAGAAAAAAATTATAACTTATTTTTGGAGTTAAAAATATTTCATGGATCATTTTAAAATTTAACATTAAAATAATCATCACATAACTGAGAGATATTAAGTAGATTGTATTTTAATACATCAACAAAAAGAAATTTAGAAATTAAAACTGAGTTAAAGTTACCAATATGGTTGAGGCCAATTATTTTTCCTTTATCATTGTCACCAAAGGTGATATTCCCACCATCAATCTTTATCAAGTTCTTGAAGCATGATTAATCTCCTTTCATGTGTCTTGAACATCCACTATCCAAGTACCATAAGCTTTTATAGGATCTCTTCAAGTAGTTTTCCTACAAAATATATTAGACAAGAAATTATTTTGGCACCCAGATTTTTTTGGGTCTAATAAAATTAGTAATAAGAGGTTTGGGAACCCACACTTTCTTCATGGGTTTCCTATAAGTAGTATGTAAATTATTTGAAAAAATAAAATTTATTTGGTCCAAAAAACTTGAAACAGTAGAAGATTTTTCCTAGTTGTAACATGTAGAAAATTTTTCAGAACTAGGAATAATACTATATTGACATGATTTTTATACAAAATGAGTTTTTTCATATTCCTCTTTCATGGTTGGTATCCTATTCTAGTAGTATACTTAAGAGCTACTTGTTTATCAATAATTTGAACTAGGATTTATTTACCATTCGTAAATCTATCTAGATCCTTTTTCAATTTCTCATTTGATAATTTAAGTTCATTTTTCTTCTTAAGTAGTTTATAATTTTTCTCTTTTTCCATAAAAAGTTAAAATTTAACAATGGTAGTCAAATCATGATGTTTCTTTAAAGATTTGTATTTATATTTTAATTCATTACAAGTTTCTTATATCATTTTTAAATATTCAAAAATTTCCTTATTTTTCATATTTTCAAAATCACATTCATCTTCGAAATAATAGGAATTATGCTCAGAACAATTTATTATTACCTTAGATGTGTTTTTCATAAAACATATATTTGATTTATTAGACTTTTCATGAGAGGATTCTGAGTCACTTGAGTTATCCTTAGAAACACTCCAAGTTTCCATTAGGGCCTTTTTATAATTTTCGTCCTTATCATCATACTTCTTCTTTTACTTTAGATTAGGATAGTCAGCCTTTACATTTCCCTCTCTCTTACATTCATAACAAATCATTTCACTGGAAGTATCACCTTTCTTATAATCCTTCTTACAATGCCCCTTGTGATCATACTTACCTTTGTAGTTGGGATTTATAAAGAATTTCTTCTTTCTATAAATTTTTTTAAACCTTCTAGATATTTGGTCCATCTCCTCATCACTTTCTGTTGATGAGTGTTCATCACTTGAACTTTCAGTTTCATCCTGAAATTTTTCCTTCTGCTTGGAGGTAGTAGATTTGAAAGTAATAAACTTTATTCTGGGTTCATCATACTCTTATTTATTGACTTTTAGTTCTTCCTCATACATCATCAACTTGCCTATCAGCACCTTTACTGGTAACTTGATAATATCACATGATTCTCTCATTGTTACAGAAGTTCCTCTCCATCAATATGGTAAGCATCTAAGTATTCTCATGGTTTGTTCCTTGGTTGTAACATCCCTTCCCAAAGAGATCATAGTATTCAAAATTTCATTAAACCTAAAATACATGTCAGAAATAGGCTCACCGAGATTCATTATAAATTTATCATATTTCATAGTATATGTGTTAAGTCTCATTTTCTTAACATTAGAGGTTCCTTCATGTGAAATAGATAAAGTGTCCAAAATTTCATGGGTTGATTTATATGCAGAAATTATGTTAAACTCTTCATCACCTAAAGAACAGTATAGGGCATTCATTTCCTTGAAATTTTTGTTATATGTAGCCTTAGTTGGGTTCTCCCAAGTATTTATAGCTGTAGTAGTAATCTTATATTCATATATAATTGAAGACCAAATATCAAAACCCATACTTTCTTAGTGCATTTTAATTTTATTTTTCCATTGTGCATAATTTGTTCAATTAAATAATAGAGGTATGTTGGTAGCAGAACCTTCAAATATATTATCCTTTATAAAGAAATAGGATTTTAAAGAACTATAAATTTAGAACTAACATAAATTTAAAGATCTTTAAAATAAAACTAAAATCACAATTGAAAATGATTTTCAAATATATTTATAATTTAAAATTTTGAAAACAGTAAAATGAAAAACAACCTATAATACCAAATGTTTTTTTGGAGTAGGGAATTCAATATGGTTTTAATTGAGTTCCTATAAAAAATTCTGTTAAACATTTATTTAAAATGTTCCCCTAATTTAAAATAAAATCTACCAGTTAGCCAAGGTAGTAAAATTATAATAGGTTTTACTGTTCAAATAGTTTCTCATAAGATTGACTAATTATTGGTTATAACAATATGATATATTGATAAAAAATTTGAAACTACTCTAATAAGGAAAAATATTTATAACTACTATCCAATACTAACTATCAAAGTAAATTTTAGTTTTCTGAAAAATGAATTAAAATAGAGAAATGGTAAATTAAAAACATAGTGGATATAAAACAAGAGGTTCAGTCTCAAGTAGCAACATAGTCCTCTCCACTTAGTGATCACCTACCACCAAGAAATCTATATAAGTAAATATTTTGATCCACACCCTGGATTTGGGTTAATACAATAGTAAACAGACTATCCAGCTCACAAGACCTCTACCAAAGTTCTATGTGGGAACAAAAAATTACAAAAAGGTCACACGGAACCTCTTCCATAGTTCTTCATGGGATAAACAAGTGTAAGAAGATTGTTATTTTAGTATATCTAGTATCCTCCAGTTTAGTGAAGGTGACAGTGTGTGTTTTTAGTACAGATACACACACTGCTTGAAAGTTTATCTAAATAGTACATAATAGAGAAGAATGTATTAATAAATAATTAGAGATGATCTGAGTGCTATCCAATTCAGTTATGGACTCTCTGATGTATCGTATTTTAAGATCAAGTCCCCTTTAAGAAAAAAACACTAAAAATAGAGTGTTGTGGAGCACTATGTTGTATCTTCTAAGAGGGTGAGATGTTCTTCTCCTTTAGTGTAGTTGTATGCTACTGAGATTATGGAAATATGATGAACATTATTTCTCTGGTTCACAACTAGAAGGAATGAAAAATTCCTTGTGTGTTCTTGTTTTCTATATACTGATCGTGGGGGTCTTCTCGTATCTTCTTGATTATGTGTTTCTTTACGGATCTCTATCTTTCATGCACTCTTATATATATATATATATATATATATATATATATATATATATTCTTGCATCCCAACAATGTTCAAGTTTGAGGTAAACACAGTACCTCATATTTATTACATCCTCATTTAAAATGTCTTCAAAAAGGTATTAAATTAATCAATCGCATTAAAATACTCAAAATATGACCATTTGAAATAATTCTAAATAGAAGAAATTTTAGATGGTCTATCGGTAAGTCCTCAGTCAGTATCTCCTTCTTTTGGTGACTCATTTCATTAGTGTGTCATTTTTTCAGTCTTTTCATGCATTGGTGACTCGTTTTAACTATCAGTGAGTCCTTGTGTTGGTAGAACCATGCATCGATAGCTCATTTGAACTAATGGTAGTTCATCTGAATCGGTAAGTAATTTACATAGGTAGGTCATTTGTTTTGGTAGGTCATTTGCATCATTAGGTCATCTACGTTGGTAGTTCATTTACATCAGTGGGTCATTTGAATTGGTAGGTCACTTACATTGGTAGGTCATTTACATTGGTAGGTCATTTTTTGGTAGGTCAGTTGCACTGTTGGTATCTCATCTCTTCTATCGGTGTCAGACTATTACACTTAGAAAATAATTTTTTTTTGGACTGTCTTACAATGTAAATGTTAACAGAATGTACCAAATTTATATGAGATCATTGATAAACATACTTTCACATATTGAAATGTAAATAATCATGATCGAAATGTTTAGACATGATTAATATAAATTGACATGATTTGTGATTATTAAAACTTGTAATACTAGATAGTGTGTCCAATAGTCTCTATGGACTAACAATCTATTTATCTTGGATTTATAAGAGAAGATGGTTTATTATGTGTATAATGAAATACATAAGGTATTGAGTGTTTTTATACACTTAAAAAAATATACTTGTATGATATGAGTGATAAAGTTCAATTTTTTACTTTGTGATAGTGAACCTCATCATCCAAAACAAATTCAACATTTTTTCCCTAAAAATATTGATACAATAGAACAAACAAGAGAGCATGAAAATTAAGAACTCATAACAAATGAGTTTGATGCCAATGTATATAATGAAGATGAAGATAATTAAATGTATAAATTTTAAATGAAACTATAATATATTGTTACCTTATTTTAGGTACTTCACCCCTATTTTGTTATAATTTGTTTAGGGATTATCCCCGGTTTTTTTTTGTGAAAGTTGGAAATTTTTGGATCTTTGTGGAGTTGTACGCATTTGGAACATGTTTAGGGAAAACAAAATGGTTTGGCCTATAAAACCATGCTATATGTGATGGTGCTCTAGAGGGGGGCATATGGTTAGTGAAAACAATGAGACATATCCCTAAAACTGTGTCGTCTTGGATAGTGAGGGTTGGCACAGTTTTTAAACTATTAGTTTAACTATGACACCAAACCATGAACCCCATCCAAAAATCTAGTAGGGATGCACAGTTAGGGTGCAAGGTTACTATAAACTATGTGGCCTATTCTGCAATCCATGTGTACAGTTCTTAATTCTAGCAAAAAAATTATTAAAAATTCCAAGACCCCCAATATAACCTCTAATCACTGCCACTCTACCATAATATGATTCTTTGGTCTTTAGAGGCTCTCAAGAAGATATTTTTACTCCTCTAACCTCTTCACTTTCAAATTGAAGTTTCGATGGAAGTTTTTGACCCCTATCTAATAAGTGAATCTATTCTCATTGGTTTCTCCTAATCCTATCTTCTGTCCTTCTTAGATATTGATAGATCGTCATTTTTTTATGGTTCTTATCTCAGTTTTTATGGATCTTGATTCAATTATTTATTTATTGATCTCTTTCACCACCATTCTTTTTGTCGTTACCATTGTAGGTGTTCATTTAAACGTGTGATTAAAGGTAGGTGGTTCCATAAGGATTTACCCAACAATTGAAACCTGATTTTTCTTGATTGATTTTAAATGAGTTTTTAATTGATTTAAAAATTCATATTTTATATGATTTTATGTTTTATTTAAAAAGGGCATAGAATTTTTAAACCACACATATTAATGGAATCAAAATTATTGGGTGGATTTTGAGAAAAATGATGGATTAAATTGAAATTGGATTTGATGCAATGATTTGATGTTGATTCTTGAGAAAATTATCTTAAAATAAAATATGATTTAAATGGAAGGAATTTGATGAATCCCTGTGATTTGTTTCTTAAATGGAAAGGCATGTTGAAAACTGATTTTTGGAAATTGAACTATGAATGATTAATTGATTTTAAATGATTCCTTTGACCATGATTGATTGATTGATTGATTGAATCACATATGATAATGGGTAGTTAGTGATTGATTAGGAGCATGTTAGGACTCTGGATCCCTAGAAATGGATTAACAATGACGACACTAACTAAACCATATTCGGTGTTATTTCCTATAATAGTACCCCTAAGGGGGTGTTGATTGATTTCCCATAATGGGTCCCCTATTGGGGTGTAGATTTAAGTATATACGCATATCTTGAGTCATTAAGATGATTGAGAAGTGTGTGGATATTATATCCAGAAAATAATGTACCTCGGGGATTATGACGTGATTTTTTTTTATTTGACGTGATTATAAATTCCATTGATTATAGAACTGATTTATTCATGCCAAATATTTTATATATTGTTTTATATAAAACTATATTTTAATCCTGTTTTGATATATCTTTTATCTTTTTGAATTGAAATTGTGTTTTTTTGTAAATATATAAATGAATTTTCATCCCTTGTTTTATTTAAATTGATAGCATAAATTTTTTATTGATATGGAATTTATTATGGAATCTTTGGTGGTATCCAATTGTGCTCTTTTTCTCACACCCTAACTTTTCCTTCAAGAATTTATATATTATCTTATCTTAGGTACAATAAAAGGTAAAGTGTCACTTAGAGGTGCTAGGTGTACTTGATTTATGGGACCTAGAGTGATAGAGGTGATCAGTGGAGATGTGATCCACCTATTACATGGGTTTTCAAAGCCTTTCTTTGACATATGTTGTGCCTTTTGTGATTTACTATTTGGGAATTGTTTTACCATCTTTTTTTTGGTACTCTTTCCTTGAGGAGTGTTTCCATACCATCTTGTATCATTTATCTTCCACTATTTTGTGGAAAAATCATTCCCTTTTGATTTTTTACTAAATTCTAGGTGCTAGTCACCAACCTATGGGGGTTGGGAATGCCCTTTGGGCCATGTTAGGACTGGATAGGGTATTAGTGTATTGAGGTATCTGGGATTTTTTGTAATAGACTGGTGTCAAATGTGAATGTTTTTCATCTTTCCTTAGTGTCGGTATATATTTAGGCTTGCTCTAGTAGACATAAGGTCGGGTTTTGGGGACTTAGGAGGTAGTTATGAGCTAGTGTCTGACCAACTCTCATTGTAAAAATCCTTAAGTCACCATGGGTGTTTGGGGAAAGGATATTTTAAGAATAGTTTGATCGGATTCTAGTTTTTCCCCTACCTTTTATTTGAGTTTTTTGAAATCTTGATCTTTAATTCTGTTTGATATAATTGATATCCTTGTAACTCTTGATTGATTTGTAGATTGTTGTACCCTTATTGGTGTTTTATTGTTGTCTCTTGATGTTTTGTAGCATCATGTATCTGTGAATACGTTTGAATAGGCCATAAGAGGAAGATTCTAGTGAACCAAAGAAATAAAATCCTCTATTTTACCATAATATTTTTTAGATAGTGGTGCATGTTTCATAAACTTTAGGATATATACTTGCACCCATTCCTATACAGGATCCAATTGTGGAACCTAAAAGGGATGAATCTAGGGATCATTCTCAATATTTTCTCCACCAAAATCCACAATATTTACAAGGATATAGTTGTCCTTAAGAGGTTGAGGGTTAGTTGAAAAATATATAACTTCTTTTAGAGTTATTATAAATTTTTTATTTAATTAAATTGAAATGTGTTACCTTCAAGCTTGAGGGGACTATAAGGAGATAGTGGCATTCGATATTTATAATAAAGAAACATTATAGATTAGAGTGGAAGGAATTTAGAGTTCTTTTCACTGATCATTTTTATCTAGAATTTATGGTCATGGGAAGTCCATGAATTTTCTCAGGCTTTAGAAAGGTGATAGGACTGTGACATAATATGAACCATTTTTATGAGTTTATTCAGTTTTCTCCTGAGTTAGTGACAAATGAGAAACTAAATGCTCAAATATTTTGTATGGTTATTCAATATAAAATTTGATCTCAAGTATTCATTTTGAAGATCAATTCTTATCCTAAGGTGATGGATAGAGCATTGATGGATGATATTGACCTAGCTGGTAATTCAGGGTTGACATGAGTTCATTTTTCTTCTAGAGGAACTTATTTTAGTTCCTTAAAAGTAAATAGAATGTGTGATGATTATCATGGTGTATCTTGATAGAATTAAACATCTAGACCATTGATATTCCTAGAGTAGGCTCTATGACTTGTTTTCAGTGTGTAAATTTTGGGCATTTGAAATGGGTTTGCATTGAGTAACCTAAGATCTATATTTTGTACGGATTCTCAGGTCATCTAAATATGTTATATCATGAATTTTTTTCTCTAGATAGTGGAACGGGATCATCACCACCAAAAAATATTGTGGTGAAATTAGATGCTTCAATAAATAAGGTGTTTTATCCATAAAAATCTAGAATGAATCTTCTTAACATAGTTTAAGAGACTCCAGAAGAAGTTAATGAAGGTCCAGTGACTATGAGAGGTACCATCACTATAGCTTCATCTTCATTGACTGCTTTATTTGATACCAATTAATCTCACTCATTTATGTCAACTTGTATTGTGAATTTTCTAAATATTCCTATAGAGATTTTGTATTATGTGATGGATATTACTATGCCCCTCAAAACCAAGAGAGATTATAATATATGATACCCCTCTTTCATTTTCTATCTATCATAGATAAAGTTTACCTATAATTTTCTGGTTCTCGATATAAAACCACTTTACATCATTTTCTAGATGGACTATTTGATTGCACAAAAGGCCCAGATTGACCATTATCTTTGGCAGATCTTCTTTACTAATCTTGATAGAGTGTTATGTGTTTTTTAGGGAGAATAATACATAAGTTCTAATAGAGTCATACCTTCTTTTATAGAGTTGGGAAGGGTAATATCGATGTTTTATTTTTTGGGATCAAGATTATTTGAGTGGGGATATTTTTCTAGTGGTCATCGAGTTTCCCAATTTTATTCCTTATGGTTGTTATGGCTTTCCACCAGTAAGGGAGGTGGATTTTTCCAATGATTTAGTACCTAGAAATCAGTCGTTATTTATTCCTTTTTATCATATGGAACCAACAGAGTTCAAAGAGTTTAAGTATCAATTGAATGATCTACTAGAGAAAGGCTTTATACACCTGAGTGTGTCACCTTGGTTGGATCTTATGCTTTCTTCAATGAAATATGATGGAACACTTAACATTTGTGTTGATTAGTGAAAATTAAATTGATTTATAGTAAATAAAATGTATTTTTTACACATATTGATTATTTGTATTATCATTTGAAAGGGGAAAAGTGGTTCTTGAATATTGATCATTGATCTAGTTATCACCAGCTAATAATTAATTAATCTTTCATTCTAAAGACTTACTTATAGAGTAGGTATATCCATTATGAGTACCTTGTTATGACTTTTGGTCTGACCAATGTGCCTATAGTTTTTATGGAATTGATGAATAGGATATTCCATGAGTCCCTTGATACGTTCATGATGGGTTTTTTGGATGAAATATTAGTTCACTCTAAAACTAAAGAGTACCATCTGTATCATCTAAGATCAATTCTATAAATCTTGATAAATCACTAACTTTAGTAGAATATTTGGAAATGTGATTTCTAGATTATATAAGTGAAGTTCTTGTGACATGTGTTCTTAGAACATGCTATTTCAATCGGTCCTATGAAGGTGAAAATTGTGATGACATGGGAGTAACAATATAATGTCTTCGATATAAAAATCTTCTTGGGATTGGGTGGATATTAATGTAGGTTTGTCAAATATTTCTCAAATATGGATTCACCATTGACCGCTCTCACTAGGAAGGGGGTAAAGTTATTATGGGATTCAAAATTTCTAGGTTCTTTTGATGAGACAAAACATATATTGACTTCTTCACCAACATTGACTCTTCCAAAACCTAGGTAGGGGTATGTGGTATTTTTTAACACATCAGGTTCACGTTTTGGATATTTTCTTATGCAAGGTGATCATTTGGTATCCTATGTCTCTAGGAATATTAGGCCACATGAGAAGAATTATCTAACACGTGATATTGAACTTGTAAATGTGATTCATGGAATTAATAGTTGGTGGAATTACCTTTTCGAAGAAATATTTACCATTTCTTCAAACCATAAAATATTGAGTTATATATTCTCCCAAAAATATTTGAATATATGATAGTGATGTTGGGTTGAGTACTTGTAGTATTTTGATTTCATCATTACATATACCCCTAGTAAGGGGAATGTAATTGATGATTAGTTGGGAAAGAAACTTCTACCCCATGACATTAAAGAATCTGCAGAAGAGTGGTATATGATGTATCTCTTTTCTCAGTTTCATTTTGGAGTTTTAGAGGATGAGACTAAGTCTATTATAAAAAAAATCAATTTACCTACACCATTCTTGAGATGATTCTTTATAATCAGTTTCTTGATGATGAATTATATGGAATTAGGGACCCTATTTATGTTGGGTAGACCATTAGTGAGTGTTCTTTATCTTAAAATGGTATCCAATTCTTTAGGAACCAATATTTTAAGCCTTATATTGTGAGAAATATTGTGATAAGGGAATGGCATAATTCCCAGTGGACAGTGTACCCTAGAACCATGAATATTTCCAGTGACATGCGGCAACAATTCTGGTGGTCATGTATGAGGTGAGACTTTGCTAAATTTGTTTCTCATTTTTATACTTTCCAAAAGTTCAAATCCAAGAACCATAAACATTTGGGTTTACTTAAACCCCTTCTAGTAACAACTTGTTAGTGGGTAATATTTTTGTGGATTTTGTGATTGGGTTTTCATGTACCACTCTAAGGAAGAATAAGATATATATTGTGATCAATAGGCTAAACAAATCAACTCACTTTATAATAATTGAATATATAACCAATTTTTATGACATAGGAAGTCTCTATGTGAAAGATATTATTTGTTTTCATGGAATTTTTTCTGCTATAGTCTCTAATAGGGAACCCTGTTTTACATCTTGTTTTTTGAGAGGCCTCTAGGAGGAATTGGGATCCCAAGTTTGATTGAGTATAGAATATAATTTCTGGATTGATTTCCATACAGAACAAAATATAAATATCCTTGAGGATATTCTGTGTGATTGATTTATTGGCTTTGGCGGAGCATTGGATGAACATTTGGGACTAGTTGAGATTTCCTACAATAACAATTATTAGTACACTATTCAAATGGATCTTTTGAGGCCTTGTATTGAAGGTCGTATAGATATCCTATCTGTTGGATAGAGATTGGAGAAGCTTTCTTGGTTAGACCAATTTTTTTCCAAGATAGGATAATAAATATATAGTTTATCCATTATATAATGGTGACTATGTGTTATTGAGAGTTTCACTTTGGTTGGGTCACCGACATATTGGTAAATAGAAAAATCTTGTCCCCAAGTTTGTGGGTACTTTTAAAATTATTGAGTTGGTGGGAAATACTAATTTATGTTTATCCTTCACACTAAATCTAACATTGATTCATAGTGTGTTTCATGTATCATATATTAAAAAGTATCTTTTCATCCCTTCCCATGTCCTGAGTTGGGAAGGCCTTTCTGTTGATCCTGGTTATTCTGTGACTGAGTATTCACTCGGGATTTTTGATTCTGAGAAAAAGATTATTTATGGTAATATGATACCTTTGGTATATGTGCTATGTCATCGTGGTTATAATTCATATGATACTTGGTATCATGAGTCATTTATGGGAGAGTAGTGGCCCCATCTCTTTGATATGGAATCTTCTTGATAGGATTTCTAGGGATATAAATTATTTATAGTGGGGAGGTTGTAACATATAATTACCTTATTTAATATACTTATTCACCATTGTGTATATTATACCTTTTTGGGGGATTTATTATGTTTTTGCAGGTGAAATTTGTAAACTTTTAGATATATTTGTAGCAGTTCATAGTTGGAATATGGTTAGGAAAAACCATGTGGTTTGGCCCAGTAAACTATGTTCCAAGTGATGGTTCATTGGAGGGGGAACAAGGTTAGTGCTAACCATGTATCCTCTCCCTCCAGTCGTGTATCCTTGTATAGTGAGGATTTTTATAGTTTTTTCATGGTTAGTTTAACCATGCGTCCAAACCATGCACCCCATCCAAAATTCTATTAGGATCTCATGGTTAGGGTTCCCAGTTACTACTAATCGTATAGTATGTTCAACAAACCAAGGGAATGGTTTTTAATTCCCCTAAAAGTTTTATTAAAAATATCTGGACCTATGATTTAACCCCTAATGATCATAATTCAACCCTAATATGATTCCTTAGTCTTTGTAGGATCTCGAGAAGTGATTTTTACTCCTCTAACCACTTCTCTTATGAATCAAAGTGTAGGTGAAAGTTTTTTATCCCCCTCCGGTAAGTGAATCTCCTCCCACTGGTTTCTCCTAAAAATATCTTCTCTTCTTATTATAGAGTGATATATCATCATGTTTTTTATGGGTATAATCTTAGTTTAGATGGATCTTGATTCCAGTTTTTATTTCATGATACTCTTCTCCACTGTTCTTATTGGAATTCCCATTGTGGGTGTTTGTTTGTTCAGGTGATTAAAGTTAAGTGGTTCCATAAGGATTTACCCTATAATTGAAACATGATATTACTTGATTAATTTGAAAGTATTTTTTAATTTATTTAAAAATATAGGTTTTAGATGATTTGATGTTTGATTTAAAAAGGGAATGGGATTGTGAAAAATGACAATTTTAATGGAATTGAAATTATTGGGTAGATTTTGAGAAAAATGATGGATTGAATTGAAAGTGGGTTTTATGAAATTATTCTATGGTGATTCTTCATAAAATTTGATTAAAATGAAAGATTATGTAAATAAAATGAATTTTATGAAAACCTGTGATTTGGTTTTGAAATGAAAAGGTGTGTCGAAAATTGATTTTTGGGAAAATGAACTATGAATGATAAATTGTATTTAAATGATTGATTTTCCCATGATTGATTGAGTGACTATTTGAATCACATATGAGCCAGGGTAGTTAGTGGGTGATTAGGACAAGAACACTGGGACTCTAACTCACTGTAAATGGATTTATGATGATAACACTAACTAAACCAAGTTTGTAATGATTCCCTATAATGATTCCCCTGAGGGGTGTTGATTTATTTCCTATAATGGGTTCCTTATTGGGGTGTATATTCTAGTGTGCACACATATCTTGAATTGTAATGATTATTGAGAAGTTTTAGGATCCTATATTTAGAAAATAACTAACCACAGGGCTTATAAGCATGGTGATTTATTTTATTTGACTTGATTATACATGTAATTTATTATAGAACTTATTTATCCATGTAAAATATTTTATATAGAATTCTCTTTTAATCCTATTTTGGTATATCTTCCATATTTTGACTTGAAAGAATGTTTTCTTGGAAATATGTAAATGACTTTTCATGCCTTTTTTATTTAAATTTATATCATAAATAGTTTATTGATATCGAATTGCTTATGGAATCTTTAGTGGTATACTACTGGACTCTTTTTCTCCCACCCTACCTTTTCCTTCTAGAATTTGCAGATTATCTTATACCTATTCCAAGAAAAGGGAAATCATCACTTGGAGGTGGTAGGTGTACTTGATTCATGGGACCAGGAGTGATGTAGGTGACTGGTGGTGATGTGATCTAACTATTGCATGGTTTATATGAGACTTTATTTGATAGATTTTTCATCTTTGAGGATGTATTTTTTTGGTATTGTTTTACCTACTTGTTTCTGACACTTTCTCCTTGATGAGTGTTGGAATACCAACTTGTATCATTTATATTCCATTATTTTGGGGAAAAAACATTCCATTTTTACTCTTATTTGATTTTAGGTTCTAGTCACAAACCTATGGGGATCATGAACACCCTTTAGGCCATGTAAGGACCAACTCAGGTATCAGTGTACCAGGGTATCTGGGATGGATCATGAAAAAAACTATATTATAATTTATCATTTATAAGTGTTCCACACATATATATATATTATTATATTTTTTCCTTTTTTATAAAAAAAACTTTTACTTATGCTTTTGTTATACAATGAATATTCTAAACCATTTTAATTACAGTATTGCTAAGAATAAAAAAAATCGAGCTCCTAACTAATCAACATCACAGAGCACACCACCACTACTATCTGCTTTAGTGGATATGAGTGATTTCATTATACCAGAGACTTCTAGAGATCCATCATATTTCCCATATGATGTTGATACCCCACCATATGATGAACCTTCAGTGATGGAGTAATTTTTCACCCTCCATCTAAGAGATATTTGTGAGTTACCATTACTGGTATGTATATCATTTTATAAAAAACTATATGTTTTATTAATTGTTTACTGCATTTGGGAAACATGTAAATATAATAAAAAAATATATGTAAATATAAACATATAAAATTTATAGAATCTGAAATATTTAAAAATTATCATTCCATTTTATGAGTTTAGGGTTCCTAACAGATATGTTGTTAGGATATATGGATAGATTCTTGGGAATCTTTCTTGTGAGATGGTGATATTTCCCATTAATTATAAATACCGGAGGCATATTGTCACATCTTTGAAAAAAATGTGTTTGATAACAAAGTAAAGATAATATTAATTTAATATCCATTGATAACAAATTTAGAAGGAATTAGTAAAATTATTAATATACTTATAAAGTGTTATGTTCTTTATTTCAAGATGTTTTTTCATTTTGATGTATCTGAAATAATTTCATACCCATGGACCCTAAGTAATTTTGACAATAAATAGAGAGACTTTAAATGAAGATTATAACATGAGTTTAATGAGATGTCTCTAAACCCTTGATAAATTTAAGATGAAGTTCATGAAGGTGTGTCCCATGAGTAGTGGAAGATGTCTATCAATATTAATATAGATGAATATCATGAGGTAATTATGTATTTTACAGTATTTTAATAATATAATACAATAAAATTATAATTTTTATTAATTTAACTATTTTTATAGTAATTATCTAAAAAATACAGTGAATCATAAAAAATAGTTCATTCCTTATATCGTTGGGTCGCATATTTTCTCTAGAAAAAGAACAATCTTGGTTGTATTGTATTCATTATTATTAATATTATTTTATTATAAATGTATATTTTTTTATATTTTATATATTTTCTATAAATTCTAATGAATTAGGTCACCCAGTTGGTCGGGCGAAGATGTGGCTTAAATTTCATAGGAAATATAGTGGCAATTTTGTAAATGAACCTACTAGATACATTGGAGTAAGTACTTTTCATTACTATTTAATGTTATTTCGTTACTATAAAAACATAATAATGAAAAATAAATTACAACAACAAACAAGTCCTAAACCCAATTAAATGGGGTCAACAACATGGATCAAATTGTTCCAATTAGCTCTATTGGCGTCGTTTGATCCATGTAGTCTACCCAATTTATTTGGGATTAAGGCTTATTTGTTATTATAATTTATTTTTCATTATTATGTTTTTATAGTAATGAAATAACATTATATATTAATGAAAAAATTATTAATTACTTGGTATTATGAAGTCTATATAATTTAAATAAACATTTTTAATATTGTTGTATTTACAGGTTAAAATTCTAGAAGCCTATGATGTTAACCCATCACAATCATTATTAGTTTCCCAAAATGATACAGTTACAATATTTTTAGGGAAGGAGAATCCTTATAATTTATGGGGGGTGGATTTTGGAATTCCTCTATTAGCTATATTTGGTAGGAAAACATCATCATTTACAACTACTCTTAGTGGGGGTTCAAATAGTGTTGTTTATCGGGAAGCACGGAGAGAAATATAATGTAATATCCCGGAATTTTTGTATAATTTTTTTTTTAGTTATATGGAATTATTTTGAGACCTTGAAATTTTACGGCACGTGATTCCAAGGACCAGAGTGCCCAGAATGATCTGTCGAAAAATGTTAATCCTTAAATAGCACGCTTGAGAATTTTTCATGAAAAATTGTAATACCTCTTAAACAGGTTCCCATATCAGAAATTTGAGGTACCATTTCATTCAGGATGGCGGGTTTACCATATGTGTGACTTAATTTTAGTCGGCGCATGCCTCCAGTGAAAAAACCCAAAAAAATGGCATAGCCGTAAATAAAATTGTTTAATTTTTCAAATGATTATAACTCAAGAATGGTGACTTGGATTAAAAATCAGAGACCATTGCTGATCATATGAGGTTATGCTTTCTTTAGGACTATCCTAACTTTTTTAGGAGTGGGATAACAGTGGAAGTTAGTTTTTGTCCGTAAATAAAATAATTAAGTAACAATTTTTTTATTTTTAAGTCCTTATAACTTATAAATGGTAACTCTAATTGAAAATATGAGAGTATTATTGAGCTCATGGGGGCATGTTTCCCTTGGGTGAATAATAACCTCAACTGGTGCAGGTTGAGGGTGAATGTTAATTATTTTTGAACATTTTTTAAGGTAAATTCAGTAAACATGTGAGTGGATTTTTCTATCTTTTCAATTGGTGCTCGGATTGATAATATGAGGGAACCGTTAAATTCACAGCGTTGGGATTCTCTTAGACGGAGCTCAACTTCAACCGGAAAGGGTCAGATGAAAAAATTAATTTTTGGACATTCAGAAAAAATAATAAAATAACTATAAGTTATTTTATTCTTTTTCTTCCACCATTGAGCAGTTGTGGGAGGAACCGCAGTATAACGACAGTCAATAAAGGAGGGTCATTTAATGACTCAATCATCTCATTGTGTAACCTCAACACTCATGGGATTAATGGATCATTAATTATGATTCATTAATGAACCCATTTAATGAACTCAATGTAGAGGTTTATTTTATTTAATCAAATCATTGGCAAGAAATTTGACAACCATAGGAGAAGCCTCTGTCGTGACACTGATGACTTTTTTCTCCAACAAAGAATGGTGATTGAGCGACGATCATTGGAGGAATTGAACTGGGGATAGACAAGCGACGAAAAAACATCTAACGACAATGAATGTGAATCTTCTCCTTCATTTTCAACACTTATTCCAGGTAGGGGGGTTTATTTAATTTACGTGTTTAATATCCCTCTTTCCCCATTCTTGATTAATATGAAGAATGTAGATCAACCGAACAACGGGTTGATCCTCGTTTTGTTATTTTTTGTGGGAGGTTGATTTGGGGTTTCATTATGGGGTTTTAATGATTATTATTCTTCCCCATGTATAAGTGCTAACGCGGAGGGTGCTGACCAATGTAAACTAGGCTTGTACCCTCTGTCGTTCCTGGTTTATGTGTGTTCCTTGTGCGCAGCTGGGAAATGGGGTAGCAAGATGAAACTAAGTGCCTCACAGTGAAGGTGGTGACCCAGGAGGCTCGTAGGTACATACAAGAAAAAAATGGACCACCAGAGCATCTCTGGTGGCCTGTAGAAGCAATCGTCGGCGCGACACCGCCGGCACGGCACCACTGGCGCAGTGGTGTCAACAACTGGTGGTGGCAGTCGGCTGAGTCGACTGCAAGAAGGAGTGGTGCCCGTAGGCACCATGGCGGTGGGAGTCGCGGCCTGCCAAGCCACGGTGGTGGAATGGTGTGGCGCGGATGCACCGCATGGGGAGAGGAGTGGCCCACTCGGGCTTCTCGGTTAGACCAACGGTCGACTCTAGCTGGCTGTTTTGGAATAAGGGGAAACTCCGCTAGCTTGGCCTAGTCTTCCAACCAGGCCAGACTCACTAGCCAGGCCGGACCCATGGGCCCAACGGGCCGGCCGGGCCGGACCCGGACTTGCTCGGTCCTGTTTTGCTAAATTGGGTGTATCTTCTAAATAGGACGTATGTTTGACGAACCATCCATGGCACTAGAACCCTTAGAATGATGTGGTCCTTTTGAGATACTTCACATGGGTTTTGGAGAAAGATGGAGTATAGCCAGGTTGGATCGAACTCAAATCCAACCGGGCCCTCGGTATGAAAATGCCTATAACTTACAGATCATGCATCCAATTGATGCATCTTCTGTTGTGTTGGAACCCTTATGAAAAGACCGTCCTTAGAGTTACTTATTCATGAGACATCATGGTGGTTGAAATATTACCAGTGGCTTGAGGATTGGTTTCTCAGGAACTCAAGCGCACCAAGTGCAGGAATCATGTGGCTAGCTGCCAAGTGAAGAGTCACCCTTTGTGGATCAACATCAGAGTGACCCTGTGTGGATTGATGACTTCTAAACCTATGTGAATCAGCAGTAGTGAAACACAATGAGGACCATACTTAGATAATCCCATTGTGGATCATCAACTTATGACCCTGTGTGGATCGACAACTTACAAATACGTGTGAATCAACAGTAGCACGGCCTGATGAGGACCAACCTTAGAATGGCCTTTCGTGGATCAGTGACTTACGAACCTGTTTGGATCAATGAATTATGACCCTATATGGATAGAAGACTTATGACCCTGTGTGGATCGACGAATTAAAACCCTGTGTGGATTGGTGACTTATGACCCTGTGTGTATCAGCAGTAGAATAGCTTCTTTGTGGTTCAGTAGTGGAACTTCTCAACAGAATAAGATGATTTATCTTTACAACTAATCATCATTATTCATGTTATTTATGTTATATACCTGGTGTAATCTATGTCTTTTACTTTGTGCTATTTGGTTGAGGTCTTTCATGGTGGTTTTACCTCTGGGGTATTTTTTTCTTTGTGGTATTTCCCTTTGTGGATTACTAAGAGACCTTTGAGGGTCTCAGTGTCCCTACTGATTATTGTTATACTCACCCATGCACGGGCTTCACCTACACATGTTGTGTCTCATGCAGACGATCAACATTTCGATAGAGGTTGTCAGGGGGATAGGACTGACAGACGCTATGATGGTGGACTTGGTGGCCTAGGACCAAGTGGGGACCAGTATGACCAGGTCGGTAGGACATACTTCTTAGGATTCTAGTATCTTCAATACTCTCATGATTATATGGTATTTTCTATGGATGGCCATCAGAGTTTCCTTTTGTACTTTACTATTTTCATTTCCTTGTTGGGTTTGTATTCTGGCCCACTTACTTTCACTTGTACTTGAACTCAGCCTTGTTTTAGTGGTATACTTGTTTTCCCCTTTTAGTGTGTTGGGATGTGGTTAGACATGTGTGTATTCAGATTTAAAGGTAATTCCTTCCCTTTTAGGGATATTCCTTTCTGGTGATATTCACCAGCCCCTAGCCTATGGAAGTCGGGGTAGTCATAGCATGGGATCGGGGGATGGGTCATGACAAAGTGGTATTAGAGCGCGGTCGGTTCTACCATAAGAACTAAGAGTCTGTATTTTCAATGGGGGTAAATAGTGTTAAGTGTCTTGAGTTCGGATTTTAGTCTAAGGAGTCCAGTGTTGGTGCGATGGCTGATGTATCCATACACCAGGACCCTGAATTTTATTTTCCAACTCGATACATGAAAACACTAGTTACATGTGTTTTGAAAATATTTTTTTTCTCTTGATATCTTTTGAGCCGACTCACCAGGTATAACTTATTGATTGTGGTTCATCTTTATTATCTTTTAAGATGCCTCCACGTAGAATTCCAGCTAGGATTCCAATGTGTGACCATGAGGATGGTCCACAGAGTGATGAGCCTTTAGTACAAGGACTATTGTTTGAGGTGGTACCTTCAAGAGATGTTCCAGTGATACCATTGCTCGTTGGTCAGCAGTTACTACTGACTCTACCGGTAGAGGACACATGTAGGCTCAGAGCCTTAAAAAAGTTTCAGTGATAGATACCCCTCATGTTCCAAGGAAATCTGAACTCATGGGTGACTAAGGACTGGCCTGAGGTGGTGACCGAGTTTCCATCTAGTCAGGGAACCATTATATTAGATAGAGGTCCTGGCAGTGAGCATTCTATGTGTCTTAGCAGGGTGATGGCAGGGTCTAGATTACCCCTATATTACGGTGTGGATACTTTTCCATGGATAGAGCTTGAGAAACTTTCTAAGATAAGGGGTCTCTTTCTATAAAATAAATCTAAGGGGTATTTTTTTCAAGAGCTTATATATCTTCGATAGGACGACATGTTGGTAGCTGAGTATTCGTCAATGTGTACTGACCATTCCAAGTACTCAATGAATACTATATGACCAGTGATTCTGGGCTCAGACCTCTGAGAGAGATGTGTTTTGGAACATCCAAGCCAGAACTATTCCTCTGTGTATTCCTACTTATGTTATAATGATTGAGAGAACCTTTTGTGGTTGAAAGTTCTTTGGATGAGTAGATACAGACAATGAATGTCAGTAGTGGGAAAGTATTAAACCGATGTCAGTCTCAGAGACTTGGACGTATAAAATACTTCAGGATGAGGAAGTGATATGGATAGATGAATCTGCAAAGCATCAGGAGGTGGTATACATTTCAACATATTACAACCACCACCCCAATGTGGTCCCCACCAGGCTTAGGGAGCTGGAGGAAAAGGGAAGGGAGTAGCTACATGCGGTCAAAGAATGTGACCCAAGAGCTCCAGGAATGACTCGAGGTACATTATATGTCTACTACTAGATATCGTATTAATAGACATAGGTACTAATCATTCCTTATTATCATGAATCTTTTACAAGACTTATAGTTTCTGGTTAAACCGTTTACTTGACCCTTACATCTAGAGATACCTATGGGAGGAGACTCGATAATCACACTTATGTCGACAATGTGATCTGACCCTTGAGGTGAGAGTTTCAATTGCAACCTCTTGGTGGCAGTGTCGAGGTCCTACAAAGTTAGTTTGGGTATGGACTGGTCATCCACATTTCATGCTCATATTGATTGTTTTAGGAAAAAGGATGTGGGGAGAGAGTACCAATTAGTTAAAGGGGGTATCCTTTTGTGTGGATGGAAAGGTAACTATAGGATTTTTAGCAGTTGAGATAGTGGCGATGGTTTGAGTTCCTCTGGGACTATGACTTTGAGATAGTCTACAATCCTGGGAAGGGATACATGGTGGCAGATGTGCTCAGCATGAGGTCTTTTTTAAAACTGCGGAGTGAGGATATATCTCAGCTAGTCACGATGTTGATATCCTTCATGGATGATGATGGATAAACTTACCTACAGTCTGTGACTATCTCTCCCCCACTCCTTCAGCGAGTTAGGGAGGCAAAACTTGTGGGTGTTGACTGAGAGGCCTGACGTGATCACATATCCTTAGGATAGGCTCCTGATGTATTTTTGATAGGTGGGGATCATGTCATCCTTTTCAGAAGACACACCATGGTACGAGTGAAGTTATAGGAGGAAGTGTTGAGGAAATTCCATACATCCCCTTTGGGAGTACATCCTAATGAGGTGAAGATGTACCAGGACCTCCGACATTATTACTGGTTTCTAGGGATGAAGAAAGTTGTGACAGAGTTCATTTCACGATACCTCACTTGTTAGAAAGTGAAAGCTAAGCATCAAGTTCCATCATGCTTGAGCATAGATTTTACCCCCAGACATATGGTCAGACGGAGCAGACCATACAACAGACCATACAGACCTTAGAGGACATGCTTCATGATTTTGTACTAGATTTTGGTCACAGATGCGAGGACCACCTACCACTGGTGGCATTTGCGCACAGCAATAGCTATCACTCCACCATTATCATGGAACCATTTGAGGCCTTGTATAGGTAGCCATGCAGATCACCTCTATGCTAGACAGACCCAAGGGAGTCAACACTCATGGGTCCAGAGTTGGTACGGGAAACCACTAAGAAGGTCCGGATCATCCAAGAGCAGATTATGCATGTACATAGCAGGCAGAAGTCCTATTTCGAAAGGAGATGTAGACACTTGGATTTTGAGGTGGTTGATCATGTTTTCCTTTGGGTCTCACCCTGACGAGGATTATAGAGATTTGACTAGGGTGGAAAGTTATCTACAAGTATCATCATACCTTTTCATATTCTCAACAGAGTTGGAGAGGTGGTGTACTTACTAGATTTTCCCCCACAAATGTGCCGGGTGCATAATGTTTTCTTTGTGTCACATCTGAGGAGGTACGTGCATGATCCATCACAAATCATCGATTGTGGCGGGATAAACATCAACGATGGGGTGACCTTTGTGGAGTTCTCGATGGAGATAGATGATCGATAGGATTGGGTCCCTCATGGATAGTCTATTCCTCTAGTGCGTGTTTAGTGGTAGTATGGTAATCTCTAAAACAGCACAACAAAGAGGGAGGCTCATATTCATGCTCAGTACCCCCAATTGTTTGATTTTCCTTTGTTTTGGATTTTGAGGACATAAATCCCTAAGGTGGGGAGAATGTAATTTCCCAAAATTTTCATATATTTTTTTTAATTATATATAATTATTTTGAGACCGTAAAATTTGACGGCACGTGATTCCAAGGCCTGGAGTACCCGAAATGATCCATCGAAAAAGGTCAAGCTTTAAATAGCGTTCATGAGCAGTTTTATTGAAAAAGTGTAATAACTATTAAAATATTTCCCAGATCCAAAATCTGATGGCACGATTGCGTTCAGGGTGGTGGTTTTACCCTATGAACAACATAATTTTAGTCGACCTAGGCCTCTAGTGAGAAAACCCAAAAAATGGCATAGCCGTAAATAAAATAATTAAATAAAATTACTTTATTTTTCAAATGCTTATAACTCACAAATGGTGAATCAGGTTAAAAATCAGATATCACTACTGATCTCATGAGGGTATGATTTCCTTAGTCAGGTCCTAACTTTGGTCGGCGTGGGCCAATAGTAGAAGTTAGTTTTTGGCCGTAAATAAAATTATTAAGTAAAAATTATTTTATTTTTAAATCCTTATAACTTCCAAACGGTAACTCATATTAAAAATATGAGAGTACTATTGAGTTAATGGCGGCGTGTTTCCCTTATGTGGATCCTAACCTTGACCATTGTGGGTCAAGGGTGAATGTTAATTATTTTTGAACTTTTTTTAAGGTATGTTTAGTAAACGTGCAAGCGGATTTTTATATCTTTTGAACCGATGCTCGGATTGAAAATATGAGGGTACCGTTGAATTCGAAACACCGAGATTCACTTAGTAAAAGTTCAAATTAGACTAGAAAGGTGCAGACAAGAAAGTTAATTTTTTGAATTTCGGAAAAAATAATAAAATAACTATAAATTATTTTATTCTTTTTCTTCCACAGTTGAGTGCTTTTTGGCGGAACCGCAGTCTAACGACAGTCAATAAATGAGGTTCATTTAATGAATTGATCCTCTCATTGTGTAACCACAATGCTCGTGGGATTAATGGATCATTAATTAGATTCATTAATAAACCCCTTTAATGAACTCAACATAGAGGTCTCTTTCATTTAATCAAACTGTTGGGAAGTAATTAGACAACTATGGGAGAAGCCTCTATCATGACGTTGAAGACTTTTCTCTCCAACGAAGAACAGTGATCAAGTGATGATCATTGGAGGAATCAAACTAGGGATCTAAAATCAGTGAAGAATGTTGAACCACAAAGAATGTGAATCTTCTCCTTCGTCTGCAATACCGATTCTAGGTAGGGGTTTATTTGATTTACATGTTTAATATCCCTCTTTCCCCGTTCTTGAGTAATATGAAGAATATGGATCAACTGACCAATGGGTTGATCTTCATTTCATTATTTTTTGTAGGAGGTTGAGGCAAGGTTTTATTATGGGGTTCTAATTATTATTATTCTTCCCTATGTTTAAGCACTAACGTAGAGGGTGCAGGGAAAACTGAAAAAAGCTCGGACCTTCCGTCGTTCTTGGTTTATGTGTGTTCCTTGTGTGTGATTGGGAAACGTGGAGGCAAGATGAAACTAAGGGCCTTGTAGTGAAGGTGTTGACCCAAGAGGCTTGTAGGTGAAAACAGGAAATAAAGCGGACCACCAGAACATCTTCGGTGGCCCGCAGAAGCAACTTCCAGCGCGGCACCACCGGCGCGGCAACGCCGGCAACTGGCTACAGTGACCGGCCGATCCGGCTGCATGGAGGAGTGGTGCTTGCAGGCACCGTAATAGTGGAATGGCATGGTGCCGACACACCATGTAGGGAGAGGAGCGGCCCACTCGACCAGCTCCACTTGGACATTTTAGAAGAAGGGACGACACCGGGTTGGCGCCGCCAGCTGGCCACACCGGACGCACCGTGTTCGGTCGGCACGACCGGAACTCGCATATGCAGGCGGGGTCCTTCCAGGTGGGTCAAACCCACTGGTTGGGCCAGACCCACAAGCCAGGCCGGACCCACTAGCTGGGTCAGACCCACTGGTCTGGCCAGACCGGCCATTTGGGCCGGGTCCACCAACCGGGTCGGACCCCTACCGGTCCTGTTTTGCTAAATTGGATGTATCTTCTAAATTGGATGTCTGTTTGACAAAATATCTATGGTGATGGACCAATTAGGATGATTTGGTCCTTTTGATATACTTTACCTGGGTTTTGGAGAAATTTGGAGTACATATGGGTTGGATTGAACTCGAATTCAACCGGGTCCTCGGTACTAAAATGCATATAACTTACAGATCAGATGTCTGATTGATGCACTATCTTTTGCGTTGGAACGCTTATGATAAGACAGTACTTTGTATTACTTATTCATGAGACTTCGTGGCCGTTGAAATATGACCAGTGGCTTGAGGGGTGGTTTCTCTGGAACTCAAGCGCACCAAGTGCAGGAATCCTATGGCTGGGTATCAAGTAAAGAGTGACCCTTTGTGGATCGGCATCAGAGTGACCCTGTGTGGATCGACGACTTAAGAACCTGTGTGGATAAGTAGTAGTGTGACCTGATGAGGAATAGCCTTAGAGTGACCCTTTTTGTATTAGCGACTTACAACCCTGTGTGGATCGACAACTTACGACCTTGTGTGGATCAGGAGTAGCACGACCCGATGAGGACCAACCTTAGAGAGGACCATCGTGGATCAGCAACTTACGACCCTGTGTGGATAGACGACTTACAACCCAGTGTAGATCAACGACTTATGACCATTTGTGGATTGTTGACTTATGACCCTGTGTGGATCGGTGACTTACGAATCTTTGTGGATCAGCAATAGAATGACTTTTTAGTGGTTCAATAGTGGAACTTCTCAACGGAATAAAATTATTTATCTTTACAACTAATAATCATTATTCCTGTTCTTTAAGATATATACTTGGTGTGAGCTGTGACTATTACTTTTTTCTATGTGTTTGATGTCTTTCTTGGTGGTTTTACCAAGGGGGTATTTTTTTCTTTGTGTTGTTTCCCTTCATGGATTATCGGGGAGACCTTCGGGAGTCTTAGGGTCTCAACTAAGTATTTTTATACTCACCCTTGCATGGGATTTACCAGCACCTATTGTGTCTCGTACAGAAAATATACGTTTCAACATAGGTGCTTAGGGGGATGGGACTTATGGATGCTACGATGGTGGAATTGGTGGCCTAGGAATAAGTGGGGCCTAATAGGACCGGGCAGGTAGGGCATACTGCTTTGGTTTCTAGTAGCTTCACTAATCTCACTATTAGGTGAGGTTTTCCGCGAATGGAAACTAGAGTTTACTTTTGTACTTTACTATTTTTAGTTCCTTGTTGGGTTTGTATTCTGGCCAACTTATTTTCACTTGTACTTTCACTTAGTCTTGTTTTAGTGGTATACTTGTTTCCCCCATTCAATGTGTTGGAATATGGTTGGAAGTGTGTGTATTCCGGTTTAAAGGAAATGCCTTTCCTTTTTGGGATATGTATTTCCGGTTCTAGTCACCATCCCCTAGCCTATGGAAGGTGGGATTGGGGTAGTCACAGCACAGGACCCAGGGGACAGGTCGTGACAGAAATCTCAATGTTGAAATAAAAAGTCAGAGAATGTTACTCTTATAGGAAATAATAGGACCAATAGTGGCCAAAAAGGGAAAATTTCTTTGATTCTATATTTTATAGGATATTGGGTAAGATCCCTGATGAAATTGAAAGTCTTATATCCCATCATGTCGAGGTAAATTCTAAACTCAATCCATTACTCAATAAATAGTTTTAAAATATTTCAATGTTTTAAAAAAACGTGTTTTCAGGGATCAAAACCAAACGAACAACACTGAATTTCCATTAAAACATATTAAAAATACCATAGATTGATTTTTTAAATGTAGGAATCATATTCGCATCAATATGAGTTACATTTTTCCCGTGAGGTCTATTAACACATTTTTAGTTTTTGAAAACACTAAAACATGCATGTAATGGTCAAAGCCATAGGAAATTTCCTTGTATTGATGTTGAATCATGGTAAAACCGCCATGGAATTATTTTTTATGTGTATGAGAAGACAACATATCCATATGATATGCAGTGTGCTTGTAATGACTCAATAATCAGTTTTAAAAGATATCAAAGTCTTTTAAAATGTGATTTATGGGGTAAAACCTAAGAAAATTTCATCGGATTTCTATGAAATCATATTAAAATGAACATATGTTTATTTTCTAAATGTAAGATCTAGTGACACGTCAATCCAAGTTATGGTTTTCCTAAGATGCTTGTAAACACGTTTTAAGTGTTTTAAAACACTAAAACACGCGTGTAATGATCAAAACTATAGGAAAATACATTGGATTGATGTGACATAAATTTAAAACCATTAATGAATTAATTTTGATTTTTAATAGCAGATATCACATCCATATAAAATGTGGTGTTCTCATAATGACTCATTAATCAGATTTAAAACATATCAAAGTCTTTAAAAACATGCATCAAGGGGTAAAAACCAAGAAAACAGTGTCAGATGTTTGTAAAATCATAGTAAAATGACAATCGATTTATTTTTAAAATGTAGGAATAGACATCACATCAATCCAAGTTATAGTTTTTTTAGGATACCTGTAAATGTGTTTTTAGTGTTTAAAACACTAAAACATGCATGTAACAATAAAACCCATAAGAAAATAACTCAAATTGATTTGTAATCATGGAAAACCCACCACTAAATTATTTTTTATGTGTACAAGAAAAAAAACCACTCATCTGATGGGAAGTGTTCTCAGGATGACTTAATAAGATGTTATAAAATATATCAAAGTCTTTAAAAACATGTGTCAAGGGGTAAAAACCAAGAAAATGACATCATATGGATAGGAAATCATTGTAAAATTACCTTCAATTGATTTGTGAAATGTTATAAGTAACTCCATTCCAATCAAAGTTATTGTTTTCTCGAGATGCATGTAGACATGTTTTTAGTGTTTTAGAACACTAAAACATGCTTGTAACGGTAAAAATCATAGTAAAAGACCTCATATTGATGTGAAATCATGGGAAAACTGTTTAAATATTTGTGACATGTATAAACAAACAAAACATCAATCTAACATGTGGTTTTCTTGTAATGACTCAATAAGTAGTTTTCAAAGATATAAAAGTTTTTAAAAACATGCATCATTAGGTTAAAACCAAGAAAAAGGTGTTAGAATGATGTAAAATCATAGTAAAATGACCATAGATTGATTTTTTAAATGTAGGAAACAATTCCATGAAACTTCCTAACCCAGAAGCACAGAAACAGTTCCTCAGGTTGGTCAGTCACATGGCCTCAAATGCACCTCCCTATATGACAGATGCCACTGACTAGTAATGCGGGTTCAGTGATAGTATGGTGGGGATAATATTCTCTCATGATCAAAGTTTAATGTTGGTTTAACATGATAAATCAATCAATGATATAAGCAGTATAAATGAAAGGCAATGAAAGACAATATAACTGATAAAATGGACAATGCTATATACACAACCATTCATGTCCATGTGAATCTACAATGTGCATGTAGTAAACATAAAATAGGTAATTCATAAATGATACAAAAATAAATACAAAATATTCAAATTATATCTCCACAAGATTCCTGGTCTTCATATCATTCATGTGCTCTTAAGATCCCATGTACAAGAATAACAGCACACGGCATAATCCATACACCTGAACCTGCAACCACGAGGTATGTTTGGGTACTCTAGTGAAATGTAAGCCTAAATATGGTCTGAGATAAACTCATTAGCCCACCAACAATAGTGTCTAATGCAACAAATTCCATGAATTTAAAATATAGTAGTGTGTAGGTATAATAATAATTATTGAATAAATAAATGTAAACATGACAGGATCAGTTCCTCAAAGGACACATGGCCAACCATACCAGCTTCAGCCTTTACCGGAATGCCTCTGATCCTACGTCACCGTATATATAAAGATATGTATATGTTTTTTTGTTTATATATATATATATATATATGTATATATATGTACTATATACATGATAACATATATAGACATATATATATATACACAATACTATCCAGGACCTGAGGCATAACTCAGGCATCCATGCCTAAGTGTAATTAAAACCACAGATTAATTTAAGGTAGTCACATATAGCTGAACATAAGACCATTATCTGGTAAAGAACCCAAGGTACATAAACCAAGCATCCTATCATAATACTCTTCATAAGGAGTTACCAAAATGACATATAATATCAAGTATAATATAAATCATTTATCCTATGATCCCATCCAAGGCATTCCATGATATGGCACCCCAGTACTACCCAAGGAGTAATTTAATTCTATTTATTCCATGATCCTATCCTTGGAGTTTAATAATGAGGAAACCCAAGTATCACTCATAACTTTTAATTTCCCTATGATTCCATCTAAGGAGTTCTCTTAAAAGGAAACCCAAGTAACGCTCAAGGCACCATCTAGCCTATGAGTCCATCCAGGGAATTTCATAAAAAGGAAACCCAATTATTGATCAAGAAATAATATAAATCAAGTAACCTATGATCCCATCCAAGTTATTTCATAGTGAGGAAACCATTATCGCTCATGGTACTAATAATCCCTAACAACTTATGAGCCCATCCATGATATTCAGTAATGACTAAACCAATAACGTTCATCATACTAATAATCCCAAAAAATCTATGATCCCATCTAAGTAATTCCTTAAAAAGGGACCTGGGTATCACTCAACGTGTACATAATTCATTTAACTAATTAAAATTTATTAAAATAAAATGCCATGTCTATATAAATTTCATCTAATAATTTGGGTGTGTCTAAGGTTAAATCCTTTACTTAATCATCCCAATCAATTCTAATTATCCATTTCTTTAAAGAAGTATGGAATTAGAATTTTATAAATAATTATCATAGGATAAGGGATTCATCTTCTACACTTATAGATCATTTAATTCCATTAAACAATTTCTTTTGAATAAAATCAAGTTAACATGATCAAGATGTGATTTTAATTCCAAAATTAAGGCTAAGGGTCATGGAATATAACTATGAAACCCTAAGGGGTGGTTTGAATTGATGTGAGAAACCTCAAATGGTTCTATTATATTAGAAATGGTAATTCAATTTTAATGTAGTAGGTTCTACATAATAATTTCACATTTTAAGGGTGATACATGGAAAATATGACATACAACACAACAACATATTTTATATAGGAGTGGGACATTAATGGAAAATCAAGATAACACCTACCTCATTCCTAGTATGGTTCACTTATCCAATATGGAGCCTTGATTAAATTTGGTTTGAGAGAAATAAAAGAAATAATCAAACACCCTAAAAATAAGGAAAAAGATCATGTATGGATTTAACATTCCATATGGCAATATAAACAAAGGAATTAAGGAAAAGGATCTAAAATATTATTGATATGCTTCAAACACACCTATAGGTGTTTGATTTGGACATCAAATAAAGAATATCCAACCATTACTAGGAGGATTCCAAGGGAGATCTCCATGTGTGGGGCTAATACACATGAGATAGAATAATAAAGGATGGAGGAAATAAATAATGAGGTAGGTGGAATGATAATTTCCATCTCTTTAATGAGCCTTGTGATTTTACCACACATTTTGGATAAATATTTCACCAACCATGTGGGATAACTACCTAAGTTTCACTAAGCATGTGGGATAAGTGCATGGTTTTCTAAACTATACATAGCATGTGCACTTCCCTCTGTAGTTTTCTGTAGACAACCTCACAAATTCATGCATCATCAAGCGTACGGTTTAAAAAATGGTGTGACGCCCTCATATTCCCTATACCGGGATGCATTTTTTCTCCTATAGTGTCACAAAGTTCAAAAGAACCATGTACTTATAGAAAATAGGTTTCACAGTTCGAGTGTCATGATTAGTGCTAACTATGTTCCAACCGTGCACCTCCTTATTTTTCTCCCAAAACTGAGATTTTAGAGCCCGACTTTACTAAAACCCATATGAACACTTGAGGCACCTATCATACCATAAACCTCATCTAAAAAAAATACTTTTAAGTTTTGAAATTCTCATAATTCTATTACGAATCTTAGTTTAATATTTGTCTCATCCACGAAATGAAAATTTTGAACTCTCATAGATTTTTAACTGTCAAAAACATGAGACATTAAAATCTCCCCGTATTAGAACATATCATCCCCAATAATCCTTGTGTAAATGATAAAAACATCACTCAACTAAATTATGTATAGAATTTATATTCAAATGGCCACGTTGATTTTCCAAACACCCAATATGCCTCTCAGCATCACTTAAATCATATGGTACATAATCATTTAAAACTCTAGCCAACACTCATATTCAAAACTAACACTTTGATAGGGTATTTCCCCAATCCCATATAACCTATGACATGATCATTCTACCATATGTTTAATCATACATCCTATAGATATTCCCACCATAGGTTCTGACTTGAATGGATAATTCTGAATCACAGTATCTTCATCATCATAATTTTCTAATCCGACAAGACTTTAGCACTCTAATAATGCTCCCAGTCTAATTTTCAAATGATCAAATAGTCAATTCCCAATCAACAAAAATTCATCTTGGTCATGCTGTATTTTCCATGAAAATACTCAGGAGACCTTCACCTTATGCCCATCTCAAACCAATGTCATGATTGATGTAGTTCCTCACTAACTGTATGCAACAAAAGAGAGAGATATTGATTTGATCCACCTTTGGTCAACTAAATTAATAAATGATCAACTTAGATGGCCTATACATTTAAAAATCTAGATCCCATTTTCTTTAGACCAACGTACCTCTATATTTTCTCTGAGCACACTCACAGAATCCTGTAACCACCTTCTGATGATGTCTTTGGCCAAAACTTCATCTATATTGTCGTTCCACATCATGAACATAGGTGTGAACCTAATCATGTACCCTTGGACTATCATCCTTTAATTAAAACAACCGAGCTCAACTGTATGTTCAGGGTAACCACGAAAACATCTACTGGAGTTCAAGGATCTCATCTAAGGTAGTTTGTACTCCACTATTTACAAGTGAGATTCTGGTACATAGTCAAAACATCCAAGTATCAAAACACTGAATGATACCCAAGCAGCTTTCTCTTGGAGGATGAATCATTGAACTTAATGGTGTCCATGAGTCCATCCAAGTCCTTCCTATATGGAAATCCTAATATCACTCAGGATGGTCCATGCCACTAAAATTATCCATGCTTCCCGTGTGTAGCTTGGAAGGAGACTATTTCTCATTCCATCAAGGCATTTAATTCTTTATTTAGATCAGTGTATAACCAAGGCTCTCTTAGTGTTCCCTAGATGATGTCAAGATAGGGGAAACAATATTTAATGATCCAAAAGTACACTAATAGGATGTCAACGATTACCAATAAGACCCAAGACACTCCCATCATACCCAAGATGAAGTGTCCGGTATCATTTCCAACCAACCATATCCAAATACCAAAAATAAGAACAGTTAAACCATTATTGGTTGATTTCCTTATAAGATATTGGGTACACTTTTCGACACATCGTCATTACCCGACCACAATGACTTTACCACCTGAGGCATCCTATGATTGTTCAAGCATAACCAGAGAATTCTAGACTAAAAAATGACATCTTTAAATGTTTCCTACATAGCTAACCATTTTATTGTAATTATGTCTTTCAAGAATCAACATGCTTAGAAGCATTACATTCCTAGGTCTCTCATGCACCTTGATCTTGAATATAGCTTCTAGAATCCATCAAAACCCATAACTAGATTTTATCTTGAGTGTCATCATCATGGATAAGATAAAATGAACTACTAGTCTTAGTGGATTTTAGAACCAGTTATAACCATATTCGCATGGAATTAAAAGTTTCACTCACTCTCCTTATAAGGTCATTCTTTTCCACAACTGATGCGATGCTCCCAACCTTACGAGTTTTCTAGTCATCGTTTACTAAGAACATAAATATTTCCATGGTTCACACTCCACCCACCATTAAACATGGGTTATGGACATGGAAAAAACACTTTTTTCAATCACAAAACTAAAATAGGGGAAATGTGCTACTTAAAAGTGCGATAGATCTAAATTTACTCTAGACGTACGTGTGACACTCCTTTCAAGCCATGTGCACACATTTCACTAGCATCAAGTGTAAAATCCAAACCAAACTAATCGGTAGTGTTATAATACCCAATCCTTTAACATCATCATAATAAAAATCATTGGGATGAGTTATATTTCCTTTTAATTCTCAGGTCACTCTACCTTTAATATAACCTAGAACCAAAGCGTAATAGGTTAATGTTTAAAAAAATCAACCATACTCATATGGTTTGATGTACTGTTTTATCAATATGACAGGTATTGGGTCTATCAACACATAATACCACAAGATTTTATCAACAAAATGGAATATCATTTGATATTATTCATAGGTTTATCATCCTTATACGTCCCATTATCTGATGGCTTGTACAAAGGATTTAAATAAAAATTCATATTACCCCTTATAACTGTTAACCTGACGGATAAATTACCAATTAATCCACCATTAGAGAATAAGAAGAAGGTTCTTACAACCTAATAAATGGTCAAACATGACCTGGGAATGTATAACCCATTGAACTCAATCATTACACGATGCTCCCATCCTTAACAAGGTTCAATTTACCACACAACCACCCATTCCACTCGAGTTTCATTTTATAAGCTAAGAGTCATATATGGGACAATGTTGTTGAAATAGTGGGTTCCCTAGACCCAACTATTCAGCCCTTTTGATTACCATATCGTGTATACAGTAAGATATGCATGATGTCATCTTACCATTATAGTGTAGACTTTTCTACTCCCACTATTGAAATGGTAATGTGCAAAGATTAATTGTGGTATCGAAAGGTTATAGCAGTTCCCAAGCTATAATGAGAACCTCTATATACTATGATATTAATCTTAAATATATGTTTTATGGTCTAAATATATCTTACTAATTTGAAACAGTAGATGTTTGACTATCAGGTGTTGGGGGATCATAAGCATTGATACTTCTTCTCATAAAGTTCTCACTTGGTGATCTTTAGTAGCAAGATCATGGGGACTAACCCGCTAATAGGAAAACCACATGTTTCGGGTGTCATTGGATGTTCCTATCTACAATCATGTGTAATGGTCTACTGACTTGAGATCATTACCAATGTATGTCATTTTATTGTGTACTTTTATGCAAGATGAAAACCATGGTAATGAAGTTGTGGAGAGGTAGTTTGTGTCGGGTGATTCATTGGTGGCATGGCATTGGTTGAATTTTCAAGAAAGGATTTGTCGCTTCTGAGTTATGTAAGTAATATATCTTAGGCCATGTTGATATTGATGGAAATACCTTTATAAGACCATGTCCATGGCATTAAAGGGTAAATCTATGCAGTTAAAACAACAAACTATAAATCAAGAAAAGGGCGATGACACGTGAGTGCGTCCTACTTTATGAGATATTACAGACAAAGAGATTATATTACACAGTGCGTGTTCATAGGTTGTTTGTCACTACTGTGAAAATCCTTATTTCTTCAGGGACCATGAGGGGTTTCTAGATCCCTCTCTTGGTCTGTGAATACTATTCACTACTGTCGAGATAAGGGCCTAGAGGGTCACACACAATAAAGTATTCAAGAATCTGCCCTATTCAGTTGAATATGAGTTTTGGACATAGTGGGCCCCGCCATAGGGGTCCGGGATTTGTCAAAAGTTAAATGATCACCAATTTAATAAATAAATTCATATTATTCGATCTTAGAATAATGAGTATCAAATTTATTTATTAAATGTATTTATGAGTTTTAAGTAAATACATGAAAAATATTAATTCACGAATATTAAATTATTAAAGGTTCAATTAATATTTATGGGAGAGATGAGTCGAGTTAATGACTCAATTATTATAATGTAATATATTTTAATATATTACAAGTAAATGGTAATAATATTTATGGCTCGGTTTAGTAGTTATAAAGTGTCGTTGATAGTGTGTTAAGTATTTGGGGCCGGTGAGGCGATACCGGGTATTTTAATTGAGCACTATAAATAGAAGAGGAGGGGACATTACCAAAGACTATTCATGGAGATTCTCTCTCCTCTCCTATCTCCCATAATCTAGAGAGATAGGCTCTAGATATAAGGAGCTAGGATCGATCTCTCTCTCTCTCAGGCGTCGCTAATGAAGTGATGTGGTGATCGTTGGAGCATCGAAGGCATCGTCACAATTCCATGCTAGCACCCGGATTATGAAGAACGGTGCTCCCACAGATTCCTTGATGCGTGTGTGGATGATCTAGAAGAATTTGGCTTCAGATTTTTCATTTAACGATTGCCAACGACTAGCAGACGTCGTGCGCGGCTTCAGATTTAAACCATTTATTTTTACGGTTTATTTTGTGCTTAAAATCCTTCATGAGGGGTCCTCATCTTTGATCGGGTTGCTCTTCACTGACATCGACAAGTTCACGTCGAACGTCAGTGGAAAAATTTTAAAAACCAACCTATTTGGGGCTTCTCCTGCATTCCCGGTTCTAACAAATGTCACCCAAAAAATGAAAAATGTATGAAAAGTCAACAATAAATTTAGTAATTCTTTAAGTTATGAGGGCACTACCACATCCGAGATATTCACTTCTTCTTTTTTAGAACAAGGCATATATCCTAAAACTTTGTCATACAGAAAATGCCACTAGGATTACCATACTAAACTTTAATCTCATCATATAATAAAAGGAGGTCTATAGAGACCTATGGTAAATGTACATATTCCTTTATAAGGTAGAAATCAGATAAATATTTAAACTACTCTTACGTGATGGTTAAAACTAAAACACCACTTTACGGTTTCATTTAATCCATTACACTAATTCAAATTGAATTATTAAAAATTTAAAATGCTCACTTTTAATAACACATAGTACTAATTAAAAAAATACAACAATACTAGTTTCTTTATTATCTAACTCCATAATGAAAAATAGGCAAGTTATATCAAACTTACTTTCAAGAATTAATTATTTAGTTGATATCCCTTCACATATTCATGAAATTTATCACATTAATTCATTTTATCTATTTTATTTATCCATAAGGATTATCATGATTGGGATTGGTTAAAGAAAATTTTAATTCCAAACTATAGGGGAAACACCCTTTAGGTTATGATAGGCATTTTAATTAACTAAATCCTCATAATAAAAATAGATCAAAATAATATAACAGGTTTTTATTAATTAAAGGGAATCAGTTCAATAATATTCCACCATACATTTATACGTAATGTGTATAAGTGGTTTATGAAACATTAAATAACCATCTCTACAAATCATGAATATACCCCCATGGGGTTCAGTATTAAGGTATATCAAAATAAAGGCGGCCTATAAGGGCCCTGCTAAGATAATATAGGTTCAGTTAAGTGGAACCCATAATAGTCATATAATTAAAATATCAAAACACCCTTAATGGGTTTCTATCATAAGAAAATGACCCAATTAGCCCACTTGGATCCATTTTTTCATTTTAGAATTTAGTCATACAGGTCGCCATTCCCAAGTAATAGAGGTATAATCCTTTATAAGGAAACCATTCTCGATAATAATTATAATTAATCATATATATATATATAAGAATCATGGTTCAATTAGATGAATTATCTTTCCCAAATTATAAAGGTATATGCCTTTATAATTTACAATTTGAATTCATGTAGCCTAGTTTTTATCTTTGATTTCAGATTATAATCAGACAAATTTATGATGGTTCAATTATATGGGTTACCACTATCTAATTTATAACGGCTTGTATACTTTATAAATTTGAAAATTGGATCCCATATAATTGAAACCATTAATCTATTAGCACATGAAACCAATATTTCATGGATAAAACATGTTATGATTGGTTAGTTAATGTGTAACCATCAAGATATATAGGAAAATACAATTATTTTGATACATACACTTTAATAACTAATCTTATATTATGATCATATCAACACATGTTTTCACCTAATAGTAAGAAATACATACATATAAATAGGTAACCACAAAAGCATGGTATAAAAGGAATCATGCTAAATAATAACCTATACATGGTATATTGATAAGTATGATAAATAATCACTTGATCATGTTATACACTCAAGGAATGTATCACAATATCAAGAAATGTAATAATTCCAACTACATGGAATGAGATATGTATGTAATGTGAATCTTTATGTGCCTATAATGATGCATGTATCAATACTTCCTTTTTATACCATACCAAGGTTAAAATACCATAAATATCTTAAATTAGTAAACAATAGATAATAAATCAACCAATCAAAGTGAAATAATAATCAACTTTAATAAATAACATCATGAACAAAAGTCACATCCCTAGATACAAGGTCTTTTCCCCATAAGTGGGTTGATCACTCCTTTAAACGGCTATTTATCATGTGTAGAAACATTACTAGTCTATTTTATACCAGGAAAAGATAGTAATATAAAGTAAAAAACAAGATCTAATACCACTTTTTAACATCTCAACCCAGGAGCCACTAAAATGGTGCCCTGGTTTAGTCGGTTACATGGCCTCAAGCATGTTTCCTTGTACGCCAGAGACTACCAAATAGTAGAGAGGGTTAAATGATGGTATGGTGGGGATATGATACCCTTGTTGTTAGAGAGCAATAATAGTTTAACATGATAAATCATTCAACTATAAAATAATTATAAATGAAAGGCAGCAAAAGATAATAATAACTGATAAAATAACTTACTCCAAAGACACAATTATGCATGTCCATGTGAATATAAAATATGAAAGTAGTAGACATATAGTAGTTAATAAATAAATTATACAAAAAGAAAGAAAAAATACTAAAAGGATATCACCACAAGAATCCTAATCTAAAGATCAACTTTTTTCCCATAAGGTCCAATGTATATGAATAACATCACACAACACAATCCATAAACCTGAAACGGAAACCATGAGGTCTGTTTGGGTACCCTAATCCAATAGAATCCTAAATAGTGTGTGATATTAACTCATTAGGTCACCCCCAATGGTTTCTAATTATATCTATTCTAGGAATAAAAAATATGGTATGTTTAGGTGTAATAATAAGAAGTGAAAAAATAGATGTAAACATGTTAGGATCAGTTCCTCAAAGGACACATGGTCGACCATACCTACTTCAGACTTTGATAGAATTTCGCTGATCCTTTCTCACCATATATATACAGTTATACATATGTGTATATATATATATATATATAATTTTATGTATATATATGTACTATATATGTGATAACATATATAGACATATATATAGATACGTAATACTAGTTATGACCTGAGGTGTAAATCAGGCATCCATGCATAAGGGTAACTAAAACCATAAAGAAATTTCAGGTGGTCACATGTATCTAAACATAATACCGTTATCTAGTGGAGGACCCAAGTTACATATCCCCTGAATCTAATCATAATACTCATCATAATGAGGTACTAAAAACTATATGTAATAAAAATAATAATATAATTCATTTATCCTATGTTCCCATCCAAGGCAGTCCATAATGAGGAACCCAAGAATTGCCCAATGAGTAATGCAATTATTTTTATTCCATGATCCAATCCTTGTAATTCCATAATTTAGAAACCCAATAATCACTCATAACATTAAATTTCCCTGTTATCCCATACAAGGTGTTCCATAAAAATGAATCTCAAGTATCGCTCAGAGCATGAGGAAAACATCTAGTCTATGATCCCATCCAAGGTGTTCTGTAAAAAGGAAACCCAAGTATCACTCAAGGAGGGATATAAATAAATTAACATGTGGTCTCATCCATGGTATTCCATAATGAGGAAACCAATATCACTCATGATATTAATAATCCCTAACATCATATGATTCCATCCAAGGCATTCGGTAAAAATGAACTCGAGTATCACTCAAGTCATACATAATTCATTTAACCATTTAAAATTTAGTAAAAGAGAAATAAATTTCCATAATCAAGACATCTAAGAATTTGGTCATGGAAAAGGGTAAATAATTTCCTTAAACATCCCAATCAATTATAATTAGCTATTTCTTTAATGAAGTATGGAACTGGAATTTTATAAATAATGATCGTAGACTAAGGGAGTCATATAATCCACTTATAGATCCTCTAATTCCATTAAATCATTTATTTTGAAGAAAATAAAGTTAACATGAACAATAAGGGATTAAAATTCCAAAACTAAGGCTTAAGGTTCATGGAATATAAGCTTCATTCCCTAAGGGGAAATTTCAATTGAGGTTAACAACCTCCAAAAATTATATTAGATGCACAAGGGCTATTAAATTTTAAATAAATAGGATCTAAATAATAATTCCACATTTTAAGGGTGACTCATGGAAAATATAATCCGTGGAACAAAGGTATATTTTATAAAATGTAAATATTTTAATGGTAAAACATGATACCACCTACCTCAAGACTAAGATGGTTTACTTATCCAATATCGAGACTTGGTTCGAGATGGTTTGAGGGAAATCAATTAAATAATCAAACACCCTATAAATAGGGAAAAATATCTCACATGGTTTTATCATTCCATATGAAAAGATAAATGAATTAAAGAAGGAAAAGGATTAAATATCTTACCAATATTCTTTCAATGCACCCAAAAATGTTTAATTCGGACACCGGATGAAGAATATCCATCCATTCCTAGGAGGAGACCATGGGAGAGCTCCATTCATGGGGCTGAGACTCACAAGAGAGGATAAGAAAGGAGGGAGGAAATAAATAAGCAGGAATAGGAAAATAGTAATTTCTAGTCCTTTAATGAGCCTCACCATTTGGTTGTATGGTTTTTCTAGACCATGTGCCAACTATGAGGGATCACTTCCAAATTTGAACTAAACATACGGACTAGGTGTGTGGCTTTCCAAACTAAACGTAGACCATGGTCACCCCTATTTAGTTTTTAATAGACAACCTTGCACAATCATGTGGCCTCAGGTGTACAATTTAAAAATCCCAATGACACCCTTATCTTCACTAAACCAAGCCACACAATTTCTCTTAAAGGTCCACATGTTTAAAATAAACCATGTCTATATAGAAAATAGGTCACATGGTTCAGTCCGCACAGTTAGTAATAATTGTATACTAACCATGCGCCTCTGTATGTTTCTCCTCAAACTGAATGTTTAGACACCAATGCTCCTAAAACCCATATGAACACTCGATACACCTTTCAGGGCTTAAAAATCATCTAAAAACAACACATTTAAATTTCCCAATGCTCAAAATTCAATTTCAAATATTAGTTTAACATTTGTCCCATCCACCAAATGAAAAGTTTGAACTCTCATGGAATTTTCAATGGAAAAAAAATAGGTCATTAAAATATCCCCACCCTATAACTTCTCATCCCTTTGGGGCTTTGGATAAATGATGAAAACATCACCCAACCTAATTTGGTCAAGAATTTCCATTCAAATCGTAGTGTTTCATTTCCAAATTCCCAATGCACCTATAAGCATCACTTAAAGCGTATGGTACATAAGCTATTAAAAATCAAACAAAATATCATATCCAAACACAAATAGAAAAACACCATATTTAAATACATTTATTTCCATAGTTTACTAAAACTATGGAAATAGGTTATTTAGGGCCATGATTTTATTAAAACTATGAAAATACTCATCTATCCCTCATCCCCTATTCAAGTGGTTACCTTCTCCTCTTTAGTTCCATTATCATGCACAGTTCCCTTCTTAGCGATTAGCCCAAACCTCTACAAATCTACCTATGGTGATCTTCCTCCTCTGGCACAGCCAAGCCAACTCTTGCCTCTGGTGATCTTCCTCTTCCTATGTATCTAGTATACCTCCACCTCTAGAAATACTCCTCCTCTGACATGGCTCCAACGCAGCCAGCCTGGCTCCTGCCTCTAGTGATCTTCCTCTTCCAATGAAGCTCTGACACAGCTAGCCCACCTCCCCACTAACGCAACTCTAACACAGCCTCCCCAACTCTATGCTAATTTGGTTCTGACATGGCCTCCCCACCTCCCAATTGAAACAGTTCTAATGTGGCCACCCCACCAAAATTAGTATCCACTCCTACTCCTCTAAAAAATCTCTTGTTAGATTTTATCATGCCAAACACCCTTACTCTGTATACGTTTCATGATTTCCAAACATGGTACCCTAAATTCTCAAAAATGTCTCTCTAATCTGAAATGTTAGTGATGTTGAATCCTAATCTGGTTCTAACATACCTCCTTAGGGTTACTCCTTTTAAACAGGTACTCTTCCAGTTTGATTTCTTGAAACCCTAATTTAAAAATCCTATTACTCCAAATTTTCTTTATATTAAACACTTTGAATTTTAGTGGTTAAGATCATTTTTTAGTTCTAGATAAAGGCCTCCATCACTGTTAAATATATACCATCTTATTTTCCATCCCAAGTCCCTAATATGAATGAAAAATGGTGTTTCCTTATATCTACAGGTGTTTTTCCTCTTGTAGATATTCCATTTTAACAATTTAGTATACTAATTTTTTATATCTATACTACATAATTTTTCATTCTTAAGGTGTATATATTATGTACTTTTTCCCTCTTACTATGTGGGTATTCTGAACCACTTTTACTATGAATATTTTTTATGTAGATTTTGTATAAAGTACTCAGTATACTAATGTTCTTTATATATATAATGCATTCAATATTTGTATATTACACTTAATTTTAACTTTTTTCAAAAAATTATTTATTATTTTCCTTGATTTTAATATTTATATATACACTTTATTATTGATCCTTTCCATCATGTTATACTTCACAACACGTTTTTATATAATTCACTCATTTTATATTTCACAATTAGTTTTAAATTTTACATAATATATATACTTATCAATAACAAACAATTTAAAATTCATTACTTCTCTAAAATATGAATTCAATATACCTTTATTTCACTATGAAATTTTAATAAGCCACCTCTTTATGTGTAATATATTATTTTAAAATGTAATTTATATTCAATAAGAATTCAATTTCACTTCTAGTGTATTTTCCTATTAATCACTAGTATTACATTTCTAAAATAAGTTATCATAGAAATTATTTAGTCTCTTTTTTAAAAATTTAACACTAATAAAAAATCAATAATAAATGTATGATTTACTATATATAGATAACATCTTACGGAATAAAATATGTTCATTACTATGTTATATTCTAATGTAACTTCTAGAGTTTTTATCTATAAATCAATGAAATCAATTAGATTTTATTAGTGTTTTGTTTTTTAGTCATCATTCTTTAAGTAAATAAGTTTTTTTAACTATATATTTTCTTTGTATAATCATATTTTAATGTCTATATTTCAGTGGAAAAACCAATTCTTAGAATCACAATGCTTAAAAAAGAGTTGGTACCAACTATTTGTGGAGTGGTTGAATGTGTGAATGTATGGGTATCTATGATCAATCATTATGATATAGGTAGTTTCCATTATTTAATCATGACATGTTTTTCTATAATTTTCATTACATTTTTTATTTCCCATTTTTATGAAATTTATTTTTATTTTATTGAAATTTTTTATAGGTGGAAGCCCAAAATTAGAGATATAATATTAGGGTGTGTTATCGAGGTAAGTTAGTATGACTAAATTGAATCAAATGTGACATATATTTTTTTGGATAATTTATATTTCTTTATTTTTCTATCGGTAAACATTAAACCTTTAATATTTTAATATTATCTAACTAACTTGATAGTTTTTAGAGATAATTTTCTCATTATTAATTATTATGAACTAATTGATAGTATTAATGTGTGGGTTGATTCAAAGAGATGAAGGGTGGGGATCATTCTTAGCCAATATGCAGTTTGGTGATATCCATTTAAACAAAATTAGCTTTAAGTTTTTTTATTTAATGTACAACTATTTTTAGTTTTACTTTTTGGTTTTATTAGTTATATTTTTTTAATCAATAAATGAAATCATCAAATAAAACCTATATGAAAAGGTTCTACCATGTTTTTCTCCACATGAGAAGGATAATTTTATATCATTTTCTTCCCGCTAATTTTTTTTATTTCTTAGGATTCAAATATGAACATCCTTTGATAAAAAACATTGATTTCATATTTTTTATTTACATAGACTTAGATATTGGTGATTCTATCAACTTTTGCATGTATTTTGGTGCTAAATTTTGATTTGATGAATGGATTAAAAAATCTAGTTATAGAATCTCCATATGTATTATTTATTTTTTTAAGACTAAAAATGATCATTTTCAATTTGTATTTAAATTCTCTTATGAATTAATTGATATGATTTTTCACATGTCTGCATTTATGAAATATTCATATTGACCATATTTTTTGGTTTGTGAAATGATTATCATGCATATTTATTCATTAATATAACTTTGTATATAAATATTTATCCAATTTTCTATATTCATTTTTTATATTATCCATGTGTTTGTTAATTTCAATGATTTTCATCAAATGAAATTCTAAAATTGTTTGAATCATTAATTCACTTAAAATATGCATTTCATTTTTTATTTTAGTATTTTATGTTGTTGGCATTCATGTAACTAAATTTAAATTTGATGTTATGTTATTTTATTATATCATCTGCATGATCCCATGTGAATGTAATGGTGTGTTGATATTATCATGGTTCTCAATGATATAATATGTGTTATTTTTTTAGGTTAGTAGGCCTCAATCCCTTCCAATACATTCAGTATAACATCCAGATATAGGGTTTCATTTTTATTAAGCTTTATTGGATTTAAAAGTTTATTTTTTTCAAAACTGGGTGGCATGGGGGAGAAGGTCGCTCCTCATTTTTGTTCTTCTCCAAGATCTATAGAGCCTATTTACACCTCTATACTAACATATACTAAAGATGTAACCAGTGGGTTCACTGATGGTTCATTCTCATCATCATTAAAATTTAAATATAAATTACCAAAATGATCTTTTATTATGACTAGGTTTGTAATCATGTATAGATAAGTATATAATGAAAATAGATGAATGTGTATGCACTCATAATTATATGTTTATGTGCAGTAGAAGATTTGAATATTTACTATATAGAGACCCAACTAATTACATTAAATCCCAAAGTCTACTTCTTGACCAATGAAATATCTATTATTGGGAATCTCAACTCTATAAGAAATTCAAAGAAAATTTATGGACCAAATTTTATAAATAAAAAATTCTAGTGAATTAGAGTTCAAAACTCAATTGGATTCCTATCATGAAGGTGTTTAAAAATTTCACCCACCTTCTCACAGTTTTGTATTTTTGTTACCAAATTAGTAACATATAAACTTTCTTAGAATGATTTTGGATGGCTCTAAAAAGGGTCTGATACTGAATCTTTCTTCTCCAAGGTACATTGAGGATTTAAAATAGTTTCCACACCCCCTATGAGTTGATCTTAATTCCAATTTGACTCTTATACACATTATAATCATGAGATAAAACCAATAAGGAACCAATAACTTCTTATAATTAACATAGTTTAGTGATAAAAAATATTTAATATATGATTAATATGGGTGGAAAAAATACAACATCACCTCTTCTAATTGTGATTGGATTTCTTGTAATAAATAACTCTCCCATTGATAATCACATTCCAGTTGTGATATGGTTAAACCTTCAAGGTTTAAACATGTTAGTTCCCTTAAGAGATACAGAACCCTCTTGAACATATAGTCTTTTCCCTTGAATAACTATGCCACCTCATATATCTAGAGGTTGGGGATAATCATGAATAAGGGAGTCGTGCAAAGAGGATAATGAAACCAAAAAGTATAAGGTAACCGCTCAAATATTGGATGAGGGCTCGAGGGATGTTTTCATGGTTTTAATAAAATTTTGGCCTCAAATAACCTATAGCCACGGTTTTAATAAACCATGGAAATAAATTCATGGAAATAGGGTGTTTTCTATATGTGTTATTTGATGTCAATGGGGGATAATGAATCATCATAATCCCATGAATCTACCCATTCATAAAAGGGGGAGTAATATTCATAATTATGAAATAAATAATTTTTGGATTCATGATAGTGTTGCTAAAAAATTCAAAGGGGGACATTTTTTCCCTCTAATTAAGGATTAGTGATTGGATATTATTGGATTTATTGTTAAACCATTGTAGATTTTAGTTTTTTATCAACAAAAAATAAGTTTATATTCTATAGGTGTTGTGGTTTAGGAATTTATTATGTTGGATTTATTCTATAAATTATTTTGGAAGTAGAAACTGAAGTTATCTTGAAGTTAAGTTGGTGTAAGTCTATAAGATAAGCGGTATAAGACTCGAAGTCTAGAATAAGAAGTTTAAAGGATTAATAGTGAAAGGTCCAAAATTTAACCAAAATAATAGTTTTGGTTGTTCTATAAGTTTAATATTAGTAGTGGATGGTTTGAGAGGAATCCCAAAAGTGAATATTATGTCCAAAAGTAGTTGTTTGAAAGTTATTTTTAAAGGTTGTAATACATTCTAGAATAAATTTAGGATTTTTGAAAGTATTTTGGTAAAAAAAAAGTCCATGGGTTGAACCCTCCTAGTATACATAAGAGTGTTTGCTAAGGGGGGTCCTAAAAAACAAATACATGAAGTTCACAATGATATGTAAGAGTAAATTATGGGAGAGGTAGTGGACTGCAGCTAATTCCTTATAGTGTTCCATGTATACATAAGGTTAATCAGAATGAGATCTTTGATAATTGGAAAAGTATTGTAGGGACCTCATAGTAATGAATAAATGTCACCTAGTCTAATACATAAGGTGATCAGGTTTCACTCTTAGAGAATTTGACATTATTAGAATTTACCTGAATATATAAGATTCATCTAAGCTCATATGTAAGAGTAATATTTACAGACTATGTAAAGAAATGAAAAGGGAATGGAGTCTCCTTGAATAAATAAGAGTAATCTAGGATCATGTGTAAAGGTCCTTCTTCTGGATATGATCTGATCCGTTGGAAACTAGGAGGATGCTCCTACTCTTAGGAGGCTTCATGTCAGCAACAATCCTACTACTCCAGGGAGCAGGGAAATGGGAGGTAACTGGGTATTTTGGACACCACCAAGTAGGGGACTCAAACTTAACATCGATGGGTCTTGCAACAGGGGGCTTATACGAGGAGGAGGGTTGGTGTGTAACACCTCGGGTTCAGTCATCATGGCATTCTTGGCGCGCTTGGTCCATGGAACTTCACTCCAGGCATAGGCCAAGGCAATGTTCGTTGGACTCCTCCTATGCCATCAGAAGGGGATCTCTTTATCGATGGTGTAAACGGACTCCCAAATTCTCCAAAACACCATGCGAGGCAATGGTACCATCCTGTGGTCTATCCTTTACATCATCTGAAAGTGCAGGGGCATGATTGGCACAAATACTAGTGTGGCCCACATGTGGCGAGAAGGGAACAAGGTCGCAGACCACCTTGCCTCCCTTGATGTTGCCGGTCCGGATCCCATTTGTATTCACAATGTGTCCTCCATGAAAGTAGAGGGAGTCAATCTGGTTCGAGGGGATTCCCTAGGCCTCCACTACTTTCGGCCTCCTTAGGTCCCTCATCCGGGGCTTTTGGGCCTTTCCTTATTGAATAAAAATTCACTCGATGATGATGTGTAAAGGTAAAAACTTGCAAAATGTTTAAATGAAGTAAATTAAAGAACTTTGACTTGAATATGTAAACATTATCAAAACAATAAATAAAATTCACCAACACTGAGCGGAAAAAAATCAATAAATTCTTGAAGTTGTACATGGATACATAAGGCTCACTTTACCCATACATAAGAGTTATCTCACAATATAGAGGTAATACATGAGGGTCATACCCTTTTCCATTTTAAGTGAGTATTGGAAGCCAACAATAGATTTAAAATATGTTTTAGTAGTCATAAAATGTGATTAAAATTTTAGCTAACTGTGGTGTAAGGAATTATTATATGATTAAAGGAGGATTATTCGATGATATTCTCATGATTTGAATATAATATTCAGGTGGATTTAGTGAATCTGGTATTGGACCAAGAATTATGTTGCTATGTGGGAAGCCACACCATAATCTTATTATTTTGTATAGACATGGAAATTATAGTATAATTTTAGGCTACTATTTATGGATTTTTAAATAGATAAAATCATGTAAGATATCAAGGAATATTGACTAGATAGATTGAATATCATGGATCACAAGGTTTAATTAAAAAAAGGAGAAACTTTCATTGCTAATTTTTGGTGAGTTTCTATATTTAATTATGGTAAATATTTTCTTGGGAAATTCAATGAATAAAAAATAGGAGAATAATGAAGAAGTTAATGGGTGATATTATGGAAAAAATATATTTTCATATACTTAAATAATTCAGAGAGTTTATTTGACCATATTTTGGAAGACTTTTTGCAGTGGTTCAAAGAGATATAAGAATATTTGTATATTTTATATGCATAAAGAATAAAAAGATATTTCTAACAACACATATTTGAAGATATGAAAAAGAGAAGGGATTTTTACAGTGAAGAAAATTATAAATATTTGATATGTATGATTCAAAAAATAATAATAATAGAATATGATTCCATTTGTAGAGATAGAAAGTTAAAAATTTAAAAAGAGAAAAAACTAAAGATAAGGGTGCTGGAAAGAAGAGGAAGATATTATTGGCACTTATTGAAGATACCACCAACAAAAAAGAATATGGTGTTTTCCTATGATGACTCATGGAAAGGAGATAAAGTTTTTTGTAGATATTTCCATAACCAACTTGTGAAGGAGCTGGTCATGGAGATAAAAAGTGCCACCATACATTTGGTGCAACTACAATTGTGGTAAAATTATTCGTGTTTACTTGTATGACAAATTGTTTTTATTTTTTGAGTGGTGAGAAAATGAGAGATGTAAATGAAGTAACCCTTAAGTGGTCATGAGTTGTACCTAAAAATTTTAATTGGAGTGACCCCAGGCTTGTAGTGCCCTAGACTAAACCCACCAACATGAAATGAGCTTAGTTTTTTTAGTATAACAACACGTTGTCATTGTATGCTCGTTGGATTAGCTTGGTTTGGGTGAACCAAGTAAAATATATATGTCTTGTGTGAATTATTTATTTACATTTTTTATGACATAACTTGGTGAATGTGGTTTAAGTAATCATTGATTGAATCATGTTAAGACTAAGGAAAGATAAATAACAATTAGATCATCAACTAAAGAAGAAACCAATTGAGGCCATACTAACTATGAGGTCGAGATTAGTTAGGGATGTGATATTTTAAGGAAAAATTTGATAAATTAGAACAAGATTTACACCCTGATTCACCCCCTCAAAATTTATCTCTTACTAAATTCCCTTATGGGCCTAACAATTATATAATTCAATTCATAATTTAATTTTTAAGAAGATAAAATTACTCCATCCTACTTATGATTACAATAGTTTATTACTACATAGGGTCATTGTCACATTGTGTTAATGTTACATGAGATATAGTTCACCATGTGAGATTAAATAAACACCTATATAGAAATATAACATATGATATGTAGCAATCAATCAATGCATTGTGGTATCGTGTAATAATAAATAGGTGTTGTATAGGAAGAAACTCTCACATCACAGGTCTACATAGTATTAATAAGAGTGTTGTGTGCCATTAATTCACATTGTATTAACTTTATGCACTATTTTATATTAACCAATTAGACCATGTCAGATTAAATGAAACATATAACAATATGTATAAGGTGAATCTCGATGCCTGTGTAGGATTAACTTCACATGGGTATACCTCATATGAAATTAACCCTCAATTATTATTATTGTGATATAGCCCATATAATAATGATTAAGTGCATATCATAAATCACAATATCCACAATACTCTCACTAGTCATTTTTAATGACATGCACTGAATCGTAGAAGATGATTTAGTTCTTTGTTAATGTGGAAGCATGAATTATTCATTCTTTCTTTTCATTGTTAGAATATTTTTGAGAATAAAAATTCATGGTAAAAATTTGATGCCCTTGAAAGGGTTATAAGGAGTGATTAACTATTAATCAAGTCAATGGAAGTAGATAGAAATATTTAACACCAAGACCAACCATGCTAGATAATGAAACCATGCACATTATAAATGAAGAACCAGTGTTCCTTTCACTAAATATGGTTTATGCGTCATACATATTCATCATCATCTGTTTTGATAAAGATCACCAAGGAGAAATGAAAAAATCCTCCCTTCATGGTGTATCCCTGGGTTGAAACTAAATCACTCATCACACAAGTGAGATCATCCTTTCACATATGGTATGATAGTAACTCTCATAAAAAAAAGATAAAGAATTAATAAAGACTTGGAATGGAAATAGTATTGGATAAAAACTCACTTGAACACATGACCTCAATGGAGGTGGACTATATATATAGGACTCAGGGAATTCTTGAGCCTTGCATGAAATTTACTCAAACGTTATGTAATTATCAAGTAAAGACTTTGGTTATGAACGCTTCATAACCTACAACCAAACCAACTCCCATTCATTTCATTACATGAGATGTTTAATAGTGATGGTTTATGTAAAGGATTTTATCAAACATTATCATATAACATATCACTAACCATGAAAAATATCTCCTTGAAAAATCATCAGTTGTGACATATCATAGCCAATGATATGCCTCAATCATATGATAAGACCAGGCATTGGAAATGGAATGTTATCTTATAACATGCCTCATTATGTACCCATATAATATCGTGTAATATATACTAGAATCATTATATGAATATAGGATTTAGGGAATTCATCCTTACTAAATACAATTAAAATCATGCGATGGAATATAATTCATGATGTTTGTACATGGAAATTTGGTTATAGGATGTGTATAGTGGCATAGAACATTCTAGATTAAATTGAATTTTGTGATAGAACCTTTGAGTTTTATAGATAGATATGTTAAAGTTATGATATTAAGAAGTATTGGATATTAACATGGATAGTGTTTAAATTATTTATGAATAATTTATTTGAAAAAAGACAACTTAAGTGGATTTTATTATTTACATAACATTTTGAATAAGACTTGGAAAACATATTGATTGACTTTTTTTCATGATGCGATTTGAGTTTGGAAATTATGAGTGCATTTTCTATGATTTATTTAAATATCATATAATATATTTGATGAATTAGAATAGGCATTTCATAAAGGTAAAATTAGTTTCTAGTAGACAAAACATGTGGAGGATATCCACTTAATATTTTAGTGTTTTGTAAAATTCCCATAAAACATTTATTATTTGAGTATCCTTGATTTATATATTCTTTTTCGTTAATTATTTAAATTTAATTTTGAAAGGAAATTTTAGATGTAATTTTACATGTTATTTTTTATGATTTAATTGATATTTTTCATATTTGAATGTATTATATTTTAGGTTCAAATAAAGTGTCTTTTAAGAGTATAAACCCAACATTTAATATGGTAACATGTGTAATATATGATTTTTATGATAATAATTTTACATTATGAACTCAAAAAATAATTTCATGTATTATTATATTAGTTTCATAACATATTGATATCTATAATTTTCCATTATTTAGTACACTATAACTAGTCATCTCTTATTAGTGTCTAGACAAGTTGTGTAGATGATTTTGTTTTAGATTTCACTAAACATTCAGTAAAGAATGAAATGGATGACATAGGTAATCATGAAAATGTCTATTTCCAATAGTTATTCACCATAATAGTGTAGTAAAATATTATCTTTATGATTTTATCATCATCATAATGTTTTTATCATCCGCTCCATTTTTTATATTTTTTTATTAACATTCCTATTTAATTTTTAGATAATCAAATCAGCCACGTTTTATACATATTCTCGGCATTTTTCCCTCTAAATTCATTATACCTTTATAAAATATGTGTATATTACCACTTTTCATATTTCATAAATTATTTTAACCCTATATTTATTCTTTTAGGTGTTGAAAACATTATTTAAACACCAAATTCTTATTTATTTACAAAACTGGTTTGTTATAATATCATTTTCTGGACTTTTCATATTTTTATATGAATCTCCATGCACTATTTTTTAAAAAAATTAGTTTTACTTCATATTTAGTTCAGTTACATTTTTTAACAAAAAATAGTTCTTTTTCTACTGCGTTTCTTTTTTTCTATTGTATTTCAAAGAAATCAATTGGAAAAACATCTGGACACCTATCCACCACCCTAAAATTTAGATGTGTATAACTTTATTCCATAGAACAAATCACTAAGACAATATAATAATAAGAGAAGGATCTATTATCTCTCACCATCAAACCCTTTCTAATTTCTTGAATATCCCACTCTCACCCTGAAATTGTTGATATTCCCATCAAGTGCTACAAAAATAAATCTTCAACAATATCAATCAATTTTATCTTTAAATTGAACCAGTCAATCAGTCCCAACAATCTAATCATACAAATTTTTCTCAAGAATCAGTAATTCCCATTTTTACATTATAAGTATTGGAACCCTATCTTAGTTTTCCAACCTAGTATATGACATCCCGCCTTTTTATCACATAAACTTTCATTACATTATATAAAACTGAGGATCTTTAAGGTTTAGTGTCTTAGAAATCAGGAACTTAATACATGACAACATAAAACATTCTTCTTAAACACTTGAAAGGATTCTTCATTTGTTCATAATAAATTCATTACAGCATCTCATAACCTGGGATCATACATCAAAGGAAAGGGTGATCAGAAGGCCCAGTAAGGGAAAAAAGGAAAACATTTTACATGTGAACTTGAGATACATAAAAAAGTCATGAAAAATAACTTTAAGGCACGAGAAAGAGATCATGGGGAATATCATAATAAAAATAATGTGTTTCATAACTTGAAGATGTGGATACAACATTTAACATAGACAATAATTTCTGTTTCACAAAGGTCCATCCCCAAGGTGTCATTAAAAAATTACCAAGGTTATTCACCAAGGTAACGTTAAAATGGTCATCTCTAAAGATTTAGTCTTTACCCAATGCATTGGAGCGCTATCAGGGTGCTCCCTCAATTTTTCTTTATTATCATGTGATACACATATATCATCATCAATCATTTCAAAAACAACCCATATATAATAAAAGAAATGGGTTTCATTTCATAGTCATAACATTTTAAAAACTGCTTTAAAGACATGATCTTTATGTCACTTTAAACCCATGGAAAAAGGAAAGCGGGTTTTGTGTATGTAAAGACCAGAATTAAAATAGAAAATTTTGATATATATGTGAATAACCATGTATAAGAAATATCTTTGAGTATTCACTTAATAAAATAAAAGAATTTGAGAAAAAGAGAGAGACATTTTGAGACGAAAATTCTGCAGCATAACGGCTATGTTACATGGTTTTAGAAAACATTGAAAAGAGAGGGGACATGGGTCACCCACTCATAAATGATCCATAAAATGTTATAGGGGAATAATATAAAGGATATAAGAACATGGTAATTAAATTTTAAATAAATACCATATGAAATGAAAAACATGGAAGGAAGACAAAAATACGATTTCTCTTATGAAAATTCAGCAGCTTAACGGCATCACTTAAAACATCAAAAAATGAATTGAAGAGATAAAATAGGGTCTCTCATAATATGAACATAAAATATCAGTATGATAGATATATATATCACACCCAAATATAATAAAAAGGAACTTGAAAGACTTGACATAAAAATATAACTTGGAAATGAGAAGGGTGAAAAAATCCCTTAAAAATTCGGCAGCGTAACGGCGCAAATTAAACATTCTTAAAATGAATTGATGGGAGAAAGAGGGGGTATCTCATAATATGAAAATAAAAATGAAAGTAGTATGAATATAAAATAACATCCCCAACATAAGAACATGGGGCATAAAATAAATGACATAAAAGAGAGTACTTGAAAAGAAATAGAGTGGTAGGATCCCATACCTTAAAACGTAACTCTTAAAACTCGAAGGTTGGGACCATGAGGGAAAGGTGTAACCTTGGGAAGACTCCTTGGGAGGTAATCAGACCCAAACTTTGTTGAGGATGATTTTTGAATTGAAAGGATGAGAGAATGGCTTGGTATTTATAGGGGAAGTGAGCGGACAAGGCATTAATGGCCAAGGGACACCTCATTGGTGGTATTGGAAAAACAAGTGGTATTTCCTAATGGTATTGGCCACTTGGGACACCTCATACCTTATATTACTATTCATAAGTCGACCATCCCTTAAAATATCTCATGAAATCATCATGATGCAGTTATGATGTCATTAAACATACTGAAACCCTAAAACTGTATTTTTACTATTCAGTGAAAATTCAACTTTTTCAGAAAACTCCCAAAAATTTACCTTAACATAACATCAATGCTCTGAATTCAAAAATAAACTCCATTTTATAAAACTAATTTTCTAAATATTTTTAATTTAATTTTTAAATAAAAACACTATTCATCAAAAATTCATTTTTTTCAGAAAAATTCCCAAAAATTACCTTAACATAATATCGATGCTCTAAATTCAAAAACAAACTCCATTTTATAAAAAGAATTTTCTAAGTATTTTTAATTTAATTTTTAATTAAAAAACACTATTCACTCAAAAAAGCTAATACTTGACTAATAATTTATGAAACGGTTATTTACCCATTTTATTGAATCACATTACTTAACCAAGGTGCCTAAATTATATTAGTACTTTTTTTAGTGAGATTACTAATCCATTTGGTCACATTACTAATCCTAAGAGTAAAATCACTATTCATAAATCACTATTCACAAAAAATTAAGTTGATCTTATTAGACTTTAAATTTCTTACTGAACACATTTTCATAAGACCATTTTTTGAAAATCATTACGCGTCATGAATTATTTAAGGTTTACATAAATATTTTAAAATATCCCTTTTTTCTGAAATTCATCAATAATATACATCCTACATTTATTTGGACATTTTGAAAATTCACAAACTTCGCCATAAGAGGAAATCACAATTTTTATTTATCAAAGGATTACACAAAGCACTTATGGTCTCCTTACATAGCCCCTTATAACCCCAGTATAGGACCTAAGTGTAAGGTGCGCTAAGGTGAGAGAATCTGAGGGTGGCTCCGCCAACATTGCACGAGTAGTAATTTTTATCAGCTTGAACTTCTCTCAAAGGAGATTCTATTCTAGCTTCACATGATGAAGTTCAGCTTGGGTTTGGTCCAGAGCAAAGCCTAATGGTGCTACCTTCTTCCCAAGTTCTGTTAGATGGGCTTCGATCGGCCCAAGACTACTGGATAAGGCCATCGAATATTCTTTATATATTAATTAACCAAGATCACTTGTATTCAGAGATAATAATTGCAACATTTAGTTTCCAACGGTCATATTAACCAATGGTCATATAACATTTGAAACCCAACGGTATCATTCTAATTATAATAATTTTATCAAATGAAAGAGTTTTTTTGAGTATAATATAAAATAACACACAAATTTAGGAAACAAAATTTATTCAAAATTTCGGGTCGTTACATTCTTCCCCCCTTAAGAAATTGCGTCCTCGCAATTTTTAAAATTGGTCTTGGAAATTTCATTGAAAGTACCACATCAGAAAAAGAGTCAGTAAAACTATTACTTTAAAAGAAATAAAGGGAAGTACAAAGGTCACCCGAGTTAACACATACTGGGGTTCTATGTAGGAAAACATGGATATAGAAGAGAAAATAAATGGTCAAGTTCTGATGGACAGTGATAGAAAAATGATTAGGAGAAAGTTAACCACCATAAAATCACAAACTTATGATGTGTGTAAATGGTATCTGATTACGCATTAGGATACTTAAACCAAAAACATTTTTTTTATGTCCCTTTTAATAATTTTGAAGAAATCATTTACTACATAGAATAATAACATAAGTAAATATACTTACCTTCAAGTATAGTTTCATCCTTTAATAAGTTTTTACCAAAACTAATCTTTTCTCCAAACTATGAGCATTCAAAAACACTTAGTCTCGTCAAAAGAAAAAGAATAATCTTCTAGATAATCACATAATCCACAAAAGATTAACTATCTATTTCTTCTATCTTTAAACATTATCCCAAAAACAGAAAGGTTAAGATAAAACAACTCTTCAAAAGAAAGAACCCCATAGGAAGGGAAACTACTTTAAATCTTCAAAATTCCATAGTACTACCCAAATTTCATCATAGACCATTCCATAAATAACTATCCTTAAAATTCCTCAAAATAAACCAAACTAAGATTGAAACCCAAATATAAAAATAATTTCATAACATATTCTTCCAAGATAGAATTTATCATTCATATCTAAACAACATCAACCACTCTTATCGTCTTATAACAAAAGTAACTAACCTAATCACATTTTCCCCAAGATAGGTTAATCATTTCCATAAGTAACAAAAATTACCATAAGTTCGCCTGAAATTCATCGATTCTTCAAAATATAAGTAAACCTTTACTCCTCAAAGAAAATACCATAGTAATCTATTTACCTTGATCATATAGGGTTCCCAAAATAGTGAACGTCTTCCAAAATAATATTAATCTTTTAATCACCTAATCATTTTTTAAGAAGAACCGCTTCACAACATCAACATGTGATATATAACAATAGATATTTTCCTTAATGATATAAAACCATCTTAGGTAGTGACTTTATGTTCTTAGAAAACATTAAAGATATGCTCATAGAAAACGAACTAAAATACAACATGACATAGACAATTATTGCAAAGAAGTTACATGTACTTCAGTCATCATGATCCATCTCAGCATAGGACTTGCATTGTTCTCTTGTCCTTGAAGATTGTTGATGCTCATCATGCTTCTCATTCCTTCCAAGAGAGCATTGCCTTGGATAATGTCCAACTTCTCCACATTTACGACATTGAAAATTATAAGGTACATTAGATTGAACCTTATCTCTATTCATAATATTATCCATTTTTTTAAAGAAATTGGATACTTTATTCCCTTTCACCCCACACTTAAAACATCTCCCGGTTCCTTTGTGACAATCCCCTTGGTGCCTCTTTCCACACTTTTTGAACAAAGGAAATTGGGTATTCTTTCTGTTATCTACTTTATCAGATGAACATCCTTGAGACTTCGTCTTCTTATTCCTTGATGAATTTGGGCATTCAACTAGGAACCAATTATTAATTGTGATTTTTGATAGCTGGTTTGGCATAATCACAATATGTTCAACTTAATATCTCGTCATCTCTGTCATATTAATAGGTAAATCATCACATTTGGTATCACATTGGTTGTTGGGACATGTTCTTCTATTTCCCTCCATTAACTAAGAAAAGAAAGTATAATTAGGGGGTTAAATACTTATCCAATAATCATGAAAAGGAAACTTGAATCATAGAAGGATAAACTTGTAGAAGAAAATTATTCCCTAACTTGTGATCCCCTAGGTTCCAATCTAGGTTATCCATGATCATTTATTCTTATGTGAATCTTTATTTTATTTTATCTTTGTCTATTTAATAATGTTTCATACAAAACTTATGAATTTACCAAAGCATATCCCCCGAGAGTGTCAAACCAAGAGTGCAGCAAGGCCCATTTTCATGCACCAGGTTACCCTGGGTCAATCCCGAAACACCTTGTCAGATTTTTCACTCCTAGGTACATCTGTGCCATAGCCACCTCTACTTGTTCGTATCTAGACAGGGATTTATTTTTTTGGAAACCACTTACTCAATACTTCACCAAAATACCAAGTTGTTTTCCTATATTTAAACTTTTCTATAGGGTTCTTCCTAAAGTTTTCATATCCTAATTTCCACAAATAACTAAACCATCCTTTGATACCAACTATGACATCCCACCTTTTTATCACATAAACTTTCATTACATTATACAAAACTGAGGATCTTTAAGGTTTAGTGTCTTGGAAACCAGGAACTTAATACGTGACAACATAAAACATTCTTCTTAAACACTTAAAAGGATTATTCATTTGTTCATCCTAAGTTCATTACAGCATCTCATAACCTATGAGCATACATCAAAGGAAAGGGTGAGAAGAAGGCCCAGTAAGGGAAACAAGGGAAACATTTTACATGTGAACTTGAGATACATCAAAAATTCATGAAAAATAACTTTAAGACACGAGAAAGAGATCATGGGGAATATCATAATAAAAATAACTTATTTCATAACTTGAATATGTGGCTACAACATTTAACATAGACAATCATTTTCGTTTCACCAAGGTTCATCCCCAAGGTGTCATTAAAAATTACCAAGGTTATTCACCAAGGTATCGTTAAAATGGTCATCTCTAGAGATTAAGTCTTTACCTAATGCATTGGAGCGCTATCAGGGCGCACCCTTAATTTGTATTTATTATCATGTGAGACAAATATATAATCATCAATCATTTCATAAACAACCCATATAGCATAAAAGAAATGGGTTTCATTTCATAGTCATGACATTTTAAAAACTTCTTTAAAGACGTGATCTTTATGTCACTTTAAACCCATGGAAAAAGGAAAGCGGGTTTCATATATGTAAATCCCAGAATTAAAATAGAAAATTTTGATATATATGTGAATACCCATTTAGAAGAAATATCTTATAGTATTCACTTAATAAAATAAAATAATTTGAGAAAAAGAGAGAGACATTTTGAGACGAAAATTCTGCAGCATAACGGCTATGTTACAGGGTTTTAGAAAACATTGAAAAGAGAGGGGAAATGGGTCACCCACTCATAAATTATCCATAAAACAGTATAGGGACAAAATAGGAAGGATATAAGAACATGGTAATGAAATTTGAAATGCATACCATATTAAATGAAAAACATGGAAGGAAGACAAAAATAAGATTTCTCTTATGAAAATTCAGCAGCCTAACGGCGTCACTTAAAGCTTCAAGAAATGAATTCACAAAATCAAATAGGGTCTATAATAATATGAAAATAAAAGATCATTATGATAGATATAGATATCATACCTCGACATAATAAAAAGGAACTTGAAATACTTGACATAAAAATATAACTTGAAAATGAGAAGGGTGAAAGAATCCCTTAAAAATTTGGCAGCCTAACAGCGCCACTTAAACAATCTTAAAATGAATTGATGAGAGAAATAGGGGTTCTCTCATCATATGAACATAAAAAATGACATTAGTATGAATATAAAAGAACATCCCCAACATAAGAACATGGATCATAAAAGAAATGACATAAAAGAGAGTACTTGAAATGAAAGAGAGTGGTAGGATCCCTTACCTTAAAACGTAACTCTTAAAACTCGAAGGTTGGTACCTTGAGGGATTGGGGGAACCTTAGGATGACTCCTTGGGAGGTAAGGAGATCATAACTTAGTTGAGGATTATTTTGGAATCTAAAGGATGAGAGAATGTCTTGGTATTTATAGGGGAAGTGAGGGGACAAGGCATTAATGGCCAAAGGACACCTCATTGGTGGTATTGGAAAAACAAGTGGTATTTCCTCATGGTATTGGCCACTTGGGACACCTCATACCTTATCTTACCATTCATAAGTCTAACATCTCTTAAAATATCTCATGAAATCATCATGACGCGGTTATGATGTCATTAAACATACCGAAACCCTAAAACTCTATTTTTACTATTCACTGAAAATTCAATTTTTTCAGAAAACACCCAAAAATTTACCTTAACATAATATCAATGCTCTTAATTCAAAAATAAACTCCATTTTATAAAAATAGTTTTCTAAATATTTTTAATTTAATTTTTAAATAAAAACACTATTCACCGAAAATTCATTTTTTTCAGAAAAATCCCCAAAAATTACCTTAACATAATATCGATGCTCTGAATTCAAAAATAAACTCCATTTTATAAAAATAATTTTCTAAATATTTTTAGTTTAATTTTTAATTAAAACACAATATTCACTTGAAAAAACTATTACTTGACTAATGATTTATGAAACAGTTATTTACCCATTTTATTGAATCACATTACTTAACCAAGGTGCCTAAATTATATTAATACTTTCTTTTAGTGAGACTACTGATCCATTTCGCCACATTACTAATCCTAAGCGTAAAATCACTATTCATAAATCACTATTCACCAAAAATTAAGTTTATCTTATTAGACTCTAAATTTCTTACTGAACACATTTGCAGAAAACCATTTTTTGAAAATCATTACGCATCAAGAATTATTTAAGGTTTACATAAATATTTTAAAATATCCATTTTTCCGAAATTCATCAATAATATACATCCTACATTTATTCATACATTTTGAAAATTCACAAACTTCACCATAAGAAGAAACCACAATTTTTATTTTTCAAAGGATTACACAAAGTAGTTACGGTCTACTTACATAGCCCCTTATAACCCCAGCATAGGACCTAAGTGTAAGGTGTGCTAAGGTGAGAGAATATGAGGGTGGCTCGGCCAACATTGCACGAGTAGTAATTTCTATCAGCTTGAACTTATCTTAAAGTCGATTCCGTTTTAGCTTCACACGATGAAGTTCGGATTGGGTTTGGTCCAGAGCATATCCCAGTGGTGTTACCTTCTTCCCAAGTTCTGTTAGATGGGCTTCGATCGGCCCAAGACTACTGGATGAGGCCATCAAATCTTCTTTCTATATTAATTAACCAAGATCACTTGTATTCAGAGACAATAATCGCAACATTTAGTTTCCAACAGTCATATTGACTAATGGTCATATAACAGTTGAAACCCAATGGTCTCATTCTAATTATACTAATTCTATAAAATAAAATAGTTTTGTTGAGTATAAAATAAAATAACACACAAATTTAGGAAACAAAATTTATTCAAAATTTCTGGTCGTTACATTCTTCCCCCCTTATGAAATTGCGTCCTCACAATTTTTAAAATTGCGTCCCACATCGAAAAAAGAGTCAGTAAAACTATTACTTTAAAATAAAGAAAAGGAAGTACAAAGGTCACCCGAGTTAACACATATTGGGGTTCTATGTAGGAAAACATGGATATGGAAGAGAAAATAAACAGTCAATTTCTGATGGAGAGTGATAGAAACATGATTAGGAGAAAGTTAACCACCAGAAAATCACAATCTTATGATGTGTGTAAACGGTCTTTTATTACCCAGTAGGAAACGTATACCAACAATATTTTTTTTTACATCCCTTTTAATAATTTTGAGGAATTCATTTACTACATAGAATAAGAACATAAGAAAATATACTAACCTTCAAGTATAGTTTCATCCTTTAATAAGTTTTTACCAAAACTAATCTTTTTTCCAAATGATGATCATTAAAAACACTTAGTCTCATCAAAAGCACAAGAATAATCTTCTAGAGAATCACATAATCCACAAAGGATTAACTATATATTTATCTATCTTTAAACATTATCCCAAAAACCGAAAGGGTAATATAAAACAACTCTTCAAAAGAAATAACCCCATAGGAAGGGAAACTAATTTAAATCTTCAAAATTACACAGTACTACACAAAGTTCATCATAGACCATTCCATAAATAACTGTCCTTAAAATTCCTCAAAATAAACCAAACTAAGATTGAAACCCAAATATAAGAATGATTTCATAACATAGTCTTCCAAGATAGACTTTATCATTCATCTCTAAACAACATTAACCAATATTATCATCTTATAAAAAAAGTAACTAACCTAGTCACATTTTCCCCAAGATAGGTTAATCATTTCAATAAGTAACCTAAATTACCATAAGTTCACCTTAAATTCATCGATTCTTCAAAATATAAGTCAACCTTTACTCATCAAAGAAAATACCATAGTAATCTATTTACCTTGATCATATAGGGTTCCCAAAATAGTGAACGTCTTCCAAAATAATATTCATCTTTTAATCACCTAATAATTTTTTTAAGAATAACACCTTCACAACATCAACATGTGATACATAACAATAGATATTTTCCTTAATGATATAAAACCATCTTAGGTAGTGACTTGATGTTCTTAGAAAACATTAAATATATTCTCATAGAGCATGAACTAAAATACAACATGACATGGACAATTATTGCGAAGAAGTTACATGTACTTCAGTCATCATGATCCATCTCAGCATAGGACTTGCATTGTTCCCTTGTCCTTGAAGATTGTTGATGCTCATCATGCTTCGCATTCCTTCCAAGAGAGCATTGACTTGGATAATGTCCAACTTCTCCACATTTACGACATTGAAAAGTATATGGTACATTAGATTGAACCTTATCTCTATTCATCACATTATCCATTTTTTAAAGCAATTGGCTACTTTATGCCCTATCACCCCACACTTAAAACATCTCCTTGTTCCTTTGTGACAATCCCCATGGTGCCTCTTTCCACACTTTTTTCACAAAGTAAATTGGGTCTTCTTTCCCTTATCAACTTTATCAGATGAACGTCTTTGAGACATCGTCTTCTTCTTCCTTGATGAATTTGGTCATTCAACTTGGTACCAATTATTAATTGTGATTTTTTATAGCTGGTTTGGCATAATCACAATATTTTCAAATTGATCTCTCGTCCTATCTGTCATATTAATAGGGATATCATCACATTTCCTATCACATTGGTTTTTTCGACATGTTCTTATATTTCCCACCATTAACTAAGAAAAGAAAGTATAATTAGGGGGCTTAAATACTTAGCCAATAATCATGAAAAGGAAACTTAAAGCATATAAGGATAAACTTGTAGAAGAAAAGTATACCCTAACTTGTGATCCCCTAGGTTCCAATATAGGTTATCCATGATCATATATTCTTATGTGAATCTTTATTTTGTTTTATCTTTGTCCCTTTGGTAATGTTTCATACAAAACTTATGAATTTACCAAAGCATATCCCCCGGGAGTGTCAAACCAAGAGTGCAGCAAGGCCCATTGTCATGTACCAGGTTACCCTAGGTCAAGCCCAAAACACCTTGTCAGAGTTTTCACTCCTAGGTACATCTATGCCAGAGCCACCTCTACTTGTTTGTATCCAGATAGAGATTTATTTGTTTGGAAACCACTTACTCAATACTTCAACAAAATACCAAGATGTTTTCATATATTTAAACTTTTCTATAGGGTTCTTCCTAAAGTTTTCATATCCTAATTTCCACAAATAACTAAACCATCCTTTCATACCAACTATGACATCTCGCCTTTTTATCACATAAACTGTCATTACATTATACAAAACTGAGGATCTTTAAGGTTTAGTGTCTTGGAAACCAGGAACTTAATACATGACAACATAAAACATTCTTCTTAAACACTTGAAAGGATTCTTCATTTTTTCATCCTAAGTTCATTACAGCATCTCATAAACTGGGAGCATACATCAAAAGAATGGGTGAGCAGAAGGCCCAGTAAGGGAAACAAGGGAAACATTTTACATGTGAACTTGAGATACATCAAAAAGTCATGAAAAATAACTTTACGGCATGAGAAAGAGATCATGGGGAATATCATAATAAAAATAACGTGTTTCATAACTTGAATATATGGATACAACATTTAATATAGACAATCATTTTTATTTCACCAAGATCCATCCCCAAGGTGTCATTAAACAATTACCAAGGTTATTCACCAAGGTATCGTTAAAATGGTTATCTCTAGAGATTAAGTCTTTACCCAATGCATTGGAGTGCTATCAGGGCGCACCCTTAATTTTTCTTTATTATCATATGAGCCAAATATATCATCATAAATCATTTCATAAACAACCCATATAGCATAAAAGAAATTTGTTTCATTTCATAGTCATAACATTTTAAAAACTGCTTTAAAGACGTGATCTTTATGTCACTTTAAACCCACAGAAAAAGGAAAGCAGGTTTCGTGTATGTAAATCCCAGAATTAAAAAAGAAAATTTTGATATATATGTGAATTACACTGTATAATAAATATCTTTTAGTATTAACTTAATAAAATAAAATAATTTGAGAAAAAGAGAGAGACATTTTGAGACGAAAATTCTGCAGCATAACGACTATGTTAGAGGGTTTTAGAAAACATTGAAAAGAGATGGGACATGGATCACCCACTCATAAATGATCTATAAAATAGTAGAGGGACATAATATAAAGGATATAAGAACATGGTAATGAAATTTGAAAGACATACCATATGAAATGAAAAACATGGAAGGAAGACAAAAATAAGATTTCTCTTATGAAAATTCAGCAGCCTAACGGCGTCACTTAAAACTTCAAAAAATGAATTGATGAGATCAAATAGGGTCTCTAATCATATGAACATAAAATATCAGTATGATAGATATCGAGATCATACCCCAACAAAATAAAAATGAACTTGAAAGGCTTGACATAAAAATAGAACTTGAAAATGAGAAGGGTGAAAGAATCCCTTAAAAATTCGGCAGCCTAACGACGCCACTTAAACATTCTTAAAATGAATTGATGAGAGAAAGAGGGGTTCTCTAATCATATGAACATAAAAAGGACAGTAGGATGAATATAAAATAACATCCCCAACAAAAGAACATGGAGAATAAAAGAAATGACATAAAAGAGAGTACTTGAAAAGAAAGAGAGTGGTAGGATCACTAACCTTAAAACGTAACTCTTAAAACTCGAAGGTTGGGACCTTGAGGGAATGGGGGAACCTTGGGATGACTCATTGGGAGGTAAGTAGACCATAACTTAGTTGAGAATGATTTTGGAATCGAAAGGATGAGAGAATGGATTGGTATTTATAGGGTAAGTGAGGGGACAAGGCATTAATGGCCAAGGGGCACCTCATTGGTGGTATTGGAAAAACAAGTGGTATTTCCTCATGGTATTGGCCACTTGGGACACCTCATAACTTATATTAATATTCATAAGTCAAACATCCCTTAAAATATCTCATGACATCATCATGACGCAGTTATGATGTCATTAAACATACTGGAACCCTAAAACTGTATTTTTACTATTCACTGAAAATTCAAATTTTTCAGAAAACTCCCAAAAATATACCTTAACATAATATCAGTTCTCTGAATTCAAAAATAAACTCCATTTTATAAAAATATTTTTCTAAATATTTTTAATTTAATTTTTAAATAAAAAAACTATTCACCAAAAATTCATTTTTTTCAAAAAAATCCCCAAAAATTACCTTAACATAATTTCGATGCTCTTAATTCAAAAATAAACTCCATTTTATAAAAATAATTTTCTAAATATTTTTAATTTAATTTTTAATTACAAAACACTATTCACCCGAAAAAACTAATACTTGACTAATAATTTATGAAACAGTTATTTACCCATTTTATTGAATCACATTACTTAATCAAGGTGCCTAAATTATATTAATACTTTCTTTTAGTGAGATTACTAATCCATTTGGTCACATTACTAATCCTAAGCGTAAAATCACTATTCATAAATCACTATTCACCAAAAAATAAGTTGATCGTATTAGACTCTAAATTTCTTACTGAACACATTTGTAGAAGACCATTTTTTGAAAATCATTACGCATCATGAGTTATTTAAGGTTTACATAAATATTTTAAAATATCCCTTTTTTTTTTAAATTAATCAATAATATACATCCTACATTTATTCGGACATTTTGAAAATTCACAAACTTCACTATAAGAAGAAATCACAATTTTTATTTATCAAAGGATTACACAAAGCAGTTACGGTATCCTTGCATTTCTCTTTATAACCCCAACATAGGATCTAAGTGTAAGGTGTGTTAAGGTGAGAGAACCCGAGGGAGGCTCAGCCAACATTGCACAAGTAGTAATTTCTATCAACTTGAACTTCTCGCGAAGGCGATTCCATTCTAGATTCACACGATGAAGTTCTGCTTGGGTTTAGTCCAGAGCAAAGCCCAGTGGTGCTACCTCCTTCCCAAGTTCTGTTAGATGGGCTTCGATCGGCCCAAGACTACTGGATGAGGCCATCGAATCTTCTTTCTATATTAATTAACCAATATCACTTGTATTTAGAGACAATAATCGCAACATTTAGTTTCCAACAGTCATATTGACCAATGGTCATATAACAATTGAAACCCAACATTCTCATTCTAATTATACTAATTTTATCAAATGAAATAGTTTTGTTGAGTATAAAATAAAATAACACATAAATTTAGGAAACAAAATTTATTCAAAATTTCGGGTCGTTACATAGTAGATAAATAATATTATTTTAAAAAAAGTAATCAACTCATTATATAACCTTGAAAGATTATATAAACCTTAATTGATTAATGAATGAAATTATATCATCTCAAATTATTCAAAAAATAAAATTATGGCCTATTAATATCTTACATCACACTATATATGGACCAATATCCACATCAATTTCCTTTTTTGCCTTATCAATAATAATGATATTCCATTGAATCATGTAATATATTAACCTCTCTTTCTAACAAAGTATTATCACTCAACAATGTGACCCTAACTCATCCTATCTCGGAACACTTCTCTTCAATTTAATTCCCTTCACTTAGTCGGATGCACCACCATTTATCACACATGGGAACCACTCTCAATATTTCCTAAGATATCCAATATTCCCACATCTTGGACATGTACATGGGGGATTTGGGAAAAAGTAATTTTGGTGTCCCAAATACCTATACTAAATACACTACAGTGATCATCTTCCCTTAGAATCCTAAGATGACACCTCAAACAATTTCCCATTGAGGTGTTTATACTTCATATTCTATAAACTAAATGAAGTTTTTCCTCCACCAGAATGAGGAAGTAAAGAACTCACATTCCTTATTCCTATAAAATATAAATTTTACAAATACATCATACTGACCAAAAATATATAGGAGTTAAAAATCATAAGAATGATCCATGATCACACCATTGGCTATATCCTCATCAAAAATCCTCATACTTTAAGCCTTATATTAATCATACAATTTGAAACATACTTACCAGATCAATGAATGTTAATTCATATTCAATCACTAAAAAAATTTCCTACTGAAAATCTAAGATCTCTACATCTCTATATTGACTAATCTTTTCTAGTAAGTGTTGGTTATTGATGATCATTCGGAATCACTTATGATAATGTTTTTATCCTTATATTACTACTAAATCACATTGCACCACAACCGATTTAGACCCTTCAGTGGAGTATTTCATCAAGATAGGAATATATAATATAATTACACAACATGAACTAGATTTTAAAATATAAACCTAATTTCAATAGAAAATGTTACATGGCCTTAGGCATGTCCCTCTATTACCAAAGGCAGGAAACTAGGGTCAAAGGTTACACTAATACCATGAGGGGATGGTTTACCCTTATTAATCAAATTATTGTGAATGAAATGGATAGAATACCATGAATGTAATAAATATATGACATACCAAAAGATATATATATATATATATATATAAAGATACACAACCAATAATATATATACAAATCAATATACAATCAGTTTATAACGGAATCATAACATGAATACAAACAAATAAGAAAAATTAAATCATTATCCAAATCTATCCTCAATACTTGTTAAAATCATCATCCTAGACACCATGCCTAAACCCAAAATACCTATAACTCAAAATAAATAACAACAACAAAACATATATGTGCACTAATATTCACATACAGGGGACATTATAACACCCAATAAGATTTATTCAAAATAACCCAAAGGCTTACCATGTCCACATAACCTATTTAACAATGTGAAATTGATATAGAAACGTATGAACCCATACCAAAAGAGTTATCAATCATAAAAAAATAGGCTACTCATTCATAAGTCTCATACTCATGCTATAACTTGGAATTGGTTGCACTAAATTAAATTTTTACTTTGTTTATATTTTATAAGTTGCGTTCATATTTTATATTATTTATTTATTTATTTTATTTTCTACTAAAATAATAACACCCTTCTATAAGATAATATTTAATCACTAAAACCAAAGAAAACAGACACATTTGGACCAAACAGTCATTTACATCAAGTCCTAAGTGACTAGGGCGCAACAACAGTTGATGGATATTTATAGATTCTGCACACAATTTATGAGCATAGAGATGATGCTTGTGGTGATGTGAACATGTTGTCATGACACGTCAAATTTAATATACTATTTAAGTTTATTTATAGTCTAGGGAAGACCTTAGTTTATCTCTCATAGAGCATTAGAGGTTTAAAGTGTGTTTTTTTAATAAAAAAGTACTAAAAGAGGGGGTGGTTTTTAAAACAGTTTTAAAAATAAAATGACTTAATTAAAGAGTTTAATAGTTGATAAAGGAAGGTTTTGTTTTTATATTAATAATATAAGGATTTAATTTAAAGTTCACTACACATATTGGATAGTTTTTTGTTCTAAAAAATTCATATGCTTTAATGGAATTCTTTGGTTGAGGGTTATCAAGATCTTGATTCCCCTATTGCCCCTCAAAAGGATGTGCAAAGAACCAACCCTTGACACAATAATCATGTTGTCAAGGTTTTTACCTAGATAATGATGTGATAGATTCCAAATAATACTAAAGTATTATTTATGCGTGAGAGAAATAGGATGATTTTGTTGTCCAATCGAAATAACCCAAGATTCCCACTTGAAATATCAACCTAATTGGTGTTGAGATAAAAAGTGTTTCACTTAATTATACCTAAGAAATGAATTCAGAGTAGAATAATATTAATATAAAACATAATTTAAACATTTAATACACAAATTACACAAAACTTATAGAAGAACAAGTGTCATAACTCCCTCCCAAGTACAGGTGGCTTCCTCGAAATCACCTTCCACCATTTAGCTCTACATCAAGAGGTGGAGGAGGCTTGGGTGGAACTTCTCCTTCATCCTTGACCCCCTATGATGATAGGGGACTCCATAATTTATTTTAATAGGAGAGGACTCCTTTTGGTCTCAAAATTGAAGATATTTTTTCCCTAATCGAACTTACAAATGGGGTGCTCAAGCTTCTAATTTATAGGCAAAGTGGAAGGTGGTTTTGGGCACACATATTTTCTAAAACCACATAGACCATGGTTTTCAACATCCATAAATTCATATATCACTTTTAAGAAAACTAAAAAGTTTTTTACCCACCTCTTTAATATTTCCACCGAAAATTTGGAATCATTTGGATGTATACATAGTGATATATGAATGCAATATAGCACACCACTTTTGACTTCGTGCATATTCGGAGTCTTGGACAGATTAGTTTGGTTGGTCCCACTACTGGAAAAATACCATATACCAATGGTTTGGAACCGTTGGCATAGGCCTGCAAACCGTTGGTATAGCCTATACCAATGGTTAGGAGAACCGTGGCCAAGTAAGTAGTGAGGATAGGTCTATATCAATGGTTTTGGGAAAACCGTTGGTATAAGTAATATGAAAAATCTATACCAACGGTTCCATAAAACTGTTGGTATATGTATTTCAAAAAAGAAGCATTTGGTGGGTTTTGATCCCAATATCTGCAGTTTATTATTGAAAGACCTAACCACTAACCTAAATTGACTTTTGTGAACATAATTTCATAAATATATATATGTATTATCATAAGTGTTTTAAATTTTTATTTATTTAATATTATCGGTAAGAATATTCCATTAAAAATACATGTACCTATACCAACGGTTCTCAAAACCGTTAGTATAGGTCTATACCAACGGTTTTGAGAACTGTTGGTATATGTTCTTTGATTTTGGGACCTATACCAATGGTTTTGGCCAAACCGTTGGTATAGGGGGGTCCTATACCAACAGTTTGGCCAAACTATTGGTATAGGGTCTCTATAATGGACCCATACCAACGGTTTTGGCCAAACTGTTGGTATAGGTCCAAATTAGTGACCTATACCAATGGTTTTCCCAAAACCGTTGGTATAGATCATATTTCTAGTAGTGGAACTTTAATGAAAGAATTTGGATATGTTTTATTCAAAGGAGATGCATACCAATAAATTTTGGATCATATCAGTAAATTTAATCCCAATTTAATTCACCTATCATCTTCAGTGTTTGTTTGAGTACACTGGTATTCTTGGAATTTTCCACATTTTGGCCCATTTTTCTTCAAATTCGTTTTGAGCCCTCCAAATAACCTCCAACTACAATGAAATCATCCAAACAAGTGAAATTACCCTTTTTAACTGTTATTAAAACAAAATAATTGAATCAAACATGAAGTGAAATTTTTTATTAAATTTTTAATTTATGATATTAAATCAGTTTAACATAGTGATGTAGGGGTGAAAATGAAAGTGAATCGCTACACTATCACACCCCCACACCTAAAAATTTTCACACCTAGGAAAATTCATATTTAAAAAATTATGAAAGGATATATTTACAACATCATGAATATTTAACATTTAAAATTTAATTCCTGATAGCAATGTGATCAAAAAAATCACACCAAGGATTTATTCTCAGTGATCATGGAAAAATATGTCTCATGGATTGCATCAGAAATAAATTCTAAGAGATTCATAATACCAATATGATAAAATAATTCAAAATATAACCATGTTACTAATTGTCCATGTGTGTGTGTGAAAACCATTTCATGTTATTCTTTCCACTTTCTATCCAGTAAATAAAATTTAATTTAAAATTTTTGTGCTTAAATTATTTTTTCCACCAAACCTACCCTATATTCTTTGCAATAAAATTTCAAGACTCACTCACTAAAGTATTCCTAAAATTAAAAACTTGAGATCCTAACCTATATATCTTCATATGTTGTACACTTAATCACTCTCCTCATTTATTATTATTTTTGTTTTTTTTTATTCGAACTTGGAACAAATATCACACTCATCACTCAACCCTTGTCTTATCTCTTCATGGAACTAATTGTAATAGTTATAACAAGATCAAAGGTTTATGAAGAGTGGTTTTGACCTTCCCAATACACAACCCCTATTTTTATGTTTTTTTAGAGAGTACATTATTCAGATAATAGGTACACATGCATAGGTAAATTCAGTATAGTAATGAAATATATTAGGTAAGGAATGAACATATGGAAAAATCATTTTATAAAGTAGATAAACACTAACCTAACTTATATTGACCTTATATTAATTAATAAATAACCACACTTCATGTTTGGGTGAAAAGATCTATGGATATATTCAATGACACAAGTTTCCCATAAACTACTCACACAAAGGGTATTATTCTTCTCAAAGGTTTAAAAATTATAAAATCATTTATATCATCACAAAAATCTAATTTACTAGAAAAATTCACACCTAAATGGTAAATTCATTATAAAACACACATTTCATCATTGAAATAATTTTTTTAAATGTTAAAACAACATGAAATATGGAAATTTTTCATTCATTTTCAATAACATCCATTACTAATTGGGTATCATTTTCCATGAGTAAGTGCTTATCATTTTTAATGTTTAATTGGGCATCATTTTTCAGGATTAAGTGGTCATAAAAAATGAATATTCCTACACAAAATTGAGGGGAAGGGGAAAGTAACAATACAATTCAGAAATCTAAAAAGAGAAGAAATAAGAATTATGGTGAAAATTACTAATTAATCTAGGAATGTACTCATACCCCTACACCTATAGTAAGTAGTGTCCTCACTGTAATAAAATAAAATTTGGGAAGGAAGGATAAAACCTTTTGGGTGTCATTCATAGGTTTCTTCTTGAACTTGGATGTCACGACTCATCCCACGGGACCCATGTCGTGACTACCCCAAGCCCGCCTTCCATAGGCCAGGAGCTGGCAACTAGCACCGGAAAGGCATATCCCTAAAACCAGGAAGGTATTGCCTTTTAACCTCCAAACTCACACAATCCTAGTACATATCAAGATACAAGCACAAAGTAAACTATATAGTAAATAGGGTGAGTACAGTAAGTAAGGGGGTCGAAATACAAGTCTAACTGAAAAGTACAAGTAGAACTGAAAACAGCTCCTATGAACACCCGTCAAGGATCCTAACTGAAGGGTAGGTACATCTCTTGAATGGTCGTCTCTACAGTTCATCTCCTCTAATCGTCCACCTTAGAGCATCCTCTAGTCTTAGAATCTTCATCCTCGATCAACGTTATCTGTCGTCTGCATAAGACATAGCAAGGTGCGGGCGTAGCCCGTGCAGGGGTGAGTATAAAAATACTCAGTAGGGACCCTGAGACCCCTGAAGGTCTCTCAAAATCCACAGAGGATAATCCACAAAGAAATACCACAATTAAAAGGCATGAAGCAAAAATAAACCCTACTTAAGTATATACCCTTACATATACCTAAGTTATCAAGTAACCCAACTCATTCAAGAGGAACACATAGCCCAACTCTTTAGCCAAAATCAGAACTGTTCCACAAAGGAAAGAATACGATGTAGGTAGCACCACATAGAAGAATACCACAAAGGTAAAGACTCAACTAACACCATGTATAACTTAAGTATGGAAGTATAGATGATTATATGTATTTCTAGATCATATTAATTCATCGAGAAGCTCTGCTATTGACCTATACAAGATCGAAGATGACCCACACAGGATCCGAAGATGACTCACACAGGATCTGAAGATGACCCACACAGGATCTGTAGATGCTGACCCACACAGGATCTGAAGATGACCCACACAGGATTTTAATATGAACCACACAAGATCTTTAGATGACCCACACAGGATCGGTAGATTCTAACCCACACAGGATCCAAAGATGACCTATAGAGGATCTGAATATTCTTCAAGTACAGCCAGTCGCAGGGTTCTCGCACTAAGTATGCTTGATTATAGGAGGATCCTCTCCTCAAGACATAGGTTGATACTTCAACCACCATGAATTCCCACGAATAAGTATCACTAAGTTATGTCACATCATAAGGGACCCAACGCGATAGACGATGTGTCAATCGGATGCTCGATCTGTAAGTTATTAGCATTTTCGTTCTGATGACCCGGTTGGATTTGGGTTCGATCCAACTCGGCCGTACTCTAACTTTATAAAAAACTCAAGTGGAGTATACCAAAAGTACTGTCTCAATCCAAGGATTATGGTTCTGCAAACAGTTCGTCAAACAGACGCCCAGTTCTCAAGATATGGTCAAAAAGGTGTATATGGGTCCAGATGGGCCTGGGTCCGGTCCGACCCAGCCTGGGTCGCCCTGACCTTGTTTGGGTCAACCCGACTCAGTCTAGGCCCACTGGATGCGACCAAAGGCTGGGTATGGTTTGTTGTGGTGGGTCCCACCCTAACCGCCACATGGGGGAGGTGCCCCCCGGGATTCCCTAACAGTCCAGTTGAACCATTCAGTTTTGCCCAATACGGCTGCGCCACATGGTGCCGCCTGCTGGCATGCAGGAACCACCAGATCGGGTCCTGCTCCAACGTGCCACAGATGTTAGGGGTACTGTCTGGAACCTCTTCCAGTAGCATGATGGTTTCGCTGCTCCAACCTCATCCTGTCAGGTGTCGGCCGCCCTCCGGGTGCATCGTCGTGGCTCAGCAGTCGTGGCCCCTATCTCCGGCGGTGCGGTTGTGCCGCCCGGCTTCCACACGACCAGTTAGCATGTCGGCTGCCACCCTCCTCTTCCGCGGCCAAAGTTTTGTGGCCTCCTTTTACGGAGCAGTTGTGCTGCCACCACCGTCGCGGTCGGCTGGTGTGCGGGCCGCCGCCTATACCCTGCCAGCGCTAGTCGCCGGCGGACTTCTGCGGGTCACCGGATGAGCTCTGGTAGCCCGTTCTTTAATTCGAAGGAATATTTGTGTGTCCTGGGATGTCACCTTTTAATATATGCCATCAAGGTTGAGTTCCTCTCAACCCGAGGTTTCGCCTATGAGGAACTCATCAAACAATGTGGTAGCGAAGGGATCGGGCCGTGTTCATTTGGCCCGCACCCTCCATGTTAGATCGATAGCAGGCAGTTAATAGATTGAAAACAACGATCCATCATGAAGAACAATATGAAAAATTCCCTACCTCAATTGTTCATTGGATAAGGCATGAGTAAGAAGATGAAGATGATAAAGACGCCAACGTTCCTTTCTCCCACAACATGCTTCTGAACCACGCTCTAACGTCGATTCAACGTTCTTGATTCGGAGAGATGTTCATTCTTTGTTGGAGCTTCCAAGTTCCTTCCACCAAGAGTTCTCCAGCAAAAGTCCAGGATATTTTCCAACCCAATTAAAATACTATGAGAGGTGAGGATCCCCTCTCATTTAAGTTAAGTTATTAGATTTAACTTAACCATTAATGTCACCACGTTAAAATAGGGGTTTCAAGGTCAGGTGTTCCCCACCACCAAATTCAAAAAGTGGTGGAGAGATTTCAAATAAAAATAAAACTATTGTTTTATTTTTATTTATCTTCAAAAACTGATATTTCCAACTTCTATCATTGACCTACTTCGGTTGAAGGTGAAGGCTCCCTTAAGCGAATATCAGCGCTGTGAGTTCAACGGTGTCCTCGGATTTCAATTCTGAGCACCAGTTCAAAAGTTACAAATTTCTTCTTGCATGTTAACTAATCGTACCTTAAAGAAAGTTTAGAAATTCATTATGGGCACTCCAGGCCTCGAAATCACTTGCTGTAAATTTTCACAGACTCGTAATATTTTCATATAATTAATAAAATTACATGGAAAATTCCGGGTCTTTACATTCTCCCCACCTCAAGGCTTTGCGCCCCTGAAAGCCACAACACAAACTAGGGAAACAAGTGGGGGTACTGAGCACAAATATGAGCCTCCCTCTCTCATTTTCTCTCCTAGAGGTTCCCATGCTGACAACATACGTGTACTAGAGGTATCGATTGCCCACAAAGTAATCTCTTCTATTGATCCTCAATCTCTACTGGAACCTCTGAAAACGTCGCCCCATCCTCGATGTCCAGCTCACCCCAGTCAATGATGTGCAAAGGATCATATACGTACCTCCTCAACTGGGATATGTGGAAAACATCATGCACCCATTGAAACTGAGGGGGAAGGGATTGGTGGTATGCCACCTCGCCAACTCTGCTGAGGACCTGAAAGGGTCATATGAACCTTGGAGATAAATTGCCGCCCTGGCCAAATCTACGCAAACCTCATTGAGGTGAGACCCGTAGAAAGACATGGTCGCTATCCTCAAACTCCAGAGGTCTTCGTCTCCTGTCAGTATAAAACTTATGCATGCTTTGTGCAATATTCATCCACTCCTGAATGATCTACACCTTCTTCATGGTAGCTAGTACTATCTCTAGTCCCATGAGTGCTGACTCCCCTGGGTCAGTCCAGCACAGATGTGATCTGCAAGGTCGACCGTACAATGTCTAAAATGGTGTCATACCAATGGTGGAGTGATAAATATTTTTGTACGCGAACTCCACCAAGGGAAATTGATCCTCCCAGCTACAGCCAAAATCAAGGACGCAAGCATGCAACATGTCCTTGAGGGTCTGAATGGTCTGCTCTGTCTGACCATCCATCTGAGGATGAAAGGTGGTGCTCAATCGAAGCTGATTCCTGAATGCCTCCTATAAACCCTTCTATAGTCGTGAATTAAAAAAATTCACCATGATCAGAGATAATCGTCAAGGTCACTCCATGAAGCCGTACAATCTCCTGTACATAGAGGTATCCCAAACTCTTTACTAATCCCTACTCTCTAATAGGTAGGAAGTGGGATGACTTGGTGAGTCGGTCAACGATCACCCAGATGGAATCATGTCCATTGAACATGTGTGGATGTATTTTCATGAAGTACATGGAAATTACATCCCACTTCCACTCTGGCACCTCATGTGGCTGAGCTAAACTCACTGGAACCTGATGCTCTGCCTTCACTTGCTAACAAGTGAGGCACTGTTAGACAAACTCTGTCACTGCTTTCTTCATTCCCAACCACCAGTGATGATGTCAGAGGCCCTGGTACATCTTTTCCACTCTTGTATGTACTGCTAGATGGGACGTATGTAACTCCCTCAACACTTCCTCCCATAGCACCATGGGTACCATAGTATGTCCTCTGAAAAGGATGATGTGCTCCCCACCTTCATAAAATCCATCAGGTGCTTGTCATGTGGATATCTGAGCACGTTGAGCCTCATAGTCAGCGTCCCCAATCTTCACCTCCCTGAATCGCTAAAGGATTGGTGGAGTGACTTTTAGAGACTAAAGATAAGATTCTCCATCTCGATTCACGTAGTATATCTACAAAGCGGCTCACTACTTCGTCGCCTCACTCAGCAACTGTATACCAGATATCCTACTGAGTGCATCTGTTACTACATTCCCCTTCCTAAGAGTATAGACTATATCAAAATCATAGTCCTAGAGGAAATCAAGCCAACGTTGTTGTCTCAAGTTCAGGTCCTTCTGAGAGAAGATATACCTGAGACTCTTGTGATCAGAGTAGACTGTAAAATGTTCGCCCATCAAGTAATGTTGCCACATCTTCAAGGCGAAGACCACTACTGCTAACTCTAGGTCATGGGTAGCATAGTTCTTCTCATGATGTCTCAACTATAGAGAACCATACGTGATCACTACTCACTCTTTCATTAGGACACATATGATCCCGATCCCTGAGGTTTTATAGTAGACTACGTACCCAACTCCCTCCTCTGGTGGCCTCAAGATAGGGGCACTCGTCAGTCTCTGCCTCAGCTCCTGGAAAATTCGCTGGAATATATATGACCACACGAAGGTTTTCCCCTTCTTAATTAATGATAATAAGGGTGCCGAAACTCTGGAAAAGTTAGGCACAAACCTCCAGTAGTAACCGAACAGACCCAAAAAACTCTGCAACTCTATCACACTCCTGGGTGGCTCCCAAGCAAGAACAACCTCAATCTTCATTGGACCCACCAAAACTCCAGCCTCTGAGATGATGTGTCCTAGGAATTGAACCTCTTGGATCTATAACTGGAACTTCGAGATCTTACCATAAAGATGGTGCTCTCAGAATGTGTCCAGAACTATCAGCAGATGATAGGCATGCTTCTTCTCTGTAGCTGAGTATACCAGGATATAGTCGATGAAGACTACCAAAAAGTGATCAAGGTATGGCTGGAAGATCCTTTTAATGAGTCTCATGAATATTTTTGGGGCATTGGTCACACCTAATGGCATAACCAAGAACTCATAGTGGTCATACTGACATCTGAAGGTCGTCTTATGCACATCCTCGGCTCATACCCTGAGCTGGTGATAGCCTGATCTGAGGTGTATCTTCAAAAACCACCGTGATCTATTTAGATAATAAAAAATATCATCAATCCTTTGTAGTGGGTAATTTTTCTTCACGGTCTCCTGGTTCAGGTACCGATAGTCCACATAGAGTCTCAAACTCCCATCCGCCTTCTTGGTGAACAAAATCAGGGCTGCCCAAGGAGAAACAGTGGGCCTAATGAACCCCTTCACCTATAAGTCATCCTACTGTACTTGCAGATATCGAAGCTCTGTGGGAGCCATCTGATATATTGGTGTAGATATCGGTGTCGTCTTGGAGTACAGGTCGAAATAAAAGTCCGCCAATCTATGAGGAGGTAGATCCGGAACATCATCATGGAAAACATCAGCGTACTGGTCCACCACTACAGGATAACTCGGACTCTCAACATCAACCACTCTGAGGGTAAGGCTAGCAAAATTATGTGTGATCGGTTGCACCCTCCTTTGGGTAAGTCCATCCTATGCTGCAAAGGTTCCCTTCTCGTTAGTGAAGTAAAACTTGGTCTCATCCTCGTAGACACAACACACTTTGCGCCTAATACATTCGATTTGAGCATGGACTGTAGATAACCAATTCATACCCAAGATGACATCATAAGGCCTTGGCGTCTCTACTAGAAGATCCCATCCAAATCTATCACCTCCTAGAGTAAGCTAACACTTCCAGTACCAGTGTGTAATCATCAAATCCTCTTATGTAAGAGTCTCTAGTCGTAAGGATTGACCCAACGGCTCCACCGGAATCTTCGAGCTCCGAACAAGGGTCGTGGAAATAAAAGAGTGACTGGAACCTGTGTCTATAAGTATTGCAGCTAAGTTGGAGTAGACACAGATCCTACCTCGAATCATCTCTAGAGTGTCGTGGTCGTAGGCCTCAACTTCCTGGAGCTGAGATCATCCCTGTCCAGCTGCTCCCTATGGTCGGGGTGGACCACCTGAAGGTGGCAGCGGTAGAACCTCGAATCACCGCACACCGCCTGCTATACGGACACCTCCTATATTGTGTCTGCATACTGCCTTCAGACCTCCTCGATCGAATCTTTGCCTCTACCCAGGAAGTCCTTCAACTGTCTTCTGGTCGTCTGTAGGGTGGTTCGGGCAGTCGCGAGCCATGTGACCTTGCCCACCACATGAGTAACACGGCATGCTCCTCTCCTTCCCTACTCTGTATTGAGAACCCCACACAATCGACCCTATGTCCTATGGTCGTACACCTGTAGGTCTGGTACTCTTGGACCTTTGCATCATATGTCTATTTCCAGCTACATATGACTCTGCTACGTGACGTCCATTGGTGGGTCTCGCTGTCAGTTACTGCTCAGCAAGGAATCTCTCCACCAATAGTGCTCTCTCTAACACCCCAACCTGTGTTGGGATACTAAGAGATACCATCGAAGATATGATCTCTCATCTAAGCCTCTATTTGAAGGTCTGGGCCTGGAAGAAAGTGTCTCTCACCATGTTAGTGGAGTAGTGCGAGAGGTCGGTGAACCTCGTTGAATACTATGCCACGGTCATGCTTCCCTACTGCAAGTAGAGAAGCTTATGTATACGCACAGAGTGTAAGGTCATTGGGACGAACTCTACCCTAAAAAGCCTCTCGAAGTCCGACCAGATGAGAGTCACCTCATCATGAACCTGGAGCATCATGCTCCGCCATCTTCTCGTTGCTGACTGAAGAAGACTGGCTGCAAGGATGACCATAAGATTAGCTGGTGTCCCTACCAGTCGAAAAACTCTGACCACGGCCTCCAGCTAGTCCTCAGCTGCCTTGGGATCCATCTCGCCCTTGAACCTTGGTGGCCTCTAGTGTTGGAACTGGTGCAACGCACTAAATCGGCGTGCACCCTCTGCTACTGGGGCTGGTGGCATCGGCTGCCCAACAGGTAGTGGAGCTGCTGGTACACCACCCGATGGTACAACTGCCAAAAGGGGGCCCTACACCAAAGCCTCACCACTCGGTGGGCTGTCATCGCATACTCTACCTGGAACCCTAGCTGGTTGTCTGAATGGAGGCATCCTGAAAAGAAACAGGTGCACCACGGTCAATAAGTTATACCTAGTGAGCTAACTCAAAGAGACCTCAAAGAAAACTTTTCAAAAACACACATGCAAACAGTGTTTTCGTGCACTGAGTTAGAAATCAGAAGTCATGGTCTTGTTGTATGGATACGTCGGCCGCCACAACAACACTGGATTTCCCAAACTGAAAACCGCACTCATAAAACTTAACACTATTTCCATATATAAAAGATCAAAGTCCTAGTTCTTCAGTAGAAAAGACTCCTCTGGTACTAATTTATCTCAACCTGTCCCCCGGAGCCCGTGCCGTGACTACCCCAAGCCCGTCTTCTATAGGCCAGGTGCTGGTGACTAGCACCAGAAATGCATATCTCTAAAACCGAGAAGGCATTTACTTTTAGCCTACAAACACACACAATCCAAGCACACATCAAGATACAATAACAAAGTAAACTATATAGTAAATAGGGTGAGTACAGTAAGTAAAGGGGACGGAATACAACCTCAACTAAAAAGTACAAGTAAAACTGAAAACAGCTCCTCTGAACACCCTCCAAGGATCCTACCTGAAGGGTAGGTACATCTCTTGAATAGTCATCTCTGCGGTTCGTCTCCTCTAATAGTCCACCTCAGAGCATCCTCCAGTCTGGGCACCCTCAGCCTTGATCAATGTTGTTCGTCGTCTGCACAAGACATAGCAAGGTGCGGGCATAGCCTGTGCAGGGGTGAGTATAACAATACTCAGTAGGGACCCGGAGACCCCCAAAGGTCTCTCATAATCCACAAAGGATAATCCAAAAATCAAGACCACAATTACAAAGCACGAAGCAACAATCAACCCTACTTAAGTATGTGCCCATACATATACCTAAGTTATCAAGTAACCCAACTCATTCAAGAGGAACACATATCCCAAATCTTTAGCCAAAATCACAATTGTTCCACGAAGGAAAGAATACCATGTAGGTAGAACCACAAAGGTAAAGACTCAACTCACACCAGGTATAACTTAAGTACGGAATTATAGATGATTAGCTGTATTGCTAGATCATCTTACTTTATCGAGAAGCTCTGCTATTGACCCACATAGGATCAAAGATGACCCAAAAAAATCTGAAGATGACCCACACAGGATTCGTAGATTCTAACCCACACAGGATCCAAAGATGACCCACACAGGATCTGAATATGGCTCACATAGGAACTGTAGATGACCCACACAATATCGGTAGATGCTGACCCACATAGGAGCCGAAGATGATTCACACAGGATCTGAAGATTCTTCAAGTATAGCCAGCCATAGGGTTCTCACACTAAGTACGCTTGATTTCGGGAGGATCCACTCCTCAATCCAACAGTCGATACTTCAACTTCCATGAAGTCCCATGAAGAAGTATCACTAATGTCCGTCACATCATAAGGGACCCAGCGCGATAGATGGCGTGTCAATCGGACTCCCAGTCAATAAGTTATTAGAGTTTTTGTTCTAAGGTCCTGATTGGTTTCGGGTTCGATCCAACCTGGACATACTCCAAATATATTCAAAACTCAATTGGATTATATCAAAATTACTATCTCGATCGAAAAATTAGGGCACCGCAGACGGTTCATCAAACATACGCCCAGTTCTCAAGATATGGCCAAAAGGCATATCTGGGTTCAGATGGGCACGGGTCCGGTCCGACCCGGCCCGACCCTGTTTAGGCACACTGGACGCGGCCCACTTGGAATGGCCCGCATGTATTAGCTCGTGGCTGGGTGCAGTCTGCCGTGGTGGGGCCCACCCTAACCACCACCTGGGGGAGGCGTCCCCCGGGATTCCCGAACGGTCCAGTTGGACCGTTCGATTTTGGCCAATACGGTGGCGTCGCCTACTGGCACGCAGGACCCACCAGAGTGGGTCCTTCTCCAACGTGCCACGGCCAACCGGGGTTCCATCTGGCGCCACTTCCAGCGGCATGATGACTCTACTTCTCCAACCGTGGTCGGTCGGGTGTCAGCCGCCGCAGCCCCCATCTCCGGCTGCGCAGTTGCGCCACCTGGATTCCATGTGGCAGGTCGGCGTGCCAGCCGCCACCCTTATTCACCATGGCCGACGGGCCGCAGCCTCCTTCAGTGGAGTGGTTGCGCCACCACCACCATTACGGACAGCCGGTGTACGGGCCACTGCTTGTACCCTGTCGGCGTTGGTCGCCGGTTGTTGGTCGCCGACAGACTTCCGTGGGTCACCGGTTGAACTCTGGTGTCCTGTTCTTCAATCTGAAGGAATTTCTGTCTGTCTCATGACATCACCTTTGCAACTATCCCATCAAGGTCGAGTTCTACTCAACCCAAGGTTTTTCCTGTGAAGAACATGTCAAACAACGTAGTAACAGAGGGATCGGGCCATGTTTGATTGGCTTGCACCCTCCGCATTAGATCAATATCAGGTGGTTCATAGATTTAAAACAACTATTCTTCATGAAGAAAAATATGAAAAATTCCCTACCTTAATCATTCGTTGTAGATGGCGTGAGGAAGAAGATGAATATGATGAATACACCGACTTTCGTCGCTCCCGCAACACGCTTCTGAACCGCGCTCCAACGTCGATTCAACGTTCTTGATCCGGAGAGATGTTCATTCTTCATTGGAGCTTCCAAGTTCCTTCCACCAAGAGTTCTCCATCAAAATTCAAGGAGATTTTCCAACCCAATTCAAAAACCGGGAGAGGTGAAGAGCCCCTCTCATTTAAGTTAAGTTATTAGATTTAACATAACCATTAATGTCACCACATTAAAAGAGGGGTTTCAAGGTCCAGTGGTCCCTAACACCAAATTCAAAAAGTGGTGGAGAGATTTTAAATAAAAATAAAACTATTGTTTTATTTTTATTCCTCTGAAAAAATTGAGATTTCCAACTTCCACCATCGACCTACTACGGTTGAAGGTGAAGGCTCCCTTAAGCGAATATCAGCACTGCGAGTTCAATGGTGTCCTCGGATTTCAATACCGAGCACCGTTTAAAAAGTTACAAATTCCCACTCCCATGTTAATTGAACGTACCTTAAAGAAAGATTGGAAATTCATTTCAGGCACTCCAAGCCTCAAAATCATGTGCCGTCAATTTTCACAGACTCATAATATTTCCCTATAATTAAAAGGAACACATAGAAAATTTTGGGTCTTTACATTGGAGTTCCTCCATCAGGGACACTATCAGGGAATCTTCAAAGTGCTTCATCCACTACCCATTGACAGTGAAGGTTTGTTTTGTTTCTTAATTTTTAACATAAACAACACCAAATGGGTAAGCATTAGTAACAGTGTATGGACCAAACCATTGGGGATGAAGTTTACCTAGATTAAAATTCATCCTTGCATTGAAAATGAATACCTTCTTCCCAGTGTGGAATTGATGATGAAGGATGATATGGTCATGGGAAGCCTTGTTTCACTCTCTATAGATTCAGAAGTTATCATAAGAATCCCTATGAATTTTCTCCATATCCTAAAGCTACATCTTCCTTTGACCACCTGCACTAGAAATATTATAATTTCATTGTTTAATAGCCTAGTAGACCTAGTGATCTATCTCAACAGGGAGGTAAAAACGCTTTACAAACACAATCTCATAGGTTGAAATTCCTATGGAAGTTTTAAAGGTAGTAAGGTAAGCCCATAATGAATCATTGAGTTTAACACTCCAATATTTTCTATTGGGTTGAACCATTTTTTCAAGAATCTATTTTACCTCTCTATTAGACACCTCATCATGACCACTGGTTTGTGGTTGATATGTAGTAGACACTCTGTGCTCAACCCCATACCGGCACAAAAGTGATTGTATTGTTTGGTTATAGAAATGAGAACCTTGGTCACTGATGATGAACCTAGGTAATCTAAAACTATAGAAAATTTGGGTTCTCCAAAATTCCACAACTATCTTGGAATAATATGTCCCCATGCCTCGTGCCTCTACCCATTTTAACACATAATCAACTACCATAATAATGTACAATTTTCCATAGGAATTGGGAATGTACCCATAAATTCAATACCCCAAACATAAAAAATATCATGTAATAGAAAGGTTTGTTGTGGAATTTCGTTTCTTTTAGAGATATTCCTCATTATTTGATAGTGAGGAAAATTTTTACAGAAATCAAGGGCATCCAAAAATAATATTGGCCAAAAGAGACCATAATTGAGGACATCGAAAGTAGTCTGTTGGAGAACAAAGTGGCCCCCACAAGCAAGAGTGTGGAAAACCCTAAGGAAAAATTGAAACTTTCTATCAAGAACACAATTCCTAAGGACTTTATCACTACATTTGTGCCAAAGGTAGGGGTTATCCCAAATATACCAATAGGAATCATCATTTAAACAATCAACTTGGTTTTTGTTAATCAATATGAATGAAAGATGCTACCAAATAATTTACAATTTCAGCATACCAAGGAATATCATATTTCACTTGGTACAATTTCTCATCAGAAAACATGTCATTTATGGAAATATTGGGGGATGAGTCAATGTTTGAGGATGGGCGGGTCTTGCTAATATGGTTAGCCACCACATTCTCTACTCCGTTTTTATCCCTAATTTCTAGATTAAATTCTTGAAGTAGGAGCATCCAATGAATGATACATGGTTTGGATTATAGTTTATTAAGAAGATACCTGAGGGTTTCATGGTTTGAGAAAACAATTACTTTAGACCCTAAGAGGTGTGACCTAAATTTATTTAAAGAAAACACAATGGAAAGGAATTATTTTTCAATTATAGTGTAGTTTTCTTGGGTAGAGTACAGTGTACATGATGCATAGGTGACTGTGTTGTTGTGACATGTCAAATTGATTATGATTTTAAGTTTGATTTTTAGTCTAGGTAAGACCCTAGGTCATCTCTCGAGGAGCGTTGATAGGCTTAGAGTGTGTATTTTTAATTAAGACTACCAAAAAAGGGGGGTGATTTTGAAAACAACTTAAAGAAAGTAACTTAATCAAAATAGTTTAAAAGATGAAAGACCAAGTGTATTTTGATAAATATGAGATAAAAGGGTAGATGTGATTTCACTACACACATATCAAGTTCATTTTTCATAGAGATTCATTTTAGGTTTAGATTAATTCTTTGGTTGGAATTAATTGGAATCCCGGTTAATTCCTAAGCTCATATTTCAATGCTTGAAGAACCAAACCTTGACATAACAATCGTATTTCCAAGGTCCAGAACTTATTCATGGAATAAGAGCTTACAAATAATATTGAAATCTCAATAAAGTGGGGAATAAAATGATTCTTGTGTTGTCCAATCAGAACAACACAAGTCACGCACTCAAAACCTCACACCGATCAGTTAGAAATTAAGAGCATAACACTCACATGCATCAAATCAAGAATTCAAATCTGAAATAAAATAATATACATGTAATTAAATGTTTAAAAACCCTAATTACTCCAAACCAGTATCTAGTGTATGCATCGGAACTCCCTTGACATGTGTGTAGCTCCCTCACAACGAACACCCAACTTTTAGCTCGACATCGGGAGGAGGAGGAAGCTCGGGTGGAACTCCTTCTTCATCCTTGATTCCCCTATAAGGATAGGTGCCTCTAGAACCTCCAAGGTGATTAGGATACTCCTATAGGACTCCAAAATGGCAGAGTATAGCTTCTGGTTCGAACTCCCAAATGAGGAGCCCTTTGTTCCTTTTTATAGCCAAAATGGAACATGGTTTTGAGCACCCAGTTTTGAAGATACTACTTGTGCATCGGTTTTGGACTAGTAGAAAGTAATATTATGACTTGGACAAAAGAGATAGGTTGTTTACGGGACTCTGGAATTTCTCCATGTCAAATTTGGTGTCCATTAGGCATCCGGATTTGGAGATATGTTCACATCACCGAACTAAACATTTGAATTCGGGCAGATTCTGTCCCCTGGAAATAATGGTTCGGATGGTCCACCAGATGGATGAATGGGGCTTCTGTCCTTTGAGAATAGTTGTATCCCATGAAGTTTTAGAGAGGTTTACAAAATTATAGCCCATTTGCATGCACGTATTTCTATCACTATTCAAAACAGTGGGCAGGTGTCCTTGGGATCCATGCAATTTTGGCCCATTTTCCTTCTAGATCATCTTCAGGGCCTCCAAATCACCTCCTCCTGCAATCAAATCCTAAAAACAAGTAACAATGCCCATTTTAAAAGTTATAAATGAAAAATTAATGATTCAAATATGTAATTAAATTTGGTATTATTTTTATGATATTCAATACAAAACTAGTTTACCACAGTGATGTAGGGATGAAAATGAAACAGTGAATCGCGGTGCAATCACACCCCCACACCTAAACATTTGCACTCCTGGGAAAAGTGATATTTCAAAAAATTATGCATGCAGATATTCCCAACTTCATGAAGATTTAACATTCAATGAAAATTTGAAATTTGAAAGGAATGTGATCAAAGAAAAAATCACACCATGGAGTTATTCTCAATGACCAAGAAAAAATGTGTCTCATAAATTGTATCAACATGAAATTCAGGGAGATTAATGATACCAATTTGATAAAGTAATCCTAAAGTCCACAATGTCACTAAATCTCCACGTTTGTGTGTGAAAACCAATTCATTTTATTCTACCCACTTTCTATCCAGTAAATATAGGTTATTTTAATATTTTTCTGCTTAAATGATTATGTCCACCGAACCTGTCCTATAACCTTTGCAATCAAATTTCAAGACCCACTCACTTAAGCATTCCCTGAAGTCAAAACTTAAGCTCCTGACCTAGATATCCTCATATTATGTACATTTCATCACTCCCCTCATTTATTTATTTTTTTGAAATGTTGTGCATGGAACAAATCTCGCACCCTTCTCTCAACCCTTGTTTAATCTCCTCACGACACAAATTGTAATAGTTATAACAAGATCAAAAGTCAAGGAAGAGTGGTTTTAGACCTGCCCAAGACACAAATTTTTTTTAGGTCGTGCAACAGTCGGATAATAGGTACACACGTGTAGGTCAATCTGGTACATTAATGAAAAGGATCAGATAAGGAACGAACGTATGGAAAAATCATTTGGAAAATAGATAAATATTAACCTAACTTATATTTAACTTCTATTGAGTAAGTAAAAAACACACTTCTTGGTTGGGTGAAAAAATGTGTGGAGAAATTAAGTGCCACAATTTTCCTTTGAACTACTCACGCGTAAAGGGTACTATTTTTCTCAAAGTTTTCAAAATGATACAACCATTTATATCATCGAAAAACAACTAATTTCCAAGAGAAAGTCACACCACAATGTTAAATTCAAGTTAAAACACACATTCCATCAGTGATTTTTTTTTTTTTTTGAAAATGTTAAAACAACATAAAATAGGTAAATTCCTCATTCATTTTCAGTAACTTTCATGATTCAATTCAGGGGGTATCTTTTTCCATGATAAAATTAGCATTCCGGCACAAAAGTAAGGGGTGGAACAGGGGAAGGGGGGGAAGTGACAATACCATTTAGAAAGAAAAAAGACAAAGAAAGAAATAAAATGATGAAAATTCATAACTAACCCAGGAATGTACCCATCCCCCCCACACCTAGAGTATGAAGTATCCTCACTGTAGTAAAAGAGAATGTGGGAAGGCAGGATAAAACCTGCTGGCTGTCATTCATAGTTTTCTTCTTGAACCTGGAGTTCCTCCATCAAGGACTCTAGAATGGATTCATGAAAGTGCTTCAGCCGCTGCCCATTGATAGTGAAGGTTTGCTTGGTTTCTTCATTTTGAACCTGAACAACACCAAATAGAGAGACATTAGTAACAATGTATGGTCCAAACCAGCAGGAACGAAGCTTACTAGGATGCAATTTCATCCTTGAATTGTAGAGGAGGACCTTCTGCCCAATTTGGAACTCTCAATGAAGGATAAGGAGGTCGTGGGTAGCCTTGGTTTGCTCCTTATAAATCCTGGAGTTCTCATAAGAATCTCTACGCATTTATTCCAGCTCTTGTATCAGTAACTTCCTTTGAGAACCTTCACCATAAAGGTTAGAATTTCATTTTTTAATGGCCCAGTAGGCCCGGTGCTCAATCTCAACAGGGAAGTGACAACTCTTTTGAAAAACAAGCCTATAAGGTGACATTCCAATGGGAGTTTTAAAATCAGTACGGTAATCCCATAATGAATCATCGATTATAAGACTCCAATCTTTCCTATTGGGTTGGATAGTTTTTTCAAGAATTTGTTTTACCTATATATTTGACACCTTGGCTTGACCATTAGTCTGTGGGTGATACGCAGTAGATACTCGATAAACGACCCCATACCGATGCAAAAGTGATTGCAATGTTCGGTTGTAGAAATGAGAACCCTGGTCACTGATGATGAACCTAGGTAATCCAAACCTACAAAAGATCTGAGTTCTCAAAAATTCTACAACTGTTTTGGAATCATCTATCATTGTGGCTCGTGCCTCTACCCATTTTGATATGTAATCAAAGGCCAAAATAATGTACAAGTTTCCAAAAGAATTGGTAAATGGCCCCATAAAGTCAATACCCCAAACATCGAAGATGTCATGAAAGAGAAAGGGTTGTTGTGGCATTTCATTCCTTTTAGAGACATTCCCCATTCATTGACAACAAGGACAAGATTTAAAAAATTCATGGGCATCCTAAAAAAGTATTGTCCAAAAGAGACCAGAATCAAGAACTTTGCGAGCAGTCTGTTGGGGACCAAAGTGGCCCCCACAAGAAAGAGTGTGGCAGAATCTAATGATAGACTGAAACTCGCTATCGTGAACACAACGCCTAAGGACTTGATCGCTACATGTGCGCCAAAGGTAGGGGTCATCTCAAATGTACCAACGAGACTCATGTTTTAGACGATTGTCTTGGTTTTTTTTAAATCAGTAGAAATGAAAGATTCTACCAAATAATTTACAATTTTAGCATACTAGGGAATAGCATCTTTCACTTTGTATAATTTCTCATCAGGAAACACGTCATTAATGGGAATACAGGGGGATGAGACAATGTCCGAGGATGGGAGGATCCTACCGATATGGTCTGCCACCACATTCTTTGCTCCTTTTTTATCTCTAATTTCTAGATTGAATTCTTGAAGGAGGAGCATCCAACGAATGAGATGTGGTTTGGCTTCCGGTTTCTTTAGGAGATGTCGGAGGGCTGCATGGTCTGAGAACACAATGACTTTGGACCCTAAAAGGTATGACCTGAATTTATCCAAGTAAAACACTATGGAATAGAATTATTTTTCAGTTGTGGTGTAGTTTTCTTGGGCAGGGTCCAGTGTATGTGAGGCATAGGCTATGACATGTGGAGCTCGGTCGACCCTTTATGACAAGACTGCCCCAACTGCATAGTTAGAGGCGTCACACATGAGCTCAAATGGTAAATACCACTGAGGTGGTTGGATTGTCGGGGGTGATGTGAGACTCCATTTTAATTTATTAAAAGCTTCTTCACATTCTTTATCAAAAAAAATCTTTTTCTTTTTGGAGTAAGCGGGAAGGGGGAAGTGAAATCTTACTAAAATCACGAATGAAATGATGGTAAAATCCAGCATCACCTAGGAATGACCACAAATCACGTACATTTTTAGAGAATGGTAGGGAATAAATTACATCCACTTTCGATTTATCTACTTGGATACCATCCCTAGAAATGACATGTCCCAAAACTATACCTTTTCGCACCATGAAACGGAATTTCTCATAATTTAATACAAGATTCTTTTCAATACAACGACGTATGACAGAACCAAGACTACTTAAACATTCATAAAAAGAGGATCTATAAACAGTAAAATCATCCATGAAAACTTCCATGAAATTCTCCAGGTAATCCGAAAAAAATACTAACTATACATCGCTAGAAAGTACCCTGAGCATTGCACAGGCCAAATGGAATCCTTCTATATGAAAATGTGCTAAAGGGGAAAGTGAAGGTTGTCTTTTCCTGATCCTCAGGGGAAATATGGATCTGAAAGTATCCAGAATACCCATTAAGAAAATAGTAATGGGACTTCCCCACTCTCCTCTCTAGCATTTGTTCATTGAATGGTAATGGGAAATGGTCATTCCTAGTGTGTTGGTTTAGTCGGAGATAATCTATACAGACACGCCAACTATTCTGCACACGAGTTAGAACCAATTCATTGTTTTCATTTTTAATTACCGTTAGGCTAGTTTTTTTAGGAACTACATGAACAGGACTGACCCATTGGCTGTCAGAGATGGGGTAAATGATTCCAGCAGCCAATAATTTTGTTACTTCCTTTTTTACTACTTCAAAGAGGTTTGGGTTCAGTCGACGTTGTGCCTGCCTCACTGGTTTAGCCTCATCGGTTAATAAAATATGATGTGTACAAATTGATGGGCTAATACCAGGAATGTTCGCAAGTGTCCATCCCAATGCTAGTTTATACTCCCTCAAAAGTTCTAGCAGTTGCAATTCATGATCAGGAGGGAGTTAACTAGCAATGATGATAGGCAACTTGTTTCCATTCTCAAGATATGAATATTTTAAATCTTGAGGTAGTTGCTTTAGTTCCAATTTAGGTGGATTTTGGATTGATGGTAGTGTGTGTGAAAGTGAGAGGTCACTAATCTCATCTAACTGCTCAATGGTATCATCCTCATATGAGGAATTATCTTTTACAAGCATAGTAGTATAATCAATATTCATGTGATCCTCCGTGTTCAAGAAATTATCAATTAATAAATATGCATGACACTTTTCTAGACCACTACAACAATAAACACATGATTCATTACCAATAATTTCAATCAAAGAAGAAAATTCAGAAAGGGGATCAGGGGAAACAAATGAAGTGATTTTAGGGGAAGGGAGTACATCAATTGAATTTACCGAGAGAGAGGAATGTTCTTCTGAGGGGTGCTTCATGGAATCAAGGATGTTGAAATGGACTATGTCACCACCAAATTCCATAGATAATGTACCATTATGGACATTAATTATGGATTTGGCAGTTTTCAAGAAAGGTCTTCCCAATATAATTGGGGCATGTCCATTCATCCTATCATCTTCCATTTTTAGCACATAAAAATCAGCAGGAAATATTAAATTTTGAACCCCTACAAGAACATCCTCTAACACACTAGAAGGGTGTGTCGTACTACGATTTGCTATATGAACAAATATTCATGTGGGATTTAGTTCACCGACCTGTAGAGAAGAGTATATGGAGTGAGGCATCACATTAATAGAAGCACCCAAATCAAGCATGGAATTGGAGAAAGAATACTCCCCTATGGTGCACGGAATCGAGAATGTTCCAGGATCGTCGCACTTGGTGTGAAGTGATGGTTGTATCAATGCTGAGATGTTCCTCCCCAGGCTCACCTTCTCATCACCTCTAAGTCTCATTCAGTGGGTACACATCTCTTTCCGAAACTTGGCATATCTCGGAATATGCTTGATGGAATCAATCAAGGGGATATTGACCTGCACTTTCTTGAAAGTTTCCAATATTTATTTGGCAAGTTCAGTTTCATTTTTTTTCTTGGTTGGGTGGCCCTTTGGGGAAATGGAAGAGGAATGGGTTTGCTTGGTGGTTCATTAATAGAAACACTCTTTCCTTTTCAAGGTCTCCTCTTAGGACAAGGTTTTTCAATATTTGGACCTTTTTCAATGGTTGTAATGGTGGTTTTCTCAGGAGGTGATGACTCTAATGGAGGTGTTATTTGGATTTTAAGTTGATTTCCACTCCTAAGGGTGATGTACCTAACATTTCCCTTATCCCTAGGGTTGAAAAGTGGTTGAGATGGTAGTTTACCAAACCCATGGCTTTGGATTTCACCCACTGAGTTAGTTAGTTGGACTAATTGGGTTTTGAGGTCTTGTATGGCTGGCTGAGTGGTTTGTTGGAATTGGAGATTATTGGCATCCATTTGTTTCATCATATCTTCTAGGCTAGGCTCAGTTTTTGGAGGGGGTTGTTGAAAAGGCCTTTGGGGTGGTTGAGGATTTCTGGGTGGTGGTGGATGACTACTCTAACCTTGTTGGTTACATTGTTGTTGAGGTTGGTTTGAATACCCCCCTTTCCTATAGGCTTGGTTGTCTTTCCACCCAGGGTTGGATGGATAGTAAGGTTCTTTCCTAAAGGGTTGGTTATAGGGGCATCCAGGAAATATCGCCTCACAACTCTCAGAAGTTTCTCTTAGTTGGGGGAATTGGTCAGAATAGTGGGTATCAGAAGAGCATATACCCCAATGGATGAGAGGGGGAGATTGAGATTTCCCTTGGGAAAGAGCGAGTTTTCGTAGAAGGGTACTTACCTCTTCAAACTTTGTATCCACCTTCTTCTCGAATTCAGTACTTTTCACCTCATGGACACCTTGAATTGGTACAGTGGACCTTGAACCAAATTGTTGTTTGTTTTGTTCCATGTTCTCAATTAGGTTCCTTGCAGCAATTGAGGTTTTATCCACTAGTGCACCACCTGCAGCAGCATCAATCATGTTTCGATCAATAGGATTAAACCTTCATAAAAATATTGAATTAAAAGTTGATCACTTATTTGGTGATGTGGAAAACTTGAACACAATCTTTTAAATCTTTCCCAATATTCATAAAGTGTTTCCCTATGAGATTGTATTATACCACATATTTCTTTCCTTATTGTTGCAGTTCGAGAGGCTGGGAAATATTTTTCAAGAAAAAGGCATTTCATGTCCACCCAGCCTCTAATTGGTGAATTAACATAGTGTAGCCAATCTTTAGCAGTGTCTTATAATGAAAATGGAAATGCTCTAAGTTTTACTTGGTCCTCATCAACATTAGCAGGTTTTAATGTAGAACACATAATATGAAATTCATTTAAATGTTTATGTGGGTCCTCTCCAGGATGTCCATGGAATCTTGGTAATAAATGAATTAAACCATATTTTAGTTCGAAATTAGGTGCCTCTCCTTGTATTTGAATGTATGCAGGTTGGATATCAACATCGGGTGAGGTTAATTCCTTTAATGTCATATTATTTTCACCCATGTTATACAAGTTTATTTCAGTTTTTATTTGGGTTCCAGAAGAAGAAGAAAAATGAGGTTGAAGGAATGTTTTAGTGTGTGGTGTGTCCTCCTTCAAATTGTTGTCTTGTGTGTCTCAGTGTCGTTGACGTAGGATCCTCTCCAGCTCGGGTTCGAAAGGTGGTAAATCTCCCGGATTAGAATGCATCATGAACCAAACCTACACATGGAATATATCAGAATACAAAAGTATTGAAAAGGTAGAAGAGAAAACAAATAAATATTCAAAAAAAAATTACAAATAACTTATCAAAAACACGCACTAAAACAAAAACGCTCCCTGGAAATGGCGCCAAAATTTGACCGCATTGTCGTGACACGTCAAATTGATTATGCTTTTAAGGTTTATTTTTAGTCTAGGAAAGACCCTAGGTCGTCTCTCGAGGAGCATTGATAGGTTTAGAGTGTGTATTTTTAATTAAGACTACTAAAAAAGGGGGGTAATTTTGAAAACAACTTAAAGAAAGTAACTTAATCAAAATAGTTTAAAAGATGAAAGACCAAGTGGATATTGAAAAATATGAGATAAAAGAGTCAATGTGATTTCAATACACACATATCAAGTTCATTGTTCATAGAGATTCATTTTAGGTTTAGAGTAATTCTTTGGTTGGAATTAATTGGAATCCCGATTAATTCCTAAGCTCATATTTCAATGCTTGAAGAACAAAACCTTGACATAACAATCATATTGAAAAGGTCCAGAACTTATGCATGGAATAAGAGCTTCCAAATCATATTTAAATATCAATAAAGTGTGGAATAAAACGATTCTTGTGTTTTCCAATCGGAATAACACAAGTCACGCACTCAAAACCTCACACTAATCGGTTAGAAATTAAGAGCATAACACTCACATGCATCAAATCAAGCATTCAAATATGAAATAAAATAAGATACATGGAATTAAGTAGCTAGTTTATGCATCGTAACTCCCTTGACATGTGTGTAGCTCCCTCACAACGAACACCCAACTTTTAGCTCGACATCGGGAGGAGGAGGAAGCTCGGGTGGAACTCCTTCTTCATCCTTGATTCTTCTATGAGGATAGGGGCCTCCAGAACGTCCAAGTTTATTAGGAGACTCCTCTAGGAATCAAAAATGGCAGAGTATAGCTTCTGTTTCAAACTCCCAAATTAGGATCCCTTTGTGCCTTTTTATAGCCAAAATGGCACATGGTTTTGAGCACCCAGTTTTGAAGATACTACTTGTGCCTCTGTTTTGGACTAGTAGAAAGTCATATTACGACTTGTAAAAAAGAGATAAGTTGTTTTTAGGCCTCTTTAATGTCTCCATGTCAAATTTTGCGTCCATTAGGCAGCCGTATTTGGAGATATGTTCACACCACCGAACTGAACATTTGAATTCGGGCAGATTCTTTCCCCTGGACAGAATGGTTCGTATGGGCCACCATATGGAAGAATTAGGATTCATTCCTTTGAGAAGAGTTGTATACCATGAAGTTTTGTAGATTATTACAAAATTTCAGCCCAATTTCATGCACATATTTCGCTCAATGTTCAAAACAGTGGATAGGTGTCCTTGGGATCCATGCAATTTTGGCCCATTTTCCTTCTGGATCATCTTCAGGGCCTCCAAATCACCTCCTCCTACAATCAAATCCTCAAAACAAGTAACAATGACAATTTTAAAATTGATAAAAACAGAATTAATGATTCAAATATGGAATTCAATTTGGTATTATTTCTATGATATTCAATACAAAACTAGTTTACCACAGTGGTGTAGGGATGAAAATGAAACAGTGAATCGCGGTGCGATCAATAAGCAATGACATATAGAGCTCGATCAACCCATTGTGATAAGATAGCCCCAACTAAATAGTTAGAGGTGTTACACATGATCTCAAATGATAAATCCCACCAAGTTGGTTGGATTACTGGGGGTGATGTGAGAATCCATTTCAATTTATTAAAATCTTCCTCATATTATTTATCAAAAACAAATTATTTTTCTTTTTGGAGTAAGCGAAAAAGGGGGAGTGCAATATTACTAAAGTCTTGAATGAAATGACGGTAAAATAAATCATAAACTAATAAATACAACACATCCCACACATTTTTTGGGAATGGTAGGGAAGAAATTACATTCACTTTTTATTTATCAACTTGAATACCATCCCCAAAAATGACATGCCCAAGTACTATACCTTGTCAAACCATAAAATGGAATTTCTTGTAATTTAATTCAAGATTATTTTCAATACAGTGGCATAGAATAGAACTAATACTACTCAAACACTAATCAAAATAGGATCCATATACAGTGAAATTGTCCATGAATACCTCTATGAAATTCTCTAGGTAATCTGAAAAAATACTAACCATGCATCACTGGAAAGTAACTGAAACATTACATAGACCAAATGGCATAATTCTATATGAAAAGGTTTAAAAGGGGAAAGTGAAGGTTTTATTTTACTAATCCTCCGGGGTAATATGGATATAAAAGTATCCAGAATACCCATCAATTAAATAGTAGTGGGACTTCTCTGTTATCCTCTATAACATTTGGTCAATGAACGGTAATGGGAAATGGTCCTTCCTAGTGTTTTGGTTTAATTGGAGATATTCTATACAAACACTCCAACTATTATACACATAAGTTGGAACCAATTAATTGTTTTCATTTTTAATTACCATAAGACTAGTTGTTTTAGGAACTACTTGAAACAAACTAACCCATTAGCTATCATATATGGGTTAAATGATTCTAATAGTCAATAATTTTGTTACCTACTTTTTAAAACATCTAGTATTTTTGGGTTCATTTGACATTATTATTGCCTCATAGTTTTATCCTCATCATTTAAAAATATGTGATGTGTGAAAATTTATGGTCTAATACTAGGAATTTTAGAAAGTGTCCATCCCAATTCTTGTTTATACTCCCTCAAAAGGTCAAAAAGACATAATTCATGATCTAGATGGAGTGAAATAGAAATTATGATAGGTAGATTATTTCCATTCTTGATATAAGAATACTATCTTGAGGTAGCTATTAAAGTTCCAATTTAGGGGGATTTTGGATTGATGGGAGTGAATTTGAAATTGAGAGGTCACTTATCTTATCTAACTTCTCAGTGGTAACATCCTTATATGAGGAATGAGATTTTATAAGCTTATCAGTATCACCGATGTTCATTAGATCCTCAGTGTTCAATAAATCCTCAATTAATAAACATGCATGACATTTTTCTAGACCACTACAACATTTAATGCATGATTCATTGCCTAAAATATATATCAAAGATGATGAAAACTCTTAAAGGGGGTCAGGGTAAAGAAAATAATTTTTTTCAGTAGATGTACATTAATTGAATTAACTGAAAGTGAGGAATAATCTTATGAGGGGTGCTTCATTGCATCAAGGATGTTTAAGTGGAAAATTTTTCCACCAAACTCCATAGATAATATACCATTATGAACATTAATTATGGTTTTTTTTCAATTTTTAATAAAGGAATCCCCAATATAATCAGGGTGTGTCCATTCATCCTATCATATTTTAGTTTAATCACATACAAATCAGTAGGAAATTTTAATTTTTTTAACCTCACAAGAACATACTTAAACACACCAATAGGGTGTGTTGTACTCTGGTTTTCTAGTTGAACAAAAATTACAATGGGCATCAGTTCCCCAACCTGCATTAAAGATAAAATGTAGTGAGGCATCACATTTATAGAAGAACCTAAATCAATCATAGCATTGGAAAATATATAATCCCCTATGGTACATGGAATAGAAAGTTCCAAGATCATTTAATTTAGTAGTAAGTGATGGTTCTATAAATAATGATACGTTTCTCCCCAATATCACATTCTCATCACCTACAAGTCACCTTTGGCTGTACACATATCCTTCAGAAACTTGGTGTATCTTGGAATTTTCTTCAAAGCATAAATCAAGGGGATGTTAACCTGAACTTTTTTGAAATTTTCCAAGATTTATTTATCAAGTTTAGTTTCTTTTTTTTGGTTTGGTGGCCCTTTTAGGATATGGATGAGGAATTTTTGGGCTAGGTGGATCATTGATAGACACACTCTTTCCTTTGGTGGTATTTTTCTCTGGACAGGGATTTTCTTCTTTTGGACCATTTTCAGTGGTAGTGATTGTGGTTTCCTCAAGAGGGTATGATTGTAATAGAGGAGTTATTTGAATTTTAAGTTGTTTTTCATTCCTAATTTTTATGTCATAGAAATTTCTCTTATCCCCTGGGATCACTAGTGGTTGATAGGGTAGTTTACCAGGCCCATGATTTTGGATTTCCCCCACCGTGTTGGAAAGTTGGCCTAATTTGGTTTTTAGGTCATGTATGGATACTTGTGTGGTTTGTTGTAATTAGAGATTTTTATCATCCATTTGTTTCATTATGTCTTCTAAGCTAGGATCATGTTTTGGAGGGGGTTATTCGAAAAGCCTTTATGGTGATTGATGATTCTTAGGTGGTGGTGGATGACTACTTTTCCCTAGTTGGTTACAAAGTTATTGAGGTTGGTTTGAATACCCCCTTTACTATAGTCTTGGTTGTCTTTTCACCTAGGGTTGGATAGATAGTAAGGTTATTTCATAAAGGGTTGGTTATAGGGGTGTCCTGTAAAGATTGAATCACAACTCTCATATGTTTCTCTCAGTATAGGCCATTGGTTAGAATAGTGGGTGTTGGAAGAAAAGATACCATAATGGATGGGAGGATGATATTGGGATTTTTCTTGGGAAAGAGAAAGTTTTTGAAGAAGGGTACTTACCTCTTCAAAATTTGTGTCCACATTCTATTTTAATTCAGTACTTTTCACCTCATGGACACCTCAAATGGGTACACTGGATCTCAAAATGAATTGTTGAGTATTGTGTTCCATGTTTTCAATGAGGGTACTTATCATGATTGGAGTGTTTTCAACTATCACGCTACTTGCATAAGCATCAATCATGTTACAATCAATAGAAATTAAACCTTCATAAAAATATTTTATTAAAAGTTGATCTCTTATTTGGTGGTGTGGGAAACATGAAAAAATCCTTTAAATCTGTCCCAGTATTCATGAAGTGTTTCCCCTTATGATTGTATTATCCCATGAATTTATTTCCTTATTATTATAGTGCTAGAGGCTGGGAAATATTTTTCAATAAAAATATGTTTCATGTCCGCCCAGCCTCTAATAGGTTAATTAACATAATACAACCAATCTTTTGCGGTATCTTCTAATGAAAAAAGGTAATTTCCTAATCTTTACATTTTATTCATCCATATTAATAGGTTTTAATGTTGAAAACACAGTATTAAATTCTTTTAAGTGATTATGTGTATCTTCTCCCATGAGTCCATGGAATCTTGGAAACAAGTGAATTAAACTAGATTTAAGTTTAAAATTGGATACCTCTCCTTGTATTTGAATATAAGTGGGTTGGATATCAATGTCAAGAGTGTTTAGTTCTTTTAATATCTGGTTATTTTCATGCATATTATACATGTTAATTTCAGTTTCTAGTTTTGTTCCAAAATAATATGGGTTTATAAAATTCTCAAGGTGTGGTGTGTCCTCCTTCAAAGGGTTGTTCTGTGTGTCTTTGTGTCATTTCCATAGGATCCTCACTGGTTTGGGTTTGAAAGGAGGTAAATATCCCAAATTAGAAAATTTCAGGCAGAAAACCTACAAAATAAATAAATCATAACACAAAAATATATGTAAAGGTAGAAGATGAAACAAATGAATATCCACAAAATTATCAAATATCATATCAAAAACCCACACTAAAATTGAAGAAATCCCCATAAATAGTGACAAAATTTGAATGTGTTGTCATGATACATAAAATTTATTATAATTTTGAAGTTTATTTATAGTCTAGGGAAGACCCTAGGTCTTCTCTAAAGGAGCGTTGGAGGTTTAATGTGTGTATTTTTAATAAAAATTACTAAAAGAGGGGGTGGTTTTGAAAAAAGTTTTAAAAATAAAATAAATTAATTAAAGGGTATAATAGTTGAAAAAGGAATCTGGTGTTTTTAGATTAATTAGAGAAGTGGGTCATTTAAATTTCACTACACATCTTGTATAGTTCATTGTTCTGAAAATTTCACATGGTTTAATGGAATTATTTGGTTAAGGGTTGTCATGATCTTGGTTCCCCTCTTGCCCCTCAAAATGATGTGCAAAGAACCACCCCTTGACACAAAAATAATGTTGTCAATGTTTTTACCTAAATAATAGAGATATGGATTCAAAATGATAATTAAATCTCATTTATGTGTAAGAGAAATAGGATACTTGTGTTGTCTAATCGGAATAACCCAATATTCCCACTTGAAATTTCAACCCATTCGGTGTTGAGATAAAAAGTGTTTCACTTAATTATACCCAAGAAATAAATTCATAGGAGATTCATGTTAAGATAAAACATAATTTAAATATTTAATACACAAATTAAACAAAACCAATAGAAGAAAAAGTTTTGGAACTCACTCCCAATTATGTGTAACTTCCTCAATATTATCGTCCATCATTTAGCTCATCATCGAGAGGAGGAGGAGGCTTGAGTGAAACTTCACCTTAATCCTTCATCCCCATACGAGAATAAAGGCCTCCATAACTTCTTGGATGAAGATAGGACTCATTTGGTTCTCCAAATGTTCAAATATTTTCTCCCTGGTCGAATTTAAAATGGGGTTCCCAAGGTGCCAATGTATTGACAAAGTGGAAGGTGGTTTTGGGCGCACTAATTTTATAGAACCATTTGGACCATTATTTTATACATCCATATAGTATTATATCACTTTTGAGAAAAATAAAAATTTGTTTCCCCACCTCTTGAATATCTCTATCGAAAATTTGGAATCATTTTGATGTCTAAATCTTGATATATGGATGAAAAACTACACACCATTTTTGACTTCATGCAGATTTGGTGGCTTGGAAAGATCAATTTAGTTGGGCCCTTTAATGTATGAATTAGGATTTTGTGTCTTCATAAGATTTGTAGAATAGTAAAATTTGGATAATATAACCATATTTCATCCCAATTTAACAAAATTATAATTTTTAGTGTTTGTTTGAGTCCTTTGGTGTTCTTGGAATCTTTTACATTTTGGCCCATTTTTATTCAACTTCATTTGGGGCCCTCCAAATCACCTCCACCTAAAATTAAATAATCCAAAAAGTGAAATTACCCATTTTAAAAGTGATTAATGAAAAATAATTGAATCAAACATTAAGTTAAATTTTTTATTAAATTTGGAATTTATGATACAAAATCAGTTTAACACAGTGATGTAAGGGTGAAAATGAATAGTGAATCACTACATGATCATGATAATGATGATAATGCTAGTGGAGAGGCCAATAATGATTGAGAGGATGTTGGTGGTGGTCACACACACATTGAAGGTGTTGATATCATTGTTGATGGTTATGAGGATTCTGATTACATTATTGGGTGATATTATTGAAATTTTTTGTATTTCTATATTTATCATTTTTTTATAAAATGAGAATTTTATATGTATTAGTTTTTTTTATCTGTATTTGGATTTTGGTGGAAATTAGATGTTGTAGGTGGTGTATTTGGTATGTTTTCGGGGATGTGTTGCTTGGAATTTTGTTAATATATTTCCATGGTTTAAACTATGGAAATAGATGGTTGACTACTATGGTTTAAACCATGGCATTAGGCTTCAATATCTACAGTTTAACCATGAATATATTGGTCTGTTTCCATAGTATAAATCGTGGAAATAGATATCATACTACCATGGTTAAATTGCAGATATATCTAGCTATTTTCATGGTTTAAACCATGGAAATAGATAGCCTACTACCACAGTTTAAACTATAGAATTAGGCTTTAATAGCCACGGTTTAACTATGGCTATATCGTCCTACTGATAATATTTAAAATGTGTTCATAGATATAACCTATTACAATGGCTATAGGGACCATAATTTTTTATCCTATATCAACGGTTTCAAACTATAGAAATAGCCTAATTTTGTAGTTGTGAAAACTAATACATAAATACGGTGCTTACCTGATCCTGTATAACCTGATACATGATCATGCAATTGCCTCTTTCATCATCCAGCCTATGGTGCTTCCCAGCAAAAGTTATAGCATGAATGGTTAATTTTGAATCATGGTATATCCACCATCAGAATTGCCTAATTAGAAAATCCTTTAGCACTCTAATGATGCAACTAGCATAATCTTTAACTAATCAAATAGTCAATTCCCAATCAACCAATATTTTTCTTGGTCGCTTTGGTTTTTCCATGAAAATCCTCATTTGAACTTAACATTATTCCTATCTCAAACCAATAACATGATAAACATGGTTCCTCATCGACCACATGCAACAAAAGAATGATATCTCAAGTCGATCCACCTTTGGTCAACTACATTAAAAAAATGCTCGAATTAGACAATTGATGCATTTAAAAATCTAGATATTAATGCCTTTAAGCCAAGTTACCTCAATATTTTCTCTGATAATTATCATCTAATCCTACAAACATCTTATGGTGACATCTCTGTAAAAAACTTCATCTATGTTGTCGTGTCATAGCATGAACATAGGTGTACACTTCATCCTATACACTTGGACCACCATCCTTTAATTAAAAAATCCAAGCCCAGTTGTATATCTAGGGAAAACTTGGAATCATCTACTAGATTTAAAAGGATCTCATCTAAGGTCTTCCATACTCTAATGTTTACAAGTGAGATGTTGGTATATAGCTGAGACGTCTATATATCAAAACCCTAACTGATCCCTAAAAGGTATTCACCTGGTGGATAAGTTATTGAACTAGTTGGTGTCCATAAGTTCATCCAAGGTCTTCCTATAAGATAATCTTAGTATCACTTAGTAAATTACACACCTATAAAATTATACATTCTTCCCATGCATAACTCTGAAAGAGTCTATTTATTAATCCATCTAGGTGTTTAATTCTTTCTTTATCTTGACGTATAATGAACACTCTCTTAGTGTACCCTGGTCGATGTTAATATAGTGGAAATGATCATCACTAAGACAAGAGTAGACTAAGAGGATTTCAATTATTACTAAAAATACCCAAGACACTCCCATCATATCCAAGACAAAGTTCCCAACATGGTTTCCAAACAACCATATCCAACTAATGAAAAGAAGAACAGTTGAACCACTACTGGTTGACTTATTTTAAAAGAGCTAGATCTCACCCACTAATGTATCATAATTACTTGACCACGATGCCTTTACCACCCTACATATCCTATTATCATTCAAGCATAACCAGAAAAGTCCAACCTGACAAATGAAGTCTTCAAAGGTTGTGTACATATCAAAACATTTTATTGTAATGTTTCCTTGCAATCATTGATATGCTTAGAAGATTTATATTCCTAGGTCGCTCATGCACTTTGAGATTGAATCTAGCATCCAAAATCCAACAAAACCCATAATCAAGTTTTATCATGAGCATCGTCATCAAGGACTAGATAACCCAAACTACTTCTTCAATGGATTTTAGAACAAATTCTTACCATATTCACATGGATTTTATGGCTGCACTCCCTCTACTTAGAAGGTCATGCTTTTCCAAGACTAATTAAATAATCCACACCTTAGGTGTGTACTAGTCATCATTTATTTAGAATAGAAACATTTTCATAGTGAACACAATATCCACCACCAAACAAGGATTCTGGATGATTCTAACATGCTTTCACCAAGCACTAAATGAAAATAGTGGAAAAATATCCGCTTAAAAGTGTGATAGATCTGAATCTACTCTAGACATATGTGTGATGATCCTTCTGAGCCACATGCATTCATTTCACTAGCATTACACATAAAATAAAAACCAAGATGATTGGTAGTGTTATAATACTTGATCCTTCTACAACATCATCATCCCAAGAATTGAGATGGGCCACATTTCCTTTAAAAATCATGTAAATCTACCTCAAAGATGGCCTATGAATAAAGAAGAATAGATCAAGTATTAAATGATTTTTCCACTGAACTCATATGGTTTGTTGTATAATTTTATCAATATGATGGGTACCACATATATCAACGCATACTAGCCCAAGATTTTATCAAAACAATGACACGCCATTTGATATTATCTATAGGCCTATATATAGGGACACTCACTTTTCATACATTGAAATTACATGAATTTTTCAAAATACATAAAACATTATACAAACAAATTCCCAAAGACCATACTAGTCTAGTGCCTTTGGAAACATGGAAACATAAACAACAGTATATAAGTGAGCGGAATTATATCTCACTAGGTTCTTCATGGCTAGCACCCTTCTTAAACACATAATAATTAATACATATCTTCATAACTTGGGAAATATGAAAAGGGGTGATCTTGGATGCTCAGAAAGGGTGAAAAAGGGAGAAATTTAAGCATAATAATCATCATAGGGGTATGAGAACGTGATCACAAAAATATAAGATCATACCTTGCATATCAAAGATCATATACATGAATCATGGAATAAAGATTGGAAGTTCATAAGACATGAATCATAAGGAAATAAAGAACATAATACATGAAACCATAACATGGTAATGATACATATAATTATGGTAGACACATAAGCATATAAAATTATTTCCATGGTAGTAAAGGCATTTCTACCAAGGACATCTTAATAGTATGGGTTCACTCCCCATACCATCTTGGTAGTCATGGTTCACTCCCATAGACATATTAGTTGAATGAGATCTCTCTTAATATTATCTTGGTAGTCATGGTTCAATACCATGTCCATCTTAGTAGTAAAGGTTCACTCCAAATGTCATCTTAGTCTATCTCATGAGATATAAATCTTTACCCAATGCATTGGAAGAAGATATAGGTCCCACACATCCCATAATGAAATCATACATACATGTTCCACAAAATCATAAAAAAATAATATCATAACCTATGAAATGAAATGGGTATCATAAACATGTAATCATATCATAACCTATGGAAAAATATACAGCTTTCATAATCATTTCATCAAAATCATAACTTGTTAAAAGAAGCGGGTTTCAAAAGCATATAATTTGTAAAAGAGAAATGGGTTTCATAAACATCATGCCATCATAACATAAACCATTTAGAGAAAGAATATGAATGGAAAAAATTGATCATTTCCCCATAAATTCATGATTAACACCAATGGATTTCATCTTATATGGTAAATAATTTTGATAGATCTTTTAAAAACATTTCTTAAATAAAATATCCTTTCTTCTTTGAAAAATTATTTTTAAAACATAAAAAATTTTGAAAACATTTTTCTTTGAAAATAGATTTGAAAATTTATAAAGGAAGATTGATAAAAAAAATTAAATTTGTTTTCAGTAAAAATTATCTTCAAGGGTAATTTGAAAACATTTTTGAAAACATTTTTAAAATAAAATAGATTTTTAACTGAAGATAGAAATATGGTGATATTTTTCTTAAAAACATTTTCTTAATTATCTTAAGTACCAAAGTTTAAAAAATGGTACTAATACATGGAGATATCTTTAATAAATATAGGATAAATAAAATCATGAGTTTTCTTGAGATATGGATCATAATATTTCATCAATGGAATCATAATCATAAACAATACTGATTAATGATGAGATTGTTTCAATAAACTCTTACCTCATGGTAACATGGGAACATACTATTCATGTAAGAAAATGAAATTAAATAGAGCTTAAAGTATCAATAAAAAAAGGATATTAATGATATAACATGTCAAATGGAATTATATACACCTCTAAAAATAATTTAGGTGCATAAAAAACATGAGTCTCAAAGAAGGAATTTGAGACAAAACTATCTTACCGATTTAGTAACTTTTGAAACATAAAACCCATAAAAGAAAGTCCATATAATAGATATGTAAATAACCATAAATTTAATAGTAATAATCTTATAATAAATTCATGGGAAGTTTATACATCATTCAAAAGAAAAAAGTGGTGAACATGGCATGTATCTCATGGATATAAAAAGTGAGATGAAATTCTCATACCTTGTGTTTGACTCTCGTTGTACTCATAAAAAATTCCTATATAATAAATATAATTTTATTATAAATATATAACAGAACCATATTATTATATATAATACCATATATGGTTATATTATGACTTTATATTACCTACTTTTTAACAATTCTATGTTAATGTTTCACTTCGGGTAATATCTGCTTTATTCTTCGCATGTGTATTAATGTGTCATATATGTGGTCCTTATAATTATATCATGATTTCCAGAAAGTAAAAAATGATATAAATGTCATTTATATTCATTATTTTTGTATTATAATAATATATATAATATATAAGTATGAAATGGAATACACCATTCATGGAGATGGTAGGTCGTACGTAAGCATGAACATTATTTCTGTCTTATTGTCGTATTGAAAGAAAGGAAGAAAATGAAATATATATATATATATATATGAATATAATATAATTAATGTAGAATTATTATATCATATATATCATATAATTTTACTAAACCAATCTTTAATACATTCCATGTAGTGTGTGAATGAATCACATCGCATTGAGGGGGCGGTAGTCCACACTTCGTCAAATGAAATTATCGTATTTACACTAAATGAAAAGTATAAAGATATGTGTTGTAAAATAATTAAATAAGATTTAAGAAATAATATGTATCATATATATCAAATATAAATATTTTTTCCCTCATAATTCCCAACCATTAAATGTTGTAAAGGAAAATGAATAATCATTATTTCGTGAGTCAGTAGTTCTCCGTACACATAAACAGTTTGTTTGTTACCCATTAGATGGAAGTATGTGTAAGTTTAGGTAAAAAACTTATCATAACAATATCTTAGTATATCTAGGATACTATTTTTTTGTATAATAATGTAATAATGTGTGTTGAGTTGGTGGATAAAGAAAATAAAAGAAAGGAGATTAAGGAAGGATGTTACCCCTTCTTTGGGAAACTCCTTTTGGTTTTCACCAAAGGGATTCCTTGGATTGCTTTCTGAGCAAAGGGGGGATTTAAGAAGGAAGGGTGGATTTTGGGAAATTTATTTTTCATATATTGGATGAACCTACTAAGTGTTTTTATAGGTGTGAGTAATGGGGATAGGTGGTGGCCTTTTATAAGGGAGGAAAATGACTCACTTGGTATTTTTGAAAACAAGTTAGGTGTACCCATGTTTTTACCTAAAGAAAGTCATCCAAAACCAACCAAACTCAATAATTAAAGGTTAATATACGAATAATGAATAGAAAATGGGTGTTTTATAGGTTTCTGGTTCATTTTTTCCCTTATGTTTAATATTTATTCCCTTGTTAAGCTTAATTTTACCTTAATCATTGTAATTAATTTTAACTGTGTTTTCTAATATTTTTGGTTAAAAACTAAGTTTAACATATTATAAATTATAAATTATGTTTATTCCAAATATGGAATCCATTTTTTCAAATTTAATTCACATAATTGGAAAAAATTAATTGAAAATTAATCTCGTTAACGGGATGACACTGTGGGTTTTTAAAGAAAAATGATCAAAACCTTACTAAGTTTTTATATCCAATTTCAATATGAAATTGGTTCCAATGACCTGAATTGGATTAGTTGATAAAAATTTAATCTAACTAAACATTAAAACAATTTAAAATTATAATTTAACCTTATAAATAAATTATACTAAAATGTAATTTTTAATTAAAATTCATTATTTTCACTATTCATTTAAAAATGAAGTTTCTTTGAAAAATCCCAAAAATCCACCTAAAGATAATTTCAAATTTCTAAATTGAAAAATGAAGTTTATTTTGTCAAATTAAATTTATAAAAGTTTCTAAAATTAATTTTATTATTTTTTGTAAAAGGACATGAAAAGCAGTTCATTTAGGAAAATAGTATTTTTAAACATATAAAGACTTTACCAAATATTATATTTTTCACTATAAATATGTTCTATTTATATAAAACCATTATAAAAAATATTAAAAAAGTAGTTATTAATATTCATATTACTAATTTTAATGGTCAGGTTATAACTATCTCATTTAAATAATTATAACAATAAAATAATGTTTCGTATAAACTCGGTGTTACATGTAACATGCACCAAGTCGGTGTTGCATGTAACATATTCCAAGTTGATGTTTCATGTAATGTACACTTATTTGATGTTTTTTGAAAGGAATTTTTTACTTAGTTCAATGCAAGACATTAATGAAAATTAATTCATTCAGAAAAAAAGGTCCTTAAAACTCAGGGTGTTACATTCTACCCCCCTTAAAATGAATTTCGCCCTCCAAATTCATCATTCAAGTAAAAAAACAAGGATACTTATGCTTCATAATATCCTCAAGTCTTCATGTAGCTTCCTCTAACTGGTGATTTCTCCAAAAAACTTTTACTAAGTGAGTGTTCTTGTTTTATAAAACTTTCTTTGTACGGTCTAGAATTTCAACTGGTTATTCCTCATAATAAAGATCTTACTCCAATGGTATGAGATATGAGTTAAATACATGTGAAGATTTAGGTATGTACTTACTCAGTAGAGATACATGGATCACATCATGGTCTTGAGAGAGATTTGGAGGAATTTTTAAGCGATAGGCTATCATCCAGATACAATGAAGAATCTCAAAGGGGGTGATATACCTAGGGATTAGTTTCCCTTTATTCTCAAATCTCATAACCTTATTATAGGGTGATATTTGTAAAAACACCTTTTCACCAAATTCAAATTCTAGATCATGTCAACGGTTTTCAGCATAACTTTTCTATGGACTTTGATCTGCCTTGATATGTTGTTGAATGGTTCTAACCTTCTCTGCCATTTATTTAACGATCTCATATCCCAATAGATTCCATTCTCCAACATCATCCCAGCATGTTGGATATCTAAATTTATTCCTATAGAGGTATTCATAGGGTTCCATATAAATGCTTGATTGAAATTTATTTTTGTAAGAAAACTCAACTAGAAGAAGTTGTTGATCCCAACCACCTTTAAAATACAGAGAACAAGATCTCAACATATCCTCTAGGTTTTGAATTTTTATTTTAGACTAACCATCTGTCAGAGGATTATAAGTAGTGATGAAACTCAATTATGTATCAAGTTCTTAATTAAGTCTTATATAGAACATAGAGGTAAACCTTGGATCCCAATTTGATATAATGGAATGCGGTACTCCAAGAAACATTACAACTTAATATATATATTAGAAATATGATCTAGAAAAAAGTCTTCTCTAGTAGCGATGAAGTTTACTGACTTAGTAAGGTGATTGACTACCAACCATATGGAATTAAACACTTTAGATGTTTTGAGTAGTCCAACAAAAAAATTCATAGTTATGTTCTCTAATTTCTATTTGGGTATGGTTAATGGATGTAACAACCCCTTATAGTTTTGTCTTTAATCCTTAACTTGTTGATATACCAAACACTGAGATACAAACTATGTGATATCCTTCTTCATTCCATCCCACCATAAGTATTCTTTCAAATCCCTATACATATTTATACTTCCAGGATGAATAGATAATGAAGAACTATGAGCTTTCTCTAATGGATCCTTCTTCAAATATGGTATGGAAGGAACACATACATGGTTCTTGAACCTTATCATTCCATCCTAGTCAAGGTTAAACTCACGAACAATTCTAACATTCTTTTTCATCTTTATATCTTCCTTCTATACCTTAATATTACTTGGATAGTGTAACACCCCGACCCTAGTTACCCAAAGTCGGTGCATTATTACATAACATTGGCATGATCACAAGGAAATCATGTCTCGAAAGACCGATCAGTTTAGTATTATTGGAAACAAGATTCATACAAAATTTCAACTTTACAACATGAAAAGAAATACAACGCGGATTTATTCCATTGGAAACATCCAAACCTCCTAAATAATGCCTACAAGTCACTCATAACTAATTTCTTTATATCCTGGGAAAATGAAACATAAGAAAGGGGTAAGATAAAATGCTCAGTAAGGGTATGCAATAGAACAGAAGATAACATAAATATTAAGCATGGTGAATAATTAAAACCACATGCCTTCACCAATAATAAACATGAATACTTTTATGGCAGGAATATGATTTGAGTAAATAATTCCATAATAAAACATAATCATTATTATTCTACTAGTCGAATGAACACATGAACCATCAATATTATTTTCATAATGAGAAAATGTATAATGTCGGACATTCTGAAACATTTTGTCAAGGCCTTGGCCAAGACGTTTAAAAATGATTAAGGCCTCGGCCAAAACCATATATCAAATTGGGAAAGGGCCTCATCCAATTCCACGTCTAGTTGTCTTATGAGACCTACCAATGCATAGAGGAGATATAGCGGGCTCCACCCGTCACTTACTAGGTCCAATACATTCCTCATATGAAAAGGTTTAAACATATCATAAACATTCGTATTAAAACTAGCATACAAAATGTCAATAATTTAACCATAAACCATGAATGGTATAAAAATATCACATCAATGGTAAAACATATTACAAAACCTTAAATAAAATATGGAAATTTCTTATCATAATAAATTAACTTCTAATAAACTTAAAATCCATCAAAGGATGTTGACATAGATGAAATCAAAACTCTTTTTAAAAAAATATCTCTTTCTATTTTGAAATAATTTAAGAGTCACATAATTATAAAGAAAACATTTATTTTGAAAATATTCTTATAAGCTTGTAAGGGAATCTTTGATGATTTTATAATGGCGGAAAATAGCCGCACCCGCCGTATAAGTTAAAAAACATTCTTACCTTAAATTTGTCGAAAAGGTCAAAAAGTACCTTGTTTGGAAAATGATGGAAATATTTCTTTCAAAAAACATAAGGGTATAAATTACTTTAACCCATTTTCTAGTAAATAGTAAAAATGTTTTGAAATACATTTTTAAGAAACATGGATGTGGATGATAAAAAGGTCCCAGTAGATAATTACGTATAAACAACCTCATGTAATGAAGAGATTGTGAAATAAACTCTTACCTTGTACTTTTCCTTGGTAGAGGGTAGTTTAACCTCCTGTATAATAGTTAAATCATTGTTATTAAATTATACAAGAATCATATACATAAATATGATATCATATATGATCTTTTAATATTGCTTTGTTAATAATATTTTAGTATTATTGTCGTTTCGGGTGTTCACTTACTCATTTTCTTTTATATGTTTTGTTACATAAGCCGTGTTTTTTATCCATAGGTTGTATCTTATTCATATCCAGAATTCTATCAAGTCCTTACACATTATTTTGAATCATCAAATAAAAATTAGTCTTGAATTGATACAATGGGGAATTAATCTTATCGCGTTCGTGGAGATGGTAGTCCGTACGTACGCACGAGAGACAATATCATTCTTTTGATATTAAAATAATATATAATTGGATAGTGGATCATATATACAGAATAATTATCATGTTATATTTATTATTTACATGAATTACACATCATTATTATACCCATCAAAATAATAATGTATTGAATAACAATTACACCATGACGTGGAGACGGTAAGTCGTACGTACGCACGTATGGTGACATGTCATCTAAGGGATGGATAGAATAATGAATATGGTTATACCATATTTATAATAACATCACAGTATATGGAAGAAACTGAGTTATTATTTTATATTTGAAATAAAAAATAAAGAATAAGTGGAAGAAGAAAGGAACTTGAAAGAGGGTGGTGAAAACATTACCTCTTCTTCGGGTTCTTCCTTTTGATTTTATCAAAAGGGCTCCTTATGTTGGATTTCTGACTAATGGAAGGCCACTAGGATGAATTTAAGGAATTTTAGAGGATATTTGGGCAGGTTTTTTCCGAACCAAAAGGATTTTAAGGTATGAATTTTAGAGAATGGGGAGTTCCCTTTTATAAGAGGGGTGAGGGGCACATTAGAAAAAACTTAAAATATTATTTTATAATAAATTCATATTCGGTTTATAATGGCTCCAAAGTAAATTATTTTGAGTATAATGTGGGTATGGTCTATATCCTTTCAACCAATATATTTTAGACAGGTTTGGGTCACTATATTAACCATATCATTTATATTTAACTCTTAGTTAAATAGTTTGACATTTACCATGTCTCTTTGTATTTTTATATTATATGGTTAATAAAATCACTATATACATACAAGAGAACCCCAAGTGGTTAGTTAATGATACACCTATAATTACATAAGTCCTTTGACCAAACCTTAGATTTTTAGGAATAGAATATCAATTGATAATATAATATTATTTTTAAATACTCTTTTATGTCAATTTTGACACGATTTAATAATTGATTTTTGTTAAAGTTCTAACAACTTTATTAATTATAAATAAATTACTTTTATCAATCCTAACATGTCATATTAACCTATAAAATTAGTTTAATTCATAAAAATTCTCAAATTAAATTTATTTGGATATTTATAATATCAATTATTTTAATATTTCATTAACTAGGTAATTACTGCATCACCATTGTGTCATAAATAAATTAAATTATTTAATGTCTAAAAATTATAAATAAAATAAAATTATGTAGGAAATCTTTTTATATTTGTAATGAATATTTATAATCTAATTTATCTTATGTATAACCATATATTAAAAATGTTTTATTTATTAAACTTTGATTTTAACTCTTTTAACTCTTCTTTGAATTAAATAATAATAAATGTCCTAATCTAATCCAAGCGGACCAAAGAGGTTGATATTTTATTCCTTTTTGGTCGAATTATACTTAGCCAATATAATTAGGACATTTGTTATGGTAATAATAATATCATTTTTACCCTTAATTACCCTATTTACTTTTAACCGTGGTAAATAAAAGTAAAAAGTTACAATTCACCAAAAATTATTTTTATCTTATTGAACCACATTTTACTCCTTTAAATTAACCATGTCTCTTGGATTTTGTAAATTTCACTCATAGAAGTGGTAAAATTAATTTTTATGTGAATTTGCAAATTCTCCTAGGAGATGGGTAAAAGACGGTGAAAAGTTCAATAAAATTTTTATATATCTAAAATTATTATAAACTGAGTCCAATGAATCACATTGAACTTATATAGGTATTATGTATCTATTTTGACCTAAAATAAATTTAAATAAAATAAATAATTATTTAAATAAAAAATCGGTTTTAAACTATAACTCAGAGTTTTTTCACTATTCATCAAAAAATGAATGTTTTCAGAAAAATAACAAAAATTCACCCTAGTCTAATTTCAATATTCTGAATCCAAAAATTAATTCCATTTTGAAAGATAAAATTTATAAAATTTATAAAATTTCAAAAAGTGGGTATTACTATTCATAACGACTAGTTTGATTAGTTGTGGTGTGTGTTAGAAATCGAAGTTGCGTACAACACACGCTATTGTATTATTCATGGAGAAACGTACCGTGGAAGCTTGGGGTATTACATTCTCCTCTCCTTCAAATAATTTCATCCTCGAAATTTCTAGAATATTACTGCATAAAATGACTCGGGTGGTTCTTTATCATAAGTTTCTCAGGTTCCCACGTTGCCTCTTCCATCTTATAGTTTCTCCATAGAACTTTTACCAGACGAGTCATTCGGTTTCTCAGCACTTGCTCTCTTGTATCAAGAACCTTGACATACTCTTCTCAAAAAGACAGATCGGGTTCCAGTTCTAATTCTTCATAGGTGAGTACATGCATTGGGTCAGGCATGTATTTTCTCAACAGTGATACGTGGAACACATCATGGACTTTGGAGAGATTTTGCAGCATTTCCAAATGATAAGCTATAGCCCCAATTCGTTCTAGAATTTCGAAAGGTCCGATGTATCTGGGACTCAATTTTTCCTTCTTACCGAAATGTATAACACCCTTCCATGGTGATACCTTCAAGAAAACATAATCTCCTACCTAAAATTCCAAATCCTTCCTTCGGTTATCGGCATAGCTCTTCTGCCTACTTTGAGATTCTTTGATGTGGTTTTGGATTATCTTCACCATTTCCATCGTTTCCTCCACCAGTTCTGGGCCTATGAGTTTTCTTTCACCAAAATCATCCCAACAGGTTGGTGTGCACATCTCTTTCCGTATAACGCTTCATATGGTGACATATGAATACTTGAATGGAAGCTATTGTTATAGGAAAATTCTACCATAGGTAAATATTGATCCCACATACCCTGAAAGTCAAGTGAGAAGGATCTCAACATGTCTTCTAAGGTTTGAATAGTTCGTTCTGATTGTCCATCAGTTTGGGGGTGGTAGGCGGTGCTCAAACGAAGCTCAGTATCCAGGGCTTTCTGAATACTTTTCCAGAATCTTGATGTAAAACATGGATCACGATCAGAAACAATCGATAGGGGTACTCCATGAAGTCTCAAAACTTCATTAATATATAGTCTTTCTAGACGTTCAAGTGGTAAATCCTCCCTTATAGCAAGAAAATGTGCTGACTTGGTAAGACGATCAACAATGACCCATATTGCATCATTCCTTCTAGGAGTATTTGGTATTCCCATGGAAAAGTCCATCGTAATATTATCTCATTTCCACTCAAGTATGGGAAGAGGTTGAAATAATCCTCTAGGCTGTTGCCTTCCAGCTTTCACTTTCTAACAAACCATACATCTTGACACGAAATCAGCAATCTCCCTCTTCATGTTGTCCCACCAAAAATATTCCTTCAAATATCTATACATTTTGGTGATCCCATGGTGTATAAAGAAATTAGACATATGAGCATCATACAACAACTCTATTTTTAGATCAGGTATATTGGCAACACAAAGTCTCTTCCCAAATTTCAAAATTTCATCTTGATACACAAAGTCTCTCAATCTCCCATAATTCATAGCTTTAATCTTCTTTTGAAACTCTTCAGTTTGAGAACTCTTAATCCTTTCTAGTAAAGATGGTTTGGAAACCATTTGAAAATGCATTGATGTTTCACCTTCCATGGTTATTCCCATGTCCATCTTCACTAGATCCATGAAAATAGGATCCCTTTAAAATCTCATCTTGTTCAAAACTCCATCATCCTTTCTCCTCAAATCATTTTCCACCTTATTTTCCTTCCCTGGGTGGTAGTGTATCGTGCAATCATAATCCTTGAGTAGTTCAAACCATCGCTGATAGAGCAAATATTTTCAATTAATTTATATTGAATATCATTGTTTTAAACCCACAAAATTTTTCCTCTAAGATGAATTGTTTCATTTTTATGATAATGGTGTTATTTTGAACTGAATAGTAAAAATTGGCCATTTTGGATTTTTAACAGTTTTAAATTATTTCGGTAGATTGGCCATAACATTAACTACACTGATCCAAATTGCAAAATTCTTTTTTTTAAGATTCTACACATCCAGGGATTCATTTAATATATTTGGACCAAAATCTGAATCGGCCATATGGAAGCTCAAAAAAAGCTTACAAGTTGGCTCAAGAAAACTGTTTTCAGTTCTGCCTAGTTTTGATGTGGGATCCATAACTCATCCACTGTGGGGCCAAAGCTTGTGAAATTCGGTGGGTGGACGCTCCAGGAGGTTTGGAGCATCTTTTATGAAGGAATCACCGAGTGAATTGGCCGTTTATGGGGCCATTAAAGCACCCTAATCCGGAAGAGTTCGTTTTGGAGAGTCTGACTGGACAGAATAAATTCTCATAGTAAAACGGCCATAACTCTCGGAATACATGTCCAAATCCGCTGTACTTTTTAGGGGACACGTACAAGGGAATTATGAACAACATTCATGAAGGGCTCAACGCGTGAATATGTCATTTAATGGGGCTAAAACGCGTCGACATTCGGGGGAAGAATTATGGCTATAAAAGGAGGAGAGCTCCACCCTCTCAAGGCATCCATTCTCCACCCCATTCCCTCCGGGACACCAAGAAGAAGATCTTTTCGGTTTTATTTTTTATTTATTTTCTTTTTCATAGTTTTGTAATGTCTTCTTCTTCCCCATTCAACTCAATTACCCTTACCATGGTGGGGTAAACTTTTGGAGTGATTGGGGAAGGGTTGGTTTTCTACATTGTAATGCTTGAGTTCTTGGACGCAATTGAATAAATTTCTTTCTTCTTCAAAGTTGTTTTCAATTTATTATAGCGGATTTTATTATCAAGTTCGATCGTTCTTGAATATTAATTCCGTTATTTATTTTTTCCTTGGTAAACTAATCAATATCTCCCTCCACTAATTTCTGGTTTATATACGATGGAATAAACCAGGAATTAGTGGTGAAGTACTCGACGATCGTCAGTACGTGTAAAAGGTGTAGTGAATGTTCTTGATTGTTTGGGATAAACAAAACCCGATCAGGTATTGCCCATTTCAATTAAGGATATTCAATACAACTATTTTACACATGGAAGGAGAGTTGACCAAACCGAGATCTTGGTAAGGTTTTCTCTCACAATAACAATTTCACCAAGAAAGTGAGAGGAAACGATTGTGGAAACTCACTTTAATCAACTAAGAATAAGAGGTTTGAATTAAATTGAACAAGGATAGAATTATAATTAGGAAACCAACCCCGACCTAATCACCCTTTTAATTTCATTGTTTTTCAATCATTTGAATTTCAAATTTCCGTTCACAACATTTTTACCCCCGTTTTAAAGTGACAACCCATTTTGTGTGCACTCATCTTCGGGAGACATCCTAGGTCAACCACATTACTACATTTTACCTTAGGAAAAAAATTGTTTTGCCACGCCCTACGACAGGCGTGCGTCAAACTTGGCGCCGTTTCCGGGGAGTAGTGCCGCAATATTTTTGTAAATTTTTGACATTTTGTTTTCTTAAAAAAAACACAAATAAAATCTTTCCATAATGAATTCAAATGATTATTATTCTACATGGAATGAAAATTACTCACAGGTGCAAGAAGAAGTCTACACAGAGGAGGCCCTCCAACGAAGAGCTGATGCACTGATGATAATGTTCAAGCAGGTGGAAAGAGGCATAACAACATGGATCTCACCGGAAGATTTGATGGCCATGGTCAATGAACTCCAAGTTGACTTAAAAAGATTCAAGGCCAAAAAGGAAGTGCCACTGGTCTTCCCGGATTTCACTGAAGACATCCATGAAGTTGAATCCAAACTCGAGGTGGATGAGCATGACTACCAACCTCCATCCATTGATGATCGACTCCAAGAGGAACTTTCAATTGAAGAGGATATTAATGTTGAACCAAATCAGGGAGATGATACATTCTTAAACTCAAATTCTTTAAAATTTTCTGAAACTAATTTGACTATCTCTCCCAAATCTATTGGATTTTCAGATTCATCAAACTCATACTACACCTTGGAGGATGATGTGAAAAACACAGCACCTGTTGAGGTACTTCTGGAGCTCCCTAAAGTCACTGAATATCAACTAGAAGAGCCCGATCATGAAGAGATCCAAGTTGCTGAGCCTGAGGAAAACAGACAAGAGGTTGAAACCTCCTTGAAACCGGCACTAGAAGACAAGATGGTTGCACAAGTAGCAACAAAAGAAGAAGAGGTTCCCTACTTCATCCTACCCCCACCATGCAAGTTGTACCAAATTGTGAAGGGGGTGGATCTGGTGTACTCTATTCATGGAGTCCTCATCAACAAAAACAATGAACTTCAAGATGGGAGGAGCCACATGTGGTGGTTCAAATCAAAGAAACCTCATCCACCATCAGATTGGGGATAATCAATTACAACTGCCCCTCTGGAGGCAGTCAAAACCCAGGGCCCACTTGGGGGCTTATACCAAGATTTATCCTTTTTTCTTATTCAATTTCTGTTTTCATTTCTTTTAATAAATTTCTTATGTTATGTTTTTACTTTTTTTAGGTTTTCAAAGAGCAACACTTAGGAGTCAAACTCAACGTTACATTGCCAATAAGTCAGGTTGTACCTCTCTTTCACACTTTCTTGATGTTGTGATTAATTTGAAAATTGGCTTACATGTTAAATCCACTTGAATGCATCGAGGACACTGCATCATTTAAGTGTGGGGGAGGGAACCATTGTAGTATAGGATTTTTATTTTGATGTTTGTTTTCAAAAATAAAAATAAAAAAAAATGGTGTGTTTTCAACTTTTTTTTGTTTATTTTTCAATTTTTTGTGTGTTTATGAAACTTTTGAGCTGAAAAGATTATCAATACCATTTTTGAAACCCATTTCAATGAGTGAACCAATCTATTTCATGAAACTGAGCTTAAATGAATGCTGAAATGAATTTGTTTCAAGTTCATTTTTTTTGAATTTCATGAAAAGTACACCGAGTTTTTAATCCCATGCCATATTTTACTATCTATATCTTTGAAATCACTTTCATGTGAGGCTTCTGAACCATTTTTGTCATATTCTTTTCATTCACCTCATTTCTTGAGAGAACCAGACCATGCTTGCTTTAACCAGAATTTGATTTATTCCTTTCAAAACTTGAAGGTTGGGGTACGTGTGTTTTAAATGATTGAGGCACTTATTTTGTTTGAAGCCCCCTTTTCAAAATAATCCTTTTCATTATGGCCCACCTTTACATTTATCCTTCATTGTAGCCCCTAGTATCCATGAATTGCCTGTTAGGTTAGCCACATTACAAGCCAATTTTCCCTATCATACTTGCTCTTGAAGTAAAATTGCATGATCTAGTTGAACTTAAGTGTGGGGGAAGATGTCTTGTGGTGTACTACCTCATTTGGTTATACTTTGGGTGGAAACTAAATTGTGGAAGAGATGTGTGTGATGCTGAAAAATTATTCTGTTGAAAGTTGTGCCTTTTCTGGAGCTTTTATGACAAGAGAAGCTGTGCCTTTCTGGAGCTTCCAATGTAAAAAGAAAGTTGTGCCTATCTGGAGCTTTAAAAAAATCATGTTTGAAAAGATTGAAATGTTTGCTGCTGAGCTGATTGAATGATTATGGAGCCTATTTTCAACAAAGGGGAAGTGAAGGAGACCATATTTGAGTGAAAACTAGAATCTTGCAATTTTGCTTCAATAAGAGCCAAGCCTTCCTTTTTCGTCCTCAGAACTTTTAACATCTAAATCCTACCAACCGGAATCCACAGAACAACCCTGAAAAGTCCTCATGAGAAACACATGTTCTTGACTCACATCGGGTGGAGAAGTAGGAATTTATCAAACCTATGGTGACTCTTATGTGAGTTTGGATGAGAAAAACCTTGTTCAGCCTTTACATTTGTGAGATGAGAGAAAATTCATGTGAGGTAGGTGTTTTGTGTGCATGGGATAAGAAATGAAGTGGAAATATATTAAAATCTTAAATGGAGAACTTGAAATAACAGTTTTTGTTGAGGCATGATATCTTTTTGTTTCTTGAAATTGATTTGATTGATCTCATTGATATGTGTCTTGATTTTGATTTGATTTGATTTTTACTTGTCCAGGAGTCCAAGTGCTAAGTGTGGGGGAATTGATAGAGCAAATATTTTAAATTAATTTATATTTAATATCATTTTTTTAAACCCACAAAATTTTTCCTCTAAGATTAATTGTTTCATTTTTATGATAATGGTGTTATTTTGAACTGAATAGTAAAAATTGGCCATTTTGTATTTTTAACAGTTTTAAATTATTTCGGTAGATTGGACATAACATTCTCTACACTGATCCAAATTGACAAATTCTTTCTTTTTCAGATTCTAAACATCCAGGGCTTCATTTCATATATTTGGACCAAAATCTGAATCGGCCATATGGAAGCTCAAAAAAATCTCACAAGTTTGCTCAAGAAAACTGTTTTCAGTTCTGCCTAGTTTTGATGTGGGATCCATAACTCATCCAATGTGGGGCCAAATCTTTTGAAATTCGGTGGGTGGACGCGCAAGGAGGTTTGGAGCATCTTTTATGAAGGAAGAACCGAGTGAATTGGCCGTTTATGGGGCCATTAAAGCACCCTAATACGGAGGAGTTCGTTTTGGAGAGTCTGACTGGACAGAATAAATTCTCATAGTAAAACGGCCATAACTCTGGTAATACATGTCCAAATCCGCTGGAATTTTGAGGGGACACGGAAAAGGGAATTATAAACAACATTAATGAAGGGATCAATGCGTGAAAATGTCATTTAATGGGGCTACAACGCGTCGACATTCGGAGGAAGAATTCTGGCTATAAAAGGAGGAGAGCTCCACCCTCTCAAGGCATCCATTCTCCACCCCATTCCCTCCGGGACACCAAGAAGAAGATCTTTTCGGTTTTATTTTTTATTTATTTTCTTTTTCATAGTTTTGTAATTCCTTCTTCTTCCCCATTCAACTCTATTACCCTTACCATGGTGGGGTAAACTTTTGGAGTGATTGGGGAAGGGTTGGTTTTCTACATTGTAATGCTTGAGTTCTTGGACGCAATTGAATAAATTTATTTCTTCTTCAAAGTTGTTTTCAATTTATTATAGCGGATTTTATTATCAAGTTCGATCGTTCTTGAATATTAATTCCGTTATTTATTTTTTCCTTGGTAAACTAATCAATATCTCCCTCCACTAATTTCTGGTTTATATACGATGGAATAAACCAGGAATTAGTGGTGAAGTACTCAACGATCGTCAGTACGTGTAAAAGGTGTAGTGAATGTTCTTGATTGTTTGGGATAAACAAAACCCGATCGGGTATTGCCCATTTCAATTAAGGATATTAAATACAACTATTTTACACATGGAAGTAGAGTTGACCAAACCGAGATCTTGGTAAGGTTTTCTCTCACAATAACAATTTCACCAAGAAAGTGAGAGGAAACGATTGTGGAAACTCACTTTAATCAACTAAGAAGAAGAGGTTTGAATTAAATTGAACAAGGATAGCATTATAATTAGGAAAATGACCCCGACCTAATCACCCTTTTAATTTCATTGTTTTTCAATCATTTGAATTTCAAATTTCCGTTCACAATATTTTTACCCCCGTTTTAAAGTGACAACCCATTTTGTGTGCACTCCTCTTCGGGAGACATCCTAGGTCAACCACATTACTACATTTTACCTTAGGAAAAAAATTGTTTTGCCACGCCCTACGACAGGCGTGCGTCAATCGCCTTTGCCACATGTTGAGTTCTTTCTGTGATAAAATATACTTCAAACTCATGTGATCAGTATAAATCTCACAATTTTCACCATAGAGATAGTGTCTCCAAATCTTCAAAGCAAATATTATAGCTACCAACTCATGATCATGAGTAGGATAGTTTTGCTCATGAATTTTCAGCTGCTATGATGCATAGGCAATAACCCTATCGTTCTGCATAAGGACACAACCAAGTCCTTTCTTTGAAGCATCACTATAAATAACAAACCCATCATTCCCCAATGGTAGAGTCAATATAGGATCATTGACTAATATTTTATTCAGTTCTTCAAAACATTCTTCACACTCTTTTTTCCAAACAAATTTAACCCCTTTATGTGTGAGCTTGGTTAATGGGTTAGCCAACCGTGCAAAATTATGGACGAAACGTCGATAATAACCAGCTAAAACAACAAAACTATGTACCTCAGTTATACTCTTTGGTGTTGTACATTCTTGGATTGATCTTGTCTTATAAGGATCAACATAGATTCCATCCTTAGAGACAATATGGCCAAGAAAAGAAATCTCCTTAAGAGAGAATTCACACTTTCTAAACTTCCCATATAATTCATGTCTTCTCATAGTCTTCAATATAATGCGCAAGTGATTTTCATGATCTTCATAGCTTTTAGAGTGTAATAAGATATCATAAATAAATACCACTAAATATTAATCAAGATATTCCTTGAAAACTTTGTTCATTAGATCCATGAAAACATAGGTTGCATTAGTCATCACAAAAGGCATTACTATAAACTCGTAATGCCCGTACCTAGTTCGAAATGATCTCTTCGGAATGTCTTCCTTCTTCACACACAATTGATGGTATCCAGATCGAAGTTCAATCTTAGAAAAGTATTGAGCTCCATGAAGTTGGTCAAATAAATCATCAATGCGAGGTAGGGGATACTTGTTCTTTATTGTTATAGCATTGATTTCCCTATACTTGATGAATAACCTCATAGATCCATCTTTCTTCTTAACAAAAAGGACAGGGGCTCCCCATTGAGAAATACTAGGGAGAATAAATCCCTTATTACTCAATTCCTCTAGTTGTTTCTTTAGTTCAACTAGTTCCATAGTGTCCATTCTATAAGTGATCTTCGATATTGGACTTGAACCAGGAATTAAATCAATGGAAAACTCAATTTCTCTTTCTGAAGGATTTCCAGGTAAATTTGTCGGAAACACATATATATATTCTTTCACAATTGGTAAATCCTCTATTTTAACATTCCTTTCCTCACCCATAGTTATTTCATTCTCTTCATCCCTGATAATTCAATTTAGTTGAGCTATTGGGGGTGGATCTATATAAGAATTAGGTGGTGACGATTCTACTCTAAAGATAAGGTGTTCTTTATCATCATGATCAAAATCGTAACCTACTTATTCTTATAATAAATCTTCACATCATGGTCCAAAATCCAATCCATACCGAGGATTATATCAAATTCAATCATGGGTATGAGGATGAGATCAGCATATAAACAACATTTATATGCTCCAATGGGGACTGGTTCACAAATATTTGTTGCAATGATACTTCCCTTAGAATTTTTGACTGACAACTCCCTTGTTAAATAAAATTGGAAATATATAATTTTCTTAGAAAACTTGGAAGATATGAAACAATACAATGACCCAGAATCAAATAAAGCATTTTCTAAACTTGAGGAAACCATTAAATTACCTGCCACCACATCTTTCAGAGCTTCTACATCAGCAGTAGTGATAGTATAATCTTATCCTTGATCCCTTGGCCTTTTCTGATGTAATATTCCCTAACTCTTAGGAAATTAATTTGCATAATGTCCCATCTTCCTGCAATTATATCATTTAACGTTGGTAGCATCTTTCTTTCCCTTACAAACACCAGCTAGATGGCCTTTCTGTCCACATTTGTAGCATACTCCTTTTCCTTTTAGATAGGCACCAGGGTTCTTCCTTCCACAATTCTCACAGGGAGGAAATTCAATTCTTCCCTTCTTCCCTATTTCCTTATTTCCTTTCCCAGATTTTTCAGAAGATCTCTTCTTCTCTTTCTTTGATTTAAAGTCATAAGACTTAGAGAATTCCTTTTCTGTCTTGATAGCACACGAGATAATATCTTCGTATGATGAGAAGGATTGTGATAGTAATTCTCGATGGATAAATGGTTTTAACCCATCAAAGAAACAATCAATCTTAATTCTTGGGTTACGTATATAATCTATTGCATGCCTCGCTAACCTTGTAAAGTTAGGTTCATGCTCTGCGACATTCTCATCCTCCTTTTTCCTCAGACTTAGAAACTGTCTTTCCATATCCACTCGATGGTCATGAGGAAAGTATTTTTCTAGGAAAATTTCTTTGGAATCTCTCCATTCCATATTTGATACTTCATAATCTTCCTTCGTGTTTTGAATCAATGAATACCATTGATCAGCATCTCCAGTGAGGCGGTAAACTGCCATGACAAATTTTTCCCTTTCGCTACTCCCCAAGGCCTGGAATATTTTCTCTAAGGAATTTATCCATTGATCAGCTACTAGTGTATTTTTACCCCTGTTGAATGTTGGTGGTTTTATCCTCATGAAGCGATCTAACATTGATCCTCCACGCTGCGGATCAGGGTGCTCCATACGGGTAAGGTTATTATTCATAACCTAAGTGAGTTGTCCCGGTATTGTGATTAGTTGATCAGCACCAGTTGCATCACCAACTCCACTATAATTATCTTGAGAAGAAGTTCAATCCCTACATGGAGTTTGTGCATTTATACAGTTTCCATTCCTTCCACTAGGTTCCATTTCTATACAATGGCATACACTAGATTAGTTTATGAATCGCAATACATAAATACAAACCTGTAAAACACTAAACATAAATTGAACAGTTTATGGATATAATCCATAATCATAAAAATGTTTTCTTTTAGGATGTATATACTCATAAACCCTTCATAATGGTTTGTAATGAAAATGATAATTATCATAAGCATATCCCTGGGGAGTGTCGTTACCAAGAGTGAAGCAAGGCCCGTTTTCGTGCACCAATTCTCGTTCGATTCTATCTCAAAGCGGTGTTTTCAGGTTTTACCCCTAGGTACATCTGTGACAGAGCCTCCTCTACCTGCTCGTATCCAGACAGGGATGTATTTCTTGGAAAACCCACAAAATATCTACAATTCCAATATTCTAGGAAGTTCTTCTATACTAATCCTCAAATTCTATCTTAGGTATATGTGCTCTAATCAGAGTATATCTAAATCTAGTTTCCAGGGTTTGTACTAAACTTCCTCTAATACCAACTGTAACACTCTGAACCTAGTAACCCAGAGTCGGTGCATTATTACATAACATTGGCATGATCACAAGGAAATCATGTCTTGAAAGACCGATCAGTTTAGTATTATTGGAAACAAGATTCATATATAAGTTCAACTTTAAAACTTGAAAAGAAATAAAATACGGATTTATTACATTGGAAACAACCAAGCCTCCTAAATAATGTCTGAAAGTCACTCATAACTAACTTCTTCATATCCTGGGAAAATTAAACATAAGAAAGGGGTGAGCTCAAACGCTCAGCAAGGGTATGCAATACATTGGAAGATAACAAAAATATTAAGCATGGTGAATAATTGAAACCACATTCCTTTACCAATAATAAACATGAATACTTTTATGGAAGGAATATGAGCTGAGTAAATAATGCCATAATAAAACATAATCATTGGTATTCTACTAGTTGAATGACCACATGAACCATCAATATTATTTTCATAATGAGGAAATGTATAATGTCGGACATTCTGAAACATTTTTTCAAGGCCTCGGCCAAGACATCTAAAAATGATTAAGGCCTCGGCCAAAACCATATATCAAATTGGGAAAGGGCCTTGTCCAATTCAACGTCTAGTTATCTCATGAGACCTACCGATGCATCGAGGAGCTATAGCAGGCTCCACCCATCACTTACTAAGGCCAATACATTCCTCATATGAAAAGGTTTAAACATATCATAAACATTCATATTAAAACTAGCATACGAAATGTCAATACTTTAACCATAAACCACGAATGGTATAAAAATAGCACATCCACAGTCAAACATATCACAAAACCTTAAATACAATATGGAAGTTTTGTATCATAATAAATCAACTTTGAATAAACTTAAAATTTATCAAAGGATGTTGACATAGATGAAATCAAAACCATTTTTAGAGAAATATCTCTTTCTATTTTGAAATCATTTAAGAGTCACATAATTATATAAAAAAAAATTATTTTGAAAATATTCTTATAATCTTGTAAGGGAATCTTTGATAATGTTATAATGGCGGAAAATATCCACACCCTTCGTATAAGTTAAAAAACATTCTTACCTTAAATTTGTCGAAAAGGTTAAAAAGTACCTTGTTTGGAAAACGACGGAAAGATTCCTTTCAAAACACATAAGGGTATAAATGAATTTAACCCATTGTCTAGTAAATAGTAAAAAATGTTTTGAAATACATTTTTAAGAAACATGGATGTGGATGATAAAGAGGTCCCAATATATAATTAAGTATAAACAACCTTGTATAATGAAGAGATTGTGAAATAAACCCTTACCTTGTAATTTTCCTTGGTAGAGGGTAGTTTAACCTCATGTATAATAGTTAAATAATTTTTATTAAATTATACAATAATCATATACATAAATATGATATCATATATGATCTTTTAATATTTCTTTTTTAATAATATTTTAGTATTATCGTCGTTTCAGGTGTTCACTTACTCATTTTCTTTTATATGATTTGTTACATAAGCCGTTTTTGTTATCCATAGGTTGTATCTTATTCATATACAGAATGATATCAAGTCCTTATACATTATTTTTAATCATCAAATGAAAATTAGTCTTGAATGGATACGATGGGGAATGAATATTATTGCGTTCGTGGAGACGGTAGTCTGTATGTACGCATGAGCGACAATATCATTATTTTGATATTAAAACAATATATAATTGGATGGTGAATCGTATATACAGAATCATTATCATGTTATATTTATTATTTACATGAATTACACATCATTATTATAACCATCCAAATAATAATGTATTGAATAACAATTACACCATGACGTGGAGACGGTAAGTCGTATGTACGCACGTATGGTGACATGTCATCCAAGGGATGGATAGAATACTGAATATGGTTGTAACATATTTATAATAACATCACAGTATATAGAAGATACTAGAGTTATTATTTTATATTAGAATTAACAAAGAAATAAGAAGTGAAGAAGAAAGGAACTGGAAAGAGGGTGGTGAAAACATTACCTCTTCTTCGGGTTCTTCCTTTTGATTTGATCAAAATTACTCCTTAAGTTGGCTTTCTGACTAAAGGAAGGCCTCTAGGATGTTGTTAGGGAAGTTTAAAGGATATTTGGGTAGAGTTTGGCTGAACCAAAAGGATTTTAAGGTATTAATTTGAGATAAGGGGGAGTGCCCTTTTATAAGAGGGGTGAGGGGCACATTAGGAAAAACTTAAAATATTATTTTATAATAAATTAATATTTGGTTTATAATGGCTCCAAAGTGACTTCTTTAGAGTCTAAGGTGGGTATGGGTAGAAATAATTTCAACCAATGTATTTTATACAGGTTTGGGTCACTATATTAACCTTATCATTTATATTTAACTCTTAGTTAAATAGTTTGACATTTATCATGTCTCTTTGTATTTTTATATTATATGGTTAATAAACTTACTATATACATCCAAGAGAACCCCAAGTGGTTAATTAATGATACATATATCATTACATAAGTCCTTTTTCCAAACTTTAGATTTTTAGGAATATAATATCAATTAATAATATAATATCAATTAATAATATAATATCAATTAATAATATAATATTTCTTTTAAATACTCTTTTATGTCAATTTTGACACTATTTAATAATTGATTTTTGTTAAAGTTCTAAAAACTTTATTAATTCGAACTAAATTCATTTAATCAGTCATAACATGTCATATTAACCTATAAAATTATTTTAATTCACAAAAATTCTCAAATTACATTTATTTGGATATTTAAAATATCAATTATTTTAATATTTCATTAATTAGGTAATTACTGCATCACCATTGTGTCATAAATAAATTAAATTATTTAATGACTAAAAATTATAAATAAAATAAAATTATGTAGGAAATATTTTTATCTTTCTAATTAATATTTATAATCAAATTTATCTTCTATATAACCCTATATTAAAAATGTTTTAGTTATTAAACTTTGATTTTAACTCTTTTAACTCTTCTTTGAATTAAATAATAATAAATATCCTAATCTAATCCAAGTGGACCAAAGAGGTTGATATTTTATTCCTAAGGTTGTTTTTTGGTCAAATTATACTTATCCAATAGAATTAGGACATGTGTTAGGGTAATAATAATATCATCTTTACTCTTAATTACCCTATTTACTTTTAACCGTGGTAAATAAAAGTAAAAAAGTTACTATTCACCAAAAATTATTTTTATCTTATTGAACCACATTTTACTCCTTGATATTAACCATGTCTCTCGGATTTTGGAAATTCCACTCACAGAAGCGGTAAAATTAAGTTTTATGTGAATTTACAAATTCTCCTACGAGATGGGTAAAAGACGGTGAAAAGTTCAATAAAATTTTTATATAACTAAAATTATTATAAACTGACTCCAATGAATCACATTGAACTTATATAGGTATTATGTATCTATTTTGACCTAAAATAAATTTAAATAAAATAAATAATTATTTAAATAAAAATTCGGTTTTAAACTATAACTCAGTATTTTTTCACTATTCATCAAAAAATGAAAGTTTTCAAAAAAATACCAAAAATTCACCCTAGGCTAATTTCGATATTTCAAATCAAAAAATGAAGTCCATTTTGAAAGATAAAATTTATAAAATTTCAAAAAGTGGGTATTACTATTCATAACGGCTAGTTTGATTGGTTGTGGTGTGTGTTAGAACTCGAAGTTGCGTACAACACACGCTACTGTATTATTCAAAGAGAAGCGTATCGTGGAAGCTTGGGGTGTTACATTCTCCCCTCCTTCAAATAATTTCATCCTCTAAATTTCTAGAATATTACTGCATAAAAAGACTCGAGTGGTTCTTCATCATAAGTTCCTTAGGTTCCCACGTTGCCTCTTTCATCTTATGATTTCTCTATAGAACTTTTACCAGACGAGTCATCCGGTTTCTCAGCACTTGCTCTCTTGTATCAAGAACCTTGACATACTCTTTGCAATAAGAAAGATTGGGTTCCAGTTCTAATTCCTCATAGGTAAGTACATGCGTTGGTTCAGGCATGTATTTTCTCAACAGTGATACGTGGAACACATCGTGGACTTTGGAGAGATTTGGCGGCATTTCCAAATGATAAGCTACATCCCCAATTCGTTATAGAATTTCGAAAGTTCTGATATACCTGGGAATCAATTTTCCCTTCTTACCGAAATGTATAACACCCTTCCATGGTGATACCTTTAAGAAAACATGATCTCCTACCTGAAATTCCAAATCCTACCTTCAGTTATCGTCATGGTTCTTCTGCCTACTTTGAGCTTCTTTGATGAGGTTTTGGATTATCTTCACCATTTCTATCATTTCCTCCACTAGTTTCGGGCCTAAGAGTTTTCTTTCACCAACATCATCCCAAGAGTTTGGTGTGCGCATCACTTTCCGTATAACACTTCATATGGTACCATATGAATACTTGAATGGAAGCTATTGTTGTAGGAAAATTATACCAAAGGTAAATATTGATCCCACATACCTTGAAAATAAAGTGAGAAGGATCTCAACATGTCTTCTAAGGTTTCAATAGTTTGTTCTGATTGTCCATCAGTTTGGGGGTGGTAGGTAGTGCTCAAACGAATCTCAATATCCAGGTCTTTCTGAATACTTTTCCAAAATCTTGATGTAAAACGTGGATCACTATCAAAAACAATCGATAGGGGTACTTCATGAAGTCTCACAACTTCATTAATATATAGTCTTGCTAGATGTTCAAGTGGTAAATCCTCCCTTATAGCAAGAAAATGTAATGACTTGGTAAGACGATCAACAATTACCCAAATTTCATCATTCCTTCTAGGAGTCTTTGGTAGTCCCATGAAAAATTCAATCGTAATATTATCCCATTTCCACTCAGGTATGGGTAGAGGTTTCAATACTCCTCCAGGCTGTTGCCTTGCAGATTTTACTTGTTGACAAACCATACATCTTGACACAAAATCAGCAATCTCCCTCTTCATGTTGTCCCACCAAAAATATTCCTTCAAATATCTATACATTTTGGTGATCCCAGGGTGTATAGAGAAATTGGAACTATGAGAATCATCCAACAACTCTCTTTTTAGATCAGGTATATTGGGAACACAAAGTCACTTCCCAAATTTCAAATTTTCATCTTCATACACAAATTCTATCAATCTCCCATCATTCACAGCTTTAATCTTCTTTTGAAACTCTTCATCATCGGTCTGAGAACTCTTAATCCTTTCTAGTAAAGATGGTTTGGAAACCATTTGAAAAAGCATTTATGTTTCACCTTCCATGGTTATTTCCATGTCCATCTTCACTAGATCCATGAAAATAGAATCCCTTTCAATTCTCATCTTGTTCAAAACTCCATGATCCTTTTTGCGCAAAGCATCTACCACCTTATTTTCCTTCCCCGGGTGGTATTGTATCATGCAATCATAATCCTTGAGTAGTTCAAGCCATCGCCTTTGCTACATGTTGAGTTCTTTTTGTGATAAAATATACTTCAAACTCTTGTGATCAGTATAAATATCACACTTTTCACCATAGAGATAGTGTCTCCAAATCTTCAAAGAAAAGATTACAGCTACTAACTCTATATCATGAGTAGTATAGTTTTTCTCATGAATTTTCAGCTATCGTGATGCATAGGCAATAACCCTATCATTCTGTATAAGGACACAACCAAGTCCTTTCTTTGAAGCATCAATATAAATAAAAAACCCATCATTCCCCAATGGTAGAGTCAATATATGAGCATTGACTAATATTTTCTTCAGTTCTTCAAAACATTCTTCACACTCTTTTTTCCAAACAAATTTAACCCCTTTACGTGTGAGCTTGGTTAATGGGTTAGCCAACCGGGCAAAATTATGGACGAAACGTCGATAATAACCTGCGAAACCAAAAAAACTACCTACCTCGGTTATACTCATTGGTGCTGGCCATTCTTGGATTGCTCTTGTCTTAAAAGGATCAACAGAGATTTCATCCTTAGAGACAATATGGCCAAGAAAAGAAATCTTCTGAAGCCAGAATTCACACTTTCTAAACCTCCCATATAATTCATGTCTTCTCAGAGACTTCAATATAATGTGCAAGTGATTTTCATGATCTTCAAAGTTTTTGGAGTATACCAAGATATCATCAATAAATACCACTACAAATTCATCAAGATATTTCTTGAAAACTCTGTTCATTAGATCCATAAAAATAGAGGGTGCATTAGTCAGCCCAAAAGGCATTACTTTAAACTCGTAATGCTCATACCTGGTTTGAAATGCTGTCTTGGGAATGTCTTCCTTCTTCACACACAATTGATGGTATCTAGATCGAGGTTCAATCTTAGAAAAGTATTTGGATCCATGCAGTTGGTCATATAAATCATCAATGTGAGGTAGGGGATACTTGTTCTTTATTGTTATAGCATTGATTTCCCTATAGTCGATACATAACCTCATAGATCCATCTTTCTTCTTAACAAAAAGGACAGGGGATCCCCATGGAGAAACACTATGGTGAATAAATCCCTTATTATTCAATTACTCCAGTTGTTTCTTTAGTTCAACTAATTCCACAGTGGCCATTATATAAGGGTTCTTCGATATGGGCCTTGAACCAGGAATTAAATCAATGGAAAACTCAATTTCTCGTTCTGAAGGATGTCTAGGTAAATATTCCGAAAAAACATCTACATATTCTTTCACAATAGGTACATCCTCTATTTGAACATTTCTTTCCTCACCCACAGTTATTACATTCTCTTCCTCCCTGATAATTGAATTTAGTTGAGCTACTGGGGGTGGATCTAGATAGGAATTAGGTGGTGACGATTCTGCTCTAAAGATAATGTGTTCTTTATCATCATCATCAAAAATCATAACCTCATTCTTCTTAAAATAAATATTCTCATCATGGTCCAAAATCCAATCCATACTGAGGATTATATCAAATTCAATCATGGGTATGATGATGAGATCAGCAAATAAAGAACATTTATGTGCTCTAATGGGGACTGATTCACAAACCTTATTGTAATGATACTTCCCTTAGAAGTTTTGACTGAAAACTTCCTTGTTAAATCAAAGTGGAAATATCTAATTTTCTTAGAAAACTGGGAAGATATAAAACAATGCAATGATCCAGAATCAAATAAAGCATTTTCTAAACTTGAAGAAACCATTAAATTACCTGCCACCACATCTTTCGGAGCTTCTACCTCTGCATTAGTGATAGCATAAGCTTGGACTTGATCCCTTGTACTTTTCTGAGGTAAGATTTCCTAACACTTAGGGCATTCATTTTCATAATGTCCCATCTCCCTACAATTGTATCATTGAACATTGGTAGCATCTTTCTTTCCCTTACAATCACCAGCTAGATGGTCTTTCTGTCCAAATTTTTAGCATACTCCTTTTCCTTTTAGACAGGAAACAGGGTGATTCCTTCCACAATTGTCACAGGGAGGAAATTCAATTCTTCCCTTCTTCCCTGTTTCCTTATTTCCTTTCCCATAGTTTTCAACAGATCTCTTCTTCTCTTGCTTTGATTTAAAGTCATAAGACTTAGAGAATTCTTTTTCTTTCTTGATAGCACACGAGACAATATCTTTGTATGATGAGAAGAGTTGTGATACTAATGATGGACAGATAAATGGTTTTAACCCATCAAATAAACAACCAATCCTACTTCTTGGGTTATGTATATAATCTTCTGCATGACTCGCTAACCTTGTAAAGTTAGATTCATACTTTGCGACGTTCTCATCCTCCTTTTGCCTCAGACTTAGAAATTGTCTTTCCTTATCCGCTTGATGGTCATGAGGAAAGTATTTTTATAATTAAATTTCTTTAAACTCCCTCCATTATATATTTTATACTTCATAATCTTCCTTCATGTTTTTAATCAATGACCACCATTGATCAACATCATCAGTGAGGTGGTAAACTGCCATGACAACTTTTTTCCTTTCGCTACTCCTCATGGTGTGGAATATTTTCTCTAAGGAATTTATCCATTGCTCAGATACTAGTGGATTTGTACCCCTATTGAATGTTGGTGATTGTTTCCTCATGAAGCGATCTAACATTGATCCTCCACGCTGCGGATCAGGGTTCTCCATACGGGTAAGGCTATTATTCATAACCTGAGTGATTTGTCTCAGTATGGTGATTAGCTAATCAGCACCAGTTGCATCATCAGCTCCACTATAATTATCTTGAGCAGGAGGTAAATACCTACATGGAGTGCATGCATTGATACGTTTTCCATTCCTTCCACTAGGCGCCATTTCTAAACAATGGCATACACTAGATTAGTTTATGAATAGCAATACATAATTCCAAACTTGTAAAACACTTAACATAAATTGAACAGTTTATGGATATAATCCATAATCATAAAAATGTTTTCTTTTAGGAATTATATACACATAAATCCTTCATAATGGTTTTTAATGAAAATTAGAATTATCCTAAGAATATCCCCCGGGAGTGTCGTAACCAAGAGTGCAGCAAGGCTCATTGTTGTGCACCAATTCTCGTTCGAGTCTAGCTCAAAGTGGTGTTTTCGGGTTTTACCCCTAGGTACATCTGTTCCAAAGCCGCCTCTTCCTGCTCGTATCCAGACAGGGATGTATTGCTCAGGAAACTCACAAAATCTCTACAATACCAATATTCTAGGAAGTTCTTCTATATTAATCCTCAAAGTCTATCTTAGGGCTATGTGCTCTAATCAGAGTATATCTAAATCTAGTTTCCAAGGTTTGTACTAAACTTCCTATGATACCAACTATAACACCCCGACCCCAGTTACCCAGAGTCAGTGCATTATTACATAACATTGGCATGATCACAAGGAAATCATGTCTTGAAAGACCGATCAGTCTAGTATTATTGGAAACAATATTCATACATAAGTTCAACTTTACAACTTGAAAAGGAATACAACATGGATTTACTCCATTGGAAACATCCAAGCCTCCTAAATAATTCCTGCAAGTCACTCATAACTAACTTATTCATATCCTAGGAAAATGAAACATAAGAAAGGGGTGATCTCAAACGCTCAGTAAGGGTATGCAATACAGCGGAAGATAACATAAATATTAAGCATGGTGAATAACTGAAACCACATACCTTTACCAATAATAAACAAGAATACTTTTATGGAAGGAATATGATCTGAGTAAATAATTCCATAATAAAACATAATCATTGGTATTCTACTATTTTAATGACCACATGAACCATCAATATTATTTTCATAATGAGGAAATGTATAATTCCAGACATTCTGAAACATTTTGTCAAGGCCTCGGCCAAGACGTCTAAAAATGATTAAGGCCTAGGCCAAAACCATATATCAAATTGGGAAAGTGCCTTGGCCAATTCCATGTCTATTTGTCTCATGAGACCTACCGATGCATCTAGGATTTATATCAGGCTCCACCCATCACTTACTAAGTCCAATACATTCCCCATATGAAAATGTTTAAACATATCATAAACATTCGTATTAAAACTAGCATTGGAAATGTCAATACTTTAACCATAAACTATGAATGGTATAAAAATATCACATCCACAATCAAACATATCACAAAACCTTAAATACAATATGGAAGTTTTGTATCATAATAAATCAACTTCTAATAAACTTAAAATCCATCAAAGGATGTTGACATAGATGAAATCAAATCCCTTTTTAGAGAAATATCTCTTTCTATTTTGAAATCATTTAAGAGTCACATAATTATAAATAAAACATTTATTTTAAAAATATTCTTATAAGATTTTAAGGGAATATTTTATGATGTTATAACGGTGTAAAAATATCCGCACCCTCTATATAAGTTAAAAAAACATTCTTACCTTAAATTTGTCGAAAAGGTCAAAAAGTAACTTGTTAGGAAAATGACCGAAAGATTCCTTTAAAAACACATAAGGGTATAAATGACTTTATCCAATTGTCTAGTAAATAGTAAAAAATGTTTTGAAATACTTTTTTAAGAAACATGGATGTGGATGATAAAGAGGTCCCAATAGATAATTACGTATAAACAACCTCGTATAATGAAGAGATTGTGAAATAAACTCTTACCTTGTAATTTTCCTTGGTAGAGGGTAGTTTAACCTATTTTATAATAGTTAAATCATTTTTATTAACTTATACAAGAATCATATACATAAATATGATATCATATATGATCTTTTAATATTTCTTTGTTAATAATATTTTAGTATTATCGTCGTTTCGGGTGTTCACTTACTCGTTTTCTTTTATATGTTTTGTTACATAAGCCATGTTTTTTATCCATAGGTTGTATCTTATTCATATCCAGATTGATATCAAGTCCTTATACATTATTTTTAATCATCAAATGAAAATTATTCTTGAATGGATACGATGGGGAATGAATCTTATCGTGTTCATGGAGACAGTAGTCCGTACGTACCCACGAGCAACAATATCATTATTTTGTTATTAAAATTATATATAATTGGATGGTGAATCATATATACAGAATAATTATCATGTTATATTTATTATTTACATGAATTAAACCTCATTATTATACCCATGCAAATAATAATGTATTGAATAACAATTACACCATGACGTGGAGATGGTAAGCCGTACATACGCACGTATGGTGACATGTCATCCAAGGGATGGATAGAATACTGAATATGGTTGTACCATATTTATAATAACATCAAATTATATAGAATATACTGGATTTATTATTTTAGAATGTAAATAACAAACAAATAAGAAGTGGAAGAAGAAAGGAACTTGAAAGAGGGTGGTGAAAACATTACCTCTTCTCCGGGTTCTTCCTTTTGATTTGATCAAAAGGGCTTCTTAAGTTGGCTTTCTGACTAAAGGAAGGCCTCTAGGATGAAGTGAGGTAATTTGAGAGGATATTTGGATAGGTTTTGACCGAAATAAAAGGCTTTGAAGGTATGAATTTGAGAGAAGGGTGAGTGCCCTTTTATAAGAGGGGTGAGGGGCACATTAGGAAAAACATAAAATATTATTTTATAATAAATTCATATTCGGTTTATAATGGCTCAAAAGTGACTTATTTCGAGACTAAGGTGGTTATTGGTCTAAATCCTTTCAACCAATATATTTTAGATAGTTTTGGGTCACTATATTAACCTCATCATTTATATTTAACTCTTAGTTAAATAGTTTGACATTTACCATGTCTCTTTGTATTTTTATATTATATGGTTAATAAACTTACTATATACATCCAAGAGAACCCCAAGTGGTTCGTTAATGATACACCTATAATTACGTAAGTCCTTTGGATGAGCCTTATATTTTTAGGAATATAATATCAATTAATAATATAATATTTGTTTTAAATACTCTTTTATGTCGATTTTGACACTATTTAATAACTGATTTTTGTTAAAGTTCTAACAACTTTATTAATTCGAAATAAATTCATTTAATAAATACTAACATGTCATATTAACCTAGAAAATTATTGGAATTCATAAAAATTCTCAAATTAAATTTATTTGGATATTTATAATATCAATTATTTTAATATTTTATTAATTAGGTAATTAATGCATCACCATTGTGTCATAAATAAATTAAATTATTTAATGTATAAAAATTATAAATAAAATACCATTATGTATGAAATATTTTTATATATCTAATTAATATTTATAATTTAATTTATATTATGTATAACCCTATATTAAAAATGTTTTAGTTATTAAACTTTGATTTTAACTCTTTTAACTCTTCTTTGAATTAAATAATAATAAATGTCCTAATCTAACCCAAGTGGACCAAAGAGGTTTATATTTTATTCCTAAGGTTGTTTTTGGTCTAATTATACTTAGATAATATAATTAGGACATGTGTTAGGGTAATAATAATATCATGTTTACCCTTAATTAGCATATTTACTTTTAACCGTGGTAAATAAAAGTAAAAAGTTACTATTCACCAAAAATTATTTTTATCTTATTGAACCATATTTTACTCCTTGATATTAACTATGTCTGTCGGATTTTGGAAATTACACTCACAGAAGTGGTAAAATTAAGTTTTATGTGAATTTGCAAATTCTCCTAGAAGATGGGTAAAAGACGGTGAAAAGTTCAATAAAATTTTTATATATCTAAAATTATTATAAACTGACTCCAATGAATCAAATTGAAATTATATAGGTATTATGTATCTATTTTGACCTAAAATAAATTTAAATAAAATAAATAATTATTTAAATAAAAATTCAGTTTTAAACTACAACTCAGTTTTTTTTCACTATTCATCAAAAATTGAAAGTTTTCAGAAAAATACCAAAAATTCACCCTAGGCTAATTTTGATATTTTGAATCCAAAAATGAAGTCCATTTTGAAAGATAAAATTTATAAAATTTCAAAAAGTTGGTATTACTATTCATAACGAGTAGTTTGATTGGTTGTGGTGTGTGTTAGAACTCGAAGTTGCATCCAACACACGCTACTGTATTATTCAAAGAGAAGCGTGCCGTGGAAGCTTAGGGTGTTACAGATATAGGGTTGAACAATCATTTCATAAAGATAAGATTTTTCCCCTTCTTTCAGGATTTCTAGATCCATAATTTGTAAATTTAGAAATATTGGATCTTTTGTGATCCTCATCCTTGATAAGCTAGCATGATCCTTTCGACTCAAAGCATCGGCCACCTTATTTTCTTTCCCATGGTGGTAATGTATTGAGCAGTCATAATACTTTATCAACTCTAACAATATTCTCTAGAACATGGTCAACTCCTTCTGTGTGAATATATATTTTTGACTTTTATGATCGATATATATATCACACTTTTCTCCATAAAGATAATTCTTCCATATCTTTAATGAAAAAAATACCATTACAAAGTCCAAATCATGAGTTGGGTAATTTTTCTCATAAATATTCAACTGTTGTGAATCATAATTAGTAACCATGTTATTCTTTATAATAAAACATACCAATACCTTCTTGGATGCATACCTAAAGATTAAAAAACCCTTATCCACTACAAGGTAATGTAAGCACAGGTGCGCTGACTAACCTTATCTTCGGTTCCTTGAAAGTTTCATCACATTCATCTATCCAGAGGAACTTGTCACCCTTATAAGTTAAATTGGTAATAGGATTAGATAGTCATGATAAATTATCCACAAAACATCTATAATATCTAGATAAACCAATAAAACTACATATCTTGGTCACTGTAGTTGGTCTAGGCTAGCATTCAATAGCCTCCGTCTTTGATAAATCTACTACTATACAATCTCTTGAGATTATGTGACCCAAAAATAAAACATTTTTCATCCAAAATTCACACTTTTTAAATTTTTCATATATTTTCTCCGTCTTTAGGGTATTTAGTAAAATTCTCAAGTGACCTTCATGATCTTCCTTGCTCTTTGAATGGATAAGAATAGCATTTATAAAGACTATCAAAAACAGATTGAGGTAATCTCTAAAGACTCTATTAATTATATCCATGAAGATAGTAGGATAATTAGTAAGACCAAAATCCATCACTATATATTCGTAGTGTTCATACCTTGTATGGAATGTTTTCTTGGGTATATCCATTTTCTTGACCCTCAATTGATGATATCTAGAATGAAGGTCAATCTTGAAAAAGTATTGATCTCCATGAAGTTGATCAAATAAGTCATTAGTATTGGGAAGAGGATACTTGTTCTTGATTATGATCTTGTTGAACTCCTGATAATAAATGTAGAGTTGCATCGATCCATCTTTATTTTTCAAAAAAAAAGAATAGGTGCACCTCAAGGTGACACACTTAGCCTAATGAATCCCATATCAATGTTTTCTTGGAGCTGCTTATTAAATTATTGCAACTCAATTGAGTTCATTCTATAGGAAGTTTTTGAAATTGGTGTGGATCCAGATATGAGTAAAATTTATAACTCAACTTCACATTTTGGTGGAAGGATAGGAAACTCTTCTGGAAGAATATCCACAAATTCCCAAACAATAGGCAAATCATCAATGTAGATTTTCTCACCAATAATTTTAGATAAACAGCCCTTATGAATGGGAATTAAGACCCATACACTTGATTTAATATCCATAGGAAGTTCATACTTATCATCACATTGGTGGAAAATCAATGGAGGGTTTGAAATATCCAAAATAACTTACCTTTATTGAAAATTGATGTGGTGTTTATGCAGAGAAAGTCAATCCATAACTAACATGACGTCAAATTCAACCAAAGGAAGAATGAAAAGATTTTTAGGAAGTGCATCCCCACAAAAGTCAAATGAAGAGGAATCGTAGACTTGGGATACAATCATCATAGCATTAGGGGTTTTCACTGATAATTCCACATCTAATTATTTTTGTGGAATCTTAACACCCTTAACAAATTCTTTAGATATGAAAGAGTGGGTAGATCTATAATCAAATAATACACTATCAGTTATAGAGTGGATGGTAAGTGTACCATTTACCACAACGTTATCACAACACTCGTTAGAAATAGATATTGCATGAGATTTCCCTTTTTCCATTGGTTTAAGAGGTTGTTGATGTCGATTATCATCACCAGCCCTTGGGTTTAGGCATTGGCTAGTATAATTATCATTCTCCTTACACTTATAGCACTGAATTATGGGAGGTGTATTTTGTGCCTCGTTTTCTCCATTCTCACCATTAGATAAATTCTTCCCATCACTTCAGTAATAAAATGCTTGATGGACTTCCCTTCCACTCTTAAAACATTTATTATACCCCTTAAGGAAATTTCCTCCATGCTTCTTCCCACACTTAGAGCATAAAGGAAAGATCATCTTCTTCTCTTCATGTTTTTTAGATTTTCATTTAAACTCCATATTTTTTTTCTTGTTAAAACCATGAGATTGATATGTGACTCCAACCTCCATTTCAACATTGATTTCACAATGCACAATCTCTTCATAGCTATTAAATTCTCTTATGGACAATGCCCTTATAAGACTTGGATTTAAGCCACTGAAGAACCTATCAACTTTACTTTTAGGTTGGATGATAATTCCTGAAGTGTACCTCACAAGCCTTGTGAAATTATCCTCATAGGTGCCAACATATTCATTATCCATTTGCTTCAACTCAAGGAACTCTTTCTCCATCTTGGTATGAAGAATCTGAGGAAAGTACTTATTAAAAAATAAGTTCTTGAACTCATCCCAATCCATGGATTCAATTTCATCTTTTTGTCTAGTATTCTTGATTACAGTCCACCACTAGTCTATTATTCCTTCTAACTGATAAACAGCCAGAATAAATTTCTCGTGCTCTGAACATTGGAAAAGGGAGAATATATTTTTACACTACTAAGTATTTACGATGGGCTATTTATGACGGGATCCCGTCGTAAATTATCTTTTGTGACGGGGTTCCATCACAAATAGTTCTCCAATTATATATATTATATATATATAAACCTATTGCGATGGTCCTATTTTCCCATCTCAAATAGTTTTCCGATTATATATATTATATATATTATATATATAAAAACTTGTTGCAACAGGCCTGTCAAAAAAACATATTTGTGACCCAGATTTCCCATCGTAAATAGTTATTTAAAAAATATATAAACAATTTGCGATGGGAACTCGTCGTAAAAGGTCCCATCAAAAATACTTAATAATATATATATATATTCAATAAAATTATGATAAATTAATATTAGAAAATAATAATAATATTAATATTGTTAATATTAATAATATAATATTATATAATATTTTTATTTTTATTACTAATATAAAAAAAATATTATTATAATATTAATAATAAAATAATACTAATAATATAAGAATGTTATTATTATTAGTATTATTTATGAAAAAAAATAATATTAATATTATAAAAATAAAAATATATATATAATATTAAAATTCTTAATATTAAAAAAAATAAAAAATTTAAAAATTGTTATTATTATTATTATTAAAATAAACAAAAATTAAAAAATATAATACTAATAATAAATAATAAAATATTAAAATATTAAAAAAAATAAAAAAATAAAAAAAATTGAATTATGCAGTATTCACACCAATATAAAAGAGAGAAACTGTAAATAGTTAATATTACAACAAAATTTGAATTCAAATGTTTTTAAAGTTAAAAAAAATCAATGGGGGATAGTCTTCTGGAGGAGGTGGAGGAGCTGGAGAAGATGGTGGAGGAAACTCCATCCCTAAAATACGATTCAGACGGCGCATGTGCTCCATCTGCTCATGATGTTGTTGATTCCATAGACATGTCTCCTCCTCGTACTACTACTGTTGCTGCTTCTACTGACGTATCTCTTCCCACTGCTTACACAAACTCTCTATAAGCTCACTTTGAGCTTGCAGCTGCTCCTGATTCTGTGAGCCAGAAGATGATGCCTCTCCATGAGCTCCTCTTGAGATGGACGCCAACATCGTAGTAATACCATAATAAGTCCAAGGAGTTAAATGAGAGCTGATACCAACTACTCAGCCCTTCTCGAAGCTATACTAGGTCTCCTGCATCCATGTCGCCTCATCTAAATGGTGAGCACTAGTCTAATCAACCATCTCAGCCTGACTCTTAGCCTGTGTCTGAGAGGTCGCAGCCTCATATGACTCCTTCAGTTCCAATTTGAAATTAAAATAGTGAAAATATCATATGAAGTTAATTTTTAAACTGAAAAAGAAACAATACTGACCACAATCCGCCGCTGGCGATCACCTCTAATCTCTCCAGTGGATGGATCACTGTACATCCTCAAATAAACGATGTACCCTATAATATCGAGCTGCTCAGCTGTATATATGAATATAAAATAAACTATTTATATTTAATGGTATATAAAATATTTAAAAAAAGTACTTACCAGATGCTCTCTATGTGTACTAAATGTACGGCTACCGGCTCGATGTGTCACCTCCTGTCTCCCCCGGTTCTGTCGGCCCAATGAAGATCTCCTCTAAAATCCACCACCCAACCAATATGAACATAATCCATCCCAAACGTGAGATTAAATGTACTCTGGTCAGTTGGCTCTACACGACTCATCAAATACTGCTACTCCTACTTTCTTCATGGTCATCCTTTTCAAATTGTGAAAAAACTGACGGAAACGGTCACGTATAGACACCTCCCATGTCACATGGATAGCACAACACATGCTATCATCGATGGGATACCATAAACCATACAAATAATTTATAATATCAAGTAATTAATGAAATAAATTTCAAAATAAATATTATTTATTTACGTACCAGGAAATGATCGAACATGTCGAGCTGCACATCAATGGGAATCAGTTCCCATGTGATCCATAGCTGAGAAAAATAATTGTGCAAGATAGTGATCCCTTGTCCAACAGCTATATGCGTAAAACTATTAAAAACAAACAAATAATCAAACAATTAGTATATAAATAAATTAATGAAAGATAACTAAAATAAACAGGTTACCATACCTCCACGTGCATGGATCAAAGATAAGATGTGGACGTCACTTAGGGATTGGGTCTGGAATCATCAGTCACGCAAGACCGCGCCACCTCTGTAAAGACCCATAATTTCCATATAATTTTTTTAAAATTATTTGGGGTTATTATGAGTCTTCAAAAATTGATGGCACATGATTCTGAGGCCCGAAGAGCCCGAAACGGAATTTTGAAATTTTTTTAAGGTACGTTCAGTAAACGTATAGCATGGGTTTTGGGGATCGACATGAGGAAGCTCTGAAAAAACGCCGGTGGAAACTTACTCAAACGAAGAATGAGGAATGAAATAATGCCGATGAATGTCTTCGAATGCAGACCCTTCTTCCTCATCCGCAACATCTTCCAATGAGTTCCAAATAGGGTTTTTTCTTGATTTATTTCTAAGAGTTTTATGAATTCATCTTCTCTTGATGATGTTTGAACTCTTCCCTTGTTATAACGCTAATGTGGAGGGCACGAGGTGAATCGAACAAGGCCCAAACCTTCCATCGATCATGGTATTGTTTGTGTTCTTCATGGATGAATGACCAATAAGATGGCAAGACAAAATCGGGGGCCACGCAGTAATGGCAGGGTCCCAGGAGGCTCGTAGGCACAGTCAGAAAAGAAAACATACCTCCAGAGCTTCACCGAAGGCCTGTAGAAGCTCCGTCAGCACGACGGCGCCAGCGAACAGAGGAGGTGGTGGTCGGCTCTCACCTGCCGCGAGGAGGTGGCAGCACCCGAAGGCATCGCGGAGGAAAAAGGGGGACGGTCGTCCATTGTTGGATGCATTGAAGTGAGCGGCACACCACGACAGCGTGTTGCGGAGGAGGGCCATGGCGGAGGGTGGACCCATGCTCGCGAGTCCCGTTGTTGACCGGTCCATGAAGACCAGTCAGGTGGAGCAGCGCCAACTAGTGCCGCTGATGATGGAACCCGAATAGACTTAGTCTGTTCGAGAGGGGAGTGGACCCCCGCACCCAGCTGGAGGTTCATGCCCAGCCGGGTGGGCCGGGCAGTACCAGTGGCATAGCGGGCCAAGCCCATATCCTAGAAGGTTAGAACAGGCTGAGCCCAGCTGGTTTGAGTTGGGCCCAGCAGACCGGGTCAGGTCGGTTTGATCGGGTTGGACCGGACCCGAACCCTTTTTAACCCAGTTTCGCTTAAATGAGATTATCCTCTAAACCAGATGTCCATTTGATGAACTGTCTATGGAGCGGGAACCCTTAGGAAGAGGCGGTCCTTTTAAGATACTCGACTTTGGTTTTGGAGAAATTTGAATTATGGCCGAGTTGGATCAAACTCGAATCCAACCGGGACCTCGACACTAAAATGCCTATAACTAATAGACCAGGCATCTGATAGACACATTGTCTGTTGCATTGTAACCCTTATGAAATATTGGATCTTCATATTAATTCTTCTTGGGACATCATGTTAGTTGAAATATGGCTGGTTTCTTGTGAAACGGACCCTCTGGAAATCAAGCATTCTTAGGGCAGGAATCTCGTGGCTGGCTGTCAAGCATCAGAATGACCCTTTGTGGATCAGCATCAGAACAACCCTTTATTGATCTACATCAGAACGGACCTATGTGGATCAAAAACTTATGACCCTATGTGGTTCGACGACTTATGACCCTGTGTGGATCGATGACTTACGACCCTATGTGGACCAGCAGTAGTGCAACCCGACAAGGACCAGCCTTAGAATGGCCCATCATGGATCAGTGACTTACGACCATATTTGGATCGAAAAATTATGACCCTATGTGAATCAGTGACATAAAAACCTGTTTGGATTGGTGATAGAGTGAATTATTCATGGTTCAGCAGTGGAATTTCTCAATGGAATATGATGATATAGCTTTACAACTAATCATCATTATTCATATTCTTTAAGTTTATACCTGGTTTGAGCTAAGTCTTTACTTGTGCTTTGTGATTGGGATCATGCTTTGTGGTTTTTCCTTTATGGAATTATGGGAGACCTTCAGAGGTCTTAGGGTCCCTACTGGGTATTGTTATACTCACCCATGTACGGGCTTCGCCCGCACCTTGTTGTGTCTTGTGCATGCAATGGACAGTTTTTACTAAGGTTAGGGAGTCAGCACCAGACGGTGCAAGGAGGTGACCGGTTGATGTGGAGAGTCGTATAGACAAGTTGTACCTACCCTTTAGGGAGAATCCTTGGCAGATGACCTCAAAAGATGTTTTTTCTTTCTGCTGTATTTTTCTTTTAGTTGGGTTTATATTCTGGATCATTCTGCTTTAGTTCACACTTTTACTTTCAGGAGTTATACTGTGTGGTTTTTTCTTGTTGTGTTCTTGGTCTGTGTGTTTGTCGGTTTAAAGTAAATTCCTTCCCATTTTAAAGATATGCCTTTCTGGTTCTAGTCACCAACCCCTGGCCTATGGAAGGCAGGCTTGGGGTAGTCACAACATGGGCACTGGTGGACGGGTCATGACAAAGTGGTATCAGAGGAGTCAGTTCTACCAAAGATCTAAGACTCTGATCCTTTCAATGGGGAAATAGTGTTAAGTGTTTTGAGTATAGTTTTTAGTTTAGGGAGTCCAGTGTTGGTGCGGTGGCCGACGTATCCATACACCGCGGCCCTGAGTTCTGACTTTCGACTCGATACACGAAAACACTGATTGCGTGTGTCTTTGAAATGTTTTTATTTTTGATCTCTTTTAATTTATCTCACCAGGTATAAAATTATTGACTGTGGAACATCTGTTTTTTTGCAGGATTCCACCACTTAGATAGATAGGATTCTAGAAAGATTTCATGATGATGGCCCACTGAGCAATGAGTCTTTGGTGCGCGGTAATCTTACGATGATGGTGCATTTGGGTGGTGTACCAGTAGCACCACTACCTGTAGGTCAGCAGTTTCCACCAGCCCCACCAGCAGACGGTGCACATAGACTTAGTGAACTTCATGAGTTCCAATGGCAGAGGCCTCTGATATTTTGAGGCGAGACGGATCCACAGGCAGCTGAGGAGTGGCTGGAGGATGTGGATAGAGTATTCTACCTAGTTGGTACACTAGAAGACCAGATAGTGATTCTAGCTGCTAGTCTCTTCCAGGGCATAGTAGGGAGATGGTGGAGCCTGGCGCTCTAGATCCACGATTAGGAGACCCTCACCTGGTTGGACTTCGAGAGCCTCTTCAGGGTAGAGTTCGTTCTAGCGACTCCATGCTCTATGTGTATTCAGAAGATCCTACACTTACAACAGGGCATCCTGACAGTAGCCCATTACTTTGCGAGATTCACTGACCTCTCCCGATACTCCACCAACATGGTACGGGACCCTTTATTTGGGGCCTGGACCTTTGAGCAGGGTCTATGATGGGAGATCAGATCATCGATGATATCGCTCAACATACTGATGCAGACTGTAGTGCTAGATCGAGAACTTCTAGTGGAGAGCTTCCTAGCTGAGCAGGCACCGATAGCGAGAGCCACCACCAGACAACACGTAGTTGAGTCATCTATAGAAGGAAGTAGTAATATGATGCAGGGTCTCATGTGGGCCAGACCTTTTGATGGATGACCCCAGGATGTAGGGTCAGAGGTGCGGATCTCACGGGATAGAGTAGGTCAGCATAAGAGCAAACTATGCTACTCGTGTGGCGGGCGGGGTCACGTGGCTCGAGACTGCCCAACCCATTGTACTGACAATCAGAAGACATTCGAGGGACCATCGAGGCATAGTAATAGATTAGATTGGGTAGGTTCTCGGGGTGGTGGATGTGGAAGAGGAGCAGGTCATGTAGCAAATGGTGGGTGACAGTTTGAGGCTCTACCGCCACCACCTCCATGTGGTCCACCTCGACCTCAGGGAGTAGGTGGACAGGGATGAGCTCAGCTTTAGGCAGCTGAGGCCTATGACCATGGTGCTACATAGATGATTTTAGGTATGATCTGTGTCTACTCCACCCTATATTTAGTTCTTATAGACATAGGTGTCAATCACTCTTTTATTTTCACGGCTCTCATTCAGAGCTCGAATATTCTGGTAGAGTCATTGTCTCGATCCTTATGATTAGAGACTCCTACGAGAGAGAATTTGATGATTACACACTGGTGCCGGTAGTGTGAGATTGCTCCAGGAGGGGAGAGCTTCAGCTGGGATCTCCTAGTAGCAGCGTTGAGGCCTTACGATGTCATCTTGGGTATGTACTGGTTATCCACATTCCATGCTCAGATCGGCTATTTTAGGCGCAAAGTGCGGTGTGACCACAATGATAGGACCAGGTTTTCCTTCATTGGTGAGAATGGAACATTTTCAGCTTAGGATGGACTTTCTAAGAGGTGGGTGCATCCAATCACTCCTCAGTTGGATAGCCTCACCCTTGGTGTAGTGGATGAGGGGATTTTGAGCTATCCTGTTGTGGTGGACCAGTATGAGGATGTTTTTCCTGATGATGTTCTGGGACTACCTCCTCACAGAGAGGTAGACTTTTATATAGACCTTTACCCTGGTATGGCGTTGATATATACACCAGTATATCAGATTTCTTCCATGGAGCTTCATGAGTTGAGGGTACAACTAGAGGACTTTCAGGGGAAGGGGTTCATAAGGCCTAGTGTTTCTTCATGGGAAGCTCCGATTTTGTTCATCAAGAAGGAAGATGGGAGCTTGATGCTTTGCGTGGACTATCGGCGCTTGAATCAGGTGACTGTGAAGAACACGTATCCACTCCCAAGGATTGATGATCTATTCAATCAGCTAAAGGGAGCACGGTGGTTTTCAAAGATAGACCATAGATCAGGATATCATCAGCTCAGGGTACAGGATGAGGACGTACCGAATATGGAATTCAGATGTTGGTATGGCCACTATGATTTCTTGGTGATGCCTTTTTGTATGACCAATGCTCTAGTAGTGTTCATGGGACTCATGAATAGGATCTTCTAGCCTTACCTTGACCAATTTTTGGTGGTCTTCATTGATGAAATCTTGTTGTACTCAATGTCGGAGGAGGATCACACCACGCATCTGTAGATAGTTCTAGATACACTTAGAGAGCACCAAATTTATATAAATCTCTTTAATTTCCATTTTTGGATATGGGAGGTTCACTTTTTAGGACACGTTACCTTGGAGGTTGGAGTTGTGGTGGATCTGGTGAAGATAGAGGCAGTGCTTGCTTGGGAGACACCCAAGAGTGTGACTGAGGTGCGAAGTTTCCTGAGATTGTCTGGGTACTACTGTAGATTCATACCTAACTTTTCTAGAGTAACAGCACCATTTTTAGCTTTGACAAAGAAGAGACAACCTTTCTTGTGGACAGAGAGATGTCAGTAGAGTTTCCAGGAGCTGAGGCAGAGACTGACGAGTGCCCCCATCTTGAGGCTACTAGAAAAGGGTGTTGGGTATGTAGTCTGATGTGATGCATCAGGGACTGTACTGGGATGTGTCTTGATGAAGGAGAAATTGGTGATCACCTACATCTCATAGCAGCTAAGGAAACACGAGAAGAACTATGCTACCCATGACCTAGAGTTACCAGTCGTGGTATTTGCATTGAAGATGTGGCGACACTACTTGATGGTAGAATGGTTTACTGTCTACTCTAATCATAAGAGTATCAGGTATATCTTCTCACAGAAGTACCTGAACCTAAGATAACGAAAATGGATGGAGTTCCTCTGGGACTATGACTTTGAGATAGTCCACACTCCTGGGAAGGGGAACGTGGTAGTAGATGCACTCAGTATGAGGTCTGGGTTACATTTGCTGAGTGAGGCGATAGAGCAGCTAGCCATGTTGTAGTTATCCTTCATGGATAGTAATGGGTAGCATACCTCTATTCCATGACTTTCACTCCCCCACTCCTTCAGTGGGCATGGGATTTATAGCTTGGGTACGTTTACTGTAAGGCCCAATGTGATCATATATCCTCAGGACAGGCTCCTAAAAGATTTTCGGAAGGTAGGGAGCATGTCATCCTTTTCAGATGACGCACCATGGTACCAATGAAGCTATGAGAGGGGGTGTTGAGGGATTTCCACACATCCCCTTTGGTGGTACATTCTGGTTTGGTGAAGATATAACAGGACCTACAACATTATTACTGGTATCCAGGGATGAAGAAATTAGTGGTGGAGTTCGTTTCATGATGCCTCACTTGTCAGAAAGTGAAGACCGAGCACCAGGTAACAACAGGCTTGACTTAGACACTTGAGGTGCTAGAGTGGAAGTGGGATGGCATCACTATGGACTTTGTAACAGGGCTACCATGTACATCTAGGGTCCATGATTCCATCTGGGTGATCATTGACCGACTCAATAAGTCAGCCCACTTCCTACCCATCTGAGAGTAGGGATCAGTATAGGGATTGGGACACCTCTATGTTCAGGAGATAGTACGGATTCATGGGGTTCCATTGACAATAGCCTCAAATCGTGATGCTCATTCTACATCCCTATTGTGGAAGGGATTACAGGAGGCATTCGGGAATCAGCTACGCTTGAGCACCTCCTTTCATCCTCAGACAGATGGTCAGACAGAGTGGACCATACAGATGCTTAAAGACATGATTTGTGCTTGTAACCTTGATTTTTTCCATATTTGGGAGGACCACCTACCCTTGTTGGAGTTTGCATACAATAATAGTTATTACTCCACCATTGGCATGGCACCGTTTGAGGCCTTGTACGGGCAAACATTCAGATCACCTCTATGCTGGAAAGACCTAGGGGAGACAGCACTTATGGGTCCAAAGTTACTATGGGCTACCACGGAGAAGGTTAATATCATTCAAGAGCAGATGAAGACTACACAGAGTAGGCAGAAGTCTTATACAAATAGGATATGGAGACCCTTGGAGTTTGAGGAGGGCGGTCATGTTTTCCTTCGGGTCTCACCTCGATGAGGTTTGTGAAGATTTTTTTGGGGTAGAAAGATATCTCTGAGGTTCATCATACATTTTTATATTCTCATCAGAGTGGGAGAGGTGGCATACCACCTAGCTCTTCCCCCACATATGCACTGATTGCATAATGTTTTCCATGTGTCGCAGCTGAGGAGGTACGTGCATGATTCATCGCATGTTATTGACTGGGGTGATCTAGAAATTGATGATGGGGTGACGTTTGTGAAGTTCCTAGTGGAGATATAGGATTGACAGAAGCGGGTCCTTCATGGATGGTCAATTACTCTGGTGTGAGTTCAGTGGCAGCACGGGAACCTCCAGGAGAGCACATGGGAGTGGGAGGCTCAGATACGTGCTCAGTAACCCTACCTATTTCCTTAGTTTTTTTGTGTGTTTTGGGGATATAAATCCCTAATGTGGGGAGGATGTAAAGACTTGTAATTTCCATATAATTTTTTTTTAAATTATTTGGGATTATTATGAGTTAGAAAAAATTGACGATGTGTGATTCTGAGGCTCGGAGATCTTGGAATAGAATTTTGAACTTTTTTTAAGGTACGTTTAGTAAACGTGTGAGCATTGATTTATATCTTTTTAACCAATGCTCAGATTAAAAATCTAAGGGCACTGTTGAATTCGCAGCGCCGGGATTTGTTTAAGCAAAGCTTAACTTTGACAGGCAAGGGTCGGATGAAAAAGTTAATTTTTGGACTTTACAAAAAAAATAACTCCATGAGTTATTTTATTCTATTCTCACCATTGAGTGGTGGATGGAGGGACCACAGTGTAACATCAGGATTGAATTGGAGTCATTTAATGACATGTCCCTTGGGTTTCATAACCACGATGTTTTTTGAATTAATGAACATTAATTGCAGTTCATTAATAAACAACGTTAATAAAATAAAACATGGGTGGTTCCTTCTCTTCTATTTAAAAAAACCAATGGCAAGGTTTTTGGGGATCAATGTGAGGAAGATCTAATAAAACACCGGTGAAAACTTACGCCAATTAAAAATGAGGAACGAATGAATGTCGATGAATGTCTTCAAACACGTACCCTTATTCCTCAAATACAACATCTTCTAAAGAGTTCTAGGTAGGGGTTTGTATTGATTTATTTCTAAGAGTTTTATGAATTCATATTCTAATGATGATGTTTGAACTCTTCCCTTGTTATAACACTGGCGCTGAGGGTGCAGGCCGAACCGAACAAGGCCCTGACCCTCCTCCAATATCGATATTGTTTGTGTTCTTCATGGAAGAATGACCAATATGGAGACAAGACAAAACTAGGGGCCATGCAGTGATGGTAGGGTCCCGGGAGGCCTGTAGGTGCAGTCAAAACAGAAAACAGACCTCTGGAGCTTCACTGGAGGCCCATGGAAGCTCTGCCGGCATAGAGGCTCTAACGACCGAAGGAAGCGGCGACCAGCTCTCGCCAGTTTTGAGGAGGTGGCGGCGCCCGAAGGTGCCACGGTAGACAAAGGGAGTCAGTTGGGCATCGTTGGCCATGTTGAAGCGGGTGGCATGCCACGGCAGCACTCCACAGAGGAGGGTCGTGGCTTCAATCCATGGAAAAGGGAATACCCATGCCTGCGGGTCCTGCTATTGACCAGTCCACGTAGACCAGTCAAGTGGAGTGGCGCCAACTAGTGCCGCTAACGGTGGAACCAGAACATACTTAGTCCGTTTAGGAGGGGATCGGACCCCTGCGCCCAGCTGGCGGGCCACATCCAGGCAGCGGGTCGGGTGGGTCCAGTGGCCCGGTGGACCGCACCCAACCGGGTGGGCTAGGTCGAGCCCACAGCCCAACAGGTCGAACCGGGTCGGGTCGGACCGGACTCGAACCCTTTTTAGCCCAATTTCGCTTAAATGGGTTTATCCTCTAAACCATACGTCTGTTTGAAAAACTGTCTACAGAGCTAGAACCCTTAGGATGAGGTGGTCCTTTTGAGATACTCCACTTGGGTTTTGTTGAAATTTTTATTATGGTCGGGTTGGATCAAAATCGAATCCAACCAGGCCCTTGGAACTAAAATTCCTATAACTAAAAGATTGGGCATCCAATTGGCGCATCGTCTATTGTGTTGGAACCCTTATGACATAGAGAATCTTTGGGTTACTTCTTTGTGGGAATTCGTGGTGGTTGAAATATTGTCAATGGATTGTGGATCGGACCCTCTGGAAATCAATCATGCTTAGTGCGGGAATCCTGTGGCTGGCTGTCAAGCATCAGAACGACCCTTTATGGATCGGCATCAGAATGACCCTTTGTGAATCGACATCAGAACGACCCTGTGTGGATCGATGAATTAAGACCATGTGTGGATCAGTAGTAGTGCAGCCCAATAAGGACCAGCCTTATAGGATCCTGTCATGGATCAGCGACTTACAATCCTATGTGGATCGACGACTTACGACCCTGTGTGTATTAGTGAATTACGACCCTGTCTGGATCAGTGACAGAGTGACTTCTTCATGGTTCAGTAGTGGAATTTCTCAACAGAATAAGATGATTTATATTTACAATTAATCATCATTATTCATGTTATTTAATTTTATATATTGTTTGAGCTGAGTCTTTACTTGTGCTTTGTGATTGGGATCATGCTTTGTTGTTTTTCCTTTGTGGAATTCTGGGAGACCTTAATGGGTCTCGGGGTCCCTAATGGGTATTTTTATACTCAACCCTGCATGGACTTTGCCAGAACCTTGTTGTGTCTTGTGCATATGATGAACATCTTTGACCGAGGTTAGGGAGTTAGAACCAGATGGTGCACGGAGGTGAATGGTTGATGTGGAGAGCTGTAGAGATGATTTGTACCTACCCTTCAAGTAAGATCCTTTACGGATGACATCAGGAGATATTTTTACTTTCCTCTATATTTTTCTTTTAGTTGGGTTTGTATTCTGGACCATTCTTCTTTAGTTCACACTTTTACTTTCAGCAGTTATACGACCTGGTTTGTTCTTGTTGTGTTCCTGGTCTATGTGTTTGAAGGCTTAATGGAAATGTATTCCCATTTTAGGGATATGTCTTTCCGTTTCTAGTCGTCAACTCCTGGACTATAGAAGATAGTCTTGGGGTAGTCACAGCACGGGCCCTCGGGGACAGGTCATGACACCCTCTGCGTACCACCTGAACCGCCAGTAGGATGAGATTAAGATGATCCCAAATCCTCCTCATCCAAAGGTATCTCACCCTCCTGCAACTGACGAAATAGATCATTGTCCATCTGAAACACAAAATGATTGTTGTTAGAAAATAGTTAAAAATAACTATTATATATAAATATATAATAGTTATGATTATAACCAGCATTTAACTGTGTCAATTTTCACCTTCATTGTCATCTTCATATCTGACGATGTCAATGTCTTCATATTCCTCCTCGGTATCATCAATATCCATTTGAGTTTTAGTTTCATCATCTATTTTCATTTTAAATTCATTTATAACATCATTAACATCATCATCATCATCGACCCTTAATTTTGTGGTGTCATCATTGGTATTAATGTCTCTTTGTGAAAAAAATGTATTTTGAGTAGTCTCTTGAAAATTTTCAATTCCTTGCACTTTAGCAGAACCACATTCACTTTGAGTATACTTATTTTCCCAAGATTTCATTTTTATTATGGTTCACTAATCACTCAGGTATCCTAAAGTAGCACAGTAATTTGCGTAATAAATTTTATGTCCTTGTTGGGCCACTAAAAAGGGTTCATTTACTACAAGAATACTTTTATATTTAATATCAAAGATTCTATGAGTCAGATGAACATGCAATCCTCTCTCGGTATCCAACCACTGACATGTTGGATCGAAATGGATATGAGATAGAACAAATAAAAGAGGGGGTGAATTTTATATTTAACAAATTTCTATTAAAACCTTTAAAAAGGGTTCTTAGTTTAATACAACATAAACAAAAATAATTCACAAATACTCTTATAAAACAAAACAAACAATCAGACAGACTCTCAATACGATGAAATTTTTACGATACCATAGGTTATGAAGCAATTGTATTCATATTGAATACAAATATCAAAGTAATAAAAATTGTAAATGATTCTACCATATAGTGTATAGAATCAATACCAAAAGTATAAGATATAATTAAAAAAATTAAAAAAGAATACAAATATAAAGAAGAAATAAAAGGATTGTCTTTCTATTACAATAAGCAGCGGAAAAGTAAAAGGTATTAAAATTATTTTATCCCAAAGAGTAGGGTATCCTTTTACCTAGGATAATAGGTCTATCTTACCAACATTGGTGAGCCCTCAATACGATGATCAGCACATCCATCTTGTTATCCCTGCAAGCCATCTATTTTACAGGTAATCAGCACCTTTGTCTTTCAAATGCTTGAAATCCCTCAATACGATGATCGGTTACACCATCTACCTATCTCTGAAATCCCTTGATCGTAATCACCTGATTAGACACACAAAGAAAAAAAATCACTTATTGAAATACTAAAACTAAGAACAAGACATTTACATTTTGTAATTTCAAGGCTTTTACATAAAGCAGAGAGAAGTCATGCGGTATCTCTGTAGAACTTGGAAGAATTTGAAGTTGATCAAAGTCTTATCTCTTCTTCAAACGACCTCTTACTTATAGGCCTCAAGTTCCAATGGTCATATTTTCTCCAACGGTCATATTTCTCCAAAAAACTCAGAGGGACTTGGACACCTGGTATTGTAATGGTCATATTGAAACAGAAAACATAACATCATTTTGATTAGTTTATAACTAACTCCACGACATCGTTTTGGATAAAAAAATAGGTATATGAAAATGATAACATGAGTATGATTGATATAGAACATGTGCTTTGATGAATGAATAAAATCATGCCTGTGATAAAAGTAAAACATGAGTATGCAATGTATTTATATGATTTAAAGTGAGTATGATGGAAAATGTGAGTAAAATTAACATAGTCAGTACAATAAATAAAGTAAGTATGATAGACAGAGTCAGTACGATAGATAGAGTCAGTATGATAGACAGAGTTAGTACGATAGACAGAGTTAGTATGATGGTAATTATAAATACGATAAACATAGAAACCATATTCAAATAAATTCCTTTATTTGAGAAATGAGTATAAAGAGATTTTTTATTTCCAAAACAAAATACATAAAATTCAAAATAAGACTTTTGAATTAACAATCTACCCCTTTTTGGAAAGCACAAAACACATAGTAAAACTTAGAAAGAAATACTTTTCTCCCCCGAAGTTATGAATCTTCTGAATATGAAATTGAATACAACTAACCCCCCCCCCCTTAGGTATATACTTTCTTAAGGATTGTATTCATATATTTTCCTTGATTTAAATGTATTACAATTGAATAAAACACTAACAATTATCCCCCTTTGCAAAACTTTCTCACCTTTTATAAAACATTATCCCCCATTGTGGTTTACAAAAAGAATGGGGTAGTATTGAATTGCCTAAAAAAGTTAGAGAGAAATAAAAAAATGAAAAAAAATGGAGATACAACCATACAAATAATTGAATTTAAAAGTTCTACAATTTTCAAAATATAGACAAGAAAGAAGAAACAACAAAACATTCATTTGTTTTCTCTTTATTTATCTTTCTTGATCAACTCATGAAGCACATACGTCATCTTCTTTATCTCTTTATTGTATTTTGAAATAGAAACACCCTGGAATTTGAGAAGCTCTTGTTGGTCAGTAAAAAGTTAATCATGGTTTTTGATTGTCTCTTATTGAATTCTGATCACTTTTTCAAGAGTATAAATTCTGTCTTGCATATTATTATTATCTTGAGTCAACATATTATTTTGTTTCTTCAAAAAAATTGTTTCATCTTTGAAATATGAAACCTTCAAAAAATCTCACTGTAAATCATTCATCCTTTCTTGAAACTCTTTTACTGAAGGAATATCAGCACCATGGGTTTTTGAAATATGATTCAACCTGTCAATAGTTTCCTTGTCAAGCTTATTAAAATAAATGGAAATATCATTTGAAATCCTTCTTAAGTCTTCAATATATTCCTCCTGTTAATTCACTAAGCTTTATATTTTGTATGACCATTTAGTCATCTTATTGCAAGCCTTCTTATAAGCAACAGAACTATCAATCAAAACTTTTAGATCGGCCTCTATTTTCATTACTCTCTTTTTGAACTCTATTATTGAACAAAATTTATTCCTTTGATTCTCTATAATGAAATAAATCTTTCCTTCTATTCTGGGAGAGTAGGGAATAGTCTTCTCAATTCTTCTTAAAACATGAACAATGTAATTTCTTTTCTTCAAAGATATTGTATGTTTAGAATCAGTATCAGCATTGTATGATTCAAGTTCATTGGATCATATTGATTCTTCATCAGGATATTTTTATTTTCCTTTCTCTTTTTCCTTTTTATCCCTTTCTTCTTATTTTTCATCTCTTTATTCTTCAAATTTTTAACTAATTAAAATTATTTTCTCAGTATGAGAACTTTGAGCCCCTTGCTTGACTGGAGATGGAATTCTCTCTGAATGGGTTTCTAAGGATTGAACCAGTGATTGATCGACATGAGGATTTTGTTTTTGTATTCCTTCAATTTGTTTTTGAAGATAATATTCTTCTCTACTCTTCTTAGAACTATGAAGATACTCCAAAATAAATTCATCTTCCTCTTATTCACCTTCCTATTGTGAAGTCGATCGAATAACTTCTTGCAGTATTTGTTTCCCTTTTTCTTTCTCTAGAAAAGTATGTATGATTGGTTCTTGTTGAACTTCTTCTTTAAGTTGGGAACTTGCTAACTCATCACTTTTTAAGATTTTGGTAACATCAAAATCTTGATCTTTTCTTTTCAAAAGAATTTTCTTCTTCTTCTCAACCTGTAGAGTAACTTATATTCTTATCATCTCGGTTAGAGCTTCAGCTAGATCAAGACCAAATTTAGGATCACTTTATTTTCTTTGTTCTTTCTCCTTTATCCACTTAGCTACAACCTCCTTACTATATTTGGTTTTCTTCTTAGGCTTTGTACTGATTTGAGGATCTAACTTCTGAGAAGCTACAATTGTTAGAGCTTATTCTATTAGAAGTGGTGTCAATTCTTCCACATCTTTGATGAAGAGATTTTATTTTTCATAAAAACAAACATTCAATTTATTTATTGTGTTCTTACTTATCCAAGAAACCTTCAGCTATTTCAATTCTCCTTTAACAGGAATATTACAAAACTTAAAGCATTCAAGGATGAAATTTTTAAGAATAGATGGATACATGATAAGATGAGACTTGATTCCTCCAGACTTCACATTCTTGATTGTTTCGAAAATATAACCCATGAGATTTACCTTTATCATATCTAATAGTTAATCTAAAATAAATATGTCAGAAACCTTAAGAGTTTATCTAACCCCTTTCCTTGGAATTAAAAACCCTTACATCCAAAGGATAATAAATCATTTGTCTGTAGAGATATGGGAAAATTTTCTTTTCTCCTCATCGATAAGAAACAGTGATTTTTCAGCTCTTTCCTTATTAAATGTACTGACTTCCTCAAGTAGCTTATGAGATGGACAAAAGGAATCACCTTCAGTGAGAACATTGAGGAAATGTGATGCTTATTTTACAGACATATCAAACTTTCTATAATATACAGAAAAGTTAATCATCATATCCTTAAAAAAAGACATCGTATTGTAGAATTTTCTAACCTCTTCAACAAGAATCAGATCTTAAGATATGGGTTTCTCAACAAAGAGATGTTCCCAGCCTTAGAATAAAATAATACTTTTTATTTTTGAGTCCAAACTATCAAATAAATATCAAGAGACTAATATTCTCTGAATAAATTCATTTCTGAGAAAGTATTTGAAGAAATATCAGTAAGAGTATTGTCAGAAGACTAAGACATAAAGTTTATTGGAAAAATAAATGATCGTACCAAGTCTTAAGTAGGGGAGCATAGCTTCGCTGAGAATCCTGAAGAACTAGTGTAGGTTCGAGAAGAGGGGTTCCTCTATTTATAGGTGAATTTGGATGACCTTTGGTCTTCTACAGTTGATATTAGAAGATAAATAATCCAATGGTGGAGAATAAAAGAGGTGTTCTTTTTAAAAAAATTAAAAAAATGGGAAACAATAACACAAAAGAAAATCAATACAAAAAGAAAAGAGAATGTACCTGTCGAAGATTTCAAGTAAGTTGTTGGTTTCATAGTATTATGAAAGTAAGAACATAATAAAATATAGAAAATAAATAGTAGAAATAATGAAAATAAAATATAATCAAACACCAAACCGATGAAAAATAAAGTGAATACGATCAGTTTTCTGACTGATGGAAAACAAATTAAATACCATAATATGTCAAACTGATGAAAAATAAAGTCATTAACATAGGTTTTAAAGCCGATGGAAAACAAATTTATTATCATAGGTTGTCAAGCCGATGGAAAACAAGTCATTACCATTGGTTGTTAAGCTGATGGGAAACAAATTCATTACCATAGATTGTCAAGCCGATGGGAAACAAAGTCATTACCATAGGTTATCAAGCCGATGGAAAACAAATTCATTACCATAGGTTGTCAATATGATATAAAAAAAGTCATTACCATAGTTTGTCAATCCGATGGGAAACAAATTCATTACCATAGGTTATCAAGCCGATGGAAAAAAATTCATTACCATAGGTTTTCAAGCTAATGGATAGACTATAAAGCCGATAGTCTGGGTTTTTAATTTGAAAGGCAGAAATAAAAAATTAATAAAAATGAAGCCGAAAGATATAAAACAAAAATAAAACAACTAATGAAACATATAAAACAAATATAACTATTATCTTAAATGATTAATTTATAATATGAAATAATGAATAGTAACAACAAAAATAATAGATAAAACATAGAAAAAATAGTAATGTTCTCCCCCTAGGAAAAGGAGTGTTTTGATGTAAGGATAATTGTAAAAACAAAAAAGTATATTTGAATGATTATTTTAGTGTAATCATTCCCATATTTTTTTTAATAAATTCAAATATGTTGGAAGGTAATGGTTTTGTAAAAATATCAACAAGTTGTTCTTTCATTCTAATGAATTGTAAAATAATATCTCTTTTTTGTGTGTGGTCTCTAAGAAATTGATGCCTAATATATACGTGTTTTGTATGAGAGTGATGTGTAGGGTTTTTTCTTAAAGAAATGGAGCTTGTGTTATCACACAATATATGAATTTTAGTAAAACTCATACCATAGTCTGTGATTGTGTTTTGCATCCACAACACTTGATCACAACAACTTTCAGCTGCAACATATTTAGCTTCAGCTGTGGAGAGTGCAACTGAGTGTTGTTTTTTTCATGACCAAGAAACTAAAGAATATCCTAGAAAATGATAAGTTCTAGAAGTATTATTTTTATCCATTCTACAACCACCAAAGTCAGCATCCAAAAAACTTTTTAATTCAAAATCATTTCCAAAAGAATAAAAAAGGTCTAAATCCAAAGTTCCTTTTAAATACTAGAAAATCCTTTTCATAGATTTTAAATGGGGTTGTTTTGGATTTTATAGATATCTAGAACATAAGCATACATAAAACATTAAGTTTGTATGACTATCTATTAAGGCTGGATTGTTTTGTTTTCTTTCTTTATAAAAAGAGTTGGATCAGCTTTTCATTTAATGTAATTATTTTGTAACAAAAATCATGTTAATCTATCATACCAAGCTCTAGGGGATTGTTTAAGTCCATAATGGGCCTTGGTAAGTTTTTAAACATATAAAAGATTTTGTGTATCTTCAAAACCAGGGGGTGGTATATATAGACTTCCTCTTGAACATATCCATTAAGGAAAGCACACTTGACATCCATTTGAAAGAGTTTGAAATTAAATAATGTTGTAAAGGATAATATAATTATAACAGATTCAAATCTTGCTACAGGAGCATAGGTTTCTTCATATTCTATTCCTTCTTGTCGATTATAACATTTAGCAACAATTCTAGCTTTATTTCTTACAATGATACCATTTTCATCGCATTTGTTTCTGAAAACCCATTTTACTCCAATAATAGATGTATCCTTAGATTTTTTAACCAAGGTCCAGACTTTATTCCTTTTAAATTAATTTAGTTCATATTTCATTTCCTTAATCCAATATTCATCACCTAAGGACTCACTTGGAGTTTTAGGTTCAAATTGAGATAGAAAAGAAAGACGCTCTATTTCATTTCTTAAGGACTTTCTAGTCCTTACTGGTTGATTTATGTCACCAATGATGTTATCACTGGGATGATTCCTAAGTAATAAATGATTTGGATTTTGAAAAACCTAATAATCAATATAAGGTAGAAAGTATTGAGGTGTAAATGTCTCAGAAACAATTTCATGAGTATTTAAAATGTTTGAATAATCTTCTATAGGTTGATAATTAATTTTGGAAAACACTTAAGAAGTAATATTTTGAGGATCTTTGAAAACAAAAGGATCTATTTCATCAAACTTAACATGTATTGTTTCTTCAACAACACAAGTGTTTTTGTTAAAAACTCTATAAGTCTTAGAAGTGGTGTAATAACATAAAAATATTCCTTCATCATATTTAGTTTCAAAATTATGTAAGTTATCTTTTGTATTTAAAATAAATACTTTGAAACCAAATACTTTGAAGTATGAAACTTTTGGTTTCGTCCTATCTATAACTCATAAAGAGTTTTATTAAGAAAATGTTGAATTAAAACTTGATTTATAGTATAACAAGCAGTACTAATAGCTTTTTCCTAGACATTTTTCACAATTGAGTATTCACTCAACATGGTTCTTGTTATCTCTTGAATAATTCTATTTATTCTTTAAACAACACCATTTTTCTGGGGTTTTCTTGGTGTAGAAAATTTGTGAGTAATGCCTTGTTTACTACAAAAAAGTTTTGAAATCAGAATTTACAAATTATCCACCATGATCACTTCGTATAGTTATCAATGGTAGGTTTTTCTCATTTTTAACTTTAGCAACAAAAGTTTTAAAGAAACAAAAGGCTTATGATTTTTTAGCGAGAAAATATACCCATGTAAATCTATTATAATCATAAACTAATAAAAATACATATTACTTGCCTCTAATACTTCCAGTTTGTGTTGGACCAAAAAGATCCATATGCACTAACTATAATGCATCGGTAGTTGTGACTTCACTGATTTATTTAAAAGCTTGGTTTATTTTGTTTTCCATATTTACAAGGGTCAAAAACTTTAGAATAGTCAAACCTAATCTTAGGTATATCTTTAACAAGTTCTTTCTTAGAGTACAAATTTCTAAAATTAATGTGTCCTAGTCTATTATTCCATATCCAAGATTGGTCTTCCATTTTACTTAGACAAGGTAAGTCTTGGCTCCTAAGATATTATAAGTTCAAAGTGTAAACATTCTCATGCCTTTGGGAAGATAGAATGAATTCATCCTTGGCATTGTGAACTAAACATTTATCATTCCTAAAATTCACAAGGTAAACTTTATCACATAATTGACTTATGCTAATGAGGTTTTTCTTAAGATCGTCAACAAAAAAACATTATAAATCAAGATTTTTCCAAGGAAAATGATATTACCTATACCAACAATATTTCCTTGAGCATTGTCTCCAAAGGTAACTTTTCCTCCTTTCGTCTTGATAAATTTTTCAAAGAAGTTTATGTTTCCAATCATGTTCCTAGAACATCCACTATCCATGTACCATGTATTGTTATTATTTCTTATTTTTTTCATGAAACAAAAAAAATAAACTTTTGGAATCCAAACTTGTTTAGGTTCGGAAACATTAGAAAGAAAAAAAATTGGAATTCACATTTGTTTTGAAAGTTGAGATTTGTGGAAACCCAAAGATTTTGTTTTATTTAAAGAAAAATTTCTTTCCTAATGTTCACCACATTGACATTTTGTGCAGAATGAAGCACTTTGGGGAATAAAATATTTATTATTAAAAACAGGTTTTGAATGATTATGACCAATTCTAGAACTATTTCTTAAAGGAATAATTTGAGAATACATTTTATCAAACTCCTTCCTCCTAGTAGTAAATTTTAATTCAAGTTTCTTAAGATAAAAAATCTCATATTTTTTTCTGATGACCAAATTCTTATCCTCATTTTTATTAGTTTTAGAATTTAGTTTTTCTTCCAAAATAGTTTTCTCAGAAATCATATTACTAAAATCTTGAGAAAGTTTGTTCTTTTAAAAATTCATTTTCTCAAGGTTTTTAGAAATACTTTCAATCTCAAGAGTTATATAATCAAGATATTTATAAAGATCTAATAATTATCTTGTTAAAATATCAATCCTATTATTTTATTTTTCAAGTTTTCAAGAAAATTTACAATTTTAATTTTCTAAAAGTTTAGAAAATCTGGAAACTTCTTCATAAAAAGGAAAATATTTATCATTATCTAATGACGATTTTTCTTCATCAGAAGAATAATATTTATTAGGAAAATTGTTACTCAAAGACATATTATTAAGAGATTTAGAACTGTGTACCTTGGCCATTAAGCACTAATAAAGAGTTTTAAAAAAAGACCAATATTCTTGTGATTTGAGGTATCACTATCAGAAGAATCACCACAACTGGAAGTCCAGGAGTCATTAACTTTCAAGACTTTATTTCCCTTGGGATTCTAGTGCTTATTATTATTCTTCTCAGAATGCCTTTCCTTTACATACTTTCTTTTTAGCATAGGATAATTAGGTCGAATTTGTTCTGCCCTTTTACATTCATAGCATGTGACTTCAGAATTTTTATTATCCTTATTACCTTTTGAGGTATTTTTATATCTATATTGGAAATACCTCTTTAAAAAAAAATATTCATTATTCTAGAAATATTTTCAAGATCATTCTCTGACTGCTCAGTATCACTAGAATCTGATAAGACTTCAACCTTCCTCTTTCTAGATTTGGTTTTCACAGGAGATTGAGACTTGGTAGGATTTGATGTAGTAGTAAATGATACTCCACCATTATTATTTTTCACTTTATATGTATCTCTCTTAAGTCTTCCTTCATATTTAAATATAGTTACAAAGAGATCATTGAGAGTAATATTAGTATTCTTTATAGATTCATCGATTACAGTCCTCTTGGATTCCCATTAATTTGGCATAATATCTATGATCTTCTCAACTAAAACTTCATCTTCTAAGTTTTTCTATCCCATATCTTGAATACTATTGACTATTTTCATAAATATTTGTTGAACATTAAATAATGGTTCACAATAAGGAAATTCAAAAGCTTGTTAGTCATCTATTATCATATCTCTTCTTGTTTCAATAAATTTGGAAGTACCAAAATGTGTAATCTCCAATTTCTTCCATATACTATTTGTGACTTCACATGAACAGATTTGACTGTAAATGTTCCTGGTTATAAAACACAACAAAGTATTGTGTACCTTGTAGTTTAGATGATATTCACTTTTTCTTGAGTAGTAAAATTTATGACTTCTTTATCAGGGATCTTATATTCACCAGTGATCATAACAAAATTATCTACACCAGTGTTTATAATAAAATTATTCACTCAATCTCTCCAATATTCAAAATCATTACCATCAAAAATAGGTGGCCTTGTAGGGTTAATATTATCTATTGAACTGACATTCATCATGCCTTCCATCATATAAAAACAAAATTCTTTTTCCAAAAATACAAGTTAGTGTAAAAAAATGTAAATAAAATCTACAAAGGAGTGGGAAAAACCTCCTCTAATACCAATTGTTGGATCGAAATAGATATGAGATGGCACAAATACAAGAGGGGGTGAATTTTATATTTAAAAAAATTCTATTAAAACCTTTAAATAAAGTTCTTAGTTTAATACAACATAAACAAAAAAAATTCACAAATCCTTTTATAAAACAAAAAAAACAATCGGACAGACTCTCAATACAATGAAATTGTTATGAAACCACAGGTTATGAAACAATTGTATTCGGATTGAATAAAAATATTAGAGTAATAAAAATTGTAAATGATTCTACCATATAGAATATAGAATCAATACCAAAAGTATAATTTGTAATTAAAATAATTAAAAAAGAATACAAATAGAAAGAAGAAATAAAGGGATTCTCTTTTTATTACAATAAGCAGCAGAAAAGTAAAAGGTATTACAATTATTTTATCCCAAAGAGTATGGTATCCTTTCACCAAGGATAACAGGTATGTCTTACCAAAACTGGTAATCCCTCGATACGATGATTGGAACGTCCTTCTTTCTATCCCAACAAGCCATCAATTTTACAGATAACCAATACCTTTATCTTTCAAATGCTTAAAATCCCTCGATACGATGATCAGTTGCACCATCTGTCTATCCTCGTCAGCCCTCAATTGTAATCACCTGATAGGATGCACAAAGAAAAACAAAGAACTTATTTAAATACAAAAACTAATAATGATTCATTCACGTTTTGTAATTTCAAGGCTTTCACATGAAGTAGAGAGAAGTCACACAGTATCTCTCTAGAACATGGAAGAAGCTGAAGTTGGTCAAAGTCTTATCTCTACTTCAAATGACATCCTATTTATAGGCCTCAGGTTCCAATGGTCATATTTTCTCCAACGGTTATATTTCTCCAAAAAACTTAGAGGTACTTGGACACCTGGCATTGTAACGGTCATATTGAAACAGAAAACACGACATCGTTTTGATTAGTTTATAACTAACTCCATGACATCTTTTTGGTTAAAATAATTGGTATATAAAAATGATAACATGAGTACGATTGATATAGAACATGTTTTTTGATGAATGAATAAAATCTAGAATGTGATAAAAGTAAAACATGAGTATGTAGAGTATTGATATGATGCAAAGTGAGTACGATGCACAATGTGAGTACGATTAACATAGTTAGTATGATAAATAAATTAATTATGATGGACAGAGTCAGTGCGATAGATAGAGTCAGTATGATAGACATAGTCATTACGATAGATAGAGTCAATATGATGGTAATAGTCAATACGATAAATATAGAAATCGTATTCAAAGAAAGTACTTTATTTTAAAAATGAGTATAAAGATATTTTTGATTTACAAAACAAAATACATAAAAGTCAAAAGAATACTTTTGACTTAACATGACATTTAAACATCATTATTTAATTTTGTTGTAGATAACACAGTTCAATAATTTCATCCAGCATGTCGTAAAAGTCAACTTTAGTTTCTCTATGATGAGATCCTCTCAAGAAAACTCCATTTTTCATTGTTTTTTTTATTCCTCATATGCACGTGTATGAAATTGAAAACCATTCACCGCATATGCATTATAAGATTTAACCATTTTGGATGGTGGGTTACTCAATATACATAGTTTCTTATCAATTTTATCATCATGTTGAGACACCTGAAAATTTGTAAAAAAATTATCAATATAATAAATAATAAACTGAATTAATATGTTAAACCATCAATAATTTATGTTACCAGTTTTTGAAACAATTGAAAAAAAAATCCAATGTTCTTCAAGAGAAGCTGCTGTAATTTGTGAAAGTTGTTTCTTGATATGATTATCATATAACCTATAAATAAAATAAGTTTACTTAATGTAACATAAATTATAGAATAAGTGATAGAAGCACTCACAGTACAAATTATGTCATTTCTTCATAGTTGAGCAGAACATATGTTTGAGCTTTGTGATACTCATCATATGAAATTCATCATTCATGAACTCCACCAAATCCAAGATCTGACTAATTAAAAACTGATAATTGATTGCCCATTTCATCAAAAAATTCCCCTCATTCCATCCCATGTGGTTTTATTTTAAGGTATATTCATATTCAAAATAATGAGAGCACAAAAAAGCAATTTCCTCTTGCAAATAAGCTTCAGCAATTGAGCCTTCAACTGATGCTTTTTTACGTACTTTTTTCTTCAATTTCTGTATGCATCTCTTGAATGGGTACATCCATAAAAACTATACTGGACCTCCACATTTTTCTTCATGTGTAAAATTTAATATCAAATATTCCACTAAGTCAAAGAAAGCTGGTAGAATGATTTTTTCTAGTTTATATATAATTACAACAACATCTTCTTCCAGTTTTCTTAGTGAATCGTAGTCTATTGTCGCCACACAAATGTCTCAAAAAAAATATGATATGTCTGTTATCGAATCCCAAATAATATAATTAAACAAACCTCTTAATCCAATTGGTATAATTATTTCCATTATAACATAACAATTATGACTTTTTAATCTGGTAATATGACCATTCTTAACACATTTGCCCAAATTGGAAGAAGAACCATCTAAAAGTATCAAATATGAAATCTACTGACAAAATAATAAGAGACTCTCTTTGGATAGTTTATAAGATGTTTTTGGCTTCATTAACCTCTGTGATCTGATATTTTCAAACAGTTCAAGTTTTGGTTGCCTGTAAATTTGGGAAAGATCTAATTGTGCCTTTACATTATCTTTGGTCTTACCTGGTGTATCCAAAACTGTATGAAATAAATTATCAAAATAGTTCGTCTCAATATGTATGAAATCCAACATGTGGTGGACCAAAAAATCAGACCAATATGGTAGATCCCAAAAAAATACTCTGTTTTATCCAATTGTGTTCTTTCCCAAAGCCATGAATTTTCTATTGGTTTATTGTTGGTCCAAATGTGATGGGAGGTAATAAAAATACAACTTATTTTAACTTTGTACGTGAGATAATTTTTGGAGGTTCATCCCTTTCAATTTTTCATTTTCTGAAATGAGATTTGTTTCTCTGAAAAGGATGATCAGTTGGAAGAAATATGTGATGACATTCAAAATAGCAAGGTTTTTTTCCATTGACGAGCATAAATTCTGTGTTGTCTCTCATACAGTAAGGACATGATTTTGACCATGTGTACTCTATCTAGATAACATGCCATATGCCGGGAAGTCACTAATTTTCCACATCAATGCAGCTTTTAGTTGGAAATTTTGTTTCGCAGTAACATCATATGTACTAACACCATTACTCCACAATGAATTTAACTCATCAATCAATGCACTAGTGCAGAAAACGTTTTTTACGTCGGTTATTTTTAATTTTTTACGTCGGTTTCTAGCCGACGTTAATACGTGCGATGTTATAAATAAGGTTTTTGACGTCGGTTATTTAAAAACCGACGTCAAAAAGCATAAAATCATGATGTTTATCACGTCAGTTATTTTAGAACCGACATGATAAAGGGCCTGGAGAATGGTTTATCACGTCGGTTATTTTAGAACCGACGTGATAAAAGGCCTGGAGAATGGTTTATCACGTCGGTTATCGAAGAACCGACGTGATAAACTGGGGTGAGGGTGGTTTATCACGTCCGTTCTATAAGAACCGACGTGATAAACCAGGCTGAGCGTGGTTTATCACGTCGGTTCATATAAAACCGACGTGAAAAACCGGGGGAGGGGGGTTTATCACGTCGGTTATTGACTAACCGACGTGATAAACCAGTGGGAGGGGGTTTATCACGTCGGTTAGTCAATAACCGATGTGATAAACCCTTGTCCAGGCCGTTTAGCACGTCTGTTATTCAATAACCGACGTGCTAAACCATTCTCCAGGCCCTTTATCACGTCGGTTATTAAATAACCGACATGCTAAACCATTCTCCAGGCCTTTTATCATGTCAGTTATTAAATAACCGACGTGATAAACCATTTTCCAGGCCTTTTATAACGTCGGTTATTAAATAACCGACGTGATAAACCCAATTTTTTTTAAACAGAATGCAGTGATCTTCTCTCCACCAGAATCAACCAGAAAATAAATCAAGAAATCATACCACAAAAACAGAAGTACATCAAAAATAAGCATGTAAATAGATAACATATAAAACTTACCCACTAGACAGCATCCACCCTCATTTATACCCCATGGACAGCCCTCCCCCACCCCGTTGGAGCCCTCACCCTCATGTATACCCCCTGGACAGCCCTCCCCCACCCTGTTGGAGCCCTCACCCTCATGTATACCCCCTGGACAGCCCTCCCCCACCCCATTGGAGCTCCCACCCTCATGTATACCCCTTGGACAACCCTCCCCCACCCCATTGGAGCCCCCACCACACTCCTGGACTGCCCCCCGACCCCCGGACACCCCCAAACACCCCTCAAAAACCCCCCACCCGCCTGAACAGCACCTCCTCACCCCCTCACCCCACTTGACAGCCCCCACCACACCCCTGGACAACCCCCCCACCCCAGTACAGCACTCCCACACCCCTGGACCGGCTTCCCACACCCCTGGACATCCCTGCCACCCCCCAAGACTGTCCCCCCACCCCACCGGACAGCCCTCCCAGACCGCTGGACACCCCCAACCCCACTGAACACACCCACACACCCTGGGAACCCCTCCCCCACAGACCCAAATCCATACCAGAAGAACCATCAAAAGTAGACCAAAACAAGAAGTAGAGAAAAATTAAACATTCACTTATATAACATTCAAAACTTACACTGTCAACTTCAAAAAAAACTAAATCAAACCTAAACAACTACCAAATAGACAATTAAAATGACAATATTCAAAATTACATTTTACATTACAAACAACTACAATTCAATCAAACCTGTAAAATAATTTGACCACTCCACTTGTACGTGTTTGATGTCTTCAGAAGTATAGGGTTGAGGGTCATCAAAAAGCTACAAATGAAAAAGAAGATAGTTTACGTGTATAATGGATAAATCAAATTGAAATATGATGGCAAAGTTTAAGAGGAAATCGTACCAGGTCAAAATTCACAATTGTCCCAGTTGTTATTATTTCATACATAAATCTTAACATATAATATCCACATTCGATGAGGCCTTGTTGTTCATGGCAATTCTGTTTTGAATGAGTGTAAATTAAATATATTATTTTTATGTAATAAATCAAAAAGTACAAATTATAAATGGAAATTTACCTTCGCCTTTACATATTTGATCTTTGCATTTCTTTTCTTTGTGTTTTTTCAAAAGTAGGCCCATGCACTGTTAGAAAATAATACGAATGGGGTAAATTTAAAATTTATTATAATATATAAAACTATTGAGAAATTGAAACTTACTTTTCCAATATATTCTTAAAACTTGCCCGCACATCACCATGAACAGAGCATATCCAATAAAGAGCTTTCTCCCTTGGGCAAAAAATCCCTAACATCCAATGATTAATGATAAAAGGAAATTTAATGTTAGTGGTTTTTTATGTTAAAAGATAATTAACTATTTGAGAGAAATGTGTTTCATACCTCTCACAAAAAGGCATCATCCAACATTGTTGGATTATATTCTTTTCAAATACTTCAGCAATATAAACCATTCTTTGTTCCTCAGTCAATGCACATGCTTCAGGGGAAATCAATTGTGGGTCCATGAATCCATATACTTCTGTCAGTTCATTCCTCTCACAAATTTTATAAAGATACCTAATACAAAACATATATAAGTATACATTTTTAATAAATATAACGCAGGGAAAAGGTGTTAAGACTTACATGGAAAAAATTTGCACCATGTTGATGCCCAACTTATCTCCAGTAACAAGCTCCATGATATCAGATTTTGTAATCCCCACAGTTATTTCACGTCCACAAACATGAGATTCCATTGTAAACTCATAAAAACCCAACAACAAATGTGAATATCTTGACAATCTGTCAAGACCACTGGAATCTGTATCTGATGTCATAGCTTGTTGTCTTTGTTGTTGTCTATACAGTATTTCTTTACCTTTGAAGTATTCCTATGAAAAAAAATTGAGAATTATAGTAGTTTTCAAATGATAAAACAACTTTAATAAAAAAATAAAATAAAAGATATAACATTCATACCTCTATGGTAATGAGTCGAAGAAGTCTGGATGGCCAAACTAAAAAATGGCCGATACTCTATCCAACTGTCGCCACCTCATCTGTAGGTATTGGTACCCTAGCTGATCTATCTATAATATCCTGTACAGTGACCCTCTGATTCTCTACCTCTAATTGTTGATGATGAACTGTATCTCCTATACAATATACCAACCTGTATGCTACTATATGATGTTGAGAATCATCAACATACAACTCGCAATATGTAGGAAGTTGCGGCGGAGGCGTAGGATAAAAAATGGGGTCCGCAGGGTGAGGTGGGGGAGTGGGAGCTACTGGCGGAGGTGGAGGATAAATAATGGGGTCTGCAGGGGGAGGTGGAGGAGTGGGAGCTGCAGTCTGAAATTGTCTTTGCATTTCTGCAAACATAGACTGCACCGAATCTCTAATCTTGTCTTCCATCGTCGCATTAATATTTTGAACTTCAGCCTCCAAGGATTCTATTTTTTTTATAAACCCCCTCAATGTTAGAAGTTGAAGAACGTGGAAACACTTTTCTTACCGATACACCTGTCGGATATCCTCTTACACGACCAGGATGTTCGGGCCTTCCCAATGCTGCAAATAAAATATCTTCCCTCCCAGTAGCTGTAAATGTCCCCTCTGAACTTTGCTCCTCAAGAGAGTCCTGTATTAATTAATTGAACATTTCTGTAATGATTGAAACTTATATGAAGAAAAAAGTTAACTTAAATAAATTAAATAGATATCTTACAATCCTCTCAGATACGATTCTCGATTCTTCCGAAAGATATTGCCCTTTTTTTCCCTTCTGAGCTCTCTTCCATTTTTCATGTCTAGATGGAGGGGATGGAGGGGCCACCTCTCCAGAGCTTGAAGACTCAGCTCTTAGTTGTTGAAATTTTTCCGCTATCATTTTTTCTTCCAATAATGTATACCCTCCCCGAGATAAACTATGAGGGTATACATTTTTAGATTGGATCTCCTGATGAGATTTCCTTGTTTGCTGTAATTTAAGAATAATAAATCATTAAAAAAACATTAATAAAATCATTTATATAAGAAAGTATATAAAAGTTTACATTGCCCTTACCAGAAATGACTCTTTTTTTCTACTTTCAAAAAACTGTCTCCATGTGTCTTCATATATAAAAGGATATATACGACATGGATTGTCATGACTCCTATGACCATAAATGAAATCAGATGTGAGGGTTGATTTGAAATCCCTCCATCTCCTGGCATCCAACGATAAGCATTTCTTCCTGACTCCTCCAGTGTCAGGAATATCAAATGTCATCTGATAAAGAAGAGGTTAAACATATTATATATACCAGAAACATTAAAAGAATGGTCAAACAATGAAAAAAGATCTTACCAAAATCATCTCCCACAACTGAGAGATAATCGCTTTATCCACACCTCTCCAATCATCATACAGAATGCTTACTTTGGTCTTAGCCTGAGTTGCAACAAAACTCTTAAAATCTTTGGCATTCGGACCTCTAGGAATATCATCATCATCAAACTCAACTACTATCCTCTGATCCTGCGTACGGGAAAGTGATAATTTTGGTAAACGTGTGCAACCACGTTTACCAACCTTTGAACTCTTTTTCATAATAGGAGCATGTGAATGTTCATCCCCAGAGGTATGACCAGCAATATGCTCCTCTCCAGAATCATGTGGTTGATCATCTGAATGATCTGTCATTATCCTTCAAATCAAAAAAACAAGCATCAGTTCACAAATATACAAATTCAAATATTTTAATACTACTGTAATCAAAAAATAGAAAAGTGTACTAGGTTACATAATAGTAAACATTGGTAATATGGTAAGCATGTTAAACAATGGTAAAGATGGAAAAGATGGTCAAGATGGTCAAGATGGTCAAGATGGTAAAAAATGGAAAAAATGGTAAACCTGGTAAACATTGTAAACATGGTAAAGTAATTGTCAGTGAACAAATATACAAATTCAAATATTTTAATACTACTGTAATCAGAAAATAGAAAAGTGTACTAAGTTACATAATAGTAAACATTGGTAATATGGTAAGCTTGTTAAACAATGGTAAAGATGGAAAAGATGGTCAAGATGGTCAAGATAGTAAAAATGGTAAAAATGGTAAACCTGGTAAACATTGTAAACATGGTAAAGTAATTGTCAGTGAACAAAAATAAGCATTTTAAAATTCATGTAATGGTTATAAACTGTTGGGTCGTAGAGGATGGCAAGAGGGGGGGTGAATTGCCTTTTCAAAAAATAATTAACAATTTAAAACAATTATCAATGCAGCGGAAATAAAAAAAGGCAAGACACAATTTGATAACGAAGTTCGGCTTAATTCCCAAGCCTACGTATCCGCTCCCAACAAGAACCGTTGAGAGATTAATATGTCAGCTTGCTTTTTAATGGTTGTAGAAAGAAACCCACTAGCCGTTTTAAGGTAGGCTAGAACACCTTCGTACAGCTTTCTTTTTTATTATGGTTGTAGCAAGAAACCCAATTGAAAGAAAGAATAGAAATGAGAGGTTTGTTTTAATCCAAACCCAATGAAGAACTAAACAAATAAAATAATACAAACACACAGAAGCCTTGAGCGCCAAAAGTGTGAGAGAAGCTGATGGAGAGGGAGCTCAAGCTTCAAGGATGGCAATGGATCACAAGAGGCCTTGGAGATTTGTCGTTAGAGCGTCAAGACATCAAAATATATGTTGGTTGTGTTCCCGGCATCCATGGTTTCTTATTTATAGGAGAAATACCCATAAACACTTCAATATGGCCGTTGGAGGGCTTCCGGAGCCGTTGGGGGTCAAAAGTACAAGTCTGGTCAAAGCCCAACGGCTAGTTTGACTGGGCACACCGGCTGGCCAGTGGTGTCTCACCAGTTGGCTGGTGGTCCACTGGCTGGCCGGTGGTCCAGACAGAGTAGGCTTTCTGTCTGGGTTCCACCGGCTGGCCGGTGGTCATCCACCGGTTGGCCGGTGTCACCAGGCAGTGGGCAAGCCTACTGCATGGGTCCTCCGGCTGGCCGGTGGGCAAGAACCGGTTGGCCGGTGCCCATACCGGCTGGCCAGTGCGCTAACACCGGATGACCGGTGGCTCTGGCAGAAAGCAATGCTTCTTCCAGAGACCACCGGCTGGCCGGTGGTCATCCACCGGTTGGCCGATGTCACCAGGCAGTGGGCAAGCCTACTGCCTGGGTCCTCCGGCTGGCCGGTGGGCAAGAACCGGTTGGCCGGTAGACTCAGAGAGTCCACTATCATCCTTCTTGGGACAACTCCTGGGAAACCTTTTTCCTAGCATCAAAACACTTGAAAACAAGTTAGAACACGATGAGAGTGATTGTGATCATTAAAATCCAAGAGAGAGGGGTACAACAATAAACATGATAAATTAAACTAAACAAACTTAAAACAAACAATAACATATACTTATTTTATTTTAAAACATGTTTTAATAAATAAAAAACTTACAATATCTAACATTTATGGAAAAAATAAATGTAAACAAGAAATAAACATATGTTACCTGTAATTTTAGGAATGTACAGATGGATTGTTTTCCCAAATTCCTTCATCGTGATCGTTCCTTATGGCACAAACTATGTCTTCAACATGATCGTCATTATGTTCTGTTAATATTTCCATTGAAGTAGGGATCTCACATAAATCAGCATATTCATCAAGTTCATCCTCACCAATATATTGTTTTTTCCCTTTAATATTTTCATATACCTTTCAAAAGGATACATCCAACGAAGATATACAGGTCCACAAAGCTTTATTTCTCGAACCAGATGAATCATTAAATGCACCATTATATCAAAAAAAGTTGGAGGAAAATACATTTCCAATTGACAAAGTATTAAAATTGCATCCTTTTCCAAAATGTTCAAAGCATTCACATCAATCGCCTTGTTACAAATTGAATTGAAAAAATAACACAACTTCATTATAGTCTTTCTGACACGAATGGGCAATATTCCACGCAATGCAACTGGTAGAATTTTTTGCATCATGACGTGACAATCATGTGATTTCATACCTATCAACTTCAAGTCCTTCATTGAGACAAAAAATTTTACATTAGAAGAATAACCTTGAGGCACTTTGGTATCATGAAGACACTGACAGAAGCTAATTTTCTCCCTCTTCGATAATGTATGACAAGCCGGGGGAAGAAATGTTCGTCTTCCTTTAGGAGTGGGAGCTAACTCCAAACGTATTCCCATTGATAGTAAGTCTAATCTTGCATTCAACCCATCTTTAGTCTTTCCTTTAATATCTAACAATGTTCCAATAAAATAATCACAGATATTCTTCTCCACGTTCATGACATCAATATTATGTTTAACTTCATTATACCTCCAATATGGTAGCTCAAAAAATATTGACCTTTTCTTCCAAATATGTCTATCATTACCAGATTTCTGTGTCTTTCCCAATGTCACGTCAAGGTTTTTCACCCTCTCAAAATACAGATCATGGGATAAAGGTTTTGGAGCAGTATCAAATTCTTGTGAGCCATTAAATGCCTTTTTTAGTCTTCTATAAGGGTGTTCCATAGGCAAAAACTTTCAATGACCCATGTACACTGTTTTCCTCCCATGATGCAATTGACAATAGGATGTCTGTTGTTCGCAAATTGGACATGCTTTATGCCCTTTAACACTGTATCCAGACAAATTTCCATACGCTGGGAAGTCATTTATAGTGAATAGAAGCACTGCATGCAGTTGAAAATATTCCATTTTATAAGAATCATACACCCTAATACCATCAGCCCATAACAGTTTCAAATCATCAATCAACGGTGACAAGTAAACATCAATATCATTACCGGGTTGCTTTGGACCAGAGATCATTATACTCAACATGACATATTTGCGCTTCATACAAACTTTAGGAGAGAGGTTGTAAATTACCAATAAAACAGGCCATGAACTATGTGTGCTACTGAGTGTTCGGTATGGATTCATTCCATCTGTGCACAACCCTAGTCTGAGATTTCTTATTTCATTTCCAAATGTAGAATACTGCGCATCAATTTTCTTCCATTGTGGACAATCAGCTGGATGACGTATTTTTCCATCACATACCCGCTCTTCAGCATGCCATCTTAACCTTTTTTCATCATGTGAATTAGCAAATAAACGTTTGAAACGATTAATTATAGGAAGAATTCAAAATACCTTTGAAGGGAGCTTTGTAATCTCTACATCACCCTGTGATTTTTCTTTCACCTTATACCGTGATGTCCCACATTTTGGACACTCTAACAAAAATTCATATTCCTTCCTATATATAATGCAGTCATTCGGACAGGCATGTATTTTCTTGTATCCCAATCCCATCGGGCATAATATTTTCTTGGCTTTGTAATGTGAATCTGGAAGATCGTTATCTTTTGGAAGAATGTCTTTCATCAATTGTAGCAGCTCTGTAAAACTTTTGTCACTCCATCCATGCTTCGCCTTTAGGTTAATCAATCTTAACACTGCCGAAAGAACCGTAAAATCTGTACAACCGGGATATAATGGTTTTTCAGCATCACCATATAGACGTGCAACTGTCGGTTCTATCTCAATTTGTTCTGCTACAATATCGCGAATCATTTCTTCAATTCCATCGGAGTTACCATCTTGCGAATCATCATCATCAGTGACATTCCGTCCAGTTTCACCATGCCAAATCCAAGGGCTGTAACTCGGATTAAAACCATGACATATCAGATGATCTTTTATCTCTCTACTTTTCAACTTCTTCATATTCAAACATTTCAGGCATGGACAGAAAAAAATGTCACTACTTGGAACATTTCGTTTTGCAAATTCCAAAAAGGCATTAACACCTTCCTCAAATTCATTGCTCATTTGATGTGCCGTAATCCAACTTCGACTCATTATTACCTATAACAAATATCAACAAAAAATATATATTTTTAAGATAAGACAAAACATGTTTATATTAAAAAAATCATAATTTGAATGTAAAAAAATTTAAAATATAAAACAAATCTTGAAAGTAGTAGTAGTTTTCATAAGTACCCAACACCAAATAGCTATACATCGTAAGTGTCATGTTAAAAATATGAATATAGACCATTTGTTTTATGTTTAATAATATTGTCATATTATCTGATCATTCTGATTATATATTAGAATTACTATATCCTTTTGATCCGATATATAATCTAAGGAGATTAATATTTCTTTAGAAAAAGTAATGTTAATATCATGGTAATGTAAAAAAAAGTATATGTCGAACTATATATATGTAATACCAATAAAAAAATACATATGTGTTTGTCCTGGGTTTCACACATAAATCAACTCATCTCATAGATTAAATTTTTGAATCATCCTACATAATACTTATTTTTATAACTTAGGGAATGAAAATAATAAAAGTTTTGATTTATGATACTCATTATGGGTAAACATGATATATATAAATATAATATCTAATCTCATAAAAAGATATCCATGGGGGTATAAGAGCATACACAAAGCACATGATCAAAAAGATAAGTGAAACAGTTCTATATAATCATAGATCATAAAACCTGAGTCCAAGTATAACAATTTTAGCATAACATAAGACATGATTTATATGATAGTGGGAACATGATTTAAAAAACCTTATTCACAAGATAACAGCATTGGTATGTGGAATAACATAAGAGTGTGGAACAAACATAATCATATAAGTCATAACATATGTCAAGGGAAAACATAGTTTCATTCACCTCATATTGGGATATGTTAATCAGATTTCCTATAATTTATTATGATATTTCTTACCAGGAACATCACATAACACATTGGACATGGTATAACCATCTGTATCCCATATTGATCTATGATATATAATGCATTTTCTAATGCATTAGAAGGATATTATGGACCCAAATGTCACATAATGACTAACCATATATATGGGTGAATCGTGATCATCAAATCATTTATAACACTTTCGTAGATCAATTAACTAACAAAAATGAAATGGGGGTCATAATTGTTTTTACAAAACATAATAATTATTAATACATAAAAATGTGTTTTGATGGTAAGATAAGATAATATACCTAATTCAATCTAATTATCATTAAATTATTTCTACCTAGATAGAAAAGACCTTTATAAAAAATATAATTTAACTTGAGAATGAAAAGAAAGTACCCTTTACCTTTTTTATAATGAAAAATCTGAAAAGGATGATAATAATATTTAGGTATTATAATTTTTTTATGAATTATTAATAATAAAAGAAATCACCTCACTTGGTTTTGTTGAAAATCGGACATACCATCGTATTCAAGAAATCAGATACACTTTGCATGAAAAAGTCCATCATTTTTAGGAGATGACTGAAAGAAGAAATGTATTATCAGACTCACCATGAGTACAGAATGAAATATTTGATTGTAATAGGTATGAATTGATATTTTTATGAATGCAGATGAAAACAGATGATGGTTTTCTGATCTAGGAGTTCTAAAAATCATAATTTTTTGAAAAAATATTATGATGTAATAATGTTGAATGAAATTTTAAGGATAGGTATTACCGATTGTACCTGGTCCAATTTCATTCATGAAAATAATTTTCTGGACAATCATATTGAAAATATGATTTTAAGAAAATAAGTAGTACCAATCTTCATCCAGAAAGACACATTCCAGCTAAGTAGGAAATAATAATGTTGCTGGAAGAATGGAACGTTACAGTACCACCCATTATTTTTCAGATTTTGCTGAAGCTAATCCACAATGTTTTAATAACCATTTGCGAGTTGAATGTTGCGAGTTGAATGAACATAATAACCATTTGCAATAAAAAAATTCCACGAGATTTAAAAACGAACGAAAAGCACATCAAGAATCGAAACAAAAACGAACGAAATAAATTCGTGGAAGGCTTACTTGAATGTCGCGAGTTGAGATGATAGATCCGAGATCAGTGAAGAAGATAAACAATGAAGCCAAAATGAGTGTAATGCAGGCGATCGACGAGCCGATTAGGGTTTACCGCGCAAGAGAGAGACGAGTCGGCGACTGTCAATCGAAAAAATCGTAAATGACAGAACACGGGCTTTAATTTTTTTAAATGCTTTATAACGTCGGTTATTATATAACCGACGTTATAAACTATTTTTTAGCTTTTTTACGTCGGTTATCTTAAAACTGACGTAAAAAGGCTTCCGCGCTTTGGTTTTTTACGTCGGTTATTTTATAACCGACGTAAAAAACGCGTAGATATCGGGGTTTTTTACGTCGGTTTCCAAATAACCGACATAAAAAAACCCGATATCTACGCGTTTTTTACATCGGTTATCAAATAACCGACGTAAAAAACCAAATCCCCCGGGGGGTTTTTACGTCGGTTATAAAATAACCGACGTAAAACACACCGCGCTTTGGTTTTTTACGTCGGTTATTTGATAACCGACGTAAAAAACCCGCCGCGCATTGGTTTTTGATGTCGGTTATTTGATAACCGACGTAAAAACCCAACAGGCGTGATTTGTAACGTCGGTTATTAAAATAACCGACGTGAAAAATCTACTCACCGCATTGTTACGTCGGTTATATATAACCGACGTAAAAAATGGTGACGTAAAAAACGATTTCTGCACTAGTAATGGTTTCAAATAAACATCAATATTCTTTTTTGGATGTAATAGGATTAATAAGGTCAAAAAGATATAAGGATCCTTTATCAAAATCCATGAAGGTAAATTTTATAGAGTTATAGAGACAGACCAACATGAATACTGAATACCATAAGAATCAAACAGACAGAAATCATCAGTAGAAAGACCCAATCGCACGTTTCGGACTTCTAAAGCAAAAGATAGATGCACTCAGTCAAAATGTTTCCATGACTCACCATCATATGGATGATTCAATTTTTTATCAGTTGAAATCTTGGTTTTATGACATGACATCATTGTCTCTGTATTCTGAGACATAAATAAATGCTGCAACCTGGGTGTAAACGGGAAATATCTCAACTTTTTTACAAGAATCAATCCATACTTCCTTGGTTGATATTCTTTATACCTTGATTTTCCACATGTGGGAAAACTTCCCAATGACTCATTTTCACCAGAATATAAGATGCAATCATTTCCACATACACGAATCTTCTAATAACTAAGGTCCATATTACGAACCAGCCTCTTGCTCTTATAGTAATTTTCAGGAAACACATTTCCTTCAGGTAACAGTGTTTTAACCAAAGAAATTATCTGATCAAAACAATTGTTTGACATTCCATTATCTGATTTAATAGCCATAAATTTTGCAACTGCTTCTAATTTCCTTATCTTGCAAACAGGATATAATGCATCCTCAGCAAACCTCAACAACTCATAAAATTTAGATGGTACCAACTCAGAAGTTAAATCAATATCATCTTGAGTTTCAATTTGTTTAACAGATAGACCTGAAACATCATGTACTAAATTTTTAAACCGTGATGGATCCTGAATCAAATTATTAGTATCTTCTCTAGAACTGCGTTCACCGTGTTGATACCAAAAAACATAATCTGGTTGAAAACCAAAATGTAAGAGATATCCCACAACGTTATCAAATGCGTCAAATGTTCTCAAAGAACATTTTTTACAAGGACACTTAATTGTTCCTTATGAAACAAATTATAGTTTTGATTATGCAAATGATAAGAAAGCATCAACACCCTCAATATATACAGGATTTAAACCAGAACTGTTTGGATTTCTACACTAATTTATCCAAGCACGGTCATCTAATAATGATTGTTGTCGACTTCCTTGTTCTATATTTTTCTACAAAATATAAAATCATTATTGTTTTTGAATAATTTAAAATAAGAAAAACACTATCCAAAAAAGAGAAGATAAATAATTACAGCTAATTCTTACTAATTACCACTAATTATGGGCGACACAATTTCCAGTGGATTGGTAGTTTCTCTTTTATCTGATGGCTCATTTACTTGCAACTTTCTCACACTGAAATCACAATGAAGAACCTACTCATAGGTACGCATATCCATTCTTGTGCATACGAGAATGCATAAGCGTACCTCCAACTAGATTCTTCACTGTGATTTCAGTGTGAGAAAGATACAAGTAAACGAGTCGTCGGACAAAAGAGCCCCCTTTTCGTTGATTAATCGTCTTCTTGAAACTGTCACCACTTAAAAACATTATGAAAAATGTGGTCCTACAGATTCATATCCAATATCATTCATACGAGATTGAATATGCATACATAAAAGCACATTTTTCATAATGTTTTGAGTCGGTGAGAGTTGAAAGGAGAAGAGTCATCGAGTAAAAGGATTTTCGCCAATCCATTGGAAATTATGCCAAGTTCTTACAATTTATTAAGATTATCCCTATTTATTACTAATTATTTATAATTATTTCTAATTATTTCTAATTATTTCTAATTATTACTAATTATTTCTAATTATTGCTAATCATTGCTAATTATTGCTAATTATTGCTAATTATTACTAATTATTTCTAATTATTGCTAATTATTATTAATTAATGCTAATTATTACTATTTATTGCTATTTATTACTATTTACTACTAATTATTACTATTTATTACTATTTATTACTATTTATTACAAATTATTAGTAATTATTGCTAATTATTAGTAATTATTATTAATTATTTCTAATTATTTCTAATTATCGATAATTATCGATAATTATCGCTAATTATCGCTAATTATTGTTTTCTAATTATCGCTTGCTAATTATCACTTGCTAATTATTGCTTGCTAATTATTGCTTGCTAATTATTGCTAATTATTGCTAGTTATTGCTAATTATTGCTAATTATTGCTAATTATTGCTAATTATTGCTAACTACTGATAACTAATACTAATTATTACTAATTATTACTAATTATTACTAATTATTACCAATTATTAGTATTTATTATTAGTTATTATTATTTATTATTATTTATTGCTAATTATTGCTAATTATTGCTAATTATTTCTAATTATTGCGAATTATTGCTAATTATTGTTCATTATTTCTAATTAATACTAATTAATACTAATTATAACTAATTATTACTAATTATTACTAATTATTAATAATTGTTATTAATTATTACTAATTATTACTATTTATTAGTATCTATTACTATTTATTACTATTTATTAGTATTTATTAGTATTTATTAGTATTTATTCCTAATTATTCCTAATTATTGATAATTGTTGATAATTATTGCTAATTATTACTAATTATTGCTAATTATTGCTAATTATTGTTAATTATTGCTAATTATTGCTAATTATTGCTAATTATTGCTAATTATTTCTAATTATTTCTAATTAATCCTAATTAATGCTAATTATTACTAATTATTACTAATTATTACTATTTATTACTATTTATTTCTAATTATTACAATTTATTACTATTTATTACTAATTATTAGTAATTATTAGTAATTATTAGTAATTATTGGTAATTATTAGTAATTATTAGTGATTATTACTAATTATTAGTATTTGTATGTATTTATTGCTAATTATTAGTATTTATTAGCATTTATTACTAATTATTAGTATTTATTAGTATTTATTACTAATTATTAGTATTTATTACTATTTATTACTATTTATTACTAATTATTATTAATTATTAGTAATTATTAGCAATTATTACTAATTATTAGTATTTATTTGCATTTATTACTAATTATTAGTATTTATTAGTATTTATTAGTATTTATTACTAATCATTAGTATTTTTTACTATTTTTTAATAATTATTACTAGATATTCCTAATTATTACTAATTACCGATAATTATTACTAATTAACGTTAATTACTATTAATTAATGCAAATTGTTGTAAACTACCGCGACTAATTACTAATTACCGCTAATTATTTATATTCATTACCAATTATCATTAATAATTCCTAATTACTACTAATTATTAATAATTAGTACTAATAATTTCAATTTATTATTACAAATAAATACTAATGACAAAAACAATCTAAATCTAATTTAATTACAACTAATTAACAATAATTAAAATTAATATAAAAAAATTAAATAAATATTAAATTAAATAAAACATAAATACCTTTAAACTTGATCTTTTATAGGTGTAGATGACTTCAAAACTTGTTCATAAAAAAATTCAACTCAGAGAAATTTTAACTCTAAAATTAGAGTTTAGAGAGAGAGAAAGTAGGAATTAAGAGGAAGAATGAAAAAAACGGATGTGGGGTATATATAGGTTAGATTATTTATGACAATATTATTTGCAACGGGAGTCCCGTTGCAAATACCTTCGGTCGCATTGATTGTTGTCGGTGGTTAAAAGGGTATTTGCGATGGGACCCGTCACAAATAGTGATCTGCCGACACACTATTTGTGACGGGGGCAGATCCCGTCGCAAATAGTATTTACCGTCGTCGGGTATTTGCGACGGGGGGTACCTCCCCGTCACCAATAGTATTTATCACCGCTGGGTATTTACGACGGGGAGGTCCCCCCATCGCAAATACCCTTCCCGCGGTTTAGTGCCCAATCTGTGCAACACAGCGCCAAACCTTTTGTTGCGGGACCCCTAATCCCGTAGCAAAAAAACTAATTATTTGCGACGGGATTAGGGGTTCGTTGCAAATAATCTCTTCGATGGACTATTTGTGGCGGGAATAGATCTCGTCTCAAATAACCCGTCACAAAAGGCCATTTTTCCGTAGTGTTAGTAGTATTGATCCATTGTTCATCAACAAGTAGATCATAAGACCCTCTGAAAGAAGGTGGACATTGCCTCATGAAGGACTCAACAGAATGTTGTTCACTTATTTTCTCATTTGGAAGTCCACCATGATTCGTGGCTTGAGAAAGCTATGTGATCATAGCAACAAAATTTTACATTCCAACTCCCATAGCATTCAGTTTCTCGGGAGTACAATCGTTGCATTGTCCATCACAATCACCATTAACACAATTCCTTCGAATTCCATCCATTGACTAAAACCAAAATCATGGAGTAAGAAAGAGTTATCATAATGAGGAACCACATAATCCTAAAAATACACTTATAGGATGTATAAATTATGACACCATCATTAATCTATGACACCTTAGGTTTATCCTAGGTTATTCATAACTAACTTATATTTAAATCCTCCATGATGGTTCATGAAGAGTTTGTGAATTCCCAATGTATATCTGATCGCATAGCGATTCACTATTCAATTTCACCCTTACACCGCTGTTTTAAACTAGTTTTGTAATGAATATTAAAAATATAATAATAAATTTCACTTCATGTTTTATTCAATGAATTAATTTTTATTACTGTTAAAAAGGGAAATTATACTTGTTTTGATATTTTCATGAAGGTGGGGGTGATTTGGAGGCCTGGAGATCATTTAGAAGAAAAATGGGTCAAACTGAATGGCATCCCATGGACATCTATCCACTGTTTTGAACATTACGAGAATTTTGTGCATTCAAATGGTCTAAAACTTGGTGTTCCTCTCCAAAACATCATGGTATACAACTCTTATTGAGGAACCAAAGTCTAGTTCTGCCATTTGTTGGCCCATACGAACCATTCTGTTCAGGGGATAGAATCTTCCCAAATTCAAAGGTTTGTTTCGGACTTTTGATCATATCTCCCAATCCAGTTGTCTAATGGCATCCAAATTAAACAAGGAGACATTCAAGATTCCTTCCAACAACTCTTTTCTTTTGGTCAAGTGGTTATATGGATTTATACTATTCCAAAACTGAGACACAAGTGGTATCTCAAAAATAGGGTGCCCAAAACCATGTCCCATTTTGGCTATAAAAAAAACCATGGGAACCTCATTTGTAAGTTGATCCAAGGAGTGAATTTCTAAAAACTTTGAGTTCCATAGGAGTCCTCTCCTCATCCTAGAAGTTCTGGATGCCCCTATCCTCATAGGGGTATCAATAATGAAGAAGGAGTTCCACTCGAGCTTCATCTTCCTCCCGATGTCGAGCTTAACGGTGGACGGTCATTTTGAGGGAACTACACACACTTGGGAGGGAGTTCCAACACTTGTTCTTCTACTGGTTTTTTCTAATTTTTGTTCTAAATATTTCACTTATTTATTATCTTGACATTATTCTCCTCTAATTTCATTTCTATTTTTATAATTAAGTGAAATGGTTTTTATTTCAACAGCGATTGGGTTGAGATTTCAAGTGGGAATCTTGGGTTGTTCCAATTGGACAAGACAAGAGTCCTATTTATCTCACACATACATAAGATTTTAGTATTCTTTGGTATCCTTTATTCTCTATTATTTATACCCAAACCTTGACAACATGATTTTTGTGTCAAGGGGTGGTTCTTTGAGCATCGTTTAAGAGGCAAGAGGGAAGTTGAGATCTTGACAACCCTCAACCAAAGGATTCCATTAAACCATGTGTATTTTTTAGAATTATGAACTCACCAAGATTTTTAGTGAACTTGAAATGATATTCTTATCTCATAATTCTAAAACACCACTTTTATTTATAAACTATTAAACTCTTTAAATCAAGTCATTTTCTTTAAACTGTTTTAAAACCACCCCTCTTTTAGTACATGTTATTAAAAACGCACACTCTAAACCCACCAACACTCCTTGAGAGATGACCTAGGGTCTATACTAGACTAAAAATCAACCTTAAAATCATAATCAATTTGACTTGTCATGACAGCGCGTTCAAATTTTGGTGCTGTTTCTGGGGAGCGCTTTGGTTTTTAGTGCGTGTTTTCTATAAGATTTTTGTAAATTTTGTGAATATTTATTTGTTTTATCTTATACCTTTAGCTATATTTTTGTGTTCTGATTTATTTCTTGTGTAGGTTTTGTGAATGATGCATTCTAATATGAGAGATTTACCACCTTTCAAACCCAAACCGGAGAGGATCTTATGTCAGCAACCCCGAGACGCACAAGAGAACCCTTTGAAGGAGGACACACAAGACAACAACACTCTTCTTGATCCTTCATCTTCTTCTTCAAGAAACAACATCAAAACTGAAATAAACTTGCATAAAATGGATGAAAATAAATAGACATTAAAATAACTAACCTTGCCTAATGTTGATATCCAACCCACATACATTCAAATGCAAGGCGAGGCACCCAATTTTGAACTAAAATCTAGTCTAATTCATTTATTACCAAGATTCCATGGACTCGCTGGAGAAGATCCACATAAGCATTTAAAAGAATTTCATATTATTGGTTCAACATTAAAACCTTCTAATGTGGATTAATAACAAGTAAATCTTAGAGCATTCCCATTTTCTTTAGAAGATATAGTAAAATATTGGTTATATTATGTTAATTCTCCAATAAGAGGTTGGGCGGACATGAAATGCCTTTTTCTTGAAAAATATTTCCTAGCCTCTCGAATTGCAACTATAAGGAAAGAAATTTGTGAGATAAGAAAATATCAAGGGGAAACACTTCTGAATATTGGGAAATATTTAAAATATTATGTTCAAGTTTTCCACACCACCAAATAAGTGACCAACTATTAATACAATATTTTTATGAAGGTTTAATCTCTATTGATAGAAACATGATTGATGCTGCTGAAGGTGGTGCACTGGTAGATAAGACCCCAATTTTTGCAAGGACCTTAATTGAGAACATGGCGTAAAACACTCAACAATTTGGTTCAGGGTCCAATGTCCCCATTCGAGGTTTCCATGAGGTGAAAAGTACTGAATTAAAGAAGAAGGTGGACATGAAGTTTGAGGAGGTAAGTACCCTTCTACGACAACTTGCTCTCTCCCAAGGGAAATCTAAATCTTCTCCTCCCATCCATTTTGGAATCTACTCTTCTCACACCCATTATTCTGACCAATGCCCCCAATTGAGAGAAAATTCTTAGAGTTATGAGGCAATATTTCCAAGATGCCCTTATAACCAACCCTTTAGGAAAGAACCATACTATCCATCCAACTCTGGGTGGAAAGAAAACCAAGGTTATAGGAAAGGGGGTATTCAAACCAGCCTCATCAACCATGGAACCAACAAGGTCAGAGTATTCATCCACCACCACCACCCAGAAATCCCCAACCACCCCAAAGGCCTTTCCAACCGCCCCCTCCCAAAACCGAGCCTATCCTAGAAGATATGATGAAACAAATGGCTTCCAACAATCTCCAATTCTAACAAACCATCCAAGCTGTCATACAAGACCTCAAAACCCAATTAGGACAACAAGCTAACTCGGTGGGGGAAATTCAAAGTCATGGGTCGGGTGAACTACTCTCTCAACCAGTATTTAACCCTAGGGATAAAGAAAATGTTAGTGCCATCACCCTTAAGAGTGGAACAAAACTTAAAAACCAAATGAATCCTCCATTAGAATCATCCCCTCATGAGGAAACCACCATCCCAACCACTACAAAAATGGTCCAAGAGAAGAAAATCCTTGTCTTGAGAAAAGTCCTTCCAAAGGAAAGAGTGTGTATGTCGATGAGTCTTTTATCCCAACCATTCCTCTTCCATTTCCCCAAAGGGACAACCAACCAAGAAAACAAAAGGAAACTGAAATTGATAAGAAAATATTGGAAACTTTCAAAAGAATTCAGGTTAACATTCCTTTGATTGATGTCATGAAGAAAATTCCAAGATATGCAAAGTTTTTAAAGGAGATGTGTACACATCGAATGAGACTTTATGGTGATGATAAGGTAAGATTGGGGAGGAATGTCTCTGCATTGATAGAACCATCACTGCCTACCAAATGCAATGATCTCAGAACTCTCTTTATTCCATGCACCATAGGTGAGTATTCATTTTCCAATGCTATTCTTGATTTAGGTTCTCCTATAAATTTGATGCCTCACTCAATTTACTCTTAATTGTAGGTTGGATATTTGAAGCCAACTGGGATATTCGTTCTGCTAGAAAATCGGAGTACAACACTCCCTTCTGGTGTGTTAGATGATGTTCTTTTGAGGGTTCAAAATTTAATTTTTCCTACTGATTTTTATGTGCTTAAAATGGAAGATGATAGGATGATTGGACACTCCCCAATTATATTGGAGAGACCTTTCTTGAAAACTTCCAAAATCATAATTAATGTTCATAATGGTACATTATCTATGGAATTTGGTGGTGACATATTCTAGTTCAACATCCTTGATTCCATGAATCTCCCCTTAGAAGAACATTCCTCTCTCTCAATAAATTCAATTGATGTACTCCCTTCCCATGAAAACACTTCATTCTATTCCCTAGACACCCTTTCTAAGTTTTAATCCTTGATTTAAATTCTTAGTAGTGAATCATGCATTTATTTTTTTAGTGTTCTAGAAAAATGTCATGCATGTTTATTAATTAATGATTTCTTGAACACTGAGGATCTAATGACCATCGATGATGTTGTTAAGCTTGTAAAAGCTCATTCCTCATCTGAGGATGATACTATTGAGTAGTTAGATGAGATCGGTGACCTATCACTTTCACACACACTCACATCAATCCAAAATCCACCTGAATTGTAACTAAAACAATTGCCTCAAGATTTAAAATGTTCATATCTTGAGAATGGAAACAAGTTGACCGTCATCATTTCTAGTTTGCTCCCTCCTAAGCATGAATTGTGACTAGTTGAATTTTTGAGGGAGTATAAACAAGTTTTGGGATGGACACTTGCTGACATCCCTGGTATTAGCCCATAAATTTGTACACATCATATTTTATTAAATGATGAGGCTAAACTAGTGAGGAAGCCACAATGTTGACTGAACCCAAACCTCCTAGAAGTTGTGAAAAAGGAGGTCACAAAATTATTGGCTGCTGGAATCATTTACCCCATCTCTGACAGCCAATGGTTCGGTCTTGTTCAAGTAGTTCCTAAAAAAACTAGCCTTACAGTAATCAAAAATGAAAACAATGAATTGGTTCCAACTCGTGTGAAGAATAGTTGTCGTGTCTGTATAGACTATCGTCGACTAAACCAACACACTAGGAAGGACCATTTCCCTTTTCCATTCATTAACCAAATGCTAGAGAGGCTAGCGAGTAAGTCCCACTACTATTTTCTTTATGGGTATTTTGGATACTTTCATATCCATATTTCCCCCAAGGATCAGGAAAATACAACCTTCACTTACCCCTTTGGCACATTTTCATATAGGAGGATGTCATTTAGTCTTGCAATGCTCTGGGTACTTTCCAGTGATGCATGGTTAGTATTTTTTCGAATTACCTAGAAAATTTCATGGAAGTTTTCATGGATGATTTCACTATTTATGGATCCTATTTTGATGAATTTTTAAGTAGTCTTGGTTCAGTCCTATGTTGTTGTATTGAAAATAACTTTGTATTAAATTATGAGAAATTTCATTTCATGGTGCGACAAGGTATAGTTTTGGGACATGTCATTTCTGATGATGGTATCTAAGTAGATAAATCAAAAGTGGATGTCATTTCTTCCATTCCATTCCCCAAAAATGTATGGGATGTGTGGTATTTCCTAGGTCATGTTGTATTTTACCATCGTTTCATCTGTGACTTTAATAAAATTTCACTCCCCCTCTCCTGATTACTCCAAAAATAAAAAGATTTTTTTTTTTTTTGATAAAGAATGTGAGGAAACTTTTAATAAGTTAAAATGGAGTATCACGTCACCCACAGTAATCCAACCACCTCAGTGGGATTTACCATTTGAGTTCATGTGTGACACCTCTAACTATGCATTTGGGGCAGTCTTGTCACAAAGGGTCGATCGAGATCCACATGTCATTGTCTATGCCTCACATACTTTGGTCCCTTCCCAAGAAAACTACACCAAAACTGAAAAATAATTATATTCCATTGTGTTTTCCTTGGATAAATTCAGTTCGTATCTTTTAGGGTCCAAATTTATTGTGTTCTCAGACCATACATCCCTCTGGTATCTCCTTAAGAAACCGAAAGCCAAACCACTTCTCATTCTTTGGATTCTCCTCCTTCAAGAATTCAATCTTGAAATTAGAGATAAAAAAGGAGCAGAGAATGTGGTGACTGACCATATCAATAGGAATCCCCCATCCTCGGGCATTTAATCATCCCATTGTATTCCTATAAACGGCATGTTTCATGATGATTAATTGTGCCGAGTGAAAGATATTATTCATTGGTATGAGGAAATTGTAAATTATTTGGTAGCATCTTTCATTCCCATTGATTTCAATAAAAACCGAGTTAGTCGTCTAAAACATGAGTCTCGTTGGTACATTTGGTATGAACCCTACCTTTGGTGCACATGTAGTGATCAAGTCCTTAGGTGTTGTGTCCCCGATAGCGAGTTTCAGTCTGTCCTTAGATTCTGCCACACTCTTGATTGTGGGGCCCACTTTGATCCCCAACAGACTGCTTGCAAAATCCTTGATTCTAGTCTCTTTTGGCCAATAATTTTTCAGGATGCCCATGATTTTTTTAAATCTTGTCCTCGTTGTCAAAGAATGGGTAATGTATCTAAAATAAATGAAATGACACAACAACCATTTCTCTTTTATGACATTTTTTATGTTTGGGGTATTGACTTTATAGGGTTATTTCCCAATTCCTTTGGAAACTTGTACATTCTTCTGGAAGTTGATTATGTGTCAAAATGGGTATAGGAATGAGCTACAAGGACTGATGATTCTAATGTAGTTGTAGAATTTTTTAGAACCCAAATCTTCTGTAGGTTTGGCTTACCTAGGTTCATCATCACTGACCAGGGTTCCCATTTCTGCAACTGAACAATGCAGTCACTTTTTCATCGGTATGGGATCGGTCACCAAGTTTCTACTGCTTATCACTCATAGACCAATGGTCAAGCCAATGTGTAAAATAGAGAGGTAAAACAAATTCTTGAAAAAATATTTCAACCCAATAGAAAATATTGGAGTCTTCGACTTGATGATTCATTATGGGCATATCGTACTGCTTTCAAAACTCCCATTGGAATGTCACAATATCAGCTAGTGTTTGGAAAGAGTTTTCACCTGCCTGTTGAGATTGAGCACCGGGCCTACTAGGCCACCAAACACTGCAATTATAATCTTTCTGGTGAAGGTGCTCAAAGGAAGTTGTAGATTCAGGAGTTGGAGGAAATGAGAAGAGATGCATATGAGAACTCCATGATTTATAAGGAGAGAATTAAGACTACCCACGACTGTATTATCCTTAATCATCAGTTCCACATTGGACAGAAGGTCCTCCTCTACAATGCAAGGCTGAAGTTGCATCCATGTAAGCTTCGTTCCTATTGGTTTGGACCATATACTGTTACTAATGTCTCTCTATTCGGTGTTGTCTAGGTTCAAAATAAAGAAACCAAGCAAACCTTCATTGTCAATGGGTAGGGGCTAAAACACTTCTATGAATCCATTTCGGAGTCCCTGATAGAGGAAATCCATGTTCAAGAAGCAATATATGAATGAAACTCACCAGGTTTTATCCTTCATTCCCACATTCTCTTCTATTACAGTGAGGAAACTTCACACTTTAGGTGTGGGGGATGGGTACATTCCTGGGTTAGTTAGGAATTTTCATCTTATTTTTTCTTTCTTCTCTTTTTCACCTTCTTTATGGTATTTTTACTTTTCCCCGTCTTGTTGATTTCATTAGGATTTTAATCACCTTTCTTATTTCTTCTCTTTTTTTGTCTTCTTTATGGTATTTTCACTTTTCCCCATATTTCTGGGTTTATTAGGATTTTCATTTTCTTTCTTCTTTCTTCTCTTTTTCTCCTTATTTATAGTATTTTTAATTTACCCCCTCCCCCCTTATGGTCACAAAATCATGGAACTTACTGAAAATGCATGTTGAAATTTTTGATTCCATATTGATTTAACATTTTATAAAAAAACATGTCGCTATTTTGGATTGAATGTTTGTATGAATTTAACACCAGAGAGTGATTTTTAGTGAATTGGTTTTCTGTTAATGATATAAATGGTTGTATCACTGTGAAACATTTGAGATGATTGATGCCCCTTGTGTGAGTAGTTTTTGGGAAAAATGTGTCACTAATATTTCCACACATTTTTGCACAAAACCACAAAGTGTGAATATTTCTTACTTAATATAAGGTAAATATATGTTAGGTTAATATTTTTCAGCTTTAAATGATATTTCCATACGTTCATTCTTTATCTGATCTGTTTCATTACTGTACCGGATTGAATTATGCGTGTGTACCTAATGTCTGACTGTTGTACACCCTAAAAAATGGGATTTGTATTGGGCAGGTCAAAAACCACTCCTCCTCAACCCTTTATCATGTTATAACCATTTTAATTATTGTTGTGAGGATATCAAACAAGGGTTGAGATATGAGTGTGAGATTTGTTCCAAATGCAACTTCTAAAAAAGAAAAAATAATAAATGAGGGGAGTGATGAAATGTGAAACATATAAGGACATCTAGCTCAGGATCTTATGGTTTTACTTCTGGTAATGCTTAAGTGAGTGGGTCTTGAAATATTATTTCAAAGGATGTAGGGAAAGTTCAGTGGAAAAAATCATTTAAAGTTGAATAATGTTAAAATAACCTATATTTATTGGACTGAAAGTGGAAATAATAACATGGAATGGTTTTCACACACACACATGGAGAGTTAGTGGAATGGTTGATTTTTAATTCCTTTCTCAATTTGGTGTCATGAATCTCTTTGAATTTCATTGTGATATGATTTATGAGACATATTTTTTCATTTTCACTAGGAAGAACTCCTTGGTTTGGTTCGTACATTGATCACATTACTTTAATGAATTAAAATTTCCTCAAATGTTAAATCTTCATGATTTTGGGAATATATACATGCATCATTTTTTGGATATGTGACTTTTCCCAGGAGTGCAAATGTTTAGGTGTGGGGGTCTGATCACATAGTGATTCACTATTCAATTTCACCCTTACACCACTATTTTAAACTAGTTTTTTAATGAATATTAAAAATATAATAATAAATTGAACTTCATGTTTTATTCAATGAATTAATTTTTATTACTGTTTAAAAGGTCAATTATACTTGTTTTGATATTTTCTTTGAAGGTGGAGGTGATTTTGGAGGCCCGGAGATCATCTAGAAGAAAAATGGGCCAAACTGCATGGCATCCCATGGACATCTGTCCACTATTTTTAACAATAAGGGAATTAAGTGCATCCAAATGGGATGAAACATGGTGGTCCTCTCCAAAACCTCATTATATAAAACTCTTATTGAGGAACATAATCCTAATTCGGCTATTTGGTGGCCCATCCAAACCATTATATCTAGGGGATTGAATCTGCCCGAATTCAAAAGTTTGTTTCGGTATTTTGACCATATCTCCCAATCCAATTGTCTAATGGAAGAAAAATTTGACAAGTAGATATTCAATAAGACTTCCAAAAACTCTTATCTTTTGGTCAAGTCGTTATATGGCTATATACTATTCAAAAACCAAGACACAAGTGGTATCTCAAAAACAGGGTGCCCAAAACCATGTCTCATTTTGGCTATAAAAAGGCACCATGGGCACCTCATTTGTAAGTTAGGTCAAGGAGTGAAGTGCTGAAAATTTGGAGTTCCAGAGGAGCCCTATCCTCATCCTAGAAGTTATGGAGGACCCTATCCTCATATGGGTATCAATAATGAAGAAGGAGTTCCACCCGAGCTTCATCTTCCTCCTGATGTCGAGCTAAACGGTGGACGGTCATTTTGAGGGAGATACATACACTTGGGAGGGAGTTCCAGCACTTGTTATTATACTAGTTTTGTGTAATTTTTGTGCTAAATATTTCACTTATTTCTTATCTTGACATTATTCTCCTCTGATTTCATTTCTATTGTTATAATTAAGTGAAACGCTTTTTATTTCAACACTGATTGGGTTGAGATTTTAAGTGGGAATCTTGGGTTGTTCCAATTAGACAAGACAATAGTCCTATTTATCTCACAAATACATAATATTTTATTATGATTTGGTATCCTTTATTATCTATGCTTTATATCCAAACCTTGACAACACGATTTTTGTTTCAAGGGGTGGTTCTTTGAGCATCGTTTAAGAGGCAAGAGGGAAGTTGAGATCTTGACAACCCTCAACCAAAGGATTCCATTAAACCATGTGTATTTTTTCAAATGACGAACTCGCCATGATGTATAGTGAACTTTAAATGATATCCTTATCTCATAATTCTAAAACATCACTTTTATTTATCAACTATTAAACTCTATAAATCAAGTCATTTTCTTTAAACTATTTTAAAACCACCCCTCTTTTAGTACTTCTTATTAAAAACGCACACTCTAAACCCACCAATGATCCTTGAGAGATGACCTAGGGTCTGACCTAGACTACAAATAAACCTTAAAATCATAATCAATTTGACGTGTCACGACAGTGCATTCAATATCCCCTGGGATTGTCAAACCAGATGTGCATCAAGGCCTGTTGTCATGTACCAGGTTACGTCAAGTCAGGCCCAGCAAACCTTGTCAAAGTTATTACTTATAGGTACATATTTGTGAGAGCCATATCCACTTTTTGTATCCAGACATGGATGTATTGCTGGGAAACCACCCACTTCATCCTTTACCAAAATTCCAGGACATTTTCCTATACTTTTTCTTATCCTTATACTTATCCTTAGACACGCCCTTAGGGTTCCCACTAAGGTTTTATCATCCTAGATTCCAAAGGTTAACTAAAAATTTTCAATGATACCAACTACAATGACCCTCTATTTTCATAAATTAATATTACATAACTTTTGTGTAATACTTAAAACATTATACAAACAGATGCCTAAATATTTTACTAGTCTAGTGCCTTCGGAAACATGAAAACATAAACACTTGTACATAAGTGAGCTACATTATCTCTCACTAGGTTCTTCATGACTAGCACCCTTCTTAGACACGTCATAATTAATACATATCTTCATAACCTGGGGAAGGAAACATAAAAATAGGTGATCTCATATGCTCAATAAGGTAAACAAGGGACACATATAAGCATAAGCATGATCATAGGGGTATGAGAATGTGATCCAAAAAATAGAAGATCATACACTGCATATCAAAGACCATATACATGAATCATGGAATAAATATTAGAAATTCATAAGACATGAATCATAAGGAAATAAAGAACATAATCCATGAAACCATAATATGGGAATGAGACATAGAATTGTGGAAGACACATAAAAATATAAAATGATTTCCATATTAGTCAAGGCATTACTTCCAATTACATATTAGTAGTATACGTTCACTCCCCGTACTATCTTGGTAGTAACAGTTCACTCCTGTGGTCATCTTAGTAGTATGAGTTCACTCCTCATACCATCTTGGTAGTCATGGTTCACTCCCATGTACATCTTAGTAGTCAAGGTTCACTGTCAAAACCATCTTAGTCTATCTCGTGAGATATAAATATTTACCAAATTCATTTTAGGGAGATATAGGTCTCACCCATCTCATGATTAAATTATACATATATATGCCACAAATCATAAAAAACATATCATAACACATGAAATTAAATAAGTATCATAAACATGTAATCATAACATATCCTATGGAAAAAATACACAAGTTTCATAATCATTTGATCAAAATCATAACCCATGAAAAGAAGCGGGTTTCAAAAGCATATAACCCATGAAAGAAAACCAATTTTCATAAACATCATGTCATCAAAACATAAATAATTTAGAGAAAAAATATGAATGGAAACATTGAATAATTTCCTTATAAATTCATGAGCAACACCAATGTATGTCATCTTATATGGTAAATAATTTTGATATATCTTTTAAAAACATTTCTTGAGGAAAATATTCTTTCTTCTTTGAAAAATTCATTTTAAAACATAAAAACTTTTGAAAACATTTTTATTTTAAAATAGATTTGAAAACATATAAAATAATCTCAATAAAATATTTTTAAAATACTTTTTCCTTGATAATTATCTTCAAGGATCATTTGAAAACATTTTTTAAATAAAACATATTTTCGATCGAAGAGAGAAATACGGTCAGATTATTCTTAAAAACATTTTTGTAATTATATTAAGTACCAATAAGTGGAAAATAGTAATAATACATTGAGATATCTTAAATAAACATAGTATAAGTAAAATCATTAGTTTTCTTGATATATGGATATTAATATTCCATTAATGGAAGCATAATCATAAACAATCCTGATAAATGATGAGATTGTTTCAATAAAGTCTTACCACATGGTAACTTGGGATCATACTCTTCATGTAAGAAAATGAAATTAAATGGATCTTAACATGTCATGAAAATAAGTTGATTCATGATATAATGTGTCAAATTTAATTATATACACCTCTAAAAAAATTCAGGTGCATAAAAAAACTTGAGTCTCAAAGAAGACAAATTGAGACAAAATTATCTTACAAATTTGGTAACTTTTGAAACATAAACCCCGTGAAAGAAAGATCATAAAATGGATATGTAAATACCCATAAATTTAATATTAATAATCATATAATACATTCATGTTTAGTATATACATCACACAAAATAAAAGAGTGGTGAACATGTCATGTATCTCATAGATATGAAAAGTGAGATGAAATTATCTTACCTTGCGTCTTATCTCCCATCATACTCGTACAAACTTATTGTGTAATAAATATAAATTTATTATAAATCTATAAAAAACATATTATTATATCTAATATAATATATGGTTTGATTATGACTTTATATTACCCTATTTTTAACAATTTTATGTTAAGGTTTCACTTCAGGTAATATCCACTTTGTCCTTCACATGTGTCTTAATTTGTTATATCTTTGGTATTTATACTTATATCATGATTTATAGAATATAAACCATGATATAAATATCATGTATATTAATTATATGTGTATTATAATAATCTATATGATATAGAAGTATGAAATGGAATACACAGTTCATGGATACGGTAGGTCGTACGTACGCATGAACGTTGTTTCTGTTTTATTATCGTATTAAAAGAAATAAATAAAATGAAATATATGTATATATGTATATAATATCATTAAAATATCATTATTATGTTATATTTATCATATAATTTCACTAAAAACATCCTTAATACATTCCATGTAGTGTTTGAACGAATCACATTGCTTTGAGGGGGTAGTAGTCCACAATTCCTCAAATAAAATTATCATATTTACACAAAATGGAAAGTATAAAGATGTGTGTTTTAAAATAATTAAATAAGATTAAGAAAATAATATTTATAATATATATAATATATAAATATCTTACCCATCATAATTACCAACCATGAAATGTGTTAAAGTAAAAACAAACAATCATCATTTCGTGAGGTGGTAGTTCGTTGTACACATAAATAGTATGTTCATTACCCATTAGATATAAGTGTGTGTAAGTGTAGGTAAAAACATTATCATAAAAACATATCAGTATGTTTAGGAAACTGTTTTTTTAATAATCATGGAATAAGTTGAGTTGAGGTGGTGGAGAAAGAAAATAAAATAAAGGAGCTTGAGTAAGGATGTTACCTCTTCTTTGGGTAACTCCTTTTGGTTTTCACCAAAGGGCTTCCTTGGATTGATTTATGACCAAAGGGAGGATTCAAGGAGTAAGGGATATATATTTGGAAATTTATTGGGTATATATTATCTGAACCTAAGTGGTTTGATAGGTGTGAGGAAGGGGGAGAGGTGGTGGCCTTTTATAGGGGAGGAAAAGGACTTTCTTGGTATTTTTAAAAACAAGTTAGGTGTACCCACATTTTTACCTAACAAAAGTCATCACCAAACTCAATAATGGAATGTTAATATAAGAATAATGGTTATCAAATGGGTTTTGGAAAATTTTTTAGGTCATTTTGGCCCTTAAGTTTAAGGTTTATTCCCTTGTTAAGTTTAATTTTACCTTAATCACTATAATTAATTTTAACTGAATTCACTAATATTTTTTATCAAAAAATAATTTGATATTATTAGAAATTATAAATTATGATGATTCCAAATATTTAATCCACTTTTCCAAATTCCAATCACATAAGTTTCAAAAATTAATTTAAAATTAATCCTGTTGACAGGATGACACTGCGGGTTTTTAAAGTAAAAATGATCAAAAGTTTGCTAAGTTTTTATATCCAATTTCAATGTGAAATTGGTTCCAATCACCTAAATTGGATTAATTGATAAAAATTTAATATAATTAAACTTTAAAAGAATTTGAAAATATAATTTAACCTTCTAAATAAATTAGATTAAAAAACAGTTTTCAATTAAAATTCATTATTTTTCACTATTACACATGAGCCTCAGCCTGATTGGTGAGGACTCAGCAAGTGCATCCAAGAGAACTGAGATCAAATCAGGGTGGAGAAAAAATTCTGGGGGTACTGTAGTGGTATTTTAGCGGTACTGTTGCATGAACTGTAGTAGGTATTGTTCGGTATTGTAGCAGCTAGAACTATTCATCCATCTGGGCCTCTGGGCCTCCAATTTGGTCCTCGGGTCCTACAAGGATTTTGGTCCACCCAAAGCCTTCAATCCAGTTGTCTCTTAAGGCCTTCAGGACACCTTAAGGCCTTATGGCCACCCCATGTCATTCGGGCCACATGATCATGCAGATGTACTAGTCAGACTACAAGGGACAAGGCTTCAGATGAGGATTCAAGGGAAGATGCATTCACTAGAGAAGAGCTAACCAGAATTGGAAGAATGAGAGGGTATGACATTGTCATCGGTACCGAGCCTATGCAGCTTTTCATAGGATAGCTATCCAACCATCCCTACGAATGTGGAGTGCTGATATCATGACATATGCTGGGGAGGAGCAGTTCCAAGTTGTCTTGTCTGGGTGATTCCCTCTAAGACCTACGGGTCATGTAATTGTCTTTAAGCCTTCGGGCCTTGTAAGGATTCCACGTCACCCCTTGAAATGTGTATTATCAAAAATAATAAAAAATTAATGCCTTCAGGACATTCCAATCATTATTTTTCACTATTCATTAAAAAATTAAGTTTCTTAGAAAAATCCCAAAAATTCACCTTCAGCTAATTTCAACATTATAAATTAAAAAATGAAGTTTATTTATTCAAATTAAATTTATAAAAGTTTCCAAAATTAATTTTATTTCTTTTTATAGAAGGACATGAAAAGTAGATCATTTTAGAAAATAGTATTTTAATCATATAAAGACTTTACCAAATATTATATTTTTCATTGTCAATATGTTCTATTTATATCAAACCATTATAAATTAAATTTTAAAATTATTTATTACTATTCATATTACTAAGTTTAACATCTTGGTTATAACTATCGCGTTTAAATAATTATAACAATAAAATGATGTTTTGTAGAAATTTGGTGTTGGGTGTAACATACACCAAGTAAGTGTTGCATGTAAGGTGCTCCAAGTTGGTGTTTCATGTAATGTACGTCGAGTCAATGTTATGTGAAAGGAATGATTGACTCAATGAAATTCAAGACATCAATGAAAATTAATTCATTCGGAAAAAAAGGTCCATAAAAACTTAGGGTGTTACACTATCGGCCCTACATATTACAGTATCTAATGGCCTATGTAAAAGATTTAATTGCAGAGTCATGTTACCCCTTATAAATATTAACATGGTTGATGACTTACCAAGTCATATGTCATTGGAGAAGAAGAAGGGTTATATGACCTAATAAATGGTCGACCATTCCCTAGGTATGTCTAACATATTGAACTCAGGTATTACACAATATTCCCATCCTTAACAAGGGTCAATTAACCACATGACCACCCATTCCACTCGGGTGTCATATTAGAAACTAAGAGTCCTACCTAGGAAAACGATGCCTAAATGAAACCAAATATCTAAAAACTCATCACAGCATTTAGCAATGCTTTAAGTTTTGAGGGCTCTACCACAATTGAGCTAGCCCCTTCTTTTTTTTAACACAAATTTTCAATCCAGAAACTAAGTCACGCTAAAAGGTCATTAGGCTTACCGATCTGACCTCTAAGATCATCGTATAAGAAAATGAGGTCAATAGAGATGTATGGGAAGTGTACCAATTCCCTTATAAGGTAGAACTTGGATAAAGATTTAAACTAACTTTACACGAAATTTAAAGCTAAAAACACATCTTTAAGATTTCATTTAATCCATTACACTAATTCACATTTGATTTTTAAACATTTCAAAGTCTTGGTTTTAAGAACATATAGTACCTATTAAAAAAGACAGTGATACTATGTGCTTTATTAGCTAACGTCATAAGTAAACATAGGTAAGTTATATCAAACTTTCTTTCATGAGTTAATTATTTAGATGGCATCCCGTCACAATTTTAGGCAATTTATCTCATAAATTCATTTTATCCATTTTATTTATCCAAAACGATTCTCGTGATTAAGCTTGGTTAAAGAAATTTTCAATTCCAAACTATAGGGGAAAACACCCTTTAGGTTGTGATTGACATTTTAATTAACTAAATCCTCATAATAAAAATAGATCAAAATCTGATAACATGTTTTTATTAATGAAAGGGAAATGGTTTGATAAGATGCCGCTATATATTTATAAGTAACACCTATAAGTGGTTGTTGAAACTTTAAATAACCATCCCCGTGTGGCATGAATATACCCCCATGGGGTTTAGTATTAAGGTATATCAAAATAAAGGTGACCTATAAGGGTCCCATCAAGCTAATCTAGGTTCAATTAAGTTAAACCCACAACAGTCATATTATTAAAATTTCAAAACACCCTTAATGGGTTTATATCATAAGAAACATGCCCCAATTGGCCCACTTGGGTCCAGTTGTGAATTTAGGAATTTAGTTATACGGGTCATCATGCCCAATTAATAGAGGTACAAGCCTTTATAAGGCAACCATTCCTGATAATAATTACAATTTAGCATACATATATAAATGTCATGGTTCAGTTAGATGAATTGTCCTTCCCAAGTTATAAAGGTGCATGCCTTTATAATTTACAATTGGAATTTATGTAACTACAAACCAGTTTTTTATCATTGATTTCAGAGTATAACCAGTCAAATTTATGATTGTTCAATTATATGGGTTGTCATTCTCTAATTTACATAGGCTTATACAATTTATAAATTAGACGATTGGATCTAATTTAATTGAAACCATTAATATTTTAATCCATGAAAACAATATTTCATGGCTCAAACATGTCATTATTAGTTAGTTAATGTGTCACCATCAAGCTATACAGGAAAACACAATTTAGGTTGATTTAGGCACTTTAATAACCAATCTTATATTAAGATCATATCAAGGCGCGCTATCACCTAGCAGTAAGGAATACATACATTTAAACAGGAAACCATTGAAGCATGGTATACAAGAAAGCATGATAAATAATTGCCTAAACATGGAATACTGATAATCATGCTAAATAACACACGAGCATGTTATACACTCAAGGAACATATCACAATATCAGGCAGTCTAAGAATTCAACCTACATGGCATGACATATGCATGGCATGTGAATCTATATGTGTCTATAATGATTCATGTATCAATACTTTTCATACTGAGCCAAGGGTAAAATACCATAAATCTCATAAATTAGTAAACATCATAAGGTACATCAATCACTCAAGGTGAAATAATAATCAACTGTAATAATGAACAACATGAGCAACAGTCTCACCCTTAGTGACTTGGTCTTTTCCTCATGTGTAGGTTGATCAATTCCAAAAACATTTATTTACCAAATGTCGACACATTCACAGTCTCTTGTCTACCAATCAAAAATAGTAAGACGGAGGAAAAAATCATGGATACCACTTTATAACATACTGACCTGGGAGCCACTGAAACAGTGTCCCAGACCAGTCGATCACATGGCCTCAAGTGTTCCTCCTCATGCTCTAGAGGTTTCCAACTAGCAGTGAGGGTTCAACGATAGTACAGTGGGAAGAATATACCCTCATGATCAGAGTGGTACAGCGTTTTAACATGATAAATCAATCAATAGTGGAATAAGTATAAACAAAAGGCAGTAAAAGATAATAATAACTGATAAAATGGTCAATGCCAAATACACAACCATGCATGTCCATGTGAATCTACAATATGCAAGAAGTATACATATAATAGGTAATTCATAAATGATACAAAAAGAAAGAAAAATGCCTTAAAGGCTATCTCCATGAGCATCCTAAGCTCAGGCTCAGTCTTGTGCTCCTAAACTGCCATGTACAAGAATAACATCACATAGCACAATCCATAAACCTGAACCTACAGCCATGAGATATGTTTGGGTACCCTAGTGCAATGGTGTCCAGAACAGGGTGTGAGATAAACTCATTAGGTCACCAACAACAATGTATAATTTTATTCAGTCTGTGAATATAAAATACATTAGTGTGTGGGTATAATAATAAGTAGTGAATAGATAAATGTAAACATGTCACGACCCCCTCCCCACAAATTGTACCCCTCCTGGTCCGGCAATGTGAGAAGGGAGATAATTACCCCTGAGTCCTGCCTCCAGTAGGCCCCGGGTTGGCGACTAGCACCGAGGGTATAGTAAACACACAAATGGGAGGCATTACCCTCTAAGAGAACACATGCGGAAGAGAGAGATAAGATAGACACCAACCAACTCCAACTCAACCAGTAAGATAAAATAAATCCCAAGTACACATATGAAATGTCATGAAAAACTACTACAACTGAAAGGGGGAAAAACTGCAAGTACCCAAAAGAACGTAAAACAGCAGCAACCACAATCCCAAACAGCTCCTGCAACCCTAAGCTAGTAGAAACCAGCTTGATCTCCAACCTGCTCCAAGTGACCTGAAAAACAGATTATATATATATATAGGGTGAGTATAACAGTATACTCAGTAGGATCCTCCTCGAAGCCTCTCGTGAAAAAGTAAATAAATCATGTTAAAGCGCAGTGGACAACAAGTGAAACTAACTTGTCACCTAAATAGGTATACTATGTTCCCAGCCTCACCATGGATACTCTCACCAAGTAATGCATACAAGAGTATATAATATAATAAATAATATCAAGGGTACCCCGCTACTACTTCCCCACTGGTTTTCCGCTTTTCCCCAACATCGCACGTCCTAAGCATCTCTCTCCAAAAAGGCTTGCCCGCTGACACCTGGGTGAAGCACCACAACATGCACCTCGTGCAACAAAACCACCATATCCACGTAAGAAAAGTAACCAGGTAGTTTTTGGGAGCCACCACATCTCTCATAACGTGTATCATACATCAGGTATTATACCTCAAGCCATTACAGCCCATACACCGAGTAAGGATCCTCAAGCCATCACAGCCTATACACGTTACACCTATAGTAGTCCATAGAAAACTATATCCAGAATATATGTGTGTGAATAACCACAAGACATTACAACCCTCTACACACATATATGGGAAAAACCAACCAATGTGCCTGCCAACACAAGTAACTACCAAGTGAAGAGAGCAGGGCCAAAGGGGGTAGCCAGTCATCCATCCTCCCACCAGAATGTTGGGGAAAACACCCCTCAGGGCTTAGAATCCCCAAGGTGTCAGTTTCCCTAACTGATGGGGTAGAGTAGCATATAGAAACACAAAAAGTACATAATATATTATAGCTCACAACCACACTATGGGAAAAACCTAGTCTTAGACTCAACTGTAGCTAACGTCTCTCAGACTCCCGGCTGCTACTTCTAAGACTAGGTATCCTATAAGCACACAACCATTTAAAGAGCTTTAATACATTACTTCATTCCCTTTTTATCAGTTTAACTTTACATTAATTAATTCTTTAAACATTAATTAACCATTAATGATTTCCCCATTATATTTCATCAACATCACACCCAATGATCACTGTTCCTTTAAATTGCAACCTCAACATTGAGCCCCAGCAAGCTTTAAATCCCATGGGTTAACATCATTTATTCAATTATTTATTTACAGCATTACTTTCCCATATTTCCAGGCATTATAGAAAAAAATTCTATGATACTAAACACAAGGGGGGTCAACACGGTGAGTAGATGAACTACCCGTTGAGTCTCTACCGCCTATAGTAAGAGCGTAGACTCGTCCTCCCTTGAGAAGCTAAACACAGAAAGCACATGGCATACCTCACACGTCTTTTCCCCTTTTGTAAGAAGGGTAAGCAAGACTAGCTGCCTTGAGCAGTGGGGAAAGTAAAGCAGATAAACAACCAAGAAGAATCAGCAGAAAACCAAACATTCACTTCCAACCCATTTCATCATCTCTGGTGTCCTCCTTGACACCCACATGCATAAACTGATGCATCTCGCCACTATAGGCGTCAAATGCTACAACAAGAAGTAAGCCTTCATGCCCCCACATATCACAATAGCCATCCGAGCTCACATCACAACACGAGGAGCGGGAAAACAACAATCATATTGGTTGGGCTCTTGGCCCTTGAACAAGTAAGAGGGTAACTCAGAACCCTTAAATGAATTATCAAACAATCATTTCTTTAATCCATTTTGAATAAACTGATTTATTATTCGTAGGTTACATATTCAAGAAACCTAAACAGTAAGCTATCACAAATAAATTAAACATGCTTACTGCACCAATTTGACTAACATCAAAAAAATACAACAATAAGAACCAGATTAATTTACATGCCTCTTTATCTTTAGCCAAGAAATTATCAATTAATTTCGGTTTACGTTCTTTACCAATTTCCATCAAGAACGAACAGCTAAACAAAGAAAGTATATATATCACACTATCTAGCAAAAACAAGAGGCAATAACATATGATTGATGTCAATTTATTTATCTAGTTCAAATATTTATTATGCCAATTCCATTGTGATCTAGTGGGATAAAACATGTTATCGATATAGTTGCACATAAAAGAAGATAGAAGCAACAAATCCCCTACCTCAAACGGTTCTTGACGCTCTTTGTACGATAACGGTCCACACAAAAGATCATGATCACCTCCTCTCGCGACAATTGCATCCATTCGAGGATGCCACGGTACGACCGTACCAACCGAAACCCAAGAAAACTCCATTAGAAGCATGGAGATCACATGCCATAATATGTTAAGGAGAAACAGGAGAAGATGAACCCAAATAATGATGATAAATCATACCTTATATCAAATATTGATGGATACTGCTTGGTTGCACCAAAATATGGGGTGCACTTGCAGCAAGAAGAGCGTCGAGGGAAACCAATCCACTAGGAAAAGTTTATTCTCACAATTCCTATAGGACGGAAGGAAAGTTTTGAGCATCTCGCACCAGAGAACAAGGAGAAAGAACAAGGGAGGAAGATATCTTGTCCCTTTAGAAGATTTAACGGAGTAGCGGTTTAAGATACAATGGATTTTCCATTAAAATCAGATCACATTAAACCACGCGGTTTGACCAAGTAAATGCATCTTGGGCCTTAGGAAAATTAATATAGGAGTTATGGGATTTGATTTGTCCTTAAATCCATTAAAATAAGGCCATAAATGCATTTTACGTCAAAGAAAACGTTAAATTGGTGAAAATTGGAAAAATATGGAAATTTGGCAAAGGAAATATGAAACAGTTCTGGAAACATTGTTCATGAGACAGTAACTATGTGACAGTAAGTCTGAGACAGTAACTGTGAGACAACAACTATGAGATAGTAACTGAGAGACAGTAACTGTGAGACAGTAAGTCTGAGACAGTAACTGTGAGATAGTAAGTCTGAGACAGTAACTGTGAGATAGTAACTGAGAGACAGTAATTGTGAGACACTAAACTGGAAACATTGTTCACAGAACTGTAAATTTGGCAAAGTGTTGGGGGTCAATCACCTTGACTTCCCAGAACACCTCAAACACCAGATTTCAGCAAAGGAGTGGACCAGAGAGTTCCGGACCATTACAAAACATGTATGGCTCGATTCCTCAAATGAAACCTAGCCAACCATACCTTCTTCGACCTTTGCCAGAAGGCCTATGATTTTGTGTCACCATATATATACAGATATGAATATGTGTGGGTATATATATGTATAATTTTATGTATATATATATGTATTATATATGTGATAACATATATAGACATATATATATATAATTATAGCCATGACCTAAGGTGTAACTCAGTCATCCATGCATAAGTGTCACTAAAACCACGGAGCAATTCCAGTTAGTCACATGTATATGAAGATAAGAGCATTGGCCGGTGGAGGACCCATGGTACATAGCACAAGCATCCTATAATAATACTCATGATAAGGAGGTACCACAAACTACATGTAATAACATGCATAATATAATTTGTTTATCCTGTAAGCTCGTCCAAGACATTCCATAATGAGGAACTCAGGTATCACCCAAGGAGTAATGTAATTTTGTTTATTCCATGAGCCCATCCATGTAATTCTATAATGAGGAAACCCAATTATCATTCTTAACTTTCAATTTCCCTATGAGCTCATCCAAGGAGTTCCATAAAAAGGAAACCCAAGTATTTCTCAGAGCATGAGGAAAATATCTAGTCTATGAGCGCATCCAAGACGTTTCGTAAAAAGGAAACCCAAGTCACTCAAGGCAGAATATAAATCAAGTAACATATGAGCTCATCCATGGTATTCCGTAATGAGGAAACCAATATTGCTTATGCTACCAATAATCCCTAATAGCATATGAGATCATCCAAATCATTCTGTAAAAAGGAACCTGATTATCGTTTAAGACGTACATAATTCATTTAACCATTTAAAAATTAGTAAAAGAGAAGGTTGTGTCCATAAGCAATCCATTTAATAATTTCGGCATGGCCAAGGGTAAATTGTTGCCTTAAGCATCCCACTCAATTCTAATTAACCATTTCTTTAATGAATAATAGAACTAGCATTTTATAAATAATTATCTTAGGCTAAGTGATCCATCTGCTCCACTTATCGATCCTTTAATTCCATTAAACCATTTCTTTTGAAGAAAAGCAAGTTAACATGCTCAAGAGGTTATTTTAATTCCAAAACTAAGGCTTAAGGGTCATGGCATATAAGTGTCACACCCCAAGGGGGTGGTTTGAGTTAAGGTGAACATCCTCTTATGTTTCTATTAGATGCACAAGGGCTATTCAATTTTAAGGCAGTAGGTTCTACATAATAATTTCACATTTTAAGGGTGATGTATAGAAAATCCAATGTGCGACACAATGAAGTATTTTATAAAATGGTGAGACTTTAAGGGGAAAGCACGATACCACCTCCCTCAAGCTTAGGATAGTTCACTCATCTAATATCGAGCCTTGATTCGATCCAGTTCGAGATAAATCGAAGAAATCATCAAATAGCCTACCAATAGGGGAAAAGAGCTTGTATAAATTTAGCATTTCATAGAATCAAAGAGCTTATTGATACACTTTCAACACACCCGACACCATTTGATTCAGACACCAGATGAAGAAGATCCATCTGTGCCTATGAGGAGACCAAGGGAGAGCTCCACGCGTGGGGCAGTTGTGCACGAGAGAGGGGAAGAAAGGAGGAAGGAAAGAAAGGAGGCAGAGGTAAAATAGTAATTTCAAGACCTTTAATGAGCTGCACAGTTGGAACATGGTTTGTCATGTGCCAACTGTACTGGCTCACTACCTAAGTGGCACTAAGCATGCGGACAGCGTGCATGGTTTGTCAAAATGTGTGCATCTCGTGTGCTCCCCTCTGCAATTTTTTGTAGACAACCTTGCAAGGTTATACAACCTTGGATGCACGATTTAACAAACCATGTGACAACCTCAGCATCCCTAGACCAGGCTACATGGTTTCTCCAAGAGGGTCGCACGGTTCAAGCAAACCATGTCCCTATAGAAAACAGGTCACACGGTTCAGGGCGCACGGTTAGTACTAATTGTGTGCCAATCATGTGCCTCTTTGTGTTTCTCCTAAAACTGGGTTTTCGGAGCATGGTTCTCCTGAAACTCAACTAAACACTCGAGAGACCTCTTAGGCCTTAAACCCCAACTAAAAACAACACTTTTAAGTGTTCTAGTGCTTTGAATTCCATTCTGAAGCTTAGTTTAACATTTGGCCCATCCACCAAATGAAAAGTTCGAACTCCCATGGAATTTTCAAAGGTCAAAAACATGTGACGTTACACGCCATGTCAATCCGAGTCGTGATTTTCCCGAGACGGCCGTAAACAAGAAGTGTTTTAAAACACTAAAACATGTGTGCAATGATCAAAATCATAGAAAACAACCTCATATTAAAATGGAATCATGGAACAACCACTGTTGAATTATTTGTGAGGTGCACGAGAAGACAACACATTCATCTGACATGCGGTGTGCTCATAGTGACTCAATAAGTTGTTTTAAAATATATAGAAGTCTTTAAAAACAATTCATGGGGTCAAAACCAAGCAACTAGCGTCAGATAGCCATGAAATCACAAGACAAAGACCATCGATTGATTTTGAAATGTAGAAACCGATGCCACATCAATTCGAATTACGGTTTATCTGGGATGCTCATAAACGTGTTTTTAGTGTTTTAGAAAACTAAAACATGCATGTAACGGTCAAAAACATATGAAACGGTCTTGGATTGACGTAGAATTATGGGATAACCACTCTTGAATTATTTGTGATATGTATGAGCAAACAGCGCATTCATCGGATGTGTGGTGTGCTCGGAATGACTCAATAAGCAGTTTGAAAAGACATCAAAGTCTTTAAAAACATGTGTCAGGGATCAAAACCAAGAAAATGGTGTCATATGGTCATGAAATCATAAGACGACGACTTTTAATTGATTTTTGAAATGTAATAACTGACACCGCGTTAATCTGAGTTATAGTTTACCCAGGATGCCCGTAAACACGTTTTTAGTGTTTTTAAAATAATAAAACGTGTGTGTAACTATCAAAACCATAGAAAACAACCTTGAATTGACGTGAAATCATGGAACAACCACCGTTGAATTATTTGTGGCATATACGATCAAACAACACATCCATCCGGTGTGTGATGTGCTCAGAATGACTTCCATCCATTGGCCCGAAGGCCTTCATTTTTTATTGATTTTTGATAATCCACCTTTCAAGGGGTGAGGTGGAACCCTTACAAGGCTTGTAGGCATAAGTATTACATGGCCCGTAGGCCTTAGAGGAATTCATTGCCCGTAGGCTTCAAACATTACATACAACCCAGACTAACTACTTGGAACTACTCCTCCTCAGCATCTTCATCGTGAAATCAACTCTCCACCTTTGCATGGTTGTTCGGCTAGGCTTTCTCATGCATGCATAGGCTTGTCCTGATGGCAGGTGTCATACCCTCTCATTCTTGCAATCCGTTTAGCTTCTGCACTGGTGAAAGCTCCTTGTTCATCCTCCTTCTGAAACTTGTTCCTTGTAGGTTGTCTGGTTTGCATCTGCACTTAAGGTGGCTCAAAGGCCTTGAGCTGGCCCGAAGGCCTTACTGACCTGAAGGCCTTAAAGGACTTGGGGACTAAATCGGTGGCCCAAATGCCCAAACGGGGGAATATTCCCGACTGCTACAGTGCCAAACAGTGTCTATTACAGTAATGCTATAGTACCCCCCCCCCCCCGGAAATTAGCCTCCACCTGGATTTGATCTCAGATCGTATGGATGCACGTAAGGAGTGCTCACCAACTGGGTTGAGGCTCATGTGCCTCAGAATGACTTAATAATCAGTTTTAAAAGATATCAAAGGCTTTAAAAACGTGTGTCAGATGATCAAAACCAAGTAAATGATGTCAGATTAATGTAGAATTATGGGACAACCACCGTTTAATTATTTGTGATGTGCATGAGCAGACAACGTGTCCATTCGATGTGCGGTGTGCTCGAAATGTTTTAATATGAAGTTTTAAAAGATATCAAAGTCTTTAAAAACATACATCATAGGGGTCAAAACCAAAAAAACAGCATCAGATGGTAGTGAAATCATAAGACAACAACTGTAGATTGATTTGTTAAATGTAGGAACCGACACCACGTCAATCCGGGTTGCGGTTTGCTCGGAATGCCCGTGAACACATTTTTTGTTTTTTAAAATATTAAAATGTGTGTGTAACGGTCAAAACCATATCAAACGACCTCATATTGACGTGAAATCATGGGACAACTGTGGTTGAATTATTTGCGATATGTACGAGCAGACAACACATTCATCTGACGTGTGGTGTGCTCAGAAGGACTTAATAAATTGTTTTAAAAGATATCAAATCCTTTAAAAACATGCGTCAGAGAGTCAAAACCAATCAAATAGCGTCAGATGGTTGTGAAATCATAGGACAACGAATGTAGATTGATTTTTGAAATGTCTAAACTTACGTCATATCAATCCGAGTTATAGTTTTCCCAAAACGCTTGTAAACATGTTTTTAGTGTTTTAAAACACTAAAATGTGTGTGTGACGATCAAAATCATAGGAAACAACCTCAGAATGATGTGAAATCATGAGACAACCACCGTTAAATTATTCGTAATGTGTACGAGTAGACAATATGTTCATCCGATGTGTGGTGTGCTCGGAATGACTCAATAAGAAGTTTTAAAAGATATCAAAGTCTTTAAAAACATGTGGCAGGGGTCAAAATCAAGTGAACGACGTCGGATGGCTGTGAAATCATAGGGAAACGACCGTAGATTGATTTGTGAAATGTAGAAACCAATGTCACATCAATTCAAGTTGCGGTTTGTTCGGGATGCCCATAAACGCGTTTTTAATGTTTTAAAACACTAAAACGTATATATAAGGTCAAAACCATAGCAAACAACCTCAAATTAACATGAAATCACGAGACAACCACCGTTAAATTATTTGTGACATGTATGAGCAAACAACATGTCCATCCGACTGCGGTGTGTCCAGAATGACTCAATAATCAGTTTTAAAAGATATCAAAGTCTTTAAACACGTATGTCGGGTGGTCAAAATCAAACAAACGATGGCGAATGACCGTGAAAGTATATGACATCGACTGTAGATTGATTTGTGAAATGTAAGAACCGATGTCACATCAATCCGAGTTACGGTTTGCCTGAGATGCTCGTAAACATGTTTTTAGTGTGTTAAAACACTAAAATGTGAGTAACGCTCAAAAGCATTGCAAAACAACCTCAATTTGACATGAAATCATGAGACAGCCACCGTTGAATTATTTGTAATGTGTACGAGCGGACAAAATGTTCATTTGACGTGCAGTGTGCTAAAAATGAATCAATAAGCAGTTTTAAAAGATATCAAAATCTTTAAAAACGTGCGTCAAAGGGTCAAAATCAATCAAAAGTGTCGAGTAACCGTGAAATCATAGAACGACTGTAGATTGATTTGTGAAATGTATGAATCGATATCACATCAATCTGTGTTACAATTTACCTGGAATGCTCGTAAATGCATTTTTAGTGTTTTAAAACATTAAAATGTGCAACAGTCAAAACCATAGAAAACAACATCAAATTGATGTGAAATTATGAGACAACCACCGTTAACGTGCAACGATCAAAACCATAGAAAACAACCTTGGATTAATGTGATATTATGAAACAATCACCGTTGAATTATGAATAACAAATGTTAAGTGCAAAATTATGAATATATTTTGTGCATATTATGTTGTGTATTTCTTTTCTTAAATGTTTTGGTTTATATTGTTGATGACAGATGCCAATAAACATATGGTTGATCGTTCTGATCTACGACTCTTCAGAACAGTCATGACGACTCATAGTTTTTGTGATATGGTTACATATTATCAATGATTATATTCTTATTTATTCTATTCAGTTCTGATTTCTATCTTTTTTTTTCAATCGATGACATTATGTGGTCGATTTCACATATAATGACTAGGTACAGAGGTAGTTGGATGCAGGGAAGGTGATGAAACGACCGTATCGGTCATGAGTTGATGGATGTTTGACATATTGTATTTGTATGTATATATGATTACTGAGGGTTATGATTGACCGATGGTTTTGTATTTATGATTATGAATGTATGATGAGTTTATTGTATGACTGAGATGTTAGTCATATTATTTTTTATTAAATAGTTTTTCTTAAATATATATATTTGATATGTTTAACAGCAGTTTCTAATAACCGCACCTAATTTTTTTAACAAGGGTTATAGTGGTTTTGATTATATTTTACCTTAAAAAAACAACATAATAACTACAACTAAACTACAAAAAACCGCCGGTAAATGATTACTGACCGTGAAAAACACGGCGGTTATTTAGTCGCTAAGCAATATCTGGGCGGTTTTAAACTGACGCCAATAATAAAAAAATAACCACCACTAAGACAACATTTTGTTGTAGTGAAGGAAGAGTTCAACACAACATTTTCGTGGCATCAAATAGGTTTTGTTGTACAGATATTCTACCTTACCCTGAACCTCTAAACCCCCAACAAAATACACAACACGGAATGGCTACCCTGCCATATCTTGCACATTCACAAAACCTTTACCATACGAGCAGATGATCTGCATCAGATCGGACATGGTGTTTACCATACAAGCAGATGATCTAACACTTAAACAAAAGAGAGGCTTCCCTTGGGATCATAAGATGGAGCAGGCCTTCTGCACCTTCCCCTTCTTTCTCTTTTGCTTTGGTGGCTGGAGCACCACCTTAATGGCTGCATCAAACACTGCCTTCACATTCTGCACCCACCAAAGTCACACCATGAAACCCCAACATCACTTGCAACACATGATACTAACACTGCCCTACCTGCTGCGTCTTCGAACTGCACTCAAAGTAAACCGGCGCGTTAATCATCTTCCTCAGCTCCTCACCCTTGAAACGAAAAATGTCAGCAAAGGCCGGTAAAGCACCTTAAAAGGGCTTGAAATTTGAGAGGCAAAGGTCTTTTACCTGAACTGTGGAGATGGGGACAGCACCTGGATGATCTATAAAAAACTGCTTATCATCCCGGAGATCTGGTTCCCTCGACATGAACAACCAAACAATGCCTCAAGAATAACAAAATAATATAAAAGCATACAAATTTAAGAGCTTGAGAGGGGAAAACCTAAACCTAACCTAGCTTTGTTCCAACAAGAACAATTGGGACACCTGGTGCATAGTGCTTCAACTCTGGAATCCACTGAAAGATAAGCCGGACATAAGCAATGTATTCACATAATAAACACCAAACCACAATGCATTTAAGATTGAGTTGTCACCTTCTTTGAAACATTTTCAAAGCTAGCCTTGCTAATGAGAGAGAATGCTAATATGAAGACATCAGCCCCACGGTAGCTCAGAGGTCTCAATCTGTTGTAATCCTCCTGGCCTGTTCCACACGATATAAAAAAAAAAAAAACAGATTGCAACAAGCATAAAACATAGATACAATCCACAATGCAAAGCAATTTGCCCATACCAGCAGTATCCCACAACCCTAGATTAATGGTAGTGCCATTAACAACCACATTTGCACTGAAATTGTCAAAAACTGTTGGCACGTAATCCTGTTTGGATTACCAATGCAAAATAAATCAATACATAACATTGATTTAATCAAATTTTCTTCCATGCTCAGCATTATAGAATGAACATGTCATAAGAAGCAGGGAACATGTAAACTTACATAATAAAAAAGAATATTAGAGTTTAGAAATTGTAACCAAAAAAAAATTCACCAGACAATGCAATTTGATGGTAAAACATCCATGATAAAATAGATAGATAAAAGATAAAAGAAAAACAAGTCAAATACTTGCACTGGTTCTAACCAAACATACCATTCTACTCATACTGTTACGCATCATATGAGGTTAACATAAGAAACATGAAATGTTTTTAGCTATATTTCCAATCCCAGTAGCCAAGATAACCCCAACCCATCCAAAACTAAGCAACAGAAATGCATCATCCATTTGAAAAGTCGAACAAGATTGGTATTATATAAGAACTTAAGGCCGAGAAATAGAAAATTCTGAAGTTTCCGTGAATGCCAACACCATACGACAAACCCTTAATGCGGCAGGGAAGCATAAAATCCACGATCCAATTTTCACAACGCATTCTAGCCACACCACACAAGGTTTACAGGGCTTAGAATAAACACCAGGGTACCGTGCCAGATACTACAAAATCAGTCTGCTTTTCTGCAAATTTATCCAAAGAGACTACAGAATCAGTATACTTTTCTGCAAATTTATCCAAGAAACTACTAGACCGCAGCGGGAAAATGGCAACAACACTGTATTTTCCGAAACCCTAAAAATGAGAAACAACGGCTCACCGTGGGAAATGTATTGCTCGTATAGGAGATCAGGAGACAGGTTTTACCCACAGCGCCATCCCCAACCGTGACGCACTTTATAAATCTTGAGGCGCTCATCTCAGCCGCCAGGTATCCTCAACACAAGGAACGGGAAACAGACCAATACCGTCTCTTCGCCTTCCTCCCTCGTTCTTTGAACGTCAACTCCTTCAACTACGCATCCATTCAGCACGCGAGATCTCAAAAAATACAAAAAAATACAAAAAATACAAAGAATAATAAATCCTGAACAAAAAACACAACAAATCAGATGCTCACATCCAAAAGGAGAGCCCAAATCCTAAGCCGACACACATTGGGTGTGAGCTTGCGTTCGAGATCCCCAGACCGAGAGAGAGATAGAAAGGGAAAGCGTCTTGAAGCCGCGAAACAATGCCGTTGAAGCGTTCGCTGAGCGAGGCAACGGGGCCATAAACCTCATTAGCATCTTTTAAAAATTATCTATTTCATTTATTTCATATATATATATATATATATATATATATATATATATATATATATATATATATATTCATCGCCTCTGTTGTGTCCTCTAACGGCATTTGAGAGGTCTCGGTTTTGAGTCACTTTATACGCATTTAGATACGTTTTCATTTGTTTCCCTCCTCCCGTGACGGATGTATATTATATATATACATATATATATATCCTATAGGGAGTGGCAGTGGAACTGTAAAATCCCGACGATGTCTGAGGTTCAAGTATCATCGAACACACTCGGAGAGAAATACAAAGAAAAGTAAGAATACATTTGGGGAGTCTCGAATTCGAGACATCTCTCCACCACCACAAGGGTGTAACCACTAGATTGTGCCCCGTGAGGCTATATATGTATGGTAAGGAGGAGGGACTACAATACTCACATACCCAAGAATTAGGTGAGAAAGACAACACACCTTTGTCCACTCTCAAACCAAAGTGTAAACATATTTCAATGACCAAGAGACTTAGGCATATTAAAGGTCCATGAATGGATCCCAAATGAAATGGTCCATGACGGACCCAAATGGATAGCTTGTAAGCCTGTAAAAGTGCCTCATAGACCCTCCACCTAGCCAGCTATGACATGGCCTAGTCTGTTATTGACTCATTAGCCCAACTGATGCCCTGCTTGATCCTATGCCTTGTGCATGCCATGCTCACCGCACTCATCGCCCATTGAACGCCAACCACTTGCACACAAGGCATGCGTGAGAAATCAGCCCCTCCCAAAATAAGGGGCCAAATTTGTACAACTTTTGATTTAACCCTTTATTTTCTTAAAAAACAATATATAAATCATTTTATGATTAATTATGGACACTTCCAGTTTTTATAATTTTTGTACAGAAAATATAAATTAATGTTTAGAAAAAGAATTTATTCATTAATTATTTATTTTATCACATCCTTTTAAAAGTGTCAAAAACATGGATGATAACAGGTATTCATTAACCATCTATCTGACATTATATGACCTGATTAAGTAATGTTAGGATAATGGTTATGTAACACCCCTCAACTTTCAAGGCATGTTATGTTTTAAATTTTTAAATAATTTAATTCATCTCAATGAATTCAAGTTATTCAGGGTGTTAGTCATGGCCTAAGGTGTAAAGACCCTGACCCCAGTAGCGTGGAGCCGATGTCTTTCTTTATTACATTGATATATTAAACAAAGAATTCGCATCCCGAAGGACCAAGTAATTTAGTAGCTTTGGAAAACCAAATACAAACATAATTGTTACATTACAACTTGAAAGGAAAAACAACATAGAAACTCCAATGGAAACAACAATAAACTCATAGATTATCCCTGTAAGTCATTCATAGTATATATCTTCGCATCTCGGAGAAAAATAAAACATAAGAAAGGGGTGAGTTCACATGCTCAGTAAGGGTAAACAATACAGTGAAAACTATCATAAACATAAACAATAAGAGAAGATGAATAACTGAAACTCATGTCAATAAAATATAATCTTGAGCATAATGTGACAAGATTAAAAGGTGAATAAATAATGTCATATAAATAATCACATGAAACTTAACCATGAATATTCTACTAGTCGAATAATCACATGATTTGTCAATTACTAATAACATAATGAGGGAATGTATAATGTCGAAGATCATAAACATACCATCAAGGTCTCAGACAAAAATTCTACATAAATGGATAAGGCCTTGACCAAAACCCATTCTAGTTTGTCTTATAAGACTTATCGATGCATCTAGGGGTTATAGCAAGACTCGCCAGTCACTTACTAAGTCTAATGCATTCCTTATATGTCAAATAAAAAGATATATTCAAATAAAATTGTCTCAAACAAATTTTAAATATTTGAATCATAATCATATATGAAAATACTCTAATAAAATCATTGATAAATTCTTGAGAGAATTGCCGTTTTGCTTTGAAAAGAAGTGTTTCTTTTGGAAAATCATTTGTATTTCTCATAAAATTAGATTGTAAAAATGAATATCCAAGAAAAGAAAATATAAGAACAATGAGATTATGTTTGAGGCATAAATGATGTCCAATTGAAGTGGAAACACATAAAAAAAGTGTTAAGAAACTTTAGAAATAAAACATTTTAGTGTGGTTTAAGGAAAACATTAAAGAGCATTTAAAGCAGAAAAGATATATTTGTTTTCATAAAACCATAAATGAAATAAGATAATTTTCAATGACAAAAAGAGTGATTTTAGAAAAATATTGGTATCTTAAAATAGATTATGGAGTGTACTTGAAAATGAGTATGGAATTGGAAAGTTCCCTTAAATCAGTTTTGCTTATGAGGAGGAATTGATAAGGGAACCTTATAAAACATGTATTCTCCCGTCAAAGAAAGTTGAAATGATCTAGATATATGATTTTGTAATATATAAACATAATGTATAATAATTACATAAAAATAATGAATAATTACATTAGGTAAAGAGAGAGATAACGTAACCCGAATGAAAAATGGAGGTTCGGGAAAAAACCCTTACCACTTTGCAAACAGTCGAACCACAAGCCCTATAAAATTAATGATCATCAAATAAGACATTGAATACCATGAAAATAAATAGATTCATGATATGATACATCAATGGGTAGTATACATACACTACACACAATAAATAATGGCGAATAAGGCATATCTCATAGAAATGAAAGTGATATGAGAAAACCCCTACCTTATGTCTGAAAGTGTTCTCCACTTACACTTAACGTCCTGGGTAATCAAATTAAATAAATTATTTAATTAATATAGAAAATTTTCTACATTTATTTTATTTGGTATAATTTTATTATGTTCATTTATGGCCTTTTTGATGAGTTATAAGATTCAATTTCGTCATTCGGAAGTGTCATTTCCTTGGGTTTCATGATTGATTCATTTGTATACATGTACGAAAGATCATGTGAAATAGAAATAAATATCCAGAGTTGAATATATATGTTATTAATGAAATTGAATAATCTTAAATGGTTATATATGTCAATTGGTTATTTGGGTTGAGGATGAATCATTAGATAAGACATTAGTGATAATCATTTAAAATATTTTTGGTGGTTTTTTGATCATCACGAACTAGTTTTATCTTATTAGTTAATATCATGTATATATACTGGTTCCAAAACAATAAATAACTTATAATATATATAATAAAATATGTCTTAACCATAATAATGGTTTTATAACCAGACTTGAAGGCGGTATTGGAAAATGAAGTCACATCGTCCATGATGGTGGTAAAACGACACATCATGGACGATATTTTCATTTTTAGAATAAAAGGTAAAGGAGAAGGGGTTTTATGATGAATATTACATTGATATAATAACATTACAGTATATATAAGATACTAGAGTTATCATGTATATTTTAATAGAAGAGGTAAGGACATAATTGTTGGTCGGAGAAAAAGGGAGTGATGACAAGAGGGGGGGTGAATTGCCTTTAAAAAAAAATGATTAACAAATTAAAATCAAAGTAAAGAATGCAGCGGAAATAAAAGAGGCAAGACACGCAATTGATAACGGAGTTCAGCCAAAAACCCGGCCTACGTCTCCGCTCCCAACTCAACCGTTGAGAGATTCTACCGCTTGCTTTTCAATGGTTATAGCAAGAAACCCACTAGGCTTTGAGGTAGCACTAGAACCTATTACAGCTTGCTTTTGGTGGTTAAGCAAGAACCCACTTGCTTTTAATGGTTGAGCAAGAACCCACTAGCCTTCTTACAGGTGAAGGCTAGCTCACCTATGACACAAGCCTTTTAAAAGGAAAGGCTTGAAGAAACCTCTTCACACCTTAGTGGTGATGTGAAACCCAAAAGAAAGAGGGATGAGAAAAGGTGTTGGGGTTTGTAGGCACAAACCCAAATTTAAAGCTCAAAATAAATAAAACAATAAAACCCGTATGTTGAGAAGCCTTGGGCGCCTTTGATTGATTGGAGATGTTGAAGGCCGCTTCCAAGCTTCTTTGGAGGAGCTCATTGGATGTGGAAGTTGTTGGAGCACTTGAGGTTCCTTTGAAGGAAGTCGCCGGAGGTTGGCCAATTGAAACAAAATATGTCCGTTGGCTTCGTATATGATCCGGTTTTGTGTCCGGGGATTCCTTGGCCTTTATTTATAGGCATGGAACCCTTGGGGAGTCTTCGGAGCCGTTGTAAAGGGCCTCGGAGCCGTTGGAGGCCAAATGGGAGTTGACTGGTCAAAGCCAACGACTAGTTTGACTGGGCTACCGGCTGGCCGGTGCAGGGCCACCGGCTGGCCGGTGCCTTGGATGTTGAGAAGGCCTTCTGCCCAGGCAGCACCGGCTGACCGGTGACAGAGCCACCGGCTGACCGGTGGTGAGGCAGTAGCCATCACTGTTGCATCAGGTTGTCACCGGCTGACCGGTGGAACCTGGCAGTGGGCAATGCCTCTGCCAGGTCCACCGGCTGGCCGGTGCTATCACACCGGTTGGCCGGTGGACTGAAATTCAGTCCACTTCTTGATTCTTTCTTGGGCCATTTTCTTGGCAACCTTGTGCCTATCATTCAAAAACACTTCAAACAATATTAGACAAATAATAAGGTGATTATGATCATGAAAATCAAACAACGAGGGGAACGAGAGGTACAACAATCTCCCCCTATTTTGATGATCACAATCACCGAAACAAACAATGTAAAAGACTTAAAATGAGAGGCATGCTTTAAAAGATTTTTCCCCCAATCAATCAAGAATTTCTCCCCCTTTGTGATTATCAAAATAGCACGGGGCATAAAACTTGATTGAGGGAAAGGGTTTGAAAAGCTAGATATGAGAATTGAAAAATCAATTGAGATTTTTGAAATTGAAATGAAAATTTGAATAACAGTTTGAATTGAAAGTTTTGAATCAAAAACCAATTGAAATTTGAAATTTGAAACCAAATGAAATTTTTTTGAAATTGAGAGTTTTGAATCAAAAATGAATTTAAATTGAAAAATGAATCGAAAGAGATTTTTGAATTTAAGAAAATTTATCCCCCTAAATAAAACAAAAGATCATCGGGGAAACGAAACTATTTTTGGCCTGGAGAGACTCGCCAAAAGGGATTTTTCAATCCAAATTTGTTTCATGGCGGGTCTTCTCCTATAAAACTCGTCCGAATAAAAAATAGATTTGGGTTGACCGTACCGGGCATTTTTGCAATCATACTCATAAATGAGGTGCCCGGGTTTCTTACAATAATTACAAAATTTAAAACTAGATCTCCCCCTTACAAAAACAGTTGGAGCATGGGAGGAGGAAGCTATATTGGTGTAGCCAAGTCCATTGGTGGTTCTAGATACACGTTGAGAACCAAGGAGTTTTGAAAGGTTTTGTTCTCCGTTGGTGAATTTAGCAAGATATTCCCTTAGATCTTTGATTGTTGATTCCAAGGAATCAACTTTGGGAATGTTTTGTAATTTGAGGGACAACTCCTCCTTCTCTTTGAGAAGTTGTTCCTTTTCGGAAGAGAGTTTTTTGAAATTCTTTTTCAAAGCAACGAATTTTGACGAGAGTTCGTGAAAACCATTTTCTAATTGGTCTCGCACATGTTGGAGTTCTTCGTATGACAAATGATTGAAAGAATTAGAAGAACTAGAGGATGAGGAAGAAGAGTCGGAAGAAGTTACCTCGTGTTTTGCCATTAGGCATTTTGTACCTTGGTCGCTTGAGGAGGAGGAGGAGGAGGATGATGAGGTGTCACTCCATGTCGCCTTGAGGACCTTTTTCTTTCCTTTTTCCTTTTGCGTGGCCCGTTTCTTGTTGAGTGGGCAATCGGGCTTGTAATGCCCTTTTTGGCCGCACCCGTAGCATTTTACCTTGGGATCGGATCTTGCGGTGGGTTCTTGCTTTCGCGCCTTGCGAGATTTCTTCTTCTTCTTGTGCTTCTTCATAAATTTGTGCATTTGGCGGGCGAGATTCTCCATTTCCGAGTCGCCGCTTGATGATGAAGAAGATGAAGATGATGATGATGATGATGAGGAGGAGCTTACTTATTTTTGTACCTTGAGGGCGATGTTCTTTGGTGTCTTGATTGGTGTGCCCTCCTTTTGAGCTTGCCTCCTCATCGTGATCTCGTAGGTCATTAGAGATCCAATGAGCTCCTCGACCGGCATGTTTTTGACATCCTTAGCTTCTTGGATTGCCGTCACTTTAGGTGCCCATGAGCTCGGAAGGACCCATAGAATCTTCTTGACCATTGCTTCAGCTGAAACATCATCACCAAGATATTTTCTACCATTGCAAACGTCAGTGAAGCGTGTAAACATTTCAGAAATAGACTCATTTGGATGCATTGAAAAAGATTCAAAGTCTTGTCTATACATATCTAATCTAGTATCTTTGACTTTATTAGTGCCTTCATGGGTCACTTCTAAAAGCTTCCAAATTTCATGTGAAGAAGAGCAAGTAGAAACACGATTAAATTCATTTCTATCTAACCCGCAATGAAGAGAATTCATGGCTTTGCCATCAAGCTCAAAATTCTTAATATCGGCGGGGGTCCATTTGGATTCGTCGGGGGAAGACAAAGAATAACCTTGCATGACAATTTTGTAAATAGGATATCCTATGCTTCTTAAAAAAGTGGTCATGCGGGTTTTCCAATAATTATAGTCGGTCCCATCAAAAAATGGAGCCCGACCCAATGAGTAGCCCTCGGGGGTGAAAGAGGTTGAGGTCATCACAATGGATCTTGAATTTGAAACCGGTTAAGGTATTACTCAAATTTTGCCTCTGATACCAACTGTTGGTCGGAGAAAAAGGGAGTGATGACAAGAGGGGGGGTGAATTGCCTTTAAAAAAAATGATTAACAAATTAAAATCAAAGTAAAGAATGCAGCGGAAATAAAAGAGGCAAGACACGCAATTGATAACGGAGTTCGGCCAAAAACCCGGCCTACGTCTCCGCTCCCAACTCAACCGTTGAGAGATTCTACCACTTTCTTTTCAATGGTTATAGCAAGAAACCCACTAGGCTTTGAGGTAGCACTAGAACCTATTACAGCTTGCTTTTGGTGGTTAAGAAAGAACCCACTTGCTTTTAATGGTTGAGCAAGAACCCACTAGCCTTCTTACAGGTGAAGGCTAGCTCACCTATGACACAAGCCTTTTAAAAGGAAAGGCTTGAAGAAACCTCTTCACACCTTAGTGGTGATGTGAAACCCAAAAGAAAGAGGGATGAGAAAAGGTGTTGGGATTTGTAGGCACAAACCCAAATTTAAAGCTCAAAATAAATAAAACAATAAAACCCGTATGTTGAGAAGCCTTGGGCGCCTTTGATTGATTGGAGATGTTGAAGGCCGCTTCCAAGCTTCTTTGGAGGAGCTCCTTGGATGTGGAAGTTGTTGGACCACTTGAGGTTCCTTTGAAGGAAGTCGCCGGAGGTTGGCCAATTGAAACAAAATATGTCTGTTGGCTTCGTATATGATCCGGTTTTGTGTTCGGGGCTTCCTTGGCCTTTATTTATAGGCATGGAACCCTTGGGGAGTCTTCGGAGCCGTTGTAAAGGGCCTCGGAGCCGTTGGAGGCCAAATGGGAGTTGACTGGTCAAAGCCAACGGCTGTCCGGTGCCTTGGATGTTGAGAAGGCCTTCTGCCCAGGCAGCACCGGCTGACCGGTGACAGAGCCACCGGCTGGCCGGTGGTGAGGCAGTAGCCATCACTGTTGCATCAGGTTGTCACCGGCTGGCCGGTGACAGAGCCACCGGCTGACCGGTGGAACCTGGCAGTGGGCAATGCCTCTGCCAGGTCCACCGGCTGGCCGGTGCTATCACACCGGTTGGCCGGTGGACTGAAATTCAGTCCACTTCTTGATTCTTTCTTGGGCCATTTTCTTGGCAACCTTGTGCCTATCATTCAAAAACACTTCAAACAATATTAGACAAATAATAAGGTGATTGTGATCATGAAAATCAAACAACGAGGGGAACGAGAGGTACAACAATAATAAGAAGAAAATAAATTAAAAGAAATTGAAAGATAACGAAAAAAGATTTTCCTCTTGAATTCTCCTCCTTGAGATCCTTCTTAAGGGAATTGATTTTGGTCTTTTGTTGAGGCCAAAATATCCTGGATTTGGGGGAGGGTCTTGGGAAGAGTATTGGCCATAAATTGGACAATGATAAAATCTTGGAAGGTGTAAAGAGAAGAGGTGGTGAGGGACGATATTTATAGTGGAGGAGAGAGGTGTTTTTTGATTATTTTAATCATTAGTTTATTATTTTAGATCAAGACTATGAATAGTTTGAGAATTATCAATAAATAAATTAAAATAATGAATGAGAGTTTGATATTATGGTGCTTATAACATGCATGATGTTTTTAATTCACGTATTTGGATTATAATTTAAATACCATAAATTGTCGTATTTCACTATTCACAAAAAATTTAAGTATTTTAAAAAAATCCCAAAAAATTAACCCTAAACATATTTAGATATGCAGAATTTAAAAATGAACTCAATTTTAGGAAAACAATTTTTAAATATGATAAATTTAATCTTTAATTAAAATCATCATTTATTCGAAAAATGTCGATTTTAAAATTATAACTGATTTTATAACACTTTGAAAAAATAATTAAGGTCTCATAAAATTATCTTATAATCATAAGACAAAAAAAATTAATTTATGAATCTATTTTATGAAAATAAATTTTCTTTTAAATTACTATATTAATTATAAAATTGTAAATAAAGATTTATGTTTCACAAAAATACCAGCACTTATCGTTTTTAAAACATTTACTTACTTATTTCATGATATAGATATAACATATTTTTATTTATAAGATACCTAAATTTTAAGTATACTTTCATAAGTTTAGTTACTATTCAAATCCTAAATATACTATTAATATAACAAAGATGACAGTTTTATAAAAATCAGGATTTTTTACCATTCACTAGAAAATAAATATTTTCGGAAAAATACCAAAAATTCACTCTAAGCTAATTTTGACATTAATATTTTAAAAATGAAGTTTATTTTTTTTCAATAGAATTTATAAAAGTATCAAAATTTAGTTTTAAAATAAGTGCGCCATTAAAATGTAGTAAAACTGTCTTTAAGAAATATAGTCTTTTATGTGTAAAATCGGATTTATTCTTATATTTAGCATATCAAATGTATTAGTTGAATTTAAAAACATTTGATTAAATATGTATCATATAAGTTTAATTAATATATTTCACTAATTGTGATCAATTCAATTTATTAATACAAAGTATCATTGTGGTCATAGAAAAAAGTTTTTTATAAAAACATATCTCTTATGTTCAATTGATTTTTTATTTTAATTTATAATTAATTAGAAACCAAAGAATTCATTTATAAATATGTGTAAACTATATTTTCATAATTTATATAATCTCTTTCATTCCCATAATTCCAATGGCTAGGTGATAACTATCATAATAATACTGAATTGTTTTCTTAAGCTCGGTGTTCTGTGCCAGGTACACTATCGAAGAAGATAAATTTTAAAAAAGTGGAATACTGTAAAATCATGGGGTATTACATTATCCCTTCCTTCAATAAATCACGTCCTTGTAATTTGGAATTTTATTTAGAAAATCAAACGTTGATACTTCAAAATTCATTTGTGGGAAACCCACATTGGAAAAGGGTTAATAAAATACCTTCTTAATAAGAGGGAAAGGGAAAAGTGAAGGTCACCAAAAAACTAGGACTTCAGGTAAGAAATCATTAGTGGAAAGCGATAACATGGACATGGAAGAGAAATCTAACTATCATGTTCTGATAGAGAGTGATAGAGAACATGTTCATTAGAAATTCAACCATAAAAAAACCGTAAATTTTGTGATCGGTTAAAAGACCATTGATTTCTCGACAAGAAAAGTAAACAGATAATGTTTTTATTCCGAAATATTTTTCATAAAGTTGAGGGATTATTTTAATATTCAGATAAAAACTTTATAGAATAAACTTACTTGATTAATTTCCATTTCATAAGCTTAATATCATACTATGGTTTTTCTTCTATCTAGTTTCAATTCATCCCTTACACATGGAAATGAATGTTCAAGATGAAATTTTCATACTTGAAGCACTTTTAACGAATCATATGGTCCTTAAGTCATTCCTTCAACCTTTAAATATTTATCAAAACCAATACGATTAGCTCATGTTATCATCAAAAAACAACTTCAAATGTTTAACTTGATCTACTTCATAAGTAGTTAATCTTAAGAATCGTCTAAAACATGTCTGTCCACATTCAATGACCAATTTTTTTTTAAGAAAGGTCACTAAATTTCCAAAATAAACTGAACATAAGATTCCCTAAATAATGGAGCTCTTAATCCCATATACCAAATATATTAATACCTTTATCACCTTAAAACCTTAATGAAAACATGCATGCTTCCAAATCCGTAAAGAAGTACTGCAATATAATCCATATATATCTCATGAATCTTATAAATAGAGCATTATTGATAAAATACTCAAATAACATAATCCTTGAGTCCAAACATGGGCATATTAATCATTCCATTTCATCTAAGGTAGTAGCATAAACTTTACCATGATCCATTATCTTATTTTGGGTATATTCCTTTGATGCTTGAGACATTGTTTTTCATAGTGCCCCATCTCCTTGCAGTTGAGGCACTCAACATTGGAAAATTCTTTTCTTTTCTTACAATCATGATCATGGTGGACTTTTTCTTCACACTTGAACTAGAATCCTTTTCCTCTTAAGTATATACCATGGTGTTTCCTTCTATAATTATCACATGTGGGAAAATAATTCTTTCCCTTATTCCATTTATTTATCTTTTTCTCATTTGTCTTCTTATTCTCTTGCTTAATTTTAAAATCCTTGGATAATTCTTTATGTGTCTTGTTAGGACATGAAATTATTTCTTCATATGATGATAATATTTGTGAGACTACTTCCCTTCAATTGATTGTCTTAAGCTCATAAAATATATTATAATTCTTACTCTTCAGATAACATGCATTGGTGAGGTTCACATTATTTCTATTAGGCACCATTTCTAAATAATAACATACACTAAATTAGGTTATGAATCATAATTCATAATCTCAAACTAGAAAAACACTTAACATAAATTGAAAATTTATGTATAGATAATCTCATAGTTTCATTGGGGACATATTTACTTTTAAATATTTCATAATGGTTTGTAATGAAAATGTTAATTATCCAAAGCATATTCATCGAGAGTGTCAAACCAGGTGCATAGTAAGACACATTTCCATGTACCAGGTTATGCCGAGTTAGGTATAATTAACCTTGTTAGAGTTGTTACCTCTAGGTACATCTGTGCCAGAACTATATCCAATTTCAGTTTCCAGATAGCGATATATTTCTAGGAAGACTCACATAATCTCTACCATACCAAAATTCCAGGATATTCTTCTATGATTATAATCAAAGTCCATATTAGGGTTATGTCCTCTAATATATGTTTTCTAAATATATTTTACAAGGTTTCTACTAAAATTTATCTGATACCAACTATAAAGACCCCGACCCCAGTAGCTCGGAGTCAGTGTATTACTTTATTACATTGGTATATTAAATAAGGAAGTCACGTCCTGAAGGACCGAGTAGTTTAGTATCTTTGTAAAACTAGATACAAACATAATTGTTACATTACAACATGAAAGAAAATACATAGATAAACTCCTAGATTAACCCTGTAAGTCATTCATAATATACATCTTCACATCCTAGGAAAAAATAAAACCTAATAAAGGGTTAAGATCAGATGATCAGTAATGGTAAATAATACAACAGAAGCTATCATAAACATAAAAAATAAGGGAAGGTGAATAACTAAAACTCATTCCAATAAAACATAATCTTGAGCATAATATAGTAGAAATAAAAGTTGAATAAATAATGCCATATAAATAATCACATGAAACTTAACCCCATATATTATACTAGTCAAATAATCACATGATTTTTCAATTACTAATAACATAATGAGGTAATACATAATTCTAAACATTATAAATATACCATCAAGGCATCAACCAATAAGTCTACATAAATGGGTAAGGCCTCAGCCAAAACCTATTTTAGTTTGTCTCATGAGACAAACCGATGCATCGAGGGGCTATAGTAGGCCCTTCCCGTCACTTACTAAGTCCAATGCATTCCTCATATGTACAATAGAAAGATATATTTAAATAAAAATAACCCATACCACTTTGAAATATTTTAATCATAATCATATATGAAAATACTCTAATAAAATCTTTGATTAATTCTTGAGAGAAATACCCTTTTACTTCATAAAGAATAATTCTTTTAGAAAATCATTTATATTTGTCATAAAATCAGATTGTAAATATTAATATCCCAGAAAATAAAATATAAGGACAATGAAATTATGTTTAAGTCATAAATTATTTCCAACTAAAGTGGAAACATATAAAAATAGTGTTTAAGAAACTTTAAAAATAAAACATTTTAGTGCAGTTTAAGGAAAATATTAAAGAGCGTTTAAAAGTGGAAAAGACATATTTGTTTTCATAAAACCAGAAATTAAATAATATAGTATTTAATGACAAAAAGATTGATTTTAGAAAAATATTGGTGGCTTAAAATAGATTATGAAGTGTACTTGAAAATAGGTATGAAATTGGAAAGTTCCCTTAAATCGGTCTTGCTTATTGGGAGGAATTGAAAAGAGAACCTTATAAAATATGTATTCTCCCATCAAATAAAAATGAAATGATATATATATATATATATATATATAATTTTGTAACATATACACATAATGTAGAATAATTACATAAAAAATAGATAACATAACCTGAATTCAAAATGGAGGTTCGGGAATAAACCCTTACCACTTTGCAAACATTCGAACCATAAGCCCCATAAAATTAATGATCATTAAAAAAGTAATTGAATACCATGAAAATAAATATATTCATGATATGATACATTAATGGGAATTATAAATACACCACAAATAAGAAATAGTTGTGAATAAGTCATCTCTCTTGGAAATAAAAGTGAGATGAGAAAACCCATAACTTATGTGTGAAAGCGTTCTGCACTTGCGCTAAACGTCTTGGGTAATCAAATTAAATCAATTAATTAATTAATTCAGAAACTTTTTTAAATGTATTTTATTTTTTATAATTTCATTATGTTCATTTATGATATTTTTTATGAGTTATAAGATTCATTTTTGTCGTTCGGAAGTGTTCGTTTCATTGGTTTTCATGATTGGTTCACTTATATACATGTATGACAGATCATGTGAAATGAAAATAAATATCCAGAATTGAAGATATATGTTATTAATAAAATTTAAGAATACTAAATATTTATATAATTAATTTGGTTATTTGGGTTTAGGATGAGTCATTACATAAGGTGTTAGTGATAACCGTTTAGATTATTTTTGGCGGTTTTTTGATCGACACAAACTAGTTTTGTCTTATTATTTAATATCATGTATTTATACTGGTTTCAAAACACTAAATAACTTATAATATTTATAATAAAATATTATTTAACCATAATAATTCTTTTATAATTATCCTTAAATGCATTAATGGAAAATGAAGTCGCATTGTCCACGATGGCGGTAAATCGGCACATCACGGACGATGTTTTCATTTTTAGAATAAATGGTAGAAGAGAAGGGGTTTGATGATGGATCTTACATTGAAATAATAAAATTCAATTATATATAATATACTAGAGTTATAATTCATGTTTTGATATAATAGGTAAGGATAGAATAAGAAGAAAATAAATTAAAAGAAATTAAAAGAGAACGAAAAATGATTTACCTCTTGAATTCTTCTCCTTGAGATCCTCCTTAATGGGATTGGTTTTGGTCTTTTGTTGAGAAAAAAAATTATGTATGAATGGAAGGGGATTGGGAGGAGTATTGGATAGAAATTGGATAATGATAAAAGCTTGGATGGTGTGAGGAGAAGATGTGGTGAAGGGTGGTATTTATAGTGGAGGAGAGAAGTGTTTTTTGATTATTTTAATCATTAATTTATTATTTTGGCTCAAGTCTAGAAATAGTTTGAGAATAATCACTAAATATATTTAAATAATGAATGAGAGTTTTAAATTAGGGTGATTGCATCATGCATTATTCTTTTAATTCATGTATTTGAATTATAATTTAAATACCATAAATTGCCATATTTCACTATTCACAAAAAATTCAAGTTTTTTAGAAGAATCCCAAAAATTCAGCATAACCATTTTTCAACATGTAGAATTAAAAAATAAACTCAATTTTATTAATTTAATTTTCTAAATATCAGAAATTTATTTTTTAATTAAAATCATCATTTTTTCAAAAAATATCGATTTTAAAATTATAAGTGATTTTATAACACTTTGAAAAAATAATTAAGGTCTCATAAAATTATCTTATAATCATAAAAAAATATTAATTTATGAATCTATTTTATGAAAATAAATTTTCTTTTAAATCATTATATTAATTATAAAATTATAAATAAACATTTATGTTTCACAAAAATACCAACACTTAATTTATCGTTTTTAAAACTTTTATTTACTTATTTCATGATATAAATATAACATATTTTTATTTATAATATACATAAATTTTAAGTATACTTTAATAAGTGTGGTTACTATTTAAATCCTAAATATATAATTAATATAACAAAAATGACAGTTTTATAAAAATCGGGTTTTTTTACTATTCACTAGAAAATAAATATTTTCTGAAAAATTCCAAAAATTCACCCTAATATAATTTTGACATTAATATTTTAAAAATGAAGTTTATTTTGTTCAATAAAATTTATAAAAGTGTAAAAATTTAGTTTTAAAACAAGTGTTCCATTAAAAGGTAGTAAAACTGTCTTTAAGAAATATAGTCTTTTATGCGTAAAATTGAATTTATTTTTATATTTAGAATATCAAACTTATAAGTTTAATTTAAAACAATTTGATTAAATATGTAGCATATAATTTTCATTAATATATTTCACTAATTGTGATGAATTCAATTTATTAATATAGAGTACCATTCTGGTCATAGAAAATAGTTTTTTATAAAAACACATCTCTTATGTTCAATTGATTTTTTATTTTCATTTCTAATTAATTAAAAACCAAATAATTCATTTATAAATATGTGTAAACTATATTTTCATAATTTACATAATCTATTTCATTCCCACCATTCCAATGGCTAGGTGATAACTATCACAATAATACTTAATCATTTTCTTAAGCTCAGTGTTCTGTGTACGGTACACTATCGAAGAAGATGAATTTAAAAAAAGTGACATACTATAAAATCATGGGATGTTACATTCTCCCCTCATTCAATAAATCATGTCCTCACAATTTGAAATTTTATTTAGAAAATCGAAGGTTGATACTTAAAAATTCATTTGTGGGAAACCCACACCGGAAACGGGTTAACAAAATATCCTCTTAATAAGAGGGAAAGGGAAAAGCGAAGGTCACCAAAAAACAAGGATTCCAGCTAGGAAATCATTAGTGGAAAGTGATAACATGGAAATAGAATATAAATAAAACTATCATGTTCTGATGGAGACTGATAGAGAACATGTTCATTAGAAATTCAACTATAACAAAATTATAAATCTTGTAATCAGTTAAAAGTCCGTTGATTTTTTGGAAAGAAATGTAAACAGACAATGTTTTTGTTCTGAAATATTTTTTCTAAAGTTTAGGGATTATTTTAATATTTAGATAACAACTTGATAGATTAAACTTAATTGATTAATTTCTATTTCATAAGAACAATATCATACAATGTGTTTTCTTAGATATATTTTTAATTCATCCCTTACACCTAGAAATGAATGTTCAAGATGAAATTTTTGTACTTGAAGAAATTTTAACGAATCATATGGTCCTTAAGTCATTACTTCTACCTTTAAATATTTACTGAAACCAATAAGGTTAGCTCATGTTATCATCGAACAATAATTTCCAATGTTTAACTTGATCTAATCCATAAGTAGTTATTATTAAGACTCGTCTAAAACATGTCTATCCACATTCAATGGCCAAATTTTTTTAAAGGAAGGTCACTAAATTTCCAAAATCAACTTAACATAAGATTTCCAAAATAATGTAGATCTTAATCCCATATACCAAATATATGAATACCTTTATCATATTAAAACCTTAATTAAAACACTCATGCTTCCAAATCCATAAAAAAGTATTGCAGTATAATCCATATATATCTCATGAATCTTATAAATAGAGAATTATTGATAAAATACTCAAATAACATAATCCTTGAGTCCAAAAAGGGGAATATTAATCATTATTTTTCATTTAAGGTAGTAGAGTAAACTTGACCATGATCCATTATCTTATTTGGGGAATATTTCTTTGACGCTTAAGACATTATTTTGCATAGTGTTCTATCTCTTTGCAGTTGAGGCACTGAACATTGGAAAATTCTTTCCTTTTCTTACAATCATGATCATGGTGGCCTTTTTCTTCACACTTGAACTGAAATCATTTTCCTCTTAAGTATATACCAAGGTATTTCCTTCAATAATTATCACATGTGGGAAAGTAATTCTTTCCCTTATTCATTTTATCTATCTTTTCTCAATTGTCTTCTTTTTCTCTTGCTTCATTTTGAATCCATAAGCCTTAGATAATTCTTTCTATATCTTGTTAGAACGTGAAATTATTTCTTCATATGATGATAATATTTTTGAGACTAATTACCTTAAATTGATTGGCTTAAGCTCATAAAATACATTATCATTCTTACTCTTTAAATCATGTGCATTGGTGAGGTTCACATTGTTTCTATTAGGCACCATTTCTTAACAATAAGATACACTAAATTAGGTTATGAATCATAATTCATAATCTAAAACTAGAAAAACACATAACATAAATTGAAAATTTATGCGTAGATAATCTCATGGTTTCATTGGGAACATATTTACTTTTAAATATTTCATAATGGGTTGTAATGAAAATGTGAATTATCCTAAGTATATCCACGAGGAGTGTCAAACTAGATGCACAGTAAGACATGTTGTTATGTACCAGTTTATGGAGAGTTCACCTTGTCAGAGTTGTTACCCTTAGGTACATCTGTTCCAGAACTACATCCACTTTTAGTTTCCAGATAGATATGTATTTCTAGGAAGACCCACATAATCTCTACCATACCAAAATTCTAGGATGTTCATCTATGATTTTCATAAAATTATATATTAGGGGTATTTCCTATAATATATGCTTTCTAAATCTATTTTCTAAGGTTTTTACTAAACTTTGTCTGATACTAACTTTAAAGACCCCAACCCTAGTATCCCAGAACCAGTGCCTTACTTTATTACATTGGTATATTAAACAAGGAAGTCGCATCCTGAAGGACCGATTAGTTTAGTAGATTTGGAAAACTAGATACAAACATAATTGTTACATTGAAACATTAAAGAAAAAAACATAGAAACTCCATTGTAAATATCTATAAACTCCTAGATGATCCCTGTAAGTCATTCATAATAAACATCTTCACATCCTGGAAAAAAAACCCTAATAAATGGGTGAGATCAGATGATCAGTAAGGGTAAACAATACAATGGAAGATATCATAAACATAAACAATAAGGAAAGGTTAATAACTAAAACTCATTCCAATAAAACATAATCTTGAGCATGACATAGTAGAAATAACAGCTAAATAAATAATTCCATATAAATAATCACATGAAACTTAACCAAAAATATTATTCTAGTTGAATAATCACATAATTTGTCAATTACTAATAACATAATGAGGTAATGCATAATACCGGACATCATAAACACACCATCAAGGCATCAACCAAGAAGTCTATATAAATGGGTAAGGCCTCGGCCAAAACCTATTCTAGTTTGTCTCATGAGACCTACCGATGCATCGAGGGGCTATAGCAGGCTCTTCCCGTCACTTACTAAGTCCAATGTATTCCTCATATGTCAAATAAAAATATATATTTAAATAAAAGTATCCCATACCACTTTGAAATATTTTAATCATAATCATATATGAAAATACTCTAATAAAATCTTTGATAAATTCTTGAGAGAAATACCCTTTTACTTTAGAAAGAAGAGTTCTTTTGGAAAATCATTTGTATTTGTCATAAAATCAGATTGTAAACATGAATATCCCAGAAAATAAAATATAAGGACAATGAAATTATGTTTTTGAAATAAATGATGTCCAACTGAAGTGAAAACATATAAAAAGAGTGTGTAAGAAACTTTAAAAATAAAACATTTTAGTGCGGTTTAAGGAAAATATTAAATATAATTTAAAGAAGAAAATACATATTTATTTTCATAAAACCATAAATAAAATAAGATAGTATTTAATAAAAAAAGAGTGATTTTATAAAAATATTGGTGGCTTAAAATAGATTATGGAGTGTACCTGGAAATAGGTATGAAATTGAAAAGTTCCCTTAAAGGCAGCTGTGGGATCCCATGGGAGATGGTCTACCTCATCCGGAGATTCAAGGTAGAGACCGATCAAGGGAGGATTATTCACCATAGTTGGAGGGAATCGAACTTTGCGGCCGACAGGCTTGCCCGTTTGGGTCGGCGGGAGGAGAAGCTTATGATTTATGACAGCCTACATTCTCTCCCCCTTGAGTGCATTAGTGTGGTGCAAGGGGATGCCCTTGGACTCCATTTATTTCATCCTCCCTGATGAATTTCTTCCTTTGTTTTCTTTTCATGTAAAATTAATAAAAAATAACTTTCAAGTAGGCAGGTCTTGCTTATCAGTAGGAATTGAAAAGAGAACCTTATAAAACATGTATTCTCCTGTAAAATAAAGTTGAAATGATATATATATATATATATATATATATCTGTATATATATGTGTGTGTTTGGAACATATACACATAATTTAGAATAAGTACATAAAAATAATTAATAATTACATCGGGGTAAATTGAGAGATAATGTAACCTGAATGCAAAATAGAGGTTCGAGAAGAAACCCTTACAACTTTGAAAACATTCAAACCATATGCCCCATAAAATTAATGATCATCAAAAAATAAATTAAATAACATGAAAATAAATATATTCATGATATGATTCATTAATTATCAGTATACATACACCACACATAAGAAATAGTGGTGAATAAGGCATATCTCCTGGAAATAAAAGTGAGATGATAAAACCCTTACCTTATGTGTGAAAGTGTTCTCCACTTGCGCTTAACGTCCTGGTTAATAAAATTAAATCCATTAATTAATTAATTAAGAACCTTTTATACATTTATTTTAGTTGGTATAATTGTATTATGTTTATTTATGGTCTTTTTGATGAGTTATAAGATTCAATTTCATCGTTCAGAAGTGTTCGTTTCATTGGTTTTCATGATTGGTTCACTTGTATACATGTATGAAAGATCATGAGAAATGAAAATAAATATACAAAATTGAATATATATGTTATTAATGAAACTTCATGATATTAAATGGTTATATAATTAATTTGGTTATTTGGGGTGAGGATGAATCATTATATAAGATGTTAGTGATAATCGTTTAGATTATTTTTGGCGGTTTTTTGATCGTCACGAACTAGTTTTGTCTTATTAGTTAATACCATGTATTTATACTGGTTCCATAACAATAAATAACTTATAATATATATAATAAAACATGGTTTAACCATAATAATTATTTTATAACCATACTTGAATGTGATAATGGAAAATGAAGTCGCATTGTCCACAATGGCGGTAAATCGGCACATCACGGATGATGATTTCATTTTTAGAATAAATGGTAGAGGAGAAGGGGTTTGATGATAAAAATTCCATTGAAATAATAAAATTAAATTATATATAAGATACCAGAGTTATCATTCATGTTTTTATATAATAGGTAAGGATAGAATAAGAAGAAAATAAATTAAAAGAAATTAAAAGAGAATGAAGAATGACTTACCTCTTGAATTCTCCTCCTTGAGATCCTCCTTAAGGGGATTGGTTTTGGTCTTTTTTTGAGACCAAAGTATTATGGATGAATGGGAGGGTATTTGGAAGAGTATTGGTTAGAAATTTGATAAGTATCGAAGTTTGGATGGTGTGAGGAGAATAGGTGGTGAAGGGTGATATTTTATAGTGAAGGAGATGAGTGTTTTTTTATTATTTTAATCATCAGTTTATTATTTTGGATCAAGACTAGAAATAGTTTGAGAATTATCTCTAAATATATTTAAATAATTAATTAGAGTTTTACATCAGGGTTATTACATCATGCATGATATTTTTAATTCATGTACTTGGATTATAATTTAAATATCATACATTACCGTATCTCACTATTCGCAAAAAAAAATCAAGTTTTTTAGAAGAATCTCAAAAACCCACCCTAACAATTTTTCGATATGTAGAATTAAAAAATAAACTCAATTTTATGAAAATAATTATTTAAATATGATAAATTTAATTTTTAATTAAAATCATCATTTATTTGAAAAATACTGATTTTAAAATTATAAGTGATTTTATAACACTTTGAAAAATTAATTTAGGTCGCATAAAATTATCTTATAATCATAAGAAAAAAAAATTAATTTATGAATCTATTTTATGAAAATAAATTTTCTTTTAAATCATTATATTAATTATAAAATTGTAAATAAACATTTATAATTTACAAAAATACCAACACTTAATTTATTGTTTTTAAAACATTTATTTACTTATTTTATAATATAAATATAAAATATTTTTATTTATAAGATACCTAAATTTTATGTATAATTTTATAAGTGAGGTTACTATTAAAATCATAAATAGAATATTAATATAACAAAAATGAGAGTTTTATAAAAATTGGGATTTTTCACTATTCCATGGAAAATAAATATTTTCATAAAAATACCAAAATTTCACCCTAAGCTAATTTTAACATTACAATTTTAAAAATTAAGTTTATTTTATTCAATAGAAGTTATAAAAGTGTCAAAATTTAGTTTTAAAACAAGTTTTCCATTAAATGGTGGTAAAAATGTCTTTAGGAAATATAGTTTTTTATACGTAAAATTAGATTTATTCTTATATTAAGTCTATCAAACTTATTAGTTGAACATAAAAAAAATTGATTAAATATATAACATATTATTTTCATTAATATCTTTCAATAATTGTAATTAATTCAATTTATTAATATAAAGTATCGTTGTGGTCATAGAAAATAATTTGTTATAAAACACTTCTCTAATGTTCAATTGATTTTTAATTTTCATTTATAATTAATTGGAAACAAAATAATTAATTTATAAATATGTGTAAACTATATTTTCATAATTTAAATAATCTCTTTCATTTCTACCATTCCAATGGCTAGGTGATAACTATCACAATAATATTTAATCATTTGTTTATACTCGGTGTTCTGTGTAAGGTACACTATCAAACAAGATAAATATAAAAAAGTGAAATATCATAAAATGTTAGGGTGTTACATTCTCCCCATCTTCAATAAATTTCTTACTTGAAATTTGAAATTATACATAGAAAATCTAAGGTTGATACTTCAAAATTCCTTTGTGGGAAACCCACATCGAAAATAGGGTTAATAAAATATCTTCTTAATAAGAGGGAAATGGAAATACAAAGGTCAACACAAAACTAGGTTTCGGGTAGGAAATAATTAGTGGAAAGCAATAACATGGAAATGAAAGATAAATATAACTATCATTTTATGATGAAGAGTGTTATAGAACATGTTCATTATAAATTTAACCATCACAAAATTTTAAATCTTGTGATCGGTTAAAAGATCGTTGATTTCTCAGAAATAAAAGTAAACAAATAATGTTTTTATTATAAAATATTTTTCCTAGAGTTGAGGGATTATTTTAATATTTAGATTATAACTTGAGAAAATAAACTTACTTGATTAATTTCCATGTTATAAGCATAATATCATCCTTTGGTTGTGCTTTTATCCATTTTTAATTCACCCCTTACATCTAGAAATGAATGTTCAAGATGAACTTTTCACACCTAAAACACTTTTAATGAATAATATGGTCCTTAAGACATTACTCAAACATTTAAATATTTACTGAAACTAAGAATGTTAGCTCATGTTATCATCTAATAATAATTTCTAAAGTTTAAATTGATCTATTCCCCAAGTAGTTATTCTTAAGACTCATCTAAAACATATATATCCACATTAAATGATCAAAAAAATTTAAATGAAGGTCACTAAAATTTCAAAATCAACTTAAAATAAGATTCCAAAAATAATATATCTCTTAACCCCACATACCAAATATATTAATACCTTGATCACCTTAAAACCTTAATGAAAACATACATGCTTCCAAATTCATAAATAATTACTATAGTACAGTCCATATATATCTAATGAATTTTATAAAAAGAGGATTATTAATAAAATAATCAAATAAAATAATCCTTGAATCGAAACACAAACATATTAATCATTATTTTTCATTTGAGTTAGCAGTATAAGCTTGACCATGATCTATTATCTTATTTTGGGGTATATTACTTTGATGTTTGAGACATTGATTTGTGTAGTGTCCCATATCCTTGCAGTAGGAGCACTAAACATTGGAAAATTATTTCCTTTCCTTACAATCATGAGAATAGTGGCCTTTTTCTTCACACTTAAAGCAAACTACTTTTTCCTCTTAAGCATATACTAATGTGTTTCCTTTCACAATTATCACATGTGGGGGAATAATTCTTTCCCTTATTCCTTTTATCTATCTTTTCCCCAATTATCCTATTTTTCTCTTACTTCACTTTGGAGAGATAAGACAAAGATAATTCTTTCTCTATATTATTAGAACATGATATTATTTCCTCATATAATAAGAATATTTGGCAGACTACTTCCCTTTGAAATATTGGCTTAAGCTCATAAAAGACATTATCATTCTTACTCTTCAGATCATGTGCATTGGAAAGGTTCACATTCTTTCTGCTAGGCGCCATTTCTAAACAATAGTGTACACTAAGTTAGGTTATGAAACATAATTCATAATCTCAAACTAAAAAAACACTTAACATAAATTGAAAATTTATGCATAAATAATCTCATGGTTTTATTGGGGACATATTTACTTTTAAGTCCTTCATAATGGTTTGTAATGAAAATGTGAATTATCCCAAGAATATCCCATAGGAGTGTCAAACCAGGTGCACAGTAAGACCCATTTTCATGTACCAACTTATGATGATTTAGGCCAGATGCACCTTGTTGGAGTTGTTACCCTTAGGCACATCTATTCTAGAACCACACCCACTTATATTATCTAGAAAAAGATGTATTGCTAGGAAGACCCACACAATATCTACCATACCAAAATTCTAGAATGTTCATTTATGATTAACCTCAAAGTCTATATTAGGGTTATGTTATAAAATCTAAATTTTTTAAATATAGATTACATGGTTTCTATTAAACTTTCTATGATACCAATTGTAAAGACCCCGACCCCAGTAGCTCAGAGATTATGCCTTACTTTATTACATTGGTATATTAAACAAGGAAGTCACATCTCAAAGGACCGAGTAATTTAGTGTCTTTGGAAAACCAGATACAAACATAATTTTTACATTAAAACTTTAAAAGAAAAAAACATAACAACTCCATGGAATCATCCATAAACTCATAGATTACCCCTATGAGTCATTCATAATATACATATTCACACTGTGGGGAAAAATAAAACATAATAAAAGGGTGAGATTAGATACTCAGTAAGGGTAAACAATAAAACAGAAGATATCATAAACATAAACAATAAGAGAAGGTGAATAACTAAAAATCATGCTAATAAAATATAATCTCAAGCACAAAATGGCAGGAATAAAAGATGAATAAAAAATTTCATATAAATAATCACATGAAACTTAACCATGGATATTATACTAGTCAAATAATCATATGATTTGTCAATTACTAATAACATAATGAGGGAATGAATAATGATGTACATCATAAACATACTATCAAGGCCTCTGCCAAGAATTCTACATAAATGGGTAAAGCCTCAGCCAAAACCCATTCTAGTTTGTCTCATGATACCTACCAATGCATCGAGGGGATATAACGAGCCCCACCCATCACTTAATAAGTCCAATGAATTCATAATATGTTGAATAAAAATATATATTTAAATAAAATTTTCCAATACCACTTTTAAATATTTTAATCATAATCATAGATGAAAATACTCTAATAAAATCATTGATAAATTCTTGTGAGAAATACCGTTTTACTTTGGAAAGAAGAGTACTTTTAGAAAATCCTTTGTATTTGTAATAAAATCATATTTTAAATATGAATATCCTAAAAAAGAATATATAAGGGCAATGAAATTATGTTTGAGGCATAAATGATGTCCAAATTAAGTGGAAACATATAAAAGAGTGTTTTTGAAACTTTAGAAATAAAATATTTTAGTGTGGTTAAAGGAAAATATTAAAGAGCATTTAAAGCGGAAAAGTCATATTTGTTTTCATAAAAACAAAAACAAAATAAGATAGTTTTTAATGAAAAAAGAGTGATTTTATAAAAATATTGGTGGCTTAAAACATATTATAGAGTGTAATTTAAAATGAGTATGAAATTGGAATTTTTCCTTAAATCAGTCTTGCTTATCGGAAGGAATTGAAAAGGGAACCTTATAAAACATGTATTATCCTATAAAATAAATATGAAATGCTCTAGATATATAATTTTGTAAAATATAAACATAAATTAGAAGAATTAAATAAAAATAATGAAAAATTACATTGGGTTAAAGAGAGAGATAACATAACCCGAATGAAAAATGGAGGTTTGGGAAGAAACCCTTACCACTTTACAAACACTTGAACCATAAGACCCATAAAATTAATGATCATAAAATAAGACATTGAATACTATGAAAATAAAGATATTAATGATATAATACAACAATTTTAATTATAAATACACCACACATAAGAAATAGTGGTGAATAAGGTATATCTCATAGAAATAAAAGTGAGATGAGAAAACCCTTACCTTATGTCTGAAAGCATTTTTCACTTGCGATTAACATCCCGGGTAATAAAATAAAATAAAATAATTAATTAATTAAAAACCTTGTATAAATTTATTTTATTTTTATAATTTTATTAAGTTCATTAATGTCCTTTTTGATGGGTTATAAGATTCAATTTTGTCATTCAGAAGTGTTCATTTCCTTGGTTTTCATGATTGGTTCACTTGTATACTTGTACGAAAGATCATGTGAGATGGAAATAAATATTCAGAATTGAAGATATATTTTATTAATTAAATTCTAGAATATTAAATGGTTATATAAATCATTTGGTTATTTGGGTCGAGGAATAATCATTAAATAAAATGTTAGTGATAATCGTTTAGATTATTTTTAGTGGTTTTTTTATCGTCATGAACTAGTTTTGTCTTAATAGTTAATATCATATATATATATATATATATAATGGTTCCAGAACAATAAATAAATTATAATATGTATAATAAAATATTATTTAACCAAAATAATGGTTTTATAACCGGCCTTGAAGGCGGTAATAAAAAATGAAGTCGCATCGTCCACGATGGCGATAAATCGGCATATCATGAATGATGTTTTCATTTTTAGAATAAAAGGCAGAGGATGAGGGTTTTGAAGATGGATATTACATTGACATAATAAAATTATATTATATATAATATACTAGAGTTATCATTCATGTTTGGATAGAAAAGGTAAGGGTTTAATAAGAAGAAAATAAAATAAAAGAAATTGAAAGAGAATAAAAAAGGATTTACCTCTTGAATTATCCTCTTGGAGATCCTCCTTAAGAGGATTTTTTTGGTATTTTTTTGAGAATAAATGCTCATATATGTGGGTGAGGTACTTGGGAATATGATTGTTTAGAAATTAGACAAGGATCATAGCTTGGAAGGTGTGAGGAGAAGAGGTGGTGAGGGTGGTATTTATAGTGGAGGAGATGTGTGTTTTTTGATTATTATAATCATTAGCTTATTATTTTGGCTCAAGACTTTGAATAGTTAGAGAATTATAAATAAATATATTAAAATAATTAATTATAGTTATAGATTATGGTTCTTACATCATGCATGATGTTTTTAATTCATGTATTTGGATTATAATTTAAATACCGTAAATTACCGCATTTCACTATTCACCATATATTCAAGTATTTTAGAAAAATATAAAAAATACACCCTAAACATTTTTTAACATTTATAATTAAAAAATAAACTCAATTTTATGAAAATAATTTTACAAATATGGTAAATTTAATTTTTAATTAAAATCATGATTTATTAAAAAAATACCGTTTTTAAAATTCTAACTGATTTTATAACACTTTGAAAAATTAATTAAGGTATCATAAAATTATCTTATAATCATAAAACAAAAAAATATTAATTTATGAATATATTTTATTAAAATAAATTTTCTTTTAAATCGTTATATTAATTATAAAATTTTAAATAAACATTTATGTTTCACAAAAATACCAACACTTAATTTATCATTTTTAACACATTTATTTACTTATTTTATGATATAAATATTAAATATTTTTATTTATATGATACATAAATTTTATTTATACTTTTATAAGTGAGGTTACTATTCAAATCATAAATATTCTATTAATATAACAAAAATGATAGTTTTATAAAAATTGATATTTTTCAATATTCATTGGAAAGTAAATATTTTTAGAAAAATACCAAAATTTCACCCTAAGATAATTTTGAAATTTCTATTTTAAAAATGAAGTTTATTTTGTTTAATTTAATTTATAAAAGTATCAAAATTTAGTTTTAAAACAAGTGCTTCATTAAAAAGGCGGTAAAATTATCTTTAGAAAATATAGTCTTTTATGCGTAAAATTAGATTTATTATTATATTTAGCATATCAAACTTGTTAGTTGAATTTAAAAAAATGTTTAAATATGTAACATGTAATTTTCATTAAGATATTTTTCTAATTGTGATTTATTAAATTTATTAATATAAAGTATAATTGTGGTCATAGAAAATAGTTTTTTTATAAAAACAAATCTCTTATGTTCAATTGATTTTTTATTTCATTTCTAATTAATTGGAAACCAAATAATTCATTTATAAATATGTGTAAACTATATTTTCATAATTTACATAATCTATTTCATTCCTACCATTCTAATGGCTAGGTGGTAACTATTATAATAATATTTATTCATTTGTTTAAGCTCGGTGTTCTGTGTGAGGTACACTATCAAAGAAGATAAATTTGAAAAAGTGATATAATGTAAAATATTGGGGTGTTAAATGAGGTTGGGATTTAGGGAGTTGAATATGGTTTGGAGCTGTAATTCTATAATAGGTGGTTTTCACACTATGGCGACCAGGAGTCAGAGCGTGACAGACTATTGATCCATGGATCACGTTGTGGCCTTGAGGCATCACAACGTGACAATTTGTGTGAGGGAGGAAGTCACGACGTGGTAGAGGGGTTCCATGGCATGATGCTTGGAGGGGGTGAATTGTTTAAGTTTTTGTACACATGGGTCTCATGATCATGTGTAAGGATCAACCCTTACGCATGGTCATAATGTGACAAGGGTACCACGATGTGATTGTAACACACTGACCCCAAAAGCCTGGGACCGATGCCTTACTTTATTATATTCGCATGATTACAAGGAATCAAATCTTGATGGAATAAAAAGTTTAATAGTTTTGGAAAATCAGATTACATACATGAAACCCATTTCACATCATGGATATAAAATTAATGACAATACATAAAAAAATCTAATAAACCGTATCCTTGAAATTCATTCTAAGAATTCATCTTTATATCCCGGGGAAAGGAAACAAAATAAGGGTGAGATCAAATGATTGGCAGGGGTTAAGTACAATAGAAGTAATAATGAATCAATGAGAATAATAAATTTGGCAAGGTAAATAACTGAACACACGTGTCATTTAATAAATAAACTTATAATAAAATGTATCCATAGATTTTTTTCATAGTGAAAATCCTCTGGATAATAATAACTGAAATGAAGTCAATGCTTGATTATCGATCATCATGTTTCCCGAAAACGTAAAACCTTTACCATCTAGAACTTTCAAAAGAAGGTTTAAAACATACTGGGTAGAAATCGATTTGGTTTTCCCAACCATAACTCTACTTTCAAGACCTTTCACAAGACAGTTTAAAATATACTGGTTACAAACACATAGGGTTTGTCCAACTTGATTTCATCTCATGAGACTGCCGATGCATCGAGGTGATTATTTCCAATAGCCCCCAACCCGTGTATTTCCATTCCAAATCATTCCCCATAAATCGACTAATCAATTTAACTAATAAACAATGTTCCTTGTCATCAAATATTCATATTGAGTAAAAGATATGGATTTATCAATATTTCCTCAGTCAATCAAATAACTATCAAAGTAAACACCATATGTAAAAATGGTATACAGTTTAGAAAATAATAATATCCATCACACAAGAATGTGTATATTTAAGATAAATTTATTATATAATAAAAATTTATCATAAGGAAGTGGTTGTTTCAAGAGAAAGTTAACAATCATAAAATAAAGTGTTACTGTAAAGACAACTTTTACCACTTGGTAATTTTCAATTCAAACCCCCTTGGATGAGATAATTTCAAGTGAAACCTAAAATACCATTAATTATGGATGAATCATGATATTAAATAACAAATGGGCAGTATATACACCAAATTAAATTTAATTAGTGCATAATAATAATTAAGTCTTAATGGAATGTAAATTAAGACAAAATATCTTATTACTTGAGTAACTTTTGAATCATGAGTCCTGTGAAAGAATATCAACAATTTAAACTTTTAATATCATTATATAAATATAATTAATGATACAACATGTAATAGGGTAGTATATATGTAACGCCCCGACCCCAACTACCCAGAGTCGGTGCATTACTTCGTAACATTGGCATGATCACAAAAGATCAAGTCTCGAAAGACCGATTAGTTTAGTAGCCTTGGAAACACTAGATACATTCATAAGTCTTACATTACATCATAAAGTGAAAAACTAATAACAAAGTCTTCATAGTCCACACTCATATCCTCTTCTGACTATCCCTGCAGGTCATTCATAAAATACTTCTTCGCATCCTGGAAAATATTAAAACATTGAAAGGGGTGAGCTCAGATGCTCAGTAAGGATAACAATATTGCGGAAGCTTTCATAAATAAACATAAAAATTTAAGGCAATGTATAACTAAAACAAAAGCCTTTTAAACATGAACATAAACATAATATGGCAAAAGTAAAATGAGATAATTCCATTCACTTCTTCACATGGATATTCTACTGGTCGAATAATCACATGAAATAACAATAACCACTTTCATAATGATGGAATGCATAATGCCAGACTATCATAACCACGTAGCCAAGGCCTCGTGCCAAGACCACAAATAAGATTTTGTCAAGGCCTCGTTCCAAGATACTATTTTGTCTCATGAGACCTGCCGATGCATCGAGGAGCTATAGCGGGCTCCACCCGTCACTTATTAAGTCCAATGCATTCCTCATATGAATAGGTTTAAACATATCATAAACCATAACATAATCGTATCACATAAAACATGCATAAAGGAAACATAACATTTCCACATTTCAATCACAAGATATCAATACAACACATTGATATAATAAAAATGCTTTCAAAACCATTTTCAATACCAAAATAAAAGAAAGTTAAAACTTTGTATTTATTTTTCATTAAAAAAATGATGGCTTGTAGAGGAAGCCGAAACTCAAATAATGGTCACGGCGGCGGAGAAGTCGTTGTCGCCGCATAAGTACAGAAAGAAAAACATTCCCTTTTTTTCATTTAGTAAAACGCTTCGTATAAAAAAGATTCCTTTTGAATAAACGTAAAAGTCAAAGGGGTTTATACACCGTATAAAAGAAAGTTGTGTATAAAACCAAATATGCCTCAATGAAAGGAGATTGAGACGAAGTCCTTAAAAAGATCATTTTTAAAATAAAATAGATCTATTATGTGTATTCACTATAGGTACACATATAGAAAGTAAATATACAAAATAGGACATAATAATATCATGACATAATTTGAAAGTAGGAGATTAACCCAAAGAATGGAAGTTGGGTTAAGAAGTTCCCTTACCTTGCGTCTTGTCCTGACTCGACCGTTCTTTAACCTCCTGAACAATAAACTAGAGTTAATTTCTATTTACTTAAGAACCTTTTTCATGTTCATTATTCCATTTATATCACTTATTACCATGTTATGAACATTATTTAATTATTTAAGTTAATAACGGTCGTTTTGTCGATCTTTGGTACTTGAGTAAAAAATAAACATCTTATAATTACAAGTTGTTCATGTGGTGAAATATCCAGTATATCCAGAATTATATTCATGATGTAGATATCATATATATCATATATATACAGTATATACATTCATTCATAATGTCACGTAACATTTAGAGGTAAGAAATGAAATGCACCGTTCATGGAGACGGTAAGCCGTACGTACGCATGAACGCTACTTTCATTTCTATTTCATATTTAATGGAATGAAATCATAATGATATAAATTTATAATATAATTATAGTATAATATAGTGTATAATACCATTTAATCCATCCTTTATACATCCCACATATGGCATTAACGATTCAAATCACTTTGAGGGGGCGGTAGTCCGCACTTCCTAAAATGAAATTATCGCGTTTTACCCATAATGGAAATCATAAAGTATGCCATAAATGAGAAATACAGAAGAATAATTAAAACATAAACATATTTTATATCATATATAAATATAGTGACATCTTAATGGCCACCTTTGAAGGTGTTATATGAGTGTTGAACAATCATCGTTTCGTGAGGCAGAAATTCGCCATCCACAGAAACCGTATGTTCTTTAACCATTAGATGTAGGTGTGTGTAAGTGTAGCTCGAATCCTTCTTATAACAATATCCTAGTATATTTAGGATACTGGTTTTGTTACAAAAGAAATGAATAAAAAGAGTTTAGGGGGTTGGAGAAGAAAAATAAAACAAAACAACATTAGAGAAGACATTACCTCAAAATCGGGTAACTCTTTTTGATTTGAGCCAAAGGCTTCCTTGGGAAGAGTTCTGCCCAAAGTGAGGCTTATAGGAGTAAGAGGGGGAAGTTTGGAGAGTATTTGGGCAGAGTTTGGCCGAGCCAAATGGCTTTAAAGTGTAAATGAGGTGGGAGAGGTGGGGGCCTTTTATAAGTGGAGAGGAGGGTCTCTTTTGGAAAGATTGAAATGTTACATTATTTTACAATGCTTTTAGGATTATAAAGGTCCCACACTTATATAATTCGTGGATAAGGTGATAAGGGTTCGAAATCTCCTCATCCAATAGGCTTTGGACAAGTGTAAGCCTTGGATTTTTCATTATCTTCTCATTTTATTTAAATCGTTAAATAATGAGGTCATCGCTGCATCATAATGATGTCATAAATACATTAATTTATGTAATGTCTAAAAATTATAAAAAAAATACTATGATGTAGTAAATCTTTTTAGATTTCTAATGAATATTTATAATCAAAATTTGGACTTGTGTAACCCCACTTAAAAACTGTTTTAGTAAAACAACTCATGTTTGTGTCAATTTAATTTTAACATTAAATAAATATATATTAACGTCATTTTCCAACCAAAGTGGCTCCATGGGGTCCCCAAGTTGACCCATGGGTTGTCTTGGTCAGACATGACTCGTCCAATAGGAGTAGGACAAGTGTCAAGCTCATATCATATTATTAAAACATTGTTTTTACCTTAAACTACACTAATTACCTCTAATCGCGATTAAGAACTTAAAAGTTACTATTCACCAAAAAATTATTTTAATCTCATTGAACCACATTTTACTTCTTAATGACAACCATGTATGTCGGATTTTTGAAAATCAAATCACAGAAGTGGTAATATTTCATTTAAACGAAAAATCAGTTATTTAACTACCACTTAGTGGTTTCACTATTCATCAAAAATTGAAGTTTTTCAGAACAATGCCAAAATTTCACCCTAAGCTATAATTGATATTCCGAATTCAAAAATGATGTCTATTTTAAAAAATTCCCAACATATAAGTTGCATTAATTAATTTTATAATTAATTCTCGCTGTCACAACAAATAGCGTGTTTTTAAGAAACAATTTATATCAAAAGATTGACAATTGTTTATGTCCAATTTCAATGTTAAATTAATTCTAATGACCACCATTGGATAAAATGGTAAAAATATATTCTAATTATACTTTAAAACCACTAAATAGTATAATTTTTCACTATAAATTATTTTGATTTAAAAAGTTGTTTTTATGTATTCTTCACTATTCATAAAAAATTAGAAGTTCTCAGAAAAATACCAAAAATTCAACATAGGCTAATTTCGATATTCCGAATCCAAAAATGAAGTCCATTTTGAAATATAAAATTTCTATAATAAAAAGTGGTTATTACTATTCATAACGGCTACTTTGATTAGTCGCGGTGTTTTAGAACTCGAAGTTGCGTACAATGCAAGCTATTGCATTATTGAATGAGAAGCGTATCGTGGAAGTTCGGGGTGTTACAATATACACCACACAAAAGAAAAAATTGGTTAATATGACATAAGTCTAGAAGAAATAAAAGTGATACTAGAAACCCCTTACCTTGAGTCCAACTTGTCACACATGTCCCTATCTTAATGAATAATAAGAATATTTTAACTATTTAACTATTTGAGAAAAAATTTCATGTTTATTATTAATTTTATTCCACCTATTAGAATTTTACATACAATTACTTAATCAATTAAATTTAAGTCAGATGTTTTGACCATATTCAGTTTATGTGTCAAAAGTGACTTTGGTAGGTAGACTATGGTCAAAGAGTTCATTATTTAAAAATATCTAGAATAATAATTATTAAATAATTATCATATTTATAAATGAATTATAATTTTAAAACCAATCATGGAAGATGTTTATGAAAAATTAACTAACGTTGTGATCATGGAGACAATAGGTCGTACGTGCGCATAAGTAACATTTCCATTTTTCAATGATCATTATGGAAAAAAAGAAAGTAAAATTTATCTTTCCGGAATGATCATTATATCTTAAATACCATATTATTTAATCATATATAAATTTATATAGAACTATTATGATGAAAAATTAATCACATCGCTTCGAGGAGGCAGCAATCCACACGTCCATGAATGACATTATCGCTTTTTCAGTGTGTAAAAGCATAATAATGAAAATGATATATAATATTATCAGAAAATTAATTATGTAATTAATATAAAAATTATTTCATTTATATCATATATATTCAGTATATATTTAATTAAATTAATCCATAGTATTCAGTGATAGGAAATAGAATACACCGTTCATCGAGACGGTTGGTTGTATGTACGCATGAACACTGTTTCCATTTTCTTGTCATATTAAAAGAAATAAAAATAAATTATATATATGTATATTACAATTCAAGTATAATTTTTATTTCATATATACCACATATTTTCATTAAACTCATCCTCAATATATTCCATGTAAAGCGTGAACGAATCACGTCGCTTTGAGGAGTCAGTATTCCACACGTCCACAAACGATGCTATCGTATTCCCACAAAATAGAAAGCATGAAGGTATGTGTCATATAATAATTCCATAAAAATAATCAAATTATAAACATCATATATATCATATTAAAACAATAATTCCATCATTATTACCAACCTTAAAATGTGGTAATGGAAGAACGAACAACATCAGTTTGCGAGATGGTAGTCTACCATACACACAAATGATGATTGCGTATCCCATTTGATGGAAGTTTTTGTAGGTGTAGGTTGCACACTTATGATAAAAAAATATCAGTATATTTAGTATACTTATTTTATTATATAAAAAATATATAAGAATAATTTAAGTGCTGGAGAAATAAATAAAACAAAAGTTCTCGTTGAAGAATGTTACCTCTTCTTTGGGTATCTCCGTTTGGTTTATACCAAAAGCCTTTCTTGGTTTGATTTATGAAAAAATTGAGGATTATAGGATGATGGGAGCGATTTTGGGAGATTATTTGGGTAGTGTTTGGATTATCCAAAAGGCTTTATAGGTGTGAATGAGTGATGGGGGTGAGTTCCCTTTTATAGTTGAGGAGTGACATTTTTTGTAAATTTAAAAAGGTAAACACTATTGGAAGGTATACCTTACATAATATGCCTTAAATAATAAAAAATATTCTATAAAAGTTGTTTTATGGTCAAAATATTTCCATTCAATAGGTTCTTTACAAGTTTATAGTTTATTTATCCCCTTAAGATTAATGTTTAATCGCTCAGTAAACCCATTTTCACCTTAATCACTATAATTAATTTTAATTGATTTCACTAATATTTTTTGGTAACAAACTAAGTTAATATTAATATAAATTATAAATTATTAGGATTAAAAATATTTTATCCATTTTGAAAAATCCAAATCACATAATTCACAGAAATTAATTTAAAATTAATCCTACGGATGGAAAGAGAAAGCGGGTTTTCAAAGTGAAAATGTCCAAAAGTTTGAAATGTTTTTATATCCAAATTCAATATAAAATTGATCTCAATGACCTAAATTGGATTAATAGATACAAATTTTATATAATTAACCTTTTAAAACTTTTTAAAAATATAATCTAACCATATAAATTATTAAAACTAAAAGTTAGTTTTCAATTAAAATTTGGTACTTTTCATTATTCATCAAAAAATGAAACTTTTTAGAAAAATACCAAAAATTCACCTAAAGTGAATTTTGATTTTAATATTTCAAAAATAAAGTTTATTTTTTTATATAAAATTTATAAAACTTTCACAGTTTAGTTTTAAAACAAGTCTTCCATTACAAGGTGTCAAAAATACCTTTAGACAAATATAACATTTTATACATAAAATTTGTTTTGTTCTTATCTTATGACTATAAAATATATTGGATTTTTGTAAAAAAATTTAATTGAACATATAATAAATAAATTTAATTAATATCATCCACTAATATTAATTAATTTAATTTATTAGGATAAAATTTATTTTTCATATAAAAATAGTTTCTTTCTAAAAACATTTACTTTATATTCAATTGGTTTCTATATTCATTTCTAATTAATTGATCATCAAAGAATTATATAAACATATTTAAACAATTTTTTACAACTTTATTTAATCCTTTTCATATATTTCATTACAATTACTAGATGATAACTATCATATTAAATAATAATATTAGTAGTATATTGCAGTTTGGTGAAACTCAGTTTTGCATGTAATGCAAGCTACTAAAGGAACTCGATATCATGTGTAATATAAGAAAAATTAATGTTTAGTGTGTTGTAAGATAATATTAGTGTTTTTTATAGCATAATCTTAACTCGATGTTTCTTATAAAGTAATCCATCAACAAAATTAAATTTATTCTAAAAGGAAAATATTTTAAATTCTTGGGGTGTTACATTCTCCCCACATTAAATAAATTGAGTCCTAGCAATTAAAAATTCATCTTGGTAATTAAGGGTTTGATATTTGAAAATACTATTTTTGAAAAAAACACATCGTAGTTAGGGTTAATAACACATATTTTTAATAAGAGGGTAAAGGAAATGCGAAGGTCATCAAAAAACTAGGCAATCGAATAAGAGAACATTAGTGAAAACATGGAGATCAAAGAGAAATATAACTATCAAGTTATGATGAATAGAGATAGAGAATAAGTTCATGAGAAATTTTTTAGCCACACATCCATAAAACATAGGTGTGAAAAGGTCATTTATATCTTAAAAAATGATGATAATATGGCATAATTTTTTTGTTTCAAGACCCTTTTCCTAGATTTGAGTAATTATTTCACTCTCTAATAATATGAATAAATATACCTAATTGATAAATTTATATTTCATAAATATAATATTATTCATTAGTTACGCCTTGAACTATTTCTACTTCATCTCTCAAAATATATTGCATCATATGGTGAAGTAATACATTAACCTCTAAAACCTTGCCCACAGTTCAACATAAACCATTTCATAAATGGTTAACCTTATGACCCTTCCAAAATATTGTCATCCAAAAATTAAGAAATATGGTCACTTAATTTTCAAAATAAACTTATCATAACCTCCCCAAATAACATGAAGTAGTTCTTAATCATCACATATCAACATGCGAATACATTCTTCATGCATTCTCTTGAATCATGGTAATAACTTAAATTACCATAAGAACTTATTGAAAACATATATGATTACTTATTCCTTATGTAAAAAATAGGATATTGGATATATTCCTTAAATCCAAAATGTTATAGAATCCATCAACGATAGCATAACCACTTTTCCAATAAATCATGAGTTAGTTCCAAGGTGTTAGGTAATATCCAATTTACTTTATCCATATCAATCATCTCTTTATCCAACCATCATTACCTCAACATTATTATCATATTAAGGGTTGTTTTTCCCTCAATCATATATCTTCCAAGAAGTTTAACTTATCACTGGATTATTTTTCTTGGTCACCAGTACTGTTAAAAATGTGCTCTCAAATCCTTAATGAAATAGTATTGTAGTACAAATCATTATATATATATATATTTCATGATTCTCATAACTATTACATCATTGATAAAATACTCAAATAAAAAAATTCATGAATCCAAATAAAAGCACATTAATCATTCCACTTTGGTTGTATTAATAACATAAGCTTGACTTTGATCCCTTGTCTTCTTCTAAGGTAAGTTACCTTGATGTTTAGGGAATTAATTTTCATAGTTCCCAATATCTTTATAGTGTAAGCATTACACATTATAATTTTCTTTATTTTCCTTACAAGCATGAACTTGGTGTCCTTTTTTCCACAATTATAGCAAACTCCCATTCCTTTCAAGAAAGTATTAGGGTGTTTCTTTCCATAATTATCACATGTAAGAAAATACTTCATTTTCTTCTTTCCCTTATCCATTTTTGATCTATTATCCTTTTCTTATTTGACTTCCCTTTGAATCCATAATACTTATAGAATTATTTCTCTATCTTGATAGCACATAAAACTATTTCATAATATGATGTTTTTTTGAGAAACCAACACCCTTTGAATAATTAGTTTAATACCTTCAAATAAATGGTCAATATTTCACTCTTTGTTGTGTATATAATCCGTATCATACCCATATAACCTTTTAAAGTTAGCTTTATACTCCAAAACAATTTCTTCATCCTTTTTCTTTAAGCTAAGGAACTTATTCTTCATCTTAGTTGGTTGCTTATGAAGGAAATATTTGTCGAAGAATGTCTCCTTAAAATATTTCCATTCCATAAGTTCTATTTCCTCTTCCTACCTAGTATTATGTATCAACGACCACCATTGATCATCATTGACTTTGAGACAATACACCGCAAGTACAAACTTTTCATTTTCACCACATCCTGAGGCCATAAATATATTCTCTAGAGACTTAATCCATTGCTCAACTATAATTGGATCAGCGGTCCCACTAAATGATGGGGGTTTCTGTCACATAAATCATCATACGAGAATCTTTTTTTTTTGGAACAGGTTTTTCCATTTGATAAAGGTTATATATCATAACCTGATTGAGCTACTTTAATATATCCATAACTTTATTAGTTATAATACCAGTTGTATTGGCTTCCTTAGTAGGAAAATATCTACATTAGTCACAAGTATTAAAACCCTTCATACTTCTAGTTTCCATTTCTAAACCATGGAATACACTAAATTATATCAAAACATTATATAACATAATGTTTAATCCCAACTAGTGAAATAATTATCATAAATTAAAAAATTTATACATAGCTAAACTCATAATTATAAACATGGTTTCTTTTAGATGTTCTTCTATAAATATTCTCAATGTATAGAATAGGGTTATGTTCCCTAATATAAGTTTTCTTACATCTAGTTTACAATGTTTCTACTAAACTTCCTTTAATACCAACTGTAATTCCCAGACCCTAGAATCTTAGATTCAATGCCTTACTTTATTACATTAGCATGATTACAAAGAATCAAATCCCAAATAATCTAAAAGTTTAGCAGTTTTGGAAAACTAGATCATATACATGAAACTAATTTTAAATTGAGATAGAAAATGAAATACAATACATAAAAAAATCTCATAAACTACATCCTTGAAACTTATTCCAAGAATTCATCTTCATGTCCTAGGGGAAGGAAACAAAATAAAGGTGTGCTCAAATGATCAGTAAGAGTTAAGTATAGAGAAAGTAATAATGAATCAATGAGAATAATCAATATGGAAAGGTAAATAACTGAAAATACATACCATTTAATAAATAAACTTAGAATGGAATGTATCCATATATTTTTTCATAGTGAAAATACTTTGGATAATAATAACTAAAATGAAGGCAACACTTAATTATCGAACGTCATGTTTCCTAGGAACATGAAACCTTTACCATCAAGACCTTTCACAAGACTGTTTAAAAATATAATGGGTATATACCAATTTGGTTTGGCCAACCATAAATCTACTTTCAATACCTTTCATAATACAGTTTAAAACATACTATTTACAAACACATAGGGTTTCTCCAACCTGATTTCATCTCATGAGATTACCAATACATCAAGGGGAATATTTCCAATGGTCCCCAACCTATTTATTTCTAGTAAAAATAATTTCTGATATATCTAATAATTTATTTAATTAATAAACAATGTGACTTAGCATAAAATATCTACATTGAATAAAATATATGGATTTATCAATATTTTCCCACTCAATCAATTAACTATAAAAGTAAACACCATATATAAAAATTGCATATATTTTATGAAATAATAATATCCATCATACAAGAATATTTATATTTAATATAAATATAATTTATAATAAAAATTGATCTTAAATAAGTGATTTTTTTTCAAGAGAAAGTTAATAATCACAAAATAAAGTGAGATTATAAAGATAACCTTTACCACTTGGTAATTTTCAAGTCAAAACCCCTTAGATGAGATAATTCAAAGTGAAACATAAAATACCATGATTTATGGGTGAATCATGATATCAAATGAAAAATTGGTAATATATACACCACATTAAAGTGAATCGGTTCATAATAATAAATAAGTCTCAATGGAATGTAAATTGAGACGAAATCCCTTACTACTTGATTAACTTTTGAATCATGAGTCCCATGAAAGAATAACATCAATTGAAACTTTTAATATCAAGATATAAATATAATTAATTATATAACATGTCATATGGATTATATACACTACACAAAATAAATTAATGGTGAATATGACACAAGTTTATCAGAAATAAAAGTGAGACTAGAAATCCCCTTACCATGGGTCTGAATTGTCACACATGTCTATATATTCCTGAATAATAAAATTTTGTTAATTATTTACATGTTTTAGAAAAATTTCAAGTTTATTATTACTTTTATTCCACCTATAAACATGTTACATATAATTACTTAATCAATTAAGTTTAAGTCAGATGTTTTGACTATATTCTGTTTATGTGTCAAAAACAACTTTGGTAGGTAGACTATGGTTAAAGTGGTCATTATTTAAACATATATAGAATAATAATAATTAAATAATTATCATATTTATATATAAATTATAATTTTAAAACCAATCATGGAATATGGTTATGAAAAATCAACTAACGTTATGATAATGGAGACGGTATGCCATACATACGCATGAGTAACATTTCCATTTTTCAATGATTATTATGGAAAGAATGAAAGTAAAATTTATATTTATAGAATGATAATTATATATTAAATATCATATTATTTAATCATATATACTTTAATATATAATTATTATTATTCAAAAGGAATCACATCGCTTCAAGGAGGCGGTAATCCATACGTCCACGAACGACGTTATCACTTTTTCAATGTGTGAAAGGGTAATAATAAATATAATATATTATATTATTAGAAAGGTAATTATTTCATGAATATCATAATTATTCCATGTATATAATATATATTCATTACATAATTATTTATAGTAATCAATAATATTTAGTGATAGGAAATGGAATACACCGTTCATGGAGACGGTAGGTCGTACATACGTATTAACACTATTTCCATTTTCTTATCATATTAAAATAAAGAAAAGTAAAGTATATATATGTATATATTAATTAAAGTATTATTTTTATGTCATATATATCACATATTTTTATTAAACTCATCCTTAATACATTCTATGTAAAGTGTGAACAGATCACATCGATTTAAGGAGGCGATAGTCCACACGTCCACAAACGATGTTATCATATTCCCAAAAAATTGAAATCATAAAGGTATGTGTTATATAAAAATTATGTAATCATAATAAAATTATAAATATCATATATATCATATAAAAATATTATGTCTATTATTCCTAACCTTGAAAGGTGGTAACAGAAGAACGAATGACATTGGTTCGTGAGGAGGTAGTCTGTCGTACACACGAATGATGATTGTGTATCCCATTTGATGGAAGTGTGTGTAGGTTTAGGTCATAAAATTAAAATAAAAAAATATATAATAATAGTTATTATACTTATTTTATTATATAAACAAGATATAATAAGAATTTAAGGGGTGGAGAAATAAATAAAACAAAAGTGCTCGTTAAAGAATGTTACATCCTCTTCGTGTAACTGCTTTTGGTTTATACCAAAATCCTTCCTTGGTCTTCTTTATGAAAAAATTTAGGATTATTGGATGAGTTAAGGTATGTTTGGATCTAATTTGTTTATGGTTGGATAATTAAAAAGGTTTGAGAGGCGTGAATAAGTGAGGGGTGTGAGTGCCCTTTTATAGTGGATAAGGAGTGACATCTTATAAATATAAAAAGGTAAACACTATTATGAGGTCTCACTTACATAATATGACCCAAATAATGAAAAAAATTCTATAATATTGGGTATATTTTCTAAATATTTCCATACAATAGGTTTCAAACAAGTTTATAGGTCATTTGGCCCCTTAAGATTAAAGTTTAACCACCAAGTAAACTCATTTTCACCTTAATCGTTGTAATTAATTTTAATTGATTTCACTAATATTTTTGGTAAAAAAATAAGTTGAACATACTAGAAATTATAAATTATTATGATTAAAAATATAGAATCATTTTTTATAAATTTAAATCACATAATTCACAAAATTAATTTAAAATTAATCCTGTAGATGGGACGAGAAAGCGAATTTTTAAAGTGAAAATGTCAAAAACATGAAATGTTTTCATATCCAAATTAAATATAAAGTTGAACTCAATGAAATAAATTAGATTAATATACCCAAATTTTATATAATAAAACTTTAAAATCAGTTAAAAATATAATTTAACCTCATAAATTATTTAAATGAAAAGTCAGTTTTCAATTAAAATTTAGTATTTTTCACTATTCATCAAAAATGAAACTTCTTTGAAAAACATTAAAAATTCACCAAAAGTAAATTTTTATATTAATATTTAAAAATAAACTTTATTTTTTTATATAAAATTTATAAATTTATAAATTTTTTTTAAACAAGTCTTCCAATAAAAGAAGACAAAAATGCCTTTAAAAAATATAGCTTTTTATGGATAAAGCTGGTTTTGTTATTATATTTTTCCTATAAAATATATTAGATATATGTAAAAACATTTAATTGAATATATAATAAATAATTTTCATTAATATCATCCAATAATAGTAATTAATTTAATTTATTAATATAAAACACCTTTTGCGCATAAAATAGTTTTTCTTTATAAAACAAAATTTATTTATATTCAATTGATTTATATATTAATTTATAATTAATTGTCCACCAAATAATTATTTAAACATATGTAAATGATGTTTTCTAACTTTATTTAATACTTTTCATACATTTCATTACAATGGCTAGATGATAACTATCATATTAAATAATAATATTAGTAGTATATTGCAGTTTTGTAAAACTTGGTCTTGTGTGTAACACAAGCTATTAAACAAAATATGTATCATGTGTAATAAAAGATAACTTAGTGTTACATGTTTCATAAGATAATCTTAGTGTTTTGTGTAGCGTACTCTTAACTTGGAGTTGCGTATAAAGAAAGATCACAACAAAATTAATTTTATTCTTGAAGGAAAATATTGTAATGTATTGGGGTGTTATAGTGATGGTTAGCATAAAACTAGGGGTGAATATGGAATTACATTCTGTAATAGTGATCCACAAGGGGTCACCCCTTTAACTTTTTGGGGGCAGTTTCACCAAGTTCTAGGGACCGTTCCGCAACACGACCAGGAAAATAGGCCATATTACATGACCATTATTCTTCATGTTGTGAGAAATCACTTAAGTTGTTTTTAAGGTAAAATTGGTAAATTACCCAGGAAAAAATTTTAACCTCTCCCTCATACTTTGAGATCAAAAAACGTTAGTCAACATTGGAGCTTCTCCTCGGTTTCTTAAGATCCTTCATCCTCTTATCTTGATCACCTAAAGTGTCATTTGTTCTGGATATCTTCTCTTAGTCAGTCTAATCTTGTTTATTCCCTAGATCCCTTATTATTATTTTTTTTGGTTTCCATCTCAAAAACCCTAATTTTGAGGGTTTAGGGAATATTTTAGGGTTCCAGTGGATTGACTGTGAATTAGAGAGTCTGACTTGGAAAAGACACTCCATCAAGCTTGATGTATGAATTTCTTATCATGTTATGAATTTTATTTGAAGTTGTATGGATTAACACTCATACAGGTGCATATGTTAGCTCATGAAGCTTTTAATTTTGCATCAAAGTGACCAGATGGGTTCATATGGACGTGGTTGACCCCTTAAAGGGGGATTTATGGGTAGATATCTTAGATGGGGTAGAATCTCACCTTGTCCCATAGTTGGAGATGTGGTTGTTTGATTGAGTTATTTAGGCCTAGAGTGAGTTGTTCAGGATCAGATGAGTCCAGGGTGACCTATTAAGGTGGTATTCAGTCATAGTTAATGTGAGTAACAATAAGGGTTAGTAAGGGAGGATTTGTATGGTCTTCCTTGTGATGTTTTCACTTAGAATGGGTCATTGGGCCAATTTTGGTAGTCATTATGATTGATGTTGTTCCTAATACTTGTTATGTGATATGTTGGGATTAATGACCAAGACAATAACTTGAGTGAGTGGCCAATGGGTCATTATGTGATGATTCATGATATAGACATGGGACCTTTCCTAGAGGGGATGGTTTGACTCACATGGGAGGTTGGTTATTATGATGCATTCCTTAGACCATTTCCTTGGGATTGGATACATGAGGTGTAGCTATGGGACCTTTCCCCATGGATATGGTTTGGCTTGTATAAGAGGTCAGCTGTTGAAGTTTTCTCCTCATAGCACTTAGTGATGATTAAGGGATATATGCCTCAACCATGAGACCTTTCCCAGAGGGGATGGTTCAGCTTACACATGAGGTTCCCTCCTTATATCTCTCTTGGGTTACTTGGTATGGGACATGATTTCATAAAAAAATATGTTCTGGGATATATTATGGATTGAGATGACTCTTCTTTCTAACATATAGATAAAGAAGGTATGGTTGGGGTTTGTAGCATCTTGGTTAGTGCATGATGACCCATTGGGGGTTGCATGATGTTATATTTTTATTTCATGATAGTGTATACACCTTTATATATATCTTATTCACTTATTATAAGGACGTGTTTCTGCTATCCTACTGGGTTTTATTACTCACACCTTGAATGAGTACCCCAGTGTGCATGTTGAATTTTTTTAGAGACCCATCCATGAGCAAGGTCCCCTTGATGAGCTATAAATCATGAAGAGTTATATGGGGATCAAGGTGATGTCATGTCATACTCTAAGATATTTTGTTGTTATGCCTAATTTTTTTATTTTCTTCATTGTATATATTAATCCACCGCATGTGGGGATATTTTTCATTTGGATGTACTGGTGATTGTATCTCTTTTTGATACTGCATATGGTGATATTATTTGTTGGATTTTGTAACATTTATTCATGAAAATTATTTATTTATTATTGTTTTTTTTGTGTTTATTATTGTTGGATACATGATATTGAGGGAATAGTCTCCATATTTTATGACCTAGGCCGTTGCTTCTAGTTAGATGCATCTTGTGTATGGAGATTCATTCATAAGAACCTATAACACACTATCTAGGAATCAATGATTTAGTTCTAGCTATTAAAAAATGGTATCAAAGCCCCTTTTATTTCTTATTTATTTTGGGATCAATATAATGGATATGGGATGGTTGGAACTCATGTTGGAAGTTATGTCTGTTCTTAGCCAACAATTGTATAGTGGACAATTGATTTACTAAGGTAGTGGGATTTATTTTATTGGTTGTCATCTTATAGTTTCATGTTGTTCATCAATTATTATTGTGCAATTATGGTTTATAGGATTTTCTTCTCTCCCCAGATTCTAATAGTGGGTGAGTCTTACTTCATGTATAAGAATGCAAGTTCCCATGTCATATTCTTGATTTACTATGTTGGCATAGGCTTAAATTAATTAAATGATAACAATAATATATTTGTGTTTTTCCAAACACATTATTGGTTACATATAACTAATTTAACTCAATAATGTCCATGATTCTATTTTATATGACTGTAAGTAATGTGAATGTATACTTTGTATAGCTGTAGACTTGAAGTAGTTGTGGGTAGACCCTTAGCGTGTGTTTACAAGGGTTGTTTCATGTGTGTGTGTTCACATGATAATTACTTAAATTTTGATAATATTTAAGATATTAAAGGAATTTATGAGTTATGTGTTGGAATTTCAGACAATTCCACCTCGACAGTGTTTGGTGGTGCCACCCATGTGCTAGATTAAGGATGTTAATAAGGCAATGAATTATCCAGTTATACCCCAATATGTTTAAAAGTTAGAGGTTGAGCATGATCCTGATGCTGCCTTAGTGGTCCAGACAACAAAATCCATTTTAATTGTGGGGGTTTTATCTAGTAACAGTGGGAGGTGGATATTTTTATCGAGGTGGGACTTATATGGTTGAATTTTCCTAATATTTTCAATTACATAACCCTTTAAATTTATAGGGTATGATTGGTCTTCAAGATGCTAAGGAATGGATTGAGATTATTGAGGGGATCATTGATCTGATGGATACACCTGAATACTGGTGGGTGAATTTGGTGGAAAAATGCTTTAGAGATCTTCCAAGATGTTGTGGAGTGTCATGGTACAATATAGGACTCATGAGGGTTTATCATAGAAGGAATTAAAGGAACTATTCTTTGAGGAGGTTTTCCATGAGATGTTTAGGCTTGACTAAGCTCAGGAGTTCATGGAGCTGTAGTAAGGGATGATGTTTATGGTAGATCATGCTACTAATTATGGAGAGTTGATACGATTTTCCTAATTAGTGGCTAGGAATGAGGCCCAAAAGGCCTGAAAATTTGAGATTGGTTTTTGATTATATGTGAGGTCTTTGGTCAGGGTGTTTAACATGAACTTTTACTCTAATTTTCTAAAAAAGGACCTCATTATTGATAAGTCTTAGTGGAGGAAAATATAGTAGGGTTCCTTCCCATATTTAGTGGGCCAAGTGATGGACTTCCCACTGGAGTTGTTGGTTTCTATTCTAATGATAGGAAGAGAATATCAGAGGAGATTATCTTGTCTGGTGAGAGGTAGTCTAGGAGGGGGAGAGGTTCATTATTTCCTATTCTAGGATGGGATTGCCTCATTTGTTTTTAGTGTGGGTGATCAGGTCACTACCTTAGTTCATGTACCATCCATCTGGTAAATTTTCATGTATATGGTAGGATGGGACCTCTCCAGTGTTTCTATAAATGGATGTCTTATTTGGGTATATAAATAGGTTTAGGTTAGATGAAAACATATAGGTATTCATTAGGGGGACCTCAAACCAATAATAGGGTTATGTCTAAGAGGTCAGGTCACGGAGTTGGTTGAGGGTATCGGGGGTAGAAGTAGGCGGAGGTACCTCATGGGAAAGTTCCTCAGGTGAGTTAGGGATCATAGGGCCTAGTCCACAAATCATATGTAGGAAGAATATATACCTTAGACCAGGTTGTGAAAAATGGAGCATAGGTTATACCTACCATCATAGGTATTGTTTTGATTGCTTTGATGCCTTCAATTTACTTATTTGATATAACGACATATTATTCTTTTATTTCTTCCCAAGTTTTATATAGTTTGGGGTTAGACATGGAGTTTCCCCCTAGAGTGTTGGTTCTTAATACACCTCTCGGGAATATTTTGGATTTTATTTATAGGTTCTTAGTATTTTCCATAGTAGTTGGGTTCTATAGTAATTTGTGGTATTTTTGAGGTATAGATATGATGGGTTTCAACTTCATCTTTAGAATGGATTGGTTGAAACACTTCTAGGATAAAATTGATTGTTACCAAAGGAAAGTGTCATTTACCTCTCTTAGAGGATATGAGTATGTTCTTATGGGAGAGTGGGATATGGAGGTATTTATATAAGGAACTAAATTAAGTGGAATAGGATCCATTGTAGTTCTAGTGGTGGGTATGATTCTTATGATGGATTAGATGTTGGTTCTAACTACTTTTCCTCTAATAGTGGACCATTTAAAGGATGTTTTTCAAGATGAATTTCCATGACTCCATCATGAAAGGGTTATTGATTTTGTGATTGATCTCACACTAATCATAGTTACCATATCAATTCCTCCTTATTTTATAGCGTTGATAGAGTTGATAGAGCTAAAAGCATGACTTGAGGATCTTAAGGTGAAGAGTTTTATTCGCCCGAGTACCACTCCTTAGGGTTATTCAGTTTTAATCACCAAATAGAAGGATAGTATCCTTATGATATACATGGATTACTAAATATTAAATCAAGCTACAATGAAGAAAATTTATCCATTTCCAAGGATATATGACATGTTTGGTCAGTTAAAGAGACGTCGATGGTTCTCTAAGATCGACCTATGACCTGGATACCATCAAATGTAGGTTAGGGTTGAAGATATACCAAATATGGTGTTTAGACATAGGTATGGTTTATATGAGTATATTATGATTCCATTAATATTAGTTAATGCACTAGTGGTGTTTATGGATCTCATGAACTAAATTTTGTATCCCTACATGGAATACATCATTATACTATTTATGGATGAAATATTAGTATATTCATGGACCCAAGAGATTCATGGAGAGAACCTGTAGGTTGTATTGAGTAATCTTTGAGCATTTTGGATTTATACCAAGTACACAAAGTTCCACTTATGTACTTATGAGGTGAGTTCCCTTGGGCATGTGGTCTCAAAGGTTGAGATCTTGATTGATCCAGAAAAAGTGAAGGCAGTGATGTCTTCGGAAAAACTAAGTAATATGTTTGAGATATGAAGTTTTAATGGGTTATTTGTGTGTTATAGATAGTTTATTTAGGACTTTTCTCACTTGGAACCTCCCATGATAGGCCCGACCAAGATGGTGAAGTACCCAGAGGATCATACAACCACACTGGGGGGGGGGGGTGAATCTGGTGTTACTTATTTTACTGAATTATTTTCTTTTTATACTACCCCCATTTAATTCAAACCTCTATCACCCATGAAGATAAGTAGATCTTTTACATTCACAATCACATTCAAAACACATAAAATGCAGAAAGTAAATGAAGTTCAACATACAAATATTTAAAAGGGTTGGTCAAAATACATACTCTTTACAACAATCGTTTATCCCCTCTGATTAAATATTCTCCACTATATGAATGTGGTTATATCTAGGGAAGTATCACTCCCATAAACACAGAGTCCCACATTTTTTCCACTCCAGAGTCCCATTAGAGATCATAGGTTCCCACCTACAAAAGCAATCAGCATAGAGCCCCACCATGTATTCTCCTGCTCCATAATCCCACTAAAGACTTCATATTCACTTAAAATATGATACAATGATAGGAAATATCTATATCAACTTCTAATATCTTCTACACTACCTAGAGATAAAATATTCCTCCATAAACAAACTGGATCACCTGATCCATCTATGTACAAATTTAATAAATTAAAAAACCGACTGTAAAATGCTTGATCTTTCTCACTATCCACTAATATTTCAAATGATCAAGACCTTCTCAATTCACTAAGTACTCAATTATGAATGATCTCTTATGATTAGAACACTTAACCAACTTCATTATAAAAATTTTAAATGATTAGGCATATAAAAACTTATTCTATTAATAAATAATCCTGACCTCAATATTATTTCTAATGTACAATAATAAACTATCACAACTCGATGAAATTTCAATCAAATTATTCAACTCAACCACTTTGAATTATCTTTATGTATGAAAGATTCATTAAATGAACTCAAATATATTTCTTTTCCACTATCCCTTATGAAAATAATATTGCATGTGCTTCTCAAACTTCATGCATGTATGATTTAATGCATGGTATTTATATTTAATGTTCAGTACACTGCCTCAAGATTTTCTATCTCAGATGACTTACTTCATGAAAGTGAAATCATGAAACATGTGTATTAACTTCTTCTTATTTGAATATCTATAGCTCAAAATGTATTCTATTTTATTAAAAAACCATTCAAGTATTCATAACTCAATCTTTATTCACCGTGTCTTCTCAAGATCTTCACATAACAAAGGTACATGGATTCTTCCTCCAAACTTCCTCATGAAACCTCAAGCTTGAGGAAGAGTTTCACTCAACCTCATGCATGTATATTATCACATGCATGTAACTCAAATTATTCACATAAAAAAAATCATGCAATATATTCATTCTTACCTTATGCTAATTAGAATATAACAAACAACTCTTTGCAATTCATAATGCTAGCACATCTATTCATAGATTCTTCACAGAGCTTAGTGAATGTGTTTCTTTATAGACCCTTGTTCATGGAAATAATATCAAATATCATGAATTCATGAAGTTTTTGGAAAGAAAAACAAAAAAATTGCATGGATACCTCATATGAATACATAGCTCATTCAAGACTTTATTTTGGCTTTAAGATCTCTCTCTAGATTCTACTGATTGGTTAAACTAAAAATGAGAATGTCTAGTTGTATTTATAGACAATCACCTATACCTTACTGCATTACCTCAACACCCTATATGCACTAATCTTATCATCCTATATGAACCCACATAGAATGTACATGACCATGAAAAATCATAATCAACACATCATAAAACATAACTTCCTTTTAGAACTTATTTTTTCACTTTACCCTTCAAATCTTATCAACTTGAGCACTCAACATATTCCACTATGTGGTCGCAAAACCTACTTATGAACACATGTACTTCTCACTAAAACATTTGGTGATTCATGTAAGAACACTTCCTTGAATATGTTCCAATATTCTTAAGATTATTACAACCACATATAATCATTCTCATGAGTATGGTATGATCACAATAGCTTGGTTTGATCTTAGGAAGCTGTGAAATGCAATTCATCCAGCAAAAAAAACACTATGATGAATCAATATAGAATATGACATCGACTTAGATCATGTGGATCAGATCAAACATATCGAATGATGAAGGTCTTTTTATATATTTTTAAATGGAGTAATAGTATTATGAATCTCTCATCCCATATTGAGAGATCTATCACACTTTTCCACTTAATAAACAAATATTAATCACTGAGTTGGTATATGTGAGTAATGTGGTATACTCCCATATTCCTCTAACTCTCCTCCATGCTATAGCCTCCCAATGTGGTCTCTACCTCCTCCATGCATGTCTTGAATAATGAACACACATACAATCAACCCTTCCTGTTCATGCTCATCCTCCACTGTTCTCAAGATCAGTTCTTCTATTAATATGGTTATGGTTTTCCCACCTTTTTAATATACTCTCATAAAATGTCTTGGCTAAATAAACCCATAAAATTACATTAAAATCATTTCTAAAAAATAATTGACTCATCCCATTTTTTAAGTCATGGTATTTATTTATATAAATTATAAAACTCTTATTCAATTATTAAAAATATTTTTCATGATATCAAATATCATTCAGTTGGTGATCATCATTTAGAATCATCAAAATATGATTTACCTTAACCTATTCATTTTTTGTAAATATTTAAAATTATACTAATTCAATTAGCACATATCTTAGATATTAAGACCAGTTCAACAATTTTCACAAATAGAACACATTGAATTTTCATCTTCACAACTTATCGACAAAAAATTCAACACTAACATAGATCCATATTCAGTTGGGTTGTTCAATCCCCCGTCAGATTTTTTGTCAAAACTCATTTCAATTTTAAAGTCAATGTAATTTTATCCCCATTATTGTTAATAAATGATAAGTCACAAATATTGGAGGATATTCTCATATCCATCATTAAAATTTTAGAGAAGTATGTAATCACAAATAACTTAGAAAAGATCCAAAATTAACAAACTCTATGTTTATGTGAGGCATTCTTAGTTTAGAATACAAGAGTGATAAATTCTAACATCAATGTTTTCAATAATTTTTAGCATGTGATACCAACACTAAAACCTTCTTTTAGTGGCTATTTAAAATATATTTAACTAATCTCTTATATACATCTTAATAAAATAGATTATAAACATTTAAGTGAAGGAATTTTACTTCCTGTTTTCAAATTTATTTTCCTTTTTTTCATCAAGAAATAAATACATTCTTTTAGGGTTGATTTTTTATAATAGAGATAAGAAAATATAATAAAAATACCTCAATGATGACAAGGTTTAATCTCCAAAATTTTAACATCTAGAATTATCAAATACATCCCTTACCAGTACTTAAAATATTCATGATATATCAACTGAGATATAAATATCTAGTGGTTATTCTCCTATAATCTCTCCTAAGATATGAACATTATACTTCTTCATCATGAATATCTTTCTTATAGAATAAAATCCAAGAATATTTTGATATTAATTGAAATGTTTCAAAGAGGCAACATTATTTCAGCAGTACTCTATGATGGATAACTTTCTAGATATAAGATTTTTATAGATTTTATAAATCTTAGGTATTCCCATGAATAAATGATTCACTTTTAATTAATTTCCCAAAAAATAAATGTAGTATATTCATGGGATTAAGGTGGTTCTTTAATGATACTTAGTTAAAGAAATAGTTATGAGATTTTATTCCCAATCCAACTATCTTCTTAGATGGAACATGCTTCTTCGCACTTCCTATCAAGGCACTTTCAGTTTTCAGTGCTTACTCTATATTTCTATACTCTTACAACTATTCTGTACATCTGATGAAGCATTGTTTAGGAACATGATTAGTATTTAATTTTTTCATAGTCTCTTTTTACACAATAATATTTTTAGTAGAAGAAGTCACAAGTGATTTTCATTTCTTCTTTAAGAATTATTCTTGTCAAAGTAACCATGTCAAGATTTTTTTAGCTTAATGCCCAGACATATTACTGTTGGAACTAAGGTTGTTCAATGATGGAAATGTAGTATATTTTTTTTGTTTTCAATACTCATTATAAGTTCAGGAAGTTTTCCAAGAAAGGGATCATACAGTTTAGTCGGGAAACAATATTAAAGGTAGTGTTGTTTCCCAGTGTTTACCATATTTTTGGGTCAAAAAATTAGAATATGGAGAAAACTGTTTTTGGAAAAGGGAATTGTGTGCAAGATTTAAGGGTGTTTAGAAACTTGCGCGCAATACCTTATTTGGGATCAGTTCTTCAAAATACAGAAAAGGAAAAAAGTGTGCGCAAAACATAAACTGTGCGCAGAAAAATGATATTGCACGGAAGAAGATTACGCGCCCAATGCGACGTCACAAGTGGGTTTGAACGCTCAGGAATAATCTTGCACGCACCGAAAAAGACGCGTCAGAAACTTGAACACAGGTTCATCGAGGCCTATAAATAGGCGGCTACCCCATGAAAGACTTAAGAATTTTCCAACAAATATCTGGTTGCTCTTCTATGCAAAAGATTTGCATGCGAAATAATTACAGAGAATTAATCTTGCACGTAAGGTGTTTCTTTAGTCTGAAAATACCAAGTGAACCCTTCAGTATAGTTTTGTGAAAGATAAGGGTTGCGTGGAAAGTAGGGGTTGCGCATGAGTCATCTTTCGCGCTAATTCCCAAATCTTGCGTGCAAGTTGAGGTATTGCATGCAAGTGTAGTGTTATAATTCCAACAGACTTTTGAATATCTGGTTTGTGTGATCAGTGCATTCTAGTGCATCAATTTAGGACATCGATACAAGTAGTGTCTCGTGTTGGACTGAGATAAATAATTCAATGAAAATATATTGAAGAGACCCTTAAGTCAATTAACTGAGTAAGACTTCTCCCATGGCAGTGAGCAAGGGGGAGTTTATGGAAGTGTTCTGAGGGACATAGTGAGCTATCCCTGAATTATTGTAAAGGTAGTGTGCTTGGCACAGAGTGACTATGTCTGAACTCTTATACTCCACAACTTGTAAATATTATTGGATTTTGGTACGATCGACACACTGTCAACATATGCTCCTTGGATGTAGCTCTTTCTGGTGAACCAAGTAAAAGTGTTGTGTGATATCTTTGCTTGTGATTGTTTAATTACTTTTCATATCCATCATACAGGTTTAAAATGTTCCTACCAACTTGGGAACAAGATTAGATACTTTAAAAGAAAAATTTGACACCCTGATTCACCCCTCCCCTCTCAGGGAATCCCGGGGTCCTAAAAGTGGTATCAGAGGGAGGTTTCTTATGTTAGATCTATTTGCTGCTGTCATGGAGAATTCATCCCATGTCCAGGGAGTCCCCCTATTTGATGGAAGTAATTTTAAGATTTGGAAGAACATAATGAGATCTAATATAATATCTCTTGGAATTAAATTCCTCTATGATACTGTACAATGAATACAGGTTACTGATCCAACATAGATGGCTATGATTGAGACAGACAATAAAATTATTGATGCAGATGCTAAGGCGTAGAATGATTTCACCATAGCTCTTTCATATCAGATTTATCTAAAGGTGATGGGTTGCACCTCAGCAAAGTCTATGTGGGATAAACTTGAAAATATTTATGAAGAAGACAACAAAGTTAAGGAGGTGAAACTTCAAGTACTGCACAACAAGTTTGACAATTTGATGATTCACCCTGATGAGAATGCATAATCCTTCTTCAATCGAATTACTGAAGTTGTGGGAGAAATTCTAGGACTAGGTGAATAAATCAAAGACATTGACATTGTAAATAAAATCTTGAGAAGACTTCAACCACTTTACAATGAAAAGGTGTCATCCCTTGAGGAAAAAGATCTCTCCAAGCTCTCTCTGGATGATCTTCTGAGTAGCCTGGTGGAATATGAAATGAGAGTCAAACCGGAAGATGCTACGAATTGTGTGAGTAAAGAAATGACATAAAAAGCTATGGATAAAATGAAAATTTACAGAGATAGTAGTGATGAAGATGATGAGGAAAAAGAAATTATTTCTCTCATTTCCAATAAACTCAAGAAGGGAAAAAGAAAATTTGAAGGCAAGGTACCTCTGGAATGTTTTTGTTGTGGTAAAGTTGGACACATAGCCTCTCAGTGCTCAAGGAAATTTGAATATGAAGAGAGTGAAGTTGAAAACATTGAGAAGCCTCAGAAAATGTTATTGAAAAAGGAAAACTTCAAATTTTCAAAGAAACTACAAAAAAAGTGTTTTGTGTGTAAAGAAAATGATAAGGATAATGATTTCTATGAGGAAGAGGAACCAAAAGTTAAATATGGAAAACATGCTTCCATGATGGCCACTGTTGAAAAATCAGAATCATCATAATATAATAGTAGAGATAATTAGTTGAAAACTAATTCCAATCCTGAGTTGAAACTTAAGGATTCTGTTAATAAGCTTCAGATTAAATGTAATATTTACAATAAGTGGAAATCAATTATAGAAGAATCATCTAAATATGTTGATCAGCTTGAATTTAAAATTGAATGACTGGGATAATTTTTGAAAGTACAGTCTAAAATACTTGAAAGCACTAATGATGTAGTGGATTTTAAGTTGAGAATTGAAGAGAAGGCAAAGGTAATCAATAACCTCACCTCCAGACATGAAGAAAAGTCCAAGACTGCTGAGGGTCTTGAAGAGGAATTTGTTACTATTAGGAGTAAACTTGAGAGTGAATCAATTTCAAAAGAACCAAGGAAGAAAATACAATTTGTAAGGTTATCAGATGTTGAGCTGTTGGAGAGAGAAAAATGTGGTTCTAATGGAGTTGAAATTATTTTGAATGATCAACGATCCGCGTACATGGGAAATAGTGGAATCAGTTGTAAGGCTGAATCGTCAAATGCTACAAATAAATGTGACCAAAATAAAGGCAATTTGAAAGTGGGTCATGTGGAAAAGTCACCTGAAGTTCTAAAAACGAAACCCCCAATTCAATATGAAAGAAGAAAAAAAGTCTATTCTCAAGCCTCTAGGAATAACATACAATCAAACTATAATCCCATGGAAAAAGGAATGATGATAAATAGAAGTGAGAAGAGATTTCCTCTCATGTAGTGTCGGTTCTGTGGATATCTGGGTCATACCATGTCTTATTACGAAGAGGCAAGGATCTATTTGAATGTATAAGAGATAAGATCACCACAAAGAAGAAAAATTCATATCCTAATTCTTTTAGAAGAAACAATTTCTATGCATATTGTTTTTGTTGTTGTAAATTTGTCCATAAAGCTATTTATTGTAGGCATGGGAGTGAAATAGACACCTCATATCAAAGTCAGAGAAAATTCAATGTTCATCAACAAGACTGTGTTTCTATTTCAAACAGGTTCTCCCCTCTGAAAGAAGAGATTGAATATGAAGAACCCATGTACACAGAATATAGAGTTGCAAGTCCATCAATGTCCTACACTCAACACAATAACTCATGGAAACAAAAGAGTAAAATTGAAAAATCCAATATTGTAGAAGTATCCCTCAAGGATACAAAGAATAAAAGCACCTGGATTATTGATAGAGGTCGTTCATCCCATATGATGGGTAATTAAGACCTATTAACAAATTTCAATAAAAAGGTCAATAGAACAGTTAGGTTCAGTAACGATGGTGCTTTGAAGGCAAAAGGTTGTGGAAGTACTGAGCTGGCTAATGGGTAGCTGAAGAAAACTGAAGTCCTTCATGTGGATGGTCTGCGTCATAATCTTCTGAGTGTGAGTTAGCTCTATGACTCATGTCTTATTGAGACATTCAATTAGAATGTCTATACTATAAGAGTAAAGTCTAGGAATCCTCTCATGAAAGGCTGTAGAACAGATGACAACTTATATTAGGTTGATAGCAAAGAGAGAATTTTCTACCTAACAGTTAAAGAGGAAAACAATATGTGGTGTCGAATATTGGGGCACATCAATTAGTAGGGCATGGAAAAGATATCTAAGCTGAAGATATTCATGGATATCCCTAATCTGAAGTGTGAACGAGAAAAAACCTATGATGCCTATATGCGAGGGAAGCTGGTCTATAGTTCCTACCAGCCAAAGAAGAAAATAGAATCTAATCTCCTTGATATCATTCATACATACATATGTGGGCCCATAAATGTTGCCAGAACACATGGAGAAAGGTACTTTGTTCTTTTCATAGATGATTACAGTAGAATGGCATGTGTGATCATTATACACAGGAAGTGACAAGTGCTTGATTTCATGAAAACCTATCGATGAATTTCCAAGAATGATACTGGATAGAAGATCAAAGTCCTTATATCTAAAAATGGAGGGGAATACACATCCATTGAATTTAAAAATTACCTAGAGAATCATGGGATACAACATGAGGTGGATACTGTGAGAACTACATAGAAAAATGGAGTTGTTGAGTGCAGGAATCAATAGGTAAAAAACATATCCAGAACTATACTGATCGAGAGTCGTATTCCTCAACATTACTAGAAATAAGTAGTTCAAGCTTCCATGTATATTCAAAATTGAATAGGGATATATATTGGTGAGAAAAAAACACCATATTAATTGTGCCATGTAAGGAATCCAACTTTTAAATATTTTCATGTTTTTAGAAGCAAATGTTTCATCCAAAACAAAGAAGAAAATCAAGGGAATAATGGAGACAATGCAGACAAAGGAATATTTCTTGGATACTCAATGAATAGAAAATCCTACAAGTGTTTCAATAAGTGCTTGGGAATAATTTTGAAAATCAGTGATGTTAAGATCATTGAAGAGAAAAACACAAATGATTCAAGGAATTATTATGATAAAGTGATAGAAAATGAGGAAGAATGTGAACATGGAACAAATGATAATACAGAGGAAGAGGAAGGTTTACAAAACTCTTAGAAGACACATTATGATGTTGACTCAGAAGAAGATTTATAAGAGGAAGCCATAATTGTAGAGAATATGATTGAACCCCAAAGGATAAATCAAAGAGCATAAATTGATCATTCCAACATTATCGGGGATCGGAATGCACCTACACAGACAAGGAGAATGGGGAATAATGCACAATCTTCATTTCTATCAATTGTGGAACCATCCTCATTTGAAGAAGCTACAATGGATGGGTCTTGGGTGAAAGAAATGAATGAATAGTTAGATAATATTGACAAAAATCAGACTTTGGATCTTGTCAAGAGACCTAAAGGTCACAATGTGATTGGTACAAATGGATTTTCAAGAACAAATTTGACAAGCATGGATATGTGACCAGAAATAAGGTGCATTTGGTCTGTAAAGGATATTCACAAATTGAAGGAGTTGATGTTGAGGATACATTTTCTCTAGTAGCAAGACTAGAGTCAATTAGGATGTTTCTTGTCATGTAAATCCAAATAGGATATAAAGTGCATCAAATGGATGTCAAGACAACATTCTTAAATGGAGTCTTGGAAGAAGATGTATACATTGAACAAATCGTGGGGTTCCTTCTTAGAAATGATGTAACAAAGGTTTGAAAACTAAAGAAGGAACTCTATGGTTTAAATTAGGCACCACAAGCATGGTATTCCTAGCTAGATTCTTATCTCAAGAAGCTGGAATTCAAAAGAGGAGGAGTATATCACAATTTCTATGTGAAGAATTCTCAGAAATATCAGTTTATGGTGATAGTTTATATGAATGATGTTATCTTTGGTGGTAGAAAGCATGGATCAGTTGAAGAATTTGCTAATCACAGGAATCCATAATTTGAAATGTCTATGATTGGCGAACTCACATACTTCTTAGGGATGTAGGTGGTTCAGAAGAAGTATTACACTTTTGTTTCTCAAAAAAATTATGCAAAGGATCTATTGAATAAATTTAATATTCAAGATTCCAAACCAATGGGTACTATGATTTCAGTTGGAAAAAAACTCTAAAAGCACGAGGATGGGATGTCTATGGATCCCATAATGTATAGGAGAATCATTGGAAGCTTGCTTCACCTGATAGCAACACGACCAAATATAGTCTTTGTAACATGTTTAACTGCTCACTTTCAAAGTAATTAAAAGGAAGAACATATGTTGGTAGTTAAACGAATCATGAGGTTTATTCAAAGTGCCCAAAATTATGGATTATTCTTTACTGTAAAAAAATATAATGAATTATTTTCATTTTTGGGTGCTAACTGGGCTGGGGATGTAGTGGACAGAAAATCCACCAGTGGTGGATCATTCTATATTGGGAAGAAATGTGTGGTCTAGTTGAGAAAGAAATATGAAAGTAATTATCTTAGTACTGTTGAATTTGAATATATATATTATCTACAAAGGAATGCACTCAGTTACTCTGGATGAAGCGGCAACTGACTGACATAGGTACTGAGGTAAAACAACCAATGATGATTTACTATGATAAAAAAGCACAATTGATCTTATGAAGAATCCTATTTAGCATTATCATATGAAACATATTGAAATCAAATATCACTTCATCAAGGAAAAAGGTGAACAAGGCATGATCAAAATGGAACATGTGGGAACAGATGAGAAATTAGATGACATTATAACCAAGACACTGTCAACAACTACGTTTGAGAAACATAGGTTGAATCTCGGTGTTCATCTACCTCCTAGTTCACGAGGAGGCTACGAATTTACCCCTCTACCTAGTTATGTTAACTCTTTTTAATCTATTTTTGGATGTGATACAGGTTTATGGGGGAGATACCATCCAGGGGGGTGTGGTTTGATCTGTACAATGAACAAATACTAGTATTTGGTTTTATTTCCAATGGGGGGAGAAATAAATTTAGGACATGTAGTGCTTTTGTGACATGATGAGAATTTAGTTTTAGGAGGAGAAGAAATAAATTCAGGACATGTAATGCTTCCGTGACACAGTAAGAGAATAGCTTGGAAGAATTTAAGAATATAATTCCAAAACATGGGAACCTAATTCAAGCTCCACCTCTTGTTTTATACACAGAGCATTTCTCACATAGACATAGAGTGTTGGCTAAGTTGATACTTGCGTATCAGATTTTGATAGTGGCTGGTGATTTATTTAATTTATTTGGAGATTACCAACAAACCCAAAGGGATAGATTGTTGGAACCATGGTCATTCTATGCAGGAAATGTAGTATGGTTTGTGTTTGTTTTCAATCCTCATTAGAAGTTTAGGAATTTTTCCAGAAATGGGATCATACATTTTAGGCGGGAAACAATATTATAGGTGGTGCCATTTCCAAGTATTTTCTATATTTTTGAGTCAAAAAATTGGAATATGGAGAAAACTATTTTGGGCAAATGGAATTGTGTGAAATATTGAAGGGTGTTTATAAATTTGCACACAAGTCCTGATTTGGGATCAGTGCTTCAAAATATGGAAAAGGAAAAAAGTGTGTAGAAAACATAAACTGTGCATGGAAAAATGAGGCTGCACAGAAGAATATTACGCGCCCAATGTGATTTCAAAAGTGGGTTTGCATGCTCAGGAAGAATCTTGTGCGCACCAAAAAAGACGCATCAGAAACTTTAACGTAGGGTCATCGAGGCCTATAAATAGGTGGATACCCCATGAAAGACTTAATAATTTTCCAATGAAAATCTAGTTTCTCTACTGCACAAAAGATTTGCGCGCAAAATAATTATAGAGAATTAATCTTGGGCACAAGGTTTTCCTTTAGTCTGAAAAGACCAAGTGAACCCTTCTGTGTAGTTTCACGAAAGATAAGGGTTGCATGGAAAGTAAGTGTTGCATGAAAGTCATATTTTGTGCCAATTACCAAATCTTGCATGCAAGTTGAGGTATTTCGCGCTAGTGTAGTGTTATATTTCTGACATGATTTTGAATATCCAGTTTATGTGATCAGTGCCTTCTAGTGCTCAATTCAGGACATAGATGAAAGCGGTGTCTCGTGCTAGATTGAGACAAAGACTTGAATGAAAATATATTGAAGATACCCTCAAGTTTATAAAATGAGTAAGACTTCTCCCATGGCAGTGAGCAATGGGGATTCAATGGAAGTGTTCCAAGGAACGTAGTGATCTATCCCTGAATTATTGTAAAGGTAGTGTGCTTGGCACAAAGTGACTGTGTTTGAACTCTTGTACTCTAAAACTAGTGAAGATCAGTGGATTTTGGTACAAACGACATACTGTCGGCATATGATCCTTGGATGTATCCCTTTGTGGTGAACCAAGTAAAAGTGTTGTGTGGTCTGTTTACATGTGATTGTTTAATTTCTATTCATATCTATCATACAGGTTTAACGCATTCCTACCAATGTGGGAATATGATCAGATACTTTAAAAGAAAAGGTTGACACCCTAATTCACCCCTCCCCTCTCAAGGCATACTGGGGTCCTACAAACACATATTTATCATTCATAAAGTTAAAATTTTTAGGAAACTTTTAAAATTCTTCATTATACATTTATTTCATTAAATCAATCATGTTGTTTTTTATGGATCGATTATTTCTTTGATTCCAAATTGATTCCTTTAGTACTGATGTTCATGGAAAATTTTCAATGGTCTATGATTCGGCCTTTTCTACCATAATAAAATCATCTTTTCTTTGGCATCACATCCTCTACATCACTCATCACTAATTTCTTGGAAATTTTTTATTTGAAAATATTATTCATTTATTTGCATCCCAAGGCTAACCTATCATCTTATTTTTTTACATACGTCCATTTTTAGTGTTCTCTTCTCTTCACATAAATAAATTATTTTTGAATTATTGGTAAATACCAGCACTCATCATAATAGTGGCCATTTCTATTGTATAATTTACAAAATTATTTAAAGTATTCAAATATATTCTTTATAGATAGATTTATGTTCTGTTAAAATTTTATTTTTGAGTTCAATTATTCTATTTTATTCATATTTTCTCCCCTCAAATGTAGGACTTCTATAATTATCATATAATGAAAAATTGTAACAATAGTCTATGGCCTGATGCCCAAACTTTAAACAGCACCAAAAATAGATAAAAATCTTGATTTCTTCTTCTATGACACATTTGGCTGTTTTTGACAACTTGTTTCTTTTAGACAACACAATTCTTCTTTTGTTCTTTCCTTATAAAACAATAATTCATACACTTCCTCATATCCATATTTAAAGATGTAGCGAATTCCAAATTTTTTTCTCCATCCAGGTTTTCTAGATTTTAAGGTTAAATTTGTACTAGGAATTAAAACAGCATTATTATGCATAGATTTATCAGGATAGAGGGTTACCTTTTTCAATGATGTTACAATAGGTTTATCCTTAGGTAATATCAATCTCTTCTTTCCACTAGGTTGAGTTTTTTTTCAAAAAAAGGACCCTTATCAGTAGTATTATTTTTAGTTCTTATTTCCACAATAGCTCTAGAAGTCTTAGATTGTGTATCTTCCAAATTTCTCAATTTTACTTCTAGTTTAAGATAGATTAAGTTGAGATCAATCTTCTTATATTCAACTGATTTCAATCTTTATTCCCAATGAATCATCATTTTATGAATCTATTATTCTTTCAACATATTTAACTTAACTAAAAAAATTTCAATATACTTAATTATTTTTTCTTTAACCTCTAGATGATCATGTAAAACATTCATAAATATATTCTACAGATTTTCCTATACATGGATAACTTCTATAAAAACCATTTTTATCCCATATTTCTCACAAAAACTCCTTTGAAATTATTTTCCAATAAAATAAACATTTTTATTAAAAAGTAACATAGATGTTTCTTTTTAATCTTCAACCATGGCGACTCTTCCATTATATAAAATCATAGTCTCTTTATTAACCCTATAATGTTTTAAGAGATTGTTATAGTTATGAACCTTCTTATCTAATGCTTCTTTCATTACATAATCTTCCTCTTCCAGTTCTGATTTTTCATCAGGAAGTTCCTTGAAAACCCTAATTATACAAGAAACCGCTTCATTGGGAAATTTATTCAAATTCTCTCTAATTTAAAATTTTAATACATCTTCATCACAACTTAAACTTGATTCATTAGGATTATAATCAACTGGTTTCAATAAATAATTACCACTATGAGTGCCTTCAACTAGTAGTTGATCTTATTTCATATTTGAGTTATTCTTCAGCCTCATTTCCAATATTTCCTTCCTATTTTTTCTGTGTGTTGAATGAAACATTAATATTTTTTACATCAAGAATAGAAGTAGGATTTTTCATTTAAAGATATTATAAATCATTTTCAAATTAAAAATTTCACTTCATATATTTTTGATATAAAAATTTGGTCCAGTAAATTAGATCCAATATAAGGTGGAACCTTCATTGTGATACTAATTAATGTTTCTAATAGATCATTCGGTCACACTATGGGGGGGGGGGGTGAATCAAGTTTTACTTTTTTATTGAATTATTTTCTTTTTTATTTTACCCCTTTTAGTCCAAACCTATGTCACCTATTAGGATGAGTGGATCCTATACACTCACAATAGCATTCATAACATATACAATGAAAAAAGTAAATGAAGCTCAATACATAGTATTTAGAAGGTTTGTTCAAAAGACTTACTTCTTAGTGCAACTAGTTATCCCCCTAGTTACATATTCTTCACTATATATAGGTGGTTACAACTAGGGAAAGTTTCATTCCTATCAGCATTGAGTCCCATAGTGTTCCCACTCAAGATTCCCACCAGAGATCACAAGTTACCACCTATATAAGCAATTAATCTAAAGTCCCACTATGTCTTTTCTTAATCTATAATCCCACTAAATATGTTATATTCCATTAAAATATGATTCACTAATAGGAAATATCTCTTCTAGATTCTGTTGTCTTCTACACAATCTAGAGATAAAATCTTCTTCCACAAACAAAAGGGGTCACCCACTCTATTGATGTAAAAATTAAAGATCTTTGGAAACTTAATATCATCTACCTGATCTTTATCACTATCCATTGATATTTCAAATGATATATACTTTCTCATTTCACCGAGTACATGGTTATGCATTTTCCATTAAAATTAGAACAATACCCAGGATTCAGTCTCAAAATATTAAATTCTCAGGCATACAAAAACTTCTTCTGTCAATTAAGAATCCTAAACTCAATATTATTTGCGATGTGCAATAATAAAATATCAAAAATATATTCCACTAAAATTCTTTAACTCAACTACTTTTAATTATCTTCATGTATTAAATATGCATTACAAGAACTCAACACTATTTTTTTCACTACCCATTATGAAAATAATATTTTATGTTCAACTCAAACTTAATGAATGTATAATAAAATGCATGGTATTTAAATTTTATGTTCAGTATGCTACCTAAATATTTTTTATCTCGCACAATTTACTTTATGCAAGTGAAAACATGTAGCATGTGTATTCCCTCATTCTTATTTTCTTAACCACAACTCAACATGTTTTATCTATTGTTTGAAAAACAATATAAGTATTCATATATCAATATTTATCCATTATGTATTCTCAAGATATTTTCATAACAAAGGTATAAAGATTCATCCATAGAACTTCCTTGTTAAACCTCAGTCTCACAGAACAATTCCACTCAACCTCATGCATGCATATTATCACATGCATGTAACTCAAATTATTTATACAACAAAAAGAATGTAGTATATTTATTCTTACCTAGCACTAATTAAAATATGAAAAAAAAACTTTTTAAATCTTACTTCTCACATATAATTTCATAGATTCTTCATGGATCTTAATGAATACTTTTCTTCAAAAGTACCAGTTTGTGGAACTCAAATAAAATATCATACAGTTGCAAAGGATTTGGAAACAATAAAACAAACATCACATTGATACCAGATATTAAATATTAATCTAATATATTAAATTACTCCCATAACTAATTATTTACTGAAAAATTATTAAATTCTAGCCAAAGTTCTTGTTTTGCGTATAAACACATACGGAGAGCATTGTTTGAATTTGTTCAATTACACCACATTTTAATATTTTTATCATATATTTCATAGTAATGATTAAAATGATGTGATTATTATTTTATAGTCTTCCTAATTAAAATAAAAATAAACCATTCAACTGAAGTTTTGGTCAATTCAGCCATTTTAAGGCCCATATGGACCACACAAGAAGAATAAACAAATCTTCCAATAAAACTGGACTAGCTGTGATGTTATTTTTTTTGGGCTCAATACAGAAGTAAAAATCCATTGATACTCTACCAAAGGTACAAGTATTTTACATTACATATTGGATAAAAATTTAAAGTCCCAACTAAACTAATAAGTGGCCTAATTTATGCATGAAAGTCCATCCCACAATTCTATCCATGATTTGATAGTAACCCACAATTCTTGAATTTTATCCCAATAAAATCTCCCAATTAAGATGAAATTTTATGAGGAGAAATTAAAGATATAGAATCAAAACTATATAGGATAAATGGTTCATATTTTAGGGTATATTTCTATCCTAAAACCCATTTACATTGTGGACTTTGAAAAATTATGGATAAAACTAGATAGCAACACATGGTTTGGGAAAACAAAAATATCTTTGGCTAAAAAATCTAATGGACTCAAAATTATGAGGGTAGAATTTCCACATATATATATAAAACATTTAAGAAGATTATTTTTTGAGATTTTTCTATATTCATGGTCAAATTATCGAATCAACTTGAAGGGCAGTTTTGGTAGCCAAATAGTCCACTGCCTTGGCCTATAAATACACTTCCCTCTCATCCTTATAAGAGGTTGGAATTAAAGAATTTAAGAGGATAAATTGGAAAGAAAAATAAATTTCCAAAGGCATGATAGGACTTATTAAACACAAGTTTCCACTTGAGAGACCTTTACTCTTCTCTTTGTTTTTATGTTCTTTTGCATTCACCTTCATTTGTAATCTCATAAGTGTTTGAGTTGTAATTTTTTTTAAATATTAATTAAAGTCTCATAATCTTATATAATATTCATCTAACTTATATAGAGTATTATAATTGTTATTAATATAATTGAAATTAATTTTAAAGCCTTTTAGTTTCACTTCATTATTCAATTCAAAGTCTGTGTTTAACTTTCTTCACCACTCATGTGTGTGTTCAATGCACAACTCTTTCCTTTATTAGCTAATTTTCTTCTTATTTTTACACATAACCCTAAAAAATATAAAAATTATTATTGAACACCAAAATTGATGAGTAAATATATCATTTGGGTGAGTCATAATTTGAGTATGTTAAGTGATTGAGGGCTTTTTCTCATTTAATATCCTGCAAATTCACATTGTGTATATTAAACATAAAATTTCATGGATTAATGACATGTTTGGTTTAAATTGTAGATTCCATGTATTATTAGAACCATAAATACACTTCAATTAATAATTATTGATTGATATTTGTTCCCTAGTTGAGTCTTGGATTAAATCCAAAACAAATGGGAATTCCGATAAACAATTGTTTTGTGAAGTGGGTGTCAATTTAATGCAATTTATCACAAAGATCAAGGATATCATAAGATTAGATCCCTAATAATGAACTCAAACCAATATCTATAAAAATTATAAATTTAAAATAATCCATTTATCAATTTAATTATGCTCTGCAAACACCTGCCCATTCAAAATACAAATAAAAACAATCGAATCTATAAATTGTACCATCATCGAGGATTCAACCCGAGTACTTCTATACACATTATAACATAGAACCCAAACTTTTAATGATACATAGGAAACAATCAGTTATACTTAAAATGATACCATTTATGGTGATGGTGTGATAACTAATCGGTATTTTTTGTTTTTTATAAAAAAAACAATAAAAAAATTGAAAAAAAAACAAAAAAAATCTGAAAAAAAACACAGACAAAAACCCTCCATTCCCATCCCTTCAAAATATGTCTCTGAATGACTTGTACCCTCCCAAAAAATCCCTCATATTTTTTTGACCTTAAAATTAAGATAAATATTCTCCAAATTAGTAGGAATATTAAGGATAATCAAATCACTCAAGAACCATTCATTTCCCATTCAATTGATCTATATATGGCCAATCCTAGGGAATAAACCCTTACCGAACTCGCTATCGCTAATATGAACTACTAACCCTTTGGTATTAAATATACAAACATCAAGATTGATTTAGAACTAAAATCAGGTTTGATTCATCTTTTGCCTCATTTCCATGGGCTATTCAGTGAGGATCATCATCTTACCTTAAAGAGTTCCAAGCGGTGTGCTCTATTATGAAGCCTCAAGGGGTTTTTGTAGAACAAATAAAACTTCAAGCATTCCCTTTGTCCCTAGATGAATCTAGAAAGTCATGGATCTATTACCTCCATCCTAGTTCCATAAACACTTGTAATGACATAATGTTACTCTTCTTAGAGAAATTCTTCCTTGATTATCTAAATGATTATATTTGAAAGTAAATAAGTGGTATCCATAAATTCCCAAATGAATCACTCCATGAGTATTGGGATTGGTTCAAAAAGGTTGTGAAAACTATACCACACCACAAAATACCTAAAAAACTCCTAATCCAATACTTATATGAGGGGTTGTTGTATATGGATATAACTCTCATCGATTCCACAAGCAGCAGTGCTATTGTTGATAAAACACTTGCAACTGTACAAGATCTCATAAGAAACCTGGATGAAAACATGCGTCAATTCCATACTTGATCACATGATCATGTAAAAAAAGTCCAATAGAATCAATCTATAGATCCCAACTAGATAACTAAGTGGACAAGTGAGATTACAGGTATTTTGAAACAATTATATATGGCAGTAAAAACTCCAAACTCTTCTTCTCAACAATCTCAATTCCCTAAACCTATCACAAACTATGGAATCTACATCCCATCAGCTCATCCAACTAAGACATGTACAAAACTACAACATGATCCCTTATATTATTCTACCACAATGGATCTCACAACCACATATTATCATCAAAACACCAACCCTCAAGAATCATGCCAATTTATTTGAAACTCCACCAAAACCCACTGCGATCTATTCTCTTCTACCTATAACCCAGGCTTGAGGTATAGTAATATTGTATCTCATACCCATCAATTCCCTCCTCAAAATAAAAACCATTCCAATATGGTCATGGTGTGAGTATCTTCCAACAACCTTATCCTTTTATTCCTTAACCTCAAAGGATAAATCCTCATTCTGCTCCTCATGGCTTCCACTATCGTAGTGGGCCTTCCCAATTCCCAACCCAATCCAATTGATTTCACAATAAACAAAATCAAGGTAATACCAATTTGGGACATGAATCTTCTTCTAAGAAACCATGGGAAAGTGTTGTGGAATATCTTTCCTACTTAACATGTTCTAGCCTAAAAAACATTGAAAACCAAATTATTCAACTTACACCCCACCTAAGTTTGCAACAAAAATCCAATTCTTCCCAACTTATATTTTAACCATTTCACAACTCCAAGGGTAATGAAAGTTTGATTTCATTTAGATCTAGAAATAAAATTACTATGCCTCATGATGAATCCAAAAATTCCCCTTTAAATGATGAGTTATAAAAAAAGAACAAAAATCCAAAAAAATAACCTGAATCCACTTCCTCCCCTCCTTCCACTCCTTTAAGGAACCCAATTCCTTTTCCTCAAGACATCTTTAAGCCTAATATTCCCTTTGAGCCTGATTCTAAAATTATGGACATGTTTAAATATGTTTAATTCAATATTAAGCTCTTAGATTCCATAAAAAAAATCCCTAAGTATGCAAAGCTTCTTAAGGAATTGTGAACCTATAAGAGACAACTTAGGACTATTGAGAATGTTTCAACTGAGCAATCTATTCTTATGAAGTGAAAATATCCAGGGACCTTTATGGTTCCATGCCAAATAGAGAGTTCCAACTTTGATGATTCACTCATAGACCTAGGGGCCTCAATAAATTTCATGTCCAAATATATCTTCTCCAACATTTTTCTAGGACCCTTTCACCCAATGAGTATTTTGATCTAGTTATACAATCGAAGAACTTCCATTCTTGAGGGAATAATCAAGGATGTCTTTGTTCGGGTAAATGATCTTTTCTTCCTAGATGATTTCTATGTCATTGACATAGAAGGTGAGAGGTCTTCTTATCAATATCCCCTGATTCTTGGAACACCATTCCTTATGATATATAGAACTAAAATTGATGCCCATGAAGGCATATTATCCATTTAATTTGGTGACCAACTGGTCAAGTTCAATATTTTTCAATCCATGTGATAACCATCAAAGGATCACTCCACTTTCTCTATCCATACTTTTGATGACACTTATACGAGTCAATTGAAACATGTTCCATCATGTTCTTCCTATTCTAATGATAAATGAGTTTACGAAATTTTCACCATGATTAACTAGTTCATAAATGGAGAAGTTGATATTTAACTTTCATTTATGGACTCCATCAATATAAAGGATCTTGAAAACTCTTTGAAATCCCATCTCACCTATGATCTCTACTGTTTGACCTTGGCCAATAATGAGGAAAATGAACCAAAATCAATAAGAATACCTTCTCCTATTTCTAAGTTATCTATACCACAAATGAAGGATAAAACTGATCTGAAACCCCTTCCTACACACCTAAAGTATGCATTCCTTTTTCATGATCACTCTTATCCTATCATTGTATCTGCAACACTTACTGAAACTGAGTAGTCTAAACTTATTTAGGTGTTAAAGGAAAACAAAAAGGCCTTACATTGGACCCTAAATGACATACCAGGAATCAACCATTCCTTTTTTATTCATCACATCCATCTATAAGAATCATCCAAACTAATAAAAAACCTCAAATAAGACTTAATCCACTCATACTTGAGGTAGTTAGGGAAGAGATCACTATGATTATTCAAGTAGGTATTATCTACCCAATTTATGACAATGAATGGGTTAGTCTAATTTAAGTGGAACCTAAGAAATATGTGATAACTATTTTCACAAATGAACATGGAGATGTGGTCACAAATCAAGTAAAAAAATAGCATGTGTGCATCAATTATCATAAATTGAATCATGAAACACAAACAGATCACTATCCACTTTATTTCCTTGATAAAATGCTATAAATATTATATGTAAAGTCACATTATTGATTTCTTGGTGGATACACCAGCTGCTTCTAAATCCCATTTACACCACAAGACTAAGAAAATAATACATTCACTTCCCCCTTTGGAACATATGCATATGGGAGAATGACTTTTGGAATTTACAGTGCTCCTAGAACATTCCAAAGGTGATGAGTATATTTTCTGAATTCATTGAGCATTGCATGGAGGTATTCATGGATGAATTTACTATTTATGGTGATTTATTTGATTCCTTCTTACATTCACTCTCTCTGGTCCAACAAAAGTGTGTCAAATGTAACCTTCTGATGAATTTCAAAAAATGACACTTTATGGTTACTAATGGGATTGTTCTAAGACACATAATTTCTCAATAGAGTATTCAAGTCAATCTATCTAAGATATAGGTGATCCAATCACTTCTTTAACCCATATAAGTTCAATACATCTGATCATTACTTGGTCATGTCAGTTTCTATCGGTGATTCATCCATAATTTCAATATTATTTCCCTAACACTCACTTTTCTACTTCATAATGATGTCATATTCCATTTCTATGAAGATTTCAAGAGACGCTTCATTGAAATAAAAAAATTTATTACATCTTCCCTAATAATACATCCCTCATATTGGTCATTACCATTCGAATTTATGTGTGATTCTTTTGATAGGTCCATTGGGGATGTTCTTAGTCAAAGAAGAGAAATAATTCCTCATTACATCTACTATACCTCAAAAACACTGGATGAAACTCATTCTTATTACACTATCACTAAAAAGGAACTTATAGTTGTAGTTTTTTCCTTTGATAAATTCTATACCTATCTATTGGGTGCTAAAATCATCATATTTATAGACTATTTAGATTTAAAGTTCTTACTTAATAAAAGTGATTATAAACCAAGTATAATAAGATAGATCATAATGCTCTAAGAGTTTTAACTTGAGATCAAATATATACCTAGAAAAGAATATCCTATGGAAAATCACCCAAGTAGAATTTCTAATTATTCTCATTCTGAAATCAATAAACCTAAATTTCACAATAAACACCTTTATTATATCAATCCAAATTTAACATTGTATACCCCAATTGTAAATTAATTGGTTGCTAGTGTTTTTCCTATTTTTTTCAAAAGAACAAAAAGAGAAGCTGAAATTTGATTCAAAATAGTATTTTTGGGAAGATAATAAAATTTGGAAGACTAGGACTGGCATTGTGATTTGGAGATATATTGATGAAGATTAATATTACTTTATCTTAGAATTCTGCCACTTAATGCTCAAAGGTAGACACTTTAGACCAAAAAGGAAATTCCAAAAGGTCCTTGAATCTGAATTATTCCTCCCTTTAATCTTTAAGGACTCACATGAGTTTTTTTCAATCATGTCCCATTTTCCAAAATTTTGGAATAATTTACAAAAGATATGAAATTACCCAAAATCCCCTAATCTTTTGTAATATATTTTATGTTTGGGGCATCAATTTCAGGGGATCCTTTACCCCTTCTAGTTGATTATATTATATTTGGAACTCCGTGTTCCTTGTTAACTGACTTAGGAACCCATTTTTGTAATAAAACCATGGAATCAATTTTGAAAAATAATAGGGTTGTAAATAATTCATCAATAGAATATCACCCACATACAAATGGCATGGCTTAACTTTATAATAGAGAAGTGAAAATATTTCTCAAGATATTGTTAATGTAACACCCCGAGATTTAATGAAAAATATTCTCTTTAATTTTATTGATGTCTTGTGTTGTATGCTACACCAAAAGGAGCTTGCACTACACGCATCCCTAAATTGGCTTGAATTACATGCAATCACGACCTTCCTCGATAGCTTGCGTCGTACGCAATACCGATTTTCACTAAACAACGATATGCTATTAAAATATTATTAAAACTAGCCGTTATGAATAGTAATACCCACTTTTTGAAATTTTGTAAATTTTATCTTTCAAAATGGAATTCATTTTTGGATTCGGAATATCAAAATTAGCCTAGGGTGAATTTTTCTGAAAACTTTCAATTTTTAATGAATAGTGAAAACACTGGGTTACTATTTAAAAAAAACGACTTTTTATTTAAATACTTATTTATTTTATTTAAATTTATTTTAGGTAAAAATTGATAAATAATACCTATATAAGTTCAATTTAATTCATTGGAGTCATTTTATAATAATTTTAGATATGTAAAATTTTTATTGAACTTTTCACCGTCTTTTACCCACCTCCTATGAGAATTTGGAAATTCACATGAAACTTAATTTTACCACTTCTGTGAGTGGAATTTCGAAAATCCGAGAGACACAGTTAATATCAAGGACTAAAATGTGGTTCAATGAGATGAAAATATTTTTTGGTGAATAGTAAATTTTTACTTTTATTTACCACGGTTAAAAGTAAATAGGGTAATTAAGGGTAAAAATGATATTATTATTACCCTAACACATGTAATAATTCTATTGGATAAGTTTAATTCGACCAAAAACAACCTTAGGAATAAACTATGACCATTTAGGTCCACTTGGATTAGATTAGGACATTTAATATTATTTTATTTAAAGAATAGTTAAAATAGTTAAAATCAAAGTTTAATAACTAAAACATTTTTTATATAGGGTTATACATAAGATAAATTCGATTATAAATATTAATTATAAAGATAAAAAGATTTAATACATAATTGTATTTTATTTATAATTTTTAGACATTAAATAATTTAATTTATTTATGACACAATGATGATGTAGTAATTATTTTATTAATGAAATATTGACATAATTGATGTTATAAATATCCAAATAAATGTAATTTAAGACTTTTTATGAATTACACTAATTTTATATGTTAATATGACATTTTATTATTTATTTAATTAACGTTTTTCAAACTAATCATTCTGTTATGATTTTCACAAAAAACAATTACCAAATAGTGTCAAAATTGACATAAAATAGTTTTTAAAACAAATATTATATTATTAATCTTTATTTTATTCCTAAAAATATAAGGTTTGGAAAAATGACTTAGATAAGGTTATATATATTAATAATAAATAACTTGGGGTTCGTTTGTCTTATTATAGTAAGTTTATTAACCTTATAGTGTAAGAAAACAAGAAGACACGGTAAAAGTAAAATTAGTTAACTTAAAGTTAAAACTAAATGATGAGGTTAAAATAGAAACCTAAAATTGTATAAATTATACTGGATGAGAGGATTTAGACCCATACCCACCTTAGATTATAAATAAATCAATTTGGAGCTATTATAAACCAAATATGACTTTATTATAAAATAATATTTTAAGTTTTTCCAAAGGTGCCCCTCTCCTCCCTTATAAAAAGGGCACCCCTTCCCTCTTCTCTTCACACCCTTTTGAGCCTTGAAGCTCGGAAAAACCCTACCCATTTCTCTTCTCCACTTCCCTAGAAACATTATGTAAGTTCTGGTCTTCTCAAAAGACCAACTCTACTTCCATAAGAGGAAGCTTAAAGGAGGTGCGTCGAAGAAGAGATAATCTCTTCTTCCGATTTTCTCAAGTTTCTTTCTTCTTCTACTTCTTAGTCTTTAGTTGTATCATTATAAAGTAATAACATAAGTATTAATTATATACTTATATGTTATTATAAATATGTAAAAACCCAATTTCACCTTCTATCCATCCTACGGAAAACGAAATCACCGCACGTGCGTACGTACGGAATACCGTCTCCACGCCGTGGTGTAATTTGTTTTAGACCACCACCTTACTTGGATGGGTATAATGGTGTAAATAAATAACTATATATGATTATTGTAAATTGATATTTATTCTGAAAAATTATACATACTCTTCAATACAATTCCAATATCATGGGAATGATATCATTGCCCGTGCGTACGTACGGACTACCGTCTCCACGACGTGATGAGATTCATTCTCCAAGTTAACCATTCAAGAATGATTATAAAGTATATATAATGAATAATAATGAAATATATGACATAATGAAGCTACTGGATTTATGTATATATATATATGTCATCTACTTACTTCCATTCAAGTCAATAAGGAAAGGAAAACAGCTTTCATGCGTACGTATGACCTACCATCTCCATGAACGGTGTGTTTCATTTCATTTACCTATCTATTATATATATATATATACTGAATATATATGATATATAAATCATTTTTTACAATCTGGAAGTAAGTAAATCATGATATAAGTAATAATAATATCAAGAACAACAAGTCCAAACACGTATGATAAATAAAACAATTTTACCCAAAACGCTACTTTAACATGGAATTGACAAATGAATGGGTAATATAAATACCTAAGTGAACCATATATGATATAATAACAATGAATATGATTCTGTAATAAGTCAATGAAATTATTTAAATCATTATACAGGAGGTTCGGAAACATACGAAGCATATCAGACATAAGGTAAGGGATAATTATTCCAATCTCATTCTAATATGAGATTGTTTATTCGTAAGTATTTACTGGGGTTATGTTTATTATCCATGTCCATATGTTCTCAAAATGTTTTCATAAAATGTTTACTTTTCTTCCATGTATGTTTAAAGTTATTTTTACCTTTTTTTTACTTTTACCACATCGTATGGAAGGAATCTTTTTTTACCATATGAGGTACTTTTTGACTTTTCCGACAAAAGTACGAGGATATTTTTTTTAACTCATACAGTATAAACAGATTTTTACGGTTTTATAAAGCCTTATTTTCATGAAACTTACTCCACAAGATTTCATGATTATTTTCAACAAAATTCTTTTCTTTTAAAATTGAATGGAATTTTGTGAAAAGAAAATAATTTTGAAAAAGAAAGGATATTTTCCTCAAGAATTCATTTGAAGTGTTTTATCAAAACTATTTTCCATCTAAGATGGCATTATTTAGTATGATTATGTTTCAAGTATAATGTCTCTATTATTTACATGGTTTGATTATTCTTATGATGAAATGTTATCCATTTGTTTTATATGGATTACATTATGATGAGATGTTGTTTATGAAACCCATTTTATTCTTTGGGTTATGATGAATGATTTATGTTTAATTTGTGGAACAAGTAAGAATGATTTAATTATGAGATGGGTGGGACATACATCTCCCTCCAATGCATTGGGTAAAGATTTATATCTCATGAGATAAACATGGCTGGAACGGTAAGTTAATCTGGTTCAGTGTTACAGGACTGGAACGAGGAGTGAACTCGATTCAGAATGGGACTTTGTCCACTAAGATGGTCTTGGCAGCAATGCCTTGGCTACTATGGAAATCATAACATGTTCTTAATGGATGTCACAATTACATGTTTTATTACCATGCTAGTTTATCATGACTAATGTTCCTTTATGATCTATGCTTTGTGTACTTCCAAGATTTATGTCGTTGCTCATGATTTTGATGTTTAGATTTTATGTTCAAGTTTTTGCATTCGAATGTTTATGGATTGTTTTATGTTCTCTATACTTACCTTTACTGAGCATTTGAGCTCACCCTTTATATGTTTTTTCCCCAGGATTTAAAGAAAGTTTTTAGGTAAGAAAACAAAAAGGGGAAGATATTTATGGGATACATTGAAGATCTTTCACCACGATTAGAAGATTATTTTCTGAGTTTCCAAATACACTAAAATATTATGGTCCTTGTGTGTCTGTTTTTGTTATGTATTAAGTATTCTGCAAAAGTAATATAATGTCCATGTACGTCAAGCTTTGGGTCTCTACAGTTAATCCCATAATAAAATATTGGCCTAAAAGACTTAGTGAATCACTTTGGGCTTATCGAACTACCTATAAAACATCCATTAAGATGTCTCCTTTTAGGATAGTTTTTGGTAAATTATTTCATTTACTGGTTGAAATCAAACATAATTCATTTTTGTATGTGAAAAATTGTAAATTTTATTGTGAAAAATCTGGTTAAGAGATATTGTTGCAGTTCAATGAACTAGAAGGACTTTGACTTGATTCTTAAAAGAATTACAATCTCCACAAAGAAAAATATAAGGTACTCCATGGAAAACACTTCCTGTAAAAGTTATTTCATATAGGTGAAAAGATAATGCTATTCAATTATCGATTTTTGATTCACCCATGTAAGATTAATTCACATTGGGAATGTATTTTTATTGTTACCAATGTTTAACCATTTGGTTAAGTGAAAGTTTAAGAACCTTATTCCAAAAAGTCATTCATGGAAAATGGAAATTGATTAAAAATCACCATGAGAGGACACACACCCTTGGAACCACATCGAATTCTATTAGATCCAAAAATACTAGATTAGACCCACCACTATACAGAGACAATGACCTACCAAGTCTAAACCAGGGGGCACCTATTTCCCTTTAAATCCATCTCCCACTCTTCTTCCTCCTCCTCTCTCTATCTCCCTTCACTCTATCTTTCCTCTATTTTTCTTCCTCTTTCATTCCCACCTTATCTCTTATTTTTTAACAATTTATTCATAAAACATTTCCCCCTATTTCTATTTAGTGTGGCTACGTATTTAAAAAAATAAAAATAGAAAAAAAAGGAGAAAAAAAAACAAAACAAAAAGAGTTAAAATTACTCACCATTAAATTTTGAAAAAAAATTAAACCATTTTGGGGAGTCCTATAATGACCTGAACCACTGGGACCTACTTATCCAGTGGAAGAACAAGCCTCTAAAACCCCAAGCTCGCTTACATAGGCAAAGGTCTGGTGATAAATTTTGAGAAAGACTAACTAAATTGGGAGCCCTTTAGTGAAAGTACTTATACACACACACCCAACCATCCCCATGAAGAATTTTATAGGAATAATAATTAAAGATAGTAACATCTAGAGTAAAAACCATGAATGAAATAACCTTTAGGTAATACAAAAAAGGATGATAGGGTAAACTAAAATGTGAAGGGTAAAAATACACACCCACCCAGAAAAGGTGTCCCAACTTGACAATAGATGGAAAATAAATGATAAGAGAGCTTGGATCCATATCTCCAAGCCCAAACACCGTGTGTGGTCTATGCACTTGAGTGTCCTTATGATCATCTAAAATCATCACTGACCTACCCATCATCTGCATAAGAAACAAAATGTGTGGGTAAAATCCATGTAGGGTGAGTATATACATATCCAGTTGAATGCCTTGAAAACTAGAGGGGAAGACATATGAGACATAATATAAGTATTTAGCTCAAACCAAAGTAATAGGGAAATGAAACCCAACAACATAGATATATATGATTATAAAAGAAACACAGATGAGAGTTAAATGGCATCTCCATATCATAGCCTCATCCAAGATGATGATTATACCTATATATCTAAAGGTCCATCATAGATTCCTAGCTTCTCACATGTCTAATGAATTAATCATGTGGAGGACCCACACCTCAAAACTGTGCCACATAGTCGAGGGGACACAATCTTCATGTATAGAACCCAAAAATCTCTATGATAAGGGGTTATACTTATTAGATAGATAGAGGAACCATTCCCTAGTGCATCAGGGGGTGTCACTCAATAGGTAGAGGACCCAAGCCCTAGTTCTTCAGGGGGTTCCACTCAGTAGGTAGAGGACCCACTGCCTATTATGTTAGGGGGTTACACTCAATATGTAGAGGACCACACCCTATTCTAGTAGGAGAGTTCTACTCAGTATGTAAAGGACCCACACCATAGTCTATCAGGGGGTGCCACACAGTAGGTAGAGGACCTACACACTAGTCTATCAGGGGGATCCACTCAAACTAGTACAAGGAGTATGGTGGACTCACACCCTAGTACGATAGGGGGGTTTCCAAACCCAACCTCTCTCTGATGATCCTTCTTGATCATTGTCATCATCAAGTGTCTCCTAAAGAAACATCACACTTAGAACCTATCGCATCTCATCTCAAATACAATACAAAGACCACCATCATGTTATACATGGAAAAAAACTCAATATAGGATACTCACAAGCCAAAATCCGAGTCAAGATAAAGGTGATATGGGAGATATAATTTTCATAAAAAAGTACATGACATGTAAGGGGGTCCACATGGATTGTGATCCCATTATGCTGACTAGAAGTGTTCTCCTCTATACATAGTGCAATGTACATGTCACCATAATTAGCATGAATGATACACACATGATATATCTCAACCACCTGAGGCCTTCCTGTGTTCTCCTGATCGTGCATGTGTCCTTCAAGTCATACCTGTGTACTTGGCCTAGTATATGGCCATTCCTGGGTACCAACACATGCCCATGTTCTTGGAAGTGTCCGTGTGTCTGGTCGTGGTCATTACCATGTATTCCCAAAGTACATTCTGGGCCACCATCATTGGGTAACATTGAATATAGGGTTCCAACACGGCATGAGAGACTTATCTCCATCTGGAAACCCTAGCTATCGCAACCAGGGGACTACATGATGTGTGTTCATCACAGCACACACCGTATAGTCAATATTTTCCTAGAAAATTTGATCTACTCAAAAGATCCCAGATCTTCCATTTCTGCCTTTATTCCTACCATTTTACCACCCATAATCTAAGGTAAATACCTCCAACCATCATTTCCCGACCTCTAATGGATATAAAATGAATTTCTAATCCTTCTCTTGAAGCTTTCATGATCCTTGTGCATATCCCATCATTATTGCTGCTTCAAATACTAGATCCATGGAATATCACCTATGTTCCATCCTGATCCTACTACAAAACACTGATATGGTCTTTGTTTGCACATCCACTATGAATCCAGGGGTCCAATCATGCTTAGACCCACTCAACATTCTCAAACCATAGCTCTGTAGCCCAACAATGAAGAATGAAAATAACTATTGGGGGAAAGGCATAAGAAAAAAGGTTAATCAATCATGTTTGAAATATTTCTTGGACAATGATCATAGATCAAAGATATTCAGGGTAAAAAACATGGAATAATCATGAATAAATTGAATAAAAAATTCAATTTGATTCATGAGCTCATGAAAAGGATTAAATTAACCACATATCAAATAATAATATATAATAAAATTCTTAATGTTTTAATCAAGGGAAGAAACCACATTTGACGTGACCTGCCTCAATATTGTATCAATCATCAGTCTGAGACCTATAAGAGAAGGTGTGTGCTCAAGGGGTTTAAGAAATGATATTTTCTTGGACAACATTCCAAGGTTGGTAGAGGAGTGGGATATTAATGATATTTAGGTCATCCTAGATGAGAATAAGATAAGGAAAGATATCCTTTATCTTAATACTAAAATATCATTGAGCCCAAAATATTTTCCTGGGTCCATTTATGTTGTCGCATGGGAGATCATTTGTCTTCAGGTGATTGATGCAGTATAGTACTTCTTTCATGAGGGTCATCTTCCAAGAGTAGCTTATGCCTCCAAACTGGTTCTTATTCCAAAAGTCAAGGGTCTGACTAGCATTAATCAATTTAGGCCAATTTGTTTGTGCAATTTTAGTTATAAGATTCTTACCAGTATGCTCAATAGATGGTTAAGTAGGGTGCATTATCAGATCTTATCAGATGAGCAACATGGGTTCATTCAGCTTCAGAGCATCCAAGGGGCTATTGCATTTGTGAAGGATATGGTGGATAATATTAATAAAAGAGCTCATGGATCCAATATAATGACAAAAGTGTACATATACAAGGATTATGATAGGATGGAGTGGGGTTTCATATTGAAGACCTTGGAAATATTTGGTTTCAGGGAATAATCCCATGATCTTCTATTCAGATGATTTTCATCTCTATGGAACTTCATCTATCTTATGGTCATACGATTTGGGTTCTTTAAATCCATTTGGGTTATGTGTTAGGGAGATCAGGTCTTAATTAGTTTATTCATTCTGTCTTATGAGGCACTATCAAGGAACTTTAAATGTGAAATGGACTAAAGGAATATTTTACCATTCAAGATCAGGTTTGGGATAGAAATGATTTCTCACTTAATGTTTGCTGATGACATATTGTTCTTTATAAATGATAGGAAAAAATACATCGAAGGATTCAATAATATAATGAAAATTTATAATTTTTAGAGTGGGTATAGGATCAAATTCTAAACGAGCAGCCTCTTTATCTTGAAAACATGTTCGAATCGGTGTGACAACATGATTCAGGAAAATCTAGCTATTCAAAGAAGGAAACTCTCAATGGTTTATTTAGGGGATCTTATTTTAGATGGGAAAATTTAAAAATTGTTGTTCAAGTATCTGGTTAGTTGTGTTTCTCCATGCATTTTCAATTGAAAAAATAATTTTCTTTCATTTGGGGGCATTATCATATTGGTAAATAGTTTTCTAACATCAATGGAATTGTACATTGTTTCTATCATTAAATATCCCAAAGAAATTATTTCAAGGTTGGAAAAAATGATGAATTACTTCATATGGTATTTTAAATAAGAAGGGAAGTTCCATTGGGAATCTTGGAAAAGAATGGAGAGGACCTTTGTAGAAGGTGGTTTCAACATGAGGAGTGCAAAGAGGAGCATGCATGGCACGCAAGGAAAGTTGGCTTGGGATGTTTTCGAAGGGAACTATCTATGGGAAAAGTTTATGAAGGATAAATATGAAACTGAATGGGGTAGATAGGTGGAGAATCCTGGAATACTATAATGTCTAGGTCAGTGCATGGTCAATCATTTAAACAATTTTAAGTATATAGTGATATGGGTTATTGGGACAGGGGATATTAATTACTGAAAAGATAACTAATCAGGATCTCTTCTCTTATTTCCTGGATGTCTTACACTAGAAATCTCATTTACACAAGTGATCAATCATCCTATATTTATTTCAACCAATATTGATTTGGATGTAAGTGCCTTTCATGATAGAATTATTCTTGTTGGTGAACTAGATAGGTGTATGTTTTCGGTATTGATTTCTAGCCGCTTTAGTTATCAGGTGTACAATTATTTTCTACATGGAAAGAGGGAGAGTGAAAAGTGGGATAATAAATTATGGTGTAAGAAGATACCAGGTAATATGAACTTTATATTATGGAGGATTCATAAAAGATATCTTCCTATAGAGGATAATATTAATAAGAAAGGTATTTAGTTGGCTTCTTACTACATGTGTTGCGAGAGAGGCAATGTTGATATGATGTGGCACTTATTTTTTTAGGGTGAATAGGATGGATATTCATGTAACCTCATCTTCCATAGGTTGGGTTTTTCAGTGAAGGGTGGTTTATTTTGTGGATTTATATTTTCTTGATTTCATGGGGCTGAGAAACAGCCCAATGTGGTTTAGTTTCAAAGTTTTTTGTTTTCCATTGTGTGTTGGGTGATTTGGGAAGCTTAGAACAAGTGTTGTGAAGGAAAACATAGCTCTATTCTCTATCTTAAAGAGTGATTTTTATCACTGGTTGAGGATCTTGGTCTTCATCTCCCTAGAAGTAAAAATTTTATTATCATAAGGAGATTCTCCCAAGGGTGGCACATTATCTTGTAGGTAGGGGAACTATTTTGTAAGGAAGGTGGGTTCAGTGGCATCCTCCTGATGTTGGTCTCAAGATAAACATGGATAAATCTTTCTCTAAGCATGTGATGAGAGGAGTAGGTGTTGTGAGAGATTCTATGGGGTCTTTGGTGTTTAGATTTAGTGCTTATTATGGTTTGGGAAAATCCATGGAGGTGGAAGTGAGATCCATGCTCAACGGTCTCTCTCTTTGTAAGATTTACAACTTTTATATTTCCACCATTGTGTCTGATTCCAAGATTACAGTCAGTTTCCTACACGACAATGCCAATGCTCTATGGTCTTTTTGTATCATATCATAAAATTTTGGTCTCTCATTAGTCATGACATATGGATATCTCATACTTAGAGGGGGGGAATTTTTTCTATAGATAAGCTGGAAAGAAAGGGTAGCCCAAGTGAATGTCTTATTCCTTTTCATAGCATCGGTTCTCTTCCTAATGATTGTAACCAGATTTTCAAGGGTGAAACTCTTGTTATGTACCACTTTAGAACTCCCTTATAATCAAGATTTTTGAAATAAAAATTTATTTTTGAGTGATCAATCATTGGTGAAAAACACGTTTTCTAGCTAGAAGGATGATACGTTGTGTTTACTGTCTATTGAATCACCTTGATCCAACCATCAATCATCATCTGATCTCGATCCACCAATGAAGAACGATGAAACCTACTCTCAATGATCCTTGGGTTATGCAACTACCCCTATATAATTTCCATAATAGGCTATTTATAAGGGGAAATATGTTTTGGTCATTAAATTACTTAATGAAATAAATAAATTAATTAATCTACTTAGCCTACCCACCATTGACTGCCTTATCCAAACACCTAACACCAACCAAATTTAGGTCACTCTTAGGGTAAACACCATGTTTTGGATTCAACCATGGTCTCAAATTTTCAATGTGAGACTCTGTTCATGAGATATTCTATTATTTATGAAAAAATTTGTACACGTGATATAAAATATATTTAATATTTTTATAAAATTAATTTTGGACTCATCTGGCCTCAGAATCACGTGTCGTCTCAATAACTAACTCAAAAAACATTTATTAATACATTTCAAAGTATTATAATAAAAAAATGGAGTCTCTACATTATCCCCTCTTTAAAATATTTTCATCTCTAAAAAGTAAAAACTAAGAAAAAAGGTGGGGATATTGAGCCCACATCTAGCTCTCCCACTCCCAGGATCTCTCCTGTATGCTCCGATGCTACCACAATACATAGACCAAAGGAATGGTTTTTCCTTGAAAGATCCTCTCCTACCAATCCTTTTCCACCATGTGATCCATGATGGTGGCTCCATTCTCAATTTACATCTCATAACAATCATTAACGTGCATAGTATCACAAATGTATCTCCTCAATTGTGACACATAGAAGACATCATGCACCCAATATAACTATGGGGGTAAGGTTAGGTGATAAGAAACATCTCCAAACCTCTACAGGATATCAAACGGCTTAAGAAATCTTGAGGATAACTTGTCTCCCCAGCTAAATCTCCAAAATCATCATCGTGGGTAGACTCTCAAGAAAATATGGTCTCCTTGATCGAACTCCAAGGGGATACGACATTGATCAACATAATATTTATATCTACTCTAGGATATCCTTATCCACTCACAGATCACTTGGATCTTCTTCGTTATCACATATACCATTGCTGACCCAATAATAGATGCCTCACCGATCTCAATCTAGAATAAGGGTGACCTATCGGGTATTCCATATAGGGCCTTGAAAGGTGTCATGTTGATAGTAGAGTGATAACTATTATTATAATCAAAGGATAATAAATTTAAGTGATCCTCCTAGCTCCAACCAAACTCTAACACGCAAGGTCTCACCATATCCTCTAACACCTAGATAGTGCGATCAGCCTGTCCATCCGTTTGGGGGTGAAGAGATGTACTCATCCTCAACTGGGTCCCAAATGAATCATGCATACCTCTCCATAACTATGACATGAACCATGCATCACAATAGGAGAAAATATTTTAAGGAACCCGATGGAGGTGCATGATATATTGTACATAAAACTACACTAAAATCTCCACCAAACTCTACTCCAAGATAGCAAGGAAGTTCATCATCTTGGTAAGTTGGTCAACTATCACCCAGATAGAATAATTTCCTCTAATTTTATATGGAATTCCTATGACAATGTCCATGAATATTCCATCCCATTTCCACTATAGGATCACAAGATGTTGTAACAAACCTACTGAACCATGGTGCTCAACCTTCACCTGATGACATGTGAGACCCCGAGAGACGAACTTGGATACACTCTGCTATATTCCATCCCACCAAAACTACAATTAAATATCTATATATATATTTTCTACATCAATATGTACATCCAAATTAGAAGTGTGAAACTCCCTCATCACCTCCTCTCACATCTTAATTGGAATCACCATACATCCCTAGAAAAGGATGACATGATTTCCTTCTTCATAGAATCCATATGGTGAATCTCTTGAGGTTATATGGTCATAGAAAACCTTATAGTTGATATCTCCCAATTGATCTCATCTATCACAATGGATAAGTGTAGGATTCAACACCATTTATTGAAGATAATTTTTACCCCTCTCTTTCACCAGGACCATCTTAAAGGAAGAAAATTACTCATACACCTCATCTACTAAACAAGAATGAGACTTCTTACTAAGGGAATTTGCCACCATGTTTCCCTTCCCAGAAGTATAGACTATCTCAAAGTCATAGTACTACAAGAACTCTAACCACCAACTCTATTTTAGGTTAATATCTCTCCATGTGGAGATATACATGAGTCTTTGATGGTTTGAGTAAACAAAAAAGTGCTATCCCAGAATATAATGCATCGACATACTCAAAGAAAAGACTACCTCTTCCAACTCTAGGTCCCAAGTCACATAGTTCATCTCGTGGGGTCTGAAATACCTCAAAAAATATTTAATCTACATCAACACACAACCAATCCCAATTCCAAATGCATTACAATACACTAGATAATCCACACCCTCCTTTAGTAGTCTCAAAATAGGAGCACTAGTTAGCCTCAACCTCAACTCCTCAAAATCTATATGAAATTACTGACTCTAGTTAAATGGTTTCCCTTTCCACATTAGGGAAGTTAAAGGGGATAAAATACTAGAGAAGTTTTCCATGAACCTCCTATATTACCCCACCAAGCCAATAAAACTATGCACCTTTGACACACTCTTGGGTGAATCCCAAGAAATCACTGCATCGGTCTTCACTAGGTCCACAAATATTCCATACTTAGAAATGGCATTCCCTAGAAAGTGAACCTCATAGATCTAGAACTGGCACTTTGATAGCTTACCATAAAATTGGTTCTCCTAAATCAAGTCAAGTACCATCCTCAAATTTTCTGCATGCTCCTCCTATGATGTAGAGTATATGATTTTTTCATCAATGAAGACAACAAAAAATCAATCCAAGTATGACTAGAAGATCCAATTCATCATATTTATAAAAATAGCAGGGAAATTAATCACATATAATGGAATCACTAGGAACTCATAGTGTCTATAGTGACATCAGAATTCCAACTTTAGAATATTAGAATTGTGAACCATAAACTAGTGGTATCTGAACCTAAGATCAATATTAAATAACCATCTTGCACGTTGAAAATTATCAAAGAGGTTTTCAATCCTTGAAAGGGGTAATTTTTATTTATTGTTGCCTATTTTAGACAATGATAATCAACAAAAATACACAAGATCACATCTACCTTTTTCACAAAAAACCGGGGCTTTCTAGGGAGACACATTGTGTCTGATAAAACCCTTATCCTAAAGGTCCTATAATTGCACCCTAATCTCCTAGATCTTGGTAGGGGCCATTATATATTATAAAAAAGATATCAGAGTGGTCTCATAGTGTAATTTGATGCAAAAAATCCATCTACTTCCTTAGAGGTAGTCACAAAATGTCCTTGAGGAAGACATCTATATAATCCTCCATGACTGAAGGAACTTAGATGCCTAAAGAACATACTTTTACAAATAATAAACTCCCCAACTGATGGGTGATAGATTATATCTTCCTTCTCACAAGACCCATTCGCTCCTCCATGAGATCTCTTTCACCCACAAAAGAGAAACACATCCCATCTATTCAAAGGCATCTAAATTATCTGCGATGATAATTGACCTGAGTCAGACCATGGACAACCATTCCATAACCAAGATAAAATAATATGGTCTCATCGTGTTGGCCAAGAGGTACCATGATAAACTCTCTCCACTAATAAATATCTCACACTACCATTAGATAAGTGATATCGCAGAAGTGTTCTACATAAAAGCCTCAACAAAAATATGACGAGCTAAAGTGTCAAATGATAGCTCCAAAAGTCACACTGGGAGTAATGAGATGAAGTAATGACACACACATGTGTCTACTAGTACTAAGGAAAGAGTATAATAAACACAGATCATACCTCTAATCATATTATGAGTTGTCGGGCCATAAGCCTCCATAGACTACAATTTCCCACAACCCCAAATACTAAATCTTTGAGTTTAGAATGCACCTCATGCTGGTGGGGTTGGAAGTATCTCATAACATAACCCTACACTATAAGATTTTATCTCCAGATCTAAACCTACTCCTTTTCCATCACTGCCTCCTTAGGGACTACCTTGGCCTCACCTGGGTGATATATGATCATGACACTACCTCTATTGTGGTGGTCCATAGATTGTCTATCTTCCCTCCTCAACATGTCAGTTCATGAAATAACATGCCATGTGACCACTCCCATCACATGCATAGAATCAACCCTCTCCAGGATACCTTAGTCCTCTACAAATTCCCTAAGCTATATGACTGCATGCCTGAGTTTGTCTATGAGAAGGTCTCTTATTACAAGACCCTATCGACTGGTGCATGTTAGATGTTGCAGATGACTCATCCCCATATAACCCACTGTCATCTCCAGTTACAAGGAATCCCTTACATAGGAAGATCTCCATCACAAGTTCCTGCTCGAGCACTGCAACATATGTGGGAATGCATTGGGGTACTACACTAGAACATATGGATATATGGATACCCTAATCAAACTTCCACTCCCAAAATCAATCAACCCGAATCATGTTTAGGGATTACCTCATAAGGCCAGTGAACCTCAAGAAATACTAAAAAACTATCATTATTCCCTATTGTAGCTCCAATAGACCCTGAATCCAAACCGATCATAAGCATGAGGGGAATTACTCCTCATAAAATATCTATTGGAAATCAGACCATGATATTTTTCAATCATCATGTGTCTGTGTGAATAAAATCCATCAACACCCAAATATTCATGGAAAAAACTAGCTACCAGTGTAACCATTTTATCAGTTAGTTTTTTCACAAGTCTAAAAACTCAAATCATGGAATCAAGACAATACTCCACTGCATGGGTATCTGGATCACTATAAAACCTTTGCAGCGTCTATTGCTGGAACTCACAGAGTGTGCTAAGATTGTGAAAAATCCTTAGGATACTCTTCTAGTACAATATTTTGATCGATAGGCGGGGGTGTTTCTACCTATCTTATCAAAGGAAATATCCCATGAGATGTCCGATAAACTAAGGCCTCATCACTCATCGGATCATAATCCTGATCCTGAATTAGTAACTTGTATGGATTTATTCATAGAGGCATCCTAAAAATTAATCAATATGTACCAAGTATAAATGATCATATATATATGGGGAGATAACTCAAGAAGAACAGTCAAATGAATCAATCCTTTATCATTCATGTACCAAATTTTTCTTACAATCAATGTCTCAGTATTCCAAGTTGATAAACATGTAGTTAAATTCCTAGTGAATGGATACATCTACCACTGCATCAGCACTAGATTATATGACCTAAAATCTACACTTGAGACACTTTGACATGGTTTCCCTAAATTCCCAACCAAACCTCATAAGGGAAAAAAACTCCAAACACCTTCCAGATATTGAACCACCTTTAATAACAATATGTAATGACTCAGACCACTGAGGCCTACCTGGTCAGTGGAAGACCGGGCCGCAAAACCCCCAAGCCCTCCTCTATAGGTTAGGGTCTGGTGATAAGATCCAAGAAGGAATAACTAAAATGGGGGGCCTTTTCCTAAATTAAATGTATGCACACACCCAACCATCTCCATGTAGAAGTTTAGAGGAATAATAATAAAAGAAATTAACATCTAGAGTAAAAACCATGCATGTAATAAACTCTAGGGAATAAAAAAGAGCATGAAAGTGTAAACTAAAATGAGAAGGGAAAAAAATACACTCCCATCCATAAAATATGTACGAAACTGACAACAACTGGAAAATAAATGCTAAGAGAGTCTGAATCTAGATCTCTAAGCTCGACCACCGTACATGGTCTATACACTCAAGTATCCCTATGACCCTCTGAAATAATCATTAACATGTTCATCATATACATAAGACATGAAACTTATGGGAAAATCCCATGTAGGGGTGAGTATATACATACCTAGGAAAATGCCCTGGAAACTAGAGGGGAAGTAATATGAGACATGATATAACTAGTCAGACGAACTCAAAGTAAGATGGAAACAAAACCCAACAACATTGATATGTATTCTCCTAAAAGAAACCTATATGATAGAGAAATGGAATCTCTATTGCATAGCCCATCCCAATATGATGAGTATGGATGTAGCTCCAAAGGTCCATCATCGACGCCCAACATATCACATGTCTGAAAAGAAACCATTTAGAGGACCCAAACCTCACCACTATGCCACATAGTAAAGGGGGAACAATCTTGAAGTATATAAACCACACCTCTATATGATAAGGGGGTTACACTCAGTAGATAGATAGAGGATCCATTCCCTAGTGCATTAGGGGGGTGACAATCAATAGTTAGAGGGACTACACCCCAGTTTGTTAGGGAGTGTCACTCAGTTGGTAGATGACCCATGCCATAGTCCATTAGGGGTTTCCACTCAGTAGTTAAAGGATCCATTCCCTAGTTCATTATGGGGTTCCACTTGGTTGGTATAGGAAACACGCCCTAGTTTATTAGGGGGGTTCCACTTAGTAGGTAGAGGAACCACACCCTATTCCATTAGGGGGAGTTACTCAGTAGGTAGATGAATCTTTCCATATTCCATTAGAGTGATTCCACTAAAACAAGTTTGAGGAGAATAGGGGACCCACACCCTGGTATGATAGGGGGTTACCAACCCCAGACTCTCTCTGATGATCCTGCCCGATCATTATCGTTGTATGTTAAAAGATAATATTAAGTGCACCATATAATTCCAAAAGGGAAAAAATCATGATAGGATAATATTGGGCCAAAATCCAAGTCAAAATTAAGGAGATATTAAAGAAATTCGTTTCATAAAAAATTACATGACCTCTAAGGGGGTCCACATAGTGTGTGATCCTGTTTTGCTGCTTGGACATGCTCTCCTCTATATATGGATCGGTATACATGTCACCATACATGGTGTGTATGGGAACCACATGGTTATTCTTGGATACACGAGTCCTTCTTGCATGCTCCTAGTCATTCCCATGTCCTTCGGGTCATGGCCATGTACTTGGTTGTGTACTTGGCCATGCTCGGGTACAGGAACATGCCTGTGTACCTACCTGTTTTTGCATGTTTGAACATGCCTGTGTCCATGTACTTTTGGAGTACATATTGGTCTACTAGAACTAGGTCACATGAAATGTGGAGATCTCACATGACATGTGATACTTATCCCTACCTGGAAACCCTAGCCACTATGGCTAGGGTACTACATAGTGTATGTTCATCCCAGTACACGCTTTGTAGTGAAGATTTTCACAGAAAATTAAATCATCTTCATGGATCCCAGATCTACCATTTTTCCTTGATTATTTCCATTTCATCACCTGAAATCAAAGGTATTCTATTTTGACCATAATTTACTAAGCTCCAGTGGCCATAAAATGGATTTTTAATTCCCCGCTCGAAGCCGCTATGCACCTCGTGTGCCTCACATTATCATTGCCACTTCGAATCCCAGATCCATAGAGAATCACCCACATTAAATCAAGATCCATCCTCAAAACACTAATCCAATAATTGTAAACACATCCACCATGAATCCAGGGGTCCAATCACACTTAGAATTTCCCGATAATGTTGAACCATAGACTAGTATCCTAACAGAAAATAACCCAAAGAAAAGGTGGGGAAAGGAAAAAAAGGTGCATCAATCATTGGTTAAGTATTCATAGCCAACAATAATATATTAGGGATATTATTTTTGAGAAACATGGTATAATCAAGAATAAATCAAATAAACAATTTAATTTGGTTCACAGGCTCATGCGAAGGATTAAATTAATCGTAGATCAAAGAATACATATAAGAGCATGCTCAAACCTTTAATTAATGGTGAAAACCACAAATTATTTTCCCTAGCTAAATATTGTATCAATAATTAGTGAATAATGTGTTTTCTAGTGATGAGGATGATCTGCTACATCCGATGTTTATCGATTAATATCGATCCACTCACCGGTCGTCATTCGATCTCAATATGCTAACGAAGAACGATGAAACCTCCTCTCAACGATCCTAGTATTATGTAGATAACCCTCATGATTTTCCATAACATGATATTTATATAGGTAAATAATTTTTGGGAATTAAATGAATTAATTAATTTAATTAATTAATTAATCCACTTAATGTGCCCGCCAACAGATGCCATATCTGAATATCCAGCGTCGACCAACTTTAGATCGCGCTTAGGGTAAAACCTAAGTTCCAAATTCAACCATGATCTCATATATTTGATCTAAAACTCCATTCAGGATATATTCCATTATATCTAAAAAATTATAAACATGTGATACACAATATATTTAATATTTTTATAAAATTAATTATGGGCTCACCAAGCCTCAGAATCACACATTGTCTCATCTCCTAGATCTAAAAATATCTATTAATAAATTTCAAAGTCTTACAATGAAAAAAAGTCTCTACAAGTTTAAAGAATTTTTTTCTTCTCAAACATCTTATATTTTGATCATAAAATTGGGTAAACAATTTTGTGTCAAGACCAATAAGTTTTGAATGACCAATTTTTGATTAGAAAACAATTCTTTCCCTGCTGTGAGTAAAAATTTAGTCTTTCATTCTAAGGTAACCAATGAATATATTTTATTTTTGTGTGTTTTTCACTCCTAATTGTGCATCTTGATTTTATGGACCTTTAAGCTAAATTTGGTTAATGAGTGAACTTCCTTGAATAAATTTACATCATCATGAGAGAATTAAGTTTTGAGTTACCACATTTTCCAATTAAAAAATTGAACATGAAAAATTAATTTTATTGAAACATGATTTTAGTAAAAAAAACTATGGTTGAATTATTTATGAATGAGTGAACTAGTCTTTCCCCCCCTTTATTGGTGATTTTTTTTAATATTTGTTGGTGACAGAAAATTATTTTGTTATGTTATTGCGTTTTTGTAGCTAGGTGCATGCATTATCTTAGGTGTGGGGGGAATTGATATTAAATATTCATTAAATATTTTACATTACTCCCATTACTGATTTTTGTAATGAAAAATGATTAATTTCCAGTCAATGTCCTTGTTTTGATCATAAACACATATGGAGAGCACTGTTTAAATTCATTCAATTACACTATAGTTTAATATTTTGATCATATATTTCACAATAAGGATCAAAATGAGGTTATTATACTTTTTTAGTGTTCCTAATTAAAATTATAACAAATCATTCAATTGGATCTTTTTTCAATTTGGCAATTTGAATGCCCATATGTACCACACAAGAAGGCCCAATTAATCTACCAATGAAACTAGACTATTGATGATGTTATATTTTTTGTACTAAAAACATAGGTCAATTTTTTTTATACTCTACCAAAGGTATAAGGAAATTAAATTACATATTTAATAAAATTTTCATGGCCCAAATCAACCAACAATTATCCAAATTTATGAGTTAAATTCCAGCCCATAATTTTGTCTAGGATTTCATAATTGCCCACAATTATTGAATTTTATCCAAATACACTTGAACAATTGAGCATAAATTTTGTGGGTAGAAAATAAAGATATAGGATACAAACTTTTTATAAGAAATGTTTCAGATTTGAGGTCACATTTCTGGTTTAAAACCCATTCACATTGTGGCCTTTAAAAAATTCTAGATAAACTGGACAACAACACATGGTTTAGAAAAAAATCCATATCTTTGGATAAAAAGGTCCAATGGATTCCAATTTTTGAGGGTATACTATAAAATCCATATATAAAACTTTTAAGAAGAACATATTTCTATATTTGGATGCATTCATGGAAAATTTTTCAATACAACTTGAAGAGTAGTTTTGGAAGGTAAATAGTCAACCAACTTTGTCTATAAATACACTCCCCTATTATCCTTTCAATTGGTTGGAATTTCAAAATGTAGGAGGATACATTGGAATGACCAAATCTTTGAAAAATACCAGCGATTAACTTTTAAACTGAATTTTCCACTTGATATACATTTCCCCCTCTCTTTGTTTACACATTCTTTTATGTTCACCTTTATTTGTAATCTCATAAGTGTTTGAGTTTTAATTTTATTTGAATATTAATGAAAGTATCATAATATTATATCATATTCTTCCATATTATATAGTGTATTATAATTTTTCTTAATAAAATTTAAATTAAGTTTATTATCCTTCCTCTTTCACTTCCTCAATCAATCCAAAGTCTGTGTTTAACTTTCTTCACTGCTCATGCATGTGTTCGGCGTACAACTCTTTTATTACCCCTATAATTTTATTCTTATTTTTACACATCACCCTAGATAATATAAACCATATTATTGACCAAATAAATGGATCAGAAAATATCTCCTTGATGTGAGTCATAATTTGGATATGTTAAGTGATTGAGAGCTTTTGATCGTTTAATATTATTTAAATTGAAATTGTGTATGTTAAAATTAAAATGCCATGGATTAATGACATGTTTGGTTTAACATATAGATAAAATAGATCATTGAAACCATAAATACACTTAAATTAATAAGTCTTTATTGAGACCAATACCCTAGTTGAGGATTGTATTAAATCCAAAACAATTGGGAATTTTGATAAAAAATCATCTTTTGAATTGAGTGTCAATTTAATGAAAGATATTGCAAAGATCGAGAATATCATAAGATTACATACCTAATAATGAACTCATCCAAATATATATCAAAATTTTAAATCTAACATCATCCAAAAATCAATTTAATTATTCTATTCAAACAAATACCCCCCCATTCAAAAGAAAACACACACAAAATGGATCCAAAAATTGTACCATCACTGAGGATTCAACCTGAGTGTTGCTATACACATTATAGCAGAGAAATGAACATTTTAACAGTTGATAGGTGAAAATAGACCACACTTAAATACCTCACATGAACAAATATCTCATTCAATACTCTATTTTGGTTCTTATATCTCTCTCAAGATTCTACTGATCAGTTAACCTGTAAATGAGCTTGTCTAGGGGTATTTATAGACAATCACTATAAATTTACTCCACCAATTGAACACCCTATGTTCACTGATCTTCTCCTACTACGTGTACCTCCATAGAACATACGTGACCAAAAAAAATTCCATAAACACATCTAAAAATGTAACCTCCTTTGAAAACTCTTTCATGCACTTCTCCCTTAAAATTTGGTCAACTTGAGTGCTCAACATATTCCACTATGAGGTCACAAACCTTTCTTGCGAACAATTGTTCTTATCATTTCCACCTTCAATGATTCATGGAATAAAACTTCACTAAACAAGATCCAATCTTATTGAGATTATTACGATCACATATGATCATTATTATTATCTTTTCATGATCACATTAGCTCAGTTAAATATTTTTATGTTGCGACATGAAATTCATCCAACATCTAGAAACCCTCTGATGGATCAATATAGAAGATGATGCTGAATTAGATCAGATAACATAGATCAAATAGATCAAACAATGATGGTTATTTTCATATATTTTTAAATTGAGTAATAGTATCAGGAATCCCACATCCCACATTGAGATATCTCTCCTCCTTAATCTACTTAGTAAACAAATATAAATCTTGGATTTAGCACATTTTAAAGAGCGCTGTCGTGGGAGCCCTCAAATGATTAGTGTAATTTTGGGGTACTTAGGTGTTGTAGAGCGGCTGACCAAGGTCATCTCTCGAAGGAGGAAGTGAATTAAAACAACTTTTTAGAGGTATTATAAAAATAAAATAAAATAGAATAAAAACACTACTTTAAAGGATGAGGGTTGGTTATAGTTTATAAATCTAGATGAAGTTTTCTGGAAGAAGATTGTATTTTTTTGTTTTTAGTTTTAAAATGAATTTCGATTAAAATGACACAACAAGAAGATGTTTTTTAGACAATATTTAAAAGGCATAATCAATCTAACTCTACATCTTCAATCAATTATTTACAATTATCATTTAAATTAACATCCACTTAATTATGATCCCTTAAATTTTTAACCCCCAAACCCTATGAGAATTAACCTTACCACAAAGATGAAGTGAGTTTAACCCTAGGCTAACTTCGGAACATGCAATTGCAACACCCTACTTTGATTGATGTTATAAGATTAGCTTATGGTCAGTGGTAAATTAAGACACATTTTCCCTCTATAAATTACAATTAATTGAGTTTAGGGATTATATTTCAACACTACAAATTGATCTCGTATGGTTTTGTATAATCGATTAAGTTCTCACTCTCACAATTTACACAAAATATCTTCCTCACGTGTTTTTGTGTTAATTGTTCAATTTCTTGCTTAGTTTCAATTAAATTAAAAAATCAATTAATAGATCATATTATTTGAATTTCATTATATCATTGATTAAAAATATATGAATGTAGAAGGTAAGAGATAGATCAATTACAAAAAGACTACTCTTCCATGGGTGGAGTAATCATCATAGAAGCGAATTGCATTTGCAATGGTTTATAATGGGTATAACCCAATAACGCTTCTAATCAATAATTGCAGACCAAAGAGGAAGATTAAGAGAAGAAGAAAGTTGAATAAAATAGAAGAAAAGAGAAGAAATAAAATAAGTACAAAGAAATTTATTACACAAACAAAATCATTATAACACGAAGGAGAAGAAGAAGGCTTCATCGAAGGGATCCTTTCTTCAAGAGCTACCATTATTTAAATTGTTGGATAATTAGAGTAGATACACTTATAATATTCCCTAAAATTTCTAATGCACGTCCCAACCCCACCAAATGATAAAAACACCAATTTATAGAGTAGTGGGGAGGCTAGGTTCAAAGTGGTTTCAAGTGTGAATGGGGAATCTCGGCCAAATATTTTATGCCAACTTGCACCGCCAATTTGACTACAAAAAAGCGTGAATTAGTTGTCCTTATAGAAGGATGATCCGCGAGAAAATGAGCCATGTAGCTCATCTAAAAATTTGGGCCTGATCCAATCAGTGATGAAGAAGATACTGCTGAAATGGTAAAGTGATGTCCAATCTGGATGGTTCTGTCCACCTTTGTCTTCATGGCCCATTTACTCCCCTCAAATGCGCGATCCAACTCCCATGTCCTAAATAGAATTTGTATCCCATTAATTCAGGAACACAGTTACAAAATTTTATGTCAAAATATTTAAAATAACAATATTTATGCCCGAAATACTCTAGTTAATTTTAAAAGTGTAAAACTTGATTTTTCATCAAATTTGAAAATGAATTATCTAATCCCAAATATTTCATAATTGATCATATTTAGCATAATTTGAGGAATTTATATCATTTATTATCAATAAAATATTCAACAAAATAGTGTTTTCTCAACTCTCCCACACTTACCTTTTTGTACTCCTGGGAAAAACCTCATTTCAAGTAAACATCAATATCAAATCAAAACAAATTTTAAAACACAAATCATTGAGATCAATCAATTCCACACCAAGAATAAAAAGATATCATGTCTCATAAAAAACTTATTTCAAGTTCTCCATTTATATCATTCAATATATTTCCACTTCATTTATCCTCCCATGCACAAAACACTTACCTCGCTTGAATTTTCTCTCATCACTCAAATATCAATTTTTTTTTTCAATGTCTTTCTCATCCAAACTCATACAAGGGTCACCATAGGCTTGATAAATTCCTACATCACCACCCGATGTGAGTCAAGGACATATGTTTATCATGAGGACTTTTCAAGGTTGTTCTATGGCTTTCGGTTGGTGGGATTTAGATGTGAAAAATTCTGAGGCTGAATGAGGAGGGCTTGACTCTTTTTGAAGAAAAATTACATTAATCTAATTTTCACTTAAATATGGTCTCCTCCTCAATAGACATATAATTTATTCATGTTAAAAAATATGAAAAATAAAGGAATGTTCACACCCTTCAACATTTCAGTAGTAAAAATGTTAATCTTCTCGAACATGATTTTCTTAAAAGCTCTAGATAGACAAAGCTTTCCCCCTCTATTAGAAGCTCCAGAAAGGCACAAATTCTTTTATCATGAAAGCTCTAGAAAGGCACAACTTTCAATATAATGTTTTTCTTCAGTAGTAAAAACATATCTTTAAAATTTAATTTTTCACCCGAAGTATCACAAAATGTGGTAGCACAACACAAGACAGCTTCCCCTACACTTAAGCTCAACTAGATTATGCAATTTCACTTCAAGAGTTGATTGGATAGGGAAAATTGGCTTGTAATGTGGCTAACCTAATAGGTTGTGCATGGATTGTAAGTGCTAAAAGGATTAAATGTTCAAGTTAGGCCATTATAAAAAAGTATACTTTGAAATAGGGGCTTTAATACCAAACAAACTCCTCAATCATTTAAACATAAGTACCTCAAACCCTCATGTTTTGACAGGAATAAATCAAATTCTAGTTAAATAAAGCATGGTTTGGTTCTCTCAAGAAGTGAGGTGAATGTAAATAATATGAAAATAATGTTTTAGAAGCCTCACAGGAATGTGGTTTCAAATATAAAGACAGTGAGATGTGGCATGGGATTCAAAATTTAGTGTACTTTTCATGAAATTACTAAATATTTGAACTTGAAACAAAGTCATTTCAGCATTCATTTAAGCTTAGTTTGAAGGGATAAATAGTTTCATTTATTGATATGGATTTAAAAATGTTGATTAGAATCATTTCAGATCAAAAGTTTTAAAAACACACAGAAAATTGAAAAATAAACACACAAAATTTGAAAAGCACACAATTTTTTAAACAGGAAAACAATTGAAATTACTAAACTAAAAGGTTACCTCTCCCACACTTAAAATATTGCATTGTACTCAATGTGAACCCATGATATTATATATGCACATGAAATTTATAATTTTAAATAGGACAAAGAATAAAAAAGTTAAAGGGTTAGGAACAACCTGATGTGCTCAAGTGATGATGGGGTCATGCAGTGTGATAAAATCCACTACATCAGTAGGAAGACCCTCAATGTATCTCTTCAAACTTTGCCCATTGACTGTAAAGCTCCTTCTTGTGTCCTCTTGTGTGATCTCCACTACACCATAAGGAAAAACATTAGTCACAACATAAGGACCTAACCATCTGGAACACAACTTACTAGGCATCAGCTTCAGTCGTGAACTGTAGAGAAGGACTTTCTCTCCAACATGAAACTCCTTTTGTTGGATCATTCTATCATGAGATGATTTTTATTTTTCCTTATAGAGCCTTGAGTTCTCAAATGAATACAATCAAATCTCCTCAAGCTCTTGAATTTGCAACTTCCTTTGGATTCCAGCTTGGGCCAAATCCATGTTGCATTTCTTTATATCCCAATAATCCTGATGCTCAACTTCCACCGGGAGATGACATGATTTCCCAAAAACAATCCGAAATGGGGACATCCCAATGGGTGTCTTGTATGCTATCCTATAATCCCACAATGCATCATCCAAGCGCTTGCTCCAATCCTTCTTATTTGGTTGCACAGTTTTTTTTAAATCTGTTTCAACTCACGATTTGAAACCTCAGCCTGGACATTTGTTTGGGGGTGGTATAGTGTTGATGTTTTGTGTGTCACCCCATACTTCTGAAGGAGGGAAGCCAAATTCCAATTGCAGAAGTGTATCCCTTGGTCACTGATGATGGCCTTCGGTACTCCAAACCTGCAAAATATTTGCACTTTGACAAAACAACATGATAATCATCAGTCCTGGTGGCCTTAGCCTCCACTCATTTACTCACATAATCAACAGTAACCAAAATGTACAAAAAACTAAAGGAACTAGAAAAAGGACCCAAAAAATTGATGCCCCATACATCAAAAATCTCACAAAATAGTATGGGTTGTTGGGGAATCTCATGTCTTCTAGAAATGTTTCCAGTGTGTTGGCAACGAGAGCATGACTAACAAAACACATGGGCATCATGGAATAATCTAGGCCAATATAATCTAGAGTCCAAAACTTTCCTAGCTGTCCGTTGGGGTCCAAAGTGTCCACCACAAGCAAGTGTATGACAAAAATGTAAAACTGACTCCAACTCATGATCAGGAACACACCTCCTAATAACTTGATCATTATACATGTGCCAGAGGTATGGATCATCCCAAACATAATAATGAGGCTTGCTTTTTAATTTTTGGACTTGATGTTTCTTTAAATTTGTAGGGATTTTAGAGGCAACAAGGTAGTTAACTAAATCTGCATACCAAGGATGCGTACCTGAGATGGAATAAAGATGTTCATTGGGGAAAGTGTCCCGCAGTGGTACCTGGTCCAAGGTGTCATCCTTTAGTGTGTGAGTAAGCCTACTCATGTGGTCCGCCACCAAGTTTTCTGACCCCTTTTTTCCTTTATCTCAATATCAAATTCCTGAACAAGGAGCATCCATCGGATCAGCCTAGGCTTTGCATCTAGCTTCTTCAAGAGGTACCTCAGAGCTGCATGGTCAGAAAAAACAACTACTTTAGAGCCCAATAAATATGAAAGGAATTTATCTAAATCAAATATGACAGTAAGAAACTCCTTTTCCATGGTTGTGTAATTTGATTGGGCTGAATCTATTGTCCTCAATGCAAAGGAGATCACATGTGAACGTCCTTCCACCCTCTGAGATAAGATGGCTCCAACCGTGAAGTTGGAGGCGTCACACATAAGCTCAAACGGAATCTCCCACCGTGGAGGCTATATGATAGGTGGAGTGGTCAGACACTTCTTTATCTCAGCAAAGGAAGTCCTGCAAGAATCATCAAACACAAAATCAGAATCCTTTCGAAGTAATTGTGACATAGGAAGAGAAATCTTACTAAAATATTTGATGAAGCGCCGATAAAATCCTGCATTCCCTAGGAAAGATCTAAAATCATGCACACATGAAGGATAGGGTAAGGATGAAATAATGTCTACCTTATATATATCAACCTTTATCCCATGTTTTGACACTATATTAACTAAGACAATACCATGCTCTACTATGAAATGACACTTTTCAAAGTTCAGGACCAGATTCTTCTCAATACAACGATTCAACACCTTTCCCAAACTACTTATACATTCATCAAATGAAGACCCATACACTATAAAATCATCAATAAATACCTCAATGCAGGTCTCTATAAAATCAGAAAAGATACTCACTATGCATCTCTAGAAGGTACCTGGGGTGTTGGAAAAGTTGAAATGGCATCCTTCGATATGAAAACGTACCGAAAGGACAAGTAAATTTTGTCTTGTCCTGATCCTTCGGAGCAATATGAACCTGAAAATATCTAGAAAATCCATCCAAGAAACAATAATGTGTTTTCCCAGCAAGTCACTGAAGCATCTGATCAATAAATGGGAGGGGAAATGGTCCTTCTGAGTAGATTGATTTAGTTTCCTATAATCAATACACACACGCCAACTGTTTTGCACCCTCATTGGAACTAACTCATCTTTCTCATTTTTAACAATAGTAACACCACTTTTCTTAGGCACAACCTGAATAGGACTTACCCATTGAGAATCTGAAATGGGATAGATTATACCTGCCTCGAGCAATTTTTCAACCTCTTTTTTAACAACCTCCAAAAGTGTTGGATTGAGTCTCATTTGTGGCTACCTAACCGGTTTAGCCTCATCCTCCAAAAGAATCCTATGCATGAAAATGAAGGGGCTAATACTTGATATGTCATCCAAGGTCCACCCAATTGCCCTGATATTCTCCCTCAAAATATCCAAAAGTTTTTCTTCATGTTAGAAAGGGATATTGTTAGAAATGATAACAGGTAATTTCTCACCACTTATCAAGTATGATTATTTGATATTTGGTGGCAATGCCTTGAGTTCTAGTGTAGGGGGTGGTGTATGGATGGAGACATAAAAGAAACTGAAATATGTGCACAAAGAGCATCAGTATTAGAATATAAATCATCAAAATCATAGAATAAAGCATCAAATACATCAGCATACTCAACATCCATGTCATAATTAGAGTTCACATGATCAAAATTAGAATATTACTCCATTTCAAAATCAAATCTAAGAGAGTCTTGTTCCTTAGAAATGGGTGTGGAAGTTCTTTTAGACATTAAATCAGAACCAATACTCATAATCTCACTAAGAATAGGACAATCAAATTCTATGGGGTTTTTTACTTGGTGGTTAAAAATGGGAGATAACAAATGCAGAATGATCCTCTGAGGGGTACTTCATGGAATCCATAACATTAAATATCACATCTTTATCCACAAATTCCATGGAAAGTGTACCCTTATTGACATTTATGATAGTTTTTGCAGTTTTGAGGAAGGGTCTACCTAAGATAATAGGATCATGAGAACTTACCTGATCATCCTCCATGTTAAGCACATAGAAATTTGCTGGAAAGATCATGTCTCTTACCCAGACAAGTACATCCTCAAGGACTCCTGCTGGATATGTTGTATCTCTATTCGCCAACTGCACCACTACTCTCATCGGTTTCAGCTCACCAACCTGCAAATAAGAGAATACAGAGTGAGGCATCACATTTATGGAAGCTCCCAAATCACAAAGTGCATCATAAAAGTGCAACTCCCCTATGGTGCATGGGATGGTGAATGTCCCTGGAGCTTTTCACTTTGTCGGCATTGCTAGAGTTGGTGTAATGAGTGCTGATACATTCCTTCCAAGATTTATCCTCTCATCTCCCTTGAGGCCTCTTTGATTGGTACAAAGTTCTTTTAAGAATTTTGCATACCTTGGAATTTTCTTAATGGCTTCAAGTAGAGGAATGTTGATCTCCACATGCTTGAATGTGTCCAAAAACTCCTTTTGCATTGCTTCTTCAGCCATCTTCTTGGTTTGAAAAACCCTGTTTGGAAAAGGAAGGGGTTTAGGAGGAACATCATTAATCTTTTTCTTACCTTTATCTTTGTCCTTGGGTTGCTCATCAGTTGATGTGGAATTGGGATTTTTTGGAGTTGAGGTGAATCCTGGTGGAACGATAGGTACAGATGTATTAATTGTTTGCTTACCACTTCTCAATGTGATGGCACTGACATTCCCCTTTGGATTTGGAGTGGGTTGGGAAGGTAGATTTCCATAATTCTTACTTACAAGTTCATGGAGGGTGGTGTAAATCTGGCTCATTTGAGTCTTCAACTCCCTCATCTTCGAACCTTGACTCTTCAGCTCATTCTGTTGATTAAGAAAAAATTTCTTCAAACGGTCATTAGTGTTAGAATCTACCTTTGGTGGGGGATTCCCTTGTTGATGGCTTGTTGATGCTTGGGCTTCAAATATCCCTTAGGTTTGTTGGAAACCCTACTGGTAAGGCGGAGTCTACTGGAAGTTTTGTTGAAAGGGTGGCCTTTGTTGTTGTCCAGAGCCATACCTCATGTCTGATTGATCCTTCCACCCTTTGTTGTATATTGGTGCAAAGGAATCAAGCTTCTTTTGGGGATATGGTTGTTGCTACTGATAAGGTCTCCCTGGGAATACTGCTGCACAATCCTCTATCTCTTGTAGTTGTGGGAAATAGTCAATTGGGTGGCTTGTCTTAGTGAAAATGCCACAAGGCCTTAAAGGAGGGGGTTGGGATGTCTTTTGAGCCAAAGAAATCTATCTCACCATAGTTTTCAATTCTTCTAATTTGGTATCAATCAAATGACTCTCAAGAGAAGTACTTACCTGATGTACTCCCTTGACATGTGGTGTACCTTGATCACCAAATTGTTGGGAGTTTTGATCCATTTTTTCAATCAACGCACATGTAGCTACTGGTGTCTTGTCCACCAATGCTCCTCCAGCCGCATCATCCACCATGTTTCTCTCCATAGTTGTGAGTCCTTCATAGAAGTACTGAATGAGTAGTTTCTCACTGATTTGGTGATGTGGGCAACTTGCACACAACTTCTTGAATCGCTCCCAGTACTCATACATTGACTCCCCTTGTGATTTCTTGATCCCATATATCTCTTTACGAATGGAAGTGGTCCTTGATTCTGGAAAAAATCTATGCAATAAAATATGTTTTAAATCGTTCAAACAAGTTACATATTCGGGTTGTAAATAATACATCCAGTCTTTCGCAGCTCCATCAAGTGAGAATAGTAATGCTCTTAATTTGATTTGGTCTTTAGATACATTTCTTGGTTTCAAGGTTTCTCAAACCACATTAAATTCTTTAATGTGTTTATTGGGATCCTCACCTGAGAGGCCATGAAATTTTGGAAGAAGATGAATTAATCCAGATTTCAGTTCAAAGTCTGATTCAAGATTTGGGTATGCAATACAATTTGGTTGATAGTTAATATCAAGTGCAGCCAATTCTCAAATGGTTCTATTAAGTTCATTTCCATTATTTTCAGCCATTGGTTCTTGTTTTATGGTTGAATTTGAATTGCTTCCAATTTCAATGTTCTGAAAGTGGAGGAATTCTCCAACTAGTTGAATATTGAAACTTCCCATAGACTGAGAATGTCTGATTCGAGCCCTAAGGCTACGTTCAATCTCAGGGTCAAGATCTAAGATATCTTCAGGATTAGTTTGTGTCATAAATAAATGAAATATGAAAAGAAATAAATTAGACCATAGTAAAATAAAAATAATAAGTTTGATTTTATGGTCCAAAAAGAAGTATAAGAAAATAAAAGAAGAAGAGAAAAAAATTAGATTGGGTAAAGAAGGAAGAAAGAATAGAGGAAGAGAATAAAATGTAAAATAAAATAAATAACTCTAATTGGTTGAAATAATTACTTGCCTCCCCAGAAACAGATCCAATTTTAAAGAGCGCTTTCATGGGCAGCCTCAAATGATTAGTGTAATTTTGGGGTACTTAGGTGCAGCAGAGTGGCTGACCAAGGTCATCTCTCAAAGGAAAAAGTGAATTAAAAAAACTTTTTAGAGGTATTCTAAAAATAAAATAAAAGGGAATAAAAACACTACTTGAAATTATGGGGGTTGGTTATAGTTTATAAATCTACAAGAAGTTTTCTAGAAGAAGATTGTATTTTTTTGTTTTTAGTTTTAAAATGAATTTCGATTAAAATGACACAACAAAAAGATGTTTTTTAGACAATATTTAAAAGGCGTAATCGATCTAACTCTAACTCTTCAATAAATTATTTATCATTATCATTTAAATTAACATCCACTTAATTATGATACCTTAACTTGTTAACCCTCTAACCCTACTAGAATTAACCTTACCACAAAGATGAAGTGAATTTAACCCTAGGCTAACTTCGGAACATGCAATCGCAACACCCTTCTTTGATTGATGTTATTAGATGAGATTATGGTCAGTGGTAAATTAAGGAACATTTCCCCTATGGAGATTAGAATTAATTGAGTTTAGGGATTATATTTTAACACTAAAAATTTATCCTGTATGGTTTTGTATAACCGATTAAGTTCGCACTCTCACAATTTACACAAAATCTCGTCCTCGCGTGTTTTTGTGTTAATTGTTCAATTGCTTGCTTAGTTTCAATTAAATTAAAAACTAAATTAATTTATCATATTATGTGAATAAAATTATATAATTTATTCAAAATAAATGAATGTATAAGGTAAGATATAGATCGATTACTAAAAGACTACTCTTCCATGGGTGGCGTAATCATCGTAGAAGCGAATTGCATTTGAAATGGTTTATAATGGGTATAACCCAATAACGCTTCTACTCAAGAATTACAGACCAAAGATTAAACTTAAGAGAATAATAAATTTTAATAAAACATAATAAAAGAGAATAAATAAAAGAAGTACAAAGAAATTTATTACACAAACAAAAGCATTACAACACGAAGGAGAAGAAGAAGGCTTCGTCGAAGAGATCCTTACTTCAAGAGCTACCCTTATTTAAATGGTTGGATAATTAGAGTTGGTCCACTTCTCCTCTACCATTAACTTCCCAATGCACGTCCCAACCCCACCAAATAAGAAAAACACCAATTTATTGAGTGGTGGGGAGTCTAGGTTCAAAGTGGTTTCAAGTGTGAATGGGGAATCTCGGCCAAATATTTTATTCCAAATTGAACCGCCCATTTGACCACCAAAATGCGTGAATTAGATGTCTTTACATAAGGATGATCCACGAAAAAATGATTCATGTATCTCCTCTCAAAATTTGGGCCTGATCCAAGCACGGATGAAGAAGATACAACCCAAATGGTGAAGTAATGTCCAATCTGGATGATTATGTCCAGCTTTTTCTTGATGGCCCATTTACTCCCCTCAAATACACGATCCAACTCTCATATCCTAAATAGAATTTGTATCCCATTAAGTCAGGAACACATTTACAAAATTTTATATCAAAATATTTAACATAAAAATATTTATGCCCGAAATACTATAGTAAATTTTAAAAGTGTAAAACTGGATTTTTCATCAAATTTGAAAATGAATGATCTAATCCAAAATATTTCATAATTGATCATATTTAGCATAATGTGAGGAATCTATATCATTTATTATAAATAAAATATTCAACAAAATAGTGTTTTATCAACATGTGAGTAATGAGGTCCACTCCCAGCTTCCTCTACTCATCCTCCGCGCTACCACCTCTGGATGTAGTCTCTTACTCCTCCAAGCATGGCTTGACCAATGCATGCACATGTGCTCACCCCTACCTATATGTGATTGGCCTCTATAATGCTCAAGATCAGTTATTCTAATGGGCTAGTTGTGGATACCCACCATTTTAATAAACTCTCATAAAATGCCTCTACTAAATACACCTATAAAATTTCACTAAATTCATTTCTCAAAAACAATTAACTCCTTTTTTTAAATCATGGAATTTATTTATATAAATTAAAAAACCCTTCTTCAACTATTAAAATTATTTTTCATGATATCAAATATCATTAATTTTATGATCATCATTTATAATCATAAAAATATTATTTATCTCCACATATACACTTATTATAAAAATTATACATTCTTCTAATAAAATTAACACATGTCATAGGCATTAAGAGAAGTTCAAAAATCATCACAAATAGTTCACATTGACTTTTCATGTTCATAATTTATTGATAAAAAATTCAACACCAATAAAGATTCACCTTAATTTGGGTTCTTCAAAAGGGATCAATGTTTGAGTAGACTAGTCTGCTAGGATACTTTCCAAGATTTGAATATGAGGTTTACATATGCTCTAATTCTTATTCTTATAGACCTAAGGATTAGTTATACTATTTATTATTATTCCTTATGGGTTGTAATGGGATCTTTCTGATATATGGGGTCAAGTAGTCTCTTATGGGTCTCATCGGCTATGACCTCATGAATAGAACTACACTACCCATGATTTAGAGATATATATTGTGGTTCATTACTTAAACCATGGAAATCACTATCTCTTGGAGGAGAAATTTAAGTTATACATGGACTGTAAGAGCTTGTGATACATATTCTACCACTGATACTTGAAACTATGGTATAGGAATTAGGTTGAGTACCTATAGACCTTTAATTTTGAGATGGAATATTCCCTAGGAAAGGGTAATGTCATCATAGATGCTCTCAATAAGATGATTTAGGAGAAGGGAGTTCAGATGTTTGATGTGGAGTGGAAGCTGATGAGCTTGCCCATTAATTAGAATATTGACGTGTTAGAGGATTGATAGCTAGTGACCTATTCTCTATTGATTATTACATCTTAATTAGTGGGCTTATTGAAGGCTATCCAAGAGCTTGATTTAGATTTTCATGTGATACAGGAATGAATCATTAGAGATGATCCAATCATGGGATGTTCATAGGATAAAGATGAGGTTCTTTACTAAAAGATATATATTCACTAAATCCTTTTTATTGTGATTATTATGCTATAACATAACCTATTATTGGGGTATATAATAAAGTCATGAAGTTAGATTCTATACCAAATCATCATCAATTCTATGGTATGATTGATAGTATGTCGTGTGACATGTATATTCCACTACCCTCAACACATAGTTCTATTATATTGTACGATTGAAGAAAATTATATGGAATGATATGAAATGAGATTTCGTAGAACTTCCATGCTATTACTCCTCAGTCATATTGTATGACTAAGTGATGTCATGAGGGATGGTTAATTCTACTACTTTGCAATTCATAAAGTATGACTTTCCATTATCGTATGGTATACACATGTTGTCTATGATTGATAGGGTGGATGAATGATAAATATTACCATTTAATTAAATCTCCCACACAAGATATCATATAAAGTGTCACTACATAAGATATAAAATATGGGAATCAGATTTGTAAAAGCATTGCATAAATATAGTTGAGGAGAATCCATGAAACATTTTTAGAAATCCCCTACCATGCAGTGGAAGTGGGAGTTTGTATTTCATGATCGGCCAAGACTCCCTAGAACCCTACAAAATATTCTAACACCTCCTTTATTATAACATCCATAGTTTCATTATTGACACTGAAATATGTGTGTAAAGGGAGAGATTGAGGAATATATGGATGTTTCGAAGTGAAGTAAGGACAAAATGACCAAAAAATACACTTAAGGGATTGGATTAGAGAAAAGATACACCTTAAAAAATGGCCTCAAGATCACAGAAGTCCCTGGATGCACAAATCTTTGATGGTAACCTCTGTGTAACACAATTTCAGTTTTTGGAGCTCCATTTCATAGAAGTCTCCACCTGTGCAGAGCTTTTATGGAAACCTTCACACAATGTATCTGTATTTCATGGAAACCCATCCCTTTACGAAGCCTATAAATTTTCATGAAAGCCCCCATATTTAATGAAACTAATGGCCTTAAATTTTTAGGCCTATAAATACCCTCCCTATGTTCAAATTTTGAGGGAACGCAACCTTTCAAATTTTAATAAAATCTTTAAACTCAAGATAAATGTAATATTTTAAAGTGAAAGAAGAGATGTCCATCCAAATGTATCCATATTTTCCAAAACCACCTCCCTTGGGTTTTTGAGAACCTCAACCCATGGTGGAGATGCCTTTCCTGAAGGTCCATGATCTTCACGTGAGAAGAAATCTCTTTGTGTCTCTTGGGGTTTTTCAAGATAACTATACATTTTGAAACCAAACCCATGTAAAATAAGACTTCAATATGAGGTATGGTTACCATATTTAATGAAACATACTCTTTCACGATATCCCTAAACTTTATGAAATCCCTAGACTTCATGAAACTCCAAACTTTGACAAATCCCCAGCCTTCACAAAACCCATCCTTTGAGCCTCCTTATGGTGAATCCATTAAGTTAAAACCATTTCTAAAAAGTAAAGTGCCTAGGGCCCCATAATAATCTAGGACCAGTTCAACTGAATCCCAAGTCCTCGTGCAACCAGTACCATCTACTCTCGTGTCTACACACATCAATCCAAGTGCATAATGGGACTACATCATAACTATTAATCCTAATCATAGGTATCCCAATGTCAGGAATCCTGATTTACACTCCTCTATGGAAGTGTTTACACCATGATCTGACTAGAGGTGCATGATCAATTGACACATAAGACCTAAAGGTGGCGTCACTGAGGGAAACAAATTACTTGTCTCGGTAGAGATTCCTTATGATGAATCTTCATCTCACCTTGACATGGTCCCCCTCAGGGTATAACTCCCATCCACATTCGAGTTGCATGAAATAAAACTTCCTAGTTAAACATCCTAGTTTTTCAATGTTAAACTGTAGCCTTACCCTGTGTGATTAACATTGGATTCCCCATGTACAATCCTCATGGGATACCACTCCCTTACTCACCATGGGATGAAACACCTGAAATGGGGAGCTTTCATGTGTAATCCCCACACCATCCTCCATCACCATGAGATGAAACTCCTACCACAGGCAGCTTCTATGCATAATAACCCACACCATCCCTTATTGAAACTCATTCCATGACTCAAACATCCTTACCACAAGATGTTAAACTATATGGACCAGTCTTTCTACAAAAACTTAAACTATGAAATATAACTACATGGGTTTTGATCCCTATTTACCAATATGGTATGTAGGATGCCTCCATGAGGTTCGATCTTGATAACCAAATCCAAATGTGAAATCATCCCCCTTAGGGGGATACACTCCATCAAATATAAGTGTGAAATCATCCCCATTGGGGGGAACCACTCCATAATACAAGTGTGAAATAATCCCCCTTTGGGGGCCACACTCCAGAATCCATGTGTGAAATTATACCCCATTTGGGGACACACCCCACAATCCTAAGTGTGAAATTTTCCCTCTAGGGACACACTCCACCATCTATCCCCACAAGACATTAAGCTTATGACCATCACCACAAGACGTTAACCTTGTGACCCAATATAGAATCCTTACCCTATGAAATAAACATGGGATTCCTGAGGTAAAATCTAGAATACTTACACCCTAGGCCTCAAATACCTCATGATTATCACGATATGCCTTGGGTTCCATTCTTAAGAGGCCTTACACATGAGATTCCCTCCAAAAGAGGAAGATTTTATAGGTTTCCAACCTACCCAATTTATATACATGCCCAATGTTCCTAATATTACTGCCTCCTTTGATCAAAGGTTTTTAACCTATTGAGAAAAAAAATTGTCATCCACCTCGAGATGGCACTGAGAATGAGTTTCATGAACATGAATTGAATCTATGAGGGAGAATCAGACTAGGTGATGAGCTCTAAGGAGAAATCCATGTAATGAGGAATTGAAATCCCATCATCTCATTTCAATCAAGGATATGACATCACTGATTAAATTGATGGAATCCACTCACCTTTAGAAAGTGGTAATGTAGGGAAATAGGCAACGTACACAACACACTAACCTTGAAAAAAGTTTCATAATAGAAATAGCGAACCCGACATGAAAATATCATCCCTCAACTATGGGGACTTATAGAATTTGGGGCACTATCAGATTTTCATATCACTAGATCCATATATTTAGCGACAGGTCCCACCAAGACAGTGGTGGGCCCAACATGAAACTCACTTGTGACTTGGGGAAAATAATGTTGGGTATCCTTGGTCTACGACATCATTAGTGTGGATCCTTCACTACTTCAGGAAGAATGTATGGTGTTGGTGCCTCGGTCATCACTTTCACTATACCTATATTAATAGTTGAATCCATGTTCCTTATAGGAATTAAGCAACAAGATATCAGTGACCTAGTTCTAACAAGTGCAGGCGTAAGGGAAATGTTGGTTTGATAATCCTAATTGACTACATACCCACCTCGTCTTCAGCTGCTGGGATCCCATGCCTTATATCACCCTCTAAGATCATTCATAGGAGGTTGATCAAAACCCTTTTTTGATGGTATGAGCATAAAAGGGTCATTCACACCAGAGATATGGCCCACCAAGATCATGAGGCATTGATGCCTCATCGACACTACCACACTCAAGAGCCATGTATGGAGAAATCACTCCTTATTCCAACAATGAACCGCTTGGGGATCCTCTCCCTAGAGCACTCCAATAGCTCACTCTCCTATTATAAGGATGTAGGGTACGTTTGATCCATTCTAGTAGAGACCACAACTCGGGAGTTACTGAGGAGGGCTCACACTAGGCATCATTAGTACCAACACCAACTGGTTCCACAAGCCGACAAGTGGGTTGACTTATTCGCTAATCTACCGACCCCGATCTAGAATACCTGACGATAACACCATGGGTGAACACAAAACCTTTACCAACAAGAGTAATCTTTTACAACTCTATTGACCATGACCACTCTAGGAGCATCCCATCTCATAATCATAATAGGTGAATGGGGATCCATCTTTTCTATCATGGGACTGAGAACCCAACCACCGTATTGGAAGGCTGGGTGGATTCTCCCAGTTGCTGGAACCACCAGAAGATGTTACAAGTCATCCCATGATGAGGAAAACTAGTGTGGAGGTCCTCCCCTCACCACCATCAATTGGTATGGAGGTCCTCCTCATTCCATCATCAACCTATGTATAGGACCTCCCTGCACTACCATCAACTAACATAGAGCTCCTCCAATAATACCACCAACTAGTGTGGAGGTCCTTCCCGCACCACCAAGGACCAACACAGAGGTCCTACCCATGATAAAGATATGCCTTTATCTAAAGAACCATATTGGGGAAGGAGGGAGAACACCAGTCATGGAAGCCTTGCCTATGAAATAAGAAATAACCCACATGGGGGGAAACAAGTAACTCTTAGAAATAATTTCTTAGAGAATTCACATGCCATCAGTGGTAGAACTCTGGGAAGTGTCATGTCCTCATCGACCTCTCAGATTTATAAGTGATGGATGAGTCAATTAAGGAACCTTAACCCCCTATTATGGAGATTGGGGTAGAATCCTAAAAATTGAGGCTTACGATATTGTAAGAAGCGGTCCAAAAGATTCCCAGATCCCTTCATAGATATCTTCAAGTAGAGGATGTTCTTGCCTCATTCCAAGGACTCGATGTGCAACCATATCCATCACCACCAATTTACCTCCTCTCTACCTCCGCAAAAAAATTTGGAGAGATATCAGGGTTTAGTTTGATTCCCTCAAATGATGTTAAGAACTCCACTGATCCTCAAATGGATACTTCTACTCTCACGCATGAGGTAGTGTTAAGATACCCATCATACATGGATATGATCTTGAAGATGGCTCTACCTCCAAGAGACATATTTGTATGTAATATTTATTTAACCCATACGGGCCCCTCTTATGGTGTATTAACTACAAATTAGGTCTTTCTTGATGTCTATGAACTTATCTATACCTTTCCAATTGAGGCCTAGGCTGACCAAGTGCAGGGCCCTTCCCTTAAGAAAGAGGACCTATGGGATTTTTGGACACTGATCAACTATCAGTTTTGTTCTATTCACCAAAAGATCTATATTTTTCATCTCAGAGTCCCTCATCAAAGACCTGGAAATATGTTTTTCCCAGATTGTATGGGATACATTCCACCACATACGGGATTGAAAACTGACCTACCTTGGGTCTATGAGAACCTTAACATCGTTAGACAGTAATGTAGGAAGTTTGAGATCACAATTCTCCCAATAGCTCAACATCCTATGGATTATACAGAATCTCTAACAAACCAGTGTTAAGAGCCTCACTTTGCTCTACCGAGTCATGGAAGAGGCATCTCCATATGTATAGATAAGAGGTTGGGTGAAGTATTCCACCCTCAATTTCATCCCTAGTCTATGATAGTGATATGACTGATAGTCCAGACCATATTCTAATAATGAAGGTTCCCCTATGACTACCTCCATTATAAATTTGATCACCATCAACCCAATTGAGGATCAGAGGAACATGGAATCCAACGATGGGAATGATAGAGAAAACCCACCTCAAGGGGAGACACTATATCAGGCATACCCCTCTATAGGCATCCACACTTTTCATTAGAGACAAGCACTATACCTCAGGATCCCCCCAATGAGATGTTACTACCTGCACATTGGTATATTGAAAAAGAGAAGGGAAATGTTGAGCCCTTCGAACCATCTATGGTTTCTTTAATGGAAAATTCAGACCCTAAGATATTTTACTTAATTTAGAAGCTCTAGGAGTATAAACGTTTTACCACTGATCTCATTATTAACCTACACATGAACCCTACTAATTCCATATGGGACCTCATCTATCCTCCAATGGGGCACTCAGTCCTCCTCGCCCAGATTCCCCAATTCAAACATGGGGGCCCTATGCACTCGATTAGGGCAGAAGCCAGGGGAAGGGGTATAGAAAAGGACTAATATATGAGTTTCCCACCCCTCTTAAGAAGCATGATTATCTTCTTCAGGATCAAGGTCATGCTTCTCCTCAATTATATGAGCCCTTCAATTCATTGGTGATCACAAACCCTCACTAATATGACCTGATATCTACTCTTGTTTCTCACCTCAAGGCTCAGAAAACATGATGAGTGGTAGTCCCACATGAAGGAAATTCCTACCCAACATGGGTGGATTATGTCTGAGGACCCACAAAGTTTAGTAATCCTAGATTCACCCAATTTAATGGGATGGGTGACCCACTACAACATCTAAAACAATTCACCTCAAGGTTTGGCCCAATGTTGGGTACTCCAAAATAGAAGGAGGATTCCAAGATTTGATGTTTCATCTAGACTTTGGAAGAACCTATATTCTTCTAGTATGGTTAGATTCCTACAAGGTCTGTTTCTATTTAGAAGTATCTTTGTAGATAGTTCCTCTACAAGTTTAGATTCAACTTTCAAAAGATAAGTATCGTCAACCTATTCAAATGAAAACAGATGCTCGATGAGTGATTCACTAACTTTTTCACCCAATGGAAGGGAATCACATGCTCATACAACATGCCATTGTCCTATTAATAGCTTCTCAAAATGTGCGCATAGAAAATTAGGAATTATCTAGTCCCTATCCTCATCTATATGAACTATGTGGGTAGATCTTGGGAGTTCTTTGAAAAGGATTAGCATCTGGAAGAATCCCTGTAGTGGACTAGACAACAATCATGCCTATTTCCCCTTCAATCTCCCGCTAGAAGGCCCATGAAAGAAGATACAAACACCGTTGTGAATGTATATGTTCTTGAGCAGGTGAACCCATGCTATGCTAGATAAACCTCACCGAGTGATGCCCTACCAGGTGTAGCCTCATCTAGTACAACCCCACCAAGCACAAACTCACCAAGTACAACCACCCTGATGAGAGAATGTGGATCCAACCCACCATCAAATCAAATATCCCAGGTTTATTTTCACAGAAAGAATAAACAAGGAATAATCATTCAAGGATTCACATGTCTCATGATACTTTATCTGTTCCCCAGAGAAGGGAATCCTAATGTTTCCAGAGTGCAAGAGACCCTAGAAGACCAAACTCACCAATCATTCCAATCACAACCCATATTACAGGATCCTTGGATACACCATAAAATAACACTTTGTATTCAAAGATTGGATCTTGAAATAAGTAAATCATATCTTAGTCAAGTTGGGATACATTCCAGTGAAATTGAACACGTCTTTGTTGACACTGATAGTGACAGTGAAGACTTTGGTGAGTGGAAACAGGATCCCATCCATGGGATATAGGAATACAATGACTGTTTGGATTGTAAGATATTCACTCACACTCATGGTATTATCCATGTCTACTTGATAAAGATATAACCTCCTGCATCTACCATGATTTCTCTAACCTCTTCCTCTACATATTCATCACAACCTTCTTAGTCTTGTAATAATAGGCATCAAAATCACAAATGAAATTAGAGTCCTCCACCAGTTTCAAAACTTTCTCCCACCCTTTGTAAATTCATACATTCTAAGTTGGGAGATACACCTAGGGTCCTCCTAGCCTTGGGTTATTCCATGGGTGAGTATTAGGAATAAACCTATGTGAATGTCGTTGAGATAGTGTACCACTTTACAATTATTGACAATGAGGAATTCCATTCAAACCCCTTGGGTGACTCTGTCCAATGCCATCAAAGGAGAGTAAAATGACATGTGAATCGTAAGAATGCTCATGATAGTGATTTTGACTAGGATGTTCATGCTACCAAAACCAAGAAGTGGGCCTTATGTAGAGATCACCAAGAACAACCCTCCTAGTCCATATCATTTGGTATGCCTCCACAACTAACTGTATTAGTTGACTATGAAGCCTAGCCATGACCACCCCATGATTAGCCATGTCCATCTAGGTCCCGAACTTAGCCAAATGAAACCCAGTAATTAGTTGTTCAGAGTACCACTTCTAACTAGTAGTAGAGAATTTCTAGTACTATCTAGGCTCCATTAGTTCAGATAATGGAATCCACTGCACCCCTACCAAGGAATAAAACTCTACAAGAAAAAATATGCCCATGGTATGGAAATATGATGTGCTGAAGCACCTCACCAGCATACCCATGATGATTTCAATACTTGAGGATCTCCTCTTGTTAAAATAAATGTGAGTATCCCTCACTGATGCCTTAAAAACCCCCCTTTAGTTCAAAGATAAGGTAGCTGCCACTGAGGCCTACTATGAAGAGGAGGATGAGCAAGAGGAATGTCGAGCCATTATCTCATTTTCTAGGGAAGAAAAGGGTGTCATGATTTAGGGTCACATACACCCATTGTATATCACAAGTAAGTTCAATGGAATGAAAATCCACCACTACCTAGTGGATACTGGTTCCGAGATCAACCTCATCCTAACGCAGATGCTCCATAATATGGGACTTATAAAATCATATTTAACTCCCTCCAACCTGATGATTCAAGGATATGATAAGAGTGATCATAAACTATATGGAAACATTCAGCTGAATACACAATTAAGTGGTTTGATATCAATCACCAAATTTATGGTACCCTTGAAAGACACTACCTACAACACACTACAGGGAAGAACCTGGCTTAATTTTCATACAGTAGTCCCCTCTTTGTATCACTAGTTCCTCAAATACTCCACTGATGGTCGAGTAGGGGTCCTCTAGTGAAATCCATCCCCCTTTTAATCCTATGAGTCCTACTATCTGGATGATGGTTATTACAGAAGGGAAGGAAAGTAGGTTTAAACTGATGGGGTTGAGTGAATTAATTCCCCTAATGATCTAATGGACACAACAACAAAATCATATATGGACTTGAAAGATAATGTTTTTATCCCAATTCATCAATTAGATCCCACAACACTAGACCTGGGTGTTGTTTTTTTGTCTCCATTAAAAAGGAATATTCACAGATTACCTTGTAATCCTACACCAGATAGGCCGGATTGATACCAGAAGACTCCATTACTATGAAGTACCAAGAATTTATCCCCATGGACATGTATTCGCATCATTCCTTCATGTTTCACAAAGTGGGTATGGCTCAAAGAAGGTCAAATAATTTCAATTACTTTGATACCAAGAGTGAAACTTGTAGTCAGAAACCATACAAAATTGGATTAGTAGCTTCTTTCTCTATAGTATCCACAGAACAGGAACCCCTCATTGAGGATTCTACATCTAATAGAGAAGACACCAGTGCTCCCCCTGGGTCGGATGGCCTAGAAGAGATGCCTTCTACCATATCTGATGAAGTGTATTTAAAATACGTCCCTATGAAGTTTGGATAGGGTGTCTACACCAATATTGATGAACTAACCTAGGTGAACCTTAGTTTTAAGGAAGATTTGAGGCTAACATTGATAAGAAAAATAATGTCCCCAAAGTAGCATAAGTAGCATGTTTCCTTTCTAAAATAGAACTACAATGTATTCACCTAGAGCTATGACGAGATACCAAGGATGGAACCTCAAGTTTCCATTCACCATCTTGGCATCTCAGTGAGTCGTCATGGGTTCAAAAAGACTCCTAGAAAGATGCACACCTCTCCTGGTGCTATGGTCGAGGCTAAAATTGACAATATTATTAATGAAAACGTTTTCAAGGAGGTCCAGTTCCCTAGGAAGACAACAAACATTATCACATTCAGTAATAAGAGTGGGAAGATCATATTCTTTATTTACTTTCAGGACCTCAATCGCCATTTTCTGAAGTATAATTTTCCCCTTCCAGTGACAGAGATGTTTAATGATTCCATGAATGGGTTCTAGGCACTCTCTTTCATGGATAGATACTTTGGGTATAACCAAATCCTGATGGCCCCTAAGGATGATGAGTCTATAACCTTCAAGGAGACTTAAGGAACCTTTTTATATAAGGTGATGCCTTTTGTCTTGAAGAATGATAGAGCCACTTACCAGGGATCCACGAACCACATCTTCAAGGAAATTATTAGGACATCTATGGAATGTTATGTGGATGATTTGGTGGTAAAATCCCACCATTTTAAGGACCATCTCAAGGATCTTGATAAAGTGATCATCTTCCTACACTCTCAACACCTGAAGATTAACCCCTTGAAGTGTGTGTTTAGGGTCACCTCTAGAAAATTTATTTTATTTTTCATAAGATATAGAGGCATAAATTTTGACCTAGATAAAATCAAGGATACTAATCAAATTCCCCGCCCCCTGAGTAATATCTAGGAGTTTCAGGGCCTCCAATGACACTAATATTATATATATATATTGATTTATCGTAAATCTGGATGGAAAGTTTAAACCCTTATTGTGGCTCATTAATAAAGCCACCATTTACTTGTGGGATGGGGAGTTCTAGACCGAATTTGAGTATATAAAGTGGTACCTTCTATAGCCTATGATCCGGATGCCAAATATATTTGAAAATCCTTTGGTCCTCTATGTGACTTCTCAAGAATGGTCCCTCAATTCCCTTCTAGCCTAGAAAAAAACGATGGTATGGAAAACAACCTATACTATCTCATCTGCATGCTCCTTGACATAGAGAAAAAATACCCCCCCATCAAGAATAGTTGCCGCATGTTGGTCATTATAGTGAAGAAGTTACAACATTATTTACAGCATAATGACATACAAATAGCATCTCAAGTATACCTATTAAAGTATATCCTAAATATCCCCATGATAATGGGATAGTTGGAACGCTAGATAATAATTCTATAACAGTTATACATCAGGTTTGTCCCTTAGAAGGATATTAAAGGCTAGACATTGGAAGACTTCTTGGATGCACATCCATACCCTAAAAAACTTTCTTTAGTTGTTAATTTCTTAGATGAAAGTATTATTTCAGTGGATCAGGATATGCTATGTTGGAATATGAATTTCAATGGCACCTCCCAAATCCTGATCGGTAGAAGGCTCAATAATCCCAAACTTAATAGGAAAGGCCTCTAAATCTTTTTCATTACTCCAACACAGGTCATCTTTCCATACTTGTTCCTATTGTTAGAAGGATACACCAATAATGAGGTAGAGTATTAGGCTGTCATTATTGGTCTTGAGTTGGACATATATATTGTAATTCCCTATTTAAATGTGAAGTGATACTTTCATTTAGTCATCAAGAAGATCAAGGGTGACTAAATCATTAGAAAGTAGAAGAAAGTGCTCCTACTAGAACACACCCATCAGCTGATGGACCAATTACCTTCCCAGCTAAAGGTGAAACATGTTCCTCAATCACTAAATGGTCAATACAATGATTTATAAAGTTTATCCACATCTCTAGTAGAACTCAACCTAGATGACATGTTCATTGATGTGGAACACCATAGGTTCATCGTCCTCACCAATTCAGATGATGGAAACTAATAGGAAAATGAGCTGGATTCTGGTACTTCTATGATAGGATCCTCAAAACCCCCATAGTCAAGGAAATTCCAAATTAGATGACTCATTTCATTGAGTATATCTAGTGTGGATTTCTCCCACCTGACCGAGTTGAGTGTGAGAGAATCCACCATCGTGCAACATAGTTTACCCTATAGAGTGGGCCTAACCTTGAGAAAACCATATATAGAAATGGGTTTGATGGGATTATCCTCTATTTCATCCAAGGAGTCGATATTCCTTAGTTATGCAAGAGGTCCATGCTGGATCCTATGGTTCCCATCAAGCAGGATTGCAGCTCTCCCACCAAATTCAGAGGTTGGGATACTTTTGGTCCACCATGGTTCATGACTGCATTGAGTTTTCCAAGATGTGTCATGCATGTCATATCCGCACTAACTTCATGCATCAACCGATATATATTCTCCAAAATACCAAGTAATCTTGGCCCTTTTAGTATGGGGTGTTGATGTTGTGGGTCTATAACCACTAGTGAGATAGTGTAGGTTCGTTTTGACCATAAAGACTTCCTTTTCAAGTGGGCAGAAGTGGTTCCTCTCAAGGAAGTCAAAACCCAGTCCATGAATGAGTTCATTACCTCCCACATCATCTATAAATTTAGAGTTCTTCATCCTATTCTTACAGACAAACACACCAACTTCTAGACTAATGAGTTGAATAAATTGTATTCTAATTACAACATCTAGTCCAAACATACTTCTCGCTACTATGTGCAATAAAATGAGTTGATTGAGGTTTTCAAAAAGACCCTATCTAACATCTTGTAGAAAATTTTAGTCTAAAACAAAATAGGGTTAGTATGATAAGATCCCCAATGCCCTCTAGTTATATCGTACAACAACAAATAATTCCACCCAAGCGACCCCACACTCCTTGGTATATATAACAAAAGTAATCCTACCCATTGAGGTTCAGTTGATATCACTTTCAACAATTTTTTATGACCAGAAGATTCCATAAATAATGGAAGAAGTCCATCTAGATGAGTTTTAATAACTAAAGTAAAACATGCTTCAAGCCTTTCATAATTTGGAGTGGCACTAGAACAAGATAGTGAGAGCATTCAACAAGAAGGTTCACCTCCACTCCTTCCTCCAGGGTGACACGGTACTAAATCTCAGAACACTAATGATACTCAAAAAAATACACCAAATTTGGAGCCCAAATGGAAAGGACCTTACATTATACAAAATTTTTATTCCAATTTATCATAATCCATAATCACTATGGATGGAGAGCATATCACCCCTCCACCAATGAAAAGTTTCTCAAGTAGTAGTTTGTGTAAACACCATGGTCAAAGCTATGAAACCTTAAACTGCAGAAACCATGGAATGAACTATATGAACTTAAACTAGGATTCAGGGTCTAGGCATTACGGACTTAAACTATTTTTATTTGGTCCAAACTCTATGACCTTAAACTATAAATCATGGTCTAAGCATTATAAACTTAAACTATTTTCATCCCCCATGGTCTAATATCCATGACCCTAAACTAGTAGCATCCATAGTCTTGGTTTTATGAATTTAAACTACAAATACCTATATCCCTAGTTCATGATGTTAAACTTTAGTCTTATCCTGTGTAGTGAACATAGGATGTCTCACGTACAAAGTGTGACATGACCAAAAAACAAAATCCAAAGCACATGATGATAAAATACAGCCTTACTCAATGTCATAAGCATGGGATTACCCATGGTAACTATGGGATGCCTTAATGTATTTGTTAGATAGTTTTTCCCCCACTTCTGACATCAGTCTCCTATTACGCCATGTCCCATAACTACATGTCCCTTAATTCACATTTCCATGGGATACATAGTGATGCCTAGACTATAACGGTCTGGAATTACTTCCAGTGGACTATAATTGATACCTATCAGGGCACTCCATGGGTGGCTACACCCCCTGGGTGGGACACACCACCATCCTCAGTGGCAGCCATTTCCTCATGAATCCCTTGGGCGGAGAGCCATGCTTCGTCCAACGCTCACATGTGAGAGTTCTCAAGGATCGGATTCATTCCTACCTCCTTTGCCTCTGATACCAACTGTAGAGACCCAAAGCTTGACATACATGGACATTAAATTACTTTTTTGGAATACTTAATACATAACAAAAACAGACACATAAGGACCGTAATAGTTTAGTGTCTTTGGAAACTTGGAACATAATCTTCTATTCTTGGTGAAATATCTTCAACATCTCCCATAAAGATCTTCCCTTTTTTTCTTACCTAAAACCTTTCTTTATATCCTGGGGAAAATAAAATATATAAAGGGTGAGCTCAAATTCTCAGTAAGGGTAAGCATGGAGAAAATAAAACAAACCATATACATTTGAACTTCAAAACATGAACATAATATTTAAACATCAAATTCTTGAGCAATGACATAAAAACATGGAAGTACATAAGGCATAGATCATAATGGAACATCAATCATGATAAAATGGCATGAGAATAAAACATGTAATTGTGGAAACCATTAAGCATATGTCATTATTTCCATAGTAGCCAAGACATTGTTTCCAAGACCATCTTAGTGGACAAAGTCCCTTACTGAACCGGGTTTACTTGTTGTTCCAGCCATGTATTACTGAACCGGATTTACTTGTCGTTCCAACCATGTCTATCTCATGAGATATAAATCTGTACCCAATAAATTGGAGGGAGATATAGTTCCCACCTATCTCATAATGAAATCATTCTTTCGTGTTCCACAAAATAAACATACATCACTCATAATAACCCAACGAATAAAATGGGTTTCATAAACATCATTCCATCATAACATAATCCATATAAAACAAATGGATATCATTTCATCATAAAAAAAGTGAAACCATGTAAATCATAGAGACATTATACTTGAAATAAAAACTTCTTAAATAATGTCATCTTAGATGGAAAATAGTTTTGACAAAACAATTGAAATGAATTCTTTAGGAAAATATCCTTTCTTCTTCAAAATCATTTTCTTTTCACAAAATTCCATTCAATTTTAAAAGAAAAGGATTTTTATGAAAATAGTCATAAAATCTTTCTAGAGTAAGCTTCATGAAAATAAGGCGTTATGAAACCGTAAAAATCTGTTCATGCCGTATAAGTTAAAAAAACATTCTCCTCGTACTTTTGTTGAAAAAGTCAAAAAGTTCCTCGTATGGTAAAAAAAAAGAAAGATTCCTTCCATAACACAAAGTAAAAGTCAAATAGGGGTAAACAAAACTTTAAACATACATGTAATAATATTAAACACTTTATGAAAAACATTTTATGGGCATGGATGAAAAATATAACCCCAGTAAATACTTACATATAAGCATTCTCAGATAAAAATGAGATTGAAAAATTATCCATTACCTTAGGTCTGATATGCTTCGTACGTATCCGAACCTCATGTATAATGATTTAAATAATGTTATTGAATTATTACAGAATCGTCTTCATTGTTATGATATCATAAATGGTTCACTTATGACTTTATATTACCCGTTCTTTTGTAAATTCATGTTAAAGTAGTGTTTTGGGTAAAATCGTTTCATTTATCGTCCGTGTTTTGATTTGTAATTATTAATATGATTTATTAGATCATGATTAATTAATTTCAGAATATAAATCATGATTTATATATAATATATATTCAGAATATAAATATATATAATAGATCGATAAATGGAAAGAAAAACACATTTCATGGAGATGGTAGGTCGTACGTACGAATGAACGCCGTTTTTGTTTCTTTTTTGAATTGAATGGAATTAAGTAGATGGAATACATATATATATATACATAAATCCAGTAGAATTATTATTTCATATATTTCATGATTAATTATTATATATACTTTATAATCATTCTTGAATTGTTAACATGGAAAATGAATCTCATCGCGTCGTGGAGACGGTAATCTGTACGTATGCACGAGCGAAGATATCGTTCTCATATTTATTGAATGAGATTGGAGTGAATGATATAATATCATAGAATCAGTATGATGTTATAATAATAATATGTATTTATTCTTTACACCATTATACCCATCCAAGTAAGGTGGTGGTGGAAAAACAGATTACACCATGGCGTGGAGACGGTATTCCGTACGTACGCACGCGCGGTGATTTCGTTTTCCTTATGATGGATAAAAGGTGAAATAGGGTTGTTTCATATTTATAATAACATATAATTATATGAGTGATACTGATGTTATTAATTCATAATGAAACAACTAAAGAAGAAAAATTATAAGAAGAAATAAATTTCAAAGAATCGGTAACGGATATTACCTCTTCTTCGACACGCCTCTTTGAAACTTTCTCTTAGGGAACTAAAATTGGTCTTTGAAGAAGACCATTAACTATAGTTTGTTTCTAAGGAGGTTTATAAGGGAAATTGGTAGGGGTTGTCTGAGCTTGAAGGCTCAAAAATGTGTGATGAGGAGAGGGAGGAGGTTCCCTTTTATAAGGGAGGAGAGGGACACCTTTGGAATTATAAGAAATATTAATTTATAATAAATTCCAACCACACTTAAAAACCTAAAAAATGACTCAAATCCTAATATTAGATGATATAGGGTTGTAATATCATCAACCAATAAAATTTATACAAGTTGGGAATTTATTTTAAACATTATCAATTTGATTTATCCTTATATAATATATTTAATTTTATTTGTGGTAATGATATTCTAAATTTTAAATCATTATAAATAATTAATTATATGTTGTGAATTGTCCATAATTTTATGATTTATTACATTTTAGACCATATAAATTTTAATTTATATTTTTTAAATATTTTTTTTATTTTTAAACAATTTTATAATATGTAGTTTTTATAATATAACAATAGTGTCAATTTTGACACTATTCATTTATTTGAATTTAAATAAAATATATACAGAAGATATGTTCGAACTAAAAGATTTAATAGATTCATAACATGTCATTTTTATCTATAAAATTAGTGTATCACATTAAATAGTTCATATAATATTTATTTTAATACTTTTAAAATCATTTATTTGATATTTCAATCAATAGAATAATTTCAACATTACTATTGTGTCATAATTAATGATAATTATTTAATCCCTAAAAATTATAAATAAATTCATATGATGTAGATAATTTTATTATATTTCTAGGGAATATTTATATCCTAAGTTTTATGATGTTTATCACTAAATTAAAATTATTACACTTATAAGATTTAAGAGAGTGACATGTTGTCACTTTCTTTGGTTTTAATAATAATTAAATTATTTTCATGGTAAAAAGTCCATAAAATGAATATAATCCGACCCTTAGGTGATATGTGTCGACCTTTAGTCATCCAATAGAATTTTGGCATGTGTTAGGGTAATTTTATAATCTTATTTTTACCCTTAATTACCCTATTTACCTTTAACTGTAGTAAATAAAAATTACCGTAGTTACTATTCATAATATCAAAAAAAATAAAAGTAACCTATTAACATAATTTGTACCCACTGAATTCAAATATGGAATCCATTTTTCAAAATTCAAAACACATAAGTTGCAGTAATTAATTTAAAATTAATCTCGTTGTTAAGCAAACGGGTTTTTAAAGTTAAAACATTGCCAAAAATTGAAATGTTTTTACCTATGAATTCAATGTAAAATTAATGATAATGACATAAATTATATTAAATGGTAAAAATATATTCTATTTATACTTTAAAACCATTAAATTTTATAATTAAACCATATAAATATTACTATGAAAAAAGTTGTTTTTAATTAAAATATAGCGTGTTTTTACAATTTATTAAAATATGAAAGTTATCAGAATAATATGAAAATTTTATCCAAAGTTAATTTTTATATCCTGATTCCAAATAAGAATTTTATTTCTTAAAATTGAACTTATAATCTTTTCAAAAACTAGATTTAAAGTGGGTTCGTCATCAAAAGGCAGCAAAACTGCATTTTTTGAAAAATACTTATTTTACCCGAAAAATTTATTTTGTCCACATACCATGTTTTAGAAAATGTGTAAGATGAATAATAATCTTATAAAATTAAAAATGTATTTAATAATACTCATATCATCCAGTCCATAATAATATTATAACAATATATCGTTGTTTAGTGAAACTCGGTATTGCGTACTACACACGCTATCGAGGAAGGTTGCGATTGCGTGTAACGCAAGCCAAGTCAGGGTTGCATGTGGTGAAAGACTCCTTTGTTGTTGCGTATAACAGAATCCAACCATATTTCATTTATACATTGAATATATATATATATATACACTCAATGTTGCGTAGAATAACTACTATCAAACGAACTTGAAATTGTGTGTAACACAATCCAAGAATAGTGTTGCGTATACTGCAATCTAATATGGTGTTGCATATAGTGCAATATAAAATTGGTGTAGCGTACAACAAAAGATATGAAAGAAATTAAAAAGAATATATCTCATAAAATCTCGGGGTTTTACATTCTACCCCCCTTAAAATGAATTTCTCCCTCGAAATTCGTTGGGGTTATAAATGGTTTCATACTTGAAAGTTTCTTTCATAGAAACCCACATCATAAAAAGGAATACCAAAACTAAACTTTAAAAACTAAATTATGAAATGTAACGGTTACCCAAATTAGCTAATCACTGGGTTTACACATAATATAACATAGGTGAAAATAAGGATATGGAAGAGAAATCTAACCATCAAGTTCTGATGGAGAGTTGTAGAGGACATGGCTATGATAAAGCCAACAGTCACAAAGCCATAAATTTGTGATGATCTAAGGGACCATCTGATTCATCAGATATGAGAGCACTAGGACAGCATTTTTGGTTTTCAAGATCATTTCCCTAATGTTGAAAAATTTTTGAATTAAAAGAAATACTTTCTTGATTTTGGTACAATCTCACCGTTGTTCATGCCTTGAACAATTTCTACTTCATCTCTTAAAGAAATGAAGTTGAATTTGTCATTCGTGAAGCGTTAGGAGATCATGTGATAGAACGGTGGTTCATTCTATCTGTCTCAAATAAAAGGTTAGAAAAAGTTATTAAATATACATAAGTCCATCTATAGTGAGATTAATCATATATGGTTATTAAAATTGACTTATACTTCATATATCATACCACTTAATAAATTAAAACTAATTTATACTAACCAGGGACTTCTTGTAGGCCAGTGGTATGCGATAAAGTCATGTCGCACTTCAGTTGTGGGTTCGATTCTCACAGCCTAGTCCGACACGATGGGTTGTCACCCGTTCTGCAGGTTGTTCCTTTTCTTAAACTACACTATTATAACATTCTATCAATAATATCAAAAAAATTTATAGCCTTAAACAATACTAACTTATGTTCAACATAATACATTCCAATCTTTAGGATTATCCAAAATACTTCTTTCCAAACTCATAGTATAAAGAGAACGATTACTAAAAAGGTCATATAAAAAGCACGTGAATACCATCATTTATCCATCATATATATTGTTGGTCACATTCCAATCATGTGAATACCTTAATCATGTATTCTCTTGAAAAATGAATACCCATTGAATCTTAGTGAAAACATGAAATCTTTAAAAAGTTAACACTTTCCACATACCAAAATCCAAAAATTCTATATACTCAAACCATGATATAACTTTGTCCTTATATCAGTCATGAGCTCATAAATACTATCAAACATTTAATTTTCTCTTTATCCCTTCATTATGAGCATATCATCGGCTTTCCAAAATATTTGAATCACTTTTCATGGTTACAGGTACCATATAATTATCGAAAACCACAATAAACCATTACATAGATATTCCAATGTTCCACAATACTATAAATGAGATTCCACAACATTATTTTGGAATCCCTTTACATAAACACATAATCATTCCACCACATCATTGTCATACTCAACATTGATAATAGTGATCGCATGTGACTTCCCTTTTTCCTTTTCCTTAAGAGGTTTCTCACATTGATCATCATTAACCCTTGGATTAGGGCATTGATTAGCATAATGCCCCATTTCCTTGCACTTGAATCATTAATGTGTTGGTGGTGCGTTCTCTACAGTCTTTTCTTTATTCACATCATTAGAAAACCTTTTTCCATTACTTTGACACTCATCTGCTCTATGACCTTCTTTTCCACACTTAAAACATTTTCTAGTCCCCTTAAGACAATATCCACCATGATTCTTTCCACACTTTGAAAATAAAGAAACATTTATCTTCTTTTCACCATTATTCTGAGATTTCTCCTTGAACTCCATCTTTTGTTTCTTGTCAAAACCATGAGATGGATATGTAACACCAAATTCCATTTCTACCTTGATAGCACAATGCACAATTTCTTCATAGCTATTAAAGTCTCTTATAGCTAATTCCTTTCGAAGACTTTGTTTTAAGCCACTAAAGAATCGATCAACATTACTTTCAGGTTGGATGATAAAGCTAGATGCATACCTTGCAAGCCTTGTAAAATTCACTTTGTATATACCAATAGATTCATCATCCTTTTGCTTAAGCTCAAGGAAATCCTTTTCCATCTTTGTTCGAAGGATACGAGGGAAGTACTTTTTGAAAAATAAGTTCTTGAACTCATCCCAATCCATGGATTCAATTTCATCTCGGGGCCTCGTATTCTTAATTAGAGTCCACCATTGATCTACTTCACCTTCTAAGTGGTAAATAGCCAGAATGAATTTTTCATGTTTCGAACAGTGAAGTATGGAAAATATCTTTTTAATGGTATTGATCTATTGTTCAACAACAAGTGGGTCAGAAGACCCAATGAAAGAAGGTGGACGTTGCCTCATGAAGGACTCAATAGAATATTATTCCCTTCTCTGCTCATTTGGAATTCCAGAATGATTCATAGCTTGTGTAAGTATAGAAATAATATTTTGAACTCCATATCCCATAACATTGGTTTGTTCAGGAGGACAATCATTGCATCTTCCATTACATTGATCAACACGGTTCCTTCGGGTTCAACCATCATCTAAAACCCAAAAATAATAGTGTGAGAGGCAAAAATCATGCTAGGGAAAACAACATAATAAAGGGGGAGTACCTTCAGTATATAACATCTTAGAGTTAATCCCAAGATTGTTACCATAATTCTAGGACTATAACCTATACTTATACTTAACTTTAGGGACATCCCTAGACATACCTTAAAAATATCTCTAGGGATCTCACTAAAGTTTTCACATCCTAGTTTCCAAAGGTTAACTAAACCTTTCCTCTGATACCAACTATAACGGTCTGTAATTACTTCTAGTGGACTATAATTGATACCTATCAGGGCACTCCATGGGCGGTTACACCCCCTGGGTGGGACACACCACCATCCCCAGTGGTATCCATTTCCTCATGAAGCCCTTGGGTGGAGATCCATGCTTCGTCCAATGCTCACATGTGAGAGTTCCCAAGGATCGGATTCATTCTTACCTCTTTTGCCTCTGATAACAACTATAGAGACCCAAATCTTGACGTACATGGACATTACATTAATTTTTCGGAATACTTAATACATAAAAAAATAGACACACAAGGACCGTAATATTTTACTGTCTTTGGAAACTTGGAACATAATCTTCTAATCTTGGTGAAAGATCTTCAACATCTCCCATAAAGATCTTCCCTTTTTTTTCTTACCTAAAACCTTTCTTTATATCCTGGGGAAAATAAAATATATAAAGGGTGATATCAAATTCTCAGTAAGGGTAATCATGGATAAAATAAAACAAACCATATACATTTGAACTTAAAAACATGAACATAATATTTAAACATCAAATTCTTGAGCAATGACATAAAACATGGCAGTACATAAGGCATAGATCATAATGGAACATCAATCATGATAAAATGGCATGGAAATAAAACATGTAATTGTTGTAACCATTAAGCACATGTTATGATTTCCATAGTATCCAAGGCATTGCTTCCAAGACCATCTTAGTGGACAAAGTCCCTTACTGAACCGGGTTTACTTGTCGTTCCAGCCATGTATTACTGAACCGGATTTACTTGTCGTTCCAACTATGTCTATCTCATGAGATATAAATATTTACCCAATGTATTGGAGGGAGATATAGGTCCCACCCATCTCATAATGAAATCATTCTTTTGTGTGCCACAAAATAAACATACATCATTCATAATAACCCAACGAATAAAATGGGTTTCATAAACATCATTCCATCATAACATAATATATATAAAACAAATGGATATCATTTCATCATAAGAAAAGTGAAACCATTTAAATCATAGAGACATTATACTTGAAACAAAAAATTGTTAAATAATTTCATCTTTGATGGAAAATAGTTTTGACAAAACACTTGAAATGAATTCTTGAGGAAAATATCCTTTCTTCTTCAAAATCATTTTCTTTCCAAAAAATTCCATTAAATTTTAAAAGAAAAGGATTTTGTTGAAAATGGTCATAAAATATAGTAGATTAAGCTTCATGAAAATAAGGCGTTATGAAACCGTAAAAATTTGTTCATGCCGTATAAGTTAAAAAAACATTCTCCTTGTACTTTTGTCGGAAAAGTCAAAAAGTTCCTCATATGGTAAAAAAAAGAAATATTCCTTCCATAACACAAAGTAAAAGTAAAATATTGGTAAACATGACTTTAAACATACATGGAATAATATTAAACACTTTAGTAAAAACATTTTATCGGCATGGATAAAAAATATAACCCCAGTAAATACTTACGTATAAGCATTCTCGGATAAAAATGAGATTGCAAAATTATCCCTTACCTTAGGTACGATATGCTTCATACGTATCTAAACCTCCTGTATAATGATTTAAATAATGTCTTTTAATTATTACAGAATCATATTCATTGTTATGATATCATATATGGTTCACTTATGACTTTATATTACCCGTTTTTTTGTAAATTCATGTTCAAATAGCGTTTTGGATAAAATCATTTCATTTATCATTCGTGCTTTGACTTGTAATTATTAATATGATTACTTAGATCATGATTAATTAATTTAAGGATATAAAACATTATTTATATATAATATATATTTATAATATACATATATATAATAGATCGATAAATGGAAAGAAATACACCGTTCATGGAGACGGTAGGTCGTACGTACGCATGAACGCTGTTTTTGTTTCCTTTTTGAATTGAATGGAATTAAGTAGATGACATACATATATATATACATAAATCCAGTATCATTATTATGTAATATATTTCATTATTACTTATTATATATACTTTGTAATCATTCTTTAATTGTTAACATGTAAAATGAATCTCATCGCGTCGTGGAGACGGTAATCCGTACGTACGCACGAGCGATGATATCGTTCCCATATTTATTGAATGGAATTGGAGTGAATGATATAATATCTTAGAATCAGTATGATGTTATAATAATCATATTTAGTTATTCTTTACACCATTATACCCATCCAAGTAAGGTGGTGGTGGAAAAACAGATTACACCACGGCGTGGAGACGGTATTTCGTACATACGCACGCGCGGTGATTTCGTTTTCCTTAGGATGGATAGTAGGTGAAATAGGGTTGTTTAATATTTATAATAAAATATAATTATATGATTGATACTCATGTTATTAATTCATAATGAAACAACTAAAGAATAAGTAGTATAAGAATAAATAAATTTGAAAGAATCAGTAACGGATTTTACCTCTTATTCGACACGCCTCTTTGAAACCTCCTCTTAGGGAACTAAAATTGGTCTTTGAAGAATACCAAGACCTATAGTATGTTTATAAGGAGGTTTATAAGGTAAATGGGTAGGGTTTGGACAATCTTGAAGATGCAAAAATGTGTGAGGAGGAGAGGGAGGAGGTTCCCTTTTATAAGGGAGGAGAGGGGCACCTTTGGAATTATAAGAAATATTAATTTATAATAAATTCCAACCCACTTAAAATCCTCCAAAATGACTCAAATCCAAATATTAGATGATATAGGGTTGTAATCTCATCAACCAATAAAATTTAGACAAGTTGGGAATTTATTTTAAACATTATAAACTTGATTTATCCTTATATAATCTATTTAATTTTATTTGTGGTAATAATATTCTAAATTTTAAATCATTATAAATAATTACTTATATGTTGTGAATTGTCCATAATTGTATTATTTATAAAATTTTAGACCATATAAATTTTAATTTATAATTTTTAAATATTTTTTTGATTTTTAAACAATTTTATAATATGTAATGTTTATAATATAACAATAGTGTCAATTTTGACACTATTTATTTATTTGAATTTAAATAAAATATATACAGAAGATATGTTCGAACTAAAAGATTTAATAGATTCATAACATGTCATTTTTATCTATAAAATTAGTGGAGTACATTAAATAGTTCATATAATATTTATTTTAATACTTTTAAAATCATTTATTTGATATTTCAGACAATAAAATAATTTCAACATCACTATTGTGTCATAATTAATGATAATTATTTAATCCCTAAAAATTATAAATAAATTCATATCATGTATATAACTTTATTATATTTCTAGGGAATATTTATATATGAAGTTTTATGATGTTTATCACTAAATTAAAATTATTACACTTATAAGATTTAAGAGAGTGACATGTTGTCACTTTATTTGGTTTTAATAATAATTAAATTATTTTCATGGTCAAAAGTCCATAAAATGAATCTAATCAGAACCTTAGGTGATATGTGTCGACCTTAAGTCATCCAATAGAATTTTGGCATTGTTAGGGTAATTTTATAATCTTATTTTTACCCTTAATTACCTGATTTACCTTTAACTGTAGTAAATAAAAATTACCGTAGTTACTATTCATAATATCAAAAAAAATAAAAGTAACCTATTAAAATAATTTGGACCCACTGAATTAAAATATGGAATCCATTTTTTAAAATTCAAAACACCGAAGTTGCAGTAATTAATTTAACTTTAATCCCATTGTTAAGCAAACGGGTTTTAAAAGTTAAAACATTTCCAAAGATTGAAATGTTTTTACCTATGAATACAATGTAAAATTAATGATAATGACTTAAATTATATTAAATGGTAAAAATATATTCTATTTAAACTTTAAAATAATTCAATGTTATAATTAAACCATATAAATTATTACGATTAAAAAAAATGTTTTTAATTAAAATATAGCGTCTTTTTACTATTCATTAAAATATGAATGTTATCAGAATAATATGAAAAAATTATCCAAAGTTAATTTTTATATACTGATTTCAAAGAAGAATTTTATTTTTTAAAATTGAACTTATAATCAATTCAAAAACTATATTTAAAGTGGGCTCGCCATCAAAAGGTGGCAAAACTGCATTTTTTGAAAAATACTTATTTTACCCGAAAATTTTATTTTGTCCACATACCATGTTTTAGAAAATGTGTAAGATGAATAATAATGTTATAAAATTTAAAATGTAGTTAATACTATTCATAGCATCCAGTCAATAATATTATAAAAATATATCATTGTTTAGTGAAACCCGGTATTGCGTACTACACACGCTATCGAGGAAGGTCGCGATTGCGTGTAACGCAAGCCAAGTTAGGGTTGTGTGTAGTGAAAGACTCCTTTGTTGTTTCATATAACAGAATCCAACCATATTTCATTTATACATTGAATATATATATATATATATACACTCAATGTTGCGTAGAATAACTACTATCAAACGAACTTGAAATTGTGTGTTACACAATCCAAGAATAGTGTTGCGTATACTGCAAGCTAATATGGTGTTGTGTATAGCACAAGATAATCTTGGTGTAGCATACAACAAAATATATTAAAGAAATTAAAAAGAATATATCTCATAAAATCTCAGGGTGTTACATAGACCCCCTATCTTCAGGCCCGTTCACCAATTCATCATAAACCCTTCCCCTAAGGTGGATTATATTTACCAAAATCTGGCCTTTTTACACACTTATGATCCAAGCATCATGGCCTTAAACTATATGCAATTTGTTTCAATGTATTGATACAATATGTGGGACTACATTCTCTCCTTTAACGTTGAGTTCTACATCTTTTGTTCCATGAAAATACCCTTAAAACAAACACTCTTGATGTCTGAGCATCATGAATTTAAACTATTTTATAGTTTCCCTTGGTCCAAGACATATAATCTTAAATTGTGTGCAACCATCTTCTAGATTGATTCATTTGTTGAAAAGCCTCATTAGATAATTTCATGTTAGGTTTTAAATATTTGACACCACCTGATAATCATTGAAGTATGTACCCATGGTCCAAGATATATGACCTTAAACTAGGAGTCTTGGCCCAAGATCAATGAACTTAAACTAGGAGTCTTGGTCCAATATCTATGTCCATAAACTAAGAGTTTGGTTCTAATCATTATGACCGTAAACTATGAGAATCCACCCCTCATTCGCATGGTTTGATTCATCATTGTTGTTTCATAAGGCCAATTTCCCCCACAGATTTCCACAACTACATATGGATTGATTCCCATTCCTATACAATATGTAGTGATTCCTAGGAATTTTGTATTCATGACCATCTTCAAATTCACTACAAAACACCCATTACCCATGATTTCATTTCCCCAAAATGCCCTTATAGGCCTTGTATTTAGGTATAATCCCCAATAATATTCCTTAACCCATTAGCGAGATGAGATGACTCATAACCTAACATGAGGAATAAAAGAATGAGTAACTCAATATGTAATCCCTGATAACATCCTTAGTACAAGCCATTAAATTGTAACCTTACCCATTATAAATTCAGGATGTCTCATATAAAAAATATGAGATGATCTTTTATCCTCACTCAAGAGGAAAACCCCCTACCAACATCGATATCCTACCACTCCACATTCCATAACTATGTGTGTCTTGATTCCCATTCCCATGGGATACATAGTGTTTCCCAGATCTCATTTCCTAGATCCATCCCTCTTCATAGGCTCATATGGGGTCTTTCCTTCCCCAATATCATGATGTGGACTTGGGTGAATCTTGTCGAGTTTTTTCTGGTAGAGGTTATCTTTCTCCCTCCTTTAATGTCGGGTTGTAACTATTTTATGCCACACAAGACTCGTTAGGATTCCCATTCCCCTTGGGTCCAAGCTCTATAAACTTAAACTATCCTTTTCCCATATTGTTTGAGATCTATGACCTTAAACTAGTAGAAATTGTAGTCTGAGTTGTATGAATTTAAACTAAAAATTCTATTTTCCTCAACACACAATGTTAAACTATATACTTACCCCATATAAAACTGATATTCCTCATACAAAAAGTATGGGACGAGATAAAACAACACTGTATAAAACCAGGATCCCTTATATGATAAATATGAGATAAAAAAACTAATATTCTCAGAACATGATGTTATATTATAGCCTTACCCTGTATAAAACTAGGATGCTTTATAATATGAGATGGTTCAATATCCTATCTAGAGAGTATTTCACCCCTCTAGTGTTAGTCTCATACCACTCTGTGTTCTAGAACAACACGTGGCTTGATTTCCATTCTCATGAGGTATATAGTGACCCTCAGATATCACATCTTAGGCCCAACCCTACCATAGACTCATTTAAGGTTCTTCCCCCTCCAGGAAAAGATTTATTCTCTCCTACACGCACATTCATCCAGCTTATTTGAGCACATGGATGAATAGATCCCAGGATAATCAATATTACCTCTAGGAAACTCCCCACTTCCACTTATGCACTTCATGATTCCTTTATTTTAGATAATCATCATCCTCCTAATCTGAACGGGCTCCCTAACAGTAATGTTACCTATCCATAATGGCTCGCCTACTATCATGGGCTCACACCTCAAATGATATTTGGTAACAAATAATGACTATAGTGTTTTGAACTCGGTCAATGGCTGATTCTTTATTTATTCACCCCATCTCTGACCAATGCGGTTGTATTACCTATGTTTAGAACACGACCAAAAATTAATCCCCACTTTTCATTCATTCCCCTTTTACTATCCACATATTTAAAGTCGTTATCTACCCTCATGGGATTTGTTAGTCACTTTTCCCCTTATTCTATTCCCCCTGCAAATAGTAGGGACATTGTATCTCTCATTGTTTATCACATAGATCATGAATCATGTGAGCTTAAGAGATAGTAAGGGATTCTTCCTCAAGAAAGGTTGATACGCATGAGTGCTCTCATGATTATATGAAATCTACGACTTTAAAATATGATCTCAAGTCCAAGCATAATGACTTTAAACTGTGTGCAAGTCATATTGGGAATGTGTCATATGGATCCTTCCATCCTTAGCCCTAAATTCACATCAGGTGACCTACCTTCCATGAAATACACACTCCTTTGAGCCATGGATCCTATGGTCTAAGAATTATGAACGTAAACTATTTGCAACAGGTCCAAACTCTATGACCTTAAACTAGGATCCCAAGTCCAAACATCATGACTTTAAACTATGTGAAAGTCACCACATGAATGTGTTGTGTGTCATTAAGTTGCCTTATCCCACAATTAACATTGGGATATCACTCTGTATTGCTACAAATGTCCTTTTGGGATGTTCAGCTAATGTTGTAAGAACCTGGTTCTTAGTTTTGAGGTACGGGTTTCTTCTTTTCTCTTTTCCTCAAGTGTTTTTCAGAAAATAAGGAAAATGGGGAAAAATACTAAATTTTAGAAGTACACACCATGTACTTTTCCACACGCCGTGAACTTTTGGCCATGTGGGATGAGTACATGGGGCGTGTGGCCATGTCAGCGATGAAGGGTGTAGAAACCAACTACACACCGTGTAGTCAATCGGCAGGAAAATAGTAATGTGGTGGCCAGCTGTGCGACAGAACACAATGTGTACTCAAGAAGACATGTTGTGTAGTCATGTTGGTAGATGAACAGTGCCACGCTGGCGGGGAACCGCCAGAGGAATAGTTAAAAAAATGGGAAGTACATGTTGTGTACTTGGAAATACACACTGTGTACTTTGTTTTTTCGATTAAAATAGGAAGTAGCCTCCCCTGTTCACAGGGAAGTCTTAGAACGGGAAGGAGCAGAAGAGGGAGTTCGGAGCTTTGGAGATCCGTCAAGCGCACGTCAGGAATCCTTTTTTAGCACCGTCAATCTCCCTAGAACCACACGGGTGATTTCTCCCTTCTCCTATAGTAGTTCTTAAAAATTATTTTCCGTAGGGAAGTTATTTAAGTTTGAATGGGGTTTTCTTTCACCTCAGATATACGTCGTTCTAGGACAAATCGAGGATCGTTGTTCGCGTATATCGTTCGTGGGTGTTAAAGGTAGGTGGCTTGGTGTTCATATTCCAACTGTTGTGCGTTTTTTTGTACCGTTGTGCCATGAACCCATGATGGGGTGTCGTGTGGCTGAGGTCATGGCTATTTTAAATACCTAGAATTGAATAGGTAATTAATTGTGATAATAAATTGCTGTTTGGGATCATTTCTTGGATCCAGGACCATCTCGAGGGGTGCGTTCCTCTGTTTAGCTGTTTGGCCAGGATACCCGAGGGTATGGCATGTTTAATTATGCATTACTTTTTCCTTGAGAGGAATTGTATGTAAATTTCATGTTTATATGTTGGGCATGGCCCGATTACTGGGCATGACTGTATTAGCCTGAGGGAAACATCCTATTTCGCCTGAGGGCAAACTTTCGTGCATGAGGGTTGTGACTTATGTGCCTGAGGACGGAACTTCGTATGCCTGAGGGAAATTTTTGTTACGCCTAAGGGGAATACCTGCGGGTTGGATTCTGATTACCTGAGGGTAAGGTTTTGCTTTTCTGAGGATGCTGATTTCTTACTTAGAAATTCATTGTGGTGTTTTCTTAATATTAAATGGTTAAACGAATAATTAAAATGGCAATATAACTGGTGAAGTTAGTTACTTTTGAGTACTTCTTAGTTTATTGCATTTACTATTGCACACTGTTGTTGCATGTTTACACACGGTTGAGCACAAGCCTTTGGTGGGTGCCTACTGGGAAATTATATCTCACACCCTGTTTGGGTCATGCTTTTCGGCCCAAACAGATTATACTGCTGCAGGTGTTGATAGAGGCAGGAGTCCCTATACAGGTACTTGATTGCTACTGAGGAGTAGGGGAGCATGGGACCGGGCAGAGGCTCGTGATGCAACCAGCTGTTTTGTTCTATTTTTCTTTTCTATACTTGTACTGTACTGTATTGTTGTGTAACATGTTATGGATGCTTTCGTATAATTTGAGGCATGTTGCACCATTATTTATATACTGATTGGTTATATCTACTATAGTTTTTTTAAGTCAGTTGTGTATGGTTTACTACTTCCGTTATTGTTGTATGTTTTATTTCATTCCACTACGCTACACTTTGACAAATGAGGGAATAGTTTTCCCACTATCAGACATGGGCCCTCGCTGCTAGTCGGCAGCCTCTGGTGTTTGGGGAAATGCGCTTGAGGTCACGTGGCGAACCGGGTTCGGGGCACCCGTGGAGGGGTACCCAGATCTGGGACGTTACAAAGTGGTATCAGAGGAGTTCTTTTCTTTGAATTACTATTCGGAGCCTTATTCAGGGATAGGATGGAAATAGTAGTTAGTAATAAGCTATGCCCGGGTGTGGCTAACCCGTGTACATGGAAAATCCAATTTACCTCGTATTGCAATTTTACTAATTTTGCAATTTATAGTTGATATGATTTTCACTGTTGGGTGAAGCACTTGTATTGTGCTGTTTATATTTGATCCATGGGTTCTATTTAGTTGCAACCCGATCAGATGAGGGTAAGACATCTCATGCATCATTTAGGCATATGCTAGAAATCCCATGCCATGCATAGTTCCATGCCATGTAGGTGAATTATAAATTGCATGTTGTTGTGGTAGTTGTTGTGCTAAAAAAGCATGTTGTTGTGATAGATGCTTTATTAAATACCTGCTATGTGATAGGGTATATCGTATGAGCCGATTTATAGAATGGACGCCAAACTTTGGTTTTTGGGGAGTATGGGCCCTCATTGACCGGAATTTGGTGGATCATTGATTGTTTATTTTTTTATAACATAGATAAGATGTAAAACTTTGATTTGTGGGGAGTATGGGCCCTCATAGATCAGAATGTGACACTTAGGTGTTGTCTTTCAGTATTTTCTGGGCTCCGGAGTAGTTTCTGAGGCATACTGTCTGGAAAACCCAGTATACACGTCGTGTAGTACCTTAAACACGCCGTGTAGGTTCTTCTGTTCGGGAAGAAAAGAAAAATTTTTAAGTACATGTCGTGTACCCGAAGTACACGCCGTGTAGTCTCTTCCCGTGTCACAAACTGTGTGGGCGGCGACACGGGGAAGGGAAGAGCTTGGGGCGAACACGCTGTGTAGAGTTGACCCGAAGTATGTCCGTGTAACTAACAACACGGATGGAGGAGACTTAAGAAATACACACCATGTCAATGATGAACACGTCGTGTAGTGTGACCTGGGGACTCAGACGTGTAACTAACAACATGGGTCAGTGTCACCTATCCTTGAACACGCCATGTACCTTTGGGACATGCCGTGTAGTCATGCCTGAGGATAGGTTGTGTGGACTTAGCTGTGTGGCTGGAAAATGGGGTGGTGTACATGCCGTGTTCAGATGTCACATGCCGTGTAGTATCAACCCGAGTAGTCGGCCGTGTCACAAATGACACGGGCAGTTGGAAAATTACACCATACACGCTGTGTAGGTTATATACACGCCGTGTGGTTTTTTTCAATGGGAGCTGTGTGGCTTAGCCGTGTAGAAGGACCCGGGAAGGGGAATAGAAGTCAAGTACACGCCGTGTAGCCAGTATACACGCCGTGTAGTCCTGTTTTGCAATTTTGAATGCCTTTTTCCTCCCATTTCCCTTTTGGTTCCTTCGTTTTCATACTGTGATAATCTTGATCTAAGGTGTGTGTTTGACCTTGTAGTGTCATGCCGCCGAGACGTTTACGTGTTTTTCGCCAGGAGAGCGGCAACGATTTTACTCCAGAGATGGTAGGCCATGGGCTACCAATGGATCCTCCAGCAGAGCCAGATACGGCGCCAGCTGTTATACCGAACACAAGCGCAGCTGCGCAGTTCTGTGAAGGCTTTATACAGTTCATGCAGACCTTTCAAGGAGCACCGCTGGCTGCCACATCTATGGCCGAGCTGACACATATCTTCTAGCAGCAGCATCCGCCTACGTTTTCAGAGGATGGCAAACCATAGGCTGTGGAGTCTTAGCTGGGTCGATGCAGACTATCTTCGAGCATCTTGAGACACCTCCAGGGCGGAGGGTCAAGCTCGCGACGTACATGCTGCGTGATTCTGCCAAGAGGTGGTGGGATGTTACCACCCAATCAGAGCATCATAGGGACATGGCGTGAGAATATTTTCATGCATTCTTCTATGACTTCTTCTTTCCAGAGACACTGAGGGAAGATAGAGCTCGAGAGTTCATGAATCTGCAGTAGGGTGCTATGTCGGTGATGGATTATTCTACTCGTTTCACCGAGCTTCAGCGTTTTGCACCCGTTCTGGTGGGTGATAAGACGTTGAGAGCCAGACATTTTGAGGATGGTCTTCTTTATAACATTCGGGTGCTGTTGAATGTTTTCAGGTTGCCTTCAGTACATTATATTGTGAACCAGGTGCTGATTACAAAGAGGAACCTATGGGAATCTAGTGGTGTGGGCTAGGGCGGTTCGGCACCAGTTACTGGTACTATTTCTGCTGGTAAGAGGAAGAGACTGATGGACTTCTATCAGGGTGGCAGTACCAGCCAGGCAGTTTCTTTAGGTGGCCTGATCAGGTGCTACCAGTGTGGTAAGGAGGGGCACAAGAGACCACAATGTCTACATGATCCAGTGGAGTGTTGAGCTTGCGGCAAGATGGGGCATCTGCAGCACTTTTACAAGGTGTTTCCATCAGTTGCTAGTGAGAGGGGTTCTGTACAGACTCTGCGTGCGAGAGCAGGACCAGCAGCTTCTTACCAGTCAGGGCGTGCAGGCAGAGATGGTGGTCATGGCCGTGGTAGCCAGACACCATGATCTCAAAGGCAGCAGGGCGGGACAGCTCGGGGTAGCCAGGCTGTGTCGCAGGGTCGCGGCACTGGGCAGGCATACGCAGTGCAACAGGCCTAGCAGGAGCGGGATCCCGGACCTTCTACTGTTAGAGGTACTATTATAGTAGCTTCTGTCTTATCTTTAGTGCTTTTCGATATGGGCGCTACACATAGTTTTATATCTGTGGCCGTTATGGAGAGCCTTGGGCTCTGTGTTTATACTTCTTCTGTTGTTATGACGCTAGACACTCCGTTGGGGACTAGAACGGCTAGTGTGCGTCAGTGCAAGGAGTTCCCCCTTGAGATTGGTGGGTGTCACTTCCTTTGGGACCTCTATGTCTTAGAGATGATGAACTATGATGTCATTCTCGGGATGGACTGTTTGGTTCCCTTTTGAGCCTTTGTGGATTTCTATCGTTGCAGGGTGAGTTTCACGTCACCAGAGGGTGGAGAGTTTCTATACAAGGGTGAGTGGGATGTTCAGGTGAGTCGAGCTAGACTAGAGCATCATGGGTGGGGTGGTATCATAGCTCAGATTGTGAGTTTATATCTAGATGATCAGGGGACTTGTCAGACGGATTTCCCTCCAGTGGTTGAACGTTTCAGGGATGTCTTCCTGGAAGAATTTCCAGGTCTTCCTTCAGAGTGTGAGGTGGATTTATCTATTGAGCTTGTACCAGGAGAAGAACTAGTGTCTATTCCTCCTTACAGGATGGCTACACCAGAGTTGAAGGAACTCAAGAGACAGTTAGAGGAGTTACAGTCAAAGGGTTTTATCCGACCCAGTACTTCTCCTTGGGGTTCGCCGGTCTTTTTTGCGAAGAAGGCAGACAGTACCCTCAGACTCTGTGTGGATTATCAGAAGCTGAACCAGTTGACGGTTAAGAACCGATATCCCTTGCCAAGATTGATTATCTTTTTTATCAACTTCGTGGAGAACGAGTGTTCTCGAAGATTTAATTGAGATCAGGATATCATCAGTTGTGTGTTAGACCATCTGATATACCTCTCACAGCTTTCAGGAGCAGGTATGGTCTATATGAGTATATGGTTATGCCATTCAGACTCACGAACGCGCCAGCAGTTTTCATGGATCTAATGAATCGTGTGTTCCATCCTTATCTGGATTCTTTTGTGGTGGTATTCATGGACGATATCTTGGTGTAATCTCACACTCGACACAACCATGCCACCCATCTTGAGATCGTATTGAGTACACTGAGAGAGCATCATCTATATGTTAAGCTCTCCAAGTGACACTTTTGGATGGACCAGATTCACTTCCTGGGTCATATCATCTCAGAGGCAGTAGTTGCAGTAGACCCAGAGAAGGTGAGAGTAGTAGTTTCCTGGGAGTAGCCTAAAAACTTGTTTGAGATACAGAGTTTCTTGGGGCTGGCTGGTTACTATAGACACTTCATCCAGGACTTCTCCCGCTTAGTAGTGCCGTTGATGGGTTTGACTGAGAAGGGTGTGAAGTTCGTTTGGTCAGAAGATTGTGAGGCAGCCTTTTAGGACCTGAAAGGGAAGTTGACATCAGCACCAGTACTGATACTCCCAGAGCAGGGGAAGAGCTATACAGTTTACATCGATGCATTAGGTATTGGGCTGGGAGCAGTGTTGATGCAGGGTGATTGAGTTGTTGTGTACGGGTCTCGGCAGTTGAGGCCACATGAGAGGAATTACCTGCCGCATGATCTTGATTTAGCTGCAGTTTTTCATGTGTTGCGTTGTTGGAGACATTATCTCTTGGGAGAACATTTTGTGGTGTTCACGGACCACAAAAGTCTCAAGTACATCTTTACTCAGCGTGACTTGAAACTTAGGCAGCGGAGGTGGGTCGAATACCTTCAGTCCTTCGATTTTGAGCTTGCCTATACACCTTGAAAAGCTAATACAGTAGCAGATGCACTGAGTAGGAGGACTCAAATACAGGCTGTGCAGGAGGCCAGTGATGAGTGGCAGCTCATGACATTGTTCTCTAAGATGCATTTGGTGGTGCATGACAGTCAGGGGCAGACTTATCTTTCCTCTTTAGCTATGACTTCTACCCTCCTGGATAGAGTGAGGATGAGACAACTATCTAATTCAGAAGGGCTCGTTCTACGGGAGTCGGTGGCAAGCGAGGACCCTCCTTCTGGTTGGACGATAGACGATTATGAGGTTCTGCATTTCCATGGGCGAGTATGGGTTCCAAGGGATATACGTGAGGAGATGATGCGGGAGTTTCATGCTTCAGCTTGGGCAGTTCATCCCGGGGTTACCAAGATGTACCGAGACTTGAGACATTAGTACTGGTGGCCGGATATGAAGAGTGATGTAGCTGGTTTTGTTACAAGGTGTTCCACCTGTCAGCAGGTGAAGGCAGAACATCAGAGGCCAGCCAGACTGTTACAGTAATTACCCATCCTGGAGTGAAAATGGGATGATGTCACGATGGATTTTGTGACTAGTTTTTCGAGGTCACCTCGAGGCAATGATGTCGTGTGGGTTGTTGTGGACAGACTCACAAAGGTAGATCACTTCTTGCCGATCAAGGAGACCTTTGGTATTGACGATCTCGGGAATTTGTATATCCGAGAGGTCGTACGTCTTCACGGGGTCCCTCGTTCTATCGTTTTAGATAGGGATGCCTGTTTTATGTCTCGTTTCTGGCATAGTTTTCAAAGGGCACTAGGTACACAGGTGATTCTGAGCACAGCTTACCACCCTCAGACCGATGGCCAGTCATAGTGTACGATACAGGTGCTTGAGGACATGTTGCGTGCATGCGTCCTAGACTTTGGGGGCTCTTGGGAGAAGCATATACCCCTAGTCGAGTTTTCCTATAATAACAGCTTTCAGGAAACTATTGAGATGGCACCATACAAGGATTTATATGGTAGACCATGCCGATCACCTTTGTGTTGGTTAGAAGCAAGTGAGGCAGCTTTACTGGGTCCATGTCTTGTGCAGGATACTTTTGAGCAGGTTCAGTTGATTCAGAAGCGGATGGCTACCGCGCAGTCTCGTCAGAATTCTTATACTAATCGCCACAGACGACCTTGGATTTCATGGTCGGGGGATCAAGTTTTCTTGCATGTTTCACCGAGGTTGGGACACAGGCAGATCAGGAGACAGGGTAAACTTTCACCGAGGTATGTGGGGCCATTTGAGATTCTGGAGAGAGTTGGGCCAGTCGCCTATCGGTTGCAGTTACCACAGAGGTACCAAGCCATTCACGACGTCTTTCATGTATCTCAGTTGCACCACTATCATTCAGACCCATCTCACATCTTTCATCCAGAGGAGGTTGAGCTGGAGGAAGATGCATCCTTTGAGGAGCATCTGATTCGTATTGTTGATAGAAGCATGAAGGTTCTCCAAGGCTGTTCAGTTCCTCTCATACGAGTGCTATGGCATTATGGTCGAGTGCAGGACGAAACCTGGGAGCGGGAGACTAATGTACGTGCTCAGTGGTCGGAGTTATTCATGGCTATATCTTCACCACCCTTGGAAGGGCAATTCGGGGATGAATTGCTTTAAGGGGGGAAATTTGTAAGAACCTGGTTCTTAGTTTTGAGGTACGGGTTTCTTCTTTTCTCTTTTCCTTAAGTTTTTTTCAGAAAATAAGGAAAATTGGGAAAAATCCTAAATTTTAGAAGTACACACCATGTACTTTTGGCCGTGTGGGATGAGTACACGGGGCATGTGGCCATTTCGGCGATGAAGGGTGTAGAAACCGACTACACATCGTGTAGTGGTCCTTTACACATCGTATAGTCAGTCGGCAGAAAAATAGTAATGCGGTGGACAGCTGTGTGACAGAACACACCGTGTACTCAAGAAGACATGTCGTGTATTCATGTTGGTAGATGAACAGTGCCACACTAGTGGAGAACCGCCAGAGGAACAGTTAAAAATGGGAATTGCACGCCGTGTACTTAGAAATACATGTCGTGTACTTTGTTTTTTCACTTAAAATGGGAAGTATCCTCCCCTATTCACAAGACTTAGAACGGGAAGAAGGAGCGGAAGAGGGAGACCAGAGCTTTGGAGATCCGCCGAGCGCACGTCGGGAATCCTTTTTCAGCACCGACAATCTCCCTGGAACCGCACGGGTGAGTTCTCCCTTCTCCTAGAGTAGTTCTTACCAATTTTTTCCTGTAGGGAAGTTATTTAAGTTTGAATGAGGTTCTCTTTCACCTCAGATCTACATCGTTATCGGACGAATCGAGGATCGTTGTTCGCGTATATCGTTTGTGGGTGTTAAAGGTAAGTGGCTTGGTGTTCATATTCCAAATGTTGTGCGTTTTTGTGTACCATTGTGCCACAAACCCATGATGGGGTTTCATGTGGCTGAGGCCATGGCTATTTTAAATACCTAGAATTTAATATGTAATTAATTGTGATAATAAATTGCTGTTTGGGATCGTTGCTTGGATCCAGGACCATCCTGAGGGGTGCGTTACTCTGTTTAGTTGTTTTTCCAGGATACTCGAGGGTATGCCATGTTTAATTATGCATTACTTTTTCCTTGAGAGGAATTTTATGTAAATTACATGTTTATATGTTGTGCATGGCCTGGTTACTACAGCCTGAGGGAGGTGTTTTACTATAGCCTGGGGGCATGACAGTATTAGCCTGACGGAAACATCCTATTTTTTCTAAGGGAAACCTTTCATGCCTGAGGGTTGTGACTTCTATGCCTGAGGACAACACTTCATACGCCTGAGGGAAATTTTTGTTATGCCTGAGGGAAATACCTGTGGGTTGGATTCTGATTACCTGAGGGTAAGGTTTTGCTTGTATGAGGACGCTGACTGCTTACATAGAAATTCACTTTGGTGTTTTCTTAATATTAAATGGTTAAAAGAATAATTAAAATGGAAATATAACTGGTGAAGTTAGTTACTTTTGAGTACTGGTTAGTTTATTTCATTTACTACTGCACACTATTGTTGCATGTTTACACACGGTTGAGAACGGGCCTTTGGTGTGTGCCTACTGGGAAATTATTTCTCACACCCTATTTGGGTCATGATTTTTGGCCCAAACAGATTATACTACTGTAGGTGTTGATAGGGGAAGGATTCCCTATACAGGTACTTGATTGCTACGGAGGAGTAGGGGATCATGGGACCGGGCTGAGGCTCGTGATGCTACCAGCTGTTTTGTTCTGTTTTTCTTTTCAGTACTTGTACTGTACTGTATTGTTGTGTAACATGTTCTGGATGCTTTCATATAATTTGAGGCATGTTGTACCATTATTTATATACTGATTGGTTATATCTACTACAGTTTTTTAACTCTGTTATGTATGGTTTACTGCTTCCGCTGTTGTTGTATGTTTTATTTCATTCTGTTGCGCTACACTTTGACAAATGAGGGCATAGTTTCCCCACTATCAAACCTGGGCCCTCACTGCTAGTCGGCAGCCTCTGGCATTTGGGGAAATGCGCTTGAGTTCACGTGGCGAACCGGGTTTGGGGCACCCGTGGAGGGGCACCTAGATCCGGGACGTTACAGATGTTATAAACTATATAACATAAAACTTGGAGCACAGGTCCAAGCATCACAACCTTAAACTGTGTGCAAGATTTCGTCGAGATGTTCTGTTTTGCAGGTCCTCCTAGGTTCTTCATTTCACTTTGGGTTATCTATCCCCTATACCAAAAACCCCCTTTGAGATACAAAACCTTGTGATCCAATAATAAAAACATTAAGCTATGTGAGACTCACCCCCAATTCTTTTAATTGGTGAAGGGACTCCAAGGCACACTATTTTTGTCAGTTTTGAATCCTCTAGAATCATATGAACCTTTATGGGACAGATCTTCCTTAGTTCCAAGCATCATTACCTTAAATTATTTTCAACCATGTGGTCTAAGATCTATAACCTTAAACTAGGAGTCATGTTCCAAACATTATGACCCTAAACTATTTGAAACTTCTTAGTCTGATTGGTATGACCTTAAACTACCAAAGGCAAGAGGAAAAACATCTTTCAGGTTACGAACCTATAAGGGAAACCTTAGCAAGATTTAAATTTCCTCCATTAGGTCACTCCCATGACATGGGTAGAAATAAGGGGACAAAAATAAAGAGGTAGAAAGCCAGTAGGGACCCACTACATACTGACAAGAACTTGACTGTGCTCACTAAACCTGTTAGTTCAAGAAAAATTTAGAGCCAAGTCATGATCTCTATTTGCCTTATGAGTTCCTCTAGGGAGAACCCCAACTATCTTACCCTCATACACCCCTTCTACCTATGTTTGGGTGGGTGTTATTCAAATCATTTCTGATAAGTCGAATATATATATATATATATATTGGATGCTTTTATTTAATGTTTAATCATAATTTATGAAATAATTCATTGGGTTTTACTTTGTTTTAATAGGGAATAAGAATTTAATAATAAAGGTAGGACATGATGAAAAATCATAAAAATAATTTTGACACGTCATGAATCTAAATTACATGACGTGTGCTCCTCGAGTAGAGCATATGCTAACCGAAGGCTAACCTATGAATCCAAAGTACAAGGTGTGAACCAAGTACATGATTTTAATCCATATTACATGTCGTGAAAGGCTAAAATTTCAAACCTGATGAGATACACAATGTAGGCTCAATACATGATGTGAAGATTTCAAAACCTAATTACCACCAAAGATTCAAGCTATAAAATTTGGAGACCCAAGATATTCATATATTAATACAGATCTGAAGTACATGGTTTCAAAGACAAATACACTTTGTGAAATCCTTGATATAGAATCCAATTAAAGCATATAAATGATGTGAACCATTTAAACATCGTGTAACATTTGAAGTCTATATAAGTGCAACAACCCTTACATGCATAGAGAGTTCAGATGCCCAAAACATCTTTCCTACTTTATTATTTTTCTCTTTTTTGTTTTCATTCCAGTTTGTTTATATTTCTTTCTTTTATTATTTTATTTATTCTATTGTTTTTACTTTTTATTTCAATACTTGTTCTTTGCATGTTTTTTTCCAATGATTGAATCCAATCCTATTGGCCATTCAACTTCATCAATTTTTTTGTTCTTTATTTTTTCTTCATTCAAGTTAGTATTTTATGGCTTTCATAGGATTTAAATTATGGATTTCTTTGATTTAAACTATTTATTCATTATGTCAAGCATGTTTCCTATTTACCTACTTTCATTTAATATTGTCATGCATGGATAGTACACTCAGGGTTAGGGGTGAAGAGTAAGGTTAGATTTAAATAAAAACTTGGTAACCCTATGGAAAGTAATTAGGTGGAAAAAAAATTTAATCTCATTATTTTGCAACTACCCTAACCACCGAAGGTGTAAAATGAAGGATCCTTGACCTAATTTGAGTTGAGAAGCCTAGAAACAATAGTCTTTGATTCTTTCTATATTGAATACAATCTTCCTACATTGAGGTTTTTGACTATATCTAGACCAAGGAGTAGTTTCCTACTTAGGTAGATCTAATTGGTTGGACCAATATCAATTGGTGGCCTTTCTACCACTTTTCAGCCTAAGCCATAGGTCTATCCCAAGATAGATTTAGGATTAAAATTTTCATATACAATAAAATTAACCCTTAAACATTTCTTTAATCTAAGTTAAATCCCAAAATACATAGTTTTTAGAAAACCTAAACCTAAGAGAGACTATGAATTCTCCTTATAATAGGTTCATACTACTAGGTTGTCTGCCAACAAGCTATCCCTGTGGGTTCAACCCTGGACTACCACTTTACTATTCCTTATTATATGAGTGTAGTTTGGGAAATATGAATTCTAATTTGATCAATTCCCACATGTAATCAATGATATTGTGCAATCCGGTCAAATTCTTGCGTCTTTGCTGGGGATTGTTGTTCTTAGGCACAATGACCTTTAGTAAAAACCTAGGATTACCTCACCCCTTCCTTTCCCCCTTGTCCATTTTTACAATTTTACCTCATAGATAAGAACATGAATATGATCTTTTTTTGGATAGTGCATGCATCAGGGCCTTTTGACTCATTCAAGGAACCTTGATGGTTAATAATCGCTTGCTCTCAATCCCGTTATCAATATATTTTCAGTTTCCTACCAACATTTTTCAATGGATGAATGCAATAATATTTCACCACCACACCCGTCAAATACTCAATATACACCACTCAAATTTCAGGAAGAGAAACTAGTGTTGTAGGAGAACACCATCATGGATTATGAATTTCCGTCCATCATAGGTTCTACACCTATCAATGTGTTCCCTTCTATTCAGGTGTACTCATTCGAGATAAAACTTAGACTAATCCATATGATCTAGAACATGGGGAAATTTAGTGGTATTCAAATCAAATATCCCCATGAACACATTTCATATTTCCTAGAGGTTTGTGACACCTTTTTTAACCAAGGTGTATCCTAAAAATCCATTATACTTCATGTATTTCCACTCTCCTTTCATGATAGAGCCAATGATTGGATTAAAATTCAAGATCTTGAGTTTATAATGATCTGAGACGATTTAACAAAGTAACTTATGGATAAATATTTTCCACCAATCCAAACCTAGAAGCTCAAAAATGATATCCAAAAGTTCAACCAGGCAGATAGAGAATTAGCCTGGGAAGCTTAGGACTGTTTTAAGGAATTGACTTGGAAGTTCCCACATCATGGACCCGATGTGTGGCTAAAACTTTAAAACTTATACCAGGGACTCCAACCAAATGCACACATAGTTTTGGATGCCACTGTTGAAGGTAGGCTAATTTTCAAGTCACCTAAAGTTGGTAGATCATTGTTAGACAAGTTTTTACATAATTATAGTATATGGAATAGTGATAGAGGACCACCCAGACATGGAATCCATCAGGTGGAAGAGAACACCCATATAACAGCACAGGTTGAAGCTATCAAAAATAATCTTGAGTATTTCCAGCTACCCACTCCACCGCCACCCCTCTTACCCCCATTATAGAGATAGAATCATGTGAAATGTGTGGTGACCCACACCCATATTAGGAATGTAGGATAGGATTATATAAGCATCAAATCCAATATTTCAATGATGTCAATTATAATGAAAATAATTAGTAGTACCAACATCCCCAACAATACCGAAAACTGTACTATCAGTAAAGATTGAATCAGTAGTTGTAATAACCTAACCAAAGTTACTATCAGTAGAATATTGGAAAAGTACCACCAAGGAACTAAGTACCACTTGGGCACACACAAAAAATTCCAACTCCTCAATAATAGAAAAAAATTCTTCAACAAACTTTCCCCCAAGGGCCCAGTAGCAATTCCAGCAAATTCCACTAGGACCACCAAAAAAATACCAGCCTCTTTAGTCCAATATTGAGAACCTAATAAATTCATTAATTAATAAATAAAATCAGATGATGATGATCCAAGACACTATAATTTAGAATCAAAGGGTAGCCCTCTGAAACCTTGAACATCAAATTGGGAAAATTTATAAGATCCCATCAGATCAATTACCGGGTAAATTTCCTGATAATATTGAGACTCATCCAAGAGAAGTGGTGAAGGATAAATTTATTAGGAGTGGCATGATGCTAGATTTTAAGCATCCATGCTTAGGTGGAGAAAATAAGCTTAAATAATATGATAAACATACTACTATCATTACTAAGGAAGACAGTGATAGAACAAATAAAGTTTTTCAAGAGAAAAATATAGAAGTATAATCAATTGAGAAAGATCTAGTAAATGAGAATCCTAAAAATGATGATGTTTATGTGGAAAATCCACCATAAAACACCCTCTTCCCTTTCTAGATAGGATGACACAAGCTAAAATAGAGGTAAATTACAAAAAAGTTTCTTGGGATGTTTAAACAATTACACATCAACATTACCTTTATAGAAGTGATTTTGAAAATGCCTACTTATGTTAAGTTTAAGAAAGAATTTATTTATTTTAAGAATAAAATGGAAGATTTATGATTCATCTACCTAAATTAAGAATTCTCCACAGTTGTTCAGTGTAATCTACCTCTGAATATGTGATTCCCCAGAATTTTCTCAATTCCTTACACTATAGGAACATGAAATTTCCAGAAAACAATGTGCAATGTTGGTTCAAGTATCAATATCATGCCTATGAGTGTCTTTAAAGTGATGGGGATCAAAGAATTTAAACCAAAAAGAGTGGCAATAAAACTTTCTAACCACTCAGTCAATCACCCTTAAGACTGCTCACGGACATCTTAGTAAAGGTTAAAAAATTCATCTATTATGCTGATTTCCATATCTTGGATACGAAGGAATAAGGTGATGTTTCCATAATTATAGGGATATTATTTATCTTCACTGGGAAGGTAGTATTTGATGTAAACCAAGGAAGGTTAGTTTTTAGAATCGGTGATAAACAAATTGTTTTTGATTTAGTGAAGGCCACCAAGAAAAGTGGAGAGTCATTTGATTATCAAGAAATATCTCTTACAAAAGAGAACGATGATGATATGATCAGTAAGGATGAAAAAAGAACCTATTTCCTAATGAAAATAAGTACATTAATCACAGGAATTTGAATTACACTAAAATTTTATCAAGGGATATCATTCCATCATTATTACCCTCTATCATCAATAATTATTCCACGAGGGGAGTGTCATTACTTTTAAATTAATCTAAATGGAAGAATTTATAGATATCAATAATAAATGAAGTGATATCTGGGGGTGACTCAGGATAGGTTAAATGGTTAGATTAGAGTTAAGGAAGGTTTAATTACACTGGTGATGGTTTAGTGGTGTACCCACAATTTATTTAAAGATTCATAATTTTTTTAAAAAAATCACATCTTGTAAATACAATACATGTTATGAAAACTTTGGGCTCAGAAAAATAATAAAACCAAGCATTAAATTTCATGTATTAATTAAAAAACAATAAAATATTGTGGAATATTTAAAATCTTTGAACCCTATCATCAAATAAATGCACCCAAAAATCTCATCCTTCCCTCCCCCATGTGACCCACTTCCGACCACTAGCCTTTTTCCCTCATCATGCAACATTCCTCTTCCCTTCCTCCTCATTTTCTCTAGCCATTCAAATGTACAGTACCATACTATACCTACCTTACTCATTTCTCTCTTATGAAAATGGGCCACACTAAAACTGTGAAGTGTTCGGCCCAACGAGATGACCATCCTCCATCTACCAAGTGTCCAAACGTTGTACCATTATCAACTCCTGCAATGTCATCCCCCCACTTTATGTATCTGGTTCGACTACCCATCATCCTCTGAAGAGTTACATACCACTTTCATCTCATCACAGGGTGTTTCCCTGTGCCCACACCTTCACCCCTACCATCATTTATCCACCCCAAGAATAAGTTATACTTGGTCCATCTACAGGCCAAGCAGATGAGGTCCAACAAGGCCCTGGACCTAGCTTTTCTTGAGAATATCCATGTGCACGAGGAGGTACTTTATCTTATAACCTAGATGCACCTCCTTAGCATCACTGAGGTGCATCAGGAGATGTTTCAAGAGCTCTTCCTTGAGTTCTTGGATACAATGGAGATCGATGTGGCACATGTCACCTTCCACCTTAGTGGAAGGGACTAGAAGCTCACTCTAGGTGACTTTGGAATCGAGATCAGTATCTACAACAAGGATTTCATCACTTACCATACTTACGATACCATGTGATCGGACCCAAATAAGATGGATGTGGTCAAAAGCTGGGTATTAATCAACTGAGACCCATAGATCATCCATGACCCTCGTATGATGAAGAGAACCTAGCCGTGGGGTTATGCTCTCCAGATTCTCCCCCAGTATTTTTCTCATGCATGGATCACTAGAGGTAATTCTCATGAAAAAATACATAATATTGAGGTGGCCATCCTTAATTCTTCCATGGGTGGTCCAACCATCAACATGTCCCACTAGTTTTCCTTATATTACAAGAATCAGGTGCGACAAGCTTGTGGTACTCTCATGGGGGGAAACTTCATCATCCACCTTGTGTCTTATCTTGGTGTCTTTGCCATAACTTATCCTATTTTATCTATTTAAAATATGGATTTGATTTAAATCATAGTTCTTCACAAGATGGAGCTCTTAAGGAAGGTCGAGGGGTGCTACCAGTGGGCTATTGAGTACATCCACAATCTTGCTAAGGCTCCAGCTCTGCCCGCCCAGCCCCAACCTCACCTTCCCCTACCTCTTCCACTTCCCCTACTACCACCACAACACTACCACCCATGTCCCATATAAAAATACCCCACCATTACCATCATATATTTTTTCTATTCTATAGTTTCTACTAGAGAACCAGAGATAAATCTTCCATCACCTCAGCATCCATTTCATCGACCCATCACAGTTCACCAAACTCACCCCACCACCATCCCCTTAATATTCCCTCCCACCACAACCTAAAAACCCCACCACTACCTCCATTTATACCCCATAGAGCACCCATGTCAAACTCCATCTCGAGGTCATAGAACCCTCCACTTAGAAAGATTATCTTGTAGAGTAGTCATGATGAGGTATGGCCCCCACCATTCCTTCTACATCTGAGGTTCCTCTACTTGATCCAGCTTCCAGATGTATGAACCCAGTATGGATCTACACCATGCCACCACTTGTCACAAATGATCCCACTTTCAGAACCACGAAACCTCCTATGGTGGTCAATTAGCCATCCCCAATATCCATAAATGACATAGATATGGTAGGGAAGCTTCAAGAACCCACTGATCAGGAGGGGATACCGATGCAGATAGTGGAAATACTATATATACTATTTATTCATGTCCATGTACCCCTCCCCTATTTTATATTGTCTTGGGTGTTTATTTTTGCATTTCCATTATATTTCTTATTAATTTATGTATCATTTATCATATATATGGATGGGATATAGTTTTAATTTCATGAATTTATTACTTTATTTAATTTTCATTTATGCATTCATTTGTCCATGTCTAGCTCTGTTGCATCCTATATGGTCATTGACGATACTGTGAAGCCACCATATAGCCTTCCTCATGACATGTATCAACATATGGATGACATAGAGAGATAACTTGAGTAACTCTATCTCTAGATATTTACTTATAATGAGACTCCTCCATGATTTTCATGGAATTTATTACTTCCATATGATCATTCTGGGTGACCCATTTCTAAGGTAGTTAATCCCACAAAGTGCCCCTATGAGATTGAATATATAACCACCAATTTCTATAGGAGCAAGAGGATATCTGAGCTGGTGGATGACACCAAATGATTCTTTTTTTTCATCTTTATGACTGTCAATGTCATTGTTAGCACTTTATGGTTGGAAACCCATATATTTTTATTTCTATATTTTCATTATGATCTTATGACCTTTGTTTTTATTTTTTTATCATTTTATGTTCTTCAGTCAACTAAATAATATTTATAACCACTTCTTGCATTTATATAAGATGTTTTCTCATATTTCTTAATGTGTGAATCTACCCATTTTTCTACTTATATATTGATTAAACCTATATGTAATAATAGTTTATCTAGTTAAGGTATTTAATTTCTAACAATTTATACCGGTAGCCCAATTTCCAATAACCATCCAAAATGTTTCCCCATGGCATGAAATTTAATACATGGATATCTCAATTCATTAATTTTAAATTCTTAAGTGACATTAAATTTTTTTTTCAATGCTTCTATTGATATCTCTCTCACAATGATTTTTAGAACAGTTCAAAATTTGTATCATTTTAAGTGTGGGGGAGTTTTTATTGAGATTTATTGTTTACAAAATTAGATTTTTTTCACTATTCTATGATACATTTTTAATTAAAATCGTTATTTTAACTTTAAATATCATTAAACCCATTTCAATAAAAGATAAAGTTTGGTTATAGATTATTGAAATCCATTTGTATTATTGTTTAGATTTAACATGATTGATGATTTGAGTAATTTAATTCTAATTCTAAATTCTTGCAATTTATTTTGATTAAATTATTACTAGATATTATGCCTTAAGTGATTAGTAGTTATTTTATATACTCTCATTACCAAGAGGATTATATACCTACACTTTCATATTCTTTCCTGGTCATATTTCTTGAGAGATAATTAGGGCATGTAAACCTATCATAACTTTCATTGGAATATTATTGAGGTTATTATTGAAAAAATACACTGTTAAAATGATCAAGACAATCCTTATTGATCCAGTTATCATGAGACCCACCTGTGCATATATCATTCTTTATATCGTATTATCCATGAATAACATTATTAGGATAGAACCATTTAAATCCTATTATCCCTTCCTACCCAACTCTTGATACTATGCATGATTTTCATTTGAATAAGCATGGGGGATTTTTCATCTCTTCGATACATGGAATGTTAATACTGATGGGATTTATGGTGGATTTTTATCATATTTATTTGATATGGTTCATGATTAATTTTGGAATTTTCTATGCTTAACATGTTCCTTTGAAAAAATAAATATAAAAAAATGGTTTGTGTATTAGGAAGGTCAAAAGGTACCATTACTAGACCAATGAATCTTATGATGGTTCATACGTGGTTAGGTGATGGATGTGAGATCTGGCCTAGACATAATTTTGAAAAAATAAATAAAATAAAGAAGAGAAAGGTTCATGAAACATTATTTTTTTTCTTTCTTGATATATTCATGGACCCACTTTGAGCTGTTTGGAGCAAAAATACATTTTTGTCTCAGATGATTTACTTTATTACACTATTCACCATTATCATGCATTATACTTTAGAGATTACCCTCCTTTTTTAGCATGATTTTTATCATCTACCCACCTTCCCTCAAACTCAAAGATATTTAAACCATATTGCTTTAGCCCTCAAGGTTGATTTTGTATTTCTATTTACAAAGTGGAGATATTATAATCAACGCAGGTTTATAGTTAGGAACATGTATTTAGAGTATGATCATAATTACAGTTTTATTTTACCTATAGTGATGAGAGAAAATTCATTGTGAGGTAAATTGAAAAATGAGTACATATTTTGAGAAATAGTAATTAAATTGTAATTAAAAGAATAAAATAATTTGAATAAAGAACCTAACTATGGGCATGATTTATTTTCTTTGCATGATTGATTCTAGAGGACTTTTTTTTCTTATAGCACATTTTCCTGGTTGTAATGCATGTTTCTTGTTTAAAATATGTTTCATTTGGAATCCCTACTCAGATGGTTTTTTCTTGAGGATAATAAATTGTTCAAGTGTATGAGAATTTGATAATCTGGATATATATATATATTAGATTATTTTATTTAATGTTTAATCATGATTTTTTTAATAATAAACAAGGGTTTGGTTTGTTTTTTGGGGAATAGGCATTCAATAATCAAGGGAGGACATGCTAAAAAATCATAAAAATCATTATTACATATCGTAAATCTGAAGTACATGACATGTGATCCTTAAGAAGAGCATCTGACAGAAAAAGGACAGCCCGTGAATCCAAAGTAAAATGTATGAACCAAGTACATGATGTGAATCTATATTACACATCATGAAAGACTCGAATTTCGAACCTGATGAGATACATGATGTGATCTCATTACATGACATGAAAAGATAAAAACCTAATCACAGCTAAAGATACAATCCATGAAAACTGAAGATATAATATATTTATAGATTAATGTAGATCTGAAGTACATGGAATAAAATACAATTACACACCATGAAAGACTCGATGCAGAATCCACTTAAAGCACAAACATGATGTGAACCATTTACACATTGTGTAACTTTTAAAGTCTCTATAAACACATCGACACCAATGTGCAAAGGGATTTTAGACACCCAACACTTATTTCCTCCTTTATTATTTGTTTATTTCCCATTTTCATTCTAGTTTGTTCCTATTTATTTATTTTATTGTTTTATTTATTCCTTTGTTACTAATTTTGATTCCAAGACTCATTCTTTGTGTGTTGTTATGCAAACGCTTGAGGCCAATTCCGTTGGCTATTCAACTTTGTCCATTTCTGAATTCTTCATTGTTTCTTCATTCAAGTTAGTATTTTATTTATTTCATATTATTTAAATTATAGATTTATTTGATTTAAAATATTTATTCATTATGTCGAGCATGTTTCCCTTTTTCATGCTTTCATTTAATATTGTCATGCATGGATAATCAAATTAGGTTTAGGGGTTGATAGTAAGGGTGGATTTAAACGTAATGAATCTAGGAATCAAAACTTGGTAACCCTATGGATAATAACTAGGTTAATTTTTTTTAATCTCATTCTTTTGCAAATAACCTAACCATAAGAGGTAAAAAATGAAGGATCCTTGATGTAATTTCAGTTGAACATGCTAGGAACAATAGCCTGTGATTCTTTATTCCTAGAAGCCAAGATTCCTTTACTTGGGTTATTGATTATCTCTCAAACAAGGAATATTTTATAGTTTAGGTAGATCTAATTGGTTGGAACAAAATAAATTGGAGACCTTTTCAATGCTTTGCAGCTTAATCCATAGGTCTATACCAAGCTATATTTAGGACTATCTTTTTCCTATATACTAAAATTGATTGTGAAACCTTCCTTTAAACCAAGTTAAAAACAAAACTATATAGTTTTTAGAAAACCCAAACCTAAAAGAGATTGTTAGGACTCTTTTCAATTTGTTCATACCACTAGGTTTCTTACCTATAAGTTGTCCCTATGGGTTTGAACCTAAACTTCCACTTTACTATGCCTTAGTAGCTGAGTGTAGTTTTAGAAATATAAATTCCAATTTGATCAATGTCCATGCGTAATAAATGATGATGTGTGGGATGATTAGGTTCCCATGACCTAGTCATAAGATGCTAAACTATATGAATCAATGTCCCAATCATATGGTGTTAAACTATGAAATACACCATCCTCATTATATAATATTAAACTACGGTTCCATCATCCCAATCACATGATGTTAAACTACGTGATACATCATCATCACTATATGACGTTAAACTTCATGTCCATTATAACAATCACACAAAATTAAACTATATGATATATGATTCTCACCTTAAGATGTTAAATTTCTTGTCACCTCTAATAGCCCGAAGGCCTTTATTTTTTATTGATTTTTGATAATCCACCTTTCAAGGGGTGAGGTGGAACCCTTAAAAGGCCTGTAGGCGTAAGTATTACATGGCCCGTAGGCCTTAGAGGAATTCATTGCCCGTCATATTTAAACATTACATACAACCCAGACTAACTACTTGGAACAGCTCCTCCCCAGCATCTTCATCATGAAATCATCTCTCCACCTTCGCATGACTGTTTGGCTAGGCTTTCTCGTGCATGCACAGGCTTGTCCCGATGGCGGGTTCCATACCCTCTCATTCACAAAATCCATTTAGATTCTACTATGGTGAAAACTCCTTGCTCCTCCTCTTTTCTAAAGCTTGTTCCTTGTAGGTTGTCTAGTTTGCATCTTCACTTAAGGTGGCCTAAAGGCCTTGAGGTGGCCCGAAGGCCTTACTGACCCGAAGGCCTGGGTGGGCCTAAGTCCTTAAAGGACTCGGGGACCAAATCGGTGGCCCGAAGGCCCAAATGGGATCATATTACCAGCTGCTACAGTGCCAAACAGTGCCTGTTACAGTTCCCACTATAGTGCCTACTACAGTTCTACACAGTTCCTGCTACAGTACTACTACAGTACTACTGCAGCACTGCTACAGTACCTCAGAAATTACCCCCCACCTGTATTTGATCCCGGGTCTCTTGGATGCACTTAAAAAGTCCTCACCAACTGGGCTGAGGCTCATGTGCATGTTAAATTTCTTGTAAATCATCTCAATCACATGACATTAAACTACACATTACATCATCCTCACCATATAAAATTAAAATATGTTTCCATCATCCTAATCACAAGATGTTAAACCACACGATACATCATCCTCACTGTATGATGTTAAACCATGTGTCCATATTCCTCATTGAATGAAATTAATTTGAAGATCATCTTAGGACCTTACCTGAGAATCCCTTTTCCACTTTAGTGCTAGTCACCTACCACATCATTCATATTCTTCAACCATCGCTCGACATTTAAGATGATTCTCCCCTTGGAAGATGAGTCTTACCATTTTTCAAACTGATATGCCAGCCCAATGTGATCAAAAGACATAGTGGTGTATTTATGAGATTGTTAAACTCCATTCCAACAATTGATCAGTTAATCCCCATGGATTTTATCTTCCTTGAATTAGATCCCTATCACATTTCACATCCGAACAGGTCCCCCTTGACGACACGGTGTTGGCCATAATGGATCAATTACTGCCCTAATTACATGTCCTGAAATAATTTTGATGAAATTTTGAGATTGGTCCCATGTTTAAAACTTGTCCATTGGTCTACCCTCATTTATTTTTCCTCATCCCTGGTTAAATGATAACCGCTTATTTGTTTTGAACGTGGTTGGTAGTTATCCTCCATCATCACACCGCCCCATTTGTGTTCCAATTCTTAAGAATATCGATTCATGATCCTCACCACCCTTTTTTTCAGGTAGAATTCAATGCCCCTAAAATTACTGAATTCATTCACTAGATCACATTAAGAAAGAATGTTAGTTATGTTGAGAGTCTCACACTCTATCCAAATCTTTCTCAGTTAGGACACTCCTAGTGGTCGATAAAAAATTTTAGACCCTGAGTGTTCAACCCATATATGATACTCTCATATAAATGAGAATTATTCTATTTTTTTGTTATTCCCACACTTAGCATGACTCGTGTGGGATTAGGGATTAATTATCACTGCCTTATTAATACGATCAAATATGAAACAAAAATAAAACATGTTAAATCACACAGGGAATTTAAAATAATCCATCTAATGTTTGGGAGGGTCATACACATATTGGATACACTCCTTTATTATAGGATAAGGTAAATTCCCTAGGGATCAAACCCAATGATCAATCACTCAAGATTATCCAGCCTCTATTGAGTAGCCTACATAATCTGATGTTTCTCTACTAGATCAGCTACGTATTCTTCCATGATATGATGAACCTATTCATCCCAAATTCATACCCAATCCTCTTTTTCTTGGAACTTGGAAACCAAATAATATACCTCCTCTACCTTTTCCTCAGTATCCATCAGCTTACCCCTCAGTTGGCCAATGATCTATACTTGAATAGTGATGATGGCTGCATGATCCTATAGTAGCCTTTTTAGGCAAGTGATATCCTATTTAGCCACAAAAAGGGACTGAGTTCCCTAAGCCTTCAACTTATGCCAAGAAATATCAAACTCTTTCCACTTAGCATGTGCACGCTCGATAAGAAGGTATTTAACTTGTTCATAAAGGTTTCTAAAATCCACCCACCCAGTCCCTAGGCTGACCAGCTAATGGAAGAGAGACCCTACATGGTTTTGTAAATCAACCAGTGGGGTGTGGGTGATGTAATTTACCATGCTACTATATGATTTTTGTTGAATGGATATGCTCTATTTGGAAATTACTGAGCCATAATATTCAAATTCCTCAGGTGGTACAGACTCATATGGATGAAATACCACCAACACATCAGTGGATAGGTCATCTGCAGGCATGTCCTTAGGCAAGATGAACCCTAAATCCAGGGGAAGCACATACTCACTAGACCCCTCATCTGCAGCAGGAGCCTAAGATACCTCCTATGTAACCTCCAACGTAGGATTAGCTATCACAACCTCTTTGAAAAATTCCACTGGTGGAATAATTTTAACCACCTCCTCCAAGGCCTCAACTCCAATAGCTTCCACCAATGGTGCTTTTAGGATTGGTGTAGACATCATAGACTCTATAATTACCTCAGTTTATAGCATGATGTATTTCACCTCCATCAAGGGATTGAATTGAGAAACCTTATATTTTGGAACTTCTATGATAGAATCAACCACCTCACCCTCTTAAACATCCTTTTTCAAAGTCATAACATAATCTGTTGCTATTATCCCCAGGTTTAGCATCACCACAGCTGGATAATCTTCTAATACGGTTTGAACTTCCATTTTAAACACAAGGCTAACTAAGTGTGACTCATGAGGGGAAAAATTAAAGTAAAGGAGGAAAGGGGAAAGGGTTTAAAATAATATTACAACCTGATGAGTAGCTCAAATAGATTTATGAGAAATACTCTTAGCAAGGTAATTCCACTAGTATTCATCACCTTAGTTGTAGGCACCACTTTGGAAAAAAATTGGTTTCCTATAGCTAAAACATTAGGGAGAGGCCCTGCGCCCACCCCCTTAATGGTCAAGGCTCCCTCACCCTCTGTTAGAGGTCCATAATGAACCTCCCCTCACCCTTGCTCACCAATTCCTACTCAAGTGAAAAAGTAGTTAGGAATCAATTCTAAAAGATGAGTTATATGCAAGGAACACAAGATTATAGGATTTATTTGATTTATAGAAGGGCCTCCATCCATAGGAGAGTCCCAATAGTCATTGATTCCCTAAGAATACTCCTCTGACCCCTCTTGAGGAGGCACACATGTATCTAGATCACTTTTTTTGAGAAATATGTATAATAGGTCATACCCAACAACACCTTCACTCGGCTAATCAGAGGATACACAGTTCCACAATAGTAGATCAGGTCCTCCAGCTCTACTATGTATTTCATTTATTTAGAGCGGGAAACATGGAATCCTACCCTAATGTGGACCAACCCGGTAAGGAATATCCCCTCATCATTAAGATTCTTCCATACCATGTAGAGAGAGGTGAACTGTTTGTAGATTTCCAAAATGTATTAGGAATCAATATAGATAACATCACTAGGAACATCCAGGAAGTGCAATCAATTCCTCGGACCTTAGACATACGCTCTCAGGACTGCCCATAGGGTCTTCCTTCCTCATATTTCCACTTTACTAGGATTTTAGAGCCTACTACTTCTCCCCTCCCTACAATTCCCATTAGCACAAGACCAATCAGCTCTACAACCGCTACTCCACCCACTGAACTGGTCCTGCCTCTATAGCATGCCCCAACGGTCACTCATCCTCGACCTTGTGGTTGTGGGACCCCTCCTTATTTGGACCAAGTTGTTCACTTCCTCAGTATTTCCCTCGGATATGAACCATCCCAACTCAGTGCATAATCATGGGTGATCCCATAAGGAGTAGTAGGCAGTGTCAGTTCATTTCGTTCCCTCCCATATTCATGTGAAAACATGCTCCATATAAGAAAGAAGATCAAGGTTTTGTGTTCATTTCATACCTCCGTGTACACCCTCGGGGTTAGCCGTTGGAGGCATCATAACTACCTCACAAACCAATGTGGGGTGTATAGCTCATAAATCACCTTGCAGTCATCCTTCTCCACTAGTACCTCGACTTGAAAGTATAGGAGGTACGATCACTTATCAATATTTATCATGACTTCATCAGTCACCATCCCCATGAGAAGGGGGAATGGGTCAAAAATGATGTGGTCCACTGGACCTGTCCTCACCAACACATCAAATAAGCCCAATTTAAGAGGCTAAATCCCCATAATGTTCAAAATTGATGGATTTAAGTTTATTCTAGGAGGAGAGATGAGGTTCAAATAATCATATCCTCTCATATGTGCAGTGAACCAACCACACATAAATTAGAAGGGACCAAACACATGGAGATGAGTTTCCCCCTAACTAATATGGCAGAGCACCTTGTATGGCTTTCCTAACACCAGGAAAACCAAGTTGATGTAATTCCCCATTTCCAACACTACCTCCATGATGAAGGTGCTTGATAAAACACTATTTTATTGAATATTTTATTGATAATAAATGAAATAATTTCCTCACAATGTGTTAAATATGTTTATTTATAAAATATTTGGGATTTGATCATTCATTTGAAAATTTGGTGAAAATTCCAGTTTTACCCTTAATAGTGCATTGTAGTATTTCGAAGATAAATATTTTTATATTTATTATTTGAATTTGAAATTTTGTAACAGTGTTACTAGCTTCATTTTATACAACTTTAATTCATAACACTAGAGCTAAAGAGTGCATTTGGATGGAGTAAATGAGCCATTAATCCAATGGTGGGCTGGACTCGGCAGAATGGACATGGGTTCTGTATTTGGGCCATATATTCTACATACGGGCTTGGATTGAGCCCAAATTTTGAGAAAATCTCGGGGACATGATTTTTCACAAATAATCCTTCTGGAAGGCCGGTCAATTCACGCGTTTTGGAGGTCAAATGGGCGGTGAAAGTTGGAATAAAATATTTGGCCGAGTTTTTCATTTCACACTTAAAAAGTTATGTATCCCTAGCCCTCACAAACTCTATTTAAAGGGGGTTTTAACTCTTTGAGAGGGCTGGTCGAGGCTTTGGGAAGGTGTGGCCGAAAGGGTGTCTCTTGGGATCCCCTCACAACTCTTGGAAGAAGTAATCCTTTGTGAAAACCTCTCTTCCAAAAAGGCTCTCCTCTCTCACCTCTTCTTTGTATTTCTTTTCTTTCATGTTTGTTTCTTGAATTTTTCTTCAAATAATCTTCTGTGTTCATCTCTCTTCTTATTCTCTTAATCTTCTTAATTGGGTTGTAATCAAGAGTGGAGAAAAGATTGGGTTCTACCCTTTCAATCTGTTGCTTATGCAAAACGTCTCCACGATGACTACACCACCCATGGAAGAGTAGTTCTTTTTAGTAATCGATCGACCTCTATCCTTCTTCATTCATTTATTTTGAATCAATGAGCTACTGTAATTAACATATTATGATCTATTAATTGAGTTTTTAATTTAAATGAAACTAAGCAAGCAATCTAATAGTTAACACAAAACACGCGAGGTCGGGAATTGTGTGAACTGTGAGAGCGCAACCTTAACCGGTAATTCAAAACCACATGGGATCAATTTGTAGAGTTCAAATATAATCCATAAACTCAATTAATCCTCATTTCCAGAGTGGTTATGTGCCTTAATTTACCACTGACCATAAGCTAATTTTAGAACATCAATCAAAGCAGGGTGTTGTGATTGCATGTTCCGAAGTTAGCCTAAGGTTAAAATTTACTTCAATCTTCGTGGTAAAGTTAATTCTCATATGGTTCAGGATTTAACAAATTAAGGGATAATAATTAAGTGAATATTAATTTAAATGATAATGATTAATAAATGATTGAAGAGTTATAGTTAGATCGATTACGTCTTTTAAATATTGTCTAAACAAACATCTTTTTGTTGTGTCATTTTAATCGAACTTCATTTCAAAACTAAAAACAAAAAAAATACAATCTTCTTCCAGAAAACTTCTTCTAGATTCATAAACTACAAAAAACCCCAATCCTTTAAAATAGTGTTTTTATTTTATTCTCTTTTATTTTATTTTTAGAATACCTCTAATAAGTTTTTAAATTCACTTCCTCCTTTGAGAGACGACCTTGGTCAGCCACTCTGCTGCACCTAAGTACCCCAAATTACACTAATCATTTGAGGGCGCCCACGACAGCGCTCTTTCAAATTGGTGCCGTTGCCGGGGAGGCAAGTAATTATTTCAACCAATTAGAGGTATTTATTTTATTTTACATTTTATTCTCTTCCTCTCTTCTTTCTTCCTTCTTTACCCAATCTGATTTTTCTTCTTCTTCTTTTATTTTCTTCTACTTCTTTTTGGACCATCAACTCAAACTTCTCATTTTTATTTTACTATGGTCCACTTTCTTTCTTTTCATTTTTATTTGATCTATGACACGAACTAATCTCGAATATCTCTTAGATCTTGACCCTGAGATTGAACGTAGCCTTAGGGCACGAATCAGACATTCTCAATCTACGGGAAGTTTCAATATTCAACCAGTTGGTGAATTCCTCTCTTCTGGAAACATTGAAATTGGAAGCAATTCAAATTCAAACATAAAAGAGGAACCAATGGCTGGAAATAATGGAAATGAAATTAATAGAACCATTCGAGAATTGGCTGCACCTGATATTAACTATCAACCAAATTGTATTGCATACCCAAATCTCGAATCGGACTTTGAATTGAAATCTGGATTAATTCACCTTCTTTCAAAGTTTCATGGCTTATCTGGTGAGGATCCCAACAAAAATCTTAAGGAATTTAATGTGGTTTGCTCAACTTTAAAACCAAGAAATTTTTCTGAAGATCAAATTAAATTAAGAGCATTCCCATTCTCACTTGATGGAGCTGCAAAAGATTGGATGTATTATTTGCAACCTGAATATGTAACATGTTGGAATGATTTGAAACGTCTTTTCTTGCAAAGATTTTTTCCAGCATCAAGGACAAAATCCATTCGAAAGGAGATATCGGGAATCAAGAAAGCACAAGGGGAGTCAATGTATGAGTACTGGGAGCAATTCAAGAAGTTGTGTGCAAGCTGCCCACATCACCAAATCAGTGAGCAACTACTCATCCAGTACTTCTATGAAGGACTCACACCTATGGAGAGGAGCATGGTGGATGCTGCAGCTGGAGGAGCATTGGTGGACAAGACACCAGTAGCTGCACGAGCATTGATCGACCAAATGGCCCAAAACTCTCAACAATTCGGTGATAGAGGTACACCACATGTTCGAGGAGTACATCAGGTAAGTCCTTCTTCTCTTGAGAGTCATTTGATTGATACCAAGTTAGAAGAATTGACAACTATGGTGAGGCAGATTGCATTGGCTCAAAAGACATCCCAACCCCCTCCTTCAAGGCCATGTGGCATTTGCACTGAGACAAGCCACCCAACTGACTGTTGCCCACAACTACAAGAGACAGAAGATTGTGCAGCAGTGTTCCCTAGGAGACCATTTCAGCAGCAGCAACAACTATATCCCCAAAAGAAGTTTGATTCATTTGCTCCAACATACAACCAAGGGTGGAAAGATCAAGCGAACATGAGGTATGGCTCTGGACAACAACAAAGGCCCCCCTTTCAACAAAACTTCCAGCAGCCTCCGCCTTACCAGCAGGGTTTCCAATAACCCCAAAGGAGATTTGAAGCCCAAGCATAAACAAGCCAACAACAAGGGAATCCCCCACCAAAGGTATATTCTAACACTGATGATCTTTTGAAGCAAATTGTTCTTGATCAACAAAATGAGCTGAAGAGTCAAAGTTCGGAGCTGAGGGAGTTGAAGACTCAAATGAGTCAGATTGCCACCGCCCTCCATGAACTTGTGAGTAAGAATTCTGGAAATCTACCTTCCTAACCCACTCTAAATCCAAAGGGGAATGTTAGTGCCATCACATTTAGAAGTGTGAAGCAAATGAATGATACATCTGGACCTACCATTCCACCGGGATTCACCTCTACTCTAGAGAAGCCGCATTCCATACCAACTGATGAGCAATCAAAGGAGAAAGATAAAGGTAAGAAAAATATTGATGATGTACCTCCTAAACCCCTTCCTTTTCCAAACAGGGTTTTTCAAACCAAGAAGATGGATGAAGAAGAAATGCAAAATGAGGTTTTGGACACATTCAAGCGTGTGGAGATCAACATTCCTCTACTTGAATCCATTAAGCAAATTCCAAGGTATGCGAAATTCTTAAAAGAACTTTGTACCAATCGAAGAGGGCTCAAGGGAAATGAGAGGATCAACCTTGGAAGGAATGTCTCAGCACTCATTACACCAACTCTAGCAATGCCAACAAAGTGCAAGGATCCAGGGACATTCACCATCCCATGTACCATAGGGGAGTTTCACTTCTATGATGCTCTTTGTGATTTAGGAGCTTCCATAAATGTGATGCCTCACTCTGTATTCTCTTCCTTGCAGGTTGGTGAGTTGAAGCCGACAAAAGTAGTAGTGCAATTGGCGAATAGAGCTACGGCATATCCAACGGGAGTTCTTGAGGATGTACTTGTTCGGGTAAGAGACATGATCTTTCCAGCAGACTTCTATGTGCTTAACATGGAGGATGATCAGGTAAGTTCTCATGCCCCCATTATCCTAGGTAGGCCCTTCCTCAAAACTGCAAAAACTATCATAAATGTCAATGAGGGTACACTTTCCATGGAATTTGGAGATGAAGTTGTGATATTTAATGTTATGGATTCCATGAAGTACCCCTCTGAGGACCATTCTGCTTTTTTTATCTCCCATTTTGAACCACCAAGTAAAAACACCATGGAATTGGATTGTCCTATTCTTAGGGAGATTATGAGTATTGGTTCTATTTTGATGTCTAAGAGTACTTCTACACCCATTTCTAAGGAACAAGACTCTCTAAGATTTGATTTTGAAATGGAATCATATTCTGATTTTGATCATGTGAACTCTGATTATGACATGGCTATTGAGTATGCTGATGGATTTGGTGCTTTATTCTCTGATTATGATGATTTTTATTCTGATACTGATGTTCATTGTGCAGATATGTCTGTTGCATCAATTTCTCCATCCATACATCACCCACCTACATTGGAACTCAAGCCATTGCCCCCAAATCTCAAATATGCATACTTGCTCAGTGGTGATAGATTACCTATCATAATTGCTAACAATATCTCTTTTGAACATGAATAAAAACTTTTGAATCTTTTGAGAGATAACATTAGGGAAATTGGTTGGACATTGGCAGACATATCAGGTATTAGACCCTCCATTTTCATGCATAGGATTCTCTTAGAGGATGGGGCTAAACCGGTGAGACAGCCACAAAGGAGACTTAATCCCACCCTCCTAGAAGTTGTTAAGAAAGAAGTTGAAAAATTACTTGAGGCAGGTATCATTTACCCTATTTCTAACTCACAATGGGTTAGCCCTGTTCAGGTTATACCAAAGAAAACTGGTTTCACTGTTATAAAAAATGAAAATGATGAGTTAGTTCCTGTGAGAGTACAAAACAGTTGGCGAGTGTGTATCGATTATAGGAAACTAAATCAATCCACTCGTAAGGACCATTTCCCACTTCCATTCATTGACCAGATGCTTGAGAGACTAGCTGGGAAGACACACTATTGTTTCTTGGATGGATTTTCTGGCTATTTTCAGGTTCCCATTGCAGCAGAGGACCAGGAGAAGACAACATTCACCTGCCCATTCGGTACCTTTGCTTACCGAAGGATGCCATTTGGACTTTTCAATGCCCCAGGTACCTTCCAGAGATGCATGGTGAGTATTTTCTCAGATTTCATTGAGACCTGCATGGAGGTATTTATGGATTATTTTACAGTTTATGGGTCCTCATTTGATGAATGTCTCTCTAGTTTGGGTGATGTGTTGCATCGTTGTATTGAGAAGAATCTGGTCTTAAATTTTGAAAAATGTCATTTCATGGCCGAAAAGGGAATTGTCTTAGGTCATATAGTCTCACAACATGGCATTGAAGTTGATAAATCTAAGGTAGACATTATTTCATCACTCCCATATCCTACATGTGTGCATGATGTTCGATCATTCCTTAGGCATGCTGGATTTTATCGACGCTTCATCAGAGATTTTAATAAGATCGCTCTACCCTTATCTCGATTGCTTCAAAAAGATATTGACTTCAATTTTGATGATTCATGCAGGGTATCATTTGATGAGCTGAAGAAGTGTCTGACCACTCCACCAATCATACAGCCCCCACGGTGGGACCTTCCATTTGAGCTTATGTGTGACGCCTCCAACTTCGCGGTTGGAGCTGTCTTATCTCAGAGGGTGGATGGACGTTCACATGTGATCGCTTATGCATCGAGGACATTTGATTCATCCTAATAAAACTACACTACCACAGAAAAGGAGTTTCTTGCTGTCATATTTGCTTTAGATAAATTCCGTTCATATTTATTGGGCTCTAAAGTAGTTGTTTTTTCTGACCATGCAGCTTTGAGGTACCTCCTGAAGAAGCCAGATGCAAAGCCACGACTTATCTGTTGGATGCTCCTTCTTCAAGAGTTTGACATCGAGATAAAGGACAAAAAGGGGTCAGAAAACATGGTGGAGGACCACATGAGTAGGCTTACTCACACACTAGAGGATGACACCTTGGATCAAGTACCACTTCGGGACACTTTCCCTGATGAGCATCTCTATACCATCTCAGGTACGCATCCTTGGTATGCTGATTTAGTTAACTACCTTGTTTCTTCTGAAATCCCTACAAATTTAAAGAAACATCAAGTCCAAAAACTAAAGAGTGAGTCAAGATTTTATGTTTGGGATGATCCATACTTATGGCGCATGTGTAGTGACCAAGTCATTAGGAGGTGTGTTCCCGATCATGAGTTTGAGTCTGTTTTGCATTTCTGTCATACACTTGCTTGTGGTGGACACTTTGGACCCCAACGGACAGCTAGGAAGGTTTTGGACTCTGGATTATATTGGCCTAGATTATTCCATGATGCCCATGTGTTTTGTAAGTCATGCTCTCGTTGCCAACACACTGGGAACATTTCTAAGAGACATGAGATGCCCCGACAACCCATACTATTCTGTGAGATTTTTGATGTATGGGGCATTGATTTTATGGGTCCTTTTCCTAGTTCATTTGGATTTTTGTATATTTTGGTTGTTGTTGATTATGTGAGTAAATGGGTGGAGGCCAAGGCCACCAGGACTGACGATTCTCATGTTGTAGTGGATTTTGTCAAGGCTCAAATTTTCTGCAGGTTTGGAGTATCAAAGGCCATCATCAGTGACCAAGGGACACACTTTTGCAATAGTAATTTTTATTCCCTCCTTTGAAAGTATGGGGTGACACACAAAACATCAACACTATACCACCCCCAAACAAATGGTCAGGCTGAGGTTTCAAATCGTGAGTTGAAACAAATCTTGGAGAAAACCGTGCAGGCAAATAGGAAGGATTGGAGCAAGCACTTAGATGATGCATTGTGGGCTTATAGAACAGCATACAAGACCCCCATTGGTATGTCCCCATTTCGGATTGTTTTTGGGAAAGCGTGTCATCTCCCAATGGATGTCGAGCATCGATCTTATTGGTCTATAAAGAAATGCAACATGGATTTGGCCCAAGCTGGAATCCAAAGGAAGCTGCAAATTCAAGAGCTTGAGGAGATTCGACTATCATCATATGAGAACTCAAGGCTCTACAAGGAAAGATCAAAAGCAGCTCATGACAAAATGATCCAACAAAGAGAGTTTCATGTTGGAGAGAAAGTCCTTCTCTACAGTTCACGACTGAAGCTGATGCCTGGTAAGTTGCGTTCCAGATGGTTAGGTCCTTATATTGTGTCTAATTTTTTTCCTTATAGTGCAGTGGAGATCACACAAGAGGACACTGGAAGGAGCTTTACAGTCAATGGGCAACGTTTGAAGAGATAAATTGAGGGACATCCTACTGATGCAGTGGATTTTATCACACTGCATGACCCCATCATCACTTGATCACATCAGGCTGTTCCTAACCCTTTCACTTTTATATTATTTGTCCTATTTAAAAATTATACATTTCATGTGAATATATCATCTCATAGGTTCACATTGAAAACAATTCAATATTTTAAGTGTGGGGGAGGGAACCTTTTAGTTTAGTAATTTCAATTGCTTTCCTGTTCAAAAAAAAACCAAAAAAAAATTGTGTGTTTTTCAAAATTTGTGTGTTTATTTTACAATTTTCTGTGTGTTTTTGAAACTTTTGGGCTGAAATGATTCTCATCACCATTTTTAAATCCATATCAATAAGTGAAACAATTTACCCCTTGAAACTAAGCTTAAATGAATGCTGAAATGACTTTGTTTCAAGTTCAAATATTTAGTAATTTCATGAAAAGTACGCTGAATTTTGAATCCCATGCCAATCTCACTGTCTTTATATTTGAAATCACTTTCCTATGAGGATTCTAAACCATTATTTTCATATTCTTTACATTCACCTCACTTCTTGAGAGAACCAAACCATACTTGATTTAACCAGAATTTGATCTATTCCTGTCAAAACTTGAGGGTTTGAGGTACTTATGTTTGAATGATTGAGGCATTTGTTTGGTATTAAAGCCCCTATTTCAAAGAATCCTTTTTTTATAATGGCCTACCTTGAATATTTAATCCTTGTATCCCTTAGAAGCCATGCAAATACTGTTAGGTTAGCCACATTACAAGCCAATTTTCCCTATCCAACCAACTCTTGAAGTGAAATTGCATAATCTAGTTGAGCTTAAGTGTGGGGGAAGCTGTCTTGTGTTTTGCCACCACATTCTGTGATACTTTGGGTGGAAAATTAAATTCTGAAGAGATGTGTTTGCTGCTAAAGAAAGTCATTATATTGAAAGTTGTGCCTTTTCTGGAGCTTTCATGACAAGTGAAGTTGTGCCTTTTCTGGAGCTTCTAATTGAGGTGGAAAGTTGTGCCCATCTGGAGCTTTCAAGAAAATCATGTTTGAGAAGATTGACATTTTTTATGCTGAAATGATGAATGGTGTAAACCTTTCATGACTTTTCATGATGATGGAGATGAATTGGTACTATGGGGATTGAAGAGAAGACCATATTTAAGTGAAAATTAGATTAATGCAATTTTGCTTCAAAAGAGTCAAGCCCTCCTCATTCAGCCTCAGAGTTTTTCACATCTTAATCCTACCAACCGAAAGCCACAGAACAACCCTGAAAAGTCCTCATGATAAACATATGTCCTTGACTCACATCGGGTAGCGATGTAGGAATCTATCAAGCCTATGGTGACCCTTGTATGAGTTTGGATGAGAAAGACATTGCAAAAAAATTGATATTTGAGTGATGAGAGAAAATTCAAGCGAGGTAAGTGTTTTGTGCATGGGCGGATAAATGAAGTGGAAATATATTGAATGATATAAATGGAGAACTTGAAATAAGTTTTTTTATGAGGCATGATATCTTTTGATTCTTGGTGTGAAATTGATTGATCTTAAGGATATGTGTTTTAAAATTGGTTTTGATTTGATATTGATGTTTACTTGATATGAGGTTTTGCCCAGGTGTGCAAAAGGGTAAGTGTGGGGGAGTTGATAAAACACTATTTTATTGAATATTTTATTGATAATAAATGAAATAATTTCCTCACAATGTGTTAAATATGTTTATTTATAAAATATTTGGGATTTGATCATTCATTTGAAAATTTGGTGAAAATTCCAGTTTTACCCTTAATAGTGCACTGTAGTATTTCGAAGATAAATATTTTTCTATTTATTATTTGAATTTGAAATTTTGTAACAGTGTTCCTAACTTCATTTTATACAACTTTTATTCAGGACACTAGAGCTAAAGAGTGCATTTGGATGGAGTAAATGAGCCATTAATCCAATGGTAGTCTGGACTCGGCAGAATGGACATGGGTTCTGTATTTGGGTCATATCTTCTACATACGGGCTTGGATTGAGCCCAAATTTTGAGAAAAGTTCGGAGACATGTTTTGGCACAAATCATCCTTCTGGAAGGACGGTCAATTCACGCGTTTTGGAGGTAAAATGGGCGGTGAAAGTGGGAATAAAATATTTGTCCGAGTTTTTCATTTCACACTTAAAAAGTTATGTATCCCTAGCCCTCACAAAATCTATTTAAAGGGGCTTTTAACTCTTTGAGAGGGCTGGTAGAGGCTTTGGGAAGGTTTTTCCGAAAGTTTGTCTCTTGGGAGCCCCTCACAACTCTTGGAAGAAGTAAGCCTTTGTGCAAACCTCTCTTCCAAAAAGGCTATCCTCTCTCACCTCTTCTTTGTATTTCTTTTCTTTCATGTTTGTTTCTTGAATTTTTCTTCAAATAATATTCTGTGTTCATCCCTATTCTTATTCTCTTAATATTTTTAATTGGGTTGGAATCAAGAGTGGAGACAAGATTGGGTTCTACCCTTTCAATCCGTTGCTTATGCAAAACGTCTCCACGATGACTACACCACCCATGGAAGAGTAGTTCTTTTTAGTAATCGATCGACCTCTATCCTTCTTCATTCATTTATTTTGAATCAATGAGATACTTTAATTCACATATTATGATATATTAATTGAGTTTTTAATTTAAATGAAACTAAGCAGGCAATTGAATAGTTAACACAAAACACGCGAGGTCGGGAATTGTGTGAACTGTGAGAGCGCAACCTTAACCGGTAATTCAAAACCACATGGGATCAATTTGTAGAGTTAAAATATAATCCCTAAAGTCAATTAATCCTCATTTCCAGAGTGGTTATGTGCCTTAATTTACCACTGACCATAAGCTAATTTTAGAACATCAATCAAAGCAGGGTGTTGCGATTGCATGTTCCGAAGTTAGCCTAAGGTTAAAATTCACTTCAATCTTCGTGGTAAAGTTAATTCTCGTAGGGTTCGGGATTTAACAAATTAAGGGATCATAATTAAGTGAATATTAATTTAAATGATAATGATTAACAAATTATTGAATAGTTAGAGTTAGATCGATTACGTCTTTTAAATATTGTCTAAACAAACATCTTTTTGTTGTGTCATTTTAATCAAACTTCATTTCAAAACTAAAAACAAAAAAAAAATACAATCTTCTTCCAGCAAACTTATTCTAGATTCATAAACTACAAAAAAACCCAATCCTTTAAAGTAGTTTTTTTATTTTATTCTCTTTTATTTTATTTTTAGAATACCTCTAATAAGTTGTTAAATTCACTTCCTCCTTTAAGAGACGACCTTGGTCAGCCACTCTGCTGCACTTAAGTACCCCAAATTACACTAATCATTTGAGGGCGCCCACGACAGCGCTCTTTCAGTGCTCAAACACACCCCCATGTGTGCATCCCACATCAAAAGAACCCCCCCCCCCATAGATCAGAACAATAATAAAACCTACCATTCTGACCACATAATCCTCAGACTTCACAATATATAACTGAAACTGCCACTGGATTTCCTCCAGAATTCTATAGTTTGAGTGCTCCTTACCTCACCAGAATTCCCCAAGGCATTGACGTGGCCTCCCTGGTAGTATATTCACTGGTTTGTTCAGAAAATACCCAAACTGCTAAATGAATGTGATTTCCTTCATCCCCGATTTGTGTTCACTTTTCCCCAGCACCAAGAGTAGTAACACCCTTGATATGGATGATAGTTTCTCATGTTCCTCCCAAAAATTATCTGTGGGGATTAATTCATCATACATGGCTTCTTGGATCGACATCCTGACAATTTGGTAGAGATCCCACAAGATGATTATAACCTCACCATAGTGCAGATGGAATGTATTGGTACCTGGAGACCACCTGATCAATAGCTCTAACATGATGTCTTGGTGGAGATAGACATGGAACTGTGAGGATCATGCTACCTTTTAAATCCTAACCTAATTTATCTCTACCTCAAACTCATGGAAATAACTTCATTCCCAGTATGGACAGGCTCATTTATCCATGAAATTTCTACCCTGGCATAGGTCCTAGATTTTTTTCCACCCCTTAAGAGGGTCCTCAATCCCACCTTGAGTATCATATTGTATCAAGGGGGAGATTACTATACCTACAACACCTCTCCTTTGACATTGTTCACATGGTTTTATAGGGTGTGCATAGTGAGAGATGTGTGGTCCTTCAGGCTGGGGCCTCCAACGAAACTATGACACTGGTATAGTCTAGGTGTGATCCAAAACTAGTTTGTAGACTCTTATCTATTTGAAATAGGGATTAAAAACTCATACATAATCTTAAATTTGTATAATAATAGTCTATTACATAGCAGGTATTTCTGTTGAGCCTCCATCAGCAATTCGGTGAGAGTGTTATAACCAGACACACTTTAGATGCTCTCTCCAACCATAGGGTTCCCAACTATCTCCTCTCGATGAGTTGAAGTAGATTATTAAACCTTAGTGGACATTTTCCAAGACATTAAATGTTTTTTTTATTGGTTTTCAAATTTTTGTTCATGAAGGTGTCTTCACAAAGGTCAATTTCATGGAAGTTGCAAGTTTATGGAATCACGATTCATGGGAAATGTGATTTTCATGAGCGGTGAGGATCAATATCAAAACATGATCACAAAGGTCTTGAGTTTCATGAAAGGAGAGCACAAAACTATATTTCATGAAAATCTCATGGCCCACTAAGGGACCCCCACCCCTATTTATAGGCATACGTTCAAACCAAGTTTTGTAAGTGAGGCTTTCCAATCACCAATTTTTTGTGGGTTTCCCTCAGAATCCAACCCTCCATTACCTCCTTTTATCCAATTATAAGGGGGGGGTTTGATTCCAAAATACATGTTTCATGAGAGAGGTCAAGGAATAAATGACCATTTCAAAGAGAATTCGAGCAAAAAAAGGCCCAAAAATCAACTTAAGAAACTAGATTGGAGAAGGGATACACCTTCACGAATGACTACAAGCTCACAAGAGTCTCCAGAAACACAAAGATTTGATGGTAACCTCCATACAGGATAAGTCTAGTTTTTAGAGCTCTTTTTTTCAGAAGTCACCACCCATGTGAAGCTTTTATGGTAACCTTCATGCAATGTAACTTTGGTTCATGAAACCCCATCTATTAGTGAATTCTTTAAAGTTTCACAGAAGTCCCCATCTTTCTCAAAACCAATTCCATTTTTTCTAACTGGGCCTATAAATACCCCCTATGACCTAATTTTTAGGGTAAGTGACCTTTCATCTTCCTATAAAAGATCTTAACTCATGATACTCAAAATCTTCATGATCGAAAGAAGAGATAAACCTCCAAAGGTATCCATATTTCACGAAACCACCTCCCATGGATTTTTGAGAACCTCAAACCATGGAGGAGATGCCTTTTTCAAATTTCCATGGACTTTATATGAGAAACAATCCCTTTGTGGCTCTTGGGGTTTTGTGATATAACTATCCTTTTCAAAACAAACCCCATGGGAACCAATAATTCACTCAGAGGCAAGGTCAAATTGTTTCATGAAACATACTCTTTCATGAGACCCCTGACCTCCATGAGACCCATGGCCTTCACAATGTTACAAAATTTTTAGAATACCAAACATTCATGAAACCCATCCTCCAAGTGTCCTTATAGTTCCTCCTTTCATTCAAAACCCTTTCATGAAAGCTAGGTTCCCAAGGCCCCATACAAATACATGACTGGTTCAACTACACCTTAAGTCCCAGTGAAACTGGTACCATCTACTCTTGTGTTCTCACACTTTACTCCAAGTTCATCCTAGGCCATCATTATACATATTTTTCCTAAGTATAGGTATCCTAACACCGAGCATCTTGATGGCCACTTCTTTACGGTAGTGTTTATTCCATGATCCACCTAGATTTGCATGAACTATGAACACATAAGACCTAAATGTGGAATCACCAAGGGAAACCCCTTACCTATCTCAATAGAGAGTACTTGTGATGAATCTTCCTCTCACATTGACATAATCATCCTCAGGGCGTAACCCCCATCCATGTATGAGCTACATAACATAAAATTATCTAGCTCCACATCCTAGTCATACGATGTTAAACTCAAAACATGACATTAAACCGTAGACTTACCCTATGTGATTAACACATGATTCCCTGTATATGATCATCATGGGATGCCACTACCTTCCCCAACATGGTATGAAATACCCAAAATGGCCAGATTCCATGCATAAGACCCACACCATCCTCCCTCACCATGGGATGAAAGTCCAACCCTGGACAGCTTCCTTGTGTAAGCCCCCACACCATCCCTCATTTATGCTCCTTCTATGACATGAGCACCCTTACCAAAAAAATTAAATTTCATAGAATGGTCTTGTCACACAACCTTAAACTATGGCATTGAACTATGTGGGTTTTGATCCCTATTTATCGATAGGGTACATAAGAAACCTCCATGAGGTTAAATCATGACAACCAAATCCAAGTGTGAAATATCCCCCTTGGGGGACACACTCCACAAAATCCAAGTGTGAAATATTACCCCTTGGGGGGATAAACCCCATCAAATCCAAGTGTGAAATAATCCCCCTTGGGGGGACACACTCCATTAAATCCAAGTGTGAAATCACCCCTGGGTGGATACACTCCAAAATCCAAGTGTGAAATAATACCCGTTGGGAGAACACACTCCATAATCCAAATGTGAAATCATTCCCCTTGGAGGGACACAATCTATAATCCTAAATTTAAAATTTTCCCTAGGGAAACACTCCACTATCTATCCTCACAAGATGTTAAACTTGTGAGTGTATCCACAAGATGTTAAAATTTTGACCTAATCCAAAATCTCTACCCCATATAATAAACATGTGATGTCTGAGGTAAAAATCTTTAAAAGAACCACACCCCTAGAGTCAACTACCTCATGACCAACACTAGATGCCCTAGGTTCTGGGCCTAAAATGACTCACACATGAGATTCCACTAAAAGAGGAAGATTTTATAGGTTCCTAACCTACCCAATTTCTATACATTCCCAACATGGCCAAAATTACTACCTCCATTAATCGAAGGTTGCTTCCCTATCAAGATAGAAGAAACATAATTAACTGGCATCCACTTTGAGATGACATCGATAACGAGTTTCACAAACATGACATAAATCTATAAGGGAGTCTCAGACTAGGTGATGAGATCCAAGTAGGAATCCATAGAAGGAGGAAATGAAATCACAACATTCCATTTTAATCAAGGAGTCGACATCACCGATTAAAGTGATGAAATCCACCACCTTTAGAAAGTGGAAATATGGGGCAACGAGTAGTGCATGCGATGCACTGGTCCCGATAGAAGTATTGGAAATAGTAACTTTTAGGTATGTTTTTATTTATTTATTTATTCATCATCCCTTCATTTCTAGGTATTTTAGTTTGAAATTTCAAAGTTTTTGGAAAAAATAGTGGGGGTCTCATGGCCATTGCATGGTTAGGAGTAAGTTTGTGGTAATATTGGGACATAGATCTAAAATTTGATAGCACCATTTCACATGGATAGTGAATGGCTTAGAAAACCATGTTAATAAATCGATCAAGTTCCCATGTGAGGTAGTGTGACCTACAGATTTGGTGCATGGTTTGGAAAACCATGTGTCCAAACCGTACATTTTTCACAGAAACTTAAAAACTAAAAAATAACTTTACTTACCCTTTGAAATAAATCCATACACTCCTCCTTTTTTTCCTCACTCAACTCCCATATACTTCCCATACAAGGAACACCTATCCACCTTTATCCTTTGTAAAATCTAGGTGTGAGTTTTCCTAGTTTCTTTAAGAATAACTCAATAAAGTTCCTCCTTTCTATTCCTCTTTATCACTTACACTTTATTTATTGATTTTATCTCTTACCCAAGGTCTTTGTGACCCAAGGTTTATATTGAATGATTATTAGGGATTCAGTTTTGTTGTTTTTGGTTTTTTCATGTCTCTTTAGGATCCCCTTTGACGTTTTAAGTGATTTTTCACCATAGGTGATTGGTTTACCTTAGTGAAATTTAGGTGGTTCTATGTCACACTATTTTTTTATGAAAAAAAAAATATTTTTATTCCTAAAAAAGGTTTTTCTAAATTAATTAAATCTATATATGTTAGTTTTTATGGCTAATTATGTATGATATAAATTCTTAAATGATTCCCTCTTGGCATGAAAGTTAAAAAATGGGTTTTAAGGGCTTTATTTTCATGTGTTGGAAGGAAAATGGCTTATGGATTATTTATGGAAATCCATTTGAAATTTATTTTGATATTATTAAAATGAAACATGACATGTTTGAATTAAATATCACTTAAGAAACTGGGTATCTATAGGGGAAAGACTAGGGTTAACTATCCCTTTGTGGACTAATCCACCAGTAGGCCTAAGGCATGTTCTCCTTAGCGGTTGATTGGATGTGGTGATGTTATACAGGCGACACCATACCCCTAGGACAAGGCGTGAATCTTATTGGTTGGTGAACACACTTGGAATGGCCTCGAGTTTACAAGTTTATATGAGGTAATAAGTTTCTCAAATAATCCTAGATGACTTAAGGATCTACCATAATAAATGTTTTATGGAAATCTTCATCATTTGGAATAAGTTTAATTTTCAATTTTTTTAGAATTTTACCCATTTCATATGACACAAAGTTAAAATATTACTTCTTTTTGATTTATTTCAAACTAGCATGCTTGTTTTTTATCTAACAAGTGTTAAGCATAGAGAACTTGGTGAGATCCAAATGGTCTAGTGTTTCTCAGACCCTACATACACCCAATGGGTGTATGTAGACCTTTTTTTGAAAGGTTTAGGTAAAGGTAAGGAACCATTTATAGATTTTGGGTGTTATGGCTAGTCAATCTTGAGTTGATGGTGGTGAAATGGTGGGGATTGAACCTCATGTCACATAGAGATGAGTGCCCTTTTTTCCTTTTAGATGTGTTTTGTTGTATGTTGTGTCACCTATTCTACATCCTTCCCATTCATTTTTTAATGATATGTTTACTTGGTTCTCCTTTTATTATTTTGTGAAAGATTATTATTTATTATATGGTTTATTCTCTATCTTGTCATTTTTTACTTTGATTTAAATTATGGTTTTCTTATTTATTGATGAGTTTATATACTATTTTTAGACCATGAATTTCCATGTTATGTCAAGGTCATGTCGAGTTCATGGTTTGAACTCATGAGTTATTTTATTGGGTGAAATCATTCCCAAGGTATATTATACGATTCCCAAGTGATTATTTCCAGGCTGTGGGGATTGAGAAATCCCTTCGAGCCTTACCGCAGGCTGGCTCAAGTGCCTGAATAAGGGGTGAACCAGGTTGGTTTGTAAAAAAAATGGTATTACATCATAGTTTTGATTTATATTATTTGGTATGTTGAAATATAATAGATATAATATTACTAAGGCTTAAGTAATAGGTGAAAATGAGTGTCTAGGCAATACTCTTAGTGTCCTCTCTTGAGTTACTAGGAGATGCTGAGGAATGTGGTTAGATTTTGGGATTTCTTTTACCATTTTTATTTGGGTAAGGTGCCTAGTCCATTAACCTTGTATACATGCCTTTCCATATGAAGGGTTGTGGTTTTTTATATTCCCTTTATTTTCTTAATATTTATTTTATAACTTTATAAATGTTTATGTTATGGATTGATGTCTTGTTTTTTATTTTGATGATTGTATATATTTTAATGATTTTGTTTAGCATAATGCACCCTATTAAGTGACCCATGAATCCAATGGAGGATGTTATAGATAACTTTTTATGAGAAAACCAACTGGTGGACTAGAATCTCATTGAGGCAGTGGTCTGGGAATTTTGGCCTTTGAATCAAGGGAAGGGTTCCAAAACTACCCCAGCTAAGGAAAATGACCTGGATCTGGAAAAGAATTGATCTCAAGTGTTTCTAAAGAATAAAACTCCTCCATTTTGGGGAAAAAATGATCCATATGAGGTTAAATATTGGTTAGAGAATAAAAAATAGATCTTTGATATGCTTGGGACTCCAGACACCACCAAGGTGAAGTGTGCTAATTTCATGCTTGAAGGCCCCAACCATAGGTGGTAGGAAAATCATTTAGAGAAAGTGGCATGAGCACTAGTAATGAATGGAATTCAAGGAGATGTTCATCCAACTATTTTACCTATATACCATGGATTTTTTCAAGTCTTGGGAGCTTGTTTCTCTCTAGTAGGGTGATCAATTAGTTTTATAGTATGTGAATGGATTTTAAAATCTTGTTTACTTTACACCAGAACTAGTATTGAAGGATTAGTTGAAGCATTGAATGTTTAAAATTTCCTTTCATCCTAACATCCAATATCAGGACTCCCTCATGAAGATTATAATTTATTTAGAGGTTATAAAACAGGTTTTTATAGTGGATATTGACCAAGAATGAATTTAAAAAATGATTTTTTGAGTCATTTTTCTAGTGGGAGTAAAAGTGTTCCTTCTAGGAAAAAGAAGGATCATGATGAGTTGATAAGGGAGGGTAGTAGAGAATCCATGAAACCACCCCAATTTTTAACTTCAGTGACTTCAGGTGGGGAATATCCCATCTCTTATCAATGTGGAAAGTTAGGGAATATGATATCATCATGATAAGATCCATAAAAGTCTTTCTATTTGTGTGGGAATCTAGTACAATTTCAAATAATTTGTAAGGTAATATCAAATGCCTGAAGTGGTGTAGGTTCATTAACACCCAAGGGATATAATTTTTAATTATGTGCCTCAAAGGAAATGGGACCTCAACCTCAGGGGAGTGGGGGAAGGTCCATATCCTCCTAGGGTAAGAGTTAGATTAGAGTAGAACCTCAAGAAAGAAGTAGGCCTTAAACCCAGGTTGAGATCAGGAAGTAGATTTTCGTGGTTCAAGCTCCTGTGGAATCCAAGTCAGCACTGATGATAGTGAGAGGTACTATACTTATTAAATCTCCAATGGTAATTTCATTATTTTATTTTGATGCTTCTCATTCATTTATCTCTTCTCATGTTGTGTAATCTTTGAATATTTTGACAGAGCTCATGCCAAGTTTTATATAAATTTTGATACATATTAGGAAGAAGAAGGAGTAAGGATTTAGATTCCCTTTTTATGTTATCACGATATTATAAGTAGAGTTGGTATGCAAATTCCTCATCCTTAAGATAGATTCATTTGATCTTATTATCATGTGGGTTGGATGATTACCTTTAATGATCACATTATCTACTTGAAAAAGAAGGTGACTGTCACTACTTCTGATGTAAATACTTATGTGTTTCAATGGGATTGGGATCCTAGATTAAGAAAGGAACGACCACCCCTTCTCAAAGTAGGCAGCCTAACATGTTAGCTAGCATCTCTCTTAGCTGAGACTGGTAAAGGAAATATTGAATATGTACTTACTCCTTTTGTAATGGAATTTTCAAAGGTGTATTAGAAGGAATTTTTGGGTCTGGCTATGGAACTAGAAGTTGAGTTTTCCATCAACTTGATGTTTGGAACCTAGATCATTTCTTTACCCTCTTGTTAAATGGAACCTATAGAACATAAATAGTTAAAGATTTAGATTTATGATTTGGAAACCAAGGGATTTATCTACCTAAGCATGTCCCTTTAGGCCACTCCAGTTCTCTTTTCCAAGAAGGAATATGGGTCCCTCCACATGTATATCAATTATGGAAAATTAAATTGGGTAACCATCATGAAAAAATACCCATTTCCCTGAATAGGAGATCTATTCAACCAGTTAAAGGGGGTTGGGTGGTTCTAAAAAATCAACATCCATTTAGTGTTCCACCAAGTCAGGGTAAGAGAATATGATATTCCAAAGATGAAATTCATGAGTAGATATGGTAACTTTGTATATCTTGTTATTCCATTCTGGTTGATGAATTATCCAATAGTTATCATGAAACTCATAAACCAAATATTCCACCAACACCTTAATTCCTTCATTGTGGTGTTCATAGATGACATCCTAGTCTATTCCAAGACTGAGAAAGACCAATATTTTCAATTGAGAGTTATCTTGGGGACCTTGAGTGATCATAAACTTTATGATAAACCATATAATTGATTTTTTTTATCCAGGAAGTGAAATTCATAGGACATGTGGTGTCTAAATAAGAATATCAGTGGATCTTGATAAGGTTAATGTCATTATATCTTGGTAGGAACCAAGGAATGTCTTTAAAAAAGAATTTGACTTAAACCCCACTATTGATTCTTCTTAAGGTGTACCTTGGCTATGTAGTCTATTGTGTTGACTCTAGAATAGATTTTAACTATGTTTTTATGAAATAAAATTATGTGGTGGACTACATATCTTAAAAAATTCAATAATATGAGAGGAATTACCCTACCCATGATCTAAAGGTATACATGGTTATGAATGTTCTCAAATGTTAGTGGAACTAACTATTTTGTAAGAAATTTACAATGTTATATGATCAAAAAATCTGGGGTCATATATTCTCTCAAATGGATTTAAACTTCAAGTAGAGGAATTGGATTTAATATCTCCAAACATTTGATTTTGATCTTGATTATATGCCTATTAAGGGGAATTATGTTGTAGATTACCTTAGTTAAAAGATGTCAAATTAGTCTATGATAGAGTCTATAAAGGAGTGGAAGCTCATGAGTCTCTTGGATGAGTTTCATTAAGAGGTGAAGGAAGAGAAATATGTTTTTTTTCTTATCAATGTTCAGTTGTCTCATCCACTTTTTGAGATTATTTCCCAAGAGTAGGAAGAAGATGGTGAGTGAAAACTCCTTAAAGAAGCCCTATATAGCGGGGAGAACACCTGTTAGTGGTATTTATCTCCAAGTGGTTTAATTTATTTTAATAGAAGTCTTGTGTTTCCTTATTAAATGTTAAAGGTAGTTTTAGAGGACTACCATATGTCTCAATGGGAATTCCACCCTGGTGCCATAAAGATGTACTATGACAAGAAGCAATGGTTCTGGTGGCTAGGAATGAGGAGGTATATAAAGGATCTGGTGTCTCGTTGCTACACCTATAAGTAGGTAAAAGATAAATATATATGAACTTAAGGTTTTCTTTATCCTCTTCCAATTACTTCTTAGAAGTGGGACTAGGTGTCCATAGACTTAATTATCAAACTACCTCATACCCCCCAAGTATGAAACACTATTTGGATTATAACTGATAGGATGACTAAATCCATCCACTTCATACCAATCAGGGAAATGATAAATGCGGACAAATTGGGCAGGTTGTATGTGCAAGATATTGTGAGGATTCATGGTGTGAATTTGACTATAATATCTAACTAAAATCCATGGTTTAATTTCTAATTATATAGGGTCCTCTAAGAGGCATTGGACACATAGGTGAAGCTGAGCACAACTTACTACCCCTAGACTAATGGGAAATTGTAATGGGCTAATAAAATTACACATGACATGATTTGGGCCTACAATATTGAATTGGGTAGTTCAAGGTATACCTATATTTTATTGGTTTAATTTTCTTATAAAAATAGTTAATATCACTTTATTAAGATGGAATCATCTGAGTCTCTTTATGGTCAATAATTCTATTCAACATTATATCTGGTAGAGGTGGGAGAAACCTCTTTGGTGGGACTTAGTATCATATATGAGAAAATGATAATAGTTCATATTATTAGATAGTTGTTAGTGATGCTATAAAGTCACCACAATATATATCCATATTGATGAAATTTTCATTTGGAATTTTTAGTTGGGGATTGTGTTTTTTAATGTCTCACCACAATTGGGTCACTAACGACTCAGGAAACATGGAAAATTCATCAAGGTATGTAGGACCATTTGGAATCACTGATAGAGTTGGAATGGTGGACTATCAAATGGAGTTTCCTTATCGATCGATGTTAATTCATAATGTGTTTCACATATCATAGTGGAAGAATTATAACCTGGATCCATATTATATGAAAAAATGGGAAGAACTCGATTTGGAGCTTGATGATTCTACAACTGAGCTTATAGTTTGAATTACTAAAACCTAATATAAAAAGTTTTACATGGAATATCAGTTCAGTTGGTTTGTATTTATGGAAGTAAGGTTTTGATTCTCATGATATGTGGGAGAGGGAAGCTCATATAAGAGATCAATGGCCTCATATTTTCCTTTATCAAACCACTGGATGACATTTTGATGGAATAAAGTGGTTTGGAAGGGAGTTATATCACACCCATATTATCTATAGTGATATAGGATCCTCATACATGGATATTACATCTTTTTTTATGAATATTCATCACATTACAAAAACACACACCCAAGACCATAATAGTTTAGTGATTTTGGAAACTTGGAACGCAATCTTCTAATCTGGTGAAATATCTTCAATATTTACCACAAAGATCTTCCCATTTAGTATTATTCATAGACATACCCTACATAAAACCTTCCTTTATAACCTCAAGAAATAAAACATAAGAAAGGGTGAGCTCAAATTCTTAGTAAGGGTAAAAAAGGGAGATATGTAATCATAAAATGAAAATAAGGGTATGATAATATGATCATAATATATGAAAACCATACCTTTCATGTCAAAGATTATAAACATGATTCATGGCATAAGGACTAGTAGTTCATAAGACATGAATCACAAGGGAATCAAAGAACATGAGCCATGAGAGCATAACAATGACATAAAACATAGATTTTTGGCATACACACAAGCATAAAAAATCTTAAGTCAAGGCTACACACCAAGACATTCATAACATGTTAGGCTTGGGCTGACCACCCGTGTACCTACTTTGGGCTTGGTTTGACCACCAGTGCACCCTCCTTTATGGGCATGGGATGACCACCCGTATGCCCTCATCTTTGGGCCTGGGATGACCACCAGTGTACCCTCATATCCAGGCTTGGGATAATCACCCGTGTATCCTCATATTTGGTATTGGTTTAATCACTCTTTTACCATCAAAGCTCATAGAACATTTATCATTACCCAATGCGTTGAAGCGATATTTGAGAACACCCATCATGTTTGCTATAACAGGATCACCCAATGCTATTTGGGCCTCACCATTGTATAATCTATAATGGTCTCACCTAGTGATATCTAGTCTTCCCCATCATATAAGCTATGTATAATAACCAAAACATTAATAAAGGACAAATAGCTTTTATATCATCATAAAAACTCATAAATAATAGTGATTATTTCATAACCTGATTAAACCATGGAAAAGAAATGGTTTTTATTTCAATAACTTTAGAACAAGATTAAACCATGGAAAACAAATGGGTTTCATAATAAACTTTTTGGAACATTATTGAACTGTGGAAAAGAAATGGGTTCCATAAACACCATTCCATAAAAACATAAACTATCCAGAGAAAGAATTTGAATAGTATCCTTGGATCATATCTCCATAAGGAATAGGTAGCACCAACCTATGTAATACTATATGGAATATAGTTTTTAAAGGATAATTTAAAACATTTCTTGATTAAAATATCTTTTCCACTTTGAAAAATTATTTTTAAAACATAAAACAACTTGAAAACATTTTTCTTTGAAAATAACCTTGAAAACTTATAAAGGAAGATTTGAAAATAATTTAAAACAAGTTTTAAAACATAATGTTTTTTAAAAATAATTTTCCTTGAAATTGAGAGAAAAAGATTATTTAAAAACATTTTTAAAACATTTTTATAAAAACTTTTTGGGGATAAAAAGATATTTTCATCCAAAGAGAGAAATAAAGTCGGATTTTCTTAAAAAATTTCTTAATTATATTAAGTACCATAGAGTGTAAAAATGGTAAAATTACTTGAAAATATCATAAATAACCATAGGAAAAGAAACTTAATGATAATTATTGAGAGGTACATCATTATATTTCAACATTTAAGACTTGATTATAAACAATCCTGATAAACAGTGATATTATAACATAAAGCTCTTACCATTTTGGTAACCTTGAATCCAAATATCCATGAAGTAATAACAAAATATTAAACTTAAAATATCATGATAATGAATAAATTCATGATATTACATTTCAAAGGTATTTTATATAAACCTCATTAAATAATATAGGTTCATAACATAACATACATCTCAAAGAAGTCGAATTGAGAAAAAAATCTCTTACCAATTTGGTAACTTATGAACCATAAACCACATGAAAGAGAGATCATAAAATGGATATGTAAATACTAATAATTTTAATTATAAGAATAATAAAATACATTAATGTGAAGTATATACACCATATAAAATAAATAGGCGGTGAATCAGACGTGTGTCTCACAGAAGTAAGAAGTGAGATGAAAATACCTTACCTTAAGTCTTGATTCTCTTCGTACTCATTCAAAAATTTCTATATAATAAATATAATTTTATTATAAATCTATCATAGAACTGTATTTATATATATCATATCATATATGATTTTATCAGGACCTTTTATTACCATTTTATTAATAATTCTATGTTAAAGTTACATTTCAGGTAATAACTGCTTTGTTTTCATACATTTTTGGACTTGTCATTTTTGGTCCTCTTACTTTGATCATGGATTAATCATCTAAAGAATTTAAAACATGTTATAAATATCATATATATTTATTATATATTTATTTAGAGTATTCCATAATATTTGGTTATAGGAAATGGAATACACCATTCATGGAGACAGTAGACCATACGTACGTATGAATACTATTTCCATTTTCTTGTCATATTGAAAGAAAGAAAAGTAACTGATATATATATATATATATATATATATTATCATTAATATATAATTATTATGTCATGTATATATATCGCACATATTTATTAAACTCATACTTAATACATTCTATATATAGCGTGGACGAGTCACGTCGCTTTGTGAGATGGTAGTCCGCCATACACACGAACGAAGTTATCATATTACCACAAAATGGAAAGCATGAAGTTAAGTGTGATACAAAAATTAAATAATAATAATAATAACATAATAAATACTATATATATCATATATAACTATTGTTTCCATTATTATTACCAACCTTGAAAGGTGGTAATAGAAAAACGAACGACATCGGTTCGTGAGCTTGTAGTCTGCCATACAAAGAGACAATGATTTCGTAACCCATTTAATGAAAGTGTGTGTGGTTTTAGGTAATAAAATTATCATAGAAAAATATCATTATATATTTTATTTTTATGTTATTATATAAGTAATATATAAAAATAATTTAAGGAGGTGGATAAAGAAATAAAATAAAAACACTTTTAGAAGAATATTACCTCTTCTTCGGGTATCCTCCTTAGGTTTATACTAAAATCTTCAAAGTTTTTCTTTATTCCAAAAATAAGGCTTCTAGTATGAGTGTAAGGAAGTTTTTAAGTTATTTTGGTAGGGTTTGGGTGATCCAAATGGTTTTATAGGGGTGAATAAGGGGGGAGAGTGTGTGCCCTTTTATAGTTGAGGAGTAGCGATGTTATTATAAATACTCAAAAGTATTCACTATTGGGAGGTCTTATCTAAAATGGCTCCAAAATTGGATAATAATGGATTTTATGGATTATTTATTATATAAATACCTACACCACACAAAATAAACTCATTTTTATAAATTTCAACCTTAACATCTAAGTTTCCCAATTTTTTCCATTTTTGGTTCTTATTAAGGTAACTGATTTTCTAACCTAGGTAATTTATCCATTAGAAGTAAATTAAAGTGATAATTTTATAAAATCTAGAACTAATTATTATAAAATATTATATATAATTTATAAAATAATAATCCCATATGTTTTGGAAATTAATTTTAACATAAGCACAAATAACTCACAAAAACACAGCTTTAACCCTAATTACACTAACAAAGTTTTTACTATTTAGAGGTCAATATATTCATTATAAAAGAAAAAATTATCCGTTAATTGAAAATATTTTACATTTATTAACATTTTATAGTCACTTGGTAGAATATAGTATTTTTAGTAATTTTAAATCATTTAATAGAATATCATTTATTATAAAATAACATTAATATAAATTTTGACATCATTTATTTAATTTGAATTTAAAAAATATCAATAAAATAATGTAATTTGAATATATTAAGTTCAAACCTGTGTAACTTGATATATAAAAATTAATTTAATACAATAATTCATTCTATTTACTTCACTTTTAATATTTTTAGTATCATTTATTTTAGCTAATTATTAACTAAATAATTCTTGTATTAACATTTCTTAAGCATTTAAAATAATTATGTAATCTATAAAAAATTAAAAATAAATTATCATGATAAAAAAACTCATTTACCTTTCAAAATAGTATTTATAACTCAACATATTATGTTTTTCCCTATCCTAAATCTTTATAAATATTAAAGGAAAGGAATTTTCTTTTTTGTCTTTTTCTTTACTTAACTTATTATATATGTCACATTCATGGAATATTATCCCAATAAATCATAAAAATATATCATAATGTGGTAAGTGTAGGAATATTTATAGACAATGGATTTTGGATAAGTTAGTAGGTCATTTTATCCCTTAAGCTTAAAGTTTAGTCCCTTGGTAAACTAATTTTTCTCTTAATCCCCAAGATTAATTTTAACAGTTTTCCCTATTCATTTTGGTCAAAATTTAAGTTGAAATTATTATAAATTATAAATTATTCTAATTCAAAATATATTATTCATTTTTATAAATTTAATTCAGAAAAGTGGTAGAAATTAATTTAAAATTAATACCTTAGATGTGTTGAGAAAGCGGGTTTTTAAAGTGAAAAAGATCAATAGTTTACAAAGTTTTTATATCCAAATTCAACATAAAATTAATTAAAATGACCTAAATTTTACTAATTGGTATAAAATTTTACTAATTTTACATTAAAACCAATTTTAAATATAATTCAATATTATAAATTATTTAAATGAAAAAATAGTTTTCAATTAAAATTTATTATTTTCCACTATTCATCAAAAAATTAATCCTCTCAAAAAAATATAAAATATTATTTCTAAGCTATGTTTTATATTATAATTTAAAAAAAGTGTTTATTTTTTCAAATAAATTTTCTAAAATTGGTAAATTTTAATTTTAAATTATGTGCTCCAAGCATGATAACCTGACTTTGTGAAAATATACTATTTTTCAGAAAACATTTATTTTTATTTTAAATGATTATTATTTTATTTATAATAAATAGATAAAAAATAAACATGTGAAAATTATAAATTTTCATAATTTAGTTAATCCTATTCATTCCCACAAATCCAATGGCCAGATGATAACTATCATATTAAATAATAATAGCAGTAGTATATTATAGTTCAGTAAAACTTAGTCTTGCGTGTAACGCAATCTATCGAAAGAACTCGGTATTGTATGTAACAAAATCCAAACTCAATGTTGTGTGAATCATAAGCTAAAAACAGTGTTTCATGTAATGTAATCTTAAGTTAGTGTTGCGTATAAAGCAAGCTTTACTTGGTGTAGCGTGTAAAGCAAGCCATCGATTTTTTTAACTTATTCAAAAAAAAAATTCATAAAAAATTGAGGTGTAACATTATACCTCCCTTAATATGAATTTAATCCTAAAAACTAGTCTAGGTCATCAAAGGTTCAATACTTGAATGTTCCTTACATAGAAACTCACATCATAAAAATGAATAATATAACTTCCTTTAAAAGGGGAAAGTTGGAAACAAAATGGTTACCCAAGGTAACTCATAACCAGGTTTCTACATAGAAGAACATAGGTGGGAAGTGAAATCATAGACATAAAAGATAAAACTAACACCTGAATACTAAGGAAGAGTGATAGAGAACATATTCAAGAGAAATGAAGGTGAAATTTTTATTCCTAAATCACTAACGAATCATAAGATCCATAAATACAATGATTAGTCATTTCGTCTATCTTTAGTTATCATCACAACAAAATGGTTATCACAAGTCATGTATAAATATTTATATGGTCACATTATTCTCTGAAGCCTCATCCAAAGTTTAACATAAACATTTTTATAAATGGTTAACATTTTTACACTTCCAAAAGAAAAAAAATCCAAAACTTTATAAATAAGGTCACTAAATTTATCAAAATCAACTTTACATTAATCCCCTATATATTATAAAGTATCTCTTGATTGTCACATACCCAACATGTGAAAACCTTTATCATGTATTCTCTTCAAATATGGTAATAACCTGAATTACCATAGAAGCTTAATGAAAGAAAATATTCTTTCTCATTCCTCGAATAAAACAAAAAATTATTGAATATATTCCATAAATTCAATAATTTTGTAAGCTCCATCAATGATAAAATAAACTAATTTTTCAGAAAATCCCATATCATTACTGAGGTCATCGATACTATCCAATTTACTTTATCTGTAACAATCATCTCTTTATCCATACTAAACAACATTTTCTCATCCTCAGGAACATTTTATGAGTTATCTTCCCTTAATCATAAAATATAACATTTCCATTAATTCAATTTTCTATGTTATATTCTTTCAAATCCTTAATGAATAACTTATAATGAACACTCCTTATATATTTCATATTTTAGATAACACAATCTTTTAATTCCAATACATAAATACTTCATTCATTCCACTTCCTTCTTAAATCATTATCTTGGTTTCATTATATTATTCTTTAACGACTCTTTCATTTCACATGTCATCTGTAGTCTCTTGATCATCAACAATATAACCATTACTCATACAACCTTGCTGATTTTCATCATGATATTTCCACACAGGACATCAATTTTCATATTGCCCATAATTTCCACATTTAAAAAATTCAATAATCGATGATATTATAGGAACACCAATATTCCCATCCATTGCGTTAACTTTTGATTGTACCTTTTCATTTATTGATTTGACTCATTCTTTTGTTAGGCGGAGAAAGAAATGAGTGATGGCAAGAGGGGGGGTGAATTGTCTTTTAAAAAATGATTAACAAATTAAAAATCAAAGTAAAGATGCAGCGGAAATAAAAGAGGCAAGACACGCAATTGATAACAGAGTTCGGCCTAAAACCCGGCCTACGTCTCCGCTCCCAACTCAACCGTTGAGAGATTTACTACCGCTTGCTTTTCAATGGTTGTAGCAAGAAACCCACTAGCCTTTTTACAGGTGAAGGCTAGCTCACCTATTACAGCTTGTTTTTTAATGGTTTGAGCAAGAAACCCACTAGCCTTTTTACGGGTGAAGGCTAGCTCACCTTTGACTCAAGCCTTTTAAAAGGGAAGGCTTGACTAACCTCTTCACACCTTGAAGGTGGTGTGAGAACCCAAAGAAAGGGAGATGAGATAAAGAGGTGGTTTGTAGGCACAAACCCAATTTGAAGCTCAAAATGATAAAGCAAGAAAACCCGTAATGGGAGAAGCCTTGGGCGCCAAATGAATTGATGAAGCTGATGAAGTGCTCTTCCAAGCTTCTATGGTGGTGCTCCTTGGATATGGAAGTGAGTTGGAGCTATTGGAGTTCCCTTGGAGGAATCCGTCGGAGGTTCGCCAAATGATGGAAAATGTGTCCGTTGGCTTCACAATAGTTCCGGTTATGTTCCTTAGGCTTCCGGGGGTTCAAGGTCCTTTATTTATAGAGCGGGAACCCTCATATGGCCGTTGGAGGCCTTTGGAGCCGTTGGAGAGGCTTTCGGAGCCGTTGGAGGCCAAGTGGACAGGCTGGTCAAAAGCCCAACGGCTAGTTTGACTGGCTCCACCGGCTGACCGGTACTGAGCCACCGGTTGGCCGGTGTGTGCAAAATGGAGGAGGGCTCGGGCTCAGGCTCCACCGGCTGGCCGGTGAGGAGGCCACCGGTTGGCCGGTGCTGAGGCAGTAGCAACCACTGTGCTGGCTGGGTGCCACCGGCTGACCGGTGCTGAGGCCACCGGTTGGCCGGTGAGGAGGCAGTAGCTACCCCTTCTGTCTGGGTGCCACCGGCTGGCCGGTGCTGAGGCCACCGGTTGGCCGGTGCTCTGGACAGTGAGGAGACTCTCTGCCCAGGCACTACCGGCTGGCCGGTGATGAGTCACCGGTTGGTCGGTGCACATGAAAACAGTGCACTTTGCTCCTTTCTTGACTTCAGCTTGCTTGGCTCAATTCCTTGGTAACCTGAAATGATTCCTATCATCCAAAAACACTTGAAAGAGAATTAGAAAAATAAGTGAGTGATTGTGATCATGAAAATCAGACCACGAGGGGTACGAGAGGTACAACATCTTTTCCATAGTAAGAACAGCTTATTGTTCCTCTAATACATTAAACTTGGGTGTTTCTTCTCACGTTCTCAATATAGGGTGAGCATTAAATTCTCTGTAAGGGGTTTTCCGAACAACTGATAAATTCTTTTTAAACATTTCTTGAAATTTTTATAAACCTACTTAAAAATAGATTTTTACAAATGCCTTTAGAAAACTAGTATTTTACCAAAATACGGATAGCTGAAATTTTGTTGAGGATTCTCCATCAAAAAATATTAATTTCTTGTGGGTCATTAATGAGACTTAGCAGACCATGTCTAAAATCCATACATAAGGCTACAGGTCTTATCTCAAACTTACGAGTTCACTCCCAATTACGTCACTTAATTCACTAGTGCCAATTTTCGAAAACATTTTCCCATGAACATACCATTCTCATCTTTATCCCCAAAAAAATCCAAAATACATAGATAGTATTAATTATTTCAAAGGAGTGTCATCAACATACTCCTGAAATTATCTAAAATCCTTTGGAGAGAATCTCATGCTTGAAAACCCTTTAATTAATCAAGAGCCATAGTTGCTAGAAACATGGATTAAATGCATGCATGATCACATATTGCTGATAATGTTGTGAATGATATAGGTGATGACCATACCTATTCATTTATGTCATGATAGGTGATGCAGATGCCTATACACACATGAAATGATAACTCGTTCCTGAATTTCACATAAAATGATAAGATTTATCTCATGCAAACAGAGAAAACAAAGTGTCTATAGAAATTTAAATTCATTAAACCTTAGTTTGGAAGTTGTCGATCACCATTTATAATTTTTAAATAAATGAAAAGGATTAACTAAACCTAAGTTGTTTATACTTAAATGTATTTATATAAATGTATATAAATATTACTATATATATATTTATTGCTATATATATTATATATATATATATATATATATATTACTATATATATATACTTATATATGTACATGTGTATGTGGCTCATATTCAAAAAACTCATTTAAAATTTTAAAAATAAGAACCCTCTTATGTGAATTACACCAAAAAGGGGTAGATAAGTGTATGTATATGTGTTTATTTTCATGCAGGAATACACACATACCCATGTATACACTTATATATTTATATAACATACCTTGAAAACCATGTTATTCCCAAATAAACATAGGTTCCTAGAAACATGGTTCATGTTGAAAGAACTCTTATTATGTTTGTATATATATACATAAAATAATGGGCTATATATGTGTGTATATACTTATGTATTTCATTGCTAAAAAAAGATCCTTACTTGACAATCGAAATCATACCCTTGTAACTATAAGACTTTAAGGAAAAGTCATTTAAAACAAGAAGATTTATCATATATGTAATTCAGATTTGAAAGATATGGTTTTACATAAATATTTATGTAACATACCTGATTCAACTCAGGAGAGGGATGAGGGTTTCTGGAAACATGAGAGGGAGAGAGGGCTTGGTAGAGATAAATTCGGGTATCAATTGGGTGTGGCGAGGGGAGTTTAGCTTGGGAATTCTAAAAATAGAGGAAGGATTATCCAAATTTATTAAAAAAAACAAGGTATAGTAAGCTTATGAGAGAATCTATGTCATTTAAATATATATATATATATATATATATATAAAACAAAACAATGACCCACAAATCCACGGGTCAATAGTTTTTTTATCCTTTGTTTTATTATTTGACACGCCACTTTCATGATAATATATAATATTATCATCTCTTTTCTTAAATCACTTTCTTCCATATTTTTAAACTCACATTTTTATTTTTTCCATTATTAAACACATTTCTCTCTCCACTCATTTCTATTTTTTTAGTCAACACATTATTATGACAATATATTATAATTTTTCATTCAATCATTTCAATTTTTTGAAAGGCCTTTAACGTAATTTTTTTATAAAACAAATATGTGACATTTTTTTGACAAATATCATTGAAAAACGTTTTGAATAAAATATATACATAAAAACGATATATATTGAGAAACGCATATATATAAAAAATGATAATTATAATTATAAACATATACTTTAAATTACATAAATTTTATACAAAAATGTAAGACATAAACATAATATAAATTCATATATATATTAACATAAAAATAATATTTTTTTGGAAAATATGTTTTACCCTAATTATTATTATTATTATTGTTATTGTTACATTTATTTAAACATTTTTTATTAAATTAAATGTTATAGACAAAATAGAAATTACTAATTAAATTTCTTTTATCATCATTTTTGTTTGGAACATATTCACATCACCATTTTTTTCTCTTCAGAAACATTTTTATTATTTTATTATTATTTTCACTATTTCATATATTTGTATACTATATTTTTTCAATGTCATAAGTCTTGTCATCATTATAGATTATTATCATTTTTTTAAATCATTTTATTTTCTCTTAGTTTTCATGCCACATACATTATTTTATATATCATTTTCATTATTTTTAATCATTTTATGTTTTACCTTTTATGTTGTAATCATTACAATTTTTCTTTTTCTCTTTTTTTTTTGTCTAAATTATTACTCATTTAGTTTATCACGTCTTTTTTTTGTTGCATTCCATGATTGTCTTCATTTTATTTTTTTATAAAAACACTTTTTAATAAGTATTTTGTTTATTTTATTTAACGTTTTAATAAACACGTCATGTTTTTTATATACAAATCAAGTAACCCAATTTTTCGAAAACGTGTAATGTTTTTATTCACGAATAAATTCCTTTTTTAATATATTTATATATAAATATATATATAAATATATTTAATGTAAGTTGTGTATTTTTTTATATATAGGTATAAATCCGTTTTTATTTTATATATTTGAAATTTCAAAAATATCATAAAACAAAATCATTAAAATAATTTAATATTTTTATAAAATATATTATCTTAATGATAATAGAATTTTTCTTAAAAAAGTTTTGCATTTAATTATTACAATTATTATTATTATTAAAATATTCCGACAAAATAAAATTAATATCGTAAATATTAGATATTTATATATTTATACATTTTATCATTTTATCATTTTAATTTTTTTCAAACCATTTTAGTTTTTTAAATATTTTCTTTTTTACAAATATAATCAACTAAATATATATATATTAAAATAGTCTTTTAAATAAAATAATACCGCATTCCAAACATTAAATATTAAAAAATACTAAAGAATATATTTTATTTTATTTAAAAATGCATTTAGTTAAAGAAAATATGATTTCTTTAAAATTAGTATTTTATAAAACTATTTTAGTTTTATAAAAAAATACTAAAACCATTTTCATTTTTTAAAAATATAAACAAAGTATTCAATAAACACTTAATTAATATTTAAATTTTTTGGGGTGTTACATCCTCCCCCAATTGAATTATGTCTCCGCAATTCGTTCATACAAATAGGGAAAAGAATGTTGCACAGGAGACGTGTATAATTTTTTCCCCTTTTTTCAATTTATTCTAATTTTTCAAAATTAACTAGACCATTCCTCTGATATCAATTATAATGACCCGAGCCAAGCTACCAGACTCAACCGTTATAAATTTTGTCTTTTTTTTTTTTGAAAGAAACATGAACAAATACACAATATTTATTACGATAAAGGACATTTTTCAGTCTAGGTACTGGAAAATTACATACATGACTTAAATTTAAACAAAATAAACAAACTGAAAACAAAGATTCTTCAGCATATTGCTGCTACAACAGAGTTTCAACATAGCAAGTTTTCTAAACCTGTAAAAGTAATTATAATATGTAGGGTGAGCATAAAATGAACAGTAAGGGGTTTTCAAAACAACTAATAATTTCATTTTAAACATTTCTTGAAAATTTTATAAACATACATAAAAAAATATTTTCACAAATACCTTTAGAAAACCAGTATTTTACCAAAATAGTGATAGCTAAAATTTTATTGAGGATTCTCCTTCAAAAAATAATAATTTCTTGGGGGTCATTAATGAGACTTGGAAAACCATGACTAAAATCCATACATAAGGCCACAGGTCTTAGCTCAGACTTACGGGTTCACTCCCCGTTACGTCACTTAATTCATCAATACCAATTTTCGAAAACATTTTCCCACGAACCTTCATTTCTCATCTTTATCCCAAAACATTTCCCAAATACATACATAGTATTAATTCCTTCAAAGGAGTGTCATCAACATACTCACAAAATTATCTAAAATCCCTTGGAGAGAATTCCACGCTTGAAAACCCTTTTATTAATCAAGAATCATATTTGCTAAAAACTTGGATTAAATACATGCATGAACACATATTGTTGATAATGTTGTGAATGATCTATGTGATGGTCATACCTATTAATGTACGTCACAACAGGTGATGGAGATGAATGTACGCACATGAAATAATAACTCATTCAATAATTTCACATAAAATAATTAAATTTATCTCATGAAAACAGGGGAAACAAAGTGTCTATAGGAATTTAAATTCATTAAACCTTAGTTTGGAAGTTGTCGACCACCATTTATAATTTTTAAATAAATCAGAATGGTTAAGTAAACCTAAGTTCTTTATACTTAAATTTATTCGTATATATGTATATATATATATTATATATATATATATATACTTATATATATACATGTGTATGTGGCTCGTACTCATAAAACTCTTTTAAAAAATTAAAAATAAGAACCATATTACGTGAATTAACCAAAAAAGGGAGCTGATATGTGTATGTATATGTGTTTATTTTCATACAGGAATACACACACCCATGTATACACATATATGTTTATAAAACAAACTTTGAAAACCATGTTATTACCAAATAAACATAGGTTCCTTGAAATATGGTTCATGTCGAAAGACCCCTTATCATGTTTATATTAATATATACAGAAAATAATGGGCTATATATGTGTGTGTATACTTACGTATATACACACATGTAATTCTTTGCTAAAAAAAGATCATTGACAATCGAAATCATACCCTTGTAACTATAAGATTTTAAGGAAAAGTCATTTAAAACAAGAATATTTATCATATATTTAATTCAAATTTGAAAGAGAAGGTTTTTACATAAATATTTATATATACTTAACTATGTATATATGTATTTACAAAATCAAATGAAAATAATAAAATTTTCATGCTTGATTCAACTCGGGAGAGGGCTGAGGGTTTCTGGAACCATGAGAGAGGGTGGGCTTAGCAGAGAGAAATTCGGGTAGCAATTGGGAGTGGAAAGTGAGGTTTAGCTTGAGACTTTAAAAAATAGTGAAAGGATTCTCGAAATTTATTAAAAAAACAAGGTATATTAAGCTTATGAGAGAAGCTAAGTCATTTAAAAATTAAAAAAATTAAAAATACATAACTAAAAAATAACCCACAAATCCACGGGTCAATAGTTTTTTTTCTCCTTTGTTTTATTATTTGACACACCACTTTCATGATAATATATATTATTATCATCTATTTTTTTTTTAAACTCACAATTTTATTTTTTCCATCATTAAACACATTTATCTCTCCACTCATTTATCTCTTTTTAGTCAACACATTATTATGACAATATATTATTATTTTTCGTTCAATCATTTCAATTTTTTTTAAAATCTTTTAACGTAATTTTTTTATAAAACAAATATGTGACATTTTTTTTGACAAATATCATTAAAAAACGTTTTGAATAAAATATATACATAAAAATGATATAAATTTAGAAATACACATATATAAAAAATGGTAATTATAATTATAAACATATACTTTAAATTACATATAATTTATAAAAAAATGTAATACATAAACAAAATATTAATTCATATATATATTAACATAGAAATAATTATTTTTTTGAAAATATGTTTTCCCCTAATTGTTATTATTATTATTATTATTGTTACATTTATTTAAGCATTTTTAATTAAATTAAATGTTATAGACAAAATAGAAATTTACTAATTAAATTCATTTTATCATCATTTTTGTTTTGAACATATTCACATCACCATTTTTTTCTCTTCAAAAACTTTTCGGATGTGAGGTGTTAGTTTTCACGCCATATACATTATTTTATAGGGGGAATGACAGTGGGGGGCCAAAAGTCCCCCCTAATACCAAAGGAGGACCCGGCGCAGTTCTGTGAACAGTGATTTTCAATGTTCATAACACTAGGGATGATCCCACATCGGGGGACTTTTGGTCCCCCATTGTCATTCCCCCTATTTTATATATCATTTTCATTTTTTTAAATTGTTTTCTGTTTTACCTTTTATGTGGTAATCATTTCAATTTTTCTCTGTCTTTTTCCGTCTAAATCATTACTCCTTTAGTTTATCACATCTTTTTTTGTTGCATTCCATGAATGTCTTCATTTTATATTTTGTTATAAAAACACATTTTAATAAGTATTTTGTTTATTTGATTTAACGTTTTAATAAACACATCATGTTTTTTTTCTATACAAATCAAATAACCCATTTTTTCGAAAACATGTAATGCTTTTATTCATGAATAAATTCATTTTTTAATATATTTATATAAAAATACATTTAATGTAAATCGTGTATTTTTTTATATAGGTATAAATCCGTTTTTTCATTACATATATTTGTAATTTCAAAAATATCATAAAACAAAATCATTAATTTAATTTAATATTTTTATAAATTATATTATCGTAATGATAATAGTAATTTTCTTTAAAAAGTTTTACACTTAATTATTACTATTATTATTATTATTATTAAAATATTCAGACAAAAAAAATTAGTATCATAAATATTAGATACTAATATATTTATACATTTTTTCATTTTAATTTTTTTTTTCAAATCATTTTAGTTATTTAAATATTTTATTTTTTACAAATATAACCAACTAAATACATTTTATTAAAATAGTCTTTTAAATAAATTAATACCACATTCCAAACATTAAATAATAAAAAATTACTGAAGAATATAGTTTTTGTTATTTAAAAATACATTTAGTTAAAGAAAATATGATTTCTTGAAAATTAGTATTTTATAAAACTATTTTAGTTTTACAAAAAATATTACTAAAACGTTTTTCATTTTTTTTAAATATAAACAACGTATTCAATAAACACTTAATTAATATTTAAATTTTTTGGGGTGTTACATCCCCCCTAATTGAATTATGTCTCTACAATTCGTTCATACAAATAGGGAAAAAATGTTGCAAAGGAGACGTGTATAATTTTTCCCCTTTTTTCAATTTATTCTAATTTTCCAAAATTAACTAGACCGTTCCTCTAATACCAATTATAAAGACCCAAGACCAAGATACCAAAATCAACTCTTATAAATGTTGTGTACTTTTTTTTGAAAGAAACATGAATAAATACACAATATTTATTACAAAAGAAGACCTTTTCTGATCTAGGTACTAGAAAATTACATACATGACTTACATTTAAACAAAATAAACAAATTGAAAACAAAGATTTTTTAGCATATTGCTTCGACAACAGTGTTTCAACATACCAAGTTTTCTAAACCTGTAAAAGTAATTATAATGCGTAGGCTGAGCATAAAATGCCTTGAGAGGTTTTCAAAACAAATGATAAATTCCTTTTAAACATTTCTTGAAAATTTTATAAACATACTTAATAACATATTTTCACAAATACCTTTAGAAAACCAGTATTTTACCAAAATAGTGATAGATGGAATCTTGTTGAGGATTCTCCTTTGAAAAATAATAATTTATTGTGGGTCATTAATGAGACTTGGAAAACCATGTCTAAAATCCATACATAAGGCCACAAGACTTAGCTCAAATATACGGGTTCACTCCCCGTTACGTCATTTAATTCACCAGTGCCAATTTTCGAAAATATTTTCCAACGAACCTTCCTTTCTCATCTTTATCCTAAAACATTTCCAAAATACATACATAGCATTAATTCCTTCAAAGGAGTGTCATCAACATACTCACAAAATTATCTAAAATCCCTTGGAGCGAATCCCATGCTCGAAAACCCTTTTATTAATCAAGAACCATAGTTGCTAAAAACATGGATTAAATACATGCATGAACACATATTGCTGATAATGTTGTGACTGATCTAAGTGATGGTCATACCTATTAACGTATGCCACAACAGGTGATAGAGATTAATGTACGCATATGAAATGATAACTCGTTCAATAATTCACATAAAATAATTAGATTTATCTCATGAAAACCGGGCAAATAAAGTGTATAGGAATTTAAATTCATTAGACCTTAGTTGGAAAGTTGTCGATCACCATTATAAATTTTAAATAAATCAGAAGGGTTAAGTGAACCTAAGTTCTTTATACTTAAATGTATTCATATATATGTATATATATATATATATTAATATATATATACTTATATATGTACATGTGTATGTGGCTCGTATTCATAAAAGTCATTTAAAAATTAAAAATAGGAACCCTATTATGTGAATTAACCAAAAAACGGGGTTGATAAGTGTATGTATATGTGTTTATTTGCATGCAGGAATACACACATACCCATGTATACACTTATATGTTTATATAACAAACTTTGAAAACCATGTTATTACAAAATAAACATAGGTTCCTTGATATATGGTTCATGTAGAAAGACCCCTCATCATGTTTATATATATATATATATACTGAAAATAATGGGCTATATATGTATGTATATACTTACGTATACACACACATTTAATTCATTGCTAAAAAAAGATCCTGACAATCAAAATCATACTCTTATAACTTTAAGATTTTAGGGAAAAGTCATTGAAAACAAGAAGACTTATCATATTTGTAATTCATATTTAAAAGATATGGTTTTACATAAATAAATATACATATATACTTAACTATGTATAAATATGATTACAAAATCAAATGAAAATAATAAAATTCTCTTGATTCAGATCAATAGAGGGCTGAGGGTGTTTGGAACCGAGACAGAGAGAGAGCTTGGAAGAGAGAAATTTGGGTAGCAATTGGGTGTACTGAGTGAGGTTTATCTTGGGACTTCAAACCATGGAGGATGGGTTCTCAAAATTTATAAAAAAAAAACTGGTGTGGTAAGCTTATGAGAGAAGTTAAGTCCTTTAAAAATAAAAATAAAAATAAAAGGAATAACTAAACAACGACCCACAAATCCATGTGTCAATAATTTTTTTCTATGTTTTTTATTTGACACGCCACTTTCCTGATTATATATATTATTATCATCGTTTTTTTTTTAAATCGCTTTATTCCATCTTTTTAAACTCCCATTTTTATTTTTTCCATCATTAAACATGTTTCTCTCTCTACTCATTTAACTTTTTTTAGTCAACACATTATTATAACAATATATTATTATTTTTCATTCGATCATTTCAATTTTTTTAAAAACCTTTCACGTAATTTTTTTATAAAACAAATATGTAACATTTTTTTTTTGACAAATATCATTAAAAAAGTTTTCAATAATATATATATATATATATAAACAATATATATTTAGAAACACAAATATATAAAAATGATAATTGTAATTGTAAACAGATACATTAAATTGCATATAATTTATATAAAAATGTAAAACATAAACATAATATAAATTCATATATTTATTAACTTAAAACTAAAAATTTTCTTGAAAATATGTTTTCCCCTAATTATTATTATTATTACATTTATTTAAACATTTTTAATTAAATAAAATGTTATAGAAAAAATAGAAAGATACTAATTTAATTTCATTTATCATTATTTTTGTTTTGAACCTATTCACATCACCACTTTTTTCTATTCAAAAACGTTTTTTTATTTCATTATCATTTTAACTATTTCATCTATTTGTATAATATATTTTGTCAATGTCATCATTATTATCACAATATAGATTATTATCATTTTTAAATCATTTTTTTCTCTCTTGTTAGTTGTCACGCCATATACATTTTTTTATTTGTCATTTTTATTTTTTTTAAATCATTTTATGTTTTACCTGTTCTGTTGTAATCAATTTAATTTTTCTCTCTCTTTTTTTCCTAAACCATTACTCCTTTAGTTTATCACCTCTTTTTTGTTGCATTCCATGATTGTCTTAATTTTATATTATTATAAAAAAACATTTTAATAAGTATTTTGTTTATATATAGGTATAAATTCATTTTTTATATTATATATATTTGTAATTCAAAAATATCATAAATCAAAATCATTAATATAATTTAATATTTTCATAAAATATATTATCTTAATGATAATAATAATTTTCTCAAAAAAGTTTTACAATTAATTATTACTACTGTCATTATTTTTATTATTATGAAAATAATCAAAAATAATAATATCATAATATTAGATATTTATATATTTATACATTTTATCATTTTAATTTTTTTTTTCAAACCATTTTAGTTATTTAAATCTTTTATTTTTTACAAATATAATTAACTAAATAAATTTATATTAAAATAATATTTTAAGTAAATTATTACACATTTAAAACATTAAATATTATAAAAATACTAAAGAATATGTTTTAAGTTATTTAAAAATACATTTATTTAAAGAAAATATGATTCCATGAAAAGTAGTATTTTTTAAAAAATATTTTTGTTTTATAAAAATTAATTAATTAAAACCTTTATTCATTTGTTTTAAATATAAAAAAAATATTCAATAAATACAAAATTAATGTTTAAATTTCACTGGGTATAACATTCCCCCCCTAATTGAATTGTGTCCCCGCAATTCGTTCGTACAAAAAAAAGAATGTTGCGCAAGAGACATGTATAATTTTTTTCCATTTTTTCAATTTATTTTAATTTTCAAAAATTAACTAGACTTTTTCTCTGATACCAATTATAAAAACCCAAGCCCAAGCTACCGGACTCAACCCTTATAAATGCTATGTACTTTTTTTTAAAGGAACATGAACAATACACTATTTATTACAACATAGAGCCTTTTCGGTATAAGTTATGGAAAATTAGATACACGAATTACATTTCAACAAAATACACAAATTGGAAACAAACCTTCCTCAGTGTATTACTTCCACAACATAGTTTCAACACAACATATTTGTTAAACCTACAAAAGTAATTATAATACTTAGGGTGAGCATAAAATGCCCAGTAAGAGGTTTTCAAAACAACTGATAAATTCCTTTTAACGATTTCATGAAAATTTTATAAACATACTTAAAAACAGATTTTCACAAATACCTTTAGAAAACCAGTATTTTACAAAAATTGTGAGAGCTGAAATTCTGTTGAGTATTCTTCTTCAAAAAATAATAATTTTCATTGGTTCATTGATGATACATGGAAGACCATGTCCAAAATCCATACATTAGGCCACAAGTCTTAGCTCAGACTTATAGGTTCACTCCCCATAACGTCTCTTAATTCACTAGTGCCAATTTTTGAAAATATTATCCCACAAACCTTCCTTCCTAATCTTTGTCCCAAAACATTTTCAAAATACTTACATAGTATTTATTCTTTCAGAGTAGTGTCATCAACATACTCACAAAAGTATATAAAATCATTTTGAGGGAATCCCATGCTTGGATTAAATGCACGGATGATCACATATTACTGATATTGTTGTGAATGATCTTGGTGGCTGATGTTTTTTCTCACCTCCTTCTGAAGGCGGTGGATCAAGAAACTATTCATGGTGCTCAGGTATGTAGAAATGCCCCTATCTCCCATCTCTTCTTTGCAGATGATAGCCTTCTTTTTGCTTGTGCTACCCCGCAAGAATGCAGTTCAGTGTTGCATATCATCAATCTGTACGAAAGGGCTTCTGGGCAACGTCTTAATCCATCGAAATCGGAGTTATCTTTCAGTAGAGGCGTATCGCAAGAAAAGAGGGAGGAGTTGCAGCGAATGTGTGGCTTTCCACTGGTGGATAAGCATCCTAAGTACCTTGGCCTCCCGACCCTTGTTGGGAGGTCAAAGCAACAAGTGTTCACCTCGATTGTGGACAAGGTGGATAATCTGATTTGTCTTTGGTATAGTAAGAAGATTTCCAAGGTGGGAAAGGAAGTTCTTGTGAAGTCAGTGGCTCAAGCAATCCCTTCTTATGCTATGTCACTGTTTAAATTCCCGGAAACTCTCGTCGATCAAATCCACTCCCGGTTGACCAATTTTTGGTGGGGCTCTCATGAGGGAAAGCATAACTCACACTGGATGTCTTGGGAGAAGCAGTGCGTTTCAAAATTTCATGGGGGGCTTGGTTTTAGGAATCTCAAATGGTTTAATGAGTCTCTTCTTGCGAAGCAAGGATGACGCCTCCTCTCACATCCACATGCCCTGTTCTCAAAGGTTCTGTGTGCAAAATATTTCCATCATTCTGACTTCTTGCATGCCCAGCTGGGGCCATGACCGAGTTTTATGTGGAGAAGCATCTGGGGCGCAAAATCTCTCATTGACACTGGATGCGTCTGGAGAATTGCTGATGGGAATAATGTTCATGTTTGGAAGGATTCTTGGCTGCCCAATGACGTTAACCATAAGGTCTCCTCGTCTCTTGTTCCTGGGTTTGAAGATGCAAGGGTACGGGATCTGATCAATGACTCGCTCGAGGACTGGGATCGGTGGAAGCTTCTCAGCTGGTTTAATGAGGTTGATCATCAACTCATCCTGATTATTCCTCTCACACCAGGGATGGGCATTGACAAGATTTACTGGACTGTGGAATCTCATGGCAAATATTCTGTGCTCTCGGGTTACAAATTGCGGGTCCAAGACGTGACCCAGGCCTTTCTTGATAATCAATAGAAGAGCATTTGGTCGCTCTATGCTCCCACTAAGGTGAAATTTTTTTGGTGGCAGATCTACTCTGGGATTCTCCCAACCCATGACTTTTTGGTGCGACGACATTTGGCAGAGGATGACACCTTTCCGTTGTGCCTCTAGGAGGTGAAATCCCTTCTGCATGCAATTCTCTCCTGTCGTGAGGTGGAAGGGGTGTGGAAGGCATGGAAACTGGATTTTGGTTTGTTCTTTGATCTTTCATTGGGGCTGGTCCAAAATCTGTTAAAATGAGTGTCCTCTCTTGAACCGAGAGTGGTGAGCTTGATTTGCAGAATTGCTTGGTTGGTGTGGACTCGACGTATTGATTGTATTTTCCAAATGAAGGTGACCCATGATCGTCTTTGGGTGGACAGGGTTAGAGAATGGATGAATGGTTGGAAGAATAACGATACAATGCCTTCTTTGGGCAACACTCAACAGACGGTCCCTTGCTGGTTCCCCCCACCCGAGGATTTTCTCAAGATCAATACTGATGTTGCGGTCTCCGCTAATTCTAAGGTCGGTATTGGACTCATTGTTCATAACAGTTGTTGCCATATTGTGGAAGCTCAGTGTCGGGCAGTTCCTTGTTCATGGAGTCCTGTGGTTGCGGAGGCCTCTTCCATCCTCCATGAGATCCTTTTAGCCCGTTCAAAAAATTGCCCCAAGGTTTTGGTGGAATCCGACTGCCTCGAAGTGGTGAACGCTCTATCATCGAAGGACGATGACTCTCAACCATATGGCCTTATCTTGAGGAAGATTTGGTCTTTAACCGAAGGCTTCACAGCATGCAATATTTCTATTATCAAGCGAGGAGGGAATTTGAAGGCTTATTGTTTGGCTCGTTTTGGGAAATCTTGGAGTGATCATTGTTGGGTGGACTCGTTTCCTGCTTGGCTTTGTTGACCTGGTTTGCTTGATCAGTAATATAGCTTATCTTTTCTCAAAAAAAATGTACATCACGACAAGTGATGCAGATGCATGTACGCACATGAAATGATAACTCATTTCATAATTTCACATAAAATGATAAGATTTATCTCATTTAAATAGGGAAAACAATGTGTATATAGGAATTTAAATTCATTAAACCCTAGTTTGGAAGTTGTCGATCACCATTTATATTTTTTAAATTAATGAGAAGGATTAACTAATCCTAAGTTGTTTATACATAAATGTATATATATATGGGCCCCACCATTGGTGGTGGGGTGGTAAGGGTTTGGGGGGGTAAGGGGCAGGTCGCGGGGTCAAGTCCCCGGGCTTGCAATTTACTGTAATTTTTTCCTTGCGTCGTGTGCCGCTTTCGCGGTTGTACCCAATTATATATATATATATGTATATATATATATATATATATATATATATATTACTATATATATATACTTACATGTGAATGTGGCTCGTATTCATAAAACTCATTTAAAATTTTAAAAATAAGAACCCTCTTATGTGAATTACACCAAAAAGGGGGTTGATAAGTATATGTATATGTGTTTATTTTCATGCAGGAGTACACACATACTCATGTATACACTTATTGTCATGAACCAACCCGGGTCGAACCTGAACCGGTCACCCAAGCCGATCAGCGGTAAGGCCCGAGAGGCGTTCTCGATCCTCTCGAGTTGGCGACAAGCGCTAGAGCATCAACAGAGACTGTGAAAATGATTTCTCTCAACGAAAATAAATAAAGCATCATAAATAATAAAGAGAAGCACCGAATAAATAAACCAAACACACAACTAAACAAGAACTGAATAAGATAACACTAACCGAACTCGACGACCAAACTGTCTCCGTGTGACCCCGGGGGTCACTCTCCGACACAACGACCGAACGTCGCCCAAGGCGAACGCACCCAAGCTGGAACCTGCACAAGGACTAAAAAAAGAAAATAACTATAGGCGTGAGTATTAAAACTTAGTAGGCTAGCCCGATATAATAGTTCCCAATGCACTACCTTTAAAATTAAGAAACATCAATTCTATGTTTGAACTACAATATATTAAAGTATGCATTTCTACAAATTTTACTTGAAAACAATGTACAAACCATTTCCCTTAATCATTTGAAAAACCAGAACAAGAGTTTGAAACAAATTTTCTTTAAAAAACATTTTCAAAGGAGTTAAGAAACTAAAATGTCACTTTTCATGAAAAACATCACACAACGGTACAGACAGATACAACAAGGGCAATGTAAATAGGAATTCATGTATCTCAGCAATAGTTCAATAGCTAAAACTTACCAGACATTGGTGAACCCGAGAGATCGAGAATAATCCAGACGACACTAATAACTGCGACCCCATATATAGTAGCATTCCACATACGAAGAAATCTAACGCTCCAAAATGCTCGACCATCCTTTCTCAGGTAGGCCGAAGTCAAATCTCATAGCAATAAACCCAAACATATCCGCCAACTATGGGCCAATGATCAGTACCATAACCTACCAGTGCAGTACTCATCTCAGACAATTCTCTCTATATGTCAGATTCGTATGTCGCAAGTAATAAAAAAGGAGGTGAGCCAACAGACGTCATCGAGCATCAAATCACAATCCATATTTATAATAATCTTTCACAACAAGTCTAACCCCGAGTCTCTTTAAGGAAGACTCTCATGCCTTTATGTAAATGAATTACAATGGTTTCCAACTAAGGAACCCACATAATGGAACCCGGGGATCCCATACTGATGACATCCCTACCATTCCATGTTGGAAAGGCATGAGGAGCAACCAATGGAGATTTTCATAATAAGCTGTTGGCACCAAAATTTGGGATGAACCAGAACAAACGGAATGCCTCAGGGGCTGTCTCGCAAAGCCTGTTCGTGGATCCTCACAGCACCGCGATCGACACCTAGCTTCCCCTCCACGAACCCTCCACCGAGTAAGGAGGCGGGAGACTCTGCGGACCCCTTTGACATCCGCAAACCCACCACGAAGCAAGGTGGTAGGATGCTCTGCAGACCCCTGTGACGTATGTGAACCCGCTGTGGATTAAGGAGGGGGGATGCTCCGTGAACCCCTATGGAATTCACAAACCCATTGTGGAGAAAACTCTATCTTCGCACCGAGCGTGCTCTGCTTTGCAACGCCTCTTGCATATAAATACCGGGCTCCCCTCGAGCCCAAAGGAAAGATCCTCCCACCATTCTCCTTCTAAGCTCCCAAATCGCGAAGAAATCTCTGCTCTGTGAACCATGAACTCTTTAAGGTACTTTTTCATCACAAAGTGCCTCTCCCTTGGTTTGAATTCAACCCCTTCTCAAGTATGGATGCCCTTCGTGGAGCCCACAGGCCTTCGTGAAGGAAGGGGATCCCCAAGGGGACTCGGGTCTTCACTAGGCATTTATGCTTCACGAAGTACCCTTCATGCACATGCGACCCACATGCTAAGGCAGGGTCACTGTGCTTTGTGAGGTATATTTCTTCGCAATATTATGCTTCGCGGGGCACCCTTGCTTCGCGAGGCATTGCTCCGCGAATGCCTTTCCACTTCGCGAAGCACTTTCCATATGAACCTATACACTACGCCTAAGCTAGACAATTTCACTTTGCGAAGAACACCCCTCGCGAAGCCCCTCCACTTCATGGAGCACTAGAGCTTCACAAGGCTTCTACCTATGAACCCCTTTGCTATGCAAATCCCTTTCTCGTGCAACCTTCTTGGTTTGCATGAAGTAACTTCAAAGTCCCTTGGGCGGTGCTTCCCATTGCGTTTCTTCGCCTCATGATTCTTCACATAGGCACACTAACAGCTATTGCTTCTTCATATAGCCATGATAACGTGAACCCCTCAATGGATCACTCCATAACACTCCTTCACCACAACATTGCTGATGCCTTCCCTTCCCCAAGGGGCGGGAGGTATCGGTTATGTAAGTCCTAAGGGGTGTGGGGTGCACCCACCTCGTCCGAGCTACAGGACATTAAACTGCCAAGCACCATCGTCCTCAACACATGACGTTAAATTGTGACCTCACCCCGTGTGTCGTACGCGGGGTTCCCCCACCTTGGACATTCTACACACCCACTGGTCTCTACGAGAGTGAAATCATTCCTCACATGGAATGAGATCCTCTTTATTGGAGCAGCGTTTGTCTGTGGGGATATGGCAACCACCTTGGTGTAAGCCCCTAGATTTTCTTGTATGAGGTAGCACCCCTACTCCTCCTCTCTTCCTCAGTGCCAAGGACAAGAGGGGGGGGGGGGTGGGCAATGGAACCCTCCTGTGCCAAATCCTTCTCCCATTGGGCTTTGTCGACGATGGGCCTCCACCCTGGAGTAAGTCTCAATCTCCATCAACCTTGGGCTGCTAACCACGCGTAAGCCTGATTATCCAATAAAAAAATATATTTTAATTACATTTTAATGGTATTAAATGTTCATTTTTGATCTTATGGGCCTGAGTTAGTGCATTTTCATTATGAACATCCATTCTCATCATTTGTGCATTTCATGCCTAATGTACACCAATTTAGGCCCAATGAGTCATATGATTCTAAGGAATGTAATTATAAATATTTTAATTTTATATTTTGGGAACTATATCTACACTTAAATGTGAACATTTTTCATTCAGGGATCAATGGATGATTCATAAACGATGATGGAGATATTTGGAGATGAATGGAAGCAATTCTAGAGAAGGCAGATTGGACACCATTCCACTTATGAGACTGTGGGGCCCAACATACAGGCCCAATTAATCCCAAATTTTGTGAGATGATAGAAGAAATGTTGAGGAACAAATCACTATTCAGTAGATAATGATAATTATGCCTCTATGGTGGTCATTAAGGCATCCCAATTTAGAGATAAAATTCTGGGCCAGATTCTGCGGCCCAGAAAAACAGTCCACTAATTTGATCATATCTCGGAATACAAAACTATAAATGGTCCCAAATTTTACAGAAGGTTAGAAGACATCCGATTATCCATTTTATGCTTCTATGGACCACTTTTATTCGGCCATATAGAAGGTCTTCCAAGCGCGTTTGTTCGGTGGATGAAAGCTGGCTTCCACCTCGGGTCAAATGTGGAAAAGTCCAAATTCCACAAGCTTTCCACCACCTATGGCCTACCAAAATTAGTTGAGATGCTTTGTACTGTTTTAGGATAGACCCAAGGGCTCAAAAATTCCTATTTAAGGCAGTGGTGTTGGAGGATTTAGGGATCTTTGGTGCTTTGTTCAATTGTAATGTTATGCTGTAATTTTGTTGTCTCAAATTTGTCTTTCACATGTAAGTTGTTCAATTCACTTTAGTTTCTTAATAAAAGTTCTTCTTCTACTATTATTATGTTGTTATTCATATCACTTTGATACTGTTGGATCAAGGTGTGAATTTATTCACACCAAACCTTGTGAAATTATTCACACAATGGTGGAGTGATCATTTTATTTTTTTTTGTTTTCTTTACTTCTCCATTTCCTCCCTCATGAGTCTACTTTCCACTTCCATTGAAACCATGGGATCAATGGAGGGCTAACCCACTTATGGGTTGATCCAAGGGATTATCAAGTGGCTGGATTGGATATTATTTATCACCCCATTAATGTATAATCACTTCTTTAATTGATATTTTTATTTGATGATTTTTAAACTCCATCATCCTTGTTGAATTTAAGGCCACACACTTCAAGTGCTAATATGAACCTTTACCTTGAAGTGCTCAAAACATTGATCGTTCAAGTGTATAGGTGGTTAGTATTAAAGGGTGTAGGAATTAAACCAGTAAGTGATGATGTTGTTTTATCTCCTTAAATGAACCTATCTCAAATATAAGAAATTGAAATCATTGAAAAGGAAATACGTCCAATCCACCCCGAGCAATAACCTAGGATCAACTCATTATTTTAAATTAAATTCACTTAAGTCTCAGAGTTCCTTTAAACCCATCTAAAATCAACCCAAGTTGGCCACTTCATAGCCAAAAATAGTCCATATAATGTACGTGTCTATAGGTTACTTCTTAGGTCTCTGAGGATTCGACAACCCAAGCTAAACTACAAGGACCGTCCTACCTTATTCTTTTGGGTAAATTTGAGCGTGAATCAAATTTTGGCGCCGTTTCCGGGGACCCAATTAAGTCATCTAAACACCCATTATATTCTCCCACATTTCTTCTTTTCTCATCCAAATTCTCTTATCTTGTCCCTTTCTCGTTTTTTTCTTTTGGCGCATGTCCGCCTACACCCGCGATCAATCAAACCATCTTATTAGGGTGGATAGTCCTGGGGTTGGGGAGTCAAGTACACCAAGGGAACTCATTACATTAGAACCTAATCTTCATAATACTCTAGAGTCTAAAATTGAGCCCATTTCAATGGAAGGTCTTCAAAGAAACCAACTCATAAACCCGGGTGGAAACCAAAATGGAAACCCAAATGAGGCAGCCCCAAACTTGGGGAATGCGGTAGATCAAACCGTGAATGACTACCTCACACCTTCCTAGACCAATGCCCCCTCATGCATTAGACACAACTCCCTAGGAGATTCCAACTACATATTTAAACCCCATGTTCTAAACCATCTTCCCACATTCCATGGAATGGAGTCCGAGATGCCCTACCTTCACATTAAGGAGTTCAATGACATTGTAGAAACCATGTGTCCCCCACATCAACTAGAATCAGCTAAGATGATGATATTTACTTTTTCTTTAAAGGATAAAGCTAAAAATTGGCTAAAAAATTTGAGACCATCATCCATAAACTCTTAGGACCAACTACAAAGAGAATTCTACAAAAAATAATTTCCCCACCACAAAACAATTGCACTTAAAAAGAGTATCCAAAACTTTTTTGAAAATGAGGGAGAGTCATTCTATGAAACATGGGAGAGGTTAAAAGACACTCTAAACATGGTTCCACACCATGGTTTTTCTATTCCTGAACAAGTGAGAATTTTCTATGAAGGGTTGGGTCCGGGGAACAAACAATTCATTGACATGATGTGTAATGGAACCTTTAAAAACAAAGCCCCAAATGATGCTTACGAGTATCTAGAAAGCCTTTCTGAACAAAACCAAACATGGGGAACATCAACTTATTCTGAAAAGCCACAAAGAACTACTAGAATTCATACACTTAGAGAAGAGGAAAGCCTTAGGGCTAAACTCGCAGCACTCTCTAGGAAGGTTGAAGAGATAGACCTTAGGAAAGTCCATGAAATCCAAACCGTTGACCCTGTTTGCACAATTTGTGACAAACATGACCATAATACAGAAAACTTCCCAACCATTCCATCCATTAAGAATGTTATTTTAGGAGGACCCCAAGTGGAAGTAAATGCCTTGAACTTTCAAAAGCCTCAATACCAAAACAGCTTCAATCCTAGGTATAACGACCACCCAGGCTTCTGCTGGAAAGATAACCAACAACCTAGACAACAACAGGGACAAAATCCTTACCCCCATCAGAACTACCAAACCCATAACCAGTTCCAAACCCAACCTATCCAATACCAATAGCCACCGGTCCATTTTCAACAAACCATCCCTCCTCCAAAATATCCCCCTGGGATAAACCAACCTACTCAAGCACCCACCCAAACTGTTCCACAAAGCCTACTAGAGAAACTATGAAAACAAATAGAGAGGATGAACTCAGAAGTCTCTTCCCTAAAAAAAGAACTTCAAACCATCAAAACTGGAAAGGCACCCATGCCTACTCAGGTGGTTCCATCCTCAACTTCAAGGGGAGAGTCAAGTTGTGCTCAAATAACTCATGAACAACTAAAGGCTGTGATTTTAAGAAGTGGAAAATCAATTGAGAAACCTGAACAACTAATTCAGAACCCACCTGAAGATTCAAACTTGGATGAAAATTAAAATAAACCACAAGATCAAACTGAGGAAACTGATAACAATGTGAAAGAAACAGCTCTTCAACAAACAACCCCACAACCTGCACCATTTCCTCAACGCATGAGGGGGAAACCCAAGCCTGAACTGAGTGAAACATTGAGGGAAATCTTCTCACAAGTCAAGTTGAACATTCCCCTTCTCGATTCCATCCAAACCATACCTGCCTACTCAAAGTACCTTAAGGACTTGTGAAATTTTAAAAGAAAATTTTCACATAAAAACCAAGTCCTTTTGGCTGCTAATGTGAGTACCGCCATTCAAGGGACCATTCCTCCTAAGTTGAAAGACCCGGGTTGCCCTTACATCAATGTTGAACTAGGAGAGAGAAAAGTTTTCAAGGCCTTGTGTGACCTAGGTGCTAGTATCAATATCATCCCATATTTTGTGTACTACCAGTTAGGCCTAGAAGAGCTTCAACCCACATCTGTCACACTTCAGCTTGCTGATCGTAGCATTAGGGTTCCAAATGGGATTTTGAAGGACATTCTGGTAAAGGTTGAAAACTTCATCTACCCTACTAATTTCATTGTCCTTGACAACCATCCAAACTTAGGAAATAAGTAACAAACCTCAATCATCCTTGGTCGTCCTTTCCTTGCAACAATCAACTCTGTTATCCGAGTTCGAAATGGGAACATGACCATCACCTTTGGGAACATGAGTCTAGACTTGAACATCTATAATGCAAGATCACAAATAGGGGACGATGAGGACATTAATGAAGTAAACATGATAGGAAGCATTGATAATGAATCCATAGAACATCAAGGAATATTTGATGGATGTTTAAGTCAGGATGAGATTGATTTCCTTTGTTCATATGAAGGAAGTTTATCTCCTTGGATTGAATCATTTTCAAATTGCTCTTATGATGAAGTCTTATGTCCAACAATCAGTGAAACCTTTCAGCAAACCACATTCATGGAGACCGATCAAACTTCCTTCCCTAAATCTGATCAATCCAATCTAGTAGCTGAAACTTATACATGTGGGGAATCAATCTCGTATAAAACTTTAGGAAATAAAATTGATCTTGATCCAATGTCCCAATCTTCTGCTGGAATTCTGAACCAACCTGATCTTGAATTGAAGGAACTTCCTGCTGCACTAAAGTATGCCTTCCTAGGGGACAATCAAACACATCCTATTGTCATTTCTTCTTCTCTTGAAGCCAATCATGAGAGGATGCTTCTAGATGTCCTTAGGAAACATAAGAAAGCCATTGGTTGGACCCTATATGATATTCCTGGGATTAGCCCACTTGTTGGGACTCATAGGATTGTTCTGGAATATGATTCAAAGCCATGTTGTCAACCTCAACAGTGACTCAATCCTAATCCCATGGAGGTAGTAAGGAAAGAACTTCTGAACTTGTTAAAAGTTGGTATCATATATCCCATAGCTGAGAGTGAGTGGGTGAGCCCAATCCAAGTGGTTCCAAAAAAGGCTAGAATCACAGTGATAACCAATGAGGATGGAGAGATTCTTCCAACAAGGGTGACTAGTGGATGGAGGGTCTGCATTGACTATAGGAAGCTAAACTCTTTCACTAAGAAGGACCATTTCCCCTTACCATTCATTGACTAAGTGCTTGAGAGAGTGGAAGGTCATGCCTTCTACCGTTTCTTATATGGGTACTCAGGGTACAATCAAATTGAGGTCTCCCTAGAGGATCAAGGGAAGACTACATTCACATGTCTATTCGGAACCTTTTCTTTCAAACGCATTCCCTTCGGGTTATGCAATTCCCCTGGAACCTTCCAGTGGTGCATGATGGGAATCTTCTCAGACATGGTAGGGGATTTTCTAGAGGTCTTCATGGATGACTTCTCTGTGTTTGGGGATACATTTGAGAGATGTCTGCAGAATGTGGAGAGAGTCTTGTCAAGATGTGAAGAAAAGAATCTGGTCCTAAACTAGAAAAAATGCCATTTCATGGTTAAAGAGGGACTAGTTCTAGGCCATATGGTCTCGGGTAGGGGGATTGAAGTTGATAAAGCCAAGGTTGACATCATTCGTCACCTTCCATCACCCAAAACTATCAAGGAAGTGAGGTCCTTCTTAGGACATGCTGGTTTCTATAGAAGATTCATCAAGGAATTTAGTTCAATATCTCGTCCCCTTTGTTCTCTCCTAGTAAAGGATGCTCCATTTGTTTGGACAGAAAGCTGTGAGGGTTCATTCTCAACCCTCAAATCCTCTCTCACCTCTCCTCCCATTATGAAATCTCCAAATTGGAACCTTCCTTTTGAACTTATGTGTGATGCCAGTGACTTTGTTGTTGGAGCTATGTTAGGAAAACACTGTGATAAATCTCCTTATGTCATTGCTTATGCAAGAAAATCCTTAAATGATGCCCAAATAAACTACAACACTACTGAAAAGGAGTTACTTGCTATTGTGTTTTCTTTAGAGAAGTTTAGGTCCTACCTCTTAGGATCCCCCATCACTGTGTTCACTGACCATTCTGCACTAAAATACCTCTTCCAAAAATAAGATGCCAAGGCTAGACTGAAAAGGTGGGTCCTTCTATTACAATAATTTGACCTCACAATCAAGGATAAAAATGGTGTTGAAAATGTTGTAGCTGATCACCTATCTAGGATGGAATTCAAAGACAACTCAAATCACCTTTCTGTGTCTGATTCATTTCCTGATGAACACCTATACTCTGTGAGTGACTGCCCTTGGTATGCCGACATAGCCAATTTCTTAGTTACAGGAGTCATTCCAAAATTCTTAGGGACTCAAGCTCGAAGGAAATTCCTTTCTGATGTTAGACACTATGTGTTTGATGATCCATACCTCTATAAGTTCTGCCCTAACCAAGTCATTAGGAGGTGTGTCCCAGAATCTGAACAAGAGTCCATCCTTAAATTCTGTCATAGTGAGGCATGTGGAGGTCACTTTTCCTCTAAAAAAACATCTGCTAAGATTCTTCAATGTGGTCTCTTCTGGACCACCCTCTCAAGGGACTCTTACACATTTTGTCAAAGTTATCCTAGGTGTCAACAAGTAGGTTCCATCACAAAAAGGAATCAAATGCCACTCACTCCCATCTTAGTGGTTGAAATATTTGATTGTTGGGGAATAGATTTCATGGGTCTCTTCCCAAACTCTCAGGGATACCTCTATATACTCTTAGCTGTTGATTATGTCTCAAAATGGGTTGAGGCCATTCCCACTAAGTCCAATGATCATCAAGTTGCGATTCGATTTCTGAAAGAGAACACATTTTCTCGATTTGGAATTCCTAGGGCTATAATCAGTGATCAAGGAACCCATTTCTGCAACTGCCCATTCTCTTCACTCATGTATAAGTATGGTATTTCTCATAAAGTGTCCACTGCATACCATCTTCAAACCAATGGTCAAGATGAGTTAGTGAATAGGGAGATTAAGCAAATTCTTAAAAAAACTGTCAACCCCTCTAGGAAAGATTGGTCTGAGAAACTCTTAGATTCTCTTTGGGCCTATAGAACTGCATATAAAACCATTTTAGGAATGTCCCCATATAGGTTGGTTTATGGTAAACCATGCCATTTTCCAGTGGAGATTGAACATAAGGCCTTTTGGGAAATTAAGAAAATAGATTATTATCTCTCATTGTCCAGAACAAAAAGGAAATTAGATCTTAATGAACTGGAGGAACTAAGGATGGAGGCTTATGAAAATTCAAGGATCAATAAAGCTAGAGTTCAAGCCTTCCAATCTAGGAATATCAAGGTCAAACATTTTGAACCGGGAAAACTTGTGCTCTTGTATAGTTCAAAACTTCATTTACACCCAAGAAAGTGAAGGTCTAGATGGTCAGGTCCTTTCATAGTGCATCATGTATACCCCCATGGGGCAGTAGAGATTCAAGATCCCACTAGTAGTCACATTTTCAAGGTCAATGGTCAAAGGTTAAAAACATTCATTGAATCCTTCAATAAACAGGAAATATATGTTGAGTTAATTGATCCAATCTATAAACCAGGAAAAAATTGATAAATTTAGGATCTATGTTGGGCTAACGACGTTAAAAAAAACGCTACACGGGAGGAAACCCGTGGTTTTTATGTTTCTAATCTTTCTGAATCATCTTTATTTTTCAAATAAGATTAATTAATCATTTTTATATTTAAAAATAAAAAATAGACTTTTGACCTGTTCTTCTATTATGAGTATGGATGGGTACGAAAGGGGAGCACCATATTCATCCGTGTCACGTGGTGTGATCCTTGAGTAATACCTTACCCAGAAATTTAAAAAGAAGACAATGTATCATCAGTTTATTTTGTTTTATTTTTATTATTTTATAGGTTCAGATAAAAATAATAATAATAAAAATAAAAATATAATAATTAAAAAAGAGGACACGCCATAGGCCGTGGGGCAAACCCCGTCACAACCGGCGAAGCTGCGGGGACTCGAACCCGGGACCGAAGGGAGAAAGGGGCGCGCGCTTACCACTGACCTACGGCTTAATGTGCTTACTTATTCTATAATTTTTATATATATACTTATATTTTACTTATATATATATATATATATTTGTTTTGTTTGTTTATTTTCCTTTTTCCACTAGGGAACTTTGCAAGCGACATGGATATAAAAGGACTAAATTTGAGCAGCAAGAACTTCAAACTTCAACCACAGGTGACTTCATTCCATGATCCTCATATTTCAATTTCCTTATTAAACTCCCCTTTTATTCCTCTACCCCATTCTAAATTTTATTTTTACGAAACTAGGGACAGTTTCATTCTAAGTTGGGGGGTGTGGAAACAAAATGTTTGTTTAAAAAAAACAATGATAAAAAAAAGAAGTAAAATTCCTTTATCATATATATAATAACATCTTTGCTCACATTAAAACTACATAGCAAATAACTTTTATTTATTTGACTCTTAATTTAATTCATGATTAAGTTTAAAAGCATTGATTTTGGAAGTTTGGTTGTCCAATGAAAATTTTCATCATTTTTATTTTCATCCATTAAATCAAAATGCCACAATGCACGTCCACTAGACTGTGGGGTACTAATTTGAATTTTTGGGGTCCCATAATAAATATCATAGGCTGGTTTGATTTTTATGAATAATATGAGTATTCAAAAAAATAAAATAAAAAAAATAAATAAATAAATAAAAATAAATAAAAAGATTTTTTTTTGCGTGTAGAGCAATGGAATGATAAAATGCGAGGCTTTCGACACTTGGGGATCGTGACTCCAGAGTTATCTAGCCCTAAGTTTTTCAATCTATCTCTATTTTTGGTAATATGACTTTGTTTTTTATTAAGTTAACTCGAGACAATGCCTGAGTATGTGGGCTTCACTTGGTGCCCCAAGGCCTTTGAGTCTGGGAGTCAACGGTAAAGTCTTGCTACATGGGTTAATTTGATTAACTGCAATCTCAATTACTATAGCAATATTGCAAAAAAAAAACCAAAAAAAAGGAATGAAGAATACTCATATTAGGATTAAATGTGATTCCACCTAGCGCTTCTATGATTTCCCCCTTGAATGAAAATGAACCCCCATATCTATTGTGATTCACAACATATCATTACACCTAATTGAGTTGGATGAAGTATGATGATGGATTTGATCAAACGAATGGGCTTGGGATTGGGATCTGATTTTAAATTCATCTTGTTTTAAATTATCTTGATAGGTTATAAAGATATATTTGTGTGCCGTTTACATTGTGAGCACTGTTTGTTATAATGTGTTTGAAGAAAGGAATTCAAATAAAATCATTGAATTATTTGCTCGGGACTAGCAAATCTCAAGTTAGGGGGTGTGATTATCCAATAAAAACATATATTTTAATTAAATTTTAATGGTATTAAATGTTCATTTTTGATCTTATGGGCCTGAGTTAGTGCATTTTCATTATGAACATCCATTCTCATCATTTGTGCACTTCATGCCTAATGTACACCAATTTTGGCCCAATGAGTCATCTGATTCTAAGGAATTTAATTATCAATATTTTGATTTGATATTTTGGGAACTATATCTACACTTAAATTTGAACATTTTTCATTGAGGGATCAATGGATGATTCATAAACTATGATGAAGATATTTGGAGATGAATGGAAGCAATTCTAGAGAAGGCATATTGGACACCATCCCACTTATGAGACTATGGGGCCCAAAATAAAGGTCCAATGAATCCCAAATTTTGTGGGATGATAGAAGAAATGTTTAGGAACAAATAACTCTTCAGGAGATAATGCTAAGTCTTCCTCTATGGTGGTCATTAAGGCGGCCCAATTTAGAGATAAAATTATGGGCTAGATTCTGCGGCCCAGAAAAACAGCCCACTAATTTGATCATATCTCGGAATAAACAACTCTAAATGGGACCAAATTTTACAGGAGATTATAATACATCCGAGTATCCATTTTATGCTTCTATGGACCACTTTGATTCAGCCATATAGAAGGTCTTCCAAGCGCGTTTGTTCGGTGGATGAAAGCTGGCTGCCACCTCGGGTCAAATGTGGAAAAGTCCAAATTCCACAAGCTTTCCACCACCTATGGCCTACCAAAATTAATTGAGATGCTTTGTACTGTTGGAGGCTAGACCCAACGGCTCAAAAATTCCTATTTAAGGCAGTGGTGTTGGAGGATTTAGGGATCTTTGGTGCTTTATTCAATTGTAATGTTATGCTGCAATTTTGTTGTCTCAAATTTGTCTTTCACATGTAAGTTGTTCAATTCACTTTAGTTTCTTAATAGAAGTTCTTCTTATACTCTTATTCTGTTATTATTTATATTAATTTGATACTGTTGGATCAAGGTGTGAATTTATTCACACCAAACCTTGTGAAATTATTCACACAATGGTGGAGTGATCATTTTATTTTTGTTGTTTTCTTTACTTCTCCATTTCCTCCCTCATGAGTCTACTTTCCGCTTCCATTGAAACCATGGGATCAATGGAGGGCTAACCCACTTATGGGTTGATCCAAGGGAGTAGCAAGGGGCTGTATTGGATGTTATTTATCACCCCATTAATGTATAATTACTTCTTTAATTGAGATTTTTATTTGATTATTTTTAAACTCCATCATCCTTGTTGAATTTAAGGCCACACACTTCAAGTGCTAATACAAACCTTTAACTTGAAGTTCTCAAAACATTGATCCTTCAAGTGTATAGGTGATTAGAATTAAAGGGTGTAGGCATTAAACCAGTAAGTGATGATGTTGTTTTATCTCCTTAAATGAACCTATCTCAAATATAAGAAATTGAAATCATTGAAAAGGAAATACGTCCAATCCACCCCGAGAAATAACCTAGGATCAACTCATTATTTTAAATTGAATTCACTTAAGTCACTTATAGTTCCTTTAAACCCATATAAAATCAACCCAAGTTGGCCACTTCATATCCAAAATCATTCCATAGAATGTACGTGTCTATAGGTTACTTCTTAGGTCTCTGAGGATTCGATAACCCAAGATAAACTACAAGGACCATACTACCTTATTATTTTGGGTAAATTTGAGCGTGAATCAAAGCCCCTATTTCCTCTTCGGGTCTTGGATCACGCGTAATCCCATGTTTCCTCTTTGGGATGCTAAATATGTGTAAGCCCCGCTCCACTTTCCACAGACGCATCTTTCACGACGTGATCGTCAGGTCTCTACAGCCTCTTGTTTCTCACACTGAGCATGACTCATGTGGGCTTAGAGTAAGCATCGACCATGACATCCTCTCTGGTCATCCTAGAGTGTAAGACCCAAACATTCTCCTCATGAACTACATGGACTTTGATCTTTTCTAAAGCAAGGTACGTAGTAAGCCTCCATGATGTTCAAGCCCAACACCCATCGGTCCCGACCACTTTACGTTGGTTCAACAACCAATTCTGAACTACGTGAACTTTGATCCTTGCCAATGCAAGGTATGTAGTAAGCCTCCCTGAGGTTCAAGCCCACCATCCATTGGTTCCGCACCCTTTCAAATCGATTCCCACTCTTTCTGAACTACATGGACCTTGATCCTTTCCAAGATAAGGTACATTGGAAGCCTCCCTGAGGTTCAAGCCCAACAACCATTGGTTTTGAACCTCTTCACGTCGGACCACCATCGTCCTGCATGATGTTAAAATGCATGCCCCTTTTCATCCTGCAAGACGTTAAACTGCATCCACCATCCCAAACTATGTGGGCTTTAATCCTGGTATCCAAGACAGAGTACGTAGGAAGCCTCCATGAGGTTCAACCCCATCCAGCAGTAAACCGTTGTGACCACATCCAGCAGTAATCCATTGTGACCCCATCCAGCGGTAAGCCGTTGTGACCACATCCAGCGGTAAGCCGTTGTGACCACATCCAGTGGTAAGACGTTGTGACCCCATCCAACGGTAAGCCATTGTGACCACATCCAGCTGTAAGCCGTTGCACCCCCCATCTAGCAGTAAGCCATTGTGAACCTCATTCAACAGTAAACCATTATCAACCCAAACCCAGCGGTAAGCTATTGTCATCCCTTCTGTTGGGGCCCATATCGCTGGTCTGTACCAGTGGCGTAAGACCAACCCTGTGTTTCTTACCACGCGTAAGCCTCAGTATATCATCGGGTCGATGTCCCTGCGCACACCTCGATTCTATACCCCCATCCTAAACTATGTGGACTTTGATTCCCTGCTATGGGGATACATAGGATGTCTCTTCGAGGCTCATGACCAACATCACCTTCGTCCTCAAGTCGACTCCATCTCATTCTTCATCCACTCCACTTAATCATCCATTATCCATCTTGATTCTTTCCTAGGCCACCACATCCCAGTGGGATCTTGCCACCTCATTCCCCATTCCCTTTAACAATGATCAGGTAACTAACTAAAAATTAGCCCCAACATCAGTGTTCCCTCTATGGGTTTCACCCATATGATCCACTCTAGTTAGTGTTCTAATCAGTCTGATCTATCTCCGCTAGATGTTAAACCTACGGCATACCCTATGTTAAACATAAGAAGCTGAGGAAAACCTCAGATACATGCCTATGACATATAATTACTCACATTAAACATAGGATGCCTCAGGCTTCCGCACCCTCAAGAAGCCCTATAATAAGGGGAAGAAACCCAGATGTGCTAGTGTTATAGAATCCAGACAAGCCAGTGATTTCCAACATAACTACTCCCCCGACCGAAGTTTGCTGCTCTAACCGGACCCCTTGGAATGTCTCGACAGAAGAAGTGTAATCAACCAACATCCATGAAGAAATGGAACTAGGAAGAGTTTCATGAACAACCTTTTAGTCTATAAGGGAGACTTGGAATAGGTGACGAGTTCTGATGAGGAATCCACAGAAGGAAGAACCGACATCCCATCATCTCGTTTTGATCAAGGAGAAAACATCCCTGAATAAGCGACGGATGCCGCCCACCTTTGGAAAGCAGGAATGCAGGGCAACAGCTGTGCGTCCTCCACAGATGGATGCACATGCCCTAGAGAAAGCGTTAGAAATAGAAATGATGAACCCGATGTGAATTTCTTCTCCTCAATGAATTAATCTCCCTGCTTTTCAGGAACCAAGCTGCTACACCATGAACCAAGCTGCTGCACCAGGAACCCGATCATCACCTCCCCACCGACGCAGAGGCAGGGACAACGCCAACATGACAATCCCACGTGGATCAACCTCTTCTATGACAACTTCCACACCCACAACCGTTGGGTTCCCATGCCCCATCACCCCTTCTAAATTCGTACAACGAAGGGTGATAAGCGATATCGTACGCCAATATGAGGGGGAGGGGATTATCCCGACTCGGGATATGGCTTGCTAGGATTTAGAGGCATCTGCGACTCATCACAGCCACCTCCCCCAAGGGTCGCGCAGGGAGCCACTGCTCCCCACCCCAATGTACAATCATTTTGGGAGCCTCTCCCTGAAACGTCTCGACAAATTCCCCCCTACGTCGATGAGGTAGGGGATTTATGGGCTAGCCCGGTTGGGATCCCTTTCTAGGGGCCCCCAAGGAGGGCCCCTACTAGGCCACGCCAGTGCCACCACCCAGTCCCACAGGCTGAAGAGAAGGTAAGCTATGTAATTGCACCACCAGCCCTGGTCCGGATGACCCAACGCCAGCGTCGGGCATAGGCCGAAGAGGACACCCGCCAAGGGGCGTCGACGTCAGCCAATACTGTGGCCTGGGACACCGTCGACGTGTATCATCATCCTCCTATGCACACTAAACAAGGTAACTTCTATACCCTGTCCGGATCAAAGCCCCAACTACCCCACAGGCAAGCTGGGTTGACTCTCTCGGTCTCCAGCGTAGGGAGCACCCACCGCGGACCGACCCACGACAGCGACACCTAGTACAGAGGTCCTCCCCATACCACCACCATGGATAACGCGAGTCCTCCCCGCTTCCAAGCTCATCATGAAGGTCAACCCCGTGCTACCTTCAATCCCAATGAGGGACCTCTCCACGACAGTGACACTTAGTACAAAATCCTCTCTCGTGCTCATTACATTGGGTATGGGGTCATTCCTCCTACCACAGACTACCGATATGGAGATGTTACGAATCCGGTCAATCGTCAGTATGGGGTGCTTCCACATGTCCTTGTAGCAAAAAGCAATGATCCTCCTTGCTTTAGCAATCAGAGGATTGAAGGTCAGCTTCACATCACTAGCACCCAACATGGAGGTCCTACCCGTGTTTGTCTTGACCAGTACGAGGACCCTCCTCATGCTGACACTGCTAGGAGAAGGAAGTATAGAGTTTTTACCTATTCTTCTATCAGCTCCAGCGGAGGTCCTACCCACTCCATCATTTCTCGTGGATATTCTATCCACACGTCAGCTGGTTGGCACGATGATCCTCCCCGTGTTCCATTTGATATCTGTCCGCATGCTCCTCGCACCCCAACTCACTTAGGCAGAAGTCCTCCTCGCCCCAACACTAGTACGGCTGAAGGACCTCCTCGTGCCAGAAATCTACCCTATCCCAGAAATCCATCCCAGAGCAGGAGGGCGGGTCTTCGTCAACATAAAAAGAGTGCCGAGAAGATTCAAATTAAGATCAAACTGGTTTGCTTCTCAGAATCCAAGGCAGAATATGAATCAGTGATGGAACCCTCGCCTAGATCCTCTGTGTCAAGGGATGGTCCAGGAACAAGGCGTATCAGCCTCATACTTCCAGAATGTGAGGTCCATTGGATTTCCACCTCCCTCCGCAGGTATATCCAGGAGGACGAAAATTTGGCAACCCCACAAGTTACAGTCGTGAAATCACCACCATCATCACCAGGTGCACTCTCTACCTCAATTAGAGATCATGGAGAGATATTATAAGGACCAATGGTGGAAGAGCAGCAGCATAACCCATCCCCAGCAGCTGTAGTCCCTACACTAGAAACCGCGGTCATCAACCTGTCTTACTGCGATGTGGTGGCCAAGTCACTACTTTAGATGATAGCCCAAGATGTGGCGGCTTGTCAGCTCGCTCGCCGTATTCTCCTCCGGCCAGCCTACCATCTCAGTGGTCTGCATTGGTACCACTACCGGTTCCCTAGCCACCTTCAGTAGATGAGTGGGGTAATGAAGAGTTCGACCCTGAATCTGGACCAAGGATCTTGTGGGATATCCTCATAGAAGACCATTTCCCCGAGATGTTCGGGCCAGTTGCAGTGCCAAATTTTAGGGCATCAGAAGCCCTCACCCAGAAGGAGGTTGGATGCTTTCTCTAGATCCTCCGGGTGACTCATTTCCGCCTTCGGCATTGAAGAGTGACCTACCCCAAGATTTAGGCACACTTCAAAGATATCGGGCAACAATGTCGTTTGGTCAATTTGGACGCACTCCCCATGGCCCAATGCCCTGAGTCACCAGGCCACCATAAGACCCTCAAAAACGATGTGACCAGAGCCTTAAAGTGCTCCAAAAGATAATCAAGGAGGCTTCTCTCCATGTTCAAATGCGTGGCTGGGGGTAGTACATGGACTTCCATTTCAATTCCATCCGGCTCTAGCTCGATTCGCCAGGAGACATAGAGGATATGCCTCCAGGCAGGGTCATAGTTAACATGGATGACCTATTAGAGGGGGGGGGAATGAATTGGAGCTCCTTAATGGAGATTTACCCCCAGAGGGAGTGCCACAACTGTTGGATCTGTTGGAAAAGGGTTACTCGCTAGCAGAGAAATCTACTGGGTCTTCCCGTGCTCATCGTGGCACTAGTCCTCAGCTGGAATCCCAACAAAGGCAAGAAACTCCTCATAGCCATCAAACCGTCTGACCCGTCTGGCTCAGTGAAAAAGGAAGAAGACGACCCCGAAAAAGCCATGTTGCGTTAGAAACTCATCGAATAGAAGAAGGTGGTCAATGACCTCCTTGCTGAACGCACTGCGGAGCGATGACCAGACTACGGTGATTCTCAGCCAGGGTAACCGTGGGAGGCACAACATCTCCTTGGTGAACTGCCCCCAAGTGACCCTAACCATCCAACCCACACAGAAAGGGATGAGGCCGGGACTTACAGCAAGAGGGCGCAGTATATATTTCCAAATCCTCCTGAACGACATGAAAATCCTCGGGACCCAGCCCAGATTCCCCCAGCTACTCCACAGGTCGTACCACCAGCCGCTCCACGATCCGCTGGGCCTGTTTATCATGTTGAAGAACCAGCCAGTGCACCGGTGGTCAATGATCCTCGTCAAGACAAGAATCCTACCCAGATGATCCAATGGAAGCACTCAACTCCTGTCTCGAAGCCCTAGAGACTCGATAGGTGGCAATTCCGCCTGATGATAAGCCATACTCGACATGGGTGGATGATATGCCAACACCCCCAGGTTTTGGGAATATGACCTTCCCCCCCTTCAATGGGACAAGGGACCCGCCACATCACCTGATCCACTTTATCTCAAGGTGTGGTCCCATGTTGGGAACTCCAGCACAGTAGGAGGCTGCCAAACTCCACCGTTTCTTACATACATTAGAAAGACCAACGTTCGTATGGTACAACCAGCTTCCCATCAGGTCAGTGGTCAGTTGGGAGGACCTTTGTAGTCAATTCCTCTACTAGTTCAGTTCCACCACTAGGAAGAGGAGTATTGCGGACCTCTTCATGTGCAAGAAGAGTCCCGATGAGCGCATTGCCGATTTTGTTGCCCGGTGGAAAGGACTCACATACTCCCTTGACATGCCGCTGACTCAGGAGAAATTACTGATGATGTGCATAGGGAATGTAAAGATGGAATTGGTCCCCTATCTGATCACCTCGAACTATCCTGGGGGATTCCAGAACTTCTATGATAAGGCCCCATGCCTAGAGGAAGCCTTACAGCAGGCTAAGTAGGCACGCCCGTTACCTCCTGTGATCCTCGTGAGAAGGGCCACTAGGGACGAGCCCACCGTAGTGGCTCAAATAAGGGCCCCCAGGCAACTAGAATTTTTTCCAGTGGAGCCGCCTCCACAGTATCACAGAGGCCCTCCACCTAAGGCGCAGCCTCCGGCCCAGCAGTGCCCACCCCATAATTGGTAGGTTCCCCCACGCAATGTGCCGCCACTGTCGAGGAGAGATAACCAAGATCAACCTCCTCAGAAGGCTCCTCTAGCCCCTCATCAGGGTCAGGCTTCGTGGGCCCCCTTCCTAGACAGGAGGAACCTAAACTAATCATTCAGCGAGGCACAAGTCCCCAATTATTTCTGAAGTTCCCTAGAGTAGGGGATTGTACGTTTACCTGAGTGCATGAAGATAGAAGAGGCGAACCTCACTGATCACCCTTATTACTGCCCCTACCACTGGATCCTGGGACAAACCCTCAAATAGTGCCATGTGTTTAAATACTGGCTTCAAGACCAGGTGGATAAAAACGTAGTCTGATTAGGCTCAGCTCCGGCAGAGGTGGAATGCGTCTTTAGGAGGCCAGATAGTAGCAGAGACAGTGAATGTGAGTGTCATCAGGTTTCTAGCTATGTGTCCCAAAAGTATGATGACTGGATGGCTCGTAAAACAGTCACCCATGCCCATGGTGTTATCCGTGCATGCCTGAATTGGATGGAGCCTTCAGAAGCTGAAACTACTACTTCTACACCATCGTCTCAGTAGTCCCCTTCTCAGAAGAGCAAACACCATTGGTGCAAGGGAAAACAAAGTCCCCCTCAAATGTCGTTGTCATCTCGTACTCTCATCAATTTCATGCCCCCGAAGATGGTGTTCCCTCCTAGGATCCATTCAGTAGTGGATGACTCTTCAAGCGACAGTCAAGGGTACGCATCAATTAACACTATAGAGCTGGTAAACCCCTGAATGATTTCTGATGATGAGGAGCATCAGGCAGACCCTCCCAATGTCCCTAGCCATCGTCAGCGTCGACGGAGCCGCGACTATATGGGCCGTTAGAGTTCTTTGGTCAGCACTTCTAACCAGGTTGTGCATGATACTAAAACCAAGAAGCATGCCCCGTGTAGATCTCAGCACGCACATCCTTATCACCTGGTGACATCAGGCCTGCCTTTGCCGCCGTTCGTGTTGTTGGATCAGGAAGAGCCACCTCGACTGCACCGTGATCAGGCACACCCTGCCACATGATGGTCTCATTCATTTATCCCTCATCCGATAGTCTCTCAGCATGCTTCGACTAGTGAGCCACATAATATTCCCAGTACCAGTCAGTCATCGGTCCAGTCGGCAGGACCCACCATACCTCCTATCATAGAGCGACCTCCTGTAAGAAGAAGTTCATGCCTAGAATGGAAGTATGATGTTCTCAGACATCTTTCCAGTATTCCAGCAAATATCTCCATCCTTAAGGACCTTCACCTATCATTAGATATGTGTGAGGCCCTCGGCAAGGCTTTAAGAAGCCTCCTCTAGTTAGAGATGGAGGTAGCAACCACATAGACTTTTCATGATGAGGTGGTCGAGAATGCTGAATGTCAGGCCATCATCTTGTTCTCTGAATAAGATAAAGGCTCTCCCATATAGGGGCACATTTTCCCACTGCACATCACCAGCCAGTTCAATGGCGTGGAGGTTCACCACTGTCTTGTTGACATGAGCTCTGGGATCAACCAAATCCCAACTCAGACACTGCGAAAACTGGGACTGTCTGAGGATGATCTGAGTCCCTCTGACCTAAGAATCCAAGCTTATGACATAATAGAGCAAACACCAATCGACAAGATACATTTGAAGACCCAGTTTGATGTCCTACTTTCTAGCACTGAATTTATGGTTTTCTCCAAGGACACCACCTACAATTCATTGATGATAAGGACATGACTCCACCTACATGCAGTGGTTCCCTCATCATATCATTAGTGCCTCAAGTACTCGGTTACTGGTCGATTGGGCGTGCTTCAAGGTGACACGTCTCCCTTTGCCTCTTGTGAAGCCTGCTATCTGGATGCTGACTACTATAAGATCAAAGACAAGGAGATTCAGGCTAACGAGGTTGAGCATTCCATAGCTGCAACTGACCCATGGACAGATCTAGATAATGACTGCATCTTTCCAATCCACCGATTGGAGGCTACGACCCTGGACCTGGGACAAAGCTTCGTTGTTTCTGGAACAAGGGGGGAACACATTCCCAAGCCTATGTTATGCTGGAAGATCACCTCGTACTCCTATAAAAATCAGTCTTAGGTGATCCCAGATCCTCCTACTTCTATAAGGTATCAGGATGTATTCCCCATGGCAACGAAAATACGTCATACTTGCTTATTTTGCAGGGTTGGAATTAACTGTCTGAAGCCGACACACCATTATTTATTTGATATCATCATGCGTGGCCTCTTGGGACAAAGTCCAGATGTGATAAGATCGACAACCTTCATCGCTATGGTTGCGGCAACACAGTGTAGGTTTTGGGCGCAGTGGAAGCGCGTTGGTGGGTTTGCCCAACTTTAATTTTAGCGTTAAACAACATTCAAACCGAGATCCGTCATGATATAAAACACCGGATCTTCAGAATAGAACGAAGAATGAAAAACAAAAGAGGGAATCCCAGAACCATAGAGATAGGATCATCATATGTTGGTTATAATTAATTTAATTAATTCACAAGAATTACCTTGTTGGAATTTTTTCTTTGTTGATGTGTCTGGTCATGATTCAGTGATCCGTTGTTGCGTCGTAGAATCCAAGTGTAGGATTCCTCTAGCGGTGATCCAAACGTGTGCCACGTATCTTCGGACATCGCCAAATGGATCTCCGGGTGCTAGTGTGGAAGAACCTTCGCTTGCGATGTCCGCCTTCGATCACCTTGATCTCTCGGTCTTGAGAGCGTTCTTGGAGGAAGGAGTTCTTTTGGGCTTGAAATAATTCTTCATAATTATTGTGCACAACGATTCTCTTGTGAAAAAGTGTTGGGGTTGTGAGGATATTTATAATCGGGTTTGAGGTTATAGAGTTATGAAAATAAATAAACACATTACGCATTTTATTTATTTCATTAACTCTTATTGAAAACCCTCCATGTCGAATGATTAATTCCTTGACATGCGAAAACACTTATTATAATAAATATCACAATAATGATATTATTTCCTCAAAATCCTGATTTGAAAAACTACACGCCGTGTAATCATTAATACATGGAGTGTACTTGTTTTCCATAAAACCTACACGGTGTGTATATTAAATATACATGATGTGTACTTTTATTTTCCACTTTTATTTATTTCCTCCAACACATTTATTAGACCTTGAGTAATGACTATTTATTTCTTAAATAAATATAACTGCATCACTCACTAATAAATATTATTTCGTCCACAATATATTCTCTTGAATAACTAGTGTTGAAATAAATACGATCAGACATCCTTAAATAATTATTAAACCAAAGTCGGGAATAATCTTTATTTAACTTGTTAAATTAATATTTAACTGAGATACATGGACACACTTAGTGTGTGACCCTCTAGGCCTCTTTCCCAGTGGCATTAGGCAGAGCCTGCCTAAAGTCCAATGTTAGCGTCTAACAACACTCCAAGGCACCCATATAGAAAGAAGTTAACACCGCAATGACGTGTCACCTCATACGAACACTTACCGTGTAATATAATCCATTTGTCATGATATCTCGAATCAAGTGGGTTGCATTCTAGTGTCATCAACCCACGTGCTCGATTATTCTTTCTTTGACTTTCCAGAATCGAACTCGCCCATACCTTACCATGAACATGGATTTATTTAGGCTATATCAATTCAATCAAAGGGCCTGAGACATCTACTTCCGTTATGGAACAGAAGGGACAAATCCTTTCTCGCATTATCTATTAATGTAGTATTACTCGTGACACACCCAACATATCCTACCTCGCTGCGAACAGTGTATCTTCATAGTTTTTGTCAATACATCTAAGTGTGCGAGTTGTAATACCCATTAATAACAATCTTAAAGTCTAAGGACCAATACACATGTCCACAGATAGGAACATCCAATGACACGATGAAATGCAGATTTCCTACTGGCGGGTCTCATTCTCATAATATCCTCCTGGATATTACCAAGGACACACACCATGAGAAGGTGCCTCAAAGTTTTATGATTCCTCACCCCTAATGACCTGTATTATTTGTGTCCCTAAAATAATATCATCCGGCCATAGAACATATATTCAAGAATAATTTTATGGAACTTCTGGTTTCTCATCATAGCTGGGATCCACTATGACCCTTTAATGAAACATCTATCCTTAAGAAATTATCACATGCATTGTCACGCAGAAAAACAATCAAGATGTGATAAGACTTTTATTAATGAATAAAATACAAAGTAGTTGGTTCTAGACCACCAACTCTAACAGACTTTCACTTGGACTAGAGCCAATTGCTAACAACCTTTAACCCACTAGCTCTCACATGATATTCATGCTTCTGCTGAGACAGGCCTTTAGTAATGGGGTCCACCATGTTCTCTTCCGTGGACACTCTGCTCACTGCAACTTCACCCCTTTGATAGAAATACCTCAATAGGTGATACTTCCGGAGTATTTTATTTGTCCATTGATGTGACCTTGGTTCTTTTACAAGAGCCACCACTGCAGTATTATCACAATACAATGTAATGGGATCTTTACTTCTAGGCACCACATCAAGCTCCTGGACAAAGTTCTGAATCCAGATGGCTTCCTTGGCTGCATCAGAATCTGCTATATATTCAGACTCTGCTGTAGAATTGGCGACAACTGGCTACTTTGAACTCTTCCAGTTCACAGCTCCTCCATTGAGACAAAAAACATATCCAGATTGCGACTTCAGATCATTCTGATCTATCTGAAAACCAGCATCAACATACCCTCTGATGACAATCTCCTCGTCTCCTCCATACACCAGGAACATATCCTTAGTTCTTCTCAGATACTTAAGGATAGTCTTAATAGCAGTCCAATGCTGTTCTCCTGGATCTGTTGATATCTGCCTACCATGCTCAGTGCATAGGCAACATCAAGCCTGGTACATAACATGGCATACATGATGGATCCTATAGTCAAAGCGTATGGGATTTTACTCATTCTATCTTTCTCTTATTGTGTCTGAGGACACATTTTCTTAGAAATATGTAGGCCATGTAACACTGGAACCAATCCCCTTTTGGATTGTTCCATACTAAATCTCTTTAGAATCTGGTCAATGTATGTACTCTGACTTAGTCCAATCAGCCTCTTGGATCTATCACGAATGATCTTGATCTCTAGAATGTAGGATACTTCACCCAAGTCCTTCATGGAGAAACACTTTTTCAACTAGTCCTTAACTGACTATAAGACTGGTACATCATTTCCAATAAGAAATATGTCATCAACATATACTACCAGGATAACGATCACATTCCCATTAAACCGTTTATAAACACATGGATCACATTCATTCTTAATGAACCCAAATTCCTTTATGGCTTCATCAAATCGAATGTTACATGACCTGGATGCTTTCTTTAATCCATAAATGGATTTCTTCAACTTGAAAACCCGTTTGGCTTCACTTGGTGTCACAAAACCTTCTAGTTGTGTCATATAGACATCTTCCTGAAGGTTCCCGTTAAGTAATGTTGTTTTGACATCCATCTTCCAAATCTCATAGTCATGGTAATATGCTATGGAAAGTATGATTCTTATGGATTTAAACATGGAAACTGGTGATAAGGTTTCATTATAGTCAATTCCTTGACGCTGTCTGAACCCTTTCACCACTAGACTTGCTTTATAGGTGCTAACTTGACCTTCCATGTCCAGCTTTCTCTTGAATACCCATTTGCATCCAACATGATTTACATCAACTGGCTCATCGACCAGAACCCAGACTTGGTTCTGATACATGGAATCCATCTCAGAATTCATATCTTCTAGCCATCTTGCAGCTTTTGAGCTTTCTACTGCTTCCTTGTAGGAGAGAGGTTCATCATTGTCCAATAATAATTATTCACCATCCTCGATGACTAGGAAACCAAATCTCTCTGGTTCCCTTACCTCTCTTGAGCTCTTACGCAGTACTTGTGTTTCTGGAACCTCTTCCATGGGGACCTGTGGAACTTGTTCCTGTACCAACTCTTGTGTATCTTGAGCATCAACTTCGTCGAAGTCAATCTTGCTCCCACTATCCTTCTTGAGGATGTGATCCCTCTCAAGAAATATGGCTTGTCTGGCAATATTCACTTTCTTGTCTAAAGGGTTATATAGGTAATATCCTTTCATTTCCTTGGGATATCATATAAAGATACACCTCATGCCCCAGGGTGCTAGTTTGTTTCCTAAGAAGGCCTTAACAAACGCCTCGCATCCCCATACACGTGTGTGCAACAAAGTGGATTTCCTTCCATTCCATAACTCAGATGGAATTCCATTTTCCTCCTTAGTTGGTACTCGGTTTAATGTGTATGCTGAAGTTTGTAATGCATATCCCCAAAAGGATAACATAAGATCTGCATGACTCATCATCGACCTCACCATGTCCAACAAGGTGCGGTTTCTCCTTTCACTAACACCATTCCACTGTGGTGTATAAGGAGGAGTGAACTGAGATAGAATTCCGGACTCCTGTAGAAGATCGATGAACTCTTGGTTCAGATATTCTCCACCTCAATCCAATCGAAGTTTCTTTATCTTCTTACCAAGCTGATTCTTTACTTCATTCTTGAATTCCTCTCTAAGGCCTCTAACTTATACCTCATTAATTAGACATAACCATATCTACTCAAATCACCATTAAAAGTAATGAAGTAAGAATATACACCTCTAGCTTCTACTAGAAATGGTCCACACACATCCGTGTGTACCAATCCTAGAAGATTTGTGGACCTTTCACCCTGTCCACCAAAAGGCGACTTGGTCATTATTCCTTGTAAACAAGCGTGGCATCTATCAAGTGGTTTTAGCTCAGTAGAGTCTAAATAGCCATCTTGGCAGAGCTTTGTCAAGTTCTTCTCGTTTACATGACCGAGACGGTGATGCCACAACTAGGTGATGTATGAGTCAAGTGAGTTTGTTTCATTATTGATTGCCAACACCTGGTTTTCATAATTTAATACATACAAACCATTATTTAAATGTGCCATACCATAACATATGTTGTTCTTATAAAAGAGACAACCCTTATTTCCAAATTTGAAAATAAATCCATCCATATCCAAACAAGATACAAAAATTATGTTATTGGTAACATTAGGCACATAATAACAGTTATGTAAAACCAAAATCATCCCAGTCAGCAATGAGAGGTGGTAATCACCAATAGCCAACATAGCCAGCCTTGCGCCATTGGCGGATCGAAGATCCACCTCTCCTCTGGAAATCTATCTAAATCTACTTGGTTCTTTCATTTGAATACAAATGTGAGCCCCAAAAGATGTATCTAATACCCAATGTGTAGAAATAGAAAGATTACACTCGATAATGAAAACACCTTTAGTATCCTGACGCTTCTGGGTGCAGTTCATCTTCCAGTGGCCTTGCTTGCCGCATGCAAAACACACTGCCTCCTGTTCCTTGCCCTACCTATGGATCTTCCCCTTCTTGGAGGGATGGTGCTTAGGGGCTTCAGACCATTTATAAGTCTTTGGCCCCTCTGCCTTGTCCTTCCTTTTCTTATTCACCATAAGGACTTCGGGTTTGTCACGCCCCATGTCCTTATCTACCTGGTGAGTTAAGGGCAGAAGTTCTGATCTAGGCGCAACTGGAACAAGCTCTTCCAGCACATACAATTTCCTTTTGTGGTGATGGATGACGCGTAAACGCCTCTGCCACTCTTGGAAATTGGTGCTGGTGAGAAGGTTTTCCTTCTCGAGTATGTTTTGCAATGATATGTTTGAATTCATTTTCTTGCTGTTTCTACAAATTAAGATGAGCAAAGTTTTAGTAATTTATTACAAAAATTAGACAAATAAATAAATTTATACTTATTAGTCTCCCACTATTTTATTGAAATAAAATAGCCCTCAATATTGACTTCAGAATATTCTATTGCCTGAATATTCTAGTGGAAAGGATCCATATTACCCTTCGCATTACCCCAACTAGGGTTGGTCAAGCAACTTGAAGGGTTTTTAGGTAGGCATTCCAAATGCCAACTGCATTTAACTCGTAGCTCCTTGATCTGTTGAGTGGACTCCCCAATCCTGAAATCCTTTTATTTTGGATTTCCTCAACCTTTTCCTCTTGGCCACACCAAGTCCTATTGTGACAGTCAACCCTTGATGCGAACCAAGTTAAGTCAACCCAAAACCTTGAATTAGAATTCCCCGATAATTGAAAGCACCCCAACTAGGGTTGGTCAAGCACTTTGAACTATGGTTCGATTCTAACCAAGATTATGGAAGGTTATACCGACTTAATATTTCTTTGAGGGATTTTATCCTTATACGTAAATTTCCAATTTATTATCTTTGATTACATGCTTTTTAATATTAAGTGGGATATACTTAAGTGATTAACCATGTCTAAGATAATATTTACGCATAATCCAGTTTTATTTTAGTTCCATCTTGCATGCTTGTTTAATTCATTAATTGTGTGATCTTGACACCATACCCACAATAAATAAACCATGAAACTGACAGAAATAAAATAAATGTTATGATCATGAGCTTGTTCTATTGGTTAATTTTTCTAGCGGTTGATAAACTAACCCAAGACCTAGGGGAGAAACACCTTGAACCTTGTGGGTTCGTGTTTACAGATTTCCACCTGTCCACCTTTGTATCTCCTTGGATTGGTTTCACCTTGGCTCCTGACTTGAGCCGCCTCCACTAGCTTGGGAGCCCCATCCATTACATATGCATTTATCTCACACGCAGGTGAGGGGTAAAAAGGGGTTTTTACATAAAAGAATCCTTGGGCGTGCAGGCCCTACATATTAATGAGGAGATGGCTCGTAGGCCAACAAATTTTATTTAAATAAATAAATTAAAAGAAACCATTCACATACAAAGGTCTCAGTCTAGATCATGATCATCCATACATGCAACGATATTTATACATAAATAAAACTAGTATTCAATTCATTAATCGTTCTTTGTTTAAGATAAATCACACTCGAATTAATTAATTATCTTTAATTAATCAATCCTTTTATCTTAAACCCTTTTTCTGAATTTCCTTGAGATTCTCATCCATCATAATTTTAAATAAATAAATTCATTTAAATAAATAAATTCATTTAAAATTATCCTTGTACGTAACTTGTACCTTAGAGGCAACCCAGTGAATTCTCATTCATTGCGTAATTTGAATGAGTACACGGCGTGTAGTTCCGACTACACGATGTGTACTTTTGTTCACCATCCATCCTAAGTACACACCCAAGGATATGGCGTGTTAATGTACTTCGGAAATTTTTGGAGTACAAGGCGTGTTCAGTGGGACACACGCCATGTAGTTTCCGCATTACACAGTTTCCAGTCGGGCAAGCCGTGTACGGGGTACACGGTCCAAACCTAACCTGAAGGGACTACACACCGTGTTCATTGGACCACACGACGTGTAATACGGAAACCGTGTGCCACCTGTTCCTAGTCAACACACGGTGTCATTAATGACTTAGATAGGATCCAATACACGACCTGATTTGGCGGATTAGTCTGATGCATGAATCTAGACTACATGGCATGTACTTCCGAATACACACCGTGTATTCTAGTGTTGTATGGCCAGAAACGTTTGGCTCCTCCGGATGAGTTCCTTTATTTTATTTTAATCAAAATTAAAAGAAAAAATCATTTCTGTGAGCTGAACAAGAAATGATGGAGGAGGAACAGATCTCGAGATTCATATTTCCAGAATGATTAAACTTGAATTGAAACAACTAAATTATTAAATGCGTAAAACATCAACACAAAACTAAATAATTATAATCAACGATAATACCCCTATGATACCACTTGTAGGTTCTGGGTGCATCAAAAGTGCGTTGGTGGGTTTGCCCAACTTTAATTTTAGCGTTAAACAACGTTCAAACCAAGATTCATCACAATATAAAACACCAGATCTTCAGAATAGAACGAAGAAAAAAAAACAAAAGAGGGAATCCCAGAACCATAGAGATAGGATCATTATATGTTGGTTATAATTAATTCAATTAATTCACAAGAATTACCTTGGTGGAATTATTTCTTTGTTGATGTGTCCGGTCATGATTCGGTGATCCGTCGTTGCGTCGTAGAATCCAAGTGTAGGATTCCTCTAACGGTGATCCACACGTGTGCCATGTATCTCCGGACTTCGCTGAAGGGATCTCCAGGTGCTAGCGCGGAAGAACCTTTGCTTGCGATGTCCACCTTCGATCGCCTTGATCTCTCGGTCTTGAGAGCGTTCTTGGAGGAAGGAGTTCTTTTGGGCTTTAAATAATTCTTCAGAATTGTTGTGCACAACGATTCTCTTGTGGAAAATTGTTGGGGTTGTGAGGATATTTATAATCAGGTTTGAGGTTATAGAGTTATGACAATAAATAAATGCGTTACACATTTTATTTTTTTCATTAACTCTTATTGAAAACCCTCCATGTCGAATGATTAATTCCTTGACATGCGCCAACACTGATTATAATAAATATCACAATAATGATATTATTTCCTCAAAATCCCGACTTGAAAAACTACACACCATGTAATCATTAATACATGATGTGTACTTGTTTTCCATAAAACCTACATGGCGTGTATATTAAATATACACGGCATGTAATTTTATTTTCCACTTTTATTTATTTCCTCCACCACATTTATTTGACCTTGAGTAATGACTATTTATTTATTAAATAAATATAACTGCATCACTCACTAATAAATATTATTTCGTCCACAATATATTCTCTCGAATAAATAGTGTCGAAATAAATGCGATCAGACATCCTTAAATAATTATTAAACTATAGTCGAGAATAATATTTATTTAACTTGTTAAATTAATATTTAACTGAGATACATGGACACACTTAGTGTGTGACCCTCTAGGCCTCTTTCTCAGTGGCATTAGGCAGAGCCTGCCTAAAGTCCAAGGTTAGCGTCTAACAACACTCCAAGGCATTCATATAGAAAGAAGTTAACGCTGCAATGACGTGTCACCTCATACGAATGCTTAGCGTGTAATATAATCCATTTGTCACGATATCTCGAATCAAGTGGGTTGCATGCTAGTGTAATCAACCCAAGTGCTCGATTATTCTTTCTTTGACTTTTTGGAATCAAACTTTCCCATACCTTACCATAGACATGGATTTATTTAGGCTATATCAATTCCATCAAAGGGCCTGAGACATCTACTTCTGTTATGGAATAGAAGGAAAAAATCCTTTCTCATGTTATCTATTAATGCAGTATTACTCGTGACGCACCCAACGTATCCCACCTCGCTGTGAACAATGTTTCATCACAGTTTTCATCAATACATATAAGTGTGCGAGTTGTAATACCCATTAATAATAATCTTAAAGTCTAAGGACCAATACACACATCCGCAGATAGGAACATCCAATGACACTATGAAATGTGGATTTCCTACTGGCGGGTCTCGTTCTCATAATATCATCCTTGATATTACCAAGGGTGCACACCCTGAGAAGGTGCCTCAAATTTTTATGAGTCCTCACCCCTAATGACATGTATTATTTGTGTCCCTCAAATAACATCATTCGCCCATAGAACATATATTCAAGAATAGTGTTATGGCACTTCCAGGTTCTCATCATAGCAGGGATCCTCTATGACCCTTTAATGCAACAGCTATCCTTAGGACATTATCACATGCATTTTCATGCAGAAGAACAATCAAGATGTGATAAGTCTTTTTTTAATGAAAAAAGTACAAAGTAGTTGGTTCTAGGCCACCAAATCTAACACACAAGAGTTCCTCAATGTAGTGTCCACTACCGCTCAGGCTGGTACCGGCCTCCCGTAGGGATCTTCTGACTCAAAATCTACCCCTCCCACCAAGGATCCCTCCTCCATAAGTGAAGACGATGATTTAGAGGATGCACCTCCCACCTTTGAAGAGGGTGTCTCTTCCACGATCGATGAATTGGTACAGGTGAACCTCGGTAGCGAGGAGGACCCGAAACTCACACTGATCAGTGACGCAATGACCCGTGAGGAGAAACAGTAGTACATAGACTTACTTAAACAACACTACGATTTATTCTCCTAGAGTTATGATGAGATTCCTGGACTAGATCCTCAGGCAGCCGTCCACCGCCTCGGTCTCCCGGTAAATCACCGTGGGTTCAAGCAGCCTCCCAGGAAGATGCACCCTTCCCACAGTGCCATGGTCAAGGTTGAAGTTAACAAGATCATTAGAGCCAATTTCATTAAGGAGGTCCAATAGCCCAAATGGTTGGCCAACATTGTTCCAGTCAAGAAGAAGAACAAACAGATCAGAGTTTGCATCGACTTCTAGGATCTCAACTGTCACTTCTCGGAGGATGATTTTCCCCTTCCTATGATGGAATTATTGATCGATTCTATAGCTAGGTTACAAGCCCTATCCTTTATGGATGGGTACTCTGGGTATAACCAGATCAGAATGACCCCTGATGATGGAGAGTATACAGACTTTAGGGCACCACAAGGTACTTTCTGTTACCGAGTCACGCCCTTTGGTTTAAATAATGTAGGTGCACCTATCAGCGGGCTATACATCACATATTCAAGTTGATCCTAGGAATGTTGGTGGAATGTTATGTAGATGACCTGGTGGTCAAATATCACCAGTGTTAGGACCATCTCAAAGACCTTGAGAAAGTGTTTGGCTTCCTCCGTTCTCACCACCTGAAGATGAACCCGTTGAAGTGTGCCTTCGAGGCCACCTCTGTAAAGTTTCTCGGCTTAGTTGTTAGATACATTGGAATCAAGATCGACCCATAGAAGATTAAGGCCATCAGTCATATGTCTCCCCCGAGAAATATTTGGGAGCTTCAAGGCTTCCATGGCCACTTAGCCTATATACTCTGGTTCATCGCGAATTTGGCTGGCAAGTGTAAGCCCTTTTCTCAGATCATGATGAAAGACACTGTCTATGAGTGGGATGAAGAGTGTCAGGATTCTTTTGAGAAAATCAAGCAGTATCTACTTCAGCCTCCGGACATAATGCCACCCATCTCTAGAAAGACACCGATCCTTTAAGTGACCGCCCTGTAACGATCTCTCATCACCCTTCTTGCCCATAAGAACAACAAGGGGACAAATAACAGCCTCTAGTACCTCAGTTGCATTCTCCTAAATATAGAGACTAGATACTCCACTATCGAGAAGAGCTACCTTGCACCAGTATTCGTAATACAGAAATTACGGCACTACCTCCAGCATCATGAGGTATAACTGGTGTCTCGGGTAGATCCCCTAAAGTACATCCTGAACCGCCCCATGTTGATAGGCCGACTAGCTCGATGGGCGGTAATCCTCCAGCAGTTCAATATTAGGTTCGTCCCTCAGAAGGTTATCAATGGGAAAGCATTGGAATACTTTCTTTCTACCCATACATCTCCTACGAACCATTCTCTGGACCTTGATTTCCTCGGTGAAGCAATTATCTCAGTGGACCAAGCCATGTCGTGTAGGTAAATGCACTTCAATGACGCTTCCCGGAGCCCCACCGACAAGAGGCTCAATGACCCAAGACTCAACAGAGTAGGCCTGGGTGTCATCTTCATTACCCCGACAGAATTCGATCTTCCGTATTCATTCCTTTTGTCAGAAGGCTTCACCAACAACGAGGCAGAGTATCAGGCTCTCATTACTAGTCTCAAGATGGACCTTGTGATAGACGTTCCCCATTTTCATGTGAAAGGGGACTCCAAAATAGTCATTAATTAGATCAATGGTGACTACGTCGTCATAAATCCAGAGCTTGTACCATTATTGGAACACACTCTCCAACTAATGGCCCAGTTCCTATCTCATCCAGAAGTTACTCATGTCCCTCGATCTCAGAATAATCAAGCTGACACTCTGGCCGGTCTAGCTGCATCACTTATGGATCCCGAGAAGGATGATCTGATTATCCACATGGTACATAGAAGAGTCATTGGTCCTGTTACTCCAGATGATGATGATGAACTATAGGTGAGCCACCTTTCCGCTAGTGCCTCCACGTCAGGACCCCCAAGTCCCCTGGGTGCAGCGATTGAAGTGCCTCCCAATTAGAGAACCCCCTTTGTTGAGTATCTCCAAAATGGTAATATGACAGTAGATCAGGACGAAAGCTAGCGAATTCGATGCCACGCATTACAGTTTACACTCTAGGACGGTCCTAGCCGTGAGCAGATCCTCTACAACTGCGGGTTTGATGGGATTCTCCTTCGTTGCATTCAAGGTGTTGAGATTTCCCAAATCATGCAGGAGGTTCATGCCGATTCCTACGGGGCTCATCAGACTGGGCCAAAACTATCTCACCAGATCTATAGACTGGGGTACTTTAGGCCCTCTATGATCCATGACCGCATCAAGTTTTCCAAAAAGTTCCATGCATGTAAATTCATGCTAACTTCATGCATCGTTTTCCAGAGGCTCTCCATACCACCAAGTACTCTTGAAAGTTTGCAGTATGAGGACTCGATGTCATGGGGCCATATCCACCGGTGATATCTCGCTATTTCAGATTCATCTTGACTGCAATAGATTTCTTCTCCAAGTGGGCAGAGGCAGTTCCACTCAAGGAGGCCAAGGTCTGTTCCATCGTTGACTTTGTGAGCTCCAACATCATCTACTAATTTGGATTCCCTCACACGGTCCTCGCTGATAATGACACAAACTTTCAAGCAACTTATATGAAGAAATTGTACGCTAAATACAACATCTGTTCTAACCATACCTCCCATTATCATGCATAAGAAAATAGATAGATCGAGGTGTTCAACAAAACCCTCTCTAACATTCTGCAGAATATGGTTGGTCAGAACAAGAAGAGTTGGCCAGACAAGCTCCCCAACACCCTCTGGTATTATTAGACAACAACTCATAATTCCACCTAGGTGACCCCATATATCCCTAGTGTATGGGACAGAGGCTGTCCTACCCATCGAGATTCAATTGCCCTCATTGCGCACAACTGTCTATGATCAGCAAGCACCCGATAAAGTGGTTGAAATCTGTCTGGATGAGTTAGTATCACTCGAAAAGAACAGGATTTGTGCCCTGTACAACCTAGAAAGGCATCAAAACAAGATAGCTAGAGCTTTAAACAAAAAAGTTCGCCTCCATTCCTTCTTGCAAGGTGACTTGGTATTGGGCCTGAAGACACCAATGATACCCGGCAGGAAACCACCCAAGTTGGAGCCCAAATGGGAAGGACCTTACATTGTTCACAAGGTTTACTCCAATGGAGCATACTCACTGGTGACCATGGGTGGTGAGCGTATAACTCCTCCCACCAATGCCAAGTTCCTTAAGAAATATTTTACTTGAGACCCTTTTTATGGTCCCACATGACCCTAAACCACACTAGGGTCCTCCATGACCGTAAACTGTCCAGTCCTACATGAAATTAAACTATGTTTCATCCTAAAAGATATTAAACTATATTTCAAGAATTATGTACGGCTTGATTCCCATCCTCATGGGATACATAGGAACACTCGGGTGCCTTGTCCTGAGTCCAACCCCCCAATTTCCTCCTTGACTATCCCCTCCTAGGAATAGTTCTTTTGGAGGATCCCACATGGCATCATATAGGCTTCTTTGGCCCTCACTCATCTCAGGGTTACGATGATTGTACCATGTGTCCTCCCTCGTTCATCTCTCCTCCCACATCCTCACCGCAAGACGTTAAACTGCACAACCCTTTCATAAATACATATGGATTGACTCCCATACTCATGGGATACATAGGACCGCCCAGTCATTTCGCCCGTAGGCCCAACCCCAAACTTTAGGATCTCCCATCGGGATGAAACACATGGTGGGGTACAGGCTTATACCCTCATTCACGTCGAGTTCATCATGACCGTACCATGTCACATGATTTGGATGTTGTGTTTCTAACCTGATCAACAACTATCTTTTGTTGTTTTCACCACCCCAATATGTTTCAAACAATGAGTGTAGTGGTTCATTCTGCCTCACCGTCTCTCCAAAATTCGGTCTGCCTTGAGCAAGAGTGTAATTCCAACTATCAGAACCTTATGTGATGAAGAGATCCTAGTCCTACTCTTTGTTTCACACACCGAGCACTGATCATGTGGGCTTAGGAGCTGGGATTAGGCAATGCCCACTTGAGAGGTCAAATGGCTATAGTTGGTTGGGGCGCTCAGCCTCAAGTCCTTCGACCCCTTTGGCCCCTTGGCCTGAGTTCTCATTTGAGATTGTGTGGTGTGGTATGGAATCACGTCCTTTTTCATGTTAGGCTATTTCACCACACCACACAGATCCCCTTGAGACATCCCCCCCTTCATTTATCACCCGTCCCGCGAGAACCGGCCCTACCATGCTTTGTGAGCCCCATCATTTGGGTTTCCCATCACCTTCTATATCCAAAAGGACCCCCAGATCGCATGGATGCTCAGCCCAAGGGATCTCTTACCATTACAGGCTAACATCCTCGAGTATTGGGAGTGGAAAATTGATACAAGTCCTGTGTTGAAAATATGATCAACGGTCGATGATCAATTGTTTTCCCAGAACACTGGTCACACAAGGGTGGATACTGTGTTGGGAACCTGGTCAACGGTTGTCCTCTATCATCATTTTCACTTTGTGGTATTATATAGGTACAATGATTCACCCTTTATGTCTCATGAATATAACATTACACTAGGCATCTATGGTCTGAGCTCTATGACGTTAAACTAAGATCACCATCGTCCTCACTACATGATGTTAAACTACAAGCTGGCTATGACATTCTATCTATCGCCCAACCTCAGGTCCCTCAGCCTTCTCGGGCCCCTGGCCTAAGTTCCCACTTAGGATTTTATGGTGTGGTATGGGATTATGTCCTATTTTACGTCGGGTTTCTCGTCGTGCCATACACATCCCTCGTTGGGGTATCTTTCCCTTATTTGCATCCTTGCTGTATGATAATAAACTGCACGTCATTCTTCCCTAGAACTATGTGTGGATTGATTCTCATCCTTATGGGATACGTAAGAAAGCTCAAATGTCTAATCTTCAGGTCTAGCCCCATCTCTTAGAAATCTCCTTATCATCTTGGCCCCTTGGCCTGCATTATTCCAGAAGAGGGGTATATGGTGTGATATGGGCTTATTTCCCCATTCACAATGGGTTGATGACAACCATGCCACATACCTATCTCTCCAGAGCGCCCCTATCTCCCTTTCCCTACACTCATATCTTGGAGTCAGCTGCTCTTAAGTCAGGTCCCTATACCATCTTTAGTAAGTCACCAATGTTCCCAGAAGTACTCCGGTTCAGAACATGAAGTGTCAGATTCTACCTGGACATGATTTCACTCATTTTTCAGGCTTCGTGTTCCCCTTAATTTGGGATTCTATTATCTTTCAAATCCGAAGGGACCCCAAAATGGCATGGATTCTAGGCCTAAGGTCTCTCCTACCATTACGGGCCAATGTCCTTGAGGGTTTCAGACAAAAAATTGATACAAGTCCCGCGTTGTGAATGTGGTCAACGGTCGATACTCATTTGTTGTTCCCATTTTAGGCCACACAATATGGATTTTGTTTTTTGAACACGGTCAACAGTTATCCTCCATCATCATTCCAACCCCTTAAAGCCTTGAATTTTGGTTACATGATTCACATTATTTTCCACCCCATCATGTTCAAGTGGAATTTCAACACTCCTAGCCCTATCCCTAAGTGCTCCTTTGCATGTTGGGAGGACAAAGCCGTGGAAAGGCGTCATTCGGGGCTCTGCACTGACTTCCCTTTGGTGTGCATTCCAGGTATTGAAAAAAACCACTATCACCCTTATTTCCCACACTGAGTTTGACTCATGTGGGTTTAGGAATTAGATTGAGGTCTGCGCCTACTTAGAAGAGTTCTGCTTCTCCATAGTCCGATCTCTAAGACCTTAAACTAAGATCTCTTTATGTGTCACCCTCTTGAGAACTGCGTATAACTTGATTACCATCCTCATGGGATACATAGGAACACCCAGGCATCTTATCTTTGGGTCCAGATTGTGTTCCACTAATTCATCTCTTCTGTTCTATCTTTTAGGCCCCAGCTCTTATAGGAACGTGTGATATGGCATGTGTGGGCTTATGCCTTCATTCACGTCAGTTTTACAATTGCCACATCATGTACTCCCCTTCAAGGATCTAGTCCCTCCTACCTCCTACCCCATATTATCTAACCTTTTCTGGCCCCTTCGGCCCGAGGTTTCTTTTTTGGTGTCATGCGAGGTGTAATATAGGATTATGTCCTCATTCATGTCGAGTATGCTTTATCACGCTGTGCACATTCCCTTTCGAACCTCATCTTTCTTGTATATGTGTGAGCCACATGACTCTAAACTATGTTTCTTGGTACCACATGACTTTAAAATATTACGTCTATAATGTACAATGTTAAAATGCATGGTTGGTCCCATCATATGACCCTAAACCATGTCATTATCATCCTAGCCACTCGAAGAAAAACAACACTGTGTCATTGTGTCGTCACTCGAGGGGACATCATGTTTGGTATCGGTCGCACACCATACCATTTGTCAACGCCCGTGTATGGATTGATTCTTTCAGTGATTCCTAGAACTTCTATCTGGGGTCTATCGCTTCAAAAAAAAACACACACATCCATCCTAAAGTACAAAGAATATCTATCAAATGCTGCTTCTTTTGGTGCAAGGGCCAGACCTGTATGAACTTATTATATATGGCACTAGTACCTTACCGTTCCACCTTAATAACTATGTATGCCTTTATTTCCATCCTCATGAGGTATGTAGGAACGCCTGTGTACTTTTCCTCGGGCCCAACCTAACTTTTGTTTTTGGTCCCTCAACCTAAAATCTCCCCAAGGAACACAGGGTGATCTAGACTCCAAGTTCCCATTCATTTTGGGTTTTATAAATTACCTCACCATGTGTCTCCCGCATTCACTACCACATGGTTCGAGTTCTATGAACATAAACTAAGATCACTCCGCATCCTTTCCTCAAGATGTTAAACTGCACGACATATTCCAGAACTATGTACAGCTTGATTCCCATCCTCATGGGATACGTAGGAATGCCCAGACACATTGTCTCTAGGTCCAGCCCCAGGAATATGAAATCCTTTCCTCTCTCTTTCAGCCCCTAGGCCCGACCCCTTTTGGGAACATGTGGTGTGGCGAGTACCTCATGGGTTCTCATTCACGTCAGGTTTTGTAATAGCCATACGGTGTGCCCCCATGTCTTTTCCCAACTTGGTCTGAGTTCTATGACCCTAAACTAAGATCTTCCTATGGAAACTACGTGTTGGGTTTGGCCACTTTTCCCCCCTGTGCCCAGTCCATTAAGTTAATATCCCCTTAATGGCCCATCCTTCGACCATTAATTCAGGAATCATGCAACCTCAGGACCCTTATCCTTGGAGGGGGACTCGACTCCCTCTATCTAATACGCCTTGTTGTCGTAATCAGATGTGTTGCGATAGAGAGCCCAAAGTGTAGAATTTTTATAGGGACATTCCCTCATTCCATGTCCAAGATTCTTGAGCCCATTATTTGGATCCTCATCCTCTTCCACATCTAAAGGGACCCCCTTCATGGCCTGGTCTCATTCCACATCGGCTTACCTACCATCTTGGTCCAATGTCCCTGAGGACCCCGAACAACATTTGCGGTAGGTCCCGTGTTTTGAACAAGGTCATCGGTTGACCCTCATTTATCTGTCCCCATTCCAGGCCAATGTGAAATGGATACTGTGTTTTGAACATGGTAAATAGTTATCCCCTATCGTTACGCCACCATCGTTGTGGTCTAGATCTCGAGCATCATGATTCACACATTTCCACTTTCCTATGTCCAAGTGAAATTCCAACATCCTCAGCTTTACCACTTCACGCATCTAGGTGTGCTATATAGGCGGGTCAACATCATTGGTAAATCATTCACCTAGCGTCCCATTTCCCCTGGCATGTGCCTTTCTGTGCTAGGGAAGTCCCTTCACTACTCTATGTTTCCCACATCGAGCACAACTCACATTGGCTTAATAGTTCTGGTAGGACGTGTGCTGGCACAACCATGCCACACATGCCTTTTTCATCCTGCATGATGTTAAACTACACTCTCAGAACTATGTATGGCTTGATTCCCATCCTCATGGGATATGTAGGAATGCCCAGACAACCCGTCTTGGGACCAGCCCAGTTTTCACATTCTGTCCCTCGACCTAGGGATTCTCCCGAGAGCGTGTGGTGTGGCGTGGAATCTTATGGTCCTCATTCACATCGAGGTGTGTACCACACCACACATTTACTTCCTGGGTATCCATGTACTCAATGCATGACATTAAACTATGGTTCTGCCTTGAACAAGTTCAGGATGCCCTATGTTAATCATGGGATTCGTCAGTTTCCTCTATAGAGAGGATTCTTCCTACCAACGTCGGTCTCTCACCACGCCATGCTTCAAGAACTATGTTTAGATTGATTCTCACCCTTATGAGATACATAGTGATGCCCATGCATTTCTCCTTGGGCCTAGCCCTAGGGTCATTATCCCTTCTAGCCCCTTATCCCTGATCTTGGTCCAAGAAGTATGACCTTTAATCTATGTGCATTGTCCTCACTGTATGACGTAAAACTACATGTCATCCCAGATACTTACTAGAGAGGTCATGTTCGGAAGTAGGTATGATCCCTGATCAGACTGATGTGACCACCTAATGTGCCTTCACCACAGCAGAATAATTTCAAGATTGTTGGACTCCATTCAAACAACCCATCACTCTAACTCCACGCTTTTCATGACCTTTATTTGGACCCTCGTCCTCTTTCACATATAAAGGAACCCCCTAATATTAGGGATCCTCAGCTTGTGGCCCACCTACTATCCTAGGACAACATTCTAGAAGAATAATGGGTGAAATTTTGAGTCAAGCCCCGTGTTTCGAACATGGTCAGTGGTCGGCCCCCATTTTTTATCCCCATTTCTAGCTAACGCAATAAGAATACTGTGTTTTGAACAAGGTCAACAGTTATTCTTCATTGTCATGCCATCCCTACAGTGTTTCGAATTTTGGGTATTGTTATTCACACCTTACACTTCCCATTGTTCAGATTAATTCCAACGTCCCTAGCATTACCCCTCTCGTGCACTAGAGAACATTAGTAAGGATGACACATCGATTGTTCTGAGGTCCTCATCCTCCAATCGGGCCTCCCCCTTTTCTTCCTAGAAATTCGGATTGATTTTTTAAACCCCCAGATGCCTGAAGATTGGTTTTCACTCTTACATTTGGATGGAATAATAAGGCGGTCATCCCTTGTTTCTCACCTCAGGCCCGACCCACGTGATCTTAGGGATTGATCACTGGACGCTCCACGAATATTAAAAGAATGCAATAAACCAATAAAAATAAAAGAATTCATGCTTGTAGCTGGCATAAAATGATCAAAGCATGGAAGTATGTTTGAAGGTTTTCATGTATTACAACACCCGAGGATCGGTCCCTCCCATGGACGGATTGACCCCATCCAAAGAAAGTTGCAGCTTTGCCACCCTCTGGCTTCGGGCATCTAGGATTTTCTGCTGCCTGTTCATCTCCTGCTCCTCCTCGGTAGCAATGGGACATAGTTTGTCAGCCACAATCCAGGACCTCTCCACATCGGTCTAGATGGCGGTCATTTCATCAGAGGCTTGCTTCATGTTCTCCTCGGCCTCTTCCAGCTGGGCCTTCAATCGCAATATTAGCTCTGATTACGTGTTGAGGGAGGTAGAGTTCTCATTCGCCCAAACCTGTAGCTGCTGAACCTCATTTTCAGCCTCCTGGAGCCTCTTGATGTTCACCGCTTTCCTTTGCTACCAGTCCATACCAAAGCCACATTCGTACTCCCAGATCTTCTCTGCCATGAGATCTCAGATGATCATGTGGGGACACTGGGCATCCACTCCCCCAGCACACAGTTCACACAGTCGTGAATGAAGTCTCTCCATCTGATCTATACATTATGCCTGGGGGTAGTCATCAATGAAGCGTCTGATCAACTTTCATGATCGGAGATGGACTATCTTTCTATCCTCTTCATTAGAAGTCGTCTCGTCCCAATCTGTGGGGTTGGCAGGCCCATATGTGGGGAATACCCCCAAGAACTCGTTAGTAGGATCTGCATCTGGTGTTTGATCAGGTATGGTGGGACCCGAGCTATCCGATCAATCTTCATCGTCAGACCCCACCTCAATAATCTTAGGCTCGACCCTACTAACGGTCCCACCAGTGATCGGGAGCATCGTCGCTCTGTCAGTCTGGATATCCACCTCCACGACCACCGACATTCCCCCAGGAAAAGCACTGTCAGGAATACCAATCAACCTCTCCAAGGCAGCCCATGCCATTTGAAGGACTGTGCATATCAAAATGGCACAAATGTCGTTAGCCTGGTCAATGAGTGGCATTCATGAATTGTATTAAAGATACTTACAAAGATCGAATTCTCGGTCTTGTTACTGGGTTGTTGCTGTGGGGACCCCGAGGCGTGGCCCTCTGTATATTGTTGGAAGGTTTGAAAACTACGGAGGAGCCACCTCAGGTATCCTAGCTCTACTAGACGTGGTAATCTCCATAGCAGTGGGCATGGATACTGAAGGACCAACATCTACATCCACTGAGGGATGAGAACCTGTTCTGTGTACGAGGTCCTCCTGCACATTTCAAATGATTAGTAAGTAGTCCAAAATGACCTGGAAGAAAACCCTGAGGAAGGGTCTTAGGATTTTACCTCAAGGGCCTCTGAAAAGTATTCAAGATCCAGGTCATGATCACCAACTTCTACCTCCTCCAATGGGCTCCCTCTACCAGCCTCCTCCCCCGAGGAGGACTCGTATGATTCTTCCAGCAGAGGGAAGCACTCTCTCAGTTCAGCGGCTCACAACTACGGAGGTGTTGTTTGATCTAACAACACCTTTAATGGATATGTCATTAGACATGGGGAACCTCAGGAGTGTACAAATTCCTCTAGCTCTTCCAGGTATTGCTCCACCTCTGCCTGGGACACCGTAAAATTGGCCCTGATAGGGTTTATCCCCGACAAATCCATCCTGAGATGGTTTAGGTGTTTCCATATCTTAGAAGATCCGAGGAATTTCCTATTAACTTCTTAGATGTCCCATGACTTAGGGAATATATCATTCTTCAACATGTCTGTGTGGCGCAATCGCTTCCCCGTAGCCTGAGTGGATATTCTACGGAATCCTCTCGGTGGCCTCCCCTCTGGACAACACTGTTCTTCTGGGACCGCCGGGTATGCTGCCACTGCTGGATCTACTGCCGCTGCCTCCCCCTCAACCAATACGGGTCTCTCTGACATGGAATCCCCACCAACGCGTGATGTCCTTGTCGCCTTCTAACCTCAGCCTCGAGGTTGGGGAGGCACACCATCACCGGTCCGAATAGTTGGCTGCTTCAGCATCTCCCCCAAGTAGGCCGCCTCCTAGCTTTTGGCATACTCCTTCACCAACCCGAAGACGGTAATGGGCAGAGGTAACTCATTCTGCATCTTCCCGTCTTCCCGTGTGAACATGAACCACATCTTCCTCATCACACATGGATGTTCCTCATGGCACACCCCTAAATAGACCTGTGGGGTCAGTCGCTGCATACACCGAAATTGCCTAGTGAATTGGTGCGGGGTGTACGGCTCACAGAGAGGCTCACAGTCCACTCTTCCCACCATAACTCAACCTCTAAAGTCTAGGAGATAGGACTAGTGCTCTTCCATTCCTTGTCCATAATCAGTTAAAGCACCCATTGGCAGCGAGAATGGATGAAAGTTGAACTCCTCTACCTTCCAGACCCGGTTTAGTACCGACGACACAATCAGATTGACCAAAAAGATCCCTAAGGCATTTAGGATGGATGGGAGGAAGTTCAATCCTGGAGGGGAGATGGGGTTCAGATATTCATAGACCCCCCGACGTGTGCCGCTATCCACCCATACAGAAGGTGGAACGACCCACATATCCTCGGTGGCCTCTTCCCCTCACTGATATGCCACAGAATCTTATACATCTTGGCGAGCATTAGGATTTCTAGGTTCACCCACCCTTCGGTATCCAACATGGATTCCATGATAAATGTGCTTGGTCTTTTTCCCTTGTTTATATCCCTCACCGGCAAGATCCAACCGTAGATGAGAGACGCGATGAATGCCGCCAGCCTGACTACCAGTTGCTGCTCGGTGCTAACACTGAATCCCCAGGTTTTCCACTGGCTGTCCTCTAAGAGCAGCCAGTAAGAGTGCTTCATGCCCCGTCAATCCCCCTTCGGGAAAGTTTGAGGCCTCATCGGAAACTGCCTATCTATCAGGAAGTTCAGGAACTGCTTGAACCACCATCTGAAGTGGACATCTCTCCCTTCTTCTTTTTCCTCTCCCAGCACCAGCTCCATCAACGCCATTTCCAGTGGCAGCATTTTCTTCAGATCCTCCCACACACCCATAATGGGGAGGAATTCATCATTCACCACCCCCAGTATTGGGACCCCCTGAGATCTGATGTACATCCCATAAACTGATGCCAACCTCCTCATGGTGTAAGTTGAAGGTATTAGTCCTCAATGACCACCTTCTCTACAACTCTATCATCAGCTACTTTGGTTAGTAGATATGAAATTGGGATGCACAAGCCGCCTCATACAATCCCACTCTCCTTAGATCTTCCCATAACTCTTCACACGAGGAACCTACCCAGTAGGCCCAGGTCCAGTCATCTGTAAAGTTGCCGCCCTAGCGTAGATCCCACTCATCGGACCATCCCTTCCCCAAGTTCGTCAAGGCTACCTTCAAGATCATATGGTATAGAGGGGGGATTCATCTAGCTGCAATTCCTTCCCCTAAACATTGTTCAGATGATTTTATAGACAATCATCAATAACATGCGTGATGTCCTCTCGAGCATGGCGGTCAGCCGCCCTGAACCACTGGTCCTGGCATGACATGCTCCTAAACCAGTAATATGGATCATCCCTACTTGCTTCAGGGATGAGGATGTCACCCCTCATCCAAAATCCATACAGAGGCAGCTTCTTACACAATGGATAATTCCTTTTTCTTTTTAATAGCATATTCACCAACGAATCATGATCAGAGTGGCTCCGTAACAACTCTCCTAGACCCAAGCTATTCGCCACCTCCTCCCTTCAGGCAGCATCCGCAAGGACCCCCTGGCAGCCTCCTGGTGAGCCATTCTGTTTTTGAGTTTGGTAATTCTTTGGTTTTGGTTCGCGAAGCTCTTTTGTAGAGCAAGTTCATAGAGCTCGTTCATGAAGGCTGTTCGCGGAGCCCTACCCCGACCTTCAAACAGAATTCGAAAAGCACTCTGACGTGAAGTGGAAGACTCGTTGTACGCTGAGAAGTAGAAGAACCGATCTGCAGAGAGAAATCACGGAGTACGCAACGCTTCATGAATCGAGAGAACTAAAATCCAAAAAACGCAGAGAAGAGAAAGGGAAAAAGAGAGGTCATCCCCCCTATTTATAGGCGAGGACCCCAGGTGCTTCACGGAGTGTCCAGCAGCGGTGAGCTTCACGGCGCGCTCGGCCTGCCAGTCACCTCTCTGCTTCATGATCCTTCTTCGCGAGTTAGCTTTGTGATTGGCCGGGTGATTTGGGCAATGGACCCTCAGACTTTGACCCATGATTTCTCCTTGGATCCATGTCTGGGGGGGGGGGCATTTGTTGGCACCAAAATTTGGGATGAACAAGAACAAACAGAAATCCTCAGGGGCTATCTTGCGAAGCTTATTTGTAGATCCCCGTGGCTGGTTCCTAACTTCCCCTCCACGAACCCGCTGCGGAGCAATGAGGCGGAAGGCTCCACAAACCCATTTGACATCCGTGAACCCTCCACGGAGCAAGGAGTCGGGATGCTCTGTGAACCCCTGTGACATTCGTGAACCCACCATGGAGCAAGGAGGAGGGATGCCCCGTGAACTCCTATGATGTTCGCGAACCCGCCGCGGAGCTAACTCTATCATCACACCGAGCACGATCTGCTTCACGACGCCTCTTGCCTATAAATACTGGGTTCCCCTCGATCCCAAAGGATGAATCCTCTGACCTTTCACCTTATGATCTCCCAAATCGCGAATCAATATCTGCTCTGCGAACCATGAACTCTTCAAGGTGCATTAGCATCACGTAGTGCCTCTCCCTTGGTTTGAATTTAGTCACTCTTCAAGGAGAGAAGCCCTTCACGGAGCCCACGGGCCTTCGTGAAGGAAGGGGATCCCCAAGGGGACTCGGGTCTTCATGGGGCATTTATGCTTCGCAATGTACCCTTCATGCACATGTGACCCATATGCTAAGGCAGGGTCATTGTGCTTCATAAGGAATATTGCTTCACAATATTACGTTTCGCAAGGCACCCTTACTTCGCGAGGCATAGCTCTGTGAATGCCTTTTCACTTAATGAATCACTTTCCATATGCACCTATACCGTACACCTAAGCTAGGCCACTTCACTTCGGGAAGCACACCTCTTCGTGAATCCCCTCCACTTCATGGAGCACCAGAGCTTCATAAGGATTCTACCTCTAAACCCCTTTGCTCTGAAACTCCTTTTCCCATGAGACCTTCTAGGTTTTCATGAAGTAACTTTAAAGTCCCTTGGGCGGTGCTTCCCATTGCATTGCTTCACCTCATGCTTCTTCGCATAGGCACGCTAATGGATTTTGATTCTTCGCATAGCCACAATAACATGGACCCCTCAATGGATCAATCCATAACACCTCTTCTCCATCGAATTTTTGATTCCTTTCCGTCCCCATGGGGTGGGAGGTATTGTTTATGTAAGTCCTAAGGGATGCGGGGTGCACCCACTACGTCCGAGCTACAGGACGTTAAAATACCGAGCACCATCATTCTTAGCACTTGATGTTAAACTATGACCCAGATGTGTGCATCATATGTGGGGTTCCCCCACCTTGGACATTATGCATGCACACTAGTCTCTATGGGAGTGAAATCATTCATCACATGGAATGAGATCCTTTTTATTGGAGGTACATTTGTCTGTGGGGATAGGGCAACCAACTTGGTGTAAGCCCCTAGTTTTTCTTATAGGATGTATCACCCCTTCTCCTCCTCTCTTCTTCAGTGAAAAGGACCAGAGAGTGGGGGATGTGCACTGGAGCCCTCCTTTCTTCGATCCCAAATCCTTCTCCCATTGGGCTTTGTAACACCCCAAGATTTCATAGTGTGTTATTTATTCAAAATAATTCAATAACTTGCACTACACGCAACACTGAGTTCAATCACACCATGACTTACAAAAAAAAAGCCATTCAAAAGAGGTTATGAATAGTATTATCTAAATTTTAAACTTTATATAATCCTTATAATTTTAGAATCCATATTATGAGTTTCTTAGATATAATGCAAGAACAAATTCATTTTCAGTATTGCACTTTTATCATCTTTTAATAGTGAACCCTTTTTAAATACAATATTTTAAACTTTTTGACTAAATGGGGACATCAAAAATTTAAAATGAAACATCCCAAGCTTCCACGGTACACTTTCTTTGAATAATACAGTAGCGTGTGTTGTACGCAACCTTGAGTTTTAACACACACCACAACCAATCAAACTAGCCGTTATGAATAGTAATACCTACTTTTTAAAATTATATATATATTTTATATTTTAAAATGGACTTCATCTTTGGATTCGGAATATTGAATTTAGCCTAAGGTGAAATTTTGGTACATTTCGGATAACTTTCATATTTTGATGAATAGTGAAAATTACTAAGTTTTAATTAAAAACAACTTTTTTAATCAAAATAATTAATAGTGATAAATTATGAATTTGAGTGGTTTTAAAGTATATTTAGAATATATTTTTACCATTTAATATAATGTTGGTCAATGGACATAATTTTACAATTAAACCGAACATAAACGAGTGTCAATCTTTTGATAGTTATTTTCTCTTAAAAACACGCTTTTTGTTTTGACAGCGGGAATTAATTTTAAATTAATTTCTGCCACTTCTGTGTTTTGAATTTAGGAAAATGGATTCCATATTTGGAATCAGGATGTTCAAATTGTGTAAATAGGTAACTTTTATTTTTAGACATTTTGAATAAATTACTGCGGTAAATATTTTATTTACCATGGTTAAGGGTAAATCCGGTAAATAAGGGTTAAAAAATAATATTATAATAATACTAAATTACCCTAAAACGTGTCTTAACCCTATTGGTTGATACATGGTCGACCATGGGCATATTTGGGTCTATTTTGGGACCCCATGGATCCACTTGTAAGTGATAATGACACTTTATTTTAATTAAGTTAAAATGAATACAAAAATGACACAAGCATATATCTTTTAGAAAAACAATTGTTACATAGGGTTATATATGTTGGATTTTAGATTATAAATATTCATTAGAAATCTAAAAAGATTTACTACATAAGGATATTTTATTTATAATTTTTAGACATTAAATAATTTATTTTATTTATGACACAATGATGATGCAGTAATTACTATAATAGTGAAAAATTAAAATAATTGATATTATAAATACCCAAATAAATATAATATGAAACTTTTAATGAATTAAAATAATTTTATAGGATAATATGATATATTAGGATTGATTTAATTGACTTTGTTTGAAGTAATCAATCTGTTATGAGTTTCACAAAAATCAACTATTGATTAGTGTCAAAATTGACATAAAAGAGTTCTTAAAACAAATATTATATTATTAATTGATATTAAATTCCTAAAAATATAAGGTTCGTCCAAGAGACTTATATCATGATAGTTTCATCATTAATGTACCACTTGGGGGTCTCTTGGATGTATATAGTAAGTTTATTAACCATATTATATAAAAATACAAAGAGACATTGTAAAAGTGAAACTAATTAACTTAGAGTTAATACTTAAAGATAAGGTTAATATAAGTACCCAAACCTGTCTAAATTCTATTGGTTGAGTGGTTTTCGACCTATACCCACCTTAACCTTTGAATAATAAGCTTTGGAGCCATTAGAAACCGAATATGAATTTATTATAAATTAATATTTCTAGCTTTTCCAAAGGTGCCCCTCACCCCTCTTATAAAAGGGCACTCCTCCTTCTCATTTCTTCACACCTTCAAAGCCTTTTGGTTCGGCCAAACTCTGCCCAAATACTCTCCCAACATCCCTCACTACAACCTAGAGGCCTTAGTTTGATCAGAAATCCAACCTAAGGAGCCCTTTTGATCAAATCAAAAGGAAGAACCCGAAGAAGAGGTAATGATTTCACCACCCTTCTCCAAGTTCATTTCTTCTTCCACTTCTTCTTCCTTTGTTCTTACCATTCTAAAATAATAACTCCAGTATCTCACATATACTGTGATGTTATTATAAATATGGTACAACCATATTCAGTATTCTATCCACCCTTTGAATAACATGTCACCATACGTGCGTACGTACGGACTACCGTCTCCACGTCGTGGTGTAATTGTTATTCAATATAATATTATTTGGATGGGTATAATAATGATGTGTAACTCATGTAAATAATAAATATAACATGTTAATGATTCTGTATATATGATATACCATCCATTTATATATTATTTTAATATCAAAAGAATGATATTGTCGCTCGTGCGTACGTACGGACTACCGTCTCCACGAACGCGATGAGATTCATTCTCCATCGTATCCATTCAAGTATAATTATCATTTGATGATTTAAAATGATGTTTAAGGACTAGATATCATTCTGTATATGAATAAGATACAACAACCATGGCTTATGTAACAAAACATATAAAAGAAAATGAGTAAGTTAACTCCCGAAACGACGATAATTCTAAGATATTATTAACAAATCAATGTTAAAAGATCATATATGATATCATATTAATATATATGATTCTTGTATAATTTAATAAAAATTATTTCACCATTATACAGGAGGTTAACCTACCCCAACAAAGGAAAAGTACAAGGTAAGGGTTATTTCACAATCTCTTCATTATCCGAGGTTGTTTATACGTAATAATCTACTGGGATCTCTTTATCATCCACATCCATGTTTCTTAAAAATGTATTTCAAAACATTTTTACTATTTACAAGAATATGGGTTAAAGTCATTTATACCCTTTTTTGACTTTTTATAAGAGGTTTATAAAGGAATCTTTCCATCGTTATCAAAACAAGGTCCTTTTTAACCTTTTCGACAGAATTGAGGTAAGAATGTTTTTTTTAACTTATACGGCGGGTGCGGTTATTTTACGCCGTTATAAAATCTTCAAAGCTTTCCTTACAAGCTTATAAGAATATTTTCAAAGAAAATGTTTTATTTTATATGGATCTTAAATGATTTCAAAATAAAAGGAGATATTTCTTTAAAAAGAATTTTGATTTCATCTATGTCAACATCCTTTGATGGATTTTAATATTATTTGAAGTTGATTTATTATAATACAAAACTTCTATATTGTATTGAAGGTTTTGTGATATGTTTGACTGTGGATGTGCTATTTTTATACCATTCATAGTTTATTGTGAAAGTATTGACATTTCGTATGCTAGTTTTAATACGAATGTTTATGTTATGTTTAAACCTTTTCATATGGGAATGCATTGGACTTAATAAGTGACGGGTGGAGCCCGCTATAGCTCCTCGATGCATCGGTAGGTCTCATGAGACAAACTAGTGTCTTGGCACAAGGCCTTGACAAAATCTTATTTGTAGTCTTGGAACGAGGCCTTGGCTATGTGGTTATGATAGTCTGGCATTATGCATTCCAACATTATGAAAGTGGTTATTGATTTTTGCATGTGATTATTCGATTAGTAGAATATCCATGTGAATAAGTAAATGGCATTATTTCATTTTACTTTTGCCATACTATGTTGAAGTTCAAGTTTAAAAGGCTTTTGTTTTAGTAATGCATTGCCTTAAATGTTTATTCTTATTTATGAAAGTTTCCGCTATATTGTTATCCTTACTGGGCATTTGAGCTCACCCCTTTTCTATGTTTTATTTTTCCCAGGAAGTGAAGAAGTAATTATGAATGACCTGCAGGGATATTATGTGGGGATATGAGTGTGGATTATGGAGACATTATGTTATTGTATTAGTTTTTCATTTTATGATGTAATGTAAAACTTATGAATATATCTAGTGTTTCCAAGGCTACTAAACCAATCGGTCTTTCGAGATTTGATCTTTCTTGTGATCATGCCAATGTTACGAAGTAATGCACCGACTCTGGGTAGCTGGGGTCGGGGCGTTACAGCTTTGTCCTCAATGGACCTCCACCCTAGAGTAAGTCCCAATCTCCATCAACCTTGGGCAGCTAACCACGCGTAAGCCCCTATTTCCTCTTCGGGCCACGTACCACGCGTAAGCCCCTATTTCCTCTTTGGGCCACTAAATATGTGTAAGCACCACTCTACTTCCCACAGAATCAACTTTCGCGACGTGATCGTCAGGTCTCTGTTGCCTCTTATTTCTCACACCGAGCATGACTCTTGTGGGCTTAGAGTAAGCATCGACCATGACATCTTCTCCGGGCAGCCTAGATGTAATCCCAAAACATTCTCCTCCCAAACTACGTGGAATTTGATATTTTCTAAGGCAAGTTACCTAGGAAGCCTCCAGAGGTTCAAGCCCAACACCCATCTGTCTTGACCACTTTAAGTCGGTTCACCAACCAATTCTGAACTACGTGGACTTTGATCCTTGCCAAGGCAAGGTACGTAGGAAGCCTCCCTGAGGTTCAAGACCACCATCCATTGGTTCTGACACCCTTTCACATCGGTTCCCACTCCTTCTAAACTACGTGGACTTTGATCCTTGCCAAGATAAGGTATGTAGGAAGCCTCCCCGAGGTTCAATCCCAACAACCATTGGTTCCGACCCCCTTCACGTCGGACCACCATCGTCCCGCATGACGTTTAACTACAAGCCCCTTTTCATCCTGAATGATGTTAAAATGCATCCACCATCCCTAACTATGTGGGATTTGATCCTAGTCTCCTAGACAGGGTACGTAGGAAGCCTCCATGAGGTTCAACCCCATCCTGTGGTAAATCGTTGTGACCACATCCTGCGGTAAACTGTTGTGACCTCATCAAGTGGTAAGCCGTAGTGACCACATCCAGTGGTAAGCCGTTGTAACCCTATCCAGCAATAAGCCATTGTTATTCCATCCACTGGTAAGCCGTTGTGATCACATCCAGTGGTAAGCCATTGTGACCACATCCAACGGTAAGCCGTTGTGCCCCCATCCAGCGGTAAGCCATTGTGAACCCCATTCAGCGGTAAGTCATTGTGAACCCAAACCCAATGGTAAGCCACTGTCATCCCTTATGATGGGGCCCATATCACTGCTTTGTCCCAGTGGAGTAAGACCAACCTCGGGATGCTAACCACGCATAAGCCCTGGTATATCATTGGGTCGTTGTCCCCTACGTGCACCCTGATTCTATACCCCCATCCCGAACAACGTGGACTTTGATTCTCTGCCACAAGGATACACAGGAGGTCTCTTCGAGACTCAAGCCCAACATCACCATAATCATCGAGTCGACTCCATATCATTCTTTATCCACTCCACTTAACCATCCATTATCCATCTTGATTCTTACCCGGGCCGCCACATCCCAGTGGGATCATGCCACCTCATTCCCCATTCCCTTTAACAAAAATCGGGTAGCTAACCACACATTAGCCCCAACATCAGTGTTCCCTCCAGGGGTTGCACCCATATGATCCACTCTAATAAGTGTTTTGATCAGTCCGATCTATCTCCGCTAGACGGTAAACCCGCGGCATACCCTGTGTTAAATATATGAAGATGACGAAAACCTTAGATACATGCCTATGACATATAATTCCCCGCATTCAATTTGGGATGCCTCGGGCTTCCGCACCCTCGATAAGCCCTAGAATAAGGGGAAGAAACCCAAAATCACTAGTGTTCCAACGTCTAGACATGCCAGTGATGTCCAATGTGACTACTCCCTCGACTGAAGGTTGCTTCCCTGACCAGAACCCTTGGAATGTTCTGACAAAAGTAGTGTAATCAACCAACATCCATGAAGAAATGGCACTGTGAAGAGTTTCACGAACAATATCTTAGTCTATAAGGGAGACCCGAATAAGGTGATGTGTTCCGAGGAGGAATCCATGGAAGGAAGAACCGACATCCCATCAATCCATTTTGATCAAGGGGCAAACATCCCTGAATAAGCGACGGATGCTGCCCACCTTTAGAAATTGGGAATGCGGAGCAACAGTTGTGCTTCCTCAACAGACAGATGCGCATGCCCCGGTGAAAGCATTGGAAACATAAGCACTTCCTCTTATTTTCAAAAAGTTTCCAAACGGTCCCTTAAAAATTCTGTAAAAACATTTTTTTACCAAATATGAAAACCAATTTCTAAAGTGGTGCAAGACACACCGTTTACCATAAAAAAGAATTTGAAAAACCATGTTCAAAACATTTCCAAAACACATCCAAACAAAACTAGCTTTTATGAAATGCCAAGTGGGCTATAATTCCTTGTCATAAAACAAACCATTTTCTAAAAAAACTAACTTCACACTTCACTTAGCTTAAAACAATTAAACATTTTCAAGAACCCCAAAACATAAGAATACCCCAAACCAAACCACTTTAGAAATCCATAAGAAAACCCCAAAATAGAATTTCACATGCTTCCAACACTTAAAAAAAGACAAATAAAACATTTTATATCACTTTTTACATGTAAAATCCTACTGGGCACCATTCTGAAGACCAGGCATGCAATGATTAGTAAACGATTTCAGTTGACACTCACGATGTTATAAAACACCAATATCGCAGGCTAGGATCTTATTGAAAATTCTAAATCATGTTCTAAAACATAAAAATAAAGTGAGTAACAAATGAAATATTTAATTAAAGAAAACATCATGCACAATTACAACTAGACGATACCATTTTCATAAAACGAGGCAGGAACTACCCATTTTTCAAATAAAGTGAATTAACCAAATGTTGCATAATGAAAACTAACACCTAGAAAAGGGGAGAATAAAAATAAATAGATGAAAATAAGATTATAAGTTCAAGTGCAATAGTACCCTACTTTCAGTGTGCACTGTTTCACAAAACAGAGTTAAAAATTTTCAAGTAAGCTTTTTTTTGATTTTTTTTGAATTTAATTTTCAAGTAAGCTTAAAACAATGTTTGTGTTCAAAATAAATTTGAACCAAAGATTGAAATTAGTACCTAATAACTATAAAGTATGAAAAGAATAAAATTAATAATTCTTAAATTAAAAAAGATAGGTACATGGGAATCCTACCTCGGATCTGCGGCGCGACGACAATGCAAACTTGGAAATACCTTGCGTAGGTTCTAAAAAATCGATTCTATCAAGAACAAATATCAATTGAAAAAAACCCCTAACAAAAAAAAGATAAAAACAAGAATAAAGTAGGAGGTAAAATGTTATACTGATGGGGAGAAAACACATCAGTGGAGGGTGACGTCGGGGAAGTGCGTGCTGATCAGGCGAAGGTCGGACATGAGCGTGGGAGAGCGTACCATGGGGAGGGGTCTCGATGGGGTGTCGGCCTGCTCACACATCGTGAAGGAGAAGGGTGTAGGCTTATATTCACTGGGGAGTCAGAGGGGGATGATGCCAGAATGAGAAGGAGGTCAGGGCGGGGTCGTGCCAGACTACAGGGGTCATGCCGGAGGAATCGTGCTAGAGTGGAGGGTGGCAGGTGCACCAGTGCAAGGCGAGAGAAGCAGGTTGGCGGCGCTGCAAGGGGAGAGTGGAGCCGACAGTGTTGTTGTGAGCAGAGGAAAAAAATGGGAGGGGCCATGTGCAGCTGGTTGGAGCACTCAGGGCAAGAGGTTGAGTGCTAGGATGGGAAGGTGTGTTAGTGGGTTGCTGCAAATGGTCGATGGGGCTGCTGCAAGGAGGCACGTCCGGGATGCCACTTGGTGAGAGGGAGACGAGAGGCGGCTAGGTGCAAGAAGAAGGCCGAGGCTGCTCTAAGGGGAGGAGGTGGTGTCCGAGTCAGCTCACGTACAACAAGATGAAGGGGGGACTCCAAGGTCTCACCTGCTTGCACCGCACACCAGGGGAAAATGGGGGGAGGAGGTAGCACAAGATAGGGTTTCTAAAAATAAAAAGAAACCCTAAAAAGAACTAAATAAAATATGAAAATAATAATAATAATAATAATAATAATAATAATGATGATGATGATAATAAAAAAATAACAACCTTAATGATAAAATAAAAATAATAAATGTATTCATATCAATTTAATAATTAAAAAAATTAACAATTTTAGTTTTCGTTTAAAATAAAAATATTAAAAATCTTAATAACAATGAAAATTTTAAATGATTTAATATATTAACATTTATTTATCCATTTTAATTCTTCAAAGACGAAAAAGCCATGCAGTTTCCTGGGCGAATGCGTCCAACGACGTCAAACCCAAGACACACACATTTATCAAAAACTCGGAAATTTCGGTCGGGACTCTCCCCATACCCCATCAAAAATTATTTAAGGCCAGATACATAGTAAAATAAAATAAATTCATTGGTTAGGGTGTGATGATTCTCCCCACCATAACGCTTTCCGCCCCCAGAAATCCACCACAATATTCCGCCAATTGATCAACACCTAAGAATTCCTCATAAACATGATCCAACCTCTTAATCCAAAGACATTCCATCGACCACTAATGAGACTCAATTTCAATTCCTGAAATAGATCACCAGTAGAGGGGAGGACTGAATGGACTCCCCACCCTAAGAACTCAACTAGCATATGATAATGACTTAAGAGAAAACCCAAAGAGACTCATGGTGGGTCTCCCCACCATAAAGAACCAACCTACACATGGTCAAATGGAAAAAACCTGACTTAGGCCGGAAACGGGCCTCACTAAAGCTAGAAAGAACATAAAAAGAACATTCAAACCACTCACTCCCATTTGAAAGGGATAATATATGAACCAAAAACACTATACAAACCAAAAACCCTAACCCCGTGGGTCGGGAAAGAGGGCCCAAGGATTGGATCAATGAAACTATGACAGATAACTACTCATGACCCGTCACATCGGGATGGACTCAAGCCAAATCTGCAACTGGTTCACATGGGTGGTCCACGCAAGGTCACTGATCGGCAACTCGAATCCAAAAGACACAATTACTGACATTGCGTGAGGGATAAATACATCATGCTCTTTGCGACAAGAGGAAATTTACAATGATAGGGAAACCACAACAGAAACACTAAAACTATCTCACCGCAAAAATTGAGGAAAAACCTTAAGAAAACTCTTTAAAATTTCCTGGGGTTCCTGACTACGCGCCGGCTTCACTCTGAGGCCTTTTGTCTAGAGCTCTGATGGATGAAGCATCTCCCACATCGCAGTCAGGTTCTGATAATCCTAATAAGAAACATACATCTTTTGATTTGAAAAAAATAAGAGACATGACTTCAAAAAGAAAGCCACACTGGCTTTGAAAACCAGAGTTCATCAAAAGACCCATGACATTCCCATACATTTCAAAACCCAAAACCCCATCAGTACACTGCAACGCTGATTGTACCACGATTCACTGTTTTATTCCACCCTTACACCGCTGTTTTAAACTAGTTTTGTAATGAATATTCAAAAATATAATAATAAATTTCACTTTATGTTTGAATCAATTAATTAATTTCAATCAATATTATAATGGGAAATGTTACCTGTTTTTATTATTTCAATGTAGGTGGAGGTGATTTGGAGGGCCCTTGATGAAGTGGAAGAAAAATGGGCCAAAATTGCATGGATCCATGGACATATGTCCACTGTTTTGAATAGTAAGCGAAATATGTGGATCCAAATTGGATGAAATTTTGTGGACCTGTCCAAAATTAACAGGCTACATTTCATATTAAGGAACCCAATCCTCATCCGGATTCTAAGGGGCCCATCTGAACTGATCTGTTCAAGCCACCGAATATGGACCAAGTCAAATGCAGTGTTCTATATTTTATTAATATCTAGAGATGTAGTTGTCCAAATGGTGCCAAAACTTCGGTGGAGACATCCAAGAGGTGAGGATAAAACTTTTATATTTTCTCTAAAGCAATATAAGACTGTCTCAAGGTCGAAACACGTGGTACAAGTGGATTGAAGAAATCTGTGTTCCTAAAACCACCTTCCAATTTTCCTATAAAATGGCACCTTGGGCTCCCCATTTGCAAGTTTGGCCAGGAGGAAAGGTGCTGCCGTTTTGGAGTCCCAAAGGAGTCTTCTCAACATACCTAGTAGTTATGGAGGCTATGGGAAGTTCTACCCCAACATCATTCTCTTCCTCCTCTCCCATGGTTTTCTAAACCCCTTGTGATCACCCGAGGAGAAACGTGATGTAAATCCCAAGCTTCATGTTTATAATATTTGAATGATCTTTTGAATTACAGGTTGTTGTGTTGTTTTTCATCATCCTCTATTCTTATTTTATTGAGTTATGTACTGGTATGTCATGCTCAACTCATATGATCATGTTTGGGGGTACCCATTCATGTGATGTTTCACACACCATTCACTACTTTATTTTCCCCCTTTCAATTGCGGTACTTGTGTGGTTCATATTGGTCAATAAAACTCACACAAGAACTGTCAAGGACATGTACATTTATGTCATGGTATCACAAAGAAATAACATACAAACCTAGACAGCGCATCGAGTTTTTCATGTGTTGCCTTGGTGAGTTTTGGTTATGAAGTCAAACACAATTCACCCAATCATCGGCGGTGTCCGGTGAATCATTGTGTGTTTTCGACTGAACCCTAGGAGGTATCCTAGTATAAAATCAGTAAAATTATAGTTCTAGGTGTTAAAAACTAGGGATTAAAATATCATAACCCTATATCATGAAGTGATGAAGGATAAACATCATGAGAGTACCCCGGGTTGATCACACTTAATTAATTCTGTTAATATCTACTTTGTTTTATAGCTTCTATTTTCTATTGTCATCTTTAATCATCAAACCCAAGTATTATAAAACCTCATTTCCCTTTTTACCTTCATAATCAAAACAACATTTTAGAATTAATGATCTAAGGCTCCGTCGAGAGATGACCTAGGGTTGCTGCTATACTGCAGAAATTCTAGTTAAAAATAAACATCTAATTTGACGCGCTCGACAACGTGATAAAATTTTGGTGCTGTTTTCGGGGAGCCAAGATCATTTTTTTCTTTTTTTTTCTTTTTATTTATTTATTTTACTTTTTAATTAGTACTCCTTTAAATACCCCACCCCCATTTGATTGTTTTTGTTTTGGGTTTTGTCTTTATTTTTTGTAGTTTTTGGTGTGTTCTTTATCTCTCTCTCTCCCTCTCTCTCTTCTTCTCCATCTCCCTCTCTAATTATATAGTATAAAATTATATTCTTATTTCACCCTTCTTAAGTTTTTTTATCCATATCAAAAAAAAAACACAACAAAAAAATCAATCAATCAAACTGGACATCATTGTTGCATGACAAGATCTGGTAAAGAAACACTACTTGAATTTGATCCTGAAATTGAAAAGTCACTTCACACACAAATCAAGGAATCTAGAGAAGGTCAATCAAGTAACATTGAGGAACCCCTTGTGGAACCTCAAGTGTTCCAAAACCAATAAAAAATTGAACCAAATCAAACCCTATAGATCATGGCTGCAAATAACAAAACATTAAAAGAGCTGACCACCCCGGATGTGGAGTACCAACCTGCGTACATCCAATATCCTGAGGAAGTGGCCAATTTTAAGCTAAGATCAGGCCTCATCCACCTCCTTCCAAAATTCCATGGTCTTCCCAGTGAGGACCCTAAAAAATATCTAAAGGAGTTTCACATAGTGTGCTCCAGCATGAAACCCCAAAATGTGTCTGAGGACATCATTAAGTTTAGGGCCTTCCCTTTCTCCCTTGATGGTGTAGCCAAAGACTAGCTATACTATCTGCCAACCACAATTGGGGGTTTGAATGACCTTAAACAACTCTTTATAGAGAATCTTTTCCCTGCCTCTTGAACTGCATCAATTAGGAAAGAAAATTGTGGCATTAGACAGTTACAAGGAGAGACCCTTCATGAATACTGAGAGAGATTCAAAAGACTTTGTTCAAGATACCCCCACCACCAGATTAGTGAACAACTACTAATCCAATACTTCTATGAGGGACTTATTCCCATGGATCTTGGAATGATTGATGCTGCAGCTGGTGGTGCCCTAGTTGATAAAATTCCTTCCGCCACTCGTGACTTAATTGCACCAACCTGAGGATTTCATGAGGTAAGTAATTCAGCCCTAGAAAAAAAGTTAGATACTAAACTTGATGATATGCATACCCTTATAAGGCAATTAGCTAAAGCACAAGGTAACTCGCACTCTAATTCTATTCCATTGCATTGTGGTATTTGTTCTGATAACACTCATTTTTCTGACCAGTGCCCACAACTTCAAGATTCATCTGAGTCTTGTGCAGCTGTGTTACTAGGACGTCCATTCCAACAAGCACCTCCCTTGAAGAAAGAACAATTCAGGCCAAATCTAAATCCAGGGTGGCAAGCACAATCCAATTACCAATAAAGAGGAAACTCAAACTACCCCAAGTAGAATTGGTATCAACAAGGCCAAGGTATGCAACCTTATTATCCTTCAAATTCTCAAAACAATCATCCTCCTCCTCCCAAATCTGAACCAAGCCTCGAGGATATGGTGAAGAAAATGGAAACCCAGAACCTCCAGTTCCAACAGACCACACAATCAGCAATTCAAGATTTGCGAACTCAAGTGGGACAATTAGAGAACACCATCAGTGAGCTTAATATGAAAGGGTATGGACAAATACTATCTCAACCCATTTCCAATCCAAAGGATAAAGGTAATGTATGTGAAATTACACTTCGTAGTGGTAAAGAAGATTCTATTTCTACTGATTCCACTCAACAGGTATGTCCCCCTCTTGAAAACACACTTTATCCACCCATAAAAGATTCCAATGAAGAAAAACAAAATAAAAGTGACAATAAAATTATCATTAAGGATTCTCATGAACAATAAATTTCTATTCCTTTCCCAAAAGACTCTCTAAATCTAAGAAATTTTTTGATAATGATATTGATAATGAGATAATGGATACATTTAAAAAAGTTCAAGTTAATATTCCTTTATTGGATGCAGTCAATCAAATTCCCCGTTATGCCAAATTTCTTAAAGAACTTTGCACCCATAGACGAAGGCTGAAGGGGAATGAGAGAGTCAACTTGGGTAGGAATGTCTTGGCCTTGATTCAACCAGCAATGCCAACCAAATGCAAGGATCTGGGCACAGTCACGATACTGTGTACCATAGGGGAGAATTTCTTTTCTGATGCTATGCTAGATTTAGGTGCTTCCATTAATGTAATGCCTTACTCTGTGTATACTTCTCTACAGGTTGGAGAGCTTCAACCAACAGGAATTGTCGTGCAACTTTCCAACCAGAGTACAACACATCCAAAAGGAGTGATTGAGGATGTCCTTATACGAGTGAAGAATCTCATCTTCCCTGCAGACTTTTACATTCTTGAGATGGAAGATACCCGAACCCAAGGACATGCCCCTCTCATACTTGGGAGGCCATTCCTCAAAACTGCAAAGACGATCATCAACATTCGCAATGGTATGTTGTCCATGGAATTTGGTGGAGAAAAGGTAAGTTTTAACATCCTTGAGGCTATGAAACACCATGTTGAAGAGCACTCCACTCTTCTTGTCTATTCGATGGAAGTGATCTCAAATGATGCACCCGCACACAATTCTCTCCTCAAACCAAACTCTGATTCATTTTTGTTTTCTTCACCCTTGGATGATTTGAGTTTTGATTCATGTTTTGAGTGTTGTGTGGGTTCTAAAAATTTCAAATTTTGTGCTTTAATTGTTGAGTGTGTTCATTCTGAGGTACCCATGACCCTCGATGATTCTACAAATCTCATTTCTATAGATTCTCTATCTTTAGAGAATAAACATGAGCATATAGATAGTTTAATGGACCTCACTCCCCCTAAATCCCCTCCCTCAGTCCAAAAACCCCTAGTGTTGGAATTAAAACCACTTCCTTATAATTTAAAATATGCATATCTTGAGGGTATTGATCAATTGCCCATCATTATTGCCAATAACCTCTCTCTACAACAGGAATCAAAATTGCTCAAACTTTTGAGAGAGTGTAAAAAGTCAATAGGATGGACATTGGCTGATATTTCCAGGATTAGCTCATCTATCTTTATGCACCATATACTTTTGTATGATGAGGCTAAGCCCGTAACACAATCCCAACGCCGGTTGAATCCCACTCTCCTTGAAGTAGTAAAATTGGAAGTCAGTAAATTACTTGCTGCGGGGATCATTTATCCTATATCTGATAGTAAATGGGTTAGCCCAGAGCAAATTGTTCCTTAAAAAATAGGAATAACAGTTGTGTCAAATGAAAGGAATGAATTGGTTCCAACACGTGTGCAAAATAGTTGGCGAGTCTGTATTGACCACCGTCGACTGAATCAAGCCACGCGAAAGGACCACTTTCCATTACCTTTCATTGACCAAATGTTAGAACGATTGGATGGTAAGTCTCATTATTGTTTCCTTGATGGATATTCGGGTTATTTCCAAATCCATATAGCCCCTAAGGACCAAGAAAAGACAATATTTACCTATCCATTTTGCACATTTGTATACAGAAGGATGCCATTCGGTCTATGTAATGCTCCTGGTACTTTTCAGCGATGTATGTTGAGTATTTTTTCTGAGTACCTTGAGAGTTATATGGAAGTCTTTATGGATTATTTCACGGTATATGGATCTTCTTTTGATGATTTTTTGGAACACCTAGGTTTTTTCCTTCGCCGCTGCATTGAAAAATATCTTGTTTTAAATTATGAGAAATGTCATTTTATGGTTGAGCGGGGGATAGTTCTTGGGCATGTCATTTCAAATAATGGAATTCAAGTTGATAAATATAAAATTGAATTAATTTCAAACCTTCCATATCCAAAATGTGTTCGTGAGGTACGATCTTTCTTGGGTCATGCTGGTTTTTACCGTCGATTCATTAAATACTTTAGTAAGATTTCACTTCCATTGTCCTGGTTATTGCAAAAAGATTCTGAGTTTGTGTTTGATAAAAATTGTGAGGATGCATTCAATTCACTAAAAAAGAGTCTCACATCACCTCCCATAATCCAACCACCAAGGTGGGATCTCCCCTTCGAGCTTATGTGTGACGCCTCTAACTTTGCAGTTGGGGTAGTTTTATCACAAAGGGTTGAGAAGGCTCCTCATGTCATTGCGTATGCCTCGCGTACCCTTGACCCTGCCCAGGTAAAATACACAACCACAGAAAAAGAACTCCTTTCTATTGTGTTTTCCTTGGAAAAATTCCGTTCATATCTTCTTGGGTCAAAAGTGATTGTGTTTTTTGACCATGCTGCCCTTCGGTTTCTCTTAAAGAAACCTGAAGCCAAACCCCGTCTCATATGGTGGATGCTCCTCCTCCAAGAGTTTGACCTTGAGATTACAGATAATAGGGGGGTGGAAAATGTTTTAGATTACCACATTAGTAGGATTTCTCCACCATTGGACCATCATGTTGACTCACCCCTACCCATTGGAGAATTATTCCCTCATGAGAACCTTTGTGATGTTGTAGACCTTACCCCCTGGTATGCGAACATTGTGAATTTTCTAGCAACATCTAGGGTCCCCACGGATTTCATCATTTCACAATCCTAGATACTTAAGCATGATTCTCATTGGTACATTTGGGCTGACCCATACTTGTGGAGAATTTGTAGTGACCAAGTAGTTCATCGGTGTGTCCCTGACCGTGAGTTTACCTCTGTTTTAACCTTCTGCCACACCTTGGCATGTGGGGGCCACTTTGGCTATCAACGTACTTCTCGAAAGGTCCTTGACTCAGGATTATATTGGCCAACATTGTATAGATATTCCCATAGGTTTTGTAAATCATGTACTCGATGTCAATTCATAGGGAATATATCTAAGAGGAATGAAATGCCCCAACAGCCCATGTTATTCTGTGAAATCTTCGATGCATGAGGCATTGACTTCATGGGGCCTTTTAAAAATTAATTTGGATTTGTGTACATATTATTGGCTGTTGAATATGTATCTAAATGGGTGGAAGAAAAGGCCACCAGGACCAATGAATCTTGAGTGGTTGTTGACTTTGTGAGGTCCCAAATTTTCAGTAGGTTTGGTTTACCAAGATTCATCATTAGTGACCACGGTTCACATTTTTGCAATCGTAACATGAAAAACTTTCTTCGTAAGTATCGGGTTGTTCATAAAGTCTCCACTACATATCATCCCCAAACTAACGGACAAGCAGAAATTTCAAATCGGGAAGCTAAGTGAATCTTGGAGAAAACGGTACAACCCAATAGGAAAGATTGGAGTTTGTGCTTGGATGATGCACTTTGGGCATACCGTACAGCTTTTAAAACCCCAATTAGAATGTCACCATACATAATTGTGTTTGGAAAGTCTTGTCACCTCCCAGTGGAGGTAGAACACCATGCATATTGGGCTATTAAACAATGTAATATGAACCTTTCAGATGTAGGTGAGCAAAGAAAGCTGCAGATTCAAGAGTTGGAATAAATTCGACGTGATGCATATGAAAACTCTCGGATCTATAAAGAGAAGACAAAGGCTATTCATGATAGCATGATTCACCAGTGGAAGTTCCATATTGGTGAGAAGGTCCTCATGTACAATTCCAGGCTTAAGCTCCACCCAGGTAATCTTCGTTCCCGATGGCTCGGTCCTTATACTGTTACTAATGTTTACCCTTTTGGTGCAATACAAGTTTTGCATGAGCAGAGTGGACGAAGTCTTACCGTCAATGGGAAGCGACTTAAACACTTATATGAGGATTTTCCGAAGAATCTGGTGGAGGAAATCCACCTTCTCGACGCATCATACTAATAAAACACACCAGTTTTTTATCCTTCCTTCTCACATTCTCAATTATTTCAGTGAGGACACTGCACATTATAGGTGTGGGGGGTGGATACATTCCTGGGTTAGTTAGAAATTTTCATCGTTTTCTCTTTTCTTCTCTTTTTATCCTTTTTATGGTATTTTCATTTTTCCCCATCAAAAATTTCGAAGTTCGATGATTTGGTGAACAAAAAGGGGGGAAAGTAAAAATACCATAATAAAGGGTAAAAATAATATTTGTATGAATTTAATATCAGGGAGTGACTTTTTTTAGTGAATTCATTTTCTGTCAATGATATAAATGGTCATATCTATGTGGAACATTTGAGATGATTGATGCCCCTTGTGTGAGTAGTTTTTGAGAAAATTGTGTCACTAATATCTCCAAAAAATTGCACCAAACCACAAAGTGTGAATATTTCTTACTTAATATAAGGTAAATACATGTTGGGTTAATATTTTTCAGCTTTAAATGATATTTCCATACGTTCGTTCCTTATCCGATCTATTTCATTACTGTACCAGATTGACCTATGCGTGTGTACCTAATGTCTGACTGTTGTACGCTCTCAAAAAATGGTTGTGTCTTGGGTAGGTCAAAAACCACTACTCCTCAAACTTTTATCTTGTTATAACTATTACAATTAGTGTAGTGAGGAGATCAAACAAGGGTTGAGAGATGAGTGTGATATTTGTTCCAAATGAAACTTCAAAAAAAAAATATAATAAATGAGGGGAGTGATGAAATGTACAACATATGGGGATATCTAGGTCGGGAGCTTATGGTTTGACTTCTGGGAATGCTTAGGTGAGTGGGTCTTGAAATATGATTGCAAAGGATATAGGGCAGGTTCAGTGGACAAAATCATTTAAGCTGAAAAATGTTAAAATAACCTATATTTATTAGATAACAAGTGGAAAGAATATCATGGAATGGTTTTCACACACACACATGGAGATTTAGTTTCATGGTTGACCTTTGAATTCCTTTCTCAATTTGGTATCATGAATCTTTTTGAATTTCACTATGATAAGATTTATGAGACATCTTTTTCTATTTTCACTAGGAAGAACTCCTTGGTGTGCTTCGTGCATTGATCACATTACTTTGGTGAATTAAAATTTACTCAAATGTTAAATCTTCATGATGTTGGAAATATATATATATATATATGAATCATTTTATTTGGATATGTGACTTTTCCCAGAAGTGCAAATGTTTAGGTGTGGGGGTGTGATCGTACCACGATTCACTGTTTTATTCCACCCTTACACTGCTGTTTTAAACTAGTTTTGTAATGAATATTCCAAATATAATAATAAATTTCACTTTATGTTTGAATCAATTAATTAATTTTAATCAATATTATAATGATAAATGTTACTTGTTTTTATTATTTCAATGTAGGTGGAGGTGATTTGGAGGGCCCTTGATGAAGTGGAAGAAAAATGGGCCAAAATTGCATAGATCCATGGACATATGTCCATTGTTTTGAATAGTACGCAGAATCCGTGGATCCAAATTGGCTGAAAGTTTGTGGGAATGTCCAAAATTTTACAGGATACATTTCATATTAAGAAACCCAATCCTGATTCGGCTTTTAAGGGGCCCATCCAAACTGATCTGTCCAAGCCACCAAATATGGACCAATTCAAATGCGGTGTTCTGTATTTTATTAATATCTAGAGATTTAGTTGTCCAAATGGTGCCAAACGTTCTATGGAGACATCCAAGAGGTGGGGCTACAATTTTTCTATTTTCTCAAAAGTGAGATAAGACTGTCTAAAGGACGAAACGTGTGGTACAATTGGATTGAAGAAATCTGTGTGCCTAAAACCACCTTCCAATTTTCCTATAAAATGGCACCTTGGGCTCCCCATTTGCAAGTTCGGCCAGGAGGCAAGTTGCTGAAATTTTTGAGTCCCCAAGGAGTCTTCTCAACATCCCTAGTAGTTCTAGAGGCTATGGGAAGTTCTACCCCAAAATCATTCTCTTCCTCCTCTCCCATGGGTTTCTAAACCCCTTGTGATCACCCGGGGAGGAACGTGATGTAAATCCCAAGCTTCATGTTTGTAATATTTGAATGATCTTTTGAATTCCAGGTTTTTGTGTTGTTTTTAATCATCCTCTATTCTTATTTTTTTGAGTTATGTACTGGTATGTCATGCTCAACTCATATGATCATGTTTGGGGGTACCCATTCATGTGATGTTTCACACACCGTTCACCACTTTCTGTTCCCCCTTTCAATTGCGGTGCTTGTGTGGTTCATATTGGTCAATAAAACTCACACAAGCACTGTCAAGGCCATGTACATTTATTTCATGGTATCACAAAGAAATAACATACAAACCTGGATAGCGCATCGAGTTTTTCGTGTGTTGCCTTGGTGAGTTTTGGTTATGAAGTCAAACACAATTCACCCAATCATCGGCGGTGTCCGGTGAATCATTGTGTGTTTTCGACTGAACCCTAGGAGGTATCCAAGTATAAAATCAGTAACATTCTAGTTCTAGGTGTTACAAACCAGGGACTAAAAGATCATAACCCTATATCATGAAGCGATGAAGGATAAACATCATGAGAGTACTCTGGGTTGATCACGCTTAATTAATTCTGTTAATCTCTACTTTGTTTTATAGCTTCTATTTTCTATTGTCATCTTTAATCATCAAAACCAAGTATTATAAAACCCCATTTCCCTTTTTACCTTCATAATCAAAACCACATTTTAGAATTAATGATATAAGGCTCCGTCGAGATACGACCTAGGGTTGCTGCTATACTGCATAAATTCTAGTTAAAAATAAACATATAATTTGACGCGCTCGACAACGCGATAAAACGCTAAGAGATCCCTTACACTGGATGGAAACATACACATGAAAATTTAAATAAAGCATCAATAACACATCACTTCTGAGAACTTCCACCGTGATGTTTTCTAGCAATGACCGACAGAATCGTTGTAAGTGACCCAAACATCCACAAGCATGACATGGCTTAAGAGTACTTGGTCATAACGACTTCTTGTGACCTAGCTTGCCAGAATGATAACACATGAGGATCTCTGGCTCCGAAGAAGTTGATGAAATATCTCAAGGACTTTTGATTCCACGACTTGCTCCATCCACTTTCAATTGCTACCTCATCTCTTTTCTCGAATCTTCACCACTGCTCATAGGGATCGAAGGAGGGAGGTCTACTTCAAGCACTCCTTCCATCGTAGATTCAGCATGAAAAGCATATCTCACGAAATCAGAAAATGAAGTTAAGCGGGAATCCAACACCTTTGACTGTAGATCGGGGCGGAGGCCCACCTCGAAGCGTCGAGCCTTCATGGAGTCATCTGGAACATACCCTGAATCATAAGGGACCAACTCCACAAAGCACTAGAAATATTCCAACACGGATCTATCACCCTACTACGGACAACACATCTTCATACCCTTTCTCACCCTTCCTTCCTTAGAGAAATACCGACGAATGAACAAAGCCTTAAAGAACTCCCATGTAAGATATTGACGAGGCTTGTTCCGAGACATAGACTTTTACCACATCCATGGTGAACCCTCAAGCATGAAGGTTACAAACTTGACCTTCAACGACTCAGGCAGCTCAACGAGGTTAAAGTCCCTTTCAATCCTCTGCATCCACTCCTCCACCACAGAAGGGTCTGTTTGACCATAAAAGAGTGGTGGATCCAGCTTCTGAAACTCAAGCATAAAATCCTTAGGTTGATCAATCGTACTATGATCACCCATCGAATCTTCAAGGGGATAACTATTGGACAAGATAAGTCAAGAACCCAATCAGGGCCAACTCAATAAATAAAAGACTCAAAATCAAACACTGTATATATGAAAATCTCTAAACACAATAAAACATGCTATCATAACATCAAAACTTTTATTTTGAAAACATCTTTAATTTAAAACAAGCTTGGTGGGTTAAACCCTCACCATTGGTATTCTTTAGAGTCTCACTCACATACATGTTTCAGTGTCACCAAAAGAATTCATCCACTATACCAGACTTCCGTTCATATTACAACAAACCACTATGAATGTGATCGTTCCTAGGAATACCAAGGCAAAAAAAAAACAACTTCATTCCCCAAAAACAAATCATTAATCCCATTTACTTTAAAACAATCCTCAAATGAAATATGTCATTTTAAACAATAATTTTTCAAAACCAATTTTTCTGATACAAACAACTTCCAGAAGTTAGAAGATACCCAAAATAACTCTAAAAAGGATCTAGTGTTAATGGGTGACTTGACCATATGGTTGGCAGCCATATGCCAAACACGTCACTAACACGAAGATCCCTTCTCGACCATGCCCCTAGATCCACATGGCTTTCCAGGCCGTGCGGATTAGGAGGACTATTAGCCCAGCTCCCTTTGTCGTATCCCAATCACAAAACATTTCTTAAAAACCCAAAGAAACTAATTAAACCGGAATTCCCATGGAAACTTGAGGATCAGAGCGAGCAGGAGTTCGCGACGCTCTTCCCACACCTACCCCATGAGTATCGAAAATCCTAATCCATCTACCTTGACATCCCAAATAACAAAGGGTCCTCTGAAAAGTGAGGTCCGCTAAGAGCCAACCTCCTTTGATACCATTTTATCAAGAACCAACTCGGGTCGAACCTGAACCGGTCACCAGAGCTGATCCGCGGCAAGGCCTGAGAGGTGTTCCCAATCCTCCTGGGATAGCGACAAGTGCCAATGCATCAATAGAGACAGTGGGAATGGTTTTGCCCAAGGAAAATAAATAAAGAAGCATAATTAATAAAGAGCAGTGCAAAATAAATAAACCAAACACACAACCAAACAAGAACTGAATAAGATCACACTAACCGAACTTGACGACCGAACTGTCTCCATGTGACTCTGTAGGTCAGTCTCTGACTCAACGAGAAAACATCGCCTAAGGAAAACGCACCCAAGCTAGAACCTTCACAAGGACTAAAAATAGAAAATAACTATAGGCGTGAGTGTTAAAACTCAGTAGGCTAGCCTAATATACTATTTCCCAATGCACTACCTTTAAAATTAAGAAACATCAATTCTATGTTTGAACTAAAATATATTAAAGTATGCATTTCTATAATTTTTACTTGAAAATAAAGTACAAACCATTTCCCTTAATCATTTGAAAAACCAGAACAAGTGTTTGAAACACATTTTCTTTAAAAAAACATTTTCATAGGAGTTAGGAAACTAAAATGTAACTTTTCATGAAAAACACCACACAAGGGTACATGAAGATACGGTACGGGAAATGTAAATAGGTATTCAAGTATCTCAGCAACAGTTCAATAGCTAAAAACCACCAGACATAGCCAAACCTGACAGATCGAGAATAATCCAGATGACACTAATACCTATGACCCCATCTACAGTAGAATTCCAAAAACGATGAAATATAACGATGAAAAATGCTTGGCCATCCTTTCTTCAACAGGTTGAGGGAAAATACTATAGCAATCAACCCAAACATATCCGCCTACTATGAGCCACCAGTCAATACCATAACCTACCAGTGCAGTACTCATCTCAGACAATTTTCTCAATATGTCTGGTTCATATGTTGCAAGTAAAAAAGGTGGTGGTCCAATATATGCCACCGAGCATCAAATCACAATCCATATTTATAATAATCTTTCACAGCAGGTCTCACTTCGAGTCTCCTCAAGGACGACTCTCAAGCCTTTAAGTAAATAGATTACAATGGTTCCCAACCGAGGAACCTACATAATGGAATCTGTGGATCCCATACTGAGGACATCCCTACCATTCCATGTTGGAAAATCATGAGGAGAAACCAATGGAAGTTTTCATAATAAGAACTTCCTCTTATTTTCACAAAGTGGCCAAACGGGCCCTCAAACATTCCGTAAATATTTTTTTTACCAAAGATGCAAACCAATTTCTAAAGTGGTGCAAGACACACCGTTTACGATACAAAAGCATTTGTAAAATCCCCTTCAAAACATTTCTGACACACTTCCAAACAAAAAAAAAAACTTTTATGAAATGCCAATCGGGCTCCAATTCCTTGCCAGAAAACAAACCATTTTTTTTAAATAACTTCACACTTCACTTAGCTTAAAACATTTAAACCTTTTCCAGAACTCCAAAACAAAAGAAGACCCCAAACCAAACCACTTTGGAAATCCATAAGAAAACCCCAAAATAGATTTTTTCACACCGCTAACACTTAAACAAAGATAAACAAAACATTTTATATCACTTTTGACATGTAAAAGTCAACCAGACACCATTATGAAGACCAGACATGCAATGCTTAGTAAACGATTTCAGTTGACACTCAAAAAGTTATAAAACACTAATATCTCAGGCTTAAGATAATATTGAAAATGCTATATCATGTTCTTAAAAAGTAGTATTTTATTAAAATATTTTATTTTTATTAAAAAAATTACTAAAACCTTTCTTAATTTTTTTTAAAATATAAAAAAATATATTCAATAAACACTTAATTAATTGACTGAATGGCCCAAAGGATACTTTTCATGGATTACTCATGAAAACCCTAAAACATTCCAAGTATTATAATTGATATTTTTTCTTCCTATCCATTGTAGTATTCTTCGTCTTCATGTCAACAAGAACCTAATGCACAATGTCTCGGTTCTATTTTATATAAAATTTTGGTTTCTCTTTCAATCCTCTTCACAGAAGTTCATATAAAAGAGGAAACATCCTTCTTCACATAAAATTAATTATTCAAAACATAAATTTTCTTTATGCATGTTTAAGTATGCACTTTCCCTATTTTACTTCCTGTAATATATGAGTTCAAAACCCCCTCATGGATGTTAGTTTATGACACTAGGTTCGGTTCATCATATACACAATAGTGAGTACATGGTTTGGTATTCATGAAATAAATAGAGTTTCATGGATCAATTCTTTATGAAAGAGTGTGTGCAAAACCTCTTCTTAATGTAAGAGGATACATGAAGGCCCACCCAACATATGCTCTAATTTTGAGAGAAAAGTGAGAGCTCCCAATATTTATTTAGCATATTCTATCATCTTGGTCGATCTTATATTAACGGTATGTTACATTGCCTCTACTTCCAATATTCATGATGATTCAATACTCATTCAAAATCCCACAAACTGTATTTTCAATCAATGTGTTTTAATAAACAAAGATCACATTATTTTTTGAATGCGGGTTTCCTTAATATGATGCAAAAAATCAATGTTTCATTGTGTTTCTAGCCTCTTCATTCACAAGTTCAAACACGTGTGTATTCTAGAATATCACATACATCATGTTTGTTGTATTCAAAAATGTGAAATCCCCACTGTATCATTTTTCACCTTGGGCGTGTCATATTCATTGAATAATCACATGCATTAAATATATTGATTGCATGAATTATGTCTTGTGTGTCTTCTTTTGTTTACAAATATTTGATCTGTGGTAATGGTTGGAGTAATATTTGTCGAAAGCTAGAGTTGGGTGGATGTCGCCTGTCTCAAGATTGGTCACGTAAGGGTAAATTGGAAATATGTACGGATAGGTCGAGTGTAAGAGTAAATTGGAGGTTGAAGATAAGGTACTGTAGATATTGAATGATCATCATTATTCAGATAAGATAGAATATGTTGTATATGTATATTTATAAGGAGTGAATATTTTGTGCACTCTTCTATAGTTCCCGTCAGTCTTATGAATGGTAATCCGCCACTTATTAAATTTCTCTATTTCATCCACCACTTGATCTGACACTAGGGTCAGCACTCAAAAACACATTACACATATTCCCATCATCGGATCATTCCACATACATGTGAGGTTCCCCAAGACCCCTCCATTATGCTCTGCTCACACTATGTACACTCGTGTGAACTCATTGTGGGTGATATACTCACCCACCTATTTTCTTCTCATCTAGGATCTCTCCTCTTCCACCATAATCATCTGCATCAATATTATCATTTTTATTCAATAGAAAACACAAAGTACAAAAAACAAGGTACAAAGTACAAAGTACAAAGTACCAAGTGCAAAGACAACAGGTTAGGGGGGCCTAAAGTAATGTAGTCCAAGGGCATCCCCTCAAATCAAATTCACCCCCTCAGGATTCAAGAGAGAAATATTGGATAAACAAGCTACGTTGGAGCCTTGGAAAGCTAAAGAGGCAAGATAATCCGCTACTTTGTTCCACTCATGTTAGGTATGAGTTACTAATTCATCATTGTTGAGGAGGCCCTTGAAACTCCTGATGATATATGAGATTGACCATGGAATGGAACCTCTACTGTGTAGGGAATCATGAAAAATCATTGAGTCTATTTCCACTTGAGAGAGGAGAATTTTTTGCTGAGCGCAGAGGTTGAGCCCTGTGAGAACAGCTTTTTCCTCTGCCACCATGGATGTGCCGCTGCCATAGTGAGCTGTGAAGGCTAGCCAAATGCTTCCCATGTGATCGCGGACAACTCCTACGCCTCTCATGCCCCCCGAGATGCAAGATCCATCTGTATTGAGCTTGAGGCCAATTCTTGGGGGAGACCATCTCACCCGGTGACCCCAAATGGGAGTGTTGGATGGTGGGAGGGCCTGTAGCATGCGGAGAGAAGGTTCCTCCTTCCAGTTGTTGATAAGCGACACCATGTCAACCAGTAGAATATTTGTCCTTACAATTATGGCCCGCCCTGTTGAAGTAATCCCCTAATATCTTGCCCTATTTCTGGCCTGCCATAGACACCAACACCCAGTGTTAAGAATCAGGGTTCTTGCTGTTCTTTCCAGTCCTTTGTCATCTGCTCCCCTAAACCACCGGTCCAAGAAAGGGGTATCATTCAACTCCCGAGAAGAATAAGCAGTGAGCCTGAGAAAATCACTCCACACCTCATGAGCCCACTCCCCTTCAAAAAAGACGTGAGTCATATTTTCTTCGCTTCCCTCCTTACAACATTGGCATTTAGAGGGCAGGCTGATGCCCATCCTTTTGACATTTTCATCTGAAGGTATCGCCTTGTTCCTGATCCGCCAAATAAGAAAGTTGTATTTCATGGGAAGCTTAGTACACCAGACTATTTAATTCCATCCGTCCCGCTGATCCGGCGTGCTGGACATCCTGCGATAGTCTTTATAGTTGAATTTCCCTGATTTGGAGGGTGTGAAAACACACCTATCCTGGTCAGAATTAATGATAATCGAAGAAAATATCTCCTGTTGGTTACTGTCCAATACCGCCTTGATGAACGCTGGGTGGAGACTCGCCTCCTTAAAGGAGATGTTAGGCGCATGACACCCTGGATATCCGATCTCTTTTCTTGCCCAATTGTTGTACCATAACTATATGTTCCCCTCCCCTACAATCCATTGCGAGTTCCGGAGGAGGGTTGGTATGATGTTGTTAATCTTGGACCAGAGGGGAGAGGTGTGTGCAGGGGAAGCGACCACATTAGCACCCCTATTACCGGACATCAACTTTCCATATAGGTTACGTGCTTCCAAAACTTCCCAAGCAAGTTTTTCATGTATGCAGTCGATCATGATGTCTAAGCTCTTAACCTTAATCCCCCCATCCAGGATCGGTTTTTCCATGTTTCCCCATGAAACTCAGCGTCTTTTGCCTTCCACGGAAGCATCCCAGATAAATCATGTGAGAATTTTATCAATAGACTTGATAACACCCTTCAGCACATTCATGGAGGCCAGAGCATGGATCGACATGGCTGATAGGACACTGTTAACTAAGGTAATCCTACCTCCGAAGGATAGGAAGTGATTCTTCCAGTTGAGAATTCAGCTCGTGATCCTACTCACCACATGGTCGAAGTCTCGTATACGCATTCTGCCCAGGGAGATGGGTGTGCCAAGATACTCCATTGGGAATGTTCCCCGCTGCATTCCCAGCCTCTGACACAGATCCTCTTCCACCATATCTACCTATACATGGGATAGATTCCATGTGGTGGAGCCTAAACTCCCATTTGTAGTTGAATTATCCCTCCTTGGGTGCCTTTGGATGAACAATTTTTTTTAATAAAGGCCTCAAATGTACACAGTAATTGAAAAAATATAGAATTATCAAACCAACTATAAGTCTTCTAATTCATGAAAAAATAAGTGCTCTCCTTTTTTTTGCATGTGATTCAAATTTCTTCTTGAAAATAAATATTTCCATGATCTTACACAAATATTAAACATAAGCAGTATTCATATGAAATCATAATTAGATAATTTATATTTACTTCTTATGATTTTATAAATAATGTGTGACAAATTACCAAATCCTTTTATATCAATGAAGGCTAGTTCTTCATTCATCACACTTATTTTTCCATTCTTTATGAAATCCAATTCCCACTTCTACAATATCCATCAAATAATATTTCTAAACAATCTTTTTTCTGATTCGGGAGTCCATTTCAGCACCATAACCTATCAAATCGATGCTTATGAAATGAGCTAAAACTAAGTGAGATTTAAATTATGAGATAATCGAAGGAAATAATATATTCAATTTTCAAAAAGGTAGAAAATCGAACTCGAACTTCAAATGACCATAACTTTTAATTTGGGTGTCCGTTTGGGCTCTATTACATATCAAATTAAAGCTTACAATGAGATCTATACCATTTAGATCTGGTAACACCTCTTTGAGCATTGTACCCCCTTTTATTCTTCCAAAAAGTCCTAGAAGGCCTTCTAAACATAGGTTTTAATTACCGAACCCAATTTCTTAAAATTCAAACGATTATATCATTCGATCCAGGAGTTTGTTCGGCATATACCACATATCACATCAAAGATCATTTCATGATCTTCGATTTGACTGGTTGTGACACTAAAAAAGGAGCCCCAAATCAGATTTTATGGCCATTTCAGTATTTTTTTTGGGTTTTCAGATGTTCTTAACGTTTTATGATTTATTTATTTTTATTTATTTGTTATTTATTTATTTAATATTTATTTATTTATTTATTAATTATTAATTAATTAATTAATTAATTATTTATTATTATTATTTATTATCTATTATTTATTTATTTATATTATTTAGTTTTTATGTACACATTAATTATTAAATTATTTTTAATTTATTAATTAATTATCTATTATTAGTTTATTATTTATTTATTTATTTATTTATTATTTATTTATACATTATTTATTAATTAGTTATTAATTATCGATTTATTTTTAAATATTGAATATTAATTATTAATTATTAATAATTAATAATTAATTATTAAACATTAATTATTAAATATTAATTAGGAATTATTAATTATTAATTTTCTATTATAGTTATTTGTTATTATTAATTATTAATCATTCAATATTAATTAATTTTTAATTTTTAATTAATTAATTATTTAATCTTTATTCATTATTCATTATTCATTATTCTTTATTATTTATTATGTATTAATTTATTTTTAATTCATTAAATATTTATTTATTATTCGTTTATTATTGATTATTTATTTATTTATTTATTTAGTTGTTAATTATTTATTTAATATTCATTACATATTACTTATTTATTAATTATTTGTAAATTTTTAAATATTAAATATTAAATAATAATTATTACTTCTTAATGATCAATTATAATTTATTAGTTATTAATAATTATTTATTATTTATTATTTATTATTTTATATTTATTTATTTATTTATTATTTATTTATGTATTTATTTATTCATTCATTCATTCATTTATTCATTTATTTATTATTTATTAATTATTAATTATTAATTTATTGTTAATTTACTTATTATTTATTTATTATTAGTCCATTAGTCCATTTATTATTTATTTATTATTTATTTATTAATTATTTTATTTTTATATTATTAATTTATTATTATTGAATTATTCGTTACTTAATTATTATATATTCATTATAAATTTTTTATTTATTTATTCATGGTTTATTATTTATTGTTTATTATCTAATATTTATTAATTTACTCTTGATTTATTATTTATTTATTATATATTAATTTATTTTTTAATTCATTTATTCTTTATATATTACTTATATAATATATATTATATATTATGTGTTATATATTACCTATTTGTTATGTATTATTTTTTTCCAATTAATATATATATATATATATGTATATATTAGTATAATAAATTCGATTTATTGACCACATGAAGAGTCTGCTGGAGTGGTAAAATCATTGAAGAATAAGCAAGAGGTAAGGGGTTTAAAACTCACCCAACGCAGAATTTCTATATATGGTATGAGCATGTGCATTTATATGGGCTTGTGCACGGATATGGCCATGAGCATGGTAATAATAAACTACGTAAATAAATAAATAAATAAATTATGAAAATAAATTATTTAATTAATTAATTACGAAAATAAAATTAATTAATTAATTAATTAGTAAAATAAAAAAATATAAAAAAATTACAAAACATAAAAAAACAATTTAGTGACGGTTTAAACCGATGTTAAAAACCCATCGTTAATTGATCTGTGACAGTTTTAAAAAACTGCAGCTACTGACACATGATTTATCGATGGTTTTCTAAAACCGTTGCAGAATGATTTAGCAGCGGCTTAAACTGCTGCTAAATGCAAATTTTGGCGTAGTGTCTACTCCTTAAAATACCTCTTTTCCAAGGATGAATCAATTTAACTAAGAATATTCATTGTCGGATAATAATAACTTTCCTATCTTTCCCATTATCCTATTAATTTGGAAAAGGACCATCAATTTCAAATATTTAAGTCTTCACATCAATTTCCATGAATATTTCATTGTCTTGGGAACATCATCTTCATAATTCTTGGGTTCTCCCAATCCAACCTCAAAGAACATCTACTCAATTATGATTCATCATCAACATAATGGCATCAAATACTTATTGTACACTGACAACAAATACAACATACACAAAGTGGGCTAAAAATTATCTCCCATTTTATTTGTATTCAATACCAACAAATGATGCCATGTCAATATGTCTATCCAATTTTTACATATTATTTCTTTTTTCTATCCCCCTTTCTCATTAAATTTTTTATTTTTTTCTCCCCCCCTTATTGACAAAAATTTCTAATAATTCTAGAATATAAGATGAAACCATTTAATTCTTAGAAATGTTCCATTATTTATCCCAATAAAAGTCAAAATGTTCCATCCTCCGTGTAAAAAACACCATGTTTTGAGTTAGATAAGAAACATCTTCATTTTAAATACTAAAAATGATACCAACCTATACTTATTACCATTTCATATTAATAAATTTTATTCTAGTCCCATTTATTTAGTTATACAATTGAGAACTAACATCACCTTCAATTCCCTACATGGGTTTCACATACATACAACACAAATGATTTATAGAATTAGGTGGAACATCTTTTTCTCTTTAGCCTGAGGAACAAGGCTATGATTTTTCCTCAATCATGAGGCTTTTTTATTTTATATTCCATTTTTAGTATGATTCTTAAGGATATACTTTTTTGGATTTCATCGTAGTCTTAGGAAACATGGATAATTTTATTTTCTACTTACGCTTAATGTAATGACCCAATTTTTTTCAGCGGAAATTCCCTTCTTATAAATATGTCATAAAATCACATGAAAACACAACATAATGAACTACTATGTGCTAAGTGACCTTTAAACATAATTTTGTCACTTCTGTATTGGGAATTTTGAAAATCTGACATACACGGTTGTGTTCAAGATGATTTTTGGAGTCTAATAAAACAAAAATAATTTTTGGTGAATAGTAATCTACACTTATGAATAGTAACATACCCTTATGAATAGTGATATACCCTAATGAATAGTAACCTTACCTATGATAGTATAAAAATAATATTCAAATGAAAGTATGATGTACCTATATTTTAGAATAAGTAAATGAATGTTTTAAAACTCGTTTTTTAATAATAAATTAATATTTTAATTGAATATTAAATTAATCATATTTAGAAAATTATTTTTTAAAAATGGAATTCATTTTTGGATTCTACACGTTGAAAAATGGTTGGGATAAATTTTTGGGATTTTTCTGAAATACTCGAATTTTTGGTGAAGAGTAAAATACATTAATTTACCGTATAAATACATTATAATTTAAACTCACTATTCCTAACATCACAAGTGATGTAAGAACCCAAATCTTGAACTCACATGCCCTATTTAATATTCTTGGTCATTTAAGACTAACTATTCATTGTCTTAGGTGAAATTAATAAACTAATGAATTTTATATTAAGGAAACCCCTCTCCCCTCTGCTATAAATACCACCCTTCACACCCTCATTTTCTCACACCTCTCAGGCTTGAAGCCTTATATAAAATCTACCCAAACATCTTCCCTATCCCCTCCCCCACGTCCCAGAGCTATTGGTCTCATCAAAAGACCAAGCTTAGGACCCTTAAGGAGGATCTCAAGAGGAGGATTCAAGAGGTAATTTCTTTCCCTCTTCTCCTTTAATTCCCTTTCAATTTCAAGTTTTTTTATTATTCTCTCTCCACCTATCTTTGTCCAAATGGTATGGTAACTCTAGTAACATACATATAAAATAATTTTATGATACTAATGGGATATTATATCAGCCAACCCCATTTATCCTCTTCTTTTTATTTTATTAAAGAGAACGTTGTTCGTGAGGTGTTAATTTATCACCTTCAAGAATGACATGTCTTCTTCTTCCATTTATACCTTCAGATCTGGTCATGAAACCATTTTTATGGTTGAACCTGAATATTTTATATGTATTATGTCCTATTTAAATTTCTGGAACTAACTTATGTACATATTACTAAGTGATAAATTAAAATAAGTTCTTTGTGATCGAAAAACCGCCCAAATTAACCCATACAATCATCATTTAATTTTTATCTAATGATTCATCCACATGGTATATAATACAATTCATTATAAGATAATTTTAAATTCTGGAATTTCATTAATAACATGTAATATCAGTTCTGGATGTTTACCCATGTTTTACCCAAACTTTCATTTAAGAATATGAGGTAACCACTCAAGAAGACCATAAAAACGAACATTCCCAAACAAAGTTTTTAAACCCTAAAACTCATAAAAAGGCCCATAAAATGAAATAATGAAACCAAAATGAACCCTATTCATGTATAAAAGGTTCTATAATTTCTTATTAATGAATATAATGTCATTATACATGACATTAAAGGGAAGGAAGCGTTCGAATACAAGGTAAAGGGAAATTCTTGAACCCAACTTTCATCCTTCAGGTTCTCCCTCTTTCACTCCATTTTTGATATGGTTACTCTTAAAAAATCATTTTTTCATCATTGTCTTTCCTTTTCTAGGATATACATGTTTACCACTATTGTTTATGTCAAACAAAATGTTTTCCAAAAGAGCTCTTCTTTTAAGAACTCACCTTTTACTTCTCATTCAAGGTTGATGGTTCTGGTATCAAGTATGTTATTCTCTATTTGTTTTGGGAACCCAAAGTTTATGAATGTGTTATTATGAGATGAAACCCATTACTTTACATAGGTTATTTATGTTCATTATTGATATATGTTCTATGTGGCATGCATGATAATGATAGTATTATGATGTGATGGGTGCGCCCGGAATTATATAGCGCAATATGAATGTTTGAATGTGACAGGTGTGACCGAAATTATACAGCGCTCCAATATATTGGGTAAAGTGATGAATCTCATGAGTAAATATGAAATGATGTTGAAAAGTTTCTAGCTTTTTTCACAATTATGTGTGGTAGTTAACCACTAAGACATGATGTTTCATTTTTATGCATTGTCACACTTCTAGTCTTTTATTTATGCTTCCTCTCATGTTCATGATCCTTTTCCCATGTTATGATTATGCTCACCCCATGCTATATTTTTATTATCTATCTTCTAAATGGGATTTAATATCACCCCTTTTGATTTATATCCTCATGTGGCTACATGTACTAAGGAGAGGTCAAGTGCCAATAAGAAGCTAGAGAAGAAGAAATTAAATAAATGTTTATGCTTGATGATGTAATTGCTATGTATGGTCCTAGTGTGCCCAAGACACTAAACATATGGATCCTATATTTGTAATACTATTATGTTTTTTATCTTAAAATATTTTAATATTAATGTAAGAAAATTTTGGGTCGCTATAGTTGGTATCAAAGGGAGGTTTAGTTAATTTGGGAATTAGGATTAGTGAACCCTAGAGAAAACCTTTAGCATGAGACTAAGTACAAATACGCACACAAGAATATCCACATAGGGATCCCATATGTTATGATTTTAGTATAAATTGTGCAAATGAATAAGTTATGTATTCATGAATTGTTTAATTATATTTTGTTATAACCTTTTCTATTTTAGAAAATGGTGGTAACCAAGAGAAACCAGGCCAACAACTCATGCGAGGTCCAATGAAATGATTGCCCAAATGACATCCTCAATGATTTGGGAGGTGGAGTTCAAAACTTCATGGCGATGCTTACCCAATTATCTCAGGTTATGAACAATGACCATAATAATGTGGAACATCCTCCTTCACCAAAGAGAGTGAAACTAGCTATCAAATGTTTTATGCGGGAACGGCCACCGATGTTTAGGGGAGATTTTGATCCTCTAGTTGTGGAATAGTGGGTCAACTCCATGGAGAAGATCTTTTTTGTGATTTACTATTCTGAAATGGAGAAGGTGAATCTAGATGTTTATCGTCTAGATGGAGAGGCCAATCAATGGTGGGATTTGATTAAGAACTCCAAGCCAAGGGAAGAAATTGAAGAGATGGAATTGGAAGACTTTAAGATCATGTTTCTTAATAAATATTTCCCACGAAATATTCACACAAATATGGAGAGATAATTCATAGAGATCAAGAAAAAAGAAGGAGAATATATCACAACCTATGAAGTGAATTTCACAAGTCTTTTAGGGTACACTTCGAGTTTTGTTATCAACAATGATAGAAAAATTAATAGATTCTTTAGGGGATTAAAACCACACCTTTGAAAGGCTCTTGAAATTCAAGACTTCAGGAGTTATGAATAAGTTGTTCAGTGTGCTCTCAAAGTGGAGATGGAGTTTGGAGAATGGTCCCATGGATATGGTGATAAGAAACAAAAGTTGGAGTTTCAAGCCGGTGGATCTAATGATAATGGTGGGAAGAAAACTCAACGACCCACTTGCCAAAAATGTGGGAAGTTGCACCATGGGAACTACCTTATTGAGATGGGGAAATGCTTCAAGTGTGGGAAAGAAGGACATCATGCTCAAGAGTGTCGAAAGGACCTGAAAAGGAAGGATAATGTAGTATAAGAAAAAAGAGAACCACCCATGGTTCAATGCTACAACTGTAGGGAGCTAGGGCACTATGAAAGCCAGTGTACTAAACCTCGAGTTCTTGAGGGTAATCAGCGTCAGCATCCACCAAATCCAAAGGAACAAGGGAAGTCTTATGCCATAAATACTGCGGAAGTGGAGAAAGATAATGAAGTCATACAAGGTACAATTTATATTCACTCAAAAATGGAAAAAGTCTTATTTGATTCTGGTTCTACGCATTCCTTTATATCTTGTATGTTTGCTAGAACTATAGAATTGAAGCCCCGAAACCTTAAAGTAGAGATATCTGTAAAAACACCAAGTAGTGAAATCATTACAACCTAAGTGTTTGACTCTTCTCCTGTTGGCGTATGTGGGAAGATTCTTCCAGAAAATCTCATAATACTTCCCTTGGTGGAATTCGATGCTATAATGGGAATGTATTGGCTCTCATTATATAGAGCACATATCAACTGTCAGGAAAAGGAAATATATTTTCATATTCCCAAACATCCCATGCTCCACCACAAATGCAAGGAAGATCATGATTCTCCTTTGAAACATCCTTCATCTGTGTGGATGTTGATTCCCTACGAAGAAGCATACTTCTCCTAAATAGTTGAGTCAAAGGAAGGTGCCAACCCTACGGAAATGTCCATCGTGAGGTAATACTGTTATGTATTTCCTGAAGAGTTACCCAGAATTCCATAGAATCATGAGGTATAGTTCTCAATTGAACTTATATCCAGAGCTAATCCTATCTCGAAGTGTCCTTATAGGATGGCTCCTGTCGAACTGGAGGAGTTAAAGAAGCAACTACAAGAGCATCTGGAAAAAGGGTTCATACGCCCAAGTGCATCACCTTGGGGTGCACTAGTGCTATTTGTGAAGAAGAAGGATGTAACAATGAGGCTATGTATCGTTATCGGGAACTTAACAAGATCACCATAAAGAAAAAGTATCCTATTCCAAGGATTGATGACTTGTTCAATTAGTTAAGAGGAGCTCAATACTTATCAACGGTGGATCTATGCTCTGGATATCATCAGTTAAAGGTGAAGAAGGAATATATTCATAAGACTGACTTCCGTACAAGGTATGGGTACTATGAGTTTCTGGTGATGCCCTTCAGACTTACTAATGCCCCTGAAATCTTCATGGATTTGATGAATAGAGTCTTTAGACATTACCTCGAAAAATTTGTGGTAGTGTTTATTGATGATATTCTCATCTACTCCAAGAGAAAAGAGGAACATGAAGAACATCTAAAACTTGTGTTGGCGACGTTGAGAAAGGATAAGTTGTATTCCAAGTTCAGCAAGTGTGACTTTTGGATGAAGCAAGTCACATTCTTGAGACATGTGATCACAAGTGAGGTAATTTCTATGGATCCTTCAAAGATAATGGCGATTGAGGAATGGCACAGTCCCTCTAGTGTCACAGAAATCCATAGTTTTCTCGGATTAGCTGGGTACTACCGACATTTTGTGAGAAAATTCTCACGATTGTCAAGCCCGCTAACTAAGTTAACAAGGAAAGGGGTAAAGTATGTATGAATGGAAGAATGTGAGGGAAGCTTCAAGGAGCTAAAGAGAAGATTGATCACTGCACCTGTACTCACACTACCGAAAAGTGGAGAAAGTGTTGTGATATAAAATGATGCTTCAAAGAAAGGCTTGGGTTGCGTACTCATGAAAAATGACAATGTGAAGCCTATGCCTCACGACAGTTGAAGATCCATGAGCAGAACTACCCGACACATGATCTAGAGCTGGAATCCATGATTTTTGCCTTGAAAATCTGGTGGGACTACCTTTATGGTGAGAAGTGTGACATATACACCGACCACAAGAGCCTAAATTATATATCCACACAAAAGAAGCTCAACATACGTCAAAGGAGATGGTTAGAGCTAATCAAGGATTACGATTTCTCTATTCACTATAATCCTGGAAAGGCGAACAAAGTAGCCGATGCTCTAAGTAGAAAAGAACCCGCTACTCTATCCATGTTATGGATTAAGAAATACCATATCTTCTTATATATGCAAATGATGGATTTGGAAATCATAAGGGAAGGGGATACATCCTACCTTTCCCAAATTATTGCGAACCATCCATCCAAGATAAGATTAAGGAAGCACAAAGGGATGATGTGGATATAAAAAAGAGGGTGAATGCAGTAATGTAAGGGAAGCTGCAAGAGTTCCATATCAACGATGATAGTGTGATTCGGTTTGGAACGCAACTTTGTGTGCCTTCATCACTCAGGATAAAGAAGGATCTATTAGACAATTCACATAACTCAACTTTCTCTATCCATCATGGGAGTACCAAGATATACTGTGATCTCCAAGAACACTTCTGGTGGGATAAAATGAAGAAGGTGATTGCAGAATATATATATAAGGTGCTTGGTATGTCAGCAAGATAATGTAGAGCGACAAAATTCCAAAGGGATGATATAGCTATTGCCTATACCCATGTTGAAATGGGAAAATGTTACTATGGACTTTGTCACGGGTCTCCCAAAGACGTCGAAGGGTAATAATGCGATATGGGTTGTGGTTGACCGACTCACCAAGACTTCCCATTTTATCGCTATTCAGGAAGATCTCTCACTTGAACAACTTGTAAAGATATATGTGAAGGAAGTGGTGAGACTGCATGATGTTCCACTCTCAATTGTCTCTGACCGTGATCCAAGGTTCACATCTAAATTCTGGATGAGCCTTTAACATGCTTTGAGTACTGAATTAAATTTCAGCATGACCTATCACGCCCAAACTGATGGCTAGTCTGAAAGGACTATTCAGACGCTTGAAGATATGCTAAGATCCTGCTCTCTAGAATTCAAAGGCCGATGGGATAAGCATCTCCCATTGGTTGAGTTCTCATACAATAATAGCTTCCACTCAAGTATTTAGATGGTTCCATATGAAGCTCTGTATGGAAATTGATGTAGAACTCCAACCTGTTGGGATGAAGTTGGAGAAAGAAAGATACTTGGACCCAATCTTGTGCAAGAGATGACAAAGAAGGTTCAAGTTATCTAGAAACATATCAAAGCTGCTCAGAGTCGGCAAGAGAGCTATGCTGAGAACCGTCGAAGGGACTTGGAGTTCGACGTTGGAGATAAAGTCTTCCTTCAAATATCACCATGGAAGAGAGTCATGCAGTTTGGAAAGAAATGAAAGCTAAACCCAAGGTACATTGGCCCCTTTGAGATCCTTGACTGTATAGAAGTCATGGCCTATTTGCTTCCACTTACACCGAATATGGCTCAAGTTCATGATATGTTTCACGTATCACTCACGAGGAAGTACATACCGGACCCCTCACATGTACTAAACTTAGAGGTGGTACACTTGGGAGATGATCTCTCTTATGAGGAGTAACCAGTAGAGATTCTGGACTGGAGAGATATGGTTCTACGCAACAAGACCACCCACATTGTCAAAGTGTTTTTGAGGAACCATAAGTTTGAAGAAGCTACTTGGGAACCAGAAGAGGCGATGAAGGATAAGTACCCTCACCTATTTGTGTAAATTGAAATTTCGAGGGTGAAATTTCATAAGGGGGGAAGAATGTAATGACCCAATGTTTTTAAATGAAAATTACCTTCATATAAATATGTCATAAAATCACATGAAAACACAACATAATGAACTAATAAGTGCTAAGTGACCTTTAAACATAAGTTTGTCATTTCTGTATTGGGAATTTTGAAAATTTAACATACACGGTTGTGTTCAAGATGATTTTTGGAGTCTAATAAAACAAAAATAATTTTTGGGGAATAGTAACCTACCCTTATGAATAGTAACATACCCTTATGAATAGTGATATACCCCAATGAATAGTAACCTTACCCATGATAGTATAAAGATAATATTCAAATGAATGTATGATGTACATATATTTTAGAATAATTAAATGAATGTTTTAAAACTGGTTTTTTAATAATAAATTATGATTTTTCTGAAATACTTGAATTTTTGGTGAATAGTAAAGTACATTAATTTGCTGTATAAATATATTATAATTTAAACTCAATATTCCTAAAATCACAAGTGATGTAAGCACCCAAATCTCTAACTCACATGCCCTCTTTACTATTCTTGGTCATTTAAGACTCACTATTCCTTGTCTTAGGGGAAATTAATAAACTAATGAATTTCATATTAAAAAACCCCTCTCCCCTCCACTATAAACACCACCCTTCACACCCTCATTTCCTCACACCTCTCAAGCTTGAATCCTTGTATAAACTCTACCCATACATCTTCCATATCCCCTAACCCACGTCCAAGAGCTTCTGGTCTCATAAAAAGACCAAGCTTAGGCCTCTTAAGGAGGATCTCAAGAGGAGGATTCAAGAGGTCATTTCTCTCCCTCTTCTCCTTTAATTCCCTTTTAATTTCAAGTTATTTTCTTATTATCTCCCCACCTATATTTGTCCAAATGGTATGTTAACTTCAGTAACATGAATATAATATAATTTTATTATACTAATGTGATATTATATCTTCCAACCCACTTTCTCCTCTTATTTTTATTTTATTAAAGAGAACGTTGTTCGTGAGGTGTTAATTTATCACCTTTAAGAAAAAATGTCATCTTATTCCATTTCTACCTTTAGATCTGGTCATGAAACCATTTTTATGGTTGAACCTGAATATTTAATATGTATTATGTCCTATTTAAAGTTTTGGAACTAACTTTTGCACATATTACTAAGTGATAAATTAAAACAAGTTCTTTGTGATCGAAAACCGCCCAAATTAACCCAAACAATCATCATTTAATTTTTATCTAATGATTCATCCACATGGTATATAATAGAATTACTTATAAGATAATTTTAAATTCTATAATGTCATTAATAACATGTAATATCAGTTCTGTATGTTTACCCATGTTCTACCTGAACATTCATTTAAGAATACGAGTTAACCACTCAAGAAGACCATAAAAACGAACATTCCCGAACAAAGTTTTTAAACCCTATAACTCATAAAAAGGCCCATAAAATGACATAATGAAACCAAAATGAACCCTATTCAAGTGTAAAAGTTTATGGAATTTCTAATTAATGAATATAATGTCATTATATAGGACATTAAAGAGAAGTAAGCATTCAGATACAAGGTAAGGGGAAATTCTCGAACCCAAATTTCATCCTTCGGGTTATCCCTCTTTCACTCAATTTTTGATATGGTTACTCCTAAAAAATCATTTTTTCATCATTTTATTTCCTTTTCTGGGATATAAATGTTTACCACTATTTTTTATGTTGAACAAAATGTTTTCCAAAAGAACTCTTCTTTTAAGAACCCACCTTTTACTTCTCATTCAAGGTTGATGGTTCTTGTATCAAGTATGTTATTACCTATTTGTTTTGGGAACCAAAAGTTTATGAATGCATTCTTATGAGATGAAACCCATTACTTTTAATGGGTTAGTTATGTTCTTTATTGATATATGTTCTATGTGTCATGCATGATAATGATAATATTATGATGTGACAGGTGTGCCCAAAATTATATAGCACAATATGAATGTTTGAATGTGACGGGTGCACCCAAAATTATACAATGCTCTAATTCATTGTGTAAAGATATGAATATCATGAGTAAATGTGAAATTATGTGGAAAATATGAAATTTTTGAAAACAATTATGTGTGTTAGTTAACCACTAAGACATGATGTTTCATTTTTATGCATTGCCACACTTCTAGTCTTTTATTTATGCTTCCTCTCATGTTCATGATCTTTTTCCCATGTTATGATTATGATCACCCCATGCTATATTGTTATTATCTATCCTCTTAATGAGATTTTAGCTCACCCCTTTTGATGTATATCCTCAGGTGGCTACATGTACTAAGGAAAGGTCAAGTGCCAATAAGAAGCTAAAGAAGAAGAAATTAAATAAATGTTTATGCTTGATGATGTAATTGCTATGTATGGTCCTAGTTTACTCAAGACACTAAATCTTTGTATCCTCTATTTGTAATACTATTATGTTTTTTATCTTAAAATAATGTAATAGTAATGTAAGAAAAGGTTGGGTTGCTGTACTTAATCTTCCTCTCAGAATAATCCATCAATAACAAATATATCCTAGTGAATATTTCATATTCTTGAGGATTACTTCACGAGATCGTATGACCAGAAATTAAATTTTTATTGCATTTCAAAAAAGGGACGGGGTCAAAAAAATCATGGCTGTAGAAAATTATGGAGGCCAAGAGAGTCACCCCTGATAATAAGCTTACAATTATCTAGGAGAGAGCCCATTTCAGAATATAAAACAAGTGCCTCCTCTGGAACTCCTTTCTTGGCAAGCACTTCAGCAGAAAAGTTGACTTCCCTCCAAGTATGACCAACTACCATATCTTTCTCCAGAAACAACTTTTACTTCTTGAAGATATTAGTCAATTCCCACAGGGTGTTTCACTTTCCCAGGGAAAAAATCCACTATGACTTTAGAGTTTGATTCCAGCTCCTTTATATTGAGGTTATATAACTAGCATAACATCAACCCACTGATCAAGGCCCTAACTTCCTCCATTAAAGAATTACCAGTTTTGAAGATGGTGCTGAAGCCCAACCTAACTGAACCACTACCATCATGGACCATACCACCACAACTCATAGTCCCTACCACACAAGATCCATCGACAGTTATATTCAAACCACTAAAAGGGGGAATCTAACACACCCACTCCCCTTTTGATATACTCTCATTAGTCTCTACATTTGAAATCACATGAGGGATCATCCTCCTCAAAGACATCGCACTATATATTCCTAGGTTCGAGACATCAATTTTGGTCACAAGGGATATCACCCGAACCTCTATGTGCGGGGGCCACTCCCAATCAAGGGAGGAATCAGAAGAGGAGCCCTCTATTAGCATAAAAAGTCTCATTTGGAAGTAGCTTCTTCTATGGTCGACAACCGATATAATGAATGAGTAGCTGGAATCATGAGAATTTTCAAGGGTGGATGAAGTTAGCGAACCACCCTTGATCATTGAGTTTATTCATCTATTGAAACAGAAGTAAATCTCATGTATTTTGTAAGGGTATGATCCTTTGACTATTGATCTGGAGAGACAAAAAATATAAACTGATCCCCCTCTTCTCTTGTGAATGTAGTCAAGAACATTTTCGAACTACATTAATTCTCTTTGTTCTTCGTTTTTATTCCTCGTTTGTGTTTTATTTCATCATCATGAAGCTCCTCTTATCCAATAATATGGTATCAAAGGGTTCAAGAGTGAAACAACAATGTGATAGTGAAATTTTTCGGTGACCAGAAAATTGAAGTTGCTCAAAAAAATTTGGAGGACATATATGTGAAGAGAACAATGATAAAATTAGAATGGCGTAAGTAGTGTCAAAAATGGAGCTGAAATAAAGGAGATAGGCTCAGTCAAAGTTTGGTCAAACCACAAGTGCTATAATAACCTAGTGCCAGAGAAGATGGTACTGTTCATGCCAGTGACTAGATTCTGGTGACCGTTTCGACGAGCCACATTAGTGCCACAACAACGTCATGTCAGTAGTCAAATCCAGACTGTTGAAACTGTTTGGCCATATCTCAGCCAATTAGTGCCCATTTTCAGCATTCCAGGAGTTGATTTCAGGTATTTCGACCATTCTGGACACATCAACATGGTTAGATTTTCAAAATTATCACTCCAGGAATGGAATAAAATACTGGTAACACGATTAAACTCACTACATTTAATTATTCCATTTGAAAACAAAAAATGGAGGATCTTTTGTATATTAAAGATTTGTGGAATCCTATAGTGGAAACCACTAAGCCTGTTGCAGTGCAAGCGGAGAAAACATCAACAAGTGGTAACCTCGATGAGAAGACATCATTCAGTACCCCTCTAGTGGATGTGGAGTGGGATGTACAAAACCGGAAGTGCGCTGCACAAATCAGATAGTGGATCGACAAGGGAATCTTCCATAAATTTTCCAATGAACATGATGCCACTGTTCTTTGGTGAAAATTGGAAAAGATGTATGTGAGGAAAACTGCTCAAAATAAAGAAAACCTAATACGTTGTCTCATCAACTTAAAAAAATGATGAAACTAACGTATCAGAGCACATGAGCGAGTTTCAAGGTACCTTTGATCAGTAAAATTCCATGAAAATGATGTTTGATGATGAGATTCAGGAACTAGTAATGTTGAGTTCTTTACCGAAGACGTGGGACACATTAGTTGTGCCGATTAGTAATTAAACTCCCGATGGAACTCTCACCATGGAAATGGTGAAAGACAAAATGCCAAATGAAGAGTCCCAAAGGAAGAATGAGGGACATACACCAAAATCAGAGGCTCTTATTGCTGAAAGACAAGGGAAACAGAAGTTCTAGAGAAGAAGCAGATGAAGAGAACCCCGTGACCAAAGTCTTAAAAGGTGGAAGTGATCGAAATCTCGATTGAGATATGAAAATAAGTGTCACCATTGTTTCAAGCCTGAACATTTCATTCGAGAGTGTAGAAAGACGAAGCAAGAGTAGATGAATCAGGATGGTAAGACAAAGAATAATGATGTTGTAGTTGTCAATAAAGATATTTTTATTATTCAGAAAGACAATCAGACCAATATTGAAAGCCCAAACTCGACATTGGTTATTTATTCCTATGCCTCATAGGATGTCACCGCTAGAAGAGATTTCTTCTCATCTTATTGTTTATGGAGTTTCAGACATGTGAATATGGGAAATGATGATGCATCCAAAATTACTAGTATTGGTAATATTTTTTTTGGAAACTAATGTTGGATACATGTTATTGTTGTAGAATGTGAGGCACATTCTTGATATTTTCTTCAATCTGATATCCACTGGAATGCTCAATGATGAGGGATATATTAGTTCCTTCGGTGATGGAAAATGGAAACATACCAGAGGTAACCTAGTAATTTCTAAAGGAAATAAAGATACTTCTCTTTATCTCATAGATGCAATACAGTGTGGAGGAGAATTAAATTCACATAGAAAAGATGTTCCTGAAGAAGTTTGGCATATACAGCTGGGTCACATGACTGAGAGAGGAACCAAAATGATCTCCAAGAAAGATATCTTGCCAGAAATAAATGGTAGACATCTGGATACTTGTGTTTCTTTCATCATGGGAAAACAACACAGATTATCATTTCGTGGTTATATACCGTCTCAAAAAGAAAATGTTTTAGATTTGATTCACAATGATATCTGCATGATGAGCATCAAGACAATGGGAGGTGCTATTTATTTTGTTACATTCATATATGATCAATCTAGAAAAGTGTGGGACTTTGATTTGAAAACTAAAGATCAAATGCAAGATGTTTTCAAGAAGTTTCATGTTAAGATCAAAAGATAAATAGGAAGTCAATTAATGTGTGTGCGGGAAGACATTGTAGGATAATATTGTGGTCCATATGAGAGGTAATAAAGGAGTTTCATAATTAGGATAGAAAAATAAGTACCTAAGATGCCTCAGTATAACAATTATGTTTAGAGGATGAATAGAACAATTTTCGAGAGAATATGATGTATGAAATCAAATTCAAAGCTTCCAAACATCTTTTGGGGGGGGAAATGATGATCGTAGTTGATATTATTAACCATTCTACATTAGTTCCACTGAACTAAGATGTTCTAGAATGTGTCTAGATAGGTAAATATGTTTCATAAAAAAACTTGAGAGTATTTAGCTGTAGGTAATTTGTTCACATCTTGAAATATTAGCGGGGAAAGTTGGATGGAAAAGGAAAGTAGTGTATGTTTTGGGATATTCTCATGAGGATTTTGGATACCGACTCTGGGATCCAGACTCTGTAGCACGATTGTGAAATTCTATCTTCTCCTTTGATTCTGTACACCAACTTGTTCTTGAGTGCCTTCTTCCTAAGTGGTAACTCTACCAAATAAAATGTACAGTTCTTGTGCAAGGATCTCATCTCCTCTTGCATGGCCGTCTTCCATTCCATATTTTGTGGACTCCTTATCTCATCATCATAACTATCTAGATCTTCCCCACCAGTGAGCATCACATAATCATTTGGTGAGTATCTTCGACTCAGTTTTCATTCTCTAGTGGATCTCATCAACTGTGTTTCAGGGGGAATATGTTATAGAATATCTTATGATGGAGAAATATCAAAATATGGAGAAATATTACTTGATATTGATGTATCATCAATGTCGCGTATCTCTATCTCGCTAGCTGGTACTGATGGTGGTACGACTTGTTCATGACTGACTGAAATTTCCTCAAACTGCAACTTCTTTTCATTTTTTGGATTCTAAAAATCATTAATATTCTGATCCTTAAGAAACACCACACCTCTGCTTCGGATGATCCTCCCACTAATAGGATCCCTAAGTCGGTATCTAAAATGCTCAGAAGCATATCCCAAAAAGATACATTACATTCCTTTTCCATCCATCTTTGCCTGCTCATCTTTCAAGATGTGAACAAATGACCTGTAACCAAATACTCTCAAGTGTTTATATAAAACATATTTTCCTTTCTAGATACTTTATGAAACATCGTATTTCAGTGGAATTGATGAATAAAGGTTGATAAGATCAATTGCGGTCATCATTTCATCCCCCCAAAAGGTGTGTGAAATCTTTTCATTTGAGAGCATACATATTATTCTCTCACAAATTGTTATATTCATCCTCTCATCAAGATCGTTATGCTGATGTGTCTTTGGTAGTGATTTTTCTAGCTTGATGTAGAAAATTCTTCACTATAGAAGATATTACATGCAAGAGGAGATGCGATCCTTGCACAAGAAATTGGTAGAGTTACCACATGGAAAGAAGGCACTCAAGAACAATTGGGTGTACATAATCAAAGGAGAAGATGACAGATCACAGTTTCACTACAGAGCCAGAATGTTTGTGAAGGGATTCCATCAGAAAAAATGTATTTACTTTGATGATTTTTTTCTCCTGTGGTTAAAATTTATTCTATCAGAATTGTTCTTGGATTGGTTGCTAGTTTGAACCTAGAGGTTAAAAAACTGGATGTAAATACAACATTCTTACATGGTGATCTTGATGAGGAGATATACACAGAGCAACCATAGCAATTTCAGGTGAATGGAAAATGCAACCAAGTATAAAAGATTAAGAAAAGTTTATATGGTTTGAAACAGGCACTGAGGCAATGGTATAGAAAATTCAACTCATTCATGGAGAAAAATGAGTACAGGAGGACGACTACTGGTCACTATGTTTTCGTCAAGATGTTTTCTAATGGTGATTTCATTATCTAGTTTCTTTATATTGATGACATGTTGATTATTAGAAGAGATATCACCAAGATTGATAGGTTGAAGAAGGATTTTAACAATTCTTTTGAAATTAAGTACTTGGGAGACGGTACTGAGATTCTTGGTATGAAAATTACTCGTGATAGGAGGAATCACAAGATTTGGATATCTCAGGAGTGGTACATTGAGAAGGTTCTTGAAAGATTCAACATGGTCAAGGCAAAAGCAGTTAGTACTCCACTTGTGAGTCATTTTTGGATCACAAAAAGTTAGAGTCCATCAACTAATAAGGAGAGATCAGAAATAGAAAAAGTTCCTTATCAGTCAACAGTTGTAAGTCTTATGTATGCCATCGTGTGCACCAGACCAAACATTTCCCATGATTTTAGCATTGCGATAAGATTCTTATCACATCCAGAAAAGAAGAATTGGATAGTGGTAAAATGGATATTGAGGTATCTCTGAGGTACATCTAGTCATTATTTATGTTTTGGAATTGATAAACCTGTTTTAGAAGGATACTGAGATGCAGATACGGTTGGAGATGTAGATACGAGGAAGTCCATATCCAGGTACCAGATATCATTTACAGGGGGAGAAATACAATGGAAATCATGACTTCAGAAGTGTGTTACCTTATCGACCACAGAAGAAGAATATATTTCGGTCACTGAAGGCTGCAAGGAGATGCCGGGGATGAATAAGTTTTTATAGGAGCTGGGATAGAGTAAAAATAATTATATTCTCTACTGTGATAGTCAGGGTGTTATTCATCTATGCAATAACACGACATTTCATTCCAGGTCCAAACACATTGATGTGCGATATCACTAGATCTGAAATGTTTTGAAAAAACAATTGATGAATGTTGATAAAATCCACACTAATGATAATAGGGAAAACATGACGACGAAGGTTCTATCGAAAGAGAAGCTGGACTCATGTAAGGAGACGACGAGTCTGGATTCTACCTTAAATTAGTTAGAGTGGGATTTTTTTTGGGTCCACTCCAAATCAAGGGAGGAATCAGTGGAGGAAGCCCCATGTCAGTAGAATAAGTCTCTTTTGGTAGCAAATTCTTCCATGGTCAGCAGTCAGTACAACAAATGAGTAGCTGATGGAATGAGATTTTTCAAGGGTAGATGAAGTTGGAGAAACACCCTTGAACATTGAGTTAATTTATCAATTAAAATAGAAGAAACATTCCTATATTTTGTAATGGTATGATCCTCCGATGATTGATCTAGAGAGACATAAATATAAACTGGCCCCCTCTTCTCCCATGGACGTAGGAAACACTGTTTCTGAACCACATTAATTCTCCGCATTCTTCATTTTTATTCTTCGTTTGTGTTTGATTTAATCGCCACAAAGCTCTGCTGCCCCAACAATATGAGAGTATGAGAGTATCTCTTTCCCTTCCTTGACTTTTTCCTTGCTTCCCAAATACACCAACAACTAACCGACAAGACAAAGGCCCTCCCTTAATTTCCCCTATTTTCATATTATCTCCCTGAAACCACGACTCTAGAAACTCTCTCATATTCTCCCCATCCCCCAAGAGACCCATGAGACTTCTAAGGTAGCTCTAGATCCCCACCACCCACTCACATTTGAAAAAACAAGTTCCATGTAGAATCTTGACATGGAGAGATGCAACACCAGCAGTGAGAGACAATAAAGATTCCCTTCATCTGGATGATTTCATCCATTCGCAATGCCCTGTTTTGCACCCTCGGGATAAAGAAATTTATCTTCCTAGATATCCTCTTATACCAAATATTATTTTCCCACATAACATTCCCATTCATGGTATGAATCAACTCTGGATAATCCTTTCCATTGAAGCCCCTAAGCTTGAGACAGAAAAAATTCAACAGTCAGGGACATCATACATAAAAATAATATCAAACAAAGCTTTTAGTGATGTACTGAGAATCACTATAATGATGTTTTTATATGTAGCAGTATCCCTGAAAGATATCTCCATCACAGAAAAATACGATAATAATAAATCCTTTCCTGACCAATTATCCTTCCAAAACCCCATCTCACCTTTTCCCACAATCCACCATACCATCCCTTTAATATCCTCTAGAATGTCGATCATATTATTAGATATTCTAGATGGATTCATTGTTTTCACAACCCAATACTCACATCCATCATTTTACCTAGATCTCCTGAATTTGTCCCACATATATTTTCCTTCTACAATATCCCATGCTTCTTTCTTCTACATGGACTATATAAATTTAGGTATGTCCTAATGGTTCATACAACCATCTTCAATCATTGGTACCCTTGGAAATTTTGATCAATGGTACCCTTTGGATTTTTTTTCAACCGATCAATAGTTCCCTTGGGAATTTTTACTATAGAGAGGATATGCATAGTCATAGAAGATAACTCATAGTTTATAAGATTGATGCATCTGCAAAATGAATGAATTTATTTCCCAGTTGCAGATTTTCCCTGTAATTTAATTTAGCATGCCCTCGAACCAACTCTTTAGAATCCTTACATTATATATGGGGGAACCTAAATCCACAAATGAAAGTTTCTTTTGATGCATACCCATATTCCTTTGATGGACCTACACTGACGAGATAAGAACCTCCTAGATACAAAAACACTACTCTTATCCAAGTTGACCTTCTTCCCACTGAGCTTCCCACACATCTCAGTAAAATTATTACAACCTTTGATAGATCAATTATTTCCATTAATAAAGAAAAGAACATAACCATAAAGCATAAAATAAGATATGAGGCTATCTCCTCATATCTTGGAAGTGCTCCCCCCTTGAATAAATCTCAGATGGACTCCTTAGCCGCATGCATAGGCCGCTCCATGCACGGCGAGAAGACTGGAACTTGAATTTTCAGTGAACACAAACCAAAACCAGAGCCCCCAACACCCAACCCCTCCCAAGCCAACATGACATAATCTGATGCCGTCGCACCCACAGGATGCACCAAGCTCAGTGAGATGCCCAACATAGACTTTACCGGAAAACAAAAACTAGAATCAGAGCCTGCAACACCCACACCAGTCACCTGCAGAGGAAGATCCACCGGCTGACCATGCACATGACAGTCAGCTTTTGATGGATACTTGGAATATAATAGCGCTGGAAATGACCATGTTTGATCTAGAAGCGGTGACCGAACCTGCTATGAAACTAACATATCATTAAACACCTAGAGATTTTATCAAGGTATGAGCCACAGATGCTCCAAATTTGAATATAACGGAACACCATAATTTCCACCAATCACGAAATTTTATTTCTTCATATGGAATAAATATTTTTATTTCATTTGGATTTTTATTTCCCTTATACATTATCATTTTTCTTTACTTTCCAGGTCAACTGTCAAATCACCAAGAAATATATTTGGAATTTGTAACTTTGGATTGGTTGTACCAAATGGCATCTTATGAATTTCATCCACCATACCAATCCTCACATTTTTTATTTATATTGATACATTCCTTTATTGTTAAAGGTTTCCTCCATCGAATTTTTATTCAATGGAATGTTTACAAAAATCCATAGTGTGGTTACTCATGCCACAAAAGAAGAATCTTCTTCTGTTTGGTGTGACACCCATTTTTGACTTCTTGTAATTTATTTACTCCTATTTTTATTTTATCTTTATATCAAAGGATAAATTATCATCCATATTCATAAACATTCTGTGAATATTATTTCTAGTACATTAGAATTACTTCCCAATACATGATTATTTTAATTCCTTACTTTTATGTTCTTTTAATCACACTAGTTTTTTGTTTCATGGTAGAATGATTTATAATTTCATTTTTTCACAATGACCAATGGTATTTTAAATACCAAAACGATAACCAAGTTTTACAATTCTTTTTATGAAAAACCAATATTTTTATTTCTCTTATAGTCTTTCATCCACCTCATCATTGATACCCCTTGGTGTAGTACTTGTTTATACTTCATATGTTGAGATATTATTCCAAAAATCAACATCCTTATTCCCTAACATGTAGTAGTACCAGTAATACCCCCAAAATATCGATCTTTTCCTTTGTGAATAAATTTTTACCAAATTGCATGTCTTCTAATTTTCTTCATTGTTATTCACTGAATGAGACCTTTTAGGGGAACATCTCTTCATGCACTTACTTTCATCCACACAGGTCTTAATGGCAGATTTCTCATCATTTATCTTTATCCACATTTGTACAGATTTTGATTTTAAATCTACACAGTGCATATAAAAATATTTATAAAAAATATTCTTTGTAAGGGTGGATGGTACATTATCCTTTATAGATGATATATACTAACAATTAGATGATCTAAAAATGTTCCTGCCCCCAGATATAGTTGTTTTAGTAGTAGAGTTATCCTTCATAATTTTTGTGGAAACAACTTTTTGTTAAAATTTTTCTGAGGACACATATTGGAATATTTTTATATTCTTCAATTTAATTTTAAGCTCCAAGCATTTCATGTCAAAAATTTATTTTTCATTCTCTAGTATCATGAATTTATCTTCACTATATTTCTTGATTTTATTAAACTCATTATCATCAATTTCGTTCCTCTATTCCATTGAGTTTTTATATTCCATGATTTTATTGGACTTGACTTCCTGGTGAAAATTTGTGTCTTTAATGATTTACTTTTTTCTTATAATCTAGTATATGGAAATATTGTTCAAGGCTCTAAATAGATTGATATTCCATTAGAATTACCTCATGAAAATACTTTAAAACTATAGAGGATGCCTCTTCCAGATCCTTGATTCTTATAAATTATCCATTACACTATTTTTTGAGATCTACACATGTCGTCACCTTCAGTTTCATTTCGTTTTATCCTTTTTTTATTCATCTTAAAGATAAGTGATATTATTCAAAATATCATACTGTAGACTTGTACTGTAGTCTTTCCAACTTGTACATAGTTATTATATTGGACAGGTTTAAAAAAACATATACGATGCATCTTTTTCAACATATGAAAAAGAAGGGTTTCCCATTTCCTTGGTAGTAGTTTGAACTACATCATCACCTTTTATAAAATAAATGCTTGGGAAAACCCCTACACCATCCTCCTTACGTACGAGGGAAAAGTTCTTTTTTTAACTCTTTATTAATTTTATTCTCTTGGGTCTTGAAAGTGAGGGAATTATGTTCTACAGTTGATATAACTCCTCCAATATTGAAATAATTATTTCCTTTTGAAGATTAAAGGGGAATCCAATAAAATTTAATCTAGTATAATTAAAAATTATCCCACTGATTAAAATTTAAAAGGAACACACATGGATGTAACCACACATAGAGGGGGTGAATTAGTGTGGCATAACCTATTAAAAATTTTATCACATTTGTTACCTCATCACTTGTTCATTGATTGGATTTCTCATATTATAATTTTATATTATATTTGGTTAGTGAAAATATATATGTACAATCTAAATTCCATACAGTATAACACCAATATTGTTGATGTTGTTCTTCTCATTAAGGATGACCACATCCACGATGTATAGGGGTTTTTATCCCATGCATACATAGATTTAATCTTATCATCAATGAAATTTCAAACAATTTTAGGGCCTTTAAGTCATTATCCTTACACCAATCAGGTACACATAAAGTGTGTTATTACTATCTTTTTGTACAATAGACTGGGCTTGTACGCCCTTGAATAAATATCCCATATATTGACTTTAATCCCTCCAACACTATAATATTGATCTACACATTCTCCTATAGTAATCAGACGGGATGCCTCAATATTCTCCTATCTTCTACAATATAAAAATTTATTTTATAATGGATACTCATAACTTTAGCCTGTGCGTGGAAAATTTTAGAATTTAAAACTCTATATCTTCTTATTTTGATCTTCAATAAACAATTAATGATAGCATTTACAGTGTCAAATTCTCAATCAAATCAACTTTCTTGAATCAACACAACTATTATTCCTGAAATTATGATAATTTTCATGGATTCCTCAAGAAAAACCTAGATCATACCAAGTATTATAAGAGATATTTTACATGCTTATGTATTCTTGTATCCTTTATCTTCATGTAAAGAAGAAATTAATACATGATGTATCAGTTCTCCTTTATATAAAAAAACTCTTTCTATTTTAAAACTATTCACATACATTTATACATGTAATGACACCAACATAGTCTTTATGTGTGTTTAAGTATATAAAACCATTGTATTATTTACATTGTTTTAAGTACACATGATCTCTCTTTTCCATTGAATAATAGGGGAGCATAAAAACACTTCATAGATATTAGTACATTCCATTGGATTTAATTCTCCATATATATAAGAATTATTACATGGTTCTATAATTACAAACTTAACATAGATTCATGGATATATTCTTCATTAAATAGAGTGTGAAGGAACATTTATTCATGTAAGAGTATATATGAAGATATAAAAATGCTCTTATTTTCAGGGAGAAATGAGAAATCGTATGTTTTTTTCAATAGATTCTATGAGCTCAACTGATCTATTTTTATATGAATTTTACACTGCCTGTACCGTTAGGATTAAGGATTTTTCAAGATTTATGAAAAATCCCATACCCTATTCCATGTTAATATACATGTTTTTATTATTTAATTTCTCAATATTTTTTCTATCATAATTTTCATTCATATATTGTTGAAAATATTGTTATATTCTCATTTTCGGCATCTTCCTTAACAGGTTCAGACTCATGTGAATTCAAGAATATCTCATACATCATCTTGCATGCATTCTGATATGTGAATGCATATATATATCTATATTTTTATCCTCATCTTTATCATATTGTTCAATTAATAATATTCATGAAATACATATATTTCATGAATTATATTGGGGTTTTCTTCTCTTCTTTGCTTCAATTTGATCATGGGATATGGATGAAGTAATTTTCCTTGAATGTTGGAGTTGAGTGGACATCAGTTGCCTCAAGATCGCTTGTGTAAGGGTCAATTGAAACAATATATGGGTAGGTAAGGTATTAGGGTAAATTGGATGTCTATTATGATGCACTATAGTGACTGGATGACTAATATTATTTTGATTTTATGGCATACTTTATATCCATATGATTTTAAGGTGTGAACAATATCGATGTTTGGATCTCATCCCACACTAGTATTGTGAATGGTTGGACTCCTCATAATAAAATTCTCTATGTCATACAACCCTTAATCTAGAATGGGTTCAAAACCCAGATACACTTTATACACATCCCCATCATCGGGCCATGCCACACCATTGTGCGGTCTCCCAGGAACCCTCTTGTGCACTTGTTAGGCACCATGCTCACCCTTTTTCAATATATATGGTTGATATTCTCTCCCATATAATTCTATCCAATGTAGGATCTCTCATCTACTTCAATATTTTCCCATGAAGGGGTTTGGTCCCCATTTGTAGATCCTAGATCCCATATGTGGTTGTGCTAGCCCTATTTGGATGGCTTTTGTTGGCCAATTTTTTAAAAAAGGACCCAAATGTAAATAGTAATTTATAAATTATATAATTTTCTATCCAACCAAAAGCCAAATTCTTTATGAAAAAATATTATGGTATTATTCTTCCTTTTCATGTCCTTAAATATCTTCATGTAAAATACAATTTCATGATCTTCCCCAAATAATTTTCATAAGTAATAATCATATGAAATCTATAATATATGATTTATCCTCGCTTATAATGATGTTTTAAACAATATGAAACAAATTAGCATAGTTTCCTATATCAATGAATACTAGTTCATAAATCATCATAAGTATTTCTTAATGATTTTTCAAGCATGAAATCCATTTCTAAATTCTACAATATTTATCCAAGAATATTTTTAAACAGTCATTGTGCTTCATAAGGAATGAGCAACTCAACTCCTTAAAATACCTCTGTACTATGAATAGATAAATTAATTAAATAATATTATTTGAATGTAGCTAAAAAAATTCTCATATTTCCTTTTATTCCCTATATTATGGAATGTACCTTCAGGGTCTCGCCCAAATTTACCCAAGTTTTTAGTGTTAAGCGGTCAAATGTAGGGTAGCTTGGGTTGTCGATTCCTCAGAGTCCTAAGAAGAAACATATAGACACGCACATTCTGTGGAATGATTTTGGCTATCAAGTGACTAACTTTTGTTTGATTTTATATAGGTTTAAGCAAACACTATGAGACTTAATTGAAATCAAATTATGAGAAGGGTTGATCCTAAGTTATTACAAGGGGTGGATTGGATGAAATTATTTTTTGACGGCTTCAATTTCTTATATTCGAGATGGGTTTATTAAATAAGATCAAAAAAATTCATCACTTTCTAGTTTTATACCAAAAAACAATAAAAATAATCACCTATACACATATAGGATCAAATTTATGAGCACTCCAAGGTAAAAATTCATATTAGTACTTGAAGTATGTGGCCTTAAAATTCAACACGGATGAAGAAATTTTAAAATCATCAAATAAAAATCCCAATTTAAGGAAGTGATTAGATATTAATGGGGTGATAAATAACATTAAATACAGACACTTGATACTCTTTTGGATCAACCCATAAGTGGGCTATCCCTCCATTGATTCTGTCGTTTCAATGGAAGCAAGAAGTAGACTCATGTGGGAGGAATTGAAGAGGTAATAAAACAATAAAAATAAAACAATCACTCCACCGTTGTGTGAATAATTTCATAAGGTTTGGTATGAATAAATTCACACAATAAATCAATGGTATTAATTCGATAATAATAAGAACAGAATAAGAGAAGATGGAGAATTTTTATTGAAAACTAAGGTGATTCGAACAACTTACAAATGAAGAAGAATATTACAAAGGAAAAGTGGTTGCATAACACTACAATAAAAGAAAGCATCAAAGATGAATAAATAATCCAACACCACTGCCTTTAATATGAATTGTGGGAGGATTTGGTCGAGACTTAAATAGTGAAATACATCCCACTTGACTATGGTAGGCTTAGGGTGGTGGAAAGCTTGTGGAACTTAGTATTTTCCACTCTTGACCTGATGTGGCAGCCAGCTTGCATCCACTAAACAGAATCGCCTAAATGAGATTCTATATTACAGAATTAGAGTGGTCATAGAAAAATAAAATTATGATTTGGATTTCCACTAACCGTATGTAATGTTTCATCACAATAGAGTTTATGGTTTATGAGATATGTGTAAAATGGTGGTCTGCTTTTTTGGGCCACAGAATCTGGCCTAGAAATTTATCTCCAACTTGGGCTACATCTATTTAAAACTCCATATTATCTCTTTTAACTATTGGGTGAAATTTTCCCCTTTATTTCCTCTATCTTCAGTTCAATTTTCAGAATTATTGGGCTAGGATTATGGCCGCTACAATCTCTTTATTGGATGTTGTCAAGTTTTACTTTTCCCAGAATGTTATTGCTTCAAGGACAACTTTGGTGGTCTTCTAATGTGAATATTCAAGTTCTCTAAAAAAAATAATTGTTACATATAAAATAAGATACATGAAAATAAAATATCAAAATAAAATCAAGATCATTGAAGATTTAATATGGTGTTCAAAAATATACCATGCAATAGTGAATTTTAAGAAGGAATTACAATTATAATATGAAATAATGTTCAAAGTGTAAAATTCACTGAAAATGGTGTTTTTGATTAATAAATCACATTAATATTATAATATAAACAATGAATATTAGCCTCATTCAGTGTCTAATCACACCCCCCCAACTTGAGTTTTGCTAGTCCCAAGAAAAATATATCTCAAAAATGTGAAATTTGAATTCCCTTTTCCAAAAAAATTTTCATAAACAATGAGCACCAAAAAAACCCTTATACCAAACAATCATGAAACCCATAAAAATATTTTAATACAAGATAGTTTCATAAGCATTTCCCAATACCAATCCCATTTCTTTGTTCAAATTAATTGCCATATTTCATCCAATATCAATTAGGCATGAGGATGTGTTGTGTATCACAATGGACAAGGGGGTTCATATTTATTCAAGGGGGAAATTATGGAAGTGATAGGTGGAATCACATTTCAATATTAATATTATTATTCATTTTTTTGTAATATTCGCATGTTAATTGAAATTTCACTAAAAAGAGTCAATCCATGTAGCGAGACTTTGTCGATGAATCCCAGGCTCAATGACCTTACTGAACCAAGTGAAGCCCACATACTCAGGAATCATCCCGAGTTAACTCAGTAAAAAAAAATTCAAATTTCCACAAATAGAGATAAAATTACTAACTTCGAGCCAGAAAACTATGGATTCACGATCCCCAAGTGCCGAAATCCACACATTAGTTCATTTCATTGCTCTACGCACAAATTTATTGTTTTTATTTTTTTATTTCTTATTTAATACTCATATTAAAACTAAAATGAACACCAAACCTATACTATTTATTTTGGGGACCCCATGAACTCAATCTAACACCCCACTATCCAAAGGATGTGTGTTTTGATTCTTTTTTTTATTTGGATGAAAATATAAACAATGAAATATCACATTAGACAGGCACACTTTCCAAAATCTATGCTCATGAAATATACATGGGTTAAAATTAGAATATGGACGTGCTAAATTATTTGAGATTCAATTTCAATGTCTAAAATGTGTATTATCATGTTCGATGTTAAAGGAACTTTTCCTCCCATTAAGGCACACATTTTTTTCAAATCATTTTTTTGCACACAAAAAAGATTTTTTGTTATTTCATCTCCCCCCAAACATAAAATAACTCTGTCCCCAATGTTTTAAGAAAAGAAAATTTAGTAGGGGGTCGAGGTATAAGAGATGAGTTCTAAAATGAATTTAAATAAATCAACATAGAACTAAGTCACCTAATTTTTGAAGTTAAAGTTCATGACACTCTTGATTTTTCCTTTGATCTCTATGCCACTCATGGACTCCCATTGGTAGATGGTAGAAAATGGTGAAAGTTATGGATATAGTTGATTTCCCTATAAAACTATTTTACCTCAATAGCCTCTGATTATCACTCACAAACTAAATCAGAAACCATGGAAATCCTGAGAGGTTCCCTGAATAAAAAACAAAAAAAGACAAAAAAACATACCTATTTATTTTTGTATACCAAAGACCGATATAAGTATCACATAAAAAAAGAAAATAATATATATATATATATAAGTCAAATATAAGTATATATAAAAAAAATTATATAAGGAATCACTATAAGCCGTAGGTTAGTGGAAAGTGGGCGCCCCTGTCTCCTTTCAGTCCCAAGTTGAAGTACCTATGGCTTCTCCGGTTGTGATGGGATTTTCCCCATGACCTACGACGTGTACTTTTATTTTTTTTAATTATTATTATATTTTATTTTTATTTTTATTTTAACCTACAAACACATAAAAATAAAAATAAAATAATGATACATTTTCTTCTTTTTAAATTTCTGGGTAAGGTATTACTCAAGAATCACACCATGTGACACAGATGAATATGGTGCTCCCCTTCCATACCCATCGTTACTCATAATAGAAGAACAAGTCAACGGTCTATGATACTATCATATTTATAGTTAAATATATATTTTTTTAATATAAAATCAATTTGTTAATCCTATTTGAAAAATAAATATGATGCACAAAGATTTGAAACATGAAAACCATGGGTTGCCTCCCATGCAATGCTTTTGTTTAATGTCGTTAGCTCGACATGAACCCCCTAACTTACCAAAAACCAATTTTCAGCATCTTAATGATTAAATTTTCCACCACTTCCATTATATAATGATTGATTATCCATTGGGGTTTATAGGAAGGTTTTGAAATTGATTCAAGAAAAACTATATAGGTCCCAATGAACAGGCTAATCCCATGAATATCGAAGGGTCCATCCAATTGTCTTCCTAATATTTCTCAATACATAAAGTATAATTTTATATTTATTATCATTAAAAGAGGATGAAATTATGATAGAATGTTTTTGATTATAATCTATAAAATATGACTTGAGATAGGATATAAGTACCTTGAATTTGTGCTTGGGTTCACTAACACTTTCAGACACTGGTTGAGACTTTGAATCAAACTAAATTTCATTTTCAAAATTTCTCAACAAAATTGGTTTTTTAATAGAATATTCAACCACCAAATTGGAAAGATCAGTGTTAGGAATGGGTATTGACTCAAAGTTTGTTATTTCTCTTAATGTTTTAGTGATTAGTGTTTTTGAAAAATCATCAACAGAGTTATATTCACGAGACTCAATCCATGATGTCAAATTATTCTCTTTTGAATCTAAAATATCAATTTACTCTTGATTTAAATACACTTAAATAATTCCTTTATCTTCTTCATCTATTCAAAATCCAAAATCTGGTTCTTCAATAAATTCATGGGAGGTTTGTGGGATAAAAGAGTCTTCTATTAATGACCAGGAAGGGATAACATGAGTGGAAATAGGTTCCATAACTGTCTCAAAGTTTTGTAGTTCTAATCTCAATGATGAAAAATGAAAATTAATTATCACCATTTTTGACATAGTTTTTCAAGTAATGGATGTGGATGAGGATGGATAAGGGGTTGAACCAAATGGTCTATTCCATGTGGATAATTATGTTGTTGGAATTGCACAGGAGGGTGTTCAGATTGGCTTTGTGGGGATTGAAACTCATTATATGTTGGAATTATTTATGGAGAATACAAGTTAAAACATTTTGTTTGATTAGGTTGTTGATTATCCCTCCAATATAAACTAGGGTGTAAATTTTACACAACACTTGGTGTGGGGTAGTCAAAGTAGGGAGAGGTTCCCCATATTTGTATTTGTTCAAAATAGATTTCTATAGGAGTGAAATCGGGGATGAGAATAGAGATTTGGGGTAAGAAAAGTATGGTAGTGTCTAAGATAAATTACTTAGGTCCCTAAAAATGATGCCAAAATTTGGTCTCGCCCAAATTTACCCATGTTTTTAGTGTTAAGCGGTAAAATGTAGAGTAGCTTGGGTTATCGATTCCTTAGAGACCTAATAAGAAACCTATAGAAACGCACATTCTATGAACCGATTTTGGATATTAAGTGGCCAAATTGGGTTGATTTTAGATATGTTTTAGTGAACAATATGTGTATTAAGTGAATTCAAATTATGAGAAGGGTTGATCCTAGGTTATTATAAGGGGTGGATTAGATGAAATTATTTTTTAACAATTTTAATTTCTTATATTCAAGATGGGTTTATTCAAGAAGATCAAAATAATTCATCACTTACTAGTTTTATTCCAAGTAACCATAATACTAATCACCTATACACTTGGAGGATCAAATTTATGAACAATCCAAGGTAAGGGTTCATATTAGTTCTTGATGTATGTGGCCTTAAAATTCAACAATGACGAAGAAGTTTTAAAATCCTCAAATAAAAATCTCAATTAAAATAAGTGATTAAACATTAATGGGGTGATAAATAACATCCAATAAAACCCATTGATACTCCCTCAGATCAACCCATAAATGTTTTATCCCTCCATTGATTCTATGGTTTCAATGGAAGCAGGAAGTAGACTCATGAGAGAGGAATTGAAGAAGTAAAAAAACATTAAAAAGAAAAAAATCACACCACCGTTGTGTGAATAATTTCACAAGGGTTGGTATGAATAAATTCTCACAATAAATAAAAGGTATCAATTTGATAATAAAAATAATATAATAAGAGAATATGAAGAATTTTTAATGAAAACTAAGGTAATTCGAACAACTTATAAATGAATAAGAACATTACAAATGAAAAGTGGCAGCATAACACTACAATGAAAGAAATAATAAAAGATGAATAAATTCTCCAACACCACTACCTTATATAGGAATTTTTAGAGTCTTGGGTAGATCCTATAATAGTGAAATGAATCCCACTTGAGTATGGTAGGCTTAGGGTGGTTGAAAGATTGTGAAACTTAGTATTTTCGACTCTTGACCTGAGGTGGCATCCCTCTTGCATCCACCGAACAGAAGAGCCTAAATGAGCTTCTAGATGGTTGAATTAGAGTGAGACATATATAACTAAAATGAATCTTTTGATGTCCCTTAACCGTATGTATTATTTCATCCAAAAATAGTTTATGGTTTATAATATATGTGTAAAATGGTGGTATGTTTTTCTAGGCCACATAATATGGCCCAAATTTTTTCTCAAACTTGGGCCGCATGAAACTCCCTTTAAAACTCATACTTATCACTTTTATATGTTGGATGAGATGTTCCCCTTTATGTCCTCTATCTTCATATTAATTTTCAGAATTATTGTGCTTGGATGGTGGCCGATACAGTCTATTTATTGGGATGTTGTCAAGTTTACTTTTCCCAGAATATGGTTTCTTCAAGGCCAACTTTGGTGGTCTTCTAATGTGAATCTTCAAGTGTTCAAAAAACATGAATTGTTCCTTATAAGAATGGGAGACCTGAAAATAAAATCAAGATAATTGGGAATTTTATATGGTGTTCAAAAATATACCGTGTAATAGTGCATTTTAAGAAGGAATTACAATTATAATATGAAATAATGTTCAAAAGAGTAAAATGCACTAAAATATTGTTTATGATTAATAAAGCACTTTAATATTATAATATAAACAATTAATATTTACCTCCTTTAGTGTATAATCACTTCAACATCCATGATTCAAGGAATTACTATAATTTCCAAGAACATTTCCTTGGCATGAAAACTTTTACTTCATAATGATTGGGTGCTCTAAAACAAAATTCCAAGAGATTGTATTATATTCTGATTACTACTCAAATATTTACATGAAATAATCCACTTAAATTTATAAAAAATGAAACACACACAATTTGGGCTCAACATATACTCACCAATCGAAATATATCATGTTCATGTTTGGTTTAGATTAACCACATAATTGAACAATGCTATAAAACACTATCATAGATGAATATGGGAAATTAAATACTAATTTTTTTTATATTTTAATAATGAAATAGTGATTGTTTTATGGTTAAAAAATCAATATATTTAGTATTTAAATTAATATTAAAATATTATTTTTGAACATAAAACTGAAAAAATTAGTCGACACTAATTAGATTTTCATTCGAAGATAAGAAAAAACTATATGAATAATATATAGAATATAATAATAAATTTTATATATTAACTAAAATATTGCTAAAAAAGTTTCTTAATAAGTTATTTAAAAAATTTCCTTTTTTATTCAATAAGATAACTACATGCACAAAATGAATTAGGAACAAAGTAAGTTTTTGTGGTAGTTAAATTCTATATCATTGAGTTATAAACGTTCTTATTAAAATCTATTGTTCCATTTTTTAATTATTTTACTAAATAAATAATATATATTTTATTTCCTCTAGAATTTATGGGGTTATATAATTTTTATTTATAAACTCATTATCAAATGATTCTTACCTCAATGATAATGTTACTTTTGTGGTTTTCTTATCTAAAATTGTCACTCCTTGAAACATACATTTTATAATAAACCATTTTTATATGGAATGATTTATCCACTACAAATTTGATATTATGTATCATTATTATCTCATTATTCATGATATTTAATGATTTATTTTAAATCATATCCTTGAATGTGTTTTCATTCAAATGATTCTAATGTTTTAATTCTTTTCTTTCTCCCAATTACGATTCTTTGAGACATAATAAATTTTGTGCACCATTTTTTCCTAGTATTGTGTATTTATTTCCCATTGATGTATTTTTTTCATAATTTATTTTTTTATAATGGGATATACTATGGTAAATCATGTCCCCTTCTTCAAGTGTCTATTCATTCAATTATTACCCCGATAATAATGCTTTCTGGTAACTTAACTTTCATTCATTGAGTTATGATCATTCTTTAGAACTTATTTTCTTTAATCTTTTTACATTCTAACCATGACTGTATTATGTGATATTTTATCATTTTTTTAACTTGGATTTACATTTATACCCTAGAAATACTTGTAGAAAATTTCTTAACTTATTATGTATGCTAACCCTAAGGGATATTAATACTTCAAATATCATTTCTTTGAGATATTGAGTTTTATCATGAAAATTATTCTTCAATGCTTTGGTACCACAACCATAATATATGGTATTTTAATCCTATTTGGTAAAATTATGCTTTAAAAAATAAGGTTTTATTATTCTTTTTTCAATGTGTGTTTTTAATAAATGTAATTTAAAAGTATTAAAAATGGTCCTTTCATAATCAATTGTTTTATCTTTGGATCAACAATACCTATAAATTTTTATCATTTTTGGGCTCTATTATTAGATATTATTTTAAAATTGATTTTTATAAAAAATATTTCACTTCACATTTTCAAAAGTTACTTTTTAATGTGAAGTGTAATTTTGTATTTTACATCAATGTTAATTTTTTTTCCAAAGTAACTATTAAGATTTCACCCCCATTTCCCATTTCATATTCAAAAGGATTTACAGTCATTGGATTTATTTTATATAATTTATCCAATTATAAAGAGATATATTTTTAATTTCATTTATTTAAATCAAGATATAAAACAATTTTGTTCTTGATTCCCTCTTTTGTGATACCACTCGAAGCATTCTATTGTGAGGTTGTTTTTGATCTATGTCAGAATCCATAGAAGATAATTTTTTTAAAAATTGCCTTAATTTTTTTTGTAACAATACATATTATTTTCATGGATGGATTATAATCATTTGATTCCATTTATAATTTGGGGAATGTTTTTATACCCTATATATTTTTTAGCTTCATATAGAAGATTATTACTACTAAGGGAGGTGGATTTTGTATTTCCTTCCTGTATGTTTGTTATTAAAATAATGGAGATTATCGGGAATGGTGGTTATGTATTTTTTACTAATTATATCATATGATAAATGCATTGGAAATATAAAATTTATAGGAGTGTCCTAACATTATATAGCACCTCAATACATCTGTAGGTCTCATGAGACAAACAAGTTTAGATATTTGGTGTTTGCCTACCCAATTTAGAAATATTTCTTGATTGCGATCTTGATGAAAGTACTATTTTCTTAGATATGGACTTAATGGAAGGAATTATATCTTAGATAATTAATTAGTGGTAACATTATGATGTTTAGGATTATTCATTCAATCAGAACTAATTCAATTATTGTTTTCCATGTTATCTATTTGTTTATATTTCTAACCATAGATATATTATTCTCTTGGTTTTTTTAATAATGCATTATTATTATTACTTATTCTTGATAAAATATTTATTCCATGTTTATTCCATGATTTTTTCTGGTTTATTTTTTCCCTTACTGAGAGTTTGAGCTTCACCCTTATTATGTTTCCATTTCTTAAGGTTATAAATAAAAGTATTAAATACAACATTTCTAAGAAAATATATTCAATTGATATTAGTGGGATATGTTGAATATATATTTTGGATTAAGTAGTTTCTTATATAGTGATTTTTTTTACATTTTTTAGAAGGACATGAACTTTATAGTTCATGTATTTTTCTAATTATATACTGTATTAAAATAAAAAGGTCTTGAGAATGTATGTAACATAACGTTTTCTTTATGTTATGTATTTATGGGATATTTATGTCTGAGAATTTATAGTTGGTATCAAATTCAATATATAAAGTATGTGTTTATAGCACCAAATCTGAGAGTGTGGGTCTAGGGTAATACATTTGGTATTAGGGTAGGATTAGATAATTTTAGAGATTAAGATGTTTTTATATGATAATTTAAGGGTTGATAAGTTAAGGATTATCATAATTTCGAAGATACAAGAAACTGTTAAGGTTAGTTGAGGTAATATTCAATATTTTAGGGATTATGATAAGACAACGTTAGTAAAAACCCTGGGGGTGAGTATAAGGGATAAGTCTATGCATATGGAAATAAAATAAAAATTCGGAAAAGTAAAAATTATGAGGTTTTCCATGAAATAATATCCCTTGTTATGTTGTATAGTTGCATCAAGGCACTAGAATAGATGTACCTAGGGGTAATAACCTAGAATAGACTGTGTTCAGAATTAATTCAATCATCAGTTGGTGCATAAAAGAAGGCCAAACTATACACCTTATTGGACAAACCTAGGGTATATACATTAGTGAATAACATTATCATTACATGCTACTATAAATGATTTTTTATGTTAAGTAATTAGGATAAAGATTCTAAGAGAGGCAAACCTAAGGAAACCTTGATTGAACAAAAAGTGATTCAATTTGAAATTAATGAAAATGACAATGAGTTAGACATTTTGATGTTGGATTTTTCAAGTAATTATTTTAACTAATTATCTCATGGTATTATTTATTCATAAATCATGATTAAAATATTTTGTATTTAATAATGGATTTAGAATAAATAAACTAATAATATAATGGATTCCATGTACATTGTAGATATTTTATGAAGGAGAAACCTAATGGGATATGATCTAGAGTTAGAAACCTTGTGATTTTGAAAAATTGCTATATTATTATCAGAAACCTAAACATAGTTGAAGTCCCAAAAAAATTTAAGAATAGAAGGATGGAGTATCATTTATATTAAAGTGATAATGATGATGACGGAAAAAAGATTCAATTTAATATTTTTCAAGAATATGTAAAGAAACAACTAAGGAATTTCTTAAAGGGAAAGTGAATTTTCTATATGTATGGAAATAGAGGTCATAAACATAATGGGTGTAAAGGATATAGAAAATCTATAATATTTTTTCTTAAATTATAAGAAAATTTGAAACATATGAAAATAAAAACTCTAAACCAATGGCTTTTGAGGAAAATAGTCACTAAGAACCACCTAGACCATTCACAAATAGAGAAACCAACACAGAAACTTATATTGAAGATGATAGTGTTTCATGAATCTATATTTTCAAATATCAGTTGACATGTATGTTTTCACGAAATATTTCATGTTGAGTAATAAATAAAAATACCTATGGATATGATCATTATTAAATCTTCTTAGAGTTTTTTGGGAAGTTACTTATTTCATACCTTGTTTTTCCCTTTAATTTGATGTGGTATTAAAAATGGATCAACTCTCACTACAAAAGGGGTTATATAAATTCTTATTTATTTAAATATTACTACATGTCCTATATAAACCCATGATCACCTATTAATGTGGACTATGGACTTACTATGGAAATTAAATTTATCATTTATGTCTTCATACCCAATCATGAATTTCTTAGCACCAAAATAGTATGTTTCGTATCTCAATAGAAATTAAACAATGGATCTTGAATATCTGGTGGGTACAAACAAATGTATTCATTAGAGAGGATGAATTAAAAATAATGAGTAGGAATTTTATTTAAGGTGGGGCATGTAACACCGTGATATCCAAAATTATATTTTTTCCTTTAAAACCCTAATATGTTTAATAGTTTCTTTTACATAGAACTTTGAACTAGAATAAACCATGGAACATTATATAACTATTAAAATAAAGTAGAAAAAATGGAAGGTAAAAATAATAAAACCTGAATTACAAAATATATATAGAAATAATAAAATTCATTATTGATACTATTTCATTGATGATAATTCAATTAGTGTAGCTCAATAATTAGAAAGTATATTTTTTTCTTCAAAATTTGATCTTTCTAAATATTTAATTTTTATGTGTTAAAAGATAACTATATTATGGATAAAATATATTTTTTATATTAATAATATACAAACACATATTATATAAATAATTTATTGGGAATAATAAATAATTGTTAATATTTTACTCAAAAAAACTTATTTTCCTATGAAAATAGTTTACATTATATTTCAATGTTTTTATTTAAAAGTGAAATTCTAGAATTTTAGAATTATAAATTGAAAATATAAACAAAATTTTTATATTAATCATTTTAATATTATCTTTATATGAATTTTTTTAAATTTTCTATCGTAATATATTTTTAGATAAATATTGAAAATACCAATTTTAACAAAAACTGTCACTTTTATCTTAAAAAAATAATGACTTAAATGGTTTTGAAAAAATTTAAATATAAAAATATATGTTTATAATTTAAAATAAATCATTTAAAACTAATATTTTTAATTTATTAAACCCATCTGTAATGTCTTGGTAACTTAAATAAAATTTTACTCTAAAAACAATTTTTATTACATTATATTAAAAATAAATTTCATAATTTATTGAAATTAAATCTATCAAAATGGATTTAATATTTTAGATAAAAATTATAATATTAGGTAATATGCTCAAAATAATTTTGGGAATAAAAGTATGATTACAAAGACAAAAGTTAATGACCATGTTAATAGTGAAAATATTATTTACAAAGAGTTATTTTTTAATATGTTTCATTTTTACCTAATAAACTAAATTAATATTTTATTAAATTTATAATTAATATAATTTTTAAACCTATACATAAATATATCATCACTCATTCAATTCATAATCAATACTGAATAAGATAAAGAACACTTATTGTTAAAAAAATCATTTTTCTACAAAACAGTTTTTTAATATGTTAAAGGTTTTAATTTAAAATTTAATTATCTATTATATATATATATATTTAATTAGACTATATGGATCCAAAATTTAGGTTTATAAAATAAATATTTGGTTATAATGGCTACCTTATATTTTTAATAAATTTTAAACTACTAGGGTAAATGTTTTTTATTAATGTAAAAACCAAAATGCTACAATGTTACAAGAATGTGTCCAAAGGCTAAAAACATGTTTATATGCAGAGAAATGATTTTTTTTATGATTAATAAACCTTATTTAAATCTAATATATATTATTTATATCTTTTTTAGTCTTTGACATTTGAAAGTGTAATAATATCATTGAAAAGTAAAAAGTTTTAAAAATGATCCATTTTATTATCTTATAAAAGGGGAAAACTCCACCACTTAATTCCACAATCACTACTGGAACTACTTATTAAAAAAAAATTAAAATTTCATCCTCCTTTATTACTCTCATGTTCATAGGGCTATGTTCGAAATTATTTATCATATTCCATTCAATTCTAACGGGACTTTCAAGAGAAATTCTATGGTACCAGAGTGAGTATTAATTAATCCTTATCTTTTTATTCTTATTTTTTGTCTTCCAAACCTATACTAAACATACTTATATAATTTACAAACTATAATTAGTATAATTATGTTTTATTATTTTAATGTAATAATAATTTTTTTATTTCATTCTACCAAATTATAAAATTAAAATAATGTTGATCATGCATTCTGTGGACCACCGCCTCCACAGAGTAACATTTTTCATTTTTCACATTGATTGTGTTTATTTATCCAAACCACATAAAATATTACTCACAAAAATAAAAAATCCAATTATTATCATTATTTTTATGTTATAATGATATTATACAACTCCTTAACCATACTCACCCATCGATATATAATGTGTTCATGTTTGTGTTTGTTTAACCATTTACTTGAACAATGACACAAGAATTTATCATGGATGAATATGTGAAATTAAATAAAACAATTAATATTTAATTTATTATAAAAATATTATCTTCGATCTTAGAAATTATGGAAATAAGACAACACCATTTGATATTGCATGCAAACATAAGAAAAAAACATATAAAAAATAAGTAGTGTATGGATATAAATAGTCAACATTAAATTTGAAATAGGTGAATAATGATCCTTATAAGGTATCTAATAAACATAATTTTATTATTTAGGATATTATGAATCTGTGCAGAATGAATTATGAACAAGGTAAGGGGTTGTGTTAACTAATTTTGTTTCCATTGAGTTAAAAACATTCTTACTAAACTATATTGTTCCAAGTTTGATTTATTTAAAAAAAAGAATAATTTTTCTATTATTTACTCTTTAACATATGTGGTTCATAATTTATTCCTTATAACCCCATTATCAAGTTATTCTTACCTCATTAATGGTGTTACTTACAAGGATTTCTTCTCTCAAATTTTCACTCCTTGCAATATACTTCTCATTATACACCATGTTTTATTTGGAATGGTGTATCAACTGATACTTTAATGTTTTTATCATGATTATCTAATTATTAATGATATTAAATTTCCCATTTTAAATCATATCCTTTAAGGGGTTTTTATTATAAATTTTCTAGTGTATTAAGTTTTTTCATGGTCTTAATTCTTATTATTTGAGACGTAATACATTTTGTGAAACATATTTTCGTTATATGGTAGATTTATTACCCTTTGATGTAGTTTTATCATACATAATTTTTTATTTCATAGTATATACTATGAAAAATAATATTCCATTCATCAAAAGGCCATTGATTCAATTATTACCTAGTAGTAATGATTTTTTGTAATACAATTTTCATCAATTGGGGTATGGACATTCTCTTAAACTTATTTTATATGAGTTGCAAACATTATAAATATGATTGTATTATTTTTAATCTATATTTTTTATGGATTTAAATTACTAACAAATTAATCCTTGTCTAGTATTTCTTACATTATTTATTTTATTTCTTGTAAGGGATATTTATAGTTTAAATCTCCTTTCTCTGAGTTAAAAAGTTTTATATTGATCATTTTTATTCCATTATGGGTTTAACCGACCATAATATTTTATTATATGTTAATTTATAATCCTATTTTTGGAAATAATGTTTTAATACAAATAATGTTTTATTACTCTTTTTTAGATTGTGGTTTTCAAATAAAAGTAATTTCAAAGTATAATAAAGTTCCTTTCATAATCAATTTATTTATCATCAACACCACATTTATGATGTAAAGAATTATAAAATTTTCAATTCCAAATTATTATGAATATTTTTAAAAGTAATTCTTTTTCATAACATTTTAATTTAACATTTCTATAGTTACTTTTTAGGTTATATGTATGTTTTTATTTTACTTCAATATTAAAAATGTTTCATAAAAGTTGTTTTATGTTTTCAACTACTTATTATTTTTAATTTTAAAAATTATTTACACTCATAGGATTGAGGTTACATTATTTATCCTCAATATATATATATATATATATATAATTTTTGGGATTGAACTTTTAGTAACAAAAAATTTTATTCTTCATCTCTTCTAATGTTATATATTTCAAAGAATTCTTTTGTGAGGATGTTTTTCATTTATATCAATATCTATCTATGTTTATTTTATTAAAATATTGATATGATATTTTTAAACCATATAAACTATTTCCAAATATGGATTATGATCATTTGATTTTATTTTTCTATTGGAAATGTTTCAAAATCCATTACATTTTTTAGCTTAATGAGGATGATTATTAACTTCTATGGTAGGTGGATTATGTAATGAAATCCCATGCATTTTTTATTCCATTATGGGTGATTATTATAAATGTTTATTATATATTATTTACTCATTTTCTCAAATAATGAATGCATTGGACTTAAACATGTGAAAATTGGGGCCTGAAATTATATAGCCTCTCGATGTTTTAGTAGGTTTCATGAGAAAAATATATTTGGGTATATGGTGTATACTTTACCAATTACTCAAGATTTCTTGACTATAGTATTGATGAAAAGAATTATGTATCACCTACAAATTTTATGTTATGAATTATTTCTTGGATGGTTACCTCATGTTATGATTAAGGTGTTTTATATTATGCATTCCATCACCAAGAATTCAGTTATTATAATTGATGATATCTATTTATTTTTATTTCAACCCTTGAATATATTATGCACTTGGTTTCAGCTTATTATGAAATTATTATGATTACATATTACTAAAATAATAATTAATCCTTGATTATGGATTTATTTCATCAGAGTTTTATTTTCACTTACTGAGAATTTAAGTTCACCAATTTTTATTTTAAAAAATTTCCCATGTTGTGAAGAAAAGTATTACACATGATATATCTAATTAAATAGACCGTGTGGTAATTTTTTTAGAGATTTTGAAAACTTAATATTTATTAAAAATATCTTATATTGTAAAAAAATTAATATTACTTTAGAAATAAATTGGATTTATTATTTTATGTTATGTTATAATTATATGAACCTTTAAATCTCCCTATAGTTGGATGGGGTGGCGCGGTTGTGTTGGGGTTTTGGGCATGGTTATGGGGTCAAGTCCCCACAACAACGGTTTATTTTCAGTTATCTTTTTAGTATTGTATGATGTACTTGCAGTTGTACCAAACCTATATATGAATATTTAAACCCAAACAGTCTTGGTAATATATTTAATGAAATGTTTTCTTTATTTCATGTAATTATGGGATGGTTATCTATGGTAATATATAGTTGGTATCAAATCTACTGTGTAATGTACATGTTTTAGGAACTAAATCTAGGAGTGTGGGACTAGGTAAATATAAGAATAACATGGGAGGAAATAAAATTTTCTATGCTTTTTGATGAGAAGATAAAATAGAGTTCCCATGTAATGGGGGAATTATATATTGTGATGTAAATATTTTTTGAGATCTAAATAAACACAGTATATCTTTGTAGTATATTTTTTCCACAATTTATGTGAAAAAGTACTTGATTGAAGTGAAATTACCATTATTCATGTGGAAAATGATGTGGAGGATTTTTTGGGTTTATGTGCTGAATATGTTATAGAATATTTAGTAAGTTATAGAAGATATTACGACTTGATATTCTATAAATAGAAATTATTTATGAATTCCAATAAAGTTTATCAAATTTAGAGTGCCATGGATTTGGAAGAGTAATGATCATTTGATATCTGTAAAGAATATGTAAATAAAAACTATGAAGATCCATCATCGTGGTCATTATAAATGCTATGTGGAAATTGAACATGGATGAAGTTAGAGAAATTGATATGAGACAGTGGAAATTATTTTAAAATATTATAATGATCATTTATATATTTAATATCCATTGGATTATATTATGGGGTTGATTTTATTCAATTTTTAGTGTGTGAGAAGGTTCTGAGATGATTTAAAATGATTTATTTTAATTTTGGAAAATACAAGATTTTGTAAATTTGAAAAACCAATGAGTCTTGAAAGGTTATTTTTAATATTTTCAAGTATAAAAAAACCTTATAAGGTTTATTGTATAATTCATAATATTCATAGGATATAATAAGTTTATACAACATCATAAAATTCAATACTTTGTAAAAAATCACCAAAAAAATAACATAACATTCTCACAAGAAAGTTGTACAATTTACAAACATCATATGGTTCACCTAAAGTGGATTTTAATTTTTGATAAACATAATATAGTTAAACTAAAGTAGTTTTTATGGTTTTATGTTTCATTTGTATGGTTTATAAAAATTTTCTTAAGGTTCATGACTTTGTGAAAATTCTGTAAGAGGATCTTTTTATAGTTCAGTTTATGGGGAAAAAATATTGTAAGGTTCCATAAAGAGTTCATAATGTTCATCGGAGATTTTCATATGGTTTAACGGACTTTGTATGGTTAATTAAAGAAATTTTTATGGTTGAGTAGTTTTTATAATCTTCATATAAAACTTTATAAGGTTCCTATTCTTTGTGAATATTAGTTAACTGGAAAGTTTATAAGGTTCATATACTTTATCATAATTGTAAATATGAGTTCCCCATAAGATTCAATGTGATATTTTTTTATATAAAATTAGAAAATGAAAAATATATTCATCATTAATTAAAAATCATAGTTATTCAAGGTGATTTCGATTCAAGAAAAGTGTTAAGAGTTTTTATATCACCCTAACTTGAGGAAGATAACAACATCGTGAAGTAGTATGAAGAGAAGATCTGTCCAAATCTAGAAACTACATTTCAATGAAAGTTATTTCATGATGATTTTTTAGGACTATAGTAATTGATAAAGTAATAGAGGTTTTATGAGATCAATACAATTAAATATGAGTAATCATGAACATTATTATTATTAATAATGATTATCGTGCTAATATTGATTATAAGCATGCATATTTTTTAGATACATAAATGAGAAAAAAGACTTTAATAATTATTTTTATCTTCTAGAATAAAAGTTTGAGTCAGAATGACCAAATATCGATGAATACAATGATATAAATTGATGGTATAAGATGAAGAATGTTTTAAAAAGACTAATATTTCAGTGCAATTAAAACAAGAATATTATTACGAAATTATTCACATAATAACGTGTATAAAAATAAGAAGGATGAGTAGAATAAATGAGAAAGTTAATGATAAAACTTTATATATATCATGTAATTTAATGATTACTATATATATAAATTATCAATCATATAAACATTCTCTGAAGTTGAAGAAAGGAATTTTCTAACATTATTTCAAAATGTAATCACTATGTGTTGAAAAAGAATAAGAATAAGAGAGATAATAGAATTATCCCTATTTATTACTATTTAGAAAAAATAATCATGAATTATATACTATCAAATATTATATTATAATTTATGAATAAGAGAAGAGGAATAACTAGTTATTAAAATAGAGATACGGAAAAACATATTACAAATTTGGAGGTATCCCTTTTTATTTCTCTAGTTTGGGGAAGAATATCAAATACACACTATCAAGGAGGGACATAAGATAATTATATTAAATTTTTTTATGGTTTTATATGAAAAATATTTTGATCAAAGAACTTCAAATTAATTCTTTTATTGTACTTATTTGATGTTAGGATTTCCAGTCATATGCCATACCCTTTCCTGATTACATCATGATAACAAATTAAGAACTATGTGGGTAAGATAACAACCACAAAAAATTAGGGACATAGTCTTCCATTTTTGAGAAGAACATAATTAAAAAACCTAGGTTTCCTTTATTACATAACTTTCCCACTTTAAGTACGTGCATGAAAATTGGAGGTGAGGATTGAGTGAGAGATATCCTTTCACTAAATAAGTTTACAGGTAAATAGTGGATATAAAATTTAAATCATAATAACTCATACTACAATGATTAAACCCCCTTTAATGTAAATAATATCCCATAGTGATCCTGACATGAATTTTTATCAAGCTTTAGAATCACCATAGGGTGAAATGGGGGATATGTTTTAACATATTTTTCATTCAATGATAAAATTTTTCATGGGAGTAATCATATTGAAGATTTGATCATCAGTAAATAGGATTTTCAATTATTATTGTTCCATATTTGTGAATACTTATTTTATTATATTTATCTTGGTGGTAATGGATGTATGGATGATGATTCATGGGTTTTTTTATCATAGATATCGATTTTGGTATTAGTGTACAAGATCAATGAATGTTTATCAAATGATTTAGATCTTTACTGAGGAATATGATGAAAATATCTCTCCTCTTCTTTATATGTCTATATTGATTTATCATGACTTAGTTTATATGGGTGTATAAGTTAACAAAATAATCTAACAAGTGGAATAGATAATATATGAGGTAGGAATTTTGACATCATTTATAAGATAACTTGTTTAATAAACCTTAGGTCTAGGATTTTAACACCACTTTTTAGGAAATACAATGTTGAGAGATTGCTTTCAATAATAGTTTTCTAAAAAACAAATATTCAAATGGATTTTAAACATTTATGTTATAAAAATGAAATGAAAACCATTTAGAAAAAATAAAAACACATGTGGATGTGATCTACTTAATTAAACTCCCACACTATAAAACATGAAAAAATAATCTTCACGACTCACCATCATAATATTCTTCTATGAAACCTTCTTTTCAACTCTTTCCTACCTGATTCCTCCTCCATTGACCCACTTTTTGTACACTTGGCCTCCTTCTGCAACCCTCATCCACCTTTCACCAACCATGGTTTCCATTACTATCATATGTCATTCCAGTTATCACTATTTTTTATGATTGCCAGGATTTTCCCATTGTTTTTACCATTTTTTAATTTTAAATAATTATTTAGTTTATTAATATTAAGTGGTTGAAAACCATTATAATTCTTTTTTATGGAATTTTATTTTTTATTTTTTTATAGTGCAATGTTGAATTTTAGTTATTTATGTGACTTTTTATTAGAATTATTTAGATTTGTTGTTAAAATTAACCGTTATGTCAATTAAATTTTTACTTTTTTTGATAGAAGTTTTTTAAATAATTATTAAATTAGTTTCTTTTACATGTTAAATAAATTTAAAATTTCATTTTTATATTTTTTATTTTTATTTAATGCTTTTTCTTTTCAATGAAAATTATATTATTTCTATATGACTTTAAATGTATATATGTTTTGATATATTTGATAACATGTTTATATGTAATAAATAAATATATGTTTATATTTTTAAATTTATATTTTAACAATTTTCAGAGTATACATTTATATCTTTATATATTTTAAATATTTATATATTTTATTTATATATATGTGTTTATATATTTATATGCATAAAATTTATATGTTTATATGCGATTTAAAATTATTTAAATGAGGATAATTATGATTGAAATATAAAAATGGTCACTTATTTATGAACTCATCATGTTGAAGGGAAATGAAAAAACACTCCCCTACTATTATATACAATGATTTTATGCTATATAGTTTATCTTAAAAAATTTGTGGTAACTTGATTTATATGTAACGATAACTTTAAATGAACTATGAGAACCTTTTGAAATATTTTTGTGTGAAAATTATACTATTTTTATCTATTCAGATCAATATTATATTGGGTTTAATTTTTTTAATTTTAATGCAAATATATATTTTTCATTGAATAGTGTAAGTGTACCATTTTTTTGTATAACTGTCAATTATTTTAATTGAAAGAAACCCCAAATGATTTCAATTTAATCTTAAATTAACATAAGCCTAAATTTATTTATAATTAATATAATTAATTACATTTTAGTCATCATTATACTCTATTTTGGTATAAGTTTGTTTTTGGACAGAAAAACATATTTTTTCAAAAAACAAACTATTTTTCATTATGTTTTCATTTTTCTATAAAATTAATCTCTACCACTTATATAATTTGATTTTGATAAAATGAATTATATATTTTGAATCTATAGTTTAAAATTTGATAAACATTTCCCTTTTATTTTTGGTCACTATGAATAGTATCTATGGTAGATATTTGTCACCTTGGTAAAGGTAAATAGGTAAAATATTGTTAAAACTTTGAATAATACTTTAAAAGATCTCTAACATGTCTATTAATCATATTAGATGAATGTAGTTTATCCATGTCCTTAATTTCTCAAAACTATATCCTCTTGGTACCATTTTTCTTTGATATTGACCTTTATATTACTTTAAGAAATGAAAAAAATAAAATGTCACACTCTTGATTTTAATATCTTTAATATTTTATCCATAATGTTAAAAAGATGCCATGTTTGGTTTTAAATGTTCATTTTAAATATTATAATTTTTTTTCATAATGGTAATTTATTTATAACTTTTAGTTATTGAATAATAACCTTAAATTTTTACACAATCCCAACTCAATATTTATTCAATTAGTTGAATTAAATATAAATCATTAAATAAATATTGAAATCAAAACTATATGGATGAATTATTTTGATAAAAAAATTACAGATACAAATGACATAATATATATCAATTTAAGAATAATATTTGAATTCCACCTTTGTCTATATATATTTACCTTAAAATTAACTTAATTGAATAAAATGACATTAATAATATTTTAAAAAAATAATATATTATTAAATTATTCAAAAATAATTAAAATATTGAACATGGACCTGGGGAGTAATGTATGGTATAAAATTTAATCCTTTTTCCATTTATGGTCCAATTTTCTTTTTATGGTAACCTTCTTGTCTTTTATAGTGTAAAAAACATTGTTATCGAGGTAATTCTCAAAAGGGTTAACATGGGGTGAAAATAATGAGACCAGGGTGTAATCATCACCTAAACTTACCCAATTATTATCAGATGATATTAAATTGACTCATAGTTATATTACCATTTAATTATATTAATTTTGATCTATTTTTACAAGAAAATTAATTCATATTAATTAAATACTTTAAAAAATTCCAAGAATGATCCTCCTCACACATATAAAAGGACACCAATTATATATTTCATTTAAACCACTTTGAGAAACCGAGATAAAAAAAAAATATGAAAAATTATATTTCCAACATCATTATCCACATTTTATAGTTTCTGTTCTTCCTAGAAGACCAACCCTAGTATCTCTTAGATGAGATTTAAATGAGGGTTTTCTAAGAGAAGGCAATCATCTTAACCAAGCACTTCCTTTTTTACTTCTTATTTTACCACCATCAATTATTTACTCAAAATTAAAATATATGTTCACTAGTATATTAATTATACTAATATTTTCTTATGTTTATTTAATAATATTTTTTCCATCTACTTCTCCATCAAATGGGAAACAACACCACCACTTTTGTGTTTGGTATAATTCCACCTTGCGAATAGATATAATTTTTTTTCCATCACCACCTCACATTGATATTAATAATGATGGAAATAAAATATACAATTATTTTTATGAAATAGTTATTCTTTTTTTAATTACATTATCTTATATACCTTCTAAATTTCCAATTCGTTGGGAGATGATAATGTCGCTCATGCGTACATGTGGACTGCCACCTCCATAATGTGATGTGATATATTTTTCATATTCTCTTAACATTGGTTATAATAAGGATAGATTTAATAAATATATAATATATATAAGATAGAAAAATTATCCTATAAAGGTTAGATATGATTTACATTTATTTCCTTTTAACCGTTAATGTGTGAAATAAAAATCATGGGTACGTATGGCCTACCGTATCCAAGATTGGTGTAATTCATTTTTATATCTTCTAATTTTATGGAAGGATCAAAATATATTAAATATTTATGATATTTATATATTCGATAAGATTATAGAGATGATGAAACTATGAGAAATATGCAATGTTCGAGACTACCTAATCAAAACATACTTGAAAAATAAAGTAGTTAACACATGAAATAATGATAATAATATAATATTATTACTAAATGGGTGGTAAAAGGTTATAAATGGAACATATATAATATAATTGATATAAATATGGTTCTATGATGTAATTATAATATATTATAGTTTATGATATAGAAGGTTATAGAACCTACCAGTAATGTAAAACTGAAAGTTAGTGATTTATTAACTCAATTATCAATCATTGTGTTATACTTCTACATAATTGATAAGGTTATTACATGATTTTGTGTAAAATTACCTCCAAATTTATTCTATTTTATTTAAAAAACATTATTTACTTTTATTACATGTAATAAATTCATATATTAATCCTCAATTTAATAATATGACCATTGTAATGGATTTCGTCACAATTTCCACTCAATTCAGACATAATTGGGTTTTTTTAAACTATTTACTTCTATGTGTTGTGTATAATTCCCCTTTGATGCATTTAAAATAAAAATCAATTTATTAAAGGTGATTAATATTTTATTTCATGTTGACACTTTCAATTGGTTACAATTTTATAGTTACCCAAGATGTAATCATTTATTTCACAATGTCATTTTTTTGGGATTACTCTTATTTTCAAAGATGCATTCTTATAATCCTTCATAAACACCATTTATTTTATTATTCTCTATATCATTAAAAATTTTATATATTTTCTTCCAAATATTAATCTCATTATCACATTAATCATGAAAATAAGTATATAAATTAAATATGATCTTATTTATATTTTGTTTTGGTATATCATTATTCATAGTCCATGTCTTTCAAAATTGTTTTCCAAAAGTCCTTTTTTTACACAAATGACTTATTAAGAAAATTTTTAGTTATCCTTTACTTTTTATAAGGTTTTAAAAGATTATTTATAATTTTTTTTGAAAATTAAAATTTTAACTTTCTTTATAAAAATTCAAAAGGAAATTCTTACTTTTAACATTTGAGGCATTAATAGAATTTCCCCCCATCATGACCATTTTACTGTCTTAAACTTCTTTTACATGATTTAAGTGTTTTTAAATGTAAAATATTTTATTAAAAATTATTTTAAATTGTTTCCTTTCAGTTTATTCTTCATAAGATTTTATTTTACAAAAAAATTTTATGGTCATATCTCATCTCTTGATTAATTTTTTGGTCATTAATTTTCTCATGAAACGTTCACTTTCTTATCATCATAGGGAATTAAATTTATCTTAAATATTGATTTTATGTATATCATCTATATGATTATTTATAAAAACGTATATCTTTTCTGTATATGATGTTCTACATTGGAATATATTTTATAAAAGGAGTAAATATTGAGAATATATATTCTTTACTTGATACCAACATTTTTTGATAAGGAATATTATTTATGAATAAAATTGATCACTAAATATATGGGAAATGTATTTTACATGCAGTGAAAGGTGGGTCCTTGTTATAGATAACCCTTAAATGCATCATTGATTCTCATTAGACAAATCATTTTGAAAAATTAAATGGGTTTATAAAGTATACCTACCCATTGATTAAGCTATCTTGGAACAAGGATTTGATGGTATAAATATCATGTTGTCTAAGATAACAAATTCAAATATTAATCATTTATTTTATTGAAAATTTAATTATTATTATCCATAAGATTAATGTATTGATATTATCCATCTATTCATTTCATGATCAAGTTAATGACTAAATGGAATGTTTTCTTAGTTATTTATATTGTTATATTGATTATTACTTATTAATTCATGACATCTTATTTTTTACGTAAATATTACTAAGAAAAGGAGAAAACCATTTATTTTTTTATTTTCCCTATGAAATAAATAAGGATATTGTGAATAATATCACTGATTCAAGATTGTTTATTAGGTTATATATTTTATATTTCCCATGAAATATGGGAATCATGTTTATATCATGATCTTCAAGACTATTAAACTAATCTATCATTCATATTTTGATCCCCCATATCTTTTACTAATGTAATAAAGTGAACAATGGATCTGGGTTATTAGATTTAGGGTTAATAATGTTGGTATCAAAGGATGTTTAGTAGAAACCTTCTGAACTAGATTTTTAATAAACATAGCTAAAATTGTAATTATGATAACCCCTTAGAGTATTTGAGAACTTTTATTGTTAAATGGATTTTTTTGGATCAATATTCATGTGGATTATGATCCAAATCATTATATTCTATTATTTAGTGATGGTTCCTAACAGAAGAAAGGGAATAAACACCAACAGAAACTATAGAAATTTCCCTACTTAGAAATTCAATACAACTGCCATTAGAACTATGAAAAAATTACCATATTAGGGAAGTTGACTCGGGTAATGATGAATATCATTTATTATATTGAGAAACATGTTATTACACAATGTGTTAGAACTACGTTTGTTCACTTCAGGAGACTGAAGCCTCTATAATTTAATATAACTTACAATTCTCTAGTAGCTAAAAAATGGATTAATTCACTCAAAAATATATTCTTGCATCGACCGGACATTGAGAAAATTTTATTAGGAGGGATAAGGGGGTCATAGCCTAAAAAGTTCAAGGTGGCCTAAAGTAGTGCATTCTTAAAGTGTTAGCATGCACCAAAAAAATACACTTGAGATGGAGGGATCCAATAGAACTAAAAATGTTACAAGGAATAACAGGAGAAAAAATATTACTTTATTTGAGAAGATAAATTTGATATTCCAAATCAACCTATGATTTTTTATCTATGTGAGGATAAACTTGAACAAACAATAAAAATTATTTACATCATATGAGTTTTAATACTTATTCATTAATTATATCTACATCAGGTGGTTGGGGAGAAACTCAATATTTAAGATATACCTATTGTACATGAGTTTTTTGATTTATTTCCAGAGGATTTTCCTATTATTCCCTCAATTAGAGAAGTTAAGTTTTTAGTAGAAATCATTTTTGATGCCAATGATCCCTTGTTACTGGAAATGTCGAAGAATTCATGGATTGTTCGAGGTGAATTTGGGTTAAAATAGGATCAATATCCACCAAAGGAATGGGATTCATGAAGGTCCAATGTTTTTGCAAATTATATAACATTTTCAAATCATTATAAGGCACTATAAAATAACTTATGTGAATGATGGTAAACTTCACATAACATATGTATGTTCATAGAGGTCTCCATCTTTCATGAAACATACCTCTCATGTGGTAACATTAACGTAAATGGCCTTCCAAATTTTAAAATACATATAAATACCTACCCCCACCCATCACTTGTGGGGATACAAAATTTAGTAACCCAAAATAAGCTCAAAATTATTGAAACTTCATCCTTTATAAGAAAAATGAGAGATAAATTCATCCAGGTAGACATCATTTTTAAAAACCCTCCCATAATATCTTGAAAAAAAGGTCATGGTTGAGATCAAATTTTTAAAGGTTCATTACCTTTAATATAGTGGAAATTCCATCGAATAGCTTAGGGTTTCATGATATAATTATTTTACATGAAAATGACTATATGGGAACAAAGATTTTACCCTAAGTCAGGGTCATCTAGTTTCACAAATCATCACCTATTACAAAACCCATGACCTACACAAAACCCACACATTCATGAAACCAACTTAAAGGGTCCCTGTATGTTTTCTCCTTTCATTGTACATTACTTTTTGGATGTTGAGTTCTTGATAACCATTTTCCAATTTGAACCTGGTTCAATCATTTTTTTGATCTTCTACACAACTGGTATCATCAACCCCCAGGTCGGAAATGTTTTATTCAAGCATATTTTCGATGGTTTCATTTCCTATTTATCCTAAGAATAGACCACTGATTTCATCTTACTTCTAATCATAATCATCCTAACATTGGTATTCCAATTTTACACTTCACTATGATAATGTTTATTCCATGATCCACTCATAGGTGCCAACACCATTGACATAAAATCCTCAAAAGTGGCATTATCAAGGTAAAAAACCCAACATTACTAATATGGAATTTTAGTTATATATACCCCCCCTTTTACATGTAATGGGTATCCATAGGTGTAGGCTTATCCCATATTCGAGCTACATGATGTTAAACTACATATCCAAATGCCCCCATTAAATGAAGTTAAACTGCATAAAAATAGTCTCAACAAATGATGTTAAACTGTAGCCTTACAAAGTGTGGTAAACAAAATATTCCAAATTTATTACTCGCATGAGATAACAACCTCACCTTTTAGTATGGATGAAGCCCAAAAAATAAGGTCATACTCTATGTGTAAGCCACACACTATCCCTTTCTATCACTCTTTTCCTGATATAATAATCCTTATCACATGATGTTAAACTGTATAGACCGGTCTAGTCACATGAACTCAAAATATGGCCTCAAACTACATAGATTTTTATCCTTTTATCATAATAGAGTACATAAGACTTTATATAAAGTTTAATTTTGATTCCTAAACACCACCATTAAATCAACATGTCTTCCTTATGGGAGTCCATTACCCTAAAGTGTGAATATATTCACCATTAGAACACACTAAAACCTACTTGTTCCTATATGACATTAATATTGTGATCTACCTATCTCCAAAAGTCATTAAACCCATGACCAATCTATCTGCAAAAAAATGTTAACCCTATAAAGAACCTGTCCCCACTTGATGTTAATCCTTTGATCAACCTATAAACTATATATTTCAAACATAGGAACAAAATTTCCCTAAAATATGTTAAACATATGACCAACATGTCCCCTTAAGATGATAAAAATATGACTAAACTATCCACCCATGATGTTAAACCTATTGAAAACCCCACCATATACATAAGAATCCATACCCTATAGAGAATTCATGGAATTACCAAGGCATCATGCCTTGGATTCATTATGTAAATGGTATAAGTTTCCCCTCAATAGATACATGACGCATTGGGTTATGCACCCAAGATGCATGTTATACAAGATGTTATAAACTTTGAATGTGGAAGACTATTACCAATCTATAATATTCCAATGATTACCAACCATGATTACCTCCAAACCAAAGGTACCATCCCTACTGCACTCTAAAGTAGTATAATTAATCAACATTCACCTTAATATGGTTTCAAGAATGAGACTGTTGAATAGGTCTTAGATCTATAAGGGAGAACCAAAATAGGAGACTATCTCTAAATAGAAATATGTTGAATTAAGAGTTGAAATACAAATATATTTTCTGGATCAAGGATCCAATGTCACTAATCCTAGTGGTGGAGGACACTATCCTTTGGAATTTAGTAATATAGGGAACCTGAATAGCCACCCTAGAGAAGGTGAGACCAGACTATGGAAGAATAATAGTTCAAGAGAAAAAATTAAGGATAAAGTTCCTCAACATCACCATGATATGCGACCTCAAAAGAAAGAATCTGAAAAAAAATGTTGAACCTGATGTGAATATCTTCTCCCACAGCTAGGGGAATATGATTAACATTGGGAATTTCTGGTTATAAGGAAACATTGGAATGAATCCATTATAATTCCTTAGGATTGGAGGATCAATGTTGGACATTTCCTTCATCAGACATATACTGACAGTTGTATACTTGTATCCACTAGGAATTAGCCTTTGGTGAATTATTGATGATCCATCACCACCAATAGGCCTGAGGGTAGAGGAAATTATTTTATTAAAATCCCACATGACTCACTTATTCCATAGTGTCCACCACTCCCATGAATCTTAGGGTCCCCTGTCTCATATATCCTTCTGATCTCATTCAACATAGGGTTATCAACCCTCTAATCCATCGATAAGACCCAGGATGGGTCATACCAACCATGTATATTGTCCGAAAGGACGTCAAAGCTGCTATTTCATGTTGTCAGTATCTCCCCAAAGGGATAAGTAATGGAAATATCTACCTATCACCACAAAAACAATTTTGGGATCCTTTCCATAGAACGATCTAATAGTTCCCTCCCCTATATCTATGAGGTGGGGTTACACTAGTCATGCCTATTGTGACCACCACATGAAGGAATCTCAGAAGGGTCCCCACCTTCCAGTTTCATCACCAATGTTTATCCACATTGATGGTCCATGAGTAGGAAAACATTATCCCTGGTCCACTAGCCCCAATCCATAATACTTAGCGCCAACAGCAAGGGTAGGTCACTAACCCTTCCTACAATGAGGCCTCTTCAATTTCTTCAGTGTAACATACCATTGTTGAAATACCTCCCACCATTGAAACTAGCACATATGGGAACATTCTCACTCGTTTGGGATTGAGAACCCAACATCCAATCATGAAGGTTGGGTCAACTCACATCACATTGGTAGGCAGAAAAAAACATCTCAAGACACCCCATGATGAAGATATCATCATGTAGGGCCTCCCCAAAATGAATCCATCCAACATAGAGGTCCTTCACATGATGAATATTTACCCTTCCCCAATTATCCTTTACAATATAGGAGGTAAAATAACCATTGTAGAGGTTGTGCTCATGTTTTCATCAAAGAAACGTGTAGAAGAAACTATCACATCCCTTAGGGGATAACACTAGGGGAAATCCCACATGGAAAAGGAATGTTTTGGGGGAAATCACATCAAAATAAAGCTATCATAGTATAATATGATAGAAAACTCAGTAGAATCACCTCAACCTCTGCCATAAGATCTCGGGGGAAAATCTGACCAATTATGGCTAACAATCTATAAGATAGAGATCCCTAGGTTCCCCAAATACATCCATAAATACTTTTAGGTATAAGAGGGATTGGATCCTATTTACGGTCTCTTTGTGTAGCCATAGTTGTTACCATAAAAGTATATCCTTCCCAATTCCACCTTTAAAATAAGTGAGATTTATATGTCTTTTTTATCACACTTGGATACAAGTGATCATTCTATTAAGGCATAGGGACACAGACAAGAAAAAATTCCCAATGAACCAGAGGTTGCAAACACCCCATCCTTTATAAATATCTTTATGATGTTAGCCCTGTATCTAGAAGAAATTTGGTTATTCCAATGATAATTGGCTTATGTTATTCCACCTCCATCTAAGAATCAAGAACAAAATAGATCCTTTCCACTTCTTCTAAAAATTTTTCAACCATTAAATATTAGAGTCTGGGTTGATCAAGAGTAGCATGAAACTTCAAATGATGGCTGAGTGGAGGAATGATTGTTGTAGATTCTAGATAATGACCAGGTACTGGTATTATTATAGCTTCTTGTTGATGTATAGTTCACCATTCTAGAGTCCCTCACTACACAAAATATAGAATGTCTCCACCAGAATAACTATGAAGCATCTGACCACCTCTTTTATTATCATATTACCTATTAAGGGAGTAACTAACACATCAAGTCCATTCATCAGCAATGACCGAGGGTCAAAATTTTGATACTTATGACAGTTCAACACCCTAATTTATATGGATACCTCTATACTATTCATCGGACTTGTATCAAGAGACATATATTTCTCTAGTTAATAATTTTTCAATAATATATCCATTTACAAATTAGAGTTTGGGGGTAGTATGTTTTCCTTGAATTCATCACACTTTCATGGAAATGGTGGGACCATTAGGATAACCCTCATATTGATGAAAAGGGATTATATCTAGACAGCTCTACTATGAATGTAATTGAAATAAAACCTATGTGTGATTAGATAAATTTATTTGGGGACATAAGGTACAGAATAGATTCATTCCGATATGGAAAATAATATTAGTTATTCCTTATGGTGGTAGAATTCACCCACCTACAGAGATAGAAAATGGGCCTTGGAAGTCCCATAAATATCCAGTTGTTTTCTTCCCAACAATATATCGACAAGTGTAAGGGGAATATAGACCCCATCAACCCATATAAGACTAGACCAAAAATATATGCAGCTAATAGAAATGATTTTTTTAATAAATCATGAGGGTTAAAAAAGTCCTACCACCGATCACATAACCATGAAATACCCAGAATAACAAGATACATGAGAGTAACCCATCCACCCACTAGTCGAGTGGCTGATTAATCTTATCTTGGAACCCTGATTCAAGGAATAAATCTATGAATAACTAATTCGGGTAGAGGAAGGTGTCCATGGTAAAAGACTATTTCACCTATCCCCCATGTATGGTTTGATTTTCATCCTATATACCATGATCACTTCTCCTTACATGCTTGAATGCTGGTCAAAGAACTGGTGACTAAAAACCCTTAGTAGGATGATGTGATAGCCTCTCTCAGAACATGTATTCAGTATTTGGAGACACAATAGGCCATGATATCACCATAAGGTAGATATATTCAATAGGGGGATCATATGTGGCCACCTCTATAATTCATAAATTTGAGCTTCATCTCATTTAATAATACCGATGATCTATTGTATAATCTAGATCAATTTTCCTCACAGTGTGATCCAATATTTGGATCCATTGAAAAAAATGAAGCATCCAACATTCATTACTTCATAAAAAATATAGAGGGACCCTATTTCACTTAGTATAGTCACAATACCTCATGATTCATAGCTGGTTGTATAGATCTCCACATAAAATTATCTACTAGTTTTGTACCACAATACACAAAACTAGAATTACTGACCTCTTATAATGAAGGAAGAGGCCTGAAAATATAGTTTATGGACTTATTTTATGAGGGAGAGGACTCACATACTACCTTGACATGAATATTTCCCAGGAGAATGTATTGATAATGTTCATGGAGAATTATTTAGATGATTTACTTCCTACTCTAATCTCCATGTGATGTCCTATCAGATTTTGAGGATTCGATGAAAGGTATTACTATCTGGAAGAGTCCATGAAGTGAAACATGAAGTATTAATTCACATTTCCTCCTCCAAACCTGGAATAGAAACCCTCTTTAGAAGATATATCCAAAAATGTATAGAATCATGCCTAAAATCCATTCCCAATTCAAGAACATCCTCCTGATAGACCTCACCGAACACATCCTCATCGTGAGAACACTACTCAGTTCCACCCATCAATGCCATGTTTCTAGGTTTACCTTAATTAAGCATACAAATAAGTTATGATAATTCAATAATGATCAGGTTCTAGGTTACTTAATTTGTTCTCTAGAATGGAATATTTTTATGCTTCCTCAAAGTCAGAGACCTCATATTATAAAGCTTCCTAAATGTCAGAGACCTCGAGAAGACAACATAAATAATTGTTATAACTACTAAATTTATTATTGGGTCCTCAGGCACACAATTAAAGAGTTTTTAATCATGAAATATTGGCTTCAATACAAGGTATAATTTGTATTAGTATATCTGGGTAATGTCTTAACAAAGGTACCACACTTCTATGCCAATCTCATCAATTATGATGAGGACATTGATGAATAGAGACCTATCACTAGGTGACATACAAAATAATATAATGATTGGTTATCCCATAAGAAGATTTCTCAAGCCCACAATTTTTTTCATCCCCTCATGAGAAATCCAAATCTTCTATGGTTTTCATGACCTCTATGGACACCTCATTGACATCCAAACTTGTTGAGTCCTAAATGATTTTTCATCTGCAATGTCAAGGATAATAGATCCCCCTATTAGTTCTAAATTTGGATTTCACACTTGAAGATTTATTGAACCTTAAGATGGAGGGGGGGGGGGGGTGGATCCACCTTTTCCCATAATATTCCACTTATTTGGTTTAGAAATAAGAGGTTATTTTCAAGTGTTTATTTTTTGTTCTAGGGATGAAGACAAGATTCTTGAAGTATAGGATTTGTGTCTCCAATTGTTAGAATGGAGAAAAACAGTTCTTTTAAAATCCACCCAAGGATCTACTGAAGTTGTTATAATATCATTAGGTGAATTCATGCACTCCATACCTTTGGTTTGAAGTTTCTTTCCATCCCTCTTGTAATATTTGGAATCCAGTTAGTGGGATTTATATGATTTGAAGTTAGAGGCATCTATAGGAAGCACCCCTGATCAACCATTGAGGGAGTACTTGGGGAACTGATGATATGAATAATAGAATTCAACATGTATGTGAAACTAGGGCCTTTCCAATAAGGAATTGTAGGTAGTTTCATAGAGAAAAAACATAACATCGGTGTCACTAATAGGTCACCAAATAGATTCTCTTGACAACTCTTTCCCTAAAACATTTTCTGAATCCTATCAAACCTATGAATTTTTAGGGAGGGGGTCAGATCCACTTTTGTGAGACCTATCTTATGAAGCATGTGGGTCTTGATGAGGCTGATCCCATAACATATTTTTTCAGATAAGAATGTATTTTGATACCTTTAAAATGTATTTTGACATATAGTGGGAATATTTGACCCTGGAAAAAAGATCCATTTTATTCCTTATAAAATGATATTATGGATTGAAAATTATACCATCCTATTTTATCCTCTTGATAACTATCAGTATAAGATACCATAGTCATGAATTGGAGAGGGATATTTAGGGTAATAATGATATCCAAACACTTGTCCTTTGATATGTGGATTGAATCAAGAATCATGATTCTCAATGAAATATTGGTTACGTGATTTTTCAAATCTTATTTATAGGAAAGATGTATGTTTCTACCTACTAAGGGATGCAAACTAAAAGAGAGAGTATTGAATGTCATTTTATGAGGTGATGGGTCCTTGATTAGTATGACCAAATTCTATTGCTGGTCAGATGGATGGGGTTGTTAACTAAAAGGATGAGGTTGGGCATTGGTTGGATATGACGGAGTTTTAGACCAATAGGGTTGGAATAATTGATTTACAAATATGGCTGGTTGTGGGGTGCACCTGATGATGTGGAAAGTGAGGGTTATGAATGTTGTTCCTTACATGAGTCCAATTTTTTAGTCTGAGTAGAATGAAATATGATTTCATGGGAATAATCCTGGGAATTATTTCTACTATCATGGCCTCTACCCCTCCCCCAATGATGACATCCTGATCTACCTGAAGGGATTGTAGGGTTCTCTTAGTCATTGGATACCATGAAATGATCTACATATATGATTGAATTGACTAAGGTATATCTCTATTCTAGCTTGGTTGAGGTTGTAAAATACTACTCCATTCATGTGTTGAGAGGTCCTCCCCATAAACACCATCCCATAACAGTTCCATATGTTTCAAAGAGCATAGATAACTCAATGGAAGTATACTTGTAATTTTTTATTTTGACATTATAGATATTCCCAATCATTAGAAGCCTCATAGAATTGGGTCATCATCTTTCAATCCCACAATCTCAATAGGGTAGGAGTCCCTCACCAAGGATCTTACCCCTACCAGGGTAGAATCTAGTATTGATCCATAGTTCCATTCCTAGAATATTTTACATATTCCACCGAACCCCTAACATCATATAATGAGGAGGATTTGGAATACACACATACTTCTTTTGAGGAAGGTTCCTACACCATTTTCGATGACATAAATCAGGTTAATTTCAACACATAGTAATACCCATGTTCTATTTTTATTATCATAGTTATGACCCCTGAAGAATAAGGAAATAAAGGGAATTATTAAAGTGACACAATTATGTAAACTATTAGAGGAATAAGGAAATATCAATCCTTGATCCCGATAAGGTTTTTCATTGCCTTGGAATCCTAGAAGGTCACTATGGGTAAACAAAGCCTCTTGTAAAGACTCACCCTTCCCATGGTGCCATTTTCAGGGAAGATGTTTGTAAGATATTTAAAGTTAGCTTCATTAGGGAAATATAATACCCACAATAGTTTTCTAACATTATCCTAGACCTTAATAAGAAAAGTTAGATCAGAGCCTATATCAAATTCTGAAGTCTTAACTTCCACTTTCTGAAGGATTATTCCCCTCTCCTAGTGACATATCTACTAATCGACTCAAATTATGGATTTAATTTTTTTCCTTCATGGATGGGTATTCTGGGTATAATCAGATCTAGATATCACCTAAAAAATTGGATGACACCAACTTGAAGGCACCATGGGGAAGCTTTTTCTATCGAGTTATTCCATTTGGTTTGAAGAACGATAGGTCTACCAACCGGTGTTCTAGGAACCATATCTTCTTGATTCCCCTTTAGACATTAGTGGAGTGTTAGGTGGAAATTGTTTTGGTCAAATACCACTAAAATCGAGACCATATCAGTAATATTGAGAAAGTGTTTAACTTATTCTGCTCCCATCACCTGAAAATAAACTCCTGAAAGTGCACCTTTCAGGTCTCCTCTGGAAATTAATTATATAATTTTTAGAAATACACACATTAAGTTAAACACATAGAATATTAAATACATCAACTAGATTCTTCCACCATGCAACCTCTATGAATTGTGAGGTATCTAGGGTTATATGGCCTATATTAGGGGAGTCATCGCAAACCTATCTAATAAATGAAAATGATTCTCTAGGATTATAAATAAATGTTCCATAAACCAGTGGGATGATGATTTATAGATATTGTTTGAGGAAATCAAGAAGTAAAAACTACATGTTCTGGTCTTGATGCCTCTCATCATGAAGAAGCCTCAATTACATTATGTTTTATCCCTTGAGGAGTCTCCTATCACACTAATAGCTCATAAAAATATTTAGGAAAGATAAAATAGTTTTTATTTTCTCATTTTAAGGTTTCTCACTTCTAAGAAAATGTATTATTCAATTGATAAGAGCTTCCTAGACCTGGTCTTTTTGGTCCATAAGTTGCATATTTACCTAAAAATCCATGAAATATAGTTAGTGTTGTATGAAAATCTACTGAAATACATCCACAATCTCCTCTTGATTAAAAGGTTATTGGAATGATGGGTGGTAATCCCAAAATATTTTGATATTATGTTTTCCACCAAAAGGCTATAAAAGGTCAATAATTGGTTGATTTACTAGATTCCCACCCAAATCCTAAGGAATCGACCCCTTATATTTAATTCTTGAATGAGGCCATCCAATTCATAAATCAATATGCACTATTTTGAAATATGAATTTTGATGGTTCCTCCCATATCCCAACTAATAGAACACTAAATAACCCCATACTCAACAAATGCATCCAACGGATTTTCCTCATCACTCTTTCATAGAACATATTATCAAACTCATTCATATTTTTGGGATGTTGTAAAAATAATGAGGATGAGTATCAAGATCTTATCACTAGCCTTGAGTTGAACCTTGAGACTATATTTTCATGTATACATATAAATGGAGACTTAGAAATCATTATAAAGTATAACAATAGAGAACATGTCATTAAAAAGTAAGATCTCATCCCTTTGTATAAGCAGATCATTAAGATGAAAACTTATTTCCCATCATAGTTGGGGGTAACTAATGCCCCTAGTCACAAAATGACCCATTTGATGCTCTTTTAGTTCTAACAATTTATCTCATAGAGATGGATCAAGAATATTTTTTCATTCATGTGTCCCATCACATATTATTTCCCCCAGCACCACTGAGGATGAAAATAAATAGGTCAACTGACTAGCCAAAGGTATATCTATAGCAGTTCCCTCAAATTCCCTAGGGGTTTAAGAATCGCCTCAATGGATGACTACATCATTTAGTATCTCCATCATTGCACCCTACTGCAAGACTGAGATGAGAGGGAGTAAATCCAATGGGTGTGCATTGAAGTATACCCTATGGGATTCCTCTAACCTTGAGAAAACCCAATATATGATTGGTTTTGATGAAATAATTATTTATTGAATCCAATGGGATGATAATATTCAATTCCTTAAAGAATTATATGCTAGGTCATGTGGGACCCATCAATTGAGATTGAAGATTTATCACCTGGTTTGAAGGTTGGGTTTTTCTATCCCACTAGGGTTCATGACTGCATCAAATTTAGGAAGTGGTGTCATGCATAAAGGATTCAAAACAACTCCATGCATCAACCATTAGAGCATATACATACCACCATATACTTCTATCCCTATTTCTTATGGGGAATCGATTTTCTATGTCCCTACTTACCAGCAACCACTCAATAGTTCATTTTCACTTTGACTACCATGGACTTATTTTCAAAATGGGATGGATCCATCCCCTAAGAGTGGTCATAACCCCATAGGCGATCAAATTTTTTATTCCAAACTTAATCAATAGTTTTAGGATTCCTAACACAATTATCACTGAAAATGACAGAAAATTTAGATTTTCTAAGATAAAGAAGTTTCACAGTAAGTACAAAATCTATTCCAATCAAACCTATAGCTATCATGAAATGGAAAATAGTGAGATAAAGGTATTCCACAAAACCCTATATAATATCATGAAAATGATAGTATGCGATAATAAGAATATCTACCTCGATATTATACTAAATTTCATATGGTATTACTGAACAAAAAATCATAATTCAACCCATGTGACCCCATACTCCATGGTGTACAGAATATAGGTGGTTTTACCTACAGAGGAATAACTAATGAGACTCCAGATGGACATTTATAATTATCAAACACTAAAAAAGAGAGTTTATGTCCATTTGGACATGTTATAAGCCCACGAATAAATTAGGATTCAAGTATTGTATAACTTATAAATACATAAACATAGTGTTTCATGGTCCATCAACCAAAAATTATTCTTTCATTCCTTTCTTAAGGGTAATGTGGTGTTAGATCTAAGGACACTGATGATTCTTGGGAAGAAGATAGTGAAACTAGAACCCAAAATGGAAGTACCTTACATTATTCATAATATCTACACTAATGGGGTATACTCATCGATCATCCTGGAAGGGGATCATATCAAACATCCCAATAATTTCATTCCCCTCAATTGTTACTTTGTGTAAACCCCCTTAGTTTGAGATGAATGATTTAAAATTACAATGATAATTCCCTAGTCATATGATGTTAAAATACATGATAATGTCCTCAGTAGATGATGTTAAATTCTATCCTTAATCTATGTGATAAACATGAGACGCATCATATAAAAAATGCGATATGACCCAAATCTAATGTCCTCAACACATGATTTTAAAATTTAGCGTTACCCTATATGACAAAAACAAGATGCCTAATAGAAATAAGTGAGATGACCCAAAGATAACATCCTAAATACATGAAATTAAATTGTATACTTAACCTATGTTATATACATGGGCTGCCTCATATGATAAACATGAGATGACCATTAGTATGAGCTAGATCAGTTTAAACTAAAAATCCAATTTCATATTCATACAATGGTAAACTATAGAATAGAATCCCCAAAAAATGTTTCTAATCTATAGCCTTACATTGTGTGATCAACATTGGATGCCTTATATTTAAAATGTTAGATGACCCAAAACTATCATCATTAGTATGTGATGTTAAATTGTATCCTTACCATGTATGAAAATAATATGTTTCCTTATATGGAAAATTTTAGATGAAACAAAACTAATTTCCTCAACACATGATATCACACTATGACCTTACCCTGTGTCATATACACGAGATTCCACATATGATAAATATTAGATGAACCTTAGTCCCAGTAATACAACTATATAATATAAAGCATAATGTCCTAGTTATATTAAGGGAAACTTCATGACATCCTTGTCAAATATATATGTCATTAAACATGAGAAACCTCATCATTACCATATGGCGTTAAACTATTTGATCAACATCCTTACCTCATGATAGTAAACCTCATGGTTCACTTCCATATTTCAAGATATAAAACTCAATAATTCATTTATTCCATACTCAAGATATATCTCCCTCTCAATGTTGGTCTCCTATCAAACCACCACCTCAAACTATGTGCATCTTAACTCCCGGTCTCACAGGATACAGAGGGATTCTTGGAAATCATGACTCGATCTCAGAATGACCATTGATCTATTTTTAGGGTATTACCAATATGATTATTTTCATCACCCACTAGTTGATGCGCTCACTCAATGTGATCAATAACACGACATCATATCTTCAAGAGGTTCAATATTCCCTCCAAAAATATTCTCATCGCCACCTTCAATTTTGAGTTTTCTTGGTATAGATAATCACTATCCTTCAAATTTGGATGGTACCTCTTAGTAGTGATGGTGCATGGCTATAATAGGCTCACCTTCCACTTGGGTACATTCCCTGAAGGACCCCAAGAAAAATATATCAATTCCTGTGATTCAAACATGGAATATGGTTGATCTCATATCTTCATACTATCATATTATATTAATTTGTTTGTGACAATTCTATTTCAAACAAAGCCAATAGTATTCCTTTCCCATCGGAAACCCCCCTTTTGAGTTAGAGATTTGGAATTTCTCGGTTTACCTCAATTTACCCTTCCTTGGTTTTGGTGAAGTTTTCTTAAACCTGGTACTATCCATTCAAGAACATGAGCACATTGATCATGTCATTAGGCATATTTAAGAACATACCAAGATAGATTCCTTCACATGTATCATGAACTCCCATGAGATGAGAGGGATTACTTATCATTCCATATTTCCCACATCGAGAATGGGTCCTGATAGCCTAGTAATTATGGTAGGATATCCCATAGCATGATTGAGGAACCAATAAGTCCTAATGTATGAAGTTTTCATAACTTATCTCTAATCATTGTGACCTTAAATTGTGTGAAACATGTCCCATAAGCCTTTTGTGGTTTTGGACCTCCATAATCCCCCTTTTCACATAAGGTCTTTACTCTTTTGTGCCACAACAATAATTCTAGGATACAACCCCCTTTGGTCCAGACATCATATCATTAATTTATGTGAATCCTAACCCAATATTTCATGTGGTGTATGAACATCAATGAATAGAAAATTAAAATCAGCCTCAATATAAATCATAGTCACATGATGTGAAACTACACAATATTTTTTCAATGCTAAACAACCTTAAATTATAGTAATCTCATCCTAACAATATGATGTAAAAATGATCTCTAAATTTATTCACCACATGACATTAAATTAAATGTTTCAAATCCCAATAACATGATGTAAAACTGCGTAGTACATTTAGCCTCCACCTAAGAGGGAATGCACGTTTTGGTGTCAGTCACCTACCCTGCCACATTGAATAACTATATAAGGATTGGTTCCCATTTTTTTCAAGGGATGCATAGAGATGCTTTGAAATTACATACTAGGAATATCCTAGTAATTGAACTACCTTAACACATCCATTATCGAGAATTGGATTGACCCTCACTCACTGATGTTCCCCCCTCTGTGTGATCAAACATATGTAGGAATAAAACAAATGGTGTAAAACATCTACTCAAACATTTCACTGAATCATCTTCATACATCGATCCTTCCTCTGTTTAGATCCTCATCCTCCTCATAAACTATATGGGATCTCCTAAAGGCAATGGTTTCTATCCAATATTCCTCACCTACCATCCTATGGTCTATTAAATGGTGGATTTCTCAGAAAAAATAGTGGTTACAAGGTTTCAAACCTAGTCAATATTCGAAGTCGTTGTTGTTTTACCCATTAATGAACTGTGTGTTCAAGGTATTTTTTTTATAAAATAACAAATGGTACTTATCATCAATTGGTCACCCTTACTTTAATTCTGTAATGACCTGAAATTTTGAATAAATCTTGATTCCTAATTTTGTGTGTTATTTTATTTTATTTTTATACTCAACAAAAATGTTTCATTTGATAACATGAGTATAATTAAAATGAGACCGTTGGGTTTTGACTGTTATATGACCATTGGTCAATATGACCACTGGAAACTAAATGTTTTGATTATTGTCTCTAAATACAAGTAATCTTGGTTAATTAATATAGAAAGAAGATTCGATGGCCTCACCCAGTAGTCTTGGACCGATCGAAGCCCATCTAACAGAACTTGGGAAGGAGGTAACACCACTGGGCTTTACTCTGGACCAAACCCAAGCTGAACTTCATCGTGTGAAGCTAGAACGGGATCGCCTTCGCGAAAAGTTCAAACTGATAGAAATTACTACTCGTGCGATGTTGGCCGAGCCTCCCTCAGATTCTCTCACCTTAGCACACCTTACACTTAGGTCCTATGCTGGTGTGATAAGGGGCTATGTAAGGAGACCGTAACTACCTTGTGTAATCATTTGTTTTAAATAAAAATTGGGATTTATTCTTATGATGATGTTTATGACTGTTTAAATGTCCGGATAAATATAGTATGCATATTTTTGGTGAATTTTAGAGAGAGGATATTTTAAAAAATGTTTATGTAAACCTTAAATAATTAAAAATGTGTAATGATTTTCAAAAAATGGTCTTCTACAATTATGTTCAGTACAAAATTTAGAGTCTAATAAGATCAACTTAATTTTTGATAAATAGTAAATTATGAATAGTGATTTTATTCTTAGGATTATAAATGTGACCAAATGGATTAGTAATCTCACTTAAAGAAAGTATTAATATAATCTAGGCACCTTGATTAAGTAATGTGATTCAATAAAATGGTTAAATAACAGTTTCATAAATTATTATTCAAGTATTAGTTTTTTCAGGTGAATAGTGTTTTTTAATTAAAAATTAAATTAAAAATATTTAGAAAAATATTTTTATAAAATGGATTTCATTTTTGAACTCAGAGCATCAATATTATGTTAAGGTAAATTTTGGGGTTTTTTCTGAAAAAAATGAATTTTTGGTGAATGGTGTATTTGTTTAAAAAATAAATTAAAAATATTTAGAAAATTATTTTTATAAAATGGAGTTCATTTTTGAAATCAGAGCATTGATATTTGGTTAAGGTGAAATTTTGGGATTTTTCAGAGAAAGTTCAATTTTCAGTGAATAGTAAAAATACAGTTTTAGGGTTTCGGTATGTTTAATGACATCATAACTGTGTCATGATGATTTCATGAGATATTTTATGGTTTGGCCAACAAAATATGATTAATTATTGTATTGGGGGCCCCATGTGGCCTAACTTCATGGGAAATATCTTGGGAGAGCACATGGTTTTGAGAAACCCACTTATGAGGTGTCCCTTGGCCATTAATGCCTTGTCCCCTCACTTTACCTATAAATACCAATACATTCTCTCATCCTTTGGATTAAAAAATCATTCTCAACAAAATTTATGGTCTCCTTACCTCCCAAGGAGTCATCCCAAGGTTCACCCAAGCCCTCAAGGTCCAAACCTTTGAGTTTTAAGAGTTACGTTTTAAGGTAAGGGATCCGACCTCTCTCTTTCTTTTCAAGTAATCTCTTTTATGTCATTTCTTTTATACTCCATGTTCTTATGTTGTAGGATGTTCTTATATATTAATATTACTTCCATTTTAATGTTCATATGATGATAGACCCATATTTATCTCATCAATTCGTTTTAAGAATGTTTAAGTGACGCCGTTAGGCTGCCGAATTTTTAAGGGGATTCTTTCACCCTTCTCATTCTTTTCAAAATTCTACTTTCATGTCAAGTCTTTCAAGTTCTTTTTTTTGTGTTGGGGTATGATCTCTATATATATCATACTGAAATATTATTTTCACATGATGAGAGACCCTATTTTATCTTTTCAAATCATTTTGTTGAAGTTTAAGTGATGCCGTTAGGCTGCCGAATTTTCATAAGAGAAATCTAATTTTTGTCTTCCTTCCATGTTTTTCATTTCAAATGGTATGTCCTTCAAATTTCATTACCATGTTCATATATCCTTCTTATTCTGTCAATATACTGTTTTATGGGTCATTTATGAATGTTTGACCCATGTCTCCTCTCCTTTCAATGTTTTCTAAAACCCCGAAACATAGCCGTTATGCTGCAGAATTTTCGTCTCAAAATGCCTCTCTATTTTCTCAAAATTATTTTATGTTATAAAGTGAATACTCAAAGCTATTATTTCTACAAGTTTATTCACATATATATCAAAATTTTCTATTTTAAATTCTGTGATTTACATACATGAGACCCGCTTTCCCTTTCTGTGGGTTTAAAGTGACATTAAGATCATGTCTTTAAAGCAGTTTTTAAAACGTTATGATTATGAAATGAAACCCATTTTTTTTATGCTATATGGGTTATTTATGAAATGTTTGATGATGATATATGTGGATCACATGATAATAAAGAAAAATTTAAGGGTGCGCCCTGATAGTGCTCCAATGCATTGGGTAATGATGTAACCACTAGAGATTACAATTTTCACGATATCTTGGTTAATAACCTTGGTAATTTTCAAATGACACCTTGGGGATGGAACTTGGTGATATGTTAATTATTGTCTATGTTAAATGATGTAGCCAAATATTAAAGTTATGAAAAATGTTTTTTTATTATGATATGCCACATGATTTCTTTCTCATGCCTTAAAGTTATTTTTCATGACATAGTTGATTTATCTCAAGTTCACATGTTAAATGTTTCTCTTGTTCCCTTACTGGGCCTTCTGCTCACCCTTTCTTTTGATGTATGCCCCCAGGTTATGAGATGCAGTAATGAACCTAGGATTAACTTAATGATAATCCTTTCAAGTGTTTAAGAAGAATGTTTTACGTTGTTTTCATGTATTATGTTCTTGGTTTCCAAGACACTAAACCTTAAAGATTCTCAGTTTTGTGTAATGTAATGAAAGTTTATGTTATATAAAGGTGGGATGCTATAAATTCGAATCATAAGAATTCCCAAATTACCACATATCCACATTTATTTTTAGTGGATGTTAGTGGATGTTTGATACACCTAGTGCTCCCCCTCACACGTCCGTGCACATGGATTAATAAAGTTAGTGTTTTTGAGACTCTCAACTTGAACCCAATATTTCCCCTTGTGGATCTCTTTCATGTGACTAGGAAGACTCCTTACCTTCACCTATTTACCACACTGAACATGGATCACATGGGCATAGAATCCTTGGTAATAATTATCTTGAATTACCAAAGATAAAACCTTTATTGTCCACTCATCAGGGCCTTAAATATTGTGTGATAAGCCTTATGGATGTTTGTGTGGTTCAGGTCCCCATAAGTCCCTTTTAAAATTTATTTTTCTTTTTTTCACACTACACATACCAACCTAGGATGGTATATTATGGTCCAAGATCTATGACCAAAAACTATGAGTCTTAGCCTATGTTGTGTGACCTTAATCCTCATAACACTATCATCCAATCTCTATGACCATAAATAAAGGATATTGGTACTAGATTTATAACCATAAAAACACCCCTATGTCAAAGATATATGACTGCAATCTATGAAACTCGAGTAACCATTGGTTTCCTCTCAGGGACCCGATCAGTCGATTCTCACATTATCCTTACTGGATTATGTGATTTATGATTATTAGATAAGATCCCATTAATGTTCTTGATATAAAATTGTGTATCCTCAAGAGTTTATGAGATATTCTTGAGAACCCTCTCCCATTTCCACACACTTTGTTCCCTCTTAATCTTGATCAATATCTACTCCATGTGTCTCAATGGGACCTTCCTCTGGTGATGACACATGACCAAAATAAGCTCTCCTCTCACATGGGTGCACACCCTAGAGGATTCACCTACATCAACTTTGAATGGAACCCATATTTGACACCCCAATATTTTATTAAATTGTTTTTTCAAATAAATTTATTTTCTTTGATAGCTTTCATTACACGAAACACTGAGTTTTAACGAACATTGACAAACTATTAATACTACAATTTAAACACAACCTCTATTACCAAGGTTTTAAAAAACACATAGTTAATATAAATAAAAAATATTAAATATTAACTATAATAGTTTTATATATAGAAAATAAAATGATAAAAATTACTATTTTTTTTGGTAAATTATGTATATTTTTCAAAAATAATATTTTATATGAAAAATAGTTTTTATTTATTTTTGTAAAGTAAAAATTATTTTTTAAATTATTTTTTAGAAAATTTATTTCATAAAATAAAATTCATTTTTGAAATATACATGTCAAAATTATATTAGGGTGAATTTTTGTGATTTTTTCTAAAAATATTAATTCCTTGATTAATAGTGAAGAATATAGTTTTTATTAAAAGCAACATTTTAATTTAGTGAATATATAAAATTAATTTTGTTTTAAAATTTTTTTAAAGTAAAATTAGTAAAATTATATATTTATTAATATAATTTAGTCCATTATAATCAATTTAATTTTTAAATTTTAAATAAAAACATTTTAAACATCTCAACATTTTTTCTTTTTAAAATCACTTTCTCATAATGTCGACAGGTTTAATATTAAATTAAATTATACCAATTCTATAAATGGGATTTATAATAGTGGATTTCATATTTTAAATAATAATTATTTTTAATATATAATAATATAAACTTAACTTTTTTTCAACATGAAAAGTAAGAAAATAATAAATTAATTACTAGGGTTAAGGTTAAAATAAGTTTATTAGGGGTAAACTAAAATGATAAGAGGTAAAATGACCTAAAAACATGTAAAAACAAAATTTTATATCCCTATATATACCTTTTAACCTATAAGTTTGGATAATGCACCATTAAGATCTTTTTTTCCTAAAAACAATGTGGGTATACTTTATTCCTTTCAAAAACTCCAAGTGTTTCCTCTTCCCATCTTATAAAAGGCCACCATTATCATCCCATATTCACACTTAATTTTTTTAACAAATACATACAATAATATATTTCAAAATTCCCTATCTAGTTCCTTTAGGTATATTGGTGATTATAAAACCCTCATAATAAACCTTTAGGTATAAACCAAAAGAGGTCCTCTGAAGTAGATGTTAAAATTTTAAACACGTGTTTTTGATTTTTTTATTCTTCCACCACCTTCAAATATTATATTATAATAAAACAAGTATCTTAAAAATATATAAATTTTATTATATTAATTAAATAACATATATCCATCTACACTTCTATTAAATGGGAAACGAAACCATCGATCATGTGTGCGACAGACTACCGCCTCGCGAACCGATGTTAATCGTTTTCTATTACCATCTCCCTAAGATAGATACAATGATAGATTTTATAATTTTATAAGATATTTATGATATTATAATACTTATGTAATTATAATATCACACCTATCTTTTTTCCTTATAACACATTGTATAACAATAGTGTCGCTTATGTGTATGACGAACTACGGCTTGGTGAACTGATGTGATATGTTTTTCATTTCTACTTTACATAGATGGTAATAAGAATATATTAAATGTATATATATATATATATATGATATTTTTAACATAATTATAATTAATTAATTATTATATCACATTTAACTTCTTACTTTCCATTCGGTGGGGGATATAATAACATCATTCATGTGTATGAAAAAATACCCCCTCACGAATCATTGTTATTCATTTTTCACTAATTCTTTTCATGGAGGTAATTATGGAAAATTATGTTAATATATATTCTATATATGAAATAATTATTATTATTTAATTTAAATATATTATTTTCCTTTATTTTATTTCATCCTTTGAGAAAATGTAGACATCATTCATGCGTACGTGTGACCTAACATCTCCATTAAAGATATATTCATTTATAATCTATAACAATTATCGATTACTATAAATAAATATATAGTGAATATATATGAAATTTATATATTTTTTAACATTCATAATTTTATGGAACCATTATCAAAATAATAGGACCAAAATTAAAAAATTAAAGCATACATGAAAAAAGTAGTTCTTTCTAGAAACATGATTTTAACATGGAATTGTTAATAAACTGGTAATAAAAGGTCATAAGAAAATAATATATGGTACAATATATATAATAATTATTCTATAATATATTTATAATAATATTATATATATAATAAGGATGTTTTTAATGTGTATGAATGAATTTGAGTCTTTAGGTCTGTGATTTGTTCCTCAATTTGTCTTCTTTGGGGAATAAGTAATGTTATGCACCTATCTTCATTTATGTGGTATATATAAATCTCCTATGATAGGTTATAAATGATACTTATTCAATTAATAATATTTAACGATTAATTAGATGTTATTATTTAATGGGGATTTGGAATTAAAAGTTACCAACGTGGTATGGGATTGATGTGACAATCTCATTGTTCCTTAGGATTGTTTAATATTATGATTTCAACGATAACATATTATGATAAAAATCTCAAAAAACCCACTAATTTTCATGTCCTCTATTTATGACATTAGAATACCCTTTTCCCTTCATTTTCATTTCCTTATATAATCATGATTCCAAAAAAAGTTAATGAAATCCGACTATTTTCTCTCTTTGGAAAAAAATATTTTTTTCATTATCCATTTTTTATAAAAATGTTTTAAATACTATTTTAATGCTCTTATAAGATTGTTTAAATTCATTTTTATGTTTTTTTATTTTCAAAAAAAATTCTTAAAAGGGATGTACATTTGGTTTTGAAACCAGGGCCCGTTTTTCTTTTATCAAAATTTTGAATGGAATCTTTGCTTTAGTATGTACGTAATTTCTCTCCATCTTGACGACACATTGTTTAAAATATACCTTTATAACTTTCAAATATTATTTTTAAAGAAAATAAATTTTAATTTATTTATGTTTTAATTTTTTTTCACCATGTAGAGTATATTCTCCTCAAGAAATTTTTACATGATTTTTATGTATTTTTTTACATGTTTTCATTGTTATTTTCAAGGAAAAACATTCATGAAATATTTTAAGGACTTCTAATTTTAAAAAGGTTATTTTCAAAGAAATATTGTTTTTATAAAGATATTTTTTAAATGATTTCTAAATACGCCTTTGTAAATTTTAAAGGTTATTTACAGTGAAAATGATTTTCATAATATTTGTAGGGTCATAAAAATTATGCAAGGAGGAAATCCAATTACCCCAAGACTTGGGAAGGGACCAAACCAGTCCACGTACCGGCTCCCAGCAATAGTACGCAGATGGTTCGGCGAACTACAATTCCACAGACTGGAGTCTTCTACGAAACGGAGGCTGGAGCCCCAACGCGGGCGCGAACCAGGAAGACTGCCGGTGAAGCCAGGCCGGTCCACCGCCGCGAACCGCGCCAACCGGCCCATGCCACACATACCATCATTTGCGAAATGGAGGCGGAGTGCCTATGCGGCCATGAAATACTGTCGTCTGCAGAATAGAGGCGGAGTGGTGCCCAGCCGCGGAGCAATTCCGCGGATCTCAGTTCCTAAAATCCCCAGTTGACCGAGTCATCCGCGGGTGGGGATTCCTTCATGGGATTCTGCAAAAATTGTCGTGTGCTATATCCCCTTCACGACTCTATAAATATTCACCTAGGGGAATCCAAAATAAAAAGAAGAGGGAAGGATGGGTGAAAACTCATGGGGAGACGCTGGAGAAATCAGTCCCAGCGGTAATGTTCCGCGACCATCCGTGAACCCCATATCGTCCGCGGATGCACTCTTCCACCTAGAGGGGAAACCAAACCGCGAGCCACATGCGACCACCTCCTTCGTATACGACCATCTCCTTCGCGGATGGCTATCTCTCCCGTGGACCAGTGTGATTCGCAAAATGGAGGCGGAAACCCCTCCGCGTGCACGATGTAGGACGGGCGCCAGACCCTTTGCAGACACCCTTCGCGGACAGCCATCCTTCGTGAATGGCCATCCTTCGCGGACAACAGCCTTCGCAGATAGCCTCCTTCACGGACAGTATCCTTCGCGGATGTTCATCTCCTCCGCGGCTAACTCCTCTACGGACACCCTTCGCGGAGAACCAAACCGCGAGCCACATGCGGACAACCCTACGCGGTCGGCTCCTTCGCGGACATCCCCTCCACGGCCGTCTCCTATGCAGCCCACCCCATGCGAAAAAACCCATGCACTCGCTGGTCCATACCGTGGGGACTGTGCCCCCGTACCCCCACTCAGGATCAGTGCCGGGCTACGGTCCCAGCCCTCCAGGCCGGTCCCTTCGCTTCCGTCACTGACCCCCATGAAAAATAGAGAGTCGCACCACGAAAGTTTCGGGCCGGGTCAACAGTATTTCACATTGCACCCCTGTGCCGCCCCAACATCCGTCCTATAAATTCCATGAGTCGAGCTACTCTTCATGATTCCCCAATAACCCCATTTCCTAGCTCTTTTTTCTAGGTTCATCCAGAAAGGTCCGCCCTTGCGTAAGTACCTCACCAACCATTTCTAGGTCTCTCCTACCTAGTCTTCCTGACCACATGACGTTAAACTGTATGGCCATCATTCCAACCACATGAAGTTAAACTGTATGGCCATCGTCCTGACCACATGACATTAAACTGTATGACCATCATCCTGACCACATGACGTTAAACTATATGGCCCTCGTCCTATCCATATGATGTTAAACTATATGGAAATAGTCCTCTCTACATGATTATAAACCATAAAATTCCATGTCATTAAATAATTGGATGCCTCTTTCTCCATGCAAGATATTCCTTATGCTATGTTTATAGTGGCATAACTTCAAGAGCGCTGGAATCCATTCAAACATTCCATCACTCCACCTCATTCTTTGCGTGTCCTTCATTCGGATATTAATCATATTTCATGTCTGAAGGGACCCCCTAACGACCTGGCCTCATACCGCATCGGCTCACCTATCGTCCTGGGCCAACGCCCTAGAAGACTTTGGACAACACTTCGAGATAGGTCCTGTGTTTCGAACATGGTCAGCAGTCGACCCTCATTTGTTCATCCCCATTTCTGGCTAACGCGATATGGATGTTGTGTTTCGAACATGGTCAACAGTTATCCCCCATTTCTACGCCACCCTCATTGCGTTCCAAATGTTGGGCATGTAATTCACACTATTCATCTCCCTTTGTTCGGACTAATTCCAACGCCTTTGGCATTTTCCCGCTTGTGAACTTGCGCATATGTGTTGGCCCCCATTATATTCCTCAACCCACCAATGGGTTCAAATGACCTCATGGCCAGACATGATGAAGAAACCATGGGCGTCCAACCCGGAGTAAGCCTCAACTTAATGGGATGCCCTCATGCATAAGCCCCACTCCACTTCTCACAGATGCACCTTTCGCGACGTGATACTCTGGTCCCTGCTACCTCTTGTTTCTCACACCGAGCATGACTCACATGGGCTTAGAGTAAGCATCGACCCTAACATCCTCTTCTGGGCCTCCTTAGAGTGTAAGCCCCAATCTATCATTCTAGGCCTCCTCAGAGTGTAAGTCCCAATCCATCACCATGGGCCTCCTCAAAGTGTAAGCCCCAATCCATCGCCCTGGGCCTCCTCAGAGTGTAAGCCCCAATCCATCATTCTGGGCTGCCTCAGAGCGTAAGTCCCAAGCCAATGCAAACTACATGGACTTTGATCCCTACCTCCTAGGTAGGGTATGTAGGAAGCCTCCAAGAGGTTCAAGCCTGATCACCATCGGACATCCGGGTCCACATTCACATCGGTTCTCCAACGCTCCCCTTTCAAACTATGTGGAATTTGATCCCTGTCCCCTAGGCATGGTACATAGGAAGCCTCCATGAGGTTCAAGCCCAAAAACCTGTCGATTCGACTATCTTCACATCGGTTCACCGCGTCACTCCTAGTTCCACCTCAATGAGTTCTGACTTCACGGGGTCATTAATCCAACGAGGGATGGTAAACCTCATGCCTAAATTATTCTGAAACCCCTTGCGTCCAGTTGACCATTGACTACCAGGGTTAAATCTATGGATAGTATGTTTGGGTATAAACCAAAGATTCGCGAACATATGAATATGTCTTAAATCTATAAGAGTTTCCTAGAACAGGCAATAATTCCCCCCCAAAAGGGTGCGATGAGCCCGACTTCCCATCCTCTCGACCAATATGAGTTCTTAAGAGTCACTGGTCAGACCATCCGGCGAATGCCTGCCTTTGGAAAACAGGTCCACGCGTTATTAGATACGGACCCATTGGGCATTTCGAGACTGAAACCCCAAAACAAAAATGGTGAACCCGACGTGAATCTTTAACTAGACATGACAGATTTAACTTAATCCCACCCTGTACCCCCTTTTACTCACAAGGAGGGACAAGTAAGGTTATTAATTATGCATGGGATCATGAGATGCTTCTTTGACGGGTTTTCTTCTTGTATTTGCTAAAATGTTTTGCAGGTACTACCTTCAGAACTCCCTTCGATCCAATGGCATCCCGAAGGAAATCAAAAGTGCGTGCTTCCAACAACGTAATGACCGGACGTTCTCACCTACAGAGGACCCCGTCACCCACCCATCATCTTCAACTCTGGGTCTCAGACGTGCTGATCCGAGAGTACCACGTGAACGGTACTCTCAAAACAGTGGAGGCGGCCATGCATGCCCTCCAATCTTCTAGAACTCATCGGTCGCCTACCCAGCAGCAGCCGTAAAGGCAGATCCAGACATCCCCTATTGCTGTCTCCAACTGTTTTAGGAGTCTATCCCTGGAACGGGACAATACGTACCTCCCTTATCTTATGGAGGCCGATGAGGTCAATGTTGAGGACTTCATCCCCACTGAACGGGGGTTCCTCTCCAAGCCCCCCTCAGGAAGATGTCATCGCGGTCACGCCGCGACCCATCATCCTCGCGCTGAGGAGGATGTCTCCCTGAGGATTCAAGCCCACGTTCCCCGAGCTCCGGCCCCTCGGACCGCCCGACGAGGGCGGCAGACGTACAATCAGGGACCAATTATCACCCAGGTCCCTGAGGAGGAGCTCTGTTGCCCAACCACGGAGACGTACCACAAATAGGCACCTACACCTGTTCGCTCCTCGCAAGCCCTCCATCCTGATATGGTAGCATCATACAAGCCGGTGCGCATCCCCTTCGATCTCCATCAAGCCCGTAACTCACCCTGGACGACACTTACCAAGAAGGAACCTCTCCTTGCCCAGGGTTGTGAAGCCCACCAACCTGACGTGGTGGTGACCTGGCACCTGCAGGCCTAGCTCCCAGCAGTTGCTTCTGACACCCGCCATCCTGATATGGTGGCGATCAACAAAGCCCGCCACCCAGATGTGGTGGAAAATCACAGGCGGGCACGTCTCACCGCCAAAAAAAGCCACCGTATCGATACGGTGGGAAACCAATATATGCAGGGCCAGCTCCCTGAGGATGCAAGTAAAGTCCACCATCCCGATGTGGCGGCAAACAGAGAGATAAACTGGCATATCTCGGTACAGGGGCATATTCTTTCACCTGCTCCGACACAGGAGAACTGTCATTACCCATTGACCACCGGAGGACCGGAGAAGGATATTCCTACTCCGATACTGGAATGGGCATTCATACCCATTACAGCCAAATATGTCTCTCTACATACCCTGGAAATGATGGAGGACCAGGTATCGATCCCAGATCATATCTTGCAGACTTTCCAGAATAAAATTGCATCAGCAGCAACAGCAAGGACTCGGGCCCGTGATCCCATCTCCCCAATTGAGGCAACTCATCTAAGATATGAGATATCTGCCTTAGAGAAGATTTGCATCCCTCCTTTTTTCCAGGAGGGTCGCCGGCCATATTCTGCGATGCAAGGGCAACCAGATCGAGCAGCTTCACTCATTCCAACTGGGGGACACCCGTCCATCACGGTGGATGCTCCAGAGCAGGCATATATCCCTTATAAAAGTCAAGATTTTTTCCGGTGTATCCCAGCAGCATCACAATACCCAATTAGACAGGGAACCAAAGGTGAAGGCCGTTGTCAACAACAGACGGTCCCAGCTACCCACAAGAAAGCGCCCTAAACGCGCCGAAGGCAGCCGGAAAATAAAGTCGGAGTTCATGACTCCGCTCTGCTGGAAGCTGGGGTTCCCAATGATGCTATGCATACATCAAACTCTCAGAACCCTACCCACCCATTACCATATTATGGGAGTGGAAGTAGCAGTTGCGAAGGTCCTCCCCGCAATGTTTCTACCAGCAGCTCTGAAGGTTCTCCCCAGAGCACCCGTGGGGGCCTCCCCCACGGGCATATAACGATCGATCACGAGAGCTCATCTTTTGATCCGAGTCACGAAGACCATCCACGTGACCAGAAGATCGACCAGTAATAAGGTCCTCCACTTGCTGCGGTCCACCCTGAAGGTCCTCCGCGGGGTATACACTGCAATCACTCTATATGAAGTTGGACCACAGATTATGATAGTAGTCCTCGCTACCATAGTCTCAACTGTGGATTCCCTCTCCGCATTGATGTCTCATCATGACAAGAAGGTCCTCCCCTTGTCGTAGCCTGCCCTAAAGGTCCTCCCCAGGGGTTACGCTGCAACGAAACTCCACGTAGCCAGGCATCAGATCACGGTGGTAGTCCTCTCCACCCTGATTACGGTGGTCCTCCTCGTAGAGATGTCAAGCAACGATAAGGCCCTCCCCTCATTGTGGTACATTCTGGAGGCCATCACTAGGACGTATCCCACAGATATTCTCCCTACGGCAGCAGTAATGGTAGTCCTCGCCATTTCTGCAGCTGTGATGGTAGTCCTCTCCACCACGACCGCCATTGCGAAGGCCCTCCCCACATTGGCCCCAAGCAACAAGAAGGTCCTCCCCTTGTCACGGTGTGTCCTGAAGGTCATCCCCATGATGCACATCGAACGTCAAGACATGATTTTCATCCTCACCATGATGGCAGTTCTTGCGAAGGTCCTCCCCATAACGATGCTAAGTAGCTAGAAGGTCCTCCCCTTGTTACGACACGCCTTGGAGGTCCTCCCCAGGGTGTGCACTGCAAAAGTCCTCTATGTAGTGAAGCATCAAGGAGTAATGGTAGTCCTCGCCATTTCGGCCGCTATTGTGGAGGTCCTCCCTGCGATGGCATATCATATCGATAGGAAGGTCCTCCTCCTGCTGAATCAAGCACCGAAAAGCCCTCATATGCGGAGGCACTCAGAAGGATGGGATCAAGCATGTCAGATTCCCAATTAGTTACCGAAGACATCGTTCTACAATCAGGATATGGTCCAAGGCTGCGTTCATCCTCTGAACCACCTCAGAATCTCCCACATAATGATTCATCACCTACCTGTCCCACTGCCTCCAACCACATTGGCAGCGAGCGTCTTAGTTGGGCCGACCAGGAAGAGGAGTCACTAGCGTAGGAGTATGCTGATATGCTGCACCTGAGGAAACTACTGGCCAGGGATGATATACCAGTTATGTTTTGGCCTACGACCACCTCTCAGTTCGACATACCCAGAGAGTTGTCGGAAGAATGCGTGCACGGTATCCACCATAATATATGGAAAACCCTCTGCCAATTGAAATCAAGATTCCTGCCCTATGACGGGTATGTAGACCATGTCAAGACAATAGGAGACCTCTTGCATCACATCAACCTAGAAGATCTTCCTTCAGCACGACAACAACGACCCGAGAGGCGTAAAGGAAACATGGAGATAGCCTGCCTCCGTGCGCTGCACCAACTGCGCTGCCTCATCGGTGAAGCTACAATGGGAGTCCATATCAGGGGATGTGGGGAACATGGAGCTCTGTATTTCACTCCGCTCCCTACCCAACAGAACCTATTTGGCATAGTGTCTTGCAATGTCATCACATCAAGAAGGCAATCGAGTGGTCTCCCTGTTCAGGTAAGGCAACACCCCCAGCAGAGTCAGGCCTTGAGTAAGTCCCAGAAGCGTCAAGCCCGATGGGAACAAGCTATTCAAGAACTCCTAAATCAGGCCACCGAGAGAATACAACAGGAATCTCACCTAAGAGAGGCCAATCAACGATCTTTTCCTGCCTCCCCATAAGGGATTGATCCATAGGTGAATTCAACACCAAATCCGGTTCACCCTCGAATGGGGGAACGCGAGGTTAGGCAGGTAGTGATAGCCGCAGCCACTGCCGCAATCCAGGGTCAACCCCAGCCTGTAGGGCTGGGGGAATTTTTAATAACAAATGCCCCCGTAAGACCAATAAAACCGGGAAGAGACTCGATGTCCAAGGAACGGGGCCAACCCCTGCCCTCAGGGCTGGGGGTATTATGACCCCCTCAACAACAACCTCCCCCATGAGAGTCAGTATTATATCATCTAGGGAGGACAGTCAGAAGAGGAGGTTCCCTTCCTATCCCGTCATTTGAATCATCACCCCCTCCGAGTGGAAGGCGCACCGTAAGGTCGCATCAAAGAACTCTTCGCGTCACCCTTTGTTAAGAAGTCTGAAGTCAATCCCAGGACACAAAAGGGAAGGCCAGTAGAAGATGCAAGAGATCCTCTTCCTATTTGGAAGATGACGTCCTCTCCACCCCGCGATATGCATTCATCAACGCCATAGAGCCTAACCCCATGGGTGACACTGGGGAAAATGAAAATCCGAATGGATCGGGAGACGATAGTTCCGGTCAGGCTGTGACTCACAACGAACCACCAAGTGTGTACACCCGAAACCAGAGGGCCACCCTAAATATGGCCGTCCTTCTAGCCAACCCTCCTCCACCTACCCTGTGAGCTTCTAACAAGGATAAGAACAAAGGACTAGTTACCCTTAACCGACCTCCTTCTCTCGACAAAGATGAGCCACTCACGCTCGAAGAGAGATTCACTCGACAGGAAGAGGAGATGAAAGAATTGAGGCATCTTAACGTCGAGATACTCCAGAGGAACCACCTTATTGAAAGTGCGTCCCAGGAGGAGCCACATCATGCACCTCAAAGACTAAGGTTTTACCCAGCAAACGAAACATGGTCAGGGTTCCCGTCCAACGAGGCGCCCGACCTGTCCAACTACCTAAACGTAGATTTAGATGAATACCATGACTTACCTCCACTCAGGAAGCAACCAGAGCGAGTACGCTTGAACCCTCCGAAGGTGCCAGAAACAGCACATGCACCCCTGGTGCCGGCCAATCCGAATCCTCAGGAAATGACTCAGGCTACACCTGCCCAGGACCGGGCCTAGTAGGATGTAAACCAGGGTCTCACCAACACCATCGAGGAACTAATAGCTCGATTGGAAGCGATGGAAGGTCGACGCGCTCTGACACAGCTAGAGCGGAAACCCTACCTAGATTGGGTGAGCAGCACACCACCTCCACCCAATTTTGGGAGCCCTGTATTCCCTATCTTCAATGGATCAGACGATCTGGAACAACATTTGAAGCACTACGCATCCTATTGCGACCCTATGATGGGGACTCCGGAACAACAAGAAGCAGTGAAACTCAGATGCTTCGTACAAACCTTTCAAGGATCCGCCTTCGTCGGGTATACGAGTCTGCCAGCCCAGTCAATAAAGAGTTGGGAGGACCTTCGGTAACAATTCCTATTCCACTTCAGCTCAATGTTACCTAAAACAACGGTCAGCGATCTCATGAACTGCAAGCAGAGAGAGAACGAGAGGGTCTCAGATTTCACCACCAGATGGAAAGGTCTGACCTATTACCTGAACATGCCAATGCCTCAAGATGAGATTCTAGCCATATGCATCGATAATATTCGAGATGAGCTGCGAACACCACTCATACCTGTGGAGTGAACCACTGGATTCCGCCATCTCTTGGCCATTGCCCAGAGAATTGAGGACTCCATGCAGCGGACTAATTAAAAGTCCCGAATAGCCTCGCGGGCTCCTGTGAAAAGAGCCCCTAGAGCTGAAGCGTCTGCTGTCACACTCAAGCCATCCCCTATGCCCGCTCCACCACTCATGCCTCCACCAAATCATCAAGGGCCTCCTGCATATCAGTGGACGCCTCTGCCTAAACGGGATGATCAGCGAGGACCGAAGCAAAACCATTTTGAGGAACGAAGACAAAAAGTATACTTGTTCCGGGATGATCAAGTCCGTGGCTACTTCATTGCCGCCATGAACTGCAACTTTCTCCGCCTTTCGGAGCTAAGGAAACCTGAAGAGGTCAGCCTCAATGATAGGCCAGATTACTACCCCTACCATCGGATGTTGGGACATAGTATCCTAGAATTATTCATCTTCAAAGACCTCCGCAGAGGATGGTAGACTCCGGGCAGGTCAAGCTAGGATGACCCCCAGCACATGTGGCATGTATCTAAAACACCAACTCTAACAAAGAGAATGGGTGGCAGAAAGTCACCAGCAAGAAGGGGCAGAAATTTGACAGCTGGATGACTCGGAAGACTATCAACCAAGCCCAAGGCATACTCTGACCTTAACTACAGCAGCCGATGTTACCACCAATATCCGTTGAAGCCACAAAGCTGACAATATCAACCTCACAACCCTCCACGAGCTGGTCATCCGGGCATAATCAAAGAAGGAGGAAACAATCTCAAGAGGATTAGTCCGCAACGGGGCCAATGTTAGTCCTGAACCTTGAAGATTATATACCCTCGAATTTGGCGCCACAGGCACCGACCCACCAAACAGCACCATCAGGGACAACCGACCAGGTTGACCTGGTAGAGGATGAAGATCCAATCTTTGGTTTTATTAACGTCATCCATCTTATGAAATCATTCCCTAACGAAGGGTATGGTTATGAACCTGAGTTCCCTACACGAGGAGCCAGGAAGAGGAATCGCAGAGGTAGGGGATACCAGGGGAGGCGCAACCGCGGCCGAAACCAACCCTACGGTTGGACCCTGGCCCAAACTGTTAATATCGTGGAAACCTATGGGAGAGCCCTTCAATGGACTCAGTAGGAGAAAGAATGCCCCTCCACCTCCACAAGCAGCCACTCTGGCCCTGTTATTATGCGATACCCACCAGAGGAGAAAAAAGTGTTTGGCCGACTAGTGCACACAAATAGACCGGCTGGCCCAAGTCCTCAAAACGTGGGAACACCATCGATATCCGACCCCACAGCCAGTCCCTCCTCATCAAATTCTCCAGCCCCTAAAGCACCCGCTAAGACTGTCCTTCCAACGGAGAAGCGTTGGCCACTGGAGCAGAAATATGATATCCTTAAGTAGCTGGCATCGGTACCAGCCAAACTATCCATCCTGGATACCCTGAGTCTGTTAGCAGACCTTAGGGAGGTGCTTATATAAGCTTTGATCATCCCCCAAGAGTTTCAAGATGAGGTAGCTGTCGCCGAAATTTACCAGACGGAGACTAACCCGGATGAATGCAATGTGGTGATTTCCTTCACTGATCAGGATGAAGATGCCATCATGCAAGGACACATCAGACCACTGTATGTGTCCGACACACTGAATGGTATCGAGATCCATAAAGTCTTTATAGAAAATGGCTCTGGAGTTAACCTCCTTCCCCTAAGGACACTCCATAAGTTAGGCTATAGTGAGGACGACCTAATTCCCTTGGCCACAACCCTATTGGGTTACGACAAGAGTGAGCAAAAACCAATGAGACAAATTAATATAAAGACCCATTTTGGTGACCTGGTAGCCTACGCGGAATTCCTGGTGGTCCGGCAGAGAACAACATTCAATGCCCTACTGGGAAGGCCGTGGCTCCATAATCACATGGTCGTTCCTTCATCCTACCACCAGTGTATCAAGTACGAAATCAATGGACAAAGTGGAAGATTGCACACCGACAAGGCCCCTTTTGAGCTCTCTGAGTCACATTACATTGATGTAGGGTTCTATGAGAAAAATAAAAAGAAGCCTTTGGTCGATGGTGTCAATTAGATCCCCGCTCCAAATGTCCTAGAAATGGTTCCTGACGACCCCCTCAGGCAGCTTGGCAGAGATTATGTCCTGCCAATCAACCATGTCGAGAGTAGGAGTTCAAGTATGGACACACACTCGAATGTCCTCATGAATTCATCCATAATGGCCGAGTACGACAATGCGGGAACGTCCGCCAACCCTCGATCTGGGAACAGATACTCAAGCGGGGATGCCCATGATGCCTCTCCCTCAAACCCTTGAAGGCTCAGACCGGAAACTCTCTCCTCGTCGGATTAAGAATATGAGGACATGGGATAAGAAGAGGGGGAAGATCTCAGGGATGCACCTCCTGCATTTGAGGAAGGTATCTCCACCACGGTGGACGAGCTCAGGGAAATAAACCTGGGTACCAAGGAAGATCCGAGGCCTACTCTCATTATCACAACCATGTCCCCCAAGGAGCACGAGGTATATACCTCTTTCCTGAGGCAACATTGGGATGTTTTTTCCTGGAATTACACAGAAATGCTGGGACTCGATCTCAAAGTGTAAACACATCATCTGGGTCTTCCAGAAGACCACCGGGGCTATAAAGAGGCCACTAGAAGGACACATCCCTCACATGCCGCCAAAATAGAGGCTGAAGTCAATAAGATCATTAAAGTAGGAATCATTCAGGAGGTCCAGTACCCCATTTGGTTAGCCAACATCGTCCCTATCAAGAAAAATAACGGACAAATCCGCTTCTGCATTGACTTCAGAGATCTCAATCGACATTATTTGATAGATGATTTCCCGGTCCCGATCCCCGAATTATTAATCGATGCGACGACCGGGTATGAGGCTCTATCCTTCATGGATGACTATTCTAGATATAATAAAATCAGTATGGCTCGAGAAGATGAGGAATCCACTGCCTTTAGTTCTCCTCAAGGGGTATTTTGTTACAGGGTCATGCCCTTTGGTCTCAAGAATGCTGGCGCCACATATCAGCGTGCCATGAATCGGATCTTTAAACCATTCCTGGGGAAATTCGTTGAATGTTATGTGGACAACCTGGTGGTCAAGTCCAGACAGCGCGCAGATCACCTTTTAGACCTTGAGACCGTCTTAAAAAAACTCCTACAACATAGGTTGAAGATGAACCCCTTGAAATGCGCCTTTGGGGTTACCTCAGAGAAATTCCTTGGCTTCGTCGTACGCCATCATGGCATCGAAGTCGACCCTGAGAAGACAAAGGCTATCCTTAGATTACCACCTCCCCAAAATCTCACTGAGTTGAGGGGATTCCAAGGACACCTATCCAATATTAGGTGGTTCATAGCCAACCTAGTAGGAAAATGTTTTCCCTTCATCAGGTTAATGAAGAAGGGGGTCACATACCAATGGATGGATGACTGCCAAGAGGCGTTCGAAAACTTGAAGAAGTACCTTTTAATTCTACCGGTGCTCATGCCCCCAGTTGAAGGAAGTCCTCTCATCTTGTATGTGACAGCCTTAGACTGATCACTGGGAGCCTTCCTCGCACAAAAGAATGACACCAGCAGCGAAAACAGTCTCTATTACCTCAGCCGAACAATGATTGATGCTGAGACCCGATACTCAAATATCGAGAAGAGTTGTTTGGACTTGGTCTTTGTGGTTCAAAAGTTGAGACATTATCTGCAACATCATGAGGTCAATTTGATCTCGTGGAGTAACCTACTCAAGTACATCCTCAGCCAACCGATGCTAACCAGACGCCTATACCGATGGGCAGTCATCCTACAACAGTTTGAAATTCGGTTTGTGCCTCAGAAATCCATCAAGTGTTAGGCATTGTCAGACTTTCTAGCAGAGCACTCTTTGATGGGGACCACTGCACTGGATGCCGAGCTACCTGATGAAGACATCTTCTCGGTTTGAGAGGGGTTCTCGACATGGGAAATGTACTTCGACGGTGCATCCCGAAGCCCAACCGGGAAGAGGATGGAGGATCGCAGATTCAACAAAGTGGGTTTGGGAATAATACTTGTGTCCCCAGAAAAGGCAGTCCTTCCATATTCCTTCCTCCTATCAGAGGGATTTATGAACAATGAATCAAAATATCAAGCTCTCATTGCAGGCCTGGAACTCTCACTCCAGGCACAAGTACGACAGGTTAAGGTAAAAGGTGACTCGAAGTTTGTCATCAAGCAAGTCAATGGTGACTATGATATTAAAAAGGAGGAGATGACCCCCCTGTTTGACCATGTACGAGGGTTAATGGCATAATTCTCCATAGAAACAACATTGACCTATATTCCTCGGTCTCAAAATGCTCAGGTTGATGCATTAGCCAACGTGTCCACAACCCTAGCTGACCCAGGACGGGATGAAACAGTTATCAGTATTGCTCACCGTCGAATGGTATTTCCATTTGTTCACACCAATAAGGAAGAAATCCATGAATTCAGTCCTGTCCCCGAGCCATATGTTCCTGCCACCGACAGGATGACCCCCATTGCAAACTACCTTCAATGGGGATAAATTTCATCAGACAGGGCTGAACGAGAGAAAATACGGAGAAGGGCAATCAACTTTGTCCTATATGGCGGTGCTGGTCAGCAAGAGGTCCTCTACAAACGAGGCCTCGATAGAGTTCTCCTCAGATGCATTGATGAATAAGAAACCGCCGTCGTAATGAATGAAGTACATGCCAGAGTGTGTGGAGCACATCAACCAGGGACCGAGCTTTCCCATCAGGTTCGAAGGCTTGGGTACTACTGGCCCACAGTGGCACGGGACTGCGAGCATTTTACCACAAAATTCCACTCATTCCAGATTCATGCCAACTTCATACACCAACCCTCAGAGTTACTTCATCAAGACAATTACTCTTGGCCTTTTTCCATATGGGGAAAGGACGTCGTGGGACCATACCCTCCCTCCATGGCCAAACAACTGAAGTATATCCTCACAGCAACTGACTTCTTTTCCAAATGGGTAGAAGCCATACCCCTCAAGGAAGTCAGGGTAAGAAATATTTTCAGCTTTGTGAAGACCAATATCATCACCAGATTTGGTGTCCCTCATACCACACTGACGGACAACAGCACCAACTTCTGTTCTGCTGAATTGAAGAAACTATACCACGAGTATGGTATCAAGGATAACCACTCATCCTGCTACCATGCAGCGGCCAACAGACAGATAGAGGCTTTCAACAAGACCTTGTCCAATATTTTCCAGAAAATGGTGGACAAAGACAAGAATTCATGGCCAGATAAGCTCCTCCATCAATTTTGGGATTATCGAACCACAATCCGCACTGCTACTTGGACCACCCCGTACTCATTGTTGTACGGAACAGAGGCGGTCCTGCCCATTGAACTCTAACTTCCCTCACTTCGTGTTTCCATCTATGATCAATTATCTGATGATGAGCAGTCAGAAAAGTGGCTAGGTGAATTGGAACAGCTAGACGAGAAGCGGTTGAACACTTTTCACCATCTAGAGGTATACCAGATTCGGATCGCATGAGCCTTTAATAAAAAGGTCCGTCTCTGGTCTTTCTTGGAAGGAGAATTGGTATTGGTCCTCCGGACACCAATGATACCTGGCAAGAAGCCTCCAAAGCTGGATCCCAAGTGGGAGGGACCATACGTTGTACACAAGGTCTACTCCAATGGAGCATGTACCCTAATCTCCATGAATGGTCAAGTCACCACGACTCCAACCAATGAGAGATTCCTAAATAAGTATTTCACATAGAAACCGAAAGCAGTGTACGTCCTCACCGTACAACGTTAAACTGCATGGAGTTCGTCCTCACTGCATGATGTTAAACTGCACGGAGTTCATCCGAGCTGCATGACGTTAAACTGCCAAGCACCCAATGGTCCAAACTCTATGACCCTAAACTAAGAGTATCACGTCCTCACTGCATGACATCAAAATTCATGGAGTACTTACTCACCGCATGAAGTTAAACTGTATGGAGTACGTCCTCACCGCATGACGTTAAACTACATGGAGTTCTTTCGTACCGCACGACATTAAACTGCACGGAATCTAATAATGCCCCTCGTCCTAACCACATGACGATAAATTGTATGGCTTACGTCCTCACCACATGACGTTAAACTGCATGGATTTCGTCCTTACCGCACGACGTTAAACTACACGGAATCTAATAATACACCTTGTCCTAACCACATGACGTTAAACTGTATGGCTTTCATCCTTACCGCACGACGTCAAACTGCACGGATAATAAGATTTAAAAATGCCTTCTTCCCCTGTGTATGGACCAGACCTACATGGGGTGTATTCCTCGTCCTAACTGCATGATGTTAAACTGTATGGATTTCAGAGAACTACGTACGACTTGATTCTTGCCCTCGCAGGATACATAGTGACGCCAGGATCCCTTATCCTGGGCCATCCAATCCCAAATGAAAGTTAAGAATGCCTTCTTCCCCCCGTGTACATACAAGACATGCATGGGGTGTATCCCTCATCCTCACCGCATGACATTAAACTGCACAGACAAGAAGTTTTAATAATGCCCCTCTCCACCCGTGTATGGACCAGACCTGCACGGGGTGCACTTCTTTTAGAGAACTACATATGGCTTGATTCCTGCCCTCAAAGGATACGTAGTGATGCCAGGATCCCATCCTGACCCAGCCACTCCCAACTAAAATAAAATAAAATTCAAGCAATGTCCCCTTCCCCCGTGTATGGACCAGCCCTGCACGAGGTGTACTTCTTCCAGAGAACTACGTGCGACTTGATTCCTTCCATCACATGATACGTAGTGACGCCAGGGTTCCCCGTCCTGGCCCAACCCCCAGAATAAAATATAAAAATTCCCTTTCCCCCCATGTACGGACCAGACCGGCATGGGGTGTACTCCTCATCCTTATTGAAAGATGTAAAACTGCACGGATATAAAGATTTAAAAATGGTCCCTTTTCCCCGTGTATGGGCTAGACCTACACGGGGTGTATTTTTGCGTCCTTGCCGCACAATGTTAAACTGCACAGACAATAATGTTAAAAATTCCCCCTTCCCCCGTGTACAGACCAGACACTGTACGAGGTGTATACCTCGTCCTTACCGCATGACTTAAAACTACATGGACTTCGTCCTCATCGCATGACGTTAAACTGCACAGACTTCATCGAGACCCACCCAAGACACATGGCGATACGAGATGTAGATACTGCTTGCACATTTGGATGCATCCTCTCCATACATCAGACTCCAAGACCCGGATAATTATGGATCTTCATAACCACTCATGGCCATCGAAAGTGTAAAGTCACCGAACCATGGAAACCTTTGCATGAATATGCATACCATGCCCTCAGTGGCTCTGTATATTGATAGCCCCTGGCCTGTCTACCAAAGGAAATATTTCCTCGGGCGACACTCTTCCTAGCTCCGTACGCCTACCGGCCTCAGAGCCGCTGTATCACATCTCCCGATCCAAAAATATATGGATCAATGGTTTACAAGTTCATTCCCCTTTTCACATCCAAATGTTTCCAGGGTACCCCTACCTGGCTGGCCTATGTGTCCACTGGTGGTTCACATAGCGACCTGCGTCAACGAACATATAGCCGGGACTAGGCTAATTTGACTCAAAGGACAATTGCAGTGAAGATGTTTCTTGTATACTCGGACACCATTATCCCCACGTGCCAAACTCTGCACTATGAGCAATCGCAGATTCTCGTAATCATTCATGGACATCGGAAGTGGAAAGTTATCGACCCGGGGACACCTTTGTATGACTATGCAAACCATGCCCTTAGCGGATCTGTATAATGATAGCCCCTGGATCATCCATCAAAGGCAATATTTCCCTGGGTGATACTCTTCCTAGATCCGTACGCTTACCGGCCTCATAGCCCCCACACCACACCTCCTAATCCGGGAAAACTCAAAGTTGCAGTTTACGACCTTAATCCCCCACCTTGTTCTAAGTATATCAGAACATATTGAGCCAGTTATCCTTCGAGTAACTATAGTAATAGTCACCCAATGGTCCGAGCTCTATGTCCGCTAAACTAGTAGTACCTCGTCCTTACCGTACGACATGAAACAACATAGAGTAAAGGTACACCCCTGTGCACAAAATAAATCAGCGCAGGGAGCTCTCAAAGCTTTAATAGCAACCAGGGCCAAGTATGCCCGACATGTTCAGACATTTCCTTCCCTGATGACAGACTTCGTGGCCCGAATAATTGCGGATCTTCAAAACCATTCATGGCCATCAGAAGTGGAAATCCATCGACCCGGAGACACCTTTGCATGACTATGCATACCATGCCCTTAGTGGCTCTGCATATTGATATCCCCTGACCCATCTACCAAAGGAAAGATTTCCTCGGGTGATACTCTTCCTAGATCCGTATGCTTACCAGCCTCAGGGCCTCTGTGTCATCTCTCATGATCCAAGAAGCCCCGGAACCATGATTTACACCATCACCCCTTCAGGTCTTGGACATTCCAGGATACTTGGTCCTAGTAACATTCTAATCAAGAGAGGCCTTTTTTAACTACGTCCTTACCGCATGACTTCAAACGGCACAGAGCACATCTTGGACACTTGGCGTAAGGCTGTAAAGACCAAGCATCAAAAATCCAAGGGAATGCCTCCAAGAAAAAAGAATTTCCACTGGTTTAATAATGCTCATCATCCTTACCACACGACGTTAAACTACATGGTCAATAATCCTTGCTGCATGATGTTAAACTGCACAACATTGGAAAAGGAAAGAAAAATTCCCTCGTCCTCACTGCATGACATTAAACTGCACAACAACCTTTAATAATTCTCTTTGTATTTACCGCATGACACTAAACTACACGGTCAAACCCGTTATGGGTTCAGTAAGGAATGAAGGCTTTTCTCTGTCCTTCAGTCCACGGGTCAGACCGGCACAAACCACCATCTCACACCCACGTAAGAATGGATTACTTCACCCATTCTTGGGAAGTTCAGTCTAGATGTTTTCCCCATATCCAGGCACCCTTTCATCATAAACCATACTCTGTACTCAGAAAAATCCAGACTCTCATAAGCCACCCCTGGTGGTCCCAAATCTCAACTTCCCTGAAGTTTATTGGATATTGGGGGAATACAATCATTGACCTAAGGACACCTTTGCATGACTATGCATACCATACCCTCATAGGCTCTGCATATTGATCACCCCTAGCCCGTCTACCAAAGGCTGGATTTCCTTAGGCAATGATTCTCTCTGTATGCCTCTTGGCCTCCCATCCCCCATGTTTATCTCGAGATTCAGAAACCCTCTGAGTTACAATTTACCAACCTCTTTCACAACCCTTAATGAATATGGTGGAACGTCTCTGACAAGATTTCCGAGGACCAGGAGAAGCCGTTCCATTCCAGATGATGTCCCAGCTGCATGACTTTAAACTGCGCCAAGCCCCAACCATCCTTTATGCTAGATAAATGCTTAGGACAGGAACCTTGCTTCCACACTCCTGATTGATACAGATGTTTTCAAAACCTTTCAGATGTCACATACCCTTTCCAAGCCACCCCCAGTCGTTTTCATAATTCTCCAAGCCACCCATGGTGGTTCCGATAAGCCGGACTTTCATGAATTCCTATGGCCATCATAAATGGAGAGTCATTGACTTAAAGACACCTTTTCACGACTATGCATACCATGCCCTCAGCGGCTCTGCATATTAATCACCCCTGACCTATCTACCAAAGGAAATATTTCCTTAGGCAAGGATCCTCCCACCTCTACACGTCGACACATCTCTCATGCCTTGAGACATGCCCTGCATGTCATTAAAATTTAAACACACACCCACCCAAATGTGTCTGAAGGACACCGAGACATCTTTTAATCAACCAAACCCCATTGGGGCCCTTGTCCCACTATATTTGGTCAAATATGTTCGACCTAAAACATCAGTAATGATAGTACTGACGGTGGGACTTTAAACTGTCCAAAGAAAAGAGGTACAAAGCCTGTTAGGCCGAAAACTCGAAAAGGGATACCTAAGCAAAAGTCAGGCCATACCCGCTAGGTTTACACTAAATGAGATCAGGAAAAATTAGGGAATTAAAAGAAAAGACAAAAATTTTGTTGGTTTTTTCTACAAAACCCTAGAAAAAGTTGAACTATGCTCGCTGAGTCCCTTGGCTCAGTCAAAATTTACAGAATTGTCCAATCACTAATCGATTTTCAGGACCACTCTACATCGAAATGGACTCCTCTTCGTTCTGATCGGACCCCATTCCGATGGGGGGCATTTGTAGGGTCCTGAAAATTCTGCAAGGAGGAAATCCAATTACCCCAAGACTTGGGAAAGGACCGAACCGGTCCACGTACAGGCTCCCAGCAATTGTACGCGGCTGGTTCGACAAACTGTAATTCTGTGGACTGGTGTTGTCCGCGAAACGGAGGCTGGAGCCCCGACACGGGCGCGAACCAGGAAGACCGCTGGTGAAGCCAGGCCGGTCCACCGCCATGAACCGTGCCAACCAGCCCACGCCACGCGTGCCATCATTCGTGAAATGGAGGAGGAGCGCCTATGCGGCCACGGACCACTATCATCCACAGAATAGAGGCGGAGTGGTGCCCAGCCGCGGAGCAATTCCGCAGATCTCAGTTCCTAAAATCCCCAGTTGACCGAGTAATCCGCGAGTGGGGATTCCTTCATGTGCTTCCTAAAAAATTTCTTTGTGCCATATCCCCTTCGTGACTCTATAAATATTCACCGATGAGCATCAAAAATAAAAAGAAGAGGGAAGGACGGGTGAAAACCCGTGGGGAGACACTGGAGAAATCAATCCCAGCGGTAATGTTTAGTGACCATCCGTGGACCCCATATCGTCCTAGGATGCACTCTTCTGCATAGAGGAGAAACCAAACCATGAGCCACATGCGGACACCTCCTTCATGGATGACTATATCTTTCACGGATGGCCATCTACCCCGTGGACCAGTGTCATTCGCGAAATGGAGGTGGAAACCCCTCCACGGGCACGAAGTAGGAAGGGTGCCAGCCCCTTTGCAGACACCCTTCATGGATGGCCATCCTTCGCGGACGACCATCCTTCGCGGACAACAGCCTTCACAGACAACCTCCTTCACGACCATCCTTCGCGGACAACATCCTTCGCGGACGTTCATCTCCTCCGCGGCCGCTCCTCTACGGACACCCTTCCCGGACAACCAAAATGCAAGCCACATGCCACCAGCCCTACACAGTCGGCTCCTTCGCAGAAAACCCCACCATGACCGTCTCCTACGCGGCCCTACCCATGCGGAAAACCCCATGCACTCACTGGTCCATACCGTGGGGCCTGCGTCCCTGTACACCCGCTCGGGATCAGTACCGGGCTACGGTCCCGGCCCTCAGGGCCGGTCCCTTCGCTACCATCACTGACCCCCGTGAAAAATGGAGAGTTTCACCGCGAACTTTTCAAGCCGGGTCAACATTATTTTACATTGCACCCTTTTACCGCCCCAACATCCGTCCTATAAATTCCATGAGTCAAGATACTCCTCATGAGACCCCAATAACCTCGTTTCCTAGCTCCTTTTGCTAGGTTCATCCAGAGACGACCTCCCTTGTGTAAGTCCCACACCAACCATTGCTAGGTATCTCCTACATAGTCATCCTGACCACATGATGTTAAACTGTATGGACATCATCCTGACCACATGAAGTTAAACTGTATGACCATCGTCCTGACCACATGATGTCAAACTGTATGGCCATCGTCCTGACCACATGATGTTAAACTGTATGGCCCTCGTCCTATCCATATGATGTTAAACTATATGGAAATAGTCCTCTATACATGACTATAAACTGTAGCATTCCCTATCATTCAATAATTGGATGCCTCTTGCTCCATGCAAGAGATGCCTTATGCTATGTTTACAGTGGAATAAATTCAAGATCACTAGAGTCCATTCAAACATTCCATCACTGCAACTCATGATTTGTGTGTCCTTCATTCGGATCTTCATCCTCTTTCATGTCTGAAGGGACCCCCTAACGGGCTGGCCTCATGCCACATCGTCTCACCTACTGTCCTAGGCCAAGGCCCCGAAAGACTTTGGACAACACTTTGAGATAGGTCCTGTGTTTTGAACATGGTCAGCAGTCGACCCTCATTTTTTCGTCCCCATTTCAGGCTAACGTGATATGGATGATGTGTTTTGAACATGGTCAGTAGTTATCCCCCATCGCCACACCACCCTCATTGCATTCCAAATGTTGGGCATGTAATTCACACTTTTCATCTCCCTTTGTTCGGATTGATTCCAACGCCCTTGGAATTATCCTGCTTGTGCACTTGCGAATAGGCGTTGTCCCCCATTATATTCCTTAACCCACCAATGGGTTCAAATTCCCTCATGGACAGACATGATGAAGACACCATGGGCATCCAACTCAGAGTAAGCCCCGACTTAATGGTCTGCCCTCATGCGTAAGCCCCACTCCACTTCTCACGGATGCACCTTTCACGACGTGATCCTATGGTCCCTGCTACCTCTTGTTTCTGACACTGAGCATGACTCACGTGGGTTTAGAGTAAGCATCAAACATGACATCCTCTTCTGGGCCTCTTCAGAGTTTAAGACCCAATCTATCATTCTGGGCCTCCTCAGAGTGTAAGTCTCAATCCATCACCATGGGCCTCCTCAGAGTGTAATCCCCCATCCATCGCCCTGGGACTCCTCATAGTGTAATCCCCAATCCATCATTCTGGGCTGCCTCAGAGTGTAATTCCCAATCCAATACGAACTACATGGACTTTGATCCCTGCCTCCTAGGAAGGGTACTTAGGAAGCCTCCAAGTGGTTCAAACCTGTTCACCATTGGACCTCTGGGTCCACATTCACGTCGGTTCTCTAATGCTCCCATTTCGAACTACGTGGACTTTGATCCCTATCCCCTAGGTAGGGTACGTAGGAAGCCTCCATGAGGTTCAAGCCCAACAACCTATTGATTCAACTATCTTCACATCGGTTCACCGTGTCACTTCTAGTGCCGCCTCAATGAGTTCCGACTTCACGGGGTCATTAATCCAATGAGGGATGGTAAACCTCAGGCCTAAATGATTCCAAAACCCCTTGCGTCCAGTTGACCATTTCCTACGAGGGTTAAATCCGTGGATACTATGTTTGGGTATAAACCAAAGATTTGAAAACATATGAAGACGTCTTAAATCTATAAGAGAGTCCCGGAACAGGCAATAATTCCCCCCCAAAAGGGTGAGATGATCCCGACTTCCCATCCTATTAACCAATGTGAGTTCTTAAGAGTTGTTGGTCAGACCATCCAGCAAATTCATGCCTTTGGAAAGCAGGTCCACGCGTCATCGGATACAGACCCGTTGGGCATTTCAAGACCGAAACCACGAAACAATATTTTATAAATTTCTAGTTTAAAAATGGTGATTTTCAATAAATTTTGTTTTTACTAAACAAATTTTCCAAGTGGTTTTCTATAAAAATATTTGTCTATATAGGATTCCATATTTTTTTATTACTTAATCATTAATAAGGATATGATCCAATGATACCATATTTATTCATTCTATGTATGGTTTATTTTTAGGATGAAAATATTATTATGAAACTCATTTAATTTTCCAACATTATGCTATGGTAAAATGTTTTATGAACCATATTTATTTTCATGTGTTTTAATATTATGAATCTTTTTTGATATTGTAGCACACATACGTATGATTTTCACAATGTAATGGGTGAAACCAATATCTACCTCAAATAAATTGCATAATAATGAATGTTATATGATCTTTGAGGGTAGACACGAGGTTATCCCAAACTCAAATAGAGGGTACATAGGAAGATATCCCAAGACCAAAGTAGATATAGAGGTGTTTTGACCAAGCGAAACATGTTATTGATTTCTTAGTGGGTATCCTAGAAATAAGTTTTTATATACTTATGTGTTTTCAATAACTCTATGTATTATGACAATGTTATGACCACATGGAATATGTTCTTTTATTTTATAATTATAATTGATTCTAAAATTCCATTAATTATTCTATGACTTATGTTTATGATCTATGATATGTAGGGTATTCTTTTTAAATGTTATTCTCATGTTCTCATAACTTTATACACATGATATGTTGACATCTCCCTTATTTACCAATACTAAGCACTAAATCTCACCCTTGATATGTTCACATTCACCATTTTATAATGAAATATATTATGTATGATATTTCTATGAAGTTTTTTAGTTTTGAATAACTTAGTGGGAGATGATTTTTCTCACCTATAATCCAGTTATTTATGTTTCCATGTTTCCAAAGGTAATATACTTAAACAATTATGGCATGGATCATTTTGTTTTGTAATTATTATTCATCTAATAAGATTTAATATTTATATCTGAGAAGTTTGTGGTCTCTACAATTGGTATTAGAGTATGGTTTCATTAAACCTATGGAAACTAGGATGAGAATACATTTGAGAGAACTATAACGATAATGATATGTATAAGAAAATATCCTAGAATTTTTGTAAAGGGTAGAGAGAGTGGATTATAATAAATTACATCCTTTTTTGGATACTAAATTTTGATGTGGCTGTGGAATAGATTACTGATGCACCCGATTTGTGTATACATTTCCATATATATAACTGAAAATAAAAACATGTTTTCAGAAAATATCTGTTGTTTTATGAAAATATTCTTTTATTTTGGTGGATCTGTTTACTTTCAAGAGCTTTCTGGCTAAATACACGAATCAAGGGAAGTTTGTGAAAATTTTAAAACTACACGGCGTGTACTTTTATACACGCCGTGTACATCCAGGTAGGGACACAAACCGAAGTAGGGAGTACACGCCCACGTCACCAGGCAGTAGATACATGCCATGTGAGGCGGCGTTACACGCCGTGTACTACTTTCTAGAAGTGGTGGTTGCCGAAGAAAAGTCCACACGCCCATGTGGCCGTTGATGGAGACACAGCGTGTTCCATTTTTACACACCGTGTCTGCTATTCTAGAAGGGGATATCGGCCAAACTTATGATACTACACGCCGTGTATGACGGCACTACAGACCGTGTACACCCAATCACCAGGCGGCACCGTGTTCAACAGTCAAAGACGGCATGTTAGGCCACCTTCCAGCGGAGAAATTGGCACCAAAGGGCGTTGACGAAAAGTACATGGCGTGTACTTTCTATACACACCGTGTAATTTATTTTTCTATAAAAATAGGCCTTGGACTACAGATTTTGGAGTTCAGAACCCATTGGAGGAGAGAGAAGCTCTGATACCACCATTCCTGAAGACACTGAGGTGCCGTCACTCTGCTATCCCACCATTTCACCTTTCGACTTCTTACTTCAACGCTTACACGATGAATCCTTCAGGTATCACGTGTATCATTTTTCTCCTACTTCCTATGTGTAACTAAACCCATCGTGTTGGGGCTGTGGATGAAGGGATCGTAATTTGTATGTTGTTTTATATAGTTGTGTTTGATCGTTGTAATTCATCTTACTCTTCTTAATCCACTGTTAAATATAACTGAGAATTTTGAGCCAGACCAAGAAAATAATTCTCAGCGATACAAAATAAAAGTAATGGTGAAAGCATCCATGACCACTGGAATGATTTCACCGATTCAAATAATGGACTGAACTTAATAAATAATTAAGAACACTGACTACCAGACCAAGGAGTCAACTAATCTAATTCCAAATAAGAGGAACCGGACCAAGGAAATCTTGTAACAAAACGAAATCCAGAATTATTGAGTTATTATGAACAATACAACCATTTAAACAACCTGTAAAAGTACTCCTTAATCACCACAGCCCCGAAACGTCTTTTATTCCTATTTTAAACTCTTTGAATTTACCCGTTGTTTTCTTTAAAACTGTTAATCATTTCTTCAAAGTAAAACAATTTAGTTTCAATTAAAAACCAAAATCAACTCAATCAACTCTAAATTCTGCATACTTCACCTAATTAAGTATTAACTCAATTGAATTCATGCACTCCATTGTTCCCTGTGGATCGACCCCAAACTCATTCTATACTAAAGTTTTAAGAATGGGTAATTAATTTGGGATGCATATAACTTCAATAAACAACAAGGGAGACCAATTACCTAGTGTAAATAACTCAAAAAGTCTCATTGATGTTTACTTGATCTTCACCCAATTCATGAAAATGGGCCTTGCTTCACACATAGTTTGACACTCCTGGGGATATGATTTGAAAATTTGAAACTCTTAATGAACCACCATAAAGGATTTATATAGATTATGACATTGAATGGACTAGGTTAAACCTAAGGTGTCATATATTGAAATTGAGATGTCATGATTTAGATATTATATAAATTTTTTTCCATGATTTTTTGGTTTAACCACTATGAATATTTTTACGAACACTATTTTTTTAGTTAATGGTTGGATCCTAAAGGAACCATGTTAATGATGAATGCAATGGAAAATAAAATTAACTTCCTCATGAGAAAATAAATGTCATAGGTTCTAGAATGAAAAACCTAGTTTTTATTCTTAGATAGCATTCTCAATATATGAATCATGCTGAGCTTCCAAATGGGAAAATGAGGTAACTAAATTTTATTAAAACCATTATGGGTAAACATCCAACTATATTTATTGGTCATAAAGATCCACTAGTTATTGATAAATGTATTAGTTCCATTGAAAAGATACTCTATATTATCTAGTGTTTGGAGCATGAAAATGTCCTTGTTGGCATCTGTCATTTTGGAAGGTGAAGTGGATAAATGGTCAAAATATATCAAGAATACGAGAAAACAATATGAAATTCACTTCATTGAGTGGGATAAGTTTAAAAGATTATTTTTCACTAAGTAATTTTCACATACTCATCGTACGAAAATGAAGAAGGAATTATATGAGCTAAAATTGAAGGATATTGAATCGGTTGGTACCTATGAGGTGAATTTTAAAAGTCTTATGAGGAATGTGTCTGGTATTATCATCCAGCCTGAAAGTAAGGTTGATTGATTATCTAGTGGGGTAAAACAAATTCATTACATAGAATTATACATAAAAGACTTTGATATAAATGAAGAAATTATTTATTGTAATATCGAGGTGGAAATATATATTAGAGTTACACATCAATCACATGATTTTATAATAAAGTAATGAAAAAATTAAGGTAAAAATATAAGAACTATAGATAAAAGAAGATGATATTTCCTTTATTATCTAAGTTCGGAATGAAAAAAATATAAGAAATTATCTAAATGGGAATAAAAAAAATTTACACATGGAAAGGAAGGTCATCGAGCTACTGAATTTGGAAGTGATATGAAGAAGTTTTCTAATGATGAGAATAGAGGGAAAGAACTATAGAAATCACCACCCATGCTCTAGTGGTTTAAGTGTAAGAACTTTGAGGGTTATGTGAATAACTTCCCCAATATAATAGAAAATAGAGATAATAAGCCCCAAAAAATTTTTAAGAGGAAGGAAAAAGGAAAATATTATGAAATAAAAAAATATTAGGTAAATACTGATAATTAAGGAACACTTCTCCACCACTTATTGGTTGGAAATTCCATGTATGGTTTCATTTGAATGACACATATAAAAATATTATTACTCATCCTTACGTGAAATTTTATGTGATTATGATAATTATTTATCTACCTATATAATTATTATAGTATAATGAAATATAATTTAATATTCTATCTATGAAAGGATAAAACTAGGTTTGGAATGGAAAATTTTATGCCTTTTAATAGAGAATATTTAAGGAATAAAAGGAAAATTATCTTTTTGATGCATATATATCTCCAAGTACGATTATCATAAGATTTATGGGTACCATCAGGGGTTTATGATATTAAGGTTGATCACAAGGTTTAAGTATTAGAGATCCATTTTGATATTTTATGTCATTATAGTTTATCATGATTAAGGATATTTTAAGAGACATTTATGGAAATATATCCCTTTATATTTTTGTATGTTTTTGTGAAAATGTAATTTGATAGGGAAAGCCATTACATTTTGTGGACATAAGATTAAAGGCATTTATAACCTTTAGGGTTTATCTAATATTTTATGTTGATGTAATTATTGGTTATCTAAATTTGAGAATATTTTAGGATTTATTTTAATATTGTTTTTGAAAAAAAGATAACTTGGAAGTCTGGAAACAACCAATTGTATCCAGTAAGGCTGTGGGGCTTCAAACATAACCGATGGATTGAAAGGGTATATCACCTACCACTAACCTATGTGAATGTGTATTTATGATGGGACAACATGAATCGAGAAATTTCTGAGTATGTTTATTGGTACATGGTATATTTGTATTTTAAGGCAGACCAAAAATGTCTAAGGGGATAAAACAACCATTATCTATAAATGAATAAAAATGGGAAAAAATCACCATGAATTTTGTAGTCGGACTCACCAAAAAGACTAAAGGGAATATCGATCTATTAATCATTGTGAATCACTATAAATATTCATCACACTTAATCAAAATTAGAGAAGATTTATCTCTTTATTAACTTTTTATAGTATACATTAACTATACGGTAAGATTTCATGGTTATATCTAATCTGGATCTGAGGTTTGACTAAATTTTCTAGAAACTAATTATACAATATCTTCCCATAGAGTTATGTTTCACCACTGAGTATCATCCTTAGACAGGTGGTCAGTCTGAGAGAACAATTAAAACCCTAGAGGATACATTGAGATCTTTTTCAATGGATCTCAATGGTGGTTGGGGTCAACACCTTTATCTAATTGAATATTCATATAACAATAGCTTTCATTCATGAACTCAGATAGATCCTTATGAATCCCTATATGTAAATAAGTGTATAACTCTATTTTTCTAGGTTAAACTTGGATAAAGAGATCTATTTGAACCAAAATTGGATGAATAAATGCCTAAGATGTTTAGGGAAATTCGGTAGCCGAAAAGGGCATAATAAATAGAACAAAAAACAATGGTTATAGTATTCAATGTGATCTAGAACTTGATGTTGTTGAGAAGGTGTTTATATAAATTAGTCTAATAATTAAATAAGGTTAAACTAATCCCTAATTATATCAGTATCTTTGAAATTATTTATCACATAAGGATTGTAGCTTATCATTTATCACTCCCACTAAACCTCTCTTAGGTTCATGATGTGTTTCATATATCTCTACAAATGAAGTATATACAAGATGTATCACATGTAATATACTCAAAGTTCATACCTTTTAAGAATGATATTTATTATGAGAAATGACCTGTTGATATTTTGGATCATACTAATAAAGTTCTATGAAATAATACCACTCACCTTGTCAAAATTTTATAGTGAAACCACTTACTCAAGGAAGATACATGAGAAATTAGGGATGTAGTGAGACAAAAGTATCCTCCTTTTTTTATACCAAAGTGATTAATTTTGAGGTTGAAATTAATTTTAAATGGGTTATAATTTAACACACTGATATTTTAGGAATTACTTTTTTTGAATAAATTTAATTTCATCGATAGCTTGCATTATATGCATCAATAAGTTATAACGAACTGTGATAAATTTTTAATATTATTATTTAAACGTGATCATTATTAAAAATACATTAAACATTGAAGAATAAAGAATAATAACCAAAATATCATTATTAAATATTATTTTTTATAAAAATAAATCATTTTGATAAAAATTACTTAATTTTTAGTAAAGTCTTTATATGTTTTGAAGACAATATTTTATTAAAATAGTATTTTTAATGATTTTTGAGAAAAAATAATAAGATATTTTTTTTCAAAATTTTTGAAAATTTATTTCAAAATATAAAGTTCATTTTTTAAAGTTACATTTCAAAAATTAACTTTGGGTTTTTTATGAAAAGATAAATTCATTAATAAATAGTGAAAATACTGGTTTTTATTGAAAAATACATTTTCTTTTAAATAATGTATAATTATCATTTTTTAAAATGGGGTAAAAAATAACATTAGTAAAATCATATATTTATTAATCCAATTTACATCAATGTAATTAATTTCACATATATGTTTTGTATAAAATTGTTTTAAACTTTTGAGCATTTTCTATTTGGAAAACTAATTTCTCATCATGTCAATAGGTTTAATTTTAAATTAAAATTTCCAAATTATTTTAATTGAATTGGAAAAAAATTATTTCATATTTGAAATCAGAATAATTTATATTATATAATATGCTTGAATTAATTTTTGATCAAAATGAATAGTAAATCCAGTAAAAATTAATTATAGTAGTTAAGGTTAAAATAGGTTTACTGAGGCTTAAACTAAATAAGATAAGGGATCAAATGACTTATAAATTTACCAATCCTATTAAATAGCCATATTGAGACCTTAAAACATCTAGGGATCTATAATTGACTATTTTATAGGATTTTGGATTGTAAAAAATGTTGGTAAACTGTATCCTTTCCAAAAATTTGAAGTCTGTCTTCTCCCCCACTTATTAGAGGCCACACTTCCCTCTCCTATTCACACTTACAAAAAAAATTGGTTTGGAAAATACCTACCCAAATATCTTCCCATATTATTTATACACTTCCTAGAGGCCATAGTTTTATTAGTAAACCCCCCTATGATGTCTTTAGGTGTAAACATAAAGAGCTTCTATGAAGAATAGTTAAAATTCTTAAACCAGTTTTTTTGTTTTATTTCTTCTTCAAAATCCAAAAAATATTAATCAAATATTAGTATATAAAAAAGTATATCCAATATAATGACATTTTATTATGTTAATTTCATAATATATACCCATCTCTAATTCCACCAAATGGGAAATGAAACTGTCATTCGTGTGTACAGTAGACTACAGTCTCACAAACCATTGTTATATGTTTTCCATCACCACCTCTAATGGATATGTATAATGATAGATTTTATATTTTTCAAATATATTAATTATATTATTATTATTATTATTATTTAATTTTAATTTCACACATACCTTCTTACCTTCCAACCCATTATAAAAAAATAATGTTGCTTATATGTATATCGGACAACCGCCTCCCAAGATGATGTGATGTGTTTTTCATTTGTATTCTACATGGATGGTTGTTTGAGAAGATTAAATATATATATATATATATATATATATATATGATTTTTTAATATAATTAAACCTTTTAAATTATGATACCCTATATACATTATAACCTTCAATTCTATGGGGGATACGATAACGTCGTTCCTGTGTACGGTTGACTAACACCTCACAAAGCGATGTGATTTTTTTTCACCAACACTTTTTATGGATGATAATTGGGGTAAATTTAATGAATATATATTATATATATAAAATAAAAATAATTATTTAGAAGAAATCTATTATTTACCTTTCTTTTATTTCATCCTCCAAGAAAATCAAAGCATCATTAAAGCGTATAGACGATCTACCATCTCCATGGAAGGTATATTTAATTTTCTATATCAAACATTTTTAGATTAATATAAGTAAATATATACTGAAAATATATTATATTTGTAAAATTTTTATAAATATTGAGATTATGGAACCATTATAAATATAATATGATCGAAAATAAAAAATCAAAACATACACGAAAAGGAAAGAATTTATTTCCTGAAAGATGATTTTCACATGGAATTGTTAATAAAAGAATAATAAAAGGTCACAATAAAATAATATATGTGATGGTATATATATGTGCATGTGTGTCTGTGTGGTTTAGTAATATATGTATAATAAAATTACATTTATTATACATGAGGTTCATATGTGTAATAAGGATGTCAAGACCTATGTGAAGGGATTTTTTTTTCAATTTATCTTCTTTGGGACATTCATTAAATTATTCACAGATATTATTTTATGAGGTTTATATACAGACACTTTTATAGGTTATATAATTAATATCACTATATTCATGATATTTTAAGAGTCTTTTGATTTTATGCTTCAATGGAGCTTATTATTCAAAAGTAACCAAATTTGTGAGGGTTTGATGTTACAATATCATTATTTATTAGGATTGTATATAATTATACTTTTGATGAATAAATTTTATGATAAATAGTTTAGGAAACACATTAATTTTCTTCCCCTATAGTTATTTCATTATAATTAATTTTTTCACTTTAGTTTCCACTCTTTAACTTCTCATAATTCTAAAAGAAGTATTTTAATGAAACACAACTTTAATTCTCGATATGGTCAAAATATGTTGTTTATCCTATACGAATATCTTCAAATTTTTTTTAATATTCCTATAGTATTTTATAAATTAATTTTTTTCCTTGTTTTGATGTTAAAAAAACATAATATTCATTTCATTTTCAAAACATGGTCATTTGAATTTTACCGAAAATGAGAATTGAATATTTTTTTAATGGGTACAGAATTTACTACATTAATGACCACTCAATGTTTTAATGATTCAATTATATATTTCAAATTTTATTTCTAAGGATATTTATTTTGAAGATTATTTATGTTTTGAATAGGTTTTTTTTATAGTGGAAATAATATCTTTCTCAAGAAATATTAGAAATTATTTTTAAAGATTCATTTATAGTTTACAAGGTTATTTTCAATGAAAATGATTTCCACAATATTTTATGAATTTATAGTTTTCAAAAAGTTATTTTTAGAAGAAATTATATTTTCCTCAAGAAATATATTAAATTATTATTAATAATTTTTTTTATATATTTTAACTATTTATTCATGAAATTTTTTTCTGATATATTTTATGAGTTCACATTTTATAAAGGTGATTTAAAAAAAATTCTTCAAGAAATGATCCAAATTAATTTTATTTAAAAATCATTTTCCATCTAAGATGAAATCCTTTGAGTTACATAATATTTTTTAGGGATATGATCCAATGATACCATATTTATTCCTTCTCTGTATAGTTTATTTTTATGATTACAAGATTGTTATGAAACCTATTCCTTTTTCATAATTTAATATATGGAAAAATATTTTATAAGACCCAATTATTTTCATGGGTTTTGATATGATGAATTTTTTATGATATTGTGTCATATATATGTTTTATTTTTATTATGTATCGAGTGGTACCTCTATGTACCTCCAATTCATTATGTAATTATTTGTGTTCTATGATCTTGGGGGGTAAATGGGAGATTATCCCAAGCCCAAACCGAGGGTACATGGTGTGTTATACCAATCTCAAATTAGGTACATGGGTGGTTATCCCAATGACATCATAATATGATTTTCTTGGTGGGTATACTTGACACAAGGATTTCTATGCTTATATGTTTTCCACAACTTGATATCTTATGCGAATTGTATGCTCTCATGGATTATGTTCTTTGATAACATTATTATTCATGTCTTATGAAATACCACAATTTATTCCATGAATTGTGTTTATGATCTATTATATGAAGGATATTATTTCAAATGTCATTATCATGTTCTAATACCCTTAATCACATGATATGTAGATATCTCTCTTGTTTACCAATACAATGCATCTGTGATCACCATTAATTATGTTTCCTTTCGCTAAATTAGGATGAAAGGTATTACGTATGAATACGTCAGGTATCACATGTATTGTTTTTCTCCCACTTACTGTGTGTAACTAAACCCCTTGTGTTGGGGACGTGGATGTAGGGATCGTAATTTGTATGTTGTTTTATATAGTTGTGTTTGATCATTGTAATTCATCTTACTCTTTTTAATACACTGTTAAATATAACTGATAATTCTGAGCTAGACCAAGAAAATAATTCTCAGCGATACAAAAGAAAAGTAACGGTGAAAGCATCCATGACCATTGGAAGGATTTCACTGATTCAAATAATGGACTGAACTTAATAAAGAATTAATAACACTCACTACCGGACCAAGGAGTCAACTGCTCTAATTACAAACAAGAGGAATCGGACCAAGGAAATCTTGTAACAAAATGAAATCCAGAATGATTTAATTATTATAAACAACACAACAATTTAAACAACCTGTAAAAGTACTCCTTAATCACCACAGCCCCAACATGTCTTTTCTTCCTATTTTAAACTCTTTGAATTTACCCGTTGTTTTGTTTAAAACTGTTAATCATTTCTTCAAAGTAAAACAATATAGTTTCAATTAAAAACCAAAATCAACTCAATCAACTCTAAATTCTGCATACTTCACCTAATTACGTATTAACTCAATTAAATTCATGCATTCCATTGTTCCCTGTGGATCGACCCCAAACTCATGCTATACTAAAGTTTTAAGAACGGGTAATTAATTTGGGACATCTTTGGTTTTAGTTCTAAGATTTAAATTGTGTTAATAATTGATTTAAGTGGAAATAAAAATCCAAACTTATCGAAAATATCTTTTATAATCCAATTTCAAATTTTCTCTTTTCCCTTTTACGCCTGGTTTTCATTTTTGTGTTGTGTAGAAGCTTAAAGTGTATGTTTAGACGTCTTACACGATCCAGAAGCACCGAGTCTTCGGAATTAGTTCCGTTTGACCCAGAAATTGAACGGACCCTGCTTCAACATCGGTGTGCACTGACAGAAACTCACAACCAGCAACCAAAAACCATGACAAACACGAAAGAGGGAGCACCATCCGTGGATGCTATGGCTCTGCAGCAGTACCAGGATCAACAGCCTCCCGCTGCTGGTCTACCGGAGCAGGCTCCTGGAGCATTCATGGAATTCCTTCCGAGGGATTACCAACAGGCACTGCAGCAACCTCCTCCGGTGTATGGTCAACTGCAAAAACCGCAAAAAATCTTCCAATGGCCTTATTTCACCTCTCAGGAGCTGCAGTATCTGCAACCTCCACCCCCTCAACAGCTACCTCCAAGACGTACCCTTATGGAGTACAGTCTTCCTTCAATCCATAGAGCTGATACAGGCATCGTCCATCCTCCGGTCCAGGCCCAACACTTCGAGATCAAGCCTGTTATCATGTAGCTGATCCAAAACACTGTCCAATTTGGAGGCCTGTCCAGCGAGGACCCGAACGCCCATCTCTCCAAATTTTTGGAGGTATGCGACACATTTCAATACAATGGCGTGTCCGATGATGCCATCCGTCTTCGCCTATTTACCTTTTATCTATAGGACAAGGAAAAATACTGGATCAAGGGGATTCCATGAAGATCTATCCTCACCTGGGAGGAGCTAGCCCAGGCATTCCTGTCCAAATACTTTCCACCATAAAAAACGGTGACACTCCAGAATGAGATCCATAATTTCCAGCAGCACGACTCCGAGTCGTTGTATGAGTCCTGGGAACTCTTCAAAGAAATGTTAAGAAAATTCCCCCACCATAGACTCCCACTCTGGATGCAAGTCCAGACCTTCTACGGAGGACTTACCATGAATACCAAGTCCATGGTGGACGCTGCTGCGGGAGGTACGGTGATGCGGAAATCCCCCGAAGAACTATTCGAACTACTGGAAGATATTTCAGCCAATAGTTTCTTGTGGAACTCTGAGCGGGGGACTCAAATGTGAGGTATGAACAATATTGATGCTACCACTATGTTAGCTGCTCAGTTGGATGCTGTGTCCAAGAAAATCGACGCATTGAATCTCAAAGGCGCATCTCAAGTTCATGTGGCGAACAATCCATCATGTGGCGACTGTGGTGATAACCAAATCATGGGAGAATGCCCGGGTTCGACTGGAGGCCCTTCGACGAGCGAGGTGAGTTATGTTTCCCAAAATCAAGGGCCCAACCAGTACCAGCAGTACCAGAACTCGGCATGGCGAGATCAACAGAATACAGGCTGGGGCCAACAACAGTAGAATCCTCCACCCCAACGACCGCCCAGCTACAACCAACCTCCATACCAGAACCAATACCAAAGTCTGCAACAACCCTAGTAGGGTCCTTATCAGTAAAAGGGTATCAAAACCCTCGTCTATAGCAGCCACTATAGCCACCTCCTACACCGGCTCAACAACCACCTCAGTAGGAGAACGATTCAAGGTTAGAAGATCTGATGACTAAATTCATATCTACTGCTGACACTCGGTTCCAAAATCAGGAAGCTTTGATTCGAGGCTTGGAGAATCAGATTGGCTAGCTGGAAAACCAACTTTTAGGAAGGAAACCCGGTACACTGCCAGGAAACACAGAAAAGAACCCAAGGGAAGAGGCCAATGCTATCACCTTGCGGAGCGGAAAAGAATTGCCACAGAAGGAGCCACCAACACAGCTAGGTGTACCCACACCCCCTAATGATGAAGAATGTACCAATATCGACCCCTCCTCTTCCAAAATCACACAGAAGGAGGCTTTGAAGAATAAAGGAAAGGAAATAATCCAACCATTCAAGCCTGCCTTACCCTTTCCGGAGTGATTGAAGCAGTGGAAGCTGGACCACCAGTTCAGAAAATTCATGGATGTGTTTAAGAAGCTACATATCAACATCCCATTTGCAGAGGCCCTGACTCAGATGACCACCTACGCAAAATTCATGAAGGAAATCTTCTCGAATAAGAGGAAGATGGAGGATTTGGGCGTTAATGCACTAACAAAGGAGTGCTCCGCAGTGGTTCAACATTCCATTCCTCCCAAACTCCAAGATGCAGTTAGTTTCACCATTCCTTGTACTATTGGATCCTGTGAGTTTGGGAAGGCCCTCTGCGACTAAGGGGATAGCGTGAACCTTATGCCCCTCGGAGTTTTCAAGAAGCTGGGACTCAACGAGCTCAAGCCTACCCGTGTAGCCCTTCAACTTGCTGATCGATCCATCAAACACCCGAAGGGACTACTGGAAGACGTACTAGTCAAGGTGGGTAGGATGATCCTTCCCACTGATTTCATCATCCTCAACATGGGGGATGACCAGGAAGCACCTCTTATACTTGGAAGACCTTTCTTGGCAAATGGGAAGGTGCTGATCGATGTGCACCAAGGAGAGATTATTTTTCAGGTAGGTGATGAACGAGTTTCCTACAATGTCCTCAAAGCCGTCAAACATGCTTCCTTATCAGAGCATGAGGACTGTTATGAAGTGTCTGCCATGGTTAATCATTTTAGTGACAAAGGGGATGATTTGGTATGTTCTTTTACTTCGAATAATTTAACTATTCCAGATATTCTATTCGAAGAAGCACCAGAAGACTTGAAATTCTTAGAAGGCCAGGGCGGACACTATTGCTAGCGTGCAGTTGTTCCTGATAGTTTGGAATGGGACAAGGTGAAACCACTTGTGCCTTCGATTTTAAAGGCGCTTGAACTCAAACTGAAGCCTCTTCCATCTTCTCTCAAGTATGGGTATTTAGGACCCAAACAAACTTTACCTGTTATACTTAATTCAGAACTATCACAGGAGCAGGAAGATTCACTTCTGCAGGTTCTCAAACAATGGAAGCACACTATTGGGTGGACAGTTGCTGATTTGAAGAGAATCATCCCTACCATTTTCACTCACAAGGTTCTACTTGAAGAAGGCGCAAAGCAATCTTGGAAACCACAACGACGCTTAAATCCTCCCATGAAGGAAGTTGTAAAAAAGGAGGTGATCAAATTATTGGATGCTGGCATCATCTATCCCATCTCGGATAGTCCATGGGTGAGTCCCCTCCAAGTGGTACCCAAAAAGGGGGGTATCACTGTGATTTCAAATAAAAAAAACGAACTCATCCCTACACGCACTATCACGGGCTGAAGAGTCTGTGTGGATTACAGGAAGTCAAACGATGCCATAAGAAAGGATCACTTCCCCTTTCCATTCATGGATCAAATGCTAGAGCGACTAGCAGGGCACAACTTCTATTGCTTCCTCGACGGTTTTTCTGGTTATAACCAAATCTCCATTACTCCATAGGAACAGGAAAAGAGCATATTCACTTTTCCCTACGACACATTTTCTTATCGAAGGATGTATTTTGGCATGTGTAATTCCCCCGCCACCTTCTAGTACTGTATGCTGGACATCTTCCACGACATGGCGGAATGAATCCTGGAGGTATTCATGGATGATTTTTCCATTTATGGAAAATCATTCATCATTTGTTTATGGCACCTAGAGCTTGTTTTGGAATGATGTGAGCACACTAACCTAGTTTTGAACTAGTAAAAGTGTCATTTCATGGTACAAAGTGGCATAGTCCTTGGTCACAGAATATCAGCAAAGGGGATAGAGGTGGACCCAAAAAAGATCGAAGTCATTTCACGACTACCTATACCAACTTCCGTCCGAGCGATCCGTAGCTTCCTGGGGCATGCAGGTTTTTACAGGCAGTTTGTCCACGACTTCTCCAAAATAGCCCAGCCCCTCACCAATATTCTAACCAAGGATTCCATATTTGAGTTCGATGAGACATGTGTCAGATCTTTTGATCATCTAAAGAAGCACCTGGTAGAAGCTCCAGTTATGATTTCTCCCAATTGGGAGGAACAATTTGAGGTGATGTGCGATGTGAGCGACTACGCAGTGGGGGCAGTCTTGGGCCAACGACTCGACCGTATTTTCTGACCTATCTATTATGCCAGCAGGATGCTCAATTAGGCACAGATCAACTACACCATCACAGAAAAGGAGATGCTTATAGTGTTTTTCGCATTTGACAGGTTTCGTACTTACTTAGTGTTGTCTAAAGTTATTGTTTTTACTGACCATGCAGCACTAAAGTACCTACTCAACAAGAAATATGTGAAGCCTCGATTAATACGCTGGGTACTACTCCTACAAGAATTTGATCTTGAGATCCGAGATAAGAAAGGGAGTGAGAAATTCATTGCTGACCATCTCTCCTGCCTCGAGCTGCCTCATTTGGAGAAGGAAGAAGATCAAGAGATCAGGGAGGATTTCCATGATGAGCACCTCTTTTCGATCAACGAAACACCTAGGCCATGGTATGCTGATATCGCTAATTTTCTGGTTACAGGTGTCGTTCACCCCGACCTCTCCTTCCAGCAAAGGAAAAGATTTTTCTCTGATGTGAGAAGGTACTTCTGGGAGGATCCTCTGCTATTCCGATCCTGTGCGAATGGAGTGATCCGCCGTTGCATCCCGGAGAATGAAGGTCATGGTTTCCTAGAGTTCTGTCACGCCTCACCAGTAGGAGGAAATCATGGGCCAGACCGTACCATAACAAAGATCATGCAATCTGGATTTTTCTTGCCCACCATGCGTAGAGATTCCCGGGCCTTTGTTTCCTATTGCGATTGGTGCCAGAGGACCGGTAATGTGGGACGTAGAGCCGAGATGCCCCCGAAACCCATTCTGGAGGTTGATATTTTCGACGTCTGGGGCATAGATTTCATGGGTCCCTTTCTTCCATCTTTTGGGAACACTTACATCCTGGTCTACGTCGACTACACCTCCAAATGGGTGGAAGCCACTGCTACAGCTCACGACACAGCCAAGGTAGTCATAAATTTCTTAAAGAATTTTTTTTTAGCTGGTTTGGAGTTCCATGAGTACTGATCAGTGATAGAGGGACCCACTTTGATAACACAATGATGAGAGGAATACTGTCGAAGTATGGAGTAAAGCATCAGATGGGGACACCATATCATCCCCAGTCCAGTGGACAGGTAGAGCTCTCCAATCGTGATCTCAAGAAGATCCTGGAGAAAATAGTGAACACTTCACGAAAGGACTGGTCCAAGAAGTTAAATTATGCCTTGTGGGCATATCTAACTACTTTCAAAACACCACTAGGAATGTCCCCATTCCGCCTCGTCTATGGAAAGCCCTACCATCTGCCAGTAGAATTGGAACACAAAGCCTACTGGGCCGTCAAAGCCCTAAATTTTGATCTGAAGGCAGCTGAAGAGAAACGGAAGTTGCAACTGTAGGAACTAGATGAGATCCGATTAGAGGCATACGAGAATGCCAAGTTGTATAAGGAGAAGACAAGAGCCATTCATGACCGGATGATTTCACGAAAATCTTTCCAACCCGGTGATCAGGTACTTCTCTTTAATTCTCGTCTTCGCTTATTCCCAGGGAAGTTAAAGTCACGATGGTCGGGACCATTCCACGTTGTCCGCGTATTCCATCATGGAGTGGTAGAAATTTCTGGAGAAGATGGTCAACCATTCAAGGTAAACGGGCAGCGGTTGAAAGTTTACCATCCTACAGAAAACATGGTGGGAATGTTGTCCACCATACACCTCAGGTAAGCAAGGTAAGTAGGTCGAGCCAACGACCTAAAACAAAGGCGCTTGTTGGGAGGCAACCCAGAGGTTACACGCCGTGTCCCACTAATAAACATGGAGTGTACTTATATTTTTAATTTTTAATCTTAATAGTATAAATTTTTAGAATAACAAATAAATAAATAGGGATGATGCCGGTGCCAATGGTAAAGTCACTGGAGTTTATTCAAGCCGTCCCCGGTTCAAATCCTCCTGACCTACCTTCAGCATGGTGTTCCTCCTTTTATTTACACAGCGTGTGTGGTATTTTTCACACACACACACAATGATATATATATATATATATAAATGTGTTTAATAAAACCCATGATGGGGATGGACCGGTTGTCTAGAATTGTAATCCGGTTTCAAAAGACCCGGGTTCAAACCAAGACAACCGTCCCATTTCCATCATTTGTTCTTTTAATAAAACCACATGATGTGTACTCCGTTATATTCCGTGTGCGCCATAATTTTTCAAATATAAATTAAAAACATTTTTCAAATAAGAAATTACATGTGGGTGAAGTTGGCGGATTGGAAAATTCTCGGCACCAGGTTCAAAAGACCCGGTTTCGAATTGCGCTAATCTCCCCACTTCACCCCCATCCTTTCCTAAATAAAAACCACATGCCCTGCTTTTCTTTCTTTCCATGTTTATAGGCCGTATAGAATAAATATATATATAAAATAAATATGAACAGCAGAACAACCTTTGCTCCAGTGGTTGAGGGCTTTCATTCAGAACGGCCAATCGCCGATTCGAATCCCGCCCCAAGAACCGGACCAAAGGTTGTACTACTCTTTTTCTAATTTTAAAATACACGGCTTGTATTTCTCAATATACATCGTGTATAGGTTTATTTATAATATAATTTGTAGATATATCTATTTTATTTTAATTATTATTAATAATTATTATATAGTTCACTATAATAATTATATATTTATGTGTGTTGTTTAAAAAAAAATTGGGGTACACGACATGTAGTCCAAACATACACGCCGTGTACTGAGGCTATCTAAGCCGCAGTCCACCCGACTTGAGGCCGTGTTGCTTGGTCTCCCCATTTCCTCCCCTCTTCCCATTTTCTTCTCCCACACGCCACCCGAACCCCCCTTCTCCAGATCCGTCGATTTGGGGCGTTTCAAGTTCTTATTCCTCTCACATTGTGATCCTCGATCCAGGTACCCTGTTCTACACCATCTATTTCAAGTTTTTAGAATCGTTTAGGGTGTTTTTCGGATCGACCAAACATTCGACTTCCAGAAATACACGACCACTAAATGAAGAAGACACGCCGTGTACTTCTGTACACGGTCACATACAAAATATTTAGAAATTTGAATATACACGGTGTGTATGTTCGGTACACACTGTGTCCTTTTCATCGTGTCCGAGTACACCTTTATACACGGCCTCACACACCATTTTCATGTACATGGCGTGTGTGTTTGGTACATGCCATGTCCATCATTTCTGTTGGCCCCTCCGTGTGTGGCACATAACACGACCTCTCACCCCATGTTCCAGAACATGGCGTGTATGTTCGGTACGCGCCGTGTCCTTTATATATTCAGCCGGCCCATGTCTTCCCTTTGCACATGGCCTCTCACCCCATGTTTCTATACACGGCATGTGTGTTCGGTACACGCCGTGTCTTTTAGAGGTTCAGCTGGCCCATGTCTCACCTTCTACACGACCATGTTCTTCCTGTTCAGTACACGCCGTCTCCTGTACCTACACAGCGTGTATTGTTTTCTTTTGAACTGATAAAAACATGGCCGTGTCATTTATACCACACGACCACCAACACTTTGAGTGAACATGCCGTGTATGTTCGGTACACACCGTGTACTTTTCCATGGTCTGTTATTCACCCTTGGCATGTCTGTACAGAGAACACGGGATACTCTCCATTTTTGACTACACGCCGTGTACTCTGGAGTACACACCGTGTACTTTTATTTTCCAATTTTCTCACATTTTATTTGTTTTTTCTTTTGTTTTTTTCTTTTGTTTTGTTTTCTATTTCTTTTTATTTCAGGTTATGGCAGATCCCGATCCTTCGTGCGGGAAGCGGCCAGCCTCCGCCACTCAGGGCGAGGAGTCCAGTTATCGTCGGATCCGACTCTGACCTCCTACGCAGCCGGACCCAGATTCTCCGGTCTTAGAGCTCCCTCCATTGGCCATTCTGCCGCCACTCACTCCCTCAGCGGAGACCGGGACTACTTCTGCTGCTCCAGCTGCCACTTTCCCTGTGCTATCTTCATCAGCAGCTGGTCCCTCTTCGAGCACACCTTCCACCGAGCCACCCTCTACTTCGGCCGATCCACCTACAGAGCCTACTGTTGCTGCTGTACCGGCACCTGTTCCGGAACCTACAAGTGCTCCTTATCCTTGCACGATATTCTTGGCCACCGACCTCACCTACGACAGGGTCCAACGCTTCTCTCGTTGGCCGATCCCATTGAGTGGCTGGTACCTGGACAACAGCGTTCTGCAGCTGCTCGGTATTTGGGAGGAGTTGGAGGCACTTCTCGGGCACACCTCACTCCTAGATATTTTCTAAGTCAGTATTCCTGTGTTCCATGATTTATTTTTGGAGTTTGCGGCCTCGTTTGAGTTTGATAGAGCGGAGTACCGGGGGACACCTAGCGATGCGGTACCCGTAGTTCGATTCCGGCTAGGCGGCCAACGATTTTCTCTTACCATGATAGAGTTTGGCCGAGGGTGCGGCTTTTACCCCCATCCTATCCCCCACCCCCCGTTTCTGCCTTGACCCGGCCTGAGCGCTCTGACCTCGTTGCAGTGTGGCGGGAGATCGCTGGGCCTGACCACCGATACTCCCCCACTTCTCAGAAGAGAACTCTTATAGCCGACCCCGTCCTTCACTTCTCCCATCGGTGCTTCAGCACCATCCAATTCCCCCGACATGAGGATATGGGGGCCGTGACCGGCCGTGAAATGGATCTTCTTACCTGTGTCATCCGGCATGACTACCCGAACCTCCCCTATCTCGCCGCCTCCTATTTCCACTCCATGATTACCGGCCGTCAAGGCAACCTAACCGGCATATTTTACACCACCCGTCTTGCCAACCACCTAGGGGTGTTCGAGCCCTCTTTACCTCATGAATTGTTAGGTTCACCCCAACGGATGGACTTTCTCATGGTCATTCGCATGGGATTGGTCCGGAAGGAGGGGGGTGCCTACATCCTTGCTCAGGCTTGAGTACCACCCCCTGCTACCCCTTATGACCCAGCTGCTGACCCTGCTCCTCCTTCCCCACCCCCTATAGCTTCTACACCTCACCCACCTCCTACTGACCCCACTTCTTCTGACCTTCCTTCTTCTATTCCATCACCCATCCCCCCTACCCCCGCACCCTCAGTCGATCTTTCCCTTTCCCACCGCCTAGCCACAATGGAGGAGGTGTTGGGTTTATTGGACAACCGACAGGTTCAGATGGAGTAGCAGTTTGTTCGTATCATCGGCCGCTGAGACACCATTTCATTCCATTTGATTCGTCTGGACGGCCGCCAGGACCGGATGGAGCAGCTATTGGCACATATTGCTCAGTATCTTGGTGTTCCACTACCTCCGCCACCAGCCTCTGTCTCCGCTCCTGGCCCATCAGCTGCTACTACCACTTCTGCAGGGCCAGGGCCTGCTGCTGAGCTACCTTCACCGAGTCCAGCACCTGCGGCTCCTACTTCTTCAGCTCCCCTTCCCGATGCAACGTCTGGGCCTCCCACTTCCACACCTCCTGAGCCGTCTTTACCGGCCGATACTGTACAGGATGATGCCTCCCTTGAGGCGACCCCATGATAGTGACATTTTTCTTTATCTTATATATCTCTTTTGTCATTTTCTGTGCTGTGATGTTGTGCATGTTTACAGTTTTCTTTTTCCTCGCAGTCACAAGTATCATGGAGCACCTTGGGCATCACTTTTCACAAGGGGAGTATTTTTCCATTTCTATTTTCTTTCTTTTTGGATTTACTTCTTCCACTGCTTTCCCTCATTTTGTCCCCCATTTCTCCCTGTTGCCCACCCTTTACCTTAGTATTGCACTTGGTGGACCATGTGCAGTAAGTGTGGGGGAGCATCTATATCTTTCACCTTAGTCTTTTCCCTTAAACAAATCTAGGAGACATAATTATTAGACTCTATATTTGAAAATGTAACGAAACTTTGGTTAATCATTCTTATAAATGCTAGAGTTATCAGTAGGAACTTTTGGAAATGTTGTATGATTATTTTAGTTATTAAGTATTTTAAAATGATTGCTGATATAGTTACAATTGAAACTGTTCATCCTTGATTAAATTACATTGATTAGGCTAATCATTTATATGCATTTCATGACCTGATTGTCCCTTTATTATTTTTCCACTCCTGAGAGGTATTCTAAACCCTTTTTCATATTTCTTTTATAATACCCTCTTCCTCGAGAGATTCTTAGGATATGCATCACTACCAGAATATATAAGTTTTCTTTTCAAAACATGAATAAATTTTTGAATTACATTAAAATTATTGAGGCATTAGATTGTTTCAACCCCTTTATCTTGAGACATACCCTACATTTAGTCTTCGTTAATCCCATAGAAGCCATGAAAAACCTTTATAGGAAGCCACATTACAAGACTATTTCCCTTCCTACCCTATTTCTTTTTAAACTTTGCATGATTATTCATTTGATCTTTAAAGAGGGAGTTGGAAATACATGGTATATTTTGTGTACAACCATGAAATAAAGTGCGAGGGAGTGCCTCTTGAGTATTGGGGCAGAATGGGTTCCAAACATCTACTAATTGTATTCACAAGTGTTTCCCTTGAGTTTTGATTACAAAAAAAAAAGAAAATAAAAAAAACAAACAAACAAAAAGGGGACCTTATGCTTATTTTCCCATGAACCCTACTTTCCTAACGGAGATGGTGACGATTACAAAAGCATTTGACTGAGATTTTGAAGGATGCATTTTTAGTGATCTTTACTTTGAATATAATTAAATGTTTTTTAAAGGAATTAGCCTTCCTTTTCAAGCCTCAGAATTTATTTTCACATCTGAACCTACCAACCCTTAGCCACAGAAACATCTGAACCTTATTGATAAAGCCCTCATGATTTTTGTAATTAATTTTTTTTGAAGTAGAGAACAAGATATCTTGCAAACCTATGGATAGAGTGTATATATCTTAGATTGATCACAAATTTGGTTAAAAATATATTGAGTGTGGAGTGTGATTTTGACTGGAAAGGTAAATCATCAAGTGGAATGCTTATTTTTGAAAGGTTGAAAAATGTATTGAAAGAGGATGAGAGTAGTTAATTACATTATATATGAGGCATGATTTTAATATCTTATGAATTGAATTTGTTTGTGCCTTTTAGAAATCTTCCTCAGTAGCTTTATCAGTTATACGTTTGATTAATTAAATTCCTTCCTTTTAAAGTATAGGATCTCTTAACTAGATGTTGAGATTTTTCTTGAGGGCACGCAAATGACTAAGTGTGGGTGAATTTGATGCACCTGATTTGTGTACACATTTCCACATATATAACTGACAATAAAAACATGTTTTCAGAAAATATCTGTTGTTTTATGAACATATTATTTGATTTTGGTGGATCAGTTTACTTTCAAGAGCTTTCTGGATAAATACACGAATCAAGGGAAGTTTGTGAAAATTTTGAAACTACACGGCATGTACTTTTATACACGCCGTGTACATCCAGGCAGGGACACGGACTGAAGGAGGGAGTACACACCCACGTCACCAGGAAGAAGATACATGAAATGTGAGGTGGTGTTACACGCCGTGTACTACTTTCTAGAAGCGGTGGTTGCAAAAGAAAAGTCCACACGCCCATGTGGTCGTTGATGGAGACACAACGTGTTCCATTTTTACACACCGTGTCTGCTATTCTAGAAGGGGATGTCAGCCAAACTTATGATACTACAGCCGTTTATGGCGGCGCTACATTCCGTTTACACCCAATCACCAGCGGCACCATGTTCAACAGTCAAAGAGGGCGTGTTAGGCCACCTGCCAGTGGAGAAATTGGCGCCAAAGCGCGTTGACGAAAAGTACATGGCGTGTACTTTCTACACACACCGTGTACTTTATTTTTCTATAAAAATAGGCCTTGGCCTATGGATTTTGGAGTTCAGAACCCATTGGAGGAGAGAGAATCTATACTACCACCATTCCTGAAGCCACCGAGGTGCCGTCACTCCGCTATCCCGCCATTCCACCTTCCGACATCTTACTTCAACGCTTACATGATGAATCCGTCAGGTATCACGTGTATCATTTTTCTCCTACTTCCTATGTGTAACTAAACCCCTCGTGTTGGGGATGTGGATGAAGGGATCGTAATTTGTATGTTGTTTTATATAGTTGTGTTTGATCGTTGTAATTCATCTTACTCTTCTTAATCCACTGTTAAATATAACTGCGAATTTTGAGCCAGACCAAGGAAAGAATTCTCAGCGATACAAAAGAAAAGTAATGGTGAAAGCATCCATGACCATTTGAATGATTTCACCGATTCAAATAATGGACTGAACTTAATAAAGAATTAAGAAAACTCACTACCGGACCAAGAAGTCAACTGCTCTAATTCCAAACAAGAGGAACCAGACCAAGGAAATCTTGTAACAAAACGAAATCCAGAATGATTGAGTTATTATGAACAACACAACCATTTAAACAACCTGTAAAAGTACTCCTTAATCACCACAGCCCCGACACGTCTTTTATTCCTATTTTAAACTCTTTGAATTTACCTGTTGTTTTCTTTAAAACTGTTAATCATTTCTTCAAAGTAAAACAATTTAGTTTCAATTAAAAATCAAAATCAACTCAATCAACTCTAAATTCTGCATACTTCACCTAATTAAGTATTAACTCAATTGAATTCATGCACGCCATTGTTCCATGTGGATCGACCCCAAACTCATTCTATACTAAAGTTTTAAGAACGGGTAATTAATTTGGGACACATATAACTTCAATCAACGACAAGCGAGACCAATTACCTAGTGTAAATAACTCAAAAAAGTCTCATTGATGTTTACTTGATCATCACCCCATTCATGAAAATGGGCCTTGCTTCACACAGATTTTGACACTCCTGGGGATATGATTTGAAAATTTGAAACTCTTAATGAACCACCATAAAGGATTTATATAGATTATGACATTGAATGAACTAGGTTAAACTTAAGGTGTCATATATTGAAATTGAGATGTCATGATTTAGACATTACATAATTTTTTTTCCATGATTTTTTGGTTTAACCACTATGAATATTTTTACGAACACTATTTTTTTAGTTAATGGTTGGATCCTAAAGGAACCATGTTAATGATGAATGCAATGGAAAATGAAATTAACTTCCTCATGAGAAAATAAATTTCATAGGTTCTAGAATGAAAAACCTAGTTTTTATTCTTAGATAGCATTCTCAATATATGAATCATGCTGAGCTTCCAAATAAGAAAATGAGGTAACTAAATTTTATTAAAACCATTATGGGTAAATATCCAACTATATTTATTGGTCCTACAGATCCACTAGTTATTGATAAATGTATTAGTTCCATTGAAAAGATACTCTCTATTATCTAGTGTTTGGAGCATGAAAATGTCCTTGTTGACATCTGTCATTTTGGAAGGTGAAGTGGATAAATGGTCGAAACATATCAAGAATACGAGAAAAAAATATGAAATTCACTTCATTGAGTGGGATAAGTTTAAAAGATTATTTTTCACTAAGTAATTTTTCCATACTCATCGTACGAAAATGAAGAAGGAATTATATGAGGTAAAATTGAAGGATATTGAATCGGTTGGTACCTATGAGGTGAATTTTAAAAGTTTTATGAGGAATGTGTCTGGTATTATCATCCAGCCTGAAAGTAAGGTTGATTGATTATCAAGTGGGGTAAAACAAAGTCATTACATAGAATTATACATAAAATACTTTGATATAAATGAAGAAATTATTTATTGTAATATCAAGGTGGAAATATATATTAGAGTTAAACATCAATCACATGATTTTATAATAAAGTAATGAAAAAATTAAGGTAAAAATATAAAAACTATAGATAAAATAAGATGATATTTCCTTTATGATCGAAGTTCGGAATGAAAAAATATAGGAAATTATCTAAATGGGACTAAAAAAAATTTACACATGGAAAGGAAGGTCATCGAGCTACTGAATTTGGAAGTGATATGAAGAAGTTTTCTAATGATGAGAATAGAGGGAAAGAACTATAGAAATCACCACCCATGCTCTAGTGGTTTAAGTGTAAGAAATTTGAGGGTTATGTGAATAACTTCCCCAATCTAAGAAAAAATAAAGATAATAAGCCACAAAAAAGTTTGAATAGGAAGGAAAACGGAAAATATTATGAAATAAATAAATATTAGGTAAATCCTGATAATTAGGGAACACTTCTCCACCACTCATTGGTTGGAAATTCCATATATGGTTTCATTTGAATGAGCTATATAAAAATATTATTACTCATCCTTAAGTGAAATTTTATGTGATTATGATAATTAATTATCTACCTATATAATTATTACAGTATAATGAAATCTCATTTAATATTCTATCTATGAAAGGATAAAACTAGGTTTGGAATGGAAAATTTTATGCCTTTTAATAGAGAATATTTAAGGAATAAAAGGCGAATTATATTTTTGATGCATATATATCTCCAAGTAAGATTATCATAAGATTTATGGGTACCATTAGGGGTTTATGAGATTAAGGTTGATCAAAAGTTTTAAGTATTAGAGATCCATTTTGATATTTTATGTCATTATAGTTTATCATGATTAAGGATATTTTAAGAGACATTTATGGAAATATATCCCTTTAGATTTTTGTATGTTTTTGTGAAAATGTAATTTGATAGGGAAAGCCATTACATTTTGTGGACATAAGATTAAAGGCATTTATAACCTTTAGGGTTTATCTAATATTTTATGTTGATGTAATTATTGGTTATCTCAATTTGGGAATATTTTAGGATTTATTTTAATATTGTTTTTGAAAAAAAGATAACTTGCAAGTCTGGAAAAAACCAATTGTATTGAGTAAGGCTGTGGGGCTTCAAACCATAAACGATGGATTGAAAGGGTATATCGCCTACCATTAACCTATGTGAATGTGTATTTATGATGGGACAACATGAATCGAGAAATTTCTGAGTATTTTTATTGGTACATGGTATATTAGTATTTTAAGGCTGACCAAAAATGTCTAAGGGGATAAAACAACCATTATCTATAAATGAATAAAAATGGGAAAAAATCACCATGAATTTTGTAGTCAGACTCACCCAAACGACTAAAGGGAATATCGATCTATTAATTATTGGGAATCACTATAAATATTCATCACAATTCATCAAAATTAGAGAATATTTATCTCTTTATTAACTTTTTATAGTATACATTAACTATACGGTAAGATTTCATGGTTATATCTGATCTGGATCCGAGGTTTGACTAAATTTTCTAGAAATTAATTATACAATATCTTCACATAGAGTTATGTTTCACCACTGAGTATCATCCTTAGATAGGTGGTCAGTCTGAGAGAACAATTAAAACCCTAGAGGATACACTGAGATCTTTTTCAATGGATCTCAAAGGTGGTTGGGGTAAACACCTTTATCTAATTGAATATTCATATAACAATAGCTTTCATTCATGAACTCAGATAGATCCTTATGAATCCCTATATGTAAATAAGTGTATAAATCTATTTTTCTAGGATAAAATTGGATAAAGAGAGCTATTTGAACCAAAATTGGATGAATAAATGCCTAAGATGTTTAGGGAAATTCGGTAGCAGAAAAGGTCATAATAAATAAAAAAAAACAATGTTTATAGTATTCAATGTGATCTAGAACTTGATGTTGTTGAGAATGTGTTTATATAAATTAATATAATAATTAAATAAGGTTAAACTAATCCCTATTTATATCAGTACCTTTGAAATTATTTATCACATAAGGATGGTAGCTTATCATTTATCACTTCCACCAAACCTCTCTTAGGTTCATGATGTGTTTCATATATCTCTACTAATGATGTATATACAAGATGTATCACATGTAATATACTCAAAGTTCATACCATTGAAGAATGATATTTATTATGAGAAATGACCTGTTGATATTTTGGATCATACTACTAAAGTTCTATGAAATTATACCACACACCTTGTCAAAATTTTATAGTGAAACCACTTACTCAAGGAAGATACATGGTAAATTAGGGATGTAGTGAGACAAAAGTATCCTCTTTTTTTTTTGTACCAAAGTGATTAATTTTGAGGTTGAAATTCATTTTAAATGGGGTGTAATTTAACACACTGATATTTTAGGAAATACTTTTTTTGAATAAATTTAATTTCATCGATAGCTTGCATTATATGCATCACTAAGTTATAACGAACCGTGATAAATTTTTTATATTATTATTTAAACGTGATCATTATTAAAAAGCCATTAAACATTGAAGAATAAAGAATAATAACCAAAATATCAGTATTAAATATTATTTTTTATAAAAATAAATCATTTTGAAAAAAATTACTTAATTTTTAGTAAAGTCTTTATATGTTTTGAAGATAGTATTTTATTAAAATAGTATTTTTAATGATATTTGAGAAAAAATAATAAGATATTTTTTTCCAAAATTTTTGAAAATTTATTTCAAAATATAAACTTCATTTTATAAAGTTACATTTCAAAAATTAACTTTGGGTTTTTTATGAAAAGATAAATTCATTAATAAATAGTGAAAATACTGGTTTTTATTGAAAACTACATTTTCTTTTAAATAATGTATAAGTATCATTTTTTAAAATGGGGTAAAAAATAACATTTGTAAAATCATATATTTATTAATCCAATTTACATCAATGTAATTAATTTCACATATAAGTTTTGTATAAAATTGTTTTAAACTTTTGAGCATTTTCTATTTGGAAAACTACATTCTCATCATGTCTATAGGTTTAATTTTAAATTAAAATTTCCAAATTATTTTAATTGAATTGGAAAAAAATTATTTCATATTTGAAATCCGAATAATTTATATTATATAATATGATTGAATTAATTTTTGATCAAAATGAATAGTAAATCCAGTAAAATTAATTATAGTAGTTAAGGTTAAAATAGGTTTACCGAGGCTTAAACTAAATATGATAAGGGATCAAATGACCTATAAATTTACCAATCCTATTAAATGGCCATATTGAGACCTTAAAACATCTAGGTATCTATAATTGACTATTTTAGAGGATTTTGGATTGTAAAAAATGTTGGTAAACTGTATCCTTTCCAAAAATTTGAAGTCTGTCTTCTCCCTCACTTATTAGAGGCCACACTTCCCTCTCCTATTCACACTTACAAAAAAAATTGGTTTGGAAAATACCTACCCAAATATCTTCCCATATTATTTATAAACTTCCTAGAGGCCATAGTTTTATTAGTAAAGCCCCCCTATGATGTCTTTAGGTGTAAACATAAAGAGCTTCTATGAAGAATAGGTAAAATTATTAAACCAGTTTTTTTGTTTTATTTCTTCTTCAAAATCCAAAAAATATTAATCAAATATTAGTATATAAAAAGTACATCCAATATAATGACATTTTATTATGTTAATTTCATAATATATACCCATCTCTAATTCCACCAAATGGGATATGAAACTGTCATTCGTGTGTACAGTAGACTACAGTCTCACAAACCATTGTTATATGTTTTCCATCACCACCTCTAATGGATATGTATAATGATAGATTTTATATTTTGAAAATATATTAATTATATTATTATTATTATTTAATTTTAATTTCACACATACCTTCTTACCTTCCAACCCAATATAAAAAAATAATGTTGCTTATATGTATAGCGGACAACTGCCTCCCAAGCTGATGTGATGTGTTTTTCATTTGTATTCTACATGGATGGTTGTATGAGAAGATTAAATTTATATATATATATATATATGATTTTTTTAATATAATTAAACCATTTAATTTATTATACCCTATATATATTATAACCTTCAATTCTATGGGGGATACGATAACGTCGTTCCTGTGTATGGTTGAATAACACCTCACAAAGCGATGTGATTTTTTTTCACAAACACTTTTTATGGATGATAATTGGGGTAACTTTAATGAATATATATTATATATATAAAATAAAAATAATTATTTAGAAGAAATCTATTATATACCTTTCTTTTATTTCATCCTCCAAGAAAATCAAAGCATCATTAAAGCGTATAGATGATCTACCATCTCCATGGAAGGTATATTTAATTTTCTATATCAAACATTGTTAGATTACTATAAGTAAATATATACTGAAAATATATTATATTTATAAAAATTTTATCAATATTGAGATTATGGTACCATGGTAAGTATAATAGGATCGAAAATAAAAAATCAAAACATATACGAAAAGGAAAGCCTTTATTTCCTGAAAGATGATTTTCACATGGAATTGTTAATAAAAGAATAATAAAAGATCAAAATAAAATAATATATGTGATGGTATATATATGTGCGTGTGTGTGTGTGTGGTTTAGTAATATATGTATAATAAAATTACATTTATTATACATGAGGTTCATATGTGTAATAAGGATGTCAAGACCTATGTGAAGGGATTTTTTTTTTCAATTTATCTTCTTTGGGACATTCATTACATTATTCATAGATATTATTTTATGAGGTTTATATACTGACACTTTTATAGGTTATATAATTAATATCACTATATTCATGATATTTAAAGATTCTTTTGATTTTATGCTTCAATGGAGCTTATGATTCAAAAGTAACCAAATTTGCGAGGGTTTGATGTTACAATATCATTATTTATTAGGATTGTATATAATTATACTTTTGATGAATAAATTTTATGATAAATAGTTTAGGAAACACATTAATTTTCTTCCCCTATAGTTATTTCATTATAATTAATTTTTTCACATTAGTTTCCACTCTTTAACTTCTCATAATTCAAAAAGAAGTATTTTAATGAAACACAACTTTAATTCTCAATATGGTCGAAATATGTTTTTTATCCTATACCAATATCTTCAAAAAATATTTTAATATTCCTATAGTATTTTATAAATTAATTTTTTTCCTTGTTTTAATGTTAAAAAAAACATAATATTCATTTCATTTTCAAAACATGGTCATTTGGTTTTTACCGAAAATGAGAATTGAATATTTTTTTAACGCGTACAGAATTTACTACATTAATGACCACTCAATGTTTTAATGATTCCATTATATATTTCAAATTTTATTTCTAAAGAAATTTATTTTAAAGATTATTTATGTTTTGAATAGGTTTTTTTTTATAGTGGAAATAATATCTTTCTCAAGAAATATTAGAAATTATTTTTAAATATTCCTTTATAGTTTACAAGGTTATTTTCAATGAAAATGATTTCCACAATATTTTATGAATTTATATTTTTCAAAAATTTATTTTTAGAAGAAATTATATTTTCCACAAGAAATATATTAAATTATTATTAATAATTTTTTTTATATATTTTCACTATTTATTCATGAAAATGTTTTCTGCTATATTTTATGAGTTCACATTTTATAAAGGTGATTTAAAAAAAATTCTTCAAGAAATGATCCAAATTAATTTTATTTAAAAATCATTTTCCATCTAATATGAAATCCTTTTAAGTTACATAATATTTTTTAGGGATATGATCGAATGATACCATATTTATTCCTTCTCTGTATAGTTTATTTTTTTGATGACAAGATTGTTATGAAAACTATTCATTTTTCATAATTTAATATATGAAAAAATATTTTATAAGACCCAATTATTTTCATGGGTTTTGATATGATGAATTTGTTATGATATTGTGTCATATATATGTTTTATTTTTATTATGTATCGAGTGGTACCTCTGTGTACCTCCAATTCATTATGTAATTATTTGTGTTCTATGATCTTGGGGGGTAAATGGGAGCTTATCCCAACCCCAAACCGAGGGTACACGGTATGTTATACCAATCTCAAATTAGGTACATGGGTGGTTATCCAAATGACATCATAATATGATTTTCTTGGTGGGTATCCTTGACACAAGGATTTCTATGCTTATATGTTTTCCACAACTTGACATCTTATGCGAATTGTATGCTCTCATGGATTATGTTCTTTGATAACATTATTATTCATGTCTTATGAAATACCAGAATTTATTCCATGAATCGTGTTTATGATCTATTATATGAAGGATATTATTTCAAATGTCATTATCATGTTCTAATACCCTTAATCACATGATATGTAGATATCTCTCTTGTTTACCAATACAATGCATCCGTGCTCACCATTAATTATGTTTCCTTTCCCTAAATTAGGATGAAAGGTATTATGTATGATATGTCCAATAAGTGGGTTAATTATGAATAAAATAGTTGGATGTAATGTATCTCACCTATAAACTGATTTCTTATGATTCCATGTTTCCAAAGACTCTAGACCAAAACAACTCTGGCATGGACCATTATGTTATATAATTAAAATTCTTCTATTAATATTTATTATTTATATATGAGAATATTGTTGTTTTTATACTCAATGGAGATGTTTAATGGAAAATATTGGCTCAACTAACACCTATTAACTCTACCTATAGGATAAACCATTTATAGAGTGGTAATGCATCCTTTGTTTCAAACATGGTCAATGTTTATCCTCAAACCACCTAGTCCAGATCTTTAAGGTCACAATTTACATATCTCCACTCTTGTCTAAATCATGTAGAACCCTAACTGCCTTTGTCTTACACTCTCGGGTTCCCTAACATTGATTATTCATATCAAATACTTAAGGATTAAAATATATCAACCCCTCATATTTAGTGTCTTATAGTTGTTCGATGAAATATTGTGACAAAACTCCATTCACCCCTAGTCATAATTATCATATTAATGAGAAGTAATATGTTTTCCACTTTTTTCTCACACTTATAATGACATACATGATATTAAAAGGGTTATATTTATCCATATTTCTAATGTGATCAAGATATAACAACGAGAAACCATAGAATATTGGGGTAGGTATTGTGCATTACCATTCAAATATTTGGGCTTTCTCATCCCTAATCGGGAGCTCCTCATAGATTTACCACTCCTCTGAAGATTCCAATTCATGAAGTCATAATGTGGTTATAAAAAACATAAAATGGGATGATTGATGCTAGGTACCAATGAAATATAGAAGTTTACCTCATCATTAGAAGAATCTCTTCTCCCTGTGGAGTCCATATATGCATCACTTCCCCAGGATTTCTCCTCAACTGGACCTTCTTGTCCAGTTGATCCAACATCAAATAGACTCTTGGGTAGGTCTGGGGGGGGGGGGTCATATCAAACAAGATTATCACAATCACTTTAAGAGGGAGTTACAATCCAAAATAAGAGACCACCTCCTCTAACTTCTTCAATTATTACACCACCTCGGCTAAGGGGGCGTGGAAGCCTACCTTGGTATGGCCTATCTTGGAGAGGTGAATACAATTATCCTAAAGGTTATTCTATATGACTTGTGGGGACCATAGATGTAATAATATTTCTCAATTCTTCTAAGCCTTGGAGAATAATTTGAAATTAAGGACCTCTATATGTTGTAACAACATCCATGAATACTCAATATGGTCCCTCAGGACTACTGTGGAGGGTCCCCTACCTCTCGAAGCCACAATCCCCAAACTAATTTTTGGGATCCACTCTTCCTTCTAGGAAAGTAGAAGCTACAACTACTACCCTTCTAAATGGAAAAGTAAGGGTAAACAAGGGATAAATAAACACAAAATGAGAATAAGGTTATGATAACATGAGAATAATATTTTGTAAACTATACCATATATATTATAGATAAAAAACATGGTTCATGGAGTATTGATTGGTAGTTCATAATAAATGAATCATAGTGAATTCAAAGAAAATAATCCATGATATTATAACATAGGTGTAAAACATGAGTTTTTTTGCATTCAAAGAATCATAGGAAATCATTTCAAAAACAATCAATGATCACTACCAAAACTATCAAAGTGGATTATGTTTACTCCCCAAAATAACATAATAGAATTTTTTTACTCCTCATTCTATCATAGTTGATTGGTTTAACTCTCTAAACAATCATAATTGTCATGGATCATACCCAATACAATAATAGATGAATGGTTTCACTCCCCCAAACCATCATAGTAGTAAAGTATCACTCCCAAGATTATCATATAGGATAATTTCACTTATTGAACTCGGTTCAGTCCCTATCCCAGCCTTGTTTATCTCATGAGATATAAAACATAACCCAATGAATTGGAGGGAGATATAGGTCCCAAACCATCCTTGTTTTATAATAGAACCAACCATCACATAATGAATATTATTCATATAAGTTCTACAATATCATAAAAAATTCATCATATCGTATCCTATAAAAAAGAAATGAGTTTTGTAAATATTTTTTAATAACATAACCCATGGAAATTAAATAGGTATCATAAACATTTCATCATTCCATTTTAATATAACCTATGGGATAGAAAAGGGTTTCAAGAACATATTTTCATCATAATCATAAACCATACATTAAAATAAAATGGATGTTATCATCAGATCATATCCCCAGTAAATATTATTTAACATCAAAGGATTCCATCTTAGATAGAAAATGTTTTTGAAATATCACTTAGGAAATTTATTGAAGAAAATATCCTTTCCATTTTTAAATAACTTATTTAAAATATAAAAAATTATCGAACATTAAAGATAAAATTTTCTTTTAATATAACCTTGGATACATATAAAGGAATATTTAAAAAATTGAGTATTCATGACAACATAAAATACCATCCATCATGTACATGTTAAAACAAATATTCCTTTCAATTTTTTGGTAAAAGTAAAAAGTACCATGTTCAATAAATGATAAGAAGATTCCTTTAAAACCATATTAAAAAAATTCAAAAAGGGTAAAAATGGCATTAATTTTTTTTATAATAATAAGAAAATTATTTAAATCATTTTATAAAACATGAACATGGGATAAAAAGGATTCTCGACCTTAGGGAGAAATAAATTTTTTGTTCCTTAAAAACATTCTTTTGATATCTTGAGTATGTGGGGAGAATAAAATTAAGGGAAAATATGTAATATCAAGAAAAAGACTGAGGAGATGATTTTATTGAGAGATATAACATAATATTTCATCATTAGAGTCTTTATCATAAAAAATCCTGATAAACAATGAGATTATATCATAAAATCCACACCACATTGGAAACTATTGAATCAAAATCCCCATGAAAGGAAGAAAATTAAGACATGTGTATCTCATAATTTTGATGATAAGAATAATAAAAGAAAATATTGTTATGTATATATACCATAAAAAGGAAAACAATATTGAATATAGAATGTTCCCCATGGAAATAAAAGTGAGTCGAAAATCCCATACCTCAAGTCTCCACATTCTTTGTATACATTCAAACCTCCACTTCCTCAAAGAACCTTTTTTTTGTACCTAAAACCATCATAGGTTGGTTTCTTTATCAAAATAACTCCTCTATAACATTGGTAATGAATTTAGGAATAGATTTTGTAAGTGATTGGATGAACCAAAAGTCTTTGGGTGTGTGAATAGGAGGGGAGAGTTGGAACCCTTTTATAATTGGGGATATGACACACATAGAATGTTTTAAAATAAATATTTTTACCCAAATTTTACACAAAAAAAGGTTCAAAAATGGATAATTCCTGAACCATAGAATAGGAAATATTGAAATATGTCTATAAAATTGGAATTGGTCTAGTTTTTATGTTATTTTAATCATTATCTTTTTAGCCTAACCCCTAGTAAACCCACTTTAACCTTAATCCTTATATTTAATTTTTTACTGACTGTCTATTCATTATGAAAAAAATTATGTTTCCATTATTATATTATATTAATTATTATGATTTTAAATGTGAAATAAAATTTTCCAAATTCAATTCCTCAATGTGGTAGAATATAAATTTAAATTAAAATCACAAACATTATGAAAAAAGGTTCTCCATAGAAATGATTTTCATAAGTATAAAAAGTTATTATATGAAACTTTAACAAGAAATTGATTACAATGACCTAAATAGAATTAATAATTACATAATTGACCAAATAATACTTTGAAATAATTTAAAAAAAAATATAACTTTGTAAATTATTTAAATGAAAAATTTGTATTCAATAAAAACCAACATTTTTCACAATTCATTAAAAAATTAATATTTTCATAAAAATCCCAAAAATTCACTAAAATATAATTTTGAAATGTTTATTTAATTTTTTTTTCAAATTCATTTTTTAAAAGTTCAATAAATTAATTTTATTATTTGTTCACAAAATGTAATAATATAATTTTTTGATATTTTTTTTTCAAATAATACTAAGACATTACTAAAAATATTGAATTTTTATCAATATATTTTATTTATATAAAAACATTATAATTAATTTTTAAAATGGGTTTATTCCTGTTAATTCTATAATGTTTAATTGTAACGTCCCGGTTTTGAGTGCCACTCAATGGGTGCCCCGAACCCGGTTGGCCACATGACCTCAAGCGCATTTACCCAAATGCCAGAGGCTGCCGACTAGTAGCATGGGCCCTGGTATGATAGTGGGGAAACTATGCCCTCATCTGTTAAAGTGTAGTGTAGCGGAATAATAAAAACGTTCAACAACATCAGAAGTAATAAACCATAGACATTTAAAATAAAAACTGCAGTAAAAGATAACCGACAGTTTTATAGATAATGATGCAACATGTCTCAAGTTCTAAGAAAATAGCCAGAACATGTTACACAACATTACTGTACAGTACAATATAAAGTACAAAAAAACAAAACAAAATAGTCAGTAGTATCACGAGCCTAATCCCGGTCCCATGCTCCCCTAATCCTCAACAACAATCAAGTACATGTATAGGGTTCCTTGCCCTTATCCACACCTGCAGAAATGTAATCTGTTTGAGCCGAAGAAATGACCCAAACAAGGTGTGAGAAATAAATCACAGTAGGAACCCACCAAAGGCCCGTGCTGAACTGTGTGAAAATGTGCAACAATAGTGTGCAGTAGTAAAATGCAATAAACTAAGCAGTACTCAAAAGTTACTAACTTTATCAGTTATTTCCATTTTATTATTCATTTAATCGTTCATTATAAGGAAACCACCACAGTGAATTTCTATGTAAACATCCAGTGTCCTTAGACACGCAAACCCTTACCCCCAGGTAATCAGAAATGTCACCCACAGGTAATTTCCCATAGGCATAACAGATATTTCCCTGAGGCATACAATGTTTCCCCCTCAGGCATAGAATCTATTTCCCACAGGCACGAAAGAAGTTTCCCTCAGGCTGAAATAACCACTGCCCTCAGGATAAAGGAAACACTTTCCTCAGGATAAGAAAGTAACCAGGATATGCCCAACATGTAAATAAGAAATTCACATTCAATTCCTCTCAAGAAAATTTAACAAACATTATCACAATGGCATACCCTCAGGTATCCTGGCCAAACGGCTAAACAGAGGAACACACCCCCAGGGTGGTCCTGGATCCAAGCAGTGATCCCAAACAATATTTTATTATCACATTTAATTACCTATAAAATTCTAGGTATTTAAACAACGAAGGCCTCAGCCACACGACACACCAACATGGTTTTCTAGCACAAAAATACAGACAAACACACAACAGTTGGAAATTAAACACCAAGACACCTACCTTAAACTCCCCTGAATGGTATATGCGAACGACGATAATCTAATCATCCAAGAACGACGTAGATCTAAGGTGAAAGAAATCCCCGTTCAAACTCAAATAACTTCCCTTAGAGGAAGAATTGGCAAGAACGACTTAATGAGAGTGGAGGACATACCCGTACAGTTCCAACGAGATCATCAGAGGTGAAAACGGATTCCTGACGCTCGATATAGAGATCTTCGAAGGTCCGGTCTCCTCTACTGACTCCTTCCTCTGGTTCTAAGCCAATCCTATGAATAGGGTTGGCAACATCCCATTTTAAGTGAAAGAAACAAACTACACAGCGTGTACTATTGACTACACGACATATACTTTTCTCATTTAACTGTTCCTCTGGAGGCACCACCGCACTGTTCATCCACCGATATGAGTACACGACGTTTATTTCTGATTACATGGCGTGTACTACCACTCTGCTGGCAGCTGCTTCCACCTCCTTACTATTCACCTGCCAACTGACTACACGGCGTGTAAATATCCACTACATGGCGTGTAGTCAGTTTTTACACCCTTCTTCGCCGACATGGCTACACACCCTGTGTACTCATCACACACGGCCAAAGTACATGGAGTATGGAATAGTACATAGCATGTAGTCCCGAAATTTAGGATTTTCCCCATTTTCCTTATTTTATCAAAAACACTTAAGGAAAAGAGAAAAGATGAAACCCGTACCTCAAAACTATAAACCAGGTTCTTAAAAACTTCCCCCCTTAAAGAAATTTGTCCCCGAACTGCCCTTCCAAGGGTGGCGAAGATAAAGCTCAGAAAAAATCTGGCCACTGAGCACGTACGTCGGTCTCCCACTCCCAGGTTTCATCCTACACTCTGCCATGCAACCAAAGAACCCGTACGAGATGAGCTGACTGGCCTCAGAGAACCTTCATGCTCCTATCCACGATACACATCAGATGCTCCTCAAAGGACGCATCTACCTTGAGCTCAACCTCCTCAGGCTGAAAGATGTGAGACGGGTCTGAATGATAATGACGCAACTTAGATACATGGAAGACGACATGCATGGCTCGATACCTCTGTGGTAACTACAACCTATAGGCAACCAGCCCGACTCTCTCCAGAATCTCAAATGGCCCCACATACCTCAGTGAAAGTTTACCCTGTCTCCTGATCCACTTGTGTCCCAACCTCAGTGAAACACGTAAGAAAAACTGATCCCCAACCACCAAATCCAAGGGTTGTCTGCGGCGATCAGAATAAGATTTCTAATGAGACTGCGTGGTAGCCATCCACTTCTAAATCAACTGGACCTGCTCAGAAGTATCCTTCACGAGACGTGGTCTCAGTAAAGCTTCTTAACCTGCCTCTAACCAGCACAAAGGTGATCGGCATGGCCTACCATATAGAGCCTAGTATGGTAACATCTCTATAGTTGCCTGAAAACTATTATTATAGGAAAACTCTACTAGGGGTATATTATTCTCCCAAGATCCCCCAAAGTCTAAGATGCATGCACGCAACATGCCCTCAATAACCTATATCGTACGCTCTGACTGACCATCGGTCTGAGGGTGGTAAGCTGTGCTCAGAAGCACCTGTGTACCCAGTTCCCTCTGAAAAATCTACCAGAAACGATACGTAAAATGGGAATCCCTATCCGAAATGATAGAACGAGGAACCCCATGAAGACGTACGATCTCTCAGATATAAAACTTCCCGAGTTCGTCAACACTGAAGGTCTCCTTGATCAGTAAAAAGTGATCTACCTTTGTGAGCCCATCCACAACAACCCACATGACATCATTACCTCGAGGTGACCTCGGAAACCCAGTCATGAAGTCCATCGCGACATTATCCCATTTCCACTATGGAATAGGTAACTGCTCTAACAGTCCAGCTGGCCTCTGATGCTCCACCTCCACCTGATGACAGGTGGAAAACCTCATAACAAAAACAACAACTTCTCTCTTCATACTCGGCCACCAGTACTGATGTCTCAAGTCATGGTACATCTTGGTAACTCTGGGATGAACTCCCAAGCTAAAGCATGAAACTCCCACATCAGCTCCTCACGTATATCCCCTGGAACCCATACTCGTCCATGGAAATGTAGTACCTCATCATCACCTATCGTCCAACCAGGAAGAGGGTCCTCACTTTCCACTGACTCCTGTAGAACTAGGCCTTCTGAATCAGATAGCTGTCTCATCCTCACTCTATCCATGGGGGTAGAAGTCACAGGTAAATATGGAAGATAGGTTTTCCCCTGACTATCATGAACCTCTAAATGGATCTCAGAGAACAAATCCATGAGATTACACTCACCACTGGCCTCCTGCACTGCCTATATCTAGGTCCTCCTGCTCAGTGCATCAGCTACTGCATTACCCTTACCAGGTGTATAGGCAAGCTCAATGTCAAAGGACTGAAGGTATTCGACCCACCTTCGCTGTCTCAGATTCAAGTCACGCTGAGCAAAGATATAATTGATACTTTTGTGGTCTTTGATAACCATAAAATTCTCTCCCAAGAGATAATGTCTCCAAAAACCTAACGCATGAAAAACTACAGCTAACTCAAGATCATGCATCGGGTAATTACTCTAATGTGGCCTCAACTGCCGAGAAGCGTACGGAACAACTCGATCACCCTGAATCAACACAGCTCCCAGTCCAACACCTGATGCATCACAGTAAACTATATAGATCTTCCCTTGATCTGGAAGTATCAGGACTGGTGCGGATGTCAACCTTCCATTTAGGTTCTGAAAGGGTGTCTCAGAAGCATCATACCAAACAAACTTCACACCCTTCTTAGTAAAACCCATCAACGACACTACTAAGTGGGAGAAGTCTTGTATGAAGCGTCTTTAGTAACTAGATAGCCCCAAGAAACTCTGTATCTCAAACACGTTCTTATGATACTCCTAGGAAAATACTGCTCTCACCTTCTCTGGGTCCATGGAAACTCTTGCCTCTAAGATGATATGAACTAGGAAGTGAATCTGGTCCATCCAAAAGTGGTACTTTGAGAGCATAACATATAGCTGATGCTCTCTCAGTGTACTCAGTATGATCTCAAGATCGGTGGCATGGTCATGTAGAGTGTGAGAGTACACCAAGATATCGTCCACAAATAATACCACAAAAGAATCCAGATAAGGATGGAACATATGATTCATCAGATCCATGAAAACTACTGGCGCGTTAGTGAGTTCGAATGGCATAACCAAGTACTCGTATAGACCATAAATACTCTTGAAGGCTATGAGAGGTATATCAGATGTTCTAACGCGCAACTGATGATATCCTGATCTCAAGTCAATCTTCAAGAACACTCGTACGCCAAAAAGTTGATCAAAAAGATCATCAATCCTTGGCAAGGGATATCGGTTCTTAACCGTCAACTGGTTTAGCTTCCGATAATCCACACAGAGTCTAAGGGTACCATCCGCCTTCTAAGAAAATAGCACAGCCGAACCCCAAGGAGAAGTACTGGGTCGGATAAAACCCTTTGCTTGTAACTCCTCTAACTGCCTCTTGATCTCCTGCAACTCTGGTGTAGCCATACTATAAGGAGGAATGAACACCGACACTGCTCCTGGCACAAGCTCAATAGAGAAATCCACCTCACACTCTAGAGGTAGACCCAAAAAGTCATATGGGAAGACATCCCTGAAATAATAAACCACAGGAGGGAAATCCATCTGACAAGTCCCCTAATCATCTAGATATAAACTCACAATCTGGGCCAAAAATCCACCTTGCCCATGATGTTCTGGTCTAGCTCGACTCGCCTGAACATCCCACTCACCTTTGTATAGAAGCTCTCCACCCTCTGGTGATGTGAAACTCACCCTGTGATGATAGCAATATACAAAGGCTTCAAAGAGAACCAACCAGTCCATCCCAAGAATGATGTAATAATCTGTCATCTCTAAGACATAGCGGTCCCATAGAAAGTGACACCCTCCAACCTCAAGGGGGCACTCCTTGCACTGACGCACACCAACTGTTCTAGTCCCCAACGGAGTGTCTAGCATTATAGCAACAAAATAAGGAGAAACACAGAGCCCAAGGCTCTCCACAATAGGCATAAATACAAAGATATGTGTAGAACCAGTATCAAAAAGTACTAAAGATAAGACAGAAGCTACTAGAATAGTACATCTGACAGTAGAAGGTCCGGGATCCCGCTCCTGTTGGGTCTGTTGCACTGCATATGCCTGCCCAGTGCTGTGGCCCTACGACACAGCCTGGAAACCCTGAGCTGTCCCACCCTGCTACCTCTGAGATCCTGGTGTCTGGCTACCACATCCACGACCACCATCCCTACCGGCATGCCCTGATGTATTCTAGTACCCTTACTGGTAAGAAGATACTGGTCTTGCTCCTGCACGTGGAGTCTTCACAGAACCCCTATCACTATCCACTAGTGGAAATGCCCTGCAAAAGTGTTGTAGATGATCCATCTTGCCGCAAGCTTGGCACTCCACTAGATAACGTAGACACTATGGTCTCTTGTGCCCCTATTTAACACACTAGTAGCACATGACCTGGCCACGTAAAACATTCTTCTGGCTGGTACTACCACCATGAGAGAAGTACATATGTCACTTCCTATTACTAGTAGAAATAGTATCAGAAATTGGTGCTGAACCACCCTGGACCACATCACTATCTTCCTGCAGGTTCCTCTCTGTAATTAGTGCCTGGTTCACAATAGCATGTACTGAAGGAAACCTGAAAACATTCACCAGTGCTCGTATGTCATATTGAAGACCATCCTCAAAGCGTCTGGCTCTCAACGTCTCATAACACACCAGCACAGGTGAAAAACACTGAATCTCAGTGAAACGAGTGGAATAATACATCACCAACATAGCGCCCTACTGCAGGTTCATGAACTCTTGAGCTCTATCTTCCCTCAGCGTCTCTGGAAAGAAGAAGTCATAGAAGACTACCTGAAAATCTTCCCACGCCATGTCTCTGTGATGATCTGACTGGGTGGTAACATCCCACCACCTCTTGGCCGAATCACGTAGCATATACATTGCGAGCTTGACCCTCTGCCCCGGAGGAGTATCAAGATGCTCGAAAATAGCCTTTATAGATCCCATCCAATACTCTGCAGCCTGTGGTCCGCTATCCCCTAAAAACGTAGGCAGATGCTACTGCTGGAATATATGAGTCATCTCAGCCATAGATGTGGTAGCCGGCGGTGCTTCCTGAAAGGTCTGCATGAACCACATAATGCCTTCACGAAACAGTGCATCCGTGCCTATGTCTGGTATAACGGGTGGCACCGCATCTGGCTCTGCTGGAGGATCCACTGGTAGCCCATGGTCCACTATCTCTAGAGTGTAATCGTTTCCACTCTCCTAGCAAACAACGCATGGTTGTCTCGGTGGAATGACTCTACATGGTCAAACGCACACCTTAGATCAAGATTATCAAAGACAGAAAACGAAGGGACCAAAAAAGGTAATAGTTGGAAGAAGGAATTTCAAGATTTGAAAAACAAGACTACACGGTGTGTATACTGGCTACACGGCATGTACCTGACTTCTCTTTCTGTGCCTGGGTCCTTCTACACAGCTAAGTCACACGACTCCCATTGAACAAAACTACATGGCCTGTATATAATCTACACAGCATGTAGGGTGTAAATTCCAACTGCCCATGTCGTTTGTGACACATCTGACTACTCGGCTTGATACTACATGGCCTGTTACACCCGCACATGGCATGTACACCACCCTATTTTCCAGCCACACGGTCTGTCCTCGGACAAGTCTACACGTCGTTTCCCATAGGTACACAATGTGTACTAGACGAGCTCCTCCGACTCGTGTTTGTTAGTTACACGACCGGATACACGACTCACACTACACGGCGTGTTCCAGATGTACATAGCGTGTACACGAAAAGATTACACCGACCTGTGTTGTTAGTTACACAGCTGGATCCCATGTCGTACTATACGGCATGTTCCACAGTGGACACGGTGTGTATGTCTTAAGGTCTTCTCCATCTGTGTTGTTTGTTACATAGGTGGACTCCGGGTCAAAACTACAGGGCGTGTACATCTGGTACATGACATGTTTTCCCCAAGCATTTCCCCTTTCCCTTGTCCCTGCCCACACGGTCTATGATACAAGAAGAGACTACACAGTGTGTACCGTTGGTACATGGCGTGTACTTAAAAAGTTTCCTTTTCTTCTCGAACAGAAGAACACACGACGTGTGTCCAAGGAACTAAACGGTGTGTATATGGAGTTTTCCAGACAGTACACCTCTAAAACTACTCCGGAACCCAGAAAATACTGAAAACAACACCTAAGTTCCAAATTACGATCCGTGAGGGCCCATACTGCCCGCGAATCAAAGTTTGACTTCTTATATGTGTTATAACAAGATAAACAGTCAATGACCCACCAAATTCTGGTCCATGAGGGCTCATACTCCCCAAAAACCAAAGTTTGGCATCCATTCTATCAAAAGGCTCATACAACAATACCCTATCACATAGCAGATATTTTATCAAAGCAACTATCACAACAACATGCTTTTCTAGCACAACAACTATCACAACAACATACAATTTCAAAAGTGCCTACATGGCATGGAACTATGCATGGCATGTGATTTCTAGCATGTTCCTAAATGATGCACGAGATGGCATTCCCTCATCTCATCGAGTTTCAACTAAATAGAACCCAGGGATAAAATATAAACAGCACAATCACAAGTGCATCACCCAAAAGTGAAAATAAAATCAACTGTAAAATTTGAAAAATCAAAAGAATTGAAAAAATACGAGGTAGACTGGGTTTTCCCTGTACACGGGTCAGCTACACATGGGAACAACTTATAACGAACTACCTTTCCTGTCCTAACCCTGACTAAGGCTAGAAATAGTAATTCAAAGAAAAGAAACCCTCTGACACAACTTTATAACATCCCGGTTCCGGGTGCCACTCAATGGGTGCCCCGAACCCGGTTGGTCACATGACCTCAAGATAATTTCCTCAAACGCAAGAGGCTGCCGACCAGTAGCGAGGGCCCATGTCTGATAGTGGGGAAACTATGACCTCATCTGTCAAAGTGTAGTAAAACGGAATAATAAAAATGTTCAACAACAGCGGAAGAAATAAACCATACACATTTAAAATAACAACTGCAGTAAAAGATAACCGACGGTTTTATAGATAATAATGAAACATGTCTCAAGTTCTAAGAAAACAGCCAGAACATGTTACACAACATTATAGTACAGTACAATACATAGTAGAGCAAAACCAAACTAAACAAAATAGTCATTAGCATCGCGAGCCTAAGCCCTGGCCCATGCTCCCCTACTCCTCAACAACAATCAAGTACCTATATAGGGTCCCTTTCCCTTATCCACACCTTCAGAAATGTAATCTGTTTGGGCCGATGACATGACCCAAACAGGGTGTGAGAAATAAATCCCAGTAGGCACCCACCAAAGGCCCATGCCCAACTGTGTGAAAATATGCAACAACAGTGTGCAGTAGTAAAATGAAATAAACTAAGCAGTACTCAACAATGAATAACTTTACCAGTAATTGCCATTTTATTATTCATTTAATCGTTCATTATTAGTAAACCACCACGGTGAATTTCTATGTAAACAGTCAGTGTCCTCAGACACGCAAACCCTTATCCCCAGGTAATCAGAAACGTCACCCGTAGGCAATTTCCCACAGGCATAACAGATATTTATCTCAGGTGTACAAAGTGTCTCCCTCAGGCACATAATCTATTGCCCATAGGCACGAAAGAAGTTTCCCTCAGGCCGGAATAGCCACTTCCCTCAGGCTAAATGAAACACTGCCCTCAGGCTAAGCAAGTAACCGGCCCATGACCAATATGTAAATAATCAATTCACATTCAATTCCTCTCAAGGAAATTTAACAAACATTATCACAATGGCATACCCTTGGGTATCCTGGCCAAACGACTAAACAGAGGAACACACCCCTGGGGTGGTTCTGGATCCAAGTAGTGATCCCAAACAACAGTTTATTATCACATTTAATTACCTATACAATTATAAGTATTTAAACAGCCAAGGCCTCAGCCACACGACACCCCAACATGGGTTTATAGCACAAAAATACACACAAACGCACAACATTTGGAAATTAAACACCAAGCCACATACCTTAAACTCCCCTTAACAGTATACGCGAACGACGATCCTCAAATCGTCCAAGAACGACGTAGATCTAAGGTGAATGAAATCCCCATTAAAACTCAAATAACTTCCCTTAGAAGAATAATTGGCAAGAATCACTTAAGGAGAGTGGAGGACTTATCTGTACGGTTCCAATGAGATCATCAGAGGAGAAAATAGATTCCTAACGCTCGATCTGGAGATCCTAGAAGGTCCGACCTCCTCTCCTAACTCCTTCCTCCAGTTCTTAGCCAATCCTGTGAACAGGGTTGGCTACTTCCCATTTTAAGCGAAAAAAACAAACTACATGACGTGTACTATTGACGACACGAGGTGTACTTTTCTCATTTAACTATTCCTTTGGCGGCACCGCCACATTGTTCATCCATCAAAATGAGTACACAATATGTATTTATGATTATAGGGTGTGTACTGCCACTCCGCTGGCGGCTGCTTCCACTGCCTTACTATTCGCCTGCCGACTGACTAAACAGTGTGTAAATATCCACTACACGGCTTGTAGTCTGTTTTTACACCATTCATCACCGATATGGATACACACCCTATGTACTCATCCCACATGGCCAAAGTACATGGCGTGTGGAATAGTACACAGCATGTAGTCCCAAAATTTAGGATTTTCCCCATTTTCCCTATTTTGTCAAAAACACTTAAGGAAAAGAGAAAAGAAGAAACCCGTACCTCAAAACTATGAACCGAGTTCTTACATTAATGGATAGTTTATAATGATAATGTTTAAATAATAGTAATAATATTATATTGTGTTCTGTTAAAATGTGGTTTTGGGTTTAACATAATCTATCGAAGAATAATAATTTTATTCAACAATATTTATTTCATAAAATGTCTACGAGGTAAATTATACACCCCATAAAATTAAAAATTTCCTTGAAATTATTTCACTTTAATACAAAAATTTATGATATTTTACCTTATCATATTATCAGGTTCCCACATAGCTTCTTCAAGTTACTGTTTTCACCACAAAACATTGTATATATGAGTGGTCTTATTTCGTAGCACATTCTTTTTTTTAAAGGTTGGCACCGAAGCCTCATTTATTATTTAAATCAATGACCTCTATAAAACTGGGTAGAGGGGGGCCCATTACATTTACCGAAGGCCCAAGAACAAGTGGTATGAATACAAGGCCTAAAATCCCATTTTTTTGGCCCAAAGATCCCTTCGGTGAATAGTACTGCTATAGTACCTGGGCTGCTATAGTACCTGCTATAGTACCGTCACCGCTATAGTTCCTGCTACAGTTCCTCCACCACTACAGTACTGCTACAGTGACCTGCTATAGTGTTTCTGAAGTACCTGGAAATTATTCCTTGCACCGATTTGATCCTGGGTCTTTTGGATGCCAAGCAGGAGCCTTTACCACTTGGGTATAGGCTTGTTGGCAGGCTCGTAGCACATTCTATTTATGATCAAAAATCTCAAAAGGCTTATCTTAATTAGAAAGATCATGATACAATGGTATGACCTTTGAGTTTAGTAAATGTGATGGTTCAAGTATGTACTTCCTTAGGAGAGATACATGGAACACAACACAGACTCGAGAGAGGTTCGGTCTAAGTGCCAAGAGATAAGAAACCATCCCAACACAATCACAAATATCAAAAATGGAAAATAAACCTAGATATCATATTACATTTATTTTTTAGTCTCATAAACTTAATCCATATAAAAATTCTTAGGAAAGCCTTCTAACCAACTTAAAATTCCGGATCACATCGATTATTATCAACATAATGTTTCTATAGAATCTGAGTTTTCTTGATGTGTAGTTTAATGGATCTAACTACCTATTCCATATCTTCAAATACATAAAGTCTCAACAGATTTATTTCTTTGAATTCATCCCAGAACATTGGAGTTTTACACATCATTCTATAGAGGGTTTTCTTAAGGATCCATCTGAATGCTTCGGTTAATGGAATTGTTGTATGAAAACATGACTAGTGGAAGGTGTTAATCACAAAAACCCTTTAAATCCATAGAAAAATATCTCAACATATAATTTATGGTTTGAATGGTTCTATCAGACTAACCATCTCTATTGTGATGATAGGTTTTATTGAACCGAAACTCTATATCCAATGCCTACTGAAGACTTCACCAGAACATTTAAGCAACCTCAGATCCTGATCAGAAATAATGGAATATAGTACTCCATACAACTATACTATTTCATTAATTTAAATCATATAAACCTAATATATAGATTTAAATTCTCTAATAGTGATGAATTTTTATGAAATTTTAAGGTGATCAACTACAACTAAAATAGAATTATGGCCTTTAGACATTTTTGTGAGTATAAAGACAAAGTGCGTGGTGAAAGTTTTCTATTTATATTTTTTGAGTAGTCATAATCTTTAATAATCTCAAACAATATTTTCTTCTGCATGTTCAAATCTTTCTGTGTGAAAATATACTTTAATCATTTATGATCATTATATATGTCAAAAATTTCTCCATATATATTATTCATCCATATATTTAATTCTATAATTTTTATAGAAACATTAAATCATGATTTGGAAAATTTATCAATTGAACCTTCAATCGTCATGAGGAATAAGCTATAATCATGTCATTCAGCATGAGAACGCATCCCAGTACCATCTTCAATGCATCACAATATATTAAAAATACTTCACCACTATAGGGAAAAATAATCAAAGGTTCACTAAGAAGTATTCTCATGAAATCCTTGAAAAGTTCCTCACATTAATATATCTAAAGAAACCTGGATCCCTTCTAAGTTAACATTAGGAGTGGATTAGATATGCATGCTAAATTATACATAAAATTTCAATAATATCTAGATAAAATAAGTAAAATATGGATCACATTCATCATTGATGGACAAGTAAAACATTCATCAACATCCATCATTGATGGATCCACTTATATACCCTCTCTTGAGATTATATGACCCAAAAGTGAAACATTTTTTAGCCAAAATTAGAAATTTCTAAATTTTTAAAACAACCCCTCCTTTTTTAGAGTCTTAAATACAATCTTGAAGAGAAATTAATGATCTAATTTTATCTTTAAAAATATTTTAATATGATATAAAAACACCACCAAAAACTAATCATGGTAATCTCTAAGTACTATTCCTTATATCCATGAAGATAGTGGGAAGTTTAGTTAGACTAGATGGAATATCTATATATTTATAGTATTTGTACATTTTACGAAATGATATCTTAGGAATATCCTCCTTCTTGAACCTCAAAAGATAATATATAGAAAGGTGGTCTATATTGGAAAAGTATTGAGATATTTGTAGTTGATCAAAAAATCATAAAAATGGGGGTAAATTATACTAGTTCTTAATTTTGATATTATTCTATTCCTAGTAATCAATTTTTAGTCACATCACTCCATCTATCTTCCAAAAAAAATAATAGGTTCACCCCAAGGTGATAAGCTTTTCCAATTGAATCTCTTTTCAATTTTTTCCAAGAGTTTTATATTCAACTCCTTCAACTCAATCAAGTCAATTATATAGGAATTATTTGAAATAGTTATAGTCCCATGTATGAGTTATATTGAGAACGCAACATCAAATTTTGTTGGAAGGCTAATAAACTACTCTAGAAAGAAAACAAAAAGATCCTCCATAATATTCATATCATTTATGTTGAGTTTCTCACCAACCATTCGAGATAAAAACCTCTTTTAAATAGGTATCAAGACCCATAAAATGGATGTGATTTCTATTTAAAGTTCATATTTATCATCACACTAATAGATGATCGTAGTGTGGGTTGAAATATCTAAAGTTACTTTCCATCCATTTTAATTCATGTGGTATATATGTTGATATATATAATCCATTCCTAAAATATGATAAGATTAAACACGAGTTAGAATAAAATGATCTGTAGGAAGCACATTCCCACAAACATCAATCAGAGATTATTTGTAAAAAAGTGATGAAATCACCACACCATTAGTGTTTTTCAATGATAATTAAATATTTAATCATTGATGATATTAATTGGAATTCCTATATAAATTCCATTAAATAAGGGAATTAATATTACTATGTTAAAATTTGATACTTCAATATATAAGAATTTCTTTCACCACCACAACTTTATTTTTCTATCTTCAATCCCTTAGTAAAACACAAATGGTAAACATGACCATCAATAACCATTAATCAGAGTGCTTAATCATGAAAAATAATTTATATTATGTCTAAATAATGAAGAATTATTTTAAGTATATGAAACCTTAGGTTTTAGTTTGGTCATTCATAGTCATTAGTTATTTAAGTACATCATAATGGTACATTATGATTTTGATAATTTCGGAAACATATTTCCAAGAGTGTAAAACTAGGTGTGAAGAATGGATGTTTTGTGCACAAAATGATGATTGTGTCAAAGATAAATGCAACATTTTCATATTTATTACCCCTAAGAAAAAATGTACCAGATCTATATCTAAATTTAGTATCATAACAGAGATTAAATTTCTTGGAAACCTCTAGCGCTATCATTTACATGATTTCTAGTATATTTTCATGTAATTGGACTTAATCATAAACGTTTTCCTGGTGATCTCACTAAATTATTCTCATATTGGTTTCCAAATTATAACTAAACCATTATTTGATACCAACTATAGAGACACACAATTTTCATATAAATATATCACATATTAATAGATTAATATTAATTAAAAAACATAAAGATCCCTACTATAATTTTAAAGTTCATGTATATTTGGAAACATGGACATGAAAATAGGTAGTTCATTAGTGAAGTTAATCATCTCTGAATAATTTTTAATTAAGTACCACCATTATTATACATATCATTAGTAATAACATTCTTTCTAACTTGGGTAAATGAAACCTATAAATGGTGAACTCAGATGCATAGTTTTGGTAAATAAGGGAGATAAAAACATAACATGAGTATAAGGGTATGAGAATATTAGAATAAAATTTTGAATACCATAACACATATATCATAGATCAAAAACATGATTCTTAGAATAACATTTAGTAGTTCATAAGAAATTAATATTAAAGAAACAAAAAACATAATCTTTAAGGGAAGAATAAGGAATAATACAAAATTTTAGTGGTATATATAAAATCATATAAAATCATTTCCTTATTATTAAATGCCTACTCCAAAAACTGTCATAGTAGATTGGTTTCACTCTCAAAACCATTATAGAAGTCAAGGTTCACTCCTTTAACTATCACTGCGGATTGGGTTCAGTCCCCGAACCATTTTAGTAGTCATGATTAACCCTAAATACTATAATAGTGTATTAGGTTCCATCCCCAAAACATTTTATAAGTCAAGATTCACACCCAAGACTATCAATGTGGATAGATTACCTTTTTGAATTATGCTCACTCCCAATTCTAGAACTATTTATCTCATAATATTTTTGTTATTAACCAATTAGTTAGAGGGAGATATAGGTCTCACATATATATGTTAATAATGTGATGAACCATCCTTGGTTATAATGAAACCACTATCCATGGTTATAATGTAACCACCATCCTTGGTTTATAACAAAACCCAATATAAATTAATGAAAATAACATATATGTGTGACATGTTATATTAAAACTTTCATCATATCATAACCCATGAAAAGGAAATGGGTTTAATAAATAATTCATCATAACATAACCTATAGAAAATAAAAAGGTTTCCTAAAAAATAAATAGGTTTCATAAAAATTTAATCTATTTATTATAGCATGAACTGTGGGATAGGAATTGGTTTCATAATAATCTTGTCATCATAATCATAAAAAATCCAGATAAAGAATAATGATGGTGTCATTGGATCATATACCATGTAAATATTAATTAATGTCAAAGGATATAATAATATATGGAAAATTATTTTTAAATATCACTTGGAACATTTGATTTGGAAAATCTCCCATTTATTTTGAAATCACTTGTTTATAATAAAAAAATCAAAAATTAAATAAAAACTTTTATGTGAAACTAACTTCGGAATTATGTAATGAATGATTTAAACCATTAATTGTTCAAGATGTATTAAGACTCAATTCAATCCATAATAGTGAAAAAAAATATTAAAATCACATTTTCAGTTAATGAGAAACCTACTTTGTTCAAAAAAATTGATGAATATTATTTTAAAACTATATTGTAAAAAGTTAAAAATTTGTAAAAATGACATAAGAAAATATTAAAATAATTTTAAAAAATTTCATTAATTTTTTTTATAGAATAGATGGACCTATAATTAAAAATAAATTTGACAATAGATAGAAATAATGTCATTTTTTCTTAAAAACATTATTTTGATCACTTTAGTACATGAAGAGACTAAAATGAATGGAAAATATGTAATATATTGAAATAACCAGAGAAGAATATAATTAATGAATTTTATGATTAATAAAGAATAATATTTCTTCATAATAACCATAATAAAAAATAATATTAATAAACACTGATATTATAACATAAAACCCTAACCGTATTGATAACTTTGAATCATAAGCCCCATGAAAGAAACAAACATAAAAGGATATGTGTATCAAATAATTTTCTTGAGAAGAATCATAAAATAAATTAATGTGTATTATATATACTAGAAAAAAGAATCAAGTGGTGAATATTTAACGTGTCCCATGAAAATAGAAGTGAGATGAAAATCCCTTGCCTCAAGTCTCAAATTTCTCCATACATGTTCGAACCTCCTCTTTCTCAGAGAACCAAGTTAGGTTTTTATCTAAATCCTTATTAGGACAGTTTACTAGTAAAAATAATTCCAGTTTTAAATTGAGAGGGATGTGAGGAATATATTTGGGTAGGTCTTGGATACACCAAAAGTATTTGGATGTTTGAAGCAAAAAAGGGAGGGGATCATCATTTATTACTGGGGCAGAGGAAACACATGAAGTTTTTGAAAAAGAAGTCATAAGAATGTTTTAAACATTCCAAAAGGATCCAAAATTGAACATTATCAAACCTTATATGAGATAAGGTCGAAATATGTCCATCCAATTAGAACTTCACATGTTTTTAGGCCATTTTAACCCTTACTAGTTTAGTTTAACCCCAAGTAAACACATTTTAACCTTAACTATGGTAATTACTTTTTATGGGTATTACTATTAATTATGAAAAAAATTGTGATAAAATTATTATAATATAATAATTATTTTTATTTAAAATATTGAATCCATTTTTTCAAATTTAATTCATAGATTTTTCAGAATTTAATTTAATATTAAACTCCAGATGCGATGAAAAACAGTTTTCTAAATAACTCTTTTCATAAGTATTAATAATTTTTATATCAAAATAAAAAACAATTTATTCCAATGAAATCAATTAAATAAATCCTAAAAAATTAAACTAATTTTAATTATGAACAAATTTTAAAAAAAATTACACTGTAAATTATTTAAACAAAAATAAATGTTTCAATAAAAACCAGTATTGTTCACAATAAAGTAAAAAATTAAACTTTTTAGAAAAATAAAAAAAATTCACAATATGATATTTTTGACATGTTGATTTAAAAAATTAAGTTTATTATTTATAATAAATTATAATTTTTTTTGAAAAATTACTTTTATTATATTTTTATTAAAATAAATAATTTTTGTAGTAAAACTTATTTTTCAAAGCGTACACCGACTTCAATAAAAATTTATACCTTTTTTCAATATATATTTTTTTATCTAAAAAAATTATTATTCTTTTTTAAAATGTGTTAAATCTTATTTATACCACCATATTTAACTACTAGGTTATATTGTTAATTTTTAAATAATAATATTAATAGTATGTTGTTGTTTACTAAAAGTCGGTTTTACGTGTAACACAGCTATTAAAGAAATTAAATTTATTTGAAAAAAATATTTCATAAAATCTATAACGAACCAATATTTTATCAACAAAAATTACCTTTTTAAAATTATGTTATATAGTATAAACGTCATAAAATATCATATTAATATAATTCAAACTTTATAAGTGACGAAAGAATGAAATAAAAGGTATTTTTAGATGTTAAGGAACCTATATTGGTGGAATAGAAACTTGAATTTTTGAATAGTAATGTGACCATAGGAATAAAAATTTGGCCAATATACTAGTGCTTCACCAATGAAATTATACATAAAATTTAGGAAACTTAGAAATTAAAAAAAGAAATAATTATATCATAGTATAATTTAAATAAATATTTCAAAAATTGTTAATTAAGTGTTGGTGTTTTATAAAACACAAATGTTAATTTATAATTTTATAATTAATATAATAATTAAAAATAAATTTTATTTTCATAAAATAGGTTCAAATATTATCTTTTTTTTCTTATGATTATAAGATAATTTTATGAGACTGTAACTAATTTTTCAAAGTGTTATAAATAGTGTTATAATTTTAAAATCAGTATTTTATAAGTAAATGATAATTTTAATTACCAATTAAATTTATCATAAATATAAAATTATTTTCTTAAAATAGAGTTCTTTTTTGAATAGTACGAAACAAAAAATTGTTAGGGTGAGATTTTGGTATTTTTCAAAAACACTTTAATTTTTGGTGAATAGTTAAATATGATAATTTACAATAAAAGCTAAATACATGAATTATTGAATCATATATGATGTATGGATAATGTAAGGTAATAATATTGAAATATCTATCCCATTTTGATTTGTTTATTCATGGGAATGAAATCTATTTATATTCTCGATCCAAAATAATAAACTAATGTATAAAATAATGAAAATACCCCTCTCTCCTCCCCTATAAATACCACCCATCACCAATTGTTCTCCTCACACCTTAAAAGACATGAAGCATGTACACATTATAAAAAATAGCCTTCCCAATCCCCTACCCCACTTACTTGAGCCCTTGGTCCCATCAAAATACCAAACCCTTTTTCCTATGGAGGTTCTCAATGAGGAGACACTCAAGAGGTAAAATCGCTTTTCTTTTTCCATTTAAATTATTTTAAATTTAATTTATATTATTATCCTCTTCTCACCCCCAATTATCCAAGTGGTGTGATAACACCATATTCATTTATATACTATAATTTTAGGATGGTAATGGAATAATTCATCTTCTAATCTCTTCCCCTTTCCTTTTATTATAAAAATTTTATTATTGTCTATGGGGTTTTGATTTACTACCACCATAGATGGTGAGTTTACAATTTTTACCACCACCTTCAAGGATAGTCATAAAACTATTATTATGGTTAAATAATATTTTATTTTATATATTATATTTTATATAATGTTTTAGAATTAATAAATAAAAATGATATTAAATAAAATGATATGAGGTTGTGATGGTTGTAAAATCCACGAAATAAAATAATTAATTTTGATGAACTACTTATCTAATGATTCATCCTCATACCATTTAACCAAATGATATATAAGATCATTTAATCTGATTTAATTTCATTAATAACATATAAGTTTAATTCTGGATTATTATTCTAATTTTACGTGAAGTTCCATATTCATATACAACCAAACCGATTATGAAAACCATGAAATCAAACACTCTCGAACGAAAAAATTAAACTCTATAACTCATATAGATGACCATAAACGAACTTAATAAAACTAAAATTAATGAAATTAATGTATAAAATGTTTTGGACATGTTAATTAATGAATTTAAATTTTAAAATATAGGATATTAATGTGAATAAATCATATATACATATAGTTAGGGGATTCTTGAACCCAAGTCACTTTATTTGGGTTTACCTCTTTCACTCCATTTTTAGTATGGATGTTCCTTTAATTAACTTTATTCTATTTTTCCTTCCATTTTATTGTCCAGGATTAAAATGTTTTAATTTTTTTTATGAAAAATTCAATGATTCTTCCAAAAGAACTATTCTTCCCAAAAATACATCTTTTACTTATCGTGATATTGTTTCTTATTCATTCAATATTGATGATTCTTATTCCAATAATGTTGTTACTTATTTCATTTTGGAACCCTAATATTTATTCATGAATGTATTCTTTTTGAAATGAATCACATTCCTTTCTATGGGTTATTTTCTATTCAAGATTGATATATGTAATATATTCCATGCATGATAATATAAATGTTATGATGTGATGGGTGTGCTTTGAATTAAATAGAACATGTAAATGTCATGATGTGATGGGTGCACTCAAAATTATATAGTGCTCCAATGCATTGGGCAATGTGATGTTTCTCATGATAAAAATTGATATATTCATGAACATGATTCCATATTTATTCAAAACAATGTGTGGTATTTGACCACTAAGACATGATGTTTCATTTTTATGCATTTCCACATTACATGCCTTTATGTAATGATTCCTATCATGATTATGATGAAGATACCATGATTATTTTTTTGATAAAGATAATTATTCTTACCCCATGTTATATTGATTAATTTTATTATCTATCATCAAACATGGATTTTAGCTCACCACTTTCTTTGATGTATATCATTAGGTGACTCCATGTACTAAAGAGAAAATGTGTACCACTAAGAAACTCGAGAAGAAGGAATTAAATATTTTTTATGTATGGTTCAAAGTATCACTAGACAATATACCATTGGATATTGGATTTGTAGCACTGTTATGTTTTTATATATAAAATGATGTAATAGTTATGTATGAAAAGGAAGGGTCACTATAGTTGATATTAGAGCATGGTTTATTTAATTTGGGAATTAGAAATAGAGAACCTTAGTAAAAAACCTTATAATGAGACTATGTATATGTAGAAACCCAATAATCATTGTTTTAGAAAATGCTAAACATAGGGATCCACAATATATGCCTTTAAAGTTTATTTCACAAATGAATAAATTATTTATTCATGAATTGTTTACCTATGTCTTGTTAAAAAATGTTCTATTTTATAAAATGGTGGGAACTAGGAGAAACCTTGCCATAATCCTGTGTGATGGACAATGCAACAATTTCCTGAATGACATCCCCAATCCCTTAGGAGGTAAAGTTCAATTTTTTTAGAGATTCTTACCAAACTGTATTTGGATATGAAGAATAACCTAAATAATGATTAACGTCCTACTTCACCTAAGAGGGAGAAACTAGATATCCAATATTTTATGTGGCAATGACCACGGAAATTTAGTGGATCTTCAAATACACTAGTTGCGTAATATTAGTTCAAATCAACCGAGAAGATAATTTTTCTACTTCACTATTCTGATATAGAGAAGGTGACTTTGGCCATTTATTATTCAGATGTAGAAAATGATCTATGTTGGTCATTGATTAAGAAAACCATACCAAAGGAAAAAATTGAAGATATCGAGTGGGATGAAATTAAGAAAACATTTCTTAACAAGTATTCCCCTTGAAATCATTGTACAAATATGGAGAGAGAATTCCTAGATTTTAAGCAAATAAAAGGTGAATTTTTCATGGATTATGAAGAAAATTTAACAATGATTTAATGGTATGACTCATATTTTGTTATCAACAATGATAAAAAATAGATATATTTTTTAGTGGTTTAAAACCACACCTTTTAAAGGCTTTAGAAATTATAGAATTTGGGAGTTATGATGAATTTTTTCGATGTGTTATCAAGATGTAGATGGAGTTTTTTTAAATGTTCCGATGGATATAGTGATAAGAAACAAAATATGGAGTTTCAAGTTGTAGGATCTAATGAAATATGTGTAATGAAAAATAAAATAATCACATAAATTTTTTTTAGGAAGAAACACTCTAAGAAGAAGCAACCTGGGAATTACCTCAAAGGGTTGGGGAAATGAATCAAGTGTAGGAGATAAGTCCATATTGCTCAAGAATATCTAATAGATATATGTAAGAAGAACAATGTGCTGGAGGAAAGGAGACTACCACCCATGGTTCAATGCTTAAACTATATTAAAAAAGGAACTATGAAATCCAATGTAGAAAACAATGAATCCTTGAGGGAAAGTTGTGTCAGAATCCCCAAAACCCAAATTGGTAATGGAAATATTATTCCATCACTACTACTGAGGTGGATCCCAATAATGATGTGGTGATAAGTATGCTGATTATTCATTCAAGAATAGGGAACATACTATTTTATTATGGTTCTATGCATTATTTAGTGTCATTAAAGTTTAGTAGAACTATTCAAACACCGTATAAAATATATGGAGGTGGAGTTATCTTTGAGAAAAAAAGTGTAAATTATTGAATCTAATGTATATAACTCCCCCTAGTTAATGTTTCTAGAATGAAACTCCCAACAAATCTTGTCTTACTTCCTTTAGTGAAGTTTTATGCTATATTTGGAATGGATTTGTGATAAAACACATTTTTATTGAATCTTTTATAGATAAGAAATGATAAAATTTCCTCACATTGTGTTAAATATGTTTATTTATAAAATATTTGGGATTAGATCATTTATTTTAAAATTTGAGGGAAATTTCAGTTTTTATCCTTTATAGGGCACTATAGAATTTTAGAGATAATTATTTTTATTTTTATTATTTAACCTTGAAAGTTTTTAACTAAGTTCATGACTTAGTTGGATACAACTTTTATTTAAGACATTGGAGCTAAATCATTCATTTGGTTAGTGTAAATGGGCTATTAATTCAATGGTGGGCTGGATACATGAGTTTGGACATCACTTCAGTGTTTGGGAAATATCTTCTACATCCATGCATTTATTGAGCCGATCGTCTTAGAGGGGATCTAAAACCCAATTGCGCACATATTAGACTTATGGAAATATAGCTAATTCACATGTTTTTGTGGTCAAGAAGGCGGTGCAAGTGGGATTAAATTATTTTACAGAATCTCATCATTCACACATGAAACCACTTTTAACCTAGCCTCCCCTAAACTGTATAAAAATGCATTTTTATCATTTAAAAGGGTTTTTATGTGAATTGGTAAGTTGAGGGAAGAGGATAAGTATATCCACTCCAATTATCCAACCATTTCAATAAGTTTAGCTCTTGAATAAAGGATCCCTTCGATGAAGTCTTCTTTTTCTCCTTCTTTTTCTTCTTTGTGTTGTAATACTTTTGTTTCTGTAATAAACTTATTTGTTCTTATTTTATTTATTATATTTTCTTCTATTTTTTTAAAATCTGTTATTCTCTTAATCTTCCTACTTGTTCTAGAATCAATAGTGGAGACGAGATTGGGTTATACCCTTTCAATCCTTTGCTCACGCAAAACGTCTCGCCGATGACCACACCACCCATAGAAATGTAGTTTTCTTAGTGATCAATCTATCTTCTAACCCTCATTTAATTATTTTGAATCATTGAGCTACTGTAATTCACATAATTTGATCTATTAATTGATTTTTTTAAATTTGAAAAAACTAATTAAGTAATTGAACAATTAACACAAAAACACGTGAGGTTGAGTATAGTGTGAATTATAAGAGCATGATTTTAATCAGTAATACAAGACCACATGATATAAATTTGTAGAGTTCAAATATAATCCCTGAACAAAATTCATCCTCTTTTTCTAGAATGGATATGTTCCATAATTTACCACTGGCTATAAGCTATCCTCAGAACATCAATCAAAGCTGGGTGTTGCGATTGCATGTTTCAAAGATAGCCTAGGGTTTAATTCACTTCATATTTGTGGTAAAGTTAATTATCATAGTGTTAGAGGGTTATAAATTTAGGGGATCATAATTAAGTGGATTTTAATTTATATGAAAATGATAAATAATTGAGTGAATAGGTATAGTTAGATTTATTGTGCCATTTAAAATATTTTCTAGAAAAACATCTTCTTGTTCTGTCATTTTAATCAGACTTAATTTCAAAAAAAAATACAATCTTTTTCCCGAGAAATTTTTATAGATTTAAAAACGATAAACAACCCCATCCTTTTAATTTGTGTTCTTATTTCCTTTTATTTTATCTTCAAAAATTCCTTTAATATGTTGTTTAATTTACTTCCTCCTTTAATATACCAACTTGGTCATCCACTCTACTGCACTTAAGTACCCCAAAATCCATTAATCATTTGAAGGCACCCACATCAACTCCTTTCAAATTGGTGAAATTTTTGGGTGGGAAAGTAGTTATTTCAACGAATTATAGGTATTTATTTTATTTTATATTTTATTCTTTTATTATCTTTTTTCTTCTTTCTTTACCCAATTGGAATTTTTTCTTCTTATTTTATTTTCTTCTTTTTCTTTTTGGACCATCAACTCAAACATCACCTTTTTTATTATGGTCCATTTTTTTATATGATTTATGACACGAACTAATCTTGATGATCTCTTAGATCTTGACCTTGACATTGAACGCAACCTTATGGTTCAAATCAGATATTCTCAATCTATGAGAAGTTTCAACATTCAATTATTTAGAGAATTCCTCCACTCCAAGAACAAGGAAATTGGAAAATATTCTAATTCCACCTTAAATCAAGAACTAATGGCTGAAAACAATAATAATTAACTCAATAGAACCATTCAAGAGTTGGATTCACCTGATATTAATGATCAACCAAATTGCATTGCATACCCAAATCTCGAATGAGACTTTGAACTGAAATCAGGGATAATTCATATTCTTTAAATGTTTCATGTATTATCTTGTGAGGATCTAAATAAAAATTTGAAATAATTTAATGTGGTTTTCTCAACCTTAAATCTAAGAAATGTTTCTGAAGATCAAATCAAACTAAGAGAATTACCAGACTCACTTGACAGACCTACAAAAGATTTGACGTATTATTTACAACCTAAAGATGTAACATGTTGGAACGATTTGAAACGTCTTTTCTTGAAGAAATTTTTTCTAGCATCAAGAACCACATCCATTCTAAAAGAGATCTATGGGATCAAGTAAGAACATGGAGAGTCGATGTATGTGTACTGGGAGCAATTCAAGAAGTTGTGCGCAAGCTTTCCACATCACCAAATCAATGAGAAACTCCTTATCTAGTACTTATATGTAGGATTCACACCTATGGAGAGGAGAAGGTGGATGCCATGGCTGGAGGAGCATTGGTGGACAAGACACCAGTGGATGCATGTGCATTGATTGAAAAAATGGCCCAAAACTCTCAACAATTTGGTGATCGAGGTACACCACAAGCTTGAGGAGTACATCAGGAAAGTACTTCTTCTCTTGGAAGTCATTTTATTGATACTAAGTTAGAAAAATTGACCAATATTGTGAGGCATATTTCATTGGATCCAAAAACATCACAGTCCACTCCTAGGAGGCCATGTGGAATTCACACTGAAACAGACCACCCAACTGACTATTTCCCCCAGTTACAAGAGTCAAAGGATTGTGCGGCAGTATTACCTAGGAGTACATATCAGCAACAACAACAGCCACATCCCCAAAAGAAGTTTGATTCCTTTGCACAGGCATACAACCAAGGGTGGAAGAATCAATTAGACATGAGGAATGGCTCTGAACAAAAACAAAGGCCCCATTTTCAACAAAACTTCCACCAGCTTCTACCTTACCAGCAGGGTTTCCAACAACCCCAAAGGAGATTTAAAGACCAAGCATCAACATTCTAGAAACAAGGAAATCCCACACCCAAGTTAGATTCTAATACTGATGATATTTTGAAGCAAATTTTTCTTAATCAATAGAATGAGCTAGAGATTCAAGTTTCAGAGCTGAGGGAATTGAATACTCAAATGAGCCAGATTTCCAACACCCTCCATGAACTGGTAAGTAAGAACTCTAAAAATTTTCTTTCCTAACCTACTCCAAATCCCAAGGGGAATGTCAGTGCCATCACATTGAGAAGTGGAAAGAAAACAACTGATACATCTTCCCCAATATTTCCATCGGGATTCAACTCATATCCAGAGAATCCCCATTCAAAACCAGTTGATGAGAAACCCAAGGAGAAAGATAAAGGTAAGAAAAATATTGATGATATTCCTCCTAAACCCCTTTTTTCCAAATAGAGTTGTTCAAACAAAAAATATGGCTGAATAGGTAATGAAAAATGTTGTTTTGGATACATTCAAGCATGTGGAGACTAACATCCTTTTACTTGAATCCATTAAGAAAATCCCAAGGTTTTACAAATACTTAAAAGAAATTTGTACCTATAGAAGAGGGAACAAGGGAAATGAGAGGATCAATCTTGGAAGGAATGTGTCAGCTCTCATTACACCAACTCTAGCAATTCCAACACAATGAAAGGATCTGGGGAAATTCACCATACCATGCACCATAAGGGAGTTATACTTTTCTGATGATTTATGTGATTTAGGAGATTCCATAAATGTAATGCCTTACTCTATTTTATCTTCTTTACAGGTTGGTGAGTTGAAGCTGACTAGAGTTGTGGTGCTATTGGCGAATAGAGCTAAAATAAATCTAGTGGGAGTCCTTGAGGATGTACTTGTCCAAGTAAGAGACATGATCTTTCCAATATATTTCTACATTCTTAAAATGGAGGATGATCAGGTAAGTTCACATGATCCCATTATATTAGGTAGAACCATCCTCAAAACTGTCAAAAATTTCATAAATTTCAATGAGGGTACACTTTCAATGAAGTTTTTAGATAAAGTTGTAATATTTAATGTTATGGACTCCATGAAGTACCCCTCAGAGGACCATTCTACTTTTATTATTTCCCATTTTGAACCACCAAGTAAAAACCCCATGGAATTTTATTGTCCTATGCTTAAGGATATTATGATCATTGGTTATAGTTTGATGTCATAGAGTACTTACACACCTATTTCGAATGCACAAGAATCTCTTAGATTTGATTTTGAAATGGATTTATATTCTAATTTTGATCATGAAAACTCTGATTATGACATGGATGTTGAGTATTCCGAAGTATTTGATTCTTTATTATATGTTTTTGATATTTTATATTCTGATACTGATGTTAATTATGCACATATTTCAATTACTTAAATTTCTCCATCCATAAATCACCCCCTTCATTGGAACTCAAGCCATTGCCACCTAATCTCAAATACTCATACTTGTTAAGTGGCAAGAGATTACCTTCTATAATTACTAAAAATATTCCTTTTGAACATGAAGAAAATATTTTGAATCTTTTGAGGGAGAAAATCATGGAAATCAGGTGGACCTTGGCTGACATATCAGGTATTAGCCCCTCCTTTTGCAGGCATAAGATTATTTTGGAGGATGGGGCTAAACCGGTTAGGCAGCCACAAAGGAGACTCAATCCAACAATTTTTGAGGTTGTTTCAAAAGGGGTTTAAAAATTTATTGAGGTAGGTATAATTGATCCAATTTCATATTCTCAGTGGGTGAGTCCTATTCAGGTTGTTCTAAAGAAAAGTGGTTTTACTATTGTTAAAAATGATAAAGAGGAGTTAGTTTCAATGAGGGTGAAAAATAGTTGGCGTGTGTATATTGATTAAAGGAATCTAAATCAATATACTCGCAAGGACCATTTCCCCCTTCCATTTATTGATTAGATGCTTGAGAGACTATCTAGGAAAACAAACTATTGTTTCTTGGATGGATTTTTTGGATATATGCAGGTTCCTATTGTTCCAGAGGATTAGGATAAGACAACATTCACTTATCCATTCAGTACATTTTACTACCAAAGGATATCATTTGGAGTTTTCAATGCCCCAGGTACCTTCCAGAGATGCATGGTGAGTATTTTTTATGATTTTATTGAGTCCTCCATGTATGTATTCATGGATGATTTTACATTTTACGAGTCTTCATTTGATTATTGTATCTCTAGTTTGGTAAAGGTTTTGAATCCTTGTATTGAGATGAATCTGGTCTTAAACATTGAAAAGTGTCATTTTATGGTATATCATGGGATTTTATTAGTGAAAGTATTGTCAAAACATGGGATAGAAGTTGTTAGATCTAAAGTAGATATCATTTCATCCTTACCCTATCCTTCATGTGTGTGTGATGTTAGATCTTTCCTAGAGCATGCATGATTTTATCGGTGCTTCATCAAATATTTTAGTAATATTGCTCTTCCTATGTCAGGATTACATTAAAAGGATTCTGATTTTGTGATTGATGATTCTTACAGGACTTACTTTGATGAGCTAAAGAATTTTCTAACCACTCCACCTATCATACAACCCCCATGGTGGGAGCTTCCTTTTTATCTTATGTGTAGTGACACCAACATCGCGGTAGGAGATTTCTTATCTCAGATGGTGGAGGGACGTTCACATGTGATTTTTTAAGCATTGAGAACACTTGATTCTGCCCAATCAAACAACATAACCACATAAAAGGAGTTCCTTTCCATCATATTTGATTTTGATAAATTCTGTTCTTATTTATTGGAATCTAATGTAGTTGTTTTTTCTGACCATACAGCTCTGAGGTACCTATTGAAGAAGCCGGATGCAAAGCCGAAGATAATCAGTTAGATGCTCCTTCTTCAGGAATTTAACAGTGAGGTAAAGGAAAATAAGGGGTTAGAAAACCTAGTGGCGGACCACATGAGCAGGCTTACTCACACATTGGAGGATGGCACCTTGGACCAGGTACCACTTCGGGACACTTTCCCCGATGTGCATCTTTATTCCATCTTAGGTACACTTCCTTAGTGTGCTGATTTAGTTAACTACCTTGTTCCCCCTAAAATCCCTACAAATTTAATGAAACGTTAAGTCCAAAAGTTAAAGAGTGAGTCAAGTTTTTATGTTTGGGATGATCCATACCTATGGCGCATCTGTAGTGACAAAGTTATTAGGAGGTGTGTTCCTGATCATGAGTAGGAGTCTGTTTTACATTTTTTTCATACACTTGCTTGTGGTGGACACTTTGGACCCCAAAGGGACAGCTAGGAATGTCTTTGACTCTGGATTATATTGTCCTATATTATTCTATGATGCCCATGTGTTTTGTAAATCATTCTCTCCTTTCCAACACATTGGAAACATTTCTAAGAGACATGAGATGCCCCAATAACCCATTCTATTCTGTGATATTTTTCATGTATTGTGGATCGATTTTATGGGAACTCTTCCTAGTTAATTTTATTTTTTGTATATTTTGGTTGCTGTTGATTATGTGTGTAAATGGGTGGAGGATAAGGCCACCAGGACTAATGATTCTTATGTAGTAGTGGATATTTTCATGACACAAATTTTTTGTAGGTTTGGAGTACCAAGGACCATCAATAGTGACTAAGGGACACACTTCTGCAATCAGAATTTGGCTTCCCTCATTCGGAAGTATGGGGTGACACACTAAACATCAACACCATACCACCCCCAAACAAATGGAAAGGCTGAGGTTTCAAATTGGGAGTTGAAACAAATTTTAGAGAAAACTATGCAGCCGAATAGGAAGGATTGGAGCAAGCACTTAGATGATGCACTATGGGTTTATAGGACAACATACAAGATGCCCATTGGTATGTATTCATTTCAGATTGTTTTTGTGAAATCATGTCATCTCCCCGTGGAAGTGGAGAATTGTTCTTATTGGGATATAATGAAATGTAACATGGATTTGGCCTGAGATGGAATCCAAAGGAAGATGAAAATTCAAGATATTGAGGTGATTCTATTGTCTTCAAATGAGAACTCAATACTTTTTAAGGAAATATCTAACGAATCTCATGAAAAAATGACCTAGAAAGGATAATTTCAAGTTGGAGAGAAAGTCTTTCTCTATAGTTCACGTCTGAATTTGAGGCCTGGTAAGTTGCGTTCCAGGTGGTTAGGTCCTTATTCTTAACCCTTTCATTTTTATATTATTTTTCCTAATTAAAATAATACATTTCATGTGCATATATCATCTCATAGGTTCACATTGAGGACAATGAAATATTTTAAATGTGGGGGAGGGGACAACATTTTGGGGTAGATATTTAGAATTTTCATTTTTGTGTTTTATCTATATTTTCTATTATAATTTTGGTTACCATTAAAAAAACAAAAAAATCAATAAAAAAGAAACAAGAAAGTCATGTTACATTATCATGTGGAACATATGGAAAATTCATGTTTTCAAAATTCTTTTGTTGAAATATAAGCATGAGTAAAATTTTACCATCAAGGGTTGACTTTTATAAAAATTAAAGTCATCGAGGATATGAATGGTTGTGTTATTATAAAAACTTTTAAATTTTGACATCAGTATTTGTGATATTTTTTCATGGTAAATTATGTCATTGATTTCTCCACACAATTTTTCACACAATCATGACTTGTGAGTTTCTCTTACCCAATTTAATATATATCCAGGGTAAGTAATTATTTTCAACTTTTAACACGGTCTTTCCATATGTTTGTTTCTCTTCCGATCATTTCCATCACTGTACTAGATTGACCTATGCCTGTGCACCTAATATCTTACTATTATACACCAACTAAAAAAAATTCAAAAAAATCCAAAAAAGACAACAATTAATAAAGAGGGGAGCGAAGAAATGTACAACATGAGAGGATATTTAGGTCAACAACTCATGGTTTGACTTCTAGGAATGCTTAAATGAGTGGGTTTTAGAACTTGATTGTAAATGATGTTGAAAAGATTTGGTGGAATAGAATCAGGTAAGAATAATTTTTTTACTTGACCTGTATATACTAAATAAAGTGTGGATTTATGATCTTGGAATGATGGCTCACACATGCATGTAGAATTAGTGGCATGATAGACCCATGAATTGTTTCATTATGATTAGTGTTATGAATCTCACTGGATTTTTTTTGATACAATTTATGAGACAATGACTTTAAAATTTATTAATATTGACTCTTTATGGGATTCTTACTTCGCCTTTATTTTCACTATGGATTTATAAATTTTAATATGCATATCTTGTCACAATTGTTTTGAATACATGATATGATGTTTTTCCCAGGACTGAAAAAGGTTAAGTGTTGGGGAGTTGATAAAACACATTTTTATTGAATATATTATTGATAATAAATGATAAAATATCCTCAAATTGTGTTAAATATTATTATTTATAAAATATTTCGTATTAGATCATTCATTTGAAAATTTTATGGATATTCCAGTTTTACCCTTTATAGTGCACTGTAGAATTTCAGAGATAAATATTTTTATATTTATTATTTGAGATTAATATTTTGTAACTGTGTTCCTGACTTAATGAGATACAACTTTAATTTTGGACATTGGAGCTAAATCATTCATTTGGTCGGTGTAAATGGGCCATTAAGTTAATTGTGGGTTGGACACGTGAGATTGGACATCACTTTAGTGTTTGGGTCATATATTCTACATCCGTTCATTTATTGAGCCAAAAATTTGAGATGGTATTGAAAACAAAATTTCAAACATATTAGCCATATGTAAGGACATCTAGGTCACGACTTTTTGTGGTCAAAAAGACGGTTAAATGGGGATTAAAATATTTTTCATAATCTCCTCATTCACACTGGAAACCAATTTTAACCTCACCTCCCCTCCACTCTATAAAAATGTATTTTTATCATTTGAAAGGGTTGGGACATGAATTGGGAAGTTTAGGTCATAGAATAATTGGATACACTCCAATTATCCATCCATTTAAATAAGGGTATATCTTGAAGTAAGTATAATTAACATAAAAAAAACGCGAGGTCGAGTATTATGTGAATTGTGAGAGCATGATCTTAATCAGTAATACAAGGCCACACGAGATAAATTTGAAGAGTTAAAATATAATCTCTAAACAAAATTTATCCTCATTTTCTAGAATGGATATGTTCACTAATTTAACACTGACCATAATCTATCCTTATAACATCAATCAAATCAGGGGGTTGCAATTGCATGTTTCAAAGATAGCCTAGGGTTTAATTCACTTAATATTTGTGGTAAAGTTAATTATCGTAGGGTTTGGGGGTTAACAAGTTAGGGGATCATAATTAAGTGGTTGTTATTTTATATGATAATGATAAATAATTGAGTGAATATTTAGAGTTAGATCGATTTCAACTTTTAAAATATTTTCTAAAAAACATCTTCTTGTTGGGTCATTTTAATCAAACTTCATTTAAAAAAAATACAATCTTCTTCTAAAAAAATTCTTATAGATTTAAATAAAATAAAAAACCCCAATACTTTTAATTAGTGTTCTTATTTCCTTTTATTTTATTTTCAAAAATTCCTTTCACATGTTGTTTAATTTAATTCCTCCTTTGAGAGATGTCCTTGGTCATCCACTCTACTGCACTTAAGTACCCCAAAAACCATTAATCATTTGAGGGCGCCCACGACAACAAATTTCAAATAGATATCTTTATACACAGAAAAAATAAAATATCAGGAAAGTGATATCACTATTCACATCCCAAAGCATCCTCCAATTCTATACAAGTGTAAGGAGTAGGGTTAATATATTTTAGAATCATCATATCAAGTGTGCATATTGTTTCCTTATGAGCATGCATGTCTAGCTCAAATTATTGATACAAAGGAGGAAATAATTTTTGAATACATACCCATTGTGAGGGACTACAATAATGTGTTACCTAATGAAGTTACCAATCTTCTTCTATAACAAGAGATTTAGTTCTCAATTGAACTTATTTCCCAATATCTATCTCTGTAAAGGACACCTTATAGAATGGAAACAATAAAGTTAGAGGAACTGAAGAAGTGGTTATAATAGAATATGTACAAGGTTTTTATATTCCTAAGTGCTTCACCATGGGGTGAAATAGTCCTTTTCATCAAGAAGAAGGATTTATCAATTCACTTATGAATTGATTATCATGATATGAAGAAAATGACGATAAAGAACAAGTATCTGCTTCAATAGATAGATTACATGTTCAATCAATTACATGGGGATAATTATTTATCTAATGTGGATCTTCAATCATGATATCACCAATTAAAGGTGAATAAGGAAGATATTCTAATGACTTCTATTTGAATGAGTTATGGAAACAATGAGTCTATAGTTATGACTTTTAGAGTCTCAAACACTCTAGAAATATTTATGGATTTAATGAATATATTATTTAGATATTAACTTAAAAATTTTGTGGTAGTATTTATTGATGCAATTATGATATACTCCAAGATCAATGGGGAACATGAAGTGAATTTGAATACTGTGGTAAAGAAATTATGAAGGGAGAAAAACTTCAAAAAGTATAGTAAATTTGAGTTATGGATGGAGGAATTATCTTTATTAGGTAATTCTATCACCAACAGTGGAATATCTATGGAAACATTGAAGACCATGGTAGTCAAAGAGTGTCCTAGGCCAGCATATGTAATAGGCATATGTAGTTTCATTGTTCAAGCTGGGAATTACCGGAAATTTGGTAAGAACTTATAATGATTTTAAAACTCAATAAACAAGATCACTCGGAAGGGAGAAAAGTTTTTTTGGACCATTTAATATGAATATTGCTTCATAGAGTTAAAAAAGAGGATTATCACAACACCGATACCCACACTTCCAACAAGAAGGGAAATATTTGTGGTATAAAATGATTATTCAAAGAAGGGATTAGGATATGTACTAGAGAAAAATGTTAATGTGATATCCTATATCTTCCGATAGTTGGAAAATCCTGATAAGAACTATCCTATGGTAGACATGGAGTTGGTGGCTATCATATTGGAATTGAAAATATAGCGGAATTATCCCGATGGGGGATAAGTGGAAGATATATATAGATCATAAAAGCCTCAAATATATTTTCACATAGAAGGATATTTATAATCACTTGAAAAAATGGTTAGATCTCATTAAGTATTAAAACTACTCAATTCTCTACCATCATAGTAATGAAAATTTGGTGTTGAATTCTTTAAGAAAAAAGGATCCTGCATCATTATCAATGATGAGAATTGAGAAGGATACAATATTTTTAGACCTACAAATAATGGATATGGGAATATTTATGGAAGTAACATAATTAATCCTTTCTCAAATGATTTCTCAGCAATCCCTCAGGGATAAAATAAAGGGTGATCAAATAAATGATGTGTCAATTTAGAAAATGTTGGAACATATTAGAAATGGATATGCACAGAGTTCAAAATATATGAAGAAGGATTAGGGGGATTTGGTTCATGACTATGTGTACCATACAATCCATAGATAAAGAAGGAGCTTCCAAATGACACACATAGATCAACCTTCTCTATTCTCCCATGGAGTACAAAGACATATTCAGATCTCCGAGAGAACTATTGGTGGGAAAATATGATGATGGAGATCACTGAGTATACATCAAAGTGCCTGGTATGTTAAAAAGTGAATGATGAAAGGAAAAAGTTTAATGGGATGATGAAACCATTACCTATACAAACATAGAAATTGGAGAACACCACCATGGTCTTTGTCACTAGACATATGAAGATATCTAGATGAAAAAATTCTATATAGTTTTTTGTGGATAAAATTAAAAATATAGATAATATTATTGCTATTTAAGAGTAATTATAACTAGATCATCTTGTACGAATATACATTAGAGAAGTGGTAAGGATGCATGGAGTATCACTATAGATTGTATGTGATCGAGATCTAAGATTCACCTCTATGTTTTGAAAAATCATCCAACATGCTCTAAACATTGAGCTGAACTTTAACACAACCTATTACCTTCAAACTGATGGCCAATCATATTGGACTATTAAGACACTGGCAGTCCTATTGACTACGTGTTCTATGGAATTAAAAGGAGGATGGGGATAAAATATACCTCTGTTTGATTTCTTTTATAACAATAGTTCGCACTTGAGCATCCCAATGGTTCCATATGAATCCCTTTATGGTAAAAGATGTAGAACACCGAAGTTTTGGGATGAAGTTGGTGAATGTAATCTTCTAAAACCAGAAATAGTTGAATTAATGGTAGAAGGGGTGAAGACCATTCAACAAAACATCAAGTAAACCTAGTTTTTACAGAATATCTATGTGTAAAATCATCTAAATAAAATATATTTTAAGTCTGGAGACATGGTTTTTGTAACACCCGAGACTTTTATGTTATATAAATCATCAAAGGAATCTTTTTCTACACAACACTTGCTTGGCTTGCTTTACACAAAATCGTGACCTTCCTCGATAGCTTGCGTCGTACGCAATACTGAGTTTCACTAAACAACGATATGCTATTAAAATATTATTAAAACTAGCCGTTATGAATAGTAATAACCACTTTTTTAATTTTTATAAATTTTATCTTTCAAAATGGACTTCATTTTTGGATTCGGAATACCGAAATTAGCCTAGGGTGAAATTTTGGTATTTTTCGGAAAACTTTCAATTTTTGATGAATAGTGAAACCACTAAGTGGTAGGTTAAAAACTGAATTTTGCATAAAACTTAATTTTACCACTTCTGTGAATGGAATTTCGAAAATCCGAGAGACACGGTTAATATCAAGGACTAAAATGTGGTTCAATGAGATGAAAATAATTTTTTGGTGAATAGTAACTTTTTACTTTTTTTACCGCGGTTAATAGTAAATAGGGTAACTAAGGGTAAATATGATATTAATATTACCCTAACACATGTCCTAATTCTATTGGACAAGTGTAATTCGACCAAAAACAAACTTAGGAATAAAATATGACCATTTAGGCCCACTTGGATTAGATTAGGACATTTATTATTAATTTATTTAAAGAAGGGTTAAAATAGTTAAAATCAAAGTTTAATAAGTAAATCATTTTTAATATGGGGTTATACATAAGATAAATTCGATTGTAAATATTCATTAGAAAGATAAAAAGATTTACTACATGATGGTATTTTATTTATAATTTTTAGACATCAAATAATTTAATTTATTTATGACACAAAGATGATGAAGTAATTATCTTGTTAATGAAATATTGACATAATTGATGTTATAAACACCAAAATAAATGTAATTTGAGACTTTTTATGAATTAAACTAATTTTATAGGTTACTATGATATATTAGTGTTGATTTAATCAACTTGGTTAGAACATATAATTCTGTTATGACTTTCACAAAAATCATATATCAAATAGTGTCAAAATTGACACAAAATAGTTTTTAAATCAAATATTATATTATTAATTGTTATTTTATTCCTAAAAATCTAAGGTTCGGCCAAATGACTTAGATAAGGATATATATATTAATAATAAAAAATTTGGGGTTCGTTTGGCATGTTATAGTAAGTGTACTAACCATATAGTGAAAGAAAACAAAAAGACACGGTAAAAGTTAAATTAATTAACTTAGAGTTAAATCTAATTGATAAGGTTAAAATAATACCCTAAACTTGTCTAAATCTTATTGGTTGATAGGATTTAGACCCATCCCCACTTTAGCTTCGAAATAAGACCCTTTGGAACCATTATAAACCGATTTTGACTTTAATATAAAATAATATTTTGAGATATTCCTAAGGTGCCCCTCTCCTCCCTTATAAAAGGGCACCTCCTCCCCCTCCTCCTCACACCAATTTGAGAACTCAAGCTCGGCCAACCCCTGCCATTTTATCCTCTCCACTTCCCTAGAATAATCCTAGAGGTCCTGGTCTTCTTCAAAGACCAATCTTAGTTCCCTAAGTGAAGGATTCAAAGAAGCGTTCCAAAGAAGAGGTAATATCCATTACCGATCTTTTCAATTTCTTTCTTCTTCAACTTCTTATTATTTAGTTGTTTCATGATAAAGTAATAACATCAGTATCACTCATATACTGATATGTTATTATAAGTATGAAACAACCCTATTTCACCATCTATCCATCCTACGGAAAAATGAAATCACCGCGCGTGCGTACGTACAGAATACCGTCTCCACGCCGTGGTGTAATCTATTTTCCACCATCACCTTACAAGGATGGGTATAATGGTGTAATGAGTAACTATATATGATTATTATTAAGTAATATTGATACTGAAATAATATATATATACTCCAATACAATTCCACGATCATAGGAACGATATCATCACTCGTGCGTACGTACGGAATACCGTCTCCACGATGTGATGCGACTCGTTCTACATGATCTTCATTTTATAATGATTATATAAATGAATTGAATGAATGAATATGGTATATACTACACTAATACCATTCTGGAAATGAATTATCTATAACCTAAAGATAAGAATAAGAATTTATTCGACAAAACACGCATAAGAACAAAAAGTTATAAAGACCTGAGTAACAAGTAACAATGAAATATTACTAACAAGAAGCTAATAATATGACCATATATGATCTCATATCAATATTTATGATTCTGGAATAAGTCAATAACATTATTTAAACCATTATACAGGAGCTTCGGACACGAACAAAGCAAATCGGACCTAAGGTAAGGGAAATATCACAATCTCATTTTTATCCGAGATTGTTTATTCGTAAGTAATTACTGGGGTGTATTTTATCATCCACATCCATGTTCCCTCAATATGTAATATTATTTACATCCTTCTACAATAGATTATATCCAATTTTACCCTTCGGTGAGTTTTTAGTAAAAGATACGAAAGGAATCTTTTGTCGTTTTTCGTACGAGGTACTTTTTGACTTTTCCGACAAAAGTACGAAGAATGTTTTTTTAACTTATACGGCATGAATGGATTTTTAAAACATTATTTCCAAGAAGCTTCCTTTACAAGTTTTCAAGTTTATTTTTAATCAACTTCTTTTATTTTAAAGTCGTATGACATGTTATGAAAGGAAAAATGTTTTTGAAGTAGAAAGGATATTTTCCTCAAGAATGGAGTTCAAGTACTTTATCAAAATTATTTTCCATCTAAGATAATAAAAGGGTTCTGTTTTTATCCCTATTATTACATGGATTTGATTATGTTGTGATGGAAATATTTTTATGAATTCCTTTATCTTATATGAATTGTTTTATGATGTCATGTTGTTTAAGAATCCCAATTTTATTACATGGGTTATGTTATAATGTATGGTTTATGATTATGTGGCACACATAAGAAAGGATTCATTATAAGATGGGTGGGACCTATATCTCCCTCCAATGCATTGGGTAAAGACTTTATATCTCATGAGATAGACATGGCTGGAACGGAAGGTTATTTTGGTTCAGTGATACAGGACTGAAACGAGGAGTGAACTCGGTTCAGAAAGGGACTTTTTCCACTAAGATAGTCTTGGAAATGAGTCATGACTAACAAGAAATGATTTTCCATGATTATGTGTGCATGCCACAAAGTTTCAAGTTTCATGTTATGATTATGGGGATCTCATTTTCACTTCTATGATTTATTCCATGTTAAGATATTATGATCTCTTTTGCAGGTTTTGATTTTCAAAAAGATATGATATGATTTTTATTTCCTTTATTTGCCCTTGCTGAGCATTTGAGCTCACCCTTTTATGTTTTCTTTTCCCCAGGTCAGGAAGATGGATATTAAGTAGAATATGCTAAAAGGGACCCTAGATTTGATGAAATAAATGGGAGACACTGTAGAAGATTTATGAACCAGTTGTTTATGTTTCCCAGTTTCTAAAGACACTATACCTATACGGTCCTTTGTGGTTTTGTCATATATTGTAATAAGTGTGCTTCAATTTTGATGTATTAACAATGTATGTAAAGTATGGGTCGTTATAGTTGGTATCAGAGCAAAGGTATAGTCAACCTTTGGAAACTAGGATGTGAAAGCCTTAGTAAGAACCCTAAGGATAAGTCTAAGCATAGAACACAATCTTAGTGTTTTAGAAATGGTCTTGAATAACCTAGGATAAGACCATAAGCATGAAAATTTTATTCTTGAATTATGTGGTTTCCTATTATAATTAGTGTTGCTCACACTATTCTTCTTGGTTTTAGTCAATGGCTGGAACCCGAAGGAACCGTGTTAATGCGGAATGCGATGGGCAATGCAATGATTATCCCCCTGAGCAACCAAACGATATGGGAGCTGGAATGAAAAATCTTGTAGCCATGCTCACACAACTTTCTCAAGCTATGAATCATGCAGGATTTCCAAACGAGCAAAGGAGGGAGCAACATTCTGTTGAATCCTTCATGAGGCAGCGTCCACCTTCTTTCAGCGGGTCTACTGATACATTAGTTGCTGAACAATGGATTAGTACTAATGAAAATATATTTTCAGTTCTTCAATGTTCTGAACATGATAAAGTCATCCTAGCAGTGTATCGTTTGGAAGGAGATGCTGATCAATGGTGGAATCTTGTTAAGAATACGTGGCAAAGGGATGAAATTGAGTCTATGGAATGGGACGAGTTCAAGAACTTATTTTTCAATAAGTACTTCCCTCGTATTCTCCGAACAAAGATGGAGAAAGAGTTTCTTGAACTGAAGCAAAGGGATGATGAATCTGTTGGTACCTATGAAGCAAATTTTACAAGACTTGCAAGGTACGCTTCTGGTATTATTATCCAACCTGAGAGTAAGATCGATCGATTCTTTAGTGGCTTAAAACCAAGTCTTCGAAGGGCGTTAGACATAAGGGACTTCAATAGCTACGAGGAAATCGTTCGATGTGCTCTCAAAATCGAGATGGAGATTGGAGTAACCCATCAGTCACATGGGTTTGATAAGAAGAGGAAGATGGAATTCAAAGAAAAATCTAAAGAGCACACGGAAAAGAAGATGAGCTTTTCCTTATGCTCAAAGTGTGGAAAGAAACATGGAGGGAGTTGTCTTAAAGGGACAAGTAAATGTTTTAAATGTGGAAAGGAAGGTCATCGGGCATTTGAATGCCGTGATAATGGGAAGAAGATGTCTAATAATGCAAACAAAGGAAGGGATACATAGAATGAACCTACTACACTTCAATGTTTCAAGTGCAAGGAGATGAGGCATTATGCCAATCAATTCCCAAATCCAAGGGTTGATGATGATGGTCGACATCAACAAACTCTTAAGGCTAAAGACAAAGGAAAGTCACATGCAATTTCTATCAGCGATGTGGAGTATGATAACGATGTGGTGAAAGGTACACTTACCATCCACTCTAAAGTAGCAAATGTTTTATTTGATTCTGGATCCACCCACTCTTTTATTTCTGAAGAATTTTCTAAGGGTATCACCGTATTACCTCAACAATTAGATGTTGAGTTAGCTGTGACAACACCTAATGGCACATCAATCGCATCAAAAGTTTATAATTCTTCTCCGATCGAAGTTTGTGGGAAAGTGCTTCCTGCAAATCTTGTGATCCTTCCTATAGTGGAATTTGATGTGATTCTTGGCATGGATTGGCTTTCTTTATACGGAGCTCATATCAATTGCCAAATAAGGGAAGTCACATTTCATATTCCAGATCAATCTATGATCGTCTATCAATGCAAGGATGAACATAACCTTCCAGTGGAAATTTCTTCCATTTTATGGGTATTGATTCCACTAAATGAAGGTTATTTATCTCAAATGGTTGGTGAGAAACTCACGATTAAGAATATGCCCATTGTACGGGAGTTTGATGATGTCTTTCCAGATGAATTACCGGGTCTTCCACCAAATCGTGAAGTTGAGTTTTCAATAGAACTCGTACCGGGTGCTTTGCCTATTTCAAAGACACCTTATAGAATGGCCCCAATTGAGTTGCAGGAATTGAAGAAGCAACTCCAAGAGAATCTTGATAAGGGATTCATACGCCCTAGTGCGTCACCTTGGGGAGCACCTGTTCTATTTGTTAAGAAGAAAGATGGATCAATGAGACTCTGCATTGATTATAGAGAACTTAACAAGATCACTATCAAGAACAAATATCCTCTCCCACGCATTGATGACTTATTTGACCAACTACGCGGAGCTCAATACTTTTCCAAGATTGATCTTCGTTCAGGGTATCATCAATTAAGGGTCAAAAGGGAGGATATACCAAAGACGACTTTCCGTACAAGGTATGGACACTATGAATTTATAGTGATGTCATTTGGTCTTACTAATGCCCCTGCTATCTTCATGGATCTAATGAATAGAGTCTTTAGAGACTATCTTGATCAATTTGTGGTAGTCTTTATAGACGATATTCTTGTCTATTCAAAGAGCAAGGAAGAGCATGAAGATCACTTGAGAATTATATTGAAGACCCTGAGAAAGGAGAAGCTTTATGCCAAATTTACCAAGTGTGAATTTTGGCTTCAAAAAGTTGCATTTTTGGGTCACATAATCTCAAAAGAGGGGATATCTGTGGATCCAGCAAAAACAGAAGTTATCGAAAGATGGTCGAGACCAACAACAGTAACTGAGATCCGAAGTTTTCTTGGTTTGGCTGGATATTATCGACGTTTTGTAAAAGATTTTTCACGATTATCTAATCCACTCACCAAGTTGACTCGGAAAGGAGTTAAGTTTGTTTGGACAGAGGAATGTGAAGAGAATTTCAAGGAGTTGAAAAGAAGGTTATCCAGTGCACCTGTGCTCACACTGCCTTGTAGTGGAGAAAGGTTTGTGATCTACAGTGATGCATCCAAGAAGGGATTGGGGTGTGTTCTTATGCAAAATGATATGGTGATAGCTTATGCCTCACGACAGTTGAAAATCCATGAGCAAAATTACCCAACACATGATTTGGAGTTGGCTGCGGTAATCTTTGCATTAAAGATTTGGAGCCATTACCTTTATGGTGAAAGGTGTGATATTTATACTGATCATAAAAGTTTAAAGTATATTTTCACACAAAAGGAGCTGAATATGCTTCAAAGAAGATGGTTGGAGCTGATTAAGGATTATGACTTCTCAATCCATTACCACCCTGGGAAAGCAAACAAGGTGGCAGATGCATTAAGTCGACAAGACCATGCTAGTTTATCCATGATGAGGATCACAAAAGATCCAATATTTATGGATTTACAAAGGATGGATCTTGGAATTATAATGGAAGGGGAAAAATCTTATCTTTCTCAAATGAATGTTCAACCATCTATACATGTGAAGATTAAAGAGGCACAGAAAGAAGATGTCGAGTTACAAAAAAAGGTGAGAAATGTTCCTGAATTCAACCTTGATTACGATGGGATAATAAAGTTCAGGAATTGGGTTTGTGTTCCTCCCATCCCCGAATTAAAGAAGGAGCTGCTGGATGAGGCTCATAGTTCATCATTCTCTATTCATCCTGGAAGCACGAAGATGTATAGGGACCTGAAAGAGTACTTCTGGTGGGATGGCATGAAAAGAGATGTTGCTGAATATGTCTCTCGATGCTTGGTTTTTCAACAAGTTAAAGCTGAGAGACAGAAGTCTAAGGGGATGTTACAACCATTACCCATACCCGAATGGAAATGGGAAAACATCACTATGGACTTTGTCACAGGACTTCCTAAAACATCCAAAGGCAATAATTCTATCTGGGTCATAGTTGATCGTCTTACAAAGTCCGCAAACTTCATTTCTATTAGAGAGGATTTCTCTCTAGATCAGCTTGCCAGGATATATGTAAAGGAAGTGGTAAGATTGCATGGAGTACCACTTTCTATTGTATCTGATCGGGATCCAATATTTACCTCGAAGTTCTGGTGAAGTCTTCAGCATACTCTAGATACAAAGTTGAGTTTCAGCACTGCTTATCATCCCCAGACAGACGGTCAGTCTGAGAGAACAATTCAAACCCTAGAAGATATGTTGGGAGCTTGCTCTATGGATTTCAAAGGAGGTTGGGATCAACACCTACCTTTGGTGGAATTTTCTTATAATAATAGCTTTCACTCTAGTATTCAGATGGCTCCTTATGAAGCTCTCTATGGAAAGAAATGCAGGACTCCAACTTGCTGGGATGAAGTTGGGGAAAGAAAGCTATTAGGACCTGATCTCGTTGATGAAATGGCAGAAAAGGTCAGATCTATTCAACAACACATAAGCGCAGCTCAGAGTCGACAGAAAAGTTATGCGGACAACCGAAGAAAAGACCTAGAGTTTGAAGTGGGTGATAAAGTGTTCTTACGAATATCTCCCTGGAAGAGGGTTATGAGATTTGGAAAGAAGGGGAAGTTGAGCCCTAGATATATCGGTCCTTTCGAAATACTGGATCGTGTTGGGAAGGTAGCTTACCGATTGGCGCTTCCACCGAATCTCTCTCATGTTCACGATGTGTTCCATGTATCTCTCCTGAGAAAGTACATACCAGATCCTTCACATGTACTCAGCTCAGAAGTTGTACCGCTGGAGCAAGATCTTTCTTATGAAGAACAGCCGATAGAGATTCTGGATCATAGCGAAAAAGTCCTACGAAACAAGACCACTCGATTGGTGAAAGTTTTATGGAGGAACCACCAACTTGAAGAAGCTACATGGGAGCTTGAGGATATGATGAGGGAGAAGTATCCTCAGCTGTTTGTTACAAAGTGACGAATTTCGAGGGCGAAATTCTTTTTAAGGGGGGTAGAATGTAACACCCGAGACTTTTATGTTATATAAATCATCAAAGGAATCTTTTTCTACACAACACTTGCTTGGCTTGCTTTACACGAAATCGTGACCTTCCTCGATAGCTTGCGTCGTACGCAATACTGAGTTTTACTAAACAACGATATGCTATTAAAATATTTTTAAAACTAGCCGTTATGAATAGTAATAACCACTTTTTGAATTTTTATAAATTTTATCTTTCAAAATGGACTTCATTTTTGGATTCGGAATACCGAAATTAGCCTAGGGTGAAATTTTGGTATTTTTCGGAAAACTTTCAATTTTTGATGAATAGTGAAACCACTAAGTGGTAGGTTAAAAACTGAATTTTGCATAAAACTTAATTTTACCGCTTCTGTGAATGGAATTTCGAAAATCCGAGAGACACGGTTAATATCAAGGACTAAAATGTGGTTCAATGAGATGAAAATAATTTTTTGGTGAATAGTAACTTTTTACTTTTTTTACCGCGGTTAATAGTAAATAGGGTAACTAAGGGTAAATATGATATTAATATTACCCTAACACATGTCCTAATTCTATTGGACAAGTGTAATTCGACCAAAAACAAACTTAGGAATAAAATATGACCATTTAGGCCCACTTGGATTAGATTAGGACATTTATTATTAATTTATTTAAAGAAGGGTTAAAATAGTTAAAATCAACGTTTAATAAGTAAATCATTTTTAATATGGGGTTATACATAAGATAAATTCGATTGTAAATATTCATTAGAAAGATAAAAAGATTTACTACATGATGGTATTTTATTTGTAATTTTTAGACATCAAATAATTTAATTTATTTATGACACAAAGATGATGAAGTAATTATCTTGTTAATGAAATATTGACATAATTGATGTTATAAACACCAAAATAAATGTAATTTGAGACTTTTTATGAATTAAACTAATTTTATAGGTTACTATGATATATTAGTGTTGATTGAATCAACTTGGTTCGAACATATAATTCTGTTATGACTTTCACAAAAATCATATATCAAATAGTGTCAAAATTGACACAAAATAGTTTTTAAATCAAATATTATATTATTAATTGTTATTTTATTCCTAAAAATCTAAGGTTCGTCCAAATGACTTAGATAAGGATATATATATTAATAATAAACAATTTGGGGTTCGTTTGGCATGTTATAGTAAGTGTATTAACCATATAGTGAAAGAAAACAAAAAGACACGGTAAAAGTTAAATTAATTAACTTAGAGTTAAATCTAATTGATAAGGTTAAAATAATACCCTAAACTTGTCTAAATATTATTGGTTGATAGGATTTCGACCCATCCCCACTTTAGATTCGAAATAAGACCCTTTGGAACCATTATAAACCGATTTTGACTTTAATATAAAATAATATTTTGAGATATTCCTAAGGTGCCCCTCTCCTCCCTTATAAAAGGGCACCTCCTCCCCCTCCTCCTCACACCAATTTGAGCACTCAAGCTCGGCCAACCCCTGCCATTTTCTCCTCTCCACTTCCCTAGAATAATCCTAGAGGTCCTGGTCTTCTTCAAAGACCAATCTTAGTTCCCTAAGTGAAGGATTCAAAGAAGCGTTCCAAAGAAGAGGTAATATCCATTACCGATCTTTTCAATTTCTTTCTTCTTCAACTTCTTATTCTTTAGTTGTTTCATGATAAAGTAATAACATCAGTATCACTCATATACTGGTATGTTATTATAAGTATGAAACAACCCTATTTCACCATCTATCCATCCTACGGAAAAATGAAATCACCGCGCGTGCGTACGTACGGAATACCGTCTCCACGCCGTGGTGTAATCTATTTTCCACCATCACCTTACAAGGATGGGTATAATGGTGTAATGAGTAACTATATATGATTATTATGAAGTAATATTGATACTTAAATAATATATATATACTCCAATACAATTCCACGATCATAGGAACGATATCATCACTCGTGCGTACGTACGGAATACCGTCTCCACGATGTGATGCGACTCGTTCTACATGATCTTCATTTTATAATGATTATATAAATGAATTGAATGAATGAATATGGTATATACTACACTAATACCATTCTGGAAATGAATTATCTATAACCTAAAGATAAGAAAAAGAATTTATTCGACAAAACACGCATAAGAACAAAAAGTTATAAAGACCCGAGTAACAAGTAACAATGAAATATTACTAACAAGAAGCTAATAATATGACCATATATGATCTCATATCAATATTTATGATTCTGGAATAAGTCAATAACATTATTTAAACCATTATACAGGAGCTTCGGACACGAACAAAGCAAATCGGACCTAAGGTAAGGGAAATATCACAATCTCATTTTTATCCGAGATTGTTTATTCGTAAGTAATTACTGGGGTGTATTTTATCATCCACATCCATGTTCCCTCAATATGTAATATTATTTACATCCTTCTACAATAGATTATATCCAATTTTACCCTTCGGTGAGTTTTTAGTAAAAGATACGAAAGGAATCTTTTGTCGTTTTTCGTACGAGGTACTTTTTGACTTTTCCGACAAAAGTACGAAGAATGTTTTTTTAACTTATACAGCATGAATGGATTTTTAAAACATTATTTCCAAGAAGCTTCCTTTACAAGTTTTCAAGTTTATTTTTAATCAAATTCTTTTATTTTAAAGTCGTATGACATGTTATGAAAGGAAAAATGTTTTTGAAGTAGAAAGGATATTTTCCTCAAGAATGGAGTTCAAGTACTTTATCAAAATTATTTTCCATCTAAGATAATAAAAGGGTTCTGTTTTTATCCCTATTATTACATGGATTTGATTATGTTGTGATGGAAATATTTTTATGAATTCCTTTATCTTATATGAATTGTTTTATGATGTCATGTTGTTTAAGAATCCCAATTTTATTACATGGGTTATGTTATAATGTATGGTTTATGATTATGTGGCACACATAAGAAAGGATTCATTATAAGATGGGTGGGACCTATATCTCCCTCCAATACATTGGGTAAAGACTTTATATCTCATGAGATAGACATGGCTGGAACGGAAGGTTATTTCGGTTCAGTGATACAGGACTGAAACGAGGAGTGAACTCAGTTCAGAAAGGGACTTTTTCCACTAAGATAGTCTTGGAAATGAGTCATGACTAACAAGAAATGATTTTCCATGATTATGTGTGCATGCCACAAAGTTTCAAGTTTCATGTTATGATTATGGGGATCTCATTTTCACTTCTATGATTTTTTCCATGTTAAGATATTATGATCTCTTTTGCAGGTTTCGATTTTCAAAAAGATATGATATGATTTTTATTTCCTTTATTTGCCCTTGCTGAGCATTTGAGCTCACCCTTTTATGTTTTCTTTTCCCCAGGTCAGGAAGATGGATATTAAGTAGAATATGCTAAAAGGGACCCTAGATATGATGAAATAAATGGGAGACACTGTAGAAGATTTATGAACCAGTTGTTTATGTTTCCCAGTTTCTAAAGACACTATACCTATACGGTCCTTTGTGGTTTTGTCATATATTGTAATAAGTGTGCTTCAATTTTGAAGTATTAACAATGTATGTAAAGTATGGGTCGTTATAGTTGGTATCAGAGCAAAGGTATAGTCAACCTTTGGAAACTAGGATGTGAAAGCCTTAGTAAGAACCCTAAGGATAAGTCTAAGCATAGAACACAATCTTAGTGTTTTAGAAATGGTCTTGAATAACCTAGGATAAGACCATAAGCATGAAAATTTTATTCTTGAATTATGTGGTTTCCTATTATAATTAGTGTTGCTCACACTATTCTTCTTGGTTTTAGTCAATGGCTGGAACCCGAAGGAACCGTGTTAATGCGGAATGCGATGGGAAATGCAATGATTATCCCCCTGAGCAACCAAACGATATGGGAGCTGGAATGAAAAATCTTGTAGCCATGCTCACACAACTTTCTCAAGCTATGAATCATGCAGGATTTCCAAACGAGCAAAGGAGGGAGCAACATTCTGTTGAATCCTTCATGAGGCAGCGTCCACCTTCTTTCAGCGGGTCTACTGATACATTAGTTGCTGAACAATGGATTAGTACTAATGAAAAGATATTTTCAGTTCTTCAATGTTCTGAACATGATAAAGTCATCCTAGCAGTGTATCGTTTGGAAGGAGATGCTGATCAATGGTGGAATCTTGTTAAGAATACGTGGCAAAGGGATGAAATTGAGTCTATGGAATGGGACGAGTTCAAGAACTTATTTTTCAATAAGTACTTCCCTCGTATTCTCCGAACAAAGATGGAGAAAGAGTTTCTTGAACTGAAGCAAAGGGATGATGAATCTGTTGGTACCTATGAAGCAAATTTTACAAGACTTGCAAGGTACGCTTCTGGTATTATTATCCAACCTGAGAGTAAGATCGATCGATTCTTTAGTGGCTTAAAACCAAGTCTTCGAAGGGCGTTAGCCATAAGGGACTTAAATAGCTACGAGGAAATCGTTCGATGTGCTCTCAAAATCGAGATGGAGATTGGAGTAACCCATCAGTCACATGGGTTTGATAAGAAGAGGAAGATGGAATTCAAAGAAAAATCTAAAGAGCACACGGAAAAGAAGATGAGCTTTTCCTTATGCTCAAAGTGTGGAAAGAAACATGGAGGGAGTTGTCTTAAAGGGACAAGTAAATGTTTTAAATGTGGAAAGGAAGGTCATCGGGCATTTGAATGCCGTGATAATGGGAAGAAGATGTCTAATGATGCAAACAAAGGAAGGGATACACAGAATGAACCTACTACACTTCAATGTTTCAAGTGCAAGGAGATGGGGCATTATGCCAATCAATGCCCAAATCCAAGGGTTGATGATGATGGTCGACATCAACAAACTCTTAAGGCTAAAGACAAAGGAAAGTCACATGCAATTTCTATCAGCGATGTGGAGTATGATAACGATGTGGTGAAAGGTACACTTACCATCCACTCTAAAGTAGCAAATGTTTTATTTGATTCTGGATCCACCCACTCTTTTATTTCTGAAGAATTTTCTAAGGGTATCACCGTATTACCTCAACAATTAGATGTTGAGTTATCTGTGACAACACCTAATGGCACATCAATCGCATCAAAAGTTTATAATTCTTCTCCGATCGAAGTTTGTGGGAAAGTGCTTCCTGCAAATCTTGTGATCCTTCCTATAGTGGAATTTGATGTGATTCTTGGCATGGATTGGCTTTCTTTATACGGAGCTCATATCAATTGCCAAATAAGGGAAGTCACATTTCATATTCCAGATCAATCTATGATCGTCTATCAATGCAAGGATGAACATAACCTTCCAGTGGAAATTTCTTCCATTTTATGGGTATTGATTCCACTAAATGAAGGTTATTTATCTCAAATGGTTGGTGAGAAACTCACGATTAAGAATATGCCCATTGTACGGGAGTTTGATGATGTCTTTCCAGATGAATTACCGGGTCTTCCACCAAATCGTGAAGTTGAGTTTTCAATAGAACTCGTACCGGGTGCTTTGCCTATTTCAAAGACACCTTATAGAATGGCCCCAATTGAGTTGCAGGAATTGAAGAAGCAACTCCAAGAGAATCTTGATAAGGGATTCATACGCCCTAGTGCGTCACCTTGGGGAGCACCTATTCTATTTGTTAAGAAGAAAGATGGATCAATGAGACTCTGCATTGATTATAGAGAACTTAACAAGATCACTATCAAGAACAAATATCCTCTCCCACGCATTGATGACTTATTTGACCAACTACGCGGAGCTCAATACTTTTCCAAGATTGATCTTCGTTCAGGGTATCATCAATTAAGGGTCAAAAGGGAGGATATACCAAAGACGACTTTCCGTACAAGGTATGGACACTATGAATTTATAGTGATGTCATTTGGTCTTACTAATGCCCCTGCTATCTTCATGGATCTAATGAATAGAGTCTTTAGAGACTATCTTGATCAATTTGTGGTAGTCTTTATAGACGATATTATTGTCTATTCAAAGAGCAAGGAAGAGCATGAAGATCACTTGAGAATTATATTGAAGACCCTGAGAAAGGAGAAGCTTTATGCCAAATTTACCAAGTGTGAATTTTGGCTTCAAAAAGTTGCATTTTTGGGTCACATAATCTCAAAAGAGGGGATATCTGTGGATCCAGCAAAAACAGAAGTTATCGAAAGATGGTCGAGACCAACAACAGTAACTGAGATCCGAATTTTTCTTGGTTTGGCTGGATATTATCGACGTTTTGTAAAAGATTTTTCACGATTATCTAATCTACTCACCAAGTTGACTCGGAAAGGAGTTAAGTTTGTTTGGACAGAGGAATGTGAAGAGAATTTCAAGGAGTTGAAAAGAAGGTTATCCAGTGCACCTGTGCTCACACTGCCTTGTAGTGGAGAAAGGTTTGTGATCTACAGTGATGCATCCAAGAAGGGATTGGGGTGTGTTCTTATGCAAAATGATATGGTGATAGCTTATGACTCACGACAGTTGAAAATCCATGAGCAAAATTACCCAACACATGATTTGGAGTTGGCTGCGGTAATCTTTGCATTAAAGATTTAGAGGCATTACCTTTATGGTGAAAGGTGTGATATTTATACTGATCATAAAAGTTTAAAGTATATTTTCACACAAAAGGAGCTGAATATGCTTCAAAGAAGATGGTTGGAGCTGATTAAGGATTATGACTTCTCAATCCATTACCACCCTGGGAAAGCAAACAAGGTGGCAGATGCATTAAGTCGACAAGACCATGCTAGTTTATCCATGATGAGGATCACAAAAGATCCAATATTTATGGATTTACAAAGGATGGATCTTGGAATTATAATGGAAGGGGAAAAATATTATCTTTCTCAAATGAATGTTCAACCATCTATACATGTGAAGATTAAAGAGGCACAGAAAGAAGATGTCGAGTTACAAAAAAAGGTGAGAAATGTTCCTGAATTCAACCTTGATTGCGATGGGATAATAAAGTTCAGGAATCGGGTTTGTGTTCCTCCCATCCCCGAATTAAAGAAGGAGCTGCTGGATGAGGCTCATAGTTCATCATTCTCTATTTATCCTGGAAGCACGAAGATGTATAGGGACCTGAAAGAGTACTTCTGGTGGGATGGCATGAAAAGAGATGTTGCTGAATATGTCTCTCGATGCTTGGTTTGTCAACAAGTTAAAGCTGAGAGACAGAAGTCTAAGGGGATGTTACAACCATTACCCATACCCGAATGGAAATGGGAAAACATCACTATGGACTTTGTCACAGGACTTCCTAAAACATCCAAAGGCAATAATGCTATCTGGGTCATAGTTGATCGTCTTACAAAGTCCGCACACTTCATTTCTATTAGAGAGGATTTCTCTCTAGATCAGCTTGCCAGGATATATGTAAAGGAAGTGGTAAGATTGCATGGAGTACCACTTTCTATTGTATCTGATCGGGATCCAATATTTACCTCGAAGTTCTGGCGAAGTCTTCAGCATACTCTAGATACAGAGTTGAGTTTCAGCACTGCTTATCATCCCCAGACAGACGGTCAGTCTGAGAGAACAATTCAAACCCTAGAAGATATGTTGGGAGCTTGCTCTATGGATTTCAAAGGAGGTTGGGATCAACACCTACCTTTGGTGGAATTTTCTTATAATAATAGCTTTCACTCTAGTATTCAGATGGCTCCTTATGAAGCTCTCTATGGAAAGAAATGCAGGACTCCAACTTGCTGGGATGAAGTTGGGGAAAGAAAGCTATTAGGACCTGATCTCGTTGATGAAATGGCAGAAAAGGTCAGATCTATTCAACAACACATAAGCGCAGCTCAGAGTCGACAGAAAAGTTATGCGGACAACCGAAGAAAAGACCTAGAGTTTGAAGTGGGTGATAAAGTGTTCTTACGAATATCTCCCTGGAAGAGGGTTATGAGATTTGGAAAGAAGGGGAAGTTGAGCCCTAGATATATCGGTCCTTTCGAAATACTGGATCGTGTTGGGAAGGTAGCTTACCGATTGGCGCTTCCACCGAATCTCTCTCAAGTTCACGATGTGTTCCATGTATCTCTCCTGAGAAAGTACATACCAGATCCTTCACATGTACTCAGCTCAGAAGTTGTACCGCTGAAGCAAGATCTTTCTTATGAAGAACAGCCGATAGAGATTCTGGATCGTAGCGAAAAAGTCCTACGAAACAAGACCACTCGATTGGTAAAAGTTTTATGGAGGAACCACCAACTTGAAGAAGCTACATGGGAGCTTGAGGATATGATGAGGGAGAAGTATCCTCATCTGTTTGTTACAAAGTGACGAATTTCAAGGGCGAAATTCTTTTTAAGGGGGGTAGAATGTAACACCCGAGACTTTTATGTTATATAAATCATCAAAGGAATCTTTTTCTACACAACACTTGCTTGGCTTGCTTTACACGAAATCGTGACCTTCCTCGATAGCTTGCGTCGTACGCAATACTGAGTTTCACTAAACAACGATATGCTATTAAAATATTTTTAAAACTAGCCGTTATGAATAGTAATAACCACTTTTTGAATTTTTATAAATTTTATCTTTCAAAATGGACTTCATTTTTGGATTCGGAATACCGAAATTAGCCTAGGGTGAAATTTTGGTATTTTTCGGAAAACTTTCAATTTTTGATGAATAGTGAAACCACTAAGTGGTAGGTTAAAAACTGAATTTTGCATAAAACTTAATTTTACCGCTTCTGTGAATGGAATTTCGAAAATCCGAGAGACACGGTTAATATCAAGGACTAAAATGTGGTTCAATGAGATGAAAATAATTTTTTGGTGAATAGTAACTTTTTACTTTTTTTACCGCGGTTAATAGTAAATAGGGTAACTAAGGGTAAATATGATATTAATATTACCCTAACACATGTCCTAATTCTATTGGACAAGTGTAATTCGACCAAAAACAAACTTAGGAATAAAATATGACCATTTAGGCCCACTTGGATTAGATTAGGACATTTATTATTAATTTATTTAAAGAAGGGTTAAAATAGTTAAAATCAACGTTTAATAAGTAAATCATTTTTAATATGGGGTTATACATAAGATAAATTCGATTGTAAATATTCATTAGAAAGATAAAAAGATTTACTACATGATGGTATTTTATTTGTAATTTTTAGACATCAAATAATTTAATTTATTTATGACACAAAGATGATGAAGTAATTATCTTGTTAATGAAATATTGACATAATTGATGTTATAAACACCAAAATAAATGTAATTTGAGACTTTTTATGAATTAAACTAATTTTATAGGTTACTATGATATATTAGTGTTGATTTAATCAACTTGGTTCGAACATATAATTCTGTTATGACTTTCACAAAAATCATATATCAAATAGTGTCAAAATTGACACAAAATAGTTTTTAAATCAAATATTATATTATTAATTGTTATTTTATTCCTAAAAATCTAAGGTTCGTCCAAATGACTTAGATAAGGATATATATATTAATAATAAACAATTTGGGGTTCGTTTGGCATGTTATAGTAAGTGTATTAACCATATAGTGAAAGAAAACAAAAAGACACGGTAAAAGTTAAATTAATTAACTTAGAGTTAAATCTAATTGATAAGGTTAAAATAATACCCTAAACTTGTCTAAATCTTATTGGTTGATAGGATTTCGACCCATCCCCACTTTATATTCGAAATAAGACCCTTTGGAACCATTATAAACCGATTTTGACTTTAATATAAAATAATATTTTGAGATATTCCTAAGGTGCCCCTCTCCTCCCTTATAAAAGGGCACCTCCTCCCCCTCCTCCTCACACCAATTTGAGCACTCAAGCTCGGCCAACCCCTGCCATTTTCTCCTCTCCACTTCCCTAGAATAATCCTAGAGGTCCTGGTCTTCTTCAAAGACCAATCATAGTTCCCTAAGTGAAGGATTCAAAGAAGCGTTCCAAAGAAGAGGTAATATCCATTACCGATCTTTTCAATTTCTTTCTTCTTCAACTTCTTATTCTTTAGTTGTTTCATGATAAAGTAATAACATCAGTATCACTCATATACTGGTATGTTATTATAAGTATGAAACAACCCTATTTCACCATCTATCCATCCTACGGAAAAATGAAATCACCGCGCGTGCGTACGTACGGAATACCGTCTCCACGCCGTGGTGTAATCTATTTTCCACCATCACCTTACAAGGATGGGTATAATGGTGTAATGAGTAACTATATATGATTATTATGAAGTAATATTGATACTAAAATAATATATATATACTCCAATACAATTCCACGATCATAGGAACGATATCATCACTCGTGCGTACGTACGGAATACCGTCTCCACGATGTGATGCGACTCGTTCTACATGATCTTCATTTTATAATGATTATATAAATGAATTGAATGAATTAATATGGTATATACTACACTAATACCATTCTGGAAATGAATTATCTATAACCTAAAGATAAGAATAAGAATTTATTCGACAAAACACGCATAAGAACAAAAAGTTATAAAGACCCGAGTAACAAGTAACAATGAAATATTACTAACAAGAAGCTAATAATATGACCATATATGATCTCATATCAATATGCATGATTCTGGAATAAGTCAATAACATTATTTAAACCATTATGCAGGAGCTTCGGACACGAACAAAGCAAATCAGACCTAAGGTAAGGGAAATATCACAATCTCATTTTTATCCGAGATTGTTTATTCGTAAGTAATTACTGGGGTGTATTTTATCATCCACATCCATGTTCCCTCAATATGTAATATTATTTCCATCCTTCTACAATAGATTATATCCAATTTTACCCTTCGGTGAGTTTTTAGTAAAAGATACGAAAGGAATCTTTTGTCGTTTTTCGTACGAGGTACTTTTTGACTTTTCCGACAAAAGTACGAAGAATGTTTTTTTTAACTTATACGGCATGAATGGATTTTTAAAACATTATTTACAAGAAGCTTCCTTTACAAGTTTTCAAGTTTATTTTTAATCAACTTCTTTTATTTTAAAGTCGTATGACATGTTATGAAAGGAAAAATGTTTTTGAAGTAGAAAGGATATTTTCCTCAAGAATGGAGTTCAAGTACTTTATCAAAATTATTTTCCATCTAAGATAATAAAAGGGTTCTGTTTTTATCCCTATTATTACATGGATTTGATTATGTTGTGATGGAAATATTTTTATGAATTCTTTTATCTTATATGAATTGTTTTATGATGTCATGTTGTTTAAGAATCCCATTTTTATTACATGGGTTACGTTATAATGTATGGTTTATGATTATGTGGCACACATAAGAAAGGATTCATTATAAGATGGGTGGGACCTATATCTCCCTCCAATGCATTGGGTAAAGACTTTATATCTCATGAGATAGACATGGCTGGAACGAAAGGTTATTTCGGTTCAGTGATACAGGACTGAAACGAGGAGTGAACTCGGTTCAGAAAGGGACTTTGTCCACTAAGATAGTCTTGGCAATGAGTCATGACTAACAAGAAATGATTTTCCATGATTATGTGTGGATGCCACAAAGTTTCAAGTTTCATTTTATGATTATGGGGATCTCATTTTCACTTCTATGATTTATTCCATGTTAAGATATTATGATCTCTTTTGCAGGTTTTGATTTTCAAAAAGATATGATATGATTTTTATTTCCTTTATTTGCCCTTGCTGAGCATTTGAGCTCACCCTTTTATGTTTTCTTTTCCCCAGGTCAGGAAGATGGATATTAAGTAGAATATGCTAAAAGGGACCCTAGATATGATGAAATAAATGGGAGACACTGTAGAAGATTTATGAACCAGTTGTTTATGTTTCCCAGTTTCTAAAGACACTATACCTATACGGTCCTTTGTGGTTTTGTCATATATTGTAATAAGTGTGATTCAATTTTGAAGTATTAACAATGTATGTAATGTATGGGTCGTTATAGTTTTCCTCCTCATACATGCATGGAAGAGGATCATGTGATTTGTGAAGAAAGGAAATATGAGTCCCAGGAACATCATCCCCTTTGATATTCTTGATCGTGTTAGAGTCGTGACCTATTGACTAGCACATTGACGAACCATGTCTTAATACACAATGTATTCCATGTATCCCTCTTAAGGATGTACATACCGGATCCCTTACATCTACTAAATCCAGAGGTGGTACAGTTAGAAAATGACCTCTCATACCAGGATCTTCTAGTGAAGATCTTGGACTGTAGAGATAATGTTCTACGCAATAAGACTACTAACCTGGTCAATCTAATATGGTGGAACAAAAAGTACAAGGAGAAAACATGGTAACCATAGGAAGTAATGACTAATAAGTACCCTCACCTATTTTTGTAAAATAAAATTTTAGGGGTGAAATTTCGTAAGGGGGGATAATGTAATGACCTAGAATTTTATCAATGGAAATTACATTCTTATAATTATGTAAGATAATATAATACTAAAAAATGACATAGGAACACAATATGAAATTTACAAGTGATGAATGAATTAAATAAGAGATATTTATATAACTTAAGAATATATACTGATGGAATATTAACATGGCCTTCGAAATAGTAATGTGAATATTAAGAATAGTAATCTAGCTAATAGAAAAGTAACATCAATAATAAAATTATAAATAAAATTTTGGAATCTTATAAATGATAATATGATATAATTATATCATAGAATAAGTTAATAAATATTTTAAAAATTACTAATTATGTGTTGGTATTTTTATAAAACACAATTGTTTATTTATATTTTTATAAACAATATAATTATTTAAAATAAATTTTACTTTCATTAAATAGATACATAAATTAAAATTTTGTTGTCTTATGATTATAAGATAATTTAATGATACCATAATTAATTAATCAAAGTGTTTTAAAATAATCTATAATTTTAAAATCAATATTCTCTATGTAAATGAGCATTTTAATTTAAAAAAATAAATTTATCATATTTATAAAATTATTTCCAAAAAATGGAGTTTATTTTTTAATTTTTCACTTTGAAAAATTATTTGGATGATTTTTTTTTATTTTTTTAAAATACTTGAATTTTTTAGGAATAGTTAAATAAAATATAATTTATGAAAAAATATAAATACCCGAATTTTTGAGCCATAGATGATGTATGGATGATGTAAGTCTATAATATGATGCTATTATTTTTTTAATTCATTAATGCATGGGAAACAAAACTTTTTATAGTCTTGGGAAAAAATAATAAAATAATAAGAAAACACTCCTCTCCTCCCTTATAAATACCACACCTCTCCACCTCCTATCCTCAGACCTTCCAATCCTTGAATCATGTCAACATTCTACCAAATACTATTACCAAGCCCATATACCTTGTCTGGGATCCCTTGGTCTCATGAAAATTCAAAACCCTTTTCCCTAAGGAGGTTCTCATGAAGGAGAAATTCAAGAGGTAAAATCATTTTGTTTTTTTTAATTTTTTTTCCAATTTCATTTATTTTCTTTTCATCTGCTCAACTACACTTATCCAAGTTTTAATATAAATCCAATATCTTTAATATAATGTAATTTTATTATGTTAATTTAATAATTTATTTCCAAATATCTACCCCATTACTTTTATTTTGAAAATGAAAATATCATCTTTGGTGTGTCGATTTACCACCACCATGGATGATGCGTTTTCCTTTTTCACTACCACCTTCAAGTATGGACATAAAAAAATTATTATTTTAAAATAATATTTTATTATACATATTATAAGATATATAATATAAATGAAGCAATATATAAATATGATATTTAATAAAATGATATGAGTTCTTGATGGTCGTAAAATCATCCAAATAAATTAAATCAATATCTTTATCCATTAATCTAATTTTTATGCCTTATAACATATAAAAAATAATATATAAGATCATTAAATATTATGTAAGTTCATTAATTACATAAAATTTTATTTTTGGATAATTATTCCAATTTTACATTTACTTCTGTACTCATATACAAGCGAGCCGATCATGAAAACCAAGGAAACAAACACTCCCAAATTATAAAATTAAACCCAAAAACTCATCTAAAATACCATAAATGAACTTAATAAAACTCCAATGAATAAATTTCATGTATTAAAGGTACCTAATTTTTTTATTTAATGAATTTAATTTGATTATCCAAGATAATAAAGTGAAGAAACCATTCAGTCATAAGGTAAGTGGATTCTCAAACACAGCTCTCTTTATTTTGGGTTTCATACTTTCACTCCATTTTCACTGCGTATTTTACATTAAGGTTCCTTAAATATCATTTTTTTACCATTTATTTTCTAGGATACAAATTTTTCAAATCAGGTTTCATGATAAATGAAATGACTCTTCCAAAATAACTCTTCCGAAAAATATTTATTTTACTTCTCATGAGATTGTTTCTTCTTAACTCACGACTAATGATTTTTTTACCATATATGTTATTACCTCATTCATTTGGGAACTCAAAAGTTTATTCATGAATATATGATTTTTTAAATGAAAAACATAAATTTCCATGGGTTATTTTATGTCTAAGATTGATATACATTCTATGTGGCATGCATGATGATGTAAATGTTATAATGTGATAGGGGCACTTGGAATTATATATCGAATGCAAATTTTATGATGTGATGAGTGCACCAGGAATTATATGGAACTCAAATTAATTAGGTAATGTGATGTATCTCAATATAAAATGTTAAATATTCATGAACATGATGCTAGCTTTGTTCGCAACAATGTGTGGTATTTTACCAAAAAGACATGATGTTTCATTTTTATGAATTTCCACATTCCATTCATTTATCTAATACTTCCTGTCATGATTATGATGATGATACTTTTCTTATTTTATGATGATGATTATTATGCTCAAACCATGTTATATTTATATAATGAATTTATTGTATGTATATCCTCAGATGACTTAATATACTAAGGAGAAAATGAGGGCCACTAAGAATCTAGAGAAGAAGGAATTAAATAATTTTTATGGTTTATTATATAAATTTTACGTATGGTCCTAATTTTCCCAAAACATTAATGTTATGACCCATCCCTCAGGGCCCGTGCTGTGACACCCCCAAGGCCGCCTCCCAAAGGCCATGTGTTGGTGACTAGAGTTAAAGGCATCAACTTGCAAGTGGGAGGCATTTTTCTTTAATACCTATATGCACAAACACAACCACATCCAAAATATGGAAATAAAAACATGCATTCCACTAAACAAACGCTGAGTAAAGGTACAAGCTGTAGGTCAAATAGGCTAGGATAAAAAATCAATAAATGAAAAACTAAAAATAAGAAAGTAAAAAAGATCTCTAAAAAGACGCCCGCTAAAAATCCCCACCTGATGGGTAAGTATAGATTAGATTCCAGAAGCTGTAGAATGCGCCCCTCCTGCCTGATCTCACTGGGAACCACCAGGACCTAGGCCACCAAGTCCACTATCAAGGTGTCAGTATTCTACACCAGACACAATATGTGCGGGTGAAGCCCATGCAAGGGTGAATAAAAAAATAATTAGTAGGGACCCCAAACCAAAAAGAAATCCACAATGCAAACCAAGAAATATGATCATGATGAAAGATGACTCACACATGTACAAAATAAAATACAGAAACCAAGACTATTAGTCATTACACTGAATACCTTGGAATGCTAATTTACTCATCCATAATGAGTATCATGGGTCTTATGGGTCACACAGAGCCACTTCACACTTAGTCCATCGTAGCTAGTCCACACAGGGCCACATGTTGATGATCCACATAGGGTCCCAAGGAGTTGATCCACATAGGGTTGCTTGTAGCTGATCCACACAAGGTCGCTTGGAGCTGATCCACATAAGTTATCTTGGATCTGATCCACATAGGGTCTCTTGTAGATGATCCACATAGGGTTGCTTGTAGCTGATCCCCATAAGGTCTCTTATTATCTAGGCCTATAGGGTCACCTGGGCCTGCTCGCCAGCAGTATCTGGGTCTCAGCTAGCCACATGATTCCCACATGTACCGTGCTTTATTTTGGGATAATCCACTCCTCTAACCATTATTCATATTTAAAATTCCATGAAATCTGCCTTATAGTATTCCAAAAGAACCACCTCGCCGCGATGTTTCCAACACCACAAACGGATCTTCAAACAGATGCCCAGTCTGAAAGATATTAATTCTTTTGTAAAAAGGGTCCGGTTTTGTCCGGGCCCAGTCTGACCTGGTCAGAACGTCTTGAACAACCCAGTCAGGGGGGGTCTCGTATGACCCGACCCTTTTGGGTATGGGTTAGTCCTGTCTGGCCATGCTATTGGGTCAGGCCTTGGTGTACCTGACACGGTTCAATCATAGGTCCAGTCTGTTGAGTTGCATAGCAACCCAGATTTATCTGACCCACCCCGCCCTGGTAGACATGCTTTCTTACCTAGGATGAGCCACCTTGTGGCCCGGTTTTATCCCGCTGACGTGGCCTACAACAACATGCTGGATTAATTCAATATCAGTTTGTAATAGCGGCCCAGTTCGTGCCCCCGACCCAACCGGCATGGCGGGCCATTGTTCTCCTACCCATACACCATTATAGTCCCTCATGTGGTCCTTGCTGGATAGCATTCCCGCACAAAGCCGCGACCGACCTCCTCCAGCCTCCATATTGCTTTTGGTTGCTCCTGCCGCATCGCTATGGCCCGAGATGGCTGTGGCCCACCTCAGAACGCCGTCATGGTGTGCCGCCACCTACACGCATTTCCACCGATGATAGGATGTTCCGCAGACCACTGGGTCTGCTCTGGTGGTCCGTTCTCTAGACCTTCTGCACCTCCGGTCTCCATGGGGTGCCATATTTCCTACAACGAGTTCACAAATTCCATTTCTTCAATTTGGAGTTGCAGCCATGAAGAACATACAATAGCACACAAAGGAAGAGGGGATCATGACTTTTTTGTGTTAGCCTAAACTCTCTGCATTAGATTTTATTTAAACCTTTGGGGATATGATTATGATTCAATCAAAATTAATCCTGATTCAAAACCCCAAGAATAAGATACCTCCCGTAAGAAGAAGCAATCCGTGGATCCAAATATTTTTTGGTTGATCCATATTTGTTGTTTTAGAATGAATAATAGGAAATTCAAATTTCAAAAAGAAACCCTTCCAAGGATAGATTTATTGGTCTGGGAAGAGAGGATTCGGGCACCTTCATTCACCATTCTTGATTTGCCACCCACTTTGCTAGAGATTCATTGAAGGGTGGAAGGAGAATAATTCATTGTTCTTCATTCATGTTCTTCAAGGTACGTCATTGTCACTATCAATTCACCGGTGTTATTAATTGGAAAGAATTTCCTTTTCATCCATTATAGAAATTATAATTCTGATTCTTCAACCCATTATCTCATTACAATATAAATGTGTCACAATGTTTCTGTTACGCTGCGTCATCTCATCGTTACGCTGTTTCATTAATGAAACATCATATCTATTATTCTTCAATTAATGAGTCATTATGCTTCACATTTAAGAGTATCATTAATGGGATTCATTTAATGAGACTCATTGTCACCTATTCACTGCCTCTATAGTTCTAACTTTCCACCACTCAAAGGTGAAGATAAAAAAATAAAATAACTTTTTATGTTATTTTATTTTTCTTCTGAGAAGTAAAAAAAACTATCTTTTCTGGTAAGCCCTCACTGGTCAAAGTTAGGTTTTTTCAAGGAAAATATTATTGTTCTAAGTTCAATGACTCCCTAAGATTTTTGATTAGAGAACTAGATTAAATATTAGAAAAACCCAGTCGCACATTTATTTAAATGAACATAAAAAGTTCAAGATTCTATTCCAGCCTCACCAAGCCTCGAACTTAGGTTCCTTATGAGCATTTGGTGTCAAAATAATTCCATTTAAATAAAAAAAATTCCTGGATTTTTTAGGACATTACATTACCCCCACCTTTAAGTATTCGCATCCTTGTAATCTAAAATAAAGCTAAACAAACAAATGGGGGTACTAAGCATGAATATAAGCCCCCTATCCCATGTGCTCTCCTAGATATTCTTGTACTGACCTCAAATGCGCACTAGAGGAATCGACCATCCATGAAGGACCCACAACTGTCAATCCTCTATTTTGACTAAGAACTCCGCAAACGTTAGCCCATCATCAATATACTACTCGCCCCAGTCAATAACATGTGATGGATCATGCACATACCTCCTCAATTGTGAAACATGGAAAACATCATGCACTCGATGCATCAGTGGTGGAGAGCTTGGCTGTACACCACTTCTCCAACTCTGCTAAGAATCTTGAAAGGTATGATGAACCTCAGAGATAACTTTTCTCCCCTGTCAAATCTCCAAAATCTATATCAGGATGATACCTAATGGAAAACTTTGTTTCTATCCTTGAAATCAAAGGGCCTATATCTTATATCAGCATAAGATTTATAAATGACATGTGAAGTCCTCATCTTCTCCAGAATGATCTTTACCCTCTCAGTGGTAGCCCGTACCAACTCTGGACCCATGAGTGATAACTTTCCTGGGTCTATGTAGCATAGAGGTGATCTAAAAGGATTCCCATACAAAGACTTGAATGGTTCCATTCCAATGGTGGAGTGGTAGCTGTTGTTGTATGCAATCTCCACCAGTGGCTGGTGGTCCTCCTAACTAAGACCAAAATCATGAATGCAAGAATGAAGAAATTCCTTCAAGGTATGTATGGTTTGATCATTCTGACCATCAGTCTGTAGGCATAAGGCTATGCTCAAGCATAACTGAGTCCCGAATGCCTGTTGTAATACCTTCTATAGCCGAGATGTGAAGCAAGCATCATGGTCTAAGATGATTATTGAGGGTACCATGTGGAGCCGCACTATCATCCAGATGTAGAGGCATATCAATCCATATATTGATATCTACTCCCAAAATGGTAGGAAGTGAGCCGACTTTGTGAGTCTATCAATGATCAACCAGATATAATCTTGGCCCTTGTACATGCATGGTAATCCTATCACAAATTCCATTGAGAAACCATACCACTTCCATTCTAGTACTTTAAGTGGATGTGAGAATCCTGATAGAACCTGATTCTCATTCTTCACTTGAAGACAAGTGAGGAACCATGAAACAAACTTGAACCCCTCTTTCTTTATCCCCAACCACTAGTACTGATATCAGAGATCTTGGTACATATTCTCCACATCTAGATGTACCGCCAAAGGGGATGTATGGAACTCCATCAACGCCTCCTCCTGTAATTCCACTGGTACAACGATGAACCCTTTGAAAATAATGACGTGATATCCACCTATCAAAAATCCATCAGGATCCATTCCCAAGGAAAGCTGAGCACATCGGGCCTCATAATAAAAATACACATGCTGTGCCTCCAAATTCACTGTATGAGTGGGGGAGTGATATTCATCAACTGAAGTTAAGCTGATTCATCATCATCCATGAAGGATATTTTCATCGCGACTAGCTGCTTCATCGCCTCACTAAGCATATGAAAACTAGACCTCCTACTGAGCACATTTTCCATCATGTTCCTCTTGTTAGGAGTATACACTATCTCGATGTCATAGACTTTAAGGAACACTATCCATCATTGTTGCCTCATGTTGTGGTCCTTCATGGAGAATCTAAACCTGCGACTCTTGTGGTCGGAGTAGACGGTAAACCAATCATCCATGAAGTAGTGCCACCACATCTTCAATGCATATACCATTGCTATGAACTCCAGGACATGGGTCACATAGTTCTTCTCATGCTACTTCAAATGCTATGAATCGTAGGTGATAACTACTCACTCATGCATTAGGACACAATAGAGTCCAATCCCTGATGCATCTTAATAACTACATACTCAATGCCCTCCTCTGGTAGTCTCAAAATGGGGGCACTCTTCAGTCTCCTCTTTATCTTTTGGAGACTCTGCTGGCACTTCTCCACCCACATGAAGGGTTGTCCCTTCCATGTCAAATTTGATAAGGGTGCTGCTACTCTGGAAATTTTTGGAACAAACCTCTGGTAGCATCCATCAAACCCCATGAAACTTTTCACCTTAGTCATGCTCTTAAGTGGCACCGAAGCAAGCACAACCTCTATCTTCTCCAGATCCACTACAACTCCAGCCTTTGAGATGACGTGTCCCATAAAGTGGACCTCCTAAATCCATAACTATAACTTCATGAGCTTCCCATAAAGCTCGTGCTCTCAGAGTGTATCCAGGACAATCTTTAGGTGTCTCGCGTTTTCCTTCTCAGACATCAAGTACACCAGGATGTCATCAATGAAGACCATGATGAACAAGTCAGGATAAGGCTGGAAGATCCTATTCACGAGTCCCATGAACACTATTGGGGCATTGGTCATGCCGAAGAGCATCACCAAGAACTCGTAGTGGCCATACCGGCATCTGAATGCTGTCTTCAGTTCATCTTCATCTCGTACACAAAGCTGGTGATAACCTGACCTAAGGTCTATCATTGAGAGCCCCCTTGATCCCCTTAGTAGATCAAATAGTTCATCAATCCTTGGTAGTGGATACTTATTATTCACAGTCACTTGGTTCAGGCGCTGATAGTCAACACATAGCCTCAATATTCTTTCTTCGTTCTTGGAAATTAATACTGGGTATACCCATGGTGAAACACTGGGCATCACAAAGCCCTTTTCCTATAAGTCTTCCAGTTTTATCCTCAACTCACGAAGCTCATAGGGATCCTTCTAATATGCTGGTGTGGATATTTGTGTCATCCCTGGGTACATGGTGATGTATAAGTCTACCTCCCTACAAGGAGGTTGCCCTGGAACATCCTTCAAAAAAACATCTTCCTACCCATACACCACTACAGGAAAGTGAGGACTCCTCTCATCTACCACAATGAGGGTGTTTCTAGCCAACTGGTGAGTGATCAGCTGCACACCCCTCAAAGAATGTCTGTCTTGTGCTGCAAGAGTGACCTTTTCACCGGTGTAGGAAAACGTGCTCCCATCCTCACGTACACACAACACTCTATGAATAAGACAGTCAATATGAGCATGAACTATGGATAACCATTGAATACCCAAGATGAAATTTTAAGGCCTCGACATCGCTACTTGGAGTTCCCAACTGAAGCTCTCGCCTCCAAGAGTAAGCTTACACTGCCGAAACCAGTGTGTAATCATCGAATACCCTCCTGTATCAGTCTCTAATCGTAAGGATCAAGTAAACCAATCCAACAGAATCTATGATCCTCGAATGTGGTCCATGGAAAGGAAAGAGTGACTGACACATGTGTCTAGAAAAACTGTAACTATGTTGGAGAAGACACAAATCATACCTCTAATAATCTTTGAAGCACTGTGTTTATTGGCCTTCACTTCCTGAAGCTAAGATACCCCTATCCACATGCTCTCTAAGGTCATGGTGGTACCTCGAACCATCTCCCACCACCTGCTGCTTGGCCTGATCCTCTGCCATGTCCGCCTCCCTATGGACCTCCTCGCTCAAACCTCTACCTACCTCTCAGTGGTCCCTCGACCGTCCCCTGATTTTATGTGTGGTGGGTAGGGTAGTCACGAGCCATGTGTCCCTACCCACCGCATGAGTAGAACACCCTACTCCTCTGCTCACCACCGCTGCCCCAGTGGCCTCGCACCACCGATCTTGTATCATGGGGTTGCCCTTAGGATGGTCTGACCTACTTGGAACTCTGAGTCATCTGTCAGCTACCCACAATGGATGACTTTGCCACCTATCACCAGGTGGTTGCTCCCACCACCAGTTCCTTCTCTACGGGGAATCTCTATACAAGTAGAGATTTATCATGCACTTCAGCATGAGTGGGGATACTGAGGGAAATCATCGATGCCTTGATCTCCCATCAGAGTCCCTGCTCAAAGGTCCAGGACCTGAAGAAGGGGTCTTATACCATATCTGTAGAGTAGTGGGAAAGGTCTGTAAACCTCACAGAGTACTTAGAAACTGACATGATGCCCTGTTGTAGGTGAAGAAGCTCTTGTATGTGCACTAAGGGCAAGGTCATGGGGAATAACACCTCCCAATAAAGCCTCTCAAAGTCATCCCAAGGGAGGGTTTCCTCATCATGAGTCTGAATCATCAAGCTCCACCATCACCTTACCAATCCCTAAAGAAGGCTCGTAATAAAGATTTCCATCTGGTTAAGTGGCATCCTCACTAACCAAAAGACCCACATCTCTACCTCTATCCATGCATCAATGACCCAAGGATCTGTCTATCCACTGAACCTTGGTGGTCTCTGTGTTTGAAAATAATGCATGGCACTATGTTGGGGTGTTTCCCCTATAAGTTACACTGTCAGTAACTAATGATCAAAAGGTGGTGGTAACACTGGTACACCACCTGATGGGGACATCACTAACACTGGTCCTTGAACCGACTCCTTATCGCTATGTGGTCTGTCTTCACTGTCATGTATCTGAATCTCAGATTGCAGTATGTGTGGAGGCATCCTGAAATATATCAAGATGGACCATAGTTAGTAGATTATACCTGGAGAGGTGACTCTAATTATAGAAGAACATGAGGAAACACTCAATTCCTATATGATGCATTCAACTATTTTTTTATATAGATCTGAAAATCAGAATTCAAGGTCTTGGTGTATGGATACATCAGCCGTCACACCAATACTGGACTCCATGAATATGAAAGTCTAACTCAAAACGTTTAACACTATTTCCAAAAAATCAAACAATGGAATCCTGATCTTTGAGGTAAAACTGACTACCTTTAATACCACTTTTTCATGACCCGTCCCTTAGAGCCCATGCCGTAACTCCCCCAAGCCCACCTTATAAATACCAAAGTTAGGAAACTAGAGTCGAAAGTGTAAATCTGAAAGTGGGAAGAATTTTCCTGAGTACCTGTATGCACACACAGAAAAATATGACAAAAACTAGAAATGAAAACACACATGCCACTAAACAACCACTGAGTAATGGTACAAGATGTAGTTCAATTGGGCTAAAATACAAATCCACCCAAAGATAAAATAAAAACATGAAAGTACATAAGATAACTGAAAAGCTGCCCACTAGAAACTCACACTGGATGGATAAGTATAGAGTAGCTTCCGGAAGCCATATAAGTACGCCCCGCCTGCCTGATCTTCTTGGGTACCACTGGGTCCTAGGCCACTAAGTCCTCCGTCAAGGTGTCAGTCATTTGTGCCAGACACAACATGTGAGGGAAAAGCTTGTGAAGGGGTGAGTGACACAATACTCTATAGGGACCCCAAAACAGAAATGAAATACCACAAAGAAATCCACAAAGAAAACCACTAAGCACAATCATGAAGAAAGACAACTCACACAGTTATAATCTATAGTACGGAAAGCAAGACTATCAGTCATAACACTGAATTCCTTGGACTACTGAGGTACTCATACCTAATGAGTACCATGGGTATACTGGATCACAAAAATCCACTTCCCACTTAGGTCATCATAGCTGGTCCACACATAGCCCCTTATAGCTGATTCATATAGGGTCGCTTGGAGCTTATCCACATATGGTCTCTTGTAGCTGATTCACATAGGGTTACTAAGAGCTGATCCAAAAAGGGTCCCTTAGATCTGATCCACATAGAGTCACTTGTAGAAGATCCACATAGGGTCTCTTGTAGCTAATGCACACATGGTCACTTTTATTCTAGGCCTACAAGGTCACTTGGGCCTTCTCTTCAGCAGTATTTAGGTCTCATCCAGCCATAGGATTCCCACACATAGCACGGTTGATAGCAGGATATTCCACTACTCAAGACATTAGTCATATTAAAAAATAATTTAAATTCTCTTTAGATCATTCCCAAAAAAAACACCTCGTTGTGAGTTTTCTAATGTCGCAAAAGGCTCGTCAAACGGATTCCCGATCTAAATGATATTGATGTTTTTGTAAACAGTGGACAGTTGTGTCTGGGCCCAGTCTGACCTGACCAAACCGGTCCAGGGTCTCGCATGAACTGACCTAGTTAATATTACCCAACCAGAACTGGTTGTGTTTGGGGAAGCCCAATTTGTCCTGTCTATCAGGCCAGGACCATTTGGCCTTGTTGGACCCATCCCGGTTTGGCCCTGGGTCCAGTCTTCCGAGTCAATCATTGACCTGAATTTATCCTTCCTAATACGTATTAGTGGTACAGATTTCTTACCTAGCTCAGGCCACCCTATGGCTTATATTTATCCCACCGTCCTAGGCCACAGTAGTGGGAAAGCTTAATTCTAGCTCGGGCTGTAACAACTGCCTAGTTCGTGCCCCCTAGCCTGGCCCGCATGGTGGGCCAGTCCTCTCCTGCCCAAATGCCGACTGGGCATCTAGTTCATCTACACATGGCCAAAAAGAGTCTACCTCCACCTGGTCCCACACATGGTCCCCGATGGACTGCGTGCCAACGAAAATCCGTGGCCCGCACAACGGGTCGCTCCACCGATGTGGCCGATTGGTCGTGTCCTGCCTCTGCCAGCCACCAGCCCGCTACCGGAAGCTCCTTATTCACCGCCATGGATCGAGACATCCACATCTTGCCTCGGTGTGCAGTGATGGCACGTCGCAACCCGCCCACAACAACCCCAGCGGGCCTCCGCCGTGGTTCGTTGGCACCACCACTAGCGCCGGTGCACTTGCAGGATATGCCAAAGACCACTAGGTCAGATATAATGGTATATTCTTAAGACCCTCTGTTCCTTCATCCTCCATGGGGTGCCATATACCATTTTATTACCTCAATAATTCCTTGATGTCAATTTGGAGTTGTGGACATGAAGAACACACAAGAACGTACAATGGGGGATGGGCTCGGGCCTTGTTCGTGTCGGCCTGCACCCTCCACGTTAGAGATTCATTAAAACATATGGGGATAGGATTATTATTCTATAAAAATTAATCCTAATAGAGAACCTCAAGAATAATCTCCCTCTGGCAAGAACAAGTGATCCGTAGATCAACCTTTTCGTGGGTTGATCCGTGTTCTTTGTTTTATAGTAAATAATGAAGAATTCAAATTAGAAAAAGTAACTTCTACTTGGGATAGATTTGTTGGTCGGGGAATAGCGACGTCATGTGCCTTCATTATACATTATAGATCCTCCACCCACATTGCTAGCGATCATTTAAAGGGTCGAAGGAGAATGTGTTCTTCAGTCTCGTTCTTCGAGGTGCATCATTTTCACTAGTGATTTTTCATCATTCTTTGTTGGAAAAAATTTCCTCACTGCCTTTCAAATAAATTATTTATATGATTCTCCAACCTGTTATATCAATAAAAGATAAATGTTTCGCAATATTTATGTCATGCTTTGCCATCGCGTTGTTACACAGTTTCATTAATGAAACAACATATCTATTACACTTCAATTAATGAGCTGTTATGATGCACATTAATATATTCATTAATTGGATTCATTTAATGAGAAATTTTGTCATATTTTTTCAGCTTACATTGTTCTTATGTGCCACCACTCAACGGTGAAGAGAAACAAATAAAATAAATTTTTATGTTATTTTATTATTCTTCGAAAATTCTGAAAACTATTTTTTCCGGTCGACCCTCGCCAGTTGAAGTTAAGTGGTTTCTAGGTGAATCTCTTCTTTCTGAGTACAATGGTGCCCTTATATTTTTGATCCGATCACTGGTTTAAAATCTAGAAAAATATTCTTTCACTTTTTTTAAATCAACATAAAAAAGTTCAAAATTATATTTCTTGCTCACCGGGCCTTGGAATCAGGTTCTGTCTAAGCATATGGTCTCCAAATAATCCCACATAATTAAAAAAATATACATGTAATTTATGGTACATTACAACTAATCTTGTGGATCCTATATTTGTGGAACTATTATGTTGTTAATCTTTTAAATGATGTACTAGTTATGTAAGATATTGTAGGGTCACTAAAAATATTAGGACCCCACACCAGTTTTTCCAAGACGGTGCCTTATTTTATTAATTTTTTATATAAACTAGGAAGTCATATCCGAAGTAATTAATAGTTTAGTATAATTGGAAATTAAGATACAAACAGAAGTTCAACATTACAACCTAAAACCAGATTCAACATATCAACTTCATTTGAATCACACATAAACTCTTAGATTATACTTGCATGTCATTCTTAATATTTGTATTCACCACTTGGGAAAAAATAAAACATAATAAATGGGTGAACTCAAATGCCTAGAAAGTTTAAGCAATATAGTGGAGGTTATCAGAAACATAAACACTTGGCATGGTGAATAATTGAAAACACATGCCTTTAAGATGACCATGAACATATTATAGTTGGAGAAAGGGATGAACAAATAATGCCATAATAAAGCATAATAATGGGTATTATACTATTATAATACCCGAATGGACTATCAATAACTTGTTTAATAATGAGAGAAATGCATAATGATGGACATTCTGAAATATACCGTCAAGGCCTCGACCAAGAAATCTAAAAATTATTAAGGCCTCAACCAAAACTATATCTGAAAATGGGAAAGGCCTTGGCCATGCCCATATCCATTTTATCTCATGAGATCTACCGATGCATCAAGGGGTTATATAGGGCCCCACAAATCAGCTTATAAGTCCAATTCCTTCATCATATGAAAGGGGATAAACCTAAACAACATGAACTTATGAAAAACGTTTCTCATTCTATTGACATAAACATTAACCACTCCGTGTAATATGGTGAATCAATTCAAGATAAATCATTCATTGTCAAAATAATAATAAACCATTAAAAAAATATTTTATTTTATATAATAAAATATTATTCCCAAAATATTCAAAAAGTGTGTTTAAATAGATTAAATTACTCTTATAAAATCATCGAGTAATTGTTGAGATAAATACACTTTCGCTTTGAAAAGAAGAGTTACTTTGGAAAAATATTTGTATAAAACTAGAAGTGAAATAATATAGTTTTTTCAAAATAGAATTAGTGATTTTAGAAAAATTATGGTGGCTAACAACATTTTATATAGTGTACTTGAACATAGGTAAGAATTCGAGAGGTTCCCTTGAAACAGGCTTGTACTTCATGATTGTTTTTGAAAGATCCTTTTAAAACAAGTAACTCCACATAAAATAAAGAAGAATTATGGTTGGTATTAATATATATAAAATGAAAGAATAATTTATTAGTATTAAATAGTAATAAATAATGAATTCATTAAGGTAAAAATAGGATAAGAGTAACATGAATGAAAATGGAGGTTCAGGTAGAAAATCCTAACCTTATGTCTGAATGTATTCCTCACTTGACCTTAACATTGTGGATAATAAAATTAAATGTATTAATTAAATAATTTAAAAAACTTATATATATATATATTTGATTCATTAATGTTTTATTATGTTCATATTTACCTTATTGATAAGTTATAAGACTGAATTTCGTCGTTCTAGAGTGTTTGTTTCCTTGATTTCATGAACAGTTCGCTTCTTTATAAGTAATAAGGATTATGTGAAATTGATATAATTCTCCAGAATTGAACTTATATATTATTTATGAACATATATAAGTTTAAATAGTTATATATATCACTTAGTTTCATGTTATGATGATGATTTATTACATTAGACATTAATGATAACCGTTTCGATTATTTTGGTGATGTCTCCATTATTATAAACTAGTATGTCACATAAATTTGTAATATGTATATATTATAGTTCTAAAACATTGAATAGGTTATAATACACACATTATAGTCTATTTAAACAATAAAAAATGGTTTCGTGACCATCCATGAATACGGTAATACAAACTGAAAACCTGTCGCACTTGAATGCGATAAATTGACACATCTCGGACAGTGTTTTCATTTTTTTTATAAAATAAGGGGAAAGGAGAGTTGATGATGAATTATTAACAAAATATTATAGTATATGTAGGTATTGGAGTCATAATACCTTTTTTATGACGGTATTTGAGGAAATAAAAATAAAATAAACGAACTTTGGAAGAAAAGAGATGTTGAGAAATCCCGGACGAAACTTCCGTAGCCTAACAATGTCACTTAAAATTCATAAAATATTTTGATGAGAGAAAAGGGGTATCTTATCATTAATACATTATATGGGAATTAAGGGGAATATTTAATGACATATCTCAACATAATCTAATGGAAATTGAAAGAATAATAACATAAAAAGAGTGCTTAAAAATGAGAATGGTGGTTAGTTCCCTTACCTTGTAGAGTAACTCCTATAACATGAAGGTTGGGACCTGGGGGGCTTGAGTGAACATTGGGAGGACTCCTAGGGAGATAAAACTACAATATCATAAAGTATGATGGATATATAATTAATGAAAACAAATGAATGGTTGGGTATTTATAGTACAAGAGTGGGAGTTTTTTATTAATTTACAAGGACACGTCATTAGTGGTATTTAGAAAACCACAGGCTTTCCCAAGGTATTTTCTCACGGTTTTGGCCACTTGGGACACCTCATATAATATTTTATTACTAAAGAGTCTACCATAATTATTACATATGGACTACATCATTAATGATATCATTACACATACCAAAAACTCAAAATTGTATTTTTACTATTCAAGAAAAACTGATGTATTTTATAAAATTCACATAAATTTAGTGTAACCTAATATAGAAGTTCTTAATTAAAAAATGCATCCATTTTTAAGGAATTTTAATTTTTTTTGAAATATAATTTTTAAATAAAATAATAATTTATTCAAAAAATAATAATTTTAAAACTATAATTCATTTTATATAACATTCAAAAATTAATCAAGATCTCATTATCCTATAACCTAAAGATAATAAAATAATAATATGATTTACTATTTATAAGTTTCATATTACTATTCATAAGGGTATGTTACTATTCACCAAAAAATGTAAGTTGATCCTATCATACTCTAAATATTTTATTGATCGTAACTATGTATTTCAGTTTTTCGAAATTCAAATAAAAAATATGGAAAACTTATATCTAATGGCCATGATATAACTATATTTTTTATATATCAGTGTTTTGTCTTCACATAGACTTAGTGTTGAATTAATTATATAGTAAATTTATTTGTAAAACCTTAGGGTGTTACATTATATTCCCTTGCAAAAAATTTGTCCTCGAAACTACCAAAATGTTACCTCACAAAAAGATTTGGGTAGGTCTTCATCATAAGTTCATCAGGATCCAAAATTTCCACATCAATTTTATGATATTTTTAAAGTAATTTTACCAGCTGAGTTGTCTGATTCCTCAACACCTGGTCTTTAGTTTCCAGAATCCGGATAGGGTCTTCAGAGTAAGACATGTATGGTTCCAATTATATACCATTAGAGGCTTGAAAATGTGTTGGGTATAGCATGTACATTCCCAATAATGAAGCATGGAAAACATTGTGTACCTTAGAAAGGATAGGCAACACTTCCAAACGATAAGATAGAACTCCAATTCTCTCTGGAATTTCAAAAGTGCCTATGTACCTAGGGCTCAGTTTCCTATTCCTTACAAATCTGATAACACCGCTCCATGGGTGCACTTTCAAGAAAATGTGATATCCCTCTTGAAATTTCAATTCCTTCCTTAAATTATCTGTATATCTCTTTTACCTACTTTGAGGTGCTTTTATATTGGTTTGAATAGTCTTTACCTTTGCTATTGTTTCCTCCACAATCATTAGGCCACAATCTTCCTTTCACCAACATCATCCCAACATGTGGGTTTATGACATCCCTTTTCATACAATGCTTCATATGGTACCATTTTAATATTGTAATGGAAACTATTATTGTAGGAAAACTCCACTAAAGGTAAATACTGATCCCACATACCTTGAAAGTCGAGAGAGCTTGATATTATCATGTCTTCTAATGTTTGGATCATCCTTTCTGACTACCCACTAGTTTAGGGGTGATAATAAGTACCGAAACGAAGCTCATTGTCCAAATATTTCCAAATAATTTTCCAAAATTTTGATGTAAATCAAGCATCCCAATCAGACACAATTGAAATAGGTGCTCCATGAAGTATTACAACTTCATTGATATAGAGTTTCACAAGGATCCCCAATGGAAAATCCTCCCTTATAGTGAGGAAATGTTCAGATTTTCTAATTCAATCAACAATTACCCATATTTCATAATTCCTTCTTTGTGTTTTGGGTAATCCAGTGACAAAATCTATGGTGATGTCATCCCATTTCTACGTAGTAATAGGTAGAGGTTTCATGACTTCTCTAGGATTATATCTTTCATCCTTCATCTGTTGACAGACTAAACATATTGATATATAATCTGCAATTTCCCTCTTTATATTATCCCATAAGAAATGTTCCTTCAAATATCTATACATCATAGAGCTGCTAGGATGTATAGAGAAATAAGAAATATGACCACCATTAAATTACTATGTTTTTAGCACGGGTATAGCAGGAACACAAAGCCTCTTCCCAAACATTAGAATTCCATCTTCATATATGAATTCTTCCAACTTCCCATCATTCACAACATTAGTATTCTTCTGAAGATTCTCGTCATCTAGTTGAGAAATTTTAATCCTTTTTAATAAATATGGTTGGGAAACCAATAGAAAAAGTAATGACGTTTCACCTTCTTTGAAGATTCCCATATCCATCCTCACTAGATCCATGTACATAAGACCCTTGTTAATTATCATTTTGTTCAGAACACTATGATCCTTCATAATAAATGCATCAACTACCTTATTTTCTTTTCTGGGGTGGTATTTTATGGAAAAACAATAATCTTAGCCATCACATTTTCCTCATGTTGAGTTCTTTTTGTGAGAATATGTATTTCAGGATCTTGTGATTAGTATATATCTCAAATCTTTCATCGTAGTGATAATTTATCTATATCTTCAGAGCAATGATTATAGATTCCAACTTAACATCATGAGTTTTATAGTTCTATTCATTATTCTTTATGTTCCTATATGGATAGGCAATAACTCTATCATTATGCATTATGAAACATCCAAGTCCTTTCTTTGATGCATCACTATTGATCACAAATCCACCATTACCCGATGGTAGAGTCGGGATTGAAGCATTCACTAATATCATCTTCAAGTATTCAAAACATTATTCATGTTCTTTTATCCATATGAACTTAAGCCCTTTATGAGTAAGCTTGGTTAATGGATTGTCTAATCGAGTGATGTTTAGAATAAAACACTGATAATAACATGCTAAACCAAAAAAACTGCATACCTTGGTTATGTTCATTGGAGTAGGTCATTACTGGACTACCTTTGTCTTTACAGAATCAACTAAGATTCCATTCTTAGAGACAATATAGACAAGGAAATAAAATTTTGGATGCCATAATTCATACTTTCTAAACTTCCCATATAACTCATTTCTACTAAGAGACTTCAGAATAATTTGCAAGTTTTTCTCACGATCTTCGTAGCTTTTGGAGTATATCGGGATATCCTCAATAAATACAACAAAATATTCATCAAGGAATTACTTGAAAACTATAATAATTATATCCATGAAAAAATTGGGTGCAGTAGTTATGTAACACCCCGAGATTTTATGAAAAATATTCTTTTTAATTTCACTAATGTCTTGTGTTGTACGCTACACCAAAAGGAGCTTGAACAACACACATCCTTGATTTTCCTTGCATTACACGAAATCGTGACCTTCCTCGATAGTTTGCGTCGTACGCAATACCGAGTTTCACTAAACAACGATATGCTATTAAAATATTATTAAAATTAGCCATTATGAATAGTAATAACCACTTTTTGAAATTTTATAAATTTTATTTTTCAAAATGGACTTCATTTTTGGATTCGGAATATCGAAATTAGCCTACGGTGAAATTTTGGTATTTTTCTGAAAACTTTCAATTTTTGATGAATAGTGAAACCACTAAGTGGTAGGTTAAAAACTGAATTTTGCATAAAACTTAATTTTACCGCTTCTGTGAATGGAATTTCGAAAATTTGAGAGACACGGTTAATATCAAGGACTAAAATGTGGTTCAATGAGATGAAAATAATTTTTGGTGAATAGTAACTTTTTACTTTTTTTTACCACGGTTAAAAGTAAATAGGGTAATTAAGGGTAAATATGATATTATTATTACCCTAACACATGTCCTAATTATATTGGATAAGTGAAATTCGACCAAAAACAAACTTAGGAATAAAATATGACCATTTAGGCCCACTTGGATTAGATTAGGACATTTATTAATAATTTATTTAAAGAAGGGTTAAAATAGTTAAAATCAAAGTTTAATAAGTAAATAATTTTTAATATGGAGTTATTCATAAGATAAATTCGAATATAAATATTCATTAGAAATCTAAAAAGATTTCCTACATAATGGTATTTTATTTTTAATTTTTAGACATTAAATAATTTAATTTATTTATGACACAATGATAATGCACTAATTATCTTATTAATGAAATATTGACATAATTGATGTTATAAACACCACAATAAATGTAATTTGAGACTTTTTATGAATTAAACTAATTTTCTAGGTTACTATGATATATTAGTGTTGATTTAATCAACTTGGTTCGAACATATAATTCTGTTATGACTTCCAAAAAAATCACATATCAAATAGTGTCAGAATTGACACAAAATAGTTTTTAAATAAACTTTTATATTATTAATTGTTATTTTATTCCTAAAAATCTAAGGTTCGGCCAAATGACTTAGATAAGGATATATATATTAATAATAAACAACTTGGGGTTCGTTTGGCATGTTATAGTAAGTTTATTAACCATATAGTGTAAGAAAACAAAAAGTCACGATAAAAGTTAAATTATTTAACTTAGAGTTAAATCTAATTGATAAGGTTAAAATAATAACCTAAACTTGTCTAAATACTATTGGTTGATATTATTTAGACCCATACCCACTTTAACTTCGAAATAAGACCCTTTGGAACAATTATAAACCGATTTTTACTTTAATATAAAATAATATTTTGAGATATTCCTAAGGTGCCCCTATCCTCCCTTATAAAAGGGCACCTCCTCCCTCTCCTCCTCACACCAATTTAAGCATTCAAGCTCGGCCAAACCCTGATAAAATCTCTTCTCCACTTCCCTAGTATCATCCTAGAGGTTCTGGTCTTCTTCAAAGACCCATTTTAGTGCCCTAAAAGGAGGTCTCAAAGAAGCACTTCAAAGAAGAGGTAATGTCTGTTACCGATTCTTTCATCTTTATTTCTTCTTCCACTTATTCTTATTAGGTTGTTTCATTATGAAGTAATAACATAAGTATCACTCATATACTTATATGTTATTATAAGTATGAAACAACCCTATTTCACCATCTATCCATCCTACGGAAAAAGAAATCACCGCGCGTGCGTACGTACGGAATACCGTCTCCACGCCGTGGTGTAATCTATTTTACACCACCACCTTACATGGATGGGTATAATGGTGTAAAGAATAACTATACATAGTTATTAGAACATCATATTGATTCTGATATATTTTATCATCCACTCCAATTCAATTCAATAATTATGGAAATGATATCATCGCTCGTGCGTACGTACGGACTACCGTCTCCACGACGCGATGAGATTCATTCTCCATGTTAACCATTTAAGAATGATTATAAAGTATATATAAGCAATAATAATGAAATATATGACATTATAAAGCTACTGGATTTATTTGTATGTATGTCATCTACTTAATTCCACTCAATTCAATAACGAAAAGAAAACATCGTTCATGCGTACGTACGACCTACCGTCTCCATGAACGGTGTATTTCTTTCCATTTATCGATCCATTATATATATGTATATTCTGAATATATATTATATATAAATAATGTTTTATATTCTATAATTAAGTAATAATGATCTAAGTAATCATATGAATAGTTACAAGTTAAAACACGAACGACAAATGAGACGATTTTACCCAAAACGCTACTTTAACATGAATTTACAAAAGAACGGGTAATATAAAGTCATAAGTGAACCGTATATGATATAATAACAATGAATATGATTCTGTAATAAGTCAATGACATTATTTAAATCATTATACAGGAGGTTTGGACACTTACGAAGCAAATCAGACCTAAGGTAAGGGAATATATCACAATCTCATTTTATCCGAGATTGTTTATATTTTGGAATTTACTGGGGTGTATTTTATCATCCACATCCATGTTTCCTCAATATGTAATATTTATATCCTTCTAAAATAGTTTATATTCAATTTTACCCTTCGGTGAGTTTTTAGTAAAAGATATGAAAAGAATCTTTTGTCGTTTTTCGTACGAGGTACTTTTTGACTTTTCTGACAAAAGAATGAGAAGAATGTTTTTTTAACTTATACGGCATGAATGGATTTTTAAAACATTATTTCCAAGAAGCTTCCTTTTAAATTTTTCAAGTTTATTTTTAATCAACTTCTTTTAGTTTGAAATTGTATGACATGTTAAGAAAGGAAAAGTGTTTTTGAAGTAGAAAGGATATTTTCCTCAAGAATGAAGTTCAAGTGTTTTATCAAAATTATTTTCCATCTAAGATAATAAAGGGTTCTGTTTTTATCCCTATTATTACATTGATTTGATTATGTTGTGATGGAATTATTTTTACGAATTCTTTTATCGTATATGAATTGTTTTATGATGTCATGATGTTTAAGATTCCAATTTTTATTACAAGGGTTATGTAATGATGTATGATTTATGATTTTGTGGCACACATAAGAATGGTATCATTATGAGATGGGTGGGACCTATATCTCCCTCCAATGCATTGGGTAAAGATTTTATATCTCATGAGATAGACATGGCTGGATTGGTAGGTTATACCGGTTCAGTGAAACAGGACTGAAATGAGGGTGACTCGTTTCAGAAAGAGACTTTGTCCACTAAGATAGTCTTGGAAATAAGTCTTGAATAACAAGAAATGATTCTCTATGATTATTTGTGTATGACACAAAGTTTAATGTCTTAAGTTATGATTATTGTGATTACATTTCACTACCATGATTTATCCCATGTTATGAAATTATGCTCTCTTTTGCAGGTTAAGATTTCCAAAATGTTATGTTCTTTTGAATATGATGTGATTGATATTTCTTTTGTTTACCCTTACTGAGCATTTGAGCTCACCCTTCTATGTTTTCTTTTCCCCAGGATATAAAGAAAGGTTTTAGGTATATAAAAAAAAAGATCTTTATGGGATGTTGAAGATCTTTCACCAGGATTAGAAGATTATATTCCGAGTTTCCAAAGACACTAAACTAATACAATCCTTGTGTGTGTGTTTTTGTTATGTACTAAGTATTCCGCAAATGTAATGTAATGTCAATGTACGTCAAGATACGGGTATCTACAGTTGGTATCAGAGGAAAGGTTTAGTCAACCTTTGGAAACTAGGATGCGAGAACTTTAGTGAGATCCCTAGAGATATTTCTAAGGTATGTCTAGGGATGTCTCTAAGGTTAAGTATACGTATAGGTTATTGTCCTAGAATTGCGCTAACGATCTTGGAATTTAACCTAAGATGTTAGATATTGAGGGTACTCCCCCTTTATTATGTTGTTTTCCCTATCATGATTTTTGCCTCTCACACTATTCTTTTTGGGTTTTAGATGATGGCTGGAACCCGAAGGAACCATGTTGATCAATGCAATGGACAATGCAATGATTGTCCTCCTGAACAAACAAATGTTATGGGAGATGGAGTGAAAAATCTTATTGCTATACTTACACAAGCTATGAATCATTCTGGACTTCCAAATGAGCAGAGAAGGGAACAATATTCTATTGAGTCCTTCATGAGGAAACGTCCACCTTCTTTCAGTGGGACTTCCGATCCACTTGTTGCTGAACAATGGATCAGTACAACTAAAAAGATATTTTCAGTTCTTCAATGTTCTGAACATGATAAAGTCATCTTAGCAGTATATCATTTGGAAGGTGAAGCTGATCAATGGTGGAATCTTATCAAGAATACGAGGCCAAGAGATGAAATTGAATCCATGGAATGGGATGAGTTCAAGAACTTGTTTTTCAGTAAGTACTTCCCTCGTATTCTTCGAACGAAGATGGAAAAGGAGTTTCTTGAGCTGAAGCAGAAGGATGATGAATATGTTGGTATATACGAAGAAAATTTTACAAGACTTGCAAGGTATGCATCTGGCATTATCATCCAACCTGAAAGTAAAGTTGATCGATTTTTCAGTGGCTTAAAACCAAGTCTTTAAGGGGCATTAGCTATAAGAGACTTCAGTAGCTATGAAGAAATTGTGCGTTGTGCTATGAAGGTAGAAATGGAAGTTGGTGTTACGTATCCATCTCATGGTTTTGAAAAGAAATGAAAGATGGAGTTCAAGGAGAAATCTCAGAATAATGGTGAAAAGAAGATGAATGTTTCCTTATGCTCAAAGTGTGGAAAGAAGCATGGTGGAGATTGTCTTAAAGGGACTAGAAAATGTTTTAAGTGTGGAAAAGAAGGTCATCGAGCAGCTGAGTGTCGAAGTAATGGAAAAAGGGTTTCTAATGATGTGAATAAATCAAACACTACAGAGAACGCACCACCAACACTTCAATGCTTCAAGTGCAAGGAAATGGGGCATTATGCTAATAAATGCTCTAATCCTAGGGTTAGTGATGATCAATATGAGAAACCACTTAAGGCAAAGGACAAAGGGAAGTCACATGCGATCACTATTGGTGATGTTGAATATGACAACGATGTGGTGGAATGATTAAGTGTTTATGTAATGGGATTCCAAAATAATGTTGTATATAGTATCGTGGAATATTGGAATATTTATGTTTTGGTCTATTGTGGTTTTCAATAATTTTATGGTACCGGTAACCATGATAAGTGATTGAGACATTTTTGGTAAACAGATGATATGAGCCTAATGAAGGGATAAGAATATAATGAGATGTTTGATTGTATTCATGAGCTCATGATTGATATAAGGACTAAGTGATATCACGGTTTGAGTATATAGAATTTTGAGGATTTTGGTATGTGGAAAGTGTTAACTTTTAACTGCATTCATGTTTTCACTAAGGTTCAATGGGTATTCATTCTTCCAGAGAATACATGATTAAGGTATTCACATGTTTGTAACTTGACCAACAAGATATATCTAATGATATATGGGGGATAAATGATGGCATTCACGTGATTGTTCTGTGACATTTCAAGTAATCATTTTCTTTTTACTATGAGCTTGGACCGAAGTATTTTAGATAAGCCTAAAGATTAGAATGGATTATGTTGGACATAAGTTAGGATAAAACGTTTTTCGACATTATTGATGGGATGTTATAGTAATATAGCTTTAGAAAAAGGACAACCTGCAGGACGGGCGACAACCCATCGCATCGGACAAGGCTGTGGAATCGAACCCACAACCGAAGTGCGACTGGCCTTTATCGCCTACCACTGGCCTACAGGAAGTCCCTGGTTAGTAGAAACTAGTTTTATTTTATTAAGCGGTATGATATATGAAGTATAAGTTCATTTTTGGAACCATATACGATTAACCATAAGATGGACTTATAATTTTTGCTAACCTTTTGTTTGAAAGAGATGGAATGACCCATCATTCTATCACATGATCTGCTAACACTTCACGAATAACAAATTCAACTTCATTTATTTAAGAGATGAAGTGGAAATTTTTTAAGGCACGAACAACAGTGAGATTGTACCAAAATAAAGTAAGTATTTATTCTAATTCAAATTCTTCAACTTTAGGGAAATGATCTTGAAAACCAAAACTGTTGTCCTAGTGCTCTTATATATGATTAATCAGATGGTACCTTAGATCGTCACAAATTTATGGATTTGTGATTGTTGGCTTTTCCATAGCCATGTTATCTACCACTCTCTATCAGATCATGATGGTTAGATTTTTCTTCCATATCCATATTTTCACCTTTGTGGAAACCCAGTGATTAGTTTATTTGGGTAACCATTACGTTTCATACTTTTGTTTTTAAAGATTTGTTTTTGTATTCCTTTTTACGATGTGGGTTTCTATTAAATAATCTTTCGAATAGTAAACCATTTATAACCCCAACGAATTTCGAGGGCGAAATTCATTTTAAGGGGGATAGAATGTAACACCCCGAGATTTTATGAAAAATATTCCTTTTAATTTCACTAATTTCTTGTGTTGTACGCTACACCAAAAGGAGATTGCACAACACGCATCCTTGATTTGCCTTGCATTACACGAAATCGTGACCTTCCTCGATAGCTTGCATCGTACACAATACCGAGTTTCACTAAACAACGATATGCTATTAAAATATTATTAAAACTAGCCGTTATGAATAGTAATAACCACTTTTTGAAATTTTATAAATTTTATTTTTCAAAATGGACTTCATTTTTGGATTCGGAATATCGAAATTAGCCTATGGTGAAATTTTGGTATTTTTCTGAAAACTTTCAATTTTTGATGAATAGTGAAACCACTAAGTGGTAGGTTAAAAACTGAATTTTGCATAAAACTTAATTTTACCGCTTCTGTGAATGGAATTTCAAAAATCTGAGAGACATGGTTAATATCAAGGACTAAAATGTGGTTCAATGAGATGAAAATAATTTTTGGTGAATAGTAACTTTTTACTTTTTTTTACCACGGTTAAAAGTAAATAGGGTAATTAAGGGTAAAGATGATATTATTATTACCCTAACACATGTCATAATTCTATTGGATAAGTGAAATTCGACCAAAAACAAACTTCGGAATAAAATATGACCATTTAGGCCCACTTGGATTAGATTAGGACATTTATTATTAATTTATTTAAAGAAGGGTTAAAATAGTTAAAATCAAAGTTTAATAATTAAATAATTTTTAATATGGGGTTATACATAAGATTAATTCGACTATAAATATTCATTAGAAAGATAAAAATATTTAATACATAATGATATTTTATTTGTAATTTTTAGACATTAAATAATTTAATTTATTTATGACACAATGATGATGCAGTAATTATCTTATTAATGAAATATTGACATAATTGATGTTATAAACACAACAATAAATGTAATTTGAGACTTTTTATGAATTACACTAATTTTCTAGGTTACTATGATATATTAGTGTTTATTTAATCAACTTGGTTCGAACATATAATTCTTTTATGACTTTCACAAAAATCATATATCAAATAGTGTCAAAATTGACACAAAATAGTTTTTAAATCAAATATTATATTATTAATTGTTATTTTATTCCAAAAAATCTAAGGTTCGGCCAAATGACTTAGATAAGGATATATATATTAATAATAAACAACTTGGGGTTCGTTTGGAATGTTATAGTAAGTGTATTAACCATATAGTGTAAGAAAACAAAAAGTCACGGTAAAAGTCAAATTATTTAACTTAGAGTTAAATCTAATTGATAAGGTTAAAATAATAACCTAAACTTGTCTAAATCCTATTTGTTGATAGTATTTAGACCCATCCCCACTTTAACTTATAAATAAGACCCTTTGGAACCATTATAAACCGATTTTAACTTTAATATAAAATAATATTTTGAGATATTCCTAAGGTGCCCCTATCCTCCCTTATAAAAGGGCACCTCCTCCCTCTCCTCCTCACACCAATTTGAGAATTCAAGCTCGGCCAACCCCTGCCAAAATCTCTTCTCCACTTCCCTAGTATCATCCTAGAGGTTCTGGGCTTCTTCAAAGACCCATTTTAGTGCCCTAAAAGGAGGTCTCAAAGAAGAACTTCAAAGAAGAGGTAATGTCCGTTACCGATTCTTTCATCTTTATTTCTTCTTCCACTTCTTCTTCTTAGGTTGTTTCATTATGAAGTAATAACATCAGTATCACTCATATACTGATATGTTATTATAAGTATGAAACAACCCTATTTCACCATCTATCCATCCTACGGAAAAAGAAATCACCGCGCGTGCGTACGTACGGAATACCGTCTCCACGCCGTGGTGTAATCTATTTTCCACCACCACCTTACATGGATGGGTATAATGGTGTAAAGAATAAATATAAATAGTTATTAGAACATCATATTGATTCTTATATATTGTATCATCCACTCCACTCCAATTCAATAATTATGGAAATGATATCATCGCTCGTGCGTACGTACGGACTACCGTCTCCACGACGTGATGAGATTCATTCTCCATGTTAACCATTTAAGAATGATTATAAAGTATATATAAGCAATAATAATGAAATATATGAAATTATAAAGCTACTGGATTTATGTGTATGTATGTCATCTACTTAATTCCACTCAATTCAATAACGAAAAGAAAACATCGTTCATGCGTACGTATGGCCTACCGTCTCCATGAACGGTGTATTTCTTTCCATTTATCGATCCATTATATATATGTATATTCTGAATATATATTATATATAAATCATGTTTTATATTCTATAATTAAGTAATAATGATCTAAGTAATCATATGAATAATTACAAGTTAAAACACGAACGAGAAATGAGACGATTTTACCCAAAACGCTACTTTAACATGAATTTACAAAAGAACGAGTAATATAAAGTCATAAGTGAACCGTATATGATATAATAACAATGAATATGATTCTGTAATAAGTCAATGACATTATTTAAATCATTATACAGGAGGTTCGGACACTTACGAAGAAAATCGGACCTAAGGTAAGGGAATATATCACAATCTCATTTTATCCGAGATTGTTTATATTTTGGAATTTACTGGGATGTATTTTATCATCCACATCCATGTTTCCTCAATATGTAATATTTATATCCTTCTAAAATAGTTTATATTCAATTTTACCCTTTGGTGAGTTTTTAGTAAAATATATGAAAGGAATCTTTTGTCGTTTTTCGTACGAGGTACTTTTTGACTTTTCCGACAAAAGAATGAGAAGAATGTTTTTTTAACTTATACGGCATGAATGGATTTTTAAAACATTATTTCCAAGAAGCTTCATTTTAAAGTTTTCAGGTTTATTTTTAATCAAATTCTTTTATTTTGAAATTGTATGACATGTTAAGAAAGGAAAAGTGTTTTTGAAGTAGAAAGGATATTTTCCTCAAGAATGAAGTTCAAGTGTTTTATCAAAATAATTTTCCATCTAAGATAATAAAGGGTTCTGTTTTTATCCCTATTATTAAATTGATTTGATTATGTTGTGATGGAATTATTTTTATGAATTCCTTTATCTTATTTGAATTGTTTTATGATGTCATGATGTTTAAGATTCCCAATTTTATTACATGGGTTATGTAATGATGTATGATTTATGATTTTGTGGCACACATAAGAATTGTATCATTATGAGATGGGTGGGACCTATATCTCCCTCCAATGCATTGGGTAAAGATTTTATATCTCATGAGATAGACATGGCTGGAATGGTAGGTTATACCGGTTCAGTGAAACAGGACTGAAACGAGGGTGACTCGGTTCAGAAAGGGACTTTGTCCACTAAGATAGTCTTGGAAATAAGTCTTGACTAACAAGAAATGATTCTCTATGATTATGTGTGTATTAAAAAAAGTTTAATGTCTTAAGTTATGATTATTGTGATTACATTTCACTGCCATGATTTATCCCATGTTATGAAATTATGCTCTCTTTTGCAGGTTAAGATTTCCAAAATGTTATGTTCTTTTGAATATGATGTGATTGATATTTCTTTTGTTTACCCTTACTGAGCATTTGAGCTCACCCTTTTATGTTTTCTTTTCCCCAGGATATAAAGAAAGGTTTTAGTTTTAAAAAAAGAAGATCTTTATGGGAGATGTTGATGATCTTTCACCAGGATTAGAAGATTATATTCCAAGTTTCCAAAGACACTAAACTATTACGATCCTTGTGTGTGTGTTTTTGTTATGTACTAAGTATTCCGAAAATGTAATGTAATGTCAATTTAAGTCAAGATACGGGTCTCTACAAGTTAGTCCAAAATGAAATACTGTATACTCATAATGCCCATACATTTTTTGAAATGATATCTTTGGAATATCTTCCTTCCTCACATGCAACTGATGATATCCAGATCAAAGGTAAATCTTTGAAAAATATTGGGCTCTATGAAGTTGATAAAATAAATCATCAATGATAGGTAGGGGATACTTTTTCTTTATTTTAATATCATTGTTCTCCCTATAGTCAATGCACAACCTCATAGATCTATCTTTCTTCTTAACTAAGAGAACAATGGATCCCCATGGAGAAACACTAGGGAGAAGAAATCATTTATCACTAAATTCCTCTAGTTTTTTATTTAGTTATACTAATTCCATAATGGAAATTCTATAAAGAGTCTTTGATATAGGCCTTGAACCAGGAATTTAATCAATAGAGAATTCAACATCCTGGTCTGGAGGTTTTCTAGGTAAATCCTCTAGAAAAACATAAATATATTCGTGCACAATAGGTATATTCTCATTTCGAATATTTATTTCTCAACCCACTGATATTGTGTTCTCATCCTCACTAATAATTTCATTAAATTGAGCTATTTGGTGGTGGATCGAGATAATAATCATATGATGACATTTCTTCTCTAAAGACAAGGGATTCTTCCTCGTTCAAAACAAATGTAACATTCTTCTTCTTATAATATATTTTTTTGCATCATAATGTGAAATCCAATCCATAACAAGGATTATATAAAATTTGATCAAGAGTATGATGATAAGTTTAGCAAGTGAGGCATATTTATGTCTCATAAGGGGGATCAATCGACACATCATTGTTGCAATGATACTTTCCTTATGAGTTTTGACTAACAACTCCTTTATTAAATAAAATTGGAAATATATAATTTTCTTGGAAAACTAGGATGGTATAAAAGAATGTCATGATACATAATAAAATAATTCATTTACTATGTTTTAGGAAATTATTAAAGTACATGACACCACATCATTAGTAATTTTAATCTCAGCAGTTGTGATTGTATAAGTTTAGCCTTGCTCTGTTGGCCTTTTCTGAGACCCGTTTCCATGACCCTTTGGAAAATAATTATCATAGTGCCCCATATCCCTAAAATTATAACATTGAACATTGATAGATTCTCTCTTTCCCTTGTAATCACCAGCATTATGGCTTTTATGTCCACACTTATTGCACACAAAATTTCCTTTTAAGCAAGAACTGCAGTGTTTCCTTTCACATGTATCGCATGTTAAAAAATTACCTATTTTATTTTTCCCTTTATCCATTTTATCCTCTACCACCCTCTTATTCTATTTTTTACCTTAATGTTAGAAGAATTATATAATTATTTTTCTGTCTTGATAGCACATGAGACAATGCCTTTATATGATGATAAACAATCGGGGACTAGTTCTATTCAGAGGAATGGTTTTAAAACATCAATGAGTCGTTCAATATTGATCCTTGGATTACATATATAATTTATAACATTCCTTGATAACCTTTAAACGTTGGATTAATAATTTTGAACATTTTCATCCTATTTCTTTCTGAGAATCAAGAATTTCCTCTCCATATCTTCTCACTATTCTTGTGGAAAATATTTTTCTAAAAATATTTCTCTAAAGTCCCTCCATTCCATTTCTTATATTTTTTCCTCCTCCTTTGTGTTTTGAATAAATGACCACCATTGATCTACATTTCCTGATAGATGATAAACTACTATAACAACCTTCTCTCTTTCTTTACATCCCAAAGTGAGAAATATTTTCTCTTGGGAACTTATCCACTACTCAGCTACAAATGGGTTTGTAGTCCCATTGAATGATGGTTGTTATTTTTGAATAAATAGGTGTAACATTGATCTTAAATGTTATCGACTAGGATTCTCTATACGGGAAAGGTTATTGTTCCTAACCTGAGTCAGATATGCTAGTATAGTTATTAGTTTCATAGTACCAGTTGCAGCTCCAATACCAGGGTCATTATCTTGTATCGAAAGAAAATACCTACGTGGGACACGTGCGTTCATGCAGTTTCCATTCTTTCTAATAGGTAACATTTCTAAAAAATGGAATACAATAGATTAGGTTATGAATCATAATTTATACTACCAAATTAGAAAAATACTGATCATAAATTGAATTTTTATTCATAGCTAATCTCATAATCATAAAATGTTTTTTTGAGGAAAAATTCACATTTAATTCCTTCATAATGGTTTGTAAAGAAAATGTGAATTATCCTTAGAATATTTCCTAGGAGTGTCAAATCGGGTGTTTAGTAAAGCCCATTGTTGTGTACCTAGATACCCTGGGTCAATCCCAAAAATCCTTGTCAATGTTGTAACTCTTAGGTATATCTTTACCAGAACCACACCCACTTGAAGAATCTAGACAGGGATGTATTTTCTATAAAGAGTCACATAATCTATTCTTACCAAAATTCTTGTATGTTCTTGTATGTTTATTCTCAAATACCATCTTATAGGTTTGTTCCCAAATCTAAATTTTCTAAATCTAGTTTCAAATATTTTTACTAAAATTCCTATGATACCAAATATAAAGACCAGACTCCATTCGACCAGAGCCTGTGCCTTATTTTATTACATTAGAATATAAACAAGGAATTCGTATCCCAAAGAAATGAATAGTTTAGTTAATTTGGAAGAAAAGATTCATGCATAAGTTCACCAATACAAAATTAAAGGAAATTAAACATATTAATTTATTTTGAATCACATAAACTCCTAAATTATCCTTGCAATTCATTCATAATATTCATATTCACCACTTGAAAAAAAATGAAACATAAAAAAGGAGTGAGATAATATGATTAGTAAGGGTAAGTAATACAGATAAATTTATCAAAAACAGAAACACTAGGCATGGTGAATAATGAAAAACACATGCCTTTAAAAATGAACTTGAACATCTTATGGCAGGAATAAGGGCTGAAGAAAAAATTATATAATAAAGAATAATCATGGGTATTCTACAAGTCGAATAAACTCATGGACTATCAATTACTTGTTTCATAATGATGGAAATACAGAATGTAGTGCATTATGAAATATACCATCAAGACCTCAACAAAGACATCTAAAAATGATTAAGGCCTCATCCAAAACCATATCTCAAAATTAGAAAGGCATTGACGAAGTCCATATCTGTTTTGTCTCATGAGACCTAATGATGCATCGATGGCCAATTGTGGACCTACTCGTCACTTTATAAGTATAATTAAATACTCATATTAATGCGGATAATCATAAACAACATGAATAATTGAAATAAATTACCCCAATTTGTACACATAAACACAAACCATTCTGAGTTATATGGTGAATGGTTTCCAGATAGAACATCTATAGTCAAAATAATCATAAAAAATTTAAAACAACATGTTATATGATTGATGAAGCTAATATTTTCACATATTTTATACTATAATTCAATGTTTATAAACCCACCATAGTGTTATTTTATAGTAAATTGTTACATATTTAGGTTTTTGTGTAATTTTGAGCCAAAATGCAAAAATGACCTAATTCTGGATTTTTAACAGATTTTTATCACATGGGTATTTTGGTCATTTCTCATAAAATAAATTTCCAAATTTTGTGATACGAATTTTGTTTGAATACTTATTTTAATTTCATCTTCTTTTTCTGAAGGACCAGGGAAGGATTCATGCATCTTGATGCCCAAAAAAAAATCAATGAAGTTGACAATTATTCCGGGCGGACTGCATGGACTCCACCATAGTAATGGAAGCATAATTCGGCCTAAACTCCTACAAATGATTCGATTCTACTTGTATGTTAAAGGGGACTCCAAGAAACGTCCAAAAAATTAATTTCAAACCATTTGGAATCCGTTATGATGTCCATTGAGTGATTGAGTTTTGAAGGAAGCTTTACGGAAGCTTCATCTAGAGAAAGCGATGGACAATACAAAAATCATAACTTCTCCAAGATGCGTCCAATGAATCTGATATTTGGAGGGTATACGGAAAAAACATTTAGGAACAATATATATGAAGAGTTCCATGCGTGAATCATCCAATTATTGGGTCTACAATGTGATAAACTTTTGAAGATAAAAGATTCCTATAAAAGGAGAGCAGCTCCTACATCTAAATGACATTCCATTCATCACCACACCATCCATCACAAAGGGAGTTGAATTGAGAGAGAAAGAGGATACGAGTATTAAATTATGTAATCAATCCATGAATGACTAAATCTAAGTGTTTGTGGGCAGTGGAGATCCGAATACATTTCCCCTTTGGAGTTTGTGCTTTCATTGTAAAATATTTTCTTTTAAACTATCCTGGAACTTGTTTTCATGAATAAGGAGGTATTTGTCTCTCGTGTTTTAAATTTACTATAAATAATTAAAGATTTATTATATTCTAATGAATTTAATGTGGTTTTATTCATGGTTTAAATTTATTTGGTGAGGTCTCGCCTTTGAGCACAATGAGTTCAACATGTTTTCGTTACTCGAAGGTCTTCGGGTAATCAGAACTCTTTCATTGGAAGATCGGCACCCATATATGAGGTTTCAATATGGTATCTAGATAATTTAGGTGTATACCTTGAGGTCTTATGGAATACATTGGATAATTAAATTAAAATATTTTCATAAACAATGATAAAGGGAGTGTCCAACGATCAATGTTTGTCCACCGCTGCTACCTTTATCTTGTTCTTTCCATCTCGATTTTCTTTGGTATCTTAAATGCCAATGTTGATTTAATATTTCATTTTGATTTTATTTTCATAATAAAAATTCCACATATATATTATATAAACTAGTTTTATATTAGTAAGATTAAAAAGTGACAATTGAAAATACAGTGCGTATAAGCGGCCTCCTTGTGATCGACCCTAGGGTGTGCCACTATGGTGTAGTATTAGTTTAATAAGAATTTAATTTAATAGGGTAAAGAGATTGAAATCCATACCATCAATTTGGCACCGTTTCTGGGGAGGCCAAGATCTTGTACACATTTTTTTTTCAAAAAAAAAAATTAAAAAAAAAACGATTTCATTGCTTATTATTCTTTAGGTCATGAACTATTCTAGTAATTTTTCACATTCATGGCCTATTACTGACATTTATAGTAGGGTGGAATTTTTTGAAATCCAAATTTAACAATATTCACAAAAATTACAAGAAACTTCCTTGATAATTCTAGAGAATTCAAGAATGATGGAAAAAGCAAGCAAGATGGTGGCATCACTGGCCGCCCAAGTTGAAGAAGTTAAAGTCTTATGGATGGAACGACAAAAAAGACAAGCTAAGGAGAATGAAATTCTTGTTCCACATACATTTAATGAATATGTTTATGAGGTTCAAGAAAAACTTGAGGACCCACTTCCCTCACCCACAAATGAGTTCCCAGCTACCTTGCTTGAGGAAAAGGGTTCAGAAGCTGAAATTTCTGAGGGAGTTTTAAATTTTGAGCATTCATTTCATTATAATTTCATTAATTTTGAATTTCAATCGAATATTACTTATTCTTATTTTGTAGATTCACCACTACTACTACATGATCTGAATGAAGAAGGAGAATAAGGTTCTCTTAATGAGGAGAGAATGGAGGATCTATTCGAGAATTGCATTGGTGAATTTGAGGATGATGGCACAAAAGAAGAAATCATTGAAGAAAAAATTTACGAACACAAACTAGAAGAGAATCCACTTCATATTTTCCTATTTTCAATACCGGTGGACACCACTCCTCCAGATAACAAAAACAGGGAGCACCCCTACTTTATTTTCCCTCCCCATCTACAACTCAAATTGTTTCTTTCATCTCTTTTGGGGGTTGGGGAAATTTTTATTTTTTATGGGGGTTCTCACTTATGGTATACACTGATGGATGTTGGGATAAATAATTTTTGGTGGTTTCTAAGCAAGAAACCCCATCCACCTTCGGATTAAGGTTAACCCACTATAACTTCCTAACTAAGGGCAGTAAAAACCTATCACCCGCTTGGGGATCAAACCAATAATTATCCCTTACCTTTCCCATTTCTATTTATTTTTATTTATTTTTATAATTCATTCATTTATTTATTTCTTTATAGGAAGAATTGGTGCCAACTAGGAGCTTAACTCAACGGTGCTTCTAAAAAACATAAAGTTAGGTTGTTTCTTTCCTTCTATTTAGTTTTTCTTCCCTTATTTATATTTTTTCAAGATAAAATGAAGGGTAGTGATATTTAAGTGTGTGTGTGTGTGGGGGGGGGGGTGTAAACCTGCTTAGTTGTTTTATTTCATTCTTTTTGTTTTCATTTTTTAGGAACCTTGATCTTTAATGATAATTCTGATCACATTTCACATATTTATTAATTTTGAGAAAATTGAAATGATTTTTGAAAAAAAATATTTTAAATGATTGTTGATGTGAATTTTTTTGCTTAAATTTGGATTTTCAATCATTTTTATATGTTTGACCAATTTTTGAAATCTATGGCCCTGAAACACTGAAACACAATATTTTTCCTATCCTGTGATGTATTCTAAACCACTTTGACATTTTATTTCTAATACCCATAATTTCTTGAGGGAAACTTGGATTTTATGTAAGAATGAGAATTTGTGATTTTTCTCTTTTGAAGCTTTGGATTTCATGGAATGTTTTTAATATGTTTGAGGCAGTACTTTGGCTAGAGACATATTATCCTGAGACCTACCTCTACATTTATCCTTCGTTAGCCCTTAGATTCATTGAATTTCCTTATAGGTTTAAGCCACAGTACAAGCTAATTTATCCTTACCTACCCATTCTCTTGGTATTGTTGCATGGATATTTCAAGTTTGAGTGTGGGGGAAGGGCCTTTCATGTGAATTCATTGAGATGTGTTTAATTGATCGGTGTTGTGAGCTATGTGTCAACATTTTGGGCAATGAAATAATTGGGCATAAGTCATAATTTAATTATGCTTCATTTTTTTTTCATTCAGTTCTCCTTAAAAAAATAGAAAAAAGAGCTGTACCTTTCTAGAGCTTAAAAAAATGTAAAAACGGAAAATAAAGCTGCGCCTTTCTAGATATTTATAAAAAAATGGGGAGAACTTTGATGATATAATACCTTGAAATAATTGACTGGATCATGTACCATGTCAAAGAAATGTGGGTGGAGTTTTGTTTCACATTATCAAGGTGGATTGAGTGAGGAATTTTCTGTTTTTTCACTTGATTATTCATGCATTGTACCTAAGAGTCAAACATTCTATTTCAAGACTTGAACTTTTAAATCATTTACCAACCAACCCAAAGCCACAGAGTCATTTTAACCTTTGATAAAATACCTCATGATTGAATTAATTTTTATGTTTCACATTTTTTAGAAATGAGAAAAGCCACAAGCCTATGGTGATACATGCAACTTTCAAGTATGAGCATAACACCTGAATTACTTTGAGTGAAGAGTGACATAAAATTCAATGAGAGGTAGGTTGTGATTGAGCCATGGATGGTTTTATGAGGTTGAAAAAATTTAAATTTTTGGAATTAAAATGAAATTAAATTGTTTTTCATAAAATAGACATGATGCAGTTTTGTTTTTGATAAGATCATAGATGTTTTCTAATTTTTGATTGTTGTGTGAATTTTGATTCGAATATATGATAATTGATCAGGAGTGAAATTTTTAAGTGTGTTGGATTGATGAAGCTAATATTTTCACATATTTTATACTATAATTTAATTTTTATAAACCCACCATAGTTTTAATTAATAGGCAATTGTTACATATTTAGGTTTTTGTGTAATTTTGAGCCTAAATGCAAAAATGACCTGATTCTGGATTTTTAACAAATTTTTATCATAGGGGTATTTTGGTCATTTCTCATAAAATAAATTTCCAAATTTTTTAATTCAATTTTTTTGAACCCTTATTTTATTTTCATCATCTTTTTCTTCAATACTAGGGAAGGATTCATGCATCTTGATGCCCAAAAAAATCAATAAATTTGACAATTTTTCTGGGTGGACTGTGTGGATGCCACTATAGTAATGGAATCATAATTCAGACTAAAATACTTAAAATGATTCGATTATACTTGGATATTAAAAAGGACTCCATAAGAGTCCACAAAATTAATTTCAAGCCATTTGGAATCCATTATGATGGCCATTGAGTGATTGAGTTTTGAAGGAAGCTTCTAGGAAGCTTCATCCAGAGAAAACTATGGACAATAAAAAACTCATAACTACTTAAATACACGTACCATGAATCTGAAATGTGTATAGTGGAAGGAAAACACATTTATGAACAATATTTATGAAGTGATCCATGCGTGAATCGTCCAATTAATGGGTCTAAAATGCGATAGAGTTTTGAAGAAGAAATCTGCCTATAAAAGGGGAGCAACTCCTACCTCTAAATGACATTCCATTCATCACCAAACCATCCATCACAAAGGGGGTTGGATTGAGAGATAATGAGGATATTATTATTAAATTATGTAATCAAGCCATGAAGGGCTAACTCCAAGTGGTGTTGGGCAGCAGAGATCTGAAGATATTTCCCCTTTTGAGTTTGTGCTTTCATTGTAAAATATTTTCTTTTAAAATATCCTGGAACTTGTTTGCATGAAAGAAGGAGGTATTTTTCTCTCTTGTTTTAAATTTCTTATAAATTATTATATATTGATTATATTATAATGAATTTAAATTGGTTTTCCTCATGGTTTAAATTTCTTTGGTGAGGTATCTCCTCTGAGCACGATGAGTTCAACCTATTTTCGTTACTCGAAGGTCTTCGGGTAATCAGAACACTTTCATTGGAAGATAAACACCCATGTATGAGGTTTCAATATGGTATCTCGATAATTTAGGTGTATAAATTGAGTACTTAAGGTATACATTGGATAATTAAATTAAAATATATTTGTAAACAATGATAAAGGGAGTGTCCAACGATCAATGTTTGCCCACTGCTGCTACCTTTATCGTGTTCTTTCCAGCTCAATTTACTTTGGTATTTTAATTGCTAAGGTAGATTTAATATTTAATTTTGATTTCATTTTCATAATAAATATTACCCATATATAGGTTATATAAACTAGTATTATATTAGTTAAATTAAAAAGTGACAATTGAAAATACAGTGCGTATAAGCGGCCTCCTTGTGATCGACCCTAGGGTGTGCCACTATGGTGCGGTCTTAGATTAATAATAATTTAATTGAATAGGGTAACGATACTCAAATACATACAATCAATGATATCATAAAATATTAGTCGATTAATATTCAACAAGATTTTTTAAATAGATAAAATTAATCTTATTAAATCATCGAGTAATTATTGAAATAAATACTCTTTCACTTTTAAAAGAAGAGTTATTTTTGAAAAATCTTTTTATAAAACCCGAAGTTAAGTATTATAGTTTTATCATAATAAAATGAGCGATTTTATAAAAAAATGGTTGATAAAAATATTATACAGAGTTCTTGAACATAGGTAATAATTGGAGAAGTTCCTTAGAAATGAGCTTGTATTTTGGGAAGGAGTTTTGAAAGATCATTTTTAAAACATGTAACTACCCATAAAAAAAGAAGGATTCATGTTCTATACATATATAGAACATTAAAAAAATAATTTATGAGGATTAATTAAGAATAAATAATAATTTCATTGAGGTAAGAAGTGGATAAGAGTAACCTGAATGAAAATGAAGGTTCAGTTATAAAATCCTTACCTTATGGCTTAATGTATTCTTCACATGAACTTAATGTCCTATAAAATAAAATTAAATACAATAATTAACAAATTAAAAACATTATCTGTATATATTTGATTCTTTAATGTTTAATTAAGTTCATTTATGTCCTTATTGATATGTAATAATATTTCTATTGTTCTGAAGTGTTCGTTTCCTTGATTTTAGGATCAGTTCGCTTGATTGTATGTAAGGGAGTTTATGTGAAATGGATATAATTTTCCAAAATTGAACTTGTATTTTATTTATGAACATATACATGATTAGATGGTTATTAATATATCATTTGGATTCATGGTATTATGATGATTTATTAGATATTACATTAGTGATATCTGTTTAGATTATTTGGGCAACATCTTGATTATTACAAACTAGTTAGTCGTATGAATTAGTTTTATGTATATATACGGGTTACAGATCATTAAATAGGTTATAATAAAAATATTATAGTTTTTTAAAACATAAAAAATTCTTTCATAACTATCCATGAATATGATAATATAAATTGAAAACTCTTCATCCTTGAATGCGATAAATAAACTCACCTCGAATGATATTTTCATTTGTTTGTATAAAATGAGGGGAAAGGAGAGATGATGATTAATTATTCCATTAGTATAAAACATTTCAGTATATTTAGTTACTAGATTTATCATACAAGTTGGATGAGGGGATTTGAGTAAATAAAAATAAAATAATGGAACTTTGAAGGAAAAAGAGAAGTTAAGATATCCCTTACAAAAATTCGGCATCTTAACAACATCACTTAAAATTCATAAAATATTTTGATGAAAAAATGGGTATTTCATCATTTAAAAATAATATAGGAATTAATGAGAATATTTAATGACACATCCCAACACAATCCAATTGAAATTGATGAAGAATAATATAAAGATATTACTTGAAAAAGAGAATAGTGGTTTATTCTGTTACCTTGTAGACTAACTCCTAAAAAATGATGTTTGGGACATTGGGGGATTGAGGATACCTTTAGAGGACTCCTAGGAAGGTAAAAATACCATATATTAGAGTATAATGAATTTTTAATGAATTAAAATTAATGAATGGCTAGAAATTTGTTGAAAAAGGGAGGGAGTTTTTTTTATTAATTTCCAAGGACAGCTCATTAGTGATTTTTTGCAAAAACATGATAATTACCTTGGAATTTGACCATGGTTTTGGAACCTTGAGACACCTAATATCATATTTTATCACAAAATATTAAAATATAATTATTAAATCAGGATTAAATTAGTAATTATATTATTAAACATACCCAAAACTGAAAACTGCATTTTTATTATTCACAAAAAACTAAAGTATTTTATAAAATTCTCATAAATTCAGAATAACCTAATATCTACACCCTGAATTAAAAAATTACACCCATTTTGTGAAATTAATTTTATAAATATAAATAATTTAATTTTGTTTAAAAATATAATTTATTTGAAAAATAACAATTGTAAAACTATAATTCATTTTAAATTACCTTGAAATATTAATCAAGATCTCATTATATTATAACCATAATACAATAAAATAATAATAGGATTTACTATTAATAAGATTCATATTAATATTTATAATGGTATGTTATTATTCACCAAAAATGTTAGTTGATCCCATCAGACTCAAAATATATTACTAATCCTAGCTATGTATGTCAGTTTTTCAAAATTAAAATCACAAAAGAAAAAACATTATATCTAATAGCTAGGATCTAACAATCTCCTTTAAATATAAATGTTTTTGTTTCATATATACTTATTGTTAAATTAATTATACAATAAATTTATTTGTTAAACCTTGGGGTGTTATAATAAAATCATAGGGTGTTACATGCTTTACTTGTCAATGTACTCCCTAGACCCCATTGATATAGGTCCCCTTCCTCAGAATCTGTATGAAGGATCTGGTGCCTTAATCAATCTCCCTAGAAATAGATTTCCTAAATCATCACCAACTCATAGAAAATTTCGTATGAAATTTTTATGTATGGAATTTCATTCCCCCTCAACAATCCTCCCACATGAATATGTACCATATTTTTAAGAGTAAAGGGTTTACTTTTTTGCATACTTTAGTGTAAACCTTTGTATTGTGCCTCTAGAGGAACCTGAATTACCTAGCGATCTGACATGGGCATACGGTTCACAAACCCCTTTATAGTCCAGGTTTTTTTCTATCACCCTACCTCAGAACTCCAAGAGGTAAAACTATTATTCAATAGTTCCCATTCCATTTCCAATGACCACCCCTATCAGATGGGGGAATGGGTGGAATTGAAAGTATTTTACCAGCCCGATCCTCACAAGCTTACCAATTTTATCTATCAAGAGAGGTCATTTATTAGAAATTCCCTGTATGGATGGTCAGAATTTTTTTTGGGAGGGGAGATCATGTTTGAGCATTAGTACCCCACAGGTGTGTAGTGACCCATCCACATAGAAAGTGTAATAGGAAGAACATGTGGATGGGGTATTCATCTTACTAATGTTGTGTAACACCTTTCAAAACTTCACTAGCACTGGTATGTCCAAATTTATTCCCTTATCCCACCCCCCATTTCTATTGTCGATTCCATAGTAAGCATGCATGGGATTTCCCGTATTTAAGTTTCATGAAATCATATAATCCATTCACATATCAACACTTTGATAAAGCTCACCAACATGACCCTGGGTATGACAAGACTCATATTTTACCCCCACAAGTTCCATTGGATTTCTATAAAAAAAATCCTATATGAATGATCCTTCCCTCACTGTAATGCTTTCAGGCACTGTTGAGTCCTCCATGGTAGCATGTCTGCATGGTCATTAAAAAAACCACATCATGAAAGGTACATCATTCATACCTATCTTATTATCCTCCTCCCATTAAACCAGAAATAGTACATCCCTTGATATTTCTCACATCAAATAATGTCCTTCCAAAACACACATTATGGGGAGGAACTCTTTATAAATTCCCCCCTTGGATTGGGATCCCAATAATTGGGTATAGTTCTAACAAGTTGATTCTAACATCCCCTTGGTATAGATGAAATGTGTTGGTCCCTGCAGACCACCTTCTCAGAAGGTCTGATATAATGACTGGGTAGCAGTAGACATGGAATTGTGAGGTCTACTATGCTTCATATAACCCCACCATCTTTATCTCTACTGAAAATTGATTGTAGTTCTGAAATTTCTAGTATGACCTTGAATACTCATCCATGACGTTTCCACACTAACATAAATTCCACCACTCCATCCAAACTTGGAGGTGGTCCACCAAACCTTCCTTCCAAACACTTTCATAGTGAGGAGGGGATGTCTCTAAAACAAGTGCTTCCCCATTGACATTGTTTACATGGTTACACAGTGAACATACGATGAGTGATGCATGGTATTTAAAACAATCACCTCCATGATGAGCTTTTAGACAAAAAATTAAGCTCATATCTATCATAACTAGGGATTAACACATCATCACTTAGCCAAAATACATATATCAAAATCCAATTTCATGTTTTATTCTCTTATTGGGAATTCATTAACAATTTAGTATGGTTATATTAATCCTACAAACTTCATAATGTCGACCCAGTCATGATGTTTCCAAAAATCCCCCTCTATCGATTAGCCATAGCTTCATAACCTATATTTGTCAACCTTCTAAACATTAGAAAATTTGGAATTATGGTTCATGAAATTTTGTTCCATGAAGACATAAGTTTCAAAATTTACCTATCTCATAAAAGGCTTTTCATAGAAGAACTGGTCATTGATGTGAAATTATTTTGGGATTAGTAAAGATTGAAATCCTAGAAAATTCATGAACGTTATATGTTTCAAAAAAAAATAGTGAAAGGGTGTATCTTATATGAAAATCATGTGGTCTCTCCTAGTTCCCCTCTACTATTTATAGGCCAAAATGGTGGATCCAAGTTTCATGAACAGGGTGCCTAGATAACTGGTTTTTGAGTATTTCATTCAGAATTTGACCCTTTTCACCAACATCAACCCCCACTATGAGGGGGTGGGGAAATTTTTTGGATGTCTAAGATTGCTCATTACAGGAGATTTTGAGGAATTCACAGATATTTCAAGTATATTTTGAGCCAAAATGGGATCATAATCCAACAAAATCATGGTATTTTCAATTGTATAATGTTTCAGGGACAACATCTACTTTAACAACTTTCTCCACTGTCATAAAAAGACTTATGGGAATGGTGGTAACCTTCATGTAACGTATGTCTATTCTTGGGGGCCAATATATTTAATGAAACGTTCCTAGCATGGGATAATGTTCTTGAAAAGGGCCATACTGATGCCACAAAACCTATCAATACCTCCCTCTACCCCTCACACAAGGGGAAAAACTATTGGAATTTTTTCTAAATCAATGTGTATATGAAACTTTTACATTGATGAAAAAAGGATAGATGGATTCTTACATGTATCCAAATTTCATGGAAGACATCCAATGAGCACTTGGTACTCAATGGACTTGGTTGAGATGAATTTTTTAAATGTTTATGCATTTTTTGATAGTATAAATCCCATCAATATGCTTGGGTTTTATGAGACAATTATCTATTGTGATACCAACTCTCTGGGAACTAGGACTTCTCCTTGAGGAAGGGTCATAATATTTCATGAAGATTACCCTATTGTGAAACCCCTATCAGTTTTTAACCCCATACCTTTGAGAAAACTAATTTAATGGTCCAAATATGTTCCACCCTTTGAATATACATACCTTCGTGAATGTTGAGTTCCCAATGAACCTATTACCACTCAAATCCAGTTTAATTATTTCCCAATATTCCACCCAATCTGTAACATCAACTCTTATTTCCAAATTATTTACATAAATAATATAATGTATGGTTTTATATAATCTTTCTCTTAATAATTTTCACATTAATATCTCTTGATACTGATCATAGGCATCCTATCATTGGGATCACTATTTTCCACTTCACCATGGTAGACTGTGCAACATGTTCCACCTAGAGGCGCCAACATAGTAGACATGTAATCCATGAATTTGGAATCATTAAGGGATACTTTCCACCTATCCTGATATGGAGTCCTAGTTCCGTAATTTCGCATACTACATCGAAATTGGTACCCAAGTTGATGTCCCATCACAAATGTTGCTTTTAAGATGTTAAACTATATATCCTAGCCTTCTTGTCTTATATTGTTATATTTCACGACAATGTCCTTTGAATATGATGTTAAACTGTAGTCATACCATGTTTGGTAAACATGAGATTACCCATTTATTAATGGCATGTGATGACACCCTCACCTACACCTGGGATGGAACCCCTACACAAGGGAAACCTCTATATCTAAGCCTAACACTATCCCTTAATATCACTCCTTCCATGTAGTGAGAATCCTTACTATATAAAGTTAAATTTTATGGAAATATTCAGTCACATTACCTTAGACTGTGGCATCAAACTATGTTTGTTTTTATCCCTATCTCATAACAAGGTTTGTAGGATGCCTACATGAGGTTCAATCCTGATACCTAAACACTACAAATTAATCTGTATGCCTTCCCCCATGGAGGAGACCACCCTGAAGAATGGTCATCTTCCTTATGGTAATACACTAAAACCCCACACACAACATTAAAACTCTTTCATTCCTTTACCCACAAAACATTAAATCTATGAGAAACTTATACCTACAATACATTAATACTTTGTATAACTTATCCCCATACGACATTAGATCTGTGAACAACCTATCCCCATACATTGTTCAACCTGTGACCAACATATCCCCACAAGATATTAATCAAATTACCAACCTATCCTAAAAAAACACTTAACATGTGACCAACATATCCCTGAAATATTTTAAACCTATAAGCTATAAAAAAATATAAAGAAAAATATCTAACCCATGTAGTGTACATCAGATGCTCAGGGCATCGAGTCTTCGATGCCTTGTATTTAGGACATAAGTTTCCTAATAGAAGATCTTGGATGCCTCTACTTCTATACCCAAGACACAAAATATATGATATGTCCTAAACCATGAAGAAATTACATTTTTATTGACGTAATAAATGCCTAATATTTTAAACCATCCTAGGCTCCAAACTGAAGGTAGATTCCCTATTGTGATAACAAGAAGCATAATTTACTGGTTTCCACCACAATATTTTACCAAGAATAAGATTAAAAAACTTGTCTTAGACCTATGAGGGATACTCAAACATGGAAAATATCTACATGGAATATTCCATGGAAGGTAGAGTAGATATCACAACACTGTTTTTGGATTAAGGAGCATGCATCACAAATCATAGTGGTGCATACTGCCAAACATTAGAAAGAAGAAATTCATGTAACCCAACCAGCCACCACGGAGAAGGCACAACCATTCTATGAAAGAAAATATATTCAAGAGATAAAATGAAGGAATAAATCACCTTAACTTCACCCCATTGCACAACCTCAACAGAAAAAATTGAAATAGACTCATACATGGTGCAATTTCTATTTAAATTTACCCATATAGAATGGCCTCAATTGAGTTATAGTAATTGAAGAAATAACTCAAAGATAATATTTAAAAGGTATTAAATTGTCCTATTTATTCACCTTTGGGTTCACCAGTTTATTTTTTTTAATAAAAAATACAGGTCAATGAGTCTTTGTATTGATTATCAGGAACTTAACAATATCATTGTTGAGAAAAAGTATCATCTACCCCTTATCGATGATCTATTTGATCAATTACGAGGATCTAAATATTTTTCAAATATTGATTTTCAATTTGGATATTATCCTCTAAGGGTCATGATGGAGGATATACCCAATAATTACTTATGTACGAGGTATGGTCATTAGTAATTTACTGTAATTCCATGTATACTAACAATTGATATTATTATCTTCAAGGATTTAATGAATTGTGTGTTTAGTGGTTATCTTTTTCAATTTTTGAATGTATTTATAGATGATATTATTATATATTTAAATAGAAAAGAATATAATTAATAACATTTTAGAATTCTATTAATGACCTCGAAGAATGAGAATCTATATTCCAAATTTATAATGTGAGAACGTTGGTTACAAAATGTTCCATTAATGGGTCATATAATTTTATATGAGGGTATTTTGATAGATCATTCAATGATGGAATATATTTTAAAATGAAATATACCAACTAAAGTAACTGATATCCATTGATTTCTTGGATTCGATGGATACTAAAAATGATTTGTGAGATATTTCACATGACTATATAATCTACTCACCAAGTTAACTCGAAAGGAATTTATGTTCTTTGGATAGATGAATATGATTATAATTTCTAAGAAAAAAAGAGAAGGTTGTTTAGAACACCTATAAATACACTACCATAATATGGAGAAGGGTTTTTGATATGTCGAAATACATCAAAGATGAAAATATGATGAATCCCCCTGCATAATGACGTGGTGATAAAATAGGCCTCTGATTAATTAAAAATTCATGATAATTATTACCTTACTCATGATTTAGAGTTGGAAGAAGTTATAATTTTATTGAATATATGAAAACATTATTAGTATGTTCAAAGGTGTTATATGAATAATGATCATAAAAGTTTAAAGTATATATATACACTAAAAAATGAAAATGTTCCATAGAATATTGTGGGAGTTGATATATGATTTTGAGTTCTAAATACATTACCACCCTATGATGATAGAAAAGGTGGTTGATGATCTGAGTTAGAAAGATCATTCAAGTTATTACATGATGAGTATTAGAAGAGATCCAATAATTATGGTTTTTTAGAACTTGTATCTTGAAATCATAGATAAAAGGAAAAATTATTATATTTCTCAAATTAATATTCAACCATCTATCTAATAGAGAAATTAAGTAGGAATATGAGGAATATTTGAAATTATATAAGAATGTGAGGAATGATGCCAAGTTCAACAATGATCACATTATACTGATAAGGTTTAAGAACTGAGTATTATTTTCATCAAAATAAGACATGTGTTGAGAAAAAATCCCTTAAGGTATCATTGAAGCATTTTTGAGGTGATTGTGTTTGTTGACAAAGTGGACATCTGAGTAGTGATTGTTGACAAAGAAAAACAATGACATACAAATTTTTTGACAAAGAATATTTCATGGTGGAATGTCAAGTTCAAGAGCTAAGGTCAACGATCCATGTTTGATTCAAGAACGTCGATAAAAGGAATGGATGATCTGGAGGCGGTACAAAAGAACAGATACAAGGTGGCACCGTTTTCCAGTGTTTGCCAAATTTTAGGGCCTGAAAATCGGAAAATGAAGAAAAGTGTTTTTGGAAAAAGGACTTGCGCGCCGAGGACTTGGAGTATAGGAAACTTGCGCGCCATAAGTTTTTCAAGATCAGAAGATCAAAATATGGCTAAGGAAAAAGGTTCGCGCAAGTTTGGGAGTTGGTCGCGCAAGTGTCTAAAATGACAGGGGACTTGCGCGCCAAAACTGGGTCACATAGGTGACTTGCGCGCCATCACGCAGGGTGGTCAGATTGCCTATAAATACTGGACCACCCCTCCCCATTCTTAATGGATTTCAACACTTTGAGAAATCAGAGCTCCCATCGCGCAGGTGTGGTGGTCGCGCAAGTGGTGAGTGTGGGTTGTGCAGGTGAAGTTGCGCGCCAGTGGTTGAAGTTGTGCGCTGGTGTTAGAAGTTGCGCACTGGTAGGCAGTTGCACGCCAATGTTGGTTTGGGCGTAAAAGGAAGACAATCGCGCAAGTTTGGAGTTGAGAAAGCTTGAGTTGTGCAAGTGTTTGAGGAGGACTTGCGCGCCCGTTGTGACTTGCGCACCGATACTTGCGCACCGAGATTGACTTGCGCGCCAAGTAAGGTTTTGTTCTAGCAGTGATTCTCGGACTGCGTGGAAGCTGGTACGTTTCCCGATACCTTCCGTGCAAAGAGATTCATCTACGGATGAAAGTTTAACTTCAACAAAGCATCTACATACAGAAGAAGAAGCATTCTTTCATGCAAATGAAGAGACCTACAGGTCTATAAACTGTGAGTGGATTCCCTTCCAGAGTAGTGAGCTTAGGAAGATGAAGAAGGTGATCCTCTCCACCGGCAGTGAGCCAGATAGAGAGAAACAGGGATTGACCCTTGGGAAAGCAGTGAGCTGACCCTAAACTTGTAAAGGCAGTGAGCCTGGGCTTAGAAGTGATCTAGCCCGAACCTTGTAATCCACAACTAGTGAATATTAGTGGAATTTGGTACGACCGAAAACTTGTCGGCGTATGCTCCTTGGACGTAGCCCTTTGCATTGAACCAAGTAAAATTGCTGTGTCCTATGCATACTTCTATTTCTATGTACTTTGTGAAACAGGAAAAATAGAGAAGAGAGTTTTGCTCAACATAGAAACAAGATCAGAACGGGCATTAATTTCAAATTAGTCATACCCTGATTCCCCCCCCCTCTCAGGGTATTCAACCTTGTGGACCTAAAAACATTAATAATGATATGTTTGTGGAGGCTCATTATTCATTATCCACTATTAATTCTATAAGTAAAAAAGATGTATTGAGATATAAAATAATATTTATAGTGGGTTAAAATAAACGAGGATACCGTCAAGTATATATCACAATGGCAAGTGTGTCATCAATTTAAGACTAAGAGACATATGTCTATGGGGATATCATTAATATAACCCATACCCGAATGGAAATGTAAAAACATGCCTATCAATTTTGTCATTAGACTCCTCAAAACAGAAGAAAAGATCATACTATTGTAAATTTTTTTGGTATCCTTATGAAATTAGTTAATTTTATCTATATTAGAGAATATTTTAATCTTTATAAACATACTCTTTTATACATTATGAAATTTGTGTGTTTTAATGGACTACCACTCTAAATAATATCTAATCAGGATTTGAGGTTTACCTCGCTGTTTAAAAAAATCATTTAGTATGCTCTAGATGTAGATCTATGTTTTAGTATTGTTTATCATCTTCATACAAATTTTCAGTATGAGTGGACTATTTAATATATGGAATACATGTTGAGATATTTGTTTATTTATTTCATATGTTGTTTTGATCAAGGCCTTCCGTTGGTATAATTTTCTTAAAAATTAGCTTTCACTTGGGCATTCAAATTACTACTTATAAAGAACACTTTGGTAAGAAGTGAAAAACTCAAAAATTTTGTGGTGAAGTTATAGAAATAAATATATTATCACTGGATCTATATTATTAAATAGAAGATATGGTTAGATTCATTCAAAAATTTAAAAGGGTATCTTAGAGTCAAAAAATATTTATGCTGACAATCATTGGTGTGATTTAGAGTGAAAATTCATTGAAAAGGTATTTATAGTTAAATAGATATAAAAGATAGTTTATATATTTGGAAATAAGGTAATATTGACACCTAGTTATATTTTTCACTTTTGAAATTATTGATCATATCAGGATTGTAAATTATCGCTTAGAACTTCCACATAATCTCTCTCAATTTCATTATGTGTTCCATGTGTGTCTCTTGAGAAAGTAAATACTTGATCTATCACATGTAATGAACTTAGAGGCCATACAAATAGAGTAATATATTTCTTATGAGGAACAACTGGTAGAAATTATGTATCATATAGAGCAAGTTCTATGAAATATGACCACTAATATGGTAAAATATTTGTGGCGAAACCATAAATTGGAGGAAGCTAAATGGGAACCTAAGGATGTGATGAGGGAGAGCTATCCTCAATTGTTTTCATTAATGAAATATAATTTTGTGGTAGAGATTCTTATATGGTGGTAGAATGTGATATCCCAAGATTGTATGATATATATCTCTTTAAATAAATTTCTATTACAAAATTCTTTACATTAATTACATATTTTAAACGAACAATGACAAGCTATGTGATAATTTATTTTTTAAATTTTCATGCTAATAATATATTCATTTTAAGTATTTAGATTTTAAGAAAAATATTCATTTTTTAGAATGTATTATAAAATAATAATTTTTGAAAAACTAGTAATTTATTGTAAAACTATAATATCTTAGAGAACAAAACTTTGTTCGATAGCATATTCGATACACAAAAAAATGATTAAACAACCCTTGAAATATGTAACTGTTATAACCTTGCCTTAAATTAATAGGTTTTAATAATATTAAATACTTTAAGATATATATATATATATATATGGAACTCAATATATATTTTTTATAAATATTTAGTAAATAATTAATCTATTTTTAGAAATGTAATTTAATTCTTCAAAAATATGTTTTATTTAAAAAATATTTCTATTAATTTTCATGAAAAAATATTTTAATTAATTTTAAGAAATTTTAGAAAATTTATTTGAGAAAGTTAATCTCATTCTTAAATAAATTTATTGAAATTTAATTTTGAATTGTTTTTCAATTTTTTCATAAAATATTTATTTTTCAGTGAATAGTGAAAATAATGATTTTTCTAAAAATTTTATTTCTTTTATATGAATTTAGAAATTTAAATTTCACATTATGTTTCTAAAAAGATTTATTATAGAAAAATTATTATTTATTTATATTTAACCCACTGAATTTTTTTTTAGTCAACTTTATGTTGGAGTTTAGAATAAGTTTATTTTTGGGTTTAAAAATAATATTTCTCCAAAAACTGTTTTAAAGTGCATAAGGTTTATAATTTTTAATTAATTAATAAAGCACTAATTGGTGTTTATTTAAATAAAATTTATATATTATATATCAATAAATTTTAAATTATATTCCTAGAATGATAATTTTTTTCATGGAGTTAATATAAAGTCATCTTTTCATGAAAAACACACTTCTGGAAAACCATCTTTTCCATCGTGTCTGTGGGATTAATTTTAAATTATATATTTTTTTAATTTAGTGAATTGAATTTTTTAAAACATAGCCAATATTTTTAATTATAAAAATTTATATTATATAATAATTTAAACTTAATTTTTGACCATAATGAATAGTAAAAATAATAAAAAATAATAATCATTGTTTAAGCGAAAATGGGTTTACATGGGGTTAAAATAAAAGGATTAGGGTTGAAATAACCTAATTTTTTTTATAATGTCTATTTTATGGCCATATTTAGTCCTTATAATGTCAACATTTCTATAATTGTCTATTTTGGAACTTTTGTTATTGTAAGAAACATGGGTACACCTTTTTCATCCCAAAAATTACAAGTGTCCCAGTCACCCCACTTATAAAAGACCACCCAGTCTCTTATCCTATTAACACCTTCATAGACATTTTTTGTAATGAAACCAACCCTATTAACCCTGAGTTTTTGGTTACTTTATTAAATTTTCATATGATACAAGGAATCACATCCCGAATGGACAAATAGTTTATTAGTCTTGGTAAACTAGATACAGACTTAAAATCCACTTTACATTTAAAAAAATAAAATACAAAAATAATTTCATTGAGTTTGAAATTATTTATCCTTCATTTATCCCTTCATATCAATCATAATATATTTATTTGATTCCTGGGTAAAAATTAATCACATGAAAATGGTAAGATCAACTTCTTAGTAAGGGTCTGTGTATAGTGAACAGATTGAGTAAATATGGAATAAATAATATGGAATGGTAAATAACTGAAACAAATTCCATCTAAATAATAACATAATCTAGGAAAAATAACAATTTATATTCTACTAGTTTAATAATCAAATGGAATATCAATAAATGAATTCATAATTATGGAATTTACAATTCCAGATTTATAAAACACACAATAAAGGCTTCGACCAAAAAGTCTACACAAATGGGTAAGGACTCATCCAAAACACAATCTATTTTGAATCAAAGACCTATTTATGTATCGATGGGCTATAGTAGTCCAAAAACAACACTTATTAAGTCTAATTCATTCCTCATATTAAAGGGGTGAAACATAAACAACATAAACAATCATATTAAAAGAATACCATAGGAAATTTAAAAACATTAACCATAAACCATGAATAGTATAAAAATTTCACATCCACAATAAAAATAATCATAAATGAATAAATAAAATATTATAGATAATATCATAATAGATCAAATGTAATTAATCATAATATTCAAAAAAAAGGAGTTGAAAAATTTGAAAACACAATAATAAAGTAAATAAAACATTATTGAGGAAAAACTCTTTTTAAACATATAAAAATCACTTTCATATAATAATACTATTTTTATAAAAAATTAACTATTTTAAAAAAAAAATTACCAAAAAATAATGGAATTTGTTTTTGATATAACAAAATTACTTATGCATTCAAAGGAATCTAGAAAATAAATAATAGTCACGAGAGTAGGAAAGTCATTCTCATCGTTTACGTTAAGAATAAAATATTCCTTTTGTCTTTTGTAAAAATGATCCCTGTAAAACATGTAAAAAGAATAATTTTGAAAGCCTTTTAATGAAATTCAAATTAGACATAAAATTTTCATTTTAATCATTTTATATCTATATAAATAAATATTTAAAACAATTTCAAGAATATTGACATTGTGAAAAAGATTTGATAATTAAATCCTTAAACATTCAAGGTGACCCATACAACTTTTAACCATTAAATAATAAACCATTTGAAATTATAATATTTAAAAAAACACTAAATAATATGATAATAAAAAAATAATGATACGATAAGTCAAAGGGGCTCTATATAAGCCACATAAAAGAAGGTGGATGTAGAACATTATGCTGCAATGAAAGGAGATTGAGACGAAATACCTTACCTATAAATGAACATATGTTAACCTCCTGTTTAATGGTTTAAATCATGTTATTAATTTATACCAGAACCATATCCATATTTATGATATCTTATATGATCCTCTTATATCGTTTTCTTAATGATATTTTGTTATTATCCTTGTTTTGTGTGTCAACTTCTTCATTTTTAATATACATATTTTTTACTTGTAAGTCCTATTTATTATGAATAAGATATATTTATTCCATATAAAGTGTGATATTATTTTCATATATATCATATTTATTTATTTTATACATTTTATAGTCATTCTTTAATTCTTAATAAGAAAATGAATCATATCACATCGTGGATATGGTTGGTTGTATATACGCATAAACAACAGTATCATTCCCTTAATGGTGAAAGTATAATAATTTTTATAGAATATTAATTATCCAAAATTAATATCATGTCATAAGTATCATATATATCTGTTATTTCCATTATTATAAATATTAAATTAATGTGGTGATGAAAAACATATTACACCATGGTGCAAAGACGGTAATCCATATGTACGCACGCATGGTGTTTTCATTTTTTGTAGGATAGATGAAAGTTGGAATATGTTTGTACCCTATTAATAATATAATATAATATTATATATTATACTTTAGTTATTAGTTTATAATTGAAAAAACATGAAGAGGAAGTACAAGAAGAAATGAACTTGGATGAGTTGGAAAAAATGATTACCTCTTCTTCAACAAACTTTTTTTAGATATTTTCTTAAGGGATATAGGGTTCGTATTTTGGGAGTCTAGGAACTAAAAAACAGGTATAAATATGTTTATAGGGTAAGTGGGTTTGTTTTTGTCTATCTACAATGCCAAATGTGGTGTGGGTATGTGAGGTAGGAGGTACCCTTTTATAATAAAGGTGAGGGGAAATTTTGAAAACTCTAAAAATACTAAATTAATATAAAATAATTTTACTTTAAAGATGGATAAAAAGTGAATTATTTAGAAGATAAAATTTTTATGGGTCTAAATCGTCTTAAAAACCAATTTAGTCAATTTTAGTTCATATTCTTACCCTTATCATTTTTCATTAACCCTTATTTTTTCACTTTAACTCTTTCTATGACAATATGTGTTTTTAAACCTTCAAGGTTATTATAGTTACTATAAAATGAAAAAAACCACAAATGGATATTTTATAACATTTTAAAACTTATTCCAATACTTTGGATGAATGTAATTTTTTTATAAATTTTATATCATTAAATACATTATTATTTATTTTAAAATATTATTAATACCAATTTTGGAATTATTCATTAATGTACCTTTTCTTAATATCATGAAAACATGATATCTTCAAATATAAACTTCAATATGTCATTAATATGTATATGGAATCGAATTTTTTTATGGAATTAATTAAATGAAATTTTATATATTTTATTATTTTTAGTGACATTTATTTGATATGCCAATTAATTAAACAATTATAGCATCATCATTGTGAAATAATAATGTAAGAAATACTAACCATAATGATATAGTCCTGAAGAATAATTTAGAGGATTTGTAAATCATGAAACTTTTTAATCTTTGAATCCTTTGGTTTAACTTAGGTTATCTGTTGTCATTACCAAATCATTTGGATAATATCATATACTTAGGCATATCCTAAAATTAATTCGTAGGGTTATATTCCTTAATATATGTTTTCTGCCATCTAGTTCCCAAGGATTCTATTAAATATGCCCTAATACCAACTATAATGACCCTAACCACAGTTTCCCAGATTCCTTGGTTACTTTATTACATTTGCATAAGGTAAAAATAATTCCATCCTAAATGACTGAATATTTTAGTAGTTTTGGTAAACAAGATACATAATTGAAATCCATATTACATTTTAAGACACAAAATTCACTAAGTATTTATTTGAGCCTACAATTATTTCCACTTTGTGTAACCTTTCATATCAGTCATAATATAATTCATTGAATCATTAGGAAAAAATGAACCATATGAAAGGGGTGAGATCAAATTCTCAATATAGGTAATTGTACTGTGGAATCTATGAGTAAATATAGAATGAACAATATATAAAGGTATATAAATGAAACACATTCATTCTAAATAATCACCTAAGCTAGGGAACATAACCACTTATATTATACAAGTTGAATAATCACATGGAATATATACAACTAAATTCATAATGATATAATTCATAATTCCAGATGTCTGAAACATACTATTAAGGCCTCATCCAAGAGTTCTACACAAATGGGTAAGGCGTTGGCTAAAACCTGATCTACTTTGTCTCATAAGACCGACTGATGCATCGGGGAGTTATAGCAGGCCCCAACCATAACTTAATAACTACAATGCATTCTTCATATGAAAGTATTGATACATAAACAACATAAACATTTTTATTAAAAAAATAGAATAAGAAATGTAAATACTTTAACCATAAACAAATAATAGAATCAAAATAACACATCCATAGTCAAAATAATCATAAAACAATCAATAAAATATGGTAGATACCATAATAAGAGATAAACCTCCATTAATCATAATATTAAATATAGGGGGTGGACATAGGTTAAAATAATATAATAAAATCATTGAAAAGTTTTTGAGAAAAAACTCTTATTAAACCTATCTGAAAATCACTTGCTTATAAAAATACCATTTTCTATCAAAAATAAAAATTTTCCATACCAAATATCTCAAAAATAAGGGAATATATTTTTTAATTTAATAAAATATTTATGATCTCATTGGAAGATTGAAATTATATAATATCCATGGCTGTGGGAAAGTCATCGTTACAGTGTATGTTAAGAATAAAAGGTTCCTTTTGTATTTTTTCAAAACATTCCATTCCAAACACATAAAAAAGTTTTATTTTTAAAACATTTGAATGTAATTAAAATTAGTCATAAAATTTCATTTATATTAATTTTATATACATATAAATAAATATGAAAAATGATATCAAGAATATTTACATAGAGAAAAAGTTTTGATAATTAAATCTTTAAACATCCAAGGTGTCTCACAATAGTTTGGACATTTAAATCATAATCCCTATGAAATAATAACATTTAAAAAAAATTATAAAAAATGATAATAAATAAATAAATTACATGATAATTCTAATAGGTTGAATATATTTCTTATAAAAGATAGGGGGTGTATAATATTATGCCTCAAAGAAAGGTGATTAAGATGAAGTCCCTTACCTTGAAATTTCCATTAGTTTACCATACATTAACCTCATATAAAATGATTTAATTATTGATATTAATTTATACAAAAAACATAACTATATTTATGATATCATATATATTCTTACTATATCGTTTTGTTAATTATATTTTGTTATTGCCCTTGTTTCAGGTGTTAGCTTCTCCTTTTTCCTATGCATGTTTTGTCATGTAAGTGACATTTCTTATTCATAGGATATATGTATTTCATATAAATAATGATATTAAGTCCATATATATCATATTTATCCATTATATATATTTTTATAATCATTATTTAATGGTTATAATGGAAAATAAATCACATCACATTGTGGAGATGGTAGACCGTACGTATGCACGAGCGATGATATCATTCCCTTAACGGTGAAATGGTAATAAATGGGATGGTATATTAAATATACAGAATTAATATATTGTAATAATTACCACACACACACACACACAAAAAAACACACACACACAAACACATATATTTATATATATTAATTGTTTCCATAATTATACCCATCCATGTAAAGTGGTGATGAAAAATAGATTACACCATAGCGTGGAGACGGTAATTCGTACGTGTTTTCATTTTTTTATAGGCTGGATAAATGTTGGGATAAGGATATCCCATAATCATAATAACATATAATAATATATATTTTAATTTATTTACTACTTTATCATGTAAAAAATATATGAATAGTAAGTAGTAGAAGAAATGCATTTGGATGAGTTGGTTAAAACGGTTACCTCTTTTTCAAGGGACTTCCTTTAGATCTTTTCTTATCGGATCTAGGTTTGGAATTTTTGTAATAATAGAACCTCAATAACATAGATAAGGATATTTTGAGGATTAATGGGATTTGTTTGTACAATATATAAAGATTAATGTGGTGTTAGGAAGTGAGGGATGAGTTGAACTTTTATAATTGAGGTGAGGGGAACATTTGGAGACACAACAACTATTAAATTAATATAAATTAATTTTCATTACTAAATGGATCCAAAGTGATTTACAATTAATATAAGATGATTATGGGTAGAAACAATCTAAACTAATAATTTTAGGCCAGTTTATGTTATATTCTTACCCTTATCGTTTGGATTTAACCCTTATTTACTCTCATTAACTCTTACCATGACAAAATGTGTTTTTACTACGTGAGGGTTAATATATTTAATATAAAATGCCAAACAAACCATAGATCGATCATTTATGAAATTTTCAATCTTACCACAATAATGTGTCCAAATTTTATATATTTATGAATTTTATATAATATTATTTATTTTAAAATATCATTAATGTCAATTTTATACTATTCATTAATTGACTTTTTAAAAAAATATCATAACATCATTATATCTTAGAATAAAATCTTTTAATAAATCCCTAATATTTATGGGTAATCTGGAAAATATTTTATGTCATTAATTATATGAAATTATATATATTTTAAATTTTTTAATAACATTTATTTGATATTTCCATTAAATAAACAATTACTACATTATCATTATTCAAGGAATTAAATTAATTATTTCTTAACTAAAAATTTAAAAAAAATAATCATGAGTAAGGTAAAAAAATTTATTTAAAATTAATATTTATAATCAATGATATATACTATACTAACACATATTAAAAATGTAATTCTTATTAGAAACATGAGTATGACATATGCGACTTTCATTAAATTAAAATACTATAAAAGCATTCAAGTCATATTGGGGCTCAAAGAGATCATAAAATCACTAAAATGATGTATTGGTTGAAAATAACTCATCTAATTAAATTAGGACAAGTATTATGGGAATTTTATAATATTTATAATATTATATATACACTTAATTACCCAATTTACCCTTAATTGGTGTAATTTAATAAATAGTAAAGTTACTATTCGTATTTTTTAGAAATAAAAGGGAACTATTTAAAAAATACGGACTATATTATTCCATATATTTAATAAATTTTAAAAAATTCAAAACATATAATTGGCTAAAACTAATTTATATTTATTTCCATGGACGGAATGATAAGACATGTTTTTAATGTAAAAAATATTCAAAAGAGTGAACTATTTCTATATCCAAATACATTGTGAAATTGATTCCAATAACCTAAATTGAATTAAATTATATAAAATTGATATAATTATATTTTAAAACTAATAAAAAATATAATTTAATACTATTAATTATTTAGATGAAAATGTTATTTTCAATTAGAATTCAATATTTTTTAGCAGTCATGAAAACATGAAATGTATCAGAAAAACACGAAAAATTCAATAAAATTAAATTTTGATACTTCTATTTCAAATAAGATTCTTATTTTTTTAAATATAATTTATAAATTTAAAAAAAAAACGGATTTAAAACAAGTGTTTCATTAAAAGACGGTAAAAATGCCTATAAAATAATATAGATTTTAATATGTAAAATAAGATTTAATTTTCTACCTTTTCTTGAAATCATATAGGATGAATGGTAATAATTTTATTGAATATATTATATATAAATGTCATTAATATCATTCATTTCTTGTATTTATTTTATTTTGTTATGGTAAAACACCTTTGGTGCATAATAATAGTTTTTTTATAAAAACATTTCCTTTATATTGAAATGGTTATTTATTTGTTTATAATTTATTGGAATCCAATGAATTCAATAATATATATTCATAAGTTAGTTAATAGAATTAATAACCAAAAATTTAATTTCTAAAAGATTATTTTCATTTTAAATATTACAATTAATAGTGTATTGTGGTTCATTAAATCTTGATATTTCATGCAACATAAGTTATCAAAATGACTAACTTTAAAAAGAGACATAACAAATTTTTTTAGGTTGTTACATTTTTCTCATATAATACCACAAAACAATGACTCCCTAACTTCCCTAACCAACATATAGATCCGTTATTTTCATCATAATTCTTCCCTAGGAAGGATTTGTTTTATTATATAAGGAGTTTTTCTAAAAAATATGTATCATGATTAACCGTGTATTTTTATTTTATTTATTCTTCCACCTCCTTAAAAAATTCATAAAATTTTATGATGTAATAACAACATAATATAATATATAATTATATTTCATTATTTTAATGTAATATCCCAAATATATCTCATCTTTTACCAAATGGGATAGAAATCATCACTCATGTTTACGACAGTCTACTGCCTCGCAAACTGATGTCTTTCATTTTCCAGCATCACCTCTCACAGATTGAAATAATGATTTATTTAATACATATATATATATATATATCAATGTTATCATATTTATAATTTTTTAGTACTTATTTCACATATACCTTCTTAATTTCAATTCCATGGGAGATACGATAACGTCTCTCATGTGAACAGTGGACTACTGCCTCACGAAGAGATGTGATTTTCTTTCCACTAAAGCTGTACATGGAAGTTAATAGGGTAAAATTTAATGAATATATGTTATATAAATTACATATGTATTATATTCATTATATATTTATCATTCTAAAAATATAATATATTATTTTATTTCTTACACATAAAAAAGGATAATGTTGTTCGTGTGCATGTGTGGACTACCACCTCCACAAAGTGATGTTGATTATTTTTTCATCCCCACAAAACATATATTATATGTATAAGTATATTTATAAAAATAATATGGTATTTTTTTTATATTATTATCATTATTTAATGATAAAATATTACCTACTTCATTTTTATAATTATCATTGAATAATTGAAAATGTTACTCATGTGTATGTACGACCTACCGTCCGTATGATTGTAACATAGTTCATTTCTCAGAACCATAATTCAAAATTTTTTAGATTTAATTTATGTAAAAATTTGATAAATATTTCATGATTATTATTAATAATTTTTGGAAATAGTATCATCTTTAACCATGGTTTACACAACAAATCCATTTTGAAACAATAAATGAATATCCTCAAAACATCCAACAGGGACTTAACAGATTAAGTATTTAAAGATTTCCTTAAAAAATAAAATAAATGATTCAAGTATAATGTATTAAAAATATAAAAGGATATTAAGAAATCAAATAATTGATATAATCTTATTATAACTGATTAAAAGGACAAATAAGGATGTTCTAGACTCGAGGTAAGGGTTTCTCATCTCTATTTATCTTCCGTGAGACATATACAATATTCACCACTTAATTCCATTGAATGGTATATATACCAACCATGAATTTATTTTATGAGTATTTTAATGAATTTTAATTGGATTTAGTATTATATATTTTGTTATCCATTCAATTTTATTTTTATCTAGAGATCACCAAATCTGTAAGTGATTTCATCACAATTTACATTCATTGTGGAATATTTTACTAATGTGCACATAATTTATTTAATAATGTGTATATAATGTCATTTAAAAATTTTTATCCAGAAAATAATTATTTTCATGATATTTAAAGTATCATTTTATGTTAAACTTTTATGGGTCTTACAATTAAAGATTTTCTAAAGTGGAATAATTTTTATATTATAATCTCCTTACTTTTTAAGACTGATTATGTTGAAGGTTATTTTAGAGAAAATAATATGATATTATTTTCTTGAACCACATATATTTTATTCTAAATTAGTTTTGAATATTGTTAATAAGTTATATTTATGTTTAGTCCTTTATTGATTGAAAAAATATCATTAAATTCAATTATAAGTTATTCAGATATTATATTTTCTTTTTGATCAAGTATCTTTTTCTTATATATAATTGTTTTATAAAATGATTTAAAAAAATTTCTCTTAATAAAAAGTTATTTCCAAAATCCAATTTATGTGATCTTTTACCTTCTTTTAATAAGATTTGAAAGGAAATTTATTATCATTTTACAAATGGGTTACTTTTAACTCATTTTTTAAAAGTGTTTTGAAAAGAATATTTAATTTTGAAACTTTTGACATGAATGGATTTTTCAACCATCTTTTCCATTATTTTTCTTGAAGAAAAATTTATAGTTTTCTGATGTTGTTTTTGAAAGAAATTTATTTTGAAAACATTTTTTGAACTTTTATTTTTAAATGTTAGATTTCAAATGAAAAAGTTTTTTTCATCAAAAAATTAATTAACATTTATTGGTTTTTACATTCATCAACATCAAAATCCCTTGTTGTTAAAAATAATCCAATGGGATTTTTTTAATGATATCATCCCTATTTTTTTATATGGATTATGATTGTTTAAAATGAATTTTTATGGAACCCTTTTATTTTCTATGGGTTAATTATGTATCCAAGATATTGTTATGAAAGTTTTTTCTTCTCCAATGGTTAAAATATTTCAAAGATATTTTTATAGAATATATTTGTTTCCACGGGTTAATCCTGCTTCAAATATATTTTTTCAAGTCCTATTTATTTTCTATGAGTCAGTAATGTTTGAAATCATTTTTTATGGATCCCATTTATTTTCTATGAGTTTATCATATTCTAAATATACTTTCATGGAATCTATTTCTTTTCTATGGGTTAATAATTTTTTGAAAATAATAATGGTTGTTCTATGAGGTTGTGATTAATTAATTATCTATGTAATTTATTCATGAATAGAACTTTGACATTATTGATGATCATGGGTGCAGTTAGATAACACCAGGTGAGGCCATTATAGATTATAATATGGGTGTACCCAAAATGAACCTAGTGATCCCCATATAGCTAATATGATGGGTTCACCCATATAACACTGGGTGAGCTTGGTATAACATATACAATGGTTGTTCCAAGATTGAACCCCAATGCATTGGGTAATGATTATGTTCTATAGATAATTATATTTTTAGTTGGTTGTATAGTTATTACAAATGTAAGGGTCCTATAAGGGTTTCATTTTTATGATGATCCAAAATACCAACACATTTTATTTATTTTTTCTATTTTGCATAAATGATTCCCTTGATCACGTCTTAAATATCATGTCCCATGATTATTTATTTTTCATAATCTTTTCTCTTTTAAGCGTTTTTCTTGGTTTCTAATTTTTATGAACCAGATATTGATGGTTATCAATTATCTTTTGTTAAGATAATGCACATTGATTATGTCATCATACCCTTATTTTCATATTATTCTCACTGATGGAATTCAATTTTTAGTGATTATGTTTACCTATAGTGAGTATATCATTTTTCCATTATTATATTTCTTTTTCTCGAGGATATCTTGAATGATGATGAAATAATTATGTCTAGAAGTGTTTTATATATATGATGATTATGAATTAATTTAAAATAAGAAAATCCAGGTTAAGTGAGAGAAAAGATCATTTAAAGGACTGTGTATTTTTTATGTAAGAGATTAACCAAATTATCTTAAACTCTAAACCTAAAAGGTCCTTGGAAATGTAAGTGATCCAATCATTTATTTTGATATTTCATGATTTATATGGTGAAAATTTTGTCACCATCATCAGTATCATATTAAATAATGTAATTTTAATGATTTTAGAATAGGTTCAAGGAGTGTTAGTTTAAGGCCGTTATATTTAGTGTCAATGGAGGGTTCAGATAGATTTCGAGATTTGGATTATTTTATTGCAGTCATATTAAGAGATATCAAAACCAATATATGTATATAATATTGAGTATGATCATATTTCTAGTGTCTGAGAACCCCCATTTAGGTTTTAATCAATGTAACTATAATGTTATTAATAAAATTATAGGATATTTTTATTATGTTTAATTATATCTAAATCTATTGTTTAATATGAGATATTCATTGATTTTTTTTAAACTATGATTTAATATATTTATAACCATTAGGGTTTATATTATCTTAGATTTTGAGGTAATTATGGTAACACAAGTATTGTTATATTGATAACCATGTGATTGAGAAGTGATTTGGTTACTAAGTGATTAATTATATTTATAAATAATATTTATATATTTTTGTTCTTAAAAGATTAAATTTACGAGATAATATTTGAGGTTATAAATAATTTAATTTTGAGGTTATTGAGGTTATTTGGGGTATACGTTTAGAAATTTATGAAATGATTTATCTTGAACTTTGTGTATTACTATTGAATTTTGAATATTAATGTTTAATATGAAGGATTATTCATTTTGGAAATTATCATACCATCTACTAACAATTTCATCATTGGATAATGCCTAAATATTTGTGGAATATATATTTATCAAATTGATGGTTAAATGATCCTTTAAAAATTAATTTGTATTGATTGGGAATGAAAAAAAATTCAACTTGAACTCTAATAATTTGTAGAAAAGATGCGATTATTGTGGATATTGAAAAAGGTTGAAATTTGACTCATAAAGTATATTTAATTATTATCATAGTATATATGGTAAATTAGTTCCTAAAATATAGTTAATAAATCATTAAAAATCATGTCTTATTACCATCATTACTAATGATATCAATGACCTTTGTCACACCATTTTGGTTTATTGTTTTGTTGTTGTTTATTTTCTCACGATCATTCACCTTTTTATGATGAATAATATATGTCACTATCCATTATTATTTAGAAATTATAAATTTATTTTATGTTCATATATTCACTTCCCGGCCATTTTAAAATATTTGGAATCCTATTAAGTGTTATTCTAGATAACCTTTATACTTACTTTTATCTCCTATCAAGAAGATGTTTTGTTAACACCATTTATAATGTGGGTTTCCAATAATGGTATTTTGAAATTTACATGCTTTGATTAATGAGATAAATTTTATGTTTTGATGAATAAATTTAGTAAATTTTTAGAATTTAACACCTAGATATTTTAGAAAATTAAACTATGTTGAATATCGTATTTGATACGAAACACCGTGCTTAAAGGACTCACATAATAAATAATCGTTATAACCCAACCATTAAATTGGTATATATGGATAATATTAAAAAATTTATGATATATATATATATATGTAATTATAAATATAAATTATTGATATTTTTTAGCAAATATTCAATCACTTTTTTAGTAAAGTGGTTTTATTCTTCAAAATTATGATTTCTTAAAAAATGTTTTTTATTGATTTTCATGAAAAAATATTATAATTATTTTTTGGAAATTTTAGAAAATTTTGTTTTTAAAATTAACATAATTTTGGAAATTAGAATATCAAAAATTACTTTTGGTTAAATTGTGGTATTTTTCATAAAATATTGATTTTTCGATGAATTGTAGAAAATATTGATTTTTCTAAAGATGTCATATATTTTCAATCAATCAAATAATTAAAAATTCCCATGATGTTTTAAATATTATTTAAATTAAAATAAAAATTATTATTTTTATATTAAATCCTATTAATTTATTTTGAATCAACCTCATATTGTATTTTTGTATAATTTTGTATATGTGTTTAAAAACATGATTTTTATGAAAATTGTTTAAAAGTTAATATTTATTTTTCATTTTATGTAATTAAAAAATACCTAAGGAGGAATTTAAAAATAAAATTTATTAATTATATATCATTAAATATTATTTTATATTAATACAATTCTTATTCTTAGTCATATAGTTAATATAAAATCAACTTTTTCTTGAAAAATACACTTCTTGAAAACACACTTTATCATCACATATATGGGTTTAATTTAAAATTATATTCATCCACTTTTGTAAAATTAAATAGGTAAAATAGATTCTATATCTATAATCAAAATATTTTACATAATATAATATTTTTACCTAATTTTTTTTTACCATAATGAATAATGAAAACAATATAAGTTAATTATTGCAGTTACAGTGAAAATGAGTTTACCAGGGGATAAACTAAATCGATAAGGATTAAAATGACCTGAAAACATGTATAAAAAATATTTTATGGACATATTAGACCTTATAATGAATAATACTTGATAATTATTCATTTTTTATCCTTATTTTAAATGAAAAACGTTTTTACATATTTTACTTTTCATAAATTACAAGTTTTCCAGTCACCTCACTTATAAAATAACACCCCTTTACTATCCTTTTAACTCCTTAAAAAACCTTTTGGATTATAGAGTAAAAACCATAATGACTTTATAATATACTAACATGTTTTATTTAGGCTTGTTATGTGTTTTAGTGATTCTATTAATCATGTTTGAAATCACGTGGCTAATGATCATTATTGTTTATGAATCTTGATTTTGTTAATGGATTATTCTATTTTTTTTCAGGTTGGATGATCCAGGTATTTATGGGTGTGATTTCTCTTTTTTTATGCTCATGCACTTTGATTGTGTCATCATAATTTTATTCTCATCCTATTATCTCTAATAAAATTCAATTTTCAATGCTTATATTTACTCTTATAGAGTATTTGAGATCAAACTTGTTGTGTTTACTTTTCCATAGGTTATAAAGAACGATTCTAGATTAATTATTCTTCTGAGGTTTTCATATAGATAATGATGATGACTTAATGTTCAATAAAAAAAGATGGATTAAGTGGGAGAAATTCTCATTCATAGACATGAGTATTTTTTTGTAAGAGTTTTTCTTAATTTACTAAAATCATTAACATAAAAGTTGTATGTGTATGTTATTTATTTGATTTTTCCTTTTGATTTTTTTATGTTTTATATAGAAAAAATGGGTTACTTTCATCTTTATCAAATCTAGAAATGAAAAATTTAGGATTTTAGCATCTGGTTTGGGAGTGCGGGTTTCAGGATGTCTATTTATTTTAATTAAAAAATCCCAATAATTCTTAAAAAATAATCCTAAATTAACATAATAACAATTCATTAAATTATCAATCAATTAAATTTGATTCATAATTATTTAGGATTTTGGTATAAGTATAATTTTGGACTTAAAAATGAATTTTTCTAAACACAATTTTTCATTTCATTAAGAATTTTTATGTTATGTTAAATTATGAAAATTTTATGAATTAAATTTGATAAATTGGACATTATATTTGAAATTAGGTTCTTTTAAATTATTTAATTTTGACTCTTTTCTTTTTCTTAATTGTGAATAGTATTATTCATGGAAAATTTTCACCTCAGTAAGGGAAAAACTAGTGAATCACGTATAACACTTTTTTTCAAGGATTTAAATTTTATATAAAAAATACTTTTATCCTAATGAATAAATATATATCAACCATTTATGGAATTGTTTTTAGAATTTGGACAATTTATTCTATTTTTCATTGATACTAAACTTTATATTACTTTAATAAAATAAGAAAATAATTTCCCACTTTTGAAATTAATTTCTCTAAATTTTTTCTATAAGGATAAAAGTGGGTCTATTCAGTTTTAAATGTTTATTTGAAATATGAATTAATTTATTTATCATATTTTTTTTTAATTTTTATTAATTGAATAATTACCTAAAATTCATACACAACGTTGATGTAGAATTTGTTAAATTAATATCAAATATAAAATAAATGATTTTAGAAATATTAAAAGTTATAAAATTTAGATGACTTATTGTGTTACATGAACATCATATATTAAAATGAAATATACTGATTTTATTAGTGGATTACATATTAATGATATCTTTGTATTTATTTATTTAAATTCCAATTAAATGAAAAATAATCAAAATGGAATTAATAATATTTTATGGAAAGAATATTTTATTAATTTAATAAAAAATCATAAAATTCATGAAATAGTAAAAGGTGGATAATATATAGTTCTAAATTCTATAAATTGGTTACTTTTTGTCCGATTTCCTTTTTTATGATAATATTCTTCACTTTTATAGTGTAGAAAAATTAATTATGATGGTAATTGTCAATAAGGTTAATGATGGTTAATACAAATAGATAAGGGTGGAAACATCAAATAAACTTTTCTAATTGGTTTGGGATTATTTAAACTCATAATTATCTTAAATTTCAAATATTTTAATTTCTTTCTATTTCAACATGAAAAATAATTAATATTAATTTAATACATTATGAAATTCAACAAATTCCCCTCCCCCCACTTATATATGGATACCCCTTATCTCTTTTATTTACACCACCTTGAGAAACCAAGTTTTATAAAAACCTAACCTATTCCCTTACAAAAATCCTTATACCCGTTCTATGGGTAATCCTCCTCCCAATAGACCAACCCTATTGTCCCTTACAAGTGATTTGAAGGAGGTTACTCTAAGCGAAGGAAATTGTCTTAACTGAACTCTTTCTTAATTGTTTATTCTTTTTACAAAGTCTTATTATGACATAAAAATTAAAATATAATAATTCCAGGATATTAAATATAATTATATTTTATTGTGTTGATGGTATAATATTTATCCATATCCTTCTCCATAAAATGGGAAACAAAACAACTACTCTTGTGTATGGAATACTACCACCTAAAAAATGAAGTAATTTGTTTTCCATAACTGTCTCAAATAGATAATCACAATGATGGATGTAATTAATTTATATGATATTTTTTATATAGTTTTTATTCTTAAATTATAATATCATATACTACTTCTTACTTTTCCATCTTTTGGAAGGCGATAACGTCGCTCCTGTGTATGTGTAAACTACCACTACCATGAAGCGATGTGATCTGTTTTTCATTTCCAAGATATGTAGAAGGTAATAAGGATTTATTTAATTAATATATAAGTTATATATGATATAAAAATTATCCCATAATAGTGCATTATTATTTATATTTCCTCTATTTCATCTATCAATAAGTGAGAACAACGTTCATTTTTATGTACAACCCACCAATCAATGAATAATGTAATTTATTTTTCTATCTATATATTTTAATTATGAATATAAATATAATGAATAAATATGATACTTTTATATTGAATAAAGTTTTCATATGATAGAAATTGGGCAAATATTCAAGGTCTGATACTTCCAAATAAAAACATAATTGACTAAAAAAACTTACTAACTGAAATAATGATAATAAAAAAATATTGCTAAAAAGTGGTGATGAAATATTATAAATGGATCATATATTATATAATATTTGTATTAATATGGTTATGTTATGTAATTGTAATAAATTAAAAATTATTATACATGAGTTTATAGAACCTATAAGGCAAGTCAAACTTTCGTTTAGGGCCTTTTTCCCTTAATTTCTATTCATTGGGTTATACTTCAACATAATTGATTATGTTATTCCATGATTATATATGAAATTACCCATGATTATATTATGTTTTATTTAAAATTATTTTTTTATGTATTTAAAGTTAATACACAAAATTATTTCATTGATTAATTCTTACTTCAATATTATGATCTTTGTAAAGTATTTCTTCTCAATGTCAACTCTATTGTGATATATTTGGAATTATGAACCAATTAAATTCTATGCAGCGTATATATTTACCCTTTTATATATTTAAAATTAATATAAATTTATTTATGGTGCATAATGTTTTACTTTAATATTGTTCTTTCAATGAGTTATAATTTTAATGTCATAAAATAGGTAAGGATTGGTTTTAGAAGCTCATTTTTTGGGGTTGCTCTTATTTTCATAAAAGGATTATTATAATCCATTATAAATTTTTTTTTTATCCTCTAGATATTTAATTATTTTCCATATTTTACTCCAAATTTCTATTTCTTTAGAAACTTAATCATGAAAGGAAATATTTAAAATAATATTTGATCTTACTTCTATTATGATATGTTATAGTTTTTTCCATGTTTATATTTTTTAAAAATTATTTCTTATTACAAAAAATTTTCTATTAAAAAATTATATGTAATCTTTTAATTTTTTCAATGTTTGAAAGGATTCGTTGTAATATTTTCTAAAAGGTTCATTTTTTGTTATTCTTTATAAAAAGTTAAGAGGGATGTTTTATTTTTAACATATATGAAATTAATATAATTTCCTAATCCCACAAAAATTTTATTCCCTTTAGATTCTTTTAAAATATTTTACAGAATTTTTTTTATAGAAACATAATTAAAAAAAATTCACTTTTATCTTTATACATTCTTTAAAATTAATTATTTTTTTATAAAATCTGCTGTCCCGGTGAATTTATGTTTATCCCTAATATATTGGATAATTTTGTGGTCAATATGATTATCTTGAAACATCCACTTTCTTATTATCATTGAACATTACATTTCACAAAAATATTGATATTCATTTTATCATGAATTTTTTTATTTCATAAACCATTTATCATTTATACATATATAATGTTTTTGGAAATCCATTTTATGGATGAGAGAAATATTGATAATTGGTATTATTCACTCAATGAAGAAATATATTGATAAGGAATATAATTTACTAATTAAATTTACCAGTCAATATATGATGAATGAATTGGAAATGCAGCGATGGTTAGGGCTCCATTATTTATAGCACATGAATGCATTGATATGTCTCCAAAGATAGATGTTTTGGCCAAATTAAATGGTTTTATATTGTATACCTACACATCAATTAAACATACTTTCCATAAGGATTTGATGGTATATACATCAGGATGTATGAGATCATTAAATTAAATATTAACCATTTCCTTCATTGAGAATTAATTTATTATTATACAAGATATTACTGCATTGATATTATTTATAAATTCATTTTTTACTAAATTTATTGATTATGTGAAATGTGTTTTCTATTATTTTCCATTCCATATTGATTATTCCTTATTAATTCAGGACATACTTGGTTGTACATAACTATTACTGAGCATATGAGGTCACCCTTTATTTTTTTTCTTTTCCTTAAGATATGAAGAATGATATTATGAATAATATCAATGATTCAATATTGTTTTATTCCATGTATTTTATATTTACGATTAAATGTGGGAATGATTTGTGTTTCTTTTTTTTCAAGACTAATAAAAAAATGTTCCTACATGGGATATAACTATATCTTATACCAGTGTAATTAAATGAACACCATCCCTAGTCTACTGTAGTTTAATTTTGTACAGTTACTCTCTTTAGTATTAAGGTATATGTCTATTTTTTAATGAAACTTAACAATGTTAAAAAAATATTTTTTTTTCAAAATAGATATTAATATTTTTAAATATTGATGATTTATTCATTTTTTAAAATTATATTCATTATTTTTAGTTACTAATTATTTAGTTAAAGAAGAATAAAATCATAGTGTTTTTGTTACTATTACCTTTTGTTTATCGTTGTCAAGTATTCACTTTTATTCACTTATATTAGTAATCAAAATAGATATAATTTTTATTATATTTTTAACAATAAATTTTCTTAATTATAAAAAACTTTTAATTATAATAAAACATAAGTACATAGAATTTAATTAAGGTAGAATAAATCAAATTTAAATTATAGACATATATGACGATTAACATTAATTGGTGGGCCTACTATTTTGGAGTCCTGTTGTACTATAGAAAATACGATATCAAAAGTAGTAGATGTAGGATTACTCATTTACTAAAAATTAAACTTTATATTGGTATATAATAGAGCTTTCTAATTGAATTTGATGATAATAATAACCCTGTAGGACCAAATTTGAAGTATTCTAGGTGCTTCATTGATATGCAGAGTCCTAGTAAGAATGGAATATTTTTTCAGGATTGGGGGATTATTGTCTAACCAAGGAATGATCAGTTTTGGGAGTGTTTAACAGTAATATTTCTAAAATAAAATTTTTCTAATGGATTAAAAATTATATATTTAATATAACTAATATTTAATATATATAACTATAGATAAAACTAAAATTTACCTATATAAAATCAATTAAGAGGTGGTTGACGTATATTTTTTAACTTTTATTGTGGGATTTTAAATACAAGTTGACTTCTTATATATTTTGGGGAATAAATAAAATGAAAATTCATGTCATATAGATGAGTTTTTCTATCCAGATACATGAATGAATTGTTTTACTATCAAACTAGAGAAATGATTTCTTGTATGATAATTATTATTAATAAAATATATTTTTTTAAATATATTTTAATAACTTGGTGATATATCAATATATTATAATATAATAGGAATATAGGTGTTCTCTCCTAGAGAACTAATCATAGAATGTATATTGTCACAACCTGAAAAAAACATTACCAATTATTTTTTTGACTTAAACTTTTATTTTCATTTCTATACAATAAAAAAGTTTGGAAAATTATATGTTTTTACTAGTTACACGGTTAACCTATATAGTTTGGAAAACTGTAAGGTTACCGTGAAGATGGCTCCACATTTTTAACATAACTGTTTTTAATGGTCATTGAGTTTTTTTCCCAATCATGAAACTAAACCATGTAGATGCCTTGGTTTTCCTAGTAATGGTCACGTAGTTGGTGTATGTATTGGTAATCCATTGGTCCAAACCTTTCGACTTAGTAAGTTTTAAACAATTTCAAATTCTAGTCATGCATTACTTTATTTAACCTTTAAACCACAACCCCTCTCACCCTCCTCGACCCCTACATTATTAAAAAATGACCAAATAAACCTAATTAACCACCCCTTTCCTATACTTATGATTTGAGTCATTTATTCTTGTGATTCTTAGTATATTCCGTCTTGGTAAGTATAACATCCTTAAACCCTCACTCCCAAATCTAGTGATAAAATTTAATCTTTACATTTCTAGATTTGATACAGATAATCATAAACCAAATTTTGTTATCCAAAACATAAAAAATTGTATAAAAATATTTGATCACTTATATACCCAAGGAACATTTTTGTTTAGTGTTTTATAAAATTAGGGAAAAATCTTACATAAAAATTCCCTTGTATTTATGTTATCATTATCTCGAGTATAACCAACTTTTGTTATCCCGTGTTAGTTCTTTATCATCTCAGATATGAAAACATTATATACATATCTTACTTAACATATATCTGTATAAATTGTTGAAAAATAAACATTAAATGATGTTGATCTCAAATGATCACTAAAATTAGACGTAAGCATTTATAATTCAATAAATTTAGTGAGTAAGAGATGATTTATGGGTATGAAGACAATGAGTATAGCATAAAAACATTTATACCTATCAAAACCTAGATCATAAGACATATGGTATGCAATAAATTTTTTCAATGAAAATAGTTATAAGAGTCATTATTAATAATCCATTTGAAAAAAATAATCATTAAAGGAATCATTATAAAAAATATCATAGAGAAATGCTTTGTTATCTTAGAACATTGACTATATCACCACATTTTAAATCTTGTTTGAAATTACTAGAGCCAAATAAAATCCATAGGGGAAAACTTTCCATTTCTAACCCTATATGTTTCAATTAAGGATAAGTCACACTACCCAATTCATTGGATTGATATATTGGGATCACCCAACATTATGGAAAATTTCAGGCTGACCCAATGTCCTTGAGAATCCAAATTTATTTATGCATTTTGGATAAATTTGTTTAAGTTTTAATAATTATCTCTTTAATAATTTTCTAGGTTTTGGTTCGTTTATATAGGAAATAAGAATTTAAGACTAAAATTAAGAATTTATAAAAATTTGAAAAAACAATATTTACATGACATGAAAGGATTTTATGATGTGTATTCCTCATTCACATCATTTCGATGAAGCCACAATCCAATCCATGAATATTTATTTGAAATGAATCTATTTCAAGACATGTACATATATTACACATTATCATATTTTCAAAATCATAATCGCAATGAAAGAGAACAAAATACATGAAGTTTAGGTTTTACACGATATAAAATGTTCGAGATATCACCCAGTCAAAGATGCAAGCCATGGATTTTACAAGATAAAATATTTTATAGAGGATATTGTGGATATGAAATAAACAATGTAAATCATACTTTCAAACAATGTAGAAGTCTATATGTAATCTACTTAAATCCGTTAACTAATGTGATGAATTTACAAATCGTGTAATTTTCAAAACTATATATATTTAAATGCATCCCGTACATACAATTGTTCCTTATTAAATTATTTATCTCTTTTATTCTTCTATTTATCTTCTTTTTCTATTCTAAAGTAGTTTTAATTCATCCCTTTACTCTTTTTAAGAAACACATTTCACTATTTATTATTGTACATCATTTATTTTCGGTTTTATTTCTACCTTCTATTTTGATGGACAATTCAATACTAATCATCATTCAACATCAATGATTGTGCCGTTTATTCATTATTTCTTCAATAAATGTATGTTTCTGATATAATATTAATTTATTTAACTACAAATTTATTATTTCTAATTTTTTCTATGGTATATGTTACTCATTTTTAGAAATCATTGCTTTTTATTAGCATCATCATGTGTTGCTAATCTACTTAGGGCTAAGGGATGAGAGTAAGGGTGCAATACTTCTTAATTAACCTATAAATCAAAAAATAGTAACCCTATGGATAGTAATTTGGTTAAAAATAATTTTTTATTACATTCATTTGAAGGAACATAACCTAATTAGAGTTTATAAGGCTGTTACTATTAGCTCATGAAACTTTCTACAATAGAAGTTAAGAATAATACATCTAGGTTGTTAACTATATCTTGATGAAGGAATTGTTTCACCCTAGTTTGATCCAATTTGTTTGAAAATAACCAATTGGTGACCATTAATCCACTTAACATCCTAATTGATAAGTATATCCTAAGGTAGATTTAAGATTATCCTATGCGTAATAACTTGAAATTGACCTTGATCCCTTCTTTGAAATCTGGTTTAAACCTAATTTATATAGTCTCTTCTAAAACCAAACATGAAAAGTAAAGATTAGTAATCTATCCATAGGATTTGAATCGATAAGGTTTCATACCTTCTAGTAGTCCACATTGGTTCAATCTTACACTGTATATTTACTACACCCTTTTAGTCAAGTGTTTATTGGGTTATAAATTTATAATTTGATAACACCAAAAGGATTTAATGATTCCTTTTGGTCACATATTCTTTTTGTTTCCATTGGATGCAATTTCCTAGTTATAGTTGCCTTAGAATTGAACATTGGATTAACTCACCCCCACCATTTCTTCATTTTCCCTTTCCCCATTATATTTTAATTTTATCTAACAGAATCACCAATGTATTCTCTACATTTTTATGATTAGTGCATGTGCCAAGGTCTCCTGACTCTCTCTAGAATCCTTGATGCACAAGAATATAAAACTTTTGATCCTGATATTGATAAAACTATATCCATTCATTGAATCTTAAGAATGTGTGGACACAACAATATTGAACTAGAACACCCCCAAAACCTTAAATAAGCACCACCCAACATTTAGAAAGAGTTTCCAGTACTGAAGGAGAACACCATAATGGATTACAACTTACATACCATTAATGATGATACACCAAACATTTTGAAACCTATTATTTAGGGGAAGACCCTTGAAATCAAACATGGACTTATCCACTTGATCCAGAACTTTGGGAAGTTTAGTGGGAGATAAAGAGAAGAACCCCATAGACACATATCCTATCTTTTAGGTATGTGATACCTTTAACAACTAGGATGTATCCTTTGAATCCATTATATTATTATTATTACCTTTATACATACACAATTGAGCCAAATATTATCTCAAAAACAAATATCCCAAGTCAATCATAACTTGGTATGATCTAGCTAATAAATTCTTAGATAAATACTTCACATAAAGATGAACCTATAATCTTAGTAATTACATTCAAAACTTTTCCAATTGGTTGAAGAATTATCTTGGGAAGTATGAGATTGGTTCAAGGAATTGACATGAAAATTACAACATCACAGAAATGATGTGGGGCTACAACTGCCAAAATTATATCAAGGAAACCAAACTATTTCCTAATCTATATTGGAGATCACCATTGGTGGATGAATAACCATCAAGAATCCATAAGTTAGAAGATAACTTCTAGATGATGTCTCCCATGGTTCCATTCTATAGAAGAGTGATCTAGGACCACCAAATCACAGAATACATCAATTTGTAGAGAGTACCCATCTAATGTCCCAAGTGGAGGCTCTATAGCAACCTAGGATTTACATACATGGATATTAAAAAATATTAAATGAATATTTAGAATGTTACCAAAATACATGCCTGAGGACCATAATAGTTTTTTGTAATTAGAAACTTGGAAACATAATATTTTATCCAAGTGAAAGATCTTCAACATATCCTATAAATATCTCCACCTGTATTACTTCTACCTAAAACCATTCTTCATACCCAGGGGAAGGAAACAGAAGAATGGTGTTAGCTTAGTTTCTCAGTAAGGGTAAATAAAAAAACGTGTAAGTATAACATAAACAAAAGGGTTTGAAATCATGATCATGAAATTTAAATATCATTCCCTATATATTAGAGAACATAATAAATAATGGAAATTCATAACACATGAATCATAAGGAAATAAAGAACATAGTCCTGGGAAGCATAACATAGGAAAAGAGATGGAATTTATTGTGTTCACATTGGTTTATTACATGCAAGAGAACTATAGTAGTTTAGTGTCTTTGGATACTTGGAAACAAAATCTTTTATCTAGGTGAAGGATCTTCAACATATTCTATAAAGATCTCCACCTTTAGAACTTCTACCTAAAACATTTCTTTATACCCTGGGGAAAGGAAACATAAGAATGGGGTGAGCTCAGATGCTCCGTATTGGTAAATAAAGGTGATGAAAAGCATAACATAAACAAAAGGGTATGGAATTTTGAGAATAAAATTTAAAGATCATGCCCTACATATTAGAGAACATGATAAAGAATGGGACTTTATAAGACATGAATCATAAGGAAATAATGAACATAGTTATGTGAATCTTAACATAGGAAAATATATAAAATTTTTGGCATGTATGTTGGTTTATAATGTTGTGAACATTTATAAGTAAAAACATTTTTATTCATTAAGTTACATAAATAAAATTAGGCCCCAACATCATCTTTTGGACATGTTACCAGGTCCATTTAAAACATTCTGAACATGTAATTAGGTTCATGATTAACCTTATAGATGTGAGACTAAGTCCATTCATAACATTTTGAACATGAAATCATCTTCACACATTACCTTGTGCACATGAAATAAATTCGATGAATAACATTGTGAACATGTAATCAGGTTCATGCATAACATTGTGAACATATAATCAAGTTCAAAAATAAAACTATAGACATGAAACCTGGTCCATTACTAACATTGTGAACATGTAATGAGGTTCACACTAACATTTTGAAAATGTAATCGGGTTCACGCATAAACCCATGGACAAGTAACCAGGTTCATGCATAACACTGTGAACATGTAATCATGTTCAGACATAACATTTAAACTCATGAGTCATCCATCGTTACCCAATGCATTGGAGGGATATATAGGTCCCACCCATCTTATAAAAAAATTATTCATACATGTGGTACAAGATAATAAAATATTCATCATATCATGACCCATAAAAATATATAGGTTTTATAAAAATAAAATCAGAACCCTTAAAATGAAATGGGATTCATTAACATTTCATCACACCATATCCTACAGAAAATATATATGTTTTATAACCATTTCATCAATGAATAACCCTTGAAAATAAGCGGGTTTTATAAATAAGTAACCTATGAAAGGGAAATGGTCTTCAAAAAGATCATGATATTTATCCTAACCTATTTATAAAAAGGATATGAATGAAACCTTTAGATTATTTCCTAAAATAGAATTATTAACATCAATATATGTCATCTTAAATGAAAAATAATTTTTAAATATCTTTCAAAAACACATCATGAGGAAAATATACTTTCTTCTTTAAAAAATGATTTTTAAAAAGTAAAAACTTTTAAAAAAGTTTATTTTAAAATTGATTTGAAAAAATAGAAATGAATAATTAAAAACAATAATAAATTTTCCCTTGAATATTATCTTCAATTACTTTTTTTAAAAACATTTTTGAAAACATTTTCGAAAGCATAGTTTTTGAATACAATATATTTCTGACTAAAGAGATAGAGAGACGGTCATATTTTTCTTTAAAACCTTATATTATGTATGAATGATTGAATAAATGGTACTAAAACGTGAGGATATATTGAAAAAATAGAGGAGAAGGAAAATCATAATTGTTATTGAGATATGGATTATAACATTTCATCACATGAAGAATAAACCTAAACAATCTCTAAAAATAATGAGATTGTCTCAATAAACTCTTATCACTTGGTATCTTGGGATAATAATTACCATGTAAGAAAATAAAATTTCATAAATCATATAATATCATAAAAATATGGATGTTCATAATATAACTTTTAAAATGTTAATATATACACCTAGAAGAAGATTTTAGGTGCATAAGAAAATATGAGTCTCAAAGAAGGAAAATTGAGAAAAACTATATTACTAATTTGGTCACAATTAGATCCTAAACCCCGTGAAATAAGGATCATAAAATGTAAATGTGAATAAACATAAAATTAATTATAATATAAATATAATAAAATTATGTTCATTACATACACCACATAAAATGAATGAGTGGTCAACATAACATGTATCTCATGAAAATTAAAAGTGAGATGAAACCCCCTACATTGTGTATTGACTCTCATCATACTCAATCATACCACCTATATAATAAATATAAATTTATTATTATTTAAAAGAAACATATTATTATATATAAACCCATATATGGTTTTATTACGACCATATATTACTTTCTTGTTAACGATCCTATTTTAATGTTTCACTTTGAGTAATATTCGCGTTGTTCTTCAAATTTATGTTGATTTGTTATATAATTGGTCCTTATACTTATATCATGATTAAATAATTAAAACTATGATAGAAATATAATGTATATACATTATATTTATATTATAATAATTTATATCATAAATAAGTACGAAATGGAATACACTACTCATGGAGACAGTAAACAGTACGTATGTAAGAACATTGTTTAAGTTTTTATTATCCTTTAGAAATAAATTATGTAAAATAAATATGTTTATATATATATATCATTATTACATTATAATTAATTATCATATAAGTTCACTAAACCCATCCTTAATACATTCCTTGTGTTTTGAGAACAAATCACATCGATCTGAGGGGTCCGTAGTCCACACTTCCTCAAACGAGATTATCATATTAACACCAAATGAAAGGTAAAAAGATGTGTGTTATAAATAGAATACATAGGATTAAATAATTAATGAATATAGTATACTGCATATATAAATATATTTTCTATCACAATTACCATGATGATTGGTGGTAAAGGATAACTGAACAATCATCATTTTGTGAGGTAGTAACTCATTGTGCATAGAAACAGTATGTTCTATATCCATTAGATGGTGGTGTGTGTAAGTGTAGGTTGAAATAATTTCCTAAAAACATCATATTATATGGATTATATGGGTGTTTTCACAAAATAATGTTATTAAAGACACTAGAGTGGGTGAAGAATGGAAATAACAGAATGGATCTTGAGAGAAGACGTTACCTATAAATCAGGTAACTACTTTTGGTTCGTTCCAAAAAGATTTATTGAGAGGATTTCTTCCCAAGTGGAGGCTTCAAGGTCCAAGGAAGGATTGTTGGGAAGTCTATTAGGTAGGTATTGGATGAAAATAAGAGGTTTTATATGTGTGATAGATGGGTAGAGGTGGTGTCCTTTTATAGGGAAGTAAAAGCACTCACTTTGACTTTTTTAAAAACAAGTTACGTGTGCACATTTCCTTACCTAAAAGTCAAAAAAATCATCACAACTCAAGAATAGAGGGTTTATGGACTAAATATGGATAAATTATGTGTTTTAGACAAGTTTATAGGTCATTTGGTCCCTTAAATTTATGGTTTAGTTCCTATTTAATCTTAATTTGGCCTTAACTACTGCAATTAAATTCAATCAATTTTATGAATAATTTTTGTCAAAAATTAAATTGGTCATATTAGATACTAAATATTAGTGTGAATAAAATGGTGTATTTCTATTTTAAGAATTCATTTTAGAGAAGCAGAAAAATTAATATTAGTTCTAATCTCAGAGACACGACAAAATAATGGGGTTTTAAAGTTGGGAAAAGTTTAAAAGTTTGTTAATATTTTATATTTAGTTTCAATATCAAAATTATACTAATAAATTAAATTGTATTAATAGATGTAATATTTACCTAATGTGAAAATAAAAAAAAATTTATAATATCATTTATAATTAATAATTAGTTATACAAAAATACATTTTTAACTAAAAATAATATTTTTCACTATTCATCAAAAAATGATGTTTCTCAGAAAATATCTAAAAAATTCACCCAAGGATAATTTTGATGTTATGAATTAAAAAATTATGTTTATTTTATCAAATTAAATTTCTAAATGTGTCTGAAATTAATATTATTTTTAAAATTGTTTCATTCAAGAAAATGATTTTTAACATAAAAGGACATTACCAAAAATATTATCTTTCATTATCAATATGTTTTATTTATATAAATTGATTATAAAAAAAAATTAATAGTTATTAATATACATATAACTATGTTTAATTTTAATGTTATAATTATATCCTTTAAATAAATAAATAAATATATATATATATATATATATATATATATATCTGTGTGTTTCCTAGAAACTTAGTGTTGCATGCATTATACGCCAAGAAAATGTTGCGTTTAGTGCAAGAGAAGTCGGTATTTCATGTGAAAGAAAGGTTTGGATAAGTGTTTTAATATATGAATATATATATATATATATATATAAACTAATTATTGGGTCTTGTGAAATTAAAAATATGAAATGATTAAATTAATTCGAAAAAAATGTCATAAAATATCGGGGTGTTACGGGCTCTTACAAAAAAAGTTAGAGTCATTTTAGCATCCTAATACACCACCAACCCCTTCTTATCATGTTAAAGAGATCAAATCTTGTGATATGAGTGATGTACTATAACTATAAAAAGTATAAAGGCCATGGATAGAAGAATTACAATCAAAATATTGTAATTTCATCAATTATAATAAAAATTGAGTATTTTTTAGAAACCACAACAATACCTGCAATGATACTCTCAATAGAAACTATCTCAATGAAAATAATAATCCACTCAGTAGTATTATCAGTAGAGGAGTGGTTAATAAACATAAAGTAATATGGGACCACTTGGTTACCCACCTAAAGGTCTATCACCATAACCAAAATACTAAATATCACAACCACCATTTCCACCTTGAGCTCATCAATAACCCCTGGCCCCTCCGCCAAGGACACCACAATGATCCTAGACTATAAATTCTAATATTTAAGTCCTTATCAACTCATTTATTCAATAATAAGATCATATCATGACCACCCAGGAGATGTAAACTAAAAACCATAGGTCAACCCTACCAAATCTTGTGAACCATGTGGGCCAAATCTCAAAAGTTGTATTGTACCGATTTCCGGGTACGTTTCCTTGTAATAATAAGTCACACCAAAGGTAAGAGGAAAATGATTTTGTCATTAGTAGTGGGAAAGTGATAGAATTCCAAAAATCATTCACCAGAAAGTAAAAGAGGGTTGAAGAAACTGAGAAACGTGTGACATTCATCAGTGACGATAAAAATGGTAGCATAAAGGATGTCAGTCGAGAAAAAAATATAAATTAAAATTCAACTGAAAATTATTTGATACAAGTGAAACTTTAAAAGGATGATGTATATGTGGCACCACCATATTATAGCCCCCTCCCACATTCCTAGAAATAAATAAGAATAGAATGATTGAGGGATAATATAAGAAGTTTTATGAGATGTTTAAAAATTACACATCAAAATCCCCTTCGTTGAAGCTATCAACAGAATTACTACCACTGAAAAATTTATAATTGAATTTATTTCTGATAAGGGGAAAATAAAATACATAGAATTCATCTCTTTAAAAAAATAATTCCACACTAGTTTAGCAGAAGCTTCGGCCTAATATATAAGACCATGGCTATTTCTCTATTCCATGTATTATTGGGGAATGCAACATCAGAAGATCCTTGTGTGATAATGGTGGAATCATCAATCTCATGATGATGAGAATATTCCAAAAATTAGTCCTTGAAGAACTGTATCAAATAAGGGTGGAACAACAAATGGTTGACCAATCAGTCAACTACCCTCAAGGACTTATCGAGGATGACTTAGTCAAAGTCCAAAAATTACTATTTCTTATAGATTACATCATCTTAGAATTGTATGAATAAAGCTATGTTCTAATTATCATTGGAATTTCATTTCTCATAATTGGGGATATGCTGATTGATTTTAATCAAGAGAAATTAATATTTATAATTGCTAATGAATATATAGTGTTAAACTTAGTAAAGTCTTCAAAGTAAAGTAATGACACATTGGACTGCCAAGATATCATTCTTATTAATGAGAGGGTTGATTTTATGACCATAAATGATTAAATATAAATTATGTTGCTAGATTAAGATGAAGGTAGTGATCATTATGATGGGTACTTCAATGAACATATATCGAGGGAGATTATTACACCATTTATACCCTCGATAATTATCCCACCAATGATAGACTTAAAACCTCTATCAGGAACCCTAAAGTAGTCACTAATAGAGACTGTAGATTCACATCTGGGAATTTTTATCTCATTACTGACTCATATAGAAGAATAAACACTGTTTAAGTCCTTAAAAGGCACAAAATCTCGATTTCTTGTGGAGTGGATGATATCAAAGTGATTATCCATAGAATATTTACCCCCAAGATTTTGTGGGAAGATTATTCTAAACCAAAATTCCAACCCCATAGGCAATTAACTTCCCCAATGAAAGTTGTGTTAAATAAATAAGTGATGATACTTATCAATGATTGGAAAATATTTTCAATATATGACAGTAAATGGGTGAGTCTGAAACAATACATCCCAAAAAAAGATGGATTGATAGTCGTTAAAAATGATGAAGATGAGCTAATCTTGACTCAAACCATCACTAGATAGAGAGTATAATTTGACAATAGGAAAGTTGATACAAAAACCCAAAAAGTTAATTTTTAGTTACATTTAATGAATCAAATACTAGATAGAATATTTGGGCACAAATTCTATTGTTTTATAGATAGATATTCAGGATACAATCAAATATATCTCGATCTTGCAAACCACTCCTAGACTATATTTACAAGTCCTTTTTAATGTTTTTCAAGTTGAATAATTTCATTTAAAATTTGTAATGAACTGAATACTCTTACACAGTGAATGAAACATATATTTCATGGTATGGATGAAGAATTCATAGACATATTTAGGGATGATTTCCCTGTTTATGGAATATCCTTCAAGGAGTGCCTGAGAAATTTAGACATAACCCTAAAACATTGTAAATAAAAATTCCTATTATTAAACTTGGAAATGTGTAATTTTATGGCCCCAGGAGGTATATTCATCATTATAAAAATTAAAAAAACATGTCATTTTTATTGATCCAGATAAAATTAATGTGATTAAATAATTTACCTATGAACACCACAATAAAACGTATAAGGTGTTTTCTGGGCCATGTGGGATTCTATCCCCACTTCATATAATAATTTACAAATATATCCCACCCATTGATACACCTAAAATCCAAGAAGACTCCTTTTTATTTCACTAAGGAGTGTTAGTAGGAATTCGACACTTTAAATAAAATATTTGTGGATGCTTCGATCATCATTTTACAATATCGATAAAATAACTTCGATATGATGTGAGACTCTAGTAATTTTTTATAAGAAGTGATTTAGGATAATAACTCGATCACATCTTTCTTCCAATTTATTACTCTAGTCATCCACTAAATCTGGGTTAGGTAAATTAAAAGACCATCAAAAAATAACTGATAGTAGTTTTCTATGTGTTTGAAATATTTTTTTCATACCTTATCTTATCCAAATATTGGTTTATATTAATTATGAGACCCTCAAATATCCACAATTTAAAAAGGATTCAAAACCATTGTAGATACATTTGATCATACTACAAAAATTAGATTTATATAGTCATAAAGTATACCAAATTGAATAATAATGTAATTATTGATCTCTTGACCAACCTTCCACTTCCAATCATCGAGGATAATGATAATTTGAGAATTAAGGATGGCTTTCCCAGTGAAACATTTTTTCTTATAAATATCCCAGAATTCCTGTGTTTTTTAGATATTAAAAATTATCTTTCCATGGGATCACTCTACCCACACTACTCCTATCAATAATGGAAGTTGTTTTTAGTCAATTCTTTATGTCACTACTGGTACCATCCACTTCTATTCAATCACTATGTTGATGGACTAATTCAGCACTGCATCCCAAAAGAAAAAAATAAAAAACTTGCACAACATGTGTGATATATCACCAGCTGGAAGAAATCATGAACCAAAACATACTATGTTAGAAATCCTATATAGAAGAATATATTTCCCTACACTCCATCAAGATTCTACGAATTTTTTTTGAAGTTGTGATTCGTTCTAATAGATATGAACCATTGGTAAAATAAATGAAATTCATAAAAATCAAATACTATAAGATGAAATCATTGACATGTGGGGAATTAATTTTAGGTGTCTATTCCCAAATTCACATGGTAAATTTTATATTGTTTTCATCTTTGAATACATTTGAAAATGGGTAGAAGATGAGGCCACCACCCATGATACAATAAAATTTGGCCATGAATTATATTAATTAATAATATCTCCTCTAAATTTAGTTTCCCAAGATTGTTAATTTTTTTATTGAGGAACTTATTTCTCCAATAATGATGTGATGGGAGTGCTTAGAAAACATGGAATCTAATATAATAATCTAACCCCTACCACTTACAAACAATTGGGAAAGTTGAACTCACTAATAGGGAGACTAAAAAAAGGTCATGAAAAGATGGTAAATACAAGTATAAGACACTAGTGTTAAATAGGGTGATGCACTTTGGGCATATCACATAGTGTATAAAATGTCTATTTGCACTACTTTATTCCACCTGGTGTACATAAAGCATTTTAACCTACCATTGGAACTTGTGCATCTCTCTTATTGGTCCATAAGATTTTAAAAAATGGTTACACAAAAATCTAGTGATGTCAAAATGATTCTTACAGATGAAATAGAAGAAATTTGAAAATATTCATGTAAATATGCTTGAATATATAAAGAAAATATAAAGAAATGGAATTAACATCATATTGTGCATCAAATTCTCACACAATGAGATAAATTTATGCTACTCAATTCCGAATTAAAATTATTCCATAGGAAGTTGAAATCCAAATGGTCTAGTCCATTCAAAATCATCAAATATTTTACCTACAAAGCAATTGAAATTAAAAAAGTTCAAGAACCTTCCTTCATGGTTAATGTTCAAGTAGTAAAAATTTAACATAAACTATTCCATGATGTGTGTTTTTTTGATTTAAAATTATTTTTGAAAAATAGAATGTATATATATCAACATTAAATAAAGCACTAAATTAGAGGAAACCCATGATAGGTCTCTTAGGATATAATAGGTGTTCATAATGTATAAGATTATTTAGAATCATTTCAAGTGTTTCTTGTCCAAAAAAGGTAAAATATGATGATATACATCATTTCATATTTACACGATGTGTAAAAATATGAGCCGGAAAATTAAAAAAAAATCACAGATTTCATGATGTGTGTTAAGTGCATTAGCTGAAACATTTGAATGTATTTCAAATGTCATTAACCATAGTTTCATGTCCTCACCCCTTCTCCCCTTCTCTCTCATGTTCACCCCCACCTGACCTACTCTTCCTACTTTTCCATTAACCATTGGACTCACCTCTTCCCCCCTTTTCCTCCCACCTCCTCTTCATCTGCCTCCTCTCCGTCCCTTACTAATTCCTATCTATCCAAATTATCCAAAACTAAAACTGTCCTCAATTCATTTCCTAAAACTTTTCATGAGAATAGTGATCCTACTCCATTGAAGAGTCTAGTGGTTTAACCTAATCCACCACCCACTGAGTCATCAATATCATCTAACAAAACCGCTTCTTCCACACCATATGATTTTGAGGAATCATAGAGTTCTTCTAGTAGGTGGTAGTGTTCTTCCCAATTCCCAAACCTACACCATGACTTCATTTTTCTACTCCTGAGAACCATCTAAGGTTGGTACATCTATAGTAAATACCTATGAGGACTAAGATTTCCCTACACATTACATTTATTGATAGGATCCAATTTCATTCGGAGGTTCTTAATCTCATTGGCCACATGCACCTCTTCACCATCACCCAAGTGTGCAAGGAGATCTACCAAGATATCTTCCATGAGTTTCTTGCCACCATAGAACTATCCATACAATACATTACCTTTAAGATCAGAGTCAAGCCATGGGATTTGACCCCTAGAGACATCAGTATTATGTTCAACATATATTCAGCTAATTTCATTGCCTCTGAATTCTTGACATCATAGAAACTCAATCCCATCAATGAGGATACAGAAAGACATAGGGAATTGATCGCTTTCACTACAGAGAGTGTTAGTTATCTATGCACAATGAAGAGAATTTAGATACAATTTCATGCTTTTAGGATCATGCATCAAGAACTGTCCTATGTCTAAAAGGCCAATGGAGATGCACATGGGAGCATTAGCTAGATTGAGGTGATCATAATTTCCTCAGCAATGGTTGTACCAGATGTTTACATGGAATATTGGTTTTCTATTTATTATAAGTTATTATGGTAGAAAAATCGAGATATGATGATGGGAGGGATCATTATTACTTATCAGGACCAACCCCATGGTGTGTTCAACACCAATTGGCCACATAAATCCCTAGGATGGATGAAGACAATATACCAACTTATGATTCAAAAGATGGGTCTATTGAGGAATGAAGGAAGTATCTATAGGTGGGTGTCTAAGTACATAAAGGTTGCATATGGGGCACCTGCTCATCAAGGCCCCGCCATAACATCACCTACTTATACCTCTACCACCACCCTTACCATTCCGTTGCTACAACCCCTATCCCTCCCACCTTTTCTACTACACCACCACCACCACCCCTAGACCCATTTTCACCTACCTCACCATTTCCCACTGACATATAATTGACCATCCATTCAATCATGGAGAACCAAAGGAAGATATGTTGCTATCACCACATCTCCTTCACTGACCCATCCCACTTCACAACTCCTCCTCCTCGAGTAGGACCATAATATTCCCACCCCTCCTTCTTTTTTACCCTACTTCTACTTATATCCCCACCATGCCTCTTCCCCACAGGACTGGTTAATAGAGATCATTAACCCTACCACTAGGTATGAGTTTTTTATTGAGAAGGATCAATGGGTAAAGGGACCTTCTATTCCATTTACCACTAAGGTGCATATAACCAATCTAGCATCCAGATGTACGACCGTATCAGATATCAACACCTCACCCCATCCATCTACAACTTAATGTTCATCCTGTACCACAATATCTATTTTGAAATTCTATCTTTCAACCCATTCCTCCATCGATGATATAGATTTTGAAAATTTGATCCATACCCCAATGATTAGGATGGGAAATCTGATGCAGAGTCCAGTTTGAAAGCCATGTTTATATCTTATAGATCCTCTATGTTCATTGCCACACCTATGAATCCACCATATGCTCAACAACATTGGTTTATCATCATCTAGATAGCGTTGAGAACCAGCTTAAGACGATCTAGTTCCATATCCACCTTCAGTAGGTTGAACCTCTAAAATTTATATGACAACTACTGCATCAACATGAGCTTAATGTTCAACCAATTTCTATGGTGGTTAACTGTTTCCGACGCTTTCACCGGGGCACACGTATCCATCAGTGAGGACACGCAGCTATTTCCCCGCATTCCCACATTCCAAAGGTGGGCAACATTCACTCCTTGTTCAGGGATGTTTGCTCCTTGATCGAAACGAGATGATGGGATGTCGATTCTTCCTTCTGTGGATTCCTTCTCTGAACTCTTAACCTAGTCTGGGTCTCCCTCATAGATTTAATACGTTGTTCATGAATCTCGTTCCCGGTGCCATATCTTCATGGATGCTGATTAATTACACTACTTCTATCAAGAAATTCCATGGGATCTTGATATGGTGGTGACCTTCGGTTGGAGTAGATGACAACATCAGGCATGTCGAGGCATCTCTCGGTGCGTGGACATTGGGGAACCTGTATTCTTCCGCATAGGAGGGCATCTCAAGGGTGCATAACCCGAGGCATCGCATGTCGAATGCGGGAAATCATATTCCATAGGCATACCTCTAAGGTTTTCCTCAACTTCCCATGTTTAACACAGAGTATGCCGCATGTTTAACGTCTAGCTGAGACGGTTACGCCAAAGGCGTGTCATCCAAGGATTTCCTCAGGCATCTCGTGTTTATCACAAGGTAGGATGCGAGTTTAATGTCTTATAGAGACAAAATGAGGGTGATCCGAATGTCCCATAGAGACGTATCAGAGGTGGTGTGTCCCATAGAGGGGAGATGTCACACCATGAAAGCTGATCTGGACACCCTTGAGGGTGGATCAGGGAGTGTGCACCCCAGAATGGGGAAACACCAAGGTTCACCATTTTTTGGGATTGAACCTTAGGGAGGTTTCCTATATACCCTTTATAGAGGAAAGTGATCAAAACCCACGTAGTTCGAAGGGGTGATGAGTCAGGGTGTACGTAGAGGACAACAACCCAGAGACATGCTGGGGCTTACACGTGGATAGCGGCCCATGTACTGTTAGGAGCATCGAGGAGGTGGATGGAATGATCCCACCGGGAAGTGGAGGCCCGGGTGATAATCAGGATGGATGATGGAGAGTTGAATAAAGTGGAGGGGGAATGAAATGGGACCATCACAAGGGCGATGGTGAAGTTGGGCTTGAGCCTCGAAGAGACCTCCTACGTATCCCTGTGGCAGGGTATCAAAGTCTGCGTAGTTCAGGATGGTGCACTGGAGGACCAACGTGAAGGTGGACCTTGGTCCGATGGGTGTTGGGCTTGAACCTCGTGAGGTTTACTATGCACCATGCCTTAGCACGGATCAAAGTCCTTGTAGTTCGGTTATACAGTCTAATATCATGCGGGACGGGGGTGAACCGACGTATATGAGGCCTGAACGACCAGGTGGTGGGCTTGAACCTCGTGAGGCTTCTTACGTACCATGACTTGACATGGATCAAAGGCCACGTAGTTCAGAAAAGGGCGTGTCGGAGAACTGACATGAATAAGGACCTTGGTCCAGGGGGATAGTGGGCTTGAACCTCAGGGAGGCTTCCTATGTACCATGCCTTGACATGGATCAAAGACACCATAGTTCAAATGGAATGTGGGTGTCAGTGAAATGACGTGAAGAAGGACCTTGGTCCGATGATTGATGGGCTTGAACCTCAGGGAGGCTTCCTACGCACCATGCCTTAACATGGATTAAAGACCTCAAAGTTCAAAGGGCTTCGTCAGCGAACCAACGTGAAGGTGAACCCGGGGGTCCACTGGTGGTGGGATTTAACCTCATGAGTCTTCCTATGTACCATTCCTTGACATGGATCAAAGACCTCATAGTTCAGGTGGATGTACACTTTAATGTCATGTGGGACAAGGGTATGTAGTTTAACGTCATGCTGGACGAGGGCATACAGTTTAACGTCATGCTGGACTAGGGCATAAAGTTTAACGTCATGCTGGATGAGGGCATACGGTTTAACGTCATGATGGATGAGGGCCTACAGTTTAACATCATGCTGGATGAGGGCATACTGTGTAACGTCATGATGGACGAGGGAATACATTTTAACGTCATGATGGAAGAGGGCATACATTTTGACGTCATGCTGGATAAGGGCATACAGTTTAACATCATGCTGGATGGGGGCATACAGTTTAACATCATGCTGGATGAGGGCATTTCCATGGTCGATGCTTACTCTAAGCCCACGTGAGTCATGCTCGGTGTGAGAAACAAGAGGCAGCAGAGACCTGATGATCACGTCACGAAGGGTCCGTTCGTGAGAAGCGAAGAGGGGATTACGCGTTAGGCGGCCCATGGTGCTGGGACTTACTCTAGGATGGAGGCCCAGGGAAATGGATGACGATAGTTTTGGGCTTGAGCCTTGAAGAGGCTTCCTACGTATCCCCGTGGCAGGGAATCAAAATCCACATTGTTCTTCTGATGATGGCTTACCACCGATTGGGGTTTCAACAACTTACTGCTAGATTGGGTCATAATGGATTACCGCTGGATAAGGATGTGAACGGCTTACCACTAAATGGGGTCACAACGGCTTACAGCTAGATGAGGATGTCAATGGATTTCCGCTGAATGTGGTTACAACGGCATACCGCTGGATTGGGTCACAACGGCTTACCACTGGATTGGATCACAACGGTGGATGGGGCTTACATGAGGAAGCTTCCCGAGTGCTGCTATGGAGCAACAATGGTGAATGGGAATTATGCAAGGAAGCTTCCTGGGTGCCGCTAAGGAGCGACAATGGTGATTGGGGATTACGCAAGGAAGCTACCTGGGTGCCACTATAGAGAGACACTGGTGAATGGGTCTTACGCTAGGAAGATGCCTGGGTGCCACTATGGAGCGGCAATGGTGAATGGGGCTTACACTAGAAAGATGATTGGGTGCCATTATGGAGCAACAATGGTGAATGGGGATTACGCAATGAAGCTTCCCGGGTGCTGCTAAGGAGCGACAATGGTGAATGGGGATTACGCAAGGACGCTGCCCATAATGTCTTCCTCATGTCTGGCCATGAGGTCATCCTGGCTCACTGGTGGGTTGAGGCCTTCACCTATGCACTAGTGCAGAAGAAGGATAATGCCAAGGGGCGTTGGAATCATGCCACTATAATCATGGCATTAGGAATCTTATGCTTGGCGCACAAGGAATATCTTGTTTGGAGGAAGAGGCATCCTATGTTTGGCACATTGGGTGGACTACAGTTTATAGTCTTGTTGATAGGACTATTGTCATCTCATTCATGGAGCACAAGGAATTTCTTATTTGGAGCAAGAGGCATCCTATGTTTGGCACATAGGGTGGACTACAATCTATAGTCTTGTAGATAGGACTATTGGAATCTCATGCATGGAGAACAAGACATCACTTATTTAGAGCAAGAGGCATCCTATGTTTGGAACATAGGTGCACTACAATTTATAGTCTTGTATATAGGACTACTAGCATCTCATGCTTGGAGCATAAGGTAGCTCTTATTTGGAGCAAGAGGCATCCTATGTTTGGAACATAGGGATTACTACAGTTTAAAGTCATGTAGATAGGAATCCTGGCATCTCATGCTTAGAGCATAAGGCATCTCTTTCTTGGAGAAAGAGGTATCCTATCATTTGTTAGATTGGGATTACTACAGTTTGTAGTCATGTAGAGAGGACTGTTAGCATATCATGCTTGGAGCATACGGAATCTCTTGTTTGGAGTAAGAGGCATCCTATCATTTGTTAGATAGGGAGTACTGCAGTTTATAGTCATGTAGAGAGGACTTTAAGGCATAAGGCACCTAGAAATGGTTGGTGTTGGGTCTTTTGCAAGGACGACCCTTTCTGGTTCAACCTAGCATAGGAGCTAAGTGATTGGGTTTGGAGGAGTTGCCTGAGGAATGGTTCGACTCAAGGTACTCGGGAAATTGATGATGAGGATCTAAAATCATGACATGGGAATGAAACAAGAGGAATATGTCGACTCAAGGTGTTTCACGGTGTGTGGAGGAGTCTCTAAAATCATGGTATTCCACAGGTGGAAGGTGGGTGCACATAAGGGCGCAATGGAAAATCCCGACATCCCGGCACGAAAGGTTTGTGGTGCGACTCTCCATTTTTCGTGGGGGGTCTGTAATGGTAGCGAAGGGACCGATGGGCGCGAAGGTAGTAGAATTGCAAAGGATTGGTCTTTTCGAAGTAGCTTTGCGGAGCAAAGGGGCTCGGGGCATGTGGGTCTCGCAGAGCATGAGCCTCTTGCGGAGCAAGGGCAGCTCGCGGAGAAAAGTCTCGCGGAGCAGCATCGCAGAGCATTAGATCGCGAATCATGGACTCACAAAGTATGGTATCGTGGAGCAGCATCAAGGGGCATTGGATCGAAGATCATGGACTCACGGAGCCTCGGCTCGCGGAGCAGCAACGCGAAGGAAGCTGCTCGCGGAGCATGGCCTCGCGGAGCCGCAATGTGTAGCTCCGCGGACTGGGAGATCGGCCGCCCAAAGGGCGATATGTCCATGGCCATCACGTTAGAAGGGGGGCGAGCTGAGTATTTATATGCAAGGAGCACTGCGATGTAGAGGTCGCGTGGCGTGAAGATGAAGCTTGCTCCATAGCGGATCACGAACGTGAAAGGGGTTCGCGGAGCATCCCACCTCCTCTGCTTCGCAGCGGGTTCACGAACATCAAATTCATTCACGGAGCATCCCGCCTACTGTGATTTTCGGAAGGTCTTCTCGGTGCGTTGAGAACGTCAAACAGGTTCGTGGAGCTTCACACCTCATTGCTTCACAGCGGCTCTCCACAATCGCGGAGGGGGCTTCACGAATGGGCTTTGCGAACCAGGTTTCCAGCTAAACGTTAAATGTCCATAACTCCTAATCCTTAACTCCGTTCGAGCCCTATAACCTACCAAATTGAAGCTTGCGAAATGGACTACGATCTTGGATCATGTTTGGTAGAATTTGGAAAATTTTGTGGACGCGTTTTCTAGGGTCTAAATTAACCCCATTATGAGTTCCCATGAGCTCGATCATACAATCACTAGTTTCTGTAAGTGGAAGAGGACCTCTGAGGTGATTTTAAAAACAAGATGGTTCTTTTTTATCCATATAACTAATTATACCATAGTCAGATATTCATGGGTATAAATCCATATTTTCTATTCTAATTTTCATTTGTGTTATTAGGAACATTTTTTACATTTTAGAAATTTTTTTCCATTGGTTTCTCCAAATTTATTTGTAGTTCATACATGCATATGTGTAACACCCAGAGCTTCCATGATACGCTTCTCATTCAATAATGCAATAGCTTGCATTGTACGCAACTTTGAGTTTTAACACACCGGAACTAATCAAAGTAGCCGTTATGAATAGTAATAACCAATTTTTAAATTGATAGAAATTTTATATTTCAAAATGGACTTCATTTTTGTATTCCTAATATTGAAATTAGCCTATGTTGAATTTTTTGTAATTTTCTGAGAACTTCCAAATTTTTATGAATAGTGAAAAATACTTAAAACAACTTTTTTAATAAAAATAATTTATATTGATAAGTTATATTATTGAGTGGTTTTAAAGTATAATTATAATATATTTTTACCATTTTATCCAATGGTGTTCATTTGAATTAATTTCACTTTAAAATTGGACATAAACAATTGTCAATCTTTTGATATAAATTGTTTCTTAAAAACACGCTATTTGTTGTGACAACGGGAATTAATTATAAAATTAAATAATGCAACTTATATGTTTGGAATTTCATAAATTAGACATAATTTTTGAATTCAGAATATCAATTATATCTTAGGGTGAAATTTTGGCACTGTTCTGAAAAACTTCAATTTTTGATGAATAGTGAAACCACTAAGTGGTAGTTAAAAAACTGATTTTTCGTTTAAATGAAATATTACCACTTCTATGGTTTGATTTTCAAAAATCCAACATAAATCGTTGTCATTAAGAAGTAAAATTTGGTTCAATGAGATTAAAATAATTTTTTTAGTGAATAGTAACTTTTAAGTTCTTAATCACGATTAGATGTAATTAGTGTAGTTTAAGGTAAAAATAAAATTTTAATAATATGAGATGAGATTGACACATGTACTACCCTCATTGGATGTGCCATTTCCGACCAAGACAATCCATGAGTCAACTTGGGGACCCCATGGAGCCACTTTAGTTAGAAAATGACATAAATACCTTTTATTTAATGTTAAAGTGAAAAAATGACACAAACATGAAATTGTTTACTAAAAAAAATTTTACATGGGGTTATACAAGTCATATTTTTGACTATAAATAGTCATTGGAAAGAAAAAAAGATTCCCTACATAATAGTATTTTTTTTTATAATTTTTAGACATTAAATAAATTAAATTATTTATGACATCATGATGATGCAACGATGACCTCATTATTTAACGATTTAAATAAAATAAAAAGATAATGTAAAATACAAGGCCTAAACTTGTCAAAAACCTATTGGATGAGTATATTTAGAACCCTTATCACCTTATCCTCGAATTATATAAGTGTGGGACCTTTAGAATCCGAAAAGCATTGTATAATAATGTAAAATTTCCTTACTTTCCAAGAGTTCCCCTCCTCTCCTCTTATAAAAGGCCCCCACCTCTACCACATCATTCACACTTTCAAGACATTTGGATCGGCCAAACTCTTCTCAAATACTCTCCAAACTTCCCTCCCTTACTCCTAGAAGCCTCACTTTGGGCATAATGCTTCCCAAGGAAGCCTTTGGCTCAAATCAAAAAGAGTTACCCGATTTGAAGGTAATGTCTTCTCTAATGTTGTTTTGTTTTATTTTTCTTCTCCATCCCCTTAAACTCTTTTTATTCCTTTATTTTGTAACAACACCAGTATCTAAAATATACTAGGATGTTGTTGTGATAAGGATTTGGTTTACACTTACACACACCTTCGTCTAATGGTTAAAGAACATACTGTTTCTGTGGGTGGCGAAATACTGCCTCACGAAACGATGATTGTTCAATATTCTTTTAACACCTCTAATGGTGGAAATTTTGATGACACTATTTTCATATATGATATATATATTATGTTTATGTTTTCCTTATGCTTCTGTATTTCTCATTTATGGAATAACTTTATGGTTTCCATTATGGGTAAACGCGATATTTTCATTTTAGGAAGTGCGGACTACCGCCCCCTCAAAGTGATTTGAATCGTTAATACCATATGTGGGATGTATAAAGGATGGAGTAAATGGTATTATATGCTATATTATACGGGAATTATATTATACATTTATATCATTATGATTTCATTACATTAAATACGAAATATAAATGAAAGTAGCGTTCATGCATACGTACGGCTTACCGTCTCCATGAACGGAGCATTTCATTTCTTACCTCTAAATATTACGTAATATTATGAATGAATGTATATACTGGATATATATGATATATATGATATCTAAATCATGAATATAATTCTCGATATAATGGATATTTCACCACATGAACAACTTGTAATTATAAGAAGTTTATTGTTGACACAAGTACCAAAGATCGACAAAACGACTGTTATTAACTTAAATAATTACATAACGTTCATAACATTGTAATAAGTGATATAAAAAGGATAATGAAATTGAAAATGGTTCTTAATAAGGCAGATATTAACTCTAGTTTATTATTCAGGAGGTTAAAGAACGGTTGAGTCAAGTCGGACACGAGGTAAGGGAATTTCTTAACCTAACTTCCATTCTTTGGGTTAATCTCCTACTTTCAAATTATGTCATGATATTATTATGTCTTATTTTGTATTTTTACTTTCTTTATGTGTACCTATAGTGAATACACATAATAGATCTATTTTATTTTAAAAATGATCTTTTTAAGGACTTCGTCTCAATCTCCTTTCATTGAGGCATATTTGGTATTATACACAACTTTATTTTATACGGTGTATAAACTCCTTTGACTTTTACGTTTATTCAAAAGGAATATTTTTATACGAAGCATTTACTAAAAATGACAAAAGGGAATGTTTTTGTCATACATATGTGGCGACAACGACTTCTCTTCCGCCGTGACCATTATTTGAGTTTCGGCTTCCTTTACAAGCCATACATTTTAAAAAAAAAAGAAAAATAAATACCTTGTTTTACCTTTCTTTTATTTTGGTATTTAAAATGGTTTTGAAAGTGTTTTTATTATATCAATGTGTTGTATTGATATCTTGTGATTGAAATGTGGAAATTTTATGTTTCCTTTATGCTTGTTTTATGTGATACGATTATGTTATGGTTTATGATATGTTTAAACCTATTCATATAAGGAATGAATTGGACTTAATAAGTGACGGGTGGAGCCCGCTATAGCTCCTCGATGCATCGGCAGGTCTCATGAGACAAACTAGTCTCTTGGCACGAGGCCTTGACAAAATCTTATTTGTGGTCTTGGCACGAGGCCTTGGCTACATGGTTATGATAGTATGGCATTATGCATTCCATCATTATGAAAGTGGTTATTGATATTGCATGTGATTATTCGACCAGTAGAATATCCATGTGAAGAAGTAAATGGCATTATCTCATTTTAATTTTGCCATATTATGTTTATGTTCAAGTTTAAAAGGCTTTTGTTTTAGTTATACATTGCCTTAAATGTTTATGTTTATTTATGAAATCTTCCGCAATATTGTTATCCTTACTGAGCATCTAGGCTCACCCCTTTCAATGTTTTAATATTTTCCAGGATGTGAAGAAGTATTTTAGGAATGACCTGCAAGGATAGTCAGAAGGGGATATGAGTGTGGACTATGAAGACTTTGTTATTAGTTTTTCACTTTATGATGTAATGTAAGACTTATGAATGTATCTAGTGTTTCCAAGGCTACTAAACTACTCGGTCTTTCGAGACTTGATCTTTTGTGATCATGCCAATGTTACGAAGTAATGCACTGACTCTAGGTAGCTGGGGTCGGGGCGTTACAGTTGGTATCAGAGGCAGTTTAGTACTAACCTTGGAAGCTAGATTTAGATAAACTCTGATTAGAGCACATAGCCCGAAGATAGACTTTAAGGATTAGTATAGAAGAACTTCCTAGAATTTTGGTATTATAGAGATTTTGTGAGTTTTCCGAGCAATACATCCCTGTCTGGATACGAGCAGGTAGAGGTGGCTCTGGAAAAGATGTACCTAGGGGTAAAACCCGAAAACACCGCTCTGAGCTAGACTCGAACGGGAACTGGTGCACGACAACGGGCCTTGCTGCACTCTTGGTTACGACACTCCTGGGGGATATTCTTAGGATAATTCTCGTTTTCTTTACAAACCACTATGAACGGTTATGAGTATATACTTCCTCAAAGAAAAACTTTTCATGATTATGGATTATATCCATAAATAGTTCAATTTATGTTAAGTATTTTATAAGTATGGAATTATGTATTTTGATTCATAAACTAATCTAGTTTATGCCATTGTATAGAAATGGCACCTAGTGGAAGGAATGGAAATCGTATCAATGCACGAAATCTGTGTAGGGATTGCCCTGCTGCTCAAGATAATTATTGTGGATCTGGAGATACAACTGGTGCTGATTAACTTATTACCATACTGGGACAACTCACTCAAGTTATGAATAATAACCTTACTCATATGGAGCACCCTGATCCGCAACGTGGAGGATCAATGTTAGACCGCTTCATGAGGCAACAACCACCAACATTTAATGGTGGTAAAAATCAATTATTAGCTGAGCAATGGATAAACTCCTTAGAGAAAATATTCCACGCCTTGGGGAGTAGTGAAAGGGAAAAGGTTATCATGGCAGTTTACCTCCTCACTGGAGATGCTGATCAATGGTGGTCATTGATTCAAAACACAAAGGAAGATGATGACATATAGAATATGGACTGGAGGGAGTTCAAAGATCTTTTCTTAGAAAAATACTATCCTCGTGACCATCGAGCAGATATGGAAAGACAATTTTTGAGTCTGAGACAAAAGGAGGATGAGAATGTCGCAAAGTATGAGGCCAACTTTACAAGGTTAGCGAGGCATGCTGCAGATTATATACGTAACCCAAGAAGTAAGATTGATCCTTTCTTTGATGGGTTAAATCCATTTCTCCGTCGAGCATTAGTCTCACAAACCTTCTCGTCATACGAAGATATTGTCTCGTGTTCTATCAAGACAGAAAAGGAATTCTCTAAGTCTTATGACAACAAAGTAAACCAAGATTAGAAGAGAACGGTGGAACAATAGATAGATAAAGGGAAACATGGAAAGAAGGATTTTCCATTATGTGATAATTATGGGAAGAATCACCCTGGTACTTGCCTAAAAGGAATGAGAGTTTGTTATAAATGTGGGGAAAAAGGTCACCAGGCGCGTGATTGCAAGGGAAAGAAAGAGGCTATCAATGTTGAATGCTACAATTGTAGGGAAATGGGGCATTATGAAAATGAATTTCCTAAGTTTCAGGGAAACATACCTCAGAAAAGGCCAAGGGATCAAGGACAATATTATGCTGTTACTACAGTTGAAGCAGAATAACTAATGTATTGGTGCTTTTGGACTCAGGGATTATATTCTGGTTATTAGAATAATGTGATATATATATAAGGATTGTACTGCAGTACTTGTTGATTTCAGTAAGGTTTTAATATGATGAAGGTAATTATATTTTTAGTATGTGACAATAAGAGAAACTTTACTTTGTTTGGGGAATCTGATAAATTGATTTTGGAATTAAGAGACTTTTTAGAGAAAGTATGGATAGAGGTATTTTGGATAACTATAAAGGTTGGAGTGGATTAAGTTGATCTTTGGATAGTATTGTTTAAGGTTAAAAAATTTATGAAGATTATTTTTGGAATATTATAATACTATAGTTTTAGGAAAAAGACAACCTGCAGGGTGGGGCATAACCCGTCGCGTCGGACAAAGCTGCAGGAATCGAACCCAAAAACATAGTGCGACAGGCCTTTATTTCCTACCACTAGCCAACAGGAAGTCCCTGGTTATTACAAAATAATTTTACTAATCTAAATGGTATGTGTTAACATTTGGAACCTTATACAATTAGGATAAGTATAATATTTTTGAGTTCTATTATCTTTTTGAGTGAAAGATGAGTTGAAGGTTGAAACTCTAATTGTCAAGCATAAATATATATATACCTATCTCTTATTCAATGAATAAATTAATTCTTAAACTTTAGTAAAGGGATATTAAAACAAAAAAATGTGTTATCCTAATACCTTATGCCTTGTTGAACTGATGATATTTTAAATCAACATAGATTGAAGGCTATGAGGCCCTCAATTTGACAGTTGATTGTGATTGATGACCTCAATCAATCCCTAAAAATATTTACGTTTTTTCCTCCAATTATATGTCTCTAATTTCCACCAATGTTCTCCTTATCGAGATCATAATTTGGTGGTGACTTTCTTATTTCCATTTCCCTCTTATTAAGACTAAATTTTATTAACCTTATTTCCGATGTGGGTTTTCCACAAAGGTATTTTCTATTTTCAACCTTTTATTTTCCAAGAAAAATTTCAAATTGCGAGGACGCAATTTATTGAAGGAGGGGAGAATGTAACACCCCGATCTTCCATGATACGCTTCTCATTCAATAATGCAATAGCTTGCATTGTACCCAACTTCGAGTTCTAACACACCGAAACTAATCAAAGTAGCCGTTATGAATATTAATAACCACTTTTTAAATTTATAGAAATTTTATATTTCAAAATGGACTTCATTTTTGTATTCCTAATATTTAAATTAGCCAATGTTGAATTTTTTTTTAATTTTCTGAGAACTTCCAAATTTTTATGAATAGTGAAAAATACTTAAAACAACTTTTTTAATAAAAATAATTTGTAGTGATAAGTTATATTATTGAGTGGTTTTAAAGTATAATTAGAATATATTTTTACCATTTTATCCAATGGTGTTCATTAGAATTAATTTCACTTTGAAATTGGACATAAACAATTGTCAATCTTTTGATATAAATTATTTCTTAAAAACACGCTATTTGTTGTGACAGCGGGAATTAATTATAAAATTAATTAATGCAACTTATATGTTTGGAATTTCATAAAATAGACACCATTTTTGAATTCAGAATATCAATTATAGCTTAGGGTGAAATTTTGGCATTGTTCTGAAAAACTTCAATTTTTAATGAATAGTTAAACCACTAAGTGGTAGTTAAAAAACTGATTTTTCGTTTAAATGAAATATTACCACTTCTGTGGTTTGATTTTCAAAAATCCGACATACATGGTTTTAATTAAGAAATAAAATGTGGTTCAATGAGATTAAAATAATTTTTTTGGTGAATAGTAACTTTTAAGTTCTTAATCGCGATTAGAGGTAATTAGTGTAGTTTAAGGTAAAAATAATGTTTTAATAATATTAGATGATCTTGACACATGTCCTACCCTCATTGTATGTTCCATGGCCGACCAAGACAATCCATGGGTCAACTTGGGGACCCCATGGAGCCACTTTAGTTATAAAATGACATAAATACCTTTTATTTAATGTTAAAGTGAAAAAATGACACAAACATGAAATTGTTTACTAAAAATTTTTTTACATGGGGTTATACAAATAATATATTTGACTATAAATATTCATTAGAAAGATAAAAAGATTTCCTACATCATATTATTTTTTTTATAATTTTTAGACATTAAATAAATTAAACTATTTATGACATCATGATGATGCAGCGATGACCTCATTATTTAATGATTTAAATAAAATAAAAAGATAATGTAAAATCCAAGGCCTACACTTGTCAAAATCCTATTGGATGAGTAGATTTAGAACCCTTATCACCTTATCCTCGAATTTTATAAGTGTAGGTCCTTTAGAATCCTAAAAGCATTGTATAATAATGTAAAATGTTTTTACTTTCCAAGAGTTCCCCTACTCTCCTCTTATAAAAGGCCCCCACCTATACCACCTCATTCACACTTTCAATCCATTTAGATCGGCCAAACTATGCCCCAATACTCTCCCAACTTCCCTCCCTTACTCCTAGAAGCCTCACTTTGGGCATAATTCTTCCCAATGAATCCTTTGGCTCAAATCAAAAAGAGTTACCCGATTTGAAGGTAATGTCTTCTCTAATGTTGTTTTGTTTTATTTTTCTTCTCCATCCCCTTAAACTATTTTTATTGCTTTATTTTGTAACAACACCAGTATATACAATATAATATGATATTTTTGTGATAAGTATTTGGTTTACACTTACACACACCTTCGTCTAATGGTTAAAGAACATACTGTTTCTGTGGGTGGCGAAATACTGCCTCACGAAACGATGATTGTTCAATATTCTTTTAACACCTCTAATGGTGGCCATTTTGATGACACTATTTTCATATATGATATATATATTATGTTTATGTTTTCCTTATGCTTCTGTATTTCTCATTTATGGCATACCTTTATGTTTTCCATTATGGGTAAACGCGATATTTTCATTTTAGGAAGTGCGGACTACCGCCCCCTCAAAGTGATTTGAATCGTTAATACCATATGTGGGATGTATAAAGGATGGAGTAAATGGTATTATATGAAATATTATACTGGAATTATATTATACATTTATATCATTATGATTTCATTACATTAAATATGAAATACAAATGAAAGTAGCGTTCATGCGTACGTACTGCTTACCATCTCCATGAACGGTGCATTCCATTTCTTACCTCTAAATATTACGTAATATTATGAATGAATGTATATACTGGATATATATGATATATATGATATATACATCATTAATATAATTCTGGATATAATGGATATTTCACCACATGAACAACTTGTAATTATAAGAAGTTTATTGTTGACACAAGTACCAAAGATCGACAAAACGACCGTTATTAACTTAAATAATTACATAACGTTCATAACATTAAAATAAGTGATATAAAAATGATAATTAAATTGAAAATGGTTCTTAATAAGGTATATATTAACTCTAGTTTATTATTCAGGAGGTTAAAGAACGGTTGAGTCAAGTCGGACATGAGGTAAGGGAATTTCATAACCCAACTTCCATTCTTTGGGTTAATCTCCTACTTTCAAATTATGTCATGATATTATTATGTCTTATTTTGTATTTTTACTTTCTTTATGTGTACCTATAGTGAATACAAATAATATATATATTTTATTTTAAAAATGATCTTTTTAAGGACTTCGTCTCAATCTCCTTTCATTGAGGCATATTTGGTTTTATACACAACTTTCTTTTATACGGTGTATAAACCCATTTGACTTTTACGTTTATTCAAAAGGAATCTTTTTATACGAATCATTTACTAAAAAAGACAAAAGGGAATGTTTTTGTCGTACGTATGCGGTGACAACGACTTCTCTGCCGCCGTGACCATTATTTGAGTTTCGGCTTCCTTTACAAGTCATACCTTTAAAAAAAAAACCATGTTTTACCTTTCTTTTATTTTGGTATTGAAAATGGTTTTGAATGTGTTTTTATTATATCAATGTGTTGTATTGATATCTTGTGATTGAAATGTGGAAATTTTATGTTTCCTTTATGCATGTTTTATGTGATACGATTATGTTATGGTTTATGATATGTTTAAACCTATTCATATGAGGAATGCATTGGACTTAATAAGTGACGGGCGGAGCCCGCTATAACTCCTCGATGCATCGGCAGGTCTCATGAGACAAACTAGTGTCTTGGCACGAGGCCTTGACAAAATCTTATTTGTGGTCTTGGCACGAGGCTTTGGCTACATGGTTATGATAGTCTGGCATTATGCATTCCATCATTATGAAAGTGGTTATTGATATTGCATGTGATTATTCGACCAGTAGAATATCCATGTGAAGAAGTAAATGGAATTATCTCATATTTCTTTTGCCATATTATGTTGATGTTCAAGTTTAAAAGGCTTTTGTTTTAGTTATACATTGCCTTAAATGTTTATGTTTATTTATGAAAGCTTCCGCAATATTTTTATCCTTACTGAGCATCTGAGCTCACCCCTTTCAATGTTTTAATATTTTCTAGGATGTGAAGAAGTATTTTCGGAATGACCTGGAGGGATAGTCAGAAGGGGATATGAGTGTGGACTATAAAGACTTTGTTATTAGTTTTTCACTTTATGATGTAATGTAAGACTTATGAATGTATCTAGTGTTTCCAAGGATACTAAACTAATCGGTCTTTCGAGACTTGATCTTTTGTGATCTTGCCAATGTTTCGAAGTAATGCACCGACTCTGGGTAGCTGGGGTCGGGGCGTTACAATATGTCTGAGTTATTTTCACATACTATAAACTATGTAAACCTAATTATTTTTACAATAACACATTGGTTGAACCATGTGGTACAATGGTTTATACTGTGTATGTTTTGTTTTTTTAGCAATTTTTGTAGGTATCAAAATTTCAAATGAATAATACAACAATTTTACCTATGTAATTACATTTACTATAGGGAGATGATAATTCCCTATTTTCCATTTATAAGTCATATATCATTATCATATATGATATACTCGATATATATCCCATTTAATATTATTAAAAAGTGATTAAAATCCACCTTTGGCTTACTGCGATTCCCAAACCCCGATCTCTTTTTTTTCTAAAACATGTTCTTTTCCATGTTTCATCCAAGCCACACTTGATGAGTCACGTCGAGAGGATTTCAATAGAATCCAATGTTCTTATGATCTCAACATTATTTTTTCACTGATACATTGTCTAAAATCTCCTCATCTAAGTAGTTCAACTGTTCTATCTAGGTTAGTCCAAATGAGGGTGTTTCCAAATTCATATGGTGTAGTGAAATTAAAATAAAATATAATTTCTTTGTGTGGTGTATACGTAACTTCACTCTTCTGACCTATGACACTGTCAAACATAAAGGTATCAGTATGGTGTCTGAATTCTTTTGTTGTTACAACCCCAAGAAGAATCATTTAATCACCACTTCTTTGAGGTGAACGAGAAAGGATAGTGTGGAAATGTATTGAGAACTTTATAGGATTAGATATTCATGTTTGAAATGGAGAGGTATTTTGTTCTTAATTCTTTCATGGATTGGAAGGTAACCGTGTGGATAAGAAGGCGAGGGCCACCTTGATTTTTATCTTCAGTTGGAACATATGGAAAGCTAGAAACAAATCTTGAGTGAATGGTAGCACAATCTTTAGTATGGAGATGAAAACACAAGATAGGTCCCTTTAGGGGACTAAGTGTCCTACTAAATTGATGGGGGAAATACCAGTCTGTGAGAATGATCATGCATGGAAGAAGGGTTGCATCAGCTCCTCATCAAGTGTATTCACTGGGCCGATGGGTATTATGGAGGCCACATTCCATTAGCTTAGATATAAACACCGATGTATCATGAAACCATAGTATTATAAAAGGATTAAGGGTTGTTTGTGACTCTAGTGGTTTAGTGGTTCTTGCTTTTAGTATCTTTTATGGTTTATGTGACTCTCTTATAGTGGTGGTGAAGGCATTATTTAATGGACTGAAAAACACTCTCTATAATAATATCTTGCCGACATAAATTAAAACAGACTCTTAAATTTTATGAAAACCCCTCCGAAGAATTCATGAACCCCCATGGTCAATTACCTACATTATTCCTCGAGCCAATGATTTTTTATGTCAATGAAAATTGAAGCATACATGGAATTAAGGGAATTTTTCATGGATATACTTTCCTCAAAGGGGAACTAGATCAACCATCTTATGATTTAATATAATTTGGGTTTCTTGCCATCTAAATGTGCTGATTTTGTTAAGGCTAATTCCCTAGGACTACATTACTTTAGAACTACCTGAACCTGTAGTGTGTTTCCATTTTTTATGTATGATTAATAAAATATCCTAATTTTATGAGGATGAAAAGTTCATAAGTAATATCATTTTAAGTGTGGTAGTTTATTTATTAAGGTGTACTATCAATACACTTGGATTATAGCCTCTTTTCATTAATCTAGGATAACATTTTCATTAAAATCAGGATTTAAATAAGAAATATTATTATTCCATTTAAATAAAATACAATATTATGTTTGAGATTATTGAAATCTATTTTTTATTTCATATTTATATTTTTAGCATGATTTCTGAGTTAAATAATTTAATTAAAATTTTTGATGATTTCAATTTCTTATGATTGAATTATTATTTAATACTATTTACTAATTCATTTATAGTTATTCTTGTACACTCCCATTCCTGGAAGGATTATAGACTTACACATTTATATTCTTTTACGATAATATTTCACGAGAGATACTTGGGACCTGTAAATATATCAAAAAATTCATTTAGATTTTAATAAGTATATGATCTAACAAATACACTATTAAAATGATCAATGAAATAATTTTGATATAGTTATCCTATGTTTCAAATGTACATCTATCATAATTTTTCCCAAAGTATCCCTGAATAATATTGTTTGGATGAAGTTGTTTCAGGCCCTATCACTTCTTACTCTACTCTTGGTACTATGCATGACTTCCTTTTGAACATGTGTGGGGGATTAATAATTTCATCCATATATGGGATGTTGTTAATGATGAGACATATGATGGAAATTTCCCTATATTTATATGATGTGGTCAGTGATTAATTTTGTAACTTTTTATGCATACACTATTCCTTTGAAAAAATAAATTTAAAAAATTTGTGTTGTGTATTAAAAAGATCAAAAAATCAACACTACCACACCAATGAATCCTATGATGGATCATATGTGGTCAGGTTATGGATATTAGATCTAGATTATAAATAAAGTTTGAAAAATAAATAAAGGAAATGAAAAAGACAAAGGACCATGGAGCATTCTTTGGCCTATCTTAATATATACATAGACCCACATTGAGATGTGGGAGTGTGTATACATTTTTTATTATAGGAGTTAGTTAATTCAACTATTAGAGAATATATTTAATAAGTATTTATAATTTACCATCCCCTTTTAACTTTATTTTAATCACTTTACCATGCACCCTCAACTTCAGAGACATTATAACCTTATTGTATAATCCCTCATAATTAATTTTGTATTTTTATTTGTGAAGTAGAGATGTTAGAAACAATGAATTATTTTGTTTAGGAACATGTATTAATGGTTTGATCATAAATCCAGTTAACTTTTCATTATGTTATAAAATAAAATTCATTAGGAGATAAATTATAAAATAGGTATAACATCTCAAGAAAAGTAAATTTTTTTAATTAACTAAAGAAAGAATCTGGATAAAGAACTGAAAAATAAGGCTTAAGTAATTTTCTCTACAAGATTTATTTTTGATGAATTAATTTTTTCTACTTTTATTTAGTTTTATTTTCTTGTTTTTAATTATCATTTATTGCTTTAAAATTTATTTCATTTGGTATCCCTGTTGAGGTGATTTTTTCTTGAGGACAATAAATTGTTCAAGTGTAGGGGGATTTAATAAGATGAATTTATATAAAAAATGTTGATAAATTTATTTAATATATAATAATTATTTATTTGATAAGTCACCATTTTTTGGTTTTAATTTTTTAAGAAATAGGGATTTAAGACTCAAAGGAAGAATTAATAAAAATTGGTAAAAATTGGATATACATGTCGCGAAAGGAGTTCAGGACGTGTATTACTTATTAGTATCATCCCAACATACCCACATGAAATACCATGAATACTTAAAATACATGAATATATTACACTATATCTACAAACATTACACATATTGATACTTTAAGAATCAGAATCCCAATGAATGTGAATCATATACATGAATTATGGAATTTACAAGACGTTGAATGTTAAAGATTTCACCACTTCAAAGATACAAGCTATGGATTTTTCGTGATTGATGATTGAAACGCACGGCCGATTGTCACCTATCGACCGGTCAAGGTTCCGGTGCTCTGCTAATGTGTATAGCAGCACTCGGGTCGAATCCGCGGCGATGATACTTTGTAGTAGTCGTTTGTTTTTAGTTGATTGTATTTTGATTGGGGGGGTTTGTTTGCAGAGATTAATTGAAATTTTTAATGAATTATGTTTAATTTAACAAGTTGATAAAGATTGGGGTGAGTTCATCATTAGGTTAGTTAAGCTTGTGATATCCTTGAGCTTTGCTTTATATTGCATTTAAATTAACACCCATGACACAAGATGATGTTGATTAGAATTATTAAGTGTTAAGGCTTTAAACCAAGACTTAACTTAACTTAAGGTTATAATCTCAATCAGATCTTATTTATGGTTGTGTATTTATGGTTCCAATAATCCATGAAAACCACATGTTAAACAAAACAAGTCATTAATCCATGACATGTTAAGTCCAACATACACAATGTTAATTCAAAGAATATTCATCGAGCAGAAGCTCTCAATCACTTAACATACCTAAATTATAACTCACCCCAATGAGAGATTTACTCATCCATTATGATGTTTATTAATCTGGTAATATATGTTTATGGTGATGAATTATAAAGAGAAGAAAAATAAAGGGACAAGATAAGAGTAGTGTGCCGAACACACACACGAAATATTTTGAGAATCAAAAAAAGAATTTCGATTGAATGAGGAAGCAAGATAAGGTACTGTAATTTAAAATGATTCAAACTATTTTAAGACCATGAATATTATACTACAGAAGGTGGAGGAGAATAAGAGATATTGAAGAAGAAACTTTCTTTAAAACAGAATTACAAAATAAAGGACTTACAAAATTACAAAAATGAAGAACACAAAAGTAAGTGAAAAGAAAGAGAGAAGGAAAGGTCCCTCAAGTGTAAACATGAGTATGGAAGGTCCTACCAAGCCTTTGGAAAAGATTTGGTCGTGCCAATATGATCTCCTCTCTTCTGAAATGCCAACCCCTCTCAAGGAGAGAAGGAGAGAGTATTTATAGCCCAAGGAGTGGACTGTTTGCTTTCCCAATCTGTCCCTCCACTTGTATCGCCAATTGAGCTATTCAGACAGCCGAATATTCAAATAGATCCTTCTTCAAAGTTGTATAAAATACTTTTTTACGACTACTCTCAAAATTTGGAGTCATTTGGACTTAAGGATCAAAAGTTATGGCCGGTTGATTAAAACAACTTAAACTGTCCATTTCAATCCAGTTTTTTGAAGTCCATAATGTGAAAGGGTTTTTGAATATGAAGATGCCTTCAAATCCGAATTGTTTCTTCAACAAAGTCGTCCACCTATAGCTCCTATTTCACACTGAAAAATCTCAGCTCGCTTGGATGATTACATCAGGAGATATGTCATGCATACTATACTGATTGTCATTCTCGGCCATAATGGTGGGCTGGACTTCAAAGATTTATTTGGGCCCCTTGTACTTGGATTTGGGCCATGAAATTTTTATCCAAGATGACATGTAGTGTCCCCCGAATTATGGTGTAGAGTTAAGGTTTTGGAACTTCTGGATTGAGCCCAGTAAATCAATCTTCATGAATAGTCCAGTTTCTTCACAGATTCTTTGGTCTTGTTTGTGAGGACCATATGACCCTTCAAATGGCAGAATTGGATCATGGTGCCTTCTAATGAAATGTTGTATATTGAAAGGAGAATACTAAAAAACAAGAACCACACAATTTGGATCAGTATAGTGATAGTTATAAGTAAAACAGTAAACTAACTCAATTTGACTACTTCTAAAAATGCTCAAGTATTATACTTAATATTAAAACATTAATATTTCGCACAAATTATGCACATTTCATATAAAATAAGTAAAGGGGGAATATAATAAGTCATGAAAATATTAATAACATCAATGATTAACAAGAGGATATTGTCAGTCTGAAATGAACATTTTGAATCTTATATTAACATCATGTAAAATAAAATACATAATCCACATAAATTCATTACACTATGTGAATAATTTATACATCATGTACTTTTCAAGAATATGTATATTTGAATGCCTTCACCGTATAGAGTAGTTCTAGGATTATGTTCTTTCTCTCATTTATTCTTATGTTCCTCCCTTTTTCTCTTAAAAACTAGTTTGTATTCATTTCATTCCTAGTTTTATCAAATAATTTTCATTTTTAATACTTACATTCATTATTTTTTATTTCATTTCCACATCTCATTTTAATGCCTGTCTCGATGTCGCTTGTCGTTCAACGTCAACACATGCATTGTCCCTTCATCGCTTCTTCATTCAGTGTAAATTTTTTATTTATTATTAATTGTTTTAATTATTGACTTTATATTTTTAAATCAATTTAAGATTATGTTAATAAATTTTACCCAATCCTTTTATTTTATTAATACCATCATTCATGGATAATCCTCTTAGGGTTAGGGTTTGAGATTAGGGGTGTATTTAATATTAATGAATCTATAAATAGAATCTTGGTGAGCCTATGGAATGTAATAATGTTAAACAACAATTTTTTATCTCATTCATTTGCACAACCCCATCTATGGGGGTAAAATTGAATGACCCTTATGAAATTGGAGTTGGGAAGGCTATGATAATTGGCCTTGAATTTTTTCTACCATATAATCTATGTGTACAACATCTAGGTTTTTAGTTATATCCATACAAATGAACTTTTTCATCCTTAGAAGATACATTTTATCCCGTAACCAATTAGTTACCTTTTCACAACTTTTTAGCATAATATATAGGTCTATCCCATGTTAGATTTTTGAATATTGTATACATAATTCCCTAAAATTAACCATGATCTATATTTTTCATCTGTTTTGAATACAAGATACATAGTCATTTCTGTATCAAATCCTAAAGAGTGAATGCGAGGAATCTTAATTGAGGTTTTTAATCGATATGTTTTCCTTCCTACTAGTAGTCCCTATGGGTTCGACCCTAAACTAATGCTTTAGTACACCTTTATAGTCAAGTGTAGCTTGGGATATAATTTTTTAATTTGAATATGCCTAGGGGATTTAATGATTAATTTTGGGAGGATAAATCATAAATAATTTATAATCAACATACTTGAGTATAACACAATGATTATTTTACATTCATTATCAAAATATTGAAAATAACTTTCACTCCATTGTAGCATGATTTACCGATAGGAAATAAATGTATTTCATGAAAATACATTTAAAAGAATCATCGTAATCCATATATAAAAGTAATATGAGTGGTATCATTATATAATATTCCCAATAAAGTATATAAATCATTAAAGAGTTTTAAATAGTTTAAAATTCCTATAAAAATGTTAAAAACCTTTCCTTGAATATAGTGTAAAATAATATTTTCCTTTTGTATCATTAAAAAAAGAAATTTACAATATATCTAGAAAGGGAAAATATTTTAAAAAACCATGTAAACTCATAATGAAATCTTAAAATCAGAAAATAGTTATTATGAAGGGAAATTTGGTTTGTTTGGAATATATTAAAATAGATATTTTTTTCAACACCTTTGGTACAAAGTACTTCATTCAGAAAATGACAAGGGTATTCCTTTTATACAGTTTTATATAAATTAGAACATGAGTCACATTTACTTTAATCAATCATTGGAGATTATTAAAATCAATGTTTCAATTTTTTTAATAAAAATATACATATAGAATTAAAAGATTCCTAACTAAATAAAAAAAGTTAGTTTTATATAAAAATATCATTTCAAACTTTTTTGTACATAAATAGAATAAATGAAAGAAAAAAAATCATAATTTATTGAAATAAGAATATTATTAGAAAATAAATCATCTATTTGATAGATATATCACACAATTTCTTTATCATTAATTTGAGTATAAATAATCCCATTAAAAAGATAGAGTGTAACCTAAAACCCTTAGAGCTTTGGTAATTTTTGTATCATCACCATCATGAATGAAATAAAAAAATGAAGCAGAAAATACCATTATTATAAAGAGATTGATGATATAACATATAAAATGGGAATTTTATATGACACATGAATGAAAAAAGTGATGGATATGGAATATTTTAACCAAAAACAAAAGTTAGGGGTAAAACCCTTACCACTTTGGTAACTTATGAATCAAAATCAATTGGAAGTTATAAATTAACATTGATATATAAATCCAATTAATTTAATGAGGTAACATTTAAAATTTATTCATGGTTCAGTATGTAACTCATATAATGAAATTATGGTATAGAATATGAAACATGGTTAAAGAAAATAAGATTGAGATAAGAAAATCCCTTGAAAATATCATTACATTTGATGTGTTAAATAATTCTTTAAGTTAATATCTGGAAATTTTTATGTCCACATGAAAAAATAAAATAAGAAATAAAATAATTTAGAGAATAATTTTCAAATAATTATTGAATAACAATTTCAATGAAGAAAGTTTATAACTCAATAAATTAAATTGAGTTAAGAAACCCACTACATCAATTCCTAACTCACTATGTAAATTATTTAAATTTAGTATAAAAAATTATATCAATTTCTTAAATATTTAATAAATCTTTCTTGGTTTATTCCATTATCATCAATAGTTTATTTGATTGATATAATATTTTACTTATTTATCCAATTCCATGTTAGGTGTTTTTTGGATGTCTAGTTCATAAATGAAAAATGACTTTGTTAGGCTCACTCTGGTAAAAGGGGTCATTATTCTATCATCTCTAGAATAATATTCATGGATTAATTATAATTTATATATATATAATAAAATTTCATTATAATCCATGAGTGGAAATAATTAAATATAAAATACCTTGTCTTGTGAGGCAGTAGTCCCCATGTACACACGAGCGTTGTTATTAATTTTCATTAGATGGAATGTAAAGAATAAAGAGAAACTATTATCTTTAAAGAAATATTATCATGTTATAGTAATAAAATAACATCCTTAAATCCTTCACCATGACCAAACTTGAGATAAATGATAGAAAACATATGTACATAACTACATGGACATTGTTGTTCATACATACACAAGTACGAGGACTCCATTTTCTAACTATAATAATGGTACGAAGATAGTTATTATCTTATAATTATAGAATAATAATGTTATCATAAATATAACATATATTCATTAATCCATAATATTATCCATCCATGAAAGGCTATGATGAGAAACAAAATACATCATTTCATGAGGCGGTAGTCTTCATGTATAGATAAGCGATGGTTTTATTTACCATTTGATAGAAAAGGATATAGATAAAGGATATGAATTCAAAATAATAACATCTCAGTATATAGAAGATACATATTTTTTTAATATTTCAATGGTTAGGATATAATATAATGAGGAATAATAAGAAATAAAATTAAATAACATGATTTATATTTAAACCTTCTTAGTATACCACCTTTGACTTACACATTATGACTTGTAAGTTAGTAATTTGGTGATAATAGGACCTATAGGATGTGGGGATGTATTTTTGTAAGTGTTTGGGTAGGTATTCCTTGATATAAATGGTTCACTATGTGTGATAAATAAATAGGGATGGTGTCCTTATATAAGGGAGAAGAGGGTCACTCATGGAATTACTTAACATATTAATTCACTAAAAAATACCTTTAATGTTACAATTAAAATAAATTAAAATATTTAAAATATAGGATGGATATAAGTCAACATAATATCATCAAATAAAATTTATACATGTTTATCTGTTGTTTTAACCCATATCTCTTAGTTTTAACCACTAGTTTTCCACTTTAATGTTTATCACAATAACAATGTCCTTTCTATTTAGGTTAAACAAAGTTTATATAAAAATAAAAGTGAATTATAAATGAAAAATGATTGATATTATTGATCAAATACCATTCAAATGGCCAAAAAATTATATATTTTTAATTTTGAATCCATTAATGAAATTTTATTTAACATTATATTCCACTAAAGTTATTTTTCAGAGTATTCACAAAATTTGAATTTCAAAAATATTAATATTATAATTTAGTTTAAATATGAAAATTTAATGGAACACTAATTCATTTTAATTATCATGAAAATTAATCAAACACCATAAATAAATAAAATATTACATTGTATGTTTTTATAATCAATTTCATAATTCTTATATTTCTTGGATAAGAACTATGTCAGCATTGCATAATAATTTAATGTAATTATTCCATCATTAAAAATTCTAAAAAATTTATCATGAAAAAATAATTAATTATTATTTAAAAAAACAATTTAAAACTAAAAATTACATATTTTTATCCCCATTAAAAAATATTTGAGATATTAAAACTAAGAGAGATAAATTTTATATTTATTCTTTAATGAAAATAATAATAATGTCATTAATAAATAAAAGTGGAAATAAATTGACAAATTTTAGAATTATGAATGATTGGGGATGAAAAAAATAATCTAATTAAATAATGAAATGTTTTTGGGTGATTTTAATTTCTAATCCCATAGTTTTAACCTTGTTCTAAACATTATACATTTACCATGGTGAAAACCTTTTTACCAAAGTTAATATTTATAATAGCCCAAAATGAAAGGGAAATAATTACCAAATTTCTACCTCATTATTCCAAATATAGATTATATTTTATTAAATTAAATTTAAATAAGTGGTATAAATTAACTTTAAAATAATCTCAACAAATGTTATAAAAGTCAATTTTCAAAAAAAATGCATTGTAGTTATAAAACAAATTTTATATAAAATTTAATTATAATATCAATTATAATGAAATTAATTGTATTATTTCAATTAAAAATGATATAATGAAATTGTAAAATAAATTAAAATATATGATTTTTTAAATTTCTAAAATGAAGAGATAGTTTTCTATAACATCGATATTTTTCATTATTCACTGAGAAAAATCATTCCATTTAGGAATATCCAAAAATATCACCCAAATATAATTTTAATATGAAACTTTTAATAATAATATCATTATTATCAAATAAAACATTTAAAATTGGAAGAAATTAATTTATAATATCATGACACAAAAGTAATAAAACTTATTTTCAAGAAAAATGTATTTTTGAATCCTAAATTTACTTTACTAAAGTTGTGTATTAATTTAATAAGAATTATATATATATTAGATTCTTGTTGATACAATTACATTAAACACACACAGACCACAAACACAATCCAAAAAGGCAGGCCATATCCCCCCCAAGGGATACCCACCCATGAAGCCTTATTTGATTCAGTACAAGACCTAAAGGCCCATTGAGAATGAATCCCATTACATGTCCCAAATTCCCACAATTTGGGGAAAGGTACCAGTGCAGTGTCTTGCCTACATCATGCATGCGTCACTATCTTCTTGTGTTATGTCTGTTTCACCACCAACAAGTTTAAATTTTCTCCCACCTAGATTTCAGCCTAGGTTTAATGCAAAATCACAGGGCACCACAACCAGTGAGGCAGACCCTAACCATAATTTATTTAATAAGAACTAATCAATAAATTTTTATTGGATAGACATTATACAATTATTAAATAATAAATCTACTTTTATTTATTATCACAAACTAAATGACTAGGTTATAATGGCTATTTTAAAATAATATTATTTCATAATTTGTTTATGCCCATTATTGTGTGTCTTATACTCTATCTAACATAACCCTATTTTAAAATATTTATGTATTATAAAAAACTCATTAAATTAATTAAATCCATGAAATTTTATTTTTATCATGGTAATTCATGGGTTTAATATTTTAAAATATATTTATTAAAAAAACTAAATATTAAAAGATTAAGAAAATCCTCATTTGAAAATGGAATGTTGTAAAATTAAATTTTATATGAAGTAACACATAATGGGGTTCTTAGATAATCAAAACATAAGAGAGAATTGAAAATATGGATAATGGGTAGAAATAATAATGTATAATGAATAATAGAGACTGGTAGAGAACATGATCATGAGAAATTTAGTTACCATAAAAACAAAAATTAATAAGTGATTAAGAATTACAAAAATTTATCATAAGTGAAGGTGACAAGATAAATTTTTTATTTCAAGATACATATATTCTCGTTTCTAATTACTTTACCATATCAACTAAAAATATAAGGTAATATACATACTTATTTATTTAATTCATAAGCACAATTTCAACCTTTGGTTTATTATTTAAATCCATTTACACCTTTATGTAATATTTTACTCAAAATTATGAGTATGAATATTTAATTACCAAAGAACTATAATTAAATTTTTATTGACCACGAGGATTATAAAAGGATGAAAATTTATTCCCTCATGTCTTTATTAAAGAAAAATTTTTAGTACATGATAATATAATTCACAAATTAACCATTGTATGAAGATGTAAAACATTAATCTTTAATACTTAAATAAAAACACATGTGGTTTATATTTGATTATTACATAAATAGATAAACTATGAGACTCATAAAATAATGTTTTCCCAAAATAACTTGAACAACTATAGAATTATATAATATAGATAAATTCACCAAAATAATATGTATAAAATTTACATAATAACATGAAATTATACCTATATATAGATGATAATTATAATTAAAAATATTACCTAGTAACAAAATAAAATTTTAACCATAATGTTTATCCAAATATCCATGTGACCATATTAACTAAATGTATTATCCTTTCTAAAACCCATTTAAATTTTCAAATATCATTATTTTATAATAACACATTCCTTAAATTTAAAATATTCTTTATTGAACATATTATCCACATTGAAATTATAAACCTGTGATGGTATCCATAACTCTTAAGCTAAACATAAAAATATTAAAATTTATCTAGAACCTACTCTTATATTAACTGTAAAAACCTTAAACCCACTCTCTTGGATTCAATGTTAATAAATAATCATTATAATTGTCTCTCTGATACCAATAATTATGATCCAATTTGAGTCAATAAAAAATATAAAATATCATTATAAGTAATGGATTACTTATATACCCCAAGGCCATTTTTGTTTATCATTTTATCGAATTAGTAAAAACTATTACATAAAATCACCATTTTATTTAAGTGATAATTTTCCAACTATACCCATATTTTCTTATTTCACATTATGTTTTCATCACCTCCCACAATAAAGCCTTCTAGAAATATCATTCCTAACAATTTTATTTATAAATTTGGAAAATGGAAACCTAAGAATGGGGTGACCTCAAATTCTCAGTAATGGTAAACATAAGACTTAACAATTTAAGATCATTAGTGATCTTGATATGATAATATAGGTATGAAGATAATGAGAATAAACCTAAAATAATTCAAACGAATCAAAAACTGGATCATAAAACATATGACATGGCATAAATATTTAACAAGAACAATATTTTTAAGAGTCCTTAATCATGATCCTTGTGAAATAAATATTGATCAAAGGAATCATTATAATATCATGAATAAAGAAAAAATATTAGTATCATGGAATATTATCTTCATCACCCATATTATAAATAAATATATCCCTATTAAACACATATTAGATACGTTCCCCATTAACTTCCTCACTGTTTCCTTTAAAGAAAAGGATCGTTACCTAATGTATTGAATAGCTATATCAGGCTCACCTGTCATACAATTTATATAGGGCTCACCTATCATCATGATCTATATCTGTATCACACATCATCACCAATACTTTCTAAGTACTATACATGATGTTTCACATATAAGATTTCATTTTCATCGTAAAAATTTTAAATATAATTTCATTCCTTTATAGATTAATTTACCACTAGAAAAGAAATGTGTTTCAAGATAATCTATTTAAAAAATTAATTTAAGACTTCTAGAGAAAAAATATGGATAGTATCATAAGATTATAATCTGAGTAAATAAGATGAATCATTAATGCATATTGAAAAATATAAATATATAATTAAAATAATGATTAAAACATTTCTATGAATTCATGGGAAAACACCATTTTATTTCGATGATTTTAAAAATTAAAAATTCATAATATATTGAGAAAAATTATTTTATTTGAAAATAACCATGTATACTTATAAAGGAAAATTATAAAAAATAATAGTTATAATAAAATGGAAATATGTTCTTGTAGTATATGTTAAAATAAAAAATATTTTGAAACATTAATTAAAAAGTAAGTCATTCAAAAAATGATAAAATATTCATTCTAAAACATTTTATATATCTTAAAACATGGGAAAAAATTAATTTAATCAATCATAAGAGAATATTATAAACACTCTTCAAAACATTTTCAGTAAGGTATGGATATGGAAAAACATATTCCAGATGAAATTGAAAACCAATATTGGTAATTCTTAAAAATATTATTTTTTTTATTTGAGTACATAGAGAGAATAATATAAAAGTAAAACTATTAATTTAATTAAATAATTAAATTAGAATGAAATAAATATTATTTGTGAGAGATATATAATAAAATTTCATTATCAGATAGTTAAGTATAAACAATATCAGTAAAAAGAGAGATTGTAACGTTAAACCGATACCGCGTTGGTTACTATTTTATCATAACCCTATAAAAAATAACATCAAATGAAACATTAAATACCATGATTATAAAAATATTCATGAGATAAAATATATTAGGGATATTATATACACCACCGAAATGAAAAAAGTGTTGAATATGGAATATGTCTCACAAATAAAATACTAAGATGAGAAAACCTTACCACTTTAGAGAATTTAAAATAAAGATATATTTAAATAAATAATGTGAAATTTCTCTATAAACCCCATGAATTTCAAGATTTGATATGTAAAAACTCATTCAAGGTTTATTTATTACACCATATGATTGAATCATGAATCATGACATAAAACATGTCTCAATATAATGAGATTGAGACAAAGAAAACCTTACAAAGATCATAAAATTTGAAGGGATTGTTATTATGTGAAGAAATTATGTTCATGTAACACCATGATATTTTGTGAATTATTTATTTTTCAAATTAATTTATATTTTTGATATATTTCATTGACGTGACACTAGAAATAGTTCTTAATATATATATATATATATATATATATATATTAAAACACTAATTGAAATTTTACTTTCACACATCATTGACTTGGCATGTGCTATAAACATTACCAACAAGTCTTGCACTACACATAATGCCAACTTGTCTTGCACTACCCATGACACTGACTTGGCATATGTTACATGATACACCGTTTTTTATAAGTAACATAATTTTATTATTATAATTATTTAAGTGAAGTAATTATAACCTATTTGTTAAAATTTGTTATATGAACTATAATAAATAATTTTAAAATATTATTTATAATTTTTTTAAATAGATAAATAATACTGGTAATGAACGATATGATTTTTGGTAATGTCTTTTTATTATTAACAATACCATTTTCTCGAATGAACCACTTTTAATAATAAAATTAATTTTAAAAATAATTAGAAGTATAATTTTATAAAATGAACTTTTTTTTGATTTTATAATTTCTAAATTATCTTAGGGTGATGTTTTTAGGATTTGTTCATAAAATTTCATTTTTTAATGAATAGTGAAAAATATTTCCTTTTAGGTAATAACTTAATTTTCATTTAAATAATTATTAATGATAAATTATATTTTTTATTTATTATAAGATAAAATTAGTTCAACAATAAATATATTAGGACAATTTAGGTCATTATAATTAATTTCACTTTAAATTTAATATAAAAAATTAATAAACTTTTGTATGTTTTACTTTTAAAACTCACTTTCTCACCATATTTTTAGGATTAAAATTAATATTAATTTTCCTGATTATATGAATTGAATTTAAAATAAAATAAAATAAACCATTTTAATAAGTATAAAATTTATCCTCTAATAGTTTCAATATATTTTTTGACCAAAAATATTAGTAAATTTGATTAAAATTAAACACAATGATTAAGGTAAAATTTAGCGTAATTAGGAAATAAACCATAATATTTGGGGACCAAATGACCTATATAATTGTCTAAAAACCTTTGGATGTCCATTATTAGGCCATAAAAATTACATTATTGATTTATGTTTGTTTGGTATGACTTTTATTAGGTATGAACATGTGTACACCTAACTTGTTTCAAAAAATTCATGTGAGTCCTTTTCCTTCCCTATAAAAAGCTACCACCTCTACCTCTTATTCACACCTCTAAAATCAATTATTTTTTGACTAATAAATTACCAATAAAATTCCAAAAATACCTCAATTTATTTTATAATGATTTACCCTATACAAAATGAAATCCAAGGAAGCCTTTTGACACAACCCAAAATGAGTAACCTGATTAAGATGTAACGTCTTCTCTCAAGTCATTTATTTTATTTTCCTTCTCCGACCCTAAAAATATCTTTATTATATTATTATATAAAAAAACCAGTATCATAAATATACTAGTATTTTTTCATGTAAATGGTTTTACCTACACTTACACACAACTCCATCTAATTGGTAACGAACATATTGTTTCTCTATAAGGTGAACTATCACCTCACAAGAAGATGATTGTTCATTTTTACATTCCCACCTACCATGGTGTAAATTATGATGGAAACTATATTAATGTATTTAATATATTATATTTTTTGTATTTAATATTTTTAATCATTTTTACAACACATATCTTTTGGACTTTCAATTTTTTGTTAATACGATAATTTTGTTTGATGTAGTGTGTACTACCGCACACTTAAAGAGACATGACTCGTTCATACACAACATGGGTGTATTAAGTATGGGATTAGTGAATATATAAGAAATATCTTTTATATAAAGAGATATTGTAATTATGATATATATATAAATACATATATGTATTTTACTTTTTTTTCCATTCAACATAACATTTAAATGGAAATTGTGTTCATGTGTACGTACGGTCTGCCATCTCTATGAATAGTGTATTCTATTTCATATATATATATTATATATATATTATTATAATACAAATGTAATCTATATAAATAATATTTATATTTTTTTTCTACAATCTTAAAATCATGATATAAGTATTTGTTCCAGAGATATAACAAATTAAGACAAATGCGAAGAATAAAGAGCATATTTGCCGAAGTGAAACCTCAACATAGGATTGTTAATAGGAGGGTAATATAAGGTCATAACAACCATAAATTTTATTATATATAATAATATAGTTCTATAACAGTTTTATAATAAATTAATATTTATTATACATTTTGTTTGAATGAGTACGATGGGATCCAAAACACAAGGTAAGAGGATTTCATCTCACTTTTTATTTCCACAAGATACATTCTATGTTCACCACTCTTTACGTTTATGTGGTGTATGTAATTCCCATGATTTTATTATATATATATTAATATTAAATTTATGGGAATTTACATATCCATTTTATGATATTTATTTCATGGGGTTTTTGTTTAAAAAGTCACCAAATCTGTAAAATATATGTGCCTCAATTTTACTTCTTTCAGACTCATGTTTTTTTATGAACATAAATTATTTTTAGAGGTGTATATACTTTCATTTTACATTTAATATCATGAAACATATTCTTTTCATGATATTTTATGCTCCATTTGAGTTTCTTTTAGTACATGTAGTGTAGGATCCCATGTAAGCATGTTATAAGAGTGTATTGAGACAATCTTGACGCTTTTCATGATTTTTTATGTTTATCTTTCCTTTGATGAAATATTATGAACCAAATATCAAGAAAATTTATTCTTATTTAGTTATTATTTATTTATTTATGTATTAGTAATATTTTTCTACACTTTGGTATATAAGATATTTAAGAAAGTGTTTTACAAAGCCCGACATTATCCTCCCTTCGGTCAACAATATATGTTCTTTTAAAACTTTTTTCTCCTAAAAACGGTTTCCAAGAATATTATACTAATAAACTATGATCATTAAAAGAATATTTTTTCCATTTTTATTTTACCAATGTTTTTAATGGAATCTTCTTCTATCTTTATAAATGAGTTATTTTTTTAACCTTTTTACCATGCAAAAGGATTGTTCTTTTTATCTTATATGACATGTTAAAATTTATCCACCTTTAATCTATTGAAGATTTATTTTCATGATTAATGGTTAATATTTATGAAAATTGTTTTAAAATATTTTTTCAAAGAAATGGTTTTCAAAACATTTTGAATCTTCATTCTTATGTTTTCAAGTAAAATGGTTTTCCAAACATTTTAAATATTTCTTTTTTTTTCTGTTTTCAAAGTTTTTTCAAAGAAAAATGTTTTTAGTATGTTTTGAATATTATTTTTTATGCTTTTTAGGAAAAAAGGTTTTCAATATTATTTCATGTATTATTTATATGTTTTCATGGTATTTTATTAGAAAAAATATTTTCAAATGGTTTTTTGCACTAAAAATAATTTCTCAATGAATAAAGGATATTTTCCACAAAAAAACATTTTTGTAAGATATTTCAAAATTATTTTCCATATAATATGACATCTGTTGATGTTACTCTTGAAATTCTATGTATTTAACTAAATTTTACATTAATTTATTTATATGAATGGGTTATACTTAATTTTATGGTATTTATCAAACCCTTTTCTCCTTCACAGGTTATATATTTATGAGATCAGTTTCTCTTTCATGGGTTATATGTTTATGATATTTGTTTCTCATTCATTGGTAAATATTTAGACAAAATTGTTATGAAAACTATTTCTTTTTCCACATGATATGATATTTTTACATTTTTATGATAACCATTTCATTACATGGTTTATGATATTATTTTTTAGGATTTTGCGGCACATGTATGTATTATTTAACTATGATATGGGTGGGACCTACATCTCTCTCAAATCTATTGTGTATCAAAGGATGAATCATGAGGATAAATGGTATGCATGAACTTGATTACATGTATAAAATGTTATGCATATACCTTGTTTAATTTCCATAAGTTTATGCATGATCATGATTACATGTTCACAATGTTCTACATAGACCTCGATGCATGTCAATATGTTTCTTCGTGAACCTAATTACATATCCAAAATGTTATGTGTGTCCCCTATAATGTGTTTATAATGTTATGAATGGACCTGGTATTATGTCCATAAGTTTATGCATAAACCTGATTACATGTTCACAATGTTATGCACGAACCTGGGTACATGTTTAAAAACTTATGCATGGACCTGGTTTCATGTCCATAAGGTTATTCGTGAACCTGATTACACATTCACAATGTTATTCATAGACCTGGTAACATGTCCATAAGTTTATTCAAGGTCTTGATTTCAGGACCTTGACATAATTAGTGAACTTTTTTCTACTTATACATGTTCAAAATGTTATAAAAAAATGTTCATGACACAAATTCCATGTCTTATTCCTATGTTCTGCTTTCATAACTTATACTCTTAATTCAATTTTGTTTCATGTTATATGAACTTCCCATCTTTATTATGATCTATAATACTTAGGGTGTGTTCTTAAATTGTTATGATAAAGTTCCATATCTTTTAATTCATGTTATTATTACACATTTACTTTATTTACCATTACTGAGAATATGAACGAACCAATTTATTATGTTTTCTTTCACTAGGTTATGAAGAAAAGTTTCAGGTTGAAGTACTAAATTTGGATATTGTTATGGGATTTGTTAAATATCCTTCACCTGGATAGAATATTTTGTTTCCATGTTTCCAAATACACTAAACTATTATAGCCCTCTGACATGTATATTTTTAATGTACTGAATATTCTTCTAAAATTATGTAAAATCCATTAATGCTAATCCCATGTCGCTATATTTGGTATCAATGGAAAGGTTTATTCAACCATTAGAAAGTCGGATGGTAAAATATTAGTGAGATCCTAAGGTATATTTCTAAGGATATGTCTAGGGATGTCTCTAAGTATAAGTATAAGGATGAGTTAATGTTTGGGAAAATGTCCTAGATTTTGGAAAAAGATAGAGTAAGTGGTTTCCCAGAAATACATATTTATCTGGGAACTAAAAGTGGACATGTATTTGGAATAGTTGTACATAGGGGTAAAAAATCCAAAAAGATAATCCAGGTATGACTTTGGGGTAATCTGGTACATGACAACATGCCTTGCTGCACACACAGTTTGACACGCCTATGGGATATTCATTTGGAATCCAAAAAATCTTCATAGAACATCATTAAGGATTTAATTATATGTTTGTTGTGAATAACCTAGGCTTAAACTAAGGTTTCATACATTAAATAAGGTTTCATACTTTAAACATCCTATATATTACTTTTTATGATTATTTGGTTTCTAATTATGATAATTGTTTTTTAATCTATGTTTTTTGTTTTAGCCAATTGTTGGAACCTATAGAAACCACATTAGTAGTGATTATGATGTAAAATGAAATGCATTTAATCTTGAATAATGGAATGATATGGGGATAGGAATACAAAACCTAATTGATATACACTCATAGCTTTCTCAAGCTATGAATCATTAAATGTTTAAAAATAATAAAAGGAGGGAAAATTTTCTGTAGAGTCCTTCATGAGACATCATCCACATTCATTCAGTGGGTAATCTAGTCCACTTGTTTATGAAGACTGGATGAGTACCACTAAAAATATATTATCCACTATCAAGTGTCCAGATAATAAGAAAGTCTTTCTAGAAGTTTATCAGTTCAAATGTGAAAGACTCTATTAGTGGACTCTAATCAAGAATAAAATGAAGCAATATGACATTGAATCCATGTATTGTTATGATTTAAAGAACTTATTCTTCAATAAATACTTTCCTCATGTTCTTCCTACAATGATGGAAAATGAGTTACTTGATTTGTGTAAGAATAATGATGAATATTTTGGTTCATACGAGGATAATTTCACAATACTTGTGAGATATTCTTCTGGTATTATCATCTTTCCCAATTGTAAAGTTGACAGGTTCTTTATCGGATTCATGAAAACACTCAGAAGGGTGTTGTATATGAGAAAATTAGTATATAAAAAGACATTTTTAATTATGAAATCAAAGTTGAAATAGAGGTTGTATTTACTTATCAATATCATGGTTTTGAAATGATTAGAAAGATGGAATTCAAAATAAAATCTACCAACCATGCAGAAACTAAATTGAGCCTTCTGTTATGCACAAATTGTGCGAAGAATCATTGAGGGAATTTTATTAAGGGGACTACTAAATGTTTTAAGTGTCGAAGGAAAGGTCTCGAGCATCTGAATTTTGATCTGATGGGTTGAAGTTAGAAAATGATGCAAATAGTGAGAAATCCCCATATATTTCACCTACCACACTTTAGTGTTTCAATTTCATTGAGTTTTTCTATTATGCTAAGAAGTTCCCCAATCCAAGTATTAATGTGAATAATAATCCACAAAAACCTCCTAAGAAAAAGGATAAAGGGAAAGCTTATGCAATCATAATGGATTATTTGAACCAAGATAATTAAAATATTTATATCCTTCCCTCCTTAATTGGGAATATAGTGTCTTATTTTTTTCTAAATAATCCCTATGAAAGTCTTATTATTCATCATTTCATGAGGTTTCATGTGATTATATTTCAGTACATTTATTATGGAATAATAAAATCAAATTTCATATTTTATCAGTAAAAGGATGGACCCAAGTTTCTAATATAAATGTTTTTGGTTTAAGAAAAGATCCTATTTAAGTAATAGAGGGTGGATTATATTTTTGATGGGTTGCAAGGTTTAGAATTTATGGATGTTTTAGTTAAACTTCTGATGAATTTTGTAAGATTATAGTTTTATCTTTCAATATGAGGAATTACTCATATAGGATATCCTATTTAAACAACTTTGTATTGATGATAATTTATGGGTGGCATATCATGGGTCTCATGATATGTAAGTTCATCAATAATTTAAAAAAAATCACCTTAATTTTTAGAAAAATATATGAATAGGATCAAAGAAATAAAAAGGGTGATGTTGTTCTGAAATCATGAAATTATATATTCTCCTAAAAGTTCTTCAACATTATGTCAAAGGATCTTCAAGAAAAAAATATTGTCCTAGTACATTCATTTCGGATGAATCAGACGGTCCCTTAGGCCATCATAGATTTATGGATTTTTGATTGTTAAATTTTTTCTGGCCATGTTCTCTATCACTCTCTATCCATCCAATGGCCAGAAGGCCTTCCTTTTTTTATTGATTTTTGATAATCCACCTTTCAAGGGGTGATGTGGAACCCTTACAAGGCTCGTAGGTGTAAGTATTACATGTTCCATAGGCCTTAGAGGAATTCATTGCCCATAGTCTTTAAAAAATTACATACAACCCAGAATAACTACTTTGAACTACTCCTCCCCAGCATCTTCATCGTGAAATTAGCTCTCCACCTTCGCATGGCTGTTCGGCTAGGAATTCCCATGCATGTACAAGCTTGTCCCATGGCAGGTTCCATACCCTCTCATTCTTGCAATCCATTTAAGGGCTTAGTTTTCTATTCCAACCTATATTCTCCTATATGGGAACCTTGTTATGTGTTTATTTTGATAATCATTATGGATCTTATTTCCCATTTCTAAGGGATGTTTTAGTATTCATTTTTATGACGTCGATTTCTAGGAATGAAATTTTCTAGTATTAAACCTTTGATAAATCTGAAAAACTGTGAGGATTAAATTCATTTTAAGGGGTGCAGAATGCAACACCCTAATATTTTGTGAATTCCTTTTCGACTTAATTTATCCTTTGGATATTTTTAATTTCATGTGAAATTTTTAGTAGTTATATATATATATATATATATATATATATATATAAAATGAGAAGTAAAATATTTCTTTCACACAACATCGAATTGTCTTGTGCTACACGCCTTACCGACTTGGCTTGTGCTACATGCAACCCCAACATGGATTGTGATACCCGCAACACCGACTTGGCGCACATTACATACCACACTGATGTTTCTATGCAACATCATTTTATTGTTAAAATTATTTAAATGAGATGATTATAACCTAGATATTGAAATAAGTTATATGAATAGTAATAACTTATTTTTAAATTTTATTTATAATTGTTTTATATCGATAAAATATATTGGTAATGAAATATATGGTTTTTGGTAAAGTCCTCTTATGATTAAAAATACCAGATTCTCGAATGACCCAATTTTAATTATAAAATTAATTTTATGCAAATTTATAATTTTATTAAAAAAAATTATTTTTGAAATTTAGTATGTATAAATTAGCTTAGTGTGATTTTTTGGAATTTTTCAAAGAAACAACATTTTCTGATTAATAGTGAAAAATGATGTGTTTTAATTAGTAACTACCTTTTTGTTTAAATAGTTATTAATGACAAATAGTAATTTAAATTTTGTTTATTGGTCACATTATTTCAATTATAAAACTATTAATACAATTTTTTTCATTATAATCAATTTCACTTTCACATTTAATATAAAAACTTAACAAACTCCTGTACGTTTTACATTAAAAACTCGCTTTCTCACCATGTCTCCAGGATTAAAATTAATATCAATTTTACCTATTATGTGAATTTAATTTCAAAAAACTAACATAAAACATTGAAATTAGTATAAAATTTATATTCTAATATGATCATCTTAATTTTGGGCCAAATAGTTTAGTAAAAGTGATTGAAATTAATCACAACAATTAAGGTCAAATTAAGCTTAATTAGATATTAAATGTTAATATTAGGGGCCCAAATGACTTACAAACTTGTATAAAACCCATTGGATTGTAAATATTCGTCCATACACATTAAAGTATTGATTTTTCGTTCGATATGCCTTTTTAGGGAAGAACATTTGCACACCTAACTTGTTTTCAAATATTCCAAGTGAGTCTTTTTTCATCCCGATCTAAGGCAAGAACATCTCCCTCTTATTAACAACACTCCAACATCTTTGGTTTGGCACTGATATAACCAATAAACATTCCAAAATATCTCATTTTCACATATAATCCTTCCCTTGGGAATAAGTATATCCAATGAAACCTTTTGGCACAAACCAAAAGGAGTTTCCCGATTAAGCGGCAACGTCTTCTCTCAAGTCCTTTATTTTATTTTCCTCATCCACCCATAAAACTCTATTTATTAAATGATTATATAAAAAAACCAGTTTCCTAAATGTAATAGGATGTTTCTATATAATTTGTATTCCTATAGTTACTCACACCTCTATCTAATTGGTAAAGAACATACTGTTTCTATATACAATGAATTATTGCCTCCCGAAATGATGATTGTTCATTTTTATATTACCACATACCATGGGGGCCATTATGATGGAAAATATGTTTAGATATGTAATATATTATAGTTATTATATATTTATGCTTCTGTATTTTTTTTACAACACATATTGTTTTACTTTCCATTTTGTGTTAATACGACAATTTCATTTGAGGAAGGTGGACTACCACCCCCTCAAAGAGATATGATTCATTCATAAACTAAATGTATGTAATAAGTATAGGTTTATTGAATATATATATGATATATATATATGAAATAATAAATCTATTCTAATAAATATATAAATACACATATATATACATATATGTCATTTACTGTTTTTCCATTAACATCATAAATAAATGGAAATAACGTTCATGAATACGTATGACCTACCATCTCGATGAATTATGTACTTCCTTTCATAAATATATATTATATAGATTATTATAATATAAATATACTGTATATAATTGATATTTATATCATTTTTTACATTTTAGAAATCATCATATAACTATAAGGGCCAAAGAAAAAACAAATTATCAGAAAGGAAAAGAATAAATTTATATTTATTATACTGGTGGTTCGAATGAGTAAGAAGAGAGTCAAGACACAAGATAATGGGATTTTATCTCACATTTTATTTCTGTGTGATACTTTCTATGTTCGCCGCTCATTACTTTTGTGTGGTGTATTTACTACCCATGATTGTATTCTTTGTATCTTATAATTAAATTTATGGGTATTCCCATATCCATTTTATGATATTTATTTCATGGTGTTTATGTTTCAAAAGATACCAAATTGGTAAAATAGTTGTGTCTCAATTTTCCTTTTTAGACTCATGTTTTGCTATTAACCAAATTTATTTTCAAGATATATATACTTTCATTTTACATTTTATATCACGAAATTTATTCTTTTCATTATATTTAATCTTCCATTGAGTTTTTGTTTCTTACATGGATAGTAGGATCCAGTGTTACAATGTTATAAGAATGTAATGATCCAATCTCATCACATTTTAGGTTTGTTTATGTTTGTGATTCCTTTGATGAAATATTATGACCCACATCTCAAGAATAGTCACTATCCTCTATTTTATTAATTATTTAGGCGTGTATTGGGACCTTTTTTCTTTTATTAGGTACATAAGATAGGTAAGAAAGTGTTTTTAAGAAAGATCATCTTTACCCCCTATTTGGTCAGAAATCTATGTTTCTTTAAGACCATGTTTTCTAAAAAGGGTTACCAAGAATATTCTATTAATAACCATTGATCATTAAAATAAATTTTTCCTATTTTTTCTTGTAATAATGTTTTCAAAATAATATTCTTGTCTCTTTCCAAACGAGGCATTTTTGTAACATTTTTACCATGAAAAAGGAATATTATTTTTAACTCATACTACATGCATAGATTTATCTGACTTAAATCATTAAAATATGTTTTTTCATGTTTGAAGGTTAATTTTTAAGAAACATTTTTTAGAATATATTTTTAAAGAAATGGTATTCAAATTTTTTTCAATATTTCATTATAATGTTTTAATGTTTTTTCAAAGAAAGATGTTTTTAAAAAGTTTTTGAGCTTATTTTTTAAGTTTTCAAGAAAAATGGTTTTCAAAATTATTTAATGACTTCATTATAAGTTTTCAAGGTATTTTATAATAAAAATAATTTTCAAAAGTTTTTATACATTAAAAATCCTTTTTCAATGATGAATGAATATTTTGCTGAAGAAAAGTAATTGAAAGATATTTCAAAATTATTTTTATTTTAAGATGACATCTATTAATGTTACTGATTCCATTATAGGAAATGATCTAAATGTTCCTTTTGTATTATTTATTTGGATTGGTTATTCTTAATTTCATGGTATTTTTCAAACCCATTTCTCTTTCATAGGTTATATGTTTATGAGATCAGTTTCTCTTTCGTTGGTTATATGTACATGAAATATTTTTCCATTTCATGAGTTATTAATTAGATTAAATGGTTATGAAACCTTTGTCTTTTTCCACAGGTTGTGATATGTTTACATTTTTATGATACCCATTTCGTTTCATGGGTTATGATATGATTTTTTTTGATTTTGTGTCATATGTATGTTTTATTTCACTATGATATGGGTGACACCTATATCTCCCTACAATGAATTAGGTAAAAAAGGATGAATCGTGAGTATAAATGTTATTCATGAATCTAATTACATGTTAAAAATGTTATGCATGGACCTGGTTTCATGTACATAAGCTTATGTGTGAACCTGATTACATGTTCATAATGTTATGCATGGACCTGGATGCATGTCCATATGTTTATCTGCAAAACCAATTACATGTCCACAATGTTATGAGGGAACCCTATTACATGTTCACAATGTTATGAATGGACCTAGGTGCATGTCCATACATTTATGTGTGAACCTGATTACATGTTTACAATGTTATTCATGAACCTGATTACATGTTCACAAAGTTATGCATGGAACCAGTTTAATGTCCATATGGTTATGTGTGAACCAGATTTCACATTCAAAATGATATGACTGGACCTAGTAGTATGTCCATAAGTTGATGTAAGGGCTTCATTTCATGTCCGTAAATTAATTAGTGATCCTCTTTTCTAGTAGTATATGTTCACAATGTTATAGAAAAATATACATTCCACAAATTCCATGTCTTATTCCTTTGTTATGCTCTCATGACTTAATCTCTTATTTATCTTATGATCTAGATATCCTGTACTTACCATCTTTATTATGATCTCTAATATTCAGGGTGTGATCTTAAAATGTTATTCTCAAGTTCTACACCCTTTCTTCATGTTATTATTACACATTTCCTTTATCTAACCTTAACAAGCATCTGATATCCCCCCTTTCTTATGTTTCCTTTCTCCAGGTTATGAAGAAAGGTTTTAGGTAGAAGTACTAAAGGTAGAAATAATTATCGGAGTTGATAAAGATATTTCACTAGGATAGAAGGTTTTATTTCCATGTTTCCAAATACACTAAACCATTATGGTCCTGAGGAATGTATTTTTTTAATGTACTGAATATTCATTTGAAATGATGTAATATCCATGTATGCTAAACCAGAGTCACTATAGTTCACATAATTAAATGCACATAAAACATTGGGAATAAATAATAAAAATATTTACAGAATAATTTATATATAATCCATGCATAACAAAGTTATTTAAGATGATTAAAACCCAATGAATGTAAATTGAGATAAGAAACCCCTTACCTTAAGTTGCTTCTTTCTACGTATATTATTTGGATCCTATATAATAAAATTTTACTAATAATGTACATTTTTAATTAATTTTTCTTTTTCTACTCCCTAATTATAAAAAAATATTTTTTGATTATATATTTTATAAATTATTTCATTAATCATCTATTGTGCTTTTTGAGGACATTCAGTTTGTAATTGTGAGATGACATTGATTGGTTTCCCATGACCAAAGGGGTCATTTTTTCATCATACCAAGAATATTATTCATTAAATAATTGTCATTTTTATAAATTGGAAACACTTTCAATGTTATACATGAAATGAGGCCATCAGAAATGAAATACATTAACTTCCAAGGAGGTAGTCAAAACATACACTTGAGTGATGCTTTTAACTTCATCATATGGAAAATAAAGAGATAATGTGGTGAAGCAATCATTTAATCCACAATTATTTTTTAGATGAATTCTAAAAACAAATAATAACATTGCACATCCTAAAACCATAAAGGGTTATTATACCTGGAGACTTGATATTTAAATTTCTTCTTTAAGTACAATATTTAACATCTCTTATAATGTTATTCTCACATTAACCCTTCATGGTGTACCTTATTTAAAACCATCCTTAATAACCCAAGGTAAATAAAAATAAGAAAGTGTGAGCATAGATGCTTAGTAAGGGTAAAGAAAGGAGATATGAATTTATCATCATATTCAAGAATATGATAAACATAAGATAATGAGTTCATGGTATTATCCAAAATATTTCATACCCAGCTTGTCATAGATTATCTATCCGAACGTAATTTTTTATTTTAGATAAAATGGAACTAAATGGTTTAAATGGGTTAAAAGTAATTTTAAACAAGATCACATTCTATCAAAATATCATTACAACAAGGGGGAATGAATACCATTATAGTAATGGATTGAAACAAACCATCCTATGTATCCTTAAAAGTAAGAAAATAGATATCATTATTACCTTTAGGCCACATGTAGATAGTTCCACCCAATTGTTGATGAGGATATTGCATCTTCAAATATGATAAGTAATGGAACAAGGGGTCCTAAATTTTCATTGGAGTTAGTTTAAGATAAAATATTTTCAACCAAGTACAACTCAATGTTACTATAATGAAATAAATGAAGCCCATTGAGAATGGTGCAAGATTCTACAAGAAGAAATTCACTGATCCCATAGAAAGCAACGAGGGATATAATAAATAATCCCCAAAGTTCATGAACAGTAGCTTACCCCACATATAAACCTGATTGTTGGACCCATCTATGATCATATTAAGAGAAATTTCATTAGTATTCCAATAATTCCAATGACTATGGTAAATATACTCTAACTAAATAAGTAGGATCTTTTACCACCAATGATTTTACTCAATGATAGTCTAATCTCACACCATTTTAGGAGCACAACCAGGTCTTCCACCATACTTCTAATCTTATAAAATAGGGTAAGACTCATAGTTGGGTCCATCATGATGATACATTTTAATTAACTTAAAGATGCACCAACAGAATATTGAAATGATAACATCCCTAGATTCTTGTTTATAATTATTTCTACCCACACCTTGGAACTAGAGCTGTATAGAATATATAGTTACAATATCCTAGAATGATGGCCTAGAGAACTCACCAAAGGATCGCCATAATGATTCTTCCCACTCATCTTCAAATAATAGATGAGTAGAATATTATTTTTAGTGATTTTAGTAATAGAGGCACTTATAAGTGAGTTTGATCCCTCTACCTGTGTCCTCCTCATCTATAGATATAAAGTGGTTTCTAATTTTCAATACCGTGAAATTATACATTTTTGGAATGTCCTTGCTTGGGATATGAACACCCCATAAAACATAATTCTATTTTTCATACATCACATTGTGGGATACCTTAGAAGAGAGGTTCCCAAATAAGGAGCCCGTGAACACGCATTTGTCTTATTTTTTCATCAAACTACTATTATGAAAAAATCAATCTTTCTTATAGTTAAATATTGATTGAATAAATTAAGCATAATTGATCACTTTATTAAATATTAATTTAAGAGTTTGGAATCATGGGATTTAGAGAATAAATCTTACCCAGTTCTGATTCTATATGATAGTCTCTCGACACTAAATTAACTAATGTGAATAGTATTTAAGATTGATGATATGGCCTTGGAGAATATTCTATAAAATAGATACCCTCCCCTTTATAAATATCAAGTACTTACCATATCTTCCCATGATGAAATTAGCCCAAAGGGACCAGGATTCTAAAACCTCCCACACAATCTTATCTTGAAGGAAATACATCATTCCCATGATACTCCATAGGTTAATACCTCATTCATCTAGCATATTAGACATCATATCCCACAAATCCTAATAGAATGTACCATAAAAATGAGTATCCTAAATGAAATAATCCTTGATGTTTAAATGCCTCTTAGAACATATTTCATGACCATAAAAATGTGTAGAACATGAATGTAAATTAAAGTTAGAACACAATTGATTATGGTTATTTTTCCCCTGAATGATATGATGTGACTCTTCCAGTTGATAATGCGGAACGAAATAGTGGGAAACACCCCTTGAAAATGCTATATAGGTAACCAACTGGAAGATAGAAGGTATACAAATTAATATTTGGGGAAATAACACTTGTTAAATCCCATGTTGGTCTCAATCATTTTATCATTATTATACATACGTAATTCTGAAACGAAAGTAGTACTCTTCTCATAGTTAATGTAATCACCACTTCATTTTTAGTATTCCTCCATGTCTATACAGAATGCATAGATGGATTTACTTCCTACATTGACAAAGAACACCATATAATATATAAATAGGATATGGGAAAATAAATTTATGTGATCCTTGAGTTGAAAGGGAAGGATTTTTCCATTATTAAAACATCTATCAAGGTATCTACTATGGGAATCCAATATTAGAATAAATACCCTTTTTGGAAATGTCCCTTCTTTTTCTTTCTGACTAACTTAAAAAATAATATTTAATCCTCATAAATTTAATCGATGTAAAAGAGTAACTATAACTTCTTAAGATATAATCAATCACCCAAATAGATATTCCTATGAAATCAATTACCTTGAGATGGAAAACCCACTCGAATCGGTGATATTATTTATCCATGTCAAAATTGATGGAAATTTTTATATCTAACATATTCTTATTAATTTTTTCAATTATTTATTGATATAAGACAGTATAATTCTAGTTATATTTTCCCTTAATGAATCCATAATTATCCATGAAGACTTAATTTGGAAGGTTTACAAAGAGCCTCCTACTAAAAGTAGAGGGTTGGTTATTATTCCATGTTTATAGATCCCCCCTTCATGTTCATAATATTATTATGAAATCCAACCCATTATACTTTATGTATGGAAGTTTTCCAAGATTTGTGTGCCACATGATGGTATCTAGTATCATAGTTCCACTAATTAAAAATGAAAAAACTAATACTTCTATATATAATGGGTTCTAGATTAATATAAATCTGGGAATGAACATAGACAACCCAAAATAGAAGAAAAACCAAAGCACATGGGTTTGAGGAAATTTAATGGAGATTAGAAAATCATAAATTAATACATCCCCAAAAACAACTACTCTAATTTTAGATATTTCACAAAGTATATTATTGTCCTGAAAATCACATTTCTAGAATCCTAGTATAAGACATGAAAGATGTGAAAGATTTTCTCAACATCATGGGGTAACCCCCTACACATTTATTCTTTGAATCATACAAAATATCATTGATTTTAACTACAATGAATCAATATGAGTCACCTATATTTAATGACCCAATATAACTCCATTAATACTTCTTGATGAATGCTTCACACATGGCATGCACAAAATAAGTGATTCATCTACAAGGTCCATTGATGAAAATGGTGGTGATATGTTTACTAAATACTTAAATATTATATACTATGATGTTATTTTTCCATAATATCCATATATTTTGGTTAGAGGATTCACCATGAATGATGTCCATTATACCCATATTATGAGATAACTCAGTAATCTTGGTAGGATACTGCATCAATTCTAGAAAAACTATAAGAGAAAATCTATTATAATAAAACTCATTTGAAATGAAATTATAATTTACCTGGGAACATAGTCGAAATGCATTCCAAATAACGATGGAAATAATTATAGGGGAGGATGGGTGGATTTGAATCCCAATGTTGAAATTACCCTTAGCTAGGATATAAATAAGAATAAATCACACATGGATAGAGATATACTAAGAACACCATAGGGATGAGAGGAGATTAAACTGATAAATTGAAAAAGATTATCTAAGTAAAATAATATTAGTGATGGGTATGACAACACATCAAAACCAATGGAAAGGGTATTAGATGAGTATCCAGAAGGTCAGGATATCACATATTGGGATAAGAAGAAGTATACTAGATATACAACACTAACATGAAGAAAGTAATTTATATGTATTAAACTTGAAACCGAGTGTGTAAATAATGGTATTTAAAAAAAATCCATCCATGTCCTATACACCACCATATTAAGGAATGACCCTTAAAAATATGAGGAGACCGAGGGTGTGGAGCCAAAAAAGGATGAGGAGAAAGAGGCACATAATTGGAAGGGTAATGGGAAATAATATAAAAACCCCATCAATATAATATAAATTTAAATGAGACTATATATCTTGATCATAACCATTTAAAGCTGAAGAAACTTGACATACATTATAACTATTCATAATGTGATAATCTATGTAAACAAAGTTATTATTTCTACATATTGACAATGCGTGGACATGGATCTAAAATTATGAGCATAACCAGGTGGATGAGGTGAAAAAATATTCTTTCATCAAGAAATAAATCCCTTGGTTCAGAGAAGGATTCACATAGATGGGTGTTTGGAGAGGTCCACTTAAACGCATAAGCAGGCCATAGAGACATATTTCAAGCTGAGCATATAATCATCAAAAAATAAAATGGAACCAACAAAATAAAAAATTCTATATAGAATATAAATGTATTGAATGGAGAGGGAAAGAACTAGATGATCGATCCACACCACAATCTTGGGAAAGTCTAATCTGGAATATATGAATAACAACTATATAAAGATGTTAAAGGTACATATTCATAGTGATATCGAGCTATGAAATCAATCCTTCACGAAGATTTACCTTTATTAAATAACCACACAAAAATAATTAGAATTCATCATAAAGAAACTATTCAGATAGGATAACCCCTAGTACCTAATGAAATCCAATAACTTTGAGAGTAGAGGATGTTATAAGAGAAATCTATCCACCAAAGTCCACATGTGGAAAGCCACATAATATTCAAAATCTCCTATAATAAATTAGAGATCTATAGAAACCTCCATTGAGGATAATTGATTTTACTCCATAAAAAACAAGGATATTATTGGAAGAGATATAGACTAGGAATTCATTGAATGAAGAAGAACATCTTTCAGTGATGAACTAGCCTACATGAACCTACTGATCATATGATAGTGAGGAATCAATTAGTGAACTATGATTCTCTCTAATATATGAGACAATTAGGGATGAAGTGACCCAAAAAATGATGAAGAAAGATTCTATTCCTTCTCTAAGATAGATAATATTGAATAAATGGTCAAAAAAATTTAAATCAAGGAGACACTTGAGGTGTGTTATCTGTATTGAGCACATAAAATTATTTCCTATATCAAAAAAAGTCATAAATCACCACTTATTTCAAATATCATAGGGAATGATGCATCCCTACTAATTTCCCATAGTGGATGTACCACATCAACTCATTTCCCATAATTATATTTGGAGATGTGAAGATTTACCTAATGCACTGGAGGGATTTAATTACCCACATGTCACATAATGAAAACAATACATATGTGTTTCATAATATCATAAAACATTCATCATTTCATCACATAATAATCCAAATAAAATGAACAATTTTCATAAACATGTCATCATCATAATAATAAACCATCTACAAAATGAATAATAATGGAATTATCGCATTATATCCCAAGTAAATAATATGTAACTTGATGGATTTTATCATAGATATTTTTTTAAAAAATATTGCTCAAATATTTCTTAAATAAAATACAATTTTCAAATTAATATAATTTTTTAAAATTTAAATATTTCAAAAACATTATTGAAATTATTTTATTTAAAAATAATATTTCAAACATCTAATATATCCTATAATTCATTACTTGATCATGATATTGGGAAATTCTATTCCTATAGTAATCATTAGAAAAAAATATTATGTTAACACCTTTTCAAAAAAGTAACTCATTTATAAAATGAAAAGATTCTTTTTGAACCATTTTGGAAAAATAAAAACAATTGTTAAAAAATTATAAATAGTAATTGTAAAATTATCAAAAATATTCCTGAAACCATTTTATAAAATATAGATATGAAATAAAAATGTTTTACAACTAAAAGAGGAGAAAAATACCATGTTTTCAAAAATATTTTTGAACCACTTTTCACACCAAAGAGAGTGAAATGATACTAAAATATTAAAATTCAATATATATGTAGAGGGGAAAAAATTAAAAGGATTATTAGATAAGGATAATTTAATTTCCATAGTGGAATTTTTAATATCAATAATTTTAATTGAAATAGGATGGAAACATAATCCCTAACCTCAAGTCTCATCTTCTTCATACATGTTCCAAAATCCTGTTCACTAAATATTGATTTATATTTAATAAAATAAAAATATATAATCATATATATATTATATTATTTTATTTAATTATAGTATCTTATAATCCATTTATTATAAATTCTTTATTAAAATCCTTGTTCTGTGTAACAACTAGTTCATTTTTATGTATTTTTTGGTTCAAAAATCCTAGTCCATATGCTTTGGTCATAGTTCCATCATCTCTAGTATTTTAGTCAAGTCATAGATATAATATATAATAACTATATAAACTTTTATAATATCATAAACATCGTAAATATTCAGTAAATTTTCTCTTATAACCATCAATATGAAGTGGTGAGGAAAAACAAAACGCATTGCTTGGTGGAGGTGGTAGTCCCACGTATGCCTGATCAATACTTTCATTTTCCATTTTATGGAAACTATATGGATAATTGTTTTACCATTATCATAATAAAAGCTTAGTATGCTGATTAAAATACATTCATTATTTTATAATGTATAACATTGTTTCAAGGGAAATTATATTCTGATCTCGTATATGGAAAAGAAAAAATGGTCTGATGGTTTGATAGTGCGGGTTTGATGTCGACACAATATTTCACACAAAGTTCAATATTAATTATTATCTTTCATAGAAGCTATGAATGGTTCCCAAATCTCTAACTGGGTACATAACTCCTTTCCAAATTTAGGTGATCAGTTGGGGTTTTATATCCAATTGGACTCTGGAACTCACATTGGTTGATAGGATGGGATGTTGGGATCATCAAACCCTTTTCTGTGGATTTATTGCATAATTCGATACTCCCTTATAGATATAATATATTTTCGAGGATCTATTCTTAATCCTGATATAGAGATTCTTTTATTGAATCATTCTATGTATAATGTACGTCTTATTAATGATCCTATCTATATATATTCATGTATCTTTATCCATTTCCTCATTAATTGGCAACTATTTATATTTTTAATACACAAAACAAGGAACTTTATTGTTTATTTTCATCCATTAAGGTGACTAATATTTCAATGATGGGATTGATCTATTATGAGGAATCCTATATATCTTGTTTATGTCATGAATCAAAACCCACATAGTTTATTAAACCCATATAGTTTAACGACATTCTAAAGGGACATATATGAGGGAATATATGCAATGGGTATTTGAGATCTTTCCATAGGAAGGTGTTTGACGTATCCTAGTAATGGTAGGAGTCAAATTCAACATTGTTTTATCACTCCCTTGAGACTTAATCAAATTTGGATTCCCTTAAATTAGGGAATTCATATGATGCCACTGATCTAGGATTAAAAACTGAGGTTTTCCTTGTTGGTGGAGAATCATTATGCGAATGATAGGACCATTGAAAATCCATATGCTCATGTGATTCAATCTTGGTTTGAGAAAAAAGTGATGGAATGTAATAATTATCACTATATACTGATGTAAGACATATGAAATGGGGAATCCCTTTGGATTCTTAATAGAGAGATCGATCCTTATGATGGAATCCTATATATCCTTGTTATGTTAATAATGAGAGTCATTATTGTTTATTAGATTAGGGAATACACACTATGTCTTTCCTCTCAATCCATTGATGGATTTGGAATAATGAGCATCCCGTGGGGAATATTGGGTCACAATGGTTGGAATGTTGGATACATAGTTGGGCCTACACCGAGGATGATCCCCAATTGATCTCAGACCATAGGATATAATCCTTTGTATCCTAGTTATGTAAGGAATTATTATTCTCCTATTTCATTTGATGAGGGCATACACATTGAAGTTTTTTAATAGCTCACAGGTCATGGTTATCATGTCACAAGATTTCTACATGACATGAAATTATTGCCTACCTGATATAGTTGATTGTATGCCTAGAATGTATGAGGGTGTCATAAAAGGCCATGGTTTCTAGGAATACATTACTGAAGACAATTTCATGATCTGGTTAACATGTCTAGAGGATTTCACCTAACAAAAATTACATTTCTAGAGACAATCTCGTGGCCAATGCAGGCATGTCTAGAGGGTGTCACTTGATCTGGTGAGTTGTTTGGAAGTCATTGCGTGATCAATACTGACATATTTGGAGGGTGGAATTTGACTTGGCAGAAAATACTAGAGGACATCACATGACCATGGATGGCGTGTCCTGGAGGAATTACAAGAACCGGTTTAAATGTCCGGGTATCATCGTGAGACCAAGATGACATGTCTTGGTGTCACCAGATGATTTATTATAACATTTATAGAGGCCATAATGAGGATTGGTTAGAAATCATGGTGGAATTTGAATGACTATGGTGGAATGCCATAAGAGTTTCGTGGGAATTTCGTTACATGTACAAGGGACATGGCATGCTCCATATAGCATGTCGAGGGAGCATCACATGGTTTTGGTGAAATGTCCCTATGATGTTTCCTGATCAAGATGCATCATGGAAAGTACATGAGGATCATAAAATATATCTATATGTAAGTATCTCGTCATATTACAGACATTTATTCTAGCCTTTATTTCATATATTCCTAAGGTTTGTCTTGTGTGAGAATATTTTAGTTTGTGTGTTACCCAGATGACATGTGTGTTTTATTTTGCAGAATCTATATATCCCACCAGAAGTCCTTTTTTGATCTATAAGTGATCACATGAGGCACCAATTATTTCTTTAAACCTGTGATTCATTATGTGGATTTTACCAGGTGGAAGACATTTGCGGTCATGTGGATGATCGCATTAAGAAATCTTCTCCAGTTCTTCAATGTATGATCGATCATGGATGCATTTTTATGATAATGTGGAGGGATATATAGTCCTTCCCACCCCATTTATATGCTTTCTTGCATGATGTGTATCTCTCAAATTTGGGATGGTGTTAGTGGAGGGTTTTGGTTCACATGCTTTTCATGGTCTTGTCATGGGTGATCAATGGTTTTCCCCGATGGAGAAAACCTGGAGAATGTTTCACCTTCAACATTTTTATTAGACCCATGTTGGTAAAATGAATTTCTTATGACAATGTGTACATGTCAATGAGCTTCACAAAAATCAGGCCGCTATGTATATGGGTCTTCATGAAATCAGGATTTCTATGGAAAAGCGATCACGTTATCAAAGAAAACCCATATAGGGTATTTTGCGAGGCAAAATCATCTTGTCAAGAGGGCTTCCTCATGAATATGTTTACATAGTGAGGGGTCTCATGAGGTCATGTTTACATTTCAAGGGGGACTTGTATGATTAATGGTTATCACCCATAGAACATGAACCATTTTGTGTGAAGGTTATTGATTACTTGCTCAGCAAGAGGATTCACCATTTTCCCAATTTATTTCCTTATTTATTATGCATGGACAGGATATATCATGAACTTATGTGAGTGTCTTTAAATAAAATCACTCTTATTTTGTGTGATGCATCATGTGAGAAGTAGTATGTATTATGATGATGTGGAAGCATCGTTCTAGAAAACTTTTATTCTTATCTACAAAGCCAATGGGGAAGTCTAGAATCGAATAGAGCTATTATAAACCCTTCGCATGATAGAGGTTACATGCCAACATGGTCTTGAGAAATAAGTTGGATATGTCACTTGGGGATTTTCAAGGTCTTACAAACCACTTAATCTTTTCACATAAAAATCAATAACCACATAAGGTCTTCAAATTTTTCATATTTTAATTCTTAATTATATAAGGGTTTGACCTTTTCCCCTTGGTTATCCTTCAGGGAACCGAATGATCAACCCGGGATCTCGTGATGGTGAGTGTTCCTTGTCCTAGTAAATCAATTTTCTTATCCTTGATTATATGCATGATAATAATGACATATCAATGTGGTTCTACAAGACTATGGTGAAACTCACAACCATGCATGATCATTTTCAAAAACAACCACTCCTCTATACGGTGGATCCAAAGGGTTGTTGTATGATCATCGGTCTATGTGCATAAAATATGAATATGCTGATGCCTTGGTTATCATGAAAGAACAATGATACAAGGTTCACATGATCAAAGGCAATACATAATAAATTACTCAAGGATTCTTGTTTCAAATCATTTAATGTTTGTATCACATATCCAAAGCTTTTTGATTGTGTGCCATAGCTTAGGGATCCCATGAGGGGGTCATATAACATTCAAATATTCATGAAATTGCATAATGTAGGTCTAGTAATAGATCCTCTAATACAATTAATTTCACATCCCCACAACTCCCATGACTGTAGAATATTCTATTCACACGATGGTATAAAGTTAACCATGGAACTTCTTAGGTGAATATAAATATTTCTTAAATGTACCTCAGACTTCCATCAGATCGATATGATGCAGTGATACTTTAGTATTATTCATGTTATGATTTCAAGGTTTACCAAACAAATTATATTGGGTTTTATCATCATTCTTTGAGTTTATGATCACAATTTTTTACATAACTGGGTTTATAGTAATTTAATATACTTCTTTGTGAAAGTAGTATTATGATATGAACTTGCTTCCGTGATCTCATGATGATATATGTATATATTACTGAGACATGAGTTCTATATTTGAGAGAGTAGCCATTTCAGTACCACGTTCCTTTGTATAATAGTTTATTGAGTGCCACATACTTTTCTATGATGGATTATGTGGTGGATCAGCTCATCAGGTGAGTTAAAGAATGTGGCCTTGCATAATCTTATTTTTGTAAACCTTATGTGGGATCATGAAAGAATATTCACAAAACCAATTATGTGGGTTCACACTTCTCTATTTTAAATAGAAAATGTATTCTCTCTTCTACCGGTCCAAATCCTTTTTTTTAATATTTTCTAAAATCCACGATAAGATTAGTGGAAACCATACATTTCCAAAATCAAAAACATCACCCAAGACCAAATTCAAAATACAGCGACTTGACTCAAAAATAAAAAAACTTCCCCCTGGAACAAAATTCAAATTCAAACATGAATTTCAAACAGGTAAAAGCGCCACAAAACCTCATTCCACGATATCCTGAATGGCGTGCCACCTTTAGCCATGCGCCTTGACCCTAGAACACAATACCTCACCGGAGAGAATCCACCGGCCTTCGTTCGATGGAAGAAAACCCACAACACTAACACACAACATCAACACGAATTTCCGGCACCATAGAGAATCACAGACCATCAATTTCTATGGAATATAACCGTCGCACCACATCACCCAACAAAAAAAAGCCTCGCCATTTCTTGAACATGATCAAGAACCTCTGACACCGACTTACGAAAATATCAAACCAAAAACAGAAATAGATTCAGAACGAAACAAATGAAGAACCATCACCAAAAGTAACCCAGAAGGAATAGGAAAATGCCGCCACATGATGCGCCTCCTGTAATGCCCCATCGGTACCCGCGAAAAAATCCCAAAACCTCCTTGGGATCCCTAGCACCCTGCCGAACTGGGAGGGAGCAAAGGACCTCGAAGCCAGAGTAGCGAAAGAGGGAATGGGACATCCACAACAAGTCGCGACCGAGCAAGCACCTCCTGTATTCTCTCTTCTCCCGAATAGTAGTGTCCCACTCCAAGTTGTGATCTCATTTTATTTACAGTTGAGGTATATCACTACATCTACTAATCTTTGAAAAGGGGTGTGTCCTATAAACACATCCAACCTACCATCACACTGACTTAAACAAACCTCATATCTAAACCTAATGCCTCATCAAGATATATATTCAATGTACCAATGCTTTGATTATTATTTATATAAATCTCACATAGATTTTCATGATCAAATAACTATATAGAGGATCATCATAGTCATTTTATCAACATATTGAGTTTCATCCATGTGTCATGGATACTCATCACACATAGTTTATATATGAAACTCAATATTTTTGTACTATTTATATATATTCCCTTTAACATCTTAAAAGTGTCTTTTAAGAGTGATAAAAAAGCATTGTTATCCTCAAATATATTAAATGGGGTTTCCCATTCAATAATGATAAAAAATAACTAATAAAGGGGTCCTTTCTCCATAATAAAAAAAGTTTGATAAAACCCCTTATATCAGTTCTAGTTTATTATTGATAAAGGCCCCCTTTATCAGTTCTATTTCTAGCACTGATAAAGCCCCCATATGTTGTAATATGATTTTTGTATAACAGAACACTACAATAACCCCAAACTATAACCTATAAAAAAATATATAACTAAATTTAAATAAATTTTACACTAAGAATACAAAATAAACACTACTATTTACATTTCAAAAAATGTTTTTTATAATTACATTTACAATTACTATCCCCCAAAATTTAAAACATTAATGATACATATTCATTGGCACTCGTGATCCCCACACAAAAAGGATTACACATGGTATCTGTTGCACTCCAAGGAATTAAAAATAAATTTAATATAGATTGTATGTGATATCCCTATGGGCTTTGTTAATTTTCACAAGGACACAAATTTAGAAATTTATAAAACAAAACAAACAAACCACTAAACTATAGGGTAGCATATGATATGCAATTCCAGTGTCGAACCCATAGAGATAGGGTTGGATAAAATATTAATCAAATAAGATAAACCTAACCTAATTTGGATTTGAATAGAATAAAATCGAAATTATCAAGGATTGACTTGTTTAGAAATTGGGGTGGAGACAATATAAAAAGGGTTTCGGGTAGCAATGATTCTAGGATCATGAATGAAAAGGTATAAGATAATTAATTGAAAATATTGCAGTCATTGGAATAAGGTTATAGAATGTTCAATGGGCATGATAAATGCACTCCATCCCAAACTCACCATTTCTCATGGTTAGGTACGTCAGATCGTAAAGGATAGGTAAACTGAAACTTTATTTAAACATAGGGGCATGACAAACCCAATGGTCATGGTGAAAGTCAAGACCCTAGATCTCACATTAAACAAATGTATTCAATCAGTCCTAGAAAATTTCATGCTCTAAGGGAGAAATAACTTAACCTAATCCATAATCTTGTTCACAATGGTCATGCAAGAAAAAATCATAAAAATGATAGAGTTGAAGAAAAAATATGTAATCCCAACATAAATTGAATTCAATTATAAAATACCTTATATTCAATCCACCTTTATCAGGCTTTCACTGACATAAATAAATCACCGACTCATGCTAACCACAAACGGGTGAAAAAAATAACTAAATTGAAATCCTAAAGAAAGTGGGGAAGAAGGTGGTTCAACTTCATCCACAGGCTTCCTGGTGTCTTGCTTAGTCCAGAATATCTTTGAAATGGTGTGATGGGGGGCTCTGTTTATAGGTTCTAAAAGGGGTATGCCTGACCTCTGTCACGATGTGTAATAAGTGTACACATCTTGTAATTTTGGTCTAAATTGCCTCTGCATCCTTGTGATTCTTCCACATATCATGTTAATTAATTTTAATTTTGACCATCATCATGTCTTGTATGGGGGGATCATGATGTGTACTTTCTTAGTCTTCACTTGTTACAGATCTCACTAAAATATTCTAAAAAATTTGGGCCAAAAAGAATCACATCATGTAATGAGGTTACATGACATGTACATGTTATTCGCGATGTGTTTGATCATCACAACTTGTTCTGGAGGAAACTTTCTTCTTCAATGAAGTCATGATGTGTAAGTGAAGTACACGTCATGTAGTTTCACTGTTTCATAATTTTCAGCTCTGATTTGACTTCAAAATTTTAGTGTCGCTCAGCGAGCAAAGATCGTAGTGTGAAGTGTCTTTAAGCTCGAAAATTCATCCCCTTTTCTTCCTTTTCCAAATATTCATTGAATCCTTCCATATAATATAAATCAACTCAAGTCACTAAATAATTTCTAAGATTTATCATTTAAGTATAAAAATTACTTTATTAAAACACCTTAAAATATAAGCATGAAATACACTTATCTACCCCCCACTTGAATTCCCCTTTTTCCTCAATAATGGAATCTCAAAATACTACAAAGGACGACCACCTTACCATGTTTTAAATTAAATTTCAATAAAGGAAGTGATCATATGGAAAATTAAAAGTTTAACCATAACATTGGAAAATTTATCAAAGCATCTTTTTTCAAAAGAACAAGTTGTCCAAGTATTTTACTTTCCCTCATTTAAAATAGTAATTCTTTTTCATTCATAATTTTTTATTTTTCAATTTATCAACAGTATAAATGCCACGTTAAATTTAGCTCACTTTAATTTTCCATCATAATTAGGGAACAAATGTAAATATAATTGAACATATACCTATAGAACATGTAAATAACCAAAGGATTTCAATTCATCTCTCATATCCAATGTATAAAGACAAAATAAAAATTAATCATGAGGGCTCTATAATTTTGGATCAAATGATTTTGAGGCTTTAGGGCAGGTCAGTAAATGATTAAAAAAGTAAGGCTTAAAAATGAGGTTGTAATATAATTTACATTGAATGATAAAAAATAAAAGATCAATGATTTTCTCCTTTTTCCAATTCCATCTCCCTATTCCGACTAAAAAGATCAAACAGGGATGATGATATATGTTAGCACAATGAATGAATCAAAATATCTTATTATTTTTTTATTTTTTTATTTTTTTATTTTACAAAATCTATGATCAGGAAAAATCTCACATCCATCACCTTACCACATATGATCAAGAGATTCCTCGATCTTAAAAATGGTTATTTTTGATCCACCCAATACACAACCCAATTATTATTATTTTTCAAACTTTTTTTTAGCAAGAGAGGTGAATAATGAAATAAAATTAATGATATGTGGCATCTACCCCATATCATAATAAAGAATACCCCATAAAAATATCCACAATAATGTATATCCTGTTACCCCCAATAAATATCCACCCACACACTTATTCTTTTAAATATCATGCAAAACATTTAGAGGAAGGTAAGAATTGATAAAATAGTCTTGTAACACGGATCCATTCCAAACAACGCAATTCATGGAATCTATGACCTTAAAAAGGATTAATACATGTTGTGTCTCAGGTTCCCACATAGCTTCTTCAAGTTACTGGTTTCACCACAAAACATTGTCTATATGAGTGGTCTTATTTCATAGCACATTCTTTTTTTAAAAGGTTGGGGCCGAAGCCTCATTTATTATTTAAAGCAATAAAATCTTTCAAACTGGGTAGAGGGAGACCCATTACATTTCACAAAGGCCCAAGAACAAGTGGTATGAATAAAAGGCCTGAAATCCCATTTTTTTGGCCCAAAGAGCCCTTCGGTGAATAGTACTACTATTGTACCCGGGCTACTACAGTACCTGCTATAGTACCTCCACCGCTACAGTTCCTGCTACAGTTCCTCCACCACTACAGTACTACTATAGTGACCTACTACAGTACTGCTAAAGTACCTATAAATTAGTCCTTGTACATATTTTATCATGGATCTTTTGGATGCTAAGCAGGAGCCTTTACTACTTGGGTATAAGCTTGTTGGCAGGCTTGTAGTACATTCTATTTATGATCAAAAATCTCAAAAGGATTATCTTAATTAGAAATATCATGATACAATGTTATGACCATTGAGTTTAGTAAATGTGATGGTTCAATTATGTACTTCCTTAGGAGAGATACATGGAACACAACACAGACTCAAGAGAGGTTTGATCTAATTGCCAAGAGATAAGAAACCATCCCAACCCAATCACAAATATCAAAAATGGAAAATAAACCTAGAGATCATATTACGTTTATTTTTTAGTCTCATAACCTTAATCCATATATAAATTCATAGGAAATACTTCTAACCAACTTCAAATTCCAGATCACATCGATGTTTATCAACATAATTTTTCTATAGAATCTGAGTTGTCTTGATGTGTAGTTTAATGGATCTAACTGCCTATTCCATATCTTAAAATACATAAGGTCACAATAGATTTATTTCTTTGTCTTCATCCCAGAACATTGGAGTTTTACACATCATTCTATAGAGGGTTTCATAAGGATCCATCTGAATGCTTCAGTTAATGGAATTGTTGTATAAAACATGACTAGTGGAATCTGTTAATCACAAAAAGCTTTTAAATCCATAGGAAAATATCTCAACATATAATCTATGGTTTGAATGGTTCTATCAGACTAACCATATCTGTTGTGATGATAGGTTGTATTGAACCACACTCTATATCCAATTCTTACTGAAGACTTCACCATAACATTTAAGCAACCTCAGATCCTGATCAGAAATAATGAAATATAGTACTCCATACAACCATACTATTTCATTAATTTAAATCATATAAACCTAATATATAGATTTAAATTATCTAATACTGATTAATTTTTATAGAATTTTAAGGAGATCAACTACAACTAATATAGAATTATGGCCTTTAGACATTTTTGTGAGTATAAAGAGAAAGTACGTCATGACAGTTTTCCATTTATATTTTTGTATTGGTAATGTTTGTAACACCCCATTAGAATTCTATCTCTTAGCCTTAACTTTCTGACCTACCAAGTGATGAGATACATACTAAGTAATATTTCTCATCATTCTTTCCCACCAAGAATTCTAATTTTAGGTCTCTACACATCTTCATACATCCCAAATGAATAGAGACTAAAGTATTATGAGATCCATCCAATAAATCCTTCATTAAAATTGGTTTGAGTTGAAGACATATATGGTTCCAAAACCTTATTATTCCATCATAATAATGGGAAGACTCAAGAAAATTTCTCACTATCGTTTATAGATCAACATCATAATTCTTTTCCTTTTAAATCATCACATGGATATATGGTTGAACAATTATTTAGGAAAGATAATATTTTTATACATCCTTCACGATTTCTAGATCCATGCTTTAAAAATATAGAAATACTAGATCTTTTTTTATCCTCATTATATATAATCTAGCAAGATCCTTTTAACTCAAAGCATAAACCTCCTATTTCACTTTCCACGTGTGGTAATGTTTTTAGTAGTCATAATCTTTAATAATCTCAAACAATATTTTCTCAGGCATGTTCAAATCTTTCTGTGTGAAAATATACTTTAAGCATTTATGATCATTATATATGTCAAAAATTTCTCCATATAGATAATTCATCCATATATTTAATTCTATAATTGTTATAGAAACATTAAATCATGATTTGGGAAATTTATCAATTGAACCTTCAATCATCATGAGGAATAAGCTATAATCATGTCATTAAACATGAGAACGCATCCTAGTACCATCTTCAATGCATCACAATATATTAAAAATACTTCACCACTACATGGAAAGATAATCAAAGGTTCACTGAGAAGTATTCTCATGAAATCCTTGAAAAGTTCCTCACATTAATATATCTAAAGAAACTTGGATCCCTTATAAGTTAACATTAGGAGTGGATTAGATATGCATGCTAAATTATACATAAAATTTCAATAATATCTAGATAAACCAGGAAAAATATGGATCACAGTCATCATTGATGGACAAGTACAATATTCATCAACATCCATCATTGATGGATCCACTGATATACCCTCTATTGAGATTATATGACCCAATAGTGAAACATTTTTTAGCCAAAATTAACAATTTCTAAATTTTAAAATAACCCCTCCTTTTTTAGGGTCTTAAATAGAATCCTGAAGAGAAATTAATGATCTAATTTTATCTTTAAAAATAATTTAATATGATATATAAATACCACCACAAACTAATCATGGTAATCTCTAAGTACTATTCATTATATCCATGAAGATAATGGGGAAATTAGTTAGACTAGATGGAATATCTATATATTTATAGTATTTGTACATTTTACGGAATGATATCTTAGGAATATCATCCTTCTTGAACCTCAAATGATAATATATAGAAAGACGGTATATATTGGAAAATTATTGAGATGTTTGTAGTTGATCAAAAAATCATCAAAATGTGGGTGAATTATACTAGTTCTTAATTTTGATATTATTCTATTCCTAGTAATCAATTTTTAGTCACATCACTCCATCTATCTTCCAAACTAAAAGAATAGGTTCACCCAATGGTGATATGATTTTCCAATTGAATCTCTTTTCAATTTTGTCCAAGAGTTTCATATTCAACTCCTTCAACTCAATCAAGTCGATTATATAGGAATTCTTTGAAATAGTTATAGTCCCATGTATGAGTTCTATTGAGAACTCAACATCACATTTTGTTGGAAGGATAATAATCTACTCTAGAAAGAAAACAAAAAGATCCTCCATAATATTGATATCATTTATTTTGAGATTCTCACCAAATATTCGAGATAAAAACCACTTTTAAATAGGTATCAAGACCCATAAAATGGATGTGATTTCTATTTAAAGTTCATATTTATCATCACACTAATAGATGATCGTATTGTGGGTTGAAATATCTAAAGGGACGTTCCATCCATTTTAATTCATGTGGTATATATGTTGAGATATATACTCCACTCCTAAAATATGATAAGATTAAACAAGAGTTATAATAAAATGATCTGTAGGAAGCACATTCCCACAAACATTAATCAGATATTATTTGTAAAAAAGTGATGAAATCACCACACCATTAGTGTTCTTCAATGATAATTAAATATCTAATCATTGATGATATTAATTGTAATTCCTATATACATTCCATTAAATAAGGGAATTAATATTAATATTCTCAAATTTGATACTTTAATATATAAGAATTTCTTTCACCACCACAACTTAATTTTTCTATCTTCAATCCCTTCGTAAAACAAAAATGGTAAAAATGACCATCAATAACCATTAATCAGAGTGCTTAATCATGAAAAATAATTTAAAGTATGTCTAAATAATGAAGCATTATTTTAAATATATGAAACCTTAGGTTTTACTTTGGTCATTAATAGTCATTAGCTATTCAAATACATCATAATGGTATATTATTATTTTGATAATTTCGAAAACATATTTACAAGAGTGTAAAACTAGGTGTGAAGAAATGATGTTTTGTGCACAAAATGATGATTGTGTCAAAGATAAATGCATTATTTTCATAATTATTACCCCTAAGAAAAAATGTACCAGATCTATATTTAAATTTAGTATCATAACAGAGATTAAATTTCTTGGAAACCTCTAGCTATATCATTTACATGATTTCTAGCATATTTTCATGTAATTGGACTTAATCATAAACTTATTCCTAGTGATCTCACTAAATTATTCTCATATTGGTTTCCAAATTATAACTGAACCATTATTTGATACCAACTATAGAGACACACAATTTTCATATAAATATATCACATATTAATAGATTAATATTAATTACAAAACATAAAGATCCCTTCTATAATTTTAAAGTTCATGTATATTTGGAAACATGGACATGAAAATAGGTGGTTCATTAGTGAAGTTAATCATCTTTGAATAATTTTTAATTAAGTACCACCATTATTATATATATCATTAGTAATAACATTCTTCCTAACTTGGGTAAATGAAACCTATAAATGGTGAAATCAGATGCATAGTTTTGGTAAATAAGGGAGATAAAAACATAACATGAGTATAAGGGTATGCGAATATTAGAATAAAATTTCGAATACTATAACCCATATATCATAGATCATAAACATGATTCCTGTAATAACACTTAGTAGTTCATAAGACATTAATATTAAAGAATCAAAAAACATAATCTTTAAGAGAAGAATAAAGAATAATACAGAATTTTAGTGGTATATATAAAATCATATAAAATCATTTCCTTATTATTAAATGATTACTCCAAAAACTTTCATAGTAGATTGGTTTCACTCGCAAAACCATTATAGAAGTCAAGGTTCACTCTGATAACTATCACTGTGGATTTGGTTCAGTCCCCAAACCATTTTAGTAGTCATGATTAACCCTAAATACTATAATAGTGTATTAGGTTCCATCCCCAAAACATTTTATAAGTCAAGATTCACACCCAAGACTATAAATGTGGATAAATTACCTTTTTGAATTGTGATCACTCCCAATTCTAGAACTATTTATCTCATAATATTTTTGTTATTAACCAATTAGTTAGAGGGAGATATAGGTCTCACATATATATGTTAATAATGTGATGAACCATCCTTGGTTATAATGAAACCACCATCCATGGTTATAATGTAACCACCATCCTTGGTTTATAACAAAACCCAATATAACTTAATGAAAATAACACATTTCTTTGACATGTTATATTAAAACATTCATCATATCATAACCCATGAAAAGGAAATGGGTTTAACAAATAATTCATCATAACATAACCTATGGAAAATAAATAGGTTTACTAAAAAATAAATAGGTTTCATAAAAATTTAATCTATTTATTATAGCATGAACTCTGGGATAGGAATTGGTTTCATAATAATCTTGTCATCATAATCATAAAAAATCCAGATAAAGAATAATGATGGTGTCATTGGATCATATAACGTGTAAATATTAATTAAAGTCAAAGGATATAATAATATATGGAAAATTATTTTTAAATATCACTTGGAACATTTGATTTGGAAAATCCCCCATTTATTTTGAAATCACTTGTTTATAATAAAAAAATAAAAAATTAAATAAAAACTTTTATGTGAAACTAACTTCGGAATTATCTAATGAATGATTTAAACCATTAATTGTTCAAGATGTATTAAGACTCAATTCAATCCATAATAGTGAAAACAAATATTAAAATCACATTTTCAGAAAATGCAAAACCTACTTTGTTCAGAAAAATTGATGAATATTCTTTTAAAACTATATTTTAAAAAGCTAAAAATTTGTAAAAATGACATAAGAAAATATTAAAATAATTTTAAAAAAATTCATTAATTTTTTTTCTAGAATAGATGGACATATAATTAAAAATAAATTTGACAATAGATAGAAATAATGTCATTTCTTTTTAAAAACATTCTTTTGATCACTTGAGTACATGAAGAGACTAAAATGAATAGAAAATATGTAATATATTGAAATAACCACAGAAGAATATAATTAATGAATTTTATGATTAATAAAGAATAATATTTATTCATCATAATCATAATAAAAAATAATATCAATAAAAACTGATATTATAACATAAAACCCTTACCATATTGGTAACTTTGAATCATAAGCCCCATGAAAGAAAAAAACATAAAAGGATATGTGTGTCAAATAATTTTCTTGAGAAGAATCATAAAATAAATTAATGTGTATTATATACACTAGAAAAAATAATCAAGTCGTTAATAATTAATGTGTCCCATGAAAATAGAAGTGAGATGAAAATCCCTTGCCTCAAGTCTCAAATTTCTTCAAACATGTTCGAACCTCCTCTTTCTCAGAGAACCAAGTTAGGTTTTTATCTAAATCCTTATTAGGATAGTTTACTAGTAAAAATAATTCTAGTTTTAAATTGAGAGGTTTGTGAGGAATATATTTGGGTAGGTCTTGGATACACCAAAAGTATTTGTATGTTTGAAGAAAAAAAGAGAGGGGATCCTCATTTATTACTGGGGTAGAGGAAACACATGAAATTTTTGAAAAAGAAGTCATAAGAATGTTTTAAACATTACAAAAGGATCCAAAATTTAACATTATCAAACCTTATATGGGATAAGGTAGAAACATTTCCATCCAATTAGAACTGGACATGTTTTTAGGCTAATTTAACCCTTACTAGTTTAGTTTAACCCCGAGTAAACACATTTTCACCTAAACTATGGTAATTAATTTTTATGGGTTTTACTATTAATTATGAAAAAAATTGTGATGAAATTATTATAATATAATAATTATTTTTATTTAAAATATTGAATCCATTTTTTCAAATTTAATTCATAGATGTTTAAGAATTTAATTTAATATTAAACTCACAGATGCGATGAAAACAGTTTTCTAAATAACTCTTTTCATAAGTATTAATAATTTTTATATCAAAATAAAAAACAATTTATTCCAATGAAATCAATTAAATAAATCCTAAAAAATTAAACTAATTTTAATTATAAACAAATTTAAAAAAAATTACATTGTAAATTATTTAAACAAAAATAAATGTTTCAATAAAAACCAGTATTGTTCACGATAAATTAAAAAAGTAAACATTTTAGAAAAATAAAAAAAATTCACAATATGATATTTTTGGCACGTTGATTTAAAAAATGATGTTTATTATTTATAATAAATTATATAATTTTTTGAAAAATTAATTTTATTATATTTTTATTAAAATAAATAATTTTTTAGTAAAACTTATTTTTCAAAGCATACACCAACTTAAATAAAAATTTGTACCTTTTATCAATATATATTTTTTTTATCTAAAAACATTATTATTATTTTTTAAAATGTGTTCAATCTTATTTATACCACCATATTTAACTACTAGGTTATAATGTTAATTTTTAAATAATAATATTAATAGTATGTTGTTGTTTACTAAAAGTCAGTTTTATGTGTAACACAACTATTAAAGAAACTAAATTTATTTGAAAAAAATATTTCATAAAGACTATAACAAACCAATATTTTATCAAAAAAATTTACCTTTTTAAAATTACGTTATATAGTATAAACCTCATAAAATATCATAGGAATATAATTCAACTTTATAAGTGATGAAAGAATGAAATAAGAGGTATTTTTAGATGTTAAGGAACCTATACTGGTGGAATAGAAACTTGAATTTTTTAATAGTAATGTGTCCATAGGAATAAAAATTTGGCCAATAAACTATTGCTTCACCAATGACATTATACATAAAATTTAGGAAACTTAGAAATTAAAACAAGAAAAAATTATATCATAGTATAATTTAAATAAATATTTCAAAAATTACTAATTAAGTGTTGGTGTTTTATAAAACAAAAATATTAATTTATAATTTTATAATTAATATAATGATTAAAAATAATTTTTATTTTCATAAAATAGGATCATATATTATCTTTTTTTCTTATGATTATAAGATAATTTTATGAGACTGTAACTAATTTTTCAAAGTGTTATAAATAGTGTTATAATTTTAAAATTAGTATTTTATAAGTAAATGATAATTTTAATTACCAATTATATTTATCATAAATATAAAATTATTTTCTTAAAACAGAGTTCATTTTTAAATAGTACGAATCAGAAAATTGTTAGTGTGAGATCTTGGTATTTTTCAAAAACACTTTAATTTTTTTTGAATAGTTAAATATGATAATTTACAAGAAAAGCTAAATACAAGAATTATTGAATCATATATGATGTATGGATAATGTAAGGTAATAATATTGAACTATCTATCCCATTTTAATTTATTTATTCATGGGAATAAAATCTATTTATATTCTCAATCCAAAATAATAAACTAATGAATAAAATAATGAAAATACCCCTCTCTCCTCCCCTATAAATACCACCGATCACCACTTGTTCTCCTAACACCTTAAAAGACATGAAGAATGTACACATTATAAAAAATAGCCTTTCCAATCCCCTGCCCCACGTACTTGAGCCCTTGGTCCCATAAAAATACCAAACCCTTTTTCCTATGGAGGTTCTCAATGAGGAGACACTCAAGAGGTAAAATCGCTTTTCTTTTCCATTTAAATTATTTTAAATTTAATTTATATTATTATCCTCTTCTCACCCCAAATTATCCAAGTGGTGTGATAACACCATATTAATTTATATACTATAATTTTATGATGGTAATGGAATAATTTATCTTCTAATGTCTTCCCCTTTCCTTTTATTATAAAAATTTTATTATCATCTATAGGGTTTTGATTTACTACCACCATAGATGGTGAGTTTACAATTTTCACCACCACCTTCAAGGATGGTCATAAAACTATTATTATGGTTAAATAATATTTTATTTTATATATTATATTTTATATAATGTTTTAGAATCAATAAATAAACATGATATTAAATAAAATGATATGAGGTTGTGATGGTTGTAAAATCCACGAAATTAATTAATTAATTTTGATGAACTACTTATCTAATGATTCATCCTCATACCATTTAACCAAATGATATATAAGATCATTTAATCTGATTTAATTTCATTAATAACATATAATATTAATTCAGGATTATTATTCTAATTTTTCATAAAGTTCCATATTCCTATACAACCGAACCGATTATGAAAACCATGAAAACAAACACTCTCGAACGAAGAAATTATACTCTATAACTCATAGAGATGACCATAAATGAACTTAATAAAACTAAAATTAATGAAATTAATGTATAAAATGTTTTGGGCATATTAATTAATGAATTTAAATTTGAAAATATAGGATATTAATGTGAAGAAATCATATATACATATAGTTAGGTGATTCTTGAACCCAAGTCACTTTATTTGGGTTTACCTCTTTCACTCCATTTTTAGTATGGATATTCCTTTAATGAACTTTAATCTATTTTTAATTCCATTTTATTTTCCATGATTAAAATGTTTTAAATTTTTTTATATGAAAAATGCAATGATTCTTCCAAAAGAACCGTTCTTCCCAAAAATACACCTTTTACTTCTCGTGATATTGTTTCTTATTCATTTAATATTGATGATTATTATTCCAAGAATGTTGTTACTTATTTTATTTTGGAACCCCAATATTTATTCATGAATGTATTCTTTTTGAAATGAATCACATTCTTTTCTATGGGTTATTTTCTATTCAAGATTGTTATATGTAATATATGTCATGCATGATAATATAAATGTTATGATGTGATGGGTGTGCTCTGAATTACATAACACATGTAAATGTCATGATGTGATGGGTGCACTCAAAATTATATAGTGCTCCAATGCATTGAGCAATGTGATGTTTCTCATGATAAAAATTTATATATTCATGAACCTGATTCCATATTTATTCAAAACAATGTGTGGTATTTGACCACTAAGACATGATGTTTCATTTTTATGCATTTCCATATTACATGCCTTTATGTAATGATTCCTATCATGATTATGATGAAGATACCATGATTTTTTTTGATAAAGATCATCATTCTTACCCCATGTTATATTGATTAATTTTATTATCTATCATCAAACATGGATTTTAGCTCACCACTTTCTTTGATGTATATCATTAGGTGACTACATGTACTAAAGAGAAAATGAGTGACACTAAAAAACTAAAGAAGAAGGAATTAAATATTTTTTATGTTTTATTATGTAAATTTTATGTATGGTTCAAATTATCACTAGACAATATACCATTGGATATTGGATTTATAGAACTGTTATGTTTTTATATATAAAATGATGTAATAGTTATGTAACAAAAGGAAGGGTCACTATAGTTGATATCAGAGCATGGTTTATTTAATTTGGGAATTAGGAATAGGGAACCTTAGTAAAAACCCTTATAATGAGACTATGCATATGTTGATTCCCAATAATCATTGTTTTAGAAAATGCTAAACATAGGGATCAACAAGATATGCATTTAAAGTTTATTTCACAAATGAATAAATTATTTATTAATGAATTGTTTACCTATGTTTTGTTAAACAAAAGTTCTATTTTATAAAATGGTGGGAACTAGGAGAAACCATGCCATAATCCTGTGTGATGGACAGTGAAACAATTGCCTGAATGACATCCCCAATCCCTTAGGAGGTAAAGTTCAATTTTTTAGAGATTCTTAATAAAATTTCTTAAGATATGATGAATAACCTAAATAATGAGTAATGAACTACTTCAACTAAGAGGGAGAAACTAGATATCTTGTATTTTATGTGGCAATGACCACAGAAATTTAGTGGAATTCAAATACACTAGTCGCGTAATATTAGTTCAAATCAATTGAGAAGATAATTTTTTTACATCACTATTCTGATATAGAGAAGGTGACTTTGGCCATTTATTATTTAGATTTAGAAACTGATCTATGTTGGTCATTGATTAAGAAAACCATGCCAAAGGAAAAAATTGAAGATTTGGAGTGGGATGACATTAAGAAAACATTTCTTAACAAGTATTCCCCTTGAAATCATTTCACAAATATGGAGAGAGAATTCCTAGATTTGAAGCAAATGAAAGGTGAATTTTTCATGGATTATGAAGAAAATTTAACAATTCTTGAATGGTATGACTCATGTTTTGTTATCAACAATGATAAAAAATAGATATATTTTTTAGTGGTTTAAAACCACACCTTTTAAAGGCTTTAGAAATTATAGAATTTGGGAGTTTTGACAAATTTTTTCGATGTGTTCTGAATATTTAGATAGAGTTTTTTTAAATGTTCCGATGGATATAGTGTTAAGAAACAAAATATGGAGTTTCAAGTTGTAGGATCTAATGAAATATGTGGAATGAAAAATAAAATAATCACATATAAAAAATTTGGGAAGAAGCACTCTGAGAAGATGAAACTTGTGAATTACCACAAAGGGTTAGGGAAATGCATCAAGTGTAGGAGATAAGTCCATATTGCTCAAGAATATCTAATAGATATAAGTAAGAAGAACAATGTGCTGGAGGAAAGGAGAGTACCACCCATGGTTCAATGCTTAAACTATATGGAGAAAGGAACTATGAAATCCAGTGTAGAAAACAATGAATTCTTAAGGGAAAGTTGTGTCAGCATCCCCCAAACCCAAATTGGTAATGGAAATATTATTTCATCACTACTACTGAGGTGGATCCAAACAATTATGTGGTGATATGTATGCAGGTTATTCATTTATGAATAGGGAACATACTATATTATTATGGTTCTATGCATTATTTAGTGTCATTCAAGTTTAGTAGAACTATTCAAACACCCTATAAAAATATGGAGGTGGAGTTATCTTTGAGAAAAAAGTGGAAATTATTAAATCCGATGTATATAACTCCCCCTAGTTAATGTTTCTATAATGAAACTCCGAACAAATCTTGTCTTACTTCCTTTAGTGGAGTTTTATGCTATATTTGGAATGGATTTGTGATAAAACACATTTTTATTGAATATTTTATTGATAAGAAATGATAAAATTTCCTCACATTGTGTTAAATATGTTTATTTATAAAATATTTGGGATTAGATCATTCATTTGAAAATTTAAGGGAAATTTCAGTTTTTGCCCTTTATAGGGAACTATAGAATTTTAAGAATAATTATTTTTATTTTTATTATTTAACCTTGAACTTTTTTAACTAAGTTCATGACTTAATGGGAAAAAACTTTTATTTATGACATTGGAGCTAAATCGTTCATTTGGTTAGTGTAAATGGGCCATTAAGTCAATCGTGGGCTGGACACAGGAGTTTGGACATCACTTCTATGTTTGGGAAATATCTTCTACATCTGTGCATTTATTGAGCCGATCGTTTTAGAGGGGATATAAAACCCAATTGCACTCATATTAGACTTATGGAAAGATAGCTAATTCACGTGTTATTTTGGTCAATAAGGCGGTGAAAGTGGGATTAAATTATTTTGCAGAATCTCATCATTCACACTTGAAACCACTTTTAACCTAGCCTCCCCTAAAGTCTATAAAAATGTATTTTTATCATTTAAAAGGGTTTTGAAGTGAATTGGTAAGTTGTGGGAAGATTATAAGTAGATCCACTCTATTTCTCCAACCATTTCAATAAGTGTATCTCTTGAATAAAGCATCCCTTCGATGAAGCCTTATTTTTTTCCTTCTTCTTCTTCTTTGAGTTGTAATACTTTTTTTTGTAATAAACTTATTTTTTATTCTTTTATTTATTTTATTTTCTTCTATTTTTTTCAAATGTATTATTATCTTAATATTCCTTCTTGGGCAAGAATCAAGAGTGGAGAGGAGATTGGGTTATACCCTTTCAATCCTTTGCTCAGGCAAAACATCTCACCGATGACCACACCACCCAAAGAAATGTAGTTTTCTTAGTGATCGATCTATCTTCTAAACCACATTTAATTATTTTGAATCATTGATATACTGTAATTCACATAATTGGATCTATTAATTTAGTTTTTTAAATTAGAAAAACTAAGTAAGAAATTGAACAATTAACACAAAAACACGTGAGGTCGAGTATTGTGTGAATTGTAAGAGCATGATTTTAATCAGTAATACAATACCACATGATATAAATTTTTAGAGTTCAAATATAATACCTAAAAAAAATTCATCCTCATTTTCTATAATGGATATGTTCCATAATTTCCCACTGACTATAATCTATCCTCAGAACATCAATCAATGCTGGGTTTTGCGATTGCATGTTTCAAAGATAGCCTACGGTTTAATTCACTTCATATTTGTGGTAAAGTTAATTATCGTAGTGTCCGAGGGTTAACAAGTTATGGGATCATAATTAAGTCTATTTTAATTTATATGACAATGATAAATAATTGAGTGAATATGTATAGTTAGATCGATTGTGCCTTTTAAAACATTTTCTAGAAAAACATCTTCTTGTTCTGTCATTTTAATCAAACTTAATTTCAAAAACAAAAACAAAAAAATATAATCTTTTTCCAGAAATTTTTTTCTAGATTTAAAAATTATAAACAACCCCCATCCTTTTAATTTTTGTTATTATTTCCTTTTATTTTATCTTTAAAAATTCCTTTAAAATGTTGAATAATTTACACCCTCCTTTAAGAGACGAACTTGGTCATCCACTCTGCTGCACTTAAGTACCCCAAAATCAATTAATCGTTTGAGGGCACCCATGTCAACTACTTTCAAATTGGCACAATTTTTGGGATGGAAAGTAATTATTTCAACGAATTAGAGGTATTTATTTTATTTTACATTTTATTCTCTTCTTATCTTTTTTCTTCTTTCTTTACCAAATTGGAATTTTTTCTTCTTATTTTATTTTCTTCTTCTTCTTTTTGGAAGATAAACTCAAAAATCTCATTTTTATTATGGTCCACTTTATTTATTTTTATTTTTATATGATTTATGACATGAAATAATCTTGAAGATCTCTTAGATCTTGACCCTGACATTGAACGCAACCTTATGGTTCAAATCAGATATTCTCAATCTATGTGAAGTTTCAACATTCAATCAGTTAGAAAATTAATCCACTCCAAGAACAAGGAAATTGTAAAATCTTCTAATTCCACCTTAAATCAAGAACTAATGGCTGAAAAAAATAATAATAAACTCAATAGAACCATTCAAGAGTTGGCTTCACCTGATATTAATTATCAACCAAATTGCATTGCATACCCAAATCTCGAATGAGACTTTGAACTGAAATCAGGGATAATTCATATTCTTCCAAGGTTTCATGTATTATATTTTGAGGATCTAAATAAACATTTGAAATAATTTAATGTGGTTTTCCCAACCTTAAAACTAAGAAATGTTTCTGAAGATCAAATCAAACTAAGAGAATTACTAGTCGCACTTGATGGAGCTGCAAAAGATTGGACGTATTATTTACAACCTAAATATGTAACATGTTGGAACGATTTGAAATGTCTTTTCTTGAAGAGATTTTTTCTAGCATCAAGGACCACATCCATTCGAAAAGAGATCTATGGGATCAAGTAAGAACATTGAGAGTCGATGTATGTGTACTGGGAGCAATTCAAGAAGTTGTGCACAAGCTTTCCACATCACCAAATAAATGAGAAACTCATTATCTAGTACTTATATGAAGGATTCAAACCTATGGATAGGAGAAGGTGGATGCCGTGGCTGGAGGATCATTGGTGGACAAGACACTAGTGGATGCATGTGCATTGATTGAAAAAATGGCCCAAAAATCTCAACAATTTGGTGATCGAGGTACACCACAAGCTTGAGGAGTACATCAGGAAAGTACTTCTTTTCTTTGAAGTCATTTTATTGATACTATGTTAGAAAAATTGACCAATATGTTGAGGCATATTTCATTTGATCCAAAAACATCCTAGCCCACTCCTATGAGGCCATGTGGAATTCACACTGAAACAGACCACCCAACTAACTATTTCCCCCAGTTACAAGAGTCAAAGGATTGTGCGGCGATATTACCTAGGAGTCCATATCAGCAACAACAACAACCACATCCCCAAAAGAAGTTTTATTCCTTTTCACAGGCATACAACCAAGGGTGGAAGAATTAATCATACATGAGGTATGGCTCTGAACAACAAAAAAGGCCCCATTTTCAACAAAACTTCCACCAGATTCTACCTTACCGGAAGAGTTTCCAACAACCCCAAAAGAGATTTATAGCCCAAGCATCAGCATTCTATAAAAAGGGAATCCCCCACCCAAGTTAGATTCTAACACTGATGATATTTTGAAGCAAATTTTTTTTATCAATAGAATGAGCTAGAGAGTCAAGGTTCATAGTTGAGGGAATTGAATACTCAAATGAGCCATATTTCCAACACCCTCCATGAACTGGTAAGTAAGAACTCTAGAAATTTTCTTTCCCAACCTACTCTAAATCCCAAGGGGAATGTCAGTGCCATCACATTGAGATTTGGGAAGAAAACAACTGATACATCTTCCCCAATATTTCTACTGGGATTCAACTCAAATCCAGAGAAGCCCCATTCCAAACCAGTTGAAGAGAAACCCAAGGAGAAAGATAAAGGTAAGAAAAATATTGATGATATTCCTACTAAACCCCTTTTTTTCCAAATAGAGTTGTCAAAACCAAAAAGATGGCTGAATAGGAAATGAAAAAAGTTGTTTTGGATATATTTAAGCATGTGGAGACTAACATCCTTTTACTTGAATCCATCAAGAAAATCCCAAGGTTTTACAAATACTTAAAAGAGATTTGTACCAATAGAAGAGGGAACAAGTTAAATGAGAGGATAAATCTTGGAAGGAATGTGTCAGCTCTCATTACACCGAATCTAGAAATTCCAACATAGTGAAAGGATCCGGGGACATTCACCATCCCATGCACCATAGGGGAGTTACACTTTTTTGATGATTTATGTGATTTAGGAGATTCCATAAATGTAATGCCTCACTCTATTTTATCTTCTTTACAGGTTGGTGAGTTGAAGCCGACCATAGTAGTGGTGCTATTGGCGAATAGAGCTACAATAAATCCAGTGAGAGTCCTTGAGGATATACTTGTCAAAGTAAGAGACATGATATTTCGAACATATTTCTACGTGCTTAAAATGGATGATGATCATGTAAGTTCACATGATCCCATTATATTAGGTAGACCCATCCTCAAAACTATAAAAAATTTCATAAATGTCAACGAGGGTACACTTTCCATGGAGTTTGTAGATGAAGTTGTAATATTTAATGTTATGGAATCCATGAAGTACCCCTCAGAGGACTATTCTACTTTTGTTATTTCCCATTTTGAACCACCAAGTAAAAACCCCATGGAATTTTATTGTCCTATGCTTAAGGATATTATGATCATTGGTTATAGTTTGATGTCATAGAGTACTTCCACACCTATTTCGAATGCACAAGAATCTCTTAGATTTGATTTTGAAATGGATTTATATTCTGATTTTGATCATGCGAACTCTGATTATGACATGGATGTTGAGTATGCCGAAGGATTTGATTCTTTATTCTATGATTCTGATAATTTATATTCTGATACTGATGTTCATTATACACATATTTCAATTCCTTAAATTTCTCCATCCATAAATCACCCCCTTCATTGGAACTCAATCCATTGCCACCTAATCTCAAATACTCATACTTGTTAAGTGGCGAGAGATTACCTTATATAATTACTAATAATATTCCTTTTGAAAATAAAGAGAATATTTTGAATCTTTTGAGGGAGAACATCATGGAAATCAGGTGGACCTTGGCTGACATATCAAGTATTAGCCCCTCCTTTTGCAGGCATAATATTATTTTGGAGGATGGGGCTAAACTGGTTAGGCAGCCACAAAGGAGACTCAATCCAACAATTTTTGAGGTTGTTTAAAAAGGGGTTTAAAAATTTCTTGAGGCAGGTATAATTAATCCAATTTTAGATGCTCAATGGGTGAGTCCTATTCAGGTTGTTCTACTGAAAAGTGGTTATACTATAGTTAAAAATGATAAAGAGGAGTTAGTTTCAATGAGGGTGAAAAATAGTTTGTGTGTGTATATTGATTAAAGGAATCTAAATCAATATACTTGCAAGGACCATTTCCCCCTTCTATTTATTGATAAGATGCTTGAGAGACTATATGGGAAAACAAACTATTATTTCTTGGATGGATTTTCTGGATATATGCAGGTTCCTATTATTCCATAGGATTAGGATAAGACAACATTCACTTATCCATTCAGTACATTTTCCTACCAAAGGATATCATTTGGACTTTGGAATGCCCCAGGTACCTTCCAGAGATTCATGGTGAGTATTTTTTCTGATTTTGTTGAGTCCTCCATGTATGTATTCATGGATGATTTTACATTTTATGGGTCTTCATTTGATGATTGTATCTCTAGTTTGGTAAAGGTTTTGAATCCTTGTATTGAGAAGAATCTGGTCTTAAACATTGAAAAGTGTCATTTTATGGTAGATCATGGGATTTTATTAGGGCAAGTAGTGTCAAAACATGGGATATAAGTTGTTAGATCTAATGTAGATATCATTTCATCCTTATCCTATCCTTAATGTGTGCGTGATGTTAGATCTTTCCTAGGGCATGCATGATTTTATAGGTGCTTCATCAAAGAATTTAGTAATATTGCTCTTCCTATGTCAGGATTATATTAAAAGGATTCAGATTTTGTGATTGATGATGCTTGCAGGACTTACTTTGATGAGCTAAAGAATTTTCTAACCACTCCAACTATCATACAACCCCAAGGTGGGAGCTTCCTTTTTATCTTATGTGTGGTGCCACCAACATCGTGGTTGGATATTTGTTATCTCAGATGGTGGAGGGACATTCACATGTGATTTTATAAGCATTGAGAACACTTGATTCTGCCCAATCTAACTACACAACCACATAAAATGAGTTCCTTTCTATCATATTTGATTTTGATAAATTCCTTTCTTTTTTATTGGAATCTAATATAGTTTTTTTTTCTGACCATGCAGCTCTGAGGTACCTATTGAATATGCCGGATGCAAAGCCCAAGATAATCCGATAGATGCACCTTCTTCAGGAATTTAACATTGAGGTGAAGGAAAATAAGGGGTTAGAAAACCTGGTGGTGGACCACATGAGGAGGCTTACTCACACACTGGAGGATGACACCTTGGACCAGGTACCACTTCGGGACACTTTCCCCGATGTGCATCTTTATTCCATCTCAGGTACGCTTCCTTGGTGTGCTGATTTAGTTAACTAACTTGTTCCCCCTAAAATCCATACAAATTTAATGAAACGTTAAGTCCAAAAGTTAAAGAGTGAGTCAAGATTTTATGTTTGGGATGATCCATACCTATGGCGCATCTGTAGTGACAAAGTTATTAGGAGGTGTGTTTCTGATCATGAGGAGTCTGTTTTACATTTTTGTCATACACTTGCTTGTGGTGGACACATTGGACCCTAATAGACAGCTAAGAATGTATTTGACTCTAGATTATATTGTTCTATATTATTCTATGATGCCCATGTGTTTTGTAAATCATGCTCCCATTTCAAACACATGGGAAACATTTCTAAGAGACATGAGACGCCCCAATAACCCATACTATTCTGTGATATTTTTGATGTATGGTGGATTTATTTTATGGGAACTCTTCCTAGTTCATTTCATTTTTTGTATATTTTGGTTGCTGTTGATTATGTCTGTAAATGGGTGGAGGATAAGGCCACCAGGACTGATGATTATTATGTAGTAGTGGATATTGTGATGACACAATTTTTTTGTAGGTTTGGAGTACCAAGGGCCATCAATAGTGACCAAGGGACACACTTCTGCAATCAGAATTTGGATTTCCTCATTCGGAAGTATGGGGTGACACACAAAACATCAACACCATACCACCCCCAAACAAATGGCAAGGCTGATGTTTCAAATTGGGAGTTGAAACAAATTTTGGAGAAAACTACGCAGCCGAATAGGAAGCTGCAAATTCAAGAGATTGAGGTGATTCTATTGGCTTCAAATTAGAGGTCAATTCTTTATAAGGAAATATCTAAAGAATCTCATGAAAAAATGATCTAGAAAGGATAATTTCAAGTTGGAGAGAAAGTCTTGCTCTATAGTTCACGTCTGAATTTGAGGCCTGGTAAGTTGCATTCCAGGTGGTTAGGTCCTTATTCCTAACCCTTTCACTTTTATATTATTTGTCCTAATTAAAATAATACATTTCATGTGCATATATCATCTCATAGATTCACATTGAGGACAATGAAATATTTTAAATGTGGGGGAGGGGATAACATTTTGGGGTAGATATTTAGAATTTTCATTTTTGTGTTTTATCTGTATTTTCTATTATGATTTTGGTAACCATTAAAAAAACAAAAATATCAATTAAAAAGAAACAAAAAATTCATGTTAAATTATCATTTGGAACATATGGAAAATGCATGTTTTCAAAATTCTTTGGTTGAAATATAATCATGAGTAAGATTTGACCATAAAGGGTTGACTTTTATATTAAAAATTTAAGTCATCGAGGATATGAATGGTTATGTCATTATAAAACCTTTTAGATTTTTACATCAGTATTTGTGATATTTGTTCATGGAAAATTGTGCCATTGATTTCTCCACACAATTTTTCACACAATCATTACTTGTGAGTTTCTCTTACCCAATTTAATGTATATCCAGGGTAAGTAATTATTTTCAACTTATAACATGGTCTTTCCATATGTTCGTTTCTCTTCTGATCGTTTCCATCGCTGTACTAGATTGACCTATGCCTGTGCACCTAATATCTTACTATTATACACCCACTAATTTTTTTTAAAAAAAATCCAAAAAAAAACAACAGTCAATAAAGGGGGGAGTGAAGAAATGTACAACATGAGGGGATATTTAGGTTAGCAGCTCATGGTTTGACTTCTAGGATTGCTTAAATGAGTGGGTTTTAGAACTTGGTTGTAAATGATGTTGAAAAGATTTGGCGGAATAGAATCAAGTAATAATTTTTTTTACTTGACCTGTATATACTAAATAAAGTGTGGATTTATGATCTTGGAATGATGGATCACACATGAATGTAGAATTAGTGTCATGATAGACCCATGAATTGTTTCTCTATGTATAGTGTTATAAATCTCACTGGATTCTGTTTTTGACACAATTTATGGATATTCTAGTTTAACCCTTTATAGTGCACGGTAGCATTGCAGAGATAAATATTTTTATATTTATTATTTGAGATTAATATTTTGTAACTGTGTTCCTGAGTTAATGAGATAAAACTTTCATTTTGGACATTGGAGCTAAATCATTTATTTGGTTGGTGTAAATGGGACATTAAGTTAATTGTGGGCTGGACACGTGAGATTAGACATCACTTTAGTGTTTGGGACATATCTTTTACATACATGCATGTATTGAGCCAAAAATTTGAGATGGGATCGAAAACAAAATTTCAAACATATTATCCTTATGTAAGGACATCTAGTTCACGACGTTTTGTGGTCAAGAAGGTGGTTAAATGGGGATTAAAATATTTTTCAAAATCTCCTCATTCACACTGGAAACCAATTTTAATCTCACCTCCACTCCACTCTATAAAAATGTATTTTTATCATTTGAAAGGGTTGGGACATGCATTAGGAAGTTTAGGATACCATAAGTGGATACACTTCAATTTTACATCCATTTAAATAAGGGTATATCTTGAAGTAAGGATCCCTTCGACAAAGCCTTCTTCTTGTTCTTCTTCTTCGCGTTGTAATACTTTTGTTTGTGTAATAAACTTCTTTTTTATTATTTTATTTATTCTATTTTCTTCTGTTTTGTTAAAATTTATTATTCTATTTATCTTCCTAATTGGGATGGAATCAAGAGTATATATGATATTGAGTTCTACCCTTTCAATCCTCTGCCGAAGCAAAACATCTCCACGATGATCCCACTGCCCATAGAAGAGTAGTTTTCTTATTGATCGATCTATCTTATAACCTATTCATTTAATTATTTTGAATCATTGAGATACTGTAATTAAATTAATATGATCTCTTAATTGATATTTTGAAATTAGAAGAAACTAATCAAGCAATTGAACAATTAACAGAAAAAAACGTGAGGTCAAGTATTATGTGAATTGTGAGAGCATGATCTTAATCAGTAATACAAGGCCACACGAGATAAATTTGAAGAGTTCAAATATATTCTCTAAACAAAATTTATCATCATTTTCCAAAATGGATATGTTCACTAATTTAACACTGACCATAAGCTATCCTTATAACATCAATCGAAGCAGGGGGTTGTGATTTCATGTTTCAAAGATAGCCTAGGGTTTAATTCACTTAATATTTGTGGTAAAGTTAATTATCGTAGGGTTCAGGGGTTAACAAGTTAGGGGATCATAATTAAGTGGTTGTTATTTTATATGATAATTATAAATAATTGAGTGAATATTTAGAGTTAGATCGATTTCAACTTTTAAAATATTTTCTAAAAAACATCTTCTTGTTGGGTCATTTTAATAAAACTTCATTTAAAAAAAAATTACAATCTTCTTCTAGAAAAATTATTATAGATTTAAATACAATAAAAAACCTCAATCCTTTTAATTAGTGTTCTTATTTCCTTTTATTTTATTTTCAAAAATTCCTTTCACATGTTGTTTAATTTACATCCTCCTTTGAGATATGACCTTGGTCATCCACTCTACTGCACTTAAGTACCCCAAAAACCATTAATCATTTGAGGGCGCCCATGACAACACCTTTCAATTAGATATCTTTATACACAGAAAAAATCAAATATCAGGAAAGTGATATCACTCTTCACATCCCAAAGCATCCTCCAATTCTATACAAGTGTAAAGAGGAGGGTTAATATCTTTTAGAATCATCATATCAAGTGTGCATATTGTTTTTTTATGAGCATGCATGTCCAGCTCAAATTATTGATACAAAGGAGGAAATAATTTTTGAATACATACCCATTGTGAGGGAATACACTAATGTGTTACCTTAAAAAGTTACCAATCTTCCTCTATAACAAGATATTTAGTTCTCAATTGAACTTATTTCCTGATCTCTGTCTATATAAAGGACACCTTATAGAATGGAAACAATAAAGTTAGAGGAACTGAAGATGTGGTTATAATAGAATATGTACAAGGTTTTTATATTCCCAAGTGCTTCACCATGGGGTGAAATAGTCCTCTTAGTCAAGAAGAAGGATTTATCAATTTTCTTATGAATTGATTATCATGATATCAAGAAAATCACGGTAAAGAACAAGTATCCCCTTGAATAGATAAACAACATGTTCGATCAATTACGTGGGGATAATTATTTATCTAATGTGGATATTTAATCATGATATCACCAATTAGAGGTGAATAAGGAATATATTCCAATGACTTCTATTCAAATGAGGTATGGAAAAAACGACTATATAGTTATGCCTTTTAGAGTCTCTAACACTCTAGAAATATTTATGGAGGTAATGAATATATTCTTTAGATATTAACTTGAAAATTTTGTGGTAGTATTTATTGATGCTATTATGATATACTCCAAGAACAATGGGGAACATGAAGTGAATTTGAATACTGTGTTAAAGACATTACTAAGGGAAAAAAACTACAAAAAGTATAGTAAATTTGAGTTATGGATAGAGGAATTATCTTTATTAGGGAATTATACCACCAACAATGGAATATCTATGGAAACATTAAAGACAATGGTAGTTAAAGAGTGTCCCAGGCCATCATATGTAATAGGCATATGTAGTTTCATTGTTCAAGCTATGAATTACTGGAAATTTGGGAAGAACTTATAATGATTTTAAAACTCAATAAACAAGCTCACTCAGAAGGGAGAAAAGTTTTTTTAGACCATTTAATGTGAATATTGCTTCATAGAGTTAAAAAAGAGGATTATCACCACATTGATACCCACACTTCCAACAAGCAGGGAAATCTTTATGGTATAAAACGATTCTTCAAAGAAGGGATTAGGATATGTACTAGAGAAAAATGTTTATGTGATATCCTATATCTTCAGGTAGTTGGAAATTCATGGTAAGAACTATCCTATGGTAGACATGGAGTTGGTGACTGTCATATTGGAATTGAAAATATACCGGAATTATCCCTATGAGGATAAGTGGGAGATATATATAGATCATAAAAGCCTCAAATATATTTTCATATAGAAGGATCTTTATAAGCACCAGAAAAAATGGTTAGATCTCATCAAGGATTAAAACTACTCAATTATCTACCATCATAGTAATGAAAATTTGGTGTTGAATTCTTTAAGAAAAAAGGATCCTGCATCATTATCAATGATAAGAATTGAGAAGGATACAATCTTTTTAGACCTTCAAAGAATGGATATGGGAATATTTATGGAAGGAACATAATTAATCCTTTCTCAAATGATTACTCAGTAATCCCTCAGGGATAAAATAAAGGGTGATCAAATAAATGATGTGTTAATTTAGAAAATGTTGGAACATATTAGACATGGAAATGCACAAAGTTCAAAATATATGAAGAAGGATTAGTGAGATTTGGTTCATGACTATGTGTACCATACAATCCATAGATAAATAAGGAGCTTCCAAATGACGCACATAGATCAACCTTCTCTATTCTCCCATGGAGTACAAAGACGTATTCAAATATCCGAGAGAACTATTGGTGGGACAATATGATGATGGAGATCACTTAGTATACATCAAAGTGCCTTGTATGTTAAAAAGTGAATGATGAAAGGAAAACGTTTAATGGGATAATGAAATCATTACCTGTACAAACATAGAAATTGGAAAACACCACTATGGACTTTGTCTCTAGACATATGAAGATATCTAGATGAACAAATGATATATTGTTTTTTGTGGATAAACTTACAAAGATAGATAATATTAATTCAATTTGAGAGTAATTATAACTAGATCATCGTGTACGAATATACATTAGATAAGTGGTAAGGATGCATGGAGTATCACTACCGATTGTATGTGGTCGAGATCTAAGATTCACCTCTATGTTCTGAAAAATCACCCAACATGCTCTAAACATTGAGCTGAACTTCGACACAACCTATTACCTTCAAACTGATGGCCAATCAGATTGGACTATTCAGACACTGGCAGTCATATTGACTACGTGTTCTATGGAATTCAAAGGAGGATGGGGAAAAATATAACTCTGTTTGATTTCTTTTACAAAATATTTCCCCCTTGAGCATCCCAATGGTTCCATATGAATCCATTTATCGTAAAAGATGTAGAACACCGATGTTTTAGGATGAAGTTGGTGAATGTAATCTTCTAAAACCAGAAATAGTTGAATTAATGGTAGTGGGGGTGAAACCATTCAACAAAACATCAAGTAAACCTAATTTTTAAAGAATATCTATGTATAAAATCATCTATATGAAATATATTTTAAGTTTGGAGACATGGTTTTCCTCCTCATATATGCATGGAAGAGGATCATGTGATTTTGGAAGAAAGGAAATATGAGTCCCCGGAATATCATCCCCTTAGATATTTTTGATTGTGTTAGAGTCGTGGCCTATTGGATACCACATTAACTAACCATATCTTAATACACAATGTATTCCATGTATCCCTCTTAAGGATGTACATACTAGATCCCTTACATCTACTAAATCTAGAGGTGGTACAGTTAGAAAATGATATCTCATACCCGGATCTTCTAGTGAAGATCTTGGACTGTAGAGATAATGTTCTACGTAATAAGACTACTAACCCGGTCAATCTACTATGGTGGAACAAAAAGTACAAGGATAAAACATGGGAACCATAGGAAGTAATGAAGAATAAATACCATCACCGATTTTTGTAAAATAAAAGTTTAGGGGTGAAATTTCATAAGGGGGGATAATGTAATGACCGAGAATTTTATCAATGGAAATTACATTCTTATAATTATGTCAGATAGTATAAAACTCAAAAAATGACATAGGAACACAATATGAAATTTATAAATGATGAATGAATGAAATAAGAGATATTTATAGAACTTAAGAATATATACTGATGGAATATTAACATGGCTTTCAAAATAGTAATGTGAATATTAAGAATAGTAATCCAGCTAATAGAAAAGTAAAATTAATAATAAAATTATAAATAAAATTTTGGAATCTTATAAATGATAATATGATATAATTATATCATAGAATAAGTTAATAAATATTTTAAAAATTACTAATTATGTGTTGGTATTTTTATAAAACACAATTGTTTATTTATATTTTTATAAACAATATAATGATTTAAAAGAAATTTTACTTTCATTAAATAGATACATAAATTAAAATTTTGTTGTCTTATGATTATAAGATAATTTAATGATACCTTAATTAATTAATCAAAGTGTTTTAAAATAATCTATAAATTTAAAATAAATATTCTCTAAGTAAATGAGCATTTTAATTTAAAAAATAAATTTATCATATTTATAAAATTATTTCCAAAAAATGGAGTTTATTTTTTAATTTTTAACTTTGAAATATTATTTGGCTGATTTTTTTTATTTTTTTAAAATACTTGAATTTTTAGGAATAGTTAAATATATTATAATTTATAAAAAAATATAAATACCTGAATTTTTGAGCTATAGATGATGTATGGATGATGTAAGTCTATAATCTGAATCTATACTTCTTTTTTAATTCATTAATGCATGGGAAACAATCCTTTTTATAGTCTTGGGAAAAAATAATAAAATAATAAGAAAACACTCCTCTCCTCCCTTATAAATACCACACCTCTCCACCTCCTATCCTCACACCTTCCAATCCTTGAATCATGTCAACATTCTACCAAATACTATTACCAAGCCCATATCCCTTTTCTTGGATCCCTTGGTCTCATGAAAATTCAAAACCCTTTTCCCTAAGGAGGTTCTCATGAAGGAGAAATTCAAGAGGTAAAATCATTTTGTTTTTTTATTTTTTTTCCAATTTCATTTATTTTATTTTCCTCTGCTCACCTACACTTATACAAGTTTAAATATAAATCCAATATATTTAATATAATGTAATTTTATTATGTTAATTTAATAATTTATTTCCAAATATATTCCCCATAACTTTTATTCTGAAAATGAAAATATCGTCTTGGGTGTGTCAATTTACCACCATCATGGATGATGCGTTTTCAATTTTCACTACCACCTTCAAGTATAGACATAAAAAAATTATTATTGTGACATAATATTTTTTATACATATTATAATATATATAATATAATAGTATAAATATATAAATATGATATTTAATAAAATTATATGAGTTCATGATGGTCGTAAAATCATCCAAATAAATTAAACCACTATCTTTATCAATTAATCTAAATTTTATGCCTTATAACATATAAAAAATAATATATAAGATCATTAAATATTATGTAAGTTCATTAATAACATAAAATTTTAGTTTTGGATAATTATTCCAATTTTACATTTACTTCTGTACTCATATACAAGCGAGCTGATCATGAAAACCAAGGAAACAAACACTCTCAAATTATAAAATTAAACTCAAAAACTCATCTAAAATACCATAAATGAACTTAATAAAACTACAATGAATAAATTTCATGTATTAAAGGTACCTAATTTTTTTATTTAATGAATTTAATTTGATTATCCAGGACAATAAAGTGAAGAAACCATTCAGTCATAAGGTAAGTGGATTCTCAAGCACAACTCTCTTTATTTTGGGTTTCATACTTTCACTCCATTTTCACTACGTATTTTACATTAATATTCCTTAAATATCATTTTTTACCATTTATTTTCTAGGATACAAATTTTTCAAATCAGGTTTCATGATAAATGAAATGACTCTTCCAAAATAACTCTTCCCAAAAATATTTATTTTACTTCTCATGATATTGTTTCTTCTTAACTCATGACTGATTATTTTTGTACCATGTATGTTATTACCTCATTCATTTGGGAACTCCAAAGTTTATTCATGAATGTATAATTTTTTAAATGAAACAAATTAATTTTCATGGGTTATTTTATGTCTAATATTGATATACATTCTATGTGGCATGCATGATGATGTAAATGTTATAATGTGATAGGTGCACTTGGAATTATATATCGAATGCGAATGTTATGATGTGATGAGTGCACTAGGAATTATATGGAACTCATATTAATTAGGTAATGTGATGTATCTCATGAGAAAATGTTAAATATTCATGAACATGATGCTAGATTTGTTCACAACAATGTGTGGTATTTGGCCACAAAGACATGATGTTTCATTTTTATGAATTTCCACATTCCATTCATTTACCTAATACTTCCTATCAGGATTCTGATGATGATACTTTTCTTATTTTATGATGATGATTATTATGCTCAACCCATGTTATATTTATATAATGAATTTCTTGGATGTATATCCTCAGATGACTTAATATACTAAGGAGAAAATGGGGGCCACAAAGAATCTAGAGAATATGGAATTAAATAATTTTTATGTTTTATTATATAAATGTTACATATGGTCCTAATTTTCCCAAAACACTAATATCATGACCCGTCCCTCGGGGCCTGCACTGTGACTCCCCCAAGCCCGCCTCCCAAAGGCCAGGGGTTGGTGACTAGAGGAAAAGGATTCAACTTGCAAGTGGGAGGAATTTTTCTTTAGTACCTATATGCACAAACACAACCACGTCCAAAATATTGAAAGGAAAACATGTGTTCCACTAAACAAACGCTGAGTAAAGGTACAAGATGTAGGTCAAATAGGCTAGGATAAAAACTCAATAAATGAAAAACTAAAAATAGGAAAGTACAAAAGATCTCTGAAAAGTCTCCCATTAAAAATCCCCACCTGATGGGTATGTATAGATTAGATTCTAGAAGTCGTAGAATGTGCCCCTCCTGCCTGATCTCACTGGGAACCACCAGGTCCTAGGCCACCAAGTACACTATCAAGGTGTCAGTCTTCTAAACTAGACACAATATGTGTGGGTGAAGCCCATTCAAGGGTGAATAAAAAAATTAGTAGGGACCCCAAACCAAAAAGCAATCCACAATGCAAACCAAGAAATATGATCATGAAGAAAGACGACTCACACAGGTACAATATAAAATATGGAAAGCAGGACTATTAGTCATAACACTAAATACCTTGGAATGCTAATTTACTCATCCATAATGATTATAGTGGGTATTATGGGTCACATGGAGCCACTTACCACTTAGTCCATCATAGCTAGTCCACTCAGGGCCACATGTAGACGATCCACATATGGTCCCAAGGAGCTGATCCACATAGGGTTGCTTGTAGCTGATCCACACAAGGTCGCTTGGAGCTAATCCACATAGGTTATCCTGGATCTGATCCACATATGCTCTTATATAGCTAATCCACACAGGGTCGTTTGTAGCTGATCCCCAAAACGTCTCTTGTTATATAGGCCTATAGGGTCACCTGGGCCTGCTCGCCAACAGTCTCTGGGTCTCAGCTAGCCACATGATTCTCGCATGTACCATGATTGATTTTGGGATAATCCACTCATCCAACCATTATTCATATTTCAAATTACTTGAAATCAGCCTTATAGTATTCCAAAATAACCACCTTATCTCGATGGTTCCAACACCACAAACGGATCTTCCAACGGATGCCCAGTCTGAAAGCTATTAATTCTTTTGTAAACAGGGTATGGTTTTGTCCGGGCCCGGTCCGACCTGGTCGGACTGGCTTGAACAACCCAGTTGGGGGGGAGGGGGGGGGGTCTCATATGACCCGACCCGGTTGGGTATGGGTTAGTCCAGTCTGGCCATGCTACTGGGTCAGGCCTTGGTGGACCTGACACAGTTAAATCATAGGTCCAGTCTGTCGGGTTGCCTAGCGACCCAGATTTATCTGACCCACCCCGCACTGGAAGACATGCTTTCTTACCCAGGATGAGCCACCCTGTGGCCCGGTTTTATCCCGCCGACTTGGCCTAAAACATCAGGCTGGATTAATTCCATCTCGTTCAGTAATAGCAGCCCAGTTCGCGCCCCCGGCCCGGCCCGAATGGCGGGCCATTGTTCTCTAGACCATACACCATTCTAGTCCCTCATGTGGGCCTTGCTGGACAGCATGCCTGCACGTAGCCACGTCCCACCTCCTCCAGCTGCCAGATTGCTTTTGGTGGCTCCTACCGCACCTCTATGGCCCGAGATGGCCGTGGCCCACCTCAGAACGCTGTCATGGCGAGCCGTCACCTACACACATTGCCACCGATGACATGATGTTCTGCATACCACTGGGTCTGCTCTGGTGGTCCGTTCTCTAGACCGTCTGCACCTCCGGTGTCCATGGGGTGCCATATTTCCTACAACGAGTTCACAAATTTCATTTCTTCAATTTGGAGTTGCGGCCATAAAGAACATACAATAGAACACAAAGGCAGAGGGGCTCAAGACTTTTTTGTGTTATCCTACACCCTCTGCATTAGATTTTATTTAAACCTTGGGGGATATGAGTATGATTCAATCAAAATTAATCCCGATTCAAAACCCCAAGACTAAGCTCCCTCCCGTATGAAGAAGCAATCCGCGGATCCAACTATTTTTGGGTTGATCCACATTCGTTGTTTTAGAATGAATAATAGGGAATTCAAATTTCAAAAAGAAACCCTTCCAAGGATAGATTTATTGGTCTGGGAAGAGAGGCTTCAGGCACCTTCATTCACCATTCTTGATTTTCCACCCACGTTGCTAGAGATCCTTTGATGGGTGGAAGAAGAATTATTCATTGTTCTTCATTCATGTTCTTCAAGGTACATCATTGTCACTATCAATTCACCGGTGTTCTTAATTGGAAAGAATTTCATTTTCATCCATCAGAGAAATTATAATTCTGATTCTTCAACCCATTATCTCATTAAAATATAAACATTTCACAATGTTTCTATTACGCTGCGTCATCTCATCGTTAAGCTATTTTATTAATTAGTCATCGTATCTATTATGCTTCCATTAACGAGTAATTATGCTACAAATTTAAGAGAATCATTAATGGGATTCATTTAATGAGACTCATCGTCACCTCTTCACTGCCTCTATAGTTCTAATGTACCACCTCTCAATGGTGAAGAGAAAAAAATAAAATAACTTCTTATGTGATTTTATTTTTCTTCCGAGAAGTTAAAAAAGCTATCTTTTCTGGTAGGCCTCCACCGGTCAAAGTTAGGGTTTTTCAAGGAAAATCTTGTTGTTCTAAGTTCAATGATTCCCTAAGATTTTTGATTAGAGAACCAGATTAAATGTTAGAAAAACCCAGTCACACATTTATTTAAATGAACATAAAAAGTTCAAGATTCTATTCTAGCCTCACCGGGCCTCGGACTTAGGTTCCTTATGAGCATTTGGTGTCAAAATAATTCCATTTAAATAAAAAAAATTCCTGGATTTTTTGGGACATTACATTACCCCCAGCTTTAAGGCTTCATATCCTTGTAATCTAAAATAAGTCTAAACAAACAAATGGGGGTACTAAGCATGAATCTAAGCCCCCTATCCAATCTATTCTCCTAGATATTCATGTGCTGACCTCAAATGCGCACCAGAGGAATCGACCATCCATGAAGGACCCACACCTGTCAATCCTCTATCTCCACTAGGAACTCTGCAAACGTCACCCCAACATCAATATACTGCTCACCCCAGTCAATAACATGTGATGGATCATGCACATACCTCCTCAACTGCGAAACGTGGAAAACACCATGCACTCGATGCATCAGTGGTGGAGAGCTAGGCTGTACACCACTTCTCCAACTCTACTAAGAATCTTTAAAGGTATGATGAACCTCATAGATAACTTTTCGCCCCTATCAAATCTCCAAAATCCATATCAGGATGATACCTAATGGAAAACTTTGTTTCTATCCTCGAAGTCAAAGGGACTACATATTCTATCAGCATAAGATTTATACATGATCTGTGAAGTCCTCATCTTTTCCTGAATGATCTTTACCCTCTCAGTGGTAGCCCGTACCAACTCTGGACCCATGAGTGCTAACTTTCCTGGGTGTATGCAGCATAGAGGTGATATGAAAGGATGCCCATACAAAGACTTTAATGGTTCCATTCCAATGGTGGAGTGATAGCTGTTGTTGTATGCAATCTACACCAGTGGCTAGTGGTCCTCCTAACTAAGACCAAAATCAAGTACACAAGCATGAAGCAAGTCCTTCAAGGTATGTATGGTTCTATCCTTCTGACCATCAGTCTGTAGGCGTAAGGCTATGCTCAAGCATACCTAAGTCCCGAATTCCTATTGTAATACCTTCTACAGCCAGGATGTGAAGCAAGCATCATGGTATAAGATGATTATTGAGGGCACTAGGTGAGGCCGTACTATCACCTGGATTTAGAGGCATCCCAATCCATATATAGATATCTACTCCCAGAATGGTAGGAAGTGATCCAACTTGGTGAGTTAGTCAACGATCAACCAGATATAATCTTGGACCTTGTAAATGCATGGTAATCCTATCACAAAGTCCATCGAGATACCATACCACTTCAACTCTCATACTTTAAGTGGATGTATCAATCTTGTTGGAACCAGATGCTCCTCCTTCACTTGATGACAAGTGAGGAACCATGAAACAATCTCGCACCCCTCTTTATTTATCCCCAACCACTAGTAATGATGTCAGAGATCTTGGTACATATTCTCCACATCTAGATGTACCGCCAAAGGGGATGTATGGAACTCCCTCAACATTCCTCCTGTAATTACACTGTTACAACGATGAAACCTCTGAAAATAATGGCGTGATATCCACCTATCAAAAATCCATCATGATCCATTCCTGAGGATAGCTGAGCACATTGGGCCTCGCAATAAAAATATAAAAGTTGTGCCTCAAAATTCACTGTATTTGTGGGGTAGGGATATTCATCATCTGAAGTTAAGCTGCTTCATCATCATCCATGAAGGATATCTGCATCACGACTAGCTACTTCGTCGCCTCACTAAGAATATGAAAACTATACCTCCTGCTGAGCACATTTTACATCATGTTCCTCTTGTTATGAGTATACACTATCTCGAAGTCATAGACATGAAGGAACACTATCCATCATTGTTTCCTCATGTTCCGGTCCTTCACGGAGAATCTAAAACTGAGACTCTTGTGGTCAGAGTAGACGGTAAACAAATCATCCATAAAGTAGTGCCACCACATCTTCAACACATATACCATTGATATGAACTCCAGGACATGGTTCACATAGTTCTGCTCATGCTACCTCAAATGCTATGAATTGTAGGTGATAACTACTCACTCATGCATTAGGACACAACAGATTCAGATCCCTGACGCATCGTAAAAACTACATACTCAATTCCCTCCTCTGGTAGTCTCAAAATGGGGGCACTCTTCAGTCTCCTCTTCAGCTTTTGGAAACTCTGCTGGCACTTATCCTTCCACATGAAGGGCTGTCCCTTCCATGTCAAATACAATAAGGGTGCTGCTACTCTTGAAATGTTTGGAACAAACCTCAGGTAGCATCCATCCAACCCCGTGAAACTTTTCACCTCAGTCACGATCTTAGGTGGCATCGAAGAAAGCACAACCTCTCTCTTTTCCAGATCCAATACAACTCCAGCCTTTGAGATGACGTGTCCCATAAAGTGGACCTCCTAAATCCATAACTAGAACTTTATGAGCTTCCCATAAAGCTCGTGCTCTCAGAGCATATCCATGACTATATTTAGGTGTCTTGTGTTCTCATTCTCGGACATCGAGTACACCAGGATGTCATAAATGAAGACCATGATGAATAAGTCAGGATAAGGCTGTAAGATCCCGTTCATGAGTCCCATGAACACTATTGGGGCATTGGTCATGCCGAAGAGCATCACCAAGAACTTCTAGTGGCCATACCGGAATCTGAATGCTGTCTTCAATTCATCTTCATCTCGTACACAAAGTTGGTGATAGCCTGACCTAAGGTCTATCATTGAGAACCCCCTTGATCCCTTCAGCAGATCAAATAGTTCATCAATCCTTGGTAGTGGATACTTATTCTTCACATTCACTTGGTTCAGGCGTTGATAGTCAACACATAGACTCAATATTCTATCTTCCTTCTTTGAAAACAATACTGGGTATACCCATGGTGAAACACTAGGCCTCACGAAGCCCTTTTCCTGTATGTCTTCCTGTTTTATCCTCAACTCATGAAGCTCAGAGGGAGCCATCTAATATGCTAGTGTGGATATTTGTGTCATCCCGGGGTACATGGCGATGTATAAGTCTACCTCCCTACGAGGAGGTAACCCTAGAACGTCCTTCGGAAAATCATCTTCCTACCCATACACCACTACAGGAAAGTGAGGACTCCTCTCATCCACCACACTGAGGGTGTGGCTAGCCAACTAGTGAGTGATCAGCTGCACACCCCTCAAAGAATGTCTGTCTTGTGCTGCAAGAGTGACCTTTTCACTAGTGTAGGAAAAATTTATCCCATCCTCATGTACACACAACACTCTATGAATAAGACAGTCAATATGAGCATGAAATATGGATAATCAGTCCATACCCAAGATAAAATTGTAAGGCCTCAACACCAATACTTGGAGATCGCAACTGAAGCTCTCGCCTCCAAGAGTAAGCTCACACTGCCGACACCAGTGTGTAATCATCGAATCCCATCCTGTATCAGTCTCTAATCATAAGGATCAAGTAAACTGATCCAACAGAATCTATGATCCTCAAATGTGGTCCATGGAAAGGAAAGAGTGACTGACACATGTGTTTAGAAAAACTTCAACTATGGTGGAGAAGACACAAATCATACCTCTAATAATCTTCGAAGCACTGTGTTTATTGGACTCCACTTCCTGAAGATGAGATCCCCGTGTCCACATGCTCTCTAAGGTCATGGTGGTACCTCGAACCGTCTCCCACCACCTCCTGCTTGGCCAGATCCTCTACCATGTCTGCCTCCCTACAGACCACCTCTTTCAAACCTCTACCTACCTCTCAATGGTCCCTCGACCGTCCCCTGATTTTATGTGTGGTGGGTAGGGTAGTCATGATACATGTGTCCCTACCCACCGCATGAATAGAACACCCTACTCCTCTGCTGACCACCACTACCCCAGTGGCCTCGCACCACCGATCTTGTATCCTGGGGTTGCCCTTGGGATGGTCTAACCTACTTGGAACTCTGAGTCATCTGTCAGCTACCCATAATGGATGACTTTTCCACCTATCGCCTGGTGGTTGCTCCCACCACCAGTTCCTTATATACAGGGAATCTATATACAAGTAGAGATTGATCATGTACTCTATCATGAGTGGGGATACTGAGGGAAATCATCGATGCCTTGATCTCCCATCAAAGTCCCTGCTCAAAGGTCCATGACCTGAAGAAAGGGTCTTATACCATATCTATAGTGTAGTGGGAGAGGTCTGTAAACCTCACAGAGTACTTAGAAACTGACATGATGCCCTGCTGTAGGTGAAGAAGCTCTTGTATGTTCACTAAGGGAAAGGTCATGGGGAATAACACCTCCCAAAAAAGCATCTCAAAGTCATCCCAAGGGAGGGTTGCCTCAACATGAGTCTGAATAATCAAGCTCCACCATCACCTTACCAATCCCTAAAGAAGGCTCACAACGAAGATTTCCATCTGGTTAAGTGGCATCCTCACTAACCAGAAGACCCACATCTCCGCCTCCATCTATGCATTAATGACCTGAGGATCTGTCTCTCCTCTGAACCTTGGAGGTCTCTGTGTTTGAAAATCATGCATGGTACTAAGTTGGGGTGTTTTCCCTATAATTTGCACTTTTAGTAACTACTGATCAAAGGGTGGTGGTAACACTGGTACACCACCTGATGGGGCCATCTCTGACACTGGTCCTTGAACCGATGCCTTATCGCTATATGGTCTATCTTCACAGTCACGTATCAGAATCTCAGATTGTAGTATGTGTGGAGGCATCCTGAAATATGTCAAGATGTACCATAATTAGTAGATTATACCTGGATTGATGACTCTAATTCTATAAGAACACGAGGAAACCCTCAATTCCTATATGATGCATGCAACTATTTTTTTATATATAGATCTGAAAATCAGAATTCAAGGTCTTGGTGTATGGATACATCATCCGTCACACCAATACTGGACTCCCTGAATATAAAAGTATAACTCAAAACGTTTTACACTATTTCCAAAAAATCAAACAAAGGAATCCCAATATTTAAGGTAAAAATGACTACCTTTAATACCACTTTTTCATGACCCATCCCTCAGGGAACATGCCGTAACTCCCCCAAGCCCACCTTATAAATGCCAAAGTTAGGAAACTAGAGCCGAAAGCGTAAACCTGAAAGTGGGTGGAATTTTACTAAGTACCTGTATGCACACACACAAAAATATGACAAAAAATAGAATTGAAAACACACATTCCACTAAACAACCACTGAGTGATGGTACAATATGTAGGTCAATTAGGCCGAAATACAATCCGAACCAAAGATAAACTAAAACATGAAAGTACATAAGATAACTGAAAATCTGTCCGTTAGAAATTCCCACCGGATGGGTAAGTATAGAGTAGCTACCAGAAGTCGTAGAAGTATGCCCCACCTGCCGGATCTTCTTGGGTACCACCGGGTCCTAGGCCACTAAGTCCTCCGTCAAGGTGTCGGTCGTTTGTGCCAGACACAACATGTGAGGGAAAATATTGTACAGGGGTGAGTGACACAATATTCTATAGGGACCCCAAAACAGAAATAAAATACCACAAAGAAATCCACAAAGCAAACCACTAAGCACGATCATGAAGAAAGAAAACTCACACAGGTATAATCCAAAGTACGGAAAAGCAAGACTATGAGTCATAACACTGAATTCCTTGGACTACTGAGGTACTCATACCTGATGAGTACCATGGGTATACTAAATCACACAGATCCACTTCCCACTTAGGTCAACATAGCTAGTCCACACATAGCCCCTTATAGCTGATTCATATAGGGTCGATTGGAGATTATCCACACATGGTTGCTTGTAGCTGATCCACATTGGGTTACTAAGAGATGATCCAAAAAGGGTACCTTGGATCTGATCCACATAGAGTCACTTGTAGATGATCCACATAGGGTCTCTTGTAGCTGATCCACATAGGGTCACTTTTATTCTAGGCCTACAGGGTCACTTGGGCCTTCTCTATAGCAGTCTTTAGGTCTCATACAACCATATGATTCCCACACATAGCATGGTTGATTGGAAGATATTCCACTACTCAAGACATTAGTCATATTAAAAAATAATTTAAATTCTCTTTTGATCATTCCAAAAAAAAAACACCTCGTTGCGAGTTTTCTAATGTCGCAAAAGGCTCGTCAAACGGAAACCCGATCTAAATGATATTGATGTTTTTGTAAACAGGGGACAGTTGTGTCCATGCCCGGTTTGACCCGACGAACCCAGCCTAGGGTCTCGCATGACCTGACCTAGTTAAGATGACCCAACTAGAACTGGTTGGGTTTGGGGAAACCCGATTCGTCCTGGCAATCGGGCCAGGACCATTTGGTATTGTTGGACCCAGCCCGGTTTGGCCCTGGGTACAGTCTTCTGAGTCGATCATTGACCTGAATTTATCCTTCCTAATCCACATTAGTGGTATAGATTTCTTACCCAGCTCAGGCCACCCTATGGCATATATTTATCCCACCAACCCGGGCCACAGTAGTGGGAAAGCTTAATTCCAGCTCGGGCTGCAACAACTGCCTAGTTCGTGCCCCCTAGCCTGGCCCGCATTGTGGGATAGTCCTCTCCTATCCAAATGCCGACTGGGCATCTAGTTCAGCTGAACATGTCCAACAAGAGTCTACCTCCACCTAGTCTCACACATGGTCCCCGATGGACTGCGTGCCAACTCAAATCCGTGGCCCGCACAACGGGTCGCTCCCCCGATGGGGCCGATTGGTCGTGTCCCGCCTCTGCCAGCCACCACCAGCTCCTTCTGCACCACCGTGGATTGCGACATCCGCAGCCTTCCTCGGTGTGCTATGATGGAACGTTGCAACCCGCCCACAACAACCACAGCAGGCCTCCGCCACAGTTCGTTGGCACCGCCGCTAGCGCCTGTACGCTTGCAGGATTCGCCTTCGACCACTAGGTCAGATCTAATGGTATATTCTTCAGACCCTCTCTGCCTTCATCCTCCATGGTGTTCCATATACCATTTTATGACGTCGATAATTACTTGATGTCAATTTGGAGTTGTGGCCATGAAGAACACACAAGAACGTACAATGGGGGATGGGCTCGGGCCTTGTTCATGTCAGCCTGCACCCTCCACGTTAGAGATTCATTAAAACATGTGGGGATAGGATTATGATTATATAAAAATTAATCATAATGGAGAACCTCAAGAATAATCTCCCTCCGACAAGAACAAGTGATCCTCATATCAACCTTTTCATGGGTTGATCCCTGTTCATTGTTTTATAGTAAAGATTGAAGAATTCAAATTAAAAAAAGTAACCTCTACTTGGGATAGATTTTTTGGTCAGGGAATAGCGATGTCACGTGACTTTATTCTACATTTTAGATCCTCCACCCACATTGCTAGTGATCCTTTAAAGGGTCGAAGTAGAATGTGTTCGTCAGTCTCGTTCTTCGAGGTGCATCATTTTCACTAGCGATTTTTCGTTGTTCTTATTTAGAATGAATTTCCACACTGCCTATCAAATAAATTATTTCTATGATTATCCAACCTGTTATATGAATAAAAGAGAAATTTTTCGCAATATTTATGTCATTCTTTTTCATCGCGTTGTTACGCAGTTTCATTAATGAAACAACATATCTTTTACGCTTCAATTAATGAGTTATTATGATGCACATTAATATCTTCATTAATTCGATTCATTTAATGCGACATTTTTTCATATTTTTTAAGCTTCCATAGTTCTCACGTGCCACCACTCAACGGTGGAGAGAAACAAATAAAATAATTTTTATGTTATTTTATTATTCTTCAAAAAGTCTAAAAACTATTTTTTCCGGTAGACCCCCGCCAGTTGAAGTTAGATGCTTTCTAGGTGAATCTCGTCTTTCTGAGTACAATGGTGCCCTTACATTTTTGATCCGATCACTGGTTTAAAATCTAGAAAAATATGCTCGCACTTTTTTTTAAATCAACATAAAAAAGTTCAAAATTATATTTCTTGCTCACCAGGCCTTGGAATCAGGTTCTGTCTGAGCATATGGTCTCAAAATAATCCAACATAATTAAAAAAATATACATGTAATTTATGGTACATTACAACTAATCTTGTGGATCCTATATTTGTGGAACTATTATGTTGTTAATCTTTTAAATTATGTACTAGTTTTGTAAGATATTGTAGGGTCACTAAAAATATTAGGACCCCACACCTGTTTTCCCAAGACGGTGCCTTTTTTTATATAATTTTTATATAAACTAGGAAGTAATATCCAACTAAATTAATAGTTAGTATAATTGGAAATTAAGATACAAAAATAAGTTCAACATTACAACCTGAAAACAGATTCAACATATCAACTTCATTTGAATCACACATAAACTCTTAGATTATACTTGCATGTCATTCATAATATTTGTATTCACCACCTGGGAAAAAATAAAACATAATAAATGGGTGAACTCAAATTCTCAGAAATGTTAAGAAATATAGTGGAAGTTATCAGAAACATAAACACTAGGCATGGTGAATAATTGAAAACACATGCCTTTAAAATGACCATGAACATATTATAGTTGGAGAAAGGGATGAACTAATAATGTCATAATAAAGCATAATAATGGGTATTATACTATTATAATACCCTAATGGACAATAAATTTCTTGTTTAATAATGAGAGAAATGCATAATGATGGACATTCTGAAATACACCATCAAGGCCTCGACCAAGAAATCTAAAAATTATTAAGGCCTCAACCAAAACTATATCTGAAAATGGGAAAGGCCTTGGCCATGTCCATATCTATTTTATCTCATGAGATCTACCGATGAATCAAGGGGTTATATAGGGCCCCAAAAATCATCTTATAAGGCTAATTCCTTCATCATATGAAAGGGGATAAACCTAAACAACATGAACATATGAAAAACGTTTCTCATTCTGTTGACATAAACATTAACCATTCCATGTAATATGGTGAATCAATTCAAGATATATCATTCATTGTCAAAATAATAATAAACCATCAATAAAATATTATTCCCATAATATTCAAAAAGTGTGTTTAAATATATTAAATTACTCTTATAAAATCATCGAGTAATTGTTGAGATAAATACACTTTCGCTTTGAAAAGAAGAGTTACTTTGGAAAAATATTTGTATAAAAATAGAAGTGAAATAATATAGTTTTTTCAAAATAAAATTAGTGATTTTATAAAAATTATGGTGGCTAACAGCATTTTATATAGTGTACCTGAACATAGGTAAGAATTCGAGAGGTTCCCTTGAAACAGGCTTGTACTTCAGGAATGTTTTTGAATGATCCTTTTAAAACAAGTAACTCCACATAAAATAAAGAAGAATTATGGTTGGTATTAATATATATAAAATGAAAGAATAATTTATTAGTATTAAATAGGAATAGATAATGACTTCATTGAGGTAAAAAGAGGATAAGAGTAAAATGAATGAAAATGGAGGTTCAGGTAGAAAATCCTAACCTTATGTCTGAATGTATTCTGCACTTGAACTTAACATTGTGGATAATAAAATTAAATGTATTAATTAAATAATTTAAAAACTTTTTATACATATATTTGATTCATTAATGTTTTATTATGTTCATTTTTCCCTTATTGATAAGTTATAATACTGAATTTTGTCCTTCTGGAGTGTTTTTTCCTTGATTTCATGATCAGTTCGCTTCTTTATAAGTAATAAGGATTATGTGAAATTGATATAATTCTACAGAATTTAAATTATATATTATTTATGAACATATATAAGTTGAAATGGTTATATATATCACTTAGTTTCATGTTATGAGGATGATTTATTGCATTAGACATTAATGATAACTGTTTTGATTATTTTGGTGATGTCTCCATTATTATAAACTAGTATGTCACATAAATTTGTAATATATATATATATTATAGTTCTAGAAAATTGAAAAGGTTATAATACTCACATTATAGTCTGTTTAAAAAATAAAAAATGGTTTCGTGACCATCCATGAATACGGTAATACAAACTGAAAACCTGTCGCACTTGAATGCGATAAATTGACACATCTCAGACAGTGTTTTCATTTTTTTATAAAATAAGGGGAAAGGAGAGATGATGATGAATTATTCACAAAATATTATAGTATATGTAGGTATTGGAGTTATAATACAATTTTTATGAGGGTATTTGAGGAAATAAAATGAAAATAAAGGAACTTTGGAAGAAAAGAGAGGTTGAGAAATCCCTTACGAAAATTCCGTAGCCTAAAGGTGTCACTTAAAATTCATAAAATATTTTGATGAGAGAAAAGGGGTATCTTATCATTAATAAATTATATGTGAATTATGGGGAATATGTAATGAGATATCTCAACATAATCCAATTGAAATTAAAAGAAGAATAACATAAAAAGAGTTCTTAAAAATGAGAATGGTGGTAGGTTCCCTTACCTTGTAGAGTAACTCCTATAACTTGAAGGTTGGGACCAGGGGGGCTTGAGTGAACATTGGGGGGACTCCTAGGGAGATAAAATTACAATATCATAAAGTATAATGTATATATAATTAATGAAAACAAATGAATGGTTGGGTATTTATAGTACAAGAGTGGGAGTTTTTTTTATTAATTTACAAGGACACGTCATTAGAGGTATTTAGAAAAGCATAGGCCTTCCCAAGGTATTTCTTCATAGGTTTGGACACTTGGGACACCTCATATAATATTTTATTACTGAAAATTCTACTATAATTATTACATCTGAACTACATCATTAATGATATCATTACACATACCAAAAACTCAAAATTGTATTTTTACTATTCACGAAAAACTGATGTATTTTATAAAATTCACATTAATTCAGTGTAACCTAATATAGAAGTTCTGAATTCAAAAATTCATCCATTTATACGGAATTTTCAAATTTTTTGAAATATAATTTTGAAATAAAATAATAATTTATTCAAAAAATAACAATTTTAAAACTATAATTCATTTTATATAACATTCAAAAATTAATCAAGATCTCATTATCCTATAACCTAAATATAATAAAATAATAATATGATTTACTATTCATAAGGTTCATATTACTATTCATAAGGGTATGTTACTATTCATAAAAAATGTAAGTTGATCCTATCAGACTATAAATATTTTATTGATCGTAACTATGTATTTCATTTTTTCAAAATTCAAATAAAAAATGTGGAAAAATTATATCTAATGGCCATGATATAACTATATTTTTTATATATCATTGTTTTGTCTTCACATGGAATTAGTTTTGAATTAATTATATAGTAAATTTATTTGTAAATCCTTAGAGTGTTACATTCTATTCCCTTGCAAAAAATGTTTCCTCAAAACTACCAAAATGTTACCTCACAAAAAGATTTGGGTAGGTCTTCATCATAAGTTAATCAGGATCCCACATTGGCACATCAATTTTATGATATTTTTAAAGTAATTTTACCAGTTGAGTTGTCTGATTCCTCAACACATGGTCTTTAGTTTCCAGAATCCGGATAGGGTATTCATAGTAAGACATGTCTGGTTCCAATTATATACCATTAGAAGTATGGAAATGTGTTGGGTATAGCATGTACATTCTCAATAATGAAGAATGGAAAACATTGTGTACCTTAGAAAGGCTAGGCGACACTTCCAAACGTTAAGATAGAACTCCAATTCTCTCCAGAATTTCAAAAGTGCCTATGTACCTGGGGCTCAGTTTCATTTTCCTTACAAATTTGATAACACCGTTCCATGGGTGCACTTTTATGAAAATGTGATATCCCTCTTGAAATTTCAATTCCTTCCTTAAATTATCTGTATATCTCTTTTACCTACTTTGAGGTGATTTTATATTGGTTTGAATAGTCTTTACCTTTTCTATTGTTTCCTCCACAATCTTTGGGCCACAATCTTCCTTTCACCAACTTCAGCCCAACATGTGGGTGTAAGACATCCCTTTTCATACAATGATTCATATGGTACCATTTTAATACAGGAATGGAAACTATTATTGTAGGAAAACTCCACTAAAGGTAAATTCTGATCCCACATACCTTGAAAGTCAAGAGATCTTAATATTATCATGTCTTCTAATGTTTGGATCATCCTTTCTGACTACCCACTAGTTTAAGGGTGATAAGAAGTACCGAAACGAAGCTCATTGTCCTAATATTTCTAATGAATTTTCCAAAATTTTGATGTAAATCAAGCATCCCAATCAAACACTATTGAAAGAGGTGCTCCATGAAGTCTTACAACTTCATTGATATAGAGTTGCACAAGGCGCCCCAATGGAAATTCCTCCCTTATAGTGAGGAAATGTTCAGATTTTGTAATTCAATCTACAATTACCCATATTTCATAATTCTTTCTTTGTGTTTTGGGTAATCCAGGGACAAAATCTATGGTGATGTCATCCCATTTCTATGTAGTAATAGGTATAGGTTTCATGACTCCTCTAGGATGCTATATTTCATCCTTCATCTGTTGACAGACTAAACATATTGATATATAATCTGAAATTTCTCTCTTTATGATATCCCATAATAAATCTTCCTTCAAATATATATACATCATTGAGCTACCAGGATTTATAGAGAAATAATAAATATGACCATCATTAAATAACTATGTTTTTAGCTCGGGTATAGCAGGAACACAAAGACTCTTCCCAAACTTTAGAATTCCATCTTCATATATGAATTCTTCCAACTTCTCTTCATTCAAAACATTAGTATTTTTTTGAAGATTATCTTCATCTAGTTGAGAAATTTTAATCCTTTTTAATAAATATGGTTGGGAAACCAATAGAAAAATTAATGACATTTCACCTTCTTTAACGATTCCCATATCCATTCTCACTAGATCCATGTACATATGATCCTTGTTAATTATCATTTTGTTCAGAACACTATGATCCTTCATAATCAATGCATAAACTACCTTATTTGCCTTTGTGGGGTGGTAGTCTATGGAAAAAACCTAATTCTAGCCATCACATTTTCCTCATGTTGAGTTATTTTTGTGAGAAGATGTATTTTAGGCTCTTGTGATCAGTATATATCTCACATATTTCATCGTATTGATAATTTATCCATATCTTCAGAGCAATGATTATAGATTCCAACTTAACATCATTAGTTTTATAGTTCTATTCATGATTCTTTATGTTCCTATATGGATAGTCAATAACGCTATCATTATGAATTATGAAACATCCAAGTCCTTTCTTTGATGCATCACAATTGATCACAAATCCACCATTACCCGATGGTAGAGTCGGGATTGAATCATTCACTAATATAATATTCAAGTATTCAAAACATTATTCATGTTCTTTTGTCCATATGAACTTAATCCCTTTATGAGTAATCTTGGTTAATGGATTATCTAATTGAGTGATGTTCAGAATAAAACACTGATAATAACATGCTAAACCAAAAAAACTACATACCTTGGTTATGTTCATCGGAGTAGGTCATTCTTAGACTACCTTTGTCTTTACAGGATCAACTAAGATTCCATTCTTATAGAGAATATAGACAAGTAAATAAAATTTTTGATTCCATAATTCATAATTTCTAAACTTCCAATATAACTCATTTCTACTAAGAGACTTCAGAATAATTTGCAAGTTTTTCTCATGATCTTCGTAGCTTTTGGAGTATAGCGGGATATCCTCAATAAATACAACAAAATATTCATCAAGGTATTCCTTGAAAACTCTATTCATTATTTCCATGAAAACATTGGGTGCAATAGTTAGTCCAAAATGCAATACTGTATACTCATAATGCCCATAAATTTTTTGAAATCATGTATTTGGAATATCTTCCTTCCTCACATGAAACTGATGATATCCAGATCAAAGGTAAATCATTGAAAAATATTGGGCTCTCTGAAGTTGATAAAATAAATAATCAATGAGAGGTAGGGGATACTTTTTCTTTATTTTAATATCATTGATCTCCCTGTAGTCAATGCACAACCTCATAGATCTATATTTCTTCTTAACAAAGAGAACAATGGATCCCCATGGAGAAACACTAGGGAGAATAAATCATTTATCACTCAATTCCTCTAGTTTTTCTTTATTTATACTATTTCCAAAATGGAAATTCTATAAAGAGTCTTTGATATAGGCCTTGAACTGGGAATTTAATCAATAGAGAATTCAACATCCTGCTCTGGAGGTTTTCTAGGTAATTCCTCTAGAAAAACATAAATATATTCTTGCACAATAGGTATATTCTCAATTTGAATATTTATTTCTTAACCCACTGATATTGTTTTCTCATCCTCACAAATAATTATATTAAATTGAGCTATTTGGGGGGTGTATTGAGATAATAATCATATGACGACATTTCTTCCCTAAAGACAAGGGATTCTACCTCGTTCAAAAAAAAGTAACATTCTTCTTCTTAAAATATATTTTTGCATCAAAATGTGAAATCCAATCCATAAAAAGGATTATATAAAATTTGATCAAGGGTATGATGATAAGTTTAGCAAGTGAGGAATATTTATGTGTCATAAGGGGGATCAATCGACACATTATTATTGCAATAATACTTTCCTTAGGAGTTTTGACTAACAACTCCTTTATTAAACAAAATTGGAAATATATAATTTTCATGGAAAACTAGGATGGTATAAAATAATGTGATGATACATAATAAAATCATTCATTGGCTATGTTTTAGGAAATTATTAAAGTACATGACACCAAATCATTAGTAATTTTAATCTCAGCAGTTGTGATTGTATAAGTTTGGCCTTACTCTATTGGCCTTTTCTGAGACTCATTTCCATGACGCTTTGGACAATAATTATCATAGTTCACCATATCCCTAAAATTATAACATTGAACATTGATAGATTCTCTCTTTCCCTTGTAATCACCAGCATTATGTCTTTTATGTCCACACTTATTGCACACAAAATTTCCTTTTAAGAAACAACTGTGGTGTTTCCTTTCACATGTATCGCATGTTAAAAAATTACCTATTTTATTTTTCCCTTTATCCATTATATCCCTTACCACCCTCTTATTCTATTTTTCCCATAATGTTAGAAGAATAATATAATTATTCTTCTGTCTTGATAGCACATGAGACAATTCCTTTATATGATGATAAAAATTGGGGGAATAGTTCTCTTCAGAGGAAAGGTTTTAAAACGTCAATGAGTTGATCAATATTGATCCTTGGATTACATATATAGTTTATAACATTCCTTGATAACCTTTTAACAGTGGATTTATAATTTTTAACATTTTCATCCTCTTTCTATCTGAGAATCAAGAATTTCCTCTCCATATCTTCTCACTGTTCTTGTGAAAAATATTTTTCTAAAAATATTTCTCTAAAGTACCTCCATTCCATTTGTTATATTTTTTCCTCCTCCTTTGTGTTTTGAATAAATGACCACCGTTGATCCACATTTCCTGATATATGATAAAATACTATGAAAACATTCTCTCTTTCTTTACATCCCAAAGTGAGAAATATCTTCTCTAGGGAACTTCTCCACTACTCAGCTACAAATAGGTTTGTAGTCCCATTGAATGATAGTTGTTATTTTTGAATAAAGAGGTGTAGCATTGATCTTAAATGTTATGGACCAAGATTATCTATACGGGCAAGGTTATTATTCCTAACCTGAGTCGGATATGCTAGTATAATTATTTGTTTTACAGTACCAGTTGCAGCTGCAATACCAGGGTCATTATCTTGTATAGAAATAAAATACCTACATGGGACATGTGCGTTCATTAAGTTTCCATTCCTTCTAATAGGTAACATTTCTAAAAAATAATATACAATATATTAGGTTATGAATCATAATTTATACTACCAAATTAGAAAAATACTTATCATAAATTGAATTTTTATTCATAGCTAATCTCATAATCATAAAATGTTTTTTTGAAGAAAAATTTACATTTAATTCCTTCATAATGGTTTGTAAAGAAAATGAGAATTATCCTTTGAATATTTCCTAGGAGTGTCAAATCGGGTGTTTAGTAAAGCCCATTGTTGTGTACCTAGATACCCTGGGTCAATCCCAAAACTCCTTTTAAACGTTGTGACTCTTAGGTATATCTTTACCAGAACCACATCCACTTGAAGAATCTAGACAAGGATGTATTTTCTAGAAAGAGTCACATAATCTATTCCTTACCAAAATTATTTTATGTTCTTGTATGTTTATTATAAAATAATATATTAGGGGTTTGTTCACAAATCTAAATTTTCTAAATCTAGTTTCAAATTTTTCTTCTAAAATTCCTATGATACCAACTATAAAGACCAGACTCCATTCGACCGGAGCCTGTGCCTTATTTTATTACATTAGAATATAAACAAGGAATTAGTATCCCAAATAAATGAATAGTTTAGTAAATTTGGAAGACAAGATTCATACATAAGTTCATCAATACAACTTTAAAGAAAATTAAACATATCAATTTATTTTGAATCACATAAACTCCTAAATTATCCTTGCAAGTCATTCATAATATTCGTATTCACCACTTGGAAAAAAATGAAACATAAAAAAGGAGTGAGATCATATGATTAGTAAGGGTAAGTAATACAGATAAATTTATAGAAAACTGAAACACTAGGAATGGTGAATAATGAAAAACACATGCCTTTAAAAATTAACATGAACATCTTATGACAGGAATAAGGGATGAATAAAAAATTATATAATAAAGAATAATCATGGGTATTCTACAAGTAGAATATACTAATGGACTATCAATTACTTGTTTCATAATGATGGAAATACATAATGTCCTGCATATGAAATATAGCATCAAGTCCTCAGCCAAGAAATCTAAAAATGATTAAGGCCTCATCCAAAACCATATCACAAAATTAGAAAGGCATCGACCAATTCCATATCTGTTTTGTCTCATGAGACCTAATGATGCATCGATGGCCTATTGTGGACCTACTCATCAATTTATAAGTACAATTAAATAATCATATTAATGCGGATAATCATAAACAAAATGAATAATTGAAATAAAGTTCCCCAATTTGTACACATAAACACAAACCATTCTGAGTAATATGGTGAATGGTTTCTAGATAGAACATATGTAGTCAAAATAATCATAAAAAATTTAAAACAACATGTTATATGTTTGATGAATCTAATATTTTCACAAATTTTATACAGTAATTTAATGTTTATAAACCCACCATAGTCTTATTTAATAGGAAATTGTTACATATTTAGGTTTTTGTGAAATTTTGAGCCTAAATGCAAAAAAGACCTAATTCTGGATTTTTAACAGATTTTTATCATAGGGGTATTTTGGTCATTTATCATAAAATAAATTTCCAAATTTTTTGATTTGAATTTTGTTTTAATACTTATTTTAATTTCATCATCTTTTTCTTCAAGACCCGGGAAGGATTAATTCATGTTGATGCCCAAACAAATCAACGAAGTTGACAATTTTTCCGGGCAGACTACGTAGACCCCACCATATTAATGAAAGCATAATTCGTCCTAAACTCCTCCAAATGATTCTATTCCACTTGTATGTTAAAGAGGGAGCCCAGAAGCGTCCAAAAAATTAATTTCAAGCCGTTTTGAATCCGTTATGATGTCCATTGAGTGATTGAGTTTTGAAGGAAACTTCCAGGAAGCTTCATCGAGAGAAAGCGATGGACAATACAAAAATCATAACTCCTTGAAGACACGTCCAATGAATCTTTTATTTTGAGGGTATACGGAAAAAACATTTAGGAACAATATATATGAATCGTTATACTCGTGAATTTTCCAATTAATGGGTCTACAATGCGATAACCTTTTGAAGATGAAATCTGCATATAAAAGGAGAGCAGCTCCTACCTCTAAATAATATTCCATTCATCACCACACCATCCATCACAAAGGTAGTTGGATTAAGGGGGAAAAGGATATGATTATTACATGATTTAATCAATCCATGAAGGAGAAAATCCAAGTGGTTGTGGGCAGCGGAGATCTGAATACATTTCCCCTTTTGAGTTTGTTCTTTCATTGTAAAATATTTTCTTTTAAACTATCCTGGAACTTGTTTTCATGAATGAAGGAGGCATTTTTATCTCATGTTTTCAATTTCCTATAAATTATTCTAGATTTCTTATATTATAATGAATTTAATGTGGTTTTCCCCATGGTTTAAATTTCTTTGGCAAGGTCTCGCCTTTGAGCACGATGAGTTCAACATGTTTTCGTTACTCGAAGGTCTTCGGGTAATCAAAACACTTTCATTGGAAGATTGGAACCCATTTATGAGGTTTAAATATGGTATCTAGATAATTTAGGTGTATACCTTGATGTCTTATGGTATAAATTGGATAATTAAATTAAAATATATTCGTAAACAATGATAAAGGGAGTGTCCAACTATCAATGTTTGTCCACTGCTGCTACCTTTATCTTGTTCTTTCCAGCTCGATTTTCTTTGGTATTTTAATTACTAATGTAGATTTAATATTTCATTTTGATTTCATTTTCATAATAAAAATTACCCATATATATTATATAAACTAGATTTATATTAGTTAAATTAAAAAAGTGACAATTGAAAATACAGTGCGTATAAGCGGCCTCCTTGGGATCGACCCTAGGGTGTGCCACTATGGTGTAGTATTAGGTTAATAAGAATTTAATTGAATATGGTAAAGTGACTGAAATCCATACCATCAATTTGGCGCCATTTCCGGGGAGGCCAAGATCTTGTACACATTTTTAAAAAAAAATTAAAAGAAATGATTTCATTGCTTATTATTCTTTAGGTCAATGAATATTCTAGTAATTTTTCACATGCATGGCCTATTAATGACATTTATAGTAGGGTGGAATTTTTTGAAATTTAAATTTCACAATATTTACAACAATTTCAAAAAAATTCCTTGATAATTCTAGAGAATTCAAGAATAATGGAAAAAGCAAGCAAGATAGTGGCATCACTGGTCGCCCAAGTTGAAGAAGTTAAAGTCTTATGGATGGAACGACAAAAAAGAAAAGCTGAGGAGAATGAAATGATTGTTCCACCTAAATTTAATGAATATGTTTATGAGGTTTAAGAAAAACTTTAGGACCCACTTCCCTCACCAACAAATGAGTTCCCAGCTTCCTTGCTTGGGGAAAAGGGTTCAAAAGAAGAAATTTCTCAGGGAGTTTTAAATTCTAGCCATTCATTTAATTCAAATTTCATTAATTATTAATTTCAATTTAATATCCCTTATTCTGATTTTGTAGATTCAGCACTACTACTACAGGCTTTGGATGAAGAAGGAGAAGAAGGTTCTCTTAATGAGGAGTGAATGGAGGAGCCATTCGAGAAGTGCATTGGTGCATTTGAGGATGATGACACAAAAGAAGAAATCATTGAAGAAAAAATTTACGAACACAAACTAGTAGAGAAGACACTTTATATTCTTCTATTTTCAACACCGGTGGACACCACTCCTCCAGATGAAAAAAATAGGGAGCACCCTTACATTCTTTTCCCTCCCCCTCTACAACTCAAATACTTTCTTTCATCTCTTTTGGGGGTTTGGGATATTTTTTTTATGGGGGTTCTCACTTCTGGTATCCACTGATGGATGTTGGAAGAAATAATTTTTGGTGGTTTCTAAGAAAGAAACCCCATCCACCTTCAGATTGGGGTTAACCCACTGTAACTTCCTGACTAGGGGCAGTAAAAACCTAGCACCCACTTGGGGGTCAAACCAAGCATTATCCCTTCCCTTTCCCATTTCTATTTATTTTTCTAATTCATTCATTCATTTATTTCTTTGTAGGAAGAAGTGGTGCCAACTCGGAGCTTAACTCAATGATGGTGCTAAAAAAAATAAAGTTAGGTTGTGTCTTTCCTTCTATTTAGTTTTTCTTCCCTTATTTATATATTTTCAAGATAAAATGAAGGGTAGTGATATTTAAGTGTGTGGGGGGGGTGTAATCCTTTTTAGTTGTTTTATTTCATTATTTTTGTTTTCATTTTTTAGGAACCTTGATCTTTACTGATAATTCTGATCACATTTCACACATTAATTAATTTTGAGAAAATTGAAATGATTTTTGAAAAAAAAATATTTTAAATGATTTTTGATATGATTTGTTTTTCCTTAAAATTGTATTTTCAATCATTTTTATGTGTTTGACCAATTTTTGAAATCCATGGCCCTGAAACAATGAAAAAAAATATTTTTCCTATCCTGTGAGGTATTCTAAACCACTTTGACATTTTATTTCTAATACCCACACTTTCTCAAGGGAAAATTGGATTTTGTGTAAGAATGAGAATTTGTGATTTTTCTCTTTTTAAGCTTTGTATTTCATGGAATGTTTTTAATATGTTTGAGGCACTACTTTGGCTAGCCACATATTATCGTGAGACCTACCTTTACATTTATCCTTCGTTAGACCTTAGATTCCATGAATTTCCTTATAGGTTTAATCCACAGTACAAGCTAATTTATCCTTACCTACGCATTATCTTGGTATTTTTGCATGGATATTTCAAGTTTGAGTGTGGGGGAAGGGCCTTTCGTGTGCATTCATATGGATTTGTTTCATTGATGGGTGTTGTGAGGTATGCGTCAACATTTTGGGTAATGAAATAATTGGGCATAAGTCATAATTTCATCATGCTTCATTTTTTTTCATTTATTTCTCCTTAAAAAAACAGAAAAAAGAGATGTGCCTTTCTGGAGCATAAAAAAATATAAAAAAGGAAAATAAACCTGTGCCTTTCTGGAGATTTATAAAAAAAATGGGGATAAATTGGATAAAATAATACCTTGAAATAATTGACTGGCTCATGTAACATGTCAAAGAAATGGGGGTGGTGCTTTGTTTCACATTATCAAGGTGGATTGAGTGAGGAATTTTCTGTTTTTTCACTTGATTATTCATGCATTGTACCTAAGAGTCAAACCTTCTATTTCAAGCATTGAACTTTTAAATAATTTGCCAACCAACCCAAATCCACAGAGTCATTTGAACCTTTGATAAACTACCTCATGATTGAATTCATTTTTATGTTTCACATTGTGGAGAAATGAGAATAGCCACAAGCCTATGGTGATACATGCAACTTTCAAGTATGAGCATAACTCCTAAATTACTTTGAGTGAAGAGTGACATAAAATTCAATGCAAGGTAGTTTGTGATTGATCCATGGATGAATTTATGAGGTTGAAAAAATTTAAATTTTTAGAATGAAAATGAAATGAAATTGTTTTTCATAAAATATACATGATGAAATTTTGTTTTTGATAAGATCATGGATGTTTTCTCATTTTTGATTATTGTGTGAATTTTGATTCGAATATATGATAATTGCTCAGGAGTGCAATGTTTAAGTGTGGGGAATTGATGAAGATAATATTTTCACATATTTTATACTATAATTCAATTTTTATAAACCCACCATAGTGTTAATTAATAGGCAATTGTTACATATTCAGGTTTTTGTGCAATTTTGACCCTAAATGCAAAAATGACCTAATTCTGGATTTTTAACAGATTTTTATCACAGGAGTATTTTGGTCATTTCTCATAAAATAAATGTTCAAATTTTGTGATTCAAATTTTTTCTGAACTATTATTTTATTTTCATCATCTTTGTCTTAAAGACCAGGTAATGATTCATCCATCTTGATGCCCAAACAAATCAATAAAGTTGATAATTTTTTCGGGCGGACTGCGTGGACCCCACCGTAGTAATGGAATCATAATTCAGACTAAAGTCATCCAAATGATTCTATTATACTTGTATGTTAAATAGTACTCCGAGAAGAGTCCACGAAATTAATTTAAAGCCGTTTGGAATCCGTTATGATGGCCATTGAGTGATTGAGTTTTGAAGGAAGCTTCCAGGAAGCTTCATACAGAGAAAGTGATGGACAATAAAAAAATCATAACTCATTATATATGCATACCATGAATATGAAATGTGAAGGGTGGACGGCCAACACATTTATGAAAAACATTTATGAAGTGGTCCAAGCATGAATCTTTTAATTATTGGGTCTAGAATGTGATAGATTTTTGAAGATGAAATCTTCCTATAAAAGGAGAGCAACTCCTACCTCTAAATGACATTCCATTTATCACCACACCATCCATCACAAAGGGGGTTGGCTTGAGAGAGTGCGAGGATAGGATTATTCCATTATGTAATCAATCTATGAAGGGATAAATCCAAGTGGTTGTGGGCAGCGTAGATCTGAAGACATTTCCCCTTTTGAGTTTGTGCTTTCATTGTAAAATATTTTCTTTTAAACGATCTTGGAACTTGTTTTCATGAATAAAGGAGGTATTTTTCTCTCATGTTTTCAATTTATTATAAATTATTATATATTTATTATATTATAATGAATTTAAAGTGTTTTTCCTCACGGTTTAAATTTCTTTGGTGAGGTATCGCCTTTGAGCACGATGAGTTCAACCTGTTTTTGTTACTCGAAGGTCTTCGGGTAATCAGAACACTTTCATTGGAAGGTCAGCACCCATGTATGAGGTTTCAATATGGTATCTAGATAATTTAGGTTTATACTTTAGGTCTTATGGTATACATTGGATAATTAATTTAAAATATATTTGTAAACAATGATAAAGGGAGTGTCCAACGATCAATGTTTGTCCACCGCTGCTACATTTATCTTGTTCTTTCCAGCTCAATTTTCTTTGGGTTTTTAATTGCTAATTTAGATTTAATATTTCATTTTGATTTCATTTTCATAATAAAAATTCCCCATATATATTATATAAACTAGTTTTATATTAGTTAAATTAAAAAGTAACAATTGAAAATATAGTGCATATAAGCGGCCTCCTTGTGATCGACCCTAGGGTGTGCCACTATGGTGCAGTATTAGGTTAATAATAATTTAATTGAATAGGGTAAAGAGACTTAAATACCTAACATAAATGATATCATAAAATATTAGTCCCATAATATTCAACAAGAGTTTTTAAATAGATAAAATTAATCTTATAAAATCATCTAATAATTATTAAAATAAATACTCTTTCACTTTTAAAAGATGAGTTATTTTGAAAAATATTTTTATAAAACACCAAGTTAAGTATTATAGTTTTATCATAATAAAATGAGTGATTTTATAAAAAAAATGGTGGATAAAAAGATTATATAGAGTTCTTGAACAAAGGTAATAATTGGAGAAGTTCCCTTGAAATGAGCTTGTATTTTGGGAAGGAGTTTTGAAAGATCATTTTTAAAACATGTAACTACCCATAAAACAAATAAGGATTCAGGTTGGTATACATATATAGAACATTAAAAAAATAATTTATTAGGATTAAATAAGAATAAATAATAATTTCATTGAGGTAAGAAGTGGATAAGAGTAACCTGAATGAAAATGAAGGTTCAGTTATAAAATCCTTACCTTATGGCTTAATGTATTCTTCACTTGAACTTAATGTCCTATAAAATAAAATTAAATACAATAATTAACAAATTAAAAACATTATTAGTATATATATTATTCTTTAATGTTTAATTAAGTTCATTTATGTCCTTATTGATATGTAATAATATTTCTATTATTCCGAAGTGTTCGTTTCCTTGATTTTAGGATCAGCTCGCTTGATTATATGTAAGAGAGTTTATGTGAAATGGATATAATTTTCCAAAATTGAACTTATATATTATTTATGAACATATATATGATTAGATGGATATTAATATATCATTTGGATACATGGTATTATGATGATTTATTAGATATGACATTAGTGATATCTGTTTAGATTATTTGGGCAACATCTAGATTATTACAAACTAGGTAGTCATATGAATTAGTTTTATGTATATATACTGGTTAAAAATCATTAAATAGGTTATAATAAAAATATTATAGTTTTTTAAAACATAAAAAATTGTTTCATAACTAGCCATTAAGATGATAATATAAATTGAATACTCGTCATCCTTGAATGTGATAAATAAACACATCTCGAATGATGTTTTCATTTGTTTGTATAAAATGAGGGGAAAGGAGAGATGATGATTAATTATTCGATTAGTATAAAAAATTTCAGAATATTTAGTTACTAGATTTATCATACCAGTTGGATGATGGGATTTGAGTAAATAAAAATAAAATAATGGAACATTGAAAGGAAAAAATAAGTAAAGAAATCCCTTACAAAAATTCGGCATCTTAACAACGTCACTTACAATTCATAAAATATTTTGATGAGAAAAAATGAGTATATCATCATTTAAAAATAATATAGGAATTAATGAGAATATTTAATGACACATCCCAACACAATCCAATTGAAATTGAAGAAGAATAATATAAAGAGATTACTTGAAAAAGAGAATGGTGGTTGATTTTGTTACATTGTAGACTAACTCTTAAAAAATGATGTTTGGGACATTGGAGGATTGAGGATACCTTTAGAGGACTCCCAGGAAGGTAAAAATACCATATATTAGAGTATAATGAATTTTTAATTAATGAAAATTAAGGAATGGGTGGAAATTTATTTAAAAAGAGAGGGAGTTTTTTTATTAATTTCCAAGGACAACTAATTAGTGGTTTTTTGCAAAAACATGATAATTACCATGGAATTTGACCATGGTTTTGGCACTTTGAGACACCTAATATCATATTTTATCGCAAAATCTTAAACTATAATTATTAAATCATGATTAAATTAGTTATTATATTATTAAACATACCTAAAACTGAAAATTGCATTTTTACAATTCACAAAAAACTAAAGTATTTTATAAAATTCTCATAAATTTAGAATAACCTAATATCTACACCCTAAATTAAATAATTACACCCTTGTTTTGAAATTAATTTTTTAAATATAAATAATTTAATTTTGTATAAAAATATAATTTATTTGAAAAATAACAATTGTAAAACTATAATTCATTTTAAATTACCTTGAAATATTAATCAAGATCTCATTATATTATAACCATAATACAATAAAATAATAATATGATTTACTATTAATAAGGTTCATATTAATATTCATAATTGAATGTTATTTTTCACAAAAAAATGTTAGTTGATCATATCAGACTCAAAATATATTACTAATCATAGCCATGTATGTCAGATTTTCAAAATTAAAATCACAAAAGAAAAAACATTATATCTAATAACCAGGCTCTAACAATCTACTTTATATATAAAAGTTTTTGTTTCATATATACTTATTTTTGAATTCATTCTACTATAAATTTATTTGTTAAATCTTGCGGTGTTACAATAAAATCATAGGGTCTTACATGCTTTACTTGTCAATGTACTCCCTAGACCCGATGGATATAGGTCCCCTTCCTCAGAATCTGTATGAAGGATCTGGTCCCTTAATCAATCTCCCTGGAAATAGCTTTCCTAAATCATCACCAACTCATAGAAAATTTAGTATGCAATTTTTATCTATGGAATTTCATTCCCCCTCAACAATCCTCCCACGTGAATATGTACCATATTTTTAAGAGGAGTAAAGGGTTTCCTTTTTTGCATAGTTTGGTGTAAACCTTTGTATTGTGCCTCTAGAGGCACCTGAATTACCTAGCGATCTGACATGGGCATACGGTTCACAAACCCCTTTATAGTCTAACTTTTTTTTATATCACCCTACCTGAGAATTCCAAGAGGTAGAACTATCGTTCAATAGTTCCCATTCCATTTACAATGACCACCCCTATCATGTTTGAGCATTAGTACCCCACAGGTGTGTAGTGACCCATCCACATAGAAAGTGTAATAAGAAGCACATGTGGATTTGGTATTCATCTTACTAATGTGGTGTAACACCTTTCAAAACTTCACTAGCACTGGTATGTACAAATTTATTCACTTCTCCCACCCCCCATTTCTAGTGTTGATTCCATAGTAAGCATGCGTGGGATTTCCTGTATTTAAGTTTCATGAAATCATAGAATCCATTCACATATCAACACATTGATAAAGCTCACCAACATGACCATGGGACTGACAAGCCTCATATTTTACCCCCACAAGTTCCATTGAATTTCTATAAAAATAATCATATATGAGTGATCCTTCCCTCACTGTAATGCTTTCAGGCACTGTTGAGTCCTCCATGGTAGCATGTCTGCATGGTCATTAAAAAAACCACATCATGAAAGGTATATCCTTCATACCTATCTTATTATCCTCCTCCCATTAAAACAGAAATAGTACATCCCTTGATATTTCTCACATCTAATAATGTCCTTCAAAAACATACATTATGGGGAGGAACTCTTTATAAATTCCCCCCGTGGATTGGGATCCCAATAATTAGGTATAGTTATAACAAGTTGATTCTAACATCCCCATGGTATAGATGAAATGTGTTGGTCCCTACATACCACCTTCTCAGAAGCTCGGATATAATGGCTGGGTAGTAGTAGACATGGAATTTTGAGGTTTACTATGATTCATATAACCCCACCATCTTTAGCTCTACCAGAAATTGACTGTAGTACTGAAATTTATAGTATGCCCATGAATACTCATCCATGACATTTCCACACTGAAATAAATTCCACTACTCCATCTAACCTTGGAGGAGGTCCACCAAAACTTCCTTCCAAACACTTTCATAGTGAGGAGGGTATGTCTCTAAAACAAGTGCTTCCCCATTGACATTGTTTACAAGGTTACATAGTGAACAGACTGTGAGTGATGCATGGTATTTAAAACAATCACCTCTATGATGAGATTTTAAACTAAAAAGTATGCTCATATCGATCATAAATAGGGATTAAAACATCATCCCTTAGCCAAAATACATATATCAAAATCCACTTTCATGGTTTATGTTCTTATTGGGACTTCATTAACAATTTAGTATGGGTATCTTAATCCTAAAAACTTCATAATGTCGACCCAGTCATGATGTTTCCAAAAATCCCCATCTATCGATTATCCATAGCTTGATAACCTATATTTTTCAATCTTCTGAACATTAGAAAATTTGGAATTCTAGTTCATGAAACTTTGTTCCATGAAGACATAATTTTGAAAATTTACCTATCTCATAAAAGGTTTTTCATAGAAGAACTGGTCATTGATGTGAAATTATTTTGGGATCAGTAAGGATTGAAATCATAGAAAATTCATGAACGTTATATGTTTCAAAAAAAATAGTGAAAGGGTGTATCTTATATGAAAATCGTGTGGTCTCTCCTAGTTCCCCTATTCTATTTATAGGCCAAAATGGTGGATCCAAGTTTCATGAACAGGGTGCCTAGATAACTGGTTTTTGAGTATTTCATTAATAATTTGACCCTTCTCACCCACATCGACACCCACTATGAGGGGGTGGGGAATTTTTTTGATGTTTAAGATTGATCATTACAAGAGACTTTGAGGAATGCATAGATGTTTCAAGTATATTTTGAGCCAAAATGGTATTATAATCCAACAAAATCATGGTATTTTCAATGGTATAATGTTTCAAGGACAACATCTAATTTACCAACTTTCTCCACTATCATAAAAAGACTTATGGGAATGATGATAACCTTCATGTAACAAATGTCTATTCTTGGGGGCCAATATATTTAATGAAACATTCCTACCATGGGATAATGTTCTTGAAAAGGGCCATACTGATGCCACAAAACCTATCAATACCTCCCTCTACCCCTGACACTAGGGGAAAAACTATTGGACTTCCTTCTCAATAAATGCATATGTGAAACTTTTACATTGATGAAAAAAAGGATAGATGGATTCTTACATGTATCCAAATTTACTAGAAAACATCCAATGAGCACTTGGTACTCAGTGGTCTTGGTTGAGATGCATTTTTTTAATGTTTATGACTTTTGTGATAGTGCAAATCCCATCAATATTCTTTGGGTTTTATGAGACAATTATCCATTGTGATACCAACTCTCTGGGAACTAGGACTTCACCTTGAGGAAGGGTCATAATATTTCATGAAGATTACCCTATTGTGAAACCCCTATCCTTTTTTGAACGTATACCTTTGAGAAAACTAATTTAATGGTCCAAATATGTTTCACTCTTTGAATATACATACCTTCGTGAATGTTGAGTTCCCAATGAACCTATTACCACTCAAATCCAGTTTAATCATTTCCCAATATTCCACCCAATCTGTATCATCAACCCTTATTTCCAACTTATTTACATAAATAATGTAATTTATGGTTTTATATAATCTTTCTCTTAATAATTTTCACATTAATATCTCTTGATACTAATCATAGGCACCCTATCATTGGGATCACTATTTTCCACTTCACCACGGTATAGTGTGCAACATGTTCCACCTAGAGGCGCCAACATAGTAGACATATAATCCATGAATTTGGAATCATTAAGGGATACTTTCCACCTATCCTGATATGGAGGCCTAGTTCCATATTTTTGCATACTACCATGAAATTGGTTCCCAAGTTGAAGTCCTATCACAAATATGGCTTTTAAGATGTTAAACTATATAGCCTAACCTTCTAGTCATATATTGTTAAATTTCACGAAAATGTCCTTTAAATATGATGTTAAACTGTAGTCATACCATGTTAGGTAAACATGATACTACCCATTTATTAATGGCATGTGATGACACCCTAACCTACACCAAGGATGGAACCCGTACACAAGGGAAACCTCTATATCTAAGCCTAAAACTATCCCTTAATATTACTCCTTCCATGTAGTGAGAATCCTTACTATATAAAGTTAAATTTTATGGAAACGTTCAGTCACATTACCTTAGGCTGTGGCATCAAACTATGTTTTTTTGATCCCTCTCTCCTAATAAGGTTTGTAGGATGCCTACATGAGGTTCAATCCTGATACCTAAACACTACAATTAAATCTGTATGCCTTCCCCCATGGAGGAGATTACCCTGAAGAATGGTCATCTTACTTATGGGAATGCACTAAAACCCCACAAACAACATTAAAAATCTTTCATTCCTTTACCCACAAAACATTAAAACTACGAGAAACTTATACCTACAATACATTAATACTTTGTATAACTTATCCCCATAAGACATTATATCTGTGAACAACCTATCCGCATATGTTGTTCAACCTGTGACCAACATATCCCCACAAGATATTAATCAAATGACCAACCTATCTTGACAAAACACTTAACATGTGACCAAAATATCCCTGAAATATTTAAACCTATAACCAATAAAAAAAATATAAACAAAAATATCTAACCCATGCAATGTACATCAGATGCTAGGGGCATAGTCTTTGATGCCTTGTATTTAGGACATAAGTTTCCCAATAGCAGATCTTGGATGCCTCTACATGTAAACCCAAGACACTAAATATATTATATGTCCTCAACCATGAAGAAATTACATTTTTATTTATGTAAAACATGCATAATATTTTAAACCATCCTGGGCTCCAAACTGAAGGTAGATTCCCTATTGTGATAACAAGAAGCATAATTTACTAGTTTCCACCACAATATTTTACGAATAATAAGAATAAAAAACTTGTCTTAGACCAATGAGGGATACTTCAACATGGAAAATATATCCATGGAATATTCCATGGAAGGTAGAGTATATATCCCAACACTGTTTGTTGATTAAGGAGCATGCATCACTAATCATAGTGGTGCATACTACCAAACATTAGAAATCAGAAATTTAGGTCACCCAACCAGCCACCACAGAGAAGGCACAACCAGTTTATGAAAGAAAATATATTCAAGAGAGAAAATTAAGGAATAAATCACCATAACTTCACCCCATTGCACAACCTCAATAGAAAAAATTGAAATAGGCTCATACATGGTGCAATTTCTATTTAAATTTACCCATATAGAATGGCCTCTATTGAGTTATAGTAATTGAAGAAATAACTCAAAGATAATCTTTAAAATTTATTAAATTGTCCTATTTATTCACCTTTGGGTTCACCAGTTTATTTTTTAAATAAAAAATACAGGTCAATGAGTCTTTATATTGATTATCAGGAACTTAACAATATCATTGTTGAGAAAAAGTATCATCTACCACTTATTGATGATATATTTGATCAATTACAAGGATCTAAATATTTTTCAAATTTTGATCTTAAATTTGGATATTATCCTCTAAGGGTCTTGATGGAGGATATACCCAAGAATTACTTCTGTAGGAGGTATGGTCATTAGTAATTTACTGTAATTCCATGTATATTAACCATTGATATTATTATCTTGAAGGATTTAATGAATTGTGTGTTTAGTGATTATCTTGTTCTATTTTTGAATGTATTTATAGATGATATTATTATATATTTAAAGAGAAAGGAAGATAATGAAGAACATTTTAGGATTCTATTAATGACCTGGAAGAATGAGAATCTATATTCCAAATTTATAATGTGAGAATTTTGGTTACAAAATGTTCCATTCTTGGGTCATATAATTTTATGTGAGGGTATTTCGATAGATCATTCAATGATGGAATATATTTTAAAATGAAATATACCAACCAAAGTAACTGATATCCATTAATTTCTTAGATTGGATGGATACTAGAAATGATTTGTGAGATATTTCACATGAATATCTAATCCACTCACGTAGTTAACTTGAAAAGTATTTATGTTCTTTGGATAAATGAATATGATTATAATTTCTAAGAACAAAAGAGAAGGTTGTTTAGAACACCTGTTAATACACTACCATAATATGGAGAAGGGTTTTTGATATGTCGAAATACATCAAAGATGAAAATATGATGAATCCCCATGCATAATGACGTGGTGATAAAATAGGCCTCTGATTAATTAAAAATTCATGAGGATTATTACCTTACTCATTATTTAGAGTTGGAAGAAGTTATAATTTCATTGAATATATGAAAACATTATTAGTATGTTCAAAGGTGTTATATAAATAATGATCATAAACGTTTAAAGTATATATTTACACTAAAATATGAAAATGTTCCATACAATATTGGGGGAGTTGATATATGATTATGACTTCTAAATACATTACCACCCTATGATGATAGAAAAGGTGGTTGATTCTTTGAGTTAGAATGACCATTCAAGTTATTACATGATGAGTATTAGAAGAGATCCAATACTTATGGATTTTTAGAACTTGTATCTTGAAATCGTGGAGAAAAGGAAAAATTCTTATATTTCTCAAATTAATATTCAACCATCTATCTAAGAGAGAAATTAAGTAGGAATATGAGGAATATTTGAAATTATATAAGAATGTGAGGAATGATCCCGAGTTCAACCATGATTACATTAGAATGATAAGGTTTATGAACTGAGTATTTTTTTCATTAAAACAAGACATGAATAATGATATGTTGGTGGAGGCTCATTATTCATTATCCACTATTAATTCTATAAGTAAAAAAATGTATTGAGATATAAAAGAATATTTATAGTGGGTTAAAATAAATAAGGATACTATCAAGTATATATCACAATGGAAAGTGTGTCATCAAGTTAAGACTAAGAGACATATGTCTATGGGGATATCATTACTATAACCCATACCCAAATGGAAATCTAAAAACATGCCTATCAATTTTGTTCTTAGACTCCTCAAAACAGAAGAAAAGATCATAAAATTATAAATTTAGTTGGTCTCCTTATGAAATTAGTTCATTTTATCTATATTAGAGATTATTTTAATCTTTATAAACATACTCTTTTATACATTATAAAATTTGTGTGTTTTAATGGGCTGTCACTCTAAATTTTATCTAATTTGGATTTGAGGTTTATCTCACTGTTTAAAAAAATCCTTTATTATGATCTAGATGTAGATCTATGTTTTAGTACTGTTTATCATCTTCATACAACTATTCAGTATGAGTTGACTTTTTAATATATAGAATACATGTTTACATATTTGTTTATTTATTTCTTGTGTTGTTTTGATCAACTCCTTCTATTGGTATAATTTTCTTAAAAAGTAGCTTTCACTCGGGCATTCAAATTACTACTTATAAAGAACACTTTGGTAAGAAGTGAAAAACTCAAACATTTTTTGATGAAGCTATACAAATTAATATATTATCACTGGATCTATATGATTAAATGGAATAGAAGGTTAGATTCATTCAAAAATTCAAAAGGGTATCTTAGAGTCAAAAAATATTTATGCAGACAATCATTGGTCTGGTCAAGAGTAAAAATTAATTGACAAGGTATTTATAGTTATATAGATATAGAATATAGTTTATATATTTGGAAATAAGGTAATATTGATACCTAGTTATATTTTTCACTTTTGAAATTATTGATCATATCGGGATTGTAAATTGTCGCTTAAAACTTCCACCTAATCTCTCTCAATTTCATGATGTGTTCCATATGTGTCTCTTGAGAAATAAATACTTGATACATCACATGTAATGAACTCAGAGGCCATACAACTAGAGTAATATATTTCTTATGAGGAACAATTGGTAGAAATTATGTATCATATAGAGAAAGTTCTATGAAATATGACCACTAATCTGGTAAAAGATTTGTGGTGAAACCATAAATTGCAGAAAGCTAAATGGGAACCTAAGGATGTGATGAGGGAGAGCTATCCTCAATTGTTTTCATTAAAGTAATATAATTTTGTGGTAAAAATTCTTATATGGTTGTAGAATGTGATATCCCAAGATTGTATGATATATATCTCTTTAAATAACTTTCTATTACAAAATTCTTTACATGAATTATAGATTTTAAACGAACAATGACAAGCTATGTGATAATTTATTTTTTAAATTTTCATGCTAATAATATATTCATTTGAAGTATTTAGATTTTAAGAAAAATATTTATTTTTCAGAATATAGTATAAAATAATAATTTCTGAAAAACTAGTAATTTCTTGTAAGACTCTTATATCTTAGAGAACAAAACTATGTTTGATAGCATATTTGACACACAAAAAAATGATTAAACAACCCTTGAAATATGTAACCGTTATAACCTTTCCTTAAATTAGTAGGTATTAATAATATTAAATACTTTAAGATATATATATATATATATATATTTGACACTCAATATATATTTTTTATAAATATTTAGTAAATAATTAATCTATTTTTAGAAATGTAATTTTATTCTTTAAAAATAGGTTTTATTTAAAAAATATTTCTATTGATTTTCATGAAAAAATATTTTATTTAATTTTAAGAAATTTTAGAAAATCTATTTGAGAAGGTTAACCTCATTCTTAAATAAATTTATTGAAATTTAATTTTGAATTTTTTTTCAAATTTTTCATAAAATATTTATTTTTCAGTGAATAGTGAAAATAATGATTTTTCTAAAAATTTTATTTCTTTTATATAAATTTAGAAATTTAAATATCATATTATGTTGCTAAAAAGGTTTATTATAGCAAAATGATTATTTATTTATATTTAACCCACTGAATTTATTTTTAGTCAACTTTATGTTGGAGTTTAGAATAAGTTTATTTTTGGGTTTAAAAACAATATTTTTCCAAAAACTATTTTAAAGTGGATAAGGTTTATAATTTTTAATTAATTAATAAAGCCCTAATTTTTGTTTATTTAAATGAAATTTATATATTATATATCAATAAATTTTAAATTATATCTCTATAATGATAATTTTTTTTCATTGAGTTAATATAAAATCATGTTTTCATGAAAAACACACTTCTGGAAAACCATCTTTTCCATCGTGTCTGTGGGATTAATTTTAAATTATATATTTTTTTAATTTAGTGAATTGAATTTTTTAAAATATAGTCAATATTTTTAATTATAAAATTTATATTATATAATAATTTAAACTTAATGTTTGACCATAATGAATAGTAAAAATAATAAAAAATAATAATCGTTGTTTAAGTGAAAATGGGTTTACATGGGGTTAAAATAAAAGGAATAGGGGTGAAATAACCTTTTTTTTATAATGTCTATTTTATGGCCATATTTAGTCCTTATAATGTCAAATTTTCTATAATAGTCTATTTTGGAACTTTTTTTATTGTAAGAAACATTGGTACACCTTTTTCGTTCCAAAAATTACAAGTGTCCCAGTTACCCCGCTTATAAAAGACCACGCACTCTCTTATCCTATTGACACCTTCATAGACCTTTTTTGTAATGAAACCAACCCTATTAACCCTGGGTTTTTGGTTAATTTATTAAATTTTCCTATGATACAAGTAATCACATCCCGAATGGCCAAATAGTTTATTAGTCTTGGTAAACTAGATATATACTTAAAATCCACGTTACATTTAAAAAAAATAAAATACACAAATAATTTCATTGAGTCTGAAAATATTTAACCTTCGTTTATCCCTTCAGATCAATCATAACATATTTATTTGATTCCTGGGTAAAAATTAATCACATGAAAAGGGTGATATCAACTTCTTAGTAAGGGTCTGTGTATTGTGAAAACATTGAGTAAATATGGGATAAATAATATAGAATGTTAAATAACTGAAATAAATTCCATCTAAATAATAACATAATCTTGGAAAAACTAACAATTTATATTCTACTAGTTGAATAATCACATAGAATATCAATAACTAAATTCATAATGATGGAATTTACAATTCCAGATTTATAAAACACACAATAAAGGCTTCGACCAAAAACTCTACACAAATGGGTAAGGACTCATCCAAAATGCAATCTATTTTGAATGAAAGACCTATTTATGTATCGATGGGCTATAGTAGTCCAAAAAACAACACTTATTAAGTCTAATTCATTCCTCATATTAAAGGGTTGGAACATAAACAACATAAACAATCATATTAAAAGAATACCATAGGAAATTGAAAAACATTAACCACAAACCATAAATAGTATCAAAATTTCACATCCACAGTAAAAATCATCATAAATGAATAAATAAAATATTATAGATAATATCATAATAGATCAAATGTAATTAATCATAATATTCAAAAAAAGGAGTTGAAAAATTTGAAAACACAATAATAAAGTAAATAAAACATTATTGGGGAAAACTCTTATAAACACATACAAATAAAGTTCATATAAGAAAACTATTTTCATAAAAAATTAACTATTTTAAAAACAAAATTACCAAAAAATAATGGAATATTTTTTTTGATATAAAAAAATTACTTATGCATTCAAAGGAATCCAGAAAATAAATAATAGTCATGAGATTAGGAAAGTCATTGTCATCGTGTACGTTAAGAATAGAATATTCCTTTTTCCTTTTGTCAAAATGATCCCTGTAAAACATGTAAAAAGAATAATTTTGAAATCCTTTTAATGAAATTCAAATTAGACATAAAATTTTCATTTTAATCATTTTGTATCTATATAAATAAATATTTAAAACAATTTCAAGAATATTGACATTGTGAAAAAGATTTGATAATTAAATCCTTAAACATTCAAGGTAACCCATACAACTTTTAACCATTAAATAATAAACCATTTGAAATTATAATATTTAAAAAAACAGTAAATAACATGATAATAAAAAAATAATGACATGATGAGTCAAAGGGGCTCTATATAAAACACATAAAAGAAGGTGGATGTAAAACATTATGCTGCAATGAAAGGAGATTGAGACGAAATACCTTACCTTTAAATGGACATATGTTAAGCTTCTATTTAATGGTTTAAATCATGTTATTAATTTATACCAAAATCATATCCATATATATTATATCTTATATGATCCTCTTATTTCGTTTTCTTAAAAATATTTTGTTATTATCCTTGTTTTGTGTGTCAACTTCTTCATTTTTACTATACATATTTTTCACTTGTAAGTCCTATTAATTATGAATAAGATATATTTATTTCATATAAAGAGTGATATTATTTTCATATATATCATATTTATTTATTTTATACATTTAATAGCAATTCTTTAATGCTTAATAAGAAAATGAATCACATCACATCGTGGAGATGGTTGGTTGGATATACGCATAAGAAACAATATCATTCCCTTAATAGTGAAAGTACAAGAATTTTTATGGAATATTAATTATCCAAAATTAATATCATGTCATAAGTATCATATATATCTGTTATTTAAATTATTATAAATATTAAAGTAATGTGGTGATGAAAAACATATTACACCATGGTGCAAAGACGGTAGTCCATATGTACGCACACATGGTGTTTTCATTTTTTGTAGGATAGATGAAAGTTGGAATATTTTTATACCTTATTAATAATATAATCTCATATTTTATATTATACTTTAGTTATTAGTTTATAATTGAAAAAAACATGAAGAGGAAGTACAATAATAAATGAACTTGGATGAGTTGGAAAAAATGATTACCTCTTCTTCAACAGACTTTTTTTAGATATTTTCTTAAGGGATATAGGGTTCGTATTTTCGGAGTCTAGGAACTAAAAAATAGGTATAAATATGTTTATAGGATAAATGGGTTGGTTTTTGTCTATCCACAATGCCAAATGTGGTGTGGGTATGTCAGGGAGAAGGTACCCTTTTATAATAAAGGCGGGGGGAACTTTTGAAAACTCTAAAAACACTAAATTATTATAAAATAATTTTACATTAAAGATGGTTAAAAAGTGAATTATTTTGAAGATAAAATTGTTATGGGTCTAAATATTCTTCAAAAACAATTGAGTCAATTTTAGTTCATATTCTTACCCTTATCATTTTTCATTAACCTTTATTTTTTCACTTTAACTCTTTCTATGACAATATGTGTTTTTAAACTTTCAAGGTTATTATTGTTACTATAAAATGAAAAAAAACATAAATGGATATTTTATAACATTTTAAAACTTATCCCAATCCTTTGGATGAATGTAATTTTTTTATAATTTTTATATCATTAAATACATTATTATTTATTTTAAAATATTATCAATACCAATTTTGAAATTATTCATTAATAGACCTTTTCTTGATATCATGAAAACATGATATATTCAAATATAAAATTTAAAATTTCATTAATATGTATATGGAATCGAATTTTTTATGGAATTAATTAAATGAAATTTTATATATTTTATTATTTTTAATGACATTTATTTGAGATGCCAATTAATTAAACAATTACTATATCATCATTGTGAAAGCATTTAATTTAAAAATCCATCCCCCAAAAATTCAAAATAAATTATTGTGATGAGGAAAATAATTTTATATTTTAAAATAAAATTTATAGTAATGGATATATTTTGAATAACCACATATTAAAATTTTAATACTTATTAAAAACATGAATATGACATATTTGACATTCCTTAAAATAAAATTCTATAAAAGGCTTAAGTCATCCAAGTAGCTCAAAGAGCTAATAAAATCCACCCCAAAATTATTTTAGTTCCAAGTAACTCATAAAATAAACTTAATATAGGTATTAGGGTAATTTACTAATATTTATAATATTATTTTTACTCTTATTACCCAATTTACCTTTAACCGTGGTAATAAAAAATAAACTAAAGTTACTATTAATATTGTCCAAAAATAGAAGGCTACTATTTAATAAATTTTTACCTTATAATTAAAAATATGGAATCCATTTCTTAAAATTCAAAACACATAATTGGCTAAAATCAATTTAAAGTCAATCCCATAGATGGAATAGGAATAATACTTCTTATTGTGAAAACATTAAAAATATTGAAATGTTTTATATTCAAATTCAATATGAAATTAATTAAAATGACTAATATTGGATTTAATAATATAAAATATACGTATCTATAATTTAAAATGAGTTAAAAATAAAATTTATTTATATAAACTACTTAGATTTAAAATTTATTATTTTTTCATTATTCATCAAAACATGAAACATATCAGAAAAATTCAAAAAAATAAATCAAAGTAAATCTTGATATTACTATTTCAAATAAGATTTTTTTATCAAAAATAATTTAAAAAAGTTTCAAAAACTAGATTTAAAACAAGTACACCACTAAAAGATGGTAAAACTACCTTTAGAATAATATAGCCTTTTAATGTGTAAAATTGGATTTCTTTTTCTATCATTTCTAAAGAACATATAGGAATCAATTTTAAAAATTATATTAAATATATTATATATAAATTTAATTAATATAATTCAGTGATTGTAATTGATTTAATTTATATAGGATAAAACACCTTTGGCATATAATAATATTTTTTTATAAAAACATTTACTATATACTGAATTAGTTTCTATATTTCATTCTAATTAATTAGTAACAAATTAATTAAATAATATGATTAAATAATTAATTTAATCTTATTTACAACCACCCATTTAACTAATAGGAGATAATTTTCATTTTAAATAATAATATAAATAGTATATCATAGTTATTTTATGCTCGAGGTTGCGTTAAACATAATCTTTTAAAACGATTAACATCAAAAAGAGACATACCATAAAATATTATGGTGCTATATTCTCCCCTAATTTAATAAATTACATCTTAAAAATTATAAATTAACCATAAAATTAAATGGTTGATACATGAAAATTATTTTATAGGAAACCCACATTAGAATTTGGATTAAAAAAACATCCCCTTAATAAGAGGGAAAGGGAAATGGGTTGTTTACCAAAAAATTAGGCTTTCAAATATGAGTAACCAAGAGAATAGCGAAAACATGGACACAAAATAGATATATAACTATCTAATTCTAATATAGTGTGATAGAAAACATGGTCAGATGAAAGTTAACAATCACAAAACCATAACTCTTTTGATCGGTTAAAAGTCTGTTGATTTATTAGTAAGAAAAGTAAACAGATTACATTTTTATTCCAAAATCATTTTCATTGGTATGAGGGATTCTATTACTATCCAGATAATCACTTACTTGATTTAATTCCATGTGGTAATCATAATCTCATCCTTTGGTTGTGCTTCGATCCATTTTCACTTCACCCCTTACAATTGTAAATGAATGGTCAAAATGAATTTTTCATGCATGAGTCTCTTTTATGAATCAAAATATCCATGAGTAATTCCTTCATATTTTAAATATTTATGGAAACCAAAATTTTTATCACATGATATCCAATGTTATAAATCACACTTTAACCTCAAACAATAATATCCAATGCTCACTAAATCCATTCTAACAATATGACCCATCCAAAATATTTCTGTCTTAAATAAAAGTCCAAATAAGTCTCTAAATTTACAAAATCATTCTTAACATTTGATTTTAAAAACCACATAATGTAGACATTATTTTCACATACCACATATATGACTACCTTGATCACCTTAAAACCCCTAATGAAAACATTCATGTTTCGAAATCTATAAAGATTGAGTATTGTAGTAAAATCCTAATATATATCATGATTCTTATAACCGAATCAATATTAATGAAATAATTTGTGAATCAAAATACACAATAAATTTAATCATTATACTTTACTCTTAAAGAATTAACTATATTTTATCATCTTATTCCTTAATACCCCATTCCTTTCATTTGTCTTTTTTAGTCCCTTCACCATCATCTGTATAACCATTAATTGTATAACATTGATGATTCTAACCATAAAAAAACCGAAATAACAATGTAAGAAACACTAATCATAATGATATAGTCAAGAAGAATAATTTAGAGGATTTTTAAATCATGAAACTTTCTAATCTTTGAATCCTTTGGTTTAACTTAGTTTATCCGTTGTCATTACCAAATTATTAGGATAATATCATATACTTAGGCATATCCTAAAATTAATTCATAGGGTTATATTCTTTAATATATGTTTTCTGACATCTAGTTCCCAAGGCTTATATTAAATATTCCCTAATACCAACTATAACAACCCTAACCACAGTTTCCCAGATTTGGTGGTTACTTTATTACATTGGCATAAGATACAAATAATTCCATCCTAAATGACTAAATATTTTAGTAGTTTTGGTAAACAAGATACATACTTGAAATCCATATTACATTTTGAGACACAAAATTCACTAAGCATTTCTTTGAGCCTACAATTATTTCCACTTTGTGTAACCTTTCATATCATTCATAATATAATTCATCTAATCATTGGGAAAAAATGAACCATATGAAAGGGGTGAGATAAAATTCTCAATATAGGTAAGTGTACTGTGGAATCTATGAGTAAATATAGAATACACAATATATAAAGGTATATAAATGAAACACATTCATTCTAAATAATCACATAAGCTAGGGAACATAACCACTTATATTATACAAGTTGAATAATCACGTAAAATATATATAACTAAATTAATAATGATATAATTCATAATTCTAGATGTCTGAAACATACTATTAAGGCCTCATTCAATAGTTCTACACAAATTGGTAAGGCATTGGCTAAAACCTGATCTACTTTGTCTCATAAGACCGACTGATGCATCGAGGATCTATAGCAGGCCCCACCCATAACTTAATAACTCCAATGCATTCTTCATATGAAAGTATTGATACATAAACAACATAAACATTTTTATTAAAAAAATAGAATAATAAATGTAAATAATTTAACCATAAACAAATAATAGAATCAAAATAACACATCCATAGTCAAAATAATCATAAAACAATCAATAATATATGGTAGATTACATAACAAAAGATAAACCTCCATTAATAATAATATTAAATATAGGGGGTGTACATAGGTGAAAATAATATAATAAAATCACTAAAAAGTTTTCGAGAAAAAACTTTTATTAAACCTATCTGAAAATCTCTTTCTTATAAAAATACCATTTTCCATCGAAAATAATAATTTTCCATATCAAATATCTCAAAAATAAGGGAATATACTTTTTAATTTAATAAAATATTTATGATCTCATTAGAAGATAGAAATTATATAATATCCATGGCAGTGGGAAAGTTATCGTTTCAGTGTATGTCAAGAATAAAATGTTCCTTTTTTATTTTTTCAAAACATTCCATTCCAAACAGATAAAAAAGTTTTGTTTTTAAAACATTTGAATGGAATTAAAATTAGACACAAAATTTCCTTTATAATAATTTTATATAAATAAAAATAAATATGTAAAATTATATCAAGAATATTGACAAAGAGAAAAAGTTTTAATAATTAAATATTTAAACATCCAAGGTGTCCCATAACAGTTTGGGCATTTAAATCATAATCCCTATGAAATAATAACATTTAAAAAACATTATAAAAAATGTTAATAAATAAATAAATAACATGATAATATAAAGAGGTTGAATATATTCCTTATAAAAGATAGTGGGTGTATAAGATTATGCCTCAAAGAAAGGTGATTAAGATGAAGTCCCTTACCTTAAAATTTCTATTATTTTACCATACATTAACCTCATATAAAGTGATTTAATGAATAAAATTAATTTATAAAATAACCATAACTATATTTATGATATCATATATATTCTTACTATATCTTTTTGTTAATTATATTTTGTTATTTCCCTTGTTTCACGTGTTAGCTTCTCCTTTTTCCTATGCACGTTTTGTCATGTAAGTGACGTTTCGTATTCATAGGATATATTTATTTCATATAAATAATGATATTAAGTCCATATATATAATATTTATCCATTATATATATTTTTATAATCATTATTAAATGGTTATAATGGAAAATAAATCACATCACATTGTGGAGATAGTAGACCGTACGTACGCATGAGCGATGATATCATTCCCTTAACGGTGAAATGGTAATAAATGGGATGGTATATTTATTATCCAGAATTAATATATTGTAATAATTACCACACACACACACAAACACACACACACATATTTATGTATATTAATTGTTTCCATCATTATACCCATCCATGTAAAGTTGTGATGAAAAATAGATTACACCACAGCGTATAGACGGTAAGTCGTACGTGTTTTCATTTTTTTATAGGCTGGATAAATGATTGGATAAGGATATCCTATAATCATAATAACATTGAATAATATATATTATACTTTTTTTATTACTTTATCACATAACAAATACATTAATAGTAAGTAGTAGAAGAAATGAATTTAGATGAGTTGGTTAAAACGGTTACCTCTTCTTCAAGGGACTTCCTTTAGATCTTTTCTTACCAGATCCATGTTTGGAATTTTTGTAATAATAGAAACTCAATAACATGGTTAAGGATATTTTGAGGATAAATGGGATTTGTTTTTACAATATATAAGGATTAATGCGGTGTTATGAAGTGTGGGATGAGGTGAAATTTTATAATTGTGGTTAGGGGAACATTTGTAAACTCAAAAACTATTAAATAAATATAAATTAATTTTCATTACTAAATGGATCCAAAGTGATTTACATTTTATATAAGATGATTATGGGTAGAAATAATCTAAACAAATAATTTTAGACCAGTTTATGTTATATTCTTACTGTTATCATTTGGATTTAACCCTTATTTACTCTCGTTAACTCTTACCATGACAAAATGTGTTTTTACTACTTGAGGGTTAATATATTTAATATAAAATGCCAAACAAACCATAGATCGATCATTTATGAAATTTTCAATATTATCACAATAATGTGTCCAAATTTTATGTATTTATGAATTTTATATCATTATATATAATATTATTTATTTAAAAATATCATTAATGTCAATTTTGATACTATTCATTAATTGACTTTTAAAAAAAATATCATAACATCCTGATATCTTAGAATAAAATCTTTTAAGAAATCCCTAATATTTCTGGGTAATATGGAAAATATTTTATGTCATCAATTATATGAAATTATATATATTTTAAATTTTTTAATAACATTTATTTGACATGTCCATTAAATATACAATTACTACATCATCATTATTCAAGGCATTAAATTAATTATTTCTTAACTAAAAATTAAAAATAAATAATCATGATAAAGGTAAAAAAATTATTTAAAATTAATATTTATAATTAATGATATATACTGAATTAAAAAATATTAAAAATTTAATTCTTATTAGAAACATGAGTATGACATATGCGACTTTCATTAAATTTAAATACTATAAAAGGATTCAAGTCATATTAGGGCTCAAAGAGCTCATAAAATCACTAAAATGATGTATTCATTGAAAATAACTCATCTAATGAAATTATTACAAGTATAAGGGGAATTTTATAATATTTATAATATTATTTATACACTTAATTACCAAATTTACCCTTAACTGGTGTAATTTAATAAATAGTAAAGTTACTATTCCTATTTTTAAAAATAAAAGGGAACTATTTAAAAAATATGGACTATATTATTCCCAATATTTAATAAATTTTAAAAACATCAAACCATATAATTGGATAAAATTAATTTATATTTATTTCCATGGACATAATGATAAGACATGTTTTTAAAGTAAAAAATATTCAAAAGAGTGAAATATTTCTATATCCAAATACATTGTGAAATTTATTCCAATAACCTCAATTGAATTAAATTATATAAAATTTATATAATTATATTTTAAAACTAATAAAAAATATAATTTAATACTATTAATTATTTATATGAAAATGTTATTTTCAATTAGAATTCAATATTTTTTAGCAGTCATGAAAACATGAAATGTATCCGAAAAACACCAAAAATTCAATAAAATTAAATTTTGATACTTCTATTTCAAATAAGATTCTTATTTTTTCAAAGATAATTTATAAATTTTTTAAAAAACTGGATTTAAAACAAGGGTTCCATTAAAAGACGGTAAAAATGCCTATAAAATAATATGGATTTTAATTTGTAAAATAAGATTTAATTTTCTTCCTTTTCTTGAAATAATATCGGATGAATGGTAATAATTTTATTGAATATATTATATATAAATGTCATTAATATCATTCATTTCTTGTATTTAATTTATTTTATTATTCTAAAACACCTTTGGCGCATAATAATTGTTTTTTATAAAAACATTTCCTTTATATTGAAATGGTTATTTATTTGTTTATAATTTATTGGAATCCAATGATTTCAATAATATATATTAATAAGTTAGTTAATAGAATTAATAACCAAAAATTTAATTTCTAAGGGATTATTTTCTTTTTAAATATTATAATTAATAGTGTATTGTGGTTCATTAAATCTTGATGTTTCATGCAACATAAGTTATCAAAATGACTAACTTTAAAAGGATACATAAAAAAAATGTTTAGGTTGTTACATTTTTCTCATCCAATACCATAAAAAAATTACTCCCTAACTTCCCTAACCAACATATAGATCCATTATTTTTATCATAATTCCTACCTATGAAGGATCTGTTTTATTATATAAGGAGTTTTTCTGAAGAAGATGTATCATGATTAACCGTTCATTTTTATTTTATTTATTCTTCCACCTCCTTAAAAAAATATAAAATTTTATGATGTACTAACACCATTATATAATATATAATTATATTTCATTATTTTAATTTAATATCCCAAATCTATCTCATCTTTTATTAAATGGGATATAAATCATCATTCGTGTTTATGACGGTCTACTGCGTCGCTAACTGATGTCTTTCATTTTCCAGCATCACCTCTCACAGATTGATATAATGATTTATTTAATTTATATATATATATGTTATCATATTTATAATTTTTTAGTACTTATTTCACATATACCTTCTTAATTTCAATTCCATGGGAGATGCGATAACGTCTCTCATGTGAACAATGGACTACTGCCTCACAGAGAGATGTGATTTGCTTTCCACTAAAGCTGTACATGGAAGTTAATAGGGTAAAATTTAATGAATATATGTTATATAAATTACATATTTATTATATTTATTATATATTTATCATTCTAAGAATATAATATATTATTTTATTTCTTACACATAAAAGGGATAATGTTGTTTGTGTGCATGTGTGGACTACCACCTCCACAAAGCGATGTTGATTATTTTTTCATCCCCAGAAAACATAGATTATATATATAAGTATATTTATAAATATAATATGGTATTTTTTTATATTATTATCATTATTTAATGATAAAATATTACCTACTTCATTTTGATAATTATCATTGAATAATGGAAAATGTTACTCATGTGTATGTATAACCTACCGTCTCTATGATTGTAACATGGTTTATTTCTCAGAACCATAATTCCCATTTTTTTAAATTTAATTTATTTATAAATATGAAAAATATTTCATTATTATTATTCCTAATTTTTGGAAATAGTGTCATCTTTAACCATGGTTTACACAACAAATCCATTTTGAAATAATGAAATGTATATCCTCAAAACACCCAATAAAGACTTAACAGATTAAGTATTTAAATATTTCCTTAAAAAATAAAATAAATGATTCAAGTATAATGTATTAAACATATAAAAGGATATTAAGAAATCAAATAATTGAAATAATCTTATTATAACTGATTAAAAGGAAAAATAAGGATGTTCTAGACTCGAGGTAAGGGTTTCTCATCTCTATTTATCTTCCGTGAGACATATACAATATTCACTACTTATTTCCATTGAATGGTATATATACCAACCATGAATTTATTTTATGAGTATTTTAATGAATTTTAATTGGATTTAGTATTATATATTTGGTTATCTATTCAATTTTATTTTGATCTAGAGATCACCAAATCTGTAAGTGATTTCATCACAATTGACATTCATTGTGGAATATTTTACTAATGTGCACATAATTTATTTAATAATGTGTATATACTGTAATTTAAAATTTTTTATCCTAAAAATAATTATTTTCATGATATTTATTGTATTATTTTATGTTACTCGTTTATGGGTCTTACAATTAATGAGTTTCCAAAGTGGAATAAGTTTTATATTACAATATCCTTACTTTTTAAGACTGATTATGTTGAAGGTTATTTTAGAGAAAATAGTATGATATTATTTTCTTGATCCACATATATTTTATTCTAAATTAGTTTTGAATATTGTTAATAAGTTTTATTTTTGTCTACTCATTTATTGATTGAAAAAATATCATTAAATTCAATTGTATGTGATTCAGATCTTATATTTTCTTTTTAAACAGGTATCTTTTTCTTCTATATCAATGATTTATAAAATGTTTTAAAAAATTTTCTCTTAATAAAAAGTTATTTCCAAAATCCAATTTAAGTGATCTTTTACCTTGTTTTAATAAGATTTAAAATGAAATTTATTATCATTTCACAAATGGGTTACTTTTAACTCATTTTTTAAAAGTGTTTCGAAAAGAATGTTTAATTTTGAAACTTTTTAGATGAATGGATTTTCAACCATATTTTCCATTATTTTACTTGAAGACAAATTTATATGTTTCTGATGTTGTTTTTGAAAGAAATTTATTTTGAAATTTATTTTTGAAATTTTATTTTTAAATGTTAGATTACAAATGAAAATTTTTTTTTCATCAAAAAAGAAATTAACATTTAATGGTATTTACATTCATCAACATCAAAATACATTGTTATTACAAATTCCCCCGTGGGATTGTTTTAATGATATCATCCCCATTTTTTTATAAGGATTATGATTGTTTAAAATTAATTTTTATGGAACCCTTTTATTTTCCACGGGTTAATTATGTATCCAAGATATTGTTATGAAAGTTGTTTCTTCTCCACTGGTTAAAAATTTTCAAACATATTTTTTATACAAAATAATTTTTTTCCACGGGTTAATCATGCTTCAAATATTTTTTTTTGAAGTCCTATTTATTTTCTATGAGTCAGTAATGTTTCAAATAATTTTTTATGGATCCCATTTATTTTCTATGATTTTATCATGTTCTAAACATACTTTCATGGAATCTGTTTCTTTTCCATGGGTTAATAAATTTTTGAAAATAATAATTGTTTTTCTATGAAGTTGTGATTAAATTAATTATCTATGTAATTTATTCATGAATAGAACTTTGACATTATTGATGATCATGGGTGCAGCTAGATAACACCAGGTGAGGCTATTATAGATTATAATATGGGTGTGCCCAAGATGAACCTGGTGATCCCTATATAGCTAATATGATGGGTTCACCCATATAACACTGGGTGAGCTTGGTATAACATATACAATGGTTGTTCCAAGATAGAACCCCAATGCATTGGGTAATGATTATGTTCTATAGATAATTATATTTTTAGTTGGTTGTACGGTTATTCCAAATGTAAGGGTCCTATAATGGTTTCATTTTTATGATGATCCAAAATACCAACACATTTTATTTATGTTTTCTATTTTTCCTAAATTATTCCCTTGATCACGTCTTAAATCTCATGGCCCATGATTATTTATTTTTCATAATCTTTTCTATTTTAAGCCTTATTTTTTGTTTTTAATTTTTATGAACCAGGTATTGATGGTTATCAATTATCTTTTGTTAAGATCATGCACATTGATTATGTCATCAGACCCTTATTCTAATATTATTCTCACTAATGGAATTCAATTTTTAGTGATTATGTTTTCCTATAGTGAGTATATAATTTTTCCATTATTAAGTTTCCTTTTCTCGAGGATATCCTGAATGATGATGGAATAATTATGTCTATACGTGTTTTATATATATGATGATTATGACTTAATTTAATATAATAAAATCTAGGTTAAGTGAGAGAAAAGATCATTTAAAGGACTGTGTATTTTTTATGTAAGAGATTAACCTAATTCTCTTAAACTCTAAACCTAAAAGGTCCTTGGGAATGTAAGTGATCCAATTATTTATTTTGATATTTCATGATTTATATGGTGAAAATTTGGTCACCATCATCGGTATCATATTCAATAATGTAATTTTAAATATTTTAGAATAGGTTCAAGGAGTGTTAGTTTGGGGCTGTTATAGTTACTGTCAATGGAGGGTTTAGATAGATTTTGAGATTTGGATGATTTTATTGAGTTCATATTAAGAGATATCAAAACCAACATATGTCTATAATATTGAGTATGATCATATTTCTAGTGTCTTAGAACCCCATTTATGTTTTAGTCAATGTAACTATAATGTTATTAATTAAATTATAGGATATTTTTTATTATATTTAATTATATCTAAATCTATTATTTAACATGAGATATTCATTGATTTTTTAAACTATGATTTAATATATTTGTAACCATTAGGGTTTATATTATCTTAGATTTTGTGGTAATTATGGTAACACAAGTATTGTTATATTGATAACCATGTGATTGAGAAGTGATTTGGTTACTAAGTGATTAATTATATTTATAAATAATATTTATATATTTTTATTCTTACAAGATTAAATTTACAAGAAAATATTTGAAGTTATAAATAATTTAATTTTGAGGTTATTGGGGTTATTTGGGGTATATATTTAGTAATTTATGAAATGATTTATCTTGAATTTTTTGTATTACTATTGAATTTTGAATATTAATGTATAATATGAAGGATTATTCATTTTGGAAATTATCAGACCATCTATTAACCATTTCATCGTTGGATAATGCCAAAATATTTGTGGAATATATATTTATCACATTGATGGTTATATGATCCTTTACAAATTAATTTGTATTGATTGGTAATGAAAAAAATTCAACTTGAACTCTAATAATTTTTAGAAAAGATGCGATTATTGTGGATATTGAAAAAGGTTGAAATTTGACTTATAAAGTATATTTACTTATTATCTTAGAATATATGGTTAATTAGTTCCTAAAATATAGTAAATAAATCATTAAAAATCGTGTCTTATTACCATTATTACTAATGATATGAATGACCTTTGTCACACCATTTTGGTTTATCGTTTTGTTGTTGTTTATTTTCTCACGATCATTCACTTTCTTATGATGAATAATCTATGTCACTATCCATTATTATTTAGAAATTATAAATTTATTTTATGTTCATATATTCACTTCCCAGCCGTTTTAAAATATTTGGAATCCAAGTAAGTGTTATTCCAGATAACCTTTATACTTAGTTTTATCTCTCATCAAGAAGATGTTTTATTAACACCATTTATAATGTGGGTTTCCAATAATGGTATTTTGAAATTTACATGCTTTGATTAATGAGATAAATTTTATGTTTTTAGGATTAAAATTAGTAAATTTTTAAAATTTAACACCTAGATATTTTAGAAAATTAAACTATGTTGGATATCATATTTGATACGCAACACCATGCTTAAAGGACTCATGGAATAAATAATCATTATAACCCAACCATTAAATTTGTATATATGGATAATATTATAGTATTTATTATATATATATATGTAATAATAAATATAAATTATTGATATTTTTTAGAAAATATTCAATCACTTTTTTAGTAAAGTGGTTTTATTCTTCAAAATTATGTTTTCTAAAAAAATCATTTTTATTGATTTTCATGAAAAAATATTATAATTATTGTTTGGAAATTTTTGAAAATTTACTTTTTAAAATTAACATAATCTTGGAAATTATAATATCAAAAATTACTTTGGGTTAAATTGTGGTATTTTTCATAAAATATTGATTTTTCGATGAATTGTAAAAAATACTGTTTTTTCTAAAGATGTCATATATTTTCAATCAATAAAATAATTCAAAATTCCCATGAGGTTTTAAATATTCTTTAAATTAAAATAATAATTATTTTTTTATATTAAATTCTATTAATTTATTTTTAATCAACCTCATACTGTATTTTGGTATAATTTTGTATATGTGTATAAAAACATGATTTTTATGAAAATTGTTTAAAAGTTAATAATTTTTTTCATTTTAAGTAATTAAAAAAATACCTCAGGAGGAATTTAAAAATAAAATTTATTAATTACATATCATTAAATATTATTTTATATTAATAAAATTCTTATTATTAGTCATATAGTTAATATAAAATCAACTTTGTCTTGAAAAATACACTTCTTGAAAACCCACTTTATCATCACATATATGGGTTTAATTTAAAATTATATTCATAAACTTTTTTAAAATTAATTAGGTAAAATAGATTCTATATCTATAATCAAAATATTTTACATAATATATTATTTTTACCTAATTGTTTTTACTATAATGAATAATGAAAACAATAAAAGTTAATTATTGTAGTTATAGTGAAAACGAGTTTACCAGGGGAGAAACTAAATCGATAAGGATTAAAATGACCTGAAAACATGTATAAAAAATATTTTATGGACATATTAGACCTTATAATGAATAATTCTTGATAATTATTCATTTTTTATCCTTATTTAAAATGAAAAACGTTTTTAAATATTTTTTTTTCATAAATTACAGGTTTTCCAATCACCTCACTTATAAAATAACACCCCTTTACTATCCTTTTAACACCTGAAAAACCTTTTGGTTTATAGAGTAAAAAACATAATGACTTTATAACATCCATAAACATGACCTATAAACCTTATTTTTATCATAAAACCATATTAATAATGATTTTTGTGTTTATTTATGGATGTTTTCTAAAGAAGAAATAACGTCCTTAAGCGTGCCTTTTAATTATGATTCTTCTTCCAAATACTTAAAATATTATTAAATATTTATGATATGAAAAAAATATCTCCCATATATTGAGATGTTATTATGATTATTTTATTACGAAAATCCAACTCATATTCAACCAAATGGTATATAAATTCATCACTCATGTGTATGGAGGACTGTCACCTCAGAAACCATTGTCATTCATTTTCCATTATCGCCTATCATGGATTTTAATAAAGAAGGATTCGATATATATATATATATATATATTATATGATATTTCTAACATATTTATACTTATAGAATTATTATATCATATATACCTACTAACAGTCAATTCCGTGGATGATACGACAACGTCGATCATGAGTACGTAAAACTAACACCTCACTAAGCGATGTGATTCATTTTCGGCAAACACTTTAAATAGAAGTTAATAAGGATAAATTTAATGTATATACGTGGTATAAAAGAAAAAATTATGACATTTATGATATTTTTATCATTATGAAATTATATTAAATGATTTTATTACTTACATAGACCAATGATAACATTGTTCGTGCGCATGTGTGGACTACTGCCTCCACGAAGTTATGTGATTATTTTTTCATTAACAAAATAAATTGATGATATGTATAAGTATATTTAAGGAAATAATATGGTATTTATGATATTTTTATAATTATTTAATGATAAAATTTTATTTACCTTATTTCTATGATGATCACTGAAAAATGGAAAATGTTACTCATGCGTATATGTGGCCTATCATCTCCATGATCATAACAAAGATATTTTTTCTGGAAAATAATTAATTGAAGGGTTTAAAAATAAAATTTATTTATAAATATGATAAATATATCTTTATTATTATTCTAGAAATTTTAAAATAACTACTTCTTGGACCACAGTCAACAGGCCAATGACGTTTTGAAACAATGAACTTAACCGCATCAGAACACACGATGTGAAAATAACTGATTATGTATTTAAATATGTATATAAATAAAATAAAATAAATAATTTAAGTATATATTATTATTCCTATTAAATTATTTTAAAAAATGAAATAATTGTTACAATCTTATTATACAGTGGGTAAAGGACACACCTGGAATTTCTGGACTTGAGGAAAGGGTTTCCAATCTCACTTTTACTTCTATGAGACAAACTCCAAATTCACCACATAATTTCATTATGTGGTGTATATAATTATAATGAATGTATTTTATAATTATTTTTAGTAATTTTTTTTATTTTAAAATCTATATGATGTTCACTATTTCATAGGGTTTTGATTCAGAGATTACCAAAGTCATAAGGGATTTAATCTGAATTTTCTTTTATCGAGGCTTATTTTACTGTTGTTCACATAATTTCTTTTATATCGTTTATATAATGAAATTTGAAATTTTATATATTGAAACTTATTTTTTTCACGATATTTAAAGTGTCATTTGATGATATTCTTTCATGATGCTTACTATTGAAGAGTAACCAAATTTGAAAAGGCTTTATGTTACAATCTCCTTTCTATTCAAAATTATTTATGTTGAATGTTATTTTGGAGTAAATAATATATTATTCATTTATTGAATCAAATTGATTTTATTTTATACATTCTATGAATTTGGAAAAATATTTTACGTTAGTTTACTCTCAAATTTATTGAATAAATATTATGAAAGTAATTTGTAAGTGATTTTTATCTTCTATTATTTTAGATTGGGTATCAGTATCTTAAATATCCATGTTTTCTAAAATGTTTAAAAAAAAATATTTTATAAAAATAAAATATTTCCGAATGCTAATTTAAATTTTCTTTTAACGGATTAAAAAAATTAAAAGGAAGTTTCTTAACATTTTTCAAATGGGTCACTTTTGACTCTATTTTTCAAAATGATTTGGAAATAATTCTTATTTTTTGCACTTATGATATGAAAGTATTTTACTGCCATCATGTCCATTATTTTCCTTGAAGTTAAATTTATATGTATCCAATTATGTTTTAAATGAAAATCAAATATATAATAATTTTTTAATTTTTAGTTTTCAAATGTGACTTTCAAAATGAAAAGTTCATTTTTCATAAAAAATATTTTTAATGATCCTTTAATGGTATTTACATTCATTAATGTCAAAAAACTTTGTTGTTACCTATGATCCAATAGGGATATTTTGAAATGACACCATTATTATTCATTTTAAGGATGGATTATTATTGGTTCTTAGGAATTCTTATGAAACTCGTTTCTTTTCAATGGGTTAATCTTGTTTCAAAGATATTATTATAGAACCTGTTTATTTTACATAGGTTAACCATGTTTCAAATATATTTTTATGGAAATTGTTTCTTTTAAAAAGGATAATCATATTTCAAATATATTTTTATGAAACCAATTTATTTTCCTTTGTTATTTTTATTTCAAAGATATTTTCCTTGAATCCGTTTATTTTCCACCGGTTAATCATGTTTAGAAAAGAAAAAAGGTTATTTTTATGCGTTTATGATGAAATAAATTCTCTATTTACATTATTAATGAGTGGTAAATGTGTGTTATTGATGATCATGGGTTTTCTAATGTATAAATGGGTGAGATTATAATAGATTATATGATGGGTTCTATTAGATATCATCGGGTGATCCCAATATAGTTTATACGATTAGTGTACACATATAGCATGAGGTTAGCCTGATATAGCTTAAAATATTGGTGTACTCATATAGTGATCCAATTTATTGGGTAATGATTATGTTCTCTAGATAATTATATTATAATTTAACTATATGGTTATTAAAAATGTAATGTTTTTATAAGAGTTATATGATTATGATTTTATAATATACTAACACGTTTTATTTAGGCTTTTTATGTGTTTTAGTGATTCTATTAATCATGTTTGAAATCACGTGCCTAATGATCATTATTTTTTATGAATCTTGATTTTGTTAATGGATTATTCTCTTTTTTTCAGGTTGGATGATCTAGGTATTTATGGGTGTGATTTCTCTTATATTATGCTCATGCACTTTGACTGTGTCATCATACTTTTATTCTCATCTTATTATCTCTAATAAAATTCAATTTTCAATGCTTAAATATACTCTTATAGAGTATTTGAGATCAACCTTGTTGTGTTTCCTTTTCCATAGGTTATATAGAACGATTCTAGATTAATTATTCTTATGAGGTTTTCATATAGATAATGATGATGACTTAATGTTCAATAAAAAAACTAGATTAAGTGGGAGAGATTCTCATTCATAGACATGAGTATTATTTTCGTAAGAGTTTTTCTTAATTCACTAAAATCATTAACATAAAAGTTGTATGTGTTTGTTATTTATTTGATTTTTCTTTTTGATTTTTTAGGTGTCATATAGAAAAAATGGGTTACCTTCATCATTATCAAATCTATAAATGAAACATTTATGATTTTAGCATCTGGTTTGGGAGTGCGGGTTTCAGGATGTTTATTTATTTTAACTAAAAAACCCCCATAACTCTTAAAAAATAATCCTAAATTAACATAATACTAATTTATTAAATTATCAATTAATTAAATTTGATTCATAATTATTTAGGATTTTGGTATAAGTATAATTTTGGACTTAAAAATGAATTTTTCTAAATAGAATTTTTTCATTACGTTAAGAATTTTTATGTTATGTTAACTTATGAAAATTTTATGAATTAAATTTGATAAATTGGACTTTATATTAGAAATTAGGTTGTATTAAATTCTTTAATTTAGACTCTTTTATTTTTATTAATTGTAAATAGTATTATTCGTGGAAACTTTTCACCTCAGTAAGGGAAAAAACTAGTGAAACATGTATAACACCTTTTGTCAAGGATTTAAGTTTTATATAAAAAACACTCTTATCCTAATGAATGAATATATATCAACCATTTATCATTTTTTTTATAATTTGGACAATTTGTTATATTTTTCATTGATACTAAACTTTATATTACTTTAATAAAATAAGAAAATAATTTCCCACTTTTGAAATTAATTTCGCTAAATTTTTTCTATAAGGATAAAAGTGGATCTATTTAGTTTTAAATGTTTATTTTAAATATTAATTAATTTATTTATCATGTTAATTTATTTTTAATTTTTATTAATTGAATAATTACCTAAAATTCATAAACAACGTTGATGTAGAATTTGTTAAATTAATATCAAATATAAAATAAATGATTTTAGAAATATTAAAAGTAATAAAATATGGATGACTTATTGTGTTACATAAACTCATAATTATCTTAAATTTCAAATATTTTAATTTCTTTCTATTTCAACATGAAAAATAATGAATATGAATTTAATACATTATGAAATTCAACGAATTCCCCTCCCCCCACTTATATATGGATACCCTTTATCTCTTTTATTTACACCACCTTGAGAAACCTAGTTTTATAAAAACAAAACCTATTACCTTACAAAAATCCTTATACACATTCTATAGTAAATCCTCCTCCCAATAGACCAACCCTATTGTCCCATACAAGTGATCTGAAGGAGGTTACTCTAAGCGAAGGAAATTGTCTTAACTGAACTCTTTCTTAATTTTTTATTCTTTTTCAAAAGTCCTATTATGACATAAAAATTAAAATATAATACTTCCAGGATATAAAATATAATTATATTTTGTTGTGTTGATGGTATAATATTTATCCATATACTTCTCCATAAAATGGGAAACAAAACAACTACTCTTGTGTATGGAATACTACCACCTCAAAAAATGAAGTAATTTGTTTTCCATCACTATCTCAAATAGATAATCAAAATGATGGATGTAATGAATTTATATGATATTTTTTACATAGTTATTATTCTTAAATTATAATATCATATACTACTTCTTACTTTCCCATCTTTTGGAAGGTGATAACGTCGCTCCTCTGTATGTGTAAACTACCACTACCATGAAGCGATGTGATCTGTTTTTCATTTCCAAAATACGTAGAAGGTAATAAAGATTTATTTAATTAGTATACATGTTATATATGATATAAAAATTATCCCATAATTGTGCATTATTATTTATATTTTGTCTATTTCATCTATCAATAAGTGAGAACAACGTTCATTTGTATGTACAACCCACCGTCTCCATGAACAATGTAATTTATTTTTCTATCTATATATTTTAATGATGAATATAAATATAATGAATAAATATGATACTTTATATTGAATAAAATTTTCATATGATAGAAATTGGGCAAATATTCAAGGTTTGATACTTCCAAATAAAAACATAATTGACTAAAAAAAAGATACTAACTGAAATAATGATAATAAAAAAATATTTCTAAAAAGTGGTGATGAAATGTTATAAATGGATCATATATTATATAATATTTATATTAATATGGTTATGTTATGTAATTATAATAAATTAAAAATTTTTGTACATGAGTTTATTGAACCTATAAGGCAAGTCAAGATTACGTTTAGGAGATTTTCCCTTATTTTTTTTCATTGGGTTATACTTCAACATAATTGATTATGTTATTCCATGATTATATATGAAATGAAATATGATTATATTATGTTTTATTTAGACTTATTTTTTTTATGTATTTAATGTTGATACACATAATTATTTCATTGATTAATTCTCACTTCAATATTATGATCTTTGTAAAGTATTTCTTCTCAATGTCAACTCTATTGAGATATATTTGGTATTATGAACCAATTAACTTCTAAGTAGCGTATATATTGACCCTTTTATATATTTAAAATTAATATAAATTTATTTATGTTGCATAATGTTTTAATTTAATATTATTCTTTCAATGAGTTATAATTTGAATGTTATCAAATAGGTAAGGATTTGTTTTAGAAGCCCATTTTTTGGGGTTGCTCTTATTTTCATAAAAGGATTCCTATAATCCATCATAAAAAAATATTTTTTTATCCTCTAGACATTTAATTATTTTCCATATTTTACTCCAAATTTCTATTTTTTTATCAATTTAATCATGAAAGGAAATATTCAAAATAATATTTTATCTTACTTCTATTATGATATGTTATAGTTTTTTCCATGTATATAATTTTTAAAAATTGTTTTCAAAAATTATTTCTTATTACAAAAATTTTCTATTAAAAATTTTTATGTAATCTTTAACTTTTTTCAATGTTTCAAAGGATTCATTGTAATATTTTCTAAAAGGTTCATTTTTTGACATTCTTTATAAAAATTTAAGAGGGATGTTTTATTTTTAGCATATATGAAATTAACAGAATTACCTAATTCCACAAAAATTTTATTCCCTTTAGATTCTTTTAAAACATTTTATTTATTTTACAGAAAAATATATTTTATAGAAACATAATTAAAAAAAAATCACTTTTATCTTTAATAATTCTTTAAAAGTCATTATTTTTCTATAAAATCTGCTGTCCTAGTGAATTTATGTTTATCTCTTATATATTGGTTAATTTTGTGGTCAATATGATTATCTTGAAACATCAAATTTCTTATTATCATTAAACATTACATTTTACAAAAATATAGATATTCATTTTATCATGAATTTTTTTATTTCATAAACCATTTATCATTTATACATATATAATGTTTTTGGAAATCTATTTTATTGATGAAAAAATATTGATAATCGATATTCTTCACTCAATGAATAAATATATTGATAAGGAATATAATATACCAATTAAATTTACCAGTCAATATTTGACGAATTAATTGGAAATGCAGTGATGGTTAGGGCCCCATTATTGATTGACCATGAATGCATTGATATGTCTCCAAAGATAGATTTTTTGAACAAATTAAATGGTTTTATATTGTATACCTACCCATCGATTAAACATACTTTCTATAAGGCTTTGATGTCATATACATCAGGATGTATGAGATAATTAAATTAAATATTAACCATTTCCTTCATTGAGAATTCATTTATTATTATACATGATATTACTGCATTGTACAGTTACTCTCTTTAGTATTAAGGTATATGTCTATTTGTTTATGAAACTTAACAATGTTAAAACAAACTTTTTTTCCAAATAGATATTAATATTTTTAAATTTTGATTATTTATTCATTTTTTAAATTATATTCATTATTTTTAGTAACTAATTATTTAGTTAAAGAATCATAAAATCATAGTGTTTTTGTTACTATTTCCTTTTGTTTATCGTTTTCAAGTATTCACTTTTATTCACTTATATTAGTAATCAAAATAGATATAATTTTCATTATATTTTTAACAATAAATTTTCTTAATTATAAAAATAATTTAATTCTAATAAGATATAAGTTCACAGAATTTAATTAAGGTAGACTAAATCAATTTAAATTATAGACTTAAATGAGGATTAACATTAATTGGTGGGACTACTACTTTGGAGTCTTGTTTTAGTATAGAAAATATGATACCAGAAGTAGTAGATGTAGGATTACTCATTTACTAAAAATTAAAATTTATATTGGTATATAATAGAGCTTTATAATTGAATTTGATGATAATAATAACCCTGTAGGCCCAAATTTTAAGAATTCTAGTTGATTTATTGATATGTAGAGTCCGGGTAAGAATGGAATATTTTTTCAGGATTGTAGGATTATTGTCTAACCAATGATCGATCAGTTGTGGGAGTGTTTAACGGTAATATTTCTAAAATAAAAGTTTTCTAATGGATTAAAAATTATATATTTAATATAAATAATATTTAATCTATATAACTATAGATGAAACTAAAATTTACCTATATAAAAGAAATTCATAGGTGGTTGACGTATTTTTTTTAACTTTTATAGTGGATTTTAAAATATAAGTTGACTTATTATTTATTTTACGGAATAAATAGAATGAAAATTCATGTCATATATATGATTTTTGCTATCCAGATACATGAATGAATTGTTTTACTATCAAACTAGAGAAATTATTTCTTGTATGATAATTATTATTAATAAAATATTTTTTAAATTTTTTTTTTAATAACTTGGTGATGTATCAATATATTATAATATAATAGGAATATAGGTGTTCTCTCCTAGAGAACTAATCATAGAATATATATTGTCACAACCTGAAAAAAACATTACCAATTTTTTTGACTTGACCTTTGATTTTCAGTTCTATACAATCAAAAAGATTGGAAAATTATATGTTTTTACTAGTTACATGGTTAACCTATATAGTTTTCAAAACTGTAAGGTTACCATGAAGATGGATCCATATTTTCAACATAGATGTCTTTAATGGTCATTGAGTTTTTTTCCAAATCATTATACTAAACCATTTAGATGCCTTGGTTTTCCAAGTAATGGTCACATAGTTGGTGTATGGATTGGTAATCCATTGGTCCAAACCCTGCGACTTAGCATGTTTTAAACAATTTCAAATTCTAGTCATGCATTACTTTATTTAACCTTTAAACCACAACCCCTCTCACCCTACTTGACCCCTACATTTTTAAAAAATGACCCAATAAACCTAATTAACCACCCCTTTCCTCTACTTATGATTTGAGTCATTTATTCTTGTGATTCTTACTATATTCTATCTTGGTAAGTATAACATCCTCAAACCCTCACTCCTAAATCTAGTGATAAAATTTAATCTTTACATTTATAGATTTGATAAAAATAATCATAAACCAAATTTTGTTATCCAAAACATAAAAAATTGTATAAAAATATTTGAACACTTATATACCCAAGGAACATTTTTTAGGTGTTCTATAAAATTAGGAAAAAATCTTACATAAAAATTCCATTGTATTTATGTTATCATTATCTAGAGTATAGCCAACTTTTATATCCTATGTTAATTATTTCTCATCTCACACATGAAACCCTTATATACATATCTTACTTAACATACACCTTTATAAATTGTTGAAAAATAAACATTAAATGATGTTGATCTAAAATGATTAGTAAGATTAGATGTAAGCATTTATAATTGAATAAATTTAGTGAGTAAGAGATGATTTATGAGTATGAAGATAATGAGTATATCATAAAAACATTTATACCTATCAAAAATGAGATCATAAGACATATGGTATGAAATAAATTTTTTCAATGAAAATAGTTATAAGAGTCATTATTAATAATCCATTTGAAAAAAATAATCATTAAAGGAATCATTATAAAAAATATCATAGAGAAATGTGTTGGTATCTTAGAACATTGACTATATCACCATATTTTAACTCTTGTTTGAAATTAATAGAGCCAAGTAAAATCTATAGGTGAAATCTTCCCAATTCTAACCCTATATATTTAAATTAAGGATAAGTCACACTACCCAATTCATTGGAATTATATATTGGTATCACCTAACATTATGGAAAATTTCGGGTTCACCCAATGTCCTTGAGAATCCAAATTTATTTATGAATGTTGGATAAATTTTTTTAAGGTTTAATAATTCTCTATTCAATAATTTTCTAGGTTTTGGTTCATTTATGTAGGAAATAGGAATTTAAGACTTAAATTAAGAATTTATAAAAATTTGAAAAAACAAGATTTACATGACATGAAAGGATTTTATGATGTGTATTCCCCATTCACATCATTCCTATGAATCCACAATCCAATCCATGAATATTTATTTGAAATAAATCTATTTCAAGACATGTACATATGTTACACATTGTGATATTTTCAAAATCATAATCGCAATGAAAGAGAACAAAATACATGAAGTATAGGTTTTACATGATATGAAATGTTCAAGATTTCACCCAGTCAAAGATGCAAGCCATGGATTTTACAAGATAAAATATTTTATAGTGGAGATTATGGATATGAAATAAACAATGTGAATCACACTTTCAGAAAATGTAGAAGTCTATACGTAATCTACTTAAATCCATTAACTAATGTGTTGAATTTACAAATCGTGTAATTTTCAAGACTATATATATTTGAGTGCACCCCCTACATACAATTGTCCCTTACTTAAATTCTTTATCTCTTTTATTATTATATTTATCTTCTTTTTCTCTTCTAAAGTAGTTTTAATTCATCCCTTTACTCTTTTTAAGAAACACATTTCACTGTTTATGATTGTACATCATTTATTTTCCGGTTTTATTTCTACCTTCTATTTCGATGAAAAATTCAATACTAATCATCATTAAAAATCAATGATTGTTCCATTTATTTATTATTTATTCAATAAATGTATGTTTCTGATATAATATAAATTTATTTAACTATAAATTTCTTTTTTATAATTTTTTTATGGTATATGTTACTCATTTTTAGAAATCATTTCTTTTGATTAGAATCATCATGTGTTGCTAATCTAATTAGGGCTAAGGGATGATAGTAAGGGTGAAATTCTTCTTAATTAACCTATAAATTAAAAAAATTGTAACCCTGTGGCTATTACATTAATTTGAAGTACCCTAACCAAATTAGAGTTTAGAAGGATGTTACTATTAGCTCATGACACTTTCTATAATAAAAGTTAAGAATACTACATCTAGGTTGTTAACTATATCTTGATGAAGGAATTGTTTCATCCTAGTTTGATCCAATTTCTTTGAAAATAACCAATTGGTGACCATTACACCACTTCACATCCTAATTGATAAGTATATCCTAAGGTAGATTTAAGATTATCCTATGCGCAATAACTTGAAATTGACCTTGATCCCATCTTTGAAATCTAGTTTAAACCCAATCTATATAGTCTCTTCTAAAACCAAACATGGAAAGTAAAGACGAGTAATCTATCAACAGGATTTGAATCGATAAGGTTTCATACCTTATAGTTGTCCTCATGGGTTCAATCTTACACTGCATGTTTACGACACCCTTTTAGTCAAGTTTTTATTGGGTTATAAATTTCTATTTTGATAACACTTAGAGGATTTAATAATGCCTTTGGTCACATATTCTTTTTGTTTCTATTGGATGTAATTTCCAAGTTATAGTTTCTTTATAATTGAACATTGGATTAACTCACCCCCACCATATCTTCATTTTCCCTTTCCCCATTATATTTTATTTTTATCCCACGGAATCACCAATGTCTTCTCGACATTTTTATGATTAGTGCATGTTCTAGGATCTCCTGACTCTCTCTAGAATCCTTGATGTACAAGAACATAATACTTTTGATCCTGATATTGATAAAACTACATCCATTCATCGACTCTTAAGAATGTGTGGACACAATAATATTGAACTAGAACGCCCCCAAAAACTTAAATAAGCACCACCCAACATTCAGGGAGAGTGTCCAGTGCTGAAGGAGAACACCATAATGGATTACAACTTACAAACTATTAATGATGATATACCAAACATTGTGAAACCTCTTATTTAGGGGAACACCTTTGAAATTAAACATGTACTTATCCACTTGATCTAGAACATTGGGAAGTTTAGTGATAGATAAAGAGAAGAACCCCATAGACACATATCCTATTTTTTAGTTATGTGATACCTGTAACAACTAGGATGTATCCTTTGAATCCATTATATTATTATTATTACCTTTCTATATACACAATTGAGCCAAATATTATCTCAAAAACAAATCTCCCAAGTCAATCATAACTTTGTATGATCTAGCTAATAAATTCTTAGATAAATACTTCACATAAAGATTAACCTATAAGCTTAGTAATTACATTCAAAACTTTTCCAATTGGATGAAGAATTATATTGGGAAGTACGAGATTGGTTCAAGGAATTGACATGAAAATTCCAACATCACAGACATGATGTGGGGATATAACTTCCAAAATTATATCAAGGAAACCAAACTATTTCCTAAACTATATTGGAGATCCCCATTGATGGATGAATAACCATCAATAATCTATAAGTTATAAGATAACTTCTAGATGATGTCTCCCATGGTTCCATTCTATAGAAGAGTGATCGAGGACCACCATGTCACATAATACATCAATTTTTAGGGAGTACCCATCTAATGTCCCAGGTGGAGGCTCTATAGCAACCCAGGATTTACATACATGGATATTAAAAAATTTTAAATTAATATTTAGAACGTTACCAAAATACATACCTGAGGACCATAATAGTTTTTTGTCATTAGAAACTTGGAAACATAATATTTTATCCAGGTGAAATATCTTCAACATATCCTATAAATATCTCCACTTGTAGTACTTCTACCTAAATCCATTCTTCATACCCAGGGGAAGGAAATATAAGTATGTCGTGAGCTTAGTTTCTCAGTAAGGGTAAATAAACGAAATGTGTAAGCATAACATAAACAAAAGGTTTTGAAATCATGATCATAACATTTAAATACCATTCCCTATATATTAGAGAACATAATAAATAATGGAAATTCATAATACATGAATCATAAGAAAATACAGAAAATAGTCCGGGGAAGCATAACATAGGAAAAGAGATGGAATTCATTGTGTTCACATTGGTTTATTACATGCAAGAGAACTATAATAGTTTAGTGTCTTTGGATACTTGGAAACAAACTCTTTTATCTAGGTGATGGATCTTCAACATATGCTATAAAGTTCTCCACCTTTAGTACTTCTACCTAAAACATTTATTTATACCCTGGGGAAAGGAAAAATAAGAATGGGGTGAGCTCAGATGCTCAGTAATGGTAAATAAAGGTGATGCATAAGCATAACATAAACAAAAGGGTGTGTAATTTTGAGAATAAAATTTAAATATCATGCCCTACATATTAAAGAACATGTTAAAGAATGGGATTTAATAAGACATGAATCATAAGGAAATAATGAACATAGTTATGTTAATATTAACATAGGAAAATATATAAAATTTGTGGCATGTATGTTGGTTTATAATTTTTTGAACATTTATAAGTAAAAATAGGTTTATTAATTAAGTTGAATAAATAAAATTAGGCACCAACATCATCTTTTAGGCATGTTACCAGGTCCATTTGTAACATTATGAACATGTAATTAGGTTCATTATTAACCTTATAGATGTGAAACTAAGTCCATGCATAACATTTTGAACATGAAATCATCTTCACACATTACCTTGTGCACATGAAGGAAATTCCACGAATAACATTGTGAACATGTAATCAGGTTCACGCATAACATTGTGAACATATAGTCAATTTCACAAATAAACCTATGGACATGAAACCTGGTCCATTCCTAACATTCTAAACATGTAATGAGGTTCACACATAACATTTTGAAAATGTAATCGGGTTCATGCATAAACCCATGGACATGAAACAAAGTTCATGCATAACACTGTGAACATGTAATCATGTTCACACATAACATTTAAACTCATGAGTCATCCATCGTTACGCAATGCATTGGAGGGATATATAGGTCCCACCCATCTTAGAAAAAAATTATTCATACATGTGGTACAAGATAATAAAATATTCATCATATCATGACCCATAAAAATATATAGGTTTTATAAAAATAAAATCAGAACCCTTGAAATGAAATGGGATTCATTAACATTTCATCACACCATAGCCTACAGAAAATATATAGGTTTTATAACCATTTCATCAATGAATAAACCTTGAAAATAATCTTGTTTTATAAATAAGTAACTGGTGAAAGGGAAATGGTCTTCAAAAATATCATGACATTTATTATAACCTATTTATAAAAAGGATATGAATAAATCCTTTAGATTATTTCCTAAAAGGGAATTATTAACATTAATATATGTCATCTTAGATGAAAAATAATTTTTAAATATCTTTCAAAAACACATCATGAGGAAAATATACTTTCTTCTTTGAAAAATGATTTTTAAAAAGTAAAACATTTTAAAAAGGTTTCTTTGAAAATTGCTTTGAAAAAATACAAATGAATAATTGAAAACAATAATACATCTTCCCTTGAATATTATCTTCAATTAATTTTTTTAAAAACATTTTTGAAAACATTTTCGAAAGCATAGTTTTTGAATACAATATATTTCTGACTGAAGAGAGAGAGAGACGATCATATTTTACTTGAAAACCATATATTATGTATGAATGATTGAATAAATGTTACTAAAACATGAGGATATATTGAAAAAATAGAGGATAAGGAAAATAATAATTGTTATTGAGATATGGATTATAACATTTCATCACATGAGGAATAAACCTAAACAATCTTTAAAAACAATGAGATTGTCCCAATAAACTCTAATCACTTGGTATCATGGGATAATAATTACCATGTAAGAAAATAAAATTTCATAAATCAAATAATATCATAAAAATATGGATATTCATAATATAAATTTTAAAATGTTAATATATACACCTAGAAAAAGATTTTAGGTGCATAAGAAAATATGAGTCTCAAAGAAAGAAAATTGAGAAAAACTATATTACCGATTTGGTCACAATTAGATCCTAAACCCCATGAAATACGGATCATAAAATGTAAATGTGAATAAATATAAAATTAATTATAATATACATAAAATACAATTATGTTCATTACATACACCACACAAAAGGAATGAGTTGTCAACATAACATGTATCTCACGAAAATTAAAAGTGAGATGAAACCCCCCTATATTGTGTATTGACTCTCATCGTACTCAATCAAACCACCTATATAACAAATATAAATTTATTATTATTTAATAGAACTTTATTATTATATCTAATACCATATATGGTTTTATTACGACCATATATTACCTTCTTGTTAATGATCCTATTTTAATGTTTCACTTTGAGTAATATTCGCGCTGTTCTTCAAATTTGTCTTCATTTGTTATATAATTGGTCCTTATACTTATATCATGATTAAATAATGAAAATTATCATATAAATATAATGTATATAAATTATATTTATATTATAAGAATTTATATCATAAATAAGTACGAAATGGAATACACTACTCATGGAGACGGTAAACCGTACGTATGTAGGAACGTTGTTTCATTTTTTATTATCCTTTTGAAATAAATTATGTAAAATAAATATGTTTATATATATATATCATTATTACAGTATAATTATTTACCATATAAGTTCACTAAACCCTTACTTAATACATTCAATGTGTTTTGTGAACAAATCACATCGATCTGTGGGAGTCGTAGTCCACATTTCCTCAAACGAGATTATCATATTAACACCAAATGAAAGTTAAAAAGATGTGTGTTGTAAATAGAATACATAGGATTAAATAATTAATGAATAATATACTGAATATATAAATATATTTTCTATCATAATTACCATGATGATTGGTGGTAAAGGAGAAATGAACAATCATTATTTGGTGAGGTAGTAGCTCATTGTGCACAGAAACAGTATGTTCTATATCTATTAGATGGTGGTGTGTGTAAGTGTAGGTTGAAATAATTTCCTAAAAACATCCTATAATATGGAGTATATGGGTGTTTTCACACAATAACGTTATTAAAGATACTAGAGTGGGTGAAGAAGTGAAATAACAGAATAGATATTTAGAGAAGACGTTACCTATAAATTAGGTAACTACTTTTGGTTTGTTCTAAAAACATTTATTGAGAGGATTTCTGCCCAAATGGAGGCTTCAAGGTATAAGAAATGATTGTTGGGAAGTGGATTGGGTAGGTATTGGATGAAAATAAGAGGTTTTATAGGTGTGATGGATGGGTAGAGGTGGTGTCCTTTTACAGGGAAGGAAAAGCACTCACTTTGACTTTTTAAAAACAAGTTAGGTGTGCACATTTCCTTACCTAAAAGTCATAAAAAACCATAAAAACTCAAGTATTTAAGTTTTATGGACTAAATATGGATAAATTATGTGTGTTAGAAAAGTTTATAGGTCATTTGGTCCATTAATTTTATGGTTTAGTTCCTATTTAAGTTTAATTTGGCCTTAACTACTGCGATTAAATTCAATAAATTTTACGAATAATTTTTGTCAAAAATTAAATTGTTCATATTAGATACTAAATATTATTTTGAATAAAATGGTGTATTTATATTTTAAGAATTAATTTTAGAGAAGATGAAAAATTAATATTAGTTCTAATCTCGGAGACATGACAAAATAATGGGGTTTTAAAGTTGGGAAAAGTTTAAAAGTTTGTAAAGATTTTATATTCAGTTTCAATATCAAACTGATACTAATAAATTAAATTGTATGAATAGATGTAATATTTACCTAATGTGAAAATAAATTTTTTTTATAATATCATTTATAATTAATAATTAGTTATACAAAAATGAATTTTTAACTAAAAAACAATATTTTTCACTATTCATCAAAAAAATGATGTTTCTCATAAAATATCTAAAAAATTCACCCTAGAATAATTTTGATGTTATGAATTAAAAAATAAAGTTTATTTTTTCAAATTAAATTTCTAAATGTGTCTGAAATTAATATTATTATTAAAATAGGTTCATTCAAGAAAATGATATTTTTTAACATAAACGGACATTACCAAAAATATATTGTTTCATTAACAATATGTTTTATTTATATAAATTGATTATAAACTTTTTTAATAGTTATTAATATACATATACCTATGTTTAATGTTAATGTTATAATTATCTCCTTTAAATAATTATATATATATATATGTATATGTGTTTCATAGAAACTTAGTGTTGCATGCATTATACTCCTAGACAATGTTGCGTGTAGTGCAAGCGAAGTCGGAATTTCATGAGAAAGAAAGGTTTGGATAAGTTTTTTAATATATGAATTTATATGTATATATAAACTAATTATTGGGTCATGTGAAATTAAAAATATGAAATGATTAAATTAATTCAAACAAAAATGTCATAATATATCGGGGTGTTACAGTATCTTACAAAAAAATTTAGAGTCATTTTAGCATCCTACTACACCACCAACCCCTCCTTTTCATGTTAAAGAGATCCAATCTTTTGATATGAGTGAACAACTATAACTATACAAAGTATAAAGGCCATGGATAGAAGAATTACAATCCAAATATTGTAATTACATCAATTATAATAAAAATTGAGTATTTTATAGAAACCACAACAATACCAGCAACGATACTCTCAATAAAGTAATATGGGACCACTTGGTTACCCACCTAAAGGTCCATCACCTTAAACAAAATAATAAATATCACAACCACCATTTCCACCTTGAGCTCATCAATAACCCCTAGCCCCTCCGCAAAGGACACCAAAATGATCCTGGCCTATACAGTCTAATATGTAAGTCTTTATCAACACATTTATTCAATAATAAGATCATATCATGACCACAAAAGAGATGTAAACTAAAAACCATAGGTCAACCCTACCAAATCTTGTGAACCATATGGGCCAAATCTCAAATGTTGTATTGTACCGATTACCAGGTACGTTTCCTTGTAATACTAAGACACACCCAAGATAAGAGGAAACAAATTTTTTCATTAGTAGTGGTAAAGTGATAGACTTCCAAAAATCATTCACTAGAAAGGAAAAGAGGGTTGAAGAAATTCAGAAACGTGTGACATTCATCAGTGACGATAAAAATGGTAGCATAAAGGATGTCAGTCGAGAAAAAAATATAAATTAATATTCAACTTAAAATTATTTGATACAAGTGAAACTATAAAAGTATGATGTATATGTGGCACCACCATCTTATATCCCCCTCCCACATTCCTAGAAAAAAATAAGAATAGAATGATCGAGGGATAATATAAGAAGTTTTATTAGATGTTTAGGAAATTACACATCAAAATCCCCTTCATTGAAGTTATCACCAAAATTCCAACCATTGAAAAATTTATAATTTAATTTATTTAGAATAAAGGGAAAATGAAATACATAGAATTAATCTCCTTAAAAAAATAATTCCACACTAGTTTAGCGGAAGCTTCCGCCTAATATGTAAGACCATGGCTATTTCTCTATTCTATGTATTATGGGGGAATGAAACATCAGATGATCCTTGTGTGATAATGGTGGAATCATCAATCTCATAATGATGAGAATATTCCAAAATTAGGCCTTGAATAACTGCATCAAATAAGGGTGGAACAACAAATGGTTAACCAATCAGTCAACTACCCTCAAGGACTTATCGAGGATGACTTAGTCAAAGTCCAAAAATTACTATTTCTTATAGATTCCGTAATCTTAGAATTTTATTAATAAAGATATGTTATAATTATCATTGGAAGTCCATTTCTCATAATTGGGGATATACTGATTGATTTTAATCAAGAGAAATTAATATTTATAATTGCTGATGAATATGTAGCGTTAAACTTAGTAAAGTTTTCCAAGTAAAGTAATGACACATTGGGCTGCCAAGATATTATTCTTACTAATGAGAGGGTTGATTTTCTGACCATAAATGATTAAATATAAAGTATGTTCCTGGATTAAGATGAAGGTAGTGATCATGATGATGGGTACTTTAATGAGCATATATCGAGGGAGATTATTACACCATTTCTACCCTCGATAATTATCCCACCAATGATAGACTTAAAACCTCTATCAGGAACCCTAAAGTAGTCATTAATAGTGACTGTATATTCACATCTGGGAATTTTTATCTTAGTACCGACTCATATAGAAGAATAAACACAGATTAAAGTCCTCAAAAGACACAAAATCTCGATTTCTTATGGAGTGGATGATATTAAAGTGATTATACATAGAATATTTACCCCCAAGATTTTGTGGGAAGATTATTCTAAAACAAAATTCCAAACCCGTAGGACATTCACTCCCCCAATGAAAGTGGTTTTCACTAAATAAGTGATGAAACTTATCGTTGATCGGAAAATATTTTCAATATATGACAGTAAATAGGTGAGTTTGAAACAATACATCCCAAAAAAAGATGGATTGATATTTTTTAAAAATGATGAAGATGAGGTAATCTTGACTCAAACCACCACTAGATAGAGAGTATACTTTGACAATAGGAAAGTTGATACAAAAACCCAACAAGATAATTTTTAGTTACATTTAATGAATCAAATACTAGACAGAATATTTGGGCACAAATTATATTGTTTTATAGATAGATATTCTGGATACATTCAAATATCTCTCGATATTGCAAACCACTCCTAGACTCTAATTACATGTCCTTTTGAATGTTTTTAATGTTGAATAATTTCATTTAAAATGTGTAATGAACTGAATATTATTAAATAGTGAATGAAACATATATTTCATGATATGGATAAAGAATTCATAGACATATTTATGGACGATTTCTCTATTTATGTAATATCCTTCAAGGAGTGCCTGAGAAATTTAGACATAGCCCTAAAACATTGTGAAGAAAAATTCCTATTATTAAACTTGGAAATGTGTAATTTTATGGCCCCAGGAGGCATATTCATCATTCTAAAAATTAAAAGACATGTCATTTTTATTGATCCAGAGAAAATTAATGTGATTAAATAATTTACCTATGCCCACCACAATAAAATGTATAAGGTGTTTTCTGGGCCATGTGGGATTATATACCCACTTCATATAATAATTTACAAATATATCCCACCCATTGATACACCTAAAATCCAAGAAGACTCCTTTTTATTTCACTAAGGAGTGTTAGTAGGAATTCGACACTATAAATAAAATCTTTGTGGATGATTTGATCATTATTTTACCATATCGATAAAATCACTTCGATATGACATGAGACTCTAGTAATTTTTCTATAGTAAGTGATTTAGGATAGCGGCTCGATCACATCTTTCTTCCAATTTATTACTCTAGTCATCCACTAAATTTGGGTTAGGTAAATTAAAAGACCATCAAAAAATAACTGCTAGTAGTTTTCTATGTGTTTGAAATATTTTGATCATACCTTATCTTATCCAAATATTGGTTTATATTGATTATGAGACCCTCAAATATCCACATTTTAAAAAGGATTCCAAACCACTGCAGATACATTTGATCCTACTAGAAAAATTAGATTTATATAGTCATAAAGTATACCAAATTTAATGAGAATGTAATTATTGATCGCTTGACCAACCTTCCACTTCCAATCATCGAGGATAATGATAATTTGAGCATTAAGGATGGCTTTCCCAATGAAACATTTTTTCTTATAAATATCGTGGAATGCCTGTGGTTTTTAGATATTAAAAATTATCTTTCAATGGGATCACTCTACCACACTAATCCTATCAATGATGGAAGTTGTTTTTAGTCAATTATTTATATCACTAATGGTACCAGCCACTTCTATTAAATCACTAAGTTTATGGACTAATTCAGCACTGCATCCCAGAAGAAAAAATAAAAAACTTGTACAAAATGTGTGATATGTCACCAGCTAGAAGAAATCATGAACCAAAACATACTATGTTATAAATCCTATATAGAAGATTATATTTCCCTACACTCCATCAAGATTCTATGAACTTTTTTCGAAGTTGTGATTCGTTCCAATAGATGTGCACCATTGGTAAAATAAATGAAATTCCTAAAAATCAAATACTATAAGTTGAAATCATTGACATGTGGGGAATTAATTTTAGGTGTCTAATCCCAAATTCACATGGTAAATTTTATATTGTTTTCATCTTTGAATACATTTCAAAATGGGTAGAAGATGAGGCCACCACCCATGATAAAATAAAATTGGCCATGAATTATATTAATGAATAATATCTTTTCTAGATTTAGATTCCCAAGATTATGAATTTTTTTATTGAGGAACTTATTTCTCAAATAATGATGCGATGGGAGTGTATAGAAAATATGGAATCAGATATAATAATCTAACCCCTACCACTTACAAATAATCGGGAAAATTGAACTCTCTAATAGGGAGACTAAAAAAGGTTCATGAAAAGATGGTAAATACAAGTATAAGACACTAGTGTTAAATATGGTGATTCACTTTGGGCATATCAGATAATGTATAAAATTTCTATTTGCACTACTTTATTCCACATGGTGTACAGAAATCATTTTAACGTACCATTGGAGGTTGGGCATCTCTCTTACTGGTCCATAATATTTTAAAAAATGGTTACACAAAAATATAGTGATGTCAAAATGATTCTTACAGAATAAATAGAAGAAATTTGAAAATATTCATGTAAATATTCTTGAAAATATAAAGAAAATATGAAGAAATGGAATGAACATCATATTGTGCATCAAATTCTCACACAAGGAGATAAATTTATGCTACTCAATTCTGGATTAAAATTATTCCATAGGAATCTGAAATCCAAGTGGTCAAGTCCATTCAAAATCATCGAATATTTCACCTAAAAATCAATTGAAATTAAAAAAGGTCGAGAACCTTCCTTCATGGTTAATGTTCAAGTAGTAAAAATTTATCATGAACTATTCCATGATGTGTGTTTTTTTGATTTAAAATTATTTTTGAAAAATAGAATGTATATAGATCAACATTAAGTGAAGCACTAAATTATAGGAAACCCATGATATGTCTGTTACAATATAATAGGTGTTCATAATGTCTAAGATTATTTAGTATCATTTCAAGTGTTTCTTGTCCCAAAAAAGGTAAAATATGATGATAGACATCATTTCATTTTTACACAATGTGTAAAAATATGAGCCATAAAAAAAACCGATTTCATGATGTGTGTTAAGTACATTAGTTGAAACATTTGAATGTATTTCAAATTTCATTAACCATAGTTTCATGTCCTCACACCTTCTCCCATTCTCTCTCATGTTCACCCCCACCTGACCTACTCTTTCTACTTTTCCATTGAACATTGGACTCACCTCTTCCCCCCTTTTCCTCCCACCTCCTCTTCATCTGCCTCCTCTCCATCCCTTACTAATTCCTCTCTATCCAAATTATCCGAAACTAAAACTGTCCTCAATTCATTTGCTAAAACTTTTCATGAGAATAGTGATCCTACTCCATCGAAGAGTCTAGTGGTTTAACCTAATCCACCACCCACCGAGTCATCAATATCATCTAACACAATCGCTTCTTCCACACCATATGCTTTTGAGGAATCATAGATTTCTTCTAGTAGGTGGTAGTGTTCTTCCCAATGCCCAAACCTACACCATGACTTCATTTTTCTACTCCTGAGCACCATCTGAGGTTGGAACATCTATAGTAAATACCTATGAGGACTAAAATTTCCCTGCACATTACATTTATTGATAGGATCCAAGTTCATTTGGAGGTTCTTAATATCATTGGCCACATGCACCTCTTCACCATCACCCAAGTGTGCAAGGAGATCTACCAAGATATCTTCCATGAGTTTCTTTCCACCATAGAACTATCCATACACTACATTACCTTTAAGATCAGAGTCAAGCCGTGGGATTTCACCCCTAGACACATCAGTATTAAGTTCAACATATATTCAACTAATTTTATTGCCTCCCCATTCTTGACATCATAGAAACTAAATCCCATCAATGAGGATACAGAACGACATAGGGAATTGATCACTTTCACTAAAGAGAGTGTTAGATATCTATGAACAATGAAGAGCATTTAGATACAATTTCATGCCTTTAGGATCATGCATCGAGCTCTGTCCTATGTTTAGAATGCCAATGGAGATGCACATGGGATCATTAGCTTGATTGAGGTGATCATAATTTCCTCAGCAATGGTTGTACCAGATGATTACATGGAATGATGGTTTTCTATTTATTATAAGTTATTGTGGTAAAAAATTTGAGATATGATGATGGGAGGGATCATTATTACTTATCAGGACCGTCCCCATGGTGTGTTCAACACCACTTGGCCACATAAATCCCTAGGATGGTTGAAGAAAATATACCAACTTATGATCCAAAAGATGGGTCTATTGAGGAATGAAGGAAGTATCTATAGGTGGGTGTCTAAGTACATAAAAGATTCATATGGGGCACCTGCTCACCAAGGCCCATCCATAACATCACCTACTTATACCTCTACCACCACCCTTACCATACCTCTGCTACAACCCCTATCCCTCCCACCTTTTCTAATACTACACCACCACCACCCCTAGACCCATTTTCACCTACCTCACCATTTCCCACTGACATCTAATTGACCATACATTCAATCATTGATAACCAAAGGAAGATATGTTGCTATCACCACATCTCCTTCCCTGACCCATCCCACTTCACAACTCTTCCTCCTCAAGTAGGACCATCATCTTCCCACCCACTCCAACATTTTTACCCTACTTCTACTTATATCCCCACCATGCCTCTTCCCCACAGGACTGGTTAATATAGATCATTAACCCTACCACTAGGTAGGTGTTTTTTGTCGAGAAGGATCAATGGGTAAAGGGACCTTCTATTCCATTTACCACTAAGGTGCATATAACCAATATAACATCCAGATGTATGACCATATCAGAGATCAACACCTCACCCCATCCATAAACAACTAAATGTTCATCCTGTACCACAACATCTATTATGAAATTCTATCTTTCAACCCATTCCTCCATCGATGATATAGATTTTGAAAATTTGATCCATACCCCAATGATTAGGATGGGACATATGATGTAGAGTCAAGTTGGAAACCATGTTTATATTCTATGGATCCTCTATGTTCATTGACACACCTATGAATCCACCATATGACCACCAACATTGGTGCATCATCATCTAGATAGCATTGAGCACCAGCTTGAGCCGATCTAGTTCCAGATCCACATTCAGTAGGTTGACCCTCTAAAATGAATATGAGAACTAGTGTATCCACATGAGCTTAATGTTAAACCAATTTCTATGGTGGTTAACTGTTTCTGATGCTTCCGCCGGGGCGCACATATCCGTCAATGAGGACGCACAACTATTTCCCTGAATTCCCGCATTCCAATGGCATGCGACATTCACTCCTTGTTCAGGGACGTTTTCTCCTTGATCGAAACGGGATGATGGGATGTCGATTCTTCCTTCCGTGGATTCCTCCTCAGAAATCATCACCTAGTTTGGGTATCCCTCAATGATTTAATACGCTGTTAATGAATCTCGTTCCCAGTTCCAAATCTTCATGGACACCAGCTAATTACACTACTTCTATCAAGACACTCAATGGGATCTTGACATGGTAGCGACCTTCGGTTGGAGTAGATGACAACGTCAGGCATGTCAAGGCATCTCTAGGTGCGTGGACATTGGGGAACCTGTATTCTTCCTCACAGGAGGTCATCTTAAGGGTGCAGAACCCAAGGAATCCCATGTCGAATGCAGGAAATCATATGCCATAGGAATATATCTAAGGTTTTACTCAGCTTCCCATGTTTAACACAAGGTATGCTGCATGTTTAACATCTAGCAGAGACGGTTACGCTAAAGGCGTGTCATCCAAGTTTTTCCTCAGGCATCACATGTTTATCACGAGGTAGGCCGCGAGATTAACATATTATGGAGACAGAATGAGGTTGATCAGAACATCCCATAAAGACATATCAGAGGTGGTGTGTCCCATAGAGGGTATATGTCACACCATGAAAGCTGATCTGGACACCCCTGAGGGTGGATCAAGGAGTGTGCACCCCATAATGGGGAAACACCAAGGTTCACCATTTGTTGGGATTGAACCTCAAGGAGGTTTCCTACATACCCTGTATAGAGGACAGGGAATAAAACCCACATAGTTAAAAGGGGTGATGAGTCGGGGTGTACGCAGAGGACAACAACCCAGAGACATGCTGGGGATTATACGTGGATAGCAGCCCATGTACTGCTAGGAGCAGCGAGGAGGTGGATGGCATGATCCCACCGGGATGTGGTGGCCCAGGTGAGAATCAGGATGGATTATGGAGAGTTTAATGAAGTAGATGGGGGAATGAAATGGGACCATCGCAAGGGCGATAATGAAGTTGGGCTTGAGCCTCGAAGAGACCTCCTACGTATCCCCGTTGCAGGGAATCAAGGTCCACGTAGTTCAGGATGGTGCACTGGAGGACCGACGTGAAGGTGGAACTTGGTCCAATGGGTGTTTGGCTTGAACCTCGTGAGGTTTTCTACGTACCATTACTTATCACGGATCAAAGTCATCATAGTTCGGTTATACAGTTTAACGTCATGCAAGATGGGGGTGAACCAACATGAATGAGGCCGGAACGACCAGGTGGTGGGCTTGAACCTCGTGAGGCTTCTTACATACCATGACTAGAAATGTATCAAAGGCCACGTAGTTCAAAAAAGGGCGTGTTGGAGAACCGACATGAATAAGGACCTTGGTTCTGCGGGATAGTGGTCTTGAACCTCAGGGAGGATTCCTACGTACCGTGCCTTGACATGGATCAAAGACACCATAGTTCAAAAGGGATGTGGGTGCCGGCGAACCGACATGAAGAAGGACCTTGGTCCGATGAATGATGGGCTTGAACCTCAGGGAGGATTATTACGTACCATGCCTTGACATGGATCAAAGAACTCATAGTTCAAAGGGCTTTGTCAGCGAACCGACGTGAAGGTAAACCCGGGGGTCCACTGGTGGTGGGATTGAACCTCATGAGGATTCCTACATAAAATGCCTTAACATGGATCAAATACCTCATAGTTCAGGTGGATGTACACTTTAATGTCATGCAGGACAAGGGTATGTAGTTTAACGTCATGCTGGATGAGGGCATACAGTTTAACATCATGCTGGATGAGGGCATAAAGTTTAACATCATGATGGATGAGGGCATACAGTTTAAAGTCATTCTGGATGAGGTCATACAGTTTAACATCATGATGGAAAAGGGCATACTGTTTAACGTCCTGCTAGATGAGGGCATACAGTTTAACGTCATTATGGAAGAGGGCATACAGTTTGACATCATGATGGATGAGGGAAAACAGTTTAACGTCATGATAGATGAGGGCATATAGTTTAACATCATGCTGGATAAGGGAATTTCCATGGTCGATGCTTACTCTAAGCCCACGTGAGTCATGCTCAGTGTGAGAAACAAGAGGCAACAGAGACCTGACGATCATGTCGCGAAGGGTCCGTTCGTGGGAATCGAAGAGGGGATTACGCATTAGATGGCCCATGGTGCTGGGAAATACTCCAGGATGGAGGTCCAGGGAAATGGATGATGATATTTTTAGGCTTGATCCTTGAAGAGGCTTCCTACGTATCCCTGTGGGAGGGAATCAAAATCCATGTCGTTCTTCTGATGACGGCTTACCACCGATTGGTTTTTCAACAGCTTACCGCTAGATTGGGTCATAACGGATTACCACTGGATAAGGATGTGAATGGATTACCACTAAATGGGGTCGCAACGACTTACTGCTGGATGAGGATGTCAACGGCTTGCTGCTGAATGGGGTTGCAATGGCTTACCGCTGGATTAGGTCACAATGGCTTACCACTGGATAGGATCACAACGATGGATGGGGCATACACAAGGAAGATGCCTGAGTGCCGCTATGGAGCAGAAATCGTGAATGAGGATTACAGAAGGAAGCTTCCTGGGTGCCGCTAAGGAGCAGCAATGGTGAATGGGGCTTACACAAGGAACCTTCATGGGTGCTGCTATAGAGCGACACTGGTGAATGGGTCTTACACTATGAAGATTCTCGGGTGCCGCTATGGAGCGGAAATGGTGAATTGGGATTACGTTAGGAAGATTCTCGGGTGCTGCTATGGAGTAGCAATGGTGAATGGGGCTTATGCAATGAAGCTTCCCCGGGTGCCGCTAAGGAGTGACAGTGGTGAATGGGGCTTACACAAGGATGCTGCCCATAATGTCTTCCTCATGTCTGTCCATGAGGGAAAACTGGCTCACTGGTGGGTTGAGGCCTTCACCTATGCACTAGTACACAAGAAGGATAATGCTAAGGGGCATTGGAATCCTGCCACTGTAATCATGGCATTAGGCATCTTATTCTTGGCACACAATGCATCTCTTGTTTGGAGAAAGAGGCATCCTATGTTTGGCATATTGGGTGGACTACATTTTATAGTCTTTTAGATAGGACTATTGGCATCTCATGCATGGAGCACAAGGCATTTCTTATTTGGAGCAAGAGGCATCCTATGTTTGGAACATAGGGTGGACTACAGTCTATACTCTTGTAGATAGGACTATTGGAATCTCCTGCATGGAGCACAAGACATCTCTTATTTGGAGCAAGAGGCATCCTATGTTTGGAACATAGGGTGTACTATAGTTTATAGTCTTGTATATAGGACTATTATCATCTCATTCTTGGAGCATAAGGCATCTCTTATTTGGAGCAAGAGGAATCCTATGTTTGGAACATTGGGATTACTACAGTTTAAAGTCATGTAGATAGGATTGCTGGCATCTCATGCTTGGAGGATAAGACATATCTTTCTTGGAGCAAGAGGTATCTTATCATTTGTTAGATAGGGATTAGTACAGTTTATAGTCATGTAGATAGGACTGTTAGCATATCATGCTTGGAGCATAAGACATCTCTTGTTTGGAGTAAGAGGCATCCTATAATTTGTTAGATAGGGAGTACTATTGTTTATAGTCATTTAGAGAGGAATTTAAGCCATAAGGCACCTAGAAATGGTTGGTGTTGGGTCTTATCCAAGTACGGCCCTTTCTGGTTCAACCTAGCATAGGAGCTAAGTGATTGGGTTTGGAAGAGTTTCTTGAGGAATGGTTTGACTCAAGGTACTAGGGTAATTGATGATGAGGATCTAAACTCACGAAATGGGAATGAACCAAGAAGAATATGTCGGCTCAAGGTGTTTCACGGTGTGCGGAGGAGTCTCTAAAATCATGGTATTTCACAGGTGGAAGGTGGCTGCACATAAGGGTGTAATGAAAAATCCTAACATCCCGGCCCGAAAAGTTCGCGGTGCGACTCTCTATTTTCGTGGGGGTATGTAATGGTAGTGAAGGGACCACTAGGAGCGAAGGGGAGCAGCTTCGCAAAGGATTGGTCTTTGAGAAGTAGCTTCGCGGAGCAAAGGGGTTCAGGGGAGCATGCAGTCTCGCGAAGCATGGTCCTCTTGCGGAGCAAGGGTGGCTCGCGGAGAAAAGCCTCGCGAAGCAGCATCGCAGAGCATTAGCTTGCGGAGCATGGACTCATAGAGTATGGTCTCGCAGAGCAGAATTGTGGAGCATTGGCTCGCAGATCATGGACTCAGGAGCCTCAGCTCGTGGAGCAGTAACGCGAAGGAATCTACTCACGGAGCATGGCCTCGCAGAACTGCAATGCGGAGCTCCGCGAACCGAGAGATCGGCCGCCCAAGGGGAAAAGTGGCCGTGGCCATCCCGTTATAAGGGGGGGGGGGGGTGAGATGGGTATTTATAGGAAAGGGGCACCGTGAAGCAGAGCTCGTGCGGCACAAAGACAGAGCTTGCTCCGCAGTGGATCACGAACGTCAAAGGGGTTTGCAGAGCATCCCGCCTCCTTTGCTTCGCGGCGGGTTCGTGAATGTCAAATTCGTTCGTGGAGCATCCTCCCTCCTATGATTTGCGGTAGGTCTTCTTAGCATGTCGCGAATTTCAAACAGGTTCGCAGAGCTTCCTGCCTCATTGATTCGTGGTAGCGCTCCGCAATCCCGGAGGAGGCTTCGCGAATGGGCTTTGTGAACCAGTTTTCCAGCCAAACATTAAATGTCCATAACTCTTAATACATAACTACATTTGGGCCCTACAATCTACCAAATCGAAGCTTTTGAAATTGATTATGATCTTGGATCATGTTTGGAAGCATTTGGAAAATTTTGGGGATACTTTTTCTGGGATCTACATTAACCCCATTAGGAGTTCCCATGAGGTCGATCATACAGTCACTAGTTTCTGTAAGTGGTAGAGGACCTATGAGGTGATTGGAAAAACAAGATGGTTCTTTTTTAACCATTTAACTAATTATATCATAGTCAGATATTCATGGGTAGAAATCCATATTTTCGATTCTAATTTTCATTTGTGTTATTAGGAACATTTTCTACATTTTTGCAATTTTTTTCCATTGGTTTCTCCAAATTTATTTGTAGTTCATACATGTATATGTCTGAGTTATTTTCACATACTATCAACTATGTGAACCTGCTTATTTTTACAACAACAAATTGGTTGAACCATGTGGTAAAATGGTTTATATTGTGTATGTTTTGTTCTTTTATCAATTTTTGTAGGTATCAAAATTTCAAATGAATAATACAACAATTTTCCCAATGTAATTACATTTACTATAGGGAGATGCTAATTCCCTATTTTCCATTTATAAGTCATATATCATTATCATATATGATATAATCGATATATATCCCATTTTATATTACTAAAAAGTGATTAAAATCCACCTTTGGCTTACTGGGATTCCCAAACCCCGATCTCTTTTTTTTTCTAAAACATGTTCTTTTCCATGTTTCATCCAAGCCACACTTGATGAGTCACGTCGAGAGGATTTCAATAGAATCCAATGTTCTTCTGATCTCAATATGATTTTTTTCACTGATACATTGTCTAAAATCTTATAGTCTAAGAAGTTCAACTGTTCTATCTAGGTTAGTCCAGATGAGGGTGTTTCCAAATTCATTTGGTTTAGAGAAATTCAAATCAAATATAATTTCCTTGTGTGGTGTATACGTAACTTCACACTTCTGACCTATAACGCTATCAAACATAAATGTATCGGTATGGTGTTCAAATTCTTTTGTTGTTACAACCCCAAGATGAATAATTTAATCACCAATTATTGGAGGTGAACGAGAAAGGATAGTGTGGAAATGTTTTGAGAACTTTATAGGATTCCATATTCATTTTTGAAATGGAGAGGTATTTTGTTCATAATTTTTTCCTGGATTGGAAGGTAACCGTGTGGATAAGAAGGCAAGGGCCACCTTGATTTATATCGGTAGTTGGAACATATGGAAAGCTAGAAAAAAATCTCGAGTGAATGGTAGCACAATATTTAGTATGGAAATGAAAACACAAGTTAGGTCCCTTTAGGGGACTAGGTGGCCTACTAAATTGATGGGGGAAATCCCAGGCTGTAAGAAAGATCATGCATGGCAGAAGGAGTGCATCAGCTCCTCATCAAGTGTCTTCACTGGGCCAATGGGTATTATGGAGTCCACATTCCATTAGCTTAAATATCAACACCGATGTATCATGAAACCATGGTATTATAAAAGGAATAAGGGTTGTTTGTGACTCTAGTTTAGTAACTTTTATGGTTTATGTGAATCTCTTATAGTGGTGAAGGCATTATTTAATGGACTGAAAAACACTCTCTATAATAATATCTTACTAACATAAATTAAAACATACTCTTCAATTTTATGAATACTCTTCCGAAGAAGTCATGTACCTCCATGGTCAATTACCTACATTATTCCTCAAGGAAATGAATTTTTATGAGGATAAAAATTTCATAAGAAATATCATTTTAAGTGTGGTAGTTTATTTATTAAGGTGTACTATCAATACACTTGGATTATAGCCTCTTTTCACTAATCTAGGAAAACATTTTCATTGAAATCGGGATTTAAACAAGAAATATTATTATTCCATTTAAATAAAATACAATATTATGTTGGATATTATTGAAATATATTTTTTATTTCATATTTATATTATTAGAATGTTTTCCAAGTTAAATAATTTGATTAAAATTTTTGATGATTTCAATTGCTTTTTATTGAATTATTATTGAATACTATTTACTAATTCATTTCTAGTTATCCTTGTACACTCCCATTCCTGGAAGGATTCTAGACTTACACATTTATATTCTTTTATGAGAATATTTCACGAGAGATACTTGGGGACCTGAAAATATATCAAAAAATTCATTTAGATTTTAATAAGAATATGATCTAACAAATACACTTTTAAAATGATCAATGAAATAATTTTGAGATATTTATCCTATGTTGCATATGTACATATATCATACTTTTTCCAAAGTATCCCTGAATAATATTGTTTGGATGAAGTTGTTTCAGGCCCTATCACTTCTTACCCTACTCTTGGTACTGTGCATGACTTCCTTTTGAACATGTGTGGGGGATTAATAATTTCATCCATATATGGGATGTTTTTAATGGTGAGACATATTATGGACATTTCACTATATTTATATGATGTGGTCAGTGATTAATTTTGTAAATTTTTATACATACACTATTCCATTGAAAAAATAAATATAAAAAATTTGTGTTGTGCATTAAAAAGATCAAAAATCAACATTACCACACCAATGAATCTTATGATGGATCATATGTGGTCAGGTTATGGATATTAGATCTATATTATAAATGAATTTTGAAAAATAAATAAAAGAAATGAAAAAGATAAAGGGCCATGGAGCATTCTTTGGCCATTCTTGATATATACATAGACCCACATTGAGATGTGGGAGTGTGTACACTTTTTTTATTATAGGAGTTAGTTCATTGAACTATTAGAGAATATATTTAATAAGTATTTATAATTTACCATCCCTTTTTAACTTTATTTGAATCACTTTACCATGCACCCTCAACTTCAGAGACATTATAACCTTATTGTATAATCCCTCATAATTAATTTTTTATTTTTATTTGTGAAGTAGAGATGTTAAAGCCAATGAATTATTTTGGTTAGGAACATGTATTCATGGTTTGATCACAAATCCAGTTAACTTTTCATTATGTTATAAAATAAAATTCATTAGGAGATAAATTGTAAAATAGGTATAACATGTCAAGAAAAGTAAATTTTTTTAATTTACTAAAGAAAGAATCTGGATAAAGAACTGAAAAAATGAGGCGTAAGTAATTTTCTCTACAATATTGATTTTAGATGAATTAATTTTTTCTACTTTTACTTAGTTTTATTTTCTTGTTTTTAATTATCATTTATTGATTTAATATTTATTTCATTTGGTATCCCCGTTGAGTTGATTTTTTCTTGAGGACAATAAATTGTTCAAGTGTAGGTGGATTTGATAAGATGAATTTATATAAAAATTGTTGATAAATTTATTTAATATATAATAATTATTTATTTGATAAGTCACTAATTTTTGGTTTTACTTTTTTAAGAAATAAAGATTTAAGACTCAAAGTAAGAATTAAAAAAAATTTGTAAAAATTGGATATACATGACGCGAAAGGAGTTTAGGATGTGTATTCCTTATTCGCATCATCCCAAAAGACCCACATAAAATCCCATGAATACTTACAATACATGAATATATTACACTATATCTACATACATTACACATATTGATACTTTAAGAATCATAATCCCAATTAATGTGAATCATATACATGACTTACAGAATTTACAAGACGTTGAATGTTAAAGATTTCACCACTTCAAAGATACAAGCTATGGATTTTGCATGATTGATGATTAACAAAAGGATATTGTGGGTCTAAAATAAACAGTGTGAATCTTATATTAACATCATGTAAAATAAAATACATAATCCACATAAATTCATTACACGATGTGAATAATTTATACATCATGTACTTTTCAAGAATATGTATATTTGAATGCCTTCACCATATAGAGTAGTTATAGGCTTATGTTCTTTCTCTCATTTATTCTTATGTTCCTCCCTTTTTCTCTTACAAACTAGTTTGTATTCATTTCATTCCCAGTTTTATCAAATAATTTTCATATTTAATACTTACTTTCATTATTTTTTATTTCATTTCCACCTCTAATTTTAATGCCTATTCTGATGTCGTTTGTCATTCAACGTCAACACATGCATTGTCCCTTCATTTCTTCTTCATTCAGTATAAATTGTTTATTTATTCTAATTTTTTTTAATTATTTACTTTATATTTCTAAATAAATTTATTATTATCTTAATAACTTTTACCCAATCCTTTTATTTTATTAAAACCATCATTCATGGATAATCCTCTTAGGGTTAGGGGTTGAGATTTGGGGTGTATTTAATATTAATGAATCTATAAATAGAATCTTGGTGAGCCTGTGGAATGTAATAATTTTAAACAACAATTTTTTATCTCATTCCTTTGCACAACCCCATCTATGGGGGTAAAATTGAATGACCCGTATGAAATTGAAGTTGGGAAGGCTATGACAATTGGCCTTGAATTTTTCTACCATAGAATCTAAGTGTACAACATCTAGGTTTTTAGTTATATCCATACAAAGTAATTGTTTCATCCTTGGAAGATACATTTTATCCCATAACTAATTGGTTACCTTTTCACAACTTTGTAGCATAATATATAAGTCTATCCCATGTTATATTTTTGAATATTGTATACATAATTCATTAAAATTAACCATGATCTATTTTTGTCATCTGTTTTGAATGAAATATACATAGTTCTTTCTGTATCAAATCCTAATGAGTGGATGTGAGGAATATTACTTGAGGTTTTTAATCGATTTTTTCCTTCCTACTAGTAGTCCCTATGGGTTCGACCCTAAACTACTGCTTTAGTACACCTTTATAGTCAAGTGTAGCTTGGGATATAATTTTTTAATTTGAATAGGCCTAGGGGATTTAATTATTAATTTTGGGAGAATCAATCATAAATAATATATAATTAACATACTTGAGTATAAAACAATTATTATTTTACATTCGTTATCAAAATATTGAATGTAACTTTCACTCCATTATAACATGATTTACCCATAGGAAATAAATGGATTTCATGAAAATAAATTTAAAAGAATCATTGTAATCCATATATAGAAATAATATGAGTGGTATCATTATATAATATTCCCAATAAAGTATAGAAATAAATAAAGAGTTTTACATAGTTTAAAATTCCTCTAAAAATGTTAAAAACCTTTCCTTGAAAATAGTGTAAAATAATATTTTCCTTTAGTATCATTAAAAAAAGTAATTTACAATATATTGAGAAAGGGATAATATTTTAAAAAACCATGTAAACATATAATCGAATCTTAAAATCAGAAAATAGTTATGATGAAGGGAAATTTGGTTTGTTTGGAATATGTTAAAACAAATATTTTTTTCAACACCTTAGGTAAAAAGTACTTCATTCAAAAAATGACAAGGGTATTCCTTTTATACAGTTTTATATAAATTAGAACATGAGTCACATTTACTTTAATAAATCATTAGAGAATATCAAAATCAATGTTTTAATTTGTTTAATAAAAATATAGATATGGAATTAAAAGATCCCTAAGTAAATAAAAAAAGTTAGTTTTATATAAAAAAATATTTCAAAATTTTTTGTACATAAATAGAATAAATGAAATAAAAATTCATAATTTATTGAAATAAGGATTTTAGTAGAAAATAAATCATCTATTTGATAGATATATCACAGAATTTCTTTATCATTAATTTGAGTATAAATAATACCATTAAAAAGATAGAGTGTAACATAAAACCCTTAGAGCTTTGGTAAATTTTGTATCATCACCATCATGAATGAAATAAAAAATGAAGCAGAAAATACCATTATTATAAAGAGATTGATGATATAACATATAAAATAGGAATTTTAAATGACACATGAATGAAAAAAGTGATGGATATGGAATATATCTACCAAAAACAAACGTTAGTGGTAAAAACCTTACCACTTTGGTAACTTACGAATCAAAATCAATTTGAAGTTATAAATTAATATTGATATATAAATACAATTAATTTAATGAGGTTACATTTAAAATTTATTCATGGCTCAGTATGTAACTCATATAATGAAATAATGTTATAGAATATGAAACATGGTTAAGGAAAATAAGATTGAGATAAAGAAATCCCTTGAAAATATCATTACATTTGATGTGTTAATTAATTATTTAAGTTAATATCTAGAAATTTGTTTGTACACATAAAAAAAGTAAATAAAAAATAAAATAATTTAAAGAATAATTTTCAAATAATTATTGAATAGAAATTTCAATGAAGAAAGGTTATAACTCAATAAATGAAATTGAGTTAAGAAACCAACTACATCAAGTCCTAACTCACTATGTAAAATATTTAAATTTAGTATAAAAATTTATATCAATTTTTTAAATACATAATAAATATTTCTTGGTTTAATCCATTGTCATCAATAGTTTATTTGAGTGATATATTATTTTACTTATTCATCCAAGTCCATGTGAGGTGTTTTGTGGATGTCTGGTTCATAAATGAAAAAAAAACTTTTTTGGGCTCACTGTGGTAAAAGGGGTCGTTATTCCATCATCTCTAGAATACTATTCATGGAATAATTATAATTTATATATATAAAATAAAATTTCTTTATAATCCATGAGAGGAAATAATTAAATATGAAATACCTTGTCTCATGGGGCAGTATTCCCCATGTACACACGAGTGTTGTTATTACTTTTCATTAGATGGAATGTAAATAATAAAGAGAAACTATTATCTTTAATGAAATATTATCATGTTATAGTAATAAAATAACATCATTAAATCCTTCACCATGACCAAACTTGAGATAAATGATAGAAAACATATATACATAACTACATGGACATTGTTGTTGATACGCACACAAGTACGATGACTCCATTTTCTAACGATTAGAATGGTTCGAAGATAGTTATTATCTTATAATTATAGAATAAAAATGTTATCATAAATATAACATATATTCATTAATACATAATATTATCCATCCATTAAAGGCTATGATGAGAAACAAAATAGATCATTTCACGAGGCGGTAGTCTTCATGTATAGATAAGTGATGGTTTCATTTACCATTTGATAGATAATTATATAGATAAAAGATATGAATTCAAAATAATAACATCTCAGTATATGGAAGATACAGATTTTTTTTAATATTTCAATGGTTAAGATATAATTTAATGAGAAATAAGAATAAATAAAATTAAATAACATGATTTATATTTAAACCTTCTTAGTATACCACCTTTGGATTCCACATTATGACTTGTAAGTTAGTACTTTTGAGATAATAGGACCTATAAGATGTGGGGATGTATTTTTGTAAGTTTTTGGGTAGGTATTCCTTGAAATAAATGGTTCACTATGTGGGATAAATAAATAGGGGTGGTGTCCTTATATAAGGGAGAAGAGGGTCACTCATGGAATTACTTAACTTATTAATTAATTAAAAAATACCTTTAATGTTACAATTGAAATAAATTGAAATATTTAAAATCTAGGATGGATATAAGTCAATATAATATCATCAAATAAAATTTATACATGTTTATTTGTTGTTTTAACCCATATCTCTTAGTTTTATCCAATAGTTTACCACTTTAATGTTTATCACAATAACAATGTCATTTCTATTTAGGGTAAACAATGTTTATATAAAAATAAAAGTGAATTATAAATGAAAACTGATTGATATTATTGACCAAATACCATTCAAATGGCCAAAAAATTATATATTTTTTAATTTTAAATCCATTAATGAAATTTTATTTAACATTATATTCCACTAAAGTTGTTTTTTAGATTATTCACAAAATTTGAATTTCAAAAATATTAATATTATAATTTAGTTTAAATATGAAAATTTAAGGGATTACTAATTCATTTTAATTATCATGAAAATTAATCAAACACCGTAAATAAATAAAATATTACATTGTATGTTTTTATAATCAATTACATAATTTTTATATTGCTTGGACAAGAACTGTGTCAGCATTGCATAACAATTTATTTTAATTATTCCATCATTAAAAATTTTAAAAAATTTATCATGAAAAAAATAATTAATTAATATTAAAAAAAAACAATTTAAAACTAAACATTACATATTTTTATCCCCATGAAAAAATATTTGAGATATTAAAACTAATAGAGAAAAATTTAACATTTTTTCTTTAATGAAAATAATAATAATGTCATTAAAAAATAAAAGTGGAAATAAATTGAAATTTTTTAGAATTATGAATGATTGGGGTTGAAAAAAATAATCTAATTAAATAAAGAAATGTTTTCGGTGATTTTAATTCCTGATCCCATAGTCTTAACCTTGTTACACACATTATACACTTACCATGGTGAATTTTTTTTTACCAAAGTTAATATTCATAATGACCCAAAATGAAAGGGAAATAATTACCAAATTTTTACCTCATTCTTCCAAATATAGATTATATTTTATTAAATTAAATTTCAATAAGTGGTATAAATTTATTTTAAAATAAACTCGAAAAACGTTATAAAAGACAATTTAAAAAAAATGCATTGTAGTTATAAAACAAAGTTTATATAAAATTTAATTATAATATCAATTATAATGAAAATAACTGTATTATTTCAATCAAAAATGATATAATGAAATTGTAAGATAAATTAAAATATATGATTTTTTAAATATATAAAATGAAGAGATAGTTTTCTATAGCAGAGATATTTTTCATTATTCACTGAGAAAAATCATTCCATTTAGGAAAATCCAAAAATATCACCCAGATATAATTTTAATAATAGTATCATTATTATCAAATAAAACAATTAAAATTGGAATAAATTAATTTATAATATCATGACACAAAAGTAATAAAACTTAATTTTAAGGAAAATGTATTTTTGAATCCTAAATTTACTTTACTAAAATTGTGTATTAATTTAATAAGAATTATATATATTGTAGATTCTTGTTGGTACAATTACATTAAACACACACAGACCACAAACACAATCCAAAAAGGCAGGCCATAACCCCCACAAGGGATACCCACCCATGAAGCCTTATTTTATTTAGTACAAGACCTAAAGGCCCAGTGGGAATGAATCACATTAAATGGGCCAAATTCCCACAATTTGGGGAAAGGTACCAGTTCACTGTTTTGCCTACATCATCCATGCATCACTATATTCTTGTGTTATGTCTGTTTCACCACCAACAAGTGGAAATTTTCTCCCACCCAGATTTCAGCCTAGGTCTAATGCAAAATCACTGGGCACCACAACCAGTGAGGCACACCCTAACCATAATTTATTTAATAATAATTAATCAATAAGTTTTTATTGGATAGACATTATACAATTATTAAATAATAAATCTACTTTAGTCATTCTCACGAACTAAACGACTAGGTTATAATGGCTATTTTAAAATAATATTATTTCGTACTTTTTTTATTCCCATTATTTTGTGTCTACTACTCTATCTAACATTCCCCTATTTTAAAATATTTATTTATTATAAAATAACTGATTAAATTAATTAAATCCATGAAATTTTATTTTTATAATGGTAATTCATTGGTTTAATATTGGAAAATATCTTTATTAAATAAACTAAATATTAAAAGATTAAGAAAATTCTCATTTGAAAATGGAATATTGTAAAATTAAATTTTACATGAAGTAACAGATAATGGGGTTATTAGATAATCAAAACATTAGTGAGAAGTGAAAATATGGATAAAGGGGAGAAATAATAATGTATAATGAATAATATAGACTGGTAGAGAACATGATCATGATAAATTTAGTTACCATAAAAACAAAAATTAATAAGTGATTAAGAATTACAAAAATTTATCGTAAGTGAAGGTGACAAGATAAATTTTTTATTTCAAGATACATCTATTATCGTTTATAAATTAATTTACCATATCAACTAATAATATAAGGTAATATACATACTTATTTATTTAATCCATAAGAACAATTTCAACCTTTGGTTTATTATTTCAATCCATTTACACCTTTATGTAATATTTTACTCAAAATTATGAGTATGAATATTTAATTACCAAAGAACTATAATCAACTTTTTATTGACCACGAGGATTATAAAAGGATGAAAATTTATTCCCTCAGGTCTTTATTAAAGACAAATTTTTAGTACATGATAATATAATTCAAAAATTAACCATTGTATGAAGATGAAAAACATTAATCTATAATACTTAAATAATAACACATGTGGTTTATATTTGATTGTTACATAAATAGATAAACTATGAGACTCGTAAAATAATGTTTTTCCCATAATAACTTGAAAAAATAAAGAATTATATAATATAGATAACTTCAAAAAAATAATATGTATAAAATTTACATAATAACATGAAATTATACCCATATATATATGATAATTATAATTAAAAATATTACCTATTTACAAAATAAAATTTTAACTATAATGTTTATCCCAATATCCATGTGACCAATATTAACTCAATGTATTATCCTTTATAAAACCCATTTAAATTTTCAAATATCATTATTTAATAATAACACAGGCCTTAAATTTAAAATATTATTTATTGAACATATTATCCACATTTAACTTATAAACCTTTGACGGTATCCATAACTCTTATGCTAAACAAAAAAATATTAAAATTTATCTAGACCCTACTCTCATATTAACTGTAATAACCTTGAACCCACTCTCTTGGATTCAATGTGAATAAATAATCATTATAATTGTCACTCTGATTCCAATAATTAGGATCCAATTTGAGTCAATAAAAGATAGAAAATATCATTATAAGTAATGGATTACTTATATACCCCAAGGCCATTTTTTGTTTAGCATTTTATCAAATTAGTAAAAACTTTTACATAAAATCACCATTTTATTTAAGTGATAATTTTCCAACTACAACCATATTTTCTTATTTCAAATTATGTTTTCATCACCTCCCACATTAAAGCCTTCTAGAAATATCATTCCTAACAATTTTATATATAAATTTGGAAAATGGAAACCTAAGAATGGGGTGACCTCAAATTCTTAGTAATGGTAAACATAAGACTTAGCAATTTAATATCATTAGTGATCTTGATATGATAATATAGGTATGAATACAATGAGAATAAACCTAAAATAATTCAAACAAATCAAAACCTGGATCATAAAACATATGACATGGCATAAATATTTAACAACAACAATATTTTTACGAGTCATTAATCATGTTCCTTGTGAAATAAATATTGATCAAAGGAATCATTATAATATCATGAATAAAGAAAAAATATTAGTATCATGGAATATTATCTTCATCACCCATATTAGAAATAAATATATCCCTATTAAACACATATTATTTGCGTTCCACGTTAACTTCCTCACTGTTTACTTTAAAAGAAAAGGATCGTTACCTAATGTATTGAACAACTATATCAGGCTCACCTGTCATACAATTTATATCGAGCTCACCTATCATCATGATCTATATCAGTATCACATATCATCACCAATAATTCTTAAGTACTATACATGATGTTTCACATAGAATATTTCATTTTCATCGTAAAAATTTTAAATATAATTTCATTCGTTTATTGCTTAATTTACCACTAGAAAAGAAATGGGTTTCAAGATAATCTATTTAAAAAATAATTTAAGAATTCTAGAGAAAAAATATGGATAGTATCATAAGAATATAATTTGAGTGAAGAAGATGAATCCTTAATACATGTTGAAAAATACAAATATATAATTAAAATAACGATTAAAAAATTGCTATGAATTCATGGGAAAACAAAATTTTATTTCGGTGCTTTTAAAAATAAAAAATTCATAAAATATTGAGAAAAATGATTTTATTTTAAAATAACCATGTATACTTATAAAAGAAAATTAGAAAAAATAATAGTTATAACAACATGGAAATATGTTCTTGTTGTATATGTTAAAATAAAAAATATTTTGAAACATTAATTAAAAAGTAACTCATTCAAAAAATAATAAAATATTCATTTTAAAACATTTTATATATCTTCAAACATGGGTAAAACTGAATTTAATCAATCAAAAGAGAATATTATAAACACTCTTCAAAACATTTTCAGTAAGGTATGGATATGGAAAAACATATTCCAGATGAAATTGAAAACCAATATTGGTATTTCTTAAAAATATTCTTTTTTTTATTTGAGTACATAGAGAGAATAATATAAAAGTAAAACTATTAATTTAATTAAATAATAAAATTATAATGAAATAAATATTATTTGTGAGAGATATATAATAAAATTTCATTATCAGATAGTTAAGTATAAACAATATCAGTAAAAAGAGAGATTGTAACATTAAATCGATACTGCCGTGGTTACTATTTTATCATAATCCTATAAAAAAATAACATCAAATGAAACATTAAATACCATGATTATAAAAATATTCCTGAGATAAAATATATTAGGGATATTATATACACCACTGAAATGAAAAAGTGCTGAATATGGAATATGTCTGACAAATAAAATACTAAGATGAGAAAACCTTACCACTTTAAAGAAATTAAAATAATTATATATTTAAATAAATAATGTGAAATGTCTCTATAAATCCCATGAATTTCAAGATTTGATATGTCAAAACTCATTCAAGGTTCATTTATTACACCATACAATTGAATCATGGAGGATGACATAAAACATGTCTCAATATAATGAGATTGAGACAAAGAAAACCTTACAAAGATCATAAAATTTGAAGGGATTGTTATTATGTGAAGAAATTATCTTCATGTAACACCATGATATTTTTTGAATTATTTATTTTTCAAATTAATTTATATTTTTGATATATTTCATTTGACGTGACACTAGAAATAGTTCTTCATATATATATATATATATATTTATATTAAAACACTAATTCAAATATTACTTTCACACATCATCGACTTGGCTTGCGCTAGAAACATTACCAACTTTTCTTGCACTACACATAATGCCAAATTGTCTTGCCCTACCCACGACACTGACTTGGCATATGTTACATGAAACACCTTTTTTTATAAGTAACATCATTTTATTATTATAATTATTTAAGTGAAGTAATTATAAACTATTTGTTAAAATTAGTTATATGATTTATAATAAATAATTTTAAAATATTATTTATAATTTTTTAAATAGATAAATAATATTGGTGATGACCGATATGATTTTTGGTAATGTCTTTTTATTATTAACAATACCATTATCTCGAATGAACCTATTTTAATAATAAAATTAATTTTAGAAATAATTAGAAGTATAATTTGATAAAATGAACTTAATTTTTGATTTTATTATTTCTAAACTATATTAGGGTGATGTTTTTAGGATTTTTTCATAAAATTTCATTTTTTAATGAATAGTGAAAAATATATCCTTTTAGGTAATAAATTCATTTTCATTTAAATAATTATTAAAGATAAATTATATATTTAATTTATTTTAAGGTAAAATTAGTTCAACAATAAATATATTAGTACAATTTAGGTCATTATAATTAATTTGACTTTAAATTTAATATAAAAAATTAATAAAATTTTGTACGTTTTAATTTTAAAACTCACTTTCTCACCACATTTGTGGGATTAAAATTAATATTAATTTTCCCAATTATATGAGTTGAATTTTTAAAAAATAAAATAAACCATTTTAATAAGTATAACATTTATCCTGTAATAGTTTCAAAATATTTTTTGACAAAAAAGATTAGTAAATTTGATTAAAATTAACCACAATGATTAAGCTAAAATTTAGCTTAATTAGGAAATAAACATTAATATTTGGGGACCAAATGACCTATAAACTTGTCTAAAAACATTTGGATGGATATTATTAGGCCATAAAAATTACATTATTGATTTATGTTTGTTTGGTATGACTTTTATTAGGTATAAACATGTGTACACCTAACTTGTTTCAAAAAATTTCATGCGAGTCCTTTTCCTTCCCTATAAAAAGCTACCAACTCTCCCTCTTATTCACACCTCTAAAACAAATTATTTTTTGACTAATAAATTACCAATAAAATTCCAAAAATACCTCAATTTCTTTTATAATGATTTACCCTATACAAAATGAAATCCATGGAAGCTTTTTGACACAACCCAAAATGAGTAACCTGATTAAGATGTAACGTCTTCTCTCAAGTCATTTATTTTATTTTCCTTCTCTGACCCCAAAAATATCTTTATTATATTATTATATAAAAAAATTATCATAAATATAATAGTATTTTTTTTATGTAAATGGTTTTACTTACACTTACACACACCACCATCTAATTGGTAACGAACATACTGTTTCTCTATAAGGTGAACTATTGCCTCCCAAAAAGATGATAGTTCATTTTTACATTACCACCTACTAAGGTGTAAATTATGATGGAAACTATGTTAATGTATTTAATATATTATATTTTTTGTATTTAATATTTTTAATCATTTTTACATCACATATCTATTTTACTTTCAATTTTTTGTTAATACGATAATTTTGTTTGAGGTAGTGTGGACTACCGTAAACTTAAAGAGACATGAATCGTTCATACACAACATGAGTGTATTAAGTATGTTATTAGTGAATATATAAGATATGTATTTGATATAATAAGATATTTTAATTATGATATATATATAAATACATATATATATTTTAGTTTTTTATTTCCATTCAACATAATATTTCAATGGAAATTGTGTTCATGTGTACGTACGGTCTGTCGTCTCCATGAACAGTGTATTCTATTTCATACATATATATTATATATATTATTATAATAAAAATGTAATCTATATAAATAATATTTATATTTTTTTTCTACAATTTTTAAATTATGATATAAGTATTTGTTCCAGAGATATAACAAATTAAGACAAATTAGAAGAATAAAGAGCATATTTCCTGAAGTGAAACCTCAACATAAGATTGTTAATGGGAGGGTAATATAAGGTCATAAAAACCATAAATTTTATTAGATATAATAATATATTTCTATAAAAGTTTTATAATAAATTAATATTTGTTATACATTTTGTTTGAATGAGTACGATGGGATCTAAAACACAAGGTAAGAGGATTTCATCTCACTTTTTATTTACACAAGATACATGCAATGTTCACCACTCTTTAAGTTTGTGTGGTGTATGTACTTCCCATGATTTTATTATATATATATTAGTCATAAATTTATTTGAATTCACATATCCATTTTATGATATTTATTTCATGGGTTTTTTTTAAAAAGTCACCAAATCGGTAAAATAGTTGTGCCTCAATTTTTCTTCTTTCAGATTCATGTTTTTTTATGAACATAAATTATTTTTAGAGGTTTATATACTTCCATTATACATTTAATGTCACAAAACATATTCTTTTTATGATATTTTATACTCCATTTGAGTTTCTTTTAGTACATGTAGTGTTGGATCCCATGTAATCATGTTATAAGAGTGTATTGAGACAATCTCGACGGTTTTCATGATTGTTTATGTTTGTGTTTCCTTTGATGAAATATAATGAACCAAATATCAGGAAAATTTATTCTTATTTAGTTATTAATTATTTATGTTTTTATTAGTAACATTTTTCTACACTTTGGTATATAAGATAGTTAAGAAAGTGTTTTACAAAGCCCAGTATTATCCTCTCTTTAGTCAACAATATATGTTCCTTTAAATATTTTTTCTCCTAAAAAGGGTTTCCAAGAATATTATACTAATAAACTATGATCATTAGAAGAATATTTTTTCCATTTTTTCTTTTACCAATGTTTTTAAAAGAATCTTATTCTATCTTTCTAAATGAGTTATTCTTATAAACTTTTTACCATGCAAAAGGATTGTTCTTTTTATCTTATATGACATGTTAAAATTTATCAACCTTTAATCTGTTGAAGATTTATTTTCACGATTAATGGTAAATTTTTATGAAAATTGTTTTAAAATATTTTTTCAAAGAAATGGTTTTCAAAACATTTTGAATCTTCATTCTTATGTTTTCAAGTAAAATGGTTATCCAAACATTTTAAATATTTATTTTTTTTTGTTTTCAAAGTGTTTTCAAAGAAAAATGTTTTTAAGATATCTATATATTATTTTGTATGTTTTTTAGGAAAAAAGGTTTTCAAAATTATTTCATGTATTATTTATATGTTTTCACGGTATTTTATTGGAAAAAATATTTTTAAATGGTTTTATGCACTAAAAATAATTTCTCAATGAATAAAGGATATTTTCCACAAAAAAACATTTTTGTAAGATATTTCAAAATTATTTTCCATCTAATATGACTTCTGTTGATGTTACTCTTGAAATTCTATGAATTTAACCAAAGGTTACATTAATTTATTTCTATTAATGGGTTATTCTTTATTTTATGGTATTTATCAAACCCTTTTCTCTCTCACAAGTTATATGCTTATGAGATCAGTTTCTCTTTCATGGGTTATATGTTTATGATATATGTTTCTCATTCATAGGTAAATATTTAGACAAAATGGTTATGAAAACTATTTCCTTTTCCACATGATATGATATTTTCACATTTTTATGAAACCCATCTCATTACATGGTTTATGATATTATTTTTTTGGATTTTTCGGCGCATGTATGTATTATTTAACTATGATATGGGTGTGACCTACATCTCTCTTAAATGTATTGTGTATCAGAGGACTAATCATGAGGATAAATGGTATGCATGAACTTGATTAAATGTTTACAATGTTATGCATATACCTTGTTTAATTTCTATAAGTTTATGCATGATCGTGATTACATGTTCACAATGTTCTACATAGACCTCAATGCATGTCAATATGTTTCTTCGTGAACCTAATTACATATAAAAAATGTTATGTTTGTCCCCAATAATGTGTTTATAATGTTATGAATGGACCTGGTATCATGTCCGTAAGTTTATGCATGAACCTGATTACATGTTCACAATGTTATGCACGAACCTGAGTACATCCTCAAAAACTTATACATGGACCTGGTTTCATGTCCATAAGGTTATTCGTGAACCTGATTACACATTCACAATGTTATTCATGGACCTGGTAACATGTCATTAAGTTTATTCAAGGTCTTGATTTCAGGACATTGACATAATTAGTGAACTTGTTTCTACTTATACATGTTCATAATGTTATAAAGAAATGTTGATGACAAAAATTCCATGTCTTATTCCTATGTTCTGCTTTCAGAACTTATACTCTTAATTAAATTTTGTTTCATGTTATATGAACTTCCCATCTTTATTATGTTCTACAATACTTAGGGTATGTTCTTAAAATGTTATGATAACGTTCTATACGTTTTAATTCATGTTATTATTACACATTTACTTTATTTACTATTACTGTGAATATGAACGAACCGATTTATTATGTTTTCATTCACTAGGTTATGAAGAAAAGTCTCAGGTTGAAGTAATAAATTTGGAGATCGTTATGGGAGTTGTTAAATGTCCTTCATCTGGATAGAAGATTTTGTTTCCATGTTTCCAAAGACACTAAAATATTATAGTCCTCCGACATGTATATTTTTAATGTACTAAATATTCATCTAAAATGATGTAAAATCAATTAATTCTAAGCCTGTAACACCCCGAGCTTCCACGATACACTTCTCTTTCAATAATGCAATAGCTTGCATTATACGCAAGTTCGAGATTCTAACACACCGTGACTAATCAAAGTAGCCATTATGATTTGTATTACCCACCTTTTGAAATTATATATATTTTATATTTCAAAATGGACTTCATTTTTGGATTCGGAATATCGAAATTAGCCTATGTTGAATTTTTGGTATTTTTCTGAGAACTTCCAATTTTTTGTGAATAGTGAGAAATACTTAAAAACAAATTTTTTTAAAAAATAACTTATAGTAATAAATTATACTATTGAGTGGTTTTAAAGTATAATTAGAATATATTTTTACCATTTTATCCAATGGTGTTCATTATAATTAATTTCATTTTGAAATTGGACATAAACAATTGTCAATCTTTTGATATATATTAGTTCTTAAAAACACGCTATTTGTTGTGACAGCGGGAATTAATTATAAAATTAATCAATGCAACTTTTATGCATGGAATTTTTTAAAATAGGCATCATTTTTGAATTCGGAATATCAATTATAGCTTAGGGTGAAATTTTGGCGTTGTTCTGAAAAACTTCCATTTTTGATGAATAGTGAAACCACTAAGTGGTAGTTAAAAAACTGATTTTTCGTTTAAATGAAACATTAACACTTACGTGATTTGATTTTCAAAAATCCAACATACATGTTTTTCATTAGGAAGTAAAATGTGGTTCAATGGGATTAAAATAATTTTTGGTGATTAGTAACTTTTAAGTTTAATTAATCACGATTAAAGGTAATTAGTGAAATTTAAGGTAAAAATGATATTATAAAAATATGGAATGACCATTAAACTTGTCCTAACCCTATTGGATTTGTCATGTAAGACCAATAAAATCCATGGGTCAACTTTGGGACCCCATGGAGCCACTTTGGTAGGAAAATGACATTAAAAACGTTTTATTTAATGTTAAAATAAAAATGTCACAAACATGAGTTGTTTTACTAAAACAATTTTTAAATGGGGTTATACAAGTCATATTTTTGACTATAAATATTAATTAGAAATCTAAAAATATTTCCTATATCATGATATTTTTTTATAATTTTTAGACATTAAATAAATTAAATTATTTATGACACCATGATGATGCAGTGATTACCTCATTAATTAACGATTTAAATAAAATGAAACGATAATGTAAAATATAAGACTTAAACTTGTCAAAAACCTATTGGATGAGTATATTTCGAACCCTTATCACCTTATCCTAGAAATATATAAGTGTGGGACCTTTAGAATCCGAATAAGAATTTCATAATAAAGTAACATTTCAATCTTTCCAAGAGTGCCCCTTCTCTCCTCTTATAAATGGCCCCCACCACTACCACCTTACCCACACCTTCAAAGACTTTTGGCTTGGCCAAACTCTTCCCAAATACTCTCTCAACTTTCCTCCCTTACTCTTAGAAGCCTAACGTTTGGCAGAAGTCTTCCCAAGGAAGCCTTTGGCTCAAATCAAAAAGAGTTACCCGATTTTAAGGTAATGTCTTCTCTAATGTTGTTTTGTTTTATTTTTCTTCTTCATCCCCTTAAACTATTTTTATTCCTTTATTTTGTAAAACAACAAGTATCTAAAATATAATAGGATGTTTTTATGATAAGGATTTGGTTTACAATTACACACACCTTCATCTAATGGTTAAAGAACATACTGTTTCTGTGGGTGGCGAAATACTACCTCACGAAACGATGATTGTTCAATATTCTTTTAACACCTCTAATGGTGGCCATTTTGATGAAACTATTTTCATATATGATATATATATATTATGTTTATGTTTTCCTTATGCTTATGTATTTCTCATTTATGGCATACTTTATGATTTCCATTATGGGTAAACGCGATAATTTCATTTTAGGAAGTGCAGACTACCGCCCCCTCAAAGTGTTTTGAATTGTTAATGCCATATGTGGGATGTATAAAGGATGGAGTAAATGGTATTATACATTATATAATACTGTAATTATATTATACCTTTATATAATTATAACTTAATTCCATTAAATATGAAATATAAATGAAAGTAGCATTCATGCGTATGTACGGCTTACCGTCTCCATGAACGGTGTATTTCATTTCGTACCTCTAAATGTTATGTAATATTATAAATGAATGTATATACTAGATATATATGATGTATATGATATCTAAATCATGAATATAATTATGGATATAATGGATATTCTACCACAAAAATAACTTGTAATTATAAGAAGTTTATTTTTGACTCAAGTACCTAAGATCGACAAAACGACCATTATTAACTTAACTAATTACATAATGTTCATAACATGGTAATAAGTGATATAAAAGGAATAATGAACTTGAAAAATATTCTTAAGAAGTTATAGATTAACTCTAGTTTATTATTCAGGAAGTTAAATAGCGGTCGAGTCAAGTCGGACACGAGGTAAGGGTACTTCTTAACCCAGTTTCCATTTTTTGGGTTAATCTCCTACTTTCAATGTAACAGCCCGAGATTTTATGAAAAATATTCTTTTTTTTATTTCACAAATGTCTTGTGTTGTACGCTACACCAAAAGGAGCTTGCACAACACGCATCCTTGACTTGCCTTGCATTACACGCAATCGCAACCTTCCTCGATAGCGTGTGTGGTACGTAATACTGAGTTTCACGAAACAATGATATGCTATTAAAATATTATTAAAACTAGCCGTTATGAATAGTAATAACCACTTTATAAATTTTAGAAATTTTAACTCTCAAAATGGACATCATTTTTGGATTCGGAGTATCGAATTTAGCCTAAGGTGAAATTTTGGTACTTTTCGGATAACTTTCATATTCTGATGAATAGTGAAAATTACTAAATTATAATTAAAAACAACTTTTTTAATCGAAATAATTAATAGTGATAAATCATTAATTTGAGTGGTTTTAAAGTATATTTAGAATATATTTTTACAATTTAATACAATGTTGGTAATTGGATGTAATTTCACATTTAAACTAGACATAAACAAGTGTCAATCTTTTGATAGATATTGTTTCTTAAAAACACGCTATTTGTTTTAACAGCGGGATTTAATTATAAAATTAATTAATTCAACTTTTATGTTATGAATTTGGTAAAATAGACTTCATTTTTGAATTCGGAATATGAAATATAGCTTGGGATGAAATTTTGGCATTGTTCTGAAAAACATCAATTTTTGATGAATAGTGAAACCACTAAGTGGTAGGTTAAAAAACTGAATTTTGCATAAAACTTAATTTTACCGCTTCTGTGAATGGAATTTCGAAAATCCGAGAGTCACAGTTAATATCAAGGACTAAAATGTGGTTCAATGAGATGAAAATAATTTTTGGTGAATAGTAACGTTTTACTTTTTTTTACCGCGGTTAATAGTAAATAGGGTAACTAAGGGTAAATATGATATTAATATTACCCTAACACATTTCCTAATTCTATTGGACAAGTTTAATTCGACCAAAAACAAACTTAGGAATAAAATATGACCATTTAGTCCCACTTGGATTAGATTAGGACATTTATTATTAATTTATTTAAAGAAGGGTTAAAATAGTTAAAATCAAAGTTTAATAAGTAAATAATTTTTAATATGGGGTTATACATAAGATAAATTAGATTGTAAATATTCATTAGAAATCTAAAAAGATTTACTACATGATGGTATTTTATTTGTAATTTTTAGACATCAAATAATTTATTTTATTTATGACACAAAGATGATGCAGTAATTATCTTGTTAATGAAATATTGACATAATTGATGTTATAAACACCAAAATAAATGTAATTTGAGACTTTTTATGAATTAAAATAATTTTCTAGGTTACTATGATATATTAGTGTTGATTTAATCAACTTGGTTCGAACATATAATTCTGTTACGACTTTCACAAAAATCATATATCAAATAGTGTCAAAATTGACACAAAATAGTTTTTAAATCAAATATTATATTATTAATTGTTATTTTATTCCTAAAAATCTAAGGATCGGCCAAATGACTTAGATAAGGATATATATATTAATAATAAACAATTTGGGGTTCTTTTGGCATTTTATAGTAAGTGTATTAACCATATAGTGAAAGCAAACAAAAAGACACGGTAAAAGTTAAATTATTTAACTTAGAGTTAAATCTAATTGATAAGGTTAAAATAATACCCTAAACTTGTCTAAATCTTATTGGTTGATAGGATTTCGACCCAACCCCACTTTATCTTCGAAATAAGACCCTTTGGAACCATTATAAACTGATTTTGACATTAGTATAAAATAATATTTTGAGGTATTCCTAAGGTGCCCCTCTCCTCCCTTATAAAAGGACACCTCCTCCCCCTCCTACTCACACCAATTTGAGCACTCAAGCTCCGCCAACCCCTGCCAAAATCTCTTCTCCACTTCCCTAGAAACATCCTAGATGTTCTGGTCTTCCTCAAAGACCAATTTTAGATCCCTAAGAGGAGGTCTCCAAAAGGCGCTTCAAAGAAGAGGTAATTACCGTTACCAATTCTTTCATCTTTATTTCTTCTTCCACTTCTTCTTCTTAGGTTGTTTCATTATGAAGTAATAAAATCAGTATCACTCATATACTGATATGTTATTATAAGTATGAAACAACCCTATTTCACCATCTATCCATCCTACGGAAAAAGAAATCACCGCGCGTGCGTACGTACGGAATACCGTCTCCACGCCGTGGTGTAATCTATTTTCCACCATCACCTTACATGGATGGGTATAATGGTGTAAAGAATAACTATAAATAGTTATTACAACATCATATTGATTCTGATATATTGTATAATCCACTCCAATTAAATTCAATATTTATAGAAATGATATCATCGCTCGTGCGTACGTACGGACTACCGTCTCCACGACGCGATGAGATTCATTCTCCATGTTAACCATTTAAGAATGATTATAATGTATATATAAGAAATAATAATGAAATATATGACATTTTAAAGCTACTGGATTTATGTATATATATATATATGTATGTTATCTACTTACTTCCATTTCAAGACAATAAGGAAAGGAAAACAGCGTTCATGCGTACGTACGGACTACCGTCTCCATGAACGGTGTTTTTCATTTTATTTATCTACCTATTATATATATATATATATACTGAATATATATGATATATAAATCATATTTTATATTCTGGAAGTGAGTAAATCATGATATAAGTAATAATGATGTCAAGAACAACAAGTCAAAACACCTACGATAAATGAAACGATTTTACCCAAAACGCTTCTTTAACATGGAATTTACAAAAGAACGGGTAATATAATGTCATAAGTGAACCATATATGATATACTAACAATGAATATGACTCTTTAATAATTCAATAACATGATTTAAATCATTATACAGGAGGTTCGGACACTTACAAATCAAGTCGGACCTAAGGTAAGGGAAATATCACAATCTCATTTTTATCCGAGATTGTTTATTCGTAAGTATTTACTGGGGTGTATTTTATCATCCACATCCATGTTTCATCAATATGTAATATTATTTCCATCCACCTACAATTGTTTAAATCCATTGTTTACCCTTCGGTGAGTTTTTAGTAATATGTACGAAAGGAATCTTTTGTCGTTTTTCGTACGAGGTACTTTTTGACTTTTCCGACAAAAGTACGAAGAATGTTTTTTTAACTTATACGGCATGAATGGATTTTTAAAACATTATTTCCAAGAAACTTCATTTACAAGTTTTCAAGTTTATTTTTAATCAACTTATTTTATTTTAAAGTCGTATGACATGTTATGAAAGGAAAAATGTTTTTGTAGTAGAAAGGATATTTTCCTCAAGAATGGAGTTCAAGTATTTTATCAAAATTATTTTCCATATAAGATAATAAAAGGGTTCTGTTTTTATCCCTATTATTACATGGATTTTATTATGTTGTGATGGAATTATTTTATGAATTCCTTTATGAATTGATTTATGATGTCATGATGTTTCAAGAATCCCATTTTTGTTACTTGTGTTATGCAATGATGTATGTTTTATGATTATGTGGCACACATAAGAAACGATTCATTATAAGATGGGTGGGACCTATATCTCCCTCCAATGCATTGGGTAAAGACTTTATATCTCATGAGATAGACATGGCTGGAACGGAAGGTTATTTCGGTTCAGTGATACAGGACTGAAACGAGGAGTGAACTCGGTTCAGAAAGGGACTTTGTCCACTAAGATAGTCTTGGCAATGAGTCATGACTAAAAAGAAATGATTTTACATGATTATGTGTGCATGCCACAAAGTTTCAAGTTTTATGTTATGATTATGGGGATCTCATTTTCACTTCTATGATTTATCCCATGTTATGATATTATGAGCTCTTTTGCAGGTTAAGATTTCCAAAAGTTATGTTCTTATGTATATGATGTGATTGATATTTCTTTTGTTTACCCTTACTGAGCATTTGAGCTCACCCATTTATGTTTTCTTTTCCCCAGGATATAAAGAAAGGTTTTTAGGTAAAAAAAGGGAAGATCTTTATGGGAGATATTGAAGATCTTTCACCACGATTAGAAGATTACGTTCCGAGTTTCCAAAGACACTAAACTATTACGATCCTTGTGTGTGTGTTTTTGTTATGTACTAAGTATTCCGCAAATGTAATGTAATGTCAATGTACGTCAAGTTTCGGGCCTCTACAGTTGGTATCAGAGGAAAGGTTTAGTCAACCTTTGGAAACTAGGATGCGAAAACGTTAGTGAGATCCCTAGAGATATTTCTAAGGTATGTCTAGGGATGCCCCTAAGGATAAGTATTCGTATAGGATATAGTCCTAGAACTATGGTAACGATATTAGATTAAACCAAAGATGATAGATATTTAAGTTACTCCCCCTTTATTATGATTTTTTCATCTAACACTATTCTGTTTGGGTTTTAGAAAATGGCTGGAAACAAGATGATTCACAATAATGGAGGATATGATGGACAATGGAATGATATTCTTCATGAGCAACCAAATGAAATGGGATTTGGATGTCCAAACCTCATTATTATGCCGAATCAGCAATCTCACAACATGATCAATAAAGTAAAATTTGGTAAGTTTCCTGACTCGACTAATAAGAGAAAGATGGAGTTCCATGATGATCATAGAGGAAAGAAAGTTCAATTTCCCCTATGTAAATCATGTGGGAAGAGGCATCAAGGGGAATGTTTCAAGGGAACTGGAAGATGCTTTGGGTGTGTAAAAGAAGGACACAAAGCAAGTAAGTGCAAAGGAAAAGGGTCGGTTAACACCATGGATGAGGATAATGGTATTGCTACGACATCAAAAATGGTTAAGTGTTTTAAATGTGGAATGTATGGGAATTATGCAAACAAATGCCCTAAGGGAAAGACTCATGAAGAGAATCATTATGGTCATATGGGTAGTATTTATGTGGATGATGATGAAGAGACTACAAATGATATGTGAGATGAAAGAATTTTTGAAGCTCGGTCAATGGTTTGAGAATGTAGTGGAATGATTACATGTTTATCATGTGTAATTTTGGAATAAAGAGACATCTATGGATTGTTACACTGTTGTCTTTCCTTGTGTTTTGAAAGTGTATGATTAATGTTACCAGTATCCATGAATGGTTATTCAGATATTTTTGGAATGTAGATGATATGCGCATAATGAAGGGATAAGGAGAAAATTAAATGTTTGATAGTATTCATGAGCTCATGATTGATATAAGGACTAAGTGATATCATGGTTTGAGTATATAGAATTTTGAGGATTTCGGTATGTGAAAAGTGTTAACTTTTAACTGCATTCAAGTTTTCACTAAGGTTCAATGGGTATTCAAGAGAGTACAAGATTAAGGCCTTTGAATGTTTGGAATGTGACCAACAAGATATATCTTATGATATATGGGGATCAACGATGGTATTAAATCTCTGGTAATCGTTTTCACTATGTTATGAGAGTGGACTGCAGTATTATGGATAAGCCTAAAGATTGGAATGGATTATGTTGGATATAAGTTAGTATTGTTTAAGGATAGAAGTTTTTTCGATATTATTGATTGGATGTTATAGTAATATAGTTTTATAAAAAGGACAACCTGCAGGACGGGCGACAGCCCATCGCTTCGGAAAAGGCTGTGGGAATCGAACCCACAACCGAAGTGTGACTGGCCTTTATCGCCTACCACTGACCTACAGGAAGTCCCTGTTTAGTAGAAACTAGTTTTATTATATTAAGCAGTATGATATATGAAGTATAAGTCCATTTTAGAAACCATATGTGATTAATCTCACTATAGATCGACTTATGTATATAATTTTTGCTAACCTTTTGTTTGAGACAGATAGGAATGACCCGTCATTCTATCAAATGATCTGCTAACACTTCATGAATAACAAATTCAACTTCATTTATTTAAGAGATGAAGTGGAAATTGTTAAAGGCACGAACAACAGTGAGATTGTACCAAAATAAAGTAAGTATTTATTCTAATTCAAATTCTTTAACTTTAGGGAAATGATCTTGAAAACCAAAAATGTTATCCTAGTTCTCTTATACCTGATGAATCAGATGGTACCTTAGATCGTCACAAATTTATGGATTTGTGATTACTGGCTTTTCCATACCCATGTTCTCTACCACTCTCCATCAGAACATGATGGTTAGATTTCTCTTCCATATCCATATTTTCACCTATGTGGAAACCCAGTGATTAGTTTATTTGGGTAATCGTTACATTTCATACTTTAGTTTTTAAAGCCAATTTTTGGTATTCCTTTTTACGATGTAGGTTTCTATTAAAGAAACTTTCGAATAGTAAACAATTTATAACCCCGACGAATTTCGAGGGCGAAATTCATTTTAAGGGGGGTAGAATGTAACAACCCGAGATTTTATGAAAAATATTCTTTTTTTTATTTCACTAATGTCTTGTGTTGTACGCTACACCAAAAGGAGCTTGCACAACACGCATCCTTGACTTGCCTTGCATTACACGCAATCGCAACCTTCCTCGATAGCGTGTGTGGTATGTAATACTGAGTTTCACGAAACAATGATATGCTATTAAAATATTATTAAAACTAGCCGTTATGAATAGTAATAACCACTTTTTAAATTTTAGAAATTTTAACTCTCAAAATGGACTTCTTTTTTGGATTCGGAGTATCGAATTTAGCCTAAGGTGAAATTTTGGTACTTTTCGGATAACTTTCATATTCTGATGAATAGTGAAAATTACTAAATTATAATTAAAAACAACTTTTTTAATCGAAATAATTAATAGTTATAAATCATTAATTTGAGTGGTTTTAAAGTATATTTAGAATATATTTTTACAATTTAATACAATGTTGGTCATTGGATGTAATTTTACATTTAAACTAGACATAAACAAGTGTCAATCTTTTGATAGATATTGTTTCTTAAAAACACGCTATTTGTTTTAACAGCGTGATTTAATTATAAAATTAATTAATTCAACTTTTATGTTATGAATTTGGTAAAATAGACTTCATTTTTGAATTCGGAATATGAAATATAGCTTGGGATGAAATTTTGGCATTGTTCTGAAAAACATCAATTTTTGATGAATAGTGAAACCACTAAGTGGTAGATTAAAAAACTGAATTTTGCATAAAACTTAATTTTACCGCTTCTGTGAATGGAATTTCGAAAATCCGAGAGACACGGTTAATATCAAGGACTAAAATGTGGTTCAATGAGATGAAAATAATTTTTGGTGAATAGTAACTTTTTACTTTTTTTTACCGCGGTTAATAGTAAATAGGGTAACTAAGGGTAAATATGATATTAATATTACCCTAACACATGTCCTAATTCTATTGGACAAGTGTAATTCGACCAAAAACAAACTTAGGAATAAAATATGACCATTTAGGCCCACTTGGATTAGATTAGGACATTTATTATTAATTTATTTAAAGAAGGGTTAAAATAGTTAAAATCAAAGTTTAATAAGTAAACCATTTTTAATATGGGGTTATACATAAGATAAATTAGATTGTAAATATTCATTAGAAAGCTAAAAAGATTTACTACATGATGGTATTTTATTTGTAATTTTTAGACATCAAATAATTTAATTTATTTATGACACAAAGATGATGCAGTAATTATCTTGTTAATGAAATATTGACATAATTGATGTTATAAACACCAAAATAAATGTAATTTGAGGCTTTTTATGAATTAAACTAATTTTCTAGGTTACTATGATATATTAGTGTTGATTTAATCAACTTGGTTCGAACATATAATTCTTTTATGACTTTCACAAAAATCATATATCAAATAGTGTCAAAATTGACACAAAATAGTTTTTAAATCAAATATTATATTATTAATTGTTATTTTATTCCTAAAAATCTAAGGTTCGGCCAAATGACTTAGATAAGGATATATATATTAATAATAAACAATTTGGGGTTCGTTTGTCATTTTATAGTAAGTGTATTAACCATATAGTGAAAGAAAACAAAAAGACACGGTAAAAGTTAAATTATTTAACTTAGAGTTAAATCTAATTGATAAGGTTAAAATAATACCCTAAACTTGTCTAAATCTTATTGGTTGATAGGATTTCGACCCAACCCCACTTTAGCTTCTAAATAAGAACCTTTGGAACCATTATAAACCGATTTTGACATTAATATAAAATAATATTTTGAGGTATTCCTAAGGTGCCTCTCTCCTCCCTTATAAAAGGACACCTCCTCCCCCTCATCCTCACACCAATTTGAGCACTCAAGCTCGGCCAAAACCTGACAAAATCTCTTCTCCACTTCCCTAGAAACATCCTAGAGGTTCGGGTATTCCTCAAAGAACAATTTTAGATCCCTAAGAGGAGGTCTCCAAGAGGCGCTTCAAAGAAGAGGTAATTACCGTTACCAATTCTTTCATCTTTATTTCTTCTTCCACTTCTTCTTCTTAGGTTGTTTCATTATGAAGTAATAACATCAGTATCACTCATATACTGATATGTTATTATAAGTATGAAACAACCCTATTTCACCATCTATCCATCCTACGGAAAAAGAAATCACCGCGCGTGCGTACGTACGGAATACCGTCTCCACGCCGTGGTGTAATCTATTTTCCACCATCACCTTACATGGATGGGTATAATGGTGTAAAGAATAACTATACATAGTTATTACAACATCATATTGATTCTGATATATTGTATAATCCACTCCAATTCAATTCAATATTTATAGAAATGATATCATCGCTCGTGCGTACGTAGGGACTACCGTCTCCACGATGCGATGAGATTCATTCTCCATGTTAACCATTTAAGAATGATTATAATGTATATATAAGAAATAATAATGAAATATATGACATTATAAAGCTACTGGATTTATGTATATATATATATATATGTATGTCATCTACTTACTTCCATTTCAAGACAATAAGGAAAGGAAAACAGCGTTCATGCGTACGTACGGACTACCGTCTCCATGAACGGTGTTTTTCATTTTATTTATCTACCTATTATATATATATATATACTGAATATATATGATATATAAATCATATTTTATATTCTTGAAGTGAGTAAATCATGATATAAGTAATAATGATTTCAAGAACAACAAGTCAAAACACCTACGATAAATGAAACGATTTTACCCAAAACGCTTCTTTAACATGGAATTTACAAAAGAATGGGTAATATAATGTCATAAGTGAACCATATATGATATCATAACAATGAATATGATTCTGTAATAAGTCAATAACATGATTTAAATCATTATACAGGAGGTTCGGACACTTACAAAGAAAGTCGGACCTAAGGTAAGGGAAATATCACAATCTCATTTTTATCCGAGATTGTTTATTCGTAAGTATTTACTGGGGTGTATTTTATCATCCACATCCATGTTTCATCAATATGTAATATTATTTCCATCCACCTACAATTGTTTCAAACCATTTTTTACCCTTCGGTGAGTTTTTAGTAATATGTACGAAAGGAATCTTTTGTCGTTTTTCGTACGAGGTACTTTTTGACTTTTCCGACAAAAGTACGAAGAATGTTTTTTTAACTTATATGGCATGAATGGATTTTTAAAACATTATTTCCAAGAAACTTCATTTACAAGTTTTCAAGTTTATTTTTAATCAACTTCTTTTATTTTAAAGTCGTATGACAGGTTATGAAAGGAAAAATGTTTTTGAAGTAGAAAGGATATTTTCCTCAAGAATGGAGTTCAAGTATTTTATCAAAATTATTTTCCATCTAAGATAATAAAAGGGTTCTGTTTTTATCCCTATTATTACATGGATTTGATTATGTTGTGATGGAATTATTTTATGAATTCCTTTATGAATTGATTTATGATGTCATGATGATTCAAGAATCCCATTTTTGTTACTTGTGTTATGCAATGATGTATATTTTATGATTACGTGGCACACATAAGAAAGGATTCATTATAAGATGGGTGGGACCTATATATCCCTCCAATGCATTGGGTAAAGACTTTATATCTCATGAGATAGACATGGCTGGAACGGAAGGTTATTTCGGTTCAGTGATACAGGACTGAAACGAGGAGTGAACTCGGTTCAGAAAGGGACTTTGTCCACTAAGATAGTCTTGGAAATGAGTCATGACTAACAAGAAATGATTTTCCATGATTATGTGTGCATGCCACAAAGTTTCAAGTTTTATGTTATGATTATGGAGATCTCATTTTCACTTCTATGATTTATCCCATGTTATGATATTATGAGCTCTTTTGCAGGTTAAGATTTCCAAAAGTTATGTTCTTATGTATATGATGTGATTGATATTTCTTTTGTTTACCCTTACTGAGCATTTGAGCTCACCCTTTTATGTTTTCTTTTCCCCAGGATATAAAGAAAGGTTTTTAGGTAAAAAAAGGGAAGATCTTTATGGGAGATATTGAAGATCTTTCACCACGATTAGAAGATTACGTTCCGAGTTTCCAAAGACACTAAACTATTACGATCCTTGTGTGTGTGTTTTTGTTATGTACTAAGTATTCCGCAAATGTAATGTAATGTCAATGTACGTCAAGTTTCGGGCCTCTACATTCAAATTATGTCATGATATTATTATATCCTATCTTGTATTTTTTACTTTCTTTATGTGTACTTATAGTGAATACACATAATATATCTTTTTTATTTTAAAAAAATGATATTTTTAAGGGACTTCGTCTCAATCTCCATTCATTGAGCCATATTTTGATTTATACACAAATTTCTTTTATACGGTGTATAAACCCATTTAACTTTTAAGTTTATTCAAAATAAATATTTTTATAAGAAGTGTTTTACTAAACAACAAAAAGGAATATTTTTCTTTTCGTACGTATGCGGCGACAACGACTTCTCCGCCACCATGACCATTATTTGAGTTTCGGCTTCCTCTACAAGCCATAAATTTTTTTAAATGAAAAATAAATACCAAGTTTTAATTTTCTTTTATTCTGGTATTGAAAATGGTTTTGATAATGTTTTTATTATATCAATGTGTTGTATTGATATCTTGTTATTGAAATGTGGAAATGTTATGTTTCCCTTATGCATGTTTTATGTGATACGATTATGTTATGGTTTATGATATGTTTAAACCTGTTCATATGAGGAATGCATTGGACTTAATAAGTGACAGGTGGAGACCGCTATATCTCCTCGATGCATCGATAGGTCTCATGAGACAAACTAGTGTCTTGGCACGAGGCCTGGACAAAATTTTATTTTTGGTCTTGGCACGAGGCCTTGGCTACGTGGTTATGATAGTCGGGCATTATGCATTACATCATTATGAAAGTGGTTATTTATATTGCATGTGATTATTCGACCAGAAGAATATCCATGTTAATAATTTAATGGAATTATCTCATTTTACTTTTTCTATATTATGTTGAAGTTCATGTTTAAAAGGCTTTTGTTTTAGTTATACATTGCCTTAAATGTTTATGTTTATTTATAAAAGCTTCTACTATATTGTTATCCTTACTGAGCATCTGAGCTCACCCCTTCCAATGTTTTAATTTTCCCAGGATGTGAAGAAGTATATTATGAATGACCTATAGGGATAGTATTAGGAGATATGAATACAAGATGTTGTTGTAGTTTTGTTTTAATTTATGATGTAATGTACGACTTATGAATGTATATAGTGTTTCCAAGGCTACTAAACTAATCGGTCTTTTGAGACTTGATCTTTTGTGATCATGATAATGTTATGCAATAATGCACCGACTCTGGGTAACTGGGTTTGGGGCATTACAGTTGGTATCATAGGTAGTTTAGTACTAACCTTGGATTCTAGATTTAGATAAACTCTGATTAGAGCACATTGCCCAAATATAGACTTTGAGGATTAGTATAGAAGAACTTCATAGAATTTTGGTATTATAGAGATGTTGTGAGTTTTCTGAGAAATACATCCCTGTCTGGATACGAGCAGGTAGAGGTGGCTCTGGCACAGATGTACCTAGGGGTAAAACCCGAAAACAACGCTTTGATCTAGACTCAAACGGGAACTGGTGCACGACAACGGGCTTTGCTGCACTCTTGGTTACGACACTCCCGGGGGATATGCTTAGGATAATTCTAATATTCTTTACAAACCACTATGAAGGGTTATGAGTATATACTTCCTCAAAGAAAACATTTTTATGATTATGGATTATATCCATAAATAGTTCAATTTATGTTAGGTATTTTATAGGTATGGAATTATGTATTTTGAATCATAAACTAATCTAGTTTATGCCAATGTTTAGAAATGGTGACTAGTGGAAGGAATGGAAACCGTTTCAATGCACGAACTCTATGTAGGGATTTCCCTCCTGCTCAAGATAATTATAGTGGATCTGAAGATACAACTGGTGCTGATCAACTTATTAACATACTGGGACAACTCACTCAGGTTATGAATAATAACCTTACTCGTATGGAGCACCCTGATCTTCAATGTGGAGGATCAATGATAGACCGCTTCATGAGACAACAACTGCCAACATTTAATGGGGGTACAAATCCATTAGTATCTGAGAAATGGATAAACTCCTTAGAGAAAATATTCCATGCCTTGGGGAGTAGCAAAAGGGAGAAGGTTTTCATGGCAGTTTACCGCCTCACTGGAGATGCCGATCAGTGGTGGTCGCTAATTCAAAACACAAAAGAAGATGATGACATATCGAATATGGAATGGAGGGAGTTCAAAGAGCTTTTCTTAGAAAAATACTTTCCTTGTGACCATCGAGCAGATATGGAAAGGCAATTTCTGAGTCTTAGACAAAAGGAGGATGAGAATGTCACAAAGTATGAGGCCAACTTTACAAGGTTAGCGAGGTATGCTGCAGATTATATACGTAACCCAAGAGGTAAGATTGATTGTTTCATTGATGGGTTAAAACCATTTCTCCGGCGAGCTTTATTATCACAATCCTTCTCATCGTACGACGATATTGTATCATGTGCTATCAAGAAAGAAAAGTAATTCTCTAAATCTTATGACAATAAAGTAAAGCAAGAGAAGAAGAGAATGGTGGAACAAGAGACAGATAAAGGGAAAAAAGAAAACAAGGATTTTCCATTATGCGATAATTGTGGGAAGAATCACCCCGGTACATGCCTAAAAGGAATGGGAGTTTTTTATAAATGTGGAGAAAAAGGTCACTAGGCTCGTGATTGCAAGGGAAATAAAGAGGCTATCAATGTTGAATGCTACAATTATAGGGAAATGGGGCATTATGCAAGTGAATTTCCTAAGCGTCAGGGAAACTTACCTCAGAAAAGACCAAGGGATCAAGGCCAATATTATGCTATTACTATAGTTGAAGTAGAATAATTAATGTATTGGTGCTTTTGGACTCAAGGATTATATTCTGGTTATAAGAATAATGTGATATATATAATGATTGTACTGCAGTACTTGTTGTTTCAGTAAGGTTTTAATATGATGAAGGTAATAATATTTTTAGTATGTGACAAAAAGAGAAACTTTAATTTGTTTGGGGAATCTCATGTTACAATTGATTTTAGAATTTAGAGACCTTTTAGAGAAAGTCTGGACAGAGGTATTTTGGATAACTATAAAGGTTGGAATGGATTAAGATGAACCTTGGATAGTATTGTTTAAGGTTAAAACATTTCGGAAGATTATTTTTGGAATATTATAATACTATAGTTTTAGAAAAAGGACAACCTGAAGGTTGGGGGATAACCCGTTGCGTTGGACAAAGCTACAGGAATCGAACCCACAACCATAGTGAGATAGTCCTTTATTTCCTACCACTAGCCTACAAGAAGTCCCTGGTTTTTACAAAATAGTTTTCCTAATCTAAATGGTATGTGGTAATATTTAAAACCTTATACCATTAGGATAAATAGAATATTTTTGTGTTCTGTTATCATTTGGAGTGAAAGATGGGTTTGTGGTAAAAATTTATGTAAGTCTACATGACAAGTAAGTATATTTACTTACGTTCTTATAAAATCTCTTAAATAAATTCCTCAACTTTATAAAAGGTAACTTAAAACAAAAACGTTGTCGGTTATCTTTTCCTACTGGGGATTAAATGACTATTTAACCAATCACAAGTTTGTGATTTTGTTATTGTTAAATTTCTCCTAATACAGTTTTCTACTACTCTCCATCAGACCTTGATGTTTTTTTTCTTCCATATTCATATTTTCATAGAATCCTAGTATGGTCTATCTCGAGTGACCTTTGTACTTATCTTTCTATCTTTTAAAGTTATATTTTTATTAACCTTATTTCCGATGTGGGTTTTCCACAAAGGTATTTCCTATCTTCAACCTTTTATTTTCAAAGAAAAATTTCAAATTGCGAGGACGCAATTTATTGAAGGAGGGGATAATGTAACACCTCGAGCTTCCACGATACACTTCTCTTTCAATAATGCAATAGCTGGCATTGTAGGCAAGTTCGAGATTCTAACTCACCGCGACCAATCAAAGTAGCCATTATGAATAGTAATACCCACCTTTTGAAGTTATATATATTTTATATTTCAAAATAGACTTCATTTTTGGATTCGGAATATCGAAATTATCCTATGTTGAATTTTTGGTATTTTTCTGAGAACTTCCAATTTTTTGTGAATAGTGAGAAATACTTAAAAACAACTTTTTTAATAAAAATAATTTATAGTGATAAATTATACTATTGAGTGGTTTTAAAGAATAATTAGAATATTATTTTACCAATTTATCCAATGGTGTTCATTATAATTAATTTCACTTTGAAATGGGACATAAACAATTGTCAATCTTTTGGTATATATTGGTTCTTAAAAACATGCTATTTGTTGTGATAGTTAGAATTAATTATAAAATTAATTAATGAAACTTATATGTATGGAATTTTTTAAAATATACATCATATTTGAATTTGGAATATCAATTATAGCTTAGGGTGAAATTTTGGCGTTGTTCTGAAAAACATCAATTTTTTATGAATAGTGAAACCACTAAGTGGTAGTTAAAAAACTGATTTTTCGTTTAAATGAAACATTACCACTTCTGTGATTTTATTTTCAAAAATCCGACATACATGGTTTTCATTAGGAAGTAAAATGTGGTTCAATGGGATTAAAATAATTTATGGTGAATAGTAACTTTTAAGTTTAATTAATCGCGATTAAAGGTAATTATTGAAATTTAAGGTAAAAATGATATTATAAAAATATGGAATGACCCTTACACTTGTCCTACCCCCTATTGGATGTGTCATGGCCGACCGAGAAAATCCATGGGTCAACTTGGGGACCCCATGGAGCCACTTTGGTTGGAAAATGACATTAAAAACTTTTTATTTAATGTTAAAATAAAAATGTCACAAACATGAGTTGTTTTACTAAAACAATTTTTAAATGGGATTATACAAGTCATATTTTTGACTATAAATATTAATTAGAAAGCTAAAAAGATTTAATACATCATGATATTTGTTTTATAAATTTTAGACATTAAATAAATTAAATTATTTATGACATCATGATGATGCTGCGATTACCTCATTAATTAACGATTTAAATAAAATGAAAAGATAATGTAAAATCTAAGACTTAACTTAAATTATTCATGCGTACATACGGCTTGCCGTCTCCATGAACCGTGTATTTCATTTCTTACCTCTAAATGTTATGTAATATTATAAATGAATGTATATACTAGATATATATGTTGTATATGATATCTACATCAAGAATATAATTATGGATATAATGGATATTCTACCACACAAATAACTTGTAATTATAAGAAGTTTATTTTTGACTCAAGTACCTAAGATCGACAAAATGACCGTTATTAACTTAAATAATTACATAATGTTCATAACATGGTAATAAGTGATATAAAAGGAATAATGAACTTGAAAAAGGTTCTTAAGAAGGTATAGATTAACTCTAGTTTATTATTCAGTAGGTTAAAGAGCGGTCGAGTCAATTCGGACACGAGGTAAGGGAACTTCTTAACCCAGTTTCCATTCTTTGGGTTAATCTCCTACTTTCAAATTATGTCATGATATTATTATGTCCTATCTTGTATTTTTTACTTTCTTTATGTGTACTTATAGTGAATACACATAATAAATCTTTTTTATTTTAAAAAAATGATCTTTTTAAGGGACTTCATCTCAATCTCCATTCATTGAACCATATTTTGATTTATACACAAATTTCTTTTATACGATGTATAAACCCATTTAACTTTTAAGTTTATGCAAAAGAAATATTTTTATACTAAGCGTTTTACTAAACGACAAAAAGGAATGTTTTTCTTGTCGAACGTATGCGGTGACAAAGACTTCTCCGCCACCATGACCATTATTTGAGTTTCGGCTTCCTCTATAGGCCATAACTTTTTTTAAATGAAAAATAAATACCAAGTTTTAATTTTATTTTATTTTGGTATTGAAAATGGTTTTGATAATGTTTTTATTATATCAATGTGTTGTATTGATATCTTGTGATTGAAATGTGGAAATGTTATGTTTCCCTTATGCATGTTTTATGTGATACGATTATGTTATGGTTTAGGATATGTTTAAACTTGTTCATATGAGGAATGCATTGGACTTAATAAGTGACGGGTGGAGCCCGCTATAGCTCCTCGATGCATCGGTAGGTCTCATGAGACAAACTAGTGTCTTGGCACGAGGCCTTGAAAAAATGTTATTTGTGGTCTTGGCCCGAGGCCTTGGCTACGTGGTTATGATAGTCTGGCATTATGCATTACATCATTATGAAAGTGGTTATTGATATTGCATGTGATTATTCTACCAGAAGAATATCCATGTTAATAAGTAAATGGAATTATCTCATTTTACTTTTTCCATATTATGTTGAAGTTCATGTTTAAAAGGCTTTTGTTTTAGTTATACATTGCCTTAAATGTTTATGTTTATTTATAAAAGCTTCCGCTATATTGTTATCCTTACTGAGAATCTGAGCTCACCCCTTCCAATGTTTTAATTTTCCCAGGATGTGAAGAAGTATATTATGAATGACATAAAGGGATAGTATGAGGGGATATGAAGACAAGATGTTGTTGTAGTTTTGTTTTACTTTATGATGTAATGTACGAATTATGAATGTATCTAGTGTTTCCATGGATACTAAACTAATCAGTCTTTCGAGACTTGATCTTTTGTGATCATGACAACGTTACGCAATAATGCACCGACTCTGGGTAACTGTGGTTGGGGAGTTACCAAGCCCATGTCGCTATATTTGGTATCAAAGGAAAGTTTTAGTCAACTATTAGAAATTAGGATGTTAAAATATTTGTGATATCCCAAGGTATATTTCTAAGGATATGTCTAGGGATGTCTCTAAGGATAAGTATAAGGATGAATTAATGTTTGGGAAAATATCCTAGATTTTGGAAAAAGATAGAGTAAGTGGATTCCCAGAAATACATCTTTATCTAGATACTATAATTGGAAATGTATTTGGAAAAGTTGTACATTGGGGTAAAAAATCCAAAAAGATAATCCAGGTATGAATTTGGGGTAATCTGGTACATGACAACATGCCTTGCTGCACACATGGTTTGACACGCCTACGAGATATTCATTTGGAATCCACAAAATCTTCAGATAACATCATGAAGGATTTAATTAGATGTTTTCTGTTAATAACCTAGTATTAAACTAAGGTTTCATACATTAAAGAAGTTTTTATACTTTAAACATCCTATATATTACTTTTCATGATTATGTGGTTTCTAATTATGATAATTGTTTTTTAATCTATTTTTTTTTGTTTTAGCCAATTTTTTGGAACCCATAGAAACCACATTGATAGTGATTATGATGCACAATGAAATGCATTTCATCTTGAATAATCAAATGATATGGGGATATGAATACAAAACCTCATTGATATACACTCATAACTTTCTCAAGCTATGAATCATGAAATTTTTCAAAATGATAAAATGAGGGAAACTTTTCTGTAGAGTCCTTCATGAAGCATCATCCACATTCATTCAGTGGGTAATCTTGCCCACTTGTATCTGAAGACTGGATGAGTACCCCTAAAAAGATATTATCCACTATCAAGTGTCCAGATAATGAGAAATTCGTTCTAGAATTTTATCAGTTCAAAGGTGAAGGAGTCTATTAGTGAACTCTAATCAAGAATACAATGAATCAATATGACATTGAATCAATGTATTGTTATTATTTCAAGAACTTATTCTTCTATAACTACTTTACTCATATTATTCCTACAATGATGGAAAAGGAGTTACTTGAGTTGAGTAAGAATATTGATGAATATTTTGGTACCTATGAGGCTAATTTCACAAGACTTGTGAGATATTCTTCTGGTATTATCATCTTTCCCAATTGTAAAGTTGATAGGTTCTTCATTGGATTCATGAAAACACTCAGAAGGGTGTTGTCTATAAGAAACTTTAGTCGAAACAAAGATATTTTGAATTATGAAATCAAAGTTGAAATGGATGTTGTATTTACTTAACAATCTCATGGTTTTGAAAATAATAGAAAGATGGAATTCAAAAATAAAATCTACCAACCATGCAGAAACTAAATTGAGCCTTCTGTTATGCAAATATTGTGGGAAGAATCATTGAGGGAATTTTATTAAGGGGACTACTAAATATTTTATGTGTCGAAGGAAAGGTCTCGAGCATCTGAATTTAGATCTTATGGGTTGAAGTTAGATAATGATGAAAATAATGAGAAATACTTATATATTTCACCAACCACACTTTAGTGTTTCAATTTCATTGAGTTTTGCTATTATGCTAAGAAGTTCCCCAATCCAAGTATTAATGTGAATGATAATCCACAAAAAAACTCCTAAGAAAAAGGATAAAGGGAAAGCTTATGCAATCATAATGGATGATTTGAACTGAGATAATTAAAAAATATATATATCCTTCTCTCCTTAATTGGGAATTTAGTGTCTTATTTTTTTTTCTGAATAATCCCCATGAAAGTCTTATTATTCATCCTTTCGTGAGGTTTCATGTGATTATATTTCCATACATGTATTATGGAATAATAAAATCAAATTTCATATTTTAGCAGTAAAAGGATGGACCCAAGTTTCTAATATAAATGTTTTTGGTTTAAGAAAAGATCCTATTTAAGTAATATAGGGTGGATTATATTTTTGATGGGTTTCAAGGTTTAACATTTATGTATGTTTTAGTTAAACTTCTAATGAATTTTGTAAGAATATAGTTTTATCTTTCAATATGAGGAATTATGCATATAAGATAGCCTATTTAAACAACTTTTTATTGATGATAATTTATGGGTGGCATATCATGGGTCTCATGATATGTAAGTACATAAATAATTTTTTGAAAAAAAATCACCTTAATTTTTAGAAAAAATATATGAAGATGATCAAAGAAATAAAAAAGGGTGATGTTGTTCGGAAATCATGAACTTATATATTCTCCAAAAAGTTCTTCAACTTTATGTCAAAGCATCTTCAAGAAAAATATATTGTCCTAGTACATTCGTTTCGGATGAATCAGAAGGTACCTTAGGCAATCATAGATTTATGGATTTGTGATTGTTAAATTTTTTCTGGCTGTGTTCTCTATCACTCTCTATCCATCCAATGGACCGAAGGCCTTCATTTTTTATTGATTTTTGATAATCCACCTTTCAAGGGGTGAGGTGGAATCCTTACAAGGTTCGTAGGTGTAAGTATTACATGTTCCATAGGCCTTATAGGTATTCATTGCCCATATGATTTAAAACATTACATACAACCCAGAATAACTACTCGGTACTACTCCTCCCCAGCATCTTCATCATGAAATTAGCTCTCCACCTTCACATGGCTATTCAGCTAGTAATTCCCATGCATGTATAGCCTTGTCCCATAGCAGGTGCCATACCCTCTCATTCTTGCAATCTGTTTAAGGTCTTAGTTTTCTATTCCAACCTATGTTCTCCTATATGGGAACCTCGTTATGAGTTTATTTTGATAATCGTTATGGATCTTATTTACCATTTCTACAGGATGTTTTAGTATTCATTTTTACGACGTCGATTTCTAGGAATGAAATTTTCAAGTATTAAACCTTTAATAAATCTGAAAAACTGTGAGGATTAAATTCATTTTAAGTGGTGTAGAATGCAACACGCTAATATTTTGTGAATTCCTTTTTGACTTAATTTATCCTTTGGATATTTTTAATTTCACTTGAAATTGTTAGTAGTTATATATATATATATATTAAAATCAGAAGTAAAATATTCCTTTCACACAACACCGAATTGTCTTGCGCTACAGGCCTTACCAACTTGGCTTGTGCTACATGCAAACCCAACATGGCTTGTGATACCCGCAACACCGACTTGGCGCACATTACATGCCACACTGATGTTTCTATGCAACATCATTTTATTGTTAAAATTATTTAAATGAGATGATTATAACCTAGCTATTGAAATATGTTATATGAATAGTAATAACTGATTTTTAAATTTTATTTATAATTGTTTTATATCGAAAAAACATATTGGTAATGAAATATATGGTTTTTGGTAAAGTCCGCTTATGATTAAAAATACCAGATTCTCAAATGAATCGATTTTAATAATAAAATGAATTTTAGACACATTTAGAAACTTTTTTTAAAAAAATTTATTTTTGAAATTTAGAATGTATAAATTATCTTAGCGTGATTTTTTGGAATTTTTCTAAGAAACATCATTTTTTGATTAATAGTGAAAAATGATGTGTTTTAATTAGTAACTACCTTTTAGTTTAAATAATTATTAAGGTCAAATAATAATTTAAATTTTGTTTTTTGGTCACATTAGTTCAATTATACATCTATTAATACAAATTTTTTCATTAGAATCAATTTCACATTCATATTTAATATAAAAACTTAATAAACTCCTATACGTTTTACATTAAATGCTCGCTTTCTCACCATGTCTCCCGGATTAAAATTAATATTAATTTTCCCTCTTATGTGAATTTAATTTCAAAAAACTAAGATAAACCATTCAAATTAGTATAAAATTTATATTCTAATATGATCATCTTAATTTTTGGCCAAATAGTTTAGTAAAAGTGATTAAAATTAATCACAACAATTAAGGTCAAATTAAGCTTAATTAGAGATTAAATGTTAATATTAGGGGCAAAAATGACTTAAAAACCTGTACAAAACCCATTGGATTGTAAATATTCGTCCACACACATTGAAGTATTGATTTTTCATTCGGTATTCATTTTTTAGGGAAGAACATTTGCACACCTAACTTGTTTTCAAATATTCCAAGTGAGTCTTTTTTCATCCCGATCTAAGGCAAGAACCTCTCCCTCTTATTAACAACACTCAAACATCTTTGGTTTGGAACTGATATACCCAATACACATTCCAAAATATCTCCTTTTCACATATAAGCCTTCCCTTTGGCATAAGTAGATCCAATGAATCTTTCTGGCACAAACCAAAAGGAGTTTCCCGATTAAGCGGTAACGTCTTATCTCAAGTCCTTTATTTTATTTTCCTCATCCACCCCTAAAACTATATTTATTAAATGATTATATAACAAAACCAGTCTCTTAAATGTAATAGGATGTTTCTATCTAAATTTTTATTCCTACAGTTACTCACACCTCCATCTAATTGGTAAAGTACACACTGTTTCTATGTACAATAAATTATTGCCTCCCGAAATGATGATTGTTCATTTTTATATTACCACATACCATGGTGGCCATTATGCTGGAGAATATGTTTAGATATGTAATATATTATAGTTATTATATATTTATTCTTCTGTATTCCTTTTTACAACACATATTGTTTTACTTTACATTTTGTGTTAATACGATAATTTCGTTTGAGGAAGGTGGACTACCACCCCCTCAAAGAGATATGATTCATTCATACACTAAATGTATGTATTATGTATAGGTGTATTGAATATATATATGATATATATATATATATGAAATAATAAATCTGTTATAATAAATAAATAAATACATATATATATACATATATGTCATTTACTGTTTTTCCATTAAACATCATAATTAAATGGAAATAACGTTCATGAATACGTACGACCTACCGTCTCGATGTACGATGTACTCCCTTTCATAAATATATATTATATAGATTATTATAATATAAATATACTGTATATAATTGATATTTATATCATTTTTTACATTTTAGAAATCATCATATAACTATAAGGACCAAAGAAAAAACAAATTATCAGAAATGCGAAGAATAAATTTATATTTATTATACTGGTGGTTCAAATGAGTAAGAAGATATTGAAGACACAAGGTAATGGGATTTCATCTCACATTTTATTTCTATGTGATACTTTTTATGTTCTCCACTCATTACTTTTGTGTGGTGTATTTACTACCCATGATTGTATTCTATGTATCTTATAATTAAATTTATGGGTATTCCCATATCTATTTTATGATATTTATTTCATGGTGTTTATGTTTCAAAAGCTTCCAAATTGGTAAAATAGTTGTGTCTCAATTTTCCTTTTTTAGACTCATGTTTTGATATTAACCAAATTTATTTTCAAGATATATATACTTTCATTTTACATTTTATATCATGAAATTTATTCTTTTCATTATATTTAATCTTCCATTGAGTTTATGTTTCTTACATGAATAGTAGGATCCCGTGTTACAATGTTATAAGAGTGTAATGATCCAATCTCATCACATTTCTTGTTTGTTTATCTTTATGATTCCTTTGATGAAATATTATGACCCACATCTCAATAATAGTCACTATCCTCTATTTTATTAATTATTTTGGCATGTATTGGTACCATTTTTCTTCTCTTAGGTACATAAGATAGTTAAGAAAGTGTTTTTAAGAAAGATCATCTTTACCCTTTATTTGGTCAGAAATCTATGTTTCTTTAAGACCATGTTTTCTAAAAAGGGTTACCAAGAATATTCTATTAATAACCTATGATCATTAAAATAAATTTTTCCTATTTTGTCTTGTAATAATGTTTTCAAAATAATATTCTTGTCTCTTTCCGAATGAGGCATTTTTGTAACATTTTTACCATGAAAAATGAATATTATTTTTAACTCATACAACATGCATTGATTTATCTGACTTAAATCATTAAAATATGTTTTTTCATGTTTGAAGGTTAATTTTTAAGAATCATTTTTTAGAATAGATTTTTAAAGAATTGGTATTCAATTTTTTTTCAATATTTCATTATAATGTTTCAATGTTTTTTCAAATAAAGATGTTTTTAAAAAGTTTTGGAGATTATTTTTTAAGTTTTCAAGAAAAATGGTTTTCAAAATTTTTTAATGACTTCATTATATGTTTTCAATGTATTTTCTAATAAAAATAATTTTCAAATGTTTTTATACATTAAAAATCCTTTTTCAATGAAGAATGAATATTTTGCTGGAGAAAAGTAATTGAAAGATATTTCAAAATTATTTTTATTCTAAGATGACATCTATTGATGTTACTCATTCCATAATGGGAAATGATCTAAATGTTCTTTTTGTATTATTTATTTGGATGGGTTATTCTTAATTTCATGGTATTTTTGAAACCCATTTCTATTTCCTAGGTTATATGTTTATGAGATCAGTTTCTCTTTCGTTGGTTATATGTATATGAAATATTTTTCCATTTCACGAGTTATGAATTAGATTAAATGGTTATGAAACCTTTGTCTTTTTCCACAGGTTATGATATGTTTACATTTTTATGATACCCATTTCGTTTCATGGGTTATGATATGATTTGTTTTTGATTTTGTGTCATATGTATGTTTTATTTAACAATGATATGGGTGAGACCTATATCTCCCTCCAATGAATTAGGTAAAAAAGTATGAATCATGAGTATAAATGTTATGCATGAATCTAATTACATGTTAAAAATATTATGCATGGACCTGGTTTCATGTACATAATCTTATGTGTGAACCTGATTACATGTTCATAATGTTATGCATGGACCTGGATGCATGTCCATATGTTTATCTGTAAAACCAATTACATGTACACAATGTTATGAGTGAACCCTATTACATGTTCACAATGTTATGAATGGACCTAGGTGCAAGTGCATACATTTATGTGTGAACCTGATTAAATGTTTACAATGTTATTCATGAACCTGATTACATGTTCACAAAGTTATGCATGGACCTAGTTTAATGTCCATAAGGTTATGTGTGAACCAGATTACACATTCAAAATGTTATACCTGGACCTGGTTGTATGTCCATAAGTTGATGTAAGGACTTCATTTCATGTCCGTAAATTAATTATTGATCCTTTTTTCTAGTAATACATGTTCACAATGTTATAAAAAAATATACATGCCACAAATTCCATGTCTTATTCCTATGTTATGCTCTCAGGAATTAATCTCTTGTTTATCTTATGATCTAGATCTCATATACTTACCATCTTTATTATGATCTCCAATATTTAGGGTGTGATCTTAAAATTTTATTCTCATGTTCCACACCCTTTCTTCATTTTATTATTTGACATTTCCTTTATTTAACCTTATTGAGCATCTGATATCCCCCCTTTCTTATGTTTCCTTTCTCCAGGTTATGAAGAATGGTTTTAGGTATAAGTACTAAAGGTAGAAATAATTATCGAAGTTGATAAAGATATTTCACTAGGATAAAAGCTTTTATTTCCATGTTTCCAAAGACACTAAACCATTACAGTCCTCAGGCATGTGTTTTATTAATGTACTGAATATTCATTTGAAATGATGTAATATCCATGTATGCTAAACCAGATTCACTATATTTCACATAAGTAAATGCACATAAAACATTGGTAATAAATAATTAAAATATTTATAGACTAATTTATATATAATCCATGCATAACAGAGTTATTTTAGATGTTTAAAACCCAATGAATGTAAATTGAGCTAAGAAACCCCTTACCTTAAGTCGCATCTTTCTACGTATATTATTTGAATCCTATATAATAAAATTTTACTAATAATGTACTTTTTCAATTAATTTTTCCTTTTATACTCCCTAATTATAAAAAAATATTTTTCAATTATATATTTTATAACTTATTTCATTAATCCTCTGTTGTGTTTTTTGAGGACATTAAGTTTGTAATTGTGAAATGACATTGATTGGTTTCCCATGACCAAAGGGGTCATTTTTTCATCATACAAAGAATATTATTCATGAAATAATTGTCATTTTTATAAATTGAAAACACTTTTAATGTTATACATGAAATGAGGCCATCAGAAATGAAATACATTAACTTCCAAGGAGGTAGTAAAAACATACACTTGAGCAATGCTTTTACCTTCATCGGAGAGAAAATAAATAGATAATGTGGTGAACCAATAATTTAATCCACAATTATTTTTTTAGATGAATTTTAAAAACAAATAATAACATTGCACATCCAATAACCATAAAGGGTTATTATACATGGTGACTTGATATTTAAATGTCTTCTTTATATAAAATATTTAACATCTCTTATAATGTTATTCTCACATTAACCCATCATGGTGTACCTTATTTAAAACCATTCTTAATAACCCAAGGTAAATAAAAATAAGAAAGTGTGAGCATAGATGCTTAGTAAGGGTAAACAAAGGAGATATGTATTTATCATCATATTCAATAATAGTATAAACATAAGATAATGAGCTTATGATATTATCCAAAAAAATTTATACCCAATTTGTCATATATTATCCATCAAAACATAATTTTTTATTATATATACAATGGAACTAAATGGTTTAAATGGTTTAAAAGTAATTTTAAACAAGATCACATCCTATCAAAATATCCTTACAACAAGGGGGAATGAATACCATTATAGTAATGGATCGAAACAAACCATCCTATGTATCCTTAAAAGTATAAAAATAGATATCATTATTCCCTTTAGGCCACATGTAGATAGTTCTACCCAACTGTTGATGAGGATATTGCATCTTCAAATATGATAAGTAATGGAACAAGGGGTCATGAATTTTCGTTGGAGTTAGTTTAAGATAAAATATTTTCAACCAAGTACGAATCAATGTTATTATAATGACATAATTGAATCCCATTGAGAATGTTGCAAGATTCTAAAAGAAGAAATTCACTGATCCCATAGAAAGCACTGAGGGATATAATAAATAATCCCTGTAGTTCATGAATAGTAGCTTCCCCCACATATAGGCCTGATTGTTGGACCGATCTATGATATTATTAAGAGAAATTTTATGAGTATTCCAATAATTCCAATGACTATGGTAAATATAATCTCATTAAATAAGTAGGATCTTTTACCACCAATGATTTTACTCAATGATAGTCTGATCTCCCACCATTTTAGGAGCACAACCAGGTCTTCCACCATACTTCTAATCCTATAAAAAAGGTTAAGACTCATAGTTGGGTCCATCATGAAGATACATTTTAATTAACTTCAAGATGCACCAATAGAAGATTGTAATGATAATATCGCTAGATTTTTGTTCATAATTGTTTCTACCCTCACCTTGTAACTAGATCTATATAGAATACACAATTACAAGCTCATAGAATGTTGGCCTAGAGAACTCACCAAAGGATCACCATAATGATTCTTCCCACTCATCTTCAAATAATAGACGAGTAGAATATTATTTTTAGGTATTTTAGTAATAGAGGCACTTATATGTGAGCTTGATCTCTCTACCTGTGTCCTCCTAATCAATAGATATAAAGTGGTTTCTAATTTTCAATACCATGAAATTATACATTTTTGGGATGTCCTTTCTTGGGATATGACCACCCCATAAAACTTAATTCTATTTTTCATACATCACATGGTGGGATACCTTAGAAGAGAGGATCCAAAAAAGGAGCCCGAGAACACTCATTTGCCTTATTTTTTCATCAAACTACTATTTTGAAAAAATAAATCTTTCTTCTAGTTAAATATTTATTGAATAAATGAAGGATAATTGTTCAATTTATTAAATATTAATTTCAGAGTTTGGAATCATGGGATTTAGAGCATAAATCTTACCCAGTTCTGATTCTATATGTTAGTCTCTCTATACCAAATGATCTAATGTGAACAGTATTTAAGATCGATGATATGGCCTTGGAGAATATTCTATAAAATAGATACCCTCCCCTTTATAAATTTCATGTCTTTACCATATCTTCCCATGATGAAATTAGACCAAGGGGACCAGCCTTATAAAACCTCCCACACCATTTAATCTTGAAGGAAATACATCATTCCCATGATACTACATAGGTTAATACCTCATTCATCTAGCATATTAGACATCATATCCCACAAATCCTAATAGAATGTACCATCAAAATGAGTATCCTAAATGAAATAATCCTTGATGTTTAAATTACTCTTAGAACATATTTCATGACTATAAAAATGTGTAGAACATGAATGTAAATTAATGTTAGAACACAATTGATTATGGTTATTTTTCCTCTGAATGATACGAAGTGATTCTTCCAGCTGATAATGCGGTACGAAATAGTGGGAAACACCCCATGAAAATACTATATAGGTAACCAACTAGAAGATAGAAGGTATCCAAATTAATATTTGGGGAAATACCACTTGTGAATTCCCATAGTGGTCTCAATCATTTTATCATTATTATACATATGTAATTCTGAAATGAAAGTAGTACCCTTCTCATAGTTAATGTAATCACCATTTCATTTTTAGTATTCATCCATGTCCATACTGAATGCATTGATGGATTTATTACCTACATTGACAAATAACACCATATAATATATAAATAGGATATGGGAAACTAAATTTATGTGATCCCTGAGTTGAAAGGGAAGGATTTGTCCATTATTAAAATATCAATCAAGGTATCAACTAAGGGAATCCAATATTAGAATAAATAACCTTGTTAGAAATGTCCCTTCCTTATCTTTCTGACTAACTTAAAAAATAATATTTAATCCTCGTAAATTTAATCGATGTAAAATAGTAACTATAAATTCTGAAGATAGAATTAATCACCCAAATGGAGATTCCTATGAAATCAATTACCTTGAGATGGAAAACCCACTCGAATCTGTGATACTATTTATCCATGTCAAAATTGATGGAAATTTTTATATCTAGCATCTTTTTATTAGTTTTTTCAATTATTTATTGATTTGAGATAGTGTAACTCTAGTTATATTGTCCCTTAATGAATCCATAATTATCCACGCAGAATTAATTTGGAAGGTTCATTAAGAGTCTCCTACTAAAAGTAGAGGGTTGGTTACTATTCCATGTTTATAGATCCCCCTTCAAGTTCATAATATTATTATGAAATCCAACCCATTATATTTTATGTATGGAAGTTTTCCAAGATTTTTGTGCCACATGATGGTATCTAGTATCATAGTTCCACTAATTAAAAATGAAAAAACAAATACTACTTTATATAATGGGTTCTAGATTAATATAAATCAGGAAATGAACATAGACGACCCAAAATATAAGAAAAACCAAGGCACATGGGTTTGAGGAAATTTCATAGAGATTAGAAAGGCATAAATTAATACATCCCCAAAAAACAACTACTCTAATTTTAGATATTTCACAAAGTATATTATTGTCCTGGAAAACACATTTCTAGAATCCTAGTATGAGACATGAAAGTTGTGAAAGATTTTCTCAACATCATGGGATAACCCCCTACATATTTATTCTCCAAATCATCCAAAATAACATTTATTTTAACTACAATGAATCAATATGAGTCACCCATATTTAATGACCCAATATAACTCCATTAATACTTCTTATCAAACGCTTCACACATGGCATGCACAAAATAAGTGATTCATCTACAAGGTCCATTGATGAAAATGGTGGTGATATGTTTATTGAATGCTTAAATATTCTATACTATGATGTTATTTTTCTATAATATCCATATATTTTGGTTAGAGGATTCACCATGAATGATGTCCATTTACCCATATTACGAGATTACTCAATAATCTTGGTTGGATAATGCATGAATTCTAGAAAAACTATAAGAGAAACTCTATTATAATAAAACTCATTTAAAATGAAATTATACTTGACCTGGGAACATAGTTGAAATGCATTCCAAATAATGATGGAAATAATTATTAGGGAGTATGGGTGGATTTGAATCCCAATGTTGAAATTACCCTTAGCTAGGATATAAATAAGGATGAATCACACATGGATAGAGATCTACTAAGAACACCATAGGGAGGAGAGGAGATTACACTGATAAATTAAAAATGATTATCTATGTAAAATAATATTAGTGATGGGTATGACAAAACATCAAAACCATTGGAAAGGGTAGTAGATGAGTATCTAGAAGGTCAGGATATCACAGATTGGGATAAGAAGAAGTATACTAGATATTCAACACTACCATGAAGAAAGGAATTTATATGTATTAAAGTTGAAACCGAGTGTGTAAATATAGGTATTTAAAAAACAAATTCCATCCATGTCTTATACACCACCATATTAAGGAACGACCCTTAAAAATATGAGGAGACCAAGAGTGTGGAGCCAAAAAAGGGTGAGGAGAAATAGGAAAATAATTGGAAGGGGAATGGGAAATAATATAAAAACACCATCAATATAATCTAAATTTAAATGAGACTATATATATTGATCATAACCATTTAAAGGTGATGAAACTGGACATACATTATAAATATTCATAATGTGATAATCTTTGTAAACAAAGTTCTTATTTCTACATACTGACAATGCATGGACATGGATCTAAAATTATGAGCATAACCAGGTGGATGAGGTGAAAAAATATTCGTTCATCAAGAAATAAATCCCTTGGTTCAGAGAAGGATTCAAATAGATGGGGGTTCAGAGAGGTCTACTTAAACGCATAGGCAGGGCATAAAGACATCTTTCAAGCCGAGCATACAATCATCAAAAAATAAAATGGAACCAAAAAAATAAACAATTCTATACAGAATATAAATGTAATGAATTGAGAGTGAAATACCTAGATGATCGATCCACACCACAATTTTGGGAAAGTCTAATCTGGAATATATGAATAAAAACTATATAAATATGTTAAAGGTACATATTCCTAGTGATATCGAGATATGAAACCAATCCTTCACGAAGATATCCCTTTATAAAATAACCACACAAAAATAATTCAAATTCATCATAAAGAAACTATTCAGATAGGCTGAACCCTAGTTCCTAATGAAATCCAATAACTCTGAGAGTAGAGGATGTTATAGGAGAAACCTATCCACTGAAGTCCACATGTGGAAAGCCACATAATCCCCAAAATCTCCTATAATAAATTATAGATCTATAGAAACTTCCACCGAGGCTAATTGTTTTTCCTCCATAAAAAACTAGGATATTATTGGAAGTGATATAGACTAGTAATTAATTGAATGAAGAAGAACTTCTTTCAGCGATGAACTGACCTACATGAACCTACTGATCATATAATGGTGAGGAATAAATTAGTGAACTATGATTCTCTCTAATATATGAGACAATTAGGGATGAAGTGACCCGAAAAATGATGAAGAAAGATTCAATTCCTTCTCTAAGATAGATAATATTGAACAAATGGTCAAAACAATTTAAATCAAGGAGGCACCTAAGGTGTGTTATCTATATTGAGCACATAAACTCATTTACCATATCAAAAAAAGTCATAAATCACCACTTATTTGAAATGTCATAGGGGAAGATGCATCCCTACTTATTTCCCATAATGGATGTACCACATCAACTCATTTCCCATAATTGTATTTGGAGATGTGAAGATTTACCTAATGCACTGGAGGGATTTTATTACCCACATGTCACATAATGAAAACAATACATATGTGTTTCATAATATCATAAAACATTCATTATTTCGTCATATAATAATCCAAATAAAATGAACAATTTTCATAAACATATCATAATAATAATAATAAACCATCTACAAAATGAATAATTATGGAATTATCGCATTATATCCCAAGTAAATAATATGTAACTTGACGGATTTTATCATATATATTTTTTATAAAAATATTGCTCAAATATTTCTTAAATAAAATACAATTTTCAATTTAATGTAATTTTTTAGAATTTAAATACTTCAAAAACATTATTGAAATTATTTTATTTAAAAATAATATTTCAAACATCTAATGTATCCTATAATTCATTACTTAATCATGATCTTGGGAAATTCTATTCCTATAGTAATCATTATAAAAAAATATTACATTAACACCTTTTCAAAAAAGAAACTCATTTAGAAAATGAAAAGATTCTTTTTGAACCATTTTGGAAAAATAAAAAAAATGGTTAAAAAATTATAAATAATAATTGTAAAATTATCAAAAATATTCCTAAAACCATTTTATAAAATATAGATATGAAATAAAAATGTTTTCCAACTAAAAGAGGAGAAAAATACCATGTTTTCATAATTTTTTCTGAACCACTTTTCACACCAAAGAGAGTGAAATGATACTAAAATATTAAAATTCAATATATATGTAGAGGGGAAAAAATTAAAAGGATTATTAGATAAGGATAATTTAATTTCCTTAGTGGAATTTTTAATATCAACAATTTTAATTAAAATAGGATGGAAACATAAATCCCTAACCTCAAGTCTCATCTTCTTCATACATGTTCCAACCTCCTGTTCAATAAATATTGATTTATATTTAATAAAATAAAAATATATAATCATATATATCTTATAGTATTTGATTTAATTATAGTATCTTATAATCCATTTATTATAAATTCGTTATTAAAATCATTGTTCTATGTAACAACTGGTTCATTTTTATGTATTTTTTGGTTCAACAATCCTTATCCATATGCTTTGGTCATAGTTTCATCATCTCTAGTATTTTAGTCAAGTCATAGATATAATATATAATAACTATATAAACTTTTATAACTGTTCATAAAAATCAGTGATGAAAATTGAATTACATCACTTCATTTAGAAGGTAGTTTTTATGTATGTATGAGTGTTGTTTTTATTATTTAATCGATGGAATAAAAAAGGGTAAATAATAATTCACCTATATATAACCATAATAATATCATAAATATTGTAAATATTCAGTAAATTTGTTCTTATAACCATCAACATGAAGTGGTGAGGAAAAATGAAACGCATTGCTTGGTGGAGGCGGCAGTCCCACGTATGCCTGATCAATACTTTCATTTTCCATTTGATGGAAACTATATGGATAATTGTTTTACCATTATCATAATAAAATCTTAGTATGTTGATTAAAATAAAGTCATTATTTTATAATGTATCCCATAGTTTCAAGGGAAATTATATTCTGATCTCCTATATGGAAAAGAAAAAATGGTCTGATGGTTTGATAGTGCGGGTTTGATGTTGACACAATATTTCACATGAAGTTAAATATTCATTATTATCTTTCATAGAAGCTATGAATGGTTCCCAAATCTCTAACTGGGTACATAACTCCATTCCAAATGTAGGTGATCAGTTGGGGTTTTATATCCAATTGAACTCCTGAACTCACATTAGTTGATAGGATGGGAAGTTGGGATCATAAAACCCTTTTCTGTGGATTTTTTGCATAATTCGAGACTCCCTTATAGATTTAATATATTTTCTATGATATGTTCTTAATCATGATATAGGGATTGTTTTATTGAATCATTCTATTTATAATTGAGGTCTTATTATTGATCCCATCTATATATATTCATGGTTCCTTATCCATTTCCTCATTAATGGGTAGCTATTTATATTTTTTATACACAAAATAAGGAACTTCATTGTTTATTGTCATCCATGAAGGTGACTAATATTTTAATGATCGGTTTTATCTATTATGAGGAATCCTATATATCTTGTTTATGACATGAATCAAAACCCACATTGTTTATTAAACCTATATAGTTTAATGACATTCTAAAGGGACATATATGTGGGAATATATGCAATGGGTATTTGAGATCTTTCCATAGGAAGGTGTTTGACGTATCCTAGTAATGGCAGGAATCAAATTCAATATTGTTTGATCACTCCCTTGAGACTTAATCAAATTTGGATTCCCTTATATTGGGGAATTCATATGATTGCACTGATCTAAGATTAAAAACTGAGGTTTTCTTTATTGGTGGAGAATCATTATGCGAATGATATGACCATTCAAAATACATATGCTCATGTGATTCAATCTTGGTTTGAGAAACAATTGATGGAATGTAATCATTATCACTATATACTGATGTAAGACATATGAAATGGGGAATCCCTTTGGATTCTTAATAGAGAGCTCAATCCTTATGATGGAATCCTATATATCCTTATTATATCAATAATCAGATTCATTATTGTTTATTTGATTAGGGAATACACACTTTGTCTTTCCTCTCAATCCATTGATGGATTTGGAATAATGATCATTCCGTGGGGAATATTGGGTCACAATGGTTGGAATGTTGGATACATAGTTGGGACTACACTGAGGTGGATCCCCAATTGATCTCAGACAATAGGATATAATCCTATGTATCTTAGTTATGTAAGGGATTAGTGTTCTCCTATTTAATTAGATGAGGGCTTACACATTGAAGTGTTTTAATAGCTCCACAGGTCATGGTTATCATGTCACAAGATGTCTACATGACATGAAATTATTGCCTACTTGACATATTTGATTGTATTCCTGGAATGTATGAGGGTGTCATAAAAGGCCATGGTTTCTAGGAATACATTTCTGAAGAGAATTTCATGATCTGGTTAACATGTCTAGAGGATTTCACATAACAAAAATTACATTTCTAGAGATAATCTCGTGGCCAATACAGGCATGTCTAGAGGGTGTCACTTTATCTGGTGACTTTTTTGGAAGTCATTGCGTGATCAATTCTAACATGATTGGAGTGTGTCATCTGACTTGGCAGAAAAGACTAGAGGTCATCACATGACCATGGATGGCGTGTCTTGGAGGAATCACAAGAACCAATTTAAATGTCCGGGTATCATCGTGAGACCAAGATGACATGTCTTGGTGTCACCAGATGATTTATTAATACATTTATAGAGGCCATAATGCGGTTAGGTTAGAAATCATGGAGGAATTTGAATGACTATGGTGGAATGCCCCGAGAGTTTTGTGCGAATTTTGTTACATGTACAAGGGACATGACATGATCCATATAGCATGTCGAGGGATTTAATGTCCCCAAATGATAAAGGGTTAAATGACTAAATGATATGACTCATGTCAACAAGGTGCACCTTCCTTTTCGGGAGCCTGCCTGATTAGAACTCCACAGTTAAGCGTGTTTGGCCTGGAGTAGTGATCCGGATGAGTGACCTTCTGGGAAGTTTCCCAGGGTGTGTGTGAGTGAGGAAAAAGCACACTGGAAAGGACATGTGTTGGCCTATGGGGACTATCATTAGTCAGATGACCCGTTCAGGCATGTGGGTGGACCCTGGGGTGGGCCCCACATGTCTATGGGGCAACTAGTGGAACCTGGTGGACCAGGACCCGGCGGCTATGTTAAGGTGGGGTGGCTGTGCTGTCACCGGGACCCAGTTTTCACATTTTGTATCAGAGGAGGAACCCAACCTTAAGTGCGGTGCACTACCTGGGTTGAGATGTAGGGCCCACAATGAGGGCATTTTGCTCTAAAGGTGGGGTGATTGTAACATCCCCAAATGATAAAGGGTTAAATGAATAAATGATATGACTCATGTCAACAAGGTTCACCTTCCTTTTCGGGAGCCTGCCTGATTAGAACTCCACAGTTAAGCGTGATTGGACTGGAGTAGTGATTAGGATGAGTGACCTTCTGGGAAGTTTTCCAGGGTGTGTGTGAGTGAGGACAAAGTACACTGGAAAGGACATGTATTGGCCTGTGGGGACTATCATTAGTCAGATGACCCGTTCAGGCATGTGGGTGGACCCTGGGGTGGGCCCCATGTGTCTGTGGGGCAACTGGTGGTACCTGGTGGGCCAGGACCCGACGACTATGTTAAGGCGGGGTGGCTGTGCTGTCACCGGGACCCAATTGTCACAAGGGAGCATCACATGGTTTTGGTGACATGTTCCTGTGTTGTTTCCTGATCAAGTTGGGTCATGTAAACTACATGAGGATCATCAAATATATCTATATGTAAGTATCTCATCATATTACAGACATTTATTCTAGCCTTTATTTCATATCTTCCTAAGGTTTGTCTAGTGTGAGCATATTTTAGTTTGTGTGTTACCCAAATGACATGTGTGTTCTCTTTTACAGAATCTATATATCCCACCAGAAGTCCTTTATTGATCTATAAGTGATCACATGATGCACCAATGATTTCTTTAAACCTTTGAGTCATTATGTGGATTTTACCTGGTGGAAGACTTTGGCAGTCATGTGGATGATCGCATTAAGAACTCTTCTCCAGTTCTTCAATGTATGATCGATCATGGATGCATTTTTATGATAACTTGGAGGGATATATAGTCCTCCACACCCCATTTATATTATTTCTTGCATGATGTGTATCTCTAAAATTTGGGATGGTGTTAGTGGAGGGTTTTGGTTCACATGCTTTTCATGGTCATGTCATGGATGATCAATGGTTTTCCCTGATGGCGAAAACCTGGAGAATGTTTCACCTTCAACATTTTTATTAGACCCATACTGTTAAAATGAATTTCTACTGAGGATCATCAAATATATCTATATGTAAGTATCTCATCATATTACAGACATTTATTCTAGCGTTTATTTCATATCTTCCTAAGGTTTGTCTAGTGTGAGAATATTTTAGTTTGTGTGTTACCCAAATGACATGTGTGTTTTCTTTTACAGAATCTATATATCCTACCAGAAGTCCTTTATTGATCTATAAGTGATCACATGATGCACCAATGATTTCTTTAAACCTTTGAGTCATTATGTGGATTTTACCTGGTGGAAGACTTTGGCAGTCATGTGGATGATCGCATTAAGAACTCTTCTCCAGTTCTTCAATGTATGATCGATCATGGATGCATTTTTATGTTAACGTGGAGGGATATATAGTCCTCCACACCCCATTTATATTATTTCTTACATGATGTGTATCTCTAAAATTTGGGATGGTGTTAGTGGAGGGTTTTGGTTCACATGCTTTTCATGGTCATGTCATGGATGATCAATGGTTTTCCCTGATGGCGAAAACCTGGAGAATGTTTCACCTTCAACATTTTTATTAGACCCATACTGTTAAAATGAATTTCTACTGACAATGTGTACATGTCAATGAGCTTCAAAAAAATCAGGCCGCTATGTATATGGGTCTTCATGAAATCTGGATTCCTATGGAAACGCGATCACGTTATCAAAGAAAACACATATAGGGTATTTTGCGAGGCAAAATCATCTTGTCAAGAGGGCTTCCTCAAGAATATGTTGACATGGTGAGGGGTATCATGAGATCATGTTTTCACATTAAGGGGGACTTGTGCGATTAATGGTTATCACCCATGGCACATGACCCATTTTGTGTGAAGGTTATTGATTACTTCCTTAGCAAGAGGATTCACCATTTTCCCATTTTATTTCCTTATTTATTATGCATAGATAAGATATCTCATAAACTTATGTGAGTGTATTTGAATATGATCACTCTTATTTTGTGTGATGCATCATGTGAGCAGTAGTATGTATTGTGATGATGTGGAAGCATAGTACTAGAAAACCTTTGTTCTTGTCTACAAAGCCAATGGGGAAGTCTAGAATCAAATGGAGCTATTATAAACCCTTCACATGATGGAGGTTACATGCCAACATGGTCTTGTGAAATAAGTTTGATATGTCGCTAGGGGATTTTCAAGGTCTTACAAACCACTTAATCTTTTCAAATAAAAATCAATAACCACATAAGGTCTTCAAATTATTCATATTTTAATTCTTAATTATATAAGGTTCTGAACTTTTCCCCTTGGCTGTCCTTTAGGGAACCGAATGATCAACCTGGGATCTCGCAATGGTGAGTGTTCCTTGTCCTAGTAAATCAATTTTCTTATCCGTGATTATATGAATGATAATAATGACATATCAATGTTGTTCTACAAGACTATGGTGAATCTCACAACCATGAATGATCATTTTCAAAAACAACCACTCCTCTATATGGTGGATCCAAAGGGTTGTTGTATAATCATCGGTCTATGTGCATAAAATATGAATATGCAGATGCCTTGGTTATCATGAAATAACAATGATACAAGGTTCACATGATCAAAGGTGATACATAATAAATTACTCAAGGATTCTTGTTTCAAATCATTTTATGATTTTATCACATATCCCATGCTTTTTGATGGTGTGGAATAGCTAAGGGATCCCATGAGGGGGTCATATAACATTCAAATATTCATGAAATTTCATAATGAAGGTCTAGTAATAGATCCTCTAATACAATTAATTTTACATCCACACAAGTCCCATGACTGGAAAATATTCTATTCACACGATGGTATAAAGTGACACATGGAACTTCTTAGGTGCATATAAATATATCTTGAATATATCTCAGACTTCCATCAGATCGATATGATGCAATGATAGTTTAGTATTATTCATGTTATGATTTCAAGGTTCACCAAACAAATTATATTGGGTTTTATCATCATTCATTGAGTTTATGCTCACAATTGTTTACATAACTGGGTTTGTGGTAATTTAATATACTTATTTGTGAAAGTAGGATTATGATATGAACTTTCTTCCATGATCTCATGATGATATATATATTAGTGAGACATGAGTTCTATCTTTGAGAGTGTAGCCATTTTAGTACGATGATCCTTTTTATAATAGTTTATTCAGTGCCACATCCTTTTCTATTATGGATTATGTGGTGGATCAGCTCATCAGGTGAGTTAAAGAATGTGGCCTTGCATAATCTTATTTTTTTAAACCTTATGTGGGATCATGAAAGAATATTCACAAAACCAATTATGTGGGTTCAAACTTCTTTATTTTAAATAGAAAATGTATTCTCTCTTCTCCCGAATAGTAGTGTCCCACTCCAAGTTGTGATCTCCTTGTATTTACAGCTGAGGTATATCACTACATCTACTAATCTTTGAAAAGGGGTGTGTCTTATGAACACATCCTACCTACCATCACACTGACTTAAACAAACCTCATATCTAAAACTAATGCCTCTTCAAGATATATATTCAATGTACCAATGCTTTGATTATTATTTATATGAATCTCACATAGATTTTCATGTTCAAATAACTATATAGAGGATCATCATAGTCATTTTATCAACATATTGAGTTTCATCCATGTGTCATGGATGTTCATCACACATAGTTTATATATGAAACTCAATATTTTTGTAATATTTATATTTATTCCCTTTAACATCTTAAAAGTGTCTTTTAAGAGTTATATAAAAGCATTGTTATCCTCAAATCTATTAAATGGGGTTTCCCATTCATCAATGATAAAAAATAACTCATAATGGGGTCCTTTCTCCATAATAAAAAAATTCTGATAAAACCCCATATATCAGTTCTAGTTTATAATTGATAAAGGCCCCCCTTTATCAGTTCTATTTCTAGCACTAATAAAGGCCCCATATGCTGTAATATGATTTTCATAACAGCACACTACAACAACCCCAAACTATAACCTATAAAAAAATATATAACTAAATTCAAATAAATTTTACACCAAGAATACAAAATAAACACTACTATTTACATTTCAAAAAATGTTTTTTTTATAATTACATTTACAATTAATATCCACCAATATTTAAAACATTAATGATCCATATTCATTGGAACTCATGATCCCAACAAAAAAAAGGATTACACATGGCATCTGTTGCACCCTAAGGAAAAAAAATGAATTTAATATAGATTGTATGTGATATACCTATGGGCTTTGTTAATTTTTACTAGGACACAAATTTATAAATTTATAACACAAAACAAAAAAAAACACTAAACTATAGGGTAGTATATGATATGCAATTCTGGTGTCGAACCCATAGAGATAATGTTGGATAAAATATTAATCAAATAAGATAAACCTAACCTAATTTGGATTTGAATACAATAAAATTGAAATTATCAAGGATTGACTTGTTTAGAAATTGGGGGGAGACAATATAAAAAGGGTTCCGGGTAGGAATGATTCTAGGATCATGAATGAGAAGGTATAAGATAATTAATTCAAAATATTGCAGTCATTGGAATAAGGTTATCGAAAGTTCAATGACCATGATAAACGCACTCCATCCCAAACTCACCATTTCTCATGGTTAGGTATGTTAGATCGTAAAGGATAGGTAAACCGAAAATTTATTTAAACATAGGGACATTACAAACCGAATGGTCATGGTGAAAGTCAAGACCCTAGATCTCACATTAAACAAATGTATTCAATCAGTCCTAGAAAAGATCATGCTCTAAGAGAGAAATAACTTTACCTAATCCATAATCTCGGTCACAATGGTCATGCAAGAAAAAATTAGAAAAATGATAGAGTTGAAGAAAAAATATGAAATCACAACATAAATTGCATTCAATTATAAAATAACTTACATTGAATCCACCTTTATCAGGATTTCACTGACATAAATAATTCACCGACTCATGCTAACCACAAACCGGTGAAAAAAATAACTAAATTGAAATCCTAAAGAAAGTGGGGAAGAAGGTGGTTCAACTTCATCCACAGACTTCCTGGTGTCTTGCTTAGTTCAGAGTATCTTTGAAATGGTGTGCTGGGGGGATATGTTTATAGGTTCTAAAAGGGGTATGCCTGACCTCTGTCACGATGTGTACTAAGTGTACACATCGTGTAATTTTTGTCTGCATTGCCTCCGCATCCGTGTGATTCTTCCAGATATCGTGTTAATTAATTTTAATTTTGACCATCATCGTGTCTTGTATGGGGGGATCACTATGTGTACTTTTTTAGTCTTCAGTTGTTACAGATATCATTAAAATATTCTAAACAATTTGGCCCAAAAAGAATCACGTCATGTAATGATGTTACACGACATGTACATGTCATTCACGACGTGTTTGATCATCACAGCTTGTTCTGGAGGAAATGTTCCTCTTCAATGAAGTCACGATGTGTAAGTGAAGTACACGTCATGTAGTTTCACTGTTTCATAATTTTCAGCTCTTATTTGACTTCAAAATTTTAGTGTTGCTCAGTGAGCAAAGATCGTGTTGTGAAGTGTCTTTAAGGTCGAAAATTCATCCCCTATTCTTCCTTTATCAAATATTCATTGAATCCCTCCATAGAATATAAATCAACTCAAGTCAGTAAAAAATTTCTAAGATTTATCATTTAAGTACAAAAACTACTTTATTAAAACACCTTAAAATATAAGCATGAAATACACTTATCTACCCCCCCACTTGAATTCACCTTTGTCCTCAATAATGGAATCTCAAAATACTACAAAGGATGACCACCTTACCATGTTTTAAATTCAATTTCAATAAAGGAATTTATCATATGGAAAATTAAAAGTTCAACCATCACAATAGAAAATTTATCAAAACATCATTTTTCAAAAGAACAAGTTATCCAAGTATTTTACTTTCCCTCATTTAAAATAGTAATTATTTTTCATTCATGAATTTTTATTTTTCAACTTATCAACAGTATACATGCCACATTAAATTTACCTCACATGAATTTTCCCTCATCATTAGGGTACAAATGTAAATATAATTGAACATGTAGCTATAGAACATGTAAATAACCAAAGGATTGCAATTCATCTCTCATATCCAATGTATAATGACAAAATAAAAATTAATCATGAGGGCTCTATGATTTTGGATCAAATGATTTTGAGGATTTATAGAAGGTCGGTAAATAATTAACAAAGGCTTAAAAATGAGGTTGTAATATAATTTACATTTAATGATAAAAAATAAAAGATCAATGATTTTCTCCTTTTTCCAATTCCATCTCCCTCTTCCCCCTTAAAAGATCAAACTGGGATCATGATATATGTTTGCTCAATGAATGAATCAAAAAATATATATTTTTTATTTTAATTTTTTTTTATTTTATAAAATCTATGCTCAAGAAAAATCACACATCCATCACCTTACCACATATGATCAAGAGATTCCTAGATCTTAAAAATGGTGATTTTTGATCCACCCAATACACAACCTAATTATTATTATTTTTCAAACTTTTTTAGAAAGATAGGTGAATAATGAAATAAAATGAATGATACGTGGCATCTCCCACATATCATAATAAAGAATACCCCATAATAATATCCACAATAATGTATATCCTGTTACCCCCTATAAATATCCACCCCCACACTAATTCATTTAAATACCATTCAAAACATTTAGAGGAAGGTGAGAATGGATAAAATAGTCTTGTAACACGACTCCATTCCAAAAAATGCAATTCATGGAATATACGGCCTTAAAAAGGATTAGTACATGTTGTGTCTCAGGATAAGGGATAAAAAAAATAATTCTTCAATCATTTTAAAGGTCATTTTGTTTAGTTAATGCTTCGGTAAGATACAGTGAATGTTTTAGAATAAAACATGCTTGAGTTTCTTAATAAATATACTATATAAAGAATTGGAAAATATTAGCTTAATGGATGTCTTGGGAATGGGACAAATGGTTGTGAAAATTACACATGGAAATGGATGAAAATAATTAAATCAATTATTGAAAACATCAAAAATTCTAAACACGGCCAAATATAAGAAAAATTTCATCTACAATGATTAAAATTCTCCTCTAAATCATGATTTATCAAATCACAATCAACATTATTATATCTACTAATTCTATTCTCTATTATTCTCATTCAAATTTATTGACAAAGAAATTTTAATACATGACTTGATAATTATTCTAGGTAGTTTATATATCCTTGTTCATTTGAGTAAATAATGAATCAAATGCATGCATTGAATTTAAAATTAAATATCTAAAACATTTTTAATTTGGGGAATATAGTTGATAAAATAAAATTAAAATTGTTAATCCCTTTTTAATTAACGGTTCAAAGTTAGCTGCACATGTACTACCATCACCAGATTCACGATGTGTATTTTGGTCATGTCGCTTCTCTTCATTTTGCCTATTACTTTCTTCTTCTATCCACTTGTGCCTTTGATGGACCTAAAAATTTAATAGAAATAAATTAAAGTACATTACCTTTGGAGTATTCTCAAGAATATAAGATGAATTGAAATTAAATACAAATATAAAATTAAATTCTATTGATGCAGTAAATCTAAAATCCTAGAATGAAATAAAAACTCGAGTTGCCTTCTGGATGCTTCCATTTTTTAATTTCCATTTAGCTTGATTATATTTGGGTTAACTGATTAGTGTATGGTATAAAGATAACCATATTTTGTTCACTCAATCATGACATTGAAAACTACATAACTCAGCTTGACTTCTCCTCAATTGAATTGGAGTTGATATAAGAGGTGGTGACTAGATTATGAAGAGTAAGAGTATTGCTAAAGAAAAATTAATATTAGGTCCAGAATTAGTTAAATTATTATTATTTTTGTCCTAGATACATGTGTTGGATTTCTTAAATGATTTGTTCATGTTCTATAGCCTCCATCTCTTCAACTTGTTGTGCTGCTTATTCTTCCTCTTCCTGTTCCCCTATTTTTTCAGTATAGGGTGCATCATCTTTTTATTATTCCTCTTCATGTGGCACAAATAGACTTTCTAGAAAATTTGTTATAAATTTGGAGACCATAATCTCCTCCTAAAATTATTCATCTTCTTCATCCTTCAATTGTAGTTCCAGTTTTATGATGAATATTTGTAGAATATCATCATATGAGGTTCCTTTTTCTTTAATTTCATCTTATTTTTGCTACCTTCTCTAGTGTGCTTGGAACCATTTGAGTTCTGTGAAAAGGTTACCATATTCATTTTCTTATGAGGCTGAAAATTCAATGGCATCGTTATTAGGATAAATATATGCATTGGAAGTGGTACTTACCTTTTCTTTATTTCCCATGCTTTTCTTGTGATGCACTTCATAGAGTTTCGATTCCAGGCCATGAGGGGGAGTGAGTTCATAGCAATTGTAAAATTGTGGGAACTTGAAAGGTTTACTTCTCATTTCTTTGATTTCATTGAGTAATTACACCATATCATCATGTATGAAGGTGAACCTCTCCTTGGTAGTCATTTCACTATGAAATCCTGCCATCACAACTAAAGATACCCAATGTTGTAAAATAAAATATAAATAAAAATACTATGCTAAAATCATGAAACAGAATAGATGGGAAAATAGTTTGTCTAAATTATTCAATTAATAAGTTCTCTTCTCTGATCCCCAGAAATGGGGAAAAAAATTTGATAGTCCTGTAGGTATTGTTAATTACCATCAAGATACCAAATTTATAAATTTATAACTCAAAACAAACATATCACTAAACTATAGGGTTGTATAAGATATGCATGTATGAGGCTGAACCCACAGAGATAGGGTTGGAGAAAATATCAATAAAATAAGATAAACCAAAACTAATTTTGATTTGAATAATATAAAATCTAAACTATCGAGAATGGATTTTTTTAGGAAGTGGGAGGAGACAATATAAAAAGGGATTTAGTCAGCAATAATTCTAGGTTCATTAATTAAAATTTATAAGATAATTAATGAACAATAATGTAGTGATCAGAATCAGGTCTCAGCAAGTTAAATAGTCATGATAAGCGTACTCTATCCCAAACTCACTTTTTCTCATGGATAGGTAATTCATATTGTAAAGGATGGGTAAGACGAAAACTTATTTAAACAAAGGGACATGACAAAACCAATGGTCATGGGGAATGTCAAGCCCCGAGATCTCACATTAAATAAATATATTCCATTAATAATAGAAAAGGTCATTCGGAAAGAGAGAAATAAATTAAACCAATCCCAAATCCAGGTCAAAATGGTCATACAAGAATAAATATAAAAAGTGATAGAGTTGAATAAAAAATATGAAATACTAACATAAGTTGCATTCAATTATAAAATACCTTACATTCAATCCCCTTTTATCATGCTTGTACTGACACAAATTAATCACCTGCTCATGCTAACCACGAGGGGTCTAGAAAATAAAAAAATGGGAATCCTAAAGGAAGTGTGGAAGAAGGTGGTCCAACTTCATCCATAGGATTCTGGGTGTCTTTCTTAGTCGAGAATATATTTGAAATAGAGTTTTAGGGGGATCTATTTATAGGTGTTGAAAGGGGTTTTCTGGACCTCTGTCATAATGTCTATTGAGTGTACACTTCTTGTACTTTCATTCTACATTTCCTCCACATCTGCATGAGTCATCTATGTATCACATTCATTAATTCTATGTTTTATTGTCATCATGTCATGAATGGGGGCTCACAATGTGTACTTTCTCAGTCTTCAGTTGTCAAAGATCTTGCTGAAATATTCTCCAAAATTTGTGCTAAAAAGAGTCATATCATGTACTGAGGTTACAAGATGTGTACTTGTCATTAAAAACTTGTTTTCTCACCACAAATTCTTTTAATGGTGGCCTTATTCTCCAATAAAGTCATGACGTGCAAGTGAAGTGCACTTCATCTACTAACTCTCCTCTAGAATTTCTAGCTCTACTTCAACTTCAAAATTCTGGTGCCGTGCCATGAGATTTTCTCATGGTGTGAAGTGCATTTAAAGTCCAATATTCATCCATTTTTATTCCTTTTTGAAATACCCATTTAATATTGTGATAAAATAAAAAACAATGCAAATCACTCAAAAATTTGAATATTTTTCCATTTAAGTAAAAAAAATTCTAAAAACACCTTAAAATATATGTAGGAAAAACACTTATCCGCCTGAAACACTGAATCTCTATGAAACAAACATATTCTTACATCATATAGTTATAACCTACATGTTAGACATAATGTTTCTGCTTCTGTGTTTTGAATTTCAAAAAAACAGACATATACAGTTGCGATCAATAAGATATTCAGAGTCTGATAGGATCAACTTAATTTTTTTTTTAAATAGTTACTTGACCCTAATGAATATTAATGTAGCCTTATGAATAGTAATATGACTATTATAAATAGTATCCTTGTTTATGTAAGTATAGATAAAATTTAGGCACCTTATAAATGAGAGTGAATATTTTAAATATTAATAATTAAGTGTTGGTATTATTGTGAGTAATAGATATATAATTACACTTTTAAATTAATAAATTAATAAAATCAATTTTCAAAAAATGAATTCCTAAATAAATATTTATTATACTATGATTTGAGGATAATTTTATGAGGCCTTAGTTATTTTTTGAAAGTATTATAAAATCAGTTTTGAATTTAAAATATGTATTTTTCAAGTAAATAATAACTTTTTATAAAAATTAAATTTATCATATTTAGAAATTTATTTTGATAAAATGGTGTCTATTTTCTAATTCCACACATCAAAAAATGGTTATGGTTAATTTTTGGGGTTTTTATAAAATACTTGAATTTTTAGTGAATAGTAAAATATGATAATAAGTGATAAATGCTAAATACATAATAAATTGAGTCCTTGTTGATGAATGGATGATATAAGAAAACGTTTTTCAAAATCACATGCACTTATTACTACTGTTGGTAATAATAATCAACACTATTTCTTGTCTTGAGAAAAATAATAAAATAATGAATAAGATATTAAAAATATCACCGCTCTCCTCTTCTATAAAACCACACCTCACTCCCTCTTCTCATCTCCCCTCTAAGCCTTGAAGTTTCTCAATGTTCTACCCAAATACTCTTACCTAGTCTCTCCCCATATCCAGGAGCTCTTGGTCTTTCCAAAAAACAAGAACCCCTTTACTTAAGGAGGTTTTCATGGAGGTCGATTCAAGAGGTAAATCCTCTTCCTTTTCTTTTAATTTTATTTCATTTTTTTCTTTTATTATTATATATTCACCTCCTTTATCCAAATGATCATGATAACTCCAGTATCATTTATATAAAATAATTATATCATGTTAATGGAAGAACCATCATCAATCTCTTTACTGTCCCACCCTTTTATTTTAAATATGAAATCATCATCCGAGAATTGCCGATCTACAACCTTCATGGATGACAATGTTTCATTCTTCAATTTATCATTCAAGTCTATTCATTAAACGTTTTTAGTGGTTTAAAAATATTTTAAAATTAATATTAAAACTTTTTATATGTTTTGGATGTAACTTATTTACATAATACCAAGCGATAATACAAAATGAGTTCGTTATGATCAATAACCTCTATAATAATCTAAGCGATTAACACTAAACATATTATCTAATGAGTCATCATCATAATATATAACCAAATGATATATATGAAAATTTAAACTTCTACATTATCATTAACAAAATTAAATTCTAATTTTGGAGAATTATTCTAATTTTAAATTAAATCCAAGACTTATAATCAAGCGAACAAATCATGAAAGAAAGGAAATAAACACTCTAGAATGACGAAAATCAATTATATAACTTATCAATTAGGCCCTAAATGAACTTAATAAAACTAAAACGAATAAAATACAGGTACATAGTGTTTTTATTTAATTAATTAATTAATTTTATTTTATTTCCTAGGAAGTTAAGGTGATGTGCAGAACATGTTCAGGCAGAAGGTAAGGGTTTTCTACCTGAACATCCATTTTATTTCAGGTTACACTTATTCTCTACATACCTAAATTAAATTATTAATTATTCTTATATACCCCTCATAAATTATTTTTTATGTTTTCTATATGTGTACTAATCATAATACTTCTTTATTTTATGAAGAGACACATGTTTTAAAAGGATCTTTCAAAAATTCTTCCTGATAAACAAATTCGTTTCAAAGGAACTTCTGAAATACATACATATTTGAAAATAAACTATGTAATATTTTTTATCCACAATTATTTTTCTGAAATCACTAATGTTATTATTAAAAACAATAATAATTCACTTATAGTTTTATGCAATGATTTTTCCAAAAGAACTATTCTTTTCAAAGTAAAAGAGTATTTCTCTTAAGAATTAAACAATGATTTTATACGAGTATTTTCATCTATTTCAACACTGTTTTTTATTTTTATGTAAAATTGGGATTAATATTTTGTGATATAATCTAACATATTTTATTGAATGATTTATTATTAGTTTGACTAATGATTAGCTATCTTGATACTATTCACTATATTACTCTAAATGGTTAGTACTCATATTTAATGATTGGTGAAAGTTATTTACATTTCATATGTTAGTTTCAATATTAATTTATATGTTTATTATGTTTATATCCATTCATATGAGTAATTCATTGGACTCATTACATGATTATTGGGTCCCTCTATAGACCCTTGATTCATAGGTAGGTCACATGAGACAAACTATTTTGAGTTTTTACCTATTTATGTATGGTTTAGGCATGAGTCATTCATAGAATTATTATGATGTCCTCCAAAATGAATTTAATCATTATGAAACTTTTAAATTATAGTCCATGTGATTATTAAACTAGTATATTATCCATGTTTATGTTTTATTATAGAGTTATTGATTCATTTTTCATTTCTTTCATATTATGCTCAATAATATTTTAAAGGCTCTTATTTTTAGTTGCTCACCATGCATTGTGTTTATGATTATGATTACTTACACTATATTATTTACCCTTACTAAGAATCTTAGATAACCCCTTTCTAATTTTTTATATTTTCCATTTATGTGAAGTAGTATATTATGAATGACTTTTAGTGATAATCTAGAAGTTATGGATGTTTCAATGAAAATTTTATATTTCATTTTCTTTCAAGTTGTAATTTTGAACTTATGTATGTATCTTGATTCTAGAAATAGTAAAATACTCAATAATTTCGTATAAAACACTCTTGTAATCATTCCAATGTAACAAAATAATGCACCGACACTAGGAAACTATGGTCGGGGCATTATTGTTGGTATCAGAGAAATTTTAGTAGAAAACTTGGAATCTAGATATAGAAAACATATATTAGGGAAAAAATCCCTAAGGTATAATTTTAAGAGAATAATAAAATAACTTAAAATAATTTTGGTAAGTAATATATTATAGGAATCTTCAGATAAATACATCCCTGTCTGGATACTACAAGTAGACATGGTTCTAGCACAGATGTACCTTGGAGTAATAACTCTAAAAAAGTGTTCCAGGCTTGACTCAGGGTAACCTAGTATACAATAATATTCCTCATTATGCACCTAGTTTGTAATCTTGAGGCATATTATTAGTATAATTAACATTTTCATTTCAATCCACTATTAATGATTTAAAATAAATTTTTTCCTTAAAGAAACCATGTTTCTGATTATGGGGTTTTCTATGCCTAGGATTTAAATTTATGTTAATTATTTATCTAGTTTAGATTATAAATTATCATTCATAACCTTATCTAGTGTATTATATTATTTATAAATGAAACCTATTGGATGTAATAAAAACCGCATGAACGAACGAATCCCATGTAGAGATTTTCCTCCTATGTAGGATAATGATTCTTCGAATGGTGCTGAGAAACTTATAACTAGAGTTGTACAAATGACTAAGGTTATGATCAATACCCTTACTCATATGTATCAATATGATCCACAATGTGGAGGATAAATGTTATACCACATTATAAAAAAATAATCCATCATTTAAGGGGACTAAAAACCCATTCGTAGCAGAGTAGTGGGTATGTTCCTTAGATAAGATATTTCTCAGTTTAGGAAGTAAAGAAAGAGAGAAGGTTGTCATGGATGTTTATCATATATCAGGAGATTATTATCAATGGAAGTAATTGATTCAAAACACAAAGTAAGAGGATGTGATTGAAAATATTTAATGGATGTATTTTAAGGAATTATTATTAGACAAATACTTTCCTCATGAACAGTGAGAAGATATAGAAAGTATGTTTCTGAATCTGAGAAAAAAAGAGGATGATAATGTTTCAAATAATGAAGATAAATTTTAATTGTTATCATGGAATTACACATACTACATACTTAATCCAATGAGTAAGTTTGATAAACTATTTTATGGTTTAAAACCATTACACTTAAGGGAACTAGTTTCCAAAATTTTCTCATAATACGATGATATAGTCTCATGTACTATCAAGATAGATATAGAATTATTTATGTCTTATGACATTAAAGGAATGAAAGAGAAGAAAAAGCCTAGTGAAAACTCTAAAAAAATAAATAAGGAAAAGGGTAAGAAGGGAATAATTTATTTTCCATCATGTGATAATTATGGGAAGAAACACATAGGTACCTTCTTGAAGGGTGTGAGTGTTTGTTACAAGTGTGGAGAAAAAATCACCAATATCATGATTAAAATGGAAAGAAATAAACTAAAAATGTCAATTTATACAATTGTAATTATTTGGGATAGTATGAAAATTATTTTCCTATGTTTTGATGAAACATTGCCTATAAAAGTCTAAGGGATAAAGGCCAAGATTATACGATCACAACTGCTGAGGTTGAAGTTCCTAATAATGTGGTGTTAGGTACATTAATTGTTTCCAAAAACATATACTACACTTTATTTGATTCTTTATAATCTTATTATTTAATATATTTTCATTTTTCTAATAAAATTAGACATATTCAACTTGATTTAATGAAGGAGTTTTCAATAAAAACTTCTAAGGGAAGTATCATTGCAAAAAAAAAGATTTTTCAATTAGTCCCCCTAATGACATAGAAATGTGCTTTAGTTTATAATCTTATCATCATACCCATCATTGAATTTTATATAATTATTGGTATTAATTGGATTTCAAACTATTATTTCATAATATATTGCAAGAATAAGGTGGTTATAATTTTTTATATTGATGTACACCTAGTCTTTAGAGTAAAAAACTCACCATATGATTCTAATCTGGATCCACTTTGAGTAGCTTTACTAAATGAAATTCATAAGGAGGATTATAATGGAATATATATGTGTGAGTTAAGATATAATAAATTGAGGGTGTACCCATAGTGAAAGAATACATAGATGTCTTTCTAGATGATTTACCAAACATCCTATAGAGTGAGAAGTTGAGTTCACCATTGATTTAATTTCTAGTTCAAGACCTATGTCAAATACTCCTAATAGAATGGAAAATATAGAGTTAGTATAACAGAAGAAAAAACTATAGTAATTGATTGATAAAGGATTTATCTTCCATAGTGTTTCTCGATGGGGAGTCCATGTTCCATTCATTAAGAAAAAAGAAGGATCTACAAGGCTAAGCATTGACTATAGGGAGACCCATTCTATTACAATAAAGAAAAAGTATCCTATTCTGCACATTGATGATTTATTTGACCATATTCATAGAGAAAAATATTTTTAGAAGATTGAACTTTGATCAGGAAAAAATCAGTTGCGTGTGAGGAAGGACGATATTCCAAAAAATAATTTCGAACTAGCTATGGGTATTTCGAGTTTACAATAATGCCTTTTGGACTGACTAATGCACCCTTTGTTTTCATGTATCTAATGAAGAGAGATCTCAAGGAATATCTTGATGAATTTGTTATGGTCTTTATTGATGATAAATTGATATAATCCAAAATATATAAATATCACGAGAATCAAGTGTGAATTATTTTAAATACTCTTAGATGTAATGAATTATATGGGATGTTTTGCAAGTGTAAATTTTATCTTCAATCAGTTCCTTTTCTGGTTCATATTTCCTCTGAGGTTGGAAATTTAAGGGATCCTATGAAGGAAAAGGTATTTCAAGAATAGAAAACACCAATGAAAATTATTGAGGTACATAGTTTTATTGGTTTTTCATGTTATTATCAATGTTTCATTTATAACTTCTTCTGTTTAGCCAATGCAGTGACCATGATTACTCGTAAAGTGGTTACATTCGTATGGAAAAAATGTGAATAATGTTTTGAAGAATTGAAGAGGATATTAGTGAATGATATGATCCTGAATCAACCATCATGAAATGTTGGATTTTTTAATCTATAGTGATTCTACAATGAATTGACTTAGCTGTGTCATTATGCATAATGATGGAGTTATTTTCTATGCCGCAAGAAAGTTAAGAATCATGAAATGAACTACCCAACTCATGATCTTAAGTTAGGATCTATAATCATTACTCTGAAAATATAGAGTCACTTTCTCTATGGGGGAATATGTGAGATATACATAGATAACAAGATCTTAAAATATATCTTCTCATAAAAAGAACTCAACATGAGGCAAAATAGATTGCTTGAGCTACTAAAGGAGTATGATTGTTCCATAAACTACCACCCATGAAAGGAAAATAAGGGAGCTGATGCTTTGAGTAGAAACTATCAAATATTTTTAATAAAAATCAGAATTGACAAGGATCCTATTTATATGAAATTAAAGTAAATTTATATGGGAATTATTAAAGAAGGTAAAACATTGATACTTTTTCAATTGTTTTCCTAACCTTATTTATTGTAATGAAATAAATTTTCTCAGCCTAATGACGAGAATATTCAAAATAAAATTAATGGTTTGAATTATGGAGGGTTTGATGACTTTGTGTGTGTGGATGGAATTTTAAAATTTGGGAAAAGGATTTTTTTTACATCTATAATCGAGATAAAAATGGATTTATTGGATGATTCCTGTTGTTTGAATTTCTCTATACACCCTAGTAGTACTATGATGTGTAAATATTTGAACGAATATTTCTAGTGGGACAACAGGAAGTGGGAAAATACTGATTATGTATTAAGGTGTTTAGTCTTTCAACAAGTGAAGGTTGAAAGACAACACCCTAGAAAAGTCATGCAACCTTTTCCTATTTTTACATGAAAATGGGATGACATTACTATGGATTTTGTCACTAGATTACACAAAACTCCATGAAAGAATGATGAAATATGGGTAATTGTTGATCCACTCACCAAATCCTCACATATCCATGCTATAAGGGAGGATTTTTCACTGGAGTGCCTTGAACCACTCTATATTAATGATGTTGTGAGACTTTATGGAGAACCTCTCTCAATTATGTCTGATTGCGATAAAAAATTTACATCAAAATTCTGGAAAAGTCTTCATAAATATTTTGATAGTAAGATTTGATTGTGTACTTCTTATCACCCTCAAACAGATGGGTAACTAGAATGGAAGATCGAAACATTAGAAGACATGTTGATATGGTTCTCACATGATTTTAAAGGTATGTGGGATCAATATTTATCTTTTGTGGAGTTTTTATATAATAAAAGTTTCCATTCAAGTATTCAAATGGAACTATATGGGGCATTGTAAGAAATATATGTCATACAACAACATATTGAGAAGCATTTCGTGAAAGAATGATTATAGGCCTAGGGATTGTAGAGAAAACAAAAGAAAAGTTAAAGACTATTCAAACCCATACCAAAGAATCTCAAATCATGAAAAAAGTGATATGCTGATAATCAAAGGAAGGATTTGGGATTTCATGTGGGAGATCACGTTTTATTAAAAGCATTTCCATGGAAGGGTGTTATATGATTTGGGAAGAAAGGGAAACTAACCCCCAAGTAAGTTGGACCTTTTGAAATTATAGAGTTAATTAGAGTTGTAGATTATCATTTGGAAATTACACCTTTAATTTCTAAGGTACATAATGTTTCCCATGTCCCATTGTTGAGAAAGTACATACAAGACCCCACACATGTACTCAATTTTTAAGTATTAGAATCGGAACATGACTTGTCTTATTATGAAGAAACTATCTAGATTCAAGATGCTAAAGAGAAGGTATTGAGGAATTGGATGACTCATCTAGTAAATTTGATTTAGAAAAATCATCTATGTGGGATCCAGAGGAGATTATAATGAATAACTAACCAAATATTTTTAGGAGGTAACATTCTTTTAATTTCAAGGATAATGTTTTTTTAGGGGGAAGAATGTAGCCCCCAAGGATTTATAAAAAATTTAAGATAGAATTCATGCAACAATAAGTCATTGTTAAACAAAAACATTGTTATAGATGATATTTATAACCTAGCTGTTAGACATAATTTTTCCACTTATGTGTTTGGAATTTCGAAAAAAGGACAGACACAATTGCGATGAGAATGATATTTAGAGTCTCAGAGGATCAACATACATTTTCATTGAATATTAAATCAACCATTATGAATAGTAATGTACCATTATGAATAGTCATAAGATAGTTATGAATAGTAACCTAACCCATGAAAATATAAATAAAATTTAGGCACCTTATAAATGAGATTGAATATTTTAAATATTATTAATTAAGTGTTTGTATTTTTTTGAGCAATAAAAATTTAATTAAAATTTTAAAAAAATAAGTTTATAAAATTCATTTTAATAGAATAATTAAAAATTATATATATACTTTTCCAATGATTTTAGGATAATTTTATGATACCTATGTTAATTTTTGATAGTATTGTAAAATCGGTTTAAAATATAAAATTTGTATTTTTCAAGTAAGAATTGATTTTATTTAAAAATTAAATTTCACATTTTTGGAAAGTTATATTGACAAAGTGAAGTTCATATTTAAATTCAACACATCAAAAAATGGTTATGGGGATTTTTTTATACTTTTTAAAAATACTTGAATTTTTTGTGAATAGTAAAATACGATAATTAACGATAAATGATAAATATAAAATTTATTGAGTCATACATGATGTATGGATGATGTAAGAACACTTGGTTAGAACTCTCTAGCACTTATTACTTTTTTGGAAAAAATAATCAATACTATTTATTGTCTTGAGCAAAACAAAATATTAATAAATAAGATATTCATCAAATCACACATCTCTTCCACTATAAAAACCACTTCTCACTCGCTCTTCTCCTCACTGCTATAATCATTGAAGATTCTAAAAGTTCCTTCCAAAAAATATTCACTAGTCTCTATCCAAATACATTAGATCTTGGTCCTTTCAAAATTCCAATACCCATTTCCTTAATGAGGTTCTCAAGGAAATTGATTGAAGAGGCAAATCCTCTACCTTTTCTTTTAATTTCATTTCAATTTATTTTATTTTACTACTATATCATCATATCATATGTCCAAATTATCATGAAAACTCAATTATCATTTATATAATATAATGATACCATTTTAATTTAATAACCATCATCAATCTCTTTAATCTCAGTGTATATTTATTTTAAAAATAAAATCATCATCCGAGAAGTGCCGATTTATAACCTTTGTGGATAATGAAGTTTCATTCTTAAAGTTCTGCTTCAATGCTATTCATTAAACCATTTTAATGTTTGAAAAATATTTTAAAATTAATATTACAAATTTTTTTATGTATGCTATATATTTACATAATTCCAAGCTATAATGGAAAATGAGTTCATCATGATCAATAACCCTCGTAATAATCTAAATGATTATCACTAAATGTGTTATCTAATGATTCATCCACATAATATATAACCAAATGATATATATATATATATATATAACCATTTATACTTATGTATTATTATTAACAACATGAAATTATCGTTCTAGATAATTATACCAATTTTAAATGAACTCTGTTACTTATAATCAAGAGCACCGATCATGAAATCAAGGAAACAAGCAGTCAGGAAGATGGAATTCTATCATATATCTTTCCAATATGGCCATAAATGAACATAATAAAACTATAATGAATCAAATAAATTTATATAAGTTTCTTAATTAATTAATTAATGGATTTAATTTTATTATACAATAATTTAAGGTCATGTGTTGAACACGATCAGAAATAAGTAAAGAGTTTTGTACCCAAACCTCCATTTTCATTCGCGTTACTCTTATTTTATACTTACCTATATGAAATTAATAATTATTCTCATTTAATACTCATAAAATCTTCTTTCATTTTATATATATGTGTACCCATCATAATCCTTGTTTATTTTTTGAGGATTTACATGTTTTAAAAATATCTATAAAAACATTTATCGATAAGTAAGCCCGTTTCAAAGGAACTTGTAGAATTCATACCTATTTTCAAATGCACTATATAATTTTTTTTCAAACCCCGTTATTTTATAAAATCACTCATTTTATTATTATGAACCAAAATTAATAAACTTTTGGTTTTACTAAATGGGTTTTCCAAAAGAGTTCTTCTCTTCAATGTAATTGAGTATTTTTCATAAGAATTCCTCGATGATTTTATATGAGTATTTTTATCTATTTAAACAATCATGTTGAATATTATAATTAATTATGATTAATACTTTATGATACAATCTACCATATCTTATTTAATGGTTTATGTTTAGTTTGAATATGGATGTGCTATCTTGATACCATTCACCATATTGCTCTGAATGGTTAATGATCATATTTAATGATTGAGAAAAGTAATTTACATTTCAAAAATTAGTTTAAATAAGAATGTGTATGATTTTTATTTTCCTCTATTCATAAAAGGAATTAATTAGAATTATTACATGATGGGTGGGGTCTACTATAGCCCCTCAATCCATCAGTAGGTCTGATTAGACAAACTAGTTTATATTTTTACCAGTTCATGTATGGTCTTGGCAAGTGGCCTTGAGAGAATTATTATGATGTCCAATATTATGCATTCCCTCATTATGAAACTGATAATAGATATCCCATGTGATTATTTGACTAATATAATATCCATGCTTATGTTTTATTATGGAATTATTTATTCAATTTTCATTTATTCTATATTATGCTCAAATATATTTTAAACACATGTGTCTTTAGTTCCCCTCCATGCCAAGAGTTTATGATTATGATTACTACCACTATATTACTTAACCTTACTAAGTATTAGAGATCACCCCTTTATTATGTTTTATATTTACCCAGGATATGAAGAAGTATATTATGAATGACTTATAGGGGTAATATAGAATTTATATATGTTTACAATGGAATTTTCACACTGTATTTACTTTAATGTAGTAATGTTGAAATTGCGTATTTATCTTATTTTACAAAACTATTAAACTAATAAGTCCATCGGGAAAAACATTTATTGTAATGATGCCAATGTAATAAAATAATGATCCAACTCTAGGAAACTTGGGTTGAGGTGTTAATGTATCCATTACTAAACAAATGACCTCAACCTAAAAAACCACCTATATATTAAAAAAATCATATGATAGTAATATTATAAAGAAATAAATTAATAACTAATATGAAATAATACATTAAAAAGTACATCGTCTAATAAAAAGACACACTCTTTATTATACCAGTCACACCATGAATTTTATTGATGTGTTTTTTATTCCAATACGTCATAGATGAGGTATGGATCATTGTCTTAAAGTATAAAAACTGTTTGAATGCATTTTCTTAGTTTTGAGTATGTTAATTATTCTTTTTAATGAATTTTTTTTGTTAATTTTAAATAAATACACAATTGGGGTAATACCAGTCCCACCATTCATGGGATTGAGGTGTGGCTTATTACTAAATATCAAAAATTTCTTATGGATTATTTTCCTAATGTATTATCCCATTTATAATGATTTTACTTGGTTTTTAGTACTTCAATTTTATTAATTTACTAAAATGGAAATTGAAATGGGAATTACGCGATGTGCTAGTTTTACATAAGGGAATTTCCTATATGTCAAAAATGACTTATGAATTTGTTTCAAAAATTATAAAGACAATAAATGTGAATTATCATGGTTTTCAGTGAGTGATACATGTTTTGAACTAAAATATCAATTTTAAACTCATAATGGCATCTTTGAGGCATACCGATCACACCGTGCATCAGATTGAGGTTTGGGTGACTCTTATACCTTACAAGGGACTCGTGGATCATTTTATTAAAGTATTAAATCTATACAAATCCATTTTATTGCTTTTAAGAATGTCATCTATTACATTTTCAAAAATTAATGTAAATTTAAAATATAAACAACAATTTGAGGTCAAATAGGTCACACCGTGCTTCAGATTGAGGTTCGGTTGATTCCTACACCTAAAAAATGACTTATAGAATGTTTTACTATTTTATAAAAACAACCTGTATGCATTTTTCTAGTTTTGAGTAGATTAGTTTTCCTTTTTACAAAAAATAATATCAATTTTAAATAAAAAGACGCTCTTTGAGTTATATCGGTCAAACCGTGCATCAGATTGAGGTGAGACAATTTTTCAACATGTCTTGAAGGAATTATGAATCATTTACCAAATGTTTCAAACTAATATGAATGTATTTTTATGTTCGAGTTGGTCATTTTTCCTTTTAAATATATTTCATGTCAATTTTATATAAAAAAGAACACCTAGAGTCATATTTTACACACCATGTGTCATATTGTGGTGAGACTGATTCTTACACATTCTAAATGGCTCATGGATCATTTTATTAATGTAATTTTTTTAATGATTTTACATAGTTTTATATATGTCACGTGTTCCCTTTTCAAAAATAAATGTCAATTTAAAAGAAAAAGACACAGTTGGAGTCATATCTGTGACACCTTGCATCGAAGTGAAGTGTGGTTGATTACTACATGTTATAAATGATGTATTTATAATTTTACTATAGTGTCAAAACAATTTTAATGCTTTTTCTCAGTTTTGAATATGTGAGTTGACATTTTTACTAAAATTGATGTTAATTTTAAATAAAAAATAATCAATTGGAGTCATTACAGACATATTGTGTGTCATATTGAGGTTTGACTGATTCCTACATGTCCCAAATGACTCATGGATAATTTCCAAAAAATATTATGAAAACTATATGAATGTTTTTTCTTAATTTTCATTAATTCACTTGTTTCTTTTGTTAAAACTAATGACATTTTAATATAAAAGTCACATTTGAAGTACTATCAATCACACTGTGCATCATATTGTAGTGATGATGATTCCTAAAAGTACTAAATAAGTTATTGATACTTTTCCTAATGTATAAAAACAATCCAAATGTTTTTCTTTTTGTTTAGTACGTCACTTTTTATTTTCGTAAAATTAATCTAAATTTAAAATAAAAAGGCAGACATTCATTTATATCGATCACACTATGCATTGGATTGAGGTACGGTTGATTCCTAGACAACAAAAATGACTATTTAATAATTTTAATAGAGTATAAAAATAATACTAATTCATTTCATTGGTTTTAAGTATGAAAACTACCCTTTTACTAAAATGGATGTAAATTTTAAATAAAAACATGCACTTCGAGTCATACCAGTCACACCAAGTGTTAGATTGAGGTTTGAATGATTCCAACATCTCTAAAATGAAATAAGGATCATTTATCTAATCTTTCTAAACGATATAAATTTGTTTTAATGTTTTTGAGTAGGTTAGTTGTCATTTTTTCTAAAATTGATGTCAATTTTAAATAAAAATTTACATTGAGTCATACCAGTCACACTTTGAATTGGATTGAGGTTCAACTGATGCCTAAATTTTCCAAATGTCTCATGGATTTGTTTCCAAAAGTATCTAAACAATCTGAATGTTTTTATCTATTTTCAATATTCCAATTTTTCCTTTTGCTAAAAATAATGTCTATTTAAAATAAAAAGACACACTTGGAGTCATATCAGTAACACCATGTGTTATATTGAGGTGTGACTGATTCTTAAAAATCTCAAATGACATATGGACGATTTCTCTAAAGTATAAAAACAATATTAATGTTTTTTATTGTTTTTGAGTAGGTTATTTTTTATTTTTACTAAAATTAATTTACATTTTAAATAAAAACAAGAACTAAGAGTCATCCAGGTCAAAACATGCATCATATTGAGGTATGTATGAATCTTAAACAACAAAAATAATTTATAGGTCATTATGATAAAGTAACAGAATAATGGGAATGTGTTTTCTTTGTTTTTAGTAGCTCTGTATTCTTTTTTACTAAAATCGATGTCAATTTTAAATAAAAAGACACACTTAGAGTCATACCAGTCACAATGTTCATTGGATTGAGGTGTGGCTAATTCTTAAACATCCCAAATGACTCATGGATCGTTTTTATAAGGTATCAAAACAATTTGAATGCATTTTTTATGTTTTCGGTAGGATACTAGTTCCTTTTTCTAAAATTAATGTCAATTTAAAATAAAAAGTAAAACATGGCATCATATCTGTCACACCATGCATCATATTGATGTGAGGATGAATCCTAAACATCCTAAATTGCATATGGAACATTTTCCTAATGCATCAAAGAAATATTAATGAATTTTATCATTTTTGAGTAGGTCGGTTTTTTTACAATGTTTTTGTCAATTTTAAATTAAATAATTCACTTGGAGTCATTTCGAATGCACTATATTTCATATTGAGGTGTGGATGATTATTACATGTATAAAATGACTTATTTATCATTTCCATAACATATCAAAATAAAACAAATACATTTTCTAGGTTTATAGTAGGTCATTTTTCATTTTTAATAAAATTAATTTTATTTTTAAACAAACAGGTGCACTTGGAGTCATACCGGTCACAATGTGCATCAGATGGATATGAGTATGGTTACAACAGAACTAAAAATACTCATGGATTGTTTTAATAAAATATTTAAAAAATGCGAATGTGTTTACATAGTTTTTATTACATTCCTTGTTCCTTTTTCTAAAATCAATGCCAATTTAAAATAATGATACACTTGGATTCATATCAGTCCCACCGTGTGTTGGATTGAGGTGTTGTTTATTCTTACATGTCTCAAATGACATATGAATCATTTCTCTAATGTATTGAAATAATAAGAATGATTTTTCTTGTATTTGAGTAGGTTAATTGTATTTTTTACTAAAATTGATATCAATTTTCAATTAAAAGATGCACTTGGAGTCATATCAGTCACACTGTGTGTCAGATGTAGTTGTGAGTGATTTATACAGGTTAAAAATTATTATTGTTTGATTTTAATAATGTATAAACATAATTTGAATTTTTTTTCTTGGTTTTCAGTAGTTTAGTTGTCCTTTTTACTAAAACTGTATTTTAAAACTAGAAACACACACTTTGACACATAACAGTCTCATCATGTATCATTTTTATATGAGACCAATTCCTATATTTAATAAATTATTTATAAATATGTTTCCCAAATTATCAATACAAATAAATAATATTTTCTTGGATTTTAGTGATTGACACCTTTTTCACTAAAATGTAAATTTTAAACTGATAATGGACACTTTGAGTCATACTGGTAACTTCGGGTATCAGATTGAGGTGTGACTGATTCCTAAATGTTTCAAATGACTTATTAATAGTTTTCACAAAGAATTAAAACAATATTAAAATGTTTTCTTAGTTTTGAGTGTGTCAGTTTTCTTTTTTAATAAGATTAAACTGAATTTTAAATAAAAAAGAAGCACTTGAATTCATACCCGCAACACCGTGTGTCAAATGGAGGTGTGGTTGATTCCTACACTTCCTGATGTCTTAAAACTAGCCTAAGAACTATTCATATGGTGATTAAAATTGTCTTTGTTTTTATAACATACAAAAATTTATATTTAGAAGTGTAGAGGAAGATTTTATGCCCATTATATCACAAGAATTCACCACAATGGGAACAAGATCTTCTTATACTCTTATAGATTTATACAATGGGAATGGTTTTTTATCTAAGAACATTTACTCAATATGTAGTTTTGGCAGGTAAATAAATAAAATCAATTTAAATCCTAGAAAAATTGTAATAAAGGAACATGTTATCTATTTTGTGGGGTTTTATATATTATTGAAGGGAAAATATGATTTACCAAAAGATTTATGAAAAATATAAATAAGTATTATATAAAAATGATATGGAAAGTAACATAATAAATGTTAGATAAAATAATGAAACATTTAATTAAATAAGTTGTAGGAATTCACATTATCAGACGGGTGCATACATTCATTACACATTTACTTGTTTTAATTATCTTAGATATAGCTTCACAGTACAATACTTCATGAGCATGAGAAGCTTCAAAAAACCACTCGAACTCGAATAAAGGAATCCACTTATATAGGAAGAAAATTCATATGTGATTAATAATAAAAATGAATAAATTAAAAATAAATATGAAATAATCCATTACTTTATTGGAAGTCACATATTCATGTTATTTCTATATATTCATCCATCAGGTATGGTTCCCATTATTTTCTAAGAAAATATATATCATCTTGTGAATATGAATATTTTCCACAGTCATTTTAGCACTGAATCGATATAAATAAAAATTGGATTGATAACTATTTTAAATGAAATAGTAATTATATTCAAAAATACATCTTTGAGGATTCTAGTTTGTGTTTGATATCAATATCAGATATATTGATATTAGGATCAAATAATATATTCAAGATAGAATGGTCACAAGAGGAGGAGGGGTGAATTTTATAGTTAAACACATTATATTTAATATATTTATGCTAAAAATTCACAAACCTATTTAATAAAAATATGGAATTCAGATTTGTAACTTAGTCTATTTACTAAAGAATATCATAATCAGTTTGATTCTAATATGTTATTTACCACAAGTGGTAATCATAGATGAATAAATCTACATAATGTAAAATCATAATCAAAATATTAGTGATTATATTAGAGTATATAAAAAATTTATTTATTTATGTTTATATGTTAAAATCATATAGAATCTTAATAATATTAATATAGTATTCTTAGAGTAATATAATTGTATCGTAATCAAAAAAATTATGATAAAAAAGATACAAATGGAAGGATGAATATAAAATTATCACTATTGATTACATGTAGAGGACATAAAATACTTTTAAGAAAATAATTAATACAAATGAATATACTTATTTTAACCCTTAGATTAGGGTATCTAATAACCTAGGATAAAGGTTACCTTGTTTTATACTTACAAGAATGTATGTCTTTCCTCAACAAAGAAATCCCTCGAAATTATAACCAGCTTATATTCCTACCTATCCTCAACAACCCCCAATCCAATGAATTATATTATGTCATTCAATCCACACAATCCATCGATTAATAAGATCTATATCTTTATCTTTCTAACAAAAAATTCCTTCAATTTTATTCATCAAATTTGATGAAAAAATAAATTAAAATACAATTCTGATGATGGCAACATGCCAAGGATTCCTTTATAAGGTCTCTCTATAAGGAAATAAAAAAGACTAATTACAATATGTTCATGCCTTATAGAATTTAGATAAATCGAGGGAGAAAGTAATCAACCCTATACAAACTATTCAAATGATTGAGTATTTATAGTCAACACTTCCAACGATCATATTTTCTATAATGATCATATTTTCTTCTAATTTTTTGCAACTATGTGGAAAGATATCACTTCAATGACTATATTATAATAGAAAGTCTGAAATCATTTTGTTCTAAAACATTAAATTGTAAAATTAATTCCAATACGATATAAAATAGTTTACCATATTTAGAATTTAAACTTGGTCAATATGAATAATTTACATACAAAATTTAATTATGCTAATTTCTATGAGTGTGAATATGATGTTAATTGATTCCAATATCATGTTTTATTATGAAGTCATTTTTCATCATGAAGTCAGGAAAAATGCTGTAAATCTAATTTGATAAAGTTGAATCTGTTTATTATCTGTTGCACACACATTATGAAAGTCATAATGAAGATTATTTAATATATATTCATGAATACTTTAGAACTGTATATTGTTTTAGTAAAAGTATATTTTTCTAAAAAACATTTTAGAATCACTTTGGAAATAAAAAGTTAGAAATTATGTATTTATGAAAGAGTTTGTGATTAAAAAAACTAATGGAATGGATTATTTGTAAGTAAAATTTTGACTAAATAGTTTTTTGATGGAATATTACCTCTCTCATAAATTCACATACATATTAACCATAATAATTGTTTTTTGTTTTAGAGACTACAAAAACACCCAGAAAAATAAGTTATTTTTATATGTGTTTGGATGGTGAAATATTATTATATATACCCTGACACATGTCAAATTTTGAAACATGTCAGGATCCTTGTACATAACCACTATCCTCATTCCTTTCTTTTCATGATTTTTATACACCACCATATCATAAAAAAATCCTCATTAAAACATAATATAAATTTTATAAATTGAATTTTAGTTCTAAAACAATAGTTGTAGTGTATTACCTATTAAAAAATTACATCATGTGTGGTCAGTTTGTTGCGTATCCATGCAGTGAATCCATGAGATAAATATTTGAAGTATCAAAATTTATAGAAATGAGAATAAAATGTTTCCTACAAACAAAAAATGTAATAATTAATTAAATTAATGAAAAAATATTTGATATGATTAAATTTTATAGTTTTACCCTTGTATAATTGGTATTAAGAAGAATCATTCAACCATAAATTTCATTTCAAAATATTTTTCTAGGTTTGAAACTATTTAATCCATTTTTTGGATTATATTTATTTTTGTTCTATAGATGTGGCATGATGACTAATGAGTAAAAATATTTTTTCATGGGGAAATCCCTTAAATTGGTAATGATATGTTTTCATACAACAAATATGAAAAGTATTTATTCATATTTAACGCAATATATTAGATTTTTTGAAATTAAATCACGAAAACATACCTCATGTATACGTTTACAACTGGGGTTCCTAGCCATTCATTTTTGAGGATTTTATTTTCATTCCAAAATGAAATATAGATTATACCTTCCTCTTCAAACATATTTTCTTCAAAATCAACTTCATGACTACTACTATTCTATAACATTGTATCTTAATGAAACTCAAATGTTATTAAATTTTGATATTGAATGGGTGGAGTAAAGGTGTTTTTAGAAGACACTTTTGATTAGTTGGTTGATCCTTTAGATGATTTTGAGTCGAAAATTAATTTCATCCACTTCCATTTTTACATATTTAGTATAATTCATTAGTTTAGACCTTCTCATTATTTATTAAAGGTGTTTCCTGAAAAATAAATTGGAAATGAATAACTCCATGTTGACATGGTTTTTACAAGATATGAAACCCATGCAGTGAATGTCCCTAAAACTTGGTCAACCTTAATAATATCTTCATCATCAAGTGGAACATGCATCTTAGTGCTTGGATCATGACATATCAAATAAAAACTCTCACATGACCTGTTAGAAGTGGTCTATTTTCTAGAATGTAATCTTGGATATTGAACACCATAGAAGGTGATGGGTGGGTGTTGGTAGATATAAATAATAGTCATTTTCACCCTATATAATATCAGTACCGGAAAGGTATCAGTGTCTTACTAATTCACATTTCATAGAAACAATTATTAGAATATATATTACACTGACTAAAATAGCTCTTTGAAGAGAATGAATGGCCCCAAATTTGGTGGGGGTGGGCCAGGATGTTTGAAAAATGGTTGTTCCTGAATTTTTTATTCTCTTTGATTTACCTCATAACAGTTTCTAGCAACTCAGTATGCCATTGAAAATTTTCTTCAAGGGAATATAATATTGATTTCTACTCTGTCACATCTTTATCTTTATCTACGTGTAGTTTTTTCTCCAAATATATTCATAGGGTCACCCCAAAACCCTCACCTATAATGAATCCTTATTGTTCTAGCCACATCAAGACCACTAATAGTAAGAATTCATCTAGTATTGGAGTTGATGATTTAGTTGAATATATCAGATAGAATATATAAGAAAATAATTAATCATTATTTTGTAATAATGATTTAATGATTTTTTATTATGTCACACATTCACATGTTTCCCATAATTATTTTTGGTTTCATCTGTTAGTATCCCATATTTATTTACACATGCCTCCTTTCATAGCACAAGGCATGGGAAAGAATTTGATTTGGATTTGTATTCATCAGTATGCATATAAATTGAGTAAAATAATTATGTTTTTGGTTCATGTAACAAAAAATTATTTTGGTAGATTCAAAATATGTACTAATTGTTTTTTATGTCAAGTATGCCTCATCCTTTCTTTATTATAGGGGTACGTTGTTTTTTCTACCCATTCCTTCTTTTCAGCACTTAGTTTCTATTTGATAAATAACAAATTCTCAAAAAAAGTGATGAATAAATGTGTTCTCAAACAACATATTAACATCCAAAATGTACCTAAAAATACACCTTCATATGACTGTTGATAAACACATCCCATTCTTCTTTGGTTTTTAGGTGTGAAAACATAAGTAGTGGGTGTTGTTAATTTTTCCTTCCACATCTTTAAGATGATATCTTGTTAGAATTTAGATAAAGCCCTTATAGATCCTTCTATAAATCATTAATACATATTGCTTATGGGATTCATATATTATAAATTCACTTTTAAAGTGATGATAAAGTGTGAGTCAATGTTACATTATTTAATTTTTTAGTAAAATAATAAAATGATATCATAATTTTTTAATAATATCTTCCCAAAACAGTTTTTTAAGCGTGGGAACAACATGGTTCCACAAATAAATATAAATCAACATGAATTTATGAGTGATAATTCTAATTTAACTACATAACATTTCCTTATTGCAACATAATGGCCCCAGGACTCCCATACAACCTTGAATTTGATGCATTTTCTTTTTGCCTTAATGATTTTTACAAACATCATCAAAATACGATGATCCTTTTTTTTCAACATCATCAGGCCTTTATCACCAACAATTTCCTTAGATTCAACATCCTTAAAATATTCTTCCTTTGTATGAGTAGCATTTTCATGTGTTGAAGTTTGTTATTCCTATGCACTGGGAGTAGAGATAGGTTAAGAAACCTATTTTTTCTTAAGATTGGACTCACCATCATATGCAGAAGGTCGTTGTTTCCCTACACTAGAACAACAAAAGGTTGAGATACCTATTGATCATTTGGAATGGAAGCATCATCGCATGAAGAATTAATTATCTGAATAAGGGGTTTAACATTTAATTTATGTTACTTAACTACAGATGCGAACAAGTAATAAGAGGAGGTAACATAGTGTATATAGAAAAATATAACCTGAATAATAAACTCTATTTCTTAAATAGCTGATGGGATTTTTCCCCTCAATCATGTATTAAAATCCATTCATTATGGTCTTCCCTGACATACAAAACCCTATCTACATTAGTACCAATATGAAATGATTGTGAAGTACCAATTAAAGGGTCATCCTTAGATGAATTTTCATCTGACCCATAAGTGGTTTTGGTCGATAACATAACGATTGACCACATTTTGTTTTTAGGATCTGGAACATAAAATACTTGTACTCCTAATGATACCATTATAAATAGTTCTCCTTTTCACCCTTCCTTATTGAAATCTAATTTCACAAATCTCAATTCATCTATTTTGACACCACTCGTGTTATCAACCAACTTGCATAAAATATCAGAATTTGGAATGTTGTAAAATAAAAATCCCATTTTTTTATTATTACAAAGTAATACATATTCATGCGAATTATATTTATGTCCTTCACACTATAAATATTCATCACTTTTTCAATAAGTTTAACTCCCACCAGCACAAAACATGCTTTTATCAGCACTAAAAAAAGACCATTATCAGTGATAAAAAAGGGTTGTTAATCAAACTGCTGTTAAATTTTGGGGTACCCTTTATCAGCATTCAGAAAAGTGATGATAAAGGCCCCAATTTATCAGAACTATTCAAAGGGCTGATAATGTCCCCATTTATCAGCAAATCAACTAGTGCTTATAAAGGATTCCCAGTCTGGGCATACTGTTTATATGACAGCACACCCCACGACCTGTAAAATAATTAAGCAGCTAACTAAAATAATGAAACCAGAAAAAATAACCAACACAAACAAGCAAATACTTGCTAAAAAACACGAACTCATAATATATATATACAAAATAACCACATACATGATGCAAATGATGAAAAAACATGCAACACATACAAAAGTTTACAAACAATTCTATTTACATTTAATTAACCTACTAAAAAAAATATTCACCCTTGATATATACAAAAAAACACATCTATATACAATTATAACAATGTTTTATAAAATCATATTTATAAATATCCAACAAACAGTTGAAAACATTAATGTTTTCTCTTTTGAAGTCTGTGGTCCCCTCTAAAAAATGTCCTCTAATGGGTGGTAATAGTCACCGAACAAATCATCCCAACTCAAGAAAAAGGTTCCACCTATATAAGAAAACAAATATCACATTAGTAATTCTATAAATAAATAAATTAAACATTAATATGAAGAATACATGAAAAAATGTCAATTTTTATAAAAAAAATGACACATTTGGAGTCATACTGGTGACACCATGCATAGTATTGAGGTGGGGTTTATTATTACATGACAAAAATGACTAATGGAACATTTTTCTAAAGTATCAAAATAATCAGACTGAATTTCCTTGATTTTTAGTATTTTAGTTGTGTTTTTTTACTAAAATGTCGTTTCAAACTGAAAACATGCAATTTGAGTCATACCAGTCACATTATGTGTCAGCTTGTTGTGAGACTACTTCATACATGAAATAAAGGACATAAAACTCTCCATAATTAATTTGGAAGAAAATTGGAGTGCATTTTATAGGTTTTCATTGCGTAACACATTTTGAGTTAAAATTTTAATTTTAAACTCATAGGGGACAGTTTTAGTTAGACCGATCACACCGTTCATCAGATTGACGTGGGGTTGATTAATACATGTCACAACTGACTCATCAATATTTTTCCTAAAGTACCAAAACAATCCAAATGTGTTTTCTCAGTTTTCAGTATGTTAGTTGTGTTTTTCAATTGAATTAATGTAAATTTTAAATAACACGACACATTTGTAGTCATACCAGTTACACCGTGTTTCAGATTAAGGTGGTGTTGAATCCTTCACATCACAAATTATAGATGGATAATTATCCAAAATTATCAAAATGATAAGAATTAATTTCCTCTGTTTTCAGTTTTTCAGTTTTGTTTTTTTACTAAAATACAATTTCAAACTGAAAACATGAAATTTGAGTCATACTTGTCGTATCATGCATCAATTTTACATGATAATTCTTCATGAAAGTCACAATTGAATTATAAATAGTTTTCCTTAATTTGGAAGAAAATCGGAGCACATTTTCTTAGTTTCCAGTGAGTGACATGTTTTGAGTTAAAATATCAATTTTAAACTGATAATGGACACTTATATTCATACCAATCACACCATTCATCAGATTGAGTTGTATTTGATAGCCACAAATTAAAACTAACTCATGGATAATTTTCCTAAAGTATCAACATAATCCAAATGCATTTGCTCAGTTTTCAGTACGTCAGCTGTGTTTTTTTAACTTGAATTAATTTCCATTTTAAATAAAAAGACACATTTGGACTCATACCGATGACAACATGCATCAGATTGTGGTGGGGTTGATTTCTACTTGTCAAAAATCATTGATGTATCATTTTACTAAAGTATAAAAACAATTGGAATGAATTTCCTTTGTTTTCAGTATGTCAGGGGTGTTTTTACTAAAATGTCATTTCAAGCCAAAAACATGGAATTTGAGTCATATTGGTCACATCATGTGTCATTTTGATGTGATAATTCTCCACACACATCAAAATAGAAATACAAATAACTTTCCTTAATTTTTAATACAATCAGATTATATTTTTTTGGTTGTTAGTGAGTGACATGTTTTCAGTTAAAATGTCAATTTTAAACTGATAGCGGTCACTTTTAGTCAGACCAGTCACATCATTCATTGGATTGAGGTGGGATTGATTTCTACACATAAATACTAACTCAAGAATCATTTTCCTAAAGTATCAAAACAATACAAATGAGTTTTCTTGGGTTTAGTATTTCATTTGTGTTTTTTACATGAATTAATGTCAATTTTAAATAACAAGAAACATTTGGAGCCATACTGGTTATACTGTGCATCAGATTGATGTGGGGTTGATTATTACATGTCAAAAATGACTTAAGGATTTTTCCTAAAGTATCAAAATAATTAGAAAGAATTTCCACATTGTTCAGTATGTCATTTTTTTTTCTAAAATTTCATTTCATTCAAAAAACATGAAATTTGAGTCATACTAGTCTCATCGTGCATCTGTTTTATGTGAGACATCTTGATACATGCGACAAAGGACTTACGAATCCCTTTCCATAATTAGGGAAAACAAATCAGAGCACGTTTTCATGGTTTTTAGTGAGTGACATGTTTTGAGTTAAAATGTCACTTTCAAATAGATAGTGGACACTTTTAGTTAGACCGGTTGAAAGATCTCTATCATGGGAACCCTCAAATGATTAGTGGTTTTTGGGTACTTAGGTGCAGCAGAGTGGCTGATCAAGGTCGTCTTTCAAAGGAGGAAGTAAATTAAAACAACATCTTAAAGGTATTATAAAAGTAAAATAGAATAGAATTAAAACACTACTTGAAAGTATGGGGGGTTTTTGTTTATCATTTATAAGAATTGAAGACGTTTGTTGGAAGAAGATTTCATTTTTTTTGTTTTTAATTTTGAAATGAAGTTTGATTAAAAGGACACAACAAGAAGATGTTTTTTAGAAGATATTTTAAAAGGAATAATCGATCTAACTCTACCTATTCATTTACTTATTAATCATTATCATTTAAATCAATATCCACTTAATTATTATCCCTTTATTTGTTAACCCTAAAACCCTACAAGAGTTAACTTAACCACAAAGATGAAATTACATAAACCCGAGGCTAGCTTCGGAACATGCAATCGCAACACCCTGCTTTGATTGTTGTTCTAAGGCTAGATTATGGTCAGTGGTTAATTAGAGAACATAACCATTCTAGTAATGAGGATGAATTGTGTTTAGGGATTATATTTTAACTCTATAAATTTATCATGTGTGGTCTTGTATTACTGATTAAGATCGCGCTCTCACGATTTACACAAAATCTCAACCTCGCTTGTTTTTGTGTTAATTGTTCATTTTCTTGCTTATTTTCTTATAATTTTAAAGCACAGTTCATGGATCATATTATGTTAATTATAATATCTCAATGATTCAAAATAATTAAATTAACATGGTATAAGATAAATTAATCACTAAAAAACTACTCTTCCATGGGTGGTGTAGTTATCGTGGAGACGTTTTGCATGAGCAAAGGATTGAAAGGGTAGAACCCAATATCATCTCCACTCTTGATTCCAAAATAATTAGGAAGATTAAGTGAAGATTAAAATGGAAGAAAAAAGATGATTAATTGAATAAAAATTCAAGATACAAACATGAAAGAAAATAAATACAAAGAGGAGGTGGGAGAGGAGAGCCTTTTTGGAAGAGAGGTTTTCACAAAGCCTTACTTCTTACAAGAGTTGTGAGGGGATCACAAGATACAACCTTTAGGACACACCTTTCCAAATCCTCTACCATCCTTCCTAAATAATGAAAAATTCATTTAAATAGAGTTGGGGTGGGGTAGGGTTACAAAAATTTATTAAATGTGAAAGGGAAATTCTGCCAAATATATTAATCCCACATGTACCACATCGTTGTCCTCCAAAACGCGTGAATTGGCCTGCCTTCTAGAAGTATTATTTGTTCATAATTGTGTACAAGAGATTACCTTAAAATTTGGGCTCTATCCAAGCCCAGATGAAAACGATATGGCCCAAATGGTGAAGTATTGTCCAATCTGGATGGTTCTGTCCAACTTTGTCTTCATGGCCCATTTACTCCCCTCAAATGCATGATCCAACTCCCAAGTCCTGAATAGAATTTTTATCCCATTATGTCAGGAACACAATTACAAATTTTATGTCAAAATAATTTACTAAAAAATATTTATTCCCAAAATACTATAGTAAATTTTAAAAGGGTAAAACTGGAATTTTCATCAATTTTGAAAATAAATGATCTAATCCCAAATATTACATAATTGAACATATATAGAATAATGTGAGGAAATTATATCATTTATTATCAATAAAATATTCAACCAAATAGTTTTTTATCAACTCCCCCACACTTAACCTTTTTCCCTCCTGTGAAAAACCTCATATCAAGTAAACATCAATATCAAATCAAAACAAATTTTGAAACACATACCATTGAGATTCATCAATTACACACCAAGAATAAAAAGATATCATTCCTCATAAAAAACATTATTTCAAGTTCTCCATTTATATCATTCAATATATTTCCACTTCATTTATCCTCCCATGCACAAAACACTTACCTCACTTGAATTTTCTTTTATCACAGAAATGTCATTTTTTTTGCAATGTCTTTCTCATCCAAACTCATACAGGGGTCACCATAGGCTTGATAAATTCCTACATCACCACCCAATGTGAGTCAAGGACATAATTTTATCATGAGGACTTTTCAGGGTTGTTCTATGGCTTTCGGTTGGAAGGATTTAGATGTGAGAAATTCTGAGCTTGAATGAGGAGGGCTTGACTCTTTTTGAAGCAAAATTGCATTAATCTAATTTTCAATTAAATATGGTCTCCTCCTTAATCGACATAGCATCGATTCATGTTAATCATCATGAAAAATAAAGGAATGTGCACACCATTTAACATTTTAGTAGTAAAAATTTCAATATTCTTGAACATGATTTTCTTAAAAGCTCTAGATAGGCACAACTTTCCCCCTCTATTAGAAGCTCAATAAAGGCACAATTTTTTTATCATGAAATCTCCAGAATGGAAAAACTTTCAATATAATGATTTTCTTTAGCTACAAACACATCTCTTCATAATTTAATTTTTCACCCGAAGTATCACAGAATATAGTAGCGCAACACAAGATATCTTCCCCCACACTTAAGTTCAACTAGATTATGAAATTTCACTTCAAGAGTTGGTTGGATAGGTAAAATTGGCTTGTAATGTGGCTAACCTAACAAGATGTTCATAGATTCTAAGGGATACCAGGATTAAATGTTCAAGGTAGGCCATGATAAAAATAATAATTCTTTGAAATAGGGGCTTTAATACCAAACAAATACCTAAATCATTTAAACATAAGTACCTCAAAACCTTGAGTTTTGATAAGAATAAATCAAAAAGAGATTAAATCAAGAATGGTTTGGTTCTCCCAAGAAGTTAGGTGAATGTAATGAATATTAAAATAATGGATTAGAAGCCTCACAAGAAAGTGATATCAAATATAAAGATAGTGAGATGTGGCATGTGGTTCAAAATTTAGTGTACTTTTTATGAAAATACTAAATATTTGAACTTGAAACAAAGTCATTTCGGAATTCATTTAAGCTTAGTTTCGATGGATAAATTGTTTCACTTATTGGTATGTATTTTAAAATGGTTGTTGAGAAAAATTTCATCTCAAAATTTTCAAAAACACATAGAAAATTGAAAAATAAACAAACAAAATTTGAAAAACACACAATTTTTTTATTGTTGTTGTTTTTTCAAAACAGGAAAACAATTTAAATCACTAAACAAAATGGTTCGCTCCCCCACACATAAAATATATCATTGTTCTAAATGTGAACCCATTATATGATATATTCACATGAAATTTATAATTTTAAATAGGACAAAGAATAAAAAAGCTAAAGGGTTAGGAACAGCCTGATGTGCTCAAGTGATGATGGGGCCATGCAGTGTGATAAAATACACTGTATCAGTAGGGAGTCCCTCAATGTATCTCTTCAAACATTTCCCATTGACTGTAAAGATTCTTATTTTGTCCTCTTTTGTGATCTCCACTGCACCATAAGGAAACAAATTAGTCACAACATAAGGACCTAACCACCTGGAACACAACTTACTAGGAATCATCTTCAGTCATGAACTGTAGGGTGTCTTGTATACTGTCCTATAAGCCCACAATGGATCATCCAAGCGCTTCTCCAATCTTTTCTATTTGGCTGCTCAGTTTTCTGCAAAATTTGTTTAAACTCACGATTTGAAACCTCAGCCTGGCCATTTGTTTGGGGTTTGTATGGTTTGGATGTTTTGTGTGTCACCCCATACTTATAAAGGAGGGAAGCCAAATTATGATTGCATAAGTGTGTCTCTTGGTCACTGATGATGGCCTTCGGTACTCCAAACTTGCAAAATATTTGGGCTTTGACAAAGTCCACAACAACATGAGAATCATCAGTTCTGTTGGCCTTAGCTTCCACCCATTTACTCACGTAATCAACAACAACAAAAATATATAAAAATACAAATGAACTAGGAAAATGACCCATAAAAAAATGCCCCATATATAAAAAATCACACAGAATAGTATGGGTTGTTGGGGTATCTCATGTCTCCTAGAAATGTTGCCAGTGTGTTGGCAATGAGAGCATGACTTACAAAACACATGGGCATCATGGAATAAGCTAGGCCAATATAATCTAGAGTCCAAAACATTCCTAGCTGTTTGTTGGGGTCCAAAGTGTCCACCACAAGAAAGTGTATGAAAAAATGTAAAACAGACTCAACTCATGATCAAGAACACACCTCCTAAAAACATGATCACTACACATGCTCCAGATGTCTGGATTATCACAAACATAATACCAAGACCCACTTTTTAATTTTTGGACTTTATGTTTATTTAAATTTGTTGCGATTTCAGAGGCAAAAAGTTAGTTAACTAAATCTACATACCAAGGATGTGTACCTGAGATGGAATAAATATGCTCATCAGGGAATGTGTCCCGAAGTGGTACCTGGACCAAGGTGTCATCCTCTAGTGTGTGATTAAGCCTACTCATGTGGTCTGCCACTAGGTTTTCCGACCCCTTTTATTCCTTTCTCTCAATGTCAAATTATTGAATAAGGAGCATCCATCTGATTATCCTGGGCTTTGCATCTGGCTTCATCAAGAGGTGCCGCAGAGTTGCATGCTAAGAAAAAACAACTACGTTAGAGCCCAATAAATATGAACATAATTTATCTAAAGAGAATATAACAGCAAGAAACTCATTTTTCATGGTTGTGTAGTTTTATTGGCCTAATTCTAGTGTCCTCGATGCATAGGCAATCACATGTGAACGTCCCACCACCCTCTGAGATAAGACAACTCCAACCACGAAGTTGGAGGCGTCACACATAAGCTCAAAAGGAATCTCCCACCGTGGGGGTTGTATGATAGGTGGAGTGGTCAGACACTTCTTTAGCTCATCAAAGGAAGTCCTGCAATAATCATCAAACACAAAATCAGAATCCTTTTGAAGTAATCATGATATAGGAATAGAAATCTTACTAAAATCTTTGATGAAGCGCTGATAAAATCCTCCATGACCTAGGAAAGATCTAACATCACGCACACATGAAGGAAAGGGTAAGGATTAAATAATGTCTATCTTAGATCTATCAACCTATATCCCATGTTTTAAAACAACATGCCCTAAGACAATTCCATGCTCTACTATGAAATGACACTTTTCAAAGATCAGGACCAGATTCTTCAGAATACAATGATTCAACACCTTACCCAAAATACTTAGACATTCATCAAATAAAGACACATACAATGTAAAATCATCCAAGAATACCTCCATGTAGGTATCAATAAAATCAGAAAAAATACTCACCATGCATCTTTAGAAGGTACCTGGGGGGTTGCAAAGTCCAAATGGAATCCTTCGGTAGGAAAAAGTACTGAAAGGACAAGTGAATGTTGTCTTCTCCTGATCCACCAGAGCAATAGAAACCTAAAAATATCCAGAAAATCCATCCAAGAAACAATAATGTGTTTTCCGTGCAAGTCTCTCAAGCATCTGATCATTAAATGGGAGGGGGGAAATGGTCCTTGAGAGTAGATTGATTTAGTTCCCTATAATCAATACACACACACCAACTGTTTTTCACCCTCATTGGAACTAACTCATGTTTCTCATTTTTAACAACAGTAACACCACTTTTCATAGGCAAACCTGAATAGGACTTACCCGCTGAGAATCTGAAATGGGATAGATTATACCTACCTCAAGAAATTTTTCAACCACTTTTTTAACAACCCCCAAAAGTGTTGGATTGAGTCTCCTTTGTGGATTCCTAACCAGTTTAGACCCATCCTCCAAAAGAATCATATGAATGCAAATGGAGGGGCTAATACCTGATATGTCTTCTAGGGTCCACCAAAATTCCCTGATGTTCTCCCTAAAAAGATTCAAAACATTTTCTTCATGTTCAAAAGAGATATTGTTATCAATGAAAATAGGTAATATCTCACCACTCAACAAGTATGTGTATTTGAGATTTGGTGGAAATGGATTGAGTTCTAGTGTAGGGGGGTGGTGTATGGATGGAGACATAGAAGGAACTAAAATATGTACATAAAGAGCATCATTATCTAAATATACATCATCAAAATTAGAGAATAAAGCATCAAATCCATCAGCATACTCAACAGCCAGGTCATAATCAGAGTTCACATGATCAAAATCAGAATATGGCTCCATTTCAAAATCAAATCTAAGAGAGTCTTGTGCATTAGAAATATGTGTGTAAGTACTCTTAGACATCAAACTAGAAACAATACTCATAATCACCCTAAGCATAGAAAAATCAATTTCCATGGGGTTTTTACTTGGTGGTTCAAAATGGGAGATAAAAAATGCAGAATGATCCTCTGAGGGGTACTTCATGGAATCCATAACATTAAATATCACAACTTCATCCGCAAATTCCATGGAAATTGTACCATTATTGACATTTATTATAGTTTTTGTAGTTTTGAGGAAGGTTCTACCTAAGATAATGGGGGCATGAGAACTTACCCGATCATCCCTCATGTTAAGCAAATAGAAATATGTTGGATAGATCACATCTCTTACCCAGACAAGTACATCCTCAAGGACTCCGACTAGATATGTCGTCGATCTATTTTCCAACTGCACCAACACTCTCTTTGGTTTTATCTCACCAACCTGCAAAAAGAGAATACAGAGTGAGGAATCACATTTATGGAAGCTCCCAAATCACAAAGTGCATAAGAAAAGTGAAACTCCTCTAAGGTTCATGGGATGGTGAATGTCCATGGATCCTTGCAATTTGTCGGTATTTCTAGACTCGGGATCAAATCCGGGTAGGGATGAATTTATGGGTTACTATAGTAGGGTACTGTAGCAGCGGTAGAACTATAGAAGTGGCGACACTATAGCGGTGAAGGAACTATTGTAGGGTACTGTAGCGGCGGTGGGTACTGTAGCAGTGTGGTACTGTAGCAGTACTGTTCAATGAGGGGTCCTTTGGGCCAAAAAATGGAATTCCAAGCTTTGTATTTAGGCCACTTGGACTTAGGCCTTCGGGCTATGTAATGGGTCTCTCTCTACCCACACTAAAGAGGTTTTTGATTTCAATAAAAAATTGAGGCTTTGGCCCCAACCTTTCAAAAAAATTAATGGATTTAAGTAGAGGAATGTTGATCTCCACATGCTTGAAAGTATCCAAGACCTCCTTTTTCATTGCTTCTTCAGCCATATTTTTGGTTTGAACAACCCTGTTTGGAAAAGGAAAGAGTTTAGGAGGAACATCATTAATCTTTTGCTTACCTTTATCTTTCTCCTTAGGTTTCTCATCAGTTGTTGTGGAATTGGGATTTTTTGGATTTGGGGTGAATCCCAGTGGAATGGTATGTGGAGAAGCATCAATTGTTTGCTTCCCACTTCTCAATGTGATGGCACTGACATTACCCTTTGGATTTAGAGTGGGTTGGGGAGGTAGATTTCCAGAATTCTTACTTACAAGTTCATGGAGGGCGGTGGCAATCTGGATCATTTGATTCTTTAACTCCCTCAACTCGGATCCTTGACTCTTCTACTCATTCTAATGATTAAGAATAATTTGTTTCAAAATATCATCAGTATTAGAATCTACCTTTGGTGGGGGATTCCCTTGTTGTTGGCTTGTTGATGTTTGGGCTTCAAATCTTCTTTGGGGTTGTTGGAATCTCGGCTGGTAAGGTGGAGGATGCTTGAAATTTTGTTTAATTGGTGGCATTTTTTATTGTCCAGAGCCATACCTTATGTCTGATTGATCATTCCACCATTGGTAGTATGTTGGTGAAATGGAATCAAGCATCTTCTGGGGATATGGTTGTTTCTACTAATAATGTCTCTCTGGGAATACTGTTATGCAATCCTCTGTCTCTTATAGTTTTGGGTAATAGTCAGTTGGGTGGCTTGTCTCAGTGCAAATTCCACAAGGCCTTGAAGTAGGGGGTTGGTATACCTTTTGAGACAAAGAAATTTGTCTCACCATAGTTGTAAATTCTTCAAACTTGGTATCAATCAAATGACTTTCAAGGGAATATGGACTTACCTGATGTACTTCCCTGACATGTGGTGTACCTCGATCGCCAAATTGTTGGGAGTTTTGGGCCATTTTTTCAATCAACACACGTACAACTACTGGTGTCTTATCCACCAATGCTCCTCCAACCGCGACATCCACCATTTTCCTCTCCATAAGTGTGCGTCCTTTATATAAGTATTGGATGAGGAGTTTCTCACTGATTTGGTGATGTGGGAATCTTTCACAAAACTTCTTGAATCACTCCCAATAATCATACATTGACTCCCCTTGGGATTTCTTGATCCCTAAGATCTAATTTTGAATGGATGTGGTCCTAGAAGCTGGAAAAAATCTCTGCAAGAAAATACATTTCAAATCATTCCAACAAGTTAAATCTTTGGGTTGTAAATAATACATCCAATCTTTCGCAGCTCAATCAAGTGAGAATGGGAATGCCCTTAGTTTGATTTGGTCTTTAGATACATTTCTTGGTTTCAAGGTTGACCAAACCACATTAAATTCTTTATGGTGTTTATTGGTATCCTCACTTGAGAGGACATGAAATTTTGGAAGTAGGTGAATTAATCCAGATTTCAGTTCAAAGTCCAATTCGAGATTTGGATATCCAATGCAATTTGGTTGATAATTAATATCAGGTGTAGCCAATTATCGAATGGCTTTATTAATTTCATTTTCATTATTGTCATCCATTGGTTCTTGTTTTATGGTTGAATTTTAATTGCTTCCAATTTCAAATTTTTGATATTGGAGTAATTCTCCAACTGGTTGAATGTTGAAACTTCCCGTAGACTGAGAATGTCCTATTCGAGCCCTAAGGCTACGTTCAATCTCAGGGTCAAGATCTAAGAGATATTTGGGATTATTTCGTGTCATAAATCAAATAAAATTTTAAAGTAAGAAAGTTGACCATATTAAAATAAAAAAATATATATGAGTTGATAGTTCAAAAAGAAGTAGAAGAAAATAAAAGAAGAAGAAAAAAAATCAGATTGGGTAAAGAATGATGAAAGAAGAGAGGTAGAGAATAAAATATAAAATAAAATAAATAACTCTAATTAATTGAAACAATTACTTGCCTCCCTGGAAATGGCACCAATTTTAAAGAGTGTTGTCATGGGCGCCCTCAAATTATTAGTGGTTTTTGGGTACTTAGGTGCAGTAGAGTGGCAGACCAAGGTCGTCTCTCAAAGGATGAAGTAAATTAAAACAACCTCTTAAAGGTATTATAAAATTAAAACTAAATAGAATTAAAACACAACTTAAAAATATGGGGGGTGGTTTTTTATTTTTTATAAAACTTGATGAAGTTTTCTAGAATAAGATTTCATTTTTTTGTTTTTAATTTTGAAATGATGTTTGATTAAAAAGACACAAAAAAAGATGTTTTTTTAGAAAATATTTTAAAAAGTGTAATCGATCCAACTATACCTCTTCATTTACTTATTAATCATTATCATGTAAATAAATATCCACTTAATTATGATCCCCCAATTTGTTAACCCTCTAACCCTACAAGAGTTAACTTAACCACAAAGATGAAATTACATAAACCCTAGGCTAGCTTCGAAACACGCAATCGCATCACCCTACTATGATTGTTGTTATAAGGCTAGATTATGGTTAGTTGTTTATTAGAGCACATATCTATTCTGAAAATGAGGATGAATTGTGTTTAGGGATTATATTTGAACTCTGCAATTTTATCATGTGTGGTCTTGTATTGCTGATTAAGATCGCGCTGTCACAATTTACACAAAATCTCGACCTTGAGTGTTTTTGAGTTAATTGTTCAATTTCTTGATTAGTTTGTTATAATTTAAAAACAAAATTCATGTATAATATTAATTGAATTATAGTAGCTCAATTATTCAAAATAATTAAATGCGGAGGGTCGAAAATAAATCAATCACTAAAAAACTACTCTTCCATGGGTGGTCTGGTCATCGTGGAGACGTTTTGCATGAGCGAAGTATTGAAAGGGTAGATCCCAATATTGACTCCACTCTTGATTCCAACCCAATTAGGAATATTAATAGAAGAATAAAAGGGAATAATACAGATGATTAATTGAAGAAAAATTCAATATACAAACATGAAAGAAAAGAAATACAAAGAGGATGTGGGAGAGGAGAGCCTTTTTGGAAGAAGAAGTTTGCACAAAGCCTTACTTTTTCCAAGATTTGTTAGGGGATCCCAAGAGACACCCCTTCGGAAACGCCTTCCAAAATCCTCAACCATACCTCCCAATGAGTGGAAACATCATTTAAATAGACTTGGGGAGGTCTAGGGTTACAAAAATTTATTAAATGTGAAAGGGAAATTCAACCAAATATTTTATTCCCAATTTCACCACATAGTTGACCACCATAATAAATGAATTGGCTGGATTTCTAGAAGAATTAATTATGCATAATCCTGTCCCTGAGCTTCCCTCAAAATTTGGGCTCCATCCAATCCCGGATGAAGACGATATGGCCCAAATAGTGAAGTAATGTCCAATATGGATGGTTCTGTTCATCTTTATCTCCATGGACCATTTACTCCCCTCAAATGCACAATCTTGCTCCCAAGTCCTGAATATAATTTGTATCCCATTATTTCAAGAACACGGTTACAAATCTTTATTCAATATAATTTACTGAAAAATATTTATGCTCAAAATACTACAGTGAATTTTAAAAGGGTAAAACTGGAATTTTTATCAATTTTGTAAATGAATGATCTAATCTCAAATATTCCATAATTGAACATATCTATCATAATGTGAGGAAATTATATAATTTATTATCAAAAATCTATTCAACAAAATAGTGTTTTATCACCGGTCACACTTTTCATTTGATTGAGGTGGAGTTGATTTATACACATCACAAATGACTCATGGATATTTTTCCTAAAGTATGAAAATAATCTGAATGTGTTTTCTCAATTTTTAGTATGTCAGTTGTATTTTTTTACATGAATTAATGTCAATTTTAAATAAAAAGACACATTTGGAGTCATATCAGTGACACTGTTCACCGGATTGAGGTGGGGTTGATTCCTACACATAAAAAATGACTGAGGTATCCTTTTCAAAAATTATCAAAACAATTGGAATGTATTTCCTCAACTTTTAGTATGCTAGTTTTTTTTTTTACTAAAATGTCATTCCAAACTAAAAACATGCAATTTGAGTCATACTAGTCGTATTGTGCATTGTGTTGACAAGATACTGCTTCATACATGTCACAAAGGACTTACGAATCACTATTATTAATTTGGAAGACAAACAGAGTACATTTTCTTGGTTTTCAGTGAGTGACATATTTTTAGTTAAAATGTTAATTTTAAACTGATAGCAGAAACTTTTAGTAATTCATGTCACACTATTCATTGGATTGAGGAGGGGTTGATTCCAACATATCACAACTAACTCATGGATTGTTTTTCCTAATGTATAAAAACAATATAAATGCATTTTTTTAGTAAGTCAGTTTTGTTTTTTACTAGAATTAATGAAAATTTTGAATAACAAGAAACACTTGGAGCCATACCGGTTACACCATGTGTTATATTGATATGGGGTTGATTCCTACATGTCACAAATGACTGATGGATCATTTTTTGTAATGCCCCGACCCCATTTACCCAGTTTCAGTGTATTATTACATAACATTGGTGTGACACAAGGAATCATGTCCTGAAAGATCGATATGTTTAGTAGCCTTGGAAGTACTAGATAAATACATAAGTTTTACATTTTATCATGAGATAAAATCAACAAAAACATTTCCCCCTTTTAAAACACTTATATCCCTTATCTTATCCATATAGGTCAACCATAAAATACTTCTTAACATCGTATAAAAAATAAAACTTTGAAAGGGGTGAGCTGAGATGCTCAGTAAGGATAACAATATGGAAAAAACATTCATAAATAAGAATAAACATTTAAGTAAATGTATAATACTAAAACATAAGACTTTCAAATTTAAAACATCACCATAATATGGCTAATATAAATCAATTAATTCCATTTTATTATTCACATGGACATTCTACTAGTCGAAATATCACATGCAATATCAATAAACAATTTCATAATTATGGAATGCATAATGAGGGACATCATAACCACACAGTCAAAGAATTGTGCCAATACTACAAATAATATTTTTTCAAATCCTTATGCTAAGACACTAGCTTGTCTCATAAGACCTACTGATGCATTGAGGAACTATAGTGGGCTCCACCCATCACTTACTACGTTTAATGCTTTCCTCATATGAAAGGGTTTAAACATGTCACAAACATTCGTATTAAAACTAGCATAAGAAATTTCAATAATTTATTCATAAACCATAAATGAAATAAAAATAACACATCCATAGTAAAACATATCACAAAACATTAAATACAATATGGAATATTTGTATCATAATAAATCAACTTCAAACAAGTTTAAAATCCATCAAAGGATGTTGACATAGATGAAATGAAAAATATTTGAAAGAATACCTCTTTCTATTTTTAAATCATTTAAACATTACAAATTTATAAAAGAAAACATTTATTTAGATAATATTATAATCTTTTACGGGAAGCTTATAAGGTGTTATAATGGATAACAATAGCTGGACCATCCGTATATGTTAAAAAAACATTCATTCAATAATTTTGTCGAAAAGATCGTAAAGGACATTGTTTGGAAAATTACAGAAATATTTTTTTATAAACATATTATAAAAAGTAAAACAAGGGTATAAATGAATTTAACCCATATTCTCGTAAATATTAATTTTTTTGAATTACCTTTTTAAGAACCATGGATGAGGATGATAAAGAGGTCCTAGTAGATACTTATGCATGAACAACATCAGATAATGAAAGGATTGTAGAATTACCCCTTACCTTATAATTTTTCTTGGTTGAGGTTGCGTTAACCTCATGTATAATAGTTAAATAATTTTTTTTAAATTATACAAGAACTGCATACATAAATATGATTTCATATATGATCTTCTAATACTTCCTTGTTAATAATATTTCAATAGTATCATCATTTCAGGTGTTAACTAATTCATTTTACTTTATGTGTTTTGTTATGTAAGTCATGTTTGTTATGGATAAGATGTATTTGATTCATATCTAGTATAATATTACATTTTAAACATTATTTTCTATTCAGAAATTGATATTTATTCGTGAATGGTTATGATGGGGAATGAATCTTATAGCGTTCGTGGAGACAGTAATCCGTACGTACGCACGAGCGACAATACCATTATATTGATGGTGGAATCATATGTAATTTTATAGTATATCATATATATACATAATCAATAACATATTATATTTATTATTTACATCAATTATACTCATTATTATACCAATCCGAATAATGAAGTGTTTGAATAACAAATTACACCACGACGTGGAGATGGTATGCCGTACATATGCACGTATGGTGATTTTTCATTCATAGAATGGATAGAATAATGAATATGGTTGTAAAATAATTGTAATAACATCACAGTATGTATAAGGTACTGGAGTTATTATTTTGGTATGGAAAAAAAACATAAAGAGGAAGTGTATATAGAAAAGAACTTTGAAAGAGGTGGTGAAATTATAACCTCTTTTTCAGGTGTTTCAATTTGAGTTAATAAAAAGGGCTCCTTAGGTTGGCTTTCTAATCAAAGTAAGGATTCTAGTTAAAATTGTGGGTATTTGGGAGTATATTTGAGTAGAGTTTGGCCGAGCCAAATGGAATTGGGGGTTTGATTTTGAGAGAAGGGTAAGTACCCATTTTATAAGAGAGGTGAGGGTCACTTTGGAAAAGAATGGAATATTATTTTCTAATACAATAATTTTCAGTTCATAATGGCTCAAAAATTATTTATTTCGACGCTAAGGTGGGTATGGGTCAAAATATTATCAACAAATTGGTTTTATACAGGTTTAGGTCACCATATTAACATTATATTTTATATTTAACTCTTAGTTAAGTAGTTTACTTTTTTCCGTGTATTCTAGTATTATTATATTATATGGATAATAATCTTACTATAAAATGCCAAGAGAACCCAAAAGTGGTTCATTAATGATATATCTATTATTATATATTTCCTTTGTCTAAACCTTATATTTTTATGATTATTATATCATTCCATAATAGAGTATTTGTTTTAAAAACTCAATTATGTCAAATTTGCCACTATTTAGTAATTGATTTTTTTTGAAATCATAACAACATGATTAATTTGAAAAAAAATTATTTTATAAACCCTAACATGTCATATTACTATATAAAATTAGTTTAATGTATCCAAATATTCAATTTACATTTATTTTTATATTTTTAACATCAATTATTTTAACCTTTCATTAAAAAGATAATTACGACTTCCTCATTGTGTCATAAATAAATTAAATTATTTAATGCATAAAAATTATAAATAAAATACCATTACATAATAAATCTATGTATATTTTTAATTAATATTTATAGTCTAATTTATCTTGTGTATATCCTTATATTAAAAAAACATTTCGTTATGAAAGTATGAATTTAACACTTTTAACTATTCTTTAAATAAAATAATAATAAATGTCCTAATATAATCCAAGTGGAATAAAGGATAATATTTCATCCCAAAGGTTTATTTTTGACTAATTTCACTAATAAAATATAATTAGAACATGTGTTAGGGTAATTATGGTATCATTTTTACCATTAATTACCCTATTTACTTTTAATCGTGGTAAATAAAAGTCAAAAGTTACTATTCACCAAAAAATATTTTCTTATTTTTGAACTTCATTTTACTTACTGATCTCAACTGTGTCTCTCATAGTTTTGAAATTCAATTCATAGAAGCGGTAAAATTATGTTTTATACAAATTTACAAATGCGCCTAGAAGGTGGGTAAAACATGGTAAAATGTTCAATAAAGTTTTATATATGTAATATTATTATAAAATGACTCAAATGAATTATATTGAACATATATAGGTATTATGTATCTATTTTTACTGAATATTAATATAAATAAAATATGAATTATTGAAATAAAAAGTTAGTTTTAATCAATAATGTAATGTTTTTCATTATTCATCAAAAATTGAATGTTTTCAGAAAAATACAAAAAATTCACCCTAAGCTTATTTCGATATTCGGAATTCAAAAATGAAGTCCGTTTTGAAAGATAAAATTTATAAAATTTCAAAATCTGGGTATTACTATTCAGAACAGCTAGTTTGATTGGTCACGGTGTGTTAAAACTCCTTGTTGTGTACAACGCGAGCTATTGCATTAATAAAATGGAAACATACCGTGGAGTCTTGGGGTGTTACATTATTCCCTCCAAATAAATTTGTCCTTGAAATTTCTAGAATACTACTGTAAAAAAAGATTTGGGTGGTTCTTCATCATAAGTTTCTCCGGTTCCCACGTTGTCTCTTCCATCTTATAGTTTCTCCATAGAACTTTTACCAGACGAGCCGTCCGGTTTCTCAACACTTATTCTCTGGTATCAAGAATTCTGATATGATATTCTCAACAAGAAAAGTTGGGTTGCAGTTCTATTTATTCAAATGAGATTACATGCATTGGGTCAGACATTTATTTCCAAAACAGTGATACGTGGAAAACATCATGAACATTAGAGAGACATTGTGCCATTGCCAAACGATAAGCTACAACTCCAATTTGTTCTAGAATTTCAAAAATCCCAATGTACCTAGGACTTAATTTACCTTTCTTACCGAATCGTATAACACCCTTCCATGAAGATACCTTCAAAAAAAAACATGATCACCTACATGAAATGAAAATCCTTAATTTTGTTATCAACATAGCTCTTTTTCCTACTCTGAGCATCTTTGATGTGGGTTTGGATAACCTTCACCTTTTCTATTGTTTCCTCAACAACTTCCGATCCTATGAGTTTTCTTTCACCAACATCATCCCAAAACGTTGGTGTGTGACATCTCTTTCCATATAATGCTTTATATGGTGCCATCTGAATAATTGAATGGAAGCTATTGTTATAGGAAAATTTACCAGAGGTAAATACTGATCCCACATACCTTGAAAATCAAGTGAGCAAGATCCCAACATGTCTTCTATAGTTTGAATAGTCCATTCTGATTGTCCATCAGTTTGTGGGTGGTAGGTAGTGCTCAAACGAAGTTCAGTATCTAGGGCCTTTTAAAGACTTTTCCAGAATCTTGATGTAAAATGGGGATCACGATCAGAAACAATTTATAGGGGGTACTCCATGAAGTCATAAAACTTACTTAATATATAGTCTCGCTAAACATTCAAGTGGTAAATCTTATCTTATAGAATCAAAATGTGCTGATTTGTATGATGATCAACAATGAACCGTATTCCATAATTCCTTCTAGGAGTCTTTGGTAGTCCCATGAAAAAGTCCATCTTAATATGATCCCATTTCCACTCAAGTATGAAAAGAGGTTTCATGACTGCTCTAGGATGTTTTCTTCCAACTTTCACTTGTTGACAAACCATACATCTTGACACAAAATTAGAAATCTCTCTCTTCATGTTGTCCCACCAAAAATGTTCCTTCAATTATCTATACATCTTAGTGCTACTAGGATGTATAGAGAAATTTGATCTATGAACATCATCTAACAATTCCCTTATTAGACCAGGTATGTCAGGTACACAAAGTATCTTCCCAAATTTCAAAATCCCATCTTCATATATGAATCTGATCAATCTCCCATCATTTATAGCTTTAATTATCCTTTTAAAATCCTCATCATCAGTCTGATAACTCTTTATTCATTCTAGTAAGGTTGGTTTGATAACAACTTGAAGAAATATTTATGTTTCACCTTCCATGATTATTACCATATCCATCTTTACTAGATCTATGAAAATAAGATCCATTTTAACTCTCATCTTGTTCAAAAATCCATGATCCTTTCTGTACGAAGAATATTCCACCATATTTTCCTTCCCCAGGTGGTAGTGTATAGTGCCATCATAATCCATGAGTAGTTCGAGCCATATCCTTTTCCTCATGTTGAGTTCTTTTTGTGATAAAATTTACTTCAAGCTCTTGGGATCAATATATATCTCACATTTTCACCATAGATATAATGTCTCTATATCATCAAAGAAAATATTATAGCTCCTAACTCAATATCAAGAGTGGGATTGTTTTTTTCATGAATTTTTAGCTTCTGTGATGCATAGGCAATAACTCTATCATTCTACATAAGGACACAACCAAGTCCCTTCTTTGACGCATCACAATAAATAACAAACTCCTCATTCCCCGATGGTAGAGTCAAGATAGGATCATTGAACAATATTCACTTCAATTATTCAAATCATTCTTCACACAATTTTCTCCAAAAAAAATTTAATCCCTTTATGTGTGAGATTGGTAAATGGGTTAACCAATTGAAAAAAATTATGGATGAAGCACTGATAATAACTTGCTAAACCAATAAAACTATGTACATTAGTAATACCTGTCGGTGTTGGACATTCATGGATTTCCTTGGTTGTTTAAGGATCAGAAAAAATTCCATCCTTAGAGACAATATGTTCAGGAAAATAAATCTCCTGAATCCATAATTTACATTGACTAAAATTCCCATATAATTCATTTCTTATGATGGTTTTTAGAAGAGTGCGCAAGTGATTTTCATGATCATCATATATTTTTGAGTAAACGAAAATATAATCAATAAATGTCACTAAAGTTTCATCAATATATTCCTTGAAAATGATATTCATTAGAACTATGAAAATAGAGGGTGCATTAGACAGTCCAAAATGGATTACTATAAACTCGTAATGCTCATAACTGTTTCGAAATACTAATTCAGAATGTCTTCCTTATTCACAAACAACTGATGATATCTAGATTAAAGGTCGATATTTGAAAAATATTGGGCTTCATGAAGTTGGTTTTATTAATCATCAGGGCGAGGTAGGGGATACATGTTCTTTATTGTTATATAATTGATCTCCCTTTAGTCAATTAACAACCTCATAGATCCATATTTCTTCTTAACAAAAAGAACAGGGACTACCCATGGATAAACACTAGGGAGAATAAATCTCTTATTACTCAATTACTCTAGTTGTTTCTTTAGTTTCACTAATTCCATATTGGCCACTGTATAAGGGGTATTCTATATGAGCATTGAACCAAGAATTAAATCAATGTAAAACTCAATTTATCATTCTGTAGGATGCCTAGGTAAATCGTCTGGAAACACATCAAAATATTTTTTTCACAATAGGTACATCCGATATTTGAACATTTCTTTCCTCACCCATAGTTATTTAATTTTCTTCCTCCCTAATAAGTTAATTTAGTTGAGCTATTGGGGGTGGATCTAGATAATAACCTGGTGGTGATGTTTCTGCTCTAATGATAATCATCATCGAAAATTGTAACCTCTTTCTTCTTACAATAAATTTTCACATCATGGTTCAAAAGCCAATACATACTGAGGATTATTTCAAATTCAGTCATCCGTATGATGATGAGATCAACAGATAAAGAATATTTATATGCCCAAATGGGGACTGATTCAAAAAACATTATTACAATGATACTTCCCTTAGGAGTTTTTACTAACAACTCCCTTGTTAAATAAAATTGGAAATATCTACTTTTCTTAAAAAACTGGGAATATATGAAACAATGTGATGATCAAGAATCAGATAATGCCTTGGATAACCATGAGGGAACCATTAAATTACCCACCACCACATCTTTCAGAGCTTGAAGCTCAGCAGTAGTGATCCCATAAGCTTGGCCTTGCTCCCATGTCCTTTTTTGAGGTAATTTTCTTTGGTGCTTAGTAAATTAATTTTTATGATTCCTCATTTCTCTAAAATTGTAGCATTCAACATTGAAAACCTTTTTCTTTCCCCTGTAATTACAATCTTGATGGCCTTTTTACCACACTTGTAACAGACTCCCATTCCCTTCAGGAAAGTACCAGGGAGTTTCTTCCCACATTTACTGAAGGATAGATATTCAACTTTTCCCTTATTCCACTTATTTCCATTTCTATAGTGTTCAGCAGATCTATTCTTCCCTTTCTTTGCTTTAAATTCGTAAGAATTAGAGAATTCCTTTTCTTTCTTGATAGAACATGAGACAATATCATTGTACAATTAGAAGGATTGTGAGACTAATGCTTGATGGAGAAATGGTTTTAACCTATCAAAGAATCGATCAATATGACTCCTTTGGTTACATATAAAATCTACTGCTTGCCTTTCTAACCTTTTAATGTTAGCCTCATACATTGCGAAATTACCATACTATTTTTTCCTTAGATTCAGATATTATCTTTCTATATCTTTTCAATGGTCACGAGGAAAGTATTTTTCTAATAAAATATCTTTAAACTACCTCAATTCTATATTTTACACTTTCATCATCTTCCTTTTTGTTTTGAATTAATGAAAACCATTGATCTGCATCTCTCATGAGGTGATAAACTGCAATTAAAACCTTTCCCATTTTGCTACTCTCCAAAGCATGAAATATTTTCTCTAAGGAACTTATCCATTGCTCAGATAAAAATGGGTTTTTAGCCCCATTAAATGTTTGTGGTTGTTACCTCATGAATCGATCTAACATTGATCCTCCACATTGTGGATTAGGGTGATTCATACGGGTAAGGTTATTATTCATAACCTGAGTGAGTTGTCCCAGTATTGCGATAAGATGATCAACACCAGTTGAATCCCCAGATCCACTATAATTATCTTGATTATGTGGGAAATCTCTACATGGATTACATGTGTTGATATTATAGAGACCCAAATCTTGATTAACATAGACATTTCATTACTTTTTCAGAATATTTAATAAATGAAAAAAACAAATGTCCAAAGACTGTATTAGTTTAGTGTACTTGGAAACTCGAAACATAATCTTCTAATCATGGTGAAAGATCTTCAACATCTCCCATAAAGATCTTCCACTTTTGTTTTCTTATCTAAAAAATTTCTTTATATCCTCGGGAAAATAAAACATAAAAAGGGTGAGATCAAATGATCGGTAAGGGTAAACATGGAGTAAATAAAACAAATCCCTAAACTTTTGAACGTAAGAACATGAACATAAAACATCAAAATCATGAGTAATGACATAAATCTTTGTAGTGAATAAGGAATAGATAATAAAAGAACATTATCCATGATAAAATATCATGGGAATAAAACATGTAATTTTCGCAACCATTAATCACATGTCATGATTTCCATAGTATCCAAGGCATTGCTGCGAAGACCATCATAGTGGACAAAGTCCATTACTGAACCGGGTTTAATTGCCATTCCAGCATTGTCTATCTCATGAGATATAAATCTATACTCAATGAATTAGAGGCAGATATAGGACCCACCCATATCATAATGAAATCATTCTTATGGGTGTCACAAAATAAACATAATTCATTCATAATAACCCAAAGAACAAAATGGGTTTCATAAACATCATCCCATCATAATGTAATCCATATAAGACAAATGGATATCATTTCATCATAAGAAGAATAAAACCATGTAAATAATATAGACATTATAATTGAAACATAATCATAGTAAATAATTTCATATTATATGGAAAATAGTTTTGACAAAACACTTGAAAATAATTTTTGAGGAAAACATCCTTTCTTCTTAAAAATCATTTCCTTTTAACAAAATTTCATTCACTGTTAAAAGAAAAGGATTTTGTTGAAAATAATTGTGAAAAATTGTAGAGTAAGATTCATTAAAATTAGGGATTATGACACCGTAAAAATCGGTTCATGCCCTATAATTTAAAAAACATTCTCCTCAAACTTTTGACAGAAAAGTCAAAAAGTTCCTCATATGGTAAACAAAAGAATAATTCCTTCCATAAAACAATGTAAAATTTAAAGAGGGGTAAAAATGACTTTAAAAATACATGAAAGAATATTAAACACTTTATGATAAACATTTTATGGACATGGATGAAAAATATAACCCCAGTAAATACTTACATATAAGCAATCTCAGATAAAAATGAGATTGCCAAATTATCCCTTACCTTATGTATAGTTTCTTCTATATGTGTCTGAGACTCATGTATATTTGGGTTAAACATATTATTAACTTGTAACATAACCACAATAATATATATGATATCATATGTGATTCACTTGTGACTTTATATTACCTGTTCTTTTGTAAATTCCATGTTAAAGCAGCGTTTTGGGTAAAATCATTTTATTTATCGTACATGTTTCAACTTGTTGTTCTTGATATTACTACTTATAGACTGATTTTATTAATTCCAGAATTTAAAAGATTATTTATATATAATCTATATTCATAATATAAATATATATGATAGATTGATAAATGGAATGAAATACGCCATTCATGGAGACGGTTGGCCCTACGTATGCATGAATGCTTTTTCGTTTCCTTGTTGAATTGAATGGAATTAAGTAAATGAAACATATATGTATATAAATCCAGTATTATTATTATTTAATATATTTCATTATTATTTATTATATATACTTTATAATCATACATGAATGGTTTATCATGGAAAATGAATCTCATCGCGTTCGTGGAGACGGCAGTCCATACGTACGCATGAGCGACAATATCATTCTCTTGATATTAAAATAGTATATAATTGGATGATATATCATATATAAATAATCATCATAATGTTATATTTATTATTTATATCATTTATACTCATTATTATACCCATCCAAATGATGAAATGTTTGAATAAAATATTACACCATGACGTGGAGACAGTAAGCTGTACGTACGCACATGTTGTGACTTTTTTATTCATAGGATGGATAAAATAACTAATATGGTTGTACCATTTTTTTAATAACATATTAGTATATATAATATACTGGTGTTATTATTTTATAATGGAAACAACAAAGAAGGAGGATGTGGAAGAAGAAAGGAACTTGAAATAAGTTGTGAGATATTTACCTCTTCCTCGGGTTCTTCCTTTTGATTTGATCAAAAGGGCTCCTTAGGTTGGAATTATGAATAAAGTAAGGCCTCTATGATGAATTTAGGATAGTTGAGAGGGTATTTGGGTAGGGGTTGGCCGATCCAAATGGCTTTGTATGTGTGAATTAGAAATAAGGGTGAGTGTCCTTTTAAAAGAGGGGTGAGGGGCACATTAGGAAAAACTTAAAATATTATTTTCTAATAAATTACTATTCCATTTATAATGGCTCAAAAGTGACATATATTGAGTCTAGTTTGGGTATGGGTCTACATCCTTTAAACCAATAGGTTTTAGACAAGTTTAGGTTACCATTTTAACCTTATAATTTAGATTTAACTCTAAGTTAAATAATTTAACTTTTACCGTGTGTTCTTGTATTCTTACACTATATGGTTAATAATCCTTCTATAAACTACCAATCGAACCCCAATTGGTTCATTAATGTCATATATATTATTATATAATTATTTTGGCCAAACCTTATATTTTTAGAACTATTATATCAATTAATAATATAATATTTTTTTAAAAAACACTTTTATGTCAATTTTGACACTATTTGGTAGTTGGTTTTTGATAAATTCATAACAGAATTATTACTTAAAATAAAATTATTCTAACCAACCCTAATATGCTATAGTGACGTATAAAATTAGTTTAATTCATAAAAAGTCTCAAATTACATTTATTTGGGTATTTATAATATCAATTATGTTAATATTTCATTAATAAGGTAATTAATGCATCATCATTGTGTCATAAATAAATTAAATTATTTAATGCCTAAAAATATAAAAAAAATACCATTATGTATGAAATCTTTTTATATTTCTAATGAATATTTATATATGAATTTATCTTATGTATAACCCTATACTAAAAATATTTTAATTATTAATCTTAGATTTTAACTATTTTAACTCTTCTAAAAAATAATAATAAATATAATAATAAATGTCCTAATATAATCCAAGTGGACCTAAAGGGTAATATTTTATTCATAAGGTTGTTTTTGGTCGAATTACACTTATCCAATAGAATTAGGATATGTGTTAGGGTAATAATTATATCATTTTTACCCTTAATTACCCTATTTAATTTTAACCATGGCAAATAAAAGTTAAAAGTTACTATTCAGCAAAAAATATTTTCATCTCATTAAACCAAATTTTACTTACTAATATCAACAGTGAATCTTGGATTTTTGGAATTCAAATCACAGAAGTGGTAAAATTATTTTTTATGTAAATTTGCAAATGCTCCTAAGAGGTGGGTAAAAGGTTGTAAAAAGTTCATTTTTTTATATATTTAATATTATTATAAAATGACTCCAATGAATCACATTGAACTTATATAGGTATTATGTATCTATTTTTAGATAAAATAAATTTAAATAAAATAAATCATTATTTAAATAAAATGTTGGTTATAACCAATAACTTAGTGTTTTCACTATTCATAAAAAATGAAATTTTTCAGAAAAATACCAAAAATTCACCTGATGTTAATTTCGATATTCCCAATCAAAAAATGAAGTCCATTTTAAAAGATAAAATTTATATGATTTAGAAAAGTGGGTATTACTATTCATAACGACTAGTTTATATAATATTTTAATAAATTATCATTGTTTAGTGAAACTCGGTATTGTGTACAACACAAGCTATCGAGGAAGGATACTCTTGTGTGTAACGCATGACAAGAATATTGTTGCATATACTACAAGCTAATAAGGTGTTGCTTACAGCACAAGATAATCTTTGTGTAGCGTACAACACAGGACACCAAAGAAATTAAAAATAATATTTCACCTAAAATATCATGGTGTTACATTCCACCCCCCTTAAAATGAATTTCTTCCTCAATATTCATCGGGGTTATAAATAGTTTACTACTTGAAAGTTTATTTAATAGAAACCCACATCATAAAAAGGAATACTAAAACCTAATTTAAAAAAACTAATGTACGATACATAACGATTACCCAAATTAACTCATCACTGGGTTTCCACATAGAAGAACATAAGAGAAAATATGGATATGGAAGAGAAATCTAACCATAAATTTCTAATGGGGAGTGGTAGAGAACATGGTTATAAAAAATACAACAAATCATAAAGCCATAAAATTTGTGATGATCTAAGGTACCATCTAGGACAACGTTTTTGGTTTTCAAGATCATTTCCCTAAAGTTGATAAATTTTTGAACAAGGATAAATACTTACTTGATTTCAGTGTAATATCATCGTTGGTCATTCCATTAAAAATTTCCACTTCATCTCTTATTTAAAGAAATGAAGTTGAATTTTTCCTTCTTGAAATGTTAGCAGATCATGCGATAGAATGATAAGTCATTCCATCTATCGCAAACAAAAGGTTAACAAAAGTTATTAAATATACATAAGTCCATCTATGGTGAGATTAATCGTATATGGTTCCTAAAATGTACTTATTATTCATATATCATACCACTAAATAAAATAAAACTAATTTATACTAACCAGGGATTTCCTGTAGGCTAGTGGTAGGAGATAAAGGCCTGTCACACTTCGGTTGTACGTTCGATTCCCACATCCTTACCCGACATGATGGGTTATCACCCATCCTATGAGTTATCGTTTTTCTAAAATTATACTATTATAACATTTCAGAAAATATATAAAAAATTTATAGCCTTAAGAAATACTATATGATGTCTAATTTAATCCATTCCAACATTTAGGCTTATCGAAAATACTTCTGTCCAATTACTATAAATGTCATCTACCGAGAATGTGAATTTCTTCATTTATCCCCCATATATAATAAGATATATCTCTTTGGTCAGATTCAAAACATTTTAATTCCTTAATCATGTATTATCTTGAAACATGAATTACCATAGAATCTTTGTGAAAACATGAATGTTGTCAAAAGTCTACTCTTTCCACATTCCAAAATCCCAAAACTTCTATATACTGAAACCATGATATCACTTTATCCTTGTATAAGTCAGGAGCTCATTAATACTGTCAAAAATTACATTATCTATTTATCCATTCATTTGGAGCATATCATCTGCATTCCAAAAATAGTTCAATCACTTTTAATTGTTACTAGAATCCTACAATTATTGAAAACCACAATAACCAATACATACATATTCCAATATTCCATGATACTATAAATGACATTCCACATTACTATTTTGGAATCCCGTTACATAAAAACTTAATCATTCCACCACTTTGCTGTCATATTCAACGTCAACAATAGTGATCGCATTTGACTTCCCTTTTTTCTTTTCCTAAAGAGGTTGTTGATGTCGATCATCATTAACCCTTGGATTAGGGCATTGGTTAGCATAATGTCCCATTTCCTTGCACTTGTAGCATTGAAGTGTTGGTGGTGCATTCTCTGTAGTCTTTTCTCCATTCACATCATTATCTAACTTTTTCCCATTACTTCGGCACTCAGCTACTCGATGAACTTCTTTTCCACACTTAAAACTTTTTCTAGTCCATTTAAGACAATCTCCACCATGCTTATTTCCACACTTTGAGCATAACAAAACATTTTTCTTCTTTTTACCATAGTTTTGATATTTTTACTTGAACTCCATCTTTTGTTTCTTGTCAAAACCAGGAGATGGATATGTAACACCAACTTATAGTTCTACCTTGATATCACACCGCACAATTTCTTTGTAGCTACTGAAGTCTCTTATAGCTAATTCCATTCGAAGACTTGGTTTTAAGCCACTGAAGAATCGATCAACTTTACTTTCAGGTTGGATAATAAAACTAGAAGCATACCTTTCAAGCCTTGTAAAATTTTCCTCATATGTACTAAAAAATTCATCATCCTTTTTCTTATGCTCAAGGAACTCCTTTTCCATCGTTGTTCAAAGAATATGAGGGAAGTACTTACTGAAAAACAAGTTCTTGAACTCATCCCATTCCATGGATTCAATTTCATCTTAGGGCCTCGTATTATTAATTAGAGTCAACCACTGGTCTGCTTCACCTTTTAAACGATAAATAGCCAGAATGACTTTTTCATGTTCTTAATAGAGAAGTATGGAAAATATCTTTTCAACGGTACTGATCCATTGTTCAGCAACAAGTGGATCAGAAGACCCACTGAAAGAAGGGGGACGTTGCCTTATGAAGGACTCAATATAATATTGTTCCCTTCTCTACTCATTTGGAAGTGCAGAATGATTCATAGCTTGTGTAAGTATAACAATAAGATTTTTCACTCCATATCCCATAACATTGGTTTGTTCCGGAGGAAAATAATTGCATTGTCCATTACATTGATCAACAAGGTTTCTTTCGGGTTCTAGCCATCGTCTAAAACCCAAAAAGAATAGTTTGAGATGAACAAAATCATACCATGAAAACAACATAATGAAGGTGCAGTACCTTAAATATATAACATCTTAGGTTTAATTCTAAGATTTTTATTGTAATTATAGGAATATAACCTATACTTATACTTAACCTTAGACACATCCCTAGACATACATTAGAAATATCTCTAGGTATATCAGCAAAGTTTTCACATCCTAGTTTCCAATGGTTAACTAAAACTTCACTATGATACCAACTGTAGATACCCAAATCTTGAAATACATAGACATTACATTACTTTTGAGGAATAATTAATACATGGAAAAAACAAATGCCTAAAGACCTTATTAGTTTTGTGTATTTGGAAACTCAGAACATAATCTTATAATCATGGTGAAAGATCATCAATATCTCCCATAAAGTTCTTCACGTTTGTTTTTCTTACCTAAAACTATTTTTTATATCCGGGGGAAAAGAAAACATAAAATGGGTGAGCTCAATTGATCAGTAAGGGTAAACATGGAGAACATAAAACAATCCCTAAACTTTTGAACATAAGAACATGAACATAAAACATCAACATCGTGAGTAATGACATAAATCATGGCAGTGTATAAGGCATAGATCATAAAGGAACATTATCCATGATAAAATATCATGGGAATAAAACATGTAATTGTGGAATCCATTAAGCACATGTTATGATTTCCATAGTAGCCAAGGAATTGCTTCCAAGACCATCATAGTGGACAAAGTCCATTACTGAACTAGGTTTACTTGTCATTCTAGCCCTGTCTATATCATGAGATATAAATCCTTACCCATTTTATTGGAGGGAGATATAGGTCCCACCCATCTCATAATGAAATAATTCTTATAGGTTCCACAAAATAAACATAATTCATTCATCATAACCCAAAGAATAAAATGTGTTTCGTAAACATCATCCAATCATAACGTAAACCATATAAAACAAATGGATATCATTTCATCATAAGAGGAATAAAACCATGTAATTAATAGAGATATTATACTTGAAACATAATCATACTAAATAATGTCAACTTAGATGGAAAATAGTTTTGAAAAAACACTTAAAAATAATTCTTGAGGAAAGCATCCTTTATTCTTCAAAATAATTTTCTTTTCACAAAATGCCATTCATGGTTAAATGAAATGTATTTTGTTGAAATTAATCATGAAAAATTATAGAGTAAGCTTCATGAAAATCAGGAGTTATGAAACTGTAAAAATCCATTCGTACCCTATAAGTTAAAAAAAACATTCTCCTAGTACTTTTGCCGGAAATGTCAAAAAGTTTCTCATATGGAAAACAAAAGAAAGATTCCTTCCATAACACAATGTAAAAGTAAAAGACGGGGTAAAAATGAATTTAAACATACATTTATGAATATTAAACACTTTATGAAAAAAAAATTATGGACATGGATGATAAATATAACCCCAATAAATACTTACGTATAAGAAATCTTGGATAAAAATGGGATTGCAAAATTACCCCTAACCTTATGTACAATTTTTCCATATGTGTCCGAGACTCCGGTATAGTGGGTTTAAAAATATTATTAACTTTTAAAATAACCAAAATAATATTTATGATGTCATATATGATTCACTTGTGACTTTATATTACTCATTCTTTTGTAAATTCCATGTTAAAGTTGGGTTTTGGGTAAAATCATTTTATTTAACGTACATGTTTCGACTTTTTGTTCTTGATATTAGTACTTATAACCTGATTTAATTAATTCCAGAATTTAAAAAATTATTTATATATAATATATATTCAGAATATAAATATATATTCAGAATATAAATATATATGATAGATCGATAAATGGAATGAAATACACCGTTCAAGAAGACGGTAGGCCGTACGTACGCATGAACGCTATTTTCGTTTCCTTATTGAATTGAATGGAATTAAGTAAATGAAACATATATGTAAATAAATCTAGTATCACTATTATGTAATATATTTCATGATTATTTATTTTATATACTTTATAATCATACTTGAATGGTTAATCATGTAAAATGAATCTCATCGCGTTCGTGGAGACGGGAGTCCGTACGTACACATGAGCGACAATATCATTATTTTGATATTAAAATAATATATAATTGGATGGTATATCATATATACAGAATCATAATAATGTTATATTTACTATTTATATCATTTATACTCATTATTATACCCACCCAAATGATGAAATGTTTGAATAAAAAACTACACCACGACGTGGAGACGGTAAGCCATACGTACGCACCTGTGGTGACTTTTTCATTCATAGGATGGATAAAATAACTAATATGGTTGCAACATTTTTATAATAACATAAAATTATATAGAATATACTGGAGTTATTATTTTATAATGGAAACAACAAAGAAGGAGGAAGAGGAAGAAGAAATGATCTTGAAATAGGTTCTGAAATATTTACCTCTTCCTCGGGTTCTTCCTTTTGATTTTATGAAAAGGGATCCATAGAATGGTTTTATGACTAAAGTAAGGCCTCTAGGATGAAGGGAGAACAGTTTAAGGGATATTTGGGCAGGGGTCGGCAGAGCCAAATGGCTTTGGTGGTGTGAATTAGAGAGAAGGGGGAGTGCCCTTTTATAAGATGGGTGAGGGGAACATTAAGAAAAACTTAAAATATTATTTTATAATAAATTCATATTCAGTTTATAATGGATAAAAAGTGACTTATTTAGAGTCCAGGGTGGGGATGTGTCTAAATCCTCTAAAACAATAGGTTTTATACATGTTTAGGTTACCATTTTAACCTTATTATTTAGATTTAACTCTAAGTTAAATAATTTAACTTTTACCATGTCTTCTTGTATTCTTACATTATTTGGTTAATAATATTACTATTAACTGCCAATAGAACCCAAATTGGTTTTTTAATGTCATATATATTATTATATAAGTCTTTTGGGTGATCCTTAAATTTTTTGGACCGTTATACCAATTAATAATATAATATTTTTTTTAAAAAACTCTTTTATGTCAATTTGGACACTATTTGGTATTTTGTTTTTTATAAATTCATAACTGCATTATTAATTCAAAAATAATTTATATAACCAACCCTAATATGTTATAGTAACATATAAAATTAGTGCAATTCATAAAAATTCTCAAATTACATTTATTTGTGTAGTTATAATATCAATTATGTTAATATTTCATTAATAAGGTAATTACTACATCATCATTATGTCATAAATAAATTTCATTATTTAATTTCTAAAAAGTATAAATAAAATACCATTATGTAGGAAATATTTTTAGCTTTCTAATGAATATTTATAGTTGAATTTATTTTATGTATAACCCTATATTAAAAATGTTTTAGTTATTAAACTTTAATTTTAACTATTTTTACTCTTCTAAAAAACAAAAATAATAAATGTCCTAATCTAATACATGTGGACCTAAAGGGTAATATTTTATTCCTAAGGTAGTTTTTCTGTCGAATTACAGTTATCCAATATAATTAGGACATGTTTTAGGGTATTAAAAATATCATTTTTACCCTTAATTACCATATTTAATTTTAACCGTGGTAAATAAAAGTTAAAAGTTACTATTCACCAAAAATTATTTTCTTCTCATTGAATCACATTTTACTTACTAATATCAACCTTTTATCTCGGTTTTTTGAAATTCAACTCACAGAATTGGTAAAATTATATTTTCTATAAATTCACAAATGCTCCTAGGAGGTGGGTAAAAGACGGTAAAAAGTTCAATAAAATTTTTATATATCTAAAATTATTATAAAATGACTCCAATGAATCACATTGAACTTATATAGGTATTATGTATTAAGTTTGACCAAAAATAAATTAAAATTAAATAAATGATTATTTAAATAAAAAATCGGTTTTAACCAATAACTAAGTGTTTTCACTATTCATCAAAAATTGAAATTTTTCAGAAAAATACCAAAAATTCACCCTAGGATAATTATGATATTAAAAATCCAAAAATGAAGACCATTTTGAAAGATAAAATTTACAAAATTTTAAAAAGTGGGTATTACTATTCATAAAGACTAGTTTATATAATATTTTAATAGCATATCGTTGTTTAGTGAAACTCGGTATTGCATACAACGCAAGCTATCGAGGAAGGTTTCTATGGTGTGTAATGAAAGCCAAGAATAGTGTTGCATATACTACAAGCTAATACTGTGTTGTGTATACTGCAAGATAATCTTGGTGTAGCGTACAACACAAGACATCAAAGAAATTAAAAATAATATTTCTCATAAAATCTCTGGGTTTTACAGATATAGTTTCCATTCCTTCCACTAGGTGTCATTTCTAAACAATGGTATACACTAGATTATTTTATGAATCACAATACATAAATCCAAACTTGTAAAATACTTTACATAAATTAAAGAGTTTATGGTTATAATCCACAATCATAATTTTTTTTCATTGATGAGGTATATACTCATTAATCATTAATAATGGTTTGTAAAGAAAATGTGAATTATCCTAAGTATATCCCTAGGAATGTCATAACCAAGAGCGAAACAAGGCCTGTTATCGTATATTAAGATACCCCAGGTCAAGCCTAAAACTCTTTTTCAGAGTTTTCACTCCTAGGCACATATGTATAAGAGCTACCTGTACCTGCTCATATCCATACTTGGATGTATTTCTTTGAAAATACACAAAATATATACATTACCAAAATTTTAGGAAGTTCTTCTATACTTATACTAAAAGTATATCTTAGGGTAATGTTATCTAATAAAAGTTTTTCTAAATATAGATTCCATGGTTTGTACTAAACATGCTCTGATACGAACTACAACACCCTGAACCCTGTTACCTAGTGTCGGTGCATTATTACATAACATTGGCATGATACAAGGAATCATGTCCCGAAACACCAATAAGTTTAGTAGATTTGGAAGTACTAGATACATACATAAGTTTTGCATTATATCATGAGATAAAAACAACAACAACATTTTTCCCCATATGAACAAACTTATATCCCTTTGCCTATCCCTGCATTTCAACCATCAAATGCTTCTTCACATCATGGGAAAAATAATACATAGAAAGGGGTGAGCTCAGATGCTCAGTAAGGATAACAATATAGTGGAAAATTTCATAAATAAGCATAAACATTTAAGGCAATGTATAAGACTAAAACTTAAGCCTTTAAAATTTAAAACTACAGCATAATATGGAAAATATAAATCAATTAATTCCATTTACTTATTCACATGGATATTCTACTAGTCGAATAATCACATTCAATATCAATAACCAATTTCATAATGATGGAATGCATAATACCGGACATCATAACCACATAGTCAAGGCCTCATTCCAAGACTACAAATAAGATTTTGTCAGGGCCTTGTTCCAAGATACTAGTTTATCTTATAAGACCTACTGATGCATCGAGGAGCTATAGCGGGCTTCACCCATCAAATACTAAATCCAATACATTCCTTATATGAAAAGGTTTAAACATAGCATAAAAATTCATATTAAAACTAGCATACGAAATGTCAATACTTTTTCCATAAACCATGAATGGTATAAAAATAACACATCCATAGTCAAACATATCACAAAAACTTCAATACAATATGGAAGATTTGTATCATAATAAATCAACTTCAAACAATTTTAAAATCCATCAAAGGATTTTGACATAGATGAAATGAAAACTATTTGAATGAAATACCTCTTTCAATTTTTAAATAATTTAAAAGTCACATAATTATAAAAGAAACCAATTATTTTGAAAATATTATTATAATCATGTAAGGGAAGCTTCTAAGGTGTTATAATAGTGGAAAATAGATGCACCCACCGTATATGTTAAAAAACATTCTTCCCTTAATATTATCGAAAAACTCGTAAAAAACCTTGTTTGGAAACTAACAGAGTGATTCCTTTATAAACATCTTATATAAAGTCAAAAAATGGTATAAATGAATTTAAACCATATTCTAGGAACTAGTAAAAATGTTTTGAAATAAATTTTTAATAACCACAGATGTGGATGATAGAGAGGTCCTAGTAGATACTTATGTATAAACAACCTCGAATAATGAAGAGATTATAGAATTAACCCTTACCATGTACTTTTCCTTGGTCGAGGGTACGTTAACCTCATATATAATAGTTAAATAATATTTATTAAATTATTCAAGAACCACAAAATTAAATATGATATCATATATGATCTTCTAATATTGCTTTGTTAATAATATTTCATTAGTATCATCGTTTTTAGTGTTAACTGATTCATTTTCCTTTATATGTTTCATTATAGAAGTCATTCTTGTTATGGAAAATATGTATTTGATTCAGATCCAGAATAATATTATGTTTATAAAATTTATTTTTTAATCATAAAATGATATTTATTCTTGAATGGTTACGATTGGGAATAAATATCATCACGTTCGTGTAGACGGTATTCTGTACGTGCGCACAATTAACAATACCATTCTATTAATGGTGGAATCAGATGTAATTGGATGGTATATCATATATAACGAATCACCAACATTTTATATTTATTATTTAAATAAATTATACTCATTATTATACCCATTCAAATATTTTAGTGTTTGAATAACAAACTACACCACGACGTGGAGACAGTAAGCCGTACGTACGCATTTATTGTGATTTATCATTTATAGGATGGATAAAATAATGAATATGGTTGTAAAATATTTATAATAACATCACATTATGTATTAGGTATTAAATTTATTATTTTGGTATGTAAACAACAAATAAATAGGAAGTGTAAGATGAAAAGAACTTTGAAGGAGGTGGTTAAAGTATTACCTCTTATTTGGGTGTTTCCTTTTGAGTTGATCACAAGGGATCCTTTGGACGGCTTTGTGATTAAAGTAAAGCTTATAGGTATAATTTAGGGTAGTTGGGAGTATATTTGAGCCTGGGTTGGTCATCCAAATGACTTTGGAGGTGTGATTTTGAGAGAAGGGGGAGTACCCATTTTATAAGAGAAGTGAGGGTCACTTTAGGAAAATCATGAAATATTATTATATTATACAATCGTATTTGGTTTATAATGGCTCCAAAAAGATTTATTTTGAGGATAAGGTGCGGATGGGTCGAAATCCTCCAAACCAATAGGTTTTAGATTGGTTTATGTCACCATATTATCCTTATCTTTTATATTTAACTCTTAGTTAAATAGTTTAACTTTTGACATGTATTCTTATATTATTATATTATATGGTTAATAATCATACTATAAAATTCCAAGAGAGACTCAAGTGGTTCATTAATGATATATATTATTATATATGTCCTTTTTCCAAACCTTATATTTTTAGGACTATTATATCATTTCATAATATAGTATTTGTTTTTAAAACTCATTTATGTCAATTTTGACACAATTTCATAATTTATTTTTTTGGAAGTAATGAAAGCATGATTACATAGAAAATAATTCCTTTAATTAACCGTAACATGGAGTATTAATATATAAAATTATTTGATGGCATAAAAAGTAACAATTTATATTTATTTAGATATTTATAACATCAATTATTTTAACAATTAATTAAAAAGGTAATTAATGTATCATCATTCTGTCATAAATAAATTTAATTATTTAATATCTAAAAATTATAAATAAAATATAATTATATAGGAAATATTTTTATCTTTATAATAAATATTTATAGTTGAATTTATCTCATGTATAACCCTATATTAAAAAATATTTAGTTATGAAAATTTGAATTTGACACTATTAACTCTTCCTTAAATAAAATAATTATAAATGACATAATAAAATATAATTTGACCAAAAGGATCATGGTTTATTTACAAGGATGATTTTTTCCTGAATACACTTATCCAATATAATCATGACATGTGTTTGAATAATTATAATATCCTTTTTACCTTTAATTACCCAATTTATTTTTAACTGTGGTAAATAAAATTCAAAAGTTACTATTCACAAAAATTATTTTCATCTTATGAAACCACATTTTACTTACTGATGTCGATAGTTTATCTCATATTTTTGAAATTCAATTTACAGAAGCGGTAAAATTACGTTTTATACAAATTTTTAAATGCACCTAGAAGGGGGGTAAAAGATGATAAAAAGTTCAATAAACTTCTATAAATCTAATATTATTATAAAATCACTAAAATGAATTAAATTGAACATATACATGTATTATGTATCTATTTTTAGAAAATATAAATTTAAATATTAATTATTTAAATAAAAAGTCGGTTTTAAACAATAACACAGAGTTTTTCACCATTCATCAAAAATTGAAAGTTTAGTGTAAAATACCAAAAATTCACCCTAGGATAATTTTGATATTACGTATTCAAAATTGAATTCCATTTTAAAAAATAAAATTTATAAATTTTCAAAAAGTTTGTATTACTATTCATGATGGCTAGTTTGATTGGTCATAGAGTGTTAAAACTCCAAGTTGCATACAACGCAAGCTATTGCATTAATTAGATGGAAACATACCATGGAAGCTTGGGGTGTTACAATTTTCTTAATGTATCAAAACAATCAGAATTCATTTCCTTGATTTTTAGTATGTCAGTTGTGTTTTTCTACAAATATACCATTCCAAACCAAAAACATGACATTTGAGTAATATCGGTAGCATCGTGCCTCAGTTTGATGTGAGACTACTTTATACATGTTAGAAAGGACCAACAAATCGTTATCCTTAATTTGGAAGACAATATGAGTGTGTTTTCATGGATTTCAGTGAGTGACATGTTTTAAACTAAAATGTCAATTTTAAATTGATAGGGGACACTTTTAGTCACATCGGTCACACCGTTCGTCAGATATTGGTGTTCTTGATTCCTACAAGCCACAATTGACTCGTGTCTTAGTGTCTTAGTGTAGCGAAACTGTTCGAATGAATTTTATTAGTTTTTAGGATGTCAGTTGTCTTTTTTACAATAATTAAGGTCAATTTTAAATAAAAAGACACATTTGGAGTCATATTGGTGACATTGTGTGTCATATTTAGGTTTCGTTGATTCCTATACGTCAAAAATGGTTTCTATATCATTATATTAAAGTATCAAAACAATGAGAATGCATTTCCTCCATTTTCAGTATGTCAGTTAAGTTTTCTTAAAAAAATGTCATTTAAAACTGAAAACATGCAATTTGAGTCATACCAGTCATATTGTGCATTGTTTTGATGTAAGACCACTTCATACATGTCACAAAGGACTTATGAATTACTTTCCTTAATTTGGAAGACAATCAGAGCACTTTTTCTATGTTTTCATTGAGTGACACATTTTGAGTTAAAAAGTCAATTTTAAACTCATAGCGAACACATTTAGTTAAACCAGTCACACCATTCATTGTATTGCAGTGGGGTTGATTCATACATCTCACAACTAACTCATGGATCATCATCCTAAAGTATTAAAAAAAATATTATTGCATTTTTGTGGATTTTAGTATGTCAGTTGTGTTTTATTACTTGAATTAGTGTAATTTTAAATAACAAGACACATTTGGAGTCATACCAATGACACCGTTCATCAGATTAAGTTAGTTTAAATTCCTTTACATAAAAAGTTATTGAAGGATAATTTTCCTAAAGTATCAAAACAATCAGAATGCATTTCCTCAATTTTCAGTATGTTAGTTGTGTTTTTTTTACTAAAATGTCATTTCAAACTGAAAACCTGCAATTTGAGTCATACCGGTCACATTATGCGTTGGTTTGACCTAAGACTCCTTCATACATGTCACAAAGGACATACAAATCATTATCCTTTATTTGGTAGAAAATCAGAGCGTGTTTTTTTGGGTTTTAGTGAGTGACATGTTTTGAACTAAAATGTCAATTTTAAACTGATAGCAGACACTTTTAGTTACACCGATTATACCGTTCAACAGATTGAGGTGGGGTTGATTTTTACAGGTCACAACTAACTCACTGATCATTTTCCTAATGTATCAAAACAAACCAAATGCATTTGATTAGTTTTTAATATGTCATTTATGTTTTTTTACTTGAATTAATGTCAATTTTAAATAACAAGATCAGTTGGAGTCATACCGTTGACACCATGTGTCGAATGGAGGTGTGGTTGATTTCTACACGTCAAAAATGACTGATAGATCTTTCCCTTAAATTATAAAAACAATTGGATGGAATTTCATTTATCGACTTTCCAAATCCCATCATTGTGGTCTCCTATGACATACAAAATGTTGTCTACACTGGGACCCCTGTGAAATGATTGCGACATCCCAATGAAAGCGTTATCCTCTTTTGAATTTTAATCTCACTCTTTAGTTGTTTTGGTCGATAACAGAACAATTGATAAGTTCTAGTTTACAAGATCTGGAGCATAAAATACTTGTACTGCTTGTGATGGCATTATAAAAAGTTGGTATTTGTACCCTTCCTTACTAAAATAAACTTTCCCAAATCCCAACTCATCTAATTTAAAATCACTTCTATTATCAACCCACCTGTATTTAAATATAGGCACTTGTAATGTCGTATAATCTAAATCCCATATTTTTTCGATGATGCCAAAATATAAAATATTCGTGTAAATTGGATTTCTGTCCCTAGCACCAGAAACATGCATCGCTTCGATCACAAGTGTAACTCCTCTATTATATATGGTACTGTCTTTAACATTTTCATTAGTATAGAATGTTTAACCATTAATTACATAATCATTGTAAGATAATACGTACACACTTGTTCCTCCATCTGGACATCGAAGTCGTTCTGAAATTGAGTTTGTATTTACCTTTGAATCCATAAAAATATGGACATAAAACCATTATATAAACTTTGATTATGTTTATTTGATATCCATTTTTCTGATCGTGATGGATTCTAATCCCTAATAATTGTTTTGTGGGTTTCAACTTATGGGTCAATGTCCAAACTATTATGCAGAATGTAAAGGTGGGCCTGATCCTGATATGTAGTATTGATTGTGACGACCTCCTTTCAAGAAATTCCTTCACCCGTAAGTCACCCAGTGTGATGAGTTTTCATTAGACCAATGCATTTCACACTGTATAGGTATTCAGTACCGAAATAAATGGATTCCACAAAGATATAACACTCCACAATACTATCCACTATCCAATTTCAATTTTTGACATACTGTATCAAAATCTTCATATACCGTTCAACGGGATACATCTGTCTATAGTGCACATGACCACATAGATTAATCTCTCCCACCATGTGAACCATCAAATTAACTATCATATCAAAGAATCTCAGTGGAAAATACATTCCCAATTCACATAATATAATGACAATTTCTCATTCTATAGTCAGAAATTTCACTAGTTCTATAACATTTATACATTTATCTTTGAATAAGAAACAAAGCTTCTTTAATGTACGATAGGAATTCTTAGAAAAATTGAAATGTAAATCTATAGGAATTAGACCACGCATCAAAACATGGTAGTGATGTGATTTTAGGTATTTTAATTTTAAATTGTGTCTTTACATGATGTTCTTGATATTTGATGAATACCCCTCTAGAACCTTTACATCATTCAAGAAGTTGCAAAACCTGTATCTCTCCTTGGAAATAATGTAAGGAGGAAGAGGAAGAAATGTTTGTTTTTCTCCATTCACTGGTGAAAAATATTATCATATTACTAGGTCAACCATGCCCAACCAATACCTAATTAAATCCTTTCTTTTACTAGGTGCATTTAGCAACGTTCCGATGACACTATCACATACATTTTTTTCAACATGCATAACATAAAGAAAATGTATAATGTGAAGGCAATTATAGTATGGTAATTAAAAAAACTAATTTCTTTTTACAAGTGATTTTCATAAGGTTTTTCAAAAACGATTTACCAAAAGTAGTGTCCACATAATTAACTTTCTCAAATAGTATATCACATGTTAGCAGAGACGGTGATGTACTTTCTTCTAAACATCTATCGAATGATGTCGTCCAACATCTGTACTTATGTCATTGGGGTAGAAATATTTGACTTCCTAGAAACGTAGTTTTCAATGAATGTTTCAACCTAATTGATTGTGTTTCTTGTTCATAGACGGGACACCCATGAGTTCCATTAATGCTATATCCTGAATAATTTCCATAAAGAGGAACATCATTTATCATCCCATAAAACATGGCTCTTAATGTTAAATATTTATTTTTGTATGCATCATACATCGTAACACCTGAATCCCAGAATAATTTCATATCCTCAATCAATTGAGCCAAATAAGCATTGATATCATTACCTATTTTTTTGGTCCTGATATAATCATAAGTAACATGATGTGTTATCATTTTATGCATGACCACGGTGGTGGGATATAATTTACCAAATAACCGGCCATGTACTGTGAGTGCTTCTTTGAAAACCAAAATGATTCACCCCATCTATAAAAAACGCAAGACAATGGTTTCTTGGATCATTTCCAAAGTTAGGATACTCATGATCATTTGTCTTCTATTGAGGAGAGTCTACCAAATGTCTTAGTTTTCCATCTTTATTTCTTCTGTTTGCATTCTACATCAATTTCTCTACATTCTCCTCACTTATATATAGGTACCTAAACCTTGGAATGATTGGAAAATACCATGACACTTTCGAAGGACCAGATTCATATTTCTTCTGTCGAGAAGAAACACACTTTGAGAATTATCTATGTGATTTGTGGTCCTTTCAAAATAGTATATATTCATTCAAGAATGTGTTTATTTTTTTAGAGATCATATCAATCAAGCATAACATTCATTTGGCATCGTATTTTCGGCTCAAAATATCATTTTATTTTGGGTGCATGGCATTCAAGAGAGAAAGTAATTTCATAAAACTAACATCACTTCATCCATTTCCTTCATTCAAATTATACGTCTTCTGTATGGCTGAAAATGATGTTTATTTGGTGAAACCATCATACAATGTCATCTTTTTACAATTCTTTAACAGATCAAACAATTTTGGGAAATCATGAAGTTCATCTACAACTGTCCTTGTCATTAACCACATCACACTCACCTGTGAACATAACAACTTGCTAACTTATCCCCATGTATTATTATTAGTAGAGCTAAACACAATCACACTCACTCGTTTTGAACCTATAGACTTACAAACTTATTCACATAACATTTATATATCAAGGTATAAAATCATTTACCCAATGAATTGGTGGGAAATATAGGTACTAACCACCACATAATAAATAAATTTGTTTTACAATTGAAAATAAAACATCAATTATCTCATTAATAACCTATATAAAGAACCCATATGAGTGATATCTTCTTCTATATTGGGAAACCACCCATTGGGGAGTCTAACCCTCACTAGCCTACCCTTCAAAATTAGGCTCATCTAACCTATCATTTTCATCAGAAATAATATCTTCACTCATATCAATCAAAGTAAACAAATATATTTCCACATGTTTCTTTGCTAGATTATCTTCCACTAACAAGGACCATATATTTACTTCCTCAAAATATGTCAGTACATATTTAAACCCAACCACTGCAATGTTTGAGAAAAGAACTATTTTTAATAAAAGATAATTCAAAGTGTCATTACTGAGTAGCTCATGAAAAAATAATACTTTGTATTAGAAATAATATGTATACTCCTACAACGACTACGCAACGAGATGAAGGATCGTGATCTCAATGGCCTTATCCACTTTTAGTTCCTTGGGATAATGTCATTGAATAAATGTTATTGTGAAAAATTCCCAAAATATGGATTCATGTTGTTATAATGTACCATAGACTCCCACCACAATCATTTAGGTCCTTAAAAAAAATAACTAATGAAATTTAATCTTTAATACACAGGAGTAAAAATTGAATTTATATCTCCCCCAATTAAATACGTAAACTCTATTTCTTCATGAGGACCACAATAATTGTGTAAAAACAGTGGTAAGTGATTCAAAAAGATTTGTATGGGGTATAAGTTCATGGATTATTATGCCTCTACCAATTTATCTTGAGTTTGGTTAGAGATAAAAATAAGGAAAAAACTTCTATGAAATGAGATAAATTTCTCTGAATATCAGTCCAATGAATGAACCTTACACTATTCTATAAATAATTCATGGGAGGTTCACTCTAAATAATATGAAACATAAACTTGATCAATTGAAATTTAAAAAAATAAACCATACAAACTCACTGTATACAAAATACATCGAAAAATACAACTCGACCAACAAAAACACATATAGAAACCCTTCTTCAATAGTTTACACAATTTTAAAATAATCTACAACTTTAAACCATTTCATATAGTTTTGAAAAGATTAGACTCTTCACGAAAATGAGGAGACCACTTAAATTCCATAAAACCCCCTATATTTTTTAAGATACTCTCTAATTATCATCTTAAAACAATTTAATTTCAGAATGAAAATATCAAGTTAATATCATTTTATAAACATCCCACAATACCTGACTTTTGAACAAGTAACTTTCTTGAAAATTCTATTTTATATAAAAAAATTCATAAAATTAGTTCATTCATACATAATTTTTTTTATAAAACAATTTTTTACCTTTAAAAAATGATAATGGGTGAAGGGATATAAAATATTGTCATTGGTATAAAGATATAGGTTTATAAGGGATGACTTGTTGACTCGGTAGAGCGGGATAATGGGTCTATGGCTATAAAATAATGAATTTTAGATGTCATGATGATGATTATAGGGATATACAATGAATTATCAATAGTGATTGGACATGTAAATAGGTATATATCCATGAGTCATAAAGTGGATCACCCAAAGATGATGGTACGAGTCATGATTTGATGATTATTGAGGTGAGATTTTGAGTTTGGGTGAGATGTATATTGTGTTAAAGGTATGATTTAGAAAATTTTCCTTTAAAACCGAACCCACAATGTTTTTAAAACATATTTCCAAAGGAATCAATTTTTAATTATTTTATTTAAAAAACAAGTACTTTCTCTTTATGAAACATTAACTCACCCACCCAAACATGGGTAAAAAATATGGAAAATAATTAGAAAATTAAAAACCCTAAAGATTACTAATAAAATTAATAACCATATAAATCATGTCTCACAACCATGATGCTTGCTCATAAAACATCAATGTAAGCACCAGAAATAAAGTGAAATCTCAAATTCCAAAAAATTAAATAAGTATAACATAAAGTAAAAACCATGAGGTAACACACTAAGAACTAATGGTGTAAGTTTATTTTTACCATGAAAAGGTGGAACATATTATCATTAGATTATTGATAATATAAATCATATCTTTAATAACTCTCACAAATCCTCATCAGAAAAAAATATCATAGAAAGGTATAACATACGACTAGGGGTTACTATTTATGTTGTTAGACTAAACTAAAAGGAAAAATCCTAAATCATTCACTTAATATCCTAGTATCCCCATGTAACAACTAAAAATAGGTGGTTACCATCAATATAATTCCATCATGTAACCAGAGCACCACCCTAAGTCATTACACATTACCATTAAATAAATAACCAACCACTAATACACCCCATCCAATAATAATCCCTAACTGAAACATATAAAAATGAATTATAATTCAAATAAAAAATCCTATAATCTCAAGAATAAATGATGGGTGATAAAGGGATAAACCAGGTAGTAAAAAATATACAAATAAAGAGAATATCAAAAGGTTTCATCTGGTCCTTCTCTTGAAAAAACACATGGAATGAAATTCCAATTTACCATTTAAAAAATCATCTCAATATACCATTTAGAGTGATTTCTAGAAAATAACTTTTGAAAAATCAAATGGGAACTCACTTTTAAAATTAAATCATATTGGAAAACATTAAATGAACCTAATGAGTTTAAAAATAAAATTCACTTCGGATAACAACCCTATTAAACCCAAAAAACCCATATTTTTATCATAAAATTTTAAAACACCCAAAACATTGGATTTATAAATTAACCGTTTTTTAAAAAGGTTTCAAATACCACAAAAATGATTATCATTCCCATTTAAGAATCACAAAACCAAAGAAAAATATTATAAACACCATCAAAACACCCAAACACTTGGATTGAATATGAATTAGTACAATAATAATTAACAAACCTCAAACTAGTTCTCTCCATCACATTTAAAACAAAAATAGTTATTTAAAATCTATTTATGAATTTTGAAAAATTCATTGAATAGAATCTCATTCCATGATAGTGGATAAAATTACATTAAATAACCTTAACCTCTCAGGGGACACACCTATAATAATAATTTCAATGAAACCCCATTTTAAAACCAGTATCCATTTAAAATGAAATTAACATAAAGAGAAAATAATGAAACACCTAGCTTGAATCAAAGACGTTCATGTCCAATGTTTTCTAATATGACATTGAACACTTCCACAATACAATATATGCACTCTACAACACCTACACAAAAAAATCCTTATGATTTGGACTAAACCCAACCCAAAAATCATACCTCATATTGATTATGGTTCATAAGAAATAGAAAAATTAGGGTAAAAAGAATAAATAAATAATCTTAGAGGTTTAAAGGGACTTACCAATAAGGAAACCACTTGAATCTATGGTAGAAGACCAAAAAAATTAAGAAGATGAAGAGAGAGATATCCCTTAGAAAGCCCTAATTCATTTGAAAAAGAGGGGGGAGAAATGAAGGGTGTATTTTTTTAATTTTATGTAGGAAACCTATAATTTACACTTTTTAAAGAAACTTGGTAGGCTTCATGGTCAGGGAACATGGTCCTCAAAACCATTGTCTTAAAACTACCTAGCCAAAATACAATCATACAGGTTGGATTGGGACCATGAATGGTCAGTAAAACCATTCTTAAATCATTCCAAATGGTAATAAAATTTTACAAAGGAAATTCACACACTTGTCATATGTTTTACCTAACTATGTGGAAGTCAAGCAGTCTAGGCCAGTCTCGCTAAAAGTTCTACATGGTTTTCTCTAGTATCCACATCATTTAGACTAAACCATTCATAACCAATATCGAATTTTCATGCACAAAACACAATTAAATATGAATCATGATGGGAAGGATAAGCCTCATGGTTTCTTCTAAATTGTTCTTGAAAACCGTGAATAGTAATAAAAAATCCATTTTTCTAAGTTGTAGGATAAAAATCCATAAAAATTTAAATTGATCCTATAACTCAAAAATATATATGAAATAACTCAAAAAATAATATCTACATACCATTTGAATATAAATCAATAACTAATACCACATATAAAATAAGAAATGAAAGAGAAATATAGGTTGACAGGGATACTACATAATATCCCAAAATTAAATCCAAAACAAATAAACTGCAAGATTAATGTTCCTCCTAATATAGATCCGTGACAGAGGAGAGCCATTGGTGGAGGAGTTAGTGGCGAAGCTCAGTTCGTGGTGGAGGAGAGCTTTTGTAATACCCCAAGCTTCTACGATACGCTTCTCTTTCAATAATGCAATAGCTTGCATTCTACGCAAGTTCGAGATTCTAACACACCACAACCAATCAAAATAGCCATTATGAATAGTAATACCTAATTTTTGAAATTATATAAATTTCATATTTCAAAATGGACATCCTTTTTGGATTCATAATATCGAAATTAGCCTATGTTGAATTTTTGGCATTTTTTTTGAGAACATCCAATTTTCGATGAAAAGTGAAAAATACTTAAAAACAACATTTTTAATCAAAATAATATATAGTGATAAATTACACTATTGAGTGGTTTCAAAGTATAATTATAATATATTTTAACCTTTTTATGCAATGGTGGTCACTCGAATTAATTTCTCTTTGAAATTGGACATAAACAATTATCAATCTTTTGATTGATATTGTTTCTTAAAAACACGCTATTTGTTTTGACAAGGGGAATTAATTATAAAATTAATTAACGAAACTTATATGTTTGTAATTTTTTAAAAGAGACATAATTTTTGAATTCAGAATATCAATTATATATTATGGTATATTTTTGGTATTTTTCTGAAAAACTGCAATTTTTGATGAATAGTGAAACCACTAAGTGGTAGTTCAAAACCTGAATTTTCGTTTAAATAAAATTTTACCACCTCTGTGATTTTAATTTCAAAAATCCAACATACATCATTTTCATTAGGAAGTAAAATGTGGTTCAATGGTATTAAAATAATTATTGGTGAATAGTATCTTTTAAGTTCCATTAATTGCGATTAAAGGTCATTAGTGTAATTTAAGGTAAATATAATGTTATAATAATATTAAATTACCTTTACACTTGTCCTACCCTTATTATATGAGTCAGGACCAACCAAGAAAATACATGGGTCAACTTGGTGACCCCATGGATCCACTTGGGTTATAAAATGACATTAATAACTTTTTATTTAATGTAAAAATAAAATTGTCACAAACATGTGTTCTTTTACTAAACAAATTATTACATGGGGTTATATAAGTTAACTTTTCAACTATAAATATTCAATGGAAATATAAAAAGACTTCCAACATCATGGTAATTTGTTTTATAATTTTTAGACATTAAATAAATTAAACTATTTGTGACACCATGATGATGCAGCGATTACCTCATTAATTAATGATTTAAATAAAATGAAAAGATAATGTAAAATCTAAGACTTAAACTTGTCAAAAACCTATTTGATGGGTGTATTTTGAACCCTTATCACCTTATACTTGAAATATATAATTGTGGGACCTTTGAAATCCGAAAATCACTTCATAATAATGTAACATTTCATGACTTTCCAAGAGTGCCCCTCCTCTCCTCTTATAAAAGGACCCCACATCTACCACCTTATTCACACCATCAAAGCCATTTGGCTCGGCCAACCTCTGCCCAAATATTCTATTAACTTCCCTCTATGAATCCTAGAAGCCTCACTTTGGGCAAAAGTCTTCTCAAGGAAGCCTTTGGCTCAAATCAAAAAGAGTTACCCGATTTTAAGGTAATGTCTTCTCTTATGTTCTTTTGCATTATTTTTCTTCTCCAATGGCTTAAACTCTTTTTATTCCTTTATTTTGTAACAAAAAAAGTATATTAAATATATTAGGATGTTTTTATGAGAAGTATTTGATTTACACTTACACACACATTCGTCTAATGGTTAAAGAAAATACTGTTTCTCTGGGTGGCGAATTACTGCCTCACAAAATGATGATGGTTCAATCTTCTTTTAACACCTTTCATGGTGGCCATTAAGATGTAAATATATTTATTTATGATATTTATTATGTTTATTTTTTTCTTATTCTTCTTTATCTTAAATTTATGGTATTCCATTATGATTTCCATTATGGGTAAACGCTATAATTTCATTTTAGGAAGTGCGGACTACCGCCCCCTCAAAGTGATTTGAATCATTAATGCCAAATGTGGGATGTATAAAGGATGGAGTAAATGATATTATATATGATATTATACTTTAATTATAATATACCTTTATATCATTATTATTTCATTCCATTAAATATGAAATAGAAAGGAAAGTAGCGTTCATGCGTACGTACGGCTTACCGTCTCCATAAATGGTGCATTTCATTTCTTACCTCTAAATGTTATGTAATATTATAAATTAATGTATATACTGGATATATATGATATCTACATCATGAATATAATTCTTTATATAATGGATATTTTACCACATGAACAACTTGTAATTATAAGAAGTTTATTTTTGACTCAAGTACCAAAGATCGACAAAACGACCGTTATTAACTTAAATAATTACATAATGTTCATAACATGGTAATGCGTGATATAAAAGGAATAATGAAAATGAAAAAGGTTCTTAAGAAAGTAAAAAATTAACTCTTGTTTATTATTCAGGAGGTTAAAGAATGATCGAGTCAAGTCGGACACGAGGTAAGGTACTTCGTCTCAATCTCCTTTCACTGAGGCATATTTTATTTTATAGACAACTTTTTTTATACGATGTATAAACCCCTTTAACTTTTATGTTTATTCAAAATGAATCTTTTTTATAAAAAGTGTTTTACTAAAATACAAAAGGGAATGTTTTTTGTCATACATATGCGGCGAAAACGACCTCTCCGCCACCGTGACCATTATTTGAGTTTCGGCTTCCTCTACAAGCCATAACTTTTTTTAAATGAAAAATAAATACCATGTTTTACTTTTATTTTATTTTCGTATTGAAAATGGTTTTGATAATGTTTTTATTATATTAATGTGTTGTATTTATATCTTGTGATTGAAATGTGGAAATATTATGTTTCCTTTATGTATGTTTTATGTGATACAATTATGTTTTGGTTTATGACATGTTTAAACCTTTTCATATAAGGAATGCATTGGACTTAATAAGTGATGGGTGGAGCCCGCTATAGCTCCTCGATGAATCGGCATGTCTCATAAGACAAACTAGTGTCTTGGCATGTGGCCTTGAAAAAATCTTATTTGTAGTCCAGGCACGAGGCCTTGGCTACATGGTTATGATAGTCTGGCATTATGCATTCCATCATTATGAAAATGGTTATTGATATTGCATGTGATTATTTGACCTGTAGAATATCCCTGTTAAAGTAAATGGAATTATTTCATTTTACTTTTGCCATTTTATGCTGAATTTGACGTTTAAAAGGCTTTTGTTTTAGTTATACATTGCCTTAAATGTTTATGTTTATTTATGAATATTTCTGATATATTGTTATCCTTACTGAGCATCTGAGGTCACCCCTTTCTATGTTTTATTTTTCCCAAGATGTGAAGAAATATTTTATGACTGACCTACAGGGATAGTCTGAAGGGGATATGGGTGTGGACTACAGAGACTATGTTATTTTATTTTTTCACTTTATGATGTAATGTAAAATTTATGAATGTATCTAGTGAATCTAAGGCTACTAAACTAATCGGTATCTCAAGGCTTGATCTTTTGTGATCATGCCAATGTTACGTAATAATGAACCGACTCAGGGTAACTGGGGTCGTGGCGTTATAGTTGGTATCAGAGGCAGTTTAGTACTAACCTTGGAAGCTAGATTTAGATAAACTCTGATTAGAGAACATAGACCTAAGATAAACTTTGATGATTAGTTTAGAATAAATTACTAGAATTTTAGTATTGTAGGGATTTTGTAAGATTTCTGAGAAATACATCCCTGTCTGGATACGAGCTGGTAGAGGCGGCTTTGGCACAGATGTACCTAGGGGTAAAACCTGAAAACACTGCTTTGAGCTAGACTCGAACGGGAACTAGTGCACGACAACGGGCCTTGCTACACTCTTGGTTACGACACTCCCGATGGATATGCTTAGGATAATTCTCATTTTTATAAACCATTATGATGTGTTTATGAGTATATACTTCATCAAAGAAAACCTCTTTATTATTATGGATTATATCCATAAACTGTTAAATTTATGTTTAGTATTTTACATGTCTGTAATTATTCATTACAACTCATAAAATGACCTAGTTTATGCCATTGTATAGAAATGGCGTCCATTAGAAGGATTGTGACCTCTAGCAATACGTATGATCCAAAGGGTAAGAAGGAACACATCTTTCACAGTATTAATCCAACATTTAGAAGGGAAATAGTCTCCCATGTATTCTCAATATATGAAGAAATAGTATCATGTGTTAATAAGATAAGTAAATAATTCTCTGAGTTCTATGGCTTTGAAGGGAAGCAAGAGAAGAAAAGGATGGAAGAGAGAAAGATGGATAAAGGGAAGAGGGAAAAGAAGAATTTTCCAATATGTGATAACTGTGGGAAGAAACACCTTGGAAATTTCCTGACGGGAATGGGAGTTTGTTATAAGTGTGGAGAAAAAGGACACCAAGTGCATGACTGTAAGGGTAAGAAATATTTTTCAAATGTACAATGCTTCATCTGCAAGGAGTGGGGACACTACTCAAACCAACGTGCAAATCATCGGAGTATGCACCAAATGATGCTATTGGATAACAATCATGTTATGATACTGCCACAGATGAGGAGGAATGATTATAGTTTTTATGTTTTTATTAAATAATTATGTCATTTGAGTATTGTATCAACGATGTACTGGTTATAATAATTGTGGAGTAAATAAGGATTGTACTGCAGTACTATTTCATTAAGGGCTTGAGATTGTGTGGAACCAAGAAAAGTGACTCAATAGCAGGTTAAAGTTTTGGAAAATATGTGGTTGAGGGAAATATAAACCATAATATGGTTCTGATACCGAGATAGTGATTTTGGAATAATACATGATTGATTAGGATAAATTATATTGGATATTGTTGAATTCCTTGAAGCTGATTAATGATTTGTATACATTTTTGGATAGATGGTGTATATCTAGTATTCTATAAGGAATAAGGGATCATGAATATAATCAATAAATATTTATGGTAATTCGGGATGTTGCAGTGTTTTAAAAATAATACATGATAAAGGTATTCACATGTTATTATGCGGCAAAAAGGATCTTCATTGTTTTCACCTTCCTTATAAAATTTGTACTCTGTGTTTGGATATAGCTATTTTGGACAACTATAATGTTTGGAATAGATTAAGTTGAACTTTGAATAGTATTATTTAAGGTTAAAACATTTATAATGATTATTTTTCAAATATAATAATACTATAGTTTTAGTAAAAGGACAACCTGTAGGTTGGGGGACAACCCGTCGCGTCGGACAAAGCTGCATGAATCAAACCCACAACCATAGTGCGACATGACTTTATTACCTACCACTAGCCTACAGGAAGTCCTTGGTTATTACAAAATAGTTCTCCTAATCTAAATGGTATGTGTTAATATTTGTAAACTTGTACGATTAGGATAAATATAATATTTTTGAGTTCTATTATCTTTTTGAGTGAAAGATGAGTTTGTGGTATAAATTAGTTGATGGATGAAATTATACTTATCAAGTATATATATATATATATATATCTTATTCTATGAAAAAATTAATTCTTAAACTTTAGGGAAGGGATATTAAAACAAAAATGTGTTATCCTAATACCATATGTCTTGTTTAACTGATGATATTTTAAATCATCATAGATTGATGGCTTTGAGGCCCTCAATTTTACACTTGTTTGTGATTGATGACCTCAGTCATCCCTTATTATTACCAGTAGAATTTTATTAATTAAAAGATCCACATTTAATTACCCTTTATTATTATTATCTATAATAATATTAATGTCGATTATAATAATTATAACTTCCTGTTTTAATTAAACACACTTCATTTAATTAAACTCTTCATTGAGAAGTCGCCACAATTAAGATAACGTGTTATTAAAATAATGCTCATTTAGTTAAAAAGAAACGTCAATTAAAATCCGCTAACACTTGATTTTAAATTGATTTTCTTTGTTAAACTCCAACATTACATTTAATGGGGTTTGACTGCCACTTAAATAAACACGTCTGCGTAATATTTAATAATAATAATTTTCCAATATTATTATTATTAAAACATCCACATTTAATTTTTTTGACCATCATTTTATTAAAATAGTTTTCTCAACATTTAATAATAATAATAATCTCTCACTATTATTATTATTAAAACATCCATTAAATCAAATTGATTAGATAACACGTTTTGACAATCGGTTGACTGCGCAACTTGACCCGAATGGTCTAACCACCCATGCGCAGCCCGATTTCACTGCTTGAACTTGTTTGTGCACTCGGAACCTTGTTCTGAAGCACAGTTTTAAAACTGACCCACTGATAAATGGAATTTTTTTAAAAAAAACTCGTATTTTATCCGGTCTAAGAACACAGGTTCTTACAAACTACCCACCTTAAAAACTTCTCATCCCCATGAATCCTTTATGAACCAACGAAAACATCACCTGACCTACAAGGGTTGTGATGTCCCATTCAACAATATCGCATTGCGTTCCCAACTCCCAATGCATCTTTATGAGTTTCCTAAGAAAACCGCTCTTGATCTTTTAAAACCCGAGCCAACACTCACTTTAAAACTCAAACACCAAAACGAAGCTTTACATCCGAGGCCATTACAGGGACCTCAGCAATGAAAACAGTCAATCTCAGTCGACCAACATTAGGAGGTTACTCATGCTTCCTCAGAAGACAACGCTGACCCAAAACCCATACTCGTCCTCTAACTGATGGCGTGCCTTTAAAACCATTAGATTACCAACTGCACGTACATCGAAGTCCTGACCCGACCTTCAGTGACATTCCGATGTAAAACCTTCACAAGGTTATTGAAGACAACCTTGACTTAGCATGAATAAGGTCAAAGATTAAGGAAATCACCCACCCCATGAACAAATACAAAGGAGATCACAAGATAAGCCTAGAGCTTTAAAACTTTAGCATGGCGTATAACTGACGCTATCCTAGTGCCTCTATCAAGAGTTCAAGATGGGGGACTTTCTCATCGCATTTGAGATAGCGCACTAAGAGGAATCGAAGATCATCAAGAAGATCAATCGTGCTACCAATTAAGCATCAACACATTTATGGAAACAAAAGCGACACTACCCACCTTAAGATCTTCCATATCGTCGCAAAAAGAGATCAGCTGCTAACTAGAATGCTACATAGGAATATCTTAACCCATGTGTAATGTTACAAGAACCCCGATCACCACATGAACATCTTACATGGAAGATGATAAATAAAATGATCAGCGTGTCAAATACCTGAGTCAAAAGTTCTCCCGAGTAGTGGGATGAACTGATTCATTAACACTCAAGTCACTCCACCATGGAGGTGACCCGAAACCGTACTCAACAGCAGAATAAGGTTTATAACAGAATCATGTCACGTCACATGACAATTATCCTGGATTTTGTCATAACATTTCATCAGTTTAATAAGAATAAAAGGGGGTCAACGGACACCCATCCGAACCAGGATGTATCTTCTAAACTGAAAAAGTCATACTAGGGACAATGTCACGAAAGGAACCAACCTTAAAAGTTCAGAACCAAAACAAGGCATATCAGGATCTAAGGGTGCTATATACCATGGGCTAGCCCCTTATGAAGCCCACACATTGACTCTATCTGTTGGTCACGCAAAGCAATTTAAATACTAGGCTCAAGAGCCATTTTCATTTTAACCATTTAAATTTAATTCATTTCAACCCTTAAACATTTGAATGAATTCTAAAAACACACAAGTATTGTTCACAACAAGTTCACATGGTTTTCAAACAGCACCTATAGCATAACAGGAAAGTTAGAACAAACTTCCTCTTAATATTTAATCATTCAATGTTATTAAAACATTAGCAGGAATTTAGAATCTAAATTCCTTTTTCTGAAAAGACAGCCTCTGAGGGTCCCATTAGTTTAATCCGGGTTCTTCAAAAAAGCAACCCTAATACAGTTCATTTTAAAAATCAATAATTTTATGTTTATAACCATTTTAAAACACACATAGTTATAAAATCCTTAGTCACATGGGTGGCCACATACCAATTGATAAGGCACTCATACACCTTAACACTAACATTTGGATCCCATTCAAGATCAATTCACTTTATGATTTACATTAGCAACCTTTTTCCTAAGTTCGAATACAAGGGTTACCCTTTTTCCAAGTTATAAGGCGCCCATACACCTTACAGCTAAAAAAATTAGTTCCGTCGTATTCGCAACCAATAACATTTATCCATAAAAACCTATCATTCATCAGCAAACTACAATGTCACTACAAATAATTATCACAACACAACATGTTTAAATCACCAAAACATGTTTTAACATTAAAGCATGGCATATAACAAGATAGGCAGCATGGCATTTTATCACACAAGAATGTTAATTATATCACCGACACATGCTATCTAATCAAGACATACTAAATAAATACAAGACATGTCACATATTCAAGGAACAAAATCAATATTAGCAGGAAATTTACTATTGAAACTACATGGCATGGAACATATTCATGCATATGAATCTCTAAGTGCCTAATATGATGTATTTAATGCAATTTTTCTGGCCGTAACAGGCCAAGGAAAATTTTATTAAAACTTTTCATAATCAATAAAAAGTGGAAAGTACAACATTCACCCAAGGTGAAATCATATCAACTGTAACAACAACCAGTATGAATATAAATCCGAACCCTGGCCACTTGGTCATTTCCCATACATGGGGTGATTAGTCCCAAGCACGACTATTAACCCAAGCACCGACACATTTCTAGTCTCCTATCTACCAACCCCGAAACAGTAAAACCAAAGGAAAAGAAAGAAAAAACTCCTCTGATATCACTTTGTAACGACCCGAATCTGGAGCCCCTCCACTAGTGCCCCGTACCCGGTTCGCCACATGACATCTAGTGCATTTCCTCAAACGCCAGAGGCTGCCGACTAGTAGCGAGGGCCTTGATGAGTCAGTGGGGAAACTGTGCCATCATTTGGTAAAGTATACAGAGGAAAAAACAACCAGTCACAATAACAGAAACAATAAACATCATACAACAACTGAACCAAATAGCGGAAGCAATGTATAAAATAATGATGATGCAACATGGTTCATATGTCTATGGAAAGCACCAAACAAACCAACGTGCTGAAGTAAAACTGAAAAACAAAGTGCAAGGAAAACAAGATAAACTCCTCATCATTGCGAGCCCCAGCTCGGTTCCATGATCTCCAGCTCCAGTGTATTCAAGAACCAGAAGAAGAAGGGCACTTGCCCTTATCTATACCTGCAACAATATAGTCTGCTTGGGCCCAAAAGCATGACCCAAATAGGGTGTGAGATATAATCCCAGTAGGCAATCACCCAAAGATTTGTGCCTAACTGTAAATGGATACAAGGCAAGTAAAAGTGCAGAAAGCGGTAAATAGTAATGCACGCAATAGCTACAATCCACAGTACTAACAAACAAGGTGCACAAGTAAACAACCAGCAATAATAAGGGAAAAAGGTAACCCTCTGGGTAGCTCTCATAGCCTAACCCCTATGGTTCAACCTATAAGTACTAGCAACCCTCTAGGAGGCACACACAGTCTCACCCATATGGTTCAGCTATGAAATTAATAGAATCTCTAAGGAAGCACTCACCATAAATTCCCCCCTATAGTCTCGTATTGTACTAAAGTCTCTCTGGGGAAGCACTCAACGTGTCATTCCCCCTGTGGCCCGGGTCAAGGAACTATAGACTCTCTGGGGAAGTACTCATCGTCAATTCCCCATGTGGTCTCACATCGTATTAAAAGACACTCTGGAGAATCCCTTACGTTAATTTCCCCTATGGTCTGCTACACTGGGTACTCACAGTCCAGTGTGATAATAAACATGCTCAGCGTGCGTAAATCGTCCGAGTAAACCTTCAGAACTACTTGACTATCATTCTAAGGCTCAACAATAATAAATAAGCAACAGTTCCACTATCATACAACTGGTCATGGCAACTAGAAAATGTCAAAAGTAAAACAAGCATGAAAAAGCAACATGAGCACAAAGGAAATTACTCTACTCACAAACATAAACCTCTACTACAGCAATCAAGAAAAGCAGGCAATCAGCAGGGGAAAATAGGAAACCCACAATTCCCCGCCCATGGGAATTTGTGGAATTTTCATAAAATAATCATCGACTTTCAACAGAAAGGAAAAAACCACCTACATTGAGGTGAGAAGGATGATATAATCAGATGTTGGCTTTCGGTTTTCACTCGGAGTGGACCCAGGTTAACACACCTTGCTTTACCGGTCACACAGTCGCACGTGCGCGACTTTGATGTGCGTATATATATATATACCTATACACATAAAAGAGATGCATATATATAACCTAAAACGTAAACATCAAAAAGTTTCTAAAATTAACAACTTAGGTAAACTGACTCTAGACCAGATAAAGGCCACAAGTGTTCGCAGACTCAAATTCATAAAAAAGGTGAAAATATACAAAAATTATGTATATATATAATCTTATCCAAACGTTAGCGGTAAACGTAGTCACGCTCAACCGCGGTTTTCGGAGAGTAGTCCATCGGTCCTGACACGCTGCCCACACAACCTCAATAAATTGGTCGAGCCAAGCTTTCTAACTCAAAGCAGTAGTTCATGCACACGCGCTTCGACACAAGCGCGCACACACTCAAAGTATGACACACAACCTAAAAACTGCAGTCGCACCCAAATATTAGTGCGGAAAAAACCATTGCACTTCAAAATAATCATTAATAACTCAGATAAATTAATCAACCTTTAAATTAAGCAGTGCAAACCAAAAATGCGGGTTTTTAGAAACTCACCCGAAACAACGGCGATAGGGAAAAATCAACTCGAACTGCCTCGCCTTCGGCGGCAGTCGTGGGAACACAGACTAATGGGTCCCAATAAAACACCGCACACCCTAAAACAAGGAGAGCACAACAACCTTGAATACAGAAGAACACAAGAGTCTATCAAACCCTAATAAAGAGTTTCAGGTAAATCCAACCGGGCATCGAAACAACCCCAAACCGCAAAAGCAATAATAAGAAACATCAAGGAATTATATACCTTGATGAATCGAACCAAACCAAAGAAGAAATCTGGGTGAATCGATTCATGAAGGAGAAGCCAGGAAGGGGTTGGTTGCGCGCCACGGGTCTGACCAGCCATTGTGCTGCTATAGCGATTGTCCGCCATGGGAGCCTGTTCGGGTCGAGGGAGAAAGAGGACCGGGGAAGATAGGACTCATGCCGTGGAGAGGAGCCGAAGAAGGGATTCACGCTACAGATGCTGTCCAGTAGGAAGTCAGTTGCTCGGGATCGCACCGCAGAGAAGCCGTGATCCGAGGTCACGCCACAACAGGTCCATCACGCTAGGAGGAGCTGTCCAGAGGGAGGTCTAGCACCGCTGCAAGGGAGAAGGGAAGTTGGCCACTGCCATAGGAGGAGAGAGATCCGTCGGCGCGCTGCAGTAGAGGAACCTGTGGGAGGAGGTCCGCATGATTGAAGAAAAAGAAAGGGTAGGGGAAGTCACGCCCCCTTTCCCAGTGCCACTAAAAAAAGGATATATATATATATATTTTACTCACACACACATATATATATATCACAATATATTTATGTATATATAGTTAATTATATTATGTGGATCCTTCATTGAATTAAGTAAAATATTTAACCACATTAATTACCCCTATTATTATTCTTTATAATAAGAATAACTCTAAATAATGGTGATTAGTTTACATATAAACCCATAATAAGAATTTTATTTTTATTATTCAACTACGATTAAAATCCAAGACCGTCAATTAGAAAAAGGCTCCATCAAAATAATGCGTCATTAATAAATTGAAATTCTTCATTTAAAGCTAACCTAAAAAAGCGGTAATAATAGAGTAATTAGCTATAGTAATAATAATAAGAGTCAAATGCCTATTATTATTATTACCACTAGAATTTTATTAATTAAAAGCTCCACATTTAATTACCCTTTATTATTATTATCTATAATAATAATAATGTCGATTATAAATATTATAAATTCCCATTTTAATTAAACGATCTTCATTTAGTTAAACGCTTCATTGTGAAGTCGCCACAATTAAGATAACGCGTTATTAAAATAACATGCCTTTAGTTAAAAACCAACATCAATTAAAATCCGCTAACACTTTATTTTAAATTGATGTTCTTTTTCAAACTGCAACATCACATTTAATGGAATTTGACCGCCACTTAAATAAACACGTCTGTGTAATATTTAATAATAATAATCTTCCAAAATTATTATTATTAAAACATCCACATTTAATATCGTTTGACCATCATTTTATTAAAACCGTTTTGTCAACATTTAATAATAATATTAATCTCTCACTATTATTATTATTAAAACATCCATTAAATCAAATTGATTAGATAACACGTTTTGACAATCAGTCAACTGCGTGACTTGACCCGCATGGTCTAACCGCCCATGCGCAGCCCAATTTCACTTCTTGAACCGGTTTGTGCAGTCAGAACCTCGTTCCAAAGCGCAGTTTTAAAACTGACCCACCGATAAATGATTTTTTTAAAAAAACTCATATTTTATCCGGTATAAGAACGCGGGTTCTTACACTATTATTATTTTTAAAACATAAATGAAATGAAATTGATTAGATAACATGTTTTGACAATCGGTCGACTGCGCGACTTGGCCCGCATGGTCTAACCGCCCATGCGCAGCCCAATTTCCCTGCTTGAACCGGTTTACGCACTCAGAACCTCGTTCCAAAGAGCGATTTTAAAACTGAACCAGCGATAAATGAAATTTTTTAAAGAAAACTCATATTTTATCCGGTCTAAGAACGCGGGTTTTTACATAGGTGGTGGGCTCTATGAAATTTATTATCAGGGTCTTGCACCATGGAATCCCATTGGAATATTTCCAACCCTTTTCCTATAAGGGATAAATAGTGGTTACTATTAGTTGTTGAATGACCATGTTTTGGTGGAATAAGGATCAAATAACACCCAAAATTTTATACAGTTACCCATACATAGCCTTTTTTTGACACATACCATATGAAGGGAGAATGATCAACCAAGACTCCTGGTCATTGTTCCAAAATGTTTGAGGGTACATACCAAAGTACACCCGCCATATAGGGATAACATGTCTAGGGGTGTTTACCTAGAATGTCTGGGATGTCTACCAGATATGTCGAAAGGTGTCTACCTGACATGTCTAGAGTGTGTGTATGAAAAGGATGATTGTATCCTGGATATGCATGAGGGGTCAGCCCTATATGAATGCATGTCTGTCTAACATGTCTAAGGGGTCTTTCTGAAATTGATGAATATCAACGGCACCTCTGTATGATCAAAGATCACATGCCTATGGAGTATCAAATGATAGAAGATGAAGAGTCCAAGGTTCTTCACTTGACTAGGATATCATGTCCAGAGGTTGTCACATGATCCATATGACATACTTGGAGGACATTGCGTGACTTGAATGACATGTCTAAAAACTATCACATGAACCAACCAACAAGTGAGGAGGTTGACATATGATCTGGCTAACATTTTTGGAGGACTTTATATTAAACATCTTACAATTTCCGAGGACTTCGCATGATCAGGATAACATGTCAAGTGGAATTTGCGTGACATGGATGACATATCTATGGACTATCATATGAACAAGATGTCATGTATAAGTATTTTTACATGAACTAGATAATATGTATAGTGGTCATTATATTATTGATGTATAGATCATGAAAAGTTCCTGAAGCCCATTATATCTATCCTTTTATGATGATTCAATAATTTGTATCTTTTATCAAATAAATGTTGCTGGGTACTTTATGAAATAACCTTTTAGGGAATTTCATGATCATTTCGACACAAAAAAACTCCTTCATGTTATCCAGAAGGTATGATGGATTTTCTTTCACATGATAAATAGAGTGATCACATAATTTTTATAAACATACAACATAATCCCTAAAGTCATTCCATAGTCTAACTAGATGGAGAACCCTTGAGATTGAATAGATCTCCACTCCGAAAAGTTTGATCATGCCTACGCAGTCATTTTTGAGTGTTTCTATATGGGTGGATTTATTGTAATCACCACTCTAGATCTACACAATTTCAAACAGTGAATAAAATTTCATATCCTTGATTCTATGGACGGAGAAACACATATTATGTTTCACATGATCTATCTATGGGTCATCCATGATTTTATCTTTATTTCACTTGATAATAAACGACTTCATAATAAATAAAAAATTCCTTATTTATAGAAATAATGACTTTCAAAGTGGATTTCTCATTATGAAATCAACATATTAAAGTTCAATCACATGATTAGCCTAACATGTTTGGGGACTTTTGTGAGATCAAGCCAATGTTTATAGATCCCTATACAGGAATATGATTCCATGTCAGAGGGCCTTCTCATTATCAGTAAAATAGTCTCATGAATTGAATAAACCTTTCACATGAAAAATAAGATATCTCTCCAATTTTTAAAGGTAATTTCTTTTTTAGGTCTTATTTTTAAAATCCATTAGTGTTCTCCCATTGGTTTTTCATAGAGGAATCACATGATCAAACATACATAACTAAAATTATGTATATGATGAAGGTTACCTATCTAGTGACCTTTACATGATGAGGGTAAAATGTCCCTAAGAACGTTTCATGATCAATAGACTAATCACATGAAAATATTTATCCCTTATCATGAAATTTATCATAGAATCATTCAAATGAATTTTTATCCTTTTTCAATTTTTTTAAATCCAATGTTGTTCGCTCTTAGGTTTCCCATTAATTCATCACCTAATCAGAAAAAATTGTTATAAATCCTTCACATGATGAAGGTGAAATGTCAAGTGTTCTTCATTTAAGGAGATCGACATGTTCCTAGTCCATATTATTAATCAATAGACTATTAATGAAAACTACATCCTCCCTTAACATGAAAATCTGTGTAACTCCCTTCACATGAGGCTTCCACCTTTTTAGATTTTAATTTATAAATATCTTTTGTGATTTTATTGTTCCTTTCAATCAATATGTCTCATTATTGTAGGAACTTATATGGAATCCATTTCAGGATCAGCGTTATTTGTTTGGAATCCTTTGTGATATCACGAGGTCTTGTTGGAGGGGTATAGTGTTATCAATTAATAGACCACATGAAGCACATAAGCCCATCATATGATGTTCTTTGGGTCACTCATTTCATATAACCTAGATGTTAAATCCCCATATATATTTGTTTCTCCATTATTTCCTTTTGAAAGAAAATAATACATCTTCTTCATGTATTTATTCAATCCTAAAATTTTCAATTCCCATTTGGTAGGCTTCAATATCATTTTAGCTTGTATGGATCTTATGGAAATCGTTACAAGTTTGAACTTATCTTATATACAGGTTTTCTCCAATTGTTATTTCTAATGTTTTTATTGGGCTTCATTGAGGGAATCCATAGAGAATCTACCACCCATCCATGTTCATATAAATAGTATTTATAAAGAATAATTATTTTTTATGATCCCATTTATTCATGCTTTTATTATTGGTTTTCTAATATGTTAAAATCAATTTATACCAACTTATTTTGTGGATATGATCTATCTTTCATATCTACTATTCAAAATATATCAATTTTTTTCACTTTATTTTGTTTTTTTGTGAAACAACTCTATTAAAATATCAATTTAAGGGTAATGTATTGTGAAATACCCTGTTAATACGTTATCCCCACTTAAAAAACTTCTTCCAAATTTTAATCATTACTGAATAATTTTTTTTATCTAATGATATTTCTTAGATGACTTAAAAAATAATATATAATGAGGTATCTATAACATATATTTATATATAATAAGAATTAACCTAATAAAATATTTATTCCTAACCATTTGATCTAAATTCCAATCATTATTTGGTTTTAAGATCTGTTTTATTTTCATTATAGTTAATAATTTAAAACTCTAGTGAAAAAATATCATTAATTGGTTTTAGGAATGAAATGTGATAGCCTATATTTACAAAAACTAGACCACACACACCTACCTCTAATCTCCAATAGTTCCTTAACATGGGGTTGTGGGAAAAAAGATGAAGTCAAATGATAAAACTTACAAATATTTCTCATCATACTTAAAAGGCTCATTGATATCCACCTTCAACACCCTCTAAAACCATTCTGGAATAGTTTTATCTAATGCATCAATATGTTACTTCTTTATTTAACATCTCACCTTTTTTTCTAGCTTCAATTGATAACAAACCATCAGTTTTACAAATTTTTTCACTAGTTATGACACTACCACCTCCATAAGAACATCTCATATGATTTTTAGTGGGTGGATAAACACCTAATGGAATCCAATTTGGATGACATTTCATGTGTCCAAACTTAGCCTCCCAAGACCTGAAATATTTCTTATACATCTTCATGGGATAACTATTCCTGGTAATCAAAGATGACACTAAAACTACTCCTATCCTCCGGGTCACTGGGTGGCCTCCATAATCACCTAACCACTATGTCATGTGGAATTAGAGGTGTTATAATGGGGTTATATTTTACGACCACCTTTGGCATCATGATTTCACCTTCTTTGGACACATCAATTCCTATATTCGGTAACAATGTATTGATGAATGATGATTAATATGATTCATTAGAGTCATATGACATTGAAGTGATGTTAAGTTCTCCCCAAGATTATTTATGGTTTTTGTTTCTTCCCTAATCCATTTTAATAGTGATATTTTCATGGGTAAGCTGACCATTATTAGTGAATATAAAGTCTATCATTAAATAGTTAATTTATTACTTAAAATATTATTAAAGGTCCTATAAAATGATTTGTATTATCATAAAAATAAATTTTAAAATTAAATATTCATATAACTATATATTTTATTTGATTAAAAAATAAGTTTGGTATACATAAAAAATAATCAATGAAACATAGTGTTTCTAGAATAATGATCTCATATTTAAAATTATAAATTTTATGATTTTATTGTCAAAATCTGCCACATTGGAATTTATTGAATATGCTTCACATTTTCCCTTAGATCTCAGGGTTGTTCATGCCAATCATTCATATCCTCTATATTTTTATTAAACTTACTTGGGTAATTCCCTAGAATTATAATCTTATGGCATCAAACCATTAGTTTTTCCTTTGTATTAATGTTTTCCACACCCATTATGATAACCTACCAATTTATTTTACAATGAAATTTTGATGCTTGATAACCCCCTCTTCCTTAGGTAAATAATAATTTAGTCACCTTAAGTAATACTAAATGGTGATAATTCAATCATTTTGGACATATAAGAAATTGAAAAGTTTTCCTCTATCATATTCATCTCTCTACCTTTCATAAGACTCCTTTTTATCTTCTTTTGTTTTTTGGGACATTGAATGTGTTTACTTGGATAATCATATTCCATGATACATATTTTGGAATAATCATAAGTATTATCATTCCATTTCCCATTTTGATGGATTTTTTATTGAGCTAATCTCTATGTTGTCCCTTATATACAAGGTTCCTTTTAATTTCAGCAATTACTAAAACTAAAATGGTTAACACGAGTGATTAAACACTTAAAATACATGGATATGATCAAAATCATACAAATAAATTCAACCTTATAAATACTTCTTATTTTATAATAACACGATATCCGATTTTTTCCTTTAGTTCAACATATATCAATCAATGTTTGATCTAGGTTACATTATATTGGGTTATCCTACACTTCTCAACCTAATATCTAAAGATAACTATGAAATAAACCCTTTATAAAGGATCATAAATGTAATATATCAACAATAGAATATCCCTAGGGAGTTTCAAACTAGGTGTGTATTTAGGGCTCATTGATATGCACCAATTTATGATTGAGTTAATACCCAACATGCCCTTTTCATGGTCATTTCCTACAGGTACATCTATTTAAAAATTCTATATACAATATTAATATAAAGAAAAGGATCTATGAATAGGGAAAACAATATACATAACACATTACTAGTATTTTTAAATATCATTATACACATAGAATTAGTGCTAGTGATTTTTCTAATGTTCTCAAACACTAATACCAGAGGGAACTAATATGCCCTATAAAAATAACTCAACCAATATTAAAAATAACTAAACACTTCTCTAATAGCAAACCAAGATAAAAATGAATTGAATAATATTTCATTATGATGATTTACATTATCCATGTTAAAAATAGCTGCACATCCCAGTGAACTAATGGTTTATAATTTTCAAAATTATCTACACAAACATCTTGTTTTATTACACTTATGAACATTTCTCTATATTCATGTTTCTATGGAATGTTTTCGATGTATTTAACATTATATAATCATATTTATAACTAGAAGGGTATAAATATAAAAATGGTGTGATCTCAGATGCACAGTAAATTATAAAAAAATCATAACATGAAAGAAAATACGATGAAGAAATAAATATCATAGTAAAAGATCAAAACACCTTAAATGATGATAATAAAATATTTAAGGAAAATATAATATAATGATAAGATAATTAAGGAAGCACAAAATATATTACCTAGATTAAAACATAGATTAATAGTCATATAACAAGATATTATGATAAAAAAGTGTGGAATACTTTAAAATTAAGGCATCATCATGTAACATGTAAATTTTATGGAAATGAAATTCATTATGATAATTTAGCGTAACATGGGGGAAAACATAGAAATGTGGAACTACTATATTCTTGGAAAATATTTTGAAAAAATATTTCTACATTGTGTTCATAGAAAAACTGGTGAACAAAGCTTCCTACATCTCACTCACATGACACACTTGTGAACAAAATTTCTAACATCCTATTCACTCGATTTTTTTTTGAAAAAATTCATCCCTTATCTCATTGAAAAAATATTTCATTGTCTTATATGATATGAAACCTTAACTAATGCATTGGTGGGTGATATATAACCCACCCATCATCTTCCATAAATATTCGTGGAATTTAAAAATCAATCATAAACATATATTAATGAACCATTAAAAAAATAATAGTTTTTTTATCCATTGAAATACATCACACAACATGAGCATAAGAAAACATATGATATCGAAACTATAATATTCCAGAAGGTATCATATCATAATAACATATTTATTGTTATACAAAATAACTTCATGAATTATAAAACTTAGAGGTTAAATAGATGAAAAAATATAAAAGTTTTCACAAAAAATTTAAAACATTTAAGCATAAATTAATTTCAAAAAACATTTGTATGAAGGTAAATAGGTGAGAAATTGAAAAAATTATTATAATGTGATCTTAATAAAATTTTCTTTGAAAATACACAATAGATTAAAAATTGAATATTTAAATTTCATTGTAAACATTTACTTTTAAAATGAGTCTTTAAAAATGGATCCTTGAAAAAGACATAATATTTACCAAAATAATATGTCTTGTGGATGATAAAACATTTCATTTTGAAAGGATGGAAAAATATTTTTGTCATTTTGAAAAAACCTTGTTAAAATCCAATGTTGTTAAAAGGATGATGAAATCATTTTAATGAAAAATAAGAAAAAAAATATTACTTGATATTAAAAAAATTTGAGTTTCCAATAGATACATGGTAATATTCGTGAGAAGTAAAAACATGGATATAAAAGAAAATCCACTAATTTTTTTTAATTATTCTTACCAAAAATTATTTTTTGAGAGACATTAGATTCATTGAGGAAGAATAATTTAATGTGAAACATTATTTCACTATAAATGAAGGAATAATTAAATCCTAAAATCATTATATGTTATAATAGATCTAATGTAAATGATAATAAACAATGTAGAGTGATTATATCCCAATGAAGAGAATTTAGTCATCTAAAACCCTTATATTTTAAGTAATTTTTAGATCAAAATTAATTAGAATATTGAAAAAAAATATTTTTATATAAAACCATAAAATTAAATAATAAATTAATTAAAATTAAATTCTTTAGTAGTATATACACTATAGAAATATGAAATAGGTGAAAAAAATCAAACCATGTCTCAGTGAAGAAACTTTCAGAAGCAAATCCTTTACCTTGTTTCTATTTATAGTTGATGAAGATCTGAATTATTATAAAACAAAATTACATATAGTTATAATATAATTTATACTTTTTTACCTTTTATACCTCTCACATATGATTATTTATTACGGGAAACTTGTTTAGTTATAACCTACCCTCAACCATGTGATGTTAATAACCTTAACTTTTTAAGCATGTTCAATAATGTTAGTATCACTACCCATTTTATGAAAAGAAGTTCCAAATTAATATATCATGAAATAAAATATAATATATATAAATGATATTTATTTTTAAGTCTCTCAAACCATTCCATACATTTTTAGTCACTCAGTATGAAAATGGAGTTGGGACTTGCTTATTTTGGTTTTTTTAGAGACTGAAAATGATAATTTAATAATAATTTAAATACATGATATATTAAATCTTGGAACATATAACAATAATTATTTATTTAATATATTATTATAATAGTATTTTTTATGTTCCCATAGTCTTTCATAAAAAAGTCTTATAACATCGTTCATGTGGGGGTTAAATCGACCCCAACTTGAACATGTTTAATCTCGATTGGTGATGATGGATTTAAAGGTATTTATATTCACATAATTTACATATAATATACTCATAATTATAGTATTTTTTATGAAGGTGAACCATATTTTAAGATGATTGTATAAATAATAATTAAATTTATGAAAAATAAAAAAAACTCAATTCTTCGTAGGGTTGTCCATGGGTCGGGTTGGGTCGGGTTAAGGGCTATTTTGTAGCTGACCCAAGAAAAATAGTTCGGGTCAGGTTGGGTTGGGTCAGAGATGTTTTGGGATTCAAACCCGACCCAACCGGACCCGTCTCAAATCGGGTTGGGTCCGGTCGGTTTGATTGGGTTAAGGAAAAAAATCTTTCGGTAATTTTTTATGATCCCAATCCGCAGGTTGACCGAGCTACGACAAAAAATATTGTTTAGTTCTTTTTTTGGCTATCGCCCTGTGGGTTAATCAAGTTACGTATTCCTCTGCTTCATCTTCTTCGCCACACTAGGGAACACCCGCATCCTCCACCCTATAATCAATCGACCCCAAAAATGTCAGTCTGTGACTCGATGGTGTGATGTGATTAGTTTGACTACAAGTAGTTATCATGGTTTGAGGAAGTTCAAGGTGAGGATAGAAGGGTGATGAGAATGAGGTAGTGACTAACAAAGATAGATTTGGCACTGCACATAGTTGCGATGGAGATGGAGGTGGTGGCAGAGGTAGGGGGTACATGCAGGTGCGATGCGGTGGATACACTGGACTGGTGAGCATGAAGGAGATGTTCAATAATCATTTTATTAGTCGATCCTCCACCGTAGGATCTTCGAATAATTAAAATTGTTCTATCTTCCTTTGGTTTTTTTCTTGTTCTTTAATTTTTGTAGAAAAATCGAATGAAATTCAGTTATCTTCTTGTTTTTGTTTTCTCATCGGGCATTTGTTTCCACTAATTTCACATGTCCTGATTCCTTTGAATTTATTTTATGTTTGTCTTAGAAATGTCATGGAAGATTCAATCATCTATGCGATTAATAGTGTATTATTTTAATGGTTGGAAATGGAATAGACTCAATGTATGGTGTAGGAAAGGGGAAAGACAACGGCGTGGGGCGAGGGTGAGGGGGAATTGAGTCAAGAGGCAGGGGGAGAGGGCGAAGTTTGAAGAGGTGACTCACAGTAGTCAGGTTGGTTGGGTTGGGTTGGGTCAATGTTTTCCCAACCCGTGACATGACCCAACCTAACCATGATATATCCCAACCCGACCCAACCCGTGGTAAAAATGTTTTAACCCGACCCTACCCGATCGGGTCGAGTCGGGTTGGTCGGGTTGGGTCGGGTCTGGATACCCCTAATTCTTTATGGAAGCGGTAGTCCACACTCATGCATAATTGATGTTCCTTTCCTTTTTTATGTTGGTCTAAATAAATAAAAATGGATTTTAATATATATATATATTTATATTTATATATGAATTATTATAATTATTATAATAAATTAATAATATTATTATGGTGATAATATATTTATAAAAGTAAGACAAATAAGAAAAACTTAAGGAGATAATACTTAGGTGGAGACTTGATAATTCCTTGGCATTCAAATTGAAATTTAAGGGAATAAAATAATTATGAATGAACATGGGCCTATGATCATGTGATCTGAATCTATTGAGAGTAATATTGAAGAGTTTTAAGGTGTAGGTAGAGGTATATGTGAGTGTTTAAGTGATGTAAGTGTTAACATTTTTATAATTGGAAAGAAGAGTGGTTTTGGAAATACCCATTGAAGTCAATAATTTAATTTCACAATTAAAGGGTGATGCAATTAAAAAAATGGGGAAATGGGTAAATGAGGTGTGGTTTGGTGATTGCAAACATCATATATCCATTTTTAATTTTTTTAAAATGTTTTTTAATTCTTCGTTAGTAAAATACATTTTAAAATTTTTACATTTTACCGGGGTAACATAATTTTAACATCAAAAAGTTATTTCAATGAAATAAATTAATGTTGACCTCATTACCTAATCAAAAACATAATTTTTAAAATTTGAAAATAATCTTTTCAGATAAAATTTCTCAAGGTATAAAATGTTAGTTTTAAAATAGAAACTCATAAACTCATAAAACTGTTATTTTTTATAAAACTTTGTTGATAATTTGAATTTATATATGATAAATTTATCATGGTTACATATTTCATAGACCTAAATTTATTTATTTTTAATTTTATTAATGGTATTTGACAATATGGAAATCTAAAATCAAACCTCTCGTTGAAAATAGTTTATTTGAAGATTATACGAAAACCTATCTTTATATTAATGTAAAATTTTACTTTAGTCCAAAAAATGTTTAACGTAAGTTTTATATTTAAAATAAATTAAAAAATGCATAATCATATTCCTTAAATTAAAATTTCATTAATTTAATGGGTTTTAAATATTCTTGGTTGTTATTAATAGTAAAAAATTCATGAAAATTATAATTTTATAAAATTCTACATCTTTCGAATACAAAATACACATTTTTAAAAAATGATAAAAAATAAAAATAATATAATATATCCTTGGTAAGTACTAGAATTATGATAATGGTTTCCAAATTACATCAAAAATAAATTACTTTTAATAAAAAATACAAAATTTAGTGGAAAATATTTTTATAGAAAAATGAGTTTTGATCTATTAAAAATATTTATTATAAATTACTAATTAATATATTATCAATATATATTTTTATTATTAAATGAAATTAAAAAAATTTTAATGAATAAAAATTCTATTTTCTTAAAATTCATTATTTAATCAGAAAGGGAGTTTATAAAAATTAATTTCAAAAATTATATTAATTCATGATATATTTATACATAATAATATGTTATTAAATTTTGATATAATCCTATTATACATTTATATAACCCCTTATGAACTACATGTAAGAACGAAGAGTCTAATATGATTTGGTTTTAGTGTATGGTGGTAGTTTAGCTAGTATAGATCTTGTGAATTCTCAATGAGTTTGATCTTCACTCATATATATTTTTTGTGAAACCAAAATTGTCTGATTTCATCTTGGAATTGGATGAGGTTAAACCATTTTGAAGTGATCCCCCTTTCATGTTTAGAAAAAATGTTATTTATAAGTACGATTTGAGATTTTTTATTTCATTTCTTCTTATTTTATTTATTAGTATTGTTTTATGGTTACTTCAATTTTTAACTACCAATTTATTATCTATGTTTTAGTGACCATATCGAATATTGAAAAATTAATAATGGTGTTTCTATTTAGTTTTTTATTTCATTTCCAACATTCTATTAAAAAGTTTATTGAAGTGTGATTTGTAGTTAAATATTTGGTCCTTAAAATTGTCCTTTCAAATTAAATAATCAACCACCTTGTTCACTTTCCTAAAGTAGAAATTTATTGAGAAATTGAAATATTTAATAAAATACAACCTTCTTCTCTAGTTTATATTCATCTATTTCAGGGTGAAAATATATAATAATATTTTGTGATTAGTAAATATATACCATCATTCTCTATAAATAAAATTCCTAAATACCTTTAATGAAAATATTACCATTGTTTACTCAAATTCATGGGTTGTGTTGTTGTTTTCATGAACCTTTAATTAATAAGATACATAAGCTTTCACCGTACCAATATATATACAAACAAATCCTTATCTCATCTTAGATGAATCACTAAAAATAAAAAATCCTTATCCACTATAGGGTATTATGAATATATGTTCACTTATGACCTTAACTTTAGTTTCTGGAAATTTTATTCACTTTTATCATTCTAATGAAACAAGAATCCATTCTATGTTAAGATAATGAGTGGAATAGATATTTTTGAGATATTCTTTAAAAAAAGTCAATAATATCCATCATATCTATGTGGAATATAGTTCTCTCCCTTCTTCTCACATTAAATTTTTTGTGTCGCCCAATGTTTAATGTATTTTGTTTTAGAAAGATCTATTAATATACCCCCTCTTATGATCACATTACCTAATAATAATTATTTATATAATAAAAAATTTCATTTGTTGTATTTCTCATATAGTTACTTCTTCCTTGGGATCTTAAAATCAATTATCATGTTATTTTCCCGCTCTAACTTTCTATAATTATATATAATAATATATTCTATAAGTACTACTAAAATGGATTGATGTAATACTTATAGACTATTCATTAAATACATCAAAATAATGGGGTAATTAATAAGTCCAAATTAAATCAGTCTAAATTCATAGTGTGGATACCTTGTATATAAGGCTATCTTAGGTATGTGTTCAATTGTATCCCTAAATTGACAATATCCTGATCAGAGGTCAATCCTTGTTATATATTTAGATCCACTCAATTGATAAAAAAATAACCACAATGGGTTATATGACATTTAGATCCACTCAATTGAAAATTTCTTCTATTTTTTTTCTTCAATTCTCACATAAATTAAAATCCATCATCTTATATTTATAGTATTTATTATTATTTTTTTTAATACTATTTGTATTATCTGATCAAAACCATGTGATTTGTTGGTGTCTCTGGTATACTTTAATACCATGAGAGCACATAAAATTATTCCTTCATAGAAATTGAAGTCTCTTATAGATAACTCCATTTGAATACCTAATGTTAATCGATTAGTAATCGATCAATATTTTTTTTGTTAGATGATAATACAAAAATGATACCTTGAATGTATTGTAAAATATCACAGATAGGTACTAACATATATTTTATCACATTTATTTTACTTAATTAATTAATTCTTCATTCTCATATGAATAATATAAAGAAAGTACAAATAAAAAAATAACCACATAAACTCATCCCACTCCATAGAGTCAATTATTTCTTATTAACTCATGTTCTTAATATGATTCCACCATTAATATAGTTTTCCTTCCAAACATTAAACAAACAAAATAACTTTTTCATGCTCAATGAACTGGATAATATAAAATATATTTTCTTTATTATAGGTACATTTCCTAGTGATTAGGGTATCAGAAGACCTATAAAATTTTTATGGATGTTTCCTCTTTAAGGGATCAATAGTATGTTGTTCCTTTTATAGCTATTTTGGAAGCTTGATTTGATTCATTGATTGATAATTTTATGTAAGAAAAGAAACAATATTTTGTAATCTATATCCTATGATGTTTAGTTTATCAGGAGGAAAATCACTGCTTTTTTTTCTTCATATTATAAATTAAAACAATTCATTTTAGTTTATCTATTGACCAAAACAGAAAACCATAGTGTGATAAAAAATTATCATTATGAGAAAAAAATTAAAACATAAAAAGTCATTCATATGATGTGTAAATCATTAAATATTCTCTTTAATATATGACCCCTTAGTCTTAAAATAACTCATACATGGACATTAGCTATTCAAATCCTTCATAATGGATAAAAATAAAAATATTATTTAACCTAACCATATTACATAAGAGTTCCTTGTTTGCTGTGCAGTTTTTGGACTACTCATTATGCATTAGTAATGATCAAGTTAATATCAAATTCTCCCCATTGAAATTTATTACGTCTAGATGAATTTTTAATATAGCCCCATCCACATTATAGTATCCAGAGATGGTTTTTTTCTAGTAAAAACACATAATTACTACTTTAAAAAATCATTAGGATGTTATCCCATACATATAATTTTTCTAAGTGTTTTTAAAAATATCCACTCATACAAACATCCAAAAATAACTAAACACTAATAGTATACCAAATTAAGAGATCCAAACATTACACACATACATATTACATCATTTTTGAAAAATAAAAAATATATCTTATGAAATTAAAAATTTTAGAATCACAAATTTTTAGTTTTTTGACTACTAGATACATATTCATAATATTTCATGAAATATCTTTAAAATATCCCAATTTGTTTCTCATATAGAACACTTCTTAGACGTATAATACTAAGAATATTTAATCATAAACTAGGGAAAGTGAACATAAGAAAGGGTAAGGTCAAATAATCAATAACATCTAAAAATGAGAGATATCATTAAATGATCATATATAAGCATAACATGAGTATAAGAGTATGAGAATATGAGATAAACATTTAAAACTTTTACCTAGAAATTCATAGATCATAATCATACCAAAAGTCCTTGTAAACACAGACGTCTTCAGTCATATAATATTTATAGATCATTAACCATGAGAATATATAATAAGATTAAGAACATATCCTAAACCAACATGGATTACCCAACTATCCAGACCTCATTCTAGTACCAACATGGCTCAATGGGTGATTGTGATCTCCACAGGATGGTGAAAAGGACATATCCATCAATAACTACCTATGGGGAATTTTTATTCACAAATGAATATAAAATATGATGATTTAAATAGAGATATTATTTTTATGATAGTATAAGTTAACAATAGAAATGATACAATAGTTAGAAAAATATAGGTGAAAAAACCACAGAAAAACATGGTATAAAATTAAAACAAACACATATCTCCACATGAAATGTATTCACCACTAGACTCCAACACCCTACAAACAAAAAAACTATATTTCTCTCTATTTACACTTTCCTCGACCTAACTTAAATAAAAAGATATCTATATACACCCAAAGGATCATGCATGGTGTGGAAAAACTAGCCCAGTGATATTCCACCACATGTTTCATAACTATCATTTATAATATAAACTAATTATTCTTTAAAAAATCAATTAAAGGCATAAGATACAATTTTAGATAGTTTAATATAAATCAAGGATAACGAACCTTTTAAAATCATATAAAACATTAAAAATAATATGGGTTTAAAATCATTTACTTGAACCATTTAAATATATATTTGAAGGAAAATAAATAAAGAAAATTATCCCTTATTGTAATGTTAGTTCCAAGATCATAAGGATCCTCATATAATCTATGTGATTAATATGCCACCACCGGTACACATTAACCTAGAACAATAGGAATATAGGTTAAGAGTTCACTCTTGATAGTGTCTCCCTACCTTACATTACTCCACATAACGAACACATTACATATGAACAATAGGCCTAAAAAGTAGGATTTCAACATCGAGTATGGATCTTTTTTTGTCAATGGTCATAGATGGGCACACCAAAATAATATCAATCAAATTTTTTTTCATAGGTAGGTATCAAAAAAACATTTGAAATTATGTAAAAAATTGTTTTAAACTATTTTCTTAAACAAAACCAAAGGTTAAAATCCATTTTCAAAATAATAACCAAAACCATTATATTTAATCAAAATGTTTCTAATGACCTTATCAAATTTTATAAAAAAATTCCAAAGAGTAGGAAAACATGTTTTTCTGAATAATCCCATTTCATGAAATTTCCAACCCCAAGAAACATATAATTAAACTACCAGAAGGAATCCAAAAACTTTTGAGAGAATGGTCAAAGAAGAAAGAGGAAGACCCCTTGATTAACAATTTCAAATTAGGAAATCTAGATAAAATTAATTATCATGGTAATCTTGGTCAATACATGTATATAACTTAGATAAATAGAATTATTAAGAGGATCTAAAACCAAATAACGTTTCACTCATTGAAAGAGGTCTACAGATTAGATAGACACTTTGATCTAACAAGGATCCATTTTTGGAGATCCATAATCATTCAAAGAGATACCATAGGTCTAAATTGGTCATGGTTAGGTTGAGGGAATATTAATAATAAAAAAATAGTCTTTGGGGAAGTAATATGATATTTCCCTTAATATTCATTTCCATAATGACATTACCTACTTGCTGATCACTATCTACTAATGGGATAGTGGTTGGTCACTGGTGAGTCTGTAGACCTCATATAGGATTTGTTATCCTACGATTGTACATCAGTTGGACAATATCTCTCACTAACTAGTTGGTGGAACATATATATATTTTCTAGCTATAAGGTCTATCCAACACTTTAATAACTCCTCAAAGCACACCTCAAACCCCTATTAATAACAAAAAAACAAGAAACAATATAGAATGGTAAAAATTTGGATCAAGTTTAAATAATTAGATGGTAATACCAAAAAAATAAAAATGGATGTTACTATTCTACCCAAAATATTACATTTCCTCCCAGAATAATATGTTTATAAAGGCTGGTCGACAAAGATATTATCTCATTTCTTCCTCATCAATGACTCTAGCACCAACATATTATGAGTATATGATCCATACATACCCAAAACTCATAACAATAGAAAATACATACAATGTTTAAAGAATAATCGATTAAAAAGGGTGTCTTGATCACCAACATATAATGTTATAAGTCTTGGTCTTCCCATTTCAGAACATAAGATGGGTCAGGTTGATACTACTTAAGTTGAGGACATGTAAAACATTGTTGATAAAGGGAAACAAATTTTGTAATTCCATGAGATATGCCACCTTTCCAACATTTAATGATATCAAGTTATCCCACATGTCAAGGATCTAACTCCCATTACTTTTTCAGTCATCAGTGACACAACTAGGGTGATAGATTTAATAAAACTAGGACATCGACCAAAAAAATACAAAGGATGACAATAACAGTTTTCATAGGATTTCAATCAGCTTTGATTCATCACAAAACATAAATAAATCATCTAAATAATTTTATTTATTTCCGAAAACAAGATTTTCCCTATCAAGGACATTCCAACAATCTCATAATAATAGAGAGGTAAGTTTTAGGTTTAGTAATATAAAACATCAAAAAGTTCCATCTTGATGGAATATTTGTAACTGTTATTATAAAAAATCTCAAACATTACAAAATGTATTTCCCAAGAAAATATAAAATTCAATAACCATGAATATATGATATCATCAACAATTTTTATATACTTTCTAATATTCTCATTTTTCTTAGGCTTATTTGTTTTCCTCATCTTGACATGTTTTCCCATATCATATCGTAAACCCTTTAAAAACTGAGAGGTAAATAGAGGATATCTATGGGAAGAAATGATCATTATAGGCCCATAAAAACTTATTATCTAATACACTTATAAATTCCCCAATTATTCCATATTGTTAATGTCACAGATTAGTAAGAAATCACCTAACATGGTCTATTTGTCAATCACCACACAAATAGAATCCCACCCTAAAGTGTCTGAGGTAATCCAACCCTGATATCAATTGATATAGAATTCAATATTAATTTTTAATATGGAGAGGATAAATCGTGCCAAACTTATCTTGGTTCTTAGACTTAATATTTTGGAAAGTGTAGGACGGGGAAATAGATTTATCTATGTCTCGTTTCATACAAGTCCATTATAATCAACACTTAATGTCATAAAAAATACTTTTTATTACTAAGGTGAACAAACCACAAAGAATAATGAAAATCTTCCAGCATGTCCTTACTCATAATAAAGGGGAATACATAAAAATTACTAAACAAAAGAATACCTTTAAATGAGTGTGGACATTTACGAATGGTCTCCCCACTATGTAAAGGATATTTGATATTGAAAAACTCATTATCTTGTTTCTACTCATAGATAATCATCTCATGGAGGGAGATTATCAAATGAAAACTTTCTAGAACATTAAAAAACTCTTCATATTTGAATTCTATTTGTATCTTCACAAATAGGCACATTAAGCTACATTTATCCTTTTATTCATTCATATCCTAAGATGGAAATATCCATATGAGATCATAAATAACCACATTATATTTTCCAATAGTATATGTAATGTAAAAGTCAAATGGCTAAAGGTATTCACCCTATCATCTCTATCATAAATTAATATAGTTTTTCATAAAATATGTACCTCAGGCCCTTGTGGTCAGATTAAATGATAAAATTCTCTCTAAAAACATAGTGTCTCTAATAGTAAATGGAATTCACACTATATTTATGTTCCAAATCATGAGTGGAATAATTCTTCTCATTAAAAGGATATCGAGATGATCCAAAAGTCACCACATGATCTCCGTGCATAAGTACATATCCCCAAACAACACACAAATAATTAAAATAATCTATGTAGCCCTATATAGCCACTAGTAGAGTCAGAATCGGTGTTGTGGTCAAAAGTGGTATCAGTTCATTAATGAATAACTCATACTTAGAATCCAACTTGACCTATACCCTATTATTAGTGAGAGTAGTCAAATGTGATGCAAGTTTCGATAAATACATTACAATCCTTTGATAATATCCTAATAAACCAAAGAATATTCTAATATGAAATTTATTTTCTGGTTCTTACCATGATATGTTATCCAACACACTTTTAGGATCAGCAAAGATAAGAGGATTTGAAAACAGGTGTCCTATGATGATAACCTCTGAAATATATAATTCTAATTAGGATAATTGTATCATAGAGGAGGTGGTCCAGTAGGATCCCCAAAATTTGTCTCAATGGATTAACATGATCTTCCTCGGACATTGAGGAACTAAAATTTCATCCACAAACACCATGACCAATGTGGAAGGATACTGGTGAAAAATATGGTTCATCAAGTCCATTATGACAACATGGGGGCATGAAATAGAACTATCCGGTATAGATAATGAAACCCATTAATGGATAACAATCCATAGTAGAAAAATTCATTTTCATGAATCCACCAACACTGGTGGTAATGAGATCGAAGATAACTTTTTGAGAGCCACTTTTTTCCTTTAAACTGATAAAAAATTATCAATAAAGGAAATGGGATATTTTCTTGATAAATTAATGATTTAGTTTCAAATATTCAATGAATAATCAAATAGTTTCATTATACTTATTAGAAAATAACATAGTTTCTATATAGGGTGACACACATAGAAATATAAAACCATTTTATCTTAAATAATATAATATAATTTTGAATTCTTTTAACTCATATGGATCCATATGGTATGATAGAATTGATTTCAGTTGAGTTCCCAGTAGTAAGTCAATTAAGAACTCCAATTCAATCTTTATAGTAAAACATTAAAATTAATCCAAAAACACTTTAGGAAATTATTTTACTATTAAAGGAACCTCTCAAGTGAATGATTCTTATCCAAGTTCAACCATAGAAAAATACATCAACATACCATGTATTAGAACAGTAAGCCTCACCAGACTAGATGTTTGGTACCATATATTCTCTTAGAAATATATGGGAGTTCCCATCAGGTGTAGTAAAGGAAAACCTCCAACTATAAATATAGATTTTATATTTATAAGAAATAAACATATCTACTATTATAGTAACATTGAATAGGTACAAGCTCAGTGTAAAAAATTCCTAACTGTCTTAATATTATATTAATGAAAAACCTCACGGGAATCGGAAAACCCATCCCTTATTCTTTTATAGAGGTATCTCAAATTCCATAATGAAAGGAATGAGTTCTATTAGTAGAATTAAAATATCCAAAATATTTATTAATATAGAGAATCTATATAGAATTTTATACAATAAATTAGTCAATTGGATTGAAGAGATAGAAATTGTACCTATCAAATTTACAAGACCTGTATCAAATTCAATTTGAAACTCTTCCATTGTGCATGAATTCTTCATTTCAAATTACATTAGCTATAACCTTGTTTCATGTTAAGAATATGGTCGCACCAAATATCCTCTATTTTCTAAAAATAATAGTCTAGAGGGTGTAGTAGAAAAAACTGATATAGCTTCAACAAGTGATAATAGAATCCACATGAGTTGTAGATATTTATAGGCACAGGGTAAAAGAACATTGAATGCTTCATCTGGCCATATAATAACTGTTGAGTCAATAAGGTTTTCCTTATGACTTTTCCGTTCCTTCTTGTTTTGAAAATCACAAACATCTTATCTTAAGGAAAATTGATTTTATAAGGAAAATTGCTTTTATAAGGAAAATTGCTTTTATAAGGAAAATTGCTTTTATAAGGAAAAATGATTTCTTAAGGAAAATCGCTTTTATAAGAAAAATTATCCTTATCATATTTTCATCCATATTTTTCTTAAGTATAAGTTTCAGATTCATTTTCTCGGAATCATTAAAACTTTTATATAAAGCATTCTGTTTAGTATTCGGATTCTGGATAAAGAACTATAAGGAAGTTTCATTCCGAATTCCGGATATGAACTCTGACTAAGTTCTATTCCAGATTCAGGATACGAATTCTGAAGAAGAATTCTCATTACGAATTCTAATGAAGAAATCCCATTCCAAATTCTCATTACGAATTCTGAAGAAGAATTCTCATTACGAATTCTAATGAAGAAATCCCATTCCGAATTCTCATTACGAATTCTGAAGAAGAATTCTCATTACGAATTCTAATGAAGAAATCCCATTCCGAATTCTCATTACGAATTCTAATGAAGAAATCCCATTCCGAATTCTCATTACGAATTCTGATGAAGAATTCTCATTACGAATTCTGATGAAAAATTCTCATTACGAATTCTGATGATGAATTCTCATTACGATTTCTGATGACGAATTCCTATTCCGAATTCTCATTCCGAATTCACCTATTAAACAGAATCTGATTATCATTATTTTATACACTCTGAATTTATTCACTCCGAATTTTCACTCCGAAGTTTCTATTCTGAACCTTTATGTTAGAGTTTAAAACGATGTCGTACATTCTGTTACTCTTGTTTTGTTATAAAACGATGTCGTCCATTTTGTTATAAACTAACCGTTGTCTAAGTGACACGTGTACAGGTCCCTCCGATCTTTAAGGAAAATATGACCGTTGGAGACGATCCGACCTTACCTATAAATAGGAGCTCATTTGAAAGAGCTCGGTGCCGATTGTTAAAAAAAAGTGCTTACATGCTGTTGAAGTGATTTCTAGAGAGAGAGTCTCTTATTAACTCTTAAAGCTTCGTGCGACTCCGAATGTTGGTGATTACATTCGAGGGCTTCCGGGGATAGAAAGACAGAGGTGCCGACTACCTTAAAGATCGAGGGCTTTCTTGCTGAGAAAGACAGAGGTTACCGACTAACTTGAAGTTGAGGGCTTGCGGGGATAGCAAGACAGAGACTCCGATCTTCGTATCGAGGGCTTACCCTGGTGTGGGTAAGACAGACTTGCTTGAAAGTATAAATCAAGGGACCTTTATCCAAGGTTTTTGGATACCCTTCTCTTTGGGTTAAAATACTATTATCTTGTTACAAGTAGTTTTACTACTTGTCTTTATTCCGCTGCAATTTGTATCTTAAGGAAAGTATAACTTTCTTATACTTCCTTACTTACTCTGATTCATTTAGATTCTATACGCTTTAAGGTAGAATCTCATATTGTAACTTCTGTTAAGTTTCAATTTCCGGAACCATATTTCCGGAACCTACTTTTGGAATCTCTTTCCAAGTTTAGTTCGGTGTTAGAGGTGTTGTGAATTTACTTAGTTTAACTTTGTTAAACTTAGTCCTTTCCTTTGCTTAAGGAAAAATTAGTTATTCTTAACTAACTTTGAAGGTTCCAAATGAATTTTTAAAGTATACAATTCACCCCCCCTCTTGTATATTGAGCATCTCATATTATATTTCGATCCTACAATTGGTATCAGAGGTTGGAAACCTCTTACTCTATACCAATCTTACATTTGGTATCAGAGCAGGTTACTGAAATACTTGTACTCACATACAAGTTTTTCTTGCTCACTTTTCTATTCCGAACTTTGTTATTACGAATCTTTGCTACTAACAAGTTTGTGTGCAAAGTTATTTTTAGTATGGCAGGAATTAATGTTGGTTCGATTGACAATCTGAATCCTACAAGGCCACCAATCATTGATGGTAATGACTATGAATACTGGAGAGATCATATGAAGACATTTGTTATCAATACTGGAGTAGACAACTTTGTGATGCTTACTGGTGATTATAAAATTCCTGACAAGGAAGTCAGAACCTTTACTAACCAGGAGAAGCAAGAATATCAACTCAACTATAAGGTACACAACACTTTACTATGTTCAATGACTAGAAATATATATATCCAAATTTCTTCTTGTGAAGCAGCTAATTGTATATGGAAGAAGTTAGAGGTTACACACTTTGGGACTTCTAAGGTGATTGAGACTAGAAGAGCTATGCTTAGAGCTGAATATCATGGATTCAATTTTCATTATGGAGAACCTATCTGTAAAGTTCAACAAAGGTTTATGACCATTGTCAATAGTATGCAGTCTATGGGAGAGAAAGGTTTAGATGATGAAGCTCTTGTGGACAAGATAATTGACATTATGCCCAATGAGTGGGAATCCAAGAGAACAGCTATAGATGAGAACATGAAGGTTACTCAAATTACTCTTGATTAATTATTTGGAACTCTTCTACAACATGAAACTAGAATGAAGAGAGATGCTGACAACATCAAGAAGAAGAATGGAAATGGTACTGTTTCTTTTACTACAACTTCAAATCAGATGAAAGCTAAAACTCCTGAGAGAGTAACCAGATCCAAGTCTAAGAAAGTTATTTTCCAATCCGAATCTAGTGAGAGTGAAGTCTCAGAAAATGAATTAGCCAATCTTGCTCGAAGGATGAACAAGATAGCTGGACAGAGAAACTTTCAATCCAAGTATAAGAAGAAGGATTGGAAAGATAAGAAAGATGGAGAAGTTACTTGTTATGAATGTAAAAGAGCTGGACATATTAGACCAGATTGCCCTATGCTCAAAAAGAAAGAAAGAAAGGAAAGGCATTCAGACAGGAATAGGAAGAAGTATTATAAAGCCAAAGCTAAGAAAGTTCTGAAAGCTAATGACACCTGGAGTGCCAGTGGTGGTGACTCTTCAGATGAATCTCGTGAATATGAATCTTCAGGACAGAAGAATCTTGGTCTTATAGACAGATTACCTATTGATAATCATTGTCTTATGGCTAAGGTACGAAATGATGAATCTTTGACCAATGTTTCCTTAAATCCTAATGATAGTAAGTATTATAACTCTTCTGATGAAGAATCATCTTCTTATGAGGAAAATATTTTACCTACTTATGAAGAAGTCTCTAGATTTGCTGAACTTCTTGAGATTGAGAATTCCAAACTCAACAAGAAACTTGATAAGGCAAATTCTAGGAATTCTATTCTTACTAAAGAGATATCGGATCTTTCTAAAGATCTTGATAAGAAAAATTCTGATTTTGAAAGTATTTCAAAAAATCTTGAGGAAGTAAGTTCTGAGAAGAATGAACTTTCTAAAGAATTAGAAAAAGTAATTTCTAATAAAAATGTTTTCGATCCTAACTCTAGTTCTAAAACTAATGATTTTGAGAATAAAAACTTGGTTGTAAAACTCAAGTCCAAAATTTTTTCCTTAAAGAAGTGTTTATCAAACATTACCCATGGTAAGGAAAATTTTGATAAGATGTATTCCCAAATACGACCTTTAAGAAATAAATCCGGATTTGGTTATACCCATGCAAAACCAGTTTTTAGTAACAATTATTTTGTTCCTCAAAGTGCCCCATTTTGCACTAAATGTCAATGTGGTGGTCACTGGGCAAAAAGTTGTTCCTTAAACAAAACCCAATCCCTAGGATTTCACAAAGCTTACTTTTCTAAGAAAATGTGGGTACCTAAAATTTTATTGTCTGGAAATCTCGGATCCAAACAAGTTTGGATTCCGAAAATCTAACTTTGTTCTTAATTTCAAGAAAATAAAGAAAGTACCAGCAACAATATATGGTACATGGATAGTGGATGTTCCCGGCACATGACTGGTAACCAAAGTTTTTTCAAAAAGATTATCAAAACGAAAGGAGGAAAGGTAACTTTCGGAGACAATGCTAAGGGAGAGATTGTTGGTATTGGTAATATTGTTCTTTTAGGTAAAACTTTGATTTCAAATGTTCTTTTTGTTAATGGTCTTAAGCACAACCTCATTAGCATAAGTCAGTTATGTGATGAAGGTTACCTTGTGAATTTTAGGAATGATAAATGCTTAGTTCACAATTCCAAGGAAGAATTTATTCTCTCAGCCAATAGGCAAGAGAATGTCTACACTTTGAACTTAGAAGATCTTAGAAGTCAAGATTTACCTTGCCTAAGTGCAATGTAAGATCATTCTTGGTTATGGAATAGAAGACTAGGACACTGTAATATAAGAAACCTATGTAAACTCTCTAAGAAGAAACTTGTTAAGGATCTACCGGAGCTTAGATTTGATTATTCTAAAGTTTGTGATCCTTGTCAATATGGCAAGAAACATAAATCTAGTTTTAAGTCAATTGGTGAAGTCTCAAAAACCGATGCATTACAGTTAGTGCACATGGATCTTTTTGGTCCAACACAAACTGGATGTATTGGAGGCAAATATTATGTGTTTGTTCTAGTTGATGATTACACTAGATTTACTTGGGTCTATTTTCTAGAAAAGAAATCTGAAGCTTTTTCTTATTTCAAAAGTTTTAGAGCTCAAGTTAAAAATGATAAAAACCTTCCATTGAAAACTATTCATAGTGATCATGGAGGAGAATTTCAAAATTCTGATTTTGAAACTTTTTGTAGTAAGAAAGGTATTACTCACAATTTTTCAGCACCTAGAACTCCTCAACAGAATGGTGTAGTTGAAAGAAGAAATAGAATTCTTCAAGAGATAACTAGAACCATGTTGAGTGAATATTCTATTGCTAGACATTTCTGGGCTGAAGCTGTAAGTACTGCTTGTTATACTATAAATCGAGTTTTGATCAGACCTTTTCTTAATAAAACTCTTTATGAGTTATGGAATGGTAGAAAACCAAGACTTTCCTACTTCAAGGTTTTTGGTTGCAAAGTATTCATTTTGAATACTAAAGATAACTTACATAAATTCGCACCAAAATCTAATGAAGGAATTTTCTTAGGATATTCCACAACCTCTAAGGCTTATAGAGTTTTTAATAAAAACACTTGCACTGTTGAGGAAACAGTACATGTAAAATTTGATGAGTCTGATCCTTTTGTTTTTAAACCATCTCAACCTACATCTTCGGATGTGTTTTCAAAAACTGATTATCAACCTTTGATAGAAGAACCTTCTGATAAGGAAATTGTTCTAGAAGATACTTCTGAAACATTTACCCCAAAAGACTTTCTACCCTATGTTGATGAACAGGTTTTACAAAACTCAAATCAGGTGTTTCTTAAGAATCATCCCGGTGATAGTATCATTGGTGATGTAAATCAACCTGTAAGGACTAGAAGTTCCTTAAGAAACGAAGTAGAACATCTAGCATTTCTTTCCCAATTAGAACCTAAAAGCACTGATGAAGCTTTAGGTGATGATGATTGGATTAAAGCCATGCAAGATGAACTAAATGAATTCAAAAGGAATAAAGTCTGGACCTTGGTTGAAAGACCTAAGGAAACTTCTGTTATTGGAGTAAAATGGGTTTTCAGAAATAAATGTGATGAAAATGGAGTCATTGTTAGAAACAAAGCTAGACTTGTTGCTAAAGGTTATAATCAACAAGAAGGAATAGAATATGAAGAAACCTATGCTCCAGTAGCTAGACTTGAATCTATCCGCATTCTACTTTCCTTTGCAGCATTCTTTAATTTCAAACTTTATCAAATGGATGTGAAATGTGCTTTTCTTAACGGTTATGTTCAAGAGGAAGTCTTTGTTGAACAACCTCCTGGCATTGAAGATACAAAACATCCAGATCATGTTTTTAGACTTACCAAAGCTTTTTATGGCCTCAAACAAGCCCCACGAGCATGGTATGATAGACTCACTGGATTTTTTCTTCAAAATAACTATGTTAAGGGAAATGCAGATCCAACCCTTTTTATAAAGAAAGATAAGAAATATGTTTTGATTGTTCAAATTTATGTTGATGACATTATATTTGGTTCAACTCAGCAATCTTTGACTGACTCTTTTGCTAGTCTAATGAAATCTGAGTTTGAAATGAGTATGATGGGTGAGTTAACATTTTTCCTTGGTTTTCAAATTTCTCAAAAACCAGAAAGAACTTACATATCTCAACATAAGTATATTAAAGATCTTCTTAAAAAGTATGGTTATGACAACACTAAGAGTATATGTACTCCCATTGGTACCTCAAACTCTTTAGATCTTGATGAAGCTGGGAAACCAGTAGATCAAACATCTTTTAGAGGTATGATAGGAAGTCTACTTTACTTAACAGCTAGTCGACCAGACATAATGTTTTCAGTATGCTTATGTGAAAGATATCAATCCAATCCTAAGGAATCTCACTTAAAGGAAGTAAAAAGAATTTTTCGCTACCTTAAGGGAACCATGGATCTAGGATTATTTTATACTTCTGGAAATGATTTTGTTCTAAAAAGATTTTCTGATGCTGACTTTGGTGGATGTAGAATGGATAGGAAAAGTACATCTGCAACTTGTCATTTCTTAGGAGATTCATTAGTTTCTTGGTCCTGCAAGAAGCAACATTCAGTTGCACTTTCCACTGCTGAAGCTGAATATGTAGCAGCTGGAAGTTGTTGTGCACAAGTGTTGTGGATGCAACACACACTCACAGACTATGGCTTGAGTTTTACTAAAACTCAATTTTTGTGTGATAACATAAGTGCCATTGCCCTAAGTAAGAACCCTGCACATCACTCCCGTGCAAAACACATAGATATTAGGCATCACTTTCTTAGGGATCACACACTCAAAGGAGATATTATTCTTCAGTTTATCGGAACGCACGATCAACTTGCTGATATTTTCACAAAATCTCTGCCTTCTGATAGATTTGAATATATCAAACAGAAGTTAGGAATGACAACCGTAAGGTAATCTTTCTTAATTAACATTCTGTTAAAAAAAATCTCCTTACAGTAATAAACTCCTTTTCATAGGGGGAGTACATATGATTGTTTGTTTAACAAAGTTTTTCAAAATTTGTTTTTAAACTTTTCGGAACGAAGATTTCCGGAATGAAACTTCCGAAACTACCATTTTCCAGAATGGATATTTTCGTACAGAATACTTCTGGAATGAAAGTATTCGTATTGAAAATTTCTGGAATGGACAACTTTCGTACTGGGACTTTCATAACCAGATTTTCGTTCCAAGTTTTTTTTGTATTTACTTTTTCGTATTGACTTTTTCGTATTGACTTTTTCGTATTGACTTTTTCGTATTTACTTTTTGATTTTTTCGTATTTAGTCTTTCGTATTGAGTTTTTTTTTCGTAGTCGTCTTTCTATTACCCATTACGAATAACTTTCCTAAGCTAATCCGAAAGGTTTGATTTCCTTACTGAAGTTTTCGTAATCATATTTTACTTGCTGGCAGTTTCTTATATTTTGTTTTCGGTTTTTGGATTTCATAATTCTTTACTTTAATAAAAACCTCAAAAAGATCGGATTCAAGCTCTCAACCGTCAGATCTGATCACAGCTCTTTCCAACCGTTAGATCAATTATAGAAGGTGAACCGTCATCCCATTACCTATATAAAGGGGACCATATTTTCTAGTCCCACATCGGTTTCAAGCTTTCGCGTGCTGAAGCTCTGACTCTCCGATTTAAGGCCGTTCCGAACCACAGTTTTCTCCGCTCCGAACTTCAGTCTTCTCCGTTCCGAATATCTCAGAAGACTTCAGATCCAAATTTTTGCAGAGTTAGCTTCTCATGAAATGTCTTCAACCAAGCCTATTTCTCAGTGTTTAGTTTATAGAGAAAGGTTAGTCCATCCGACTTTCTTCAGCAACTACGATTCTATCATTTCAAAGAATATCAGGTTGAATGGCTGGGAGGATGTTGCGGTATCTAAAACCGGGAATCAAGATGAAGTCTATTCAGATTTACTTTTTGAGTTTTATGAGTCAGTTGCTTTCTTCGAGGAAGATAATAGAGAGAAGTTTTCTTTCAAATCATATAGCAAGACATATAAACTTTCTTACACCAAGGCTGCCAGCTTGGTAGGGTTATCTTATGAAGGTGAAGCTGAGTTTATTTCGCACGTATTGCCAGACTCCAAGGGTAGCTTCAACAAAGAGAAAGCCTAAGAAACTCTTGGACTTGATGATGACAAGGCTCCGAAAATTGCAAGCCTATCTACAAACTTCCGGATTCTGGAGTTATGGGTGCAAGGGCTTATCGTACCAAGAAAAGGTGATAAGGATAGCTTGAAGAAGAGTGAGATATATATCTTAGATTTCCTGATAAATCTAAGAAAGTTTAACTTGATGAAGCAGATTCTTCTTAATATTGAAAATTTGAAGAAGGGGAATCTGAGAGCTCAGATCGTAATGTACCCAGAAATATTATCAAAGCTTATAGTTCGGTGCCTAGAATCTTTCAAGGTAGCTTGCAGTTCTAAACCAAGGGTGTGTAAGATCATGCTGGTCAGCGATGGCACTCTTAAAAGAATGAATGTAGCTTTTGACAAGAAGTCTGGTATGTTTATTGATCTACCTCCTCAAGAAGAAGTGGCTCCAAAAGTTGCTGATCCGGAATCATCCAAGCCGGTAAGGAAGAGAAATCTGAAAGAAGTGGTAGTCGAAGCCGAGGAACCCAAGTCTAAGGAAGTCCACTCCGCACCACCAAATCCTAAGAAGAAGAAGACCTATCCTGATGAGGTTGTTACAAAGTGGAGAGCTGAAAAAGAGAAGAGGAAAGAAGGGGATCCGCAGTTCGGATTGTACCCTGCGGAAGCTAAAGCTTTGAAGGAGAAAGCTGCTGATGAGCTCGAGAAACAAGCTAAGGAAAAGAAACTTAAGAAGAAGATGTCAGAAGCCGAGGCTGTTCAAGCGTTGTTGAAGTTCAACGAAATGGTTTCAACAACTATCCCAGTTCCGAGATCTTTCTCTCTGGAATCTCTACCTGAGACTCCAGGAAGAAATCTTGCTGCTCCGGAAGAGGCTGTTTCTACGAATACTGAGGAAATAGAGCAAGTGGAACAAGTTGAAGAGGCTGCTGAAGTAAGTGGTGAGACAAGAGATGTGTTAAAACAAGTTGATGAGTACAAGGGAACTCCTTCGGAACACTTATCACTCCGAACTTCTGAAGCTGAGTCTTCGAAGTTAGTTACTCCTGCGATGGAAGAAGAGAAAGGAGAAGAAGAAGTTTCCTATCATGGAGAAGAAGAACAACTTTTTCATGATATTGCTCAGATGAAAAACGTAGAGGTTGGTGTTCAAGAAATTGCTGATGAGGAAGATTTGGTTGTACAAGTTTCTGATAGTGAGAAGAAAACTCCGGAACAGGATTCTATTCCGAAAAAAGATAAGGGGAAGCAAATTCTTGCTGATACTCCGAGTTCAGAAAAGAGGATGAGGAAGGAAGCTGGTAGTTCTTCTAAGAGGAAGTTGGAGCTTATTGGGGAAGAAAATTCTCCTAGCAAGATTTCAGATTCGGAGTCATCCTCGTTGGGGCATGATTTTATTGTTCAGTCTTTGAAGAAGTTGGTGGGAACCATTCCGACCTTCTCAAGTATTGATTCGCGGTGCCGGATGCTCCAACATGCGTTGAATCAGAAAACAGACTCCGTATCGATGGTTATGGATAAGTGTGTTGAGATTGAAGCTCAGTTCAAAACATTCTTTGTTGGTTACGAAGCCCATAAAAGATCTTGTAAGAGGATAACAAGCTGGTCGAAGAAGACTGTGGAAGAAATGAGGCTTTTCGATGAGTTTCAGGATAATGTTAAGGATGCTTTTGAAACCGAGGACAAGAAGTTTCATGAGCTGACTGCATCCTTCGAAGAGAAGTTGACAGAGGAAAAGAAATTTCGGATTCAGGTAGTGAGAGATCTGAATGGGAAGCTCAATTCTATTTCTCAGAATTGGAAATATGAAAGGGATTATCGGATCGAGTTTGAAGAAAGGATGAAGGCTCAGGAAGAGAAGATGAAAGCTCAGGAAGAAAAGTTGAAGGCTCAGGAAGAAATAATTGAAGCTCAGTCCGCAAGAATAGTCGTCTTAGAGAAGCAAGCAGAAGAAGACCACAAAGACTTAAAGAAGATCAAGACGATTCTTAAGGGGCTCATGTTAAAGGAGAAAGATCCGAAATGACCAATCCGATCTTTTTGTTGTAATTTTTTTGTTGCTGACATTTCAAATCTAATGAGAATTGTGCTTGTTGTTTCTATTGTTGTCATTACTAATTTTTCAGGTATTTCGTTATTTTTTTTTCCATTCCCTCCAATTCTTTTTGAAAATCACAAAGGGGGAGAAGGAAAAGATCCTTAAGAAAAAGAGGAACTCTAATAAGAGTTTATCAAAGGGGGAGAAAGAAAATATACCCAAGGAAAAAGAACTCTAATAAGAGTTTGTTTAAGGGGGAGTTTTTTTCTTAAAGAAGACCTTCTTATGAAACATCACTCCGGAAATATGAATACGATCCTTAGTGTTTCAAAACCTAAGGGGGAGTTAGTCGTATTCGTCTATATCCTTAAAACAAGGGAGATAAGCATTAATATGTTTCTTTCTTCTTAGAATTATTTTTTTTTCGTAAGGATGTTTGTGCTTTCCAAAAAGGGGGAGATTGTTGATTCAATAAGGTTTTCCTTATGACTTTTCCGTTCCTTCTTGTTTTGAAAATCACAAACATCTTATCTTAAGGAAAATTGCTTTTATAAGGAAAATTGCTTTTATAAGGAAAATTGCTTTTATAAGGAAAATTGCTTTTATATGGAAAATTGCTTTTATAAGGAAAAATGCTTTCTTAAGGAAAATCGCTTTTATAAGAAAAATTATCCTTATCATATTTTCATCCATATTTTTCTTAAGTATAATTTTCGGATTCATTTTCTCGGAATCATTAAAACTTTGATATAAAGCATTCTGTTTAGTATTCGGATTCTGGATAAAGAACTATAAGGAAGTTTCATTCCGAATTCCGGATATGAACTCTGACTAAGTTCCATTCCAGATTCAGGATACGAATTCTGAAGAAGAATTCTCATTACGAATTCTAATGAAGAAATCCCATTCCGAATTCTCATTACGAATTCTGAAGAAGAATTCTCATTACGAATTCTAATGAAGAAATCCCATTCCGAATTCTCATTACGAATTCTGATGAAGAATTCTCATTACGAATTCTGATGACAAATTCTCATTACGAATTCTGATGATGAATTCTCATTACGATTTCTGATGACGAATTCCTATTCCGAATTCTCATTCCGAATTCACCTATTAAACAGAATCTGATTATCATTATTTTATACACTCTGAATTTATTCACTCCGAATTTTCACTCCGAAGTTTCTATTCCGAACCTTTATGTTAGAGTTTAAAACGATGTCGTACATTCTGTTACTCTTGTTTTGTTATAAAATGATGTCGTCCATTTTGTTATAAACTAACCGTTGTCTAAGTGACACGTGTACAGGTCCCTCCGATCTTTAAGGAAAATATGACCGTTGGAGAGGAGCCGACCTTACCTATAAATAGGAGCTCATTTGAAAGAGCTCGGTGCCGATTGTTAAAAAAAAGTGCTTACATGCTATTGAAGTGATTTCTAGAGAGAGAGTCTCTTATTAACTCTCAACGATTCGTGCGACTCCGAATGTTGGTGATTACATTCGAGGGCTTCCGGGGATAGGAAGACAGAGGTGCCGACTACCTTAAAGATCGAGGGCTTTCTTGCTGAGAAAGACAGAGGTGCCGACTACCTTAAAGATTGAGGGCTTTCTTGCTGAGAAAGACAGAGGTTACCAACTACCTTGAAGTTGAGGGCTTGCGGGGATAGCAAGACAGAGACTCCGATCTTCGTATCGAGGGCTTACCCTGGTGTGGGTAAGACAGACTTGCTTGAAAGTATAAATCAAGGGACCTTTATCCAAGGTTGTTGGATACCCTTCTCTTTGGGTTAAAAGACTATTATCTTGTTACTAGTAGTTTTACTACTTGTCTTTATTCCGCTGCAATTTGTATCTTAAGGAAATTATAACTTTCTTATACTTCCTTACTTACTCTGATTCATTTAGATTCTATACGCTTTAAGGTAGAATCTCATATTGTAACTTCTGTTAAGTTTCAATTTCCGGAACCATATTTCCGGAACCTACTTTTGGAATCTCTTTCCAAGTTTAGTTCGGTGTTAGAGGTGTTGTGAATTTACTTAGTTTAACTTTGTTAAAATTATTCCTTTCCTTTGCTTAAGGAAAATTTAGTTATTCTTAACTAACTTTAAAGGTTCCAAAGGAATTTTTAAAGTATACAATTCACCCCCCCTCTTGTATATTGAGCATCTCATATTATATTTCGATCCTACAATAACAAGTCACGAAACTAATAATTGACAATGATGTGGAATGAAGATTCTATAAATAAATATTAACTTTATTTTATCCATTAAATGTTATCTAATATATCTTCATCTTATAAGAGAAATTAAATCTTTAATTAGATTTTGGAGTAACTCCATTCATCATTGAATTGCCATAAAGTTTAATATTTAGCATCAATTCCCTTTCCAACACCTTGACATAGCTAAAAATATATTTCACAAAGCACTGTTATCGAATATCATTTTGAAATACCATTAAAACCCATTTAACCTTTATCATATCATTAATCATAAACTCTAGTGAAAATAAATAATGCTTGGTAAAGATAGTAGAATATTATATCATTGTCTTATTCCCTTGATCAAGGGTGAATAAATACATCCATTTCACCAAGTTCATAGAATCTAAATAGAATTGTTATTTAGAATATATCCTTAAAGAGTTTCAACTTTGAGACCTCATGCTTACATTCCTAAATAAATACATCCCACGACTATTTACTTGGACCTTCATGAATAAACATAACACACTTCAACATAATTAGAATCAAGGGTGTTAAGGAATTCAATGAGACTTTAAATATTTTCAAACCAATATTACAAATCTTGAGGATCATTAAATCCTTTCAAGGATGGTCGTTTCTGATGAAGATACTATTTGTATCAATTCATATCCTCGTACCTTCAATTTACCACCTCTATATCCTCACCAAGAAAAGATTTCACACATACTCTATAGCTTAGACTTGGTGAAAAAAATACTCTGATGATATTCTTTTCAACTGGATGGTTTCTATGTCGAGGTTCCGGAGAAATATCCCCCAAGGACTCACTAGAAGTATTATTGGGGTGGGGCCATGATACTAAAAATCACTGGAAAACGAGGAATAATAAATGAGGTCTGACAATAAATTTCATCTTATAGTAAAAAAGGTCAACCAAAATTATAAAGAGACATTGAAAAAATAAATAATGGGATTCAATCACTTTGAATGAAAAAAGAAACGTTTCCAGAAAATGTGTGGTAAATTAATGCTCATAAAAATTAGATATATCATGGAACTTTCTCAATACCTACCCCTTAAATCCTAGAATTTATCTATATTAACTACTGATACATCCCAAGCTGTATACCAGCAACCAAAAAAATACTACCCTTTGATAAAAGGTTTTCCCAAGCCAACCAGAATTAACTTGAAATCCAGATCCTATGTTTGTCCTGACGCTATCCAAATAGAATTTCTGATCCCCATGGGTTAGAGACAAGTATATGGAAAATGATATCTACCTTTTGGAGTGATTTTTCACAAAAAAACAATATAAAATAGGATGAGATAAATAAATAGAATATATGTATTCTAATATATGTCAATAGCATAAATGATAAAATAGTAAGGAAAATAGAGGTTCTAAAAAAACATAAAATCAATGAAGAAAATTAATGAAAACACCCATATCTACTTGAATGAAGTCAACACAAGACCTTGATTCCTTTATAATGAAAAAATATACCTCCACCATAAAACTATTTTCTTTACCTATATCAGACAAACCGAGATCTAGAAATACCCAAATTTGTATACAGGGTGTGAGAAAACAATCCCAATCATGTCCCACCAAGTGTTTCTGAAGTATAATTTATAATATAAACCAATTTTTATCATGTAAATAATGAGAAATCAGAAATAAATTTTTTTATAGTTTAATACAAAACACTGAAACCCCTATTAATAAGCTCTAATACATTATTGATATTTCTATTTTTAAAAATTATCAAGAAAATATAAGGTATAATTCTCAAACACCAATAATAATAAAAAAACACTTAGGTTAACAATAGGTATAGGTTAGTTAGGATCCTCATACAATATATTTGATTAATACAACACTTGATTCACACATTACCCTTGAATAATATGCACTTGGGTAATATTTCTCTCCCAAGTGTGTCTACAAAATACACAATAAGAAACGTTGTTTATAAATTACCATAAAAAAATAGGCATAGGGGGTTTGAATTTATCCCTGATGATGTGTCCCTAATGTTATAATAACCATATATGGGTTTACCATAAAAAAAACAATCAAATGGAATTTCCTAATTTGGTAAGAAGAGAACATTTGAAACTAAATAATCCATGCTTTTAAACAATTTTCATTAACAAACCTAAAAAGGAAATTTATATTTTGTAAACATAACAAAAACCATGATATTTTATCAACACATTGTGCCTTCCATTAGATAATTTTATAATCCATATACAATTAGAAATAAATCATAGTTTTTTAAATAATTTCATTCAGTGAAACCAAAAATAATGAAACACAATGAATTGAATTACCAAAATGAATCAAAAATATTATGAGACTGGGATAGAAGAAGAAATATAAAGAGACCTAGATTCTAAAATCCCAATTAGAAAATTGGGATCAAATTTATTCCCATTATTTTCTTGGCTGGTCCATGGAAATAAATAAGATAAATATAAGGGAGAAGATGATCTTGGACCATAGCAGACCAAGAATCACTGAAATAGGGTCATGGATCTGATCTTCTAAGGAGTCATGTTGGGAGAACAAAACTCATCTAAGGATAACCACTATGTTTGAATTGGTCAATTACAGATCAATGGAGGAGAATGTATAAATAAAAATGAGTCTTTTTGGTGGAAATATGATATTTCAATAAATTATGCCATTTAAAACACCATCATCTTCTAGCTAATAACTATCTATCAATGGGATGGTGGGATATAACTAGTTAGTGGTGGCTAGATAGAAAATAGATTGTTGGATGAATAATTCATGCCATATACCACTTCCAAAAGCTAGTCGATGGCTAGTCACTGGCGAGATAGTGTAAATCATGTATCTTGGGATAGACCAGAAAAATCAACCAGTAGGATGATTGATCTTGTTGGATAGTTAGGGTTCCAACTATAACTTTTATATCTTATGGTTTAGTACCCAATTTTTTCAACTCCTCAAGGAACACATTTTATTTCTCTTAATAACTAAAAATAACCAGAAACAAGTTGGGAATGACCAATGGGGGAATAAAATAAAATAAGAATATGGTAGTACCCATAAAAAACCATAGGATGTGACCGAACTTGTCAAATAGAGTGGAATGTAAATTGGAGTATATTAATAATCATAGAAATATTATGTCAAGTCTACAAAAAAATATATTAATTACTTGTTATACTTGGGTTGACCACCCAAGTAACTACTTTAGGCATAGGCTAACAACCTGTATACACTCTTTTATGCTTTATAAGGCCCCAACCATATACATTACATAATATAGAGTTTTTATAATGAATATAACTTCTTTAAAATTGATTATATTTTTAGGTTTAGAGTTTTCTAGATATAGGCTATAATTATTATACAACATCAAAAATATTAAAATATAGGCACTTCAACTCACTATCCATTTTTTTTAAAAAATAAAACTCTTTAAAATAAAACATGATTTCTTTTTCATGATAAAAATACTCTTAACATTTATCATGATTTGTTCCATCATCTTACCCATCCTTATACCATTGGGAAAACATTTCAAAAACGTATAATGAGCATAAAAATATATGTAAGGTATATAAATATAATTAATGAAACCGTTAGTCCATGAATATTTTAAAACTATGAAAACATTTTAAAATATTCATAATTTTACCCATAAAACATAAAATCATTATCATAACTCATGAAATCATAAAAATAATAAAAAATTCCTAGAAATCATAAATCATAAAGGTATATTTTGGCATCCATATCATACATACATTGTAGATTTAAAAGCTACATTGGGAGTAACCTTCATGGTTACATTTGGAACACCCATAATAGTATATTCCTTAAATATATTAGTATAAAACCTACTTTTTAAACTCATAATCATTACCCAATGAATTGGAAATATATCATGGGCTCACCCACCACTATTTTATCTAGGAACCACCCGTATATATAAATAATTCCCAAGAAGCATAACATAATCATAACACATAAAATTTGCATGAAGAAAAAATAAAATTTCTACATTCCAATCACAAGATATCATTTCAAGACATTGAATTAATCAATCAATTCACAAAAACATTTTCAATACAAAAATACATGACAAGGGAATATGTTATTTATTTTTCCTTTATAACATTATGACTTATAGAGGAATCCAAATATCAAATAATAGTAACGGTGGCTAAAAAGTCAATGTCACATCATACAAAAAACATTCCTTATTTCATATAGTAAAATTCTTCTTAGAAAAAGATTCCTTTTTAAAACCTTTGAATGAAATTACAATTCAATGGGTTTAATTATACACTATGTAAAAGAAGGTGGTTTATAATATCAAAACATTCCTCAATGAATGGAGATTGAGAAGAAGTCCCTTAATGCAAGTCTAACTCGCTACATAGAATCTATATATTCCCTAAAAATAAACATGGGTAAATTTATACATTATTAATAGCCTATTTATATCTATTATTAACTATATATCACTTATTAACATGTTATAAAAATTAAATAAATATTTAAGTTCATATCATTCATTTTGTCGATATTCAGTACTTAAGTCAAAAATGAACCAGTTATGTTGTAAATTGTCCATTTGGTCATAAGTATATCATCTATAAAATATTAGTCACGATTTAATCATCAATTTTATACATTAATAATACTTTTTAAATCAAATAATTAATTATGGTTATGAAAAATGAACAACATTAAAATCCTGGATACGTTAGGTTGTGCGTACGAATGAGTAATGTTTTCCATTTTCATTGATCATTATGGAAAGATGATAATTATTATTTAATATTTTCAGAATTATCATAATAATATTAAGATAACAATAATAATATAAATTTTCATATATATATCATTCAAATTTTTTGGGGAAAAAAATATTTACATCACTTTGTGGAGGTGATAGTTCACACGTAAGCACGAACGACGTTATCATCTTTATCTGCATGGATTGTAGAAAAAAATAGAAATATTATTATTTTAAAATGATAAATATGTAATTAGTATCATATATATAAATTAATTCCATAATTATAACTAGTCTTGATATACGGTAATGAAAAATGAACTATATCTGTTCATGAGCCAGTAGTCCATCGTACACACAAATGAAATGTCCATTTACCATTTGAAGAAATTGGATACGAATTTCAGTGATGATATTAACATTAAAAAATCATAGTATATTAAGGATACTTTATTTATTATTTCAATATATAAGAATAATATTTAAATGAAGTGGAAGAATAAATGAAACAAAAACACTTAAAAAAATATATCTCTCATTCAGTCGATCACCATTGATGAATAAGTTAACTCCTCAAAAAAGGGTTTTATAAGCAAAATAATGCATAAATAAAATGAGGAGGTATTTTAAGATGGGGTTTCAGAAGCTCTTAGATGAACCAAATGGTTATTGAAGTGAGAGTATTAGAGAAAAGTAGGTACCTTTTATAGAAGAGTGGAGGGGAAACCTTAGAAACCATTAATATATTAAATTAATATAAAGTAATTTTTTAATCAAAATGACTCCAACATGAGATATGTATACCATAAGATGAATATAATTATAAATAATCTCATTAAATAATTTTTAGACTTGTATTTATTTTGTTTTAAACATTATCTTTTTGGTTTACCCTTAATTATTATCTTTAAATTTTAATTGTGATAACAACAATTAAAATATTAAGTGGATATAAATTTTAATTATATGGGGTAAAATTACCATAATTGGAAATTAATAAAATTCTAGACAATATAATAAAAACTTTTTAATTTTAATTTTTTTTATGATTTTGAAACAATTTAATAATTTATTATGTTTATAAAATATTAATTATATCAATTTTTACACTATTAATTTCATTAAATTTAAATAAAATCCAAAAAGTTAGATAACTTCATATAAAACCATTTAATAGACTTATCACATTATATATTCACCTATAAATTTTTTATGGAATAAATTATATCAAATAATATTTATTGTAATATTTATAATATCATTTCCTTGATTATTTAATTAATAAGTCTATTATTGTATCATTATTGTGTCATAATTAAAGTTATTACATATTATCTAAAAATTGTAAATAATTTACCATGATTAAGTTAATATTTTAATTTTATAATTAATATTTATAGTAAAATATATCTCTTATATTACCAAATATTAGACATTTTCTTGTAAAAAGAGTCCTGATTGTGAAATTGTTTCCATTACTTCACATTAAATGTTATAAATGACATAATCACACCCAAGTGGATGTAAAATGAATCTATTTCGACACCAGGATTGTATTATTCATCCCTAACAAATAAAATAATATTAGGACAAGTCTTATCATAGTTTTATATTATTATAATATTATTTTTACCTTTAATTTCCAGATTTACCATTAAACACGATAAATAAAATACTAAAGTTACGATTCACCAAACACTGTTTTGATCATATTATATAAATTTTTTCATTAATATTATAACCATGTATGTTAGTTTTTTAAAATTAAACTCACAAAAGCGATTATGATTATTTTAAAGTTAACCTCATTGACAGATAGATGAAATTTAATTTAAAAAGTAAAAACCATTCGAAGAGACAAAAACTAGATTTAAAAAATTTTCTCCATTAAAAAGTGATAAAACTAAATTTTAAAAATACTATAGTGAATTTTATTAAAAATATATTTATTCTAATTTTAATTCTTTAAAATTTATTTAAAGAAGGTAAAAATTTAAAAATATGTGTAAACATAATATAGGTAGTTTTGTTCATTCCAACAAAATACAATGGATAGTCATTAACTACCATTTTAAAAAATAATATTTTTAATGTATTATTTTTTGGTATATCTCTATATTGTGTGCACCATTATATTTTAGTGAAACACATTATTACATGTCGGGTATGCTATCAGACAAATCTTCCCTTTTAATGTTACATTAATATCTATTTTTTAAAAATTAATAAATTTCAAAAAAGTCTTACTCTATAATTTCTAGGGATTTTCTATCCTTCCCCCCTTTTGGAAATTGTGTCCTCTCAATTTTAAATTTGGTATTGGTAACTAAGGTTTCACTTTTCAAAATTAGTTCATTAAAATCCAACATCAGAAAATGTGTCAATAAAACATCAACTTTAAAATAAAGAAGGTGAAATAAAGATGTCACCCCAGATAACACATACTGGGATTCCATGTAGAAAAACATGAGTATGAAATAAAAACAAACCACCATGTTTTGATGGAGAGTGATTGAAAACATGATTCATAGAATGTTAACAATAAGAAAAAGAGAAAATTGTGATGGTTTAAATGTATTTTATTTCATTGTAGGAAAAGTAAGTGAATTTTTGTTTGATTTAAGACCCATTTCATAGTGTTGAGGAATTATTTTACTACATAGAATAAGAACATAATGAAATAATTTTTTTTCACAATTATAGTTTCATCCTTTATTAAAATTCCTCCATAAACTCATCCTTTTCTTCAAATGATAAATCTTTAAGGTGATTTTTCCCACCAAAAGAACTATAATCAAATTATATAGAATCACATAATACACAAAATATTTATTATCTATTTATTCTATCTAGAGGCATTGACCAAAACCAAAATGGTTAGTATAATATTATACAACTCTTAAAAAAATATAAACCTCATGAATATGAAAAACTAATTTTAATCTCTAAAATAAAATGTAATACGCACAGTCCAACATAGACCACTCAATAAATAACCTTCCTTAAAATTCATCATATAATCCAAACAAATATTGAGACCCAAAATTCAGAAGGATTTGTTGACATGGTCTTCCAAGATAAGTTTTTACATTTATCTCCAAAAACTCATAATTCACTCTTGATGTCTCAAATCAAAAAGCAATTTCTTAATCCCATATTCCTTATGATTGGTTAATCATTTAATAAATAACCAGAATCCCCATAAGTGTACATAAAAAATATAGATTCTTCCAAAATATAGTTATATTGTTTCTTCTAAAATAAAATACCCTAGTATTCTCTTTCCCTAAGGCATATAGGGTTCCCAAAATTGTGAACATCTTCTAAAATAACATTTATCACCCAATCCAATAATAATTTTCCTATATAAATGATATCCATTGGATAAAACATAAGTTACCAAAATCAACTTATTGTTTTTCTGTTAAATCATTTAACTAAAAAAATGAATTAATACTGGCTAGGGACTTAACTTAGTCCAGTGGTAGGCAAATCACCCTTGTCACCCTTTGGTTGTGGGTTCAATTTCCATGCAATAGGTTGTCACCTATCCTATGGGTTGTTATTTTTATAAAACTATATCATTATCATAAAATACTAAAAATAAGAGTTAAAATCCTAAAAAATAACCACAATAAGTTTTAACCTTAAAGGTTTTCTTATACCTCTCATTTTCATTCCAAATCATAATAACCTCAACATCTTAATTAATATAGTCTTATACATATTGACACATTTTTTTATTTCACCTCCAAATTATTTAATAAAACTATTACTAAAAGAAATAACATCGTAACTTGATCATGGACTGCACTAGGTTTCACTATCATTTTGTTCACGTCAATAGACGGTCCATGCATTGCAAAAAATATTTTGAGATTTTTCAAAATATCTTTCTTCAGTTACACAAATACAACTTTTAGATATTGTGTCGTATGTGTGTTCACAGTACAATAGTTTTGGAAAATAATCATGTGTGATAAATAATTTGAAAACATCTAATAAAACATTATTTTTATAAACCATTTGGGAAATTTTTGAGTTGAACTGTTCATTCCATGGTCTTTTTAAAATACCATAAGTATTTCCTGAAAGACTATATTTTAAAAGAAAATATAAATAGGTTATGCAAGGTTATTCTTTTTCATCACCCTTTTTGAAAATCATAATATTCTTTATAATATTGTGAAAATGTAAAATACTTATAAATGATTTGATAATAGTTACCTTTTTTGAAAATATGAGAATATTGAGAAAATAATATTTGATTAAAAACAAAAAATGATCCATGATGGTGTCGACGTATAGTGTAGGTGCTTGATATCTCAAAAACCTTCCGTCAAGTGAGTTGTATGTTATAAAAATATTCAGAATCAGCCATACATTACGTTACAATAATTATTGAAAGAATGTCATTAGAAAGAGAAAAGAATGTTGTAAGAGGTCATAAACCTTCCATTTTTAACTAAATTTCATTAATCTAAAAAAGTTACAGAACAAGGATTTAACAAAAATAATAGACATATAGTGTTACCATATGTTTAACCAAAACTCATAATTCATAAAGTTGTCAAAATCTTTACTTTGATACTAACTATGATGTACCAGCCTTATCCATTACATAATATGGAGTTTTAGTCAATAATTTTCTTTATTTAACATTGAAGATATTATCAGTTTTATATTTAAGCGAATTAGTCCTTAACTATTACATAACATCTCAAATATTAAAAAGTAGACACTTCTACTCACTATCCATTTTTTCTCAAAATAAAAGACCTTAATATAAAACATGATTTCGTTTTCTTGATAAAAATATTTATAGAATTCATCTTGATTCCTTCCTTCCTTTTACCCATCTTTATACCTTATTGAAAACATTTAAAAAACATGGGATGAGAATAAAAAGCTTTGTAAGGGATATAAAATAACGAATAAAACCGCTAGTCCATGAATATTTTAAACCTGTGAAAACATTTTCCGAAAATCATACATTTCACCCATAAAACATAAACTATTTATGAAAACAAATTAACTCATAATATTTATAAAAAACATATAAGTAATCAAAAATCATAAAGGTAACTTGTGGCATACATATCATGCTTACATTTTATCATTCATTACTACATAGGGTGTAACATTCATTGTTACATTTGAATTACCCAAAAAAATATATTTCATAAATATATTAGGAGAAACCATAATGTTTAAATCCATCACATTACCCAATTTATTAGAGATCTATCATGGTATCACCTGCCGTCGATTTATCATGGAACCAAAAGAATACAAAAATAATTCCCAATAGCCATAACATTATCATAACACATTAAAGAAGCATAATAGAAAAAATAACATTTCCACATTGAAATCACAAGATATCATTTCAAGATATTGATATAATAAATTCCATATCAAAAAAATTTTCAATACCGAAATTCATGAAAAGGTAATAGGGTATTTATTTTCCTTTAAAACAATATGGCCTGCAGAAGAAGCCAAATATCAAATAATAGGAACTTTGGTGAAAAGGTTGTTGTCGCTATGTACGTAAAAGAAATAATTTTTCTCATTTAGTAAAAATATTCATATAAAAATATTCCATTTGAAAACATTTTAAGGAAATTAAAATTCATAGTTTTTTATTATAAACCTAATAAAAGAAGCTGTTGTATAATATCAAAATATGCCTCAATGAAAGGAGATTGAGACCAAGTCTATTGCCGTTAGTCTGAATCATCAACTAAAATATTTATATTCATGAACAATAAAATTAGGATAATTTAGAACATTTTTAAAATATATTATTTCATTGATATCACTTATTACATTGTTATAAAAATTACAATATTATTTAAGTTCATATTGGTCATTTTGTCGATATTCTGTAGTTTGGTCCAAAATGACCTTGTTATGATGTAAATTTTCTATGTGGTAATAATTAACTAATCTCCAAAATATTATGTATGACATATTAATATCTTTTATACATTAATAATAATTTTTTAAATCAAACCATTAATTATGGTTATGAAAAATGAACATTGTTATAATCATGGAGATAGTAGGTCGTACGTACGCAAGAGTAACGTTTTCTATTTTTCATTGATCTTTATGGAAATAAGGTAATAATTATTTTATATTTCATTAATTATAATAATATTATTAAAATAATAAGAATAATTTAAATATACTTATAGATATCATACAAGTTATGTGTTGAATAAAAATGATTCCCATCACTTTATGTATGTGGTAGTTCACACTTAAGCACGAACGATGTTATCATTTTTATGTGCACGAAAGTGTACCATAATTGAAATATTATTATTTAAATTGTTAAATATGACATTAATATCATATATAAACATTTATTCAATCATTATAACCATTTTTTATAGAAGTTAATGAAAAATAAACTATATTAGTTCGTGAAGCGGCAATCTGTCGTACAAACGAACAAAATGTTCATTTCCCATTTGATAAAATAAGATATGGATTTTGGTGATGATATTAACATAATAACAACTAATGATATTTATAATATTATTTTTATTATTTAAACTTTGAAGAAAAATATTTAATGGATGTTGAAGAAGAAATAAAATAGAAACACTTAAAAAAAGATATCGATTCTTCAGTTGATCCCTTTTTAACAACACCTTAACACCCCTAATATGGGGTTTCTTCCAAAACTGAGGCATAAAGAAAGTGGGGAGGGATTATAATAATGATTTTGGGTCGATATTATCCAAAGTGAATAGTTCTTGAAGTGTGAGTATTAGAGAGGAGTGAGTACCTTTTTATAGGAGAAGGGAGGGGAACCCCTGGAAAAACTAAAAAATTAAATTAAAATAAATTACTTTTTTTAAAATGACTCCAACATGAGGTATGTAGAAAATAATATGATTATATTTCTATATAATCTCATAAAATAATTTTTATACATGTATTCATTTTATTTTAAACGTTATATTTTGTGTTTACCCATAATTATTCTCTTTTAATTTTAATTTTTTTAACAACATTTTAAATATTAAGAGGGTATAAGATTTACATATATGGGGTAAATTTTAATTAATTGGATATTTAATGAAATTTTAAACCATATATTAGTTACTTTGTGATTTTAAAATTATTTCATGATTTATAAATAATTTAATAAATTATTAAGTTTATAAAATATTAATCACATCAATTACTACAATATTTATTTTATTGAATTTAAATAAAATCCAAATAGAGCGATAACTTCGTAAAAAAATTTAATAGATTTATAACATGTCATAGTCACCTGTAAAATTTCGGTATTGTATAAATTATATCAAATAATATTTATTTTAATACTTATAATATCATTTATTTGATTCTTTAAATAATAAATCTATTATTGCATCATAATTGAGTCACAATAAAATTTAATTTTTTGATTCAAAAAAATGGTAAACAAAATAAAATAATTTAGATAGTACAATTAGCATTATAATTACTATTTATAGTATAATATGTAATTTATATAACTACCTATTAAATTTTTTTAGTAAGAAGACATATGATTTGACATTTTTTAATTTTCATTAAATTAAATGTTATAAATGTCATAATCACACCCAAGTGGCTTCCAAAGGCCCCCATTTGAACCCAAGGAGTTTATTGGTCTGAAATTACTCATACAATAATAATTTTAAAAGAGTTAAGGTAGTTTTATATTATTATAATATTATTTTTAACTTTAATTTCTGATTGACCTTTAACTGTGGTAAATAAAATACTAATGTTATACTCACCATAAATTATTTTACTTCGACTAAATCACATTTTTAAACTTATTACAACCATGTATGCCCATTTTTTAGAATTAGATTCACAAAAGTGACTAAAATTTCAATAATTTTAACCTCATTTTTTGAACGAGGAAATGCATTTTAAACAATAAAAACCCTCAAAAGATTGACATGTGTTTATATCCAATTTAAATGTGAAATTATATTAAATTTACAAAATTCTATTAAATTAAAAAACCATCTTCTAAATATACTATAAAAAATTTTAAAATTATAATATCATAATAGAAATAATTTAGATGAAAAGGTAGTTTTGAATAAAAATGCCGTACTTTTTCACTATGCATTAAAAAATGAATTTTATCAGAGAAATAAGAGGAGTTAAAAAAAAGATAATTTTGATGTCCCAACTCTAAATAAGAATTTTTTTATAAAATTTATCATATGAAAGAGAAAAAACTATATTTAAAAAGGGTTCTACATCAAATGGTAGTAAAACTTCCCTTAAAAAATATTAAAGTATTTTATTCATAAATTAGATTTATTCTAATTTTAAGCCTATAAAATTTATTTAAATAAATTAAAAACATTCAATAAACATGTGTAAATACTATATAGGTCTATTAATTCCATCCAATACAATGTCTAGTCATTAAATACCATTTAAAATAATAATATTTTCAGTGTATTATTTTTTGGTATATCTTAGTCTTTTCTTCAATATAAAATTTCGGGGAAACCCCCTATTGTGTGTTGGGAACGCTATTGGAAAAATCATACTTTTTAAAGTAAAATTAATATCTAATCCATAAATATTAATAACTAAGAAAAGTATTTTTTTTATTATTACTAGGGATCTTACATGCTTAGTCTGACAACCAATGTACTGTTTGAGCTCACAAACCATTAATCATTACCCTATGTTTTTTAAGGATTTAATATTCCCACCCATCACATAATTATAATCCATTAAGTTATATTCCCTCATATCATTAATTTTTTTTTCAATTCTTCATAGTTTATCTCATGTGAAAAAACATGTTTCAAAAATATTTCATGATCATAATTAATATATATAAAATGAAATAATAAGGATAGTATTATTGGATTATATCTATAGTAAATCGTAGGATACATTAATGGATGTTATCATAGATGAAAGTATAATTAAATTATCACTGGAAATTTCATTAGGAAAATAACCTTTTAATTTACAAATAACTGTTTCAAAAAATAAATATTTATACAATATTATGAAAATAACTTTTTTAAAATAACAATGTAAATTCATAAAGTAATATTCAATTAAAATATTTGTTATGATAGATATAAAAGTAGTCCATGCGGTATATGTTAAAATAAAGAATAGATTCACACCATTGGTAAAAATAACCTCATTTGGAAAATGAAGAAGTGAATAATTTTAATTTTATAATAGAAAATAAAATGCGAGTAAAAATTAATTTAATCAATCATTGGAGAATATTAAAAATACTCATGAAAATATATTATTGAAAATAGAAAAATGAAAGAAAAATAACTATCACTGAATGAAGAAACACAGTCTGTTTTCCTTAAAAACACTCTCTAATACAATTGTGTATGTAGAGATAGGAAAATGAAAAAAAATTAATATATATATATGACCATATGATAATAAAATAAATGAAATTTTTGATATATATATTATAAAATTTCATCATAAAAAAATAAATCACAAAAAATACGGGTAAACAGTGAGATTGTATCCAAAAATCCTTACCATTGGTCTGAGATACATATTATGTGATTTTAAAATACTATGTAAAAAAGTTTAATTTATTATAAATCAAAACCATAATAATATTCATTCATATAGTACCATAACTAGTTTATTTATAACATTTTATCACATAGTCATTAATAATCATTCACTATCATTATTATTTCAGATGTTAACTTCATCATTTTTCACGTATGTTTTGATTCAAAAGTTATTTTCCTTGAATCTTGATCATGGTTACATTATCAGAAGAATGTTAATAATAACATAAATATCATATATATTAATTATATAACTATTTAGAATAGACTATAAAATATCGACGTATAAAAATGAATTGCATTGTTCATGGAGGCAGAGTCCATGCGCAGGCATGAACATTGTTTTCATTTTCTAATGAAAATAAGGAAATAATAGTAAAAATCATTTTATAGTTATTAAAATTCTGTTATATCATAAATTTAACTCATATAAATATATATAATTAAAAATTATAGTATTCAATGTGATTATGTCAGGGAAAATGAATCATATTCATACTTGGAGGCGGTAGTCCACCCATACACACGAGTGGTACTTTAATATCCCATTTTATGGAATGGAGGAGGAAAATGATTGTCCCAAATTGATAATAAAATCTCAGTATATTTATTATAATCTATTAACTATATTATTATCGTAAAAAATATAATTATATTATGTATAAAAAGAGACAACACTAAAAGTGTTGGGTAAGATGATTACCTCTTCATTAAGAGAAATCTTTTGGCTCAAACCATATACATTATTAGGATGGTCATTGGGTAAGACCAAGAGATAAAAAATGAATTTAATGGATGTACGATGGTTTTTTGGAAGGTATTGATGAATATAATTATCTAAATGTTTGTTAATAATAGAGTATAATACTTTCCAATTTATAAGTGAGGGGAGAGATACACATGGAATTACTTAGAAGATTTAAATAATAAAAAGTGAAATTCATTAAGAAGTGGAAGAAAATAGAATATACCTAAAATAAAACATAATATAAGTTCAAAATATATTCAAAAAGTATTTAGACAAGTTTATGTTTCATTTTTACTTGAAAAAAATAGTCCCCCTGGTTTGGTAAACCCATTTTAACCCTAACTGTAGTAAAGAATGTTTACACTTTTATAATTAATTATGAAAAAAATGGACTCAATAAAAAATTTAGAAATGTTGTTTATAATTATTTAATTTATTTTTTTTAAATTAATATTCTATTAGTGGAATAAATTAATAATAAAATGAAAAATAAAAATAATTGGGTTTTTAAAAAAAATAATTATTAAAAATAAACCTAAATTTACTTACATTCCGTTAATTTTAACAACTATTATATGATTTTTAAAATATGTTATAGAATATATATTTTATACATTTTATTTACATCATTAATTATTAGTTTTTTGTTTATTTTTATATAATTGAAGCACATTGTGGATATGGAAATAGTTTTGTTAATTACAACTCGTTGTAACATCAATTGATATTATCTTCATTCCAAACCATTAGATAACTAATTTTTAAATTATTTTTCATAATATACCAATAAATTTATTTAAAATAAAATTTCAATGGACATTAAAATAATTTTTATAATAAAAATTAAAAACACCTAGAAAAATATATTTATTCAGAAAAATTGGGGTTTTCTTCTTAAATTGATTTTATTAAATTTTAATGGCTACTTCATTGGGATTAATAAATAAATATGAATTATGGAAAATATTTTCATATTAATTTTATAATTTTTGTTTATAATATTTATACTCTTAAATCCAATATCTAGGTTTACAATTTTATAATATATCATTGTTCATTTTGAAATGGGGTTGTGTGCAGAGAAAGTTATCAATTACATTGAATTTATCTAAAAGGAATGCATATAAAATATTAAGGTATTAATGCCTATTTTAAAATTAATTTATATACTAATTTGTTTTTGACTTTTCCTTTTTGTTTTCGACCAATTTTTTCAAAAAATATATAAAATTATAAGGTTTTTTCTTGCAGCACTATCAGTCCACATTGTTTGGACAACTGTATAGTGACTATGTGAATGCCTCTGTAATTTAAAAGGATTCATTTTTCATGTTTGGAAAATTGATTTTCCAACCATGAATACAGACTATGTGGGTTCCTAGATGTTCCCAATATGTAGTGCGTGTTTGGTTCTTGGTTTGGTAAATTGTACAGCCAAACCATGCAATATACTTTATTTTTTAAAAATTTAAATTCTAATTATACCTATCTCCCTATTTTACCTTTAAATTAAACGATTATCACCATCTACTCCCTTAATCATGTGATTAACGACCCAGGTATTATAGGTTCTCCAATCCACCTTATCTCCCTGAATGTCTAGGTGCTTCTTCTTATGATTATAAGTGTATTTAATCTATGTAATGTCCCCTCTCCCTCTTCACCCTTCTTCATATTTCTCCCTTTTATTCTTTCTTCATCCCTACCCTATGATTTGATGATATCTAAATTATTGGGTGATGTATGGCATATTTAATTTTTATTTACTATATTATAGGGTTAGATAGTCATTCTTAGTGTTTCTTTCATTCTGTATTCAATATTTTAGACCTTCTACCTTCAATTTGAGGTAGGATTTCACCATAATTGAATTTTTTATTTTAGAACCATTGATTTCCTATATTATAAATTTATATTCTTATTCCCAATGATAGTTTTATCTATTTTTTTAGTGTATATAAAAGGGAAAATTAGATTTCATTTTCGTTTCTGTTGAAGTCAATGGATTTTTCTATTTTAAATATTAGTTCAATCGGTTTGTCCCTAACTATTTTTATGAACATAACTTATATTTGTATTTTTGGCCAATAAAATCTTAATGGAAATTTATTTAGAAAATTAAATTGTTTTATAATTAATTGAGATTATTTATGTGATTTTATATGTTGGTTTACTGGTTTAAAATTTATAAATTATTTTGAACGACTTTTTTTTGGTAATTTTATCGAGTTCTCTTATACCACCAACATGTTATTAAATTATTATTGGTGTTTACACACACATATATTGGTATATATATATATATATATATTAACATATCTAAATGATAATATGAGTATATATGAATTGAGATATGTATGTATATATATATATATATTAATAAGTGTCTAATAAAAATGGGAAGTTTGAAATCTAAATTTTATTTTTTAAATTAAACATAATTTTTAAATGGGGATTTAAAAAAGAATTGTATCATTATTTTAAAAAATCATGTCATGTATAGAATTTTTTACAAAGGGTTTTGAATAATAAAAATAATATTATTAGTACTGTTTTTATTTTCATTAATATTTATATGGTTCCTATTATTATTAATATGGTTGTTATTATTATTATTTTGATTATTAGTAATAAATTTTTAAATGATTGTATGGGGGTTTAAAATTTTCTTTTCCAAATTTAGACATAAATATGGATTTATATTTGATAATTTTTTGAATAGTTCCTTTCAAATGATGGTGGAAATTAATTTAAAATAACGTTTTATGTAATAATTCAAAAAAAGTAAACGATTGATGGGATTATTTATTGAATACTAGTGGTTTATATTAGTTAAATCACATGGTAAACACCTCGGTTTTTGTGCAAGATATCCTAGACAAGATGATATTTTCCCATCACTACCAAAGCTAGTGAATTAGTTAAGTGGAAGACACTCTATCTAAAGACATAGATGGACATGAAAAACCTTCATTATTGTGAAATATAATCTCTAGTATCCAAAACATTAGTGTTCATATGGTGTTTCTACTATGGTACTAATTTAAACTAAATAATTATACCATTTTCCATTGCTTTTTTAACTTTATACAACCCATGGTTTATATCTCTTCTTTGTTATACATTTTATTTCTTACATTTTCTTACTTATAACTATATGGGTATTATTTTTTAGCTATCAGGATTTATTTATATTTTCATAGATATATATATGTATAAGGGATCTTTCGAGTGTGTTGAGTTCCATTTATAGTTCTTTTTCAAATATAAATTAATTTGTGTTTCATAAAAAATTATTTTAAAGGAAATAATGTGTTCAAAACTATTGTTTATAAAAAGGGTTTTAAAAATAAATAGATGGAAGCATTTTTGAAATTAAAAGAAAAACCTAATTTTAAATTAACATATTTCAAAATATATTGAAAGTATATAATTCATTAATGGTTAAGTATGTGGAATGGAATGGGGTTTCCTATAGATAATTATATTATCAAACCATTATTATATATCGATTTCATGTTTTTGTTCAAATCTTGAACTACCATGGAGTATTTGAAGCTTTGGGACAAGATAGAGAATCATGGATTCACAAAGAGGATAAAAGTTTGTTTTAATTAATTTTCATTTCCCTGTAACCTTGGGTAAATTATCCATCATATTTATATTTCTTTAATTAGTTTTTTTATATATTGTGCATTTATGATGTTGACTAATAGTGGTTTTTTCTTGATAGGGATTTAGAGGCGAGGGAATGATTTTTTCTATGTTCTATATTCTATTTTTTATTTCATATATGTTTCTATATGAGTATCCAATTTATCGAGGCATGATTACATTTTTTATTTTATATTTTTTACAATATAGTTTAATTTTAACGCATGGGATAAATATTTATCACTGAGTTTCTTTTAATTCATTAGTGCCTTCCACCAGCCGGTGGGGATCGGTAATGAACTCAGGACTTTTCATGGGCCTATTTGAGTTTATTATAAATGGAAATATCAATTTGGTTTAGGACATAAAACCGAAAACATTGTCACATAAATGGTATCCATTATTAAAGGAAAAATGATTGTATAGATGATTGATTAAGTAAGAGATAAATCTATAATCAAATTTGAAGAGGTAAAATTTGATCATTCATCCCCCCAAAAACTATTTAGAATAGAAAATTTTGTGAATAATGAAAAGTGGGGTTACTTATATATCCATCAAAACAATTATCTGGTAAGATTATATGAAATGAAAGACAATTTTTATAGAATGTTAGTATTTTATAAATTCATCATAGTAATATATTATATAAAAATATCATGTCAAGAAATATTTTAGGAGAAAGAGATATTTGGTTCATTTATACCTTCTGATAGTAGGAATATTCTTGTGACTTTTTTACCTAAAAAAGAACACATTGGCCTTATACAAGGATACGATGTGGGTGTTATAATCAGAATTATTTTAGACATCATTGTATTGATTCATGGGGTACATGATATAAGGTAATAATATATTTCATTAAATATGGGCTCTGATAGATAAATCATCTGGTATATAAAAAATTAGATCATTAATATAATATATTTATGAAAAATGGTGAGGTAGAAGTTGTGTGTGAAACTTTCCCTTAGATGTCCTCCACCAACTCATTCAGTTCTGATTGGGTATTTTGAGTTACATGTTAGGATCCATTTTTAAATATTATAGCATAAAAAATTATACATATTCTAGGTGTTTAAGTACATCACCAGATTATATATTCTGATAAAATAAGAGTAACAATACAAGATATTTCTATCCCACTGTCCCCCTAGAATTTCTAACTGAGGATGTCATATATGGAAAATGTATGCCATTTTTTAGGTTAGATAGTTATCAATGTTAGCTTGTTGAAAAATGAGGAATTTATTTTTTAATTTTTGTTGAATTTTTATTTAAAACTACTTTTATTTAAATACATCATTTAGCTTGTTTAATATTATTTGAAACCTAAATAATCATTTCAAAGGAAAAATAGTTTTTTAGATCCAAAAATATTTTTAAGAGTTATAAGAGGGTGGGGGTATTAGGTGTCACCTTTTTACATGTTTTATTTTCTTGGGAATTATCCCCTCTTATAGATGACCAAATATCCCAATTATAGATATGGATATTCTAAAGCCTTTGAAAACCTACCCTAAGTATGAACTGTAGAATAAAAAAATAAATTGCATGAAATTATTTTTATATGGTTCATCTCCTCTAAGAACTACCCTTTATCATCATTTTATTTTGTCAAGTCATAGATTTTGTTATCAGTGTATAATTGTAGCGACCAGAAGTGTAGTTATAAATTGCATAAAAGTTTCAGGAATATATAAAATAGTTCACTTTTTTTGTATCTCACAACTTAGTCCTCTCGAATGGATATAGAATTCTTTATATTTGAGCAACTAGTTCATCAGAAATTTTTTAACTAGTGACCATGTATTCAACTACTAATACATTATCAATAACACTTCACACATGTTTTCTTTGTTCTTTACTCAATTTACCTATGAGTTAGAAACACTATGGATATTAATTTCCAACTATATTGAAGCAATTATTTTGAAAAAAAACATTATTATCTTCTCATGATCTTTTTGATGATATGTTTGTGCAAGAAAAATTTATGCACAAACACAATATTCTTCATCCCCAGTAATGATTCAGATACACAGATGGTTAATTGTTACAAAAAGGTTAGTTCATTATCATCAATTTCCTTCTCCTTCTATATGGGTTCTTAAATAGATTATAATTTCTTTTATTAGGGTTAATTTTGAAGGTTGTCTTATTTTTTCATACTTTCAGCTTTGTAGAAATTAGAACATCACTTTTAAAGCTGTGATTTTTTTTGATCACTACATTACATTTGGAATGTTTAAAAGTTTTCAAAAAGTCAAACCAAAACATTTCATTATCCCAACATATAATTTATATTAATTTTCTTGGTTGAATACATATTCTCACATTATTATCTTTTAAATTCCTTCAAATCATTGAATTTAATTTTCTGTAATATCTTTAGTCAAAACATGAGATATATAATATTCATAAATAGAAAATGTTTCCTTTAATCCCTATAGAGAATAGGTTTTTAATTAGTCACATTGTATATAAATATCCAAAACCGCAATATCAACACATATTATAAACTTTTATTCATTCAAATATATGATAATATATTCTATTGAAATCCATGTATATAAATATATTCACATAAGTTTTGTGAATGACATTTTCATAAGAAATTATAGAAATGACTTGATATTTGTATCTTATATTATCTCCTTTAAATAAACATTCAAATACATTTGAATTATCGTTCAATAAATGATTCAATGTCTTCCGTAAATGTATCATTAAGACTCAACAAATTTATACACATGTAAAATTTTAATTATTGCATCTCACTTCCCCAAAATCAATGATTTTAAAACATTTTAAAACCTGAAGTTTTGAGGAATAAATTTTTCTAACTAATGTAATTATGGCATCATAACATCAATGTTTGGGATTCTATGTGGATTATGCAAGGATCCTTCTTTTCACTAAATCCTCAAATTGAATCATGATACATGTATCATGATATGGTTTTTTTTGAAGACTATATATATCCATCATCACATTTCGATTAATATACTAGGATTATATGAATTCATAATTCAGTGTTAACATTTTCTTGATCTCATCTGTAATAATGCATATAGAGGTATAAATAACCTTGGAATTTCTCTTGAGTCTTAGTTTGAAATTTTAAAAAGAGTAATATTACCCTTTTTAATCTCCCTATAGAATTTATATTACATTTATATAGGCTTAAACATTATTATATTACCTTCATTTATAAATTTTATTCACTATTATTTTAAAGGAACATCTGAGAATTTATTTACATGAAAATTTTTCTATATGAGTCTTCAGTTAAGTATTAATTATTATATAAATTTGTTTACTTGAATATTGTTTTACATGCAAAATGCAGTGATAATTACCTTATATCATGTATACTTTTTTTTTGTAATATTCCCATACATAGAACCCAATTATTCTTTTTCAAACTCTAAATGTATCATAGAACTTAGATGTTGTAATGCTACATTATTCGATCAATTTTGTGTTGTATAAAATTGGTACATCATAAAATATGTCCTTGTTATTCTCATAATCATACTGGTGGATTTATAGGAATGATATCCTTAATTCCTAATGATTCAATATAAATTTAAACAAAGATATAATATTTTAATTTTAGCTAAATCATAGTGGATGTGATGTGAGAATCTCTTATTCTTATGTTCAATTAGGTAATATCTTTAATAGGTCAGTCATTCATTATTATTTTTGGTCTATTTATAATTTTTCTTTTGGTTTATATACACAAATTTCTGGTTCATATATTAACTAATAGTCTATGTAGAATGTAATTAATAATATGGTTGGTCGTTTAACTCATATTCAATCTATCATAAGTTTCATATTTGATCACCTTGATTGCTTGTAGTTGGTATGGTCACTTAGATTTCTGTACAGAGTTTTCACATTCCACCATTTAATTATATGTTCTATAAAACATACATTATAGGTTCCCACTATATATAATAAATTCATGTTTTTTTAGAAATCATGTATTTTTGAAAACATCACAACATGCGATATCTTGGATTTAATCATGATAAATCCGAATCTTATAGATGATTAGAACACATGTAGTTGATAGACTTATATTTTTTTCATAAATCATTAAATCCTTGTTTATAGTTTTAATATATTTAAATAAATCCTTCATCATGTGAAAATTATTATACAGAGTGTTAGTATTACATTGGGATACACTTAACATTGAGAGGGGGGAATTACTGTTGGTTATATTTTAGATAAATTTATCCTTCTATCCCTTTTAACTTCATGGTTGGTTTAGATCATGATTCTATCATTTTATTACCTCAAATTAATTATTTTTTAAACACATGAAGTGGAAATAATATTTATATGGTTTTCCATCTAATAAAAATTATAACACTTGCTGTAATAGGGAAATAATCCAAAATCACAAAAGCCACTATAATGAGATAATACTTATAGTGGTACATATATAAATCAGTCCTAAACATGATCTGTGGTACCCAACACTTATGGTGGGAAATAGAAAATAATATTGAGTCCCTGGATTGGTGATATTCTAGTACAACATGCCTCTTCCAACAATGCCTTTTTGATTTTTGTGTTTATATTTCTCAATATCTCCAAGACATTTGAAATATATAGAGACTTATTAAATAGATGTGACATCTTTTTAATGTAATGGTGCTAAATCATTCTCCTCATTCTCCTTCTTCTATTATTGTTTCTATATTGTCATGAAAAAACCATATTCAATATATACTTATTTTCTTGCAATAATTTTAAGTCTCTTTTTTCTATATAAAAACAGTATAACACAAGTCCATCTTCTTTTTGTGAACATCATAACTAACTTACCTAATTCTTTTTCTTCTTCTTCATATGGAAGAAAATTACACAACCATTTTCACATCTCCTTTATTCTTCTACGTCTTATTCTTTGGTTTCTTCCTATGAAAATATATATGTGTAGTTAGATATTAGATTCATCTCAGTCCTTCCCTCCTCTCTTCCATTATTCTTCTTCTTCAATTCATATTATCTTCAATGTTCCTTATTAATCACTTTTAATTAAACACTAAATAAATCTTCATAAGATTTTGGGTCCTATCACTCTTCACTCATAGATAATACTCTATATGAATAATTATTCCAAACACCCCTCCTTCCTCTTCATCAACCATCAGGGTATATAAAAATATCCACTAACATCACTTACTTCTTATCTTAATTCTCTCTTATCTATATTGAAAATAACTCATGAATTTATCACCATTGAATTACCATTATTTTTGGTAATACAAAATTCTAGAGATATTTTACCTCCACAAAAATCCACATTCTTATTTATTTCAAGTCTTTAATATCTATCCAAAAATCCCTTATGACTCGACTGATTAAAAAGTTCTTACTTATTCTTTTCCTTCCATGATATAATTAAATATCATGATTATTCCATGCAACCAAATCCAAATATTAATTTATAATTATGATTGTGTATTAATTATTCATTAATTTTGGTTGTATATGTCATTCTTTGTGGAACAGAACTCATGATTATTCATTCCATTCCATTCATTAAACAAATCAAGTCACATATCCTTCCTTTTTTCTAATATTAATAAAAAATGTTTCCTTTAGAACATTCATCAAATAGACAATATCATGATGATAATTATCTATACATGTATTCTTACTATAAAAAATGTCACAACCGCCGTTTCTATTTATTTTATTTTTATAATTTCTTGGTTTCGATTGTTGCGCCGAGGTCTGGGCCGAGTCCGAATTAAAATTTGTTGTCGTTTAATGCCTTTACTGGGTTTCGGAGCTGTGCGCAGCCGCCGCGCGGTTGGCGGTCGCCGCGCAGTCAGCCCAGGTGTCGGGCCTTTTCCCCTTCTTTTTATTTTTATTATTTTTTGATAATATGGTATCATTAACATTAATTTTTTTTTATTATTAACCTTCATTTCATTGTATTTCTTATTTTTATTCTTGTGCTACTACTACTACTATTATTATTTTATTTTATTTTATTATCATTATTGTTATTTATTTTATTTTTATTATTTAATTATTTATTCATTTTTCCCTCTAACCCTAGCGGACCTCCCTTTTCCCCTAGTTTTTTTCTCTCCCTCTCTCACTCGGCTGCCGCATCTCCTTTCCTCTCTTCTTCTCCCCGCTCCTGCCCTGCTTCCTCCTTGCAGCGCCCCTCCACTCCCGGCGTCACCTCCCTTCTTCGGCCCAGCTCCCTGTTCGCGCACTAGCCTTGTTGGCGATCCACTTTTATTGCGCGCTGCACTGACCCCCCCCCCTCCGGCCAGCAAACTCTTCCCCTATTCTGCAACCACCCAGCCAAGCACGCCCTCCGACTCCCTGTATCCGGCGCCCTCCAGTCCGCTTCCAGCCTCCGTGCCGGAAACCTGATCTGCTCCTTACCTGCTCGGTCCACCCGCACCTTAAGCCTCAAGCCTTTCACCCTCCGCAGTGTCCCAACATTCAGCCCGCCTCCTCCAGGTATGGATGCGCAATCGCTGGCGCCCCTCTCCTTCCCGTTGGCAGCAACCCAGCACCCGACCCCTTCTGCTGAAGCTGTTCTTGTTGACCCCCCCTGCAGCGCAATCTCAACACCCAGTTCATCCCTCCTCACATGGCCGTGAATCTGCATCCTACCAGTGGCCGCTGACCACTCCAAGTCCCGTCGTCACGTGCTCCAGCTTGGCAGCGGCGCCCCCTTCCCGCTTTCGCTCCCTCGCACCTAGGCCCTGCCTGCACTGCGCCCTGCCTGCACTCCCATCCAGCTTGCCCGTGTGACGCCCCTTCCCTCCTCCTGTGCTCCACTGGCGTGCCTCCTATCCAGCGCACCTCGCCTTCCCATCCCTCCTGCCTTGTGACACCGCTGCACCCAGGTCTTTCCTTCATTCATCCACACACGAAGGCCACCCTCCGGCCGAATCCCCTCCGCAACACCCCGGATCCTGTCTGGTTCAGCTAGGGCCCTCTCGCCGGCCTTGCACACCAGGCGCGACCAGCCCCTCCTCCTTGCCTCAGCCTCCCGCGCCCCCTTGCACCGGTTGAGCAATCCACCATGGCATTTCTCGTTTCCCGTCGCGATCAGGTCACCGGCAGCTGCCCTCCGCACCTCCGACTCCTTCTTGCAGCGCACCCCAGCCTCCTCCTACTTTAACCTGCAACGCCCTCCTGTCTCGGCCTCGCTAGCCCACTGTCCGCACGTTGTATCAGCCGCGCGCACTTCCTTTCAGACTCCTTTCTGGCCGCCAAACACATCTCTAGCCCGGTGCGCCTCCATCTTGGCGGTGTGTCGCCCCGCAAACCTGCTTTCCAGCCGCGCAGTCCCTGCACGACCCCTTCGCCGTTCCTTGATCATTGTGCGGTGCCCCGCGACCTTGCTGTTCAAGCGCATCCCCGCGTCAAGGTGAGGGTCGCGCTGTCCTTGCTTGAGTATCGTATGTTTATTTTAGTGTGTATTGTGTTTAATTAAAAGTGGTGCGAACATAGTTTTTTTTAAATAATTGAGTTTGTTTAATTAGTTCAGTGCGAAGTTTAGTTTTTAAATGAGTTTAGTTTGCATTTTATATCTTATAGCATACTTATGTGGATTAAGATGCGTTTTTATGAAAGCCAATCCTGAGTTGTTTTAATTGTGTTTTTTTTATATAAATTATGCGATAAATTTATTCAACCATGAAAGAGGTGTGTTTTTAATTTTAGTGGGACGTAGGTGTGAATTTGATAGAAATAAAAAAGTGTTCGTTGAATCAATTCTGTTTATGTGAGGTTGTGGGTGTCTCTTTGGAATTTCTTTATATTTTTTTTACTGGTTTGGTAAATTATTGGATGGTGCGAGTTGTGTTTTGAAAATATGTCGAGGTGGTTCTTTTGTGTTGTTTATTAGGTTGAGTTGTTTTAAGCTAGTGTTTATGTACTTGGGTTGTTGTGCATTTGATGCAGCACATTGGCGAGGTAATTCTGTGGAATTTTGCGGTCGTTAGCCTGCACGTGCCTGTGCGCCCGCTCGAGCCGTGTCGCGTCATCGTGTTTCGACTGCGAGTTGAGGTAGGTCCCCCATTTCACTCACCCTTAAATTTAGAATTTATTAATTTCTTGATGTTTTTGTTAATTTTAATGAATGATAAATAATATTAGATAATTAAATTTTAAATGATTATTTATTGTGAAATGAACCGTTTATTTTATACCGAACACCTGGAACATTTTCTTGACGGGCAGACACCCAATTTTGAAAGAGTGCTTGTTTGGCCTTTAAACATAATTCACGAAATTTCAAACGTACTTATAGTTTTAAAGATAAATGATTTCTTCTAAACAAGTGTTTTGGGTTTTCTCGAGAAATGAGGTTTTGTTTTAAAATTTGTGAATGCCCGTTTGGCACTTTAATAGAATCAATTATTTTGGAAAACCCATTCAGGGGTGATCTTTTGTGTGCGTTGATTGAATGAGCTGTATGTGATGTTAGTGCATTGTGACTGCTTGATTTACATTGTGGACACACCCCTCTTTTATTGCTTGTGTTGACATGGGAACCTGGCATATTGAGTGAATTTTCTGAGAACGATTGCTGCACTAGTTTAGACCACGCACTGGCTAGTGGCCCCATAGCAGGGGAATACTGAGTTATTGCTGCTATGGGGATTGGGCCCCTCGGTTAGGCCATGCAGGGCTATGCCGAGCGTTAGGGCGTTATGACGTCATCGAGTTATGAAATGCCTCCACGATGAGTCACATGTATAGTACGTTCTGGATTGTTCACGATCTCTTAGGTTCGACCCATGTTTCTTTTAGTATTTAGTTGTGTGTGGCGGATGATTGAGAGGTCGAGTTCGGTTGCTGACCCTTGTGTGCCACTTTACCATTGCCCTTAGTGTGTGTTGTGTGTGATTCTTATTTTGACTAACAACTAAAGTTTGGATTTCTAAATTGCTCATAAAATGTTTTGAAAATGCAATGCACCTGTTCTTTCAACATTAAACTTGTTCTAAATTAAAAAGGGCAATGGACTGTTACTTGTTTTAGAAATGAAAGTGTGTGGAAAACTTATTTTATATAGTTTAGTTCAAACCTGGAATTGATAAACTCTTTATTTATTGGTATGTGCTTTGGGATAGAATTAGTCGGGCCTACCTACTGAGTTTTAATACTCACGCCTATAGTGATTTCTTGTTTTTAGTTCTGTTGCAGGTTCCAGCTTCAGTTGTTCGCCTTGAGCGACGTCGTTTGTGTTATTGGAGAGTGACCCACGAGGTCACGTGGAGCTTTGGTCGTGGTCAGGTTAGTTGCGTTGTTGGTTCCTTTTCCCTTATTTACATTTGTTCTATTTATTTCTGCTGTTTAGTTTATTATATTTTGGGCCAAATCGTTCCCACTTGTTTACTTTTGATGCCCGGCACTAGTTGCCAGCCCGTGGGGATCGGGAACGCCCCTCGGGCCATGTCGCGGGCCGGCTCGGGTGACCGGTTCAGGGTCGACCCGGGTTGGTTCGTGACAAAATGGTATCAGAGGTGGTCCTTGTTATTTGGGATGTCTGGTAGAAGGAGATTAGGATTGTCGGGACTCGAGAGGTAGGTACGGGAAGGATGTCATGAACCCTCGCCCGTTCCGCACCTCGAGTCGCCAGGGATAGTTCGGGAATTGAGTCTTTGTTTCATTCTGGCTTGTTTTGGATTGAGGGATGACAACGGAGGTAAACCGATGTTACATCGTGATCTCACATGGAGTAGTGACCTATGTGGAGTCTGGGTACACGGTTTGAATTCCTCCTAGTGGTTGACGCTTACTTGGGGCATGACCCACTATCATGTCGCCATGTTAAGTGTGACCGCTGGTCCCTCACCCTTATGGTTTGATGCGAGTTGAGTGTCGTTTTCGTTTTGGTTAGTGTAAGTGCTTTTTTGGAAGTGAAAAAAAGTTTTTGAAAATGAGACTGGTTTCTTTTAAAGGACTTTAAATTTATAAAATGGGTTTTAAAAACTAAAAGCATTCGGTTTGGAAAACTGATGTTTGCTTTGAAATTGGTCGAGATCGGTTTGGGGGGAAACCTCAGGTACTCCTTATGAACGTTTGCACATGTGAGAGAATGCATACAATTGCGTGCTGGTGCGTGTATGAATGGAATGTGGATAATGACGTGTGCAACAGGTCATGAGATTACCTGGGTGTTTATTTGAAATTAAAGGCTTGACCATGTTTTTCTAAATTGGCTTTTAAAGAAGAAAGTGGTTTTGGGAAGTGACTTTTGGTTTGGATGTGGATTGGTTTTGGTCTTGAAAAAGGAAGTTTTGAAATTTTAAAATGAAAAGGGGATTTTAAAAAGAGGGGAATTTTGTTTTGGATTGTGTTTGTATTTGATTGGCCTTTGTGATGATTACTTTTTATGAAAGCGCTTTCTTTGATGTTGCTTCGATTGATACTGGTTTCGTCTTGGTGTTATCTATCTTATTTAGAAATGCCTCCCAGAAAGGTTCCCAGAGTTTTGATGTGTCCTGCCCGGTTTTTGTCTTTCTCGGACGTTGTCTGTCCTTCATGGTGATTGGAGTCTGTTAGAGACAGTGCAGTGGCTTGAAGAAGTCGAGCGCATCTTCAGGGTATTGGGAACTCCCGAAGCGATCTGAGTGCGTATTGTTTTGGGTCTGTTTGAAGGTCCAGCTCTGGATGAGTAGGAGTTGTACGCCCGCCGTTTTTGCAATTTGGGATGATGTGGCATTTCTTTAATGTCATCTCCATTCAATGGTTTATACTTGTGGAGGTGAAGATGAAGAAAATGAAAGAGTTTATATATGTTCAACATGGCCAGTAGACGGTGAAAGCATATGTTGAACATTTCAAGGATCTTTTGTCTCTTTTCCGGGGGTAGAGTCGCAAGACTGGATGAAGACTTCTCTCTTCATCAAGGGTCTTCGTCTAGAGATCAAGGAGCGGGTCCTCCTTTCTAAGGACCATCACTTTGAGAAGCTGGTGGATGAGGCGTTCTTAGTTGAGTTGGTCTTTGGAGTGGAAATGGTTGACAATCCAGCGTATCCACTTGTTCGTCCAGGTTACCCATCTGGCGAGTAGTGTGTGCCAGAGGGACCTGTTCCTAAAACATTCTCTTCAGTGGCTCTAACTTCCAGTTCGTCAAACCATCTAATGGTGTACCGTTAGTATGAACGGTTAGGGAATACGAGCTGCTATGTCACACCCCCCCACGAAGACGTGCCATCATTGCAGGTTTCTGGATCATCTAGAGACGCTTTGCAGGAAGCGTCGCCTGAGGAAGACACTGTGACTAGAATATTCTAGTGCCTGGCTGTGAGGCAGGAGATGCTTCAACCATCAGAGCCCCAACCACAGGACTTGGGGTGAAGCTCGCGCGCAGTCAGGAGTTGACGGGGGTGTGAAGCCTCAGTTCGGGTCTGGGTGTTTAGTGTTTCCAACGAAACATTTATTGTCCTTCCGTTCTCATTCTTTCACTGTAAAAGTTTTGGCGTTGTTGTCGGTTCGTTGTGTCGTCGTGAGGTTGGGATGAACGTATTCGTTTGGAATCCAAACAGTTTCGTTTTTCGGATTATGGTGTTTAGGATCGTGCGTTTTTCTTAGAGGTATGTTTGGACCTTGCGTGGGTTAACCTTGGTTTGGCGATGTTTGTTTGGAGATATAAGTGCCTGCGGTGGAGTCCAGGCTTGCTGTTATGCTCGGGTTTACTGCTTGGATTAAGTTCTGCTTGGAGATTTTTCTATCGTCTTCGGGATTTCTTTGGTCTGAGTCGAGAGTTCCAAGTTTTGGCGGAGATACTCTTTCGCTCGTGCTATAGAGGTTTGTTTGGGAGTTCCCGTGTCGCCCCCTTCCCGAGGTGGTATGTCTGGGTGTTAATTTCCGCGCTAGTTGAGTTATTGTGGTGGGGAGAACCCTCCTGTGTTCTCCCATTCTCTTATGTTGTGGGTTCTGCTAGTTTTATTTGGGCAAGGAATCTTGTTTTGCCTATCGGTTAGCTGTGTGACTTTCTGGGGGCAGAAAGTGTCTGTGGTGGGGAGAATTGTCACAACCGCCGTTTCTATTTATTTTATTTTTATAATTTCTTGGTTTCGATTGTTGCGCCGAGGTCTGGGCCGAGTCCGAATTAAAATTTGTTGTCGTTTAATGCCTTTACTGGGTTTCGGAGCTGTGCGCAGCCGCCGCGCGGTTGGCGGTCGCCGCGCAGTCAGCCCAGGTGTCGGGCCTTTTCCCCTTCTTTTTATTTTTATTATTTTTTGATAATATGGTATCATTAACATTAATTATTATTATTTTTTATTATTAACCTTCATTTCATTGTATTTCTTATTTTTATTCTTGTGCTACTACTACTAATATTATTATTTTATTTTATTTTATTATCATTATTGTTATTTATTTTATTTTTATTATTTAATTATTTATTCATTTTTCCCTCTAACCCTAGCGGACCTCCCTTTTCCCCTCGTTTTTTTCTCTCCCTCTCTCACTCGGCCGCCGCATCTCCTTTCCTCTCTTCTTCTCCCCGCTCCTGCCCTGCTTCCTCCTTGCAGCGCCCCTCCACTCCCGGCGTCACCTCTCTTCTTCGGCCCAGCTCCCTGTTCGCGCACTAGCCTTGTTGGCGATCCCCTTTTATTGCGCGCTGCACTGACCCCCCCCCTCCGGCCAGCAAACTCTTCCCCTATTCTGCAACCACCCAGCCAAGCGCGCCCTCCGACTCCCTGTATCCGGCGCCCTCCAGTCCGCTTCCAGCCTCCGTGCCGGAAACCTGATCTGCTCCTTACCTGCTCGGTCCACCCGCACCTCAAGCCTCAAGCCTTTCACCCTCCGCAGTGTCCCAACATTCAGCCCGCCTCCTCCAGGTATGGATGCGCAATCGCTGGCGCCCCTCTCCTTCCCGTTGGTAGCAACCCAGCACCCGACCCCTTCTGCTGAAGCTGTTCTTGTTGACCCCCCCTGCAGCGCAATCTCAACACCTAGTTCATCCCTGCTCACATGGCCGTGAATCTGCATCCTACCAGTGGCCGCTGACCACTCCAAGCCCCGTCGTCACGTGCTCCAGCTTGGCAGTGGCGCCCCCTTCCCGCTTTCTCTCCCTCGCACCTAGGCCCTGCCTGCACTGCGCCCTGCCTGCACTCCCATCCAGCTTGCCCGTGTGACGCCCCTTCCCTCCTCGTGTGCTCCACTGGCGTGCCTCCTATCCAGCGCACCTCGCCTGCCCATCCCTCCTGCCTTGTGACACCGCTGCACCCAGGTCTTTCCTTCATTCATCCACACACGAAGGCCACCCTCCGGCCGACTCCCCTCCGCAACACCCCGGATCCTGTCTGGTTCAGCTAGGGCCCTCTCGCCGACCTTGCACACCAGGCGCGACCAGCCCCTCCTCCTTGCCTCAGCCTCCCGCGCCCCCTTGCACCGGTTGAGCAATCCACCATGGCATTTCTCGTTTCCCGTCGCGATCAGGTCACCGGCAGCTGCCCTCCGCACCTCCGACTCCTTCTTGCAGCGCACCCCAGCCTCCTCCTACTTTAACCTGCAACGCCCTCCTCTCTCGGCCTCGCTAGCCCACTGTCCGCACGTTGTATCAGCCGCGCGCACTTCCTTTCAGACTCCTTTCTGGCCGCCGAACACATCTCTAGCCCGGTGCGCCTCCATCTTGGCGGTGTGTCGCCCCGCAAACCTGCTTTCCAGCCGCGCAGTCCCTGCGCGACCCCTTCGCCGTTCCTTGATCATTGCGCGGTGCCCCGCGACCTTGCTGTTCAAGCGCATCCCCGCGTCAAGGTGAGGGTCGCGCTGTCCTTGCTTGAGTATCGTATGTTTATTTTAGTGTGTATTGTGTTTAATTAAAAGTGGTGCGAACATAGTTTTTTTTAAATAATTGAGTTTGTTTAATTAGTTCAGTGCGAAGTTTAGTTTTTAAATGAGTTTAGTTTGCATTTTATATCTTATAGCATACTTATGTGGATTAAGATGCGTTTTTATGAAAGCCAATCCTGAGTTGTTTTAATTTTGTTTTTTTTATATAAATTATGCGATAAATTTATTCAACCATGAAAGAGGTGTGTTTTTAATTTTAGTGGGACGTAGGTGTGAATTTGATAGAAATAAAAAAGTGTTCGTTGAATCAATTCTGTTTATGTGAGGTTGTGGGTGTCTCTTTGGAATTTCTTTATATTTTTTTTACTGGTTTGGTAAATTATTGGATGGTGCGAGTTGTGTTTTGAAAATATGTCGAGGTGGTTATTTTGTGTTGTTTATTAGGTTGAGTTGTTTTAAGCTAGTGTTTATGTACTTGGGTTGTTGTGCATTTGATGCAGCACATTGGCGAGGTAATTCTGCGGAATTTTGCGGTCGTTAGCCTGCACGTGCCTGTGCGCCCGCTCGAGGCGTGTCGCGTCATCGTGTTTCGACTGCGAGTTGAGGTAGGTCCCCCATTGCACTCACCCTTAAATTTAGAATTTATTAATTGCTTGATGTTTTTGTTAATTTTAATGAATGATAAATAATATTAGATAATTAAATTTTAAATGATTATTTATTGTGAAATGAACCGTTTATTTTATACCGAACACCTGGAACATTTTCTTGACGGGCAGACACCCAATTTTGAAAGAGTGCCTGTTTGGCCTTTAAACATAATTCACGAAATTTCAAACGTACTTCTAGTTTTAAAGATAAATGATTTCTTCTAAACAAGTGTTTTGGGTTTTCTCGAGAAATGAGGTTTTGTTTTAAAATTTGTGAATGCCCGTTTGTCACTTTAATAGAATCAATTATTTTGGAAAACCCATTCAGGGGTGATCTTTTGTGTGCGTTGATTGAATGAGCTGTATGTGATGTTAGTGCATTATGACTGCTTGATTTACATTGTGGACACACCCCTCTTTTATTGCTTGTGTTGACATGGGAACCTGGCATATTGAGTGAATTTTCTGAGAACGATTGTTGCACTAGTTTAGACCACGCACTGGCTAGTGGCCCCATAGCAGGGGAATACTGAGTTATTGCTGCTATGGGGATTGGGCCCCTCGGTTAGGCCATGCAGGGCTATGCCGAGCGTTAGGGCGTTATGACGTCATCGAGTTATGGCATGCCTCCAGGATGAGTCACATGTATAGTACGTTCTGGATTGTTCACGATCTCCTAGGTTCGACCCATGTTTCTTTTAGTATTTAGTTGTGTGTGGCAGATGATTGAGAGGTCGAGTTCGGTTTCTGACCCTTGTGTGCCACTTTACCATTTCCCTTAGTGTGTGTTGTGTGTGATTCTTATTTTGACTAACAACTAAAGTTTGGATTTCTAAATTGCTCATAAAATGTTTTGAAAATGCAATGCACCTGTTCTTTCAACATTAAACTTGTTCTAAATTAAAAAGGGCAATGGACTGTTACTTGTTTTAGAAATGAAAGTGTGTGGAAAACCTATTTTATATAGTTTAGTTCAAACCTGGAATTGATAAAATCTTTATTTATTGGTATGTGCTTTGGGATAGAATTAGTCGGGCCTACCTACTGAGTTTTAAAACTCACGCCTATAGTGTTTTCTTGTTTTTAGTTCTGTTGCAGGTTCCAGCTTCAGTTGTTCGCCTTGAGCGACGTCGTTTGTGTTATTGGAGAGTGACCCACGAGGTCACGTGGAGCTTTGGTCGTGGTCAGGTTAGTTGCGTTGTTGGTTCCTTTTCCCTTATTTACATTTGTTCTATTTATTTCTGCTGTTTAGTTTATTATATTTTGGGCCAAATCGTTCCCACCTGTTTACTTTTGATGCCCGGCACTAGTTGCCAGCCTGTGGGGATCGGGAACGCCCCTCGGGCCATGTCGCGGGCCGGCTCGGGTGACCGGTTCAGGGTCGACCCGGGTTGGTTCGTGACAAAAAAATTATATATAGAATCACATTATTCACTTGCACATTATGTGACTCTTTATGAATTCAATATTTCTAGTAAAATTTATCTTCTAGAATGATATTGAAAATTATCATGATATTTTATGAACTATGTCTTGGAATACATAACAAGTTACGATTCTATGATATCTATTTCTTCTTCTTTGAGGGGATTTATTGGGATATGAAATACACTAAGAGGGGTGTGAATCATTGTTGGTAAGTCTTGACCTAATTAAATTTCTTGAATTTTATCCTTTTTAAATTTAACTTTGTCATTTTTAAGGTGAACATATCACTCTTGTTCTCATTCTCCTTCTAATTTTCTTATAGCATAACTAAAAACACACACAATGAGAATAAGTTTTTACATGGTTCACCACTCAATATGAGATAACTATTTTTTGGTGTGATTTGGGTTCATCCAATTACACACTATGGAATAGAGTAATTATGTTAGTAAAAACAAGTAGGGTATAACCTTGAAACTCATATTTTCACTTCTCTTGAATATGAATTAGTGAATACAGTAGTTAACTATGATAGTATTTTGTGAAAAAAAACATATTCAACCAAATATACATAATCTTTGTTTTTTGATTCTATAAATCATTCATCTAGTCTCAGCTTTCACTCCTCAAAACTACTAAAAATTATCTTTTAAAGTTGTTCATGAACAAGTTTCTTCTTCACTTCATATGTATAGAACATGCACAAAACCATTGTGATATTTCTCTCCTTATTCCATCATTATGATTTTTTATTCTATAATTCATATTTATTTATATAATTCTTCCATTATAATATGAAAAATAAGAAATTATTCAATAACCAATTCAGATTTCAATTTGAATTTTAAATTCAAATCCCCTTCTTCAACAATAACACTTGGATCGTATAACATATTAATATTAATTAGTAAAATCTAATTTTTTTTAATAATAGGAAAAAATAACCACCCAAATTTAAACATGAATCCAATTAAGAATTTTTTTCTTGAATATACCTATAAAATCACTTCTACGACATAACCTACTCCATAGTGGTGTATGGTGGAAGTTTAAACTTGTGTGTTTTATAAATTCTCGAACATATTATAATGTAGTAATTCTTTTCATCATGGAGGTATTCTCAAGTCAAGTGGATCTAAAACTATATCAACCACTTATTCAACGTGGTCCGTGCACTATGGAATAGTCCTCCACATTTTTTTCTAACTACATCATCGAATATGAGCTAAAATATAGAGCTCCCAAGTTCCCTAGGAACACATAAAATACCTAATTTTTTGAATCATAGAATATATCCTCACTAAATAGTTAAGGTACTATATTTTTAACAGAAACTGAAATCCTATCTCGAGTGATATTGTAGTGTGATCTCACTTATATTTCACGGAAACCTCCTTTCTATCCTGATTATGACACAAACTATTTCACTATGGGTTAGAGAACTCTGATCAATCCTCCCCTATAGAATGTTCACTCACTATGTGTTATGGTGTCCTACAGAATATTTTCCATCCCACTACCTAATCCATCATCTCTATAGTGTGGTCAATATTCTTTGTTGTGATCAAATTTTATCCTTTATTTTCATATTGTTGTATACATCTGTTGGTGTGGTATCTTATTATTTCATAGAAATAGAATATTGTTATATTTTAATATGATATATTATCACAAATAATCAGTTCTAGAATCATCAAACTTAATCTCCAAACTTTTATCAAAGATATACATTATCATATAGATTTAGATATACATTATGGATCTAAAAACTCTATGAAAATAAAATATTCAAATATCTTTTTCATTAAATATATTTATTACTTCCAAGGTAAGATGTTTTACTAACATCCAAACCAATTGTCCAATATTTATAATAAAATATTGAAACACATAGTGATAATCATAATCCCTCTTGGGAACATTATATCATCTCTAACAATTTTGGATTCTTAAACTAAGCTTAGAAGATGGCTATTTTTTGTTACATTTCCAACATATTTATATCAATGAAATCCATCTTCAAAGATAACAATTGAAAAAAATACATTCTACACAAGGTGGAATCAACTGTATCCCATTTTTTGAAAAATAATAATATAAAAGGATTTTCCAATATGTGCAACTCATTTATTATATACATTTACTCAACTTCACCTTTACCTCCCCTAAACACGTCATCTTCCATTTCAATTTATTCCCTCCAAGATTTCATCTCAAATAGATCCTCTTACAATCCTTCTAATTATTAAAAATAAATAAAATTTTCTTGGGAAAGGGAATCATATCATATATAGAAACGTTTCATCAACCATTCCACTATAATCCCATTAATCCATTATATTTTTATATAATTAGAGGGTTTGATTAAAAAAACTATGTTTTTACATAAAAATTTAAATTATACCATATCAAATGGAAATAATAAAACAAATATCTTTAAGACCAATTCAATATAAAATTGTTTTTGAAGATTTATTGATAGATATAAATTTGAGATAGAACTTTGACATTAATGTGATTATAAATTTCCATGCACTCAATCAATACAAAAATTAGTATACTAAAAAATAAAAATATTAATAGAAATTTTGATATAACCAAAACCATATACTTTTATGTCATTGTAAAAAAAAATTATCTCCCTTTAATATAGATGTTGGTTTTGATTATCAAGTATAAGTGATAAAAATACACACCTCCTCAATCAAATTTTCATAAAACACCTTTTAGAATATTCCAATCATTATTATATAATAATTCTAGAAGTTTTTTTTATCATTAATCAATTGTACCCACCCCTAAGGATACATTCATATTGATATTTATAATTATGTATATCTTAAATAAATATTCTTTATTATTTTTATGATGAAATTAGATCCCATCAGAAATCACTATATGTTTGTCCATATTTGAAAACATTCGAATCTTCATAAGGGATAATCAATTTAAATTATTCTCTTTGGAAAACCAACTTATGAGATCAGTACATGGTGGGATCTTTGTTTTATTATTTTTCAATTTTTCAGACACCTTCTTCATCAATGATTATTCAATGTCACATTTTTTTAATACCCACTTATAAATAATTCAATGATGTTGACTTACTAATATTCGATGTCCAGAATTAATAACATTACTTCTATCTGAATTTCTCTATATAACATCATGCTTCAACTAACATGCCCTACATTATGAGTATAAATAATATACTAATATGTTAAGAGAATATGGTGGATCCTTTTTTTCATTAATATGAAAAACATTTTTTAAATTCTTTTATCAACCAAGTTTATTCATTATTCGTGATTCCACAGTTTTTATTCATGACTTATTCTATTTAATGGATAATAAATCTCTTAAAATATTATTATTGTTTTAGATAACATGACTTCTTATTAGACTTCATACCAAGTGAAATCTATATCCATCTTAAGGATTTTTATTATATTAGTAAAATGGTTATAAAACTTATATAATTATGTTAATCTTCATTTAATCTGAAAAGAGTTCTTATTTTATATAAGGGTAGTCATTTGTTGATAACATCTCTTGAAATTTGGTTTCTTCATAAATATCCTTCATTTTTATATTAGAATAATCTTTTTATATAATTTATTTAATATTTTTAGTTTCTCTAATTCTATTATTAAAATCACCATTCATTTTTTTGGAACCGTGGTTTCCATCATAAATTCTTCACATAGATTCTTCATTGTGCATTTGCGTTTTTTACATAGAAACCCTCCACCAATTAAAATACATTATTTAAATATTATTATTTTTTGGATTATTTTCTAATGATGTGTTGCTAGTTTTCATTGTTATTTTCATTAAAGAATAATGATTTTCATCCATTTTTGGACTTCTTCCAAATGATTCCTCTATTATCTTCTAATATAGTATTTTTTATATACTTGTATTAGATATATTCTTATTTGATAATAAATGATTTTGTGAACACGATTTTTTCAAACATAGTAGATATTCGTATGTATGTTTAATCTATTTGATAGAGAAATATTCCTTATCATTTATGGGTATTCCATCTTTCCCAGCTTACATCCAAACAAAATATGATTATTTTGTGATTTATGATTTAATTTATTGGACCATAAATACATTTCTCAATGCCTAAATATATTCACCACATTCAATTCCCAGAAAATCATGTTAATCTCTAAAAAACATTCTTATTTCCTGGAATTTATATATTTGTGACAAACATATTTTTTAGCATTATTCACTATTTGTTGGGATTTTCTTACAGAACCCACTTCTTCACATAATCTAATTTCCAAAAATAATATGTTTGTTGGATTCCCATAGATTCTTCTCATCCAAACATGTATATATGATTCAATTGAATTTGTATGTTATATTAAGTATATTTAGAAAAATAACTATAATGAGATATAGGTGGTTGATATTTCTTTACAGAATATTGAGAAATTTCATTAAACATTTTATGAAATCATTGTCACGTAAAATAGTCCTTTTAAAAATACAAATATACATATAATTTTCAGTGATAATAGTTCTTTATTCCTTCATTTTTGAAGACTGAATATGTTTCCTTTGACAATTTTCCGGTTTTATCATCTATTTAATACACATAATATTGAGTGTATTATTTTGATAACACATTAAGGAAACCATATTTGCCTAACCCATTAACAATTTTCCAATTTATTTATCATATATTATCATCTTCTCTTTATGGAATGTATTAATCTCACTGATTTTATTGGATTTATTTTCAAATTTTTTATTATTTACATCAGTTTTATTTTTCATATTTTCTTTTAATGGATGGATGTTATTTTAAATATCTTTAGGGGACTCATACTTCTCTTATATTACATGGTTCTAATATTTTTCAAATTTAGATTATCTCTCTTCAATATCACATTTTATATATTCTTTGACAAAAACATTATTTTAGATATTTTTACAAGTTAGAGATCTTAATTATAATGCTTTCTCCCAATTATTTCTCTCACTATAAAGATGGATAAAATCTTCATATTTTCGTTCAATGATCATAAAAATTAATGAAATAATTTAATTCTAAAAATATTTCATCATATCCTTAAATGATTAAGGGGATGAATCTATTGACATATAATCACACCCACTTTATTCTTCTTCTTATGGATAATTTATACCAGAGTTATAACAAACTGTAGGCTAACATATATCCCTTCATACCATTAGGGTAGAAATAATATACATATAATTATTGTTATGTTGATTAATATGTTATTCTCATTCAAAGATATATTAATCATTCTTTCTTGGTGAAATTGAATCATGTTTTTATTTTAAAAAACTGGCATCTTCCTCATTATCTTATTCTCCTTTTATTTCCTATTTATTACATTCATGGAAGAAAATATGTTTTTTCTCATGTTAAAATAATTTATCCAAAAATATACTTCTCAATATTATTAGTAATGAAACATAAAATATTTTTATATAAATATTCTAGAATGAGAATCTAATAGAGGTTAACCTCACTTTGAATCTAATTTAAGGGACCAATTATGATATAAACCATAATGAGATGGAGTGAATTAGTTTTTGTTTGTCATGATCTAATTAAATTACAGGAATTTTATCCATTTTCAAGTTATAATTTTAAGTTTTTAATCACAATAGATAACTCTTATTATCTATATAATTATTTATTTATTTCAACACAACTAAGAAGAAACAGAGAAGGAACAATAAAAATTACAAGTTTCACCACTAAATGCTATATTACTAGTCCATGGCGGGATAGATATTACTCCAGGATCGTACAAAACACTATAATCATCATGTTATTTTAAAAAACTTGGTTATAATCGTCAAACTCTTATTTTTATGTCTCATGACAATTATATAGTGCATCACATGCTCAAGTGCGTCCCAAACAAAACAATGACAAATGTTTAGGTGAAAAAAATATTCATCAACCAGATAAACATCCTATAACTATTTGAACAAGATGAAATATTTGAATTCTTCTCTAATATTATTGTATTAAAAAAGAAAAAATTATACAACAAACCTATATAATAATATGATGATTTTTTCTTTTTATAAAATTCACATGTACACAAAAACATTATTCTTCTTCTCCTTCTTCATTTTTCTTCTTCTCTCTTATCTACATCATATTTATTCATAGAATTATTTCATTATAATTTTTATATTAATCCTTTTATCAGTAAATAATTCATATTTGAATTTAAATTTCAAATTAATATCCTTTTCTTCAATCACATCCCTTTTATAATCCATGATATTCCTCGTGACTATTAAATTTGAATTGGAAGTTAAACTAGTCATAAATAACTACATTAATTCAAATACGAATCCAATTCACTATCTCTATTTGAATCATCTTGTATAATCACTTCTATTTTGTATCCTTGTCCATCGTGGTTAGACCTGATAGTTTTTATCATTTTTTAACTTCTTGATCATATTATAGAATAGGAATTAACTATGTTGTGGAGGTATTTCAATGTCTAGTGGTTACAAAACATCATCAAAATCCCCTACAACATGATCCATCGACTTTGGAATTTTACTCCACATTTTCTCCTAACAATGACATAGAGATCCTAAATTCTATAATAAAATCTAAAATCTATATTATTATACAAATTGGTGTTTACATTCATTATGGAATGGAGGTCCTAAATTTTCAAGAAGCGATGAAATTCTCTCTCAAGTTTCTCTACGGTGTGGATTTGTTTCCACAATGCCAAAAAACTATTTTATATTCCTCTTATGGTGTAACTAGTTTTTCTATAGCATAGAATCCCCAAATTGAGCATCCCCTGATGTAGAGTCATCCACTATATGGTGTGAGTTCTTCTAGACCACTATTCATCCCAATACCCAATTAAACATCTCTACAATATGGAAAATATATTTCGGTTTAATCATCATTTATCATTCACTTCAATAGCATGGTATATAAATTTTTGTGTTGTATTTACAAATATCTTTATTCTAGCATTACAGTCTATCCTTCTGTGATATATTATCAAAAAAACTTGTTCAAGAATCATGTTAATTACTCTCCATAGATAATTCAAATTGATTTTTTATCAGCGATATGGAGTCACTACTATAAATACTCAATCTCCATGACACTATAACATTAAAATAACTTTTGTCTTAAATATATCTACTACATATAAGGAAATAATTGCAATAAACAGAAAAATAAATCATTTAAGATATTTAATCCAATCTTGTAGCACATAGATATATGTAGAATCCATCTTGGGGAATTCTTGTATTCTTCAATAAGAATGGATACTTTTACTAAACAAATAATACAATTATTCTATATTAAATCTTCAATATATGAAAATAAATGAAAAATTATTAAACAAAAATTATCAAAAAACATTTACAACAAATATGAATAACAAAAAGTAATAAGAACATCATTATTCATCACCTTTATAAAGGATGTATATTAACCTTATGTAGTTTATCCTCATCTATGGAACATTCTCTTACATTGAAAATAATGTATGGAATTTCTCCTACATGAACATTTTTTAACACAGAAACAAATTGGTACATGGAATAACCATTGTTGAAAAACCATACATTAGTATTTCCATGATTGGATAACATAAGTAGATTCATATACATGGTTCTACACTTCATCTAAAAACATATAAAACTTTACAAACTTCTCAATTATTCCTTTTTTGTTCTTTAAATAATCAACATCATCTCTTTTTTCAAAATTCATGACCAATATCAAGAATATTTTATGATTTATATACCATGTATCATTATGTTTGAAGCAATTATCATGAATCCAATTTATTTAACAATCATGTGTGGTGAACTCATAGAAAATTGTTACTTATGTAATTTCTAACAAGATAAAGCATGATCATACAATTATAATTTATATATAGGTTTGTTTGGGAAGAAACATAATCATAATATGCTATGATGATGTAATTTCACATGGAAGGTATGCTATTTTTTCATATGGGGGGTTCATTTCCTTAATTCTTATTTCATGATAGATCATAAGTCTTGATGTGGTCTATGAAAATTTCTTTATACGACCATTATCACATAGTGAATTTACCTACCATGTGTAGCTCATGTTAATTAATTGCTTTGATGTGGTCAATAAATAGACCACGTCTTATCACATTATGTTCTTGGAATATTGAACTTGAATTATCACTTTATGCAGTCAGTACATCGATTGTAACATTAAACATAATGTGGTTGGTTCATGGTTATCAATTAATTCAGAAGACTGACCAAGAGACCACATTCCAATAAATAGGTACCAGTTCTACTTGGGATCAAATATAATGAAACACACACTTAATTACTTCATTATTATTGAAAGTTATGTGAAATTTCCACACTAATTACATGCTTTGATCCTTAATAATATAACAAAAAACAACACATATCTTCATCAAAGAGATAAAGTCCTTATGGGACCCTATAAATATTCCAATGATCTTTTCCCAAAAAAAGAAAAGAACTTTATTTTTAATTATAATAAGAAACATAAAATACTTCCTTCCAAATGTGTCTTCTTATATTAATTAACTTAATATGATAGAACAAAATTCCTTGGATATCTTCTTAAATATGTTTGGATTCCCCACTATTCATAATAAAGACATTATAATCACCATATTCATTCAACATCCAAGATATTTCCTCATCATAAAAATATTTAAATTCTTTTATAACCATTCTTTGAAAATAAATTTAACTCAAACAAATTAGGCTCAATAACCCCCCTATATTTTTTAGGTGATACTTTATAAATGATGTGTTAATAGGTGTTTTATTTGTTCTTACTCTATCACCTTCTCATCAATATTTAATTTCTATTTCTCTCACCTATATTGGAAAAAAAATAAAAAATAATTGGGATAAGGTTATCAATTCTTCCTTAAAACATGTATCATCAATAATCTCACTCTATGTCTATGTGATCTATTCTAAGTTCAAAAAATAAGAGGATTTCATTTATACAAAAATATTTCCATTAAAAATTCAACATGATACCAAATGAAATTTTAACTCATAAATGTTCTTCAATGTTATCCATATATCTTTAGGATGATATAATTTGGGATCAAAATCAATCATAAAATAAATCAACATAAAAATCATGAAGTTACTTCAACAATAAAATAAAAACATTCAACTACATAACAATATTTATGTTCTAACAAAAATATACGAATATTCTATTTTTTTTTAATTCAATAGATTAAAAATATATTTAGTTCAATTTATTTAACTATGTTTACATTATTCAGAATGTATGGTGTAATTATAGAGACAAAACTTTTCAATGAGAATTATTAAATCACATTCTATAATAATTCAACTGTAAGAGAAACATTTAAAGATAAGTTTTGATATAATTAACTCATACATCATGATCAATTTAGTTCCTTGAACTTGCTATGTTAGAATGACTCCTGAAAATCCTCATAGTTTCATTAACCACCTTGCCTACTCCTTCAAAAAAAGATCTATAACCATCGTTATCATTGTATTCAGAATATAAAACATATTTTTTCTCTATAAAAGAGGTAAATATTCATCAATATAATTTTCTATATTCATTTCCTATTCATCATAGTTTCAAATAGATTTAATATTGATAAGTATCAGTGGAATCTTCCATAAAACTGTACTTTATTTTCAATACAGTAATGTGATTTAGATATTTGGAAAGAAAAAAATTTAAATAGAGAATAAAATCACAGATGACCTTTCTTATGATATAAACTATTAAGAAAAATTTGGGTTATAATACAAAATATGAGGGGATGAATTAGTTTTGGTTCTATTTTAGATCAATCTATCATTTTCCCATTTAACATTTTTGACTAGTTTATATGTTGATTTTCTCATTATATTACGACAAAATTATTCTTTAACACACCCATAAAATGGAAATAATATTTAAATAGTATATCTTTCATTATGGAAAACAAATCATTAGTATAATCAAGAAATAATCCATAATCATGCATGCCACTATAATGATCTATTAGTTATAGTAGAACATCAAGAAAGAAATATAAACATGAATTGTGGTTCCCTACACCCAATAGGGTGATATAAAATAATCCCAACTCCATGTATTAGTGATATCATATTCTAACATGTAGATCTACACTAAATCATTATACTACCTGTGTACATAGTATTAAAATTATTATTATACTTTTCATCATCAATATATTCCATCACCAAATGTAACTTATTTTGAATTTCATAATGCTAAATAATTCTTCTCCCCATCCTTATTATATTTTTTCCATTCATATCATCATACAAGAACATTATTCTTTATATTCTTATTATAATATTATAAAAACAAGTTCATTATTTATATATAAAAACTAGAGTACACAAATCATTATTCATCATATGAACTTTATGGCCAATTCATCAAATTATCCTTGTTTTTTTTGTATAAAATAAAACAACAAAACCCTATTATCTTCTCCTTTATTATTTTTATTTTTACAATGAAAGAATATATATAGTGCATTATTATCTTATTCTATCTTTTTTCATCTTCTCTTACCTTATTATTATTCATTATCAACGATATGTTCTCATTATTCTTCATATATTTTTCTTCAACACTCAAGAATTATTTAGAATATGACAATGTTGGATATTGTCCCTCTTGAGACATGGTGAATACTTGCTAATAATAATTTTTAGAAACATCCAAACCCTTTTATTCTTTGGACCAAACTATATATAATAATATATATCATCACTGGTTACTTCTTCTATTTCTTCCCTTTATTCCATATTCTCAATACTATATGAATTGATCAATTTTTAATTACCAAAATTATAAACAATGAAAAAAATTGAGATATTTTTACTTCAAAAAATCTTACATAAATTAGTCTTTATAGTATTTATTACCTTAAATTTTTTTTAAGAGTTAGATAAAACTAATTTCTCCCACCTTCTTTTTATTCCAAGATATATTTTATTTTCATGAAATCTTCACACCACAAATATATATATATATATATATCAAACTTTAATAACATATTCATATTAAATATACAATATTTTTTGTCAGGGATCCCTTTCTTTTTAGCACATCGCTCATGGTTTTCATTCATTTTACTTCATTAAAGAACCCTTAGAGGTGATATTTACATGTATATATATATTTTTTAGAAACTTTATTTAACATCATGTATCATGATTATAATAATAGTGATATGTATGATTCCTTTCCAGAATAGCACATCTGGCATCACCAAATTCTACAATTTATAATGAAAAGAACTTTCTATATTCAATAAATGGTTCCATGAACATATTGTCAAATGATAGAGGTATTTTATCATCAAAATCCCCATTTTATTATTATGTGGTAGAATCATATTTCACCTTATTTTTCAATGATTTAATGCATACCTTTTATTTATTGGACTATTTAATTTCCAATTATAGTCACCTCATATTGAGGGTGTTATTTTTATCTTCCATGATAATCACCTTCTCTTTACAATACATGAATATTATTTCATATTCCCAATTTATAAATTTTTTTATTTATTAAAGAAAATTTTTAGTACCTTGATTTGTTTCATATAAAATTGGTCATTTTTTACATCATTTTAAGATTTTTTATCTTCATCTAATGCATGGATCTTTTCTTCAAGTTACATATAAATTTATTTTGTTGGTCTAATCTATCGTACACCATTATATTGGTTTAAAAATTATCTTGAAAATCCATACCCATGTTATCTAACTCATCATAAAGAGAACAAATTTAATTATGTATTAATTTAAACATTTATAGATTAATAGAGACTATCTTTTTTACAAACCCACTGAAAATGTCCTTTAATGCATCAATTAAAATATTAACTAACATGATAATACTACCACTAGTTTATGAAACATTTAAAGATAAGTTTTGATATAATTAACTCATACATCATGATCAATTTAGTTCCTTGAACTTTCTATGTTAGAATGACTCCTGAAAATCCTCATAGTTTCATTAACCACCTTGCCTACTCCTTCAAAAAAAGATCTATAACCATCGTTATCATTGTATTCAGAATATAAAACATATTTTTTCTCTATAAAAGAGGTAAATATTCATCAATATAATTTTCTATATTCATTTCCTATTCATCATAGTTTCAAATAGATTTAATATTGATAAGTATCAGTGGAATCTTCCATAAAACTGTACTTTATTTTCAATACAGTATTGTGATTTAGATATTTGGAAAGAAAAAAATTTAAATAGAGAATAAAATCACAGATGACCTTTCTTATGATATAAACTATTAAGAAAAATTTGGGTTATAATCCAAAATATGAGGGGATGAATTAGTTTTGGTTCTATTTTAGATCAATATATCATTTTCCCATTTAACATTTTTGACTAGTTTATATGTTGATTTTCTCATTATATTACGACAAAATTATTCTTTAACACACCCATAAAATGGAAATAATATTTAAATAGTATATCTTTCATTATGGAAAACAAATCATTAGTATAATCAAGAAATAATCCATAATCATGCATGCCACTATAATGATCTATTAGTTATAGTAGAACATCAAGAAAGAAATATAAACATGAATTGTGGTTCCCTACACCCAATAGGGTGATATAAAATAATCCCAAATCCATGTATTAGTGATATCATATTCTAACATGTAGATCTACACTAGATCATTATACTACCTGTGTACATAGTATTAAAATTATTATTATACTTTTCATCATCAATATATTCCATCACCAAATGTAACTTATTTTGAATGTCATAATGCTAAATAATTCTTCTCCCCATCCTTATTATATTTTTTCCATTCATATCATCATACAAGAACATTATTCTTTATATTCTTATTATAATATTATAAAAACAAGTTCATTATTTATATATAAAAACTAGAGTACACAAATAATTATTCATCATATGAACTTTATGGCCAATTCATCAAATTATCCTTGTTTTTTTTGTATAAAATAAAACAACAAAACCCTATTATCTTCTCCTTTATTATTTTTATTTTTACAATGAAAGAATATATATAGTGCATTATTATCTTATTCTATCTTTTTTCATCTTCTCTTACCTTATTATTATTCATTATCAACGATATGTTCTCATTATTCTTCATATATTTTTCTTCAACACTCAAGAATTATTTAGAATATGACAATGTTGGATATTGTCCCTCTTGAGACATGGTGAATACTTGCTAATAATAATTTTTAGAAACATCCAAACCCTTTTATTCTTTAGACCAAACTATATATAATAATATATATCATCACTGGTTACTTCTTCTATTTCTTCCCTTTATTCCATATTCTCAATACTATATGAATTGATCAATTTTTAATTACCAAAATTATAAACAATGAAAAAAAATTGAGATATTTTTACTTCAAAAAATCTTACATAAATTAGTCTTTATAGTATTTATTACCTTAATTTTTTTTAAGAGTTAGATAAAACTAATTTCTCCCACCTTCTTTTTATTCCAAGATATATTTTATTTTCATGAAATCTTCACACCACAAAAATATATATATATATATCAAACTTTAATAACATATTCATATTAAATATACAATATTTTTTGTCAGGGATCCCTTTCTTTTTAGCACATCTCTCATGGTTTTCATTCATTTTACGTCATTAAAGAACCCTTAGAGGTGATATTTACATGTATATATATATTTTTTAGAAACTTTATTTAACATCATGTGTCATGATTATAATAATAGTGATATGTATGATTCCTTTCCAGAATAGCACATCTGGCATCACCAAATTCTACAATTTACAATGAAAAGAACTTTCTATATTCATTAATTCTTCTTGATCTTAAATTTTGAAATAATGATGATAATTTTCATGATTTTTTATATAGTGAAGAATATCATACATGGAATCTTATAATTCCAACATCCATTCTTTAACTCTTTATTCTTCACCATTATATGATAAGTAGTGACAAAAAATTAAAATACGGAGCTTTAATGAAAATATTTATTGGAATTAATCATATTTTACACTCATTCATGGAATATTTTATTATTTTTAAAATCACATATTCAATTTCCTATACATGAAAATTTTCAGAAATAGTAGAACATTTGGGTGCATAGATTCTGTAACACCTCAAGAATTTAGTATATATTTCTCTTCAAATAAATTTTATTTTTTTAATATCTTGGGATAGACACAACCTCGAGTTTAAATAAACCAAATAATAAATAATATTTTTTAAAACCTAAAAATAATAAAATATCCATTAATTTCATTAATAAGAAAAAATATCGAAAAATTGTATATAAATTTTTTTTATAAAAATATTTATTTATAAATAAGTACTCAAATTTTAATAATTTCATTATATATTTCAAAAATATATTCTCCCTCAAAATGGATTTTATTTATTTTTGAGATAAAAATAGTAAGTCTTTTCAAAAAAATTATAATATTTAGCTTAAATTTTTCATTTTTGATAAGATATTGTAAAATATTTATTACTGTAATTTTATGAGGGTTTTCTAAAAATATTTTTTTTATAAATAGTGAGAAATACTGATTTTTGATAACCGTATTTTCATTTAAAATATTTATGAAAATCCATTTATTTTTGAAATGTTGTAAAATGAAAAAACATTTCATTTATATTATTAATAATTATACTTAAGTTATTGGAATAATTTTCATAATATACTTTTTTATAAAAATATATCATATTTAAGAAAAAAATTCTAAAAAAATCATTTCATCGCATTCTGGATGTTTAATTTTAAATTAAAATATGCCAATTACATGAATTTAATTCGATAAAATAGACTACATATTTGTAATAATAATTTCACAAAAAATATAAGGTAACATTATTGTTATTTTATAATTTATAACTAAAACAAATAAAACATTTCACCACTATTTTGGTTTAAATGGGTTTACCACGGTGTTAAACTAATCGATAAGATTAATTTATTCCAATTAAAATTGTCCAAATACCATTTATTAGGCATATTTAAACATATTATTATAATTTAATTTAACATATATCCATTTTTAAATATTTTTCTTTATTATAGATTTGTTATATTTTAATCCATTATGAAATACCAGGTGTATCCTCACCCTGGCTTATAAAAGGATGTCCAAACTTTCTCTTATTTACACAAAATTGAGACATATATCTCAACCGAAAATGGAAAAATTATATTTTGAGCTTAAATATTCATGAAATATAGGTTCTAATCTTATTTAAATAGTATTCTGAGGGTCCTTAATAAAGGATTTAAAGGATGCGTATCGAGGAAATGGTAGTCCTCCAACCTCACCTTTTTCAATTAATTTCTTCTTATAACTCTTTTAGATATATGTAATTTGTCACAAAGCAATAAAATAAGTATCATAAATATCCTAAAATCTTATTATTTTTATATAACAAACATTATCCACCCATTATTTCATCAAATGGGAAGTACAAGTACTGTGTGTGTGTGTGTGTGTGGAATACCACCTCCACATGGAGATACAATTCACTTTCCATAATCATTATTCATTGGTGGTTATTGAAATGGTTTTAAAATTTATAAAATATATCTATGAAATATAAATAATTTTGGAGTTAAAAAATAATATATTCTTATTTACCTTGTGCTTATATTGGAAAGTGATATCATCGCTCATACGTATGTTGGACTACTACCTCTACAAAGCGATGTGATTTGTTTTCCATTTTTGTTTTATTTGGATGGTAATAAGGATATATGTAATTAATATATATATATATATATATGTTATTAATTTCATACTAATTATTTTTTAAATGTGAATTATTAATAACATTTCATTCGTTTAATCTTTCAAAAAGTGAAAATTGTGTACTTGTGGTCGTACAGTCTCCCATCTCCCGGAACGGTGTATTAAATTTTTCTATCTCTACCTTTGGTGGATGACTCTATATATATATATATTGAATATATATGATATTAATATCATGATTAAAATTCTATATATTATTGAACCATGATCAATGTTTAAACACCATAACTACTGAACAGAAAATCTCATAGAAAATTAAACAGTGAGTACCGGTAAGTGATGATTTTAATAAGGAATTATTAAGAAACATGTCTTAAATGTTATAATCTGATAAAGTATTATATTATAAATATTTAAATTATTATTTTATTTAATTTTAATTTATTTAAATTTATTATAACGGATTTTAGGGTGACTTTGGAGCCAGTCAAACTTGAGGTATGTGATATATGTTATAATATCATTATTTGTCCAGATTGATTATGATTAAGTTTTGGCCAATGAAATTTTATGAAATGTATCTCAATAATACCACTAATATACTTAACCTATAGTTAATCCAATATATTATAAGTTTTTTATTTCATTTTTTCACTTTTTAAATACACAATACACTAAAAGAATATTTTTAGGGGAAACAGATGTTATTTCTCTCTTTGGTCAAAAACAATTTTCCTTCCATATCCACATTTTCTAAAAATATTTCCAAGATTTTTTTTAATAATCTAATATTATTGAAATTTTTTTATCCATTATTGAGTTTTAAAAACTTATTTGAAATGAATATTCTTGTTATTTTTTAAATTATGTACACTTGTTTTTTTTTTAAAAAATGTGAAAATGAATCTTTGTTTTAACATACACAAAATCAAAAAAAACCCCACTATTATGAATGCTCAATTATTTGAAACATCATTAAAACATTTCAATTTTTCTTTTCAAAGAAAATAATCTTCTTAATATTCGGGTAATTTTTAAATATTAAATAAGTGACAATGAAGTGATAAGGTTATTTTCCTAAAAAATGTTCCACTAATCATTTAAAGGATTTTTTTCATCTATGGAGATATAATTTGATTTTAGTTAATAATTACTATGTAAATATTTCAAATATACCAACCAAATTCCTTATTTATATGTTTTATTATGATGATTTTGTTATGATTCTGTAAAATTTATCACATTCCCATGGGTTATTTAAATTATGATGAAACCTTTACGAAACCCATTTTTTTCTACAGGTTTTCCAATGTTGAAATTATAATAATTTTATGAAAAATCATTCATTTCTATAAGCTATTATATTATAAATGTTTTATGATCATTTAGAACACATATTTATGAAATTTTTATGTAAAATGTGGTCTTGAAATTATATATCCATCCAATGTTTTGGGTAAAGATGGATATTTAATGAGACAATAAGGACTGAAATAGGGAGTGAACACAATTCAGTGAGGGAATACATACACTATAATAGTATTTGGGTTGAACCTTAAATATGTATATAATAGAATAGGTAGTGAAACTAATTCAATAATATAGTCTTGGAAATGATCCTTGACTACGTAAATTATTTTCTATGACAATGTGTATGGAAAAAACATATGTCTTATAATAATGTTATTATCACATGGAATATGTTATTTTATTCCTTTATGATACATATTTAATAAACTACCAATATATATGCAATGAAATAAGATTATTATCTTTAGTATGCTGGGGATAGTTTTAAAATGTTAATATCTTGTTCTCATACCCTTATATTCATGTTATGATTATGTGATCACTGATATCACCAAATTTTGTCCTTAATAAAAATTTGAGCTAACCCATTCTTATGTTTCCTTTACCAAGGTTATGAATATTGTTTTTAAGTATGATGAGTCTAGGAATGGTTATAGTTATCAATAACATGGTGGGATATTATATAAATCTCTTATAGACACGTTTTTTATGTATCCAAGTTTCCAAATACACTAAACATTTATGGTTTTATCATATATCATATTATTTTGAAACGAATATTAATCTAGTAATATGTAATATCTATGCTTGAAATTTTTATGGTCACTATAGTTGGTATATGGTAAATTTCTAGTTACATTTGGAAACTAGGATAAGAAAACTTTAGTGAGAAGACATTTGTTGATCATACAAATAAGATAACATCCTATGTTTGAGTATAGAATTGATTTTTATTTGACTAGAAATATATCCATTTTGGATATTACATGTTGATGTGGTTTTAGAACATATTAACATAAGGATAATATCCTCAAAAGGGTTTGTCAAGTAACACTCAACAATTATTCTGGTTCATGGTGAGGGTTCCCTTCCTATGAACCTATTTTGAAACTTCTGAGGTATATTCTTAGCTTAATTAAAATTTTATTTATGAACTATTATGAAGGATATTTATATAATGTGATAATGGAAAACTAAGGATTAACCTAATATATCACATATTGAAATTATGGTATCATGATTTTGATATCCTATAAATTATTTTTCATGATTATACGATTTACCACAATGATTATTATGCTCATACTATGTTTTTTGGTTTTAGTCAACATATGAAACTCATAAGAACTATGTTAATACTGTATATGAAAGATTGAGAAATGATTTTTCTCTTCAGAAACTAAATTTTATGGGAGATAGAATATAAAATATTGTTGTTATATCAATATTTTAATCATATTAATCTATCAGATGAGCAAAGGATGGAAAATTCTATTGAGTCATTTCTGATGCAATATTCACAATATTTTATTGGGTTTTTGTTTCACATTTTTCTAAGTTATGGATGAGTATATTTGAAAATATATATTTTCACTCTTAAATTTTCTAAACCTGATAATGTTATTTTATATGTCTATTATATAAGAGGTGAAAAAGATCAGTAGTGTTCTCTAATCAAGACTTGAGGAAATGCAGTGAAATTGATTCCATGGAGTGGGATGAGTTTGGGTGATTATTTTAAAGTAATTTATTTTCACATATTTATTATATGAAAGTGTAAAATGGGATCCTTGAGATAACGTAGAAGGAATGTGACTCATTTAGTATATATGTGAATTTTTTTCAAGAATTATGGGGTATGATCTTATTATTTTCATACCACCTAAAAGTAAATTTTATTAATTCTTCAATGGCTTAAAACCAAACCAATAAGTGGAATTACGAATTTGAAACATTATTAGATATGGAAAATTTATTTTACGTGCTATTAAGGTGTCAATTTCGATTGGATTTACCCAACTATCTCATGATTTTCATAAAAAAAAGATGTAATTAAATGTAAATTATAATAATAAAAAACATGGATATGATAAGATGATAATTAATTTATGATCAAATATTTTGGAAGGAAACATGGAGATATGTATCTTAATAGGACTGGTAAATGTTTTTTATGTGTCGAAATGAAGGTAACCGAGTGATCAAAGGCTGAAGTTATGGGTAGAAAGTTTTTGTTAATAATGTAGAGAAAGTACCAAAATAATTCTTCACCCACACTTCTGGGTTTCAAATGTAAGGATCATGGAAATTATGCTAACTAATTTTCGAATCCAAAGGTTACTGATGATTATTGACATAAGTAACCTCTTAATCTTCGAGACAAGCGATAAATATCATATGATCACTATTTTTAATGGGCTTTATGATAACAAAGTGTTTAAAGGTACACATATTATCTACTCTAGAATTTTGAATATATTATTTTATGAATTATATACCCACTATATTATTTTTGATGAATTTTAAATTTTTATCACAATACCACTACAAAGATTAGATGTATAATTACCAGTGAAAACCCTTAATGGTATGATAATCGTATGTCAAGTATAGGATTATCATTTTATAGAAGTTTGTGGGAAAGTGATTCCTGGGAATCTCATTATTCCCCCTCTATTTGAATTTGATGTTATCATATGAATACATAGGATATAATTAAATAAATACCATAAAATTTTTAGAGGAATTGAAGTCATGGTTGATATTTTATTAGACATTGTGATCAACTATCGGTACGATGATAAATGTGAACCTCTATTACAATTTCCATCCATTATATGGAACATTATTCTTTTATAAAAGGTTTTTGTGTCATATGGTTGGGGTGAAAATTAAAATCAATTATATTATAATTTATGGGATTTTGTTGTTGTATTTTCAGAATAATTTCCTAGCCTTAATTTGAACCATGAAGTTGAGTTTTCAATATAACTCATACCTAGTACTACACCAATTTCAATAATTTTTTATAGAATGGCCCTGATTGAGATCTAGATATTAAATATGAAACCCTATAATTATATTTATGAGATATTCATTTAAAAAGTTCATCAAGATGGGTTCCCCTATTTTTTTTATGGAATGATGGTTCAATTCGACCTTATAGTGATCATCGTGAACTGAATGAGATCAAAATCACAAAAAAGTAGAATATACCTTATATTGATGATTTTATCAATCAATTATGATAATTTTAATATTTTTCCAAGATTTATCATCAATATGGATACAAACTATCGAGGGTGAAATTTGAAGAGAAACTCAAAATAGCCTTATGTAGGAGGTATGTATACTATGAATTTATAGTGATTCCATTTGGTCAAAAAAATTCCCCAACTATATTTATAGAATTATTTGATAGAGTATTTATAAATTACCTTAATTAATTTTGGGTATCCTTTATAGATGATATTAACATATAATTGAAGATAATTGAAGAGCATTAAGTTCATTTGGGGATTATTCTGAAAAACCTTAGGTAAGAGAATCTACATGATAAATTTACCAAGCTTGAATTTTTTATAAGGAATGTCTGAATGTTATTTATATAATCCCATGAGAGGTTATATGTATTGATCCATCAAAGGAATATGTAATTAAAAATCTTACCGAACTAACCATTGTGAATGTGAATCATTATTTTGTTAGATTTTCAAGATATTATATGCACTTTTTGGATACTTTATCATATTTTTATAATCTAATTTTAATGTTAACATATAATGGATACAAGTTACTTTGGATATATTAATGTGAATAAAATTTCATGGAACCAAGGAGAATTTTATTCATCTCACTTGTGATTACCCTACCTTGTAGTGTATGAGGTTTTATGATTATAGTGTTGTATCAAATAAGGGACTAGGAATAATCCCCATTTATAATATTATGGTGATATTTTATATATCATTACCATTTATGTAAAATGGGAAAACATATGTCACTCATTATTTGTTGTTATATATGGTAATTTTTGAATTAATTATATATAGTAATTATCTTTAAAAAAAATTGTGTGATATAAATACTGATAATAAAATTTTAATTAGTATATTCACTCAAAAATATTTGAATATACAAAATAGAAGATGGTTGGAGTTGATTAAAGATTATGAATTTTCAGCACATTACAACCCTTGGAATGTGATCATAGAGGCATAATATCTTATCTAAAAGAATCATGTTGTCTTATATTTGATAAGGATCACAAAATATACAATATTTTTAGATTTTTAAAGGACAGATCTAGTAATCCTGAAGGAAGGGGAGTAATATTATCTTGTTAAATTGAGTGTTCAAAAATTTACCCAAGTATGATTAATGAGGTATATAAGGAATGTGTAAAGATAAAAAATATTTTGAAAAATGTCCTTAATTTTAACCATGATTGTGATGGGATTATATGGTTTTGGTATCATGTATATCTCCCATCCATACCAAATTTGGATGAGCTATTGGACGAATCTCATAGTTCGTCATTATCTTTTCATTGTGGAAGAAACAATATGCATAAAGATCATAAAATGTATTTCTTATGTGACTAAATGAACACATATATTGTATAGTATGCATCTTAGTTCTTGTTATGTCATAAATTTAAGGCTGAGAGACTAAATTTTAATGGTAAATTATAACCATCACCCAACCCAAAATGGAAATGGGAAAACATTACCAATGATTTTTATATCCTACACCCAAAATTTTTTAAAGGATAATATTATATTTGGGTTAAAGTGAATCAACGTTTTAATTAAAAACACTTCTTTAATATTTGGTATGATCCATATCTTGAGCAGGGTTCCAAAATATACATTTAGGAACTGGTGTGTTTTAATCGAGTTCCACATTCTATTGCATGTGATTAGGATCTGAGGTTTACCTTGATGATATGCTGAAGTCTTCATAAATATATGGATTATGAGTTGTATTTGAGCACTACTTCTCTTCCATAGATTTATGGTCAATATGAGGTTTAGGAATCCTTTATATGTCCCATACATACCAAATTTGAAGAAGGATATATTGGATGAATCTTGTAGTTCATCATTCTATATTTATTATCAAAGTAAAAAAATATGTACAATGATTGGAAAATGTATTAATTTTGGGATAAAATGAATAGATATATTGCAGAGTACATATCTCAGTACATAATATAACATAAATTTAAGGCTATGAGACTACAGTTTAATGATATGTTATAACCATTACTCAAACGAAAATCAAAATGGGAAAACATCACCAATGATTATGTTATCCTATTCCCCAAAATTTTTAAAGTCCATGATTCTATTTGGTTTATATCTGATCACCTTATAATTTCAAAAAACATCCTTACTATATGGGATGATCTGTCTCTTGATTAATTTTTAGAATATATATTAAGGAAGTGGTAATGCTTCATCGAGTACCATATTATGTTGCATCTAGTCAGGATCTAATGATTACCTATAAGTTATACAAAAGACTTCAAGAATCTCTAGATTAAGAGTTTCCTTTTTGTACTACGTATCATACATAGATTTATTGTTAATATGAGAGAACCCTTCAAAACCTATTGTATATTTTGAATATGATTATATGGATTTCTATGGTTCTTCGGATCAAAATCTTATATTAGATGATTTTTCTTTAAATAATAAAATTCACTTGAGCACTCATATGGATCCTTAGGAATACCTTTATTGAATGAGGTGTATCACTTGAATGTGTTGGGATAATGTTGGAGATGAAAAGCTATTGGTAACTGATTTAGCTAAGGAAAATTCAAATAAAGTCTTATCTATTCAACAACACATCTCAGTTATTTAGAGTCGACAAAAATGTTATGATGATAGTTATCATAAAAATTTTGAATTTAAAGTTTATGATATGGTATTCCAATTAATTTAACCATGGAATAGGTTTAAGATATTAGAAAAAGTAAGAAAATAATAATTCTTACATATTTTGGAACCTTTGAGGTTCTTGATCAAGTATAGATTATAGTTTATCACTTGGAAATTTCACTAAACATCTCTCAAGTTCATGATGTGTTGTATGTATATCTTCTGACCAAAAACTTATCAGATCAACAAAATATACTAAACTCAAAGGTTAAACTATTTAAGCATGATATTACCTATGAATAAAAAGAAATTGAAATCAAGGAATGTAGAGAAAACATTGGTACGGAGAAGGACCAATCACCCGATTAAAGTTCCCTTAATGAATTAAAACATTAATGAGGCCACATTGGAACTCCAGAATGTGATGAAATAGAGATATCCTCCTTTATTTGTACCTATGTGATGGAATTTTGAGGGTCAAATTCATTTTAAGGGTGTATAATGTAACACTTAAATAATTTATGATAGATTTATCTTAAAATAAATTTAATTTAATTGATAACCTATGATAAAAATGAATCAGAGTTTAGAAAAAACATGAAATAAAAAATATTATTTAATCATGACCATTATAACATATTAATTAAATTTGTTATTTGAATAGAAATGGATATATGTTTAAAAATTACAAAAAAATAAATTTATAAAAACAAAATATGTTGATAAATAAGTACTCAGATTAATATAAAGTCATTATATGCTTCAAAAATATGTTTCCCCTCAATAATAGGTTTTATTTCTTTTTGGAAGAGAATAAAAATTTAATTTTTACTAATTTTATAAAATTAATTTTAAAATATAAACATGAATTTTTTAATCATCATGAAATTTTTTTCTTAGAGTAATTTTGTTACAATTTTATAAGGACTAATTTTTTGATGAATAGTAAAAAACAAATTTTTATTGAAACGGTCTTTTCATTTAATTCATTTAAAAAATTGAATTTTTTTTAACATTTATATAAAATTAAAATTATTAAAATTATATTATTAACAATTCAACTAAGTACATTAGAATCTATTTTAGGATGCATTTTGATCTAAAATGTTTTTATACATAAAAATAAATTTTCCAAGAAAGATTCTTTTCATCACATTTTATGGGATTTATTTTAAATTAAATTTAACCAAATATATGTATTTAATTTTTTAAAAATATATTATATAATTGGATTAATCCTTTTTAAATTTATTAATGAGTCCGAGTTTATTTTTTTCATAATTAATATTAAAAACAATAAAAATATTACAATGGTTAAGGTGTAACCGGGTTTACTGGGGGTTAAACCTAGATGAAAATTTTATTTTTTTCAATTAAACATGTCTAGATCCTATTTTATAGACATAATTATAACTTATTCTATCCCATCATTTAATACCTATCATTTGCGAATAATTTTTCAGAAGTCTCACTTTGTTATATTTTAATAATTCATGATATTCCAAGTGTGTCATATCCCCCACTTATATAAGGGAACTCATCCTTTACCTTATTTAATACAATTTGAGACATATAGATTAGAGTTACCCTACCCAATTATCTTATAAAGATTAATATCACTGAATTTTAAGTTATTTGTTGCTTAAAATACCATTCCAATGGTCTGTAATAAAGGATCTATGAGAGGCCTACTTAAGAAGAGGAAATCATCCTACCATACATTTTTCAAATTATTTATTCTATTAACTTCTAAAAATATGCTGTATTTATCATTAAATAAAAATTTGGTCACCTCAATATACTAAATTGTTTTTATAATTATTTTACCACCATTATCCAGCATTTATTCCATTAAATGGGAAGTGAATGTATTGCTCGTTCATACAACTGGACAACCACCTCAACATAGTAACACATTTCATATTCCATCACCATTATTTATGGATGGTTTTTATGATAGGTTTAAATTTTATATATTATATTTTTGAAAATCATATTCTTCATAAAATTTAACACCATATCTACCTTCTTACCTTTCTATCCATTGGAAAACGATAGTGTTGCTAATGTGTATGTGTGGACTACCACCTCCAAGATGCGATGTGTTTTTTTTCATTTTTGTTTTACATGGATGTTCATAATGATAAATTTATTGTATATATATATATATATGAGAGTTATTAGTGATATAAGAATTATTTTGGAAAGTTTAATTATTATTAAACTTTCTTTTTTTACATCTATCGAAATCTAAAATCAGTGTTCATGTGTATTTACATCCTACCATCTCCATGAATGGTGTAATTAATTTTTATATATATTAACCTAATAGATTAATATATATATATAATTAATATTTATGATTTTTATATCATGATTAACATTATATATATCATGGAACCATGATCAAAGATCAATGACCAAAACATCTCAACAGAAACTCTCAAGAAAAATGAAAAATTTTACACATCAAAAATAATGATTTTAAAAATAAATTATTAATAAAAAGGTGTTGAAATATTATTAATGGATAATAACATAATTTAATATTACTTATTATGTATTTAGTAAATTATCCAATGATAATATAAACTTCTATTCAAGGTATGCATTATGATAGCGATGGTTTCAGGATTATTAAATGAAATCTACTTCATTACCATGGGTTAATTATTTTATGAAAATACCTTTATGAAACTCATTTATTTTCCATGGGTTATGATATGATGAATTGTTGAAATTTTTATGAAACAATTTTTTTTACATTATTTATGATATGATAAATTGTTTATGATCTTTTGGAATACATATGTACGATTTTCTTTATGTGAGGTGTGGGCCTAGAATTGTATAGCCCCCAACACATTGGGTAAAGAAAGATATATCTTGGTTTAATAAGGACTATAATGGGGAGTGGACAATTTTCATTAAGGTATTCTATCTACTATGTTAGTTTTTTTATTGAACCTTGACTATGGTTACATTGGAATAGGGAGTGACCCAATCCATTATGATTATATTAGAATGAGCCCTGATCGAGGATGATATTTTCTATTCTTATGTGTATTCTAAAGACATATTCCTTGTGAAAATGTCTTGATCTCATATATTTTGTTATATAATTATTTTATGATTCATGTATTATGAACAACCAATATTTCTTTCATGACTCGATATTATGATATATGAAATGATGGGTCTGTTTTTAAAATGTTATTCTCATATCCTCAGAGACATATGCTCATGTTATGGTTAAGTGATCATCTACATACCCCATGTTTTCACTTGTAGAAAATCTAAGCTCATCTATTTTATTTATTTACTATCCTTAGGTTATGATTATAGGTTTTAAGTGTTATGAATAATAACATTGATAGTTATGAATTATGTAGTGGTATTTGCTGTAGATCTCTTATGAATAATATGTTTATGTATCCATATTTCCAAAGGTCCTAATCCTTTATGGTTCATTTATATATTATAATTTTCTTTAATGAATATTCTTCTAAAAATATGTAATATAAATGTATGAAATGTTCAGAAATTCTATAGTTGGTATTAGAGAATTGTTTAGTTACCTTTGGAAACTAGGATGAGAATACATTAATGAAATCCCATAGGATAATCATACATATTAGAGAACATCATATTTTACAATAATGAAAATAGCATGGTTTTCATATCAATACATAACTTTTGGATATGATAAGTGGATGTGGTTTTTTCACATACACATCTAGGGGTAATAAACCCAAAAAGATTTGGTCGAGTACATCATGAACATCATTCTTGTTTATGATGAGTGTAACTATCCTATCAACCTACTTTGACACTCCAAGGAGATATTTTTAAGTTAATTCATATTTTTATTATGAACCATTATGAAGGATTTGAATATATGATAATCTTGTATGACCTAGATAAAACATAAGGCATCATAGATTAAAAATATAGTGTCATGAAATACATACTATATAAATGATTTATCATAAATATTTTTTTCCACTATGATAATTAATGAATATATATATATACTTTTGGTTTTAGTCAATGGAAATAACCTGGTAGAACTATTTTGATGTTGTATTTTGTGAAAAATGGAATGATTTTCCTCTAAATAAACCAAATATTATGGGCTCCAGAATTAAAAATATTGTTTTTATTATATAACTTTCTTATTAAATGAATCCGTATGAGCATGAAAATGAGAAATGTATATAACAATATTCTATTGAGTCCATCATGAGGCAACATCCACCATCAATTAGTGGGTTTATGTATCCTATAGTTAATGAGTAATGGATCAGTACCACTAAAAATACATCTTTCCTTCTTAAGGATTTGAATCAAGAAAAATTTATGCTATATTTTTATTATTTGGAAGGAAAATTAAATCAATGGTGCACTCTTTTTAAGAAAACAAAATAGCGGGGACAAACTTAATACAAAATGTTTGATGAGTTTTGGAGATTTCACCTAATAAGTACTTTCTTTAAAATCTTCACACAAATATGGTGAAGGAATCCTTGATCTATAGTATAAGGATGATAGATCTATCTATTCCTATGAGGAAAATTTTACATGAAATGTGAGGTATGATTTAACTATTATCATGAAACCTGAAGTTAAGATTGATTGATCCTTTAATAGAATACGAATAAGTCTCTGAAAAGGGAATTATCCATACAAGACTATTGTAGCAACAAATAAATTTTTCAATATTCTATCAAGGTCGAAATCGTTATTGGAGTTACCCATAAATGTCATAATTTTGATAATAAAATATAGAATGAATTAAAATGAAATTATGATAATGAAAACCATGGATATAAGAATATGAGAAGTCAATTTTTCTCAATGAATTAAAGAAAACATATAGGGAATTATATTCAAGGGATTGGTATATGTTTGAATTGTGGAAATAATGTTCATTGAACAGTTTAATGCTGACATGATGTGAAGAATATGTCATCTAATGATGAAGATAATGAACTAAAAATTTCACCACTCACACTCCAATATTTAAAATTCAATAATTATAGATATTATGTTAAAAATTACTAAAATTAAAAAGTTAATGATTATGATAGAAATAATAATACTCTAAATCCTAGAGGAATGGGGAAATATTAGGTGACCAGTATTGTTAATATGTGGTATGATAACTATGTTGTAAAAGTTACACCAATCATCCACTTATAAACCCCTTCTTTTATAGCTAGAGAATTTTCTAAGGGTTTCAAAATACCCCCGCAATGATTAGATATTGAATTATGATCAAAACCCAATAATGGTATGATGATTGCGTCTCAAGTACATAATTCTTCTCTAATTGATGTTTTTGGGAAAATACTTATCATAAATATGATTATTCAACCTCTAGTTGAATTTTATTTTTTATTAGGACATGATTCTATTTAATTAAAGGAATACCATTTCAATAGTAGTGGAAGGGAATTAATGATAGATATTTTTAAACGACCTATGATCATATATCAATACCATCATAAAATGAACATTAAATGGGAATTAAAGACATTATATGGGTCTTGATTTATTTTCAAAAGTTTTTTTATCATAGATGGTTGGGTATAAACATAAAATCAAGGATATTCCTTCTATATGGGAGTTTTTTTATGTCTTTTCATAATAATTTCCCAATATTCCTATGAATCATGAATTTGAGTTTTCAATATAACTCATACTGTAATGACCCAAAATTTGATCATTAGAAACTTCCTTCTCATTATTACATCATATATTAAAAACCAGATGAAATCTCTTTTATAACAAAATACAGACTTTATAAATGAATATTTAATGAAAAAAGAAGTATCTCAAGAAGTTAAGAACCATATACTGATGAAATAGTAACTTGACGTTTGAAATAGTAATGCGACCTTTATGAATAGAAAACCAGACAATTGAATAGTAACCTCACCAAAGAAGGTATGAATTAAATTTTCCCATATTATAAGTAATAATATGTTATAGTCATATTCTAGTATATGTAAATAAATATCTTAAAAGTTATTAATTAATTGTTGGTGTTTTGTAATTCATAAATACTAAATTTAAATTTTATGAGTGATTTAATAATTTAAAAGAAAATGTATTGACATTAAATTTGTTCATAAATTATTATTAATTTATTCATGATTATCAACTAATTTTATGAGACCTTATTTAATTATATTTTGTGTTATAAAATAATTTATACATTTAAAATATTTATTTTTCTTATAAATGATGATTTTTATTAAAAAATAAAATTTTCATATTTATAAATTTATTTACATAAAATGGAGTTATTTTTTTATTCTTCACATTGAAAAATTTTTAGGGAAAATTTTTGGACTTTTCTAAAACACTTGAGTTTTTAGTGAATAATAAAATATGATAACTTATGATGAATGATAAATATATGTATTATGGAATCATAGATGATGAATGTAGAATCTAAACCAAAAACATTTGGTACTATCCTTAATTATTTTTATTTATTAAGTGACAATATTCATTCTATTTATAGACCTGATCCAAAATACTAAACTAATGAATTAAATATTGAGAAAACACCCATCTCTTCCACTATATATACCTCCCTTCACCATCACTTCTCCTCAAACCTTCCAAGACTTGATACCTACCCAAATTATGAATAATACGATTTCTAATACCCCCACCACATCCAGTGGTTTTTTTCTCCTCAGAAAACTGAAACCTTTTCTTTAAAGAAGTTTTCAAGGATGAGAAATTAAAGAGGTAAATTCCACTTTCCTTTTCTTTTAATTTATTTCCAATTAATTTCATTATTTTCTACTCAAATACCCTTATAAAAATGGTATGATAACTCCGTTACATAACATATTATATAATTTTATTTTTATAATGGAATAATCCATCATTAAACCCATCTCGAATCCATTTTATTATAAATATGAAAACATCATTGGTGAGGTGTGAAAATATCACTTTCAAGGATAAAAAATTTTCATTTTCCATTAACGCCTATAAGAAGGGTCATAAAAACATTTTTAGGGTTATATAAAATTAAAATATATGTATTATATCATAATTAATGTTTTGGAATCTTTATATACACATGAGGTTATAGAATACAACAAACAAGTTCTTTGTGGGTGAAAAATGCACAAAATAAAAAAAATGAATATCACTAAAATATTATCTAATGATTCATCCTCACCCAAAATAAACAAATGAATTATATTATCATTTATACTACTGTATGTTCAATAATAACTTATAGATTTAGTTCTAGATTTCTATTTCCATTTTACATGAACTTTCGTACTCTAATACAAGCGAACTGATTATAAAAACTACGAAAAATAGCACTATAAAAACGACGAATTTGAACACTATTAATCATAAAAGGGATATAAATAAAATTAATAAAATAATGAAAAATCAATTACAAGTTGATAAATTTCTGGAATTATTAATTATTGAATCTAATTTTATTATCCAGGACATTAAAATCTAGTTCAGAACTATTCTGAGCACAAGGAAATGGATTCTACCCAAACCACCATTTGTTTCTTCAGGTTACTCTTTCCCTATCTTTATTATAATGTAACGATTATTTATTTTCATATAAATTCTCTAAATTATATTTATATTTTAAAAACACTGTTATATATATCAGATTATCCCTCTTCAATGGGGTAATACATGTTTTAAAATTTCCCCCTTTTTAATTATTCCTGATAAACAAGCTTGATTCAAGGGAACAAAACAACTTCTTACCCATTTTGAATTGATATCCATAATCTTTTTTAATTCTCCATTACTTTTCTATGATCCATGATTTTATCATGAAATAATAACTCTGTTTAGTTTTATTTTTATAAAATATATTATGTTTTTTCCACTTTAAATACTATTTAATATGTTCCCTTAAACTATGACAAAGCGGCTCATTTCTAATGTTTCCTAGACAATATTTAAAAATTTGGTCACTTTAGTTGGACAAAATTTATCATTTACTATGTATATATTCCTTTATCAATTTCTTTTATATTATACATCTATTCTTTCAAGGAAACTTTTATGATACTCCCATCTTTAATACCTTATCACATGATTATGATACCCATTTTTTCTAAAGGAAAACCTTATATTTATACTTGATTCCATATGTATGATTCTTCATGTGTCAAACATATTCATGAACAATTTATGATCAATGTTTCCATATAGCACACCAATGCATTGGTTAATTTTTAGTCTTATGATATGTCATGTTAGGACATGGAGTAAACCTGATTTCTTTTATAGGACTTTTTCCACCTTGTGATATAGTCTTGGATGTTATCCTTGACTCATGTTTATGTCCTTTTATATGTTTTCTCAAATTTCATAAGATTCCATGATTATATTTTACCATGTTATATGTGTTATTTGTATGTATATTAATGTTTCGTGACTTTTATGTCATCATCATATGCCTTCTAAACCATGTTCTATGTTTGATTCTAATTCTTATTCACTTACTGGGCTTTTTATCTCATCCATATTGATCATGTATTCCATGAGTTATTCTATGCGGTTATAAGAGATCAATGGATGTTTGGGGATCATTATGTAGATTAAATAAAATATGTTTTCATGATGCTTAATTATGTAACTATCATTTCAAAGAATCTAGAATCTACAATACTTGGTTTGTAATTTGATGTTTATTTATTCTTAAAATCAAGTAATTATATGTGTAAAAGGCTTTTTCACTATAGTTGGTATGAGAGCAAGGTCTAGTTATTTTTGAGATTATATTAGAAACATATAGAAAAAGACAAAGGGATAAGACTATGAATAAGAAAACTTCCCTAAATTTTGGTTATTATAGAGTACGTGGTTTATCAAGAAAATAAATCCATGTCTAGTTACTTCAAGTGGATATGGTTCTGGTATAGAATTACCTACAAGTAACAACTCCAACAAGGTGTTTTGAGCCTAACCTGGGGTAAAATAGTACACAAAAATGTGCCTTTATGTGCACCAGGTTTGACACCCTCGAGGATATTCTTTGGTAAATTAATAAGTTCATTAAAAAATATTTTTTGGGAAAATATAACATAATAATTTATGTTTTGAAATAGATCATGGATAAACTATATTGAAACCTAAGGAATGGAAGTTTATGATATACATTTTAATTACATGTTTATCCTTCTGTGTTCATTGTTTTCTTTTTATATTCTTATTATATATTTATTCCAGGCCCCAAATTGTATTTTGATTTTTAGTTAATGGATGAAAATATAAGAACCTATTCATACAATCAATTTGATATGCAATGTGATTATTTCCCAAATGACATTCCATATATAATGGAAAAAGGTAGCTCCAAACCATATTATAGTACTTTATCTGCTCTCTCATGTTATGAATAATAACTTAAATCACGTGGAACACTTTCTTTCTCCAAAGATATACCATGTTTTTATAAGATACTTCTTACATAAGAGTCCTCACATGTTTACTAGATATTCTAATCTCCTCCTGATAGAAAAATGGATTAACTGCATTGAAAATAAATTCAATTTCATCTATTTCTCAGAAGAAGAAAAATTTATTCTGTCATCCTGTCATTTTGATAGAGAATTTAATTAGTGGGATACACTGACTAAGAAAATAGAGTCCAAGAGGGAATAAATTCTATATATTGGGAATATTTCCAAAAAATATTTTTCAATAAATATTTCCCCAAACCCTCTGTCTTAAGATGGAAAGGTAATTTTTCATACTGAAGCTGAAGGAAGATGAGTCTATCGGGGTGAATAAAGAAAAAATAATAGGGATTCGATGACACACATTCATATTTTTCATGAACACTAAAAGAAAGCTGGATCACTTATTTAGTGGATAAAACCTGAGTCTACAAAATGAATTTAGAATTTTCGACTTTAGTGGTAATGAGATGATATTTTGTCATTCCCTCAATGTTGAAATTTAAATTGGAAAATATCAGTGGTATTGTGGTCCTAGTGAAAAAAATTGGAAAATAAAGTCTAATATGGGTGATAAATCCCATGATATAAAAAAGACCCTACACTCCATGTGTTAAAATTGTGGGAAGAAGAATCCTGAAAACTGCTTAAAGAGAACCAATAGATGCATAAAATGTTGAAGATAATTGCATGTGGATAATAACTGCCAAAGGGATATTAAGAATCCCACTAATGTGAAAAAATAAAGGAAGGTTCAGGTCAAAACACAGTCTCTAGTGAAGTGTATCAATTTCAAGGAACATGAGCATTATGAAAACTATTTCCCTAAGCCAAGTGTTTTTGGAGGAAATCAACAACAACAACCTTCGAGGATGAAAGGAATGAAATATTCTATCAATACTGCTGAGGTGGATCCCAAAAATTATGTAGTGATAAGTAATATAGTATCTCATTCAGGAATAGATAATGTAATATATGATTTTGGTTCTTCAAATGCATTCATATCATCTAAGTTTGTTGAACAATTCAATCACCCCCTCAAAAATTGGAGGTTGAGTTATCTGTGAGTATATAAAATGGGGAAATTAATGTATACAAAGTTCCTAACTCCTCACCCAATTAATGTTTTTGGATTGAACCTCCATGAAAATCTTTTCATACTCCCATTGGTAGATTTTGATGCAATATTGTGTATGGATTATATATGATTATATAAAGAAAACATCAACTATTGGGAAAGGAAGATCAATCTTCACATCCCGAAGCATCATCCAATTATATATGTGTAAGGAGGAATTTTAATCTCCTTAAAAGTCACCATCTCAATTATAGATATTTTTTCTTAATAATTTGGAATATGGAGCTCAAATTATTGTGATAAAGGAAGTAATCATGCTCGATGACATGCCCATCATGTGGGATTACATTAAGGTTTTCCCTGAATAATGGCATGGTATTCCTTCCAATTGATAGGTTAAGTTGTCAATTGAACTTTTTCATAGATATTTTCCTATATCAAACACACCTTTTAAAATTTTCACTATTGATCTGAAAAAACTAAAGAATTTGTTATAGTATAATTTAGATAAGGGTTTAATATGCCTGAGTGATTCACCATGGAGGGTTCTAGTCCTCTTCCTCCAGAAGAAGGTGTATAAATGAACCTCTACCTTTATTATTATGAGCTCACCAAAATCATGTTAAATAGCAGGTATCCCGTACCACAGATAGATGAAATCTTTGATTAGCTTATTGGGGATAGATATTTCTCAGGGTGAACCTTCGGTCAGGATATCACCAATTAAAGGTGATGAAGGAAGGTGATGAAGGAAGCTGTTTATCAAAGTTACTTTTGAACAATGTATGGGAACTATGAGTCCATTGGGATTTCATTCAAACTCCATAATACTCCAAAAATTTACATTGATTTAATTAATAGATTCTTTAGAGATAACCTTGATAAATTTATGGTAGACTTTATTGATTATATTCCAATATAATCCAATATCAAGGAGGAACATGAGGATCATTTGAATATTGTGCTAAAACAATTGTGAAGGGAGAAACTATATACAATGTATAGTAAATGGGATTTCTGGATGGAGGAAGTATCATTACCGGGTCATGTAATCACCAGAAATGGATATCTGTAGAACCATGCAAGTTAAATGAAATCAATGAGTGGCCCATGCCAATATCTATAATAGAGATCCGTAGTTTCTTGGGTCTATCTGGGTATTACTGATGATTTGTGAATAAATTATCATGATTGCTAAACCCATTAGGCAAGGTAACTTAGAAAGATAAAAGTTTTTCTAGACTAGTGAATGTTTCTACTGCTTTATAGTGTTGAAAAAGTGTCTTATCACTTCACCAATTCTCATGATACAAATAAGTTGGTAGCTCTATGTGTTTTATGGTGATACCTCAAGGAAGGTATTAGGTTGTGTGCTGATGGTAAATGATAAATTCATTGACTATTCCTCAAGTTAGTTGAAAAACCATGAGAAAATCTATTCCATTCATGATATAGAGTTGTGAGTTACGATTATTTCATTGAAGATCTGGTAGTATTATCTATATGAGAAGAAGTTTGAGATTAACACCAACAATAATAGTCTCAAATATATATTCACAGAGAAGAAGAATAATGTGTACCTATTAATATGGTTAGAGATCATTAATGATTATGACCTATCAATTTACTACCATCCTAGTAAGGCTAATATGGGAGTAGATTATCCATGTAGAAAGGATCAAATTTTTTTATTAATGATGAGAATTAAGAACGATATAATCTTCTCAGACCTTCAAAGATGGAAATGGAAATAATTATGGAATTAAAATCATCAATCCATTCTATAATTATTACTCAACCACCCCTTAAGGAGAAAATAAAAAATGCTTAAAGAAATTATGTGGAAATTCAAAAGAAGGTTGAAGCCATGATAAAAGGAAAATCCTCACAGTTCAAAATTGATGAGGAAGCTGTAATGAAATTTGGGTCATGACAATGTATACCATCCCATGTATATATAATGGAGGGTCTTTTAAAGGAGAACATAGTTCAACCTTCATTATTTACCCAGGGAGCACAAATATGTATCGATATATCTAAGAGAACTATTGGTGGGACAATATGAAGAATTATATCATTGAACCTATATCAAATTACTTGGAATATCATTAAGAGATGTCTAAAATGAAAAAGTATAAGGGTATGATGAAACCACTACCCATACCAACATGGAAGTGGGAAACAATTACCATGGACACTGTCCCTGGATGGTTGAATAAATCTAGTAGAAACTATGATATATGGGTGGATATGGATATTCATATAAAGACATCTCAAATTATCATAATACAAGAGGATTTATTACTAGGTCATCTTACAAAGATATATATTATATAATTGGTATGGCTACATGTAGTACCACTATAGATTGTATTTGATTGAGATCCGAGATTCACCTCGAAGTTCTGGAAAAGTCTCCAACGTGGTCGAAGCATAGAGATAATCTTCTAAATGACATATCATCCTAAAACCGATGTAAAACTATAGGGAACTATTTACACCCCAAATTCATGTTGAGAACATTTTCTACAGACTTCAAGGGAGGATGATACCAACATATGCCTCTAGTCGAGTTCTCTTACAACAATATTTTCTAATCAAGAATCCAAATGGATCCATATAGATCATCATATGGGAAATGATTAAGAACACTAGCATGATGGAATGAGGTTAGTTAATGTAAGCTGATAAGACCTAAAGTTGTTAAAACAATGGTGAAAAAGGTGAAAACTATTCAGAATCACATCAAGAAAGCCCAAATTTGACTAAGGATCTATGCATTCAATCATTAACGAGAACTTGAGTATAAGTCTTGAGACATGGTATTCTTTCATATATCTCAATGGAACATGATCATGAGATTGGGAAAGAAAGTAAAGATATGTCCCACGCACATCAACACATTCAATATTATTGATCAAGTTCGAGCTATGGCCTATCGACTTTCACTTCTACTAACCTTGTATCAGGTAGAAGATGTATTCCACATATCCCTCCTGAGTAAGTAACTATCATATCCTTTATATATACTAAATTCAAAGGTGGTACAGTTGTAAAATGATCTCTTATAAGATGAGTAGTCATTGAAGATCTTAGAACATATAGATATTGTTCTAGAAAATAATGCTACTCACCTTATCAAATTACTATAGTGGAACCATAAGTTTTAAGATTCAACATATGAAATAGAGGAGGCGATGAAAGAGAAGTACCATCACTTGTTTTCACCATAGTATCTAAAAAACATTTCTTGGGTGAAATTAAATAAAGTGGGAATAATGTAACAATACAAAACTTTATCATTGGGAACTTTCTACTTATAATTATTTCATATAGTACAAACCACATAAAATCACTTTTAATAAACAATAAAAACATAATAAATGAATAATGAATGAAATAAGAAGTATTTCTATAAGTTAATGAACTTATACCAATGAAACAGTATCTTGAACTTTGGAGTAGTAATGTGGCCCTTATGAATAGTAAACATACAAATTGAATAGTAATATCCCCAATAAAAGTATAAATATAATTTTTCTATCTAATTAGTCACACTGTGATACGATTATAACATAGTATATGCAAACAAATATTTCAAAAATTATTATTTAAGTGTTGGTATTTTTGTAAGTCATAAATATTTAATTAAAATTTTAAGATTAATTTAATAATATAAAAGAAAAAATATTTTCATAAAATATATTCTTAAATTAATATTTTTTTATCATGGTAATGAGAGAATTTTATGAGACCTCAGTTGGTTTTTCATAGTGTTATAAAATGACTTATAATTTTAAAATCTGTATTTTAGGGCACATGTTCCTTAGCCCAGTTGGTGAGGACTCCATAAGTGCATCGAAGAGACCCGAGATCAAATCAAGGTGGGGGATAATTTCCGGGGGTACTGTAGCTGGTACTGTAGCTAGTACTGTAGTAGGTACTATAGCAGGAACTGTAGAAGGCACTGTTTGGCACTGTAGCAGCCAGGAATATGCCTCTGTTTGGGCCTTGAGGCCAATGATTTGGTTTCCGAGTCCTATAAGGCATTCGGGCCACCCAGGCCTTTGTGTCATTAAGGCCGTCGGGCCACCTCAAGGCCTTTAGGCCACCTTAAGTGCAGATGAAAACTAGATAACCTACAAGGAACAAGCTTAAAAAGGAGAAAGAGAAATGAGATTTTACCATATCAGAAGCTAAACAGATTGCAAGAATGAGAGGGTATGGAAATAGCCATCAGGACAAGCACGTGCATGCATGGGAAAGCCTAGCTGAACAATCATGCGAAGGTGGAGAGCATATTTCATGATGAAGATGATGGGGAGGAGCAGTTTCAAGTAGTTAGTCTGGGTTGTATGTAATGTTTGAAGCCTACGGGAAATGAATTCCGCTATGTCCTATGGGCCATTTAATACTTAATTCTACGAGCCTTGTAAGGGTTCCACCTCACCCCTTGAAATGTGGATTATCAAAAATCAATAAAAATGAAGGCCTTCAGGCCATTGGATGTATTTTATGATTAAATGATGAATTTATTTAACAATTAAATTTATCATATTTAGAATTCTATTTTTCATAAAATGGATATCATTTTTTAACTCTTCACATTGAAAAATGGTTAGGGTAATTTTTTGTATTTTTCTAAAATACATTATTTTTTTAATAGTAAAATATGATAATTTATGATAAATGCTAAATTCATGAATTATGGAGTCATAGATGATTTATAGATTATGTAAAACAAAACCTATAAGTATACTTAATTATTTTAATATTTTTATTGATAATAATCAATCTATTTATATTCTTGATCCAAAATGTTAAACTAATAAATTAAATAATGAGAAAACACCCCTCTATGCCACTATAAATGCCACCCCTCACCACCTCTTCTCCTCACACCTTCCCATATTTGATAAATGTCCAAATACTTCCCAATAGTCTTCCCAATACCCTCCCCACATCTAGGATCCCATGGTATCATCAAAAGACAAAATCCATTTCCCAAAGGAGGTTTTCAAGGAGGAGAAATTCAAAAGGTAAATTCCTCTTTCCTTTTATTTTATTTTATTTTAAAGCTATTTTCTTATTATATCTCTACCCCCAATCCAAATAGTATGATAACTCCAATACCTAAAAGATAATACAGTTTTATAATTATAATGAAATAATCCATCATTGAACCCCTATGTCCTCCCTTTTATTCTAAAAATGAAAACACCATTCGTGATGTATTAATTTATCGCCTTCAAGGAAAACAATTTTTTTTCTATTAACACCAACAAGGATGGTCATAGGACTATTTTTATGGTTGTAAAAATTTATAATATCTGTATTACATTATATTTAATGTTACATAATCATTATATACACATGATGTTAAATAATAATGCAAACCAATTCGTTGTTAGTGAATACCACTGAAAATAATCCAAATGATCCTCACTAACATCGTATCTAATGATTTAGCCACACAAAAAATAACCAATTAACTTATATAGACATTTAAAATAAATTATGTTCATTAATAACTCATATATTCAATTTTGGATTTCAATTCCCATTTTTAATAGACTTCCACAATTTTATACATGGAACCCAATCAAGGAAACTATTAAAATTAGCACTCTCTGACGAGATAATTGAACCCTATAACTCATAAAAAAGGAAAAAATGAAATTAATAAAATTATAATAAATAAATTGAATATATAAAAATTTATATAATTATTAATTAATTAATATAATTTTATTATATAGGACATTAAGATCAAGTACAAAACTATTACTGACCTATGGTAAGTGATTCTTACCAAACCACCATTATTTCATTTAGGTGACACATTCACAATATTTACTACAATGTAATACTTATTTTTTCATATGATTATTCTAAATTTGTTTTAGATACTCCAAAAATTATTATCCATATTAGATTATCCTTTTTCTATGGCTCAACACATGTTTTAGAGAGATTCCCATTTTAATTCATCCCAATAAGCAGGCCTGATTCAAAGGAACTTCCCAATTTCTTACCCATTTTTATGTTCTCTCCATAATATATTTCGAGATTCCATTATTTTTATATGATATGTTATTATATCATTAAAAACTATCTTGGTTCAATTCTGGTTTTATATAAAATATTATTCCTTTTCCACTTCACACACTCTTTAATATTTTCCCTTCAACCAAACTAAAGTGGATAATTTCCAATGTTTCCTAACCAATATTTTAAAATGGTTTCACTTAATTTGTAAACCATATATCATTATATATTCCGATTTTAGATTATTAATTTCCATTTATCTTCTAAATATATTCTTTCATGGACAACTTTTTGATATGCCCATTTTTATTACCTTGTGACATGATTACGACACCCATATCTTTCAATGGGTAACCCTTTGGTTTATTATTGACTCCATATGTATGATTATTAATGTGGAAAAAATATTCATGAAAATTTAATTATTGGTTCACCCAGATAGAGATCTAATTCATTGGGTAATGTTTAGTCTCACAAGAATTCATGTTGGGATAAGGAGTGAACCAGATTCCTTTATGGGACTTTGTCCACTATAAGATATAGTATTGGAAGTTAGACTTAACACATGATTATTCCATGTAATATATTGTGTCCACATTTATATTATTCCATGATTATATATTCTCATTCTATATATGTTATTATTATATATACTTATATTCAATTTCTTTAATTTTATAAAGTTATTCCTTCTGACCCATGTGTCATGTTTTATTCTTATGTTGAATCCATTACTATGATTTTTAGCTCATACATTTTTTTCATGTATTCCACAGGTTATCCTATGAAGTTATTGGAGCTCAATGGAATCTAGGATCTCATTATGGAGATTGATGTGAGGATCTCATTATTCCTTCCAAAGATAGTAGAACTTATAATCCTTGTCTTTTAATTTTATCATTATTTATGCTCAAAATCATGTAATGATATGTGTAAAAGGATAGGTTCCCTATATGTACCCATAGATACACCTATTTCAAAAACAATTTATAGAATATCCTTGGTTGAGTCCTAGGAATTAAAGAATAAACTTCGGTATAATCTTGAAATGATATTTTTTTCCTTTATGCGCATCAATAGGGGTTGACCTATTCTTTTTGTTAAGACGTAATGTAGATTTTTCCAACATTTCATTGATTATTTGGAACTAAACAAAAAAATAATCAAGAATATGTATCCACTTCCATGTATTAATTATTTCTTCTATCAATTATGATAAGTTTAATATTTTTCCAATATTGATCTTTTAATTTCAAACTATTAGTTGAGGGTTAAAATTTTGGAAATACCCAATAAAACCTTCCATTTGAGGAATGGGAACTCTATGTTTATAGTGATGTAACTTTTTATTTTTAATTACCATTCTATATTTATGTATTTAATTAATAATTTCTATAAAATTTTGTGTTGATCTGTTTTTGGAAGTCTTCATAGATTATATAATATAGATTCAATGATCAAGAAAGTCCATAAATATCATTTGAGGATTGTTATAAAGATCCCAAGGAGTGAGAAGTTTTATGGTAAATATACCAAGTGTGAGTTTTTATATTTAATGTTATATTCATGGATCATTTAATCTCACGATAAGGTATATTTTTGGATCCATGGATGAAAGATGTTATTGAGTGGTTGGAAAAACTAAACACTATGACAAAGATCCATTGTTTTCTCAGTTTAGATCGATATTATCTAAACATTATGGATAATTTCTATGGGCATTATAATCCAATCAACAAGTTAACTTCTGTGGGAGTTAAGTTCCTTTGGATAAATAAATATAAAGAAAATTATATGGAACTGAAAAAAAGGAGAGTATGTTCACCTATGCTTATACTACACGATAGTTGAGAAGGGTTTATGATATATAGTATTTCATTGAATAAGGGAATAGGATTATTCCTCTTGAAAAATGATACGATATATCTTATGCCTCATAGTAATTGAAGGTTTGTGAAAAAATTACCCAACTCATGATTTCGATTTAGTTAGGTAATATTTATATTAAAGATATATAATAATTTTCATTATAGATAATTGTGTGATATATGTTCTTATCACAAAGGAATAATTATATAGTCACTAATAAATAGTTGAATAAATGATAGAGGAGATAGTTTGAGTTAATTAAAGATTGAGAAAACTATATATAGTACCACCCTAGAGAAGGTAAAAAGGTGAAAATTTCTTGGACTAAAAATGGTCAAGATAGATTATATATGATGTGGATCTTAAAATACCCCATATTTATTGATTTATAATGGATGGATTTGGAAATTGTCAATGAATGGGAAAATTATTATCTTTCTAAAATAAGTTTTCAACCATTTTTCTACATAAAAAATAAATAGGTACATAAAGAATATTTAGAATTATAAAACTAGGTGATAAATTAGCCTATGTTTTAACTTTATTGTGATGTAATGACATGGTTTAGGAACTATATTTATGTCTCATCCATACCATTCTTTGTCACGACCCGCCCTCGGGGTCCGAGACATGACTACCCCAAGCCCGCCTTCCATAGGCCAGGGGCTGGCGACTAGCACCAAGGCGTAAATCCCGGTAAAAAGGGAAGGCATTGCCTTTGAAAAGTAAACACACACCACAGAGTAAACAAGCGGAAGGTAAACACTAAGCAAGCAGAGTACGACTGAAAGTGCGGAAAGGTAAATGGGCCAGTATACAAACCCAAACTGAAAGTAAAGTACAACTCGAAAAGGGAAAAACAGCAACTGTAAAGTAAAGGTCGCTACTCCGACCTGTCCACTGGAAATCCCACCTGAAGGGTGGGTACAGATAGCTCCTCTGCTCCACGGGTCCCGCCGTCTGCTCCGTGCACGTCCCGCCCAGTGGTCCACCTCCGGGTACCGTCCCGCTGTGCAAGCCTCAGCTAAGGTCAACGCTGTCCGTCATCTGCAACCAACACAACGTAGTGCGGGCGAAGCCCATGCAGGGGTGAGTATAAGCTACTCAGTAGGGACCCCGAGACCCCTGAAGGTCTCTCAAATCCACAAAGGATAAACCACGAAGAAAAGTACAAACACGAAGTAACAACTGACACAGCTTAGGTATATGCCCATACATATACCTAAGTCATCAATTAAAATACACTCCAACCTCCGAGCCCAAGTACAACTCAGTCCACGCAGGAAAGTATACGTATTCCACATAGGAAAGCAAAATATAATCCACACAGGATTGCACAACACAATCCACACAGGAAAACAACAGGATTCAGCTCACACAGGTATACTTCTTCAAGGACGATAAAGATGATCACTGATCCATCTAAGTCGTCGGACCCACGAAGGATCGATAGGTAACTAACCCCCGCAGAAGACCCACACAGGATCGGGCTCACACAGAACCTGTAGGCGCTGGCTCACACAGAACCGCTGAGCGCAAGGACCCACACAGGATCGGGCTCACACAGAACCTGTAGCACTGATCCACGTAGGATCGCTGAGTGTTGTAGTCGTCGTCGTCGAATCCACACAGGATCTCTGTACTGTCGTCGTCAAATCCACACAGGATCTCTGTACTGTCGTCGTCAAATCCACACAGGATCTCTGTACTGTCGTCGTCCAATCCACACAGGATCTCTGTACTGTCGTCGTCAAATCCACACAGGATCTCTGTACTGTCGTCGTCGCAGTCACAGTAGCAGTCGTAGCAGTAGAACAGTCGCAGCCAGCACTAGGGTTCCCGCACACAGCAAGCTCGTACGGAGGGTCCGCTCCACGAGCCGAGAGGCTGATACATCAACTGTCACAAAGACCAGAGTTGATGTATCCAAAAGTTCCGTATCGTCAACAGGAACTCAACGCAACAGACGGCGCGTCGATCGGACGCCCGGTCTGAGAGTTATAGGCATTTTCATCTCCGGGGCCCGGTTGGTTTTTAAGGCAAAACCAACCCGACCGTACTCCACCTGCGTCCAAACCTCGGGCGGAGTATGCCAAAAGATCCGTCTCACTAAGAGGAACACTACGCGACTGACGGCACGTCAATCGGACGTCCGTAGCTCAAGATATGAGCGTTTCCGCTCCGAAGGCCCGGTTGGTTTCGTGAACGAACCAACCCGGCCGAACTCAAAGTAAACCGAAACCTTGAGTGCGATATACCGAAACGACCGTTTCGATCCAAGGATCGCGTTTCCGCAGACGGTTCGTCATTCGGAGGTCCGAGGCTCAAGTTATGAGCCAAAAACCGAATGTGGTCCGAAACGGGGGGGTCCGGGTCCGGGCCGACCCGGCCCGACCCCCCCCCCCCCCCCCCCCCCGGGGGCGGCGCGGCGGCGGCGCGGCGGCCGGCGGCGGCGGCGACGGCGGCGCGGCGGTGGCGGCGCGGCGGCGGGCCGCGTGGCGGCGGCGTGCCGCGCGGCGGCGGCGGCGGCGGCGGCGGGCCGCGGCGGCGGCGCTGGGCGCCGCACGTGATTGGCACGCGGGGCTATGCCCCGCGTTTTTCTTCAAGCGGCACGACCTTGAGCCGTGCCTTTGCCAAAAAAACGGCCCCCGCAAATGGGGGCCGGCTTGATAAAACCGGGGGGCTGTTGCCCCCCCCCCCTCTTTAATTGAACCGCCCCCCCTCAATAAGAGGGGGGTTTGAAGAACCGGCCGGGGGTTTAATCCCCCGGTTTTATGACATCCGGCCGGCCCGCTGGCCGGCCGGTTTTTACCAACGGGACCGGAATTTCCGGTCCCGCCCTCGACTTCCGACGCCGGCGGCCCGGCCGCCGGTCTCCTCTTCCGCCGCGGCCCGGAACCGGCCGCGGTCTCCTCGTCCCGCCGCGGCCCGGAACCGGCCGCGGCGTTCGTCGTCCGGCGCGGTGCGACGGCACCGCGCCCCTTTCGCCGTGCCATGAATCCTTTCAACGCGGCGCGACGGCGTCGCGTTCTTGAAGACTCTCCTCGGCGTAGCGCGACGGCGTTGCAGAAAGAAATAAGCATGTTCATCCGCGTGGTGCGACGGCACCACGCCACTTGCTTCCACCCGCAAGAATAAAACGAGAACTAAGGAGGGGGGGTTCGGCCGTGTTCATGCGGTCCGACCCCCCTCACGTTAAATAATAACATAACTAAGAATATCCAAAAGCCTCACGTTTAGTCATGCTAAAATCCAAGATTCAAGAATGGAATAAAATAATCAATAAATAACATCCCCTACCTCGGGTTTGAGATTCAAAGAATCTTCTACGTTCCGCGGAAGACGGCGTCGCGGAAGTCGGGCGTCGCGGTCGTCGTTCGTCAAATCCGTTGATGAAGAGTTACGTCCGATGCGACACGTTGTTGGCGGATCTTCGTTTGCCGACGAAGAAGGTCCGAAGAGGAAGCAGAGGTCCGAAGATACTAGGTCTCCGAGTCGATGATCCTTGACGAAGTGTTGTCGTTCTTCGTTGAGGATGAAGACGTTCTTCGTTCTTCGTCAGAGCTTGGAGATGAAGGGAAAGCTCTCCAAAGACAAACAAAGAACTCCAAATAAAATAAGACTACCTCTTATTTTATTAACACAACACAAAAGAATTTCAATGTTTGAAATTCAAAAAGGGGGTTAACTCCCTTAATTAAATAAGGGTAACCTAAGCCATTAAAAGAGGCGTTAAAGATGTTGAGAGAATTTGAAAAGAAAAGGGGTTCGTGTGGGCCCCACCACACTTAATCCTCCCAAGGGAGGTTAAGTGGGTGTGGGTCCCACTTCCAACCTCCTTTGATAGGTTTTTAAATAAGTTAAAAATAAAATTTGTCTTTACACAAATTTTATTTAACTTAACTGAAAAACCCCAAAACGTAACTTTCAACCCGCAACAAACGCAACTCCCAAAAAGGTCTCATTAAGCGAAAATCGTCGCTGCGAGTTCATCGGTGCCCTCGGATTTCAATTCCGAGCACCGGATCAAAAGTTAGGAATTCCCGCTCGTTCGTTCACTGAACGTACCCGAGCCAAACTTCGGAAAATAATTTCGGGCACTCCGGGCCTCGGAATCAGGTGCCGTCTGAAACCGCGCTCTTGTAAAATTCTAAAGAAAATTAAGAAAAAAATTCCCTTGAATTTTACGGGTCTTTACATTACTCCCACCTCAGGGCTTTACGTCCCCGTAAAGATACAACAAAAACTAGGGAAACAAAAGAGGGTACTGAGCACGCATCTGAGCCTCCCGCTCCCATGTGCTCTCCTGGAGATTTCCGTGCTGCCATCTGATGCGCACAAGAGGAATCGATCGCCCACGCAGGACCCGCTCCTGTCGATCCTCTATTTCCACCGGGACCTCCGTAAAAGTCGCCCCATCGTCAACGTCAAGCTTCCCATGGTCAAAGATGTGCGTCGGGTCGTGCACGTATCTCTTCAGCTGAGACACGTGGAAGACGTCGTGCACCCGGTGCAACTGAGGTGGTAGAGCCAGGCGATAAGCCACCTCACCAACCCTGTTGAGGACCTGGAAGGGTCCGATGAAGCGCGGAGATAACTTGTCGCCTTGGCCAAATCTCCGAATACCACGTCTAGGTGAGACCCCGCAAGAAGACGTGGTCACCATCCTCGAACTCTAGTGGCCTCCGCCTCCTGTCAGCGTAAGACTTCTGCCGGCTCTGAGCTGTCCTCATCCGCTCCTGGATGACCTGGACCTTCTCTATCGTGGCCTGGACCATCACAGGTCCCACTAGAGCTGCAAGATTTCTCTTTTGCCGAAAAGAGAAATCTAGTCTCATCCCCTGGATGAACCACATTCTTTGCCTAAAACAGTCAATCCTAACATGGATGATACTAATCCATACTAAGGATGACGTCGTAAGGCCTCGACGCTACTACTAAAAGATTCAACTGTTACTCTCGCCTCCAAGGGTTGAGTCACACTGTCGGCATCAGTGTGTGGTAACTGGGTCTCCTCCAGTAGATGTCTCACAAGTGAGGGTCAAGTCAACAGCCAAAACTGGAACCTCTTAGTAACATTACGATAGAGGACAGGAACGAAAACATCACAAGGTATGCGTTTTTTATTATTGCAGCTCGTAATACAAGACGCTACACAAAAGCAACAAGGAACCAGAAGTACAAAGGATGTATCCACTAGTTCTGCTCCTGTCCATCGGCTCCCAGAGCTCCATGATCGAAGGCCTCGGCTGCCTGAAGCTGAGCTCTCCCCTGCGGTCGGGGTGGACCTCCTGGTGGTGGTGGTGGTAGAGCCTCAAAGCGTCGGCCACCACCAGCTGCTCGTCCAGCTCCTCTGCCTCGTCCGCCTCCTCCCTGCGGACCGCCACGGTCGAACCTCTGCCTCTGCCTAGGTGGTTCCTCAACCGTCTGCTGCTCCTCCGCATGGCGGGTCGGGCAGTCACGAGCCATGTGGCCTCGCCCGCCGCATGCATAGCACTGTCTTCCACTCGAAAGACTGGCTCCGCGTTGTGTGCCCTGCACTGCTGAGCCAGTGCCCTGAGGTCTGGTCTGTCTGGACCCCTGAGTCATTCGTCGGCTGCCAGCTGCAGATGTCTCTGCCACGTTCCGCCCTGCGGTGGGTCGCTGTGCTGGTGTAGACTCAGCAAGGAAGCTCTCGATCAGAAGAGCCCGCTCCAGTACTCCTGTCTGAGTCGGTATGCTGAGGGAGATCAGCGATGCCCTGATCTCGTGTCTCAAACCCTGCTCAAAGGTCCGGGCCCGGAAGAATGGGTCCCGTACCATGTCGGTCGAGTAGCGCGAGAGATCGGTAAATCTCGCCGAGTACTGAGCGACCGTCATGCTGCCCTGCCGCAGCTGTAGAAGCTCCTGGATGCGCACCGCACGAAGGGTGGCTGGGACGAACTCCGAGCGGAAGATGCTCTCAAAGTCTGTCCAAAGAAGAGATGCCTCATCGTGCACCTGGAGCATCAAGCTCCACCATCGTCCTGCTGCTGCGTGTAGTAGGCTCGCAGCGAGGATCACCATGAGGTCTGCTGGTGTCCTCACTAGCCTAAACACTCGAACCACTGCCTCCAGCCAGTCCTCTGCTGCCTGGGGATCCGTCTCCCCGCGAAACCTGGGCGGTCGCTGGCGCTGAAACTCATGCAGTGCGCTGAGGCGACGTGCATCGTCAGCGGCTGCTGCTGGAAGCATCGGGGAATCGGCGGGTAATGCTACCGCCGATGCCACTGCTGACAAAGGGCCCTGCACCGAAGCCTCGTCGCTCGGTGGGCTGTCGTCTCTCTCGACTCTCGGAACCCTAGCTGGCTGCCGTCGTGGGGCCATCCTGAAAAGGAAACAGGTGCGCCACGGTTAGAACAGTATACCTGGTGAGCTGGCACAAGTAATCACAAGGAAAACTTGAGACTTTCATAAAGCAGATCAGTATACCCGGTGAGCTGACACAAGTAATCACAAAGAAAACTTGAAACACACACGCAATCAATGTTTTCGTGCATTAAGTCGGAAATCAGAAGTCAGGGTCCTGGTGTACGGATACGTCGGCCGCCGCACCAACACTGGACTCCCTGGACTGATAACCACACTCAATACGCTAAACATTATTGCTTCACATAGAAAAGATCAGAGTTCGCGGTAGAACCGACCACCTTTGATACCAATTTGTCACGACCCGCCCTCGGGGTCCGAGCCGTGACTACCCCAAGCCCGCCTTCCATAGGCCAGGGGCTGGCGACTAGCACCAAGGCGTAAATCCCGGTAAAAAGGGAAGGCATTGCCTTTGAAAAGTAAACACACACCACAGAGTAAACAAGCGGAAGGTAAACACTAAGCAAGCAGAGTACGACTGAAAGTGCGGAAAGGTAAATGGGCCAGTATACAAACCCAAACTGAAAGTAAAGTACAACTCGAAAAGGGAAAAACAGCAACTGTAAAGTAAAGGCCGCTACTCCGAGCTGTCCACTGGAAATCCCACCTGAAGGGTGGGTACAGATAGCTCCTCTGCTCCACGGGTCCCGCCGTCTGCTCCGTGCACGTCCCGCCCAGTGGTCCACCTCCGGGTACCGTCCCGCTGTGCAAGCCTCAGCTAAGGTCAACGCTGTCCGTCGTCTGCAACCAACACAACGTAGTGCGGGCGAAGCCCGTGCAGGGGTGAGTATAAGCTACTCAGTAGGGACCCCGAGACCCCTGAAGGTCTCTCAAATCCACAAAGGATAAACCACGAAGAAAAGTACAAACACGAAGTAACAACTGACACAGCTTAGGTATATGCCCATACATATACCTAAGTCATCAATTAAAATACACTCCAACCTCCGAGCCCAAGTACAACTCAGTCCACGCAGGAAAGTATACGTATTCCACATAGGAAAGCAAAATATAATCCACACAGGATTGCACAACACAATCCACACAGGAAAACAACAGGATTCAGCTCACACAGGTATACTTCTTCAAGGACGATAAAGATGATCACTGATCCATCTAAGTCGTCGGACCCACGAAGGATCGATAGGTAACTAACCCCCGCAGAAGACCCACACAGGATCGGGCTCACACAGAACCTGTAGGCGCTGGCTCACACAGAACCGCTGAGCGCAAGGACCCACACAGGATCGGGCTCACACAGAACTTGTAGCACTGATCCACGTAGGATCGCTGAGTGCTGTAGTCGTCGTCGTCGAATCCACACAGGATCTCTGTACTGTCGTCGTCAAATCCACACAGGATCTCTGTACTGTCGTCGTCAAATCCACACAGGATCTCTGTACTGTCGTCGTCCAATCCACACAGGATCTCTGTACTGTCGTCGTCAAATCTACACAGGATCTCTGTACTGTCGTCGTCGCAGTCACAGTAGCAGTCGTAGCAGTAGAACAGTCGCAGCCAGCACTAGGGTTCCCGCACACAGCAAGCTCGTACGGAGGGTCCGCTCCACGAGCCGAGAGGCTGATACATCAACTGTCACAAAGACCAGAGTTGATGTATCCAAAAGTTCCGTATCGTCAACAGGAACTCAACGCAACAGACGGCGCGTCGATCGGACGCCCGGTCTGAGAGTTATAGGCATTTTCATCTCCGGGGCCCGGTTGGTTTTTAAGGCAAAACCAACCCGACCGTACTCCACCTGCGTCCAAACCTCGGGCGGAGTATGCCAAAAGATCCGTCTCACTAAGAGGAACACTACGCGACTGACGGCACGTCAATCGGACGTCCGTAGCTCAAGATATGAGTGTTTCCGCTCCGAAGGCCCGGTTGGTTTCGTGAACGAACCAACCCGGCCGAACTCAAAGTAAACCGAAACCTTGAGTGCGATATACCGAAACGACCGTTTCGATCCAAGGATCGCGTTTCCGCAGACGGTTCGTCATTCGGAGGTCCGAGGCTCAAGTTATGAGCCAAAAACCGAATGTGGTCCGAAACGGGGGGGTCCGGGTCCGGGCCGACCCGGCCCGACCCCCCCCCCCCCCGGGGGCGGCGCGGCGGCGGCGCGGCGGCCGGCGGCGGCGGCGACGGCGGCGCGGCGGTGGCGGCGCGGCGGCGGGCCGCGGGGCGGCGGCGGCGGGCCGCGGCGGCGGCGCTGGGCGCCGCACGTGATTGGCACGCGGGGCTATGCCCCGCGTTTTTCTTCAAGCGGCACGGCCTTGAGCCGTGCCTTTGCCAAAAAAACGGCCCCCGAAAATGGGGGCCGGCTTGATAAAACCGGGGGGCTGTTGCCCCCCCCCCCCTCTTTAATTGAACCGCCCCCCCTCAATAAGAGGGGGGTTTGAAGAACCGGCCGGGGGTTTAATCCCCCGGTTTTATGACATCCGGCCGGCCCGCTGGCCGGCCGGTTTTTACCAACGGGACCGGAATTTCCGGTCCCGCCCTCGACTTCCGACGCCGGCGGCCCGGCCGCCGGTCTCCTCTTCCGCCGCGGCCCGGAACCGGCCGCGGTCTCCTCGTCCCGCCGCGGCCCGGAACCGGCCGCGGCGTTCGTCGTCCGGCGCGGTGCGACGGCACCGCGCCCCTTTCGCCGTGCCATGAATCCTTTCAACGCGGCGCGACGGCGTCGCGTTCTTGAAGACTCTCCTCGGCGTAGCGCGACGGCGTTGCGGAAAGAAATAAGCATGTTCATCCGCGTGGTGCGACGGCACCACGCCACTTGCTTCCACCCGCAAGAATAAAACGAGAACTAAGGAGGGGGGGTTCGGCCGTGTTCATGCGGTCCGACCCCCCTCACGTTAAATAATAACATAACTAAGAATATCCAAAAGCCTCACGTTTAGTCATGCTAAAATCCAAGATTCAAGAATGGAATAAAATAATCAATAAATAACATCCCCTACCTCGGGTTTGAGATTCAAAGAATCTTCTACGTTCCGCGGAAGACGGCGTCGCGGAAGTCGGGCGTCGCGGTCGTCGTTCGTCAAATCCGTTGACGAAGAGTTACGTCCGATGCGACACGTTGTTGGCGGATCTTCGTTTGCCGACGAAGAAGGTCCGAAGAGGAAGCAGAGGTCCGAAGATACTAGGTCTCCGAGTCGATGATCCTTGACGAAGTGTTGTCGTTCTTCGTTGAGGATGAAGACGTTCTTCGTTCTTCGTCAGAGCTTGGAGATGAAGGGAAAGCTCTCCAAAGACAAACAAAGAACTCCAAATAAAATAAGACTACCTCTTATTTTATTAACACAACACAAAAGAATTTCAATGTTTGAAATTCAAAAAGGGGGTTAACTCCCTTAATTAAATAAGGGTAACCTAAGCCATTAAAAGAGGCGTTAAAGATGTTGAGAGAATTTGAAAAGAAAAGGGGTTCGTGTGGGCCCCACCACACTTAATCCTCCCAAGGGAGGTTAAGTGGGTGTGGGTCCCACTTCCAACCTCCTTTGATAGGTTTTTAAATAAGTTAAAAATAAAATTTGTCTTTACACAAATTTTATTTAACTTAACTGAAAAACCCCAAAACGTAACTTTCAACCCGCAACAAACGCAACTCCCAAAAAGGTCTCATTAAGCGAAAATCGTCGCTGCGAGTTCATCGGTGCCCTCGGATTTCAATTCCGAGCACCGGATCAAAAGTTAGGAATTCCCGCTCGTTCGTTCACTGAACGTACCCGAGCCAAACTTCGGAAAATAATTCCGGGCACTCCGGGCCTCGGAATCAGGTGCCGTCTGAAACCGCGCTCTTGTAAAATTCTAAAGAAAATTAAGAAAAAAATTCCCTTGAATTTTACGGGTCTTTACATTCTTGAATAAGTATTTTTTGGTTAAATACTATAATTTTTTATTCTCTATTCCTCTTATAAATTAAAAGATATATATAATTATGATTGAGTATTTATAGTGGGATAACACGAAGATAGATATTGAATAGTATGTATCATGGATCTTGGTAAGTGAAAAAAATTATAATTTTATACCAATTTATATGTTTATATTACAACTATTACCCATACCATAACCGAAACGGGAAAACATTACTATGGATTTTGTTACCAGACGCCCATGAATTTTTAACTTCCAAAATTATATTTGGGTTTTAGTTGATCACCTTATAAATTTTACAAAGTAAATTTATATTTGAGATGATTTAACTCCTGATTATATTAGTAGAATAAAAATTAAAGTATTGGTAAGTTTTAGTATATTATGATATTTACTTATAACGTATTAGGATCCAAGGATTACCTCGATGTTTGAGAGAATTCTTCAGAAAGATTAGTATTGAGTGTTGTGTTTCAATACTACTTATCATCTTCTGATAAATGGTTATCCTGATAGAACCATTCAGAACCTATAGTACACATTGAGATGTTATTCTATGGATTTTAAATGTGGTTGGGATAAAAAAAATTCCTCTAATTGATGTTTCTTACTAAAATAGATTTCATTCAAGCATTAAAATAGATCATTATGAATCTATCTATGGAGATAACTGAAAAAATCTAATATGTTGGGATGGAATTGGAGAAATAAATATATCAAATCTTGTGTTAGGTGAGAAAATTGTTGTTGAATTCAGAGCTACTAAACAACACATCAAGGTAGCTTATATTCGATTAAAAAGCCATTCATAAAATCATCAGAAATATCTAAAATTCAAGGTCAATGAGAAATAATTGTTGTGAATTGCTTTTTGGAAAAATGTTATGGGATTTTAAAATAATGGAATATTTTGCCTTTGGTATATTTATACCTTTAATATTCTTGGTTTATTATTGATTATATCTTATCTCTTGGTTCTCCCACTAAGCCTCTCTCATGTAGATGATGTGTTCCCTGTATCTATCCTAAAGATGTATATACTCAATCCATCACATGTACTAAAATCAGTTTTTATTACGAGCGAGAATTATTTTTCATATAACTAAAAACTATTATAAATCATAGATCATAGAGATAATGTTCTACAATACTATACCAATCACCAGGTTAATGCTATCTAGAGGAATAATGTTTTTAAGAAACTGCTTGGGAACTTGAGGATGTAATGAAACCAAGATATACCCATTTAGTTATATCACTATAATAGAATTTATAGGGTAATGTTCATTTTATGGGGTGGTGGGTATAATATAAAAAACAAATATTTTATTATCTATCTATCTTTAAATGAATAAAATTTCTCTGATGGATTATGATAAAAAGAATACCTAAGTTTAAAAAAACCGTGATATAAATAATATTCTATAAAAATGATTGTTATAACATAAATGTTAAATTGGATGTTTGAATAGTAAAAACCATACTTTTGAAAATTATATATAAAGGTTATATATAAATCAAATATATTAATATATAAGTAGTCAAATTTTTGTAGTCATTTTATTTTACAAATATACATTTTTCCGCTAACATGGTTTTATTGATTTTTGTGTGAAAATAAAATAATTACCTCTAAACACATTTAGATGTTTTATTTCTAAATAATAACTACATTTTTTATTTTATTATTTCATAATTATTCGAGAGTGTATTTTTTTTGAATTTCTAAAAATATTTATTTTTCGATGATCAGTGAAAATAATGATTTTTTCTAAAAAATATTTCTTCTTTTAATGAATTTACAACATTAATTTTATATTTGAAAATAGTTTTAAATGTAAAATTAGTTTATTTTTATTATCAATAATATATTGTAGTTCATTTTAACTAATTTTCAGATATATTTTGGTATAAAAATTCTTTTATAGTTACAAAAACAATTTTTTATCGAAAACTATTTTTCATTTCATTTTGCATGATTATATATATATATATATATTAAATTATAAATCATATATGAACTGAATTTGATACAATTTAATAAATATCTGATCCCATTTTTTATAAATATTTAAATTCTTACACCTTAATTTTGGATAATAAAAAATAATAAAAACTGTTACAATTTACCACCTCAATTAAGGTTAAAACAATTATATTGGGGTTAAACCAAGATACACAGGTATGTTTTCCTCTTATTGTTATATAAATGTTATTTTATTTTAATATTATTATTTTACTATATATCAAATTATAATATTTTACCATTTTAGATGAATTTTGTTTTAGTATGACTTTATTATATTTTGTTCTTTTTATGAAATTTCAATTTACTCATCTCCCCCACTTATAAAAGGACACCCCTAAATTCTTTTATATGAACCACATTTAACCATATATATCCAAAAAATATGAAAACTTATATTATTAACTTTCGAATGAATTAAATATCGGTTATTTTCTTCTTAAAATACCATTCCATGGGTCCTTAATAAAGGATCTAAAGAAAGCCTATCAAAGAAGAGGTAATCATCCTAGTCGACCTTTTTCAATTTATTTCTTATTATACCCCATAAAAATATCAGGTATATATCATAAAATATTAATTTTTTTTATACTCAGTATATATAATAGTTATTATTATTATGGAACCACCATTATCCACTCTCTATTCTATCATGTGGTAAATGAAATTATCGCTCATACATATGTTTCGACTACCGCCTCCATGTAGCGAATCCATTAATATTCCATCACCATTTTTCATAGATGGTTACTTTCTTTGTTAAAAATTTTATATGTCATATTTATGTAAAATCTATATTTCTATAATTATAATATTATTTCATCCATCTGACCATTCAATATTTTGGAAAATGATAATGTAACTCTTTTATACATGTGGACTACTGTATCCATGAAATTACGTGATTTGTTTTTCACTTCCATTTTCCTTGGATGATAATAAAGATATATTTAATATATATTTATATTATTAATTAAATAATAATTATTTTTTAAGGGTTGATAATTTTTTACCTTTCATTCATTCCTTGTTTCGAAAATTAAAAACAACATTCATGCGTACACACGACAGATCATCTCCATGACTAGTGTATTTCATTTTTCTATCTATACCATTTATATATGAATATGAATATAAATATATATATATATATATAATATGATATTTGTATCATTATTATCATTTTTTAGATTATGGAAAAATGATAAAAATTTAAGGACTGGAATAGATGAACTGAAACTCTCATGAAAAATGAAACTGTTAAACCTAAAAAACAATTTTAATAAGGAATTATTAATAAAAAGTGTTAAAAATATATAAGTATATCATACAAGATATGAAAATTATATAAATTATTATATAATATATGTATAATAAATTTAAATTAATTATTAATGATGTTATAGATCCTTCAAACCAAGTCAAACATGAGGTCTTCCATTTATGATAGAATCTCATTGTTTATCGAGATTGTTTCTCATTGGGTTTTATTTGATGAAATTTTATGAACATTAATTTTTTTCTAGAAATGTTATTTTTGGTGAATATTTTTTCTTCTTTTCATTTCCTCTCTACAATAACTCTAGATACTGAAATAGTATTATTATGTAAAAATGAATTTATTTCACTCTGCCGAGGTTTATTTTAATCCATATTCATGAATTATAAAAATGTTTTTATTTTTTTTTATTATTATTAATTTATTTTCAAAAGTTATTTTATTGTTATTTATTTTTTACAATAACTTCTAAAATTATTTTTTTTCATTTTCTAAATGTGGTACTTTTGATTCTTTTACTGAAAATGTAAAAGGAATTATTATTTTAACATTAATGACATGAATATAATTTCATGTCATCATGAATGATCAATTTGTTGAATCATAATTTATAATTCTTCAATTTTGTTTAGGAATATAATTTCTTCATCAAAATTTTGTACATTATTATATTTTAAATAACTGACTTCAAAGTGAAAAGGGTATTTCACTCAAAAAATGTTCTAGTAATCTTTTAGAGTAATTTTTATTATATGAAAAAAATAATTTGATGTTAATTATTATTCATTGGGGAAAGGATCTAATTATACTATCCAATTTCATTATTTGGATGGCTTATGATGATTATGATTTTGGTTTTATTCTTTGAAATTTTTTTCTTTACCATATGTTAATTAACGTATGATGAATATTTTGTGAAACTAATTTCATTTACAAAAGTTATACTATGATGAAATGTTGAAATGTTTACGGAATGAATTTAATTTCGATTGGTCATTCTATGATGAGTTTTTATGACCTTTTGGAAAACAATTGTAATATTTTTTTATATGATGAGTGGCCCCAAAATTATATATTCCTCTAATGCATTGGGTTAATATGGATATCTCATGAGATAAAAAGGACTAGAATGTGGAGTGAACATAGTTTATAAAGTTACTTTATCCACTCTGATAATATTTATAGTTAACCTTGAATAATCATATGATGTAATGGTTAGTGAACTGAATCCACTATGAAAATATTGGAAGTCAGGGTTTGCTAAAGAAATTATTTTCTATTATTATGTATATGACATAATCATATGTCTTATTTTAATTTCATACTCTCATTGCACATATTCATTGATTCAATTATAATTCATCTCTTATGAGGTGCCAATCCTAATTATATCACTCAATATTATGATATATGATGTGTTGGGTTGGTTTTCAAATTTTAATCTAATTTTTACATAAATTTATTCTCATTTTATGCTTAAGTGATCATTGAAATATCACTTTTTACCCTTATTGATCATTTCATCTCACATATTCTTATATTTTTATTTCCCTAGGTTATGAAGAATGGGTTTAAGTATGATAAAATTATGTTGTATTTTTATTATAAAAACATAATGAGAGATTATTTAGATATCATAAAAGAATATTGTTCTTGTATCCATGTTTGCATTGACACAAAACATTTATGGTTTTAGTGTGGATATTAATGTTTTGTAATGAATATATATCTATTAAGATGAAATATCTATGTATAAAAATATTCAGGTCACTATAGATTCTCCCATGTTTAAAATCTATGTGTAGGTATTTTCTTATGTTGATCATGTATGATGATTCCAATATATGGTTCTATATATCATCCAATAACTTCCCAAACATCATCAACTTTTTTATTCCTCATATAACATCATTGAAACCAAATTTTTATCACTTCTTAAAAGGATAAAAATGATAAATATTAATGTGTATGACTCTTTGAAGACTCTTATACCATGAATCATCTTATTTTGACCATTTTTCATGAATTAAATTGATATTGGAATCATGTACGATGATATCATAGAAGTTATTTGCTCACTAAAGGTCTGCATAGATAGTTAATTATCATATTCATAAAAGGAATGTGTAGTTTGTTATAGAATATATTTTCTCATCAGGAACTCTAAGGAATTCATAATTTACAGAAGTTACATATTTTAAATATGGAAGCATCATAGAACATATGATTCTTTCATGTAATCTTTGAAGTATTTATGTGGTCATTTTAAATGGCTTTATGTGGTCACATGATCATGGTGGATTCACCTACCATTTTTATATCATGGTAATTCGTTACCTTCTTATAGTTTATATATTGAAAGTGAATTCACACTTCACGTAGTCGGTACATCGACCAAGAATTATCTCTTTCTTTGTTTGGTATAATGATTGTGACTTTTCACTTCATGTGGTTAGTAAATGATTTTTGATGTGTTTACTTGAGTGACTATGAGACTACCATTTACTAACTCGTTACTAGTTCTTCATGTGTTCACATTTCTCAAGACTTTAACTTCATCACTTCTTAATTGTTGTAAAAAATGTGCTCTTTCCAAATAAGACACATGTTGGAAACCTTAATAATAGAATTATAATAATCACATGTCTTTAATAAAGATATAATTTATATATGGAACTCTACCAAAAATAATATATTATTTTTCCATCAAAAAGTATAGAATACTATTTACCAATAAAAACTGAATCAATGAATACTACTTGCTAGATGTGCCTTCTAATCATAATTAACTGAATAAAATTTGACACAATTATTGGGATATCTTCTTCAACAATCATTGATTCCTCACCATTAATAATAGATACATTATCATTAATATCTTTATTTTATTTTATACATACTTATTATTTATTAACACATTGATATTCCATGATAATAATTCATTGACAATAAGTACATCTCACACAATGTGGGCACAACATAATCTTATAGATTTCCTAACATAGTGAATTTTTCTAGGTGAATTAACCTATATTATATGGATTCACATGCATAGTGAATTATGCTACATGAAACCAATACTTAGAAATATTTTCAAGATTTCATTAATTTGAAACTAGAATACCTTTATTCTATAATCTATTCTTCACCATAAAAATACATATAGACACATTAAATTATTTAAACAAATTAAATAATTTATTAAGAACTTCAATCTCCCCCTTCAAGTTTATTTCAATAGATCCAAATTATTTAGCCAATATATGATTAAATTTTCATCTCCCATTTATTGATAATAAATTTAATTTAAATAAAGGTATAAATATCACTTTCTTATTTATTATCTTTTTTAGAAAAGTGTGTTGCACAACTAAACATCTTCTCCATTTTATTTATTCTAAATTTTAACCTAGTTTATTTGTTGAGAGAAGGACAGTACCACTTGAGAATCTTAGTTATGACCCATAATTTGATAACTCTTAGTATACATTTCTTATCCTAATGTATAAAATATGTTATCACATACACGACATCGTAGTTGTAAATAACAATCCAAAAATGTGATATCATTATGAAATTTTCTAAATTAACTTGTTATTCAAACATATTTTGCAATAAATAATACATCCTAAAAACATATAAGTAGACACATAATAATAATTAATGTACATGATTAATAATACCCATTTATCACATAAAAAATAACCCCCTCTTTATAAACATAATTGATTTAAAAGTAAATAATACCATTTATTTATAGATGTGTTTAAGGAAGATTGATGATCCCATGGATTATTGGTGCGTTTTGGATGTTATATATGTTGAAAACCATATGTTTAGGTGATCATCCATTTTAATTTTTCATGAAATGGTTTTTATGGATACATGTCTGGGAATAGGGTTTCATAATGCGAGAATGTTTCTTGTGACTAGATAAAAGTCAGCTTAATAGGTTTTGAGATATTTTTAGTGAAATCATTAATTTTATAGATCTATATAGACAAATCACATAATAAAATTAATATTTTAAAATGTAAAATAAATTCGAATATGTTATGTGATGATCTACATATCTCTTTCCATTATCATATAGGATTGAATCATTTAGTTGAATGCTTCACTTTTAATATTTTTTCAGCACATGAAACTCGACAAAATATATTACAATAACAAATATGGTTCCATGGAATAAAAAAAATACTCATGAATAAAATTAATATGACATATAAATATTTATTAATGTTGTCTATTACTATGTAGTTGAAGTGAATCATGTATCAAAAGTAAACCACAAAGACGATTTGAGATTTTTTGGCCATGTACAGAATAAATTTATATAGGTTTCAAGAATTCAAATGTCTTGAAGGGAAAAATAATTCAGATGATTCTTGGATAGATTTTATTTCTTCCATAATAATAGGATTTAGTTTCCTTAAAGTTTTCTATAATGATTCAAAGATTATTAATGTAGTTATTTATGTGAAATAAATGGATATATAATTTGTGTTGAAAATAATAAAAAACAATCCATGAATCAACTACCTTTCGTACTATGGTTATGAAAATTATAGATATTTTACATATCTTTCATGAATATATGTTTTTATTCTATGGTAAATTATTCGGTGAAAAATATTTCAGAAGAAGAAATGGAGTATAAAGACGAGGTTAGAGTTTTAAAGATAAATATCTAATGAATTTCATGACATCATGAGATATGATCCGAGTTTCATATTATTTGATCAGTGAAATTCAAGTATAATATCTCTAAAATTATTTATTCCATATTTTATCTCCACTTGGAAGAAGATCATTTATACTTGTTTCCAAACAAGTCTGACTAATTTGGTGTTCTTCTTCATCTTATATAAATTGTTTTTACTGTAGTGTATAGTTGTGATGTTTGGTGTTACTAATTATGTTGTTAGTGAAATACTAGATGAATTAATTTAATTTTAAATCACCTATTCATATTTTGGAAAAAATACATGGTCTGGGGGAGTAAATAAATTTTGTGATAAGTAAGATACCACATTAGTTCCAAAACATGTAATAATCATGTGATTTTTATTATTTCTATTCCCTACATGAATGTGTGGGGATGATTTATTCTTTATTGATTGTATCTAACTATAATAAGCCATAAAAGTTTACTTATATATAAAATAAATTCTAAAAACATACCTCCACTAATTCAAACCCCATATCAGTAGTTGAAAATGATCATTCTGGGCGCATAAAATGGTATCAATTTGATTCTTACCTATTTAGTGTAGAAAAACTTCACTTTTGAGCATGTATACTATTAATTTAATAAAAAAAATTGATTTATAAATATTAAATAGATAAACATTACCCTTATTGAAATAATAAAATGTTTCCATTTAATTTATATATTATATTGGATGTTCTTGTAGAGGTTACAGTGGGATTTAAAGCCTTTATAAATGTTGGTTTGATTAAATATTATAAAAAATAGAACTTGGAAGTGGATGAAGAAGAGAAAATTAATATTTTCAAATCTCTATTTAAAATATTATACTGTAAATTTATGGGGCTACAAACCAATGAAGAAATCATTGAAAATCTAGAGAACTACTATGAAGGCAATGTGAAAGTCAAAGTGGATTATTTACATATCTAGAAAAGATAATTCGATTAACTATAAGATTAATTGGATTGATTACTTGATTATTTATGTATGCAGGTAAATGAAATTGTGAGTAATATTCATGGATTTTTTGAGAAACTTTAAGACACCATAATTGTTGAAACGGTGATGAGAAAACTTCTAGATAGATTTGATCCCAGGATTTTAAACACTTCATTATTGAAAGAAGTTTATATGTGTGAATTATAAAAATAATATAATTTATTATAGAATGAGAAACCATATTTCATTAAAAAATAATGTTTAAGTGGAATTGGATTTTTAATCCCTGAGGAATATAAAAACTTTTACTGATAAATATGTTTCTAAATAAAGTGTTTTGGGAATGGATAATAATAACAAACAGTAAATGCATTCATTTATAAAATATTTCTAAAGGGAAAATAAATAAATAAAGGTATATTCTATCAAAAATACTAAAAATTTAATGGTCTCATGCAATATATTATTAATTATCCATTTAACAATATGGTATATTAGAAATAAAAAAATAATCAAAATATTTAAGGAAATATGTTAAGGAAATAATTCTAAATATGGTTAAATGTTTGGTGAAATTGATAATATATTTCAAATAATAAAAATATAAATTTGATGAGTAAATAGAAGGAAACAACTCTTTTTCCATGCTCTGATTTTGATGAAGAAGTACAAGATAAATTTATAAATTTTATGGATCTAGTTAACAAAACATTGATATATCAAGTAGTGAATTAAAGAAGATCATTAAATATTTTTAGGAAAAATATATTTAAAGGGTGAAGACTTATCAATGAAACATTCAAAATATCTTCATTCTAATGAAGAACATAAAAAATGAAAATAGACTTCAAAATAACTATTAATGTCAAGGGGTAATCCTATATAGATACTGAAAAAACTCACATAATATTCTACTATGAAGAATCCATTTTAAAAAATGTTGTATCTACCAAAGTATTTTTTCATAAAAATTCTCAACAAAGATAGAAAAGAAAAAAATAATAAGAAAATTGTATATTGATAGGAGGAGTATGAATAAAACTTCTATTCTAAATAATAGATAAACTCAAACCTATAATGTTTAGTGAATGTCAAATTATGGAAATAAAATTTATAGAGAAAACTCTATTTTTCTCAAAAAAAAATTTGTTTTTAGGGATATTTATAGTAAAATAGACATAAAGAATACACATGTTGGTTTAAAATGTATTTACCTAGAAAAAGGTAATAATTTAGGGGATAATTTCTAATGAGAATGAAGAATGAAAATTGGATACATGTTATAAATTGACAACAAAAAATTGGTTTGGTTTTCTTTAAGGGATTTATAAAAGTTGTAATCCAAAGACATGTAGGGTTTAGAAATTCATAAAATGATATCTTGAGAAGTTCCCTCCCAAATATAAAGGAATGGAAGTTCATGTTCATAATTAATACTTGAATGTTTGGAATAATATCATTTTTAACTATACAAGAAGATAAAATCATTGATACTTGATAGCGGGTGTTCCTCCCAAATAACGGGTGATACATATATTCTGAATAATATTCTGAAGTATAAGGGAGATGTAGTAACCTTTGGTAATGAGTCTTCATTAAAATTAAATTCTTTTAATGAAACTAAAATGTAGAATCATAATTTAAAATATGATGATTTTATTTATATTGAAAGAGAGAACACAACTTGTTTATTATAGTATAACTCTCAGATATTGGTTATGAGAAAAACATCAAGAGAAACACATGCATTATCAAAAGAACCAATGATCTAGGAACAATTTAACAATCTAGTATAAGAAATGAATATCTATCATAGATTTTATATCCTTCTAAATCTTGTTACATGAGTATAAGAGATAAAAACATACTATGGAAAAAAATACATGGGAATCTTGTCAAAAGTATCCTTTACAAGATTATGAATCATGAAGTCATATGTGATTTACCTAAGAAGATAAGCGACCAAGATAGAATTTTTGGAAGATATAAGAAAGAAAATATAACTCATAAGACTCATAATAATGTTAATATTATCCCCACCAGACCATTGTAATTATCCCATATAGATCTGTAAGCCTGACTATGTTAATTACCCTAAAAGGGGGTGAATCAAGGTATGAAAGACTAAAAGTACTACCCCTTTGGATATTGATTCATCTGTAAACATTAAAATCTTGTCTCCTTTTCTCATAGATATGTACGAGAAGAAGAGAAAGTATTCACGAGACACATCAATTTTACTTGGCCTTTTCACATTGGGCTACTTTCAAGGATCATATAAATCCAATATTATTATGTACCAAATCCATTAGAGAAAACTTTTCGTTATAATGTTTAGCGTGAATTCAGTTTCCCACCTAGTCTAACCAAACATGAAATTTGAAATATCACTACTCTCTCAATTTAATTGTACTCACTTCTCCATCAGTAGATTTATCTTCTAATCACTTCAACCAATATATCTTACACCAAATATCTTGTGTCATTAATTTCCACTTTCATCCACAGTAGAAAACTATTTTTTCATAGAATTTATAGGAAATATCATCTTATACATTTATGTTTCATGTTATCAAAACCACTTTGTCAACATTTACGAGACTACCCAATTATTCACAAAACATTCTACTTTTTTGAAACAAATAACTTCTGTAAAAAACACAAATTTCAAGAAACTCACAAATTTCATGATTCTTACATAATCTTTATGAAACATAATTTCTTCAAGAGACTAATGGAATTATGAAAACATTCATGCAAGAAAAATATTTCATGAGAAAAATTTATAAATTCAGAATATTTTTACTTTTTAAAGCTTCATCTCCTCAAATTAGGGGGTATCCTCATACTTATAGACATCTATGTTCTTTCGAGAAACATCCATGATTTCCACCACCTTTTCATAAAACCCTTAATTTTTGTTCGATAAAATCCATATCTTCATGAAACTTCAGGACAACATTTTCTTTGTGAAGCATCTCAAAATAGTTTAACTTACCATATTTCCTCCAAAACTCATCCATATTTCATGAATTTCCACACCATAAATAATCTCCAAACATTCTCAAAACACATTTCTTTCAAAAATACCATGTATTTTCCATAATTTCAAGAGAAATCCTTATAAATGAAACATTCATGAAATGTTTTCCGTTCATTGATGTCTGGTCCCCAAAAATTTAATACACTAGGAAACCAAAAAACTTTGTACATGATACTTCTTGAACCACATTCAGAGATTACATGACACTTTATTGGATCTTTTTCAACATATTTTGTCAAAAATTTATCCAGAACTCCTAAAATTACCTTGTAAATGTACTTGGTCAACCAACATAATCTACGCAAAACATTATACAATTACCTCGACAGATATTTCCCAATAAGGTCCCCCTTTGGGGATTTTTCAATAAATTTAATCATGTGATACTACATTAAATCATTTATATATTTTACCAAAACATTTTTATTATTATTCTACATAAAGATCAATGATTTACTTGTCATGAACTCTAAGCCCAAATGTGCCTTTCTCGGCATGATAAATAAGAGTAGTATGAAAAGATCACCAATGAGTCAATGAATTCCCCAAACAGTCCAATTTTTTCCTCAAGAACCCAATTATTCATGATATATAGTCATTGATAGATCATCTTTAGCATCATAATATTTTAAACTCCCACTAATTCACTACTCTCCATATCATATTTTCCCCATATCTTTGTCAAGTTATTTTCTCCCCATTTTGAATAAAACCAAAGGTCACTACATTGTGGATGCAACATGGTAAAGAAAAAAAATACACACAGAAGGGAAAACACAACATCCCTTAATAATATAGGGTTAAACTTCCACACTTATTCAACTGTGGGAAGTCAACTAAACTCCAAGAGCAAGTCAAGGATGTTGAAATTCATGTTTGTGTAAGGACTTTGTAATAATTTTTAATACTGGTAATTCTCTAGGAATGTAATTCAACATCAAAAACCTATTCTATACCTTTTCTTTGATAAAATGATATTTTATATCAATGTGATTCATCCATGAGTGATGGAATCAATTTTTTCTGATATTTTTATCTACTGGGTAATCGTAATGCATTTAGATCGAAGTCTTCTATTCAACTCCCATATTTTCAATATTTAGATTATTCCAAAATAATTATGTGCAAGATTGAGTACATGAAATATATTCATATTCTATTGTGCCCAATGAAATTCAATATTATTTATTTCTTATCCATGAAATACACAATACACAAAGAATAATTAAACACATGATGTTTTTTCTATCTTATACTAAACTATCCCAATATTAATCTATATAACACATTAAACGATGTTAGGAATTTTAAAAATATTGAATTAGAATCCAAAATTCCATTGATAAACTAAAGTATTCATTTTCTGTGATTAAGTGTATTTCATTGGGATTTCATTGATACTACACTGATTGGCACGTGGAAGAAACAATATCAGGTCATGTAATTGTTAGGAACAATATACTACAATTTATATACCTATATTTTGTGATATTAACCTCTTTTCTTTTATCATATCATGACAGTTTCATCCAGGTAGACACTAGATCAATCAATTTTCCTGGAATTTTCCATTACAAATAATCTTAGAGCCTCTTTTGTATAGTTGGATTGAGAAATGAATGTTCAATTTGTTCCTTCCATCACTTGTACACTAATAAAAAATCATAGTTCACCAATCATTAACATTTTGAACTAAAATTTTATGAATTATCATGAAATTTTTCTTTATACTTCATCTGATCCATCAAATATATTGTCAACGGCATACATTAGAACCATATTCCTTTTATTACTATCATTGTTTCCAAAAACATTTGTAATAAAATCTACCACACTGAAAACCGAGCATGTTCAAATGTTGATCAAGTCTTGAATATCAGGATTATTTCCCTACACTAATTTATATAACACCTTCTTAAGATGAAAAAAGTTTTTTTCATATTCATAGACTATAAAGCATATGTTTTTTTGATGTACACTTGTTCTTCTATTACCCCATCCCAAAATTCTTACTTAACATCAATCTGGAAAACATTGAATTTTCTTTACAATGTTGTGGCCAAGAATATGAAAATAGCGTTGAACTGTTCAATGGGTAAAAATGTCTCATCATCATAGAATCCCTCAATTTTGGATTATAAATTTCACACTAGTCATTATTTGTTTCAAATTTCCAATTCATCTTCATTTATATTGTTCCATTGGACCCATTCTTCCCCAATAAAATTCTCATCTACTGATCTAAAAACACTCTCCCATATTTGATTATTCTCAATTTGGTTAAGATCTTTATTAATAGACTGGATCAAGATCTCATATGTGGCTTATTATTCATAAAATTTAGCATCTACCTGAGATTTAAAGGATTCCTGCTATGAATACTTTATTATCCAAGTTTGGAATGGTGCTGATTGATCACCAATCATGTTTTTCTGATCAATTTCAATTTGAAACTCTATCTTCCATAAAGATATATATTTCACTTCAACCTAGTCATCATTAGTATGTTATTCTAAATTATTGTTTCCCACTTATACTTCCACTACATTTCTTACCTCTTCATCACTATAATTGGAGAACTGTTCACAATTATGTTGGATGTGTTTTTTTATAAGCTGCTATAGTGACATCATTGATTTCAACCACTTCTCTTAGTCTTTTCTTAAACCATTTATATGATTTTTGTTTTCCATATTATCCATGGAATATCATCTAATCTCCATGAGAATTAAACTTTCTATGTTTCTATTTATTGAGATTAAAACATTGAAATCTAATGATTTAAAAGTGTTTCATTGTTGATTCTTCCCATACCATATCTCATATGGAGTCTTTTATTCTTTCAGAAAAAATCCATATTATATATATATAATGATTTTAATACTTATTTATTTTATAATTTATATGGTTTGTTCTTTTAAATAAGAATTATTCTGTCTAAGTTGTTTATAATATGATTTTTCCTCTCAACCAATATATTTTATTAGAGAGTTATCACTACTGAAACTTAGTGCCTTACCCTTTATTTCTGGAGATAACACTCCACATTCATATTTTTGAATTTTGTATCATTATTTGTTTGAAACTTCATAATAATCTGGTTAATAATATTTTTATATTCCCTCTAATATTATTTTATGAAACCGAGTATGTAAGAGTTGTGGGATGTGAACAATATCTATTTCATCCTATAGAAATCATCAATTAAAAGAACATAATACCTCTTCCCATCAATTTATATTGTTGAGAAATGTCCACAAACATCTCAATGGACCAATTCAAGAACTATAGTTGACATTTGATGTTTTCCTTTTTATATATTTCAAAAAATAGTCCATTTTTGCCAAGAATCACACATGTGAGTATGATCACATGATAGATTGGGAAAATCACAAGCCGCATCACATTTGACTAGATCATCCATTGATGGTTGGAATAGATGGTGATGCCATTTATTACAGAACCTATTTTCTTACACTTTGGATAGAGTGAGCATATTATATTCTATACTCACAAGATATAAATTCTTTTTATTTTTATTTCTGTACAATTAAATTATACCATTTTTTACTTAATGATACATAACTTATTTTTAATTTTTATTTTATGAACTGATTCACACAGTTGTCTAACACATAGTAAATTTTTTCTGATACATTAGATAACCAAGACATCAATATATCTCATTTATTTTTCCACAAAACTGGATTTTCCAGAGACAATAATCATTAGGCCTTCATCATTTCCAAATTTCAAAAAACCTTACTTTTCATATTTGATTCCTATAAAATGATCTTTATTTCCCACAACATGGGATGTCCCTCCACTATCAAGGATCCATGCACCACATGATCTTATTACTTATGGGAAATATCTATAACTAAAACCATCTCAGCCCTATTCATTCTAATCGAAGTCAATGAATTTATAATTGATGTGTATTGATATTCTTGATATTATTTAGAGTATGATGAACCAAATGTTTCTTGTAGATTTGAAAATTCATATTTTATTTTTAGATTATCTAATGATTAATTGGTCTTTTTCTAATGACCAAATTGAGTTTTATTTGGACCGATCATCTAAATTGTTTATGAGAAATATATTTCAATATGTCCAAATCCGCAACACAAGAAATAGTGACCAATAAATTAAATCATGGAATATTAAAATATATGTGGCCTGATTTTCTTATCTTATTCCCATCAGTACCTCTTACCTAGGGAATATACATTTTTTGAATTACCCACCATTCCATAATAATCACACATAATGTGAGGTGAATTCCAGTGAGTCGTTATTGTAGCCTCTATGAACATTTTGATTTTGTTATTACCCAAATCTATTTTCAAAATCATAGTGTTCACTTTTAGTTTTAAAAATATAATCATAGAATTTTTTTGGATCAAGTCACATACTATAATTTTCCATTAAATATGACTATTTATTATGTGTTGTTAGGCATCTATGCTCCTCTTCCATATTTTCTATCACCTTAGAAATATAGTTTACCGATTCCATACTAAGAGTAATGTTTCTCTGTTTATCTTATTATTATCTTCATAGGTCGAAAACTTCTCATTCATGTTCTTTGACATGTTTGATTTGATCATTTTTTCTGTTAGTCATACCATCAATTACTCTTTTTGCTTCATATGCTATGGTATTTTACTAAACACGTTTTTTTATTTCTTAGGAACTGAAGACTTATTCTTTTCAATTCTACCTTTATCATATACTTATCTTATTCCATTTATGTCATATAGACTTTGTAACCGTGAATCCCAATGTTATAATTCTTCATTTTGGATATCCAAACTTCAATATCATCAATAGTAGTTTACACTTTCTCTTGGATACCAACCCTTATTTCAACTTCCTCAGTATTATCTATTTCCTCCCTTGTCCAAGAGTTTCATAAAACATCCACTATATCATTTTCTCTACGATCCTTACAGTTATCCATCTATTCAACCTCATATTTTTCTTAAATATCATACTGTTATAAATAAAGTTCTGCATTTTTGATGAATTTTCACTTAATTTTTTTTCATACAATTCTCATAGGATGAATACTTCTTTATTTCAATTTTGAATTAATATTTTCATCCCCCTAAATCTTCTTGGGGAACCCTGTTGCATGATGTTTAACAATTCCACATCGAAAGCATGTTTGTGGATGTTTCCATTTAAACATTCATTTTATTCTTTATAGATTTTAGGAAAAGAATTACATAACTTCATCCATTTATTATTTTTCCTAAATATATTAAAAAATGAGACTCTTTATATCCCTAAATGAAACATAATTGGGAACCTCTTTTACATAGACTCAGTATCATCATTACTAATATTGTATGTAACAAGTGTAATGTCTAGACTATCAAATGTTATATCCTTTGTATTTTTATGATCAAGTACATAAACATTCATATTTAAATGAGTTAGAAGTACTATAATGATTAGCTTTAAAATCCTTAAAACTTCATGAATTTCTCTGAGACCCCTCATGTATTCCATAACAACATTCATCCAGTAAAAGAATGGATTTATAGACTCATTAGGAAGAATCCATGAGTCCCCATAAGTTTTCCAAAGAACATATAATTTTACTTATCTACCTTTATAATCACCTTCATAGATATTTAATATCTTTTTCTATATTTCATGTATAAACATACATGACATCACCATCATGTAGATTGTTCTATATATTTCTTCTCCTAAGGCACTAATTTTTTAGCATCAGGATCCTTTTCCCTTATATCTGCTTCTGATAGAACTACACCATCAACCCTTGCATAAATTAAATATAAATAAGTTATAAATAAATCTATACCTAATGATATGATGTAGTGTTTAATATGATTCCACTTAAACTGAAATTTGTTACCATTGCATATTGGAATCCCTTTTTTATTAATAAGCTCCATTAAAACCACTAAGAGAGAAACACAGATGTTATTATTTTCCTATGATACAAAATTTTATCCCAACTAGGTTAATTACCATAATAGGGGAAATTAGGTATGATAGATTAAATATAATACCCCTTAGTATATATTTTTATAATTAAAAACACTCTTATCTTCTTTTCATACTGCAATGTATGAGGAGAAATGAAATCATGAATGTGACATAACAATTTTACATGGTTCAACCACACTGTTATAATACCATGGAGAATAAAAAGTAATTTGACTATGTACCAAATCCAGTAATAGAATAATTTTCTAAAAATTTTCATGTAAACTCATAGTCACTCCTATTTTACAATCTATCATAATTTGAAAGCTCACTACAATGTCAACTAACATGTCCAAACTTATCCTTCATAAGATTATTATTTTTATGACTTGAATCAATATTTTTTACACATTGTTGGTGCATCATAAAGTTACTCTTTAATCAACTTTATGAATAAAATTTTACCACATAATTTAGGTGAAATATGATTTTATTTTCATAAGTTTTATTTTTTTGAAACTACTTTATCAAATATCATGAAACTACTCAATTCATCAAAAAACATTATGCGTTCCCAAAACAAAAAACATTCATAAAGCTTAGAAATTTTTTGAAACTTACATATTTTTTGAAGATTTAATAACATTCATGAAAATTAATTTCTTTTTATAAAATTAATTTTTTTTAAAATCCATCATAGAAGAAAAATCCTTCATGAATCACTTTCGAGAAATTAGAGCCTTTATATTTTCATTAAGGATTGTTATCTTCAAATTATAAGGGTACCTATTTATTGAATTTTCCATAAATTTTTTATGCTTCCAATATCAATATAAATATTTTGAGAAAATCATCATTATTATTAATGAAACTCCCTATATTTTCAAAACATCATGGAAATTTCCAATTATAAACAATTCTCATAACCATGTAACATACCATATTTCCTTCATGACTCAACAACTTTTCATAAATCTAAAAACCTTATTAAATAAATATTTTTTTTTGAAACATCAATGTTTTGTGAAATTCATTAATATTGTATATTTTTATTAGGCATCCCATGAAATGAAAATTTCATGAAATAAGTTCCATACACTAAATTTGGGACTCTATGACTTTTAAAAACACTAGAAAACAATGTGACATTATTTACACATCTTTCTGAACCAATTCCATAGCTTCTATACCTCTATCATGGATAATTTTCAACATAAATTGTAAAAAAATTGTCTAAAACTACAAAACTCTCTTTGTAAACATCAGTTTTCAACAAACACAATCAAAATGGAAACACTAAAAAGTTACCTAGAGATATATTTCCTAACATGATATCTGCAGTCCTATAATTTTGAAATTTACTCATATTGATATTTATTTCATCAATTTAATTAATTAATTTAATCAGATGAGAAACTTTATTTTTTTCATGCACATGTTAGAGGCTGATAGGATGTCTAAAATGTATAAAAGTCAAGTTGAAAAAGAGCATGGTTTTGAATCAAAAGGCAGATATAAGATAATGAAAAAGAATTCATGATAGATGTGTTCAAAATATACCTTATAAAACATAGAACCAAACATCTTTATAGAATAATCTATACACTAAAATATAATGGGTTTTATAGTGAATTAATATCAACATTGTAGAAATGGGAATATCAATGTGGGCTTAAAATAATGATTTAAAATACCTTTTTTGAGAGATAGTGTGTACAATTATGAATATTAAAAATATTTTTACTTTTAGAAAAAAATTATTACATAACTTATGTTATATATTACAAAAATAATCCAACTATGTAATATTTCAATGTTTCTATAATTCACTATTATACCAAAATAAAATATAATCAGGATAAGAATATTTTATGAAATTGGTTATGATGGATTATATATAGAATATTTAAAAAATTTATATTGATATAGATTCTAGAATTGGATATTGAAATAAAATTTTGAGTGTTAAGATGTGAACATTGAATATAACTTGGGAAATGAATTAGTAGATTCTAGAATATTCAAATTTTCCTATAGAAAATAGCCTGACGATTTTAGAAAAAAATTGTTCAAAAGTTTTCTAAAATCAGAGCATAAAAATGTTGATAATTCAAAATGTTTTAGTGATAATATATAAGGTATTTTTGATTAATGAAATAAATTTTTGAGTTTAATTAATCATATAGTAATCAAAAATGTTAATGGGAATCAGAATAAACCATTGAAGACTAGAAGAAGGTTTCTATTTGAGAACCAAACTATTATGGTATCATAGGTTGACCCTAGAATAGTTTATAAGGATATAAAATATAAATAAAGGATTAACATTATGAATTAATAACTTTATAGAATCATGAATAATTTGACATGTTAACTTCTTCCTAATTCAAAAAAATGTGATTGGTGAAAAATTGGTTTTTTAGAAATTAATAAATGAAAAAGGTGAGGTAACATGGCACAAATCAATAATTGACTATAAAGGCTATTCTAAAATTAAATTAATGGACTTCAGATAGATATTTATATGGTTCTTATACTTTAGAAATAAAAAATTCCTTGGTATTGGTAGTCATAGTCATTAGAAGGTATATCAACTTGATGTAAAGTCTACTTTTCTAAATTGTAACATTGAAGAATAATAATTTATTGAATAACCATAAGGTTTCATCCACGACAAATGTCGGTCAAATTCTTCTATGATTGAATAAATATTCTTATGGGTTAAAATAGTCTCAATGTGACTAGTATTCTAAAATTGATGACTATTTGAGAAAAATGGGTTCTTTCATAGGTATTTTTGTTAGAATTATATACTTGAATAAGGATTTCTCATATATGATTATGTTCATCATATTTATGGATGAAATAATTCTTTCACTAAATACTTTTTTTTGAGTTGGGAATTTGATACACTAATCTATAATTAGGTAGATATTTCTATGTTAGGGGAACTAAATTATTTTTGTAGCATACATATTGAGAAAAAATCATATTATGTATTTATTTTACAAGAAAAATATGCAAAATAATTAATGATAATGTTTTGAATAAAATATTAACTAGAGTTTCCTATACCTATATTAGTTCATACAAATTCGAGTAAATATTACCAAGTTGACATGGTTAATCGTATTAAATTAAGAAATATTAATGTAGGTCTATTTTATATCATAACATCCAAATGATACATTGCCTAAGTGGGGGAATTATGTTCTTGGTATCATTGTGACCAGAATGAGTCGGACATGATTACAATTAAAAAAAATTAGTGATTTTAAAAGGCACAATTAATTATTAATTACTTTATAAATATAGTGTTGATCTAGAATTTCTTGGTTATAGTGATGAAGATTAAGAATATGACTATACTAATCAAAGATCCACATTAGGTGGTACACTATTTGTCGGTGATGGTTGTGTTTACTTGTAATGTAATAATTAGATTTTATTGACCAATAGTTCATCTAAATCTATGTATTGGGAAGCTACTCATATATTTACACATGCTTTATAGATGTAGATTCATTTATAATATCTATGGGTTTATGTTATCATAGAGTAGCTAATTAATTGTTATAATTAAAGTTCTATTTATCTCTAAGGAAATTGTTTTTATCACTCTCAGACTATATATAATGATATTTTATATCAAATATTAAATAGAATATGGATTCATGTGAAATCATACTTTTATTTATTATCACAGAAGAGTATGTTGTAGATATCATTAATAAATCTCGGCCTTGTGAGTCGTTTCTAGAGTTAAGGTTGAAATTTCATGTTTAGACTTCCCTAAAAACTTGATATTTGTTTCTTTGATTCTCCTTTATTCCATTGTATTATGATTATAATGATGGTATAATTTTGTGATGAAGGGGTAGATTAGTAATAGATAGGAAGAATATGTCTTGAGTTTGAGGAGTATATTCATTTAAATCATTCAATGTTAATATTCATGTCACATGGGTATAAAACTATTTCAAAAACACTGCATTTTCTTTAGAAGTGGTGTCAGGATACATCACTTTGATATTGGAAATGATTTGAGGATTTTATCTTCTGTGTTGTGGGGATTAATTTTTTTTAAAATCTAAATGAAATATTGAAGAAATTTTGTAGTTAGTGACATAGAACAAACTTTTATATTACTTGATTAAATGTTTTTAAATTTAATGATGATTTATTTTTTACATATTTATTATAAGACATGCTATTTATATTTGAAAATGTCCACATAATATCTATCATGCTGAAAAGTTATAATAGTTCCCTATTATGACGAGAACCTAGAGTCTCCAAGATATTATTAATGAACATTGTTCTATGGATGGATGATATTTTCATATGTGATATAGAAAATATAGTATGTAAAGGATAGGAGGCCCATAATACATTAATGCACATTTTTATGGTGTTTTCCCTTGTTAATAACCAATATATAATGTTATGAGAACTTGATCAACAATAGAAAATCCACATTTTCGTATTTCATTGGATGTTTCTATATATAGATGTGTTTATTGAACCTAAATCATTAAAATTATCATTAATGGATATGAAAACATTTATACTTTGATGTTTTAATGAAATATAGGATGACATATGTTTGTGGTGAGGTGTGATACATTGGGTGTATCATGATTGATATTTTATTAATGGATAATATGATAAAAAATTCATCCCTTAAAATGAAGTTGATATCATATTCCCTTTTATGGGACATAACATCCTACACAAATGAATGGACATAGTGTTCAATGAGGGAGTTCGATTCTAGAAGGAAACATAAATATAAATCAATCCTATATGATGATGGAAATAGCATGAAACATTCTTGAAAAGAGATATCCTGATAAAGGAATTATATTATAGGATAAACATTCATAGGGGGTTTGAAATAATTTTTATGTTATCTTTTTCTATATGGGTTTCATCATGTGTTGTTATATGATAACCATGAATATTAGGTAGTTATTACTAATGTCGCTGAGAATAGTCCTTGATGGTCATACCGTAATTGTATCCAAAATCATAGTTAAATTCTAGTGTTGAATATAAAAATCTATATTAAATAGTATTTATTCATATTTGGTGAATAATCATAATTTAATACCAAGTTAATTTAATGAATATGTAAGTTAAATATTAATAATAAAAATTTATTTTTAATTTTATAAAATATATTATTTATAATATTTTTAATTGAATAATTCAAAGATATTTATTTATTAATTATTCATTATTCTAGGATCTGTACATATAAATGAGGGAAAGAGTAATGAGATTAATATTTTGATTTAATATAATATAAAGAATATATGTTTATATATTCATAACTATGCCTGACATGTTAGGAAATTAATATTAATATTATTATTATTGGAAATGGTTTCAATTAAGAATTATAAAGAAAAGAAGAGTTTTGTGTGAAATTTTCCAACCCTAAACATCCCATAATAAATAACCTGTTATATATATTTTTCCATATTTAGATATATCTTTTTCAATATCTAATTATTTCACTTCCCTTATATAATTATTGGTGTGCACAATGGATAGAGTGATACTCTACAAATCCCTATATAGATATCAATAGTTCTAGAGTTCACTCATCCTCCTCGCTCTCCATCCAGTGAGAGATCATCAAGAGTTCTTCCTCTCTAGAGAATAATTTTTTACGATCAACTACAAACAATGACAGTGATCAGGATCAACCATGTTGGCACCTGATGGTTCTATGGTGTTGTTATGATATTGTAGTTTACATATAGATCACCACTAGAGGGATTCTACACATGTATCCTACATCGCAAAGATGATTCATTGAGATCCTTTACACCAAACCATTTACAAATAAAGAATTATCAGTTGAGGTAATTATATATATTATTATAAATTAATTATAACATACAAGTGATGATCCTTCACTTTTAGTTCAAATGTTATATTCTAAACCTAAAATCAGCTAAATTTTTTTTACATGACATTTTTTCATGTAAATAAATGATTAAATGTTATTTAAGACTAAAAGATGAGTTATTAATATTAGCAAAGGACTTTTCTATTATAATATAATCCTATAAGTGGTATAAGAGAGGCGTGAGTCTTAATTTAAAATTATTTAATATTTTTTATTAGTTCCATGTTTTAGAATTTTTATTTATTTATATCAATTCATTTTAATGTAAAAAATAATTCCCTCTTATTTTCTTTCATTCTCAATTACATAACCAATAACTGATTAAAAATTAAAAATTAATAATCATCAAGATATTTCCATCTAAATGTGCCAAAGGATCTTCATGAAGAAAAACAATGAAAATACCAAGTACTCCTAGAGTAAACACCATGTAGTTTTTATTCTATATATGTATCTTTCTCTATCATTTCAGATATTATAAGATCTGAATAGATATAAGGCAAGTAGATCTGGATAGACGAGAATACATAATGTGGAACCACACACTGTGTTAGTAGCTTACAAGTAATGTAGTCCATTTATTATCATGGCTAAGAACATAGGGTGTATTAGAAAGTTGTGTATCTGATACACTATATGGGGAAACATATTATATGAAACTCTGAAGCTACATGACATATATCCTCAGTACATGAAGTATGCATCAAACTTGTCCATGGAAGGAAACATGGAATGTCCAAAGGCATGTGATGTATACATGGATAGAATCAAATTATATTCCATGTATTCTACTATTGATAGAGTTTTTAAATTTTCATATAATGAAGATTTAAATGTATAATTACACCTAATGATTATGTTTTTCATGTGTCATTAATTCAATAGTAAAGTCAATCTAATAGGATGAAATATTATATAATAAATTAATTTCTGTGTAAAATTTTTGATGAAAATATTAGGTTTCCTCCAAGTACATCTGTGTAATAAATTAATTTCAAATGAATTAATTTTGTTTAAAAATATACATGATAGTGATTTAATGATGTGTTGATGGAATTAAGATAAATTGAATTAATTGGATTAATTCGTAGTGCATTATATTTATTAAAAAATTTGTAAAATTAATTTATAAATATATTCCAAATATATTCTCATTGTTTAATGTGTGGATGTTCATGGTATTATACTAACCCTTTATATGTGATTGATTCCATTAAATTTAATTTTTTGAATTGTAATTTATGGCTTATGAATCTTCCCATATTTCTTATTATGCAAGGGTTATTGTTCATGTGGTTTCTTTTATGTAAACCCCCTTTACCCAATCCATTGGGTCCCCTCACCTATGTGTGGATAAAATATTATTTAATGATGGATCTCCCAGTAGAGTACTGGTAGTCTGGTTCAAGGAACCAAGGGAAAAAGACACACGTGATATAAAGGAACAGAATTTATAATGTAGAAACATGAACTAAGATATGGTTCAATTGTTTTACCCTAGGTTGAGGGTTTTTTTATCATCCTCTAGATAAACTAACCAGCAAAAAAATCATTATAATTCCAATTAGATTTTATTTTTGTAAGTTTCATTGTTAATTATTTATGTCGGTGAATAATAGGTTATTTCATAATAAATAAATAAACAATATTGAATGATGCTATAAAATATAATATTATTATGTATAAATGTTTTATCAGAAATGTAATATTAATTTTGAAAATAAATTTAATGGGAAAGATTGTGCTTTACACATAAGGATAACAATAATTTAATTAAAATATTAATTTGACTTCATCTTCTACTACTTAATTTATAATTGACCTCATAGTTTAATGTACGTGACCAAACCACGTTGGGATACTTTCAATTATTGTGTAACTTTTAGGATTAATTTTTCAGGTGATGTAACTCAGTGGACATCGAGGGATTATTTCCCATTAAATAATTGGTGTAACTAGGAATAAAAAGTTTTGGGAAATATTTAAAACATGATTTTAGGGTTGGGTAGTCCACTCAACGGATCATATAACAATGAGTTAATTTAGTTGGAAAGTTATTCCGACTTAAAACCCTTTGAATTTCATGGTATAAAAAGCTATTAGTTCAAATAAGGGAGTATGGATGATTTACACTATAGTGTCAAAAAGATATTCTAAAATAGATAGTGAGGGTATTAGGTATCAAAAAATAGTATGAGATAAATTATAATTTAATCAAGTTTAAACTTATTAATATAATTTTTCAATCTAAATGAGTATTAGTTATTTATAATTAATTTATAGAAAAAATTGAAAATAAAACAATATCAATAACATTACAACAATCCTACTAGGAAATAATAACATTCTCAGTGGTGGAATTTTCTAGTAATAGTGTAGGTTCTTGTGGATTATACTCCACTATGAATATAAATTTTATGTGCTAGAAACCCCACTTCTCGAGTCTCTTTTGAAAAATGTATATCGAGGAATAGGTATCTCTCTCTCTAAAGCATGTGGAAAACATAATGAATGTCTAATTTTTTAGGTTATATTCTATCTCCAATGATATTTTAATGAAATATGAGGATATAATCTTTATAACATAGGATATCAACTTTAACAGCTCTATTAGGAGAAGTTTAGATCAAAGAGATATGAAATCAGAGAGATATGAGATCTCTAATGAACTATTTATTTGAAAGCATGGAGATTAAGTGCCAGCAGGGTCACATGTAGTTATGATTACTAGCTACATTCATTTTCTAGACAACTTCAGTTTTGAGACACCTATTGAGTTTATCACATATTTCATTCTGTCTTCACTATCCAAATTATTCCCTTGTGTTATAATGAATTTTAATATCACAAATAGTGAGAGTAATCTTTCAAAACATCTTTATCTTATTCTCTTTGTTGTTATATACATGGTCATGGAAACCCCATTATAAATATAGTAAACACAAAGAGGAAGGACAAGGAAAATATAACAAAGACTTATCTTAAGTCCAAATCTCCATAGCACCATCCTTGAAAGAAGAAGAAGATCCAAAGGCAAGGGAAAGAACATGATGTGATATGTATATATCAAACATGGCCACTGGAAGAGTAATTTCACATATACAACGGAAAAAAAATGGAAGCTTTAGGTGAATTAATTATTGATTAAACTAAATATTGGAAATTAGCCACAAAAAAATACATGTTCCTTACAAAACACATAATTATGGAATCAAATTCTTTGTCATGTATATGAGAAACGTTTGAAAAAGATATATGAAGATGGTTACTTATACTCTTTTGAGCATAATACACTTGAAATATGTCATTATTATTTACAAGGTAAGATACAATAACCACCATTTGGTGGTTAAGGTGAAAGGGAAATAGAGCATGGAAGGTAGGTATCAATGAGATCTAAGTGACAAACATTTCACTATGGTTAATACTATCACCAAGTATATGAGGTGATCTAAAGATATGTTTTGGTTGTATACAGGTGATGAATAGATATTCATCAGGAGTTATAAAAATTATAGCTTTCAGACAAATCATAATGATCTAAAATCATATTCTAGATATACCTTTTTTCAAAAAAGACGATTTGAGAAATGAACCAGTTAAAAAACTAGTTTTAACTGATTTTATTGTGGATTCTTAGTATATCGATACAAATACTGTAGCTGGGGAAGTAGTGTCGATTTGAATATTTTCCCAATATCTTAATGTGGAACCTAGAAGTAAATACCCTATCATAGTTTTTTTGATAATATTACTGGGATGAATCTGTCCAAATATCCCTGGTCACACCAAAAGAAAAAATGAACATACATTGTAACTATCATCTTGTGAGGGATTTTTTTCAACAAGGTGAAGTTTTAGTGAGCAGTTATCGACATGGGAAAACATATTGTACCCCTTGAAAAATTATTTCTCTCAAACAAATCAGGAGTATCATGTGATATGTAGTGGTTTGAAACATGTTTTTAGTTCTCTGTACTGCCAGTGGGAGTCTGTTACAGTTTTTACTCTTGAACCAACTTGTTTTCTACTTGATTATATGTTTTTATTATTAATTTAGTTTCATTATAATATCTTTATTATTTTTATGGATGATATTTGTAATTGATAATGTCTATAGAATATATTTCACACTGAAAGTCATAGCAGTTACCCACTATAAAGAGAACCTAAAGGTTCCCTGATATTATTCTTGACCATTGTTCTATGGATGGATGAAATTTTATAAAATGATACAAAAAATACATGTTATCTGGGGTAGGAGGATCATAAGTCATTCAGAAACCTTATTATGGTGTTCTAGCATTGTAATCTTCATGATACGTTCTTATTAGTGTAGGAACAAAAATGTAAATACACATTTTTCATGTTTCATTGTATATTCCTATATATAAAAATTCATATTGATCATTATATTTATAGATTATCATTAATGGATATCATGAATCATATAATTTAATGTATTAGAAAAAATTATGATGAAATATGTTCCCAGTGAAGTAGGATACATTGGTTTCATCAAATGTGATATTTCAATAATGGATAATGAGACAAAGTATTTATCCTTTTTATGGATGTTGATATCCCTATCCCTTTGATGTAAAGGAAATATCTACATAAATCTCTTACCAAGGTGTTTGGTGGGATAGTTATATTCTATTAATTAAAAGAAAATGAAATTGATCATATCAGTTGTTGTCATTGGTATGAAACCTTCTTGATTAGAGATATCACACTAAAGGGATTATATTACATGGTAAATGTTCATAGGAGGTTGGAATAAATTTTTATGATAACTTATTTCTTTTTGGAATCATTGGCTAGTTGTTAGATTTCATCCCTTTACATTTGGTGTTTATGCCTAATTATGTAGAAAAATAGGCTTAGAGGGTCACACAATATGTTTATATGTAATATTTCATAAATTGTAGTACTGAATTTAACATATTAAATAAACAATATTTATTCAAGTTTGGCTAATCTCTATAATTTAATCACTATATATTCAAATGAATATCTAAGATAAACAATAATAAAAATTATTTATTTTCAAGAGTAGTGAATAATATATTTATTATATTTATCATAAAATAATGTGGTGGTTTTTATTTATTAAAAATTAATTATTCATTATTCTATGATTAAAGACAATGGATAGTGGACTATGATTTTGGTTTTGATTTGAAATATTGTAAATGATATTTGATTATTTATCTTTAATGACATTTCACATGTCAAACAATTAAGAAAAATAGTATTATTATACATGGGGTAAGATATGAATTATAAATATTAAAATGGTTTTGTTAGTAATTTGAAAAACCTAAACCTTCCATAATAAATATATAATTATATTTTTTTCCACATCTAGATATTTTATTCCATATATAATTATATTACTTTTCCATATCCAACAATTAGTGTGAAAAATTAATAGAGTGAGACTATCTCAACACCTAAATATAGATGAGGAGATCTAGAGTGCTCTACTCCCTTCCACTATCAAGACAATGAGATATCGCCAACATTTTTTCCTCTCTATCATAAATAATTCTATTCTAATAAACAATGAATAGTGTAAGCAATCTGGATCAGTTGTGGTTTCACCCATCGGTTCTATGAAATGGTTCATAGATTCTGATGCATTTGCGGACAACCACTACATGTATTCTACACTTAGATCCTATATCCCAATGATGATGTGAGGGTATCAATTCCACAAAATTATAATTGAAGATAGAATTGTGAGTTGATGTAATTATAAATATCCTTATAAATTAATTTTAAATTACATGTGAAGATCATCCACTTTTGGTTATAGAATTTTATTCTAGTAAAGTAATCTACTATTTTCATTAGACATGAAAGTTTTCTCATGTAAAGAAATGATGATACATTATTTAAAACTAAAAAATAAGTTTTTCATACTATTAATGGACACTTATGTTGTTCCAAAAGCCTAAAGAAACCCCATGGATTTGTGGATATTTTATAGGATGAGTAATGATCGATTGGCTTGTTGTTTAGTTTGTGTTGTATTATTTGTTGATATCTATATCATGAGTTTATTGCAATTTATAACAATTTTTTAATATTTTTTTATAACTATATATCATATAATAGTGTCTCATGATGCCATAATGTTTTTTTAGGCTAACTGGAAGTGGAGTGAAGGGGTTCTGAGTGAGTTTGATTGAAATATATAATTTTATAGATCTTAATTATTAAATCACATGACCAATTCAAATAGAATTTTTTTTCACATATAACAATATGAGATATATTTATCCACATAGAAATTTTTAGTGATGTAGGGGAATAGTAAACCTAGTAAAATTCTTCACATATGTGATTTTTACAATAGAATAAACTTGAACTATTTGATTACTATGACATATTTGATTCTATGATGTAACTAAATTGATTCATTTAGTTGATTATTGAGGGTTATTCGAACCAATTCACTCATTCGATTAGTACATTGAGTAAGTAAATCATGTAGATGATGTTTACCACATAGTTGATTTGATATTTTTTGGCTATGTAAAGAATAAATTTCCATAGCTTTATATAATTTGAATATTTTAGAAGGAAAGGGAATTATAATGATCCTTGGATGGTTTGGAATTATTATAAAATCATAGTATTTTAATTTTAAGAAATTATTCAAATTAAATTTTAGTAGTTATTTATTTGAATTAAATGGTTATTCAATTTATGTTGAATGGATAAGAAAAAACAAGACAAAAATTAGTTACATTTTTTTACTAAAATTTAAGCTAACATGGGATTTTTTATTTCATTAATCAATATATTTGTAATCGTTTGAGAAACTATGAAATGATAGATATATTTGAAGAAGAAAACAAGTTTAAATCCATGGTTAAATTTTGAGTGATCAATATATGAGGAATTTAATGAACTCAACAGATCTGATTTATGTCAAGTATTATTTATTCTGCACATTTCATGTATTTATTTCAATAAAATATTTCTTGAATATTATTTATTCTCATTGAATAATATATTTGTCATTTTTTATATAGATAATTTACTAGTTTATCTTATTCAACTTGTTTTAATTGTTTTATACCACAGAATGAAGTTGTGTTGTTTGGTGTGATTCATGTCATGTGTGTTGTCATGAACTAAAAATCATTGTAATTGGAATTTATGAGGAAATGTATTGAAAATAATATATGGTTTAGGATATTAAACAACCATGTAAATGACTATGATACCACATTGGATCTGAACCTTTGAATTTTTTTTCGTTCCATGTCATTTTTATTCCCATCATGATCGTGTGAGGATCATCTGTTTCTATTTTGAGTGGTTCTAACTCTAAAAAGTATCATAGTTTTTTTTTATATTCAAAATATATTTATAACAAAAAAACCTCCAATGATTCAACCCCCCGTCTGCTTATTGGGGGAACCCAATCCTACTGGGCACTTCAAAATGTGTCATTAGGATAACCCAATAGTTTTAATTATTTATTGGTATGTATATATTTCCATATTTAATACAAATATTATTAACAAAAACTCTTATTTTTTCACCCCTATAATGATTCACTTATCAACTCTTCTATATCAAGGCATTAAACATGTTTCATGATTTATTACATCTCATTCTATCTAATTTTGTTATCCTCATCAACTCCCCTTTCTTTGATTTTTGTTATCTTCCTATTTTTCAATATATAGAGAGTAAAAGAGAATAACGTGGGGGTTTTACATTATTATTTAATAATAATTGTGTAAATTTTACTTTCATATCATCCAAGAGACACTTTTCTTTGAAACTGTAATGTGTTTATTTTCCTCCATGCTTTCTACTCCTTGGGTTTCTAAAAATGTTCCTATTTGGAAATCATGTCTCTCTTCTTATTATCATCATTATTCCTAATTGGAATAGGATTTATTAATGTAAAATCATAGTATTTTGATTATTCTATAAATTTTCCTTTATCATATCCACTTCCAATGTTTATTTACATATTATAAGGCGTTTTTTAAATATATTAATACATATTTTGATCTATAGACTCCTTTACAACTACTTTATTGGAACATCGATTCATTAGATCTTTTTATTTACTATTAATTTTTCTATAAAGGATATTAATTTATCTAATAGCCACTTGGCCTTTATTCTTTTTCCTTACCCACACTACATAATCTATATTTTTCCATTCTCTGAAAAATTCTCAAACTCTTGATAAGGAGTATTGAAAATCATGCTAATATTATTATCACTTTAATTGCTTTAATTTTATCTTTATTCAAAATTACAAATTTTATTAGGGGTTTTCATGGATTTATTATAGTGTTTTATGATGTGAATTCTCTTTTGATAATAGAATAATCAACTTCTATTTTTTGTGAAATCCATTTTCTATGGAGTTTCAGATGTCTTCATGTTTTTCTTTCTCTTAGAGCCATACTTAATGTTCTTCACATGGTTATTCATATGTTTGTATAGTGTTATTTAGTTATTATAATATATTTTATACTATTTTGAACTATTACATCATTAATCATAAAAATAAACATATAAATTTCATAAATAAAAATTATACAAGTATTTGTATCTAATTTTATAAGATAGACTCTTTATTTTTTGTGATGTATACATTTTTACAATAAGTTTTCTCATTTTTTAATCTCCATGAACCCTCATTTTTGTGACTTAAGAATCATCTATGATTGAAATTTTGTTACAATAATAAATTTACTTATACCCAAACCTCCATTAAAATAAAAAAATTCTATAAAATTATACACTTTTTATTTTAGGTTTACACTGTATAGATTTTCCATATTTTCTCTTTATTAATTTTGGGATTAAACCCCAATATTTTTTTCACCATTGAGAAATAATTTTTTATTTGATAATATTTTATCTACTTTAGATAATTAAATAATGTTTTTTGCATTTTTATCAACCAATTATTTCTAGTTTTCAATTTAGAACCTTTACGTGTACAGAAGAACAAATTAGTGAAATCAATAATAGTATGCCAACAGGTTACCGTTTTTATAGAGATATATTTAGATACTTATCTATATGATTTCAAGATCACTATTCCATCAATTTAATTATTTTTAAATAGATTATTCATGTATAAATATTATTTTGTAGCTTCTTTCTTTCCAAGTTCATTGGAAGTTCCATCTTGTGTAGGTTCTAAATTTTTCGGTTTTATTTTATGTTCAGCAAAATTTATTCTAGGATAATATTTTTGAATCTAAAAGGATCTCAAAATATCATGAAACTGTTTATTATATTTTTAATAATATATTTATGTATTTTCTTCACTCCTATAAATATTTATCATTTTTTCTTATTTTGTTTTCTTTAACCTCTAATTGGGTATTTTTGACATTTATGGTTTTTTAAATAACTTTTCAAATATATGGATTACATCTATTATAAAAATTTATATTATTCCTCTCTCAAATTAACTTATTTGAAACTTTTATTTAATAAATAAAATCTTTTCAGTAAATTTTTTTTACAGATTCTTCCTTTTCTTCCAAGATATCTATAAGAGAATTATACATTTTAAATTCTTACTTAGATAATCTTATGTATTTTGAGACTCCTCCATAACTTGTGAATTATCATCAAGAAGTCCCCAGGAAAAAACTTTTATATGAAATATCTTCATCAATAAAAATTTTCAAATACCTTTAAAATTGATAGTAAAGGTCTAAAAATTTTTGATAGACTCATCTTCTTTAAATTCTTCACATATTTTTCTAGTTTCACTAAAAGGATCATTATAGATATATTCAATATATAAAAATTTCTCACCTTTTTCCATCTCAATTGGGGATTTATCCATCTTTTCTTTATTTGATATTTTTATCAATCACTTTTACTATTTTTTATTCTTGTTCTTCATGTTTTAGTTGAAACCTTTCCTTCATTTTTAATAGATATGGATTCTATGTTTTTTTATCTGAGTAAATTCTCTATTTTAATAAATTTTTTACTTTATATAATCTTGAAAAAATAAATAGGAATAATTTATTTCAAATAATAGGTGAAATAATATTATATTGGATGGTTATTATAGAGCCTAGTGGATTATACCGACCCATGAGATGGGTGAATCATGAGTCATAATTTACTAAGTTTTATTTTCATTATAATTATCCCATCTTATACTTAAACATTTATCTAAGGTAAGAGAAATTTATTTGTAAATGAAAATGTGGCCCTCCCTTTTTATACAATATAGAATATGAAAATAAACAAAAAGAATAAATTTTTAAAAGGTCCAGCTTCTCTAGGAAAACCCACTCTTTTTCATTCATGTATATTTTCAATTCATGGATTTTGTTATCATTTTATAATTTTAATGATTACACTATAGTTATAAGTATCACACAATGTTAAAAAAGGATTCACCCGCATCCTTTTTATAACAATGACAACTAGGTCCTCCTGGCTGGATATGGAGTTGATTAGACATGCACCACTGGTTTATTAAAATTCATCAAATAAATGAACAAGACTTATTATGATAATATGTAATCAATAAAACTGAATTCATATTTCAATTATTCTTCACTTATTCTCTATGTGATTTAAAAACATAGTGGATCCAAATTTCTATGATTCTTTATGAAATTAGGTAGATATAACCAAAAACATTAGTCTCTTCTCAAGATCACTAGGATGATCTGTTTGTGCATTAGATTATGCATGAACAAAACCAATCTTCTTTCTCCATGCTTGTGAATTCAAAACCAATATAATCAAAAATAGTAACAAGATCTATTATTTTTCATTAACAGCCTTCTTCATCTATAAGTATTCTTAAAATATGATAATTTCTTTATGTAGGGTTACATTAAAAGTAACTCTTATTTTTCAATTACATTCAGATATATATAAAATAAAACATGAAATTCAAATATGATAAATCCTTTTTTTAATACATTACTTTTGAAATATGAATCTAATTTCACAATTTTGAACCACTACATTTCTTTTTACTCTTCTTATACTTATATACATAGTGATTCATGGATATATTTTCTCACATTCATCTGTTTTATATTAATAGGAATATATAAAATCAATTTTCTATAATATCCATCTTCAAAACTCAAGATATTTGATCATATAAAATTAAATATGTTTCCTTTAATCCTCTTGAATAGTAGGTTATGATTTCTTCATATCGCATTTAAAAAATCCTGGAATCAATATCATCACAAATCTTACATAAATCTTAATTGAAATATAAAATAAATTTTTATTTTAAAAATCATATATATATATATATATTATATAATTATCAGGAATATTATTTTGTTAAAAATTTATCAAAACTCTTTTAAATTCACTAGTGAGGTTTTCTCTTTTTAATTAGAAATCTAAATGTATTTAAATTCTTATTCAAAACACCCGTCAGGTTCTTACAAAAAAGTCTCATCAATACATGGATCATTTATTCACATGTTATAAATGAATTATAAATTCCCACATTCCACAAAAACTATAGTTAAAAAAATTGAAAACCATCATGTGTGTGGAAGAATGTATCATAAAGAATGAAATTATTGCCTCATAACATTACATTTTAGTATTATTCTTAAATTTTTCATGGATCCTTATACCACTAAATTATCATCATGAATCATGATACATGTATGATTATATTCTATCATGTAATGATAATATATGTGGATCATCACATTTCCCTCAATCTCCTACATTGATATCTATTCAAAATTATGTGTGAACATTTTTTCCCATTTCTATAAAAATAACACATATTTATGTATAAATAATATTTACGTAGCTCCTATAGTCTTGTTATGAAATTCAATCAAGAATAATAGTTTCCATTATATATATTATTATAGATTTCATATTTCATTTATACATCCTTAAAAATTCTTGGACGACCTTTACACCAATCTTTCATTCACCTTTGCGTGAATGGTGTAGTTGGGAATTCCTCTACATTGGAATTTGGCTACATGAACTTTCACCAATGTGAATGTTCTTTTTCATATAAACCAATGTGAACATTAATACACGTGGATAGGTCTATATGAATTTCATTATGTTGAGTATAAATTTACATGGTAGATACCAAAACATAGAACTAAACACATCTTGTTCAAACTCAACATGGATCACATCACTTGGATATTGTGTTATTATATTATTTGATCAGCAACATATTATAAGAATGTTATAACATCATGTAATATATCTATATTAGCCTCATAATTATATTAGTGGATTTATAAAAACACTATCATTTATGCATAATTATTGACAAAACATTTATCTGGAGACATATTCCTTTCAAACATAGATAAAACATATTGTAAACAACATGAAAATATCTTCTTTTTTGTGGTTGATTATATCATCTATTCATACTGTTGGTCATACCCTATTCTTTTAAATTATCAACTATTGTTCTTATGATATATGTGCACAAATATAATCTTATTGTAGCTGTTCAAAGTGATTGATCATAAAATTTGTGGTTGATAAATCTCAGGTTTCATAGTAGATCACCATGATTGATGTGATTTTTTAGAATCCCTCAATTAACATTGTAGATCCATCATGGCGGACCATTTCTTCATTTATATGATCCTAAAAACACAAATATTTATCATGTTAGATTACAATTTATTACAGTTCATACATCAAGTAGTGAGTCCAAACATCACATCTTGAAGAATATTAGATTAATTTACAATAGTTATGAAGCTTGTAGTTGGTTAAAACACATCTGATCAATCTATTTTTTTGGTTTTAAATTCTTTGATGAATCCAAATATGTATTTTTAATCTCATTATATTAATATTAATGCATTAATGCATTATCATATACACTTTATGATTTCATTATATTGTGACTTTTTCTACCTGAATTTTCATATATGATCTGAATTTTCATATGTGTGGAATTCAGTAACATAAAACCCAAACATAGTATGATTTCCCATAATAAATTCATTTTAAATTAGAACACATCAATTTCATATCTCAGAAATATTATTTTCTAAAAAACACATATTTACACCTACACTTGTTGACGATAAATGAAATATTTAGTGTGGAATATTGGTTTTAGGAATCTATTCCTTCAGATGTATCTCAATATTTTTGAGGGATAAAAAAAATTATTGGTGAATTATTTTATGTCTATGAATTTTTATGGGTTTCTATTGAGTATTTTCATATATAGGAATGACTATATTTTAATTGTAATTAAAAACCATTTTGTATGTTATTATAAGTGAGGATCACTCAGTACCTCGGTTATAGTAGTTTTCTAGGAAATTAAATATCAATTTTCATTTCATTGAGTAAAAATAACATATAGTTATTTCAATTATTACTTATCAAATTAGGTATTTTAAAATTATTTTCATATAAAATGAGATCACTTTTTTTTTTAGTTTTATGGATTCAGAATAAATTTTTATGTTGGTGCAATACCTAAAGTAGCATGCTAGAGCTAAATATATATCTAAAATATAGGAAAACTAAGAGATTAATTGTTAGTTTCTTCCATTATTTTATTATAAATAAGAAGTATATTTTTTTGAAGTAATATAAATTTTAATTTAATTCATGATGAACTTTTTATATTTTAGTGTACTTTCAATTTTATTTGTATTATACCCTCATGAATGAAAAATATATTGGTTAGTATCCCTATTGAGTGAGATTTATAGATATTTTCTAGTTTTTTTTTAATTCATAAGTTTTATTTTATGATATATTTTCTATAATATTAAATTTATCATATTATATATGTTTTGGTAATTAATATATGAAAATAAAATAGTAAATGAAATGTGTTTAACTAGGTTCACTTACCAATAATGAATCCAAATGAAATTAAATATGTGCCAATGTAGCTAAATAACTTTTATATTAGTGAATAATAATTTTTAATTATATATATATATATTGTGTTTCTTATTTTCGACTCTTTTTCATAACTTAAATTTCATCATCAAAGAGGAATTTTTTAATCTGGTTGTTATGTTTTAATATTCATTTTTGATATTATCATGACCAAATCAACAATATATTTTTATAAGGTTAGTCATATTATAATTCTTATATTTTAAAACAATATGTTGTATTTTTAACGTTATAATACTTAATATATATATATATATATATTATGATGTTTAATAGCATTTATAAGAAGACAGAAGCCACCTTTTAGTATGACTTAACTACTATTTTATATGATTGATTTATTTATAGATTTTTGTCTAAAAGTATATTTTATATACACTATCATGGTAAATGATTTGATAGTAAAGTTTTCACCATGTTTTCATCTACTATTTATCACTACATATACTATTTGATTTTTAGTTTCAAGTTATTGGGTATTGTATCTTAATATGTTTTTCAAAAAATATTTATGTTTCAACATTGGTTTTCAAAAACACAGTTGTTGAAAGTGTCATTTAACAACTGTTTTTATAAAAACCAACATGAAAAGTAAAATTCAATATCATTTATTATAGTTATTGGTGTGAAAAGTTTATATATAACTACATTTAGATGATATTTAACATTTTATTTTATAATAACTGATGTTGAAAGAATTGTTCTGTTTTAGTTTATAATAATCAATGTTAACAGCATATTTTTAATGATGAATTTATTCACATCAATTTTTAACCCTTGTTAAAAATGAAAATTAACTAATTTAAAATGGTATACATTATAATTCGGTATAATTATGATGACGGGGTAAATGATTAGTTGGGAAGTTATATTAATGGTTAACTTAGTATATTTTTCATTATACTATTGTTAGTTTATCATTGGGATGTTGAGGTTTTAGAAATTGACGAGGAAGTACAACATGGTTGCTAATTTATAAATTAAATTCTTCATACATTGTATCATGGAGAGTTGAATTATTCATGGTATAGCGATTGGGATCATTCCAAATATTACCATTTAGGATGAAAACACTCAATAAATATTCTAGATCCATGGAAATGTGGATTTCATAATGATAAAATGGGATGAGATGTTGTATTCTTATGATGATCCAGAAAATTAATTTACAGTTTTGTGTTTTTTATATGTATTATAATATAGTTATGATATGTATAAGGGGTAAATTATTATGTTATATTGGATGTTCATTTATATAGATATCATAATACTCATATAGTGTTTTTCATTCCAAGGGATGTTGTATCCCCTTATGAAAATTTTATTTTGTTTATATATATTTAGTTACGGGATATTACATTCCCTAGGGATATTGTATACCCTAAGAGGTTTATTTCATAGTAATAGGGTAGTAAGGGACCTATTGATATTATTAATTTTAATATGATCTCATACATATATGTTTTATATAGTTTATTTAGAGTTTTATCCTAGTGAGATCAGATTTGTTAGAATTACCATGCGGGATGGATTATATATATATTTTTTATTTCATAAGATATTTAAAATGATTTATTTACATTTAAATGATTTTTTTGAGGTGGAACATAATTGTAAATGTAGTAACATCTTATGGGATCCTATCGTACATATGTCAATTGTGACAGGACCCCACTGCAAATAGCCTTAGACTAAAAATAATATTGAATTTTTTTTTAATATACCATTATAAAAAAAAATTTCAGAAAGATTCATTAACCCCGAAAAAATATTTTTCCTCCAAATATAGAAAAGAATGTATTTACCATGGAATAAAATTTCAATTTCAATCTGATATTTTTTTATATAAAGTCAATTCATTCATAGATATCCTATTACGAAAAAAATGGTATTCCACTGAAAATAACTGAATAAATATAAATATACATATGTATATATATATATATATTAAAATTTAAAATTTCAAAAATTAATGGAATAAAAAAAGAATAAAAAAATTAAAAAAACTTGAATTAATAAAATGATTTAAAGATTAATTAACATCCTTACACATAATATATTCATACAAAACTCATCAATTTTTCTTTCAAAAAAATATATCGATCACTGTGGAGGTGGTGGAACGTCTAGAGGCCTAGGAGGGTGTAAACCCATCCCTCTATCGCGAAAAGGTTAATACATGTAATCAATAATCTTCTCAGGATACTACTCCATCCACTAATGTTTTTATTCCTCCTCCTACTACTAATGTCAATGAAGCCCCTCATTCTCTCTAGGAAAAGTCTCTATAACCCCATTTTGAGATAAGATCTTCCTCCCATACTATATATAGATTACAAGTGAGTCTCTGAAAAATATTTCCTTAAGCTAGAATATGACCATATAGTAGTTAGATAATTACTTTTGGGAATCAGTCTTGAACCGATGCCAACCATTCTTTCTTTGGCAAAAACATATTGACTCACCTTCATCACAGCCGCCTCATAAAATCCTAGCACACTGGTGTCCTAACCATTAGTCTCGGTCTTAATATTATCATTTGTGTGAGATTTCATGGTCTCATATCAATCATTAATATAAAATTTGAAATTAAAATAAATAAAATATTAATTTTATTTAATTTTAAAAAATTAAAAATTATAATTACCATAATCTGATATTGTCAACCACTGATAATATCTCTAGTGATAGGTGTAGTTTAAATCCTCCAAAACAAAAAAACACTAAATAACATTGGGGGTACTCAAATGCCTATATGAATATAAAATAAAAAAATTACATTTAAATTTTATATAATTTATTAAATAAAATTAGTTACCATAGGTATTTAATGTATACTAAATATATGATTACCGGCTTCATTTATGACCTCCCGTATTCCACGATTCTACTGGACTAATGAAGATATCCTCTAAAAACAAACCCCAATACTATTGGAGAATAGTCTATCCCAAATATGATATGATATTTAATTAGTCCAATGGATATAGTAAGACTTCTCAATAACTATGGATCCATATTTCTCCAGGACTCTCTTTATCAGATTGTGAAAAAATGGGATAAAATTATCATGCATAGAGATCTCCCAAGATTCTCAAATAGGTTATCTCATTCCATATTCAATGGGATACCATAAAACCTAAAAATTAATTAATAATATCATACTAATAATTAAATAATTTTTAAAATATGTTTTATTTATTTAAAAAATATCCAATGATAGATAATGCGATTATGAGAATCAATGCGAATCATATACCATAACACCCATGGTGTGGAAAAACAAATCAATAAACTTTCACCCATGTCAAATTCCTATATGTGAAAATCTATGGAAAGAAAATAATCAAAAAACTATTACCTAAATAATAAAATGGGAATTTTCTAAAATGCTAGATTGAAAAAACCATCGCATACGTGGATAAAAACATTGAGGTGAAAGTATCATAAGAATAAGATCAAGAATCGTTAATCTTGTTATACCAAAACCATTTCAAATTAGTGATGAACTTTAAATAGCATATGGGTTGGATGATGTGGAATTAGACTGATCACGGAGAAGAAAAAACTCTTTTAGGATACAAAACATCTCATCATAATTTCAAATCTCTTGGTTTTAACTAAGTAACCCTTCATTTACATATTTTAAGTACATAAAGTGTTTGGGTGAAGCTTGGGGGTGTTGGAAACCTTTTTTAATTTTTTGTCCCATTCCTATAGGTGCACAGTTTTAGCACAATTTTTAGAAATCTTACATCACATATAGGAAATAGTTCATGGTGAGACAAGGGATAAAGGGAAGGCACATTGTTCGTAAAAACTATGAAAAGTGGAAGATTCACCATTTAAAAGTTTGGAACATAGTTTTCAAACCTTATGGTACAACCATGTGAGGCTCTCCTTGAGGTGATGACTGGATCATGGTTAGTGAACTATTTTTCCTTTACATGCAACTAACAGTGTATAGTTTAAAAACGAGATCCTAAAAAAAGTTGGTATGGGTTTGGATTAAGTTTGAACCCAAAAATTATTCTCAAAACCAACCCTAACTTTATATTTTCTCCTCCCAAAGGTTTTGGAATAATTCTTGAATTTAATTTTAAGAAATAAAAAGGAATATATTGGTGCATTGAATCCCAATTCCCATGGTTTGTCATCGTTTATGTTAGTTTTTAGTGGGTTTTCATATATCTAATTTCATCCATCCCTCTACTTCATGCATCTTAATTTGTGTGTATATATATAAGATTTTTTCTATAAATCTTGGTTATATTTTTCTTCTTTTATGATATGGGAAGATATTTAAGGTGTATTTTTGGAGATTTAACCAAGTGTTGTGGGAGTTTTCATGCTATTTTTTCATTTTCACCATATTTCATGAAGTTGGTGGATTCAATATTGACTCCTCATCCTAAAACATAATGTCTTAGTTTTAAATTTTATAAATTGATTAGAATTAAAGGTTAAATTTTTGTTAAAATCATGGTAGAAACCCTCTTTTATGATGGTTTGAGTAGTTTAAGGATTTTTGATGAAATTGTGGAATTATGGAAAGTGGGTATGACATGCGATTTATATTCATTATTTTAAAATTTTGATTTTAAACTATAGACTTTATGAATTTTTGGTAAATGGTTTAATTAATATGTTTTCAATAAAAGGAAAATTTCATTAAAATGTATTAAAATTGTTTGTTTGAAATGGTTTTCAATAAAAGAATGGTTTTATTGAAATGGTTTTAACTAGATGGTTTGAAATGGTTTAGGAATATATGGATTTCATGATTTTATATTACATAATATAAGGCTTGGATGAAATATTAGTTGGTTCTTTCTTCCAAATTTGTAATGGAACATGAGATTTTAATTACCTTGTCACCATTTGGTATACAGATGAGGAAGCGCTCATGACTATGGAATAATCATATTGAATCATTCATGTGTGGATGCATGGGTTTATATATTAATATGGAATATTCCAAAAATAGAATATGAAATGGTGTAAAAGAACTTGTTTGGTTTATTCCTTTTAAAAATGGTTTTGGTTAGAAGACCTTTTTATCTTATAAATAGTTTTGGTTTTTTGATAAACTGTTTTAAATTTATTTTTAAAATGTTTTATGTAAATTTTTTATATAAATTTTCTAACATGTTCTATTCTAGTGGTGTGAGTAGGGACGTCATTGGGAGAAATCCTACTGAGTTTCATTGCTCTCCCATACTTTGTACCTTTGGTGATTTTGTAGATATCATTAATCAAGACATCAAAAAGCTAAACTATCAAACTTATTTAGTGGTGAATCCTGATAATTTGGATGTTTTGTGGAGTTGGAACATGGAACATGTTGTAGATTTTGAGTTTTGTGGATTTTCATTTATTTATTTTAGTTTTCTTCCATTATATAATTTGATATTAGTTGTATTCTATTGTGGTACGTTTTCATTGTCAGTTTTGATATCAAAAGTTTTAATTTGATTTGTTTTACATTTTTATCATGAATCATGTAGTAGTTATTTGGTTATATAATGTTTGGTTGGGTTATTATATTTTCATAGGGAAAATCATCCCCTATCAGGTAATTAATCCCTTGGAAATTATTTGCAGCCATTAGAATATGAGGGATATCACTTAAGGCCATGTAATGTCCTTCTACATTCTCAAACCAATGAGGAGGGTTGGGATATTGCAAGTGCATTCAGGTTGTTCATTCCTTGACCATCAAGTGGTCGTCAATTTTTTCAGTCCTGGAGTTGAAATTCATTCTAGTTTATTCCTTTAGTTGGGATTGTAGAAAATATTAGTATTGTCAAAACATGAAATTTAGAGCATAAAAATGGGTAGATAACCTATTTATGGTGAACTTCAAGTTACTAGGGAGTTGGGTACATAAGTGTTTTATAGAACATCATAAAATTATTATCTCATGGTCATGGGAATATTCAATGAGAATATCATGACTTGAATTATAGAAATGACTTCCAATTAGGTGTGAATATTTCATTTTGATTAAATATTCACAATTTTCTAGAAGATTTTTGATATTTGAAAAATTTTATGGACCTTTTCAAATGTGTGACATTGATAATTTATGAAATTGTAATTTTTAAAATTTTATGGTTTTAAAAATCTTGGGAAATTTTAAAAAAATTTAAACATGGAAAATATTGAATTTTTTAAAAAAAATGTTGTGATTGTGTGGTGTGGTAAAATTTAAAATTGTCAACCCTTCAGTTTCTAGAGAGTGAGACTAATTGAATAGTTTTGTTCATAGAAATGGCACCTAGTTGGTGTCATTGGAAACAACTAGAGGATGCGTCTAATAACATGGTTTAACTTGATCTACAGGTAAACCAATAGGTGGTTTACATTATTTTTCGTGGTTTACAAGCTATAGATAGAGGGAAATGAAGAGATAACTAAGGTAAGTGGATCACTATGTCTAGTTTTAGAAGAAAATTCCACCCATTTGTTGTGTTGATTCAGAACCATATAATGAAGTGGTGTGGTTGAACATGCTGAATTAAAATTTTGATTTCCGTGGAACACTAATAGATCTTAAATTCAAGATAATGATATGTATCCCAGAGGCTATTGAATGAAAATGGTTGGATTTAGTAGTTCATGTGAAATTAGACCAAGCCCTGGAAAGGGAGGATTTTGAAGAATTATCCAACAAACAATTATATCCGCATATGTTCAGGGTTATAAGAAAAATGTAATTATTTTTCTTGAAATAGAAAATCATAACAATAATAGAGTATTATACTGAATTCATGAATTTAGTTCACTATGCACCCAATGTTGCTTCTAGTGAATCCTTGAAGGAACACATCTTTGAACCAGGGTTGAGTTAGGGGATTTAATCAATGGTTGATGTGATATGTATTACAAATTATAACGATATGGTCAATAGAGTGAAAGTAGATGAAAGGGAAATCCCATGAACTATTGGTGGGGGTCATGTTGATACCTATGATAAACATTGGGAACTCTAATGATGGGAACAAAATGAATAGGGGCACATATTTCCAAGGTAGTGGAATGACACTAAATATTACTATGGGATCGATGAGTCATCTACCAAGACCCATGACTAAAGTTGGATTTTTCCAATGTCATTCCATCATCTAAATGAAGGGAGAGTGTATGTCACCACCGAGAGCACGCCATGATTGAAACAAAATAGGGAATCTTCAGTGCTAATTCTGCATTACTCTGAGGTTGGGTATTCGAGACACTACTTAGGTGTTATAGGGGTCACATGATTTGACGGGATTAGAGCTTCATTATAACTCTATTCATTAGAATAGAGAAATCCATGGTGATTCTAGGAATACCATGAATCCAAAAAAAGAATATCTAAATAGGAAAATATGGAACAAAGTGTCATGAGCATGAAATTATGTGGAGCTGAAAATGTTAACTTGGATGATCAATCTAGAACATCTAAAGGGAGAGGTATGATTCTTTTGAATCCTACCACTTTCTATGCTTTGTTTGATATGGGTAAATTTAATTAGTTTATTACTTCATATTATTTTTATTTGATTAGTTTAAATGTTTAGATGATTCCTTTGGTGTTGAAACATCAAATACCTCTTGGTCAAAGAGAATTTAAAGCCATTATGTGTAGATAATGTTATATATTGTTTTATAGAGTGGAGCTGTTATGGGTTTATCTAGGCTATAAATGGATGTCTATGACATAATCTTGTGTATGGATTGGTTGAAAATAGTGAAGGATCACATCGACTATTATATACGACAAATAGATTTATGATTTATGATGGCATTAATCATCTCATTAGAGGGGGATAAAATGTAATGGAAGGTGAAATGGGCTTGTTGGCACCAACATATGGAATGATCAAGTACAAGTTGGTAGCATTGACATTGTCATCTATGGAGTAGATTGTGAATATCTATTTTCTATTTTTTTGAATATTTTCAGAATATTTTTACTGAAACTTTCATAGTGTTTACATCCATGAGAGAAGTTGAATTTATGATTGATCTCTTTCAAGGGACCACTCCCATTTACCTTCTCTCAAACCGGATGGAAAAAATAGAATTATGAGAGCTGAATGTTTAGTTTGGCGTGTTGGAAAGTGATGGGTTCATTCCTCGTAACTTGTCTCTATGGGCAGTACTGGTATTTTTGTCAAAAAGGGGGATAGAACTCATCGGTTGTATATAGATTATCATATTCTTAACCAAAATATGATAAAAAATCATAATCCAATTCCACACATTGATGATTTTTCGATCAATTTAGGGGAGCTCAGTGGTTCTATAATATTTAATTCTGGTCTGGATATCACTAATTCTGGGTTTAAAAGAAGGATATACTAAAAATAGATTTCATAAGTAGATATGTCTTTTTTGAATATGTGTTAATGCCTTTCAGTCTTATGAATTCACTATAAGTCTTTATAGAATTGATGAATCAATTATTTCAAAGGTATATTGATTCTTTTTTTGTGGTCTTTTTGTATGACATATTATTGTATTCAAGGGAAATGGTTGAACATGAGAAACACTTGAAGAAGGTGTTGGGAATCTTGTCGGATCATCTTTATTATGCCAAATTATGAAATAACAATATTTTGGATACATGTGGTATGTTTACATGGACATGTAATATCTAAATATATAGTTGATGTGTATCCGTAAAAGATAGATTCTATTAACTCTTTGAAACTGCTAACGAATATCATTAAGATACACAATTTCCTTGGTCCAGATAGTTATTATCGATTCCTTTTTGTGAAGTTTTTCACAACTAGCTTTCGAAATGAATTCTCTGACAAATAAATCTTTTTCATTATAATGGAATGATGAATGTCAGTATTATTTTCAAGAGTGTAATTTTTTCCATAAATCATCACCAATATTTATTTTTATAGAATTAGGACAAGGGTAACTGTTGTATTGTGATGCTTTAAGATCAGGATGGGTATGTGTTCTCATACAGGGAGATCATGTTGTTGCTTATGGCTCTAGTCAGTTATGGTTCCATGAGAAGAACTAACCAACACATGATTTTTAGTTAGCTTTCATAGTACATGCAATGAATACATGGTATCATTACCTCTTGGGTTAGAAATTTACATTTTTTAAAAATCATAACTGAATGAGGAATATTTTTCTACCAAGTGAATTGAATATAAAATATATATGAGGTATAGATTATTTTTAAATGTTCAAATTTGAAAAGATGTATATATAAGGTCAAGGAAATATGGTGTCATAATCATTTATCAGAATGTCATATGATTAGTTGAAAAAAGAGGCATTAGATCAGTGATAGTTGATGTCAATGATAATAGACATGAACACAGAATGTGAATACTGATGTGATTTTATGGTTTTATTTTTTATTTTAGTTTTTTCCTAATTAAAAATTTAATTTTTATTATTCAAAAACTTTTAAAGAAAAGGTGACATACCACAAGTCCAACAATGAAACGAAAAGACAAATCCATTAAAGGATCATTTATACATACCATATTTAATCTCCTTAAATGATTTCCAAGTTATATTATTTACCTATGTTTCTGGTTCATCCATTAAGAGATCTTTGAACTAAAATATAATCTTCTCCCAATACATCATGTACTCCTCAAGTATTATCTTCCAATTATTGAATCTCTCAACTAAAATTAGGTCCCTCTTATCGATCCATGTATATTTATCCTCATTGAGAGTCAACTTTAATGACCTCCCCATCATTCTGGAGGCTTCTACATCAGTATCATTAAGTGAAAAAACATGTTCAGCCACTTCTTCTTCCGTTCTCATATGAAATTCCGATAATTGATCAAACACATCACTTTACAGCCTCTTCTGACAAGAATCCTTGGAGAAAAGGGGGTATCACTATCCATCTGCTTGGATTTCAACTTATTCACTTATCGTATCTTCATTTGAGGTGAGGAATACGAGTAATACTTTATCTTTTTATGGATATCCTTATGGATCCTACTTATCCTCAGGCTTGGGAGCTTACCACCATGAACCTCATCTGTTGTTTTCCTCAAAAATAGCTAGAATAGTCATCATTAGATGCATTCTTTGGGGTCATATGCCCGTCAATGAGGGGGAGAACATTGAGGGATGAAAGCTTGATGAGATTTTTGTATTATGGTTTCAAGATTGGATGGTCGTACCATTCAATTTTCATGAACATATTTTTCAGGCTTACTACAATTTGAGATGGTCAGTTCATCCTTAAATACAAAAGATTTATAAGGCGTTGAAATCAATATTTTTTTGGATCTTCTTGAAAAGTATGTTGAATGGGTTTGTTTTGATACTCTAATGTTAATGCATAATATCATCAACCATCTCGTATGTGGTAGTATTTACTTATATCTATTTGGAAATTAGACAATATGGCTCTATAATTTTTAATAGGTCTCCCAAGAATGGTTGGGAAACATGATTCCATATGAATTATAGTAGATAATATCAAAAAATTCATCCCATTTAATTTCTATCCATGAATCTCATATGATAAATGGATTGTTAAAAATATATATATACATGAATTGTTAAAGAGGTATTGTGTACCATTTTTAATAGTGTCAGACATAAATATGTGTTTTACGTCTCATTTCTATAAATCCTTATATAAAGCCTTTGGGACTTAGGTGACCATGATTATGATGCATCATCCCTAGAAGAATGGACATTCTAAAAGGATTATACAAGAATTAAAAGACATGTTGTTGTAGTTTATAATATATTTTGATGACTCATGGAAAGAGAATGTACCATTAGTGGAGTTATCATATAACAATAGTAATAAAGACACATTACATATGAATCCTTTTTTAGCATTATACGAGTGACCTAGTCATTCTCCACTTTGATGTGTGGAAACAAGTGAAACTTCATTAGTATGGTCGGAACTTGTCCAAAAAACAAATGATAAGATTCTATTGATTAAGAATTAGATGGATATGGCTCAGAGTCCTTATAAATCATATGAGGACCATCGGAAACATAAATGTTCATTCTTGGTGAGTGATCATGTGTTCTTTTGGATCTCTCCCAGTCATGGGCATTGTTATTTTGGAAAGTATAGAAAGATATCTTCTAGATACATATTCCCTTTTGAGATATATGAATGGGTTGGTAATGTGGAATATCAGTCATATTTACCACCATAGTTCAGTGTGGTGCATAGTTTGTTTCATGTATATTAGCTGAAAAAAGTATCAGCTTGATCCTGGCCATGTGATTTGATGGGATCATGTTGACCAAGAGCTTGAATTTTTGTGTGTACATGTGCCCATACAGATTGTGGATATGCAATAGAATGTCCTGGATGAAAAAAGCATTAGTCTAGTGTGGGTGTTTTGGAAACATGGTCAAATTCAAGAAGATACTTGGGAACAAGAATAAGAAATGGTTGAGAAATGGCCTGGACTATTTCAGAATAGCAGTGGTTTTCTACTTTTTGGGGGTGGAAAGTCCACTGGTTGGGAGAATCCAGTACCCCTAGTTTTCAATACGAAGAACTTAATTTATTTTTTATGTATATAAATTTCTTGGGTGATGTTTTGAAGGGTTTTGAAATATTTTGAAATATTTTTTGAGATTGTATATAGGAGAACAGTTTGTGGAAACTTTGCGACTCCAACAGGAAACCGTGCACATTGAAACATGGATTAAGGAAAAGATGCACTGACAGACACATGGTTTATCCAAACCATGAGGGACCCGAGGATATACTGTGAACAATACTATAATGTACTTTTTAAAGGTTAGAGCATAGATTTCTAACTGTGCAGGTCAATTGTGTGAGTTTCTACTTGTGGTAGTGGCTGGCACACTGTTTTGCCTAACCGTGTGACAAACCGTGCACATCCTAAATAAGTGTACCTAGGTTTGGATTAAGTTTTAAACACTGTTTTTTACTCTAAACGGAACCTAACTTAAGAATTTATCCTTCAAATGGATATGTGATATTTTACCATCAAATTAGAAGAAATCCATCAACCTTTATTTGAGAGTTAAAGACTGATTCTTGTGGTAATTCCTCTTTTATGGTTGTTTTTTTGTTTTTATTAGATTTATATTCCTCCCTCTATCTGTTTCACAGATCTGGCCTATTGTAGATAGATATAAGTTTTTTTCTCAGCATGGTTAGATTTTTATTTTTTTATGACATGGGAAGATATCTGAGGTAGGTTTTCTAAAATTTAACCTGTTTTGTGGGTGTTTTCATTCTATTCTTCATTTTTGTCATATTTCCAAAAGTAGGTGGATTGACACTCAATTACTCTTCTTATAACATAAATTATTTTTTTTCAAATTATCTAAATTTTTAGAAATTGAATTTGAAAATTTTGTGGAAATCACTGTAGAATCCCTCTTTAGTGATGGTCTGATTAGCTTATGGATTTTTGGTGAAATCGCGGATTTGTTGAAAGTGGGTGTTCAATGTGATTTTTTTTCATCATTTTATAAAGATAATTTTAATATTTGGATATATTTTATTTTTGGAAAATGGTTTAATTAATCTTTTTCAATAAAAGGGTGGTTTTATTGAGATGTATTGAGATGTCTTTCTGATAGGATTTTAAAAAATGAATTGTTTTATTGAAATGGTTTGAATTGGTTCATTTAAAATGGTTTTTCTTCAAATGGTGGGTGTGTGTAAATATTTAATTTTACTAGGCCTATTTGAAATATTCCTTGGTTCTTGGTGACAAATGTTTAATGGAATATGGGATTTTAATAAACTTTTGATGATTAGGTTGATCGATGAGAAACTGCTCATTAAAATTGAATTTTCACAATGAAGCATGCATGTGTGGATGTGTGGGTTCATGGATTGAAATGGGTTATGCCAAAGGGGGAATATAAAATGGTGTAGAAGAACTAACTTGGTTGTTTCCTTGTAAAAATGTTTTTGTTTGGAAAAATATTTTTCTTATATTTTTTTTGGTTTTTGACAAATTGCATTACATTTATTTATATAAATGTATTAAATAAATATTTTATATATAAATGTGCTAACATGTTTGTTGAACCCTCTATGTGATAGTTATTTTAACAATCACAAATCACTGTTTTTATATATGTCAATTTAGTCAATTATTCAATCTGTTCTAAATGGGTTTATATATGTTTAATCATGTCTACATATCATTATATATGATTATTTAGGGTCTACTATTGACCTGGGAGTATTCTGGATTACACAGACACTTTGTGAGAATTTCATATTTTTGACTCACTGTTAGTTATATTTTTGACTCACCGTTAGTTATATTCTTGAGTCACTGATAGTTAAAGGAATGAGACTCTGATGACAATAGTTGCACCAATGACAATGGTCACACCGATGAAAACAGTCGCATCGATGATACAACTGTCAAGCCGATGATGATCACATGACCTACCGAAGCCGATGCTGATCACATGACCTACCGAAGTCGATGCTGATCACATGACCCACTGAAGCCGATGCTGATCACATGACCTACTGAAGCTGATGCCGATCAGTTGACCTACTGAAGCCGATGCTGATCACATGACCTACAGAATTCTATGCTGATCGCATAACCTACCGAATCCAATGCTGATCACATGACCTACCAAAGCCGATGCTGATCACATGACCTACCAAAGCCAATGTTGATCACATGACCTACCGATACTGATGCAAATTCAAATAAACTACCAATCTAATGAATCACCGATAGTCATGAAAACTTATTGAATTTTTATTAACTCTTTTTTAATTTCAACGGTCATATTTGCTTAATTTCATGCACCTGCTATAAATTAATGTTGGGTATTAGATGTCAGGGAACCGTACCTTGTACCTATCAAAAAGTAATCATTCCCTTTGATGGATCTCAAGGAATAGAAAGGAAGATCGAACTACAGACAGGATATACCTATACCTACAAAAAAAAATACATAGACATAGACACATAATAATACGAGTGTGTATGTGTGTGTAAAGACCCAAGAAACAAAAGAAGAACTTGAAGAACACCTATGAAAACCAGGGAGCTTCGAGAATATAATTCACCTGGAAAAAAAACTGAAGCTAAGCAGATGTGCCCACTGAACATCATATGCACAAGGCTGAATAACTGTAGCTGAGAAGAAAAAAACCCTCTGTTTTGTGTCATCCTCACCAAAAAGGACTCAAATAACATCTACAACATTTGAATGAGTCCATATCTCATCAGAAATCACTCATAGAATTCTAAACTCCTTATCCATTTATTTTCTCTATAGTAAACCTTTGATTAACATTTTGAGCAGTGTGTGTGTGTATATCTTTTTAGAAACACACTGACTTCTGGGCTTAACTGAAGGATACTAAATCCTCACTCCAAACTTTTTACACCTTATTTTATCCCACTGTGAATTGTGGAAGAGGTCAAGTGTGTCCTTGAAAACCAGTGTGCTATTGTTTAGTTTTCCCACGTAGAACTGTGGTAGAGGTCTGAGGACCTGAACAGTCTGAGCACTATTGTAAAACCCCTGATCTGGGGTGTGGATCATAGTTTATATAAACTATTTAAGATGACTAAGTCTCGGCTTGATACTGAACCTCTTGTTTTAAAATTGCTGTGCTTTTTTTCCTTCGATAAAACTATGTTGAATATTCTGCTGGTAAGTACTTTAAATATAAATTTGATTTATAGAAACTCTAATATTTGAACTAGAAAGTGTTTGTAATTATTGTGAACCAGTATGTTAGATTCAAAATATAAATTAATCTTTAGATTAAGTTAACTGAGAAGTAATCAAACTTTGAGAAACTAATTGAACATTTACAATTTTTATAAATTCACTACAGTTTAACTTGTTTTATGAATGGGGGAATTTTAATAAAAATATTTTAAATAGAAATTTTTAATTTAAACTCAATTAAAACCCCTCTTGAGTATCCACCCTGACTAACATTTGGTATCATAGGGAGGTTTAATGTTTTTCAAACTACTCTATTTGTGATAAGTTTTCCACTGTGATTTTAGTTGTATCTTAAAGATCTTAAAATATATGTTATTTATAAATTTTTATCTCTATAAATACATTTGTTAAAATCTAATTATGGATAAAATATTAGAAGGTGTATCTACCAACATGCCACCCATCTTTAATGGTGTTAATTTTGACCAATGGAAAATAAAAATGACAATTCATCTAGAAAATATGGGATTTGACAGTTAGACTACCATAGAGACTCAATATAAGATTCCAGAAACTGTTAGAAATACATGGGATGAACCTACTAAAGCAGCTTACAATAATATTTGTAAAGCAATGAATTCCCTGTATTGTTCTTTAAGAGATGAAGAGTTTAATCAAATATCTTCATGTAAGATTGATTATGAAACATGGGACACTTTAGCTGTTTCCCATGAGGCCACAACTAATGTTAAGGAAATGAGATTGAATACCTACACTATTAAATATGATAATTTTAAAATGAAGTCAGATGAACCTATTTCGGATATTTATATCAAGTTCAAAAAAATTGAAAATACAATGAGCACACTTGGAAAGGCTATTCCAGCTAAGGAGCAGATTATGAGAATACTCAGATGCTTTCTAGAAATATGGAGAGGCACATCAGTTTCAATTAAAGAATATTTTGACATCGGTGCTTTTCATGTCAAGGAACTCATTGGTAAGTTAATGATATACGAGGAATAACTAAAAGTAAACAAGGAAGAAGATGACGAACCAGGGAAGAAGTCTATAACTTTCAAGACTTCTACTTCAAAACTTAAGGACAAAGGGAAACATCAAAGTGAATGTGATAGCTCAAGCTGTGAGGAAGGTGCATCTGACAGCGATGCTGAAATGGATTAGATATCCTGACGATTTAAGAAATTTTATAGGTAGAAGAAGTTTTTCAGAAAATAAAACTATAAAGGAAAATATGACAACAAAGGTCATTGGAAGAAATATTGGAAAAGGACTGATAAGGGTGATGACATAGTCTGCTACGAATGCAAGAGAAAAGGACATGTGAAAGTTGATTGTCCTAAATTAATGTTCAAGAATAAATATGACTCTAAGTACAAAAAATACATGAATGTTATGAAAGAAACCTAGAGTGCTTCATAAGAGAGTTCAAGTGATTCCGACTCCACTCAGGATGAAAAATCTCAAAAATCTATTATGTGTGTCATAACAAACACATCTGAGGTAACATTGGATACTCCTACTTAAAACTCTTATTATTTAGGAGAAAATTTTGATTCTTAAAACATTTATAGTGAAGATTTATTTGAATACTATAATATGATTGAGGATACCTTTAATGAGATGAAAGAAAAGTATAAAGCCTTAAAGAATCAATATGCACTAACTAGCATTGTTAAATCTACACTAGAAGTAGAAAAGTAAAAGAATGCTCAACTACTTAAAGAGAATACTAAACTAAAATTTTCTAATGAGGAACTCATGAATGATTTGGAAACATTTACTAATGGAAAGGACATACTTACACAAATTCTAGGAAAAAAAGTGGCACCAAAGTATACTACTGGTTTAGGTTATCATCCTGGACAAAGAAAGATTACAAAAAATAAATTCATTCCTAAATATAGACTATATGCTGCTAGTCCTACTTCTGAAAATTCATATGCATCAACTAGCTATTCACATATTAATAGATCAAAAAAGGTTTATCTATAAAAAACTATTGATTTTGTTAAGTATATGAGACCCATTAGAAAAATCTGGGTACCAAATGTTTTTCTTGCTAACCTTTCTGGAACCAAGAAAATCTGGGTACCAAAATCATTTTCTATTTAAAATTGTTTTGTAGGAAACCTTCCTGAAAAGTTCCTATAGGAAGTCAGGGTATTTGGACAGTGGATGTTCAAGACACATGACAATAGATTTTTCATGCTTCAAAATCATAATCAATGTTGATGGAGGATATTCACCTTTAGTGATAAATCTAAAGGGAATATCCTTGGCCTAGGTCAATTTGGTAACACTGATTCAATTTTAATCTTTAAAGATTTATTTGTATATGGATTAAAATATAGCTTGTTACATATTTCTTAGTTATGTGATGATGGTTTTAATGTTAAATTTGAAAATGATTCTGGTAATGTTTTTAATTCTTAAAATGTTTTATTATTTTCTTCCTTAAGAAAAAAAAATGTATATGTTGTAGATTTGAATTCTTTAGCTATGTAGAATATTACTTGTTTAAATGATTTTCATAAAGAATCTTGGATTTGGCACAGAAGATTAGGACACTCTAATATACATTCACTTAGAAAACTGACTAGTAAGAACTTAGCTAGAGACCAACCTAAACTTGAATTCCCAACTGATAAGGTTTGTAATCCCTATCAAAAGGGAAAGCAACAGAAAGTTTCTTTTAAATCAAAGAAGGAAGTGTCAACTTCTCAACATTTCTAGTTGGTTCACATGGACTTGATTGGACCTTCAAGATTTTCTATTTTAAATTGGAAGCACTATGTTCCAGTAGATGACATTTCTAGATATTCTTGGGTATACTTTTTATCTCTCAAAAGTGAAGTTTTATCTTACTTTATTAAATAAAACAAGTCTATAGAAAACATTAGTGGACTTAAGATTAAAACCTTGAGAAGTGATCATGGTCATGAGTTTGAAAATAATTATTTTGAATCTTACTTCTCACATAATGGCTATAATCACAACTTTTATGCCCCTCGGACACCTCAACATAATTGTGTAGTAGAAAGAAAAAATAGAACCCTTCAAAAAATTTCAAGAACTATGCTAAATGAATTTGATGTACCTATTTATTTTTGAGCTGAAGCTGTCAATACAACTTGTTATATTATAAAAAGAGTCTTTACTAGACCTATTCTTAAGAAAACCCCTTATGATCATTAGAATAATAGGAAACCTAAACTTAGTTACTTCGAAGTTTTTGGTTGCAAAGTCTATATTCTGAATACTAAAGATAATCTAGACAAGTTTCCATCCAAGAGTGATGAATGAATCTTATTAGGATATTCAATTACTATCAAAACCTATAGAGTTTTTAATAAGAGAACCAAATATGTGGAAGAATCTGTTCACATCAATTTTGATGAAACTGATCCACATTGAATCTAAACTGGTTGTTGAATATACTAAATAAGACTTTTCTATTTTAAATCTTAATGATAAAGATAGTGGACCTGTTGTAAAGACAACCAGTTCTAGAAATACAACAAAACCTACTTATGTTGAACCTGAACCTAGAGAAGAACCTGAAATTTCTAGTCTTACCTTTACTAGATCAACTAGGATTTTAAATAACCGTCCTTTAGATGTAGTTGTTGAGAACCTAGATGAGGAACACAAACTAGAGCTTCTCTGAGAAATTAGGTTGAACATTAAGCCTTTCTTTCACAACTAGAGCCTAAAAATATCAATGATGCAATCAATGATGAATTTTGGGTGAGGGCAACGCAAGAAGAGTTAAATAAATTTGAACGGAACAAAGTCTGGGAATTAGTAGAAAGACTTAAGGACACCTTGAACATAGGCACTAAATGGAATTTTTGGAATAAAATTGATGAATCTAGAAACATCATTAGAAACAAAGATAGATTAGTTGCACAAGTATACAATCAAGAAGAAGTAGTAGACAATGAAGAATCCTTTTCACCTATTTCTAGATTAGAAGCCATTAGAATATTACACGCTTATGCATCTCATCTGAATTTCTAGTTATATCAAAGGGATGTCAAAAGTGCAATTCTAAATGGTTTTATAATTGAAGATGTTTTTGTTGAACAACCACCTATATTTACAAACCCTCATTTTCAAAATCATGTTTTTAAACTTTTTAAAGATTTATATGTTTTAAAACAGACTCCAAGATCTTGGTATGGTAGACTTACATATTTTCTTATTTATAAATGTTTTACTAAATGAAATGCAGATCCCACTATTTTTATTAAAATAATTTCTTGAATATATTTTGATTGTACAAATCTATGTTGATGATATTATATTTGGATCTTCAAAAAATTCATTATGTACTGATTTTTCAATGATTATGAAAAATGAATCTGAAATGGGTTTAATGGGAGAACTCAAGTATTTTCTTGGATTTCAAATTTTTCAAAATAAAGATGGTATTATTTTAAATCAAAGTATATATACAAAGGATCGTTTAAAAAGTTTTGGTTTGGATAGTAGTAAGGGGAGGGATACACCTATGAGTACCACATATAAGTAGGATGATGATGAAACTGGGAAACCAGTTGATCAAACCAATTATAAAGGTGTGATTGGAAGCTTACTTTACCTTACTTCTAGTCGACGAGATATCATGTTTGGTGTATGCATGTGTGCAAGATTTCAAGCTAATACTAAATAATCTCATTTGTTTGCTGTTAAAAGGATTTTAAAATATCTTAAACATACTACTAATTTAGGATTGTTTTATCCAAAAAAACAATATTTTGACTTAGTAAGTTATTCATATGCAGAATATTCTGGTTGCAAGTTAGATAGGAAGATCACATCTAGAACATGTAATCTATTGGGAATGTCCCTGATATCTTGGTGTAGTAAGAAACAGAACACTGTTGCATTTTCTACTGCTGAAGCAGAATACATTGCTGCTGGTAGTTGTTGCGAATAGATTCTGTGGATGAAACACACTTTATTAGACTAAGGATATAAATTTATACATGTGTCTATAAATTGTGATAACACTAGTGCAATTAACATCTCAAAGAATCATGTGTCACACTCAAGCACTAATCACATTGATATCTTGCATCACTTTTTGAGAGATCATTATCAAAAGGGAGATATTTCACTAGATTTTATTGACTCTGAATGTCAATTGAATGATATTGTCACCAAGACCTTAAGCTCTAAAAGGTTAGATTTTATAAAAAATGAGTTAGGTAAGACCGATTAGTGAAACTGATCAGTGAAACCGATCTGTGAAACCAATCAGTGAAACCGATCAGTGAAACCGATTTGTGAAACCGATTAGTGAAACTGAACTATGCTACCAATTGAGTAACACAGTCTATCTGAAACCTTTAGTGTTTAGTGAAAAACATTGTTTTAATTAATAGATATTATATTTGGTAACCCTAAATGATAATATAAATGACCCGTAATTGTTTTAATTTCTAAGAAATGTTGACCTTCCATCTCTCGCTAAACTATACTTTTTATGAATCCCGAACCTCTAGAACCATTCAAACCTCTTAAACCTCTTGAACATCCAAATGGAAAAGAAAACGTGACAAGACAAGGAATATAAAATCTCTTTACCTGTGAAATGCACTTGAGGAGAATTGAGCAGCACGACTCAAAATTCTGTGAACCCGAAATTGGAGACTTGGGTGTTCACCACAGAAAAGGAAGTAAGTTCCGAATGGGTGTTATCCAGTAAGTCTACAATTTTAAAAGTGTTGGATATGTAAGGATGGAAATAACGGTTCTGTATTAATAACTGAGTCTACTACCAAATATAGTGCATGAGTTTTATTTGAACTTGAGTATTTCATTGGATGTAGAAGAAGCTGAAATATTATCTTCAGTGATCAAAGGTAAAAAGATAAGTTTTTCATCAAAGTAATGGGTTGAGTGTTTGGGGGTACCACATAAAGGAAGATATAAGGATTACTATGGTAATATTACTCCTACCACTGAATATTTTTCATATGAGTATGCTCTGGAGGTGTTGACTGGAAAATCTAAATCCATAAGAATAACAGTTTCTGAGTTAGATGGAGAAAGTAGAATCTTGTTTAATTTTATTCAACACTAAATCTATCCCAGGAAGGGTGATTTTTCTTCTTTTAAGTATCTATATGTTTTATTGTTGTTTTTATTGCTAAATGATGAGAAGATCAACTTGTGTAGATATATTAATGTTCATATTACTGATATGGTAAATCCATCCAAGAAGGCTACAAACTTATTCTTTGCTAATAAAGTCTCATCCATCCTAAAGTCTTTGGGCTGTGTTGATGATGGAGATGAGTGTATCTAATCTATTAGTAGTTTTTGTATTAGCAGGGATATCTGAAAAAGAATGAAAATTAACTGGAATCCATTGAACAAGACATGGGTTGCTGATAAAGATAGGTTTTATGACTCCTTTAATCCTACTGACCACTCTAAGAGACCTAAGGGGATGAGAGATCCCAGTTTAAAACATGATGGGGAAGTTGTTTATTCTGATGAGGAAGAAGAGACAGAAGCTCCCAAGAACACTAGAGAGTCCAGTAGGAAGGAAATAGGAAAAGATGAAGCTGATGATGATGTCAATACTGAAAAGGAACCTGAGTCACCTCCTGATGACAGGAGTGACCCTGATAGAGTATGTCCTAAGAAAAGAAGAATGGAATTTGTTCCAACAAGTCCACCTCTTAATTTACCTGAGTCAGAACCCCTTCTAAGTGATGAAGAATAAGTTGACACTAAAGTTTCCAATTCTGAACACTATGAATCCAGTAACAAAAATAGTACCAATGAGACTTCGGTAAAAAAAATAATGGAAAAATTAATGGTGATGGTGATGATGATTATGCAAGTACTCGACAAGTGGATTTTCTTGATATGATTCAAGCTGATCCATAACGACAATCAGGTGAGAATGAAACTATTCCTGAGGCTGAAAGGATAGTGGAGTCTGTGATTGATGTAGACGGGGAAGACACTCATGTAAATTCTAGTAAAGTTGATTTTTTAGAGCCAAATTATACCTATTGTAAAGATGAATGGGAATACCACACATATTTTGTAGTTATAGGCTTGGATTATTCAGAGGAAGAGGAAGAAGAAATGAATATTGAAAGAGTAAACCATCTAGTTGAGGCTGGACCATTTGCTGAGGAAGTGTAAGTGACTGCAAAAAGACCAGGTTCTTCTGTTTATCGATCTGATTTTGACAAGTTTATATATGATTTTCTCCATGCATTCAGAGAAATAATGAAAGAGGAATTATCTAATTCTCATTCTCCTGCTTCTAAGAATTTATCTGAGGCTTCTACGGATGCTATAACTCAAAGGGTGGTAAATATTATTAATCCAGACATGTGTAATGCTGGTGAGATGATTGGCAGACAAATTTCCTCTCTTAATCAAGCACTCAAGGATTTGAGAAGTGATTTATTAGCTCTATCAGGAGAATTTAGATCAAACATCAATAGTATGATAGAAGTTTTTAGAAACTTGCTAGAACACATGAAGAAATCCTATTTGAGAAAATTGAAATCTGAGATAACTCAGATTGTTGCTCAGGATAGCTCCTCTAAAGTGACCAAGATCACTGGGCATGAGATCAATGCCTTAAAAGATGTTATGAAAGAAGATTTAGCAGCCTTTGGACAGATTCTAGACATGTAATCTTTGAAAAAGATGAAATAAAATAGTGATCATAATCACAAGATGGTGAAGCTGTATTCGGTTGATGCTACTGAGGCTCAGAAAGAGATCAAAGAAAACAAGGATCACTATTTTTCTAAAATTTATACCAAGCATGAGTTGAACCATCAATTTAAAGTCATAGATGAGAATTTGAGGCTACCTATAGTCACTGAATCCTTTAAGGCTCAAGTCCAATAGTTGAAGGATTTTTCTCCCACTCTAGAGAGTTTCAAGCATAACAAAGATGACTTTAAGAAGGCCATGAAATATGGTGGCGGAGTAATTCAGGATTTTATAAATCTGCTCAAACCATATCATCATGTGCAAGAAAAGGAAATTTTTCTTACAACTGTTGAGCCTCTCGGTCCATCCAGTGTTTCTCCTGGTCAGATATCAGTTTCTCAAGCTCTATCCAATATTTGGCTAGTCATTCGGAAGCCACCTTCAAGAGGATCTTTTACCCATCAGCAAGTGACCATAGCACCAACTATGCTTCCATCCAGAGCTGTGTTACCTCATCTCTCCATCCGGCTAGATAAACCTTCCACCCAGCCACCTACTGGCCCATCCATTCCTCCCTCTGCTAAAGGGAAAGCACCTCTGCACCCCAAAAAATAGGTGTTTCTGTCATTTTTGATAGGGTGAATTTTTCCGTGTATCCTTTCAAATGATATTTCAATGAAACCTTCTTTTTTCTCTCTCTCTCTTCTCTCTCTTTTTCTTTTTGATAATCCCAAAGGGGGAGAAATAATATACATATATCCCAAAGTGGAAGAATAGTATAAATATATATCTAAAGGGGAGACCAATATATAATCTTTAAATAATCTTTAAGTTCTAATGTCATGATATAGATTATATAAGCTCCAATAGGCATATATCTCTTTTTTATTCTTAGCTCCAATGTCATGTTTGGTAGCTCTGATTCTATGTTGATATACTCTAACTTTGTTTATGATATGATTCCATGATCTAATGACATGTTTACCTTTATACCTATATTCTTTTTTTACTTAGGGAAAGAATAATAAGTGTTATATCATATTCCCTATTCTTTTATGCCATAGATTTTTTATTATCAAAAATGGGTAGATTGTTGAACCCTCTATGCGATAGTTATTAAATAATCACAAATCATTGTTTTTATATATCTCAATTTATTCAATTATTCAATCTGTTCTAAATGTGTTTATTTATGTTTTATCATGTCTACATATGTTTATTTATGATTATTTATTTTTACTATTGACCTGGAAGTATTCTGGATTACACAGACACTTTGTGAGAATTTTATATTTTTGACTCACTGTTAGTTATATTTTTGACTCACCATTAGTTATATTCTGAGTCACCAATAGTTATAGGAATGAGACACCGATGACAATGGTTTCACCAATGAAAATGGTCACACTGATGACAATGGTTGCACCGATGATACAACTGTCAAGCCGATGCTGATCACATGACCTACCAAAGCCGATGCTGATCACATGACCTACCAAAGCCCATAATGATCACATGAACTACTAAAGCCGATGCTGAACACATGACCTACTAAAGATGATTCTGATCACATGACCTACTGAAGCTAATGCTGATCACATGACCTACTGGAGCTAATGATGATCACATGACCTACCGAAGCCGATGCTGATCACAGGACCTACTGAAGCCTATGATGATCACATGACCTACTGAAGTTGATGCTCATCACATGACCTACCGAAGCTGATTCTGGTCACATGACCTACCAATACCGTTGCAAAATCAAATGATCTACCGATCTCATGAATCACCGATAGTCATTAAAACTATTTGAATTTTTCTTAACTCTTATTTAATTCCAACGGTTATATTTTCGTAATTTAATGCACCTGATATTAATTAATGTTGGGTGTTGGATATTTAATGTCATTATGTGATATGGAATGACATTCCTTGCTAAATTTTACCACATTTTTTCTTATTTTATGTAGGAAATTATTTGTTATGGAATATTTGATTAGGGAATATGAATATTTTAGTACATTAATACATAATTTATAATGATTTTTTAGGGATTAAATTTTATGAAGGTTTGTTCGTATCAGTTATTATTTTATCTTGTGATAACCATTTCTGTTTTAGACTCGATAAATAAAATTTCATCATTTAGTTGATTAAATCATGAATTTAGTGATCCAGACATGAAAAATTCATCATGATCATGATTATTCGCAATAATGTATGAAATTATTTTTAGATAATGTCAATATATCATGTAGAGAATTTTTATAATTTTTTATATCCCAAGAGTAAATGAATTTCTCAAAAGTCAATAAAATTGAAGATAAATCAATCGAGTTTAATGTGAGATGCAACATTCAACTACCATGATTTTTTTTTCAGAAACCCATTTTCATGAATGAGTTTCATAGTTGTACATGAATAATATATTTCTCGGTTATAAAATTAAATTAAATTTAAAAACAAAATCTATATTTTTTTATTACAATGTTCTATTCAGTTTAGAGAAAATGTTTAACATTTTCAGTATACAAAACCTATATGGGGGTGATAATGTAAAACAAATATTTTTTTTACATTCCCTTTTAAAAACAAAAGCTTGTTTGATATCTTCTATCACAAAAATAATGATATTAAATAAACTGTGAAATAATATTATTTAAATATAGATAATATAACATAGCTTTTGGGTTAGAGGGTACAAATAAAAAAACTGACTAAAAATATGTGTAAATGTTTTATATAATGAAAATATATTTATTAATTTATAATAAATATGTACTCAATTTTTAGAATTAATTTTATGCCTCAAAAATAAATTTCTGTTAATTATGGTTTTTATTCCATTTTTTCCAAAAATACTAAAACTATTTACTACAATTTTTAGGCATTTTATTTGAATAATTTATTTTTTAAATAATAATTTTATAATATTATTGGGATGATTTTCTTATATTTTTTTTGAAAAGATTTATTTTTGATTGAATTCTAAATAAATTCAATTTTTGAAAAGATGTTAATTCTTTTCCTTAAATCATATAATTTAAAAATCCCAATTCTGTTTTGAATTTGGTTTTGAAGTAACATAATATTTATTTTAGTAAAAATAATCTAAATAATTTTATATAGATGAAAATTATATTTTATTTTAGTATATGTTCATTTTTATACGTAAAAATGTTATTTTCTAAAAACTAATTTTCATTACATTTTACAAATTAATATTTATATTTCTTTCTGAAACTTTTAAAAATTGATTAATGAAAGATGGATTCTATATTTAGAATTAGGAGGGTATAATTTGGTAAATATTTAGAGTTCATTTATAGTCATAATGAATAGTAACTATGGTATGAGTTTAACACAGTCGTAATGGGTAACATATTTCAATTAATGTTAAAAATATGGGATAAGTTCTCAAAAATATACCCAAAACATTACATTTTCTAATTTAATGGTAGTAAGTAAGCCATTTCCATTATAACATTTGACATATGGATTGTTCTTCTATTTACCTATGATAAAAAAAATTATATTATTTTAGTTAATGAATAAATATGAAATTTCATATTGTTTCTTCTAAAATCTCTAATATATTTTCATTAGGGTAAAAATAAGTAAATATTAGATATAAATGTTTATTTTTAATATTAATACATTATTTTTAATGTATTAATTCTTTTGGTGATCATATAATTACCTTAACTCATATGGAATGCCAATAAATTTCTTGTTAAATATGTTAAAAATCAAGGTCAATGCCTTTAAAAACAATAAAATTAAATTATTTTTGGAAAAATTATTGCATTAAAATAATTTCATGGGTAATTTAAAATTATAAATAATTTCAAATGTATTTATATATGAATTCAATAAAATTCATTGTGTATTTGAATTCAAATTTAATGAATATTCCAAAAAATGTCGTTAATAATTTGGGATGAAGAATTATCTAATTTGTTATCCACATACCATTTTTCAACCACATTTCACCTTAGAAGTAAATTTATGACCCTTAAAGCCCAAAATATTTTTTATCATGGTTAAGGATAAAAGAGTTAATAAGGGGGATAAACTAAACTATACGGTAAAAAAATTCTACATACACATGTCTAATGCCCATTTTTTATAGTTATTTTTACCTCACCATGTTATAAAATTTAAATTTTATATATTTTATGACACTTTACATGATTTATATATATATTATATTTTAATCAATTAACAAAATCCAAGTGTCTAATTTCCCTCACATATAAAAATGGAGACACTTACCCTTTACATGATAAAAAATATTTTGGGCTTTAAGGGTCATAAATTTACTTCTAAGGTGAAATGTGGTTGAAAAATGGTATGTGGATAACAAATTAGATAATTCTTCATCCCAAATTATTAACGACATTTTTTGGAATATTCATTAAATTTGAATTCAAATACACAATGAATTTTATTGAATTCATATATAAATACATTTGAAATTATTTATAATTTTAAATTACCCATGAAATTATTTTAATGCAATAATTTTTCCAAAAATAATTTAATTTTATTGTTTTTAAAGGACTTGACCTTTATTTTTAACATATTTAACAAGAAATGTATTGGCATTCCATATGAGTTAAGGTAATTATATGATCACCAAAAGAATTAATACATTAAAAATAATGTATTAATATTAAAAATAAACATTTATATCTAATATTTACTTATTTTTATCCTAATGAAAATATATTAGAGATTTTAGAAGAAACAATATGAAATTTCATATTTATTCTTTAACTAAAATAATATAATTTTTTTTATCATAGGTAAATAGAAGAACAATCCATATGTCAAATGTTATAATGGAAATGGCTTACTTACTACCATTAAATTAGAAAATGTAATGTTTTGGGTATATTTTTGAGAACTTATCCCATATTTTTAACATTAATTGAAATATGTTACCCATTACGACTGTGTTAAACTCATACCATAGTTACTATTCATTATGACTATAAATGAACTCTAAATATTTACCAAATTATACCCTCCTAATTCTAAATATAGAATCCGTCTTTCATTAATCAATTTTTAAAAGTTTCAGAAAGAAATATAAATATTAATTTGTAAAATGTAATGAAAATTAGTTTTTAGAAAATAACATTTTTACGTATAAAAATGAACATATACTAAAATAAAATATAATTTTCATCTATATAAAATTATTTAGATTATTTTTACTAAAATAAATATTATGTTACTTCAAAACCAAATTCAAAACAGAATTGGGATTTTAAAATTATATGATTTAAGGAAAAGAATTAACATCTTTTCAAAAATCGAATTTATTTAGAATTCAATCAAAAATAAATCTTTTCAAAAAAAATATAAGAAAATCATCCCAATAATATTATAAAATTATTATTTAAAAAATAAATTATTCAAATAAAATGCCTAAAAATTGTAGTAAATAGTTTTAGTATTTTTGGAAAAAATGGAATAAAAACCATAATTAACAGAAATTTATTTTTGAGGCATAAAATTAATTCTAAAAATTGAGTACATATTTATTATAAATTAATAAATATATTTTCATTATATAAAACATTTACACATATTTTTAGTCAGTTTTTTTATTTGTACCCTCTAACCCAAAAGCTATGTTATATTATCTATATTTAAATAATATTATTTCACAGTTTATTTAATATCATTATTTTTGTGATAGAAGATATCAAACAAGCTTTTGTTTTTAAAAGGGAATGTAAAAAAAATATTTGTTTTACATTATCACCCCCATATAGGTTTTGTATACTGAAAATGTTAAACATTTTCTCTAAACTGAATAGAACATTGTAATAAAAAAATATAGATTTTGTTTTTAAATTTAATTTAATTTTATAACCGAGAAATATATTATTCATGTACAACTATGAAACTCATTCATGAAAATGGGTTTCTGAAAAAAAATCATGGTAGTTGAATGTTGCATCTCACATTAAACTCGATTGATTTATCTTCAATTTTATTGACTTTTGAGAAATTCATTTACTCTTGGGATATAAAAAATTATAAAAATTCTCTACATGATATATTGACATTATCTAAAAATAATTTCATACATTATTGCGAATAATCATGATCATGATGAATTTTTCATGTCTGGATCACTAAATTCATGATTTAATCAACTAAATGATGAAATTTTATTTATCGAGTCTAAAACAGAAATGGTTATCACAAGATAAAATAATAACCGATACGAACAAACCTTCATAAAATTTAATCCCTAAAAAATCATTATAAATTATGTATTAATGTACTAAAATATTCATATTCCCTAATCAAATATTCCATAACAAATAATTTCCTACATAAAATAAGAAAAAATGTGGTAGAATTTAGCAAGGAATGTCATTCCATATCACATAATGACATTAAATATTCTCTATATACTCTTCAAGAATCCTCGGTGTGCTTATCTTTGAATAATTAAATAGCATGCATTGTACACATTTCGACTTCTTACACACCACGACTAATCAAACTAGTCGTTATGAATAATAATACCCACTTTTTGAAATTTTATAAATTTTATTTTTCAAAATGGACTTCATTTTTGATTGGTAATATAGAAATTAGCTTATGATGAATTTTTGGTATTTTTCTGATAACTTTCATAATTTTATGAATAGTGCAAAATACTTAATTTTAATTAAAAACATCTTTATTAATTGAAATAATTTATAATGTTAAATTATAAATTTGAGTTTTCATAAAGTATAATTATATTATATTTTTATTATTTAATATAATTTAGTTCATTGGAAGTAATTTTAAATTTAAAAAGTACATAAACATAGGTCAATATTTTGATAGTTTTTACTTCTTCAAAACCCGCTTTTTGGATTCGACAAGAAGAATTAATTTAAAATTAATTTATGAAACATCTATTTTTTAAAATAAAAAAATGGATTTTATATTCGAAATTTTGTGGTCTAAATTTTTTTAATTGGTAACTTTTATATTTAGACATTATGAATAATTAATTCGGTAAATATTTTATTTACCATGGTTAAAGGGTAAATCTGGTAAATATGGGTAACAAATAATATTATAATAATATTAAATTACTCTAACATGTATCCTAACCTGATTGGATAATAAATATACGACCAAGGACATCCTTGTCCGATTTTGGGACCCCATGGAGCCTCTTGAGAGTGATAATGACATTTTATATTAAATAATCTAATGTAAAGACAAAAATAAAAAGAGCATGTGTCTTTTAGAAAAACAATTTTTATATGAGGATATATAATTGGCCTATTAGACTATAAATATTAATTATAAATATAAAACTATTTTCTACAGAATGATATTTTATTTATAAATTTTAGGCATAAAATAAATATATTTATATATAACACAACAATGATAAAGTATTTTCATTATTAATACAAAAATCAAATAAATGATTTTATAAATATTAAAATTAATATAATTTTAATGTTTTGATACCGTCCAATAATTTTATATGTGAATATGACATGTTAGTATTGATTAAATTTATTGGTTTTGTAGAAATCATGTTTTTATGGCATTCATAAAAACCAAATACTAAATAAGCTCAAAATTGACATAAATATGTTTTTAAAAACAAATACGTTATTATTAAATGATATAATAGTCTTAAAAATTTAAGGTTTAGTAAAAAACTTATATAATAATAGATATGTGATTGGTGAACCAATTGGGGTTCTCTTGGCATTTTATAGTAATTTTATGAACCATTTATTATAATAGTACACGAATACATGATAAAAGTTAAACAATTTCACTAAGAGTTAAATATAAAAGATAAGGTTAATATGATGACTAACACCTATAAAAACCTATTAGTTGAGTTTTTTTCAACCCATCCCCACCTTATACTCGAAATAAATTATTTTTAGCCATTATAAACCGAATATTATTGTATAATAAAATAATATTTCAAACTTTTCCTAAACTGACCCTCACCTCTCTTATAAAAGGATACTTCCCCTTCTCTAAGAATCACACCTACAAAGCCATTTGGATTAGACAAAACTTGTTCAAATATCCCCCCAAATACCCTAAAATCGACTTAAAGGCCTTACTTTGATTATAAACCCAATATATGGAGCCCTTTAGATCAACTCTAAAGGAAACCCCCGAAGAAGAGGTAATAATTTCACCACCTCTTTCAAAGTTCTTTTCAACATCCACTTCCTTTTTCCTATTTTTTGCAATAAAATAATAATAGCGCCAGTACCTTATACATAATTTGATGCTATTATAAATATGTTATGACCATATTCATTATTCTATCCATCCTATTAATGACAATTCACCATTTGTGTGTACGTACGGCTTACTGTCTCCAAGTCGTGGTGTAGTTTCTTATTCAAACACTTAATTATTTGGATAGGTATAATAATGAGTATAACTGATGTAAATAATAAATATAACATGTTAATTATTTTTTATATATGATATACCATCCAATTACATACGATTTGACCATCAATAGAATGATATTTTTGCTCGTGCGTACGTACTGATTACTGTCTCCATGAACGCGATGAAATTCATTCCTCATTATAACCATTCAAGAATAATTTTCATTTTATGATTAAAAATAATGTTTGAGAACTTAATATAATTCTGTTTATGAATTAAATATATCCTATCCATATCAAACATTACTTACGTCACAAAACATATAAAGGAAAATGAACTAGTTAACACCTGAAACCATGATACAACAAAAATATTATTAACAAAGAAATATTAGAAGATCATATATGATATCATATTTAGGTATGTAGTTCTTGTATATTTTAATAAAAACAATTTAACAATTATAAAGTAGGTTAACGTACCCTCTACCATGTAAAATTACAAGGTAAGGGTAAATTTTACAATCTCTTTATTATCTGAGGTTGTTTATACGTTTGTATCTACTGGGACCTCTTATCATCCACATCCGTGTTTCCTAAAAATGTATTTCAAAACATTTTTACCATTTCCTAGACTATGTGTTAAATTCATTTATACCCATGTTTTCATTTTTATAATTTTTTTTGAAATGAATCTTTCTGTTGTTTTCCAAACAAGGTACTTTATAACATTTTCGATAAATTAAGGTAAGAATGATTTTTTTACTTATACAGTGTGTGTGGGTATTTAACACCATTATAACGCCTTCCAATATTCCCTTTCAATCTTATAAGAATATTTTCAATGTAAATGTTTAATTTTATAATTATGTAACTTTTAAATGATTTCAAAATAGAATGATATTTCTCTCTCAAATATTTTTTTATTTCATCTATGTCAACATACTTTGATGCATTTTACACTTGTTGGGAGTAGATTTATTATGATACCATCTTCTATATTGTATTTAATTTTTTGTTATATGTTCGATTGTGGATGTGTTATTTTTATACCATTAATTATTTATGGTTAACGTATTGATATTTTTTATCCTTATTTTAATACTATTTCTATATTATATTTCAACCTTTTCATATGAGGAATGCATTGGACATAGTAAGTAATAGGTTGAGCTTTCTAGGGATCCTCAATGCATTTTTTGGTCTCATTAGACGAAATGGTGTCTTTGCACAAGGCCTTGACAAAATATTATTTTTATCCTAGGAACAAGGCCTTGACAAAAATCTTTTTTGTAGTCTTCGCACAAGGCCTTGACTATGTGGTTATGATGTATGGAATTATGCATTCCATAATTATGAAATTTGATATTTATATTACATGTGATTATTAGACTAGTAGAATATCAATGTAAATAAGTAAATGACATTATTTGATTTATCTTTTACATATTATGATTAAGGTAATGTTTAAAAGAATTGTGTTTTAGTATTATACATTTCCTTAAATGATTATACTTATTTATAAACGTTTCCACTATATTTTTATCCTTACTGAGCACCAGATCTCACCCCTTTTCATGTTTTATTTTTCCGAGGATGCGAAGAAGTATATTATGACTAACATACATGGATATTATAAGGGGATGAATGTGTAAAAAAGAGACACAATGTTGTTTCTTATTTGACAGTATAATGTAAAACATATTTTTGTATATATTACTTCTAGATCTACTAAATTAATCGGCCTTTAGGGATTTGATTCCTTGTGATCATGCCAATATTATGTAATAATTTACCGAATCTGGGTAACTGGGGTCAGGGGATTATATATATAGACCTAACTTTAGTAAAATCACATCAGAAAACCATTAAATATATCAATTAATAATATAAAATCTATACATGGCATTTTCATCTTTTAACTCACAAAGATAGTATATGTAAAGTAATTTTAAGCATAAGTATACACAAATCAAGCTTCATCAATCTAAGTTACAAGGGTCATTATCACTCATCCCTTCCAATTTAACTTTTCAATTACAATTCATTCATATTGCAATCTAATTCCATGTTTGACATCCCATGACATGGGGTAAAAAGGCACTCCTCAAGGGGGTCCAAAATACAAACCATTAAAATTGAAATTTAATCTAACACACCCAGGTGGTGATTTATTCAAGGTTATAAACATATAATAAGCTTTAACAAGACGATTCAATTAAATAGAACAAGTACAACAATAATAGGGTATAATTTAAATTTAGAGTGTTTCTAGGAAAATGGGTGTGTGGTATGATGACATATATAAACTGTCTAAATATAAGCGAAAGGCACGAGACCACCTACCATAGGTCTGTTCTATATAGCTCATCTAGTATTAGGTCATGATTTGGGAAAGATTATAAGAAATATAAATAAAAAATAAATAATGATAAATAATGTAACATAAGACTCAATCCAAATAGCATAACCGATAGCCCAAATAATCGAAAAAATCTAAAAAGGAATTTAGATCTAACTGTTACATATCATAGAAGATAACAGATGTTTGAATCTGATTCCGAATGGATATGATATCTATATTCCTAGAATAGCCGAGGTTGGAGATCTATAAGTGGAATACGATACTATGTGTAGGGTGAAGGAGAACCAAATTGGGTTTTGTTAGATTTTCTATTTAATAAAAAATTATAAAATTTTGAAAAATTGCATGGTTTCACAGTTTATATGCATATTTTACCAAACCATGTGAAACTCATGAACGAGTTGCTATAGGAATGGGTCATAGTGAACTTTTAACTACATAGTTTACTACTCATGCATAAACTATGTTATAATCCACTATTATGTTTTTCTAAAACTACAGATCTAGCTACATATATGTTCTTCCTTGCCTGCACGGTTTACCAAATCGTGTGGCTTCCTAATTGAACCAAAAACCTAGGTTTCAAGCTCTACTCCATGATTTGACACACCCAATCCATCAATTACCTCAAGAGGCATTAATATTAGGCATTATATAACAATCTAAATTAATAATTGATGAAAAAGGGAATCCATACATCAAAGAAGAACCAGGCTCGTACAAACTTCCCCCTAAAGAAATTATTACATGAATTTCCCTTCAAGGGTTGTGATGCATGATATGAGAATAAATTTGGCACTATGTTCTTAAAATTTCCTCACACTCCCACATCACATATTGTACTCAGTTTGGTTTCCATAACAACTATACTAAAAGAATATATTGGTCTTATAAAACCATCATACTACGATTCACAATTCGCATATGTTTCTTCCTAATGGGTGAATCAACATGTAATTCGACCTCCTTGGGATGAAATTCATGAGATATGTCATAATAGTAAAATATGGAAGACATCGTGAATAGATCTATACCTCTCAGGTTACTAAAATAGATAAGATACTGGCCTGAATCTCTCTAAAATATTGAACAGACTGTCATATATCAGTGAAATATAACCCTATATCTTGATCTCCTTTTGTCCCAAGCTTAGTTAAACATGTAAGAAAAACCAATATCTGGCCTCAAAATCTTTAGTTCATCTTTAATTATTGAAATATAATTTCTGTAGAGACTTCAAAATAGCCATCCACTTTAAAATCAATGGCACCTACTCTATGGTCTCCTGAATAAGATAATTTACCATCATAATTTCCTCTCCTATGTCTAACCAACATAGGTGTTATTAGAATGGAATAACATACAAATCCTAATATGGTTCCATTTTAATATTAGCCTGAATGCTATTGTTTTAAGAAAATTAAACCATGTTAATATGCCTCTCCCAATAACCTCTAAAGTCTAGGACGCATTCTCACAACATGTCCTCAACCTCCGGAATCATTCACTCTGTCTAGCCATCTATCTAGGGCTGGTATGTTGTGCTCAAAATCACCTAAGTACCCAAAACCCTCTATATCACTAATATAACCATGAAGTAAAACTAGAATCCCTATCATATATTATAAAATATAGGACCTCGTGATGTTTTACTATCTTACAAATATATAACCTCCAGATATCATAAAATGAAATGGTCTCCAAGAAATGTATTAAGTGAGTGACCTTCATGAGCCTACAACAAAAACCCATAAAACATTATTACCTTCATGTGACCATTTTAAACCAGTCACGAAATCCCTCGTGTAATTTTTCCACACCCACTCAAAAATGGGTATCATTAATAAAAGTATGTATGGGCATTGGTGTTCCGCCTTCACCTACTGACAGGTGGAACACCTCATCAAAAAACTAGCCACATCGCATTTCATACATGTTCACTAGTATTGGAAATGTAAATACAAATACATCTTGGTGACACCAGGTTGAACTACCCAATATGAAGCATTAACATCCTACATCACCTCCTCATGCATGTCTACTGAAACCCATAGGTGACCCTCTCCTCTCAATATCTCAGCATCACCAATGGTCCACCCAAGAGTAGGGTCCTCACCTTCCACACTCTCCCAATGAACTAGGCCTTCTGAGTTTTAATTATACTTCATCATCACTCTATCTAGAATGGTATAGATAATATTTGAACATGAAAGTGATTTTTTCACTTGACATTTGTGCACCTCTAGGTGCATCTAAGAGAAAAAATCCATGAACTACCACTTGCTACTAGACCGATGAATGACCTATATCTAATTCCCCTATATCATTGCATTAGACAATATATTTCTCTTCCAAGTCCTGTAGGGATGCTCTAAGTTGAATGAATGAAGGTATTTGACCAACCTTCACTACCTCAGATTCAGATCAATCTATGTAAATGTATATTTGTGGATTTTTTGGTCCTTGTACACCACAAAATGTTCTCCCAATAAGTAATGTATCCAAAATTCCATTTCGTGAAATACTATATCTAACAATTGATTATGCTTTAGATAACTCATCATCCGTGGAATCAACTTCCAGGACCTGTATGTGAAGAATCTACCCCCTACATAATAACTACATCCAACATGATTCGTGATGAATTATAGTAAATTGTGTAATTATTTCATTTCTCTAGAAAAATTGGGATTATTAATATAGTAAAATAACTTTTCATCTCCTAAAATATCCCCTCTCAAGAATTTGACCATACATACATCACATCATTCTTAGTTAATCCAACCAGTGACACTACTAAGCATGAGAATTCTTGTATGAAATGACTATAGTAACCATCCAAACCTAATAAAATTTTCACCTCAATAGAATTAATGGGATTATACTAGGAAACTACATATCTCACCTTCTCTAGGTCCACTAATACTCATCTGCTTGACATTATGTGACCCATCAAGTGAATCAGGCATATCCTGAAGTTTCACTTTGCGAGCTCAATATAATACTGAGGCTCTATCAGTGTATTAAAAATTATCTCAATATGGGTTTCCTTGACATGTTGACTATGAGAATACACTGATATATCATCCATTAAATCCAACACAAATGAATAAAGGATGGGTGAAACACTCAGTTCATGAGTTCCATGAAGATTGGTGGCATGTTCGTGAGATCTCAAGGGAAAACCAAATACTCTTATAGACATTACCTAATCCAAAAGGATATTCAATGTATGTAACATGGTCTAACATACACCTAATGCTAACCAGATTTAAAATGAATATTTGAGAAGACCTATGCTCCTTGGAGTTGGTCGAGGAGATCATATACCTACAGAAGAAGGTATTGGTTCTTAACAATCAACTGGGTCAACTTTCGATAATCCAAAAATAGCCTTCAGGTACCATCCACCTCTTTCACAAAAAAGCACAGGTGAACCCCAAAGTGACGTATTGGGTCGGTTGAAACCCTTTTACTCTAAATCCTCTAGCTTCCACTTGAGCTCTTTCAACTCTGTCATAGCCATCCTGTGAAGATGAATTGATACCGATGAAACATTCAACACTATCTCGATAAATAACCCAACCACATTCAACCAGAGTTAATTCTAAGATGTCATCCAGGAAGATTTACCTAAAACAGTAAACCAGTTGTGGTAAACGTTTCTGAAATTTTTTGTGATCATCTATATATAAACTCAAAATCGTGGCTATAATCCCACAAATCCCACAATGTTTTGGTCCAAATCGGCTTGTTGGGACATCCCATTCACCTTTTGAAATGTACTCTATGTGCTATAGTGGTGTAAATCTCACCACTCCAAGAAATCATTCAACGAAATCATGAAATGGAACCAACAATTCCATCCTCATAATGGAATCAAATCATGACATCTCGATAATGAAGAGATTCTAAATAAAGTGACACCTGCCAATTTTGAGGGGGAACTCCCTACAATATCATACCCATTCTTTTTTAATTCACAAAGGAGTGTCAAGAGTCATGATTTTTTAAAATATTGAACATTGATACCATTTGTCCTCACAATAGGAACAAATATAAAGCTATGTGAAGCACCTAAATCAAATAGTATTGAAGCTAGAGTGGAGGCTACTACAATAGTACCTATGATAGTAGATTGTGTAGGATGCTTCTCATCACAGGTCTATCACACTATATATAGATGGAATGTACTGTGGCCCTATTAAAAAACCCAAAAACTTTGAGATGATTCATACTACTATCATTGTGAACATGAGGTTTTGTTATGATTGACTTGACCGCCACAACGGCCTGTTCGATCAGTTGTTCCCCAGTTTCCTGCATGATGAAAAGATGTTGACCCTACTCCTGAATGTGGAGTCATTGTAGACCCTATATCATTGGATGATAGTAGAAATGTTCTATGGAAGCGTTGTACATGGACCATCTTGCCTCAAACTCTGCACACAACTACATCCCTCAGACACTATGGCCTCATATATCCTAGCCTTTCACATTTGCAGCACCTCACTTAGTTACCTGAAGGTGTGGTCTAATTCTCGATATCTCTATTTGAATTATCCAGATGATGCTTTCTACTACCAATAAACGTTGAACCAAATCAGGATGCTAACTGCCTGGTATCACACCCCCCAGCCTCTCTTAGGTGATTCTCTCTCATCATCTCCTGATTCACTATTTAAAAAATTATAGTATACTAAAATACATTCCCCTACGATCATATGTCATACCTGAGACCATCCTCGAATTTCCTAGATTTATATTTATTTTCACCCATCAAAATATGTGTGAAGTGATTGAGTTCTATAAAATATTCTAGATATTCTATAACTAATAGTGGACCCTCATCGAGATGTAAGAACTCCTTGGCTTTGTCAGCCCTCAACGACTCAGGATATAAAAAATCATAGAAGGCTGTATGAGAATCCCTCCAGTATATCTCCTGATGATGATCAGTCTGAGTGATAACATCCCACCATATCTTGGTAGAATCATTCATCATGTATATAGCGAGCTTTACCCTCCTCTCATGAGGCGTCTCTGAGTGCTCTATGAAATACTACATGACTTCTAACCAAGACTTCGTAGCATGTGGTCTACCATCCCATGAAAATGTGGGTATATTTTGTTGTAGAAACTCACACGCTAACTCATACACATTTGGGGAAGGTTGTGGTTCTCCATGAATGGTCTTTGTGAATAAGAAAATCCATCATAAAGCTATGCCATATCACAAATGTCTGGTACACCAACTGGTGGTACAACTTGCAAAACTAGAGGATCCAGGGGTAGCCCACAATTTACCAACTCTAGAGTGTGATCATCGCTACCATCCTAGAATACCCTAGGAGTCATTTGTCATGTAATGACTCTAAAATTCCAAAAACACATCTCAATTCAAGGTCATTATCAGGTTTTTCATCTCAAAAGTGCAAATATCAAAATAGGATAGGCAAAACAAACTTCCTCTATAATTACTCACCCCTCTTCCATCGCTATGGGTCTGGTCTGGGCATCAAATGAGGAATGTATATGAATGAAATACTACCTACTACCCACTAATAATGATGGTTAAGGTAATGTTATCTTCAATAATCCATTTGGTTTCCATTTCACTCTCATTTGAATTTTATACTCATTCAAATTTATATGACTATTCATTTAAGAAGATTGATGTCATGCTCTACAAAATTTCGATCTATGAAGACCTATACTCCCTAGGGGCCAAATCATGGAGTTAATTACCTACAAAACATATAAAAAGTCAACATAACTATCACAATGACAAGAATACATATCACGACACCTATCACAATATCATGAAACAAGTAATTCACTATAAAAGTAATGTAATTATGCATGGAATCTAAAATATTGTAGGTTCTTATATGATGCATGAGATGGAATACCCTCATCTCTTTAGGTTTCAAAATAATAGAACCCAAATTCATAGCAACAATAAAATCATATATAAAATTCATCAACCAATGGTGGAATCAAATCAATGGTAATAGTGAAGAATCTTGAAAAAAATCAAATTTGAGGCAATTTGTGTTTTCCCTATATACGGGTCAACTATGCCCGGGCACAACTCATTACCAAACTCTAATTACTTTCTATCATTTCAAAATAGTAACCCAAATAAGAAAAACTCTATGATACCACTTTGTAATGTCTCGGTTCTAGATTTCAATCTGATTTTCTTCATACCCAGATGGTCGTATTGCCACAAGTGCATATCCCCAAACACCAGAGGATTCTGAATTGCAGCGAGCGAATAGATGTGTTAGTGGGGATACTATTCCCTTATTATAATATCATAACATAGTGAAGATAAAATAACATATCATTGGATAAATCAATAAAAAATAAAACATAAATAAATAGGTGAATATTGATACTAAAAAAATCTTGAAGTCATATCATATACAAGATGATGATACATGTCGTATTTTTTTAATAAATCATTCAAAATAGGTACACAACAGTAATATTCCATACATGACCCAAAAGTAAAAAAATAAAAAATTCTCCTAATAGAATTGCACGCCTCATCTTGGTACTATACACTTATGATCCTATGTATCATATCAAGTACCTTTATTAGGTCCATTTCCTTTATTGAAACTTGAAATCATATAATATATTTGGGTCCAAAAAGGTCACCCAAATACGGTGTGAGATATAATCCGAGTAGGAATCCACCTTGGATTTGTGCCAATCTATCAATGAATATATATAACAAGTGTGTATGAAGTATACTAATAAATAAAGAAGTACTCAAAAGAATGTATCCATATCATTTAATCAATTTCATCTAAACAATTCCATCTCATTGAATTTATATAACTCGACATCCAGATAAAGCCAGACATCCCCCATATTATCAATAACACTAACAAATTCTATAACCAGATATCAATAAATTTAAGTCAAGAACAAATATAATCTTATGTTTTGACTTGGTAGATGGTTAATTTATTCTTTAATTATTAAATAAAGTTGGAATAGGGGCCCATCCCTGACATTGCATAGCTATAATTCAGGTATCTCTCTCAGAGTGATATCAAGTTGTGCGTTGCTTTGATATTCGTATGTTGGAAATTAAGTATCTCCTAGCTATTATATCCACCAACACCCTCAATCCCATACCAAAAAATCTCTTAGGAACTCGGTATCACTCTAGGTGAGGTATATAGTCCTTCTAATTGAATATATCCCTGGAGGTCCTATAGGGATCTCAAGAATCTCCCATAGAATAAATAGTCAATTCACTTTTTTGTGTTCTTCCATGGAATCCTTAATTTGGATCCATTATTCACTCAGCTTACTAATCAAGCCTCAATGATTACATCCATAAAATCCTTTATCTCAATCCATGATTCACCCATGGCATAATCAAGGTTCTAACCATTGAGTCTATCCATGTAAACCTTTAATGGGATCCATGGTACACCCAAGGCATACAATTCACTTGACCAATGAGTCTTTCCATGGAATACTTCAATTGGATACATGATTCACCTATGTCTATTAATAATATTATCAATTTAATTCCATTAATTATTTCATTAAACATTCCCAGGTCAAACCCAAAACCATCCATTTCAATCTCACTTCAAGAGGTGAATAATGAATTGGCAACCCTCAAATGTCATCCCTTTCAATTACTCACCTGTTCATGTTATATTTAACAGGCATCACATGTAAAAAAAGATATGATATAGTCTTAGAATCATTATTCTTGCATGGAAAACCATTAAAGATAGATATTGAGCTTCAAAAATCTACACATGAAATTGGAATCTTTTAACTCATAAGGGAACAAAATGCAAAGGCATTTCAAGAATAATTATACACAACTCGAGCTTCATCAAGCTAAGGCCCACGGGTCATTATCACCCATCCCTTCCCAACTATCCATTTAAATTAAAACTCATTCATATTGAAATCGAATTCTATTTATGAGATCCAATGATATGGGGTAAAAAGGAACACCTTAAGGGTGGTACAAAATAAAAACCATTAAAAAGGAAATTTAAACCCACACACATAGAGGGGTTTTTTATTCAATGTTCTAAACCTATAAAAATAATTAATAAGAATATTAAATTAGATATAACCAATACAGAAATAAATATGGTTCAATTTTAATTTACATCCTTTCTTGTAAAATGGTTGCACAACATGGAGAAATATATATAAATAGTATCCCATTGATCGATAGACACATGACCACCTACCATAGGTCTGTTTAGGATATCTCATCGAGTATTAGGTCCTTATTCTTCCTAGATTATGAATAACCTAAATAACATATGAAGAACGAGAAATTAGGGAATATGAGACTAAATTCAAATAGTGAATATGATAGACATAAGAATCGTGAATGCCTAAAAAGTAATATAGATCGTATCGTTATAGATCTAAGGAGAAAAATCATGCTTGAATCCGAGTCAGTACTATGATGTTATTTAGTTTCCTAGAATAGTAAAGTTTGAGAGCTCTCCAAGGGAAGTGGTCTATTGTGTATAGGGTGAAAGATAACCAAATTATGTTTTAATATGTTTTTAAAATAATTAAAAATTATAAAATTTCTAAAAATATCAGGGTCACAAAGTTTATGCACACGATTTAGTAATCGATGCGTAAACCGTGCATGGGTGCCTATAGTCATGGGGAATAATGCACGGTTTACCTACACAGTTTAATACCCACATGAAAACTATGATATAATCCACTATCATGTTCTTCTAAAATAATATACCTGACTGCACGACCAAGCGTCTTGACCCTCATTGTTTACCAAACCATGTAGCCTCCTCCTTTCAACCAAAACATGGTTTGTGGGATCCAGACTAGCCCTTGACAACCCCAAGCACTCTATAACCTCAACATGCATTCATATTAATCCTTATCTAAATAACAAAACATGTAATTTATTGAAAACAATGGAATCTATACCACAATGAATAAATTGGTTCTTACAAAATACACACACACACACACACCAGAGAAGACGAACATTTAATGTAGACTGAAGTAATCCTTCAATATTCAGGCTTGGATAACAATTTTTACCTAGTTATAGGGATGTTCAAATAGCCAGTAGTGGGTTGAATTGATTCGTTTACAAAAATTAAGATATTATATTAGTGTTAAAAAAATTTAAGTAGTTTAAAAAAATTTGAATAGAGGTTTTTTTTGTAGTTCAGGACAAGATTATCCTATATATTATTTTTCACTTATATATATCTAAGAGATAAATTTAACACACTAAAATAATTCATTTCGGGGTATTTAATAACAAAATACAACCTTCTTTTCTTGTGGATATACAATTGTCAAAAGAACCTATCTTTTAAAGAGGATACATAGCCAATTACTAACTGAATATTTCAATATGGATTAAAAAACAAAATGAGCTACCTTTTTTCCAAAGATAAACAACACAAATATACCTTTTAATTGGGAAATGACCAAAGATGTACTTATTTTAAATTTAAATTCAGAAACCAACAGTAATGCACAAATAAATAAATAAGGATGTTTCAGAACCATAAAAAAATAAAATTTGAATGCTTGAAAGTGACTGTAGACTTGATCTCTTTTAATGTGAGGTTTTATATGTTTAATTCTACCAAGAAAGAGTACATTAGTATCATAATCATAAAAATATATAATCATTGTGCATCAAAACACTCTTCTATTACATGACCCATTTTCCACCTTTTACAATTTTTGGAAATATCTATTTATATAGATCTTTCCATCTTCAGTGAACTCATTTAGTCATGGGAAATTTACACTTATATATGACCATTGTGAATATCCTAACATGGAAATCAAAAAAATCAGGTAATCTCGGTTTAGATAATAAATATCATACCTTTGAAAACCTAATCATTAGTGAATTTTGATTTCACATAATTCTCCTTCAAATTTAATCTCTACATGTCTAGACATTTGTGAGAATAATTTAATCTCATTAAAAATAGATCCTTCATCATTTTAAATAAATGCACAATTAAAAATAGTCAAAATTTATATTTTGGTTCTTAGGAAAATTGAAATAAGAAAAATATAAATATAAAATAGATATAATTATTAAAAATTTCATTTAATAGAAGAATAAAAAGTCTCTATATTAGTGAATTCATATTGGAGTTTATACACAGAAGAATGAATTCACATAACTGTAAAATATATATTGAACTTGATATACATATTATTTAAGTAATTTATACAAATTTAAAAATGATTGAATTCAAAATTCCATGTAAGATTCCCTTATAGTCTTCATATAAGAATAATTAAAGTGGGAGTACATCATGTAGGAGTATATCACGTGTGATTACTTCGTGTAGGAATAAAAAAACATATTCCCTATGTATATAAGAGTCCCACATGTAGAAATATTTTGAGTAATACGACCACATAATATTAAAAATAGTTTTAGAAAAATTCAAAATCATTATAATATAAGATATAATAGAAGAGAAATAATACAAGGAATGTGAATGTATTGATTTTATATTTTTCAATCAAATCATTCTTTATCTTTGTCACTAAATAAATAATTTCCTTATACCAAATTTTGTTACACCTTCTTGATCAATTTTAAATTTAAAAAACATAACTTTTTTTAAAGTCTCTATCTTCAATTACATCAATGTATTATCACATTTAGATTTCATGATCTTCTCTAGTAATGTTGATTGAGAAATAATGTGGGATAAAATTGGGGATTTACCTTCCCTTATGATTCCCATATCCAACCATACTTCATCCTTGGTCAATAGATCTCCTTAAATCCTCATAATTAAAAGACACTAAGATCATTCCATCTAAATGTGTCTACAACATTGGTTTCTCTTCTTGGGTGATATTGAATTAGACCATGGTAGTGATTAAGAATCACCAACCATCACCTTTGTATTATGTTCAGTTCTATTTGATTGAATATATACTTAAAAAAAATTCTTCTTTTTATATATCACACTTTTCTCCATAAATATAGTGTCTCCATATCTTTAGAGAAAATATTACTGTAGATAACTCCAAGTCATGAGTGTGATAATTCTGCTCATGGGGATTTAACTATCAAGATGCATAGGTGATCACCATTTCATTTTCCTTGAAAATAAATTTAATCAATTTCAAGGATACAAAACTATATAAAAAAATACTTCTCTGATAAAGGTTACGGTTATCAAATATTAACTAGACAAATTTTTCTTTGTATCTTGGAAAAATATTTACACTCATTTTTTCAGATAATAAAAACTCCATTTCGTGGTAACTTGGTTATTTGATTAGAATGCCTTAAAATTGTTTTCACAAATAATATACAATATCCAACTAAAATAATGAAACTATGAATCATATTTATTATTATAGGATTAATCTACTCTTTTATATCCTTTTTCTTGGTAGGATCAACTGAGATTCCTTCGATAGTTATAATTATACTCAAGAATGAAATTTATTTTGAGTAGAAATCCATCCAATCCTTTTTTTTAATTTTCTAAAAAACCACTTTAAGGAAAGTGGGAACCTCACATACTGATACCGAAACCAGAAACCACATACAAACCACATGCCAACATGTCCGGAATTCAAAAAACCATGCAACTGCCATGAAATTTAAAATTCAAAATGGAAGACCCAAAACCATCAAATTCAAAAATTAAAAAACCGCCACTGTAAGATTCGCAAGCCGCCACCAGATAAGATAGAACCGGATCATCCATTAGCCGACAAACCCATCGGGTCTTCATCATCATCATCCATGTCATTTGAGTCCCATCTCCATCCAACATCATCATGAAACCTACCGTCGGCCTCGCTATACTCATCGTCGTCGACGTCGCCGTCCGAACAACATCCTAGTTTCCTGGCACCACCGAAGTTGTCGAAAAACCCCATCACAATGTCGTCACGATCCAGAAACAGCCTATCCACCACCATAGAAAAGACAAAATCTTCAAAAAGCACCGCCGTAAATAGAACCACTGGACACCACTGAAACAACACCGAAAACAAGGGGAAATAATCGAAGAAACCGATACCATCCCATGAACATTTCAATGGAACAAGTGAAATAAAAAACATCATCAAAGATACAAACAAACTCAGAGCACACTAAGAGCACTGTTGGCCGTAGCATCCCACCTCCCAAAACCTTTGAGAAACCGGCGGTCCCATTCCGACTCGGAGAGTGAAGGAGGGACTTGAGGTTAGGACAGAGATGTGAACGACCTAGGTCTCCTAGCAGCGGCATCACAGCAAGTCTGAAACCATCATCCAAAATATGTAAGAGATCTAACAAAGGAAAGCCTAAAAAACCCACAACCTCCGAACCGCTTAACCCAAAACCACAGTGAATCCATCACTCCAGATCCAACCTAGAGAGGCGTAGTGGAATGCACAGTCAGGGCAGGGTAGAAGCAGTCAGGGCCTTCAATAGAGACAACCTTTTTCGGAACCAATAGATCCACCATGTGAGACGAACTCCAAGAAAAACTCACCACAACAAAGGAAGAGATCTGGAGGAATAGAAAAGTGGGGAATAAAGGAAGGACTGGAGGATGAAACGATGCTCAGATGCACCGCCAACCCCGAATCAGTGGGTTTCCAAAGGAAACCGTAGGTGCCGAAGTCAAGAGCGGGAGGTGGAGAGCTGGGGGATAACAGTGACATCGCTCCCTATTGATTAGAAATCACATTTAAATAATTTACCAAATGCATTATCCTTCCTCAAAGTTTATAATATGACACTTACATGATCCTCATTCTCTTCATGAAATTTAGAAAATATCTTTATATAATCAATAACGACCACCATGAATTTATCAAGGTATTATTTAAAAACTCTATACATCAAATACATAAATATGGAGGTATAATAATTCCAAAAAAAGGGAATAACAAAAAACTCATAATTCCAATAACTTGTTTAGAAGGTTCTGTTTGTGATATGTTTATTGTTTACCATCAAATGATGATACCTCGATCAGTGGTGAATCTTTGGTAATAATTAAACCCCCACAATTCTATTTGAACAAATAATTAATACTTAGAAGAGGTTATTTGTTCTTTGTTTTGTTCCGGATAAGTTGTATATAGTGAATGAACAACTGCATTGATCTATTGTTCTTCTTTAAAATGATAATATGTGATCCCTAAGGAGACACAAATCATTGAATAAAACCATTTTCTGAAATATATTTATATTTATTAATTATTTCCTCTAACTCTACATGTTCTATTCAATGTGGAATCTTTGATATTTCTTTAGATCCTGGTGAGTTCAATTAATAAATCTACCACTCTTTTTAGGGGGTTGCAGGTAAGTCTATAAGAAATAAATCAATGTATTCTGGAATAATGGGTATATATTTAATATTTAGACTTTATCATTCTTCACCTTCAACAACCATTTCCAAATGAAGTAAATTAGATTTTGTTATTGGTGAGACTTGGGATATGGGATTTATCTTTAAATATAACTATATGTTCTCCCTTCTAGAAAATAAATGTATACTTACATATACAGTATATCATATAATTATTATTTGAGATTCAATACATCCCATGTATTATATAAAATTGCACCATTGGAATGACCAAAAAGATTTTAGAGATATTTAAATATAAAAATATTATATGGGAATCCCTATAAATAATTTATTCAAAGATAGTTCCTCCAGATGTTTTGACTAAAATCTCTACCACTGGTAGTTCAATGATTAACATGATGTTCTTTGAAAACATGAATAAATTAAAAAAGAATGTAACAGATATAAAAAATATATTTATTATGTTTTAGTGTATGATATGTGAATCTAGAATAAAATAATTTGGAGCATCTCCCTAATACATAATGACTGCAAAATCCTGACCATTCTCCCATAGCCTTTGCTAGAGTTGATGGAATTTTTCCTCCATTACCTTTTAATTTGGATATTTATTAGTAAAATTTACATCCTTTAAACACATGAATCATTACATAGTGGGTTGTTATTACACAATATTTCCATTTTCATTGGTTTTTATATACCAAGTATTAACATCTACATGAAACTTTGGTTCTTTATATAAATATCTTCCACACAGGTGGCGCTTTACACTTGCAGGAAATTCCTCAAATGATTCTTCCCACATTTTTTGCACATAAGATATTGTACTTTCTTCCTTTTAGTATTCTCTTTGAAATTTTACTCCATCATTCTATTATTATAATTATATCCATGAGTCTAATGGGATATTATAAACTCTATTTAAACATTAAGAGAACATAATATTATATCTTCATAACTCAAAAGGTTTTAGATTTCTAATGATTTTTATTGACAGTGTCATAGTCCACCAATGAATCCATCGATATTTTGATCATAATAGATGAAAAATATTCAATTTTAGCATAAAGAAGTTATAAATTTAATCTCATAATTAACCAAAGATTAAAATTTTCATTTATTTAACTAATTTAATTAAATATCTATATTGGTTTGGATGGTGTGAGGAAAACACTTGTTTGAAAAAAAAATTAAGTCTTTCCATTCCATGGCTTCCACATAATCCCATGGATTTGTTTTATTAAATAGTGTACGCCAGAAATAATCTTCCCCATCTAAGTGATATACTAAAAAAAATATTCTCTTGGTTAAAATAATGGAGCATATAAAATAAATTTTCTAAAATATTAATCCATTATTCAATGATAAGTGGAGTAGAGGTTTCACTATAAAGGAGTATTTAATAATACATGAATGATTAAACAACCAATTATTCCCTCCTTAGTGAATCTAGAAGATCCAAAAGGATTAGGTTATTATTTATGAGTCGAGTAAACTAATTCATCATCATAGTTTCCAACTCCAACTCCATATATATTTGGAAGGTCTCCATCACATTGTCTATTTCTTCCATTGTGTACACAATTCATTCTATTTCATATCATTTGTGATGAAGAATAAATCCTAATTCGAGAAATTTATAACTCTTGGAAATCTTATATTAATAATTATAAATGAAATATTAATCATAAAACATTAATATGATTCTTTTAGGTTGATATATGTCTATCTCAAAAAAGTTAAAATTATTGATATGTCCTTCATAATTGATCATAAAAGGCATCTGATAAACCAATGCATACCCCACAAGGGTATCAAACTAGGTTCCCAGTATGGACCCTTACACCAGTCACCAGAATGGTGATCTGGATATACCCAACCATCTCTTTTCATGGTTATAATACCTAGATGAATCTATTCCAAACCCAAATCCACTTGTTGTATCTAGACATGGATTTTGTTTCTTGGAAACAACTTTCTTTATACCTCAATAAAACATATAGATGTTTTTTTATATTTAAAATTTTCCATGGGGTTATAAATAATATTTTTGTAGTCTTAATTTATATAAATAACTAATCCTTAGCTATGATACCAACAATGGAATCCCTCCCTTTTAATACATTTATTATAATTTAATTAATTAAAAAATATTACATTAAAAACTATAAGTCTCTATAGAGGCATAATATTTTGGAAACTAACTAAATAATAAATTAATTACTAAAGGAAAACAAAAACAAACATTATTAAATCTTATTTTGAGAAACCATTGTCAATCATTCCTTGGTCACATCACTGTAAGTAATTTCTTAGGATCATAAATCATTATATAAGGGGGATCAAAACGAAAAATATGGGATAAAAAATTGAAAGGAAAATAAACAAAAATAATTGAAAACAAGAAGCATAATGAGGGAGAATAATCATAATTTATTGATATATAACATGTATATTTGTATAAAAAATAAAAATGATACATTCATAATCATTTCACCAGGGTTTATCAACAATGTTTCATTAAAAATTACCAAGGTTATTCACAAAGGAATCATAAAACATGTCATCTATAGAGATTAAGTATTTACCCAATTCATTGAATCACTACCAAGATTAACCTATCATATGACATAAACCATGTGAGCCCGATTGATCATAATAAATCATTTATTAAATAACCCATGGAGAATAAAAAATAGTTTTCATATAAACTCATTAATTAAATAAGTAATTAAAGACTTGCATGATACATTATTTTAAACAAAAAAAATGGAACGTATGTTTTATACCTGTAAATCCCTGATGAATAAATTATATTTACATATATGTGAATACACGGGGATATGGAAGGGTTTTGACTATTTACAATATTATAATATTTAATGTAAAAGTTCTAAATTCATGACATGAATTTGGTATAATGAAGACATACAACATGTATTATAAAAAGGGTATAATAGGGGAAATGAATGTCTCCCATTGATAAAAAACAATTTTGGTAGTAATGGGATTAAAAAAATGGGACGTAAAGAATGAATTACATCACATAGAAATATTTCCAAAAAAGGGGTACTTGAATGGAAAAGCGAATGTCGACAATTACCTTACCTTGAAAATTTCTTCCTAGAACATGAGGATGGCATGTTAAGACCATATAGAAAACCTGAAAGGACTATTATGGAGTTGAAATGAATAGAACATCAAGGATAATGGATTATATTAGAGAGGAATGGTGGTATTGGTTGTTATTTATAGTAAAAGATGACAAATTGTTTAATAATTTCAAATTATATGTCTTAGAATTTTAGGTTATGGAAAATGAAAAACCAATTCCTTGATTATGGTTTTTGATCATGGTTTTGGGAGTTTAAGTAAATTTCCAAAATATTTAAATCCATTAGAACCGAAATCTATTTCTTAATATCACTTTTGAGATGGAAAAGTAAATTTTTCAAAAATATATTATTTTTTAAAGCAAAAGTTTTATTTTAGACTTTGGAATGTCATGTATAGGTTTGAAAATTTATTTTAAACCTCGAAAATACAAAATATAAATAAAATGATATATTTTTTATTGTGAGTCTATATAATTAATTGTTACAACATTATCATAAATATATCAATTCATCAAACATACAAAAAACACATAAATATATATTTACTTCTCCCAAAAGATAACATATTTTAGAAAATTCTCAAAATTTCATCTTAACCTAATTGAAAATGTTTTATTTCAAATATAATTTATATTTTATAAGAATAATTCCATAAATTTTTTAATTTTTTCTTTTAAAAAAAAAATCATCATTAATAACTGTTTTAAGACTTGGTCAACTTTCTAACACTTATAAATAATTCCTAATAAATTAAAAATTATCATATCATATATATTTAAATTAATAGTTTTTAAAAGGAAATTCAAAGAAAATAAATTTTATTTATAATACTTGAGTTTTTTATAAAATTGAATAAATTTTATGAAAATGAAATTATGTTTTATCTATATCTAATAAGTAACTTAACAAACTCATCTTATATCAAAGTGAATTTTTTTTAAATAAAATAATTTTGAACATTGGATTGAGGAAATAACTGTTACATTTAAAATATTTATGACACTAAGGCCTATATAGGAAACCCCTTATTATATTGATATTAAGTCTAATTGAAAGGTTTGTGATGGTGGTATTTTATTGGAGTGGATCAACTATCCTTGACTTACTCGTGATCTATACTAACATGAATTTTTCTCATAGTCAATTCTACTAAATCATTACTTGTTGAATCCTACATGGTATTAGTCACAAGTGAACAGTAGTGATTCCACCTCCATCCAATGTTATGAAAAAATGGGATTCATAAGACATGAATGTACTATATCAGGTCATTTTTTCTCCTTTATACATCAACTATCAATCTTCATTAACCATTATAAATAATAATTATAAGGATAATATTATTATCAATGGTCATAACACTCAATAGTATTAATGATCAATTAAAATTTACCAATGATCATATTTCTGATTTCATTATATATATCTTCCATCAAACATCAATATTTACTACATAATTCTTAAGGTCTTTTTATAATTAATTTGATAATGTCTATTATATAATTTTTCTTTTTTGTTTAACTTTTTTCATGGAATGTGGAATCATAACGACATAGTTTGATCTTATTGAGTACAATGTTACATGGTTTCTATTATTTATGTCCATGTTCTTATCTTATCTATTTTAATCAAAATTATTACATGTCATATAAATAAATATTTTTTAATAATTTTTATATGTACTTCTATTGACCCCTCTGGAGAATTAGTTGAAATCATATTTTGATAATACCAACTATGCTCAATCACATTTTGATTATGCTCAATTATAGTTTGATAGTTTCTATATTAATTAATGATTAATTACTTAATTCAGTATTTCTATACACCATGCACATATTCATATATTATAATATTTATATTATCCACAGAAAATTTGGTTACTGGATGGATATATATTTTAACTTAACCCTTTCTGCCAATAGAATGCTTAAACAGACTAGTGGTCACCATTACAGAACAAGCCTACCGATACAGGCCACCAATACATCAAGTCTACCGTTACGTGAAGGTCACCGATACATCAAGTCTACCGTTATGTGAAAGACTACCGATACGAACAAGCCTACCGTTATATTAAGGTCACTAGTACAACAAAGCCTACTGATATGTGAAGGTCACTGATACATCAAGCCTACCGATACAGACGAGTCACCGTTATGCAAGCCTATCGATACAGACAAGTCACCGTTATGCAAGCCTACCGATATAGACAAGTCTACCGTTATGAAATTCTACTGATACACTAAGGAATCTACTGATACATGATGGATATCGTTACACGAAAAGTCACCGGTACATTATGTCTACCGATACTGATCAAATCTACTGCTACCGATCAAATCTACCAACAGACATGAAGTCTACTGATAGAAAGGCTACCGTTACAGAAGAATTTACTGATACAAAGACTTACCGATACACAAGGCTACCGATATCCAAATCTAATGTTCCAGAGAATCCGACGCTGACTTACTTTATTTATCTTTATTTAATCTAACCAATGGTCATATCAGGTATATTTTAATGCTCTATCATTTATTTAATGAAGGTTGTTGGATGTCAAGAAATTGTACCTCGTACCTGCAAAAAGAAATCATTTCTTTTGCCGGAGCTCGTGCTATAAAATTCCATGTTGCTGCCCAAGAGACGATATATGATATACGACGTACGATATACGACATACAATATACAATATAAGAGATTCAAGGAAAATACAGAAGTGATACAAGCGACATGCACAAGAAGATCTGATACAGATATAGATTTACAACCAAGAAGACACAGAAGCTCATACACACTCAAGCTTACTCAAGAAGAGTTATTTACTTTCACGAGGATTTTGAAGAACATAATCGACTACATTTTCACTGTCTCTGAACCTGGATGTCAAGAATACAACACTCTGTTTTTTAGACAGAAACTAAAAGAGGACTCAGAACCATTTGTGATCAAATCCAAAGGAGTCCAGAGCCACACTACAATCACTAGAGCCATTCTACATTCTATATCTTGCTCAGTGATTTATTATTTACTTTACGAGCAGTGTGTGTCATCAGTTTTAATTTACACATACACTGTCTCCTGAAACTTAACTATAGTATCTATAAATCCTCATTCAAACTCCTTAAATCTTCTTTTTTCCACTGCGGATAGTGGTATAGGTCGTCTGTGACCTGGACAACTGTATTTGTTGTTGTTTTTGTTTCCCACGAAGAACTGTGGTAGAGGTCTTTGACCTGGACAGTTGTAAACTGTTGTAAACCCTGATCCCGGGTGTGGATCAAATTTATATAAATTGTTGAGAGGACTAAGTCTCATCTTGAGACTGAACCTCTTTCTTATATCTGCTGTGCTTTATTTAGTTTTATATAAAACCTTTTATTCTGATACTATGTTCTTTTAAACTTAAACTATTATTCAAAGTTACTCTGATAATTGAATTATCAAGTGTTTGCATTACTTTCAAATCATTAGTTTAGTTTCAAAAGATAATATGATCTTATGATTAGATTAACTAGGAATTAATCAATCCCTTGAGAACATAACTGAAAGTTTTTTTAGTTCAAATTCACTACAATTCAATTAGTATTTTAAATTGGGGGGATTTTAGTAAAGGATTTTAAGCAGAAATTTTAATTGGAACTCAATTCAGCCCCCCCCCCCCCTCTTGAGTGTCCACTCTGACCAAACTTTGGTATCAAAGGGTTAAAATATTTTCTGAAGTACTCTGTTCTTTAACAGTGCTTTTAGTTGTATTTTAATGTTCTTAAAATTTCTGTTATTTCTAAATTTTTTTCTCTTTAAATTTTTTGTTTCAATCTAGTTATCATGGACAATAGACTTGAAGGTGTTTCTATAAATAGACCCCCATTTTTCAATGGAAACAACTATGCTCAGTGGAAGATTAAGATGAAAATTCATTTAGAAATCATGGGTTTTGATATTTTGACTAACATAGAATCAGAATATAAAATTCATACTACTGTTAGATCTACTTGGAATGAAGCTACTAAGACAGCTCACAATAATAACTGCTTGTAAGACTGCATATGAAATTTGGGATACTTTAAGTGTTTCTCATGAAGGAACAACTATTGTTAAGGAAATGAGATTGAACACCTATACTATTAAATATGATAATTTTAAGATGAATCCTGATGAACCCATTTCTGATATGTATCTCAGGTTTTAACGAAATTGTCAATACAATGATCTCACTGGGAAAGGACGTTTCATCAAAGGAGCAGATCATGAGAATTTTGAGATGCCTACCTGAAAGATAGAGGGGAACTTCTATTTCAATTAGAGAATCATGTGATATTGGTCAACTACCAGTCAAAGAACTTATTGGAAAGTTGATGATGTATGATGAAGAGCTTAAAGTAAACAAAGAAGAAGAAGATGAACCAAAAAGGAAGTCAGTTGCCTTCAAGACATCTACTTCAAAGAATAAGGATAAGGAGAAACTTCAAGTTGTAAGTGATAGCACAAGCTGTGAAGAAAGTGAAAGTCCATCTCATAGTGATGCAGAAATGGATCACATAGCCAGAAGATTTAAGAAGTTTTATAAGAAAAAGAAGTTTTCAGAAAATCAAATTACAAAGGTAAGTATGACAACAAGGGACACTAGAAAAAGAACTGGAAGAAATTTGAAAAATCTGATGAAGTTGTCTCCTATGAATGCAAAAGAAAAGTACATATAAAGGCAGACTGTCCAAAGCTGAAATACAAGAAGAAGTATAAGTATAATGACAATAAGTATAAGAAAGCCATGAAGGCTACTTGGAGTGCTTCTGATGATATCTCCAGTGAATCTGAAGCTTCTGAGACTGAAAACAAAAATAAGGCAAACATGTGTTTTATGACAAACACTTCTAAGGTAACATCTAAAACACCTGCTTTAAATACATATTATTCTGGAGATGATTCTGATTCTGAAAATATGTCAAAATCTGAACTGTTTGAATACTGTGATATGTTAGAAGAAACCTGTAATGAGCTGAAAGAAAAATACAAAGGTTTAAAGAAATAGTATGCTTTAACTGTTAAACATAAATCTGATCTTGACATAGAAATGGAAAAGAATGCTCAGTTTCTTAAAGAAAACACTGAACTAAAATTCTCAAATGAGAAACTTAGGAAGGATTTAGAAAAGTTTTCAAATGGAAAAGATACTCTTACTCAAATTCTAGGTAATAAAGTTTCACCTAGATATACTACTGGTATAGGATACCAACCTGGACAAAGAAAAATTCACAAAACTATATTTATTTCTAAATCTGATCAGAATGTAGATAGTTCTAGTTCTGGAAGTCCATATGCTTCAACTAGTTATATTCATAGTTACGGATCTAACAAGGTTTATCTTTCAAAATCTGTTGATTCTACAAATTTTATGAGACCCATAAGACAAATTTGGGTACCTAAAGTTTTATTGGCTAACCTATCTGGACCCAAGAAAATCTGGGTACCAAAATCATTTCCTATCTAAATCTGTTTTGTAGGGAACCTACTTAAAGAGCTCTTGTAGAAAGACTTGGTACCTAGACAGTGGATGTTCAAGACATATGTTAGGATATTATCATGCTTTAAAAGCTTAGTCAGAGTTGAGGGAGGTTTTATCAACTTTGGTGATAATTATAAAGGGAAAATCATCGGCTTAGGCCAGATTGGTAACACTGACTCAATATTAATTTCAAAAGTTATATTGGTTGATGGACTTAAGTATAATTTACTAAGTATTTCTCAGTTATGTGATGATGTGATCATGGTCGTGAGTTTGAAAATCATGAGTTTGAATCATACTTCTCACACAATGGATATAGTTACAATTTCTCTGCCCCTCGGACACCTCAGTAAAATGGTGTAGTACAAAGGAGGAATAGAACCCTTCAGAAAATTTCCAGAACCATGCTCAATGTGTATGACCTACCTATTTATTTTTGGGCTGAAGCTATCAATGCATCTTGTTATATTATCAATAGAGTCTTGATCAGACCTATTCTTAAGAGGACCCCTTATGAGTTGTGGAACCATAGGAAACCTAAGGTTAACTACTTCAGTGTTTTCGGTGGCAAAGTATTTATTCTTAATATCAAAGATAATCTTGAAAATTTTGCATCCAAGAGTGATGAAGGAATTTTCCTAGGTTACTCTATTTCTAGTAAAGCCTATAGAGTTTTCAATAAGAGAACCAAATGTGTGAAGGAATATGTTCACAAAAATTTTGATGAAACTGATCCACATGAACCTAAGACCTCTCTTCAAAATCATGAAGATTATCTCTTTGTTTTGAACCATAATGATAAAGACAATAGACCTATAGTTAAAACATCCAGTTCTTGAAATTTTCCAGAACCTTCTTCTGTTGATTCCCAACCTGTTTATGAACCTGAAATATCTAGCCCTACATTTTCGAGACCAACTAGGATCCTAAAGAACCATCCTTTAGATATTGTTGTAGGTAATCCTGATAGAGGAACACAGACTAGAGCTTCTCTAAGAAATCAGGTTGAACATCAAGATTTTCTTTCATAGTTAGAACCTAAAAATATCAATGATTCTATCAATGATGAATTTTGGGTAATGGCTATGCATGAAGAACTAAATCAATTTGAAAGAAATAAATTTTGGGAATTAGTAGAAAGACCTAAGGACAGTTTAACCATAGGCACAAAGTGGGTGTCTAGAAACAAAGTTGATGAATCTGGAAACATCATTAGAAACAAGGCTAGACTAGTTGCACAATGTTACAATCAAGAAAAAGGAACTGACTATGAGGAAAACTTTTCACCTGTAGCTATATTAGAGGCAATTAGGATCTTACTTGACATTGCATCACATCTAAATTTCAAGTTATATCAAATGGATGTGAAAAGTGGTTTTCTAAATGGTTTTATTGTTGAAGATGTTTTTGTAGAACAACCACCTGGTTTTTCAAATCCTCACTTTCAAAATCATGTTTTTAAACTTTCTAAAGCTTTATATGGTTTAAAACAAGCTCTAAGAGATTGGTATGAAAGACTGACAAATTTTCTTACTTCAAAAGGATTTACAAAAGGAATTTCTGATCCCACTCTTTTTATAAAACGAATTTCAAAAGATGTTTTAATAGTACAAATCTATGTTGATGATATTATTTTTGGATCTTCTAAAAATTCTTTATGTACTGATTTTTCGAAGGTTATGAAAAATGAGTTTGAAATGAGCTTAATGGGAGAGCTTAAGTACTTTATTGTATTTAAAATCATTCCAACTAAAGATGGTATTATTTTAAATCAAAGTAAATATACTAAGGATTTATTAATACATTTTGGTTTGGATAGTATTAAGGGAAGTGATACACCTATGAGTACCACCTGTAAATTGGATATTGATGAACTGGAAAACCAATAGATCAAACTAATTATAGAGGTATGATTGGGAGTTTACTCTATCTTACAGCTAGTCGACCTGATATTATGTTTAGTATATGTATGTGTGATAGATTTCAAGATAACCCTAAAGAGTCACACTTACTTGCTGTTAATAGTATTTTCAAATATCTTAAATATACTACTAATTTGGGACTGTTTTACAAAAAAATACAATCATTTGATTTAATAAGTTATTCAGATGCTGTCATTATAGGATGAAAATTAGATAGAAAGAGCACATCTGGAACATTTCATTTAGTTGGAAAGTCCCTAGTATCATGGTGTTGTAAAAAACAGAACTCGGTTGCGTTATCTATTGCTGAAGTAGAGTATATAGCTACTGGTAGTTGATGTGCATAGATTCTGTGGATGAAACTAACTTTATTGGACTATGGATTTGATTTTAAACATGTTTCAATTAACTGTGATAACACTAGTGAGATCAACATCTCAAAGAACCCAGTGTCTCACTCTAGAACCAAACACGTTGATGTTAGACACCACATTCTAAGAGATCAATATAAAAGAGGTGATATAACTCTTGAATTTATAGGCACTGAACTCCAATTAGATGATATTTTCACTAAGCCTTTACGTTTAGAAATATTAAGCATCATTAGACACAAATTAAGAATGATAACTTACTCTTAAAACCGTTAGATGAATCTCACCGTTAGATGAACCTCACCGTTAGATAAATCTCACCGTTAGATAAACCTCACCGTTAGGATGAACCTCACCGTTAAAATGAACCACACATTTAGGATAAACCTCACCGTTAGGATGAACCTCAAAATTAGGATAAACCTCACCATTAGAAGAACCTCACCATTAGGATGAACCTCACCATTACGATAAACCTCACCGTTAGGCTAAACCTCACCATTAGGATAGACCTCATCGTTAGGACACCTCACTGGTACATATCTCGCACTATTTTAAATTTTCGTATTAAGGCTGAGACATTAAATTTCTGTTTAATATAAGATTTATTTTATATGTGAACCCAAAATGATATTAAACCCGACTCTAGACATCACTCAATAACCGCGAACCCATCTGTTCGAAACCTACCTACCTAAAACCTCTCAATCTCGCAAAACCCTAAGCCTTAGAATCTGAAATGGCCCATGTGAAGTGACCCTCAGTGGATGAAGGGAGTGATGTGCCGCAAGCTGAGAAGCAGAATGTAACCAATGATGCTGCCAGTGGAAGCAGTAGAGATGTTGTTCGAAGGAATCCTGTGAATCCACATTTATCAAAGCGAGAAATTGTAGTGGGAAAGGAATTATGTGCGGAATGGCTGCTGGAAAGCAAGTCCTTGATTCTGAAGGTTTTACAAGAACAAGGATGGATCGAATTCTTCAAAAACAATAATGGACCGTATTATCCAGCACTGGTAAAAGAGTTCTATGTGTTTGTCTATATTGAGACTTCAGAAGAGGAGAATAGAATGATTTCCTTTGTGAATGGTCAAAAGTTTTCATTCTCATCAGTTGAATGGGCTGAGAACCTTAGAGTTCCTCATAATGGTGATTATGGATTTTATTCAAAATCCATACCTACTGCTAGTGAATTTTTCAATTATGAGGATGCCTTGTTGGAATTGACAGGAAATGGAACCCCTAGAAAGGTCATTGCTGTAGAGATGGCAAGGGAGGATAAACTACTTTTCATGTTCATTCAGCATGTGATTAGTCCAAGGAGAGGAGATTTTGCTACCCTTAGATTTCAGGATATTTATTTGTGTATCTATTAAAGCATGGAGTAAAGGTGAACTTGTGCAAATTACTAATGATTCATATTGAGAATATGACTAGACCGAAGTCTAAGTCTAATCCACTTTTCTTTTCTATGTTGATTTCTATTATGTTGAAGGCAAAGGAGGTAGCTGGACCTCAGGATGAAACTGTTGTGGTTAAGGATAATTTTTGCATAACCAAGACTGTATGTAAGTTTATGAAAGTCAGCTAGAACCCTTGGAAGAAATCATGGGTTAATGATTATGGAAAAATATATGACAAGTACACTCCTGTGGATCATCCTTCTAGACCAGAGGATGTGAGGGATCCTTGTCTTGGCCCAGATGAGCCAGAACCGGTCTACAGTGATAATTAAGCTGATGCTGAGGAGGAAGAGACGTCAGTTGAGGAAGCAGGAGACCCTGATTTACCTCCTAGTCCTATGCCTTAAAACATTTCCTATGGAGAAGCTAACCCTACAAAATAACTACCAAGGAGAGAATATGTTTTGAAGGAATGTGATACTGAGACCACAGAAGAAGAAGAAGAAGAAGAAGCATAACAGTATGTTGTTAAGGACACCTCTGAAGAGGATGAAGAAACCGCATCAGATCAGCTTGCTCATGAAGAAAAGGAGGCTGCTGGTGAAGCATATGATGAGAAAAATGAAGAAGAAGATCTCAGTTTGAGCCCTCTGATAGACAGTACAATCATGATAGTGCCTGATCAGGAAGAAGAAGTTGCATCTGTTGATGAGAGAGTCTTTGAGCCCTCCGAGAAAATGGTTATTGAATCTGTTAAAGTTGTAAAGGAATTTATAGAATTACCTCGAGCAGAACAGTTGGAGGAGATTCCTCAGGATAATGCTCTAAGTGAGGGGGAGCATCTTGGTTCAGTATCAGTGTTGTATGACATTGAAGGATGGACATCAGATCCAGGATATATGCTTCTTGAACATAATTATGAATATTCGGTTGTGGAAGACCATCCCCAAAGGGAAATAGTTATCCTACCTACTGTGGCTGAAAATTTGGCAACCAAGGAGGAACTTGAGTCCATGAAGGCTGAAATGAAAGATGCACTGAGAAAATCAGTGGCAGATTTGAAGCAAAGTATGGTTGATGAAATGAGGAGTGTGGGGAAATCCCTGGAGCTATCTTTGGGATGTGCTGTTTCTAGTCTAGTGAGGTGAATGATGGATGAAGTTAAAGTATGCCTTACTCAAATTGAAAGTTGGACAGGAGCTGTGGTTGCTCTAAGACAGTCTATTGCTTCATTGACTGCCATGAACAGCTCTCAAACCCAAGAGAATACTGATATTAGATATATCAAAGAGGTAGTCAAACCACTTGTGGAAGTTTTTGAGGCTTTTAAGAAATCAGTCAATGAACATTTGAACAGTCAAGATGAACTTGTTCAGAAGGTGGTTAGTAATCTGACACAATCTTTCAAGGAGACAATAGCTTTCTCAGTTAAACCCCTTCCTTCATCCAGCTCCACTGTGAACCTTGATCAGATCAGAACTGTTATCTAGGAAGATTTGGCTAAGGCCAGTACTAGTGGTACCTTAGATACTCAGATACTTTCTACCACTAGGGAAGTTAGTAGTTTTGTTCATGATCACCTACGGGAAGCTACTACTTTTCAAGAGGCAATTAAGAATAAAGTGGATGCTTACTTTGAGAAGGTCTATACCAAGCATCAAATGACCAATCATTTCAAGCACTTGATGGAGAATATGAAGTTGCCTCTAGTGACTCAAGCTTTTAGAGAACAGGTTAGTAAGACCAGAAAGCTTACTCTTGCCTTGGATAAATTCATTAAAAATCGAGATGATTTTGTGTCAGCAATGGAGAGAGGTGGTAGTATTATTACGGATTTCAGGAACCTGCTGCTACCATTCTTGCATGTGGATGCCAGGCCTGTGATTTTCCCTCCAGCCCTTCCTGCCTCTGCCTCTAGGATTACACCTCAGTTAACTCCAGTTCAGGATATTCGAAGCTTAACTCCTATGATCACACAGAGAAGCACATATTTCAGATCTGGTACAGTTTCAGTGGCTGAACCTCTAGTTGTTTTTTCAGCTATTTCCAAGCCATCTACTCAATCTGAACATGCACCCTCTTCTAGTTTTAAGGGAAAGACGCCTGTTCCAGAGGAATATTGAGTGATTCTGGATTTTTTTGATGGGATTCACTTGTATTATCTCTTTTAATTCTTACTTTATCAGTTTTTATATTTTGTGATTTAATGGAATGTTACTCTTACATTCTCTACTTTACTATGTTTCTGTGTAATCTGTTCTCTTTTAGTCTCTACATTTCTCTGATTCTACCCTTCTTTTTGTTAATCACAAAGGGGGAGAAAATGAAACTAATCAGACCTGGGAGTGTAATTGCAAGGGGGAGAATACAAGGAGAAGAAAAAAATGAAAACTTTGTTTTAATGTTTTTTTTAGGAAATTTTTCCTCTGACACCATCTTATTTTTCTTAATACTTTGGCATAGGTTGTGATTATCAAAAAGGGGGAGATTGTTGAATCCTCTAGACAATTAGTTGAAATCATATTTTGATAATCCCAACTACGCTCAATCATATTTTGATTATGCTCAATTATAGTTTGATAGTTCCTATATTAATTAATGATTAATTACTTAATTCAGTATTTCTGTACACCATGCACATATTCATATATTATAATATTTATATTATCCACAGAAAATTCAGTTACTAGATGGATATATATTCTAACTTAACCCTTTCTGCGAATAGAATGCTTAAATAGATAAGCGGTCACCGTTACAGAACAAGCCTACCGATACAGGCCACCGATACATAAAGTCTACCGTTACGTGAAGGTCACTGATACATCAAGTCTACCATTACGTGAAAGCCTACCGATACGAACAATTCTACCGTTACATGAAGGTCACCGGTACAACAAAGCCTACCGATATGTGAAGTTCACCGTTACATCAAGCCTACCGATATATACAAGTCACCGTTTTGCAAGCCTACCGATACAGACAAGTCACCGTTATGCAAGCCTACCGATGCAGACAAGTCTACCGTTATGCAAGTCTACTGATACACCAAGGAAGCTATCGGTACATGATGGCTACCATTACACGAAAGGTCACCGGTACATTAAGTCTACCGCTACGGATCAAGTCTACCACTACCGATCAAGTCTACCGACAGACATGAAGTCTACTGATAGAAAGGCTACCGTTACACAAGAAGTTACTAATACAAAGACTTACCGATACACAAGGCAACCGATATCCAAAGCTACCGTTCCAGAGAATCCAACGCTGCCTTAATGTCTTTATCTTTATTTAATCTAACCAACGGTCATATCAGGTATATTTTAATGTTATGTCATTTATTTAATGAATGTTATTGGATGTCAGGGAACTGTACCTCGTACCTGCAAAAAAGAAATCATTTATTTTGCCGGAGATCATGCTATAAAAGTCCATGTTGCTACACGAGAGACGATACATGATATAAGACATACGATATACAACATATGATATACAATATACGAGATACAAGGAAAATAAAGAAGTGATACAAGCGACATGCACAAGAAGAGCTGATACAGATATACATGTACAACCAAGAAGACACAGACGCTCATACACACTCAAGCTTACTCAAGAAGAGTTCATTACTTTCATGAGGATTTTGAAGAACATCATCGACTACATTTTCAATGTCTCTGAACCTGGATGTCAAGAAGACGACACTCTGTTTTCCAGAAATAAACCATAAGAGGACTCAGAACCATTTCTGATCAAATCCGAAGGAGTCCAGAGCTACACTGCAATCATTAGAGCCATTCTAAATTCTATATCTTGCTCAGTGATTTATTATTTACTTTACGAGAAGTGTGTCTCATCAGTTTTAATTTACAAATACACTATCTCCTGAACCTTAACTGGAGGATCTATATATCCTCATTCAAACTCCTTACATCTTCTATTTCCCAATGTGGATAGTGGTAGAGGTCGTGTGTGACCTGGATAGCTGTATTTTCTATTGTTTTTGTTTCCCACGAAGAACTGTGGTAGAGGTCTTTGACCTGGACAGTTGTAAAGTATTGTGAACCTCAATCCAGGGTGTGGATCAAATTTATATAAATTTTTAAGAGGAATAAGTCTCGACTTGAGACTAAACCTCTTGGTTATATCTACTGTGCTTTATTTAGTTTTATCTAAAACCTTTTATTCTGCTGCTAAGTGCTTTAAAACTTAAACTATTTTTCAAAGTTACTCTGATAATTGAATTAGAAAGTGTTTGCATTACTTTTAAATCATTAGGTTAGTTTCAAAATCTAATTTAATCTTCTGATTAGATTAACTGGGAATTAATCAATACCTTGAGAACCTAACTGAAAGTTTTCTTTAGTTCAAATTCACTACAATTAAATTAGTATTTTAAATTGGGGGATTTTAGTAAATGATTTCAAACAAAAATTTTAAATGGAACTCAATTCACCCCCCCCCCCCCTCTTGAGTGTCCACTCCGACTAACAAATTCCATTGTGAAATATTATAATGTCTTCATTATGGAAAAGGTTTTATTTTATTAATCATATAAGTAATTTATAGTTCATTACACATAACATGGTTCAAGAAGAAAATTAGAATAGGGAATCATATAAAATGAAAAAATGCTTAATCATTTTGAAGGAAAAAGTGATAGATGAGTTTTAATGTTTTAAAGGTTGTTATAGTAGGAATAATTATAAACCACTAGATTTGGTATACAATTTTTCTTTTGAGATCTCAGTGGTTTGGGGGAAAAATAGTAGTTTTTTGGTGTTTGATCTCAAGAATTACTAACAATAATTTTTTTTGAACTATGATAAAAATGTTTCTATGTTATGAGATGTGGTAAGTTGTTTCTCATGGTTTTAAGCATGTATAATTACCATTAATATTAAACGCATGATTTCATTTGAGGCATTAAAGTTATATAGTTTGTTATATGGATTTCCAAATTTTCATATAAAATATATAAGTTTATTTTTGTTACAAATTTTTATTTTTAAGACACATTCTCCTCTATAGACAGCCATTAATTACCATAAATCACCTTTTAATGAGTTTTGGGTATTTTATGGTGATTCTATGGTTTTTATGTCATCATCGAATAACTCTCTCTCATTGTTTAGACAAATTGACACAAAATCTAATGTAAGGAATCATCGACATAATTTCGTGTTGAATATATTTTTTTATATTTTTATTTACCTTATAATATTGTATTTGGGGACTTAAAATATTGAGATATTTTAATTAAACTTTTTTATAGATTTATTGTCAAAAAATTGAATGCTTATTTGTGTCATCTAGACCTTAATACATGAATTTTTGGATATTATGGGTTAACATTTATAGATAACTAAAGATAATATATTTTTATCTTAAAATTAATATAAATTCTATGTTTGAGAATATTTTGAAATTAATTATTTTTCATTTATATATTATTTTATATAAACCATACATCTTTGTATTTTATTTTATTTTTAAATAGTATTACTTTAATAAAAAATTGGGTTTTAATATAAATTTTGTTATTAATAAAACTATGATTTTTTATTTAAATAAGGTATCTTAGTTTTTTAATACATATTTTAAAAATTATTTCAAAAAATTATCATATATTGATATGTTTTTTTAATAATTATTATATTTCATTCAAATTATTTAAAAGTTTTTTGTGTAAATGATATTCTCTAAATTTTAATAGAGGTTTGTTTTCCTCAATTTTATTTACGAAAACAGTTATCATTTTTTTGAAAATGTGAAGATATCTTTCCACTAATTTTTTTATTTACTTATTTGAAATATATGTTGATTTTTTTATTTGAATAGGGATTTTATTCCCTCATTTTTTATATTTCACTATAGGTTATTGTATAAAATAATCTAAGTGTGGTTGTATAAGTGAGTGTAAAATATTTTCATATGATTAACTAGTATTGCAATAAATAATTTTAGTTAGGAATGATTCACTAGTTATTTTTTAACCCTAGGGTCAAGATAAGCCTATACATGGGTGTGTTTCTTTTCTTTAATAAACTATATCGTTATTATTTTGTAATGTTATGGGTTTTGCCATGTGTATTTTTGAATGAAAATCTAGGTGAATTTTTCAATACAATGGGATTATATTAATATTCAATTTCCTTTGAAATGGGTTTTGATTTTGATCCTAGATGGGTTTTTTGTAAGGATATCCTTGATAGATTACGGTTTATCGCATGTTATTTTTATGTAGAAGGAAAAAATTTTAAAATGTATTTATCAATAGAAATTACTAATTTTTTCTTTTATTTCAATCATAGTTTAAAAATGGATTTATTTTCTGTACATATAAATAATGGTTTGTTTCAAATTGTCTTATATCCTATGCTCCCATCGTAAATACCCTAGAATGAGGTATGAATTATGTTGTGTTAGAATTTATTCATTTATAATGAATAATTTAATCATTTATTCATGTTGAAATTTTTTTTTGAATAAATCACAAAAATTTGACACAAGCACAACCCAAATGAAAAAAATAAAGAAGAAAGAATGTAGAAATTTTTAATTGGTTCACCCATACTGGGTTAGATATGAAGATAACGTATCCATTATGTTTCGATATATTAATTTAGAAACAATATATTGGTATATGATAAAAAATAAAGGATATTATCAATTTTTATTTAAGATCCATAACCTATTTTTCTCTTTCAATCATTTATTTCAAGAGGGTCACAAACATATAATTGATACGCAGGTTGAACTCATAAAGATATATGTCAAAATTATAAAACCACACAATAATGGGTGTTCTATATAATTCTTAAATATACATTTCTAACTAATTAATTATATCTATAAAAATTTAATCATCCAAGTATAATCATCAATGTAATTTAGTCTAATCAAAACTTTCATCACAATTCCAAATAATCAATAATACTACACTGTTGATATGCTTTTCTTCCTAAAATTTTACCCCCTATGTTTTCTATGTGTGTATCAGTACATTCTTCCAATATACCATGTTCCTCTATATTGAGGAAATTTTGATTTCCATACTGAAAACCCAAACATCAATTAACTACATACTCCATCCATTTCAAATGCATCCATTGATGATTTATAGAGTAAATATACTTAAATTAATTTCAAATGGGATGTAAATAAATGTTTCTAAAAAACAACCTATTCTTCATAAGATATCCAGGCCATAATTCCTATTTTAAATCTCATGAAATCCATAAATTGTATTGTGATATCTTACTTCATGTCACGGGAAGTTGGTTTCTCCTTTAACATTCTCCTACCACTAGGTGGGTCATGGCTTGCTAAGAAGATTCACAACAATAACCATATTTATGATGCTAAATTACCAGAAGTCTCACATTCAGGACTCATATTCTATTTCCATACCAAGTTTTCATGGCTTAGTCCCTTAATTATTTATTTTTTCCTCATATATTTTTTGGAGAGGTTTACAGCTTGATGGAATGATCGAAATTAATGTTGAAGAAAACCCAAAATAATAAGAATTGTGTCATTGTATTATTTCCATTGATGGAATTCCTATCATGATTCCTTCCATCAAATATTATGTTTAATCCTATCATAGTGTGTCTATACTTTCATGTCATGGGTATCCTTGAGTTCCCAGATTAATTTAATTCATCAAATAATTCTTCATGGAATGATTTTTTTTTCTCACAACATGTATATTTTTTCTATTCAAAATTGATAAAGTAAATAACCTTATGAAATTAAATGAAAACATTTTTCATTACATGCCTTTATTTATCAAACTATTACACTATTCACAGTGCATATATTATTCTGAGGACATTATTTACTATTGTTACATAACCAAATTTATAACATTATCTATTTCATAGATATCTTTATGTCAACCTTTTTCTCATTGAAAATTATTTAAATATATCAAATAGTAGTCATAATAATTCCCCCTTATTATTTGGTTTTCAATCTAAGTTAAATTTTTTCAAACTTCTATATATCATATTTTATGATACCATGTTTTTCCTTCCCCCAATAGGCTCCCCTAATATAATTTAAATTCATTTTTCTTGCTTTATTCTAACACATTCTCAAATATTTTATAATTCATCAAGCTTTCTCCCAATTTATCAGGTATTTTCCTACACCTCTATGAAAATTAAATTCAAAGGGTAACAACTATGAAATTTATATTGGCATAAAATCACATAAATATGAATTGAATTGAAAACATTATTAAATAGTTGTCAATGAATTATATAAGCCTACTTGACTCAAATATAATTGTAGGAAAAAATAAGGGGTAAAATTATACAATTATTTCCACATTTCATTTAATAAACTTCATTTTACTATTAACCCCCCATGATAGTTTCTGTATATCACCTTTTATTCCTGATAATAGATAAGTTCATATAATAATAAATAATATCCAATTAGTTAATTATATACAATGGGGAGAGGTGAAATAATAAATTCAATAGGATGAGGATATTGGTTAAACTTAATGGTTCAACCGATGATTATCAAATATGTGTTCCACAAACTATTCACTAAAAATGTCATTTTGGTATTATTTGGTTATATTACACAATATTTTTAATACATTATTATAAAATTTCTATTTATTAAAATAGAATCTAATATCAATATGATTTTATCAAGAGTGTTGAAGTTGATTCTTTGTTAACTCAATGGAACTCTTTCTATCACATGTAATTGAAATTAGTTATCATAAAAATTATCTAACATCTTCCAACTATTTATTTATACAGATCAACTAAATGCATACCTTAGTAGAGAAAAGATATTATATATATACTTTACTCAAATATAAACAATCATACTCTGTACATTACTTTCCAACATCATTTTTTATACGATGATGGCAACAACACATGCGGATTTTCAATCGAATGTATCACTAGCCCAGTTAGTATCTATATAATACAACAAATACATAGCTTCTCGTTCCCTGAATACCAAACTAGATTTCAGTTCTCCTTTCAAATACCTCATTATAATTTTCATTGAAATTGTATTTTATTTCTTTATAAAATTATAAAAACATTATTTTAATCATGTAGGATTGAAAATATCAGGCATGATATCTTTAATATAGAGTAAACATCCATTAATTATTTTATACATTCTTGGATCTAATCACTTGTAATCCTTATGTTTTCTATGTTTTGTTCCAACTATTATCAGAGTTAAATTTTTTTATCGTTACATCTAAATTTCAATAAAAATTCTCATGAATATTTCACATATGAGATAAATTTATTCCCTTTATAATTAAAAAATATACCCCAATAAAGTATTCTATATCTATAATCATTGACATCACTAATTCAAATCTTATCAATTAAAAAAATATTTCTACTGAATTTTTATTTTCCTCTAAATATAATATCATCCACATAAACCATCACAGTAAACCAATATTCCTTTAATATCTTCAAAAAATGGTTATGATTGACCCTCTTCTATTGAACTCTATATTTCCTATATAATATCCAATCATGAATACCTGTCATTTATAAATTATGTCTTCACATCCATTTGAAATACATTAAACATTATTTAAAAGAATTTGAACTTAATTTGATTAACCATTATTAAATTAGGTCTTATATACTCTATTTTTTCCACCAAACATAATGTTTGTTCAACATAAAATACTTAAAAATGTGAAAATATTTTTAATACCATCATTTCATTGTTACAAAAACCTTTAACATTATCTTCAATCTTGTTATTGAAGGCCCATTTAGTAATAATTAAATCATTATGTATAGATATGTACACAAGATCTTGGGTTCTATTATTATCTATTAGGTCTGACTCTTCATTCATTACATTAACTAATTACTTCTAATTTTATGTTTCTTAAAATGAAGTTGGTTCTGTGTATTGTAATATATAAGTGGGATCAATCCTTTTCATCTCTTCAGTTCTAAGTGGTATAGATTTATCTCTAACAATATTTCTTATATCAACCTAACATATTATTATTATTCTATTCTGAGTCACAGATTAACTAATTTCATCACCAATAACTTATATTGATTCATCTTTATAATTATATTTAATCAATGTATTTTGAGAAAAAATTTAATCCAAAATAATATCTTGTTCTTCATAATTAACTTATTTAATAATAAATTTCTAGGATTCTCTCTAAAATCATTTTAAATACCCGTTACATCATGAATTCCAATTATATTTTTGATCTGTTTATTGAAACATGTAAGGCTTTTATGTTTTATGAATATCCAAAAAAAATCAGTTAAAAAATCTATCTCTATAATTTCCATGGTTTCCCAAATTATTTTGGATGAAATATTTTATTCTTAATAATATCATATGATTCAATGTGTTTTTAATTTATGATATGCTTCATCTGGTTTATTCTATATTCCATGACCATTAAACACTCTATTACGATTGTTTCGATAACTCGTACATCTTATTTCAAATAGTGGTGATATATTTGATTTTCCATTAATAAGATAGTATCCATGTTGTTCTCTATAAGGTTTCTTCCTTCTAAAACTCCATAAAATTGAGGATTTCTTACTGAAGATATTTTTTATTTAATTGTATGTCTCTCATAAATGTTTTCGACCTTAACATATGTGTAATCTATTTATTTATATTTTTAGATAATATTTATTATTATTTTAGTTTTATTTTTCACTATTATTTAGAACCTATTGATGTAGTCCAACTCTTATTTATTCCACCACATAATCATAGAAATTCCAAACCTATTGATGTCATTGAAAAATAAAATTAAATTCATGCCAAAAAAACATTTATCCCAATCAATTAGACCACAAAACATAGTGTGGACAAAATATAAGAAATATGTAGTCAAATTATTTTTTTTGATAAAGATATTAAACTATCTTTGCTGACATACAAGCCTTACATTTCCTTTCATTGTCTCACTTTAGGTTTGAAATATACAATGCATCTTCTTTTTTAGAAATTTTCTCTATAATTTGATGACTAATTTGTCCTAGCATCTTGTTCTAAAAGTTATTATACTTTATCACTACTATAAAACATGTGTTTTATTTACTATCTACCTTATAGAAATTTCCATTTATACTTCATACATTAATGAGATAATTTTATACCTTTACCTCCATGAAATACCCATTTTTATAGAATGTAACTTCATGTCCAGAGTCACATGGTTTTAAAAACATTAAGAGGTTATGTCTCAATGACTCCAAAAATAGAAATTAAAATTTTCTCTATTCATCTCATTATAATTTGGTCTCTTTAATTCCTTTGATCCCCAAATAATTTTTTACCAAAATGAGATATATTTAAACTCTTAGTTGTACATATTTATAATGATTCGTGTTACCTATTTTTTGGGATAAGAAATGACTATCCAAACTCCACTTTCCATGGATTTTATATATATTATAGTTTTATTTCCTAATTCTTACACCCAATGAGTTTCCATAATTAGTTGAGATTTGTATTGATCACTTATCATTCTCTTAAAAATAGAAAATAAGACCAAACTCTTCTTCCTATATTATGAAAAATATATTTCTCATAGGAGTTATATTGGATTCTCTATTATCCATCCTCCAATTTCTTCCATAGTAAAAACAACCTATTATTTTATTATAGTTTTGAGTTTCATTCCTAAATTCATAGAAATTAAAACAATATATATTGAATGGATTACTATTACAATATGAATGATACATTTCAATTCACATTTCATGACTACCATTGATTATCCTCTCAAATAGATTTCAAATTAACCATAATTAGACACTGTGTAAATTAGATAGTCCTAAAATTGACATTTCATCGAGGAAAATATTTTATTATTTTCACCCATACATTTTATTATAGCTTGTTTAAGACTCCTTGGTTATTTATAAGTAATTGGTAGGTGATAAATTTATCTTTCCACATTATTACATTTATTTTTAACATTGGATGTATTTTATTGATATTTTAGCTTTATATATAATAAAAAATTTACCAATGAAAATATTTCTTTGAGTGCTTAACGTTTCCTCAAATAACCATGTTTCTAGTTATTCCCTTTCATTTAAAAAATCATTAGAAACCCTCCATAAATATTTCTTCTTATCTGTGCCATTTTTTATACTAATGATTGTTTCTCAATGATACACATTCTTTTTCACTGTAGTAATTTTTATTAACTTTCTCTTTGATATACATATTAATATCATCGATGATCTCTGACTATTCATCTATATTCATACTAAAATTGCCTAATTTATTTTCTTTACCTTGATAATTTTTATATTATTTTATAATTTTATCAAGATGGAAAACATTCACTTCAATATCATTATCATAATTTTATGATTCATTCAATAATCATCCAATAATCATGTTTTTTATTATTTGTAGATCAATATCCCTGGATCTCCTTCTAATTCCACTTAGATATCAAAAACTCCCTCTGTTTAGTAATTCTATTTTTCTTATTCAGCTTTAGATTTATATTATATGGACATCAAGGCATCTTATATGTATGATTTGAACATATTTTCCATTACTTATAAGTTATGTTCCTTAAACTCTTATTCATATTCATTAACCAATCCCTTTATTTTGAAATTTATCACCACTTGATTTTATAAATTGACAATTCTTCTAAGAGAAAGTTCTTCCTTTATTTCCTTCATAATTTAATCTGATCGAACCTATCTATCAATAATTTTTATACTCATAACAAATATGCATCCAATTTTTTATGAAATAAATAATGTTAAATGTATCCTACTTTAATATATTCTTTTGACTCCTTTTAACATTCCACAAGTTATAAGAAATCATAACTTATATCTTCTTCAATTTCATACTTTCAAAGCTCTTGTTTCTCCACACATATAAATGAAATTTTTTTGGATGGATATTTTAAATAAATTTACATATTTACTCCAATTTTATATGTGACCAATTTACTATATAAGTAATTCAGATATATGTATATATATATATCCAAGAGTTAATTTTTCATGTTTTGATATATTTATTTTTAAAATTTGTGGTAATATTTGTGGTATATTCTTTATAGTATTCGAATATTTTTTTCTCCTAAATCGCCTGAAGGACTTCATTTTTATTGATTTTTGATAACCCCCTTTCAAGGGATGAGGGGGTACCCTTACAAGGCCTGCAGGCTCAGAGATTACATGGATCATAGGCTTAGTAGATTACATGACCCAAAGGTCATAGTAAATTCAACTAGACTATCTATAAATAACTGCCCTCCAAATCATATGCATCATGATAGTATCTCTCTACCTTCGCAAGGATTTTTGGATAGGCTTCCCATGCAAGAACAAGGTGGTCCTGTTGACATAGCCATACCCTCTCATTCTGAAAAATCAATTTGGATCTACTCTGGTGAGTACACCTGCTCCAAGTCATCTTCTGGGGTTTCTCTTTTGTTGTAGAGTCTGTCTGGGGAAACCGCATGTGTCCCAAAGGCCTTGAGGTGAACTGAAGGCCTTAAAGGTGGCCTGAAATCCATTTGGATCTACCTTCTCATTTGAATATTTGATCTTCTAACCAAGCCCATTAATAGATCTAATAACATTTTTAAGATGATTAAATATACCCTCCAAATATTAAATTGAATCGAAATTTATATCATGAAATTTATTTTTGTAAAACATGAATCATTTCTACTTTCCCTTTGGTTTCACCTTCAAATATGATAGAAATTTTTTATCAAATTATTTTATTTTATAGAAAATCCATCACCTTTATGTAAATTTTATTAGATATATCTCCTGATAAATCACTTTAATATATAAAATAATCATTGAACAAATTATTTCCAACTTCAATAATTAATTTTGTAGTGGGATCATATAGTGGAAAACTATTATCATCAAATGATATTACAACTTTTCAAATGAATATTCAATGCATTTCACAAACACATGACCACTGACCATAATAGTTTAGTGCCTATGGGAACATTGAATCATAAATATCTAATATTTTGAACGATATTCAATATCTCTCATATAGATCTTCCTATTTTTGTACTAATACTACAAAACATTATTCATAACCAAGGTAAGTAAATCATAAGAAAAGGAGAACTCAGATTATTAATAAGGGTAAATAAATGAGATATGTAATCATAATATAAATATAAGGGTATGATAAATAATCATAACATTTGAAAACAATACCATGCATAACAAATATCATAATCATAAGGCATTAAATAAATATTGAGATTTCATAAGACATGAATGATAAAGTAATCAATGAACACAATCCATGTTAGTATTAATAATGGAATAAGACATGAAATTTGTGGAATGAACGTAAGAATAGAAAATAATTTCCATATTATTCAAGGATCACTTCCAAGAACATCATAGTGGACAAAGTAACTTACTAAACCTATTTCAATCCATGTTCCAGTCATATATTACTAAACCAGGTTTACATCCCATTCAATCTATGTATTACTGAAATTTGTTTAATTCCGATTACAGATATTTAAGACTGTATTCGGTCGACTCCCAATTCCAAACATATATATATCATGAAATATATTAATCCTTATCCAATGAATTGGAGTATACATTGGTCCCACCCATCCCATAATTAAATCCATATTAATGTGTACCACATTTTCATAAAAATTAATCATATTGAAACCCGTGAAATTAAATAAGTATCATAAACATTTAATCATATCATAAATTGTGGAAAAGATAATTGTTTCATAATAATTTAATTATAGAATAACCCATTAAAATAAATGGTTTTCATAATCATTTTATCATGGTATAATCCCTGGAAGAGAAACAGGTTTCATAAAAAACTTGTCATCATAAAAATAAATCATTATTAGAAATAATAAAAATGGAATAATTGTATCATATCCCCTGTAAGACATAGGTAACACCAATAGATGATATCTAAGATGGAAATTTTTTTATATATTGTTTAAAAACAATTTGAATAAAATATCATTTTCATTTTGAATTTTTTTAAAACATAAAACTTTTTGAAAACCTATTTATTTTAGAAAAAACCTTGAAAACATATAAAGTATTCTTTTAAAATCATTTAAAATAATTTTTAAACATAAAAATTTTCAAAATATTTTTCTATTAAAACATTGAGATCATATAATGTAATATTTAAAATCATTTATTTTTTTTAAGCATAAAACATTTTAAAAATATTTTTTTAGGAATATAACCCTAGAAAACTTATAAAGGAAGCATTTAAAATATTTTAAAACTCATTTTAAACATAAAAAGTTTTCAAGATCAATTTTTTTAAAAGAACCTTTGAAACATATAAATGAATCTTTACAAATCATATAAAAAAATTCTTCAACATAAAACATGTTTTAAATCCTTTTATTTGAAAATGAACATTTAATATTATAAAATAAGAATCTAACATGACTTAAAACAGTTTTTAAAACATAAAAATATGAAAAATCCATTTCATTGAAAATGATCTTGAAATATCCTTTAAAATAATTTTTTAAATCCATTCTATAAAAAAATTTGGAGGAAAAATGGTTTTCAACCAAAAAGATGATTTTTTATATAAACATGGTTTTTAAACTCTAGAGGACATGAAAAGAGGAAAATAAAGATAAAATAACTCTCAGGACATAACTAGAGGGGAATAAAATTCATGAACCTATTTTAGAGGTAGATCATGTGATTTCAAAATTGTAGATTTGATCATAAACATTATCAACGAATGATGAGATTGTTGTACATGAGCCTCAGCCAAGTTGGTGAGGTCTCTCTAAGTGCATCTAAGAGACCCAAGTTAAAAACTATGTGGGGGAATAATTATAGGTTACTGTACCAGTACACTAGAAAGAAATGTGTGGTATTGTAGATGTTACTGTAGCAGGTATTGTTCGGTACTCTATCACCATAGCTATTTAACTTGGGCCACCATTTTGGGCTTGGAGTATTTAAGGCCGTCGAGTAACCCAGGCCTTCAGGTTAGTAAGGCTTTCGGGACACCACATGGCCTTTGGGTCACATGATTAGTGCAGTTTTCCTAGAAAGACTCTACAAAAAAAGGTGCATCTCCAGAGGAGTATTTAGAGAAGGTGCACTCACTAGAGCAGAACCAATCGATTTATAAGAATGATATGGTATGGATACGCCATCAGGACCAGCCTTTACTTGCACGAGAAGCTTATCTAGACATCCATGCGAATGTGGAGAGCTATCATTGTGACGTATAAGGTGGGGAGATGAATTTCCTTGTAGTTATAGTTTGGTTTAATTCCCTATGACCATCAGGTCATGTAAACAATCATTTTAACGGTTCCCCCTCATCTCTTGAAATGGGGGTTATCAAAAAAATCAATAAAAATGAAGGCCTTTGGGCCATTCAGGGTTAATGATGAGATTCAGACATATAATCATTACAACTTTCTTAACATTGAATCATAATAACCAAGAAGAAATAACATAAATTGAAAATTAAAATATCATGAGGATTAATAATTTCATGATATTACATGTTAAAGGTGGTATATATACACCTTGTGAAATAATATAGGTGTATAACATAATATACATCTCAAAGTATGCCAATTGAGAAAAACAACACCTTTCCAATTTTGAAGCTTTTGACCCATAAAACCATTGAAATATAGATACTAAAATGAATATTTAAATAAGAAAATATTTATAATAATCATTTAATAAATTAATTTGTATTACATACACTATATACAAGAAACATGTGGTGAATATGAAATTTGTCTCACCGAATGTTAAAGTGAGATGCAAATATCTAACTGATTGAGTAACTTTTTAATTATAATCCTCATGAAGTAATAACAAAAAAAGAAATATTAATTGTCATTAATTTATGTATATAAATTATATATCATGTCATAGTGAAGTATGTACCCCACACACAAAAAATGAGTAGTGAACATGACATAAGTCTCTCAGAAATAAAAGTACGACTCTAAATCCCCTTACCTTATGTCTTAACGTATATAAAACTCATTAAACCTCCAATAAAATAAATATAATTTTATTATAATTCTAATAAATAAAAATATTCATATATATCATAACCTATATGGTTTTAATATGATATTTTGTTACACATTTGTTAACAAGTCCATGTCAAAGCCATGTCTCAGGCAGTAAATGCATTTTTTTCACATATGTTTTAACTTGTAGTTTCTTTTAAAATTATATAAAGAATTTTTAAAATTATATAAATCTCATATATTATCATTATATTTGTGTTTATAGTAATTCATGATATGTTTTTATATTAATGAAATACAACATTTGTGGAGATGTAGGTCATACGGACAGATCAACATTGTTTTAATTTTTTTATTATATTGAAAGAAATAAAATAAATGATATATTAAAATTAAATAATATTTTTATGTCATATATATCACATACTTTATTAAAAACATCCTTAATACACTCCATGTAAAGTGTGAATGAATCACATCACATCCAGAGGTGGTAGTCAGCCATACACACGAACGAAATTTTGGTACTCCCGGAAAAATTAAAAAATAATGGTATGTGTGATATAATAATTACAGAAAAATTATGAAATCATAAATATAATATATATCACATATTGATTATATATACGTCATTATTTCCAACTATGAAAGCTTGTAATGGAAAACAAACAACATCGGTCCACGAGACGGTTGTCCACCATACACACGAATAATGGTTTCATAAACCATTTGACAGATGGGTATGATATTATAGTTATTAACCATAAAATATACTAAGGTTATTATCTAATTCTGGAATGATAATAGAATAATTGGGTGGAGGAATAAATAAAATAAAAATTCTCGTTGACGAACATTACCTCTTTTTCAGGTATCCTCTTTAGATTTACACTAAACCAATCATTGGTTATCCTTTTGTCCAGAGTAATGATAATAATATTAGGGCAGGTAATATTTGAAGTAATTTTGGAAGATCATAGTCCATCCAAATTTATTGATAGGTTTGAATGAGTGGATAGAGTGAGTTTCTTTTTATAGGTGAGGAGGAGTGACATTCTTTTAAATACTCAAAAACCATTCACTATTGGGATATCAATCAAACCTCAAGTGGATCCAACAATGATAATTCAATTTTTAGGTATTATATCTCTATATATACCTCAAAAACACATTTAAATAGAATTTATAAGTATTTCATTCTTTAAATTCTATGTTTCCTTATTTTTATCATTTGAGTTTTCATTAAAGTAACTTGTTTACTATCCTTGGTATTTTATCCTTTAAGAAAGAAATAAAATGATCTTCACATGATAATATGGAACCTGTTATTATAAATATTATATATAATTTATAAAATATAAATCCTATGTTTCTTAGAAATTAATTATAATATAAGCTAATATAACTTGCAAAAACACCACTTTAACCTTAAAAATGCTAACTGAGTCTTTACAATTTAATGGTAAATGCAGTGTTTATAAAATAACAATTTATAAATTAATAAAACATATTTTATATATAATAATATTTAAAAATCACTATCATAAGGTATTATTTTTAGAAATTTTAAATCATTTAATATAAATAACAGTAATATCAATTTTGACACTATTCATATAATTTGAATTTATAAAATATTAATAAAATTATGTAATTATAATATTTTATGCTCAAAACATTGTAACATGATATATTAATAAAAAAATTAACTTAATAATTCATTCATTTTACTTCTATTTTATATTTTAATTAGTAGTTACTTAATTTTTTATTAACTAAATTATTATTAAGGTAGTGTTTCTTAGTAATTTTAAGTAATCATCTCATATATAAAAATTAAAGATAAATTATTATGATAAAAATGTTAATTTATTTCAAACTTATTTATATAACTAAACATATTTTTTTGTCTCTATTCTAAAGCATTATAGAAATTAAAAGGAAAAAAGGTTATGTTTTTCCTTTTTCTTTACAAAACTTATTATATTGGTCAATTTAATGGGAAAGTGTCCTCAAAACTAATAAACATATATCATAAGGTAATAATGTTCTACATAATTCCACACAATGGGTGTTAGAAAAATATTTATGTTATTGTAACCGTTTTTTTCTTTGACTAACCCCCAGTAAATCCATTTTTACCTTAATTTCAGTAATAAAGTTTTACTATGTTCACTAATTAATTGTGTCAAAAATTAATTTTACCTTTTATAAATTATAAATTATGATGAATAATAATATGGAATAATTTTTGCAAAATTCAATTCAAATAATTGGAAAATTTTAATTTAATCTTAATTATGCGGACAAGATGAGAATACAGGTTTTTAAAAGGTAAAATGTTCAAAAGTTTGAAATATTTATATATATAAATTTAGTATGAAATTGATTATAAAGAAATAAATTATATTAAATTATATACAATTTTACTAATTTTACTTTAAAACCAATTAAAAATATAATCTATCATTATAAATTATTTAAAAAAAGGTAGTTTTCAATTAAAATGCCCCACATTTCACTATTCATCAAAAAAAGAAACTTTTTAGAAAATACAGAGAATTATAACTAAGATAATTTTTAAATTATAATATCAAAAATAATTCTTATTTTATCAAACTCATTTTATATAAGTTAAAAAACATTAGTCCAACCTAAAATGGCGACAAAACAGTTTTTTAGAAAATATAGTTTTAATGCATAAAATAATATTTATTTTTATCTCTTGTCTAGAAAATATATAAAAGAAATTTCAAGAATTTTATTTTGTATATAATATATAAATTCCCTGAAAACTATTAACCAAAATTTACTTGGTAAATTTAAATATATAAAATAAACATTGTTTCTCATAAAAATATTTTCAGAAATGATTTCCTTTTATTTTAAAAAGGGTTTTTTCATTTGTAATTAATTTTTCCTCAAATAATTATATAAAAATGTGTAAAAAATATTTTAATAATTTATCTAATAATATTAATACCCTCCATTACAATTTATTATTTATAATTATCATATTAGAATATAATATTTAAACAGTATGTCATGTTTGATATAGAGTGGATGTTCTAAGTAACACATGTGGAACATAAAATTATGTGTATCAAAATACAAACTTATTATTGCATGTAACACAAGATAAAATTATTTTTTCATTTAATTTAAAAATATAAAATGATTAAAAATATTTGAACACAAAATATTATGGTTTTACACTCTACGCAACTTAAAATGAATTTCTACCTTTAAATTCATCTTAGTCATCTAAGAATTAGCATTTTAAACTTCTTTCATTGGAGCCCAAATAGTAAAAATTAATAATAAAACATACATTAAATTGGGAAATTTGGAAACATAATGGTTATCCAATGTAACTCATAACTTGGTTTCCACATAATAAAACATTGGTGGGATGTGGAGACATGTACATTGAAGAAAATAATAAATAAATATAAGGATTGGTAAATGTCACTAATCATAATAAAGTGGATGGTCCATAGAAATTATGAAACTAAAAAACTATAAAATAATGAGGCATGGAAATTTAATTCATATTATCAAAAATGATAACTATAGGAAAACATTTTATTCCACGATCATTTTCCTATAGTTGAAAAATTTTCACAAAAAGATATACTTACTTGATTTCATTCCACTTCAATCTTACACTTGGGTTATTTCTTGATCAATTTCAACTTCATATATTACACCATGAAATTTATTTATATTTTTTATGCCTTAATCATTAATATATCATAAGATCAATAAATAGAATTATAATCCAATCCATCTATATTAAATTATAATCATAGTAAAATGGATATATCAAGTTATGAATTAACCCTCTTATGGTGAAATAATATATTTACATCTAAATCCACATTCAATGTTAAACATATACCATTCATAAATGTTTAACCATATAAACCTTCATAAAGGTCAAAATCCGAAACATTAGAAAGAAGGTCACTAAATTTCCAAAAGGAACTTATCATTAATCATCCTATCAGAATGAATTAGTTCGTAATTGACACATACAAAACATGTGAACACCTTCATCGTCTATTCTCTTAAAACCACAATTACTACAATAACTTATTGAAAAAATAATTCATTCCTCATTCCTTTAATAAAACACATCTTATTGGATATATTCTATTAGCCCATAAATGTTCTGTACTCCATCAATTATAGCATACACCACTTTTCCAAAAATCATTAATCATTTCTAAAGAAATCAGTCATATCCAATTTACATATTGATATCCAACATTTCTACATATCAACATCATTATCTGAATATCCAAAACATATTTAGTGCTATCTTCAAAATATTAAATTTCCATTAAATCACTTTTCATTTCCATAAACACCATTCAACATATTCCTTTTCAAATCCTTACAAAAATATTATAATGAACAATTCCTATATATTTCAAGATTTCGATAATACAATACTTGAATTCAAATACAAAAATAATTCATTCATCCCACTTCACCTCAAACTATTTACAAGGATTCAACTTTAGATATATTGTTTTTCCTTATAAGACTTTAAAAATTTTCAGTATTTATATATTCGAAGCTGGACACTGTGATGATGTGCAATTTGAATGCCCGATCTGCCAATAATTAATTTTATTAAAATAATAAATACATTTTTTATTGTGTGATGTCATGTTTTTTAAGAAAATGGGATAACACATAAATGGTTGCTCCGGTCATAAATTTGAGACAACAGTTAACTCTGAAACATAGTGTTTATCATATGCATGATATAAAATGAGTTGGCATAGGACGTTCATACCCCTCGCCCGACAGCAGTACATTACATGCAATAATTAATTATTAAATTCATTCATTCATTTTTTAACTAAATTATGTATTAAAAATATATCGTCATGGTACACTCAATAAGGTTAGCCTCATTATCCTTGATATCTGACAATGCTCTATCTTCCACCATCCTCCAGTGGATCTCCTTAGATTATAACGGAACGCCAAATCTGAATCGATCTGGTTGCAGAAAACATAGAAGCTCCACTTAGATTGTTGATAGATATGTTATTTATCAGTGACCAATATATAATTGAGTTAGAACTCATAAATTAGTGTTTTCATTCATTTGATAAAATTGATCAAGTGGTGGTTATTAATTCATTGATCTACGTCATGTTTCACACATTGCATGCACCCATGTATTAGTGTATAAATTAATTTGAATTGTTCATATAACCTCAGTTCCCCCATTCTTGATCTATTTGATAATAACTCTTTTAATTGATCCTTAAAACAATTTTTGTGCATTTCTCCCTAATATGCTTCGCGTTCTTAACTGGTTGGATCCCTACGATCTTGGTTTGACTTTTTTTGGAGGTACCAAACTTGTTCAGGCCCTGGGATTCATGAAGGATCAACGAAACAAGAATGGTTTGATAAAGTGAGCATATATCTAGGATCATTTAGATGAAATAATGATCTATTTGGTCATTAAATATCAATAACTTAATGAAAGGATGTGTGGTGGCATGTGTAATGACTTGTTAAACCCTCAATGATGACCAGAGCTGATTCCCAATGAAATATGGTTTAGATCTATGTTATTCAACTAGATCCACCTTTTCAACCATATATAGTACAAGATATGATGTTTTTTTTATAATTTGTGTGTAGGGATTGGATATTGGATTTATCGAAAAGCATGACTACACATCAGGTAGTGGTATAAACACATTGTGTTTTCCCCCCTGAGGGGTAGTACTAGGGTTTCAAAAAATATATGAATTATAAGATTTGTAATATCACCTCAAAAATAATGTACCCTATCCTGGTTGGACAACCAGTGTGATGGATCACAATGGAGGGACTTCGTGTTGGAGTACACGGACATGGGTCCAGTACATGGACACAGCTAGCAGAACACAGCTCGGTCTCGGGTAGCCTGGACACATCATGTAGTCCACCAACATAGAATGTACTACTAAATGGGATGGATCCCTGCCCAATAAAGCTACATGGATAGGCTATATATTTTTACCACATGTCATGTGGGTCCCCTCACATGTTGTGTACCCCTTGATCTCTTCTGATCAAACTTTTATTGTTCGTATCTCCATTATTTGAACTCAGATTTTGTCCCACTAGTAGCCTATCTTGAGTGTTTTTTTTCAGGGATCAAAATAGTTCCATTAATTTTTTACTTTTAGATATTATGTGAAATATTCTAAGAACTGTGCTTCCTGTGGAAATGCATGATGATGGTACTAACTGGGAGAAGTCACTAGTAGTTTTCATCTGATCAGTACACTCTAGTAGAGGTGGGAAATGGGTTATCAATACTTTCGGAGTGGTACCCTCTTGTAGATATGGGTAGTGGGTCATTGAATTTTTTTGAGTGGTAACTTGAGAAGATCTGGGAAGTGGGTCCTCAACAGCTTCCGAGTGGTACCCTCTAAGAGAGTAGGGTAGTAGGTCATGGTCACCTTCTGAGTAGTACCCTCTATTAGTGTTTGGCAGTGGGTTCTCAATCCCTTCTGAGTAGTACCCTCTAGAAGAGATGGTAAGTGGGTTCTCGATTGATATTGAGTGGTACCCTCTTGTGGAGATGGGTATTTGTGCATCGACACCTTCCATGTGGTACCCTCCAGCTGAGCTATGTAGTGGGTCCTCGATACCTTCTAAGTGGTACCCTCTAGTATATCGAGGAAGTAGGTCTTCAGCATCTTTTGAGTGGTACCCTTCAGTAGATATGGGTAGTGGTTCCTCGAAGCCTTCAAATTGGTATCCATGTTTTAACATGTATTTTTACATTAAATTCATGTTTGTGCCCCCTTAGTTGAGCGGCATAGTGACGAGGCATGGTAATAATTTTATGTTTACATTCGGTTAGGTGTGTGGGATGTAGTCCATTATTTTTGTACTTTTGGAACTATTGGTGACTGTTCTTCTAGGTCTTATCTATGATAAGGATATTTCCTTGCTCTCTTGTTTGGTTTTATTTGGCTTACAATATATGTACAAATTATTATTCTCTATCCACACATTGTATTTGGTTACAATCCTTTTATAAGATATGAAGATGTGTGAGGTATACCATGAGATTTACGTGTTTAGCTTCCCATGGTTTAATTGGTCTTCTCTTCTACTATGGGTGGAGATTAATACATAGGTAGTTCATTTAACCAACGTGTTTATCCTCTTGTGTTTGGAAGAGCTTAAGTTCACTCTTGGTTAGGTTAAAATTTACTCTTTTATAGAACCGTATGTATCTACTATCTATCTTTCATCTTGTACCTCTTTCTTCTCCCCTTTACCTTTTTAGGTGTCCTAATAGGTATTTTTATACTCACACAAGCATGGGATTTTCTTTCACGTGTCATATCTTATGAAAATGGTGGGCACATCGATCATGACATCAGTGGAGCTTAGGGATACAGGGTGCTTAGATCACATATGGTGGTCATAGTTTGGGAATCAGGGGATGGATTCCCTTTCAGCTATTTTATTTCTTGTTATTTATCATATTGGGACAAAATTTTGGTTGAGTATGTATTTTCCCATTTAAATTAGTTTACACTGCCATGATTTCAATATTTTCTAGGGGTTCATGCATTCTAGGTTTACTTTATAGAAGTCTTCCATATTTTAATCATTCCATCTGCACTATTTCATCCAAATGGATGTGTGTTTTAATATAAGAATTTAGGAACCCCCCCCCCATATTAATTATGGCTTCGACACATTTCACCACACACTATCATATAATGTCGGGATCAAGGTGGTTGTGTCTTGAGCATTATCTTGGGTTGGGTAATGATAGATTGGTATCAAAGCTAGTTCATTCATTGGGATGTTGTTCAAATGTTTCCACATAAAGATGTTTTAGTTGGAATTTAGTACAATAGTATTGAAGTGCCTTGAGTTCATCTCCTAGTCCAAGAAATCCAGTGATTTTGTGGTGGATGACATATTCATTCGCCAAGACCTTGACAACCTTCTTATCGGGTCAGCATGCTAAGACATTTGTTGAAGGGATCAATGGTACATACATCATATTGGATTGATTCATTTCTTATCCTTCTTGATTAATCTATCCATTTTTGATAATATATATATATATAAATATAATCATATGACCTTAGTACACTTTTATATCTTTCATGATGCCTCTATGATGACAACCAGCAAGGATATCATCCTCAGTTCCTGAAAAAGACCCTATGAACAATGAGATCTCAGTTTAGTGTCCATTGTATGACCCCCATCCTTCAAATGGTAATGTAGCAGTACCACCCCCAATCGAGAATCATATCATCCCAAAATAGTAAACTAAGGCTGCAATTAGGTTTAGCATGCTTCATGAGTTCTAGTATTAGAGACCGTGGAGGTGCTGTGGTGCGCCAGATCTTTAGGAAAGGGATGATTCGAAACTGTTGATCCTGTATGTCTTCATGATCATCTAAACACTGATGGGTGAAATAATTTCATTGGCATCTAGCCTCTTCCATGGAGCACCTGGGCACTGGTGGAGCCCTGTTACAGAGATTCACAATGACTCAACACTCTCCTGGCATGAATACCATGAGATGTTCCATTAGTAGTAATAGCCCTCCTTCTTGTTCTTTGTCTAGATCCAAGAGATTCTGGGGACATAGAAGTGGGGGATGAAAGTATATTGGTATATAATGAGGTTTATATAAATTTTGTGTTACTCTCTTGACATGATTCAGAATGGATACTTCCAAGCACATAATTTTGAGTAGGGAATCTACAAAGATATCAGCGCCAGTGTTGTGCCCCTGTGCATCCCCATCAATGTCGAGGTATTGGAGCAAGCACTATTGATAGTTTGATTTTTTTCATAGTGTGACCAGATAACTAGATATGTTAGTGGTCAAAATAGATTTGATTCCTATGTGGAAGCTAGGAGATGCCTAGTGTCAGGATCTCAGTACAAGAGGACTTTCCATAACCAGACCCAGGCATGTGTTTAGAGTCAGCACCGATCTCTCAATCAATCTAGATATGGGAGTTTCTTTTCTTGTGATAGGTGAGGAAGCATGGTGTTTGACTACAAGACCATATGTTATGAGATGAATGAATATATTGCTATTGTACAACAATGTTAGAGGAAGCACTGTTATTATGGATCTCCTAGTCATAGAAATTGTGGTCACCAAGGAGGAAGAGCTGGAAGATGAGTAGGAGGATCTATAGGTGTTGGATGATGCTATGATTTCCTTTCACCACCACAATCAGGCATCCCATGTTAGGCTCTAGGATTTTTCATTTGGGGACATAGATAGCTATAGGCTTTGGATGTTTATGACCCTACATCACAAAAGATAATTAGAGGTACATTATGTGTTTATTCTACTCTTTCTTTAGTATAAGTGGACACATGTTATAGTTATTCCTTCACCTCTCTACTTTTAGTGTGACAGATGGAGATCCTAGTTTTGTCACTAGAACAACAGATTTTTTTGTAGGTCCCTTCAAGGAATGCTTCTTAAGTATCTTTCATCTATCAGTAGTGAGAGTAGTTTCTTAGTGGAGAGATTTTTATAAGAGGCCATCTATTCATCATTATTGAACCCTATGATGTCCTCTTGGTTATGGATTGGGTATCTATTGTGTGATCTAATATTGAGTTACACTCTACACTAGTCAGATTACTAAGCACAAATGGGATGAGATTATCCTTCTCTTGAAAATGATATCTCATGGTAGTGCTTGTGGGTTATACGAGTAGGAGGCTACACCCCATCACCCATCAGTTAGAGAGTACAGCCCTTGGTGATGAATGGTATTTAGAAATTTTAGTTCCATCAGTTGGGGTATATTATGTGGATATATTCCTCAAGGAAATTCTAGAAATACCTCTGAGGTAGGAGATGGAGTTTTCATCTATTTGAATCCTGGTACCCCTCAAATATCTTCTACCGAATATAAAATGGAACCTACTGAGCTCGAGGAGCAATAGTTATAGTTGAAAAACCTTTGTGAGAAAGGTTTAATCATAACCAATGTGTTCCCATAGGTAGCACCAGTTTTTTTCCTGAAAAAATGGGATGGGATATTATGGCTTAGTGTAGATTATCATCTCCTAAATGAGGCCATGATAAAAAAATAGGTAAACCTTATCGAGGATTTACAACCTCTTTATCCAGTTTTTAGGTGTCATATGTCTCTAAAAGATCTATCTCAGGTCTACCTGCCACTGATTGGGGGTCTGCGAGGCTGATATTCTAATGTATTTTTTCTGATGCCACTATAGACACAATGAGTTCCCAGTGATGACCTTTGGTGTGACTAATACCCTCACCGTGTTTATGGATTTTATAAATCATGTAATCTATCCATTTTGGGACCAGTTTTTGTTGTCTTTATTGATTACATACTCATATACTCTTCATTAAAGGAGGATTGTGCAAATCACTTTTGGATGGTTCTATATTTTCTTCGAGAGCACTAGGTTTAGGGAAACCTCTTAATGTTTCATTTCTGAATTCATGAGGTTCAGCTTCTTGGGCATGTCATTTCTGATCATGGTTAAGTGGTGGACCCAAAAAATATCATTGAATCTATTTCTTATAAACTACCCAAGAATTTTTCATTCATGTAGATATTTATTTTTATGGAAGGGTACTATTGGGGGTTTGTGGGAAACATCTTGAAACGCACGGCCGATTGTCGCCTATCGACCGGTCAAGGTTCCGGTGCTCTGCTAATGTGTATAGCAGCACTCGGGTCGAATCCTCGGCGATGATACTTTGTAGTAGTCGTTTGTTTTTAGTTGATTGTATTTTGATTGGGGAGGTTTGTTTGCAGAGCTTAATTGAAATGTTTAATGAATTATGTTTAATTTAACAAGTTGATAAATATTGGGGTGAGTTCATCATTAGGTTAGTTAAGCTTGTGATATCCTTGAGCTTTGCTTTATATTGCATTTAAATTAACACCCATGACACAAGATGATGTTGATTAGAATTCTTAAGTGTTAAGGCTTTAAACCAAGACTTAACTTAACTTAAGGTTATAATCTCAATCAGATCTTATTTATGGTAGTGTATTTATGGTTCCAATAATCCATGGAAACCACATGTTAAACAAAACAAGTCATTAATCCATGACATGTTAAGTCCAACATACACAATGTTAATTCAAAGAATATTCATCGAGCAGAAGCTCTCAATCACTTAACATACCTAAATTATAACTCACCCCAATGAGAGATTTACTCAGCCATTATGATGTTTATTAATCTGGTAATATATGTTTATGGTGATGAATTATAAAGAGAAGAAAAAGAAAGGGACAAGATAAGAGTAGTGTGCCGAACACACACACGAAATATTTTGAGAATCAAAAAAAGAATTTTGATTGAATGAGGAAGCAAGATAAGGTACTGTAATTTAAAATGATTCAAACTATTTTAAGACCATGAATATTATACTACAAAAGGTGGAGGAGAATAAGAGATATTGAAGAAGAAACTTTCTTTAAAACAGAATTACAAAATAAAGGACTTACAAAATTACAAAAATGAAGAACACAAAAGTAAGTGAAAAGAAAGAGAGGAGGAAAGGTCCATCAAGTGTAAACATGAGTATGGAAGGTCCTCCCAAGCCTTTGGAAAAGCTTGTTTCGTGCCAATATGATCTCCTCTCTTCTGAAATGCCAACCCCTCTCAAGGAGAGAAGGAGAGAGTATTTATAGCCCAAGGAGTAGACTGTTTGCTTTCCCAATCTGTCCCTCCACTTGCATCGCCAATTGAGCTATTCAGACAGCCGAATCATCGAATAGCGCCTTCTTCAAAGTTGTAGACAATAATGTTGTCCGACTACTCTCCAAATTTGGAGTCATTTGGACTTAAGGATCAAAAGTGATGGCCGGTTGATTAAAACAACTTAAACTGTCCATTTCAATCCAGTCTTTTTGAAGTCCATAATGTGAAAGGGTTTTTGAATATGAAGATGCCTTCAAATCCGAATTGTTTCTTCAACAAAGTCGGCCACCTATAGCTCCTCTTTCACACGGAAAAATCTCAACTCGCTTGGATGATTACATCAGGAGATATGCCATGCATACTATACTGATTTTCATTCTCGGCCAGAATGGTGGGCTGGAATTCAAAGATTTATTTGGGCCCCTTTTACTTGGATTTGGGACATGAAATTTTTATCCAAGATTACATGTAGTGTCCCCCGAATTATGGTGGAGAGTTAAGGTTTTTGAACTTCTGGATTGAGCCCAGTAAATCAATCTTCATGAATAGTCCAGTTTCTTCACAGATTCTTTGGTCTTGTTTGTGAGGACCATATGACCCTTCAAATGGCAGAATTGGATCGTGGTGCCTTCTAATGAAATGTTGTATATTGAAAGGAGAATCCTAAAAAATACGAACCACACAATTTGGATCAGTATATTGATAGTTATAAGTAAAACATTAAACTGACTCAATTTGACTACTTCTAAAAATGCTCAAATATTATACTTAATATTAAAACATTAATATTTCACAAAAATTATGCACATTTCATATAAAATAAGTAAAGGGGGAATATAATAAGTCATTAAAATATTAATAACATCAACTCCCCCACATTTAGATTTGCGCGTGTCCTCATGTGCAACAAATATAAAAACATGACAAAATCATTTTCACTCACCAACAAATATTAAAATTTTGTTTCCTCCAATCAGGGGAGGTTTAGACTATTTCACTCATCCATATTGAATTCAATCACAAGTTTGGTTCACAATAATGCATCAGAAACAATTCATTTTTTCATGTTCAAGGTTTGAATTAGAAAATTTAGGCACTCAAAACTTACTCCTCTCAAGATGATAAAAATGTATTTTAGGAGGTTCACTCATTCACCAACAAAAAGTGAAAATCAAGAGTTTGTAAGAGCTCTCAGCTTCCATTACCAAATCTAATGTGTACAAGAATCAAGAGGTCTTTTAAGGGGTTTTTCAGTGGCTATGGGACGATAGGTATATAATGTCCAAAGGAAAAGAGGGGTTAAAAACACCAATATGGAAAAATCAATGCACATTTTTTTTGAAATTTGATTTGAAAGGAAATAGAAACACATATTTACAAGGGCATGAATGTGTGATGAATGAAAAGTGAGGGAGATAGAAAATGGAATAGGGTGAGATGATGGAATATGTACAACATGGAAGACTTCCAATAATGGCACAATACAAGATGATTCAAGTGTTCTTTTTTCTTCTTTTTTTGCTCTTTTTTTTCAAAAGTTGTGCTTGAAACAAGTCTCACAGTCATCTCCCAACCCATGCTTGATCTCCACATGGAACTAATTTATAACACGATCAAAGGTTGATGATGAATGATTTTTGACCCACCCAAGACACAACCCATTCCTTTTTTTTATTTTTTTCATTTTTTTATATAATTTTTTTTTTCATTTTTTTTAACACTTTTCAATGACTTGTGTACAAATGACAATTGCACATATACACCCCAAAGATCACAGAATTACAACCTCTCCCCCACACTTGAATGGAAGCTTGCCCTCAAGCATATGATGACACATTGGAAATCAATGAAAGTACGCCCAAAAATGAAGTCTATTCCCCCCACACTTAAATTTCAATAAATTGTACAATGAAAATCCATGAAGATGTTGGGTGGGACAAGGTATTAGGCTTGTAATGTGGCTATCAAAAGAAAGGGTTTCATAGGCTCAAAGGGGCTTTCAAAAGTAGGATCAATGTAAGGGTAACGGGAGGCTATTTGGCTATTCTGATTCTCATGTGGCTTAGAAAATGCCTCTATCATATTAATGCACACAAAAGATGGAAATTCAGATCGAAGGTCTGCAAACTCAAGACTCACAATCAGTGGTGAAGACACACAATGAAAAAGATGGCCATAGATGACCTTGGCATGAAGGCTAATGTTATTCCTCACGGTATGGGAGAATCATTTTCCACAAAAAAATGTTCATTCAAAATGTTTGTTATTGACACAAAATTGTTTACCCAAGTTTGAGATAAAAATTCAATATATTTGAGTTTAAAACAAGCCTTTTGACTCCCCAAAATGGTTGGACAAAATTTCAATATTGGAAGATGAGTAATTATGACACCCCTTTTTTTCAATTTTCATTTGTTTTTAATTATTTTTTTTAAATTTTTTTATTTTTAATGACAGATCCACACAAAAGAGAAAATAGAAAAAAGGTTGTGGAAGAATGTTGTAAAAAAATGAGTGGGAGAGAGGAAGAAGAAGAAATAGAGAGAAGAAGAGAGGGAAGAGAGATTTAGGAGAGATAGAGTTAAAGGGAAAGAGGTGCCCCCTGGTTTGGATTTGGCGGGTCTCCATCCAGTGGTGGTTCTATTGAAGTGGATGGGGTTTCGATGGAAGTCGACGTGGTTCCTGGATTGTGAGACCTCTCATGGTGATGCTTTAACCGGTGTCCATTTACCGTGAATGTTCTTTTTGAAGAAGGGTCTTGGACTTGCACTGCACCAAATGGGTAAACGTTAGTAATAACAAAAGGACCTTCCCAACGAGAATTAAGCTTACCTGGGTGAAGTCGAAATCGAGAATTGAAGAGCATTACATTTTCACCTTCATGAAATACCTTTCGAAGAATGTTCTTTTCATGGAGTGACTTTGCCTTTTCTTTGTAGAGAATGGAGTTCTCATACGAATCGAGTCGAAGCTCCTCCAATTCAGTCAACTGCAATAATATTTCTTCACCAGATTTTTCACAATCAAAATTACAAGTTTTGACAGCCCAAAATGAATTATGTTGGATTTCAACTGGTAAATGACAGGCTTTACCAAAAACTAGCCTAAATGGAGACATCCCAATGGGTGTCTTATAGGCTGTTCGATAGGCCCAAAGTGCTTCACCAAGTCTATCGGGCCAGTCTTTTCTTGTGGGCTTAACAATTCTTTCAAGCACTCTTTTCACTTCTCTGTTAGAAAGTTCATCCATTCCATTTGTTTGAGGGTGATATGCAGTGGATGTTTTATGTACAACCCCATTCTTTTTCAAAAGTGACTCCATGGTTCTATTACAGAAATGAGTTCCTAATTCACTTATCAAAGCACGTGGTGTTCCGAATCGATGGAAGATATGGGTTTTAAGGAACTCACTCACAGTTTGAGCATCATCTTTCCTAGTGGGTTTGGACTCGACCCACCTAGAAACATAATCGACCGCAAGAAGAATGTATGAGAATCCATTGGAAGGGGGAAATGGTCCCATGAAATCGATGCCCCAAACATCGAAAAGCTCACAGAAGATTAATGGCTTTTGAGGCATTTCGTTTCTTTTGGAAATTGTGCCAAACTTTTGGCAAGTGGGACATGATTGACAGAACTCGTGTGAGTCCTTGAAGAGTGAAGTCCAAAAGAATCCAGAATCTAGGACCTTTCGAGAAGTCCTTTGTGGTCCAAAGTGGCCACCTCCAGGCATTGAGTGGCAGAATTCCAAGATGGAGGATTGTTCAGTTTCATCAACACATCTCCTAATTACCATGTCAGCCCCGGTTTTCCAAAGTTTATTATCTTCCCAAAAATAATGCTTTGAATCACTTTTCATCTTTTCTTTTTGTTATTTTGAAAAATATTCAGGGAAAACACCGGAAACCAAGTAATTGACAATTGGGGCATACCATGGTAACTTTGGAGTGAGAGAGGAGAGGTGTTCAGTTGGAAATTCAGGATCAATTATTTCAGAATGAGAAGAATTAGAAATTCTACTTAGGTGGTCAGCCACAAGGTTTTCTTTTCCAGGTTTATCTTTTATCACAAGGTCAAACTCTTGGAGCATTAAAATCCATCTTATTAGCCTTGGTTTGGAATCACTTTTCTTAAGTAAGAACTTTAATGCTGAGTGGTCCGTGAAGATGATGATTTTGGCACCTAAGAGATAGGGCCGGAATTTATCCAAGGCAAAAACCACAGCTAAAAGTTCTTTTTCAGTCACAGTGTAGTGTGATTTAGTTTCATCCAATGTTTTTGAGGCATAAAAGATGACATGAGGAATGTTTTCTCTTCTTTGACCAAGAACAGCCCCAATGGCCCTATCAGAAGCATCACACATCAATTCAAATGGTAAGGACCAATCTGGGGGTTGGATTATTGGAGCAGATGTGAGAGAAGATTTGAGTTCAATGAAGTCTCTCTTGCAAGCCTCATCAAAATTGAATGTGACATCATTTTGAAGTAAATGAGTGAGTGGGAGGGAAATCTTGCTGAAGTTCTGAATGAATCGCCGATAGAAACCGGCATGACCAAGGAAGGACCGAATGTCTCGAACTGATTTGGGTTCAGGAAGTGATTGGATCACCTGAATTTTGGCTGGATCAACTTGGATACCCTCTTGAGAAATTATGTGCCCTAGAACAATCCCATTTGAAACCATGAAGTGACATTTCTCAAAATTTATCACAAGGTTGCACTTGACACACTTTTGAAGGACCAAAGAGAGTGAATGTAAGCAAGATTCAAATGACTCGCCATAAATGGTAAAGTCATCCATGAAGACCTCCATGAAATTCTCAATGAATTCAGAAAAGATACTCATCATACACCGCTGGAATGTTGCAGGATCATTACAAAGGCCAAAAGGCATTCGCCTATAGGCATAGGTTCCAAAGGGGCAAGTGAATGTGGTCTTTTCTTGGTCTTGAGGTGCGATTGGAATTTGGAAGTAGCCGGTGTAACCATCAAGAAAGCAATAGTGTGACTTTCCGGCCAATCTCTCAAGCATTTGGTCAAGGAAAGGAAGTGGGTAGTGATATTTTCGTGTTTCAGCATTCAATTTGCGATAATCGATGCACACACGCCATTTGTTTTTCACTCGAGTTGTGACCACTTCTCCATGTTCATTTGTGACAACTGTTATCCCGCCCTTCTTAGGAACGACTTGAATTGGACTGACCCATTCACTATCATAAATTGGGTAGATAATACCAGCTTGAAGAATCTTGGTAATCTATTCCCTAACTACCTCAATTATGAGTGGATTGAGTCTTCTTTGAGGTTGCCTAATTGGTTTGGATGATTCCTCTAGATGGATGTGATGCATGCAAAGGGCAGGGTTGATTCCTGGAATATCCTCTAGGGTCCAACCTAAGGCATTTTTGTTTTCTTCTAACACTTGAACAAGTTGGGACTCCTCAGTTTCAGAAAGTGAAGCAGAGATAATGACAGGGTAGGAGGGATTATGGAAAAGGAATGCATACTTGAGGTGTGAAGGAAGTTGTTTTAGATCAGTTTTAGCCATGATTTGAGAGCTAGACAAGTTAGGAGAAGGAGAAGGGATTCCAGATGGGTTTGGATCATTTTCCTCAACACTGTCCAAGGTGGAGCAGTAGAGATCAGAGTTGATGTGGGATTCAAGAGAGTTTTCAAGTTCCTCCAGATTTATGGAGTCTATGAATGAGAGGTCCACATAAACTTCACCATTTATGACTTTGTTAATCATGGTGCAGATTTCACAAGATCCTTTATCATTATAACATGAAGAACATGGTGGATTGGGGTTCGATTTAATCATAGAAGTGTCCTCAAAAGAATGGATTGAGAATGCAGAGTGATCCTCAGATGGGTATCGCATGGCTTGGAAAATGTTGAACTTGACCAGTTGGTCACCGAATTCCATGGATAAGATGCCTGAATGGACATCAATCTTGGTTCTCGCAGTCATGAGGAATGGTCTTCCTAGAATTAGGGGAGATCGAGAAGAGGTCATCTCACCTTCCATGTCAAGGACATAGAAATCAGCTGGGAAGATAAGATCATTGACCCGAACAAGAACATCCTCAATTATCCCCTCAGGACTGGCAGTGCTTCGATTGGCTAATTGAATGACAACACCCGTTGGGTGCAAGGGACCTAGACCATGGTTGGAGAAAATGGATTTGGGCATGACATTTATTGAGGCTCCAAGGTCTATGAGTGCATCATCAAAGTTGGAACTCCCTATTTGACATGGAACCGTGAAGATCCCTGGATCTTTGCACTTCATGGGAATGGACTGTTGGGTTGAAACATTTTCAATGTTCCTAAGTTTCCTCTTATGGGTGCACAATTCCTTAAGAAACTTGGCATACTTAGGGATTTGTTTGATGGCATCTAAGAGGGGGATGTTCACTTCAACACGTCTAAACATGTCAAGCATTTCAGGATCAGGTTCAAAGGACTTCTTAGGCTTGGAGATGGCTTGAGGAAAAGGAATTGGGTTCCTTAGAGGAATGGAAGGAGGTGAAGGAGTGGATTCAAGTTCCTTTTCCAGCTTTTTGTTCTTTTCATTTTCTAGATCAACATCGAAAGGGCAGGTAGAGAAATCAGCATGGGGCATTGCAATTTTCTTTCCCGATCTAAGTGCAATTGCACTTACATTACCCTTAGGGTTGGGTAATGGTTGAGCTGGGAGTTGGGATGAATTGGATGGTTTTTTCTGGCTCAGGTGGGATGCAAGTTGACCTATTTGGGTTTCAATGTTCTTGAGGCTAGAACGGGTGAAAGAAGCAAGATCCTCTACAGCACTTTCCCATGGTTGTTTAGAAGAAGAGGCTTGTCCCAAATTGGGTTGGCCTTGATTTTGGTTCTTGGGAAAGCGATTGTATTGGGTGGGGAATTGGGAAGGCTCGTTAGGATAGTGGAATCCAGGAGGAGGATTGTTCCTTTGGGGTTGAGGAACAAAAGGATAAGGTTGATGGATGTTACCACCACTTTGACCATATTGAAACTGGTTTGGATTTTGATGAGGGAACTGAGGAGGATGAGAAATGGGATTACCATACCTCAGAGGTGGGTTAAAGGTAGAAGAGAAGGGCTCAGAGTGGGGTTGGTTGAAGTTTCTAACAAACTGACCTGATTGTTGAGGGTTGTAGTTTCGCTGAGCATATGCCGCATTGAGCTCCATTGGACTAGATAAATCAGATGGATCATCTTGAAGTTGTGGACATGTGTCAGTCGGATGAGATGGAGAGTTGCAGATTCCACAATTCTTGATAGGTCCAGGGAATAGTGACTGTGGAGAAGATGAGGTTGGGGCTTTGGTAGCCACCGCTAGTTGACGCACAAGACCTGTAAGTTCACTCATCCACTCAGTCATCTTGTTGGGATCTATGGATTGATTCTCTTGGGCTTGTTTCACTTGAGCATGTGCTCGATTATGGAATTGCTGCGTGTTTGCAGCCATGTTACTTATGAGATCTCTTGCAGCTGCAGGAGTTTTGTCAACAAGAGCACCGCCACTTGCGGCATCAATGAGAGTTCGCTCCATAGCCAATAACCCCTCATAGAAGTATTGGATCAGGAGTTGTTCAGGGATTTGATGGTGTGGACAAGTTGCCACAAGCTTTTTGAACCTCTCCCAATACTCATGGAGTGATTCATTAGGGAATTGACGGATGCCGCTTATTTCCTTTCGGATAGAAGCTGTTCGGGAAGCGGGAAAGAACTTCTCAAGGAAAAGTCTCTTCATGTCAACCCATGAGTTTATGGAACCAGGTGGGAGGTAGTAGAGCCAAGAATTGGCAGAATCTGCTAGGGAAAAGTGGAAAGCTCTAAGCTTGATTTGTTCTTCAGAAACCCCTTGAGGCTTCATGGTAGAGCATACTACTTGGAACTCTTTAAGGTGAAGATGTGGATCCTCACCGGCTAGCCCGTGAAAATGAGGGAGAAGATGAATCAAACCCGATTTGAGTTCGAAGTCAGCTTCAATGTTTGGATATTGAATACCAAGAGGTTGGTAATTCATATCAGGGGCAACAAGTTCTTTCAATGTTTGTTCCCTAGGATTGGCCATATCTAATTCAATTGGTAGGGCAATGATTGGTTCTTGGGTGATTTGGTTATCCCTAATGGTCCTCCTAATTCGATGAAGAGTTCTATCAATTTCAGGGTCAAACAAATCCTAGGGATTGTTTGGAAGGCGAAGGGGCATTCAGAGAGATTTTGGAATAAAGAGGAAGACGGGTTTTTCTTTGTATTTTTTTTAGTTTATGATTTTTACGAGGAAGACGGGTTTTTCTTTGTGTTTTTTTTTCAATTTTTTTTAAACTTTTGTTTTTTTTTGGGTTTTTTTTTACAATAACCAGAAACTAATGACTACTTAAAGCACCATCCCCGGAAATGGCGCCATTTGAAACGCACGGCCGATTGTCGCCTATCGACCGGTCAAGGTTCCGGTGCTCTGCTAATGTGTATAGCAGCACTCAGGTCGAATCCTCGGCGATGATACTTTGTAGTAGTCGTTTGTTTTTAGTTGATTGTATTTTGATTGGGGGGGTTTGTTTGCAGAGCTTAATTGAAATGTTTAATGAATTATGTTTAATTTAACAAGTTGACAAAGATTGGGGTGAGTTCATCATTAGGTTAGTTAAGCTTGTGATGTCCTTGAGCTTTGCTTTATATTGCATTTAAATTAACACCCATGACACAAGATGATGTTGATTAGAATTCTTAAGTGTTAAGGCTTTAAACCAAGACTTAACTTAACTTAAGGTTATAATCTCAATCAGATCTTATTTATGGTTGTGTATTTATGGTTCCAATAATCCATGGAAACCACATGTTAAACAAAACAAGTCATTAATCCATGACATGTTAAGTCCAACATACACAATGTTAATTCAAAGAATATTCATCGAGCAGAAGCTCTCAATCACTTAACATACCTAAATTATAACTCACCCTAATGAGAGATTTACTCAGTCATTATGATGTTTATTAATCTGGTAATATATTTTTATGGTGATGAATTATAAATAGAAGAAAAAGAAAGGGACAAGATAAGAGTAGTGTGCCGAACACACACACGAAATATTTTGAGAATCAAAAAAAGAATTTCGATTGAATGAGGAAGCAAGATAAGGTAATGTAATTTAAAATAATTCATACTATTTTAAGACCATGAATATTATACTACAGAAGGTGGAGGAGAATAAGAGATATTGAAGAAGAAACTTTCTTTAAAACAGAATTACAAAATAAAGGACTTACAAAATTACAAAAATGAAGAACACAAAAGTAAGTGAAAAGAAAGAGAGGAGGAAAGGTCCCTCAAGTGTAAACTTGAGTATGGAAGGTCCTCCCAAGCCTTTGGCAAAGCTTTGGTCGTGCCAATATGATCTCCTCTCTTCTGAAATGCAAACCCCTCTCAAGGAGAGAAGGAGAGAGTATTTATAGCCCAAGGAGTGGACTGTTTGCTTTCCCAATCTGTCCCTCCACTTGCATCGCCAATTGAGATATTCAGACAGCCGAATATTCAAATAGCTCCTTCTTCAAAGTTGTAGAAAATAATGTTGGCCGACTACTCTCAACATTTGGAGTCATTTGGACTTAAGGATCAAACGTTATGGCCGGTTGATTAAAACAACTTAAACTGTCCATTTCAATCCAGTCTTTTTGAAGTCCATAATGTGAAAGGGTTTTTGAATATGAATATGCCTTCAAATCCGAATTGTTTCTTCAACAAAGTCGGCCACCTATAGCTCCTCTTTCACACTGCAAAATCTCAGCTCGCTTGGATGATTACATCAGGAGATATGTTATGCATACTATACTGATTTTCATTCTCGGCCAGAATGGTGTGCTGGACTTCAAAGATTTATTTGGGCCCCTTGTACTTGGATTTGGGCCATGAAATTTTTATCCAAGATGACATGTAGTGTCCCCCGAATTATGGTGGAGAGTTAAGGTTTTTGAACTTCTGGATTGAGCCCAGTAAATCAATCTTCATGAATAGTCTAGTTTCTTCACAGATTCTTTGGTCTTGTTTGTGAGGACCATATGACCCTTCAAATGGCAGAATTAGATCATGGTTCCTTCTAATGAAATGTTGTATATTGAAAGGAGAATCCTACAAAACAAGAACCACACAATTTGGATCAGTATAGTGATAGGTATAATTAAAAAATTAAACTGACTCAATTTGACTACTTCTAAAAATGCTCAAATATTATACTTAATATTAAAACATTAATATTTCACACAAATTATGCACATTTCATATAAAATAAGTAAAGGGGGAATATAATAAGTCATGAAAATATTAATAACATCACATCTCTACAATCACAGCCCCTTTGACCGACTTGATGCAGAAAGGGTGGCCATTTACCTTGTCTGAGTAGTTCTAGAGGGCCTTTTATTATTTTCGGAAGAGAGTAATGAGTGATCTATTTTTGAGACTACTAGAGGAAGTCATTGAGTTCATAGTGTATTGTGACACCACAAGAGATAGTCTTAGTTAAATTATTCTTAAATTCCTAAAAGTTATCGTATATGTGTCATGGAAGTTGAGACCCCATGAGAGAAACAATGAAACTCGTGCCCTAGATCTATCCATAGTAGTCCTGACCCTAAGGATGTGAGTGCACCACCTTCTAGGAGAGTGTAGTGTAGTTTAATCAAACCACCAAATTCCAAGGTATGACTTTATACTGAGAGATACAAACTTGATACGACAACATTTGTTGGAGTTCCTACAAGACATTGACATAGAGATAGTAAATAGTCCAAGGAATAGAATCTTTGTAATATATTCCCTTATAAGTAAGTATCTATCTCTCATTGTATAGGAAGATTTAGAGCAGTTAGATTCCCTATAGATGAGCCTATTGGAGTAAGAGTGTACAAGTTCTCCTCATTCGATGGTGTTTATTCATTCTCTTCTTGATCATGTGAGAGATCCAAATTGGAAGACATCGACAACAAGTTCGTACATGAACTGATATCCATACGCAATTCACCATATGAATATTCTGAAGAATATAATTACGTTATCTTATTCCAGGGGTGGATAGTGGTTCCAGTCACATTGTGGGAGGAGGTGATGCAAGGGTTCCAAAATTTTTCCCCTAGATTTACATCCCGGTGTGTAGAAGATGTAAAGAGATCTTTACCGTCATTTCTAGTGGTTTGGAATGAGATAAATCATAGCTAAGTTCATATCTCGGTGGATCACATGTTAGCAGGTGAATGTTGAGCACCATATTCCGATAGGTTTGTTGAATTCCATTGAGATCTCAGAATTGAAATGGGATGGAATATCCATGGACATTGTAATTGGGATTCCATTCACCGTGAAGGTTCATGACATCATCTAGGTGATTTTTGACCAACTCATAATGATGTAATACTTTTGTGCTATACGGGATCAGAGTTCAATGGAGTGTTTGCAGTAGATGTATGTACAGTAGATCATTCTCCTTCATAAGGTCTCCTCAATGATTGTCTCTTATAATTATGGGTGGTTTTTGTAATGAATAATGACAGGTTTGAAGGAATAATTTGGGACCCACATGGATATGACCACATCCTTTCAGCCCAAAATGATGGGCATACTTAGTGCACCATCCAAGTGATAAAATATATATTGATGGATTTCATGTTGTACATCCACTAGAGTTTGGTGGATCAATTACCCTTGGTATATTTTGTGTAAAACAACACCTATCACTCTATAATTGGCTTGGAACCATTTTATTACTCATATAGGAGACCCTGGATGTCACCCTAGTGTGAGAAATAAATTTGGGAGACATATTTAATGGCCCCAAAGATGGTACATGTGATGATGGACAAAGTCCAGGTCATCCATGAGTGGCTAAGGACTACCCAACATATATATAAATGTTATAAATATCACATTAATAGGCCCTTGGATTTGGAGCAGGGAGACCACATCTTCTTGAGAATCTCACCACATCGAGGATTATGTAGGTTTAGTTGGGGATTAAAGGTATATTTGAGGTTCATCAAGCCATTTGAGGTCATGCAAAGGGTTGGTGAGGTTTATTACAGCCTCTCCCAACCTATAGCTAGAGTGGATGCAAAAAATCTTCCACAAGTTGTTTATAAGAAGATACATGCATGAAACCAAACACATCATGGACTGTGTTAATCTTGAAATTTAGTATGGAGCCACCTTTATGGAGTACTCAGTGGTGATTTAGGATTGGCAACATCAGACCCTATGTGGATAGACCATCCCATTGGTTCATCTGTTGGGGCAGTATGAAAATGTGCAAGAGAATTCCTAGGAGTCGGAGAGCCATGTTCATTCTCGGTATCCCAAGTTCTTATCTTATTTTTTATTTTGGTGGAAAAAATCTTGAAGGAGGTAATAATGTAAAGACCTGGTTTTTTCCCCATAAGGCTTTGAAATGATTATATATATATATATATATATATATATATTCTTATCTAGGCACATAGACATCATACGATTCTGAGGCCAAGTGTTCCCAGAATTAATTTTCTAAAAATATTAAATATATTTTATATCATGTGTGTGAATAATTATATTGGATATATGATAAGCTTTAAATGGTCCCTTAGATAAGGAATACGATATGACAGTTGTGTCTAGAATGTTTAGACCCCTCTCTCAGTGGTGGTACATTTGGTGGGTTAATTTATTATTAAATTGATTAATTAATACCTTTTTGAACTAAATGATATATTATTAATAGGTTTTCATGGAAACAACACCAGAGTTAACCTCATAATCCTATAAAGATGAGGATTCTCTTTCTTCCTCCTTCCACTAGAGGATCACATCAGACGACAATGAAATTTTTTATCGGAATATATCAGGATGCGATGAACATTTTAACTCTACTCAGATTGTAGAAAAACATATTCTTAATTAATGATCAATCCATAATTGATATAGGACTCATAAATTGGTGTTTTTATTAATTTCATTAAATTTATTAAGTTGGTCATTCTTTTTTCTTCAATCTGCATCCTGTTGCACCCTTTTCATGTGCCCATGTATTTAAATATAAATTAATTTGAATTATTCATCTAACATTAGTTCCCCCATTCTGGACTAATTGGCCAAGAATAATTGGAATCGATCCATAAACCATTGTTTGTGTGCCTTTCTCGCCAATAAGTTTCACATTCTTCATGGGTTGGATCCCTGTTGTCTCGTTTTTAATTTTCAGGGATGTACCAAGCTCGATTAGACCCAAATATTCACAAAAGACTGAAAAACAAGAATAATTTGATTAAATGAGCATGAATATGGGATCGTTGTGAGGTGATGTTGATATATTAGGTGATTAAATTCATTATCTCTATGAATCGTGGAGTGGTGATGTGTAAAATGATCAACAAAACACTTGATGATGACCAGAGCCAATTCCCTAAAAAAACAGTTGAGATCTGCATTCTTCTGTTAGATCTACATTTTTTTCCATAGATAGAACATGATATGAAGTGGTTTCATAATATTAATTTTCAAGAATTGGATCTTGAATTTATCGGGAAAATCCCAATAATACATTGTGTAGTTGGATGAACACATGATGTGAAGCCCCTATAGCAGTGATGATATGGTTTTAGAAAACATTATAATGACAAAATGTGTAATCTCAAATCACACTCCATGTACCCTATCCTAGCAGGAAAACTTCTGTGATTGATATCATGGGTAGGACATCGTGTATGAGTCCATGAATATGGGGTCTCATACAAGAACATTGACATCAAAACAGGGCTTGGTCTCGATTATCTTGGACACACTGTGTAGTCCCCCTATACAACATTTACTACTATATGGGATGGATCCATGTGCTAGAGAGGGACATGAACTGGTTGTGGAGTGAGATGGCATTTCATGTGTGTCCCATCACATGTCATGTACCCATTGAGGTCTTCCAATAGAACTTTTAATATTCGTCTCTCCCTCCTTTGAACTCATATTTTGGCCCACGTGTATCATACCATGATGTTTTTTCTACATAGAACATAATGGATCCCTGGTTTGTGTATTTAAAGATATGATTTGAAATTTTTTGATCAATGTGCATCTTACTACATCACTTGATGATAGTAGTGATTATATAGGATCACCAATCATTTTCTTTCGAGTGTTTCTCTCCAATAGAGTTGGTCGGTGGGTACTCAACGCCTTCTGAGTGGTACCCTTCAATATAGATGGTTAGTGGGTCCTTGATGCCTTTTGAGTGGTACCCTCCTAAAGGGTTGTATTTTGGGTCCATTATACCTTCAGAGTGGTACCGTCTAGTAGATATGGTTAGTGGGTCCTCAACACGTTATAAGTGGTACCCTCTAGTAGAGTGGGGTAGTAGACCCTTAATGCATTCCTAGTGGTACTCTTTAATAGAGTTTTGTAGTGGGTCCTCAATTATTTTAGAGTGTAACCCCTGTTATATAAGGTTTTGGGTCCTTGAAATCGATTTTGTGCCCATTCAGCTATTTTGTAATGTGATGAGGCATTTCTTGACTTGTATGGTTACTTTTGGGAAGGCGCGTGGGGTGATGGGCTTTTATGGATGAATTTAAAAACTATTAGTCACCCTTATTCTAGGGCTAATATGGGATTTTAATATACCTTTACACATTCATTTAGGATTATTTGATTGGTTTTATATAAAAAACATATTCTAGTTCTGAATGCAAACCATGGATTTGGTTACTCTATTCTAGGAGAGGAAAAGACATGTGGGGTATACCATGTGCTTTCCATGTTTATATTATCGTGGTTGGATTAGTATAATATTCTTCTATAGTTGTTTAAAACTCAATGGGTAGTTCATTTACTCACTATATTTATCACCTAGTGTTTAAATGAGCTTTCTTTCACTCTTAGTTGGGTTGCGCTATACTATTTTATTGTACCTTGTGAGTATATTGTCTTTCATTACTATTGTAGCACTTACTACTCCCCCCTCATATTTTCAGGTGTCCTATTGGGTATTTTTATACTCACCCCTACATGAGATTTTCATGCACGAGTCATATATTTTTTAGATGATGGACATGTCAAGCATGAAAACATTGAAGCTTATAGATAATGGGTACTTTGACCATATATGGTGGTCGTATCTTTGGATTTGGGAACTGGGATCCCTTTCAGGTATTTAATTTTCAATTTTTTTTCTTGTTGGGACATACTTCTAGTTGGGAATGTATTTATCCCCTTTATTTTTAGTATACACTACCGTACATTCATATTGTCTAGAGGTTCATTCATGCATGGTTTAGTTTATAGTATTTTTGAATCTTTTACTCTTCCCCACTATAATTTTTCATCGAGATGGATGTTTATGTGTGTTCATATGGGTATTTATGAAAAGGCATCCACATTTTATTTATTCCTTTGGCACTTTTCTCCACCCCTTGGCCCATGGAGGTTGGCATGGGGTAGTTGTGTCTCGAGCCCCAGCTTGGTTCAGGTCATGAAAAAATTGTATCTGAGCTTCATTCCATGAGATGTTGTTTTGATATTTACCCTTAAGTGGTTTTGGTTAGAATTTTGGGAAACATATCAAATTTTCTAGAGTGTCTCTCTCATCCTAGGGAATCCAGTGATGGTGTGGTGGCTAACATATCTATTCACCATGACCCTGTCAATATGATTGTCAACCTGGAATGATGATACATTTTTTACAGGGATAAATGATACATGGATTATATAGGATTGAATCTTTGACTGTAATTCTTGAGTCATATCCTTAATTTTTTTGAAATATATATATTCTCATCTAACCACAGTACTCCTTCATAAAATTAAGTATTACTCTGTAATGATAGTTGACCAATATACCATATGTTCTTTATGACAACGACCCTAGGAGTGAAGATGCATCCGTTTAGGATCAATATTGTAAAACCCTTCCCCCAAGTGGGAGGATATTAGTACCAACCCCATTCAAGCATCAGATCATCCCAGTAGAGAAGCTTTAGGATGCGTATAGGATAAGCATCCTCAGTGCATTCTAGCATCATAGACCACTGAGGTTCTACGGTGAGAAAAATCCATAGGTATTAAAGGATTGGATAGATTCAGTTCTCATTGTGTTTAGGATCATCCATAAAATGATGGATAATGTGGTTGAACTGGTATCTAGACTAATTGATGGAGCAGTTGGGAATAGGTGGAGGCTATTTATTCTAATGCATGAAGATTTAACACACTCGTGGTCGGACTTCCAATAGTTGTTCTGTAAAGTGTACTACCCCTCATATTTGCGCTCAGTCCAGATCCAAGAGATTATGAAGCTAAGGTAGAGAGGTATGAAAATATTTGAGTATGAAACTAGATTCACAAACATTTTTTTACACTTTTCTCATGATCTTGGATGGGTATTTCTGAACATATAAGTTGATCTTGTGCTTTGTAGAGATATATAATCTACTATTTTTCCCTTGTGCATCCCACCTATTTAAGGTTTCTAGAGCGGGCACTAGTGACAGATACCTTTCTATCAGTGGGATTCCATAAAGATATATCTAGAAGTGGGTTCAATAGAGATCAATCATCTATGGTACCTAGCAGACACTTGGTTCCAAGATCTCAGCACAGGTATCCTTTCTGTGCTACGAATTAGGAATGAGTATAGAGGTAGCATAGAATATTCTAGTGAGGGGTAGTTATTTTCTAGTGATTGGAAAAGTAACACGATATATGAATGTCTGACCAGATGTGTTGACTAACACCAATAGATATATGATGGACCACTATAGTAAAGACATCACTGGGATCAAGGATTTTCCAATTGTAGACAAGGTGGTCCCCAGGGATGGAGAGCCGGAATAAGAGCATCAGGAGATTTAGGTGGAATAAGATTCTATGAGATCCTTCCACCACCACCACCACCAGGTCTCCATGTTAGGCTAAGATATCTATCAACCAAGGCAGCAGATATCAGCAAGATTTGGATATCTATGACCCCAGAACACTAGAGATGATCAGAGGTATGATATTCATTTATTATAGTCTTTTTAAGTATCATTTGACATAGGATTCAATCAATACTTCATCTATCTAATTATGGTGCGATAGATGGTTCTACCCCGATGAAGATCTATCACATTATCTTTTTCTTGAGGTTCTAATAGGGAACACTTCTTTTGTATATTTTATCGGCCGATAATGTGAGTTATCGCTTGGTGGATAGAGGTTCAAATGGGACCTTTTGGTCATAATGATAGAATCATGTGACATTATATTGGGTATGGATTTTATATCCATGGTCTGAGCATAGATCTATTGTCCCCATAGACTATCTTGATGCGTATGCACTGATAGGACAAGATTCTCCTTCTCTAGTCAATGAGATCTCATGGCAGGGCAAGTGGGTTCCGTGATCAGGAAGATGTATCACATAACCCATCATTTAGTGAGTCTATCTCATGTTTAAACATGCTATTCAAGCATCATGTATCCTTAATTTTTTGAGGATTTCATGAATGTATTCTATGTGGACGTTTAGGGACAACCTCTAAGGTGGGAGATTGATTTTTTCATCGAATTTATTCTTTGTACCACTGTGATATCTTCTACAGTGTATCGGATCACACCTACCCAGATTTAAGAAGCTATGGTTTCAGTTGTAGGACCTTCATGAGAAAGATTTCATTAGACCCAGTTTGTCCCCCTGTGGAGCTCCAATGTTGTTTGTGAAAAAGTCGGACGATAGATTATGAAATGGTATGGATTATTATCATCTTAATGAGACCATGATAAATAACAAGTACCCCTATTTGAGGATTGATGATATCTTATAATATTTTCAAGGAAAAATATAGTTCTCAATGATTTATCTTTTGTATTTATACCACTATTTGTGGGTTTGTGAGGCTAATATTCCATATCTTCCATTCTGATGTCACTGAGGATATTATGAGTTCTTAATGATGCTCTTTGGTGTGACGAATTCCACCACTATATTTATTCCATTGATGAATAGGGTATTTCATCCATATGTGGAATGTTTTTTGTATTTTATTTTTTGATTACATAATCATATACTCTATATCTATGGAGGAGGATGTAGTGAACTTGAGGATGGTTATATACTTTCTTTGAGAGAACTAGCTTTATGGATAGCTGTCAAAGTACCAGTTAAAGATTCCTGAGGTTTAAATTATGGGAATGTAATTGTTGATAATGGTTTAGTCATGTAATAGAAAATATATATGTATTTATTTCTAGGTATCCACCTAATATTGTGTCATAGGTGTAGATATTTTTTGGTTTGGCAGGGTACTATAAGAGGGTTGTGGTAGAATTCTCCTATATCAGTGCCCCTTTGACTATCCTGATGGGGAAATGGAAGAAGTTTTCTTTGTCTAAGAAATTCCAGAGGTCCTTTGAGGAGTTGGGTAAGAGGATAAATAGAACACCATTATTGAGACTACCAGAGGAATTGGTTTACTTCATAGTGTATTTCTATTCCTCAGGAGCAAGTCTCTGTTGTTTGTTGAGGAATATATGGTGCTTATCAAATACGGGTTGAGGTATTTGAGACCCCATGAGTAGAACAACATGAATTATGACCTAGAGATTGCATCAATAGTATACACACTAAGGATGTAGATACACTACCTTTAGGTATAGTTCTTTATTGTTTTCTCAGACCACTAGAGTCTCACATACATCTTCATGAAGAGAGAGATGAACATGAGACATTGACGCCGATTTTAGTTACTATAGAAATATAACTTCAAGATAGTCTATACTCTTGGGAAGGTAATCATTTTAGTTGATTCCCATAGCAGGAAGTCCATGGATCACTTAGTGTAGGATTCTTCAAAGGAGTTAGCTTCCCTAAAGCTGATCCTGGTAGAGGAGGAGGGTACAACGTTTCATCAGTATATAGTGTTTACTCATTTTCTTCTTGAGTGTGTGAGAGTGTCCAAGCTAGAAGACATCAACATTGAATCCTTATATTAATAGATATCCATATTTAATGTACCATAAAGAAATTATAAAAGAATTAATAATGTCATCTTATTATAAGGGATGATAGTGCTTATAGTCATGTTGCAGGAGGATGTGATGTGAGAGTTCCAAACTTCTCCACTAGCTTTACATCCCTGTTTGGGAAAGGTGTAAAAATATCTTAAGTGGTAGTTTCGGTGGTCCATTATAAGTCGAAACGTAGTTGATTGAATCTCTCAGTGTCTCACCTATCAGTAGGTGATGGTAGAACACATTGTTCAGGTTGTTTTATTTAATTCCCTAGAGATTTTGCAGTGGAAATGGGATGTCATTTTAATGGAAGTTTTCACAAAGCTTATGCACATATTAAAGGTCCACAAAACTATTTGGGTTATATTTTACTAACTAAAAAATTCATAAAACTGCCTTTCTATATGGGATTAGAGTTCAGTGGAGTGTTTGGGGAAGCTATATATATTTTAAATCATTCTCCTTCATGGGTTACCCACAACAATTGTCTTTAATCATGACATGGGTTTTACATAAAGATTTTGTAGAGGTCTAAAGGAGGAATTTGGGACCCACAAGAGGTGACTACAGTCTTTCACCCCACCCCCCAGACCGATGGGTAGACCACATGCAATATCCTAGTGTTAGAGGATATGTTGAGGGATTGTGTGTTGGACTTTAGATAATGTTGGGAGGATCACCTAGCCTTGGTAGAGTTTTTGTAGAAAAACCTCCATCACTTTACTATTGTCGTGAAAATTTTTATTTCCTTGTACAAGAGACCCTACGGGTCACCCTTATGGGGAAAAGAGAATAGGAGGATGTCTCTAGTGGGCTCAGAGATGGTGCAGGTGACGAATGGGAAAGTCCATGTCATCCATGAGTAGATAACGACATCCCAAATAAGATATATTTCTTACTTGGATCACCTTCATATGACCTTGGAGTTCGATCAGTGAAACAAATTCTTCTTTTAATTCACCCCATGATGAGGATTGATGATGTTTTTTTTGGGTAGGAAAGTTATTATAGATGTTTATTGGTCCATTTAAGATCATTAATAGGGTTGGAGAGGTTGCTTACCACTTCTCCCTACTCCAATAGCAATAGTATGTGCACAAAATCATCCACATGTCTTAGCTAAGGAGATACATGCATGACCCTACAAACTTAATTGATTAGGGAGACATATACATTGAGGATGGGTCAACCATTGTAGAGAACCTTGAGGTGATCGAGGATTGGAAGTAACACAACATGTGTGGATAGACCATTCCTCAGTTTTGTTTGTTGTGGAAGTGAAAAAATGTGTAGGAGTGTACCTGAGACTGGGATGACCATGTGTATGCTATGTATATTGAGTTGTTTTCATAGTTTTATTTTTAGGGATGAACACCCTGAAGGATAGAATATTGTAGAGACTCGTTTTTTCCTTGTAATACATTGATATATATATATATATATATATATATATATATCAAGCTGGGAACTGAGATGGAGTGTGATTATGCGGCCCGGTGTTCCTGGAATTAATTTTATAAAAATATTAAATATTTTTTCTATTTCACACACAACATTTTACCAAAAATGATATTCCCCTTAAATGGTAGCTCCTATCATAAATAAGAGACCACTATTGAGTCTAGGATGTGGTGTTTACCATAGGTATGACATTAAATGAGTCGGAATGAGACATTCAGACCACTCTCTCAACTATAGTATGTTAAGTGAATTAATTAATTAATTATTTTTAACCAAAATTTTATATTTTAAATGAATTTACATAGAATCCAATCCATGGTTTTACTAATAATAATGGAAATCCAATGGTGATCTCTATTCCTCTTTCCTCTTCAGGATCACTATAGATGATTACAAAATTCCAGATCAGAATAAATCATGATGCGACAAACACAGAGGATCCTAATAAATTGTTGAATGGAAAGTTATTCATCAGTGATGGATACACAATCAGGAATGTATATATTATTTAGGGTTTTAATACCTTTTATTAAATTAATTGAGTAGGATATTCTTCATTCTTCGATATGTGTCTGATTTCACCCCTTATACGTGCACAAGTATAGAAATATAAATTTATTTGAATTATTCACCTAACCATAGTTTCAAAATTCATGATTTATTAGAGAATAATGCTTGTTATTGATCCTTAAATGATTAGTTTTTCTCCTTTCCCCCTTATATGATTCACATTATTCACTGGTTATATCCTCACAATCTTTAATTGACTTTTTTGGGAGGTACCGAACTCTATCGGAACATTGGATTCATGGTGGATAGATGAAGTGAGAATATTTTGATGAACCAATACTATATCTAGGATATTTAAAATGAAATGATGATTGATTTGGTGAATAAATATCAATAAATCGATGAATGGACATACATCAGTTTTTTGAACGAGTATCGAAACCCTCAATGATTACTAGAGCTGATTCCCTATGAACGATAGCTGAGATAAATGTTCTGTAGAAGGATCTACCTTTTCTGTAATAGCCTCTTTAGAGATTTTTATAGGGTATATCAAATTTTAATGATGATATGGTGTGAAATCTCCCATCAAATTCATTGTACGATATCCAGGTTGGATAACTCGTGTGGTAGAATACTTGGGAATGACTCTGTGTAGGAGTAAAATGGCATTGGTTTTGATACACAATCATTTCTAGTAAAACACGGGTCAATTAGGGTAATCATAGGGCCCTCGTTTAGTCCACCTATATAGCATGTACTATGAAATGGGATGGAGGTGTGTATTGGGTAGTGACACGACCAGGCTGTGGAGCGATACCACATGTTATGTGGGTCCCCTCACATGCCATGTACCCCTTAATAACCTTCGATCAAGCTTCAACATTCTGAATCTCCCTCATTTTCAATCATATTTTGGACCACCTACCCTATGTTTTCACATGGTATAAAGAAATGGTTCCCTCGGTTGTGGTATTGGATATTTGATTTGAAATGTTATAAGAATTGTTCTTCCTGTGGTGATTCTCGATTACATAAATGATCAGGTGAGATAACCCGTGGTTTTCTTCTATGTTGGGCCATTCGTTATAGCTGGATGGTGGGCCATTGACACCTTTTGAGTGGTTCCATCAAATAGAGTTAGTAATTAGGTCTTCGATGCCTTCTGAGTGGTACCGTCTAGTCTACCTGGCCAATGGGTCCCTGAAGCCTTCCGAGTGGTACCTACCAGTAGTGGTGGGTAGTTTTTCCTCAACTCCTTCTAAGTGGTACCCTCCAGTAAATCCAAAACTTTTGTCCTCTTTTCCTTATATGTGGTACCCTCCAGCTGAGCAAGGTAGTGGGTCCTTGAAACCTTCCATGTGGTACCCTCTAGTAGAGCTGTGTAGTGGGTCCTCTACATCTTTAGATTGGTACACTCTAGTAGATCATTGTAGATGGTACTCGATTCATTTAGAGTGGTACCTACATTTTATACTATGGTATGTGTCCTAGAATACTATTTTTCCCAGTCCTCTATTTGTAACTGTGATGAGGTGTGGTTAGGCATGCACAGTTACTTTCACCAAGGTGCATGGGAAGTTGGGAATCATTGGTGGACTTTTGAAACTGTTGGATACTTTTCTTCATGGGATGAACTGAGTGATTGAGATCCCCTTACTTTATTTTTTCGGCTTATTTGACTAAGAATATATATATTTAAAATCTTCTTCTATATCCACAACTTGTATTGGATTACTCTATTTTCACAAGAGGTGAATTCAAGTGGGGTATTCCATGTGCTTTCTATTTTTGTAATATCATGGTTGGATGGGTCTACTCACCTAATATTGGTGGTGAAGACTCAGTAGATAGTTAATATACTCACTTTTATTACCCCATTCTGTTTGTACAAGATTACTTCCACTCTTGGTTGGGCTGACCAGTACTATATTATTGCAACTTTTTCATCTAGTCCCTTTCGTTCCTAATTAATCTCTTACTGTTAAGTCCACTAGGTTAGATACATTGAGAGGGGGGGTGTGAATCAGGGTATCACAGATTAAAGAAACTTTCCCTATTGATCTTGTCTCGCTGTTAAGAAAGACATTCTTGTCTCTATTTCTTTTAGAAAAGTATAAACAAAAACTAAAGCATGCACATGACACAATGATTTTTACTTGGTTCACCCTCACTGGGATATGTCCAAGGATCATACACCGGATATGTGCTAATGTACCAAATCCACTAAAAGTGTACTATTGTTTACAACGTTTGGGATAGATCACTTTCATTCCCATTCTCACTACCTTTACAATGTTTAGGGTCACCTAACTACTTTCCCAAGGGTCACTCCCTATTTCTCTCTCTCTCTAGCTAACTGCCGGTGGAGAGGATCACCTTCTTCCTCTTCCTTTGCTCACTGATCTAGAAAGGATATCCTCACAGTTTATGGACATGTAGGTCTCTTCATTATCACTAATGAATACATCCTCTGTTGTATGTATATTCTCTGTTGAAGTCCAACTTTCACCTGTAGATGAAACTCAATTTTCACCGAAGGTATCGGGCTATCTTCCAACTTTTGCACATCCCTATAATCACTGGCGTGCTTCTACCATACCTGGCATGCTTCTCCAAGCCAACATGCAAGTTCACCTCAACCACTTGTGTGACACTCACTTCTTCAACTCCAAACTTTCGTGACTCACACCCTTTTAAGCCCAACCCAATTTTGGCGCACAACTACCAAATTTCGCGCCTCTTCAAATCCAAGAACACAAGTGTCAGCAAACCACCTATGCAACACCCCCGTTTTCAAGTCTAAACTTGGGAGACTCACAACTTATATCGCCCAAACCACTTTGGGTGTGTAACTATCAACTAGCGCGCAACTTCTGAATATCTTTATACTTTTGTGACCACACAACCTACATGACTGGATCTCTGATTTTCTCTAAGTGTTGAACTCTCCACCGAATGAGGAGGCGTCGACCTCTATTTATAGGCATTTGGATACCCTGAGCGTCGGCATGCAAGTCACCTCTCGGTGCACAAGTCCAGCCACCCTAGTCTCTGTCTCTCTAGTCACTTGCGCGACTAAACCCAGAACTTGGGCGCCCCTTTTTCATTTTCCATATTTTGATGTTCTGATCCTAAAAAACATATAGCGCGCAAGTTTCCAACCCTCCGAGACACCGTATCCACCTTGTATCTGCTCTTTTTAAACCGCCTCCAGATCGACCATTCCTTCATCAACATTATTGAATCAATCATGGATTGTTAAAAACATCCCTTGAACTAGACATTACACCATTAAAACCCCTTTGTCAAAAAATTTGTACGTCATGGTTTTCTTTTTCAACAAACACAACACAGAGGCCCACTTTGTCAACAAACACAATCACCTCAAAAATGATTCAATGATACCTTGATGGATTTTTTCCCAACACTTTCTTCTCCCCCTAAAGAATTCATGGTTTCCAACTAGGTATGTTAATACTCACCCCATCATGGTATTTTCCCACAGATGTCATGACCTATACAAATGACAGATAGGCCAACTATGACTTTAGAAAACCTTAAGTATAATGGGTCTTGGACCATCTATGATAGTCATAGATTGGGATTCTAGATCTAGGCTCCATTTTAGAAATTTAATTTTCATTTTTCATTCAGTTTAGGACATAATTATTCATGGGTGTTTATTTTTTCCATTCAATTTATATTTATAGTACTATAATTTCATATTCTGTATAGGTTCATTCTTTCTTGGTTTATGTTATCGTAGTTTTATATATTTTAATATTTTCCATTTTACTTTTTAATCAAGATGGTTGTGTTTGTTCATACATGTTTTTAAGAAAATTTGTTCCCAATTTATTTATGCCTTTAGAAATTATCACAACCCCCTAGCCTATGAAGGAGGGGTTGGGGTATTTATGGATCGAGTCCCATCTTGGGTCGGTTCATGACACCATGATATTATTCATTAATACCTATTTCCATTTCTATTTCATATGTAGTCTCATAATCATCAAAAATATAACCATTACACGTAAAACAATTATGATTTTCTTCAAGATATTTCCCCTTAGGACATTGATTTTTCATAATTCCCATAATTTATATACTTTAAGAATTTAACAGACTATGATATCTTAAAGAGACTAATATTCATATCCATTTCATTTAGTGAAATTTTCATTTTCCTTTTGATTTTACATAGTTTTGTATCCTTTATTTCCACGGTCAGTGCAACTTCTCATTTCCACTAATATATCTCTAGGGTGCTTCTTCCAAAATTCGCAACACATATGAAATGAAATATTCTTTCTTCCAGGGTCACCATCTGCCTAAAACTCATTGAACTATTTCCTTCTCTTCTTTGGTGAGATTGAGATATGTTTAAATAATATGTTATTAATCATGTTTCGTGAATATTGATTAGGCATAATCTCAACATCCTTTACCCCATTCATAATCCCATTAGTATGCTCATCCATAAATATTCCATGAAATTCAAGGTTAATTTAGTTATTTTTGGTTCCCACCATTGAATAAGACCATAATTTATATTTTATGAAACAATAATTATAATAGAAAATTATATAGTAAAATAATAGTTTAGTGCCTTTGAAAACTATAAAACACAATATTGTAACTTGATGAAAGGTATTAACTTTGTCCCATAAAGATATTCCAAATTAGTAATCCAACATAAACCTCTCTTCATAACCTAGGGAAATGAAAAATAATAAAGGGTGATCTCAGATTCTCAGTAATATTAAATAAAAGAGACAAAAAAGAATAACATGAACATGATGGTATGAAAACCATAACATAACATTTGAAAACAATACCCTCAATATCTAAGATCAAAATCACAATTCATGTTCATTTTCCTTGGATAATCAGTCACCCAATGATTTATTGAAGGGGGTTGAGTTGTGTTCAATAATTCATGTTGTGTTCACTCTTTCTAAATGGTTTCCAATAGGTTTTTTCATGGAACTGAAAACACCCAACAAATCTTTATACATGATGAATGAGGGACCTACATTCCAAAGGACGGTTCTCGCTAGGATGTTTGGACAATGACACTTAAGGACTCTCCTTGGTTGAGGGGAAGCAATGTTGGTCCCATCACATCCATTTAAGGGGAATTATTTACTAATTTGGGAGACTTATAGATTTAATATAGGTTCATTAATACTTTATTAATTACAAATTATTCTATGGATTCCCATTAATTAAAAATAAATTATTAACATGTTTGGATATTATAATCATCTTTATGTGTCTGAGGATATTAATTAATAGAGATATTTTTATGTATCTAAGGTTATCCATCAATTGTGTCTTTTTATATTCTTTTTAGAGATTCTTCAGTCATTAATATGATGATTCTGGTTTTCTATCCTCTCAGTGGGGAACTCTAGAGAATATCTTCATTTGGAGAGACAGGAGTAGTTTTGATATTCGGATCGGACCCATAAACAGGTATCCTATGAATCCTTATAAAAGGAATCAGAACCCATGTATTTTGGTTCTACCTAATGGTTATTTAATACCTATTAAGTTCATGTGATATGAACCAAACCATAGAGTTTATTTTCATGTGGAGATGACATCTAGTCCATTGCTTCATAAGAAAGGTTTGGTGTGGGAGTTATACCGAAGCCACCCAAGGAACATAGAGGAGGTATATGTTTCATGTTTTAATTTTTCCCTATTAAAAATTTGTCTTAAAGATGATAGGTTTGGTATATGGGGTTGGTTATGGACTTCATGAATGCTTCATAAATGTTCCATTTATATGGGAATCAAAGACCACATAGTTCAGTTAGTCTCACAAAAGAATGTGACCCTTTGAGAGAATTAAATTGGGGATTACTCCTAGAAAAAATGACATGTGTAATGGGGGACCATGATTGATGTTTTGGATCATGGTTTATGGAGGATAGTTTGGGGCTTACATCTGAGGAGGAGGCGCATTGAGCTCGGGAATTTTGTAGACATTCTAAGTATCCAGATTATAGTAGGAATCAAAGTTCTCATAGTTCAAGAGAATGAGAAGGGATTAAACTCTAAGGTTTCCTTGGTGAGTGGGGGTTATGATTGGGGATTACTCATGATAAGGATTCCCTTAATTGGGTTTGTATTACTCATAGAATGAGGCACAAAGAATAATATAGTTGGGGATTACACTTAAGTTGGATTCACTTGTATTGGTTTGGGATCTTGTGTATGTCATGACCACCATCAACTTCTAAGCCCATGTGAGTCATGATCAGTTTGAGAAACAATAGAATATGTAAGATCTACAAAACAACACAATCTATCTTTCCCGAATGATGGATACATGGACTTGAGGACTCATGATAATGAAATACTTTGAAGTAATGAAATTGAATTACATGAAAGTATATTTTCCACTGAAACATTAATCCCAACATGTGTGGGTGTTGTGGTCATAGTTATCATCTAAGACCACAATCCATGATGATTCTTTCTTGAACAAGAGAAACAAGAAGAAGAGGATGATCTAGATAACCACACACATCTCCTCCTCCACAAATATGAGAGGTGGAGAGTACCAGAGGGTGATAAGAGGACTCCAGTGACCATACTCTCTCTAACCTAGTATCTAGGGGTGAGGAGGAGAAATATTTTAATCTATAGTAAGAAATTATAGGGGGGTTACTCTTGGAGGGAAGCCCTAAAATTGATTCTGTAGTGTGGTAGAAGGATATCATTCCATGTTGAATGTAAAAGAAAGTGTAATACTCACCATACCTTTTGGTAAATGGATGCTCTAGGTATTAGATCTGATAAGGGTAGGATATTGTCCTAATCCTAGTATCTGAGATGGGGAACTCCCAAGAACCATTCCCAAGGTTAGTTTCCTAATGGACATGGTAATAAAAATCCACATGAACCCTAAGAATCCTTACCATTTTCTATGAAATGTGAGATAAACCTATGAGTTTATGAATACAAATCCAAATTGAAGACACACTGGTATGCCTTTTTCTATGATTTTAAATGTCTATAGGATTCATTGGAGGATTACATTTGGTCATTCTAAATTAATGGGTCCAAATTACAATCATCCCATACATGTATGGCCTTGAAGAGGGCATAATCAGAGCCTCACATAGGATAGAGTCTAGGGAGAGCCAAATGATGACTGCATAGGTAGCTTAGGGAGATTAAAGTGTGACTCATGTAGGGGAATATTCACTCAAGTGTACCTGGGAGAGGTGATAACACCTTGGGAGATAGACCAACTTGGAAATGACTGTTGGGAGAGGCTTTTCACAATAATTCAAGTGTCTCCAATGGTGTTCCTAGAAGTGGATCATGTAAGTCCCTAGTAATGAAAGGGACCTCATGCTAGAGTTTGTCAGCCACGAGTGAGTTACTTCTTCATGTAGGTTTTATTTATCGTAAAATGTGGGATGAATTTAAATTCACTAACCCTTTTTAATTCTAAATTTTAATGTTTTATATGACTACCTAGAGAGTTTCGTAGGGAATGGATGAAGGACTTGGGCGAGTAGAGCATCAAGAGGACTTCAGGAAATTTCACCCATACAAATAAATACCCAAGGGTCCTATATATAGGAAAATATGGGACCTTGGTTGAATGGGATATCTCACTCAGGGGTGTCGCACAGATATCTCATGTAGGATCTTGCTCTGACCAGTCATTCATGATAATGCATAGGTACCCTTATCATCGACGATGCTTTGGGGTACCTAAGAGAATAGCCTTTGGAGGAATTTTTTATCATTGGCCTTCTTAAAATTTCTTCGTACTTCTCCTTAATGTATTTTACTTCTTCTCTTTTTCATCCATGTGACAAAACTTAGTGTCAACGAAATCCCCAACCCCCTTATGATTGGATCTGATTGAAAGAATTGGGAAAGATTATGGAGTAAATAGATTATAAGGGATGATGGATTACTGAGGTAACCCATCACAAGTTGTCCTCCTAGGTCTTTTGGGTAGGTGGTGTGCATATTTAGGCCTCACAGAGGGACCTCTTCACCTATAAATTGGTCATTTTTCAACTAATTGAACTCAAGACTCCATATTTTAGGTCTTTTTCTGCTTGCTTCTTAAATAGACCATCCAAATATCCTTCCAGGCTAACAAATAACATTCACAATTATGGTGTGTATCAATCTACGCGATTCATATGCCTAGGTGAGTGACTTGTACAATGATATTGTGTGAGTTCCCTTTGTAAGGAACATTCATGAGGCACTTGTGCGAGCACCCTAGCGTAATTTATGCCTCATCTAGATTTTCCCATTTCAAAACATTTTCGAAATTAACTAGTTGTTAATGAAAAGTTGGTAATTTTTTTAGGTTACATGGACTCTACAAAGACTATATTTCCCAATCAACAAACTTAGATTTACCTGGTGGATAATGTGAAAACTGTAGGGAATGGATATTATGATGCTTGTGATACAATACTACCCAGTCGGGCAGGACATCTGAATAAATATCACCATGAATTTCCTAAGAGTAATTATCTACCACTTTACATCTAAATTCATCTAAAGGAGGCCCTTATGCGAGATTCTAAGAATTATTCTCCCCTATATGGGTTTCAATATTATATAAATTTTAAAACCACTTACTTCTCAAGCATTGGTGAATATATCAATGTTGGTACATCATCCACAACATGTGTCATGGATCACAACAAATGTTATCAGGATTTGAATCTTCACACTCATGAATTGAAGACACACTATTATCCACACACCTTATATGATTCCAAGATAGATCAAAAACCGGGTTAGAGGAATGTCTGGGACTTCTTCCTGAGAGGGTGTGTTATTCCAGAATGGATGTGGGTGTACTGGGTGTGACACACTTGTGTAGAGTCCAAGGAGCAGCAATACATCCAAATCTATGTGGTAATTTGGATGGGGAAAACTTTCGTATATAAGAACCATGATTTGATCTCGGATAATTTATGCCAACAAATCCCATAAAAGTACTCTTTAAGAATGATTCATGGGGAATTTTTTATTATATTTTGGGAAATCCACAAGATCTCTAGGGCTCCAATCCTTAGAGATATTTATAGAATGTTCATCCCTCTGAAGAAGATTTTGGATAAAAATGAAAGGAAGCTGACTCTATCACATGATATGAAGAATATATATGAGGATATTATGAAGTAATACTCCTCATAGAAGAGAGATATACATCCCGAAGTGGGGATGAGTACCTTTCGGGAGGTGAAGGGGGATGTCCCTACTTGAAAATGTCAAATTGGGTATCACATGATGGTGAGGCGAAGGGCTCTTAGTGTATTCTTGATGAATTTTGAGAATGGGGAGTAAAAAAATGGGTTACAATACCATGAACAAATTTTCTATGGAGACACATCTCAAATTCATTTTGGCCATGTGGCTGATCATTTACCTATTTTCTGTCCATGATTCTAAGGATGAAATAAGGTTTGGGACATTCGTTGTCGTGGTGAAGCAAGATGTTAAGAAGTATGAGGGGATGAAAATACCCATCCAGGTGAAGATTTATTAAATCCTACATTATATATACATGTGGGGAATGCCCTATTAATACTCATAAGTTAATTCTAGGTACAACGGGTGTAACACCAAGCGATTTTTTGAATTATTATTTTTTGAATTAACTTATTCTTTTTGATATTTCTCAATTCTTGTAACATTGAAAATTGATTATTTCATATTAAAGAACTATTTTTCCCTTAAATTGACTACAAAATCATAAATTTTAGCTTTCTCTACATGGAACACAGATGTTATCTTATGTTATATGCTACAATGACATTCCTCGATGGCTTGCATAGCACACATGTTTGGGGATTAGAAAATAATAATATATTATTAAAATATGATATAACCTAGTTGTTAAATTAGATTTTATGAGTATTATTATCATAAATATATAATTATATGGTTTTCACCAAATATAAAATTAATTTATTAGTGATAAATTATTTAATAAATAATATAATAACCAATTGAATATAAAGGGAGTATTTTTATAGAAATCTATTATTATGCTCACAAGTTATTTTGATCCTGATAAATTAAATTAATTAAAACTAGTAGGTAATTTTAATTTAATATATATTTTATATATCCAAGTAAATATTTCTCATATTCATTCAATAGATTTTGTGGGCATAAGATAAGAATAAAAACAATTTAAAAAAAACAACCCAATATTTTTATTAATGTCGTTTTAACACCTTATAATGGTGAACTATTTTTAAATACAATATTGAAAACAATATATATTTAACATATAAAAATAAAAAACATATTTGAAAACGAAACAGAATAATTAGTTTTGGATAAATTTTGGGTATTTTTCTGTAAGGTTTCTTCTTTTAATCAATAGTTAAAAATCTTGGATTTTAATTCAAAACATATTTTTTATATAATTTATTTATATGGTTAAATTATTTTTTCATTGGTTTAAAAGTTTATTTAAATAATATTTTTTCAATAAATCCAATTAAGGAAATTTTAATAAATTATACACTGAAATTAGGTATAAAAACATTTCAAACTGAAAATTTCACTTTGAAAACTTGATTTTTCATTTTATCTATAGAATTAATTTTAAATTTTATTTTCCAAATTATGTGAATTTAATTAAGTAAAATAGATTACATATTTGTAATAAAAATTTATGTTTTATTTTATAAGGTCAATTTTAATTTTACATACAAAAAGGTTACCATGGTAAAAAATTTAGTTACCGTTGTATATGTAAAATTGTGACAGTAGTTAAAGTTAAAAAGTAAAAGCTTAACAAACCTAATAATTGAAAAATTTGAAGGAATTTTGATGTTTATTTAAACCCTAAACATACAATAAAACATTAATTTAAAATATAATTCTTTTAAATTAATTTCACCTAATTGTGGTTAGGTTTAAATATAAAATAATCGATAATTTAATCACTTGAACCCGCCTCTTCTCAAGTATAAATACCACCCATCACCTCCCCATTTCGACCCAAAAAATAATATAGATAATAAATTATATTCCAAAAACTCTCCTACCCATTATAAATATTTCCAAGTGCTTTGGGTCACCCAAAAATTCCAAATCCAAGGTCATCAATGGTCATTCATAGAGGATATATTCAAGATATAATTTTCTCAATGTTGCTCTCTTAGTTTCTTTTCTTATTCAACATTTTACTAACCTCATTCATTAATAAATTCATGAAAACTCTATAATAATTAATATACTATAGTTTTATGTTTCTAAATCAATATATCATATCCAATTTATTTCTCACCTCCTCTTATTCAAAGAAATGAAATTGTTTTCCATGTTATAGTGGTTAATTGACTCAATGAATATTGTTTTTGTTCTTTTTCAATTATCTCCATAATACATGGAATTAAAACTATTTTTAGGTTTAAATAATAGTTTTACATGTAAATTATAGCATATTACATATTCTTAAATTTTATATTAAACATACCTTCATTACTTCCATATTGTGGATATATGATAACATCGTTTGTTGAAGTTTGGACTACCGCCCCATCAAAGAGACGTGATTCTTTCACACTATATGTGGAAGGTATTATGGATAATTTTAATAATCACATGTAAAATATATGATATATATATGATACAATAATTATAATATACATATGTATCATACACTTTTAAATATTTTAATACTACAAAAAATAGAAACAGTGCTCATGCGTACGTATGTCCTACCGTATCTATGAATGGTGTGTTAAATTTCATTTATCTATCTATTATGAATATTTATAGACATAATATATATTATATATAAATCATTTTTTACATTATTATATAAATTAATTCATTATCTAAGTAATATGATCAAGAATAACAGGTCAAACCACACACGATAAACAAATCTATTAATACCTGAAACGTTTCTTTTGATTGGAATTATTAATAAATGGTAATATAAAGTAATAAATGAATCATATATGATATCATGAATCATATTATGATTCTGTAATAAGGTAATAATTTTTTTAATACCATTATACCCGAGTTTCAGACATGTACAGAGAGTGTGAGACCTAATGTCAGGGAATTCTATCTCACTTTTAATTTTCATGAGATATAACCAATGTTCAACACATATTCCTTGTGTGTGGTGTATTTCATTACACTATTATGTTTGAAATCAATAATAAATTTATATTTATGCTATTTAATGATTCATTTGAAGATATTAGGCTTATGATTTTAATGTTCAAACTGGTTTGGGATGCGTTGAATATTTAAAGAAGTAATCCTTTATCTATTTCAATATTATTAATATTATTTTTCATAATTATTTATATGGATATAAAGTGATTAAAAATGAAATTTTATGTCTTTTTATTAATTTCATTAAAATTAATTCAAAAATTATGTTTTCATGGTATTATTTAATGTATAATTTTACAATCTCATTATTATCCAATATTGTTTATACATAAATATTTAATGTCGTTTATTTATCATCCGTGTCAATGCTTTATAAAAATTATTTATTAAAATGATTTAATATTATCCAATGGAAGTTTAAAGTCATTTTTACCCATTTTTTAATTTTAACTACTTGGTTTGAAAGGAATGTTTCTGTCATTTTCCGAAGGAGGTACTTTTTGGTTTTTCTAAAAAAAAGTATGCGAAGAATGTTTTATTTTAACTAATATGTCATGAAAGGATTTTTATGCTTTTATAACACCATATTTCCATGAATATTCCCTTAAATACTTTAATTTTAATCTTCAAATAAATTATTTTTATTTAAAATTAGATGTCATTTTAATAGAATAAATCATTTTTCAAGAATAAATTATATTTTTCTCAAAAATCAATTTCAAGTGTTTTGTAAAAAAATCCAACTAAGATAACATTCCATAGTAATTATCCATATTATTAAAATGGTTTTATTATGGTTTTGATATTTATGAAATCCATTTTTTACCCTGTTTTATATTATAAAGGAATTATTTTTAAGAAACCAATTTTATCCCTTGGTTTATGCTACGATTAATGATTTATATTTTAGTGGAACAAAGAAGAATGATTTAATTATGAGATGGGTGGGACCAATATCTTCCTCTAGTGCATTGGGTAAATATGGATAACTCATGAGGTACAAATGTTATGCATGAACCTGATTTCATTTTCAAAATTCAATTCATGGACATGGTTTCCATATTTATAATTTTATTAGTGGACCTAGTTTACATGTCCATATGGTAATTAAAGTGTCTAATTTCATGTCCTTAATTTAATTACTAAACCTTTTATAATTTGTACATGTTCAAAAAGTTTAAGTTTATGTCTATGCAAAATTTGATGCCTTATGTCAACTTTAGGATCTTATGGATTATCTTATTCCAATTACTTATGATTCATGTTTACTTTTATTATGTAGTGTATGATCATATAACATTATGATAACACTCACATACCCTTTACTCTCATGTTCATGTTTATATATCCCAATGTTTACTCCTACTGCACATATGATCTCACCCTTTCTTATGTTTTCAATTTCACCAGGTTATAAAGAAAGGTTTTAGGTAAAATTGCAATAATGCTAAGATCATTGTTGGAAACAATGAATATTTTTCACTAGACAATAAATTTTTGTTATAGGTTTCCAAAGAAACTAAAATAATACTGTCTCTAAGCATCTATTTTTTAATGTATTAAATATTCTATAAAATTAATGTAATTTATATTAATGTCAATATGGGGTCTTTATAGTTGGTATTAGAGCGATGTATTAGTTAACAATTGGAAACTAGGATGCAGAAACATTAGTGATATCTCTATAGATATTTATAGGGATATGTCTCGGGATATCCCTAAGGATATGTCTAACAAAAGGATATGATCATGTAATTTTGGAAAAAATCATAAATACCCTTGGATAAAACATAAGGTTTCACTGATAGAAATATTATAAGTAATTTTCCTTTTTTTATTTTATTTTCATCTATTATTATTGTTTTTTACACTTTGCTTTCTGATCATAGTCAATATCCAGAAGTAGAAAAAAACATGGTTAATATTGACTGTTTTTTATGTGGAAAGTATGGGAATTTGGAAAATTGATTTCTTAAATAGAAATAATATGAATAGAATCATGAAGTTGGTGTGATAATTAGTCATACTCTTGAGGATAAAGGGAATTTAAATGGTGTGTGAATGGTATGGAATGTTCTAGAATTATTTTTTCATTAAACCTAATATGTTTGGTTTGATTAATGTTGAGGAACATTAAAAATGATTTATATTTTAGGAAATAATAAGACGATGGATCTTGTATATTGGTTTAAGAATAATGCTGGTTGTTTGAGGTGTATATGTTTCAAAAATTAAATATTATGTTATACAAAAAAAAAGAAATATATAAGTGTTTTAAGTTTATTTTATTCATTAAGGATTCGAAGGGATAAGTTGAATAGTAAAAAAGACCTTGAAAAACTAATTAAGGGTACACTTATATATTTGGAGAACACGTAATGAAGGGAAATATAACAATTAATATGTCCCTTATGTTAAGATAATGATTTTTGGATAAAGATATTTTGGATATGAAAAATTAAATTGGGAGATAATAGTTACCATTGAACTATTTAATGACTTATTGACATGTTGGTTATTCTATCTAGGATGATGTTTCCAGCTTTTTAGAATTATGAATAAGGAAAAATGCTTGTTTTCAATAAAGATATATGGTAATTAAGGTTATTACCATGACTCAATATAATTCATGATAAATTAATTCACATGTTGGGAATGTAAAAAACAAGAGATACCTTATGAGATGTAGGAGATAAATGTTAAGCAGATTTAGTTCACCTCCTTCTACAGTTTTGGATTTTTAGTTTCAAAAGGGTTGTAAGGTTTTCCATTTATAGATATTGTAAGTTAAAATTAAGATTAAGTTAGTTAGAATAATGTATTATCTCACTATAGGTGGGCCTATACATATTCGTTAACTTTTTATAACCTTTTTGTTGTGATAAAGACATATAGAATGACCTATCATTCTATTTTTGGATTCCATGATCTTTGAAATATTCCTGAATGAAAAGTTCAAATTCATTTATTTGAATAATATGTGAAGGTGAAATTTTTTAAGGCATAAAAATGGTGATATTTTACTAAAAACAATTAATTATATATTCTCATGTAAATTCTTCAACATTAGGAAAATGGATCTTGATATAAAAAAGGTGTCTTATTATCATCATTTTTTATGATATCCATAACCTCTTTCACACTTCCTTATTTTACAATTTTTGTGATTATTATCATTCTATGGATCACCAACAATATTTTTATTATTGACCTTTATCAATCACTATTACTATTGACGTTATTCCTCCAAGCCCAAATATTCACTTATGTTCTCTTACGTAGAGACCTAGTCATGAATTACTTTGGTCAATTGTTATTTTCTAACTATTCCTTTTTTACATAGCAGTTTTAGTGTTAATTTTTACAATGTGGTCTTATGTAAATGAAACATTCAAGTACAAAACTGTTGATAACATAGATGAATTTCTAGGGTGAAATTAAATTTAATGGGGGTATAATGTGGCACCCCAAGATTTTATAAAAAACATTTTTTCAAATTAATTCAATATTTTTTATATTTATCATTTCATATATCATAGATAATAGTTTATTTTTTATAAAATAACTATTTTTATATTTCATAAAATATAAAAAAACATAAATTTTAGATTTCTCTACATTGAAAACTGAGGTTTTCTTGCATTACACACATCAAAGACTTTCCTCGATGGTTTGTGTAACACGCATGTCTGAGGATTAATGAAGAATAATATATTTTTAAAATGTGAAGTGACCTAGACATTATATTTGGTTTTATGAATATTATTAAAATATATTTTTATAAATATATTTTAAAAAAAATATATAATGAATTAATTAGTGACAAATTATTTACAATTAGTATAAGAACCAATTAAATATAAAGGGGGTATTTTTATAGAAAACTATTTTTATGACCATAAGTTTTTTTATCATAATAAGTTAAATTAATTAATATTAGTATATAATTTTAATGTAATATATATTTTATATATCCAAGTAAATATTTTTCATATTCATCCAATATATTTTTTATACATAAGATAAGAATAAAACCAATTTAACCCACAAAACTCAATATTTTTATTAAGGTGTTTTTTCTGGATTTTAATGCTGAAGAAATTTTAATTACAATTTTGACACTATTATCGATTTAATATGTCTAAATAAACTTAATATTTGAAAATTATTCATAGTAATTAGTTTATGACACATTTTTTTTTATTTTTCGGTAACATTTCATTTTCTGATCATTAGTTAAAATTCCAAGAATTTAATTCAAAACTACTATTTCATCTTATTTATTTATTAGGTAAAATTAAAATTTTAATTGTTTTAAAATTTTAATAAAATAAATTTTTTCCAATCATTCCAATTTAGTGCAATGGAATCCATGTCATATTTAAATTAGATATAAAATCATTTCAATCTTTTTAACATTTTTCTTTAAAACCCCACTTTTTCATTTTGTCTATGGAATTAATTTTAAATATAATTTTCCAAATTATATAAATTTAATTAGATAAAATAAATTCCATATTATGAATTATAAATTTCAAATTAGGTTATAAGATCTATTTAATTTTTAGGTATGAAAAATTTACCTTGTTAAAAAAATCAATTACCATTGTATAGGTAAAATTGTGACATGGGTTAAAGTTAAAAGGTAAGAGCTTAACATACCTAAAAATTTCAACATTTAATGGTTGTATGATATATGGATATAATCTAACCATCCAGAAAATATTAATTTAAATTATAATTTGTTCAAATTAATTCCACCTTTATGTGGTTAGCATTAAACAAAAAATAATCAATAATTTAATCACTAGAACCCACCTCTTCTCAAGTATAATTACCTCCCCTCACCAAAAACATTTCGACCCACAAAGCCTTTTAGATACTAAAATCTCTGAAAAATACTCTCCTCTTCACTATCCCCATGTCATTGTGTTTTTAGTTGCACCAAAAGGCAAAATCCAAGGTCTTCAAGGGTCATTCAAGGAGGTGATGTTCTAGAGGTAATTTTCTCAAAGTACCTCTCTTAATTTATTTTATTTTTCTACTTTATCCTCACCTCATTCAACCATAAATTAATGATAAATCCAAAATAATTTATATACTGTAGTTTTATGTATTATATTTAATATCTCATATCCATTTCATTTCTCACCTCCTCTTATTCAATGTGATGAAATTATTGTCATAGCTTTGCCGGTCAATAAAATCCATGATTTTTTTTTGTTTTTTTCCATTAACTTCTTAATTTGTTGTACTAAATAAATCAGTTTAAATAATATTTTAATATGTAAATTATGATATATTTAATATTCTGTAAATTTTAAATTAATTATACCTTAATTCCGTCTATATTATGGACATAAGATGACATCGTCTGTGGATGTGTGGACTACCGCCCCTCATTGCGATGTGATTCGTTCACGCTATACACAGAATTTATTATGAAATTTTTTAATAAAAATATGTAACAAATATGAAATATATATGTTACTAGAATTTTAATATACATACATATAGTAAAAAGTTCAATATTTTAATACGATAAAGAAAAAAGAAACGACGTTCATTAGTACGTATAACCTAACGTCTCTATGAACAGTGAGTTCTGTTTAATTTATAAAACTATTATATATATTTATATACTTAATATATATGATATATAAATAAGTTTTTACATTATTTATGTAATTAAATAATTATCTAAGTAATATGATCAAGAATAAAAAGTCAAAACTCATACGATAAAAAAGAAATTATTACCGAAAACGTTGCTTTAACATGGTATTACAAATAAATAGGTAATGTAAATTATTTAACGAATAATATATGATATAATAAATATTATTATTATTCTAGTATAAGTTAATAATATTTTTAAAAACCTTATAAATTAGTATCCTACACGTACATAGAGTATCAGACCTAATGTAAGGGAATTCTGTCTCACTTTTAATTTTCCTAAGATATAAGCCATGTTAACGACCTATTTCTTCTGTGTGGTGTATGTTATTTCCCTATAATTTTTCATATCATGAATTCATTTATCTTCATGGTATTTATATATTCATTGTAATATATCTGTATTATGATTTAAATGTTCAAGGTGGTATGGGACACTTTGAATATTTAGAGAATTAATCCTTTATCCAATTCAATATTTATGGGGTTATTTTACATATCTATTTAAATTAAAATAAAGGGATTATAAATTAAATTATATTTTTTTTTATGTTCACTAAATTTTTTAATAAAATAAATATTTTTAATATTTTATACAGGGGATGATTTTTCAATCCCATTGTGATCTGAGATTAATTATATGTTAGTATTTACTATGGTTTATTTGTCATCCATGACCATGTTTTATAAAAATATTTTCATAAAATGATTTAATATTATCCTATTGATTCTTAAATTCATTATTATCCATTTTTTTAATTTTTACTACATGATTGTAAATGAATATTTATTTCATTTTCCAAACAAGTTAATTTTTGGCTTTTCTGAAAAAAGTACGTGAAAAATGATTTATTTAAAATTGTACAGTATGAACATATTTTTCCTCTATCATGAAGCCTTATTTCCATGAATATTACCTTAAATTGTTTAATGGTTATATTAGAATAAGTTATTTTATATTAAAATTGAACAACACTTTAAGAGAAAAAAACCTTTTTGAAGAAGAAATTATATTTTCTTCAAGAATCAATTTCAAGCATTTTTTCAAAATTATTTTCCAACTAAAAAGGCATTACATAGTAATATCCCTATTATTCCTATGGTTTGATTATGTTTAAGTTATTTATGAAATCCGTTTGCTTACCCTATATTATGTTTGGATGGAATCATGTCTAAGAAACCCTTTTTATCCATTTTTTTATGCTATGATGACTGATATATGTTTTTCAGTACCAAAAAGAATCATTTAATTATGAGATGGGTGGGACATATATCTCCCTACAATGGTTTGAGTAAATGTGGATAAATCGTGTTTTATGTATGTTATACATGAACCTGATTTCATGTTCACAATTAAATGTGTGGACCACGTTTTCATGTTTATGATTTTTTTAGTAGACCCAGTTTCCCTGTCCATGTTTTTATGCAAGGGCCTGATTTCATGTACTTAATTTTAGGAGTGTGATTATTATTATTTATACATGTTCAATAGTTATAGATTTATGTTTATACCACAATTTCACTTCTTATATCAATTTAATGATCTTATGGATTATGATATTTGATTTCCTTATGATTCATGTTTACATTTGATATGTACGGAATGATAATCTATCATTATGAGCATGTTCTAATACCTTTTATGCTAATGTTTATGTATAAAACTCACCCTTGATTACTCATACCAAGCATCTGATCTCACCCTTTCTTGTGTTTTAATTTTACCAAGGTTATGAAGAAATGTTTTAGGTTGGAGTATAAAAAGGTAATGATCGTTGTTGGTAACATTGAAGATCTTTCACTATAATAGAAGTGTGTGTTCCATGTTTCCAAAGGAACTAAACAAATATGGTCTATGGAATTTGTTTGTTGAATGTATTTAGTATTCTGATAAATTTATGTAATTTTAATATATTTTATTCTTTGGTTTTTATTATGGGGATGGGTTACATGACACTTTAGAACTTATTCTATGTTGAGAGGGGTCAAGATTCATGGGATATGGTTTTAAATTCATGTTCAGGACATTTCTAGTATTCTTTCTTTGTACCTAAAGGCTATGAAGACTCTATTAAGGTTGATATTGTTCATGGAATTCAATATGTTCCTATATGGGGATCCACCAACTCGGAGATTCACTGATGACATCACCACTAGAAACGGTCTATGATCATATATGACAGCCCTTAGGGATGGTGTGTTGGTGAATTATATTGATGGAAAATTTATATGTGAGGCCTATGCGCTATAAATGTTATCATTCCAATACATGTTCCTACAAAAAAATAACCATATCTCCTGCCATGCGTGTCTGATCAGAAAAACATCTAACAGTAGCTCAAGAAATATGGATTCTTACAACCACATATTTGACCCATTTAGAGAACAATTGTCCTCATGCAGATGCAACTAGTGGATTAACTTCATGGTATGCTGAGTCATGGATTTTATCATACCCTAAGATAGTGTTGGCAAAATTCATTTCTCAAATCAGTAATAAGAAAATAGAAATCATGGAAATAGGGGTGGAAAGGCTTCTGCTCGTAAAAAAGATGTATCTTCTCCTCTAGTAGATGCTTCATCCCCTTCAGATTTTGCTGATTATATAAACCTATGTTATAAAAAACTTTCAAATGCATGACTTAGTCCACCAACTATAATAAAAATGGATACATCCCCTATGATTTCACCCAGAAGGTCTAGTTGTTGGGTCTTGTATTTCAATCCTCCATCTACGATGGAGAGGGTTAGGAAACCTATGAAATTTTGGGATATCCACTTGCCTTAAATACAGGCTGAGAGAGCATTAGAATTTGTGTGGACAACAACAATACCTCTTTGGAAATATATTTATTTCAATGATAAAATCATATGGAAACTCCATCGTGTTAGGATGTGATTCCATGGATAGAAGATGTTCGGGCCTTGTCTGGTCATTGCTTCAAAGAAAATCCTACTAAGGTGAAGATTTATATCTGGGAACTATTAAATATCATTTATTGAACTGAAATATAGATCCATTCCATGACACATTTTGAGTACATGATAATATGTCACACTTCTAGATGAATTGATCACACATATTTTGATGAATGGATTGATTTTACCAATACCAGTGATGTAAGTACTTATTTTACCATTTCCTCTAATACACTTTATTTCAGTTTTCCAGAACAAATTATTGTTATTTAGGGTAAGTTCATTTTGATTTTTAGTTGGATTGGGGGGATTATCTGGGGATACATTACCGAATAACGGCCCAACTATTAACCTGTTCAGGACTGATGAATTGTCTCCCAAACATGGAGAGCAATCTCTTGTCTAGAGAAAAATGGATATTGAGATGGAAGGAGAAACTATATTTTTTCCTCCGATACATGCCTTTGAGGGTTTTTTTTTCTATCCCTAGACCATTAAAAATGAAATAATCATGAAGGATTAAATCATTGTCCAAGTGTGTCATTAGGTGTGGTAAGTTGTCATGGATCCATTAATCTATTCTTTACAAAAAGTCTAAACCTACTTGGATTGCAGAATCTCCTTCCATTTCCCCTCTCGAGGGACTTAAAAATGAACCTCCAATAACTAAGGAGGGCACTCTAGACCATTTGGAGATCTCTATTAGTGATTCTTCTCCCTCAATAGAAGACGTTTCAAGGGTTAAGCATACTTCATCTACTCCAATCACTGCTCTTTACACTATAAATATGGAGGAGGATTTTAGTAATTTCAATTTTATATCATAAGGTTTTCTATATAGGTTGATAAATTTAATCCTTATGATATTTCATGTTCATATCATGCACAAGAGTACCCTACGATGACTAATGTTAACCCTACACCTGTTCAAGGTATGAAGTCATTGGTTGTGGGTGATGTACTAGGTCCCAAACCAAATATTATAAGAATCTACACATGTGTGATTACCATGGGTCTTGAGACATCAATAGGTGCCATGGGAAATCTTATAATGACCTTTTTTGAAATGCTGGATCATATTAATATTCTTTCTACTTTATCATAATTTTATGAACATAATAGGGAATTGAATGAATGTGAGTCTTTATTTTTTGAGAGGCCAATAATTTTATGATTGATTCACTAATCTTGACTAGTTGAAATGTGAATATCCATCCACAAATAATTTCACAACAGAAGTTCTTGTACAAGACATCAAAGTCCATCTCAGTCACTCTATTGATGGGGAGTTAGCTCAAGTGGACCTTGAAATATGGATTTTTATTGAACCTCATTTGGTAAACCCTAGGAAGACCTATGAGAGTGCCTCTCATCAAAAGGTTCTAGTTCAAACTATCATTGTCAAGGATTCTAGGGACAAACCCACCCAAGTCACTACACTATTACTGGGTGAGTGTCACAAGATGCTGTAATTATCTCCTATTTCTTCAATCTGTTATCCTTTTGAGTCTAATATTGAGTCCCTCTGAATAACCAATTCCATTAACTTTTGTTGTTGGGTCTGAGGTAGAAGCCTCTGTAGAAATGTAGTCATCACCAGAAGAAGATGTTATTATTTCCCATGAGTGAGTGGTGAAGGTTTCCCTAATAGTTACACAGATCCTAGAGAACATTTCACTATTTGATAGTGGCTCTAAGTCATATTTAGATCTGTAGAATTATCTTCACATCACACACCATGGAGCTTCATTTAATATCTATTAAATAATCTTCGAGACACCTCTTGAGTAAATTCAATTTTTAATCCATCATTTCTCATTCCGGTTTTGTATAATGGGATATTATGGACTTTATTACTGCGAGATTCATTCTAATATAAGATAATTCATTCAAAAATGAGAGTGAGAAAATAATTTTCCTTAGGACCTCAAAATGAGGATTCTTCTCATCAATATTGTTGAGTTTAAAGCTATATTATCCCAGGAGAAGTCCAACCCTACCAAGTGCTGGCAGAATGCTGGAAAGGATTAAATATAAAACCAGTCAAGTGTCGCAACATCAAAAGGAATTGGATGCTGCTTAGGGAGAGATCATACAACTACACCATTAATTAGATTATTCCTAGAATGAAAAGTCAACATCTATTGTATCTGTAGTAGAATAACTTTACCAGGACAAGGAGATTGAAGTCGGTCAATTTACTAGGCATCAACAGGTGGTAAGTGGAGCTCAGGAGGCCATTAAACAATTGATGAGTTGTGTTGAAAGTCACTTTTAAAGTGCTAAATAGAGACAGAAAATTCAATACACTCCTCTATTTTTTAGTATCATTTCACAAATGAGAATAATCGTGTTTCTAATCATCTATGTGTTCATCCATGTTTTCTTCCTTTGATCATAATATGACATTTAAGTTTATTTTCACAACAAGACACGTTTTGTGCACCTGTTAGTCATAACAACAATAAAGGGATGGAAAAATGATCTATTTTTTCTCTTATCAATGGGGACTAGCGATCATATCTTGACTGATACAAGGGTTTTATGGAAAACCCTTAAAAATTGTCTCTTTTTTATGTGATCACCCAAAAAAGTTTTTTCCCTCAAATAAATATAATAGATACATATTGGGATAGACTTGGATTTTTATTAGACCATCCATTTGGGATTTTCATCTTAACAGGTCTTTCTTATTTTATATTTTCTTTTGTTAATTAGTTCCTAAACCATACAGAGTATAGGCTTAGAGAGATAATATTTTATTTTTTCTAGGGTTCCCCTTTATGGGTTTTCAACCTATAGAGTACTGTGTCTCTTTTTATCAGTGGTTTAAAGTCACGTAGGTCATACTAATCATACTTTTGTGTTAGGTCAAACTACATTCATCATATGTTTGGAAATGATGACCCAAACATGTATTATGGGATGATAATGTTTTAAAATTCATTAGATATCCAGTGGTTATTCCAAAGCTACAATTTTGTGGTTCCTGAATCTAAAACACAGTATTAATAAATAAATTATGTCTCTCTTGTGGACGATGTTACCATGGAATGAAAACATGGTTTTTGGGATGATTCATGAAAATAATAATGGGGAATATTACTGCGTAATCAAATAATGTTATCCTTTGGCTAATTTTATCTCAAATTTGTGTGCAAATTAAGAAAAGTCAATTGGGTCATGTTAAAACAAATTGAGGTAATGGATTTATCAAGACCACAATGGGTGGTTATTCAAAGGGAATGTGTCTGAGAATGAATGGAATATCTATATTTTCATTGGACCTGAATTGGAAACCAATCTTGCATGAGAATGAATTGTGTGAAGGAGGGTATATTTTGGTTAATGGTTTATTTCATGGGCAATGCTCCTTTCTGACAAGTATTGAAGTATCTTGCAGTTTAATGTCATGAATCCAAGATATAGACCATGTTGTTTTCCATCTTATGGTGTGTACATTATGCTATGAGGTTTAAGTCCATATAGTAAGAACATTAGGTTGTATAATTTTCAGGTCATTATCTTTGAATAAACAGTTTATGAACCCCCCCCCCCCCATTCTCGGTAATTTTTATGGAAATATGATACCATATTTAGGTGTGAGAGTATAATGTTATAAACTATTATTTTTTTTGATTCCTCTATCAAATGAGTTGTATAGGAAAATGTATTATGGCATTAGAGGAGAACTATCTATAGAACGAAGTTACCACTGGTTGACAAACCCCTTTTATGGTTTATTTTATGAAAAAATAATTGGTACATGTTACGATATAGTCAATAGTGGTATCTTATGGATGATAGGCCTTGAAATTTATGATAACCTTATTCTAACCCCACTTGTAATGTTTAATTATAGACAGGAAAATAAGTCCTCACGAATTATTAAATTTATCATTATAAGCCAATGGAATGCTACAAGGATTCAGATTTCCTCAGGCCCTGTGTTTGGTTTGTGGTAGGAAAATACCCAAATATGGAATGTAAACTTCAAATAATTATTACTAAGAATTGGGGAAATGGTTTTCGATGATGTTTGGATATAGACATAGGGAATATGGTTCCTACAGTTTTAGGTCATATGACTAGGACCCTAGAATAATGGAAATGATAGGTGATATGTGGCCTAAAAGATCAATTCTATTCTAGTATTCATCAAACTTGAGGGATAAAATTTTAAACCATGGTATTAGAGGTTCTCAGATTAAGAGAAAGGATATGGTACAAATTTGTAAGTTATGACAAAAGATTAAATTTTAATCATGGGTTCCAATGTATATTTTTTCAAATATCATGATGACGAAAGAGGCATCTCTCGAAGGTGAACTTGCCACTGGTTTAAACCAAATATTATTTGCTATTTTATGAACATAAAACTGGATAATATTATAGCATATTCAAATAGTGGAATCCTTTAACTGACATACCCATTTTGTGGGAGTCTTATGGAAATCCAACTGGGGTGTGGTATTCCATGGTCATGGAATGGATTTGTTAGGTGTCATAAATTCTATCATCATAAGATGGAGAATGATTATGATGATTTGAATGTGCCAATATTAGCAGTATGACATTTTTAAGGGATAGTACTGAGCAAAAATGATGCTATTTAACTAATATTGGTTGTGAGTTTGTAGCCCTCTGTTTATATATGACTCGTATGTATAATTGGGGAATCTCTATTTCATTAGTGGACCCCTTGATGAGATGACCTGAATAAAAATATAATTTACATACCTTTTTTATGTATAATATGGGGAATTTTTATTTACCCTTTGGATGAGACTAGGTTATGGGGCCTAGGCATCACTAAATATCTCAACATAGTAAGAATAAAGCTACAGGTTATTCATGAAGTCCCAGGGAATTCAATGTTATGTGAGCTAGATATTATTCATTTAGTTTAATATCATGTAGTAAGGATGAATGAGACTTGAAATTATTGCATCTTGACTAGATCATAGGACCGCGATGTCACCTCATATCTTGTTGAAACAAGAATCTATCAACACAAAGTTCTAAAATGAATATCCCCCACACTAATTGAATTCATATATGGAGGAAATGGGATTTTCTTAATGGGATCTAATTCATAGGGTTAGAACCTATGTTGGATCTCGTCATGTGGGTTTGACTCATACATGGAGAGTGGGGGTAAAACCATATTTTGTGGAGGCTAGGATAGGGATTGAAGATCCAGACATCACTATGTATCTTATTGGAATTATAATCCATCCTCACATAGTTCTAGAGGTAATCATGTATTTTATTATCATGTGATTAGGACATATAGTCTTCCTTTTAAGGTCTTACCACTAGGAACAAGATATACCCATTGTGAACTTATATGAAATACCTATGTGGGTAACCCTTTCACCAAACTCCTAAGCTCGTGTGAGCTATGCTCGGTGTGAGAAATAAATAGTGGAAATATTTTCTTCTATAGTAGTAGAGAAACTAATGTTAAGGATATGGGAATTTCAAATAAATTATGGATGGGATATGAGATATGATCCCGGAAACACTATGTATATCATTCGTATTAGATTCAATCCATATGTAGTTCCTGAAATCCCATGTAGTTTATTGTCATGTTTTAGGGATGAAGATGAACAGATGTGAAAGGATGTAAATATTGAATTTGGTCTTGAGGATGGAAATCTATGTATCACTTTGTATCTCATGGAAATGAGAATCAAGACACACTTAGTTATTGAAAAAAGTGTTCTCCACATCAATCAGGCTTTGAAATAGAGAAACGGGATTTAGAATTTCCATGAGCAATGGTTTGACCTAAAACTTGAGGTCGAGGCACCACCGTTCATCTCGTTGTAATGAGAATCTAGCCATTTGTTCTAGAAAATTTTTCATTTTAGATCTGGTTCTAACATAGGGGAAAGGGGAATTTTCTTATTTGGTCATAGTTAGACCTAGGATTGGATATATGAGAATCACTATGTATCTCGTTATAATGAGAATCAAGCCCCAGATAGTTCTTTTATTCCTCATGTTTGTCCAAGAAGGAATTCTTACCCACTAAGGTGTTATAGGGGAGTGATTGAGACATACACATGAAATAGAGGATCACATTTAAGGGACTATTAAGAGTGTACCAACTCATGGTACATTGGTGTTTCTTATGTTTGAATGAGAGGAATGTTAATCACATAGTTTAATCTCATAGAGTGAAGATAAATATTTTCTAGTAGTTTTAAATCATTTGACTAGGACATATGTCATGCAGTTTAACATTGTGTGACAAGGACGATAATGCTGAAATGTTTAACGTCATGTTGAATGGATGTAACCTCATGCATTTTAATGTCTTGAATCAAAAATCAAATCTGTATTTTAACTTCTTTCAGCTGAGTTTCATATGATACTACATAGTTTAACATTATGTAGCTAGGATGATTTTCCATGTGATTACACAAAATATTTTTTGATAAACCTTTCATTGGATGGGGTGGTAATGATTTCCCCATCCATTGAGATCAATTAATATGCTCCATTATAGTAGAACTTGTGTATAGTTTAAGGAATCTCCCCCTCTATCTCAAACTTTGATGTATTCTTTCCGATTATCATAAGAGTTCTTAATACCAACATTATTTATCCTTGGAGGAATGAGCAGAGGTAGACCTTCTTGATAAAGTCTCAAGCTATCAGATTTTGAAATAATTACAAGTGATATAAGGTGTGACATATTTTTTCATTGAGCTTCTTTAATTAATCTTGTTGTTTTTGGGATTTTCTCATATTTAGGTATTTGGTCACATATGGAAATACAAAGAGATGAAAATTGAACCTCAATGGGTAGTACTGGTTCTGTTCTATATACCCATGAGTATGGGGTCACCCGTGTGGAATTGTAGGTTGTTTCCTAGTAATACCATAAGGAATGAAAGATCGTTTCTAGAAAAGAATTATTTTTTCTTTTCCCACTATAATTTGGAGAATGCTTGATGGATCCTTGTTAAAGGCCTCAATCCTTCCATTATCCGCTTCATGATAGAGGTATGAATGGTTGGATTTGTTATTATATTTATGATATATATTTTCCATCTTAATTGAATATAAGTTGGTGTCATTGTCTATTATTATTGTATGATGGAAACCAATTATGGTAATAATGTATGATTTTATGAAGCTAACATTGCTTTTGGCCCCAACATCTTTGAGTGGTATTTACTAATCCCATCTGGAGACAAAATCGGTATTATTTAGGTTGTATTTGTCATGTTTGGCCGTAGCTAGAGGGAATGGTCCCACAATACTCATTCTTGTATAGAAAATTCCATTTATTATTTGTTTTTATGTAGAAAATGTGGGTGTTAATGGATTAAGTGGAGATAAAATTATAATAAATGAGATTTCATGGTGAATTTTTTATAATCCCATGTCCTAAAAGATGATAAGTATCCAAGCCTTTGGATTGGTTATAAAGCCTATAACAATACAGGTGGGAACCATAGGATCTGATGTGCACTTCTTCGATAATAGCCACATCCTCTTCCTGATTGTCACATATGATAAAGAATCCATCAAATACTTGTATATAGAGAATATTTTGGTTCATAGGTCCATTATAAAGGGTGAATTTAACTACTATCCATCAAATTTTCTCTTTCCTTGCACTATCCAATGAGAGTACTCCATTATGAAGTTAGTCCATGATGGGTATCATCCATCATGTGGCAGCACCATATGGATTAGGGATAGGGATGACATCACTGATCTCATTTTTTATGGATTGAAAACAATTTGAGACCATTCAACGATGGGAAGCTTTGATAATTTTTTATATGAGTTTTGATCTTCTAGAGTGGTATATGGATTCTCCACATCATCATCCTAGGAATTATGTGATCACAGGATGTGAGTAATTATTGGTTCTAAGAGGGATTCTTCCATTAACCCTCTAAAATAGACAAATAGGGGGATTAGATCCTCTTTTTGGATGGAATAATCCCTGTTGATCTTCTTGACTACCAACTTTGAGTTTCCTTTCTCCTCAAGGTGGTCCCCCGATATTTTTAGTTCCAGTTCTAGACTCATAATGTGGGCTTCATATTAAACCTCATTCTTAGTAAAAAAAATTAATACCAGGATGAATTAAGGTAAAACTGCCTTTGAAGGGGAGATAATAATAATCTCTAAGAAACATTTGTTAATATTAGGGTCTTTTATTCTCTTCTATGTTAGACTCCTGGATGCACTGTCAAAATACATTTCCAATATTTCAGGTCCATATTAAATAAAGAATATATCATGATCTTTAAATTATATAATTAATGATTTTTCTTATACAGACGGGTGTTTTTTCAAGGAAATCTTCCAATGATAGAGCTTTTGATACTTTTTTAGGCATGAAATGCATATCAAATTATTGAAGAATAACTTCTCACCATGCTAGATGTCAAGTCAACATAGGAATAATGAGGTTAAATTTGAGAAGGTGATTTTGATAGGCCAATTAGACTTTTTGGTGTTGCAGGTAGTGCCAAAATTTCAGAAGTGTGATGATTAATTCTAGGCAATTGTTCTCAATGACTGAATAATGGGTCTCAACATCAAGCATGATTCAATTGAGATAATAATAGATATTGTCATATTTCGTATCATTCATTTGATTGATAAAGACACCCAATATTCTATTTTAGTAGATAATATATATAATGTGTGTATTTACCTCAATAGGAGGAATTAAAAATGTTTGTATCGAGAGGTACCTCTGGAGTTTATCTAATTTCTCTGGATAGTCACTGGTCCACTAATACGTGACCCCTTTATTCATTAGTTTGGTGAAGGGAAAACACTTTCTTGCAAGGTTGGATATGAAGAGATTTATGTAAGATAATTTTCCATGAAGTCCTCAGAAATATTTAAGGTTTCGAGAATGTGAAATTTTAAGGATAGAATTTTTTTCTCCGGGTCAAATCAATGATTTGATATCATACAACGAATCCAAGAAACTTTCCTAATTTTACCCCAAAATTGCATTTTTGGGGGTTTATATTCTAGATATATTGTCATATATTGTTGAAGATAGTATCTAGGTCATCTAAGTGATCATAAAGTTGTCAATAATTGACCACTATATCATCAACATAGCATTTAACAAACATCCCTAAATAGTGTTTAAATATATGGTGCATGGAATTTTGGTTTGTGGAACTAGTGTTTTTCAAGCCAAATGGAATTACCCTATCGAAAAATACTCCTTCCGGGGCTTGGATGGCTATGGATTATATATCTTCTAGAGCCATCAAATTTTTTTGTACCCTAAATATCTATCTACATTGGAGAGGTCTTGGTAAACCATTTTTTCATTGATTATTTGTTCTTTGATTGGACCCAAGAATTCATCTTCCATACAAATCTGGTTGATATCTCTAAAGTCGATGAAAACTCTGATATTACCATTTTTCATCTTCATTGGAACAATTTTTCCTACCCACTTAGAATACTTCACCTCTGGAATAATGTCTTCCATGATTAGATCATCCACTTCAACCTAAATTTTGGTGGCATGGGTTGATTGTATCTGTATGGATGCCTATTTTTATCCTTAATGATCTTAGGTAAAACCCAAGTGATGAGTTTCCACATTGGGGTTATGGCCTATCATATCTATTTAATTCCCAAAAAATATGTCCCTATGTTTATCTAGTAAGGAATTATATTCCTTTTTTTCTTAAGAAGTCATGGACACACTGATCAATGTGATCCATGGATCATTATTTGTTCCTATATTTAACTCCCTAAGTTCAACAATGGTTATAGAGATTCCCTCTTCAAAAGATGGAGGGGGATCTCTGAGGTATTCCTCTTCTTCCTATCATGCTTTCTTTATCTCTTTCACCTCTACTTAGAAATTATATGATTATTAAAGTTTCTCAAAGGGATGTGTGGAATCACTATTTTGATGTCTAGAAGACGAGGAAACCATTTCAAGCTCACCTAATTCCATAATGATCTTTTGGAGTTTCAAAAGGGACACAAGGGACTAACAATTAACCTCTTCATTTTACCCTATTTCCATGAAAAATCATACTAGTATAGATTATAGATTAAGGGTTTTATAGAGTTCAAGGTACATAATGAAGACATTTTCATATCGGATTTTATAGTTTCTTAAATATTTGACATCTTCTCTAATGCCATTAGGCTCAGTTGTCACAATTTAAATCATCAATGTTACTGAACGTGTTCTCTAATTTGAACACACATCTTCCATTTGGTTGATGGGTATTATGTAATCCTCGCAAATTTAATTGAAAGGATTTTCTAGAATCATCTCAAAACAATTTGGGGCATTGATCCAAAGAAATTATCATCCATGGATTGTTTCGCAGAATTATAGTGTAAACTTTCCTTATTGTATTGTGACTTGTAAGACATTAATGGGGCCTTTTAACTATGAAAGGTCCCAATTTGAACATTCATATAATATTTGAGGAATTTTGGGTAATAAGAAGAAATAAAAGCATGTTGATGTTTCCAATGTATTCCCAGTAGGACATCGAATGTTGTATCTTATCTAACACCCATAAACAATGATTCAGACATAAGATCTCCAAAATGTGTCCTATTTTTTAATTCTCAAAGATGATTTTTCTCCTTCTTGTCACATACCTGTAACATTAGTGTGGCAGAGGACAAGGGGGATTCATTGAAACCCATTTTATGAAGTTTTCATATAGGTATAAGGATGGCGCTTGAGAATCTATCAGTGAAGGATCGTTTGATATTAGTGTTTGTTACCCTAATAGATAAATACACGAGCCTAATGTGTCTTTTTATGAGAGAATACTCATTCTGTTCTATCAAAGAGATGTTCATTTTGCATTCTGAAGTATCATTCTTGGCATAATATACCTCGTTAGTATAAATCTTGACTTCAAATTCACGAGGTCTTGACAAAGGATCAATAAGTTCATCCTAGAGATCATTCGATAAACTCAAAGAATCTAGGATTGACAATGTGGATGGATCATGGGATAGTTTCTTTATAACATCATACTTTTATTCAAGTGGCATGAACTTCCCAACATGGGGGTGTTCTTTTTCATGAACTTTAAGAATATATGTTCCTCATGTAGATAGAGTGTCCCTTATAATAGGAGATATAAGTTCTCCCACCCCTAGTAGATTAGGTTGGATATGTCTACCTAAAATCCAATGTTGATTAGGTGGTGAAGTATCCTCTAACCAATATTCTAGGAAAATAATTTTAGGATAGACCCTCTCATGTGTGGTTGAATAAATACCTAATATCATTAATGATCATTCCCATGATTTTCAGTTGTGTATACAGTTTGATCATGGGTATTTTTCAAGTAGTGACTCCTATAATGGGCTTGTCTTCCCATTTATCCTCAACCTTGATGGACTCTTCCCTCAGTTATCCAATTAATCCTAGTGAAATAGGGTTCATAATCATGCGCATCATTTGTGATGGGATCTATTAAGTGAATAACAATAATGGAACCAAATATCAACTCCTTATCTAATGAAGATTCTATCAGATGGGCCAAGTCATATTGTACTATTTGAAAGGGTGGTTCCCATTCTTTTGAGACTGTAGGAATGAGGTTCTATGAAGCTAAAGTCAACATTTTCATTGGAATAGGCTCGTATCCTTGTGTTTTCTTCTTACCCTTCCATCCATGTCACTTTCTGGAGGACTGAAATTTTGATGAACTTGTCTATACTTTAGAAGTGTTAGTCATATCCATAGTTGGTTATTTCAACTATGTTCATCGAATAACATGAGTTTGGTTGATATTTTTCCTTGACATCATGTCTCTGAACTTCTATGCACTATTTCTTTTAACTTCTTGATATTCATGTTTCTCCTCTGGATTAGTGGATGAAACAATTGAAACTAGAGCAGGTGAATTTTATCCTCCCTTTCCCATAGACCAACATTTTTTCTAGATGTCTTTGAAAAATAAAATATTGGATGTGGTAACCTAGTACTTGATGGAATGGGAAATAATTTTAGAGATCTTATTCACATTATTTTCTATGATTCCTAGGCATAGGAAACATGATCGGTTTGTTTTATCATGCTGAGATGAAGTAGTCGCGGGCCTAGTCATTCTGAAATAAATATACCATATTTTTCATCTCCTCAAGATATTTCCACTTCTACTCTCTCTGACCATCTGGAAGAGAAGTTCATTTTTATGGATGCTCAGGAGTTGGAACCACACAAGATGGTTTGGGATTTGTAGCAGGAGTAGGAATATGAAATCTTTTAAGTGTAACTTAAGCATCGAATTCTTTTCCATATCCCTTTCCTTAATTTGATGTAATTACTCAGGTATTTGATTTGGTCCTTATTATGGATTCTCCCACCATTTGAGAAATTTTGGCAAGGTCCTGAAACTGTCCTATGTATTTCACAGAGAAAAGCTGCACGCATAGCTCATCACGAATACGAACTATACATATGGGAATGAATTATTTATGAGATTGTGGTATATTTAAGGATTATGTCAGCAGCTTCCACTGACCAATGAAAAATGAGACTCTTTCATTCTCATAATTCTTATTGTTTCTAAGATAGAATAATTTTTTATTCTACATGATCAAGATAAACAAGAATAGAAACTTTTGATTGTTTTCTTCCCACCCCATGATTGACCGAGTCTGAAAACTTGTGTATCACACAAAGGATGGTCCTTATAAGATTTACATGAAGTACCAGAGTTTTAACATGACTTTTTGGTTATTATTACCCATCATGGGATGAAAATGAGAGAAACATGTGTCAAGTGATGATCTAGGTTACTCGAACCATTGAATATTGGAAACATAGGATTCTCAATGTTTAATGGAGGAAGAGTCTTATATACACATTCTGAATAAGGTTTCTTTTCCAATTGTTTTGGTGGGTTAAATTCCTATATGACCTCTAATAGAGTCGTTAGTGACCCAATAGTGTTCAGAATAACTAGATGAATATCTTTATGAGCTTGAGGCTGAATAGGTGTAATGGCAAGAAGGTACATTAACAGTATAACTACAGAATTTCATCACAGGCAACCTATAGTATAACGACCCACACTTTACATACATTGTTAATACTTCAAAATTGAAGCACTCTTATTACAACATATGACAAAACCACAAAGGACCGTATAGGTATAGTGTCTTTAGAAACTGGGAAACATAAACAACTGGTTCATAAATCTTCTACAGTGTATCCCATTTATTTCATCATATCTAGGGTCACTTTTAGCATATTCTACTTAATATCCATCTTCCTGACCTGGGGAAAAGAAAACATAAAAGGGTGAGCTCAAATGCTCAGCAAGGGCAAATAAAGGAAATAAAAATCATATCATATCTTTATGAAAATCAAAACCTGCAAAAGAGATCATAATATCTTAACATGGAATAAATCATAGAAGTGAAAATGAGATCCCCATAATCATAACATAAAACTTGAATCTTTGTGGCATGCACACATAATCATGGAAAATCATTTCTTGTTAGTCATGACTCATTGCCAAGACTATCTTAGTGGACAAAGTCCCTTTCTGAACCGAGTTCACTCCTCGTTTCAGTCCTGTATCACTGAACCGAAATAACCTTCCGTTCCAGCCATGTCTATCTCATGAGATATAAAATCATTACCCAATGCATTGGAGGGAGATATAGGTCCCACCCATCTCTTAATGAATCCTTTCTTATGTGTGCCACAAAATCATAAATCATACATCATCGCATAACCCATGTAATAAAAATGGGATTCTTGAAACATCATGACATCATAAATCAATTCATATAAGATAAAGGAATTCATAAACATAATTCCATCTCAAAATAGTCAAATCAATGTAAAAATATGGATAGAAACAGAACCCTTTATTATCTTAGATGGAAAATAATTTTGATAAAACACTTGAATTGAATTCTTGAGGAAAATATCCTTTCTTCTTCAAAATCAATTTCTTTTCACAAAACATCATGCAATTTTAAAAGAAAGAGATTTTATTGAAAATAGTCATGAAATCTTTTAGAGGAAGCTTCATGAAAATAAGGCTTTATAAAACAGTAGAAATCCGTTCGTGCCGTATAAGTTAAAAAAAACATTCTTTGTACTTTTGTCGAAAAAGTCAAAATGTACCTCGTACGATAAACGACAAAAGATTCCTTTCATATCTTTTACTAAAAACTAACCAAAGGGTAAAATTGGATTTAAACCATTGTAGTTGGATTGAAATAATATTACATATTGAGGAAACATGGATGTGGATGATAAAATAAACCCCAGTAAATACTTACGAATAAACAATCTCGGATAAAAATGAGATTGTGACATTTCCCTTACCTTAGGTCCGATTTGCTTTGTTCGTGTCCGAAGCTCCTGTATAATGGTTTAAATAATGTTATTGACTTATTCCAGAATCATACATATTGATATGAGATCATATATGGTCATATTATTAGCTTCTTGTTAGCAATATTTCATTGTTACTTGTTACTCGGGTCTTTATAACTTTTTGTTCTTATGCGTGTTTTGTCGAATAAATTCTTATTCTTATCTTTAGGTTATAGATAATTCATTTCCAGAATGTTATTAGTGTAGTATATACCATATTCATTCATTAAATTCATTTATATAATCATTATGAAATGAAGATCATGTAGAACGAGTCGCATCACATCGTGGAGACGGTATTCCGTACGTACGCACGAGTGATGATATCGTTCCTATGATCATGGAATTGTATTGGAGTATATATATATATATTATTTAAGTATCAATATTACTTAATAATAATCATATATAGTTACTGATTACACCATTATACCCATCCTTGTAAGGTGATGGTGGAAAATAGATTACACCACGGCGTGGAGACGGTATTCCGTACGTACGCACGCGCGGTGATTTCATTTTTCCGTAGGATAGATAGAAGGTGAATTAGGGTTGTTTCATATTTATAATAACATATCAGTATGTAAGTAATACTGATGTTATTACTTTATCATGAAACAACTAAAGAAGAAGAAGTTGAAGAAGAAAGAAATTGAAAAGATCGGTAATGGATATTACCTCTTCTTTGGAACGCCTTTTTGAATCCTCCACTTAAGGAACTAAGATTGGTCTTTGGAGAAGACCAGGACCTCTAGGATTATTCTAGGGAAGTGGAGAAGGGAAAATGGCAGGGGTTGGCCGAGCTTGAGTGCTCAAATTGGTGTGAGGAGGAGGGGGAGGAGGTGCCCTTTTATAAGGGAGGAGAGGGACACCTTAGGAATATCTCAAAATATTATTTTATATTAAAGTCAAAATCGGTTTATAATGGTTCCAAAGGGTCTTATTTCGAAGCTAAAGTGGGGATGGGTCGAAATCCTATCAACCAATAGAATTTATACAAGTTTAGGATATTATTTTAACCTTATCAATTAAATTTAACTCTAAGTTAAATAATTTAACTTTTACCATGTCTTTTTGTTTTCTTTCACTATATGGTTAATACACTTACTATAACATGCCAAACGAACCCCAAATTGTTTATTATTAATATATATATCCTTATCTAAGTCATTTGGCCGAACCTTAGATTTTTAGGAATAAAATAACAATTAATAATATAATATTTGATTTAAAAACTATTTTGTGTCAATTTTGACACTATTTGATATATGATTTTTGTGAAAGTCATAACAGAATTATATGTTCGAACCAAGTTGATTAAATAAACACTAATATATCATAGCAACCTAGAAAATTAGTGTAATTCATAAAAAGTCTCAAATTACATTTAATTTGGTGTTTATAACATCAATTATGTCAATATTTCATTAATAAGATAATTACTGCATCATCATTGTGTCATAAATAAATTAAATTATTTGATGTCTAAAAATTACAAATAAAATACCATCATGTAGGAAATCGTTTTAGCTTTCTAATGAATATTTACAATCGAATTTATCTTATGTATAATCCTATATTAAAAATGATTTACTTATTAAACTTTGATTTTAACTATTTTAACCCTTCTTTAAATAAATTAATAATAAATGTCCTAATCTAATCCAAGTGGGCCTAAATGGTCATATTTTATTCCTAAGTTTGTTTTTGGTCGAATTATACTTGTCCAATAGAATTATGACATGTGTTAGGGTAATATTAATATCATATTTACCCTTAGTTACCCTATTTACTATTAACCGCGGTAAAAATAGTAAAAAGTTACTATTCACCAAAAAATTATTTTTTAATCTCATTGAACCACATTTTAGTCCTTGATATTAACCGTGTCTCTCGGATTTTCGAAATTCCATTCACAGAAGCGGTAAAATTAAGTTTTATGCAAAATTCAGTTTTTAACCTACCACTTAGTGGTTTCACTATTCATCAAAAATTGAAAGTTTTCAGAAAAATACCAAAATTTCACCCTAGGCTAATTTCGATATTCTGAGTCCAAAAATGAAGTCCATTTTGAAAAATAAAATTTATAAATTTTCAAAAAGTGGTTATTACTATTCATAACGGCTAGTTTTAATAGCATATTGTTGTTTAGTGAAACTCGGTATTGCGTACGACGCAAGCTATCGAGGAAGGTCGCGATTGCGTGTAAAGCAAGCCAAGCAAGTGTTGTGTAGAAAAAGATTCCTTTGATGATTTATATAACATAAAAGTCTCGGGTGTTACATTCTACCCCCCTTAAAAAGAATTTCGCCCTCGAAATTCGTCACTTTGTAACAAACAGATGAGGATACTTCTCCCTCATCATATCCTCAAGCTCCCATGTAGCTTCTTCAAGTTGGTGGTTCCTCCATAAAACTTTCACCAAACGAGTGGTCTTGTTTCGTAGGACTTTTTCGCTACGATCCAGAATCTCTATCGGTTGTTCTTCATAAGAAAGATCTTGCTCCAGCGGTAAAACTTCTGAGCTGAGTACATGTGAAGGATCTGGTATGTACTTTCTCAGGAGAGATACATGGAACACATCGTGAACTTGAGAGAGATTCGGTGGAAGCGCCAATCAGTAAGCTACCTTCCCAACACGATCCAGTATTTCAAAAGGACCGATATATCTAGGGCTCAACTTCCCCTTCTTTCCAAATCTCATAACCCTCTTCCAGGGAGATATTCGTAAGAACACTTTATCACCCACTTCAAACTCTAGGTCTTTTCTTCGGTTGTCGGCATAACTTTTCTGTCGACTCTGAGCTGCTCTTATGTGTTGTTGAATAGATCTGACCTTTTCTGCCATTTCATCAACGAGATCAGGTCCTAATAGCTTTCTTTCCCCAACTTCATCCCAGCAAGTTGGAGTCCTGCATTTCTTTCCATAGAGAGCTTCATAATGAGCCATCTGAATACTGGAGTGAAAGCTATTATTATAAGAAAATTCCACCAAAGGTAGGTGTTGATCCCAACCTCCTTTGAAATCCATAGAGCAAGCTCTCAACATATCTTCTAGGGTTTGAATTGTTCTCTCAGACTGACCGTCTGTCTGGGGATGATAAGCAGTGCTGAAACTCAACTCTGTATCCAGAGTATGCTGAAGACTTCACCAGAACTTCGAGGTAAATCTCGGATCCCGATCAGATATAATAGAAAGTGGTACTCCATGCAATCTTACCACTTCCTTTACATATATCCCGGCAAGCTGATCTAGAGAGAAATCCTCTCTAATAGCAATGAAGTGTGCAGACTTTGTAAGACGATCAACTATGACCCAGATAGCATTATTGCCTTTGGATGTTTTAGGAAGTCCTGTGACAAAGTCCATAGTTATGTTTTCCCATTTCCATTCGGGTATGGGTAATGGTTGTAACATCCCCTTAGACTTCTGTCTCTCAGCTTTAACTTGTTGACAAACCAAGCATCGAGAGACATATTCAGCAACATCTCTTTTCATGCCATCCCACCAGAAGTACTCTCTCAGGTCCCTATACATCTTCGTGCTTCCAGGATGAATAGAGAATGAAGAACTATGAGCCTCATCCAGCAGCTCTTTCTTTAATTCGGGGATGGGAGGAACACAAACCCGATTCCTGAACTTTATTATCCCATCACAATCAAGGTTGAATTCAGGAACATTTCTCACCTTCTTTTGTAACTCGACATCTTCTTTCTGTGCCTCTTTAATCTTCACATGTATAGATGGTTGAATATTCATTTGAGAAAGATAAGATTTTTCCCCTTCCATTATAATTCCAAGATCCATCCTTTGTAAATCCATAAATATTGGATCTTTTGTGATCCTCATCATGGATAAACTAGCATGGTCTTGTCGACTTAATGCATCTGCCACTTTGTTTGCTTTCCCAGGGTGGTAATGGATTGAGCAGTCATAATCCTTAATCAGCTCCAACCATCTTCTTTGGCGCATATTCAGCTCCTTTTGTGTGAAAATATACTTTAAACTTTTATGATCAGTATAAATATCACACCTTTCACCATAAAGGTAATGCCTCCAAATATTTAATGCAAAGATTACCGCAGCCAACTCGAAATCATGTGTTGGGTAATTTTGCTCATGGATTTTCAACTGTCGTGAGGCATAAGCTATCACCATATCATTTTGCATAAGAACACACCCCAATCCCTTCTTGGATGCATCACTGTAGATCACAAACCTTTCTCCACTACAAGGCAGTGTGAGCACAGGTGCACTGGATAACCTTCTTTTCAACTCCTTGAAATTCTCTTCACATTCCTCTGTCCAGACAAACTTAACTCCTTTCCGAGTCAACTTGGTGATTGGATTAGATAACCGTGAAAAATCTTTTACAAAACGTCGATAATATCCAGCCAAACCAAGAAAACTTCGGATCTCAGTTACTGTTGTTGGTCTTGACCATCTTTCGATAACCTCTGTTTTTGCTGGATCCACAGATATCCCCTCTTTTGAGATTATATGACCCAAAAATGCAACTTTTTGAAGCCAAAATTCACACTTGGTAAATTTGGCATAAAGCTTCTCTTTTCTCAGGGTCTTCAATATAATTCTCAAGTGATCTTCATGCTCTTCCTTGCTCTTTGAATAGACAAGAATATCGTCTATAAAGACTACCACAAATTGATCAAGATAGTCTCTAAAGACTCTATTCATTAGATCCATGAAGATAGCAGGGGCATTAGTAAGACCAAATGGCATCACTATAAATTCATAGTGTCCATACCTTGTACGGAAAGCCGTCTTTGGTATATCCTCCCTTTTGACCCTCAATTGATGATACCCTGAACGAAGATCAATCTTGGAAAAGTATTGAGCTCCGCGTAGTTGGTCAAATAAGTCATCAATGCGTGGGAGAGGATATTTGTTCTTGATAGTGATCTTGTTAAGTTCTCGATAATCAATGCAGAGTCTCATTGATCCATCTTTCTTCTTAACAAATAGAACAGGTGCTCCCCAAGGTGATGCACTAGGGCGTATGAATCCCTTATCAAGATTCTCTTGGAGTTGCTTCTTCAATTCCTGCAACTCAATTGGGGCCATTCTATAAGGTGTCTTTGAAATAGGCAAAGCACCCGGTACGAGTTCTATTGAAAACTCAACTTCACGATTTGGTGGAAGACCCGGAAATTCCTCCGGAAAGACATCATCAAACTCCCGTACAATGGGCATATTCTTAATCGTGAGTTTCTCACCAACCATTTGAGATAAATACCCTTCATTTAGTGGAATCAATACCCATAAGATGGAAGAAATTTCCACTGGAAGGTTATGTTCATCCTTGCATTGATAGACGATCGTAGGTTGATCTGGAATATGAAATGTGACTTCCCTTCTTTGGCAATTGATATGAGCTCCATGTAGAGAAAGCCAATCCATGCCAAGAATCACATCAAATTCCACTAAAGGAAGGATCACAAGATTTGCAGGAAGCACTTTCCCACAAACTTCGATCGGAGAAGAATTATAAACTTCTGATGCGATTGATGTGCCATTAGGTGTTGTCACAGCTAACTCAACATCTAATTGTTGAGGTAATACGGTGATACCCTTAGAAAATTTTTCAGAAATAAAAGAGTGGGTGGATCCAGAATCAAATAAAAAATTTGCTACTTTAGAGTGGATGGTAAGTGTACCTTTCACCACATCGTTATCGTACTCCACATCGCTGATAGAAATGGCATGTGACTTTCCTTTTTCTTTAGCCTTAAGAGTTTGTTGACGTCGACCATCATCATCAACCCTTGGATTTGGGCATTGATTGGAATAATGCCCCATCTCCTTGCACTTGAAACATTGAAGTGTAGCAGGTTCATTCTGTGTATCCCTTCCTTTGTTTGCATCATTAGACATCTTCTTCCCATTATCACGGCATTCAAATGCCCGATGACCTTCCTTTCCACATTTAAAACATTTACTTGTCCCTTTAAGACAACTCCCTCCATGTTTCTTTCCACACTTTGAGAATAAGGGAAAGTTCATCTTCTTTTCCATGTGATCTTTAGATTTTTCTTTGAATTCCATCTTCCTCTTCTTATCAAACCCATGTGACTGATGGGTTACTCCAATCTCCATCTCGACTTTTAGAGCACATCGAACGATTTCCTCGTAGCTATTGAAGTCCCTTATGGCTAACGCCCTTCGAAGACTTGGTTTTAAGCCACTAAAGAATCGATCGATCTTACTCTCAGGTTGGATAATAATACCAGAAGCGTACCTTGCAAGTCTTGTAAAATTTGCTTCATAGGTACTAAAAGATTCATCATCCCTTTGCTTCAGTTCAAGGAACTCTTTCTCCATCTTTGTTCAGAGAATACGAGGGAAGTACTTATTGAAAAATAAGTTCTTGAACTCGTCCCATTCCATAGACTCAATTTCATCCCTTTGCCTCGTATTCTTAACAAGATTCCACCATTGATCCGCATCTCCTTCCAAACGATACACTGCTAGGATGACTTTATCATGCTCAGAACATTGAAGAACTGAAAATATCTTTTCAGTAGTACTAATCCATTGTTCAGCAACTAATGGATCAGTAGACCTGCTGAAAGATGGTGGACGCTGCCTCATGAAGGATTCAACAGAATGTTGCTCCCTCCTTTGTTCGTTTGGAAATCCTGCATGATTCATAGCTTGAGAAAGTTGTGTGAGCATGGCTACAAGATTTTGCATTCCAGCTCCCATATCGTTTGGTTGCTCAGGGGGACAATCATTGCATTGCCCATCGCATTCCGCATTAACACGGTTCCTTCGGGTTCCAGCCATTGACTAAAACCAAGAAGAATAGTGTGAGCAACACTAATTATAATAGGAAACCACATAATTCAAGAATAAAATTTTCATGCTTAAGGTCTTATCCTAGGTTATTCAAGGCCATTTCTAAAACACTAAGATTGTGTTCTATGCTTAGACTTATCCTTAGGGTTCTTACTAAGGCTTTCACATCCTAGTTTCCAAAGGTTGACTATACCTTTCCTCTGATACCAACTATAACGACCCACACTTTACATACATTGTTAATACTTCAAAATTGAAGCACTCTTATTACAACATATGACAAAACCACAAAGGACCGTATAGGTATAGTGTCTTTAGAAACTGGGAAACATAAACAATTGGTTCATAAATATTCTACAGTGTCTCCCATTTATTTCATCATATCTAGGGTCCCTTTTAGCATATTCTACTTAATATCCATCTTCCTGACCTGGGGAAAAGAAAACATAAAAGGGTGAGCTCAAATGCTCAGCAAGGGCAAATAAAGGAAATAAAAATCATATCATATCTTTATGAAAATCAAAACCTGCAAAAGAGATCATAATATCTTAACATGGAATAAATCATAGAAGTGAAAATGAGATCCCCATAATCATAACATAAAACTTGAATCTTTGTGGCATGCACACATAATCATGGAAAATCATTTCTTGTTAGTCATGACTCATTGCCAAGACTATCTTAGTGGACAAAGTCCCTTTCTGAACCGAGTTCACTCCTCGTTTCAGTCCTGTATCACTGAACCGAAATAACCTTCCGTTCCAGCCATGTCTATCTCATGAGATATAAAATCATTACCCAATGCATTGGAGGGAGATATAGGTCCCACCCATTTCTTAATGAATCCTTTCTTATGTATTCCACAAAATCATAAATCATACATCATCGCATAACCCATGTAATAAAAATGGGATTCTTGAAACATCATGACATCATAAATCAATTCATATAAGATAAAGGAATTCATAAACATAACTCCATCTCAACATAGTCAAATCAATGTAAAAATATGGATAGAAACAGAACCCTTTATTATCTTAGATGGAAAATAATTTTGATAAAACACTTGAATTGAATTCTTGAGGAAAATATCCTTTCTTCTTCAAAATCAATTTCTTTTCACAAAACATCATGCAATTTTAAAAGAAAGAGATTTTATTGAAAATAGTCATGAAATCTTTTAGAGGAAGCTTCATGAAAATAAGGCTTTATAAAACAGTAGAAATCCGTTCGTGCCGTATAAGTTAAAAAAAACATTCTTTGTACTTTTGTCGAAAAAGTCAAAATGTACCTCGTACGATAAACGACAAAAGATTCCTTTCATATCTTTTACTAAAAACTAACCAAAGGGTAAAATTGGATTTAAACCATTGTAGTTGGATGGAAATAATATTACATATTGAGGAAACATGGATGTGGATGATAAAATAAACCCCAGTAAATACTTACGAATAAACAATCTCGGATAAAAATGAGATTGTGATATTTCCCTTACCTTAGGTCCGATTTGCTTTGTTCGTGTCCGAAGCTCCTGTATAATGGTTTAAATAATGTTATTGACTTATTCCAGAATCATACATATTGATATGAGATCATATATGGTCATATTATTAGCTTCTTGTTAGCAATATTTCATTGTTACTTGTTACTCGGGTCTTTATAACTTTTTGTTCTTATGCGTGTTTTGTCGAATAAATTCTTATTCTTATCTTTAGGTTATAGATAATTCATTTCCAGAATGGTATTAGTGTAGTATATACCATATTCATTCATTCAATTCATTTATATAATCATTATGAAATGAAGATCATGTAGAACGAGTCGCATCACATCGTGGAGACGGTATTCCGTACGTACGCACGAGTGATGATATCGTTCCTATGATCATGGAATTGTATTGGAGTATATATATATATTATTTAAGTATCAATATTACTTAATAATAATCATATATAGTTACTGATTACACCATTATACCCATCCTTGTAAGGTGATGGTGGAAAATAGATTACACCACGGCGTGGAGACGGTATTCCGTACGTACGCACGCGCGGTGATTTCATTTTTCCGTAGGATGGATAGAAGGTGAATTAGGGTTGTTTCATATTTATAATAACATATCAGTATGTAATTAATACTGATGTTATTACTTTATCATGAAACAACTAAAGAAGAAGAAGTTGAAGAAGAAAGAAATTGAAAAGATCGGTAATGGATATTACCTCTTCTTTGGAACGCCTTTTTGAATCCTCCACTTAAGGAACTAAGATTGGTCTTTGGAGAAGACCAGGACCTCTAGGATTATTCTAGGGAAGTGGAGAAGGGAAAATGGCAGGGGTTGGACGAGCTTGAGTGCTCAAATTGGTGTGAGGAGGAGGGGGAGGAGGTGCCCTTTTATAAGGGAGGAGAGGGGCACCTTAGGAATATCTCAAAATATTATTTTATATTAAAGTCAAAATCGGTTTATAATGGTTCCAAAGGGTCTTATTTCTAAGCTAAAGTGGGGATGGGTCGAAATCCTATCAACCAATAGAAGTTATACAAGTTTAGGATATTATGTTAACCTTATCAATTAAATTTAACTCTAAGTTAAATAATTTAACTTTTACCATGTCTTTTTGTTTTCTTTCACTATATGGTTAATACACTTACTATAACATGCCAAACGAACCCCAAATTGTTTATTATTAATATATATATCCTTATCTAAGTCATTTGGCCGAACCTTAGATTTTTAGGAATAAAATAACAATTAATAATATAATATTTGATTTAAAAACTATTTTGTGTCAATTTTGACACTATTTGATATATGATTTTTTTGAAAGTCATAACAGAATTATATGTTCGAACCAAGTTGATTAAATCAACACTAATATATCATAGCAACCTAGAAAATTAGTGTAATTCATAAAAAGTCTCAAATTACATTTATTTGGGTGTTTATAACATCAATTATGTCAATATTTCATTAATAAGATAATTAATGCATCATCATTGTGTCATAAATAAATTAAATTATTTGATGTCTAAAAATTACAAATAAAATACCATCATGTAGGAAATCTTTTTAGCTTTCTAAGGAATATTTACAATCGAATTTATCTTATGTATAACCCTATATTAAAAATGATTTACTTATTAAACTTTGATTTTAACTATTTTAACCCTTCTTTAAATAAATTAATAATAAATGTCCTAATCTAATCCAAGTGGGCCTAAATGGTCATATTTTATTCCTAAGTTTGTTTTTGGTCGAATTATACTTGTCCAATAGAATTAGAACATGTGTTAGGGTAATATTAATATCATATTTACCCTTAGTTACCCTATTTACTATTAACCGCGGTAAAAATAGTAAAAAGTTACTATTCACCAAAAAATTATTTTCATCTCATTGAACCACATTTTAGTCCTTGATATTAACCGTGTCTCTCGGATTTTCGAAATTCCATTCACAGAAGTGGTAAAATTAAGTTTTATGCAAAATTTAGTTTTTAACCTACCACTTAGTGGTTTCACTATTCATCAAAAATTGAAAGTTTTCAGAAAAATACCAAAATTTCACCCTAGGCTAATTTCGATATTCTGAGTCCAAAAATGAAGTCCATTTTGAAAAATAAAATTTATAAATTTTCAAAAAGTGGTTATTACTATTCATAACGGCTAGTTTTAATAGCATATTTTTGTTTAGTGAAACTCGGTATTGCGTACGACACAAGCTATCGAGGAAGGTCGCGATTGCGTGTAAAGCAAGCCAAGCAAGTGTTGTGTAGAAAAAGATTCCTTTGATGATTTATATAACATAAAAGTCTCGGGTGTTACATATAGGGGAAGGCATGTATGGATGTTCCTTGCCCTATTATGGATGTGTACCTAATGGAGGGAACTCATCATCTGCTACTTCGGAATCCATGTATATTAGTGGTTGGTATCCCAGATTGAGTAGATGTTATAAATTTACTTCAGTCTCATCATCTAACCCTCTTTGTTGAGGTGTTTCATCTAAAAATGTGAGTTAAGGTTCTATTTATAGAACATACTCAATAAGAAGGATGCCTTGACATAGTTTTGCATTGAGTATCCTCTACTATTTTATCTATTATTCTTCTTGAACAAACATTTTCTCAAGTTAAAGGGGATTTATAATCTATGAGGTAGATGAGGCATTACTTAACACATACATTTTTTCTTCTTTCAAAGAGGCCATGATGGATTGTTTGACGGAGTTCCTGGATTTAGGGAAAGCATATGGTTCTGATTATGAATACCTCCTTCATTTATTTTTGTGTCCAACACATTATTAACTATCATATACTCTTCTAAATCCACTAAATTACATTTATATTCTATAGAATCTTCAAGGGTATTTTTGTTGAAATTAAATGATTCAAAATGAATTTTCGGTATTTTATCCTGGTATTTTTAGACTACCTTCTTTTATGATGACCATGAGTCCTTGTTCTCTCCCTTTAAGACTCTATGGGATCTATTTTATAGATAATAATACATATGTAACCTTCATATAGTTTAGTGGTGTGTGTACGTAGTGATGGTATAGGAGCACCAAATGTGACAAACTCAGAGGATTCATTATTCGGCATTTTCCCATATATGGGGAAGACTCATTCCCATTGAGTGGGGGGTTGTTGGGGTGAAAAATCACTAGACTTGAGGGAGGGGTTTGTTCCTGTTCCACTTTTACAACTCCTTTGGTTTTGTTTGATGGCCTCAAGTGATGTGTTATGAAATCCACCAAACCTAAAGGCTGGTGTTTCTCTTAAAATCCCATTAATTCTACTGCTACAGTCACCCTTCTGATTCTATGGTGTTTTGTTCAAACATGGTCTGGGTGAATCATTCATCACACACGTAAATCACGCATTTCCTAAGAATGTTTTGTAATTTCTGACTTTTTTAGTATCTGATGTTACATTTCCCCAAAATTGGACTCTTGGTTGATAATCTCAGATACTTTATGATAGAGTCTGTTAATACCCTTACACCTTCTATCCTGACATTAGTGAGAGTTGGTTTAATCCCATTTTTAAAGTTCATGTATTCATTCATGAAAATCTTCCATTTTCTTAATCCAAATTAATGAAATGATGTTTCATGATTCCATATTTTGGTGGGACTTGTTACATGAGGATAATTATGAAATGTAATGCCCAATGTGAACCATATCCCCTAATATGAACACCAGATGGGATATCAATAATTTGATGTCAAAATCTCATTAATGTTCTAATGAATCAATTTTTATGGGCTCCTTGTTTTTTATTGATCATTGGATGTTGTGAACCTAGGAGATATGTCAATCCAATTTGGTTTTTCAACCCTTCTATTACACTAATGTGAATTCAAAACTCATCATTAGGTAATACCTTTTCTTTAAAATAATAAACATTTTTCCATATGTTGATGAAAATTTCATCCACATAATCTTCTAACAAAACCTATATAATGTTGTTTTGAGGGGTGTCCAAGGGTTAGATCATGACTGGTATGTCATCTTTATCAAGTTGTTTTCTCATGTTTAGCATGTCTTGTTTGTATTTTTCTAGAGGTTCCTTTACTTATCCCAACCAAAGAAGATTCTGTCTATCCATTTTATCATATACAATTAGATTGGTTGGGATTTTGTCTATCATTTTTAAGACAAATGTCCCAATGGTGGTTCAGGTAATGTCCATAACCTTGTTATGTCTTCCTCTTGAGAAATAATTTCACTTGTAAATGACATAGAATAAGACATGACTAGTCTTGTTTACACAAGTTCATTGTGATATAAGGTTTCTGTGTCCCTACATTACCAATTAGTGAATTCTCATAATAATTTTAAACACTACTAGGTAGTGAACATTCTCATCGAACGCCATCATGGGGATGACCACCATGGTGGAATAAGAATGGTTAAGATCGTATTTCTTTTTGATTTTTTTTCCATGTAAAGGGTAATTGTGGCTTTTATCTAGATAGAAACTATCAAGATCAATCAGGTTGTAGACATGAATAAATACTTCATGGTGATGTTTCTAAGGAGGACCATTGTAATTACTGCTACTACTCCCATAATATGGTGATTGGGTATTAGGATCTTGATATTCCATGGATAAATGTATGAGAGCTTTATGAAATCCATTATTGAGTATAATAGAATCATATATTAGATCTATTTTTCAATTTCATTTTGTGAATATTATTCTTGGATGACTTATTGCAAGGGACTATGACAACATTTCATGGGAAATTATATTCATCGAAAGTGTTTGTTCCTATCCAAGAATGGTTCTTAGGATAAGGTGATATACTCTAGTTGGATTAGGAGTATGTTATTGATCTGTTTGTTTGTATTATATTGAGATGTTCTCCCCACGAACCTCCTAGATTGGATTAAAGGTGCACATCTACTATAGGGTGACAGGTTGAAGAGCCACCCCACATGTAGGGGAAGTGTTATGTGTCCATCCCTTTGGAACTATTTTCATGAACGTTATGAATCCCTGAAAACTCTATAGGATATGGGAAGGGAATTTTTTATACCCATTAACAATTTCTAGTATATTATTGGTGACTTCAGTGACTGGAATGGGAAAATATTCCCATTATGTATCTAGATTCGGGGTATGTTCCTACTTTTGGACACCATTTCCTACTACTAGGTACTGACTACACTTATGTGTGGGTGTAGAGGGTAAGGTATACCCCTTATCATCATCATGCCTTTCCCAATGAATTCTATAGAATCTTAAAAAAACTGCTCGAAGGCTTGATGAATGTAGGTATGTATTTCTGCCTACTATCATCTTTAAGCCAAACATGGTTGGAATTATTCTGTGAGTACTATGAGAAAATTATACTGGAATGATTGGTGGTTTCTGTAAGATGTATGTTCCTATATTCGTTTTTCTAATAAACTCTACTAGAGGGTTTCTTCAAGTGTTTTCAAACAAGTTTTCTGAAAATATTGATTTAGGCGAGTGAGTGTATGTTTATGCTTCCAGTTCTAAACCACAATGGGTTGGTTGGATTCTTAGGAGGATTAAAAGGTGTGACCTTTATCCTTGTTTCCCAGATGCTACCCCAAACCAGCTATCCTACATGCCAAGGTCTGGATGACCTGGGCCAGTTGTCAGAGTATGGCACCCTCATCAGGTTGAGGGCTTACTACCATGCATCGTTGGTGGTGGTTAGTATTGGATGTATCCATTGATAAGGACCTTTGTTTCTATATTATGAGTTCGCATGGAACCTATTTATCAGACTCCCTATGACAATGGAAGGACTGGTTACATTGATCTATGGATTAGATTATAAAATAGATTAATATGATGGTTAATTGTTTATGCTTTAGGACCACTGGTCATCCCTAACTGGACAAGCGGTGGGGCTTCCAGAGCTAGAGGGTATGTCGACCAGCCTCTAGGGTCAGGATTATACTGTGTTGTTGATACTTTTGAACTAGCACATTCAAGACTCAACACTAAAGATGATGGGTTCGTAACCAAATCCTCTACATGGACGATGACATCGCTTTATGGGTATCTTGGGCATGCGTCCGTGATATTTTTCATGACACCATTAGGTCAAAGGGATCTCTATAAGGAAGTACTTGTATATATTAGGAACAGAAACAAGAAAACCTCAATAAAGTATTAACTCTTTTGAATGAACACATGCACAATAAATCGTCTTGTATGGCCCTATCTCATCAAATTATAGGGGTCCAAGAGATTAGTGACGCTATCATCTTGGATAAGGATTCACATTGGGTTAATAATTTTAACTTCCCTTAGAGAATCAGTTTCATGATGATTTGTTTTTGGGGGTTCAGTTGTGTGAAATCATTAACGTTGGTTTTACTATTTTTGAACGGTTTCTAAAGGGTTTTGTTCATGTAATTCGAAGAACCCAATGATTCTATATCTATGATAACTCGGGGACATTATTTCCAAAGACACGAGCTCTCTAGAAAGATTGGACAATGAAAATTAAGAGCTCATATTGTTTAAGAGGATGAGAGGTCATTCTTATCACACCATTTGGGGGGGGGGATTATTTCCTACTCTAGGACTCTATTATTGATTTAAGCCATGTTCATGAATCCTTTATTAATTCCAAAGTATGATTTGGAATACCCTTGAATTAAAAATCAATTATTAGAATGTGGGGATCTTAGAATCACTTTTATGTATCTGAGGTTCTTCATCAATAGATATATCTCTATGTATATAAGATTCTCTATAAATTGTATCATCTCATATACTAATTATAGATTTTTTGGTTTTTATTAAAATAATTGTGGTTATCTATCCACTCAGTGGGTTTCTCTAGATTGTATCATCATCCATGGATAGGGGAGTAGTTTTGATGTTAGGATTGGACCCATAATTGAGTTTCCTATATTTCCTTGCAAGTTGAATCATTAACCATGTAGTTTAGTGTCGCTTGATGGGGCACATCATACATTAAAAGGTAATTTGATAAGAACTGAACTATATATTTTATCATCATGTGTCATGGACGTATTGTTAGATATTTCCTAGTCAAGGATTCATATGGGACTTATGTTGAAATGCACTAGGGAACTTATAACGGATATAATATTTCAGTTTTAATTAGACCCTATTGGTAATGTGGATCAAATAAAATTGGGTGGGAATAGGGTGTTTGGTTTTGAATTTAGGGAGGCTTCCTAAATATCCTATTTGGATAGAAATCAAATCCCACATAGTTCGGTTGGTATCGTAGGGGATTGTGACCCTTTAATAAAATTAAATAGGGTCTTTCTCCTAGAATGGATTTTTTGTGGATGGGCGGACCATGAGTGATGTCTTGGATTATAGTTATTTGGAGGCATCTTTGGGGATTAAACCTAAGGAGAGGGATTATTGATCTTAGGAATTAGGTAGACTTCCAACATATCCTTATTATAGAAAGAATCATATTTCTCATAGATCAAGAGAATGGTCAGGGCTTACAAACTGTGGTTTACTTGGTGAATGGGGATCATGATTAGTGATTACTCCTGAGGATGATTCCTTTAGTCAGTTAGGGAATACGTTTGGAATGAGGCTAAATGACTAATATATTTGGGGATTACTCTAGAAGATGATTCCATAGGGTTGGTTTGGGATCATATGTATTTCAAGACCACTTTCAACCTCTAGTCCCATGTGAGTTATGCTCGGTGTGAGAAACAATAGGAAATAGATGATCTGGGAAACCAAAAAATATTCCATTCCCCAAGGATATATACATTTACTTGATAACCCATGCTGAGGGAGAACTCTGAATGAAGGTTAGAGAAATATTTTAAAATAGATTCTCCCTTAAAACATTCATCTGGCCGTGTGTTAGTTTTGTGGTCATGGTTAGCCTCTAATCCCACAAGTAATGATGAGTTATTCTTGAATGTGGGAAATAAAATGAAGTGAAATATCCTACAAATCACACACTTTTCCTCCTATATTTATGTAAGTGGACTAGGGTTCGAGAGAGAGATAGAACATGAATCTAGTGCCCATACCCTCTTTGAACTATTAGCTAATGGGGCAAGGAGGAGCCAGAGTTCAACCTCCTGCAAGAATATTTAGGGGCTTACTCTATGAGGGAAGCCCTGAAACTAATTCCAAATGGAGGGAGTAGGATCTCATTCCATGTTGAATTTAACATGATAAATAATTATCAACCACCCTACTAGGAGCTGGAGGATCTAGGTGATAGAGATTAAAATGGTAGAACATGGTCCTAACCCTAGTATATGATACCCAAAACTCTCTCAAACTATTTCCAGGGTTGGGGCCCTCATTACTCTTAGAATAAAAATAAACATGCACCCTAAAGATTCTAACATTATTTTTGGATAAGCACATGAATCCTTTGAATTTAGGAACAAAAATCCAAATGAGAGACACACTAGTGTGACTTTTCCCATGGTTTTTCAAGTGTGATGGTTTTAGTGTAGGTCTCATTTTTTTCTTTCTCAAACAAGGGAGTCTAAGGAAGAGGAGACATGCCATTTTTGGACTTTAAAAGAGCCTACTCAGATGCTCACATAGGATAGAGACTTGGGAGATCCAGGGTATGCCCACATATGTATGTCTGGTTAAAGAAAAATAGTCTCACATAGGAGGATCTTTGCTCGGGTGTACCAAGGTGAGTTGATTGCACTTTGGGAGATGGACCACCTAGGGAAAAAAACTTGGGCTAGAATTTTATGATGCCTTAAAATATCTCCACAAGTGTTACCTGGAGTGGATCGCATATGTTCCTAGTTATGAAAGGGACCTTACGGTAGTGTTCTTCAAACATTGGGGAGTGGGTACCTCACACAGATGTTGTTTATTTTAAACCTTTAGAGGCCATTAAATTCCCTACCCCTATTTTATTGCATCTTATTCAGGTTTTATAGGACTACCTATAAGGTTTTGAATGGATTTGATTAAGTATTAGGGAGATAAGAGCATCATGAGGCCTTCAGAAAATTTATTCCTTACAAATAAATACCCCAGGGTCCTATTTTTACAAAAATATGGGACCTTGGGCAAAGAGTTTATCTTTATAAGGGGTGACATATAAGTATTTCATGCATTCTCTCGCTCAGAGTGGTTGTACAGGCTAACGTACAGGTACCTCGAACACCGATTGTGCTTTGGGGTACCCAGGTGAATGGCCTTTAGAGGACATTTAGATCATTTCCATTTTCATTTATCTTCTTCTTTTCTCCCTAATGTATTTATGTTTTCTTCATTATCATCCATGTGAAAAAATGGATTGTCAATAATGGCATAAATATTGCCAATTCATAATACCTTAATCATAAGGGAATCGAAGAAAAAAATCCATAAGAGAATAAAAGTTGAATTAGACATGGAATTTGTGGCACACCTATAATCATAAAAAACCATTTCCAAATTATTGAAGGAACGCTTCAAAGCCAATAATATTAGACCAAGTACTTTACTGAACTAGGTTAACTCCATGTTTCATCCTTGTATTACGAAACCAGGTTCAGTTCCAATTCAAGCCCAGTATTACTGAATCAGGCTCACTTTATTTTCATTTAATATCTTAATATACCAATTTCAAATCCCGTTATAGCTATGTCTATCTCATGATATATATAATTCATTGAAAAATTAATTATAGAGATATATATGTCATGCCAATCACATAATGAAAAAAAATTTGTTTTTCCACATGATCGTAAACATATATAATATGATAACCCTTGAAATGAAATTGGTATCATTAAAATTTCACCATATCATATCTTGTAGAAAATATTAAAGTTTAATAATCATCTAATCATAGCATAAACCGTGAAAATAATTAGGTTTCAAAATCATTTTATTGTGGTATATCCTAGGTAATATAAATTGGTTTTGCAAAAAAAAACATTATTATAATAAACCATTTTGAGAAATAATAAGAATGGTATTCTTGGATTATATCACCAATAAAGAATAGGTACAATCAAAGGATGAAATATCATAGGGAAAATAATATGGAATGATTAATTAGAAAATTTCATGATGCAAATATATTTTTCTCTTTGAAAAATGATTCTTTAAAAATTAAACAATTAGAATAACATTTTATTTTTAAATAATCTTGAAAACATATAATGTATGATATGAAAATAATTTAACACAATTTTTAACCATAAACATTATCAAAATCCTTTTCCTTAAAAATATCTTTTGAGAACTTATAAATCGATATTTAAAAGTCAGTTAAACACTTTCTAAACATTACCATTTCAAAAATTATTATTTGAAAATCGACCATTGGAAACATATAAATGAATCCTTAGAAATAATTTAAACATTTTTTAAACATAAAACATATTTCAAAATTATTTTCATTTAAAATAACCTTTGAATCATATAAAGGAATCATTGAAAATAAATTAATTTTATTTTAAACATAAAACATTTTCAAAATCATTATCTTAGAAACTAACATTTATAACTTATAAAATGTGATTTGAAAATAATTTCACACTATAAAAAAAATATTTAAAATAATTTTCCATGAAAATGATTTTAAAAAAATTTAAAAAACCTTTCTAAAACCTTTTTATAAATCATAGTTTGGATGAAAAGTTTGTTTCTAATAAAAAGATGATTTCTCTTAAAAATATTCTTTTGAACTACTGAGAAAATAAAAAAAGAAAAATGAATAGAAACATTTACCCTCATGGAATAACCATAGTATAATTAAATTAAATAGAATTATTGAGAGTTAGATCATTATATTTCATTATTGGAGACTTAATCATAAAAATCCTGATATATGATGAGATTGCAACACAAATTCTTTACCACTTTGGCAGCATTGGATCATAATATCCATTAAGAAATACAAAAAAAATGAGAAATAAAATATCATGAGATTGAATATGATCTTTATATTGCACATCAAAGGGGATTTATGTATACCATGGGATATAATATACGTACATAACATAACTATGTCTCGAAGAAGGAAATAGGGAGAAACATACCTTATCGATTTGTTACCATTTGAACTGTAAACCCCATGAAAAATAGATACTAAAATGGATTTGTAAAAACCAATGATTTATGTATAAGAATCATTAATTAAATTCATTGTTAGTATATACAACACTTAAAATAAACATGTGTTGAATATAGAATTTGTACCGAAGAAAGTAAATGTTAGATGAAAACATCTTGCTGCTTGAGTCAATTTGGAATCATCAGCCTAATGAATGAATCATATAAATGGAAAAAATAATTATAAAAAAATATTTTTTATTCGGGATATATCATCTCATATGGAATTATATACCTTATATAAAAATAAATTATTGGTGAACATGGGATAAGTATTTTAGAAATAAAAGTGAGATTATAAACCCCCTTTCTTTAAGTCTTGACTTTCGTTGTAATCATTCAAAACACATGTGTAATGGATATAAGTTTTTTATAATTTTAATAGAGAATCATATTCACATATATCATACTATATAGGATTTTAATATGAACTTTTATTACCTTTCTATTAAAAATTCAATGTTAAAGTATTGTTTCGTGCAATAACTAAATTGTTTTTCATGTATATTTTAACATTTTATTTCTTGTTCCTCTCACATTGATGATAGATTAAAATAAATTAAATTAAATTATATATTATAATTACCAAAAAAATATTTCATATATATCTTAAAATATTATTAAACCCATCTTTAATACCTTCCATGTAATTCATTAACGAATCACATTGCTTTCCAAGACAGTAGTCTGTGAAACCCATGAACCATGTTGTCATATTATAACATAATGAAAATAATTATACTATGGGTGATATAATAATTAAACAAAATTATAAAATCAAAAACATCATATATATATATATATATAATATAGAAACTATCTATATCATTATTCCCAACATTGAAAGGTGGAAATGGGAATATGAACATAATCAGTTCGTGTGGCAGTATTCCACTGTACACACAATCAACGATTTCATAACACACTTGAAGGAAGTATATGGGTGATGTAGGTTATAACCCTAACAGAAAAAATATCAATATATGTAACATACAAATCATATTATATAATTATGGAATAATGATAATTTAAGGGGTTTGAGGATAAAATAAAAAAACACTTGTTGTTTAACATTGCATCTTCTTTGGGTATCTACATTAGGTTTACACTAAATCCATGATCGGTTGGATTTGAGTCCAAAAAAAGATATTCTGATTTGGGTTGGAAATTTAAGAATTTATTTGGGAAGATATGTTTTAATCTACATGGATATTGTTGTTTTAAGGAGTGGGGAGAGTGAGTTCCCATTTCTAGTTGAGAAGGAGTGGAATTCTTGTAAATACTCATAAGTATTCCCCATGGGATGTAAATATAACCTATAGATTCATTAATATGGATAATTAAATGTGTGTAGGGATTATATGGTTGAAAAAAACTTCCAAAACAAATTTAAATACATGTTTTAAACATTTTATTCCTTAACTTCAAAGTGTCATTATTTTTATCAATTTGGTTTTTCATTATGCTAACGAGTTTTCTAACATAAGTATTTTATCCTTTAAGAATAAAATTAAATTATAATCACTAGATAGTTTTGAATAACAGATTTTAAAAATTATGTCTAATTTATAAAATATAAATCCAATTTCTGATAGATAATAATTTTAATATAAGAACCTACTACATGAAAAAACACTCGTTTAACCTTAACCACACTAACTGAGTTTTGACTATTTAATGGCCAATATTTTAATTATAAAATGAAAATTGGTTTATTAATGAAACATATTGGATATATAATAAAATTTAAAAATCATGTTGTAGAATTTTTATTTTTTATAATTTTAAATCATCTTATCAAATATCATTTATTATAAAATAACAATAATGTAAATTTTGACATTTTTCATTTAATTTAAATTTAAATAAATATCAATAAAAACTATGGAATAAGAATATATTAGGATAAAACCTATGATAAATTATATATAAATCTATAAATATAATTTTAGACAATAATTCATTCTCGTTACTTCACTTTAATATTTTTAGTATTAGTTACTTTATTATTTTTAACTAAATAATTTCTAAGTCTGTGTTTCATAACCATTTTATATAATGATTTTATATATAAAAATTAGAGATAAATTATTATGATAACAACAAAAAGTTTAACTTGAAAAAGTAAATATATAACCAAACATATGTTTCTTCTCTCAATTCAAATGCTTTATTGAAATTAAATGGAAGAAAGGTTAATTTTTATATTTTTCTTTACTTAACTTATTATGTAGGTAAATTTCATTGGAAGGTTCCCTAAAAACAACTAAAAATATATTATATGTTCATAAAATACAAAATATGTCCATCAAATTAGTGTTTTAAAAAATTCTAGGTCATTTTAACACTTTTCATCTTTGTTTAACCCCTCGGTAAACCCATTTTTACCTTAACAGTAGTAATTATTTTTTACTACATTCACAATCCAATTTTTTCAAAAATTAAGTTGAAAATTTTAGAAATTTTAAATTATTATTTTTAAACATACAGAATATATTTTTCATAATTAAATTAACAGAATTAGAAAATTTTAATTTAAAAGTAATCATACAGATGTGATGAGAAATATTTTTTTAAAATAGAATATATTCCAAAGATTGAAATTTTAGTATATCTAGATTCAATATAAAATTGATTCAAATAGAATAAATAGTGTTAATTGATATAAAATTGAACTAATTTTACTTTAAAACTAATTCAAAATATAATCTAACATGATAAATTATTTAAACCAAAAGACAATATTCAATTAAAATTTTGTATTTGTCGATATTAAAAAAATGAAACTTTTCAGAAAAATAACAAAAAATAACCCTACAGTAATATTGATATTCTAAATTCAAAAATAATGATTATTATAACAAATTCATTTTATAATTTTTTAGAATGATTTTTTTAAAATTATTTCTCATAAAAAGGAGACAAAACTGCTTTGTAGAAAAATATAGTTTTTATTGGTAATATTTTAATAATTCAAATCTATTTTCTAGAAATCATATAAGAATAATGTTAATGATTTGATTTAAAAAATAATATATAAATATATCTAATATAATTTAACAGAAATGTCCTAGTTAATTTATTGATATAAAACACATGTGTCTCCATAAAAATTGTTTTTCTTAAAGAATTCAATTTATTTTCAAAAAGGGTATATTTTAATTTTTAACTAGTTTTTCGAAAATAATTTAAAAAACTCAACTAAAACATATTTTAATAATTTATTTAATCTTATTAATACCCTCCATTCGAATGACTAATTAATAACTATCATATTATGTAATAAAATATAAATATTATGTCATGTTTGATTTAAACTCACTGTTGTGTATAACAAAAGATAATCTCGATATTACGTGCAACACAAGATAAAAAAATTATTTCATGTAATTCAATATAAAATCATTTTTTTATGAAACATATAATAAAAAATATATTAAATATATTCTTTAAAAAAAATTAATAAAATTTCATGGTGTTACAAATCACTAACATGAATTAAATTTACTACAACCAAATGAACATTAAACCCAATATATTGAATATCATTGAAATTTATTCTTTAATAGATGATAATGGTACTCATAAAAAAGGTTACACTCTATTAATTTAAAATATTCTGTTTAAAAAATTCCATTTAAATATTCTCCAAGAAATAACAAATGGCTCTAATACCACTTTTCTAGCTTAAGGATCATTAATAAATACCCTTGGAGTGGGTAAATAAAAGTGTCTCAAAATTACTTTTATTTTCATTCTTAATTGGATCTTTTATTCACATTTAAAACAACACTATTAATCTATAACAACAATCACACATAAGGAAAAACCAAATATAAAAATAAATAAGCATGGATATAAATATTTTTCCTTGGTTCACAAAGAATTGGATACAACAAATGATAACATATTAGTGATGTGTATATATCCCAATTGACCACTACTCCATTAATAGGTTATTATTACAATAGTAAAATCAGAATTATCTTTCAAGGTATACATAATATTCCTTAACTATACTCACTACTGTCAAGAGGGTTACAATGATATAGTCTTGTATAGATTAAACTCGAAAAGATATCCTTTAAAAATATAACACTGTAAAATAATGGGTGTTCTTCTTGAAATTTGAACCATCACTTTCAGATCTTTATTTATATGAAAATATATTCTATCATTCATGCCTCATCTTCAATGTAATTTTTTCCAAGCACAATTTTTTTTCGATATTCAAGATATTCAATAATCTTTCAAATGTGATAAACTCTTCTTCCAAATATTATGTGTCCCTGTATTTTCTTTGTTTGTATCACTAATTACTTATTGTTTATAATATTCCTTTATATCAATGAAATTTTAAATTTTAAATTAAAAATATAAAGATTAATTAATTACAAACTCATTCCATTTCAAATTGATCAACTGATGAGTTCCCATGTGAATATCCACCCAATAATTTCAAAATGGTAGTTAAAACACATTTCAAAAATATATTTATTTCAAGATGTTATCAATTTCGTAAACCTATTTTAATTCTCAAAAATTAGATAATTTTTTTCTGAAATATTAATTCATTTTATTATAAGAACTTTTTATATTTGACTATTATTTATTATTAGATGGTCACAGAGTGATTAGAAGCATCATAGTGGGAACCAAATTTTTTCTACTAGACAACATGATATCTAACATTCATGGTTCATGCTTCTTCTCTATTCCAAGTTGTCACGAAACATTTCCTTCATTATTTCATTAATACACAAATATTTAATGTAGTTTCTTAATTCTTAATAATGAAAACCTATATAGTTTTTTGAAATAACAAAAAACTTATGAATCACAGACCTGTAATATTTTAATGAAATAAAGTCGTTCCATGATTTAATTGATCATATTTTACAACAAAACCCTTCATAGAATGAATATTTTCATACTGCCTGAATCTTCAAATACATAGATTTACTGAATTCATCAAATAATTTTTCATTCATTACATCACTTCTCATGGTGTGGTCTCTATGTCTCCCAAAAATCCAAAAAGTAAATAACCTTATGAAATAAAATAAAAACTTTACAGATTGCATGCCATTTTTGATCTCTCAAACTACAACTCCATCCATGGTGTGAACATTGTACTCAAATTGTGATATATTCCTATAACTTAAACATCTTCAAAATATTTCATCTTTAAAAAACTTATTCAACTCAGCCTTCACCTAGTTGAAAAGAAAATCCAATTTAACAACATGGGGTTGAAAAAATTTGGTTTTTTATAAACATATTATTTTCAAATATTTTACTTTAAAAAAAATTATATATTTTGGATTACACATTCATGGTAGTGCATTAGAGTAATTATGGAAATACTGATTCTTTTTTTACTTACACTATATATAAACTCTACAGTGTAATTGAGGATATTTATAACCATAATATATGTAAAAAGAAAAAAAATTTCTATATTATTGTAAATTCAATGATCCATGGATGTGATGAGTTATAGGTATATAGATTGAAACTAATTATATGATATATTTTTTAATATTTTTATAAGTGGTATGGTTAAGAAAATTGTTTATATTTTAATACTTGAAAGAAAAATCATATGATTTTTATTTGAAAAGAATATTTGAAATATCATTCCATGTCTTTTTACAATGTTATTTTACTGTGGGAAATTTTTTCCCTAATTATATTAATCATATAGAAGCTACTATAATATTCTAATGATCTAGGTATGCACATCGGTTCATGTGGTAGTCTACGTTGTATCTTAGGATTTAAGTATCCATATTGGGTCATTTCAAGATGTTTTGAAAAAATACATGACATACATTATATAATGATACAAAATTCCCTTTGAAATCAATATTTGTATGGCTCTATTGCTTCTAAATTAGTTTCTTCATTCAACATCCTCATTCAAAGTAAATTTTCCTCCTAGTCGAGTATTAATAAAATTCCTCTTACCTCTCATAATAATCCTCCATAATTGTAATTGATTATAGTAGTTCATTTTCAGAATCAATGTTAGAATATATTTTACATACATCTTATAAATTTTTCATCAATACCACTTGATGCAATCCAATGAATCCATTTTATTTCAAATAAAATACACACATTACTTATAACTTCATCCATTAATGAATAATAAATATTACTTATTATAACTATATGATTTTGGGCATATTGAACTGCATCTATCCACATGATCTATTTCCAAAATATTTTTAATAGACATTATTCAATGAATTTTATATATTTCTAATGCACTTATTTTATTGAAAATAACCACATTTATTATATTACTATTATTTTAGGATGGAAATTTCTATGAAAAAATCATGTGTTTTTATTTCCTCTATTGATTATTTATTTATATGGAATATTATCTATTGTCATAATGTGTTTTTATCCTAATTTTATTGGAAATTAGAGTCTTAATTATCATTGATTCTATATATATATAAGACCAATTTTCCTTATTCCTTTTGTCTCAATGTCTCTATATCTTCCCTTTATCATGCAATTTTTCTACATAAAACTAATTGTAAACCTAGAGTCATGAAAATAACTCAAACTCAATATATAGTTTGTCAAAATCTCAATATGGTGAACATAACATTTTTTTCAATTCCTTTACATATATATTATATTTATATATACCTTTTATTTGGGGTTACCAATTGTTTCAAAATTACAAAGTTTTATCCTCTATTTTTTATGTTTTCCAATAGAAATATTTCTTATTATATGGGAAGATAAATTACTACAGAGAATACATGTGACATATCTTAACTTTTTTAAGATAAATATCTACCTTGTTTTCCTTATCAAGGTTACTCATTTTAACCCTTGTGTTTTTATTATGATTAAAAAATTATTCAATTTTATTTCACCTTCATATGAAAATGATAATATTTCTAAAAAATAAATTACTAATTCTATAATTATAGATAGTCCCTTGAATTTTATTTCTGAAATATTCAAGCAGTAGTAAATACCCTTTTTAATTGTAAACTCATTGTCTTCATTATCGAATAATATATGGATTTATAGGCATACCATATATGAAAATAACAATAAAAATGGAAAATTAATTTCTATTGTGATAAAATAATAGTAAATCTTCTTTTCTGTAATCCTTAAACCTTATTTACACTTATTTTATTTTTAATGGATTAAAATTTCATTAAGAGAGTAAAATTTATAAATAAAAAAATAATAAGGTATTATAATTTTATTTTATTGAGTCTTATTTTTATATAGAACCAATTTTTTTTGGTAATTTACAAACTCATTATTCTTCCACATTATAATTACTAACACCTTTACCATTGTTTTTATCTTCTTTTGGGGTTTCTCATAGCACCAAAAATCTTTTCCTTCAAGATGTGATTGTTTATATCGAATAAATTATTCATGTATATTCATATATCATTGAAACTAAGATGTATTGCATGATTATAACATTTTAATCTTGTATCTACCACTTTATATTTAATTTATTAAATTATCTTTGAATTAACTTCATTATTATTTTCATACCAGCAATGATGTTTATTTACTCTTCAATTTTAATCTTTATATCCACAAAAATTTCTATATTTTTTGGATTTTAGGTATTGTATTGTTTTAAAATTTTATTTTGAGTCATTATTCTCCCATTATTTTTATTTTTTATGGGCCCCTAAATATTTATCAACATTGTTGCTATTAATTTCTCAACACCATTGGACACTAATTCAATCCAATGATACTTTGAGTTTAACCATTATGTTTACAAATTATTCTTATTCATCATTGTACTCTTCATTATTAGATTTATTAACAATAATAACCTTATCATAATATACCTTGACTTTTCAATCCCCAATCTCCATGATCTATGACACATTTTAAAAAACATATTTTGAGTGAAAGGGATAGTGTCCATTATGAATATATATTTAATTATTCTAATTATAGAGAGATTTTCTTGAATCATTATTATCTTCATAATAATATTGAATCATTATTAGAAACGTAGTGGTGAGATGAAAAATATTTATGCATAAAAATCATTTTATTTGATGTTTTAATTTAAATTTTCTTTTGCCTATTTTGAGAATAGAGGTGAGGAACAACATTAACTAATCAACTTATTCGTCCTCTAGATCATCTTATTTGGTAATATTTTTCATAGACTTTTATGTAATATTATTTATATTCTTCTCCACTAGGGGAAGAGCATCATTAATCATCATTCTATATGTAATGATATGGATTTGAATATCATCTAGAGATATGGTTCTCATATCATTTTCCTCTGTAAATGATACTTTTGAATTGAATTAAATGAGAATTTATCAACATATCAACTTCACGATACCCATATATTTAATAAATTTACTATGTTGATATATATATTACATAATATCAATTACCCATTTAATGAATATATTTATCTAGCCCATGGGTGTCATAATGAAGTATTCAAATTTATTCTATATAACCATGATTTTTAATTACTTGAAATTTTAATCACCTTCGTATTGGATATATCCACTAATTACTATATAATTACCATGATATTTTTCCTATATTATAAATTATGTCATGAATATGACATAGATCACAGTTTACATGTTACAATATAAAATAATATTTCTTTTGGGAATATCGTTAACTATGATAGGGTGATATCATAAAACCACTTCCAAATACATATAATATAATAAGATATAGATATGAATCAATCATTATTATATTTGGTAACCATATTCTATGAATAACATGGAATTGATGGCTCTTCTTCCATGTAAGTGTAACATTATCATTGAAATTTAATATTATCAAATGTATAAATAATCAAATGTTATTAAGTATTAACTACATGAATTATCTAAAGGAATTAAATTCATTATAACCAAATGTTTTACGTAAATATTTATTAATTTTTTATTAAATGCATAACAGGCTTAAATAAATGACACCCTAAATAAAAAGTACAAAGTCTATGATAATAGAGTCCAACATTATGGTTGATTATCCTTTACAAAAATCACACTTATACTTCTACTTTTACCTTGAAATATAATATCATATCATGGTGTATAGTATAATCCTACCATAATATTGATTGGATCATGTTAATGATATTCAGGAAGAAATTAGGGATAGTTTATAGATTTTACAATTTTCATTTATTGGCCTTTTAGTTCTAATAACATTTCATACTCCTTTAGAAGTTTATTATTTGTCGAATCAATTATTTATTTTCTAGGGCCATATGGGTTTGAAATATATTCCAATATTTTCACTCTTTTTCTATATATTTATTTTTTATATGATATGAGGATACATTTATAGTGACCCATAATTTTTCCCGATGGAATTTACCCTCAGAATATAAAGATGTAGCATATTTGTTAATATTATATTATATAATCCACACACACCATATTTTAAAATAACTATAATTATTATATTAATTTCCAAATTAAGTTTGGTGAATAAATATTTCTATGAGAACAAAAACTATAACAATGGAAAAATTGAAAATATGAAAATAATGGAAGAAAATTTTTAACCTACTCAATCCCCTTGAATAATCTTACTCAAGAAGAACACTATAGAAATGAATCAGAATATTAGTAACACAGTATAAATATTAAAAATGAATATATATATTCCATTGATAAAAAATAGAATGTAATGGTGAATGAATTAAATATGTGGTATTTTTTAGGATACGATGAACCCAAATGACCATTGAAAATATTAATGTTGTAATATTAATCTAACTATTGGAATAGTAAACTAACCAATGAAATATGAATCTGTCTATTAAGAATATTAAAATGACTATTAGAATATTATTATCCACTATAAATTTTTAATATACTATTTAGTTATCTTATAAAATGAAAATATTATATATTTATATCATTGTACATGTAAATAAATTTTTATAAATAAAATATAAAGTGTTTTATTTTTTTTAACACATAAATGTTTTATTTGCGTTTTTTTAATAAATGTAATTATTTAAGATAATGTTTATTTTTATAAAATGTATTTTTAAATTAATATTATGTTACGTTATCAGGATAATACAATTTTATGAGGCCATAAGTAATTTCTCAAAGGGTTTGAAAAATGATCAAAATATTAATTTTTTATTTTTCATATAAACGAGGACTCTATTTAAAGATTAATTTTCTTATATTTATAAAATTATTTTTCAAAAAATTGAATTCATTTTTTCAATAAAAATACATAAAATGGTTTGGGTAATTTTTTGGTTTTTTTCAAAAATAGATTAATTTTTTTCATTGATGAAATACAATAAAAAATATATTTAATTGTAATATCTAAATACATGATTTTTGGAGTCATATAAGATGTAAGAACACATTATTTTGAAATAAAATTCTCAATATACTATATATATTCCAAATAATATATACCATTGGTAGGTTTTAATTAAAATAAAAATCCAATAATTATAATATTCCAAATCACCCTTCACATCCCCTTATAAATATCACCCCACAAAACCTCTCTATTTACACCTTATAAGACTTTTATCTATCCAAATACCTACCCAATTCACATCCCAATACTCTTCCTAATGTCTTAGTGCTTCTCGTCTCACAAAAATACTAGTTCAAGGATCTTTAAGGGGTATTCTAAGTGGATACAACCAAAAGAAGATGTAAGATTTTGAATGATCTCATTAAATTTTATTCGTCCTCTACCACCCCCATAGGATCTATATTAAAATAAAAAATTAGTATCATAAGTATAATAATAAATATATATATTATTAAAATGTCTTAATATCAATCATATACACTCAATTCATTGGTTTCAAAAATGAGAATGTTATTTACAATTTGGTTGGTTAACCGCCTACATGAATAACACACTTCCTTTTTCTCCACCACCTTCAATAATGTTTATAGAAATATACTTCATATTAAATGATAAATTAATAAATATAGTATAAATTATTTAATGTTTTGGAAGTAATATTTATAAACAATATTAAATAAAATAACTGGTTTTTGATGGTTGGTAAAACTACCCAAATGAACTAATCACATAACATTAATTTTTTTAGGGAATCATACCTATTTAGGAACAGAGAAGTATATTTGGGATCATTTAAATTTACATAATAACATGAATACTATTTAATTTGAATTATATAATTTTATTCTTCCTTTATAATAACATCAATAATTATCTATATGTGATCTGAACATGGAACCATGAATCTTACACCCTTAAAAAAGTGAAATTAAAATTTATATCACATTGAAATAGTTATAAATAAACAAAATAAAATCATTATAAAACAATTATAGATGTAAATGGTTTTTAAATATGTAATTAATGAATATAAATTGATTACTCAGGACATTAAGTGAATGTGAAGAATGATTCTAGAATATAGGGTAATAGATCTATATGAACCACCCTTTTTTATTTGGGTGATGACCTTTCTCTCGATAACTCACATTATATTTCTTTTAAATGTTATTTAATTCTTATAATTTATGTATATATTTCACTTAAATATATACCTTCCTTAATATACCTCCCTTTTATGGATTAATACATTCCTTATATTCATATCTCAAATGCCTTCTTTAAATCCAAAAACTGATTAAAGGGAACTTTTTCATACCTTAATCCTTTTGTGTGAAAATAATTTAAAGACATCATTACCATTAATTATATTTTAAAATAATGGAATATTTTATATATAACCTATCTATTTTAACTCTTCTTTTAAAATAAAATTCTATACATGATCTTTCTCTAAAAATTATTTAATTTATTCTTTAAAGCACTCTTTTGACAGTATATTTCAATACCCAATTATCTACCTTTAATCATGGATTTTTTTTCCAAATAAAAACAATATTTTGAGTCCCATTATTATTTTCACATATATTAACATCAAAAATATTTTCTTTCTTATTTTCTTAATAATCATTATGAAATCTTATTTGATTATGATATGAGAAAATATTATGCAACCCCTTTCCTTCTATGAGGAATTATTATTCTTATGAATAATGATTGATTTAATTTTATGGAACAAAAAATTAATATACATGATATAATGTGAAATCCATGATATAACTATAATTCATTGGGTAATGTTTTTTCCTCATGGTATTTTATTTTTGGGATTTAGAAATGAGCCTAATCTATGATGGTTTTTTTCTAACCATGTGATATTGTCATAGAAGTTTTCCTATACTTATTCTCATTTCATGCTTTATGTTGTAGCCACATTCCTATTTTCTCCTAATATAATGATACCATTTTCATTATTTTTTGTATCCATATGAATATTCAGGAATTTTTTCCTTGATGATATCTTGTTAAGTTAATTCACTCACATGTTACTCTTTGTTATAATGTTTATTTCCCTAATATGATTTATAGCTCAAGCCTTTATTTTAAATATTACAAAGGTTTTTTATGATGTTTTAGTATATCAAAGGTATTTAGGAGATTATTTATGAGAATAAAATAAAATTTTATATTTTAGTTTCCAATTGATGTATTATGAACCTAGTCCTCTAAATACACTAGAGATCATGATCGTTGGGTTGTTTTATTGGATATTTAAGTTAAAAATCATGTAATAACATGTGGAAAAGGATTAAGTCATTGTATCTGGTATCAAATAATGGTATAGTTATTTTTAGGTATTATGAATAGAATCACATAGTGATAACCCTATGGATATGTCTATGTATTGGAGGATTTTATATTGTTTTAGGGAAGTATAAAGCCAGTTGTTTTTGTGAAATTACATACATATATGAATAATATAAGTGGGTATGGATCTATAATAGTTTTATGAAGAGGTAATAACCCTGAAAAAATTGAATTGGTTATTAACTTTATTGGGACTTGTTTCAAGGAAAATAGGCATTACCATACACATGGTTTAGCACTCCCAAATTATATGATATGGGAAATTCACAAAATCATTATGAACTATTATTAAGGGATTTTATAGATTGTTAGGTTATAAAACATAATTGGGAAAAATAACATTTAAACTCTATATTAAAATCTAGAGACCCATAAGTTTGTGTTGGTCGGAGTGGATAATCAAGAGGGGGTGAATTGAGTTCCAATTAAAATTTCTGTTAAAATATTGTCTATTAAAATCACCCAATTTATAAAACAAGTTAAACTGTAGTTAATTTATACAGATTGTAAATGTTCACTTAGCTTCTCAAAGATTGATTAGGTCTTAGTTAATTTAACCACAATATTAAACTAACTTTTGAAACTAACCTACTGATTTACAATAAGTGTAAAAACTTACTAATTTAACTATCAAAGTAACTTTAAAATGGTTTTTTATTTCAAAGTAACAGTAGTGGAATATAAAAGATATATTTATTATACTTAAAACTTAAACTAAATATGCACAGAAGATATAACAAGAGGTTTAGTCTCAAGTCGAGACTTAGTCCTCTCAAATTTATATAAATATGATCCACACCCTGGATCGGGGTTAACAACAGTTTACAAAACTGTCTAGGCAACAGAGGGACCTCTACCACAGTTCTTCATGGGAAAAAAACAAAGACCAGGCCACACAAGGACCTCTTCCATAGTTGTCATGGGTAAACAAGAGTTAAGAGTTTTGGAGTCAGGATCTTGATAACCACCAGTTTAGTGCAGGAGATAGTGTGTGTGTGTGTGTAAGATATACAAAGTACACCAAACTGCTCGAAAGTAAATAAACAAATCACTTAGAGAGAAAATATAAGATTTTAGAAAGCTCTAGTGATTAGCAATGTAGCTCTGGACTCATTGGATTCAGAAAAAATGCTTTTGAGTTCTTCTCTGGTTTTTCTGTTGAAAAACAGAGTGTCGTAGTCTAGCTTGTGTTATAAAGGAGTGAAGATGTTCTCTTGAATTCAGTTCCTCCAGTAGTGTATGATTTCATGTGTTGGAACTTCTTTGAGGATCGTTCAATGTCTTCTTCATAGTTGTGCTCAGGATTGTTCTTCGGTTCAGTACAGAGCACTTCATATGTGTTGTGTAATGTATATCGAGGCAACTTATACTTTTTACTGTAGCTGAGACTTCTTTTTATTCCATGAGAACCGACAATAGGAATGGATCCCTTTCCATATGTAAGAGGTAATGTTTCCTGACATGCCAACAACTATCATTAAATAACATTAATTGCATTAAAAACATCAAATATGACTGTTAGCATTATTTAATTAATATTGACAAAAAGTTAAGAAACAGTATCACAGTGATTATGTAAACGATGTCTTCTTCACGGTATGGTCTTCACAGTATGTGGTTCATGGTATGTGCTTCATGGTGTCTCCATGTCACGGTTTCTATCTCACGGTGTCTGAGTCACGGTGTGTCCTTCATGGCGTCTGGGTCACTGTGTCTAGCTCAGGGTGTCTGAGTCACGGTGTGTCCTTCACGGCATCTGGGTAACGGTGTGTCATTCACGGTGTCTGGGTCACGGTGTGTCCTTCACGATGTCTAGGTCACAGTGTCTATCTAAATGTGACTGTGTCTTGCACACAGTCTATCTTACTGTGTCAAACATCACGGTGTCACTATACTTGGACAAATATGTTTATTTAGACTTAAACAATAATATGCAGAATATGGAATAAGCTTAATTATTAGAGAGTAAGAGAAGTTAAAACATAAATATAAAGGCTTGATAATATAAGTGATATTTGTGATCATGCATAATACTTGTAAATAATAAAGAGAGTAATTAACATCAATAAGATTTTCTATCATTAAAACATGATGTGAAACTACTATTGAGATGTGAGATCATTAGCAATATGTGCAATTATGATTGAGATTAATTAACAGTAATAAGATTGGTGATCATTAAAACGTGATTAATACATGAGGATTCCAACAATCTCCCCCTTTTTTATTATCACAAATCATGTATATTCAAAATATAAATGAAGTGCAACATCAAAGAAACTAGCATATTAGAATAACAAAATTAGAGAATAATAGATTCGATAATAACATATCTCATTATAGTACTGATACTTTGCCTTTGTCTCCCCCTTTGGGGATTATTAGAGAGAAATGGAGTGAAACACTACATTTGTTAGTAAGAAGGTTTAGAATAAAACATACAGGGTAAATACAAAGAGGAAACAACAAAAGACATCCCATCAAAAAGAAAACAGTCCCTCGAGTCTTCAGGGATCGACCTTTTCCTTGCATTTAGCAGCAGCAGGAGCAGGGGCTGATGTAGAATAAGTCATAGATGTGGTAGACAGAGAGGGTAAGGGTAGACCTTCAAAAACAGATGGAGCCAAAGTAGGAGCATTAGAAGATATAGGCTATGGTTGGTCAATAATGACTGGCTGGATCTGAGAAAGAGCTTGACTGACCGACATGGCAGTTGAGACGAGGGTAGGTAGACCTGTTCTAAGGGGTGCAGCAGCTAGAGAAACAATAGCAGTACTATGCACATGAAGATATGGATTCAAAATATTGATGAAATCAGAAATGACTTCTCCACCATATTTCATAGCCTTTTCAAAATCATCCTTATTCTCCATGAATTTGTCCAACAATATGGTGAACTCTGTAAGCTTCTGAACATGAGCTTCAAAAGCTTGAGTCACAGGAGGGATTTTCAGGTTTTCCACAACATACTTAAAGTGATTTGTCATATCACTTTTAGAGAAAATTTGGGTAAGATAAAAATCTATCTTCTTGGTGATCTCCTGTTGACCATCATTGGATATCTTAGAATGGATCAGGACAATATCAAGTGCTCTATCACTGTTCTTCATAACTTCATCTAGAGGAGAAAGATCTAAACCACTGAAAACAATTTGAATTTCTTCCTTGATTGTGGATCTAAATATAGAAGCATCCAAAGAAGGTCTGGAGGTCTGACCAGAGGTAGAATAAGCCTTGACAGCTTCAGTTAGAACATTCAGCTGTTTTAAAACTTTCTGCAGACATCCAGTGTACTCATATGTGAGCTTATTCAGATTTTCTATAAGCTCCCTCATTCGTTGCAACATCTTTGTGTGTCTTGTTCCAATCTTCTCATCAAAAGATAGCAGACAAGGATGCACTTGAGACACAATCTCTCTAGAAAGGGTGGAATCAGTTGGTTCAGGACAAGTAGCAACAGGTGTAGGGGCAGAAACAGGAGCAGGCACAGGCTCTAATCTTAAAGACAGTTCTGATTGTAGGTTTTCCACCAAACCTTTCAAATTTGAAACATCAGCACTAAGCAACCTATTTTCAACCCTGACTTCTTGAATATCACAGATCATCCTCGGTTGAATATGCAAAATAATGTTTTCCAGCAGAATTGAGGCATTTTCTTGACTTAACTGAGTCACATGACGAGGTTGAGTGGATAAAATCTTCTCAACAACAGCCAAGATAGTTTCTCCAAAGACTTTCAAATCATCTTTAGTTAAAAAAGAGTGTTTCTTAGGTAAGAGTGCAGGTGAAGGTAGGGGAGAAGGTTCTGGTTGCGGTTCAGATTCATATTCATACTCAGATTCTGATTCAGATTGAGGCTCTGGTTCTGGTTCTGGTTTTGGATTTGGATGAGCTATAGACTTCAGTTGAAACAAAGAAGAGAGGTCTATACCATTTTTAGTCACTTTATGTGACTCACTCACATCATAAAAACTTGGAAATTCATACTGAGTGTACAAAGAATATGTGACAGTAGGTTGAGATGTTTCAGTAGATCTAGCTTCTATAATCTCAAGGTTTTGAGGTTCCTCCCCCTCAAAATGTTCTTCCATTTCAGATTCTTGAGGATCAGGACTTATGTCATGATCCACGAGATCATCTCTAATCTCTTCAGCAAACTCTTTCCTTGCCAGATAAAAGGCAATTTCCATCCTCTCTTCAGTAGAGGGTATGTAATCAGGAATTGACTATTCCACAGGCAGTTCTTTCAGATTGGCTTGATTTTCAACAGGGAGTTCTTCTACAACAGGATTTGTCTCCACCATTTTTTGCTGCTCTAAATCAGGAAAAACCAATTTTCTTACATCCGTAGGATGAGTTTCTGGATTGAAATCCTCACTAGAATTAGGAGCTTCTTCTTATCTAAAAACAACAACACCTTCCTCTCTTGAAGGAATTTCAATAGGAACATCAGCAGGGACAACGGTCCTTTCTTTCTCAATAGGAGATGCTTCCTCTTGAGGTATTTCAGCCTCTTCTCTAGTTGGTACTTCAGCTACCACTTCCTCTTCTTCTTCTTCTTCTGAATATTCAGCCACTTCATCTGGTTCCAAACCAGGATCTTCTAGGTTCTTAGGTCTTCTTGGATAATCAACAGGATTAAACTTCATATACAATTGATCATTATCCTCAAACCGTTTCTCCTCCCAGGGGTTCCATTTAATTTTCAACCTTTTAATGATAGGCTTGGATAAGCAGAAATCAAATTTCTCTAGCTTTCCTTCATTCAGTCCAACAACTCCTTTTGCAACTAGCATGGCTGAAATCATCCTTGAGTAAAACAAAGAGGTGGATTTGGAAGTGACTTTAATCAGCTCACATATATGGTTAATAACATACATGCATAGGTTGTTCTTATGGCCATTATTCAACAGGTGAATCAGGAACACATCCTGATACTTCATCACAACAAAATCCCTTTTTCTGGGACTAATCAAAATTTGAACAAACTTGAATAGTAGTTTAGTTTCTCCATCTAGCACTACAGTTATAACCCTTTGCTTGGTGCCATTGCCAGTTAAGGTTTCCAAGGCATTTTCCAGATCGAAGATGTCAGATGATGGAGGGGGGTCTCTCTGGTAATCCTCAAAAACTTCTTCATGAGTAATCCTTAGGAATGCAGCCCACAGCCTCGAAGAGAATGAACACTTTTTTCCATTTATCCTGCTTGTCACCATTTATATTTCTCCAAAATCGAAGGAAAACTTCACATATTGGTATAATTGAGATACCAAACTTGGATAAATAGGTCGATATTTTCTAGAGAACCATTCAAACCATCCTTGTTCTATTACGATTTTCAGGATTAAAGACTTACTAGACAACAGCCACTCGGGGTAAGCCTTATTTTTAGGAACTACGGTACGGTTAACCAAGTTTGGGTTCAGGGGTCCTTCAGGTGCTATCCTCATTAATCCCTTCTATTTCTTCGAGTGGAACTTCTCAGATGAGGGTGAAGACAGACGCTTCCTCCTAGGCATCCACTGAAGGTTCAGGCAAGAGAGGAGAAGGTTTTTAAGAATGAGAAGATTCAGGAGAGAGTTCGGGTAAGGAATTGAATAAAACCCTTAAGTTTTATCATTTGGGAATGTCAAACATCATAAAAACAAAAACGCATGAAATCAAATAGTGGTGAAATAAAAATTACAATGATACGGGTTAAAATAAGAGTATAAATAATCTTCACGGTGAGACAGTGACCATTCTGTGTAGTCACAGTGAGACAACTGGTGGTCGTCACGGTAAGATAGTTAAGTGACATACCATGATTACAAGGTGTTAAACTGTGAGACCGTAAGCATGAAACAGTAACTTAGAAATAGTGACCATGAAACTGTAAGGTAAAATAGTAAATTATTAACCAGTAAGACTAGTAAGATATCTACTTATGATTAATCATACCAAGATCATGTATGATGTAGTCTAATATTTCATAAATTAATTGTTTAGTGAATATATTAGCAAGTTGATATTCAGTACCAATGAATTCTAAAGTGATATCACCTTTTTGATAATGATCCCTCAAAAAGTGATGTCTTACATCAATATGCTTTGTCCTAGAATGTGAAAAAGGATTCTTAGAAATGTTAATAGCACTTGTGTTGTCACAATTTATTGGGACATGCCGGAATTGATATCCATAGTCTAGTAATGTGTGTTTCATCCACAAAATTTGCGCACAACAACTACCAGAAGCTATGTATTCATCTTCTGCAGTAGATAATGCAACATAAATTGTTTTCTTACTACACCATGATACTAGTGACTTGCCTAAAAGGTGACATGTTCCAGAGGTTCTTTTTCTATCTATCATACATCCAGAAAAATCAGCATCATAATAACTAACTAGTTCAAATGATTGTCCTTTTGGATAGAACAGACCTAAATTGGGAGTATGCTTGAGTTATTTGAAAATTCTCTTCACAGAATTCAGATGTGACTCTTTAGGGTTTTCTTGAAAATGAACACATACATACACTAAACATAATATTAGGATGACTAGCAGTCAAGTAGAGTAGACTTCCAATCATTCCTCTATAAGTGGTTTGATCAACATATTTATCATCATCATCAAGATCCAACGTACAGGTTGTACTCATGAGAGTGTCACTACTTTTTTTGCTATCTAATACAAAAATTATTAAAAGATCTCTAGTATATTTACTTTTAGTTAAAATAATTCCATCATCATTTTGAAAGATTTGAAATCCCAGGAAAAATTTGAGTTCTCCCATTAAACTCATCTCAAATTCATTTTGCATCATTTAATAAAAATCTGTACATTGGTAATTTCATGAAGATCCAAAAATAATATCATCTACATAAATTTGTACAACTAAAACATCTTTAGATATTCTTTTTATAAAAACAGTAGGATCAGCTATACCTTTTTTAAAACCTTTAGAAATTAGAAAAGTACTTAATCTGTCATACAAAGCTCTTGGAGCTTGTTTTAAACCATATAAAGCTTATGATAATTTGAAAATATGATTTGGAAAATGAGGGTTTGAAAATACATGTGGTTGTCCAACAAAAACATCCTCACCAATATATCCATTTGAGATTGCACTCTTAACATCCATTTGATATATTTTGAAATTTAGATGTGCTGCATAAGCAAGTAGAATTCTTATGGCTTCTAATCTAGCTACAGGAGAAAAAGTCTCCTCATAGTCAATTCCTTTTTTTTTTGACTGTAGCCTTGTGTAACTAACCTAGCTTTGTATCTAACTATATTTCCATATTCATCTACTTTATTTCTAAACACCCATTTAGTTCCTATGGTGAAATTGTCCTTAGGTTTTTCAACAAGTTTCCAACATTTATTTATTTCAAATTGATTGATTTATTCTTGCATATCAATTACTCAAAATTAATCATTAATGGAATCATCAATGTTCTTAGGTTCAAGATGTGACAAGAAGGCTTGATGTTCAACCTGATTTCTTAGAGAAGCTCTAATCTGTGTCCCTCTATCCGGATTTCCTAAAACAGCATCTAAAGGATGATTCATTAGAATTCTAGTTGATCTAGTAAATGTAGGACTAGAAATTTCAGGTTCATCTATAGGTTCGGGTTCATTAGGATCAGATTTTGGAATAAGTCCAGAACTGGTTGTCTTTACAGCAAATTCATTGATTTTATCATTAAGGTACAGAACAGATAAATCTTCTTCAATATTTTTAAGAGAGGTTTTAGACTCATGTGGATCAGTTTCATCAAATTTGATGTGAACAGATTCTTCCACACACTTGGTTCTCTTATTGAAAACTCTATAGGCTTTACTAGTTATAAAATATCCTAAAAATATTACTTCATCACTCTTAGAAGCAAACTTGTCCAGATTATCCTTTGTATTGAGAATAAATACTTTGCAACCAAAGACTCTAAAGTAACTAACTTTGGGTTTTCTATTATTCCATAACTTATATGGGGTCTTCTTAAGAACTGGTCTAATTAAGACTCTATTAATAATGTAACAAGTTTTATTCACAGCTTCAGCCCAAAAGTAAATAGGCGGGTTATACTCATTAAGCATAGTTCGTGCAATTTCTTGTAGGGTTCTATTCCTTCTTTCTACTACACCATTCTACTCAGGTGTCCTAAGAGCAGAAAAGTTATGATTATAGCCATCGTGTGAGCAATAAGTTTCAAAGTCTTGATTTTCAAACTCACGACCATGGTAACTTCTCATAGTTTTAATCTTAAGTCCACTAAGATTTTATACAGATTTGGAGTATTTAACAAAGTAAGAACAGGATTCACTTTTGTGAGTTAAGAAGTATACCCAAGTATATCTAGAAAAGTAATCTACTACTACATAGACATAGTGCTTCCCATTTAATCTAGAAATATTAGATGGTCCAAACAGATCCATGTGAACCAACTCGAGTGGTTGAGAAGTTGAAACTTCTTTCTTTGGGTTGAAAGAGATTTTGTGTTGCTTTCCCTTTTGATAGGGATTACACACTTTGTCATTTGGAAACTCAAGTTTGGGTAAGTCTCTAACTAAGTTCTTCTTAGTCAGTTTTCTAAGTGAGTGTATATTGCAGTGTCATAATCTCTTATGCCATAACCAAGACTCTTTATGAAAAGAATTTAAACAAGTAACATTTTGCTTAGCTAGAGAATTCAGATAAACAACATAAATATTATCCTTTCTCAAAGCAGAAAATACTAAAACATTTTTATAATTAAAAACATTACAGGAATCATTTTCAAAATTCACATTAAAACCATCATCACACAATTGGGAAATACTTAACAGATTATATTTAAGTCCATCAACAAATAAAACATTAGAAATTAAAACTGAATTAGTGCTACCAATTTTCCCTAGGCCGATGATCTTTCCTTTAGAATTATCACCAAAGGTGACATAGACTCCATCAACCTTTATTAAACTCTTGAAGCATGAGTAATCCACAGACATATTTCTTGAACATCCACTGTCCAAATACCATGTCTTCCTCTGGGAACTCTTCAAGCATGTTTCCTACAAAACATATTTAGATAGAATATGATTTTGGTACCCAGGTCTTCTTGGGTCCAGACATGTTAGCAATCAATGATTTTGGTACCCAAATTTGTCTTATGGGTCTCATATAATTTACAGAATCAAAATATTTTGAGATATAAAATATATTTGATTTTTAACTATGTGAATAACTAGTTGAATCAAATGAATGTCCGGAACTAGAACTAGCAGTATTCTGTCCAGATTTAGGAATAAATCTATTCTTAGTAATCTGTCTCCGTCCAGGTTTGTATCTTATTCCAGTAGTGTATTTAGGTGCCACTTGATTTCATAGAATTTTAGTTAGATTGTTCTTTCCATTTCTGAACTTCTCTAAGCCCTTTCTATGTTGTTCATTTGACATTTTCAGTTCAGTTTTTTCCTTTATCGGTTGAGCATTTTTCTCTTTTTCAACAGTAAGTTCAGTTTTAACAGTTGTAGTGAGAGCATGTTGTTTCTTCAATGATTTTTATTTATCCTTAAGTTCATTACATGTATCTTCCAGCATATTAAAATATTCAAATAATTTATCACTATTCATGTTTTCAGAATCCGAATTAGATTCAGTTCTAGAATAATAGGAATTTAATGCAGGAGTATCTAAGGTTACCTCATATGTGTTTTTCATGAAACACATGTTGGCACGTTTCTTTTCAGAATCAGACATTTTAGATTCACTTGTTTTGTCTTTTAAATCACTCCAAGTTGGTTTCATTGCTTTCTTGTACTTATTGTCCGTATAGTCATATTTCTTCTTGTATTTTAGATTTGGGCAGTCTTCTTTAATGTGTCCCTTTCTTTTTCACTCGTAGCAAAAAACTTCATCACTTTTATCTGGATTTTTCTAGTCCTTCTTCAAATTTCCCTTATTGTCATACTTTCTCTTGTAATTTGATTTTATGAAAATTTTCTTCTTCCAATAAAATTTCTTAAACCTTCTGGCTATTTGAGTCGTTTCAGCATCACTATCAGAGTCTGAACTTTCACTTGTTGAACTATCAGTTTGTATTTGATATTTTTCTTTGTCCTTGCTCTTTGAAGTAGTAGTCTTAAAAGCCAATGATTTACTTTTTGGTTCATCATCTTCCTCCTTATTCACCTTGATTTCTTCCTCATACATCATAATCTTACCGATCAACTCTTTGATAGGTAGAGCTCCAATGTCACATGACTCTCTGATTGAAACAGATGTGCCTCTCCATCGGTCTAGTAGACACCTCAATATCCTCATAATTTGTTCCTTTGTTGGAACAACCTTTCCAAGTGAACTCGTTGTATTGACTATCTCATTGAACCTGAGATAAATATCATAAATAGTTTCATCAGTCTTCATTTTAAAATTATCATATTTAATAGTATATGTATTTAATCTCATTTATTTAACATTAGTTGTTCCCTCATGAGAAACACCCAAAGTATCCCATATTTCAAAAGCAGTTTTACAGGAAGATATTCTATTAAATTATTCATCTCCTAAAGCACAGTGTAGGGAATTCATATCTTTATAATTATTATTGTAAGCAGTATTTCTGAGTTTATCCCAAATTATTTTTCGGTTTTTAGAATTTTATATTGAGACTCTATAGAAGTCCAAATATCAAAACCCATACTTTCCAAATGAATTTTCATTTTTAGCTTCTGTTGGGTATAGTTTGTACCATTAAAGAAAAGTGGTCTGTTGGTAGTAGTACCCTCAAGTCTATTATCAATAGCTAGTTTTTAGAAAGTAAATTTGAAGAGATAAAAGATAAAACTAACATAAATTTAATATCTTTAAAGATGCAACTAAACTCACAGTTGAAAAACAGAGTATTTCAAAAATCCTTTAACAAAAACAACCTCTGATACCAAATGTTGGTCGGAGTGGATACTCAAGAGGGGGTGAATTGAGTTCCAATTAAAAATTTTGTTAAAATATTGTCTATTAAAATCCCCCAATTTATAACACAAGTTAAACTGTAGTGAGTTTATACAAATTGTAAATGTTCACTCAGCTTCTCAAAGATTGATTAGGTCTCAGTTAATTTGACCACAATATTAAACTATCTTTTGAAACTAACCTATTGATTTACAATAAGTGTAAACACTTACTAATTTAACTATAAATGTGACTTTAAAATGGTTTTGTATTTCAAAGTAAAAGCAGCAGAATATAAAAGATATATGTAGTATAATTTAAACTTAAACTAATAATGCACAGTAGATTTAACAAGAGGTTCAGTCTCAAGCCGAGACTTAGTCCTCTCAAATTTATATAAATTTGATCCACACCCTGGATCGGGGTTAACAACAGTTGACAAAACTATCCAAGCCACACAGGGACCTCTACCACAATTCTTCGTGGGAAACAAAACAAAGACCATGCAACATAAGGACCTATTCCACATTTGTCGTGGGTAAACACGAGTTAAGAGTTTTGGAGTGAGGATCTTGATATCCTCTAGTTCAGTGCATGATACATTGTGTGTGTGTGTGTAAGATATACAGAGTACACCACACTGATCGAAATTAAATAAACAAATCACTTAGAGAGAACAGATAAGAGTTTAGAAAGCTCTAGTGATTAGCAATGCAGCTCTAGACTCGTTGGATTCGGCAGAAATGCTTCTGAGTTCTTCTTTGGTTTTTCTATTGAAAAACAGAGTGTCATAGTCTAGCTTGTGTTCTGCAGGAGTGAAGATGTTCTCTTGACTTCAGTTCCTCCAGTAGTGTAGGATTTCATGTGTTGGAACTTCTTTGAGGATTGTTCAATGTCTTCTTCATAGTTGTGCTCAGGATTGTTCTTCGGTTCAGTACAGAGCACTTCACATGTGTTGTGTAATGTATATTGAGGCGACTTCTACTTTTTACTACAGCTGAGACTTCTTTTTATTCCATGAGCACCGACAATAGAAATGTATCCATTTGCATAAGTTTTAGGTACAGTTTCCAGACATGCCAACACCTATCATTAAATAACATTAATTGAATTAAAAACATCAAATATGACCGTTAGCATTATTTAATTAATATTGAAAAAAGTTAAGAAATGGTGTCACAATGATTATATAAATTGTGTCTTCATCACGGTATGGTCTTCACGGTATGTGGTTCAAGGTATGTGCTTCACAGTGTCTACATGTCATGGTGTCTAGCTCATAGTGTCTGAGTCACGGTGTGTCCTTCATGACGTCTGGGTCATGGTGTCTAGCTCACGGTGCCTGAGTCATGGTGTGTCCTTCACGGAATCTGGGTCACGGTGTTTCCTTCACGGTGTATGGGTCACGGTGTGTCCTTCACGATGTCTGGGTCACGGTGTGTCCTTCACGGTGTCTTTCTGACTATGACTATGTCTTGCACACAGTCTGTCTTTCTGTGTCCAACATCACGGTGTCTTTATACTTGGACAAATATCTATATTTAGACTTAAATAGTAATTTGCAGAATATGGATTAAGCTTAATTATTAGAGAGTAAGAGAAGTTAAAACATAAATATAAAGTCTTGATAATATAAGTGAGATTTGTTATCATGCATAAGACTTGTAAATAACAAAGAGAGTAATTAACATCAATAATATTTGATATCATTAAAACATGATGTGTAATTATTATTGAGATGTGAGATCATTAGAAAGATCTGCAATTATGATTGAGATTAATTTACAGTAATAATATTTGTGATCATTAAAATGTGATTAATGCATGAGGAGTCTAACAGTTTTCATTTAAATTTCATATTTAAGTAATTCCTTATATGTTCATATTTTCCCAATTTAAATAAATTTTAGTTTTAATATTATCAATCCTATGTTTGTTTTAGATATTGTAAATGAATAGAACTAGAATAAAATAGTTAAAGGCGTTCACATTATCAAATCATGAGATAAAAATAACATATATTTTTATTTTTATTCATATTCCTTTGTATCTTTCAATTTTAGTTGAAGTATTTAAACCCCCCTCAAAACATATGGGTTAAGCTATCTGTGAAAATAAAAAATGTAGAAATTTTTACATTCTAGGTATATAAATATTCCCTCATCAATTTTGGAGTATTGGAACTCCCAAAAAATAATTCCTTGCATTGTATAGTGGAATTTTATACAATATTAGGCATATATTGGTTTTCCTTATATAAATATAACATCAACATTTGGGAGAGGGAGATCCCCCTTCACATCCCAAGTCATCCTCCGATTTTTTACAAGTGTATGTAGGATGTTCAATCTCATTTGGAATATTTATATCATGACTAGATATTATTTCCTTATGATAAAGTATATATAAAACAAATTATTAAGATCATGGATTGATTATAAGTACATTGTGTGGGATTACACTTATATATTCCCTAAAGAATTGTCTTCTCTTCCTCCTGACTAGGAGGTTGAGTTCTCAATTGAACTTGTACCTAGATCTCTTACTATATCCATAATCCCTATAGAATGACCTCCATTAATTTATAAGAATGAAAGAAGAGTTACCCAAATAATCTAGATATAGATTTTATACACACAAGTGTTTCACTATGGGGTTTGTTAATCCTCTTTTTCAAAAAGGATGGTTCAATTCACCACTACATTGATAATCCTGACCTTAAAAAAATAATTAGAATGAACAAGTATCCACTTCCATGGATAGATGTATTATTTTATCAACTATATGGGGCCCAATATTTTTCAATGGTGGACCTTCATTATGGATATCACAAATTAAGGATAAAGATGGAAGATATTCTAAGTAATTCATTTCGAACAATGTATATACATTATCAGTTTATAGTGATTATATTTGGACTCACTAATCCCCTAGAAATATTTATGCTCATAATATATATAGCAATTATATATTACCTTTATTAATATGTGGTAGTATTTATATATGATATTCTGATAAAATTCAATAGTAAGAAAGATCACAAAGTAAATTTTAATATTGTAATAAAGAATTTTTGAAAGTCGAAGATATATTAAAAGTATAGTAAATGTGTGTTTTGGAAGGATGAAGTATCATTATTGGAAACTTCTAACTAAAAACAGGATATATATAGACTCTTATAAGATACATTCAATTGAAGAGTGGCCTACACCATCATCTGAAATAGAGATACGTAGTTTCCATAGACTATCTTGGTATTACATATTAATTATGAGAGTATTTAATTTTTTTTCAATCCCTCTAACCAATATAACATAAAAGTGAGTAAATACTGTTTTCATTGATGAATGTGAAGAAATAATTATAGAATTAAAAAATGTCTTATCCCTACACTGGACCTCAAACATCCCTTTCAGTAGGGAACTTTTCATGGAATAAAATGATTCTTAAAATAATGGATTGGGATGTGTACTGATGTATAATGATAAATTTATAGCATACGCCTCAATGCATTAGAAATATCATGAGTAGAGATATCCATTGAATGATTAAGAGTTTGATGAAGTGGTTTTCACATTGAAAATCTTGTGTCATTGTCATTATGGAAGAAATTTGAAATATATAGGGAACCAAAGATCTAAACTATATGTCTACATATAAGGACATTAATATGTGCTACTGAAGATGGTTAAAATTGTTCAAGGACAATAATTGATAAATTAACTACCATACAATGAAAGAAAAAAATTGGAATATTCTCTAAGTAGAATGGATTCAGTAATCTTATCGATGATAATTAATGAGATGGATCTAGTAATATTAGACATGTAAAGGGTAGATATATAAATCATACAGAAAGGAACACAATTCCTCGATTCTTAAATAATTTTTCAATCATCCCTTTTGAATAAGATAATGGATTGTCAGATAGATGGGGTGTAAATTTAGAATAAGGAGGAATATATGAGAAAAGGGAAATAATTATTGTCTAAAATTTATGTAGAATGAGTTTAAGAGTTGGTTCATTACTATGTGTACCATCAAATATTATGATAAATAAATATTTACTGACTGATACTCATTTCTCTACAATCTCCATCCACTGAGGGGGTATAAAGATGTATTGAGATCTCAAAGAGCACAATGGGAGGGAAAATATTAAGAATGAGATCATAAAATTTATATAACAGTTATTGGTATGTCAACTCCTGAAGGATGAATGGAAAAAATTCCAAATGGATTATGCAACCATTACCCATACATACATTAAAATTGGAAAACATCTCCATCAACTTTGTCACTGGACATATGAATTCTTCCAGATGCGATAATGCAATATGTGTTTTGGTCAACCATATTATAGTGAGTTCTCATTTCGTAATTATTCGAGAGATATTATCACTCAATCAACTTGCAATGATTTTTTATGGTTTCATGTAACACCATTATTGATTATATTCAGTCTAGATATGAGATTAAACCCTCAATTATGGAAGAGTCTCTAACATTCTCTAAACATTGTGTTGAAATTTATTATGCCTTATCATCCCCAAACCAATGGAAAATAAAAGTTAATTATCTTAACAGTTAAATACAAAATGAGAGAAAACATGATGGAATTTATAGGAGGATGGGATAAAAATCTTCCCCTGGTCGAGTTTTTACATAATAATAACTTTCCCATACCAATCCAAATGGCTTAATATGAATCCTTTTATGGGAATATATATAGAACACCTATGTGTTGGGATTACATTGGTGAATGTTTGTTATTGGGACATGACATTATTGAGGAAATGGTTAGAAAGGGCATGATCATTCAGTATCACATTGGGGATGCTCAAAGTCAATATAAGATCTAGGATGAGAACCATAGACTAGACCTGCTATTTGAGGTTGGAGATAAATTATTTATCAACATCATTCCATGAAAGAGAGTCAATATATTTTTAATGAAAGGAAATTTATTCTGAGGTATATCATCCCCATTGTGATTCTTGATCACCTTGGTGTTGTGTCCTATCATCTACCACTCCCACCAAACCATTTCCCATGTACAGGACATATTCCATGTATCTCTCACAAGAAAGTACATAACATATCAAACACATGTACTGAATTCATAGCTTGTGCAATTAGAAAATAATTTCACTAATTAGGAGAGGCCAGTAAACATCTTGGACCATAAATATAATGTTCTATGTAACAATAAAACTCACCTAGTCAATGAACTATGTTGCAACCATAGGTGAGAAGAGGAGACATGGGAACTAGATTTATCCATAATGAAGATGTACCCTCACCAATTTTCACCACTATATATAAAATAAGATATCAATGGAGAACTTTTTTAGGGGGGAGAAATTAAAAACCCAAAATTTTTATCAATGTAATTTTACTTCTAAATATATATATATATATATATATATATATATATATATATTCTTATGTAGTAATATAATAATATGTTATTCTCAAATACCACATGATAAGACCAACTATATTTTATTATATAAATTTTAAAATTACATCTTGAGAATAAGTATGGCTATAAGAATTGAAAGTATTATAATAAGACAAGAAATAGATAATATGATAACAATAATAAGAAAACATAGATCTTCTCGACCCCTATATCAATTTCACTCATGAACAACACTGTGGAAAAAAATAAGAATATTTGAAATGTAATATGAAATTTAAAATTTTAAATAAATATAATTTCTAGAGAAAATAAAATTTATTGAATAATGATTGAAATATGGAGTATTTTTAGGAATTTTGGAACCCATAGTACCATGGAAATTATAATCGTTTAAAATCATACTTCTAGAATATTAATTTGACCGTTGAAATAATACCAGGATAATTAGGATAGTAATCAGAAAATTATGAACTCTAAAAAAGATATTAGAATAAAATCATCAACTATAGAAGCCTAAAATTAAATTTGGGTATCCTATAAAATAAAAGTATGATATATTTATATCATTGTACAAGTAAATACATATTTTAAATAAGATATACATAGTGTTTGTATTAATCTAAAATAATAATATATTTTAATTATACCTTTATAATAAATATAATCATTTAAAATTAATTTTTTTTTCAAATGGATTTATAAAATTTTATTATGTTTTATTATAGTGATAATACAATTTTATGAGATATTTAGCAATATTTCAAGGTGTTTGAAAATTGATCAATATATTAAAATTTGTATTTTTCAATTTTTTGGGATTTTATTAAAAATTTCAATTTCTCATATTTATAAAATTATTTTTGTAAAATTAATTTCATTTTTTAAATCGATACATCTAGAAATTATTAGGTTGTTTTTTTGTATTCTTCTAAAATAGTTGAATTTATAGTGAATAGTGAATTATGACAAAATATGATATTTACAGTTATAAGCTGAAGACATGAATTTTTTAGTCATGGATGATGTAAGAACTAATTATTTTGAACTCATAAGGAAAATTTAATTTATTTATTCATAATAAGCAATGTGATTGTTATTTTTATGCTGAAATAATACACTATGGAGTACAATATTCAAAAACACCAAACTCCTCCCATTATAAACACTACCCCTCACAACCCCTTCTCCTCAAATGTTATAATTGTTTTATCTTTAAAAAAATCTAAACAATCATCTTCCCAATATTCTCCTCTATGTTTTAGTTCTTTGTTTCTCACCAAAGGAACATTTTATAGAATCTTATGTGGAATCATTAGAGAAGACAACATAAGGAAGATGATAGATTCTCAACTAATCTATTTAAATAATATTCTTCCACTACCAACCACATGTATTCTCTATTCAGGTAAAAATGGTAACAAATGCTTCGTAAATATTCTGATATGTTATTATTATGGGGTAATATATATCTTATATTCTCCCTCCTTTTGTTTCGCAAACAAAAGTATTGTTTATAAAATGGTTGGCTCACCACCTCTATGAACAACGCACTTAATTTTTCTACATTGCCTTCAACGATTGTAATAAAAATATTATTATTGTTAAATAATACGATAATAAGTATATTATAACTTATTTAATTTTATTTAATGAATATATAAAAATAATATTAAATAAAATGAAACCAGTTCATGATGGAAAGTAAAACAGCCTAAATGAACTAATCATATAATGTTAACAGTTTTAAAAAATGAATCTTCCATATGTCAAAATTAAAAATTATGTTTATAAAAATGTAAATTTATAGAAAAAAGTTAATATAATTTAATTTCACTTCTATAATTTTATTTTTCTTAGAAACTAACATAAAAAATTATACATAATTGATCGAGACTTAGTACCATGAAATGAACGCTGTTGGGGGAAAAATATTCGAAGAAAGGAGAGAAGAAAAAGAGGCTCTGCGCACTGCCTCACGAAGCCCCGACGCGAAAGCCCCCCTGCGAGCAACGCGGCCGTCATGAAGCACCTGAGGTGGTAACACTCTGTGAACGCCCTGATGTTCGCGAACCTGCCGCGGAGTAGAAGAGGTGGTACCTCTCTGCAAATCCGGTTGACGTTCGCAACCCACCACGAAGCAACCAACGCCACTTCACACCACGTGAGCTCTGCTTCACGGTGCCCCTTTCTTATAAATACCAAGCTACCCTTGAGCTCTCCGGATGGACAATCTGAACTTTTGGCTTCTCAACTCCCAAATCGAGAAGCACTCTTCGCTCTGGGAATCATGAGCTCTGTGAGGTATTTTTGCTTTGTGAGAGGCCTTCGCCTTGTTTTGTTTTGAGCCCCTCTTCCAAGAGGGATGCCCTTCGTGAAGCCTAAGGGCCTATGTGAAGAAAGGGGATTCCCAAGGGAACCCGGGCAGTCGCGGATCATTTATTCTTCGAGAAACACCCATCCTATACAAGTGATCCACATGTGAAGGCATGGTCACTGTACTTTGTGAAGCACGCTACATCACATCACCTTGCTTCACGAGGCACCTCTGCTTCATGATGCAGTACTCTATGAACACCCTTTCACTTTGCGAAGAAACTCCCACTCGCACCTCTACCCCATGATATGGCCAAGGCACTCCAATTCGCGAAGCACACCCCTTTGTAAGTGCTCTCCACTATGCAAAGCAACCAAGCTCCACAAGGTCCCTGCCTATGGACCCATTTTCTTTGAAATTCCTCTTCCCGTGTGACCCTCCAGGTTTGCATGATGTGATTTCAAATTCCCATGGACGATACCACCCGTAGCGTTGCTTCGCCTAATGCTTCTTTTCATAGGCATGCTAATGGTTATTCCTTCTTCGCATAGCCACACTAATGTGGACCCCTCGATGGTTCGCTCTGCGACCCCCCTTCACCACGGCCTTGCCAATGCCTTCCCACCCACAAGGAGCAGAGGGTACCAGTTATGTAAGTCCAGGGGTTGCGGAGTAAACCCACCTCCTCTGAGCTACAGTACATTAAACTGTCAAGAACCTCGTCCTCAACACATGATGTTAAACTGTGACCCGACCCCGTGCCTCGCACATAGGGTGCCCCCGCTCAGACATTCTTTATGCCCACTGGTCTGCACGGATAGGGGATCATCCCTCCACAGGGTATGATATCCTCCTTATCAGAGAGGCATTTGTCCATGGGGGAAGGGCTGCCTCAGGGCATAATCCCAAAGCCTCTCTTACCTAAGGTAGCACCCATGCACCTCCGCACTTCCCCACGGCCAAGGCCAGTGGAGGGCGCGATAGGGAATGAGGTACCTCCCATCTTCGGTCCCAAATCCCTCTCCCGCTATGCTTTGCCACACTTTGGGCCTCCATCCTGGAGTAAGTCCCATCACCATGGTCCACCTAACGTGTAAGCCCATCTTCTCTTCTTACGGACGCACGCTTCGCGACGTGATCGTCAGGTCTTTGCTGCCTCTTGTTTCTCACACCGAGCACAACTCACATGAGCTTAGAATAAGCATCGACTATAACACCCACCCCCATCTAGCATGATATGAAACTGCATACCCCTATCCTGGATGACATTAAACTGTACATCCATTTGAACTACGTGGTCTTTGATCCATTTCAAGGTATGGTACGTAGGAAGCCTCCATGAGGTTCAAGATCACTGCCCATCATTAATTCACGTCAGGTTACACCCTCTTCCCGTTTGACATTAAACTGCATTCCAGACCATTGATAAGTTGTTGTGACTATCCTGAACTATGAGGACTTTGATCCATTACAAGGCATGGTATGTAGGAAGCCTCATGTGGTTCAAGCCCACCACCAGTGGACCCCCGGGTTCACCTTCACGTCGGTTCACTGATGAATCCCTTTGTACTATGAGGTCTTTGATCCATGTCAAGGCATGGTACGTAGGAAGCCTCCTTGAGGTTCAAGCGCGTCACCCACCGGACCAAGGTCATTCTTCACGTCGGCTCTCCGACACCCACATTCATATCCAAACTATGAGGACTTTGATCCATGTCAAGGCATGGTTTGTTGGAAGCCTCTTTGAGGTTCAAGCCCAATAATGAGTGGCCCCGACCTTCTCCGTGTCAGTGCGCCAAGCCCCCATTTTCACCTGAACTACGTGATCATTGATCCATGTCAAGGCATGGTACATAGAAAGCCATCCTGAGGTTCAAGCCCACCATCCACTAGGACAAGGTCCTCATTCACATCAGTTCCCCAACACGCCCCCATCCCACATGACATTAAACTACATCCCAATCTAGCGGTAATCTGTTGTGACCCTACCATCCCATTGTTCTGACACCCCTTTATGTCAGTATAACATCCCCTTTTCCCAAACTATGTGGACTTTGATCCTTGTCAAGGCATGGAAAGTAGGAAGCCTCACAGGGTGCAAGCCCACCACCCATTGGTCCAAGGTCCTTTTCACGTTGGTTCTCCAGTGCTCAACTCAAACTATGTGGACTTTGATCCATGTCAAGGAATGGTACGTAGGAAGCCTCACAAGGTGAAAGCCCACCACCCATTGGGCCAATGTCCTTTTCACGTTGGTTCTCAGGTGCTCAACCTGAACTACGTGGTCTTTGATCCATGTTAAGGCATGGTACATATGAAGCCTGACGAGGCTCAAGCCCACCACCACCTGGTCATTCCAACTGCATTCACATTGGTTCTTCCAACACATTGGACAGCCTAGAGTGTAAGCCCCACACATCCATCCCAAACAATGTGTACTTTGATTCCCTACCATGGGGATATGTAAGAAGTCTCTTCGATACTCAATCCCATCACCACCACCATCTCTACAACAGCTCATTTTATTCCTCCTTCACTCCATACATTTATCCATAATCCATCTTGATTCTTACCCGGGCCGCCACATCCTGGTGAAATCATGCCACCCCATTCCCCTCTACAACATTTGTGAAGCCGCTCATGGGCTGGCTTCGATATCGGCATTCCCTCAAGGGGGATTCCTCAATCTAATCCACTCTAGCTGGTGTTCTGATCTGGCTGATCCGTCTCCTCCGGACGTTAGACTTGGGGTATACCCTGTTCTAAATATGGTAAGTTGAGGAAAACCTCAGATATATTCCTAGGGAATATGATTCCCTGTGCTCGATGTCTGATTCCTCGGGATTTTGCGCCCTCGAGAAGCCCTATAATAAGGGAAAAAAGACAGACATGCCAATTCCCCAGCGTTCAGACACGTTACTGATGCCTCGACGTGACTATTATCCCGACTGAAAGTTTCTGCCCTGAGCGGACCCTTTGGAATATCCTGACATAAGTTTTTTAATTAATCGGCGTCCATGGAAACATGACACATGGAAGAGTTTCACAAACAACATATTAAATCTATGATGGAGACATGGAGTAGGTGATGAGTTCTGAGGAGGAATCCACGAAAGGAAAAACTGACATCCCATTATCCCAGTTTCGATCATGAAGCATACTTCCCTGAATAAGGAGCGAATGCCGCCCACCTTTGTAAAGCAGGAATGTGGGGAAACACAAAAGTCATGCCTATCACGCCCCAGTGGACGGATGGGTGTGCCCCGGCAAAAGCATCAGAAACAGAAATATTGAACCTGACGTGAATTTATACTCCTCAATGTGGAGATTAGTAGCGCTCGAAACATTAGTAGATTGATGTGTCACCGGATCCAGATATCTAGTGTCGGGTCCCACCAAGCAAATAGCAGGCCTGGAATGAAACTCACCATAAGTTGGGGCAGTAGAACGTGGGGCATTCCGTTTGTGACGTTGTCTGCGTGGATCCCTATTGCCGACCACGAAATACTAAATGACGTTGGGGCACTGGATGCCGATCTCTTTTCCTCGTAGTACTGATGATTTATCTCCCTGCTTCTCAGGAATCAGGTTGTTGCTATAGGAACACAATCGCCGCCCACCTTCCTACGCAGGGGCAGGGGAAATACCAGCACAGCCACTCGGTGTTGCTCCACTTCTCCTAAAACGTCGTCTGTATCCACTAGCATGGGGCACCCACGCCCCCTCTCCCCACCGAAAGTCATACAACAAAGAGTGATTAAAGACCTCGTATGTCATTACGAGGAGGAGGGAATAATCCCAACTCGGGATATGGCCCGCCTCGACCTGGAGTCCTCCAGGCCCCGCCGTCAACGCCGCCCTTGAGGTCCGTGCAGGGATCCCTTGCTCCCCACCCCAACATTCAATCGTTTCAGGAGCCTGTCCCTGGAACGCCTTGATGACTCCCTACCTTACCCTGATGTAGAGGGTGATGTTTGGCTCATCCCAGTCAGAGTCCTGATCCAAGGACTCCAAGAAAGGGCCCCTACCTAGCTGCATCATCACCTCCATCCAACCCTACCATAGGAGCAGATAGGCTCTTCCCCTACACCACCTGCACCAGCTCGCCTGACCCGATGCTAGCGTTGGGCCCGAGCTGAGGGCGCCCGCCAAGGGGCGTCGACGTCGACGGCTACTGTGGCATGAGCCACTGCCGATGTTTATCATGAATCCCCTTCATACACTGAGTTGGAACACTCCTACGCCCGACCGGGATCGAGGCCCCAACCACCCAACAGGCAGGCTGGGTTGACCATCCGGGTCGCAGGCCCGAGTGGTGATCGCCACGAACCAACCCATGGTGACGTCACCCCGTACGGAGGTCCTCCCCATACCACCACTCCACAAAGCGTGGGCCTTCCCTGCTCTGAGGTTCTTCATGGAGGTATGCCCCGTGCTACCCCCAATCCGAATGAAGACCTGCCTCATGGCAGCAACACTCGATGCAGAAGTCTTTCCCATGCCCACTACACTGGGTATAGAATTCCTCCTCCTACCCCCGACCGTCAATGTGAAGGCATTTCCCACCAGTCCCTCTCTAACCTGGGGATCCTCCCTACATCCTCTCCATAGCAGGCGAAGTTCCAACTCACCCTGGAAACCAAAGGAGTGAAGGTGTTGTCCCTGGAGGTCTTACCCATGTTCCCTTCGACATTTTCCACGTTTCCCCTCACACCCCAGTTGTCTCAAGCGGAAGTCCTCTCCGCCCCGGTGCCAGCACGGCCCCGTGACTACATGTCAGGAATCAACCTTGTCTCGAAGAGCCATCTAGGGGCAGGAGGGCAGGTCGTCGCTGCTACAAGAAGAGTCCTGGGAAATCCTAGGCGGTGATCAAACCGGCCCGCTTCTCGGATTCTGAAGAAAAATGCGACTCAGCATTGGAACCCTCCACTCGTTCCTCTATATCAAGGATAGGGGCAGGAACAAGGCATGTCAGCCTCATCCTTCCACAATGAGAGGTCCACCGGATTCCCGCCTCACTTCGTAGGTACATCCAAGAACGTCACCACCATCGTCACCAAAAGTGCCCACTACCTCGACCAGAGATCACATAGAGCTATTCTGGGGAACGATAATGGTTGAGAAACAGTGTGACCCATCACCGGTAACTGAGATCCCTGCACCAAATGTTTTGGCTATCAGCCCGTCGTATCGTGACATTATGGTCAGGTCACCGCACTCTTCAGAGCATGGCTCGGAATTCGGCGGCCAATCGGCTCGTTCGATGTATTCTCCGCCGCCCATTTTACTGTCCCAGCGGTCTGCCTCAGTACTGCTACCAATTCCTCAGCCACCCTCAGTTGAAAAGTGGGGAAATACGGGGCCAGAACCTGAATCCAAGCCCAGGAACTTCTGGAACATTCTCGCAGCGGACCACTTCCCGGAGAAGTTCTAGAAGGTGGCAGCGTCAAACTTTTGTGCTCCGGAATCCCTCACCCCGGAGGAAGTCGAGTGCTTCCGTCAAACCCTAAGGGTGACACAATTTCATCTTCACTATCAACGAGTGTTGTACCCTAGGATCCATGTGCACTTCGAGGAAATCGGCGACCAATGCCATCTGGTCGATTTGGCCGCACTCCCCGTGGCCCAGCACCCTGAGTCACCAGGTCGCCTATGCGCTCTCCAACAAAAATGCATTCATAGCTTCAATGTACTCCACAAAATCATCAGGGAAGCTACCCTCCATGTGCAAGTCCATGGATGGGTACAGTATGCCTCCCTCCTCTTCAATCCTATCTGATGGCAGCTCGATTCATCATGCGACATTGACGACATGCCCCCAAGAAGGGTTGCGGTCCACATGGCTAACATAGTGGAAAAAGAGGATGAGCTAGAGTTTCTCGATGCAGACTTACCTCCTGAGGGTGTACCACCATTTTTAGACCCATCAGGGAGGGTTACTCATTAGTAGAGGAACCTTCTAGGCCTCCCTACACCCACCAAGTCGCTGGTACTCAGCCGAAATTCCAGTAAGGGAAAAGGTCAGGTCGGAACAGTCAAGCACTCTGACCCGTCCGCCTCTGTACAGAATATGGACGAAGACCCCGAGAAGGTCGTGTTTCCCCAACAGCTTGCTGAGAAGAAGAGGCTGGTCGATGAACTCTTAGGCGAGCACGCAATAGATAGGTGACATGACTATGGTGATCCTAAGTCGGGGCAATAGGGGCAGGAACAACTTCCCTCGGGTGAGATGCCAACGGGAAACCCTGATCAAGCTACTCTCGCGGACAGGGCAGAAGCCAGAACTCATGGCAGGAGGGCGCGATACGTCTCTCCAAACCCTCCTGAATGGTGAGGCAATCTGAGGAATCCATCCCGTGTTCCCCCATCCACCATGAGGGTCGTTCCTCTAGTTTCTCCATGAGCCATTGAATTCGTTTACTTTGTCGAAGAGCCCGAAAATCCACTCGTGGTTAGGGATCCCCGTCAAGACAGGTACCCCCACCCAGATGATCCTATAGCGGCACTCATCGTCCGCCTTGAGGCGTTGGAAAAGCAGCAGGTGGTAGTCCCACCAGATGGCAAGCCATATCCGGCGTGGGTGGATGATATGCCCGCACCCCCGGGATTTAGGAATCCCACTTTCTATCCATTTAAAGGGACTGGGGAACCGCCGCAACACTTGGATAATTTTTCCTCCATGTGTGACCCCATGTTGGGGACCCCGGCACAATAGGAAGACTCCAACCACCGATGTTTTTTGCAGAAATTGGAGGGCCCTGCATTCATCTGGTACAACCAGCTCCCTATCGGCTCGGTGACCGGTTGGGAGGATCTCTGCCGGAAATTCTTATACCAGTTCAGCTCCACCACGCAAAATACCAGCATCACAGACCTCTTCAAGTACAAACAAAGGCTTGATGAGTGAGTCACAGAATTCATCACCTGGTGGAAGGGGCTTACATACTCCCTCAACATGCCACTGACTTAGGAGCAATTACTGACTATGTGCATAGCGAATGTTAAAACAGAACTAGTTCCTTCCCTGATCACACAAAACTCCCCCGGAGGGTTCTGGGACTTCTTAGATAAGGCTCAGTGCCTCGAGGAATCTCTCTAACAGGCTAGTCAGGCACGTCTGCTTCCCCCTGTGATCCCAACTAGGAGGGCTTCTAGAGCTGAACACGTCGCGGTGGCCCAAATAGAAGCCCCTAAACAGCTAGAATTGTTGCCAGTGGTACTGGCTCCGCAACCCCGCAGAGGCCCTCCACCTTAATCACAGGCTCTTGCCCAACAGTGACCACCTCAGAACCGACAGGTTCCCTCGCGCAATGTGCCACCACCGCCTAGGCGGGACAATTAGGATCTGCCTCCTCGGCAGGCCCCTCCAGCCCCTCATTAGGGCCAGGCTCCTAGGGCCCCCTCTTCGGAAAGAAGGCGCCATACTTAATAGTTCAACAATAATTAGGTTCCCGATTACTTTCGAAGTGCCCTAGAGTAGGGGATTGTGCGTTTACCTGAGTACAGAAGGCCGACAGAGGCGAATCTCACTGATCTCCCCAACTACTGCCCAATCATCGGATTCTGGGGCACACCCTCAAGTAGTGCTATTTGTTTAAAGACTGGCTTTAAGACCAGGTCGACAACAACATAGTCAGGTTGGGACTGGCCCCAACACAAGTGGCGGGTGTATTTGTAAGGCCAGAAAGCGGTAGCGATGACGAAGACGAGTTGCAGTAGGTTCCCAGCCGTAAGTCCCAGAAGTACGATGACTGGATGGCTCGTAAAACTGTCGCATGCACCCAAGGTATCATTTGGGAATGCCTAAATCTTATGGAGCCTTCAGAAGATAAGACCAGTACCTTTGTGTCGTTATCTCATCTGACCTCTTCCCAAAAGGGAAAGCAGCGGCAGCGCATGAAGAAGCAACGCGCTCCATCACTACCCTCATCGTCCCACACTCTCAGAGATTTCATGCCCCCTGAGATAGGGATTCCTCCCAGAATCTTCCTAGTGGTGGATGACTCTTCGAGCGACAGTCAGGGGTACGCTTCGGTAAATACCGTGGAGCTGGTAAATCCCTATATGACTCCCGACGAGGGGGAACGCCAGGCGAACCACCCCAACGTCCCCAGCCGACGTCAACATCAGTGGAACCACAACCAAATGGGTCATTGAAGCATGTCAGCGGGTGCATCCAGTCAGGTCGTGCATGCTACTGAAACTAGACGGCTTGCCCAGTGCAGAGCTCAGCATGCGCAACCTCATCTGGTGCCCTCAGATCTACCTCCACCACCGTTTGTGCTACTAGATCAGGCAGAGTTGTCTCGTCCGTACTTCGGCCAGTCTTGACCTGCTACATGACAATATCAATTGTCTGGTCCTCATCCCGCAGCTACTCTTCAGGCATCAACTAGCGGGCAGCGGGATGTACCCAGTACCGGCCATCCACTAATCCAGCTGGTAGGGCCCTCCATGCCTCGAACTGTAGAACAACCTCCTGTAAGAAGAGGTTTGCATTTGGCATGAAAGTATGATATTCTAAAGCACCTTTTCATCATTCCAGCAAGGCTTTCTATTCTTGAGGCACTTCGCCTGTCGTATGAAATGCGTGAGGCACTTGCCGAGGCCCTAAAGAGCCCCCTTCAGTTTGAGACAGAGGTAGCAGCTGCAGAAGCCTTCAACATTGAGGCAATTGAGAATGCAAAATTCCAGGAAGTTATATCATTCTCTGGTGAAGATGAATACCCTCCCATACATTGCCATATTCACCCACTGTACGTCACTGTCTAGTTCAATGCCATGGAAATCCGCCGCTGCATTGTTGACACGGGTTCTGGTATTAACCTAATCCGGATTCGGACACTACAAAAGTTGGGTTTGTCTTAGGATTATTTAACTCCCTCCGACCACAGAATCCCGGGATACGACAGGACCGAGAAATCCCCAGTCGGTAAGATCTGCTTGAAGACCCAGTTCGGTGGCCTAATTTCCAGCACCAAGTTCATGGTTGTCTCCCAGGACACCGCATACAATGCATTGATGGGCAGGACATGGCTGCATCTACATGTAGTGGTCCCTTCGTCGTATCACCAATGCCTCAAGTACTCCCTCAATGGTCATGTAGGCGTGCTCCAAGGAGATGTGTCTCTTTTCGCCTCTTGTAAATCCCGCTATCTGGATGCTGACTATTACAAGAGAAAGGATAAGAAAATCCTGGAATGTGAGGATGAACCCTCCCCAGTCACAAGTGATCCCTGGGAAGGCCTGGACGACGCCTAAATCTTTCTGATCCATTTCTTGGAGGCCACGACCCCTGACATGGGGCAGTGTTTTGATGTTTCAGGTAAAAGAGGAAGGCATTTTCCCATGTCCAAGAGACGGTGGAAAATCACCTTGTACTCCTACCCCAACCAGGATCAGGTGATCCCAGAACCTCCTACCCCTGTGCGGTATCGAGATGTCAGGCTTATGGCAATGGCGGTACGTCATACGTGCCTCTTCCGCCAAGCTGGAATCAACCGGATCAGGTCGATGTGTCACTAATACTTTGATTTCATCAAGAGTGGCCCCTTGGTCCAAAGTCCAGATGGGATAGGATCGACTGCCTTCATTGCTATGGTCTCAGTGGTGCATGATTCTCCTGATATGATGACCACTGCTACCCAGGCCAGCACCAGCTGCCCATTAGGGTTTGATAACTCAGAAGTAGCTCCCCTCGTGGGAGATCCCTCCATAGGTGGAGAAGAGGATCTGGAGGATGCTCCCCCTACCTTTGAAGAAGGAGTCTCTACCACGGTCGATGAATTGGTACAGGTGAACCATGGTAGTGAGGTAGATCTGAGACCCACATTGATCAGTGTCTCCATGCCCCTCAAGGAGTAGCAATAGTATGTGGGCTTTCTCAAACAGTATCGTGATGTGTTTTCTTGGAGTTACGACGAGATGCCAGGACACTATCCCTAGGTAGTCGTCCACCACCTTGGTCTCCTGAAAAACCATCGCGGGTTCAAATAGCCTCCCAGAAAGATGCACCCTTCTCACAGTGCCATGGTTGAGGCCGAATTTGACAAGCTTATCGAATCCAAATTCGTCAAGAAAATCTATTACCCCAGGTGGATTTCCGACATTGTGGAAGCCAAGAAGAATAACGGGCATATCAAAGTCTGCATCGACTTCCGTGATCTCAACCGCCACTGCCCGAAGGATGATTTTCCCCTCCCAGTGATAGAGTTGTTGATTTATTCCACGACCGAGTTCCAAACCCTCTCATTCATGGATGGGTATTCCGGGTACAACCAGATCCGGATGACCCCCGAGGATGAGGATTCCACTACCTTCAGGGCTCCCCAAGGTACTTTCTATTACCAGGTCATGCCCTTCGGCCTGAAAAATTAAAGTGCCCCTATCAGCGGGCTATGCATCGCATATTCAAGCCGATTCTTTGGACGCTGGTGGAATGCTACGTGGATGATCTAGTGGTCAAATCATGCCAGCGGAAGGACCAACTCCAGGACATTGAGGAAGTGTTTGGATTCCTCTATTCCCACCACCTAAAGATGAACCTGATAAAGTGTGCCTTCGTTGTCACCTCCAGGATGTTTCTTGGATTTGTTGTCAGATACTGAGGCATTGATATTGACCAGGAGAAGATCAAGGCCATCATCCAGATGCCTCCCCCAAGAAATATTTGAGATCTGCGAGGTCTCCAAGGCCACTTAGCCTATATACGCCAATTCATTGAGAATTTGGCTGGCAAGTGTAAGCCCTTTTCCCGACTCATGAATTAAGGATCCACCTATGAATGGGATGAAGAGTGTCAGACTTCCTTTGAGGAAATCAAGAAGTATCTGAACCAACCTCCAGTCTTGATGCCACCTGTCTTCGGAAAGCTGCTGGTCCTTTACGTGACCGCCCTGGAATGGTCCCTTGGTGCACTTCTCGCCCAGAAGAACAATGAGGTAATAGAGAACAGTCTCTACTACCTCAACTGCATTCTCTTAGATACAGAGAATAGATACTACCCCATTGAAAAGAGTCGCTTGGCACTTGTGTTTGCCATACAGAAATTGCGGAATTACCTGCAGCACCATGAGGTACAATTGGTCTCTTGGGTAGACCCACTAAATTACATTCTGAACCACCTCATATTGACTGGCTGACTAGCGCTGTGGTAGGTGATCCTCCAGTACTTCGACATTAGGTTTGTACCTCAGAAGGCCATCAAGGGACAAACATTGGAAGACTTCCTAGATGCTCATCCAACCTCCGCAGATCAATCCCTGCACCTGGACATTCCTAATAAGGCAATCCTCACAGTCGATCATGTCGTCTAATGTTGGAAAATGCACTTCGACAGTGCCTCCTCGATCCCCACCAGTAGGAGGCTCAACGATCCTAAGATCAAAAGAGTGGGTCTGGGTATCATCTTCATCACCCCAGCGCAAGCCGTTCTACCATACTCATTCCTGTTGTCAGAAGGCTGCACCAACAACGAGGTAGAGTATCAGGCTCTCATCATTGGCCTCAAGCTGGCCCTTGATGTAACGACCCGAAATTTTGAATAAATCTTATTTCCTAATTTTATGTGTCATTTTATTTTATTTTTTATACTCAAAAAAAATGTTTCATTTGATAACATGATTATAATTAAAATGAGGTCGTTGGGTTTTGATTTTTATATGACCATTGGTCATTATGACCGCTGGAAACTAAACGTTTCGATTATTGTCTCTAAATACAAGTAATCTTGGTTAATTTTTATAGAAAGAAGATTTGATGGCCTCACCCAGTAGTCTTGGACCGATCGAAGCCCATCTAACAGAACTTGGGAAAGTGGTAGCACCACTGGGCTTCGCTCTGGACCAAACCCAAGCCGAACTTCATTGTGTGAAACTAGAACGGAATCTCCTTTGCGAGAAGTTCAAGATAATAGAAATTACTACTCGTGCGATGTTGGTCGAGCCTCCCTCAGATTCTCTCACCTTAGCACACCTTACACTTAGGTCCTATGCTGGTGTGATAAGGGGCTATGTAAGGAGACCATAACTGCCTTGTGTAATCCTTTGTTTTAAATAAAAATTGGGATTTATTCTTATGAAGTTTATGAATTTTCAAATGTCTGGATAAATATAGTATGCATATTTTTGGTGAATTTTAGAATAAGGATATTTTAAAAAATGTTTATGTAAACCTTATATAATTAAAAATGTGTAATGATTTTCAAAAAATGGTCTTCTAAAATTATGTTCAGTACGAAATTTAGAGTCTAATAAGATCAACTTGATTTTTGATGAATAGTAAATTATGAATAGTGATTTTACGCTTAGGATTAGTAATGTGACCAAATGGATTAGTAATCCCACTTAAAGAAAGTTTTAAAATAATCTAGGCACCTTGATTAAGTAATGTGATTCAATAAAATAGTTAAATAACGGTTTCATAAATTATTATTCAAGTATTAGTTTTTTTGGGTGAATAGTGTTTTTTAATTAAAAATTAAATTAAAAATATTTAGAAAATTATTTTTATAAAATGGATTTCATTTTTGAACTCAGAGCATCGATATTATGTTAAGGTAATTTTTGGGGTTTTTTCTGAAAAAATGAATTTTCGGTGAATAGTGTATTTATTTAAAAATAAAATTAAAAATAATTAGAAAATTATTTTTATAAAATGGAGTTCATTTTTGAAATCAGAGCATTGATATTTTTTTAATGTAAAATTTTGGGATTTTGCTGAGAAAGTTGAATTTTCAGTGAATAGTAAAAATACAGTTTTAGGGTTTCGGTATGTTTAGTGACATCATAACTGTGTCATGGTGATGTCATGATATATTTTAAGGGTTGGACGACCTAAGGTGATGGATATTTGTATTGGGGGCCCCATGTGGCCAAACATAATGGGAAATATCATGGGAGAGCACATGGTTTTGGGAAAAGCACATGTGAGGTGTCCCTTGACCATTAATGCCTTGTCCCCTCACATTCCCTATAAATACCAAGCCCTCCTCTCATCCTTTCAACTCCAAAACCATCCTCAACGATTTTCTGGTCTCCTTACCTCCCAAGGAGTCCTCTCAAGGTGCCCTCAAGGTCCAAAACTTTGAGTTTTAAGAGTTACGTTTTAAGGTAAGGGATCTGATCTCTCTCTTTCTTTTCAAGAAATCTCTTTTATGTCATTCCTTTTATGCTCCATGTTCTTATGTGGGAGGATGTTATTTTATATTCCTCTTACTGCCCTTTTCATGTTTATATGATGAGAGATCCCCTCTTACTCTCATCATTTCGTTTTATGAATTTTTATGTGGCGCCGTTAGGCTGCCGAAATTTTTGTAACAGATTCTTTCTACCTTCTCTTTTTTCAAGATATATTCTCATGTAAAGTATTTCAAGTTCATTTTTATTATGTTGGGGTATGATCTCTAAATTTATCATACTGATATTTTATGATCATATGATGAGAGACCCCATTTTATCTCTTCAATTTAGTATTTTTAAGTTTTATGTGGCACCGTTAGGTTGCCGAATTTTTAAGTGGTTCTTTCACCCTTCTCTTTTTTTCAATGTTCTAATTCCATGTCAAGTCTTGAAAGTTACTTTTTATTATGTTGGGGTATGATCTATAAATCTATCATACTGATCTTTTATGTTCATATGATGAGATACCCTGTTTGATATCATCAATTCATTTTTGTTGAAGTTTAAGTGGTGTCGTTAGGCTGCCGAATTTCTAAGGGGCTCTTTCACCCTTCTCGTTTTCATGATCTACCTTCATGTCAAGTCTTTCAAGTTCCTTTTTATTATGTTGGGGTATTATCTCTATATCTATCATACTGATCATTTACGTCAATATTATGAGAGACCCTATTTGATCTCGTCAATCCATTTTTGGATGTTTTAAGTGACGCCGTTAGGCTGCCGAATTTTCATAAGAGAAATCTTATTTTTGTCTTCCTTTCATGTTCATCATTTCATATGGTATATATTTCAAATTTCTTTACCATGTTCTTAAATCCCTTATATTATGTCCCCCTACTATTTTATGTATCATTTTTGGGTAGGTGACCCATGTCCCCTCTCTTTCCAACTTTTTCTAAAACCATGTATCATAGAAGTTATGCTGCATAGTTTCGTCTCAAAATGCCTCCCTCTTTATCTCAAAATTGTTTTATGTTATTAAGTGAATACACAAAGTTCTTATTTCTAAAGGGGTATTAACATATATATCAATGTTTTATATGTTAATACCCCTTTATAAATAAGTTCTTTGTGTATTCACTTAATAACATAAAATAATTTTGAGATAAAGAGGGAGGCATTTTGAGACAAAACTATGCAGCATAATGTCTATGATACATGGTTTTAGAAAAAGTTGGAAAGAGAGGGGACATGGGTCACCTACTCAAAAATGATACATAAAATAGTATGGGGACAGAATATAAGGTATTTAAGAACATGTTACAGAAATTTGAAATATATACCATATGAAATGATGAACATGAAAGGAAGACAAAAATAAGATTTCTCTTATGAAAATTCGGCAGCCTAACGACGTCAGTTAAAACTTCCAAAAATGGATTGATGAGATCAAATAGGGTCTCTCATCATATTGAAATAAATGATCAGTATGATAGATATAGAGATCATACCCCAACATAATAAAAAGGAACTTGAAAGACTTGACATGAAAGTAGATCTTGAAAACGAGAAGGGTGAAAGAACCCCTTAGAAATTCAGTAGCCTAACGGCGCCACTTAAACTTCAACAAAAATGAATTGATGATATCAAGTAGGGTCTATCATCATATGAACATAAAATATCAGTATGATAGATTTAGAGATCATACCCCAACGTAATAAAAAGTAACTTGCAATACTTGACATGGAATTGGAACATTGAAAAAAATAGAAGGGTGAAAGAACCACTTAAAAATTCGGCAACCTAACGGTGCCACTTAAAACATCAAAATACTAAATTGAAGAGATAAAATGGAGTATCTCATCATATGATTATAAAATATCAGTATGATAAATTTAGAGATCATACCGCAACATAATAAAAAGGAACTTGAAATACTTTACATGAGAATATATCTTGAAAAATGAGAAGGGAGAAAGAATCTGTTACAAAGATTTCGACAGCCTAACGGCGCCACTTAAAACTTCATAAAACGAAATGATGAGAGTAAGAGGGGATCTCTCATAATATAAACAATAAAAGGTAATTAAGAGGAATATAAAAGAACATCCTCCCACATAAGAACATGGAGCATAAAAGGAATGACATAAAAGAGATTTCTTGAAAAGAAAGAGAGAGATCGGATCCCTTACCTTAAAACGTAACTCTTAAAACTCAAAGGTTTTAACCTTGAGGGCTTGGGGGCACCTTGGGAGGACTCCTTGGGAGGTAAGGAGACCATAACTTCGTTGAGGATGGTTTTGGAGTCTAAATTATGAGAGGAGGGCTTGGTATTTATAGGGAAAATGAGGGGACAATGCATTAATGGCCAAGGGACACCTCACATGTGCTTTTCTCAAAACCATGTGCTCTCCCATGACATTTCGCATTAATTTTGGCCACATGGGGCCCCAAATACAAATATACATCACCTTAGGTCGTCCAAACCTTATAATATCTCATGACATCACCATGACATAGTTATGATGTCACTAAACATACCGAAACCCTAAAACTGTATTTTTACTATTCACTGAAAATTCAACTTTCTCAGAAAAATCCCAAAATTTCACATTCACAAAATATCAATGCTCTGATTTCAAAAATGAACTCCATTTTATAAAAATAATTTTCTAAATATTTTTAATTTTATTTTTAAATAAATACACTCTTCACCGAAAATTCATTTTTTTCAGAAAAAACCCCAAAAATTACCTTAACATAATATCGAGGCTTTGAGTTCAAAAATGAAATCCATTTTATAAAAATAATTTTCTAAATATTTTTAATTTAATTTTTAATTAAAAACACTATTCACCCAAAAAAACTAATACTTGAATAATAATTTATGAAACCATTATTTAACCATTTTATAGAATCACATTACTTAATCAAGGTGCCTAGATTATTTTAAAACTTTCTTTAAGTGAGATTACTAATCTATTTGGTCACATTACTAATCCTAAGCATAAAATCACTATTCATAATTTACTATTCATCAAAAATCAAGTTGATCTTATTAGACTCTAAATTTCATACTGAACATAATTGTAGAAGACCATTTGTTGAAAACCATTACACATTTTTAGTTATTTAAGGTTTACATAAATTTTTTTTAAAATATCCTTACTCTAAAATTCACCAAAAATATGCATATTATATTTATCCGGACATTTAAAAATTCATAAAATTAATAAGAATAAATCCCAATTTTTATTTAAAACAAAGGATTACACAAGGCAGTTATGGTCTCCTTACATAGCCCCTTATCACACCAGGATAGGACCTAAGTGTAAGGTGTGCTAAGGTGAGAGAATCTGAGGGAGGCTCGGCCAACATCGCACGAGTAGTAATTTCTATTAGTTTTAACTTCTCGCAAAGGCGATTCTGTTCTAGTTTCACACGATGAAGTACGGCTTGGGTTTGGTCCAGAGTAAAGCCCAGTGGTGCTACCTCTTTCCCAAGTTTTGTTAGATGGGATTCGATCGGTCCAAGACTATTGGGTGAGGCCATCGAATCATCTTTCTATAACAATTAACCAAGATTAATTTTATTTAGAGACAATAATAGAAACGTTTAGTTTCAAGTGGTCATATTGACCAATGGTTATATAACAGTCAAAACCCAACGGTCTCATTTTAATTATAATCATGTTATCAAATGAAACATTTTTGTTGAGTATAAAAAATAAAATAAAATTACACATAAAATTAGGAAATAAGATTTATTCAAAATTTCGGGTCGTTACAATCTTCCCCTCTTAAGAAATTGCGTCCTCACAATTTTTAAAACTGGATTTTGAAATTTCATTGAAAGTCCCACACCGAAAAAGGACATAGTAAAACAATTACTTTAAAATAAATAATGGGAAGTAAAAAGGTCACCTGAGTTAACCAATACTAGGATTCCCTGTTGGAAAACATGGACATAGAAGAAAAAACAAAGGGTCAAGTTCTGGGGGAGAGTGATAAAAAGCATGATTATGAGAAAGTTAACCATAAGAAAATCCCAAACTTATGATGTGTGTAAACGGTCTTTGATTACCTAGTAGGAAACGTAAACCAACAATGTTTTTGTTTTACGTTCCTTTTCATAATTTTAAGGAATTCATTTACTACATAGAACCAAACATAAGAAAATACACATACCTTCATGTAAAGTTTCATCCTTTAACAAGTTTCTACCTAAACTAATCTTTTCTCCAAATGATGAGCATTCAAAACTACTTGGTCTCATCAAGACACAAGAATCATCTTCTAGAGAATCACATAATCCACAAAAGATTAACTATCTATTTCTTCTATCTTTAAACATTATCCCCAAAATCATAAAGGGTAAGGTAAAAAAACTCTTCAAAAAAAAAAGAATCCCATAGGAAGGGAGACTACTTTTAAATCTTCAATGTTCCATGGTACTACCCAAAGTTCATCATAGTCCATTCCATAAATAAATGTTCTTAAAATTCCTCAAAATAAACCAAACTAAGATTGAAACCCAAATACAAGAATAATTTGATAATATATTCTTCCAAAATAAACTTCATTGTTCATCTCCAAAACACATCAACCACTCCTAACATCTTATAACAAAAGTATCTATCCTAAACATATTTTACCCAAGATAGGTTAATCATTCCCATAAGTAACCTAAATTACTATAAGTCCACCTTAAATTCATCAATTCCTCAAAATATAATTCAACCTTACTCCTCAATGAAAATACCGTAGTAATATATTTAACTCGATCATATAGGGTCCCCAAAATAGTGAACGTCTTCCGAAATAAAAATCATATTTTAATCCCCTAATCATCCCTGTCATATTAATACGACAATCGTCTCATTTCCTATCACATTGGTTGTTGGGAAATGTTCTTCCATTTCCCACCATTAACTAAGAAGAGAAAGCATAATTAGGGGCTTAAGTACTTAGCCAATAATCATAAAAAGGAACTGAAATCATATAAGGATAAATTTTAGAAGAAAAGTATACCCTAAATTGTGATCCCCTAGGTTCCCATCTAGGTTATCCATGATCATATATTCTTATGTGAATCTTTATTTTATTTTATCTTTCTTCTTTTAACAATGGTTCATACTAAGCTTATGAATTTACCAAAGCATATCGCCTGGGAGTGTCGTAACCTAGAGTGCATCAAGGCCCGTTGTCATGTACCATTTCGCATTCGAGTCTAGCTCAAAGAGGGGTTTTCGGGTTTTACCCCTATGTACATCTGTGCCAGAGCCACCTCTACCTACTCGTATCCAGACAGGGATGTATTTTCTTGGCAACCCCTTACTCAATACTCGTCAAAATACCAGGAAGATTTACTATATTTAAAGTTTTATATAGGGTTCTTCCTGGAGTTTTCATATCCTAATTTCCAGAAATAACTAAACCATCCTTTGATACCAACTATAGAATCCCACATTTTTATCACATACAAATTTCATTACATTTTACAAAACCGAGGATCTTTTAGGTATAGTGTCTTGGAAACCGGGAACTTCAAACATAAAAAAATAAAACATTCTTCTTAGACACTTGAAAGGATTCTCCTCATGTTCATCCTAGGTTCAATACTACATATCATAACCTTGGGACATACATCAAAAGAAAGGGTGAGTAGAAGGCCCAGTAAGGAAAACAAGAGAAACATTTTACATGTGAACATGAGATACTTCAATAAGGTCATGAAAAGAACTTTAAGGCACGAGTAATAAATCATGAGATATATCATAATAAAAATAACATTTTTCATAACTTGAAGATGTGGCTACAACATTTAATATTGACAATCATTTCGTTTCACGAAGGTCCATCCCCAAGGTGTCATTAAAAATTACCAAGGTTATTCACCAAGGTATCAGTCTAAAAAGTCATCTCTAGAGATTAAGTCTTTACCCAATGCATTGGAGCGCTATCTGGGAGCACCCTTGACATGTATTTATTATCATGTGAGCCACATATATCATCATCAATAATTTCATAAAAAACCCATATAGCATAAAATAAATGGGTTTCATTTCATAATCATAACATTTTAAAAACTGCTTTAATGACATGATCTTTATGTCACTTTAAAACCCACGGAAAGGGAAAGCGGGTTTCATGTATGTAAATCCCAGAATTTAAAATATAAAACTTTGATATATATGTGAATACCCCTTTATAAATAAGAGCTTTGTGTATTCACTTAATAACATAAAATAATTTTGAGATAAAGAGGGAGGCATTTTGAGATGAAACTATGCAGCATAACATCTATGATACATGGTTTTAGAAGAACTTGGAAAGAGAGGGGACATGGGTCACCTACTCAAAAATGATACATAAAATAGTAGGGGACAGAATATAAGGTATTTAAGAACATGGTAAAGAAATTTGAAATATATACCATATGAAATGATGAACAAGGAAGTCAAAAATAACATTTCTCTTATGAAAATTCGGCAGCCTAACGGCGTCACTTAAAACTTCCAAAAATGGATTGACGAGATCAAATAGGGTCTCTCATCATATTGAAATAAATGATAAGTATGATAGATATAGAGATAAAACCCCAAGATAATAAAAAGGAACTTGAAAGACTTGACATGAAAGTAGATCTTGAAAACGAGAAGGGTGAAAGAACCCCTTAGAAATTCGGCAGCCTAACGGCGCCACTTAAACTTCAACAAAAATGAATTGATGATATCAAATAGGATATCTCATCATATGAACATAAAAGATCAGTATGATAGATTTATAGATCATACCCCAACATAATTAAAAGTAACTTGCAAGACTTGACATGGAATTAGAACATTGAAAAAAAGAGAAGGGTGAAAGAACCACTTAAAAATTCTGCAACCTAACAGTGCCACTTAAAACTTCAAAATACTAAATTGAAGAGATAAAATGGGGTCTCTCATCATATGATCATAAAGGATCAGTATGATAAATTTAGATATCATACCCCAACATAATAAAAAGGAACTTGAAATACTTTACATGATAATATATATTGAAAAATGAGAAGGGAGAAAGAATCTATTACAAAGATTTCGGCAGCCTAACGGCGCCACTTAAAACTTCATAAAACGAAATGATGAGAGTAAGAGGGGATCTATCATCATATAAACATGAAAAGGGAAGTAGGAGAAATATAAAAGAACATCCTCCCACATAAGAACATGGAGCATAAAAGGAATGACATAAAAGAGATTTCCTGAAAAGAAAGAGAGAGATCAGATCCCTTACCTTAAAAAGTAACTCTTAAAACTCAATGGTTTGGACCTTGAGGGCTTGGGGGCACCTTGGGAGGACTCCTTGGGAGGTAAGGAGACCAGAACTTTGTTGAGGACGGTTTTGGAGTCGAAAGGATGAGAGGAGGGCTTTGTATTTATTGGGAAAGTGAGGGGACAAGGCATTAATGGCCAAAGGACACCTCACATGTGCTTTTCTCAAAACCATGTGCTCTCCCATGATATTTACCATTAAGTTTGGCCACATGGGCCCCCAAATACAAATATCCATCACCTTAGGTCGTCCAACCCTTAAAATATCTCATGACATCACCATGACATAGTTATGATGTCACTAAACATACTGAAACCCTAAAACTGTATTTTTACTATTCACTGAAAATTCAACTTTCTCAGAAAAATCCCAAAATTTTACATTAACCAAATATCAATGCTCTGATTTCAAAAATGAACTCCATCTTATAAAAATAATTTTCTAAATATTTTTAATTTTATTTTTAAATAAATACACTATTCACCGAAAATTCACTTTTTTCAGAAAAAACCCCAAAATTTACCTTAACATAATATCGATGCTCTGAGTTCAAAAATGAAATCCATTTTATAAATATAATTTTCTAAATATTTTTAATTTAATTTTTAATTAAAAAATACTATTCACCCAAAAAAACTAATACTTGAATAATAATTTATGAAACCGTTATTTAACAATTTTATTGAATCACATTACTTAATCAAGGTGCCTAGATTATTTTAAAACTTTCTTTAAGTGAGATTACTAATCCATTTGGTCACATTACTAATCCTAAGCATAAAATCACTATTCATAATGTACTATTCATCAAAAATAATGTTGATCTTATTGGACTCTAAATTTCGTACTGAACATAATTGTAGATGAGAATTTTTTGAAAATCATTACACATTTTTAGTTATTTAAGGTTTACATAAACATTTTTTAAAATATCCTTACTCTAAAATTCACCAAAAATATGCATACTATATTTATCCTAACATTTGAAAATTCATAAACATCATAAGAAGAAATCCCAATTTTTATTTAAAACAATGGATTACATAGGGCAGTTATGGTCTCCTTACATAGCCCCTTATCACACCAGCATAGGACCTGAGTGTAAGGTGTGCTAAGGCGAGATAATATGAGGGAGGCTCGGCAAACATCACACGAGTAGTAATTTCTATTAGTTTGAACTTCTCACAATGGCGATTCTGTTCTAATTTCACACGATGAAGTTCGGCTTGGGTTTGGTCCAGAGCAAAGCCCAGTGGTGCTACCTCTTTCCCAAGTTCTGTTAGATGGGCTTCGATCGGTCCAAGACTACTGGGTGAGGCCATCGAATCTTCTTTCTATAACAATTAACCAAGATTACTTGTATTTAGAGACAATAATCGAAAGGTTTTGTTTTCAGCGGTCATGTTGACCAATGGTTATATAACAGTCAAAACCCAACAGTCTCATTTTAATTATAATCATGTTATCAAATGAAACATTTTTGTTGAGTATAAAAAATAAAATAAAATGACACATAAAATTAAGAAATAAGATTTATTCAAAATTTCGGGTCGTTACAATCTTCCCCCCTTAAGAAATTGCATCCTCGCAATTTTTAAAACTGGGTTTTGAAATTTAATTGAAAGTCCCACCCCAAAAAAGTACTTAGTAAAACTATTACTTTAAAAGAAATAAAGGGAAGTAAAAAGGTCACCCGAGTTAACCCATACTAGGATTCCATGTAGGAAAACATGGACATGGAAGAAAAAATAAAGGGTCAAGTTCTGGGGGAGAGTGATAGAAAACATGATTAGGAGAAAGTTAACCATTAGAAAATCCCAAACTTATGATGTGTGTAAACAGTCTTTGGTTACCTAGTAGGAAACGTAAACCAACAATGTTTTTGTTTTACATTCCTTTTAATAATTTTAAGGAATTCATTCACTACATAGAACCAAACATAAGAAAATATACCTACCTTCTTGTAAAGTTTCATCCTTTAACAAGTTTCTACCTAAACTAATATTTTCTCCAAATGATGAGCATTCAAAACTACTTGGTCTCATAAAGACACAAGAATCATCTTCTAGAGAATCACATAATCCACAAAAGATTAACTATCTATTTCTTCTATCTTTAAACATTATCCCCAAAATCATAAAGGGTAAGGTAAAACAACTCTTCAAAAAAAATCCCATAGGAAGGGAAACTACTTTTAAATCTTCAAAGTTCCATGGTACTACCCAAAGTTCATCATAGACCATTCCATAAATAACTGTTCTTAAAATCCCTCAAAATAAACCAAACTAAGATTGAAACCCAAATACAAGAATAATTTGATAACATAGTCTTCCAAAATAAACTTCATTGTTAATATCCAAAACATATCAACCACTCCTAACATCTTATAACAAAAGTAGCTAACCTAAACATATTTTACCCAAGATAGGTTAATCATTCCCATAAGTAACCTAAATTACTATAATTCCACCTTAAAGTCATCAATTCTTGAAAATATAAGTCAACCTTACTCCTCAATGAAAATACCATAGTAATCTATTTACCTCGATCATATAGGGTCCCCAAAATAGTGAACATCTTCCAAAATAAAAAACATATTTTAATCCCCTAATCATCCCTGTCATATTAATACGACAATCGTCGCATTTCCTATCACATTGGTTGTTGGGACATGTTCTTCCATTTCCCACCATTAACTAAGAAGAGAAAGCATAATTAGGGGCTTAAGTACTTAGCCAATAATCATAAAAAGGAACTGAAATAATATAAGGATAACTTGTAGAAGAAAAGTATACCCTAACTTTTGATCCCCTAGGTTCCCATCTAGGTTATCCATGATCATATATTCTTATGTGAATCTTTATTTTATTTTATCTTTCTTCCTTTAACAATGGTTCATACTAAGCTTATGAATTTAGCAAAGTATATCCCCCGAGAGTGTCGTAACCAAGAGTGTAGCAAGGCCCATTGTCATGTACCAGTTCCAATTTGAGTCTAGCTCAAAGCGGTGTTTTCGGGTTTTACCCCTATGTACATCTGTGCCAGAGCCACCTCTACCGGCTCGTATCCAGATAGGGATGTATTTTCTTGGCAACCCCTTACTCAATACTCACCAAAATACCAGGAAGATTTCCTATATTTAAAATTTTCTATAGGGTTCTTCCTAGAGTTTTCATATCCTAATTTCCACAAATAAATAAACCATCCTTTGATACTAACTATAGAATCCCACCTTTTTATCACATAAAAATTTCATTACATTTTACAAAACCGAGGATCTTTAAGGTTTAGTGTCTTGGAAACCAGGATCTTAAAACATGAAAAAATAAAACATTATTCTTAGACACTTTAAAGGCTTCTCCTCATGTTCATCCTAGTTTCAATACTGCATATCATAACCTGGGGACATACATCAAAAGAAAGGGTGAGCAGAAGGCCCAGTAAGGGAAACAAGAGAAACATTTTACATGTGAACATGAGATACTTCAATAAGGTCATGAAAAGAACTTTAAGGCATGAGAAATAAATCATGAGATATATCATAATAAAAATAACATTTTTAATAACTTGAAGATGTGGCTACAAAATTTAATATTGACAATCATTTTGTTTCACCAAGGTCCATCTACAAGGTGTCATTAAAAATTACCAAGGTTATTCACCAAGGTATCAGTCTAAAAAGTCATCTCTAGAGATTAAGTCTTTACCCAATGCATTGGAGCGCTATCTGGGTGTACCGTTGACATTTCTTTAATATAATGTGAGCCACATATATCATCATCAATCATTTCATAAACAACCCATATATCATAAAAGAAATGGTTTTCATTTCATAATCATAACATTTTAAAAACTGCTTTAATGACATGATCTTTATGTCACTTTAAAACCCACGGAAAGGGAAAGCGGGTTTCATGTATGTAAATACCAGAATTTAAAATATAACACTTTTATATATATGTTAATACCCTTTTATAAATAAGATCTTTGTGTATTCACTTAATAACATAAAATAATTTTGAGATAAAGAGGGAGGCATTTTGAGACGAAACTATACAGCATAACGTCTATGATACATGGTTTTAGAAAAAGTTGGAAAGAGAGGGGACATGGGTCACCTACTCAAAAATGATACATAAAATAGTTGGGGGATATAATATAATGGATTTAATAACATGGTAAAGAAATTTGAAATATATACCATATGAAATGATGAACAAGAAAAGAAGACAAAAATAAGATTTCTGTTATGAAAATTCAGCAGCCTAACGGCATCACTTAAAACATCCAAAAATGGATTGACGAAATCAAATAGGGTATCTCATAATATTGAAATAAATGATCAGTATGATAGATATAGATATCATAACCCAACATAATAAAAAGTAACTTGAAAGACTTGACATGAAAGTAGATCTTGAAAATGAGAAGGGTGAAAGAACCCCTTAGAAATTCGGCAGCCTAACGGCGCCACTTAAAATTCAACAAAAATAAACTGATGATATCAAATAGGGTCTCACATAATATTAACATAAATGATCAGTATGATAGATTTAGAGATCATACCCCAACATAATAAAAAGTAACTTGCAAGACTTGACATGGAATTAGAACATTGAAAAAAAGAGAAGGGTGAAAGAACCACTTAAAAATTCGGCAACCTAACGGTGCCACTTAAAACTTCAAAATACTACATTGAAGAGATAAAATGGGGTATTTCATCATATGATAATAAAAGATCAGTATGATAAATTTAGAGATCATACCCCAACATAATAAAAAGGATCTTGAAATACTTTACATGAGAATATATCTTGAAAAATGAGAAGGGAGAAAGAATCTGTTACAAAAATTTCGACAGCCTAACATCTCCACTTAAAACTTCATAAAACGAATGATGAGAGTAAGAGGGGATCTCTAATCATATAAACATGAAAAGGGAAGTAAGAGGAATATAAAAGAACATCCTCTCACATAAGAACATGGAGCATAAAATGAATGACATAAAAGAGATTTCTTGAAAAGAAAGAGAGAGATTGGATCCCTTACCTTAAAACGTAACTCTTAAAACTCAAAGGTTAGGACCATGAGGGCTTGGGGAAACCTTGGGAGGACTCCTTGGGAGGTAAGTAGATCCGAACTTCGTTGAGGATGGTTTTGGAGTCGAAAGTATGAGATGAGGGCTTGGTATTTATAGGGAAAGTGAGGGGACAAGGCATTAATGGCCAAGAGACACCTCAAATGTGCTTTTCTCAAAACCATGTGCTCTCCCAAGATATTTCCCATTAAGTGTGGCCACATGGGGCCCCCAATACAAATATCCATCAACTTAGGTCGTCCAACCCTTAAAATATCTCATGAAATCACCATGACACAGTTATGATGTCACTAAACATACCGAAACCCTAAAACTGTATTTTTACTATTCACAGAAAATTCAACTTTCTCAGAAAAATCCCAAAATTTCAGATTAACCAAATATCAATGCTTTGATTTCAAAAATGAACTCCATTTTATAAAATTAATTTTCTAAATATTTTTAATTTTATTTTTAAATAATTACACTATTCACCGAAAATTCATTTTTTTCAGAAAAAACCCCAAAATTTACCTTAACATAATATCGATGCTCTGAGTTCAAAAATGAAATCCATTTTATAAAAATAATTTTCTAAATATTTTTAATTTAATTTTTAATTAAAAAACACTATTCACCTAAAAAAACTAATACTTAAATAATAATTTATGAAACCGTTATTTAACCATTTTATTGAATCACATTACTTAATCAAGGTGCGTAGATTATTTTAAAAATTTCTTTAAGTGAGATTACTAATCCATTTGGTCACATTACTAATCCTAAGCGTAAAATCACAATTCATCAAAAATGAAGTTGATCTTATTAGACTCTAAATTTTGTACTAAACATAATTGTAGAAGACCATTTTTTGAAAATCATTACACATTTTTAGTTATTTAAGGTTTACATAAACATTTTTTTAAAATATCATTACTCTAAAATTCACCAAAAATATGCATACTATATTTATCCGGACATTTGAAAATTCATAAACTTCATAAGAAGAAATCCCAATTTTTATTTAAAACAAAGGATTACACAAGGCAGTTATGGTCTCCTTACATAGCCCCTTATCACACCAGCATAGGACCTAAGTGTAAGGTGTGCTAAGGTGAGAGAATTTGAGGGAGGCTCGGCCAACATCGCACGAGTAGTAATTTCTATTAGTTTGAACTTCTCGCAAAGGCGATTCCGTTCTAGTTTCACACGATGAAGTTCGGCTTGGGTTTGGTCCAGAGAAAAGCCCAGTGGTGCTACCTCTTTCCCAAGTTCTGTTAGATGGTCTTCAATCGGTCCAAGACTACTGGGTGAGGCCATCAAATCTTCTTTCTATAACAATTAACCAAGATTACTTGTATTTAGAGACAATAATCGAAAAGTTTAGTTTCCAGCGGTCATATTGACCAATGGTCATATAACATTCAAAACCCAACGGTCTAATTTTAATTATAATCATGTTATCCAATGAAAAATTTTTGTTGAGTATAAAAAATAAAATAAAATGACACATAAAATTAGGAAATAAGATTTATTCAAAATTTCGGGTCGTTACAATCATTGCCCCCACCACCCCAGGGGATGATGACGGCCTGTGGGTAAGACATCTTACCGCCGGACCCTCCGCGTCAGGGGTACCAGGTTCTTTAGATGTAGTGGTTGAGGCCACTCCCGACTGGAGGGCACCTTTTGTCGACTATCTCCAAAATGGTTGCCTCCCGGATGATCGGGCTGAGCGTGAGCGAATCCGACTCCGCGCACTGCAATTTACCCTCCATAGTGGTCCCAGTCTTGAGTGGATCCTCTATAAGCGGGGCTTCGATGGTGTTCTCTTCTGTTGCATTCAAGGAGTCCAGATTTCTCCGGCCATGAAAGAGGTTCGTGCCGGTTCCTACGGTGCCCACCAGGCTGGGCCCAAGCTGTCCCATCAGATCTAGAGGTTGGGGTACTTCTGGCCCTCTATAATCCATGATTTTATTGAGTTCTCCAAGAGATTCCACATGTGCCAAGTTCATGCTGACTTTCTGCATCGGCCGCCAGAGCCTCTCCACTCCACCAAGTACTCTTGGCCATTTGCAGTGTGGGGACTCGATGTCGTGGGACCAAGTCCACCGGCGACAGCTCGTCAGTGCAGATTCATATTGACTGCTACAAATGTCTTCTCCAAGTTGGTAGAGGATATTCCACTCAAAGAGGTCAAGGCATGTTCCATCATCGACTTCGTGAGCTCCAATATCATCCACTGGTTTGGAGTCCCTCTTGTTTTCCTCACAGATAACGGTACCAACTTCCGAGCAGCCGAACTGAAGAAATTGTATGCCAAGTACAATATTCATTCAAACCATACCTCCCGCTATCATGCACATGAAAATGGATAGATCGATGTGTTCAATAAAACCCTCTCTAACATTCTGCAAAAGATGGTCGGTTAGAACAAGAAGAGATTTCCGGAAAAGCTCCCTAACTCCCTCTAGGCTTATCAGACAACGAATCGCAATTCCACCCAGGTGACCCCATATTCCCTAGTGTATGGGGCTGAGGCCATCCTGCCCATTGAGATCCAGCTGCCAACATTACGCACTATTGTCTATGACCTGCAGGCGCTAGATAAGGTGCTTGAAATCTTCCTAGCTGAATTGGAAGCACTAGACGAGAATAGGCTCTGTGTACTATACAATCTGGAAAGGCATCAGAATAAGATAGCTAGAGCCTTCAATAAGAAGGTCCACCTTCGCTCTTTTCTGCAAGGCGACCTGGTGTTGGCCCTCTGAGAGCCAATGATCCCTAACAGGAAACCACCCAAGCTAGAACCCAAATGGGAAGGACCTTACATCATTCATAAGGTTTACACTAATGGAGCATACTCCTTGGTGACCATGGATGGTGAGCGTATAACTCCTCCCACCAACGCCAAGTTCCTCAAGCAATACTTTGCCTGAGACCCATGGTCCCGCACGACCTTAAACTACATGGTCCTGCACGAACTTAAACTGTACGGTCCCACATGACCCAAAACTGCACATTACAGTCCCACATGACTTTAAACTGCACCACTGTCCTGCATGACAATAAACTACAAAATGGACCGATCTCTATGAACTTAAACTAAAATCTCCTTCGTCCTCACTCTAAGACGTTAAACTGCAAGTTGGTTAGGCCTTCCTGACTGAGGCCTAGCCTCAGGCCCCATGGACTTTCTTCGATCTAGGCTCTCTTGTGGTATTGGATGGTGTGGTATGGGATTATGTCCTCATTCACGTCAGGTTACTCGTCGTACCATACATATCCCCAGATGAGATGTGTTTCATCATCCTACATGACATTAAACTGTTCTTCTAGAACTATGTATGGCTTGATTCCCATCCAGATGGGATACGTAGAAACACTCAGACATCTTGTCTCGAGCCCATCCCCAAGCTTTTCTCTTTGACTGTCCCCCTTGGGTACAGTTTCCTCGGAGGGTCCTTTCATGATGAGGAGTAGGCTTCCTTTTACCCACTCATACGAGGATTATAATGGTCGCACCATGTGCCCAATCCCATTATTCTATCCTCCCACGTCTTTATCGCACGATGTAAAACTGTATGGCCTTCAAGAACTATGTATGGATTGATTCTCATCCTTATGGGATACGTAGGAACGCCCAGACATTTCGTCTGTTGGCCCAGCTCAAAAGCCAAAATCATCCTCTCGGGGCAAGGAATATGGCAGGGTGCACACTTTTTTCCCAACTTACGTCGAGCAAGACTCGGCCCGGCTGTACGTCCCCTCCCCTGGAGATGTTCGCCTCTCTCGTAGATGGGTACAGTTATGCTTCACCCACACCTTGACTGGGATTCCATCACTCCCTCATCCGAAAGGGCCCTTGAATGGTATGGATGCTCGGTCTAAGGGCCCTCTTAGCACTTCGGGCCAACTCCCTCAAGGATGTTGAGCAACAAGCCGATACAAGTCCTACATTTCGAATGCGTTCAGCGGTCGACGCTCATTTTTGGCTCCCATATCCGGTCACCATAGGGACTCTATGTTTCTAAAATGGTCAACAGTGTCCCGGATCTTTGGGTCCACCCCAAGATGTCCCAAACATCGAGTGCAGTGATTCATTCTACCCCATCCCAAAGCGAAAAACTTCATTCTGGGTGGTGCCCACGGTCGGGCCATGACCCCGATTCTTTTATAGGGAGTTTATGGTGTGGTGTGGGATTATATCCTCATTCACGTCAGTCTACTTTCCATTCCGTACGCATTCCATTACTGAGGCCCAGCCTTAGGCCTCTTGGCCTTTTCGGTCCCAAGCCCAAGTTCTTACCTGGAGTGTATGGTGTGGTTAGGGATTATGTCCACACTCACGTTTGTGTGTTCGCCATACTATACACCTCCTCTATCCAGGGATCCCTATTCCCCGACCTTTGTTCTCACTGCAAGATGTTAAACTGCGAGTAGGCGAGGCCTTCCTGTCCGAAACCCAACTATCAGCCCCCTTGGCCTTTTCGGAACCCTTGGCCTAGGTTCTTTCCTACGGGACTGTGTGGTGTGGTGCGGGATTATGTCCCCATTCATGTCGGGTTACTCGTCGCGTTGTACACATCCTCGTTAGGGTATCCTGTCCCCTGGGTATCTTCTAGAACTCCATGTGGCTTGATTTCCATCCTTACGAGATACATTGAACCACCCGATTATCTAAGCTTTTGGTTCAGCCCCATCTTCTGAAAATATTTGTCCCACCTTGGACCCTTGGCCTACCTTTCATGATCCACTTTTTTGACCCTTTTTGGCGATTCACCAATGTGCCTAAGGGTACTAAGGATTAGTTACCTGGAGTGTCAGACTCTAATTGGACACGTCCTCACCCGCTTTTCAGGCTTTGTATTTCCCTTCATTAGGGATTTCATCACCTTTCACACCCAAAAGGGACCCCCAAGAATGGCCTGGATACAACGCCCAAGGGCTCTCCTACCGTTACGGGCCAATGCCCCTGAGGGTTTTGGACAAAAAATCGATAAAAATCCCGCATTGCGAATATGGTCAGTGGTCGATGCTTGTTTGTTGTTCCCAACTTAGGCTAACGCTATATGGAGATTGTTTTTCTACCATGGTTAACTGTTATCCTCCATCTCCACACCAACCCCATTAAACCCAAAATGTCGGTTACACGATTCACATCCTTATCCATCCTCATCATTTCAAAGTAGAGTTTCAAAACTCTTGATATTATTCCTCAGTGCGCATTTGCGCGTTAGGGGAACAAAGTTGCGTTAAAGGTGGCCTTCAGGGCTCTTCACCATCTTCCCTTCGATGGACGTTCTGGGTATTGCAATAAGGATCTTCCTCCCTTGTTTCCCACACTGAGTTTAACTCACGTGGGCTTAGGGATCGGGTCGAGGTCTACTTCTACTTGGAAAGTTGTGATCCATCCATTCATGGTCTGAGCTCTATGACCCTAAACAAGGATCTCCTAAGAACTACGTCTGGCTTGATTCCCATCCTCATAGGATACGTAGGAACGCACAGACCTCCCATCTTTGGGTCCAGCTTGAGTTCAGCTAATTTGTATCTTCTTTCCTACCTACAGGACTCTGACTACGGGACTATATGGTGTAATGTAGGATCATGTTCTCATTCACGACGAGTTCGTAATTGCCGCACCACGTGCACCCTATTCTAAGAATTAGCCCTCCTATTTCCTATCCACCACGACATTAAAAGGCACCCTCCAGAACTATGTGTGGCTTGATTCCCATCCTTATGGGATACGTAGGACTGCCCGAATGTCTATACTTCAGGTCTAGCCCCACCTCCTAGAGATCTACCGATCTCCCTAGTCACATAGGTCCTTTTTCCTTTCCCTCTCCACGAGAGGGATATATAGGTGTGGTATTGGGTTTTTGGCACCATGCCTCCCTTCTCCCGGGAATCCTCCATCTCTTGTTCTCCCTCAAGTTGAGTCCCTCGACAGTGGTTCTCCCATGTGTTAAGAGTACTCTGGTATAGGGACAAGAGTGTCAGATTCATCTTAGTCAAGTTCCTTCCACGTGTCAAGCTTCATGTTTCCCTTCATTCGGGCTTTCATCATCTTTCACACCCAAAGGGACACCCAAGAACGGCATGGATACCACGCCCAAGGGATATCCTAATGTTACGGGCCACAAACCCCTGAGGGTTTCAGACAAAAAATCGATACCAATCCCATGTTGTGAACATGGTCAGCGGTCGATTCTCATTTTTTTGTCTTCATTTCAGGCTAACGCGACGGGATGCTGTGTTGCAGACATGGTCAGCAGCAATCCTCTGTCGTCATGCCAGCCCATTCAGGCCTTGAATGTTGGTTGCATGAATCACGTTATGTTCCACCCCATCATGTCTAGGTGGAATCTTGACACTCTTGGTGCTATCCCTCAGTGCATCTTTGCATGTTAGGGGGACAAAGCTGCAATACAGCATCCTTCAGGGCTCCCACGGTCCGAGCTCTAAGACCATAAACTAAGATCTTCATTATGGGAGATGTGCGGCTCGATCCTCAACCCCACAGGATGCGATGGATCACCCATACGTCTTTTCTCTGAGTCCAGCTCAGCTGGGAGCTAGTTCCTCATGCCCCTTTCCTTCTTTCCCATATTCAGGCCCCTTGGCCTGAGGTTCCTATCTCGTAATTGCGTACGTTGTGATGTGGGATCATGTCCCCATCCACGTCAGTTGTGTTTCATGACACCATACACATTCCTCGCCTAGCATCGTCTCTGCTACGTCTGCACTGCATGACATTAAAATTCATGCTTGGTCCTATCACACAACCCTTAACTGTGAAATTATCGTCCTGGCCACATGATGAAAAACGACACCGCATTGTGATGACCCCATGATTGAAGACATCACGTTGGGTATTGGTCACGTGCCATGCCATTTTTTCAACACCTATCATGGATTGATTCTTGTGATGCCCCCAGGGCGTATTACCCTAGGCCTGTTGCTTCACAAAAAAATACACTCACCCAAAATGACAAATAAGATTTATCAAATACCGCTTCTCTGGGTGTGAGGGCTAGACCCACCTGCCCCTTTCATTTTCCAAGAAGTACGTATGGTTTGATTCTCAACCTTATGAGATACGTAGGAGTGCCCAGGAAATTCCCTGCGGGCCCAGCCTAACTTTCGTGTTCAGTCCCTCGCCCCGAGCACTTCTCTAGAGAACACATGGTAAGTAGGGATTATGTCCTCATCGTCGGGTTTTGTAACCACCTTAACATGTGTCCCCTTCTCTCATTACCCATTCATGGTCCGAGTTCGAAGACCTTAAACTAAGACTCTCTCAAGAACTATGTGCATCTTGATCCCCATCCTCATGGGGTACATAAGAATGCCTTTGCATTTTTCTTTAGGCCCAGCTCAACTCTCTTTTACGGTCCCTCGACCTAAAACGTTCCGAGAAGCACATGGTTGTCAGAACCCCCAGTTCCCATTCACGTCAGGTGTCTGAGTTACCCCACAACGTGCCTCCTGTGTTTCCTCCCACCAATGGTATGAATTCTATGACCATAAACTAAGATCTCTCTATGGGAAAGGACTCTTCTCCCTCTATCTAATATGTATCGTTGTCATATTCAGATGTGTTTTGACAAAGTTCCCGAAGTGTGTGATTTTCATGGGGACATTACCCTCGTCCCATGACCAAGCTTTGCGAGCTCGCTATTTGGATCCTCATCCTCTTCCACATCTAAAAAGACCCTCAGACGACAAGCATTCTAGGATAAAGGTCTCTCCATGGATGTGGGGCCTAAGGGCTCCCCTATCATTTCAATCCAACGTCCCGAAGTATCTCTGACGAAATTTGCAACATGTTCCCATGTTTCGAACATGGTCAATGATTGACCCTCATGTGTCTATCTCCATTCCTAGATAACGCGATACGGATGCTGCATTTTCGTCATGGTTAACAGTTATCCTCTATTGTCACACCGCCATCATTGTGATCAAAATCTCATGCGTCATGATTCACACATTTCCACTTCCTCATGTTCAAGTCGAATTCCAACATACTCGGCTCTATCTCTTCGTGCATCTAGGTGTGCCACATGGTCGTCTTAGTATCATGGGGATAGTATTCACCGAGCATCCCTTCGACCTAACCTTCCCCTTTCTGTGTTAGGAAAGTCCCGCCACTACTTCTTGTTTCCCACACCGATCACGACTCACGTGGGTTCAGTAGTTTTGGCAGGATGTGTACCAACATGGCCAGGATTCTCATCATCCCCTCAGAACTACATATGGCTTGATTCCCATATTCATGGGGTATGTTGTAACATCCGACCACTCTACTTCGGGCCCATCCTAATTCTCACTCTTGGTCCCTCGTCCTAAAGAGTTTCCTCCGGGGGTATGTGGTGTGATTTGGACTCCAATTCCTCATTCATGTCGGTTTCATAACTACCAAACCACATGCTCTTTGGGCTCTTACCTTTCATTCCACATCCTATCAAATGAAATTAAACTACAGGATCCCATATGTTCTCAACACATGATACTAAACTGTGGTTCTTCCCTGAACAAGTTTAGGATGCCCCATGTTAATCATGGGATGCATAGGAGCCTCTGCCAGAGAGGATTTCACCTGTCAGTGTTGGTCTATGACTATATTGTGCTTCCAGAACTACGTGTGGCTTGATTCCCATCCTCATGGGATACATAGGGACACCCTGGTATTTTTCTTTGGGTCCAGCCCACAGGAATCATTAATCCTGTTCTTCCCCTTTTTGGCCCCCTGGCTGGACCCCTCGTAGAGGACCGTGTAACTATGACTCTACCCTGAACAAGTTCAGGATGCCCCAAGATTACATTGGTAAGAGACATACCCCCTCGCCAGAGAGAACCTGTCTGAAAAGAATGAATGATCCATGATCAAACTGATGCTTCCATCTGGCGTACTCCCACCGTGATGGTGTAATTGCATGAGTGTTGGATTATGTTTGTACAAACCATCACTCCACATTCCACGCTTCGCGTTCCCCCTATTCAGACCCTCGTCCCCTTTCGTGTTTGGAGGAACCCCCTAACAGTATGGATTCTCTACCTATGGTCCACCTGCTGTCCTAGTCCAATGTTCCAGAAGACTGGTCATGTTTCAAGGGACCCCCTAATAGTATGGATGCTCGACCTATGGTCCACCTGCTATCCTGGGCCAATGTTCCAAAAGACTGGTCATGTTCCAAGGGACCCCCTAATAGTATGGATGCTCGACCTATGGTTCACCTACTGTCCTGGGCCAATGTCCTGGAAGACTGATCGACGCTATTTGAGTTTCGCCACATGTTGCGAACATGGTCAACGGTCAGCCCTCATTTGTTGTCCACATTTCAGGCTAACGCAGTAAGGATACCATTTTCTCACCACGGTTAATGGTTGTCCTTTATTGTCACTCCACCCTCATAGTGTTCCAAATTTTGGGTATCGTGATTCACACTTCCCATTCTCATCCGTTCGGACAAATTTCAGCACCCCTGGCATTGTACCATTTGTGTACAAGAACATGCTGGAAAAACGGTAATTCAGCTGTTTTGAGAACTTCCTTCTCCAGCCAGGTCTCTCCTATTTCCTGGAAATTCGGACTAGTAATCCAAAAATCGGATGCCCAAAGTTTGGATTCCACTCTTGTATTGGATTGGACGATGAGGTGACTATCTCTTGTTTCTCACATCGGTCCTGACCCATGTGAGCTTAAAAAATTGTCGCTGGATGTCCCGCAAACATTATAAAGATGAAAAATGAACAGGTGAAAATAACGGAACTCGTGCATACTAAGACATTTAAAAAAATTTAAAGCACTAAAGTACATTTAAGGGTTTTTAATTATTACAGTACACAGGGGTCAACTCCCCCCATGGATGGATTGACCCCGTCAAAAGGGCATTATAGCTCCTCCACCCTTTGACTTGTGGCGTCCATGAATTACTACCACCGACTCACATCCCACTCCTCCTCAACAGCGACGGGGCACGATTCATCAGCCTCAGCTCGGGCCCTCTCTATGTCAGCCTGAATGGCAGCCATCTCTCCAGAATCCTGCCTCATACGCTCTTCTTCCTCTGCCAGCTGGGCCTTTAATTGTGAGATCATATCAGATTGTGCATTAAGAGAGGCTGATTGCTCATCTGCTCAGGCCTGCAGCTGTTGGACCTTGTTTTCAGCCTCCTGGAGATTCTTGACATTCATCGCCTTACTCCGCTGCCATCCCACTCTGAGCCCGTGAACATATTCCCGAATCTTCTCTACCATGAGATCTCGGATGAGCATATAAGGACACTGGGCATCCACTCCCCCAGTGCACAGTTCACACAGCCGCGAGAAAAGTCTTTCCATTTCATTCTGCCATAGCACTTGGGGGTGTCATTGATGAAGCATGTGATTATCTTCCACGATTGGCGACAGACTATTTTGTTGTCCTTTTCATCGGAGGTCGTTTCTTCCTAGTCCGCATGATTGGCAGGCTTGTATGCAGGATAATCCCGCAAGAAATCTTCAGCAGGATCCACATCGAGCGTTGAATTCAGCGCGACATCTGGCACCGGAGAAGGCGTGGCGGGAATTGGGTCGATCGACCGATCCTAATCGTCATAATCCACCTCAATGACCTTAGAAACGACCCTTCTGGGGGTCCCACCAATGACAGGAAGTGCAGAAGATCAGGTAGGTGGGGTAACTATCCCCACAATCCCCGGCATGCCCCTAGGAGGGATGCCACCAGACATCCCGACCAGCCTCACCGTAGCAGCCCATGCCAGTCGTAGAACTGTACGCGATAGGGATGGTCATGGACGAGAGTTAGTGTGATCTACATATGACAAGTAATGAATTCAGTGGAGAATACTTACGAAGATAAAATTCCTGGTGCTGCTCTTGAGTTGATGCTGACGTAACCCCGAGGTGTGGTCCTCCCAGTATTGTCGGAAGGTATGGAGGTCCTGGAGGAGCCACCTCGTGTGCCTTAGCCCCACCAGACATAGAACTGGATGAAGCCACAAGTGTGGGTTCCGATGGCCCTGTATCATCACCCACTGAAGGGCAAGAATGTGGTCTGTGTACCAGTTCCTCTTGCACGGTTCAAATGTTCTCAAGAGGTCCATAATGGCCTGAGAGTGGACCGTGAGGAAATAAACTCAGAATGATACCTCGAGAACCTCTATGAAATCATTGGAATCCAAGCCTTGATCTCCAACTTCGCCTTTCTCCAATGAGATCCTTCCACCGGCCTCATCCTCTCCAGATTATTCATCTGATTCTTCTAGTAGGGGGAAGCACTCCCTCAGTTCGGTGGCCGACAACTGTGGGGGAACCGTCCGATCTAGCAGCACCCTTACTCGGTCCGTCATCGGATGCGGGGCACCACTGGAATGTACGTATTCCTCCATCTCGTCCAAATACTGCTCTGCCTCTGCTGGAGACATCACAAAATCGGCCCGGATAGGGCCTACATCTGGTAAGACTATCCCGAGATGGTTCAAGTGTTCCCACATCATGGGCGGACTAAGGTGATGTCGGTTGACGTCCCAAACGTCCCAGGACTCTGGGAAAATAGCATTCTCTGGCATGTTGATATGGTGCAGCCGCTTCCCCGAATCCAGAGTGGATATCGTACGGAATCCCCTCGGTAGCCACCCCTCAAGATGGTTCTGTTCTTCTGGGACCATCGGATCCGCCGCTGGTGCCGCATCCTCAACGGGTGAAGACCTCGCCACCACGGCAGCCCCGCCACTGCGAGAGGCCCTTGCTGCCCTTCGACCCTGACCTTGGGATAGGGGAGGCCCACCTTCACCAGCCCGAATGGTTGGATACTTCAACATTTCCTCAGGATAATCCGCCTCCCGACTGATGGAATACTCTTTCACCAGTCCAAAGGCGGCAGTGGACGGAGGCAATGCAATTCGCATTTTCCCGTCTTACCGTGTGAACATGAGCCACAACTGCCTCATTACACACAGGTTCTCCTTGTGGCGCACCTCCCAGTAGACCTATGGGGTCAGCTGCTGCAGGCATCGGATTTGCCTCGTGAACCGGTGTGGGGTGTACGGCTCGTAGAGAGACTCACAATCCACCTGTTCCACCAAAACCCCACCTCGAAAGGACATGAGATAGGCATGATGATCTTCTATTCCCTGACCATCATCGGTGAGTACTCCCGTCGGCAATGTAAACGGGTGGAAGTTAAACTCGTCTTCCTTCCGCACACGGTTCAACACCATAAATACAGTTAATTTGACTGGGAAACTCTGGGCTGAATTTAGAATGTAAGGGAAAAAATTTGAACCCAGTGGCAAGATAGGGTTTGGGTATTCATAAACTCCCCTGATGTGCGCCACAATCCACCCATACAAAAGGTGGATGGGCCCGCATATCCTCGGCGGCTTCTTGCCATCGCTAACGTACCGCAGCATCCTGTACAATCTGTTGAGCATCGAAATTCCCATATTGACCCACCTTCCCATGGCCAGCATGGATGCCATGATGAACGAGCTAGGATGCACCCCCATGTTGGTATCCCTCACCGGAAGGATCCAACCACAGATAAGGGCCGTGATAAACACCGCCAGCCTGACTATTGGCTACTGTTCAGTGCTGACGTTGAAACCCTAGGTCTTCCATTGGTTTTCCTCCAAGTGACGCCAATACGAGTGCTCCTTTCCCCATTGAGCCCCCTTCGGACAAGTTCAAGGCCTCAGAGGGAACTCTCGATCCTCTGATAAGTTCAGGAACCACTTGAACAACTTCTTAAAGTGGACATCTCTCACCGCCTCCTTGTCCTCTCCAGGGACCAGTTCCATTAGTGGCAGCGCCAGCCGCGACATCTGCTCTGGATCCTCCCACGCGCTCATGACGAGGTGGAACTCATCATACATGGCCCCCAAGATCGAGACCCCTGAGATCTGATCGACTTCCCACAGACTGATGCCAACCTCCCCAGGGTGCAGGTGAAAAGTGTTGGTCCTAGACAACCATCTACTCAGCAGCTCCGAGATCAGCTGTTTTGGTTGATAAATGTGGAATTGTGAGGCCCATGTCGCCTCATACAAACCCACTCTCCTAAGCTCGGCCCCAAACTCCTCGCATAAGGCACCTACCCAGTAGGCCCATGCCCAGTCATTGGTGAAGTTACTGCCTTGGTGCAGGTCCCACTCATCGGACCACCCCTTTTTCGAATCCTTAAAAGCCACCTTCAGTATAGTGCGGTACATGGGAGGGGATGTCTCCGGGTGCAGTGTCTCCCTGTCGATGTTGTTCAGATGGTTGTACAGACAGTCGGAGGTGACAGGTGTGATGTCCTCCCACGCATGACCATCGGCCGCCCTGAACCATTGGCATTGGCATGGCGTGCTCCTGAACCAGCAAGCTGGATCGTCCCTACTCACCTCAGGAATGAAGACATTATCCCTCATCCTGAAGCCATACAGGGCCATCTTCTTGCACAACAGATAGTTCTTTTGGCTCTCTAATAGCAGTTCTGTCAAAGAATTATAGTCCGATTGGCTTCAGACCATCTCCCCTAGGCCCAGACAGTTGTCCATCTCATCTCTTCGGGCAGCGTCTGCGAACACCCCCATGACAGCTTCTTGATGGGCCATTACAGTTTTAGAACTTGAAGAAGAAAAATTTCAGGACGGTTCATGGAGATTTTTCATGAAGATCACTCGTGAAGCTCGGGTGCAAATCCAAGACGCGGATCCTGGCCTCGGCTTTCAAGCAGAAGTTCTCTTGGAGAAGTCGCGGAGTCGGAGACTCGCGGTTCGCCGCGATGCTCGATTCGCGGTGAGTATACGCGGAGGATTCGGAGCTTCGCGAATCGAGAGAAAAATAGGAAAAAGTAACAAATAAGGAAAAAGACAAGAGGTCAGCCCCCTATTTATAGGCAGCGGCCCCCGGAGCTTCATGGCGCGTCCAGCCCGCACGGAGCATCACGACGTGTCCGGATCACGTGGCCCCTGGCCACATCATACTCCCGCTTCGTGAGTCCTCATCGTGACCGGCCGAGAATATTGGTGATTTCCATCAGACTCTGACCCATGATCCCTCTGCGGCTCCAAGTCTGAGGGGGGGGGGGCATTTTTTGGTGCAAAAATATTCAAATAAAGGAGAGAAAAAAAGAGGCTTCGCGCGCTAACTCGTGAAGCCCCGATGCGAAATCCCCCCCGTGAGCAATGTGGCCGCTGCGAAGCACCTAAGGTGGTAACGCTCCACGAACTCCCTAATGTTAGCAAACCTGCCGCGGAGCAGAAGAGGCGGTACCTCTCCACGAATCTAGTTGATGTTCGTGACCCACCGCGAAGCAACCAATTCCCCTTTGCGTCGCATGAGCTATACTTCGCGGCGCCCCTTACCTATAAATACTGAGCTCCCCCTGATCTCTCTGGACAGACAATCTGACCTTTTGGCTTCTCAACTCCCAAATCGTGAAGCACTTCTCACTCTGGGAATCATGAGCTCTGTGAGGTATTTTTTCTTCACGAGTGGCCTTCACCTTGTCTCATTTTGATCCCCTCTTCCAAGAGGTATTCCCTTTACGATGCCTAAGGGCCCACACAGAGCATTTATGCTTCACGAAACACCCATCCTGTACAAGTGATCCGTATTCGAAGGCAGGGTCACTGTACTTTGTGAAGCACACTACTTCATAGCACCTTGCTTCGCGAGGCACCTATGCTTTGGAGGCAGTGCTCCATGAACACCCTTTGAATTCGTGAAGAAACTCCCAATCACACCTATAACCCATGCTAAGTCCAAGAATCTACACTTCGCGAAGCACACCCCTTTTCAAGTGCTCTCCCCTATGAAAAGCAACAAAGATCTGCGAGGTCCCTGCCTGTGGACCCCTTTGCTTGGAAATTCCTCTTCCCATGCGATCCTCCAGGTTTGCACGATGTGATTTCAATGTCCCATGGATAACACCTCCCATAGCGTTGCTTCGCATAATGCTTCTTCGCATAGGCACGCTAATGGCTATTGCTTCTTTTCATAGCCATGCTAATGTGGACCCCTCGATGGTTCGCTCTGCGACCCCACTTCACCACAGCCTTTCCGATGCCCTCCCTCCCATAAGGAGAAGAGGGTACCAGTTATATAAGTCATAGGGGTTCAGAGTAAACCCACCTCGTCCGAGCTGCAGGACGTTAAACTTCCAAGAACTTCATCCTCAACACATGATGTTAAACTGTGACCCGACCCTGGGCCTCGCACACAGGGTCCCCCCAGCTCGGACATTCTTTACACCCATTGGTCTCCATGGAGAGGGGATCATCCCTCCACAGGGGATGATATCCTCCTTATCGGAGTGGCGTTTGTCCATAGGAGAAGGGCTGCCTCAGGGAGTAATCCCCAAGCCTCTTTTACGGAAGGTAGCACCCATGAACCTCCATACTTCCCCACTGCCAAGGCCAGTGGAGGGCGTGATAGGGAACGAGGCACCTCCCATCTTCGGTCCCAAATCCCCCTCCCGCCGTGCTTTTCCACACTTTGGGCCTCCATCCTAGTGTAAGTCCCATCACCATGGGCCTCCTAACGCGTAATCCCCTCATCTATTCTCACTGACGCACGCTTCATGATGTGATCGTTAGGTCTTTGCTACCTCTTGTTTCTCACACCGAGCATGACTCACATGGGCTTAGAGTAAGCATCGACTATGACACCCGCCCCCGTCCAACATGACGTTAAATTGCATAACCCTATCCCGCATGACATTAAACTGTACATCCATTTGAACTATGTGGTATTTGATCCATGTTATGGGACGGTACGTAGGAAGCCTCCACGAGGTTCAAGCCCACCGCCTGTCATTTATTCACGTCAGGTTACACCCTCATCCCGCATGATGTTAAACTGCATTCCAGTCCAGGGGTAAGCTATTGTGACTATCCTGAACTACGATTACTTTGAGCCATACAAAGGCATGGTACGTAGGATTCCTCATGAGGTTCAAGCCCACCACCAGTGGACCCCCTGGTTCACCTTCACATCGGATTATTGATGAAGCCCTTTGAACTACGAGGTCTTTGATCCATGTCAAGGCAAGGTACGTAGGAAGCCTCCCTGAGGTTCAAGCCCATCACCCACTTGACCAAGGTCCTTCTTCACATCTTCTCGCTGACACCCGCATTCATATATGAACTATGAGTACTTTGATCCATGGCTGGGCATGGTACGTAAGAATCCTCCCTGAGGTTCAAGCCCAGTAATCATTGGCCCCGACCATCTCTGTGTCAGTGCGCCAAGCCCCCATTTTCACCTGAACTACGTGGTATTTGATCCATGTCAAGGAATGGTATGTAGAAAGCCTTATTGAGGTTCAAGCCCACCATTCACTAGGACCAAGGTCCTCATTCACGTCGGTTCCCTGACACGCCCCGGCTCCGCATGATATTAAACTGCATCCCAATCCAGCAGTAAGCCATTGTGACCCTGCCATCCCATTGTTACGACACCCCTTAATGTTAGTATAACATCCCCTTTTCCCGAACTACATGGACTTTGATCCATGTCAAGTCATGGTACATAGGAAGCCTCGTGAGGTGAAAGCCCACCACCCATTGGGCCAAGGTCCTTTTCACGTCGGTTCTCTGGTACTCAACCCGAACTACGTGGACTTTGATCCATGACAAGGCACGATACATAGGAAGCCTCACGAGGTGCAATCCCACCACCCATTGGGCCAAGGTCCTTTTCACGTCAGTTCTCCGGTGCTCAACCTGAACTATGTGGTCTTTGATCCATGTTAAGGCATGATATGTAGGAAGCCTCATGAGGTTCAATCCCACCACCACCTGGTCATTCCGGCCACATTCACATCAGTTATTCCAACACCTTGGGCAGCTTAGAGTGTAAGCCCCACGCATCCATCCAAAACTATCTAGAATTTGATTCTCTGCCATGGGAATATGTAGGAAGTCTCTTCGAGATTCAATCCCATCACAACCACCATATCCACGATGGCTCATTTTATTCCTCCTTAACTCCATGAAATTATCCATCATCCATCCCGATTCTTACCCGGGCCGCCACATCCCGGTGAGATCATGCCACCCCATTCCCCTCCATAGCATTCGGGAAGCCACCCACCGGCTGGCTCTGATATCAGCATTCCCTCAAGGGGTATTCCTCAATCTGATCCACTCCAGCTGGTGTTCTGATCAGGTTGATCCGTCTCCACTGGACGTTAAACTCATGGAATACCCTGTGCTAAACATGGGAAGCTGAGGAAAACCTTAGATATATACCTAGGTCATATGATTCCCCGCGCTCGATGTGGGATCCCTCGGGCTTCTGCGTCCTCGAGAATCCCTATAATAAGGGACAAAAGATAGACTCTCCAATTCCCCAGTGTTCAGACACGTTACTGATGCCTCGATGTGAATACTCCCCCGACTAAAGGTTGCTGCCCTGTCCGGACCCTTTGGAATGTCCTGACAGAAGCAGTGTAATTAACCGGTGTCCATGGAAACATGGCACTAGGAAGAGTTCCACGAACAACTTATTAAATCTATGAGGGAGACCCGGACTAGGTGACGAGTTCCGAGGAGAAATCCACAGAAGGAAGAACCGACATCCCATCATCCCAGTTTTGATCAAGGAGCATATGTCCCTGAATGAGGAGTAGATGTTGCCCACCTTTAGAAAGAGAGAATGCAGGGCAACACAAAAGTCGCGCCTGTCGCGCCCCAGCGGACAGATGCGCGCGCCCTGGCGAAAGCGTCGGAAACAAATGCCCTAGAAAAATTGAAATTAATCATTATATATCATCACAATGATTATCAATGAACATAATAAAATTTTAATAAATAAAATATTTTTGGAAAGTTTATAAATTAAGTTATAACAATTATGGTTTATCTATAGCTTTAAAAAAAATTACAAACATACTCTTTCTCCAAAAGTGATTAATTAATTACTTAAAACACTATTTTGAGAGTCTATTTCTATAACAAATTATCTACCATTTCTCATGAAATTTTCAATAAATTAACTCTATATTATGATAAATATTATTATTCTCTTATGTATAAACATAAAAAATATTTAATTATTTCTTCTCATTGAAATATTTATGAAATATCCTTTGATTATGATATGAGAAAAGATTATGCAACCCATTTCTTTCAATGCTTAATTCTTATGTTTATGCCTTATGATTGATTTTATTTTGTGGAAGAAATAATGATTTACATGTTATAATTGGTTCACCTAAATTTTGATCCAATAAAATGTGTAATTATTTTGTCTCATGATACTTTATGTATCGTAATAGAGAGTGAACTCAATCCATGATGAGAATTTTCCCACCACGTGGTGTCATCTTGGTGGTTAGCCTTAACTTATGCTTATTCCAGGTTTCATGTTGTTTCCCCATTCCTCTGATTCTATGATATTATGATTCCATTTTCATTATTTTATTCATCCTTATGATTATTCATGATCTTTACCTTTTATGATATATTATTTTGTTGACTAACTCAAAAATTAAGTTTCATTATCATATTTATTCCCTTACTTTGATTTTTATCTCACCACGTTCTTTTTTGTATTCCATATGATAACCTATATAGTTTTAGGTGTTAATTGTTTTCACAAATTATAGAAAATAAAATAAAATATTTTTATTTTAGTTTCCTTTTGATGTGTTATGAACCTTGTCTTCCAAATAAACTAGGCCTCATGATCTTTTGGTAGTGTTTATTATATTTTTAATTTAAAAATAATGAAATATTATGTGTAAAAATAATGGGTCACTATAAAATTTGTGGGGGAATAACTAAATTTAATTTAAATCATTCATATTTTCTATTTTTTGATGGGAATTTTTCATTCAACCCCTTTTAAATTAAGAATACTATAGTCCTGGATTAGATTTGATTCACTTGTCAGAATTGTATCTTATAGAATTAAAATATATTTTACGATATAGAAATTCGGTATGGGAATTCCCATTAAAATGAATAGATCTACATAGTTATCTTTTTAATTTTATTATTAAATCAGTTTTTTGTAGGGTTATCTTAGCTCAAAAATATTTAATTAGGTTGTGTTATCCACTTATGATGATGATATCAATTTTTTAGTACACAATGATAAATTGTTTTATTTTTGTGTGTTGTATTATGTGATAGGGAATTCAATGGATAATTGGTTAAGGTTTGTGTTTTATTAATATTGATTCATCTAATGAAATAATTAAAATGGATATCATAAGCATATGAAAATAAAGTATAGACCAGGTGTTGTGGGGACATGGAATTATTTTCACCATAAAAAATCATTGCTAAACCCTTCAACATGTAGAAAAGTAGTATTGTGGATAGATATGTTTGATTAGAGATGATTCATATAAAAAATATTATAATTCTATGCTACAAGATCTGTAATAGAGGTAGATTATGATTGATTAGCACACTGGGATGGATGGATCTTGTTTGGTAACTTGTGTATCTTAGTAAGGATGCTTGACAACTGTAGAAAATGTTATGAATGGATATAAGGATAAAAAAATAATTTGAGAACTCTTGGTGATGTATTGATGGTATTATTAGTGAAGTAAGTTTAACATGAAGTGATTTAAGGAATTTGAATACAATAATAGGTTATTTAATTATTCATTATGGTTAGAGTGTAGGTACAAACTGGAATGGAAATATCAAGTGCATTATTATAGGAGAATCCATGAGATGAAAAAAATATAATCGCTTTATTTATATGTTATTATAGTGGTGCTAATGTGAAAAAGTGGCCATATTGATTTTGGAAATTCATTTTGGATTCACACAACAAATTTTAAATGTCAGGATCTATCATAAATCATCCTTTATGAGTGTCGGTCCTTCGGAGATAAAGTTGCGCTATTAGGTTTATAGTTGAAATGGGAATGAAGGTTATGATGGCTGAAGAGGGTTTCAAAATGATTATACCTTGGAAATTTTGTCCATGTGATAAAATTGTACTATATCGGTTTCCCACAATTAAATATAAGTTATTTATTGAAATTAAAATTTTAAATTTGGAATGGAAGTGTTAATGATGATCAAAATCTTCTTCAGATGTCTTTGGTGGTAATTCCTACAACATTAGACTATGAAAATAATAATATATCATTCATGAATCCTAAATATAGAATTGGAAGCTACCCCTTGTTCTAATAGGCTGGGGGCTCACAATATCAAAATTCACTCTTATGATGAGTACATTGTAAATATTTTTAATGATCATTAAAGGGAGGATACATAATCAATTAATTAAGAATATTTTTCTAGTTCAGATAAAACAACATTTTATTTCCTAGGAATTTTTTCCTAAATTTATTATGGTTTGTCTCTATTTTTGATGATATAATAGAAGTTATACATTATTTCCCCAACCGTTTTCCCTTTGTCTTGTTTTTTTATAAAAAAAATTATTTTAACCAATGAAAGTTTCAAAAAAATGTAATAGGATATATAAAATTGTTTAAATTGTTAAAATGAATATATAAATTATAATACATGCATTTAAGGAGAATCATGGTTGTTATGATAATTAATTTAGTTTTCATTTACATTTACTTTGTTTTGTATTATATTATGAGCATTAATTATAAATGTAATTATACTTTTTAAATATCATGTGTTATAATAATGATGGAATAGATGTATATATTAATAAAATAATCAAGGAAAATGGGACTTTTTGTTAGAATTACCATTAGTATAGGATCATAGGATTCGACTATAAATGTAAGGGATGGCTATTTGTCTCTCCAACCTTATCCTTATAGTGATTTTTGGTTTTACATAATTATAATCTATTGTACGAAATGGTTTCATATAACTTATTCATATGATTAATTTTGATATGTGTAAATTTAGTAATATTTTAATTTAGTTTTGTAGCCCATGTTAGGAGTTGTATAAAAAATTACCCATCAATACTGTTTAAACAAACTGATTTGGTAAAGTTAATGGGATTAAAAACTAAGTCATTAGAAGAATTTTTACATGTAAAGTGAATACATGAGATATAATATTGATATAATTAAAACCCATAAATAAAATATGAAATATTATATTCCATCCAAATAAAACACATTTCTGGACCTCAATCATCTATCCAAGTAGTTTTATGAAAAATTTGGGTGTCCAAGGATTATATTGTGTACGGAATTGTGGAAATGGATAACCCTAAAAGTTGTGTAAATAAATTATGATATAAAATGGGGGTCAAAATTATCTAAGAAATCCTTTAAGATATGATAAAAAATTAATAGAGTTGGCTTAATCTTTATAATGGACTGGATAAAAAGTTATCCACTAAACTATCTGATATTTATATCGATATGATTGACATAATGGACAACATAAATAGCTATACGACGAGATAAATGCTAAAGTGGACTCAATGTGTAGTGAAATTTGGATATGGAACCACTAATGGATAATATAAAAAACTAAAAGGAACCATCATTTTAGTTAGGAAACATTTAATAAAAGTTTAATTAAAAAATTTAAAAATATGACACTCATCTAATATAATATTCTATAATAGATAAAATTACATCATCATCACCATAAAATATTTCTATGAGATCACTCCTTAAGAATAATAATCTTAATGAATGAATTTTTCTACATCAGTATCGGAACCAGATAATTTTTCTTAAGTAATAATGAAAAATATTTGTGTTAAAGTAAAACATTCACGAGTAAATAAATGTCAATGTTTTCCACTAATTGTATCCATATGCTTATGAGAAACATAGATGAATTTACTAAATGATTTAATAGAATAGTAAAATTCAGGGTTAAAAAATTTAATTTCTTCTAATAGACACAATTGAATTGGGTATGTTGTTGACTTGGAGAGGATGAATATTTCTTTATTTTCATAGCCTATCTATGGAATTTATCATCATTGAAAATGTTATGATGATGTGAATGAGTACAATAAAGGTTTTCACATTTTTTTTCAAATTATTTAGGATCGATGAAGTGAGCATGATATATCCATGTTCAAGTGTTGTATTGATAGTACTAATGGGTAAAAATATATACTAGAATAATAAAAAACTTTTTGAAGGTCAAAATGATCAATATTAAAATATCATGTCAATGATTTTGAAACGTAAATTTGGTTTCAATAAGTGTGAGGTTCTAATGTATGGATTATTATTCAAAAAATAAAGGTGTTTAATAAAAAATTAGGAGATTCCATAGCTATTAGTGATTTTTTAGAATTCAATTCTTGAGTTTTGAATGGTATATGATACCTAATGTATATTATAAGATTTTTTTGAAATATACATAAGTTAGAAATTTTGGAAAATATAATTGCAGTTTATATTTTGAATTCAAATATAGTTGAAAAGGTATTTATTATGAATATCTGTAATGAAAAGGAGTATTTTAATTACAAACAGATCAAAATAATGGATGTGCATATTTATATCTTTTCTATTATATTATATGATGTCACGAACCATCCTTGGGGCCCATGCCATGACTACCACAAGCCCGCCTTCCATAGGCCAGAGGCTAGTGACTAGCACCAAAGGCGTAAATCCCGATAACTGGGAAGGCATTGCCTTTATAAAACATAAACACATCCAACTAGAGTACAAGAGGAAGTAATACAATAAGTACAAAATAATGTGATGAAAAGTAAATGGGCCAGAATACAAACTCAACTGAAATGTATAACTACAATTGAACGAAAGTAAAAAAGAAAAGACAAATAACTGGAAGATAGAAGCAGCTCCTAGGTCATCCACATCAGATCCTACCTAAAGGGTAGGTACAGATAGAATCCTCAATGCTCTCGCCTACCAACCTCCTCCGAGTACCATCTCGTCATTAAGTCCACCTCCGGGTACTGACTCGTCATGAGGTCCACCTCCAGGTATTGTCCAGTCCTTGTACACTCGGTCTCTGTCAGCGCTGTCTGTCGTATGCATCCAACACAACGAGGTGTGGGCATAGCCCGTACAGGGGTGAGTATAATGATACTCAGTAGGGACCCCGAGACCATCAAGGTCTCACTAAATCCAACAATGATAACCATAAAGAAGGATCTCAACAGATAACTCTTACTTAGGTATAAGCCCATACTTATACCTTAGTTTATCAAGTAACCCATCTCAATCATGAGGAAACACAAAGGTTAAGAATTCAACGGATAACCACTACTTAGGTATATACCCATACATATACCTAAGTTATCAAGTGACCCATCTCAATCATGAGAAAAACACAAAGGTCATTGACTCAGCTCAAACTAGTATTTTCATTAATGATATCAAAACCACAACTGTTGAATAACTCCTCCTCTGGCGAGTACAGTGATCCTGTCACAACTCCGAGGCGCTGCTCACTAACCTTAGACTACTGAGATACTCCTCCTATCGAGCACCGCGGGTCTACCACCCAAACACAGTAGTGCTCCCCGCCATGGGTCTGCCACCTCACAAAGTAGTGCTCCCCTCCTAGCCTACAGAGGTACTCCTTCTATCGATTATCGCGGGTCTGACACCCAAACACAGTAGTTCTCCTGCCATGGGTCTGCCACCAAAACAAAGTAGTTCTCCCCACTGGTCTATAAAAGTCACTCCGACCCGAAGCGGACAAGCAGTCATTAGGTCGCAGCTAGCTACATGGTCTTCGTACTCCGTACGCTCGTCTCTTGGAGGATCCGCTCCATGAGCTACTGGTCGATACTTCCAAGTGTCACGTAAACTCACATGGAAGTATATCAAAGGACCACCTCGTCATAGGGGTCTCAACGCAACAGACGACACGTCAATCGGACGCCTGGTCTGTGAGTTATTAGTCTTTTAGTCCCGGGGGCCCGGTTGGTTTCGTGTACGAACCAACCCGGACGTATCTCAACTGTACCCTGAACTCTAATGGGGTATACTCAAAGGAACCGTTTCTCAACGTGATTACCAACGCTGTTGATGGTTCGTCACACAGATGTCTGGTCTGAGAGTTATTAGTATTTTCATTCCAGGGGCTCGGTTGGTTTATTAGCTAATCCAACTCAACCTTACTCCAAACACATCCAAACCTCCAGTGGAGTATTCCAAAAGAACCGTCTCATCAAGAGTAATGCAACAAAGTCGACGACACATCAATCGGATGTCCGGAGATCAAGTTATAACTGTTTCCGTTTCGAGGACGCAGTTGGTTTCGGGTTCGAACCAACCTGATCGTACTTCAAATGACACCGGTTAACCAAACCTGTCACACCATTGCGATCCATACCAAAAAATACACGAGATGGACTACCCATTGGTCCAAAATGGATAACCAGTGAAAAAGTTTCATTTCACCACAACACGCGAGAACCGGGCCTCATGGGGCCCACGCCTCGTCCTCGACTTAAATATCCAAAATTGGTCTTGAAACATCCTTCTTAATTCCAATGTCACAACGTCACATATGGTTTGTCATTCCAACACCGAATGAGAGAGATATTTCGAATACAAGATCCTGTAATAATAATATTATTATTATCATTGGGTGTTTCAAGGACCCAAGCCACGAACCAGAATTTAGTATCTAACATTAGACTTGAATCAACTGTCTTAAAGACAGGGTCACGTTGCCGCTGACGGAAAGTCAATTGGATTTCGCACACATGAGTTATAGCAGGTCGAAGATTTAATAATAATATTAAATATATTATTTTTCAAGCGCTTCAGGTACCCGATCCAAAAACATGAAAAATACATCCAATGTTGGACACGAAACGTCCGTCTTAGAATTAGGGTCGCACTACTACAGACAGTTCTTGAAACCGAGATCGAATGGAGAAGTTGAGGACCAAAAGGTGTTTTATTAACAAAAGTAATAATATGATTATTATATTATTATTATTAATTAACTTTTTTGTAACTCCCAAATAAATCCACGATTTGGAGCCCCCTTATTCAGCACTGGAAAATAAAACACCAACTCCCTCTCTCTTTATTATTTTCTATGTATTATTATTTTAATTTATTTCTCTTATTCCTTCTTTCTCTCTCAAATCTCCTTTCTCCTCCAGAAATCTCCCACAGCCTCTACCCTAGCAGCCATCTCCATCTACCACACACCCTAGCATCCATCTCCAATCTAATTACCCGTCTCTCCCCGCACCACCTCCTGCTACCATGCACCGGACCCCATGTCATGCTACCTTCCGCCTGCACCAGCAGCCACGGTCGCCTGCTTGCCCACACGAACCATCACCTGGGACCGCCGGGACACTCGTCGGACCCGCACCATGGGATCCTTTTGCGCGTCATACCGGATTCGAATCGCCATTGCAGCCCGTTTCAATGTCACCCATCAATCCGCGCATAAGAGAACAACCAACAGAGGGTCCGGGCTTATTCTTTAGTCGTGCCCTCCGCATTAGAGGATCAATCTAAAATTCATCAACAACAAGGGTTTAATTTATTCAAAATAAATTATACAAACACCCTGCAATTAAATACCAATTCATGAGGTATAAATCACATATACACTATATACAAAAACCACCTACCTCGATTATGACATTTCATGTTGTCGAGCCGTGGAAAGAGTATGGAGTTGACGTCGATCACTGCATCCACCTCACACTTCATATCAGAGCTTGAGCATTGGAGTCTCGTCGGAATCCGACCTCCATTGAAGGATTGTTCTTCATCAAAGATCTTGGAAGGCTGTCATTGGAGAACCGTTCTTCATCGGAGGTTTAAATTTCTCTCTAAATTTCTCCAGAGGTTAACCACAAGATTCTCCAAAATATTTTCCAACCCATATTAAAAAGTGGCTTCCCCTATTAATAAACATTCCATTCCCTTTCAAATTCAAAACACTTATTTAATTAAAGTGTCAGCACCATTAAAGAGGGAGAGAGAGATGGTCTCCTTATTAAGGGGGTTGTCACATTAAATTGAAGGGGAGTTAGGGGGGGTTGGAGAGAGTTATGGGAAGATGAGAGGATGGGGATCATGTGGGACCCACCTCTCATATATCCACACACGGGAGGATTTAACCTCCTTAGATATAAATTTGTTTTAACAAATTTATTTAACTTTTCTTAACTAAACACCAAAATTAATAAAACTCAACCCACTTAAAACACAACTGCGGTAAAGGTCCCCTTAAACAATTACCGGCGTTGCGATTTTATTGGTGCCCTCGGATTTCAATTCCGAGCACCGCTTCAAAAGATAGAAAAACCTGCTCGTTTGTTCACTGAACGTACCCGAGCCAAACTTCGGAAATTGATTCTGGGCACACCGGGCCTTAGAAATAGGTGACGTCAGAAACTGCATACTCTTAAAATTCCAAAACAATTAAGAAAAAAATTTCCTTAAAATTTCCGGGTCTTTACATTACTCCCACCTCAGGGCTTTACGTCCCCGTAAAGCTTCAACACACACTAGGGGAAACAAAAGTGGTTCTGAGCATGCATATGAGCCTTCTGCTCCCATGTGCTCTCTTGGAGGTTCCTGTGCTACCAGGGGAATCAGACAAGATGAAGTGATAATCCACGTAGGACCCGCTCCTATCAATCCTGGATCTCCACTAGAACCTCTGTGAATGTCGCCCCATCATCGATGTCCAGATCCCTGTGGTCGATGATATGTGATGGGTCATGCACGTATCTCCTCAGATGAAATATGTGGAAGACGTCGTGCACCTAGTGCAACTGTGGTGGAAAGGTCAAGCGGTAAACCAACTCGCTTACTCTGCTGGGGACCTGGAAAGGTCTGATGAAATGTAGAGTTAACTTACTGCCTTGGCCAAATCTCTGTAGTCCTCGTCGAGGTGAGACCCGTATAAAAACGTGGTCTCCATCCTTGAACTCTAGAGGCCTCCATTCCCTGTTTGGAACTGAAAACTCAAAACTACTACTACCACAATGCTATGGTTGGCCGACTCAAGAGTGATCGGCCGCACCCTCCTATGCATCAGTTTATCCTGTGATTCCTGGGGTTTCCTTTTCACCGACCAAGGAAAACTCATCCCATCATTGTAGGTAAACCACAACCTTTTTGACTAATACTGTTAATCTGTGTATGAACTGTGGTTGCCAAGTCTATACCCAAACTAACGTCATAAGGCCTCGACGCTACCCCCAAGAGGTTCCAACCGAAACTCTCGCCTCAAGGGTCAGATCACACCATTGGCATAAACATGATTATCGATTCTCTTCCCAAAGGTATCTCCAGACGTGATGGTCAAGTCAATGGCTTAACCAAAAACTCTAGGTCTGGGACAAGATTCGTGGAAGAAAGGATTGATTTGTATCAATGTCTGCTGTTACGGCAGCTAGTAATAGACCCAAACCGTACCTCAAATCATTCCTAGATCTCTTAGGTGACACTCCTTGACCACATGTAGCTACTCTCATCCCCTGCCCTCCATCTCCATGAGACTAGCAGGGACTACAAAGGCGGGTGGTTGTAACATGTCGAATTGTTCACCACCTAATGCTGCTCTCCTAGCTCTGCTTCCATGTCTTCTTCTTTGAAGATTCATCGGTCCTTAACACTTATTCTTCTTGAAACATTTTACATGCCCAAGTCTCTGAGACAGGCACCAGTTTCCTGTTTCTTACTGATTACTTTCACTAGTTGTATATGTTCAACCAAAGAACATTAAACCACAAAGGTTCCCTCTAGCACCCTATCATAAATAGGAATGCACAGAGGAAGAAGTGATGGCTCGGATATCCTTAAACACACCACGCTCAGAAGTCCTAGTTCTAAAGCACTGGTCGCATCATATTCATCAAGTACCAGGAATGTTCGGTACGCCCCGATGAATACTCAGCTACCGACATGTCGTCCTACCGAAGCTGTATAAGCTCTAGAAAACTCTCAGCCACCTCCTTAATTCAGTCCTCAACCGCTTGTGAGTCGGGCTCGCCTTGGAAACTTAGGGGTATCTGATGCTGAACACATGTAAGGAACTAAGCCTACATGTATCAAATACCAGTACCGCCGGTTGAAACTACAGACTGACAGGTAGTGATATAACCAGCACATGTCACGACCCTTCCTCGGGACCTGTTCCGTGACTACCCCAAACCCACCTCCCATAGGCCAGGGGATGGAGACTAGCACCAAATGCGTAAATCCCAATACAGAGGTAAGTCATTACCTTTATAAATTAAACTAACACCACAGAGTAAGCCAGCAGAAGTAAACACTAAGAAAAACTGGGTAAAAAAGTAAGTGCAGAAAAGTAGGTGGCCAGAATACAAACCCAAACTGAAAAGTGCAGTACAACGGAAAGTAAAGTACAACCGAAAGAGAGTACAAAAGCATAAAAGTAAGCAGCAAGTCCAAGCTGTCTTCTAGAAAATCCCACCTAAAGGGTGGGTACAGATTGTCTCCTCTGCTCCTCGGCTCCAGCCGTCCGCAACAAGTATGTCCCGCTCAGTGGTCCACATCCAGGTACCGTCTTCCTCCACAAGTCTCAACCACGATCATTTCTGTCCATCATCTACATCCAACACAATGTAGTGCGGGCATAGCCCGTGTAGGGGTGAGTATACGATACTCAGTAGGGACCCTGAGACCCCAAAGGTCTCCCAGAATCCACATGGGATAATCCACAAAATAATGAAAAAATCACGAAGTAATAACCAACACTACATAGGTATATGCCCATACATATACCTAAGTCACCCATTCCAGTTCGACTCCTACATCCGAGCCCAAGTTCGATCTAGTCTACACAGGATAGCACAACTAACCCACATAGGATAACACAACCCAATACACATAGGAAAGCAAGTCAATCATATCGAAGATATTTATTCAATAGTCAAGACTCAGCTCACACAGGTATACTTCTTCGTAAGGTGATAGAGATGATAAGATGTTGCCTCTGATTCATTTAAGCAGGGACCCACGTAGGATACTAAACCAGCTAAGTTGTCGGACCCACATAGGATACAAGACCAGCTACTCTGCTGGACCCATGTAGGATTCAAGTACAGAGTCAAACACTACCAGACCAACGTAGGATACAAGAACAGAAGTACTGTCGGACCCACGTAGGATACAAGAATAGTAGTCATCACCATCAAACCCATAAAGGATTTCAGTATGGTCGTCATCACTACCGAATGCACGGAGGATTTCAGTGCAGTCGTCGTCGCTGCCGAACTCTCGGAGGATTTCAGTGCAGTCGGCATCGTCGTCACAGTCGCAGCCAGCTCTAGGGTTCCTGCACACAGAATGCTCGATTCCTGGAGGGTCTGCTCCACGAGCCAAGGGGGATCGATACATCAACTGAAATACAGTCCGGAGTTGATGTATTCCAAAGTTTCGTTTTGTCGATAGGAACTCAACGTGACAGACGGCGCGTCAATCGGATGTCCGGTCTGAGAGTTATTGGATTTTTCATTCCAGGGGCCCAGTTGGTTTTTAAGTCAAAACCAACCCGACTGCACTTCAACTACATCCAGACCTCGATCGGAGTAATCCATAAGGTCCGTCTCACCAAGAGGAATCCAACAAAGTTGACGGCACGTGAATCGGACTTCCAGATCTTAAGTTATAAGTCTTTCCACTCCGAGGGCCCGGTTGGTTTTGTGTTCGCACCAACCCAGCCATACCCAAGGTTCTACGAAACCTTGAGTGCAATATAATGAAACAAAGATCTCAATCCAATGATCCCAATGCAACTAAAGGTGCGTCAATCTCAGGTCCGAAGCCCAAGATATGGGCAAATGACTGAAAATAATCTGAAATGGGGGGGTCTGGGCCCGGCCCGGCCGGGGGGGGGGGGGGGGGGGGGGGGGGCGCTGGCTCGGCCCGCGGGCCAAGCTGGGGGGGGGGGAGGAAGCACCCCCCCCCCCCTTTGCCAATGTATGTGGCGTTGGTCACCGCATCTTCCCCGGATCCCGCGCAACCGCAGGATCCGGTCTTCCCGCCGCTGTCGCGGCTTCAGCCGTGCCGGCAGCACCTTCCGCGGACCACCGGACGCGCTCCGGTGGTCTGTTTTTCCCGCCATCTACGCCTGTGGCTCTCCCAAGACCTGTAGATTACCATGAAGGGTTCAAAATGCCTTTTCTGCCCGCTTATTCATCGCCGGTCGATCCGCATACCAATAAACAAACTGTGGAGGGTTGTCAGGCCGTGTTTGTTCGGCCCGCACCCTCCGCATTAGGTGTTTTTCAAAGGCAATCTTTAAAATACATGCTTTAGACGATGGTATATTTTATTCAATGTAAATTATTCAAACACCCTGAAATTAAAATACGCATGCACGAGGGGATAATTCACATATACTTTATACGAAAACCCCCTACTTGGAAGAAGTCATTGAACGAGGATCGTCGCAGAGAAACGGCGTCGCGGAAGACGGCGTCATAGAAAGAGGCTCTGTATGTCCTCTATGTTCGCCTGATGAAGGATTTGGCATCTCGCTTCCTTCGATGCGGGAAGAAGATGCAAAGATGAGACAGTGTTCTTCGTTGAAGCTTCGGTGTTCTTCGCGTTCTTCAAGAAGGAAGAATAAAATCTTTGAGGGTTCTCACCTCCACACAGCGAATCACCCCAAATAAAATAAGATGTTGTCTTATTTAATTTACACACACACAAGCCATAATTAATTTGAAATTAAAAATGAATTCATCAAACTAATTAACACGCGTTATCCAATTAATTAGGCATTTTATTGGCCTGTATTTAATGTGGACGAAAAACTTCTTGAGTTGACTTGACATTAAAATGGGGGAGGTGCGAGTGTGTTACACAAATTAATAGTGATAGAGCGATTAATGGGGAGTTGGAGAATTGAAAGGTGGGGGCTTGTGTGGGACCCCACCCCAACTCCCTCACATGGATGTTAACCACAATGTAGAGAAATATTAAGTTGTGACACAACTTAATTTCACTTAAACCGCTTAGTAAAGAAATAAAAATAAAACAGTTATAGTTTTATTCCTTACTTTTTTTTAAACATCACCACCCGAGAAAACACACCTTCAGATAAGGTGTTCCTGAGAAATTACTGGTGATGCGGTTTCATCAGTACCCTCAGATTTCGATTCTGAGCACCGGTTCAAAAGTTAGGAAAACCCACTCATTTGTTCACTGATTGTACCCAAGCTAAACTTCAGAAATAGATTCCCAGCACACCGGGCCTCGGAATCAGGTGCTGTCAGAAACTGCGTACTCGTAAAATCCCAAAGAAAATTAAGAAAAAATTTCCCTTGAAATTTATGGGTCTTTAAATTACTCCCACCTCAGGGCTTTACATCCCCGTAAAGATACATCACAATCTAGGGAACAAATGAGGGTACTGAACACGCATCTGAGCCTCCTGCTCCCAAGTACTCTCCTGGAGATTCTCGTGCTGCCACCTGATGCGCACTAGAGGAATCGACCACCCATGTAGGACCCGCTCCTGTTGATCCTCGATCTCCACCGGGACCTCCACAAAAGTCACCCCATCATCAAGGTCTAACTCCCCATGGTCGATGATATGCGTCGGGTCATGCACGTACATCCTCAACTAGGATATGTGGAAGATGTCGTGCACCCGGTGCAACTGAGGTGGTAGAGCCAAACGATAAGCCACCATGCCTATCCTACTAAGAACCTGGAATAGTCTGATGAAGTGCGGAGATACCTTTCCACCCCTGCCAAATCTCTGTAATCCACGTCGAGGTGAGACCCGTAAGAAAACATGTTTTCCATCCTCAAACTCCAGTGGTCTCCACCTACTGTCAGCATAAGACTTCTGCTGGCTCTGAGCTGTAATCATCTACTACTGGATGACCTGGACCTTCTATATCGTGGCCTAGACCATCTATGGTCCCACAAGTGCTGACTCCCTAGGGTCTTTTTAGCATAGAGGTGATCTGCAAGGTCGGCCATACAATGCCTCGTATGGTGCCATCCCGATGGTGGAGTGGTAGCTATTGTTATACGCGAACTCCACCATGAGTAGGTGGTCCTCCCAGCTACGACAAAATTCGAGGACACATGAACAGAGCATTTCCTCGAGAGTCAGAATGGTCCTCTCCGTATGACCATCCGTCTGAGGGTGAAAGGCGGTGCTCAGACGTAGCTGCGTCCCGAATGCCTCCTGCAACCCCTTCCAAAGCCGGGAAGTAAAGTGATCATCTCGATCAGAGACAATAGATGATGGAACACCATGAAGCCGTACAATCTGTTGAACATAAAGGCTTTCCATGCTCTCCACTGAGCCCTGCTCTCTAATGGGTAAGAAGTGGGCCGACTTGGTGAGTCGGTCGACAATCACCCAAATAGAGTCGTGACCTCTGGAAGTACGAGGTAGTCCAGTCACTAAATCCATAGATATCCCATCCCACTTCCACTCTAGGACCTCCAAGGGTTGTACCAAGCCTGCTGGTACCTTGTGCTCTGCCTTCACCTGCTGACAGGTGAGGCATTGAGAAACGAACTCTGCCACAACCTTCTTCATACCCTGCCACCAGTGCTATCGTCTGAGATCCTGGTACATCTTCGCCACTCCTGGATATACTGATAAAGGGGAAGTGTGGAACTCTCTCAGAACCTCCTACTATAAAGCAGCTGGTACCATAGAACGTCCTCTGAAAAGGAAGACGTGCTCTCCCACCATAGAAAACCCATCAGGTGCCTGTCCCATGGGAATCTATGCACGTCGTGTCTCACAGTTAGCGTCCCCACGTTGTGCCTCTCTAACCCACTGTAGTAGTGGAGAGGTGACTGTGAGTGACTGAAGAAAGGATGCTCCATCTCTATCCACGAAGTATATCTGCAAAGCGGCTAGCTGCTCCGTCGCCTCCCCAAGTAGCTGAATGCTCGTCCTACTGCTGAGAGCATCGGCTACTACGTTCCCCTTTCCAGGAGTATAGACTATCTCAAAGTTATAGTCCTGGAGGAACTCGAGCCATCGCTGTTGTCTCAGGTTCAGGTCCTTCTGCGAGAAGATGTACCTGATACTCTGGTGGAAAAAGGAGACTATAAAGTGATCTCCCATCAGATAGTGTCGCCACATCTTTGAAGCGAAGACCACTGCAGCTAACTCCAGGTCATGGGTAGTGTAGTTCTTCTCATTCTACCTCAACTGGCATGATCCATAGGCGATCATTTCCCACTCCTACATCAGGACACATCCGAGTCTAGACCCTAATGAATCGCAGTAGACTACGTACCCTACTCCCTCCTCCAGAAGCCTCAAGACATGTGCACCGGTCAACCTCTTTCTCAGCTCCTGGAAGCTCTGCTGACATCAGTCTGACCACACGAAGGGTTTCCCCTTCTTCGTCAAAGCTGAGATCGGTGCCTCAACTCTGGAGAAGTCTGGAATGAATCTTCGGTAGTATCCTGCTATCCCCAAGAAACTTCGTACCTCCGTCACACTCCTGGGTAGCTCCCAAGCTAGCACTGCCTTGATCTTCGCAGGGTCCACCACAACGCCCGCCTTCGAGATGACATTTCCCATGAAGTGGACCTCACGCAACCAGAACTGAAACTTCGAGAGCTTACCATAAAGTTGGTGCTCTCAGAGTGTGTCCAGTACAACTCGCAAGTGGTAGGCGTGCTCCTCCTCAGTGGCCAAGTATATCAATATGTCGTCGATGAAGACAATGAAAAATCAATCGAGGTATGGCAGATAGATCCTGTTCATGAGACTCATGAACACTGCTGGAGCATTGGTTAGGATGAAAGGCATATCCAAGAACTCATAGTGGCCATACCGACATCTGAAGGCCGTCTTCTGCACGTCCTCGTCCCGAACTCTAAGCCGATGATAGCCTGACTTGAGGTCTATCTTTGAGAACCACCATGCTCCATTGAGCTGATCGAAGAGGTTGTCAATCCTCAGCAGCATATACTTGTTCCTCACGGTCACCTGGTTTAGGTGACGATAGTCGACACACAGTCGCAAGCTCCCGTCCACCTTCTTGGAGAACAAAATCGTGGAAGCCCAGGGTGAAACATTGGGTCGGATGAATCCCTTGTCCTGCAAGTCCTTCAGCTGTACACGTAGATCTCGAAGCTCAGCAAGAGCCATCCGATATGCTGGAGTGGATATTGGGGCTGTCCCAGTGTATAGGTCGATATAAAAGTCTACATCTCTGTGAGGAGGTAGTCCTGGAACATCGTCAGTAAAAATGTCCGCATACTGATCCACCACTGCAGGAAAACTCGGACTCTGCACATCCACTACTCCTAGGATGAGGCCAGCCAACTGATGAGTGATTGGCTGCCCTATCCTATGAGAGAGTCCGTCCTGCGCTACAAAAGCTCCCTTCTCGCCGGTGAAGGTGAACATGCTCCCATCGGTGCGAACACACCGCACCTTGCGCCTAATATAGTTGATCAGAGCATGGAGTGTAGATAACCAATCCATGCCGAAGATTATGTCATAAGGCCTCAACGCCGCTACAAGAAGATCCCAGCCGAAGCTCTCGGCTCCTAGAGTAAGCTCACACTGCCGGCACCCGTGCGTAATCGTCGAGTCTGCTCACGTTGGAGTCTCTAGCCGTAAGGATCGAGCCAACGGCTCTGTCGGAATCTCCGAGATCCGAACAAGGGCAGCGGGAATAAAAGAATGACTCGCTCTTGTGTCTATAAGAACTGCAGCAAGGGTGTAGTAGACACAGATAGTACCTCAAATCATCTCTGGTGTGCCGTGGTCGTAGGCCTCCGCTTCCTGAATCTAAGCATGTCTCTGCCCGCCAGCTCCCTGTGGACGGGTGGGCCTCCTGGTGGTGGTGGTGGTAAAGCCTCAAAGCGTCGCCCACCACCTGTTGCCCTACCAGCTTCTCTGCCTCGTCCACCTGCTCCCTGCGGACCGCCATGGTCGACCCTCTGCCTCTTCCTGGGTGGCCCCTCAACCATCTGCTGCTCCTCTACACGGCGGGTCGGGCAGTCATGAGCCATGTGGCTCTGTCTGCCGCATGCGTAGCACTGTCTCCTCCTCGGATGGTTGGCTCTGCGCCGGGTGCCCCGCACCTCTGAGCCAATGTCCTGAGGTCGTATGCCTGATGGTCTGATCCAACTGGACCCCTGTGATTTCCGTCGACTGCCAGCTGCAGACGACTCTGATATGTGCCGCCCTACGGTAGGTCTCGCTGTTGGTGTAGTCTCAGCAGGAAATCTCTCTACGAGAAGGGCTCACTCCAGTACTCCTGCCTGTGTCAGAATGCTGAGGGAGATCATCGATGCCCTGATCTCATGCCTCAGTCCCTCCTCGAAGGTCTGGGCCCAGAAGAATGGGTCCCGTACCATGTCTATCGAATAGTGCGAGATATCGGTAAATCTCGCTGAGTACTGGACGACTGTCATGCTGCCCTGCCGCAACTGTAGTAGCTGCTGGATGCGCACTACATAGAGGGTGGCTAGGACAAACTCCGAGCGGAAGAGGCTCTCAAAGTCCGTCCAGAGGAGAGATGCCTCGTCGTGCACCTGGAGCATCATGATCCACCATCTGCCTACTTCCGCGTGCAGGAGGCTCGCTACAAGGATCACCATGAGGTTATCTAGTGTCCCCACTAACCAGAAAACTTGAACTACAGCCTCCATCCAATCCTCAACTGCCTGAGGGTCCGTCTCCCCACAGAACCTGGGCAGTCTCTAACGCTGAAACTCGTTCAGTTCACTAAGGCGACTTGCACTCTCAGTGACTGGGGCTGGTGGCATCAGTGGCTCGGCGGGTAGAGATACCGCCGGTGCCTCCGCTGAAAAAGGGCCCTGCACCGAGGCCTCATCGCTCGGTCGTATTTCGTCTCGCACAAAGCTCTTCACCCTAGCTGGCTGCCGTCGTGGGGCCATCCTGAAAAGAAACAGGTGCACCACAGTCAAAACAGTATACCTGGTGAGCTGACACAAAGTAATCACAAAGAAAACTTTTTAAACACACATGTAATCCATGTTTTCATGCATTGAGTCAGAAATCAGAAGCCAAGGTCTTGGTGTACGGATACGTCGTCCGCCGCACCAACACTGGACTCCCTTCACTTATAAACACACTCAATACCCTTAACACTATTACTTCACATAGAATAAATATCAGAGTCCTGAGTTCTGTGGTAGAACCGAACTCCTCTGATACCAATTTGTCACGACCCGTCCTCGGGACCTGTGCTGTGACTACCCCAAGCCCGCCTCCCATAGGCCAGGGGTTGGCGACTAGCACCAAAGGCATAAATCCCAAAAAAGGAAGGCATATCCTTTATAAAATAAACTACACCACAGAGTAAGCCAGCATAAGTAAACACTAAGAAAAACTGGGTACAAAAGTAAGTGCGGAAAAGTAAGTGGCCAGAATAAAAACCCAAACTGAAAAGTGCAATACAACGGAAAGTAAAGTACAACTAAAAGAGAGTACAATAGCAGAAAATTAAGCAGAAAGTCCAAGCTGTCTTCTGGAAAATCCCACCTGAAGGGTGGGTACAGATCATATCCTCTACTCCTCGGCTCCAGCCGTCCGCTCCAAGTATGCCCCTTTCAGTGGTCCACCTCTAGGTACCATCTTGCTCCACAAGCCTCAACCACGATTAGGGCTGTCCATCGTCTACATCCAACACAACGTAGTGTAGACATATCCCATTTAGGGGTGAGTATACGCTACTCAGTAGGGATCCCGAGACCCCAAAGGTCTCCCAGAATCCGCATAGGATAATCCACAAAGGAAAGAAACAATCACGAAGTAACAACCAACACTACTTAGGTATATTCCCATACATATACCTGAGTCAACAATTCTAGTTCAGCTCCAACATCCGAGCCCAAGTTTGATCTAGTCCACACAGGATAGCATAACCAACCCACACAAGATAACACAACCCAATCCACATAAGAAAACAAGTCAATCATATCGAATATATTGATTGAATAGTCAAGACTCAGCTCACACAGGTATACTTCTTCATAAGGTGATAAAGTTGATCATATGTATCCACTGATTCATCTAAGCTAGGACCCACAAAGGATACTAAACCAGCTATGCTGTCGGACCCACATAGGATACAAGACCAGATACTCTGCCGGAACCACGTAGGATACAAGTACAGAGTCAAACACTGCCGGACCCATGTAGGATACAAGAACAGTAGTACTTCCGGACCCACATAGGATACAAGAATAGTAGTCATCACTGTCGAACCCACGGAGGATTTCAGTACGGTTGTCATCGCTGCCGAACCCATGGAGGATTTCAATGCAGTCATCATCACTACCGAACCCACGGAGGATTTCAGTATGGTTGTCATCACTACCAAACCCATGGAGGATTTCAGTGCAGTCGTCGTTGCTGCCGAACTGAGGAGGATTTCAGTGCAGTCGTCATCGTCGTCGCACTCGCAGCCAGCTCTAGGGTTCCCGCACATAGCAAGCTCGATTCCGGGAGGGTCCGCTCCAGGAGCCAAGGGGGGTCGATACATCAACTGACACGCAGTATGGAGTTGATGTACCCTAAAGTTCTATCTTGAAGATAGGAACTCAACGTGACATACGGTGCGTCAATCGGACGCCCAGTCTGAGAGTTATTGGTTTTTTCGTTCCAGGGGCCTGGTTGGTTTTTAAGTCAAAACCAACCTAAACGCACTCCAACTACATCCAAATCTCAAGCGGAGTAAGCCAAAAGGTCTGTCTCACCAAGAGAAATCCAAAAACGTTCACGGCACGTCAATCAGACGTCCGGAGCTTAAGTTATAAGCGTTTCCGCTCCGAGGGCCCGGTTAGTTTCGTGTTCGAACCAACCCGACTGTACAAAAGGTTATTCGAAACCTTGTGTGTAATACACCGAAACGACCGTCTCAATCCAAGGATCCCAAATCAACTGACGGTGCGTCGATCAGATGTCTAAATCCCAAGATATGGTCAAATGACTAAAAACAGTCTGAAATGGGGGGTCTGAGCCCTACCCGGCCCGACCCAACCCCCCCCCCCCCCTTGGTTGGCCCGAAGCGGGTCGCCTGACCCGGGTCCAGGTCTGACCAGGCCCGGCCGAGGGGGTGCGCCGGCTCGGCCAGCGAGCCGAGCCGGGGGGAGGATGCGGTCCCCCCCTTTTCCAGCGGACGCAGCACTGGTCGCCGCGTCTTCCCCGGATCCCGCGCGGCCACGGGATCCGGTCTTCCCACCACCGCCACAGCTTCAGCCGCGGAGGCTCCTTCCGGCGGCATGCCGGGGTGCCGCCGCGCCAGTGGGGCACACCGGCAGCACCTTCTGCGGACCACCGGACGCGCTCCGGTGGTCCGTTTTTCCCACCGTCTATGCCTGTGGCTCTCCCGGGACCCGTAGATTACTGTGAAAGGTTCAAAATGACTTTGCGGACCACTTCGTCGTCGCCCGTCGATCCGCACACCAATAAAAAATTGTGGAGGGTTGTCGGGCTATGTTTTTTCAACTCGCACCCTCCACTTTAGGTGTTTTTCAAAGGCAATATTTAAAAGACATGCTTTAGACGATGGTATATTTTATTCAAGGTAAATTATTCAAACACCCTGAAATCAGAATACGCATGCACGAGGGGATAATTCACATATACTTTATATGAAAAACCCCAACTTGGAAGATGTCGTCGAACGAGGATCGTCGCGGAGAGATGATGTCGTGGAAGACTGCGTCATGGAAAGAGGCTCCGTACGTTGTAGATGTTCGCCTGATGAAGGATGCGGCGTCTCGCTTCCTTCGATGCGGGAATAAGATGAAAAGATGAGATGACGTTCTTTGTTGATGCTTGCTTCGGTGTTCTTCATGTTCTTAATGAAGGAAGAAGAAAATCTTTGAGGGTTCTCACCTCCACACAGTGAATCACCCCAAAAAAAATAATCCGTTGTCTTATTTAATTTACACACACTCAAGCCATCATTAATTTGAAATTCAAAATGAATTTATAAAATTAATTAATGTGTGTTATCAAATTAATTAGGCATTTTATTTGCATGTATTTAATGTGGAAGAAAAACTGCTTGAGTTAACTTGACATTAAAATGGGGGAGGTGCATGTGTGTTACACAAATTAAAAGTGATAGGGTGATTAATGGGGAGTTAAAGAATTGAAAGGTGGGGGCTCATGTGGGACCCACCCCAACTCCCTCACATGGATGTTAACCATAAATTAGAGAGAGATTAAGTTGTGACATAACTTAATTTCACTTAAACTGCTTAGTAAAGAAATAAAAATTAAACAATTATATTTTTATTCCTCACTTTTTTTTAAACATCACCACCTGAGAAAACGCTCCTTCGGATAAGGTGTTCCTAAGAAATTACCGACGTTGCGGTTTCATCTGTGCCATCAGATTTCGATTCCGAGCATCGGTTCAGAAGTTAGGAAAACCCGCTTGTTTGTTCACTGAACGTACCCGAGCTAAACTTCGTAAATAGATTCCGGGCACACCGGGCCTCGAAATCAAGTGCCGTCAAGAATCTACATACTCGTAAAATCCCAAAGAAAATTAAAAAAAAATTTCCCTTGAAATTTACGGGACTTTACAGCACACTACCCGAAGGTACTATCTTAGGCATCGGTCCACGTACCGAAATACCATCACTATGCCGACCATCCTCATGGTCACTCAATGGGAAACACCAATAGCTAAGATCACCAACTACTATACTACTGTCTAAACTAGGTGTAGAACTCTAGAAATCTCCTCCAGTCAGTCCAATACTCCCTGGGAATCTGCCTCACCTCGTAACATCGGAGGCCAATGCTCCTAGAACTCATGAAACGCACTCTGTCATCGTGCATTGTCCACTAGTATGGCAGGTGGCATCTGTTGCCTAACGGGTGGTGGTGCTGCTGGTACACCACCTGAATGTGCTAACATAGAAAGAGGGCCCTGAACCAGAGTCTCATCGCTTGGTGGGCAATCATCGAGTACTCTCTCGGAACTCCAACTGACTGTCTGCATGGAGGTATCCTGAATAGATGCGACAAAGTCAAACGATTTAAACCTGGTGAGCTGAACTGGTTGATCTGACTTAAAGAAAACTTTTGGAAACACACACGCAATTGGTGTTTTCGTGCACTGAGTCGGAAATCAGTAGTCAGGGTCTTGGTGTATGGATACTTCGGCTGCCGCACCAACACTGGACTCCCTGAACTGAAATCCACACTCAGTACCCTTAACACGATTGCTACACAGAAGGAAAATATCAGAGTTCTATGTTCTGCGGTAGAACCGACTCCTCTGATACCAATTTGTCACGACCCGTCCTCGAGGCCCATACTGTGACTACTGCAAGCTCATCTTCCATAGGCCAGAGGCTAGAAACTAGCACCAAAGGCATAAATCCCGATAACTGGGAAGGCATTTCCTTTATAAAACATAAACACATCCAACCAGAGTACAAGCAGAAGTAATACACTAAGTAAAAAATAAAGTGATAATAAGTAAATGGCCCATAATGAAAACCCAACTGAAATGTACAACTATAACTGAACGAAAGTACAACAGAAAAGACAAACACCTGGAAGATAGAAGCATCTCCTAGGCCGTCCACCTCGGATCCTACCTAAAGGGTAGGTACAGATAGCCTCCTCAACGCTCTCTCCTACCAACCTCCTCCGAGTACTGTGTCATCGTGAAGTCCACCTCCGGGTACTGACTCGTCGTGAGGTCTACCTTCTGGTACTGTCCAGTCCTCGTACACTCGGTCTCCGCCAGCATTGTCCGTCTTCTGCATCCAACACAACGAGGTGTGGGAATCGCCCGTGCAGGGGTGAGTATGAAAATACATAGTAGGGACCCTGAGACCCTCAAGGTCTCACTAAATCCAACAAGGATAACCACAAAGAAGGATCTCATCAGATAACTTTTACTTAGGTATAAGCCCATACTTATACCAAAGATTATCAAGTAACCCATCTCAATCATGAGGAAACACAAAGGTTATGAAATCAAAGGATAACAACTACTTAGGTATATGCCCATACATATACCTATGTTATCAAGGGACCAATCTGAATCATGAGAAAAACACAAAGGTAATTGACAAAGCTCAAACCAAGATTTTCATTAATGATATTGAAACCAAATCTTCTGAAGAGCTCCTCTTATGGTGAGTACAGTGATCCTGTCACAACTCCAAGGCGCTGCTCACTAACCTTAGACTGTTGAGGTACTCCTTCTGTCGAGCACCGTGGGTCTGCCACCCAAACATAGTAGTGCTCCCCGCCATGGGTCTGCCACCTCACAAAGTAGTGCTCCCCCTTATAGCCTACAGAGGTACTCCTTATGTCGAGTACCGCGAGTCTGCCACCCAAACACTATAGTGATCCCCGCCGTGGGTCTGCCACCCAAACACAGTAGTGATCCCCACTAGGCAATACAAGTCACTCCGACTCGAAGCGGACAAGCAGTCATCAGGTCTCAGCCAGCTACAAGGTCTCCGTACTCCGTACGCTCGTCTCCAAGAGGGTCCACTCCACGAGCTACTAGTCGATACTTTAAAGTGTCATGTAAACTCATGTGGAAGTATCTCAAAGGACCGCCTCGTCATAGGGGTCTCAACACAACAGACGACACGTCAATTGGACGCCCAGTCTGTGAGTTATTAGCCTTTTAGTCCCGGGGGCCCGGTTGGTTTCGTGTATGAACCAACCCAGCCGTATCTCAACTATACCCCAAAAACTCCTGGGGTATACTCAAAGGAACTGTTTCTCAACCTGATTACCAACACCGCTGATGGTTCGTCAAACGGAGTCCGGTCCTAGAGTTATTAGTGTTTCCATTCTAGGGACCTGGTTGGTTTATAAGCTAAACCAACCCGACCGTATTCCAACCACATCCAAACCTCATGTGGAGCATGCCAAAAGAACCGTCTCATCAAGAGGAATCCAAAAAAGTTGACAGCACGTCAATCGGACGTCTGCAGCTCAAGTTATAAGTGTTTCCGCTCCGAGGGCCCGATTGGTGTCAGGTTCAAACCAACCCGTCCGTACTTCAAATGACACCGGTTAACCAAATAGGTCACATAATGGCGATCCATACCAAAAAACACACGGGATGGACTACCCATTGGTCCAAAATGGATAGCCGGTGAAAACGTTTCATTTCACCACAACACGCGAGAACCGGGACTCGTGGGGCCCGCACCTTGACCTCAACTTAAATATCCAAAATTGGTCTTGAAACATCCGTCTTAACTCTGGGGCCGCAAATTCACAGACGGTTCGTCATTCCGACACCGAATGAGAGAGATATGTCATATACAAGATCCCGTATTATTATTATTATTATTATTATCAATGGGTGTTTCATGGACCCAAGCCACGAACCAAAATTTAGTATTGAACATTAGACTTGAATCGACCATCTTAAATATAGGGTTACTTCGCCGCTAATGGAAAGTCCATCAGACGTCACACACAAGAGTTATAGCAGGTAGAAGATTTAATAATAATATTAAATCTATTATTATCTGAGCGCATCGAGTACCCGATCCAAAAACCCGAAAAGACATCTCATATTGGACACGAAACATACGTCTCAGAATCAGGGTCGCACTGCCGCAGACGGTTCTTGAAACTGAGATCGAATGAAGAAGTTGCGGACAAAAGGTGTTTTATTAATAAAAGTAATAATATGATTATTATATTATTATTATTAATTAACTTTTTTTTGTAACTCCCAAATAAATCCACGATTTGGAGGCCCCTTATTCCGCACTGGAAAATGAAACACCAACTCCCTCTCTCTTTATTATTTTCTATGTATTATTATTTTAATTTATTTCTCTTATTCCTTCTTTTTCTCTCCAATCTCATTTCTCCTCCAGAAATCTCACGTGGCCTTTACCCTAGCAGCCATCTCTTGCTACCACGCACCCTAGCAGCCAACTCCAATCTAATTACCCGTCGCTCGCCGTGCCACATCATACTACCACACTCCGAACCCCATGTGGCGCGGCCTTCTTCCAGCACCAGCAGCCACGGTCGCATGCTCGCCCAACTGAACCATCACCTTGGACCGCAGGGACCCTCGTCAGACCCACGCCATGGGATCCTTATGCGCGTCATACCGGCTTCGAATCACCGTTACGACCCGTTTCAAAGTCGCCCGTCAATCCACGCACAAAAGAACAACCAGCAGAGGGTCCAGGATTGTTCGTTAGTCGTGCCCTCCGCATTAGAGGCTCAATCCAAAATTCATCAACAACAAGGGTTTAATTTATTCAAAATAAATTATACAAACACCATACAATTAAATACCCATGCACGAGGTATAAATCACATATACACTATATACAAAAACCCCCTACCTCGATTATGATGTTGCACATCTTTGAGCCGCAGAAAGAGTATGGAGTTGACGTCGATCATTGCATACGACTCACACTTCATATCAGAGCTTGAGCGTCAGAGACTCGTCGGAATCCGACCTCCGTTGAAGTATTGTTCTTCGTCAAAGATCTTGGAAGGCTGTCCCTGGAGAACCATTCTTCGTCGAAGGTTTAAAGTTCTCTCTAAATTTCTCAAGAGGTTAACCAAAAGATTCTCCAAAATATTTCCAACCCATTTTAAAAATAGGCTACCCCTATTAAAAAACATGTCATACCGTTTCAAATTCAAAACACTAAATTATTTAAATTGTTGGGACCATTAAAGACGGAGAGAGAGATGGTCTCCTTATTAAAGGGGTTGTCACATTAAATTGAAGGGGTGTTAAAGGGGGGGGGGGGTTGGATAGTCTTATGGGAAGATGAGAGGTTGTGGCTCGTGTGGGCCCCACCTATCATATATCCACACACGGGAGGATTTAACTTCCTTAGATATAAATTTGTTTTAACAAATTTATTTAACTTTTCTTAACTAAACTCCAAAATCAATAAAACTCAACTTGCTTAAAACGCAACTGCAGTAAAGGTCCCCTTAAGCAATTACTGGCGCTGCGAGTTCATTGGTGTGCTCAGATTTCAATTCCGAACACCATTTCAAAAGATAGAAAAACCCACTCGTTCGTTCACTGAACGTACCCGAGCTAAATTTTGGAAATTGATTCCGGGCACACTGGGCCTTAGAATTAGGTTCCTTCAGAAACTACGTACTTGTAAAATTCCAAAGATATTAATAAAAAAAATTCCTTTAAATTTTCGAGTCTTTACATATGATGGTTTATATTTTTAACAAATACTTGTTATGAATGAGAATATATACATGGTTTGTGATTCATAATACTCTCTAGACTTTTTTAAAATTTATAATAGGCTAAAAATGTTTTATCTTGGAAAAAAGTTTTTATTATTTGAGGAATCAAGATTCCATAGGCCATCAGTGGAAAATTTTAAAAATAAAGTCATGTTTTTTTAAATATTCTGATAAACACATAGAACACCATATGAGATATTATTATCAGCAGTTTATTTGATACATATTCCCACTAAAAATAAATAATTATTATTTATTAAACAAAAAGAAGTTGTTTTTATATCATATAAACATGTTTTTGAGAGAACATTGTTTATAAGAGTCCAGTGGGAGTATGTTTTGACTTGTAAAATATCTAATAAAGAAAATAAAATGTTATATAATTTTAGAGTTAAAGTGAATTTCACTTAATATCCAAAAATATTTCATTGAATATTAGTATAAAAATAATGTAAATACACTGTATTTAATTACTAAAAGTGCACTGAAAGGAAAATTTTGAATGAAATTGTTATGAATGATGATTATGATGAGGAGTTACAAGTAGAGAATTTAAATTATGAACATCATAATAGTGGTTTCTATAAATTAATTATTTTTTAATACAAATTCAATCAGTTGAAAAAAGAATATTATTCAAAATATCAACATTATTTTGACTATATTTCTTCGCAGATGTAACCAATTAATGATTTTTGTGGTAGGATGTTATCAAATTGTCATATAATGATGTGATGGGAATTAAATAAAGATGAAATAATTTTATAAAAACCAAAAATATTGTAAACACTAGGAATTCAGGTAGTCATCCATATATGATATGGATCTAGTGATTATGCATGGTTTTTTAAGTATATTATTCTAATAGTTTAAGAACATAAAAAATATATTATTTTATACAAAAGGTATCACAACTTATTATTATATTTGTTTTTTATAACTAATACATATATTGAATAATAATTAACAACTCATGGTTTGACTTTGGGTAATCCCTACCTAGTGTTAATCATGGATTATTTATAGGTTATCATGAACTTTTAAGGTGAGTATGAGTTAGATTTTATATATGGATATATAATATTCTCATGTGTCAAAAAACTAGTTATTTCTTTCTCAATGAACCATGAATAATACCACATGGAGTGATACACACTATGTATTTAGTATACTAGTTGTTTATGTTTTATATTTGGATTTTCTTGTACCCAAAGTTTGGAAATATACCAGTAATAAGAAAATTCATTATTTGATACATTTCATAACCTAACTGTAATCTAGAGAAAATAAGGAGTATTTTGTAGATCATTTTATCATTTGAGTTTAATAAAGATGTGATTTTTCCTCTCCTAAGTTGAATTTGACACCTTGACCCTCATTTTAGGTAGACTGAAGGATTGCATGTCTTTATATACAAGTTGGACAATTTATGTTCTTATCTATTATATAATGCTCACATTGAATGTTCCAGGGTGCATCAAAATCAAATAGATGTGATGTCTATTTTAAATTTTTTCCATCTAAACACAATGAAATAGTACTAAAACCATTATAAGTATCATTTCACATATTTTATTTTTTATTATTTATATAAAATTTTAATGGAAATGGATTTTTTTGTTTTATGAGTTAATTTAACATTTTATTTATATCATTTACCTATGAATTTCTTATAGAAATTTATGAGGGTTTTTTTTCTCATAGTGATATTTCATAAGTATTTTAAGAGATCATGTTTGCCACATGGTTAAGTAAAATCATGTGTTTCTTCCTAGGAAACTGTGAAACTCTTTTGGATATGGATAGTGATAGGAACACTATTAGAGAAAACCATATTCTTTTCACCTAAAATTTTGGAACTTGGGATAGAGAATAATAGAGTGATTGGTTCATAGTTAATCAGACCACGTGACAAAATCATTTGGGTACCCATGCGATGCCTAATCCTCGCACAGTTGGCATATAGTTTGTAAAACATATGATCAAACCATGTTTTCATGAATAAATGATAAAAAAATCACCCATTGTCGACATAAACTACAAATTTTGATCCATTATTATTCTATATTTCAGCATTATCAAACCTAGAGACTCTATATGTTATTATTATTGATTTCAGACCCTTCAAATCTAGATTCCTATGGATCAAAGCATTTTAGTGATCTCGATATTAAGTTATGCTATCCAAGGGTCTCCAATATTTAGATTTATTCTAAATCCACCCTTATTACCTTGAGATAAATCATATAATCAACATGTTTTGGATAGATATATTGATTTTGATTTCATATAATAATGAATTCTTAGATTCTTATTAAAATTAGGATAGATTAAGCTTGTCGGTGACATATCATTGATCTATCTCATGTATAACATTTTTGGAAGATCATGTGAGGTGTATTAGGGTAGAATATTCACCATTGTCATAGAAACTTCTAGAAAATATTTCTATAAATTTGATGTGTTTGATTTGGGATCGGTTTTATGGTTTTATAGTGTGTATGATAGATTCGATTAGAGATCATGTGTGACTCGGTCATAATTCCATGGTGGGTCTTAGATATTATTTTCAACATGCTTGAGGTGAGAACAATCATACCATTTAGGGACTTGTATAACCTTGTCTCCCATGATATGATAATTTTAATTGAATAGATTAATTGACCATTCTTAATTGTAATCACATGGGTGTGTGACCCATGGGACAACATATGATGCTTAATGTGATGAGTATACTTATATATCTTATAAGACCATGAAAAATTTTGAACACATTCGCTTATATGAATTTGTATATTGCAACAGATTCTCATTATGATATGTTATGTTCTACCTTTATATTATTTTCACAATTTTATATATCTTTCATACCATGGAAATAACTATATTGGTACTCAAAATAGGTGGACTATCATATTAGGGTTTTCCCTTAGAGGGGTAGTTTTCAAGTTATGTGATAATGACAAAGAGAGACCAAAAAACAGTGTGGGGAATGATGACCTTGAGGATAGGCACAAGGATGTAGTAGGTGGGTTATGAGAACCTTGTGGATTGAATTAAGGTATAAATATAATATGATGGACCAGAGGCCTGACCTGTGATAGAGATAGGGTTTAACAGTCTTAAGTCTTGACCCATGATGTATGTGGGATGCTACGACCTTGTGTCCGAATCCAACCCGATTCCTTAGAACTATTTATAAACTTTTCCACTATTTTTGTGGAAATCTATTGATCAATATCGATATCTCTAATCATTTTTATTATAAAATTGATCTGAAGTAGGTATGGTCAAGGTTCTTGGTATTTTGGTTAGCAATATGATTCCTAGAATATGTTTGTTATTTTTTTTTCTGAATTTAACATTATCCTCATATACACCAATTATTATTATACATTCATGTTAATGATGAATCTGTATGGGGATCTATTTTAATGTTTAGATTTTATGAATATGGATCAAGTGAAGTTAAAGGGACTTATGATAGGTTAATAAGAAGATATAGTCTTGGAGTCAAATTCATTGTTAGGAATACTCTATATTGTTTCTTCTATGCTTATTTGTTTTCTCTTGCTTGATAATTGGTTTTTCCTTTCACATTGGGTGTATATATTATCATTACATTTCTAAATTGGGTTACATTTGTTATTGTTTTACGTTTCCTTTAACATACACACTATTAATTTTGTTTGTTAAATTTTATTTTGATTTGGTGTATAGATATTTTTACTAAGGGAATAGTCTACCCACTTCACCTTTAGACAATCATGGCTATCAGCATCCTCTTATGTATTGGGAGTTGTGTATGTGGTCTTAGAGAATTTCAACTTGGGTATTATTTGTATCTATGCCGGGGAATTGAAAAGAATGTATCAGAGGAGGTTTCCCTTTTTATTTCCCATTGAATATGTTTTGATGGAAAGGTTGAAAGGATTTATGTTATGTAGGTCTCAGTCTGGGGAGTTTCATGTGTGCATAACCAACACATGTTTGAAATAACTTTGATTTACAAATGTTGGGACTTCAGCTACAGTTATGGTTTTACAATTTCATATCAATCATGATTATATTTTTTTGTTACTGTTTTATGAAATTTGGGAGGGTTTATGCACTATTATTGGGAACGTAGGATCACATGACATATAGATATACACATACTTTGGGGTGTGTGGTAGTTATTTAATTTAATTCCATGAACTATTATAATTAATGTTTTATATTTCAATATTCATTGTTTTATAAATATATCTTTCTTGAATAATTTAGTTGAACATGATCATTTTGTGTATATATATATATGATTATGAATGACATGCAGGTACGGTGGACATGGCATCAGTCTTAGGAAGAACTAAAAGGGTTGTAACTTGTTTTTGGGTATCTCCTAGGATAAAACTTTCAATAAAAATTCCTTAAGTTTACCTTTTAACTACATAATTATTTTCTATCAATAAATTTTTTTAGGTTATAAATGCATTCACTTTTAATAAAATTTCACAAATAAAAATTGATTAGGCCACTATGTGAATCGGGATAGAATACTCAAGCTAGAGTTTACATACCAGTTCCACTAAAAGATCTATTGGAGGATTCCCCTAGAAATACTCACTGGCCTTCAATAGTGGGTAAGTCATTGGAGACACTGAAACTCATAGTCTTTTATATTTTACGCACATAAGGAGAAGGTTTATAGAGGACCATGGTGGACTATTCCCAGAAATTCCATCTTCAGCATCTACCAACCTTCCAGGGAACAGGAGGACCACAAGATGTTGAAGATTGGATATACATAATTGAGGTCATAGTTGACATGTTCAAGGAACTATATGACTGATGGGTGAATATATTGTCATTTATACTTGAATCACCCCCTGATAGGTGGTGGGGTGTTATGGGTCAAGTATGTATATAACGGGGAATTTTTTAGAAGGCCTTTAAGAACCATTTGTTCTAGGAATTATTTCATGAAATGTTGAAGATGGAGTTTTCCTTGGAATTCAAGGATATTTAATAAGGATCAATAAAGGTATCTTTTCAATGTACAAGTTTAATAAAATTCTGTCATTTTTCTACCATATTGGATGAGAATGTGGTACAGAAGGACATGAATATTGATATTGTTCTTCGTCTTAATATCATATGGTTGGTTTGGATATTTGAACTAATAACATTCATTAAGATCCTACGGATGTCCTAAACTATTGGGAAGGTCATGGATGAGGATAATGTAGGTGGTATTATTTAATTCATTTGTACACACGTTAGTAAACATCTTACAACTATTTTTAGTGTATCTTCTAGTATCAGAAATAGGAAGGTGGAGGATGTGTAGTGTGGTGGTGGCAGAAATGTTGAGAAATGTGTGGATTCTTTATACCACTTAGGAAGATTTATAAAATGATTTAGTTAAGGGAAGATTATAAATTACTGTAGTTTCTATATAGTACCATAGAAAAAGTTTCAAATTTTTTTGAAAAAGAGGCATCCCCAATTGTTTTACTCATGAACATAATTTTCAATTTTCTACATGGTTGTACGTTAGGCATAAGATGTGGCTCAAGGATCTAGGTTAGGTCCTCAAAAGTAAGGTTGGACTCCTTATAATATCATACTTTAACTGAATCCAGAACCTCGATGTTGGGCCCATGGAGATAAGGTAGGTTTAGAGTAAGTTATGGACTAGGATCTGGATAACATTGGAGATTGAATCTTAGCCTTATAGATAATTTTCTTACCACATATTCTCCATCTACAACACTTTTTTATTCTGGTCCCTCTCATTCAATTATATCCACTCATGTTATTACTAGTATTGATATACCAATTAATTTTTCTACTATGTTTCTTTCAATCAACACATCATTGGGGAAGAAAGTTGATCATCTAAAATTATGTCCATAATGCCCAATTTTTTTTCTAATATTTATATCTTTGGAATTTCATGACCCATGAAATTATTATATTTGATGTGATTCATAAGATAGAATACCTTACATGTTTATGATCTCAAATCTACTATTCTTAGAGAGGTGTCCTTTATTTAAACTAAGATATATAATTTTATGGAGACCAATGAGTGGGATGTTTAATCCAAGATAGTGGTTCCAATATTGATATAGATTAGTGTGATTATATCTCAGGTCATAGGATTTTATCTCACAGTGTAACTAGATATAGAGTTCACTTACCTTTTTCTTGTTTTCAATAAATCTCAGGATATCTATCCTAGTGAATTATCTAGACTTCCTCCATACAGATAAGTAGATTTCAAGATACAAGTCATTTTGATATCAGAGCCTATTTTAATTACTCCTTATCATATGGAATGATTATAGTTGATAGAGATTAAGAATAATCTTAAGGACATTGAGATGAATGACTTCACCAGACCGAACACACCTTTGTGGGGTGATCACATGTTGTCTACCAAGAAGTTTGAAGGTAGTTTCTGGAAATATTTGGAAAATAGTAATTTGAATTAGGTGATTTTAAAGAACATGTATCATTTACATAGGTTGGAAAATCTCTTTGATCATTTATGGGGAGCCTTTTGATTCTCCAAGATTAATCTCCAATGGGGTTGTCACCAGTTGTGGGTCAGGGTTGAGGATTTTCCTAAGATAGTGTTCAGGAGTAGATATGGATTTTATGAGTGTGTATTCAAACCATTAAACTTGATGAATTCCCCATTAATTTTCATGGATCTCTTGAAAAATATCCTTCATCCATACCTCAATGCTTTCAACATGGTCTTCATTGATGATATCGTTATATAATCATGAAATGTTGTGTTACATGTGCAACACCTTGAGACTATATTTAGTACACTATAAGTGTATTTGAATTCTCCCATGTTTCCAAAGATTAATTTCTATATCTATGAGGTTTTTTGGAAATGTGATATTTGATGTATGAATTTTTTGAACCCATAAAAGGTGCAAGTATTGATATCTTGGGATCACCCTCAAAAAAAAATTGAGTTGGAGAATTTCCCAAACTTGGTATGATAATATCAACAGTTCAACAAGGAATTCTACCACATAGTAGCACCGATGATCGAACATACAATAAAAGGTAATGTTTTAATGGATTTATTAGTGTGAGTTGATTTTTATTGAACTAAAAGGATATTGGTAAAAACGCTAGTTTTGACATTTCGAGAGCCAAGGATAAAATACAGATTATAATGATAGACATTGGGAGTTAGGTTTGGAGATTTATTGATGTATAGTGATTAGTCTATTTCCAATGTTTCATGTCAGCTTTACCCCCCTGATAGGAACTATAGATAATTTTTTTTACCTTATAAGACTTCAAAATATATTAATAAATATCTTTAGAGCCAAACGTTGAAATGGTGCATGATTTCAAGGCTCGGTGGTCCTGAAATTAATTTTATAAAAATATTAAATATATTTATATCAGACATGCATATTTTTGGGTAAATAATATATAATATACCTAAAGGAGTATCAGAAAAAATAGGAGCCCGTGATTGGATCAGGAATGTGGGGTATTCCCTAGGTCAGACGTAAAGTGGTTCAGTGTCAGAATTTCAAATAAGGTAGATATTGTCAGGAAAGTTATATGGATTATTTATTTAATTTAGTTAATTAATTAATATAATACCTAAAACTATTTTATCACCTAAAATTTCCAATTATTGAAAATATATAGGTTTACACACATAACCCTAGGATTTTTGAGAGGAGGATTCATCATTCTTCATTAGCAGATCAATATTAGGCAATGATTGGTGATCAGATCAGTATGTATTGAACGATAGTGAACTCATCAGATCATACCCATCTTCGTAGAATGTTTTATTCACCAATTATTGATACAAAAATCAAGGTAGGTATCATCAATTTCATTTTCCTTCTTGATTAAAATATTGAGCATGTTATTATCTGATATTCTTTGATCTATAATTAATTTATCCTTTTCATGAGCCCTTTTATCGAAGTAAATTGTTAATTTGATTTATTCTTTAGTATTTAATGTTTCTTAAATTAAATATCCCCAATCAATTAATTTTCCAAGAAATATTTGTCATTTTTTTTATTAAACCTAGTTATTGTTCCCCTCCCTACATTTTCTTGGAATTATTCACTATTTTTATATGGGTCAATAGTTCAATATTTTCTAGTGGGTTTGAGTATGATCGGACCCCTACATTCATATTTGATGTGAACAAAACATCTAGATAAGTGTTTTGTTGGAAGATTTGAATGAATTAAGGAATTTTGGGTGATGGTGACATAGATCGGACACGAGATAGAGGTTCCTCTTCCACAGGTAGAGTTTTATGGTGATTAGTGGATTCAATTAAAGACATTGGGTGGTGGAATGTAGCCATCAATGTTAGATAAGGAATGAAATGACCTAGAACCACACTCCTTGATGATATTCAAGTTGTTTGGGAGTATTTGGTTATAGTAGTGGTGGATATAGAAGTCATAAGAAAGAATTATTTTTCTATAAAAAATCCCGACTATATAGCATGTGTTGGGATGAACACACTCTTTGTAGTCCCCTATATATGGATACTATGGTTTCATGGGGTAGAAAAGAATCACATGATCTATGCCCCCCCCCCCACAATATGTGACTCGGTGCTTGTGGGAAGGAGTATACTCTATGTGTATTTGGGCATGGAAATATCTAGACACATAGACATGTTCTGACTATATAGGTTTCGATATGGCTAGTAACCTAGTGTGGGATATGGAAAATTACACAACCATGTATATGGGCATAGCTTGAATGACCCATACATATTTATAAACATAAGGTAAGGCCTTTGGTGGCCAAGACACACCATGTGGATGCCATACACAGCATGTATGGTGACATATCCACTGATCCATGTCCATTGGAGGCATGCCTAGGGGATGCGGTGGGGTCAAATGTTGTGTGGACTCCCTTACATGTCATACACTTCCCTCTTGGTTTCATTCTCTTTTATATCCATCTTTTGGACATAGATTTTGGTATTCATGCAGCCAATCCTAATTGTTTTCCTTTCAGAACGTAATGGTAGCCTTCATAGTTTATTTTTATGATACGTTCTTAGATGTTGTGAGCATGAAGCTTATTTAGGTGGCACTCAACGAAGGTTTCAACCATGTAGATGGTTGTGTGTGCACATAAAAATACTTTAATAAATTTCCTCCCCTTTTAATTTGTCCATCTTGGTGCTTTTCACCAACCCTTGTCTTATGGAGTCAGGTTATGGGTTATAGAATCCAGCTATTCTATAGATCCAGTAGGCACCAATGGGTTGGATCATTATAGATTGGTATCAGATGTGGTTTTACCATGGGATGGGGTTAATAGTTTTCCCCTTATATGGTTCAGTTTGGAATTTAAGGAAAAAATGTCCAAGTGTTACAATTGGGGATTCCTGGCCCGAGAACATAGTGTTGGTGTGGGATTTGACATATCCATGCATCATAATTGTAAAATTCGGATTTTCAAATCCACATACTGATACATTTTTTATAATGATATTTGGTACATGAATTATATAGGATTGAGTCCATTGATATTATTTATTGAGTTATATCCTTATCTATATATTCTCATCAAACAATTGTATGTTTTTAACAATTTTTAGGATTCCAATATAAATATATTCATCTAGTTTAACAATTTAGGATCAAGGTGATGATCTGATGACTAATGAGGAATCAATTCAGGGTTCATCTTGGGAGATGTTTCCTATAGGAGGGATGGTAGCAGCACCCCTACCTTTCATGTATTAGATTCTACCATTAGAGTATGATGAGGATGAATACAGTCTTAGAGCACTTCATAAGTTCCAACACGATAGGTTTCTAAGCATCCAAGGAGAGCCAGATCCCAAGGCGGTGGAGGATTATCTAGAGTTAGTGGTTCAAATTTTCAGACTTATAAAGATCCTGAATGACTAAATTTCTTCACTTGAAACTATTTCTCTTCATATATTAGTTTTTAGTTCATGTGGAATAAGAAGATGATGAACCTATGTTGAGTTAACTTGTGGGTTTTAAAGATAAATCTCACCTGGGTATCATGTTGAGCCTAAATACCTTCCAAGGTGCATGAGTTTATGCATATTCTTATAGTTTGGATGTCCTTCTCAAATAGGACATATTTCGATGGTGTTCTCATGGTGATACCTCTACGAGATGATGTTGGGTGTCACTAGATCCCCATGGTGGAGAATTTTAGTGTGTCTTAGGACATGCAGGTAAGAGGGACACATCACCCTTTAAATATGTATTTTGGTGATGTAGTTTAAAATCCTTTAGGGTGATTCAATACTACTGACAGAAGATAGTATAATGGTGTGCTGGATGAGTTCCTTTGACTTGTGTTATTGAGATAGGTTAGTGTACTAAGGTTTTGAACTAGACCCTATTTTAGGAGGCTACGTAGACAGTTTATGAACCTCTATAGAAGAGGCAAAACCACGATCAGTGTTTTCCCAAGAATGGCTATGGAATCCCCTAGGGTAGTGGAGTTGGTAGAGGAAAGAGAGGGGTCCTATAGAATGATCATTTTGTGGTGGATGATGTAATGAGATACTTACACAACCCCAACCACTATATGGTTGATGTTTGGCTCAGTGTGCTAGCAATTAGAGTCACAGAAAGCTGCAGTTCATGGAGCCTTATGACCCGATAAATCATGAAATGATTAGAGGTATGATATGCGTTTATTAGAATATTACATCAGTATTTTTAGACATTAATGTGAGTCATTCCTTCATCTCCTTACTCTAGGTTCTCGAGCTAGAGATCCAGTTAAGATGTTAGTTTAGCAGCTTTGGATTTAGTTTCCTAAAATGAATGATTATTCGATGATGATTGTCTACCATTGGTGCAATATATCTCATGGTGGATGGTGTTTAGTGTTAGAAACCTTGGTGTCCAAGATGATACCATATTAATTCTTCTTTGGTATGTACTAGTTTTCAATGGTTGGATCCCAGAATTACTATCACCACAGACAAGTTAGATGACCTTGAATAAATGGGAAGAGATTATTCTTTATGTGTGAGATGGATCTCATGGAAGTAAGATTGGGTCTTAAGACTATGAAGATATAACCCATCACTCATAATTTGGAAATTTTAGCCTTTGGTGAAGTGGGATCTTCTAGAATATGGGTTCCTTCATTCAAGGATGGTTATATGGGCATCTTCCCTATGGACGTTTGAGACTACCTTCAAGGCTGGAGATGTAGTTACACATAGAATTATACTCAGAGATATATTTGATATCTTTTATTACATATCATATGTCCCCTACCATTCTCCATGATATATGGGTGTAGTTGGAGGGACTTCAAGAGTATGTTTTTAATTTATCGATTGTTTCCACCTAGATAGATCTGATTTTGTTCATAAAAAAGGTTGATGATATACTAAAACATTTTCTTGATTATCATCACAAGAACATATACTTCATAAATAACATATTAATTTTGTTGATTATTGATGAACTCTTTATTAGTTTCAAGGATAGAGATGGTTCTGAATGATTCATCTCAGGTCCATCTACCACTTGTTGAGGGTTTTCGAGATTGATATTCCATGTCTATCATTATAATATTGTTATAGAAACTATGAGTTCCTCGTGATTCCCTTTGGTGTGATGAATTCCCTTATTATGTATATGGATCAAATGAACCAGATCTTCCATTTATACAAGTAATGATTTTTTTATTCACTAATTAAATACTCATCAACTCTGCATTGGATGAGTTAAATGAATATAAATTAAGTATGGAACTAGATTTTATTCAGGAGAACTAACATTATAGTAATCTATTGATGTTCCAATTCTTGATCCATGAGTAACACTTTCTATATAATTTTCATTTTATAGTATGGATTAGTTGTCTACCTGATGAATATTGATGAATTGATTTCATGGGAGCCATGAAATGTGTTATAGGTGTGGAGATTTCTTATCTTGATAGGGTACTACATGAGGTTCATGGTTTAATTCTACTAAATTGCAGTTCCTTTGATCACCCAGATGTGAAAAGTGTATCCATTTACCTAGACTGGGAAGTTTCAGAGATCATTTATTGATTTAGGGATATGGATTTCATGTAATCCTATATCAAGACTACCACAGGAGGGTGTGGAGTTAAAAGTGTATTTTGATTCCTCTATTGATGGGTTTGACTGTGTGTTGTTGCAGAGGTATGAAATTATTTCTTATGAGTTGTGGGAGTTGACAACTCATGAGTAGAACTACATGACCTATAAACTAGAGTTGTATGCGGTAGTCATCGCTCTAATGATATGTAGAAGCTATCATTTAAGAAAGTTATTTGTTTTTTACTCACACCATCAGAGTCTCTGGTATGTATTCTCATATAGATATTTGAATCTGAAATAGAAGAATAATAGGAATTATTACATAATTATGACTCTGAAATATTTTATACTCCTAGGAAGGGAAATACTGTAGTAGATTCCATTAGCTGGAAGTCCCATTTTTTGTTTTTTAGAGGAGGTGGCTCAGCATTTGGATTATATCTAGCTGACCCTGGTGTAGGATATGGGTGAATCTTTTCTTAATTTGATGGTGTTGGATCCTATTATTCTATAGCATGTAATAGAGGATCCATTAGGGGACATAGACTACGTGGACTTATGTAACTAGCTATCTGTACAAGATTCACCAAAAGGATTATATGAAAGAAGGAATCATGTCATACTTCTACAGGGATAGATGGAGGATGCTATGACATTGTGAGAGGAGGTGATGAGGGAATTTCACACTTCTTCTTTGGTTTTACATCCAGGTTCATGGAAGATGTATAATTATATTCCATAGTATTTGGGGGGGGATAGAAGGAGGAATACAGTGGCTGAGTTCATCTCCAATTTCTCAAATTTTAGTTGGTGAAGCCTAATCAGCAGGCTTTAACAGGTTTTTTGAAGCCTCTTGAGATCCCAATGTGGAAATGGGATGGAGTATCTATTGAAATTATGATAGATATTACTGGGACAATAAAATTCCATGATTACATCTAGGTGTGTAAGAATATGGTTCTTTGTTTGAGGTATGGATCTTTCCGTTTCAATTTATATTTATGAAACTGGGGGGAAAGAGGTCAAGGGCTGGCTTCAGGCCTATTACACAATGTGATTGGGGAATCCACATCGTGTACTTAATGGTACATGCCATGTATGATAGGCTACAAGACATATAATCTTGGTACACGACCATGTAATGGTCTGTCCAAAAATTGTACGTACATTACATGTATTCTCAAGTACACAATGTGTACATTTTTTCTTATTGATTAAATCGAATAGTAGCATGGTTTTTTTAAAATGGATAGAGGCACTCTTGGGTTGATGAACATGCACCATTGAAAGAGAAGTTTCCTCCTAAGACTCCATCCGATCTCCGATTTGATCACCATCGTATGCATTTTAACTCAATCTATATGCTCTCAATTCCAATTAAGGTTGGACTCAAAGAGTCATACTATGATGAGTTAGGTGTTCTTTTTTCCTTTCACTCAATATTGTTTTGTTTATATGTGTCGTAGTGTCGTTATCCCATGTTTAGGGAATATCCGTGAATTGAAATTGACCCTTGTTGTTGCCTAATGATGATTAGACTATGAATTAAATTAATTAAAACACATTATAGATTGTTGGTTTTCTTTAGGGCCACCCTATGGTTGTGTTTCCCTTAGATGACCATTATTGACCATTTTTTCGAGGATGCCTATGGGCATGGATTTGTTTACCTTTTTGGGGTTGTTTAAAATGAAATTGGTTAATTTAATGTTTCCCACATGATATGGCCATTTCTTTAGCCTGGTGATAGTTTAATACACATGTTGGATTGTTATACATAAAATGCACATGTGAGTATATTTTTTTAAACCTTATAATTGTTAGATTACATTAGGCTTGTGATATGAACTGCCCATGTGAGTATAATTGTTTAAGCCTAGTGATAGTTTAATTCACTTTTTTCTTGTTTTTTTATAATTACCACATGAGTTGATATTATGTTAAACATGTAATAGTGTAATTTACATGTGTTGTCTTTTATGCTGAAATTATAATATATCGGTCTCGACCCTATCGATTGATATGCCTATGGGAATGAATTTTTATGCCTACAAATGAGGATTTGTTATTCATGCTTGAGGGTATTTGTTATGCCTACGTGCGAGGATGGGTTATTCCAGAATGTAGGGTTTTTTTGTGCCTGCAAGCAAGATGTTGAGTTGAATATTGAAATGGAATTACTTATGAAGTTTCTTCCAAGAAAAATCACAAGATTGGATTCATTCCTCACTTATTTGTTTAGATAGCCTTCTGAGGTAACTACTGAGAATTCTTATACAAGGGATTAATGGTCTTAGTGTGGATATCGAGACATATATAATGCAATGTAATTGAATGGTTGAACTGAACATAATGAATCAAAATGGAATACATGACTCGTTGGATTGTTTACTTATGGGTAATTCTTAGTTTACTACTTTTCCTTTTTGTACACTATCTCTTTCATATACTCACTGATAGATAGCCATAGATATTTGGAGGTTGCCTACTCGGAATTATTTCTTATACCCTATTTGGGTCATGATTTTTGGGCCCAAAAATATTATATTGCTGTAGGCATCGATAAGGTAAAGCGCTCTTCAATAGGTACATGAGATGCTGTTTAGGAGCCTGAGAGCATGGGACCGAGCAGAGGCTTTCAATTCTTATTGGTTTCTATTATTTGATTTTTGATTTTGGAACATATATTTTGGATTTCTGTAGTGTACTTTTTTTTAGTTTTCATAGAACATAATTTGTTTCATCATTATTTGTATGAATTGATGATTAGTTATTTATCTTATCATTCTTCCACTGTTTATTTTAGATGTATGCTGTTTACTACTTCTACTATTGTATTATTATTTATTCCACTATGTCACACTATACTAATGAGGGAATATTTTCCCCACAACCAAACCCTAGTCCCTCACTTCTAATTGGCAGAATCTGCAATTTGGGAGAAGTTTCTTGAGGTCATGTCTCTAATCAGTTACAGGGCACCATTTGAGTTGCATTTGGATACAGAATGTTACAAAGTGGTATTAGAGGAGTTTTTTCCCTGGTTTTATTTATTGTTTGGAGATTATGGATAGACATGTATGTTCATGGGATTTGGTACTACGTTTTTCATGGAATTAGCTACACCATCTATTGGGTAATGCCAAATTTCCTTAATTGAAATTGTAATTTTTGGATTTTGTGCTATTACAGTTGATTCTATTTCACCGTTGGGTGACACACTTGTTTTGTTCTATTATTGTTGATATCATTGGGGATCTATTTTATTAAAACCTGATGAGATGAGGGTATTCCATCTAATTCATAAAATAGTAACATATTGGAAATCACATTCCATTCATTCTTTCCATGAAATTTAGAGAGCATTATAGATTTCATGTTTTTGTAATAGATTTCGTGCTAAATATGCATGATATTGTGATAGGTACCATGATAGATACGCCTACTATTATGATAGGTTTATTGTTACGTGTTATGGTTGAATTTTATGGTTGCATAAATTTGATCCATAAAGAGTATAGGCCCTCTTGGATCAGAATTTTGGGGATCATGTTTCAGCCATGGGATATAAATTGTGTTGTCATGTGCTATATCTGGATTCCATACTTTGATTCATGAGGAGTATGGGACCCCAAAGATCGTAATTTGGAACATTGTAAATTTATTTTGCAAAAACAGGTGTTCTAGGGAAGTTTCGGAAGCTTATTTCTGGAAGCCTAGATAAAAGGGCATGTGGTACTAAGAACACACGCCATGTATTCTTCTGTTCGGGACGAAAATAAATTTTCCAAGTACACACCGTGTACTCTAAGTACACATAGTTGGGTAGATGACCATGTCACCAGCCATGTGAGAGAAAACAAAGGTTTTTGTGTTTTGATCAGAATATGTAGTGTACCTTATATAAACCCCGTGTAGTTTTATATATGCAGACATGTGTAGCTCTGGCCATGTAAAAGTGCATGGACATGAGAGAATACTTGGGTATACTCCGTGTACTTGACAAACATGTTGTGTACCTATGGTATCTAGATTCACATGTCAGTGGGAGTACATGATCATGTAATAGATTAAGTGTATACGCCATGTATATTCCCTACATGCCATGTACCTTGGATGTTTACACACCCTGGATGGTGCGAGTACATGACCATGTAAGAGATCAGTGTACGCATCATGTATAGTCCCTACACAGCAGGTACCTAGGGTGTTTACACACCCAGGCTGGAAGGAGTACATGACCATGGAAGGGATTAGTTGTACACGTTGTGTATGGTTCTAACACGTTTTTCACTCATATTTTTTTGATTTTTGAGTATTTTCTCCTCATTTTTAGTTCTTTCACTCTTGTACTACTTACCTTGATGAAAAAGATTATATTGAGGTGTATATTCTAGACATTATAGAGGAATTCCACCAGGACGACCTCTAGTTGTACGCCAGGAGAGTGGTATTGAGAATACCCCTGAGGTGGTAGTACATGGGCTAATAGTGGACCCTCCAAATGTTCCAGTTGCATCACCAATTGTTATACATGACACAGGTGTGGATGAAATATTCTATGAAGGCTTCATGAGGTTTATACATACCCTCCAGGGAGTACCTCAGCCTACCACACCTATGGTGGAGTTGATTCATGTCTTCTAGTAGTATCTTTCGACTACGTTTTGAGAGGATGGTGGAAAATAGGCTATAGAGGCATGGATGGAGTCCATGTTTATGAACATCGAGCATCTGGAGACTCCTCCTAAGAAGAGAGTCGAGATCATGACTTATATAATGTGTGATTCGACCAATAGGTGGTGGGATGTTATCACATAGATAGAGCATCATTGAGACATGTCATGGGGAGATTTTAGGATGGCCTTCTATGAATACAATTTTCCAAATATGATTATGGTTACTAGAGACCGAGAGTTCATGCATCTTGGGTAGGGTGATATGTTAGTGATAGAATACTCTTCTGGTTTCACATATCTTAATAGATTCACACCTATTCTGATGGGTTGTGAGACATAAAGGTGTATTAAGTTCAAAGATGGTATCAGGTATGAAATCTGATTGTAGCTGAACGTTTTTAGATTTATTTCTATATATTCCAATGTAAATCAGGTAACAATTACTAAGCATAATCTGTGGGCAGCTGGATGTGCGAACCAGGGAGGCTCGAAAATTATATTAGGTTCATTCTCGATCGAGAGAAGGAAGAATCATATGGATCATTCTCATAGTGATACATGCAGTCGGAATTTTTCTTCTGGTATCCAAGAGAGGTGGTATCAGTATGGAAGAGCTGGGAATATGAGACCACAATGCCCAATGGACCCTGTCAATTGCCATGATTACGACAGGATGGGCTATCTACAATGATTCTATAGGGTGTTTCCACCATCATCTAGTGAGATAGGTTCTCCAATAGCTCCACATTTAGAAGAAGGGTCATCAACTTCTCACTAGTAAGGTAATTGGAATACGTCAGGTCGTTCAGACTGAGGTGTTGGTTGTGGCCATGGTAGCCAGAACCCAGGATCCCAATAATAGTAGGGTGGGTCAGCTCAACCTAGGAAGGTAGTGTCTCAGGGATGTGGTGTATTTCAGACATATGCAGTGCAACATACCCAACATGAGAAGGATCTTGGACCTTCTATTTTCATATGTACTATTCTAGTTGCCTCTATTTTACCTTCTGCATTCTTTGATGTAGGGGATACACATAGTTTTATATTTGTGTGCATTGTAGAGATAATTGAGATTTCTATTTTCTCTTCTGATGATGCTATGAATATATACATTTTGTTATGGATAAGGATGAAATGCATGCGTCAGGATAAGGAGTTCCCCCTTGAGGTTGGTGGATGTTACTTCTTTTGGGATCTCAATGTATTGAAGATGATAGGATTTGATGTCATAATCAGAATGGATTGGTTAGTCTCCTTCCAAGCCTTTATCAGTTTTGAAATCCACAAGGTTAGTTTTACGTCACTATAAGGAATATCGTTTATATAAAATGTAAATTGGGATGTCTTGGAAATTTGTGCGAGATCGCGAGAAATGAGGGTTGAGTGGGATGGGAGCACAGATTTCTAGTTTATATCTAGATGACTAGGGAACATTTCTGATAGATTTCCCTCCAATGTATGATCATTTCAGGGAAGTTTTTCCAAATTAAATTTCTGGTTTACCTCTAATGGTATAGGTGGAGTTCATGATCGATCTAGTTCTAGGAGCTTCACCAGTACCCATTTTTCCTTATAGGATGGAAAAGATGGAGCTGCAAGAGCTGAAGTGGAAACTATAGGATTTAAAGGAAATGGGTTTTATTGGACAAGTACTTCTCTATGGGATTGGATGGTCCTTTATGTAAAAAAAATATGGTAGCCTTTGGATATACAAGGGCTATCAGAAACAAAACTAGCTGATATTTAAAAAATTATATCCCTTGCCACAAATAGACGGCATGTTTGATCAGCTTCGAGGAGCGCGGGTGTTCTCAAAAATTTAATTATGGTTGGGTATCACCATGTACATGTTTAGACATTATAAAAATCTCATACCACATTTTGTAGAAGGTATGGTCTATATGAGTATCTAGTTTTTCCGATAATGATTTTCCCAGAGCTGAGAAGGAGTTACACTGTTTACTGTGATGCACTAGGTATCAGGCTGTGAGTAGTACTTATACATGGGGAATGAGTCATTGCATATAGATCTCAGTAGTTGAGTCCACATTATAGGAACAATCTGACACATTATCTCAAGTTTTTTATGGTTGTTCGTGCGTTACACTACTAGAGACATTACTTATTGGGGGAGCGTTTTGTGTTGTACCCGAACCACAAAAGTCTCAACTACATCTTTACTTAGCGTGGTCTAACTCTGAGGCAGAGAAGGTGGGTGGAGTATCTTTAATCATTCTATTCAATCATTACTACATGCTTTAAAAAGTTATTGGAGTGGAAGATGCACTGAGTAGGGGGACTCAGATGCATGCAGTGCAGGAGGCCAGTAGCGAATGGTAGTTATGACGTTGTTTTCTGAGATGCATTTGGCGGTGCATGAAATTCATGGACAGATGTTCTGTTCTTATTTAGCTATGAATTCCAACCTCCTTGATAGAGTGAGGATGACACAACTATCAGATTCTGAGGTCCTAGTACTTTAGGATAGTGTATCAGGTGAGGATCCACCTCCTAGTTGGATAGTAGGTGATGATGAGATATTTCAGATCCATGGAAGTGTCTGGGTTTCAATGGACATACGTGAGGAGTTGATGCATGAGTTCTATGATTACACTTGGGATGTACATCCTGGAGTTTCCAAGATGTATTTTTACATGAACCATCAGTACTGGTGTCCAGGTATGAATATGGAGGTGTCTGGTTTTGTTACGAGGTGTTCCACCTGCCAACGGGTGAAGGCCGAATATCAGCGATCAATCGAGATTTTACAACAAATACAAATTCTGTAATGGAAATGGGATGATATCGTGATGTATTTAATCATTATTTTACCAAGGTAACCTATAGGTAATGATGATGTGTGGGTGGTGGTTGAAATATTTACGAAGGTCGCTCACTTGTTCCAATCAAGGATACATTCGGTGTCGATGATCTTGGGAAACTGTATATTTTTTAGGTGATACGACTCCATGGGGTCCCTTGTTCTATCAATTTAGATAGGAAAGCATGATTTACAAAAAATATTTAGTAATTTTTTATGAGGGTACTGGGTAAAAAGGTTCTTCTAGGTACAACATACCACCCTCAGACTGATGGCCAGTTAGAGCATACGATAGAGGTGTTGGAGGACATGCGGTGAGCATGCGTCCTTGACTATGGGGGATCATGGGAGAATCACATTCCCATTGTTGAATTTTCATACATGAATACTTTCTAGGTGACTATATAGATGTATCCTTATGTGGATTTGTATGGTATGCCTTTCTGATCACCCCTATGCGGGTTAATGGTGGGTGGGGAATATTTACAGTGACCACGTCTCATGCAGCAGACTTCTGACTAGGTCTATTTGGTTCAGAAGCTGATGTAAACTACAAAATCTTTTCATAAATTGTATTTCAATCCCTGTAGATGACCTCTAGAGTTTTAGGTTGGGGATAGAGTTTTCTTGCGTGTTTCCCCAAGGTTGGGACATAAGATAATCATGAGACATGGTATGCTTTCACCGACATAAGTCGGTCCGTTTGAGATTCTATAGAGGGTCATTCCGGTTGCCTATCGATTGTAGTTTCATCAAGGGTACAAGGCTATGAATGAAGTCTTCTACATTTCTCAGTTGAGGTATTAATTTTCAGAACCGTCTTATACCTTCTATCTCGAGGAATTGGAGATGTAGGAAGATGCGTCCTTTGAGGAGCATCCAATTTGTATTGAGGATCGTAGCACAAAACTTCTATGTGGTCAGTTTGTTCCTTTGGTACGGGTGATATGGTATCATGGTCGAGTGAAGTACAAGACATGGGAGAGGAAGGATGATGTATTATCATAGATACCAGAACTGTTATTTAATAATTCTTCTTCACTCAGGGAAGGGGAATTTTGGGATGAATTGCTTTAAGGGGGAGTTTGTAAGAACCCTGTTCTTCCTTTGAGGTATGGATCTTCCATTATCGGTTTATACTAAATCAAATGGGGGGAAAGAGTACAAGGGATAAATTCAGTCTTGTTCCATGACGTTACTATGAACTACACTCTGTGTAATTATAGGTATATAGCATGTATGTTAGGCTACACATCTTGTAATCCCGGTATATGTCCATGTAATGGTTTGGCCAGACATTGTACGAACCCGATGTGTAGTCTCAATTACATTCCACATAATTTTTATAGATTAAATTGGGAAGTAGTTTCATTTTATTTAAAATTGACAGAGACTCTCCCGGGTTGATGAAAATGTATCATTGAACGAGAATTTTCTTCGGAAATCCCCATACAAACTATAATTTGATTGCTATCAGAGGTGTTTGAACCCAATCCGTAAGCTCTCGATTTCTATAGATATGTAAAAATGAATTTTCCCCCTGAAAAATTTATTTATGTTTGAGTTTTTATCCTCCTTTTTTAGATCTACATTCTTCTATCTTGAATTGGATTTTGAGGCTGGGTGAGGAGAGTCACACTATGATGAGGTAGGTGGTCTTGTGCCTTTCTCTCAAAGTCGAGTTTTTATATGAGTCATAGTGTTATTTTACCATGTTTAGTGTATATAATTGAATATAAATTGACACTTTCTATTTCCAAATAATGATTAGGTCATGGATTAATTTATTTTATGAATGTTTCGGCATTTTAATTTGATTAAGGGCCACCCCATGGGTGTGTTTCCCTCAGATGACCATTGTTTGCTCATTTGGCCTAGAATTCCTATGGGCATGCCTTTGTTTACCTTTTTGGGGTTGTTAAAAATGAAATTGGTTAATTGAATGTTTCCCACGTGAGATTACCATTTATTAATCCTTCTGATAGTTTAATTCACATGTTGTATTGTTATACATTAAGTACCCATGTGACTATATTTGTTTAAGGATTTTTATTGATAGATTAAATTATGATTGTGATATGATATACCCATGTGATTATATTTGTTTAAGAATTTTTATAGTTTAATTTAATTAATTCTTGTTTCTTATGGTTCCCATGTGATATGTAATTATGTTAAGCATGTAATAGTGTAATTTAAATGTGATGTCTTTTATGCTAAAATGTTGACATACCGGTCTCGAACTGATTGAATGCATTACCAGGGGTGAGGATTTGTATACCTGTGGGAAAGTATTTTTTCTGCATGAGGGTGACTATTTTTCATGCATGATGGTGAGGATTGGTTGTGCCTACAGGTAGGGTTTTTCTATGCCTTCAGGAAAAATGTTGATTTGAATATTGAAATGGAATAACTTATGACGTGTCTGCCAAGCCAAAGCACAATATTGAATTTGGCTTTCACTTTATTTCTTTAGATATCCCTCTGAATTATATTTTTATCATTTTATATAGAGTATTGACAGTATTAGGTGGGATCTCAATACTGATATAATTCAATGTATTTGAATGGTTGAACTGAACATAATGAATCAAAATAGAAAACATGACTTATAGGATTTTTTTAATTTTTTATAATTATTAGTATACTTATATTACTTTTGGTACACTACATGTTGCATATACTCACTGATAGATATCCATAGATATTTTTTGGTTGCAAATTGGGTCATTATTTTTGGACCAAACTAATTATATTGTTGTAGGCGTCGATAAGGGAAAATGCCCTTCAATAGGTACTTGAGTGGTTATTTAGTAGTTAGAGAGAATGAGACCGAGATGAGGCATGTGATGCTTATTAGTTTCCTTTATTTCCTTTTTTATTTTATAACATATATTGTGGATATCCACATTATACCTATTGTGGTTGTTTTCTTAGAACATAATAGATTCACCATCTTTAATATGAAATGTTTCTTGGTTACTTATATTATCAATCTTCTACTGTTTATTTCATCTTTATGTTGTTTACTACTTTAAATATTTCATTAATATTTATTCATCTATGTTACACACTACCGATGAGGCAATTGTTTCTCCACTATCACACCCTAGGCCCTCACTACAAGTTGGCAGTCTCTAGTGTTTGGGGAAATGCATTTGAGGTCGTGTAGCCAATCAGGTATGGGGAATAAGTTGAGTGGCATTCAGATCTGAGATGTTATAAGGTGATAGATGAATAACATAAAATGTCATAGAAATTATTTTATATTACGGAGTACAGTTTCGTGGAGGGTTTTTGGCGGTTGTATGTGTGGGAGAACAGCTTCCAACATGGGATTACCTAGATGATTTTTTTTTACCATGATGTGAATTTCATGTCATGGTTGTAGAGAGGCATATAGGAGGCAATTGAGTCCTCATTGAGGATGAGTATAAATTTTCAACCCCAAAAATATGGGTAGAATAAGCATACTATCTAGGTGTTTGAAGATATATTCCGGGACTTCATGTTAGACTTCACCTAGAGCTGAGAGATTCACTTAAATTTGGAACATTTTTCTTATAATAATTATTATCACTATAATATTTTCATGAAACATTTCAAGACCCTATAAATGAGACCATGTAGGCCACCCTTATTCTAGGTTGAGTTTGGTGATACATCTATTGTTGGGTCATGGATGGTGAATGTGAAGATATAGGATATCCATTTGATCTACCAGTGGGCAAGGACAACCCATTGTCGAAAAATTATTATGTTTATCAAAATCATAAGCCCTTCAAGTTTAAAAAAGTATATTATGCTTTCTTGAGAGTCTTTTAATGATAATTATTGTAGAAAGTCATCCAGATAGGTAGGTTATCATTGAGGTTTATTGGCCATTCAAGATCTTGTAGAGGATTGTTGAGTTTACTTACTGCCTAGCCTTATCCCCAAAATTGGAGTGGTTCTATGAAATATTACGTGTGTCACAACTCAAGATATATGTGTATAATCCTACACATGTTATTGATAGGGTATGGATTCACATCGAGGATGGGTCCACCTTAATGGATTACCAAGTGGTGATCAAATATCATTAGGACAAGATCCTAGATGGATATACCATTCTTTTGGTTTGTGTGTTATGGCGGCATGGGATCATGCATGAGAGAGCCTAGGAGCAAGAAATATAGAAATAAGATCAATATATTCACATTTTCAAAGTTTTTGTTTTTAGGGGAGGAAAATATTTGAAAGTGAGAATTTTTTACAGGCTCCATTTTCCCTTTAAATTTTTTAAATATATTAGAAACTATTTTTAGATCTAGACGCTGTGACATCGTGCTATTTTGTGTCCCATTGATCCTATAAATATTTTTATAAAAATATTAAATATTTTTATATCATACAAAAACATTTTTTCATAAATAATGTAATATCTCTTAAAAATAGTATTGAGTCAAATTTTTGAGACTATGGTTGGATATGGAATTAGAGGTTTACCCAAGGCATTACCTAACGTTCCTCAGTGTCAGACATTTAGAAAATATATCCATTTACAACTATGTTAATTGGTTTAATTAATTAATTAATTAATATATATATTTAATACACATAACCATTTCTCTCATTAAATATCATGGAATAGAAAATTTAAATAATTAAAAACATAACCCTTGGATTGTTTGGAAGAGGTATCTGTAGGTTTTGGGTGCAGCAGAAGCACATTGGTGGGTTTTCCCAACTTTAATTTTAACGTTAAACAACGTTCAATCCGAGATCCGTCACGATTTAAAACAACGAATCTTCGGAATTGAATGAAGAACGAAAAAGAAAAGAAGATTCCTGGAACCCTTGGGATAGGATCATCATATATTGGTTATAATTAATTTAATTAATTCATAAGAATTACCTCGATGGAATTATTTCTTCGTTGGAGTCTCCAGTCACAATCTTGTGATCCATCGTTGCGTTGTAGAATCCAAGTACAAGATTCCTTTAGAGGTGATCCACACGTGCTCCACATATCTCTGGACATCGCTGAAGGGATATCTGGGTGCTAGCGCGGAAGAACCTTCGCTTTCAATGTCCGCCTTATACCGCCTTGATCCGGTGGAGAATCTCGCTCTCGTAACTTGAAAGCGTTCTTGGTGGAAAGGGAATTCTCTCTTGGCTTGAGAGTATTTCCAAATCTATTGTTCACAAAAATGGCTCTTCCTCAATGAGAATAATGTAATTTGGTATTATAATACTCAGAATAATAAAATTAATTAATTTCCTGAAATCATTTAATCATTTCATTTAATTCTTAGTAATACCCCATGTCTTAATAATGATAGTTGACCATCATTATTACTTGACATGCACCCAACATATTACATTTAATATCATTTAATTAAATAAACAATATTTTCTCACGAATCCTGAAAAAAAAACTACACGGTGTGTATATAAATATACACAGCGTGTACTTTTATTTTTCCATTTTATTTATTTCCTACACCATATTTATTAGACCTTGAGTAATGGCTATTTATTTCTTAAATAAATGTAACTGCTTTACTCTCTAATAAATATATATATTATTTCGCCCACAATATATTCTCTCTAATAACTAGTGTCGAAATAAATGCGATCAGGCATCCTTAAATAATTATTAAACCACAACCGAGAATAATATTTATTTAACTTGTTAAATTAATATTTAACTGAGATATATGGACACACATAGTGTGTGACCCTCTAGGCCTCTTTCCCAGTGGCATTAGGCGGAGCTTGCCTAAAGTCCAAGGTTAGCGTCTAGCAACACGCCAAGTCACCCATAGAGAAAGATGTTAACGTCGTAATGATGTGTCACCTCCTATGAAGGATTACCGTGTAATATAATCCCTTTGTCTCAATATCTCCAATCAAGCGGGTTTTATGCTAGTTCCATCAACCCATGTGCTCGATTATTCTTTCTTTGACTTCTCAGAATTGAACTTGCCCATACCTTACCATGGTCATGGATTTATTTAGGCTATATCAATTCCATCAAAGGGCCTAAGATATCTACTTCCGTTATGGAACAAAAGGGACAAATCCTTTCTCGCATTATCTATTAATGCAGTATTACTCGTGACGCACCCAACATATCCTACCTCGCTGCGAATAGTGTGTCGTCACAGTTTTTTTCAATACATCTAAGTGCGTGAGTTGTAATACCCATTAATAATAATCTTAAAGTCTAAGGACCAATACACACATCCGCAGATAGGAACATCCAATGACACTATGAAATGTGGATTTCCTACTAGCGGTTCTCGTTCTCATAATATCCTCCTGGATATTACCAAGGGAGCACACCATGAGAATGTGCTTAAAAGTTTGATGAGTCCTCACCCCTAATGACCTGTATTATGTGTGTCCCTCAAATAATATCGTCCGGCCATAGAACATATATTAAAGAACAGTGTGATGGCACTTCTGGGTTCTCATCATAGCAGGGATCCGCTATGACCCATTAATGAAACAGCTATCCTTAGGACATTATCAAATGCATTGTTACGTAGAAGAACAATCAATATGTGATAAGGCTTTTATTAATGAATAAAGTAAAATTTAGTTGGTTCTAGACCACAAAATCCAACAGACTCCCACTTGGACTAGATCCAACTGCTATCAACCTTTAACCCGCTAGCTCTCACATGATATTCATGCTTTTGGTGAGATAGAACTTTAGTCATGGGTTCCACCACGTTCTCTTCTATGGACACTCTGATCACTGCAATTTCACCCCTTTGATAGAAATCCCTCAATAGGTGATACTTCCGGAGTATGTGATTTGTCCATTGATGCGACCTTGGTTCTTTTGCAAGAGCCACCACTCCGGTATTATCACAATACAATGTAATGGGATATTTACTTCTAGGCACCACATCAAGGTCTTGGAAAAAGTTCTGAATCCAAACGGCTTCCTTGGCTACATTACAAGCCGCTATATACTCGGACTCTAGTGTAGAATCGGCGACAACTAGCTGCTTTGAACTCTTCCAGCTCATAGCTCCTCCATTGAGACAGAAACCATATCCAGATTGTGACATCATATCATTCTGATCTGTCTGAAAACCAGCATCAACATACCCTCTGATGACAAGCTCCTCGTCTCCTCCATACACTAGAAACATATCCTTAGTTCTTCTCAGATACTTAATGATAGTCTTAACAGAAGTCCAATGTTGTTCTCCTAAATTTGGTTGATATCTACCTACCATGATCAGTGCATAGGCAACATCAAGCCTGGTACATAACATGGCATACATGATGGATCCTATAGACAAAGCGTATGGTATCATACTCATCCTATCTTTCTCCTGTTGTGGCTGGGGACACATTTTCTTAGAAAGATGTAAGCCATGTGACACTGGAAGAAATCCCCTCTTGGATTTTTCCATAATAAATCTATTTAGTATCTAGTCAATGTATGTACCCTAACATAGTCCAAGCAGCCTCTTGGATCTATCACGAATGATCTTGATCCCTAGAATGTAGGCTACTTTGCCTAAGTCCTTCATAGAGAAACACTTGTTCAACCAGTCCATAACTGACTATAAGGCTGGTACGTCATTTCCAATAATCAATATGTCATCAACATATACCACTAGGATGACGACCACATTCCCAATAAACCGCTTATAAACACATGGCTCACATTCATTCTTAATGAAACCAAATTCCTTTATGGCTTCATCAAATCAAATTTTCCATGACCTGGATGCTTGCTTCAATCCATAAATGGATTTCTGCAACTTGAAAACCCGTTTGGCTTCACCTGGTGTCACAAACCCTTCTGGTTGTGTCATATAGACATCTTCCTGAAGGTTCCCGTTAAGGAATGTTGTCTTTACATCCATCTGCCAAATCTCGTAGTCATGGTAAGCTGCTATGGCAAGTATGATTCTTATGGATTTAAACATGGAAACTGGCGAGAAGGTTTCATCATAGTCAATTCCTTGATGTTATCTGAATCCTTTAGCCACTATCCTTGATTTATAGTTTCTAACTTGACCTTCCATGTCCAAATTTCTTTTGAATATCCATTTTCATCCAACAGGCTTTACATCAACTAGCTCATCGACCAGAACCCAAACTTAGTTCTGATACATGGAATCCATCTCAGAATTCATAGCTTCTAGCCATCTTGCAGCTTCTGAGCTTTCTACTGCTTCCTTGTAGGAGAGAGGTTCATCATTGTCCAACAATAATGATTCACCATTCTTGGTGACTAGGAAACCAAATCTCCCGGGTTCCCTTACCTCTCTTGAACTCCTACGCAGTACTTGTGTTTCTGGAAGCTCTTCCACGAGGACCTATGGAACTTGTTCCTGTACCAACTCATGTGTATCTTGAGCATCAACTTCGTCAAAGTCAATCTTTCTCCCACTATCCTTCTTGAGGATGTGATCCCTCTCAAGAAAGACGGCTTGTCTGGAGACAATCACTTTCTTTTTTTGAGGGTTATATAGGTAATATCCGTTCATTACCATGGGATATCCTATAAAGATACACTTCGTGCCCTCGAGGTGAAAGTTTGTTGCCTGAGAAGGCCTTAACAAACGCCCGACATCCCCATACATGTGTGTGCGACAAATTGGGTTTCCTTCCATTCCATAACTTAGATGGAATTCCATTTGCTGCCTTAGTTGGTAACTCGGTTTAATGTGTATGCTGCAGTTTGTAATGCATATCCCCAAAAGGATAATGGAAGATCCGCATGACTCATCATTGACCTAGCCATTTCCAACAAGGTGCAGTTCCTCCTTTCACTAGAACCATTCCACTGTGGTGTATAAGGAGGAGTGAGCTGAGATAGAATCTTAGACTCCTGTAGAAGATCGATGAACTCTTGGTTCAGATATTCTCCACCTCGATCCGATCGAAGTTTCTTTATCTTCTTACCAAGATGACCCTCTACAGCATTCTTGAATTCCATAAATTTCTCTAAGGACTCTGACTTATACCTTATTAAGTAGAAATATCCATATCTACTCAAATAATCAGTAAAAGTAATGAAGTATGAATATCCACCTCTAGCTTCTACTGGAAATGGTCCACACACATCCGTGTGTACCAATCCTAGAAGCTCTGTGGTCCTTTCACCTTGTCCACCAAAAGGAGGCTTGGACATTTTTTCTTGTAAACAAGCGTGACATCTATCAAGTGGTTTTAGCTCAGTAGAGTCTAAATAGCCATCTTGGAAGAGCTTTGTCAAGTGCTTCTCGTTCACATGACCAAGGTCGTGATGCCATAACTGGGTGATGTATGAGTCATGTGAGTTTGTTTCATTATCGATTGCCAACACTTGGTTTTCGTAATTTAGTACATACAAACCATTATTCAAATGTGCCATACCATAACATACGTTGTTCTTATAAAAGAGAAAACCCTTATTTCCAAACATGAAAATAAATCCATCCATATCCAAACAAGATACAGATATTATGTTCTTGGTAACACTAGGCACAAAATAACAGTTTTGTAAAACCAAAATCATCCCAGTCAGCAATGAGAGGTGGTAGTCGCCAATAGCCAGCACAACCAGCCTTGCGCCATTGGCAGCTCGAAGATCCACCTCTCCTCTGGCGGTCTTTCTAAATCTACTTGGTTCCAACATTTAAATACCGATGTGATCCCCACAAGCTATATCTAATACCCAATGTGTAGAAATAGAAATATTGCACTCGATAACAAACACACCTTTAGTGTCCCCACGCTTTTGGGTGCAGTTCCTCTTCTAGTGCCCCTACTTGCCACATAAAAAACACACTGCCTCCCATTCCTTGCTCTGCCTCTGGATCATCCCCTTCTTGGAGGGACGGTGCTCAGGGGATTCAGACCGTTTATAAGTCTTTGGCCCCTTTTCCTTGTCCTTCCTTTTATTGTTCACCATAAGGACCGTGGGTTTGTCACGCCCCATGCCCTTATATACCTAGCAAATCACGGTCAGAAGCTTTGATAGACTCTTCTAATTTCCGCTCATGTTATAGTTGACAATGAAGCTAGAGAAGGTCATGGGAAGTGATGATAGGATGAGATCTGTACGCAACTCATCTGGGAATTTAATCCCTAAGATGTCCAAGCGTTCAATGTAGCCAATAAGCTTCACTACATGAGTCCCAGTTGGCACAGACTCTCCAAGATTCATGGTAAACAAAGCACTGGAGATCTCATACCTCTCATGTCTCGCCTTCTCTTGGTAGATATCTTTAAGGTGAGACATCATGCTATACGTGTCCATGTTTTCATTTTTCTTTAAGAACTCATTAGACATGGACGATAGCATCAAACACTGGACATCTGTGGCATCATCCATGTGTTTCATGTAGAGAGATAATTCCCCATCACTAGCCTCTTTCCCAGGCACAACTGGAATAGGCTCTTCCAGCACATACAATTTCCTTTCGTGGTGAAGGACGACACGTAAACGCCTCTGCCACTCTTGGAAATTGGTTCTGGTGAGAAGGTTTTCTTTTTCAATTATGGTGCGCAATGATATGTTTGAAGTCATTTTATTTCCATTTCTAGAAATTAAGATAAGCAAAGGTTTAGTACTTTATTACAAAAATTGAGACAAATAAATAAATTAATACTTATTAGTCTCCCACTATTTTATCGAAATCCAACAGCCCTCACCATTGAATTCGTAATATTCTGTTTTTTGAATATTCTAGTGGCAAGGATCCATATTTCCCTTCACATTACCCCAACTAGGGTTGGTCAAGCAAATTGAAGGGTTTTAGGTAGGCATTAAAAGTGCCAACAGCATTAACTCGCAGCTCCTTGATCCGCTGAGTTGACTCCCCAATCCTGAAATCCTTTTTGGATTTCCTCAACCTTTGCCACTTGGTCACACCAAGACCTATTGTGGAAGTGAACCCTTGATGCGAACCAAGTCAAGTCAACCCAAAACCTTGAATTAGAATTCCCCAATAATTGAAATCACCCCAACTAGGGTTGGTCAAGCACTTTGAACTATGGTTCGATTCTAACCAAGATTATGGAAGGCTATACCGACTTAATATTTCTTTTGAGGGATTTTATCCATATACGTAAATTGCCATTTTATTATCTTTGATTACATGCTTGTTAATATTAAGCGGGATATACTAAAGTGATTAACTATGTCTAAGATAATATTTACATAAAGGCGGTTTTATTTTAGTTCCATCTTGCATGCTTGTTTAATTCATTAATTGTGTGATCGTGACAACACACCCACAATAAATAAAACATGCAACTGACAGAAATAAAATAAATGGTATGATCATGAGCTTTTCTATTGGTTAGTTTATCTAGCGGTTGATAAATTAACCCAAAACCTAGGGGAGAAACACCTTGAACCTTTCGGGTTTGTGTTTACAACTTTCCACCTGTCCACCTTTGTATCTCCTTGGATTGGTTTCACCTTGGATCCTGACTTGAGAAACCTCCACTAGCTTGGGAGCTCCATCCATTACATATGCATTTATCTCATATGCAGGTGAGGGGTAAAAGGGGTTTTTACATAAAAGAATCCTTGGGCGCGTAGGCCCTACATATTAATGAGGATATGGCTCGGAGGCCAACAAATTTAATATAAATAAATAAATTAAAAGAAACCATTCACATACAAAGGTCTCGGTCTAGCTCATGATCATCCATACATGCAACGATATTTACGCATAAATGAAACTAGCATTCAATTTTTTAATCATTCTTGTTTAAGATAAATCACACTCGAATCAATTAATTATCTTTAATTAATCAATCCTTTTATCTTAAATCCTTTTTCTAAATTTCCTTGAGATTCTCATCCATCATAATTTTAAACAAATAAATTCATTTAAAATTATCCTTGTACGTAACTTGTACCTTGGAGGCAACCCAATGAATTCCCATTTATTATGCAGATGTTAAATTAAATACACATATATAAAACCCCTATCACGTTTTGTGCCTCATCTTTACGCCTGCACCGTGGTACACATATCAAAGGTTTGTATAATATAATAATAAATTTTAATAAATCTGCGTAATTTGGGTGAGTACATGGCATGTAGTTCCGACTGCACGACGTGTACTTTTCTTCACCGTCCATCTGAAGTACACGCCCGGGGACATGGTGTGTTTATGTACATCAGAAATTTTTGGAGTACACGTTGTGTACAGTGGGACACACGCCGTGTAGTTTCCGTGTTACACGGTTTCCAGCCGGGCAGGCCGTGTATGGAGTACACAGCCCAACCCTTACCCAAAGGGACTACACGCCGTGTTCATTGGACCACATGGCGTGTATTCTGGAAACTGTGTGCCACCTGTTTCTGGTCAACACACAGTATCTTAAATTCTTAGAAAGAATCCAATACACTGCCTGATTTGGCGGATCAGTCAATTCATTGAACCTAGACTACATGGCATGTACTTCCGAATACACACCGTGTATTCTGGTGTTGTACGGCCAGAAACATTTGGCTCCTCCGAATGAGTTCCTCTATTTTATTTTAATCAAAATTAAAAGAAAAAATCATTTCTGTGAGGTGAATGAGAAACGAGGGAGGAGGAACAGATCTCGATATTCATATTTCCAGAATGATTAAACTTGAATTGAAATAAATAAATTATTAAATGCGTAAATTACCAACAAAAAACTAAATAATTATAATAAAAAATATGACAGCTCTGATACCACTTGTAGGTTCCGGGCACAGCGGGAGCACGTTGGTGGGTTTTCCCAACTTTAATTTTAACGTTAAACAACATTCAATCCAAGATCTGTCACCATTTAAAACGCTGAATCTTCGGAATAGAACAAAGAATGAAAAAGAAAAAAAGGGTCCCTGAACCCTTGGGATAGGATCATCATTTGTTGGTAATAATTAATTTAATTAATTCATAAGAATTACCTTGACGGAATTATTTATTTGTTGGAGTCTCCAGTCACGATCTTGTGATCCATCGTTGCGTCATAGAATCCAAGAACAAGACTCCTCTAGCGGTGATCCACACGTGCTCCATGTATCTCTGGACGTCGGTGAAGGGATCTCTAGGTGCTAGCATGGAAGAACCTTCGCTTGCGATGTATGCCTTATACCGCCTTGATCCAATGGAGAATCTCGCTCTCATAACTTGAAAGCGTTCTTGGTGGAAAGGGAATTCTCTCTAGGCTTGAGAGTATTTCCAAATCCATTGTGCACAACAATGGCTCTTCCTCAATGGGAATAATGTAATTTGGGATTATAATACTTATAATAATAAAATTAATTAATTACCCGAAAGCATTTAATCATTTCATTTAATTCTTAGAAATACCCCATGTCTTAATAATGACAGTTGACCATCATTATTACATGACATGCACCCAACATATTACATTTAATATCATTTAAATAAATAAACAATATTTTCTCATGAATCTTGAAAAAACAAACTACACAGTGTGTATATAAATATACACAGCGTGTACTTTTATTTTTCCATTTTATTTATTTCTTCCACCATATTTATTAGACCTTGAGTAATGGCTATTTATTTCTTAAATAAATGTAACTGCATTACTTGCTAATAAATATATATATTATTTTTCCCACAATATATTCTCTCAAATAACTAGTGGCAAAATAAATTCAATCAGGCATCCTTAAATAATTATTATACCACATTTGGGAATAATATTTATTTAACTTGTTAAATTAATATTTAATTGAGATACATGGACACACATAGTGTGTGACCCTCTAGGCCTCTTTCTCGGTGGCATTAAGCGGAGCCTGCCTAAAGTCCAAGTTTAGCGTCTAGCAACACACCAAGGTACCCATAGAGAAAGAATTTAACACCACAATGATGTGTCACCTCCTACGAACGCTTACCGTGTAATATAATCCCTTTGTCTCGATATCTCCAATCAAGCGGGTTGCATGCTAGTGCCATCAACCCATGTTCTCGATTATTCTTTCGTTGACTTCCCGGAATTGAACTCGCCTATACCTTACCATGGCCATTGATTTATTTAGGCTATATCAATTCCATAAATGGGCTTGAGATATCTACTTCCTTTATGGAACAGAAGGGACAAATCCTTTCTCGTATTATCTATTAATGCAGTATTACTCGTGACGCACCCAACGTATCCTACCTCACTGTGAACAGTATGTCATCACAGTTTTTGTCAATACATCTAAGTGTGCGAGTTGTAATACCCATTAATAATAATCTTAAAGACTAAGGACCAATACACATGTCTGCAGATAGGAACATCCAATGACACTATGAAATGTGTATTTTCTACTGGCGGGTCTCATTCTCATAATATCCTCCTGGATATTACCAAGGGCGCACACCATGAGAAGGTGCCTCAACATTTTATGAGTCCTCGCCCCTAATGACCTATATTATTTGTGTCCCTCAAATAATATCATCTGGCCATAGAACATATATTCAAGAACAATGTTATGGAACTTCTAGGTTCTCATCGTAGTAGGGATCTACTATGACCCATTAATGCAACAGCTGTCCTTAGGACATTATCACATGCATTGTTATGTAGAAGAACAATCAAGATGTGATAAGGCTTTTATTAATGAATAAAGTACAAATTAGTTGGTTCTAGACCACCAACTCCAACAGTATCATCATTTTTCATTGGTGGATCTGGATTATATGGGGACTAGTGATTTTATAAAAGTGGATTAGAAGATAGAAAACAAAAAAAACCTTAACTGTTACCGTTGATCATGTTATTCACCAATGATCGATCCAAAAATCAATGTAGGGTTCATAAATTGTGGTTTAATCCATTTATTAATAGATTGATCATGTTCTTATCCTCTATTCTTTAATATGAAATTTATTGATCCTTCACATGTTCTTGTTTATTGAAGTATCTTGTTTTTTCAATTTACATATGGTTATTCCATGTTTCTCACCATGAATATCTATGATCCATGATCTATGGAAAATAATTATTTGCTAATGTTTTAAGCACCTTGTTCTTTTTCCTTTCCCAAACTTGTTCTATACATTCTTCATCGTTGGGTTATGGGACATTATTTGACATTGTTGGATATTTCTAAATGTTATCAGACCCCCCAAACTCATGGTGAATGTATGAAAAATGATCAGATCATTGTTTTTGTAGGTGAATCAGGATTCCTTGAGGGATTGAGGGTGATAAAGATGATGACCGTACACTAGGTCAAGGTTTCTCTTCCATGGGTGAAGTCAAGTTAGTCTTTTAGGTGGATAGAATCTGACCACATGGGAAGAATTTAGAATGAACTACCCTAGATCTACACTCCATTGTGAAATTCATGTAGTAATTAGGTATATTTTGTGGCGAGATCAGTGGATCATGATGTCGTGGGACAGATATAATGTTCTATGAAAACTCTCAACTACACAACATATATTGAGATGAAACACACCTTATAGTCCCTTGGATATAGTGGATAATGTTTTTTTATGTTGAGATAAGTATCACAAATTGTGTGTTCCCACCCCCACGTCATGTGACCCAATGTTGGAATCCTAGCATATTCTATTGAAGTACATATACATGGACATGGAAACCCACATAGACATGACATTACTACATGGGCTTGGACATAGACAGGTACACAAGATGGGACATGGATAGGTACATGTCCTAGTATATGGGCATGGACCAATGTACATAAACACTTATAGGAGCACAACAGAAATCCCCAAGTGGAAGAGACACACCATTTTGACCTCGTACAAGCTATATATGGTTACATGTCCATCAAGCCATCTATCGAGGAGACATATCTAGTAAACAAGGCTTAGTCACATGTCGTGTGTACTCTCACACATTTAATATACTTCCGACTCAAATTATTTCTCTCACATATCCATCATTTGGACTTTTATTTTGTCTCATGAGCATCCTACCTGTAGTGTTTTTCCACATAGAATTTGATTGTATCCTACATAGTGACTTTTGAGATATAATTTCAGATTCTCCAAGCATGATGCTTCATTATGTGGTTCTAAAAAACGGTAATGATCTAGAAGAATCATAAAAGAGATATTGACGTTGGAAACCCCTCTATAATACTAGGGTGTGGGACACCAATACTCCTCGCCCTGGTTTGAGTGGCACCCCTAAGACAGACTAGGTTATCGGTCCCCTACCAACTAAGTGCCACCCCTTGACAGACTAATGTGTGGTTTCTCCACCGGCTGAGTGGAACCCCTTGAAAACATATGGTGTGGGTCCTCTACCTACTGAGGGGATCCCCCTAATTGAAAAGAGTGGGGTCCCTTGTATATTTGTTTAGTAGCACCCCTAACAAACTAGGGTGTGTTCCCTCTACATACTGAGCAGAACCACCTCCCCCCTCCCAATGCCCACCCCCTAATACACTACAACATGAGACCTCTACTTATCAATAGAGTGTATCCCCCATATCATACATAGGTATGGGTCCTCTATTTATATTTTGAGTGGATCACCCAAATTATACTAGGGAATGAGTCTTATACCTACATAGGGGTAACCCATGATGCATAATGGCATGGGTTCCCTATATATCTACCAAGTGTATCCCACTTATAATTCTAAGGTGTGAGTTCTATACATAATGATTTTTCCCCTTGACTTTGTGGTATAGGAATGATGTGTGGGTCCTCCACATAGTTACTTCTTATGCTAATCGTGATTTTGGGAATTTATGATGGGAATTTGGAGTTATAGGAAGACTTATTTTCCTAAGTTAGGTTATGAGATGGATATCCCTTTTATCTCCCATATGAATTTCTTATAAGATGACATAGATATGATTTTTGGTTTCATCCCCAAATTAATTGGGATTGATATCACTACTTCTATCATTTATTCTATTTCTAACACATTAGATTTCATGGTTTCCTACTAGGTATGCATATACTCACCTCTACAAGGTATTTTACCATATGTGTCAAGTCTTATGTAAATTGAGGATAGATTGGTGGTGATTTTAGAGGAGTGTAGGGATAATTAGATGAATAGAGTGTTTATTGGTTTGAAGCATGCAGATTATGATATAGGATATCAAAGCACTACTTTGTTCCATTTTTTGTTAGGTTGAGACATATTTGTGTCATAGGCATTTATTGCCCCTTTTATATTTCAGATTACACTATCACACTCATTCATATTCCCAGATAGATTTTTTACATCCATGGTTTTTACTCTTGATGTTAATGTCTTTTATTTTATGCCTCTACTTTAGTAATGATATTGTTGATGTGTGAATATAGATACTTTTTTAAATAATTGTCCCTTTTAGTTATCCTTTCTTAGCTCTTGTCACAAGACCCAAATAGATGGAGGTAGGAATGGGGTTGTGGTTGTCCAGGTTTTCGATAGCCAAGAAGCCCTTGTGGGTTGGTTCATTATAGGAACTACTCAATGCCTGAATTATAGTTAACAATTGTGGTCCACTACTTTAGGTGATTGTGGAATTACCTATTTGGTTATTGATTTTCTATTTACATAGTCCAAAAGAGCCTCTGATATATATTCTATCAATAGGATTCTAATGTGATACATAGGTATTGGGTATAGGATCTATAAAAATTTGACTTCTTAATGACCTATGCTCCCGGTAAGGGGAATGTATTTGTAAATGGTATTTGAAAGAAAATATCAAAGATGTTGGTTCTTGGTAAGAAGAAACTTTTGTAGGAATTATGTTTCAAGAGTTTAAAAGTGGAATGATTTATGGATGCATATAATGTTTGTGGATTCATGACATGTATAACTTTTTTCATCACATATTGTTTTGTAGACCAAGTGAATATTTTCCAAGAGTTAGATATAAAGTATACAGTAATATAAGAATAATTGGTAGGTACTGACTCAGTGCCAGGATTTCCAGTAGAAGATGAAAACATGACTAGTGTAAATGGGTGGTATTTAGTACCTTCCTTCATGAGAAAGGAGCTGATGAGGGACTCCCATGATTCAAATGGACAATTCATCTCAGTTTGATGAATATGTAACATGACATTTGACATTTATTCATGTGTCTAAGTATGAAGTGGTACATTTATAGTTTTGTTTCATGATGTCTTACCCTCCAGAGGGTAAAGGATGAGCATGAGTATCCTTTTGGATTACTTGATCAACTTCTAGTTTCAATGTGTATGTGTGATGATGTGATGATGGGATTCATGATATATTACCCCATTAAAAATGGTGGTGTGATTCTTTCTTGGGAATATTCAATCGACTTGTGACATTCCCTCAATTATTATTGATTCTAGAGATAATTTATGTTGATGATTTGGGTAAGTTGTATGTAAAGAATATTATAATCCTGAATATAGTCACCTAAATAATTTTATCTGAAGAATACATTCATTTTACATCATGGTTTTAATTTTTCTTGAAAACTTATTTTGGTACTTAGCTAAAACTGAGTAAAACATATCATTTGCTGACCAGTGGTCCATCAGAGAGGAAAATCTAGATATTACATGATATTTTGTTGGTATACATTATGAATTTTGGAGGATCGTTGTATTTTCATCAATCCTTTGTTAAATTTATTCACAATAACATCTTCTATGATTATATTTATATGGTACATTATGAGGCTCTGTATGGCTAACCATGACATTCACTAATATTGACATGAGTGATGTGAGGAAGCTATAGTGGGGTTGATCATGGTATTGGATACATCTCAATGTGTACAACTAATATTGAAGTACTTAGCCACTTCTCAAAATAGGTAGTGATCATGTACTAATAGTGTTGGAGTTGGTGGCCTAGAACCATCTATTTTGTACTTTATTCATTAATAAATACCTTATCACATTTTGATTGTTCTTCTGTATAACAATGCATGAGATAATTTCCTAAGGATATCTTTTGCATTAAAGAGTCATAGCAGATCCCTGCTGTGATGAGAACCTGGAAGTTCCATAACACTATTCTTGAATATATGTTCTATGGTTGGATGACGTTATTTGAGGGAAAAAATAATATAGGCTATTAGGGGTGAGGAATCATAATACATTGAGTCACCTTCTCATGGTGTGTGCCCTTGGAAATACCCATGAAGATATTATGAGAACGAGACCCTCCAGTAGGAAATCCAAATTTCATGGTGTCATTGGATGTTTCTATCTATGGATGTGTTTAATGGTACTTAGACTTTAAGATTATTATTAATGGGGATTACAACTTGTGAACTTAGATTTATTGATGAAAACTGTGATGAAACACTATTTTTAGTGAGGTAGGATATGTTGGGTGCATCCTGAGTAATACTACATTAATAGATAATGCGATAAAGGATTTTTCCCTTCTATTTCATAACAGAAGTAGATATATCAGGACCTTTGATGGGATTGATATAGCATAAATAAATTCACGGCCATTTTAAGGAATGGGTGAGTTCAATTATAGAATTTCAAACATAGAATAATCGAGTACATGGGTTGATGGCACTAGCTTACAACCTACTTGATTCGGGATATCGAGACAAAGGGATTACATTACACGGTAAGTGTTCATAGGGGCTGACATGTCATCGTGACATTAACTTCTTTCTCTCTTGTGGACTTGGTGTGTTGCTAGATGTTATCCTTGGAATTTAGAATGTATCTGCCTAATTCCATTGAGAAAGAGTCTTAGTGGGACATACACTAAGTGTGTTCAAGTATACCAGTTACATATTAATTTAACAAGTTGAATAAATTTTATTCCCGATTGTGGTTTAATAATTATTCAAGGATGAGTATTCGTATTTATTTCTACACTAGTTATTCGAGAGAATATATTGTGGGAGAAATAATATATTTATTAGTGAGTAAATAAGTGATATTTATTTGAGAAATAAATAGCAATTATTCAAGGTCTAATAAATGTGGTGGTGGAAATAAAGAGAATGGAAAAACAAAAGTACACAGCATGTATTTTTTCTAGGATTTATGAGAAATAATATTATTTATTTAATTAAATAATATTAGGTGTAATTTGATGGGTGCATGTCAAGTAGAAATAATACTCAACCGTTATTATTAGACATGGGGTATTACTAAGAATTAAATGAAATGAATAAATGATTTCTAATAATTAATTAATTTTATTATTTTAAGTAATTAAAATCCAAATTATATAATTTTCATTAGCCTAGAAATTTTGAGAGGTGTGTGAAAAACATATTTAGAGAAATATCTCAAGACAAGAGAGAATTATTATCTTCCAAAAATGCTCTCAAGATACGAGAGAGAGATCCTTCTCCACCAGATCATGGAGATCCAAGGAGGACAACCCAAGTGAAGGCTATTCCACATTAGCACCCAGAGATCCCTTTGGCGATGTCCAGATATATGTGGAACACATGTAGATGACCAATAGAGGAATCCTACACTTGGATTGTACACCACAACAATGGATCACATCAGATCATGACTAGAAACATCAACAGAGATAGAATTCCATCAAGGTAATTCATGTCTATTAATTAAATTAATTATAACAAATATATGAAGATCCTATCTATTGTTCCTAGAATCCCTTTTTTCATTCATTCTTTGTTCTATTCCAATGATCCTTCATTTTATTAACGTGACTGATCTCGGATTAAACGTCGTTAATGGAAAAAATTAATGTTAGGAACACCCACCAACTCACTCCTACCACACTCAGAACCTACAAGTGGTATCAGAATGGTCATATTGTTGATTATAATTCTTTAGTTTTTTTTATGATTTACACATTTAATAATTTATTTTTTTCGATTCAGGTTAATCATTCTACAAATCAGAATCTCGAGACATTTTCCTCCCCTCTTATTTCTCATTTTCCTCATAGAAACAATTTTTTCTTTCAATTTTTTATTAAAATAAAATATAGGATCTCATCCAGAGGTTCCAAACGTTCATGGTCATCCAACACTGAAACACACTACATGTATTTGGAAGTACATTTCATGTAGTCTAGGTTCAATGAATCGTACTGGTCCACCAAACTAGGACATGTCAATGGATTCTATCTAAGTATTTAAGGCTCTATGTGTTGACCAGGAATAGGTGGCACACTATTTCTAGAGTACATGTCGTGTGGTCCATTGGACACGACGTGTCATCCCTTTAGGATTGGGTAGGATAGTGTACCCCATACATAGCTTGCCCTGCTGGAAACCGTGTAACGTAGATACTGCACAACATGTGTCCTACTGAACACAACATGTACTTAGAATATTTCTGAAGTACATCTACACGCCATGTCCTTGGGCGTGTACTTCATATGGATGGCGAACAAAAGTACATGTCGTGTAGTTGGAACTACACGTCATGTACTCATCCAAATTATGTAGTTTTATTAAAATTTATTATTATATTATACAAACCCTTGAGATGTGTTCCATAGTACAATTGTAAAGCTAAGGAACAATACATGGTAGGTGTTTTATAAATATGTGTTTAATTTTACATCTGTATAATGTTCATTTATACCTATTTGGTAATTATGAAAGGGAATTCACCGAGTTTCATCCAAGGTACAAGTTGTGTAAAAAGATAATTTAAATGAATTTATTTGTTTATAATTATGTTGGATGAGAATCTCAAGGAAATTCACAAAAGGGTTTAAGATAAAAGGACTGATTAGTTAAAGATAATTAATTTATTTGAGGGTGATTTATCTTAAACAAGAATGATTAAATAATTGAATTCTAATTTTATTTATGTGTAAATATAGTTTCATGTATGGATGATCATGAGCTATACCAAGACATTTTTATGTGAATGGTTTCTTTATATTTATTTATTTAAGTTACACTTGTTAGCCTGTGAGCCTTCTTCTCATTAATATGTATGGCCTATGTTCCCAAGGATTCATTTATGTAAAACCCCATTTTACACATCACCAGCAAGTGAGATAAAAGAATATGTAATAGATGGAGCTCCCAAGCTAGTGGAGGAATCTCAATTTAGGATCCAAGGTGAAACCAATCCAAGGAGATATAAAGGTGGATAGGTGGAAAGATGTAAAAACGAACCCAAAAGCTTTAAGGTGTATTTCCCCTAGGTATTGGGTTAGTTTATCAACCACTAGATAAAATAACCAATAAAACAAGCTCATGATCATATGATTTATTTCTTTCTGTCAGTTTCATGGTTTATTAATTCTGGTTGTGTTGTCACGATCACACAGTTAATGAATTAAACAAGCATGCAAGATGGAACTAAAATAATATTGGATTATGTGTAAATACTATCTTAGACATGGTCAATCACTTAAGTATATCCCACTTAATATTAAGAAGCATGTAATCAAATATAATAAAATGTAAAGTTACGTATAAGGATAAAATACCTCAAAGAAATACTAATTCCATATAGCCTTCCATAATATTGGCCAGAATCGAACCATAGTTCAATGTTTTTGACCAACCCTTGTTGGGGTTATTTCAATTATCAGGGAATTATAATTCAATGTTTTGGGTTGAATTGAATTTTTCCACATCAAGGCTTGACTACCACAACAGGACATGGTGTGACCAAGAGGAAAAGGCTGAGGTAATCCAAAAAGGTTTTAGTATTGGGGAGTCCACTCAAAAAATCATGGAGCTACGTGTTAATACAGATTTCATTTGGAATGCCTACATAAAACACTTCATGTTTCTTGAAAAATCCATAGTTTGGGTAATGCAAAGGGAAATATGGATCCCTACCACTAGAATATTCAGAAATAGAATATTCTGAACTCAATGGTGAGGGCTATTGGATTTTGATAAAATAGTGGTAGACTAATCAATATTAATTTAATTATTTTCTCAGTTTTTTTCATAATAAAGTACTAAACATTTTCTAAAATTAATTTTTAGAAACAAAAAGAAAAATGGCTTCAAAAATCTCATTACGAACAATACCTGAGAATAAAAACCTTCTCACCGGTACCAATTTCCAGGAATGGTAGAGGCATTTACACATCATTCTTCGTCACGAGAGAAAAATTGTATGTTCTAGAAGATTTTGTTCTAATTACGCCTAGAAAAGAGTCATGTGATGAGGAACTATATATCTATATGAAACATATGTATGATTCCATAGATTTCCAATTTTTAATGCTATTTTCCATGTGTAATGAGCTCTTGAATCAACGTGAAAACATGGACGTGTGTAGCATTATGTATCACCTTAAGGATCTCTACCAAGAGAAGGAAATACATGAGAGATATGACATCTACAATGCTATTTTTACAACTAATCTTGGAGTGTTTGTGCCATATGGGCCTCATGTAGTTAAGCTTATTGGATACATTCAATGCCTGGACATATTTGGGATTAAGTTCCTGAATGAGTTGCGTACAGATCTCATCCTATAATCACTTCCCATAACCTTCTCTAGATTTATTGTCAACTATATCATGAGAAATAATGAGAAGTGTCTATCAGAACTTCAGACCTTAATTTTCCTGGTAGATAAGGACATGGGGAATGAAAAACAACAATTTTTAAGGTGAATAAGAAAAGGATGGACAAGGAAAAGGGTCTAAGGACTTATAAACAGTCTGAAGCCCCCAAGAATTTTCCCTCCAATAAGGGGAAGATATAGAGGTAGGGAAAGTAATGAGAGGTGGTATGTTTTTCATTTTTCAAGAAAGGACATTGGAAGAGGAACTGCACCCAAAAGCGTGGGGATGCTAAAGTTGTATTCATTATCGAGTGTAATATTTCCATTTCTACACATTGGGTATTAGATACAACTTTTGGGGATCACATATTTATTCAAATGTAGAATCCAAGGAGATTTAGAAATATTTCCATAGGATAGGTGGATCTTCAAGATGCCAATGGTGCGAGGCTGGCTGCATTAGCAATTTCCAATTACCACCTCTCATGTCCAATTAAGATGATTTTTGTTTTACGTAACTGTTATTATTTTCCTATTGTTACTTAGAACATATTTTATATATCTTGTATGGATATAGATGCATTTATTTTCATGTTTGAAAATAAGGGTTATTTATTTTATAAGAACAACATATGTTATGGTATGTCGCATTTAAATAATGGTTTGTATGTATTAAATCATGAAAACAAAGTGTGGGCAATCGATAATGAAACAAACTCACATGACTCATACATCTCCAAGTTATGGAATCACCATCTCAGTCATGTAAACGAGAAGTGCTTGAAAAAGCTATGCCAATATGTTTATTTAGACTCTACTAATCTAAAACAACTTGATAGATGTAACGCTTGTTTACAAGGTAAAATGACCAAGCCACCTTTTGGTGGATAGGGGAAAGTGCCACAGAGCTTCTAGGATTTGTACACATAGATGTGTGTGGACCATTTCTAGTAGAAATTAGAGGTGGATATTCTTACATCATTACTTTTACAGATTATTTGAGTATATAGGGCTATTTCTTCCTATTGAGGTTGGTCTCACCCAAATTTACCCAAGATTTTAGAGTTACGCGGTCGCTTGTAGTTTAGCTTGGGTTGTCTAATCCTTAGAGACCTAAGAAGTAACCTATAGACACGTACATTCTATTGAATATTTTTTTCTATGAATTGGACAACTTGGATTGATTTTATCTGGGTTTATACTAATTGTAATATACATAAGTGATTTCAAATTAAAATAATGAGATGATACTGGGTTCTCACTTTGGGTGGATTCAATGCATTCCTTTTTCATCTATTTCAATTTCTTATATTTGAGATGGGTTCATTTAAGAAGATCAAAAACATCCTCACATACTGTTTTAAAATGTACAACCTTTAATACTAATCACCTATACACTTGAAGGATCAATTATTTGATCACCTCAAGGTAAAGGTTCATATTAGCACTTGAAGTGTGTGGCCTTAAATTCAACAAGTATGATGGAGTTTAAAGATATTCAAATAAAATTCTCAATTAATAAAGTGATTATAAATTAATGGAGTGAGAAATAATATCCAATCATTCCCCTTTATAATCACTTGGATCAAACCATAATTGGGTTATCCCTCCGTTGATTCCATGTGTTCAATGGATGTAGAAAGTAGACTCATGAGGGAGGAATTGGAGAAGTAAAAAAACAATAAAAAGAAAGCAATCACTCCCCTGTTGTGTGATAATTTCACAAGGTTTGGTGTGAATAAATTCACACCGTGAACCAACAGTATCATTGTGATATAAAGAAGTGAAAACTAAGAGTCAAAGAAGAAATTTTAATAAGAAACTAAGGTGAATTGACCAACTTACATGAGAAAGACAAACTCATGGCAACAAATTCGCTACATAACATTACAATTAGACAAAGCACCAAAGATGAATAAATACTCCTACACCACTACCTTAAATAAAATATTTTGGAGCGTTGGTTCAATCCTCAAATAGTTAATTTTATCCCACTTTATTATGGTAGGCTTAGGGTGGTGGAAATCTTGTGGAACTTGGACTTTTCAACTCTTCACCCGAGGTGGCAGCCAACTTGCATCCACCGAACAGAAGCGCCAAAATGAGCTTCTAGATGGATGAATTAGAGTTTTCCATAGAGGAATAAAATGAATCTCAGTATATCCCCTAACCTTCTGTAATGTTTCCTCCTAAAATAGTTTATAGTTAACGAGATATGTGTAAAATGGTGGGTTATTCTTCTAGGCCGCATAATTTCACCTAGAATTTATTCTCTAAATTGATATGTCTAGAAATCCATTAAAGCATCAGAAGTATCTTTCAAAACTGTTTAATAAAATGTTCCCCATGATTTCCTATATATTCAGTTCAATTTTCAGAATTATTGGGCTTGGATATTGTTCACTATAGTAGGTTTATTAGGTTGTTTTCCAGTTCACTTCACCCAGAATGTTGTTTGTTCAAATCCATCTTTGGTGGTCTTCCAATATGAATCTTCAAGTACTCTAAAAGTATGAATTGTAACCAATGAAATGAGAAACCATAAAATTAAATATGAAAATAAAATAAATATCATTAGGTACTTCAAATTTTGTTCAAAAAATGAACCATGTAATAGTGCATTTTAAGAAGGAATTGCAATTATAATATGAAATAATGTTCAAAGTGTAAAATTCACTAAAATGGTATTTACAAAAAATAAATCACATGAATATTATATATATTAAAAATTAATACTAGCCTCATTCGGAGGCTAATCACAACCACCAACTTGAGTTTTTCTAGTTCTGAGAAAAACATATCTCAAAAATTTGAAATTCGAATTCCCTTTTCCAAAAACATTTAAATAAACAAAGATCATAAAAACCCTTATATCAAACAACTATGAAACCCATAAAAATATTTTAATTCAAGATAGTTTCATAAGAAAATCCCAATCCCAATCCCATTCCTTTTTTCAAATTCATCACCACATTTCATCCAAAATCAACTAAGTATTATAATGTGTTGTGTATCACAATAGACATGAGGGTTCATCTTAATTCAAGGGGGAAATGATGGAAGTGATAGGTGGAATAAAATTTAAATACTAATATAGTATTCATTTTTTCAATATTTCCATGGTAATCGAAATTTCACTCAAAAGAGTCAACCCATTTAGAGAGACTTTGCTGATGACTCCCAGGCTCAAAGACCTTAGGGAACCAAGTGAATCCCACATACTTGGGCATCATCTCGAGTTCAATCAGTCAAAAACAAATTCATATTACAATAAATAGAGATACAATTACTAACTCTGGGGTAGACAACTATGGGTTCATGACCCCAAGTGCCGAAAGCCACACATTTAGTCATTTCATTGCTCCACACACATATTTTTTGTTTTTTTATTTATTTTTGAATACTCATATTAATAATAAAAAGATCACCAATCCTATAATATTTATTTGGAGGACCCCATGAAGACAAACTAATACCCCACTATCCAAGGGATGAGCATTGTGTTCTCCTTTTTTTTATTTTTATGAAAATATAAATGATAAAATTTCACATTAGACAGAAATGCTTTCCAAAATCTATGCTCATTAAATTATGCATGGATTAAAATTAGAATAAGGTCATGATAAATTATTTTATATTCGGTTTAAAAGTGTGAAATATGTATTATCATATTCATGGTTATAGAAAATTTTCCTTCCAAATATTTTTTTATGGACACAAAATTAATTAATTTTTTCATTCTTTTCACCCCCCACCTTAGAATAACATTGTCCCCAGTGTTTAAAGAAAATAAAATTGGGAAGGGGTAGAGGTAGATGACAGAAGTTCTAAAAGGAATTTTCAAAATGAGGATCATTTAATAAAGTCACCTTGTTGTAGAAGTTTATGTTCTTACTACTCCAATTTATTCATTTGATATCCATGTCACTTGTAGAGTTCCCTAGTGGAAAAAGTAAAAAACCCAACAATCAAACAAAAGAAAACAATATATATAGATATATATATATATATTTATTCACATAATAAAAAAAGTAAAATATAAGTATATATACAAAAATTATAGAATAAGGAATCACTATAAACCGTAGGTCAGTGGAAAGAATGCACCCCTGTGTCCCCTCGGTCCCGGGTTCGAGTCCCCATGGCTTCGCCAGTTGTGACAGGGTTTTCCACATGACGTACGATGTGTCCTTTTATTTTTTTAATTATTATTATATTTCTTTTAATTATTTTACCCTAAAACCCCATAAAAATAAAATAAATGGATGATACATTGTCTTCTATTTAAATATATTGGTAAGGTATTACTCAGAGATCACACCGCGTGACACAGATGAATATGATGATCACCTTTCATACCCATCCATAATCATAATGGAAGAACATGTGAAAAGTCTATGGTACTATGATTTTCATAGTTAAGTATTTTTTTAATATAAAATTGATTTATTAATAAAGATAATTCAAAATAATTTGAACCATGAAAACTAAGGGTTTCCTCCCATGCAACGCTTTTGTTTAACATTGCTAGCTCGACATAGACCCCTAATTGTTTAAATATTTTTCTCATCTAACTATGGATCACACAAGTCCTCATCAACTTATTGTTTTTTGAATGTTTAAAATAATGGTTTAAGTGTATTACCATTAACATTAACGTTTTGGCCATCAATGGGATTGTGAGTTTCTACAACCCCTTGGGTGTATACCTTATGCACTATGTATAGACCTGACAATATGGACCCCAACTTTCTTTGGAGTAAATGATGTTTAGATCTATATAAAATAAAAGGTTTAACTGGTACAATGTGTTTGGGTTTAATATTTCAATATTGGTAGGCTTGAAATCTAGCTTTATTTATCCTTGAATTTTCAAAACCCTCCATCCTAAGTTCCTAAAGTTCAATGAGATGTAATTTCCTTTTTATTTCATCCAATGAGAGGTCATAATTCATTTTCTTAATTTCCCAAAAAGACTTATGTACAATCTCCAATGGAAAATTTCATGCTTTTCCATAAAGCAACCTATATGGGGACATTCCTAAAATGGTTTTATATGTGGTTTTTTATACCCAAAGAGCATCTAAGAGTTTTTCAACCATTATTTCCTAGAATGATTAACCGTTTTCAAGAATTTGTTTGATTTCTTGATTGGAAAAATCATCTTGACCATTGGTCTATGGGTGGTAAGTAGTGGACACTTTGTGAGAAATTCCACACTTTTGATGAGTGATGATAATGGATGATTTCAAAAATTAGTTCCACGATCACTAATGATAGCCTTATGAATTCCAAATATATAGAGGATGTTTTCCTTGAGAAATATAATCACAGTTTGATAATAAAAGGATTTTGTAGGAATGGAATCAACCTATTTTGATACATAATAGACATCTATGAGGATGTAAAAATATCCCCCAGAGTTTGGGAAGGGGCCGATGAAATTTATTCCCCAACAGTCAAAGATTTCAATCACTAAGATGGGAGTGAGTGGCATTTAATTATTTCTTGTGGTGGACCCTACATGTTGACACCTATGAAAACATTGAAAAAATTTGTAGGAGACCCTTGAGAGTGTGGTCCATTAGAAGACACACTGAATAACTGTAGAAGAAGTTTTTTTGGTGGAAAAGTGACCTCCACATGCCTCACTATGACAGAATTTAAGGATGGACTCTTTTTCGGATTCTGGGACACACATCCTAATGACTTGGTCAGGGGTGAACTTAAAGTGGTATAGATCATGATACATATAGTTCCTAACATTGAAAAGGAATTTCCTTCGATCTTGAGTCCCTAAGAATTTGGGAATGAATCCTATAACTAAGAAGTTGGATATGTCGGCATACCAAGGGAAATCGCTCAATGAATAGAGGTGCTCATCGGGAAATGAATCAGACACAAAAGGTGATTTTATTTGTATTTTAATTCCATCCTAGAGAGATGATAAGGCACAAAATTTTCAACACCCTTTTTATCCTTTATTGTGAAGAAAAATTATAATAATAGAAGGACCCACCTTATCAGTCATGCCTTAGAATCTAGTTTTTTGAAGAGGTATTTTAGTGTAAAATGAACAGTGAACACAATGATGGGGGATCATTGGAGGTAGGACCCAAACTTTTATAAGGAAAACACAATAGCAAGTAACACCTTCTCGGTGGTGGTGTAGTTTATTTGTGCATCATTTAAAAAATTTCTTTCTTAAGTAATGAAAAATGGATTCTTCTCAAACCATTGTCTTAAGATCGCTCCTACAATGAAGTCACTAACATCACACATGAGCTCAAAAGGAAGTTTCCAATTTGGATATTTCATGATAGGTGGAGATATAAGAGCTGACTTGAGTGTAGAGAATGATTTCTCATATCTTTATGTCAATAAAAATAGATCATATTTCACTAATAGAGAACAATGTGGTCGAGAAATAGAGATCTAATTCCTAATGAACCTTATATAGAAAAAAGCATGTCCTAATAAAGACCTCACTTCCTTAACAGTTTTAGGAGAGGGAAGGTGACGAATGATGTCGACCTTAGTTTTATCAACTCAAATCCTTCTACCAGAAACTAGATGGCCTAGAACAAGTACTTACTGTACCATGAAATGGCATTTTCCCCAATTTAGGATGAGATTCGTATCCTCACATCTTGAAAAAACACTTTCAACATTTAGAATAAATCCCTCAAAAGTATCCCCAAAGATGGATAATTCATCCATGAAGACCTCTAAAAAATCCCCCACCATGTCTGAGAAGATTCCCATCATGCACCGCTGGAAGGTACCAAGGGAATTACATGACCCAAAGGGCATGAATTTGAAGGCAAATGTGTTGAATAGACAATTGATGTTTTTTCCATGATCCTCTAAGGAGACCTCAATTTTATTATACCCAGAGAATCTATCTAGGAAGTAATAGAATTGTTGACACACCACTCACTCAATGAATTGGTCAATAAAGGGAAAGAGGAAATGGTATTTCTTGGTACAAGAGTTGAGTTTCCTATAGTCAATACAGACTCTCCATCCACTTCTGACCATTATGGGGAGATGGTCACCATCCTCATTGGTGATCACAGTATTTCCAGCTTTCTTTGCAACAACTTGAATTGGGATTACCCACTCACTCTCTACTATGGGGTAGATGATACCTGCTTTCAAAAACATAAGAAGTTATTTCCTTACCACATCCATAATATTTGGATTGAGTCTCTTTTGAGGTTGATGACATGTTTTGGATTCATATTTGAGAACAATTATATTAGTTCCAATGAGTGGGATAATCCTAGGAATATCAGAAAGGGTTCATCCAATTGCTTTATTATTATTTATTAGGACATCTAAAAGCATCATCTCCTGATTGGATTCAAGAAAGGAAGAAATGACAACAAGAAAGGATCAATTATCCCCTAATAACACATACTTGGGTGATGAAGGTAAAACCTTAAAATCAAGATCAGTCTGGTTATCACATTCCAAAAAAGGATGGGACTTTATATTGAACATATATTCTTTGATTAGATTTCTTGAAAGAATTGCTTCCTTGTGAACATAATTTTCATCCACTAAATTAGCCAGAGTAGTTTCATGAATGGTTATGGACACAATGTTATTGATTTAACCCTTGGTATCATTTATTTTTGATTCGATAAAATCTTCAATAGTTCTATCTGAAAGATATTAAAGTCAAGGAGAACAATTTACCTCATGTGAACAAATAAAATCAGTATCTTCTTTACTTAAACATCTTTCATTAATTTCTTGATGTTAGTCGAGTTCACAATCAACACTACCAATAAAATTTTCCTCATTGATCTCTTCATCATCCCCAATTTGAGAGTTTGCATTGTATATGTTCAAGTCTAGACTCATGTTTCCAAAGTTGGTGGTGATGTTCCCATTTCGGACTCAGATAACATTTTTGACTGTTGCAAGGAAGGGAAAAATAAGGATGAATGGGGATTTATTCCTAGGACCAAAGCATGGGTGATTTTCAAGGACAGTGAGGTCAGTTCGGTAAATTAAATTTTCAACTTTCACCAAAACATCCTTTAAAATCCCCTTTGCAATTCAAACACTACGATTAGAATGTTGAAGAGTGATAGATGTGGGTTGGAGTTCTTCAAGACCTAACTGACAATACATGGAATAAGCAATGACATTCACACTAGCTCTCAGATCACAAAGAGATTTGGAAAATGTGTTCTCTTTTAAATCAACATTGATTTATGGACATCCTGGGTCATTAATCTTTTGAGGAATGGACCCTTGAATGGTGGTACTCACATTATCATCCAAAAGGGATTGGTTTTTATGTGAAAATTTCCTTTTAAAAGTGCACAAGTCATTAAGATACTTTGAATAGACTGAAATAGTTTGGATTTCATTGAGAAGTGTAACATTCAACTTAACCTGAGAGACGATTTCCCTCAAAGTTCCATTTAGTTCAGGTTTAGTTCCTCTTCTCATGCATTGCGTGAAGGGAGCAGGTTGTTTGATTGTTTGGTGTGGTTGTAGTTCCTTCAAATTCTCATCAGGGTTTTCAGAATCTGTGGGTGGCTATTCATCATTTTTATGAGTTTCTGAATCTTTTAATGGTTCTAGAATGGCTTGTTCAGGTTTCTCAAGGGATTTCCCACTTTGTAAAATAGTCACTTCTTTGATTAGGTTATGAGAGTTCGGTGTGTAACTGGATTTTCCCCTAAAAGTTAAGGATGGTACTGCCTGAGTAGTCATGAGTGCCTTACCAGTTTTAATGGTTTTTAGTTCATGTTTAAGGAATGAGACTTATGAGTTCATTTTCTCCATTTATTGCACAACTATTCAAGGATTAGTTGAGGGACAGAATGAGTAGGGGCTTGTGCTGGTTGGTTTATCTCCGAAAGATACTTTGGTTGTTGGATTGGTTATTGCATGAGTTGTTGGTATTGGATAAGAGTTTTTTCTATTATACTGGTTTTGGTTGGAATTAGTTATAGTTTTGAAAATGTTGTGGAGGGTAGGGATTTGGTCCTTATGGATGGCTAGGTTGGTGGCTGGGTTGTTGGTTATCATTCCAATGGAATCCAGGATGGTCATTGTACCTTGGATTGAAAGTGTTTTGGTACTGTGGCTTCTAAAAGTTCAGAGCATTAACCACCACTGGGGGTCCTCATAGAAGAACATCTTTAATGGAAGGTATGGTCGGGCAGTTTTCAGTCTTGTGGTCATGTTTGTCACAAATTATGCAAACATGGTCAACAGTTTGAATTTCGTGGACCTTCCTAAGATCGATCTCTTCAACCTTGCGAGTGAGTGCAACATGTTTCTCCCTAAAGGATTTACTCCTCTCTATGTGTATTAATTCCACCATATTTAGTTGGCTTCTCATATTATGGTGATATTCCCTATGTTTGGTTTTGTTCAGCTAGTCATTCTAGATACTCATAAGCATCATTTGGGGATTTGTTTTTTATAGTCCAATTACACATCATGTCGATGAATTTTTTTCTTCTTAGGCCCATACCTTCATAGAAAATTTGAACATGTTATGGGATTGAAAATCCTGGGTGAGGTACCATGTTGAGTGTGTCTTTGAACATTTCCCATGTTTTATAAAATGAGTCCCCTTATTTTTCAAAAAAAAATTGGATTCGTTTTATAAGTGAAAATTTTTTGTGATGTGGGAAGTATTATTTGTAAAAGTATCATTGGAATTGGTCCCAAGAGTGGATTGATTCATGTCTCTGACTATTTAACCATTTATTTTCCCAATCCTTTAGTGAGAAATGAAAGATCCTTATCTTTCCTTACATAAGTTGATGTGGTGGAAACATGGTTTTAACAATGCCGTTAAACTCTTTGACATGAAGGTATGGCATTTTTGACTCCATCCCATGGAAGGATAGAAGGTGGTTTAGGACATGAGGTTTGAAAACGTAGTGGGCTTCTCCTTGGGAAGAAAGCCTAATGCAATAGGGTTCATTTTTTCAGGAAGGTGTGAGGTAGTCATTCATAGTTTGATCGATTACATTCCCCAAGATTCGGGCTACCTCAATTGGATTTATATTTTAGTTCCTACCTGGGTTGATGAGTTGTTTTTTGAAGACCATCTATTGAAATGGGATCAATTTTTGACTCTGGAGTATTAGGAAGGTTAGTATCTAATAGAAATATTTCCCTTAATGTACTGGACTCCCCAACCCCAGGACTATCCATCCTAACTAGATGGTTTTATTAGTCATAGGTGTAGGGGGACATGCGCCAAATGAAAAAAACGAGAAAGAGAAAAGATAAGAGAATTTGGATGAGAATAGAAGAAATTAGGGAGAATATAATGGGTGTTGAGATGAATTACGTGGTTCCCTAGTAATGGTTCCAAAATATGGTCTAGCCCAAATTTACCAAGATTTTAGGGTTAAGCGGTTACTTGTAGTTTAGCTTGGGTTGTCGAATCCTCAGATACCTAAGAAGTAACATACAGACATGTACATTCTATGTATTTTTCTTCGATATGAAGTGTCCAACATGGGTTGATATTAGATGGGTTTATGTGAATGCTAAGATACTTAAGTGAATTAAAATTAAGTGAATGATTGGATCCTAGGTTATCAGTTGGGGTGGATTAGATGCATTCCTTTTTCATATATCTCAATTTCTTATATTTGATATGAGTTCATTTATGAAGATCAAACAACATAATCACTTATGCGTTTAATACCTACACCCTTTAATACTAATCACTTATACATTTGAAGGATCAAGGTATTGAGCACATCTAGGTAAAGGTTTGTATTAGCACTTGAAGTGTGTGGCCTTAAATTCTACAAGGACAAAGGAGTTTAAAGATCTGGAAACAAGATTATCAATTATACGAAGTGATTGAAAATTAATGGAGTGAGAAATAACATCCAATCCAAACCATTTATACTCCATTGGATCAACCAATAAGTGGGTTAACCCTCCATTGATTCTGTGGTTTCATTGGAAGCGGAAATTAGACTCATGAGGGAAGAATTCGAGAAATAAATAAACAATAATAAATTCAATCACTCCCCCATTGTGTGATAATTTCACAAGTATTGGTGTGAATAAATTCACACCTTGAAACAAATATATCAACATGATATTAATAAGAACAAAATAATATTAGAAGAAGAAATTTTATTAAGAAACTAAGGTGAATTGAACAACTTACATGATAAAGACAAACTCAAGGGAACAAATTCACAACATAACATTACAATTAAACCAAGAACAAAAGATTAATAAATCCTCCAACACCACTACCTTAAATAGGCATTTTGGGAGCCTTGGTCTGAGACTCTAATAGTGAAAGTCATCCCACTTGATTATGGTCAGCTTAGGGTATAATTAGAGTGGCATCCAGCTTGCATCAACTTAACATAACCACCTAAATGAGCATCTAGATGGTAGAATTAGAGTGGTCCACAGAATAATAAAATGAAGATCGGGATGTTCCCCATATGTCTGTAATGTTTCATCCCAAAATAGTTTGTGGTTAATGAGATATGTGTAAAATGGTGGGATATTTTTCTGGGCCACAGAATCTGGCTCAGAATTGTATCTCCAACTTAGGACACCTGGAACTCCTTTCAAAATCTAAATTATCATTGACCACTATTGAATGAAATGTTACCCATGATGTCCTCTATCTTTATTTAAATTATTCAAATTATTAGGTGTGGATATTGGTGGCTACATTAGATTTATTGGGTTGTTGTCCAATTCACTTCACCAAGAATGTTGTTTATTCATGGACAACTTTTGTGGTCTCCAAATATGAATCATTAAGTACTCTAAAAGTATGAATTATTACCAATATAATGAGAAACCTGAAAATTAAATATGAAAATAAAATAAAGATCATCGGGTACTTTAAATGATGTTTAAAAACGTACCATGTAATTGTGAATTTTAAGAAGGAATTACAATTATAATATAAAATAATGTTCAAAGTGTAAAATATAATAAAATAAAGTTTATGAATAATAAAGCACAAGAATATTATATATATTATAAATTAATTTTAGACTCATTCAGTGGATAATCAAGGGTATAAGTCAATGTCCTTAGAGTTTTTTAAGGAATTAAAGAATGAAGTAGAAAATCAGGTTGGTAAGAAGATAAAGAAGCTTCGATCGGATCGAGGTGGAGAATATCTGAACCAAGAGTTCATCGATCTTCTATGAGAGTTTGGTATTATATCTCATCTCAATCCTCTTTATACACCATAGTGGAATGGTGTTAGTGAAAGGAAGAACCACACCTTGTTGGAAATGGTGAGGTCAAGGATGAGTCATGCAAAACATCCATTATCCTTTTGGGGATATGCATTACAAACTATTTCATAAACATTAAACTGAGTACCAACTAAGGAGGAAAATAGAATTCCCTCCAAGTTATGGAATGGAAAGAAACCAATTTTATCCCACCCATGTGTATGGGGATGCGAGGTTTTTGTTAAGGCCTTATCAGGAAACAAAATAGCACATCGGGGCATGAGGTGTATCATTATAGGATATCCCAAGGAAATGAAAGGATATTACATATATAACCCTTAAGACAAGAAAGTGAATGTCGCCAGACTATCTATATTTCATGAGAGGGGGAACATCCTCAAAACGGATTGTTCGATCAAGATTAACTACCACAATGTTGATGATCATGATACATAGGAGTTGGTATAGGATCAAGTTTCACAGGTCCCCGTGGAAGAGGTTCCAGAGACACAAGTACTATGTAGGAGCTCAAGAGAGGTAAGGGAAACAAAGAGATTTTGTTTCCTAGTCATAGAGAATGGTGAATCATTATTGTTAGAAAATAATGAACCTCTCTCTTAAAAGGAAGTAGTAGAAAGAACAGAAGCGACAAGATGGATTGAAGCTATGAATTCTAAGATGGATTCCATGTATCAGAACCATGTCTGGGTTCTGGTCGATGAGCCAGTTCATGTAAATCCTATTAGACTAAAATCAGTATTCAAGAGAAAACTGGACATGGTAGGTCACTTTAGTACCTATAATGCAAGGCTACTGGCTAAAGGATTTAGACAGTGTCAAGGAATTCAATAAGATGAAACTTTCTCGCCATTTTCCATGTTCAAATCCATATGAATCATACATGCCATAGCAGCTTACCATGACCACGAGATTTGGAAGATAGATGTCAAAATAGCATTTCTTAATAGGAACCTTTAAGAAGATGTCTAAATGACACAACCCGAAGGGTTTGTGACACTAGGGGAATCCAAATGGGTTTTCATGTTGCAAAAATTCATTTACAGATTAATTAAATCATCCAGGTCATGGAAAATTCTATTTGATGAATCCAAAAAGGAATTAGGTTTCATTAAGAATGAATGTGATCCAAGTGTTTATAAAAAGTTTAATGGGAATGTGGTCATTATCTTAATAGTATATATTGATGAAATATTGTTTTTTGGAAGCAATGTACCAGTCTTATAGTCATTTAAGGACTGGTTGAACATGTGTTTCTTCATGAAGGACTTGGGTGTAGAAGCCGACATTATAGGGATCAAGATCATTCATGATAGATCCAAGAGGATGGCTGGACTAAGTCAGAGTACATATGTTGACCAGATATTAAAGATATTGATAATGGAACAATCACAAAGGGGATTGGTTCCAATGTCACATGGCCTACATCGTTCTAAGAAAATGTGTCCTTACACACAATCGGAGAAAGATAGAATGAGTAAGATCCCATATACTTTGGCTATAATATTCATCATGTTTTCCATGTTATGTACCAGTCTTGATGTCCCTATTCATTGATCATAGTAAAACAATATCAAGAAGTTCCAGGAGAACAACATTGGATTGTTGTTAAGACTATCCTTAAGTATCTAAGAAGAACTAAGGATATGTTCCGGGTGTATGGAGGAGATGAGGAGCTTGTTATCAGATGGTATGCTGATGTAGTATTTTAGACAGATAAGAAGGATCTGAATTCACAATCTAGATATATTTTCTGTCTCAATGGAGGATCTATGAGGTGGGAGAGTTAAAAGCAACCAGTTGTTGCTGATTCTACAGTGGATTCCGAATATATAATGGCTTTTGTTGCAGCCAAGGAAGCCGCCTGGATTAGGAACTTTATCCAGGAGCTTTATGTGGTGCCTAGCAATAAAGATCCTATCAAATTGTATTGTGATAATACTATAACAGTGGTTCTTAAAAAATAACCAAGGTCACTACAATGAACAAAGAACATTCTCCAAATGTATCACCTATTGTAGGAGTTCTATCAAAGGGGAGAAGTTGCAGTGAGAAAAATGTCAAAAGAAGAGAATGTGGCAGACCCCATGACTAAAGGCATATCTCAGTAGAATCATGAATATCATGTGAGAGCTAGCGGGTTAAAGGTTGTTAGTAGTTGACTCTACTCCAAGTGGGAGTCTGTTGGATTTTGTGGCCTATAAACAACTAATTTGTAGATTATTAATTAATAAATAACTTATCACATCTTGATTGTTCTTCTATATAATAATGCATGTGATAATTCCTTAAGGATAGTTTTTTCATTAAAGGTTCATAGCAGATCCCTACTATGATGAGTACCCGGAAGTTCTATAACACTGTTCTTGAATATATGTTCAATGGATGGATGATGTTATTTGAGGGAGAAAAATAATACAGGATATTAGGGGCGAGGACTCATAAAATATTAAGGCACCTTATCATGGTATGCGCCATTGGTAATATCCAGAAGCATATTATGAGAACGAGACCCGTCAGTAGAAAATCCACATTTTATAAGGTCATTGGATTTTCCCATCTGTGGACATGTGTATTGGTCCATATACTTTAAGATTAATATTAATGGGTATTAAAAATCACACCCTTAGATGTATTGATGAAAACTATGATGACACACTATTCACAGTGAGGTAGGAAATGTTGGGTGCATCATGAGTAATACTCCATTAATAGATAAAGCTAGAAATGATTTGTATCTTATGTTCCATAATAGAAGTAGATATATCAGGCCCTTTGATGGAATTGATATATCCTAAATAAGTCCATTTACTTGGTAAAGAATGGGATAGTTCAATTCTTGAAATTCAAAGAAAGAATAATCAAGTACATGGGTTGATGGTACTATCATGTAACCCACTTGATTCGAGATATCGAGACAAAGGGATTACATTACACTGTAAGTGGTCGTAGGAGATGGCACGCCATTGCGGCGTTAACTTCTTTCTCTATGGGTACCATAGCCTATTGCTAGATGCTAACCTTGGACTTTAGGCTGGCTCTGTTTAACTCCCCTTAGAAAGAGGCCTAGAGGGAACACACTATATGTTTCCAGGTATCTCAGTTAAATATTAATTTAACAAGTCGAAAAAAATATTATTCCCTATTTTGGTTTAATAATTACTCAAGGATGCCTGATTGCATTTATTTCAATAATAGTTATTTGAGAGAATATATTGTGTAAGAAATAATATATTTATTTGCGAGTAATGTAGTGATATTTATTTGAGAAATAAATAGCAATTATTCAAGGTATAATAAATGTGGTGGAGGTAATAAAGGGAATGAAAAAACAAAAGTACACATTGTGTATATTAATATACACAAAATGTATTTTTTTATGGGAATTTTTGAGAAATAATATTATTTATTTAATTAAATAATATTAGGTGTAATTCGATGGGTGTATGTCCAGTAACAATAATATTTAATTGTTATTATTAAACATGGGGTATTACTAGGAATTAAAATAAATTAATAAATGCTTTTGGGTAATTAATTCATTTTATTATTATTATTAGTTAAAATACCAATTATATAATTATCATTAGCCCAGCTATTTTGATAGGTGTGTGCAAAATGGATCTATAGAAAGATATCAAGCCAATAGAGAATTATTTTAATCCAATAATGCTCTCAAGCTAAGAGAGAGAGAGATCCTTCTCCACCGGATCAAGGCAATCAAATGCGGACAACGCATGCGAAGGCTCTTCCACGCTAGTACCTGGAGATCCCTTTGGCGATGTCCAGAGATATGTGGAGTAAGTGTTGATCACTGATAGAGGAATCCTACACTTGGATTCTACAATTCAATAATAGATCACATCGGATCGTGACTGAAAACATCAATGGAGAGAGAATTTCATCATGGAAATTCTTTCCTTTTAATTAAATTAATTATAACCATCATATGATGATCCTCTCTATGGTTCTGGGACGTCCTTATTTTCTTTCATTCTTCATTGTATTCCGAAGATCTGGTGTGTTATCATCGTGATATATCTCGGAATAAATGTCGTTAATGGAAAAAATTAAAGTTGTGTACACCCACTAATGCACCTCGGTTGCACCCAAAACCTAAAAATATGAGAAGGTGGAATTTAAAGTTCATTTCTTGTGATAGATTTTTCTTATGGGTGACTCCCCAAATTTAGAATCAATGGTTATAGATTCCAAGAAATCTAGTGATAAGGTTTGATGGGATCTTCTATATTTTAAAATGTATAAGGACTACATATTACTATCTGTCCCTTCCTCATTTCTACTAAGGTATGCATGATGTGTTTCATGTGTCTTTCCTCTAGAGGTATATTCCCAATGATATGCATGTGATTGACTGTGAGGACATTGATCTTGATCTTGTTCCATTGTTCCTGGAATTCCTAGATCAAATCAATGAAAGGAGTGCCAAGGTATTATTGGGGAAGTTGTTCCACATTCCCTAATATTATGGATCCATAGTCATATTTATGAGGAATCATGGGAGACAGAGTCTGAAATTTTGGTTTAGTAACACGAGTTTTTTGGGAAGGATGCATAGAGATTATTATCCTGGATAATAGGTATTTAGAGGTGGAGAATGTAATGGACTTAGATTTTTAGGTGCATTATCAGTTAATTTTATCCTTCATTCATGTTTTTTTGAACTATGAGTTTTTTATTCTAAGATATGGGGTTTCTAGTTTTCAGTGAGATTATTGAGGCTATTTAGGGGTGAATAGTTATTTTATGTATAGGGGAAACCATGTAGTTCCTCACTGGAAACTATTCAAAATTTTTAAAGAAGGATAATGGTCGGTTCATGGTTGGAGAAAATCATGTGAATTTTTTCAGATACCATGTGTAGAGTCTCAATCTTATCATACATAGATAATATATCATTTAGATAAATATTCATCACATTACAAAAACAAACATCTGAGGATATTATGTTATAGTTCCTTCAGAAACATAGAAACAAGAAAAACTTGTTTATAAGTTTTCTACATCATCTCCTAATTAGTTTCTCATAACTATCACCCTTTTTATACATATCATAGATGATTCCAATAAATAAAATCAGGGGGAAAGTACAATAAGAAAGGGAAATCTTAGATACTCAGTAAGGATAAACATGGAAAATATGTAAACACAGTATGGGAATAATGGTATGAGAACATGAGAAAAACATATGAAAACCATACCCTTCGTATCCAATATCAAAATATTCAGTCATGGAACATATATTGGTAGTTCAAAAGGAATGAATCAAACTAAAATCAAATAACATCATCCATTAAAGCATAATATTGAAAAAATACATGGAAATGTTTTATACACATAATCATAGGAAACTATTTCATTAGTATTCAATTATTATATAAAATACTATTACAGTGCAATAGGTTTACTCACCAAAAAATTGTAGTAGTCAAGGTTCACTCCCTAGACTATCATATTGGATAGTGTCTCCTACTGAATTGGGTAAAATCCCCATTTTAGTCTAATTAGTATCATGTGATATCAATATTTTCACAATGAATTGAAGTATGATATAGTAATAACCCATATTTTTTATAACATAAGCACCATCCTTGGTAATAAAATAACCATTATCCTTAGTTTTAATGTATCTCCATCCTTGGATATAATATATACACCACCATAAAATGAAAATCATACCTCTATACACCATAAGATCATAAAATATTCATCATATCAGAACACATGAAAATAAATGGGCTTCATAAAATATGTAATCATAACATAAACTGTTGAAAACAAACATGTTCATATTCATTTCATTATTTTATCAAATCATAGCATGTAGAGAAAGAAGTGGGTTTTAAAAGTATTTTATCATGGTATAACATGTGGGAAAGAAATTTGTTTTATAAACATCATATGATCAAAAACATTAACCATTTAGAGAAATAATAAGAATTGTGTCCTTCGATCATAGACCTAGTAAAGAATATGTTACATAAAATGATTTCAACTTAGATGGAAAAATATTTCGAAAGATTCATTGAAACTTTCATGAGAAAAATATCCCTTCCACTTAGAAAAAACATGTTTTAAGACATAAAACCTTTTGAAAATTCTTTTATTTAAATATAACCTTTTATACATATAATGGAATCTTTAAAATCCTATTAAAAAAATTCTTGAGGAAAATATCCATTCCATTTTGAAAATAAATTTTCTTAAATAAAAAATTCAGTTTTTTTTGAAATAATTTTATTTTAAAACAAATTGTGAAACTTATAAATTAACCTTTAAAATAACATGTGTCCATGATGTGGTAAAATAACATTCATGTTTTACACCTTAAAACAAACATTTCTTTGAAAGTTTTAGTAAAATATGAATGAGTATTGTTTAGAAAATGACATGAATATTCTTCAAAAATATTTTTAAAAAATTAAAACATGTGTAAAAATATCTTGAATAAATTATTTATAAAATTTTATTAACATTTTTGAAAACTATTTTATAAATTATGATTTCATAGAAAACGGTTTTTCGAATTATGAAATAAATAATTAAGATTTTTGTTAAAGCCATAATTCTCAACTCTTGAGTACATAAAGAGAAGTAAATTAAGAAAAAACATGTATTATAATGAAATAACCATAGGAGAATAAAATTAATTAGTTTCTTGAGATATGTATCATAATATTTCATCATCAGAAATATAATTGTAAACAATCCCAATAAATGATGAGATTGTATCATAAATTCCACACCACCTTGGTATCATTGAATAATATTCCCACGTGAAAGAATAAAATTAAATGACACTTAAAATATCATGAGATTAAAATAGATTCATGATATTACATGTCAATGGGGTTGTATATACACATTATAAAATAGCATAGGTTTGTAACATAACATATGTCTCAAAGAAGTAAAATTTAGTCAAAAATACTTTACCACTTTTAAAAAAATAAAATTTTAAATAAAAAGATAGAGATATCCTAAAATGGATTTTTAAATGAAAATGGATTTTGTGATAATCATCATAAAATAAATTCATGGTAATTATAGACAATAAATAAAAGAAATCGGTGGTGAATATGGTAAGTATTTTACATAAGTTGAAAAGAGAGATAAAAATCCCTTACCACCGTGGTATATTTTTAATCGTAAATCCCATGAAAGAGAAATCATAAAATGGATATGTAAATCACAATAATTTTCATTATAATAATCATAAAAAACATTAATGGCAATTATACACACCACATAGTATAATGTTATGGTTAATATGACATGTGTCTCACATAAGTAAAAAGTTAGATGAAAATCCCATACCACTTTTCTATCTTTTAAGTCAATAACCCCATGAAATAGATATCATAAAATTTATATTTGAATCCAAATTATATTCTTTATAATAATCCAAATATAAAGTCATGGTAATTAAACACACCACATAAATTAAATAGGTGGTGAATGTGCCATATGTATCATATAAGTAAAAAGTTTGACAAAAATATCTTACCATAGGTGTCGAATTATTTCATACCTTTCATAACCACATGTATAATAAGTATAATTTTATTATAATTTTTTTAAAAACATAAATATATATTTATATTGCATACCCTATATTATTTACATATAAACTTTTATTTACTATTTATTAGTAATTCCGTGTTAAAATCATTTTTCAAATAATAAATACTTTGTTGTTCATGTATGTTTTGATTTATTATATTTCATTCCTCTTACTATTATCACAGTTACATATTATAAAAAATGTTACAAATTTTATAAATATAGTATATATTTGGTATAAATGTATTTATAATAATCCATAAATGATAGAGATAGAAAATGAAATACACCATTAATGGAGACAGTAGGTCGTATGTACACATGAACATTGTTTCCATTTTCTTGATGCATTGAAATAAACAATGTTAAATAATATATTAACATTATAGAATATTTTTTATGTCGTAATTATATCACATATTTTTATTTAAACATATCCTTATTACCTCCCATGTAAATCATATGTGAAGAAAGAATCACATTTCTTCACGAGGCGATAGGCAGCCATACACATGAGCGACATTATCATTTTACCACAAAATGGAAAGTAAAGAGGTATATATGATATCATAATTTCATAAGTATAAAATTTATCCAATATAATATATATTTATTTAATCTTTACCATTTATAATCTAAGTAAAATGGAAATGAAAATCACATCATAACTGTTCGTAAGGTTGTAGTCTTTCAAACACAGAAGCGACATTATTTTTTTCATCGGGTTTGAAGGTAATACATTATATATTGTATTTTCATTAATTAAATATAATAATATCATAAATATAATATATGAATATTAAATCCATCATTATATACAGCCCACCCTGAAAAAATGTTGAAATTATTTTGTGAGAAACATCAAAAAAAATCCCACCCTTAGAAAATTTTAAAATTATGATTCAAAAAAGGAATTTAATATTTTAAAATAATTTTTATAAAATTGGGAACAATGAATTTTAAAATAAGTTACCAAATGGTGAAAAATCTTTTTTTTAGAAAAATAAAATTTTGAATCATAAAATTGGATTTATTTTTATATCATGTCTAGAAATAACATAAGATGAATGTTAAAAATTTTATTTGATATATGATATTTACATATCATCCAAATAATACACTAAAATGTATTTTATTAATTTATTGATGTATAACATGTTTTTTTGCATAAAAATAGTTTTTAGAATACGATTTCATTTATTTTCAAATACTTTTTATTTGATTTTCTAATTAATTGGTCCTGAAATAATTCATTATATATAAATGTGTAAACTATATATATTTATAATTTAGTTAATCATATTCATACATTCCATTAAAATGGATATGTGATAACTATCAATCTAAAAGGTTTTATTTTAATAGTATATCACATTTTATTTCAACTCGGTGTTTCTTGTAAAATAAGATACACTCAGTGTTGCATGTAACATAATATAAATTTAGTGTTTCATTTAATGAAATATAAACATGGTGTTTTGTGTAATAAAAATATCAAAAATATTATATTTATTTGAAAAATAATAATAATTCGAAAAATATAAGGTTGTTTCATTCTACCCCCTTAAATAAATTGTTTTTTTCCAATCTAAACATTTTCTTCGTAAATAAGGGGTTTAAAATTTAAAAATGTATTTTTGTGAAACCCACACTGTAAAAATGGTTAATAAAAATTCCTCTTAAAAAGTGATAATTAGATGTGTAAAGGTCATCTAAAATAACATATAACATGGTTTCCTTATATGATAACATTGGTGGAAAGTGAAAATATGGGCAGAGAAGAGAAAAATAATACCCAAATAATGAGGAAGAGTGATAGAGAACATGGTCATGAAAAATTTAAAAACCAAAAATCCATAAATCTATGATAGATTAAAATAAAATTCATTCACAAAAAATGATGGTAATTTCTTAACATTTTATGTCAATATATTTTTCCTAAAATTTCGGAATTTTTACAAGAATATATACTTACTTAATTTCATTCCATTTCTTAAGAAGAATTATATCCTTTGGTTTCACTTGTATTGACTCCCACATCATATCTTACTCCAATAAATGAAAATGTATTTTTTATTCCTAATTATCTAATGGATCAAAATATCTTTAATAGAAAGATAAGGTATTCCTTCTAAATCTAGTTATCATTATAACAAAATCGTTAGCACAAGTTTCCAATATGCATAAATCTTCATATAGTGAATAAATACAATCGATTATAAAAAATTATCCAAATTTCAACTCAAACATTTCTATAAGTGGTTAACCTTATGAAATATAAAAAAAATTATACTAATGTTCACTATGTTTAACAAAATCAACTCAATATTAATCCTCAAAATATCATTAAATATATGTTAATTGTCACGTGTAAAATATGTGAATAGTTAGGTCATATATTTTCTTGAACCATGGTAATAACCATAATTACCATAAAAACACAATAAAAACATGAATTCTTCATGATTCCTTGTATTATTGAATATATTCCACAGATCTAATAATTCTATAAACTCCATTAATGATAGCATAAAATAATTTTGAACAAATAATTTTTCAATTATGATGTCATAAATACTATCAAATTTACTTTAACCATAAAAGTCACATTGTTTTCTAAACTACACACCATTTTCTCAAAATTAATAATATGTTAAGGGTTTCCTTCCAATAATCAAGTGTTTAAAAAAAATTAACTATCATGACCCATCGCATAGGGGCCCGTAACGTGACCATTGAAGGCCCACCATTAATAGGCTAGGAAATGGAGACTTGCATTAAGTAGAAATATACAACAAATGGGAGGAATTTTCCAATGTAAATGTCCACATTCACACATCTCCAAGCCCAAAAGGGTGAAATGTAAAAACACTATGTAAACAAGTTTGTATAGAACTACAAATAACAACAAAAGATTATGACAATAGAAAACATGTAAGTAAACAGGGCCAGAATACTAGCCCACCAAAAGTAAGTGTAACAACCCAGAATATTCTAAATTTTATTTCATTAAAAACATGTTTTATTTAGATTTTCTCCTTTATAAAAAAAATAATATAATTTAAAATAATAATTTTATTGATTATATGTTAAATACACAATATTTTTTATTGATAATTTTATAGTGTTCAAACTAATTTTATAGAGTTATATTTTAACATAGATATATTTATTAATGAATTTGAATAATAAAATTTATCGAAATGAGTGATTGATAAAATATTTTAAATAAAAAGGATTTATTAATATATATATATATATATATATATATTGACTCTAGCAATTACACTGATATAATATATTAAATATGAAATAATAAATACTACACAATGAATATATTTGGAATTACAAATTTTTATTCAAAATAATTTATAAATATATATAGTTACAATTACTTGATTTAAAATTACGAATTAAGATTAGAATTACAAAATTCTCACTATTTTAAATCTATGATGAAAATATACATATATCTTTTAAGCATGATTTATATCTATATGTATATGAAATGTTTTGAATTATAAATTTTGAACAAATCATTTCTTAAAACTATTTTAATGTCTAAATTTACACTTATAATACATGTGTTATGATAAAAGTTATATAAATTACATTAATATAATTAATTAAATAGAGATGATTATGTATTAATAATAATTGACCAATAAGAAAACAAATTCTAATATAACGTAGTAGTGGTATAAAGTAGAAGACATGATTGACAAAAAAAGTGTGATAGAAAAAAAAATAAAGATAAGATAATAGATTTTTAGATAATTTAGTGTATTATTAGTTTAATATATGTATGACGTTTGACTTATTTAAAAGTTGGTATAATAATTGAGTTATAATAATAGATTATAACAAAAAATGAAGAATCTCGTAGCATGTTTCAAGGGGGTCTGTGAATGAAGGTTTAGGCACCTATCTAGAGGAGGGAAAAAAACAAATAAATCCCGTATGGGATTAGGAATCTGGAAAAAAGTGGTGTCCGCGTTTTGGCTGCAAGTCGCAGGCTGCGTCTAGGGTTTCAGCAACCGAGCTTGGTGGTGGAGTCGGGCGCGAGGCATGCAGTCCGGGTCGAGCATGCCTACGGGTATTCTTCAGGGTGAGTCACGGTTGAGGGTGGATTCAAGATGGTTCAGTGCCAAAGTTATCATATGTGTATGAGGATGGGTTTCACACTGCCGATATACACCAGTTCGGACAAGAGGAGCTGGGGGGAGGTCGCGCATCGGCCGAGGTCGCAGATCTGTCGCAGTCACAGTAGTAGACTCAGAGCTTTCATGTTGTTCAACGGTCTTTGATCTACATGAGTTAGGGTTCTGTTGTGGGTATAGGATCAATATGTTCTTAGTATTTTGTTCTAGGAAAGGGAGTGGTCTTATTTGACTCTGTTATGCACATCATCCTCACCATTACCAAATCAATCTGGCTATCTATTTTTTTGTTTAATTGTAATGATTGTTTGTTCATGTTTTCTAGTTTTTTTATCTTTGTTATGTGGGTAAATATTTTTGGTCCATGAATGTAGAGACCCTAATCTTGACGTACATGGAAATTACATTACTTTTGCGGAATACTTAATACATTACACAAACAAACACACAAGGACCGTAATAGTTTAGTGTCTTTGGAAACTTGGAACGTAGTCTTCTAATCGTGGTGAAAGATCTTCAACATCTCCCATAAAGCTCTTCAAATTTTTGTTTCCAGACCTAAAACCTTTCTTTTGATCCTGGGGGAAAATAAAACATAAAAAGGGTGAGCTCAAATGCTCAGTAAGGGTAAGAATGGATAAAATAAAACATACCATATACATTGGAACTTAAAAACATGAACATAATGTTTAAACATTAAAATATTAAGCAACGACATAAAACATACAAGTACATAAGGTATAGATCATAATGGAACATTAACCATGATAAAATATCATGTGAATAAAACATGTAATTGTGGCATCCATTGAGCACATGTAATTATTTCCATAGTAGCCAAAGAATTTCTTCCAAGACCATCTTAGTGGAAAAAGTCCCATTCTGAATCGAGTTCACTCCTTATTTCAGTCCTGTAACACTGAACCAGATTAACTTACCATTCCAGCCATGTATATCTCATGAGATATAAAATCTTTACCCAATTAATTGGAGGGAGATATAGGTCCCACCCATCTCATAATTAAATCATTCTTACTTGTGCCACAAAAAAACATACATCATTCATAATAACCCAATAAACAAAATGGGTTTCATAAACATCATTCCATCATCACATAATCCATATAAAAGAAATGGATATCATTTCATAATAAGAAAAGTGAAACCATTTAAATCATAGAGACATGATACTTGAAACATACACATATGAAATAATGTCATCTTAGATGAAAAATGGTTTTGATAAAATACTTGAAATGAATTTTTGAAGAAAATATACTTTCTTCTTCAAAATAAATATCTTTTCACAAAAAGTCCTGCAATTTTAAAAGAAAGAGATTTTGTTGAAAACAGTAATGAAATCTTTTGGAGGAAGCTTCATGAAAATAAAGCTTTATGAAACTGTAAAAATCCTTTCATGTCATATAAGTTAAAAAAACATTCTTCTCGTACTTTTGTCGAAAAAGTCAAAAAAGTACCTCGTAACGTAAACAAAAGAAAGATTCTTTACATACCATGTAGTAAAAATAAAAAATGGGTAAAAAGGAATTTAAACATACATGGAAACACTTTTATAAAACATGGACATGGATGATATAAATAACCCCAGTAAATACTTACGAATAAGCAATCTCGGATAAAAATGAGATTTGCAAAATTTATCCCTTACCTTATGTCCGATATGCTTCGTATGTATCTGAAACTCCTGTATAATGATTTAAATAATGTCATTGACTTATTAAAGAATCATATTAATTGTTATGATATCATATATGGTTCACTTATGACTTTATATTACCCGTTCTTTTGTAAATTCCATGTTAAAGAGTGTTTTGTGTAAAATCGTTTCATTTGTCGTCCGTGTTTTGACTTGTAATTATTCATATGATTACTTAGATCATGATTACATAATTCCAGAATATAATACATGATTTATATATACTATATATTCAGAATATACATATATATAATAGATCGATAAATGGAAATTAATACATCGTTCATGGAGACGGTAGGCCGTACGTACGCATGAACGTTGTTTTCGTTTCCTTATTGAGTTAAATGGAATTAAGTAGATGAAATACATATATACATAAATCAAGTAGCTTTATAATGTCATATATTTCAATATTATTGCTTATATATACATTATAATCATTCTTAAATGGTTAACATGGAGAATGAATCTCATCGCGTCGTGGAAACGGTAGTCTGTACGTACGCACGAGCGATGATATCGTTTCCATAATTATTGAATTGGAGTGGAGTGGATGATACAATATATCAGAATTAGTATGATGTTATAATAACTATTTATAGTTATTCTTTACACCATTATACCCATCCATGTAAGGTGTTGGTGAAAAAACAGATTACACCACGGCGTGGAGACGATATTCCGTACGTACGCACGCGCGGTGATTTTGTTTTCCGTAGGATTGATAGAAGGTGAAATGGGGTTGTTTCATATTTATAATAACAAATAAGTATATTAGTGATACTTATGTTATTACTTTATAGTTAAACAACTAAATAAGAAGAAGTTGAAGAAGAAAGAAGCTTGAAAGAATCGGGAGAAGAAATTACCTCTTCTTCGATACGCCTCTTTGAAACCTCCTCTTAGGGCACTAAGATTGGTCTTTAAAGTAGACCAGGAACTCTAGGATGTTTCTAGGGAAGTTGAGAAGATAATTTGGTAGGGTTTGGACGAGCTTGAAGGCTCAAATTGGTGTGTGGAGGAGAGGGATGAGGTTCCCTTTTATAAGGGGCGAGAGGGGCACCTTTGGAATTCTTAAAAATATTAATTTATAATAAATCTAACCCCACTTAAAAACCTCCGAAAATGACTCATATTCATTGATTAGATGATATAGGGTTGTAATCTCATCAACCAATAAAATTTAGAAATGTTTTTATCTTATTTTAAACCTTATAATTTCGATTTATCCTTATTTAATCTATTTAAGTTTATTTGTGGTAATAAAATTATAAATTTAAAATTATAACAAATAATTACTTATTTGTTGTGAAATTTCCATAATTGTTTACTTAATAACATTATAGACCATATAAGTTTAAATTTATAATTTTTAAATATTTTTTTGATTTTTAAACAATTTTATAATATGTTATTTTTATAAAATAACAATAGTTTCAATTTTGACACTATTCATTTATTTGAATTTAAATAAAATATATACAGAAGATATGTTAGAACTAAAATTTTTAAAAGATTCATAAAATGTTATTTGTATCTATAAAATTATTTTATCACATTAAATATTTCATACAATATTTATTTTATTATTTTTAAAACCATTTATTTGGTTTATCTCTTAATAAAATAATTACAACAATATTTTTGTATAATTATTTAATAAACTGATTTGTTGCATAAAAATTTAAAATAAAATCCTATGATGAATATAAATCTATTAGAATTAACAATAATACTTTTACTCGAATTTATCATCTTAAAATCACAATATTTAAATTGTTATATTTATTAAATTATGAAGGTGACAACTTAGGAATCATTTAAAATAAAATAATATAAGTTTCATAATCACTTTTATAACGATCCAAATGGTTATATATTAGGTAATTGGATGATTAATGTGTATATATACACTAAAAGTAAGTTTTGGTCAGGTTTTTGTGCCTTTTAATGGGTATTAGTATTTCAATAAAAACTATATTACTTATTTTCCACTTAATAAATAATTTTTGTATCATTAATGTATCACCATTAATGACAATTATTTAATCTCCAAAAATTCTAAATAAATTATCATAATGTAGATAAGTTTATTGGATTTCTGGAGACTATTCATGTTCGAAGTTTTATGATTATTATCACCAAATTAAAATTATTATACTTATAAGATTTAAGAGAGTGACATGTTGTCACTTTCTTTTGGTTTTAATAATAATTAAATTATTTTCCTGGTCAAAAGTCCATAAAATGAATCTAATCCGACCCTTAGTTTATATGGGTTTACTTTTAGCCATCCAATAGAATTTTGGCATGTGTTAGGGTAATTTTATAATATTATATTTACCCTTAATTACCCGATTTACCTTTAACTATTGTAAATAAAATTTACCGTAGTTACTATTCATAATTCCCAAAAATAAAAAGTAGCCTATTAACATAATTTGGACCCACTGATTCCAAATATGGAATCCATTTTTTTCAAATTCAATACACATAAGTTTCAGAAATTAAATTAAAATTAATCCCGTTGTCGTATGAAAACGGGTTTTTGTTTAAAACATTGCAAAAGATTGAATTGATTTAACCTATGAATTCAATGTAAAATCAATGATAATGACATAAATTATATTAAATGGTAAAAATATATTCTATTTATAATTTAAAACCATTCAATATTATAATTTTACCATATAAATTATTACGATGAAAAAAGTTGTATTTCATTAAAATATAGCGTGTTTTTACTATTCATCAAAATATGAAAGTTACCAGAATAATACGAAAACTTTATCCAAAGTAAATTTTTATTTCTTGATTCCAAAGAAGAATTTTATTTTGTCAAATTGAACTTATAATCATGTCAAAACTATATTTAAAGTGGGTGCGCCATCAAAAGCCGGCAAAATTTCATTTTTTGAAAAATACTTATTTTACCCGAAAAATTTATTTTGTTCTTATACCATGTTCTAGAAAATGTGTAAGATGAATAATAATGTTATAAAATTCAAAATTTAGTTAATAATATTCATAACGGCTAGTTCATAATAATATTATAATAATATATCGTTGTTTAGTAAAACCTGGTATTGCGTACAACACACGCTATCGAGGAAGGTCGCGATTGTGTGTAATGCAAGCCAAGTCAGGATTGCGTGTTGTGAAAGAATCCTTCATGGTTTCGTATAACAGAATCGAGCCATATTTTATTTATACATTTAATATATATATATACTCAATTTTACGTAGAATAACTATTATCAAAATTGTGTGTAACACGATCTAAGAATTGTGTTGCGTATACTGCAAGCTAATACGGTGTTGCGTATAGCGCAAGGTAATCTTGGTGTAGCATAAAACACAAGACATTAATGAAATTAAAAGAATATTTTTCATAAAATCGTGGGGTGTTACATTCTACCCCCCTTAAAATGAATTTCGCCCTCGAAATTCGTCGGGGTTATAAATGGTTTACTACTCGAAATTTTGTTTAATAGAAACCCACATCGTAAAAAGGAATACCAAAACATGGATTTAAAAACTAAAGTATGAAATGTAACGGTTACCCAAATTAACTCATCATTGGGTTTCCACGTAGGAGAACATAGGTGAAAATATGGATATGGAAGAAAAATCTAACCATCAAGTTCTGATGGAGAGTGGTAGAGAACATGGCTATTAAAAAACCAACAATCACAAAGCTATTGATTTGTGATGATCTAAGGTACCATCTGATTCATCGGATATAAGGGAACTAGGACAACATTTTTGGTTTTCAAGATCATTTCCCTAAAGTCGATGAATTAAAATAAATACTTGCATGATTTCGGTACAATATCACTATTGTTCGTGAATTGAACAATTTCCACTTCATCCCTTAAAGAAATGAAGTTGAATTTGTTATTCGTGATGTGTTAGTAGATCATGTGATAGAATGATGGGTCATTCCATATCTTTCAAACAAAAGGTTAGCAAACGTTATAAGTCCATCTTATGGTTAGATTAATCGTATATGGTTCCAAAAATGAACTTATACTTCATATATCATACCGCTTAATAAAATAAAACTAGTTTCTACTAACCAGGGACTTCTTGTAGTCCAGTGTTAGGCGATAAAGGTCAGTCGCACTTCGGTTGTGGGTTCGATTCTCACAGCCTTGTCCGACGCGATGGGCTGTCGCCCATCCTGCAGGTTGTCGTTTTTCTAAAACTACATTACTATATCATCCCATCAATAATATCGAAAAAGGTTCTATCCTTAAGCAATACTAACTTATGTCCAACATAATCCATTCCAATCTTTAGGCTTATCCATAATATTGCAGTCCATTTTCATATTATAGTGAAAATGATTACCAGAGATTTCATATAAGAGGCATGTTAATACCATCGTTGATCCCCATATATCATAAGATATGTCTTGTTGGTCACATTACAAACGTTCGAAGGCCTTAATCATGTATTCTCTTGAAAAATGAATACCCATTGAACCTTAGTGAAAACATGAATGCAGTTAAAAGTTAACACTTTCCACATACCAAAATCCTCAAAATTCTATATACTCAAATCATGATATCACTTAGTCCTTATATCAATCATGAGCTCATGAATACAATCAAACATCTCATTATCTTCTTATTCCTTCATTATGCGCGTATCATCTACTTTACAAAAATATCTGAATAACATTCCATGGTTACTGGTACCATTAAACATATACTTTCAAATACTTTTAGGAAAAACAATAGTGTAACAATCCTTAGATGATTCTTTATTCCATAGTACCATTAACTATACAACATAACTCTCGATAAACATAAAATCATTCCACTACCTTCTAAAACAATCGACTGAGCTTCAACACTTCTTTCAGCTCATATATCATTTGTAGTCTCCTCATCATCATCCACATAAATACTACTCATATGACCATACTGATTCTCTTCATGAGATTTTCCATTAGGGAATTGGTTTGCATAATGCCCGTACATTCCACATTTAAAACATCTAATCATTGTTGATGTCGTAGCAATACCATTATCCTTTTCCGTGGTGTTAACTGAACCTTTTCCTTTACACTTAATGGCTTTGTGTCCTTCTTTTCCACACCCAAAGCATCTCCCAGTTCCTTTGAAACAATCTCCCTGATGCCTCTTCCCACATGATTTACATGAGGGAAATTGAACTTTCTTTCCTCTATGATCATCATGAAACTCCATATTTCTCTTATTATCTGAGTCAGGAAACATACCAAAGTTGAGATTATTGATCATATTATGAGATTACTAATTAGGCATAATAATGATTTTTGGACTTCCAGATCCCGTTTCATTTGGTTTCTCATGAAGAAAATCATTCCATTGTCCGCCATATCCTCCATTATCATGAATCTTCATATTTCCATCCATTTTCTAAAACCCAAAAAGAATAGTGTGAGAGGCAAAAATCATGCTAGGGAAAACAACATTGTAAAAGGGGGAGCACCCTCAATATCTAACATCTTAGGTAAAATTCTAAGATCATTACTGTAGTTCTAGGACTATATCCTATACGTATTCTTATCCTTAGGTACATCCCTAGATATACCTTAGAAATATCTCTAGGGATCTCACTAACGTTTTTGCATCCTAGTTTCCAAAGGTTGACTAAACCTTTCCTCTAGTACCAACTATAGAGACCCTAAGCTTGACGTATAGGGACATTACATTAATTTTGCGGAATACTTAATACATAACAAAAACAGACACTCAAGGACCGTAATAGTTTAGTGTCTTTGGAAACTTGGAACGTAGTCTTCTAATCGTGGTGAATGAACTTCAACATCTCCCATAAAGATCTTCCACTTTTTTTTCCTGACCTAAAACCTTTCTTTTTATCCTGGGGGAAAATAAAACATAAAAAGGGTGAGCTCAAATGCTCAGTAATGGTAATCATGGATAAAATAAAACATACCATATACATTGGAACTTAAAAACATGAACAAAATGTTTAAACATTAAAATATTAAGCAATGACATAAAACATGGAAGTACATAAGGCATAGATCACAATGGAACATAAACCATGATAAAATAGAATGGGAATAAAACATGTAATTGTGGCATCCATTAAGCACATGTAATGATTTCCATAGTAGCCAAGGCATTGCTGCCAAGACCATCTTAGTGGACAAAGTCCCATTCTGAATCGAGTTCACTCCTCGTTTCAGTCCTGTAACACTGAACCAGATTAACTTACCGTTCCTGCCATGTCTATCTCATGAGATATAAAATCTTTACCCAATGCATTGGAGGGATAAATAGGTCCCACCCATCTCATAATTAAATCATTATTACTTTTGCCACAAAAAAACATACATCATTCATAATAACCCAATAAACAAAATGGGTTTCATAAACATCATTCCATCATCACATAATCCATATAAAAGAAATGGATATCATTTCATAATAAGAAAAGTGAAACCATTTAAATCATAGAGACATGATACTTGAAACATACACATATGAAATAATGTTATCTTAGATGAAAAATGGTTTTGAAAAAATACTTGAAATGAATTCTTGAGGAAAATATCCTTTCTTCTTTCAAAATCAATTTCTTTTCACAAAACGTCATGTAATTTTAAAAGAAAGAGATTTTGTTGAAAAAAATAATGAAATATTTTGGAGGAAGCTTCCTGAAAATAAGGCTTTATCAAACCATAAAAATCCTTTCATGTCGTATAAGTTAAAAAAACATTCTTCTCGTACTTTTGTCGAAAAAGTCAAAAAAGTACCTCGTAACGTAAACAAAAGAAAGATTCCTTACATACCATGTTGTAAAAATAAAAAATGGGTAAAAAGGACTTTAAAAATACATGGAAACACTTTTATAAAACATGGACATGGATGATATAAATAACCCCAGTAAATACTTACGAATAAGCAATCTCAGATAAAAATGAGATTTGAAAAATTTATCCCTTACCTTATGTCTGATATGCTTCGTATGTATCCGAAACTCTTGTATAATGATTTAAATAATGTCATTGACTTATTAAAGAATCATATTCATTGTTATGATATCATATATGGTTCACTTATGACTTTATATTACCCGTTCTTTTGTAAATTCCATGTTAAAGAGTGTTTTGGGTAAAATTGTTTCATTTGTCGTCCGTGTTTTGACTTGTAATTATTCATATGATTACTTAGATCAATATTACATAATTCCAGAATATAAAACAAGATTTATATATAATATATATTCAGAATATACATATATATAATAGATCGATAAATGGAAATAAATACACCGTTCATGGAGACAGTAGGCCGTACGTACGCATGAACGTTGTTTTCGTTCCCTTATTGAGTTGAATGGAATTAAGTAGATGACATACATATATACATAAATCCAGTATATTTATAATTTCATATATTTCATTATTATATCTTATATATACATTATAATCATTCTTAAATGGTTAACATGGAGAATGAATCTCATCGCATCGTGGTGACGATAGTCCGTACGTACGCACGAGCGATGATATCGTTTCCATAAATATTGAATTGGAGTGGAGTGAATGATACAATATATCAGAATCAGTATGATGTTATAATAACTATGTATATTTATTCTTTACACCATTATACCCATCCATGTAAGGTGTTGGTGGAAAAACAGATTACACCACGGCGTGGAGACGGTATTTTGTACGTACGCACGCGCGGTGATTTTGTTTTTCGTAGGATGGATAGAAGGTGAAATGGGGTTGTTTCATATTTATAATAACAAATCAGTATATTAGTGATACTTATGTTGTTACTTTATAATGAAACAACTAAAGAAGAAGAAGTTGAAGAAGAAAGAAGCTTGAAAGAATCGGGAGAAGAAATTACCTCTTCTTCGATACGCCTCTTTGAAACCTCCTCTTAGGGCACTAAGATTGGTCTTTAAATTAGACCAGAACCTCTAGGATGTTTCTAGGGAAGTGTAGAAGATAATTTAGTAGGGTTTAGCCCAGCTTGAAGGCTAAAATTGGTGTGTGGAGGAGAGGGATGAGGTTCCCTTTTATAAGGGAGGAGAGGGGCACCTTTGGAATTCTTAAAAATATTAATTTATAATAAATCTAACCCCACATAAAAACCTCCAAAAATGACTCATAATCGAATATTAGATGATATAAGGTTGTAATCGCATCAACCAATCAAATTTAGACATGTTTGGATCTTATTTTAAACCTTATCATTTTGATTTATCCTTATTTAATCTATTTAAGTTTATTTGTGGTAATAAAATTCTAAATTTAAAATTATAACAAATAATTACTCATTTGTTGTTAATTTTCCACAATTGTTTACTTTATTACATTATAGACCATATAAATTTAAATTTATAAATTTTCAATATTTTTGTGATTTTTAAACAATTTTATAATATGTTATTTTTATAAAATAACAATAGTGCCAATTTTGACACTATTCATTTATTTGAATTTAAATAACATATATACAGAAGATATGTTAGAAATAAAATCTTTAATTGATTAATAAAAGGTCATGTGTATCTATTAAATTATTGGATCACATTAAGTAGTTCATATAATATTTATTTTATTATTTTTAAAACCATTTATTTGGTTTATCTCTTAATAAAATAATTACTACAACATTTTTGTATAATTATTTAATATACTGATTTGTTGCATAAAAATTTAAAATAAAATCATCTGATAAAGTTAAATCTATTAGATTTAACAATAATACTTTTAATCGAATTTATCATCTTAAAATCACAATATTTAAATTGTTATATTTATTAAATTATGAAGGTGAACACTTTGGCATCATTTAAAATAAAATAATATAAGTTTCATAATCACTTTTATAAGGATCCTAACGGTTATATATTAGGTCATTGGATGATTAAAGTGTATATATACACTACCAATAAGTTTTGGTCAGGTTTTAGGGCCTTTTAATGGGTATTATTATTTTAATAAAAACTATATTACTTATTTTCCACTTAATAAATAATTTTTGTATCATTAATGTATCACCATTAATGACAATTATTTAATCCCCAAAAATTCTAAATAAATTATCATGATGTAGATAATTTTATTATATTCCTTGAGACTATTCAGTTTCGAAGTTTTATGATTTTTATCACTATATTAAAATTATTATACTTATAAGATTTAAGAGAGTGATATGTTGTCACTTTCTTTGGTTTTAATAATAATTAAATTATTTTCATGGTCAGAAGTCCATAAAATGAATCTAATCCGACCCTTAGTTGACATGGGTTTACTTTTAGCCATCCAATAGAATTTTGGCATGTGTTAGGGTAATTTTATAATATTATATTTACCGTTAATTACCTGAGTTACCTTTAACTATGGTAAATAAAATTTACCATAGTTACTATTCATAATTCCCAAAAATAAAAAGAAGCCTATTAACATAATTTGGACCAACTGATTCCAAATATGGAATCCATTTTTTTCAAATTCAATACACAGAAGTTGCAGAAATTAAATTAAAATTAATCCCGTTGTCGAATGAAAACGGGTTTTTGTTTAAAACATTGCAAAAGATTGAATCGATTTAACCTACGAATTCAATGTAAAATCAATGATAATGACATACATTATATTAAATGGTAAAAATATATTCTATATAGACTTTAAAATCATTCAATACTATAATTTAACCATATAAATTATTACGATGAAAACAATTGTTTTTCCTTAAAATATAGCGTGTTTTTACTATTCATCAAAATATGAACGTTACCAGAATAATACGAAAAATTTATCCAAAGTAAATTTTTATTTCTTTATTCCAAAGAAGAATTTTATTTTGTCAAATTGAACTTATAAACATGTCAAAAACTATATTTAAAGTGGGTGCGCCATCAAAATGCGGCAAAATTGCATTTTTTGAAAAATACTTATTTTACCCGAAAAATTTATTTTGTTCTTATAACATGTTCTAGAAAATGTGTAAGATGAATAATAATGTTATAAAATTCAAAATTTAGTTAATACTATTCATAAAAGCTAGTTCATAATAATATTATAATAATATATTGTTGTTTAGTAAAACCCGGTATTGCGTACAACACACGCTATCGAGGAAGGTTTCGATTGCGTGTAATGCAAGCCAAGTCAAGGTTGCGTGTTGTGAAAGAATCCTTAGTTGTTTCGTATAACAAAATCCAACCATATTTCATTTATACATTTAATATATATATATATATATATACTCAATGTTGCGTAGAATAACTATTATCAAAATTGTGTGTAACACAATCCAAGAATAGTGTTGCGTATACTGCAAGCTAATGCGGTGTTGCATATAGCACAAGGTAATCTTGGTGTAGCATACAACAAAAGACATTAATGAAATTAAAAGAATATTTTTCATAAAACTCGGGGTGTTACAGTGAATGTTTTTTTGGTCACAATTATTATTATTATTATTATTATTATTGTTATTATTATTACTATTATTATTATTTTAGCCATTGTGTTCCCAGCTTGCACATAAAGCATATTTTGATTTCACTATTTATACAGTGGGTATTTTTTTTATAAAAAACCCTAAATTGAAAGCACAAATGAAAAACATGACACCCTTAACCCCTATGTTTCTCTTCCTCAAATCTCCAGCAATCCTTCTCTGGTCCGAGCCTCTCATCTAAGCCAAATAAGAGTTTAATATACTTGTATTGAATGTTTAATTATTTTACAACCTTATGTTTGTAAGTGTTGTAATTTTTCCTTGTCATGTTTATTTAAGATTATATACTTATATATGCTCCTAATGATATTATTAAAACTTTATGGTAGTCTAAAAATATTATTGTGCTAAACCTGGGTCTTCGGATTTTTGGTTTCAGGTTATATAATGGATGTAATGGTTATGTTCTAATTAAATGTATATTTTGTAAGGGTTTATTTAATTTGATCAATTTTGTTGTATATTCTTTTTAAAAGGTGTACACATATATATTTTGTGTATAAATGTTTTAATGAATCTATATATTTCATTATTACATATTATTTCCCAACTGGGTTATGATTTTAAAATCCATGTGTTGGAAAGGATTTTAATTATTTTTCTTAAACCATGTTGTTATAAAATGGTATACTTGTCAATATATATATATATATATATATAAGGAACCATATCTATCTATATAACCTGGAATTTTTAAAATGATAATGGTTTTAAATTTGAAGTATTTATCTCAAAATCTTATGGTTTGTGAGGGTGTAATTAGATCAAATTATGGTTGATATATGTTTGTGTGTGTATATATATACATGTATATCTTATTATTTTATGTGTAAAATAGTTAAGGGTTATTTTAATTTATAATTATTTTTTGTTGTACACTTAGGGTATATTCAGACATACATACATAATTCAATCTAATTCTATTTTATGTTATTAAAGATGATTTAATAAACACTTGGGTGCGACTTGTAAATTTTATGTATATATATACATATGGATATATATATATATATATTCACCTATAAGTTTTAATCACAGTCTAAATTAACATGGACCAAAGTAAACTTCGGTGGTTAAGTTATGTTTTTGATATGTTTAATTTAATACATGCATTACAAAAAACAAATGACGTGGTGCAAATCAATTGGCCTTATATGCTATGAAACATAAGGCATGTCCACTTAATAAGATGTGACCAATAATCATCACATGAATTGAGCATGAATAATACCTATCCAAGTATCACATGTTCAAATAACATTTCCAATTTTGTGGTAACCCCATCCATTCTTTACTTGTGTGATTTAAATCAATATCACATGTGCAAATAAAGTTTACTATATTATACATGCCATTGAGAAATTTATTACCTAAATAATAACTGACACATTATAATTTAGTCCAACGTCATTTCCAATTATCATCACATGAATTGAACTTGAATAATACATATCTGAAGTTATAAACATGCAATGTAATGCATTGGAAGGTTACGAAATCAGATTTAAAGTTATTATTTTATGTGAAAATCAAACAATTTATTATTCATGAAAATATATTAAATAAGTATTTATTTATTCAAAGTGGTATGGGACACTTTGAATAATGTGAAATGCGTAACGAAGTAATATGTGTACATGAAATGATAAGTGATTTAATAAATCAAATTGGTACGTGCACTTTGATTTAGAGATATGAGGAATGCATTGGACTTAGAATGTTCTGGGTTGGGGATCGTTAAAAGTAAGCCCTTCGGGTTGGGGACCAGTAAAGGTAAGCCCTTCGGGTTGGGGTTCGTTTACAACAGTCCCTCCGAGTTGGAGGCCGGTAATTAGAGGCTCTCCGGGGTGGAGTTCAGTTAAAGAGGCTCTCTGGGTTGGGGTCTGGTTAAAGTTAGCCCCTAAGTCTTGGCACGAGGCCTTGACATAGTCTAGCATATGCACTTTCCACATTATGACTATGTAATTTTATTAACTATAATAATATTCGGCTAGTAGAATTTTTGGTTAAAGAGCTTACAGATTTTGGCCGAGGCCTTAATCATTAGATGTCTTGGCCAAGGTCCGACAATATGATTCAAAATGTCTGGAATTATACATTCCTTCATTATATGTATGATAATTTATTTACTAATTAGATTTTCAACTAGTAGAATATCCATGGTTAAGAGCCATTACTTTTGATAATCAGAAAAGTAAAAGCTTATGTCATGACATATTTATAGTAGTCAGTGATTTAGTATTCTATGTATGAAATTGAAATTATTACCTTTATGAGAAACTCTGATTATTAATTAATTTGAGCAGTTTAATTTATGATTACATATTGTCATGTCATACATGTTTAGAATTTCTTTTATTCAGCATGCCTATGTTCGAATCGTGCATCCTTGTAATTCTTCTAGCATGTTTCTAATTAAGCACTTTTATTTTGACATGATACATGTGTTGTAGCTTTTCTTTAACAAGATTGTTTTATGAAATGGTTTAATAAATGTTTTCAAAAGTTGTTTTCGGTATAGTATTTTATTGTTAACCCCTTACTTGGCATTCGTATGCTCACCCTACGTTTTTAATTATGATTTTTTAGGTAGTTGCTTTTAGCAAATGAAACATCTCATCAGTAGTTGGTTTCCCAGAGCATGAACTGAATTCGATCCTTGATATGGAACCTACATCAAGTACTCAAAAGATGGGGCATGATAGTTGGTATCAGAGGATTCAGTTCAGATTACTCTAGAAAACCAGAACTGAACAATGAAAACATACTTAAGAAATACTAAGAACGATGTTTTCTTAATTTTCAGATAGAAAATAAAAGTGTTAGTCTTTTGTCTCTTCCAATAGAAGTATTAGAGACCATAGTGGGAAAATCATGTGTAGAAAACTACAAGAATATTGAAAATATTCATTTATCATGCAAAACCCTCTACTAAGTATCTGACTCTCCTTGTGTACTCCAATTTCACTGAGGAGCAGGTTTCGTCCATTACCTCATAATGAATGCTCAATTCCCCTTCTATGTATGAAAAGGGAAATACTTTGAGGGAATCTTTAAATGTTTTACCCTAGCCATTAATTTCTTTTATCTTGAGGACTTTGAGGAGCCTTCACAAGGGGGCGACCTTCACGCATCATATCTATGTCAAAATTTGACCTATGGTCTCCATGGTCAAGTTAAGGAATTTGAAGCCCTTGATAACGAGACTAATGATTTTCATTATCGGCATCAAGTTCATACTTATGTCTCTCAACTTGAAACCTGACATGGTTCTCTCAATATGAATTCTAGATATTCACACGTGGTTAACCATAGCAGCACACGTTGCATCTGGACCAGGGAGATAGAGGAATTTAGATCCACCTTGGGGATCCGTCTGTCTGAAAACTGAGGAAATCCCCAACATTGATGGAATCTACGAGGAGTCATCTTAGCGGATGTCAGGAAATCCATACTAGTGTATTAGGAAAGGGAGCAAGGGATTGTATAATTTCTTGGGTTTTATAAATCATGTCTAAATGAATGATGTTATATTAACTATTTTGATATGTTTTTATATAAAACAATAACTTTTTTTAAAATGGATCTGCCATACTAAAATTTGATCTATTAAAACTTTTTAGATAAAAGATATGAGTCAACCAACCAATATTTTATCACTACCTACCGAGCTGTTAGAGACTATAGTTGTCAAGACATGCTCCAAAGAGGACCAGCCCTATGCCAAAGTATGTCTGACTTGTAAACTACTCTATCGAGTATCAAATCTTCCAAACATTCTCCATCATTACCAAGGATGAAATATGGTCTATTACGGTATTTCATATGCACAATTTGATGCATATATGAAAAGATAGAAGTATCATGAATCTCTTTTTCTATGTTTCACTTTGGATGATAACTATAGAGCTATAAGTAAATTCCTAGAAGCTATTTTGGATGGTGACCGTCAAGTAGCCTACCTATTCCAGGTCCTGAGATTTAGTATGTACAGAGAACTCTATGAAATCAATATTTTTAAGAATGATGTGGTGCGTGGGACTTATAGGGATTTATCCCACTCATAACATTCCAACATCCACACCTCTCATGCCTCTTTATGGAAGGCTGAGTTTTTTAGGAACAGTTTCGATCCTAGCTGCTCACAGTGTGTCTGGGCCATGGAAATCGAGCAGTTGAATACTACATTAGGAATCCAACTAAGGTCGTCAGCACCCTACCATCGGTGGTGTTCTCGGTAAAGGGACCTCATAAGCGACGAGTGTCTGGTGTTTCTGAGGTTGTGTAGGAGCATTTTAGAATTGCGAGGATGCAATTATTTGTTGGGTGGAATAATGTTACACCCAAGAATATTCTAAATTTTATTTCATTAAAAACTTGTTTTACTTAGTTTATCTCCTTTATAAAAAAAATATAATTTAAAATAATAATTTTATTGATTATATGTTAATTATACAATAATTTTTATTGATAATTTTATAATTCTCAAACTAATTTATTAGAGATATATTTTAACATGGATATATATATTAATGAATTTGAATAATAAAATTTATCGAAATGACTGATTGATGAAATATTTTAAATAAATTAAATTTCTATATATTTATATATATATATTGACTCTTGAAATTACACTAATATAATTTATTCAATATGAAATAATAAATACTACACATTGAAGATATTTGGAATTACAAATTTATATTCAAAATAATTTATAAAAATATATAGTTACAATTACATGTTTTAAAATTATGAATTAGTATTAGAATTAAAAAATTCTCACTATTTTAAATCTATGGTAAAAATATACATATATCTTTTAAACATGATTTATATCTACATGTATAAGAAATGTTTTCAATTATAAATTTTGAACAATTGATTTCTTAAAACTATTTTAATGTTTAAATTTAAACTTATAATTCATGTGTTATGATAAAATATATATAAATTACATTAATGGAATTAATTAAATAGAGATAATGATATATTAATAATAATTAAACAATAAGAAAACAAATTCTAATATAAAGTAGTAGTGGTATAAAGTGGAAGACGTGATTGACAAAAAAGTGTGATAGACAAAAAAGGAAGATGAGATAATATATTATTAGATAATTTAGTGGATTATTATTTTAATATATGTATGAATTTTTACTTATTTAAAAGTTGATATAATAATTGAGTTATAATAATAGTTATAACAAAAAATGAAGAATCCCGTAGCATGTTTCAAGGGGGTCTGTGACTAAAGGTTTAGGCGCCAATATAGGGAGGGAAAAAACAAAGAAATCCTGTGCAGGATTTGGAATCCGTAAAAAAGGGGTGTTCTTGTTTCGGCTGCAGGTCGCAAGCTGCATCTAGGGTTTAAACAACCGAGCTCGGTGGTGGAGTCGGGCGTGAGGAATGAAGTCCAGGTCGAGCAGGCCTGCGGGTCTCCTTAGGGGTGCGTCGTGATTGAGGGTGGATTCAAGTAGGTTCGATACCAGAGTTATAATCTGTGGACGAGGCTGGGTGTCACTCTACCGGTATACACCAGTTTGGACTAGAAGAGCTGGGGGCGACGCCGCACATCGTCTGAGCTCGGAGATCTATCGTTGTCGCATCAGTAGACTCCAAGATTTCCTGTTGTTCAGCAGTCTTCGGTCTTCTCGAGGTAGGGTTCTGTTGCAGTTATAGGATCAATATGTTCTTAGTCTTTAGTTCTAGGCAAGGTAGGGATCTTGTTCGACTCTTTTAAGAATGTCTCCCTCCCCATTACCAAATCAATCTGGCTATCTATTTGTTTGTTTAATTGTAATGATTGTATGTTCCTGTTTTCTCATTTTTTTGGTCTTTGTTATGTGGGTAAATATTTTTGGTCCGTTAAAGTTTTTTTGGTCACAATTATTATTATTATTATTATTATTATTATTATTATTATTATTTTAGCCACCGTGTTAGCAGCTTGCACAATAAGATTATTTTGGTGTCACTATTTATACAGTGGGTAAGTTGTTTATAAAAAACCATGAATTGAAAGTGCAATTGAAAATCTTGGAACCCTTAACCCCTCCATTTCTCTTCCTCAAATCTCCAGCAAGCCCTCTCTAGTCGGAGCCTCACATCCAAGCCATGTAAGGGTTTAATATACTTGTCTTGAATGTTTAATTATTTTATAACCTTATGTTTGTAAGTGTTGTAATTTTTCCTTGTCATGTTGATTTTAGAGTATATACTTATTTATTCTCCTAATGGTATGTTTAAAACTTTGCGGTAGTTTAAAAATTCTTCTGTGCTAAACCCAAGTCTTCGTATTTTCGGGTTCAGGTGATATAATGGATGTAATGGTTATGTTTTAATTAAATGTATATTTTTTAATGGTTTAATTAGTTTGATCAATTTTTTTGAATATTATTTTTACAAGGTATACACATATATATTTGTGTATAAATGTTTATATGAATCTATATATTTCATTATAACATATATTTTTCCGAACCGGTTTATGATTTTAAAATCCATGTGTTGGAAAGTATTTTAATTGTTTTTCTTAAACCATGTGGTTATAAATTATTATACATGTAAATATATATATATATATAAGGAACCATATATATCTATATAACCTAGAATTTTTAAAATGATAAGGGTTTTAAATTTTAAGTATTTATCTCAATATCTTATGGTTTGTGAGGGTGTAATTTGATCAAATTACGGTTTCTATAAGTGTGTGTATATATATATATATACAATTATAACTTATTATTTTATGTGTACATGAGTTGAGGGTTATTTTAATTTATAATTATTAGATGTTGTACACTTAGGGTATATTCGAACATACATACATAATTCAATCTAATTCTATTTTATGTTATTAAAGATGATTTACAATATTTAAATAAAGTCTTGGGTGCGACATGTACATATTATATCTATATATATATATATACATATGGATATATGTATGCACCGATAAATTTTAATCATAGTCCGAATTGACATGGCCTAAAATAAACTTTGGTGGTTAAGGTATGTTTTTATATGTTTAATTTAATACATGCATTACATAAAGTAAATGATGTGCTATAAATCAATTGGCCTTATATGCTATGAAACATAAGGCATGGCCACTTAATAAGATGTGACCAATTATTAGCAAATTAATTGAGCCTGAATAATACCTATCTTATTATCACATGTGAAAATAACATTTCCAATTATGTGGTAACCCCATCCATTCTTTACTTGTATGTTTTAAATCAATACCACACGTGAAAATACTGTTTACTATATTATGCATGTTTTCGAGAAATTTATTACCTAAATAATAACTGACACATTATAATTTAGTCCAACATCATTTCCAATTACCAGCACATGAATTGAGCATGAATAATACCTATTTGAAGTTATAAACATGAAATGTAATGCATTCGAAGATTACAAAATTAGTTGTAAAGTAATCATTTTATTTGATAATCGAACAATTTATTATTGATGAAAATTTATGAAATAAGCATTAATTTTTTCAAAGTGGTATGGGACACATTGAATAATGTGAAATGAGAAACCAAGTAATATGTGTACTTGAAATGATAAGTGATTTAATAAATCAAGGTGGTACGTGCACTTTGATTTAGAAATATGAGGAATGCATTGGACATAGTATGATCCGGGTTGGGGATCAGTAAAAGTAAGCCCTTCGGGTTGGGTAATGATAAAAGTAAGTCCTCCGGGTTGGGGTCTGGTTACAGTAGACCCTCTGAGATAGAGTCCAGTTATTAGAGGCTCTCCGGGGTGGAGTCTAGTTACAGAGGCTCTCAGGGTTGGGGTTTGGTTACAGTTAGCCCCTAAGTCTTGGCACGAGGCCTTGACACAGTTCGGCATGTGCACTTTCCTCATTATGCATTGTAATTTAATTAAAAAGAAAAATATTCGACTAGTAGAATATTTGGTTAAAGAGCTTATGGATTTTGGCAAAGGCCTTAATCCTTAGATGTCTTGGCCAAGTCCTAAAAATATGATTTAGAATGTCCGGTATAATACATTCCTTCATTATGTGTATGATAATTAATTAACCAATTGTATTTTAGACTAGTAGAATATCCATGGTTAAGATCCATTACTTTTGAGCATCGGAAAAGTAAAAGCTTAGGGCACGACATATGTATAGCACTCAGTGATTTAGTATTATATGTATGAAATTGAAATTATTACCTTTATACACAAATCTGGTTATTCATTAATTTTAGAAGTTTAATTTGGGATTACATATTCTCATGCCATAGATGTTTAGAATTTCTTTTGTTCAGCATGCCTATGTTCGAATCATGTATCCTGGTAATTTTTCTAGCATGTTTCTAATTAAGTAATATTATTATGACATGATACATGTGTTATAGATTTTCTTTAAGAATATTGTTTTATGAAATGGTTTAAAGAATGATTTAAAAAGTTATTTTGGGTATAGTATGTTCATTTTACCCCTTGTTGGGCATTCATATTCTCACCCTATGTTTTTAATTAAAATTTTCAGGTAGCTGCTTTTAGCATATGAAACATTTCATCAGTAGCTGGTTTCCCAGAGCCTGAACTGAATTTGATCCTCGGTATGGCACTGGCACTGGGTACTCGGGAGCTTTGGCATGATAGTAAAAGTCTGTAAAAGTGAAAGCACATGTTCCTAAAACACAATCACAGAAGACCCTACCTAAACAAAGGTGTCTGATTTCTATCTAAATGCATAAAAGCACACCCTTTCTACTTGTTGGACTCATCATGTATTAATCATGTTTTAATTATCACAAATATCATTATGATTTACCAATCTTAATAATAATCACAAATCTCCTTACTGCTTACAAATCTCCTTACTGCTTATAAATCTTCTAACTGCTTACAAATCTCCTTACTGTTTACAAATTTTATTATTGATCACAAATCTCACATATCTTATTACTCATGTGTATTTATGTTTCAAGTTATCTTATACTTTATAATGGTTAAGCTCAATCCATTTTATGCATATTACTGTTGAATTCTAAATACAGTTATTTGTCTAAGTACAAGACACCGTGAAGCTTCACACAGTAAGTCAAACACTATGTGCAAGAAGCAGACACCATGAATAGAAACACTAAAGCAGACACTATAAAGCCTAAGTCTCAGACACCGTGACTAATGAGACACCATGACCATGAGACATCGTGGCGCTATAAGCCGGACACAGTGAGTCAGACAACGTGACGCACATACCGCGAAGGGCACACCGTGAGCAAGACATCGTGAGTGACATACCATGAAAGACATACCTTGAAGGAAACACCATGAGCAAGACATCGTGAGTGACAAACCGTGAAAGACATACCATGAAGGACATACCGTGAAAGACATACCATGAAGGAGACGCCATTTGAATAACTACTGTGACACCGTTTCTTAACCTTTTTGTCAATATTATTTAAATATTTCTAACTGTCACATTTGATGTTTTTAATGCAATTAATTATATTTAATGATAGTTGTTGGTCTATAAAGAAACAGTACCTCGTACCTATGAAAATAAAATCATTCTATTGCCGGATCTTGGGGAATATAAGGAAGAGTGAGTTGTAGTAGAGAAAGATAAGAATATACGTATGCGAGCAAGAAACATGAGTGCACTGTACTGAATAGAACACCAATCCTGATAATGATCAGGAAAAACCAGAGAAGGACTCAGAAGCATTTCTGCTGAATCCAAGGAGTCGAGAGCTGCACTGATAATTACTAGAGCATTCTAAACTCTTATATACTCTCTAAGTGATTCATTAATTACTTTCGAGCAGTGTGTGTACCCTGTTTATTTTACACACACATTGTCTCCTGTACTGAACTAGAGGATACTGAACTAGAGGATATTAAATCCTCATTCCAAACTTTCTACATCTTCCTGTGTCCCACTATGGATAGTGGTAGAGGTCAAGTGAGACCTAGAAAGCATGTGTGCTATTGAGTTGTTTTACAATGAATAACTGTGGTAGAGGTCCGAGTACCTCGATAGTTTGTAAACTGTTGTTAACCACGATCCAGGGTGTGGATCAAATTTATATAAAAATTTGAGTGGACTAAGTCTCGGCTTGATACTGAACCTCTTAGTTATATCTGTTGTGCATTTTAGTTTAAGTTTAAAGTATAAAATATCTAATTTATATTCCTCTATTGTTACTTTGAAATACATAACTATTTTAAACTTACATTGATAGTTAATCTAGAAAGTGTTTGTATGTTTTATAAAGTATTAGGTTAGTTTCAAAAGTTAATTAATATTCATGATTAGATTAACTGAGAACTAATCAATCTTTGAGAACCTAACTGACTCTTTACTATAATACAAATTAACTACAGGTTATCTTGTTATTCAATTTGGCGTATTTTAATAGAAATATTTTTTTACATAAATTTTTATTAGAACTCAATCCCCCCCCCACTTGAGTGTCCACTCCGACCAACTTTTGGAATCAAATGGTTTTTTTTTTCAAAGTTTTCAAAATACTCTGGTTTTTCAACTGTGATTTTAGTTGCATCTTTAAATATCATAAATTTCTGTTAATTCTAAATTTTATCTCTTTAAATTTATTTTCTAAAATCTAGCTATGGACAATAGACTAGAAGGTGCTGCAACCAACATCCCACCTTTCTTTAATGGTACAAATTATGCCCAGTGGAAACTTAAGATGAAAATTCACTTAGAGAGTATGGGATTTGATATCTGTACTACTATAGAAACTCAATATAAAATTCCAGAAACGGAAGGAACTATTTGGGATGAACCTACTAAAGTAGCTTACATTAATAACTGTAAAGCAATGAATTCCATGTATTTTGCTTTAGGAGATGAAGAGTATAATAGAATATCTTCTTGTAAAAATGATTATGAAATTTGGGATACCTTGGGTGTTTCTCATGAAGGAACAACTAATGTTAAAGAAATGAGATTGAACACTTATACTATTAATTATGATAATTTAAAAATGAAGACTGATGAACCTTTCTCGGACATTTATCTCAGGTTCAATTAAATTTTCAACACTATGAGCTCCCTTGGAGAGGCTGTTCCAGCAAAGGAACAAATTATGAGAATATTGAGATGTCTGCCAGACCGATGGAGAGGCACATCTGTTTCAAAAAGAGAGTCATGTGAAATTGGTGCTCTTACCGTCAAATAGCTAATTGGTAAGCTTATGATGTATGAGGAAGAACTCCAGGTGAATAAGGAATAATATGATGAACCTAAAAGGAAGTCAGTGGCATTTAAGTCTACTGCCTCAAGGAGCAAGGACAAGGGGAAAACACACATATCTACTGAAAGCTCCACAAGTGAATGTTCAGAATATGACATTGATGCAGAAATGGCTCAGATGGCCAAAAGATTTAAGAAATTATATAGGAAGAAGAAATTCTTCAGAAAATAAAACTAAAAAGGTAAATATGACAACAAAGAACACTAGAAGAAATATTGGAAGAAAGCTGATAAGGGTGATGAAGTTGTTTGCTATGAATGCAAGAGAAAAGGTCACATTAAAGTAGACTGTCCAAAATTGAAGATCAAGAAGAAACATGACTATAAGGAAAAAAACTATAAGAAACTAATGAAAGAAAATTGGATTTGTTAAGAAGATAAAACAAGTGAATCTAATGTTTATGATTCTGAAAATAATCATGCCAACATGTGTTTCATGACCAATACTTCTGAGGTACCTGTTTCCCCTATGCTGAATGATTATTGTTCTGGAACTAATTCTGATTCTGAATCTAAAAACATGCCTAGTGAGGAATTGTTTGAATATTGTAACATGATAGAAGAAACATGTAATGAACTTAAGAATAAATATATTTCATTGAAAAAATAGCATGCTCTCACTGCCAATTTTAAATCTTCCTTTGATATATAAAAGGAAAAGAGTGCTCAACTGCTGAAGGAAAATACTGAACTAAAAATATCTAATGAGAAACATAGAAAGGACATAGAAAAATTCACAAAGGGAAAAGATACACTTACTCAAATGTTAGGTAAACAAGTGGAACCAAATTATACTACTGGTTTGGGATAAGATCCTGGACAGAGACATATCACTAAAACTAGATTTATTCCAAAATCTGGACAAAATTATGCTAGTTCCAGTTCTGTAAATTCATATGCTTCAACTAGTTACTCACATTGTTATAGATCAAATATAGTTTATCTTTCAAAATCTGTTGAATCTATTGATTATATGAGACCGATAAGACAAATCTGGTTACCTAAAGCTTTGCTTGCTAACCTTTCTGGACCCAATAGAATCTAGGTACCAAAATCATTCTCTGGTTAAAACTGTTTTGTAAGAAACATGTTTAAATAGTTCCCATAAGAAGATATGGTACTTGGAAAGTTGATCTTCAAGGCATATTTCTGAAGATTATTCATGATTCAAGAGATTAATAAAGGTTGATGGAGGCCATGTCACATTTGGTGATTATTCTAAAGGAAAGATCATCAGCCTAGGCCAAATTGGTAACAATAACTCAGTTTTAATTTCTAAAGTTTTATTTGTTGATGGACTTAAATAAAATCTGTTAAGTATTTCTCAGTTATGTGATGATGGCTTTAATTTTATGTTTGAAAATGAATCTTGTAATGTTTTTAATTATAATAATGTTTTAGTATTTTCTGTTTTGAGAAATGAAAATTCTTATGTAGTTGATTTGAATCTTTACCTAAACAAAACATTACTTTTCTAAATGATTTTTATAAAAAATATTGGCTTTAGAATAGAAGATTAGGACATTGTAATATACATTCACTTAGAAACCTGACTAGGAAGAACTTGGTTAGAGACTTACCCAAACTTGAGTTTCCAAATGATAATGTTTGTAATCCCTGTCAAAAGGGAAAGCAACACAAAATCACTTACAAACCAAAGAAAGAAGTGTCAAATTCTTAACCTCTCGAGTTGGTTCACATGGACTTGTTTGGAATTTCTATAGTTTCTAGTTTAAATTGGAATCACTATGCCTACGTCTTAGAAGATGACTTTTCAATATATACTTGGGTATTTTTCTTAGCTCATAAAAGTGAAGCTTGTTCTTACTTTATTAAATACTTCAAGTCAGTGGAAAACCTTAGTGGACTTAAGATTAAGACACTGAGAAGTGATCATGGCCATGAGTTTGAAAATCATGAGTTTGACTTCTTTTGCTTACAAAATGGCTATACTCACAATTTCTCTACCCCTAGGACACCTCAGTAGAATGGTGTAGTAGAAAGAAGAAATATAACCCTTCAAGAAATTGCTATAACTATGCTTAATGAGTATGACCTACCTATTTACTTTTGGGGTGAAGCTGTAAATACAACTTGTTATGTCATCAATAGAGTCTTAGTCAGACCTATTCTCAAAAAGACCCCTTAAGAACTATGGAACAATAGGAAACCTAAAGTTAGCTACTTTAGAGTCTTTGGTTTCAAAGTCTTTATTCTTAATACCAAGGATTATCTGGACAAGTTTTCTTCTAAAAGTGATGAAGGAATCTTTTTAGGGTATTCTATAACTAGAAAAGCCTATAGAGTTTTCAATAAGAGAACGAAGTGTGTGGAAGAATCTGTTCACATCAAATTTGATGAAACTGATCTACATGAACCTAAGTCATCTCTTGAAAATATTGACAAAGATTTGTCTGTTCTGAACCTTAATGACAAATTCAATGAACCTGTTGTAAAGGCAACCAGTTTTGGAAGTATTTCAGAAACTGCTCCTAATGAACCCGAACCTAGAGAGGAACCTGAAATTTCTAGTCCTACCTTTACTAGATCAACTAGGATTCTAAAGAATCATCCTTTAGATGCTGTTGTAGGAAATCTGAATAGAGGGACATATGCTAGAGATTCTCTTAGAAATTAGGTTGAACATAATGCCTTCTTGTCACATCTTGAACCTAAAAACATTGATGATTCTATTAATGATGAATGTTGGGTAATTTCTATGCAAGAAGAACTTAATCAGATTAAATGAAATAATGTTTGAAAACTAGTAGAAAGACCCAAGTACACTTTTTTCATAGGCATTAAATGGGTGTTTAGAAATAATGTAGATGAAGCAGGAAAAATAGTTAGAAACAAGGCTAGGTTAGTTGCACAAGCCTATAGTCTAGAAGATGGAATTGACTATGAGGAGACTTTTTCTCCAGTAGCCATACTTGAAGCCATTAGAATTATACTTGCTTATACTGCACATCTAAATTTTAAACCATATCAAATGGATGTCAAGAGTGTATTCTTAAATGGGTATATAGATGAGAATGTTTTTGTTGAACAACCGCCTAGATCTATAAACCCTAATTTTCCAAATCATATTTTCAAATTACCAAAAGCATTATATGTTTTAAAGCAATCTCTAAGAGCTTGGAATGATAGATTAAGTACTTTTCTAATTTCCAAAGGTTTTACAAAAGGAATAGGTGATCCTACCATCTTTATAAAACAAATTTCTAATGATGTTTTAGTTGTCTAAATTTATGTAAATGATATTATTTTTGGATCTTCAACAAATTCACTATGTACTGATTTTTCTAAAATGATGTAAAACGAATTTGAAATGAGTTTAATGGGTTAACTAAAATTCTTTCTTGGATTACAAAATTTTCAAAATAATGATGGGATTGTTTTAAATCAATGTAAATATACTAGAGATCTTCTAAAACATTTTGGATTGGATAGAACTAAAAGTAGTGACACTCCCATGAGTACCACCTATAAGTTGGATCTTAATGAAGCTAGAAAATTTGTTGATCAATCCACTTATAGATAAATGATTGGAATTATACTTTACTTAACTTCTAGCCATCCTAATATTATGTTTAGTGTGTGTATGTGTGCTCTCTTTCAAGAAAACCCTAAATAATCATATTTAAATGTTGTAAAGATAATTTTCAAATACCTCAAGAATACACCCAATCTAGGACTATTCTATCCAAAAGGACAATCATTTGAACTAATTAGTTACTCTCATGCTAATTTTTCTGGCTGTAATCTAGATAGAAAAGGCACCTCTGGAACATGTCACCTTTTAGGCAAGTCACTAGTATCATGGTGTAGTAAGAAACAAAATTCTGTTGCATTATCTACTGCAGAAGTTGAATAAATAGCTACTGGAATTTGTTGTGCACAAATTTTGTGGATGAAACACACATTACTAGACTATGGATATCAATTCAGACATGTCCCAATAAATTGTGACAACACAAGTTCTATTAACATTTCAAAAAATCCTGTTTCACATTCTAGGACAAAACATTTTGATGTAAGACATCACTTTTTGAGGGATCATTATCAAAAAGGTGATATCACATTGGAATTCATTGGTATTGAATATCAACTTGATGATATATTCACTAAACCATTAAATTCTGAGAGGTTAGACTATATCATACATGATCTTGGCATGATTAATCACAAATAGATATCTTACTGGTCTTACTTTTTAATACTGTGCTATAAATTACTTTACTATTTCATGCTCACTATTTCTTGGTTACTGTCTGATGTTTACAGTCTCACTGTTAACACTCTGTGTTCATGGTCTGTCACTGTCTCACCATGACTGACCAGTTTACTCACTGTCTCATCGTGACGACTACAGACTGTCTCACCATGACGACCTCTTGTCCTCGCACCATAACGAATACTCACAGTCTCACTGTGAGGATTATTTATGCATTTATTTTTACCCGTATCATAGTAATTTTTCATTTGACCGATATTTCCTTTCCCATGTTTTTATTTTTGTGACATTTGACATTCCCAAATGATAAAACATAAGGGTTTCACTCGATTCCTCTCACAAGCTCTCTTGTGACCCTTCTCAACCTTGCAATCCTTCTCTCCTTCTCTCTCGCCCGAATCTTTAGTGGATTCCAAGGATGAAGTGTCCATCTTTACCCTCATATGAGAGGCACCGCTCTAAGAAAGAGAATATGACACCAAATCTTGCACCCGAAGGACCCCAGAATCCTAACCTAGTAAGTAGTATTGTTGCTCCTGAGAAGGAAATCTGCCCTGAGTGGCTTTTGTCCAGCAAGTCTTTTGTCCTGAAAGTATTAAGAGAAAAAGGATGAATCAAATGGTTCTCTAGACAAGATAGACTTATTTACCCAAGGTTGGTATCTCAGTTCTATCAGTATGTAAAGTTTTCCTTTGATGTTGGAGAAAGTTTTATGGTCACAAGTTGGATTAATGGTCAAAAATGCGCTTTCTCTTTGAGGCTATGGGTTCCATGACTAAGGATTCCTCATGAAGGGATTTGTGATGATTACCAAAGAGAACCTCCTCCTACAATCGATATCTTTGACCTAGAGAATTCCTTGTAAATTCTAACTGGAAATGGAACCAAAATAAGGGTCATAGCAGCTGAATTGGATGGGGAGACTAGGCTACTGTTTAAGTTTCTTCAAAATTTGATTAGCCCAAGGAAAAAAGACTTTGCTGTTTTGAAGTATCAGGATGTCATTATGATTCATCTAATAATGAATGGACATAAGATAAATCTGTGCAAATATATCATTCACCACATGTTTGAATTGATTAAGGTCATTTCCAAATCCACTTCCATATTTTACTCAAGGATGATTTCGGCTATGTTAGTTGCCAATGGAGTAGTTGGACCAAATAAAGAAAATCTTGTGGATTTTGAGTGTTATCTATCCAAGCCTACCATCATAAGTATGAAGATAAACTAGAACCCCTAGAAGAAGCATTGGGTTGAAGATAATGAAAAGGTTTATGAAATGTTAAATCCTTTGGATTATCCTATAAGGCATAAAAACATTACTAATCATGGTTTGGAACCAGATGAGGAGGATGAGTATCTAGAAGAGGAAGAAGAAGAAGAATAGGTAGCTCGAGTACCTCATAGAGAAGAGGATGAAATACCTCATGAGGAAGCATCTCCTGTTGAGAAAGAAAGGACTGCTATTCCTACTGAAGTTTCAAGAGAAGAAGTTGTTGTTAAAAAGGAAAGGATTGTTGGTACTTCTGTTGTGCTTGAAGAAGAAGTACCTCCTGCCCATGTTAATCATGAAACTCAATCTAAAGCTGTAACAGAGTTAGTTATTTCTGAATATGAGAAGCAAGCCATGGATGAGATATATCCTGTTGTAGAAGAACTCCCTGCAATGGAAGAAGAAAATCTAGAGCAACTTCCTGCTAAAAATGAAGAAAGTCTAGAAGCTCTACCTGAGGAACAGTCTGTTCCTGAGTACGTACCCTCTGCTGAAGAGAGGATGCAAATTGCCTTTCAGTTGGCAAGACATGAAATGGCTGAGGAGATTAGAGATGATCCTGTGAATCTTAACCCAGTTCCTGAGCCTCAAGAATCTGAAATGGAAGCACATTTTGAGGGGGAGGAACCTCAAAATCTTGATATTGATGAAGCATAGCCTGGTAATGAATCTCCACCAACTAATTCATAGTCTATGTATACTCGATATGAATTCCCTAGATTCTATGATGTGAGTGAATCACAGTAAGTGATTGCATCTAGAATTTACCTTTCTTTTTGTTTCGATTAAATTTAGTCTTACACCCTGAATCTCAACTTAAACCTGAATCAGAATCTGAAGCTGATACTGACTCTAAACAGGAACCAGAACCTGAACTTTCCCATGGACCACTTTAATCACATGAATCTTCACCTGATTAGTAATATTTTGTTAGTAAAGATGATTTGAAAGTTTTTGGAGAGAAAATATTAGCTGGAGTTGAGAAGATTATGTCCTCTCAACCTCGTCCTATGACTCAACTATGTCAGGAAGATGCCTCGATTATTTTTAAAAATATTATTCTGCACATTCAACCAAGGATGATCCATGAAATTCAAGAAGTAAGGGTTGAAAAAAAATTGCTCAGTGTTGATGTTGCATCTCTAAAAAGTATGGTAGCTGACATGTAGAAAGAACTGTCTTCAAGATCAGAGCCTGCTCCTGCTCCTACACCTGTTGCAGCTTCTCCCGAACCTACTTTTTCCAACATTTCTTGAGACATTGTGTCCCAAATGCATCCCTATCTATTATATTTTGATGAGAAGATTGGTGAAAGGAACACTCAGATGTTGCACCGAATGAGAGAGTTAGTGGAGAACTTGAATAAGCTTACAGATTAATACACTGGCTATCTTAAAAAGGTATTGAAACAGCTCAAAGATCTAACCATAGCTGTCAAGGCTTCTCCTTCCTCTAGTCAGACCTCCACACCTTCTTTGGATGACTCTCTACTAAGATCTTTAATCAAGGAAGAAATTCAGAATGCCTTTAGTAATTTTGATTTGTCTCCTTTATCTGAAGTTGCAATGAACTGTGATAGAGAACTTGACCTAATTCGAATTCCTGCTAAGATTGCCAGTGATGCTCAACAGGAGATCACTATGCAGATAGATTTCTATCTCACCTGGATTTTCTTTAAATCTGATATGACAAATCACTTTAAGTATCTTGTGGAAAATTTAAAGATACCTCCTGTGACTCAGGCTTTCAAAACTCAAGTTCAGAAGCTCACTAAGTTCACTAGATTGTTGGAAAAATTCATGGAGAATAAAGATGATTTTGAAAAGTCTATGAAATATAGATGAGAAAGTATCATAGACTTCATCATCCTTCTGAATCCTTATCTCCATGTCCAAAGTACTGCAATTTTTTCTCCTTCAGCTTCTCCACTCAGACCTAGACTACCTGCCTTAGCCTACACTGCCATGTCAGTTAGCCAATCTCTAACTCAGATCAGTCCAGTCATTCTTGATCTGCCACATACTCAATCTTCTATAGCTCCATCTTTGGATCCTCATATATTTGAAGGTCTACCTTTACCTTCTTTGTCTACCACCTCTATGCCTTCTTCCACATCAACAACTGATAAAGGAAAAGAGAAGGCCAATCCCTGAAGAAGCCCAGTGACTACTTTATTTTTGATGGGGTTGTCTTTGATTTTTTTATTGTTTGTATTTCTACTGAATGTTGTATTCTGAACATTTTTAATGCAATATGCAATATTTTTCCCTCTATTTTGTTTACATTTTGATAATTCAAAAAGGGGGAGAAAAATTACTCTAAGTTATGTTTGTACATGATTTTTGATCATCATAAAGGGGGAGATTGTTGGACTCTTCATGTATTAATCATGTTTTAATAATCACAAATCTCATCATGATTTACCAATATTAATAATAATCACAAATCACCATACTTCTTACAAATCTCCTTACTGCTTACAAATCTCCTTACTTATTACAAATCTCCTTACTGTTTACAAATATTATTACTGATCACAAATCTCACATATCTTATTACTCATGTGTATTTATGTTTCAAGTTATCTTATACTTTTTAATGGTTAAGATCAATCCATTTTATGCATATTACTATTTTTGTCTAAATACAGTTATTTGTCTATGTACAAGACATCGAGAAGCTTCACACAGTAAGTCAGACATTATGAGTAAGAAGCAGAAACTGTGAACAGAAACACTAAAGCAGAAACCGTGAAGCCTAAGTCTCAGACACCGTGACCAATGAGACACCATGACCATGAGACCCCATGACGGTGTAAGCCGGACACAGTGAGTTAGACACCGTGACACACATACATTGATGGACACACCGTGAGCAAGACACCGTGATCGACATACCGTGAAAGACATACCATGAAGGACACACCGTGAGCAACATACAATGAAATACATACCGTGAAGGACATAACGTGAAAGAGATACCATGAAGGAGACATCGTTTTCATAACTACTATGACACCGCTTCTTAACCTTTTTGTCAATATTATTTAAATATTTCTAACGGTCATATTTTATGTTTTTAATGCAATTAATGATATTTATTTATTGTTGTTGGTCTATCAGGAAACCGTATCTCGTACCTATGAAAATAAAATCATTCTATTGATGGAGCTAGGGGAATATAAGAAAGAGTTAGCTGCATTAGAGAAAGATAAGAACATATGTACGCGAGCAAGAAACATGAGTGCACTGTACTGAACAGAACACCAATCCTGAGCACTACCATGAAGAAGAGATTGAAAGATCTTCAAAGAAATCATTGTCTCATACATGAAATCTGACACTATTGAAGAACACATGAAATACGGAACATCTTCAATTGTGAAGAACACCAAGATGAACCACGACACTCTGTTTTTTAACAAAAAAACCAGAGAAGGACTCAGATGCATTTCTGCTGAATCCAAGGAGTCCAGAGTAACACTGATAATTACTAGAGCATTATAAACTCCTATCTACTCTCTAAGTGATTCATTATTTACTTTCGAGAAGTGTGTGTACCCTATTTATTTTACACACACACTATCTCTTGTGCTGAACTAGAGGATACTAAATCCCCATTCCAAACTTTCTACACCTTCTTGTGTCCCACTGTGGATAGTTGTAGAGGACAAGTGATACCTGGATAGCATGTGTGTTGTTGAGTTGTTTTACCACGAATAATTGTGGTAGAGGTCTGAGTTCCTGGACATTTTGTAAACTATTTTTAACCCGGATCCAGGGTGTGGATCAAATTTATATATAAATTTTAGAGGACTAAGTCTCGGCTTGAGACTGAACCTATTGGTTATATCTACTGTGTATTTTAGTTTATGTTTAGAGTATACAATATCTAATTTATATTCCGCTGCTGTTACTTTGAAATAGACAACTATTTTAAAGTTACTTTGATTGTTAATCTAGCAAATGTTTGTATTTTTTGTAAAGTATTAGGTTAGTTTCAAAGGTTAATTAATCTTCAAGATTAGATTACCTGAGTACTAATCAATCTTTGAGAACCTAACTGAACCTTTAATATAATATAAATTCACTACATATTATCTTGTTATTCAATTTGGGGGATTTTAATAGAAATATTTTTTAACTGAAATTTTTATTGGAACTCAATTCACCCCCCCCCCCCCCCGCTCTTGAGTGTCCACTCCGACCAACACTACCTAATCACTCTAAACACCACTTGGTCCTAGTATACCTAGGAGTCAGTCAAAGAATCAATCATCTGCACAAGACATGACACATACAGGCAAAGCCCATGCTGGGGTGAGTAAAATAATACTTAATAAGAAACCACAAAACCACAAACGAACCCAATAAGAAATACACCAAGTATACCACAAAGGAAAACACACGAAGTATAGTCAAGTCCACATAAAAATATGTCTACAACACATATATCAATAACTTCCAGATATACTCATCTTAGAAAATAAGTATTATGAAGTTCCAAACTCATATCTAGCAATAGGATTCTCATTATAGTCTCAAATCATTGCAAAAAATCTAGTATAACACACTCCATGAACTCATCCATAACAGATGGAACCCGTATTAGATATGCACTCCATTGGGAACAACCCTACCCTTCCAAATGGAACTTCCAAGAGAATGTGCTCCATCGGGAACATCCAACTAGGCCCAGCTCTACTGCCCAGCACCAGAGGTCCAGTCATCCCTACCTTGTGCCTAGCGCAAGCTAATGAAAACTAATTTAAGAGGCCTTCCCCACACCATTATGCATAATTGAAGGAGCACAGCTCCCGACTAACTTGTGAAACCTCTATCATTATTGTATTGAGTGTCCTGATCCTGAGTCCTTCGAGGGACCACTAACTCCTATATAGGTATCATTCAAATCTAGTGAATGAGACTATTCCTTAAAACTATATCCAACACCTGAGGTATATCAATTTACATTGGATCACCCACTCCCCACCTCTACTCGATGATGGGGGAGTACAAAACCATAAGTGAGGACCCACAACATGGTTCCAGCATGGGGTAATACTAATTAAGGACTTGCACCTGATATGATAGGGGGTTACTACTTCATATATTCAGGACCCACACCCTATATCGGTAGGGGAGTACCATTTGGTGACTAGAGTACTGAAAACATTATTGTATAGGAGGTACCGACTCATTCATGATAACACATAGAGTGTTGATAAGGCACAGATCGTCGATGGCGCATGTAGTGTCGATGGGGTATGGAGTGTTGATGGCACAACAATCAGGGATGGTTCACAAAGCATTTATAGAACACATAGAATATATAGTGTATGGAGAATCAATAGGTCATACAACCCCCAATTCATATAGTCACCAATATCACACAGTCATAGCCTGACGCTGAATTTTGCTCGTATCGTGTTTATTATAGATGGACTTACTCGTCGATCCATTAGTTAGTATTCCAAATATCATAAAAACACACATAGATTGTCAAAAAATGACTTTGTCATCGCAAGGATCCCAATGTAGAAAATGGATTGTTAAATGGAAATTGGGTTTGAATGATATGGAAAATTTTGTAAAAAGGGACTGGTCCGGTCTGGGTCTAACCTGACCTGGTCTATATGACCTTACCCGGTCAGTATGGGCCAACACAAATTGGCTTGGCCCGTTAGGCCACTAGGATGCTAGAGTTGCCCATCCCATATAGTGTAGGACAATTTTACTCCATGAGATGTGGCCCACCCTAGATGCATCCCACAAGTCTATGCGGTCACCTGAATACATGGCTAGCTGGCTCCCCGGTCAATGTGTCACTTGACCCTATTTCACACGATCGACCCGCCTTCCACAAATGCAACTGTGGCCCCATTGTGGGTCTCACCTGTATCGTGGCTTCGAGCAGTATCCCTTCCCTTTCTTAGCTACCTCTTGGGACCCTTTGGTAACCAATCTCAAATTTCATTTCTATGGGCCCTAGAAATCCCGACCACTGCTGCTTTTGTAGCCACCACCAAGGCGATCTCCATCTTATACTATGCCCACACTTGACTGCCACTGCGTGTCCCCCAGAATCCGCCCTGCACTTCCATCGATGGACCTGGTTTCTAAAGTCACCACCACTTCTCCAGTGTTCCATTTCTTGAAAAGAAGATTCTTCCAAGATCCTAGGGCCATATCCTTCACTACCCTAGGCCTTGATCTTCCTTACGAGCACTTCGAGGGTCCGATCGTATTCAGAACCACCTAGTAACGTCAATTGGGGAAGAAAAAGGTTCCAATGGTGAATAATGTGTGGAAAAAGGAAGGATAAATGAACATAGAAATGTTTTATCATCATTTGTTAATAATTATTGGGAAACAATGTAAATATGGGGAAATTTGGGTTAGAAATGAATTTGATCTAATCTTGCTAGCCCACATAATATTCCCTCACGCAGCATACTGTCAATCCATGGGATAATCTGTTAATCGATTAGTCCATGTTCATAATATAAATCAGGAATGGGAAAAAGTGGAAATCAAAAATAGTTCAAAATCCTACCTCATGTTTTGATTGGTCGTTGATGAAGAATGATTTCATTTTCTTCATCTATGAGATCCTCTAATTCTGCTAGTGCAACAATCCCAGATCTGGTTGATCCATCGTCATTATTTTTTGTCAAGAGACATTTCTCCAAGGTCCCTCCCGGGCCTCTAGTGATTTTTCTAGGGTTATGAGCATATCCCTAGATCCCTTCCAAAATGTAAATTTAAAAGGAAACATTTCTGTGTTGAAAATAAATTCTATTAAGTTATTTTAATGACATTTACGTCAAAACCCATCTTTCATAGTTGGCCCACGACGATCGATGTTTGGCCTATCCTATGGAACACACCACCTCATGAACTCAATGGTGGTAATGGATTTCTAATACGAGTTAATATTTATGAGTTATAAGGATTTAAAAATTACATAATTTTATTTAATAATTTTATTTAATGTTACATCCCAAAAACTACTATTTATAGTTGAACCATACCGACCAATGTTAGGTCACACCATGGGTAAAATCATTGATCTTAACACAACAATGCCCTCTAATATTTGATAGGGAACCCATTTGGATGTTATTGCACTTTTTTAATAAAACCACTCGTGCACACTATTAAAAGCTTAATGTTTTTCAAAAAATCATTCTAGGAACTCCAAGCCATGGAATCGCATGCTATCTCAGCGCCTGATCTCTAAATTATCACAATTAATTTCTAAAATTAAAATCGTGAAAATTTGAGTCATTAAATTCTTCCAACGTTAAGGCTTTAAATCCCTGAAATCCAAACTAAGGGAAACTTAAATAGACCAAGGTATTGAACACGAACCTCATCCTCTCGCTCCCATGTTCACTTCTGGAGATTATCATGCTATCATAGGACACAGAGTAAAGTAATTTCTCATCCATGAAGGTTTCTATCCTTTCAATCCTAAATCCTCATGAACAGTATGAAAAGTGACCGTCTTGATATGAAACCATCATCATTGAAAATTTATGTTGTAGACCTATCTATTTCACATAGAAGCTTCCCAAAATTTCTAATGGACTCTAATTCTGTCTAGATAGGTTTTTTATGACTTGGTGAGTCATTCAATGATCACATAGATAGTAATGTGTCCCTAATACATTCGTAGTAAACCCATCATGACATCTATCGATATCCTTTCCCACTTATTCCTCGAACTCTAAGAATGAAAAGTGGCAACCCTTTCCAAACAAAAGTGGCTCGACATGATGAGTTTTTATACCTATAAATGATTCAAACAAGCACCCAACATTCATATCAAAAGGTAATCCCAGCTTCATTCCATTATTTCAATCATGGTGTCCTCCCTAAAACTCACCCGCATATCACTATGTATCTCTCCACTCCAGGAATCCACTACTTCCACAAAACCCAGGCTTCTCTACCGCACAATCCACAAAATACCTCTAGGCTTAGACATCCTTAGATCATGTTACATCACAAGAATCAAGAAAAATACATAAAAACTAGGATCTCATCCCTAAAGCAGTGCTTTTAGACTTCCCTCACAAAGATTTTTCATGGATTTAAAGGGGATGTACTTCTAAAAAGGGAATGTATGAAAATTCCCCGAAACCTTCTCCCTCAACATCATTGGAACCTTGATGCACCCACTTGAAAAGAATAATGTTCTCCCCAACATCAAATGATCATCAGGGGTATGCCCTCTGGACATTGAGGAAAATGGGACTCACAGTTAGTATCCTTGAGTTGTGCATCCTTGACTCACTGTAAGAGTGGAGGGGTGTCAACCATCGACTGGAGATTAGATTTGACTCCATCCACCAAGGATAATGGTAATGAGGACAACCTCGTTGATTCCTCACTCAATAACTTCAAACAAGATCTCTTTCTGATAGAAACTACCACCATGTTCCCCATCCTATGAGTATTGGAAATTTAAAATTTATAGGCCTAGATGGACTCTAGCCAAAGCCTATGTCTCAACCATCTCTAGATCCAATGCAAATGCACCAATATTGCATGGAATTGAGTACTCAAAACATCCACTACACCAAAGGTAGGGATATAAATTTAATGAGTAATTATTTTCACCCTCCTATGTGTGAGTCCATCCATTCTACCTAGGCTATATTTTAACTAAGAATGAAAACCTCATTCCACCACTCTGGATACACCACACTCTTTACAAAAAATAGTCAATTTGATCATTAAATATGCATAACCAGTCCACACTTAGAATGGATCCATAAGGCCTCGACACCTCTATAAGAGATCCCAACCAAAACTCTCACCTCTAAGAGTCAGGTCACCCTATTGGGACTAGTGTGCGATCATTTGGTTTCTTACATTAGGAGTCTCCATGTCTGAGGATCAAGTAAATGGTTCAACCGAAATCTCTTATTCTCAAACAAGATTCATGGAACGAATAGAATGACTAGTACATGTGTCTCTCAATATGGATTCTAAGGTAGAATAGACACATATCATACTTTGAATCATTCTTAGAGCCCATAGTTCATATGCATCGACCACATGCACTTTTCCCCTACCCTATCATCTAGCTCCCAAAGCCTAGTATGGACCACCATGGGTTTAGTGGTGGTAACATGTCAAACTATCTTCCACCTCCTACTACTATCCTAGCCCCTATACCACATCTTCCACCCTATGGATCTGTCTACTCATTACTGCCTTTTGCTGACTATTACTGATTGAAATGCTCATCTAAGTGAATCCAAACCATAATGGTTTGATCTCACACCCTAGTATAGGTAAGAATGCATATAGGGGTAAAGTTGGATTAGACATCCCTAATCACACCTTTCTCAAATGTCTGAGCCCTAAATCACTGGTCGGGTATCATATCTACTGAGTACCAGGAATGTTTGGCATGTCTTAATGAAAACATAGATATCGACATGTCATCCTCCCAAAGCTGTAGAAGCTTCTGGAAATTTATATCTTTTATCTTATAAGAAGGTAACTCTACTATGAAAAGGGTCTCAAACTTTGTCTATGGAAGAGTCACCTCATCATGAGATTGGGTAACCAAACACCATCATCGCCATGCAGAGCTGTGTAGAAGGCTCGCCTCCAAGAACATCATCTAATCTATTAGTGTCCGGACTGGATAGAAAAATGGTGACCACCTCATGAAAGTCCTCATCCACCTGTATTTTGGGCTCTCCATAGAACCCGAGGGGTTTCTATCACTAAAAACTGTGATGCATGCTCAGCAAGTGATCCTCGTCGGATGGTACTCCAAGTACCATGTGCTGCTCTATAGGTGGTGAAATGTTTGGTACACCAATTGGAGGTCATATCTCTTTTAAAAATCTATGTTCTAAAATCTCTCCACCTGAAAGACCATCCTTGCAATCACGTGGTAGAATCCTAGCTTGTTGTCTATGTAGAGGCATCTTGAAAAAAACAAGATGGACCATGGTAAGTGGAGTATATATGAAGATCTGACTCAAGAAGTACATGGAAGACACAACCATAACAATATGATTCATGTACCATTTACTCCCCGAAACTAGTGTTTTCATGTACCAAGTCAAAAATCAGGGTTCCATAGTCCTGGTGCATGTATATGTTGGTCACCGCACCAACACTATATTACATGGCCTGAAATCCAAAATCGAAACACTCGATATTGTTGCCCCAAACCAATCTCACTAACTCTTAATCCTTAATTAGTATTGGCCTCTCTAATACCACTCTATCATGACCCATCCTAGAGGGGCCCATGCCATGACCACCCCAAGCCCACCTCCAATAGGCCATGGGATGAGAACTAGCGTTGAGTAGTCATATCCCACAAATGGGAGGCATTTTCCTAATTACCTGTACACACACACACATATCCAACACCAAAAGCATGAAATGTAAAAAAACTAATTAAAAAAGTATGCACACCACTAATAATAAAAATAACATAGTATGAAAGTAGTAACTAGAAAGAAAATAGGTCCAGAATAAAAGAACACCAAATGTAAGAGTCTGTAAAAGTGAAATCATAAGTTCCTAAAACATGTCCACAGATGACCCTACCATAAAGGTACGTGTAAGAAAGATATATGAAGATGTATAAGGAAAACTTTTATGTCTGATCACTCTACACACTACCTGGTCCTGGTTCTCCTTGGACTCTTCCAATGGGTCAATCGTCTTCACAAGACACGACATGTGCGAGAAAATTCCATGCAGGGGTGAGTAAAATAATAAACAGTAGGACACCTCAAAACAAAAAAGGAAACCACTAAAAAATACACCCAGTATACCCCAATGGAAAAACATGAAGTGTAGTCACCTCCACATAGATATATGTCTACAAAAAATATATTAAGAACTTTTAGATATACTCATCACAGACACAAAGTATCATGAGGATCCAACCTCATAGCCAGTAACATGATTCTCATGATTGTATTAAATTATAACAAAAAATCTAGGAGGACACACTCCACAAGATCAACCATCATAGATGGCACCCGTTCGAGGGTATTACTCCTTTAAGAACAACCCTACCATTCCTAATGGTATGTATGAGAGAACATGCTCTATTGGAAACATCCTTATCGGTTCATCTCTAGTGCCCTGCATCGAAGGTCTTGTCCTTGCTATCTTTTTCCCAACACAATCTATGAAACCCATTTGAAGAGGCATGAACCCACCAATTCACACATTTTTGGGATCATACCTCCTGAGTAACTCGTGAAACCTATTTTTCTTCTATAAGGTGTGTCCTCCTCCTCAGTAATTCGAGGGAGAAATAACTATTATCTTTGTATCATTCACATCAAGGAAATGGACCAACTCCTCATAATAGTATCCAACATCTATAAGAGATCCTTTCTCAATGGAGTACTTGCTCCCCACCGCTACTTGGAGATGGGGGACTACAACTCCATAAGTGAGCACTGACGCCCTAGTTACAATAGGGGTGTACTACTCATGAAGGAATCACAACCTAATATGAAAGGGGAGTACTACTAAATATATCGAGTAAGCATACAATAACAGGTAATGGATTACCACTTAGTGACTAGAGGACCCACACCCTATTAGGAAAGGGGGGTACTGGCTCAGTCATGATAACAAACGAAGTGTCGAAAAAACACATAGCGTCAATGGATCACAGAGCGTCGGTGGCACATAGAGCACCGATGGTTCATGGAGAATCGATGGCGCATGTATCATCGATGGAATATGAAGATTCAATGTCTCATGGAGCATCAATGGGCCATACAACCCCTATGTCATACAATCACCATTATCACATAGTAACAGCAAGACACATGATTCCTCTCATACCATGCTTGTTCTAGGAAGACCTAATCAATGATACATTATACAATATGCCACATCTACAAAAATCTCATAGAGTATCTCAAAAATTATCACCTCATCTCAAGGGTCCCAATGCTGCAGAAGTCTCAAAAAACAGGCACACGTTTTAAAGGAAATGCATAATTTAGTAAAAAAGAACATTTACAGTCTGAATCTGACCCGACCCAGTCTTTTTGGGTCAGCACGAACCAACACATCCCATTGGACCACTAGACCACGGCCCGATTCTCTAGTGTTGCCCATATCACATGGTTCAGTTTTCCTCTGTTGGATGTGGAATGCCCTGGATGCATCCCCTAGTACACGAAATCACCCAACTGCTTGACCATCTATCTCCATGGGTCTATGTGGCATCGGACCACATTTCACGTAGTCATCCCGCCTTCTCAATTGCAGGTCCCTCATTTTAAATGGCTTCGATCCGCATCCCTACTTTGTAGAGACTAAATGTCATATACCTATGATTACCATATGTGGATTCTTCCACTGCAGGCCCTATGTGGTATGGCCACACCACTGGCACGGTCTAACCATTTCCACTTCTATGGTCATCATCGAGCCAACCTCCGCCCTCTGCCACATACATCTAGCACCATCCACCATCCACCCTTGTTGAATAGGTCACTACTACTACACTAGTGTTACATTTTTTAAAATAATGTTTCTTATACAATCCTTGGATTACATCCTTCACTAAAATAGTCCTTGGTCTTCCTTGTTAGCACTATGGGGGTCTGATCACATTCAAAACCACCCTGCAATGTTGAACTAGGAATTCTAGGGTTCCAACGAGTATGAACATGTAAAAAAGGTGGGATAGATCCATACAAAAAAGTTTTATCATCATTGTCCAAGTGTTCTTGCCCAAGGATCTAAATCTTGGGAAATTTGGGTTAGAAAAAAAATTGATCTAATCTCGCTAACCCGCAACGTATTCCCTCTTGCAGCATATGGTGAATCCGTAGGCAAATCTGTTAATGGATTATTCTACATTCATTACAGAAATCAGGAATGGTAAAAAGAGGGAATTGAAAAGAGATTAATATCCTAACTCAAGTTTGGATCGGTCATTGATGAAGAATGATTTTTTTTATCATCGATGAGATCATTTAATTCCACAAGCATAAAGATCCTTGATCCGCTCGATCCATCATCGTTGTTGTTCATCAAGAGATATTTCCTTGAGGTTATTTCTGAGCCTCTAGTGATTTCAATACAGTTATAAGCCTAACTCTATCTCCCCTATAAATATTAAATTTAAAAGGAAATTTCATTATGTTGGAAATATTTTTTATTAAATTATTTTATTGACGTTTAGGTCCAAAACTTATCTTTCACAGTAATATTACACCGACCGATGTTAGACTTCCCCTAAAATAAAACACCCCCACTCAAAATAAATGACAGTCTCTAATATTCAATGTGATTTTACATTTATTACTTATTAGTATTTGAAAATCATATAATTTTATTTAATAATTTTATTTACGGTTACATCCCAGAAACTACATTTCATAGCTGACTTGTGTCGACCATGGTTAGGTCGTACCTAAGGTAAAATTACTACTATTAACACAACAGTGCCCTCAAATATCTGATTTGGGAACCCATTTGGATGTTATTACACTTTTTCAAGAAAACCACTTTTGCACACAATTAAAAGATTAATATGTTCAAAAGAGTCATTCTGGTAACTCTGGGCCTCAGAATAACAAGTCTTCTTAGTGTATGATCATGGAATTTTTCAAATTAATTTCTAAAAAATATTGGTAAAGTCCAAGTCATTATAGTAACCTTTCAATTAAATAAATTTTCTAGGTTATCATTACAAGTTAACATATTCTTGAAAATAATTAACGAAAAGATTATTCTGAACAGTCACTAAATATTTCATTATTCTTGAACTCCCACACATAAACACTTCATTCATTGTACTTAACTCCTAAACCATTAACTAGGATTTTTTATCATATCCCTTTACACCTTTTTCCTTTCATATTTCTTCCATGGCCTCTTCATCATCATCAATATAACCATTTGTTGTACTTCCTTGATAATTATATTCAAGGGCCTTCCCCAAAAAAAATTTATACATATAATTCAAATAATATGTTCTTTTATATCATTAAACCCTTGATGATTACTTAGAGAAACCATTATTCTAAACCATTTCATTAACTTGAAATTTCATTTTTCCTTGAAAATCGCTTAATTTGTGCCCTTATTCTCTACACATAAATCATATTCTGATTCCATTGTTATAGTCCCTAGAGTGATTATTCCCACATTTTTAATATATAGAAAACTCAATATTCTTTCCTTCATGGTCTCCACCACCCAAACTCTCAATGAACTATATTATTATCTTCTTTGGTGGTATGAGAGTTAGTTGAGGTGAAAGTTGTTAACCACATATTGTGATAACTAATTAGGAATAATTAGAATATCACACTCTAGTCATTATAACATAAAGTTTTTCATCAAAAAATTTCCTCTAACATTAATCATTATTCCAATTCATTTTAGTTCCATCCTTTGACAAAAACCAAAAATCACAGTCTGAGGAATAATAATTGTATTGGGAAACTGCATAATCATAGAAATCACTTATAGGATATATTAATTATGACACATTATTTTTAATATCTAACACCGTAATTATATCCTAGTTTATTCATAGTCAAAATATATTTACATCCTTCATGATAGTTCATAAATTATTTTTGAATTTTTTAATCATATCCCTTTAGAGTGTCAAAACAGGTGTGAAAAAAGGCCCATTTTCATGCCCCGGGTGATGATTGAGTCAATATCGATGCACCCTTTTCAGAGTTATTATATATTATTAGATTTTGTTCAACGCTAAATACACATGAATTATCTAAAAAGGGGATTAATTTCTTTGAAACCACTGAATTTGTCTTTAAAAAATTACAAGACATTTTTCTATAATTCTACTCATCTTTAGACTTATCGTTAAGGATCTCACTAATATTTTCTCACCATAGTTTCCAAAGGATAAGTAACATAACCTTTTATACAAACTATAGAGACCCATATTAAAAATAAATTAATATTACGTCCTTTAGATGAATATTCATAACATTACACAAATACACACTAAAGGATAGTAATGGTATAGTGCCTTTGGAGACTTTGAAACAAAATTTTTTTTCATAAGTGTTCTAAAACGTATTCCACATAATTAATCAAAACTATAAAACTTTTTAGACATATCATAAATAATAACAATCATCATAACCTAGTGAAAATAAACATAAGAAAGGGTGAGATCTGATTCTCAGTAAAGATAAAAAAGGAAAATACAAAAACATATCATGTGAGTATGGGTATGAGAACAATATCATAACATATTAAAACATAACCTACATAGAAAATATCAAAATTAATTCATGGAATACATATTTGTAGTTCATAAGGAATGAATCATAAGATTATCAATTTACCTGAGCCATGAGAGCATAACATTGGATTAATACATAGAATTTTGGAATACAAATAAGCATAGAAAATAATTTTTTAGTTTTCAAGGATCATTTCCAAAACTATAATAGTGGAATGGGTTTACTTCGAAAAAAATTTAGTTGTAATGCTTTTCTCCCAAGACTATTATAGTAAACATAGTACCTTGGTGAACTGGCTTCACCTACCATTCCAATCATGTTTATCTGATGAGATATCAATGAATTTGAGGGAGATATAGGTCTCACCCATCTTGGTTATAATGTAACCACCATATTTGGTTATTAAGTAACCTTAATCCTAAGTTATATCATAAAAACCATCATTGTTTAAAACATAACCACCATTACATACTGAAAATCATACATATATTTTCCACAAGATCAGAAAACATTAATCATATAAGAACTTAGGAAACAAAATGGGCTACATAAATTATTTCATCATAAGAAAACCTATGGAAAAGAAGTAGGTTCATAATCATTTCATAATTTCATAAATTCATAACCCATGAATAAAAAAGTAGGTTTCAAAATCATTTTATCATGTCAATTTTTTTAAAGGAAATGGGTTTCATAAACATCTTGACATTATCAACATAATATATTCAATGGAAAAATAATAGTGGTTTCCTTGGATCATATCCCCATTAATGCTTAGGCTGTATCATAGGATTTCATCTTATATGGAAAATGATTTTGAATGATTAATTAGAACATATCTTGAGGAAAATTCCCTTCCCACTTTAAAAAAACTTTTTCAAACATAAAAGTATTCAAAGTGCTTGTATATAAAAATAACATTGTAAACTTATAATGGAAGCATTAAACATAATTTAAAAATATTTCATAAGGAAAATATACATTCCATATTCAAAAATTAAATTTTTAAAACAAAAAAAATTAAATCCTTTTATTTGAAAATAAAATATTAAAGTTATTATGGTATATTTAAAAAAATGAGTGGTAATGATGGATTAAAACACCATTCATATAATACAATTTAAAAGAAACATTCCTTTACAATTTTTAGTAATACCCAAATGTAAATTGTTTGAAAAATGACATGAATATTATTTTCAAATTTTTTTGAAAAAATAGTAAAATTGGTAAAAAAACATTAAAGATAATTTGGATAATTTTCTAAACATTCTTCAAAAAAATTATAAAATATGGTTTTGGAAGAAAAATGGGTTCTCAGCCGATGAGAGAAATAAATATGATTTTGATTCAAAACATAATTTTTAACTCTTGAATACATTAGTATAGGAAAATTTAGGGAAAATGTATTACCATGACAAAAAAATATGAAGAAAATATATAAGTCTATTAGTAGATGTATCATAATATTTAATCATCTAAAACATAATCCTAAACAATCCTAATAAATAACGAGATTGTATCATAAAACACTTACCACTTTAGCAACATTGATTCATATTCCCCATGAAAGAATAACATTAAATAAAACATAAAATATCATGGTAATAAATACATTCTTGATATTACATGTCAATGTGGTTCAATATATAGTACATAAAATAATATAGGTTCATAACATACCATATGTCTCAAAGAAGGAAAACTGAGACAAAACTCCTTTACAACTTTGGAATATGTTGAATTTTAAATCCCATGAAAGAGATATTTGAAACAAAATATGTAAATTAAAATAATTTTTATGATCATAATCATAAAATACCTTCATGGAAAGTATATACACTATAAAAAATAAATAGTAGGAAAAATATGGCATGTTTCTCAAATAAGTAATGAGTGTGATGAAAATTACATGACGATTTGGTATCTTTAAAATTGTAAAAAAATGAAAAAGAGATCCTAAAATGGATACATAAATCCCAAATATTTTAATTAGATTAATAATAACATAAATTTATGGAAATTATATAAATCAAATAAAATAAAATATTTGTAAATGTAGCATGTGTCTCACATAAGTAAAAGGTGTGGTGAAAATCCCATACTACCTTGGTATATTTTCAGTCATAAACCCCAAAAAATGGGGATCCTAAAACAAATATATAAATCCATATAATATTATTTATAATAATCATAAAATACATTTATGGTAATTATATAAACCACCTAAAGTAAATAGGTGGTGAATATGTCATGTCTCTCACAAAAGTAAAAAGGTTAGAAAAAAATCTATCAACTTAAGTCACATCTTCTTTATTACATAATAGAAACTACAATATAATAAATATAATTTTATTATAGATATATTAAAGAAATAATAATTATATATAATTCCATATATGATATACTTATGGCCTTTTATTACCCATTAATTAACAATTCTTTGTTAAAATCATGTTTTGGATAATAACAGCTTTTTCATGTATGTTTTGATTTGTTATTTTTTAGTCATATTACATTGATAATGGTTAAATAATACCCCTAATTACAAAAATTATATAAATATAATATATATTAATTATATACATATTTATATTTATCCATAAAATTTAGATATCGAAAATGAGATACACTATTCATAGAGACGGTAGGTCATACGTACACATGAACAAAGATTCCATTTTCTCAACAGATTAAAAAAATATGGGTATGAAATATATTTCCATTAAATAATAATAATTATTTAATATATATATATATATCACATATTATTATTTAAACATATCCTTATTACCTTCTATATAAAGCGTGTGTGATGAACGAATCACATCGCTTTGTTGGGCGGTTGTCTGCCGTACACACAAGCGATGTTATCGTATTCCCATAGAATGAAACGTAAAGAGGTATCTATGATATCATAATTCTAGAATTATTAATATTTTACCAATATAATATATATTTATTTAATATATAATTATTACAAGTCATGTTAAATGGAAATGATAAACACATCACATCAGTTCGCAAGGCGGTAGTCCACCGTACACATGAGTGACGTTATTATTTCCCAACATGTTTGTATGTAAGAAAGTATATGTGGTATTATAATTAAATAAGAATAATAATATCTTAAATTTAATATAAAAAAATTAAATACATCATTATATCCATTCGCGAGATGTGGTGATGGAAAATGAATAACATCAGTTTTTGAGGTGGTAGTATGTAGTACACACGAATGATGATTTCATATCCAATTTGATGGAATATAAGAATGATTTAGATTATTAAATTAACATAATAAAATATAATTATAAGTAATATAATTATTATATTAAAAAATCATGATTTAATAAAATTCTATGGAGTTTGTGGATGAAATAAAATAAAATGGCCGGTTAGGGACATTTCCTATTCTACATACATCATCATTTGGTTTATACCAAAAGGATTATTAGGTTTTATTTTTCCCAAAAATGGGGATTATATTATGATATTATTTGATTAATGTTTTAATTTGGTTAGTGCATAGAAATAAAATTATATTGTGAAGTGGAGAGGAGAGGGGATAACCTTTTATAAGTGAGGTGAGTGGAACACTTGTAATTTTTGAAAACAAAAATGTATACCAATATTTTTCATATTAAAAAAGGCTCTAAAATAGAGAATTATCAAAACTATAATATTTAAAGACTAAATATGGGCATATTATGGTGTTTGGATATGTTTGTTTTTCATTTTTAACCCTTATTGTTCTAGATTAACTCCCAATAAACTCATTTTCACATTAAACAGATTATTAATATTTAAATTTGTTACTATTAATTTTGGTAAAAAATTTATGCTAATTTATTAGATAATATAAATTATTATTATTGCAAATATTTAATCTATATTTTCAAATTTCACTAACAAATTTGTAAATATTTAATTTTTATTTAATCTCATAGATGTGAAGAGAAATCGATTTTCCATAAATAAATGTTCAATAGTTTAGAAAGCATTTATATCAAATTTTTATACAAAATTGATTTGAATGAAATCAATTGTATTAATAGATATATAATTGGAGTAAATTTACATTTAAAACCATATTGAAACAATTATTCTGTTTATAATTCATTAAAATAAATGACAATTTTTAACCAAAACTAATATTTTTCACTATTCATTGAAAAATTATCTTTTCAGAAAATTATTCAAAAACTCACCAAAAAATAATTTTTACATGATTATTTAAAATATTAATTTCATTTTTTCAAATAAATTTTATAAAAAGTGAAAAAAAAATTAAATTTAGAATAAAGTATCCCAAGGTGACAATACTTCTTCTTAGAAAAATACATTTTTAAGTGTTAAAGTGGTTTTATTATTATCTATTTTCTAGAGAACACATAAAATAATTTTAAAGATTATACTGAATATATAATTTATATATTTCATTAAAATAATTCTATAAAAGTTATGTGTTTCATTTATTTTGATATAACATCTGAATGGCCCGAATGCCTTCTTTTTTTATTTTATTATAGATAATATATCTTTTAAGGGTTGAAGGGGAACCCGTACATGACCCGTGGGCCTAAGGAACAAGGCCCAACTGACCCATAATACATGACCCGAAGGCCCAGAGGCATATCATGCCCAATACATGACCCGTAGGCCCAGCCCACTTGAACTTCCCCTCCCCAGATTCTGCGTCATTGATCACCTAGCACCCCTCCTTTCATTGCTGATTAGCAAGCATTGCCTCGTACAAAGTTTCACAGTGCCTAGTCCCGATGGCGGCTGCCATACCCTCTCATTTTTGCAATCCGGGTAGCTCTACCTCAGTTGGCTACTAATCTTGTTGCTCTGCTCCTCTTCTAGGGAAAGTTCTATGTGAAATGGGCAACTCTATGGTCTACCTGGCCTGAAGGCCCTGTGGACCGAAGGCCATTGATAACTTGAAGGCCCTGGAGACCCGTAGGCCCAAACTGGTGGCCCGAAGGCCCAAATCATGTGAAACGTTCCGACTTCTATAGTACCAAACAGTAACTACTATAGTAATTTCTACAGTAACTGATACAGTAACTTCTACATTAAATTCTACAGTGAATGCTGCAGTACATCTACAGTACCCAAAAATTCACCTCCACCTTATTTTGAACCTGGGTCTCTTGAACCTGTGTTCATTTTTATGTAGTTATTCACCAAATATTAAATTATACACACATGTGTAAACCATATATTTTCATTATTTAGTTAATCCTATTCATACCCTCTATTCCAATGGCTATATGATAATTTTCATATTAAATATTAATATTTTAATAGTATGTCATGTTTCCTATAAACTCATTATTGTGTGCAATGATAGATAAACTTAGTTTGTATGTAAAAGAAGATAAAAATAGTGTTTCATGTAATTAATAATAAACATGGTTTTTTTGTAACAAAAAATATCTAAAAGGATAATTTTTTTTTCAAAAATAATAATTCACAAAATATCAATGTGTTACACGATGATGGGATAAAGGTTAAAAGAAAGGTTGGACTACATTTTACCAAACCATGTGACCGACCATTATGGGTTCCTAGGAGTGGTAGAAGACTCACACCATTGAATCATGGTGTTGAAAAATATGGTACCAAATAATTTGTGTTAGAATTAATTATATGAAAACCCCCTTAATGACCATAAACCACCAAACTAAACCAATTATTTTTCGAAATTATATCCCTCATGAACATAGAGACTCCACAGTATCTTCTTAGTGATTTCCATCCCTTAAAAGATCAATTATATTGTATATGAGAATATTTATTATAAGTTAATTAAATTATGAGATCCAAGAACCTATATTATTCATGTTTATTCTAGATTTACCATTATTCCATTGATATGAATCAGGGAACAAGAATAAATTACATAGATCTATGTATTCTTATGTTATCTAAAGACAAATTATTCAGGGACTCTCTTGGGAATTCTCATGGATGCTTTTTCAGTGGTTGTGGGTTTTCCTCTTCCCTTGAGGCTGAGATGATAGTAGAGATTTATGCAGTCAACTTTGTTAAGTTAAGAGTGTGGAATAACATTTGGATAGAAAGTGACTCCACCACCATTATCCAAGCTTTGAAGAATGGTGTGGTTTACCTTGTGGGGTCTCTGACATCGTGTTGGAAGAAATTTATTAACTCACTACTCGAAATTAGATACATTACCACTCATGCCTATCGGGAAGCAAACGTGGTGGTGGATGGTCTTGTCAACAAGGGAATCAACCAGGACATTACATGGAGTGATTACTTTATGGTTTAGATCTACCATTTTTATGAGAAACATTGTAATAAAATTTCCCCTTTCAAGTTCATGTAATCTTCCCTTTCCTTTTTAATAATATTTTGGGTCTTGGTCTTTGACCAGGACATTGCCTTTAAAAAAAGGATAAATTATTATATCATTTCCATAACAGTGATATATCTTGTGCTTCTAAGACATCTCTTTGATCAATATAAAGTCTAGGTTCGTTAGTCGGTCTTAAGAGGTATGTTGGGGTATACCATTCTATTTTGTCTTATAATCATCTTTAATATCATTATAGAAATGTGATTTGTTTGAGTTCATATCATTTATATGGGTTCTTATTATATGATATTAAACTAGTGAGATCTCAAGTGTTACTCAGGTATCATTCCTTAATGGGCCACATAGATTATCATCAATGAGTTTGAGCTAAGAACTCCTTGCCATTTATGGCCTTATATAACCTTTTTGATTTTATATGATAATTTAGTTGACATAGCTTGATTGACCAAGCATGATTGTTATCTCATGTTTTTCATACATATCTCATGAGACCATATATAATTATTGATTTCCTGAGTATAATTATGTATCCTGTTAGACTGTATTTTATGTTGAACAAATATACTTGTATGTTGTTACTATTCTCATGATGATTTGTTATGTTCTTACTTTATAATATATGTCATGTTCTGCATGCATTTTTCATACCATATAGGTATTACTAATTATACTCGGAATAGGTGAACCATCTGGGTATATATATCCCTTATAGGGTCAGTGTTCATGGTATGTGACAATGATGACGATAGTCTAGGACACAATATAGGGGTATAATGTCCTTGAGGTGAGACTTAGGGTGTCTAGAGGAGGGTGTGATATCCTTGTGGCCTGACCTAAGATATATAAATTATATGATTTTCTTGACTCCTTACTAATTTCTATGATGGGTTTTGATGTTTTTGGGGCCTTACCCATAGTAGAAGTCAATGTCACAACCTTGTGGCTAGATCTGACATGATTCATCATGACTACTAGGAAACATGATCATCAACATTATGGATAGATCATATTTACTCCAGACATATATTATGAATATTATTCTATATTGGAGATAAATTAGGTGTGTTCATGCTTGAAATAAATTTTTTTATCCCATGAACGCCCGACCGATACTGTTATTGCTTTCTTGCATATTTATTTTTATCAATTTTACACCTATTTTACTTCTGAAAACATAATAAGGAAACATTTTGGGTTCTAAAATAGATTTTATTACTCACGCACTTTAGATAAATATCAATATACATGAATATTTCATGGAAAAAATCTTTTGAAGGGAATGGTCCTTGTGATAGGGAGAATAGGAGAAGGGAGCTTGGAGTTATAGGCTATGGTGGGGCATACTTTTTATTGTTGATATTGTGTTTATTTAATTTTTTTACTTCTTCATACTTGGTTTGGATTTCCATATTAGAAGCCTAGTTTACTTTTAAAAGTATAACATGTCTATTATTTTTTACTGCTCTTTATTTTCTTTACCATCCATTATGATATTCTGGGTTGTCATGTTTCAATATATTTGGTGTTTATTGATATGATTACTGAGGGAATAATCTCCCCACTACACCCTTATACCCTATGTTTTATTCAATATCCGTTTACGTAAGATGGGTCTCACTTGGGGTCATATAACATCTCCATTAAGGTTATGTTTTAGAAAATCTGATATTAGGTGTTGTAAATAAAAATACCTTCATTATTTTATTTCTAATTGGATTTCAATTTTTAATACAAATACCTGATCATCGGTTGTTTTATTCTAATGTTGCTTTATAATCTAAATTAGGATCTAGACTTGACCATTTCATATTGATGTTCTGTTTCATAGTGTCCAATTTTAAACCCCTCTAGGTGTATCAAATAATTCTAGAAAAAACTCCAAATGATGTTCTTGAACTTCTGTGTGCTAATATAAGAAGAATAAATTCTTCACATCATTGAACATTGATTGAAACATAAAAATATCTTATTTTCTCTCTCTAAAATATTTATAGATGGATGGTGAATTCTATCTATTTTATCTCCAAAACAATAGTGATGAGTTAACTACTGAATACAATCACTTGATAAATCACCTTCCAATTCAATGGAAATCATGATATTGTAAATTAATCCATCTCTAAATTAAGTTTAACTAAATTAAAATCCATTAATTTATTTTTAAATTAAAATCCATCTAAAATTATCTTTAAATAATAATAATTATTAATATATTTGTTGATAGGGAAAATAAAACCCATGTCACATTTCATATAAAATGATAAAACAACAATTCTTATTTTATGGTGACATATAATTTTAAATATCATTTCATAAAAAAAATTTAATTAAATGATAAAAATCATTACACATGTCACCACTCTTAAATAATTATATTTTTATTTTTGGTGTCCAATTTTGATCTAATATCATTTATAAAATAACCCTTTATTTTATTGGTATTAATATATATTTATTGGATAATTAACTTGATCTAAACCTTATCATAAGATTATTGAACCTTGAAAAATAAAATATTTTTTCAATAAAATTAATATTATATTGAACTTAGTCAAAAATATATATATTCACATAACTTGAATAAAATATTTATTTCAATATATTCATGAAATGTTTGAATAAATAAATATTATATTCATTAATATATTAATATATAAATAAAAAAGTGGTTAAATTAAACACATTTATTATAAATTCAGATGTCTCATGATTTGTTTTTTTACGATCAACTTATCTTGAATAAATATATTCCTCTATCAAAGAATAAATTTATTCTTAAACATAAATTCAATAAAATTTAATGTTTTTCTAGATAAAATATTGGTGTCAATATTTTGGCCTCTTTCTCAATATAAATAGGTAAAATTAATATCCAAGATGTGTCTCTAGAAATAAATAAAGTCACCTTTAGATAAATTAGTTATTATAGAAACTACTAAAATCTTCTGAATAACGCGCTAGTGAAATATAATCTCTTTGTCACATAATATCTCAACAAGAAGGATCCATACTCATGGAATCACCATTTATAATTGATTTATCCTTAAATGAATAACGAAACAAAATTTCATTTAAACTAACATGGAATATGATTTCTACCATACACTTTCATTTCAATCCAAGGGACAATTATATCATCTTCTAAACTTCCAATGGGAAAATATACCTTGAAGATTCAATTAATTTCATAGAAATCATGATGAAATATATTCCATCTAAATAACTTTAGATAAAAATTACATGTTTCATCATGAATCAAGGTACAGAAGTCATTGAATACATTAATATTGATATCATATCAAAGGTCCAATATACACCCTAATAGATAAGAATAACCAATGAATCATATAAAATATTGTGTTCTTATTAATGGGTTTATACTCATGACCACTCTATGTAGAGATCACCATGTTGAAACTTCATGAGAATTAATTTCAATTCATATAATCCTTAAACCTTTGATAGTGAAGCACCATTTTTATCCCATCAGATTGATGTATCTAAACATTTTACATATTATTCAAGAATATTTTTCAGATATCCCTAGGTTCTTATTATACTGGGAACTGTTTTATCCCTTTTACATGAAAAATATTCCATTAAAATTATCACATTATTATTACACAGAATAATAATCTCTATGTTATAATATTGAACAAGTTTCATTAATCATAAGTATAAATTCAACCCGAATACATTGGTTTTTCTCATCTATCTAGGAAAATGACATGTGATGTGTTCATTAATTTTTACAATATATATATAGAGAATTAATAAAAAATGAGTATGTGTATGAGATTAAAAAAATTATATGTTCACTCAATGAAAAAGGGATCAAATGAAAATATATTTTTATATTTGATAAAACTCTTATATATAGGTATCAAGATACATGTGTTTGATGGTAAGTCAGATCTCTTTATAGGCTGAGTAGATGTGATTATTTACTATAGGCCTATATTTTTATATACTGATGAAATCATGAATTAATTTTTATTTTACATTCTATAATGGTGCATAGGGATACACATCTTTTTGAGTTAGTGGGGGTTTGTTTTTAATAAATTTTAGAGTTCTACTAAAAACATGTTTTAGATTTTATCCAAAATAACTTTTAAATTTTTATTCATAACCTTTTATATATGATGTTATGTAGGTGAAGTTAATGATAAATTTACAAAATTGTTCTCAAATATATCAAAATGTTATTTTTTATAAGTTTTCACCAGATATTTCAAATGATACAATATACGTTGAATTTGAACAAAGTGTATGTGGATTTGGTGTAAATGGTAGATATATGAAGATGTGTCTAAATCCAATATAATTAATGTGATGTATTTGGATATATTATATTAAATTATATTAGTATGTTATATGGTATGAAATTAGTATTTTTATGTTATAATATAGGCTTTTAGGGGATATCATTAGTAATGATATGGGGATATCATAACACTGCTGCCTATGTCATTTGGTAGTATAAGATATAACTATAACATAAGAACTTAAATATGGGTTAATTATATTATAATAATAATACAGAAACATTGTATTTTATTCCATGAAATGATATCATTATCACAGGTATATAATATAATGAAATATTTGAAGAGTAAAATGTGTTTAAGTATTAATTGTATGACTTGGTTGAAGGGGTTACAAGTGCTTCAACTGAAATCATCACTAAACAATTATGTAACATTCATTTATAATATTTTATGTCTCAATGAGTATCCTTAAGGCCTATATAAATAGGAAAAAGGAAATGAAAATGGTATCCAACATTCATGTTTATTGTCCTAGTAATAGAACTCTATTCACCTTCTCAATTTACCTTGGGTTATACTAGTATATCTTGGTGTGAAGGTGTATCCTACCCAAATTTTGAGTGATTAAATTAAACTCATGGACACACCCTAAAGGATAGATTCATTTATTCTATTCTTAAGGATCTTCATAAAATATATTTTTTCAAACAAATTGATTAATCCACATTTAATATAAGGTACACATGTTCTTTATTTTAGTTCATACATGGTTTCATTTTAATTTCATGGAGAATGTTTTTTATATGGGTTTTTTGTTATATTATATAGCTTTAATAAGTGTTATTAGATTCTTAGAAACCCATCACTTCATAAATATTAAAGAGTTTCACTCATATCACCTCCATGGATTTTTATTTCACCTCATTAATAAATATACAATTTTATATTTCTCCCTATGGTTCTCAACCCTTTGGTGTCCATAATTAATTCCTTATTATCCATGTATAAAAAAATATCCTCTATTAATTTAACTAAGATTAATTCTATACATTACAACAACAAAAAAATCTATGTTAATAAACTGGATGTTGTATTGTATTTGATCCTTCAACAGTTGAATTGTGTATCCATCTATGATTGGAATATATTTATTATAAATTGGACAATTCAATATCAAAACTATGAGATAAAAACCTTTGATAATGTAGAATAAAATACTTGTTACATGTTAATAGTTACATTGAAGAGGTAAGATATATGGGGGTTAAATGGGGAATTATTAACATAATTTGTTTCTTTTTTGATCTTGTTCCTACATTTACAAAGAACATAGTTTTCTACCCTTTCCATATTTCACTTGTAAGAGTGGAATAACATGATTTTTTCATTAATTTCATTAGATTTTCCCTGAATGAAGATATTATCTCATTATACAAATAATAACCCATTGGCATCTTGTCAGAGTCACTATGATCAACACTTGATTATAATAAATATTGATATGAAACATTATCCCTGAACTTGTGATCACTCCTTTAAAAATACTATATCATTTTAATTTCAATAATTCCTTGAATAATAAAAGGAAATATTAAACATTCATCATGATGTTATACCTCTATAATCTATCTTCGGTATCCTTTTATATTTTTTAAATCCTCCTTTTAATTATTCTTAATCTCTTTTTTCACCCATGGATAATTCCCCTAAATTAATATTTTTCTCATGAAAATAAAATCCCTTGATATTTTCACACACCTTTATTAAAAAATACTTTTTCTATTTATAAATATATTCCATATTCCTTCATATTATACCTTTATTTTCTCTTCATATATTTCCTTACAAAAATATAACCAAATATATTTTTGATTCATCAATAAAATATGAGTACATCGACCAAATAATGATTCCAAAGTATTCATATCTTGAAAATATAGGGAAATCACGTTTTATAGTATATCAATCGAAAAAATGATGTTTCATTTTTTATCACAATCATTTCCTAGCCTAAGAAAACACGTCAGTGTTTTATCTATCACGTGACATGGCCTCAGGTGTACATACTTATATACCAAAGGTTGCTAACTAGTGGTGAAGGAATAAATCATACATTGGAGATATTATAATCTCAATTAAATAATAATTAGTAAAAATAAAATACCAAAGAAACATCTATAACTAATCATCATAGTACAAAAAATAAATGAAAAATATCCATTTTATAGAAAATGAAATGTTTTCATAGAAGAATACATCACAACTGGTCATCCATTATGTCTATCACTAATACAATGACAAAAATAAGTATATATATAATGAGGGCCTAATAATATCCTTGAGCCTCTCCTTATCCTATACTATAATACTCATTATGATACCCATGATTAATCCACTATATAACTTGTGGTTAACTTATAATAATAAATAAGGTTTGCACATGCACCAGAGTGCTCGTACAGGGTGTGATAAATACATCTCGTTAGGGTATCAATATATTATATGAATATACATCATCATATATGATATTATAAATAGACTAAATAAATGATAGAAACTAAAAATGTGAATTATGAAATTAGTTTTTAAAAAACCACTAAGAAACGTTCCATCCATGCTTTCGACAATTCTAGAAAATAAGTCCTCTCATGCCAAAGATTCGGGCCTATACATGAAGTTATATGGTAGGTTTACATTCCAAACCTCAAAACATAAACAATTATATAGGGTAGTGTGTCTTACTATGTCACGACCATTACCCTTACATTCAGGTATGGTTCCACACCAGGACCAGACCACTACCATCTCACTCAAAGTAGGGCCCATGTCAATGCATTCTCACTCAAGTTAAGACTATAAATCAATTCAAATACCAAATCAGAATCTTGAACCTACCATCTCACTCAAGTAGGTCCCTACAAAAACCTTATCACTCAAGGTGAAGTCATGCATCATGTCATGGAACAAATATTCTCACTCAATGGGGTCTATTCAAGAAACTTCTCACCCAATGTGTGGCTACACATCCACATCACAACCTCTATATTCTCATCCAAGGTAGGGTCTTATATGACATATTGACCAGTATATTATCACTCACGGTATGGTCCTATATCATATCTCAACCACTACCTTATATATCAATTTGGGGTCATGTAACACTTCGCAACCACTATATTATCCCACTAGATTGGTCTATATCTCATCCTGACCACTTATTTAATACTCAAGGTAAGGTCCAATCTCACATTCCAACCACTACCTTATCATTCAAGGTAGGTTCATGTATCATGATCTAAACATTAACTTATCACTAAAGGTAGTGTCCTACCAATACATTATCACACAATGCAAGGCCATCCAACTATTATCACCATACAATACACAAGAAACTAGTCAAATAAATGAAAACACAAATAGTCCACCACAACCCACCCTGTAAACTCACTAGCTTATGGCCTGGGTATTAGTCACTCAAGACCTAACCCCATAAATCAAAGAATAAGAAATCATAAATTAAGTCTCATGGTATATTATCTCAATAAAACCTCATTCTCACATGCATAACATGTTGATCCTCTTTGGATTATCATCTTTCAACTGTGGATATATACTAGGTTCATTAAATCTAACTAGGCTTATATTCATCATTACCAGTATGAACTCATCTTCCTATGGTTAATCCTTATCCTGTAGGCCCTACCTGACATATGCCCCAATTGGTTGGTCTATGTCCTCTTCTAATTCCCATATCCTAAATCAGTCTCGCAACCCATTGTTCATATTAAGGTAATTAGCACTAAATCACTTGGAAATCCACCTCCAAGTCACTATGACAATTATCACCACACACTATTTGGTACAATTTCACATAAACCTTAGCGATATTTTATATCATTCATCAAAATGAAACCCTCTCCATCAAACCATGTCTATCTTCATAGTGATTATCATTATTATGGAACTCACTAAGTCTCTAATCAATACTGAGGACTATGTTTCTCACCAAACATAAAATGTACATCAATCTCACCTATCAGCACTAGGCCTAAGACTTTATTTCCTTCCCAACAAGACCTAGATAACCAAACTATCTACTTTTATCTCATCACATTCACATGGAATATCTTGGGACACTTTTAAACTCAATAAAAATCATCGTACCCTTGAATACATATTCTTTAGGTGATTCAAAAATATCCAAAGTACAAGGGAGAACATGTTCCATCTATAAAAATATTGAATACATTCTACATCTATTACCTACGGTATTCATGGTCCGTATACCTTTACTAGATTCCCAATTATCATGAAGGAATGCACATTCTTGCCCCAAAAGAAATATGGTTTAGTATTATAAGCCCCACCAACCTCATCATATTGTAACAATCAACATGATTCACTACTCATCCTTATCTAAGCCCTTATTTTCCGCATAAAATCTTCTACCAACACTCAATCCCCTATCTCAAAACCTAACATAAAAAATAATTAATTAATAAATTTCAGAATTTAGTATTTCACATCAAATAAAGAAGAATAATTACCTAAATCACACCAATAAAATTCCACATCATTGAAATTACCCAAATCGTCATGAAATCCTCCTACAAAAACCAAATATAGACAAGACACACAAAATCCCTATAGTTTCATGTCAATTACACCATTATTAGGAGGAATAAACATCAAAACCCTAGACTAGAGGAACCCTAGTAAGTGTTTAATAAATGAGAAAATAAAGAAGGGGATGATAGTAATAACATACTCAAATCAATCATGCAAACACCTCCAAATTGACCCCCACCAAAGGTGGTCAAAGGATATAAGAACGGGAGAATGTTTTCTAAAAATATCTTTCCAGTAACCCATGTTCATCCTAAATCCAAAGGGAGGTGTAGCTAAAATATTTGGTCTACCCTTTTTAAAAAATATATAATGGTACCTATAAGTGTGTGACCTATATGGGTCATGATGTAATACCTTACCAAGGGAATATGTCAATATGTAGCCCCTTGGAATGTTTTTTGAGGCATCTACCATGAACAAAACCAATAACTCTATGGTCTTACCCTCATGGAATGACACCTATGGTCCTGGAATGTTAAAACCACTCTAGACAGAACCAAAATACCTATTCCCTATCATCCATAGGATTTCCTCCTACTTCACAATGTAGATTATCCTTCATAACCATGACCTCTACACTTTATTTCGAGATATCCATTGTTGGACCTACCTTCATGGTGTGGCCAAAGGTTTTTTTAAACCATTCTAATGAGAAATCTCAAAAATTAAATACATGAGAGTTATCAATTCCATATGTAAGATCCACTATCATGGTGTGACACCCAAGCCATAGTGTGACCCAAAACATATTGGTATTTCCATTGGTGTAAAACCCCTCACAAAATCGCTACCATTCCAGGAAACCTGTAGAAACCCAAATCTTGATGTACATGGACATTACGTTACTTTTGCGGAATACTTAATACATAACAGAAACAGACACACAAGGATTGTAATAGTTTACTGTCTTTGGAAACTTGGAACGTAATCTTCTAATCGTGGTGAAAGATTTTCAACATCTCCCATAAAGATCTTCCACTTTTTTTCTTACCTAAAACCTTTCTTTATATCCTGGGGAAAAGAAAACATAAAAAGGGTGAGCTTAAATGCTCAGTAAGGGTAATCATGGATAAAATAAAACATACCATATACATTTGAACTTAAAAACATGAACATAATGTTTAAACAACAAAAGCTTGAGAAATGACATAAAACATGGAAGTATGTAAGGCATAGATCAAAAAGAAACATTATGAATGGTAAAATAACATGGGAATAAAACATGTAATTTTGGCAACCATTAAGCACATGATATGATTTCCATAGTAGCCAAGGCATTGCCGCCAAGACCATCTTAGTGGACAAAGTCCCTTTCTGAATCGAGTTCACTCCTCGTTCCAGTCCTGTATTACTGAACTGGTTTAACTTTCCGTTCCAGCCATGTCTATCTCATGAGATATAAATCTTTACCCAATGCATTGGAGGGAGATATAAGTCCCACCCATCTCATAATTAAATCATTCTTACTTGTTCCACAAAATAAACATACATCATTCATAATAACCCAACGAATAAAATGGGTTTCATTAACATCGTCCCATCATCACATAATCCATATAAAAGAAATGAATATCATTTAATAATAAGAAAAGTGAAACCATGTCACTCATAGTGACATTACACTTGAAACATACACATATGAAATAATTTCATCTTAGATGCAAAATGGTTTTGATAAAACACTTGTAATAAATTCTTGTGGAAAATATACTTTCTTTTTCAAAATCAATTTATTTTCACAAAAAGTCATGCAATTTTAAAATAAAGAGATTTTGTTGAAAATAGTCCTGAAATCTTTTGGAGGAAGCTTCATGAAATAAGGATTTATAAAACCATAAAAATCCGTTTGTGCTGTATAAGTTAAAAAAACATTCTTTTCATACTTTTGCCGGAAAAGTCAAAAAGTACCTCATAACGTAAACAAAAGAAAGATTCCTTAGATACCATGTAGTAAAATTCAAAATTGGTTAAAAAGTAATTTAAACATCCATGAAAAAACTTTTATAAAACATGGACATGGATGTAGAAATAACCCCAGTAAACACTTACGAATAAGCAATCTCGGATAAAAATGAGATTTGCACAATTGTCCCTTACCTTAGGTCTGATATGCTTTGTACGTATCCAAACCTCCTGTATAATTATTTAAATAATGTTATTGACTTATTATAGAATCAGATTAATTGTTATGATATCATATATGGTTCACTTATGACTTTATATTACCCGTTCTTTTGTAAATTCCATGTTAAAGAGCATTTTGGGTAAAATCATTTCATTTGTCATCCGTGTTTTGACTTGTAATTATTCATATGATTACTTAGATCATGATTACTTAAATAAAAAATGTAAAACATGATTTATATATAATATATATTCAGAATATACAGATAGGTAATAGATCGATAAATGGAAAGAAATACACCGTTCATGGAGACGGTAGGCCGTACGTACGCATGAACGTTGTTTTCGTTTCCTCATTCAATTGATTGGAATTAACTGGATGACATACATATATATATATATACATAAATCCAGTATCATTATTATGTCATATATTTCTTGATTACTTATTATATATAATTTATAATCATTTATGAATGGTTAATCATTGAGAATGAATCTCATCGCATCGTGGAGACGGTATTCCGTACGTACGCACGAGCGATGATATCGTTCCCATGATCGTCGAATTTTATTGGAGTGTATGTTTACTATTACAGAATCATTATCACTTTACAAAAATAATATATAGTTATTATTTACACCATTATACCCATCCAAGTATGGTGGTGGTGGAAAATAGATTACACAATGGCGTGGAGACGGTATTCCGTACGTACGCACGCACGGTGATTTCATTTTCCATAGGATGGATAGATGGTGAAATAGGGTTGTTTAATACTTATAATAACATATAAGTATATGAGTGATACTGATTTTATTACATCATAATAAAACAACCTAAGAAGAAGACATGGAAGAAGAAATAAAGGTGAAAGAATCGGTAACGGAAATTACCTCTTCTTTGAAGCGCCTCTTTGAGACCTCCTCTTAGGGCACTAAAATTGGTCTTTGAAGACGACCAGGACCTCTAGGATGTTTCTAGGGAAGTGGGGAAGAGAATTGGTCAGGGTTTGGCTGAGCTTGAAGGCTCAAATTGGTGTGTAGAAGAGAGGGAGGAGGTTCCCTTTTATAAGGGAGGAGAGGGGCACCTTTGGAATTCTTAAAAATATTAATTATTAATAAATCTAACCCCATTTAAAAACCTCAAAAATGACTCATATTCGAATGTTAGATGCGATAGGGTTTTAATCACATTAACCAATCAAATTTAGACATTTTTGGATCTTATTTTAAACCTTATCATTTTGATTTATCCTTATTTAATCTATTTAAGTTTATTTATGGTAATAAAATTCTAAATTTTAAATTATAAAAAATAATTAAATATTTTTTCTGAATTTTCTATAATTGTTTACTTTATGACATTATAGAACATATAAATTTAAATTTATAATTTTTAAATATTTTTGGGATTTTTAAACAATTTTATAATATGTTATTTTTATAAAATAACAATAGTGTCAATTTTGACACTATTCATTTATTTGAATTTAGATAAAATATATACAGAAGATATGTTCGAACTAAAAGCTTTAATGGATTCATAAAAGTTCATATGTATCTATAAAATTAGTGGATTACATTAAATAGTTAATATAATATTTATTTTATTATTTTTAAAACCATTTATTTGGTTTATCTCTTAATAAAATAATTATTACAACATTTTTGTATAATTATTTAATATGCTGATATGTTGCATAAAAAATAAAAATAAAATCCTATGATGAATTTAAATCTATTAACTTTCACAATAATACATTTACTCGAATTTATCATCTTAAAATCACAATATTTAAATTGTTATATTTATTAAATTATGAAGGTGACAATTTTGGCATCATTTAAAAGAAAATAATATAAGTGTCATAATCACTTTTATAAGGCTCCAAACAGTTATATATTAGGTAATTTGATGATTAAGGTGTAGATATACACTAACAATAAGTTTTGGTCAGGTTTGTGGGCCTTTTAATGGGTATTATTATTTCAATAAAAACTACATTACTTATTTCCCACTTAATAAATAATTTCTGTATCATTAATGTATCACCATTAATGAAAATTATTTAATCCATAAAAATTCTAAATCAATTATCATGATGTAGATAATTTTATTATATTTCTGGAGACTATTCATGTTCGAAGTTTTATGATGTTTATCACTAAATTAAAATTATTATACTTATAAGATTTAAGAGAGTGACATGTTGTCACTTTAATTGGTTTTAATAATAATTAAATTATTTTCATGGTCGAAAGTCCATAAAATGAATCTAATCTGACCCTTAGGTTATATGGGTATACTTTTAGCCATTCAATAGAATTTTTTCATGTGTTAGGGTAATTTTATAATATTATATTTACCCTTAATTACCCGATTTACCTTTAACTATGGTAAATAAAATTTACCATAGTTACTATTCATAATTCCCAAAAATAAAAAGTACCTTATTAACATAATTTGGATCCACTGATTCCAAATATGTAATCCATTTTTCCAAATTCAATACACAAAAGTTACAGAAATTAAATCAAAATTAATCCTGTTGTCGAAAGAAAACGAGTTTTTCTTTAAAACATTGCAAAAGATTGAATTGATTTAACCTACGAATTTAATATAAAATCAATGATAATGAAATACATTATATTAAATGGTAAAAATATATTCTATTTATACTTTAAAACCATTAAATATTATAATTTAACCATATAAATTATTGCGATGAAAAAAGTTGTTTTTAATTAAAATATAGCGTGTTTTCACTATTCATCAAAATTTGAAAGTTACCAGAATAATATGAAAAATTAATACAAAGTAAATTTTTATTTCTTGATTCCAAAGAAGAATTTTATTTTTTCAAATTGAACATATAAACATGTCAAAAACTAGATTTAAAGTGGGTGTGCCATCAAAAGGCGACAAAACTTCATTTTTTGAAAAATACTTATTTTACTCGAAAAATTTATTTTTTTCTTATACCATGTTCTAGAAAATGTGTAAGATGAATTATAATGTTATAAAATTAAAAATTTAGTTAATACTATTCATAACAGCTAGTTCATAATAATATTATAATAATATATCATTGTTTAGTAAAACCCGGTATTGCGTACAACACACGTTATCGAGGATGGTCGCGATTGCATGTAATGCAAGCCAAGTCAGGGTTGCGTGTTGTGCAAGAATCCTTCATTGTTTCGTATAACAGAACCCAACTATATTTCATTTATACATTTAATATATATATATATATATATACTCAATGTTGCGTAGAATAACTATTATCAAAATTGTGTGTAACACGATCCAAGAATAGTGTTGCGTATACTGCAAGCTAATACGGTGTTGCGTATAGCGCAAGGTAATCTAGGTGTAGCATAAAACACAAGACATTAATGAAATTAAAAGAATATTTTTCCTAAAATCTCGGGGTGTTACATTCTACCCCCCTTAAAATGAATTTCTCCCTCGAAATTCGTCGGGGTTATAAATGGTTTACTACTTGAAAGTTTGTTTAATAGAAACCCACATCGTAAAAAGGAATACCAAAACATGGCTTTAAAAACTAAAGTATGAAATGTAATGGTTACCCAAATTAACTCATCACTGGGTTTCCACGTAGGAGAACAAAGGTGAAAATTTGGATATGGAAGAAAAATCTAACCATCAAGTTCTGATGGAGAGTTGTAGAGAACATGGCTATGAAAAAGCCAACAATCACAAAGCTATTGATTTGTGATGATTTAAGGTACCATCTGATTCATCGGATATAAGGGAACTAGGACAACATTTTTGGTTTTCAAAATCATTTCCCTAAAGTTGATGAATTAAAAGAAATACTTGCATGATTTTGGTACAATATCACTTTTGTTCGTGAATTGAACAATTTACACTTCATCCCTTAAAGAAATGAAGTTGAATTTGTTATTCGTGATGTGTTAGCAGATCATGTGATAGAATGATGGTTCATTCCATCTCTTTCAAACAAAAGGTTAGCAAAAGTCATAAGTCCATCTTATGGTTAGATTAATTGTATATGGTTCCAAAAATGAACTTATACTTCATATATCATACCGCTTAATAAAATAAAACTAGTTTCTACTAACCAGGGACTTCCTGTAGGCTAGTGGTAGGCGATAAAGGCTAGTCGTACTTCGGTTGTGGGTTCGATTCCCACAGCCTTGTCTGACGCGATGGGCTACCGCCCATCCTGCAGGTTGTCCTTTTTCTAAAACTATATTACTATAACATCCCATCAATAATATCGAAAAAACTTCTATCCTTAAACAATACTAACTTATGTCCAACATAATCCATTCCAATCTTTAGGCTTATCCATAATACTGCAGTCCACTCTCATAATATAGTGAAAACGATTACCAGAGATTTAATACCATCGTTGATCCCCACATATCATAAGATATGTCTTGCTGGTCACATTCCAAACATTCGAAGGCCTTAATCATGTATTCTCTTGAAAAATGAATACCCATTAAACCTTAGTGAAAACATGAATGCAGTTAAAAGTTAACACTTTCCACATACCAAAATCCTCAAAATTATATATACTCAAACCATGATATCACTTAGTCCTTATATCAATCATGAGCTCATGAATACAATCAAACATATCATTATCTTCTTATTTCTTCATTATGCGCATATCATCTACTTTACAAAAATATCTGAATAACCTTCCATGGTTACTGGTACCATTAAACATGTATTTTTAAATACTTCTAGGAAAAACAATAGTGTAAAAATTCTTAGATGATTCTTTATTCCATAGTACCATTAACTATACAACATAACTCTCGATAAACATACAATCATTCCACTACCTTCTAAAACAAATGAATGAGCTTCAAAACTTCTTTCATCTCATATATCATTTGTATCTTCCTCATAATCATCCACATAAATACTACCCATATGACCATGCTAATTATCTTCATGAGATTTTCCATTAGGGCATTGGTTTGCATAATGCCCGTACATTCTACATTTAAAACATCTAATCATTGTTGATGTCATAGTAATACCATTATCCTTGTCCATGGTGTTAACTGAACCTTTTCCTTTGCACTTACTGGCTTTGTGTCCTTTTCCACACCCAAAGCATCTTCCAGTTCCTTTGAAAAAATCTCCCTGATGCCTCTTCCCACATGATTTACATGAGGGAAATTGAACTTTCTTTCCTCTATGATCATCATGAAACTCCATATTTCTCTTATTATCTAAGTCGGGAAACTTACCAAAGTTGAGATTATTGATCATATTATGAGATTGCTGATTAGGCATAGTAATGATGTTTGGACTTCCAGATCCCATTTCATTTGGTTTCTCATGAAGAAAATCATTCCATTGCCTATCATATCCTCCATTATCGTGAATCTTCCTGTATCAAGCCATTTTCTAAAACCCAAAAATAATAGTGTGACAGGAAAAAATCATGCTAGGGAAAACAACATTGTAAAGGGGGAGTGTCCTCAGTATCTAACATCTTAGTTTAAATTCTATGATCGTTACCGTAGTTCTAGGACTATATCCTATTCGTATACTTATCCTTAGGGACATCCCGAGACATACCTTAGAAATATCTCTAGGGATCTCACTAACATTTTCGCATCCTAGTTTCCAATGGTTGACTAAACCTTTCCTCTGATACCAACTGTAGAAACCCAAAGCCTGACGTACATGGACATTACATTACATTAGTGGAATACTTAATACATAACAAAAACAGACACACAAGGATCGTAATAGTTTAGTGTCTTTGGAAACTTGGAACGTAATCTTCTAATCATGGTGAAAGATCTTCAACATCTCCCATAAAGATCTTCCCGTTTTTTTCTTACCTAAAACCTTTATTTATATCCTGGGGAAAAGAAAACATAAAAAGGGTGAGCTCAAATGCTCATTAAGGGTAAACATGGATAAAATAAAACATACCATATGCATTTGAACTTAAAAACATGAACATAATTTTTAAACATCAAAATCTTGAGAAATGACATAAAACATGGAAGTACGTAAGGCATAGATCATAAAGAAACATTAAGAATGATAAAAGAGCATGGGAATAAAACATGTAATTGTGAAAACCATTAAGCACATGATATGATTTCCATAGTATCCAAGGCATTGCGGCCAAGACCATCTCAGTGGACAAAGTCCTTTTCTGAATCGAGTTCACTCCTCGTTCCAGTCCTGTATTACTAAACCGGTTTAACTTTCCGTTCCAGCCATGTCTATCTCATGAGATATAAATCTTTACCCAATGCATTGGAGGGAGATATAGGTCCCACCCATCTCATAATGAAATCATTCTTACTTGTTCCACAAAATAAACATACATCATTCATAATAACCCAACGAATAAAATGGGTTTCATAAACATCATCCCATAATCACATATTCCATATAAAATAAATGGATATCATTTTATAATAAGAAAAGTGAAACCATGTAAATCATAGAGACATTATAATTGAAACATACACAAATGAAATAATTTCATCTTAGATGGAAAATGGTTTTGATAAAACACTTGTAATGAATTCTTGATGAAAATATCATTTCTTCTTCAAAATCAAATTCTTTTCACAAAACGTCATGCAATTTTAAAAGAAAGAGATTTTTTTGAAAATAGTAATGAAATATTTTGGAGGAAGCTTCATGAAAATAAGGCCTTATAAAAGCGTAAAAATACAATAGTGCCGTATAAGTTAAAAAACATTCTTTTCGTACTTTTGCCGAAAAATTAAAAAAGTACCTCGTAACATAAACAAAAGAAATATTCCTTACATACCATGTAGTAAAAGTAAAAAATGGTTAAAAAGGACATTAAAAATCCATGAAAACACTTTTATAAAACATGGACATGGATGATAGAAATAACCCCTGTAAACATTTAAGAATAAGCAATCTCGGATAAAAATGAGATTTGCACAATTGTCCCTTACCTTAGATCTGATATGCTTCGTATGTATTTGAACCTCCTGTATAATGATAAAAATAATTTTATTGACTTATTAAAGAATCATATTAATTGTTATGATATCATATATGGTTTACTTATGACTTTATATTACCCGTTCTTTTGTAAATTCCATGTTAAAGAGCGTTTTGGGTAAAATCGTTTCATTTGTCGTCCCTGTTTTGACTTGTAATTATTCATATGATTACTTAGATCATGATTACTTACATCTAGAATGTAAAACATTATTTATATATAATATATATTCAGAATATACATATATGTAATAGATTGATAAATGGAAAGAAATACACCGTTCATGGAGACGGTAGGTCGTACGTACGCATGAACGTTGTTTTCGTTTCCTCATTGAATTGAATGGAATTAATTGGATGACATACATATATATATATATATACATAAATACAGTATCATTATTATGTCATATATTTCATGACTACTTATTATATATACTTTATAATCATTTATGAATGGTTAATCATTGAGAATGAATCTCATTGCGTCGTGGAGACGGTATTCCGTACGTACGCACGAGCGATGATATCGTTCCCATGAACGTGGAATTTTATTGGAGTATATGTATACTATTACAGAATCATTATCACTTTATAATAATCATATATAGTTATTATTTACACCATTATACCCATCCAAGTAAGGTGGTGGTGGAAAATAGATTACACCACGGTGTGGAGACGGTATTCCGTACGTACGCACGCGCGGTGATTTCATTTTCCGTAGGATGGATAGATGGTGAAATATGATTTTTTCATACTTATAATAACATATCAGTATATGAGTGATACTGATGTTATTACTTCATAATGAAACAACCTAAGAAGAAGAAGTGGAAGAAGAAATAAAGGTGAAAGAATCGGTAACGGAAATTACCTCTTCTTTGAAGCGCCTCTTTGAGACCTCCTCTTAGGGCACTAAATTTGGTCTTTAAAGACTACCAGGACCTCTAGGATGTTTCTATAGAAGTGGAGAAGATAATTGGGCAAAGTTTTTCCGAGCATGAAGGCTCAAAGTGGTGTGTGGAAGAGAGGGAGGAGGTGCCCTTTTATAAGGGAGGAGAGGGGCACCTTTGGAATTCTTAAAAATATTAATTTATAATAAATATAACCCCACTTAAAAACCTCCAAAAATGACTCATATTAAAATATTAGATGAGATAGGGTTGTAATATTATCAACCAATAAAATTTAGGCATGTTTGGATCTTATTTTAAACCTTATCATTTTGATTTATCCTTATTTAATCTATTTAGGTTTATTTGTGGTAATAAAATTCTAAATATTAAATTATAACAAATAATTACCTATTTGTTGTGAATTTTCCATAATGTTTTACTTTATAACATTATAGAACATATAAATTTAAATTTATAATTTTTAAATATTTTTGTGATTTTTTAAAAAAAATTAATATGTTATTTTTATAAAATAACAATAGGGTCAATTTTGACACTATTCATTTATTTGAATTTAAATAAAATATATACAGAAGATATGTTCGAACTAAAAGATTTAATGGATTCATAAAAGGTCATATGTTTCTATAAAATTAGTGGATCACATTAAATAGTTCATATAATATTTATTTTATTATTTTTAAAACCATTTATTTGGTTTATCTCTTAATAAAATAATTACTACAACATTTTTGTATAATTATTTAATATACTGATTTGTTTCATAAAAATTAAAAATAAAATCCTATGATGAATATAAATATATTACCTTTCACCATAATAATTTTACTCGAATTTATCATCTTAAAATCACAATATTTAAATTGTTATATTTATTAAATTATGAAGGTGACAACTTTGGCATCATTTAAAATAAAATAATATAAGTGTCATAATCACTTTTATAAGGCTCTAAACGGTTATATATTATTTAATTGGATGCTTACGGTGTAGATATATACTACCAATAAGTTTTGGTCAGGTTTGTGGGCCTTTTAATGGGTATTATTATTTCAATAAAAACTATATTACTTATTCCCCACTTAATAAATAATTTCTGTATCATTAATGTATCACCATTAATGACATATATTTAATCCCTAAAAATTCTAAATAAATTATCATGATGTAGATAATTTTATAAGAGTTATGTAGACTATTCATGTCCAAAGTTTTATGATGTTTATCATTAAATTAAAATTAATATACTTATAATAATTTTGAGAGTGACATGTCGTCACTTTCTTTGGTTTTAATAATAATTAAATTATTTTCATGGTCAAAAGTCCATAAAATGAATCTAATCCGACCCTTAGGTTATATGGGTATACTTGTATCCATCCAATATAATTCTGGCATGTGTTAGGGTAATTTTATAATATTATATTTACCCTTAATTACCTGATTTACCTTTAACTATGGCAAATAAAATATACCATAGTTACTATTCATAATTCCCAACAATAAAAAGTAACTTATTAACATAATTTGGACCAAATAATTCCAAATATGGAATATATTTTTCCAAATTCAATACACAAAAGTTGTAGAAATTAAATCAAAATTAATCCCATTGTCGAAAGAAAATGGGTTTTTCTTTAAAACATTGCAAAAGATTGAATTAATTTATCCTACGAATTTAATGTAAAATCAATGATAATGACATAAATTATATTAAATGGTAAAAATATATTCTATTTATACTTTAAAACCGTTCAATATTATAATTTAACCATAAAAAGTATTGCGATGAAAAAAGTTGTTTTTAATTAAAATATATCGTATTTTTACTATTCATCAAAATATGAAAGTTACCAGAATAATATGAAAAATTTATCCAAAGTAAATTTTTATTTCTTGATTCCAAAGAATAATTTAATTTTTTCAAATTGAACTTATAAACATGTCAAAACTAGATTTAAAGTGGGTGCGCCATCAAAAGGCGTCAAAACAGCATTTTTTGAAAAATACTTATTTTACTCGAAAAATTTATTTTGTTCTTATACCATGTTCTAGAAAATGTTTAAGATGAATAATAATGTTATAAAATTAAAATTTTAGTTAATACTATTCATAACGGCTAGTTCATAATAATATTATAATAATATATCGTTGTTTAGTAAAACCCGGTATTGCGTACAACACGCGTTTTCGAGGAAGGTCACGATTGCGTGTAATACAAGCCAAGTCAGGGTTGCGTATTGTGCAAGAATCCTTCGTTGTTTCGTATAACAGAATCCAACCATATTTCATTTATACATTGAATAGATATATATATATATATACTCAATGTTGCGTAGAATAACTATTTTCAAAATTGTGTGTAACACGATCCAAGAATATTGTTGCGTATATTGCAAGCTAATACGGTGCTGCGTATAGCGCAAGGTAATCTTGGTGTAGAATAAAACACAAGACATTAATGAAATTAAAATAATATTTTTCCTAAAATCTTGGGGTGTTACATTCTACCCCCCTTAAAATGAATTTCACCCTCAAAATTCGCCGGGGTTATAAATGGTTTACTACTCGAAAGTTTATTTAATAGAAACCCACATTGCAAAAAGGAATACCAAAACATGACTTTAAAAACTAAAGTATGAAATGTAATTGTTACCCAAATTAACTCATCACTGGGTTTCCACATAGGAGAACATAGGTGAAAATTTGGATATTGAAGAAAAATCTAACTATCATGTTCTGATGGAGAGTGGTAGAGATAATGGCTATGAAAAAGCCAACAATCACAAAGCTATTGATTTGTGATGATTTAAGGTACCATCTGATTCATCGGATATAAGGGAACTAGGACAACATTTTTGGTTTTCAAAATCATTTCCCTAAAGTTGAGAATTAAAAGAAATACTTGCATGATTTTGGTACAATCTCACTGTTGTTAGTGAATTGAACAATTTCCACTTCATCCCTTAAAGAAATGAAGTTGAATTTGTTATTCGTGATGTGTTAGAAGATCATGTGACAGAATGATGGTTCATTCTATCTCTTTCAAACAAAAGGTTAGAAAAAGTTATAAGTCCATCTTATGGTTAGATTAATCGTATATGGTTCCAAAAATGAACTTATACTTCATATATCATACCGCTTAATAAAATAAAACTAGTTTCTACTAACCAGGGACTTCCTGTAGGCCAGTGGTAGGCGATAAAGGCCAGTCGCACTTCGGTTGTGGGTTCGATTCCCACATCCTTGTCCGACGCGATGGGCTGTCGCCCGTCCGGCAGGTTTTCCTTTTTCTAATACTATATTACTATAACATCCCATCAATAATATCGAAAAAACTTCTATCCTTAAACAATACTGACTTATGTCTAACATAATCCATTCCAATCTTTAGGATTATCCATAATACTGAAGTCCACTCTCATAATATAGTGAAAACGATTACTATATTTTTAATACCACCGTTGATCCCCATATATCATAAGATATGTCTTGATGGTCACATTCCAAACATTCAAAGGCCTTAATCATGTATTCTCTTGAAAAATGAATACCCATTCAACCTTAGTGAAAACATGAATGCAGTTAAAAGTTAACACTTTCCACATACCAAAATCCTCAAAATTATATATACTCAAACCATGATATCACTTAGTCCTTATATCAATCATGAGCTCATGAATACAATCAAACATCTCATTATCTTCTTATTTCTTCATTATGCGCATATCATCTACTTTACAAAAATATCTGAATAACCTTACATGGTTACTGGTACCATTCAACATATATTTTGAAATAATTTTAGGAAAAACAATAGTGTAACAATCCTTAGATGATTCTTTATTCCATAGTACCATTAACTATACAACATAACTCTCGATAAACATACAATCATTCCAGTACCTTCTAAAACAACTGATTGAGCTTCAACACTTCTTTCAGCTCATAAATCATTTGTAGTCTCCTCATCATCATCCATATAAATACTACCCATATGACCATGTGTATTCTCTTCATGAGATTTTCCAGTAGGGCATTGGTTTGCATAATGCCAGTACATTCCACATTTAAAACATCTAATCATTGTTGATGTCATAGCAATACCATTATCCTTGTCCATGGTGTTAACAGAACCTTTTCTTTTGCACTTGCTGGATTTGTGTCCTTCTTTTCCACACCCAAATCATCTTCCATTTCCTTTGAAACAGTCTCCCTGATGCATCTTCCCACATTATTTATATGAGGGAAATTGAACTTTCTTTACTCTATGATCATCATGAAACTCCATCTTTCTCTTATAATCTGAGTCGGGAAACTTACCAAAGTTGAGATTATTGATCATATTATGAGATTGCTGATTAGGAATAATAACGATGTTTGGACTTCTAGATCCCATTTCATTTGGTTTCTCATGAATAAAATCATTCCATTGTCTATCATATCCTCCATTGTCGTGAATCTTCCTGTTTCCAGCCATTTTCGAAAACCCAAAAAGATTAGTGTGAGAGGCAAAAATCATGCTAGGGAAAACAACATAGTAAAGGGGGAGTATCCTTAATATCTAACATCTTATGTTAAATTCTATGATCTTTACCGTAGTTCTAGGACTGTATCCTATATGTATACTTATCCTTAGGTAAATCCCTAGACATACCTTAGAAATATCTCTAGGGATCTCACTAACGTTTTCGCATCCTAGTTTCCAAAGGTTAACTAAACCTTTCCTTTGATACCAAATGTAGAAACCCAAAGCTTGACGTACATGGACATTACATTACTTTAGTGGAATACTTAATACATAACAAAAATAGACACACAAGGACCGTAATAGTTTAGTGTCTTTGGAAACTTGGAACGTAATCTTCTAATCGTGGTGAAAGATCTTCAACATCTCCCATAAAGATCTTCCCCTTTTTTTCTTACCTAAAACCTTTATTTATATCCTGGGGAAAAGAAAACATAAAAAGGGTGAGCTCAAATTCTCAGTAAGGGTAAGCATGGATAAAATAAAACATACCATATACATTTGAACTTAAAAACATGAACATAATGTTTAAACATCAAAAGCTTGAGAAATGACATAAAACATGGAAGTACGTAAGGCATATATCATAAAGAAAAATTAAGAATGATAAAATAGCAAGGGAATAAAACATGTAATTGTGGAAACCATTAAGCACATGATATGATTTCCATATTAGCCAAGGAATTGCTGCCAAGACCATCTTAGTGGACAAAGTCCCTTTCTGAATCGAGTTCACTCCTCGTTCAAGTCCTGTATTACTGAACCAGTTTAAATTGAAATTCCAGTCATGTCTATCTCATGAGATATAAATCTTTACCCAATGCATTGGAGGGAGATATAGGTCCCACCCATCTCATAATGAAATCATTCTTACTTTTTTCACAAAATAAACATACATCATTCATAATAACCCAACGAATAAAATGGGTTTCATAAACATCATACCATCATCACATAATCCATATAAAAGAAATGGATATCATTTAATAATAAGAAAAGTGAAACCATTTCAATCATATAGACATTACACTTGAAACATACACATATGAAATAATTTCATCTTAGATGGAAAATGATTTTGATAAAACACTTGTAATGAATTCTTGAGGAAAATATCCTTTCTTCTTCAAAATCAATTTCTTTTCAGAAAACGTCATGCAATTTTAATAGAAAGAGATTTTGTTGAAAATAGTTATGAAATCTTTTTTAGTAAGCTTCATGAAAATAATTCTTTATAAAGCCGTAAAAATCTGTTCGTGCTGTATAAGTTAAGAAACATTCTTTTCAAACTTTTGCCGGAAAAGTAAAAAAGTACCTCGTAATGTAAAAAATTGAAAGATTCCTTACATACCATGTAGTAAAAGTTAAAAATGGTTAAAAAGGACTTTAAATATCCATGAAAACACTTTTATAAAACATGGACAGGGATGATAGAAATAACCCCAGTAAACACTTATGAATAAGAAATCTCGGATAAAAATGAGATTTGCACAATTGTCCCTTACCTTAGGTCTGATATGCTTCGTACATATCCAAACATCCTGTATAATGATTTAAATAATTTTATTGACTTATTAAAGAATCATATTAATTGTTATGATATCATATATGGTTCACTTATGACTTTATATTACCCGTTCTTTTGTAAATTCCATGTTAAAGAGCGTTTTGGGTAAAATCGTTTCATTTATCGTCCGTGTTTTGACTTGTAATTATTCATATGATTACTTAGATCATGATTACTTACATCCCGAATGTAAAAAATGATTTATATATAATATATATTCAGAATATACATATATGTAATAGATCTATAAATTGAAAGAAATACACCGTTCATGGAGACGGTAGGCCGTACGTACGCATGAATGTTGTTTTTGTTTCCTCATTGAATTGAATGGAATTAATTGGATGACATACATATATATATATATAAATAAATCCAGTATCATTATTATGTCATATATATCATGATTACTTATTATATATAGTTTATAATCATTTATGAATGGTTAATCATTGAGAATGAATCTCATCGCGTCGTGGAGACGGTATTCCATACGTACGCACGAGCGATGATATCGTTTCCATGATCGTGGAATTTTATTGGATTGTATGTATACTATTACAGAATCATTATCATTTTACAATAATCATATATAGTTATTATTTACACCATTATACCCATCCAAGTAAGGTGGTGGTGGAAAATAGATTACACCACGGCGTGGAGACGGTATTCCGTACATACGCACGCGCGGTGATTTCGTTTTCCGTAGGATGGATAGATGGTGAAATAGGGTTGTTTCATACTTATAATAACATATCTATATATTAGTGATAATAATGTTATTACTTCATAATGAAACAAACTAAGAAGAAGAAGTGGAAGAAGAAATAAAGGTGAAAGAATCGGTAACGGAAATTACCTCCTCTTTGAAGCACCTCTTTGAGACCTCCTCTTAGGGCACTAAAATTGGTTTTTGAAGATGGCCAGGACCTCTAGGATGTTTCTAGGGAAGTGGAGAAGAGATTTGGGCAGGGGTTGACCTAACTTGAAGGCTCAAAGTGGTGTGTGGAAGAGAGGGAGGAGGTGCCCTTTTATAAGGGAGGAGAGGGGCACCTTTGGAATTCTTAAAAATATTAATTTATAATAAATCTAACCCCAGTTAAAAACCTCCAAAAATGACTCATATTAGAATATTAGATGAGATAGGGTTTTAATCGCATCAACCAATCAAATTTATACATTTTTGGATCTTATTTTAAACCTTATTATTTCAATAAAATCTATATTACTTATTTCCCACTTAATAAATAATTTCTGTATCATTAATGCATCACCATTAATGACAATTATTTAATCCCTAAAAATTCTAAATAAATTATCATGATTTAGATAATTTTATTATATTTATGTATACTATTCATGTTTGACGTTTTATGATGTTTATCACTAAATTAAAATTATTATACTTATAATATTTAAGAGAGTGACATGTTGTCACTTTCTTTGGTTTTAATAATAATTAAATTATTTTCATGGTCAAAAGTCCATAAAATGAATCTAATCCGACCCTTAGTTTATATGGGTCTAATTTTAGCCATCCAATATAATTTTGGCATGTGTTAGGGTAATTTTATAATATTATATTTACCCTTAATTACCTGATTTACCTTTAACTACGGTAAATAAAATTTACCGTAGTTATTATTCATAATTCCCAAATATAAAAAGTACCTTATTAACATAATTTGGACCCACTGATTCCAAACATGGAATAAATTTTTCAAAATTCAATACTCAAAAGTTTCAGAAATTAAATCAAAATTAATCCCGTTGTCAAAAGAAAACAGGTTTCTCTTTAAAACATTGCAAAAGATTGAATTGATTTAACCTACAAATTTAATGTAAAATAAATGATAATTACATAAATTATATTAAATGGTAAAAATATATTCTATTTATACTTTAAAACCATTAAATATTATAATTTAAACATATAAATTATTGCGATGAAAAAATTTATTTTTTATTAAAATATATCGTGTTTTTACTATTCATCAAAATATGAAAGTTACCAGAATAATATGAAAAATTTATCCAAAGCAAATTTTTATTTCATGATTCTGAAGGAGAATTTTATTTTGTCAAATTGAACTTATAAACATGTCAAAAACTATATTTAAAGTGGGTGATCCATCAAAAGGCGGCAAAACTGCATTTTTTGAAAAATACTTATTTTACCCGAAAAATTTATTTTGTTCTTATACCATGTTCTAGAAAATGTGTAAGATGAATAATAATGTTATAAAATTCAAAATTTAGTTAATACTATTTATAAAGACTAGTTTATAATAATATTATAATAATATATCGTCGTTTAGTGAAACCTGGTATTGCGTACGACACACGTTATCGAGGAAGGTCGTGATTGCGTGTAATGCAAGCCAAGTCAGGGTTGCGTGTTGTGCAAGAATCATTTGTTGTTTCATATAATATAATCCAACCATATTTAATTTATACATTTAATATATATATATATATATATATATATATATATATATACTCAATGTTGCGTAGAATAACTATTATCAAAATTGTGTGTAACACGATCCGAGAATAGTGTTGCGTATACTGCAAGCTAATACGGTGTTGTGTATAGCGCAAGGTAATCTTGGTGTAACATACAACACAAGACATTAATGAAATTAAAAGAATATTTTTTCATAAAATCTCAGGGTGTTACATTCTACCCCCCTTAAAATGAATTTCGCCCTCGAAATTCGTAGGGGTTATAATTGGTTTAGTACTTGAAAGTTTGTTTAATGCAAACCCACATCGTAAAAAGTAATACCAAAACATTGCTCTAAATACTAAAGTATGAAATGTAATGGTTACCCAAATTAACTCATCACTGGGTTTCCACGTAGGAGAACATAGGTGAAAATTTGGATATGGAAGAAAAATCTAACCATCAAGTTCTGATGGAGAGTGGTAGAGAACATGGCTATGAAAAAGCCAAAAATCACAAAGCTATTGATTTGTGATGATTTAAGGTACCATATTATTCATCGAATATAAGGGAACTAGGACAACATTTTTGGTTTTCAAAATCATTTCTCTAAAGTTGATGAATGAAGAGAAATACTTGCATGATTTTGGTACAATCTCACTGTTGTTCGTGAATTGAACAATTTCCACTTCATCCCTTAAAGAAATGAAGTTGAATTTGTTATTCATGATGTTTTAGTAGATCATGTGATAGAATTATGGTTCATTCCATCTCTTTCAAACAAAAGGTTAGCAAAAGTTATAAGTCCATCTTATGGTTAGATTAATCGTATATGGTTCCAAAAATGAACTTATACTTCATATATCATACCGCTTAATAAAATAAAACTAGTTTCTACTAACCAGGGACTTCCTATAGGCCAGTGGTAGGCAATAAAGGCCAGTCACACTTCGGTTTTGGGTTCGATTCCCACATCCTTGTCCGACGAGATGGGTTTCCACCCATCCTGCAGGTTGTCCTTTTTCTAAAACCATATTACTATAAAATCCCATCAATAGTATCGAAATAACTTCTATCCTTAAACAATAATAACTTATTTCCAACATAATTCATTCCAATCTTTAGGCTTATCCATAATACTGCAGTCCACTCTCACAATATAGTGAAAATTATTACCAGAGATTTAATACCATCGTTGATCCCCAAACATCATAAGATATGTCTTGCTGGTCACATTCCAAACATTCTAAGGCTTTAATCATGTATTCTCTTGAAAAATGAATACCCATTGAACCTTAGTGAAAACATGAATGCAGTTAAAAGTTAGCACTTTCCACATACCAAAATCGTCAAAATTATATATACTCAAACCACGATATCACTTAGTCCTTATATCAATCATGAGCTCATGAATACAATCAAACATCTCATTATCTTCTTATTTCTTCATTATGCGCATATCATCTACTTTACAAAAATATCTGAATAACCTTCCATGGTTACTGGTACCATTCAACATATATTTTTAAATACTTTTAGGAAAAAAATAGTGTAACAATCCTTAGATGATTATTTATTCCATAGTACCATTAACTATGAAACATAACCCTTTATAAACATACAATCATTCCACTACATTCTAAAACAACCGACTGAGCTTCAACACTTCTTTAAGCTCATATATCATTTGTAGTCTCCTATTCATCATCCACATAAATTCTACTCATATGACCATGCTGGTTCTCTTCATGAGATTTTCCATTAGGGAATTGGTTTGCAAAATGCCCGTACATTCCACATTTATAACATCTAATTATTGTTGATGTTGTAGCAATACCATTATCCTTGTCCATGGTGTTAACTGAACCTTTTCCTTTCCACTTACTGGCTTTGTGTCCTTCTTTTTCACACCCAAAGCATCTTCCAGTTCCTTTGAAACAATCTCCCTGATTCCTCTTCCCACATGATTTACACAAGGGAAATTGAACTTTCTTTCCTCTATGATCATCATGAAACTCCATCTTTCTCTTATTATCTGAGTCGGGAAACTTACCAAAGTTGAGATTATTGATCATATTATGAGATTGCTGATTAGGCATAATAACGATGTTTGGACTTCCATATCCCCTTTCATTTGGTTTCTCATGAAGAAAATCATTCCATTGTCTATCATATCCTCTATTATCGTGAATCTTCCTATTTCCAGCCATTTTTTAAAACCCAAAAATAATAGTTTCAGAGGCAAAAATCATTCTAGGGAAAACAACATAATAAAGGGGGAGTATCCTCAATATCTAACATCTTAGGTTAAATTTTATGATCGTTACCGTAGTTCTATGACTGTATCCTATACATGTACTTATCCTTAGGGACATCCCCAGACATACCTTAGAAATATCTCTAGGGATCTCACTAACGTTTTCGCATCCTAGTTTCCAAAGGTTGACTAAACTTTTCCTCTGATACCAACTATAGAAACCCAAAGCCTAACGTACATGGACATTACATTACTTTAGTGGAATACTTAATACATAACAAAAAAAGACACACAAGGACCGTAATAGTTTAGTGTCTTTGGAAACTTGGAACGTAATCTTCTAATCGTGGTGAAAGATCTTCAACATCTCCAATAAAGATCTTCCCTCTTTTTTTTCTTACCTAAAACCTTTCTTTATATCCTAGAGAACAGAAAACATAAAAAGGGTGAGCTCAAATTCTTATTAAGGGTAAGCATGGATAAAATAAAACATACCATGTACATTTCATCTTAAAAACATGAACATAATGTTTAAACATCAAAAGTTTGAGAATTAACATAAAACATGGAAGTACGTAAGGCATAGATCAAAAAGAAACATTAATAATGATAAAATAGCATGAGAATAAAACATGTAATTTTGGCAACCATTAAGCACATGATATGATTTCCATAGTATCCAAGACATTGCTGCCAAGACCATCTTAGTGGACAAAGTCCCTTTCTGAATCGAGTTCACTCCTCATTCCGGTCCTGTATTACTGAACCGGTTTAACATGCCGTTCCAGCCATTTCTATCTCATGAGATATAAATCTTTACCCAATGCATTGGAGGGAGATATAGGTCCCACCCATATCATAATGAAATCATTCTTACTTGTGCCACAAAATAAACATACATCATTTATAATAACCCAACGAATAAAATGGGTTTCATAAACATCATCCCATCATCACATAATCCATATAAAAGAAATTGATATCATTTCATAATAAGAAAAGTGAAACCATGTCAATCATAGAGACATTACACTTGAAACATACACATATGAAATAATTTCATCTTATATGGAAAATGGTTTTGATAAAACACTTGTAATGAATTGTTGAGGAAAATATCCTTTTTTATTCAAAATCAATTTCTTTTCACAAAACATCATGCAATTTTAAAAGAAAGAGATTTTGTTGAAAATATTCATGAAATATTTTGGAGTAAGCTTCATGAAAATAAGGCTTTATAAAACCGTAAAAATCCGTTTGTGCCGTATAAGCTAAAAAACATTCTTTTCGTACTTTTGCCGGAAAAGTCAAAAAGCACCTCGTAACGTAAAAAAAAGACTCCTTAGATACCATGTAGTAAAATTAAAAAATGGTTAAAAAGGACTTTAAAAATCCATGAAAACACTTTTATAAAACATGGACATGGATGATAGAAATAACCCCAGTAAACACTTACGAATAAGCAATCTCAGATAAAAAATAGATTTGCACAATTGTCCCTTACCTTAGGTCCAATATGCTTCGTACGTATCCAAACCTCCTGTATAATGATTTAAATAATGCTATTGACTTATTAGAGAGTCATATTAATTGTTATGATATCATATATGGTTCACTTATGACTTTATATTACCCGTTCTTTTGTAAATTCCATGTTAAAGAGCGTTTTGGGTAAAATAGTTTCATTTGTCGTCCGTGTTTTGACTTGTAATTATTCATATGATTACTTAGATCATGATTACTTACATCCAGAATGTAAAACATTATTTATATATAATATATATTCAGAATATACATATATGTAATAGATCGATAAATGGAAAGAAATACACCGTTCATAGAGACGGTAGGTCGTACGTACGCATGAACATTGTTTTCGTTTCCTCTTTTAATTGAATGGAATTAATTGGATTACATACACATATATATATACATAAATCCAGTATCATTATTATGTCATATATTTCATGACTACTTATTATATATACTTTATAATAATTAATGAATGGTTAATCATTGAGAATGAATCTCATCGCATCGTGGAGACGGTATTCCGTACGTACGCACGAGCGATGATATCGTTCCCATGATCGTGGAATTTAATTGGAGTGTATGTATACTATTACAGAATCATTATTACTTTACAATAATCATATATAGTTATTATTTACACCATTATACCCATCCACGTAATGTGGTGGTGGAAAATAGTTTACACCACGGCGTGGAGACGGTATTCCGTACGTACGCACGCGCGGTGATTTCGTTTTCCGTAGGATGGATATATGGTGAAATATGGTTGTTTCACACTTATAATAACATATAATTATATGAGTGATACTGATATTATTACTTCATAATGAAACAACCTAAGAAGAAGAAGTGGAAGAAGAAATAAATTTGAAAGAATCGGTAACGGAAATTACCTCTTCTTTGAAGCGCCTCTTTGAGACCTCCTCTTAGGGCACTAAAATTGGTCTTTGAAGATGACCATAACCTCTAGGATGTTTTTAGTGAAGTGGAGAAGAGAATTGGGCAGGGTTTGGCCGAGATTGAAGTCTCAAAGTGGTTTTTGGAAGAGAGGGAGGAGGTGCCCTTTTATAAGGGAGGAGAGGGGCACCTTTGGAATTCTTAAAAATATTAATTTATAATAAATCTAACCCCACTTAAAAACCTCCAAAAATGACTCATATTCGAATATTAGATGATATAGGGTTGTAATCTCATCAACAAATTAAATTTAGACATGTTTGGATCTTATTTTAAACCTTATCATTTTGATTTATCCTTATTTAATCTATTTAGGGTTATTTGTGATAATAAAATTCTAAATTTTAAATTATAACAAATAATTACTTATTTGTTGTGAATTTTCCATAATTGTTTACTTTATAACATTATAGAACATATAAATTTAAATTTATAATTTTTAAATATTTTTGTGATTTTTAAACAATTTTATAATATGTTATTTTTATAAAATAACAATAGTGTCAATTTTGACACTATTTATTTATTTGAATTTAAATAAAATATATACATAAGATATATTCTAAATAAAAGCTTTAATATATTCACCAAATGTTATATGTATCTATAAAATTAGTGGATCCCATTAAATAGTTCATATAATATTTATTTTATTATTTTTAAAACCATTTATTTGGTTTATCTCTTAATAAAATAATTACTACAACATTTTTGTATAATTATTTAATATACTGATTTGTTGCATAAAAATTAAAAATAAAATACTATGATGACACTAAATCTATTAAATTTCACAATAATAATTGTACTCGATTTTATCATCTTAAAATCACAATATGTAAATTGTTATATTTATTAAATTATGAAGGTGACAACTTTAGCATCATTTAAAATAAAATAATATAAGTGTCATAATCACTTTTATAAGGCTCCAAATGGTTATATATTAGGTAATTGGATGTTTACGGTGTAGATATACACTACCAATAAGTTTTGGTCAGGTTTGTGGGCCTTTTAATGGGTATTATTATTTCAATAAAAACTATATTACTTATTTCCCACTTAATAAATAATTTCTGTATCATTAATGCATCACCATTAATGACAATTATTTAATCCCTAAAAATTCTAAATAAATTATCATGATGTAGATAATTTTATTATATTTATGGAGACTATTCATGTTCGATGTTTTATGATATTTATCACTAAATTAAAATTATTATACTTATAAGATTTAAGAGAGTGACATGTTGTCACTTTCTTTGGTTTTAATAATAATTAAATTATTTTCATGGTCAAAAGTCCATAAAATGAATCTAATTTGACCCTTAGGTTATATGGGTCTACTTTTAGCCATTCAATAGAATTTTGGCATGTGTTAGGGTAATTTTATAATATTATATATACCCTTAATTACCCGATTTACCTTTAACTATGGTAAATAAAATTTACCGTAGTTACTATTCATAATTCCCAAAAATAAGAAGTACCTTATTAACATTATTTAAACCCACTGATTCCAAATATGGAATCCAGTTTTCCAAATTCAATACACAAAAGTTGCAGAAATTAAATCAAAATTAATCCCGTTGTTGAAAGAAAACAGGTTTTTCTTTAAAACATTGCAAAAGATTAAATTGATTTAACCTACGAATTTAATGTAAAATAAATGCTAATGACATACGTTATATTAAATGGTAAAAATTATATTTATAATTTAAAACCATTCAATATTATAATTTAACCATATAAAGTATTGCGATGAAAAAAGTTGTTTTTAATTAAAATATAGCGTGTTTTTATTATTTATCAAAATATGAAGGTTACCAGAATAATATGAAAATTTTATCAAAGAAAATTTTTATTTCTTGATTCCAAAGAAGAATTTTATTTTGTCAAATTGAACTTATAAACATGTCAAAAACTAGATTTAAAGTGGGTGCGCCATCAAAAGGCATCGAAGCTGCATTTTTTGAAAAATACTTATTTTACTCGAAAAATTTATTTTGTTCTTATACCATGTTCTAGAAAATGTGTAAGATGAATAATAATGTTATAAAATTCAAAATTTATTTAAGACTATTCATAAAGGCTAGTTCATAATAATATTATAATAATATATCATTGTTTAGTAAAACCTGGTATTGCGTACAACACACGTTATCAAGGAAGGTCGTGATTGCATATAATGCAAACCAAGTCAGGGTTGCGTGTTGTGCAAAAATCCTTCGTTGTTTCGTATAACAGAATCCAACCATATTTCATTTATACATTGAATATATATATATATACTGAATGTTGTGTAGAATAACTATTATCAAAATTGTGTGTAACATGATCCAAGAATAGTGTTGCGTATACTGCAAGCCGATACGGTGGTGCGTATAGCGCAAGGTAATCTTGGTGTAGCATACCACACAAGACATTAATTAAATTAAAAGAATATTTTTCCTAAAATCTCGTGGTGTTAAATTCTACCCCCCTTAAAATGAATTTCAGCCTCGAAATTCGTCGAGGTTATAAATGGTTTACTACTTGAAAGTTTTTTTAATAGAAACCCACATCGTAAAAAGGAATACCAAAACATGGCTTTAAAAACTAAAGTATGAAATGTAATGGTTACCCAAATTAACTCATCACTGGGTTTCCACGTAGGAGAACATAGGTGAAAATTTGGATATGGAAGAAAAATCTAACCATCAAGTTCTGATGGAGAGTGGTAGAGAACATGGCTATGAAAAAGCCAATAATCATAAAGCTATTGATTTGTGATGATTTAAGGTACCATCTGATTCATCGGATATAAGGGAACTAGGACAACATTTTTGATTTTCAAAATCATTTCCCTAAAGTTGATTAATTAAAAGAAATACTTGCATGATTTTGGTACAATCTCACTGTTGTTCGTGAATTGAACAATTTTCCACTTCATCCCTTAAGGAAATGAAGTCGAATTTGTTATTCATGATGTGTTAGCAGATCATGTGATAGAATGATGGTTCATTCCATCTCTTTCAAACAAAAGGTTAGAAAAAGTTATAAGTCCATCTTATGGTTATATTAATTGTATATGGTTCCAAAAATGAACTTATACTTCATATATCATACCGCTTAATAAAATAAAACTAGTTTCTACTAACCAGGGACTTCCTGTAGGCCTGTGGTCGGTGATAAAGGCCAGTCACACTTCGGTTGTGGGTTCGATTCCCACAGCCTTGTCCGACGCGATGGGCTACCGCCCGTCCTGCAGGTTGTCCTTTTTCTAAAACTATATTACTATAACATTCCATCAATAATATCGAAAAAACTTCTATCCTTAAACAATACTAAATTATGTCCAACATAATCCATTCCAATCTTTAGGATTATCCATAATACTGTAGTCCACTCTCATAATATAGTGAAAACGATTACCAGAGATTTAATACCATCGTTGATCCCCATATATCATAAGACATGTCTTGATGGTCACATTCCAAATATTTGAAGGCCTTAATCATGTATTCTCTTGAAAAATGAATACCCATTGAACCTTTGTGAAAACATGAATGCAGTTAAAAGTTAACACTTTCCACATACAAAAATCCTCAAAATTATATATACTCAAACCATGATATCACTTAGTCCTTATATCAATCATGAGCTCATGAATACAATCAAACATCTCATTATCTTCTTATTTCTTCATTATGCGCATATCATCTACTTTACAAAAATATCTGAATAACCTTCCATGGTTACTAGTACCATTTGACATATATTTTTAAATAGTTTTAGGAAAAACAATAGTGTAACAATCCTAAGATGATTCTTTATTCCATAGTACCATTAACTATAAAACATAAATCTTGATAAACATACAATCATTCCACTACCTTCTAAAACAACCGACTGAACATCAACACTTCTTTCAGCTCATATATCATTTGTAGTCTCCTCATAATCATCCACATAAATACTACCCATATGACCATGTTGATTCTCTTCATGAGATTTTCCATTAGGGCATTGGTTTTCATAATGCCCATACATTACACATTTAAAACATCTAATCATTGTTGATGTCATAGCAATACCATTATCCTTGTCCATGGTGTTAACTGAACCTTTTCCTTTACACTTACTGGCTTTGTGTCCTTCTTTTACACACCCAAAGCATCTTCCAGTTCCTTTGAAACAATCTCCCTAATTCCTCTTCCCACATGATTTACATGAGGGAAATTGAACTTTCATTCCTCTATGATCATCATCAAACTCCATCTTTCTCTTATTATCTGAGTCGGCAAACTTACCAAAGTTGAGATTATTGATCATATTATGAGATTGCTGATTAGGCATAATAACGATGTTTGGACTTCCAGATCCCGTTTCATTTTGTTTCTCATGATGAAAATCATTCCATTGTATATCATATCCTCCATTATCGTGAATCTTCCTGTTTCTAGAAAATTTTCTAAAACCCAAAAAGAATAGTGTGAGAGGCAAAAATCATGCTAGGGAAAACAACATAGTAAAGGGGGTGTATCCTCAATATCTAACATCTTAGGTTAAATTCAATGATTGTTACCATATTTCTAGGACTGTATCCTATATGTATACTTATCCTTAGGGAAATCCCTAGACATACCTTAGAAATATCTATAGGGATCTCACTAACGTTTTCACATCCTTATTTCTAAAGGTTGATTAAACCGTTCCTCTGATACCAACTGTAGAAACCCAAAGCTTGACGTACATGGACATTACATTACTTTAGAAGAATACTTAACACATAACAAAAACATACACACAAGAACCGTAATAGTTTAGTGTCTTTGGAAACTTGGAACGTAATCTTCTAATCATGGTGAAAGATCTTCAACATCTCCCATAAAGATATTCCCCCTTTTTTTCTTACCTAAAACCTTTCTTTATATCCATGAGAAAAGAAAACATAAAAAGTGTGAGCTAAAATGCTCACTAAAGGTTATCATGGATAAAATAAAACATACCATATATATTTCATCTTAAAAACATGAACATAATGTTTAAACATCAAAAGCTTGAGAATTGACAAAAACATGGAAGTACGTAAGGCATAGATCACAAAGAAACATTAATAATGATAAAATAGCATGGGAATAAAACATGTAATTGTGGAAACCATTAATCACATGATATGATTTCCATAGTATCCAAGACATTGTTGCTAAGACCATCTTAGTGGACAAATTCCCTTTCTGAATCGAGTTCACTCCTCGTTCCAGTCCTGTATTACTGAACCGGTTTAACTTGCCATTCCAGACATGTCTATCTCATTAGATATAAATCTTTACCCAATGCATTAGAGGGAGATATAGGTCCCACCCATCTCATAATGAAATCATTCTTACTTGTGCCACAAAATAAACATACATCATTCATAATAACCCAACGAATAAAATGGGTTTCATAAACATCATCCCATCATCACATAATCCATATAAAAGAAATGGATATAATTTCATAATAAGAAAATTGAAACCATGTCAATTATAGAGACATTACACTTGAATCATACACATATGAAATAATTTCATCTTAGATGGAAAATGGTTTTGATAAAACACTTGTAATGAATTCTTGAGGAAAATATCCTTTCTTCTTCAAAATCAATTTCTTTTCACAAACTGTCATGCAATTTTAAAAGAAAGAGATTTTTTTGAAAATAGTGATGAAATCTTTTGGAGGAAGCTTCATGAAAATAAGGCTTTATAAAACTGTAAAAATCTGTTCGTGCCGTATAAGTTAAAAAAACATTCTTTTTGTACTTTTGCCGAAAAAGTCAAAAAGTACCTCGTAACGTAAACAAAAGAATGATTCCTTACATACCACATAGTAAAAGTCAAAAATGGTTAAAAATGACTTTAAACATCCATTAAAACACTTTTATAAAACATGGACATGGAAGATAGAAATAACCCCAGTAAACACTTATGAATAAGCAATCTCGGATAAAAATGAGATTTGCACAATTGTCCCTTACTATAGGTCCGATATGCTTCGTACGTATCCGAACCTCCTATATAATGATTTAAATAATGTTATTGACTTATTACAGAATCATATTAATTGTTATGATATCATATATGGTTCACTTATGACTTTATATTACCCGTTCTTTTGTAAATTCCATGTTAAAGAGCGTTCTGGGTAAAATCGTTTCATTTGTCGTCCGTGTTTTGACTTGTAATTATTTATATGATTACATAGATCATGATTACTTACATCCAGAATGTAAAACATGATTTATATATAATATATATTCCGAATATACATATATGTAATAGATCGATAAATGGAAATAAATACACCGTTCATGGAGATGGTAGGCCGTACGTACGCATGAACGTTGTTTTCGTTTCCTCATTGAATTGAATGGAATTAATTGGATGACATACATATATATATACATAAATACAGTATCATTATTATGTCATATATATCATGATTAATTATTATATATACTTTATAATCATTTATGAATGGTTAATCATTGAGAATGAATCTCATCGCGTCGTGGAGACGGTATTCCATACGTATGCACGAGCGATGATATCGTTCCCATGATCATGGAATTTTATTGGAGTGTATGTATACTATTACAGAATCATTATCACTTTACAATAATCATATATAGTTATTATTTACACCATTATACCCATCCAATTAAGGTGGTGGTGGAAAATATATTACACCACGGCGTGGAGACGGTATTCCGTACGTACGCACGCGCGGTGATTTCGTTTTATCTAGGATGGATAGATGGTGAAATAGGGTTGTTTAATAATTATAATAACATATCTGTATATTAGTGATACTGATGTTGTTACTTAATAATGAAAAAACCTAATAAGAAGAAGTGGAAGAAGAAATAAAGGTGAAAGAATCGGTAACAGAAATTACCTCTTCTTTGAAGCACCTCTTTGAGACCTCCTCTTAGGGTACTAAAATTGGTCTTTGAAGACGACCAAGACCTCTAGGATGTTTCTAGGGAAGTGGAGAAGATAATTGGGCAGTTTTTGGCCGAGAATGAAGGCTCAATGAGGTGTGTGGAAGAGAGGGAGGAGGTGCCCTTTTATAAGGGATGAGAGGGGCACCTTTGGAATTCTGAAAAATATTAATTTATAATAAATCTAACCCCACTTAAAAACCTTCAAAAATGACTCATATTCAAATATTAGAAGATATAGGGTTTTAATTGGATCAAACAATCAAATTTAGACATGTTTGGATATTATTTTAAACCTTATCATTTTGAATTATCCTTATTTAATCTATTTAAGTTTATTTGTGGTAATAAAATTCTAAATTTTAAATTATAACAAATAATTACTTATTTGTTGTGAATTTTCCATAATTGTTTAATTTATAACATTATATAACATATAAATTTAAATTTATAATTTTTAAATATTTTTGTGATTTTTAAAAAAATTTATAATATGTTATTTTTATAAAATAACAATAGTGTCAATTTTGACACTATTCATTTATTTGAATTTAAATAAACTATATACAAAATATATGTTCGAACTAAAAGCTTTAATGGATTCATAAAAGGTTATATGTATCTATAAAATTAGTTTATCACATTAAATATTTCATATAATATTTATTTTATTATTTTTAAAACCATTTATTTGGTTTATCTCTTAATAAAATAATTACTACAACATTTTTGTATAATTATTTAATATACTGATTTATTGCATAAAAAAATAAAAAAATAAAATCCTATGATGAATATATATCTATTACCTTTCACAATAATACTTTTAGTCGAATTTATCATCTTAAAATCACAATATTTAAATTGTTATATTTATTAAATTATGAATGTGACAACTTTGGCATCATTTAAAATAAAATAATATAAGTGTCATAATCACTTTTATAATGCTCCAAACGGTTATATATTAAGTAATTGGATGATTAAGGTTTATATATACACTACCAATAAGTTTTGGTCAGGTTTGTGGGCCTTTTAATGGGTATTATTATTTCAATAAAAACTATATTACTTATTTCCCACTTAATAAATAATTTCTGTATCATTAATGTATCACCATTAATGACAATTATTTAATCCCTAAAAATTCTAAATAAATTATCATGATGTAGAGAATTTTATTAGATTTCTGTAGACTATTCATGTTCGAAGTTTTATTATGTTTATCACTAAATTAAAATTATTATACTTATAAGATTTAAGAGAGTGACATGTTGTCACTTTCTTTGGTTTTAATAGTAATTAAATTATTTTCATGGTCAAAAGTCCATAAAATGAATCTAATCCGACCCTTAGGTTATATGGGTCTACTTTTATCCATCCAATAGAATTTTGGCATGTGTTAGGGTAATTTTATAATATTATATTTACCCTTAATTACCCGATTTACCTTTAACTATGGTAAATAAAATTTACCGTAGTTACTATTCATAATTTCCAAAAATAAAAAGTACCTTATTAACAAAATTTGGACCCACTAACTCCAAATGTGGAATCCATTTTTCGAAATTCAATACACAAAAGTTGCAGAAATTAAATCAAAATTAATCCCGTTGTCGAAAGAAAACAGGTTTTTCTTTAAAACATTGCAAAAGATTGAATTGATTTAACCTACGAATTTAATGTAAAATCAATGATAATGACATACATTATATTAAATGGTAAAAATATATTCTATTTATACTTTAAAACCATTCAATATTAAAATTTAACCATATAAATTATTTCGATGAAAAAAGTTGTTTCTAATTAAAATATAGCGTGTTTTTACTATTAATCAAAATATGAAAGTTACAAGAATAATATGAAAAATTTATCCAAAGTAAATTTTTATTTCTTGATTCCAAAGAAGAATTTTATTTTGTCAAATTGAAAATATAAAAATTTCAAAAACTAGATTTAAAGTGGGTGCGCCATCAAAAGGTGGAAAAACTGCATTTTTTTGAAAAATACTTATTTTACCCAAAAAATTTATTTTGTTCTTATACCATGTTCTAGAAAATGTGTAAGATGAATAATAATGTTATAAAATTCAAAATTTAGTTAATACTATTCATAACGTCTAGTTCATAATAATATTATAATAATATATCGTTGTTTAGTAAAACCCGGTATTGCGTACAACACACGTTATCGAGGAAGGTCGCGATTGCATGTAATGCAAGCCAAGTCAGGGTTACGTGTTGTGCAAGAATCCTTCATTATTTCGTATAACAGAATCCAACCATTTTTCATTTATACATTGAATATATATATATATATATATATACTCAATGTTGCGTAGAATAACTATTATCAAAATTGTGTGTAACACGATCCAAGAATCGTGTTGCGTATACTGCAAGCTAATACGGTGTTGCGTATAGCGCAAGGTAATCTTGGTGTAACATACAACACAAGACAGTAATGAAATTAAAAGAATATTTTTCATAAAATCTCAGGGTATTACAAAACCCCATGGTAATTTTGTGACATTCTTCCTCTACCTCATTGAACTCATCAAGGTCTAACTCTTCAACCTGTCCCTCATCATGGAAAAACCAATCCATGTCATAGTGTGATGAATCATGTGTAGTAAAAACGTCATGAAAGATAATATTGAACACACTAAAACATTCACTCAAGAACCCAAAACACCTATACACATACAAGAACATGTCCTTGAGATTCTCTAACACTCATAACATTGATCTAAATTTATATTTTTTAGACATCCCACACTCCATGATTAAAAATTCCAATTACCTCTGAATTTTACAACTCATAAAATCAAAGGTCTTTAAAAACTCCCCCACCCTAATTTTTTTCATCCTTGATAAGTTGATATAGTCCTCTAGAAATGATTCATAGCCTTCCTTGGTCATTAATTCACCACTAAACCATAATTATATATCATAGAACATCAAATGATATTTTTTTGTACAACTCCAAACACAAAATGTATTATTCAAAAAAAAGTTGAGATGACCACTCATCATTATTACCACCACCTCTATAGACTCAACCACAACTGTCAATCCTATACACTGAGGCATCAAAAATGGATTCATACTAAGGCTAATGGTACTCCCCATCATAATATTGTGGTCATAAAGGATGATTTTGGGTCATGGTGAACCCCACTATAAGAATAAGAAACCAATAAAATCCTTGTATGGTTTCATCAACATGATCAACGTGGTTTCTCATTACACACAAGCTTTCATAAAAACACATATCAAACCTCCTATGGCTGAATCTTCCCTTAAATACTCAACCACATCCATCAGTTCACCACCACATATTCTTATCTTGATACCTTAATTCTTTAAGTCATTGTAGAATCTACCAAATTCTCACATTGAATTAAAAAACCAACTCTATATGTAATTCAATGGGTAGGATCTCATCTAACCACACTCACTGTCATACCCACTTCAATAGAACTGGTGCATCTTTGACCCAACTCACTCTCAAATCACGTAAAATTCTATATCTTGATAGATAACGACACTCTAACTATATATATCACAACATCCAAGTCACAAATATGTTATTTTCTAATAACATATGAAAAATAGGATCTTCCTACACATTGGTATCCTAGTTTCATATCCACTAATAAGTCTCATATAATCCATGTCCCTTCTATGATGAGGGTTATGAATTTTTGATAAGTCAAATGATCCCTACCATTGAAGTATCCTTATCATAAACCTAATAAATTAAAATTAATTTTTTATAAGTAATATTATCTATCTATTACTAAATTTAATTACTAGATATTACTGCCATGCTCATACTTGAGCACCAATAAAAACCAATCATCACTACCCATTACCAGATCACCCATAACAATATCCTTGAGACTCCCTTAAATTCACCTACAATGAGTGTCACAATATATAATGTCCAATGGTGTGATCCTCACCATATGTATTACCTTACACCACTCCTCAAGTGGAATTCTTGACATTATCTAACATTTCATTTGTGTTACTTATCGTGAGCCACACTCACCCCATCTCTGAATTCCTAGGAAAAGGGAAAATCTTAGATCAAATGTACCACATTACTATAATACATTTATTATGCCTCTACTTAGAAATAAGTGACACCTCACATTATAATCAAAACCTAGGGTCTCCATACCCTCAATACATTCATAAAATTCATTGGTCCTCATCCCATACGTGATCATTAAATGAATCATAAAATTAATGGTCACCACACATAACTAGTTCATGATTTCCCTCTTGAATTAGTAATTTTCCTTAAAATCAATGAAAATACACACTATCATTCTCATGGAAAATTGATACTCCAATGAACCCTCTCATTGGTTATTACCCACTATTTGTCTCAGTCTCTTATAGTCAAAATAATATTTGATTATTTAGTCATAGTAAGCCATTGGAAACTAACTAAATCTAATTCCACCTATACGGTCACCCTATAGCTAAAAATAATTAAAAAATAGAAGTATCCACCCATGCTTGATGCATCATATATCTAAACATATTTGATAACCATCTACAAGGATAATCCTCCAATCGATCCTTCCCTTCAAAACTAAACATGAATAACAAATAACTCCCTTTAAATCATGAAATCCTAAAAAATTTCACATTCCTTTTCCTTAACCATATTTGGAGAATTCACATCCTCATCATATATGTTCCCATCCTTCATTTCAAATTAATCTAGTGCCTAAAATAACCCATAAAGGGACACTATACATTCATAACATGGAGGGATTGTATAGTAATCATCATTAAGAGATTCAATATAAGATCCAAATGAACTACCATCAGAGAGAAAATAATATTCTTCCACTGAGTCAATTCCACCAAAAATGTCTTAGGGAAATATCCATATATATTATTACTAACACTTTAAAAATATAAACCCCCTATTTTCAATGAAATCAATCAAATAAAATCACATTGGAATCATTTTAATCACACATTCAAAATATTACTCATATTCATAAACATTTAAATCCTATATGGAAAGATAAAAAACCACAAAAAATATCAAATACCCACATAATATTTGAATAAATATGTCTACTATATCATCAAAAACATAGAATAGAAATTTCATAACCCTTATAACCTTGTATTCTCACTATAAATATTTTTATGACTCACTAGTATAATGTCCATCACAAATAATGAAATTTTATTATTCCCTATATGACATATCCCAAATTCTAAGATAAAAGAAATACCTCTTTGATACCACTTTTTTTATACCCGAAACTAAGACCACTCTTTATTATCCCAATCATCACATGACATAAACTTGGGCATGCCTCCCCATATGATAGTGTTAATTAACTAGTGGAGAGGGCCTAAAAAATAAATTAGGGGGATTATTAACTCAATATAATAAAGCTAAATGATAATCAAATAACTATGAAACATCCATAATTAATTATCAAAGTATACATAATCAACGAAACATATCAATTATAAAATAAAATAAATTCCATTATATAATCATACGTTATAACAGATCACCCATAGTGTTGGTCACATATAAAATGAAAAAAAGGAAATTATGATTGACTACCATCTCAAGAATCTCCCCATCATAGTATTCAAAAAACTGTTGAGATTCCCTAACTCATTCCACTACAGAAAATATTCTCAAGTTGTAACCAAACATAATATCATCATTTGCACAAGAGTACCCATATATGGTGTGAAAAATACATCTCAGTAGAATATTACCATGGGGACCTAATATATATCATCATATAAATGTGTATAAATAGGGGAAATAAATGATATAAAATAAACATAAACATAGGATCATAGTTTTCTAAAATCCTATAAACCATCATTAATTTCCAATGGGGTTATATAAATTTATAAATTTAAAAAACAAAGATAGCCTTACTAAAAAAGTATGGTACTTGTTCATTTAGAGTGTCTAAACAAAATATATGGTCTGTATTCCCTAAATTATCTCTAGGGACTCCAAAAAATAGTGATTTCATTGGTTTGATAGAGAGAGAGAGAGAGAGATAAAGTAAGAGACAAATGCATATTGGTTTTTTGGAACTTAAGATTAAATTCTTGTTCGGTTATTTAGTTTTAGGTTTCTAGTGAAATTAGATTTTAAAAATTGAATTGATTAATTAATTTTGAGAATCATGGTAGATAATAGGCGGATTAAATGGTCATGGTATCCCCTACTCAATGTGAAAACCCACCCCCCCCCCCTTTACTATGGTTAGGTAATTCAGGCATTATCGAATCAAATTGTTCTCAATACAATTTTTAAACACGGTTTTGATAAATTACACAATGGACCTACCTCAATTTAGGGTATTCAGTTGCCCAATTATTAAACATTCCATTTATATTAAAATACAAATGTTCATGATTAAATCAAAATAAAGGAATTGGATATTTATTAAATAAATAGTATCAATCCAAAAGAATGAATAAGAAAGAAAGAAATATATAATAGAACCTACCCCCTTTGGAAACATAACCCCAGAACAAGTTGGGTTTTACCCCCTCAAACTAGTGGATAAGGAGTAATGGGTAAGGAAGAAATAAAATGAAAAAAAATGGAAAGGCAGAGATATAACTAGTGAGGACCATACAAAAAATAGCTTCTTTCTCTAAGCATTGATCTTTGGTTCTATCCTAGTAGTAGCATAAGAAAATATACCATTTATTTATAGACACTCATTGAGATAATGGAATTCAAGGACATTATTTTGAAAAAAAAGTGATTATGGGTGTTCCTTAGGTCATAATATAGGTTTCCATCCACTGTTATATACAATATGGCCATTTTTTGTCATCCTAACACACTCATATCTTTTCAATATTTCACCATGTGTATGTTTTGTGGACTTGAAATATTCATATACTATTTTTATGTTCTGTGTGTTTTCAGGGTGTGTAATTTTTACATGAGATGAATATTGAAAATCCATCTATAGAAGCTCTATTTCTCCCATATTCATTAGTTTTGTGTCCTGGAAGTCTTCCACATTCCATGACATAGTATTTTTCCTCCTAAAATTCTCCTCATTTTTATTCCTTTTCCAAATTTTAGATATATCTACAAATCACAAAACAAGGTAAACATTCCAAATATATAAAAAAGGAATTATATTATGATAAATACTGTATTAAAAAACCTTAATTCATATTCATGAAATAGTTGTATCAAAATACACCCACACATGAACTCATACTTGTTCTGAAGCATGGAATATCAACATAATACAAACGAAACTCACCTTACCATGACTTAAATTAAATTTTAATAAAATAAATTGATTAAATTGGAAACTATATGTTCAAAACTCAAACATATATAATTCTTAAACACTTGATTTTTCAAGGAAGGAAAATCTATCAACTATTTTACATTCCATCTTTTAAAATAGATAAGACTTTCCAATCATCCATTATAATTTTTCAATTCATTATTAATATGTATTCCATTTTTAAACATCACATGAATTTTCTAGTCATCATCATGTTTAATCTGTAAGTTGAGTTCAATATATACCTTAAGAACGTGTTACTTACCATAGGCCTACAACCATATAACATCTTCACCAAATAATGAAAGAGATCCCATTTAATCATGATGGATTCACTATTTTTGATCAAATAACTCTGAGGCTTAATGAAGGTAGTTAAATGATGTAAAAAAATTAAATATATAAAATAATGTTTGAACCTAAGGTGTAATTCAGGATATAAAAACATAAGATTAACATAAATTCCCATAAAAGATTTTATTTCTCCCCCCAAATATCAATGTGGTATCATGATACAAGTAAGAATAGTGAATGAGTCAACTGCTCTTTCTATTTTTTTTCAAATTTTTTCTTGTATTGTTTTATTTTTTATAATAAATCATTGAGTAAAATATAACATATATCACATAAACACATATGATCAAAATATCATTAGTCTAAATGTTATGATTTTTTATTCTCCCAAGACATAACTCATTTTTTATTAATATTTTTAACAATAGTGGTGAGTGATAAAATACAATTAAAATTACATAGCATCTACCAAGATAATAATTAAAATCCCCAATAATTCCTTATTGATGAAATATTTTCCCAATCACAATTTAAATTCTCTACACCACACATTTTCTTTTAAATATAATGAAATATAAATAAATGAAGGTAGTAATCAATAAAATAAGATTGTAACTTAGCTCATTTCCTAACAAGGATATTCATGGATTCTACATGCATAAAGATGATTAAATTAAGGTGGGTAGAAGGATAAAGGGTTATTCAAAAATAGTCTCTCAATCATTTTAAATGTTACTTTATTCATCCATAGCTTTGATAAGATGACAAAAAATATCTAGATGATACTTATTCGATATTCCCAAGAAATATACTAAATAAATAATGTTAAATATTTGGATTAGAGTATTTCATTTTAATGATACGAATGGTTGGGGAAAAAATAAAAGAAAATTCATAAAAACAATTAGATCAAGCAATAAAAAAAATTCAAATCATAGGAAAATTTCATAAAAATTTAATTTACAATGATTAATATGCTCTTTAACATCCTGATATTTCAAATGAAAAACCACATGCCTAACTCTATTAATTCATTCTCTAATTTTTCTCATTCAAATTTGTTGAAAAATAATTTTAAATTCATTGAAAGAGAATCATCCTAGTAATTTTATTTCTCCCAAATGTTTTTGAGTAGAGTAAGAATCAAGTGCGAACTTGAAATTGGTCGTTGAAGCATTAAATAAATTAAATGTGTGGAATATATTTTAAAAAATAATATATGAAATGCTTACTCCAATTTTAATGAATATTAGAACAAGGTTGTGCAGGTTATTCCTACATTATATTGATTATGTGAATTACTATCATGAATTTTATTTTATGGTTTTCACAATGTGAATGGGTTTCAAAACATATAATGATCCTGTATTTTCTTTTCCTTCTACATGATGACTATTTCCTGTCGAGGTATTGATGGTCCTAAAAAATAAAAATACATAACTGAATGTATATTCCATATTTATGAAATTTAAAATATTTATGGAAGATTTTATGTCACTAAAAATATAAAATAAATTAATAAAATTATTTAAAACTAAGGTTTACTCATTGAATAATTTTCTGTTTAACATTATTGGATCCATGTTACCCCTTTTAGCTTAGGTGGTGGATGGTAGGAATGATGTTACCTGATCCAAATCTAAAAAATTTTGAAGTCCTGATTCCTATATGTATATGGTTCCTCTCCCTTTTTATGAAACTATTATTATTCTTCCATTGGTTAAAACATTCTCAATTTCCATGGTATCAATACAATTGTTCTTCTCCCTTCATAAATAGCCAAATTGAAACTCGGTAGATACCGAAACATGTTCTAATTCTTTTAATTCATATTGGATGAATGTTCATCCACTATATTCATCTTTTTATAGAAATATTTACCATTATTCAGTTTTTCCCTAATTTTTTATTTACATTATATAGTATTCACTTCAACTCTTCTTTCATATACAATAGTCCCCCCATCCTCTAGCTTAATATTTTTGAGAATTTGTCAAATATTTCTTCGTAATTATTCATTGACCAGTTCAATTTGATATTCAATTATGATCCTCCAACTCCTAAACATAACTACCATTTTGAACATCAATTATTTCCCTTACCATATATAAGAACAGTCATCCCGTTATTATTGGGACCTTCCCCTCATCCATTTCCATCACCATAAAATCAATTTTAATACAAAGATGATGGAATCATTATTTTGAATTCAGGAACATCTTATTGTTTTACCATCTAGTTGATTCATAACTAAATTTTTTTGTATCTCTCTCATTCCAAATCTCTATAATATTTCATAAGACATTATATTTACACTAGAACCCAAATATCAAAAATCACTAACAAAAATATTAAAATAAATATTAATTTTAATTGAATAACTACATGTATCTATTTGAGTCTTTGTTAGGATTCTTTATAATATTTAAGAAAATTCCCCTATTAGTGGAATGGTGGATAATTCTCTGAGATTCTTTTTTTCGTCACCAACTACTTCATAAATGTTTTGTAGACGGGAATGTTTTTTATTACATCATCCAATGGGATGATGATATATATATTTTTGAAAATATTTAAGATTGTTTTTTTCATTCACCAATATTTACAAGCTTTAAACAATCCAGAAATAGTTTTAGTGGTTGGTATGGTAGTGGTGCTTCCTCTTCCTTAGGTTACTCAGATTTCCTATGATTTTCTTTCTAGGATACCCCTATTTGTTCATAATCATGTTTGGTTTATTCTATAACACCTCCTTTTATCTTCTTTCCACTTCTAATTAATAAAAATTTTATGTATTCTTGGGGATTATTGTATGGTAATCCTAGAAGTTCTCCACTTAGACTATATATATGTTTCTTGGAAATCCTACTAACTTGAGTTTCAAAGTTCCTCATTGTAGCTCAATGGTTTTTTGAGTAATCACTCAATTATCTAATTATATTTACTCTATCCTTTGAGTATGTTCTCAAATAACTAAGTGAATCTCATGTGGTGGACATAGAGGTTCAAAAGGTATCCTATATGGAAGTGAATTTTCTAGTTAGTGTTGGCCCTTTGTGTTGTTTTTGAAACCCATCTTATCTTAGTTGAAATATATGGCCTCGATTGGGATTTTTTTTGCGATTATCATGGCTTCCATCACTATGCATAATTATAATGATTAGAATACAAATTATTAATTTGTGTAAAAACATACATTGTGGGTTTTGATTAGCCATCATTACATCTATTTTCATTGACGTTAAATTAATTTTGGTTGAAACCCAGATATTTTCTTCCATGAGCACTCCTTTTTCTCACTCTTATCCTGAATATCATTGAAAACTATTTTTCAATATCTCATAAAATAAATCATATCTATCATATGGTTTCTTCCTCATAAGAAAACCTCATGTAGTATACTCAACTATAAAGTGATTTCGAAACAAAAATCCTTTGTAAGAAGTTTATATTAGAATCCAATTTTTGATTCCATAGTAAGAAAATCATCTTATCAAACCCGTAAATTTAACCACTGAATAATATAAATATTCCTTAGTAAATGACTCTGAATTTTGAATACTTACCCATAGATCCCTAGAATTATAGATCGGTAAACACTTGTTTAAAATTTTCTTACCAAATTATCCCAGGTGGTGATAAAATGAGGGGAATACTTTGGATACACTCCCATTATATTTTCATCCATGAGAATATGAAGAGGCATAGCCTCATAGAGTCATTTTTGACATTCAAAAATTTGAACATGCCATGGATTTTTAGGAAACTCCCAATGTGCATGTTGGGGCCTTGATAAGGTAGCCCAAATAATTGGATTTTGTGTGTAATAACCTAGATGTCGAACTTAATATCAAAATGTTGAAAATAGATGGGGGTTTGAGAATACTTGGATTGAACCACACATTTGACTGTCTTATGTAGTTTATCTATTCTCCCCCTTGATTTCATCATTGGAGCTCTGATTATTCTCTTTGGCCTAGTGTACATGCAACTCCTTGATATTGAACCCTTTTTACAAGGATTTTATTTTATTACACTTCATATTCCTTTTCCATTGTTTTATTGTGAATTTTCTTTTCCAACTCTAGGTTGTATGTAAGATCATCAGTTTTATCATCCATGTGAGTGGGGTTTTCATAAAAATAATTTGGACCTAAAGTAATAATAAGACACCACCAAGTGGAAACTGAATAATTAAAATAAAAAATAGTACCTATAATTCCTAATTAATTTAATCATAATAATAAATATACTCGATAATGGTGCCAAAAATTTGATAGCTCTTAGGGTCTCGTTAATTTTCTACGGTGCTATACATGATTTATTAATTAAAAAAACAGGGAAAACCTAAATATAAAAGTGTGGTAATAAGTTCATATCAGTGTTGGACCCACGTAGATGGTTTTAATTCAATTAATTAATACTATGAATTCCAAAAAGTATTTTTTTATTGGATGGAAAGACAATGGAGAATAAAATTTAGTGAAAATATAATATTGGTTTTTTGGAAATAAATATTGAAGGCATGTCGGGGTTGTGTAGTTTCAGGGTTCGGGTGTAGTTGGATTTTAGAAATTAAATATATTAATTCATGTCTTGTATTAATGTCACGATGAGATAGATAAAATGGTCATTGTAACATCCCATGTAAATAAATAATTATGGATTTTCATATCTATGTCTATTTATGAATTAGATAGTGTTTTAAGAGCCTTAAAATGAGATTAAATCCAATCTTAAGCATAGAATTCTCTAATATTTTTAAAAGATTGTTTTACCGCCTTTTGATGGCGAACCAGTTTTTAAATCTACCTTTTGACAATTTTATAAGATCTTTCTATTAAAATAAACTTATTCATTAGAATTGGGACATTGAAATTTACTTTGGATAAATTTTTGGTATTTTTCTGACTATGTTCATTTTTTAATGAATAGTGAAAAATACTGCATTTTACTTCAAAACTTCTTTTTCATCTAATTTAATTATATAGATAGATTGTAATTTTAATTGGTTTTAAAGTTTAATTATAATATATTTTTACCATTTAATCCAATGGTGGTCATTATAATTAATTTCATTTTGTAATTGGGCATAAACAAGTGCCAAAATTTTCATAGACATTGTTTCAAAAAAACCCGCTATTTGTTTTGACAAAGGGAATTATTTTTAAATTAATTATTGCAATATCTATGTTTGGAATTTGGTAAAATGGATTCCATATTTGGAATCATATGGTCAAAATTATGTAATTAAGACTCTTTTTTTGGACATTATGAATAGTAATGATGGTAATTATCTTTAATTATCGTGATTAATTAGTAATCAGTTAGTTAAGGATAATAAAATAATATCATAATAACAACAAATGACCCCAAAATGTGTTCTAATGATACTTTTTCTGTCATGTTAGACCATGGGATTTCTTGTTCCAATCTTAAGGACCCCATGGAATCACTTTTGGTTTATAGTGACACTTTATCATTTCATTTTTAAAGAAAGGAGAATATCACAAAAGTATGTAACACCTAAGTAAAACAATTTTAATTTTGTCTACATAAATGATCTATTGGACTATAAATATTAATCGTAAAGATAAAAATAATTCCTACATCATAGTAATTGTTTTATAGTTTTTAGACATTAAATAAATTAAATTTTTTATGACACCATGATGATGCAGCGATTACCTCATTAATGAACGATTTAAATAAAATGAAAAGATAATGTAAACTCTAGGACTTAAACTTGTAAAAAAACCTATTGGATGAGTATATTTCTAACCCTTAAAACCTTATCCTCGAAATATATCAATGTGGGACCTTTAAAATCTGAAACTCATTTTTATATAAAGTAACATTTCTTGACTTTCCAAGAGTGCCCCTCCTCCCTCTTATAAAAGGCCCCCACCTCTACCTCCTTACCCACACCTCTCAAGCCATTGGCTCGGCCAAGATCTGCTCATTTTATCTCTCCACATCCCTATATTCATCCTATAAGCCTTAACCTAGGAATAAATCTCTTCATGAAAACCTTTTGGTTTAAACCAAGAGGAGTTACCTGATTTGAAGGTAATGTCTTCACTTGTGTTCTTTTTTTATTATGCTTCTCCACCCCCCTAAACGCTTTTTATTCATTTATTTTGTAAAAAAAACAGTATCCTAAATATACTAGTATGTGTTTATGAGATGTATTTGAGATAAACTTATACACACCTCCGTCTAATGGTTAAAAAACATACTGTTTCTGTGGATGGTGAATTTCGGCCTCATGAAACGATGATTGTTCAATCTTCTTTTAAAACCTTTCATGGTGGACATTAATATGTCACTATATTTATATATGATATATATGATTTTTATTTTTCCCTTATTCTTCTTTATTTTTCATTTATGGCATACCTTTATGGTTTCCATTATCGGAAAACGCGATATCTTCATTTTAGGAAGTGCGGACTACCACCCCCTCAATGTGATTTGATTCGTTAATGAAATATGTGGGATGTATAAAGGATAGAGTTAATGATATTATATATGATATTATACTATAATTATAATATACCTTTATATCATTATGAATTCATTCCATTAAATATGAAATACAAATGAAATTAGCGTTCATGCGTACGTACGGCTTACCATCTCCATGAACGGTGCATTTCATTTCTTACCTCTAAATGTTATGTAATATTATAAACGCATGTATATACTGAATATATATGATATATATGATATCTACATCATGAATATAATTCTAGATATAATGGATATTTTACCACATGAACAAATTGTAATTATAAGGAGTTTCTTTTTGACTCAAGTACCAATGATCGACAAAACGACCATTATTAACTTAAATAATTACATAGTGTTCATAACATGGTAATAAGTGATATAAAAGGAATAATGAACTTGAAAAAGTTTCTTAATCAAGTAGAAATTAACTCAAGTTTATTATTCAAAATATTAAAGAACGATCGAGTCAAGTCGGACACGAGGTAAGGGACATCGTCTCAATCTCCTTTCATTGAGGCATATTTTGTTTTATACACAACTTTATTTTATATGGTGTATAAACGCCTTTGAATTTTACATCTATTCAAAAGAAATATTTTTTATGCGAAGCATTTTACTAAATGAAAAAAGGGAATGTTTTTGTCGTACGTATGTGGCGACAACGACTTCTCCGCTGTCGTGACCATTATTTGATTTTCGGCTTCCTCTACAAGCCATAATTTTTTTAAATGAAAAATAAATACCATCTTTTACTTTTCTTTTATTTTGGTATTGAAAATGGTTTTGATAATGTTTTGATTATATCAATGTGTTTTAGATATCTTGTGATTGAAATGTGGAAATGTTATGTTTCCTTTATGCATGTTTTATGTGATGTGATTATGTTATGGTTCTTGGGCATTGTTTATGAAGACAGGTGGATCCGTTATTATCTAAGGGAGGGTGATCTCGATATATATCTCAAATTCATTAGTTAATACGAAGGGGTTAAACGCTAAGGTTTCTCCGAAGAGATTTAGGGAATATATTGTGATGGGTATTCCAAACGTAACCACGAGGGTTACTCCCTACGTAAGAATGTTATGAATGCTTCAAGTTACCTTTATGACTTATGATTTCTATGATTTATTCATGATTTGATGAGGTATGTTAAAGTTCTTATGTTTTATGAGTAAAGTATGATTTCATTTATTTTTATGTATACATGGACTAATGTTTTTATTCCGTATTTTTATATACCTTACTGAGCTTTTTATGCTCATCCCAAGTTTTTGAAATGTTTTTCACAGGTCAAGGGAAAGGTACATGATATGATGACAGTGTCAAGGAAGTGTCAAAAAAGAATACATGTTTTGTTTTAAATATGTTTCCATTGATGGAAAAAGTGAATATTGTCTTTAATGTAACCACCTTGTTTAAATGTGGAATGTAATGGTAGATTTATGATCTAATTCTCTAAAAATCTAAACCTGAAAAGATCCTCAATGTGTAATCTTATAATAACTCAAGATTAAGTAATGTTTAAGGCTGGGGCCGTATAGTTGGTATTAAAGGTCGGTTTAGATAAATTAAGGAGTTAGAATTATAATAAATGATTGTCCAAAAATATTTTTTTATGGTCAATTTGAAATGATATAGCATTTGAATATTACCATGTTGCTTCATCTAAGACATGTTTGTTCAGAATGGGTTTCCACAGAGGAAACATGGATGAAGTTCTAGGAAGGCATACAGAAGGAAATGACCTACCGAATCAGCATCCTGAGATGGTCAGAATTGGAACTGAATAGTTTTTTGCAGTAATGGCGCAATTGACTCAAACGATAAATGGTGGTGGTATCCATGCACAAGATCAGTCGGATCAACTGCAGAGGAACATTTCAGTGGTGGAACATTTCATGAGGCAAATTCCCCCATAATTTAGAGGATCATCTGACCCTGTGCTAGCTGAAGGGTGTATTAAAGCACTAGAGAATATTTTCGATGTCATGGGGTGTTCAGACAACAAAAGGTTAGTCTTGCAATTTACCATTTGGAGGGTGAAGCAGATCAGTGGTGGTCGATGTTTAAAAATATTAGGGATGCTGATGAGATTAATGCTCTTTACTGGGATGAATTCAACGGTATGTTTCTTGAGAAGTATTTTCCTAAGGCTGTTTTACTTGGGATGGAAAAACAATTCTTGGAATTGAGGAAAGAGGAAGACTCTGTGGCTGCTTGTGAAGAAAGGTTCACTCGATTGGCAAGGTATGCTCCAAATTTTATCCAGGACCTTGATAGTAAAATTAATCATTTCTACTCAGGATTAAAGACAAAATATCAAAGGGCTTTCGATTCTCATGAGTTCAAGAGTTATGAAAATCTTGTTAGATGTGCTATGAAGGTGGAAATAGAGTTTTCTAATGATCAAGTGTTCTATAACAACCAACAGAAGAAGAAACCTAGGTGGAATGAGAAAGGGGAGAATTATTCAAAAAGTTCTGATGGTAAGAAAATTATGTTTTCAGTTTGTGATAAATGTAGTAAAAGGCATGCTGGGGAATGTCTTTTGAATTCTGGAAAGTGCTACTGATGTGGTAGGATGGGACATAAGGCTCGTGATTGCACTGAAAAGGATCAGGGTGATGGTAAGACCAAATTTGATTTACAGTTAGTGAAATGTTTCAAGTGCAATGATATGGGTCATTATGAAAAGTAGTGTTCGACAAAGAGCTCAAATGATGGGAAGCAGTCAGACTACTAGCAAAAAGGACTAGGTAAATCCTTTGCAACTACTTCAGCAAATGTTGGGCCAGCAAATGAAGTGGTATTAGGTACTTTGTTTGTTTTCTCATATTATGCTAATGTGGTGTTTGATTCGGGGTCTACACATTCTTTCATCTCTAAAACTTTTCTAGTAAATTGGGAATTCCATCTCAAGAAATAAATCTTGAACTTGTGGTAAAAACACCTAGGGGAAATGTTGAGGAAAAATGAATTTATAAGAGTCTTCGCATCCTTATCCATGGAAAGAACCTACTTGAAAACCTCATTATTTTACCTCTAGTAGAGTTTGATGTTATCCTGGGTATGGATTGGCTCTCTGTTTACCATGCTAAGATTGACTGTAGAGCTAGAGAAGTTTCTTTTCATAAAGACTTTTAGATTGTGTATAAGAATTAACCCTTACTATTGATAACAAATCAAGAGGCTGAGAGAATTGTAAAATATGGAAATGAATGTTACCTTGAACATATTGTTGATAACAAAGGAACCGTTCAGATTAATGATGTGCCAGTGGTAAATGAGTATCCTGATGTTTTTCCTGATGAGTTGCCTGGAATAATACTAGATCGGGAAGTAGAATTTACTGTTGAATTAGTTCCTGATGCTAATCCAATTTAAAAACACCCTTATCGAATGGATCAAATTGAACTTTTATAGTTTAAGGAGAAATTTCAAGATTTAGTATAGAAAGTTTTCATTCGACCTATCACATCACCATAGGGTGCTCCTGTCTTATTTGTTAAAAAGAAAGATGGTTCTATGATACTTTTCATTGATCATAGATCCTTGAATAACATCACTATTAAGAAAAAATATCCTTTGCCTCATATTGATGATTTTTTTGATCAGCTCCACGGAGCTCAGTATTTTTCAAAGATTGACCTGAGATCGGGGTACCATTAGTTGAAGGTAATGGAAGAAATTATTCCAAAGACTGCGTTTCGTACAAGATATGGCCATTATGAATTTGTAGCAATGCCTTTTGGGCTAACCAATGCAGCTAATATATTCATGGACCTTATGAATAGAATTTTCCATGAGTTCTTGGATAAGTTTGTAGTTGTTTTCATTGATGATATTTTGGTGTTTTCTAAGAGTAAAGAGGAGCATTAAAGTCATTTAAGGGTTATTTTACAAACCTTAGAAGAAAATAAATTGTATGGGAAGTTCATCAAGTGTAAGTTTTGGATGCAACAAATTCCTTTCCTTGGTCATATTGTTTCTAAAGATGGAATAATTGTTGATCCTACAAAAATAAAGGTTATTGAAGAATGGACAAGAACCAAAAATGTAACTGAGATTCATTGTTTTCTTGGTTTGGCAGGCTATTACCGAATGTTTGTTAGAATTTTTCATGGTTATCTAGTCCAATGACTAAGCTAACTCGGAAGGGTGTTATGTTTATCTGGACAAAAGAATGTGATGATTGTTTTCAGGAGATGAAAAGAAGATTGGTGAATGCCCCAGTTTTGGCACTACCTTCCAAGAAAGGTGAGTTTTTTATCTACAGTGATGCTTCATTGAAAGGACTTGGTTGCGTTCTAATGCAGAATGATCAGGTAATTGCTTATTCTTCACGTCAATGGAAATCTCCTGAGGTAAATTACCCTACACATGATTTGGAATTAGCTGCTGTTTTTTTTGCCTAAAAGATTTTGAGGCATCATTTGTATGGTGTAAAGTGTGAAATATATACTAATGAAAAAAGTTTAAAGTATATATTCACTCAGAAAAAATTGAACATGAGACAAAGGAGATGGCTAGAATTAATCAAGGATTATGATTGTACAATTTATTACCATCTGGGAAAAGAAAATAAATTTGCTAATGCTTTGAGTCGAAAAAGTAATGCTTCATTAGCAATGTTATGTTTGGAACATGATCCTTTGGTTAAGGATTTGATGAAAATTGGGATAGAATTTGTTGGTGCAGAATGTTCTTCTGTTTTGTTTCAGGTATCAGTGAAATCTTCTCTAGCAGAGAGAATTAAGCAAGCACAGAAGCAAGATAGTTAGTTGCAGAAAAAGGTAGAGATGGTTCAGAAGGGTAGGTTTCCTGAATTCATCATTGATAATGATTGTGTTTTGAGATTTGGGAAGAGATTGTGTGTGTCGTGTGATTCACAGTTGAAGAGAGAGTTGTTATGTGAAGCTCATAGTTTTTCGTTTTCAGTTCATCCGGGCAGTACTAAGATGTGTAGTGATCTTTGGGAGTACTACTGGTGGGATCGAATAAAAATAGATATTTTGAATTTAACTGTGAAGTGTTTGACTTGTCAATAGGTTAAAGCAGAGTGGAAGTTACCAAAGGGGATGCTTCAGCCTTTACCAGTACCAGAGTGGAAATGAGAGAATATATCCATGGAATTCGTTGTGGGATTGCCAAAGACACCTTGAGGTAATAATGAAATCTGTGTTATTGTTGATTGCTTGACTAAATCTGCTCATTTCCTTGCTATACGAGATACTTTTTCCCTAGATTAACTTTCTTGTTTGTATCTTAAATAGATATTCAGGTTACATGGAGTTCCCCTCTCCATTGTATCTGATCATGATCCCAGGTTTACTTCTAACTTTTGGAAAAGCCTTCAGAAGTCGTTGGGTACTGAATTAAATTTTAGTACATCTATTCATTCTCAATTAGATAAGCACTCAGAATGACAAAATTCAGACTTTGGAGGATATTCTACATGCTTGTTCGATGGATTATCAGGGAACTTGGGACCAACATCTTTCTTTGGTTGGGTTTTCATATAATAACAGTTTCAATTCTAGTATACAGATGGCACCATTTGAGGAATTATATGGGAAGCAGTGTCGAACTCCAGCTTTTTGGGATTAAGTGGGTGAAAGGAAGTTGATGGGACCGGAATTGGTAGAAGAGTTGGCAGAAAAAGTTCAGCTAATATAGAGACACATTAGAACAGCTCAGAGCAGTCAGAAAAGTTATGCGGACAACAGGATGAATGATCTTTCTTTTTATATTGGTGATCATGTCTTCCTCAAAGTTTCACCATGGAAAAGTGTGATGCGATTTGGTATGAAAGTAAAGTTGAGTCCAAGGTTCATTGGACCATATGAAATTATAGAGAGAGTTGGATCAGTTGCATACTGAGTGGCTTTACCTCCAAGTTTATCTCGGGTACACAATGTTTTTCATGTTTCAATGTTAAGGAAGTACATGCTAGATCCATCTCATGTTTTGAGTCTAGAGGTAGTTCAGTTGGAGGAGAATCTCTCTTATGAAGAACAACGATTCCAAATTCTTGACCATAGGGAGAAAGTTTTAAGGAATAAGGTGATTCATCATGTAAAGTTTTTGTGGAAAACCCACATGATTAAATAGGCAACATGGGAATCTGAAAATGCAATGAGGGATAAATACCCACACTCATTCGATAAGTAAATAAATTGCAGGGACACAATTTTCTAAAGGGGGGAAGGATGTAACATTACAAGTAAGTAAATAATTATGGATTTTCATATCTATGTCTATTTAAGAATTAGATAGTGTCTTAAGAGGCTTAAAATGAGAATAAATCCAATCTTAAGCATATAATTCTCTAATATTTTTAAAAGATTGTTTTACCGCCTTTTGATGGAGAACCATTTTCTAAATCCATATTTTGAAAATTTTATAAGATCTTTTTGTCAAAATAAACTTATTAATTTGATTTGGGACATTGAAATTTACTTTGGATAAATTTTTGGTATTTTTCTGACAATGTTCATTTTTTAATGAATAGTGAAAAATACTGCATTTTACTTCTAAACTGCTTTTTAATATAATTTAATTATATAGATAGATTGTCCTTTTAATTGGTTTTAAAGTTTAATTAGAATATATTTTTACCATTTAATCCAATTGCGGTCATTATAATTGATTTCACTATGGAATTGGGCATAAACAAGTGCCAAACTTTTCATAGATATTGTTTCAAAAAAACACTCTATTTGTTTTGACAACAGGAATTATATTTAAATTAAATATTTCAATTTATCTATTTGGAATTTGGTAAAATGGATTCCATATTTGGAATCAGAAGGTCTCAATTATGTAATTAAGACTCTTTTTTTGACATTATGAATAGTAATGATAGTAATTATCTTTAATTATCGTGATTAATTAGTAATCGGGTAGTTAAGGATAATAAAATAATATAATAATAAAAACAAATGACCCAAAAATGTATCATAATTCTACTGGTTGTGTCATGGCTGACCATGGTATTCCTTGTTCCAAACTTAGGGACACCATGGAATCATTTTTGGGTGATAGTGACACTTTATCATTTTATTTTTAAAGAAAGGAGAATATCACAAAAGTATGTAACACCTGTGTAAAATAATTTTAATTTTGTCTGCATAAATTATCTCCTGGAATATAAATAGTCATTGGAAAGCTCAAAATATTTCATACATCATATTATCTGTTTTATAATTTTTATACATTAATTAAATTAAATTTTTTATGACACCATGATGATGCAATGATTACCTCATTAATGACCGATTTAAATAAAATGAAAAGATAATGTAAAACCCAAGACTTACACTTGTCAAAAAGCTATTGGATGAGTATATTTCGAACCCTTATCACCTTATCCTCTAAATATATCAATGTGGAACCTTTAAAATCCGAAACTCATTTTAATATAAAGTAACATTTCTTGACTTTCCAAGAGTACCCCTCCTCCCTCTTATAATAGGTCCCCACCTATACCTCCATATCCACACCTCTAAAGCCATTGGCTCAGCCACGCTCTACACATTTTATTTCTAAAAATCACTCTCTTAATCCTAGAAGCCTTACCTTAGGTATAAATCTCTTCAAGATACCATTTTGGTTCAAACCAAGAGGAGTTACCCGATTTAAAGGTAATGTCCTCACTTGTGTTCTTTTATTTTATTTTGCTTCTCCAACCCACTGAACTCTTTTTATTACATTCTTTTGTAACAAAAATAGTATCTTAAATATACTAGGGTATTTTTAGGATAATTATTTGAGCTACACTTTCACACACCTCCGTCTAGTGGTTAAAGAACATACTGTTTCTGTGGATGGTGAATTTCTGCCTCATGAAACGATGATTGTTTAATATTATTTTAACACCTTTCATGGTGGCCATTAATATGTTACTATATTTATATATGATATATATGATGTTTAGGTTTTCCTTATGCTTCTTTATTTTTCATTTGTGGCATATGTTTATGGTTTCCATTACGGGTAAGCACGATATCTTCATTTTAGGAAGTGCGGACTACCGCCCCCTCAAAGTGATTTGATTCGTTAATGCCATATGTGGGACGTATAAAGGATTGATTTAATGATATTATATATTATATTATACTGTAATTATAATATACCTTTATATCATTATGAATTCATTCCATTAAATATGAAATAGAAATGAAAGTAGCGTTCATGCGTACGTACGGCTTACCGTCTCCATGAATGGTGCATTTCATTTCTTACCTCTAAATGTTATATAATATAATAAATGAATGTATATACTAGATAGATATGATATATATGATTTCAACATCATGAATATAATTCTGGATATAATGGATAATTTACCACATGAACAACATGTAATTATAAGGAGTTTATTTTTGACTCAAGTACCAATGATCGACAAAACGACCGTTATTAACTTAAATAATTACATAGTGTTCATAACATGGTAATAAGTGATATAAAAGGAATAATGAAATTGAAAATGTTTCTTAAGCAAGTATAAATTAACTCAAGTTTATTAGTCAAATTATTAAAGAATGATCGGGTCAAGTCGGACACGAGGTAAGGGACTTCGTCTCAATCTCCTTTCATTGATGCATATTTTGTTTTATACACAACATTCTTTTATACGGTGTATAAACCCCTTTTAATTTTATGTTTATTCAGGAATATTTTGTATACGAAGAATTTTACTAAATGACAAAAGGGAATGTTTTTTTCATACGTATGTGGTGACAACGACTTCTCTGCCGCCGTGACCATTATTTGAGTTTCAGCTTCCTCTACAAGCCATAACTTTTTTTAAATGAAAAATAAATACCATGTTTTACTTTTCTTTTATTTTGGTTTTGAAAATGGTTTTGATAATGTTTTGATTATATCAATGTGTTTTTGATATCTTGTGATTGAAATGTGGAAATCTTATGTTTCCTTTATGCATGTTTTATGTGATATGATTATGTTATGGTTCTTGGGCATTGTTTATGAAGACGGGTGGTTCCGTGATAAACTAAGGGTGGGTGAGCCCGATATAGCTCTCTAATGCATTGGGTAATACGAAGGGGTTAAAATCTAAGGTTTCTCTAAAGAGATTTAGGGAATATACTGTGATGGGTATTCCAAACGTAACCATGAGGGTTACTCCCTACGTAAGAATGTTATGAATGCCTCAAGTTACCTTTATGTATTATTATTTATATGATTTATTCATGATTTTATGAGGTATGTTAAAGTGCTTATGTTTTATGAGTAAAGTATGATTTCAATAATTCTTATGTATATATGGACAAATTTTTTCATTCCGTATTTTTATATACCTTACTGAGATTTTTATTTTCATCCCAAGTTTTTGAAATGTTTTTCACAAGTAAAGGGAAAGGTACACGATGTGATGATAGTGTTAAGTAAGTGTCAAGAAAGAATACATGTTTTGTTTTGAATATGTTTCCTCTGATGGGAAAAGTGAATATTGTCTTTAATGTAACCACCTTGTTTAAATGTGGAATGTAATGCATGATTTATGATCTAATTCTCTAAAACTCTAAACCTAAAAAGATCCTCAATGTGTAATCTTGTAACAACTAAAGATTAAGTAATGTTTAATGCTGGGGCCTTATATTCATGGAATCCCCACCTCAATGTATTGATTCCCTTTTCCTTATGGTTAGGAAATTATGGGATTTCCAAATCGAGTTCTTCTTGATACCATTTTTATACCCAATTTACCTGAATGTGATAATGGTCATGCCTAAATTCAAGGTTAATAGATTCAAAATTATTAAATTTTCCTTTAAAATAAAAATAAAAATGTTCTTGATAAAATAAAAAGAAAGGGATTGGAGATTTTCTAAATAGATTAGAACAATCCAAATACATGAATATGATAGAAATAAAGATCCAATGTCACATTCCTCTTTGGATACATAACCTTACCACAAGTCGTTTTTTACCCTGTCATCCTAGTAAAGATGGAGTAAGGGTGAACTTTGAATGAAAAATAAAACATAGATGAAAAACATAAATGAAAATGGTTAGGACCCTACATAACGCAACATCTCTCTTTATGCATTGATCTCTGGATCTGCCCTAGTAATAACAGCTCAACCCTCTATTTATAGCCTTTATTGGGGATTATGTAATTTAATGTCATTAATTTGGGTCAAAAAGTGATCTTAGGTTGTTTTGAGGTCATAAAATAGGTCTCTAATCTCCTATATGGATAATCTATACATTTTTGGGTCATACAAGAACTTTAACCTCATGTAAAAATTTAACTACCCATATATTTCTTGGCCTTGAAATATTCATAATTTTTTTCACGATATATTTGTTTCTATGGTGTGTGAATTTCAAACAATAAGAATCTTGAAATTCTAACTTTGAAAGCTTTTTTTTTCCGTAGTGCTTATGGTTTGTGCCCCAGAATTTTTCCAAGTGAAACGATGTGAATTTTATTTTTCTCCCCACTTTGTTCTTTTTTATATTCCTTTTACATGTTTTAGTTGTATATTTCCAAAAAAATAGAACTAGTTAAATAGTAAAAATATTGGAATAAATATAAATTTTATTATGAAAATTCATGTATTAAAAAACCATATAATATATGCATGAAATACATGTATCATGTGCCAACTTGGTCACCATGACACCGAAAAAAAATTATTTTGACCTTTTTTTGAAATGAATTCTCCATATATTCTAAATCCTAATGCATACATTACGATATAGAATATATTATCCTACTAAACCTCAACCCATGCTTGATGATACAAGGTAGGGTTTCTTAGTAGGCCAAAACCACTATCCTCTTCTCATTATAGTGTTCCACATCATGACCAGACCACTAACTTCACACTTCTTGTAAGGTAAATTCCATCAACATTTCACCAATGGTGAGATCATATATATTATCTTATGCCACAACACAACATGGATAAAACATTATAACATGAGGTGGGCCCTTCAAATGACTTCTCATTCAATGTGAGGCCATGCATCATGTCTTCGACCATACCTTCTCAGTCAAGGAAGCCCATGCCATCACCTTCTCACCAAAGGTGTAGCTACACATCTACATCATGACTAATACCTTTTCAGTCAAGGAAAGTGCATATATCACATATCGAACACAATCTAACAATCAAATTAGGATCCTATATCACATACCAACCACTACCTTATCAATCAAGGTACGGTCCAATATCATTTCCCAACCACTACCTTATCAATCAATGTAGAGTACTAAATAACATCTTGATCACTAGCTTATCATTAAAGGTCGGGCTTGTTAGTCCCTCAATAGAGGCTGGAGTTATATCACCCTAAGTAAAGGGTGAATTATGGTTTGATAGACTTATCAAATTAAAATATTTGACTTTTAATTTTAACATTACCAAAGAATCATAACCACTCGACCTTTATGTTCACTTGGATTTCTCTTGACTTGTACATTGATATGATTCTCTTGAAATTTTAATTTCTATATTTCCTTTATATTTCTTAACTAATTGTGATGTTCATGCATAAAGTAAATGGAATCCTGAGGATTTTCTTGGTTTACCCTCACTAAGATACATCCATGGAGAATCCAATAGTGTTATTCCATACATTAAAATAACTATTGAGATCACTATCATTCATAGGGGTCACTCCCAATACAATGTTTCGAGGTGGGTTAATACATAACAAATATTAATACCTTAAAAGTATTTATTGTCAACTCACTGTTGTATGAGTATCACTACCTATTTATTTTCATCCTTTTATAACTACTATAGGAATGATACAAATATAGTTTATAGACACGTAGGAGCTTTAAATTAATATTTAATACATATTAAAACCTCTATAGATTCTTTTTTGTTGTCCTACTTGGATGTTCCTTCTTATCTTGTGATTTCAATCATAGCTGCACCTTCTTAATCAATTTCCAAAACAATATTTGAATAACCTTCACATTAATATAGGAATTTGATCACAACCATCACTTTGGAAATCCTCCAATGGATGAAATATCCAAATTCCAAAATTTTCATCCCCTCACTAGGAATAAAAAATTCTTCTAATCTTTAAGGAAATGGGATATAGCTTTGTGCACATAGTTCTGTTTGGATGCTTTCATTCAATATCCCTTATTAAAAAAGAGATTACATGTGCCCAGTAAATTGGAGACCACTATTAACAATATACAAAATAATCACTTTGTGGACCACCTATCTCCTTTATAGTGTGACTTAATTATCTAATTAATCATTCATTATCAATAGTAAAAATGTTCTTTTATCATTGATTGGATCATGGTAAAAAATAAAGACACATTATATATGAACATTAAAAATTAATCTCATTAATCACCTTATTGATTTCTCCCAATATCTATGAATCTACTATTAACATGCCCTACACCATGGCCTAGTGAAAAATCATGGTTTTTATACCTCCAAAATTCCAAAAACCACAGGGGAGGGGTCTTCTTCTATTATGCATGTTAGATAGAAACACCACATTTTGATCACATATTCTCTTCCATAGGTGTATTGTTTCATGTGATAGCCTTCTTTTATTGTGAATACTAAACAAATAACTCTTGTTTAATCACATCTTCTTTACTATAGTGTTATTCAAATCTTTGGATCAATTACCTCCAACATGTGTATGACCACAAGAATGGTCTCCACTAATTAGATTGTTTTGGTCACATGGTAGATATATTTTCAACAATGTAAAAATATGAAACACCATTTCTACATGCACACCTATAATGTAGTTTTCCATTTCACATAGAATATCTATAATACTACTATAGAGACAACTATGGAATAATCCCTATTCATTTTGGGAAAGATCAAATTCCCAAGCATTATACTATAGGCTTATCCATACCAAGCCTTTTCCACCATGGAATATTATTATGGAATGGTCCCTCATGGACACTCCCTTGAAGCATAGAATTACGATCACTAAAATATATTCTGCTTCCAACTTTGTGAATTTCCATGGCAACATGCCCTGTGATATGGTTGTGGTCTTCCTGGCTTGATCGTGTTTAACTTTTATGACATTTAACTCATGGAACTTCACGTTTGGTTTTTCTTCAAACTTCAACCTCTTGAAAAATCATTACATTATTGAGAAATAAAATATTATTATCAATTAATCTTATTCCCATCAACTCACCTTGGAATTAACTATTATGATCAAAATATATCTCAATCATCACTTCACCACTTTCGATATCTTCAACATGTATTTTCAAAAATTTTATTATCAATAAATCAGACATGCTTCATTGATTTTCTAATTCGTATCTTCTAATAAATCTTCTTATTTTTTAAAAATACAAGATATTATTTTGGGATTTCTATAAAACTCCCCCATTATATTTTTTAAAAAATAAATGTAACAACGTGTACTTTTATAAATGAAATTACATTTTCAAAGGAATAAATGCCTTTTAAGTAATGTATTTACAAGAAAAACATGCACTAATTTTTTTATTTTGGACCATTGTAAATATAAAAGGTTGGATTTATAAAATGGTGAATCATATTGACCATTGACAATATAGTCTTTGTAATGTTACTGTAAGGATTAGTATGATAATGTCCAATTGAAATAGATAAAATAATTTATGTCCCTAACCAATAAGATCTTACCCTATGTAGCCCATTTATCAGAGCTTCCAAGGGATACAACATACTTGAGATTTTCCCTTGACCAATCCCAATATAAGGTTCAATAACTAAATCTCGAGAAAATATTTTAATGGTAAAAGTTCAATCATATCAATATTGGGGTCAAAATCATGTTTTTCAAACCACCCCAAAAAATTAACACCATCGCACACCTTCCCATTATGTTGTACGCTAGTGTAATAGAGGTTTACTAATCTAAAACCAAATAATATAATTTTTTATATTTTTTAATTAAATAATTATTATTTACATTATAAATGATTATATGATGAGTTGGATAAAAATAATATTTTGATTTGATGAAATCAAAATTATATTTTTTGGGAAATATATAGTTTCAATTAAGATACACATTTTGATGAATTCATTAATCTTTTAGAAAATATTTTTTTATTAAAATATTACTATTAAATAATATTTCATAATATATGTATGATAATATGATTTAAGTAAGTCATATGTATATTTTATAATGGTTAAAAAGATGATATTATCGTAAAAAATATCTTTTCACAATAATTATATATTTTTATTTATATTTAAATTCTAAAATTTCTGGAATTATTTTGATAAAAATATTATTTTGGAGATAAGTAATTGAAAATTATCTAATGGTGATTTTTTTCATAATTTATTGTGACAGTCGAATTTTTATGAAATAATTAAATTCAGTATAAATATATGGTATAAATTATGACATGATAATTGAACAAAAGTGATAAAATAAATTATATAAAAGGTATTAATTACCAAATATATATTTCCCTATTAAAATAATGTTCTTATGGATTTATTAGATAAATTTTATAAACCCTTAATAAGGGCTCCATTACCTAAATTATATTTATGGTTTTAAAACAATTGTTTATGAACATGACCCACTTCCACATCACTAATGGTATTATATTAATATATGTGTTTCATGTCCTTATAAATTTTCTAAAACCACTCATCTTTAGTAGAAAACATTTACAAAAACCATTATATGGTATGTGGTTCGGATTATTTTATCATATAGAATCCAAAACCAGTTTTTAGAAATTAAGAAAGAATTCCCCTCTATTTTTCTATAACTACTCATTCAACCACCCAATAATATTCACTAAAAAACTATTGATCATGATATTAATCTACATATACCTCCATAAATATATACCTTGTTTTTCCCAAGCTCTTTAGATGCTCCTCATGGTCTTTTATAAGCATTGTATCAAGGTATGTAGATTCTCTCCTCTTCTATATTCAAGAACATTCTTTGAGTTATGCCTTATTTTTTATAATTTTACAGGTTTTAATATGTTTTTACACATCCCTTAACTATAATTATGTTTCTAAATTGGTGATACAACACCTTTAACTCTTATTAAATCATTAAATAAAACTTTTTTCACACTTGTTATATTGTGGAAATTATCTTATGATAATCCATGCCAAACATTTGTGTTCTGTATACCCATCCCCATTTCCACTCAAGGGTGTTCACTTAGAGGTACCTATCCGTACATTACTGGGGACTCCCATTTATGTAATCCACACACTTTATAGTGACAATATTAAAAGTGACTAAAGTCATCTTTATGTAGTATGATATATGCATCAGATAAATGTCTGTAGATGATACGAATGTGACGGGTGTGCATAGAATTATATATCCCTTAAATTCATTGGATAATGTTTTTATCTAATGATATACCACTTATATCTCACCATAGGTTATCCTAAGAACATTATTTTATGATTTCTCAGTCATTATTAGTATATTAGGCTTCTGATATCATGTTTTATGTTGTTTTAACATTCCTCTGATTCCTTGATGTTACCTTCATATAACACGATTTGATGTCCATGTTTTTTATTCTTATCCATTATTAATTAACTTTATATTCTTCATGACTCACATATTTTATTTTCATCATGTTATTATTTGATAATTTCATTACCTAGATTTATATCTCACCCCTTTCTTAGGTAAATCCTCAGGTTATAACATGTAGTATTAGAATATCTCTATAATATAATGGAATGTTTTTTAGTTTTTAAATATAGTTCTTATACCCATGTTTCATGTTATTTTATTATGTTCCTATTTACAAAAAAACAACAGGCCTCATGATATTTTGATATTTTATTAAGTGTATCTTTATGTAATAAACCATTAATTAATGTTTATTAAAGTTAACGGTTTTAAAAGTTTGTATTAGATAAACGTAAAATTATTTTTTGGGATTATGATTATAAAACATTTCCAAAATCCTTATATATAACACTACAAATAAAAAAATATCTATATTTTTTTAAAGTATATATTCATTTATTTCCACGAAAAAAATCTATGACTGGATAATACAAGTGGATGTGGATATAACATAGTTGTACATAAATGTAATCACCCCTAAAGGGTGCATTGAGAATTAATTAAATTATCACCTAGTAAAAAAAATAAGAGGCAACGCTACACACCTTGTTTGACACAACTGGGGGATATGATTTGGTAAATTTAAAAGCACCCTAAGAACCATCATGAAGTAAACAAAAATGGCCATAAAATGTTTTTTTAGAAAATAGACCATGGATAACGAATATTAAAACCAAGAAATTCATAGGTTAATGAAATTATGTTATTTATGAGTTATTGAATCAATAATCATAGTTTCCATTTTATAAGATTAATAATTAGAAAATTATCTTTCTAACTTACACATTATTTTAGTCAATGTCTTGAAATATGAAGAAATGAGTAAACAACTAATGTGATGGGTAACGTAATAACTTCCCAAATAGAATGCACAACCTAATGAGAGAAATAAATAGGAACTTCATGAAAATAATTTCTAAGATAACTCAGGTTTTTAATAGAATCATTAATTAGGGTAAAATACACATCCCCCTAAAAAAGATAATGTTGTAATTGATACCTTTATGAGATAAATGCCTTTGATTTTGGTGGATCATCTAGTCCATTAGTCACATAATAATAGATCGATATATTTTAAAGGATCTTCTACGTCCTCAAGTACTCTAAAAAGAGAAGGATATACTGTTTTTTATCACAAAGAGGTAGAATATAATCAATGGTGGATTTTTATAAAAAAAATATGAAGCCTGATAAGGATATAAATGTGATGGATTTGAAGGAATTATAGAAAAAATGATAACTATTTCCATTTCACTCAATAACATAGAATGGAGAGGTTTTTTATTATCATCATGAAAAATAAATACAAATCCATTAGGGAGTATGATTGAAATTTCACAATAAATGCACAATAATCCTTCATACTTATCATTAACCCTAAAATTAATGTTGATCTTTTATTTAGAGGGATAAATTTGGGTCTAGGGAAAGTTTCCCCATTTCAATATTTTGATAGCAATAAGAAAAGTTTTGGATATTTTCTCAAAGATGAAATGGGAATCACATTATCTCAATGGACACATGCATATAGATATTCTAAGTAGGGGATAATGATTAATTTTTTGTGGAGTGGTGGTGAAATCTCATGGTAGAAAAAAATTCCAATATCTCATTTTTCAACAATATGGGAAGAAGTATCCATGAAATTCTTTGATGGGGACATAGAAATTATTTAAGTATAGGAATTAAGGGTATCTAGATAGTGAATATTTGCAGGATAACCTCACTAATATGATAGAATAATTGAATTATCTAGCTATCCCTCATCTCACTATCTAATATTTTAAATATAAGGAGTCAACACACTAAGAAAAATGTTATTGATAATAACTAATGATAATAACTACCAAGGATTAGAAATCAAGGGTGGGATTTTGTCATAAAACAACTATTGTGGATCTAGAAAAATATTTGGTGATAGGTATGATGGTTATTCATTCAAGAATAGAGAACATTCAATTTAATTATTGTTCTACAAACTCTTACATATCATGCAATTTTATTAGGACTATTCAAAAACTCCCAAAAAAATAGAAGTGGGGCTATCAGTTAAAATAGAAAATGGTGGAATTATTTCATCCCAAGTGTATAAATTCTCATCAGTCCATATGTTCCGGTTGAATTTACTATAAATCTATAAAATACTCCATTTGGTGTAATTTGATGAAATTTTGGGAAAATATTGGATTTCAATATATAATATCAACATAAATTTCTGGGAAAAGGAAATTTCCATCTGTATTATGAATCTCTATCTAATTGTTTTCAAGTGTAAGATGGATGATGGATCTCGTTTAGAATCATCAAAAAAATGAAGGATATTGTTTCCTTGTGGGTAATAATATCTAACTCAAATAATTAAGACTAATTAAAATATCATACTTGATGAATTTCCCAATATTAGGGAATAAGAGGATGTGTTTTTGGAAAAATTCCATGGTCTTCAACCTAGCTGAGTGATTAAGTTCCCATCGAACTTATACTAAAATATTTTCCACTATCCAAGGATCCATATAGAGATTTCATTGTTGACTATAATTTTTTAATGAATAAACTATTGGAGAATCTGGATAAAGGGTTTATAAACCTAAGTGTATAAAAATAGGCAACACTGGTATTTTTTTCAAGAAGAAGGATGGGTCAATCTACCTTTGAATTTATTATCATGACCATAAAAATATCACAATAAATAAAAAAGTATCTTTCACCATGGATTGATGAGATTCTTGATCAGCTATGTCGATCCTGGTACATCTCTATAGTGGACTTTTGGTCGGTATATTACCATGTAAATATTAAGAAGGATTTTATCCCCCATACAGCTTTTTGTACTAGTTACGATCACTTATAGTTCATAATGATTATATTTTGACTCACTAATGCTCTATCTATAATTATGGACATGTGGATAGATAATTTAGGGTTATCCATACAAAAAATTGGGTTATTCTTTATAGATGATATTTCAATCTTCTCCAAAATCAAGGAGAAACATGACGCTAATTTTAATGTTGTACTTAAGACATTTTTAAAGGAAAATTTATATACTTATTATATTAGTAACAAGTTTTTTATAGTTAAAGTAATGTTCCTATGGAATGTTATTATTAGGAAAAGTGTATATGTAGATCCATTTAATATGGATTCAATTGATGGATAACCCAAAATAATATATGCCATGGTGATATATAATTTACTTGGATTAACAGGGTACTAAATTTGATTTCTAAGAAACTTATCATGATTTCCAAGACCAGTAACCATGATAAATAATAAGGGATTGATGTTTTTATAGACTAATAAATGTGAGTATATATGTAAAGGGTTAGATAATAGACTAATAACTACACCTTTTCTCATATTACTATCTAGTGGGGAATTATTTCTAATCTACAATTATATATCCAAAAATTTAAGGGGTTTTGTACTCTTGAAAGAAGGCCGACTTATAGCCTATGGCTCCCATCAGATAAGGATCCCTGAGAAGAAATACCCAAAAAAATATATAAAATTGGATACAGTGGTCTTTCAAATTGGAGATTTGGTGACATTACCTCTATTGGGATAATTGTGACATATATTTGGATCCCAAAACCTTCAAGAATATATTAACACAAATGGATCTAGATATGCACAAATGAACGTAGATAAACCTGATCATGGATTGTGATTCCTCATTCTATTAGCACCCTATGAAGGTAAAAAATTAATAGATACTCTATGAAAAAAATTATATTTCGACCATATCTATAACACCCCTATATTTTAAAATATATTTATTTTACAATAAATTTAATTTCTTTGATATCATAAGTTCTACACAATACTAGGTTTAAATAAAACATGATAATCTATTATATAAACCTTACCATTAGAAATGAACAATTAAATTAGTAGGTATGAATAAACTAATTAAATTATGAAATATATATTTTAAAAATTAAAATTTATATCAATTTATTAAAAATAAAAATAATATCCATTCAAAAGAAAAAATAAATGTTTTCTAAAAGCCCATATTTTTCATAAATTATGGTTTAGTCATGCTTTGCACACATAATTTAAAATTAATTTAAAAAAAATTAAAAATATATTTTTCAAAATAAAATTAACTTTTTATGTCATCATATCAAAATTATATTATGGTGAAATTATGTTAATTTGTAGAAATTTATTATTTTTTGATGAATAGTGAAAAATACTGAATTTTAATTAAAAACTAGACTTTCATTTGAATTTTTTATATAGTTAAGATATATTTTAAATTTTTTTAAAGTAAAATTAATCAAATAATATATCAATTAATCAAATTTATATCAGTGGAATCATTTTCATATTTAATTTTGATATAACCCCTTTGTAATCTTTTAAAAAATTCCCTTTGAAACCCCACTTTCTTATTGAATATGTGGTGTTAATTTTAAATTAAAATTTCCCACTTCTTTGAATTATTTTGGGAAAAATGGATTAAATATATATAATCAAAATAATTTATATTATATTATATGTTCTTCTTAGTTTTTCATCAAAATAAATTTTGAAAACAGTAAAAATTAATTATTGTGTTTAACGTAAAAAAGGATTTACTAGGGGTTAAACTAAAAAAGGAAAGTGATTAAATATCATAAAACATATCTAAAATCTATTTTATGGAAATATTTCTACCAAATGATGTATAATTATTGATAATAATTCATTTTTCCCATATTATCATGTGAAAAATATGGTTATACATTTTTCTTTCCAAATATTACAAGTTTCCACTCACCTCAATTATGAAAGGACACCACATTTCCTCTCTTTATCACACATTAAAACTATTTTTTATAGAAAAATACCTATCCAAATGACTTCCCAACTTCTCTCCTCTCATTTTATAGTCTTTATTATGGTCAAAAAATCTGTCCTAGTTAGAATTTTGTACAAACCTATAAAGTATACCCAAAGAGAATGTAAAGTTCTTGAATTAGTGTTTCTATTTTTTTCTTCATTAACATCATTAAATTATTGTTAAATTAATAATATATAATAAAAATAGTGTAACTAATATAATTATATTATTATGTTAATATAATTACCTATAACTATCCTCACTATCATCAAATGGGTTGCAAAAACATAATTCGGGTGTACCGGAGACTACTGCCTCGCAAACCGATGTCATTCATTTTTCAATTACCATATCTCATAGTTGGGTTTGATAATGGATATAAAGTATATATATATATATGTTCTTTATAAAATAATTATAAATATGGATTTATTATGTCCTATATAATGTTTTTTACATTCCATTATATAGTGGATACGATAACGTCGCTCGTATAAATAGTGGACTATCACCTCACAATGCGATGTGATTCATCCATCACTAACGAATTAAGTAGAAGGTGATAAGGATATATTTAATGAATATATATTATATAAATGAATTAAATATGATATTAATTTCATATTTATAATTATAAAATGATAATATATGATATTTTTCTTACCTATTCACTCACTGAAAGATGATAACATTATTCATGTACACATGGACTATAGCCTTCACGAAGCGATGTGACTCTATTTTCATAACCATTCCATATGGATGATATATATAATTACATTTTAATAAATAATATGGTAGTATTATAATTCTGTAAATATAAAATATCAGTTATCTGATTTCCATAATGATAAAATGGAAACGTTACTCATGTGTATGTAGGACCAAACGTCTCTATGATCGTAACATACTCCATTTCAGAATAAACACCTTCCAAGATTGATATTTAAAGTATAATTTATGTATAAATATGATAATTATTTTATTATTATTATTCTAGATATTATGGTACTGTATAATATGAAAAATAACTAGACATATAATGATAAATAACAAAAGATAAAACAAGGAAATTAACACCCAAAACAATTACAAAATGAATGATTATTAATGAGAGAGTGATAAAATGTTATAAAAGGATCATATATGATATTATAAATATTAATATAGTTCTTTTATAATATAATAACATTATTAAAATTAATATAAAAGGAGTTTAAAGAACATTCAACCAAAGGGAAGTCTGAGGTAAGGGACTTCATCTAAAATCTCCTTCATAGAGGCATGTTATAAGGTTATGCTCATAATTTATTTTATATGGAATATATACATACCTATATACATGAAATATCATGACTTGTTAAAAATTAATTATATTTTGTTTTTAATTTTGAAATATTTCATCCAATGGGATTCTACTTGATAATTATAAAGTCGTAAAAGTTATTATACAATCACATTCTAGTGATAAGTTTTCATTAGAAATTACATTTCCCTAAAATATCAATATTATTGTATTATTGAAATGATTATTTCTTATAGCGTATACCATTTTTACATAAATTTTTTACTTTGTATGTTATTTAATTAACATAGGAATTATTGATAAATCAGTATCATTTACCCAGTAAAGATATTTCTTGATAAGACACATTATTTATGAAATAAATTAATTTTTTGATATATAAGTAATTATTTGGACATGTAGATATGGGTGGATACAGGTTATTGATATCCCCTTGATACATCAAGAGGTCTCATGAGCCAACTTAATTATCCTGACTAAACATGTTTTTACTTTTAGTTTTAAACTACCTTTTGAAATGCCTTGACGGTAGAGATATTATGTTACTAAGATATGATATCTAATAAATAATAATTTTCCTCATTAATAATTTAGTTATTATTATCAATTTTATATTTAAAATTACATTATCTCTTGATTCATTTCATTCTCAATTTATTGATTCAATGGAATATATTTTTCATTTTTTACCTTTCTATATTTATTATATTTTTTGATTCATGATCGAATCTATTTTACTTAAACCATACTGATCATTTGATCTCACCCATATTTTATTTCCATTACCTAGTATATGAAGAAAAATATTTCAATTAGTTTTTAAGGATGAAAATCATTTATGGTTGTTATGGGTAATGTTTTATTTTATATTCTTAATGATAAATGGGTACCATGTTTATATTTGGTTTTCCAAAACAACTAAAGTAATCAGTCCTTCATGATTTTTCTTTTTGTATCTATGGAAATGTTATATATCAAACACCATCTCTAGGATACTCAAGACATGGTTAATACAGATTTTTCTAGAGTAATTTTAGTAGAAACCTTAAAAACTAGATTATAGAAAACATGGATTATGAAACATTATCTTATGGTATACATTGAGGAAAATTATAGAATGACATCTTAAATATTTGGTATGTAATATTATATGTTTTTATTCCTAGAAATAAATTCTTTTTTGGATACTAAAAGTGGACTTGGTTCTAGAATAGAGGTAAAATGGGGCAATGAATCTGAAAATAGTGAATTGTCCTTGACCTGGTCATCACCTGGTGCACAACAACATGCCTTACAACACTCCTAGTTTGACACTCCCATGTTATATTCTTAGGATAACTCACATTTCCTTTAAAAAAATTATGAAGGATTTTAATATATGATGAAATTGAATGACCTATTTCAAACATATGTTTTTTTAGATTAAAAAGAAGGCATTTTTAAGTCAAAACTCCTTGTGGTTGTCTTAATACATTAATAACATATGAGGTGGTCCCCATTATGACACATAAACATACTATATTATCTAACATTATTATCATACATTTCATTGAATTATATATAAACCTTGGTATGTAATGGATTTTAAAATATAATACACTAATTTATTATGAGAAGAAGGAAATTATTATTAGTATGAAATATGTTTAAATCCTAATCCCTATAGTAGATACTTCATTATCTGAGTCATATCTAGATCCACCCCCAGTATCTCTACTGAATGAGATTCTTGGGGAAGAATAGAAAAAAAATATAGTTATAGAGAAGGTATTCTTCAAATTGAGGATGTATATATTTTATCGAAATACAATGATGTAATTCATGAGGAATTACTAAGACCTCCACTAGAGCATGAATCTTAGTTTTCCATTAATATAATCTTCTATTCAAGATAAATATCACCGACTTCCTATAGAATGGGAACTATAAAATTAATGGAGTTGTAGATAAATATACAGGATTTCAGTGATAAGGGATTTATTTCCCCTATTGTTTCACCATAGGGATGTATGGTTCTCTTCATTATGAAAAATGATAGATCTATGAGGTGGTTCATTGATTATAGTGAAATTGATGTAGTTGTGATAAATAATAAGTATCATATGACTCACATTAATGAATTATTTGGCAACATAATTTATCCTAATGTTTTTTTCAATATTAACCTTTTTTTGGGTATCATGAATTTTGATTGATGTAGGAAGTAATTTTGATAATATCTTTCAAAATGAAGTATGGACATTATGATTTCAGAGTAATTATTTTTAGATTGACTAATTAACTCTCTGTTTTTATGGGTCTAGTGAATAGAGTATTCAAGGAATATCATAATTATTTTTTGTGAAATTAATTGATTATATTTTGGTGTATTATAAAAACAATTAGTACCATGAAAATCACTTGAGGATCATTCTTGAGAATCATATATGGAAATGGTTATATGGTTGATTTAGTAAGTGTGATTTATAGCATCACAATGTTTCTTTTCTTGACCATATTTTCTCTAACGATGGAATCTAAATTTTTCCTATGAAGAAAAAGGGTATTAAAAATGGATTATACCAAAAAAATAACTAATGTACATGGATTCATTAGTTTGGAAGGATACTATCAGATATTTGTTTAGCATTTTCCCTACTGAATAACCTGTTAATATCTATTACACATAAGGGGGTTAATTTTGTTTCTAAAAGTTAATTTGAAGAGTATATTGATGAACTAAATATGAGATTTTTCAATTATTCAATTTTGAATATCCTATCAGGGATGTTGAGTTTGTGATATATAATGATGAATCAAAGAATGGACTTGGTTGTGTCTTACTGAAAATCTATAAAAAAAATTTCATATGCATCAAAGAAATTGAAAACTCTTGAACATAACTATCCAACCAATGATCTTCCAATATATACTATAGCATTTTCATAGAATATATAAATACGTTATCTCTATGGTGATATATGTGAGATATACAAAGAACATAAATCCTAAAACTATATTTTCCCAAAAAGTGCTCAACATGTGGCCAAGGTGATGGATTTAGCTACTTAAGAATTATTATTTCTCAATATACAACAAACTAATAAAAAAATATGGTATAAGATCAATTGAATAGAAATTATAATTGATTTTAAACCAAATTAGGATTTATAAAGATCCTATGTTCAAGGATCTAGTAAATATAAATATGGTAATTATTAAGGAAGGGGTGAAATAAATAATTTTTTAAAGGATTATAAAACCTTATTTATTATAAAATATAAAAATATCTTAGTCTAATGATGAGAAAATTAAGAAGGAAATTTAAGCTATGAATAATGGTAAATTTGTAGACTTTTTTTGTGAAGAAGGTGTTTTGAAATTTGGAGATATATTATGAGTCCCATCTATACCTGAGCTGAAAAGGGAACTATTGGATTATTCTCATAGATCAAGTTTCTCTATACACTTTGGAAGCACCGTGATGTAAAGAAATTTTTGGGGAAATTTTTAGAGGGATATAATGAAGTGGTAAATTGCTGATTATGTGTCCAAATGTTTGGTTTTTCAACAAGGTAAAGTTATGAGGTAGAATACTAGAGGATTTATGAAATCCATTCTTATTCCATTGATGAAATGGGTTGATATTACTATGGAATGTGTCATAGTACTACCAAATACTTTAAGAATGAATGATAAAATATGAGTTATCACTGGTCACCTTAACAAATATGTACATTTCCTCACTATAATAGAATATTTTCCTCTAGATAATCTCCCAAGACTCAATATTAATGAACTTGTAAGACTTTATGGTGCACCTCATTCAATTATGTCTAATCATGATCCTCATTTTACATCAAAATTATGGAATTTGTTTTAGATATATCTTGACACTGAGCTTTATTTGAGCACCACTTAATATTCTCGAATTAATACATAGTTTGAAATGATTATTCAAATGGTGGAAGACATGTTCAAGTCAGTATGACATGAATTTCATGTTCTGTGGGATCAATATTTACCTTTGGTATATTTTCCAGTAAAAAATTGTTTCAATTAAAGAATTAAAATAATGTTATATAAAGTATTACATGATAAGATATTTATTCCTCCAACTTCTAGGGATGAAGTTGGTGAAATAAAACTCTTATTCCCAGAACATATTAAAGAGACAAAAAAAGTTAAAGGATATTATGGATAACATTAAATAACATAAAGGTAGGCAAAAAGTCATATTGGTAAGAAAAGGGTACCTTAGAACATATTAATTCCTAAAATAATTGGATTTTTTTCTTACCATTTGGAAATGATACCAAATCCCTCAAAATACATGATGTGTTCTATATATCATTGTTCTAGAATTACTCACCATACCCAAGGCATGTTCCCACCTCGGATGAAATATATTTCCAACCTAATATATGTTACTATGAATAACCCATCCAGATTATTGATACTAGAGATAAAGTATTGGGGAATCTGATAACTCATCTGATAAATGTATTTTAGAGGAATCATAAAATTAAATAAGACACAAGAGAACTAGATGGTGTTATGAATAAAAAACTACCTTTATCTATTTAAAATGTATTATAATTAATATTTAAGGGTAATTTTTATTATTATTTAATAATGTAACACCTTAAGACATTATAATATATTTTGTTTAGAATAAATTTAATTTCCTTTATGTTATGTGATGCACACACCATAGGGTTTAAATAAAACATGATACTCTATTATTTAAACATGACCATTATAAATTAGATTTTAAATTAGAAGGTATAAAGAAAAATAACTAAATTTTGAAATATATAGTTTAAACATGTTAATTTATTATCTATTAATTAGAGATAAAAATAATATTCATTGAAAATAAAAATAAATGTTTTCTGAAAAAGATTATTTTCCTACAAAATAGTTTAGTCATTATTTGTGCACATAATTTAAAGTTAAATTCTAGATATTTTATAAAAATAATTTTAAAAAGTAAAATTAATTTTCTAAATAATAATATCAAAGTTATCTTAGGTTTAATCTTTTCTATTTTTTGAAATTATTTCATTTTTCGATGAATAGTGAAAAATAACGAATTTGAATCGAAAACTACCTTTTGGATTAAATTATTTTTAAAGATAAATTATATTTTAAATGGGTTTTAAATTAAAATTTATTCAATTATATATCAGTTAATCCAATTTATGTAATTTTAATAATTTTCATACCAAATTGGTATCTAAACACATTGTAAACTTTTGAACATTTTCTGATTGAAAAGATGCTTTATTATCGCATCTATAGTGTTAATTTCAAATTAAAATTTTCCAATTATGTAAAATTAATTTCTAAAAATTGAATACATATTTTGAGTCGTAATAATTTGTATTATCTAATAATTTAAACTTTTATTTTTAACTAAATAAAATGCAAAAATAGAAAAACATTATTGCGGTTAAGGTTAAAATTGATTTACAGAGGGTTAAACTAAAAAAAGATAATGATTAAAATGGCCATAAACACGTATAAGATCTATTTAATGGACATAGTTAGTACCTATAATATATAATTCTCTATAATACTCCAGTTTGGTCCCTTTTAACATGTGGAAAATCTGTTGACACTTTTAGCTTACAAAAAATAAAAAGTGTGTATCTCACCTCCCTTAAAAAAGGCTATCCCCTATCCTCTCTTCTTCACAGCTTCACAGATTTTTATTTCATCTAATAAAAACCAAATTAATTTCCCAATGTCCCTACTCTAATCCTTGAATCTTTAGTTTGGTCATAAATCCAATCTATGAAGGCTTTGGTGAAACCCTTAGGAGGATGCTCGAAAACGAGGTAACATTCTTCAACATTTATTTTTATTTAATTACTTCTTCCACCTAAATAAATTATTATTAAACAATTATGATATAAGAGAATAAGTATCATATATATATATATTCTTTTGTTATTTTCATGATCTACATCCATACCCATTTTCATCAAATGGGTTATTAAATCATCATTCATGTATATAGAGGATTAACGCCTTGTGAACTTATATAATTAATTCTTTCATTCCCGCCTCTCATGGTTGGGTATGATTATGTATTTTTAATTTTAAATATTATATTTATTATATAAACATTCCTATGGAGTCATTATATCCCATACACCTTTTTACATTCTATTCCATATGGGATACAATAATGTCCCTCGTTAATATAGTGGACTACCATCTCATGAAGCGATATGATTTTTTTTCACTAATGCATTACATGGAATGTGATAAGTATATATTTAATGATTATATGTGATATTAATGACATAATTATGGTATTAATGACATATTTATCATTCATAAAGGATAATATATCATTTTCATTTTTACCATTTTACTCACTGAAAGACGATAAAATTGTCCGTGTAGGCGTGGACTACCGCCTACATGAATGAATAATATGTATAATAATATTTGGATAAATAATATGATATTATGAACATTATGGTGTGATAAAATATCACTTAACACCTTTATATAATGATTAAATGGAAACATTATTCATGTGTATATACGACCTACCATCTCCATGATCATAATGTAATTCATTTATCAATACCAACTTTTAGGATTGGAATTACAATTATAATTTATATTTAAATATGATAATTAGTTCATGATTATTATTCTATATATTATGGAACGATATAATATTTTAAATAATCATAACTTGTATGATAATGTAAGAATGAGAAAATAAATAAATTAACACATGAAATAGTGAAAATAATGAACGATTATAAACGAAAGAGTTATAATATGTTATAAAAGGATCATATATGATATTTGAAATATTTATATACTTATATTATAAGTTAATAACATGTTAAAAAAGAATATAGAAGAATTTAAATAACATTCAAAAAAAGGTAAGTGTGACGTAAGGGACTTCATATCAATTTCCCTTAATTGAGGCATATTATAATGTTATGCGAATCTTTTTATATAGTGAATATAATTCCACATTGATATGTAATATATTAATTCATTCATAATTCATGATATTTAATGTTTCAACTTTAATTATTTCATCCAATCATATTTTACTTTAAAATCACCAAGTGGTAAAATTTATTGTACAATTTCACTTTCTTTCATGATTAATATCTTTGTCTTGGAAAAATCAAATTATTGTGAACGTTTTTCATTGTAAATTAAATTTACATTAAATATATATATTTTTGTATGATTTATATGATTATTTCGTAAACATTAGGCCATTTTTACATATGGTGTTTACTTTAGAATTTATTGGACTAACTGGGGAAATAATGATAAATATGTATCCTTTATCAATACAGATATTTATTGATAAGACACATTTTTTTATGAATTATATTGATTATTCGATATATGAAAAAAAAATTGGACATAAATTTATGGGTTGGGACTGATTATTGATATCCCATTTGAGAATCTACAGGTCTCATGAGTCAAATTATTCAGCCGAATTAAAGGATTTTTTCCTATAGATTTAAAATGCCTTATGAAAGGTCATGAAGTTTTCATAATCATGTACCAAATAAATTTCATCTAATAATAAATAATTTACTTTATTAAGAAATTATTTATTATTATATATGTTATTTTCGTAATGATATAATCTCTAGATTCATCTTACTCTCAGTTTATTGATTAGACAGAATGTATTTTTAGTTATTTACATTTCCATGTTGATTATGATTATTGATTCATGAAATATTTTTTTTGCTTAAACCGTAATGATAATTTGATATCCCCATTATTTTTCCCCCTTGATATGAAATGTATATATTTTAAGGATTTCCCAAGGAAGTAGATCATTTCATATTGTCATATATTGTGTTTTAATTTATATTCCCAATGTAAAATTGGTATTCTTATATCTGGTTTATAAAACTGCTAAGCTTATCTGTCATTCATGGTTTTTACCTTTATACCTATTCCAATGTAATAAAAAAAATAACTCTGGGATACTGAGTTTGGGGTTTTTACACTATCCATGATTCAGATTGAAAGGGATCTAAAATTTTTGGACATGAAAATTAAGGACGTGGGAATAATAAAAGGATATTTATACTTCCCTTATAAAATTAAAAACTCAACCATCTATTCTTGAGAGGATAAAGGAGGAAAAAATGATGATGATGAGCTATAGAGAAAGGTATCCAATATTCCATGGTCCAATATCATTAAATTTGGAGTTATATTATTTGGAAACCAGATATTTGTCCAATAAAAATAAAGATTAAAAGTTAAATTATAGATGATTCATGTATATTATTATTTATCTATTTACCTAGGAAGAAAAAATAGGTAAAAAATGAATGAAAACTTCTAGATGACTTACATGAATAGGGATATTTTAGAATTGTTTTCTCAGAGATTGTTATTCCAAAAATTCAAAGTAGAATGATATAAGTATAATGGTATAATGGAACCATTTACCACACTAATATAAAAATGGTAAAACATGACCATGGATTTCATTATATTACTCTCTAGGGTATTTAAATTTAATAACACCATCTCAGTGGTAGTTGATCCCCATAAAGGTTCACCATGTTTCATTGCTATCATGGAATATTTCTCAATTATCCATCTCATCAAGTATACATAACAGAAGTGGTAAGACTATATGGAGTTCCACTATCCTTTTTATCTGGTCAATATAAGAGGCGTACCTTGAGATTCAAGATAATCTTTCTGTAATAACTTTATATAGAGCAGTGTTTGATTACTATATATCACCTAAAAATGGATCGTAAATCAAAACGATCTATTCAAACTCTAGAGGATATACTGAGATCACATTTGATGAATTTCAATGGATTTCTGGATGAACACATCCTCCTGGTGTAAATATCATATACAAAAAATTTCCATTCTAACATTCAAACTCCACATTTTGAGACACTTTATGGGAATAGGTTTTGAACTCTCAATGTTGGGATGAAGTTAGAGTGAAAAGGTTATAAGGCCTAATATTATCTAAGAGGTGACAGAGAAGGATAAAACCATTAAATTTCATATGAAATCATCACAAAGTCAAAAAAAATCTTTTAAAACAAACATTGACATAGACACAAATTTGAGGTTAAAGATAAGGTGTTCCTTTATATATCACCCTGGATGAAATTCATGAGGTTTGGGAAGAAGAAAAATAATAAGAAAATGTAAATTGGCCCCTTTGAGATCCTTGATCACATCTGAGTTGTGGCTAATCAAATATAACTCTCACCTTATATTTCCCAAACATATAATGTGTTCAGTGTATCCTTCATCAAGAAGTACATACCAGACCAATCAGATGTACTAAATCAAAAGGTAATAACATTGGAGAAAATTATTTCATACGAGGAGCATTTAGTGAGGATATTAGATCATTGATATAATGTTCTATGAAACAAGACAACTCACATGGTCAAAGTAATGTTGTGGAATCACAAGTTTGAGGGAGAAACATTTAAATTTGAAGATGTTATGAAATAGATGTACCATGATCTATTTTACCAAATGAAATGAAATTTATAGAGTTTAATTTATAATGGGGTATAGAATAAATATCCTAAACATTTATAAATTAAATTTCATTTTGTGAATGAATAAATGTATTATTATATAAGGTAGTTATAGAAAACACATGCACTACTTTAGTTGTTTTGGACAGTTATAAAATATATTCAGTTAGATTTAAAGGACCATAAAATATCATAAGTATTGATAATATAGTTATTTTCTAATGAATATTAATATTAGTATATTTTAAGGGTTGTGATAAATTCTAATTGACATAGATGGAAGAATTGATGACCTCAACTAGTTTGATCATACCCAATGAAACCCATTTATCAATGCTTCCAAAGAATATGGAATCACTGGAGTCCTCCCTTGACCAAGCCCAACCTTAGATTTAAAAATATTTCTCAGGAGAGGCCACTTATGGGGTAAATTCAAGCTTATCAATATCACATCACAAACCACGTTCGTCAAACTACCCCAAGAGAGCACCTCGATCAAACATGTTTCACTTTGGGTGTATGCTAGTGTAATAAGTGTTTATGTATACAAACCTTAGTAATATGAATTTTTATATTTTTATAATTAAAAAATGATTTTATTTACCCATTTATATTGTTACATTATAAATAATTATACAATGTGTTTGATAAAAATTATATTTTGATATGAAGAAATCAAAATTATATTTTTGAGAAACTTATAGTTTCAATTAAAAAAGCATTTTGGTATATTATTTAATTTTTGAAATAAATATTATTTTCATAAAATATTATTATTGAAAAATATTTATTTATATATAAATGATGATATAATTTAATGATGTCCAATGTAAATTTAATTAAAGTCATAAAGATGATAGTTTTGTAAATAATGTATTTTCCAGTAAAAATGGATTTTTAATTAAAAGTATAGGTTCTCATATTTAGAGAATAATTTTGATAAAATTAATATTATTTTCTACATTATCATGTTTCAAGTACCCAATGTTTAATGTTTCACAATTTTCTATGAAAGTTGTATTTTTGGGTAAAAGTTAAATACATTTTCAATATACACTCTTTATTATAAAATAAAAATGGCCCAAAAATTATGTAATAAATTCTAAAAAATGAATCCATGAGAAAATATATATTTCAACTTAGAAATAATATTTTTTAAAATTAATTTAAATAGTTATATAAACCATTAAGGAATACACTATAGTATATTTCAAGGTTTTAAAGTAAATTCATTATGAACCTGATTCACTTCCACATTACCATTGGAATTATTTTAATAATTTTAGTTAATGGCCTTATAAAATATTAAAAAACAATCTTCTTTGGTAGAAACAGTCCAAGAACCATGGTATGGTTTTTTATTATCATTTTATCATATAGTGTCTAAAACCTATGTTTAGAAATTAATAAATAATTTTCCACTTTTTCATATATATACCCAAAAAACTCACACTCCTACTCACTCAAAATCCATTAAGAATGCATTTTCTCTCCCAAAACCTATATAAATTCCTCCCATGGTGTTCCTAGTATCTTAATATTTTCCTCCCATACATTAATAAGTTTACTCTCAGGCTAAGAAGATTATCTCACACTCCTCTTTATTAAAGCACTTTCTCTGAGTAAGGACTTATGATTTGAACTTTTTTATATTGGGATATGATTTTACAAATATCAATAATTTTCATAGTATTACCAAGTAATGATATAAAACCATTAATTCTTAATAAACTATTCCAGAAACCGTTATATACACCCATTATTCTTTCAAAATATTCCCATAATTTTCCATACCAAACAGTTATGTTTTGTATACCCATCCTTATTTCCACTCAAGGTTATTAAATTTGATGTAGCAATAATTCATTTATTTGGGACTCCCATTTATGTAAACCACACTCCTTAAACATGGGATTAAATTTAATGAAATATATCTATATGTTTTGTGATATTTCAGGGACACAAATTCAGGAACATGATATAAATGTGATGGGGTTTCAAATAATTATATCTCCCTCAAATGGACTGAGTAATGTTCTTATATAATGATATACTATTTATGTTGAATAATATTTCATCCTAAGAACACTATGATATGTTGTCTTGGTAGTGATCCTCGACTTATAAATATGTTTTCATGTTTTATGTAGATTCCTGATTCCAATATTTCTTTGATGTTATCATATTATATCATGATTAGATGTTCAATTTTATGATTATAACCACTTTTATGTCACCTTTATATCCTTATTGTCTCACATGCATTTATTTAATCATGTTATTCTTTGATTATTCCCACAGTGGGATTTATAGCTCACCCCTTTCTTATATATATCATAATGTTTTCTTATTAAATATTAGAATATTGATGTTATATAAGATAATTTTTTATATATTTAAAATATTGTATTTATACTCATGTTACATGTTATTTTTCTTTGTGTATAATAAATCAAACACACTGGGCCTCATAATCATTTTTTATTTTATTAAATGGATTTTAATGTAATAAATTAGAAATTAAGGTGGATTAAATTTATAGGTTTTCATAATACAGAACACCTCAAAATCCAATAAATATTACTCTACATTATTAGAAATGAAATATATAATGAAATTAATATTCCATAAAATGGGGGTATCTTCCTTGAAACATTAACATCCCATCTTTTAATGGGTCTATATAGTTACTTTTTTTAAACTTGTATTCACATTGATGTGGGAAGAAACTCCAACAAATCTCAACTCCACCTTATCATTCATCTTCAATGGGGGATTCCTCAAGGGCTTAAACACCCCATATAAGGATAGGTAGGTCTTCATTATAATTTTTATACTGTCCTTTTTTATTAAATTTTCTAAAAGATACTTCCCACCATTAATCAATATTTTATTTGAAGATTAATTTATTAAATTTTCCACTTAGTTCTTGAGATGTCTATAAATTATATAAGTATACTAAGTCTAGGATCAACATAGTAAACAAGAGTTTTTATAGGAAAAAAATCTAGACCGTGTCACTAATGAATACTAATTAAATTCTTATAACAACTTTTGATTTTACACTTCTCAACTGAAGGTATGATCTCCATCACTTTCACAAAAAGTTGTTTTTAGATACCATAAAATAGTTTTTGTTTAGGATCATACAAATTTCAAAAAAATCGATAACACATGTAAAATATTTAAAAAAACGATACCAAATTTATTACATGCCTTTTATTACTTCACATACCTCAAAAAATCTAGTAAGGATTATAATTCAATAATGTCATTCAAAAACCTGATGTCTATTTCTCTTGACACCAATTTTTGTTGACCAATTTTTTGGAAGTGAAAAACTATATAAACATAGTATGTTTTGGATATCATAAAATATAATATTGTATTAAAAAAGAAATCACTTGTTAGATAAAAATAAATATGTTAATTTCATTTTTTGGTTTCCACTATTTCCTATTTTATCTTATTCATTTGGCCAAAACCCACTTGAATTTTTTCCTAAATAAAATCTACTTTTAAACATCAATCATATGTTATTTTTTATAATAATCACCCCATAAATTGTATCACCCCCTAAATTTTACACATATTCATAAATAGATATAAATAATATATAATATTAAGAGATTGGTAACACAAACATCCAAAAGTATAGGAATGTGTATAATCAAGATGAACCAAACCATCACCATCCATCTATTCTTTTCCAAAAATTTTATTTTGGGAAAGGATTTCTATAATTTATTCAAATTTTTCATCATCACTTTTACCAAACAACATGACATATTTTAAATGTATTTACCTTGTATTCTACTATCTTTACACATCTCTACATGGATATAATCCTAAAAAATATTCCGTGGAACATTATTTTCTATAATTGTAGAATTAGTCACACATAAAAAATTAAATTCTCATGTATCGTCATATGTGGATATCACCTCTACATTTATTCTCTACTACATCTTTATAATTTTTATTTTTGTTGGTATGTGTGGAACTATCACTCCCTGTTTTATTTTCCTCTCTTATTTTGATTTATATTTTCCTCTTCGACTTTCATATTGATATATGACTATTTAAAATTGAAAAGTATAATTTTAGGCTATTTTTCTTTTATTTCATAGATTAAGTGAAAATTTAAGGGTAAATTGTGCGACATGTTGATGTTAAGATCCTTTTCAATTCATTTTTAACTTGCGTAGTATTAGTTTCATGGGTAGCGCATTGTTTGATCAATACCATGTGGATCCTAAGAAAAACTATATTGGTATCTGAGTGTCCATTGATGTGGGTGCACTGCGTGATCATGATGGGTCTAAATCATGTCGAAGGTGTGTGCATGGATCTATATTTCTTATAGAACAAACCACAAAGTTAGTGGATGTTTTCCCAAACCATATGGTGAAACCATTCAGTTTTCATGGGAATATAATAAGGGTTGCATGGTTGGATTATGGTTTAGGAAACTATATGGCCAAACTACTTTGGAATATATTATAATATTTTAGACAATAATATTTTTTAAGGTTTATAAGGTTAGCCATTTATGAAATTTTTTATGGTGATCTTTAGAATTTGTTTTAGAGATTAATGTATTACTTTTCCAGGTGATGCAACATGTTCTAAGGGATGATGTATAAATAGTTTAATTCATAATGAATGGATAATATTTTAACTATGATATAGAAATATATAAAGTAAGTATATTTCCATATATTCTTATTGAGTTAAATAATTTCTCAACTCTAGGAAAATGATCTTGGAACAAAAACATTATCCTAATACATTCATTTATGTTGTAATAATGGTCTTGTTGATCATCACATATTTATGGCTTTGATTCCCATAACTATCCATTGATCACTCAATTTATTCTGATCAATGACCTAAGTCACTCTCCATCAGTATTTGGGTGCTAGTATTATCTTCTATGTGTAAGGTTTCATTTATAATCTTTATTCTCTTACACAAAAACCTAGTTATGTGATTATTATAGATGAACTTTATACTCCCTTTCCTCTCACATTTATAGTTTGTTTTACTAAAACTTTTATAATGTATATTTTCTATCAAAATATTTTGAAAATATAAAACCATGTACTATTGATATCAAGATCAAATTTTTAGGGTGCAATTTATATAATGTTAGGTTAACGTAACACCAAGAAATTCTAATTGGGTGCATTTTATTTAATCACATGTGACATGATAAACCAAGAGTAAAAGGTTATATAAAATACCAATACACTAAAATATTTTTAATATTTTAAATAAATTCAATCTTTGAAAAACCATTTAATGAATACAACACTAAGTTAGCTTGTGTTACACACAACAATGAATTTCATCGATAGGTTGCGTTACATGCAAGACCGAGTTACACTAAATACTATTAATATTATTATTTAAAATACAATTATATTATAGAAATTAAATTTTTGTTTATTAATATTATTAACCTACTTGTGAAAATATATTGTTGAATTCATTGGTTACAAATTAATTATAAATGAATATAAAAAACGATTGACTTTAAAGGGATTTTATTATAAAATACTATTGTTATGTATCAAATGTGTATTATCATAATAAATTAAATCAATTAAAATAATTGAGTTATTTTAATGAAATTTATATATTATATATTCAATAATTTTTTTACATTCATCCAATATATTGGATATGCATAATATCAGAACAAAACTAATTTTATACATAAAAATCATTATTTTCTAAAGGCATTTTTATCCCCATTTAATAAAACACTTTATTTAGAATTAAATTTTCACACTTGTATAAATTTTATTTTAATTAATAATCTTCATTTTTTAAATATTTATTTCAAAATTATTTTAGGGCTAATTTGTTTTATCAATCTGAGTAGTTTCATTTTTTAATGAATAGTGAACAGTGATGAATTTGAATTGAAAATTATCTTTTTATCTAATTATTTAACAATTTTAAATTATATTTTAAATGGGTTTAAAATTAAAATTAGATAAATTATACATCTATTAATCCAATTTGGGTAATTTTAGACATTTTTTATTTAATATTTATATAAAAACATTGTAATCTTTCAAAACATTTCACTTTAAAACCCTACTTTCTCATCTAGTTTGCTGGATTAATCTTAAATTAATTTCCACACAAGAATTTAAAAAAATGAATTAATTGTTTTAAAAATAATAATTTATAATATATAATGAGTTTAAATAAAAAATTTACCGATTTTATTTGTGAAATAATTTAAAATTAATTACATCGATTTAGAGAAAAACAAGTTTTTCAAGGCAGAAGACTTTAAACATAAGGGACTAAATGATAACGAAAAATTTAAAAAATACTTTGGATTGGAATATTTTAAACATATACCTTATAGGATATATTTTTTAAATTATTTTATCTAATATGAATGTAAAAAACATGGGTGTAACTAAATCTTTCCAAAATATACAAGCTTGCCACTCACCCCACTTATAAAAGGCCTACCAATCCTCCCCTTTTTCACACTCTAAAACCACATTGGTTTTGAAAATAAAATACCAAATAAATTCTAAAAATACCTTTAATATTTATATAATCATTATTTTTTACAAAAACAATATCTTTGGAAGGGTTTAGTGAAATCCAAAGGAGGATACCTGAAGAAGAGGTATTGTTTTTCTAAAAGGGTTTTTATTTTATTTCCATATGCGCCTCCTTTAATTATTTTTATATAATTATTATATTATAAAATCAGTATATTAAATATAATGATATGTTTATATGTTAACATTATTAGCTAAAACTTCACACACTTCAATCAAATGGGTTATAAAATCATTGTTCGTGTGTACGGTGGACTATAGCCTTGTGAACCGATGTCGTTAATGTTTTCATTACCACCACTCAAGGTTTGGAATAATGATGTAAATGCTAATTATATATGATATATATGATATTTATTATGTATTTATAATTATTTAATTATTAAATAATTCATAAATTCATTATTTTTATTTTTTGGGAATATGATAACATTGTTCCTATGTACAATGAACTATTGCCTCACAGAGGGATGGGATTCATTCATACATTACATGGAATGTTTTACTGATAATTTTATAAAATATATGTGATATATGTGACTTATGAATTATATTTTAATGATAATATATATATCGTTTACTTTTATATCATTCAATATAACAGGATAATGGAATGAATGATCATGTGTATGGATGACCTTCAATCTCCATGAATTGTGTATTTCATTTCCTATTACCAATTTTTTTGGATTACATTAAATAAATATCCACCAAATATATATGATATTTACATAATAGTTTACATTATGGATATCATTAAATCCGGATTAAATTAAGAAGAATAAAAAATATCAAGTCAAAACATACTCTAAAAACAAAGAAATTAACACCCAAATCTGTGAAAATAATGAAAGATTATTTACTAACATATGATAAGATTTTATAAAATAATCATATATTATATCATAAATATTAATATGGTTCTATTATAAGTTAAAAAAATTCTAAAAATAATTACACATGAGACTAAATATTTTTCAACCAAAGGGAAGTGTAAGTTAAGAAGTTTCATTTCAATTTACATTCCATTGAGACTTCATTTTTATTATACATCGATTCACTTTTATGGGGTGAATATACTACCCCTATGATATCTAATATCATGAATAATTTATTTTTCATTTTATTTTATGTTCCAATTTTAATTATCTTGCCTAATTGGATTTCAATTTAATATTAACAAATGGTAAAAGTTATTGCACAATCTCAGTTTCTTTTGTGATTATTAACATTTTCAGGAAAAAATAACTTTATTATAATCATTTTTCATTGGAAATTAAATTCCTATTTAATATTAATATTTTGGTGTAATATATATTTTTATTTCCCAAACCGTATGCAATTTTTATATACATTTTTTATTTTTAAATATATTGATTAATTGAAAAAATATTTTTAAATGTGTATCATTTTCTCAATACATAAAATTTTTAAGGAACATTTTTTATGAATTAAATTGATTATTTGATACATGAGTAATTATTTGGAATGTTATGACATGGATTGGGGACTATTTAATGTAACTTCCTAGATGCATTGTAGACTCATGAGATGAATCAGTTGGCCATATTAGATGAGTTTCTAACCATTATGTTTCAAGCTATCTTGTGAAATATCTTGATGGTAAAGATTCAATGTTCCTAGAAAACAAGGCATCCAATATCTAAGCATTTACATCATTCAAAATTAAATTATTCTTAGTATCTTTGAGATTTTAATTTTGAAAACATCTATGGATGTATTTTATTCATAGTTTATTGATTATTCTTTATATAGTTATATAAATTGAATGATTTTTTAGTTAATTACCATTCCATGTTGATTATGATTATTGATTCAAGATAGATTCTATTTTACTTTTTTCTTAATGAGAATTTGAGCTCAACATTATTTTATTTCCTTTCCATAGGATATTATGATTAATTCATGGAATTAGATTTATGGATAATTATATTTTACTTTTTATGCATTATTTTATTTTCCTGTTTTAATATGGGTATCATATATGTAATCTAGATTTCCAAAATGGGTAAATTGTTCGATCCTTTGGGATTTGAATCTTGTATTATTGAAAATGTAATAATGTAAGGCACTTGATCTAGGATTCTACGGTCAGGATCATTATAATCAACTTAATAGAATAATTCCATCTTCAACAACTTATCACAGAACTCTAATAGAATATTCCATAAAACCAATGAATTCATTTTGTCATGTTTTTAAATTATTCACATTCAATAAATGATCCTTAATTTGGAATTCCATTATTCTTTATCATGTTTAAATAAATTTATATAAATAACCAAACATTGAAAAAAGAACATATCCCTTTGATACCAATTTTTAGTTCCTCAATTAGGGATAGAGTTGGATTACCCTAATAGGGGTAAATAATGGTGTGTTAGACTTATCAAATTTAAAAACATTTACCATTAATGAATCAATTGACAGAAGGATATTAACATGTCAACCTTGTGTCTCAATTTTATTTATCTTCACATAAACTTCGATATAATTCTAATTTCTCATAACCATTCCTTTGATATATATTTTTTATATTTCTTGACCTATTTTTTGGTGTCAATTAATAATTTAAATAGAGACATAGGGATTTACTTGGATCAAACTCACTAGGATACATAAAAAAATCATGCATTGACATTGTTTCATGAACCAAAATCACTATTAATCTCACTAATCGTCACATAGGCCACTCACCTTAAAATGGTTCGGGATTGGTCACTTCTTACCGAGGTTCACTACCATACACAGGTTTAAGGTTGACGTAATGTCACCCAAGGATCATTTTTGTATCACTTCCTCTTTTTCCTACTGATTTTCTTAGTACTTTGGGAAGAATCTTTGTAAAATTTGTACACATGTTGGTCTCTTCACAGAACTATTGAATGAATATTGAAATAATGATATATTCTCTATTATAGCCTGAATGGGATGATCCTTCACGTCTTGTAAATTATAACATGACATCACCTTATTCTTCACATTTTAGAACAACAATGGAATAATGTTCATATTTCAATATGCACAATAATCCCAACCTTTACTTGTAAAATCCTCAAATAGATGTCAACCCCCTTTTCAAAATTTTCAAACCCCTCACATAGAACACAAACATCTTCATGTCCTCAAGGAAATTGGATATAGATTTGTGCATAATATTTTTTTGGGATTCTTCCAGTTGATATATTATCTCAAATAGGGAGGAAATGTTATTGATCACCTAGAAACATGTACTATAAATAAAAAAACCACTTTATAAACCACATATCTCTTTTACAAGAATAATAAATACCCCAATTAATACATCATTATCAATTTTTAAAAACACATTCGATTTTATCTTGGGTCATAGTATAATATAGAGACATGTGATGTTTGAATATTAGATATCCTACTCATGTGTGTCCTGATTTCGTTCTCACAAGAACTATTCGGAACCCATAAAGATTTCTTTCATAATGACCTTGTGAAAAATCCTTGTCCTTTTTACATATAAAACACCAAACACCAGAGGCCTAGTTTTAATCTATTTGTCATTCTAGATATTATCTTTACTTGTTGGTTGTGGATTTTTTCAATAGGAATGGTCCTGCACATGTTTTCCTTCTTGCACTACTATTATAAAACACAAAATACATTCCTGAGAAAATATTCTTCACTATAGTGTGTTGAAAACGTTTTTGATATTTACCTCCAACATGTTGATCACTATGGTGATGGTATCCTCAACTTATGTAATTTATTCTAAATTTTTGTTGGTTCTTAAATATAGTAGAAATTCTAGACCGTAGCCACATACATTCTTATAAAGTAATTCCTCATTTCACATAGGTGTATTAGAATTCAACCATAATGACTAATACAGTGTTGTCCTTGTCCGTTATTTGAATCATCAAATCACCATGAATTGTAATCAAGGCTTGTACACACTTAGCATTTTCCACCATGGCATGTAACTATAGCATGGTAACTCTTAGCATCATCCATCAAACACAATATCCCAATCACCACCATGTATTCATCTACCCCTATTGGGTGTTTCAATGGAAACATTCCATGTGATTTGGTTGCATACTTCTTGACTTGGTCTTTTCTAACTTTTGTTCCATTTAACTCGTGGTTATTCACTTCCAGTTTTTGTCTGAAAAATATCCTCTTGACCAATCAATAATTTCTTTACAAATCAAACAATAATATCAATTAATTTTAGGTCCACAACTCTTCAGAATCTGTACAATTGGGATCAACGAATCTCATAGGAATCACTTCATAACTTTGGTCATCATAAAGATATCTTTTCAAGAATTATATTATAATAAGAAAATAGTACACGTTGAGATCCCAAAATATATATTCTCATCCACCATATTATTGTGACAAAATATAACATAATCATTTTTTATTACTAATAGGGTTTTATATGACATCTCAAACACTACCTTATCAATCAAGGTAATTTATTTCCAATAAATTTTCAATCAATGTAATTCCATCGAGTTGGTCTCGTTATCCACCACACAAGCTACCAGGAAAACATGTGCAACTATAAAATGGGGATCACAACCTATCTCACTAACTCATCACCTCACAATCTAGGTTCTTGTCACTCAAGTCCTATCCCCATTCCTCTAAGTACATATCATAATTTATATAGCCTCAAAGGATATTCCTTAAAGACTATATCAATCAACCATAAAAAGAATGAATATCCTCTCAACATTTTCATATCTACACTGAGGGAATCTATTAGGTTCTCCGAACCTAAATATTTATTCACTTATTGGTTCATACATGAATTCATCACCCCACTGTGACTCTTCTTCGCATTATCTCTTCCAGATCCATGCCATAATACTCCATTCCATGTTCTCCTATAATTATGTCATCACAACAAAGTCCAACTAACCAAGGACCATCTCAATCTGACTATCAATAATACCCTTGGAATATAAAATATAAGTCATCACAAAAACATCCATGATTCATTATTGGGTCCCAAATCACATCTCCCTTAGAGATATCTAATTCAAATTATTTATAATAAAGACTACCTATCACAATAGAACTATATTTACAGGGATTATCATTCTTATGTAACCCATCAAGGATCTAATCTACCCACAAGGGGGTGTTTCTCATCATATGTTATATGTATTATAGTCTCACCTATCACCATAATACCTAAGAATCTCATGCTTTCCCAGAAAGTCCTAGGAAACAAATGTTTACTATTGACATCTCATCCCATTCCCATGGAGTATCTTAAGCATCTTGTGACATCAACCTACATTGACTCCCCCTTAGGGACCCAACCATTATGGGATACCAAAATTTCAAAAATGAATGGGAGCCCTAGATATATCTCAATGAGAATCAAAGCCATCCTATATTTATTACCTATGATTTTTTGGATCCATCTCCCTATTTTTGAATCCTTATTTTAATGAAAACATTAATACTCATGTTTCAATAAGAAGATGGTTTACTATTATAGGGACCACCTGCCAAAACCATAGAGTTACCATATTCATGATACTTCACTCGTCCTTAGGTAACCATGACCATGCCTTTTCTATGATCATAAAAATAATGAATCCCCTTTCTCAAACCACAATATCCAAGGAGGTATAATAACAAAAAAATTATCATGAAACATTGCATTAATTAAAACTCATGTAAACTTAAATGTTCATCATCTAATTATCAACTCCACCCAAGATATTATAAATACCAATCAATAAATCTTGATTCCACCATGATCTACTAGAATTCACACCAAAACATAAATCTTGAGGAACCCATTTTAGTAGCTAATTAGGGGGATGGAGATTGAGGGATATAAAAGAAGATGTTAGCTAAAATGAATTATGGAAATACCTCCAAATTGACCCTCTCTAAGGGGTATTGAAAGGGGAATAAATATTGATATCCGATCAAAAATGGTGCTCAAAAAACCTATATTTGACATAAATACAAATGGGACACCATAAATGACAAGTATACCCCTATTTTAAAAACTGGGAAATGTTCCCATTATAACAAGAACTATATCGGTCATAATATGATGCCTTCATTTGGGCATTTATCATAGTTTAGAACCTTGGATCACAAAATGATATAAATATTTTTGGAAATAACCAAAAAACTCCAATAAGATTCCCCTCACAGAATAACACATTTGGTTAGGGCATGGAATGTCTCCCTTAGGAGAAATAAAAATTTCATGGCCCAAGCCTCAATAGTGTGTCCTTCTATATTAGTGAGTGGCCTACACTTCATGATCATGTTAGTCAAACTCAATGCTTTAACATATCCTTTTTGACCAACCTTCGTGTAATGGCCTAGGGGTTATATTGTGGCCTTATTCCACATGATAAATATATTAAAGAAAATACAATATATTCATCATATCCTTATATAGGAGTCACCATCATGGGGTGATGCCTGAGATATTGTTTCAACAAATATATAAGGGTCTTTCCCTTAGTGAAAAAACCACACACCAAAAATCCACCACACCATGACACCTTTTTGTTATGGTGTGACCTAGTGCTTCTATTTTATGGTAGATGTATACCTATAGTGAAATTTATCCACCAAAATCTTATCGTAGTGTAAACCTTACCTATCAAAAAATAATTATCCACCTAATGAAAAAAACATCAGCAATGATTTTGGTAACCCTATTCCAATACTCATCTAAGAACTCAAATAAACTTTTGGACCATTAAAAACATCCAAAAAATCTCTTTGAGATGTTCAAAACATTTTAATCCTAAAATAAACCCATACTATCAAAACCTTCTCTACTCTAGGATAAAAAAATAAAATTTTATTAGAATTTCACAACCCATAATGATGCATGTTGTTGCAATCACAATGTGGTTTCCATCTATCAAATATATCTTCATAATCACGATAAGGTTCATAATAGGCTCTAAGAAAAATAATTAGGATATATCACTTTTATTACCTAAACATTTCATCACCACATACACATTTATTTTGAAATAGACATTTTTTTAGGAACCAACTCGGGTTCACCCCTAGACAAGACACCCAAATTGGCTCATGACCAAATCGACGAACATTCCAAATTTTCCTGGGATATAAACCAGTGCCATGGAATAAAAGTATTATTGATAGTAATGGTTTTTACCATGTAAAAAACCACATCCAAATTCAAATATATATATATATATATATATATATTAGATTCAATAATATTTATCTTCGTGTTTATAATCTATGGTAACACACTAGTATTTACATTTATTTGATATGTTGTTTTTTATTTTCATACTTTTTTTTATTGTGATGGTATAACACTATTTGAACCAAAGGAATAAAAATATTCATAAATTCATGGATTCTATAATTACATGATGATTTCAATATTTAGATAATACATATATTATTCATGAGAATATTTTAAAGGATGTTAGAAATTTTTTCATTATATTATATTTTTAATTCATATTGTTGATTAGTTCAAATATTACATCAAACACACTTAATGATTTTGATCACTCTTTAGTAATTTATATCATGTGATTAAGAAGATATTATATAGTATTCTACTGGAAACTCATATATCATTTTTCCTCATATTAAATCAATGAAGGAATCAATGATTTATCATAAAGAAACATAGAGGGGTGGATGCATGAGAATAAAATAAAACTTTAACAGGATTGTTATTACATCTATAATTGGATTAATTATTTTTATAAAATTGTTTTCATCATTATTATAAATTAAAACTATGCATTTTATTAAATTAGTTCTTGAAGGACCGATCATACCTAATTGTTTGGTCCTTTGTTTCCTTAATAAATAATATTGTATTAACTATATTTTAAAAAATTTATTGACATGAGTTTTGGAAAATTTGATATCTAATAAAACATAAATTTGAAAAAACATTTATCATACAATGAATATATACCTTGAGAAGGTGAATTAGAGTGAATTTTTTCCAGATTATATTAGAAATAAACTTGGATGTTATGTTATATTCAATGACATTTAGATTTTGATATGTACTTATTTAGAAATATTTATGATGTGAGTAATATTGTATTAGGTGATGGGAGGATACAATACCACTAATAGAGTATAAAATCACAAATATGAAGTGACATTGATAGTATAAGGCCTTTTTATTTTCGGTAAATCATTTGGAAAATATGATAAAACCATATAATTTCATAAAATGGAAAAATTATTTTATAATTCATCTATATCAATAGAACTACATTTTTATCAATTCAATGATCCTATTATAATACCATCATTCTAGTTTAATTTAAGTTTAACACCTATTCAACGTTGATGTAAAAAGGTTTTTATTTATGTCTGAAAATACAACACAATATTCACAAGACACAGCCATGTCAGTAAAAAAACAATGTTAGTGAGTCTTACTGATAAAAAGCATCAAATAATAAATCATCAATCCATAATACAACCTTTATGAATATAGAGTGTCCCAAACACAAAATTTCTATTTCATTCAAGAAACCTAACATTCAATTAAACCAATCAACTAATAATTAAATCCATTGCTTCACAAATCATAATCATATATTGAATGATTTATTTATAAATTGATACTTAAAAATCTTAATAATGTTATGTGAATGTATAAAATAGTGTGAATATAATTTTATCTAATAAACAACATAGCACTTCATCTTCAATGTTCTAGTGTAACACCAAAGTTTTATATGTATCCACAAAGATCCAGAACATAAAAAATCATATCATATGATCTCTAAAGAACACCAATATTATTCCACTAGATACCAATCAATATATAATTCTTGAACAAATAAAAAGACAAACATATGATTATATACATTATATATATTGTGATATTTATATATATATTATAAGTAAGTTTATAGTATATTTCTGTTGTGATCTAGAGAATGAGGAATCATGTGTACTATATAGTGAAGCATGCTTTGTAGTGGTGAAGTTTGTATTATATCAATTTAAAATAAATATAATTTCACATATCATAGGTAATGACATGTAGGCACCAATGAATGGAATTCATGAAGTGAAGTACTATTGTCATTTAAGATAAAATTAACTTCTAATAAAGTATCAAAGAATCATTATCGATGATATTAAAATATCATTAACCTTTTACACAAAAATGTTACAATGAATTTAATTCATAAAGAATCAAATGTTGGAAAAAAAGAACATGACTTGGGTTTGGAATGATACTATTATGAAGGGTTATGTTATATCTAATTGTTAATGTTTCCATTTGGGGAGAAGTTAGCAGTAAAGAGGTAATAATCCATCATAAAGGTTAAGAAGGAACTATGTGTATTTTTTATGTTGTGGCGTTTGTTTTATACTAATCTAGATTACTCATAGTTGATTTTAGTGAAACTACAGTGTATAAATGTGTTTTATTTAGTGGAAATAAAATTTGAAAAGGATCATGTAGATAATTTTTGCTAAAATAATTATGTAGATTATATGTGAATAAGAAAAAAAGTTAAATTATGGGAAATAGGTAGAGAAGGTTCTTAAAGTAAGTGGAGAAATAAATATTTTTTATATAAAAGTTAAATAATGTAAATATGTATACATATAAATGATCCAGTTGTATCATAATATATGACTTGAAATAATAATAAGTAATAAAACCCATTGCACCCAATAATATTACCATATAATAAGTATTCTACATAGCTCCATTTTGGGGGATCAGGAAATAGTGGAATGAATTCAATCATATTCAACAATAAGTCCATATCAATAAATACTATATAATTTGAAATGCATATCACCACTTACAACATGTAATCACCAATTCAACATGATGTTTTAGTGGCTAGAAATAAAGAACAAATGACTGTTATATTTTATATTAATTAATATCACCAAATCACAACTAGGATATTGAAATACTTGGGAAAAATTATTATTATGATATTTTTATAATGTATAAATTAAGAAATAAATCATAAATCCGTCAATCCAGTTGTGATATATTAACACCTTTAAGGTTAGGGATGAAAATTACTATACAAAAAAGAATACATACATGATCAAGGGGAATACAATTATACTATATTTGGATTTTATAACTAAAATAATTAATAATTATTGTTTATAGTGGATTAAAATTATAGAAGTTTGGATATCATTTGTTCTAAAATCAAGAAAATAAATTCTTATTCCATAGTAAATAGAGTCTTAAAGATCATATGGCTATATAGAAAGATTTTTATAGATATAAAAGGACATGTGGATTGATCATCATAGATTAAAATTCATATTAGAAAAGAATATGATAATTAGATAGGGATTTTAGACCTAGCGATTCTTGATATAGGTTAGTTTTAATTTATATTTCAGTATATTTCTTACTACCCTACCTTTATTCTTCAGAAATCTTCATACATTACTAACCATGGTGGTGGTTAATCTAATTATCTAACATCCATATTTTTTCATGAGTCCCTATTCTTTTTAAGGATATATTACCTAAATTCTATATCATATGATATGATATAAACATGTCTTAGGGTATGAATTATACGAATAAAATTCATATCAAATACCTTGGTTTGGGTATACTGTAAGGCTTGATATATGGTCCAAATAAAGTTCTATTGTTGATATCAAATTCTATTGTATATAAATATATATACATATCATATCATATGGCCATGATAAATCATATTTTAAGATTTAATGTTATACTTAGGAATATACATTGTAAAATTAATGCTAAAAGTTAACATTCAATGATATATTATTCTTAATATTTCATTAGACTAAATTTTTTAAATTATTTAAAATATTGGATTTTATCTTTTATGATTTTTTATAAAGGAGTTATAACTAACTCAATTTACTAATATACTTATGAAACATGTGAGTTAATTCATTAAACTTATCACATTTTACCCCAATCCCTATATAAAGAGGTTGTACCTATTTTATGGGTGTGAGATACTCTTTCATGCATCCATATGAATATCTTTCCCACTAAATAACTCTTCTTCCTACTTATTAACATAGTGAGTCACTAGCATACTCTAGTGATAATAATAATACCACCAAAATTTCAAGTTATTCTTTTAACCCATATATACACCTTAAATAAGGGATTCATTCAGAAACATTTTATTGATCTTTATCATGATTCTATGATAATGATATTTATCACTATGACCAATGGTATAAGGTAAAAATAATTTCTTATTCATTTTTTATTTTCATTATTTTGCTTTTAGGGTATAATTTAATCGGTTTTATGGGTTTATAATTTATATTCGCACCTTTATAAATTGTTAATATATAATCAGAAACCCAATAGAAAAAAATCAACAATAAGTTACTAAGAATTATTTCTAAATAATATGTATATTTTTTCTTATTTAAAAAAATTCTTCAATTACCAGTCTTAATAGTTTTTCACATTACGCTTCTCATTTTTAAGATTTAATATCAAAGTTAATTTTGATGATAACAATGAATTTTTCAACAAAATGATCTATTATTTTAGGAATATCATGTTTTACAAAATATTAATAAATACTTTTATTAAATATGATCACACTAAAATGATATCCTACTTGGAACTCATCATGTCCATTACTGGGACACAATCCATATTTCACTATTAAAGGATTCCACTTTGGATTTCATCTCACAACTTATTTATTGAGTTAAGGAATCATACCAATCATATTATATAGAAATTTTTTATTGTTGGGTAGATAAACATTTATCTAAACCATCATATAGATAAACTCAAAATAATTTCTCTAGCATAATTTTTTATGGCTTCTTATTTATGTGTATATTGGCATTAGAAATATTAACCAAATTCAAGAACATTTTTTCCCTAACCAAACAAAATATTGGATTAGGGAACCATTACCACTAAAAGGGGAGGTGGAATTAATCTTTTAAAAAGTGTGTACAAGTCCCACATTTGGAGTGTAACTCATTTTCACCTGAAATGTTATGTTATGCACCTCAATTTCCATGAAAGCTTGAAATTACATAAAAATAAAGAAATAGTGGAACACAATTATATCATATGGAATGAAACATATTGATATATTCATGGAAAGGAACTAATGAATATTTACCTTACAAAATCACCCACAAATTGAAGAGGAATGTGAGGCATGCAAGCCGTAGTCATGAGACCCAAAAATAAGTAGTATTAAATTGCTAAAGAGCAATGAAGTTAGTGCTTGAATTTCTAATTTTTTTATAAATTGTACATCATCCCCACATTTATTGAAATAAGAAACAAGAAGGTAAATCATCAAGCTCTAATTTTCTCAACTCAATTTTTTATGACATAAAGAAACTACAAAATCTCATTAATTCCCATTGGTAGTGAACTTGTGAAAAAAACTAGCATAGGCCATACATCACATGTATTGTGTTTGAGATATCCTCATGAAACTCCACCTAAAATCTGGGTAGTTTCATTAAATATGGGATACCTTCTCAGGAAGCCAACCTTTATGCAAGAAAAAACATTATGCGCCTCTAAACCTCCAATATCCATGCTAATTCTTTGTGATGGAGCTCATGGGTTGCACAACTATACTTAAACCCATAAATTCAAATTTTTTTGCAATAACCTCGGGGTCCATAGACCAATTTCTCATCTTACCAAACACAATTACACACAAATTAAGTGCTTAGGGGTATCAACCCTTCATGAATCATGTCTATTAATGATGTGATCACTCTCATGATTTGTATCATCAATAATAATATTCGAGGAATTATCAACAATCAATATCTCGGCAGCCTCAATGCCCCAAGATCCTAAGCATAGGGACTCAAATTTTGGTACTACCTCATCTCACCCAAACATGATATTTTTTATGCCTTGGTCCATCCAAAATTACCTTTAAAGTAGATGAATCAAATCTAAGGGTGGAATCATCATGAAAACCTCTTACTTTTCCATATGAGGAGTGATAGTGGTGTAACCTTCTCCCCTACTTGGGAATAGTCTCCCTAGGTGTAACCCCACAAATTCTGTGTTTTAATAATTAAAAATAATATCACAAAATCCTAGTCGTATGATTTTAAATAGCATTACAATTCCCTCAGCACATAAAATTAAGTTGTAGCACTACCTGATGTAATAAAAATAGGATTCCCCATATGTCACTCTCATGGGGTGTTACCTAGCCTCATAGGAGGGCCCTACGCATAAGAATCGTACCATATATTTGTTTTTATCCTTCCATGACATAATCATCCTTACCACATGACATTAAATTGCATGGACTGGTCCTACCATACATCCTTAAAATGTGCACACATACTATAGGGGTTTTTAGCCTCTTCTTCTAACAGGGTATGTAGGACACCTCCCTAAGGTACAATCCTAATCCCCCAGCATCACCATTAAATTTTTATATCTTCCCTTTGGGAGGAAAAACACAAAGTTTGACCATATTACTTATGAATTCACCCCAAATCACCAGCTAAAATCAAGGTATCTACAATACTATGGAATAACTATGTGATTATAACCCCAAATATGCCTAGTATGTGACCACTGTACAAATTAAATGTCTTAAAAACAAATTATACATGTGATAATGTCTCCACAAGACCATAAACATGTGACAACATACCCACAAGACATTAAACCGATGACCACATCCGTGCAAGACATTAAACTTGTGAACTTGGACTCAAAATATTTTAATTATGTTAGAATATCCCCATAAGACTTGAAAAATATGGACACCACCTAGTAAATCATAATCACTTACTGATGTGTTGTATATTAGATTATTGAGGAAACTACCCTTGGATTCCTTAAGTACATAATTCATGTTTCCTTATGACAGATATGGGATACCATTATTTACACACCTAAGATACCTCAAGTATGAGATTCCCTTGACTTCTAAAGCAGATGAACTTATAGATTCACTATAAACTGATTGTACACCTATGTATAGCTATGACCAATGCCATATCATATCTAACTAAAGGTATCTTCCCTATCATAACAAAAGAATCATAATTAACTCGTGAATACTTCTAGGTAGAATCAGGAATGAGATTCATGAAAATGAATCAAATCTTTGAGGGATACCTGAACTAGGGGATAAACTCCAAGGAGGAATCCATAAACATAGGAACGAACATAAAATCATCATATTCGATTAAGTAACTAATGTCATCAACCATGCAGAAAGAATAAAATCACCTTTGCAAAGCTATAATGTAGGGAAAATAACCCCCCCCCCCCCCCGCATAGGAGGATTAAGTTGTCATAATAAATGGACTAATCTAGGAGAGGCAAAAGAAAGCTACCCCAGCACCCCTGAAGTATGTGTTATTGGAGAGAATTAAAAAAAATGGTGAAACTCGCATAAAACATCATATCCTTAAATTGTGATTAGATCAATGACATTGGACTCGATAAAATTTTAAAATCACTGGATCCGTACAATTAACATCAGGACTCACCAAACAAAAGGTGGGTCAGACGTGAAACTCTTCACCTACAACTAGGGAAAAAATGAACATTGGGAATCCCTGTTCTGAGGGATCATCGACTAGGATCCTTCCTCTACCTGATAGTGGATTAATAACATTGTATATTTTTGGAATAATATGTTTTATAACTATACTTAAATTCAACCTAATGATTCCCATAAGTCTCAAATTAAAATAAATTCTCAATGAATCACCACCAACAAGCATGGGGGAATGAGAATCAATGTTTCTGAAAACCAACATAATAATAATCATACCATGATAAAAACCACTCCTAAATCTATTGGGTTACCTCACCATGTATCCCCCTTCATGAATAGTCATTATACATTCATCAACACCATGGTTCATTAGTATGAATAGGAAGGGGTCATCCAAACCCGGGACATGGCCCGATGGGACTTGGAAACATCAGCTCCACCCTAACGATGCCACCCCAAGGGTTATTCAATGGGGAGACCACCCCCAATCATGATGGAAATCCATTTCTAGATTATATCCTTAAAATTATTTGATTTTATTCTATCCTATACCTAGGTGGTAAGGGAATTTCTATTCAATCCCATCAGGACAACTTCTTAGAAACTGCCCAAGAGGGCTCCTTCTTGGTGATGATAAAAACACCAACTGATTCAACATGTCATTAATCAAGGTAATCCTATCTTTTACTTACCAAATATAGTCCAAAACACCCTATGATGGCATTTTGGGAAGGCTAGAAACCTTTCCTGGAGTGAGGCCTCTCCATAATCTCTTGTGGAACCTATAATAACTGGTATACCACATCCATACCCCACAACCACTATGTAGGAGCCTTCTTCCCCCAATTGGGATTGAGACTATGGCCTCCCACCATGAATTTTGGTGGACCCTCACCTTTGTGGGCACCATAAAAACCATTACGGGACATCCCCTGATGAATAATTCCACCATAGCGGTCGTCCCCACAATACTATCATCTTACATGGAAGTCCTACCTTTTTTGAATATTTCTCCATCCTAGAAGAAATGTCACTAGGTAAGATGAAAAATAACCATAATGAGGACACTACACATGGAACCAATCATAAAATATATAAAAAGATCCATCTGACCCCTAGAGGCCCATCCTCAGAGTGATCCCACATTGGATGTGGTTGGAACAGGGGAGACATCACATCACCATCAGACTGTCAGAGTCTGATGAGATGGAAGGTATGATAAGAGAACCTCTTACTTTCCCACCAATGTTAGAGTAATAATCCCATTGATTAAGGATTACCATTTTTGATGCTAATATCCATAGGGTCCCTAGATCCCCCTAAATATACCTTTATGTGGATTATGTCTTGGAATTCACCCAAGGGATCTTCATATAACTGTTCCTTATACCGTCATGTTCCCTCCTCTCTACACCCACCATATAATTGAGAGAGACATAATGGTTTGGATTGGTACCCTCTGAAGATGGAGACCACTTGTTTGAGATTTATAGTTGTTGACACTACTTGAGATATTAACCAAAAAGACTATAAAGAGAACTTCAGATCTTTCAGATCATAAATCAGGGTTTGAAAAGTAAAATGGAAAATCAACAATACTCCCCAAGAGCTTCACGACATAGTAGCTTCATGGATCTGCGTGGCCGACCTACGCGGCTGACCAACACAGCAGATCCCCACGCTGGAAGAGTTTTTTATGCACCTAGGCAGAGCACCTACGCAATAGAGCTACATGATTTACCTATGTAGAGGAGCCACTTTCCAGACCTCTGTGCCAGAAGATGCCCGGTGCACATACATGGAATACCTATGCGGAGGAGCTGCATGAAATACCTGTGTGGGAAGCATCTCTTCAACCAGGCCCATCCGGGCCTATAAATAGAGCCCTTGGGCTCCCCATTTTGGGACTGAAAAAAGTGGAAGACTCTCTAACGCTCCCATTGCATATCTCTTTCACGTAGATCCATCAATGTGTCTCAGGAAGCTCTCTAAACCAGGAGAGAAGAGATAATTAAATGGGATAAGCATGTTTTGAAGTTCTTCGCATTCCTCAGTCATCATCCGTACCTGCACGGTATACCTACGTGCCATACCTATGCGGTATACCTGCACCTCATACCTGCGCGGTATACCTGCATGCCATACCTGCGCACCATACATGCCCGGTATACCAGCGTGCCATACCTGTTTGGTATACCTGCGCGGTATACCTGCATGCCATGCCTGTGTGGTGTAGCAATGTGGTGTACCTACGCGGTATACTTGTGTAATGTACCTATGTGACCAGATCAATTACCCTCTTTTAAAATCCATTCATGGTAGGGTATCTTTTTCCTTGGTTCCCTTATTTGAAAGAGGCTAAGTTGAAGCCTCCACCAAAATATCCTGATTTCTCAAAACTTTTGGGAAATGAAAATCAGTGTGTCTCCAATTTGGGTTTGTATTTCCATAGTCATAGGTTTCCCACATTAGTTTCAAAATGGGTTCAGGATTCATGGGATGTTTGTGGGTTTGTATATCCACAATCACATGGACTATTCTCCTAGAAATAGTGTTGGGAAGTTCTTTGTTTGGAGGAGGGTTGAGTCCTGACCTCTATTTCTCAAATATATGACCCATGATCTCCGGTTTCTGGTAGGGAAAGTACAGCTCACCTATTGCTTTTCCACGCAATCATAGGAGAAGTCTCCCTCCCCTACCAAGAAAAATTTCAAGGAATACATCCTAGTATAATCCCCTCACCTTCATCCCATACTCCTTACATTGGACCCTTGTCCATTGTAAATAGAATAGAGGGATGGTTCATCACCTCGCCCTCTTCCACGGTCAGCGCGCCCTCTTCCATAAGCATGGAGGAAACATTTTAAATTATGAAGTGTCATTATTGAATATTTCACATCCTCTTGTTTCTCACACTGATCATGACTCATGTGGTCTTAGAGATATGTGAAGGTTGTAATAAGTGCACAAACACTCACTAGAAGGAACTACGAGAACTATGATTCCTATTCAAATCCAAATATGTAGGAAGCTCTTTCAGAGACCGAGCTCACTGGATATCCTCCTTAGGAATCCAAACCTAAATTCCTCTAATTTGATAATTCACCTTAATAAAAAATCCCCAAATTGAATCCTCAAATCATCAAGGAATCCTTTTCAGGAAGTTATCCCAAACTCAACTTTTTCATATGACCATACTCTTCTATGAGATTTATCGAACTACGTGGGATTTGATTCCCATTCATATTAGATACGTAGGAAGCCTCCTTGAGGTTCAAAACCAACTATTCAAATAAACACTATTCTCTTTGGGCCATATTACCAACAAGGTTTGATCTTACTTGAGAACCCAAATCCCTTCCATGTTCCTTAGGATGCTTCAGCATAAGTCACACACTAAGTTTCAACTACGCACCTTATTCTTATAGGTCCTTATCACATGACCTTAAAAGGTATAATATGTCCTATTAAGCCGCACTGAACTATGAGGTTTCTAATTCCTTTCACAATGATATGTAGGTATCCCATTTTACGGGCACGATCCCAAGATCAAAAAAAAACTTCATCACCCTGGATGAAAATAAATTCCAGATTGCCCCACTGAGTGTCTTAAAAACTAGTATCATCACAATGATGATTAAAATAATCTCTAATCGGTATATTAGGGGATACCATTGAAGGAAAACCACGAATACATATGAATATTTCCATTAATGAAGAACCTTGATTACATAATGATGATTCTAAAGTATTACACATGTTAATAAGTGATTATAAATTACATGGGATACTTATGATATATATGGAAAATTAATAAGGATTCATAAAAATATTTTAGTTTTACAAAGAGAGTCTTGGAGTAGACGATAGTTTCCCCTAAAAGTGTTCGATGTGTCTGACCTCCCATCATCTCAACCAATGCACATTCCTATGTATCGTAAAGTTCAAAACATAATGGATGATTTCCTTTGGAAGGTAGGTCCTCTTTGGAAAAATAACTATTGGAAGTTTCCAGTTCCATTAATAAATCCAATAGACACCACCTATAAATAGTGATTCTGAAATCTAGAACATACATTTCATGGAACTATGAAACAAAAATGATGAACCTGACGGGAATCCTTAACCATGTTAATAATGTCAGACACATGTTAGGCCCCTATAAATTGATAAATGAAGGCCAGAAAAAGGAATTAATCATGAATTTATCCATCTAGAAATATGTTTCTTTAATGGAGTTTGTTTTGTTCTCAGTTTTTCCTCACAGAATTCTCTTCAATCCAAAGAATGGCTTTTTCCAAGACAACATCTGTGAATTTCTCGACCACTGTTCAAGCTAGATCTCAATTCATAGGAGGGATTTTATTACCAACCCAGTGTCTTCAACGTTGGGTATCTAATGTGCTGGTGAGGGAATATCTCTAGGATGGTACAATCCCGACATCAGAGGCTGATCAACAGGCCCTCCAAGTCAACAACAGTCCTCGATCATATGGCCAACGGTGACCAATGATCATGAAGCATATGGTTCCAACAACATTATCCAACTGTTTGAGGTTCTTATCCCTATAACATGATAAGCAGTCCCTCCCGTACAATAGGGAGGTGGATCAGGAGGTCACTCAAGGCATCAATTCAAGAATACTGGAGTCCTTCCTGAGGACTCCCACCAGAAATCGCCGCCAGAATCATGTGGTAGTTAAACCCCAACAAGATGGGGGTGTTGCCTTTGGATGTTCGGCCCAGGTCTCTCAGACTTAGGCACACAAGACGAACCACCAGGGACAACGTCCGGTTAACAGGGAGCCAATTCTCACATCTTCCCCCTCCAGAGAAGTCCATCAATTTAACTTGATAACAAACAACGAGTAGGAACATACACCCGTCCATTATAATTTTTTTCAGTAGGATCATCTAAAATAAACCCACAAATCCCACCTATTAAACTTGGTGGAGTACCATGAATAGGAATAAACACCTTCTTCCAAGTTATCAACCAGTCAGTAGGCTCGTCTGACTGGATTTAAATAGGCTCGCCAATATAATATGGTGGAAACTGGTAAACAGGAACATACACCTATTTACAATCACTACTCCAGTTAGAAGTATATTCTACCTGTATTGAAGGATTTCCATCAACCATACATAACAGAAAATAGCAATCAGGAACATACACCTTCCAATGTTCATCAATCCTGCCAATAGTCTCATTTGGTTGCACCCGGAGAAGTCAGTTAAAAATCTCCGACGAAAAAATTGTGGTAGACCCAACTCTCTGCCCCCATGCGTGAGTACTATCAATATCCATTGAAAAGAAAATGAGGACATGAGAAAGCACATACACATAATCTAGATATAGAATGGATGTATATTCCCATTCGGACCGCTAAAGTCACCAAACACATCTTATCAATGGTAAATGGGCAGACACATATCCCTGCTCATATTCTGGAAGCATGCCAGGATTTTTTAACAACTACTTCACCAGTATCAGAGGAACAAACATATAAATATATCCCCACACATGGGATGAAACATCAGCATGCCATCCTAGAGCAGATACACACCTATGTTCCATTCCAGGAGGGTTATGGGGTATATTCCACCATATCATACAAACAATAGGAATAGGAACATACACCCTTTCTAAATGGAGTTAATTAGTCTATTCTGGTAACTAATATTAGGTAGGCATATACCATTACTGATTATAACCACTTCTCCTAGTAGGTGGCCCCAACTAAGTACAGCATAACATCCAAAAATAAGTCTCACCTTACACTGTTGGAAAATTGAGATTCAATCTGTGATTTAGCTCCTCTTAATGTGGGATTTCATAAAGCCTTCAGAAATTTATCTATTTCATCTCACGATCCTACCCTCTCATTACAAAATTTGGGGAGTGGTAGTTTTAATTCTAATGTTTCTCATCGGACACCTCATCGTGAAGGCCTGCTTCATGAAAATTCGGTCAATCTAGAGTTCCTATCTCTAGATGAGAGCTATGGCAACCATCCATGTGTCTAGAAGACCATGGATCAAGAATATTTATCCCTTATTGTAATCTACCATGGTGATCCTCACCATTATGGCATTCGTTGCGAAAGTCATCTCTATAGTAGTATATCACATTTTCAAAAAAAATATTTAATTGACAATGTAGCAACAAAAAATCCCTCACATCTCAAGGCACTTTTAACAACAAGGCCAGTCATGTCTTATGCCTTTTAATTTACGGGTGAAACACTTTCTCAATTAGAAGAAATCATAAGGGAATGGTCATTCTCCAAACCTCCCTTGGGTCATTTATCTTCTAATAAATAGCATCCACTTTGGTCAGACCAAGTGGAGAAACCTCTAGTTAAAGATGAAGAAGATGTGTTAAAATGAGGAAACAATTAGCTAAAAAATAAATACCTGTCATGTTCTAGCCTTTGAGAAATTCTCAGTTTGATATTCAATAATTTATAATAGAAGACTGTATTCATTAAATTCATCTCAACTTATGGAAAACTCTTCATCATTTGAAAACCAAATTATTACCATATGATGAATATAAAAGTCATGTAAAGGTAATAGAAGGGTTGCAGCGCTAAATTGACTTGGAATCTCTCTCGGTTTCCCAACATCCAAAGGTTAAAAAACAGTAGAGAACCCTTCAGTGTGCATGTCTCAATGCTCTAAAGAGACTACACCCATTTATTTCCGATTCCCCATCTACTGTTCACATTAGAGGATGTAGTGTATATGAAGAATTTCATTTCACTACACTCCAAAATCTTAAATGTTCACCAGAAGTGGTTTCATGCAATGTCATTTACCACAATCGACCCCAATCAATAGGTTTTGTATGTAATCAAACGCACGCTCAAGAACTGGACTCAACCAGTTCTCATCAGAATCAAGCCCAAAGAAAAGAAATTTTTGAGATAACTTTACATCAAGAATCTAAGAATCTTGAACATGAATCCCATTTATAGGATGTCAGGTGTTAGAGGATGAAAATTTCTGATATAGCACAGTGATCTTCTGAAATAGATGATTTGATTGATTATCGGATAATGCACCCAACAAATGCCCAAACCAAAATCCAAAAAATCAGAATAGAAGTTGCATGAATTTCAACTGTAGCAATTCAATAATCACCCCAGCTTTCCAGGATGCGGGATAATTTAATTCAACCATCAAATTCATTAAACAATGTTCAAAGATTTGCAGAAGAAGGACATGATCAACCCCATCCTGCAAGGCTAAGGGATTTTTCAGATCTATAATCCCCTCTTCAATGGAAGTCAGTTTTCTCCTGATTAGGGAAGAATTCATAAGGAAATCATACAATGGAACTATACAGTGATTCCCTTCATGTTACTATCCGCCAAAAAGTTCTAGGGAGTTCTTCATATAAGAGAAAAAAGTCTCGTGAAAGACAAAAAGGGAGACAATCTTGCAGAAACACTGACAGAATGCCATCAATGCATTATGCGTCAGTGAAAGTTATCAATAACATTACAGAAGATCCTCCAAAAAATAATTCCATTTCAGGGGAATCCAAATATGAAGTTCTTTTCCATAATACCATAAACACTAAGGCAAATGAAGATGTTGTTCTTACTTGAAATCAGAGGATTACCCTGAATTTCGGTATGCCTTCAAATAAACAACTCCCCATCATTGAAAGGAATCTAACAAGGGGAAAGGAAAAACTTCCAGATTGCATCTCACTTTTCCACTGGATAATGTCAATCTCTTTCACTTAAAGATAGATTCTCATAGAAAGAAGAGGAAATGAAGGAGTTGAAAATACTTAATATAGTGTTACTTTGAAAAAAACTTTTTGCTGGACATACTCTCCAAGAAAATACTCAACTTGAAAATCCTATAGGAGCTCCTCAACAAAAGGTATTTTTAGTAACTACAAATGTGGATAATGAATTACCTCCATTGGATACACAATCAAGAAAAGATCATATACATTTTGATAGACCTTTTCTCGTGGGTTATCCAAGGCAGATATCAGCACCACCATCAGTGGTCTTACAGGTCGTTGCACCAGGTCAAACTCCAATTGCTATACATGCACAGAATCCAGCTCATCTGAATATTCCCCAAATTCTTATGAGCATACTTGAGGCATTAATGACTTGGTTGGAATCTATGGAGGAACGACGTGCACCAGTTCATCCAGAAAAGAGAGATTACCTAGAATGGGTGGATTCAATTCTACCCCCACCAAATTTTGTAAATAGCACATTCCCAATTTTTAATGGTTCAGAAGATCCGAAACAACACGTAACACATTTTGTTTCTGATTGTGATCCTGTGATGGGAACTTCTCAACAAAAATAATCAGTTAATCTTAGGTGTTTTTTGCAGTCATTATAAGTACCATCTTTTTTCTGGTATACAGATTTGCAATCTTTATCAATTACTGGGTGGGAAGATCTTCATCAGAAGTTCCTTCTTCTTTTTATATAAACGCTACCAAAGATAATATTTTTTTATCTTAACAATTGTGAACAATCAAAGAATGAAAGAGTTTCATATTTCATTGCATGATGGAATGGATTAACATATTCTTTAAGTCTAGCACTCCCTCATGAATAGTTGCTTCCAATCTATTTGGAAACTCCTCTTGATGAATTACGCACAACATTGATCCCTATGAAATACATCGGAGGGTTTAGAGACCTTAATTCAATAACTCAGCAGATAGAAGACTCTATTATATAAACTAACGCTAAAACTCATGTAATTCCATCAGTTCCAGGAAGGAGAATTGGAAAGGTAGAAGCTGCTACAGTCACACTCAAACATGCACTGGTATCTGCTTCTACATAAAGACCCTCATCATACCAAAGGGCTCATCCTCCTAAGTATCAGCAAAAATGACCGCCTCATCATGATGATCTAAGAGATAAAGAGAGAAACAATTTGAGGAATTAAATAATAATGTTTATTATTTCAGGAATGAGAAAGTTTCTGGAAACTTCATCTCAACTTTAGAAAATAATTTGGTTCAGTTTCCAAGGCCAAAGAAGCCAGATAAATATGGAGATAAATATCTTCTAAATTATTTCCCCATTAATCAGATGTAGGGACTCCTCATTTAGGAATTCTTTGTTTTCAAATACCTTCTACAAATGATGGTAGACTCTGGAAAAATAAAATAGAAAATTTTGTCATCTTAAGTAGCATGTGTTTCTATTACTGATCCAGAAGAACAAGGTGAATGAGAAGATGTTAAAATTAAAAAATGTGTAGAAATATGATGAATGGATGATCAGAAAAATGATTAACCAAACTCATTCTATTTTACGAACACAGTTGAAACAACCAATTGTGTCTTCTACCACTCCTTCCATAGCAAAACCATCTTCATCAAAAGGCCATTTCTCAAAGAAGAAAAGAGATGATAAAGACAAAGAGCAGTCAGAAGAAGACATACTTGTGTCAAGGCCAAAGTTTTCCTTAACCATAGCAGATTTTATGCCATTTATTTCAAAACCATGGGCACCGCACCACCAAACGGTTCAACCATAATTAACTTGTCAACAAGAATCATTATTAGATGAATAATTGATCTTTTTTTCTGTTAATGTTATCCATTTGACAGATCCTTATGCCAATGGTGATTTCGATTGTAGTGAGCCAGAATTCCTTGTACCTAATTGGGGAACTAGAGGAAGAGGCCAAGGTCATGGATACAAGGGAAGCCGTTGGAATTCTAGAAACCACTATTTTAACTCTACCGCTACTCGAACCATATATGCGGCAGAAAATCATGGAAGGGCCCTTCAACGGTCTCAACAGGAATAAGAAGCTTCTTCTATGAAAGGTAGGATCGATTCTGACACCATTATTTTGGAAGACCGATTAGAAGCCACACCATCTTCTTCTCAGCAAATGAATAGAAATATGAAGTCTTGTTTACTAAAGCCAGTAGTATTTTCATCTTCTGCTCTAACACAAAGTACATCTACAACAGAAGCATCAGCTTCCAAAGCACCTACAAAACCACATCTCCATGCTGGGAAATGTATAAATTTGGATCAAGATTATGATGTTTTGAAACAATTGGCCTATGTACTGACCATGTAGTCAATTCTGGATTCTTTGAATCTATCAAAAGATCTTCGAGAGGTACTCATTGAGGCTTTTTAAAATCCTCAAGAGTTTGAAACTGAAGTTGTTGCTGCTGAGGTTTCCTGTATAAGGAATGATTCTATAGAATTTCATGCAGTCATATCATTTATGGATGAAGATGATGACCACGTGGTACATAGGAATATCAGAACTTTGTATCTGTCTGGAAAGGTCAATGACATATATATCTGATGATCCTTCATTGATAATGGCTTCAAGGTCAACCTCATTCTCATTCATAAATTTCATCGATGGTGCCTTAATGAATATGAATTATCTCCTTAGACTTTAATGTTGCAAGGATATGATAAGAATGAACAAGAACCTCAAAGTGAAATTACTTTCAAAAATCAATTTGGAGATCTGGTGTCTAATTAAAATTTCATGGTTGTTCATCAGGACACAACCTTCAATATTCCTCTTGGAAGGCCTTGGTTGAATCAACATAAATCCATACCTTCTTCATATCACCAATGTCTAAAAGACTAATTCAATGATCAAATTGGGACAATGTATAATTCCAAGGATCAGCTCAAAACATGTGAATCTCAATACATTGAGGCAGATATTTATCACATAAAAGGAATGATGCCCATGACCAAGGAGATAACCAGTGTGAATGATCCAAATGGACTGGAAAAGATCCCAACAAATCCATTCATACATTTGAGTAATGATTATGTGTTACCCATCAATCAAATTTTAATGATTAAACCAAATCCACGCACTCATCCATCAATTTTCATAATGTCAATTATGGCGATTGATCCTGATAACATGGGAGAAATAATTGATATACCAAGCAATGATGGAACCCTGAATGGAGATGTTTTCATTTCATCTACTGAACTACAATAAGCCTCTACATTATCAATCATAATAGAATAAATTATATCAATTTTAGAGAAAGACAAAAAAAATTATTCTCAATCCATCAATCCCTCTTTACCACAGGAAGACCCTTCATCATCAGTAGGGTAAGATATGCTGGCTTCATATTTAGTATGTTCAAATATTGACTCCTCTCTTAACTATGGGAGTATTTCCTTATCATCTACAATGAAAGTGGAAATAGAAGAGGTAATAAAAATGAAGAAGAAGAAGAATACCTCGGGGATGCTCCTCCAGCATTTGAAGAAGGTGTCTCTACCATTGTGGATGAACTCAGAGAAATAAATATGGAATAGAAGAAGATCCACGCCTCAATCAAATTAGTGTGACAATGACCTTTGAAGAGAAAGAGGTGTATAATTACTTTGAAAATAAACATCGATATATATTTTCTTGGAATTATATTGGAATGCCATGTTTTAATCCTGATGTAGCCACCCATCATGGGGGGGCATTTTTGGCACTGGATAACGCAACCAAATAATTCACCGAATGCTTCCATATATGATCTCGAGGCATAGATCGTTCCACAAGCTTTTATTTGACTAGTCGTGGGACCCAAACAGAGTTTAGGATCAAATGTTATGGTAGTTCGAAGTCAGGCTGCTGGAAATAGCCGTCTGGGACGATTTTGGGGAAAATTATAGTTTTGCATGTAATAAGTGAAATCTTGCACACACTAATGACAGTTTTTCGTGAAAGAAGTGAAATCTTGTGCGCAAGAATAGAGGTTTTTCATGCAAGTATGGAAGCTTGCACACAACAGTAAAATATTTCGTGCAAACCTTTTACGCGACCAATGAGAGGGCATCTTCTCCCCAGGCTACCTGAAAAATGTCCAAGGAAGGGGGCATGAATGTTTTGAGAGGTGTGCGCAAGAGGATAATCTGAATGCAAGAATATTCCATGACAAAGGCAACATCAGACTACCCTCTGCATGCATTCCTAATGTAGGCCGCGTGGAAAAAAACTTGTGTGCGCTGAAGTTTACATGAACCCTGCACGCAGAAAACAACTTGCCAGTGCAGAAGTTTATACGCACCCCACCTCGTGCGGAAAATAGATTGTTCCCACATATTCTTCCACACAACCACTCTTGGGTTCTCCAATAATGTAAAGTGCAGCCCCCACCCCTCGAGAGGCTCTCTATATGTTGGGTATAGCGACCCGAGCCTTTTACATATAACATTTCATTATTTCAATCATAATTAATCATCATAGTACAAGCCAAGGATCGTTTAGTCTAGTGTCTTGGAAGACTAGGTAAATATAACATAAAACATGGGGCTAAAAAATATTCTTTTTTTTAATCTCCATAAATAGCTTCTAACTTCTTTTGAGCTCTTACATCTGTATAGGGTACCCTGGGAAACACATGAACAAAGGGATGAGCTAAAAATTCCCAGTAAGGAAATGAACATAAGGATATATCTCAAGCACATGAGTTAGGAGGCATGACATAAAGATATCCAAAGCATGAAACTTATAAAATCATTTAATATAATCATGAGATCACATAAACATGAAATCATATAAATGTGGCAGAATGATAAATCATATCTTTAGTACGATTCAAGGATAACCACCAATCCTGTTTCCCGTTTCTGTACGGGTCAAGGCTAACCACCAATCTCGTTTCACATCACATCTCAGGAGACTTAACCTTACCCAATGCATTGGAGAGCTATCTAGGCGCACCCATCTCAAAATATTCATGAATATTCTAGCCACATAAATAATCTTTCCACACAAATAATAACACATAATCGACCATACATAAACATAAGGGTACCTATGGAAAGAATTGGGTACCACAATCATGACATAAAACATATCCAATGGGTGTATCATGAAAGTGTCCATGAAAGGATTGGGTTAGAACATACATGGACATTAATAGGGTAAAATAGGCATATAACATGGTAAGTGTTGTCAAATATAAGTTTCAACATATAGAAAATGTATTTTAGAAACATTAGCATTAAAACATTTTTGTGCGGTTTTAAGGAAAACACTCTGGAGCTTCTCAAATAGAAAAGAGGAAACTATTTTATATAAAACCAGAATTGAACCACGAATGTTTTCATAATAAAAATAATGATTTTAAAAATACAATGGTTTTTTGAAACATAGGATATACTGCACATGAAATTTGGGTAAAAATTTGGGAAGTCCCCTTAAAATAGGTTTTCTTATCAGAAAGTTCTAAGGAGGGAATCATTCAAAATCTTGTATATCCCAGAAAAAATGTGATTAAAGGGATTTCATATAATAATATTTTAAAACTAACCATAATTCATAAGTCTCACAAAGATAAATAAGATAAAACAATTTTGAAAGAAAGATAAGGCATCCCGAAAGAACAAAGAAGGATCGGGTAGAATTAGGTATGATTTTATCGACATGGTGTCGATGTGACCAAGAGGGATTGATGAGAGAGAAATGGGGTTTCTAATCACTTATTAATCAATAAGGAAGTATGGGGGAGGTTCTTAAGAATACCCGATCATTTTCTAGTACACATATAAAGGCATAGTATAGAGGAAAATCTTGATTAAGATAGAAAATGAGGGGATCCCATACCTTAAATCTGGTGGTGTTCCCCACTTCTTATTAATGACATGAATAAACAAATTAGGCTTATTAATTAATAATTACTGAACCTATTATATATTTAATTTATTCATTATGACCCTTTTTAGTTCATTCAATTCCTTTTTGATTATTTATAAGGTTCGATTTCATTGTTCAGCTCGTTTGTTTACATGGCTTTAAAAGATCAGTTCACTTATATTCATGTTTGGATTATATGCAAGATGAAAGTGGTTGTCCAGAATTAAAGTTATATTCTTTAGTTCATATATAGTATATTACATGGTTTTAGTTTTAATTAGGTTACTTAGAGTGATGTAAAATTATTATATATATAACCTTAGTGATAACCGTTTTTGTTAATCGGTAGATTTGATTACAAAAAATGTGTTTTTCAATATAACTTAATTCCATTTGAACCAAAAGATTACCGAAAAAAAATAGGATATATTACATATACAATAATCTGGTTCAACCACAATGAAAATGGTTTCTGTAACATCCCAGGTAAATAAAGAATAAATCATTTTCATATTTATTAATATTTACGAATGAAATATTAATTTTACTTTAATGGGTTTGCTATGTTCGATATCGTACCTGATACGCAAAAAAGAGTTTCATTGAAATCTTACATTTCACACTAGTAATAAAATAATATTATTTTAAATGGTAGTTAACACATATCCATTGTATTAGAGGGAATGGATAGAAAGAACTAAAATATGATTATATATGTTTTTTAAATGTTTTTACATTTATCCAATAAAATATAAAGGCTTAAAATACGGAAAGAATTCAGTTTTAGGCATATATACCCTAATTTTCACTAAAGGTTCACTTATCGCCTTTTGATGGCTAACCGTCATTAAATATATTTTTGGTCACTCTTATACATTCTATTGGACCAAATAAAACTCTTCTTTATAATCGGGACATCAAAATTTAATTTGTGTAAATTTTTGGTATTTTTCCGATAGAGTTCATCTTTTAATGAATAGTGAACAATGTTGTATTTTAATTCAAAACCTCTTTCTAATATAATTTATTTATATGATTAGATTATATTTTTAATTGGTTTTAAAGTTTAATTAGAATATGTTTTTACCAATTAATCCAATAGTGGTCGTTGGAATTAATTTCACTTTGAAATCATACTTAAACTAGTGTCACACTTTAGATACTTATTGTTTCATAAAAACATGCTATTTGCTCTGACAACAGGAATTAATTATTAAATTAATTAATGAAACTTATATGTTTCGAATTTTTTAAAATAGACTTCATTTTTGAATTCGGAATATCAAATATAGCTTAGGGTGAAGTTTTGTTATTTTTCTGAAAAACTTCACTTTTTGATGAATAGTGAAACCACTAAGTGGTACTTAAAAGACTGATTTTCCGTTTAAAGGATATTTTACAACCTCTGTGTTTTGAATTTAAAAAATCTGATATACATGGTTTTCATTAAGAATTAAAATGTGGTTCATTGGGATTAAAATAATTTTTTTGGTGAATAGTAACTTTTAAGTTTTTAATTGCGATTATAGGTAATTAGTGTAATTTAAGGTAAGAATAATGTTTTAATAATATGAAACGAACTTGAAACATGTCCTACCCTTATTGGATGTGTCATGGCCGACCAATACAATCCATGGGTCAACTTGGGGACCCCATGGAGCCACTTTGGAAGGAAAATGACATTAATATCTTTTTCTTTAATGTTAAAGTAAAAATGTCACAAACATGTGTTGTTTTACTAAAACAATTTTAACATGGGGTTATACAAGTCATATTTTTTACTATAAATATTCATTATAAAGATAAAAACATTTCCTACATCATGATAGTTTTTTTTATAATTTTTAGACATTAAATAAATTAAATTATTTATGGCACCATGATGATGTAGCGATTACCTCATTATTTAACGATTTAAATAAAATAAAAAGATAATGTAAAATATAGGACCTACACATGTCAAAAACCTATTGGATTGGTGGATTTAGATCCCTTATCACCTTATACTAGAAACAAATCATTTTGGGGCCATTAAAATCCTAAACTCATTTGAAAATAAAGTAACATTTTATACCTTTCCAAGAGTGTCCCTCCTCTTCTCTTATGAAAGGCCCCCACCTCTACCTCCTTACCCACACCTCTCAAACCTTTGGTTCGGCCAAGATCTTCTATTTTTGTCTCTACACATCCCTATCTTACTCCTAGAAGCCTCACTTTGGGTAGAAGTCTTCCCGAGGAAGCCTTTGAGCTCAAATCTAAGAGAGTTACCTGATTTCAAGGAAATGTCATCACTTGTGTTATTTTGTTTTATTTTGCTTCTCCAACCCCCTAAACTCTTTTTATTCATTTCTTTTGTAACAACTCCAGTATATTCAATATACTAGGATGTTGTTATAATAATCATTCGATCTACAGTTACACACACCTACATCTAATGGTTAAAGAACATATTGTTTCTGTGGATGGCGACTTTATGCCTCACGAAACGATGATTGTTCAATATTCTTCTAAAAACTTCAAAGGTGGCCATTAACATGTCACTATATTTATATATGATATATAATATGTTTATGTTTTCCTTAAGCTTCTGTATTTATCATTTATGGCATAACATTATGGCTTCCATTATGGGTATACGCGAAATCTTCATTTTAGGAAGTGCGGACTACCACCCCCTCAAAGTGATTTGATTTGTTAATGTCATATGTGGGACGTATAAAGGATGGATTTAAAGTTATTATATATGATTTATGTTACATCTAAAGGATGATTATTATTATGGAATTAAAATATACATACCTCTCATTTAGTTTTAATTCCATTAATATGACATAGAAATGAAAGTAGCGTTCATGCGTACGTACGGCTTACCGTCTCCATGAATGGTGCATTTCATTTCTTACCTCTAAATGATTATGAAATACTATAAATACATGTATATTCTGTATTTATATGATATATATGATATCGAAATCAGGAATATCATTTTGGATATAATGAACCTTTGACCACACGAACAACATGTAATTGTAAGAAGTCCACTTTCGACTTAAGAACCAAATATCGACAAAACAAACATTATTAACTTAAATAATTACATAGTGTTTATAACATGGTAATAAGTGATATAAAAGGAATAATTAACTTGAAAAAGGTTCTTAAGAAAGTAGAAATTAACTCAAGTTTATTATTCAGGATGTTAAAGAATGATCGAGTCAAGTCGGACCCGAGGTAAGGGACTTCGTCTCAATATCCTTTCATTGAGGCATATTTCGTTTTATACACAACTTTCTTTTATACGGTGTATAAACCCCTTTTATTTTTACTTTTATACAAAAGTAATATTTCTCTATGAATCATTTTACTAAATGACAAAAAAGAATGTTTCTTTTAACGTACGCGGTGACAACGACCTTTTCCGCCGCCACAAGTATTATTTGGTCTTTGGATTCCCCAACAAGGCGTAATGTTTTTAAAATGAAATAAATATCATATACTCTTGTATGTATTTTGGTATTGAAAATGGTTTTTATAATGGATTTGTTATGTCAATATATTTATGTGATATATTGTGATCAAAGTGTGGAAATGTTTTCTTTCCATTATATTTGTTTTATGTCTTATGATTTTATAATGGTACTTGGACATTTGACGGGTGGTTATGTGATAAACCATATGACGGGTGTGCTGTGAATACCAGGATGGGTGGTTACGTTATAACCTCCAATGCATTGGGTATGGAAGTTGGCCGTATGACTATTCCATTAAGTGATATGTGTGGAAGTCGACCGTATGGTTATTCCATTTAAGTATGTTTATGTCCCAAGTTACCTTTATATGTTATGTAATATTTATATGGGTTTTATGGTAATATTTTGGTTACAAAAGGGTAAGTAATGATCTTTTATTCAGTGAATAGTTTTTACTACTTCATAAAGGTGAAAAGTATTACTTTGATAAAGTATACATGGTTTACTTGTTGTTTTGATAAACTAACAGTTTTCTTTCTTTGTGTATCCCTTACTGAGCTTTTTATGCTCACCTCAGGTTTTTGAAATGTTTTTCATAGGACGTAATGTTGAATAGGGTCAAGGATGGGATCAAGGTAAAGTCATGCTATATAAAACATGGAACTAGACATTTTTCTTTTTAAGATTTTTTATTATATGGAAACTTAGTAGAAGTGTCTACTTTGTAATCTTTTGAGATGTAATAGTTATGTCCTAATTCTCTAAAACTCTAAACCTGACAATATCCTCAATGTGAATTATTAATTTAATTCAATATTAAGTAAGGTTTAAGGACAGGGCCTTATAGGTTCATTACCATAATTAAATATAATAATATAAATTGATAAAGTGTTGTCCTTGAATGTTGAAAATTAGCACATCTCAAACGGTGCTTTCATTTCATTCAAAAAAAAGTGGGGAAAGGGGAGAAGATAATTAAATATACCACTATCATGAAGAGATTCCAGTACATGTATGTTATTGGATTTATAATTCTATTATGGTGATTGGAGGTGAGGAATGAAAATAAAAAAGAAAAGAACTTAAAAGAAAATTAGAAATTTGGGAAGCGGAATTTACCTCTTGAGACATCCTCCTTTGAGAACCTCTTAAGGGAAGAGGTTTTAGTATTTTGAGGAGGATGAGAGATTTTGGACGTGGGGGAGGAACTTGGGGAGAGATTTGGTCAGAATTTATTGAAGTCTTGGAGCTTGAGAGGAGTGGAGAGAAGAGGGAGTGAAGGGGGGTTTTATAGTGGAGGAGAGGAGGGATTTCATGATATTATAATCATTAATTTATTATTTTTTCCCAAGACAATGAATAGTAAATATTCAATGACCAAAAATAGTAAATGGATCATGTGACTTCGAACCAAGCGGGTTTACATCAGCAGAACATAATTGAGGACTCAATTAATCTATTATTTAGCATTTATTGTGAATTATCGGATTTTACTATTCATCAAAAATTGAAGTATTACAGAAAAATCCCAAAAATCACCCTTACCATTTTTCGACGTGTAGAATCCAAAAATGATGTCCGTTTTTCAAAATTAATTTTCTTAATATGATTATTTTTATATTTAATTAAAATCATAATTTATTATCAAAAACCAGATTTAAAACATGCATTATCTCATTCTAAAACATAGGTATATTGTTCTTACAACTTGAATATTATTTTTATACTATCATAGGTGAGGTTACAATTCATTAGGGTATATCACTATTCATAAGGTTATGTTACTATTCCTTAGGGTAGGATACTATTCACCAAAAATTATTATTTTTATTAGACTCAAAAAAAACATCTTGAACACAACTGTGTATGATAGATTTTCAAAATTCCAATCATATAAGTGACAAAATTATGATTAAAGGTCACTTATCACTTAGTAGTTCATTATGTTGTGTTTTCATGTGATTTTATGACATCAATATAAGAATGGAATTCCATTGAAATATATTTGGGTCATTACATTCTCCCCCACCCCCCCGTTATGAGATTTTACCCACGAAATTTCATTTTACATACTAAACCTAAAACAGGTGCAGGTACTTTTCCTTCATTGCTTTCTCCAATTCCCATATTGCTTCCTCAAACTTGTGGTTCCTCCACAACACTTTGACAAGATGGGTTGTCTTGTTGCGTAGAACCTTATCTCTCTGATCCAGAATCTTTACTGGCTGCTCCTCATAGGAGAGATCATCTTCCAGCTGCACCACCTCTGAGTTTATTACATGTGAGGGATAAGGTATGTACTTCCTCAAGAGTGATACATGAAATACATCATGAACTCAATCCATATTCGTTGGAAGTGAAAGACAATAGGCCATGACTCTTATGCGGTCAAGGATCTCAAAGGGCCAATATACCTTGGGCTTAGCTTCCCTTCATTATTGAATCGCATGACTCTCTTCCATGGTGAAATTCGTAGGAAGACTTTATCCCCAACGTTGAACTCCGTGTACCTTCGATAATTGTCAGCATAGCTCTTTTTCCGACTTTGAGTAGCTTTGATGTGTTTCTAGATGACTCAAACCCTATCTGTCATCTCTTGAATAAGATCGGGTCCAAGTAGCTTTCTTTCTCCAACTTCATCCCAATAGGTTGGAGTTCTACATCGCTTTCCATACAGAGCATCATATGAAGATATCTGAATACTCGAGTGGAAGCTATTGTTGTATGTGAACTCAACCAATGGGATATTTTGATTCTATCCACCTTTGAATTCTAGAGAGCAGGCTCTAAGCATATCTTCAAGCGTCTGAATAGTTCTTTCAGGCTGGCCATCAGTTTGGGGGTGATAGGCCGTGATGAAATTTAATTCAGTACTCAAAGAATGTTGAAGGCTCCTCCATAATTTATATGTTAACCTTGGATCACGGTCAGAGACAATTGATAGTGGAACACTGTGCAGTCTCACCACTTCCTTCACATATAACTTTGCAAGTTGTTCAACCGAGAGATCTTCCTGAATAGCGATGAAATGGGATGTCTTGGTGTGTCGGTCAACCAAAACCCATATCACATTATTTCCTTTTGACGTCTTCAAGAGACCCGTGACAAAGTCCATAATAACATTTTCCCATTTCCACATGGGTATAGGTAATGGATGCATCATACCTTTGGACTTTTGTCTCTCGGCTTTAACTTGCGGACATTCCAAGCACCTTGATATATATTCCCCAATCTCCCTCTTCATGTTATCCCACCAAAAGTGTTCTCGGAGATCATGGTACATTTTGGTACTCCCATTATGGATAGAGAGTTCGATATATGTACATCATTCAATAGCTCCTTCTTTATCTATGGATCATATGGTACACAAAATCATGTCCCAAATCTTACAACGTTTTCCTCATCAATTTTAAAATCGTCGGATTTCCCATTTTAACAGCTTCCACCCTTTTCTAAAATTCCACATCCTTTCTTTGAGACACCTTTATTTTCTCCATGAGGGATGGTTGAGAAATAATTTGAGAAAGGATTGATTATTTTCCTCCCTTAATGATTCCCATGTAAATCCTTTGCAAATCTAAGAAGATCAGATCCTTTTTAATTCTCATCATTGATAAAGATGAAGGATCCTTTCTACTTAGAGCATCTGCCACCTTGTTTTCCTTACCGGGATGGTAATGGATTTAGAAGTTATAATCCTTGATTAGCTTCATCCATCTTCACTAGCACATATTAATCTCTTTCTGTGTGAATATATATTTTAGAATCTTGTGGTTAGTATATATCTCACATTTTTTCCCATAGAGATAATGCTGCGAGATTTTCAACGCAAATATGACAGCCGCCAACTCGAAATCATTCGTGGTATAGTTTCGCTCATGTATTTTCAGTTTCCTTGAGGAATAGGCTATCACTTTATAATTTTGCATTAGCACACAGCCTAAGCCTTTCTTAGAAGCATCACTATACACCACAAAGAGTTCTCCACTTGAAGGGAGTGTGAGTACTGGCGTAGTGATAAGCCTATTTTTCAACTCCTTGAAATAGTCTTCACATTCCTATATCTAGAAAAACTTTACTCCCTTACGTTTGATCTTGGACATTGGGTTTGAAAATCGTGAAAAGTTCATCACAAATCGTCGATAATACCCAGCTAGACCTAAAAAGCTGCAGATCTCCATTACAGAAGTTGGCCTCGGCCACTCATCCATTACCTTCATCTTGGAAGTGTCCAAAGATATCTCTTTCCTGGTGATAACATGCCCCAGGAATGATACTTCATCCATATATAACTCACATTTACTGTACTTTGCATTAAACTTCTCCCATATCAGAGTTTTTAACATAGTTTCCAAATGCTCCTCACGTTCCTCCTTTCACTTGGATTATATCAGAATATCATCAATAAAGACCACCATAAATTTGTCGAGGTAATCTCTAAAGAATCTCTTCATTATTCCATGAAATTTTTTTGGAGCATTAGTGAGTCTAAATGGAATCACTATGAACTCATAGTGTCTATACCTCGTTCAAAAGGCAGTCTTGGGAATATCTTCCTTCCTCACCTTTAGTTGGTGATATCCCGACCGAAGGTCCACCTTAGAGAAATAACTGGCCCCACGAAGCTAATAAAATATGTAATCTATCCATGGAAGGGGATACTTGTTCTTTGTAGTGATTTTATTGAGCTCACGATAATCAATACAGAGGCGCATTGATCCATCCTTCTTCTTGAAAAAGAGGACTGGAGCACCTCATGGTAAAGCACTCGGGCGTATAAAAACCTTCTCTATATTATCCTGTAACTGCTTCTTCAGCTCTTCTAGCTCTACGGTGGCCATTCTGTAAGGTGTCTTTGAGATTGACAGAGATTCAGGGATAAGTTAAAATGAGAACTCAACCTCTCGCTTAGGAGGAAGACCAAGAAACTCTTTGGGGAATACATAGGTGTAATCCCTCACGATGGGCATGTCTTCAAGAATGATTCTCTCCTTTGTCTTAATCATTTGATCTAGGTATTAATTCTCATAAGGAAGAAATACCCAAACATGAGACGAAGATTCTAAAGGAGACTCATCTTCCTCCTTGAACGTGTAATGAATCTGAGGATTCTTCGGGATGTGAAGAGTAATCTCCCTTTCCTGGAAGTTGATTTTGGCCTTGTACAAAGATATCCAATCCATGCCCAAGATATCATCAAAATCCACTAAAGGAAGTATGACAAGATTTTCTGGGAGGTTCAGTCCACAAACATTAACCGGGGAGGAGTTATAAACCATGGATGAAATAATTTCCCAATTCGTTGTTCTCACAAATAACTTTTCCTCCAAATTCTGAGTTGGTGTTTTAATAGTTCTACTAAACTTTCAAGATATGAAAGAACGCGTAGAACCAGAATCAAATAGTACGTTCACTATTCTTGAATGAATAAAAATTGTATCTATCACCGCATCATTTTCTGGCTCCACCTTAGCAGTAGTGATAGCATAATCCCATCCTTGTTGCCTTGGATGTTGTTGATGATTGCCTCCGACAACCCTCGGCTTAGGGAAATTGTGTGCATAATGCCCAAGCTCCTTGTAGTTAAAACACTGCACTGCAGGCTGAGTGTTGATCTGAACCTTCCGTTCTTCTTCAACATTAGCGGGATTTTTCATATCCCTTTAGCAGTTCTTGGCCCGATGACCAAACTTTCTACATTTGAAGCAATTTCTGGTTCCCTTGAGACATTCACCAAGATGATTCTTCCCACAATTCTTACAAAGTGGAAAGTTAGTCTTCTTTCCATCATGGGATTTGTTTGATGAACCACCCATGTTGTTCTCCATTTTCTACTTCTTATCACTAGGCCCATGAGACCACTGAGAGTCTCCCATCTCCATTTCAATCTTGAGGGCACAATTGAAATTCTCCTCATAGCTGTCAAATTATTGAATTGCCAACACTTTTTGTAGACTCGACTTTAGTCTGCTAAATAAGCGATCCACATTGCTTTTGGTGTTCATGAAAAATCCAGAGGTGTACCTTGCAAGCCTTGTAAATTTCGCTTCATACGCCTAGATGGACTCATCTTCCTTCTGCTTGAGTCTAAGGAACTCTCTTTCTATCTTGAGACGGAGGGTTCGAGGAAAATATTTGTTGAAAAACATCCTCTTGAATTCCTCCCAATCTATGGAATCAATTTCTTCTTGGGACTTCATATTCTTGATTAGTGTCCACCACTGATCAACTTCCCCATCAAAATGATAGACTTACAGTACAACTTTCTCTTCTTCCAAGAACTGGAGGATAGAGAAAATCTTTTCAATTGAGTTAATCCATTATTCTGTGAGGAGGGGATCAGAAGACCCTCTAAACATGAGAGGCCTTTTCCGCATGAATGATTCTATGGTAACTTGCTCTTTTCTTGGAGGAGATGGACGTTCCACCTGATTCAAGTTATTATTCGTAACTCGAGCCAACTGATCAAGTACTTCCATGAAGTTTTGAGCACCCGCTTCTGTCACATTAGGCATGTCATTAGGACAATCATCATATTTCCTATCACATTGGTTGTTGGAACGTGTTCTTCTATTTCCTTCCATTAACTAAGAAAAATATCATATAATTAGAGGTATTGAATAATTAGCTATTGAGAATAAAAAAGGAAACATTGAACATAAAATTATGAACTTATAAAGAAGAAGTATATCCTGACTTGTGATTCTTTATGTTTATATCTCGGTTATCCTCAGTCTATTTCTTATCTTATATTCTTATGGGATTTTGTTTATCCCTTAATAATGGTTTGTACTAAGCTCGTGAGTCTACCAAATCATATCCCCCGGGAGTGTCGTAACCAAGAGTGCAGCAGGGTCCGTTATCGTGCACCAATTCTCATTCGAGTCTAGATAAAAGTGTTGTTTTGGGTTTTACCCCTAGATACATCTGTTTCAGATCCACCTCTTCCAGCTCATATCCATACAGGGATGCATTTTCTTGATAAACCACTTACTCAATACTCACCAAAATTTAGGATTGTTTTCTTATACTTAGTCTCACCCTTAAGATTATCACTAAGGTTCTCTATTCCTAATCTCAAAAAATAACTAGACCATCCTCCAATACCAACTATAGAGACCCGATCCTTTTACATATAACATTTCATTATTTGAAGCATAATTAATCATCGGAGTACAATCCAAGGATCGTTAAGTCTAGTGTCTTGGAAGACTAGGTACATATAACATAAAACATGGGGCTAAAAAAATCTTTATTTAATCTCCATAAAGAGCTTATAAATACTTTTGAGTTCTTACATTTGCATAGGATACCCTGGGGAACACATGAACAAAGGGATGGGCTAAAAATGCCCAGTAAGGGAATGAACATATGGATACATCTCAAGCACATGAGTTAGGAGGGATGACATAAAGATATCCAAAGCATGAAACTTATAAAATCATTTAATATAAGCATGGGATCACATAAACATGGAATCATATAAATGTGGTATAATCATAAATCATATCTTTAGTACGGGTCAAGGCTAACCGCCAATCCTGTTTCCCATTTCATTACAGGTTAAGGCTAACCACCAATCCCGTTTCACATCGCATCTCATGAGACATAACCTTACCCAATGCATTGGAGCACAATATGGGGGCACCCATATCAACATATTAATGAATATTATTTCCACATAAATAATATTATGGAATAAATAATCACACATAATCAACCATACATAAACATAAGGGTACCCATGGAAATAATTGGGTACCACAATCATGATATAAAACATATCCAATGGGCGTATCATGAAAGTGTCCATGAAAGGAATGGATTAGAACATACATGGAAATTCATAGTTTAAAATAGACATATAACATGGTAATTTGTGTCAAATATAAGTGTCGTCATATAAAAAATGTATTTTAGAAACATTAGCATTAAAACATTATTGTGCGGTTTTAAGAAAAACACTCTAGAGATTTTCAAATATAAAAGAGGACATTCCATTATGTAAAACCAGAATTGAACCAAGAATTTTTTCATAATAAAAATACTAATTTTATAAATACAATGGTGTTTTAAAACATAGGATAGATTTCACTTGAAATTTGGGTAAAAATTTGGGAAGTCCCCTTAAAACAGGTTTGCTTATCGGAAAGTTCTAAGGAGGGAATCATTCAAAGTCAAGTATATCCCATGAAAGAATGCGATGAAAGGGTATTGATATAAGAATCATGTAAAACTAACCAGAATTAATAATACTCACAGATATATATAAGATAACACCATTTTTAAAGAAAGATAAGGCAACCCGAAAGAACAAGGAACTTTCAGGAAGAATTCATTATGATTTTATCGGCATGGTGTCGGGTGTGACCAAGAGGGATTTTTGAAAGAGAAATGGGGTTTCTAATCACTTATAAATCCATAATTAAGTATGGGGGTGGTTATTAATCATACCCCATCATTTTCTAGTACACATATAAAGGCATAGTATATAGGACAATCTTGATTAAGAGAGAGAAGGAGAGGATCCCTTACCTTAAATACGGTGGTGTTCTCCACTTGTTATTAATGACCTGAATAAAAAAATTAGGATTATTAATTAATATGTAAAGAAACTCTTATATATGTAATTTATTCATTATGGAACTTTTTAGTTCATTCAAATCCTTTTTGAATAGTTATAAGGTTCAATTTCATTGTTCGGCTCGTTTGTTTACTTTGCTTTAAAAAATAAGTTCACTTATATTCAAGTTTGGATTATATGAAAGATGAAAGTGGTTGTAAAGAATTAAAGTTATATTATTTATTTCATATACAGGAGATTAAATGGTTTTAATTTTAATTCTGTTACTTATAGTGATGTCAAATTATTATATATATAACCTTAGTGATAACTGTTTTTGTTAATCGGTGGATTTGATTACAAAGAATGTGTTTTTCATTATAACGTAATCCCATTTGTACCAAAAGATTACAGAAAAAAATAGGATATATTAAATATATAATAATCTGGTTCAACCATGAAACAAATGTTTTCATGACCATAATAAAAGATAATAATAAGAATTTATAAATCGTTGTCCTTGAATGTGCTAAATTAGCACATCTCAAACGGTGCTTTCATTTCTTTCAAAAAAGGAGTGGAAAGGGGAGAAGATAATGAAATATACCACTAGAATGAAGACATTACAGTACATGTATGTTACAAGATTTATCATACTATTTTGGTGAAGGGAGGTGAGGAATGAAAATAAAAAACAAAAGAACTTAAAAGAAAAGAAGAAAATTGGGAAGAGGAATTTACCTCTTGAGACTTCCTCCTTTGAGAACCTCTTAAGGGGAGAGGTTTTGGTATTTTGAGGAGGCTGAGAGATTTTAGACGTGGGGGAGGACCTTGGTGAAAGATTTGGGCAGAATTTAGTGAATGCTTGGGGCTTGAGAGGAGTGGAGAGAAGAGGGAGTGAAGGGGGGGGGGGGGGTTATAGTGGAGGAGAGGAGGGATTTCATGATATTATAATCATTAATTTATTATTTCTTCCCAAGATAAGGAATAATAAGTATTCCATGACCAAGAATAGTAAATGGGTCATGTGGATTCGAACCAAGTGGGCTTAAATCATCATAACATCATCGATGACTCAATTAATCCATTATTTAGCATTTATTGTGAATTATCAGATTCTACTATTAATCAAAAATTAAAGTATTTCAGAAAAATCCCAAAAATTCACCCTAACAATTTTTGGATGTGTAGAATCCAAAAAGGAAGTCCATTTTTAAAAAATAATTTTCTAAATATGATTATTTTAATATTTAATTATAATCAAAATTTATTATCAAAAACGATATTTAAAACATTCATTAACTCATTCTAAAACATAGGTATATTGTACTTCAAACTTGAATATTATTTTTATACTATAATATGTGAGGTTAATATTCATTAGGGTATATCACTATTCATAAGGGTATGTTATTATTCATTAAGGTAGGTAAATATTCACCAAAAATTATTTTTATTTTATTAGACTGCAACAAAACATCTTGAACACAACCGTGTATGATGGATTTCCGAAATTCCAAACACATATGTGAAAAAATTATGTTTAAAGGTCACTTATCACTTATTAGTTCATTATGTTGTGTTTTCATGTGATTTTATGACATAAATACAAGAAGGGAATTTCAATCGAGAAAAACATTAGGCCGTTACATCGGCCTATGCTCTGTTGCACGTAAGACTGCCTCTTCCACGCCCACGTGAAAGAATGGAATCCTCCATGACCGGTCCCATATAGGTTTGCTTTCCTGTGGGTCCGCAGTGGTTTGATCCTCGCCTGAAATATTTTCTTCCAAAGACATGTGCACGCAATATTCCATGATTGTGTGCAAGACTTTCAATTTTGTGCGCATGATTCGAAGCTTGTGCGCAAAACTTCCAATCTTGTGCGCAAGACATCAATCTTGCATGAAAGATGTCCATCTTGCATGAAACAGTACCAAGGTGTTGAATCTTGTAGCCACCTATGACGCATAGTCCGATCTTTCCCGTAGCACATCCGGTGCGTAGTCCATCTTACGCGCCACAGTGCCCAGGCCTGCGCCCGCTAGTCTATATCGCGTGGGCGTAGCCCCCACGCCCCCGCTCGGGGTTAGTGTCGGGCTGCGATCCTGGCCTTATGGGCTAGTCGCTTCACTACCATCACTGCCCCCATGAAAAATGGAGAGTCGCACCACAAACTTTTACAGCTGGGACATTGACATTTTCCATTGCGCCCTTATACGCTCCCACCTTCCACCTATGGGATACCATGATTTGAGATACTCCTCTGCACACCACGAAACACCTTGAGTCAGCATATTTCTCTTGGTCAATTTCTCATGTTGTGAGTTGAGATTCTCATCATCAATCCCACCAAGTACCTTGATTCGAACCATTCCTCAAGTAACTCATCCAAATCCCATCACTTGGCTCTTATGATAGGATGAACCAGAAAGAGTCTCCCTTGCGTAAGTCCCAAAAACATCCATTACTAGGCACCTTATGGAAAATATTCCAATCTATATGACTTTAAATTATAGTGAACCCTATGTGCCAAACATAGGATACCTCTTTCTCCAAAGAAGAGATGCCTTATTCTCCATGAATTAGATACCAGCAGTCCTCTCAACATGACTATAAACTGTAGTACATCCTATATTCCAAACACAGAATGCCTCATACTCCAAATAACAGATGCATTATGCTCCAAGCATGAGATTCCAACAGTCCTCTCTACATGACTATAAACTGTAGTGTAACCTATGTTCCAAACATAAGACTCCTCTTGATCCAAACAAGAGGTTCCTTATTTTCCAAGCATAGGATGCCTAATGCCATGACTACAGTGGCGTAATTTCAAGAACACTAGAATCCATTCAAACATTCCATCACTCCACTGCACGCTTTGTGTGTCCTTCATTTGTATCTTCATCCTATTCTCTGTCTGAAGAGACCCCCTAATAGCATGGTCCCATGCTGCATCGGCTCACATACCATCCTGGGCCAATGCCCCGTAAGACTTTGGACAACACTTCGAGTCAGGTCCTCTGTTTCTAACATTATCAGCAGACAACCCTCATTTATTTATCCCCATTTCAAGCTAACGTGATATGGATTCTATGTTTAGAACACGGTCAACAGTTATCCTCCATCTCCAGGCCACCCTCATTGCATTTCAAATGCCAGGAATGTAATTCACACTTTTCATCTCCCTTTATTCATACTGATTCCAATGCACCTTCGCATTATCCCGCTTCTGCACTAGTGCATAGGTGTAGGCCTAAATCATATTCCCCAACTCACCAGTAGGTTTGGATGCCCTCATGGCCAGACATGAGGAAGACATTATGGGTAGCTTCCTTGCTTAAGCCCCATCCACTATTGATCGCTTCATAGCAGCACCCAGGCAGCTTTTGTGTATAATCCCCATTCATCATAGTTGATCCATAGCGGCACCCGGACATCATACTCGCGTAAGCCCCATCCACTATTGTCAATCCATAGTGGCACCCGGGAAGCTTCCTTGCATAATCCCCATCCACCATTTCCGCTCCATAGTAGCACCCAGGCAACATCCTTGTGTAAGCCCCATCCACCATTGTCACTCCATAGCGGCACCCGGACAACTTTCTTGCGTAATCCCCTATTCACTATTGCTGCTCCATAGAGGCACCAGGGCAGCATCCTCACGTAAGACCCACCCAACATTGTCGCTCTATAGGGGCACCCGGTTAGCTTGCTTGCGTAAGCTCCATCCACCATTTCCGCTCCATAGCAGTACCCAGGCAGCTTCCTTGTGTAAGCCCCATCCACTATTGACCGCTCCATAGCGGCACCCGGGCAGCTTCCATGCGTAATCCCAATTCATCATTTTCGCTCCATAGAGGCACCCAGGAATCATCCTCGCGTAAACCCCACCCACCATTGTCGCTCCATAGCGGCACCCGACCAACTTCCAAGTGTAAGTCCCATCCACCATTGTTGCTCCATAGAGGAACCTAGGAAACATTCTCTCGTAAACCCCATCCATCATTGTTGCTCCATAGCGGCACTCGGGAAACATCCTTGCGTAATCCCCATCCCCCATTTCCTCTCCATAGCAGAACCCAAGCACCATCCTCGCGTAATCCCCATCCACCATTTCCGCTCCATAGCAGCACCTGGGCATCTTGCCTGTGTAAGGCCCCATTCACCATTGTCGTTCCATAGAGCCACTCGGGCTGCATCTTCAGGTAATCCCCATCCACCATTTCTGCTTCATAGTAGTACTCGAGCAATATCCTCTCATAAGCCCCATCCACCATTGCCGCTCCATAGCGGCACCCGAGAAACTTTCTTGTGTAAGCTCCCATTCACCATTACTGCTCCAAAGAGGCACCCGGGCACTATCCTTGCATAATCCTCATCCACCATTGCTACTCCATTGTGAAACCTGTGCATCTTGATTTTGTAATCCTCATTCACCATTAGAGCTTCATAGAGGCACCCAAGAAGAATCCTCATGTAATCCCCATCCACCATTGTCGCTCCACAGGGGCACCTGAGTAGCTTACTTGCATAAGCCCCATCCACCATTTCCACTCCATAGCGGCACCCTAGCAGCTTCCTTGCATAAGCCCCATCCAATATTGACCTATCCATAGTTACACTTGAGCAACATTAGGTGTAAGCCCCATACATCAATATCACTCAATAGCGGCACTAGAGGCAGTATCCGCGCGTAAGCCCCATCTACCATTGCCGCTCTATAGTGGCACCCTAGAAGATTCCTTGCGTAAGCCCAATCCACCATTGTCGTTCCATAGTGGCACCTGGGAAACATCCTTGTGTAAGCCTCATCAACCATTTTCACTCCATAGCGGCACTCGGGCAATATCCTCTCTTAATCCCAATCCACCATTGTCACTCCACAACATCACCCGAGAAGCATCCTCGTGTAACCCCCATCCATCATTGCCTCTCCATAGTGTCACCCAAGAAGCATCCTCGCATAAGCCAAATCCACCACTGCCACTCCATAGAGTCACCCTAGTATCTTGCTTGCGTAAACCCCCATTCACCATTGTCGCTCCATAGAGGCACCCAGATAGCATCCTCATGTAATCCCCCTCCAACATTACCGCTCCATAGTGGTACCCGGGAAACTTGCTTGCATAATCCCCATTCACTAATGCCACTCTATAGAGGTTCCCAGGCAGCTTACTTGAGTAAGCTCCATTCTTCATTTCCACTCCATAGTGGCACAAATATAGCTTCCTTGTGTAAGCCCCATTCACCACCCTTCATGGACGCACCTTTGTGATGTGATCGTCAGGTCCTTGCTGCCTCTTGTTTCTCACACCGAGCATGACTCACATGGGCTTAATGTTGTAAGCATAAACCATAACATACTCTACATGAAGCCTAGAGTGTAAGCCTCACACCCAACCTGAACTACGTGGTCTTTGATCCTTTCCAAGGCGAGGTACGTAAGAAGCCTCCCTAAGGTTCAAGCCCAACACCCCATTGGTTCCGACCACCTTCACATTAGTTCCCCCCACCTGAACTATGTGGTATTTGATCCTTTCCAAGGCGAGGTACGTAGGAAGCCTCCCTAGGGTTCAAGCCCACCATCCATATGTCCCGAACATCCTCACATCAGTTCACCAACCTATCCTGAACTACATGGTCTTTGATCCTTTCCAATGTACGGTACGTAGGAAGCTTCCATGAGATTCAATCCCAACACACGATCATTCTGACCCCCTTCACATCGGTACACCAACCCATCATGAACTACGTGGTCTTTGATCCTTGCCAAGGAAGGGTACGTATGAAGCCTCCACAAGGTTCACGCCCAGCACCCGGTTATTCTGACCCCTTCATTTCAGTTCACCAAAATCCATCCTGCACTATGTGGACTTTGATCCTTGCCATGGAAGGGTACGTAGAAGGCCTCCCTGAGGTTCAAGCCCAACACCTCGTCATTCTGACCATCTTCACATCGATTCACCAACACCCTAGGCAGCCTAGAGTGTAAGCCCCACAACCATACATGAACTATGTGATCTTTGATCCTTTCCAATGTGAGGTACGCAGGAAGCATCCCTAAGGTTTAAGCCAAACACTTGGTCGTTTCGACCATCTTCACGTTGGTTCACCAACAACCAGAAACACACCAACTCTGATCTGTCTCTATGGGATGTTCTGATCACCCTAATTTTGTATCCGCAAGATGTTAAACTCACGACCTACCTCATAATAAACATGGGAAGCTGAGGAAAAACATAGATACATGCCTATGGCATATGGTTAGTCATTTCATCGAAGATATGTTATCAGCATCCCATATTAATTATTACCCACTTCTTAAAACTTTAGTATAGTTAACGTGCAGGATCGATCCATATAGAACTTTGGCAGTGCATTGGTTCAGTTGAGTTTATAATTAATTTAGTGAAACATGCAGGATTTAGAGTGGATTGGATGGTTTAAATTAAGTGAAACTATTTTGTTTACATTAAGAAAATGATTAACAATTTAAAGGAAAAAACAAGTGTTTTAAGGGTGTTTTAACAGAAAGAAAAGTGTAATGGGGATGTGTTGATTTTGGATTTTTTATGCAGATTTCATAAATGGTTGTGTTATTCATGATAATTCGTCATTCTAGATTTCCTTTTATCATAAGATTACCTGGTCCGGTTTCTCTTGTTTGGAATTGATGAAATTTACTCCTTGGTCCGGTAGTAAGTTTTTTGTAAATTCTTATTGTGATTTAGTCCATTTATGAATTGGTGAATCCTTTTCAATGGTCATGAAATCTTTCAATGTTACTCTTCTTTTATATCGCTAAGAATTCATCCCTTGGTCCGGTTCAGAATTCTCAGTAATATTTAGCAATGATTTAAGAGGAGTAAGAAGAATTAAGAAGAAAGAACACAACTATCTATATTAATAAAACATAATACAATCCTTCATTTCCCACATCCCCAATATAAGGGGTATAGTTACAAATGGAAAGCATGATAGGAACAACACACTTGATACCTGATGAATTCATTGTGTAAGCTATGAGGAGCGGTGTCGGTAGGTGGAATGGTGGTGCAACGACACCATGGTGGCTTGGTAACTGTAGCAGCAGAACTTCTCCCCTCCTTAGAATGGTTTTGAACTCCTAAATCCAAAGGCCAAGGCCTATATTTATAGAAAAATAATGTACACGGCATGTATAGAAAGTAAACACCATGTACTTCCGTCAACTCTCTTTGGGATTCATTTTCTCTGCTGGTAAGCAGCCTAACACGTCGTCTTTGACTTTGAACACGGTGCCTCCTGGTAGGTGAGTGTACATGTCATGTAGCACCACCATAAATGGTGTGTAATTTCAAAATGTGGCCACCAACCCCTTTTAGAATAGCAGATACGGCATGTAGAAATGGAACACACCGTATCTACTTCAATCGGCCACATGGGCATGTAGACTCTTCTCAGAAAAAAAACGCTTCTAGAATGTAGTACAAATCCTATAATGTCACCCCACACAGTGTGTAGGTTATTCCTGGTGACATGGGCGTATACTTCCTCCTTCGATCTGTGTCCCTGTCTGGATTTACACGGTGTGTATACAGAGTACACGCTGTGTGGTTTCAAAATTTTCACAGACTTCCCTCGATTTGTCTATTTTGGCCAGAAAGGTCCTGAAAATAGACAAGGTCACCAAAATCGAAGTATTTTTCTTCTAAGAAGTAGGTATTTGGTGAAAACTTGTTTTTATTTTCAATTATATGTATGAAAATTTATACATAAATTGGGTGCATCAAACTCCCCCACACTTAGTTGTTTGCTTGTCCTCAAGAAAAAATCTCAACATCTAATTAAAATAGCCTATACTTTTAAAAGAAAGGCATTCAATTAATTAAAAAGTAATAATGATAAAGTTACTAACGAAAATTCTAAAAGGCACAAACAAATTCAATTCATAATATATTAAAATCATGCCTCATATATATAATTCAATTAACTACTCTCATCCTCTTTCAACACATTTTTCAACCTTTAAAAAATAAGCATTTCACTTAATGATATACCTTACCAGTTAAAAATCACACTCCACACTCAAGATGTTTTTATTCAGAGTTATGCTCAATCTACGGTATATACACTCTATCCACAGGTTTTCAGGATATCTTGTTCTCTACTTCAGAAAAAATTGAATTATAATAATTATGAGTTCTTTATCAATAAGGTTCAGATGTCTCTGTGGCTAAGGGTTGGTAGGTTCATATGTGAAAAATAAATTCTGAGGCTTGAAAAAGGAATGCTAATTTCTTTAAACAACATTTCATGATATTCAAAGTAAATTTTAATGAAAATGAATCCTTCACAGCTCAGTCGAATTCTGTTGTAATCACCACCTTTCCCCTTAGTCAAGTAGGGTTCCGAAATCAAATGAGCACATGGTTCCCTTCTCTTTGGTTTTTTTAGAAGAACTCAAGGGAGAAACTTATGAATACAACGAATAATTTTTTGGAACCCTTTCTACCCCAAATAGTCAAGAGGCACTCCCCCACACTTTATTTCATGATTGTGCACAAAAAATATTCCATGTATTGCCAACTCCCTCCTTAAAGATCCAAAATAAATAATCATGCAAAGTTCAAAAAGAAATAGGGTATGAAGGGAAATAGGCTTGTAAAATGGCTTCCTATAAAGGCTGTTCATGGATTCTATGGGCTTAATTAAGATTAAATATAGGGTAGGTCTCAAGATAAATGGGTGAAAACAATCTAGTGCCTCAATCATTTTAAATTAATTCAAAAATTCTTCATGTTTTGAAAAAAAAACTTGCAAATTCTGGTAGTGATGCGTATCCTAGGAATCTCTCAAGAAAGAGGGTATTTAGAAAAGAAATATGAAAAATGGTTTATAATACCTCTCAAGAGTGGAAAAATAATAAAAGGACAATCAGGTCATAACATGAATATAAATGATTAGCCTATCAATGTAATTAATCAAGGATTAAAAGTTGCAATTGAAACTATGTCAGCAATCATTTTAAAACACTTAAGAATTAGAATAAACATGCAACCCTCAAAAAGTTCCTACTGATAACTTGAGAAATGATAAATATGATTAACCAAAAATTACCTCAATTTTGCAAATATAAAATCGAATAATGATGTCTCCTAGATTAGTTCAAGGGAAAAGACTAAGGTGAAATAGAGAGAGGAGGCTCCCCCACACTGAAAATCGCACGTGGTCCACCAAGTTCCCAATAAAGAATAAGGTAAAGTGTGGACACAAAAATTAGAACAGACCAAGGGAAAGTAATGAAAGGAGTAAGATCAAGAAAGAAAAAAAATGAAAAAGAATTCTACCCTCGTGTCTAGGCTAAGGAAAATGGTATGTGAAGTAAAAGCGCAGCCCAAAATGTTCCAGAGTACCTGTGATGGGGAAAAATAAACACTGCAAGCAGTCATAATAAACACAGGCATAAGAGATCAAAAAAATATATACATTGAAAAGCATATGTCTCAAAACCAGTCATGGGGTCGCCTCATAAGAGGCACTATCTAGAACATGATCAGCTGGAATAGATGGCGTAGGAGGCGTGGAAGCTGAAGGTGCGGACTCGGCGGTGGGATGGGAAGCTGGAGAAGTAGGAGTCGTAAGCATGGGATTCAGAAAAGGAAGCTCAGTAGCTGGCCCTGGATCGGCGGTAGTGGTGGTGGCAGGAGAATCAGAAGAATGCGGGACCACTGTAGACAGTAGAACAGAGTCTGTGGCCTACGTAGTGAAGGGTGGTGGAGCAACAGCAGAAGGGACAAGTGCGAAGGCAGAGGCAGGTGGCGGAGGTAATAGAAGACCAAGATTCTGAGAAATATTCACTAACAGCTGCTCTATGCGGTCCTACCGGCTATCGAGACGAATCAAATGTCGTGCAACGGTGTCCTAGCGACCGATGATAAGAACCAACAGTTGCTCCATCCGATCCTGTCGGTTGTCGAAGCGACCCAAGACCTGCTCCACCGTGACTAGGTGGAGGGAAAGGATGAGATCAACCAAGGGTGCGGAGGTAGGTGGGGCCGGTGGTGGGTGAGAAGAAGGAAGGCTAGAAGAATAAGGGTCAGTAGGAGGGGGTGGGGTGAGGAAACTGAAGGGGGTGGGGAAGGAGGAGCAAGTGCATCAGCTGGGGCAAGAGGGTCAGTAGGTGGGTGGGGGTGAGCCTGGGAAAGAATGTAGGTACCCCCTGCTGCTAGACCATCCCCATGAGAATGAGCATGAGAAAGTCCATCCGCTTGGGTGATCCTAACAGGTCATGAGTCAAAGAGGGCTCGAATTCCCCTAGGTGTTGGGCAAGACGGGTGGTGTAAAACCCTCTGTTTAGGTTTCCATGATGGCCGGTAAACATGGAGTGGAAATAGGAGGCATCTAGATAGGGGAGGTTCAGGTAGTCGTTCCAGATGTCACAGGTAAGGAGCTCCATGTCACAGCCGGTCACGACCCCCATATCCTCATGGCGGGGAAAAAGGATGGCGCTGAAGCACCGATGGGTGAAGCAGATGATGGGGTCAGCGATAATGGTGCTCTTCTGGGAAGTGGGGGAGTACTGGTAGTTAGGCCCAGTGATCTCCCGCCACATAGCGACGAGCTCAGAGCGCTCAGGCCTGGAAAGGGTAGAAACGGGTGGTGGGGTGATGGCATGGGGGTAGAAGCTGCACCCTCGGGAAAACTAGGTCATGGTGAGAGAGAAACGTCGACCAGCTAGCTGAAACCGTTCCATGGGAACCGCATCACCAGGTGTCTCCCAGTACTCCACTCCATCAAACTCAAACGAGGCTGCAAACTCCAAAAATAAATCATGAAAAACAGGAGTACTGGCCTGGAAAATATCTAGGAGTGGGGTGTGCCCGAGAAGCTCCTCCAAGTCCTCCCAAATACTGAGCTGTTGTGGAATGCTGCTGTCGAGGTATCAGAAACTCAACAGTATCGGACGATTAGAGAAGCATCATACCCTTTCATATGCGAGATCGGTGACTGTAAATACCGTGCAGGGATAGAGAGCACCGGCAGGTCCTGACCCAGGTGCGGGTGGAGCAGCAGGGGCTAGCTCGGTGGGTGGATCTGCTGAAGTAGAGGGTGTCTTGGTGGATGGAGGACCCGATGAGGGACCAACTGCTGATGAATATGGCTCAGGGAGAGTGGAAGCTAGTGTAACAGAAATAGTGGTGCATGAAAGCTCGGTGCCGGAAGGTGGAGGTGCAGCAGAAGTAGGTCTGGCCTCTGCTGAGGGAGTGAGTGGAGGCAGAATGGCCAATGGAGGGAGCGCGAAGACCAGGGCATCTAGGTCTGGTTGCGTAGGAGGTCGGAGTCGGATCTGACAATAGATGCGCCTCTCGCCCTCGGTGGAAAAGGCTAACCACTTCTTTCAGGAAGGATCGTGATCTTCCATAACCTGAAAAAGAAATAGAAACCAAACAAAAGAAAAATAAAAGAAAACAAAATGAAGAAAATGTGAGAAAATAGAAAAAAAAGTACACGGCGTGTAGTGAAAAATATAGAGTATCATGTGTTCTCTGGATAGACACGCCGAGGGTGAAAAATAGACCATGTAAAAGTACATGGCGTGTACCGAACATACATGACATGTTCACTCAAATTGTAGGTGGTCGTGTGTTCCAAAAGACACGGCCATTTTTTTATCATTTCAAAGAAAAACTACACACCGTGTAGGTTAAAGACACGACGTTTCTTTCACTCGAGGAACATGGCTGTGTAGGGGGAAAGAAACGGGCCAGCTGAAAAAAAATAAAATACATGGCATGTACCGAACACACACACTGTGTTTTGGAACATGGGATGAGAGGCCTTGTTATGTGCCACACACGGAGGGGCTAAAGGAAATGATATACACGGTGTGTACCAAATACACACACCGTGTATGTGAAAATGGTGTGTGAGGCCGTGTGCAAAAGGATACTCAGGCACAACAAGGAAAGGTACACGGTGTGTACCGAATATACACACCGTGTATCTTCTAATTTCAAATTATTTTGTGTGTGGCCCTGTACAGAACTACACAGCGTGTGTTCTTCATGTCGTGGTTGTGTATCGCGGAAGCCGAATGGTCTAAAGATATGAAAATCACCCTAAATAAGTCTAAAAACTTGAAATAGATGGTGTATAACGGCATACTTTTACCGAGGATTGCAATGCAAGAAGAATCAGATCCCAAAATGCCCTTAATCGATGGATCTGAGTATGGTGGTTCGGCTGGTATTCAGGAGAAGAAAATGGGAAGAAGGAAAGAAATGGGGAGTCCACGCGACACTGGCTGAAGCTGGGTGGCCCGCGGCCTATATAGGCGAGGTACACAACATGTATGTTTGGAATACACGCCGTGTATTCCCATTTTTTTTATGAAGAATAAAATATACTATATAATAATTAATATTAATTAATTAAAATAAAATTAGAATAGGTATATATATGTATATAAATAATTAAAAGAAAATAAAACTATACATGTAATGTAGTGGGTGAATACACGCCGTGTATGTGAAAATGGTAAAAAGAGAAGTACAACCTTTGGCCCAGTGCTTGGGGAAACGTTCGAACTGGTGATCGGCCGTTCCGAACGGAAGCCCTCAACCACTGGATCGAAGGTTGTACAGTTGCCCATATTTATGATATATATATATATATTTATTATATACAGCCTATGCACACGAGAATAAAGAAAATCATGGTGTGTGGTTTTTAATTATAAAAGAAGGGGATGAAGTAGGGAGATTAGCGCGATTCGAACACGGGTCTGTTGAACCCAGTGCCGAGACTTTTCCAAACCGCCAACTTCACCCGCATGTTATTTCTTATTTTAAAAACATATTGAATTTATATCTAAAAATTGTGGAACACACGGTGTTTATCGAAATGCACGTCGTGTTGTTTTATTAAAATAACAAATGATGGAAATGCGACAGTTGTCTGGATTCGAACCCGAGTCTTTTGGAACCGGGTTACGATTCTAGCCAACCAGTCCATCCCCATCATGGGTTTTATTATATTTAAACACACACACACACACACATATATATATATATATATGAAAAGTATCACACATGCCGTGTAAATTAAAGGAGGAACCTCATACCAAAGGTATGTTGGGAGGATTCGAACCGGGGACGACTCGAATAAACTCCAATGACTTTTCCATCGACACCGGCATCAAACCTGGTTATTTATTTGTTATTCTATAGATTTATACTATTAATATTATAAATTAAAAAGATAAGTACATGACGGGTATATAAGTGGGACACGGCGTGTAATCTCTAGGTTGCCTCCCAGGAAGTGCCTTTGTTTTGGGTCATTGGCTCGAACTACTTACCTTGCTTACCTAAAATTGGTGGTGGAGATTGGTCCTACTGTATCTTCCATGGGATGGTAAATCCTTAGGCATTGGCCATTCTCCTTGAACGTTTGACCATCCTCCTTAGAAATTTCCACCGCCCCGTGAGGGAGTACTCGTAGGACATGGAACGGTCCCGACCATCTTGATTTGAGCTTTCCTGGGAATAGACGAAGACGAGAATTGAAAAGGAGTACCTAATCACCGAGTTGAAATAGTTTTCACGAAATCATCTGGTCATGGATGACTTTTGTCCTCTCTTTGTACAATTTAGCATTTTCATATGCTTCCCTTCTTATTTCGTCGAGTTCTGATAGTTGGAACTTACGTCTCTCTACGACAGCCTTCAGATCAAAATTTAGGGCTTTGATGGCCCAATATGCTTTGTGTTCCAGCTCAACTGGCAGATGACATGGTTTTCCATAGATGATATGAAATGGTGACATCCCCAGTGGAATCTTGAAAGCTGTGTGATAGGCCCACAAAGCATCGTCAAGCTTTTTGGACCAGTCCTTCCATGAGGTATTCACTGTTTTCTCCAAAACTTTTTTGATCTCACGGATTTAGAGCTCTACCTGGACACTTGATTGGGGATGGTATGGTGTACGCAAGTGATGTTTCGCCCCATATTTCGACAACACTCTTTTAATTAATTCATTGTCAAATTGAGTCCCTCTCTCACTGATCAGCACACGCGGAACGCCAAACCTACTGAAAATGTTCTTCTTGAGAAAGTTTATGACCACCTTGGCTGTGTCATGGATCGTAGCAGTGGATTACACCCATTTGGAGACGTAATAAACGTAGAAGAGGATATAGGTATGCCCAAAAGAATGGGGAATTGGTCCCATGAAGTCGATGCCCCAGACATCAAAAATCTCGACCTCCAGGATGGGGTGCTAGGGCATCTCGGCTCTACGTCCCATATTACCTATACGTTGGCATGGATCACAATGGGAAACGAAGGCTCGAGCATCTTTATGCATGGTGGGATAGAAAAATACAGATTGCAGAATCTTTTCTATGGTATGGTCCGGCCCATGATGTCCTCCAATGGGTGAGGCTTGACAAAATTCCAGGACCCCTTGGACCTCCGTCTCTGGGATGCACCATCGGATCACCCCATCTCCACAGGATCGGAATAGGAGGGGGTCTTCCCAGATGTATCGCTTTATATCAGAGAGGAATCTTTTCTTCTGTTGGAAGGAGAGATTGGGATGAATGGAACATATAACTAAATAGTTATCAATATCAGCAAACAAGGGCCTAGGGGATTCAATAATTGAAAAGAGTTTCTCATCAGGAAAATCCTCCTTTATTTCTCAATCCTCTTCCTTCTCCAAGTGTGGCAGCTCCCCACAGGATAGTTGATCAGCAACCATGTTCTCACTCCCCTTGTAGAGACCCAAAGATTGACGTACATAGACATTACATTACTTTTTCGGAATACTTAATACATAACAAAAATAGACACCAAAGGACCGTAATATTTTAGTGTCTTTGGAAACTCAGAACATAATCTTCTAATCATGGTGAAAAAATTTCCACATCTCCCATAAAGATCTTCCCCTTTTTTTTCTTACCTAAAACCTTTCTTTATATCTTGGGGAAAAGAAAACATAAAAAGGGTGAGCTCAAATGCTCAGTAAGGATAAAAATAGATAACATTAAACAATCCATAAACATTTGAATGCAAAAACTTGAACATAAAATCTAAACATCAAAATCATGAGCAAAGACATAAAACTTGGAATTATGTAAGGAATATATCATAAAGGAACATCAATCATCATAAAATAGCATGGAAATAAAACATGTGATTGTGGAAACCATTAAGCACATGATATGATTTCCATAGTAGCCAAGGCATTGCTTCCAAGACCAGCTTAGTTGACAAAGTCCCTTTCTGAATCGAGTTCACTCCTCGTTCCAGTCCTGTATTACTGAACCGGATTAACTTACCGTTCCAGCCATGTCTATCTCATGAGATATAAATCTTTACCCAATGAATTAGAGGGAGATATAGGTCCCACAAATCTCATAATGAAATCATTCTTACATGTTCCACAACATAAACATAAATCATTCATCATAACCCAAATAATAAAATGGGTTTCATAAACATCATTCCATCATAACATAATCCATATAAAACAAATGGGTATAATTTCATCATAAGAAAATTGAAACCATGTAAATCATAGATACATTATACATTAAAAATACACATATGAAATAATTCCATCTTATATGGAAAATGGTTTTGATTAAACACTTGAAATGAATTCTTGAAATAATATCCTTTCTTCGTAAAAATAAGTTTATTTTCACAAAATGGATTTCAATTTTAAAAGAAAAGGATTTTTGTTTAAAATAGTCATTAAATATTGTAGAGTAAGATTCATGATAATAAAGAGTTATGAAACTGTAAAAATATGTTCACGCCGTATAAGTTAAAAAAACATTCTCCTCGGACTTTTGTCAGAAAAGCCAAAAAGTTTCTCGTATGGTAAACAAAAGAAAGATTCCTTCCGTAACACAAAGTAAAAGTAAATGTGGGGTAAACATGACATTAAAGATACATGAAAGAATATTAAACACTCTATGAAAAACATTTTATGGGTATGGATGAATATTATAACCCCAATAAATACTTACGTATAAGCAATCTCAGATAAAAATGTGATTTGCAAAATTATCCCTTAACTTATGTCTGATATGCTTTGTATGTTTCCGAACCTCCTGTGTAATGATTTAAATTATTTCATTGACTTATTAAAGAATCATATGCATTGTTATGATATCATATATGGTTCACTTATGTCTTTATATTACCCATTCTTTTTTAAATTCCTTGTTAAAGCACCATTTTAGGTAAAATCATTTCATTTATCGTACGAGTTTTGACTTGTTGTTCTTGATATTATTAATTATATACTGATTTACATAATTCCAGAATTTAAAACATTATTTATATATAATATATATTCATCATTTAAATATATATGATAGATCAATAAATGGAATGAAAAACACCGTTAATGGAGACGGTAGGTTGTACGTACGCATGAATGATGTTTTTGTTTCCTTATTGAATTGAATGGAATTAAGTAGATGACTTACATATATATATATATATATACATAAATCCAGTATAATTATTATATCATTTATTTCATTATTATTAATTATATATACTTTATAATAATTCATGAATGGTTAACATGGAGAATGAATCTCATCGCGTCATGGAGACGGTAGTCCGTACGTACGCACGAGCGATGATATCATTTCCATGATCGTGGAATTGTATTGAAGTGTATGTACAATATTTCAGAATCAATATCACATTAAAATAATCATATATAGTTATTTATTTACCCAATTATACCAATCCATGTAAGGTGCTGGTCGAAAACAGATTACACCATGGCGTGGAGACGGTATTCCGTAAGTACGCACGTGTGGTGATTTCATTTTCCGTAGGATGGATAGAAGGTGAAATAGGGTTGTTTCATATTTATAATGACATATAAGTATATAAGTAATACTTATGTTATTACTTTATAATGATACAACTAAATAATAATAAGTAGAAGAAGAAAGAAACTTGAGAAAATCGGAAGAAGAGATTACCTCTTCTTCGACGCACCTCCGTTAAGATTCCTATTACGGAAGTAGAGTTGGTCTTTTGGGAAGACCAGAACCTCCAGAATGTTTCTAGGAAAGTTTAGAAGAGAAATGGGCAGGGTTTGGCTGAGCTTAAAGGCTCAAAAGTGTGTGAAGAGAAGAGGGAAGGGGTTCCCTTTTTATAAGGGAGGAGAGGGGAACCTTAGGAAAACTTAAACTTTTATTTTATAATATAGTCATATTCGGTTTTTTAATAGCTCAAAATTGATCTATTTAGAAGATAAGGTGGGGATGGGTATAAATACTCTCAACAAATAGATTTTAGACAATTTTAGGTTACTATTTTATCCTTATCATTTAGATTTAACACTATGTTAAATAATTTAACTTTTTTCCGTGTCTTTTTGTTTTCTTACACTATATGGTTAATAAACTTACTATAACAAGACAAAAGAACCCCAAGTGGTTCATTATTAATATATATATAACCTTATCTAAGTAATTTGGCTGAACCTTATATCTTTATGAATAAAATTACAATTAATAATCTAAGATTTGTTTTAAAAACTATTTTATGTCAATTTTGACATTATTTGGTACCTGAATTTTTTGAAAATTATAACAGCATTATTAGTTCGAAAAAGTGAATTAAATAAATACTAACATGTCATATTAACCTATAAAATTATTGTAATTCATAAAAAGTCTAAAACTATATTTATTTGGGTATTTATAACATCAATTATGTTAATATTTCATTAATAAGGTAATTACTGCATAATCGTTGTGTCATAAATAAATTAAATTATTTAATGTCTAAAAATTATAAATAAACTAAAATTATGTAGGAAATATTTTTATCTTTATAATGAATATTTATAGTCGAATTTATCTTATGTATAAACCAATATTAAAAATGTTTTAGTTATTAAACTTTGATTTTAACTATTTTACTTCTTCTTTAAATAAAATAATAATAAATGTCCTAATCTAATCCAAATGGACCTAAAGGGTAATATTTTATCCCTAAGGTTGTTTTTGGTCGAACTACACTTATCCAATAGAATTAGGACATGTTTTAGGGTAATAATAATATCATTTTTACCCTTAATTACCCTATTTACTTTTAACCGTGGTAAATAAAAGTAAAAAGTTACTATTCACCAAAAATTATTTTTATCTTATTGAACCAAATTTTACTCCTTGATGTTAACTGTGTCTCTCTTATGTTCTAAATTACACTCACAAAAGAGGTAAAAATATGTTTTATGTAAATTTTCAAACTCTCCTTGGAGGTGGGTAAAAGACGATGAAAAGTTCAATAAACTTTTTATATGTCTAAAATTATTATAAAATGACTCCAATGAATTACATTGAACTTATATAGGTATTATGTATCAATTTCTACCTAAAATAAATTTAAAAAAAATAAATAATTATTTATATAAAAGTTAGTTTTTAAATAGTAACCGAGTGTTTTCACTATTCATCGAAAATTGAAAGTTTTCAGAAAAATACCAAAAATTCACCCTAGGCTAATTTCGATATTCTGAATCCAAAAATGAAGTCCATTTTGAACGATAAAATTTATAAAATTTCAAAAATTGTGTATTACTATTCATAATAGCTAGTTCATAATAATATTATAATAATATCTCGTTTAGTGAAACTCGGTATTATGTACTACACACACTATCGAGGAAGGTCTTGATTGCGTGTAATGCAAGCCAAGTCAGGGCTGCGTGTAGTGAAATCACCATTTACTGTTGTGTATAACATAATCAAAACGTATTTCATTTATACATTAAACAAAATCTATACTTAATGTTGTGTAAAATAATTTCCACAAAACAAACTTGAAATTGTTTGTAACACGGGCCAAGAATAGTATTGCGTATACTGAAAGATAATATGGTGGTGCATATAGTACAAACTAAACTTGGTGGAGTGTATAATAGAAGTCATCAATGAAATTAAAAGAATATTTTTCATAAAATCTTGGGGTGTTACATTCTACCCCCCTCAAAATGAATTTCGCCCTCGAAATTCATCGGAGTTATAAATGGTTTACCACTTGAAAGTTTCATTAATAGAAACTCACATCGTAAAAAGTATTACCAAAACTTCACTTTAAAAACTGAAGTATGAAACGTAATGGTTACCCAAATTAACTAATCACTGGGTTTCCACATAGGAGAACATAGGTGAAAATATGGATACAGAAGAGAAATATAACCATCAACTTCTGATGGAGAGTGGTAGAAAACATGGCTATGAAAAAGACAATAATCACAAAGCCATAAATTTGTGATGATCAAAAGTACCATATGATTCATCAGATATAAGGGCACTAGGACAACATTTTTGGTTTTCAATATCATTTCCCTAAAGTTGAAAATTTTGAATTAGAAGAAATACTTACTTAATTTTGGTACAATCTCACCATTGGTCGTTCCTTGGACAATTTCCACTTCATCTCTTAAAGAAATAGAGTTGAATTTGTCATTCGCGAAGTGTTAGTAGATCAGGTGATAGAATGATGGGTCATTCCATCTGTCTCAAACAAAAGGTTAGCAAAAGTTATCAAATATACATACGTCCATCTATAGTGAGATTAATCATATTTGGTTCCTAAAATGGACTTATACATCATATATCATACTGCTTAATATAATAAAACTAGTTTCTCTAACCAAGGACTTCCTGTAGGCCAGTGGTAGGTGATAAAGGCCCATCGCACTTCGGTTGTGGGTTTGATTCCCACAGCCTTGTCCGACGTGATGGGTTGTTGCCCGTCCTGAATGTTGTCCTTTTTCTAAAAATACATTATTATAACTTTCCATCAATAATATTGAAAAAGTACTAGCCTTAAACAATACTAACTTATGTCCAACATAATCCATTCCAATCTTTAGGCTTATCCAAAATACTCTTGTCCAATCTCATATTATAGTGAAAATGATTACCACAGAGTTCATATAACAAGCATGTTAATACCATCATTGATCCCCATATATCATATGATATGTCTTGTTGGTCACATTCCAAACATTCGAAGGCCTTAATCACGTATTCTCTTGAAAAAGGAATACCCATTTAACCTTAGTGAAAACATGAATGTAGTTAAAAGTTAACACGTTCCACATACCAAAATCCAAAAAAATCTATATACTCAAACCATGATATCACTTAGTCCTTATAACAATTATGATCTCATGAATACTGTCAAACATTTCATTTTCTCCGTATCCCTTCATTATGCGCATATCATCTTCTTTCCAAAAATATCTCAATGACATTCCATGGTTACTGGTACCATAAAATTATTGAAAACCACAATATACCAATACATAAATATTCCAATATTCTACGATACTATATACAACATTATTTCGGAATCCCATTACATAAACACTTAATCATTCCACCACATCGTTATCATATTCAACATCGCCAATACTGATCACATGTGACTTTCCTTTGTCCTTTTCCTTAAGTGGTTTCTCATGTCGATCATCATCAACCCTTGGATTAGGGAATTGATTAGCATAATCCCCCGTTTCATTACACTTGAAGCATTGATGTGTTGGTGGTGAATTCTCTATAGTCTTTTCTTTATTCACATCATTAGCAACCCATTTTCCATTACTTTGACACTCAACTGCTCGATGACCTTCTTTCCAACACATAAAACATTTTCTAGTCCCTTTAAGACAATCTCCACCATTCTTCGCTCCACACTTTGATCATAAAGAAACATTCATCTTCTTTTCACCATTGTTCTGAGATTTCTCTTTGAACTCCATCTTTCGTTTCTTGTCCAAACCATGTGATGGATATGTAACACAAACTTCCATTTCTACCCTGATAGCACAACACACAATTTTTTTCATAGCTACTGAAGTCTCTTATAGCTAATGCCCTTCGAAGACTTAGTTTTAAGCCACTGAAGAATCGATCAACTTTACTTTCAGGTTGGATGATAAAGCCAGATGCATACCTTGAAAGCCTTGTAAAAATCGCTTCGTATATACCAACATATTCATCATCCTTTTTCTTAAGATCAAGGAACTCCTTTTCCATCTTTGTTCGAAGAATATCAGAGAAGTACTTACTAAAAAACAAGTTCTTGAACTCGTCCCTTTCCATGGATTCAATTTCATCTTGGGGCCTTGTATTCTTAATTAGAATCCACCACTGGTCTGCTTCACCTTCTAAATGTTAAATATCTAGAATGACTTTATCATATTCCAAACAGCGAAGTATGGAAAAATTCTTTTCAATGGTACTGATCCATTGTTCAGCGACATGTGGATCAGAAGACCCATTGAAAGAAGGTGGTCATTTCCTCATGAAGGACTCAATAGAATATTGTTCCCTTCTCTGCTCATTCGGAAATCCAGAATGATTAATAGCTTGTGTAAGTATAGAAATAAGATTTTGTACTCCATCTCCAAAAACATGGGTTTCTTTAGGAGGAAAATCATTTCATTGCCCATTACATTGATCAACATGGTTCCTTCGGGTTCCAGCCATCGTCTAAAACCCAAAAAGAATAGTGTAAGCGGCAAAACTTATGCTAGGAAAACAACGTAATAAAGGGGGAGTAACTTCAATATCTAACATATTAGGTTAAATTATAATATAATTATCGTAATTCTTGTACTATAACCTATACTTATACTGAACCTTAGGGACATCCCTAGACATACCACAGAAATATCTCTAGGGATCTCACTAAAGTTTTCGCATCCTAGTTTCTAAAGGTTGACTAAACCTTTCCTCTGATACAAACTATAGGGACCCAAAGCTTGACGTACATAGATATTACATTACTCTTGCGGAATACTTAATACATAACAAAAATAGACACCAAAGGACCGTAATACTTTAGTGTCTTTGGAAGCTTAGAACGTAATCTTCTAATCATGGTGAAAGATTTTCAACATCTCCCATAAAGATCTTCCCCTTTTTGGTTTTCTTACCTAAAACCTTTCATTATATCCTGGGGAAAAGATAACATAAAAAGGGTGAGCTCAAATGATCATTAATGGTAAACATAGATAACATTAAACAATCCATAAACATTTGAATGAAAAAACTTGAACATAAAATCTAAACATCAAAATCTTGAGCGAAGACATAAATTTTGGAAGTATGTAAGGAATATATCATAAAGGAACATAAATCATGATAAAAAATCATGGTAATAAAACATGTGATTGTGGAAACCATTAAGCACATGATATTATTTCCATAATAGCCAAGGCATTTCTGCCAAGACCATCTTAGTGGATAAAGTCCCTTTCTAAATTGAATTCACTCCTTGTTCCATTCCTGTATTACTAAACCGGATTAACTTACCGTTCCATCCATTTCTATCTCATGAGTTATAAATCTTTACCTAATGAATTTTAGGGTGATATAGGTCACACCCATCTCATAATGAAATCATTCTTACATGTTGCACAACAAAAACATAAATCATTCATCATAACCCAAAGAATAAAATGGGTTGCATAAACATCATTCCATCATAACATAATCCATATAAAACAAATGGGTGTCATTTCATCATAAGAAAAGTGAAACCATGTAAATAATAGATACATTATACATGAAACATACACATATAAAATAATTCTATCTTATATGGAAAATGGTTTTGATAAAACACTTGAAATGAATTCTTGAGGAAAATATCCATTCTTCTTAAAAATCATTTTCTTTTCACAAAATGCCAAGAAATTTTAAAAGAAAAGGATTTTTTTTGAAAAAAGTCATTAAATATTATAGATTAAAATTCATGAAAATAAGGTGTTATGAAACCGTAAAAATCCTTTCACTCCGTCTAAGTTAAAAAAACATTCTCCTCGTACTTTTGTCGGAAAAGTCAAAAAGTTCCTCGTATGGTAAACAAAAGAAAGATTCATTACATAACACAAAGTAAAAGTCAAAGTGGGTTAAACATGAAATTAAACATACATGAAAGAATATTAAACACTTTATGAAAAATATTATGGGCATGGATGAAAAATATAAACCCAGTAAATACTTATGTATAAGCAATCTCGGATAAAAATGAGATTTGATAAATTATCCATTACCTTATGTCTGATATGCTTAGTATGTTTCCGAAAATCCTCTATAATGATTTAAATAATCTCATTGATTTATTAATGAATCATATTAACTATTATGATATCATATATGGTTTACTTATTACATTATATTACATATTCTTTTGTAAATTCCATGTTAAAGCACCATTTTTGGGTAAAATCTTTTCATTTATCGTACGAGTTGCGACTTGTTGTTCATGATATTATTACTTATATCCTGATTTACATAATTCCAGAATGTAAAACATGATTTATATATAATATATATTCATCATATAAATATATATGATAGATCGATAAATGGAATGAAATACACCGTTCATGGAGACGGTAGGTCGTACGTACGCATGAACGCTGTTTTCGTTTCCTTATTGAATTGAATGGAATTAAGTAGATGACATACATATATATATATATACATAAATGTAGTATCATTATTATTTCATATATTTAATTATTATTAATTATATATACTTTATAATAATTCATGAATGGTTAACATGGAGAATGAATCTCATCGCATCGCGGATACGGTAGTCCGTACGTACGCACGAGCGATGATATCATTCCCATGATAGTGGAATTTTTTTGAAGTGTATATATAATATTTCAAAATCAATATCACTTTAAAATAATCATATATAGTTATTTATTTAAACCATTATACCCATCCAAGTAAGGTGGTGGTCAAAAACAGATTACACCATGGTGTGGAGACGATATTCCGTAAGTACGCATGCACGGTGATTTTGTTTTCTGTAGGATGGATAGAAGGTTAAATAGGGTTGTTTCATATTTATAATAACATATCAGTATATAATTAATACTGATGTTATTACTTTATAATGATACAACTAAAGAATAATAAGTAGAAGAAGAAAGAAACTTGAGAAAATCGGAAGAAGATATTACCTCTTCTTCGACGCACCTCCTTTAAGCTTCCTATAAAGGAAGTAGAGTTGGTCTTTTGGGAAGAAAAGAACCACCAGAATGTTTATATGGAAGTGGATAAGAGGAATGGTTTGGGGTTGGCCGAGATTCAAGGCTCAAAATGGTGTGAAGAGAAGAGGTAATGGGTTCCCTTTTTATAAGGGAGGAGAGGGGAACCTTAGGAAAACTTAAAATATTAATTTATAATAAAGTCATATTCGGTTTTTAATATCTAAAAATTAATTTATTTCTAAGATAAGGTGGTTATGGGTCTAAATCCTCTCATCCAATAGATTTTAGACAAGTTTAGGTTACTATTTTATCCTTATCATTTAGATTTAACTCGAAGTTAAATAATTTAACTTTTACAGCGTCTTTTTGTTTTCTAACACTATATGGTTAATAAACTTACTATAACAAGCCAAACAAACCCCAAGTGGTTCATTATTAATATATATATATATATACTTATCTAAGTCTTTTGGCTGAACCTTAGCTTTTTAGGAATAAAATAACAATTAATAATATAATATTTGTTTTAAAAACTATTTTATGTCAATTTTGACACTATTTGGTACTTGATTTTTTTGAAACTTATAACAGACTGATTAGTTCGAAAAAAGTTAATTAAATAAATACTAACATGTCATATTAACCTATAAAATTACTGGAATTCATAAAATGTCTAAAATTACATTAATTTTAGTATTTATAACATCAATTATGTTAATATTTCATTAATAAGATAATTACTTCATAATCATTGTGTCATTAATAAATTAAATTATTTAACATAAAAAAATTATAAATAAAATACCACTAGGTAGGAAATATTTTTATCTTTATAATGAATATTTATAGTCGAAATTATCTAATGTATAACCCTATATTAAAAAATATTTAGTTATTAAACTTTGATTTTAACTATTTTACTTCTTCTTTAAATAAAATAATAATAAATGTCCTAATCTAATCAAAATGGACCTAAAGGGTAATATTTTATCCCTAATGTTGATTTTGGTCGAACTAAACTTATCAAATATAATAATGACATGTGTTAGTGTAATAATAATATCATTTTTACCCTTAATTACCCTATTTACTTTTAACCGTGGTAAATAAAAGTAAAAAGTTCATATTCACAAAAAATTATTTTTATCTTATTGAACCACATTTTACTCATTGATGTTAACCATGTCTCTTGTATTTTCAAAACTCCACTCACAGAAGCGGTAAAATTAAGTTTTATGTAAATTTTTAAACTCTCCTAGGAGGTGGGTAAAAGACGGTGAAAAGTTCAATAAACTTTTTACATGTCTAAAATTATTAGAAAATGACTCCAATGAATTACATTGAACTTATATATGTATTATGTATCAATTTTTGCCTAAAATAAATTTAAATAAAATAAATAATTATTTATATAAAAAGTCGGTTCTTAAATAGTAACTCTGTGTTTTCACTATTCATCAAAAATTGAAAGTTTTCAGAAAAATACCAAAAATTTACCCTAGGCTAATTTTGATATTCCAAATCCAAAAATGACGTCCATTTTCAAAGATAAAATTTATAAAATTTCAAAAATTGGGTATTACTATTCATAACGGCTAGTTCATAATAATATTATAATAATATCCTGTTTAGTGAAACTCGGTATTGGGTACTACACACACTATCGAGGAAGGTCTTGATTGCGTGTAATGCTATCCATGTCAGGGATGCGAGTAGTGAAAGCACCGTTTGATGTTTTGTATAACATAATCAATACTTATTTCATTTATACATAAAAAAATCTATACTTAATGTTGCGTAAAATAATTTCCACAAAACGAACTTGAAATTGTGTGTAACATGAGCCAAGAATAGTGTTGTGTACACTGCAAGCTAATATGGTATTGCGTATAGTACAAGATAAACTTGGTGTAGTGTATAATAGAAGACATCAATGAAATTAAAAGAATATTTTTCATAAAATATCAGGGTGTTACACCCCTTCTTATCTCGGATCTCTAAATCAAATTCTTGTAAGAGGAGGACCCATCAGATCAATCGGGGCTTTGCATCCTTCTTGTTTAACAGGTACTTAAGTGCTGAATGGTCAGTATAAAAAAACTTTTGATTTAACAAGGTATGAATGAAACATGTCAAAGGCGAATACCACTTCCAGCATCTCCTTCTCTGTAGTAGTGTAGTTCAGGTGGGCCTTATTGAGTGTCCTGCTGGCGTAGTAAATGGGTCGAAGATTCGGTCCAGTTGCTGTCCTAGGACTGCTCCCACCGCATAGTCACTGGCATCACACATGACTTCAAACTGTGTCTCCCAGTTGGGAGCAACCATGATTGGAGCTTCTACCAGACACTGCTTTAGATGCTCAAAAGCTGAGGTGCATGCCTCAGTGAACTCGAAAATGGCATCCTTAGTCAGGAGATTGGTGAGGGGTTGGGAAATCTTTGAGAAATCACAGACAAACCGCCTGTAAAAACCTGCATGGCCCAGGAAGATGCGGATGGCTCAAACAGAAGTAGAAATGACTTCTATTTTTTCTGGATCCACCTCTATCCCCATTGATGAAATTCTGTGGCCAAGAACTATGCCACTGTGCACCATAAAATGACACTTTTCCTAGTTCAAAACTAGGTTAGTGTTTTCACATCGCTTCAGTTCTAGTTCTAGGTTCCACAAACAGGTGATTAATAACTTCCCGTAAACAGAAAAATCATCCATGAAGACCTCTAGGATTTGTTACTCCATGTCGTGAAAAATATCCAGCATGCATTGCTGGAAAGTGGCGGGAGCGTTGCACATACCGAAATACATCCTGTGGTAGGAAAATGTTCCGTACGGGCAGGTAAAAGTGCTCTTCTACTGATCTTCTGGCGAAATGGAGATCAGATTGTAGCCAGAGTAGCCATCGAGGAAGTAGTAATATTCATGCCCTGTGAGCCTTTCTAGCATCTGATCCATGAAGGGAAGCGGAAAATGATCTTTCCTTGTGGCGTCATTCAATTTCCTGTAATCTATACAAACTCTCCAGCCCATGACTGTGTGAGTAGGGATGAGTTCATTTTTATCATTTGATACCATAGTAATTCCCCCCTTCTTAGGGACCACTTGCAGAGGTGTTACCCACATACAATCTGATATAGGGTAAATGATGCCTGCATCTAAGAGCTTGATTACCTCCATCTTTACGACTTCCTTCATGGGGGGGTTCAGACATCATTGGGGTTGTCTAGATGGCATTGCTCCTTCTTCATGTAGCACCTTGTGGGTGAAAATAGTAGGGCTGATACCCTTAAAATCTACAACTGTCCATCCAATTTCTTGATTTCTCTGCGTCAAAACATGAAGAAGTGCATCCTCCTGTTCCTGTGATAGTTTTGAACTAAGTATAATGGGAAAATTATGATGATCTCACAAATACCCATACTTTAAGGAAGGTGGGAGAGGTTTTAACTCTACCTCAGGTGCCTTGAGAACATAAGGTACCATAGGTTGTACTTCAACCCTCTCTAGGATGTCAGGAATGACAGCTCGTTGTCAGTAGTGGCCTCCCTAGCCTCCAATGAATTTCAGGTCCTCTGGTGCTTCATCAGTGGGCATGTCTGGAATAATAATATCATTTGAAATGGAAGAACATACCAGATCATCTTCTTGTCTACTCAGTTGTTCATCCATGGTAGTCACTGTGTAGCAGCCCTCATGTTCAGGTAATTATGCTTGTTTGACAGCCTTTAGAACATTTTAAGAGACTCTTTCGTCCCTTACCTGGAAAGTTAACTCCCCCTGGTGCACGTCTATCAATACATTCCCTGTGGCTAGGAAAGGTCTTCCCAATATAAGTGGTGCTTCCTAGTCCTCTTCCATGTCCAGAATAATGAAATCAGTAGGTAGGATCAATCGTCCCACTTTCACCAGTACATCTTCTAGTAGCCCCTTCAGATACTTAATGGATCGATCAGAAATTTGAAGGGATACTCGGGCTGGCTTCAAATCATGGAGCCTGGGCTTTCAGAAAACTCTGAATGGCATGATGTTGACACTTTCTCCCAAGTTGCATAGAGATTTTCTAGTGTCACAGGGTCTAATTGTGAAGGGAATATTAAAACTACCTGGATCCTGGAGCTTTGGAGGAATAGAATGTTGAACGACCATGGAGCACTCATTTGTCAGTGAAATAACGCCCAAATCCTCTATCTTCCTTTTACTCGAGATGATTTCCTTCATGAATTTTGCATATGTGGTCATTTGAGTCAGGGCCTCTGGAAATGGGATGTTGATATGTAGCTTTCTAAATACCTCCATGAATTTTCCAAACTGGTGATCCAACTTCCTTTGCTTAATCATCTCCGGAAAAGGTAATACAGGAATGATTGGTTTAACGACCTCCTTCCCTTTATTCTGTGAAGCCTCTGGTGATGGTGGTTCAGGTGAAGATGGTTTTGAAATTGGACCTTCATTTTCAATAGGGAGAGGAGGTGTAGTAGACTGTTGTGCTGGTTCCTTTTGTGGCAACACTTTTCTGCTCCACAAGGGGATAGCATTCGCCTCCTCCCCTGGGTTCTTCTAAGTGTTTCCTAGTAGTGTACTGGGCTGCCTCCTTGATAGATGGTTTTATATCTGGACAATTTGATTCTCGAGGCTTCGAATGGAAGCCTCCTGGTTCTGAAATTTTGTCTCAGTAGTTGATATGAATTTATTCATCAGGTCCTCTAACCTTGATGTGTTCTCATGATGATATGGTTGGGCTGGTGATGGAGGTGGTTTTTGCCTTTTCTGCTACGAGTGAGGGTTTTGGTACCCTTGCTACTGATAGAAACCATGTTGTCTCGGAAATTGATTCTGGTACTAAGGCTGATTGTAGCCGGGCGGTCGCTGGGGCGGAGGGTTTTGTTGTTGTTGGACCTATCCTTGGTTCTGATTATCTCGCCATGCCGGTTTTTGGTACTGTTGATATTGATTTGACCCTTGATTTTGAGCAAAAGTGCTCACATCGCTTGTCGAAGGGTCAGATGGAAGTCCTAGGCATTCTCCCAGATTGTGGTTGTTACCATAGTCGCCACATGCTGGATGGTTCGCCGCATGAACTTGTGATGCTCCTTTGAGATTCAATGCGTTTATTTTATTGGACACTGCATCCAACTAAGCAGCGAGAATGGTAGTAGCATCTATATTATGAATACCTTGTTTTTGAGTCCCCCGCTCGGAGTTCCACTGAAGCTGTTGGAAGACATATCTTCCAATAGTTTAAAATTTTCTTCGGGAGACTTTCTCATCACTGTACCTCCAACTGTAGCATCCACCACAGACTTGGTATTTTTTGTGAGTCCTTCGTAGAAGGTCTGGACTTGCATCCAGAGTGGGAGTCCGTGGTGTGTGAATTTTCGTAGCATATCCTTGAAACATTCCCAAAACTTGTATAACGACTCAGATTCATGCTGCTAGAAGTTGTGGATCTCGTTCCTTAGCATCACCATCTTTGATGGTGGAAAGTATTTGGACAGGAACGCCTGGTTTAGCTCCTCCCAAGTGAGGATGGATCTTAGTGGAAACCCTTTGATCCAATATTTCACCTTATCCTGTAGAGAAAAGGTGAATAAGAGAAGACGAATGACATCCTCAGACACACCATTGTACCGAAATATGTCGCAGACCTCCAAAAGGTTGGAGAGATGTGCGCTCGGGTCCTCGTTGGGCAGGCCTCTGAATTGGACAGTGTTCTGGATCAGCTGCATGATAGAAGGCTTGATCTCGAAGTGTTGGGCCGGTATCAGAGGACGAACGACGTCTGTATCTGCTCTGTGGATCGAAGGAAGACCGTACTCCATAAGGTTATGGTGTGGAGGTAGCTGTTGAGGGGGTGGATCTTGTATGTACGGCTTCTCCTAAGGGGCGAAATAGGGCCGTTGGAAGATTTTTTGCGGCTGTTGTAGTTGGTCGTATGTCGAAGGAGGTTTCTGTGGCCGCCGTTGGTAATCCCTTGGGAGGAATTCCATAAAGCCTCCAGGAGCCTACTCTGGTATACTAGCAGTGGGAGGCTACTGGTCTTGGTACAGATGCTCAGCCATAGCATCCACCGCTGGTGCTCCTTCTTCCTTGTTCACCATGGTTTGTGGCTGCTGGTTGTGAGTTTCTTTTAGTGCCCGCCGATGACGAAGCAGGGTCTGTTTGATCTCTGGGTCAAGTGGAAGTAGTTTTGATGACTCGGTGCTCCTGGACCGTGTAGGGAATCTATTCATGCACTTTAAGCTTCAACACAATCACAACACAAATACCAGGTGTTATAAGGGAAAAATTAAAGAGAATATGAAATGGGATTAGGAAATAAATTTTTGGTAATTTTTAATTTTTATTTTCACTTAATCAATTATTAACACAACTTAAATTGTAGCACTGAAAAAAATGTTCCCCAGCAACGGCGCCAAAATTTGGTCGGTCATTTCACCGAAGATATGTTATCGGCATCCCAAATTAATTATTACCCACTTCTTAAAACGTTAGAATTGTTAAAGTACCGGGATCGATCCATAGGGAACTTTGGCAGTGCGTTGGTTTAGTTGAGTTTATAATTAATTTAGTGAAACATGCATAATTTAGAGTGGATATTTTGGTTTGAATTGAGTGAAACTGTTTTGTTTACTTTAAAAAAATGACTAACAATTTAAAGGAAACAACAAGTGTTTTAAGGGTGTTTTAACAGAGAGAAAAGTGTATTGGGGCTGTGGTGATTATGGAGTTTTTATGCATATTGCTTAAATGGTTTTGTTGTTCATGATAATTCATCATTCTAGATTTCATTTTATCACAAGATTCCTTGGTCTGGTTTCTCTTATTTGGAATTGAATAAATTGAATCCTTGGTCCGGTAGTGAGTGTTTCTCAATTCTTAATGTAGTTTAGTCCATTTATGAATCGGTGAATCCTTTTCAATGGTCATGAAAGCTTTCACTGTTACTCTTCTTTTATATCGTTGAGAATTCATCCCTTGGTCTGGTTAAGAATTCTTAGTAATATTTAGCAATGATTTAAGAGGAGTAAAAATAATTAAGAAGAAAAAACAAAATTATCTAGATTAATACAACATAATATAATCCTTCATCGCCCACAGCCCCAACACAAGGGGTTTAGTTACAAATGGAAAGAATGATAGAAAGAACACACTCAATACCTGATGAATTCATTGTGTAAGCTATGAGGAGTGGTGTCTGTAGGTGGAATGGTGGAGCTACGACACCACAGTGGCTTGGGAATGGTAGAAGCAGAACTTCTCCCCTCCTTTGAATGGTTTTGAACTCCTAAATCCTAAGGCCAAGGCCTCTATTTATAGAAAAATAAAGTACACAGCCTATATAGAAATTGCATGCCATGTACTTCCATCTACGCGCTTCCGGATTCATTTTCTCTGCTGGTAGGCTGCCCAACACACCGTCTTTGACTTTGAACATGGCGCTGCCGGGTAGGTGAGTGTACACGGCGTGTAGCGCCTCCATACACGACGTGTAATTCCAAAATATGGCCACCAACCCCTTCTAGAATAGTAGACACCACGTGTAGAAATGGAACACGCCGTGTCTCCTTCAATCGTCCACATGGGTGTTTAGACTCTTCTCGGCAACAACCGCTTCTAGAATGTAGTACACAACATGTAATTCCACCCCACATGGTGTGTAGGTTCTGCCTGGTGACATGGGTGTGTACTTCCTCTTTCGATCTGTGTCCCTGTCTAGATGTAAACGGTGTGTATACGGAGTACAAGATGTGTAGTTTCAAATTTTTCCCATACTTCCCTCGATTTGTTTATTTTGGCAAGAAACCTCCTGAAAATAGACAAGCTCACCAAAATCAAAGTATTTGTCTTCTAAGAAGTAGGTATTTGGTGAAAATTGTTTTTATTTTCAATAATATGTATGAAAATGTATACTAAAATCGGGTGGATCAGCATATGATTCCCCGCATTAGGCATGATATTACTCGGGTTCAACACCCTTGAGATGCCTTCTTATGAGGAAGAATATAGGTTCGTCAATTTCCACCCATCTAGATATTCCCCGACATGCCTGATACTTCCATCTACTCTAACCGAAGGTTGATACCATGTCAAGACCACATGGAATGTCCTGACTAAAGTAGTGTAATTAACTGGAATCCACAATGATATGGCACCAGGAACGATATTCCTGAACCAAAACTTAATCATTAAGGGAGACTCGTACTAGGTGATGAGTTCCGAGGAGGAATCCACGGAAGGAAGAATCGACATCCCATCATCCCATTTCGATCAAGGGGCAGAAGTCCCTGGACAAGGAATAGATTTCACCCACCTTTGGAAAGTGGTAATGTGGGGAAACAGCTACACTTCCTCCACAGACAGATGCACGCACCTCGATGAAAGCATCAAAAACAAGTTTTCTAGAGGAACATCGTGGATTCAAGTAGGCGGTAAGAAGGACACACCCAACGCATGCCACTAAAATTGAAGTTGATGTTGATAAACTTATAAAGGATAACTCTATTAGGGAAGTTCAGTATCCCAAATGGATGGCCAATATTTTCCCTGTGAAATAGAGGAATGGGAAAATTAGAGTCTACATTGATTTCAAATATCATAACAGGAATTTTCCTACATATGATTTTCCAGTTCTGATTATAGAGCTTTTAATTGATGGAACGGCTGGCTATGAAGCTCTTTCCTTCATAGATGGATACTATAGGTGTAATAAAATCAGTATGGACCCCGAAAATGAAAAATCTACGTTCCTTAGAGCCCCTTAAGGTGCGGTTTATAGAGGGTAATTCCCTTTGGCTTAAAGAATGCAGGTGCAACAAACCAACTTTCCATGCAACATATCTTTAAACCCTTCTTTGGGAAATTTATTGAATGTTATGTGGATGATTTTTTCATCAAATCAAGATAATGTTTCAAACACTTGTCTGATTTGGAGACCGTATTTCACAAACTTCAGCAACATAATTTGAAGATGAACCCCACAAATGTTCTTTCAGGTAACCTTAGGAAGGTTTCTTGGCTTCGTTGTACGCCATCGTGGTATCAAAGTTGATCATGAGAAAACAAAATAAATCCTTGGTATGTGACCAACTCTAAGTTTAAAACAATTAAGAGGACTCCAAGGAAACTAGGCCTATATTCTGTGCTTTATTTCCAATTTCGTAGGCAAGATTTGACCCTTCACTAGATTAATGAAGAAGAGAGTTACCTACCAATGGACTGAAGAGTGACAGGAAGCATTTGATACCCTTAAGAAATATCTTTGATCTCACCAGTATTAATGCCTCATGTTGAAGGAATACCACTCATTCTCTATGTGAAAGCTTTAGAGCGATCACTGGGTTCCTTTTTTGCACAAAAGAATGATGCTGGGATGAAAAATAACCTTTATTATCTTAGTTGCACTATTCTTTATGTAGAAACTCAGTATTCAAGTATTGAGAAGTGCTGTCTAGCATTAATATTTTCAGTTCAGAAATTGACACACTACCTACAACACCATGAGGTCCAATTGGTTTCTCGTAATAACTTACTCAAATTTATCCTCAGTCTCCCTATGCTTACAAAACATATAACACGGTGGGAAGTTATTTTACAATAGTTTGATATCCAGTTTTTTGCTCAAAAGGCAATAAAGTGACAAGCTCTAGGTGATTTCTTTACTGAGTACCCATATAAGGAAGATACATCGTTTAATATTGAGCTTCCTAATGAAGATGTCTCCTCTATTCAAGATAATTCACAAAAATGGGAAATGTATTTTGATGGTTATTCTAGAAGTCTAACAAGGAAGAGACTATAAAATCATAAAATCAACAAGGTTGGATTAGGAATTATCTTTATTTCCCTAAAAAAGGTAGTATTGGATTATTCTTTCCTATTATTGGAAGGTGGTATCAACAATGAAGCATAATATCAAGATCTCATCACAGGTTTGGAATTGGCCCCTCATGTGAAAATAGATCATTTAAGGAAAGAAGGTGATTCATAATTTGTAATCAAACACATCAATGGGGAATATTATATCAGGAACAAAGAGTTAATCCCTTTGTGTGATTACATCAGAGAGTTAATGACTGATTTTTTTTCAAAGCCGACATTTTCCTATGTCCCATGATCACAAAATTCCCCAGAAGATGCACTGAATAATGCAACTACAACCTTGGCAGATCCAAATCAAGATGAAACTATTATCAGCATAACCTATCATTGTATGGTATTACCTTTTGTTCAAACATTAATGTATGAAATTAATCAAATTTCACCTATTTATGAACCATATGGTCATACAACGGGATGGAGAACATCCATCATGTAATATCTTAAAAATGGGGTACTTCCACTAGATAGGGCTGAAAAGGAGAAGATCCGCAGATGAGCAACCAATTTTACACATTATGATTGTTCAGACCACCAAAAGATCCTTTAAAAGTGACACTTTTATGGAATCCCTTTCAGATGTATTGATGGAGAAGACACCACAGCTGTCATGAAAGAAGTACATTCAGGAACATGTGGTGCCTACCAATCTAGGAACAGACTCTCTGATCAGATCCGAAGGCTTGGATACTTTTGGCTTTTAATGAAACAAGATTGTACATTTTCACTAAAAAAATTCATCTCTGTTGAGTGCATTCCAACTTCATTCATCAACCCCCAGAGTTGCTACATATAGATAAATACTTCTGGTCTTTTGCCACATGGATAATGGATGTATTAGGGCCTTATCCTCCAGCCATGACTAAGCCGTTCAAGTATATTCTCACTAATACTGACTTCTTCCCTAAATAGGATGAGGCAATATCTATCAAGGAAGTCGGATCCAAAAAGCATAGTTTTTTCAAAACTAATATCATCACCAGATTTGGTGTCCCTCATAGTATTTTTACAGACAATGGCACCAATTTTTGTTCTGTTGAATAAAATAAGTTGTACCAGGAACATAATATCAAGTCCAACCATTTATCTCACTATCATGCAGCGGCCAATGGATAGATGGAGGCCTTTATTAAGGCTTTATCAAATATACTCCAGAAGATGGTGGATAAAGATAAGAAATCATGGCCTGATAAACTTTTGAATGCTTTATGGGATTATCGGACAACTACCCATACTACTAACCAATAAACTCCTTATTCATTGGTATATGGAACTAATGTAGTTTCTCCAATTAAAACACAATCACCTTCACATAGAGTTGCAATATGTTATCAGTTTTCTACTGATGAAATATCTCAGAAATGGTTCAATGAGTTGGAACGATTAGATGGGAAAAGATTGCATACTTTGCAACATCTAGAAGTCTATTAAAATAGAATAGTACGAGCTTTTAATAAGAAAGTTCACCTTTGTTCATTCCATCCATGAGAATTGGTATTGGTCTTTAGGACTCCAAATATACTAGCAAATAAACGTCCAAAACTTGAACTAAACTGGGAAGGAACTTATTCTATACATAAGGTATACTCTAATGGAGCTTATGCTTTAATCTCAATGGATGATGAGCTCATTACATCTCCAACCAATGCGAGATTTTTGAAGAAATACTTTGTGTAATTATACCCAATAGTCCTCACTGAAAGACTTTAAACTACACATAGTCCTCACTGAATTACATTAAACTACACATAGTCTTCCCTGCAAAGCTTTAAACTGCACATAGTCCTCAATGCAAGACCTTAAACAACACATAGTCCTCACTGCAATACTTTAAACTTCACAATATCATGTTCTTGCTTCAAGACATAAAACTACACATCCCCCATGACATAGTTTCAAGACATTATACTACATAACATCCATTAGAATCCATGATGCATGATGTTTAAATGCATAGCATCTTCTTCCTTGCCGCATGACGTTAAACAGCATGACATCATATGTACAACTAATGTTTTCTCTATTTGACGTTAGAAGCTTCCATAAGCAAACTTCATTGACATCATCACTAATTATTAGTAACATATGAGTCCCTCTATTTCCTATGTCAGAGTCAGATCTACATAGAGACCATATTTCAATAACTACGTATGAATTGATTCTCATTTTCAATGAGTTATGTAGAGATGCCTGAATCTCCAATTATAAGACCAGCCACAATCACAAAATCTTCTTATTTCTTTTTTCTCCTCCAGTATATGAATCAAAACTATATAGAGCATTTCCTTAAGATATATTATTTGGTCCTTATACCATTTTATATGTTAAGATTTACTGTTCTCTTAGAACGTGTAAAAAAATCCCCCATTCTTCATGTCAAACTCCATTAGCATGATGAATGATTGTTTCAAAAAATATGCATGGGTTGATTCTCATTTTCAATGAGATACGTAGAGATGCCTAAATCTCCAATATTGGCTAAGCCACACAAAAAAACCCCTTTATTTCTTATATATAAAAATTAAATTTGTATTGGGAAAGTTTTATGAACTATGTATGACTTGATTCTTTCCCCAGCAAGACATATAGTGACACTTGGGTTTCATCCCTTAATCCAGTTACAATATGTATTTCCTTTCATATCCGTTCCTTGTTGTCCATACCACATGACGTTAAACTACATGGAAATCCAATACCCCTATTCTTCATTTACATCACCTATTCCTTATAAATGAAACCATTACTCCTTGTTTCTCACACCGAGCATAGATCACAAGAGCTTAGGAATTGAATAAATGACTTCTTTATATAAGGTGTTTTAAGTTTTTATGGGGTTAATAATGTCCTCACTACATGACTCAAAACTGCATAGTATAATTTCATCACTGCATGACTTAAAAATGCATAGTATACTGTCCTCATTGCTTGACTTAAAACTGCACATCACCATATTCAATCAAAGGAAACATAGAAAGTCTACATTATACATATGAGTTAGATCTATGTAAAGGACATAAAACATATGGTCAATATTGATTTAAATATTTCTCATAATCATTGAACATAAACCCTCATCAGTATTTGACACTTTTAATCATGATTATTTCCAGATCCTCAAAAATATTTCTTACAATTTCTGGTGATAGATTTGCTAATATTTAAGAGCTTTTTTGCATGACTATGCAGCATGTACCCTTAGGCACGACCTTACATAAGTTTCCTATATGACAGGCCTATCATCCAAAAGATACCCTCATTTGGGTATGCAGCATATGCCCCATTTGGATTTTCATAACGCATCCCCCATAATTGGTTTGTCAAATATTGGTAATTTCTTTCTTGGTTATAGTATCTTTGACCCCTTTAAACTTTGATGAAAATATATAAGAATCTATATTTTAAAATAGTCATTCAAGTATACTTGTCCCAATACCTTTCTCACAATATGAAAATCTTCAAGACCATGGTTTACACGTTTTCTTAACCATGTGTTTGATGCACTAGGGAATAACCTTGATTTCACTTGGCCACATATCATATATTGTTTCAATTTCTGGTCCTAGTTGTATAACCTAAAACTACGGACACAATATAATTTAATTTTGGGTTAGAATTTCGTAAAAGTCCTATTCCTCCGATTCCTTTGATGTCTTGATTGGAAATACCCTTTCCATATTCAGGTACATTTCTCTATAAACCAAAATCTATGCTTTAGAAAATATGAATCTCCATAAAGTTTCTTCAACTTTTAGCAATATAATTTCAAACTTTTAAGAGATATTTTGCATGACTATGCAGCACATGCCTTCAGGCGGCCTAGAATAAGTTTCTTACATGACATGCCTATCAGTCAAAAGATGAAACTATCTTGCTATACAGTATATGACCCAGTTGGCTCTGCATAATACAGCCCCCATAACGGATTTTTCTTGTAGTGGTAGCATCTCTCTTTGAAAAGTCTTCCTCTAAGGATTTTATCCCTTTTCCCATATCATTATTCAGTTTCAGAAATTCTTAAATCACAGTTTACAGTTTTCCCTTCCATACCAGAATATGATAGTATGTTTCCCAAAAAATTATCAACAAACTGGGAGATTTTTCGAATACCTTTGGTCAGAGCTAAATACTTTAAATTAAATTCACACAATGTCCTCACGACATGACTTAAAATTGCACAGTACCAATGTCCTCACTTCATGACATAAAACTGCACAATACCAATGTGCTCACAGCATGACTTAAAACAGAACAATACGATATCAGAAATATCCCTTTTTCTGATAAAATTTTAACCATTTCTCATACACCAAATTTGTATAAAAATGGTTTTCCTATTCATGATTTATGTTGGTCTAAAATGCCCCTTTTTCATTCTTAAAATTCATTTCCTTGGAAAAACCACATACTGTGGTCTTCAGTCAGCCAAATCTTATTTCCCCAAATCTATTGGAAGAAAATGTTAAATTCCTAAAGAATTTTTTTTCTTAACAATGTAGCATGTGCGCTTAGGTGGCCTTGAATATGTTTCCTACATAACAGGATTGTCTGTCAAAAGATACCACTATTTGGCTATGCAGCATATGCCCCAGTTGGCTCTGTATAACGTGACCCCCATTAAAATATTTTTAAATAATGGTAACTTCGTTCCTGTAAAAGACACCCCTTATGTTGATAAAGGTTTTTTTAGATTTTGTGACCATAAATATCATGACTCAAGATTCCCCTTGGAAATTTTTAATGAATATTAAAGAAATTCATAGCCACTAATTCTTGTTTGGAATTTAATTCAAAATTTGGGGTCAAAGCTATTTGACCCTTAATATTATCCCTTTATAGTCCAACATGCATGAATCTAAACTGATAGTAACAAATGACTCGGTACTCATTAGATTGAGAACCTACAAAGGGAACTCTAAACAAAAGTCGAGTCCCAGCTCACTAAATATACATTTTTTATGATTAAGGAAATATTGAGTAATAAAAAAAGAGGTCAAAAGATACAAAATTTGCGGGGTTATCTATATAACTCTAGGAACAGTAAAATTATGATCATTAGGTCCCTCATCTTAGTAAAAAAATGAGCACTTCATTATTATAATAATAATAATTATGATTATTTAACATAAATCAATCATTATCATTATTTACCATTCGTATTACAATCATGAAAAATAGGAATGAAGATTTTTAAGATTGAAAACAAAATTTATTTATTTCATATGAAAATAGAGGGTCATCCACAAAATGGAGCCTCTCTATCATGTTTTAAAATAAACTCTCAGTATGGATTTTTATTTTTTGGACCAATTCATAAGCTCTATCAGCTGCCTGTTGAAGTTGAGATAGTTGAGAAACGCCGGCCTCCTATACTTGATGAAGTGCTTCATTAGTAGTTGAAATGGTAGTTATCCCCTATAATTAGGTTTATCCTAATGTCTGATTCAACTGCTCAAGATTATTATCCCCTATAGCATCCACTTTCTGTTGATGATATAACAACTCCTTTGTGGATTCTTTGATTTATTGGATAATCTCAAGTGATTTATTGTTATGATTTTCCTCCACCTCAATTACTGAAGCTTGAAGTCCCTCAATATTGATGTGTCTTTTAGCCTCTTTAAAATCTTTTTTCATCTTATTCTCAAGTTCCCATCAGCGAATAGTATCTTTCATGGCATCATAGACTAGCCGATAATTAAATCCACCAACTCCCAATATGCAGAATAATGCTGGGAGTTTTGACAAATGAGACAACAATTCCTCTAATGTCTTTCCAACAATTATTCAATAGATATGCTACCATGTCTTCTTACGTTCCATACCAAGAGCATATTTCATATCTAATTCTGAATCTGAGTCGCTACCATGAGGTAAAATGTACTCTGGAAAGAAGTCGCTTAAAGAGCTTCCTTGTTCTACTCCTATTTGGACAGTAGAAGCTTCACCTTCTGATCTGGGAACTCATAACCCTAAATGATAAAATCAAGGTCATTATTAGTTTCAAATGGGGGGAAAATATGATTAAAACTAAGGATTATATTTACCCAATAGTAAGTCAGTTACTTGATTGGATTCATTCCCCATATTCTCAGCCACAGTGTTTTGAGTATATGTTTCTTGAGAAGTGGCATTTCCTTGAATTTTCTCAGTTATGACATTTGAAGGCTCTGGAACATCTCTTGATGAAGGATCCTCTGTAGGTATTTCTCCAGCCCTAGTAGAAGGATAAATTAGATCACCCTATTTTTTAAGAGCCTTTTCAAAATTTACTACAGATAAAGGTGCATAAGGTTAACTTAGATGTAAAGAATCAAGTCGAAGAGCAATTATGTATGAAAAAATTACTAGAATAGGGACTCACATCCATGTAATTCTTCATTAAAATCCCCAAACACCTTGATAGAACCTGTAATATCAATATTTGGATTAAGGGTGTCCATCATTTTGGTGTATACGGCCTGAAATGTTCAAGCATCATCACCATTTAAGGTATCCAAAAAATGTTGGTTGATGCCTATATTAGATCTGCTGACATTTTGTTCTGTTGGATCTTCAATTGGTATGCCAGCATCATGTCCTTCCAGGTTTGGGTCAACATCAGCATTGGTCTTAGATTTCCCTGGATCTTCATTCCTTTCTTCTGAAGCTATAGGAATATTAGTGTTGATTATTTCAGGATCCGTTGACAAAAGAAACTGAGGAATGCATTTAATCTTTCCATGACTTTCCTCTCTCTCAGCAGATCCAGGAGCAGGTATAGCTGAATCTTCTAAATATTTATCTACTAAAATTGTAGATTCATCATCTTGAACCTAGGTTTCCCCTGGGGCTTCTTTTTTTGGTCTTGAAGAATCTACTCTTAATCCCTTGAGAGAGGAGAGAGATATAGATCCTAAAATACGATAAAATGTGGTTACCAGAATATACTGAAAAATTTGTATGCCCAAAGGATAGTATAAATACTTACTCCTTCGAAGAACGCTTCCAGTCAATCTCATTTCTCTCTTTAATTTTTTATCCAAAGCATGGGGAGAGAATGAAACACTCTTCTTTGCAGGGGAAACTTGAGGTAATGGTTGAAGATTATCTGTCGCCATTACCCCAGTCATAATTCTTTCTCTTAGAGAATGTTCTGGTGACCTGGGTGGATCATTTGTTGCATCGATTGGAGAGCCTATATGACAATACTGAGGTGATTTGATAATTGTTCTAGATCTTCCTTCTCTACATTCAAGCTACATAAATACATTTTTATCAAGATTAATGATGATAAATGGTAAATTAGAGTTGAGACAAAATAAAAAGTAAAATATATTCTTAGTGTTAACATAAATATCCCACTCCTCTTCAAAGTCGATAATTAACCCTTCGTGGACTCCTAAGTCCATCATATGAGATGCTCGTTTAAAGGCTGGGATTTGTCCACTAGTGTCATATGTAACAGTCTCCAGCTCTGCAATATACTTCTGTACTTCAGCAAAGTTATTTTCCATATTTTAATCAGAATGTGCCTTGATGTCACCAATATCTGGTATTTGAATGCCATGCTATAGAAATGACCAGGCATCCTTAAGATCATGAGTTACACTCTCCCAATGATTAATTTTCAAAGGTCGCACATAATTTAATATTGGTATGGATGACTGTGGAAGAGATTCAACACCTTCTGATTGAAGAACTTCTTCAAGACTCCTTTCTTCAGAAAGTTCAAGAGATAGAAGAGGAATATCTATTTGATGGTGGCAACTGGATCGCCTTGGTGTTAGAGGTTTTGCTTCTCTAGCCTTGTTCATCTAGTTATACTTCCTACAAAGACGTTTTGTGGGTTCTGAAACCTCTGAAACTTACATATCATCTTTGGACTTCGACTTCTTACCACAATTTCCACATGCAAAGACTTTGTAGCCGCTACTCGATATATTCCTTTCATCAAATCCCCTTAAATATATAAAGAGGCACAATCTTTGGCATACCCATCTTCCAATACAATCAATGCATCTAGTGGAGGTAGCGTAATTGATAGTTTGGATACCTCTAAAGCTGTTAGAATCCATAATTGTCACGCTACCATTGGGTGTTTCTCCGGCCTGACATACGTATGAGGAAAAGTGTTTGATTTTTGAAGGAATCTTAATTAACGAGAAAACCTATAGGGAACATAAGACTCGTAGATAATTTCACCATCAATCTTGGTTGATAATAAGCCATCCCTGAATGCCATCATATAAGATCTCAGCTCATAATTCTTTTCATTACCATCATCAATAAATGTTCCAACCTGTGGGTTACCAAAAGGAAAGAATCTGAATTATCCTGAGACATTCAATACCTTCAACACCTCATCAGGTATCTAGTTCAGAGGCTTAATACTGGAATCATTCTATAAAAATGTGGTGAATCGACCATTGGAAACTCTGACTAAAGTCAACACTGATTATGGAGAAAAATGTGCTGCAATTGTTCCCCACAACATTTGGAATGGCTCCACAATCCTAAATGGAGCCTTAACATTGTATAAATACACAAGGATATGGTAAATTCTTTCTAATACAGGGGTTTCTAGCACAATATATTTCCCCTCTACCAATTTATCTGCAATGATAAAAGTACATGATCTTACACCACCTCTAGATTCACTGACTGGAAGCAAATAAACACTAATCCACATAGCAAGGAAGGCATCTAAGTATAATTTTGCATCTATATCGGGTTTGACTTTATATCCCCAATGCTTATAATTGACTCTTTCCAGAATAGGCCAATATGTGCCTGAAATTCATCGTTTATCTGTAGAAGGACAAATAGTAGGACACCCATAGGTTGGACCTTCCTCTATTGTTGGTTCTAAGAAGGCTTCCATCCACACTCTAGCATGAATATGTTTCTCGTCCTTAGGTAAATTCTTTTCTATCCAAAATAATTCATGAGCTAGGGTGGTGTTGTAGAAACAGTACTCCATGTTGTAGTAGGCAGAATGAATTAATCATACATTTCCCCAAGAATGGGAGCTCTAGCTATTTGGTAAATATCTCAGAGACTAATACAAACTTCACTGTGTGTCAAATGAAAGGAATTTTTTGTGGACTCCATCGGCTTAGTAATTCTGGAATAAATTCATTTTTATAAACATATTTTTTCCCCATACAGATTTATTCGTAGATATGAATTTATGATAACTATTTTCTGAATTCTGCACAAGCCCGACATACCTAGAATGCCCACATTGAATCAGGTTTTACACCCCCTCCATAATGAAGGTCCCAATTTTCTTTCCAATCATTAGATTGATCTATTTGAGAATCCCTAAAAGTGAAATCATAACAATGTGGTCTTGGATCTAAAAAATGATCGTTCATAGTAGGAGTGCAACCACTGTGATGAAGGATGCAACTAATAGGGACATTTACTTCTTGTATTGTACCCCCCTTGCAATAATATTCATGTAGTTATAGTTGGAGTATTAAAGAAACCAATTATTTGGAAATTACTTCTTAATAGATAGAACATGGGAATCTTGAAAAAGCCCATTCCCGTACAATGGTAAATAAGGACTTTGTGCATAGTCACATTGGTACAGAATTAGAATCTTCCATAGCCCTAGAAGAGTACTCTCAACAATGTCATAATAGTCTGGTCTGATGATATTCATCATTTCATTTTGGCGAGCCTTAGCTTATTTAGTATGAGTCATCAAATGAGTCATTATTTCCTACAAAATAATGTCCAAAGTTCCATGTCATAATTTTAAAGAGGAAATCAAAAAAAAATTAGCAAAGGACAATGTTCGCGTAGGTCCTTCGACGAGGCATGCCGCATAGGTCCTTCGACAAGGCATGCCGCGTAGGACCTTCGATGAGGTCCAGCGCATATGTCCTTCGTCAAGGATCCCACTATAACCCCATCGGTGAAGTCCTTTGTCATAGCTCCACTACGTAAGTAATTTTACCTTGAAAAAGTTTCAAAGAAATTACGTGAGAGCATAACGCAATAAGAGCTGGGAGAATGAGCAATGCCATGAGAGCTACAAAATTTCAGAGAAGGCACAGATGAAGAAATAAATCATGAAGGGTGAGACTAATTTATAGGAAACTGAAGACCTACACATCCGGACTACACCCAACCTCATCGTGTCGTTCCTCCACGATGCATTTGCCCAGTAAACATGGGCGTTAAACCTATGTTGTTCGGCAACATTCACCTCAAGACTCGACCCTCTTTGTATGTTTTAGATCGAATCCTAAGGTGGGGATTTTGTTGACAGTTGTAGAGAAATTAACCAAAAGGACTATGAATAGAACTTCGGATCATTCAGATCCCAATGCAAGGTTTTAAAAGTACAAACGATAATCAACAATACTCCCCAATAGCTTTGTGACAGAGAAACCTCATGAATCTATGCAGCCGACCTACGTGGATAAACTACATAGAAGATCTCCTCCCCAGAAGATTTTTTATGCACCTATGCAGAGCAGCTACGTAGTAGAGCTATGCGACTTACCTATGCAGAGGAGCCACACGCCAGACCTCTGCCCCAAAATATTCTTGGTGCGCCTATGCAGAATACCTACGCGGTAGAGCTGTGCGAAATACCTGTGTCGGAAACATCTCTTCGACCATGCCCATCCGGGCTTATAAATAGTGCCCTTGGGCTCCCCATTTCAGGACTGAAAAATGTGAAAGACTCTCTATAGCTCCCATTGTGTAGCTCATTCCCCTTGATCCCTCAAATTATATCAAGTACCTCTCTAAACCATGAGAGAAGAGATAATTAAATGGGATAAGCATGTTTTTAAGTTCTTTACATTCTTCAGTCATCATCCATACCTATGTGGTATACCTGCGCTCCATACCTGCGCACCATACTTGTGCGGTATACATGTGTGCCATACCCTCCTGGTATACCTATGCACCATACCTACTTGGTATACCCACGCGCCATACCTACACAGTATACCTGTGTCCCATACCTGTGTGGTGTAACAATGCGGGGTACCTACACATCATACATGCGTGAAGTACCTACGCGACCAGATCAAGTACCCTCTTTTAAAAGACATTCATGGTAGGGTATCTCCTTCCATAGTTCTCTTATCTGAAAGGGGATAAGTTGAAGCCTCCACAAAAACCTACTAATTTCTCAAACCTTTGGGAAAGGCACATCAGTGTATCTTCTATTTGGGTTTGTATTTCCACAGTCAGTGGTTTCCCATATTTTTTTCACAATGGGTTTAGGATTCATGGGATGTCTGTGGGTTTGTATATCCATAGTCACATGGACATTTCTCCCCGAAACAGTGTTGGGAAGTTCCTGGTTTGGAGGAGGGTTGAGTCCGGACGTCTCCTTTCTCAAAGAGATGACATGGGATATCATGTTTCTGGTAGGGAATGTATGGTTCAACTATTTTTTTTCCACGCAAGCTTAGGAGAAGTCTTCCTCCTCTACCAGGAAAAATTTTAGGGCAGCGATCCGGGTATAATCCCCTCACATTCATCCCTTCCTCCTTACATTGGTCCCTTTTCCATTGTAAATAGAACAGAGGGAAGGTTCATCGCCTATCCCTCTTCCACAGTCAATGTGCCCTCTTCCATCTCCGTGGAGGAAAACATTTAATGTATAAAGTTTCATTGTTAAATCTTTCACATCCTTTTGTTTCTCACATAGATAATGACTCACTTGGGCTTATATATACATGATGGTTGAAACATGTGCACAAACAATCACTGGAAGAAACTATGATAACTCTGATTCCTGTTCAAATAAAGATTCGTAGGAAGCTCTTTTAGATCCCAAGCTCACTGGATATCCCCCTCTGGAATCCAACTCTAAATTCCCCAAATTTGGTCATCCTCCTTAAGAAATAATCCCCAAATTCAATCCTCAAATCATCAAGTCATATATTTAGTAAGTAATCCCAAACCCATCTTTCTCAGAATACCATACTCTCCAATGAGATTTATCAAACTATGTGGGTATTGATTCCAATTAATATGTGATACGTAGGAAGCCTCCTTGAGGTTCAAACCAATCACTTCAAATCCACCATATTATATTAGGGTCACATTCCCAATAAGGTCTGATCATACTTGGAAACCCATATACCTTCCATGTTCCTTGGGATACTTCAACATAAGTCCCACACTAAGTTTCAACTAAGCACCTTCTATTTAGAAGTCCTTATCACATGACCTTAAAAGGTATGATGTGTCCTATTATGTGGAACCGAACTATGAGGGTTCTGATTCCTTTCACAAGGATACATAGGTAGCCCATTTTACAGGCATGATCCCAAGATCCAAAACAATCCTCCGTCTCCCTGGATGACAATAAATTCCAGAGTGCCACACTGAGTGGCATAAAAACTAGTATCATCACAATGATGATTAAAAGAATCTCTAATCAGTATATTAGAGGATACCATTGATGGAAAACCTATAATAAATACGGATATTTCCATTAATGAAGAACCTTGAATACATACTAATGATTCTAAAGTTTTACACAAGTTAATAAGTGATTATAAATTAAAAGGGATACTTATGATACACTTGGTAATTTAATAAGAATTCATGAAATTATTTTTGTTTTACAAAGAGAGTCCTGGAGTAGAAACTAATTCTCCCCAAAAGGGTGTGATAAGTCCGACCTCCCATCCTCTCGACCAATAAACATTCCTAAGTATCATGATGTTCAAAACATAATGAACACCGACATTTGGAAAGCAGGTCCTCCTTGGATAATGAACTGTTAGAAGTTTCCGGTTCGATGAATAAATCTATTGGAAACCGCATGGAAACAATTATTCTTAAAACTAGAACACATGTTTCAAGGAACTGAAAAACAATAGGGAACAATTAATTCCCAATAATGAGGAGGTCACAAATACCACATCCTATATAGATATGGTCAATAAGATGAACCTATTCGAAAGACACTCTGGAATTCTAGGGATGGTTGGATCATGTGACACCACCTCTTCCAAAAAGTAGAAAAGAAGTTTTGTACCATTAACACTACTTATTTCAAAACTTATTCTCATTAGATCTGTTCAAGAACCAAAATCCCCCCAACACAAGGAATGGGATTAAGCATTGTGGGAGATTTTAGCCACCGATTAGATGTTTGTCTTATTCTAGCCATATTATGTCCTATATTTCACTATTATAGAGTCCCCAACTAGTAAAAATGTGTCATAATTATTATATAATATTTGGGAATCATTAAAACACCTCTAAGACTACCATCTCACCTTCCCATGAATATATGATAATCTCAAGGTCATACAACAGTAGTGTTAGAATGTTGGCATCTATATACTCTCTGTGGATTAATTACACGATACATATAGGTATTTCTTGAGATTTATGTGGAGATCATTTGGGATACTTTTCTTACTTTATTTTTTCATGCAAGCGGAATATTACTATATAAATATCATAGGTCGGTGGTAGTAAACTTTCATCCACTTTAGTCTCCTTCCATGGAAATAATGGGATCATCGAGATGGCCCTCCGACTAGGGAAGAAAGATACCCTATAATAACCATCATTGTGAAAGACAAGAAAATCAATCTCAAAGATGAATATAGAAATTAGGTTGATTATGTGGGGAAGGATAGAGATAATCCTCTTAGAGGAAGGACAAAAAATCAAGCAAACCCGCCAGTGGGTTCCCACACTCATCATCAGAGACAAACATTTAGCCTATAAAGTCCCCCTAATGAGGGGATGAATCATTTTGGTAATAATATAGACAACTTAATAGGGATTCCTATGTTTTCCATCACATTATAGGCCACACTAGAAACTAATTTCAATGCCATAATTGCCACATTGCTTATAGAGATTAAGGAATACAAGAGGCTCACCCCCAAAATCATGATCGAACAATGATATAACATGTATTATCACCCTTATACTTGTCTATTAGATTTTATATGGACTTTATTATACCAATATTAAACCCATTTCTAATAATTATTTATTCTGAATTCATTTCTTAAAATCTTGATTAAAATGATACAATTACACAATGGACCAATTTGATAGTAGTTCACTATTTATATCATAAAATTCAATAAAAAAATTAAAATTGATTTTTTTGGAATATATGGCCAATGGTGTTCAATTCATATAACTAGACAAATGTCTGAATGTGATAATAAGGGGACAAAAAGAGGCCCACAATTGAAGAAATTCTAGGCAGACTAGGTTGGATCACCCTTCCGTATGTGGGCCATAACTCGGTCCTCGGATCTCAAATTGGTATTATTCCACCTCTTTGGACATATAACTCAACTTCCCACCTCTACACATAATGATAAGATATCCTAGCGTTTTTTTATCCATCAACCATCCAGATAATGAAGGATTAAAAAGTATTCCATGAGTAGCCACATATCCCCTTAGATACTTGACTATTTTTTGGAAATTTTTATATAATTTTACATAAAATAAATCATCTTTAAATTAACATGTTTTCATTTACCATATGGTATGATTAGAGCTCTTTTTTTAACTAATTCACATCTTTGGCTTCCTCCCCTTATATGGAGTTGTAAACTCTTTATGATCACCAAGGGAGGAACGTGATGCAAATCCCAAGGTTCATGATTTTATTATTTTAAATGATATTTATAATTCCCAGTTTGGTTTTTCATATTATATTCATATTTAATTTATTTATGTATTAGTATGTCATACTAAAATTATATGATCTTTTTTGGGGTTCCCATTCATGTGATGTTTCACACACCATTCACCACTTCTTCTTCCAGCTTTCAATTGCATTGTGTGTGTAGTTCATATTATTATGTTGAACTATCATAAACACTAACATGGATATTTACTTTAATTTCATGATAAAAATTTGAAGTAATATACAAACCTAAATAATTCATTGAGTTATTCAAGTGTTTATTTGGTGAGTTTCAGTTATGAACTCAGAAACAATTCACCCGATCATTGGAAGAAACTAGTGCATAATTTTGTGTCACCAACTAAACCCTTGGGGTATCATAGTATTAAATAAGTAAAATTATTTATTAGGTGTTAAAAACCTAGTATTAAAATATCTAAATACTATATCTTGAAGTGATGAAGGATGAGCCACACAAGATTTCCCCAGGTTGATCACGCTTAACCAAATATGATGATTTCCATTTTTTATTGCACGCCATTATATATTAGTTTATTATATAAAAAACCCCATTTTTTCCTAAAATACCATTCTCCTTATTAATAATAAAAAGGATATTTTTTATTTGATGATCTAAGAATTCATCAAGAGGAGACCTGGGGTTCCTGCTATACTAAGGAAATTCTAGTAAAAACTGAACAACTAATTTGATGTTATCGACAATGCGATAAAATTTTGGAACCATTTTCGGTGACTCAATATCATTTATATTTATTTTTATTTAATTTTTTCCTTTAATTTATTACTCCTTTCAGTCCCCCCACTATTTTTTTAATTTTTTATGTTTATTTTTATTTTTTATTCCATTCTTGTTTGTTTGTTGTTTGTGTGCCTCTCTCTATCTTCTTCTTCTTCCCTCCATGTAATTTTTTTAATATAAAGTTATATATTATTTTCTACTTTAATTATTATTAAGTGAATTTATTTTATCCATATTTCATCATAATAAAAAAAAGAACAAAACAAACTTCAGAATTATTTTTCATTGTAACAGCCCGAGATTTTATGAAAACTATTCTTTTTAATTTTATTAATGTCTTGTGTTGTACGCTACACCAAAAGGAGCTTGCACAACACGCATCCTTGACTTGCCTTGCATTACACGCAATCGCGACCTTCCTCGATAGCGTGTGTAGTACGCAATAACGAGTTTCACTAAACAGCGATATGCTATTAAAATGTTATTAAAACTAGCCGTTATGAATAGCAATAACCACTTTTTGAAATTTTGTAAATTTTATTTTTCAAAATGGATTTCATTTTTGGATTCGGAGTATCGAATTTAGCCTAAGGTGAAATTTTAGTGATTTTTGGATAACTTTCATATTTTGATGAATAGTGAAAATTACTAAATTATAATTAAAAACAACTTTTTTAATCGAAATAATTAATAGTGATAAATCATTAATTTGAGTGGTTTTAAAGTATATTTAGAATATATTTTTACAATTTAATACAATGTTGGACATTGGATGTAATTTCACATTTAAACCAGTTATAAACAAGTGTCAATCTTTTGATAGTTATTATCTCTTAAAAACACGCTATTTGTTGTGACAGCGGAAATTAATTATAAAATTAATGCAACTTATATGTTGGGAATTTTGTAAAATAGAAATCATTTTTGAATTTGGAATATCAATTATATCCTACGGTGAAATTTTGGTACTTTTCTGAAAACTTTCAATTTTTGATGAATAGTGAAACCACTAAGTGGTAGGTTAAAAACTGAATTTTGCATAAAACTTAATTTTACCGCTTCTGTGAATGGAATTTCGAAAATCCGAGAGACACGGTTAATATCAAGGACTAAAATGTGGTTCAATGAGATGAAAATAATTTTTTGGTGAATAGTAACTTTTTACTTTTTTTTACCGCGGTTAATAGTAAATAGGGTAACTAAGGGTAAATATGATATTAATATTACCCTAAAACATGTCCTAATTCTATTGGACAAGTGTAATTCGACCAAAAACAAACTTAGGAATAAAATATGACCATTTAGGCCCACTTGGATTAGATTAGGACATTTATTATTAATTTATTTAAAGAAGGGTTAAAATAGTTAAAATCAACGTTTAATAAGTAAATCATTTTTAATATGGGGTTATACATAAGATAAATTCGATTGTAAATATTAATTAGAAAGCTAAAAATATTTACTACATGATGGTATTTTATTTGTAATTTTTAGACATCAAATAAATAAATTTATTTATGACACAAAGATGATGCAGTAATTATCTTGTTAATGAAATATTGACATAATTGATGTTATAAATACCAAAATAAATGTAATTTGAGACTTTTTATGAATTAAACTAATTTTCTAGGTTACTATGATATATTAGTGTTGATTTAATCAACTTGGTTCGAACATATAATTCTTTTATGACTTTCACAAAAATCATGTATCAAATAGTGTCAAAATTGACACAAAATAGTTTTTAAATCAAATATTATATTATTAATTGTTATTTTATTCCTAAAAATATAAGGTTCGGCCAAATGACTTAGATAAGGATATATGTATTGATAATATACAATTTGGGGTTCGTTTGGCATGTTATAGTAAGTGTATTTACCATATAGTGAAAGAAAACAAAAAGACACGGTAAAAGTTAAATTATTTAACTTAGAGTTAAATCTAATTTATAAGGTTAAAATAATACCCTAAACTTGTCTAAATCTTATTGGTTGATAGGATTTCGACCCATCCCCACTTTAGCTTCGAAATAATACCCTTTGGAACCATTATAAACCGATTTTGACTTTAATATAAAATAATATTTTGAGGTATTCCTAAGGTGCCCCTCTCCTCCCTTATAAAAGGACACCTCCTCCCCCTCCTCCTCACACCAAATTGAGCACTCAAGCTCGGCCAACCCCTGCTATTTTCTCCTCTCCACTTCCCTAGAATAATCCTAGATGTCCTGGTCTTCTTCAAAGACCAATCTTAGTTCCCTAAGTGGAGGATTCAAAGAGGCGTTCCAAAGAAGAGGTAATATCCATTACCGATCTTTTCAATTTCTTTCTTCTTCAACTTCTTCTTCATTAGTTGTTTCATGATAAAGTAATAACATCAGTATTACTTACATACTGATATGTTATTATAAATATGAAACAACCCTAATTCACCTTCTATCCATCCTACGGAAAAATGAAATCACCGCGCGTGCGTACGTACGGAATACCGTCTCCACGCCGTGGTGTAATCTATTTTCCACCACCACCTTACATGGATGGGTATAATGGTGTAAAGAATAACTATACATAGTTATTACAACATCATATTGATTTTGATATATTGTATAATCCACTCCAATTCAATTCAATATTTATATAAATCATATCATCGCTCGTGCGTACGTACGGACTACCGTCTCCACGACGCGATGAGATTCATTCTCCATGTTAACCATTTAAGAATGATTATAATGTATATATAAGAAATAATAATGAAATATATGACATTATAAAGCTACTGGATTTATGTATATATATACATATGTATGTCATCTACTTACTTCCATTTCAAGACAATAAGGAAAGGAAAACAGCGTTCATGCGTACGTACGGACTACCGTCTCCATGAACGGTGTTTTTCATTTTATTTATCTACCTATTATATATATATATATATACTGAATATATATGATATATAAATCATATTTTATATTCTGGAAGTGAGTAAATCATGATATAAGTAATAATAAAGTCAAGAACAACAAGTCAAAATACCTACGATAAATAAAACGATTTTACCCAAAACGCTTCTTTAACATGGAATTTACAAAAGAACGGGTAATATAATGTCATAAGTGAACCATATATGATATCATAACAATGAATATGATTCTTTAATAAGTCAATGACATTATTTAAATCATTATACAGTAGGTTCGGACACATACGAAGCAAATCGGACCTAAGGTAAGGGAAATATCACAATCTCATTTTTATCCGAGATTGTTTATTCGTAAGTACATACTGGGGTGTATTTTATCATCCACATCCATGTTTCATCAATATGTAATATTATTTCCATCCACATACAATTGTTTAAATCCATTTTTACCCTTCGGTGAGTTTTTAGTAATATGTATGAAAGGAATCTTTTGTCGTTTTTCGTACGAGGTACTTTTTGACTTTTCCGACAAAAGTACGAAGAATGTTTTTTTAACTTATACGGCATGAATGGATTTTTAAAACATTATTTCCAAGAAGCTTCCTTTACAAGTTTTCAAGTTTATTTTTAATCAACTTCTTTTATTTTAAAGTTGTATGACATGTTATGAAAGGAAAAAATGTTTTTGAAGAAGAAAGGATATTTTCCTCAAGAATGGAGTTCAAGTGTTTTATCAAAATTATTTTCCATATAAGACAATAAAAGGGTTCTGTTTTTATCCCTATTATTACATGGATTTGATTATGTTGTGATGGAAACATTTTTATGAATTCCTTTATCTTATATGAATTGTTTTATGATGTCATGTTGTTTAAGAATCCCATTTTTATTACATGGGTTATGCTATGATGTATGGTTTATGATTATGTGGCACACATAAGAAAGGATTCATTATAAGATGGGTGGGACCTATATCTCCCTCCAATGCATTGGGTAAAGACTTTATATCTCATGTGATAGACATGGCTGGAACGGAAGGTTATTTCGGTTCAGTGATACAGGACTGAAACGAGGAGTGAAATCGGTTCAGAAAGGGACTTTGTCCACTAAGATAGTCTTGGAAATGAGTCATGACTAACAAGAAATGATTTTCCATGATTATGTGTGCATGCCACAAAGTTTCAAGTTTTATGTTATGATTATGAGGATCTCATTTTCACTTCTATGATTTATCCCATGTTATGATATTATGAGCTCTTTTGCAGGTTAAGATTTCCAAAAACTATGTTCTTATGCATATGATGTGATTGATATTTCTTTTGTTTACCCTTACTGAGCATTTGAGCTCACCCTTTTATGTTTTCTTTTCCCCAGGATATAAAGAAAGGTTTTTAGGTAAAAAAAATGGAAGATCTTTATGGGAGATATTGAAAATCTTTCACCACGATTAGAAGATTACGTTCCGAGTTTCCAAAGACACTAAACTATTACGATCCTTGTGTGTGTGTTTTTGTTATGTACTAAGTATTCCGCAAAAGTAATGTAATGTCCATGTACGTCAAGCTTCGGGTCTCTACAGTTGGTATCAGAGGAAAGGTTTAGTCAACCTTTGGAAACTAGGATGCGAAAACGTTAGTGAGATCCCTAGAGATATTTCTAAGGTATGTCTAGGGATGCCCCTAAGGATAAGTATACGTATAGGATATAGTCCTAGAACTATGGTAACGATGTTAGATTAAACCAAAGATGATATATATTTAAGTTACTCCCCCTTTATTATGATTTTTTCATCTAACACTATTCTGTTTGGGTTTTAGAAAATGGCTGGAAACAAGATGATTCACAATAATGGAGGATATGATGGACAATGGAATGATATTCTTCATGAGAAACCAAATGAAATGGGATTTGGATGTCCAAACATCATTATTATGCCGAATCAGAAATCTCACAACATGATCAATAAAGTAAAATTTGGTAAGTTTCCTGACTCGACTAATAAGAGAAAGATGGAGTTCCATGATGATCATAGAGGAAAGAAAGTTCAATTTCCCCTATGTAAATTATGTGGGAAGAGGCATCAAGGAGAATGTTTCAAGGGAACTGGAAGATGCTTTGGGTGTGGAAAAGAAGGACACAAAGCAAGTAAGTGCAAAGGAAAAGGGTCGGTTAACACCATGGATGAGGATAATGGTATTGCTACGACATCAAAAATGGTTAAGTGTTTTAAATGTGGAATGTATGGGCATTATGCAAACAAATGCCCTAAGGGAAAGACTCATGAAGAGAATCAGTATGGTCATATGGGTAGTATTTATGTGGATGATTATGAAGAGACTACAAATGATATGTGAGATGAAAGAATTTTTGAAGCTCGGTCAATGGTTTGAGAATGTAGTGGAATGATTACATGTTTATCATGTGTAATTTTGGAATAAAGAGACATCTATGGATTGTTACACTATTGTCTTTCCTTGTGTTTTGAAAGTATATGATTAATGTTACCAGTATCCATGAAAGGTTATTCAGATATTTTTGGAATGTAGATGATATGCGCATAATGAAGGGATAAGGAGAAAATTAAATGTTTGATAGTATTCATGAGCTCATGATTGATATAAGGACTAAGTGATATCATGGTTTGAGTATATAGAATTTTGAGGATTTCGGTATGTGAAAAGTGTTAACTTTTAACTGCATTCAAGTTTTCACTAAGGTTCAATGGGTATTCAAGAGAGTACAAGATTAAGGCCTTTGAATGTTTGGAATGTGACCAACAAGATATATCTTATGATATATGGGGATCAACGATGGTATTAAATCTCTGGTAATCGTTTTCACTATGTTATGAGAATGGACTGCAGTATTATGGATAAGCCTAAAGATTGGAATGGATTATGTTGGACATAAGTTAGTATTGTTTAAGGATAGAAGTTTTTTCGATATTATTGATGGGATGTTATAGTAATATAATTTTATAAAAAGGACAACCTGCAGGACGGGCGACAGCCCATCGCTTCGGACAAGGCTGTGGGAATCGAACCCACAACCGAAGTGCGACTGGCCTTTATCGCCTACCACTGGCCTACAGGAAGTCCCTGTTTAGTAGAAACTAGTTTTATTATATTAAGCAGTATGATATATGAAGTATAAGTCCATTTTAGGAACCATATATGATTAATCTCACTATAGAATGACTTATGTATATTTAATAACTTTTTCTAACCTTTTGTTTGAGACAGATGGAATGACCCGTCATTCTATCACATAATCTGCTAAAACTTCACGAATAACAAATTCAACTTCATTTATTTAAGAGATGAAGTGGAAATTGTTCAAGGCACGAACAACAGTGAGATTGTTCCAAAATAAAGTAAGTAATTATTCTAATTCAAATTTTCAACTTTAGGGAAATGATCTTGAAAACCAAAAATGTTGTCCTAGTGATCTTATACCTGATGAATCAGATGGTAACTTAGATCGTCACAAATTTATGGCTTTGTGATTGTTGGCTTTTCCATAGCCATGTTCTCTACCACTCTCCATCAGAACATGATGGTTAGATTTCTCTTCCATATCCATATTTTCATCTATGTGGAAACCCAGTGATTAGTTTATTTGGGTAATCGTTACATTTCATACGTTAGTTTTTAAAGCCAAGTTTTGGTATTCCTTTTTACGATGTGGGTTTCTATTAAAGAAACCTTCGAATAGTAAACTATTTATAACCCCGACGAATTTCGAGGGCGAAATTCATTTTAAGGGGGGTAGAATGTAACAGCCCGAGATTTTATGAAAACTATTCTTTTTAATTTTATTAATGTCTTGTGTTGTACGCTACACCAAAAGGAGCTTGCACAACACGCATCCTTGACTTGCCTTGCATTACACGCAATCGCGACCTTCCTCGATAGCGTGTGTAGTACGCAATAACGAGTTTCACTAAACAGCGATATGCTATTAAAATGTTATTAAAACTAGCCGTTATGAATAGTAATAACCACTTTTTGAAATTTTGTAAATTTTATTTTTCAAAATGGATTTCATTTTTGGATTCGGAGTATCGAATTTAGCCTAAGGTGAAATTTTAGTGATTTTCGGATAACTTTCATATTTTGATGAATAGTGAAAATTACTAAATTATAATTAAAAACAACTTTTTAAATCGAAATAATTAATAGTGATAAATCATTAATTTTAGTGGTTTTAAAGTATATTTAGAATATATTTTTACAATTTAATACAATGTTGGACATTGGATGTAATTTCACATTTAAACCAGTTATAAACAAGTGTCAATCTTTTGATAGTTATTATCTCTTAAAAACACGCTATTTGTTGTGACAGCGGAAATTAATTATAAAATTAATGCAACTTATATGTTGGGAATTTTGTAAAATAGAAATCATTTTTGAATTCGGAATATCAATTATAGCCTACGGTGAAATTTTGGTACTTTTCTGAAAACTTTCAATTTTTGATGAATAGTGAAACCACTAAGTGGTAGGTTAAAAACTGAATTTTGCATAAAACTTAATTTTACCGCTTCTGTGAATGGAATTTCGAAAATCCGAGAGACACGGTTAATATCAAGGACTAAAATGTGGTTCAATGAGATGAAAATAATTTTTTGGTGAATAGTAACTTTTTACTTTTTTTTACCGCGGTTAATAGTAAATAGGGTAACTAAGGGTAAATATGATATTAATATTACCCTAACACATGTTCTAATTCTATTGGACAAGTGTAATTCGACCAAAAACAAACTTAGGAATAAAATATGACCATTTAGGCCCACTTGGATTAGATTAGGACATTTATTATTAATTTATTTAAAGAAGGGTTAAAATAGTTAAAATCAAAGTTTAATAAGTAAATAATTTTTAATATGGGGTTATACATAAGATAAATTCGATTTTAAATATTCATTAGAAATCTAAAAAGATTTACTACATGATGGTATTTTATTTGTAATTTTTAGACATCAAATAAATTAATTTATTTATGACACAAAGATGATGCAGTAATTATCTTGTTAATGAAATATTGACATAATTGATGTTATAAACACCAAAATAAATGTAATTTGAGACCTTTTATGAATTAAACTAATTTTCTAGGTTACTATGATATATTAGTGTTGATTTAATCAACTTGGTTCGAACATATAATTCTGTTATGACTTTCAAAAAAATCATGTATCAAATAGTGTCAAAATTGACACAAAATAGTTTTTAAATCAAATATTATATTATTAATTGTTATTTTATTCCTAAAAATCTAAGGTTCGGCCAAATGACTTAGATAAGGATATATGTATTGATAATATACAATTTGGGGTTCGTTTGGCATGTTATAGTAAGTGTATTTACCATATAGTGAAAGAAAACAAAAAGACACGGTAAAAGTTAAATTATTTAACTTAGAGTTAAATCTAATTGATAAGGTTAAAATAATACCCTAAACTTGTCTAAATCTTATTGGTTGATAGGATTTAGACCCATCCCCACTTTAGCTTCGAAATAAGACCCTTTGGAACCATTATAAACCGATTTTGACTTTAATATAAAATAATATTTTGAGGTATTCCTAAGGTGCCCCTCTCCTCCCTTATAAAAGGACACCTCCTCCCCCTCCTCCTCACACCAAATTGAGCACTCAAGCTCGGCCAACCCCTACTATTTTCTCCTCTCCACTTACCTAGAATAATCCTAGAGGTCCTGGTCTTCTTCAAAGACCAATCTTAGTTCCCTAAGTGGAGGATTCAAAGAGGCGTTCCAAAGAAGGGGTAATATCCATTACCGATCTTTTCAATTTCTTTCTTCTTCAACTTCTTCTTCTTTAGTTGTTTCATGATAAAGTAATAACATCAGTATTACTTACATACTGATATGTTATTATAAATATGAAACAACCCTAATTCACCTTCTATCCATCCTACGGAAAAATGAAATCACCGCGCGTGCGTACGTACGGAATACCGTCTCCACGCCGTGGTGTAATCTATTTTCCACCACCACCTTACATGGATGGGTATAATGGTGTAAAGAATAACTATACATAGTTATTACAACATCATATTGATTCTGATATATTGTATAATCCACTCCAATTCAATTCAATATTTATAGAAATGATATCATCGCTCGTGCGTACGTACGGACTACCGTCTCCACGACGCGATGAGATTCATTCTCCATGTTAACCATTTAAGAATGATTATAATGTATATATAAAAAATAATAATGAAATATATGAAATTATAAAGCTACTGGATTTATGTATATATATACATATGTATGTCATCTACTTACTTCCATTTCAAGACAATAAGGAAAGGAAAACAGCGTTCATGCGTACGTACGGACTACCGTCTCCATGAACGGTGTTTTTCATTTTATTTATCTACCTATTATATATATATATATACTGAATATATATGATATATAAATCATATTTTATATTCTGGAAGTGATTAAATCATGATATAAGTAATAATAAAGTCAAGAACAACAAGTCAAAATACCTACGATAAATAAAACGATTTTACCCAAAACGCTTCTTTAACATGGAATTTACAAAAGAACGGGTAATATAATGTCATAAGTGAACCATATATGATATCATAACAATGAATATGATTCTTTAATAAGTCAATGACATTATTTAAATCATTATACAGGAGGTTCGGACACATATGAAGCAAATCGGACCTAAGGTAAGGGAAATATCACAATCTCATTTTTATCCGAGATTGTTTATTCGTAAGTACTTACTGGGGTGTATTTTATCATCCACATCCATGTTTCATCAATATGTAATATTATTTCCATCCACATACAATTGTTTAAATCCATTTTTACCCTTCGGTGAGTTTTTAGTAATCTGTATGAAAGGAATCTTTTGTCGTTTTTCGTACGAGGTACTTTTTGACTTTTCCGACAAAAGTACGAAGAATGTTTTTTTAACTTATACGGCATGAATGTATTTTTAAAATATTATTTCCAAGAAGCTTCCTTTACAAGTTTTCAAGTTTATTTTTAATCAACTTCTTTTATTTTAAACTTGTATGACATGTTATGAAAGGAAAAAATGTTTTTGAAGAAGAAAGGATATTTTCCTCAAGAATGGAGTTCAAGTGTTTTATCAAAATTATTTTCCATATAAGACAATAAAAGGGTTCTGTTTTTATCCCTATTATTACATGGATTTGATTATGTTGTGATGGAAACATTTTTATGAATTCCTTTATCTTATATGAATTGTTTTATGATGTCATGTTGTTTAAGAATCCCATTTTTATTACATGGGTTAAGCTATGATGTATGGTTTATGATTATGTGGCACACATAAGAAAGGATTCATTATAAGATGGGTGGGACCTATATCTCCCTCCAATGCATTGGGTAAAGACTTTATATCTCATGAGATAGACATGGCTGGAACGGAAGGTTATTTCGGTTCAGTGATACAGGACTGAAACGAGGAGTGAACTCGGTTCAGAAAGGGACTTTGTCCACTAAGATAGTCTTGGCAATGAGTCATGACTAACAAGAAATGATTTTCCATGATTATGTGTGCATGCCACAAAGTTTCAAGTTTTATGTTATGATTATGAGTATCTCATTTTCACTTCTATGATTTATCCCATGTTATGATATTATGAGCTCTTTTGCAGGTTAAGATTTCCAAAAACTATGTTCTTATGCATATGATGTGATTGATATTTCTTTTGTTTACCCTTACTGAGCATTTGAGCTCACCCTTTTATGTTTTCTTTTCCCCAGGATATAAAGAAAGGTTTTTAGGTAAAAAAAAGGAATATCTTTATGGGAGATATTGAAGATCTTTCACCACGATTAGAAGATTACGTTCCGAGTTTCCAAAGACACTAAACTATTACGATCCTTGTGTGTGTGTTTTTGTTATGTACTAAGTATTCCGCAAAAGTAATGTAATGTCCATGTACGTCAAGCTTCGGGTCTCTACATTCATGACCTAATCAGAAAAAGGAAAACTACTTGAATTTGAAATAAAAATTGAAAAGACACTTCACTAAAAGATTATGTCATCTAGATCAGGGCAATCATGTAAAATTGAGGAACCCATTTTGAAACCACAACTGGTCCCAAACTAATCAAATATTGAACCATGTAAAACCCCAGAAATCTTTTCTCTACATAATCAGTCCTTAAAAAGACTCACCGCCCATGATGTGGATTACTAACCCACATACATCCAATATCCTAAGTAAGTGTCCATCTTTGATCTCAGTTCATGCCTCATCCACCTATTTCCAAACTACCATGTTCTTCCTAGTGAATAACCTCACAAACTTATTAAGGATTTTCACATAGTGTGATATACCATGAAAACCCAAAATGTGACTCAGATACTCATAACATTTAGGGCCTTCCCTTTCTCCCTTGATGGTGTAGGCAAAGACTGGCTATACTATCTTCCTTCCACAATTACGGGATGGAATAAACTAAAATTAATGTTTAAAGAGAAATTATTCACCACATATTGAACTACATCAATTAGAAAATAAATCTTTTAAATTAGACAATCAAAAGGATAGAACCTTCATGAATATTGAAAGAGATTCAAAATAATTTCTTCAAGTTTCCTCCACCGCAAAATCATTGATCAATTTGTAATTTAATAATTATATGTGGTAATTGTCCCCATGGACTTTGGTATGATTGATATTGTAGTTGGTGGATCCCTAGTTGATAAAATTCCATCCTCAACATGTGACTTAATAGACAATAAGGATCAAAATGAAAAACAATTTGGTGTATGGGAAATTGCACCAACTAGATGAGTTCATTAGGCAAGTCATCCATCCCTAGAAAAAAAGGTATATAATAATCTATATCATAATCATACCCTTATAAGGAAGTTATCGCAATCAAAAGGTAATTGAAAATCTTCTCTTATTCCATTAAAATGTGGAATGTTTCTGATAACAATATTTTTTATGACCAGTACCCATAGCTTCTGGATTCATCTGAGCCTTGTGCAATAATATTCTAGGGGGATCCATTCTAACAAGAACATCCCTTCATGAAAGAACCATTGAGTCCAAATCCAAAAAATTGGTGGAAAGAACAACTACATTACCATTAAGGAGGTAACAAGATCTTCACTAAACAAAACTAATATCAATCCATCACCATATGAAAACAATCATCCTCCCCCCAAAGCTGAACCAATACTTGAGGACATGGAAAAGAAAATGGAAACCCAGAACCTCTAGTTCCAATAGACCATGCAATCATCTCTTTAATACCTATGAACACAAGTGGGACAATTGTAAAACAACATAGGTGATATAAAGATGCATGGTTCTAGACAACTACCATCCTAAACAATTTATAATCCAAAATAAAAAGGTTATGTTTTATCAATAACACATCATAGTGGTAAAAAGGTTTCACCTTCCACAGATTCTTCACAACAGGTATGTCCCACCCCCTAAAAACTATCTTTCTCTTCCAAAAATATATTCTAATAAAAAAAACAAAACTAAGTGGGTAAAAAAGTTATTATTTAGGATTACCCTGAACAATTCATTCCTCTTCCTTTCCCACAAATACTCTCTAAATATTAGAAAATTTTTTATTATGTGATTAATAAAGAAAGAGTGGATATATTTGAGAATATGAAAGTTAACATTCCATTATTGGATGCAGTTAAAAAAAACCATCACTACACCCAAATTTGAAAAGGGTTTTAAACCCATAGATAGTGACTGGAGGGGATTGTGAGAGTATACCTTGGATGTAATGACTCATCTTTGATACAAACATAAATTCCAACCAAATTAAAGGATTTGGGAACATTAATGACACCTTGAACCATAGGGGAGACCATATTTTATGATGTAATGTTATATTTTGGTGATTTGGTTAATGTGTTTCCTTACTCTTTGTACATTTATCTATTGGTTGGAGAGCTTCAACCAACATTCATCATCGTGAAACTTTCCCACCGGGGCACAACACACCCATCCAAGACATCAAGGACATCCTCATAAGAGGTAATAATCTCATGTTCCCTACTGAGTTCTACATTCATGATATGGAATATACATAAACCCATGGACAAGGACCTCTCATACATGGGATTTCATTACATAAAACAACAAATAAAATCATCAACATTCAACATGGTACACTTTCAATAGATTTTAGTGGATAAATGGTATGTGTTAAAATTATTTATGCTATGAAACACCCCATTGAATACAACTACACTCTTACTATATATTCTATGAAAGTTCTCTATGAAAACGTAGACACAACATTCTCTCCTTGACCCATAGAATTATTCATTTTCCACATCTTCAATCTTAGATTATTTTAGTTTTGATTCATGTTTTGAGAGATTTGTAAGTTCAGAAAAGTGTAAATTTTGTTATTTAATTTATGAGTGTGTTGCTGCTTCTTTCCATCCTAGAGTCCAAAGAATGGAAAATGGGAACACCTTAAGCACAATGAGGGCCACCCTTTGAAGAACATAAAAAAATGACAAAGTCTTGGACTAGGAACCTATTTGGAGGGATTCACGCAAGTTTCTTGCTCGCCATGCAAGCCACTTGCACGCCCTATTATTTGTTTTTCCCAAGGTGCCCGATGGCCTATAAATTTCCCCTGTGGGTGCCCATTTCAGGGATAAATTTTCCAAAACTCAGATTCAAGATCTGGTCACCCAAGTCTTCAACTCAAGTCTTCTAAAAGCTTCTAAGGTAACTTTTTAACTAGAATGGAAGACTTGAAGGAGTATGATAAGGCTTAAGTGTTTATGATTCATCAACACTTCCATGCCTAAGTGTCCAGACCTCCTTAAAAGTGGAAACACTTTCGTGTCTCCCAAATATTTCAATGAAACTTGTGCGCCACCCTTTTGGAAAAATATTAAGATAATACTAAAGGCTTGCGTTAAGTCTCACACAAGTATTACCCTATAGATTCTTTGTCTCCCAGCTGAACCCATGCCGTGAAAGTACACTTGCGCAGCCAAGACTTTCACGCCAAATGATTTGTGTGCCTCTACCCCGTTCACCTCTGCTCTTCTAGATATTAGCCCTAGAACACCTTTTCAAATCCATTTATGGCATTATTCCTTTGTTGGCTTTCTTATCTGAAAGGAATTCTATGAGAAACTCTCCTAAAACCTCGCGACTTAGAAGCTTTATGTCATCACGGTTAGAGGTTTTCTATATAACCTCATCCTTTAAGATGAGAAGATCTTTTGAATTTGGGCCTCCTTTTGAGGAGTAAGCCCCAAGTCACAAGTCCCCTTAACCTGGGCCTCCTTCTCAGGAGTAAACCCCATGTCACAAGTCCCCTTAACCTAGGCCTCCTTCTCAGACATAAGCCCCAAGTCACAAGTCCCCTTAACCTAGGCCTCCTTTTCAAAAGTAAGCCCCAGTCATAAGTCCCCTTAACCTGGGCCTCCTTCTCACGAGTAATCCCCAGTCATAAGTCCCCTTAACTAGGGCCTCCTTCTCTGGAGTAAGCCCTAGTCATAAGTCCCCTTAACCTGGGCCTCCTTCTCAGGAGTAAGCCCCAGTCATAAGTTTCTTTAACTGGGGCCTCCTTCACAGGAGTAAGCCCCGAGTTAAAACTCCAAATCTCTATAAAATACAAATACTTTTATGGACCATGCTCCTCAGCTTCTTTCATGAAGTAAGTCCTGGTATTCATTTACTTGGGAAGTCATACATACATAAGCCCCACATCATTTCTTGTGACTGCCTCTTTCATGGCATAATATTCAGGTTTTCTGATACCTCTTGTTTCTCAAACAGAGTATGACTCATGTGAGCTTAGAGTGTAAAGGTAATCACAACATCTCTTTTGGGCCATTAACCTTGCATAAGTCCCATATTTCCTTACCCGAACTATGTGGACTTTGATCTCTTCCTTAAAAGTAGAGTATATAGGAAGCCTTTTTAAGGTTAATTCCCATCAATAATTATTTCTTTTCCATCCCATATGACATTAAAACATATCCTTCTTATCGAACTACGTGGGTTATGATTCCTTTTTAATGAGGAGACATAGGTAGTCCATCTGCAGGTAATATCCCAACTCTGAAATAATCCCAGTCTTTCTGAAGGAAAATAAACTTCAAGTGCCCCACTGAGTGGCTTTAAAACCAGTATGGTCATCATAATGACCAACATATTTCTATATAGTGTATTAAAGGATACCATTGAATAAAAATATCTAATAAATACGGATGATTCGCTATCAAATGAGGAACCTCAAATACATATAAAAGATTCTCTAAATCCGATACATATCAATCATTAATTGCTAAATCTAAAGGAAAAATAATTTTAATACTTGGTGAATTAATAAGGATTCATGAAAATAACTTAAATTTATAAGAGAGTCCCAGAGTAGGCAATGATTCCCCCCAAAAATGTGTGATGATCCTGACCTCCCTTCCTCTCGGCCAATGCAAATTCTTAATCCTCATCGGTCCACAACTAATGAGAACCTACCTTTGGAAATTAGGTCCAAATGGATATAGAATCATTGAGTGTTTCTGGTTCTATGAATAAACCCATTAGAAACCGATTGGAATGTTTACACCTTAAAAAAACAAGTTCATCCTGATTTTTAGTGCAAACAAAAAATGGTGAACCCGACGTGAATCCTTAACCAAGTTAAATGATGTTTTACATATTTGTTAGGCCCCTATTAAACTCAATATGAGGTCCAACAAAGCAATCAATAACATATGTGCTCATATAAAAGATATAGTCTGCAAGAATTATCTTGATTATGTCTGCTATATCAAACAGACACTCTTTTTCATGATCTCTCTACAACACAAAATGGCTTCTTTATGGTTCACACATGTGAATGCGTCGGCCACTACTCCTGTTGGATCCTCGTCCACTCTGAGGATGAAATCACATAATCAGCATCTTCAATGCTGGGTCTCGAATGCATTGGTGAGGGAATACTATCAACATAGTACCATCCCGACTCTGGAGGCTGCTCGACAAGCCCTCCAAGTTAAAAACCCACCCTGGTTGTCCGGATAGCGAGGACTAGTAGTCAAGAAGCAGGCAGTGCTAACCACCGTCTCCAACCGTTTCGAGTCGTTATCCCCGGAACACAACAACCAGTACCTCCCATATTATAGGGAGGTGAATGAAGAGGTCACTCAAGGCCTCATTTCAAGAAGACAAGATCCCTTTTTGATAACTCCCACAAAAAATCGCTGCCAAACCCGTGCGGTAGTGCACCCTAAACATGATGAGGGTATCACCTCTAGGCATTCGGCTCAGGTTCCTCAGACCCAGGCATGCAAGAAAATCTGTCAGAGGCAAAATTTGTCTAACAGGGAGAAAGTTCTTATCTCTGCCCCTCTGATGAAGTCCATCATCCTAACTTGATGGAAATCAATGAACGAGCATATACACTCGTCCGTCCTAATTTCACTGCCCAGCAGACTCGTCTGGATATAACACATCAATCCCACCAGGTAATTCTGATGGAGTACTATAGGCAGGAAAATACACCTGTTTATAAATCATCAGTCTGTCAACATGCTCGTCTGACTACATCCGAAGAAGCTCGCCAACAAAATGTGGTGACCACCTGAAAACAGGCACATACACCTACTTATACTCATCAATTCTGTCAGCTGTCTCGTCTGTCAGTATTGAAGGAATTTCATCAATCATATTTGGTGGATAACAATTATCAGGCACATGCACCTGTGATTCATCAAGCTAACCAACAGTCTCATTTGGTAGCACTCAGAGATGTCAATTGGAAATCTCCAATGAAAAACAGAAGGCAGACACAACTTTCTGCCCCCACACATGAGTACTGTCAGAAATCACTGAAAGGAAAAGGAGTACAGGAGTAGGAACACATGCCTACTCCAATAACAGAATAGATGTATATTCATGTTCTGGTAGATGAATTCACCAACCACATTATGACAATGGTGAAAGAGCAGAATCAAATCCTTGTCCATATTCTGGATACCTGTCAGAATATTATAACAACATCAGCAACATCACAGAGAAAGAAACCCAAATCTATCCCTATCAGTGGAGTGACCCATCAACATGTCACCCCATAGTAGATACACACCTCTATTCCAGTCCAGGAGGGTTGTGGGGCATACTCCCCCATATCATACGGAGAATCAAGTCAGGCACATACACCTGATTTAAATGGAGATAATCAGCCTAACCTGACCATTTATCCTAAGCAAGGACATAAACCTTCCCATAAAACCCACTTTCATCATACAGTGGTTTCCAAAGTGAGTAATAAGGCATCTAAGAAAAATACCCATCTAGAATAGTTAAAAAATCAAGAGTCAATCTGCAATAAGGCCTTTCTCAATGCTGGATTTCTTGAAGCCCTCAGAAAATTATCTATCGCAGCTCAAGATTCTACTCTCTCATTTCCAAATTTTAGAAATAACAACAATAATTTTGAAGGACTTCATCAGAAACTTTCTCATGAAGTCTTTCTTCATGAAAATTTGGTCAATCTTGAAGCATTATCTTCATATGAGAGTCACGGTAACAATCTACATGGCCAGAAGACCAAGGATCAAAAGGTTTCATCTTTTATTGTAACCCACCATGGTGGTCCTCCCCATGATGATGAATTTAGTTGTGAAAGTTCTCTATGCAGTAGTAATTTTCATTACCTTGAAAATTATTCAATGTAAAATGAAGTAACTAGAAATCCCTCTTATCTTGAGGCACTTTCAAATGCAAAGCCAGTCATGTATTATGCCATACCACTAGCAGGTGAAATACTTTCTCAATAAGAAGACAGTTCGGGGTGTAAGTCATTCTTTGAATGACCCCTGGGTCATTCATCTTCTAATTTTACAAATGAATTCTCTACCAATCTTGTTGAATATGATGAAGAAACAAAGAAGCACCAGCTTTGGTCCAATCAGGTAGAATAATATTCATCAAATGACAAAGAGGAAGTACTGAATATGAGAAAACAATTTGCGAATGGTGAAATACCAGTCATGTTTTGGCCTATGGATGACTCTTATTATAATATTCCAGAAACATTGATAGAAGATTGTATTTATGATATTCGTCTCAACATGCGGAAAACTCTTTATCACTTAAAAGGGAAAATATTACCTTATGATGAATATCAAAATCATGTTAAGGTAACAGAAGGGTTGCAACACCAAATTGACTTGGAATCTCTCTCAGTTTCCCAACATCTAAAGGTTGAAAAGCAGTAGAGAACCCTTTAGAGTGCATGCCTTAGTGCATTAAAAAGGGTACGCCAGTTAATTACCAATTTCCCATCTGGTATTCATATCAGGGGATGGGGTGTTCATGGAGAATTGAATTTCACTGTTCTCTCCAGTCAACAAAGCCCACCAAAAGTTGTCTCATGCTATGTTATTGCCCAAGTCTGGCAACATCTAACTGGTATTGTGTGTAATCAAAGGCTTTCTCAAGAACAGGCCTCAACTAGTTCTTCCCAAAGTCAGACATATAAAGAGAAAGTTGTCGAATTACCCTTGAATCAAGAAAATGAGAATATCGAACATGATTATCGTTTTGAGCATGTGCATCATCAGGTAACAAAAGTGTTAGAAATAATCCAATGGTGAACTAACCCAAGTGATTTGAGTGAATGTCGGATGATGGATCCGACCAATTTCCAGACTAAAATCTACAAAATCAAGATAGATTTTAATAAAGTTTTAGATGTAGCAGCTCAAGAGCCACCTCAACTTTCCAGGCTAGGGACTCTTTTAATCTAACCCTCGGGATGAACAGACATGATTCGAGGAGTTGAGAAGGAAAAATAGAAATAGCCCCATTCCACCGGACTGGGGAATTTTTCAAATTCTCAATATCTTCCTCAGCAAAATTCAGTCTTCTATCGATTAGGGAAGAAGCCACAAGAGGAACGCAGATCCGAATTATCATGAAATTCCCTTCAAATTACGGTTCATCAAGAAGTTCCTGAGTAATCAACCAAACCAAAGGCAATTTCTCATAAAGAACATGGAAGAAGACAGTATTGTAGAAATGATGACATAAGGGCTATAATGTGTTATGCATCGATAAATTTCATTAATGATATTGTCACTGATCCCCTAGAACATGAGGCTCTATCAAAGGAATCAGATGAATAATTTCCTCTTCAAGAGATTTTATACATTGAAACAAATGAATAAGGTGTGTGTACCCAAAATCAAAGGATTACCCAAAATCTAGGTATTCCTTCAAATAACCAACTCCCCCCTCTCTGAAAGGCATCCAACAAAGGGAAAGGAAAAAATTCAGGTTACATTCCACCCTACCTCTGGAGAAGACCAATCACTCTCATTAGAAGAAAGGTTCACACAACAAGAAGAAGATATAAAGGAGTTAAGATGGTTAAATATAGAACTACTTCAAGGTAGTCTTCCTCTTAAGCATGATGGAGTTAATCAATTTGGGGAATTTATTGAAACTACTGGGATGGATCAAGAATACCCCCCTTTACAAGTACACCCTCATATGTCCAATCTTATGGGTTATATGTGACAATAACCGACAATAATACCATCAGTGATAGTACCGGTTGCCACAACCGTCCAAACTCCAATTATTGCGCCTGTACAGAATCTAGTTCAACCAGATGTTTCTCAAACATTAATGACTACCATTTAGTCATTAATAGCTCAGTTGGAAGCTATGGAAGAACGACTTGCACCAGTTAAACCAGAGAAGAGAGTTAACCCTAAATGGGTGGATGAAATTCCTCCCCCAACAAATTTTGAGAGTACCATATTCCCAATTTTTAATGGTTCAAAAGATCCAGAACAACACTTAACACATTTTCTTTATTATTGTAATCCTATGATGGGAAATCCTCAACAATAAGAAGCAGTTAAGCTCAGGTGTTTTGTACAGTCATTACAGAGACCTGATTTTGTCTAGTATACAAGTTTTCAATCTCAGTCAATTACTGGGTGGGAAGATCTCCATCAAAAATTTCTTCTTCAATTTATCTCAACATTACCAAAGACGATAGTTTTTGATCTTACCAATTGTGAGCAAAGGGAAAATGAAAGAGTTTTAGATTTCATTGCTCACTGGAAGGGATTAACATATTCCATAAGTTTAGCACTACCTAAAAAAGATTTGGTTCCAATATGTGTGGAAAATCTACATGATGAATTACGCACACCATTGATCCCTATGAAATACACAGGAGGGTTTTGAGACCTGACTTCAATCTCTCATCAGATAGAAGACTCTCTTATAAAGACTAAGGCTAAAACTCATGTAATTCTATCAGTTCCAGGAAGGAGAATAGGGAAGGAAGAGACTACTATAGTTATAGTTAAACAAGCACTTGTACCTGCTTCTAGTTCAAGATCTTCATCATATTTAAGGGCTCCACCTCTAGACTGTCAACAAAAATGGCCACCTCATCAAGATGATCAAAAAGATAAAATGCAGAAATAGTTTGAGGATTTAATGAAAAAAGTTAATTCTTTTCGGAATGAACAAGTTCCTGGTTACTCCATCTTGGCTCTGGAAAACAATCTGGTTCAGTTTCCAAGGCCCAAAAGGCCGAACAAGGAAGGAGATGAAGACCTCCCCAACTATTTCCCATTTCATCAGATGTTGGGGAATCCCATTCAGAAACGTTTTGTCTTTAAAGACCTTCTATAAAAGATGGTGGACTCTGGACAAGTAAAACTGAAATGTTTTTCAGCCCAGGTAGCATGTGTTACTGCTACTGATCCAGAGAAAGAAGGTGAGTGGCATGAAGTCAAAAGTAAAAATGTGTAGAAATATGATGACTGGATGGTCAGGAAAATGATCAACCAAACTCATTTCATTTTACAAACACAATTTAATCAACCAATTGCATCTTATTTTATGTCTTCCACAATAAAACCCCCTTCATCAGAAGGAAAACCCTAAAAAAAGTAGCGTAATTTGAAGAAAGAATAGTAGTCAGAAGAAGACGATCTCATGTCAAAGCCTTAGTTGTCTTTGACTCTAGCAGATTTTTTTCCATCTACTTCAAAAAATGGGCACCTCCCCACCAAATGTCACAACCTGAACTGGTTCATCAGGCATAATCTTTATCAGTTGTATAATTGATCTTTGGTTCCATTAACATGATTCATTTAAAGGATCCTTATGACAATAACTGTTTCAATTATGATGAGGCTAAGTTCCCTGTATCTAATAGAGAAATTAGAGGAAGAGAAAGAGGACTAGGATACAGAGGAAGATGTGGATATTCTAGAAGCCACTATTTCAATCCTACCCATGCTAGAATTGTATATGCGGTAGAAACTTGTGGAAAAGCCCTTCTGTGGGCTCAACAGGATCAAGAAAGTTCTTCCACACATGACAGATTCGGTCCTGATGCAGTTATTTTAGAATATCGGTTAGAGGTCAAACCTTCTTCCTCTCAGAAAATAGATAGACCTAGTCGGTCTAATCTACCAAATCCAGGAGTGTTTCCAATTCCTACCCTGATACGGGATGCATCCACTACCAAAGCATCAAATTCCAAGGAACCTGTAAAACCACATTTCCATGATGGGAAACGCAGACCTTTAGACCAAAAGTATGATTTCTTAAACATTTGGACCAAGTACCAGAAAAGTTATCAATTTTGGATACCTTGAATCTATTGAAAGATCTTCGGGAGGCACTTATTGTGTCTTTTTCAAGTCCTCAAGAATTCAAAACTGAAATTATTACGGCTGAAGTCTACCATATAGAGAATGATTCTGCATAATGTTATACAATGATATCTTTTACAGATGAAGATGAAGATGATGTTGTACATGGACATATTAGACCTTTATATCTATCTGGAAAAGTCAATGGCATAGACATCCGACGAGCATTCATTGATAATGGATTAGGAGTAAACCTAATTACTATTCATACACTTCGCTAGTTGGGCCTCACTGAATCTGATTTATCTCCCTATTCTTTGATGTTGCAAGGATATGATAAGAATGAACAAGAACCTCTAGGTGAACTTACACTCAGAATTCAGTTTGGAGACATTCTGTATAATTCAGATTTCATGGTTGTTCGTTAGGACACATCCTTCAACATTTTTCATGGAAGACCTTGGCTACATCAACATGCGGTCGTACCTTCGTTGTACCATCAATGTATCAAGTATTGTTTCATTGGTCAAATTGGGACATTTTATGGTGACAAGGCCCCATTCAAAACCTATGAATCTCAATACATTGATGCAGAATTTTATCACATTGAGGGAAAGGAAAAATCCATGGTAAAGTAGCTCACAAAAATTAATTCTCTAAATGGTTTGGAAAAGATTCGTGTAAACCCATTCGTACATGTGAGTATAGATTATGAGTTTCCTATCAGTAAAATTTACAGGATGGGCCTAAATCCAAACAGACTTATGGAAACTTCCATAATGTCAATTACGACAACCAAGCTAGACAACATGGGAGAAATTGTTGATTCACCAAGAAATGATGAAATCTTAGATGTAGTTGTATTCATTTCATCCAATGAAATCTAGTAATTCTATACTTCATCAAACAGGTCAGAAGAAGTTATAGCGATACCAGAGGAAAATAAGGATGTCGATTCTCAATCCATCATCTCATCTCTATTACCCCAGGAAGACCCTTCAACATAAATAGGGTCAGAAATGGCAGTCTCTTCTTCAAGATGTTCAAATTTTAACTTCTCCCCTGACCATGGAAATTCTGTGTTGTCATCTACTATGCAAGCAGAAACAGAAGAAGTAACACATATTGAAGAAGAAGAGGAAGATCTCTGGGATGATCCTCCAGCATTTGATGAGGGTATCTCTACCACTGTGAATGAACTCAGAGAGATAAATCTGGGTACAAAAGAAGATCCACGCCCCACTTTAATTAGTGAATCAATGACTCTTGAAGAGAAATAAATGTATACGCCATTTATATAGAAAACTCGATATATATTTGCTTGGAATTATACAGAAATGCCAGGTCTTGATCCCGATGTTTCCACTCATCATTTGAGTTTGCCAAAAGAACATCAAGGAATCAAGCAAGCAACATGAAGAACACACCCAACCTATGCCTCCAAAATTGAAGATGAAGTTGATATGCTTATCAAAGCTAGCTTCATCAAAGAATTTTAGTATCCCAAATAGATGTCTAATATTGTCTTTGTGAAAAATAAGAATGGAATATTTAGAGTTTTCATTTACTTCAGATATCTTAATCAGAATTTTCCCAAGGAATATTTTCTAGTTCTGATCACAGAAATCTTAATTGATGCAATAGAAAGCTATGAATCTCTTTCCTTCATGGATGGTTACTCTCGGTACAATCAAATATGAATGGCCTAGAATATGAGGAGTCTATAGCCTTTAGATCTCCTCAATGTATGTTTTGCTTTCGGTTAATACCCTTTGGCCTGAAGAATTAAAGTGAAATGTATCAATGTGCCATGAACCATATCTTCAAACCCTTTTTAGGGGAATTATTGAATTTTATGTGGATGATTTGGTGGTTAAATCTAGTCAACGTTCTGATCAGTTGGCCGATATGGAAATCATATTCAACAAACTTCAACAACACAATTTGAAGATGAATCCCTTGAAATGTGCTTTTGGGGTAACCTGAGGAAAATTTCATGGATTTTTTGTATGCCATCGTGGTATCAAAGTTGATCCTAAGAAGACAAAATCAATCCTTGATATGTCACCTCCTAGAAATTTGATTGAACTTAAAAAACCTCAAGGACACGTTTCCTATATTCAGTGTTTCATTTCTAATTTTCAGCCAAGTGTTTACCCTTCACCAGATTAAAGAAGAAGGGAGTCACCTACCAATGGACTGATGAATGTTAAGATGCATTTGATATCATCAAGAAATATCTCTTGATTCTACCGGTATTAATTCCACCTGTTGAAGGAAGACCACTTATTCTCTATGTGACATCTTTAGAGCGATCATTGGGTTCTTTCCCTGCCCAAAAGAATGATGTTGGTAATGAAAAAAACCTTTACTATCTCAGTCGGACAATGCTTGAGGCAGAAACTCGATATTCCAGTATTGAAAATTTCTTCCTATAATTAATCTTTGTAGTTTAGAAATTGATATACTATCTAAAACATCATGAGGCCCAATTGGTATCTCACAATAACCTGCTCAAATTTATCCTTAGTCATCCAATGCTTACAGGACGTCTGGCAAGGTGGGAAGTTATTCTGAAATAGTTTGATATCCAGTATGTGTCTCAAAAGCCAATAAAGGTCCAAGCTCTAGCCGATTTTCTTGCTGAAAAACCACATATAGAAGATACATCTTAAAATATTGAACTTCCTGATGAGTAATTCTTCTGTATTGAAAAAAAATCATCAAACATGGGAAATGTACTTTGATGGTGCCTCCAGATGTCCAATAGGGAAGAAAATGGAAGATCCTAAATTCAACAAAGTTGGGTTAGGAATTGTGCTTATTTAACCAGAAAAGGAAGTGCAACCCTATTTCTTCTTTTTTTTGGAAGGCGGTAAAAACAATGAAGCAAAATATCAAGCTCTCATCGCAGGCTTGGAATTGGCGCTTCAGGAATAGGTGAATCACCTGAAGGTAAAAGGTGATTCAGATTTGGTAATAAAACAAATCAATGGGGATTATGCCATAAGAAAGGAAGATTTAATTCCTTTGTATGATTACGTCAGAGAGTTAATGGCATAATTTCCTTCGGAACCGACATTTTCTTATATCCTGCGATCACAAAATTCCCAAGCTTATGCATAGGCTAATGTAGCCACAACCCCGACAGATCCAAATCGGGACGAAATAATCATCAGTATTGCCCATCGTCATGTAGTTCCAGCTTTTGTTCAAATCAGAACAGAGGAAATCAGTAAAATCAGTCCCATTTCTGAACCAAATGGTTATACTACTAGATAGATGACACCTATCAGGAAATACCTTCAAAATGAAACACTCCCACCAAATAAGGCCAGGAAAGAACAAGTCCGACGAAGTGTGGTCAATTTTACTCTTTATGATAGCCTAGATCACCAAAAAATTCTCTAAAAGAGAGGTTTTGATGGAATTACCTTCATATGTATTGATGATGAAGAGACAATGGCTGTCATAAATAATGTACATGAAGGAGTTTGTGGTGGCCACTAGTTTGGACATAGACTTTCTGGTTAAATTTAAAGGCTTGGATACTTCTGGCCTTCAATTATGTAAGATTGTGTTGATTTCACTAAGAAGTGTCATTCATTCCAAGTATGTTCCACCTTTATTCATCAACCCCCGGAATTGCTTCATACGGATAAATACTCCTGGCCATTTTCTACACGGGGAATGGATGTAGTAGGACCTTATCCTCTAGCTATAGCCAAGCAGTTTAAGTATATTCTTACTGCTACTGACTTCTTTTCCAAATGGGTAGAGGAAATACCTCTCAAATAATTCAATGATAAAATCATTGTTAGCTTTGTCAAGTCTAACATCATTACCAGATTTGGTGTTCCTCATACCATATTGACGGATAATGGCACCAACTTTTGTTCATTCGAGGTAAGAAAATTGTATCAAAAATACAATATCAGATCCAACAATTCAACTCGGTATCATGCAGCGGCCAATGGACAAATATAGGCTTTCAATAAGATTCTTTCAAACATTCTTCAAAAGATGTTGGATAAAGATAATGAGTCATGTCTTGATAAACATTTTCATGCTCTCTGGGCTTATCAAACTACCACTCGCACTGTTACATGATCAACTCTGTATTCATTGGTATATGGAACAGATGTAGTCTTACCTATTGAGGTCCAATTACCTTCTCTTAGAGTCTCCATTTGTGATCATTAATCTAAATATTAACAATCTCAAAAGTGATTGGATGAATTGGAATGACTAGATGAAAAAATATTGTGCACACTACACTATTTAAAAGTCTATTAGAATCGAATAGCATGAGTTTTCAATAAAAAAGTTTGTATTCATTCATTCATTCAAGGAGAATTGGTATTGGTCCTCAGAACTCCAATGATGCCAGGAAAGAAACCTCCAAATCATTAGCCAAAGTGGGAAGGACCTTACTCAATACATAGGGTCTACCCCAATGGAGCTTATTATTTAATCTTAATAGATGGAAAAATCATTACTACTCCAACCAATGAAAGAATTTTGAAGAAGTATTTTGTGTAATACAAATGCACCATTGTCTTTCTGTAGGACATTAAACTGCATAGCCACCTCTATCATCCAATATGATGTTAAAATGTGTCCCCTTTATCATCCAACATGACATTAAACTGTGCATCGTCCGAGCTGCAAGACATTAAACTTCCAAGCACCTCCTGTCTTTGACACATGACATTAAACTGTGATCGCCACATGCACAGTTTTCTTTTAAAAACTATTTCCATGCGTTCATTGGGCATCTAACCATGCATAATCCCCACATCATCCTTCGTGGTCGCATCATTCGTGACACGATCGTCAGGTCAATTGCTGCTTCTTATTTCTCACACAGAGCATGACTCATGTGAGACTAGAATAAGCTTCGATAATGGAATTTTCTCTGGGCTTCTAACAACAGTTAAGTCCCAAAATCATCTTCGAGTTGCTATCCTCAAGTACACCCCTATTGTCAAATCCCTCTCAATTGAACTATGAGGACTTTGATCCTTGCCTCCTAGACTGGGTATGTAGGCAAACTCCTGAGGTTCAAGCCCGAAACCACTTTCTTCACATCGATTCACCTCCATCCCATACGATGTTGATTCGTGAAGCCTCTGTCAACCATCTTATTCAAATACGTTCACTTTTGTATTACATGACATTAAACTATGTACATCCCATCATCCTAACTATATAACGTTAAACTATATAGTCCCCCATTGTCCTTGCTGCAAAACATTAAACTGCATAGCACTGGTCCATGAATATGACCTTAAACTATTTGCACTTTTTTCCTATATGAAAATAAACTGCAACAATCCCTAACACCCTCATATGAGAGGAATCATCATTGACATGTTTGCCAACCATGTCATATTTCAAGAACTATGTATGGCTTGATTTTCATCCTTATGAGATACGTAGTGACACCCAAGTCTTTAATCTTGGGTCCAGCCATAATTGCAATAATGTCCTCTTTACCCCTCATATATACGTACCAAATATGTACAAAGGGTATTTGAAGAACTATGTGCAGCTTGATTCCCATCCTCATGGGATATGTAGAAACACTCGAGCATTCCTTGAGTCCAGCCCCAAGCCTTTGGGACTAACCCCAAACTCCACTTTCGGTCCCTTGGATGAAAATTCCCCCTGGGAGCACATGGTGTGACGTGAAACACCATATTCTTTATTCGCATCAGATTTATAACAAATGAACGATGTGTCTCCCTCACTACGGTTCGAGCTCTATGAAGATAAACTAATATCTTTCATGCTTTCATCCTGTATGACGTTAAAATGTATTTCAAGAACTACGTATGGATTGATTCTCATCCTAATGAGATACATAGTGACATCCAGAATCTCAATTTAGTACCCAGCCACAACATTATACAAATAATATTCATGATCTCCATAACCCTCTTCTTGACTTCTGGTCACAAAATGTCTAATACTTGAGAATTCTTTTCCCTGACTATATAGAACATGCCCTTAGGTGGCCTTGCATTATTTGTCTACATAACGGACTTGTCAGCCAAAAGATGTTACTATATGACTATACAACATATTCCCCAGTTGGCCCTGCATAATTCCACCTCCATAATGGTTTTCTCAAGTAATGGTAACTTTATTCTTAAGAGAAGCCTCTTTTTTCCCTATTGGTCTTAACGACGATATGTAGGGATCTGAAAAACATAAAAACTGCCATCCTTAACATATTTTTTCTATACTCTTTTTCATAAAATAAATATATTATGTTGTCTAATGATTATATATCTAGTTTTAGTCATATTATTTAAAACCAAAGATACCTTTTTTCCTATGTTTGGGTCAGACCTTCGTAGAAGTCCCAATCCTCCAATTCTTGGAAAATTCTGATTGGAAATATCCTCTCCATATTTAAGTACATTTCTCCATAAAGAAGACTCTATTCTTTGGAAAATTTGAATACCTATAAAACTTTCTTAGGATTTTAGCAATAGAAAGTCAAATTTCTTAGAGTTATTTAACCTGAATATGCAGTACGTGCCCTTAGGTGGCCTTGCATAAGTTGTTTATATAACAGACTTGTCAGCCAAAAGATGATGTTATTTGACTATACAAGTTATGCCCCAGTTGTCCCTTCATAATTCAGCCCCTATAACAGGTTAGTCAAGTAGTGGTAACTTCATTCATAGAAAAGACTTTCTCTAATGCCTTTATCTCTTTTCCCATGTCATTCCTCAGAATCAAAATTTCTCAAGTCACAGTTTACAATTTTCCCCCTCCATACTTGAATATCGTAATATGTTTCCAATCAAATTATCAAGAATTGAGCCAATATCATCAATTTGGTCAAATCTATTTGACCTTAAATATTATCATTTTAAGTCCAACATGCATGACTTTAAACTTCCAATAACAAAAGACATGGTACTCATTAAATTGGGCACCTATAAAGGGTACTCTAAAAAAAGTCGAGTCCCAGCTCGCTAGACATACGTTTTGTATGATTTAGGTAATATTGAGAAATTAAAAGATAAAGTTTGTGGGGCTATTTATATAACCCTAGTAAAAATCAAACTATGTTTACCAGGCCCATTGGATGAGCTAAAAATAAAGAGCAATTATCATGATTGAAGATGAACAATTTTTCATTGATGAAGAATATTATAAGAACATCCACAGACTTGAGTCTCTTCTATTTTTTTCAGAAATTACAGAAGCCTTTAAAAATGACTTATCATCTATTTCACAACATCCCGAGCTTCGTGAGCAGCCACTTGAAGTTCATTTACCTGACTATCTTCACTCTCTTCAGCTCTATGAAGTGATTATTTAGCATCTTTGATGGATTTTATACCATCCTCTTGGACTTCTTCCAGTGAATTATGAAGTTGTTCAAGCTCCCCAGTAACAACATATAACTCTTGATGAAGTTGAAACTACTGGACAATCATCTCCTTGATCTTTTTCTTCAGTTCCATCAACTTGGAAGTATGATCAGCCTCAGCTCGGGACACTACAACCTGAAATTCACTGATATTGACCATCAATCTAGATCTGATCAGGTCTTGACGACACCTTTTCTCTTGCTCCCTTCTTCGAATGACTTGTTTCACTGCGACATGGATTTGTTGATATCCAAAATCACCAAGTCCCAGCAGGATGAACATGGATGAATGTCTTGGAATTTTAAAAGGTATCTCTTCAAGGGGAAACTCAGATATTATCTTCCATATTTTTTTCTATGACTTGCGACATGAGAATTGGAGCACCTTTTTCACCTCTAGGTGTGATTCGGCATCACTATCACCGGGAGGAACATAGTCTGGGATTAATGCACTTAAAGAAGTTCCATGTTCTGCTCCTTCTCTGAACCTGGTTGCTTCACCTTCTACGACTGTTTAGACTGAGGTTTAGGCTTCACCTCCAGATCTATCCATTGAAGTTGCCAGCCCTATTTGGTCAATTGAAAGTATGGTTAGTTTCAAAATATAGTAAAAGTTGATTGATTTTCTTGCAGATTAAGTAAGCCACAAATATCATCATATTTAACCTAATAGTATATCTAAAACTTGTGAAGACTGCTCCCCATCTTTCCTAGCTTCAACATGATTTTTAGGATGGGCTTTAGGAGGGTATTCCATGTTAAGTTCCACCTAAGCCAGTGTTTCTGCAATAATACAGTTGAAATCAATGTCTACATACCTTTCAAGCATTGTTGGCTCAACAGTCTCTTTATATGGAACTGTACATTTTTTAACCAAACAGGGTTATAAGTGTAATCATGAGAAGATTAAAAGTAAATATGATGAAACTCATGTCCAGTTGATTCTATAACTAGATCTCCAAAATCATCTAAATCACATGGTAATTTAACAAGATCTAAAATTTCATCAAAGGGCATTACAAGTTTCATAATTTTATCCAATTATGTCCCTAATCCTATGTTAGTCTCACCAGTGGGAGCACTTGACAGGTCTTATTCATGAGTTTCATCTAGAAATCTTTGACCCTGAATAACTTCTTCAAATACAGTTGTGGGGTTAGCTGCGGTGGTTGCCAAATGTTCTGCTGCATGTGTTGAACCTAAAACATCATATAATGGAAGTCAGTTATTGTCTCATTTGAGTATCTATGAAATATAGTTAATTTACCTGAAGTCATTTCTCTCCTAGAATCTGAAACAGACATCAGCTCATCTTCTCTCAGTATTTATTCAGGAACAACCTTTTGAGCAGTAACTTGTGTCTGTTCTCCAACATCCTCAGTTGTACTCTGAGGATGGTCAGTCCTTTCCCTTAAAGGGGAAAATGAAGATTCCCCTGCAATCCTAATAATTTTGATCACTTTTTCATAAGTTATGATTCATGACTACTAGAAAGACTAACCACTACTGATAAGGCATTTGACTATGGTCTTCTTTCTTCGATGTTTTTGCTTCTTGGCCTCTTTGGGTGGATTAGAATCATCATCTCCGAAAACAGGTATCGGAGAAAACAACACCCTTTCTAAATCTTCATCCATGGATTGTTATCCTGGAGATACTTCACCCGGCTTCTTGGGACTAAGTTGGATGGAGAAGGAAGTTTGAAGAGTTAGCTTTTCCAGAGTGTTGTATTTTGTTGTCAAAGAAGATAAATCAATTCACTTTGTAAATGACTTCAAACCAGACGATGCTTTACTGCTATGTATTTAAGAAATATTGTAAGTTATGAGAACATGTGATGAAATCCTTATGAAGGAAAGGGGGAGAAAGGATGATGTCAGTTATATACAGTTTTGATTGGAGGGAATGATGCTGCTAAAAGATAGTGAAGTTTCCCTACTTTCTATTGTAATTCTGACACTGGAAAATCTGTTCTATCAAAGGATATATATCACGATAGTGGAGTTCGTGATGAAAGATGAAAAATGGTAATGGGAAGTAGTGAAGAAAGAAATGACAAAGGAATGGAAAATATGGAGACATCACAAAAGAACATTTTAAGGTGGCGTTGTTTTCCAGTGTTTGACAAAATTTAGGGCCAGAAAATCGGGAGATGAAGATGTGTTTTTGGCAATGGATATTGCACGCAAGATTGAAGATGGTTTAGATTTTTATGTGCAGGGCAGGATTCAAGATCAAAACATTAAAAAATGACAAAGGCATGTAGTTCCCGGAAAAATGGTCCCAGTGCACAAAAAAATGAAGGTCGCGCGAAATAGTAGCGGGATGAATGAAAAATAAATGGGATGCATGAAAACTAAAAAGGTTGCGCTAAATACTTGCGAGATTCATGAAATATTAGTGGGATGTGTGAAAAATAAAGGTTGCATGAAATATTGGAGTGGTGTGCGAAATAGAGAAATGAAGTTTTTCACGCAAGAGGTGTTTCGAGATTAGAAGCTCAAAAAATTGCAAAGGAATGAGGTGCACAAAAAATTAGAGCTTTTTGTGAAATCTGATGTTGCGTGAAATAATTTTTATGCACCTAAAAAGGGTTTTTATGCACAGATAGGTGTTTTTCACGCAGTGTCAAAAATGACTATAATTATGAGGTGAACCCCTCTCATTTCATGATGCTCGACACATAGAAGAAATCCCAAGATCTGGTGAATGTAAAATAATATTCTAAGTGAGTTGCGTGAAAAGAAATGATTTTATGAGAAAAGAGGACAGTTTCGTGAAAAAGAGAAAAAGTTGATTGAAAAAAATAGAAGTTTCGCGAAAAAGTTTTTCATGCCAAAATGGAATTTTTATGTGAAAGCAATTTGAATTGAGCTCAAGGTATCCTAAAGGCTACACGAAAAATTTGTGGTCTTCACACATATTTAGCTATGTATATGGGAGTTCCTACCAGCTTCTAGGTAGGAAAGTGAATATTTGTACTTCAGAAAATACAACTGTTCAATTGTAAAGAAGCACTGGAATACTGTAATTTCCAATTTGTGATATGATGGTGCACACGTGCTTGTGGATTGTTTTCCAAGTCCTACTCATTGTATCCTACATCAAAGGATTGTTTTCTAGTGGATTTTGAGGTACTGGATTGTTTCAGTACTATACCAAGGATGTAGCTACTCTTGTTGAGTAGTGAACCTTGCAAATCTTGTGTTCCTGTGGTTGTGTGTGTTATACAGGGAAGAAACTCTTTAACAGGAGTTAAATTTTGTTTCAAAAAGAAGAAAACATAAAAAGAAAAGATATCATTGATTCACCCCCTCCCCCTCTCAGTGATACATGGATCCTGACTGAGAACTTCATGGCTCATGAGGAGATTCAGTGTCCCCAAGAGCGGTACCACCAGGGCTATACCGCGGCAAAGGGATTTCAATAGTTATTTCCTTTACAAGCGACATGATGAAAGAAGATTATTTCCTTAAGAAACAAATATTTGATTAAATTTAACTTAAAAAGAAAATATAAATATGATAAAAAGAAAAACAAACATCTTTCGGAGCCATGTAATCACGCCACTCTTCATCTAATTAAGGACCAATCCCCTCAGTGGTACCACGGTCCAAAATTTCCTTCACCCATTTGGTGACAAGAAATAACTTATCAGTGGAATATATGAGTGTTTACATCTCATTGATTTAAAACCTCACTTAATTGGGGTTGTCCTCAAAATAGATGTTAGTGGATGCCCGGAGATTCCCCAGTCTAGGGATATGTAGCCCTTCGCATAAGTCCATCTAGGCAGTTTCAGCATCACAATATAAACTCCACCATGTCTGGACAGCCTCTGGTCGTAAATATTCAGAATGTGCACCAGAAGGCCGTGAATAGGGTCCTACAACCTGGGACTTCAACTTCTTCCCATCTCCTGCAATCACATATAAAGGATAAGAAAATGAAACTTGTTTCTTTTTAAAAAAATGGAGACTAAATTCCCTCAATAATGTAACTCACTAAATGTTTATGGAGTAGGTCTCTTGACTATGGCAGGCAGATTATATCTAGTAGGCGGCCTCTTTGATGCATTTTGTGCCTCATCATCCTCATCCTAATAATCCGATGAATCATCTCTGGGTGATGATCCTGGTGAATTAGCTCTGGGTGAGTAAGAATCACCTTCCAAATGAAAATACTCTTTCATAATGGTTCTCTTCTTTGACCCCAACCAAGGGACCGGCTGATTCAGTACCCCTTCAGGGTATGATGCTACCCACCTCTCAGCATACCATGTAGTCAATCGACTTGCTTATCCAATAGCTGGTAGATCAAAAACCACCCCGGTGTTCCCCATAGATGTTAGCAACCATATTTGCCAAGAAACCATCAAATGTTTCTCTATCCTAACATTCATAGGAGGGGATACAGTAATTTTCTGCAAACATTTTAATTGATGTGCGAATCTGTATGAAGCATAGGCCTCGCATATAATTACTTCGTCAATCCTCATGGCCAGTGTACCATATCTACATGCCAACATATATGACCTTAACTCCAGGTTGGTTGTTCAATCATCAAAAAATCTCCCTGTTGGTGGATTTCCATAAGGAAAGAAGTGAAACTCCTTGAACTTTCTTAGCCTTATTTTGATATCATAAGAATTGAAGGATAAGGGAGAAATTCCAGAAAAGGACTGAACAGACAGCCAAAAATAACTTCCAAGAACTTGTACCCCGCATGGTACAACATATATCCTGAAGTGAGTGGCGATCCATCCCACTAAAACTTGGAATGGTCCCTCTATTCTTAGAAGATAATTTCCCATATAAACATGAAGTATGCTCCTATTAATCTTTACGAAAACTAGGGTGGCCAACCCAACCATCTTCCTTTCTTCTAGCTTGGCTACAATGATAAAGGTCCCTGACCTCATGCCACCTTTTGAATCCTGAACTGGTAAAAGGTAAACACTGATCCACAAATCCAAAAAGCATGTCAGACAAGTCTTCACTATAATTTTCTTGTTCACTTCATACCCCCACCTATCAAGCTCTCCTACTTCCAAAATTGGCCAAAATGTGCCTAGAGCACCCCTCTTTGCTGCTCAAGGTCAACTAGAAGGATGACTGAAGGAAGGTCCCTCCTCTTTCTTCCTAATAAGAAACATGTCCTTCCACTCCTCTGGATTGATATCTTTTCTGGAGTGGGTTTTTGTGGTGTTGGTATTCTTAAGCTTGTGGGAAATTTTAATTAACTCTCCAGCCAAATCTGGAGTCTTCTACGAATCATTCCATGTCACCTTGGGGGGAATGAATTCATCATACATATCTCCCAAAATTGGAGCCCCTAAAATCTTGTAGACATCCCACAAACTGATACCCACTTCTCCATGAGTTAGATGGAAAGAATTCATTTTCGAGCTCAAACGACTGATTAAATCCATCCCAAAATTATCATTACTATAGATATATGTTTGCCCAGCCCAGACATCTTCATATATTGCAGCTCCCTTTAGATCATCGAAAAACTCTGCACAGGTTTGTCACACCCAATATTCCCATATCCAAGTCGGCTTCACACCTCCTCCAGGACAAAAATCCCAACTCTTTTTCCATCCCATGGATTGTTCCATTTGAGAATTTCAGAAAATAGAGGGATAGAAATGCGACTGCAGCTCAGGCTTGTGAGGCTTCAGATCTAGAGAACATGGGCTATTATGAATTGTGAATGACTTCTCCACTGTTCCAGCATTGGCAGATGATCCTGCAACTGAGAAATTTGCCAAAGAGAAATTGGTGTATGTCTGAAATCAGGAATGAGGAATATAAGTCTTTACCTCTAAAATGTTGACTCCTTGTAGATGACCATGGCCATATAAAGGAAATTAGATTCTCTATGGGAAATTGGAATTATATTTCTTCAGGTACATAGCTAAATCTAGGAGAGTGTTGTCGCATATAACATAATAATCATGGCGGAAAACTTTCATCATGTCATCTATTCTCTTGATGGCCAACTCATCAGCTGATCCAATTCTTCTAGGAGCCATTGAATCTGCACAAAGATCAATCATACTAAACATAAGTAAGTTTTTTTTTTGAAATATTGATGATGAAAAAAAAGTCAAATGCATTAAGGCTCGCAAGTCCCAACTTTGCGCGTAAGCCAATAAGGTCATGCAAGTTTTGTCGCCCTAGTTAGGACGTGCAAGTCAAATACCTTCTACAGAAGCGCGACAAAAATCAAGAAGACCGAAGACCAAAAACCTAAGGTACATGCATGATGAGAGATCGAGTTTCCAAAAGTTGAATGAGTTCATGCAGTAGTGAGCCTGTATATAGAGGCGATCCAGACCACCTGTGCGCCATACATGCGCGACCCAGCATCTGCGCGTCGAACTTGCGCGCCACAGACCCTTTGTTCTCCAGCTTTACCTTAGAGCCATATCCTCTTTCTTTTTCGGATCCAACTATGAGGGGGGGACTTTTTTTGATGCTCCTTTCCATCACAGAGTCTGATGAATGGAAAAGGAGAATACCTTAAGAACAAATATGGTCACCCTTTTAATAACATCAAACATTGACAAAGGCATGGAATATGAACCCATTTGGAGGGAGTCACGCAAGTTTCCTATGCACTGCGCAAGTCACTTGTGTGCCACCTATGTGTCATGCAAGTCACTTTCCCGCCCTATTTTTTGATTCACCCAAGGTTCCCGATGGCCTATAAATATTCCATGTGGGCCCCCATTTCAGGGAAAAATTTCCTAAAACTCAGATTCAAGCTCTGGTCGCCCAAGACTTCAACTCAACTCTTCCGAAAGCTTCTAAGGAATATTTTTTACCTATAATGGAAGAATTGAAGGAGTAGGATAAGGCCTAAGTGTTTAGGATTCATCAACACTTGTGCACCTAAGTGTCCAGACCTCCTTAAAAGTAGAAACACTTGCTCACTGCCCTACCCTTTCAATGAAACTTGTGCACCGCCCTTTTGGAAACATCTTAGGATAATACTAAAGGCTTGAGTTAAGTCTCACCCAATTATTACCCTATATATTCTTCATCACCTAAGTGAACCCATGCTGTGGAAGTAAACCTGTGTGGCTAAGACTTTCATGCCAAATTATTTGTGTGCCTTTATCCAGTTCACCACTCCTCTTTAAGATATTATCCTGTGGACACCTTTTCAAAGACATTTATGTCATGGTTCCTTTGTTGGCTTCCTTATATGAAAGTAATTCTGTGAGAAACTCTCCAAATACCTTGTGACTTAAAAGCATTATGTCACCAGGGTTAGAGGTTTCATATATAACCTCATCCTTTAAGATGAGAAGATCTTTTGATTTTGGGCCTCCTTCTTAAGAGTAAGCCCCATGTCACAAGTCCCCTTAACTTGGGCCTCTTTCTCAGGAGTAATCCCCAAGTCACAAATCCCCTAAACCTGGGCCTCCTTTTCAGGAGTAAGACCTAGTCATAATTCCCCTTAACCTGGGCTGCCTTCTCAGGAGTAAGACCCAATCATAAGTCCCCTTAACCCGAGCCTCTTTCTTAGGAATAATCCCCAATCATAAGTTCCCTTAACCCAGGCCTCCTTCTTAAGAGTAATCCCCAGTCATAAGTTCCCTTATCCTGGGCCTCTATCTCAGGAGTAATCCCCAGGTTAAAACTCCAAATCTCCATAAAATACAAATATATTTATGGACCCTGCTCCTAGGATTATTTCTTGATGTAAGTCCTCGTCTACATTTACTTGGGCAGTCATAAATATGTAATCCCCGCATCATTTCTTGTGACTGCCTCTTTCATGTAATGATCGTCAGGATTACTGATACCTCTTGTTTCTCTCACCGAGTATGACTCACGTGAGCTTAGAATGTAAAGGTAATCATGAAATATCTTTTGGGTCGTTAACCATGCATAAGTCCCATATTTCATTACCTGAACTACATGGACTTTGATATCTGCCTTAAAAGTAGTGTATGTAGGAAGCCTTTCTAAGGTTCAAGCCCATCATTCATTAATTATTTTATGTCCCATATGACTTTAAACTATATCCTTCTTATCAAACTATGTGGGTTTGATTCCTTTTTAATGAGGATATGTAGGTAGTCCATCTGCGGGTATGATCCCAACTTTGAAATAATACATGTCTTTTTGGAGGACAATAAACTTCAAGTGACCCAATGAGTGGATTTAAAACCAGTATGGTCATCATAATGACCAAGTGATTTCTATATAATGTATTGAAGGATACCGTTGACTAATAATCTCTAATACATACGGATGATTATCTATCAAATGAAGAACCTCAAATACATTTAAAAGATTTTCTAAATCCCATACATATCAATCATTGCTTTCTAAATTTAAAGGAAAACTCATTTTCATACTTGGTGAATTTATAAGGATTAGTGAAAATAACATAAATCTATAAGAGATTCCCGAAGATGGAAATAATTCCCCCCAAAAAGGTGTGATGAGCCTGACCTCTCATCCTCTCGACCAATGCAAATTCTTAAGCCTCATAGGTCCACAACTAATGAGCACCTACCTTTGGAAAGTAGGTCCAAATGGATATAGATCATTGGGTTTTCTGGTTCTAAGAATAAACCCGTTAGAAACCGATTGGAAAGTTTGAACCTTAAAAAAACAAGGTCATCCCCATTTCCAGAGGAAACAGAGTGTGTTCATTATGAGGTACCCAAGACCATTGATGATTCTGAAAATGAAATTTCAAAAGGTTCTCTTTCCTTGTAGAATAAACATGAGAATAAAGACATTTTCATCGACCTCACTCCCCATAAATCCCCTACCTCAATACAAAAAACCCTTGGTGTTGGAATTAAAAAACATTGATATAATTTAAAATATTTATATCTTATGGGTATTAAATAATTTATTGTCATTATTTTCAATAACCTCTTTACATACCAGGAATGAAAATTGATTTATATTTTTTGAGAGTGTAAAAATACGAAAGGATGGATATTTCATGATATTAATGGGATTAAATAATCTATTTTTATGTATTATATACTTATATATGATGCCACTAAGACCATAAGGCATTCTCATAATCGATTGAATACTACACTCCTTGAAGTGTTAAAATTAATTTACTTTATACTAGGATCATTTATCCTATATCTAATAATAAATGGGTTAGTGCATTGAAAACTGTTCCTAAAAAACTAGGATAATATTTATTTTAGATGAAGGGATTTAATTGGTTCAAACACATGTGAAAAATAGTTTCTGAGTCTTTATTGACTGTCATCGACTAAATCAAGGCATCAGAAAGGACCACTTTCCTCTACCATTATTGACCAAATGTTAGAAATATTGGCTGGAAAATTGAATTATTTTATCCTTGATGGATATTTAGGTTATTTTTAAATCCATATATACCCCGAGGATTAATAAAAGACAAAATTTACCTATCCATTTGGAACATTTCTACACATAAGGATACCTTTTTTATATGTAGTGATCGTAGTACTTTTTGGGGATGTATATTGGGTATTTTTTATAAGTAACATAAGAATTGTATGGAAGTTTTTTTGTATGCTTTCACAATTTATAGAAGTTACTTTGATGACTTTTTGGTACACCTAGGTTATTTCCTCCCTCATCGCATTGAAAAAGATCTTGTATTAAATTATCAGAAATACTATTTCATGGTCGAGTGGGGGACATTTCTTATGAATGTTATTTAAAATGATAGAATTCTAGTAGATAAATAAAAAATTGAATTAATTTTACCCCTTCTATATCCAAAATGTGTTTTTGATGTGTGATATTTCTTTTTTCATGCTAGTTTTTAACGTTGATTCATTAATGTCATTAGTAAGAGCATACTTCTCTTGCCTGTATTGTTGAAAAAGGATTCTGAATTCTTTTTTTGATAAAATTTTTTAGGATGAATTCCATTCACTAAAAAGGAGTCTCAGATCACCTCCCATAATCCAACAAAAAATGTGGGATATCTCATTCAAAATTATGTGGGGCACCAATAAATTGCAGTTGGGGTAGTTTTATCATAAAGGGTTAAGATGTCTCATCATTTAATTGAATATGTCTCATGTACTGTTGACCCTTTCAGGAAAACTACAAAACCACTAAAAATTTAATTCTTTTTATTATTTTTTCCATTTAATAATTTTTTTCACATCTTATTGTGTAAAAATTCATTGTCTTTCCGGATCATGTTGCCCTTAATTTTCTGCTTAAGAAACTTGAATCTAATCACCACCTCATTCAGTGGATGTTCCTCCTCCAATATTTTTACCACGGTATTTGGGTTGAGTGAGGAGTGTAAAATGTGGTAGTTGAACACGTTATCAAGATTTCCACACCATTGGACTACCGTGTTGACTCATCCCTCCCTATTTGGATAATTATTTCCTCGTGAGAACCATTGTGATGTTATGTACCATACCCATTTGTATGTAGAAATTTTAAATTTTCTAACAGCATCTCGGGTCCTCCCTAATTATAGTACTTCACAGTCCCAGAGACTTAAGAAGGATTCATGATGGTACATTTGGGATGACCCATACTTGTGGATAATTTGTAGGGACCAGGTTATTCATAAGTGTGTCCCAAACCACGAGTTCACCATAGTTTTTTGCTTCTTCCACACTTTGTATTGTGGTGGACACTTTGGAACTCAACACATTACTCGAAACTTCCTTGAATATGTAAATTTTTTGACAACATTATATAGATATACCCAGAGGTTTTTTAAGACATGTACTCAATGTAAATTCAGAGGGAATATCTCCAAGTGGAATGAAATTCCATAACAACCCATGTTATTTTCTGAGATCTTTGATTCATGGGGCATTGAATTCATGGGGCCTTTTCCAAATTCAATTGGGTTTGTCTACATCTTACTAGATGTGGACTATGTTTCAAAATGGGTCGAATAAAATACTATAAGGATCAATACTCTCAATTGGTTGTGGATTTTGTGAGGTCCCATATTTTTAGTAGGTTTGGTTTTCTAGGATACATCATTTGTGATCAAGGTTCTCATTTTTTTCAATCTTAGCATTAAAAAATCTCTATATAAGTATGGGGTTGCTAATATAGTATCTACTTCGCATCACCCCCAAACTAACAGACAAGAATAAATCTAAAATTGAGAAGTCAAATAAATATTTGAAAAAATAGTACAACCCAATACAGAATATTGGAGTTTGTGCTTTGAGGATGCACATTGGGAATACAGTACATCTTTTAAAACCCCAATTTGAAAGTAACCAGATGAGATTTTTTTTATAAAGTCATGTAAGCTCCCAGTGGAGGTATAAAACCATTCATATTGGGTTATTAATCAATGTAATATGAATCTTTCAGAAGCAGGTGAGCATATGATACTATATATTCAAAAGTTGTAATAAATTTGACATGACCCATATGAGAACTCTTTGATATATATATTTAATAAAAATTATATACATGATAATATGATTCATTATAGGAAGTTTCATACTTTTGAGAAGGACCTCATGTATAATTATAGGCTAAAGCTCCACCCCGGTAAGCTTCATTCAAGATGGCTCGGTCCTTATAAAATTATTAATGTTTACCCTTTTGTTTCTATATAGTTTTTTCATGACCAAAGTGGATATAGGTTAAACAGAAATTGGTATAGGCTCAAAAACATCTGTATAGATTTTATAAAGCATCTGGTAGAGTAAATCCCATTATTGGCTGTTGTATATGACACTACATAGTAGAATGTCCCTTCTCCATGAATTTACATATTTTTCTTTTTATTTAAACTTATTTCATTGATTAAAATGTAATTTTTAGGTTCTTGGGAGAGTGGAATAGGATATTTAGCATTTAAAAACAAAAAAATAAAAAATAAAAACAATAAACCAATAAACCAATACAAAAACCTTGTGTTTCCATTTTTTCTTTCCTTTTTTGTTATTTATTTTTTTAAATGATCTTAGAGATAATATATAAACCCATTTTTCATTCATGAGTAAATTGTGTGGTAAATTTATTTATTTTTGGGAAAAAAATCAAATGAATATTAATATGTAAAATTTATCTATACTTTTTTTTTCAAATAATTCTTTGGAGTTTAATGGAATTTTGAAACCCAAGACGCATTAGCACAGAACAATATTTTAATCCCTTACCCAGTAGTCATTATAATCACTTTCTTATATATTCTCCCCAATAATCATTTTCTTGATAGAATCATGTAATGTAGAGAAACTATATATTTACTCGATTCTATTTAAATCCATCAGATTCCATTATACTACACTCATTATAGAGGCCATCGTTCATTGAAAATTATATTGTTTAATTAACCTTTTTTTACACATTGAAATTTTACCCTTATTTAGACTTATAAACCATGAAATTCCTGTTAGGTAATCATATTATAAGAAAATTTATCCCTATCCACCCATCACTTGTGTACATTCTTATTTTATTTTCAGCAACTATGGGTAAGAGTAAGTTTCATGAGAAATATAGGGAACTTTTTATTTTAATGGGTGATTGGAAAGGTTCAAATATGATTTTTAGGTAGTGGGTCCAAAATTATTACTATATCATTTTTTATACATGTTTCCCCATTCCTCTCTAGAAAAAGTTTTCAATAAAAAAACAGTTCTGTACATAAAAAAATACAACAAAAGAATGAAAATAAATGGAGAAAATGGATTTTACACATTATTATTCCATGCATGGTTGTGACCCACAAAAAAGAAACAAAGGGAAGAGTGGTTTGGAACTTATATAATCTATGAGTGGTTGAGTGAGTACATTTATTGTAAACACTTTCTAATTTTTTATAGGTCTACTACGTTAGAGATTAAACACTACTCTTCAACCTCATTTTTTTTAAACCTTAATACATATAAACCATTGAACCTAAGAACTAAATTATGGAAGTAATAATTAGTAGAAAACTATTTTTTATGGCATAGAACTTACAATATTTAAATCAATATTGTAAAATCACAGGAACTCTAGGAAAATATCATGACATCACTTTCATGTGTTCCTTGATTAAAGATGGAAAATATATAGGTGAGTTAGGTTGTAACATGTTTCATCAGTGTAAAAATTAAGTTGAACAAATTTTGAATTCCGATAATAAAAATGAATAAATATTTGAATTCATAAATGACACATGATGAATTTCATTTCAAAAAAAAACAGGGATGTTCTCTCACCTTTGATTTAGGAATGGTACTTGATTAGTATATAAAATTTTTCCTATAAGTATAAAGTATTAGGTGTGGGGCTTTGATTGAACCATGATATAAAATTTATTACCACCCTTATACATTTGTATTACATTCTCTATGGGTTTTATTATCCCGTTGTTAAATCCCTCTCCACTCATTATTTATTTTGAATTAATTTTTTGAAAATTTATTAAAAAGATGCAATTGAACAATGGACCAATTTGAAAGTGTTTAACTATTTATATCATAACAATCACTACCCAAAGTGAAATGTTAAAATTTTATTTTTTTAGGATTATATGATCATTCAGATTCAATTCATATCACCGGACCAATGGATGAATGTGAGAAAAAGGGCCCCAAATGAATCCCACAGGGTAATACATTTTGGATGGCCCAATCTAGACCACCCTTCTGTATTTGGATTTTAACTCGGGCCTCAAGCCTCCAACTGGGAAGATTATACCTCCATTGAGAAACCTCTCCACAAAATTTGAAGATAATTTCATTTATTTCGGTTAGTCAACCATCCAGATGAATGTGGAGGGAAAGTATTCCATTAATAGTCACATATCCTCTTAGATACTTGAATTATTTTTTGTAAAAATTATGATGTAATTTCCCATTAAATCACTCCACCCTTCATTAACATGTTATTTATGACCATAGGGTGGGATTTGAGCTCTTGGGATGATCTTATTCACATTTACGGCTTCCTCCCCTTTCATGGAGTTCTACACTCCTTGTAATCACCCAGGAATGAACGTAATTCGAATACCAAGCTTCAAGTTTGTATTATTTTGAATTATCTTTTTAGTTCAAGGATTTTGTGTTTTTTTCTTAATATTCAATTATTATTTAATTTAATTTATATACTGGTAAGTCATACTCAACTCATATGATCATGTTTGGGGGTACCCATTCTTCTAATGTTTCACTCACTGCTCACCACTTCTTATTCCCCACTTCAATTGTGGTATTGGTGTTGTTCATATTGTTTGATTAAACTATCATAAACAATTATCGGGACATTTAATTTCATGTCATGTTAACACATTAAAATAATATACATACCTTGATAATGCATCTAAATTTCCATGTATTTCCTTGGTATTTTTGGTTATGAAGTCGAACAGAATTCACCCAATAATCAACAGTAACCGATGAATCATTTTTTGTTTCCAACTAAAACCTAGGAGGTATCCTTGTATAAAATAATTAAAATTATAGTTATAGGTGTTACAAACCATGAAATAAAATATATAAACCCTATATCTTGAAGCGGCGAAGGATGAGCATCATGAGATTTCCCTAGGAGATCACTCTTAATGAAATCTATTAATTTTAAATTTTTTTTATTTATTACCTTTATCTATTGGCTTCATAAATTAAAAAATCCCATGTTTTCTAAAACCCCATTCCCTTATTTCATAATCAAAACCATCTATTAAATTTAATGAAATCAGGATCCATCAGAATATGATCTTTGGTTCCTGCTATACAACATAAATTCTAGTAAAAATTTAAAAACTAATTTGAAATACTTGACAACATGATCATATCCTCACAGAGTAGCGACAAATTGAGGCTATATTAGAGGTTAACTCATCACTCCATTGGAGGATCAACCAATCCTCCTTTTTCAGGCACCTAGAACATAGTCAAGTGGACTCATGCACCCAACCAGGATATAGGTTGTCTTCCATGACAAATTATTGAGACATAATATATATACCCCTACCGAACATCATGACATCCCAAATTAAGACTATGGACACTACACCTTTTGATCTAGTATATAAATCAAATAATTGGTGACTGATAATCCTCACCCGGATGAAGTAATATACACTCTTATTTCCCATCTTGAGTTTTGGGTATTCATTAATCCTCAATTAATCCTCATGGAAACCCATATCTAGTGTGGGTGGATCAAATTTTCCCGCCACTAGATTTTGGTAGTCCAATATTTTCCTAATTTAATAGGACTGGTGATCTGCTAAATTATCTGGCCCAAATTGCCTCACAGTGTGGCCCAAAGTTGGGTACCCCAAATAAATACGAGGTTTATAAATATTGGTGTTTCATCCACTTCTTGGAAGGACACACATTTTTGGGTACATCCAACTGAATCTTGGATCTATTACCAGTTGTGAATATCTTATTAGTTAGTTCATCTACCATTTTTTCTTGAATATGTGCAAAAACATCATCACTAATCTCTCCAAGTGAATTAAAATTACTAATGAGAGAGGTACTAACTTTATTGCTTGATGGGATGGGATCAAAGACTCTCTAGGTGTATATATTTCCTAAGAATTACTATTGATGATGTCTATGAAGAATTAATTATATGAACTAGTCCCCACCCTCATATCCATGATATATATGAGTGGATTATGATAATTCACATAAATAGATTAGTACCTAGAAGATTACTTGAAGTATATCAAGTAGTTTTCATGCACATTACCTCTTATAGTCTATGTATGGAGGCCTGTGAATGCAGAAATAACCATTGTTTTACATACTGTGGATCTGTTATCAATCTTCCATTAGAAACCTCATCCTAACAAGCCTTTCCAAATGAAGCGTAAAAAAGAAAAACTTTACACTGAAAATGATATTAAATCCCTCTACTAGGTTCCATCTATAAGGGTTCCCTTCATGGAATAGAATAATATGGTCTACTCCTTCAATTATAAATAGGTTTCGGGGTACTTAATTTGCACCCTAAAGATGGATATTATAATGTTTCTAAAATATCAGAGGCCTTAAGAGGCTAATCTGAAAAAAAAAATCCAACCACTGCTCATACCATAGGGTCCTTTGGTATACCATTAAATAGTGTTTTGCCTTCAAATATTTTCTCCAATTATAGGTATATCATAGGACAGTTGAGTTGGTTAATGTCCCAATATTGGTATCACATGTCTCTATTGACCCCAATAGTGATGATGAGAACACTGAGGAAGAAAGAAGGTCTCTAGAAATGGTACACAAAAGTAAAATGATCAGAGATCCCATAAGATGATCTCTCTCACACATGGAATTATGCATTCCCTCCTAACAAAATGATTACTCCCTTTGGCCACCACTGCTCAACCAAACACTAAATCTTCATCATATCATTCAAAATCCTAAAATGGAAGGAACCGATGACACCATGGAAATTATATTTCCCCGCTATTTAGAAAAAATTTTCTAAAATAACAATAAATTTATTCCCCATAAGTTGGGAGAAGTACTAAGGTTATGATACTTCTTGGAATATACCAATGAAGTGGGATAGGAATATACTTATGTTAATGATTTTAGGCTTTCATAATGTTACAAAGTGTTTGAAAATGATTTATTCCATGATTCTTGTTGAGTAACCTCTAGCTGATTTTGGAGAGGAAGAGGTAGGCATTAGACTGTAATGAAAACTTCACAGTCCAATTCTTCATATAAGACTATCCATTGTGTTGAAACAATGTAGAAATCCCCGCATAGGGTGTGACAAAAATGGTACCCACTTCCCACATCGTCGTGTATTCCCACATAACCAACTATATTGGTTGATCATGTGTCTCAACCTTAAAAACATAGAGCTCAATAACAACTAACCATGGAAAAACCATAGCTGTAAATTTCCCAACCTGAGCCATCCAGTCAACAACAGAACATTAAAATCACCATTTAGGCCCCATCAACTCAATCAACCACCCCCATTGTGTTCCCTATCGAATAAATTCCCTTGGAAAGTATAAATATTCCCATTTTGGTGAATTATTATGTGTTGAAGAACCTTGCTAGAATACCAGTGAGGATCTCAATCTATGAAATACTCCACCTATAGAAAGAGATCCTTGAGGATATTATCATTTACTTGAAGATACCTATCCAATTCTAGACTGAGGTAAATTCCATTGAGTCCAATAATGAATAGGTAGAAAAGAATGAAGAATAGAAATCCATCATTTCTATCTCTGAGGAAGGCTCGGCTTACACCACCTAGTTGAACTTATGTTCACTGTATGTCATAAGCCATTTCAATATCCTCTATATCTACTATTGTGTAGTGATTGTTGGATTTGGGAATAATCTCATCCTGACTTGGATCCTCGACAAGGTGGGGATCAAATATTTTGATCTAACCCCTTCCAACCTAAAAATTTGAGGGTATTAAAAGAGTAGGTAAAAACTATGTTGAAGGATCTAGTTGAAGACCAAATTCAATTTCATGGTAGAAAGAAGCAAGATTAAGGCTGTCTGATAGGGAACCATCAACAATTCCTTATGGGTATGTCCATGGATTTTTTTTTGAAGTGCTCCATTCATTATATCAAAAGTTCCTTAAATTCAGCCTCAATCATTGTGTATGGGAACATAATTACGATTCTTCTCTATTAAACTCTTCTAAATCCTACTAACTCTATGTTGGGAACTAAAAAAGGGAGGGGTAAACCTCATACTACTATAGTAGAGCATATCAAAACCCCCAAAATCAGATATCCACATCACCAGATCCATCCACATATTTTACAGATATTTCTATCCTGGAGATCCATGAGTTCAATCCCATAACCCATGCCTTTTGTTTTATTTCACAGTCCCCAAGAAGACTAAATTATAAAAAAAATTCTTGTATTCCTGCTTAGGGTATATAAGGTTGAAGCTATGAAATCCTACTCTTCTCATGTACTAGATGGTCTTCCCACTAGCCACTAACCAACGATGATGTTGGATGTTCTGGAATGTGGGATTGAACCAATAGAGTTTGAACCACCATTACTATTTCAATTTTAGAAATAGACATGGCCTCTAAGAAACATAGAATGGGATACTCATCTCTTTTTCGGATGGCATTCACATATAATTAATTCTCTATCAAGGATTGAATGCCTACTCAAGACGATGACATCATCTCTTTTTGATCTCCTGGTTCAAAGATGCTACCTCCTTCATCTAATCATTATTCTTCAGATAGAGAAGAGAATTTGGGAGGTGCTCCTTCTTCTTTTGAGGAAGTCCTATCAAATAATATTGATGATTTGACCCAGATAAATCTTGACATCGAGGAATATCTATAGAAAAAATCATTAGTGTGGTTATGTCTCTAGAGGAGTAGTATAAGTTTTTGGATTTATTCAAATTGAAGACTACAAAAAACAGTACATTAGAGAGGGTTGTTTAGAGGGGTTATGCACAACCCCCTATAAATTCATTTTCTGTAACATTAGAGGGGGTTCTGTAGAACCCCCTCTAATCATCAAATGAACCCCAACTAAAAAGTTTAGCATTTTTTTTAATATATAGTTTTATATTAAATACAATTATGTTAAAACTGTCGCTATTTTAATAATTAATGGTGCTATATATTTAGTTATAGGTACTATGTATTTGGTTAGAGGAATTATATACATACATACATACATACATACATAAATACATACATACATACATACATACATACATACATACATACATACATACATACATACATACATACATACATACATATATACATACATACACACATACTTACATACAAACATACATACATACAAATATATATATATTTAGTTGGACTTTAGAGGCGTTATATGTGTGTGTGTGTGTGTGTTATACGAAATTTGTTTTTTTTAAGAAAATAGTGGGGGTTCAAAACCCCCTCTAATGTAAGAGATAAGAGGGGTTGTAAACCCCTACTATTTTCTTTATAAAAATTCATAATATATATATAGTATATATACATATATGAATGTATTTATAAAATGTATAATATAATATATTAATATAAATATGTAATATATATATATATAATTTAATTGTGTACATATAAATATAATATGTATATATATATATATATATTTAAAAAATATATTTGGGTAATATATATATGTGTGTGTGTGTGTCTTCAAAAAAATAAAAAAAATAAATAAATATATAAATACACATTTGTGTTTGTGTGTGTTTGATGTAAATGTATTTATAAATACATACATACATAATTTTATTTAAATATATGTAAATATATAATTTATAGAGGTGTGAAGAATATATATATATATATATATATATATATATATATTTATATAAATATAGATTCATTATATTTATTTAATTTATTTAAATATATTATGAAAATATTGTTTATATTAATAAAATTATTAATATATATAAATACAATAATATATAAATTATATGTGTAAATTTGTTAATATATATATGTTTATTAATATATATGTATTTTTTAAAAAACTTATTATATGTAATTAAATATATTATGAAAATAATTTATATTTTAATAAACTTCTCAGTATATATAAATAAAATAATATAAGTATTTTATAAAAAAAAGTCCCTTGGTGTAGTGGTTTCGGCGCAGGACGTGTGTTTATGTGATGCTGGGTTTGATTCTCGATGGCTTCTTCATTTTAGAAGCCCCTCCGAATATGGGGACCTGAGAGGAGATCAGGCACTGGATCGGGACACTCGTAGAGGAGACCGGTGGCGGGGCTGGACCGGGACCCGACACGCAATGCGGAGACCGGGGGACAAGACACAGACCGGAAGACCAAGACATGTAAGGCACAGACTGGGGTACGGGACACAGATGGGGGGACTGGGACATGCAAGGCAGACATGGATGGGAGGACCTGGACATGCAAGGTAGACAAATGCAATAGACTAGGGGGCGAGACAAAAAGACGGGGGGGGGAACAGGGAGAATGGGAGAGACATGCACAGGTAGGATACCAACATAGGAGTACTGGGGATATGAGGGATGGACAATGGGTGATGCACATTAGGAAATGAGGGGGACTGGAGGGAATGGGGAACAGTCCAGGAGGAGCCGAATGGGGATTTTTCTAAAAAAGAAGAGATGCATTAGGGGAGGTTGTCTAAAATTGCCCCTAATGCAGTCTACAATTAGGGGTGGTTTAACCTGCCCCTAATACATCTTTTAGAGGCGGTTTGGGTTATAACGACCTCTAATGAAAACATTTTCTGATAAATATTTGACAACATTAGAGGGGGTTTAAACCCCTTCTAATTTAATCTCCGCTTAATACATCACATATTTACCAGCGCTTCTTAAAAACCACCTCTACTAACAGTAGGTGGGAACATTAGTGGTGGTTCCTCATAACCACGACTAATGTCTTTAGAAGGGGTTATAACCCCTTCTAGTGTCAGAAATAACCCCTTCTATAGTGGTCATTTTTTTGTAGTGGAACTATGACACATTCACTTGGAGAAACAAGGAAATTCTCTAGATCAGCACCCAGTTTTTAGATAATCATTATAACATCCCAATTAAGTAAATAATAATATATTTTCATATCTATATCTGTTTATAAATGAGATATTTTTGTAGATGCTTAAAATGAGAATAAATCCAATCTTAAGCATAAAATACTCTAATATTTTCAAAAGATTGTTTTACCGCAGTTTGATGGTGAACCATTTTTAAATCTAAATTTTGAAAATTTTATAAGCTCTATATGTCAAAATAAACTTATTATTTGGAATTGGGACATTTAAATTTACTTTCGATAAAGTTTTGGTATTTTTCTGATGATGTTCATTTTTTTAATGAATAGTGAAAAATACTGCATTTTACTTCAAACCTGCTTTTTCATGTAATTTAATTATATGGATAGATTATATTTTTAATTGGTTTTAAAGTTTAATTAGAATATATGTTTACCATGTAATCCAATGGTGGTATTAGAATTAATTTCACTTTTAAATTGGACATAAACAGTTATCAATCTTTTGATAGATATTGTTTCTTAAAAACACTCGATTTGTTTTGACAACAAGAATTATATTAAAATTAATTACTGCAATTTCTGTGTTTGGAATTTGATAAAATGGATTCTATATTTGGAATCAGAAGGTCCAAATTATGTAATTAAGACTCTTCTGTTTTTTGGACATTATAAATAGTAATGACAACAATTATCTTTAATTTTCATGATTAAATAGTAATCTGGTGGTTAAGGGTAAAACAATAATATCATAATAATATAAAATGACCCCAACATGCATCCAAATCCATTTTTTGTGTCATGGCCGACCATGGGATTCCTTGTTCCAACTTAGGGACCCCATGGAATCACTTTTGTGTGATAGTGATCGTTTATCATATTATTCTTAAAAGAAAGGAAAATATAACCAATCTATGTAACCCCTAAGTAAAAAAATTTTAATTTTGTTTACATAAATTATATATAAAACTATAAATAGTAATTGGGAATATAAATATATTTCCTACATCATGGTATTTTTTTTATAAATTTTATATATTAAATAAATTTATTTATTTATGACACCATGATGATGTAGTCATTACCTCATTAATGAACGATTTAAATAAAATGAAGTGATAATGTAAAATATAAGACTTAAACTTGTCTAAAACCTATTGGATGGGTGTATTTCGAACCATTATCACCACATCCTAGAAATATATCATTTTGGAACCTTTAAAATCCGAAAACCATTTTATAATAAAGTAACATTTCAAGACTTTCCAAAAGTGACCATCCTCCCTCTTATTAAAGGCCCCCACCTCTACCCCCTTACCCACACCTCTTGAACACTTGGTTCATCCAACCCCTACTCATATTATCTCTACACATTCCTCTCTTACTCCTAGAAGCCTCACATTGGGAGGAAGTATTCCCAAGGAAGCCTTTGTCTCAAATCAAAAAGAGTTACCCGATTTAGAGGTAATGTCTTCTCTCGAGTTTCTTCCTTTTATTTTCCTTCTTCACTCACCACTATCTTTTTATTATTTGATCCCATAATAACACAAGTATCTTCAATATACTATAATTTTTTTATGAAAATGATTTTTCCTACACTTACACACACCTCCGTCTAATGGTTAAAGAATATACTGTTTTGTGGGTGGTGAATTACTGCCTCACGAAATGATGATTGTTCGATCTTCTTTTAACACCTTTCATGGTGTCCGCTAAGATGTCACTGTATTTATATATGATATATATTATGTTTATTTTTTCTTTATGCTTCTGTATTTTTTTTATATAGAAAACCTTTATGGTTTCCATTATGTGTAAACACGATAATTTCATTTGAGGAAGTGCGGACTACCGCCCCCTCAAAGTGATATGACTCATTCATACCATATGTGGTATGTATAAAGGATAGGTTTAATGATATTATATATGATAAAATACTAGAATTATAATACTACTATGTATCATTATGTTTTAATTCCATTAAATATGAAATAGAAATGGAAGTAGCCTTCATGCGTACGTACGGATTACCGTCTCCGTGAACGGTGCATTTCATTTCTTACCTCTAAATGTTATGTACTATTATAAATACATGTATATGCTGGATATATAATATATATTATATCTAAATAATGAATATTATTCTGGATATAATGAACCTTTTACCACATGAAAAACATTTAATTATAAGAAGTCCATTTTTGACTTAAGTACCAAATATCAACAAAACAAACATTATTAACTTAAATGATTACATGATGTTTATAACATGGAAATGAGTGATATAAAAGGAATATTAAACTTGAAAAATCACCATAAGCAAGTAAAAAAATTAACTTTGGTTTATTATTTAGGAGATTAAATAACGATCGAGTCAAGTCGGACACGAGGTAAGGGACTTCGTCTCAATCTCCTTTCATTAAGGCATATTTTGTTTTAATACAATACTTTCTTCTATACACTATATAAAAACTTTGACTTTTCATTTCATTAAAAGGGAATATTTTTCTACAAATAATTTTACTAAACGACAAAAATGAATGTTTCTTTTAACGTACGTAGTGACAATGACCTTTCCGCCACCGTGAGTATTATTTGATCTTTGGATTCCTCAACAAGCCATAATGTTTTTAAAAGAAAAGAAATACGATATACTCTATTTTGTATTTTTGTATTGAAAATGGTTTTGATGATGGATTTCATATATCAATATATTTAAGTGATATATTATGATTGAAATGTGAAAATGTTTTCTTTCCTTTATATTTTTTCTATGTCTTATGATTTTATAATGGTTCTTGGACATTTGACGGGTGGTTACGTGATAAACCAAATGACGGGTGGTGCCGTGAATACTTGGATGGGTGTTTAAATTATAACCTCCAATGCATTGGGTATGGAAGTCGGCCGTATGGCTACTCAATTTAGTGATATGTGGAAGTCGACCGTATGGTTATTCCATTTAAGTATGTTTATATTTCAAGTTACCTTTATATGTTATGGGTTCTTTATATTAGTTTTATGGTGATCTTTTGGTTACAAAAGGGTAAGAAATGATATTTTATTCAGTGAGGAGTATTTAATACTTCATATAAGAAAAAAGTATTACTTATGATTTGGTATTCGTGGTTTACTTGTCATTTTGAAAAACTAATAGTTTCCTTCTTTCTGTATTCCTTACTAAGATTTTTATGCTCATCCCAAGTTTTTGAAATGTTTTTCATAGGACATAAAGTGGAATAGGGTCAAGGATGGGATCATGGAAAGTCATGCTGTCTAAAACATGGAATAGTACATGACTCTTTTTTTCAAGTGTTTTTATTTTATGAAAAAATGGAAACTGAGTAGAAGTATCTACTTTGTAACTTTTGAGATATAATAGTTATGGCCTAATTATCTAAAACTCTAAACCTGAAAAGATCCTCAATGTGAATTATTCATTTAATTCAAGATTGTGTAATGTTTTAAGGCTGTGTCCTTATAGTTGGTATCAGAGGTCGGTTTAGACAACTTTAGGAGTTAGAATATTGCTAAATTCATGTCTATAAATTAATTTATGGTATGATTGAAATGATATAGCAATTAAAGATTACCATGTTTCTTAACCTATGATATTTCTGTGTTCAGAATGGTTTTCCACAGAGGAAACAACGCAGATATGTTGGGACGACATCATGAGGAAAACAGCCTTCCAAATCAGCAACCTGAGATGGTCGGAATCGGAACTGAACAGTTTTTTGCAGTGATGACACAGTTGACTCAGGCTATAAATGGTGGTGGTATCCATACACGAGATCAGCTAGATCAACCACAGAGGAATATTTCAGTAGTGGAGCATTTTATGAAGCAATATCCCCCATAATTCAGAGGATCGTCTTACCCTATGCTAGAATAAGGGTGGATTAAAGCACTGGAGAAGATTTTTTATTTCATGGGGTTTTCAGAACATCAAAAGGTTAGTCTCACTGTTTACCATGTTGAAGGTGAAGCTGATCAGTGGCGGTCGATGGTGAAAAATATGAGGGATAGTGAAATGATTGATGATCTTGACTAGGATAAATTAAAAGGTATGTTCCTTAAGAAAAATTTTCATAAGGTTGTTTGTCTTTGGATGGAAAAACATTTTCTAGAATTGAGGTAGGAGGATTACTAAGTGGATACTTATGAAGAAAAGTTCACTCGACTAGAAAGGTGTGCTCCAAATTTCATACGAGATCTTGATAGTAAAATCAACCATTTTTACTCAGGATTAAAGCCAAAATATTGAAGAGAATTAGATTCTCATGAGTACAGTTAGGAAAAACTTGTTTGATATTTGGAGAAGGTGGAAATAGAGTTTGCCGATGATTAGGTTTTCTTTGACAAACAACAGAATAAGAGGTCCAGTTGGCAGGCAAAGGGAAAGAATTCATCAAAGAAACCTGGAGGTAAGAAAACCAAATATCTATCCTGTGATAAGTGTGGTAAAATTCATCCTGGAGAATTTTTATCCAAGTCTGGAAAGTACTTTCAATGTGGTAAGTCTAGTCATATTAATCGTAACTGTAAAAAAGATGGTCAAGCAGGCAATGAAAAGCCAGTGGTAAGTTGTTTTAAGTGTAATAAAATGGGTCATTATGTAAATGAGTGTCTAAAAAAGAACTTAACTGAGGTAAAGTAGTCAGATTACAGGTATAAAGGGGTGTTTAAATCCTTTGAAACTACTTCAGTAGATGTTAGGCCATCGAATGAAGTAGTATCAGGTATACTGTTTGTTTGTTCAGATTATACCAATGTGTTGTTTGATTCAGGGTCTACACATTCTTTCATTTTTGATAATTTTTCTAGTAAATTGGGAATTCCATCTCAAGATTTAAATAATGAACTTATGGTAAAAACTCTAGGGGGAACATTGAGACAAAAATAAATTATAAGAACCTTCTTATCCTTGTGCGCAGAAAGAGTCTAGTAAAAAAACTTATTGTTTTGCCTCTAGTAGAGTTTTATGTTATTTTGGGCATGAATTGGATTTGTATTTATCATGCTATGATTGACTGTAGAGCTAAAGATGTTTCTTTTTAGATATATTTTCAGTTTGTGTAAAATAATGAACCCTTACTTTGGATAACATATCAGGAAGTTGAGAAACTAGTAAACTATGGAAATGAATGTTACCTTACACATATTGTTGAAAACAAAAGAACTGTTCAGATAAATGATGTGATAGTGTTAAATGAGTATCTTGATGTTTTTTCTGATGAGTTTCCTGTTATTATACATGATCAGGAAGTTGAATTTACTGTTGACTTAGTTTCTAATTCTAAGCCAATTTCAAAACCCCCTTATCGAATGGATGAAGTTGAACTTTTAGTGTTAAAGAAGAAATTGAAGGAGTTATTAGATAAAGGTTTCATTCGACCTAACACATCACCATGGGGTGCTCCTATCTTGTTTGTTAAATAGAAAGATAGTTCAATGAGACTTTTCATTGATTATAGAGCATTTAATAACATCACTGTTAAGAACAAGTATCCTTTGCCTCATATCAATGATTCGTTTGATCATCTCCAGGGAGCTCGGTAATTTTTGAAGATTGACTTGATGTCGGGGTACCATCAGTTGAAAGTAAAAGGAGACATTCCAAAGACCTCTTTTTGTACTATATATGGCCACTATGAATTTTTAGTTATGCATTTTGGGTTAACCAATGCACCTGATGTATTCATGGACCTTATGAATAGAATTTTCCATGACTTCTTGGATAAGTTTGTGGTTGTGTTAATTGATGAAATTTTTGTTTATTCAAAAAGTAAAGAGGAACATGAAAGTCATTTAAGGGTTGTCCTGAAAACCTTAAAATAAAAGAAACTATATGGAAAATTCAGCAAGTGTGAGTTTTGGTTACAACAAATTTCTTTCCTTGGTTACATTGTTTCAAAAAAAATGGCATAATAGTTGATCCTCCTAAAAAAAATTTGTTGAAGAATGTCCCGGATTAACAAATATAATCGATATTCGTAGTTTTCTTGGTTTGGAAGGTTATTACCAGAGATTTGTTGAAAAATTGTCACGGTTATCTAGTCTAATGACTAAGTTAACTTGAAATGGTGTTAAGTTCATTTGGACAAAAGAATGTGATGATTGTTTTTTGGAATTGAAAAGAAGATTGGTGAATGCTCCAGTTTTGCATTGCCTTCCAAAAATGGTGAGTTGTTTATCTACAGTGATTCTTTGTTGAAAGGACTTGGTTGTGTCCTTATGAAGAATGATCAGGTAATTTCTTATGCTTCACGTCAGTTGAAAACTCATGTGTTAAATTACCCTACACATGATTTGAAATTAGCTATTGTTGTTTTTGCTTTAAAAATTTGGAGGCATCATTTGTATGGTGTAAAGTGTGAAATATATACTTATCACAAAAGTATAAAGTATATATTCACTCAGAAAGAGTTGAACATGAGACATATGAGATGGATGGAATTAATCAAGGATTACGATTGTACAATTCATTACAATCTTGGAAAAGCAAATAAAGTGGTTGATGCTTTGAGTCGAAAAAGTAATGCTTCATTAACCATACTATGTTTGGAATGAGATCCTTTGGTTTCAGATTTTCTTAATTTTGGAATAGAAGTTGTTGGTGAAGGATGTTCTTCTTTTTTGTTTTAGGTGTCAGTGAGATCATCTTTATCAGACAGAATTAAGAAAGCACAGAAGAAAGACAGTGAGTTGTAGAAAAAGGTAGAGTTGGTTCAGAAGGGTAAGTTGCCTGAATTCAACATTGATAATGATTGTGTTTTGAGTTTTGGGAAGAGATTATGTGTGCCTTGTGATTCACAGTTCAAGAATGAGTTGTTATGTGAGACTCATAGTTCCCCATTTTCAGTTCATCCTAGAAGTACTAAGATGTACAGAGATATGTGGGAGTATTACTGGTGGGATGGAAGGAAAATAGATATTACTGATTTTACTGTGATGTGTTTGACTTGTCAACAGGTTAAAGTATAGTGAAATTTACCGAAAGGGATGCTTTAGTCATTATTGGTTCTAGAGTGGAAATGGGAAAATATATCCATGGACTATGTTATGGGATTGACAAAGACATCTTGAGGTAATAATGCAATCTAGGTATTGTTGATCTATTGACTACATCTGCTCATTTCCTTCCTAATCGAGATACATTCTCTCTAGATAAACTTTCTTGGTTGTATAATAATGTGATAGTCAAGTTACATGGAGTTCCATTCTCCATTGTATCTGATCGTGATCCTAGGTTTACTTCTAACTTTTGGAAAGGCCTTCAGAAGTCAATAGGTACTGAATTAAATTTTAGTACAGCTTTTCATCCACAATCAGATGGGTAGTAAGAACGTAAAATTCATACCATGAAGGATATGTTATGTGCTTGCACGATGTATTACTAGGGAATTTGGAACCAAAATCTTTATTTGGTTAAATTTTCTTCTACTAATAGTTTTCATTACAGTATAAAGATGGCTCTGTTTGAGGCATTATATAGAAAGCGGTGTCGAACTCCAGCTTTTTGGGATGAATTAGGGGAAAGGAAGCTGATGGGACCAGAATTGGTAGAAGAGATTGTAGAAAAAGTTCAGCTGATATAGAAACACATGAGAACAGCTCAGAGCCGGCAGAAAGGTAATGAGGACAATATGAGGAAGGATCTCTCTTTTGAGGTAGGTGATCAAGTCTTTCTCAAAGTTTCTCCATGGAAAAGTGTGATTCATTTTGGTAAGAAATGAAATATGAGTCCAAGGTTCATTGGACCTTATGAAATCCTAGAGAAAGTTGGATCAGTTTTATATAGAGTGGCATTACCTCCAAGTTTTTCCTAGGTACACAATGTTTTTCATGTTTCAATGTTGAGAAAGTATATGTTAGATCTATGTCATGTCTTGAGTCCAGAGGTAGTTCAGCTGCAAGAGAATCCATCTTATGAGGAACAAATTATCCAGATTCTTGACCACAGGGTGCAAGTGTTGTGGAATAAGGTGATTCATCAATTATAGGTTCTATGGAAAAACCATACAGTTGAAGAGGCAATATGGGAATCCAAAAATGCAATGAGGGATAAATACCCCCACTTATTCGATAAGTAAATAAATTATGGGGATGCAATTTCATAAAGGGGGAAAGATGTAACATTCCAAGTAAAGAATAATAGATTTTAATATCTATGTCTATTTATGAATTATATAGTGTTTTAGATTCTTAAAATGAGAATAAATCCAATCTTAAGCATAGAGTACTCTAATATTTTTAAAATATTATTTTAACGCCTTTTGATAGAGAACCATTTTTAAATATAACTTTTGACAATTTTATAAGCTCCATATGTAAAAATAAACTTATTATTTGGAATTGGGACATTTAAATTTACTTTGGATAATTTTTTGGTATTTTTCATACAATGTTTAATTTTTTTAATGAATAGTGAAAATTACTGCATTTTACTTTAAAGCTGTGTTTTCATCTAATTTAATTATATGGTTAGATTATCTTTTTAATTGGTTTTTAAGTGTAATTAGAATATATTTTTACCATTTAATTAAATGGTGGTAATTATAATAAATTTCACTTTGAAATTGGATATAAAGAATTATCAATCTTTTGAGAGATATTGTTTCTTAAAAACACGCTATTGGTTTTGACAATGAGAATTATTTTTAAATTAATTACTGAAATTTCTTTGTTTGGAATTGGGTAAAATGGATTCCATATTTGGAATCAAAATTTCCAAATTATGTAATTAAGACTCTTTTGTTTTTGGACATTATGAATAGTAACGACAACAATTATCTTTAATTATCATGATTAATTAGTAATCAGGTGGTTAAGGGTAATAAAATAATATCATAATAATATAAAATTACCACAAAATGTGTCCAAATCCTTTTGGTTGTGTCATGGCCGACCATGGTATTCCTTGTGCCAACTTAGGGACCCCATGTAATCACTTTTGTGTGATAGTGACATTTTATCATATTATTTTTAAAGAAATGAAAATATAACCAAACTTTGTAACACCTAAGTAAAACAATTTTAATATTGTTTACATAAATGATCTCTTATGCTATAAATATTCATTGGACTGGAAAAAATATTTCCTATATCATGGTATTTTTTTTTCAATTTTTAGACATTAAATAAATATATTTATTTATGAGATCATGATGATGCATTGATTACCTCATTAATTAACGGTTTAAATGGAATGAAAAGATAATGTAAAATATAATACTTACACTTTTAAAAAACTTTTATACGGCTGGATTTAGAACCCTTATCACCTTATCCTCTAAATATATCATTGTGGGACCTTTAAAATCCAAAAACCATTTTATAATTATGTAACATTTCAAGACTTTCCAAAAGTGACCCTCCTCCCTCTTATAAAAGGCCCCAACCTCTACCCCCTTACCCACTTCTCTCAAGACATTGGATCATCCAACCTCTGCTCATATTATCTCTACACATCCCTATATTACTCCTAGAAGCCTCACATTGGGCATAATTCTTCCCAAGGAATCCTTTGTCTCAAATCAAAAAGAGTTACCCGATTTAGAAGTAGTGTCTTCTCTCGAGTTTCTTTCATTTATTTTCCTTCTTCAGTAACCACTATCTTCTTATTATTTGATCCCATAATAACACCAGTATCCATAATATACTAGGATTTTGTTATGAAAATGATTCTACCTACACTTACACGCACCTCTGTCTAATGGTTAAAGAACATACTGTTTCTGTGGGTGGAGTATTACTACCTCACGAAACGATGATTGTTAAATCTTCTTTTATAACCTTTCATGGTGGCCATTAAGATGTCACTGTATTTATATATGATATATATTATGTTTATGTTTTCTTTTTTTCTTCTGTATTTTTTTAATATAGAAAACGTTTATCGTTTCCATTATGTGTAAACATGAGAATTTCATTTGAGGAAGTGTGAACTACCGCCCCCTAAACGTGATATGACTCTTTCATACCATATGTGGTACGTATAAAGGATAGGATTAATAGTTTATATGTGATACAATACTGGAATTATAATACTACTATGTATCATTATGTTTTAATTCCATTACATATGAAATAGAAATGGAAGTAGCATTCATGCGTACGTACGACTTACCATCTCCATGAACGGTACATTTAATTTCTTACCTCTAAATGTTATATAATATTATAAATACATATATATGATGGATATATAATATATATGATATCCAAATCATGAATATAATTCTAGATATAATGAACCTTTGACCACCTGAACACCATGTAATTATAAGATTTCTATTTTTGTCTTAAGTACCAAATATCGACAAAACGAACATTATTAACTTAAATGATTACATAATATTTATAACATGGAAATGAGTGATATAAAATGAATAATAAACTTGAAAAAGGTTCTTATGAAAGTTGAAATTAACTTTAGTTTATTATTTAAGAGATTAAAGAACGATCGGGTCAAGTCGGACACGAGGTAAGGGTCTTCATCTCAATCTCCTTTCATTGAGGCATATTTTGTTTTAATAGAAGAATTTCTTTTATACGTTGTATAAACACCTTTGACTTTTCATTTCATTCAAAGGAAATCTTTTTCTAAGAAGCATTTTACTAAAAGAAAAAAATTATTTTTCTTTTAACGTACGCGGTGACAATGACATTTCCACCACCGCGAGTATTATTTGATCTTTGGATTCCTCAAAAAGTTGTAATGTTGTTAAAAGAAAATAAATACCATATAATCTATTATGTATTTTGGTTTTGAAAATGGTTTTTATGATGGATTTGTTATATCAATATATTTAAGTGATATATTGTGATTTAAATGTGGAAATGTTTTTATTCATTTATATTTGTTTTATGTATTATGATTTTATTGTGGTACTTGTACATTTGACGATTGGTTACCTAATAAACCAAATGAAGGGAGGTGCCGTGAATACCAGGACGGGTGGTTATGTTATAACCTCCAATGCATTTGGTATGGAAGTCAGCCATATAGCAAGTACATTTAGTGATATGTATGGAAGTTGACCGTATGGTTATTCCATTTAAGTATGTTTATGTTCCAAGTTACCATTATATGTTATGTGTTCTTTATATGGGTTTTATGGTGATCGTTTGGTTATAATAGGGTAAGAAATGATATTGTATTCAGTGAAGAGTGTTTACTACTTCATATAGGTGGAAAGTATTACTTATTATTAGGTATTCATGGTTTACAAGTCATTTTGAAAAACTAATAGTTTCCTTCTTTGTGTATTCCTTAATGAGATTTTTATGCTCATCCCAAGTTTTTGAAATATTTTTCACTGGACATAATGTGTAATAGGGTCAAGGATGGGATCAAGGAAATTCATGCTGTCTAAAACATGAAACTAGACATGAATCTTTTTTTCAAGAGTTTTTATTTTATGAAAAAAATCAAAATTGAGTAGAAGTGTATACTTTGTAACTTTTGAGATGTAATAATTATGGACTAATTCTATAAAACTCTAAACCAGAGATCGTCAATGTGAATTATTTATTTAATTCAATATTATGTAATATTTTAAGGCCATGTCTTTATAATCATCTTAGATACCTAGTGGGAGACTAAGGATTCATACTACCTCTTAGAGAAAAGTAACCTTCACAAGGTTCGATGGTTGAGTCTAAAGTTCACAAGTTGATCATGACCAAAAAATTTTGGGAGGTCTAATACTCAAAATGGCTAACCAACATCATCCCCGTCAAAAAGAAGAATAGGTATATCATAATCTATATTGAAATGTAGGATCTCAACTATCACTGCACAAAGGGTGATTTTCCCCATCTAATGATATTGTTGTTGATCGAAACCACAATTGGTTTCCCAGAACATTCCTTCATGGATGGATACTATGGAAATATTTATATCTAGAAGTACTATGAAAATAGAGAATCCATGACCATCAAAACTCCCCAAGGAACCTTTTTCAACCAACTAATGCCCTTCAGTTTGAATAATGATATATATACCAACCAACAGTCTAAGAATCATATCTTTAAATATCTCTATGAGACATTATTGGAGTGTTATGTGGATAATTTTGTGATTAAATATCACTGACATTAGGACCATCTCAAATATCTTGAGAAAGTTCTCGACTTCCTCTTATCCCATGATTAGAAGTTGAATCCCCAAGAATTTGAATTTGAGGATACCTATAGAAATTTACATAGCATAATCATTTAATATAGATTAATTGAGATCAATCTAGATGATATCAACGCTATAACCTAAATTCCTCCCACACAAAAACACTATGAGTTGTGGTGCCTCCAAGTTCACCTGACCTAAATTCAAATATTTATTCCGAACATGGATCGAAATAGAAAGAAATTTTTAATGATCATGATGAAAGGAACTGTAACACCCTGAGATTTGGTGAAATATTATTTTCTAATTAGTTTAATCTTTTTTATATTTTTCATTTTACACAACTCCAAAAACAGTTTATTTTATATTAAATCACTATGTTTGTCTTGCGTTATACACAACACCAAGTTAATTGTTCACTGCATACAATAGACATTTTATATTTCTCTACACAGAATAATGAGGTTATCTTTCATTACACAATAATCACTTTCCTTAATGTATTTCATAACACATAAGACCAAGTTTTAACGAACAATAATTTATTATTAAAATAATATTATTTAATATAATAAGATATAACCTAGCTGTTAAATTAGTTGTTATGATTAGTATTAAATAACATATTAAAATATATAATTTACACAAATATAAGATTAATTCATAGGTAACCCATTATTAAAAATGAAAATATAAGAACCAATTGAATATAAAGGACTTATTTTTATTTTTATGCTCTTAATGGTGTTTTGTGTTAATAAATTTAATTAATCATAAATAGTTAGTTATATTAATGTAATATCTATGTTATATATTAAATAAAATATTTTCAAATTCATAAAATATATTTTATATACATAATATAATGAGAAACACAATTTTATGCATAAAAATCTATATTTTTATAAAGGTATTTTTACAGCCTTTTAATAGAGACCGCATTTTAAATCCAATTATTGAAACTTTTATAGATTTAATATTTAAAAATAAAATTCATATTTAAAATAAAATCATAAAAAATAGTTTAGGATTAATTTTTTGTATTTTTTCATAAGGTTTCATTTTTAAATGAATAGTTAAAAATTCTGAATCTTAATTCAAAACTACTTTTTCATCTAATGTATTTATGGTGTTAAATTAAAGTTTATATTGTTTTTCATGTTTAATTTGGTAATTTTATTAAAAAGTTAATAAAATTTAGGTTATTAAAATCAATATCACATTGAATTTGAATATAAAAATATAAAAAACTTTTAAACGTTTTTACTTTAAACCCCTGCATTCTTGTCCCATCCGCGAGATTAATTTTAAATTAATTTATGCCAATTCTGTTGTTGGAATTTTTAAAAATGGATTCCATATTTGGAATCATAATAATTTATATTGTCTAATAGTTTCAACTTTGTTTCTTTATCAAAAAGATTAGTTAATATAGCTTAAATTAATTACACTGATTAATGTAAAATTAATCTTGATAAGGGAATAAACAATAAAATTTATAGTCAAATGACCTATACACTTTTAGAAAACCCATTATATGGCCATATTTCATCCATCAACCTACCATTATATATTTTTGTTGGGTTTTAATGATATTTATTGGAAAAATCGTTGGTACACATAACTTGTTTTCAAAAATGCCAAGTGTGTCCCCTCCCTTCACAATAAATTCCCACCATCTCTCCCCCATCCTAACACCAATAAAACCACTTAGGATCATAAATTTATACAAAATTAACTCCACGGTATACATCCCATATCGCTTGAATCGTATATTTGGATATAAATAAATTCATCCCTATTTTGAAAACCAAAAGGAGTTACGTAACAGAGAGGAAACAACCTCCCTCAAGCTCCTTTCCTTTATTTTCTTTCTCCACCACCTCAATTATCCTTATTACATTATTATACAACAAAAAATGTAGTAAAAATACATTGATTTTTTTATTCTTTGTTTTATAAATTATCATAAAAAAATTTCATCTAATAAGTAATGAACATATTGTTTATGTGTACGGTAAACTACTGCCTCACAAAACGATGATTTTTTATTATTACTTTACACCCTCTCATAGTGTGAATTATGAATGAAACTATATTTATATTTAATATATATGATAAAAATATATTTATAATTTATTAATTATTATATAATTATTTTATATCACATACCTTTATACTTTTCATTTTGTGCAAATACAATAATTTTGCCTAAGTGTGGACTATCACCCCCTCAAAGTGATGTGATTTGTTGACACACTTAATGGAATTTATTAAGGACGTTTTTAGTGAACTTATATAATATATATGAAATAATAACTCTGATATAATGATATTATATATATATATACTTTTATTTCATTTTTTTCTTTCATTCAATATGATAATAAAACAGAAACATCATTTATGAATATGTACGGCCTACCGTCTCCATGAACGGTGTATTCCATTTCATACTTCCATTTTATATAGATTATTATAATACACATATACCAAAAATAAATGATTTTTAAGTCATTATTTAAAATCTTGATATCACGATATATCTATAAGGATTAATATATAACAAATTAAGACAGATGTAAAAAACAAAGCGAATATTTCCCAAAGTGTAACCATAACGTGAAATTGTTAATAAGAGGGTAATGTAAAGTTATAAAAATTCATATATAGTTTTAGATATAATAATACAATTCTTTAAAATATTTATAATAAAAATACTATTATTATATATGATTTTTGAATGAGTACGATTAGAGTCGAGAAACTAGGTAAGGGGATTTGATCTCACTTTTTATTTTCATGAGATACATGCCTTATTCACCACTAATTTCGTTTTTGTAGTGTGTATACTGAACATGGATCTATTATATTATTCTTATAATTAATTTAATTTTTATTTATATATCTATTTGATGGTATTTATTTCATGGGGGAAATTTTCCCAAAGTTACCAAGTTGGTAAAGTAACTTTGTCTCAATTTTCTTTCATTTAGAAACATGCCATGTCACGCTCCTATATTTTTCTATAAGGTCTATATGCTGACTTTTTATATGTTATAAAAAGAATAATTTTATTTTCATGATATTTTAAGCTTTATTTAATGTTATTCATTCCATCATGAATTAAATTTACCGAGATGGTAATAGTTTATTACTACAATCTCATTGTTTATTGAGATTTTTTTTTGATTTTTCTTCTATTGATGAAGTTATGATAAATATCTCAATAAATCTCATGTGTTTTCTCTACCACTTTTTATTCATGTTATATTCATGTAATTGTACCAATTTTATTATCTATGTCACATAACATGATCAATAAATTTCTTTAAGAATGTCTGAATTTACCTCTCTCTTCGTTCAGAAATATGTTTTCTATCAAAACCATATTTTCTAAAAGATATCAAAAAAATTATACTATTATCCTATGATATTTTAAATAAAATTTTACCCATGTTTTATCCTTTTTTTAAACGGATTTGAAAAAGGAATTTTCTTGTTGATTTCTTGTTGAGGCACATTCCTAAACATTTTATAGTGAAAAAATAATTTTCTCCATTTATCGATTTTCCATCGTATTAACCATCATTCCATTGAATATTCCTTTACAACACTACAAATTTATTTTTTTAAAATAAAATTATATCATAATACACATGATTTTTTTTGTTTTAAAGTGTTTTCATGAAAATGGTTTTCGTAACATTATCATGCATCATTCGTAATTTTTTTGGTAAACACTTTTTTAAAATGTTTTCAAGATTTATTTAAAAGTTTTCAAAGTATTTTAAAAGAAATATTTTTTTAAAATTTGTTCAACCTTTATTAAATATTTTTCAATGTATTTTCAATGAAATGATTTTCAAAGCATTTTCAATATTTCATTATATATTTTTATAGTGTTTTCAAAGAAAAATTTTTTTAAAATGTTTTGAATATTATATTATAAGTATTCAAGGAAAAACGACTTTTAAAATGATTCCAAAAAATCTTTAAAGGTTTTCAAAGTATTTTATAAGAAATTATTTTCCAAAAATTTTCAATCTTGTTTTATATGCTTTCAAGGAAAATGGTTTTCAAAACTTTTTCAAGCTTTATTTATTTATTTTTAATAAAAAGGATTCCAAAATTATTTCAAATATTTATTAATAGGATTTCAAGTTTATTATTAAGATAATATTTTTCAAAGGGTTTTATGTTTTAAAAAAACATTTTTAAAGAAGAAATTATATTTTCCTAAAAAATGGGTTTAAAGAATCTTTTAAAAATAGTTTTCTATCTAATATGAAATCTTTTTAAGTTACTCATAAATTTATATGTAAATAATCTAATGTTTACATTATTTTTTCTTCTATTATTGGTTTATTTTATGATGGCATGATATTTTTGAAACTCATTCCTCTTACATGGGTTTTATGCTTATGAAGCCTGTTTATTTTCATGGGTTAGTCTTTGATGAAATTATTATGGAACCTATCTTTTTTCATAGGTTATTATGATTACATTTTTTATGAAACCCATTTCATTTCATGGGATTATGATAGTAGGATTATAAAACCTATATATTTTTATGGTTCAGGATATAATAACTATTTTATTATCATGTGGAACATTTATAAATTATTTTATTTGTGGATGGTTGGGACCTATATGTCCCTCTTATGAATTGGGTAAATATTTATATCTCAATATATAATTATAGGAATCTAGACAACGGGCATGATCCACTATAGGAATATGGGGAAACCTGATCCCTTATAAGGAAAGAACTATTACTAGGGATGGTGGTGTGTCCCACCAAGTAGGTGTAATCATCATGAAGATGGAAGCTGGGAAACCTGATCTACTATGGGAAGACGGGGAAACCCAATCGCTTAGAAGGAAATGATTGTGACTTGGGATGGTGGTGTATCCCACCCAGTAAGTGAAGTTCTCATGAAGTTCCCTAATAAGTTATAGCAAAATCATTTTAACTTATATTGAATTATATCACATGTTTATATATTCCACAATTCCATGTCTTATTCATATTATATGCTCTCATGTCGTATGTCCTTTATTTTCTTATGATTCATGTCTTATGAACTACGAATATCTATGAAATTATTCAGGTTTCTAATCTTATGATATGTTGAGTATGATATTCTAATGTTATGATCACATTCTCATACCCCTATACTCATGTTTATACATACATGTCTCCCTTGTTTACCCTTACTGAGCTCCTGAGCTCACCCCTTTTATTATGTTTCCTTCACCCGGTTATGAAGATATATGTTATGTTTGATGTGTATAAGAAGGGTGTTAGTCATGAAGAACATAGTGGGAGATAATGTAGCTCCCTTATGTACTAGTGTTTATATTTTCATGTTTCCAAAGTCACTATACTTTTATAGTATTTATAAATCTATTTATATAATGTTTTTAAGTATTCTAAAAAAGTTATTTACTTTATATATACAAAATGAGGGGGTCATTATAGTTTGTATCTTATAAATGGTTTTGATAACCTTTGAAATCCAGGATAAGATAACTTTTGTGAGATCCCTATATATTTCTAAGTACATGGCTAGAGATGTATCTAAGAATAAGTGTAAGGATTAGTTCATGTTTAGAAGAAATTCATTGAATTTAGGTAATAGATAGAGTGAGTGATTTCCTGTAAATACATCCTTGTAGGGATATTACAAGTGCATGTGGATCTAGAACAAATTTACCTATGGGTAACTAATCAAAAAAGATTCATTAGGGCCTAACTTGGCGTAACGTGGTATATGACAACATGCCTTACTTCACTCCTGGTTTAACACTCCCATGGAATATGCTTTGAGAATTCATAAATTCATTAATGACCATCGTGAAGGATTTAAATAAAGGATGACTATCAATAACCTAGGATAAATCTATGGTTTCATATATTAATTAAGTATGTGTCTTAGTTTATACATCATATAAATAATTTATTTTCATGACTATGTGGTTTTCCACTATAATAAGCATTGATCGTACAATGATTTCTGGTTTTAGTCAATTGTGGGAACCGAAATGAATTGGGTTAATGTTTAAAGTGATATATAATTTTCTAATGATCAATAAAATGGTATGATCACAAGATTAAAGTATGTTTTGATCATGCATAATTAGTTTTCCTGGTACATGATTGAAAATGTGTACCTTAACCAACTCTCAGACTCACCAAATAAGTTAAGGAAGGATTTTTCTAAATGTTTTGGTGAAGGAGAACATGGAGGAAAGAATACATAGTTTCCTTTATGTTAATAATGTGGAAATATACACCTATATAAATGTCATTGAGAAACAATAAGTTGTTTTGACTATGGAATATAAGGACACAAAGAAAATTACTGTAGGGGGGAAATTAAGAGTTCAGTTACTAAAATAGATGAAAATATTATCCTCCCAAAGACATCATCAAAGGTGAAGTGTTTTAAGTGTAGAAAAAATGGTCATTATGAAAATCAATTTCCTAGGAGGAAATCTCCTAAATAGAATCAATATAGTGGTGCGAGTAATGGTTACATTGTTGATGATTATGATTCCAAAGATGAAATGTTAAGGGAAAGAGTGATTGTGTAATATGATGAAGTATACTTGTTATTGGATTGCGGATGAAGTGGATAATGTATGTTTTTATGTATTTAGATTCAGTAATTATAATATGAATAAGGATTGTTTAGTTTTTGTTTTTTTTCTATGGATTTATAAGAACATGTTGAATGGTTCCAATGGAAAAAAGAAAAGTGATTTAATGGTGAGGTGGTGTCCATGGAAAACACATGATTAAGGTAAATATAACCATTAATATGTTCCTTAGGTTAATATAATGTAGTTTGGATAAATATATGTGGGAAATGAATAAAAAAAATTGGACAGTACTGATATCCTTGGACCTAATTAAGGATTTTTTAATAGGTAGTTTATGGAATCATAGACGAAGTTTACAACATTTATTATTTATGTAATAAATCCAAAATACTTTTGGAATAAGGAAACATGCATGTTTTTAATAAGTATTTAAGTTAATTAAGGTCATTACCTTATTTTAATATAATACTTGATGAATTTATTCACATTCTTGGAATCTGACATCTTATAGATACATTTTGATATTCTAGGAATCAATGTTAAGATGATTTCGTGAATTAATTTCTAATGTTTTTCGATTTTTCATCTTTGAAAAGGGTTATAAGGTTAACCATTCTAGAAACTTTTAAGGTAACCATTGGAGGAAGTATTTATGTGTTGATATTGTATTGAAAACATTGGTTAAAAGGATATTTAGTGATTTAACTTATTTCATAGATGTCTATCATATTTAATTTTTGAAATTATATTAGTGTGGTTTTAGAAAAAGATATCATGTATATTGGGTGAAAACTAATCAATCCAAGGAACTCCATGAGTCTTGAACCCATGATCGAAGGATGATAAAGGATTCATGCCTACCAATGGCCAATGTGATCTCTAAGTTAATGTGTAATTATTTTTGATGAATAAATATAATTGATGAACCGGTACAGTTACTTTTTATGTTTTGAGAATAATATATTAACCATATTTATTTTGAACAATAGTTATAGATAAATAGTTATAGTTTTCATTCTTCTATGAACATTAATATTTTCTAGAATTGTATTAAATACTTGAGGCATCAAAGTTAATTTCTGGATATCCATTTATTGATGGAATGAATGAATTATAAATTGATAAAACACAACCAAAGAATAATTTTTTTTAGAAATATAAAAATAAATTATATTTCCTTATATTATTTTTCAATAAAATAATTAGTCAATGTTAGTAAATGATCAAAAAAATCATAATACCTAAATTTTTACTAAATCACTATCATTTTAAATCATCATAAATTATTTACTTTGAGGCCCTCAACCTTTATTTCATGATTCACTTGTTTGTGATTGATGACCTCAGTCACTCCCTATAAATATTTACACGTTTCCTTTATGTACTACCTTTAGTCCCTCCTATGTGTAAAGCTAGTTATATATTACTTTGTTTAACCACTATGGTTCCAACTTTCCCTTTTAAATGGAAGTTTTAGTATTCATTTTTATGATGTGGGATTCCATGAATTAAACTCTCAAGTATTAAACATTTGATGGCCCGTAATATTTTTGATAGAGAAATTCATTTCAATGTGGGTATAATGTAACACCCTGAGATTTTGTGAAATACTTTTATTTCAAATTAATTTAATCATATTAATATCTTACATTTAACGAAACACTAAAAATAATTTATTTTATATTAAATAACTATGTTTATCATTTGTTATACACAACACCAAGTTACTCATACAATAAAAACCAAAGAAATTTTATCATTATCTATAAGTAACATTGAGGTTATCTTTTATTACACGCAATAATCACTTTCCATGATGACTTGTGTAAAACAGAAGACCGAGTTTTACTGAACAATAATATTTTATTAAAATATTAATATTTAATGTAATAAAATATAAAATAGAAATTAAATTAGAGGTTATGGGTAGTATTAACTAAATTATGAAAATATATGATTTACACAAATATAATATTCATTCATAGGTAACCAATTAATTAGAAATGAAAAAATAATAATCAATTGAATATAAAATGATTTATTTTTATTTTTATACTCACTAAGGTGTTTTGTATTAATAAATTAAATTAATTACAATTATTGAGTGATATTAATTTAAAATTTATTTTATATTCAATGAAATATTTTTTATTTTCATCAAATATATTTTTTGGACATAAGATAAGAAGAAACCCAGTTTTATGCATAAAACATATATTTTTATAAATGTAGTTTTATAACTTTTTAATAGAGAACCCATTTTAAATCCAAGTTATCACACTTTTATATATTTAATAACTTTAAAAAATGTTTATATTTGGAATATAAACATTAAAATTAGGAATGGATGAATTTTCTTTATTTTTATATAAGATTTAATTTTTAAATGAATAGTTAAAATTATTGAATTTTAATTTAAAAATTATTTTCTGTCTAACGTATTTATGGTGTTAAAATAAATTTTAAATTTTTTTAAATTATAATTAGATAATTTTTTATCAATTAAAACTATATAGTTCATTATAATTAATTTCACTTTGAAATTGAATATAAAAACATATCAAAACGTTTGAATGTTTTTACTTTAAAAACATGCATTATAGTCTCGTCCACTATTTTAATTTTAAATTAATTTATCCCAATTATGTGATTAGAATTTTGGTAAAACTTATTCCATATTTTGAGCCATAATTATTTATAATGAATAATAATAATAATAACTTTTTTTACCAAAAGTATTTTTGAATAGAGTTAAAATTAATTACAATGATTAATGTAAAATTAAGCTGAACAAATATATAAACCTTAAATATAATATTTTAAATGACCTAGATACTTATCCAAACACCATTGTATGACCATATTTTTGAAATTAACTTTCAATTATATAGTTTTTTGGTTTTTATGGGGTTTTTTGGTAAAAATGTGGGTATAACTAACTTGTTTCCAAAAATGTCATATGTTTCCCCTCCCTTCCTTATAAAAGGTCACCATCTCCCCCCTTCTTAACACCTATAAAAAATTATTTTTGGAAACAATCTGCCCAATTTAATCCCCAATATCTGTCCCTTACTACTGGGAGACACTTTTTATGTAGAAATAAATCCAATGAATCCCTTTGGTGAATCCCAAAAGAAGTTACCCAAAGATGAGGTAACACCCTCCTGAAAGCTCTATTCTATTATTTTATTTATCCACCACCTAAATTTTCATTATTTAATTATTATAAAACAAAACCATTATCCCGAATATAATTATATTTTGTTATGATAATGGTTTTCACTACACATACACAAAGTTATATCTAATCAGTAATGAACATATAGTTTATGTGTATAGAAAACTACCACCTCACAAAATGATGATTTTTTGTTATTCCTTTGACACCTATAATGGTGGAAATAATGAATGAAACTATATTTATGTATAATATATACTATATTTATAATTAATTTATTCTTATTTAATTATTTTATAACACATAACTTTATAATATCCAATTTGTGTAACTACAATAATTTCGTTTGAGGAAGTATGGACTACCGCCCCTTCAAAGCAATGGTATTCATTCACACACTATGTGGAATGTTTTATATATTTTTTTAGTGAAGTTATGTTATATATGAAATAATAATTATAATTTAAATATATTATATACATATACACATCTATTTAATTTTCCTTCTCTCTTTCAATACGATAATAAAATGGAAATAATGTTCATGCGTACGTACTGCCTACCGTCTCCATAAACGTTGTATTCCATTTCAAACTTAAATATTATATATGTTACTATAATACATATATAATTAATTTAAATTATATTTATATAATTATTTACATTTTTTAATAATGATACAGGTATAAGGACTAATGATATAACAAATTAAGACACAAGCGAAAAACAAAGTGAATATTACCGAAAGCGTAACCTTAACATGAAATTGTTTACAAGCATATAATATAAAGTCATAATAAAACCATATTTGGTATTTCATATAATAATAGTGTTTTGTAAAATATGTATAATAAATATACATTTATTATTAAAGAGTTTTTAATGAGTACAATGAGAGTTGAGACACATAGTTTGGGGATTTCATCTCAAGTTTGATTTCCATGAGATACATGCCTTAATCACAACTCATCTTGTTTTTGTGGTGTTTATACTACCCATGGATGTATTTCATGATTATTGTACTTAATTATATTTCTATTTACATATCCATTTTATTACATTTATTCCATGGGGTTTATATTTCAAAAGTTTCATAATCGGTAATGAATATTTGTCTCAATTTTCGTTCTTTGAGATACAGGCCATGTCATAAACCTATAATTTTCTATGAGATGTATATACTACTTTTTGAAATGTTGTAAAATGAATAATTTTATTTTCTCGATAGTTTAAATTTCATGTAATGTTATTTTTTCCATAATGAATTAAATTTACCTTGATGGTAACATTTATTGATACAATCTCATCATTAATCAGGACTGTTTATGATTATGCTTTCATTGATAAAATATTGTGATCCATATCTTAGTAACTCTGATGATGTTTCAAAACTTCTGATTATTACTTATATATCCAATTAATGGAACTATTTTCCACTCTTTAGTACATAACATGATCAAGAAAGTGTTTTTACAAAATTCTGACTTTACCTCTCTCTTGAGTCGGAAATATATGTTCCTTAATGAACATGTTTTCTAAAAGTTTAAATATATATTATACTATTATCCTGTTATCTTTAAAATAAATTTTTACCCAAGATTTAAATTTTAAAACAATTGTTTTTAAAATGAATCTTCTTGTCATTTTTTAGTCAAGGAACTTTTCTAAACATTTTACAATTTAAAAAGAATGTTCGTCATGTACATATTTTCTATGAGCATAAATGTAATTCCATTGAATCTCCCATTAATAGATTCCAATGTTTCTTTAATGAATTTTTTTTTTCATATTTTGGAATTTTTTTGTTTCAAGGTAGTTTTCATGAAAATGGTTTTCATAACATTTTTAATTTTATTTCATATGTATTAAATTTAAATGGTTTTTAAAATGTTTTCAATATTTATTTAAATGTTTTAAAAGTATTTTAAAATAAATTGCTTCAAAATATTTTCATGATTTATTTATAAGTTTTAAATTTATTTTAAAATAAATGGTTTTCAAAATGTTTCCAAACTTTCTTTATATTTTTTCAAAGTGTCTTTAAAGAAAAATGTTTTTAAAATTTATTGAATATTATTTTATAAGTTTTCAAGGAAAAAGAATTTTCAAAATCATTTCAAGACTTTTTTACAAGTTTTAATATTACTTTCAAAAAAATGGTTTTCAAAATATTTTCAAGCTTCTTTTATAAGCTTTCAAAGAAAATGGTTTTCAAAACATTTTCATGAAAAAAGTATATGTTTTTTAAGATAAGGGTTTCTAAAATTGTTTCAAATAATTCTTTATAATCTTTCATGTCTACTTTCATGAAAATGTTTCTCAAAATGTATTATATGTTAAAGAATGTTTTTTCAAAGAATAAAGGATATTTTCTTTATGAAATGGGTTTAAATGATCTTTTAAAATTATTTTCCATCCTTGATAACATATTTGGATGTTACTCCTGCATTTCTGATGGAATTATCCAAAGGACCCATTAATATTCGTTCTATGAATGGTTTATGTTTTGATGGCATGATGTTTATGAAATCAGTTTCTCTATAATGGGTTTTATTATTGTGAAACCTGATTCTTTTGATGGGATAAGATTTGATGAAATGGTTATGAAAACTATATTTTTACATAGTTTGTGATATGATTAAATGTTTACGACACCCATTTCATTTAATGATATTATGATAGGATGTTTATAAAACCCATCACTTTTTGTTAGTCGTGATACGATGAATGTTTTCTTATCTTTTGGCATATGTATGAATGATTTTATAATTATATTGGTGGGACCTATATCTCCATCCAATTCATTGGTTAATGATTCAGATCTCATGATATAATGATTGGAATCAAGTTGATGGTCTTGATACGCTTTGGGAAGATAGGGAAACATGATCTCATATAAAGAAGTGATTTTGAATGAGGGTGGTGGTGTGTACCGCCTAGTAGGTGTAGTCACCATGAAGATGGATGATGGGGAAATCTAATCCATTACAAGGAAAGGAATACGAATTTGGATGGTGGTGTGTCATGCTCAATAGGTTCAGTTCACACGATGTTCCTAGATAAGTTCTAGAAATGGATCTTAACTTCTATGGAATGATATAACATGATTATGTAAGCCAAATTTGAATGTCTTATTCCTATTATATTCTTTCACGGCTTCTGTTCTTTATTTTATTATGATTAATGTCTTATGAACTGCCAATATTTATTCCATGATTCATTTTTCTGATCTTATAATATGTAGGGTATGATCTTCTAATGTTATGATCACATTCTCATACCCATATTGTCTTATTTATACTTACGTGTCTCCCTTATTAACCCTTATTAAGCATCTGACCATACCCCTTATTTTATGTTTCCTTCACTAGATTATGAAGATTTGTATTATGTTTGATGTTTTTAAGAATGTTTTTATTCATGAAGAACTTAGTGGGAGATAATTTAGCTCACTTATGTACCAATTATTTTGTGTATATGTTTCCAAAGGCCCTAGACAAGTATGGTAATTGAGCATCAGTTTGTATACTATTTTAATTATTCTAAAAAATTTATGTAATGACTTTGTAAAAAATTGAGGGTTGTTATAGGAACAACCTACTTATGTGATGAATATGTCTATAATGTACTTGATTATATCAAGTAGAATCTTATACATCCCTTGATCTAGATTCCACCGACCCTAGGGGAGTCTTTGGTCTATATTGTGACTACCTTGGTATGATCTCTTAGAACCCTCTAGGATAAGAAAAAACAATTAGGGTAGGAAAAAAATCATGTATTGTATTAGTCACATGGTTATCAACACAGAGTACAGATATTCTCCCATTGAAAACAGAATACTCACTTTGGCTGTTGTGGTTCATAACATGTGGTTCTACTTACAACACCACAATATACAACCAATATTCTATTTCAATCAATTTATGTACATCCTTAACCACCCCAATTTAATATGATGATTATCATGGTAGGTAGTAATCTTGTAGCAATTTTATAGAAATATTTTTTCCTATAAATATGTCAAGGAAAAAAATTGGTATTTTTTTTTGTCGTGTATTTGACCCTCAAAGAACTACCCCTAGATGTTGACCTTCTAGGAAATACCATTCTCTCTATGGATCAAAACACAACATGATGGAAAATAAACATCAATGGTGTCTCCTGTAGCCTGACTAGGAGAAGTATTGATCAAATGAAAATCAAAAGGGTGGACCTTGGGATTTTCTTAATCACTCATACACATCACACTTTACAAAATTCATTCCTATTTTTTGAAGGTATCACTAACATTGAGGATGAGTATCACGATATTACCATTTTCCTTGATTTGGATCTTGATATTAATTTCCCATGATTTCATGTAAAGGGATACCCTGAGTTTTTCATCAAATAGATTATTGGTGAATATATAATTAGGAATAAATAACGTGTCCCCTTCCTAGAGCAGAATCGTGAGTTAATGTCCTAGTTCCCTTCCTAGTCGAAGGTGAATCAGGTCCCCCAATCATAGAACGAAAATAATAATGCTCTATTAATCCTAGAAACATCCCTTTGATAACCCAACCAAGACACACTCTATGAAAATGACCATTTTGTGGAGATTTTTTTGGAAATGGTTACCGCCATATGATTATGCAGCTATATCAAAAAACCACCGATAAGTGTGTGTCAGCATACGATACGCGATGGTTTCCTCGATTCAGTGGAAATTTATGGTAACTTTTGTAGTGGGTGCATTTAGTAGTGGGTTTTATGGTTTTAGAAGTGTTTCCCCAGAGAAAGTGTTTTTTTAGCAGTAGTTATAACTACTGCTAAAATAAAATTTAGTTTCAACGAGAAAAACTACTGCTATAACCAAGTTAACCACCACAAAATAATTAACGAATATGAAAAATGTGTAGCGGTGGTTAAAACCACTGCTAAATTATTGCCCATAGCGGCGGTTTTAAACGTCGCAGATAAAAAAATAGCATAATTGTAGTTGCAGTTAAAACCACTAATAAATATATTATATTTATTTTGCGGCAGTTAAAACCGCCGCTAAAGCTATATTTACAAAAAAATTAGCTGATACAGCAGGCCCATTCCCATTGCCCTGAAACAAAAAATGATTCGAAATTATATAACATATAACATGAATATGATAATGTGAGATTTGAGATGATAGGATCTATATATGAATTTGAAATGATGAGTCTAATGATACCTGATGATTTATAAATATGGTATTTTGAGATTCGAGTCAAGGGAATAAAAAAAATGGGAGTTACAGGGTTTTAAAGAAGGAACACTAACATATCTCACCAAATCACCAAAAGGTTTCACAATTTTCTCCACTATCAATTACACATATAAATTCGCTATAGTGCATAAACAAGACACACCCACAAGACACATTTCATTTTTTTTCAATCCAACCAATTTACAGATTTTTTATTACCAACCATATTCATTCAATATTAAAACTCATTTCATATTTAAATATGATCACATTTTCCACACATATTACTCTAATTATATGAGTTCATTAATCATTCCATACCATTATATTTCATTACCCATGTCAACATTATGAGATTTTATATAGTTATCGAGAAACTGTACAACAAAACATGCAATAAACCATCCATCCATTCCAAAAAAACTCACTTCACAACCACCCCACGTCACCACCACCACACATCATAACCACAAAACATCACAACCACCCCATATCACAGCCACCCCACATCAGAAAAACCCCACATAACCACCAACACACATCATAACCACTACACATCATAACCACCATACATTATTTAGTTTCAATAAGTGTTTTTATCATAATTACTCAATTATTTTGAAGGGTATTCACACAGAAATACAATGTTTCATGGGAAAACAATTTAATAGTTAGACATATATTCTTATTTGTTTTCATATATGGTGAGGTTATACAAACATACCTAGAATGTTTTATAATAACCAAAACAACACACTATCTCCAAATAATTCATAATTGGAAAACCAAGTAAGTGTATCCATATAAGAATAAATAACAAGAATAAGTAAAAAGCAAGTGATTTCTCCCTTCCCATTAAAATTCAATTGAGATTATTCATTATATTTATTAAGATGATATGTAATTTAACCAAAGAAATAAAAAATCATGATATTTAAAAATGTACATATAAAAAAGGGATGTGAAGGATCCCCAACAATTACTAAATATTTAAGGAGAAATGGAAACGAACCAATGATAAACCACCCCTGATCTCAAGTGAATCACTATTGAATCCATTGAATAATAATACTCCATCCAAAAACACCCAAAAATAGATGAATTACCACTATAATTAACTCTTGAATATAATAGAAAGATAATAAAGAAGTAATGGGTAAAATAGGACTACCATGAATCAAATAACTTTGATATAAATGATCCAATATGAGAAAAGTGGTTTAGAACACTAAGGGAGGTGACTGGGGAAGGGGAGGATGAGTAAGGGTCAACCTAGAATTTAGGGATAGACTAAAATTAAAAACAATGAAGTAAAAAAACTTCTATTTATAAGTGAATCACATGGGACTCTACCAAAACATGGTTAATATCCAAAACCCATGTGGTGGGTTTGGTAAAAGTGTAATCTAGAACCCTCATTATCGTTTTATCTTTTTTCCAATCTTAAAATAGAATTTGTCCTCACAAAAATCTTAGAACATGGAGTGGTCTAACCCATAGTGGTTCTTCTATATTCTCCCACGTATAGAATCCATGACATTGTTCCCATTTCCTAACCATTATACTCTCACCATTCCCAAGGCTATAAAGTGTTGATCATAGGTTTCCAATTTTGGACAGGTGGTCCTCCGAGATTCCATGCCCACCCAAGGGAATTTAAAGATTATCATGGTGTATAGGAAAACCACTAGTACAACACACATAACACCATGTCATCTCCAAGTCATGGTTACATATCTCATTTTACATAAGAGCACGCCCAAAAAAACTACCTACTTCATATCTAAACAAGTCATTACACAAGTTGTGGTTTCCTTGAAAAGGATAAAACACCACCTCAAACAACAAAATCACAAGAAAACTCTCCCTAAACATACCCAAGACTTGATAATGAACAAAGGGATGTTCATAAAGGGTATGTTCCATTACACACATTCTATTTCTTTTTTTTCCCTTTTATTTCTAAATTCTAAGTCAAGGTGATCATATTTTCCCCAAAATTATAAGAACTATGTGTGGATTGATTCCTATTTTAATGGGATAAAAAGTGATTCCAAGATCTCCTATATCAAACCCAACCAAAAAAACCTATATCAAAACCCCCACTTTATCTTAGTGACTGGGTTTCTTTATTCACATAGGTTTTCTATCCCTAGGGTTGGCATCAAGACAAGTACATTTCATTTTAAAAATGAGTTTAAACTAAATTAAACTGCATATAATAAGGTATTTTTCATATGATCTTAAACTATAGATTATATTAGTCATTTTCACATGATGTTAAACTATGTGATGCGTGGTCCATCTTGTAAGACTTGAAACTTCTTAGAGAAGTCTACCAAGTAAGGCCTGTCTCCCTCTACATATTATCAAAATCTAAATAAGGATCCTTAGAATGTGGTTCTTTATCCATAAACCAATGTTATGAAAAAAAATGACTATTTCCCAAGGATAGATACTGATATGAATAGGGGTATTATATAAAAACTATATGTGGATTGATTCATGATGTTTAAATATATGTAATGATGTTGGGATTTCCTATAATAGGCCTTGGTGAAAATTTTAATCACACTGGTTATACTCTAAAGGAGAGACCACTCCTCATTCACATCAATTTTTTTATTTCTTTCTCAAATATTGGTTCCCATACATCTCATCCTTCTCCTCCTATACATGAGACAAATTTTTATAGAGGACCATATCCAATAACTATGAATGGTTTGGTTCTTTTTACTATAGGATGTGTTTTTTATCGTTCATACTTGGGTAAAAAACCTAATAAATTTAGAAAACATGATTCATAAAAAATGATTCATGAAAATTAATAATCGAAATATATGGTGCATACCACACTCGATAAATCAAGACATAAAAGGAAACATCATAAAGCAATAAAATACATAAAAGGAAACATGAGAAATCATTAAATTGTTAGGTCATGAAAATATTGGTGGAAATTATGTGTCGCACATGATACATATACAAACCTACTGTTACCATATTTTTCCAAAATATCAACAAAAATAATAATCACATTTTGAGGATGACATCAGCTCGTCACTCTCTCCACCTCCATCTCTACTTCCTACTACCACTTGAAAGAACATTATATTGAAAATTAAATTCAATTGTATATTTATATTTAAACATAAAAATAATAAAACTTCTAAAAAACGATTTTGAATTTTTTTTGATTTACCTTCTCACCACCATTCAATGCAATACCACCAGCAGAAGATCCTGTTATCTTCTGATATAAATAAATTAATGGTTCTTGCAAAGAGGATATATAATCCCCTGGTCTTGAACTATGTTTTGTAGAGAAATAATCTCTCTCGGATTATCTTGGGGTATGGAATGAATGCAACTAGGAGTAGATGTAGCTGCAATCACTGAGGGCCAGCCAAAGACCTCAGATTGTACGGGTCTCAAACTCATCATGCACACTCTACTAGGATGCTCCTTCCTAAGGACATTAGCAACCAGGTCATCCTGGGAGAGTGAGTAGGACTATTTAGGATTGGAATCCTACATTTCATTAATTTTTACCTATAAATTAAATAGAATTCATGTTAAAAGAAATATATATTAACATAGTAATAATTTATAATACGTTATTATAATGAAAAATGAGTTCATACCCCAACTTCTATAGCAGGCTCATTAACAAAACTTCCATCAGATGTTTGGTGAACATTCAACCACACTACTATTTAGGATCCTTCATGCCCTAAACTATGTGACTGCATTAAACAAACATAAATGAAAAAATTAATATATTAAAAAAATAATATTGTATTATAAATATTTAAAATAATGAAAAGATTATCTGAGCAGATCAGTTTCTAGAAAAACTATTTGACCCAGCTGTTTGAGGGATGACATACTTAGCCCGGATTGATTCATTATTTTATGAAATATCATGAAATAATTAAAATTCATTTTAATATTAATTTATTAAATTTCATCTCCTCTTCATATACATACATAAATTTAAAATGATATTATTATAGTAATACAAATTTAAATACCATCTGCTTCTCAATACGATGTTTGTCAACAAAAATATTTCATTTCTCTTTAGGTTATCCATCAAGTAGCTTGTCATATATCTTTTGGGTGGTCAAGGAAGTATTGTTGACATTTCCCCGCAATCTCCATTTAAAGTCTTTCCATTTTTTTCCAAGATTTTTCAATGTCCACTTCCGCACTATCACATCAGTAAATGTAAAGTAGAAAAACATTTGTGCATAGAAATTCATTTTAAAAATATAAATAACATGAAATTCAATTACACCATAATGTATTAAAATTTCCTTTATTTGGGAATCAAAATATTCATTTTTCCAACTTTAAAGAATATGTATCCAATCGTCATATGAAATAGGTAAGGTAAACATGCTATGCAACAAGCTAGCCTAAAATTTGGCAAAGTAATCATGCGACATCATCTGTAAGGACCCCATATGAATCAAATGGGACCACTACCTTCTCTCCTGTCAGATTCCATACATCTAAACATTTTATATTTTTCTTCACACTTGCATTTTTTCCATCTTTAAGTAAAAAAAAGATAGTATAAAAAAGTGCAATAAATTTTTTCATATTAAAATTTGTACCTATAACAGTCACCCTCCAGTATCCCCACGAAGAACTAGAAGTGGCATGCTGTTCCCACACTATTGAGGCTCCAGAAGTGGGAGGCGATGACTGATCTACTGAAGGGATACTCACAGAGGGTGTGAGAGATGGTGTAGGGGGTTATTGTGCTGGGGGAATGCAGATGGTTGATCAGAGTTGTAAGGAGAGAAATAGACGGATTTTCATCTATTGTAGTGTTCAATGAGACAATATATCAATTCCATGGCATTACTATCATTTAATATAAGGAAATTAAGTACAGAACATATATTTCAAAAAAATTATACAGAAAATAAAAATAAAAAATGATAACAGATGCACAATAATAACAACCAAAATATACATAACAATGATAATGAATGATTACACAAATGAAATAAGTTGTTGCTAAATGAATTCATAACTATACATACAATAATTTTCTCCTTTTATCATATCAGTTTCCTACTCCATTACATCATCAACTTCATTCATACTTTTTAGACTAATATTTTCAATATCATAGTAGAAAAATAATTCTGATTCTTATTTTTGATGTGATTCAATGTCAGAGGTTAAATCTTCCACTTCATTACTCATATCATACAAATCCTTTTATTTTATGTGAGAAACTACACTCCACCCTTCATCCATAACATCATTCACATAATATACTGATTTTTATTATGATGATAAGGTATATGGATCATGAAGTTCACGATCACCTATATCCATCATGCGAGAGAAGTTCACAGAAGTAAATTGCAAGGAATCTCATTTAACACCTCTAATAATATAGTCCCGATTTTATTTAAATAACACAACTAGAAAATTCACATGGTAGTTTAATTTAATAATATCTGTCATCTTTCCATAGTATCCCACTTCATAAAATGAAAATATACCACTATTATGTGTTTTCAAACCCTCTTCTCGATAGACAATACGAAATTTAAATCCCTTCACATTGTAAGAGTCGAACTTTCTAACTTGTTTTAGAAGACCATGAGCAAATAATGTCAAATAATATGAATACTCTGCTCGATTATTAGTATTCATGATCTAAAAAAATAAATATTCTTTATTAGAATTACAAAATATATGTGTTAACCTAATATTCATATTTATTGCAATATTTTTAAACTTACACATCATAGAAACCATTCTAAAAGCTCTTTATTAACAGCTTTCATTATATTTTTCTCATTTCATGTTTGGCCTCTCATTCGTCTCTTTGTTTGAATACTCAACTCTTTAATAAATGGATCATCAATTTCACTATTCATCAGCACATATCTATGTTCCCGTAATAATTGTATTTCTGTCAGTGTAACATTTGAGTTCCTCCCAACTGACCGGCCAATAGTAGGGAATATTATTTATTTCCCATATATTAGAGATTGATTAGAAGTTCCATAAACATTTCCAACTCAATTAAATATTTTCTCAATTTCATCCAAGTATATAGAACAAAAGTTAAGACACTCCTCTTCCGAACAGCCTTTGGCAATAGAGCCTTTTGGTTGAGCTTTATTTATCATGTATGATTTCAAATTCCCGAGATATATATGATATAAAATAAATAAACATAATTATTCATTTAATTAAGTTCCAAAAATTGTTTACATAACTGAAGAACATATAAATAAAGTACCTATTGGATACATCAATCAATAATGAATAGGGCCTCCTAATTTAGCTTTCTTAACCAAATTCACAATTAAATACATCATGATAGTAAAAAATGATGGAGGAAAGATCATATCCATTGCACAAAGTGTCAATAAAAACCTATCCTAAAGGTTTTCAAGCTCAAATAGATGTATATATTTCTCACATATTTGTCTATAAAATGTGTTGAATTGGAGTACAATAGTTGTAACTTTTTCAGGTAATAATGTATGCAATTCTAATGGTAGTAACTACTATAACAAAATATGTGAATCATGTATTTTCAATATATGTAACTTATGATTTTCTATGTCCACACACCTTGATATGTTACTTGAATACCCATAAAATACTTTCACATGCTTTAAAATTCAAAGGAATGTATCTTTATCCCTATTTTTCATTGAAAAAATTTCCAGAGCATACATTTAATTCTCATCTGTCCAGAGATCACGTTTTATGTTCATTACTTGTAAGTATTCCCAAGCATTGAGATGATATTTATAGTTTCCATGGTCATTAAACAATTTCAAGATCAAATTTTCATATACATTCTTCTCAATATGCATCACATCAAGATTATGTCACAACAAATTAAATTCATAATATAGATGTTTGAAGAATATATTTTTTTCCTCCCATTGTTCTGTTTCGATTTCACTTGATGATGCCCTTCGAACCTGTTTCCTACTATAATTAATATGATAAACCTTCCCAAATTCTGTTTCAACTTTTTCACGTTGTGTCAATATTTCATAACCATTTAACAACATTAGAGGTCATCTGCGATCATTGAAACTGTTAAATTTTGATCTGTTCAACCGAAATCTATGAGATGAATTGAGAAATATTCGATGTCATAAGAAGAACCATTTTCTATTGTATGGTAGCCATTTGGGATCAAAATCAAAGTTACAAATAGGAAAAATCCAAACCCATGTAAGTGTTCCATACATATAAATTCTGAAGCCTAGGGAAGTCATTAGTGGTCCACAATAAAGCATCATGCATTTGGAAAATTGTTTTAGAAGAAGCATCAAATGTCTCAACACCGTTTCTACATAACTCCAGTAATTATTCAATTAAAGGCTGCAAGTATACATCAATAACATTTCTGGGAGTTTTTTTTTCTAGGAATAATGATCAAAATTATAAAATAAATTTGTTGCATACATATCCACAGTGGTAGATTGTAAGGGATCAAAACAATTGGCCAAAGGCTATAACTAGTACTCAAAGTCCCAAATGGGTTGAATCAATCTATAGCCAATCACAATCAAACATTCCTAGGATCAGCTGAGAAATCAGTATTTAATGAATCAAATGTCTTCCACAATTTTTATTCTCGTTCATGTTGCATTAAACCATCATTGTTATTATCTTCATAATGACACTTTTTGTGTTCGACAATTTTTGATGACGTGAATAATCATTACAATCATGGCTTAAAAGGAAAGTAATGCAAAACATTTGTAGGTGTGTTCCTTTTCTTGTTCTTCATGGTAGTATGTTGATTCGGACTTCCAACATCACCCATTGACTGCCATCTAGAAAAGAACATTTTTTGTAATCTTGTCTACTTGAATCCTCTCACCAATAAAGAATACAATCATTTGGACAAAATTTATTTTTTTATAATTCAAACCAAGCCTATTCATAACTTTTTTCATATCATGAAAAGACTCGGAGATATTTTATTTAGGAAATTCATCACAAAAAATTCTTATATCATGGACATTACCTTATTTATAATTCAACATAGACATTTGATATGGTAAAACATCAGTAGAAAATAATTTTTTGAATATTTGAAACATCCACTATACAAATATTGATTTCCATCTTCAACTAAATCATTAAATGTATGTTCCTTGGTGATGCTTTCTCTTACATCAGTCTCAACATAATCAAGAGGAGGATTCATTGATATATTACAATCTTCATCTGATTTCCCTAAACTCTCAATAATATCACTTCTCACGTTGCTATTTATAGCACACTCATCTTGTTGTTCTGATATGTTTTGATGTGGATGGAGGTTTTTTGTAGTGCCAAATGCATCATTAATAAGTTTTTGCATTTCATTTCCCATTTTTGACGAAGTTGGGAGCTCATTTTGTGGATTGACATCAGTTCTTAACCTTTCTGTAACATTTGATTCTCCATGAAAAATCCAGCACAAATATTTACTAGGGGAATTTCTTCAAATATAAAAGTTCATAAACATCATCTCTCTTCAACTATCTACTAAATTTACATTTAGGACATGGACATTTTATTCTCTCTTCAAGGGATCGATTGGAAATTGAAATATCTAAAAACTTATCCAAACCCTTAACATACTGAGGTGTGTTCCTCTATATTGTGATCCAGATTTTATCCATGTATATCGAAATGTTCCTACACATTATTAAAAAAAATTAAAACACATAACTATTAATAAATAGGGAGTGAGATTCAAATATACTAGTTTAAAAAAATATATAATATTTTAATGATTTGGAAATATTCTAGGATTAGATAAAAAAAATACTCAAAGACACTTTTTCCCAATAGCCCATGGAAACTTAAGGAACTTTATGATGATATTTGGCCAAATTATTTCTCATAATATACCAATTAAGTGTCAAGAATACTATCACATGTCTACCAAGACATCAAAAACATCATATAAGTTTCAAAGAAGATGAATGAACTCTTTTGATACCAATTTGTCACAAGCCAACCTAGATAACCCACCTAAGCAGCATGTAATTTAGTTTTGACATATCCCTGTGGGTGTTCCCAATCCCCAAAGGCTGGTGACTAGTTTCTAGGAATCAAAACAAACTAGAGGAAATTATTTCACCCGATGTAAAACTAATCAAGAAAAATTAGCGAATATAAAATGAAAAATAGTTGGTATTCCAAACACTTCATGAGGGAAAAAGCACATGAAAATAGATAATAGTCTAAAAAATGATATGTTTCATCAATTCAACCATTAATATCACAACCCAAAAACTCCATGTAACAAGTGGATGGCACGTTCCACCAGTCACCACAAACTCCCCAGGTTTCTCTAATTAATAACATCCACCACCTCTGAGTAGATATTTCCATATTCTTAGATGATGAATAATAAAATATATAAATTACTAAAGTAAAAGGTATGACGTGATAAAGAAGATCAGTATGAAATCAACTAGAATATCATAATCAATCTATAACAAATTAAAAAACTTTTATCATTTTTAAATAAAATTTAGTATGGAAATATTTTTTCAATTTGAATAAAAAAATTCTTGATAAAAAATATCATCGACTAAGTTAAAAAATGTTTCAAAGGTAGTTTCTATAAAATTAGGGATACATAAGCATCTACGTCAAAATAAGAACAAATAATCATTTCTATAAAAAGAGACATGATTAAATAATCTCAATCAATAATTGGAATGTATAAATAATTTTACATCATTTTCAATAATAGAAAACATAGTGATAATATCTAGTTTTAGTACCAATCACAAGGCTTCACAAAATCTCAATGAAATATGTCTATTGGTGTGCACACACTCCTTAGATCCATAAGCTTAGGGGGAATATGATAACACATCAAAGAATGAACTTTCATCCCTTAAGTAGTATTGTTTCATTTTCATCGTCAAGTTGATGTAAGATATCAATTTACCTAGAATGAATATTCTTTCTCCAAACTACCTTTAATCCCATTTTGTTCAAGTAAATTAATCATAATTTGGGATATCATTCAATAAAATCAATAATTCAATCAATCAAATATATAGTCCCAAAGATAAAGTTTCAAGACATGCCTTTCATTTCCAAAAACAATATCCAATTTTTTATCAAAAACTCATTCATTTAATCTAAAATCATTTCATTTCAAAACATGAAACATTTTATGATTTTATATCCCATTAAATTAGTCTTCAAGTCATTTATTTAAAATCAAGATCATATTTTCTGAAATTTATAGTTTATTTCATTCCATTTCTAATCCTTTTTTTGATATCCTTAACTAAAGATTTATAAATCAATTGGAAAACCAATTTGAATTAAAAATTATTAAAGGTTTCTATTAATATAGATTACCTCATGAAACTAACTGCCAAAATCAAGATCTATAACAACACATACAAGATCCACTAATGGAGAGTAAATAGATAGAACAATCAAGGAAGAATATTAAACTAAACCTCCAACCAACTCGAATGTCAGTGAGGTGGTGAGGTGGTGAGGCAGCGAGGGACTAGTGATTCAAGGGTCGCCGGAGGGGGGGGGGGGTCTAGCAGGGGTTGGGGGGAGAAGGGGGGTCTCGTGGGGGTCAGGAGGGAGAAGTGTGAGGATTGAAAAAAAGTATAACATAAGTTTATTAAAAACTACCGATAAATCAATTATAAAAAAAATTAGCTGGAGTTATGTAAACCAATGTTAAAAGACCGCCGCAAAAGGCTATTAATGTTGTAGTGACAACACATTCCTTTATGTGTCACATAAAAATTTCATCAACCCTATAACCCATAACAAAAAAAATCAACAGGTAAATCAGCTATCCACTAAAACTTCTACAATAGCGCACTAAAATACACCAGTAGTCTAAGAAATTGCTAATTAGATTACTCAATTTATTGAGTATATCCAAAATTGGACTCCCCCACTAGACAACGATGAGAATTTGTGAATCCATAAGTTTTTTCTAAATTTACCCTACAGTATCACCTGAATCTAGATCAGACCCTTTATAGTTATGTGTTTGAGATAGTCCTCCTCTACGGGAATCCAAGGGAAGATGACCCCTCAAGTAATGAAACAGGTCGACATCGAGACATGTGTTTCCTATCAAGTAGGTTTTAATATCTCACACTATATTTATAAATTAGGGTATTTATATACTACCATAGTTCATAATTGCATTGTATTCACTAATAATTGTCAATAATTCCTTATCCATTCCAACATCTTGTATCATCCACGAGTTCTTCTATGTGCCACCATGTACTTCTATCCCTTTTCAGTATGGGGACTCGATGTTCTATTCCCCAACCTACCAGTGAAATTTTGATAGTACAGATTTATTTTAAATATCAAATACGTTTTATCAAAATGGGTGGTATTCATTCCCTTCCAATAAGTCAATACTTTGTCTTTTATTGATTATATAAATTCCAACATCAAAATTAAATTCATAATCACTCACATTATTCTCACAGATATTGGCACAAGCTTTCAATCTACTGAGATTATGAAGTTGTACACAAAATATGACATCTTATTAAGCCAAACCACTCACTATCATGCATAGAAAAATGGGATGATTTACGTGTTAATAAAACCCTCTCCAAAAAAATGAAAATGATAGTGGTCTAGAATAAGAAGAGTTGGATCGATAAGTTAACAAATTATCTTTGGGACTATTAGATGTTGACTTTAAATGCCACCCAAGTGACTCCATACTACATGGTGTACGGGATATACAGAGTGATACATATAGAGGTTCATTTTCCATTACTCTGGATGGTCGTATATGACTAATATATTCCAAATAAGAGAGGAAAAGTATAATTGGATGAGTTTTAATCCCTCAATGAAAATAGGCTTCAACTGTTGTGTAACCTAGAAAGGAACTAGAATAGTATGTTGCAGGAATTCAATAGAAAGCTTTTCCTCTTATCCTTCCTTCACTAAGATGTAGTGTTTCCTCTCATGATGATGATGATACCTGTGAGTATTCTATTGAAACTAGAACCCAAATGGGAAGGATGGTATATCATTCATAACATCTACTACAATGGTGCGTACTCATTTACCACCATTGATGGGTTGCACCTCACACCACCAACCAACACCATGTTTAATAAGTGATACTTCGTATGAAACCTCCCCATAGTCTGATATTTATGATTTTAAAATAAAAAACCCAATGTTCTAGATTCATGACCAAAATGTTCATGAAAACATCCTAATCACATGACATTAAACTTCGTGACACCATGCTCAAATCTACGTGAAGAAAAAAAATTAGAAACATTTTCCTTACTGTAAGACATTAAATTGTGTATTCAAAATCCATGAAAAATACATTAACTACATGGTCTATTCCCATTCCATATGACTTAAAACTGCATGATACTATGATCCCTCACTTAGCAGGGTTCTCCCTTCCCCAGTTTCATTCACCAACCACACCATGACCTAGAACTACCTTTTCCTAATTCCAAGTTTCATTAGATGTGTAGTGATGCCTAGACCCCCATATTCGAGTCCAGTTGTAAACTGTTTTCCGAATTTTAGATCATCTTCACTTGAATTAGGCCACCATATCCCTTTTTCTCATCAGTTCAATTATTTATGGATGTTGAATTCACCTCACCCTCACCATAGTCTAAGATGTTTGAATTTAAAATTTAAATCCTAGTGTCTTGATCTCATAACGTAAAATTTTGGGACAACATATTGGTCACATGATGTTAAAATATACAACGCCATGGTCAAAGATATAAGCCCTTAAATTGAAAAAAAATGTGTACTCACTGTATAAAATTTAAAAACTTCCTTTCCATGAGATTTTAAACTACATGGTTTACATCCCCATATCATGATGTAAAACAATATGATATCTTAGGTCCTCACTATAGTAGATTCCACCATTTGGGTGTCTTTCATCTACTGAATCAAATTGTTGAACTACGTACATCTTGATTTCTATTTATATTGGTTTAAATATAAACACCCATACCTCATTTCCATAACTAAGACCAACCACCAACATATTTTGGGTCATCCCCCAAGGGTATATGTTCAATCCTTTCCTACCAATTTTTCCATAAAATGAATTTGAGCACATTGTTGAATATCTCTTTGAGTGTTTGAATCTCCCCCTTGAACTTACCTACATGTTAACTAACTTACTTCATTCCTTCCTTATTTTAGAACCTAATAACCCTTTTAATTATAACAGGACCACTAATGGATGTGTTTCCTAAAAAACTAGATTACCTCATATCTTGGGCATAGACCTTAGAGGATCTCTAACAATATATGATGGTTCCCTTATTTTGAATGTGTTAAATGGTGGATCTATTATTTGTTTTCTCATCCCATACTATTATTTTTATGGAAAGTATATTTCAAATAGGGTTAGTAGTCATTCCTTACCCATTACTCACCCCCTTTTGTAGTACAGATCTTGGAAGTCATGACTTACCGCCCTTTTTTTGTGGAATTTAATTAACCTTAGAGTTTTTCCCCTATGTGTTCAAGTATGATAACCATGAAATTCAGAATCATTTGGACCTTACCAGGTTTGATTATTTTTCCCCTTATCATGACTCCCTTATGAATGGGAACTCTGCACTGATTCTTATTTCTCACATTGATCTTGAAACACAAGGACTAAGAAGTTGTGGTGGTTCTTTCCCAATCATGGTTGAGACGTGTCGATGTTTTGAAACAGAACATCACCCCAACTCCATGCTCTATGACCTCAAACTAGTAGAAATCATAGTCTAATCTCCATGACTATAAACTGGTGGAAACCTATTTTGGTAAATTACTCATGAGGCATCTATGTCCTTCTCTTCTGGGAAGGTTTGAAAACACTTTAATATAGAATCCTAATATAATGGAGAAATAATTTTAACCTTAAACTGTGTATATTTTCCAACTATATCTCCAATATAAATTCAGTTTGTGTAACCTATAGTGTTTCATCAAGAAAACTCTCCCTTTTCATTTCATCCTCACTCAAGATAACTGCCTCTTTCTATGCCAGTCTATAACCAAACCACATTCCAAAACTATGTATGGATTGATTCCCAATTAAATGGTATGTATAGTGAAACCTAAACCTCATTTCTTAGTCCCATCCACAAGTTCCACTCATCACCTAGGAATTTTTTGGAACCTCAAGTAACACATCATATATTTATTCCCTCACTCATAATAAGGTGATTTTATTCTAAGAAAGAGTCAGTCCAAGCATCATTACCTTAAACTGGGTGTAGTCCATCACACATAGGACCATAGATGTATTCCAATATCTTCTATCTGATATGACCCTAAACTGTCTAATGTAATAGGAACATATATCAATCAGGTTGAACACACATAAGGTAAATCAGATAAAAATCTATACTTCCACCCACTAATCCACCCATATAACTTTGGAAAAAGTAAGGGCATAAATGGAAGAGGAGAAAATATTTTGAGACTCACCCATGAGCCCTAGAAAAAACATGGATTCACAAACTAAATTCACTAGTTTAGAAAAATTAATGGCCATCCATTATCTCCCTTTTCCCACTCCTTCATGGGGTATGATCCTTTGTTTCCCCCAGTCGTACAACACAATTTTTCAATAAGATAGATGTTATTTATATTGACTCGTGCGTTCTAGTCACATGACACAAAAAATGGTCTATGAATGTCCTAGTCACATGACATTAGTATGTATGATGCATCATCCTTATCGAACAACATTATACTACATGTTTACCATCATCACCACAAGATGTTAAAATGCATGATTTTCATCAGAATGACTTCATTTAAAATTCATAAATGTACTAGGCCATCACAAAAATGGACCTTTTACTCCATTTTTTGTTCTAGTAACCTACAACACCATTCATATTCCTTCATCATTTCATGGTATCCTAGATTATTTTCCCCTAATAAAGTGATCCTTGGTTTATATGAGGTCAATATTCCTACTCAATGTTGTCGAATCCACTATGTCATAATGGCTAGATAATTAGAATCCATTCTAATATTTCTCATGTTCACCCACATTTATCGCATATTTATTTATTTATATCCCCACTACCATCCATCTATGAGATTCCACATAAGTATTATGGTTTCTAGAAAAACTTAATTCACCTCCCATCCTTGGTACACTCCTAAAAGGACTTTCAAAAAAATAATTTATTGTCCTATATTTCAAACATGGTCAACTGTTGACCCTAATTTGTATATCCTCGCTCTTGGCAGTGAAATTGTGGAAACCACATATTGAACAAGGTCAAAACTCATCCCCATTAATCCTATCACCTCTCATTGTATTCTAATTCTAGTAAGTATCAATTCACATCCTCCATCCTTCCTATTGTTTAGGTAGAATCCAATTCTCAGTCGTTACCTCGCTCGTGTGTTTGCATATGTTGGGGAAGAAAGTAATATATGTAGAGTCCTCTTAAACCGATTTTTCCCTAATTAGTACATTCTAAGTTTTATAAATATCATTCAACACCATTATTTAATTGACATAATTTTACTATCATATAAATATGAAGTCTTCTATTTTTTACTGTTTTCTCACATAGAACATTAATCATGTGACCTTAGAAGAATATAGTCAATTTCATTTTTATTATGATTGAGATTCATATAAAAACATGGATAATTTAATAAATTAAACTATTATTTTCTTAAAATAGTTTATAATGAGGAGGTTCATCCATTTGATAAAGCCTAACCTTTATTCCAAAAATAATGAAAATGGAATTCCCCATAGGGAACAACTACTGAAATCGATCACCCTAGCTCAGCCATCTACTTTTGGGAATCTTCCATTGTGTATTTCTAACTAGAGAGATATATTGAATCCTACATGACTATAGGGTGATCCTTATTAGCATATATTTCCACCTAAATCTATTCAACCCTACACTCTACTTCCAAGGTTTTTTTCCCCGCTTCTTCATCCTCAATCACCACCAACTACACCCACATCTAGCTAATGACCTCTTGTTTGGAAGTGATGATGGCCTCATGAAACCAAGATTTATCCTCTATCCAATAAAGATCTTATTCAGCAACCCAAAGTTCCTTGGTGCCTTTATATATATTTTCATACTAGGCAGCATCAAACACCAATTATTTTTCATGCACCCTCTCCAAGATGTAGTCACTAGACAAAAACTGAAAGTGTAGGTTTCAATACTACTAGTCCCCATGTCCTGAAACTAGTGATGCAGGGATCCCATCAAGCTCACCAAGTCTCACCATGGGGTCTGGGTGATGAAGTGCCACATGATTCTCTACAACCATCACCCAATGAATTCATCTTCAGTAACATCATATCTAGAGTCTCCCAAGTCTTCATTTGGCTTAGTCTAGTTTTTGGGAAAACCCACAAGGATTTAAATAGTAGGGTCCTCCTGAAGTATATTTTTAGAAGGGATTATATCCATGTCAATAGGTTGAACATTCTCATCCAACTCTTCACTAGTGTTATCATCCTAATAATATTTATGCCCTACCTCCCCCTCATCCATGTATACATCTATAATGGATTTCTATCCTAGGATCATAGATGGATCACCTGGATGAATTTTTGCTAAGGGGTTTCCTCAACCCTGGGAGTAATCATCCCAACTCCCTCAGGGATAACATATGGCTGGTGGGGAATTTCCTCAAATACTGTATAATAGGAGTTAATAATGGTTAATTTAAACTCTGGTATTTAACATGATAAATATATCCTCTGCACTGATAATCACTTCACCTGCTACCATAGGATTCCTCAACACCACATGCTTAAATGTTGTACAATCTAAATGAGTGTATTAGTGTGGAAAACTTGGATAGCTATTAAATACACCAAGATAATAATGATTGCTCATTTTTGTATTCTTACGATGATAAGGAATTTTTATCTTGATGATCATCCTCACTAAGAGTCCTACACTACATACAAAGGTAGTTTTGATCGAAATACTAGGGCGAGGCTCCTCATAGTTGACTTAGAGGACTAGATAGTCTAGATATTCCTATCCATTTTCTTCTTTAATACACCTCTCTTGTTAATGCTTAGGGGGTGTGCTCCAAGGTGGATTCTCTAGTTCTAATCCATGGTATATCACCATACTCAAAAGAGGCCTCTCATACCAAAAATTTTAATTACAAGGTAATTTAATGTCATGGGTTAAGGGTTACAAAGGAATGAAAAGTTGAAATTTTTAGTTGAGATAATGAGATAAAGGATTAACTCAAAAAATATTAGCTAAATAAAATCATAATTTTCATGAGTGACTTCCCCATACTCTGGATAATTTTCTTTTTCAGCGACATAACGACATGATTCATTTTCACTAGATCATTGTATATTGGTTTTTAGAGTCTATGTCTCCTCCACTAGAACTTTTTCTTTAGATACCTCTTTTGGTTCCTTATTTAGAATTGTTCTTACTCAGTTGGTGGTGGTATATCCCTCCCTAGACCACTATGATAGAGTATCCATATATTTTAGGTAGGAAAACCTATTCCAGAAATCCACTTGGGCAGTGATCATGGAAATATTGGAATCTTGTAGTTCAATTCCACCCCTAGTGAGCCTCCACCATAGCTACTCTAGCATATAATAAAACTTCATAATACCACATGTATACCATATATCAAGATAGATGGTGTCATCAGGATCCCATACTTGATAGTTTACCTTTTCCCCAAGGGTCTTCTGGGATTGACTCGCCCCAACATGAGAACTCTTGACCTTCTCTTGTGTTTTCTTTCAAGGTAGTCATATACTAGTAGAGAGTGGATACATGATAAGTCTTATATTTCCCCCCATCATTCATAATACATACTAGACCTTAAAAGTGAGGAAAAAACCTTGAAGAGTGACTCACATGTTTCCTGGATAGTCCAACGGATCATCTAACATCATAATATTTCCTCACCCTTTGGCATAAAACCACGCCTATGTTTGATACCACCCAGTAGTGGGATGTATTCTGAGTGAGACTAGTATTAGGACTGGATGGTAGTAGAATTATGGTTTCCTCAGTTCCCTCATGTATTAACATCTATTATAGATAATGAAGTACGCAGGGGTGCCTCTCATCATGGACCCCACAAACACTTGCTTCACAATCTACTGAATTCAAATAAACTATTAAGCCAAATTGGATAGGGGTATGATTCAAAATAGGTATTAAAATTGATATATGAAACCAAAACCTCACCTATAGAGTCAATATGTATTCCCCATACTCTGTTATCCCATATAGATCATCGACCATCTCACAATTCAGTGTTATTAAAGCGTTGAAGTTTAGGTCTCCACCATTTTTTATAGTCTTAGTCACCCCGAATTCATTAACCATAATCGGTCATGCCTCAGTGATATTGAGGAGGGAAGGCCACATACCAGAATTGGGGGGGGGGGGGTAATGGAATTTGGAAACTTGTACCCCACCACAAAGTTTTCCATGATCCATCCAAGTTTGAATTGGAATGGATCATAGATATGTCTTAGATTTTCCCACATCAGGACATGCATTTATTGGTTATAAAGCATGGACATCATGGGGATGTCCATATTGACTTGCTTCCCCAATGCCCTAATGGAATCCCCAAAAGTAGACACATGTAAGAATTATAACTCATATGTAACCACTAACTCATGAAACTAACTATAAATACCCTATATTATACATATAGATTCCAGTCTTTTATGTTATAGACTAATCTCTAATACTAAACCTCTTCTAACAACAACCAATTGTACCTGAACCTTCTTCTATGTTGTTCCTTGGGGCAGTACTTCTTCTTACCAATGATTTTATTATCTATAAATTTCATGAATAGTGTAATACATGTCATGAAAGTGATTTTATAGAGGAAATGAGTGCTTATTTAAAACTAAGCCCAATTGGTCTAAGAGGATAGTCATTGAAATGGGTGTTTGGATATCATCCTCCCATGAATTGGGAACTAGTATGAATTAATCATATTTATATATTTTCAAAATAATATTGATGATATGGTGTAGATCCAAAAATTTGATTCTGACCACCCCATGATATAGGTGGAAGGTGTTCGTGTCTGGCTACCACTTTCTGAGTTCTAGCAATAACTCCTGCTGGTGGTAGACATCGAACTAAAATTTAATAAACGCATCATATAAATAAATATGACGAGTCTTTCCTCTTACTATTCACACATGTAGCATACCTAGTACACTAACACCCACTCATGTAAAAAATTTCTTTTGAAAATCAAGTCAAAATCTTCATATCAAACCATACGATTGTTCAAAATATGGTCTTGGAAGATTATTACATAGTGAGCGGTGAACTCATCATATTATGCTTATTCCCTAGTAACCACAGTCATCCTTACATTAAGTATTAATGAAATTATTGATATTAAAAACTCTGTGTAATCATGGATGAAAGTGTTGATATTACATTGGTTGATCTCATTAAGTCTAGAAAACCAAAATCGTGGTGTATTGGTTGCTACAACTAGGATAGAAATGTCATCAAGCATCCCAATGTTTCAAATTGACAAGCTATTTTACAACAGATACTCCATTTACATTCCGTCATAAATTTTAGTAGCAATATATTTTTAGAACCCACACTCCCAAAATAAGTTATTTCATGATTCCTGACCATTTCATCTCTTATTGAGGAATCATTGATAATGGCCACAAAATGGTATGCATCGTCGTCCATTTTGGACTAAGTCTAAAACTTTTCCAGGTTTGGATCGTTCAACTAAGAAATATTCATGAAAATATAATATCTTCATACATTTGATTATTGTTTCATGAAAATCATGATTAAGGAATATATTTCATGCAATGTGTTTCACATAAGTGTAGTTTCACAAACATCACAGTGCAATGGCATGAGAGTTTACACGCGAGAAACGTCGTATCATGTGAAATAGTCATGTAACTGTACTAGATCCCTCATAGTACTATTTATATGTTCGAAAGATCCTAGGTTATATGTATGTGCAATCAGTTTTCATTATTAGACTAGAAATATGTGCAATAATGATAAACTTTTCCATAGATATCATTGTTTTTCACATAACCTGACCTTTCGCTTCCCCATCAGCTCTAATTCATAGGGTGGAATTTTTTAGCACAAATAATCTAGCTAAAATTCAAGATATTTTTTTCCCAAACCAAGTTCAAAAATAAACTTAGGGGTACCATTACCTCTCAAAAGGGAAGGTGGAATACAACCTCACACATGTTCACATATGTCCCGCATTTTCAACACTACATGTTTCCGTGTGAAAGGACACATTCCATGCCTCAATTTCCATGTAAATTAGATATTACATTTAAAAAGGGAATATTCGGTATCCAATTATTCTAGATGGTGTAAAAATTCATGATAGATGTGCAAGAAAGATGTTGAGGAATCATTGCCTCACACGATCACCCCTAGTGGAAAAGTCATGAGAGGTGTGAAACCTATAGTTTCATGAACAAACAAAATGTTACACTACACAACTAAATTTAAATGATAGAAGTGCTTGGGCACCCAATTTTTATGTATGTAGGGAATCATCCCCAAATATATAGTGATGGATGTATAGATGTTGAAGTGTCAATCTATTATTCACGCAACCCAATTTTTTATAACATCACACAACTATAGCCTCTCATGGATTACCACATGTAGAAAAATTTCATGATAGAACTCACATAGGACTTAAATTTATAAAATTTTGTTTGATATTTCTTCATGAAACTCCCCTAAAATGATATTCTAGTTTTCATAAGATGTTCTCCTGTCGTGCAACTCCAACCCTTATGCAATCCAAAAAGTTTTAAACACTTATGTCCCCAATATCATGGATCTATCATTTTTCTAGATCCCATGGATAACACAACCCACCCTATGTGAACAACTCTAAGGCTTTTTTAGACAATATTTGGGTTCCCTACCTAATGTCTCCTTCCCTTAGACATCTTCATGTTTATGTGGAGTACTCAAGTTCCCCATACATCCTTGAACTAAGATCACTCTTTCCTTAATCAATTATAATATTAGTATCATAAAACATCACATCTAGGGCCTTATCTCCAATCATGGGTTTGGTATCCCCATTTAAACTTAATCCTAATAATGGGCACCATAATTTTTGAATCCCCTCAAGTCACCCAAACCTGGAATTGTTTATGCATTATGCCATCTAAAACTACATTTGTAGTAGACGAGTCAACCCTTATGGTTGAGTAATGGCAGGAAGCTTATAAATTTTTGATGTAAGGATGTCTAGTGTTGTAACATTAACTCCAAATTTGTAATGGTTTCCCTATGTGTAAGCCCCCACCATTTCTAGGTTGTAAGACATAAAACTGTATAGCCCAACTTGCAAGTATTATGACATTAAACTACACAACAACATCATTATCACATGATAATAAACTTTATAACTACCATATGTGATATACCTAAAATTACTCATATGTGAATCACACGAGAGGATACCTAAACTTATTGGATTACCCTAGGAATAGAACCCACACCATCCCTTGTTGTTCATCTTTCCCTGACAAAAGTATCCTTACCACAAGAAGTTAAACTACCTGGACTATTCCTACCAAATGACCTTAAACTGTGCACATGAACTACATGAGTTTTGATCCCTATATCCTAACTATGTTTGTATGATTACTCCCTATGTTTCAATCATGATCCCCCAACATCACTATTAAATCAGTATATCTTCCCCCCATGAGGTGAAAACCTTGAAGTGTGATCATTTTCCCCAAGAACTAAGCTAACCTCACTATTTGAACTTAGAGTATCCACTAGACCACAATTTATATATGTGATTCTAAACCCTACCCATCCCAATATATGAAATGTTTATAAGGGAAATTTCCCACAATACATTAAACTTGTGACCATATTCCCATACGACATTAATCCTATAACCACATCCCCATGAGACTTTAAACCTATGAAAACATCCCCACATGACATTAAACCTATGAACATGTCTCATAAGAATTAAAACCTAACACCATTTCCCCATAATAATTTAAAAACATGACTCCCCAACTAATAAACTGGAATTTATACCTCATGAAATGAACATGAAATGCCAAAGTAAACAAACCTCATATTAATTGTACTCGTGGTGTAAATTTCCCAGGATGAATACAATATGCCTTGTGTTCCAAACCTATGATTCCTCATGTATGATATTATCTAAACATCCAAAGGGGATGAATTTAAATATTCCCATCTCACCCAACATCTAAAAATATCTAGATATTTCCAACATCACTATCTTCTCTAACCATAGGTAGCTGCCCTATCAAAACAGAAGAAGTGTAATTAACTGGTGCCCACTTCAAGATGACATTGGGAATGAGATTCATGGACATGACTTATATCTATGAGTGATACCCATAATAGGTGAATAACTCTAAGGATGAATCCATGTAAAGAGGAACTAACATCTCATCATCCCATTCTAATTAAGGATATGATATCATCAACCTTGGTGGTAGTAGTCTCCCACCTTTGGAAAGTGCGAATGTAGGGAAACCATGAGTAGTCCTATAGGAGGCATTACTAATACAAGGACACATAGTATTATTTGATAGGTGAAGGGAATAAAATTTCACTAACACCCCTGAAGTGCACCCCAGAAAAAGTGTCACAAAATAGTGTAACATAAATCTCACATTACAATGTTTTTACCTAACTCTTATGGTTATCCATTTCCATCATTCTTCACACAAGATAATACATGGTAACCCTATATTATAAGAACCTACCTAGTTGAATTATCAAGGTCTTGAAATGTGTTTTCCATATAAGGAATCATACACTTATTAGTTTTAATGGTAATTTAATCACACTATCTTATATCGTGTATTCACTAAACATATAAGCATACTTCTAATAATTTAGTTTAGAATTATATTCTTTATACCAAACCAATATTTTCAAACCATAATGATGTGTAACTCTTTATAAAAATCATAACTTGTGTTACTAACGCAAATTAAATTACAATTATATATATATACCGAAATTCATCCTATGAATAAGGTACATAAAACAATTTAATGAAAAATAATAAAATCATATGACATTAATAACCCCACAATTTAAATTAGGACTCCATAAATAATCAACCCACACTATTCTAGAGAATGAATAAGCCTCTATTCCAATGAGTAGTCTAACACAAAGTACCACTGCCTAGAAATACTTAAATCAAACAATATTTTAAATCAAGAATAATTCAACCAACTAATATATATAAACAATAATTAAATAATTAATTTAATCTCATAACATGATACATGATAAATTCAAGGTATAATAAAAACTAAATCAATTTTCATAATTATCATGTAACTTCTTAATACATGCATGAAAATTTATAGATTAAGTTTACCATAATTAAACTAAATCATGGATTCATTCATAATAAAAAAATTATATTTACATATTAATGAGGGAACAATTTTTTAAAAAATTTAACAATTTATATATTTAAACATAACATAAAAATCATAGAAAAATTAATAAATTTAAACAAATTATAAACACTTTCAAATTTTAGCTAACCTTATGGAAATTCCATAAATAAATATATATAAACACTTTATTTTTTTCCAATTCTATCTCCTAAATATTATTTATTATATGGTACTTATATTAAATATATGATATTAAATATAAAATTTTATATTAGAATTCTATTATTTAAAATAATTAAATAATCTAAATATAATATTTTTAATATTATTTAAACCCTAATAATGTCAAAATAAATCATCTTTATATGGTTTAAATAATTTCATAAGTAATGAACATTTAATTTAAACAATTAAAATTAAATATTATAAATTATTCATAAATTCAAATATAAACCCTTTATGTTCATGACATATTTTTAAATTTATAAATAGTCTCAAAAGACTCATAGACACATTATTATATTAGAATATCTTTTTAAGATAAACAAACATCAATGTGTTTATTAAATAACACATATTTTTTAATTGGTAAATATTCAATAAATAAACAATTGTATCCATAACACATAAGGTATTTTATTTGTTTGGTTTACTTCTATGAAAAAGGAATTTATTATTTAAAACTTGACACTAATGGTTGTGGAATATAAATTTTTCATATTTTGACCAAAAATAGATAAAATCAAATATCCTCGATAAAACATCTCTATATTTATCTTCAATTAAAAATAGGTTATAATGTTTTATAAATTATAAAACATTTCTATGTAATCATAGTTGATAAATTATAAAACATTTTAATTGAATCCATCATCAAATATTGTACATAAAAACTACTTTCTAGTAAATAACTTCTCATATCAAACAACATAGATGATATGAAGATACAAATAAATTAATTAGATCCATCAGATCTTGTAAAAATTACTTTTCATTAAAATATTTTATGCACATAATCTTGGCTTCATCACTAAATGAAAACTTCATGTTTTATCAAATTTTCATTGATTTTGAACAATTATATATTTAAAAAAATTATAAAGTGTGCATTTTCTATCATACACCCTTAAAAAACAAAAAACAAATTGTTTCTATATTATTAATACATTTCCTAGGATTTCTATGAAATTTTTAAAACTCATTCTGGTATTTTTGAAGATTCCATCCTATGGAATGTTTACTCATTATTACCGACACCAATTTTAATATTCAATGATATTTACTGTCTATTTAAAGAAACATTATTAGTCTCTCTAAAAAAAATTCTTATTATAGTTTAAACTTTTTCCCATGTGTATTGTCGATACACTACCAGAACCAGGATATCCCATTCATAGTTCATCTATCCACAACACTTTTATAATATCAAACAAAATTTTCTTAAACTTATTCACATTATTAAAAAAAATATATCAATGATAACAGAATTAATTCCATAACCACAAACATCCTTAAAAAACCATCAGAAAATCCTTTTTTCTTTTCATAAACATCTAGATTCACCTATTGAAAAACTTCCACAGTTCTTCACTTAATAGAGTTTTATTAGATGGTCACATAGATATGTGGTAGGAATTATAATGGGATGTAACGAGTATAATAATACCCTGGAATTTTCTATATACATAAGGATGGTCTCATAGTATTTAAAATATGATATTTTTAAAATGTTCTTATGTATGGGTTTTTTTATGCATTATCAATTTATTTTAAGAATATAAAATGTATCAGGTTTTAAAAAAGTCAAAATAAATATTATTATTTATTCGTAGTGGCTAAATATGTCTGTGTCTGCATCAAAAAGTGAACTTATAATTAATATATCAAATTAAAACTTGATTTATCCCAAAAATATGTTTTCCATGGATTATTATAGTGTTTGAAAAAAAATTATGGTTAGAATGAGTATGATTCTAGTATTGATTTGTTGAACATGGTCATAAGGTACAATAAATGTTTTTTCTACTAGATGACCTATAAAGTATACCTCATGGAGTTTCATAAACTATGTCTTTGGTATACTATATATGAATTGTTTATATTTGGAGTCCCTAAAACATGAGGTTTTTCTGAAACCTAATATGAAAATATTAATAATTTTATACCTTTCTTACACAATCCTCAAGACAAACCTAATCAGAGGTGGTTCGGTATGTTTCTTATGATATTTTTAGATGGAACTTAACCAATATGGGATTTATCCTCTTATGTAGTAGATATGATATATAATCCCTTGACTTTAATAGAGTGAGAGAGTGTATGTCTATATCTAGATTGTACATATGATGTTTTTATCTATTCAGGTGAGGGTCATGTGAGGTTCTCATCTATAAATATGAATGACATGTGATGTATTCATCGATCTGGTTAATCCGTACATAGAGAATTGATAACCTTAGATTTCTCTATATTGTATTGATATGATATATTCCTCAGGGTTACTTAATGTATTATATAAATGGATCATATAAAAATGCATGCTTATATATGACGCAGCTGGTGAGGATAGGTATGAAGATACATTTTTCTGGTGGAGATAATTCTATATCCCTTGTAGCTTTAGTGGAATCAATGATTTACAAGAGAGAACTCTTTTATTATATTTATATATTTAATAATTAATATTCATTTTCAATTCTGAAATGGAATGTGTGCTAAAAATCGTTTTTGACTAAATGGGGATTGGTTTTTATTCAGAGAAAAGCTATAAATGTGTTTTAGAGTTTATCCAAACTATTTTTAGATATGTATTCACAATGTGGTACATATGATGTATGACATGGGGATTTTAATGATATATTTCCAAAAGTGTTTTGTAATATATCCAAAAGAATTTTTGGATATTATTTCAAAATTTAGTGTATATGATACAATGTAAGGTGAAATAGAACTCAGTCTTGAGGATTTAGTCCAAGTGGGAGATTCAAGGATATGTTTCATAAGGAATATATCATATGAGACAATATTAGAATGTATTATGGTATGACATGAATTAATAAAAGTCATTTAATATGACTTATTTTTTTATATCATTAGGTTTCATATAAGATACTAATCCATTACTGTTATTCATATAATTAGCTATGATATATATATTTATACTGTATAGAGATGTTGAATAATATTGTATGATTTATAGGGAACCATGTAATTAATAATTACTAATAAAATATTAAAATTAAACATTTTTAAATATATTCTACACAAGTTATCATTATACTAAATGTTTCATATGATGGAACATATAGAATGTTGGATTGGTCGAGTGGTTACAAAGTATATATAACGATAGTTATTTACTCATGTTCTTAGGAAATTCATGAGTAAATGAATGAAATGGATACATAATTATCCCAATCCATATATAAATAGGCAGTACCCATGTTTTCGTTTTTATACTCTTGTATTCATCAAACCAAAACCCTCTCTCACTAAATCTCCCCCTTTCCTCTAGCTTTTCTAAGTGAGGCACTAACATATCATGGTGTAAATAAGAAAACTTCTAGAACATTAGGAGATTATTTCAATAAATGGGTACACCGTGTTTAAGGGATTCCTTTAAAAACATTTAAGTGATCTTTATCAATATCATATGAAAAATAATGTTTCCACTGTGATGGGTGATGTAAGGTACACAACATTTTTTCCATATTTTATATATCCAGGATTTGGGTCTTAATCAATAGTGATATTAGAAAAATGGATGGGAAGTAGTATTTCAAATTTCTATTATTAAAGGAATACCTCTCTTGATTGGAAATTCCCTATGCAATGTGGATTTATCTATTATTGAGATTCTATAAAATTTATAAGTTGTTCCTTCATTCATAAAAGAAATGTGATACTAGGATAATAGTGTGTTAGACCTAAAACTTTAACTCAATTCAAGTTGATATATATGTGATGAAGGATTATCAAATTGATTTTTAGTGATGGAATGTTATTTCTTTATGGTAGGTGATATAAAAAAGTGGTGAAAGTCTAAATTATAATCATTGATTTATCCTCAATAACATTTTCTTTTATTTAAAATTTGTTCCAATCATTTCTCATAAACCTTCCATTTCTATTGCATGCGTTTTATAACAAAAAAGATATAAATTATTAATATGTGATATAAAAAAATTAAAAGTTATTAAATCACGGCCACCTTGGAAATGACTTAAAGGCTATTATAAGGTTCATATCTAAGATATGTGCCATAAAACATAGTCTAGAGCAGTATATATCTTAGTAATTACTACCTATAAAACCATTTCATCCCAGTATGTTTTTGATAAAACTATTTGGGGATACTATACCCTCATTATAAATGCATTTAATAAAAAATAAACAACTGAAACATTCCTAAAAATATAACATCAGTGTATCTATATGGAAATATAGTGAAAAGTGTTTAATAATAATAAAATTCCATGTTATATCATAATTAAACACAAGTTGACTATATATTCATATATCAATGAAAAATCACCTGTTGGTTTGATCATATATAGTATAGGAACAAAATAAAAATAAATAGTAAGGAGTCCCACTACAAATTCTTGAACCATTATTTAACCTACCTATAAATCCAAACCAATATCCTCCATCCTACTCACATGTAATAGTTCTTTAGTCTCAACCTACATTCTAAACATAATGCCTTCACATCTATCATAGTGCCTCTATCGGGTACGATCGTAAAACTCAGTACGTCTCCACCAATGGTGTCACTAATAATAACCAGTAAATATATTCATGCATGTCATGAACCAATTTGGATACCTTGTTACATTGATAAATGAGATGATCACAACATATCTTGAAGGGTGTTATTGATCCCCATGAGTTAACAGCTAGCAATTTCCATTATACAAGATAAATTGGGAATGTTTTTTCACATAAACCACAGAAGAACAAAAAAAAGTCAGTATTCTAAAAAATATATCCATAGGGAGAATAGTACCCAAAGTCAAAAAGGTATAAATAACCCAATGTACATCATCAAACTACTATAAAATAGGAAGATAAATAACCCAATCCCAGTGTACATAGCACTCCTAGATCAAAGGAGTCCACAAAACCTACCACAACCAAGGGATGCTTTCCCCTTACTCGAACCTAGTAGAAAGAAATCTACAAACACCTGAAGGCACAAGTAGGGTATGAGCTAAAATCCTAGTAGGATCTCACTAAGGATTCTATAAGAAGATTACACACTTAATTAACTAAATAATGATTTCAATTTTAAATAAAACAACTTAGAAGAAAAAAATATATTTATAACAAATCATGCTTTAAATTTAAATTGAAAAAAATATTTCAAACACTGGGTTAATAAAAATTATATATAAAATAGTTTATATAAATTCACAAGGCAGGTGTAATTTTTCCTACAAAAAAATGGCATATGTAAAAATAATCAAAAATGAGAAACATGGTCATCTTACAAGAGGTATGATAGTACCCAGTTATGGGTTCCTCACACACTTATATAATGAAAATGTTAATGTGCACACACCTCCCTTCGACAATGGTCGATGAGGAAAAACCAACATTCTACTAAGGATAATATAAGCCAAAAAATTTAGGTTTTTTTTCATAAATTATCAATTCTTTGGTATAACATTCCCATCCTAGAATTTTTCCCCAAATAACTCACTAAATACTTTGGATTTCATGATCTCAAATGACAAAAAATAATGGGAAATTTATCTCAAAACTATTCTAAATATAGAAAACCCATTTCTAATTTCAATATGCCAATTTCCAATTAAAAACTGAAATGGGTTTTTAATCAATTCATTATTTTATCGGGATAAACCGGAAAAAGGTTTTTATCAAAAAAAATTAAGAAATTTTCACAAAAATAATTTCAAAATTCAATTTCACAAAATCAAATTCCATAATTTCCATTAAATTCAAATCACACCCCAAATCACTGTAATTAGCAATTTTCCCCAATTTCATGAAAAATAAATTTACAATCACAATTCATGCCGAATTGAATTCTCAGAACTTATTTTAAATAAATTAAAACAATAAAAAAACTATATATTAAATTAATTGTACAATCTTATATGGAACCACCAAACAGAACAATGATATCACATTACACAGTAGTTGCAATTTGAAACTCCAACAAAGAACTCCAGCAGAGGAGATCCAAGAATCAAACCTAGATTCAAGATATAAAACAAAAAATATTAGATCTCCCAATAACACATAAATATATCAAACCCTATATAAGAGATAGGAATAGATTATAAGAGAGGAAGAGGAGAAGATTCACATAATTGGAATAGATCGAACAACGTTCTCCAAGCATTGATCTTCTTTAAAAATGGTTTGAAGAATCCAAAATCACCTATATGGAGCCTCCACTGTAGAAGTATTCGTGTTAGGGTCGAATAAGGCTAGAAAACACATAAACTAATGGTTTTTTAATTTTAAAATAAATTTTCAAAATTAAAAATTCTCATATGCATGTTTAGCTGGGAAGGTAAGTACGATTAGAAAAAATGAATTCTATAATCATGTGCCCCTCTGGTGGGATTCTTGGTTCCTACTAGTTGGGAACATAGTTTTTCAAACTATGCCTTATCCATGAAAACCCCCACTATTTGGTTTTGTAGGGTTTATCCAATTTTAGTGCATGGTTTGGGAAAACTGTGGTCTAACCGAGTACAAGCCAAAAATTTCAAAAAAGTCAATTTCTTCTTCCAAAACACCCTTAAATGAGATACAACCAAAGAATGACAAAAAAGGGGTCATGGAGTACCTAAAAATAGTAATAGGACGTGACAACCTCCCTACCTTGTAAACTTTATCTCCCCATAATTTTTTTAAGAGGCATTCATGTTAAAAATATAAGGTCATTGTTCTCTCATCAGTTCCTCTCTCTCCCGAGTCTCATGAGTATTGGAATCGTACTTCCGTATAAATAAGATCAAATGTATCTTCCTCCCATGATGTACCATAATTTCAAAATAAATTATCCTGACTGGATACTCAGTCATAGATAAATTGGGTTCAACATCAAGATCACTATAGCTAAGAACCTGAGATAGATCATTATGATACATTATTAGTTTTGATACATGAAACACGTTATGTATCGATGTCAACTATGGAAAAAGTTTAAATTGTATTCCACATTACCAACCTGATCGACAAACTCAAAAGGTAACACTAAATTAGTAGCAAGATTCCCTTTCCTCCCAATCCATCGATGACCCAATTGAGGGGAAAATTTCAAGAACACTTGATCACAAACTAAAAATTTGAATGGTCTGTGATGATGATTATCATAATATTAATATCAAATTATTTCCATAAAAATTCTCTGATGAATCAACGAAATATTTTTTATCATCTCTTAGATAATGCTTGGTCCAATAAAGGAATAACAACCAATCTCTAACCAACACACTGAATATTTAAAAGGCCAACCAAAAAAAGGACTCAATGGGATATATTCTAATCACAAACTGGTAAATATTTTTTTAAAGAAAACTCAACTAGTCCCAAATGGTCATCCCAATCCCCACTAATATCAGGAATGTACGTGAAAATCATATCATAAAGAATCTATATAGCTCTTTTTGTATATCCATCTGACTACAGTTGGTATGTCGTACTCAAACAAACCCGAGATCACAGTGCCTCCTGAAGGCATTTCCAAAAGAAAAAGGTACACCAATTATCTATATCAGAGAGAAGAAAATGGAACTCTATGAAAATGAAGAATATATTTCACATTGAAATTTCCAATCTCTTCAATATTTGTTGAATAACAAATGGGTATAAAGTTAGAATATTTTTTTAGTCTATCTATTACAACACATATCACATTATTATTTCTCTAGGTACATAGAAAACCAACAACGAAGTCCATAGAGATCACATTCCACTCCCAAGACAGAACAGGAAGTGGCTAAAGAAAACTTGAATTTATCTTGCTATTGTCCTTGATCTGTTGGAAAGTGTGACAATGATAGACAAAATCAGATTTTCCTCATCTCATACATGGCTTCCAAAATCATCACCCCATGTCATTGAATATATTTATGGTTCATGGGTGTTCTAAACACTGGGAATTATGGAAATCCACCATCATATCATTTTCAATGGTGATGGAACCACAAAGTGATTTTGATTACATAGAATGACCTCTATGGATAACAACCACTCTGCAATGGTCTACTCATCATAAAGAGAGTATTTAATTCTAGAAAACTCATCATCAATCTATTTTTCCTAAATAATCAACTCAATAAGAGTGGATTTCAACTAAACACTGGCCAAGGAAATCTTAACCCTTGATTCCCAGTCTCTAATATGTATCTATGAAATGATATACATGAGGATAAACTCTTATAATGATTATTTTGTGTTATTGGAAGGAATTTTCCTAATAAAATCATCTATGATAAAATTCCCTTTCCCAAAGGTATAGGAAATGTTGAAATAAAAATAATATAGGTACACCACCAAATGCCTCTAGAGGAGATTGAATTTTTTTAGGATAATGTATAACTCAAAATATTATATTAACAATGTATGGTAACACTTTCTAAACAAATGTAATTCCACCAAATCATAAATACCTGATTCACAACTTCATGTTCAAGGTCATATGATATTTAATTTTTTTCATGTGGAAAAATCTTTTGAGATACATAAGAAACAATGTGATCATCCAGCATAAGAACACATCCCAATCCTGAAACTAATGTTTCATAGAAAACCACATAACCCTAAGCAGCCTCTGGAAGAGCCATCATAAGAAAAAATTTCAAAGGTTGTTTCATCTCAGCATAATAACTATGATACTTTTCATCCCAAATACTCTTAAATCCCTTCTGAGTTAGGTAGTCATCATAGAAGATAACTTTCAAAAATCCTTTACAAACTGGTGATAATATTCATCTAAACCCAAGAATCTTTGAATATCATAAAAATTTCATGGTTCTTATCATGTCTTAACATATTACGCCTTTCCCAGATCAATAGAAATACCAATTTCTAACACCACATGTTTGAATAACATCACATACAAAATCCTCAAATCACATTTTGAATGCTTGGCATAAAATGAGTGATTTCTAAACCATTCTAGAACTACTCTAAGATGATGTACATGATCCTCATCTAAAATAGAGTAAACAAGGATGTCATCCACAAAGGCCACCAAAAAATTATCAAGAAACATATAAAAGATCATGTTCATTAGAGATTTAAAAATTGTAGGAGCATTAGTTAAAACAAATGGCATGACAATGTATTTATAATGGTCTTACATTATTCAAAAGGTAGTTTTCTGAATTTCATATTTATTTATTCTCAATTCATGATAACTAGTTTGAATATCAATATTTGAAACCCACATTACACCTTTTAACTAGTCAAATAGGTCATCAATCCATGGAAACTGATATTTGTTCCTTACCATATCTCAATTGGTTTTTAGACAGTAAATTCAAAGGAGAAGTGATCCATCATCTTTCTTAGCAAAGAGAACATGTGCTTCCCAAGGTAACACACTCGAGCATATAAATACTTTCTCTAAAATATCATCTAGATGAGACCACAACTTGTTAATTTATGATGTTTCCATGTTGTATGAAGTAATATATACTGGTTGAGTACTATGCAATTAGTCGATAGAAAACACTACCTCCCTTATCGGTGGAAAACTATAGAGTCAGAAGTGAAAATGGTAGGAAAATCGACAAAAACTGGATGGAGATCACCACTCAATTGTCCCCACTCTAGATAAAATACAAACACTAAATTAATTTCCCAAAATCTGGGTAATTATTTCCATCTCTACTCAACCCCGGGTCCCATTCTCTGTGAAAGATATAGCACATCCAATCGGGTTTAGTAAAGGAGTCCCATCAAAGATAATAATCAATTTAGTTTTTATTAGAATTAATCCAATCCATACAAAAAATTATGTCAAGGGGTTTCATGTCAAGAACCAAAAATACCAATAATGCTCTATATATGATAATAAGAAAACAAAAATGGGTCTATATACACCATTCTCTCTCGTTGTTCTGAGGGGTGTAGTAATATCCATCACAAAAGATAAAAACTCTACAGGAAGATTAAGATGGTTAAAAATATGAGTATAAATGAATGAATGAGATTCACTATTATTAAAAAAAGTAGTCACAATAGATAAATAAATAGTGATAGTACCTCTCGTAGTCGATAGACCAGTATCTGCTTCCTCTGGAGACCCTTCCATTGTGTGATGAATCTTCGTTCTGGATGTATGTGGCAAGAACCCCATTATTCATTAAGTATTTGATTGAACCATAGTTTTATTAGGTGATGATGATCCAATGATACTATTAACAGTGTAATAGACATGGTGGAACTTTTATAAGGGACCTAAACGTCCACAGAAACCACATATTTGGGGTACCTAAGTAAAACCCCATTTTGAGTACCCAGGTTTTCCACACTGGTAAAAAATCAAATAGAAACTGCTAGGAACTACAGGATGTCTAGAAAACCCCTACTATCGAGAACCACCATGAGAATCATTACACTTACTTTTCCCTTTATGGGAACTCATAGAACTTCCACTGGGAGAAAACGTAACTCCTGTCAACCCTGACTTACCAGCCATATCAATTTCAACCCTCAACTCTCTATCCGACACATCAAGTATAAGATGGAACCTTTAGCAAAGACACCTAAGAAATAATATCAGATTGAATTCCCATATTGAACCCTCAAGTATTCATCTCCTCATTAGACATAAACTTGGTTAAAAACACCACAGTCACAATAAAACAATTTGCATATTTTTTTATGATATTGATAGACTACTTGAGTTTTAAAAACACATTATCCTTAGCCAACACCATCGAATTTGGATAGAAATGGTCATTGAAAAGAACTATAATTTATTTCAACACTAATATGTCATGATTCGTTTTCATCACCATCTTGTCCCAACATATCTTTCTTGGTACCTTCAGTTTGAAGTTGGACTATTTCACCTTGATTTCATCCATCTTCTTCAAGAACTCAAACAGAAGCTTGATATTTCTCAACAAATCCTTATCCAGTTAGGGATCATTATATCCTTGGAATTGTGGTTCATTTTGTGACATAACTATTTATCACAAATATTGAATTCATCCCTCTGAGTTTACATAGCTAGAGAATGAATAGGAACAGGTGTAGGTGCATGCCCCAGAGCATGGATAGGATGCACAATAAAATCAATTAAATTCTACTCCATGGGTTATTTTTTAATTATTATTTATTTGTAGCTTCCTCCTGAATTTTATTCACACATATTCTTGGATTAATGATGCCAAAAAACATTATAAGACAACGTTTGAAACATCAAATTAATACTAAAACATAGCAACAAGATAAATTAATCCCATCAGATCGATAAACAAGATTTATATTTCAACCTACCCAAATAAAGATTTGGGAAAAGGCTGGAAATAGTCATCAATATTTCATTCCAAACCACCCTTTCTGACTTAAGTCTCTTTGTGGTGAGAGATGTCCAGGAACTCAATCACAATTAGATCCTAATTCTTGACAAGATTATATAACTACATATTGAAATCAATCCAAGATGTATAAGTTGTACCTATGATGCCACTTTTTCATAATCCGACCTGAATATCACGGTACCCTAATAACTGAGTTGATCCCAACATGGACCAAAGGGTATTAATGATCCCTAATAGTTATAGAATAACACCTAGAATAACACACGAAAATGTGGAAATGGTCTTCCCACAAAAAATAGAATAATAGAATAATGTCAGTATGATCAAAAGAAAACTACATTTGGGGATCAGTATTAGAAGTCAAATAGGTATAAAAAACCCAAATCACATCATCAAAGTACTAGAAAATAATAAGATAAACAAACCATGTCACAATGGACATAGAACTCTAACCTCAAAGGAGTCAACAAAAGCTTCCACCTCCAAGTAGCTCTTTCACCTTATTCAAACCTAGAATAAGGTAATCTACAAACACCTAAAAGAATAGATAGGGTGTGATCTAAAATCCCAGTATGGTCTCACTAAGGATTCCATAAGAATATGTCACAATTAATTAACCATGTAAATATTTCAATTTTAAATAAACAGTCATGGTAGTAAAAAATCATATTTAAAACAAATAATGCTTTATATTTTGATTGATGGAAATATTTCAAACAATGGATTCAAAAATAATTTATATAAAATAATTTATATAAATTTAGAATGCATGTGTAAAATATTTTAAAAATAATGGAATATATTTAATCTATCACAAGTGAGAAACATAGTTATCTCCCAATAGGTATGATTGTTTTAGGTTATGGGATCATCCCACACAAATATAATAAAAATGAAAATGTGCAGACATGTCCCTTCAAAACCTACAAAATATGACTAACCAACATCCTACTAAGCATAAAATCTTCCAATAATATTGTTTTATAGTTTTAAATAATCAATCTATCTTTAGGAATTCCCATCCCAGATTGTTTATACCTAAAAACCCACTAACCACCTAGTCTTTAATTTTCTAAATAAAAGAACATTAACTGGAAATTTATTTCAAGAATATTAAAAATAAAATTAACCCATTTTCCATTTCAATATGCCTATATCCATTTGAATCCTCAAATGGGTTTTTAAAAAATTCATTCCTTTTCCATGATAAAACCAACCAAATTTTTTATCAAAATAACTTAATCCATTTTTTCAAAAACAATTTCACAATTCAATTTCACAAAATCAAATTCCAAAATTTCCATCAAATTCAAATCACACCCCAATTCACATGAATTGGGGGTTTTCCCCTATCTCTGGACAAATAAATTTAAAATCAAAATTCACATTGAATTTTATTTTCACAATTTAATTGAAAGTAATTAAAAAATAAACCAATTCTAGGTAAAATTTATTGCCCAATCTTAAATGGAATCACCTACCAAAACAAAGAGAGCACATCTCACAATGCCCATAATGGGAAACTTCAGTGAAGAACTTTGGAAAGGGATATCTAATAATAAAACCTAAATTCAAGATCTAAATCAAAAGAGATTAGATCCTCCAATAACATATAGGTATATCAAACCTTATGGGGGAGATAGAAATAGATCGGGAGAGATAAAGTGGAGAAGATTCACAAACCCAAAGGATATCAAATAGAATTATCCTGAATTTGATACGATTTGTAAAGGGTTTGGAGGATCCAAAATCACATATAGGTAGACTCCATGGAATAAAAATACATTTTAGGGTCAAATGGACCTGTCACACACATAAATTTTAATTTTAAATATTTTAAAATAAATTTTTTGAATTAAGAATTCCCATACAGCTGGTTAGCTGGGCAGGGCTGCATAGTTAGACAAAATGTGTTCCCTAACTGTGTCCCCTCTACTAGGGGACATGGTTCCAACTAGGTGGGTGCAATATTATTTAGAAAATGTGACAGTCATGAAAACACTCGATATTTTTTTTCTCAAGGTTTACCCTAGGTGGGCACACAATTTGGGAAAACTGTGCACCAACCTTGTACAGCCCAGAAATTTCCAAAAATTATCAAATTTCCTCCTGAAACACCCTCATAAGTGACCTAACCAAAGAATGATTAAAAATATAGTTATGGTGTACCTGAAAATAATAACATAATTTTTTAATTTATTTGATGAATGAAATGTAAAATGTAAAATAATCAATTGCACCCACTAGTAAATCCATTGGGTACAGAATAATTTTCCCTAAAATTTGACTCAGATTTTATTCATCCTTTTCTAGTTTATAGTTTGAACACAACCCTAATAGAAATGGTCACATCTCATCCTCCCACACACTCATGATTTCTCATGGAATAGGGTTGTCATAATTTTCAATCATTCTATTATCATATGCCTCATGGTTCATACATCACAGAACCCATATTATAAAATAATAATTGGATATCATGTTATGATATCACTAAAAAGTTCATAGAAATTAGTCTTTTGATATGAATCATGATCAACACATATACATGAATTCTGTAAAGACACATGTTTTTAGATTTGAGGAGTCTGTTTTTTTTTGGGATTCTCATATCTAAAGGTTAACATGGTAATTTTAATGGTCTCAGAATGGATTTTTAAATGTGTTGTGGGATTTATTGTGTTAATGAATGGAAGATCTCAAGGATGAGTAACATTTCATCCTCAACCATACATCTCCTCAAAATACCATCATAACATCTTATGAAAACAGGGTCATTATAGAATTATTGTTTCAACTCAGATATAAACCTCTTCCTTTGGTTTTGTGTATGGTCCTTTGGCATAACACTGATAGCTGGAAAGTTAGCATAATTTTCAAACCAAATAGATTACTTCATAGTGGAAGTAAACAATTACTCATCTGGGAAACATGTGTTAATCTCTCTTGGTTCCTCAATTTTGGTGTTGGTCGGCCTAGAAAATTGGCCTACAACAACATTTTCACCCCCACCCCCTTTATCCTTGATTAATAGATCAAATTCCTACAATCGAAGAGTCCATATCATGATACTTGGCTTTGAGTCCATCTTATCCAGTAGGTAATTGATTTCTGAATGGTTAGTAAAAATGATCACCTTAGACCCAATCAAGTACTATCTATATTTTTCAAGGGAAAAAATAATAGAATCAAAGTCATTTTTACTAGTGTTATAATTACTTTGAGAATCATCCAACATCTTATAGGCATAATAAATGACATGTAGCCTCTTATCCTTCCTTTTCCCCAAAATAGAACATATGGCTAGATCACTAGCATCATACATCACTTTAAATGAGAACTTCTAGTCTGGGGAAATGATCACTGGTGAGGTATTAATTTTCTCCTTAATAAATATAAAGGACTCCATTAATTTCTCATTGAAAACAAAAGGTGTGTCCATAACAAGAAGAGAGCAGAGTGTCCTAGTGATCTTGGAAAAATATCTAATGAACCTCCTATAAAATGTATCATTTCCCAAAAAACTTCTAATCCCCTTTAAATTCTTAGGTGGTGGTATCTTTTGGATCACCTCAATTTTAGCATTATCAAACTCTAGTCCCTTATTAGAAACCTTATAACCCAACACAATTCCCTTAGTATCCTTAAGTTGACACTTTCACCAATTTAAAATAAGATTTGTGTCTTGCCATATTTCTAAAATAATTTCCAAATTTAGAATTATTTTTTCAAAATTACTTCCAATAATTGAAAAATCATCCATGAACACTTCAATAATCCTTTCAATCATGTCTTCGAATATTTCCATCATGCATATTTGAAAAATGGATAGAGCACTACACAATCCAAAGGGCATTCACCGGTAGGAAAATTTCTTAAATGGAAAAGTGAAGGTGGGCTTATCCTAATCTTTATAAGAAACAAAAATCTGGTTATATCCAGAGTATCCATCATGAAAACAAAAATAGTCATTTCTAACCAATAGTTCTATCATTTGGTCCAAAAATAGCATGATTAAATGATCTTTCCTTATGGAAGCATTGATTTTTCTATAATCGATACATACCCTCCACTTGTTCATAATTCTTGTTTGATGTTTCTCATTTCTTTTATTTTTTACCATAGTCACTCTACTCTTATTAGGTACTACTTGGATAGGTCTTACCTAAGTAATTTCAAAAATAGTAAATATTATCCCAGAATCTAACATCTTGATGACTTCCTCTCTAACAACCTCTTTCATGTTTGGATTTACTCTTCTTTATGCCTCTACCCTAGGTTTGTGGTCAGGTTCTATTAGGACTATATGCATGAAAAATTATGGACTTATACCATTTATATCAGCAATTAACCATCCAATAACAAACTTATACTTCCTCAAAATACTCGGTAGGTTTTCCTATTAACTTTCCTCTAGTTTGGATGAGAAAATTAGAGGTTGTGTGGATAAATCTCCTAAAAAAGAATATTTCATATAGGATGGCAGGGGCTTGAGTTCCATATTGGGTGGTTATTGGATTCAAGGAAGATTCTTGGGCCTAGGTGGACCAAGGTTATCATGTTTCCCATTAAATAATGTAGTGAATAAATCCTTATCTTCATCGTTATTGTTTCCAAAAACATATTCCATATATATATATTCTTCTTTTAGAGAAAAGATGTATTCTAAGATAAAATCATCTAGGTGTTCCATGATATCCTCCTCAAACTCATCTAAAGGTTCATATTTCTTACTACACTCCCAGGTTTTTTAACTGGAATAGTAGGATTCAGAGTGTTTCTAGTGCTGTTATCCAAATTTCAAGATTCAAAATTTTCTTGATTTGAGTTTCCAGATTCATTCAGTTTTACTTTTCTAGAAGGTTGGAGTACCTTCAAAGATTTTTAGTGTTTTAGAGGCCACATCTATTGGTCCCCACTAATTCATTTTCTCTAGTTTTCACTTCAGTAGTGTTATATAGCTTCCGTTTTTCTATAACTCCTAAATTTCTAACTAGTTGTCCAACTTGAAACTCTAGGTTTTTCAACCTATCTTCTTTTTGCTCCTTATCAAAATATTTTTTTCCTTTTTCTCATCAAACCACCCCATTAATTGTTGGAACATCCCTTTAAAATTTTCTTTGGAACTTTGTGGGTTATCCTTCCATTGTGGTTGGAACTTCTATCTATTCCGTTGAAAAGTAGGAGGCACAGGAGGCCTTAGAACTCCCTGCTCCCTCCAAGAATGATTTGGGTGATTTATATACCCCTAATTATAGGTTTTTGAAATTGGTCATCTCTATGATTCATCATAGGACCATAGATAGAAAAAATTCTAATTTTTGGGAGCTTTGTAAGGTGTTTAAAAATTAGGACAACAATAGTTTAAGTGCCCAAACATGCCACAGTGGTGGCATTACTCCCAAAGAGTATATTGATCATTTTCAGTGTAAACACTAGTAAACTATTCTTTAGCTTGAGATATGGGAATAGTTTCCCTTCTAACAATAGTTCTCCTCCTAGAAAATTTATGTTAGGAAATTTGTGCCAAATTTTTAGAAATATTCTTGAGCTCCTCAACTGTTTTTTCATAAAAATATCCTCTAGATGACTGGTCAACTAAAATTTTATGATATGGTGTAAGGATATTATATAAGGTATCTATGAGAAACTAGGGTGTATATTGATAATTGGGGCACTAAGGAAGAATCCATTTGAATCTATCCTAAGCTTCATAGAACAATTCACTATCCTCCTATAAAAAACAAGTGATCATATACTAAATTTCAAAAATCAACCTTCTTGGATAAAACTTCATAACAAAGGAATTGTAAAGCTTGTTCCATATATCAAAGGTATATTCATCTAACTATTAGATCCAGAATTTTTCATTTCCATTTAAAAAATGGAAAACCCCTTAAATTCAATTCTACTTCACTTAGTCCTTGAAGTGGTAACTGCTAGTATATTCCATAAAAATAACTTATGAAGTCCAGATAATCCTCAATGGGTATTCCATGATAAGATGGTAGTATAGAGAGGTGGGATTTCTTAATTTCATAATTTCTAAATCTTGGGGTCTACCTAATATAATATGGGTAATGTGATACTTTTGGCACCTAAAAATCCAAGAGCCATACTATATCAATGAATAAATTTCCAATTGGTCATGGGTTATCATTCTCCTCCTAGTTGAGATTCATATTTGGTTGGTTGTGTCACGACCCGTCCTCGGGGCTCGTGCCGTGACTACCCCAAGCCCACCTTCCATAGGCCAGGGGTTGGCGACTAGCATGAAAGTCATAAATCTTGATAAAAAGGGAAGGCATTGCCTTTATATAGTAAACAAACACAATAGAGTATGCAACATAAGAAAGTACTAAGTAAAGATGAGTACAAAAGTGTGTGATGAAAAGTAAATGGGCTAGTATACAAACCTAATTGTAAAGTATAGCATAACTGAAAGTCAATTACAACAGCAGAAAAGTAAAACAGAAACCACTAAGTCGTCCTCCGGAAATCCCACCTAAAGGGTGGGTACATATGGTCTCCTCGGTACCTCAGGTCCGTGTGTCCGCCCTGTGTACGTCCCTCCAAGTGGTCCACCTCCGGGTATCGTCCAGCTCCATAAGACTCTACCACAATCAGTGTTGCCCATCGTCTGCATCCAACACAATGTAGTGCAGGCATAGCATGTGCAGGGGTGAGTATAACAATACTCAATGGGGACCTCGAGACCCCCGAAGGTCTCCCAAAATCCACGAAGGTTAAATCACAAATAAAAGATACAATCACAAATTATCAACCAAATCTACTTAGGTATATGACCATACATATACCTAATTCATCAATCTCAGTTTGGCTCTAACTCTCGAGCCCAAGCACAACCCAGTCTACACAGGAAATCAAGTCAATCATATCGATGATAATGATTGAAAGTAAAGACTCATCTCACACAGGTATACATCTTTCGTATAGCAATAGAGATGATCAGATGTAGTCATTGATTCATCTAAGATGTCGGACCCATACAGGATACAAGACCAGCTAAGTTGTCAGACCCACATAGGATACAAGACCAGGTACTCTACCAGACCCACACAGGATACAAGTATAGAGGTCAATACTGCCGGACCCACACAGGATACAAGAACAGTAGTCATCATCGTCGAACCCACGGAGGATTCCAGTATGGCAGTCGTCGTTGTCGAACCCACAGAGGATACAATTATTAGGATATATGCCCATACATATACCTAAGGTAATGATGTCACCTATGGTGGTGATTAGATTATATTTCTCCCAGAATCCATGAAGGTTAAATCACAAATAAAAGATAAAATCACAAATTATCAACCAAATCTACTTAGGTATATGCCCATACATATACCAAAGTTATCAATCCCAGTTTGGCTCCAACTCTTGATCCCAAGAACAACCCAGTCCACACAGGAAAGCAAGTCAATCATATCGATGATAATGATTGAAATTCAGGACTCATATCACACAGGTATACATCTTTCGTATAGAGATAGAGATGATCAGATGTAGTCATTGGTTCATCTAAGCTGTCGGACCCACACATGACACAAGACCAGCTAAGCTGTCAGACCCACACATGTTACAAGACCAGCTACTCTACCGGACCCACACAGGATACAAGTATAGAGGTCAATACTGTCGGACCCACACAGGATACAATAACAATAGTCACCTCCGTCAAACCCATGGAGGATTCCAGTAAAGTAGTCATCGCTATCGAACCCATGGAGGATTCTGTTCGTCGCCACTGCCTCTTGTTGTTGCCGCCAAAGAATCCAAGAACAATTGGAGGGTCGTCGGGCCATGTTCATTCGACCAAATCCCTCCACGTTAGGCGGTATCAAGTGGCCAAAGGTGAAACATGATTTCAATGAGGGACGAAGAAAAATTTTTATTCAATTAAAATTGAAACAAACCCCTACCTCAAAAAAGACGTCGTACGTCGTCAAGCCGAAAAAGACAAGCATCGCGGTAGAACGGTGTTGTTCTGTCAACAATGGAAGAAGAGTCATTGTCATAGGAGACGTAGACTCCTTGAAATCGAGGTGCGTCTGAGGAAGAAGCTTCATTGGAAGAATTCCTTCGTGTTCTTTGTCGGGAATGTTCTTCGTTGAAGAACGGTGTTCTTCGTCAAAGAAGGATCACCTCTCTTTTAATCCTCCAGAGCCTTTCCCCCAAAAGAGTTTTTCCAACACAAAAAGAAATAAGGCTCTCCAATTAATAGAATTGCCATTAAATTCATATTAATTCAAAAGAGGCATCAATTAATTAACATTGGTATTAAATATATGGGTTGGCACATTTAATAGACGGGAGGTGAAGAGGCTCCACCATATTAAATATGAGGAGTTTTCAAGATAATATTAGGGAATTAATGGGGAGTTGAGGGTAGGTGGAAGGTTTCGGGTTCGTGTGGGCCCCACCTCACAAATATCCACACATGGGAAGTTATGTGGGTGTGGGACCCACCAATAATTTCCCCATGTGAGGAAATAACCAACTCAAAAAATAAAATTGTGTACCACACAATTTTATTTAATTTATGATTAAACCCCAAAAATTAACTTTCAACCCGCATAAAACGCAACTATGGTAAAGGTCCCCTTAAGCGAATACCAGCACTGCGAGTTCATCGGTGTCCTCGGATTTCAATTCTGAGCACCGGTTCTATTGGTGCCAAAATATTGGATGAAAAGAACGAAGAAAAGAAATCCCTGCGGCCTGCCTCGCAAAGCTACAGCGCGGAGTCCCCCAAGCAATGCAGCCACCACGAAGCAAGAGAGGTGGGACACCCCATGAACGCCCTTGACATTCATGAGCCCACCGCAAAGAAAAGGAGGTGGTAACCTCTGCGAATGCCCCTAACTTTCACCAGCCCTCCACGAAGAAAAGGAGGTGGTAACCTCTGTGAACTCAGTTGACATTCGCGACCCACCGCGAAGCGACCGAATCCCCCTTCGCACCGCGTGAGCTCTGCTTCGCGGAGCCCCTTGCCTATAAATACTGAGCTCCCCCTGAGCCCCCCGGATGGAAAATCTGACCCTTCGCCTTCCTAGATCCCGAATCACAAAGCACCCTTTGCTCTGCGAATCATGAGCTACGTGCGGTATTTTTGCTTCGTGAGGTGCCTTTGTATTGTCTCGTTTTGATCCCCTCTTCCGAGAGGGATGCCTTTCATGAAGACTAAGGGTTTTTGCGAAGGAAGGGGATCCCCAAGGGGACCCAGGTTGTCGCGGAGCATTTATGATTCATGAAACACCCCTTCTGTACACGTGATCCACATGCCAAGGCAGGGTCACTGTACTTCGGAAAGCATACTACTTCGCAGTACTTTGCTTCACGAGGCACCTATGCTCCGTGAGGCAGTGCTATGCGAACACCCTTTCACTTCATGAAGAACCTCCCACTTGCACCTCCTACCCATTCTAAGGATAAGGCACCCCACTTCGCGAAGCACACCCCTTCGCAAGTTCCCTTCACCACACAGAGCAACAGAGCTCCACAAGGCCTCTGCCTATGGACTCCTCTGCTTGGAAATTCCTTTTCCCGTGCGACCCTCCAGGTTTGCACGATGTGACTTCAAAGTCCCCTGGACGATACCGCCCGTAGCGTTACTTCGCCTAATTCTTCTTTGCATAGGCACGCTAACGGCTATTTCTTCTTCGCATAGCCATGCTAACATGGACCCCTCGATGGTTCACTCTCTGACCCCCCTTCTGCACGGCATTGCCGGTACCTTCCCTCCCACAAGGAGCAGAGGGTGCCGGTTATGTAAGTCCTAGGGGTGTGGAGTAAACCCACCTTGTCCGAGCTGTAGGACATTAAACTGCCAAGCACCTCATCCTCAACACATGACGTTAAACTATGATCTGGCCCCGTGCCTCGCACGTAGGGTCCCCCCATATCGGACATTCTTTACACCGTTCGTCTCCACGGGGATGGGATCACCCCCCACATGGGATGATATCATCCTTCTCGGAGTGGTGTTTGTCCACAGGGAAGGGCGGCCATCTTGGTGTAAGCCCCTAGTCCTTCTTACGGAAGGTAGCACGCATGCACCTCCGTACTTCTTCTCTCCCTCTGCACTTTGTTGCATTCAAGCCTCCATCCTGGAGTCAGTCCCAGCACCATGGGCTGCCTAACATGTAATCCCCTCTTCACTTCCCACATATGCATCTTTCGCGATGTGATCGTCAGGCCTCTACTGCCTCTTGTTTCTCACACCGAGCACAACTCACATGGGCTTAGAGTAATCATTGACCATGAAACAATCCCCATCCAGCATTACGTTAAACTATATACCTGAACTACGAGGACTTTGATCCATGTCAAGGCATGGTATGTAGGAAGCCTCCACGAGGTTCAATCCCACCGCCCAACCGTTTATTCACATCAGGTTCTACCCCCATCCCACATGACGTTAAACTGCACACCCGAACTATGATGACTTTGATCCATGTCAAGGAATGGTATGTAGGAAGACTCCATGAGGTTCAATCCCACATACAGTGGACCCCTAGGTTCACCTTCATGTCAGTTCACTGACGAAACCCATCCCGAACTACGGGGACTTTGATCCATGCCAAGGCATGGTACGTAGGAAGCCTCCAAGAGATTCAAGCCCAACAACTACTAGTCCAGACCATCTCTGTGTTGGTGCACCAAGCCCCCACTATCACCATTTTTAACTACAAGGTCTTTGATCCCTATCAAGGCATGGTACGTAGGAAGCCTCCACAAGGTTCAAGCCCACCACCGGTGGACCCTTGGGTTCACATTCACATTGGTTCACCGACACACCCCATTTTGAACTACGAGGTCTTTGATCCATGTCAAGGAATGGTATGTAGGAAGCCTCCCTAAGGTTCAAGCCCCCATCCACCTAGAACAAGGTCCATATTCACATTGGTTCTCTAATACTACCTCATCCCACATGACGTTAAACTGCATCCCAATCCAGCAGTAAGAAGTTGTGACCCCTCCATCCAATTGTTCCGACATCCCTTCATGTCAGTCCAACAGCCCCTTTTCATCCCGAACTATGAGGACTTTGATCCATGTCAAGGCATGGTACATAGGAAAACTCACAAGGTTCAAGCCCAACATCCATTGGACCAAGATCCTTCTTCACGTCGGTCCACCTACGCCCCATCCCGAACTACAAGGACTTTGATCCATGTTAAGGAATGGTATGTAGGAAGCCTCCCCGAGGTTAAATCCCACCACTCATTGGTCGTGCTGACCCCCCTTCAGGTCAGTTCTCACCAACTGAACTACGCGGACTTTGATTCCCTGCCACAGGGATACGTAGGAGGTCTCTTCGAGGCTCCAGCCCAACTTCACTGTCGCCCTTGCAAGGGTCCCATTTCATTTTTCCTCCGCTTCATTCATCCATCCATCATCCACCATGATTCTTACATGGGCCGTCACATCCCGGTGAGGTCATTCCACCTCATTCCCCCCCCCCTACAGTATTCGGGAAGCTGCCCACATGTTGGACCCAATCGGTGATCCCTCAAGGGGGTTCCTCAATCTGATCCACTCCAACTAGTGTTCTAATCAGCCCGATCCATCTCCGTTGTATGTTAAACTTGCGGTATACCCCGTGTTAAACACAGGAAGCTAAGGAAAACCTCAGATACATGCCAATGGCATATGATTCCCCATGCTCGATGTGGGATGCCTCAGGTTTCTACTCCCTAGAGAAGCCCTATAATAAGGGATAAAAGACAGACATGCCAATTCCCCAGGGTCCAGACATGCTAGTGATGTCTCAACATGACAACTCCCCCAATTGAAGGTTGCTTCCCTGACTGGACCCCTTGGAATTTCCTAACAGAAGCAGTGTAATTAATCGGCATCCATGGAAACATGGCACTGGGAAGAGTTTCACGAACAATGTATTAAATCTATGAGGGAGACCCGGACTAGGTGACGAGTTCCAAGGAGGAATCCACGGAAGGAAGAACCGAAATCCCATCAACCCGGTTTTGATCAAGGAGCAGACGTCCCTGAATAAGGAACGAATGTCGCCTGCCTTTGGAAAGCATGAATACAGGGTAACAAAAAGTCATGCATGTCACGTCCAAGCGGATGGACGCGCGCGCCCTGGTGAAAGCGTTGGAAACAGAAATGGTGAACCCTACGTGAAACTCTTCCCCTCAATATGGAGATTTGTAGCGCTCGAGACATCAGTAGATTGACATGTCATCAGATCCAGCTATCTAGCGCCGGATCCCGCCAAGAAAATAGTGGGCTTGGCGTGAAACTCACCAGAAGTTGGGGCAGTAGAACGTTGGGAATTCCATTCTGCAACATTGTTGGCACGGATCCCTCTTACCAGCCACAGAAGATGGGATGGCATTGGGGAAATGGTTGTCAATTTTTTTTCCTCACAGTGCTGATGAGTTAATCTCCCTAATTCTCAGTAATCATGTTGCTGTTACAGGGGCATGATCACTGCCCACCCGCCTATGCAGGGGCAGGGGAAACACTAGCATAGCTACTCCACATGGATCCACTACTACCACAACAGCGTCTGCATCCACGAACGTGGGGCACCCACGCCCCTATCCCCATCATAAGTCATCCAACGAAGGGTGATTAATGACCTTGTACGTCGTTACGAGGAGGAGGGAATAATCCCAACCCAGGATATGGCCCTCCTGGACCTAAAGGCATCTAGGACTCACCATCAATGCCGCCCTCAAGGGCTGCGCAGGGAGCCCCTGCTCCCCACCCCAACATTTAATCATTTTGGGAGCCTGTCCCTGGAACGCCTTGATGAATCCATGCCTTATGCTGATGAGGTGGGTGATGTCCATCTCAACCCGGTCAGAGTTCCGATTCAAGGGCTCCAATCAAGGGCCCCCACCCGGCCGTGTTAGCACTGCCACCCGGCCTTTATAGAGGAGTAGGTAGGTTATGCGCCTGCACCACCCGCACCGGCTCGCCTGACCCGATGCCAGCGTTGGGCCCGAGATGAGGATACCTGCCAAGGGGCGTTAACATCGAAATCAATTGTGTCCTGAGACACCATCGACGCATATTATAAATTCCCTTCCCACACTAAGCATGGGCACTCCTACGCCCAACCGGGGTCGAGGCCCCAACTGCCCCACGGGTAGCTTGGGTCGACTCCCTGGGTCGCAGGCATCAGTAGTGATCGCCGCGAACCAACCCGCAGTGATGTCACCCCGTATGGAGGTCCTCCCCGTACCACTATTCCACAAAGCGCGGGCCTTCCCCACACCAAATATTTTCATGGAGGTATTCCCCATGCTACCCCCAACCCGAATGAAGGCCTACCCCGCAGCAGTGACACTCGATGCGGAAGCCTCTCCCGTGCCCACTACACCGGGTATGGAATTATGCCTCCTGCCCCTGACCATCGATGTGAAGTCATTTCCCATCCAGTCCCTCTCCAATGTGGGGATCCTCCCTAAATTCTCTCCGCAGCTGGAGAAGGTCCTCCTCACCCTGGCAACCAAAGGGGTGAAGGTCAGCCTTGCTCCACCCACACCAAGCATGGAGGTCCTCCCCATGCTCCCGCCCGTTCTGACAGAGGTTTTGCCCGCTCAGGTGATATTCATGGAGGTCCTTCCAATGTCCCCTTTGACATTTGTCTCAGTTCTACTCACACCCCAGCTGTCTCAAGTGGAAGTCCTCTCCACCCTGACATCAGCGCGGCCCCAAGACTATATGTCAGTAATCAGGCCGGTCCCAAGGAGCCTCCTAGGGGCAGGAAGGTGGGTCGTCGCTGACACAAGAAGAATCTTGGGAAGGCCCAGATGGAGATCAAACTGGCCCGCTTCTCGGATTCTGAATCAGAATACGACTCAGCAATGGAACCCTCCCCTCGGTCCTCTATGTCAAGGACCAAGGTAGGAACAGGGCGTGTTGGCCTCATCCTTCCAGAATGTGAAGTCCACTAGATTCCCGCCTCTCTTCATAGGTACATCCAGGAGGAGGAAATTTTGGGAGTCCCACAGGTTCCGACCATGCAGTCACCATCGTTGTCACCAGAAGCGCCCTCTACCTTGACCAAAGATCACGGAGAGCTATTTTGGGGACCGATGGTGGTTGAGAAACAGCGTGGACCATCGCTGGTAACCGTGATCCCTACACCAGAAGTTGTGGTTGTCGCCCATCATATCGTAACATTTGGTCAGGTCATCACACTCTTCGGAGGATGGCTCGGAATTCAGCAGCCAGTCAGCTCATTCTTCGTACTCTCCACCACCCAGTTTACTATCCCAGTGGTCCGCCTCAGTATCGCTATCGGTTCCTCAGCCACCTCTAGTTGAAGAGTGGGGCAATACGGGGCCAGACCCTAAATTTGAGACCAGGAGATTCTGGAACATTCTCGTGGCGGATCACTTCCCAGATAAGTTCTAGCCGGCGGCAGCATCGAACTTTCGTGTGCTGGAATCCCTCACTCCAGAAGAAGTTGAGTGCTTCCGTCAAACCCTATGGGCAACACACTTCAGTCTTCGTTATCATTGGGTGGTGTACCCCGGGAGACAAGTTCACTTTGATTAAATCAGCGAGCAATGTCGTCTGGTAGATTTGGTCGCACTCCCCATGGCCTAGCACCCTCAGTCACCAGGTCTCCAGATGACCCTCCAACAAAAATGCATTCAGAGTTTCAAGGTACTCCACAAAATCATCAGGGAAGCTACCCCCCGCGTGCAAGTATGTGGCTGGGGACAGTATGACACCCTCCTCTTCAGTCCTATCCGACGGTAGCCCGACTCATTATGCGACATTGAGTACATGCCCCTAAGAAGGGTTGCGGTCCACATGGCTGACATAGTGGACAAGGAGGACGAGTTGTAGTTTCTCGATGAAGACTTACCCCCTGAGGGTGTACCACCACTATTGGACACATCAGGGAGGATTACTCATCAGCAGAGGAACCTCCTAGGTCTCCCTACACCCACCAAGTCATTGGTACTCAGTCGGAATGTCGGTAAGGGTAAAGAGCATGTCGGAGCTATCAAGAACTCTGACCCGTCCGCCTCAGTGCAGAAGACGGACGAAGACCCTGAGAAGGCCGCATTGCGCTAGCAACATTCCGAGCAGAAGAGGCAGGTCGATGAACTCCTAGCCGAGCGCGCTATAGAGAGGCGACCCTACTATGGTGATCCTAGGCCGGGGAAGTAGGGGCAGGAACAATTTCCCCCCGGCAAGGTGCCTCCAGGAAACCCTGATCAAGCTACTCACACAGATAGGGCTGAAGCCAGAACGCATGGCAAGAGGGAGTGATACGTCTCACCAAACCCTTCTGAATAGTGTGGGAATCTGAGGAATCCGGACCGAGTTCCTCCAGCCACCCCGCAAGCTGCTCTTCCAGTCGCTCCAGGAGCCGTTGATCCCATCTACCGTGTCGAAGAGCCCAGTAATGCACTCGTGGCTAGGGATCCCCGCCAAGACAGGGACCCCCGCCTGGATGATTCTATAGTGGAACTCGTCACCCGCCTCGAGGCATTGGAAACGCGGCAGGTGGAAGTCCCACCATATGGAAAGCCATATCCCACCTGGGTGGATGAGATGCTTGCACCTCTGGGCTTTGGAAATCCCACTTTATCGCCCTTTAATGGGACAGGGGACCCACCGCAGCACCTGGCCCATTTTTCCTCGAGGTGTGGACCCATGTTGGGGACTCCAGCACAATAGGAAGCCTCCAACCTCTGATTTTTTTTGCAGACATTGGAGGGCCCTGCATTCGTCTAGTACAGCCAGCTCCCTATTGGATCGGTGACTGGCTGGGAGGATCTTAGCTAGAAATTCTTATACCAGTTCAGCTCCACCACGCAAAAGACCAATATCGCAGACCTCTTCAAGTACAAACAAAGTCCTAATGATAGAGTCACGGACTTCATCGCCTGGTGTAAGGGGTTCACATACTCCCTCGATATGCCACTGACTCAGGAGAAATTACTGACGATGTGCGTAGGTAATGTCAAAGAAGAACTGGTTCCTTCCCTGATCACTCAGAACTACCCTGGAGGGTTCCTATATTTCTCAGATAAGGCTCATCACCTCGACGAAGCTCTGCAACAGGCTAGTCAGGTGCTTCTACTGCCTCCTGTGATCCCAACAAGGAGGGATTCCAGAGCCAATCCCGTCACGGTGGCCCAAATAGAGGCCCCCAGGCAGCTAGAATTGCTTCTAGTGGCACCGGGCCCACAACCTCATAGAGTCCATCCACCTCAGGCACAACCTCCTACCCAACAGCGACCGTCTCATAATCAGCAGGTTTCCCCATGCAATGCGACACCACTACCTAGGCTGGACAATCAGGCTCTGCCTCCTCAGCAGGCCCCTCTGGCCCCTCATCAGGTCCAGGCTCCCAGATCCCCCTATCCGAAAATAAGTCACTAGACTTACTCATTTAATGATAATCAGGTCCCCGGTTACTTCCGTAGTGTCCTAGAGTAAGGGTTTGTGCGTTTACCTGAGTGCAGAAGGCTGACAAAGGCGAATCTCACCGATCGCCCCAACTACTGCCCCTATCATCGGATCAGGGGGAACACCCTCAAGCAGTGCTATGTGTTTAAATACTGGCTCCAAGACTAGGTTGATAACAACATAGACAGGTTGGGCCCGGCCCTGACACAAGTGGCAGGTGTCTTCATGAAGTCAGAAAGCGGTAGCGACGACGAAGGTGAGTGGCAGCAGGTTCCCAGCCACGGATCCCAGAAGTACGATGACTGGATGGCTCATAAAATAGTCGCCCATGACCATGGTATTATTAGGGCATGCATGAATCAATCAGAGCCTTCAGAAGATGTGACTGGTACCTCTGTGTCATCATCTCAGCCGACCTATTCCCAGAATGGCAAGCAGCGGCGGCGCAAGAAGAAGCAACGTGCTCCACCACTTCCATCGTCATCCCATACTCTTGGAGACTTCATGCCCCCTGAGATGGAGATTCCTCCCAGAATCTTCCCAGTGGTGGATGACTCCTCAAGTGACAGTCAAGGGTACTCTTCGGTTAATACTGATGAGTTGGTAAATCCCTATATGACTCCTGATGAGGGGGAATGCCAGGCGAACCTCCCCAATGTCCACGGTCGACATCAATGTCAGCGGATCCGCGACTACATGGGTCGTCAGGGTGCATCATTTGGAACCTCCTTCCAGGCCGTGCACGCTACTGAAACCAGACAGCATGCCCAGTGCAGAGCTCAGCATGTGTAACCTCCTCATCTGGTGCCCTTAGATCTACCCCCACCGCTGTTTGTGCTACTAGATCAGGCAGATATGCCTCATCCGTACTGTGTCCAGTCTCGCCCTACTATAGTCCAATCTCAGTTTCCCAACCCGCATATGGCATCCTCTCTTCAGGCCTCGACCAATGAGCAACGGGGCGTACCTAGCACTAGCCATCCACCGGTCCGGCTGGTAGGGCCCGCTGTGCCTCCAATTGCAGAGCAGCCTCTTGTAAGCAGAGGTTCGCATCTGGCCCAGAAGTATGATGTTCTGAATCACCTTGATGGTATTCTAGAGAGTCTTTCTATCCTTGAAGCTCTTTTCCTATTGTTTGAAATGCGTGAGGCACTTAATGAGGCCCTAAGGAGCCCCCTCCAGTTTGAGACGGAGGTAGCAGCTGTAGAAGCCTTCCACGCCGAGGCAATTGAGAACGTCTAATGCCAGGCAGTTATCTCATTCTCTGGTGAAGATGAAGACCCTCCTATACGGGGGAATATTTGTCCACTATACATCACTGGTCAGTTCAATGGTGTGGAAGTCCGTCGCTGTCTTATTGACACGGGTTCTGGGATCAACCTAATCCCAACTCGGACATTGAAGAAGCTGGGGTTGTGTGAGGATGATCTAACCCCCTCCAACCTCAGAATCTAGGGATATGACAGGACTGAGCAGACCCCAGTCAGAAAGATCCATTTGAAGACCCAGTTCAGTGGCCTAATTTCCAGTACTGAATTCATGGTTGTCTCTCAGGACACCGTGTACAATGCATTGATGGGAAAACCATTGCTCCACCTGCATGCAGTGGTCCCTTTTTCGTATCACCAATGCCTCAAATACTCCCTCAATGGTCGAGTAGGCGTTCTCCAAGAAGATGTATCTCCTTTCGCCTCTTGTGAAGCCCGTTATCTGGACACCGACTACTACAAGAACAAGGATAAGTAGATTCTGGCAAGTGAGGTTGAACCCGCCTCGATCACAAGTGATCCTTGGGCAGGTCTGGATGACGCCTATGTCTTCCCAATCCATCGACTGGAGGACACAACCCCTGAAATGGTGCAATGCTTTTTCGTTTCGGGTACAAGAGTAAGGCATATTCCTAGGTCCAAGCGACGGTGGGAAATCACCTCGTACTCCTACACCAACTAGGATCGGGTGATCCCGGAACCTCCTACCCCTGTATGGTATCGGGATGTCAGGATCATGGCAACAGTGGTACGTCATACGTGTCTGTTTCGCCAGGCTGGAATTAACCGGCTCAAGCCAACGCGCCACTACTGCTTTGATGTTATTAAGCGAAGCCCCATGGGCCGAAGACCAGATGGGATTGGGTCAACTACCTTCATCGATATGGTATTAGTGGCGCATGAATCTCTTAATATGATGACCAGTGCCACTCAAGCCGGCACAAGCCTCCCATCGGAGTCTGGTGGCTCGGAGACAACTCCCCCCGCAGAAGATCCATCCTCAAGTGGAGAAGAGGATCTGGAAGATGCTCCCCCTGCCTTTGAAGAAGGTGTCTCTACCACAGTCGATGAACTGGTACCAGTGAACCTTGGTAGCGAGTCAGATCCAAGACCCACATTGATTAGTGCCTCCATGTCCCTCTAAGAGTAGCAGCGGTACGTGAATTTCCTTAAGCAGCGCCGTGACGTGTTTTCCTGGAGTTACAATGAGATTCCAGGACTAGATCCCCAGGTAGCCATCCACCGCCTTGGTCTCCTGACAAACCATCGTGGGTTCAAACAGCCTCCCAGAAAGATGCACCCTTCTCACGGTGCCATGGTTGAGGCCGAAGTTGACAAGATTATCAAAGCCAACTTCATCAAGGAAGTCCAGTAACCCAAGTGGCTAGCCAAAATTGTGCCATTCAGGAAGAAGAATGGGCATATCAGAGTTTGAATCGACTTCTGCAATCTCAACTGCCACTATCTGAATGATGATTTTCACCTCCCAGTGACAGAGTTGTTTATTGATGCCATGGATAGGTTCCAGGACCTCTCCTTCATGAATGGGTACTCAGGGTACAACTAGATACGGATAGCCCCTGAAGACGAGGAGTCCACCGCTTTAAGGGCCCCCCAAGGTACTTTCTGTTACCAGGTTATGCCCTTCGGCCTGAAAAATGCAGGTTCCGCCTATCAGTGGGCCATGCACCGCATATTCAATCCAATTCTGGGAAAATTGGTGGAGTTTTATGTGGATGATCTGGTGTTCAAATCTCACCAGTGCCAGGACTATCTCAAGGACCTTGAGAAAGTGTTCGGTTTCCTCCGTTCCCACCACCTGAAGATGAACCCATTGAAGTGTGCCTTTGGGGTCACTACCGGGAATTTTCTTAGCTTTGTTTTCGGATAACGAGGCATCGAGATCGACCCAGAGAAGATCAAAGCCATCAGCTAGATGCCTCCCCTGAGTAATATTCGGGAGCTTCGAGGTCTTCAAGGCCACTTAGCCTACATACGCCGATTCATTGTGAATCTAGCTGGAAAGTGTAATCCATTTTCCCTTCTCATGAAGAAAGGCTCCGCCTATGAATGGGATGAAGAGTGCCAGACTGCTTTCGAGGAAATCAAGCAGTATCTGCTCCAGCCTCCAGTCTTGATGCCACCTGTCTCCGGAAAGCCACTGGTCCTTTATGTGACTGCTTTGGAATGGTCTCTTGGCATCCTGCTCGCCCAGAAGAACAATTAGGGGATAAAGAATAGCCTCTATTACCTCAGTCGCATTTCCCTAGATACGGAGACCAGATACTCCCCCATTGAAAAAAGCTACCTTGCGCTTGTGTTTGTTGTACATAAATTGCGACATTATCTACAGCACCATGAGGTGTAGTTGGTCTCTTAGGTAGACCCACTAAAGTACATTCTGAACCACCCCATGTTGACTGGCTGACTAGCGTGATGGGTGGTGATCCTCCAGTAGTTCGACATCAGGTTTGTGCCCTAGAAGGCTATCAAGGGGCAAGCATTGGCATACTTCCTAGCTGCCCATCCAACCTCCACGGATCAATCCCTAGACCTAGATTTTCCTGATGAGGCAATCCTCTCAGTCGATCATGCCATCTCATGTTGGAAAATGCACTTCGACGGTGCCTCCCGGAGCCCCACAGGTAAGAGGATCAATGATCCTAAGCTCAACAGAGTGGGCCTGGATATCGTTTTCATCACCCTAGTGCAAGACATTCTACTATACTCATTCCTGTTGTTAGAAGGCTGCACCAACAATGATGCAGAGTATCAGGCTCTCATCAATGGCCTCAAGCTGGCCCTTGAGATCGATGTACCCCATTTTCATGTGAAAGGGGATTCTGAACTAGTCATCAAGCAGGTCAATGGTGACTATGTTGTCGGAAATCCAAATCTTGTGCCATTATTGGAGTGAACCCTCCATCTAATGGCCCAGTTCCCTTCTCAAACAGAGGTTACCCATGTCCCTCGGTCACAGAATGGTCGATAAGACGCTTTGGTTGGCCTAGCTGTGTCACTCGCAGAACCCAAGCAGGATGATCTGATTATACATGTGGCACACCGGAGATTCATCGCCCCCGTCACCCCAGAGGATGACAACGGCCTGCGATTGATCCATCTTACTACCGAACACTCCACGTCAGGAGCCCCAGGTTCTTCAAATGTAGTGGTTGAGGCCACTCCTAACTGGAGGGAACCTTTTGTCGAGTACCTCCAAAATGGTTGCCTCCCAGATGATTGGGCCGAGCGTGAGAGAATCCAACACCATGCACTATATTTTACCCTCCAGAGTGGTCCCAGTCTTGAGCAGATCCTCTATAAGCAGGGTTTTGATGGTGTTCTCCTCCGTTTCATTCAAGGAGTCAAGATTTATTAGGTCATGCAAGAGGTTCATGCTGGTTCCTGTAGTGCCCACCAGGCTGGGCCAAAGTTGTCCCATCAGATCCGTAGGTTGGGGTACTTCTGGCCCTCTATGATCCATGATTGTATTGAGTTTTCCAAGAGATGCTGCATGTGTCAAGTTCATGCTAACTTCTTGCATCGGCCTCCAGAGCCTCTCCACTCCACCAAATACTCTTGGTCATTTGCGGTGTGGGGACTCGATGTTGTGGGACCATATCCACCGACGAAAGCTCGCTAGTGTAGGTTCATCCTGACCGCTACAGATTTCTTCTCCAAGTGGGCAGAGGCAGTTCCACTCAAAGAGGTCAAGGCCCGTTCCATCGTTGACTTCATGAGCTCCAATATCATACACTAGTTTAGAGTCCCTCACACTATCCTCACTGATAAAGGCACCAACTTCCGAGCAGCCAAGCTGAAGAAATTGTATGCCAAGTACAATATCCGTTCGAACCATACCTCTCGCTATCACGCACAGGAAAATGGACAGATCGAGGCATTCAACAAAACCCTTTCTAACATTTTATAGAAAATGGTTGGTCAGAACAAGAAAAGTTGGTCGGACAAGCTCCCCAATGCCCTCTAGGCGTATCGGACAATGAATCGCAATTCCACCCAGGTGACTCATATTCCATGGTGTATGGGGTTGAGGCCATCCTGCCCATCGAGATCCAGCTGCCATCATTACGCACTGCATTCTATGACCAGCAGGCACTAGATAAGGTGGCTGAAATCCGTCTGGCTGAATTGGAAGCACTAGACGAGAACAAGCTCTGTGCCCTGCACAATCTGGAAAGGCATCAAAACAAAATAGCCAGAGCCTTCAACAAGAGGGTTTTCCTTCGCTCTTTTCTGCAAGGTGACCTGGTATTGGCCCTTCGAACACTAATGATCCCCGGCAGGAAACCACCCAAGCTGGAGCCCAAATGGTAAGGACCTTACATCATTCATAAGGTCTACCCCAATAGAGAATACTCCTTGGTAACCATGGATGGTGAGTGCATAACTCCTCCCACCAATGCCAAGTTTCTCAAGCAATAATTTTTCTGAGCCCCGGGGTCCTGCATGACCCTAAACTGCACCACGGTCCCACATGACCTTAAATTGTATGGTCTCGCACGACCTTAAACTGTATGGTCCTACATGACCTTAAAATGGACGGTCCCTCATGACCCTAAACTGCACGATGGTCCTACATGACCTTAAACTAGACAGTCCTGCATGAATTTAAATTGTAACATTGTCCTATACGACGTTAAACTACATCATCATCCATCATGACATTAAACTGCTCATTATCGTCCTGCATGAAAATAAATTACAAAATGGACCGAGCTCTATGACCCTAAACTAAGATCTCCCCCATCCTCATTGTAGGACGTTAAACTGAAAGCTGGTCAGGCCTTCCTGATCGAGGCCCAGCCTCAGGCCCCATGGCCTTTTCCCGATCCAGGCTCTCTTGTGGGATTGTATGGTGTGGTATGGGATTATTTCCTCATTCACGTCAAGTTACTCTCCGTACCATACACATCCCCAGGTGAGATGTATTTCATCATCCTACATGACGTTAAACTGTGCTTCACGAACTATGTATGTCTTGATTCCCATCCTCATGGGATACGTAGGAACGCTCAGACGCTTTGTTTTGAGCCTAGCCCCAAACCCTTCTCTTTGACTATCCTCCCTGGGTATAGCCTCCTCAGAGGTTCCTCACAGGATATAGAGTAGGCTTCCTTAGCCCCACTCATATGAGGATTATAATGGTCACACTATGTGCCCACTCCCATTCTTCTATCCTCCCACGTCTTCACCACACGACTCTAAACTGCATGGCCTTCAAGAAATACGTATGGCTTGATTCTTGTCCTCATGAGATACGTAGGAACACCCGGACATTTTGTCTATTGGACCAGCCCAAAATCTAGAATCTTCCACTCGGGTCAAGACATATGGCAGGGTGCATACTTTTTCCCCAATTCACGTCGAGCTAGCCCTGATCCGGCTGTACATCCCCCTCCCAAGAGATGTTTGTCTCTTTCGTAGATGGGTATAGCTATGCTTCACCCACTCCTTGACTCGGATTCTATCACCTTCCCCATCTAGAAGGTCCCCTGAATGGTATGGATACCAGGCCTAAGGGCCCTCTTACCATTTCAGGCCAACACCCTCGGGGGTGCCGAGCAACAAGCCAATACAAGTCCCACATTTCGAATGTGGTCAGTGGTTGATGCTCATTTTTTTCTCCCATCTCAGGTGACCATAGGGACGCTGTGTTTCGAACATGGTCAACAGCCGCCCTGGATCATCGGGTCCACCCCAAAATGTCCTAAACATCGAGTGTAGTGATTCGTTCCGCCCCGTCCCGAAGTGACGAACTCTTTCCGGGCAGGGCCAATTGTCGAGCCTCTGTCCCTGGTTCTCTATGATGGGATTGTGCGATGTGGTATGGGATTACGTCCTACTCGTTGTACCATACACATCCCCGGAAGATACACCTTATTCAACCCTCTTCCTCATTGTATGATGATAAACTGCAAGCTGGTCAGGCCTTCCTGACTGAGGCCCATCCTTAGGCCCCTTGGCCTTCTTGGGCCCCTTAGCCCAAGTTCATGCCCGGAGTGTATGGTGTGGTGTGGGATTATGTCCTTATTCATGTCGGGTTATTTTCCATGCCATACACCTCCCCTGTCCAGGGAATCCTATTCCCTGACCCTCGTCCTCACTACAAGATGTTAAACTGCGAGTAGGCCAGGCCTTCCTAACCAAAACCCAGCTATAAGGCCCCTTGGCCTTTTCAGGACCCTGGCATACGTTCTCTCTTATGGGACTATGTGGCGTGGTATGGGATTATGTCCTCATTCACGTCGGGTTACTCTCCATACCGTACACTTCCTCCTTAAGGTATCCTTCCCCCTGGGTATCTTCGAGAACTACGTGTGGCTTGATTCCCATCCTTATGGGATACATAGGACCACCCGAATATCTAGGATTCAGGTCCAGCCCCATCTCTTGGAAATCTCCATCCCACCTTGGCCCCTTGGCCTACCTCTCCTAAGCCGTTTCGTCGACCCTTTTCAGTGATCCACCAATGTGCCTAAGGGTACTCTGGTTTATTACCTGGAGTGTCGGACTCTACTCGGACATGTTCTCACCTACTTTTCAGGATTTGTGTTCCCCTTCATCGGGGCTTTCATCACATTTCACACTCGGAGGGACCCCCAAGAACGGCATAGACAAAACACCTAAGGGATATTCTACCATTACGGGCCAACTCCCCCGAGGTTTTTGTACAACAAATTGATACAAATCCCACGTTGCGAATATGGTCTGCGGTCGATTCTTGTTTGTTGCTCCCACTTCAAGCTAACACGATATGGAGACTATTTTTCTGCCACGGTTAACAGTTATCCCCCATCGCCACGCTAACCCCATTAAGCCCAAAATGTTGGTTACACAATTCACATCCTACTCCACCTCATCATGTCCAAGTAGAGCTTCGAAACTCTTGATACTATTTCTCAGTGCACATTTGCATGTTAGAAGGACAAAATCAGTGACAAGGGAGTCCTTCGGGGATCTACACCGACTTCCCTTTGATGGACGTTCTGGGTATCGCAATAAGGACCTTCCTCCCTTGTTTCCCACACCGATTTTGACTCACGTGGGCTTAGGGATCGGGTCAAGTTCTGCGCTTACTTGGAAAGTTTCCATCCATTCATGGTATGAGCTCTAAGACTATAAACTAAGATCTCCTCATAACTACGTTTGGCTTGATTCCCATCCTCATGGGATATGTAGGAATGCCCAGACCTCTTGTCTTTGGGTCCATCTTGAGTTTTGATAATTCATCTTATTTGTCCCGCATTTAGGACCTTGACTATGGAACTATTTGGCGTGGTATGGGACTATGTCCTCATTCACGCCGGGTTTACAATAGCCACACCACGCGCACCCCGTTATAAAAGTTATCCCTCCTATTTCATGTCTCACAGGACATTAAAAGGAACCTTTCTAGAACTACATGTGGCTTGATTCCCATCCTTATGGGATATGTAGGACCACCCGAATGTCTAGACTTCGAGTCCATCCCCACCTCATAAAGATCTCCCGATCTTCCGGTCACCTAGGCCCCTTGGCTTGTTCCTCTCCACGAGAGGGATATATGGTGAGGTACATGGTTCTTGGCACCACGCCCCCCTTCTCTCGGGAATCTTCCATCTCTTGGTCACCCTCAAGTTGATTCCCTCAACCCCTTGCAGTGGTTCTCCCATGTATTAAGAGTACTCTGGTCTAGGACCAAGAGTGTCAAATTCAACTTAGTCAAGTTCCTTCCACTTGTCAAGCTTCGTGTTTCCCCTTAATTTGGGATTTCATTATCTCTCACAACCAAATAGACCCCTAAAAACGGCCTGGATACCACACCTAAGGACTCTCCTACCATTACGAGCCAACACCCCCGAGGGTTTCGGACAACAAATTTATACAAATCTTGCGTTGCGAACATGGTCAGCAGTCGATGCTCATTTGTTTTTCCCCAATTCATGCTAACGCGACAGGATGCTGTGTTGCGAACATGATCAGCAGTAATCCTCCATCGTCACACCATCCCTTTCAGACCTTGAATGTTGGTTTCATGATTCACATTATGTTCCACCCCATCGTGTTCAGGTGGAATCTCGACACTCTTGGTGCTATCCCTCAGTGCACCTTTGCACGTCAGGGGGACAAAGCTATAATACGGCATCCTACGGGGCTCCCACAGTCCGAGTTCTAATACCATAAACTAATATCTTCATTAAGTGATATGTGTGTCTCGATCATCATCCCCATCGGATGTGATGGGTCACCCGAACGTCTTGTTTCTGAGTCCAGCTCAGCTGGGAGATAGTTCCTCATGCCCCTTTCACTCTCACCCCTATTTGGGCCCCTTGTCTCGAGGTTCCTATCTCAGAATTGCATATGGTTTGATGAGGGATCATTTCCCCATCCATGATAGTTATGTTTCACGGCACGGTGCACACTCCCCACCTAGAGGGATTCCTTTCACGAAGCACCCTTTGCTCTGCGAATCATGAGCTACGCGAGGTATTTTTGCTTCGTGAGGTGCATCTGCATTGTCTCGTTTTGATCCCCTCTTCCGAGAGGGATGCCTTTCACGAAGCCTAAGTTCTTTCGCGAAGGAAGGGGATCCCCAAGGGGACCCGGGTTGTTGCGGAGTGTTTATGCTTCGCGAAACACCCCTCCTGTACACGTGATCAACATGCCAAGGCAAGGTCACTATACTTCGCTAAGCACGCTGCTTTGCGGAACTTTGCTTCGCGAGGCACTTATGCTCCGCGAGGCAGTGCTCCGCGAACACCCTTCCACTTCATGAAGCACCTCCCACTTGAACCTCCTCCCCATGATAAGGATAAGGCACCCCACTTCGCAAAGCACACCCCTTCGCAAGTACCCTTCACCACACAGAGCAACCGAGCTCCACAAGGCCTCTGCCAATGGACCCCTCTGCTTGGCAATTCCTTTTTCCATGTGACCCTCCAGGTTTGCACGATGTAAATTCAAAGTCCCCTGGATGATACCACCCATGGCGTTGCTTCGCCTAATACTTATTTGAATAGGCACGCTAACGGCTATTGCTTCTTCTCATAGCCACGCTATTGTGGACCCCGCGATGGTTCACTCTACGACCCCCCTTCTACACGGCATTATCGGTACCTTCCCTCCCACAAGGAGCAGAGGGTACTGGTTATGTAAGTCCTAGGATTGTGAAGTAAACCCACCTCGTCCGAGCTATAGGATTTTAAACTACCAAGCACCTCGTCCTCAACACATGACGTTAAACTGTGATCCGGCCCCATGCCTCGCACGTAGGGTCCCCCCGTCTCAGACATTCTTTACGCCGCTCATCTCCACTGGGATGGGATCACCCCCCCACATGGGATGATATCCTCCTTCTCGGAGTGGTGTTTGTCTGCGGGGAATGGCGGCCATCTTGGTGTAATCCCCTAGTCCTTCTTACGGAAGGTAGCACCCATGCACCTCTGTACTTACCCTCTCCCTCTACGCTTTGTTGCATTCAGGCCTCCATCTTGGAGTCATTCCCAGCACCATGGGCCACCTAATGCGTAATCACCTCTTTGCTTCCCACAGACGCATCTTTCATGACGTGATCGTTAGGCCTCTGCTGCCTCTTGTTTCTAACACCGAGCACGACTCACATGGGCTTAGAGTAAGCATTTACCATGATGCCATCCCCGTCCATCATGACGTTAAACTGTATACCCGAACAACAAGGACTTTGATCCATGTCAAGGCATGGTACATAGGAATCCTCCATGAGGTTCAAGCACACCGCCCAACCGTTTATTCAAGTCAAGTTCTACCCCCATCCCACATGATGTTAAACTACACACCCGAACTATAAGGACTTTGATCCATGTCAAGGAATGGTATGTAGGAAGCCTCCACGAGGTTCAAGCCCACCACTAGTGGACCCCCGGGTTTACCTTCACGTCGGTTCGCTGACGAAACTCATCCCAAACAACGGGGACTTTGATCCATGCCAAGGCATGGTACGTAGGAAGCCTCCATGAGGTTCAAGCCCAACAACTACTGGTCCCAACCATCTCTGTGTTAGTGTGCCAAGCCCCCACCATCACCATTTTGAACTACAAGGTCTTTGATCCATGTCAAGGCATGGTACGTAGGAAGCCTCCACGAGGTTCAAGCCCACCACCAGTGGAACCCCAGGTTCACATTCACGTCGGTTCGCTGACACACCCCATTTTGAACTATGAGGTCTTTGATCCACGTCAAGGCATGGTACGTAGGAAGCCTCCCTGAGGTTCAAGCCCCCATCCACCTAGAACAAGGTCCTTATTCACGTCGGTTCTCCGATACGCCCTCGCCCCACATGATGTTAAACTGCATCCCAATCCAGTGGTAAGCTATTGTGACCTAGCCATCCAGTTGTTCTGACATCCCTTCATGTCAGTCCAACAGCCCCTTTTCATCCCGAACTACGAGGACTTTGATCCATGTTAAGGAATGGTATGTAGGAAACCTCACGAGGTTCAAGCCCAACATCCATTGTACCAAGGTCCTTCTTCATGTCGGTCCACCGGCGCCCTATCCCAAACTACATGGACTTGGATCCATGTCAAGGCATGGTATGTAGGAAGCCTCCCCGAGGTTCAAGACCACCACACAGTGGTTGCTCCGACCCCCCTTCTCATCAGTTCTCACCACCTGAACTATGCAGACTTTGATTCCCTACCAAGGGGATGCATAGGAGGTCTCTTCGAGGCTTAAGCCCAACTTCACTATCGCCCTTACGAGGGTCCCATTTCATTCCCCCTCTGTTTCATTCATCCATCCATCATCCATCCTGATTCTTACCTAGGTCGCCACATCCCGGTGAGGTCATGCCACCTCATTCCCCCCCCACCCACAGTATTCGAGAACCCTCCCATGTGTTGGCCCCAATCGGTGATCCCTCAAGGGGGTTCCTCAATATGATCCACTCCAACTAGTGTTCTGATCATCCCGATCTGTCTCCATTGGATGTTAAACTTGCGTCATACCCCGTGTTAAACACAGGAAGCTAAGGAAAACCTCAGATACATGCCAATGGCATATGATTCCCCACGCTCAATGTGGGATGCCTCGGGTTTCTGCACCCTCGAGAAGCCCTATAATAATGGACAAAAGACAGACACGTCAATTCCCCAATGTCCAGACACGCCAGTGATGTCTCAACGTGACTTCTCCTCCAACTGAAGGTTTCTACCCTGATCGGACCCCTTGGAATGTCCTGACAGAAGCAGTGTAATTAACCAGCGTCCATGGAAACATGGTACTGGGAAGAGTTTCACGAACAACGTATTAAATCTATGAGGGAGACCCAGACTAGGTGACGAGTTCCGAGGAGGATTCCATGGAAGGAATAATCGACATCCCATCATCCCAATTTCGATCAAAAAGAAGACATCCCTGAATAAGGAGTGAATGCCACCTGCCTTTGGAAAGTATGAATGCGGGGTAACAAAAAGTCACACCTATCGCGCCCAAGACGATAGACGCACGCGCCCCGGCGAAAGCGTCGGAAAAAGATTCAAAAGATAGAAAACCCGCATGTACGTTTACTGGATGTACCTGAACAAATATTTGGAAATTGATTTCGGGCGCACCAAGCCTCAGAATCAAGTGCCTTCAGAAACTGCAGACTCGTAAAATTCCAAATTATTTAAGTAAAAAAAATTCCTTGAAATTTATGGGTCTTTAAATTACCCCCACCTCAGGGCTTTACGTCCCTGTAAAGATACAACACACACTAGGGGAACAAATGGGGGTACTGATCTCTCATGTGAGCCTCCCGCTCCCAAGTTCTCTCCTGGAGATTCTCGTGCTGCCAGCGAATGCGCACCAAAGGTATCAACCATCCACGTAGGACACGCTCCTGTCGATCCTCGATCTCCACCGGGACCTCCGAAAACGTCTCCCCGTCATCAATGTCCATCTCCCCGTGATTGATGATGTGGGTTGGGTCATGCACGTATCTCCTCAGCTGAGATACGTGGAAGACGTCATGCACCTGTTGCAACTGAGGTGGAAGGGTCAGGCGGTAATCCACCTCACCTACTCTGCTGAGGACCTAGAAAGGTCTGATGAAATGCGGAGATAACTTGCCGCCTCGGCCAAATATACATAGACCTCGTTGAGGTGAGACCCATAGGAAAACATGGCCACCATCCTAAAACTCCAGTTGTCTCTGTATCCTATCAGTATAGGACTTCTGTCTGCTCTGTACAATCTTCATCCGCTCCTAGATGATCTGCACCTTCTCCGTTGTATCATGAACCATCTATGGTCTTACAAGTTCTGACTCCCTGGGTCAGTCCAGCACAGAGGTGATCTACAAGGTCGGTCGTATATTTCCTCGTATGGTTCCATCCCAATGGTGGAGTGGTAACTGTTGTTGTACGCAAACTCCACCAAGGGTAGGTGATCCTCCCAGCTATGACCAAGGTCAAGGGCACATGCATGGGGCATGTCCTCGAGAGTTTGAATGGTCCTCTCAGTCTGACTGTCCGTCTGAGTATGGAAGGTGGTGCTCAAGAGAAGCTGTGTCCCAAAGGCCTCCTATAACCCCTTCCAAAGTCGGGAAGTGAATCGAGCATCTCGATCAGAAATGATAGTCGATGGAACACCGTGAAACCGTAAGATCTCCTGAATGTATAGGCACCCCAAGATCTCTACTGAGCCCTGCTCTCTGATTGGTAGGGAGTGGGCCGACTTGGTGAGTCGGTCTACGATCACCCAAATAGAGTCATGCCCTCTGGATGTACGTGGAAGTCCCATCACGAATCCATGGATATTCCATCCCACTTCTACTCTGGGACCTTTAAGGGTTGTACCAAGCCTTCTAGTACCTGGTGCTCCACCTTAACTTGATGACAAGTGAGGCATTGTGAAACGAACTCTGCTACAGCGTTTCCCCTTCCTAGGAGTTTAGACTATCTCAAAGTCATAGTCCCGAAGGAACTCAAGTCAACGTCACCATCTCAGGTCCAGTTCTTTCTACGAGAAGACACACCTGAGACTTTTGATATTAGAGTAAACCGTAAACCGTTCACTCAATGAACTATGGGTGTGACTAGCCATTTGTAAAGAACTCTACTACACCCCTTTTTCGCTTATGTCCTACAAGAGCTGATAAGATTTATCCTTTGGAGAAAAGATAAATCTGATCTCATCCCCTGGATGAACCATGTTATTTGCCTAATACAGTCAATCCTGACATGAACAGTACTATTTCATACCATGAATGATGTCGTAAGGCCTCGATGCTACTACCAAGAGATCCAACCGTTACTATCGACTCTAAGGGTCGAGTCACACTGTCGGCAGCAGTGTGTGGTCACTGGGTCTCCTCTAGTAGGAATCTCAAAAGTGAGGTTCAAGTCAACGGTTTTAACCAGAACCTCTCAGTATCAACCATATGAAAAGGTAGGAAAGAAAACATCACATGGAAAAGTGTCTTTTATTACTACAACTCATAGTACAAAGACACAAAACAACCACAAACAATGGAAACAAAAAATCTAGAAGCCTCATGAACAAAGGCCTCTATGCCTGGAGCTAGTTCGGCTCCTGTCCACCTGCTCCCGGAGCTCAAGGCGAACCGTCTAAGGGTGGTGGTGGTAGTAGTGATCGGTGAATCTGATCACCATCTGCTGAAGGACCTACTTCACTGCCTCATCCACCGCTCGGTTGTTGCTCAATATCTTATCACTGCCTCTGTCATGGTGGCTCCTCCAACACCTTCTGATCAACTATGCGGGGAGTCGGACAGTCACGCACTCTGTGACCCCGTTCTCTGCAGGAAAAACAGACCCTCGTTCGTTCTGAGCACCCTTGGGCTTGGGTTCCCCAAACTCATCTAACTATTGATCTAACCTGCTTGTGCCCCCGTGTCATCTGCCTACTGCCTGCTGCTGATGTCTCAGCTACTTTCGGAAATCCCTGCGGTAAGAGCATCAGATCCTGACCACGTATAGAGAGTAGAGTCGCTGGTACAAACTCTACCCTAAAAAGACCCTCGAAGTCTCCCCAGGTGAGAGTCACCTCATCATAAAACTGGAGCATCAGGCTCCACCACCTCTCAGCTACTCCTTGAAAGAGACTAACAGCTAAGTACACCATTAAGTCAGTGAGTGTCCCAACTGTGTGGGAAACTCATGTTACAACCTCCATCCAACACACGACCGTCTGAAAACCTGTCTCGCTTCAAAACCTTAGAGGCCTCTATCACTGGAACTTGTGCAATGCACTCAGGCAGCGTGAACTCTCTGCTGCTAGGGCTTGTGGTATCGGTGGCCCAGTGGGTAGTGGTACCACTGGTGCCCCCGCTGTGATGGGGCTCTATACCGAGGCCGCGTCGCTCAGTGGGATTCCATCTCGTACGCGACTCGGAACCCTAGTTGGCTTCCTTCATGGGGCTATACTGAAAAGAAACAGGTGTGTCACGGTCAAACAGTATACCTAGTGAGCTGACACAAATTATTCATAAATAAAACTTTTGAAACACTCAAGCAATCGGTGTTTTCGTGCACTGAGTCAGGAATCAGAGGTCAGGGTCCTGGTGTATGGATATGTCGGCCTCCGTACCAACACTGGACTCCCTGGACTAAAAACCACACTCAATACTCTTAACACTATTGCTTCACAGAAAGAAAGATCAGAGTCCTGAGTTCTGTGGTAGAACCGACTCCTCTGATACCAATTTGTCACGACCTGTCCTTGGGGCCCATTCTATGACTACCCCAAGCCCATCTTCCATAGGCCAGGGGCTGGTGACTATCACCAAAGGCGTAAATCCCAATAAAAAGGGAATACATTGCCTTTATATAGTAAACAAACACAATAGAGTATGCAACAGAAGAAAGCACTAAGTAAAGTTGAGTACTAAAGTATGTGCTGAAAAGTAAATGGGCCAGTATACAAACCCAACTATAAAGTATAGTACAACTGAAAGTCTAGTACAATAGCAAAAAAGTGAAACTGCAACCACTAAGTCATCCTCCAGGAATCTCACCTGAAGGGTGGGTACAGATGGTCTCCTCGGTACCTCAGGTCCGTCTGTCTGCCCCGTGTACGTCCCGCCAGGTGGTCCACCTCCGGGTACCGTCCAGCTCCACAAGTCTCTTCCGCGATCAGTGTTGTTCGTCGTCTGCATCCAACACAACGTAGTGCAGGAATATCCCATGCAGGGGTGAGTATAACAATACTCAATAGGGACCCCGAGACCCCCGAAGGTCTCCCAGAATCCACAAAGGTCAAATCACAAAGAAAAGATACAATCATGAAGTATCAACCAACTATACTTAGGTATATGCCTATACATATACCTAAGTTATAAATCCCAGTTCTGCTCCAACTCTCGAGCCCAAGCATAACCCATCCCACACAGGAAAGCAAGTCAATCATATTGATGATAATGATTGAAAGTCAAGACTCAGCTCACACAGGTATACATCTTTCGTATAGTGATAGAGATGATCAGATGTAGTCACTGATTAATCTAAGCTGTCGGACCCACACAGGATACAAGACCAGCTATGCTTTCATACCCACACAGGATACAAGGCCATCTACTCTGACGGACCCACACAGGATACAAGTACAGAGGTCAATACTGCCAGACCCACACAAGATACAAGAACAGTAGTCATCATCGTCGAACCCACAGAGGATTCCAGTACGGTAGTCATCACTGTCGAACCCACAAAGGATTCCAGTACAGTAGTCATCGCTGTCAAATCCATGGATGATTACAGTATAGTAGTCATCGCGGTTGAACCCACAAAAAATTCCAGTACAGTAGTCGGTGCAGTCGCAGCCAGCTCTAGGGTTCTCGCACACAGCACGCTCGATTCTGGGAGGGTCCGCTCCTCGAGAAAAGGGGTCGATACATCAACTATCAAGAAGTCCAGATTTGATTTATACCGAAGTTTCGTCACGTCAAAAGGAACCCGACGCGACAGACGGCGCGTCAATCGGACACCCGGTCTAAGAGTTATTGGCTTTTCTCTTCCAGGGGCCCGGTTGGAATTACACTCATTTCCAACTCGGTTGTTTTTCAAAGTCATTCAAAACTCACTTAGAGTATCGCAAAAGGACCTCCACGTCACGAGGGTCCCAGTGTCACAGACGGCACATTGATCGGACGCGTGGTCTTCAAGTTATTCACCCTTAAGTGAAAACGGGCCCGGCCCGTTAAGCCCAGTGGGCCGACGGGTCGGGTCAACCCGGTCTTGGTGGGTCTGACTTGGAAGAGGGTCGGACCAGCCTGATAAATTGCGCGGTTCGTCCCGACACAGCGCGGCCCGACTGGCCGAGCAGTCTTAGAGTGTCGCTAAAGGATTGCCATGTCACGAGGGTCCCAATGCCGCAGAAGGCACGTCGATCGAACGTGCGGTATTCGAGTAATTCACCCTTAAGTGAAAATGGGCCCGGCCTGTTAAGCCCAGTGGGCTGACGGGTCGGGTCAACCCAGTCTTGGTGGGTCTGACTCGGCAGAGGGTCGGACTAGCCCAATAAATCGCGCGGCCCGGCCCAGCGCGGCGCGGCCCGGCTGGCCGAGCGGTCCAGGGGGGCCCGCTTTCTCGAACCGGTGGTGCCAAAAGGCCCCACCCTCCCAAATCGGCCAGCTGAAGCCGGACGGCCTTTCCGGCACAAGCGGCCCGCCCAGGCGGGCCGTGGTTCCTCCAGCACGGTGCCCTCCTGGCGCCGCGGTTCTTCTCAGCCCGGTCAGCCTCCTGCTGGCCGGTTCGCCCATCGAGCGGCCCGCAGAACGTGGGCCGCGGTCTTCTTTAGCTCGGAGCCCCTTGTGGCGCCGTGGTTCTCCTTTATACCGGCCGGTTTTATTCAGCCGAGCGGCCCACGGTTGCAGGCCGCGATTCTTCCACCCACGGCTCGCGCATGACCGCCACTTCCATTCGTCGCCACCGCCTCTTGTTGGCGCTGCCAAAGAATCCAAGAACAATCGGAAGGTCGTCGGGCCATATTCGTTCGGCCCACGCCCTCCGCGTTAGGCGGTATCAAGTAGCCAAAGGTAAAACACGATTTCAACTAGGGACGAAGAACAATTTTTTTTCAATTAAAATTGAAACAAACCCCTACCTCGCAAAAGACGTCGTACGTCGTTGAGCCTCGGAAGATGAGCATCGTGGTAGAACGGTGTCATTCCGTCAATGATGGCGGAAGATTCGTTGTTGTAGACGACGTATACTCCTTGACGTCGAGGTGCGTCTGAGGAAGAAGCATCGTTGGAAGAAGTCCTTCGCGTTCTTCATGAGGAATGTTCTTCATTGAAGAACGGTGTTCTTCATCGAAGAAGGATCACCTCTCTTTTAATCCTCCAGAGCCTTTCCCCCAAAAGAGATTTGCCAACGCAAAAATAAATAAGGCTCTCCAATTAATAGAATTTCCATGCAATTCATATTAATTCAAAAGAGGCGTCAGTTAATTAACGCTGATATTAAATAGATGGGTTGGCACATTTAATGGACGGGAGGTGGAGAGGCTCCACCATATTAAATATGAGTAGTTATCAAGATAACAGCAGGGAATTAATGGGGAGTTGAGGGGGGTGGAAGGGTTCAGGTTCGTGTGGGACCCACCTCACAAATATCCACACATGGGAAGTTATGTGGGTGTGGGCCCCACCAATAACTTCCCCATGGGAGGAAATAACCAACTCACAAAATAAAATTGTGTACCACACCATTTTATTTAATTTAAGATTAAACCCCAAAAATTAACTTTCAACCCGCATAAAACACAACTACGGTAAAGGTCCCCTTAATCAAATACCGACGCTGCGAGTTCATCGGTATCCTCGGATTTCAATTCCGAGCACCAGTTCAAAAGATAGAAAAACTCACACGTATGTTTTCTGAATGTACTAAAACAAATCTTCGAAAATTGATTCCAGGCACACCGGGCCTCGGAATCAAGTGCCGTTAGAAACTACAGACTCGTAAAATTCCTAAGTATTTAAGTAAAAAACAATTCCTTGAAATTTCTAGGTATTTACAGGTTGAGAAAGTTTTCCTCAAGATTTTCCATTGTCTATTTCTTCTTAAGCTTTAAAATACTTAGATTTTTGTTACTTTTGGTGATAAAATCCTCGAGGTTATCACACATTTATAGAGTTTCCATTCACCCCCTTTACAAAATAACAAAAATAAATGATAAAATATTTCCCTTTTTTCTCCTCTTTTTGGTTTTATCTTCCCTTCCCTATAATTGGTGCCAAAATTTGACATGAAAATCATTGAACTTCATAAAAATTAATTAATTATAACACCTAATTAAATATTAGTGTAATGGAAAGTAGGGATCGAACCTAAGAGAATGAAAGTTATAATATCTCATTACTGATCTATCAATTTCATCCTTAACCTCATCATGGTTCTGCTTTTTCCTATTGTATGTAGAGGACTGAGAAGGAATTTGGAGTATACCTATAATGGTGAAGTCGTAGATTTTTTGGAATCTTAGTTTTAACTAAATTTTTTTGTAGGATATAGGAGGATTTCACACTGTGTAACTAGGTTAGATGATGTGTAAGTGTTACTGAGTAATTCATGAAAGGCTTCATGTTGTGAGGGGTTACACGTCATGAAGAGGAGTTACATGTCATGAATGTTTTAAGTAATGGATTTTTAATATAAGAAGATGGATTTCTCAGTGTACTTAAAAACCATGGATTTCACAGTGTGTAAAGGAATTAAACATCATATGATTCCCCTAGAAGGGGTGTTTGGGGGAACCTCTTAGGTTTATGGTTCCCATTCGATCACCCATTTTCCTTTTATCTCAAACTGAAGCTCCTCTATAGTGATTTTTTTTACACCATTCCTTCTTGATCGATTCTCTCAGCATTCCATCTTTGTTTCAGTTGTAGTGTGTCTCTTTGGGTAAGTTATATTTTTGCTTCTTCAATGTCCTTGATCGTTTTATCATCCTTCAGTTGCGTTATCAGATCTTCTAGTCTAAGTTCATGTTTGTTCTTATCTTCTTCCAAGATCTATTGTGCGATCTCATTCTAGAGGTCATTCCTTTGTTGGTCGTGGTGCGGTGGGCATTCGTTGTCGAGGTATGTAATATTTCTTCTCCTCTTCCTACCCACTTTCTCAATTGAATCAATACTAAGATGTGTGGATTGGATTCTAGGGCCTTCTTTGATGTATTTGGGGTTTTTTGGGGTGGATCCCTTTGTGGGAATGTACAACCCGAGTTTAGGGTAGGTGGTTCTGTGTCTATCCTGTGTTTGATAAACTATATTTCTCTATTATTATGAATTGGTTTGCAAATAAATTGCTATGAAATTGTCATAATTTTTTGTGTGTGCTGAAAAGATATTTTGAATGAAATTTGTATTCCTTGGTTTTTGACAAATGGAAAGAAAATGGGGTATTTTCAAATAATTGAAAATGGTTTTTTAAAATGTTTTTGAAATTATTTTCAAAACATTTAAATGATTTTAAAAATGAGCACATGGGTTACCTTGGGTACTAGGTGGAAGATTTATCTTGAGTCCATCGTCCACTGTGGGTGTTCACTTTATAGGGTGTTCCTCTTGTCCTAGATTGTAGATTATTAGCTATAAGTATGAATATGAAGTTAGGGTTTCACTTTATGGGGTGTCTCCATGGTCTTGGAGTGTAGATAATTGGATTCAGGTACCACGATGCATTGTTTCATAGATTAATGGGTACAATTAGTCTACTATCTGACTTGTTTTATTCCTTGGTATTGTGAAGCTTGTGATGATACTATTTTTTTACTACTTGGATTTTTACTATTTTATCTCAGATATGCATATTGATTCTTGTGAAATATAATATATAAAATTTTATTTTAAATTGATATACCTACTTTTTTTAGAACTGTGAAAAAATGGGAAATGTTTACCATGTTTTCTATAAAACCAATTTACTTCTTATCATGCCATGTTTTATTTAAATTAAGTATACAGGAATTGTTATACAGAGGCTTGGTATGGAACACCTATGTGGGATCCTATTAATCATGTTAGCTCACACCATGTGAACCTCTTCAGTGGTTCATAGACCATTGTATGTCTTTCATTGGAGGGAAAGGAAAGGTGCTGCAATGAGGTGGCAAGGTTTCATGTCAGCTGGGTTGGGTAGCTGGTGGTGAGATGGGGGAGTTCATCCACACCATCATTTGGAGTAGTTTTTTGGTTCAATTCCTTTGAAGTTGGTCTTTTCTCTTGGATTTTTGGATACTTTTTTAATTTTTTTTATTCCACTATATATTTATAGTTATGTCATATATTCATTAGTATTCCATAGTTTTTTTTTTGCTTCATGCATATATATGCCTCATGTTTTGTTCAGGTTGGGTGAAATCATTCCCTCTTGTTTGTTGTTCGATGCTCGGGTACTTGTCTCCAACCTATGGGGATCCGGAATGCCCTTTTGGTATGTGATGTAATGGGTCGAGTGCCAAGTTTAAAGGTAACTTGGGTTGGTTCATTACAATTTGGTATCATATCCAGGTATTTTTTTCTTCAAGATTCCTTGTCTTAGGATATCTATTATACTAGATAAAGTATTTTCAGGACTTGAGAGGTATGTTGCGATGAGTACCTTTCCATATCTTATCATAACGAGATTCAAGTTTCCATGGGAAGTTGGGATACCTATCTCTAGTGTTAGTTTTGGTTTTAAATATTAGTTTCTACTTATGGGTTTTCTAGTTTGAACTAATATTTGTTCTGTTGTCTAATCGTTCTTATGTTTCGGTATACAGTAGTATGCCTTAGATATGTCTTCCATGAGTTCCTTAGGAAGGTGTAGCTGATGCTCCACAAGGTAATCCACCTATATATCAGAATATCATCTAGACTATTGCACAGGCAGTCTGTGGAGTCAATCAAGATGTTCTATGAGTTCAAAACGTAGTTTTTGAGGTACATCCAAGAGTTGTAGGAGAGAGAGATTGATCACATTAATTCTTACACGAGAAGACACTATCCTTTAAAGGAGTAATGAACCTCAAGAGGCGGAGGACTGGTTATATAGGATTGATCAAATCTTTTACTTCCTGGAGACACATGAGAATATTAAGGTTAAGTGTGCAGCGTTCAGGCTTGAGGGTTCTGAAAATAGATGGTTGTATTCTATGGTCCAGGAAGATAAACATGTGGACTTGGATTGGAAGGGTTTCAAAACCATGTTATTCTAGTCATTTTGTCCAGATTCACTGATACTAGTTAATTATATGGATTTCATGTATTTACAATAGGGATAGAGTTTAGTATTGGTATACACAAACTGGTTTGCTGAGCTAGTCTGTTTTGCTCTGGACATAGTGAAGAATGACCGGTTGAATGCTCAAAAGTACCTGTAGGGTTTGAGACCAGATATCATATCATAGATGTTTATGTTGAAACTTTCTACCTATGAAATGATGGTAGACATAGCTATAATGGAATAGATGGATATGGTAGGAAAGGTTGGTTTTCCCAACCCTTCTCTTTAATCAAGTGAAAAATTTAATAGCGTGCATGGGAAGAAGAGGAATTGGAAGGATCGTCATAGAAGTGGTGGTGGTGGGTCTCAACAGCGAGCCTCCTCCTCACTATCTACTACAGCTAGTAGTGTGCCTATTGTAACACCCCGACCCCAAAAGATTGGAACTGGTGTGTTACTTATTACATTTTCATGATTAAAAGGAATTAAATCCTGAAGTAATGATTAGTTTATAAGTATTGAAGAAACTATATACATAAATGAAACTCATATTACAATGATAAAGGTAACAAAATACAATACATAACAAAAACTAAAAAACTGCATCCACAAGAACTCAATAAATGGTCTCCTCCTCATAACCTATTGAAGGTAAAAAAATAAAAGGGGTGAGCTCAAATTCTTAGTAAGGGTTACAAATTGCAGAATCATGAATCAACAATAACTAAATCATAAACAAATTTTCATAGTTAATATGGAATGGTGAATAAATGAAAAATACACACCATTAATAAACTCAGAATGAAATTGCATCCATATATTTTGTCATATTAAAAATATCATGGATAGTAATAACTTAAAATGAATAAAGAGATATTATTATTAATTGGATTTCATGTATCTAGAACATGATACCACTATACCATCGAAACAGTTTAAGTTTGTGAGTAGAAACCCATCTGATTTTTGGAAACAAACTCAAAAATTTTGTCGACAACTGATTTGTCTCAGGAGACTTGTTGATGCATCTAGGGGCTATTACAGGCCTCTCCCATCAGTTAAAGTCCAAATAATTCTTTATAAATATATTTAATATAAGTAAAATATTCCTTCTCGATATCCTTATAGATTAGTGGATACGGATTCATCAATATTTCTATAGTTAAAATAACATTCCAAATAAATATTGTATGTAAAAGGGTATACGACTTAAGACAATAATCATATCCATGAAATTAGAATATGGATAAATAATATATTTCCAATTTCAAATGAAAAATTATCTAAAATATTCATTGGATACACTACATTATAAAGATTAGGTGCACAATACCAAGTAAGTCTCAATGAAATAGAAATTGAGACAAAGTCCCTTACCACGTTGTAATCAATCGAATCGTATGAAAAAAAACTAATAACCTAAAAATGAATCACAGAATACCATGAATATAAAGAGAATCATTATATTATACATCAAATATCAGTACACATACACCACATTCAAGAAATAAGTGGCGAACAATGGAAATATCACAGAAATAAAAGTGAGATGAGAAACCCCTTACAAAACATTTCGGCATGGTAATGGGTGTTCTTGTGAGGTCTTAATGAGAGGTAAAGGGGTATATCATAATTTATATATCATAAGTTCAGTATGGGGAAGGTTCAGAAACATACCCCATCATTATAAATTAAAAATAAAAGGACACAACATAGGGGGTATTCATGAATAAAAGTGAGAGAGAGGATCCCTTACCATATGCCCGAAGGTGTTCTTGATTGATATTAATAACCTAAATAATCAAATTTAGCTTCATTAATTAATAATTCTATAACCTTGTCAACATTTAATTGATTTATTATAACCTTATTAGGTTCATTAATTCCCTTTTTGATGGGTTTAAGAGGTTCAATTTTATTGTTTTGGAAGCATTTTCTTCCTTGGTTTTCATGATCGGTTTACTTGTATTCATGAATGGAAGTTCATTTGAAATGTGGTAAAACATCCATAATTGTCAATATATATTATTAGTGAAACTAAAGAGATATAAATGATCTTATAATTATTTTGGGTTATATACAATGAGGTTGACTCATAAGTTAAAAGTTAATTACAAATGCTTGGATTAACTTAGCGGTTTTGTGCATAATGAACTTGTTTTGTATTATTATTTTATATTATGAGTATGTAAAGATTACAGAACATTTAATAAGGTAAAATACATATATTATGATCTGTTTAAACCATTAAAAATGTTTCATGACCAGTCTATAATATTTTAATAGAAATTAAAAATCTTTCTTCCTTGAATGTGATAAATTAACACATCTTAGACGGTATTTTCATTTTTAGTGTAAGAGGTGTGTGAAAAGAGAGATGATGATGAGATATTCTATTAGCATAATAAAATTCTATTCCATGTAAGAGACTAGAATTTTCATAGCATTTTTATGTGGGGAGGTGGGGAGATAGAAACAAAATAATGAAACTTATAAAATAATTTGAAAGAAACAGGAAGAGAGGTTCACCTCTTGAGTACTCCTCCTTGAGTATCTCCTTAAGGCCTTTGTTTTTGGCCTTTTGGTGAGATCAGAAGGTCTTGGACATGGGGGAGGATATTTTGAAGATATTTTAGTAGAATTTGGGAAATTATTGAAGCTTTTTATTCTTGGGAGGAAGATGGGGTGAGGGGTGGTTTATATAGTGGAGGGGAGGAGGGATTTTACATTATTTTAATCATTATTTTAATATTTTTGCTCAAGACTATGAATAGTATTGATTCACTTGATCCCAAGTAGTAATAATTGTATCTGAGTTCAAACAAAGTGGGCCTACATCAGCCTTTCATCACTTATGATGCAATAAAATAAGTATTTAGCATTTATCGTAATTTATCGTATTTTACTTTTCATCAAAAAATCAAGAATTTTAAAAAAAATCCAAAAAAATCACCCTAATAATTTTTTGAGATATAGAATCCAAAAATGAAATCCACTACTTGAAAATAATTTTTTTAATATGATAAATTTAATTTTTAATTAAAAAAATTATTTTATCGAAAAATACCAACACTTAAAATATTCATCTTCGCTTTTAAGGTGCCTAAATTTTATTTATAAGTTTATGAGTAATGTTACCATTAATAAGGTTCATATTAATATTCATAATTTTATGTTACTATTCATAGGGTTATGTTACTATTCATAAGGGTAAGTTACTATTCACTAAAAATTAACTTGATTCTATCAGACTCCAAATATCACCCTGATCGCAATTGTGTATATCCGTTTTTCAAAATTCAAAACACAGAAGTTAAAATTTTAAGTTTAATGGCTAGGTTATGACTATATCCTAAATAACAAAGTGTTGTTTCAAAGAAACTCAGTGCTTTATGAAATATAGGCTATGAATAGAATGTATTTGATAGAAACATACCATAAAATGTTTGGGATGTTATATTATTCCCACCTTTGGAAATTTCTTCCTCAAAATTTTTCATGTTTAAATCCCTTCAAAAAGATGTGGGTGGTTCTTATTCATATCATTCTCAGCTTCCCATGTTGCTTTCTCCATTTTATGGTTTATCCAAAGAACCTTGACTAGAAGAGTTGTCTGATTTCTCAATACATGCTCCCTTGTGTCAAGAATCTCGATAGGCTCTTCACAGTATGACAAATCAGGTTCCAGATCTATTTCTTCATAGGTGAGTACATGTGTTGGGTATAGCATGTATTTCATTAACAATGATGCATGGAACATATTATGAACTTTGGAGAGACTTGGTGTCATTGCTAAATGGTAAGCTATAGCTCCAATCCTTTCCAGAATTTCAAACAGTCAGATGTACCTAGAGCTCAGTTTCCCTTTCTTACCGAACCTTAAGACACACTTCCATAGTGATAATTTTAAAAAGACATGATATATTACTTGAAATTCCAAATCCTTTCTCCAGTTTTCATCATAACTTTTTTGCCTACTTTGGGATTCTTTAATGTGGTCCTGAATTTTCTTTACCTTTGCAGTTGTATCTTCAATAAGTTCTGGGCCTAAAAGTTTCCTATCACCAACTTCATCCCAACAAGTTGGATTTCAAAACCTCTTACCATATAATGTTTCATATGGAACCATTTGAATGCTATAATGGAAGCTATTATTGTAGGAAAATTACACCAAAGGAAAGTATTGATCCCACATACCTTGAAAGTCAAGAGAGCATGATCTCAACATGTCTTCTAGTGTTTGAATAGTCCTTTCAGACTGTCTGTCGGTTTGGGGGTGATAAGAAGTACTCATATGAAGCTCAGTATCCAAAGCCTTCTAGAGACTTTTCCATAATTTTGATGTAAACCGGGGATCTAGATTTGACACAATCAATATAGGTTTACCATGAAGTCTTAAAACTTCATTAATATAAAGTCTTGATAGGTTCTCAAGTGGTAAATCCTCTCTTATAGCAAGTAAATGTGCTGATTTTGTGAGATTATCAACAATTACCCATATTGCATCATTCCTTCTAGGTGTCCTCAGTAGTCCTATGAAAAAATCCATTGTAATTTCATCCCACTTCCACATAAGAATAGGTAGAGTTTACAGTTCCCCTCTTGGATGTTGTCTCTCTGCCTTCACTTGTTGACAAACTAGACACCTTGACACGTAGTCAGCAATTTCTCGCTTCATATTATCCCACCAAAAATGTTCCTTTAGATCTCTATAAATCTTTGTACTACCATGGTGTATAGAGAAATTTGAGATATGAGAATCATATAATAGTTCCCTTTTAAGATCAGGTACTGATGGAACGCATAACCTCTTCCAAAATTTCAGAACTCCTTCCTCATACACGAAGTCTGCCAATTTCCCATCCTTAAAAGAATTTATTTTATTGTATATATTCTCATAATCAGATTGATATATTTTTATCTTCTCTTGTAAATATGGTTTATCAATCATTTGAAATAGGAAATATGTTTCCCCTTCCTTAAAAATTCCCTTATCCATATTTAGTAGATCCATGAATATAGGATCTCTCTCAATCCTCATTTGGATCAGAAGTCCATGATATGTCCTACTTAATGCTTATACCACCTTATTTTTATTTCTTGGGTGGTAGTGTATTGAAAAATCATAATCTTTAAGTAATTTTATCCATCTCCTTTTCCTCATGTTGAGTTATTTCTCTGTAAAAATGTATTTCAAACAATTGTTATCCGTATATATCTCACATCTTTCACCATAGAGATAATTTATCCATATTTTCATAGAAAATATTATGAATACTAGCTCAAAATCATGAGTTGGGTAATTTTTCTCATGAGTCTTAAACTGCCTTGATGAATAAGCAATAACTTTATCATTTTTCATAAGGACACAACCTAGTCCATTCTTTGATGCATCACCGTATATCAAAAATCCATTATTTCCAGATGGAAGCATCAAAATTAGAGCATTGAACAATATTCTTATAGATTATTTAAAGCATTATGTACATTATTTAATCCATACAAACTTAACCCCTTTACATGTGATCTTGGTTAGTGGGTTAGCTAGTTGGGTGAAATTATGAACGAAATGCCAATAGTAACCTGCTAAACCAATAAAACTGTATACCTCGATTATGTTTGCTGTTGTGGGACATTCTTGGATTTCCTTTTTCTTCATAATATCAATTATGATTCCATCATTAGAGACAATATGTTCAATAAAAGAAACTGATTGAAACCAAAATTCACACTTGCTAAACTTCCCATATAATTCATTTCTTCTAAGAGTTTTTAGAATTATCTGTAAGTGATTCTCATGGTTTTCATAGATTTTGGAGTATACTAGGATATAATAAATAAATACCATAAAAAATTCATCAATATATTACTTGAAAACTCTATTTATTAGATCCATGAAAACATATGGAGAATTAGTCAGTACAAAAGGTATAACTGTAAAATTTTAATGCCCATACGTGGTTCTAAATGTTGTCTTTGGAATATCTTCTTTCCTCACACACAGCTGATGATATCTAGATCGAAGGTAAATCTTTGAAAAAATATTTTTCTCTATTAATTTTATCAAATAAATAATCAATTTGTGGAAAAGGATACTTATTATTTATTTTAATAGCATTGATTTCTCTATAATCAATGCATAGCCTCATGGATCCATCTTTCTTCTTGAAAAAGAGGATAGGGGCTCCCCATGGAGAAACACTAGGTCGAATAAATCTTGTGTCATTAAATTCCTATAGTTGTTTCTTTAGCTCCACTAATTCCATAGTGTCCATTCTATAGGGATTCTATGATATAGGTCTTTCACTAGGAATTAAATCAATAGAGAACTCAAATTCCCACTCTGAAGGATGTCCAGGTAAATACTCTAGAAATACGTCAATGTATTCTTGCACTATATGTACATCTTCAGTTTGAAGATTTCTTTCCTCACCCACATATATTGAGTTTTCTTCCTCTCCAAGAATTTCATTCAGTAGACATACTGGGGGTGGATATAGATAAGAATCAGATGGTGACATTTATGCTCTTAAGATAAGGGATTCTACACCATTTTCAAAAAATGTAACTTCCTAATTATTTTAATAGATCTTCACATCATAATTTGACAGCAAATTCATACTGAGAATTATATCAAAGTCAGTCATTTGTATGATGATAAGGTTATAAACTAAAGCATGTTTATGTGTCATGAGGGGGACTAATCGACACACCTTTGTTGCAATGATACATACGATAGGATTTTTGATTGATAACTTCTTTATTAAATCAAATTGACGTATCTAATTTTCTTTGAAAACTGGGAAGATATAAATGAATGTGATGATCCAGAATCAAATAATGCATTGACTAAGTTTGAGGAAACAATTAAAGTACCTGCCACCACATCATTAGGAACTTCAACCTCTGCAGTTGTAATCGCATAAGCTTTCCCTTTATCTTGTGGCCTTTTCTAAGGCAAGTTTCCTCGGTACTTAGGATATTTATTTTCATAGTGTCTCATATCTCTATAATTGTAGTATTGAACATCATTGACTTGTTTCTTCCCCTTGCATTCATTAGATCGATGACTCTTTTCTCCACACTTATAGCAGAATCCCATGCCTTTCAAGCATTTCCTAGGATGATTCTTTACAAATTTATCACATAATGGGAATTGATTAATTCCCTTGTTATTCTTTGGAGCTTCACCTTTTCCATAGTTATCAGAGTACCACTTCTTATCTTGGTTTTCCTTGAACAAATTTGATCTAGAAAATTCCTTCTCTGTTTTGATGGAACTTAATACAATTTCATCATAAGATGAAAATGTTTGATAATCCAGTTCCCTTCGAATACATGGATTAAGAACTTCAAAGAAATTATAAATCTTGTATTACAAGTCACATACATAATCTATGGCATACCTTTCTAGTCTTGTGAAGGTATCCTCATACTCTACAACACCGTCTTCTTCCCTTTGCTTTATGCCAAGAAATTTCCTCTTCATTTCGGTTTGTTGCTCACGAGTTAAATATTTGTCAAAGAATATTTCCTTAAAAGTCCTCCATTCCATATCTTCCCTTTCTTCTACCTCCATGGTATTCTCGATCAAGGACCACCATTGATCAGCATCGCCCTTGAGAAAATATACTACCAGCACTATCTTTTTATTTTCATTGCATCTTAATGCCATGAATATCTTTTCTTTGGACTTGATTCACTTATCAACTACCACTATATTAGTAGTCCTACTAAAATATGGGGGATTTTGCACATTAAATGATCCAACGTAGGTGTATCATGGTTATTTGTCTCAAACTGATTAATTTTTTCCAATATGGTCATGATCTTATCTGCTCCAACATTGACTGTGTTGACTTGCTCAGTGGGGAAATACCTAACTTTTCCACGAGTATTGATTCCCCTTCTTCCATTAGGCACCATTTATAAATAATTTAATACACTATATTAGGTTATTAATCGTAATTTACAATCTCAACTAGAAAATGACTTAGCATAAATTGAAATTCTATGCATATCTAACCTCATAAACATGGTTTCTATGAGGAAAAAATTACATTCAAACCTTTCATAATGGCTTGTAAAGAAAATTTGAATTATCCTTAGAATATCCCCTGAGAGTGTCAAACCAAGAGTGCATCAAGGCCCATTGTCGTGCACTAGAATACCCCAGTCCAAGCTCAAAACTCCTTGTCAGATTTTTCACTCCTGGGTACATTTGTGCCAAATCCACCTCTACTTGTTTGTATTCAGAAAGGGATGTGTTTGCTAGAAATATCTACATAATATATTCCTTATCAAAATTATAGGATGTTATTATATGTTTATACTCAAATACTACTTTAGGGATTTGTTCCCTAATATACATTTTCTAATCTGGTTTCCATGTTTGCTACTAAACTTCCTTTGATACCAACTGTAACACCCTGACCCCAAAAGACCAGAGCTGGTGCATTACTTATTACATTGGCATGATTAATACGAATTAAATCCTGAAGTAATGATCAGTTTATTAGTATTTAAGAAACTAGATACATATATGATACTCATATTACAATGAGAAAGGTAACAAAATACAATACATAACAAAAACTAAAAAATTGCATCCATGAGAACTCAATAAATGGTATCCTTCTCATAACATGTTGAAGGTAAAAAAAATGAAAGGGGTGATTTAAAATGCTCAGTAAGGGTTAAAAATAGCTGAATAATGAATCAAAAATAAATTAATCATAAACAAATTAGTATAGTCAATATGGAATTATGAATAAATAAAAAACACACGCCATTAAAAAACTGAGAATGAAACTGCATCCATAGATTTTGTCATAGTGAAAACCTTATGGATAGTAATAACTGAAAATGAAAAAAGAGATGTTATTATTAATTGGATTTCATGTATCTAGAATATTATACCACTATACTATCAAAATGGTTTATTTTTGTGGGTAGAAACCCATGTGATTTTTGGGAAAAAAACTCAAAGGGTTTTTCACTAACAGATTTGTCTCATGAGACCTGTCGATGCATCGAGGGGATATAGCAGGCCATGCCCATCACTGAAAGTCCAAATCATTATTTATACATATATTTAATACAATTACAATATTCCTTCTCAATATACGTATAGAGTAGTGGATATGGATTCATCAATATTTCCATAGTTAAAACAACATTCCAAATAAACATTGTATGTAAAAGGGTATATGACTTAAGAAAATAATCATATCTATGAAACCAGAATATGGATATATAATATATTTACAATTTTAAATGATAAATTATCTCAAATTTTCATTGGATACACCACATAAGAAATATTAGGCACACAATTCCAAGTAAGTCTCAATGAAATGTAAATTGAGACAAAGTCCCTTACCACGTTGTAATCAACCAAGTCGTATGAACAAAAACTAATAACCACCAAATTAATCATAGAATAATATTAATATAAATATAATCATTATATTATATATAATATTTATATAAACATACACCACATTCAATAAATAATTGGCGTTCAATGGAAATCTCATGGAAATAAAAGTGAGATGAGAAACCCCTTACAAACATTTCGGTATGGTAACAGGTGTTCTTATGAGGGATTAATGAGAGGTAAATAAGAATCCCATAATTTATATATCATAATTTAGGTATGTGTAAGGTTATAAAACATACCCCATCATTATGAATTAAAAATAAAAGGACACAACATTGGGGGATTCTTGAATAAAAGTGAGAGAGAGGATCCCTTACCTTATGCGCGAAGGTGTTATCGATTGATCTTAATGACCTGAATAATAAAATTTAGCTTCATTAATTAATAAGTACAGAACCTATAAACATTTAATTTATTTATTATAACCTTATTAGGTTCATTCATTCCCTTTTTATGGGTTTAAGAGGTTCAATTTTATTGTTTTGGAAGCATTTTCTTCCTTGGTTTTCATGATCAGTTTACTTGTATTCGTGAATGGAAGTTCATTTGAAATGTGGTAAAACTTAAAAAATTGTTAATATATATTATTAGTTAAATTAAAGAGATATAAATTATCTTATAATGATTTTTTTTATATACCATGAAGAAGACTCATTAGTTAAAAGTTAATTACAAACACTTGGATTAACATAGCGGTTTTGTGCATAATGAACTTATTTTGTATTATTATTTTATATTATGAGTGTTTAAGGATTATAGAACATATAATAAGGTAAAATACATATATTTTTATCTGGTTCAACCATTAAAAAAGTTTCATGACCAGTATTTAAGATAATAATATAAATTGAAAACTGGTCGTCCTTGAATGTGATAAATTAACACATCTCGTACGGTATTTTCATTTTTAGTGTAAGAGGTGGGGGAAAAGAGAGATGATGATGAAATATTCCATTATCATAATAAAATTAAATTCCATGTAATGTAATATAATTATCATATCATTTGGATGTGGGTAGGTGAGGAGAGAAAGACAAAAGAATAGAACTTATAAAAGAATTTGAAAGAAAAGGGAAGAGAGGTTCACCTCTTGAATACTCCTCCTTGAGAATCTTCTTAAGGTCTTTGTTTTTGGCATTTTGGTGAGACCAGAAGGTCTTTGACATGGAGGAGGATCTTATGATGATATTTGAGAAAAATTTAGGAAATTATTGAAGCTTGAGAGGTGTGGGAGGAAGAGGGGTGGGGAGTGGTTTATATAGTGGAGGGGAGGAAGGATTTTATATTATTTTAATCATTATTTTAATTTTTTTTGCTCAAGACTATGAATAGTATTGATTCCTGTGATCCTAAATAGTAATAATTTCATTTTAGTTATAACCAAGTGGGATTAAATCATCCTTGCATCACCTATGATGCGGTAAAATAAGTATTTAGCATTTATCATAATTTATCGTATTTTACTATTCATCAAAAAAACAAGAATTTCATAAAAATCCCAAAAATTAACCCTAAGGATTTTTTGATGTGTATAATCCAAAAATAAACTCCATTTTTCAAAATTAATTTTCTAAATATGATAAATTTAATTTTTAATTTAAAAAATTATTTAATTGAAAAATACCAACCCTTAAAATATTCATCTTCATTTTTAAGGTGCCTAAATTTTATTTATACATTCATGATTAAGGTTACCATTCATAAGGTTCATATTACTATTCATAAGGTTAGGTTACTATTCATAAGGGTATGTTACTATTCATAATGATAAGCTACTATTCACTGAAATTTAACTTGATTCTATCATACTCCAAATATCACCATGATCACAACCGTGTATGTCTGTTTTTCAAAATTCAAAACACAAAAGTGGAAAATTTAAGTTTAATGTCTAGGTTATGAATATATCCTAAATAACCATGTGTTGTTTCAAAGAAACTTGGTGCTTTATAAAATATAGTCTATGGATAGAATGTATTTAAGAGAAACATACCATAAAATGTGTGGGGTGTTATACCTATGATTTGCTATCAGTGCGGTAAGGTCGGACACACCAAACGTTTTTGTCCTATGACCAAAAAGAAATGAAACATATATGGACACATTTTTAATTTATATTATTTGTATCAAACGATGACTATGCCTCATTGCGGTTAGGGTTCATCAGCTCCAAAGGCTATTATGGTGTATTCAGAAGCTTTGAGGACTATAGAGCTCCAGCCACAGGACTCATGAGTGAAGCACTTTCACATAGTAGATGAGTGTCTAGTGGAAATCGATATTGGTCTGACGATTGTGAGAGGTACTATCCTTATTGCATCTTTAGTACCAATTAATATATTTGATACTGGTGCCTCCCAGTCGTTTATATATGCACATTTTATTGATATGATTAAACTTCCAATGTAACTTATTTCATTTTTAATAGAGTTAGTGACACCTCTTGGAAAGAGGAGAGAGTAGGGGTTTCTATGTCCTTCTTGTTCATTAACAACAGCTGATATAGAGATGGTTCAGGATTTTCTAATTCTTGATCTAGATCTGTTTGATGTCATTATTGGTATGGATTGTCTTGTCGATCATCGAGCTGAGGTTTATTGTTACCTTCGGAATGTTTCATTTATCAATGTCGATGGGAGATATTATGTGTTTCAGGGGTAGTGGGACCCAAGGTTAGGTTGTGGAGGGTCTTCCCACCCATATATTAGGAGTTTTTTGTCTTTTGTTTCGTTTGATCCTGATGATGTTTCTTCAGTTGTTGATTTTCCTGTTGTTGTTTGGGAATTTTATGAAATTTTCCCAGAAGACTTCTTCAGTCTTCCTCTAGAGAGAGGTGGAATTTGCGGTTGACCTGGTTCTAGGTATGCATCCGATATCGATACCTTCTTATTCTATAGAACCAGTAGAGCTAAAAGAGCTCAAGATTCAGTTGGAAAAGCTGTTGGAAAAATTTCTTGTTCTCCCAAGTGTTTTCCCTTGGGCATCCCCTATACTCTTTTCCAAGAAGCTAGATGGTTCACTTCGGTTGTGTGTGGAAAATTGAAAGTTGAACCAGGTAACGATTAAGAACAAATATCATTTGCCTCATGTGGATGATTTTTTTGATCAGTTAAAGAGGGAAAAGTGGTTCTTGAATATTGATCATCTGTCAGGTTATCATCGGCTCAAATTTTGGGAGTATGATATACTGGAGACAACTTTTGGGGGTAGATATATCCACTATGAATATCTTGTGATTCCTTTTGGTCTAACTAACACTCCTATAGTTTTTATGTCTTTGATGAATCGAATATTCCATCAATATCTTGACACGTTTTTGGTAGTGTTCATGAATGATATTCTAGTTTATTTGAAATTCGAGCATGAGAACTAGCACCATCTAAGTTTGGTATTGGAAATTCTGAGAAGTCACTGTTTGTATGGAAATATTTCAAAATGTAGTTTCTGAATTAAATAAGTGAAGTTATTAGGGCACAAGATTTTTGAACATAGCTTGTCAATTGATCCAGAGAAGTTGAAGGTTGTTTTTTCATGGAAGGAACCATGGAATGTCTTTGAGATATAAAACTTCCTTGGTCTTGCTAGATACTACCTACATTTTATTAAGAATTTATCTAAGATAACATCACTTTTGAATGATATTACTAGGAAAGCAGTGAAATTCACTTGGGATGCAAAGTTACAATCATCTTTTAATGAACTGAAACAACTTATGACATCGGCTCTTATTCTGATCTTACCTGATCATGGTAAGGGGTACATGGTGTTTTGTGATGCTTCTGGTACTAGTTTGGGATGTTTTCTTATACAGTATAACCATGTGGTATCTTATAGCTCTCTTTAGCTCTAAATGCATGATAAGAATTACCCCACTCATGATTTAGAGCTTGTTGTGATTATGCATGTGCTTAAATGTTGGCGGCACTATCTTTTTTGGGGGAGGTTCACAGTCTTCTCTGATCATAAGAGTTTGAGTTATATCTCTTCTCATAAGGTCTTAAATATTAGATAGAGATTATGGGTAGAATACCTTTATACATTTGACTTCAATATTACCTACACCCTAAGGAAGAGAAACAACATTGTGAACACTCTTAGTAAGAAAGTACCATCACAGGTTATTCTATAATTGAAGGAGTGGAGCCCTATGGGTATTTTTCTCAATTGAACCTAAATGATCGGGAGGATGTTTCAAGTATGGTTTTGACTAGTTTTTTGTTATCACCATCTCTCTTGGAGTCTATTTTGTAGATTCATCAGTAGGATGATGAGTTTAGTAGAGTTTGAAGAATCCTTTATGGTGGGAAGACCATTTCTGGTTGGTCTCTTTCTTTAGATAGTATGCTCCACTTTGGGAATCAGGTTGTCACCCTAGAATCCATCAGAAGTTTAGTATTGTTTAATTTTCATAGATCTTATTGGATTTTTCATCCACAGATAGATGGTTAGAAAGAGAGATTAATTCAGATCTTGGAAGATATTCTTTGTTCCTGTGTTCTTGACTTCAGTGGATCATGGGATATCCATCTAGGACTGGTAGAGTTTTTTTACAATAACAATTATAATTTTTAATAGGAATGGATACCTTTGAGGTGTTTAATAGTATCCCATGAAGATCACCTCTTTGTTTGGATGATGTGGGCTAAGTAACTTTGGTTGGACCAAGTTTGGTTCAGGAGACATCTTCTAAGATTCAGGATATACATTGACGTCTAGTTACAACTTAGATTCGACAAAAATTGTATACGGATCGAAGATTCCATCCTATGGAGTTTTCCATTGGTGACTAGGTTTTCTGGAAATTTTCTCCTTGGTTAGGTCACTGTTGACTTGGAAAACAGGTAAAGTTTGATCCGAGATATGTTGGAACATTTGAGGTCATTGAGTAGCTCGAACAGGTTGCTTATCGATTATAATTATCAGTTCAGTTGATGGGTATTCATGATGTTTTCCACATGTCTCATCTTAGGAAGTATCACCTTGATCCCACTCACGTTCTGAGTTGGAAAGAAATTGAGTTAGATCCAGATGTTTCTATTCTAGAGAAACCAGTTGAGATCATTGACTCTCAACTGAAAGACTTGCGTGGGAAGTTGATTCTGTTGTTCATAATTCTATAGAAACATGGATCGGATTCTCATGAGACTTGAGAATGTGATTAGTTAATGAGGGATTAGTGGCCTCATATTTTCTCAGGGATTACATCTTCCAAATGACTTCCCAGGGATGGAAAGTCTTTATGGTGGGGAGTTTGTAAGATCCTATTACCGATCTATCAATTTTTTCCTTGAATTCATCATGGTTCTCCTTTTTCCCATTGTTTGTAGAGGGTTGATAAGGAATTGGGAGGATACCTATAATAGTGAAGGCAAAGATTTTTTGGACTCTTAGTTTTAACTTACTTTTTCTGCAGGATATAGTAGGATTCCATGCCTTGTAACTATGTTACATGACGTGTAAATTTTGCTGAGTACAAATCATGAAAGGCTTCATATTGTGAGGGTTTACACATCGTGAAGAGGAGTTACACATCGTGAATGTTTTAAATAGTGAATTTTTAATCCAAGGAAATGGATTTATTGGCATACTTAAACACCGTGTATTTCACAGTGTGTAAAGGAATTTCATGTCGTGTAATTCCCCAAGAAGGAATGTTTTAGTGCACCACTCGGGTTTCTGGTGCCCATTCAATCACCCGTTTTCCTTTGATCTCAAACCAAATCTCCTCTCAAACAATTTTTGGAGACACCATTCCTTTCGGATTGATTCTCATAGTGTTCCATCTTCATTGCAGTGTTGATATGTCTCTTCAGGTAAGTTATCTTTCCCCTTCTTCTCTATCCTTGATCACAATAGAACCATTTTGTTACATTATCAGATCCACTGGTCTAAGTTGGTGTTTCTTCTTGTCTTCTTCCAAGATCCATTATGTGATCTCATTCTGTAGGTCGTTCCTTTGTTGGTTATGGTGCGGCGGGTGTTTTTTGTCGAGGTATGTGATATTTACTCTCCTCCTTCAACCCTATTTCTCAATTGAATTAATCCTAAGATGTGTGGATTGGATTATAGGGCCTTTGTTGACATATTTGGGTTTTCTTTATTATTGGATCCCATTATGGGGGTGTGTAACCCGAGTTTTGAGTTAGGTGGTTCCATCTCTAGCCTATGTTTGATAAACTATATTGTTGTATTCTTATGAATTGGTTTACAAATAAATTGGTATGAAATTTGCATGATTGTTTGTGTGTGTTGAAATACATTTTGACTAAAATTGGTTTTCTTTGGTTTTTGACAAATGGAAAGAAAAAGAGGTATTTTCAAAGCATCGAAAATGGTTTTGTAAAATGGTTTTTAAATGATTTTCAAAACATTGAAATGATTGTGAAAATGAGAACATGGGTTACCTTGGGTACTAAGTGAAAGGTTTAGCTTGAGGCTATCATCCATTGTGGGGGTTCACTTTTTAGGGTGTTCCTCTTATCCTAGAGTGTATATTATTGGATCTAGGTACTGATATGAAGTTTGGGTTTTACATTCTGAGGTGTCTCCCTGGTCCTGGAGTGTAGATCATTGGCTTCAAGTGCCACGGTGCGTTGTTTCATAGATTAATGGGTGTGAGTAGTTTGTTGTCTGGCCTATTGTATTCTTTGGTATTGTGATTCTTGTGTCACTACTATTGTTTTTGTACTTATTGGATTTTTACTATTTTATCCTATATATGTATGTTGATTCTTGTGAAAGATAATATGGAAAAAGTTATTTGAAATTGATATACCTGCTTTTGTTTTCGAACTGTGATAAAAATGGAAATTTTTACCATGTTTTCTATAAAAATTATTTACTACTTATCATGAAATATTTTATTTAAATTGATCATACATGAATTATTATACAAATACTTTTTATGGAACACCTAGTGGGATCCTATTGACCATATTATCTCACACCTCGTTCACCTCTTCAGTGGTGCGTAAACCTTTGTATGTCTTCCATTGTAGGGAAAGGCAAGGTTTTATAGTGAGGTGGTGAGGTTTCATGTCAGCTGGGTTAGGTAGTTGGTTGTGAGATGGTGGGAGTTCTTCCATGCCATCATTTGGAGTAGCTATTTGGTTCTAGTCCTTTTCATTTGGACTTGTCTCTTTGAGTTTTGGCTACTTTTTCAGTTGTTTTGTTTCCACTATCTTTTTACAGTTGTGGCATATATTCATCAATGTTCCGCTGTTTCTTTTTTATTCATACATATATATGCCTCATGTTTTGTTTAGTTTGGGATAAATAATTCCCTCTTTTTTTTGTTTAATTCATGGATTCTTATCGCTAGACCATGGGGATTGGGAATTTTCTTTAGGTATGTGACAGAACGGGTTGGGTTTCAGGTTTGAGGGTAACCTGGGTTGGTTTGTTACAAAAGTTGTGTGACAAAAATGAAAATAAAACAAAATAGTGAGTGAAATTATGGTGATAAATTTGGTGGGATAGAGTTCAGGAATAGAGAGAGAGGAAGTCTCAGAGGATGAGAAATAATGACAAGAAAGTGTAAAAACTTCAAGGACTAAGAAGGGGAAATCTATTGGCAGGCAGGCTTATTTTGATGGGTGTTTCTTTTTTTTTATTTTATATTCACCTAAGGTGAGTCACTACAGGACCATAAGTGGTGTCTAGCCAACTTTCTCAAATAGCCAGTCTATAGGTTGAAAGGAGACTTTATTTTCTCAAATAAAGACTTCTCTTACACATACATTGAGAAACTCTAGTAGCTCGTCCTTATTTGGTTTGTCAAATTCTCAATTGAACTTCCAAATAACAAGTTGTTAATGACCCTAACAACCCAAAAATCTCCCACTAAGTTAAATAGTTTAATTTCATAAGTACTTGATCAAAGAGAAATTTTGTGGACTCCTACAACATCTAACACCTGAGTGAGGGTAAAACTCTCTGCCATCTAAACCTCATTTACCCACAATTGATTTATCCAACCATCTCAACAAAGGTATTCATTTAATTCAAGATATGTTCAAAAAATATAAGGGAATAATATTATAAAAATAAATATTTCCCATGTAGATGATTCCAAATAAAATAAAACTATTATTCTAGTTCTATATCCTCCCTATTACCTTCCATGCTCTCCGCCTTATTCTCTTATCTCCATATGAGTGGATCTATCATCCCTATATTGGCTCCACGTTTCACTCTCCCATCTTAGCCATCCTATTTTATTTTCTTCTTACTAGAAGAAACTTCCTTATAATATTCATTCAATAACTTTTACCTGACTCCTAACTCTACTACCGGTCACCTCACATGAGTTTGAATGAAAGAGATCCCAACTGGACAGAAATAGGTCTTTGATTTTCATGGGTGGTGTAACTGATTTCCATTTAGATTGGCATAGGAAATTTGACCAATGTAGTTGTTTACACCAACATACATGTTTCTCCCTCAAAGAAGATTTCTACATATCTATTCAGGTTTTCATAGTTGATTCTTCACATAGGCAGTTCAAAATTATGTAGTTGAATAGGCCATGTATCCAATTGATCCACATATCCGAATACATCATGTAGCCGAATGGACCACATAGCTGATTCTCAACATATTCATTTTACTTCATGTAGTCGTTACCCTTTCATAGTTGATTTTTTGAAATAATCATCTCCAATATAGCTGAATCCATTTACATAATCATTTTTCCTTAAGAAGTTTTTCCCTAAAATTGGAGATTGAGTTTCATATAGTTGATTCCAAATGTAGACTTTTTCAATGTGGGCATTCTTCCCGATGTACATGTTTCACGATGTAGCAAACTATCCACATATTCAAATTAACCTTTATTCTCCAATTCTGCTACTGAATTCCAAAAAACATGCACCATAGGTTCTTCAAGATGAGAAGGATGTATACTTTGTTATTATTTATTCAATCAACCCTAAGAATAGTACCCTCCACAGTCACCCTTTTAAATGGAAACCTTCATCCTTCCTCAATTACATCTGATGAAAATGGTAGGAGCATCATCGACCAACAGCAGGGTTTGTGGGATCTTAGGTGGATTGGTTCAATTTTCAGCACAAGTGCATTAAATTATAGGTGGATCTCACATCACAGGTCATTTCATATGGGGATCACATAGGTGGTAGAGGTTTCACCCCCATCGACATCGATTGGAACTTAACAAACTGCCTGGACAGCGTGGATCAAGAAGTCGGAACCAGTAAGGAATGGATTCATTAGTATCTCTCAACTGTAAATTCTCCTTTGAGGAGTTCAGCTTCAAAATACTTATAGGATCCTGCCAGTATGTAGATGACTTAGATGAAAGAGCATTAAATAAGATTCATTCTACTCTTCTTTTATATTTTTGTAATTCCAATATAGAAATTCCCAACAGCTAACAACTTTTGTTCAAGAAATAATTTTGTATACACAATAGTATAAATTAAATTTTAATTGTATAGTAAGAACAATTAAGAATCCAAAAAATCATTTTCATTATAAAAGTCAAATAATAGAAATTAACTATGGATTTGTTCCAATCTTAACAATTATCTATTATAAGCCTAATTTACCCCTTAAAACACATTGAATTAATCAAAACAGATGTGGAAAATCATGAAATAATGATGCCACATAAGTAATAAATCCTTGGAAAATAAATAAATGCGTTATTGTTAGAGTATAAAATAATTGGTTTGAATTTATTTATTAAAATGATTCATGATATATTTAGTGAATACAGGAGAAAATATTATATGAATGGATATTATTTTAATATTCATGGTTCGTTTAATATTATCAAGAGTCACGAGTTAAGTTAAATGAATCAATATTATCATGTGATATATTTTATATATATTACAAGTATGAGATAAAATATAAATAATATTTATGATGTAGTTAGTTCATCATAATTATTTATTTACTTCTTATTTTGTGGACATTAAATTTCTGGGTGCCGAGGAACCCTTCCTGGTATTTTGAGCCACACCCTATATAAGAAGGAGGAGAGGCTCATTTCAAGGACTATTAATTCATTAGGAATGAGAGATTCTCTCTCCTCCCACCTCCTAGAGAGATAAATTCTCTCTCCGAGCAACCGATCAAATAATATCTTCGGTGGATCAAAGACACAGGATTGAGGTGATCGTCACGATGCCAAAGGATTTTTCAGAGCTCCCCATTAGCACCTGAAATTAAATGAATGGAGAGAATTCAGATTCTTGGAGTGTGTGTGGATGATCTAGATGGGTTCTAGTTTGAATCCTTTGTGCAATGGTCATCGGTGATGAGCTGTAGTCGAGTGCGCTTCAATTCAAATGAGGTACTCATTATATTTTATTTTTCTATGATTTGAATAATTCACATGATATATTTGGACCTTATTGGGGATTGGATCGACGGAGACGACAAGTTTTGTAACTCCGGTGATAAAAAAATTAAATATTTGGCCCATCGGATTTTGTTTTGTGCCCTAGTACCCAACATCATCTTGATACACAAATTAAAAATATTCAATTATAGTAAATATATAATGTTTATGAAATTGGTCTTATAACTTCTTTAAGATTCATTTTTTCGTACCATTGATTCATCTAAGTTCTCCCCCTTAAGATAAGACTTCATTTTTTTGTGAATAAGGTTAGGAGAGCATGAAAACAAACATTATCAATGGGTTCTTGAAGAAGTACCTTACAGAGATATCAGTTTTGAAAATATAATGCTCTAGAAACTTCTTTAGATACTCCCCCTCAAGGGAGGATCTCCACTTTCACTTTATCAAGATGGATATTTTCATTAGTTTTTCTTCTTAATTCCAATTGTTATGAGTATGAATTTTTGTGATCTAATCCATGATGGTGACTTCAAATTTGTTGATCAACTATGGTAGATTGATCATATCAATAAGGTTGATCTTTGAACTATTGAAACCAATAATCATTAAGATAACAACAGATAGATCAAACTAGGATGGTGACTTCTATAAATCTTGGAATGAATATTACATCTTGTAGATATAGCAATATAATTCTTCAACTTAGTTGTCCCCCTGATTTTGTGCATCACCTTCAATTCCATGTAAGTAATGAACTAACATAAAGTATATGGGAATAAAGTGGATCTACATTACTTTTCAATGAGAGCGGTAAGGATGAGAGTTTTTCTAAACTATAAAACTATTTTCGTTTATTATACTTGTGAGGATGAACCCATCATGATGAATTTACTATGTGTATTGGTAGTTTTTGGCAGCATGGAATCTCTACTTTCTTTTGTAACAACTTTTTATAGAATTTTAATTTTCAAACTGGCCATCGAGACACATTCATCACTTGGTGCCTTCTAATTCGTATTTAATATTTATTCTTGAGTTGGTGTTATGAAAAAATACTCATAAAAGATATGTCTATCCCTTTTTCACCTTCCACATGGAGCTTATGAGATTTTATTATCATCATTTTTTAAAAACACTCATGATATTAAATTTCTTCATGTGGAATCTTCTGTTTTCCTTTAGCATCTATCCTCATCTATGCTACATCTAATTTTCTTTCTCTGTACAAATCCAATCGAAAAAATACTACTATTTTATTTGTAATTTGCACAACCTACTTGTTAAATCCACATGGATTCCCATGTGTGATTTTGACCACTTCATTCCTTTTATTTTTCTCTTGGACTGGTCTGTCCTTTTTTTGTTTGAGCTTTCCTACTTCCATTATAAAATCCATGGACTATTTATAATGATCCATGGTGTGACATATTCATTTACAAAATAATAATATTCTTTTATTTTTTCTAGTTATCCTTTTTAACTTCTTGGATTTTTTGTGAGTATCAGTATTCTTTTAATTTTCAGCCAAGGTTAATTTATATGTCTTCCTTGTTGGATTCTTGAGAATAGTTTTCATTTGGTTATTTACCAAGGTATAATCATCATCAATCTTCAAAATATGTGGTATATTCATTTAAGTAATTTTTGTGTCATGCTTTAATGACTTATATTTTCATATCTCTTCACTATGACCACTACCATTTCAAGTTACACAGAGGTTCTTTAAATTTTCAAATCAATTTGTAATGGGAAGACTCTTCCCTTTATGTTGTGGAATTTTATTTATCACTTATTTTATCCCCCTTGATGTAGGATTAATTTAATTTCAAATACTGTCATATTATACCAACAATCATATTCCATGTGTCTGAATCAGTTATAGCATCAACAGTAGCCAATAAATATGGATCCTCTTCTTTTGGATTGCAGTCTAGCTAGATTGGTTTCTTGATGATTCTATTTATTATCATTCTTATGATGGGATTATTTAATGGAAAAACTTATTTTACTCTTATATTTCTTCTATATATATTAATTGGTAAGAAATTCATCACCTTTCTTCATCCACATTTTCAAAAGTTTTGATTTTGAACCTGCATTATGCATAGAACCAAAATCAGCACAAATAAAATTATTTGAAATGGATAGTATCTTCTACTTAGAGTCTACTTGATATTGAACATTTAATTATTTAAATTTTTTATTTCCACTACTTAGAGGTATTTTAGGATAATATTCCTCCTTAGAAGTTTATGTGGCTATATCTTTAGTAGTAAAAGATCTTCTTTCATCTTGTTGTGAATACTTTGCTCGAACATTTTCAATATTCACCAGTTTGACCCCAAGTTAAAGACATTTCATATTTTGGATGAATTTATCATTATTTACTGATTTTAGTTTGTCTTCGCATTCTTTCTTAATCTTTATAACTTCCTCATCATGCATTTTATGTTTCTCCTACAGCAAGGTATCAGGCTCTTTAATCTTGTTTACTTTGATCCCAAGTTGAACATTCTTGACATCTATGATGAATTTATGTTTTTATTCTAATTCATAGTACTTATATTCAAATTTATTAATGGAATCAACTTTCTGATAAATTATATTTATCTAATAATCTACAAAACTTGAGTACCATATTCAAGTTCAAAATTCTCTTCTTCTTTGGCTATAATTTTCTTGGAGAGATTAATATTAGCTATAATTATTTCTTTCAAATATTTTTCCAAGTTTTCTAGATTTTATTCAATCTTAGTGATATCTTCTTGAATTAATTTGAATGGTATACAAATAAAAATGACTATTTATTTGGGATAATTATTCATCATATCATTCAAAGTAGCAACAGATTCATCATTGAATTCTTTCGACATGTGATCACTCCCACTAATGTTTGGATCTTATTTAGGATAATTTTTAAAAAACATATTTGATACCTATTAATTAGTATATGAGGTATAATTTTTTTCCATATTCTTGGTAGTATATTAAACTAAAAGATTTTATGCTTCTATGTTAGACTTGTCTTTCTCATAATTACAACATGGAGAAACTGATTCATCATCCTCTTTGCACAAGAGAGATGTCTTCTTCATCTTTCTCAATTATTTATTTCTCATGTTCTTCAATGTCTTGGCTGAGATGGAATTATAATCTGGAGTTGGTACGGCTCCTCTAAGTTTATACTCCATTCTGAATTGAGAATATAATTCAAATCTTCAATAAAATTCAAATCATAGAATCCAATTAGAGGTGTAACTTGTCGATCTGATACCAATTGTTGGGATCACTTTGGGATGAACACATTTAGAGGGGGTGAATCAGCATGGGATTAATTTTTATAACTTTAAAATTTTCTCCCTTTTAATACATCTATCACTTATTTAATGAATTATTCTCTTGTATTTTTCACTGGTGGTCAGAAAACATGCACATAAAACAATAAATCGTAAGGAATTCTAGGATTTTTAATGAGTTTCGCCTTCAATGTGGATGATTATGTCCTTGTTGTATGATGGTAATTATCCCACTCGAACATAGATTTATTTTTATTATCAATAAAAGCACAATCAAGGGTATTACCATAAACATGTTCTCTTAGCATCGACCAGGTATAATGAAATCTTAAGATTTGAAGCATAAGGTTATAGTATATCAGTTTGTACCTATTGAAGTTATCAATAGTGTAATACAATTCTACTTCAATAAAAAATAATAATTTTGGTCACCTTCTTCAACTTGTAGTAATAACAAGGGTTTCCTCAGATATAGAAATCAATGGGTTGTATCAGATATGAAACAATAAAATAGTATTCCTCTTCTTTTTCTTCTTTAGTAAGAATAATTTCAATATTCAATGGACTAGTAATCTTAGAGTTCTCTATCCCTAATAATAATCATCAAATAATAACTAAATCATAATTTCTTATTCTATTTTTGGTCTTTGACAAACAACATGAGATATTAAATTACAATGTCTGATTCCCAATCAACTTCACATACAATAAAAGAATATTTCATGGATTTTCTCAATCTCCTCAAATCACATGTAAGAGAAATATCACATTTGTATCATGTGATATTTTTCACTATCTTCCTTTATTATTTTTATGTAAATATCGATTCTATATCAATGTTTTTTTGTTAAAGGATTGGTGAATCTTTGTATATATTATTCATGGACTCATGTACATATGGTTTCCATTTGATTCACACCACGGTGTATAAAATAGACTGTGTGTCTTCCTCTTTCACACAAAATCACTTCCTTTTCTTGTACTAACAAGCTACACATGTTTCACAGTTTCTTATTTTCACAATAATAGTGTGTGACACTGGTGGAACTTTTCCTTCATGAAACCTAGGTCATGGAATCACATTTTATCCATGCAAGTGACTAGAAGGTGACTACTCCTTCCTACGTGAAAGCTGGGATGGATTTTCCCATAACAATGTTATAATAATTCACTAGGATAGTATTATTTTTATTCTTCATGTAACTCTTGAGTGTTTTTTGAATAGAAAAGAGTACACGGAACTTCTTTATGTAAGAGTTATGTGTGAAACCACTTATTCTCATAGCTGAGTGGATCACATAACTCTCATATTCATGTATCTGAGTGTATCATAGAACTTTTCCTTTGCATAAATAATGCATGTTGATGCTATGTTTCAAGTGAAATAAGATCCCTCAAAGAATTAGCAACAGCATCTTGGCTCGGGTGCCGCTATATCTATAGACAAGGTTCACCATGTCTTCTCTGATAAAAATTTTGTGTTAAGGACTCATTCATAGTCCCCACAAAATATGTCATGTCCATCAATAATTTTGAATTTCAAAAAGTCTCTATATTTTTTGAATGAGGATTTCCTTCTTATTTTTTGAGATCACATGATGCTGAGAATTATAGAATATTTGTGTAATTGGATTCTTCTTTCTCAATGGTTTCCTCTTGTGCATAAAATGAGAATTATATGAAACATACTTCTTTTGAAATTTAAACTCATGAATGATCTTGAATACTCAAATATTTCACTATAATGTAATTTTTTATGTTGATAGTATCATATTCTTTAAACAGATTCATGCATGAAAGATGGATATTGCATGCATGGCTTTAGGCGATCAATCATGTATTCTTCTTCAAAGTTTGATTACTGGATATGGTCATCAAATGTAATGATTTTTCATGAATAATGGTTAGTTAAAACTCATGTAAGGGTATACAAAGTTTAAATACAATATTCAGGAACCATCAGATAGTAGAGATTGATCAGATCGAGTGGCCTATGTTATATACATACCTTTTTAATGAATGAATAGTACCATAACATGTTGTATCCCAAATCGGTCTGGAACTTGGTTTTCCTCTTCTTAATAAATCAATCAGTCCCATTTTCCTCTCAAGAAAAAATCAAGGTCAAAACCTGAATACACATCACTGCCCCTCATGAGCCACACCACACCATTGTTCGGTCCCCCAAGCATCCTCCTGCATGCTTCTGGTGGGTGCTATACTCATCTGCTTCCTGCCTGCCTATGCATGTACTCCTCTACCACCATCGCTACCCATGAATGGCCTAGCTCCCATATAGTCGAGCTTAACTCCCATATGTGGTTGAGATGGCCCTCTTAGGGTGGATTTATTTGGACAATTATTTTAATAAAGGTCAATCAAATAAATACTTAGTTAAAAGTAAGTATAAGAACCAATCCATATATAATTTATTCTTCAAAATTCATCATGAAAAATATAAATATATTTTCATGGCCCAAATTCTTCATTGAATTATTTTTTAAAAATCCTTAGATAATTCTTCACTTCTCCTCATATAAAAATAAATTATCTTTTTATGGTTTTCAATCAATTCCTTGTACAAATATATATTTGCATGGTCTTCCACTTTATTATGTTATTGTAAACCATGTGAAACACATTATCACATGTTCTTGAACCAATGAAGACCAGTTCATCAATCATAAAAGTTAAATCCACTTATTTCAAATTATAATAAATGGACTTTAAACTTCATGAGGATGGATCTTCTTCAAACTTCACATATTTACAAGCTTTGAGAAACTAAAATACACTTCCAAGATAGCCTTCTTTTCAAATACATATTAACATCAATTAGTTCATATTCTAATGAATTATTAACAAAAAATACAATACAAACACAAAGTAGGATCATCACATTCAACTAACACTGCTACCTCTGATGAACTGACTTCTACTGCCAAAATTTGTACGACGCATGGTATTAGTGTAATGTCTCTATCTGGTCCATCAAGTATAATTTCTGGGGACTGAACTTCTAGAAATTCTAAAACTTAACCCAAAAAGAATTTCTCACACCAAAACTAACAATATACCATTTGAGAATTGTTTTTGTAGGTTGAGTCCAACAATCTCCCACTCGAAGACTATTCTCATACTCACATCAAAGTCCTGCCAATTAGAATCTATTGAACCATATACCATTAAATATACATGGTTATCCTCCATATTATTTCAATCATCTAGGATCCCACTAAAATAATTCATCCTCAGATCTTTAGAACTGTGATTTTACATTTTTTTCATCTGTGAAATTCATCTAAATGTCTCCATGGAAAATCCTCCAAACCAAATAAAAACTGACCACCAATTCTCTAAATTTGTTGAATTTACATCAATAAGTTGTGTCATGTACCAAGTCCATATCCATGCACTTTTGAAAGTCTAATTTGGAAACTTTGAACTCCCAATATTGTGTAATCCAAGAGCTTTCTACTAAATCAAACTCAAATGACATCATCAAAAATGACCTCGATCTAGAACTTTCAAAAAGTATGATGTCATTGGAATAACAAACTCCATTTGAATATTCCTTCAGTGCAACCAAGACATGTGTGGCCCTTTGCTCCAACTATATCCATCCTTAGTTCAAACCCTTTTAAGATCCCACCTCCATTACAAAGGTCTTTCCATTACTCTACTAATCTTATGATGATCATTTCCACATATTCAAAATCCATTTCTAAGAAACATGCATTGGGACATAAGGTTTTACTTCCTGTGGCTTTACCACGGCCAAAGTCAATGCCTTCCATAGACATTTTATGAGAGAGAAAAACACTTTTCTAAGTTCCATACTTCTAGAGTATCCTATAGAAGATCCTCCCCAAATGAAAATTCACTCCAAAAAACCATCTTTTGGATGTTCTAGGTTAGTCTTCTTCAATTATAGGAAAACTCAGCTAGCAGTTCTTCTAGAGTAACTCTCTATTTCTCTTCAGTCTCTCATCTTTTGGACCAAATTCAATTCCACCAACTTCATGGTTCTTTTTGATACATTGAGGAAGATATTTTTAAGTACAATGGATTCTGTGAGAGGAAACCCCACTATAACTTGTCCTTGTTCCGACTCCCATGAAAATATACTTCCATAGCATGAACACCAACCATAAATTTGAATATCACACACTCTTTGTTGAGTTCTAGTGAAACTTCACATGTCTCAATATTCTCATCCTTCCTACACACTCACTATCTTTTACTTTTTATAAATATGCCTTAGACTTCATATTCTAGTCATCTGATCCCAAAAATGACAACACTCCTTCCATATGTCTCCTTTAAAATCATGAAAACATGTTCGCATGTGCCATAACCATGAAACCCCCCAGTGTGAATTCACATGCCATTTTATAATTTTTCTTGCTTCCCAGATGACCACATTCTGATGAACTGAAAATGTGTCTCACCAAACCCACTTCTATTCATCTTCCATAAAGAACCACCACTTTTCCAACAATTAGAAGGATTCTGGAATAAACACCTACGCCACCTTCTTAGACATTAAGTGATGAAACCCTAGATTAATCTAACCTGACTCAATATGGGATTTCAAAAATACTTGGTAACAATCTCATTCAACCCCTCTCAACTTTAGGTTTATAGAACCTCCATAATTTATCCTTCCATGAACATACCTTCCAGTCCCAACTGATTATCCTTGACTTGAATTGATGACTGACTCCTATCTTAACAACTCCTTTTGGTAACATGCATTTTTTTCTTAATGAAAACCTCTAAAAAATACTTATGCTTGTTTTCATGGCCTTCTAGTTATATTTTCCTTTCTTATGGTTGAATTCTCCATCCAATGAAACTACAAACCCTTCAGGAGTAGTAACACTAACATCTTATAAGATCCATAACTCCCACCATTGGATTATTAAATCAGTGCCTAACCTATGAAACACCATCATCTAGAAATAAAACTCCCACGGAATCTGAATGGAATAAGGTATCATCAGTTTCCTTTATAATTTCAGTAGCTTTTCATTAAGTTTTGAATGTCACCACAATGAATGGAACATGTTGCATGACACCTACTGATCAAATGGACTTTTGATATTCCCATAATCCCTCTAATATTCTTATCATCTTATAGTGACATTCTTTTAGTAACCTGATTGATGAATTGACCATGAGAACCTAGCATTCATCCATTAAGATCTTTGTGTCACCACAATAATGGAACACGCCTCAAAACTCTTATCAGTCAAGAGAACTTTTGATATCCTATAATCCCTCTAGTACCACTGCTACTGTAAGAGTGAAAATTTTCCAGGGTCCTTGATAAACTACTTCACCAGATACTATGTTATCATGCTCTACCACCAAAAACTACAACCAAACTATGATACCAATTTTTGGGGATGAGGGTGTAGATTTTGATCAACATAATTTCCATCTTCCATTTATTCAACTCATTGAAACATCATCCATCAAAAGATACTTCCTTAGATCAAATATCACCCATGACTTCAATATCCCAAACTGAGAATTTTGAGCACCCCAACCACAACGTTGAGTTTTCCTCCACCTATGGTTCCAGTCACCTCACAGTCTCCATTAAGTTGAGTGAACAAGCATAGAACAAACATGAAAATGCAAGCACAAATACAAAAACAGTTCACACAAGGATTTCATGGTATGAATCTTGTGTCTTACATCTATGGGAGAGCATAATCATTTATTTTTTATTCCATTAGAAAAAAATTACAATGATTTATAAGGAAAATCTTGTGTATCATTTCCCTACCCATAGTATCAAAATAATTCTCATCAATGACCTTCTAGTAGTTTCATCATTCTTATACTCTTTTTGGTTTTCTTTCTTCTAGGATTTGACCTTCATCTTCATCACTTCAACCACCAGCACTTGGATGTGTCCAGGTGTGCTCCTTTTGGAGCCACATCAGCCTTTATATAAAACCTTTTTAGTACTCTATTAGTCATCATATAGTTTTATCTCACACGTAGACCAGTCCCACTATTTATAGTGGGCCTATCCATTCATCCAGCCAGCACTACCATCCAACTTTCTTGGGAGACTTTGTTGACCCAAGAAACTTCCAACTACCTGTAACATTTTTTGCTCTAACCTCCAACACCCAATGAATAGTTAATTTCATCTTCCAATGAACACTAATGGTTCTGCTACTACATTTATTTTACCACAAACTCATGAGGAAGAATTCTTCACATCATTCTTAGTGACTTATCATCATGACTTATGCACAACCTTCACTAGCTTCGAACTTTCATTTATCATCTTGAAGTTTCTCCTTCAATCTTCTTAACTCCTCCGTCCAGAGCATCATTGAATCCTGAGTACATGCATCAAGAAATCCTCCTCAACATTCCCACATAAAGACTCCACTATGATCCATCCTCTAAACTCATCTATCCAATTACTCATGTTGGACTCACCTTCTTGTGAACACAGTATTATGCGTCCTTCCACTGATCTGACAGTCAATGCCCATGTCAAACTTCTATTCAGCAGAAGCTGCTAATTTGGATGAACTAACTTATGATTCCTGAATCCAAATGATGAATGGTGTTAGTGTACTTTCTCCATCTATCTCTTCAAGTGTAACTTCTGATAACTGAAATTCTAAAGTTTCCAAAACATAAACTAGAAATTATTTCTCACACCAAACCTAACAAAAACATTTCCTTTCACCTATAGACCACTTTAAACTCCCTCTAAACACCTCCAAGACATAAAACACAAATATAAGTATTCAAAAAAACTTATAGAGTGATTCTTACCCATAGATAACTTCATCTCATCAAGTATCACTCTATGATCGAACCCTCAAGTAGACAGAATGATAAACACACAACATATCCATTTTTTTAAAAACATGCAGCATATTCATTCCATTCAAGTAACCCAACATCTGATAGAACTAGTCACCCATGTTTCTAGAATAACACTGCAAAACCCATATTCATGTAGAAAAGGATTCATTCAAATGTGATAAAACAACAAGATTTTTGAAGTGATATTCATAAAGGAAGTAGTGTGCAAGCTATTCAATCCAAGAATCCATGCAACACCCAAGATTCAGAGTGCTAGCACAACATCAAGGCTAATAATCCATCCAAAAAGCCCCATCCCATGCTATAACATGGATTTTTATCCCTAGAGTGTCATAGAATTCCTCCACCAAATCCTGATCAACACAAAATTCTAACAATAAGCATGAAGTCGGACAAATAAGTCTCTATTATGTGTATATTGTGATATTTTCATATTATAGGTAAGGTTATAGTATCTTAGGGTTTTGATATAGAGGAAAAATCATGCATACTATGTATTGGATCATGTAGCATAGTAGTGTGTTGTTTACAACATCATGATAAAACATAGAGAATTACACATGTCATAAATAATGACATGTGGACATCACCGAATTGAGTTTGTGAAGTGAAGTATCATTGTCTCCAAGGATGAAAGGATCTTGTCTTGGAAGACAAAAAATCATTTTTGACAATATATAATTATAGTTAACCATCTACACTGCTTTGTTTCAATGAAATGAAACCATGATTCATCAAATAATGTAATATAGCAACATGGTGCAGATGCATAATATTGTTGTGATGGAGGAGTATAATATAGGTAAGTGTTAAGGTTTTCATGTGTGATAAATAAATAAATAAGGAGATAGTGAGGTATTATCAAGGTTGAGAAGAAAATAGGTATTTTTTGTGATTTATGACAAGTGTTATGTGTTGAAACAAATTATACATAGTGGAATTGAGTGCAAAGAATATGAATCCACACATGCTATTTAGTGGAAACATACACAGGTAAGGAACATGTGGAGGAGTGGTGTTAAAATAAACATGAATCTTATATATCAAATAAGGAAGGATAAAAATCATGAGAAATAAGTGGTAGAGTTTCTACAAGGAACATAATAAATATACATATGGTGGTACAAATAGTAAATAAGCTGAAGCGTCATGCATATAATAGAGCCATCTATATCAATGTATACCAATTGAGATAGTCATGGGCAGCTATTGGAGTCGGTATCCTAGAACCAACTACTTTGTACTTTATAAAAAACTTGTATTCATGGATTTTAATATTAATAAAAACCTTATCACATATTAATTTTTATTCTGTATGAAAATGCATGTGATAATTTCCTAAGGATAGTTGTTTCGCTAAAGGTTCATAGTGGATCCTTTCTATGATGAGAACCCAAACATGCTATAACACTATTTGAGAATATATGTTCTATGGCCAGATGATGTTATTTGAGGGACACAAATAATACAGGTCATTAGGGGTGAGGACTCATAAAACTTTGTGGCATATTCTCATGGTGTGCGACTTTGGTAATTGTAAGAGTTGGTGTCCTAGAACCAACTTGTAGTACTTTTATTACATGTAAATTTAATGTATTTAAATATTAAACATCCTATTACATATTTTTTATTGTTCTTAATGACTATGATGTAATAATTTCCTAGAGTATTTGTTGCATTGATAAGGTCATGGCAGTTCCCCACTATGATGAGAACCTTGAAATGCTATAACAATATTTTTAAATATAATTCTACAGTTGGATGACATACTATGATGGGACACATAGCATGCAAACCGTTAGGTGTAAGTAATCGTAAGCAGATGAGACTTCCTCCCATGAAGTTTTCACTTGGTAATCTCTAAGACAGAATATTATGAGAACAGACCCGCCAGTAGGAATTCTGCATGTTTTGGTGTCATTGGATATTTCTTTCTGTGAGTGTGTGTAATGGTCCTTAGACTTTAATATTATCATTAATATATGTCATGACTCACGCACTTTTATTTACTGACTAAAACCATCACGCATACAGTTGGTGGGAAGTAGGGTACGTTGAGTGTGTCATGAGTGGCATATTATTAATGGATAATTTGAGGAAGGATTTTTCCCTTCCATTTATGGAAGTTGATATCTCTTACCTTTGATTGAAATAGAATCGTCGCATGAAATTCCATGGCTATGGTGTAATGATGAGTTTATTTTAGGTAGTCAAATAATGACATATCAAGCATAAAAGTTTATGACACTATCATGAAACCTGATTTATGATATATTGTGACAAAAGGATTATATTAAAAAGTGAGCATTTATATGTGGATGTCATTTTTGAAAAATTAAGTTCTTTCTCTTGGTTTCCTTGACCCGTTTCTAGACAGTACTCATGGACTTTAGGCAAGCCTTCCTAATGCCAATGAGAAAGAATCCTAGAGGGTCACACACTAAGTGTTTTTGGTGGTCTCGGTTAAATTCTATTTGAATTTAATTAATGAAATAAATATTATTCTCAAGACCATGGAATAATTTTATTCAAGTTAAAATGATTGCATAAATTAAATAAAATTTATTTATTTATTTTATTGAACATTTAATAAATATTTATTTACTATTTTTGTAAATAAAATATTTATTTAAGAGAATAAATTATTTATTTATTTATTTAGGTGTTCAATAAATGGAATTGGAGTTAGAGAGGACCAAGGCCGGTCTGATGGTAAAATAATTATTTGCAATACGGTAAATAATTATTTAACTAGTTGGAAAAAGTTAAAATAATAATGATGCTGTTATTATTTTGTGACGCGGAATTTTATTTATAATTCTATTTTGTGTAAGTTGGGTCACCATAAATAATGAAACGATATTATTATTATGAGCATGGGTTTCCTCTAAGTTCATGAATGTATTTAATTGCTGTTATGAAATTAAATATTGTAACTGAAGTTCCATGCATATAAATAGAGAAGTACACCTATTGTGCCAGACACCACATGACATCGAATCGTACACTCAGTGAATTGATAATTATTGTGCTAAAAAATTTCTCTCTCAAATCCTCTTCCCACCCCTCTCAATAATGAGAGACATTCTTCAAGGCTGAAGAACAAGCGATCAAGAATGACTGACAAAAGATACTCGCTTCGCCACGCTAGCACCCAAAGAACGAGCGGTGTCGATCAGAGGCCATCAGAGCATGTGTGGATCACCACTAGAGGTATTATATTTTGGATCCTTACAAGTGCAACGAGATAATCTGGAAGGTTCATTTCGGATGATCAACATCATCAACGAAGAAAAATACCAAAGATCCAGGTATTATTTTTCTTTATGAAATTAATTAAATTAATTATAAACATGATGAGAAAGATCCTCTATAAAGGTTTCGGGTCTCTTTTTTCTTTATATAAATCTTTGATTCTATTCTGTGGATACCAGCATTCCTCATCGTATTGATCCCGAAATAATCATTGATCATGGTAAAAATCAAAGTTGGGTTTCGTCCCAACCACGCTTCCGCTATGCTCGGAACCTACAAGTGGTATTAGAGTAGTTACATCATAGTTTATAATTATTTAAATATTTTATTGATAACTTATGCACTTAATAATTTAGTTGTTTCAATTCAAGTTAATTTTTCTACAAATATGAATCTCAGGATCTATTCCTCCTCTTTCATTTCTCGTTCACCTTATAGAAATGATCATTTCTATTAATTTTGATTAAAATAAAATAGAGGATCTTAACGAGAGGTGCCAAAGCTTCCTGGTCGTACAACTCCAGAACACATGGTGTGTATTCGATAGTACACATCATGTAGTCAAGATTCAATGCATCGGACCAGTCCTTTAAACCAAGTCGTGTGTTGGAGTCTTTCTAAGTCTTAAATGACTCTAAGTGTTGATCAGGAACAGGTGTCACACGATTTCCATATTACACGCTATGTAGTCCACTGAACATGGTGTGTAGTCCCTTTATGTTAGGTTTGTACCGTGTACCCCGTGCATGGATTACCCGGTTGGAAACTGTGTAACGCGGATACTACACAGTGTGTGGCCCACTAAACATGTCGTGTAATTCAAAGATTTCTGAATTACACTCACACGTCATTCCCCCAGGTGTGTACTTTAGATGGACGGTGAAAAATATTACATGCCGTATAGTTGGAACTACATACCGTGTACTCATCCAAATTACACCGATTTATTAAAATTTATTATTATATTATACAAACCCTTGATACATGTACCATTGTGAGGGCGTAAAGATGACGCACAACACATGATAGGTGTTTTATATATATGTGTTTAATTTAACATCTTCGTAATGTTCATTTCTACTCATTGGGTAGTTATGAATAGGAATTCACTAGGTTGCCTCCAAGGTACAAGTTGCGTATGAAGATAATTTTAAATGAATTTATTTGTTTAAAATTATGATGGATGAGAATCTCAAGGAAATTCAGAAAAAGGGTTTAAGATAAAAGGATTGATTAATTAAAGATGATAATTTATTGATTCGAGCATGATTTATTTTAAATAAGAATAATTAAATAATTGAATTCTAGTTTTATTTATGCGTAAACGTCGTTGCATGTATGGATGATCATGAGCTAGACCAAGACCTTTGTATGTGGATGGTTTATTTTAATTTATTTATTTAAATTAAATTTTTTGGATTGTGAGCCATCTCTCCTCATTAATATGTAGGGCCTTCGTGCCAAGGTTTATTTTATGTAAAACCCATTTTTACCCCTCACCTTCATGTGAGTTAAAAAAGGCATATGTAATGGATGGAACTCCCAAGCTAGTGGAGGCGGTTCAAGCTGGAGCCAAGACAAAACCAATCCCATGAGATATAGTGGTGGACAAGTGGAAAGCTGTAAACATGAACCCAAAAGGTTCAAGATGTTTCTCCCCTAGTTCAGGGTTAGTTTATCAACCGCTAGATAAACTAACCATTAGAAAATCTCATGATCATTCTCTTTATTTTATTTCTATCAGTTGCATGGTTTATCATTATGGATGTGTTGTCATGGTTTCATAATTAATGAATTAAACAAGCATGAAATATAGAACTAAAATAAACCAGACTTATGCATAAATATTATCAATACATGGTTAATCACTTAAGTAAGTTCCACTTAATATTAACAAGCATGTGATAATGATAATAAACAATTCACGCATAAGGGATAAAAATCCCTTAAATAAAATAGTAAGTCAGAATAATCCTTCCATTACTTGATTAAGGGAAAAACTCAATAAAACTATATGTTTTACCAACCCTTTTTGGGAAACATACTTTTATACAGGAAGCCCTTGTGAAATGTTTCAGGTTGACTTAACCATATTACATCAAGAGGAGTATACCTTACTAGACTTGGTGTAATATTGGAGGTAAGAGTTGAGGAAATCCAAATTCATGATTTCAGGATTGGGGAGTCCACTCAACAGATCAATGAGCTGCAAGCCCACAGTTGGAAAATACCTACCTACCTAAATACCTTTTAATATCTTGACCAACCCTTTTTGGGGTTATGCAAAGGGGAATATGGATCCTTTCCACTAGAATATCATGGCAACTGGACATTCCAAGTTCAATGGTGAGGTCTATTGGGACTTGATAAAATAGTGGGAGACTTAATAAAATTTATTATTTCTTGTAAAATGTAATCAAGAAAGTACTAATGATCTTCTCTTTTAATTATAGAATAAAAATGAAAAACTTTTCAACCACATTATCCCTACGATCAATTCTAGATAAAGACAACATCCTCACTGGAAGTAACTTCCAAGAATGGTTTAGACATCTTCAGGTTATCCTACGCCATGAACGGAAGGCTTACGTGCTGGATTCAGAATTACCTGATTTGCCTGCCAAAGAGGCGAGTGATGAGGAGTTTTTGGTCTATGAGAAACATATGAATTATGTGGTCGACGTTTAATGTTTGATGTTATCATCAATGTATAGTGAGCTCATGAAGTCTCATGAAAACATGGATGCTTATAGCATGCCCGAGCACCTCCATGGTCTTTACCAGGAGAGAGCAAGAAAAGAAAGGTTTGAGATCTCTAAGGCATTCTTTTTTAGTAATCTTGGAGAATGTTCCCCAGCTGGGCCTCATATAGTCAAGCTCATTGGCTATATTGAGTTTCTAGAAGTTCTAGGGTTTAAACTCCTTGAAGAACTGGGCACCAATCTCATTACCGCATCACTACCTCAGAACTTCTCTAAATTTTTTGCCAATTTCAATATGAACAACATTGATAAATCTCTATCTGATCTTCTTATCCTCATTTTCCAAGTGGAAAAAGATATGAAGTATGAAAAGCCTTCTGTCCTTATAGTGAATAAGAGGAAAGGGAAGTCGAATATTTTTAAGCCCAAAGATTCTTCATGACCTTCCATGAAAAGGAAGATCAAAGGGGGGGTAAGGGAACAGAAGGTTGTTTGTTTTGCATGTGGCAAGAAGTGCCATCGGAAGAAGAACTGCACCTAGCCTAAGATGCAAGGGGAAGCTTCAGGTGCATTTGTTATCAAATTCAATTTATCTATTCCTACTAATTGGGTATCAGATATAGCTTGTGGTGCTCACATATGTATCCAAATACAGGAACCAAGTAGATTTAGGAAGATTGACCGAGGAGAGGTAGATCTACGAGTATCCAATTGAGCCAGAATTGTTGTTGTAGTTGTCAGGGACTACCACCTCACGTTGCCAACTGGGATGATCTTGGTGTTAAATGGTTGTTATTATGTGACGTCTGTTACTAAAAAAATTATTTCTATGTCCATATTAGATACATATGGATTTTTTTTCATGTTTGGAAATGAATGTTGCTTCTTTTAAACAGATGTCATTTTTTGGTAGGGAACATTTATACAATGGTCTTTAGGTGTTGGATTACACAAACCAAGTAATGGAAATCGATAACAAAGATACTTCACATGACTCATACCACAACCAACTTTGGCATCACCGACTAGGTCATGTAAACAAGAAACACTTAACAAAGTTACATCAAGATGGATATTTATATTCTTTCAAACTAAAACCACTTGGTGTATGTCATGCATGTTTACAAGGAAAAATGACCAAAGCCCCATTTAGTGGGAAAGGTGAAAGGGCTAAATAACTTCTTGAATTGGTTCATACTGATGTGTGTGGACCATTTCCAGTTGAAGAAAGGGGAGGGTACTCATACTTCATAACTTTTACTAATGATTTTAGTAGATATGGATATATTTACTTAGGGGTATAAGTCGTATTATTTTGATAAGTTCAAAGAATACAAGAATGAAGTTGAGAATCAGATTGGTAAAAATATTAAGAAACTTCAATCAGACCGAGGTGGAGAATATCTTAATCAAGACTTCATTGATTACTTATGGGAGTTTGGGATCCTATCCCAAATCACTCCTCCATACATGCCCCAGTGGAATGGTGTGAGCAAAAGGAGGAACCGCACCTTGTTGGAAATGGTGAGATCAATTATGAGTCATACGAGTCTTCCATTATCCTTTTGAGGATATGCGTTACAAACAGCGACACACATATTAAACCAAGTACCAACTAAATCAATAAATGGTATTCTATACGAGTTCTAGAGTGGAAAGAAATCCATATTATCAAATTTACATGTGTGGGGAAGCGATGCATTTGTTAAGGCCTCTTCAGTTAACAAATTTTCACCCCAAGGAAAAAAGTGTACCTTTATAGGATACCCCAAGGAAACAAGGGGATATTACCTATACAAGACCTCAATAAAAAAGGTCATAGTGGAAATACATGCCATATTCCTTGAGAGGGAGCACATATCCAAAAGAGGTAGTGGGAGCGAGATAGAATTTGATGAAGTTAAGGCTCAAGGTACACAAGAGTTGGTACATGAACAGATTCCACAAATCCCCATGGAAGAAAGAACTATTCAAGAGACACAAGAGCTGCGTAGAAGTAAAAGAGAGGTTAGAGAGCTGTAACGGTATGGTTTTATAGTTACTGAGGATGGTGACTCATTATTAGTTGATAATAATGATCCTCTAACCTACAAGGAAGTAGTAAGTGGCACAGATGTTTCCAAGTGGAAAGAATCCATGAATTCTAAAATGGATTCCATGTACCAAAATCAAGTCTGGATTTTGGTAGATCCTCTAGTTGATGTAAATCCTGTTGGTTGAAAATGGGTATTCAAGAAGAAACTAGACATGGAAGGACAAGTCAGCACCTATAATGCACGACTGGTTGCAAAAGGGTTCAAACAGCGTCAAGGCATTGACTATAACAAAACCTTTTCACCAGTTGCAATGCTGAAATCCATCAAAATTCTATTATCCATTGCCTCTTACCATGACTATGAGAATTGGAAAATGGATTTCAAAACAGTCTTCCTTAAAGGAAACCTTTAGGAAGATGTATACATGAAACAAACTAAAGTGTTTATAACTCCAAAGGATGCCAATAAGGTATGAAAGTTGCATAAATCCATTTATGGATTAAAGAAAGCATCCAGGTCATGGAAAATTCATTTTGATGAATCCATAATGAAATTTGGTTTCATCAAGAACAAATGTGAGACTTGTGTCTACAAACGGTTTAGTGGGAGTGAAATCATTTTCCTAATAGTATATGTTGATGACATATTACTTATTGGAAATGAGATACCAGACTTACAGTCTATTAAGGCATGGTTGAATCAATGCTTCTCCATGAAGGACTTGGGTGAGGCAGCCTATATTCTTGGGATCAAGATCCATCATGATATATCTAAGAGATTGTTGGTCCTAAGTCAAAGTACATACATTGATAAGATACTGAAGAGATTCAGTATAGAACAATCCATGAGGGGATTGTTTCTAGTATCACATGGCATTTATCTTTCCAAGTAAATGTGTCCTCAAGCACATAAGGAAAGAAAGATAATGGCAAGGAATCCATATGCATCAGTAATTGGGTTAGTCATGTATTTCATGATATGTACTATGTTGGATGTTGCTTACGCATTGAGTGTGGTAGGAAGATATCAAGCTAACCTAGGTGGTTTCCATTGGATGGAAGTCAAGACTATCCTAAAGTATATGAGGCATACTAAGAATATGTTCCCAGTTTATGGAGGAGATGAGGAACTAGTCATCATAGGACATGAAGATTCTGGTTTCCAGACTGATCAAGATGACATGAAGTCGCAAACAGGACACATCTTCACTTTGAATGGAGGTACAGTAAGCTGGAAGAGCTCAAAGAAAAGTATGGTAACAGATTCTACAGAAAATTCCGAGTATATTGCAGATTCTGAGGTATCTAAAGAAGTAGTTTAGATGAGAATATTTGTCCAGGATCTGTATGTGATACCAAGTAGTAAATATCTCATCACACTGTACTGTGATAATACTACAGCAGTGGCTCTCACAAAAGAGCCAAGGTCATATCAGCGGACGAAGCACATACTTCAGAAGTATCATATCTTAAGGGATTTTTCTCAGAGAGGTGAAGTTGCAGTGAGCAGTATTTCCACTAAAGACAATGCGGCAGACCCCTTGACTAAATCCTCGACTCATCAAAAACAAGATCACAATGTGAGGTCTAGTGGACTGAAAGTCGTAGGCAATTGCATCTAGTCTAAGTGGGAGTTTGTAAGAGTTGGTGTCCTAGAACCAACTGGTTGTGCTTTGATTACATGGAAATTTAATGTATTTAAATATTAAAAATCTTATTATATATTTTTTATTGTTCTGCATGATTATGATGTAATAATGTCCTAGAGTATTTGTTGCATTGATAAGGTCATGTAAGTTCCCCACTATGATGAGAACCTTGAAATGCAATAAAAATATTATTAAATATAGTTCTACGGTTGGATGACATACTATTATGGGACACATATCATGAACACCATCAGGTGTGAGTACTCGTAAGCAGATGAGACTTCCTCTCATGAAGTTCGCACTTAGTAATCTACAAGACTGTAGATTATGAAAACAGACCCTCCAGTAGGAATTCTGCATGTTTTGGTGTCATTGTATATTTCTATCTATGAGCATGTGTAATGATCCTTAGATTTTAATATTATCATTAATATGTGTCACAACTCATGCACTTTTATTTGCTGAAAAAAATTGTCACACAGACAGTTGGCAGGAAGTAGGGTACGTTGGGTGTGTCACAAGTGGCATGTTATTAATGGATAAGTCGATGAAGGATTTATCCATTCTATTTCTAGAAGTTGATATCTTGGACCTTTGATTGAAATAGAACCATCGTGAAAAATTCCATGGCCATGGTGTAACGATGAATTTATTTCAGGTATTCAAAGAATGACGTATCAAGCATAAAAGTATAGGACACTATCATGAAACCTGCTTGATGAGATATTGTGAAAAAGGGATTATATTACATATTGATCATTTATATGTGGATGTAGTTGTTGCGACATTACATTCTTTCTCTTGGGTGCCTTGACCCATTGCTAGATAGTACTCTTGGACTTTAGGCAATCCAGCCTAATGCCAACAAGAAATAATCCTAGAGGGTCACACACTAAGTGTTTTTTGCAGTCTCGGTTAAATTCTATTTAAATTTAATTAATGAAATAAATATTATTCTCAAGATTGTGGAATAATTTTATTCAAGTTAAAATGATCGTATAAATTAAATAAAATATATTTATTTATTTTATTAAACATTTAATAAATATTTATTTACTAGTTTGTAAATAAAATATTTATTTAAGAGAATAAAGTTATATATTTATTTATTCTGGTGTTCAATAAATGGAAGTGGAGTTCGAGTGGACCAAGGTTGGTCTGGTGGTAAAATAATTATTTGCAAGACGGTAAATAATTATTTAACTAGTTGGCACAAGTTAAAATAATAATGACGCTGCTATTATTTTGTGACACGAAATTTTATTTATAATTATTTTTTGCACAAGTTGGCGTACCATAAATAATGATGCAGTATTATTATTATAAGCATGGATTTTCTCTAAGTTCATGAATGTATTTAGTTTCTGTTATGTAGTTAAATATTGTAACTGAAGTTCCATTAATATAAATATACAAGTACACCTATTGTGCCAGACACCACAAGACACTGAATCAAACACCTGGTGAATTGAGAATTGTTGAGATAAACAATTTCTCTCTCGAATCCTCTTTCCACCCCTCTCAAGAATGAGATACGTTCTTTAAGTCCGAATAACAAGCAATCAAGAATGACCGACACAAGACACTTGCATCACTGCACTAGCACCTAAAGAATGATTGGTGTCGATCGGAGGCCATTGGAGCATGTGTGGATCACTGCTAGAGATATTCTAGTTTGGATCCTTAAAATCACAACTAGATAATATATAAGGGTCATTCTAGATGATCAACATCATCAATGAAGAAAAATACCAAAGATACAAGTATTATTTTTTTTATGAAATTAATTAAATTAATTATAAAAATGATGTGCAAGATCATCTCTAAAGGTTTCGGGATTCTTCCTTCTTTATCTAAATATTTTATTCTATTCTATGGAGACTAGTGTTCATCATCATATTGACCCAGAATAATCATTGATCATGGTAAAAATCAAAGTTGGGTTCTATCCCAACCACGTTTCTGCTGCGCCTGGAACCTACAGTAATATCTAGGAGGATATTATGAGAATGAGACCCACCAGTAGGAAATCCACATTTCATAGTGTCATTGGCTGTTCATATCCGTGGACATGTGTATTGGTCCTTGGACTTTAAGATTATTATTAATGGGTATTACAACTCACGCACTTAGATGTATTGACAAAAAGTGTGATAACACACTATTCGTAGTGAAGTAGGATATGTTGGGTGTATCACGAGTAATATCGCATTAATAGATAATGCGAGAAAGGATTTGTCCCTTCTATTCTATAATGGAAGTTGATATCTCAGACCCTTTGATGGAATTTATATAGCCTAAATAAATCCATGGTCATGGTGAGGTATAGGCAAGTTCAATTCTAGGAAGTCAAAGAAATAATAATTGAGCACATGGGTTGATGGCACTAGCATGCAACCGTCTTGATTGGAGATATCAAGACAAAGGGATTACATTACACGGTAAGTGTTCGTAGGAGGTGACACATCATTGTGGTGTTAACTCATTTATCTATGGGTGCCTTGGTGTGTTTCTAGATGTTAACCTTAGACTTTAGGCAGACTCTTCCTAATTCCACTGAGAAAGAGGCCTAGAGGGTCACACACTAAGTGTATCCAAGTATCTCACTTAAATATTCATTTAACAAGTTGAATAAAGATTATTCCCAATTTTGATTTAATAATTATTCAAGGATGCTTGATCACATTTATTTTGACACTAGTTATTCAAGAGAATATATTGTGGAAGAAATAATATATTTATTAGTGAATAATGCAGTGATATTTATTTAAGAAATAAATAGTCATTATTCAAGGTCTAATAAATGTGGTGGAGGAAATAAAGTAAAATAGAAAAACAAAAGTACACATCATGTATATTAAATACAAGACATGTGGTTTTTATGGGAATTTGTGAGAAATAATATTATTTATTTAATTAAATAGTATTAGGTATAATTTTTTGGGTGCATGTAAAGTAATAATAATATTAAAATGTTATTATTAGACATGGGGTATTACTAAGAATTAAATGAAATGAATAAATGAATTTGGGTAATTATTTCATTCTTTTATTATTTTAATTAATATAAATCCTAATTACATTATTCTCAAAAATCCTAGCCATTCTTTTTGGTTGTGCATAACACATCTGGAGAAAGATCTCAATCCAAGAGAGAATTCATTTCTTCTAAGAATGCTCTCAAGTTACGAGAGAGATCCTTTTCCACCGGATCATGGAGAGTGCTTTGGAAGCGTCTCTCAAGGCGATCGAAGGTGGACATCTCAAGCGAAGGCTCTTCCGCACTAGCACTTAGAGATACCTTCGGAGATGTCCATAGATACGTGGAGTATGTGTGGATCACCGCTAGAGGAAGCCTACACTTGGATTTTATGACGCAACGATGGACCACATTGGATCATGATCGGAAACATCAATAGAGATAGAATTCCATCAAGGTAATTATTGTATTTTAATTAAATTAATTATAACCAACATATGATGATACTCTCTATGGTTTTGATACTTTCCTATTTCCTTTTCGTTCTTCATTCTATTCCAAAGATCCAGTGTTTTATCATCATGACAGATCTCGGATTGATTGTTGTTAACAGTAAAATTAAAGTTGGCTACACCCATCCACATTCTTCCACTATTCACGGAACCTATAAGTGGTATCAGAGCGGTCATATCATTGATTATAATTATTTAGTTTTTCATTGATTATTTATGCATTTAATAATTTAGTTGTTTTAATTCAAGTTAATCTTTCTGTAAATCTGAATTTCTAGATCTGTTCCTCCTCTTTCGCTTCTCATTCACCATCAAGAAATTATTTTTTATTTTAATTTTGATTAAAATAAAACATAGGATCTCATATGGAGGTGCCAAAGGTTCCTAGTCATACAAAACCAAAACACACGACGTGTATTAGTCAGTACACACCGTGTAGTCAAGGTTCAATGCATCAGGACTGGTCCTCCAAACCAATCCATGTGATTGAATTTTTTATAAGTCTTAATGACTTCGTGTATTGACCAGGAATAAGTGGCACATGGTTTCCGGATTACGCATTGTCTGGCCCACTAAAAATGGTGTTTAGTCCATTTAGGTTAGGGTTGGACCATGTACCATGTACATGACTTGTCCGGATGGAGACCGTTTATCACAGATACTACACGACGTGTGGCCCACTAAACATGTCGTGTACTAAATAAATTTCTGAATTACATATACACGTTGTATCTCCCGGTGCATACTTCAGATGGATGGTGAATGATAGTACATGCCATGTATTAGGAACTACACATCGTGTAATCATCCAAATTACATAGATTTATTAAAATGTATTATTATATTATACAAAACCTTGAGACATGTACCATGGTGTGGGCGTAAAGCTGGGGAACAACACGTGATAGGTGTTTTATACATATATGTTTAACTTAACATCTATGTAAGTTAATTTCTACTCATTGGGTAGTTATGAATGGGAATTCACCAGGTTTCCTCCAAGGTACATGTTACATACAAAGATAATTTTAAATGAATTTATTTGTTTAAAATTATTATTTATGAAAATCTCAAGGAAATTTAGAAAAGGGTTTAAGATAAAATGATTGATTAATCAAATATAATAATTAATTGATTTGATCATGATTTATCTTAAACAAGAATGATTAAAGAATTGAATGCTAATTTTATTTATGCATAAATATCGTTGCATGTATGGGTGATCATGAGATAGACCAAGACCTTTGTATGTGGATGGTTTCTTTTAATTTATTTATTTAAATTAAATTTGTTGGCTTGTGAGCCTTATCCTCATTAATATGTAGGGTCTACGTTCCCAAGGTTTATTTTATATAAAATCATGTTTTACCCCTCACGTGTGTGTGAGATAAAAGCATATGTAATGGATGGAGTTCCAATCTAGTGGAGGCGGCTCAAGTTAGGAGCCAAGGCAAAACCAATCCAAAGAGATACAAAGGTGGACAGATGGAAATCTATAAACAAGAACCCAATAGGTTCAAGGTGTTTCTACCCTAGGTCTTGGGTTAGTTTATCAAATGATATATAAACTAACCAATAGAAAGATATCATGATAATTCCATTTATTTTATTTCTGTTAGATGCATGGTTTATTTATTGTGGGTGTGTTGACACGATCACACAATTAATGAATTAAACAAGCATGCAAGATGGAACTAAAATAAGATCGGCTTATGCGTAAATATTATCTTAGACATGGTTAATCACTTAAGTATATCCCACTTAATATTAACAAATATGTAATAAAGAAATAAAATGGAAATTTATGTATAAGGATAAAATTCCCCAAGGAAATATTAAGTCAGTATAGCCTTCCATAATCTTGGTTAGAATCGAACCATAGTTCAAAGTGCTTGACCAACCCTAGTTGGGGTGATTTCAATTATCGGGGAATTCTAATTCAATATTTTCGGTTGACTTGACTTGGTTCACATAAAGGGTTGACTTCCATAGAAGGAATTGGTGTGACCAAGAGGCAAAGGTTGAGGAAATCCAAAATAAACGGATTTCAGGATTGGGGAGTCTACTCAACGGATCAAGGATCTTCAAGTTAATGCAGTTGGTATTTGTAATGCCTACCTAAAACCCTTCAAGTTTCTTGAACAACCCTATTTGGGGTAATGCGAAGGTAAATATGGATCCTTTCCATTAGAATATTTAGGCAATAGAGTATTCTGAAGTCAATAGTGAGGGCTATTAGATTTCGATAAAATAGTGGGAGACTAATAAGTATTTATTTATTTATTTGTCTTGGTTTTATCATGATAAAGTACTAAATCTTTTCTCATCTTAATTTGTAGAAACAAAAATAAAAATGACTTCAAACATATCATTGATAACCATACTCGATAAGAAAACCCTTCTCACCAGCACTAATTTTCAGGAGTGGAAGAGGCATTTACGCGTCATCCTTTGCTATGAGAGGAAAGTGTATATGTTAGAGGATCATGTTCCAGTTGTGCCTGGAAATGAGGCTATTGATGAGGAAATATTTCTATATATGAAACATTTGGATGATGCCACTGATTTCCAATGTTTCATGCTATCGACTATGTCTAATGATCTCTTGAAGAATCATGAAAACATGGACGTGTATAGCATGATGTCTCACCTTAAGGATCTCTATCAAGATAAGGTGATATAAGAGAGATATGAGATCTCCAATGCTTTTTTCACAACTAATCTTGGAGAGGTTGTGTTAGATGGGCCTCATATAGTCAAGCTTATTGGATACATTAAACGCCTAGACATCTTAGGGATTAAGTTCCTAGATGAGTTGCATACAAATCTCATCCTATCATCACAACCCAAGACCTTCTCTAGGTTTATTGTCAACTACAACATAATAAATAATGAGAAGAGTATATTGGAACTTCTGACCTTGATTCACCAGGTAGATAAGGACATGGGGCGTGACAAACCTGCAGTCCTTATGGTGAATAAGAAGAGGAAGGACAAGGAAAATGGGACAAGGATTTATAAACATTCTGAATCCCCCAAGAACCATCCCTCCAAGAAGGGGAAGATCCAGAGGTAGGGTAAGGAATGAGAGGCAGTATGTTTTGTATGTGGCAAGCCATGCCACTGGAAGAGAAATTGTACCCAAAATCATGGGGATGCTAAAGGTTTGTTTGTTATCGAGTGTAATATTTCCATTTATACACATTGGGTGTTATATACAGTATGTGGGGCTCACATATGTATTCAAATACAGGAACCAGGTAGATTTAGAAATATTTCTAGATGATAGGTGGATCTTTAAGCTACCAATGGCACGAGGCTGGATGCATTGGCCATTGGTGATTACCATCTCTCATTGCCAACTGGAATGATTTTCGTTTTACATAACTGTTATTATGTACCTAGTTTTACCAAGAACATAATTTCTGTATCATGTCTAGATATGGATGGATTTATTTTCAAGTTTGGAAATAAGGGTTGTTTCTTTTATAAGAACAATGTATATTATGGTATGGCACATTTAAACAACGGTTTGTATGTATTAAATTATGAAAACCAAGTGTTGTAAATTGATAACAAAACAAACTCACATGACTCACATAACACCCAATTGTGGAATCACCATCTTGGTCATGTAAACGAGAAGCACTTGAAAAAGATCTGTCAAGATGGTTATTTAGACTCTACTGAGCTAAAACCACTTCATAGATGTCATGCTTGTTTATAAGGAAAAATGACCAAACTACCTTTCAGTGGACAGGGTGAAAGGGTTGTTTCTGACGCTTTCACTGGGGGGCGTGTGTCTGTCTTGTTTGAGGATGAAAGGCGCGGTTTTTTTCCCCACATTCCAACTTTCCAAAGGCGGGCGGCATCCGTCGCTTATTCAGGGATGTTTTCTCCTTGATCGAAACAGGATGATGGGACGTCGGCTCTTCCTTCTATGGATTCCTCCTCGGAGCTCGTTACCTAGCCCGGGTCTCCCTTATAGATTTAATAAATTGTTCGTAAAACTCTTCCCAGTGTCATATCTTCATGTACGTTGGTTAATTAAGTTGCTTCTGTCAATAAATTCTGAGGGGTCAAGTCAGGGCAGCAACCTTCAGTCAGGGGAGTAGTCACGTTGGATATCACTGGCGTGTCTGGATGTTGGAACACTGGTGCGTCTGTCTTCTGTCCCTTATTATAGGGCTTCTCGAAGGTGTGGAAGTCGAAGGCATCCCGTGTCGAATGCGATGAATTATATGCCATAGGAATGTCTCTGAGGTTTTCCTCATCTTCCCATGTTTAACACGGGGTATGCCGCAAGTTTAACGTCCAGCAGAGACAGATTGGACTAATCATAACACTAACTAGAGTGGATCAGATGAGTGTAACCCCTGGAGGACACACTGATGTAGGTGGATTGACATGACCTCACTGGGATGTGGTGGCTTAGGTAAGAATCAAGATGGGTGATGGGGTGCTGAGTGAAATGGGTGGTGAATGGGATGGAACCACCAGGAGGATGATGGTAGTGTTGGGCTTGAATCTCAGGGACACTTCCTACGTATCCCCATGGTAGGGAATCAAAGTCCACATAGTTCAGGAGGGTGATGGGACGCCTAAAGAGGTGGTCCGTGAGAATGGACGCGTGGATGGGACCTGGAGGAAGTGGAACCTCTAGGTTGGGACATGACCTTCCCGAGACACATAGGCTCGAGGGAAATGTTAGGCGATGATCTTGAATTGGGGTGTACACATAGGACAACAACCCGATGATGTGTATGGGGCTTACGCATGGTTAGCAGCCCGGGTTGGTCTGATGCCACTAGGACGGACCAAATATGTGGGTCCCGGCAAATGGGATTACAACAGCTTGCTGCTGAGTACCACAAAAATAGTTTTTCCCAGCACCACACTTTTATCAGTGCTAACGAAAAAGCGCTGATAAAGGTTCCCCCTTTAACAGCGTTTTTTTTAGCGTTGTTAAAGGTACCCCCCTTTATCAGTTCTTTTTCATTAGCGTTGATAAAGGGGGGTCTTTATCAGTGACTTTTTTAAAAGCGCTGATAAAGGGTCTACTTCCAAAGAAATCATTAAAAAAATATATTAATATTTAAATATATAGATATAGTTATATTGATATAAATATAATATATATTTTTTAAATATATTTTTAAATATATTTTAGATAAGTATAAATATACAGTTACACTTAATATATAAGATATTTAGTGAAAATAGCTTATAAAAAAATTAAAAAAATAGTTTTAATTAATAATTTGTAAATTATTATGGAGTAATAGTCATTTAATAACAATTTGAAGTCTAAAAAATTAAAAAAAAAAAAAAAGATCCAAAATATGTTGAAAACGCAACTCAAACTTCAAACGGCCATAACTTTTGATCCGAGTGTCTGTTTGAGCTCTACCACATTTCAAATCGAAGCCTGCGATGAGATCTATGTCATAAAGATAATGGGGGCGCCCCGGTCAAGGTTTTTTCGAGGCCAAAAAAGGTCCATAAGGCCTCCAAAACTGAGTTTTTAGTCAGGGTACCCCGATTTTTTAACATTTTGTGGATTTTCAGCCTCGTTTAAGGAGGTATTATTGGCTTTTTTTGGTGGGGACTAAATTTATTCCAAGGTATTGCATTCATATTGATATTATGTCTTTGAAATTTTATCATTTTTTATAATGCACTACAATTTATAATCAAATATATAACAATATATACATATTTTTTATATATTCACACATAAAAAATTAATTATAAATATAAATAATAAAATATATATACATATAAAATATATTAGCTTTATCTAAATAATAAATAATATCCATTTTATTTAAAATACAAATATATGAATATTTATATACCTATATATTAATATAACTATATATATATATCTAACTATATATATATATTAATATAACTACATATATATATTAATATTACTATAAATATATATATTAATATCACTATAAATATATATATTAATATAACTATATATATATATATTAATATAACTATATATATATATTAATATAACTATATATATATATTACTATACGAATAAATATAACTAAATATATATATATAAATAGAGATATATATTAATATAACTATATATATATATTAATATAACTATATATATATATATTAATATAAATATATATTACTATATGAATAAATATAACTATATAGAGAGAGAGATATATATATCATGAAATGTAAAACAAATCAAAATAGAGGAGTGGTAAGGGCTTAGGCGCGCAGGGGGGAGGTCTCGAGTTCAAAACCTGGTGGAGGCAGGGGCTCGTGTGCATGGGGAAATATGGGAGCTAGCACTGATAAAGGGTGGAGGGGGTTCGTGGGGGTGCTGGAGGGGGGCGGAAAAGCACTGTAAAAGGGGGTTCTCAAGTGCTATAAAATCCCCCCCCCCCCGATTGGCAGGATTTTTTTTATTTTTTTTAAATTTTATCAATGCTTTTAAAAAAGCACTGATAAAGGAAGTGTTGATAAAGGACCCTTTTATCAGTGCTAAAACAAAACGCTAATAAAGGACCCTTTTATCAGTGCTTTGTTTTAGCGCTGATAAAAGACCCCTTTTATCAACACTTTTTTTAGCGCTGATAAAAGGGGTCTTTATCAGCACTTTTTGGAGCACTGATAAAGGGGACCCCCCTTTATCTTCACCGGCTTTAACAGTGCTTTTCTAGAACTGATGAAAGGGGGTTTTAGCGCTGATAAAAGGGGTATTTTTAGTAGTGGGGACGCAACGGCTTACCATTGATTGAGGTCATAACGGATTACCACTGGATAGGGTCACAACGGCTTACTACTGGATGGGGTCACAATGGCTTAACGCTATATGGGGTTTATCCTCATGGAATATTCCTACGTACCCTGCCTAGGAGATAGAGATCAAACCCACGTAGTTCATATGGGATGGGGGTCGGCAGACCGACGTGAAGGAGCACCTGGGGTCCAAATGGATGATGGGATTGAACCTCATGGAGGCTTCCTACATACCATGCCTTAGCAAGTATCAAATACCTCATAGTTCATGAAGGAGTTTTGTGAACCGACGTGAAGGGGGTTGAAACCAATGGTTGGTGGGCTTGAACATCAGGAAGATAACAGCTTACCGCTAATTTGAGGTTCATAGTTTAACATCATACAGGACCGGGGTGAACCGATGTGAGGAAGGACCTGGGGCCCTGATAGATGGTGGGCTTGAACCTCGTGGAGGCTTCCTAAGTACCTTGCCTTATCAAAGATCAAATTCCACATAGTTTAGATGGGGGAATTGGTGCACCGACGTGAAAGTGGTCGAGACCAATGGTTGTTGGGCTTGAACATCAGGGAGGCTTCCTACGTACCTTTCCTTGGTAAAGATAAAAGTCCATGTAGTTCTGGATGATGGTGTGGGGCTTACACTCTAGGCAGCCCGTGAGAATTGGTTTTCATGGTCGATGCTTACTCTAAGCCTGCGTGAGTCATGCTTAGTGTGAGAAACAAGAGGCAGTAGAGACCTGACGATCACATCGCGAAAGGTGCATCCATGGGAAGTGGAGTGGGTCTTACACGTTGTTAGCAGCCCAAAGAGGAAACAGGGGCTTACGCATGATTAGCTGCCCAAATATGGAGATTGGGACTTACTCTAGGGTGGAAGCCCGATGGTGACAAAGCCCAGCGGGAGAGGGACTTGGCACAAATGAGAGGAGGAGCACCATTCCCCACCACGCCCTTTTCCGGCCATTGGAAGTGGAAAATAAAGGAGGAGTAGGGTTACTACCTCCTACAAGAAAGGTTAGGTTCTTACACCAATATGTTCGCCCTTCCCCACGGACAGGCGCCGCCTTAGTAAAGAGGATCTCATTCCATGTGAGGAAGATTTCACTCCTGTTGATATGGGTGGGCGTAAAGAATGTCCGAACTGGGGTGCCTCGTGTATGATGCGCGGGGCGAGGTCACATTTTAACGTCATTTTTCGAGCAATATGGTGCTTGGTAGTTTAATTTCCTGCAGCTCGGACGAGGTGGGTTCGCTCCGCACCCCTAGGACTTACATAACTGGTACCCTCTGCACCTTGGTGAAGGTAAGGAACGGGCAATGTCGTGACTGGGGGATGTCGAGAGGTGATCACATTGGGGGTCAACATTAGCATGGATATGCGAAGAAGCAATAGCCATTAGCATGCCTATGTGAAGGAGCATGAGGCGAAGCAATGCAATAGGAAGTATCATCCAAGGGACTTTAAAATTGCTTCGTGCAAACCTGAGGGGTCGCACGAGAAAAGAGCATCTGGCGCAGGCGTGTCACGCATAAGAGGGGATCGAACACAGTGCCTCAAGGTGAGGGTAGCACATGAAGCGTGTGTCAAAGAATGGTCTGGGGTAAAATAGAAAGTATGCGCGCAAGAGGGAAGGTTTGCGCACAAGCCGAAGAGGTTGCGTGCATAGGTACGGGTGGCGTGCAAGACGGACGTGTTGCATGAAAGTGGGACTGGTGGCATGCAAGGTGGACGTCTGGCGCGCAAGTGAGACCGGTAGCGCACAAGACGAAAGGATTGTGCGCAAGATGGATGGTTTACATGAAATTTGGACAGACTTCGCGCAAGAGCGCCTGATGGAGCGGGGACATGCATGCAAGTGGGGACCCCTTGTGTGCAAACAACTTAGGAAAAAAAGAAATTTACAAGGATCAGAGGGCCCATCCGAAGGCCCCCCATGGAACCTATCGTATAAGAACCCATACCTGAAGGCCATGGGTTTTTCGCATGGTCATAGAAGATGGGGTTTTCATGCAGCAGAGCATCGCTTCATCTTCGGTAACCGTCCCTAAAGAGCAGGGATACGGTTTATTTTAAAGATGGAGTCCTCAGAATGGCGCACAAAAGCACGGCGTGCAAATGGACGTTCGACGTTGCCTTGGGTGTGAAAACGGGGCCTGATACGCAAACGGATGTTCGACGTCGCCTTGGGCATGAAAATGGGGCCCAGCGCGCAAACGGACATTCGACATCGCCTTGGGCGCACAAACGGGGCCCGGCGCGCAAACCCCCATTTGATGACACCTTGGGCGTGGAAATGGGGCCAGAGTGGCCCGGCATGGAGGGAAGAAGGTTGGGCGTGAGAGGGAAGGTTGGCTCACAACGTCTTTTGCGTCAGAACTCCTCTTGCGCGTGCCTTCTGAATCTTGCACGCGCCCGCCTCCCAGGACCGAGATTTCCTATTTTTGCGTCCTGGATTCATTCGGTGCTCTTTTACCTGCCCGATGTGTCCCTTCTCCAGATTTTGGCGTTAATAAGGACCATAGAGATTCTAGGATTGGTACACACAGATGTGTATGGACCATTTCCTATAGAAGCTAGAGGTTTATATTCTTACTTCATTACTTTTACTGATGATTTGATCATATATGGATATATCTACTTAATGAGGTATAAGTCAGAGTCCTTGGAGATATTTAAGGAATTCAAGAATGAAGTAAAGAATTAGCTTGGTAAGAAGATAAAGAATATTTATCAGGTTGAAGGGGATAATATCTGAACCAAGAGTTCATTGTCCTTTTATGGGAGTTTGGGATTCTATCTCAACTTACTCCTCCTTATACACCACAGTGGAATGGTGTTAGTTAAAGGATGAACCGCACCTTGTTGGACATGGTGAGGTCAATTATGAGTCATGCAGATCTTCTATTATCCTTTTGGGGATATTCATTACAAACTACAGCATACACATTAAACTGAGTACCAACTAAGGCGGAAAATGGAATTCCCTCCGAGTTATGGAATGGAAAGAAACTCATTTTGTCGCAAACACGTGTATGGGGATGCGAGGTATTTGTTAAGAAATTCTCAAGTAACAAACTAGAAACCTGTAGAATGAGGTGTATCGTCATAGGATGTCCCAAGGAAAAGAAAGGATATTACCTATATAACCCTTCATACAAGAAAGTGATTGTTTCTAGAAAAGTCATCTTTCTTGAGAGGGAGAATATCCTCAAAAAGGATAGTGGGAGAAAGATTGAATTTGATGAATTTGATGCTCAAGATACACAAGAGTTGGTATAGGAAGAAGTTCCACAATTCCTCGTGTAAGAGGTTCTAGAAACACTAGTACTGTGTAATTGCTCAAGAGAGGTAAGGAAACCAGAGAGGTTTAGTTTCCTAGTCACTGAGGATGGTGAATCATTATTGTTAGAAAATGATGAATCGATATCCTAAAAAGAATCAGTAGAGAGCTTAGAATATGCAAGATGGATAGAAGCTATGAAATCTGAGATGGAGTCCATGTATAAGAACCAATTATAGGTTCTGTTCGATTATCCATTTGATGTAAAGCCTATTGGATACAAATGGGTTTTCAAGATAAATCTAGACATGGAAGGTCAAGTTAGCACCTATAAAGAAAGGCTAGTGGATAAAGGATTCAGACAATGTCAAGGAATTTACTACGATGAAACCTTCTCGCTGGTTCACATGTTTAAATCCATAAGAATCATACTTTCCATAACAACTTATCATGAATACGAGATTTGGGAAATGTATGTCAAAACAACATTCCTTAATGGGAACCTTCATGAATATGTCTATATGACACAACCATAAGGATTTGTGACACCAGGTGAATCCAAACGGGTTTTCAAGTTATAGAAATCCATTTATGGATTTAAAAAAGTGTCCAAGTCATGGAACATTTGATTTGATGAAACCATAAAAGAATTTGGTTTCATTAAGAACGAATGTGATCCATGTGTTTATAAATTGTTTAATGGGAATGTAGTCATTATCCTAGTATTATATGTTGATGACATATTACTTATTGGAAATGATGTACCATTCTTACAGTTAGTTAAGAACTGGTTGAACAAGTGTTTCCCCATGAAGGACTTAGGTGAAGCAACCTAAATTCTAGGCATTAATATCATTAGTGATAGATCCAAGAGGCTACTTAGACTAAGTCATGGTATATACATTGACCAGATTCTAAAGAGATTTAGTATGGAAAAATCCAATAGGGGATTGGTTCTAATGTCACATGGTCTAGATCTTTCTAATAGAATGTGTCCTTAGACACAACAGGAGAAATATAGGATGAGTAAGATTCTATACGCTTAGGATATAGGATCCATCATGAATTTCATGTTATGTACCAGGCTTGATGTTGCCTATGCATTGAGCATGGTAGGAAAATATCAAGCAGATCCAGGAGAATAGCATTGGACTACTGTTAAGACTGTCCTTAAGTATCTGAAAAGAACCAAGGATATGTTCCTGACATATGGAGGAGACAATAATCATGTCATCAAAGGGTATGTTGATGCTAGTTTTCATATAGATCAGAATGATCTGAAGTCACAATCAAGATATATTTTCTGTCTCAATGGAGGAGCTGTGATCTGGAAGAGTTCAAAGCAGCCAGTTTTCATCGATTCTAGAGTGGAGTCTGAATATATAGAGGCTATGGATTCAGCCAAGGAAGCCTTCTGGATTCGGAACTTTGTCCAGGAACTTGATGTGGTTCCTAGAAGTAAAGACCCTATCATGTTATATTGTGATAATACTATATCAGTGGCTCTTGTAAAAGAACCAAGGTCACATCAACAGAAAAAGCACATTCTCCGAAAGTATCACCTCTTGATGGATTTCTATCAAAGGGGTGAAGTTGTAGTGAGCAGAGTGTCCACGGAAGAGAATGTGGTAGACCCCATGACTAAAGGCCTATCTCAATAGAAGCATGAATATCATGTGAGAGATAGCGGGTTAAAGGTTCTTAGAGGGTGGCTCTAGTCCAAGTGAGAGTCTGTTGGAGTTGGTGGACTAGAACCAACTACTTTGTACTTTATGATAAACTTGTATTCATGGATTTGAATATTATTAAATACCTTATCACATCTTGATTTTTTTCTGCATGACAATGCATGTGATAATTTCCTAAGTATAGTTGTTGAAATAAAGGGTCATAGTAGATCTCTACTATGATGAGAACCCAAAAGTGTCATAACACTATTCTTGAATATATTTTCTATGGTCGGATGATGTTATTTGAGGTATATAAATAATACAGGCCATTAGGGGTGAGGACTCATAAAACTTTGAGTAACCTTCTCATGGTGTGCATCCTTGGTAATATCTAGGAGGATATTATAAGAACGAGACCCACCAGTAGGAAATCCACATTTCATAGTGTCAATAGATGTTCCTATCTACGGACGTGTGTATTGGTCCTTGGACTTTAAAATTATTATTAATGGGTATTACAACTCATGTACTTAGATGTATTGATGAAAATTGTGGTGGCACATTATTCACAATGAGTTAGGATATGTTGGGTGTTTCACAAGTAATACTACATTAATAGATAATGTGATAAAGGATTTATCCCTTATGTTCCATAACAGAAGTTGATATCTTAGGCCCTTTGATGAAATTGATATAGCCTAAATAAATCCTTGGTCATGGTGAGGAATAGGAAAGTTCAATTCTGGGAAGTCAAAGAAAGAATAATCAAGCTCATGGGTTGATGGAACTAGCATGCAACCCACATGATTGTAGATATCAAGACAAAGGGATTACATTACATGGTAATAATTTTTAGTATGTGACATGTTATTGTGGTGTTAACTCCTTTCTCTATGAGTGCATTGGTGTGTTACTAGATGCTGACCTTGGACATTAGGCAGGCTCCATTTAATACCACTGAGAAAGAGGTATAGAGGGTCACACACTGATTTTATCCAAGTATCTTAGTTAAATATTCATTTTACAAGTTGAATAAATATTATTCTCAATTGTAGTTTAATAATTATTCAAGTATGTCTGGTCTCATTTATTTCAACACTAGTTATCCGATAGAATATATTATGGGTGAAATAATATATTTATTAGAAAATAATGCAATTATATTCATTTAAGAAATAAATATTCATTATTAAAGGTCTAATAAATGTGGAGGAAATAAAGGAAAATGGAAAAATAAAAGCATACACCGTGTATATTAATATACACGTCGTGTGGTTTTTCTGGGAATTTGTGAGAAATAATATTTGGTGTAATTCATTGGGTGAAGTAAAGTAATAATAATAGTTGAATGTTATTATTAGACATGGGGTATTACTAAGAATTAAATGAAATTAATAAATTCCTTTGGGTAATTATTTCATTCTTTTATTATTCTAAGTAATATAAATCCCAATTACATTACTCTTAAAAATCATATCCATTCTTTTTGGTTGTGCACAATGGATCTGGAGAAAGCTCTCAAATCAAGATAGAATTCCTTTCTTCCAATAATGATCTCAAGTTATGAGAGAGATCCTCCTCTACCGGATCAAAGAGAGTGCTTTGGAAGCGGCTCTCAAGTCGGTCGAAGGCGGACATCGCAAGCGAATGCTCTTCTGCACTAGCACATAGAGATCCCTTCAGTGACGTCCAGAGATACATGGAGTAAGTGTGGATCACCGCTAGAGGAATCCTACACTTGGATTCTATGATGCAATGATGGATCACATTGGATCATGACCGGAAACATCAATGGAGATATAATTCCATCAAGGTAATTCTTGTATTTTAATTAAAATAATTATAACCAACATATGATGATCCTCTCTATAGTTTCGAGACTTCCCTCTTTCCTTTTTGTTCTTCATTCTATTCCAAAGATTCGGAGTTTTATCATTGTGAAAGATCTCAGATTGATCATTATTAATGGTAAAATTAAAGTTGGGTACACCTGTCCACGTGCTTCTGTTGCACCCAGAACCTACAGCTGCAACACCCACCATATGCAAAGATATCATTTTATATTAAGTATTTTATGGAGATCTGTTTAGGGGGATTGAGTAATAATGAGATAAATGAAATTATATTAAATGATAGGTCCATAATGGAAACTACGACATGGGATAGCAAGCATTTCACCTCTTGCAACATGCAATCGACGATACAACACGATGGTCAAGGTGGTTGGAAATAAAGGAGAAAATCCTTCCATGCTTTATGACAGGCCAATATCACCAAATACGACTAGTCTATTGAACTACTTAGAAAAAAACCATTATTAAAATATCCTTATATCATATAATTTAGGAAATAAATTATAAATTATTGGAACCATAGCATCCCAAACACGCCCTAAGAGGGGGTGAATTAGGGTGTGAATTTTTTCACTTCAAACTAATCTTTTTCCCACATTTTCAAGGACACTTGGAACTTATCACAATCAACTACCCAACCAAAGTATACAAATGCTAAAATAAAAATTTACAGACATGGAAGTATTTACATGGTTTATCACTAAGGGATACATTCAAGTAGAATACATCAAAGATGTGTTGATGTACAAAAATAACTAAACACTATATGTGACTACAAGTTTCTGGATAGACTGACTATCGATCCAAGGGTCACTCCCTCCTCTTATATCTTCACTCATCTCTTTGAGAAAAGGTGTATGAATTATCAACTCAATGATCATTCATAAGAATCTACAAAAAATGAATAACACCAAACATTAAGGGAGACTTTGTTGTTCTTCAATCTTCACAAATAGGTCTAAATTTCAATATAACTTTTCACAGCAATAACTCTTCTCTCTCAAATTCTAGATATATCAATTCCACGGTCTCTTTATTTTCATCATACTATTTTTTCTCTCTTATCCTTCATTTACTTTTTATTCTCTGTATTTTCATCTTCTTTCTTCAAGAATATTTAAAATATTCATTCCTTTGAATTTTCCACCTATCACACACTGATTGGGAACCAAAAACTCCCACTAGATTCATGCAATAACTTCTAAGAAAATTTATGAACACTTCTATTTCAAAATATTTAAAAATCTTAGAAATAATCAAATAACAACCCCATCAAGGTGTGAGACCCCTTATTGAAACATGGAACCTTGTAATCATCATCTCCTTTTAAAACCATCACTTGTGTTTTGGCGTGGCAAGCACCATTGTGGCGTAATGTTCATCAATCATTACTAACCAAAGTATCACTAAATTTTAATGACCATGCCTTACAAAGTGGTGTATTCATGTAATCTATACTTTATCAAATTTTTATTCTTAAAAAGAAATACTGACAGTGTGATATTCTACATTGAAACATGATCCAAGTCTGTTATTTTTATATGATTGATCCCTTAATTGTGTGGCCCTTCTATTGTTGTGTGTTTAATTCTTACCCAGCTCAACTCTATTCCCACACAAGACCTTTGTAGCATGGTCACTTTCTTTATTATGTAGTCATCCATTCAGCACTAAAATAGAGTTGCACTAAACAATCATAGGATATCCATCATAGTGAAACATTCCTGTAACACCTTGATATTTTTATGAAATATTTTTCTTTAAATAAATTGATTTCTTCTATAGCTTATGATTCATGTAATAGTAAGTTTAAACGAACCGCATAACATTATTAAAATATTATGTACCCTTTATCACCCTATAATTAGATGGGAAGTTATGAATAGTGATAACTAAATTATGAAAAATATATTATCTATACATTTATAAAATAAATTCATGATTATAATTAAAAACAAAAAAAATATTTTAAAATTAAAGTGACGTTTTTATGAAGAAAAAACATTGTTTTATGCATACAATGAATTTTATATCAATATATTAAATTAACAACTATTGGTGAATGATTTTAATAAAATTTATATGTTATTTATTTGATCAAATGTTTTATACATTCAAAAAATATTTTTCTAAGCATAGGATAAGAATAAATCTAGTATTATAATTAAAAATGTATTTTTCTTAAAAAGCAATTTTTCTCACATTTTGGGAAATTAATTTAAAATTAATTTATTTTATTTATAGGTATTGAATTAGATAAAATTAATTTCATTTTTAGAATAAGGAGCTTTAAATTTGGTAATTAGACCCCTTTTATTTTTAGTCAATATGAATAATAACCATGGTAAAATTTATCTGCTCGATAAAGGATAAATCGAGTTAATCTAGATTAAAACTAAGTGATAAGGTCATAATTACTCATACTAATTATTATTTAAGGAATTAAATTGGACCCTTAACACCTAAGGTTCTAAATTGAGTCATTTAATGGACACTTTTCCATGAAAATGACTTATATATTATTTAAACCAAAGGAAGTGACAAAATGTCACTCTCTTGGTTTTAAATATCATTTATGTGTTCACATAGGGACAAAAATTAGTTATAAATGAATATTAATAGTAATTTAGTTCCTAATGAAATTAAATTCATGATGGTAATTTATTTATAATTTTTAGGAATTAAATAATTACTTTAAATACTTACACAATGTTGATGCGGTAATTATTCAATTAACAGAAAAGCAAATAAATGATATTAAAAATATTAAAAGTAACATAATTTGAGATATTTAGGGTGGTCCACGAATTCTATAGATAACCTTTACATTTTTAGGATATAATAAAATATTTGGTTTGAATTTTACTTCTTTTCTTGATGTTTTTAAAGTCAATTTAATGAATAATACCAAAATTGTCAACAATGATATTTTATGAGATTAATATATTATTAAATTATTTAAAAATCATAAAATTATTAAATAAGCACAAAGGGGGTAATATATGGTCAAAAATATCATACTATGTTTATTTAAAGACCATTTTGAATCATTTGGATCTAGAATGGTCTTATTATATTTTAATCTTTTGAGAAATTCCAAAAAGTGTCACTCGCTTCAATTATAAAAAGGAACTTCCTGCTTCACTTCATTACACCACTTTGAGACTTCTATATCAATCATCCTATATCAAATTAGTTTCACCAATTCCTTAGACATGTTATAGATGTGTTTTTATTCTCAAAATATCATCCCTGGAGACCTTTAGAGGAGATCTAAATGAGTCGTTTCAAAGAAGAGGTAATCGCTCTAACCGATCACTTTCTTTTTTCTACTCTTCTTTACCTCCTATAAATCTTTTATATTAATCATAAAACAATAAATTAAATTTCCTCACTTTGATGAAATGTTATTATGATTATGAAAACACTATTATACACGCTCTTTCCCATCAAATAAGAAATGAATACATCACTCTAGCGTACGTAAGGCTTACCGTATCCATGTAGCGATATAATTTATTTTTCATTACCCACTTTTATGGATGGTAATTATGATGGGTTTAATGTTTATATATGATATTTGTGTCAAAATTATACTTCTGAAATGATAATATCATGTCTACCATGTTCTCAACCAATATTTTATGAAATGATAATGTATCTTATTCGTAAGTATGTACTACCATCTTTATAATGCGATATGATTCGTTTTTCACTTATATTTCTCATTAATGGTAATAAGGATATATTTTGTGAATATATATGATATATATTAAATAATAATAATTTTTTAAATATGTTTTATTATTTACCTTTCTTTCTTTTCATTAGATGAAAAATGAAAACAGCGTTCATGTGTACGTGCGGCTTACCATCTCCATGAACAGTGTAATTCATTTTTCTATATCTACTTTTTATGAATGATTATAAATATGGATATAATAAGTATATATTATGTTTATACCATGATTAACATTCTATAAATTATGGGACCATGATCAATGTATAAGGATCAGGACTACCAAACCGAAACATTCTTGGAAAACAAAGCATTTATCAACCGGAATAGTTATTTTAATAAAAAAAATTAATAAACAGGAGATAAGATGTTATAAATAAATCATACTTGGTATGATAGATATTCGTTTATAGAATACATGTATAATAAATCCATATTTATTATACATGAGGTTTGAACATGAACAAGAAAATGGGTGACTTGAGGTGAGGGTTTATTTCACAATTTCATCATTATTCAGGATTGTTTATGTTTTAGTCTTCATTGGAGAATATTTATCTTCCATTTCCATGTGATCTAAAAAAATCAAAAAGGTTTTTAATATTCTCCTACAATTTTTTAAAATCATTTTTACCTGTGTTTGACTTTTACAAAATAGTTTGAAATGAATCATTTTTCATTTTCTAAAAGAGGTTCTTTGTGACTTTTCAGATAAAAATATCAAAGGAATGTTTTTGTTAACTAATACGACATGAGTGGATTTTCCCACCATCATGATGCTTTAATTATTTGAAACTACCTTTACAATCTTACAAGGTTATTTTCAAATAAAATTTTTTCCTTTATAATTGTGCGGCTTTTAAAAAATGATTTCAAAATGGAAAGGATATTTTCATTAAGAGTTATTTCAAGTGATATTTAAAAATCATTTTTCATCTAAGATAACATTATTTGATGATAATTATTCTTTAACAGGGATATAATCCAAGGATATCATCCTTATTACTTTTCTAGTTGGTTTATATTTATGATGGCATGATGCTTATGAGACCTATTTCTTTTCCACGGGTTATGCTATGATGAAATGTTTATGAAACTCATTTATTTTCATGGGTTTTGATATGATTTATGTTATTATGGCGCAAATATATATGGTTTTCATTATGTGATCAGTGGGACCTATATCTATCTCTAATGCATTGGGTAAACAATGATATCTCATGAGAAAAATAGGACTAAAATGGGGATTGAAACCATTTCAGTATGGAATCTTGTCCACCATGATAGTCTTGAGAGTGAAACTTGACTACTATGATGGTTTGGGGAGTGAACTCATTCCACTACAATAGTCTTGACAAAGATTATTGATAACTAAGAAAATGATTTTCTATGCTTATGTGTATGACACAATTCCATGTCTTATGTCAATGTTACTCTCTCACAGCTCATGTTACTTTATGATTCATGTCTTATGAACTGTCAAGATTTATTCCATGACTCAAGATTGTGATTTTTGATATGAAGGGTATAATATTAAAATGTTATGTTCATGTTATTATACTCTCATGCTCATGTTATTCTTATTTAATCATTGATATCTCTCTTATTTACCCTTACTGGGTATCTGAACTCACCTTTTTCTTATGTTTCCTTTCACCAGGATATAAAGAAAGGTATTAAGAATGATATATCAAAAAGGGTTCTAGTTATGAAGAAATACATGGGATATGATGTAGATATTTTATGAATCGGTTTTTTTATGTTCCAAGTTTCCAAATACGTTATACCTTTATGATCCTCAGGCGTGTGTTTATGGAATATAATGAATATTCATCTAAAAAGATGTAATATCTATGTATGAAAAGTTTTTGTTGCTATAGTTGGTATTAGAGGATAAGTTTAGTTAACCTTTGGAAACTAAGCTGACAAAACTTTAGGGATAAGTCTAAATATAGGATACAATCCTAAAATATTGATAAAAATTATGAATGAACTAGGTTAAACCTAAGGTTTTATAAAAGAAGGTGTCGTAATTTAGACATCATATAAATGATTTTTCATGATTATGTGGTTTTCTACTATGATTATTATCTCTCATTCTATGATTTTTGGTTTTAGTCAATGGATGGAACTTAAAGGAATCATGTTAATGATGAATGCGATGGACAATGCAGTGATTGTCCTCCTAAACAGCTAAATTTTATGGAAGCTGAAATGTAGAATCTTGTTGCAATGCTCACACAACTTTCTCAAACTATGAATCATGCTGAAATTCCAAATGATCAAAGGAGGGAACAATGTATTGTTGAATAATTCATGAGGCAATATCCACCTTCTTTTATTGGATATTTTGGTCCACTAATGGCTAATAAATGGATTGACACCATTGAGAAAATATTTTCTATTCTTCCATGCTTAGGAAATGAAAATTTTGTTCTAACTATTTATCATCTGGAAGGTGAAGCAAATCAATGGTGGAATCTTATCAATAATATGAGGAAATAAGAATAAATTGAATCCATGAAATGAAATGAGTTTAAGGTTATATTCCTTATCAAGTACTTCTCTCTTATTCTTCATATAAATTTAGAGAAGGAATTTATTAAGCTGAAACAAAAGGATGAAGAATCCATTAGTACCTATGCAGAAAATTTTATAAAACTTGAAAGGTATTCCTCTAGTTTAATTATCATCCCTGAAAGTAAAATTGGTTGATTATTTGGTGGCCTAAAACCAAGTTTCCAAAAGGCATTAGTTATAAGTGATTTTAGTACCTAGGAAGAAATTGTTCGTTGTTCTCTTAAGGTGGATATGAAGATTGGAGTTAATCATCAATCACATGGTTTTGATAAGAAAAAAAATGGAATTCAAAGTCAATTCCAAAAACCATGGAGAAACGAATATGATCTTTCCTTTATCCTTAAGGGGACTGGTAAATGTTTCAAGGTCATTGAGAAATCGAATACCTAAGTGATGGGAAGAATGTAGATAATGATTCGAATAGATAAAATGCTCCATAGATTTCACCACCCATGCTCCAATGTTACAAATGCAAGGAGTATGGGAATTATGTCAATCAGTGCATGAATCTGAAGGTTTTTTATGATCATCAGCGATAACCTCTTAATCCCAAAGATAAAGGGAAATCTCATGCAAACATGATGGCCAAAGTGAATTGCAAGAATAACGTAGTCAAAGGTACTCTTATCATCCACTCCAGAATATCTAATGTCTTATTTAATTCTGGACCCACCCACTCTTATTTCTAAATAATTTACTAAGGGTATCATTATATCACCTCAACAATTATATGTTGAGTTAGGTGTGAAACACATGAGACTCAACCCAGTTGGTGATGACTCTTCAAGTGAATCCACGTGACCCAGGTTCAAATCCGGTCAGAGGCATATTTCCATGTTACTATAGTAGTACTGTAATAGGTATCATAGTAGGTATTATAGTAGTTACTATAGCAGGTATTGTTCGGTACTGTAGCAGCTAGAACTATTCACCTTCGGGCCACCGGTTTGGACCTGGAGTCCTTAGGCCTTCGGGCTACCTAGTCCTTTGGGTCAGTAAGGATTTTGGGCCACCTTTAGGCCTTCGGTCCATCTTAAGGCCTTCAGGTCACCTAATGTGCAGATGCAAACCAAACAAATTCTACAAGGAACATGCTCTAGAGGAGGATTCAGAGCAAGGCGCATTCACCTGAGAAGAGCTATCGTATTTGGAAGAATGATAAGGTATGGAATTTGACATTGGTATCATGCCTATGAATCCTTGAACAGGACATCTATTCATACATCCATGAAAAGGTGGAGAGTTGATCATGATTCATATGTTGGGGAGGGAGTCTTGGATGTATTCCATCAAGACCTTCGGGTCCTATAATGTCACAAAGCTTGCGGGAAATGTAATGTAAGGGTTCCCCTTAAAACCCTTAAAAGGGAGATCGCCAAAAATGAATAAAAAATAAAGGCCTTCAGGCCATTTGGGTAGTTAAGTGTGAATACTTCTAATGGAATAATGACCATATCTCAAGTTTATAGTTTTTCTCTGATTAAAGTTTGTGGGAAAATGCTTCCTGCAAATCTTGTGATTCTCCCTTTAGTTGAATTCTATGTGATTTTTGGCATGGATTGGATTTCACAATATGGATCCCATATTAATTATCAATTAAGGGAAGTCATATTACATATTCTAAATGAACCTATAATCATTTAATGATGTAAGGATGAATATGTACTTCCAATGTAAATCGATTCCATCTTGTGGGTCTTAATTCCTATATATGAAGGTTATCTATCTCAAATGATTGGGGAGAAACTCAAAATTAAGGATACACCTATTTTATAGGGGGGTTTTATGCCTTTCAAGATGAATTTTCAGGTCTTCCACTGAATCATGGAGTTGATTTTTCAATAGAACTCATACCTAGTGTTATGCCTATTTCAAATACTCTTTATTGAATGGTCCCAATTGAGTTTTGGGAATTGAAGAAGAAACTCTAGGATAATCTTGATAAGTGATTCATATGCCCTATTGTGTCTCCTTGGGGGGCACCTATTCTATTTATTAAGAATAAATGTGGATCAATATGTCTTTACATTGATTATCAGGAGCATAACAAAATTACAATCAAGAACAAGTATCATCTCCCCCATATTGATGAATTATTTGATCAACTATGTGGAGCTCAATTCTTTTCTAAGATTGATCTTCATTCTAGCTATTATCAATTGAGGGTTAAGAAGTAGGATATACCCAAGATGATATTCAGCACAAGGTATGGACACTATGAATTTACAGTGATTCCTTTTGGTCTTACTAATGCCCTCACTATCTTCATGGGCTTAATGAATAGAGTCTTTAGAGACTATCTTGATTAGTTTGTGGTAGTCTTTATAGAAGATATTCTTGTATATTCAAAGAACAAGGAAGATAATGAAGATCACTTGAGGATTGTGCTGAAAACCCTAAGGAGGGAGAATATTTATGAAAAAATTACCAAGTATGAATTTTGGATTCAGAGAATTTCATGTTTTGGTTATATAATCTCAAGTGAGGGTATATCATTAGATCCTTTAAAGGCATATGTTATTGAGAAATGGCCTAAACAAACCATGGTGACTGAAACCCTTATTTTTCTTAGGTTGGCTGGATATTATCGATGTTTTGTGAAATATTTCTCAAGATTGTCTGATTCACTCACCAAGTTGACTCAAAAATGAGTTAAGTTCATATAAACTGAGAAATTTAAAGAGAATTTCAAGGAGCTAAAAATAAGGTTAGTTGGTACACCTGTTCTCGCACTACCCTGTAGTGGAGAAAAGATTATGATCTATAGCGATGCATCAAAGAAGAGATTAGGATACATTCTCATGGAAAATGATATGGTGATATCTTATGTCTCACACCAGTTGAAGGTTCATAAGGAAAATTACCCAACTCGAGATTTGGAGTTAACTGTCATAATATTTGCATTAAAATATGGAGGCATTATCTCTATGGATAAAGGTGTGACATATATATTGATCATAAAATTTTAAAGTATATTTTCACTTAAAAAAATTTGAACATATTCTAAAGAAGATAGTTGGAGATGACTAAAGATTATGACTGCTCAATAAATTATCACCCTAGGAAAGCGAACAAGCTGGAAGATGCTTTGAACTGAAATGATCATGCTATCTTATCGATGATGAGGATCAAAAAATATCCAATATGTATGGATTTACAAAAGATGGACCTAGAAATCCTAAAGTAAGGGGATAAATCTTATTTGGCTCAATTAAATGTTTAGTCATTTATCCAAGTGAGGATTAAATTGGTGCAAAAGGAAGATGTAGAGATGAAAAAGAAGGTGAGAAATGTTCCTGAGTTCAATCATGATTGTGACGAAATAGTAAGGTTTAGGAATTGTGTATGTGTCACACCCATACTAGATTTGAAGAATGGGCTATTGGATGAGGCTCATAGTTCATCATTTTCTATTAATACTAAAATTACAAAGATGTATAGATATCTGAAAGAGTATTTCTGGTGGAATGACATGAAGAGAGATAGTGAATAGTATGTTTCTTAGTGCTTGGTTTTTCAGCAAGTTAAGGCTGAGAGATAGAAGTCTAAAGAGATGTTACAACTATTAACCATACATAAATGGAAATGGGAAAACATAACCAATGATTTTGTCATCGAACTCCCCAAAACATCCAAAGGTCATAATGTTATATGGGTTATAGTTGATCACCTTACGAAGTCGGTACACTTCATTGCTATCAGATAATATTTCTCTCTTGATCAGCATGCCAAAATATATATTACAGAAGTGTCTCTCACTTATTTCTTCATAACTAGCACCCTTTTTGACATATCATACTTAATACTTTTATTCATATCCTGGGGAAAGAAAATATAAGAAAACGGTGATCTCAAATACTCAGTAAGGGTAAACAAGGGAGATATCAATGATTACATAATCATAAAAATATCATAAGGGCATAATAACATGAACATAACATTTTAATATTATACCCTGCATACCAAAAATCATAATCTTGAGTCATGGAATAAATATTGAAATTCATAAGACATGATCATAAAGGAACATGATCCATGAGAGGGTAACATTGGCATGAGACATAGAATTGTGGCATACACATAAGCATAGAAAATCACATAGCAGTCAATGCTATTTTCCATGACTATCATAGTGGAATGGGTTCACTCCTCAAACCATTGTAGTAGTCAAGGTTCACTCTCAAAACTATCATGGTGGACAAGGTCCCTTGCTGAACTCGGTTCACTCCCCATTTCAGTCATGTTTATCTCATGAGATATCATTTTTTACCCAATGCATTGGAGAGAGATATAGGTCACACCCATCATATAATGAAAACCGTACATATGTGTGCCATAATAACATAAATCATATCATAACTCATGAAAAGAAATGGGTTTCATAAACATTTCATCATAGCATAACCCGTTGAAAATAAATAGGCTTTATAAATATCATGTCATCATAAACATAAACCAACCAGATAAAGAATAAGGATAGTATCCTTAATTAATATCCCTATTAAATCATAAGTAACATCAAATAATGTTATCGTAGATGGAAAATTATTTTTAAATATCACTTGAAATAATTCTTGAGGAAAATATCATTTCCATTTTGAAATCATTTTTTTTTTCAAAAGCCACAAAATTATAAAGGAAAACATTTTCTTTGAAAAGAACCTTGTAAGATTATAAAGTAAGTTTCAAATCATTAAGTCTTCATGATGATGGGAAAAGTTTCTCATGTTGTATAAGTTAAAAAAACATTCCTTCAATATTTTTTTCATAAAAGCTACAAAGAACCTTGTTTAGAAAATGAAAAAAAAAAAGATTTCTTTCAAATCATTTTGTAAAAAGTAAAACATGATTACAAATGATTTTAAACAATTGTGGGAGAATAATAAAAACCTTTTTTGAAACATTTTTAGAACACATGAACATGGAAGAGAAATATTCTCCAGCAAAGACTTAAACATAAACAATCCCAAATAATGATGAGATTGTGAAATAAACTATTATCTCAAGTCTCTCCTTTCCTTATTCACATTAAAACATCCTATATAATAAAATCACTATTCTGGATGATAACTGCTTCGTTTTCCAAGTATGTTTCGGTTTGGTAGTCTTAGTCCTTATACATTGATCATGGTCCCATCATTTTCAGAATGTTAATCATAGTATAAATAGCATATATATTCGTTATATACATATTTATAATCATTCACAAAATGTAGAGATAGAAAAATAAATTATACCATTTATGGAGATGATAAGGTCGTACATACGCATGAACGATGATTCCATTTTTCATATGATGGAATAAAAGAAAGATAAATAATAATACACCTTTAAATAATTATTATTATTTCATATATATTCATAAAATTCATCCTTATTATCATCCATATGAAATATAAATACAAAATGAATCATATCGCATCGTGGAGATGGTGGTCCGCATGAGCGATGTTATCGTTTCCCAAAAGAATCGATGATAAGAAGGTAGAAAAGATATTAGCATTCTAGAAGTATAATTATGTCATAAATATCATATATAAACATTAAAATCATTACAATTCTCATCCATAAAAAAGGGTGATGAAAAATGGATGATATTATTACGTGGAGATGGTAGGTCGTATGTATGCATGAGTGATACATTCATTTCTCATTTGATGGAAAAGAGGGTATATAATAGTGTTTTCATAATCATAATAACATTTCAGTATATTGAGGATACTTAAGTTATTATTTTATGATGAATATCATATATTTAGAGGAGGTGAAGAAGAGTAGAAAAAGAAAGTGTTCGGTTAGAGCAATTACCTCTTCTTCGAAATGACTCCTTTAGATCTCCTCTAAAGGGATCTAGGATGGTCTTTTGAGAAGACCAACACCTCTATAATGTGACTAGGGAAGTGAAGAAAAGAATTTGGCACAGTATGGTCGAGCTAGAAGGCTCAAAGTGGTTTAATAAAGTGAAAGAGGAAGTTCTCTTTTATAATTCAAATGATGGGTACTTTTGGAATTTATCAAAAGATTAAAATATAATAAGACTATTCTAGAGTTAAATGCTTCCAATGGCCTAAAAATGCACAGGGGATGAAATTATTGACCATATATTATCCCTTTTGTGCTTATTTAATATTTTTATGATTTTTAAATAATTTAATAAAATATCAATTCCATAAAATATCATTATTGTCAATTTTGATATTATTCATTACATTGATTTTAAAAACATCAAGACAATAAGTCAAATTCAAACCAACTATTTTATTATATCTTAAAAATTCCATGGTCGTCTATAGAATTCATGGATCACCTTAAATATCTAAAACTATGTTACTTTTAATATTTTTAATATCATTTATTTGATATTTTTTTTTGTTAATTGAATAATTATTGCATTAGCATTGTGTAAGTATTTAAGGTAGTTATTTAATTTTAAAAAATTATAAATAAATTACCATCATGAATATAATTTCATTAGGCGCAAAATTACTATTAATATTCATTCATAACTATTTTTTTCTCTATGTGAACACATAAATGATATTTAAAACTAGGAGAGTGACATTTTGTCACTTTGGTTAAATAATATATGTGTCATTTTCATGGACAAGTGTCCATTAAATAACTCAATTTAAAACCTTGGGTTTCAAGGGTTGAATTTCATTCATCCAATAAGAATTAGGATGAATAGTTTTAATCTAGATTAACCCGATTTACCCTTTACAGAGGTGATAAATCTTACCATAATTACTATTCATATTGACTAAAAATAAAAAGGCCTAATTACCAAATTTGAACCTCCTGATTCTAAATATTCAATTAGCTTTATCAAATCCAATACCTATAAATGGAAAAAAATAATTTTAAATTAAGTGTATAAAATTTGACAAAAACTGCATTTTAGGAAAAATACATTTTTAAGTATAAAACTGGATTTATTTTTATCATGTGCTTAGAAAAATATTTATTAAATGTATAAAACATTTGATCAAGTAAATAATATCAATAGGTGTTAATTTAATATATTGATATAAAATTAATTGTACACATGAAATAATTTTTTTTCAAAAAAACATCACATAAAGTACCACTTTCCATTGTATATGATCGGGATCCGATGTTTATCTCGAAGTTCTGGAGAAGTATTCAGTAGGGTTTGGATACAAAGTTCAGTTTCAACACTGCTTATCATCCTCAGATAGATGTTCAGTCTGAGAGGACCATTCAAACTCTAAAATATGTGTTGAGAGCTTGCTCTATGGATTTCAAAGGTGGTTAGGATCAACACATTCCTTTGGTAGAATTTTGTTATAACAATAGATTTTGCTCTAGCATTCAGATGACTCCTTATGAACCCATTTATGGTAAGAAATGAAGAACTACAACATGATGGAATGAAGTCGGAGAAAGAAAACTATTGGGACATGATCTAGCTTAGAATATAGCAGAGAAGGATAGATCCATTCAACACCACATAAGAGCATCTCAAAGTCGACAAAAATGTTAAGTTGACAATCATCGGAAAGATCTAGAGTTTAAAGTGTATGAAAAGATATTCCTAAGAATATTTCCATAGAAGAGAGTGATGAAATTTTGAAAGAAGGGAAAGTTAAGCCCTAGGTATTTCTTCCCTTTTGAAATTCTTGATCATATCTGGACGGTAGCTTATCGATTGGCGATTTCACTGAATCTCTCTCAAGTTCATGATGTGTTCCATGTATCTCTCTTGAGGAAGTACATATTAGATCATTCACATGTACTAAACTAAGAGGTCATACCACTGGAGCAAGATCTTTTTTATGAAGAATAACCGATAGAGATTCTGGAATGTAGAGACAAAGTTCAACGAAACAATACCACTTGTCTGGTTAAAGTTTTGTGGAAAACCCACTAATTTGAGGAAGCTAGGTGGGTAACCTGATGATGTGGTGAGGGGAAGGTAGCCTTGTCTATTTGTATTCAAGGGATGAATTTTGAGGGCGAAATTCATTTCTTCGATAGCTTATGTTGCATGCAATAGTGAGTTTAAACAAACCGCGTAACGTTATTAAAATATTATGTGACCTTTATCGCCTAGATGTTAAATTGAAAGATATGGATAGTAATAACTAAATTATGAAAAATAAATGATCTATACATTTATAAAATAAATTCATAATCAGAATTAAAATCAAAAAAAATATTTTAAAATTAAAGTATCTTTTTCAGGAAAAAAATCATTTTATGCATATAATGAATTTTATATCAATATATTAAATTAATACTTATTGGTGAATGATTTTAATGAAATTTATATTTTATTTACTTAATAAAATGTTTTATACATTCAAAAATCCTTTTCTAAGCATGGGATAAGAATAAATCTAGTTTTATACTTAAAAATGTATTTTTCTTAAAAAGTAGATTTTGTCACATTTTGTGCACTTAATTTAAAATTAATTTCTATCATTTATAGGTATTGAATTAGATAAAATTAATTGCATATTTAGAATCAGGAGGCTCAAATTTTTTTAATTAGAACTTTTTTATTTTTAGTCAATGTGAATAGTAACTGTGGTGAAATTTATCACCTCAGTGAAGGGTAAATCGGGTTAATCTGGATTAAAACTAAATGGTAATGTCATAATTATTCATCCTAATTCTTATTGGATGAATGAAATTTAACCCTTAACACCTAAGATTTCAGATTGAGTTATTTAATGGACACTTGTCCATGAAAATGACATATATTATTTAAACCAAAGGAAGTGACAAAATGTCACTCTAATAGTTCTAAATATCATTTGTGTTCACATAGGAACACAAATTAGTTATGAAAGAATCATACTAGTAATTTTGTGCCAAATGAAATTATATTCAGGATAGTAATTTATTTATAATTTTTAGGAATTAAAATATTGCCTTAAATACTTACACAACGTTGATGCAGTAATTATTCAATTAAGAAAAAAATCAAATAAATGATGTTAAAAATATTAAAGGTGACACAATTTGAGATATTTAAGGTGATCCATGAATTATCTATATGACCATGACATTTTTAGGATATAATAAAATAGTTGGTTCGAATTTGACTTCTTGTCTTGATGTTTTTAAAGTCAATGTAATGAATAGTATCAAAATTGAAAATAATGATATTTTATGGGATTAATATTTTATTTAATTATATAAAAATCAAAAAAAATATTAAATAAGAACAAAGGGGATAAGATAGTCAAAATTTTCATCCTTAGTGTATTTATAGGTCATTTGGAAGCATTTGGATCTAGAATAGTCGTATTATATTTTAATCTTTTAAGAAATTCCAAAAGTGTCTCTCACTTCAATTATAAAAGAGAACTTCCACTTTCACTTCATTACACCACTTTGAGTCATCTAACTCGACCATCCTCTTCCAAAGTCTTTTTTACACTTCCCAAAAGACCAACCCTAAATCCCTTTAGAGAAGATTTAAAGGAGTCGTTTCAAAAAAGAGGTAATCGCTCTAATCGATCACTTTCTTTTTATACTCTTCTTTACCTCCTCTAAATCTATGTTATTCATCATAAAATAATATCTTCAATATCTTCAATAGGATGAAATGTTTTTATGATTATGAAAACGCCATTATACACCTTCTTTCCCATCAAATAAGAAATGAATGTATCGCTTGTGGGTACGTACGACCTACCGTCTCCACGTAGCAATGAAATTCATTTTTCATCACCCACTTTTATGGATGGGAATTATGATGGGTTTAATGTTTATATATGATATTTATGACATAATTATACTTTTGGAATGATAATATCATGTCTATCTTCTTATCATCCAATTTTTTGGGAAATGATAATATCGCTCGTGCGTATGTATGGACTATCATCTTCACGATGCGATGTGATTCGTTTTTTATTTATATTTCACGTGGATGGTAATAAGGATGAATTTTATAAATAAATTTAATATATATATATAACATAATAATGATTCTAGAAAGTTGTATTATTATTTATCTTTTTTTCTTTCCAGTAGATGAAAAATGGAATTAGCGTTCATGCATACGTACGGCCTACCGTCTCCATGAACAATGTAATTCATTTTTCTATCACTACTTTTTATGAATGAGTATAAATATGTATATAATGAATATATATGATGTTTATACCATGATTAGCATCAGGACTACCAAACCGAAACATGCATGGAAAACGAAGCAGTTATCACCCAAAACAGTGATTTTAATAACAAATTATTAATAAACAGGTGATAAGATATTATAAATAAATCATACATGGTATGATAGATATATGTTTATGGAATACATGTATAATAAATCCATATTTATTATACAGGAGGTTTGAACATGAAGAAGGAAAGGGGAGACTTGAGGTAAGGGTTTATTTCACAATCTCATCATTATTCAGGATTGTTTATTACATTGATACGGTGAGGGGGAGAAACAACCAAAATCTACCCTAAATACGCATAGGGAAGCTCAAAACCGAGACCTCCCAAACACCACAATAGGGACAAAACCACTAGGTTGTGCCCCGTGAGGCGATTCGGGATTTTTTATGTTTAAGTCTCCGCTGGATAATATTTCTATTCCATATCCATGTGTTATAAAAATATTTTCAAAACAAATTTTACTATTCACATACAATTGTTTAAAATCAATTTTACCCATGTTTGACTTTTTACCAAAATGGTTTGAAAGGAATCTTTTTTTCATTTTCTAAACGTGGTTCTTTGTGACTTTTTCGACAAAATACCGAAGGAATGTTTTTTTAACTTATATGGCATGAGCGGCTTTTATTGTCGTCATGACGTCTTAATGTTTTGAAGTTTCCTTTACAAGCTTACAGAGTTCTTTTCAAAGGAAATGGTTTCCCTTATAATTGTACGGTTTTTAAAAACAATTTCAAAATAGAAAGGATGTTTCCTCAAGAATTATTTCAAGTGGTCTTTCAAAATCATTTTCCATCTAAGATAATATTAGTTAATGTTACTTATACTTTACTGGGGATATGATCCAAAGATATCATCCTTATTCTTTCTCTAGTTGGTTTCTGTTTATGATGGCATGATGTTTATGAGACATGTTTCTTTTCCACAGGTAATGCTATGATGAAATGTTTTTGAAACTCGTTTCTTTTCATAGGTTCTGACATTATTTATATTCTTGTGGCACACATATGTATGGTTTTCATTATGTTCCGGGTGTGACCTATATCTCCCTCTAATACATTAGGTAAAGAATGATATCTCATGAGATAAATATGACAAAAATAGAGAGAAACCCTGATTCAATAAGAGACCTTGTCCATCATGATATTCTTGAGAGTGAACCTTGACTACTACAATGGTTTGGAGAGTGAACTCATTCCACAATGATTGTCTTGGAAAAGAGGCTTGACTGCTAAGGAAATGATTTTCTATGTTTATGTGTATGCCACAATTCCATGTCTTATGATGCGAAAATGTCAGGAGTCGCAATGATAGAAAGAAACAATTCACAGAAGAGTAAAAGGGACAAACAGAAGAAGAAGAAGAAGATCTTAGACGCATAGATTTATGGGATTCAAGAAATGTTCCCTACGTCCACAGAGAGGAGGAAATATCACTATAAAAATTCAGGAGCACAATTACAAGGAGATCTCTCAGAGTTTCTAACATAGAAACCCTAGCCCGAAATGGGATAATAAGGAGGACGAATCATTATTCCACCAACCACATAGAAAGTCTGTTGTGTTACAGTGAAAGGCGGATGGAAGTCCGCATCGCAATAGTGTGCGGTCACACAAGTCTAAAGTGCTACAGTGGTTAACAGCTGGAAGTCTACATCGTTACAGTACTGTTGACTCCAAAGCCCGACCTGCAAAAGTGGCATGTTGGTGTCAATCAGTCAGCTCTGCTACAGTGGTTAGATTTTCTACAGTTCCCCACAATTTGTGTCGGGGGCCTTTGGCCCCCTCCAACCCCCAACGAGCTCACAGTGGAGTTGCGGCCTAGTGCGCAGTATGGGTCGCACACATTTGGTCCAACGTCATCCAAAGAGGATCAGGCTACACCAATCCTGTTGGATTGGTGTTGCCCGATCCGGTTCGGCACTGTAGCATCTCTGACCACTGTAGCGGAGCTGACCGACCGACACCGACAGGCACTGTAGCGGTGCGGACTTCGGGGTCAACAGTACTGTAGCGCTTTTGACTTCCAGCCGACAGACACTGTAGCACTTTTGACAAAGTGAGCCGCCGATCACTGTTGCAACGCGGACTACTATTCAGAACAGTAGACCGTCTTCTTCATATGTAGCCCATTTCGGGCTAGGGTTTGATTGTTGGAAATCCTCTGTAATTTTCTGTGCTCCCGAATCATAGTGAAATTCTGCCTCTCTCGTGGACGTAGGGATTTTTCCCGAACCACGTAAATCGCCGTGTTCATTGTTGCTTTTCTTTCTTTCGTTTTCTTGTTTTTTGTCGTTCTGTCTCCCGGTGATTCCGCAACAAATCCAACATCTTATACCAATGTTACTCTCTCGTGGATCATGTTCCTTTATGATTCATAACTTATGACCTGTCAAGATTTATTCCATGACTCAAGATTATGATTTTTGATATGTGGGGTATAATATTCAAAAGTTATGTTCATTTTGTTATGCCCTTATGCTCATGTTATGATTATGTAATCATTGTTATCCCCCTTGTTTATCCTTACTGAGCATCTAACCTCACCTTTTTCTTATGTTTCCTTTCCTCAGGATATGAAGAAATTTATTAAGTATGATACGTCAAAAAAGGTGTTAGTTATGAAAAAATAAGTGGAAGACGGTGTAGATATTTTATGAACCAGTTGTTTATGTTTCAAGTTTTCAAATGCATTATATATTTACGATCCTCAGGCGTGTGTTTGTATAATGTAATGAATATTCATCTAAAATGATGTAATATCTATGTATGAAAAACTTGGGTCACTATAATGTCTCTGCACGACACAACCTATATTGTTATAGCATGATCTTTTGCTTCCTTCCTCGACATGCTCTCCATCCTTCTCCAAGATTTCAATCATCTCCATGACATTACAAACAAGGTCCATTACCAACAAACATAACATCGCTTCTAGCCTTTAATCTTTAAGTATCAACATTCACCAACTCAACCAACTTTGGTCCAACGTTCTCCAATCCAAATAACTTTGGTTCTAAAATTCTCCCCCTTTGGGTTTGTCAGCAATCCAAAGTGTCTTCATTCACCTTTAATGGAATTCATTTTCAACACAAGCCAAAATAGTTTAAGAATAGCTCTTCCATCACACTAACTCTATGCAAGCAATGCTCGATGTAGAAAACAATAGATCAAGAGAGAAGTTTATGCTAAATGTACATCTCTCGGCTTTATGAAACCACTGGTTTTCAAACTCTGAAACTCCATCAAATTCCCTTGGTCCTCATCCATATCAATGTCCTTCAAGTGCATCCCCATGGATCATATCTCCCCTTATCTTGTATACCATAAATTCCTCCTCAAAGGTAGACTCCCCTTTTAGATAAGAATTCTACTCTTGACACTACTTGTTGATCTTTGAATCCACTCTTTAATACTAATCTCCCCCTTTGACAAAAATCTTCGATGATTTCTCCAATTTCTCCCCCTTTGATAATAAACCCAAAGGGGAAATGTCCTACCAAGAATTGAACATCCATATTAAACATTAATAGCATATAAGGAGGGGGAATTTTCTAAACCTCCTTAAGCTGAGGGTGGTGGTTAAACACTGAGGTTCAACCGATACTTTTCAAAAGTCGGTGTGGCCAATGGTTTCATGAAAATATTCTCCACTTGTTGATCCACTCAAATATACTCCATTATGATGATTCCTTGCCCCACTTTCTCTATGGGGAAATGAGTTCTGATTTTAATATATTGCATACGAGAGTGTTGAACTAGATTCTTCACCAATTCAATTTCACTCTTGTTGTCATAGTGAATCACCATAGGTGCCTTCATAACTTCACCAAGATCCTTCAGTAGTTGCTTCATCCATAGCAATTGGATACATAGTTTTGTAGCTGAAATGTACTTTGCTTTAATCATGTTGAGAGATGCAGCCTCTTGCTTCTTAATAAGGCATCCAATTTATTTCCTCTCGATAAAGAATGCTCTGACACTTATAGGTTTTCTATCCAACATATCTCTAGATCAATAACATCTCTAACCCAGACTACATCCATATATGCAATCAATTCACCATTTTCCCCTGCATCAAACACAAAACCATAGTTGAGAGTATCATGAATATACTTCATGATTCACTTCACAATATTGAGGTATTCCTCCTTATGATTACTCTAAAATCGAGTGGCAAAATGTGTAGCATAAACAATGTCTAGTCTTGTCGGTTTCATATAGAACAAACTTTCAATCATCCTCCAGTATATTGTGGGATAAATAACTCATTCAACTTCATGCTTTACAAGTTTGGTTCCCCCTACAATTGGTGTTGAAACTAATTTTCAATCATACATATTGAACTTCTTCAACAACTCCCTTGCATATTTTTCTCGATAACTAAATGAATATTCCTTCCTTTGATTCACTTGTAGCCTTAGAAAATATATCATCTCTCCAATCATCGACATCTCAAACTCCAAGCTCATCAAGCCCGCAAATTCTTCCACAGAATCCTGCTTGCTTCGACAAAAAATTATATCATCAATATAGATCAGTACCATAAATTGTGCCACCTTGGTTAATTTCACACATTGGTTGTGATCGACACCACCTCTCCTGAACTACAACTTCCTCAAGTAAGTGTCCAAACAAGCATACCATGCCTGAGGGGCTTGTTTCAATCTATCCTTTTTCAACCTGAAAACTCACTAGTTGTTCAATGTACACGTCCCCCTTGAGCACACCATTCAAGAATGTCATTTTCACATCCATTTGAAAAACTTTAAAGCCTCTCTAAATTGTAATAGCCAAGAAACGTCTTATTGACTCAAGTATTTCCATGGGTGAAAATGTTCCCTTCATGTCCATGCTTTCGATTTGAGCATAACCCTTGCATAACAATCTTTCCATATTCCTAATCACATTATCATGCTTATCATACTTTTTTATAAATACCCATTTAGTACCAATGACATCATGATCTTATGGTCGTCTCACAACCTCCCAAGTTTGGTTCTTCTATATTTGGTCCAACTCCTTATTCATGGACTTGACTCATGACTCGTCTTTTAGTGCTTCCTCAGTCGATGTTGGTTCCACCCATGATAGTAGAGCAGTGTGCTCCGCATACCTCATCCTTCGGGTTTGTGTCAAATCAAATTTGTCTCCAGTAATGTTTGATTCATCAACCTCAACTCTTATATCCCTCTGAGTTAGTATCGGATCAAATTTGTCTCCAATAATGTTTGATTTGTCAACCACATCACCATCAAATGATGTTCTTTTCTCTCTGAGACTTAGCAAAGCTCAGTTTTGTGTATACACAGCCACTTGCACCGCTTCCTTCCAATAGTGCCTTGAGATACCACTTTTGATAAATAGTGTCTTCTCCATGTTATTCACCATTTGATTCCTTATTTCCACAATATCATTTTGGTGGAGTGTTCTCACGGATGAAACGTCATGTTTGATTCCATGCTTCTCATAATAATCTTCTACCTCAATGAAGTTGTACTCCTTTCCATTATATGATCACATAATTTTGATCAACCCTCCAGTTTCATTTTCAGCTCGTCGTTGGAAACATTTGATGCATTCTATGACTTGTTTCTTAGTTTGTATGAACGTGATGCAACCCATTCTACTATAATCGTAAACGAAAAGGATGAAGTCACTCTAACCTCATGTTCTTGGATGAGTCATCAGTCCACACACATCAATATGAATTAGATCCAACAAGTTTGACACCCTTTTCTTCTATTGTCGATAGGGATTTCTCACCATCTTCCCTCTCATGCAAGCATCACAAGTTCCCTCTCTATCCCTCTTCAAATTAGGAATTTCAAGTACAGCCTTTAGCTTAGATAAATTCTCCATGATTTGTCGATTTATGTGTCCAAACCTATGATGCCATAAATTATTCTCCTCTTCTAACATAAAGAGACAAGTGTTCTCCTTGTGGTCCACTTGATATAGATTGCCATTTGTTCTCCAACCCTTCATTAACTAATTTCCAATCTTGCCTTTGATAAGACATCCCTTTTGATTGAATGCAACTCCAAGTCCTGCATCACAAAGTTGGCTCACACGCAGAAGTTTGTGTCGAAGTCCGTCTATGTAAAGCACTTTTGTATTCTTTGACTCATCCTCAGCAAGCCTCATCTTTCCACTACCTTTGATCTTCAAAGGGTTTCCATTTCTGAATTGAACCATACCATCAACACGCCTTTTCACATTCTTCAATAGATTCATGTTTCCAGTCATGTGGGATGACCACCCACTGTTAAGAATCCATGTGTCGTTGCTCTTTGTCGCTTTCAATGATATATTGACTAGGATATCCTTTTCCTTCTCTTTTTTGTCCTTCTAAGAAATGCCCAATTGAGTTGAGACATGTGATGGTCTCTCCTCGTTCTCTTTAGTAAAAGTAACGTAGTCATATTCTTCTTCTTCCAATATGGAGAATATGTTTCCCAATGGAATAGAGTTCATGAGCCTTCTCTATATTCTCCTTAGTCCTCCATATGTAATATTTTCACTCCATCACTGCCTACAATTCACAGCTTTGTCAATGAAGTTAGAGCAATAAAAACAATATTTATATAAAGAGTTTCTTCTTTACGGTGCAGCACATGTTCTTATCCTCCTTTACTGGATTTTGGGTGCTTCTCTTTTCAAGTAACTCTGAGCCTTTTCATAATAGGTCATGGTGTGACCAAGATAGCCACAAAATTGGCACTTCATAAGGGGAAATATCATGCCACTACATTCTCTCTACATGTCCATGGCTGCTGAATAGTTCCTCTGTCTTTGATATTATCTTGATGGTTGAAAGCCATATCCAACCTTTTGCTTTCTTTTATTCATCATACCTGATGTCCCAGCTTTGAATGATTCACCTACATAACCAATTCCATGTTTACCCATGTATTTGGGTCTTTGATCGCTCAAGACCTTTTCAACACTCATTATGCCTCTTTCAACCCTCTCTATTAGCTCTTCATTAGAAAATTTTACAAACTGTGGATTCTTCTTAGAACAACATATTTTAACTTTGACTTCAAATTTCCTTCTCAAGGTCACCGCATCTTCTTCAAGACTTTCGATCCATTTTTCTCGCTCCTCAATACAAGTATTAAGGTATTTGGTCACCTTAACTTTTTCTTCAATTTTCAGTCAGAAACCCACTATTTCTTCATATGTTTCATGAGTGATCCCTTGATCCTTCACAACCTTCTTTGGCATAATAATTTCAGGTAATTTCCATTCCAAGTTGTCCAACATACTCTAATGACACTTTCAACAATCCAACTATGTTTTTGTTCTTCTTTTATTGTATATCAAGCTCCTCAAGAGCACCTTCCACTTCCGCTTTGAGATTGACAAGACCTTCCAGTTGATTTTCTTCCTCAATTTTGGGTTGAACTTTCTCAACTCTTTCCATCATAGTATCCACCATATTTGATTTGAATTCGGTTTCACCTTCTTCAAAGTAAATCTCCTCGTCATCATCCTCTTCCTTGCTCACCAAGATTTTCCACATAAACCTTCTTCTAGGTGTGTTTCTTTATTTGAAGTTTCTTTTGGGGGGAAACTTCCTTTGCTTTTTTTTAGTAATCAAACTCACCCTCTTCACTTTCTTGCCTCCTCAAACATGTTGTTGCAAAATACTCGACTTTTCCACATCAAAAACAAGTCACAAGTCACCGATAGCTTTCCTTCAAGTCTTCCTTTCCCTCACTTGAATTTAATTACTATAAGTTATAAGAATACATCACACACGTCCTCTTCTTCATTTATAGCTTCGTGAATTTCAAGCTTCTTCATGGCTTTAAATTTCATTTCCTTTGATGAATGATTCATTGTTGCTTCCAACTTCACACGCATCTCATATGGGACCAACTTTCTATACAAATCATCAAGAGATAACTTTGTAAGATTCCCTTCTTCAAGCAATGACGCATTTGGATTGTATAATGGTGGAAATCTCTACAAGATCTGCTTCATGATATTTACATCATCTCATCATTGAGTCCATGAATAGGTCCAACAACCCCGATGATCTGGTTGAAGAAACCATTGGCATTCTCAATTGGATGCATTTTAAATCATCAAATTTATTGTGTATCACTTGTAGCTTCGCCTCTTTCACATTTTTGTCTCCTCCGTAAGCATTGGACAACTTATCCCAAATTTAATTCACAGTTGCATTCTCATTAAATTCATGTATATCTGATTCAACAATGCTCTCAATAAGGCATTTTGTGCCTTTGCATCAGCATTGAGTAATTTTTTGTCCACTTCAATCATTGATAACTCTATAACATCACACACATGAATTCCATGAACAGCGGCAGAGAAAACATCAAACCCGAGAGATCATGGATGTGATCTCGTCCGATTTTTTCAAATTTGATAATTACATCCATCAAATAACAAGACTCCTTTTGTATTTACTACATTCTCTATGTCAACAAACTTCCTTCGATAGATTCACCATGATTGAACCTTATGGCTCTGATCCCACTTATTGCAACCACAACACCCCAAATACACCCTAAGAGAGGGTGAATTAATGTGTGAATTTTTTCACTTTAAACTTCCAACGAATCTTGTTCACACATTTACAAGAACAATTGGAACCTATCACAATAAACCACACAGTCAAAACATACAAAGGGAAGGGGCGGCAATGGTGAAAACACTCCTTCCCTAACAGTGATGGCCGCTAAGGTGGTCCCTCCTCTGGAGGGGGAGGGAACTTCATCGTTCGATGGCAACCTCATCCCTTCTTGCCCTTCTCTAATCCCGATTTCATTCCTCCCTTCCCTCAGATCTCAATTTTCCCTAAAGACCCGAATTTGTTCAACAGATTCCCACAACTCACGTTCTCGCTCTCGGAGCTCACTGACGCATCTTCTCTTCTGAATTTGACGCTGATAGCCCACTTCAAACAGCATCGACCATCGGTGGATGCTTTCGACCGGCATATCTTCGGTTCTTGGGGATTACAAGAGTGTGCAACGGCCTGGGCAAGAGTCCCCCGAAGCTGTAACGAGTCTTGTTTCTTCCTCTCCCGATGGACCTCAGACTTTCACATGAATCGTGACACCCCGAAAATGGCAGTTTGGAACCAAATCTGTGTGCCACCCAATCGCTCCAAGAATTTGTTTTGAGGTTGATGTCTCAAGATCGGTGCCAGAATTTGTTTTGATCACCGTTAGGGAGGAGTTCCGCTATAAGCAGGCTGTTGTTTTTGAATTGTGGAGTGACTTTTGTTCTTAGTGTAAAAGATTGGGCCATCCGATGGAGAAATGTAGGTGTGGGATTATCAATAACACGAAGATGGATACGGTGCTTGTCTCTAGTGGTAGGTATGTAGAGTATGCTCCTGATACATCTCTAATTAAACAAGCCCAAAATGTTTGCGGTAGTGATGTGGAGGCAGAGGTCATTGGTTCACATGAGGACAGGGAGTCATCGAGGGGAGATCTATTTGATGGGCTTGCAGCGGATCATTTGGCTCCAGATGAAACAGTCAAAGACATTAACTCTCAGAAGGGGGCAAAGCTGCTTATTCAAGACTCGGCTGGTTCTGAAACGGCCACCTCTTATGCCCAAATGGTGAAAGGCAAGGGTAGGGATGCTATAGAGTTGTCTGCTCACAGGCTAAGGGAAAGGGAAGATCATGTTGTTGGAGATCCACTACAAGGGTGTTCAATGCATATTGAAAATGTCCGCATGGCACAAGAAGAAGCTGTTGGTGTCAAGCAGAAGGTGAACACTGGAGTTAATGTTTCCAACATGTTCCAGATGTTAGGCGATCTAGACTCAGGGAAGTTAGATGTAGAAGGGTGGGAATCAGCTAAGTCTAAAAAGAATAAGGTCGCTCCATGGAAGGAAGCTAAAGTGGTCCTCGAGGACTTGGTCCACGACGTTCAGCGTCCTTTGAGTGATAACGAAGCTGACTCCAAATTTGATTCGGAGTGCGAAGACCATCATTCATTGATGACTGTTGGGTGTGGCTCTAGGAGTGGTAAACAAGGCAATGCCCCTGAAAATTTCTCGGGTAATAAAAAGAAAAAAGTCAAACAATGCAAAGACTGCTCCAACCTTCTAAAGCCTATGGCCACCGAATCATCCAAGAAATTAAAGATAATGAAGGAAAATGCTAGACCCGACCCAACGGAGGTACATAGTGTTAATATAGGAGGCTAGCAACACCTCCTGGTGATGAGCATGTTGGACTGGTACTTCTTCATTCTTCATTCAAAGGAAGAGTTGTTTGACGAAGATTTCAACATCAATGTTTCAAAGGCAGATGCAGATAGAAAATATGAAAGATCGATCAGAGTTGCTCTTAATCAAGACCAATCATAGTGGATCAACAAACAAGACCGGATATTAGCACATGGAATCAATGAAGGGAAAATTAATTTAGATGAATATATCCAAATTTAGGACAAAATGACCAATCATTTTGAAGATCTCATCAAGAACAATCCGAAGATGCAGGTAACTTTGGTGCAATGGGGTGTATAGAGGGTGAGTAACTCTAATAATCTTAGTTTTGTTTGCAATGATTTTGTTAGTTCCTTCTGTGTTCAACTTTAATCTTGGCATGTTTGATTGCCCACTTTTTCCTCAAAAGTGTTTTGATAATAAAAATTTAAATTTAGTAGTATTTGGTTCACCACTAAAGGCTACATCCAAGGAGCATCCATCAACAATGTATCGATGTACCAAAATCACTATGCACTATAGGTGATAGCAAGGTTTTGGAAAGACTCACAGTCAATCGAAGGGTCACTCTTATTTTTCCACTTACTACTTTGATACAAGGTATATGAATTATCGACTCAACAGTAGCTCGCAAGAATCACCACAAAAATAAATAACCCCAAATAGTGAGGGTGTCTTCATTGTGCTTCCGCCTCTTTACATCATCAACTCTTCTATCTCAAATTCTAGATATATCAATTTCGTTTTCTCTCCCTTTTCATCTTCTTTCTTCAATAATCTTTTGAATCTTCATCCCTTCAAATATGACACTTGTCACACACACCAAAAATGCCCACTAGGTTCATGCAATAATCACCAAGAAACCATCCAGACACTCCTCTTTGGAAAGACTTTGGAATCTTCAAAATAAGAACTACCCCATCACAGTGTGACGCCCTTCATTGTGGCGTAACGTGTTGTCACTATCATCTCCTTCTAAAACCATCACCTATGTGGTGGCGTGACATGTATAATTGTGGCATGATGTTCATCGATCATCACTAACCAAAGTCTTACCAGATTTTCATAGCCTTACCTTGCGGTGTGGCGTCTTCCTCTAATCCATTCTTCATCAATTTTTTATTCATATGCAGCTGCAGTGTGACCTTCTACATTGCGGGGTTTGTGGCGTGGACCCTCTAATGCGGCATGATTTATTATGAAACTCAACTTTCACGAGATATCCATTACAATGCAACATGCCTCCTCATGGCGCAACCAAAGTGGTTACACCATGATCTTGTGCTTCCTTCGTCAACATGCTCTTCATCCTTCTCTAAGCTTTCAACCATTTCCATGACATCACCAACAAGGTCCATTACTAACAAACACAACATTACTCCAGCCTTAAAGCCCAAGTCTTAACATTCTCCAACTCAACTAATTTTGGTCCAACATTCTCCAATCCAAATAACTTTGGTTCCAACATAAATCCATCAAGTTGGTCGTGATCCATTAACCAACACCTCCAGTGTATTCCATCTTTCACAATTATGAAGAATCCAAAAGGAGGGAAACTCGAGTTCAAGTGGTCCAAGGCCATGGATACAAAGTACTGTACATATGAAAGACATGCATGATCCAGGGGGGGCAAAAGATACCCTGAATGACTTGTATAACTAAATCAAGGAGGAAAAGTGGCGTTGGATCAAAGAGAGAAGGAAGAAAATCATTGGTGCTGAAATTAGGGAACACAATGTATAGCTCGTAAGAAATGGAGTCCCCAAGCTCCTTTGGACAAGTAGGAAGATCACCGTAACCAATACTAGGACACGTGGATTGATCCCTGATGGTGAAAATATCTATTTAGAGGAGAAGATGCTGATGAGAGAGGGATTCCAAACCCCGACCATTTCAGATATAGCTTAGTTTTACTTTCTGTTTCAGTGTATTTCTTAGAGCTCTCCCCCCATTCTTCTGAAAGCTCCATAGAGAACTAACCACACTGTTGGTCGATTCCGTCAGGGTAGAGCATCATTGTTCTAGAGTCCATGTTCTTTTAAATAATAGTTATCTTGCTATTGTTTTTACTATGGATTTGCAGTGGTTTGAGTGGATGAAGCATAGGCAATCGTTGTGCTTTTGTTCATTCTTCCCACTGTTCTTCAATTGTTGATATTTGTATTCACTCGGCCTAACTCATTCCATATACAATGGAAAGGTATGAAGTAGGTTGTGTAGTGTCGCGCGATAGTGAGCACATGGATGGGAAAAAGTGTTTCAGGTTTCCACTGCTAGGAGCTAACTTCTCCTGTTTCAGAATTGTCCTAGAAGTGTGATCTGAGACATTATTGAGCTGTCTGGTGATTGCTAAGTAGTTCTCTCGTTCACATAGGAAACTAGGACCAATGCACAGTGATCAGTGTGTTGGACCTAGATCTTTAACTCAAAGCAAGGTGAGAGATCTGTGGTGATGGATTACCTCGTTGGAAGTATAAGTGGCCATGAAAGCTTTCATTGTGGCCGGTGATGGAACGAGGTGGTGAACCCCCGCCGGTTCATCTTCACTAACATTTTATTTCATTCACATGCTATTTCAATCACACAACCCCCCTTCCATTTCTCATGCTTACCTTTTAAAACAAAAATATAAAAAATATTAATAAGTGATACAAAAAGAATGAGGAGATTAAGCTTGGCTTCCTTGGAAACCTGAATGTTGCACAATACCACACTCCTTTGGAGTTGTATAGATGCCATTTTGACAGGCTCGTGACAAGCCTCTGTCTACAACACGCTTCAATAGTTCTCCTTTTCAACAATCATGACATGGAGATCCCCGTTATTATATTGTTTTCACTAATTCTTTGAGGCAAGGGATCCTAAATTTCATTCAATACCATGATGACAAACTTCACCAAGTTCCTCTAAACTTTTCCAAGTGCAACAAATTAACTTTAATTCATTTAAATACATCAATGTTAAGTATAATCAAGTTATTATTCAACTAAAAGTTAACAAAAATGCAAGCAATGATACAGCACAGGGATACAGAGGGATCACACAATGATACAACACAATAATACTACACGGGTGAATGGGTCCTAGTGGGACCCATTCACTGTGTGCTGGCAGACTGGGCCCTCCATCATGGTCATAGAGGTCCATGGCCATGGAGAAGATGATTATCGAACAGGAAACGCCAGAATCAAGACTTACAAAATGCTTGCAGTGTTTCATCCAGGACCTTTCTGCTATAATCACCTGTGAAAACGCAGTTTCCCAGCGGACCCTTCAACAGCACCAGCCTCAGCAGCCCATCAGCCACCTTCTTATCAACCTGCCATGCCACCAAATATATCACCAATGGCACAAAGTGACTTGCAACAGTTTTTAACTGAATGCCATTTACCGCCATCACAGATTTGAACTTCTCAACTGTCATCGACTCCGGAGGGGCCAATGGTAGCTTCACCTGCTGTAGTATGTCACGAAGCCGCTTTCCAATTGAGGCTTCAATCCAACCAAGGCGGACCGACATATCTGCAGCCATAACCTGTTCACCAACACCAAATGAAACTCTTGGATAGTGAAACGGCAAAGGCATATAGTAGATATGATACCATGCCAGCTGCGACAGCTTCTCCATGAAGCCACTGCCCATAGCCACACCCAGTTTCTATAGCCTGAAATATGGATGAGATGGTAAGGTACTGACATTAATGAATGAACAAACAAAAAGAGATAAGCAGCGGCCACACAAAACATAATTGCAGAGAGATGTGGATTTTAAAAGAATTAAATTGCCTCAGAAAAAGATTTTCCAGGGGGTTATTATCATGTAGAATGATAAAATGAGAGACCCGAACCCCCAAGGTGCTCTCTAAAGGATCCCTTGAGGTTCTTTTATAATGAATATTAAAGGTCATACCGGACCACAAGTCCGATGTGGGATGCAGACTCCAACACTCTCCCTCAAGCTAGGTGTACCTAACTTGGACGTATAAATAAAAGAGACCAAACCAAACCACTGAAAACAAAGCAACCAACAGACTGCAAACACTCCCCCTCAAGTTGGACATACCCAGCTTGACGACAAAACAAGACAAAACAGTATAAAAGAAAAAGGCTTCAAGACTGCTGCTCCCCCTCATGATCGCAGCTCCCCCGCAGGATGATGGATGGATGAAGTTGTCGCAGGCGCAGCAGAGGAACCACACAGACCGGGCCGGTTGACGGAGCGCCAGGAATGTCGCAGTAGTGGGGCCGGTCAATGAGAGGTCGGGAAAGCCACACTAGCACCGGGAAAGCCGCACTTGCGAGGCCGGCGACGGGAGGCGGGGATTCCGCAGAATTGTTGCAGGATATGGCGGCGCCAAAAGGCCCGAATCCAAGGCGGTCGAGGTGGTGTGCCACGGTGGAGGAAGCGCGAAAGTGTGCCGGCAGACAGGGAGGCGGCTATCGGGAGTCGTCGGGAGATGCCGGCGACGGGAGGCGGGGATTCCGCAGGAGGTGTCGGCGAGGAGGCAGAGCTGTCATAGGAGGCCGACGCGGAGGGCGCAGCTTTGCAGAGGCAGCGCGCATGAAAGCGAAGCCAGTTGTTGTTAGGAGTTCGCAGGAGGGACGCAAGGGGTCTGGCCGATGCGAGCAGGTGCGAGCAGAGGAGGCTGACTGGAGGGCGGAAGGCAGGAGGGGTTGGCCGCCTAGGGCAGACCCGGCTGGCCGCAGCGGGTCGGGAGCCGCAAGGATGGATGGGGCCGTCATGCGCAGCGAGGAGGAGCGCTGGGGAAGCAGGCGCCGGCAGGGGGCAGGGATCCGCCGGGAAAGCACAGGGAGGCCGCCTGGAAAATTAGCCCAGAGGGGCGGCGGAAAAAAATAAACCTAGCCCTACATGGGGGCCACCGCCCCCCACGGGGGATAAATTAATGAGAAACCCTATATAGGGGGGAATAAAATGGGAGGGAGGGCTCGAGATTAGGTTCCCTCTAATACCATGTATAATGATAAAATGAGAGACCTGAACCCCCAATGTGCACTCTAAAGAAGCCCTTGAGATTCTTTTATAATGAATATTAAATGCCACACCAGACCACAAGTCCGATGTGGGATGCAGACTCCAACAATATCGTCTCTGATGTTCTATGCAACAAATATAAACCAAGGATAAAGTGTTGTCATTGATGAACATTACGAAATACAGAATGTCCCTGAACCAACAACACTTGATTGACTTTAGGGCACAAACATGATCTCTTCCTCATCACCAAAGACTAAAAACACATCATTAGTTCTTCTCAATTACTCAAGGATATTCTTTATGACTGTCACCAAGACAATCATGAATTCATTAAACTCATCGGTTATATTCGAAGAACAAATTAAGGCAAAGAGAAGATTTTTCAGCAGGGGTACAAGTATTAGTACCCAGAACTCACATGGCCAAAGGTGTGACCTAAGTTCAACGTTGCTCGAAGTCCAGCTTCCTTCTCATCTAGGGATACAATCTCGGCCTTGTTTTCACACGACCGTTTTATGGCATAAGCCAGTGCATGGGGGTCCCTGCAAAAATACCAACAATGAAAAACACATCCATGTTATATTATGTGAAAACATCATGGTAAGAAAGCCAGTGTAGTGATGATAATAGTACTTTTCCTCACAAGTACAAGTGAAAATTTAAGCCCTCTATGGCATTGAAGAAGAAGAAGACGTTCTCATACCTTTCCATTAACGCTTGTATATTCTTCTCTTGCCACTCAAAAAAAGTAGCATCCCTGACAAGTCCATATTTGATAACCTCTGCAAAACCCGATGCAAGTTCCCTATCAGGCAATGTGTTCAATGTGTCAGTGTCTATGAGTACGCATTGAGGTTGGTAGAAAGCGCCAATCATGTTTTTCCCAAGAGGGTGGTTTATGCCGGTTTTGCCTCCAACAGAGGAATCAACCTGGATGGAAAGGGGAAAAGAAACAAACACACAGACATGTTAGACACCCAATGGTGGCCTGCTGTTAAAGACTTAAATAAACATATGTCTTTTAAGTCTGATGCACCTGTGCCATAACAGTAGTTGGAACTTGAATAAAATTAACACCCCGGAGGAATGCAGCAGCAGCAAATCCACACATGTCACCAATCACACCACCACCAAGGGCAACAAATGTACAACGCCGATCCAATCTAGACTCAATCGCCTTGTCAAATACTTTCATAAGAGTGTCCTGTGGAGCCATAGTTGTAAGTTGCTGTGATCAACAAACATCACATGGAACAACAAACTTTAAGACCCTTACCATGTTCTTGTATTGCTCTCCATCAGGTAAAATCACACTCTCAACGGAAACATGAGGGTTTTTTTCAGTTAATGCATGAACAACTTTATCCAGATATATTGGCGCAACAGTGGAGTTGGTGACCACAAGAACTCTTTTGCCATGAACATGCCTGTGTAGAAGCAAGTATTTTAATGATCGATATATGTATAAAAAGCTAAGCATGATAGCTGTTAAAGAACACATGTAAGTTTGAATTGAAGCCTCCCGTCGCATTGGATTTCTTATAATGAAAAGACTGCCCCGGGCATGCACCCCCCAACCCTTCAGATTCATTCATCTTCTGTATAAATTTTGAAAATTGATTTTTTTGCCCCTTCGGCACTACGCCTAAATCGAGAATTGGGTCTTTTCTTGAGGGGTAGGGTGGTCTTAACATTTCAGAGAGACGTTATAATTGTGCAGAAGCAACGAGTTTTGGTTTCATTGGCGGCCTTGAAATTCGCAGACAATGACCAACACATACGTACGTGAATAAGATACACCAAAATACCTCTGAAAGAGGGTGGGTTGATCGAGAAATCCAGATCCAATGTATATCGGATAGCTACGGTTCCCCAGATCAACTTCGACGATCGTCGGCGCCCCAAGGTCATCTTTGGTTGGCGACTGATCCATTACCGGAGCAGAAGTCGCATAGCCGCTAGATTTTATGGAAGCCACATTCAACACAGAGACGCCGATGCGAGTCGGCCGAGCCAAACTCGGAGAAACGAAGGTGGATTGAAAAGGGAGTGCCCTGTTGTTTCTGAAGCATGAAGAGGTGTGCCTGGAGAAAGAGTGAACGGGTGACGAAAGAGAAGAGGGGGAACGTACAGTGGAAGCCATAGGGAGAAACGATGTGTGAGCAGTGCGAGGCAGTGCCGTTGAAGAACACGGAGGAGGTTGGTAGCGGGGTTGGTGGTGCGTTGGGCGGGCGGATCGCAGCGGGTTAAAAGAAAAAACAATACAGGTTCTTAATTCCAGTAAAGTACCAGGCCCTTGTTAAATCAAAATGCATATGATTTCATTTGAAAATTCATAATTTTTTTAATTTTCTGTTGTCATTTTTAAATTTTTTGATCCCAACTGTTTTGACCCTAGATCATCGTTTTCCCAAAAAAAAATACATGATAGGTGATTTTATAAATAAATTAAGAATTGTTATAAATAAATATAATTATAGAGATCAACAACCTCATATTCTCCATCTCCCATCCATGACCATATGATGCTCGATTTTATATTTGATGTGAGGGCTAAGGATGATCTGGTTCCTTAAACTTATATTTTTTTTAATTTTATTGAACCTTATCACTAACATTAGATTAGTGAATAAAATTGTGAACACGAGACAAAGCTTGAAAATGACTCAGTTGGAAATTATCACCCATGGGATATCGTGACATCCATATTAATTATATTATATATTTATATCACGGTCTTGTTGTGAGAATGGGTGCCCTAGACCCAACTCGAACTTGTATTTTTAATTACCATTGTTGACACTCAAAAACGTGTCTAGGATGGAACGAGGAGGAAGACCGGACGAAATAAGCGATTTCGGAGCACAAGATGTGTATTCAAAGACTTGGATAATAATGTAACAGTTTGTGCCCTCTTGATCCGTTACTTTGTCGGTTTTGGGTGTTAGAGGTGTTCAGAGGAGTTTTCAGGAGTTTTCGGTGGAAGTTGGAGGTGCAGCAGAACTGCTGTAGGGAATACACATTGTGTAAGTGTATTGCACGATGTGAAAGTTGGTTTCACGGTTTGTTCAGGAATGGTTCACGACGTGTAGGTTTTCGAGGTTAAATAATAAAAAGGCAGCGCATTTTTCGATAGAACCTGGAATTCTGGGATTACACGACGTGCAAGGGGATTACACGTCGTGTAATTCCCCTATGATGTACAGTTTTAGAGGTTTCAGTCGCTCAAGTTATTCCTCAAACCCTACGGTAGCACCTCCCTCTCTCGTTCCGGACGATCCAACGACGCCTTCCTCGAGTGTTTGAGATTCCTTTCGATGAGGATCGATTCTCGAGCTTCCATCTTCGATCCACGATGAGTTCTCATCTCGTTCTCATGCATTTCCTTTTGTTCTTCTTCGGGGTTCCGCTGCGGTGGTGTTTCTTTGGTTTGGGGAGTGTTTGGGTTGTGTTTTTGACTACCCTTCGGGGCGGTATCGGTTGATATGTGGTTTCTCATAGTGCGGTTGTGGTTTGCGGACATTCTTCTTTGCTCTGCGGTGCACAACAAGTTGAAAAGTTTCTTTGAGGTAGGGTTTCCCTCATTTCTTTTTATTGTGTATCATGCGGGAGGAGTTTACTTTTGTTTATCTATGGATAATGGTTGTGCCAGCTTAATCAAAGATAAAGAAATTGGTTAAATTGAAATTGAAGGGTAAAGGGGTATGTTTCGCATGTCTTTACACCCTTGATATGATTGTGATATTGTGGATTTTACGGGTTTGATGCCCCACTAAAAATCATGGTCGTTAGGGGCTTTATTTGCACTAGATATATGTGTTGTGTTTGCTGTTTTGGTTGTGATTGTTGTGATATCACCTTAAATGGAAATTGGTTAATTACTTATACTTGGCTAATAAAATGGTTTCCCCAGGATTTTGGTTTGTGTGATCACACCCCTAAAATACAGTGGAATGTGATAAAATCCCCTTTGTAAATCTGTAAAAGAATTTCGATGTATTGTGATGTGTGGTCGTGCTTGTGGGACGACGGTGTGTGATTATAATGGGGTGTGGGGTGAAATGTGGTTGTTTGGACGTGTTTTTAGGGTTGTGATGTGAGATTGTTGGGGATGACAGGTTGCTTGTGATATATGGTTTCTTTTTGTTAGATGCTCGAGTAGTGATGAAATAAATGAATGTTTAATAATGTTTGAAAGGACATGGGTTGGTTTGGTTAATGATATGGAAATTTGTCAATGGAAAATTTAATGATGGGTTGTGTGGATTAAATGTGGTTGATGCAAAATAATAAAATGAATGAGTGTTAAACGTGGAGAAAACGTGAAGCCACATCAGATTATCAGGGCTCTTTACCTTCTGAAAAGACCGTTGCAGATACTAATAAATGCATTTAGAGGTAGCAGAAAAGTGGGGAAGTCACGGGTCAGTTAGTGATTTTTCTATAAACCCCTAGGTTGGGCTTGTGTGCTTTTCTCTCTATATATGTATATATTGTATATTCTTGTAATTTCTATATGCACCCCCATGTTGAGCACTATGTGCCGAACACCCGCATCGTCATGCGAGAGGTTTCTTTCCCAACATCCTGATGGGAGGATGGATGACTGGCCACCCACTCTTCCCTGCTCCCTCTTACAGGCGATGAAGACCCAAGCTTCTTCGAGCATGATGTGATGAGATGTGGTATCCCTAGTGTCTTCGGGATGAGTTGTGATGTGGTGTCCCAAGTGTCTTCGCGATGAGTTGTGATGTGGTGTCCCAGGTGTCTTCAGGATGAGTTGTGGTGTGCCTTCCCAAGAGTCTTTGCGATGGGATGTGATGTGTTGTGAGGCTCAGGTGTGTGTGGGCAGAATGTGTTGTAAGGACTAGGTGTGTACGGGTGTGATGTGTTGTGAGGCTCGGATGTGTGCGGGCGGGGTGTAATGTGGTATATTCGAAAGAGGTGGGAGCACCAGGATGTCTTCCATTGAGGTGTGAGAGCGGCTCATCAGTGGGGAAGTGGTGCGGGGCTGTCACGACCTGACCCGTACCGGGGCTCGAGCCGCAACTACCCCAAGTCCGCCTCCACAGGCCAGGGGGTGACGACTAGCGCCGAAGTCACAACAACCTAGGGGAGGCCTTTGCCTAAGAAACTGTACACACACACACACAGTAAACTCAATGCAAAAGTGCAGAGAAAAGAAAGCAAGATACAACACTGCTACAAAAAGGGGAACCAACATACATGCATCGACCTCTAACCAGTACAAAAAGTGCTGAAAAGTACTGACAAGTAAACTGACTAGTAAAAGGGGCAAAACACGCGCCCAACTAGAAAAGTGCCACAACTCGACAATAGGTAAAACAAAGGTAAACCACCGGTGAGTCTCGCACCCAAAAAGTCCTGCTACGACCACTGAACGCAGCCCAAGCTCCTGTGTCCTCTACGCTCCTCCGTAGTCTCGACCGGCCTGTCCGTCGTCTGCAAGGGCACACCAAGTGCGGACAAAGCCCAAGCAGGGGTGAGTATAAAAATACTCAGTAGGATGCCCCGAAAGCTTGAGGGAGCAACAAGGGAGGTACTAAAATGGTGAGCAGTAGACAGAGCATAGAATAGTGTAAGAGTGAAAAAGAGAGAGAGTGCAGCTCAACCCAACAAAAGAAAGGAAGCAGACTCGTCCAGATGCAAGGAGCTAGAGACGGTGAGAAGACGAACTTCTCGTTGAGTCTTCGCAGCTTATAGCAGGAGAGTAGACTCATCCAACCAAGAGGAGCTAGACACGGAAAGCACGTGGCATACCCCGCGTGTCTTCGCCCCTCCTAGAAGGAGAGTAACTGAACCCGAGGAGTGGGAACAACAACAGGGTGTGTATATATATGCTCAACGAGAAACCCGGATGAGTGTGTAAGGGGATCTCTATCTCCAATCTCAGCCCAAGAAGAGTCACCAACAGTTCAAAGGACATCCAACACTGAACCCAAATGTCCTGCACGTCAACCTAGGAGGTACAAGTCAAAGGGGCACAATTACTGCACCTTGATACTATCCGATTTGGGTGGCACTGACTCGCCCACACAACTTTTAGGTCGCGACGCAAGGATGCATCTCGGTGGGAAAAGCACCCCTCGTTCTCGTATCTCCTAAGGTCACGTCAAAGCTGTCATATCGCCGATCCGTACAACCAAGGATCTCACTCCGGTAGTCACGGAGAAAAAGTCACCGACTAACCTCATAGATAAGGACTGAGTCTGAAATTCCAATGGGTGACCCACTGCCCAGCCCGACTGGAGGGTAAACCTTGATAACACATCGAGTGACTCACTTCCCAGCCCCACTGGAGGGTAGACCCTAATAAGTCGACAGGCGACCCACTACTAGCCCTGCTAGAGGGTAGACCTGGAATAAATCAGCAGGTGACCCACTGCCCAACCTTGTTGGAGGGTAGACCCTAAGAAGTCGACATGTGACCCACTTCCCAGCCCTGCTGGAGGGTAGACCCGGAATAGGTCGACAGACAACCCACTGCCTAGCCCTGTTGGAGGGTAGACCCGGAATAGGTCGACAGGTGACCCACTGCCCAACCCTGCTGGAGGGTAGACCATAATAAGTCGACAGACGACCCACTCCCCATCCCTACTAGAGGGTAGACCCGGAATAGGTCGACAGACGACCCACTGCCCAGCCCTGCTGGAGGGTAGACCCTAATAAGTCGACATGCAACCCACTGCCCAGCCCTACTGGAGGGTAGACCCGGAATAGGTCGACAGGCGACCAACTGCCCAGCCCTGCTGGAGGGTCGACCCTAATAAGTCGATAGACGACCCACTGCCCAGCCCTATTGGAGGGTAGACCCGGAATAAGTCCGATAACTCAACACTGCAACTGACATCACTGGGTTTCACTAACAACGCCATCGTGCGTTGGTTCGGAGTGCGTCAAAAGGGATCTCCTTTCAACACCCTTTCATATTTCCACATTTAATAAGATCTTAAAGGAGGCTCCACAGGCCCAAATAGATCACATTGTTGCAAATCTCGTGGAAAAAACACGCGAGATAGACTACTTACTCGCTGGAAACGGCTCCCGGTGGAAAAGTTATTCAACATTGCTTTATACCCATACGACGTATCGTGGGGCCCACACCTTGGTCCTGGAAGAGGTCGGGCAAACCATGCCAACGCGATGCTCTCAGAAAAACACGCCAAAACGACTACTCATACGCCTTAAACGGGTGTCAGAAGAAAAAGGCGCAGTACGCTGCACACAACTTAGGAGACGGCTCATAGGTCCCATGCCTCAACTCCGGTTTCAACGCCTGAAACCACCCCGGTCAATTTCGCCTCGATGCCAAGGTCATAACGCCACTGACGGCGCCTAAAACAGACTCTGGATGTAGAAGCTGCAATTTCCCATGTTATATGCAAACGGGGCCCCGTGGGGCCCGCACTTCGCGCCCGAAATTAGGCGGTCGGATTGCGTCATTGCAATCCCCTCCGAAAAACACTCAGAAACGAGTACTCAAACACCCCAAATGAGTGTCAGGTGAAAAAGTGGCGTTTCACCGTAAAACGTGCGAACTAGGCCATGTGGGGCCCGTACCTTGTCTCCAACCCGAGCGCTTTGAAAAACATCTCAAAAAGTCCGCACGAGGACTGGAGTCACGCTGCTGCTGACGGCGTGTCAATCAGACATCCCAAGCAGAAGTTAAGTCCGACGCAACAATTAATTATTTACTCACATTGTGTTTCATGCTGCCGAGCAACGAAACCAACCCACAAAGGTTCCGAACAAACCTTGGAAGGATCGTCTCAGCTTCGGGGCCATCGTGCCTCTGACGGTGCGTCAAACGGACGTCCGGCTCGTGAGCCACGTCCGTCGCAACTTTAATAATAATTTATTATTATTAAATTAAACCTCTTCGGGTCACTCGTCTTCGGGCACAAAATCCAAAAACCCCAAAACCCACTTTAAAAAGAGCGCCTCGCTGACACAATTCTGCAGCCGCAGACGGCGCGTCAAACGGACGCGCCGTTTAGGAGATACGACCCCCCGAATGCAAGGGGCCCAAAATGGGCCGGTCCAGACCACCGGCCCCCGGCCCGGTCCAACCCGCCGCGGCCCGCCTCAAACTGCCGGACCCGCCTCAGGTCCGATTCACTAAAGCAGACCGGCCTTTTGGCCGGTCTTGGTCGTGTCGCCCAGTAGGACCCGCGAACCGCGGGTCCCTGCTTCCTCCTCACCCCCGAGGCGCGACCTCGGGGTGCTCCTCCGCTGACCGCGACCGGCCGCCTGCGTCGCGGCCTCCCCTACTCGCCGCCGCTCCGCTGAGGCCCCACACCACCTGGACCCGCCGAACGCCCCTCCGGCCTCGCCTTCCTGCTGAGCTGCACGCCCAGTCGCCGCCTCGCCTGAGCTCGCCGCACCGGCTGAAGCCGGCTCCTCCGCTCGACCAAGCCCCGACGACACCCGATGCGACCACCTCTGAAGCCCGGCTTCACCCCTGCTACACTGCACCAAAGCCCCGAACCACTCCTCGCCTGAGCGCCGCACTTCCGGCCGCGTCTGCTGCCTGACGCCCAAACCTTCACTGCGCCACCCCGAGCTCCGGCCACCGCCCTTGCCGGAGCCGACACTTCCGATGGCCGCCGCCACCGCTCCGGTGACCCAAATTCAAAACCGATCATGGGTTCGGGATCCTTGGGATGAGACCTTCACAGCGCCTGACCCCGATCGTTGATCCGACACCATTTGGCGCGTCTGAAAATTTTGGACGAAGAACGCCCAAGAACGATAAACAAAATAGGGCTCAGGCGTTGGCCGTGTTCGTTCGGCCAATGCCCCAAATTCTAAAAACTATAAAATTCAAAGGTGAAAAAGATGAAGAAATTAAGAAATCGATGAGGGCGCGAAATTTAACAAGAATCCTACCTCGTTGGATCCATTCGTCGTTGGCGACGCGTCTACTCGATCCTGCTTCGATCCACCGGAGTCCGCTCCTCAATCCGGCGAAGAACAGCAAAGAACAGCGAAGAACACTAGAGAGAGAGAGAGAGAGAGAGAGAGGGAGGAAGAAATGGGTCTTCCCTCAACACTTGGTGAATTTATAAAAATTCACTAAAACTCTCTCAACGGGCGCAGATTCTGAAACCTCCAAGCCCACCTATTTTATATCACGCCTAGGAAAAAAACCCAATTTCGAACTCAATGGAAGTCTCGGATTTCAATTCTGATACTTCATTCAAAAGTTATTTAAAAATAATTCCAGTGATAAAAATCATTAAGTGGTCATTTCGAAATGACCATTTTGCCCCTGGGTGACATTTCTCACAGCAGGCCCGCGCCCACAAATTTTACTCCCCGCCTAGGGTAAACAGCATGATCCGGACTCAACGGTGACCTTGGTTTTTTCATCTGAGCAACTATTTGTGAGTTATTCAGGTTTGAGTTATTAAATGAATAATTTGATAATTTAATTATCCATTTAACACACCACCAATGAGCGAGGGGTCCGAACGTCCTACGCCGACTCATTTTATGTCGTGCCTAGGGTAAACACTGCGTTTCAGACCCAACCGTGGTCTCAGATTTCCGATATGATCAACCATCTAATAGATGTCACATTTTCTTTAGTTAACCACGCGTGCGTACTATAAAAACACTTAACATTTTTATATAATTAATTCTGGGCACACCGGACATCAGAATTGCACGCCGTCTGAACGCCCTGCTCTGGAATGATATCAAGAAAATTTTCAAAGTCTCAGAGTCCCAAAACCTGGGTTCTTACATCATTCCCTCCTTCAATCTTTTCATCCCCGAAAAGAAAAATTAGGAAAAACAACTCGGGATACAGAGCTCACACCTAGCTCTCTCGCGCCCAAGAAAACTTGCACATCACCATGCTAACACAACACACAAACTAAAGGGATGGTTATTATAAGGTCTTCTACTCTCGAGGACATGCATATGAATACACACGCACCTCATCAGCTGTGACACATAGAAGACACCGTGCACCCACTCATACTGTTGGGAGGGTAGAGCAAGATGGTAGAAAACCTCTCAACCGTTTGCACGATTCCCAAACGGCCCAAAGAAACCCTGGGGTCTTTCCCAGCCGCACCTCTACTTTCCACGTCGTGACCAAAATCACGGTTTGTTCCTAGAACAAGGTCTCGTGATTCCATCCTTCAGAATACCCATCTGGTGAAAACCCCAAGGATATCTGGTCACATAAGTTTTCATAGTTGGTGCATCACAACTGAGACTCTCTTACACGCTCAACCAGCGAAGGAGTCAGCTTCATCAACTACAGACAAGCTATACCCTCCTGCAGAAACTCCAGCCAACAACGTCGTCTCCGGTTCAAGTCTCTCTGTATGGGGACGCACCTGAGAAACTGGTGGTCTGAGAAAACCACTAAGCGCTCTTCCCAAATATAGTCTCTTCACATTCTTAGGGAAAAACTACCACCACCAGCACCAACACAGGGTTACACCGACGCCCCGCATCACCCTCGGTAACCCCTCGAGCAAGGAGTTAGACAAAAGAGTACCTCATGAAGTGTCTAAAAAGTTCTAATGAGAAAAGTAGAAAAAGACACAGAGCGTACCTCTTATCATCTCTTGCACTGCAGGATTGTAAACAACCACAGCACACAGCCACCCGCGACCCCGTCTGCCAGCTCCCTGAGCCTGACATGGGCCGCCTAGTGGTGGTGGAAGGACCTCAAAATGTCGTCCACCAATCACATTTCTTCCTTATTTCTTCCAACACCACCTCCCTGGGGACCACCATGTCCTCACCTGGGAGTTTTCTTATCATGACACTGCCTCTGTCATGGCGGTGCATCTACCAACTATCTGGAAGACTCAGCACATTTGGTCGAGTAGCCTCACGCCACATGATCTCGCACATCAAAAACATAGCACTAGTCCTCCCTGGGCTATCTTGGTTCTCTACGTTGTCCCCGACCATGTGCCTGAGTCTCATCAAGGGGAAACCTCCGGCATCGAGGCCCCGCTGACGTCCCTCTTCCAGAAATTTCTGTGTCACCAGTGCCTGCTCCAGCACCCTGAGATGGGTGAGGATGCACAAGGGAACTACGCTGGAATGAATCTTCTCTACAGAGATCTCGTTCAAACTTCTATTCTTGGAAGTTTCTATCATGGACCACATCCAAATAGTACCAAGTAAGGTCTGCGAACCCAGTCGCGTACCCAGCCACTACCATCACTCCCCGCTGAAGCTCCAGCAGCCCCCGAAACCGCAAAAAGCATAAGTAGGAGGGGAAGTACTCCTCACGAAATAACTTCTAGAATTCATCCCATGAGAGTACTAACTCATCATGTGTCTGAGTAACCATGGATATACTATGCCAAACTGCGTGGCAGAAAAAGACTGGCTGTCAAAGCCACCATCTAACCTGTCAGTGTCCGAACAAGCCTGAAGAGGTGGACCACCGACTCTAGCCAACCCTTCACTGTCCGAGGGTATGGCTCACCGTGGAACCTCAACAGTCTCCAATGCTGGAACTCACGTAGCGCGCCCAGCCTGCGCTCGTCATCGGCCCTTGCTGCCGGTACTATCCGCTACTCCACAGGTGGTGGTGCTACTACCTGTCCTCCTGGAGAAAGGGTAATCGTATGATGGATCTTGAACTGGGGCCTCATCACTCATGGAATCTTCGTCATGAACTGGAGCTAGTATCCTGGCTGGCTATCATCGTGGAGACATCCTGAATCCGATCAAGGAGTATCATGGTCGAATGAGCATATATATATCAACAATGATGGGGAGCTGACTCAAGAAGGATAATCAAAGACTCAATCCTATATGATGCATGAACCAAATTACCTGCAATAAGTGTCTCAGTGTGCCGAATCGACAAGCGGGTTATCAGGGTCCTCATGAATGGATACGTCAGCCACCGCACCATCACTGGACTCCCTAGCTTGAGAGCTGCTCTCGAGACACGTTGACACTATTGGCCCAAAACTCAATCAATTCCTTTTTAGGGACATCTGAACATCACCCCAAGGAACAAACCACCTCTCATACCACTCTGTCATGACCTGACCCATACCGGGGCTCGAGCCGCAACTACCTCAAGCCCACCTCCATAGGCTAGGGGCTGGTGACTAGCGCCGAAGGCACAACAAGCTAGGAGAGGCCTTTGCCTAAGAAACTGTACACACACACGCAGCCAACTCAATGAAAAAGTGTAGAGAAAAGGAATAAAGATACAACACTGCTACAAAAAGGGGAACCAACATACATGCATCGAACTCTAACTAGTAAAAAAAGTTCCAAAAAGTACTGACAAGTAAACTGAATAGTAAAAGGGGAAAAACACGTGCCCAACTAGAAAGGTGCCACAACCCGACAATAGGTAAAACAAAGGTAAACCACGTGCCCAACTAGAAAAGTTCCCCTCATTCTCGTATGTCCTAAGGTCACGTCAAAGCTATCACATCGCCGATCCGTATAACCAAGGATCCAACTCTAGTAGTCATGGAGAAAAAGTCACCAACTAACCTCATAGATAAGGCCCGAGTCCGAAATACCAACGGGTGACCCACTGCCCAGCCCGGCTGGAGGGTAAACCTTGATAACACATCAGGTGACCCACTTCCCAGCCCCGCTGGAGGGTAGACCCTAATAACTTGACAGGTGACCCACTGCCTAACCCTACTGGACGGTAGACCTAGAATAAATTGGCAGTCGACCCACTACCCAGCCTTGCTGGAGGGTAGACCCTAAGAAGTCAACATGCGACCCACTGCCCAGCCCTGCTGGAGGGTAGACCCAAAATAGGTCAACAGGCAACCCACTGCCTAGCCCTGCTGGAGGGTAGACCCTAATAAGTCGACATGCGACCCACTGCCCAGCCTTACTGGGGGGTAGACCTGGAATAGGTCGACAGGTGACCCACTTCCCAGCCTTGCTTGAGGGTAGACCCTAATAAGTCGACAGGTTACCCACTGCCCAGCCCTGCTGGAGGGTAGACCCGGAATAGGTCGACAGGCAACCCATTGCCCAGCCCTTCTAGAGGGTAGACCCTAATAAGTCGACAGGCGACCCACTGCCCAGCCCTGCTGGAGGGTAGACCCGGAATAGGTCGACAGGCGACCCACTACCCATCCCTGCTGGAGGGTAGACCCTAATAAGTCGACAAGCAACCCACTGCCCAACCCTACTGGAGGGTAGACCTAGAATAAGTCTGATAACTCAGCACTGCAACTAACATCACTGGGTGTCACTAACAATGCCATCGTGTGTTGGTTTAGAGTGTATCAAAAGGGATCTCTGTTCAACACCCTTTCATATTTCCACATTTAATAAGATCTCGAAGGAGGCTCCGCACGCCCAAATAGATCACACCGTTTCAAATCTCATGGAAAAAACACACGAGATAGACTACTTACTCACTGGAAACGGCTCCTAGTGGAAAAGTTATTCAACACCGCTTTATCCCATAAGGCGTCTCGTGGGGCCCGCACCTCGGTCCCGGAAGAGGTTGGGTGAACCACGCCACCGAGATGCTCTCAGAAAAGTATACCAAAACGACTACTCATACGCCTCAAATGGGCGTCAGAAGAAAAAGGCCCAGTACACTGCACACAGCTTCAGAGACGGCTCGTAGGGCCCATGCCTCAACTCTGGTTTCAACGCCTGAAACCACCCTGATCAATTTCGCCTCGATGCCAGGGTCACAACGCTGCTGACAACGCCTAAAACAGACTCCAGATGCAGAAGCTGAAATTTCCCGCATTATACACAAACGGGGCCCATGGGGCCCGCACTTCGAGACCGAATTTTGGTAGGCAGATTGCGCCATTGCAATCCCCTCATAAAAACACTCAGAAATGAGTACTCAAACACCCCAAACGGGTGTCAGGTGAAAAAGTGCCATTTCACCGTAAAACGTGAAAACTAGGCCCTGTGGGTCCCGCACCTTGTCTCCAACCTGAGAGATTTGAAAAGCATCTCAAAAAGTCTGCACGAGGACTGGGGTCACGCTGCTGCTGACGACGTGTCAATCGGACAGCCCAAGCAGGAGTTAAGTCCGACGCAACAATTAATTACTCACATTGTGTTTCGTCCTGCCGAGCAATGAAACCAACCCACAAAGGTTCCTAACAAACCTTAGAAGGATCGTCTCAGCTCCGGGGCCATCGCGCCTCTGACGGTACGTCAAACGGACGTTCGGCTCGCGAGTCACGTCTGTCGCAACTTTAATAATAATTTATTATTATTAAATTAAACCTCTTCGTGTCACCTATCTTCGGGCACAGAATCCAAAAACCCCAAAACCTTCTTTAAAAAGAGCGCCTCGCCGACATGATTCCGCAGCCACAGACGACGTGTCAAACGGACGTGCCGTTTAGGAGATACGACCCCTTGAATGCGAGGGGGCCCAAAATGGGTCGGTCCAGACCGGCCAGCCCTGTCCGGATCACCGGCCCGCGGCTCGGCCGCGGGTCCGGTCCAACCCGCTGCGGCCCACTGGCCACGGCCTGCCTCAAACCGCCAGACCCGCCTCAGGTCCGGTTCACTTAAGCAGACCGGCCTTTTGGCCAGTCTTGGTCGTGTCGCCCAGCAAGACCCGCGAACCGCGGGTCCCTGCTTCCTCCTCACCCCCAAGGCGCGACCTCGGGGTGATCCTCCGCTAACCATGACCGGCCACCTGCATCGCGGCCTCCCTTGCTCGCCGCCTCTTCACTGAGGCCCCACGCCGCCTAGACCTACCGAATGCCCCTCTAGCCTCGCCTTCCCGCTGAGTCGCACGCCCAGTCGCCGCCTTTCCCGAGCTCGCCGCACTGGCTGAAGCCTGCTCCTCCGCTCAACCACGCCCCGACGACACCCAACACAGACACCTCTAAAGCCCGACCTCTCCCCTGCTACACCGCGCCGAAGCCCCGAACCACTCATCGCCTGAGCGCCGCGCTTCCGGCTGTGTCCGCTGCCTGATGCCCAAACCTCCGCTGCGCCACCCCGCGCTCTGGCCACCGCCCTTGCCGGAGCCGACACTTACGACAACCGCCGCCACTGCTCCGGTGACCCAAATTCAAAACCGATCACGAGTTCGGGATCCTTGGGAAGAGACCTTCACAGAGCCTTCCCCCGATCGTTGACCCGACACGATTTGGCGCGTCTGAAAATTTTGGACGAAGAACGCCCAAGAACGATAAACAAAACGGGGCTCGGGCGTTGGCCGTGTTCATTCGGCCAACGCCCCAAATTCTAAAAACTATAAAATTCAAAGGTGAAAAAGATGAATAAATTAATAAATCGACAAGGGTTCGAAATTTAACAATAATCCTTCCTCGTTGGATCCGTTCGTCGTTGGCGACACGTCCGATCGATCCTGCTTCGATCCGCCGGAGTCCGCTCCTCAATCCAGTGATGAACAGTGAAGAACGCCAAAGAACGGTGAAGAACGCTAGAGAGAGAGAGAGAGGGAGAGATAGAGAGAGGGAGGAAGAAATGGGTCTTCCCTCAACACTTGGTGAATTTATAAAAATTCACTAAAACTCTCCCAACGGGTGCGGATTCCAAAACCTCCGCGCCCGCCTATTTTATATCACGCCTAGGCAAAACACCCCATTTAAAACTCAATAGAAGTCTCGGATTTCAATTCTGAGACTTCATTCAAAAGTTATTCAAAAATAATTCTAGTGATAAAAATCACTAAGTGGTCATTTCGAAATGACCATTTTTTCCCTGGGTGACATTTCTCACAGCAGGCCCGCACCCTCAACTTTTACACCCCGCCTGGGGTAAACGGCATGCTCCAGACTCAACGGTGCCCTCAGTTTTCCCATCTGATCAACCTTTTGGGAGTTATTCATGTTTTATCTATTAAATGAATAATTTGATAATTTAGTTATCCATTTAACACACCGCCAATGAGTGAGGGGTCCGAACGTCCTACACTGACTCATTTTATATCGCGCCTAGGGTAAACACCGTGTTCTGGACCCAACCATGGTCTCAGATTTCTGATCCAATCAACCATCTAAGATATGTCACATTTTCTTTAGTTAACCATGCGTGCGTAATATAAAAACACTTAACGTTTTTATATAATTAATTTCAGGCACACCGGACCTCGGAATTGCACACCGTCTGAACGCCCTGCTTTGGAATGATATCAAGAAAATTTTCAAAGTCTCAGAGTCCCAAAACCTGGGTTCTTATAGGGGAACCATATCATCAATGTGATTTATATTATAGTATAGTACTTGGTTTGTGTTATTTGGTGAGCATGCCTTAGTGAGGTTGGGATGGTTAATATACCTTGATAGGTGTTGTTTGGTTCTGCTGTTTTCTCACAAGTGAATTAGTATGCTTCTTTCACATGTGCATGAGAGACTTTAGTTTTCCCACTAAGTATACTTGTATGTTCACCCTAAGTATATATAATCCTTTTTCAGGTTTCTATGAAGATTTCACAGATCGTGCTGGACATTACTAGCTCAGATCCTTGACAATTGTTGTGTCACTATTTTAGCTTTACTTTTGGGTATTTACTTTGGAGATTTTTATTTTTATCCGTTCTATTTATACATGAATGTGTGATGGTTTGGGTTTCTCTTTTATATTATGTCTTGGAGTTATTTGTGGATGATTCATTCTATCTCCCGATCTTGTTCTTATAAAGGGTAATGCCTCCCATATTGTGATATTTGTACAACTTTGGTGCTAGTCACAAACCTGAGGCCTACTGGAGGCGGGACTCAGGGGGTCATTATCTTCATTTCTTCATCACTATCCCAAGAGGGGTATCTTTAGAGGGAGGGGGTCATGACAGAGTGGTATTAGAGGTGATGGTTGAGAGATAGGGTTGAGTTCAGAGTTAGGCACAGAGAGGAATGCATGAGTTAGTACAACAACTGTCACGACCCGACCCAAGTTGGGGCTTGAGCCGTGACTACCCCAAGCCTACCTCCATAGGCCAGGGGTTGACAACAAGTGTTGAAGGCATAACTAAACTTGGGGAGGCCTTTGCCTAAATTACTTTTACACATGCACCCCAAACAACTCAATGCAAAAATGCAAAGATATAAAAAGTTGAAGCTAAAATATATGCATACATATATCCCAAACTAGAGTACAACAAAAGTACTAAAGTAAAAAGGAAAAAATATGCACCTGTCAAAAGAAAACTGTAAAAGAGACTGACTTACTCAAAATGATGGGATCGATACCAAAAGTAACTGTCAAAAAGCTCCTCATCCCAACTTTGGTAAACACCTCTGTTGATCTAGCTTGCTAAACTCTGTTTGCCTCGGGTCCTCCGTGGACTCTGTCGAAAGGTCTGTGGTCAACATAAGACACAAAACATGTTTGGGAAAAGCCCATGTAGGGGTGAGTATAAGAATACTCATTAGACACCCCAAAAACTCAAAATAAAAGGGAGTGATTGAAATGTGACAATCCACTCAACCTAGCTAGAGGGAACCTTATCGAGAGAGAAACTCCATCTCGAATCATCCTTAGTTGTACATTAATGGTCAACTAAGTCAATGAAGAAGACCCAATAAGAGAGTAAGTAAAAGAATTTGTCCCATAACTCAACCTAATAAGAGAGTGAAAGCAAACTCATCCAAACACAAGGATATCAACACGGTGAGAAGATGAACTTCTTGTCAAGTCTTAACTAGCTATAATAGAAGAGTGGACTCATCCAACCATGAGAAGATAAACACAAAAATCATGTGACATACCCTTTTAATCTTCTCCTCCCATGGAAGGAGAGTAACAAAAAGTAAGGTATGGGCACATGATTGGTAAGTATACTCAGTCCTCAAGGGGCGTCAACCCAGAATGTGACAACACTACAAGGGATCCCAGACATCACCTAGATATACTTGTATCAGACTCCAATTCTCATGAGGTTCCGACCTCATAGCCAGTAATAAGATTATACTCGAGACTCTAAAGGTAAACAAAAAACTAGGAGAAAACACTCCACAAGCTCTGCCATCCCAGATGACACCCGTTCGAGAGGTACACTCCACCGAGAACAACTATATCATTCTGAATGGTATGTTCGAGAGAATATGCTCCATTAGGAACAACATATACGGTCCATCTCTAGTTCACAACACCATAGGTTCTACCATCGCTAACATGCACCCTGCGCAAAGCTAAATAAACCAGGTGGAGAGGCCCACTCCTCACCACTACCCCACAGTTGAGGGAGCACTGCTCTAAACCATGCATCATGTGCATCTTCTCTATGAGAGGAAACATAGGGACCCACACCTCGCCACTGCCCCACATTTGAGGGAGTACTATCTCCTAACTAACCTGTGAAACCTCTGTCACTCCTTTATGGAGTGGTATGCACCTCAGTTCATTGAGTGAGCACTAACTCCTAACCAGGTATCATACATATCAAGTAAAGAGGCTTTCTCCTTGGATCTATACCCAAATGAAAAGGGAGATCCAACTCCAATGGAGGATATGCTCCCCGCTACAACTCATAGACAGGAGAGTGCTACTATATAGATTAGGACACACACCTTGGAAGGACAGGGGAGTGATACTCAAAGAAATGAGGACCCACACCCTGGTATGATAGGGGAGTATAACTCCGTAGATTTAGGACCCGTACCCTGGAATGATAGGGGAGTGCTACTCAAAGAAATGAGGGGCCAAACCCTAGTATGACAGGGGAGTACCAACCCCCGGCTAGAGGACCCACTCCCTATAATGACAGGGGATTATTGTCTCTTCCATAACATCATGTATAGAGGAACCACACCTTGGAACAATAGGGGAGTTCCAACTCCAAGGATAGATGACCTACACCCTAATCCGGTAGGGGAGTACCTGTAACATCCCAGGTAAATAAAGAACATGACATTTTTCATATTTATTAATATTTGTGAATTGACTATTAATTATACTTTAAAGGGGATCCTATGTTCAATGGTGTACCCGATACACAATAATGAGTTTCTTTGAAATCTTACGTTGCACACTAATAATATAATATTATTATTTTAAATGGAAATTAACTCCTAGCCATTGTATTGGTGGGAATGAAAAAAACTAAATACAATATGATTATACATGTTTGTTAAATGTTTTTATATTTATCCAATAAAAGTTAGAGGCTTAAAATGTGAATGAATCTAATTTTAAGCATACTTTACATTAAAAGGTCGATTTACCGCCTTTTAATGGAAAACCCTATTTAAAAATAGTTTTAGTCACTTTAATCCATTCTATTTGACCAAATAAAATTCTTTTTTATAATGAAGACATTAAAATTTACTTTGTGTAAATTTTTGGAATTTTTCTGATAAAGTTCATTTTTTAATGAATAGTGAAAAATATTGTATTTTAATTCAAAACTGTGTTTTAATCTAATCTATTTATATGGTTAGATTATATTTTTAATTGGTTTTAAAGTTTAATTAGAATATATTTTTACCATTTAATCCAATGTTGGTCATTGGAATTTATTTCACTTTGAAATTGGACATAAACAAGTGTCAATCTTTTGATAATTATTGTTTCTTAAAAACACGCTATTTGTTTTAACAACGGGAATTAATTTTAAAATTAATTAATTCCACTTTTATGTTTTGAATTTGGTAAAATAGACATCATTTTTGAATTAGTAATATCAAATAAATCTTAGGCTTAATTTTTGGTATTTTTCTGAAAAACTTCAATTTTTGATGAATAGTGAAATCACTTAGTAGTAGTTTAAAAAACTGACTTTTTCATTTAAATGAAATTTTACCGCTTTTGTGAATTGAATTTCAAAAATCCGACATACATGGTTGTTATCAAAAAGTAAAATGTGGTTCAATAAGATGAAAATATTTTCTGATGAATAGTAACTTTTGACTTTTATTTACCGCGGTTAAAGGTAAATAAGGTAATTCAAGGTAAAAAGAATATTGTAATAATTCAAAATTACCTTAAAACTTGTTCTAACCTTATTGGATGAGTAATGGCCGACCATGGTCATATTTGGGTCGATTTTGGGACCCCATGGAGCCACTTATGAATGATAATGACACTTTAGATTAATTAGTTTAATGTGAAGGCAAAAATGACACAAACAAATATCTTTTGGTAAATTAATTTTTACATGGGGTTATATAAGTTTTATTTTAGACTATAAATATTCATTGAAAATCTAGAAATATTTCCTACATCATGGTATATTTTTTATAATTTTTAGACATCAAATAAATTAAATTACGTATGACACAATAATGATGCAGTGTTTACCTCATTAATAAATGATTTAAATAAATAAGATTATAATGATTAAAATATTATCCAAAATATGTCCAATTCTGATTTTATGATTTTATTTATAATATGAGTCATCTTATCTTCTACTTTAATGATTTTTGGACCTTTATAAACTGAATATCATTATATAATAAAATAATATTTTCACACTTTTCTAAAGAGCCCCTCCTCTCCCTTATAAAATGAGACCACTTATAATCAATTCCACACACCTCTCAAGCATTTTGGATAGTCTAAAATCTACCCAATTAAGCTACCTACATCCATATCCTCCTCATAGAAGCCTTAACTTAGGCATAATTCACTTCAAGAAGTCCTTTTGGTTCAAACCAAAGGAAGTTACCCAAATTAAAGGTAACAGTTCCTCTTAACTTCTTTTCTTTTATTTTACTTATCCAACCCCTAAACTCTTTTTATTACTTTATTTTATAACAAAAACAATATCCTAAAAATACTAGGATGTTTTTATGAGAAGTATTTTAACTAAACTTACACACACCTCCATCTAATGGGTGAAGAACATACTGTTTCTGTGGATGGAAAACTAACGCCTCATGAAACGATGATTGTTCGATTATCTCCTACCACCTATCATAGTGGCCATTAAGATGGAAATGTATTTATATATGATATATATTATGTTTATATTTTCTTTATGCTTCTGTATTTTACATTTATAGCCTACCTTTATGGTTTCCATTATGGGTAAACAAGATAATTTCATTTGTGGAAGTGCGGACTACCGCCCCCTCAAAGTGATATGACTCGTTAATTCCATATTTGGGATGTATAAAGGATGGAGTTAATAATATTATATATGATATTATACTATAATTATAATATACCTATATAAAATTATGTTTTAATTCCATTAAAATAAGAAATATAAATGAAAGTAGCGTTTATGCAAACGTACGGCTTACCGTCTCCATGAAAGGTGCATTTCATTTTTTAACTCCAAATGTTATGTAATATTATAAATACATGTATATACTGGATATATATGATATATATGATATCTATATCATGAATATTATTCTGGATATAATAAAATTTTGACTATGTGAACAACTTGTAATTATAAGAAGTCTATTTTTGACTCAAGTACCAAATATCGACAAAACGACCATTATTAACTTAAATGATTGCATAATATCTATAACATGGTAATAAGTGATATAAAAAGAATAATAAACTTGAAAAGGTTATTAAGTAAGTATAAATTAACTTTAGTTTATTATTCATGAAGAACAAGGAACAAACAAGTCAAGTCAGACATGAGGTAAGAAATTTTCTTATCTCACTTTTAATTCTATGAGATTTCCATTGTTCTCCACTTGTTCATTGCATGTGGTGTATTGTGTACTTCAATTTGATATATATTATCATGATTCTCATTATATTCATGGTATTCTGTGATTCATTTGGTGGTTATTAACTTTTTTTCATACGACTCAGTTGATTACAACAGGGTAAAGGGTTTCATCTCACTTTTTATTCCCGTAAGATTCATGCTATTTTTGCCACTATTTCCTTTTGTGTGGTGTATGTACTTCCCATGATTGTAATATTTGTGTAATATACTTTCATTTATGAGTATTTACATCTTCATTTTATGATCCTTCTTTCATGTGGAGTATGTTTTGTAGGTTACCAAATCGATAAGGGAACCTTTCACCCTCCTCTTTTTAAAAGACCTTTTTTGTTATGTCTTTTAATTTAAATCTTATTATGTTGGGATATGTTATTATATATACTTATTGATGTAAAATTTATTTCCAAGTGATTATATACCCTTTTTATCTCATCAACTCATTTTCTGAATTTTAAAGTGACTCCGTTAGGCTGTCGAATTTTTACAAGGGAACTTCTTAACCCAATTTCAATTCTTTGGGTTCAACTTGTACTTCTTGAATGTGTCATCCTACAAATATGTGTGAATGACCTATGATTTTTTTAAACTTAATATACACTTATATTGGGGGTATTTATATTTGTCACACATAATTATGTGATTGATTTATCCTTAATTTAAGGATACCATCTTTATAAGGGATTTCATCTCAATTTACATTTCCACTGAGACTTCATTGTTATTATGCACCAATTCAATCTTATATGGTGTACATACTGTCCTTTGACATATTATATCATGAATCAATTTATTCTCATGATATTATAAAGTTCTGATTAAATGTTATTCCTCAATTATTTGTATTCAAGCATCTCACTTTTTGTTAAAAAAACTCTTTAACTAAAATATCGTTTTAAATGTTTTAAAGATTTATTCTTATAAATATTTCTCATTAATGTAATTTTTTTCAAAATGGGTTTTAAGACTTATTTATATTGACATTAATGTTTTAAAATGACAATTCATTTAAAATCTTCAAAGTGGTATATGACACTTTAATTCAAAAATCTATTTTTAAATGGTTTTGAAAATGATTTGATAAAACATTGTTTATTTCAATATCTTGATTTGATATATTGTAATGTGGAAATGTTATCTTTCCTTTATACATGTGTTAAATGTTATGATTATGTTATGTTTATTGGGCATTGTTTACGTATACGGGTGGTTCTATGATAAACCTAGGGCGGGTGAGCCCGAGATAGCTCTCCAATGCATTGAGAAACGTGACGGAGGTAAACGTGATGTTTATCCTAAGAGATTTAGTGAATATACTGTGATGGGTATTCCAAGTGTAACTCCCTATGTATCTGTGATAACTACAATGTAAGTTTGATATGGATTCCATAAGTAACCTTTATGATTTATGATTTGTGTGTGTTATTCATAAATCTTATGATTTCGTAAGGTATGTTATGATTGAAAAGTATGGTTTCATTGATTTGTATTTATTGATGAGCTAATGTTTTAATTCCTTATTTTATAACCCTTACTGAGCTTTTTATGCGCATCCCAAGTTTTTGAAATGTTTTCCACAGGACTTAAATATGAATAGGGTCAAGGATGAGATCAAGGAAAAGTCATGCTATCTAAAACATGGAACTGGACATGTTTATTTTTAAGAGTTTTTATTTTATGAAAAAATGGATATTGAGTAGTAGTGTCTACATGTAATATTCAAGTTGTAATGTAATTGTTCTACTTAATTCTCTAAAACTCTAAACCTGAAAAGATCCTCAATGTGAATTATTCATTTAATTCAATATTATGTAATGATTAAGGCCGGGTCCTTATAGTACTAACTTGTTGGTAGCGTACGTGGTGGTTTGAGGTGGTCTCCGGGTAAGTAGGTGAAGGCGGTGATGGGATCTTGTTCTGGTTTGCGGCAAGGTCTTGCGGCTCTTCGGGATTATGTGATTATGTTGTTGGCTTTCAGTTTTTTGGTTCTAGTTTTGCTGTTCATGATGGATTTAGGTGTTTGAATGCTAGTTTTTCTTGATTTGTTATATGTGTAGGCCTTTGCTGGGCTGCCAAGGTTTGAACCGGTGGTGCCTTTGGTTTTGACGGTGGTTTGATTTCCGTCGGTCTTGCTGTTTTTTGGTGATTTTCTGGTATGACGATGAGTTGTGCTGAGGGTTCCTCCCTCATTGAAATCAGTGGAGGTGTTGTTGCATTGTTGAAGGTTTGACGACGCTGGTTGAGGGTTTTTTCCAATGTCTTAAGCTGCGTTGATGATGATGGTTGTTGCTGGCGGTATGGCTAACGCTGCAGGGGTGTGGCTCGAGGTGACGTTCTGCCCGAGACGCCTTGGTACTCGCGTTTGAAATGATGGCATGATTTTTGAATTTTGAAATTGGATGGTTGAAAGTGTGGTTGGGGTGTTTTTTTGTGATTTGGGTCATTTTGTGTATGGTTACCGGTAACCCATAAACCAGTTTTGAGAAAATGAAAAAAAATGATTTCTAGCCTTATAGTACCGACTCTACCTATACGCCACATATGGAGGACCCACACCCCTGATATTCTAGGGGAGTACCTATTCCATGGATAGAGGACCCACACCCTAGTCTAATAGAGGAGTTCCTACTCTATCTGACCAACAAGTATGGAGGTCTCGTGCCTTAGCACAATAAGGGAGCACTTTCCAACTTTATGAACGATACAGGGAACCTGTGCCATAACCCATTAGGGGAGTACTGATAGTTCCAGAAATCCATCAACGATGACCAACATCGCACGTGTCAACCCTGAACACACAATTCTAAGGAACTCAATCACCACACCTTGATACTCTCCACTTTAGGCAGCACTAACTCGCCCACACAGTTTTAGGTTGCATCACGAAAGTGTTCCTCTTCCCTGTGATTCCAAGGCTTTGACAAACCACACCTCGTACCAAAGAACTACCTAGAGGTAAAAGAACCCAAGCCCACGATGTGGGGAGTTCTGTCTCTACTAGAGAAAAGAGGTAAGGGAAACCCACACCCTGATTCCATAGGGGAGTACCGGTCCCAATGTCTCTCTTCAAGAACCACACTAATATCCAGCATCAGTCAAGCACTGCTAAGAGGAGTGCCATGCTTATCATACTTCATGTAGTAACACCGTCATAGGTAGGGGACCTGAACCCTGTTCCAACAGGGGAGAACCACTCTACCAGTCTAAGGAGTCTAGGGGACCCACATCTTAAAGTGAAAGAGGAGGGTAGCGACCCCGACGTCAACCTATTGATTTACCCCGACCACTGCCCAATATTTGAATCGCTACACAAGCGTTTTGATCTAAAAATTCCACCTCGTACCTCATAGGCCGAAATAGAGGCCACCATGATGTTCTACTCAGAAAAAAACTCAGGATAAACTACTCATAATCCTAAATATAAGTCCCATAAAAGGAGATATAGAAGGAAAAAGATCTCAATGAGATCCACTAGGAGTACACAATGTGCACTAGGGCACACACGACATGTGAGCCCACTTGGACACTTGGTCGTGTATCCGGTATACATGGTTTCCAAACCATTTATGGGTACACAACATGTATAGGAGGTACACAATGTTTCCCTATTCAACCGACCCTGACCGTGTAGTTTAACCTATGCCTGTGTACAAGACCCCATGCCCACGTACTTTGGTCGTGTGTTACTACACAACCATGTGTTTTCACATGGATTCCCAAGCCATGCGCTATAACAACATTTATTGGGGTACTACATGATGTGTAACTCTGGTACATGGCATATAGTGCCCCAAAAAAATCTTCCCCAAATAGGAAGGGATAAACAACATGTGTCTCTGGACTACACGCCATGCAGACCGTAATTACAGTCGAGAATTACCTACAAAAACGCCCGATTCACCCCGATTCAAACCAAAACCCATAGATATACCTACCAGGGAGAAAAAAATTGCAATAGGGCTCTAGAACTTTATAACAATACAAAATGAATGGGATCATGACTAAAAATCAAAACCACCTACCTCGATGGTGAAACACCGAAGCTTTGGATGAAGAACGATGCCTAGATCATTATGGTTCTTGATCTGGTGACAATATGCTTTAGAAATGGAGATTGACGACACCTCACTTATGATTTGGATCATTTTCATCTATTGTCCATGGAGAGGAGTATAGGGGAGAATAAGAGGTGAGACCCTCTTTGGGTTTGGCGCACCAACAAGAGAGGGGGAGTGGTAATTAGGTTAGGTTTTTAATTAATTAAAACACCATTTAATGCCTCGTCAACTCACCTCCAACCAAAAATCATGGTGTATACAACTTTATGTCATGCCTAGGATAAACACAATGTTTCAGACTCAAAGACAGTATCATAAATATGATCCACAAATCTGCATAAGAGTTACTTCTATTTTCAAGTGAAACTGCATGCATGTGAAAAAAATATATTTAATATTTTTAAAATCATCACATTGAGGCTCTCCAGGCCCCAAATTCCAATACCGACTCAGCTCCTAGCTTCAAAAATATTTTTGAAAAGTTTCAAAAGTATTGAATGTCAAAACTAGGGTCTATAAACCACTACCACCATCAAATATTTTTATCCTTGAAAATAAAAAAGACTAGGCATAGGGAATAGAAACTGAGCTCTACTACTGGGACTCTCACTCTAGCGAGCTCACCAAGGGTTCCCATGCTGCCTCTAAGCACACACTTAGGGGAAACACTAAATCCAAACCACTCTCACATATAGATTCTACCAGGAAAACATCATCCAAAAAATGAGCACATGTTCCCTCAGTTGTGATAGGTGGGAAAAAACCAAGCACCACAATCCATCTATAGTCATGGGGTCTAGTGTAAAACCACCTTGATAACCTGACATAGATTCTAACAAACCCCATAGTTTACATCAACCCATGGATGAACTTTCTAATGACCACCTCAAGCATATTGCATTCAATGTTGACATCAAGCACTCAAGGGTACCAACAAACAAGAGGGGGGGGGGGTAAATCATTCAACCTTGAGAATCTAGACACAGAAAGCATGTGGCATACCCCACGTGTCTTTTCCCCTCTTGGAAGGAGAGTAACCCAAACCAAAAAATACCACCACACCCACTAGTGACATCCTATCTAAGTACAGACAGTAGGAAACCAATCCATACTACAGAAACATAGTAGGGTATAACTCTGGTGCCTCAAAATGATTCTAAGAAAGGATCTCCATTGCTCAACCTCACTCTGAGCACACAAGTCAGAGGGACTCATCCATCGTACCTCGATACTATCCACTTTGGGTGGAACTGACTCACCCACAAGAATTTATTCACATCATATAAATGAATCTAGGTGGGGGGGAGGACCTATATTCCTCATGAATTTGAAGCTACATTGAACAACTTCAACGCTGGGTTCTACCAACACCCCGTTTCACCCTAGTTTAAACTTTGAGCAAGAAGTGGAAAGAAAATAATACCCACAATAGTGTCTAATAATTTCTACTGTAGAAAGTAGAAAGGACATAAGGCATACCACTATTCATCCTCAGAGATTCTAGGTCTAAGGCCTCTACAACATGCGGTTGTTCTCGCTCGTGTCCTACAACTCCATAAGCCTGAAATGGAACACCTCTTACTAATATCCCAGTTACTCATCCTCGTCTGCCACCTCACAAAACTCACTGCTCCAAGCGCTACCTCTATCAGGACGGCCCATCATTTGACCCCCTCTCAGCAGCATGGAGGGTCATACAATCTCTAGCAAGATGTCCCTAACCATTGTAAGCATAACACTACCTCTCACGTGGTTGACCGAATCCTTGACGCTGCTCCTACACTACAGGATCACATGCTTAAGTCTGGGCATGGGTATGCCTCCTGTGCCGCTATCCTATCATCCGTCGTCTACCAGCTGTAGAAGTCACCTCAGCCTCATTACTACCACCTTGGGCCACATCCACATGTTCTTCCAACAAGAATATCTCTACTACTAGAGCTCACTCCAGCACTCTAGCATGGGTGGGAATGCACAACAGAATCAAATACACCATAATCTCATAGAACAAGCCCCATTATAAGGTTAGTGATCTGAAAAATGGATCCCGAACCATATCCAGTGAGTATCACAATAGGTCTGTGAACATTGCCGAAAACTTTGATACAGTCATGTTGCCTTGCTGAAGCCACAAAAGCTCCTGGATAAGTACTAATCTCATCCTGTTTGGGTAGAACTCTTGAAGATTTTATTGAACTCCACCTAAGTGAGTGTCACCTCATCATGGTATTTCATCACTAAAATCCACCATCTCCTGGATGAACCATGCAAAAGGATCTCTATTAGGACCACCATCTAATTAGGAGGTGTCCTCACCAGGAAAAAAACTCGCGTGACTACCTCGAGCTAGTCATCCTCTACCTAGGGGTAAATATTACCTTTGTACCTTAGGGATAGTTGTCTCTAGAACTTGTACAATGCACTCAGCCTACACACATACTCATCCTGAACTGTTGGTACAACTAGCTGCTCAATGGGTGGAGGCTCATCTAGCTGACTACCTGAAGGTAACACCTCATAACCAATGCCCTACAATGAATCCTCATCACAGGGTAGATCTCCATCATGATCACGTCTTAGAATCCTATCTGGCTATTTTCATGGAGGCATCCTAAAATTAAATCAAGATGCACCATGATCAAAGAGTATATCTAGGGTTATGACTCAAAAAGGACAGAAAAAACCCAAAAATCAGTCCTATATGATGCATGTACCATTTATTTCCCGTGTGACCAGGGTTCTAATGTACTGAGTCAAAAAGTAGGTTATCAGAGTCTTAGAGAATGAATACACTGACCACTACACTAACATCGAAATCTTTGGCTTGAGAGATAAAATTGAAACATCCTAACACTATTTCTATGCAACCAAACAAAAACCTTTTAAGGGTAAAAGTCCGAACAACTTCCCGAGGAAAGAACTTGCTCTGATACCACTCTATAATGACCCAACCCAAGCCAAGGATCAATCTGTGACTACCCCAAGCCCACCTCCATAGGGAAAGAATTGGAGAAAATCACCAAAGGCATAACTAAACTCAGGGAGGCATTTTACTGAAGTACCTATACGCATACACCCCAAACACCTCAATGCAATAATGTAGATCTATAAAAATATGAAACTGAAATGCATGCATACATCTATCCCAAACCAAATTACAACATAAGTACTAAAGTAAAATGGTAAAAATAGGTGCCCATTAAAAGAAAACTGTAAAAGAGTCTGACCTTCTTGGAAGTAGGGGATCACTGTGAAAAGTAACTATCATAAATCTTCTCATCTTAGCTCTGATAAACACCTCGGTTGATCAAGATCTCTAAAATCTAACTGCCCAGGGTTCTATGTGGACTCTATAAAAATGTTTTTGGTCTTTACAAGATAAAAAAAATCTACGGGAAAATCCTGTACAAGGATGGGTATACGAATACTCAGTAGGGACCCCAAAAACCTAAAAGAAAAGGGAGCGAATGAAAGATGATAGTCCACTTGAACTAGCCAGAGGGAAACCCATTAAGAGAGAAAATCCATCTAAATTAATCCTTGGCTGTACATGTATAGTCATATAAGTCAAAGAATAATCCCTAACAAGAGAGTAAGGAAAAGACTCCATCCCATATCTCAACCCAACAAGAGAGTGAAAGAAAACTCATCCAAACACAAGGAGCTCAACATGGTGAGAAGATGAAATTCTCATCAAGTCTTTGATGACTATAGCAGGAGAGTGGACTCATCCAACCATTAGAATATAAACACGTAAATCACATGGCATACCCCATGCATCTTCACCTCTCATAGAAGGAGAGTAACCAAAAAGTAAGGTATGGGCACAGGAGTGGTAAGTATACTAAGCCCTCAAGGGGTGTTAACCCAGAATGAGACAACACCACAAGGGATCCCAGTCATCACCCAAATATACTCATATCAGACTCCAAGTCTCATGAGGTTCCGACCTCATAGCCAACAATATGATTATACTTGTGGCACTAAAGGTAAACACACAACTAGGAGAAAACACTCCATGAGATCTGCCATCCCAGATGACACCCGTCCGAGAGATACAATCCATCAGGAATAACTCTACAATTCTGAATGGAAAATTCAAGAGAATGTTCTCCATTGGGAACAACCTATACTGTCCAACTCTAGTGCCCAGGACTAGGGGTTCTTCCATCAATAACCTATACCCTACACAAGGCTAAAGAAACCACGTGGAGAGGCTCTCTCCTCACCACTACTCTATAGTTGAGGGAGCATTGCTCTAAATCATGCACCATGTGCATATTATATATGAGAGGAAATAGAGGGACCCACACTATACCACTTCCCTAGAGTCGAGGGAGTACTAGCTCTTAACTAACCCACGAAACCTATGTCTCTATTGTATGGAGTGGTCCACACCTCAATCCGTAGAGGGAGGACTAACTCCTAACCAGGTATCACACATATCAAGTAGAGAGGACCACTCCTTAGATCTATACCCAAAGACCAAGGGAGGTCCAAATCCAATGGAGGAACTACTCCCCACTATAAATAAAAGACAAGGGAGTGCTACTCCATAGATGAGGACATTCACCCTAGAATTATAGAGTAGTAATAATCAAAGAAAGGAGGACCCACACCCTGGTATGATAGGGGAGTACAAATCCATAGATCGAGGACCCACACCCTAACCCGACAGGGGATTACCACTCTATGGCTAGAGGACCCACACCCTAGTATGAAAGGGGAGTAATGACCCCAGGCTAGAGGAACCACTCTCTGGAATAATAGGGGAGTACCAAATCCTCTGAAACATTATGTATGAAGGACCCACACCCTAGAATAATATAGGACTTTCGACTCTAAGGATAGAGGACCCACACCCTAATCCAGTAGGGGAGTACCAACTATACCTATACATCACATATGTAGGACCCATACCCTGATACATCATGGGACTACCTATTCCATGGATAAAGGACCCACGACCTAGTCCAATAAGGGAGTTCCTACTATATCTGGCTAACAAGTATGAAGGAATCACACCCTGGCATGACAAGGGAGCACTGTCCAACTTTACAAACAATATGGGGAAACCACGCCCTAACCCATCAGGGGAGTACTGATAGTTCCAGAAGTCCATCAATGATACCCAAAATCCCACATGTCTAACCTAAACACACAAGTCTAAATAACTCAATCATCACAACTTGATACTATCTACTTTAGGCAGCACTAACTCACCTGTACGATTTTAGGTTGCGTCACAAGGACGCGTCTTGGTGGGGAATGTGTTCCTCTTCCTAGTGAGTCCACTGCTATGGCAAACCACATCTATTCCCAAAGAACTACCCATAAGTAAATGAACATGTTCCCATAATTTAGGGAGTCCGATCTCTACTAAAGAAAAGAGTTAAGGGAAACCCATGCCCTGATGCTATAGGGGAGTACCAGTTCTAATGTCTCTCTTCAGAACCACACCGATCTATAGCATCAGTCAAGCACCACTAATAGGAGCACCATGCTTATCATACTTCATGTAGTAACACCATCGTGGGTAGGGAACCCATGGCCTATTCCAATAAAGGAGCACCACTATACTGGTATAAAGAGTCCAAGGGACCCACATCCTAAAGCCAAAGGGGAGGGTACCAACCCGATGTCAACCCAATGATTTACCCCAACCACTGCCCAATATTTGTACCACCACACAAGTTTCTTGATCGAAATTCACAACCTCATACATCACAATCCAAAACAAAGGCCACTATCGCATTCTACTTATAAAAACACTTAGGATATGCTACTCATAAGCCTAAATCTGAGTCCCAAAAAAGGAGATATAGAATGAGGAAGATCTCAAGGGGATCCACTAGGAGTACATGACGTATGCTGGGGAACACATGGAGTGTGATCCTACCCGAGCACCCAGCCATGTATCTGGTCTACATGGTTTCCAACCCATGTATGGGTACATGACGTGTACAGGTGATACACAACATGTCCCTCTTAAACTGGCCCTTGGATATGTAGTTTAATCCATTCCTTTGTATCAGACCCCATGTCTATGTACTTTGTCCATGTGTTAGTACACGACCATGTGTTTTCACACAGCTTCCCATGCCATGTCCCAAAGCCACATGGATTTTGGTACTACACAATGTGTCAATCCAGTACATGGTGTGTAGTCCCCAAAAACCATTTTCCCCAAATAGGAAGGGATACACAGTGTGTGTCTCTAAACTACACATCGTGTAGATGGTAATTCTAGTCAGGAATTGCATACAAAAATTCTCAATTTACCCCAATTCAACCCAAAACCCACAAATCTACCTAGAAGGGATCAACAACAATTGTAATAGGGCTCTAGAACTTTATAAAAATAAAAAACTAATGAGATCATGACTAAAAATAAAAAATTCCTACCTCTATGGAAAAATGATGAAGATTTGGATAAAGAACGATCCCCAGATTGTTCTGGTTCTCGATCTGGTGATGATCTTATTTATAAATGGAGATCGATAATACCTCTCTTTGATGATTTGACTCATTTTCATCCGTCGACCAAAGAGAGGAGGAGAGGAAAGAATGAGTGGTGTGACCTTCTTTAGGTTTGGTGCACAAATGAGAGAGGGGGAGGGGTAATTAGTTTAGGTTTTTAATTAATTAAACCTCCATTTAATTCCTTATCAACTCACCTCCAACCAAAACTCCCAACACAAACAACTTTATGTCATTCCTAGAGTAAACACGACATTTCTGACTCAAACGTGGTCTCAAAAATATGATCTGAGACTCCACACAGGAGTTACTCCTATTTTCATGTGAAAATGTATACACATGACAAAATATATTTAATATTTTTAAAATCACCATGTTGAGGCTTTCTATTCCTCGAATTACTATGCCAACTTGGTGCCTAGCTTCCGAAATATTGTTGAAAATATTCCAAAGTATTGCAGTTCAAAACTCATGTATCTAAAAAAATAGTGTTAGTTGAACTTGGTGCGTGACATAGGCCAGAGAGACCGGCTAGGACATGGTATTTTAGGGGACCCCATGATCTATTTCATGGAATCTGAGCCTATTGAACGACCAAGTGAGATGAGAGTGCTTGAAGGGTAAAGACCTAGGAGAGGTACATGTATCATAATGACTTGTGTTCTTGTTTGAATTGTGTTGTTTTTGGAAAGTTAAAATGGAAAAAATGAATTAAATGGATTAAAGTTAATTAAAATATATCATAATAAAAAATACATACCATTAGGCTTAGGAAATACTTGATCTATTTCATCTATGACTCCTGGTCATAGTTCGTGTGTGGCTCAGAGAATTGAGGTTCATCAGGCTAACCCGGTTGATTGCTGTAGGGTTGATCCAGTTGAGGAGGATGATCAGTGGAAGAGGATGTTGTGTACTTTCTAGCATTAGACTTTGGGTAAGTATGTGGTTAGTGTTTTAGACATGGAGACATAGAGTTTTCTAGAGGATCTTGAGATCTATTTTAGTTTGATCCAGTTCCCAATGGGGAATAGGTCCTTCCAGCGGTTAGTCAAATTCAGGGAGCTGTGCATTAGTGGTGGATGTTATATCTTGGTGAGTGTAAGGAAGCTAATGTTTCATGGGTTGAATTTCATTAGGAGTTTTAGGCAGAGTTCCTTTAATCGACCATGAAGGGTGAGAAGATATAGGAGATACTCTACCTTCAGTAGGGGTATGTCTATGAAGCATATTGGGATCAAGTTCAAGGACCTTCTATGCTTTTACTCTGATATTTTTCGAAATGATGAGTCCCGAGTGAGGAATATTGAAGACACACTCTATCCTTCGATCCAGTATGTGATTATTCCTTTTAAATTGCCAACATATCTAGAGGTTCATAATATGGTAGAGGTGATCGAACAGATGCACTCGTGAGGAGTTTTTCCACAAAAATGGAACTAGTAGGGTTCCTCGAGGGGCATGGTTGTTATTGGTAGGTCTTAAGTGCTTGGTCCTTCAAGGTTTCGATGATCTAGGAGTCGACCTTAGTGGCTTCCCTTTTGACCTTCTGGTTTCTATGCCTTTCATGTGGGGTTGGGACTGATGTGTTTATTATTTGGGGTTCACAGCCATCTTTAGAACCAATGCCTAGTGGCTACTCGAGATATATTTGTCCAAGGCGAATAGGTTCAATGTAAGAATCAATAGTAGTTACTAACGAGGCCATTCCAAAAGAAAGGTAAGTAAGATTATGGTCCATCTAGGGTAGATGGATCATGTAGAGTCCGATCTTAGGATGTTCCTCGAGATCAAGGACCTCGACCTAAGCATGTTCATGGAGGTGGTCATCAATAGAGAGGTAGGGGAGCTGGGTGTGATCAGTTGCATATAGTGGAGGAAATAATTTCAGAGGAGCCAAAAATCATCAAAGGTATGATCAATTTGTTTAGTAACCCTGTTTGTGACTTGTTTTATTCAAGAGATTCACTCTCCTTTATTGCAGCCACTCAAACCCATACTCTGGGACTATATGTAGAGAGTATTCTTGTTCCCCTGGTGTAGACTACACGAGTTAGAGGCCATACCAACTTGTTTGATGTGTGTTGGGGGTGTAGAATGATGATGGGGCCACATCAGTCCAATGGGGATATTTTCTTACTATAGATGCAGCCATATGATGTCATTCTCAACATTGAATTTTTGTATTTTGTATGTGCTGTTATTGACTGATTCTGGAGGAGAGTCATGTTTTCAAATGTGGATGACCAATGTGTGGTTTTCTTTGGTGAGATGGGTTTTTGGGTGGGTAGTCAGCATGTTAAGACCTTTGTTTACTTATTGGATCAGTTGTCAGTGGAATCAGTGGATGCTGAGATGGTGGAGGTTCCCAGGATCATTGGGGAGTTCCTAGATATTTACCTTGAAGAGGTTGTGACGCTACCCTCTCGATGTGATGTTGAGTGTGGGATAAACCTACAGCCTAGTGATTTTCCAATTTTGATGGTTCCTTATCAGATGAAACCCTCTTTATTACAGGAGTTAAGGATTCAGATTGATGATCTGATGCATAAGGGTTTTATTCAGCCTAGTGTGTCACCATGGGGTGCTCTAGTGTTGTTCTCCAAGAAGGAAGATGGTAGTCCAAGGTTGTGCATAGAATACCAGAGGTTGAATCGGGTGACGATAAAAACTGTTACCCACTTTCAAGGATAAAAGATCTTTTTGACCAGCTGAGAGGGGTGAGTTGGTTTTCTAAGATCAATCTGTGGTCTGGATATCACTAGTTGAGGGTGAATGCAGGCAATATCCTGAATAATGTCTTTAGATCTAGGTATGGGAACTTCAAGTTTGTAGTAATTTCATTTAGTGTTATGATTAAACCAGCCATGTTCATGGGGATTATGAACTACACATTCCATGAGTTCTTGGATTGGTTCATCGTTATATTCATCAGTGGTATCTTAGTCTACTTGAAGTCAGAGAAGAAGCACGCTGAACATCTCAGAACTGTATTTCATGTTCTTTGATGCCACTAGCTCTATGGAATGTTGTCCTAGTATAAGTTTTTTATGTGAGAATTGAATTTACTTAGGCATGTGGTGTATTAACAGGGTGTGGAAGTAGACCCATCGAAGGTTGAAGTAGTTTTTTCTTGGGAAACACCCAAGAACGTGGTGGAGGTTTATTATTTCCTTAGAATCACATGCTATTATTATAGGTTTGTACCCTATTTATCTTGAGTTTCATCCCTATTAACATCTTTGACTAGGAGAGACCAAGATTTTGTGTGGAGTGATCAATTCTATAAAGCATTCAGTTACCTGAAGGGGAAGTTGGTTATTTCTCCAATGTTATGGTTTACTGAGGAAGGGGTAATGTTTGAGGTGTTTTGTGATGCTTCCCATATTATATTGGGATTCTTGCTGATGAAACAATGGGAGGTGATCTCTTATGGGTCTAGGCAGTTACATCCCCACAAGTGTAACTATTCCACCCACGATCTGGAGCTAGCAGCGGTTGTTTTTTCACTTAAGTTGTGACAGAATTACCTAATTGGGGAGAATTCTTTGGTCTTCATGGGTCACAAGAATATGAGGTATATCTTTTCCAAGCATGACATGAATCTATGATAATGGAGGTGGATGGAGTTTCTTTAGGACTATGATTTTGAGATCTCATACACATCAAGAAATGGGAATATCATAGCCGATGCTTCGAGAAAAAAGTCATAGAATGATGTTGTTCGAGAATATGTGGATTCTTAAAGAGTGATGGAGGAGTTGGAAACCCTATTATTAAATAAAAGGGTGGATGGTGGTAAAGGATATTTATTTCATATGATGGTGTAGTCTTCTCTGATGCAACTGGTGGAGGAGTCTCAATGGGGAGACTCAGGGGCATAGGTGTTTTGTGATCGCGTTGTCTATGGAGAGGCTCAAAAGGGATGGTTAGAGGATGTTCATAACAAAATATTGTTTTTTAGAAGGTTGTTTATTCTTGTAGTGATGCATGATGGATTATTTTGTATGTTTCATAACTCACCTTTGGAAATACACCAAGGAGTTTCCAAAATGTACCATGGATTGAGGACACAGTTTTGGTGGACTGGGATGAAATAGGTAGTGGCAGAGTTTGTGGCTTGGTGTTTGGTTTTCTAATAGGTAAAAGCTGAGAATCATGTTCCAGGAGGTTTTTTTGTAGCCCTTGGATGTTTCTAAGTGGAAATGGGATGACATCTCGATGGATTTCATCAAAGGGTAATCTAGAACTCATGGAAGTTATGATGCTATCTGGGTGATCGTGGATTGGTTGATGAAATTGGATCACTTCTTAGTGATCAAGGAGTCAGGCATAGTGGATGATTTGGATAAGAGGTATGTGGATGTGGTGGTTCAGTTGCATGAAGTTCTGAGGTCCATTTTCTCAGACCGGGACATACATTTTACCTCATGAGTCTGGAGGGGACTGAAACATGATTTTGACACTCAATTATGCTTCATCATTGCTTTCCACCCTTAGAGATATGAGAATATAGAATAGAATATCCAGATTCTAGAGGATATATTGCAAGCATTTGTCTTAAACTTCAGTGGATCATGGGCGCAACAGTTTCCCTTGGTTGAGTTTGCTTATAATAATATCTATCAATATTCTATTATAATGACCCTGTTTAAATATTTATGCATATGACTGTGTCATTCTATGTTGTGCTGGAATGAGGTTGGGGTGACAACTGTTATTGGCCCTGATGTGGTGCAGAGTATGACAAAGAAAGTTCATCTTGTTTTTGAGAGGATGAAAGCAGCACAAGACCGATATAAGTCTTATGTCGATTACATGAGGAGGCCCTTGGAGTTTGATGTTGGGGACCATGTGTTCTTGAAGGTTTCCCCTCGACATGGGTAGTAGAGTTTTGGAAGAGAGAGTAATCTTTATCCCAGGTTTGTTGGACCCTTTGAGGTGTTGGGGTGAATTGGTAAGGTAGCTTATCGGTTGGCACTTCCGCCTTGAATGGGCTGAGTCCATAACATCTTCCATGTAACTTAGCTCCATCAATATCTTTAATATGACTCCCATGTCATTGAATGGGGGTAGTTGGATATTGAGGATGATGCAACCTTCATGGAGCATCCAGTGGAGATCCAAGACTATCGAGAGAAGGTGCTGCAAGGGTGAACCATTCCCCTGGTTCAGGTGCTATGGAGGCATGGTGTCTTAGAAGAGAGTACTTGGGAGCATGATACATAGATGTGTTCCTAGTACCCAAGGTTTTTTTTTGAGTTTTTCCTTACTCTATTTTTCTTTGTGATGTGATGTATGGATCTTTATCTCTATAAGATGAGTGGTATTCCTTGGTTTATGACGAGTGTGGTGTGATGTGTGATAAAGTCCTAACATACGAAAAGGGGAGGACTAGATTCCTAACCAATACACATTATCTATTATGTGATTAATCCCATGCGGGTGAGTCAGTGCTGCCCAAAGAAGATAATATATTGACATAGAGGATGAAATTCCCTAATTTTTGTGTTTGGGACGGTTCAATTCATTGGTTATAGCAGTTTTTGTTTTGGGATGCGTGGAGTTTTAGATAGTTGTGAAGTAGTGATGTGGATGTCTGGTTGTGTGAGAGGAGGTAGTTTGTGGTTGTGCGGTGTGCCTTGTAGCCATTTGGGTTGGCATGTTTAGCCAGTGGTAGAATTTGAGGTATGATGATATCCTTGAGAGGTATCTCACATGGTGGTTTTTTAGAACCCCTTTTCCCTTCTAGGATTGGTTTTAGATTCTAGAGGGTGAGAATCATTTAATAGGTATATGATGTAATGGTATGTTCCCTCCTGGTCCATTAATTTTTAAGATTTGGGTGTTGGAGGTGTTCAGGGGAGGTTCCAAGAGTTTTCAGTGGAAGCTATAGGTGTAGTAGCTATAGGAAATATGCGTTGTGTAAGTGTATTACACAATATGAAAGTTGGTTTCATGGATTTTCCAGGGATGATTCACGGTGTGCAGGTTTTCAGGGGTAAATGATAAAAAGGCAACGCATTTTTTGGTGGAACTTGGAATAGTAAGATTATATGATGTGAATGGGGATTACACATCGTGTAATTCCTCTATGTTGTATAGTTTTAAAGGTTTTAGCCTAGATTAAGACCTCAAGACTTACTCTTATTTGGCGTATTGCTCATAATAGGTTCCCCACTAAAGATTTCCTATAATATTTTGGTATTTATCTTTGCTCTAGATGTCACCTATGCAACCAACACAGAGAGGATGCTAATCATTTTTTTCTGTCTTGTTCTACAACTAAAGCTCTTTGGAATTACATTCTTGACATTTTTGGTTGCATATGGATACTTCTTGGTTCTATCATCTCTCAATTTCATTATTGTGTTGATTCTAAATATTCTCAATAAATCAAGAATCTTTTTCTGACTGCAGTTGCTAAACTCCTACATGTGATCTGGTATGATAAACATAATATTCTTTATAATAATTGCTCATCCAGGCTCAATGCAGGTAAGAAATGAATTCTCATTTCCATTTGGGGTGTTGCCTCAATTCATAAAGCGTACTATGACAACACTGTTGGTGACTTTGAGATCCTACACTAACTTTGGATTTCTAGTTCTTACAGACAACCGCGACGCACCTTTGAGGTATTCTGGTAAGCTCTGCTTCCAGGATGGATCAAAGTGAATATTGACGGTGCCTCGAAAGGAAACCCACGACCTGCTGTATGTGATGCCATTTTTAGAGACTATCTTGGTAGGTGTTAAGGATTATTCTTTGGTGGTTGTGGTACAACCTCATCTCTAGAAGCAGAAATGATGGGGGTGATGCATGTCATGGACTTGGAAAAATAAAAGGGTTGGAATAATCTTTGGATTAAAAGTGATTCAACCACTATTTTCCAAGCTATTTGGAAGGGGGTGGTTCATCTTTCCTGGCCACTTACTTCCCATTGGATGAATTTCCTTACTTCGATGTCAGAAATCAACTACATTGCCACTCACACATTTTGTGAAGCGAACATGGTTGCTGATGGTCTTTCCAACAAGGGGTTCAACCAAGAAATTACATGGTAGGATGACTTTCCTAGTGATTTTCTCCCGTTTTATGATAAATATTGTAATAAATTTCCATCTTTTAGACTCTTGTAACCTATTTTTTTCAATAAATTGTGCCTTGGTCTTTGACTGAGGTGCCACCCCCCCCCCCAAAAAAAAAGGTTTCAGCCACTCGGGTTATTCCTCAAACCCTATGACATCACCTCCCTCTCTTGTTCTGGATGATCCAACACCACCTTCCTTGAAAATTTGAGATTCCTTTCGATGGGGATTGATCCTTGTGCTTCGGTCTTCGATATGCTATGATCTCTCCCATAATTATCACTCATCTCCTTCCATTATTATTTGGGGTTATACTATGGTGGTGTTTCTTTGGTTTGGGGTGAGTTTGGGTTGTGTTTTTGACCACCCTCTAGCATGGTATATGTTTATCTATGCTTTATCGTAGTGCAGTTGTGGTTTTCAGGCATTCTTCTTTGCCTTGCGGCGTGAAACAAGTTGAAAAGCTTCTTTGAGGTAGAGTTTCCCTTGTTTCTCTTTATTTTGTATTATATAGGAGGGGTTTACTTTTGTTTATCTATGGATTATGGTTGTGTTGACTTAATCAAAGATAAATAAATTTTTTAAATTGAAATTGAAGGGTAAAGGGGTATGTTTCTCATGAAGGAAATCATAATACTTTCTAAAATATTGAAGAAGAAAAAAGTTTGTGAAGCTAGGGATTTCCAGTCTTAAAATCATCATAATGTTTTCATCAGATTCATATTTTTTTAAAGGATGGGAAGGTTTGTGGAAAATGTGAGAAACCGAAGGTATTGGTTTTTAGTGAGACCAAAATCCAAAAGATATAAATCTTCAGAGAAAGAAGTTATTGAGTTTTAAAAAGGGAGAAGAAGTGAAGCAGTGAAATATCATTGGTATTAAAGAAATCTAATTTTTTTTCAAGTGATTTTATTAGTTGGGTAAAGAGACATCATATTGGAATTGATTCTTAATCATTGGTCTAAAGAAAAATAAGTAGAAGCAATTTAATAATTTTGAAAGTATATTCCATCTTCATTATAACGAAGAAATCAAAATGGAAGTCAGTTATAAGAATCGTAATGAGAAGTCTTATGTTTCCCCTCATACATTTTGTGTAGAGAAACATAATGAGGAAACCATTGTTAAACATATGCTTCCATCGCAATGAGGAAATCAGAATGGATAGACAGTTTTTCATTCGGTGTAGAGCAATGTAATGAAGAAATCGTATTGGGCAATCAGAATGGAGAAAAAAAATCAGACTGAGGTTTGCCAAGAAAATTAAATATGTGTATTTATTTATACTTGAAATTGGTACAGAGAATCATAATGAAGAAATTGGATTAGAAATTTGGAATAGATAATCAAATTGATGTTTGAAGATATCTGAAGTTTTTAGAAGATTTGAGAAGGATCAAGAAGAAATGAGAAGATTTGAGAAGCATTTATGAAGTCATAAATGTATCTATAATTCAAGGAAACATAAAAATTCAGAAATTTTTCTTGAGTGGGAATTTTTTTTGGAATCCCACCCAAACCAAATTTTGGGCAAGTATAAAAGGAAAAAAGTACATCGTAATTTTTTGACAAAAGTACTGTTCATGATAAGTAGAGATAAGGCAGAGCATTGAATAAATTATAGAGAGAATAAGAGGTTTTTATATTGTTTTTTCTTGAAGAAACCACTCCGAATAGAAGTGAAATGAAAATGGAAAAGATTTTAATGTATTTATCTGATCATCGTAGTCATTAGATCATCGTATTCAACTAATTATCGCAATTCATCTTGTCATCGTATTCAACTGGTTATCATATTGGGCTGGATATTGAGAATGAGATTATCGTATTGGGTTTTCTGGACTTAGGAATAAAGTGTTCATAATTGTCTCAACCATATTCTAATAGAGTTTCTTCATTGGAAGATAGAGATACTAAAACCTTATCTCTAGATGATTTTCATATCACTCTCATCACTTATGAAATGAGAAGGGATAAATCTATGAAAATAAAAATAAAAGTTGATAGAGAAATTTATTTCACAGCTGCTAAGAAAGAGAAATTGAAGAATATTCTTATTGAAGAAGAAGCTGGTGATTTTGACTCAAAAAACAAGGTATGTAAAAATATTGATGAAATATTATCCTTGTTTTATAAAAATGAGAGAAGAGGTATAGGTAAATACAAGGGAAAAAATCCCTTAAAATGTTTTGAATGTGGCGTTGTTAAGAATTTTACAGTAAATTGTCCACATTGAAAGAAAGAAGAAAATAGAAATCAAGAAGAAAGAAGGATAAGAAGGTTATAAAAGAAACATAGTGATAAAGGAAAATAATATTCTATAGGTAAAGATAAAAAATTCTCCAAATACAAAAGGAGAAGTTTCTTATCTAAAGATGAAGAAGAAGATGACAGTGAAGTTGAATCCAAAAAATCTATTGAGTATGTTGGTGAGAATACTTTTACTAAAATAGTGAATGATAAAGAATTTATAAGCAATAGTTATGATGAAGAAGAAACTCAACTTGAATTTCATTTGAAAGAAGAGTTGAAAGAATGTATAAGAAATATTATAAGGTTTGAAAGACAAAACAAGAAGTTGGAAGATGAATGTTCCGCAACAAAATCTCAAGAAATTTTTTCAAAAGATAAGAACAAGATGATGGTAAAGATTAATGATTTGAAAAAATCTATTGAGGAATAAAATAATCGTAATGAGCATCAAGAATTGAAACTAAAGACAAAATAAGGGTTGGAACTTGTCCAACAAAAAATTTCTAAATTCGAATAGAGAAATATAATTTTCAAAAAATCTATCACTAAATTTTGTGAAAGTTATAGTAAGAAGGAACCTGATAAGGATAAAAAATTTACCTTAAAAGGTTAAAAATAAAGTTGAATTGTTTCAAGAGAGAATAAAGATGAGAAAGTTATGTATGTGGCCAAGATTAACAAAGTGGAGAATTCAAAAGTTTCAAAATACCCTTAGTCTGAAAATATTTCTAAAAATTTTGAATCTGAGAAGGTTTCTAATACTTCTAATTGCATTAAATATATAAAGAAAATCAAGATGAAAAAGAATATTCAAATTGATAATAAAAATTTGGGTGATTCAAATAATAAAATAAATAAGGTTTATGAGAAACACACTCACAATTCTGGTCAGTATGAAATCTACAGAGGCAAGTATTCTTTCTATGGTTATTGATTGTATTGTGGTGGATTCAGATATACATCAAACATGTGTTGGTTTAACTAACAACATTACTACTATTCCATGGTTTATGAGAGTCAAAGGTATAAGGGGAGTCAATTCTCCCAAAAGAATAAGTCTGAAAAGAAAGTTATGAAGAAATCCAAGAATGATGGTGTAAGAATTAAAAATAGATTCCAACCCCTAGAAACTATTTGTGAAAGATGTGAAAAACTAGGGTATATTGCTAAGGGATGTCTTGTTTTGTTACCAGCATAACAAAAATTTCTTAAAAATTCTCAAAAACCAGAGATAAAGAAAGAAAAGGGACAAGAAAAAGATCTTGTTGTTTAAACTGCTTTGAAAGTTATAAAAGGAGAAAAACTGCGGATTATTAATAGTGGGTGTTCTTCTCATATGATAGGATATTTGGGATTGTTGAAGAATGAAAATGATTTCTGAACAACATTTGTGGTTAAAATTTTTTAAACAAAGTTTTTATATTTTTTGAAAACTAACCTTTTTGTATAAGAATGTTTTTTTATCCAGGAATTGGATCCATCTAAATCATATTCATCTCATTAGATCCAAAATAATTAGAGGAAAAAATTATTCTTTTCTGGAAGTTTTCCTTTGTCATAATCAGAGAAATAAATAAGTTTCTGAGGGAAGAAGTTGTATTTTTGCTGAAGTGGTTTCTTGAATAAAGTGAATTCAGGAGTTAGAAAATTTTTATACTTTCTAAAAAATTCATATGTTTCTTTTTCTGATCATAAAGTTCTCAAAAATCATAAAAAATTTCATGATAAAAGTTTTTGAAGAAATGGTGGATAGGTTTGAAGAATTTCAAAGTTTTAGTATGTAGATTCCATCATAATGGGATATTCATTATAATGGGAATTCCATCATAATGGGAATTCCATCATAATGAGAATTCATTCAGATTCACTAAGAAGGATATAGAATTAAAATTCAATAATAAGAATACAAAATTTGAATTCATTGAGAAGGATACATAATTCAGATTCACTAAAAAGGATACATAATTCAAATTCACTAAGGATATAGAATTCAGATTCATTGAGAAGGATAAAAATTTCATATTCACTGAGAAGGATATATAATTTGGATTCAATGAGAAGGATATAGAATTCAGATTCACTAAGAAGGATATAGAATTCATATCCACTGAGAAGGATACATAATTCAAATTCACTAAGAAGGAAATAGATTTCAGATTCACTGAGAGTGAAACATAATTTAGATTGACTAAGAAAGAAATAGAAATCGGATTCACTAAGAAAGAAATTGAATTCAAATTCACTGAGAAAGAAACATAAATCAGATTCATTGAGAGAGAAACAAAAATCATATTGATTTGATTACAAAGAATAATCAAAAAGAAAATTCTAGAAGTTTTATGAAGAGTTGAGGAGGACAAACTTGAAATTCAATTTTGCACAAATCTCGAAGAAATCTAAGGAGTTTTTAAGAATTCAATGTTAAAGTTTTAAATGTGATATATTTTTAGAGTTTTTGAAAGTTTAAGAAGAGGAGAAAGTTTTCAAGTTTCCCACTTTTTTTTTTCTAAGTCACCTATAAATACTTTCTCATATCATTTGCTCTGTGTGGACTTTGCATGCAATAGGAAAAGGCTGAGTGCTAAAGAAATCAAATGAAAGTCATTTCTTAATAGATATCTTGTGAGTATGATTAGATAATTGAAATTTTGTTTATCGGATTGATCAAGATTTTATTGAGAAAGACCATATTGAGAAGATCGTATTCAGTCAATCGAATAGAATCAATCGGGATAAGGTATTTCATATTGAGTATTTGAGCAGAGTTTGAGTTTTTAAGATTGATAATGGATTCATAGTATTGACTCTATCATATTGAGATAATTAGATCTAGACTCATCGCATTGAGAGAATCATATCCAACATCATCATATTGAGTGAATCAGATCTAACATCATCTGATTGAGAAAATCAGATCCAGCCAAATCAGACTAAGGATTCAGACTGAGTAATTACGGAGCAGTTTCAACAAAGTATTTATTATTTTGTTTGGATCAATTTTTTTATAATGAAATATTGTAAACTAATAGAAGTCAGTAATCTTTCCTAATGGAATATATAAGGTGTCTAACAGGAGTTGTCACAAGTTGCATTCACTTATTTATAATAGTGGATTTCCATAAACCCATGAGAGTGGCTATGACAAGGATGTAGGTTCTCACACTAAGGTCCAACCTTATATATTTCATGCATTACTTGATTTACTATTCTTTCATGCATGAGTATTTATTAAAATTTAATAAGGAAATAAATCTTAATAGGTTTTAGGGGTTAAGTTTCTAATTTTTTTGAAACTTATAAAAAGTGAACAACTGATTCAACCCCCCTTACTTGTTATCCGATCCTTTGGAAATTCAATTGGTATTAGAGTGAGGTTCTCTGGTTTAATCCTTATCATGGATAATATCAATTCTATCAACAATACAGGAATTACTACATTTGATGAAAAAAAATATTATAGATGAAAAAATAGTATGATTCCTTATCTCCTATCTCTAGGATAGGAAGTTGTTAATTCTACTACTATTGGGTTTCCACCTATTGATAAATATACTCCAATGACATTTGCTGATAACATAAATATAGAATTTGATGGAAAGGCTAGAAATTCTATTCTCATGTCATTATCAGAAAATGTTTTTTAGAAGGTGATGGGTCTCAAAACTTCAAAAAGTATGTGGTACAAGCTGGAAAGTGTTTTTGAAGGGAATAAAAAAGTTAAGGAACCAAGGATAAAAATTTGGAGTAGTAAGTATGAAGACATCATAATAAGAGACGGAGAAATAATTCATGGATACTTCACCAAAGTAAATGAAATTGTTTGAAACATCAGAGGATTCAGAGATGTCCTGGAATATTCTACAATTGTGAAGTAACTTATGAGAAACTTTTCGAACAAGTTTTATTCTAAAATTTATTCTTTATAAGATAAGGATTATTTATCTCTTAATTAATTGCATAACATTATTTTTTCTTATGAAATGAGAAAATATACAATGTTTAAAATGAATATAAAAGATGAAATGGATTTTAAAGGCATGCGAAAGATGAAAATCCAAGATGTTGAAGAAAATGGTCCTCATGAGTCTAAAGATAAATAGGATGATTATTTGAATGAAAAAATCATGTCTCTTATAACTAAGAACTATCGAAGAGGAAGAGGTAATTATGGAGGTAAAATTCCTGTAAAATGTTTTGAGTATGGTGGAATTAGACACTTTTCTATGAATTTCACCAAGAATAAAGTTGGATAATATCAAGATTATTCTGATAGAAAACATCGATGGAAGAAGTGGAACAAAAATGATAAAGAAGAAAATTCTTCCAACAAATACAAGTATAAGTTTACTAAAACAAAAGAAGTATGTTGAGTAAGAAAGTTGAATAAGACTCAACTGAAAACAATTCTTCTAAAGATGAAAGTTTAGAAAAATTAAAAACCTTCATTCTAAAATTTGATAAAATAAAATATTTCTCAAAGAGTGAAGAAGGTGGTGAAGTATATTATAAAGAGTATCAGATTAGAATAGAACTTATTTCATGTCTTGAGAAAAACAAAACTCTTAATAAATAAATTAGAGTAATGAAGAAAGACCATGAATAATTTTTTGATGGAATAAAAGATTTCATCAAGCAGGAGGATGGATAAATTCATGAGATTTTAAGTTACAAACATAGAATTACTAAACAGAGAAAGATGATTGAAGATCTTAGTAAGAATATGGAATCTAAGGAAGAAGTGGTTAACAAGTTTTAATCAAAATTTCTTGATTCCTAAAGTATCTCGAGGAAGATGAATGAAAACTTCAATAAATATTTGGAAGTAAAAGCTGAAACTTCTAAAGATGTTGAGAAGGCTCAATATGAGAATCAGGTGAAATATTCTCTTACAAAAAATAAATTTTTATCTGATTATTTTAACATTTTATGTTATAGAAAAAGTTTTGGGAAATATTGGATGGATAAAGATGTGATAAACCTAAAAAATCTACAAAATTAGAAAACTCAATCAAAAGAAAAGATGGTTCACATCCTAGGTATGCTAGAACTGAAAGAAGTTACCAACCTCAACAAATTTTCTACAAAGAAAGATCTTTCTTAAATAGAAAATAAATATTTGATGAATATTTATGGTTTTGTAGAATCTATGGGAATGGGTAATATAATTTTTGGAATAAATTATCTCTACATGGAAGAATATTTGATCAAAGTGAAATAAATAGTGGAAGTAGATTGTGTAACTTTCCTAGCTTACAGAAAGTTGAAAAATAAAATTCTCAAGATGTTATAAACTTTATGAAAAAATCAATTTGAATATTTGGAAGATGTTTTTGGAAGATGTGATCAAGATGGTCATCATTCCAAAATATGTATGAAACTCTTTCTAGAACAAGTTTCTTATGATAGAAAATAAACTAAATATAAAAAGAAAAAAGTTGAGGAAATGGATTTTGTTGTTTAGAAAAATTTAAAAGAAAGTAAAAGGAAAAAACCATGGATACTTAATAGTGGTTTCTATTCAGATATGATAGGTGATATAAATTTTTTGAAACACATTGAAAGTCAATATGGAGGATCAGTTACCTTTGGTAATGATAGTTCCCTAAAAATCAGAGTAATCAGAACGATTGAGATTAAAGTAAAAAAGTTGAAATCTAAGGAAGTTTTATTTGTTGATGGGATAAAACACAACATACCTAGTGTAAGACAATTTTGTGATGATGGAAAAGAATTTTTTTTAGAAAATATTTTTGTATCATTAAAAGTGTGAAATATGGAAAAGTTATTACAAAAGGAGAAAGAACATGTGAGAATCTTTTCCAAATAGGAGAATTCAACAACTCCTGTTACTTGAGTTCGAAGGATGAAAAAAATCATGACACCGAATACTTGGGAACTTTAGACAGAAAATTATGAACAAAATTTCTAAATTTGATTATGTTTAGAATTTTACAGAATTGAAAAGAAGAGATAAAGATGTTTTTACTACTTACCAGAAAGGAAAGATGACTAACAAAAGTCATAAGTGAATTGTGATTCAATCTACCAAACCTTTTGAACTTATTCATTCTGATTTATGTAGACTGATTAGACATCAATCAAAAAAAGACAATTTATATTTTATAACTTTTATTGATGATTTCACTCAGATGAAAAACATCATGTTTATGAAGCACAAGTCATACGCTATTGAAATGTTAAAATTCTTCCGAAAAGATGTTGATAAATAAATGGGGGTTTCTATAAAGAAGATGAAAATAGATAATGGTATCGAATTCACAAATAATACTTTTAAAAATTATCTGAGAAATCATAGTATTAAAAATCAGTATAGTGATACCTATAATTCACAATAAAATGGATTAGCAAAAAGAAAGAATTAAATCTTGGTGGAAACGGGAATAAGTAGGTTAGCAAAATACAAAATTTCAAAATTATATTGGAGAGAAGCTGTTAGTACTGCTGTACATGTTCAAAATAGATTCTTAAAGAGACCAAGAACCAATATGAATACTTATGAAATGTGGTATAAAAAAAAACTTTCATTGAAATACTTTAAAGATTTTGGAAGTCCATGTTTTCTCAAAATAAAAAATCCGGATTTGGGAAAGTTTGATGAGAAAGTTGAGGAATGAACTTTTATGGGTTACTCACCAAATGGAAGAAGTTACAAGTGTTGGAACAAATGTTTAAAAAAGTTGGTGGAATCATATGATGTGAAGATAATTGAAAATAAAATTTCCTTTTATAGAAGTTGTTGAGAATGATGAGGAGGATAAACTGGAGAATTCCAACAATAGTGAAATTAATTCAAAACATCCTTATCAATATTTAGAAGAATCGCGTGATGAAGAAATTTCAGCAGGGAAAGAAAATTTGAAATTTCCTTCCTTAAAAAACATATTGAATCTAAAAACATTATTGGGATTTATAAGGCTTCAGTTCATACAAGAAGAAAGTTGAGATTGGATGTTCAGATTCCACTAATCTCAAAAGTTGAACCAGAATCAGTTTTAGAAGCTATTCAACACAAAGAATGGGTTGATTCTATAAATGAAGAGTTGGATCAGATTAAGAATAATGAAACATGGGAATTTTTTTTCACAACTAAAAAATAAAAATGTTATTGGAACCAAGTGGTTTTATAGAAATAAATTGAATGATCATATATAAGTTTCAAGAAACAAATAAAGACTTGTTTGTAAAGGATATTCATAGGTGGAAGGTGTGGATTTTGAATAAAACTTTTCCCCCTTTTCAAGGATAGAAACTATTCAAATGTTTCTTCTAGTGGTAGCTCATAGGAATTAAAAAGTTTATCAGATCTATGTAAACTTATATTTATTAAATGGTGAGATTGAGGAAGAAGTTTACATTGAACAACCTTGTGGGTTTCAACTTGAAAAGGATTTAAAAAAAGTTTGTAAATTGAAAAAATCTTTGTATGGGCAGAAACAAGCTCCATGTTCTTAGTATTATAAACTTAAAAATTGTTTAAAAATGTTGAAATTTTATAAAGTAAAGGTTGATAACAACTTATATGTTAAATTTGTTGACTCCAGATCTCTAATTGTAATTGTTTATGTGGATGATAAATTTTTTTCTGGGGATAGAGAAGACATTTTTAAAACATTTTTTGAGGAAATAAAGAATACTTTTGAAATTTATATGTTAGGATAATTAACTTTCTTTCTTTTCTTACAATTTAAAAAAAAGTAAAAATACATTTTCTTATCATAAGAAAATTATTCTAGGGAATTTTTAAATAAGTTTGGGATGACAGAATCCAAATAAGTTTCAACTCCTATTTCAGTGAGAAAAAAGTTGAGTAAAGATGAATCCAGAATAAGTGTGAATTGGAAAGAATTTCAGATTATAATAGGAAGTATTCTTTACCTCACACCCTAAGGGCCTAATATTGTTTATTCTGTGACTTTGTGTGTTAGGTATCAAAGTAAAATGAAATAATCACATATGTTGAAAGTAAAAAGTATTATGAGATATGTCAAAGGAACAACTTCACATGGGTTGTTATACGAAATAAATAGTGAGATAAAGTTTCATGGTTATACTGATATCAATTGGTATGGAGATTGTAATGAAATAAAATAAACCTCAGGAGGAACATTTTTCTTGGGTGAATGTTGTGTGAGTTGGCATAGTAAGAAAGAAAGTTTATTAACTTTGATCACATCTAAATCTGAATATGTTGCAGCTACTCGGGCTTGTACTCAAATGTTATGGATAAAATTTCAGCTGGAAGATTTTAAAGTAAAATTTTCTAAACCATTAAAGACACTTTGTGATAATTATAGTAAAATTTATATTTCTAATAATTCTATTCAACATTCAATATCAAAACACATTGATATAAATTTTCACTTTATAAAAGAGAAATTTGCTACTGGATATGTTTTTCTGGAATAAATTTCAACAAAGTTACTGATATCTTTAAAAAAGTAATGCTGAAAGAAAGGTTTTTGGAATTGAGGCTGCAACTTCATGTTCAGCCTTCTCCTATGTCTTCCTAAACCTCATAAGGAAGACCACCCCACTATGTTTTAGATTATATTGACAAAGGGGGATAAAAAGTATCAAAATTTTACTTTGTAATAATTTTTTACTAATCTTTATTTTATGAATACGAAGTTGTGGTTATCATATAATGGGGGAGAGAAAAATAAAAGTGAGAGAAAAATAAAATTGAGATCAAAAGAACAGCGAGAGAAAAAAAATCGAGAGAAAGAAAAATGAGAGAGGAAAAGATAAAAAGTGAGGGGGAATTTATCTTTACATGGCCAATTTTTTTCCACCAAGGGATGCGATTCGTTAAAAAATATTACTTTATCCAATATTACAATGTTAGGACACCCTCTCTTGAGAAATGATATGTTTTTATAAATTTCAAAATTTAAGTTGTGAAAAAATTATGAGAGTTTAAAAGTTGTTAATGAGGGTTCTCAACAAATCCAAAGGGGGAGATTGAAGAACCTTTGTGGTTAAATTATTTTAAACAAAGTTTTTGTATTTTTTGATAACTAATTTTTTTTATAAGAATGTTTTTTATCCAAGAATCAAAAACTTCTGCATCATATTCATCTCATCAGATCCAAAAGAATTAGAGACAAAAATTATTGTTTTCTAGAAGTTTTCCTTTGTCTTAATCATAGAAAGAAAGAAGTTTCTAAGGGAAGAATCTGTATTATTGCTAATGAGGTTTGTTGAAGAAATTAAAGTTAGGAGTTAGAAAGTTTTCATACATTCTAAACCAAGTTAGATGATGCTTTGATACTCATAAAGTTCTCAAAAATCATGAAAACTTTCATGATAAAATATTTTGAAGAAATGTTGGAGAGTTTTGAATAATTTCAAAGTTGCAGTATAAAGATTCCATGGTAATGGGATATCCATCATAATAGGAATTCCATCATAATGAGAATTCCATAGTAATGCGAATTCATTCAGATTCACTAAGAAGGATATATAATTTGAATTCACTGAGAAGAATAAAAAATTTAGATTCACTGAGAAGGATATATAATTTGGATTCACTGAGAAAGAAACAGAATTCAGATTCACAGAGAAATATATAGAAATCAGATTCACTAATAAAGAAACAGAATTCAAATTCACTGAGAAGGAAACAAAAATCTAATTCACTAAGAAATAAATAGAAATCATATCAAGCTGATTAAAAAGAAGAATCAAAAAGAAAATTCCATAAGTTTTATGAATACTTTAGGAGGTCAAAATTGAAAATCAATTTTGCATAAATCTTGGATAAATCTAAAGAGGTTTGAATAAGTCAAAGTTGAAGTTTTAAATGTGAGTTATTTTTAGAGTTTTTGAAATTTGAGTAAGTGGGTGAGGTTTTCAAGTTTCCCAATTTTGTTTTCTGAGTCGCCTATATATACTTGCTCCGATAATTTTCTCTCTGTATACTTTACACACAATAAGAAAAGGTGAAGTACTGAAGAAATAAAGTAAAATTAATTTCTAAATAGAGATCTCGTGAGGAGGATTAGACAACTGAAAGTTTGTTTACTAGATTCAGCAAGATTGTATTAAGAAATATCGTATTGAGAAGGTCATATTCAATCAATTGGATTGATTCAATCAGACTAAGGTACATCATATTGATTATTTGAGTAGAGTTTGAGTTTTTCAGATTGTGAATGGATTCATCATTTTGGGTCCATCATATTGAGATAATCAGATCTAGACTCATTGTATTGAGAGAATCAGATCCAGTAACATCGTATTGAGTGAATCGGATCCCGTATTATCTGATAGAGAAAATCAGATCCATCCAAATCAAACCGAGGAATCATACTAAGCAATTATGGAGCAGTTTCAATAATTTGTTTATTGTTTTGTTTGGCTCAATTATTTTTATAAGAAAACATTTTATACTGATGGAAGTCAGTATAATCTTTCCTATCAGGAGATAAAAGGTGTCTAATAGGAGTTGAAACAAGTTGTATTCACTTATTTATAATAGTGGATTTCTATAGACCCACGTGTCATGACCCCCTCCCCGCAAAGTATACCCCTCTCGGGATGGAAATGTGAAAAGAGAGATAATGACCCCCCGAGTCCCACATCCAGTAGGTCCTGGGTTGGAGACTAGTACCTAGGGTATAAAAAATTCATAGATGAGAGGCATTACTCTCTAATAGAACACATGAAAAAGAGAGATATAATATAGACACCAACCAAATCCTGCTTAGACTACAATATAAAAGAAATCCCAAGTATACATATGAAAAGTCATGAAAAACTACTACAACTGAAAGGGGAAAACTGCAAATACCAAAACAAAGTAAAACAACAGTGACCACGAAGCCCAAAAAGATTTGAAAAAACCTCTAAGTTAGTAGTAACCAGCCTGATATCCAACATACTCCAATTGACCTGAAAAATAGTTTATATATGTAGGGTGAGTATAATATTATACTCAGTAGGATCCTCCCTGAAGTCTCTTGTGAAAAAGTAAAGAAATCATGCTAAAGAACAGTGAACAACAAGTGAAACTAACTCATCACCTAAATAGGTATACTAAGTTCCCAAACTCACCATGTCTACTCTCACCAAGTATTGTATACAAGATTATATAATATAATAAAGAATATAAAGGGTACCCCACTAATACTTTTCCACTATTTTTCTGCTTTTCCCCAACATCGCACGTCCTGAGCATCTCTCTCCAAAAAGGCTTGCCCACAGAAACCTGGGTGAAGCACCACAACACGCACCTCATGCATCAACATTCACCTCATACATCACACCACCATGTCCACATAACCAAAGTAACTAAGTAGTTTCCAGGATCCACCATAACTCATATAACATGTATCATACATCAGGTATTATACCTTAATCCATTATAGCCCATACACCGAGTAAGGATCCTCAAGCCAGCACAACCTATACATGTTATACCTATATTATCCCATAGGTAACTATATCCAGAATATATGTGAGTGAAATAACCACAATCCATCACAACCCACTACACACATATATGGGAAAACTAATCACCATGCACACCATCAAAAGTAACTACTAGGATAAGAGAGTGAGGTCAAAGGGGTAGTCATCCATCCATCCTCTCACCAGGATGTTGGGAAACCACCCCCAGGGATCAGAATCCCCAAAGTGTCAGTTTCTTTAACCGATAGGGTGGAGTAGCATATAGAAACACAAAACGTACATGGTATAATATATCTCACAATCACACTATGAGAAAAGCCTAGTCTCATAATCAACTACAGATAACGTCTCTCATACTCCTAACTACCACTATTATGACTAGATATCCTATAATCACACAACCATTTAAAGAGCAACATGAAGTTACTTATCCCTTTTTATCAGTTTCACTTTATGTTAATTAATTTTTTAACCATCATTATTTACCACATTACATCCCATTACCATTCCAACCAAGATCCATGCCATCCTGGCATAACCAAACTGAGTCCATGGTTTCTCAAAATCACAACCTTAGAATTCCCCCCCAGCAAGCTCAAACCTCATGGGTTAAACACTTATTCAATAATTTATTAATATCATTACTACTTTTCCTTATTCCCAAGCATTCTAGAAAAGCATTATAAGCTAGCAAACATAAGGGGATCAATACGGTGAGTAGGTGAACTAACCTTTGAGTATTTTCCACTTATAACAAGAGAGTAGACCAATCCATCCTCAAGAATCTAAACACAGAAAGCACATGGCATACCTCGCATGTCTTCGCCTCTTTTGAAAGGAGGGTAAGCAATACCATCTACCTCAAGTAGTGGAGAAAGTAAAGTAGATAAACTAACAATAGATTCAACAACAACCACTTTCACATCAACGAGTAAGCTCAACTTCAACCCGTTCTATCATCTCTAGTGTCCTCCCTAACACCCATATGCATAAATCGATAAATCTCGCCACTCTAGGTGTTAACTTCTGCCACAACCACTGGGCCTCCCTGCCCTTACATACCAAATCATCCCTCTAGGCTCATCCATCCCATGCTCATGTCACATCCGGGCCTCCCTTCCCCCACAACCACAAGTATCATATCTAAAGCACATCAAAATCAATAAGAAAAAACATAAAAATGAGATCTCGACCCCAAACAAGGCATCCATACTTCACACAAAATGAGATCTTGTGGCTCCAAAGCACAAGACACTCATCCTTTATAAGAAAGCATGCAACTCAAGACCTTCAAGGAATTATCTTTAACACACAACTGGTTCTTATTCCATCTTAAATTAACCGATTCATTATTCATAGGCTCCAACTATGGGAAACCTAAAAAACAATCTATCACAAGATATCACAAAATTAATTAACCAATTAATTTAACATGCCTTTAATTACTTTATCAATAATCATAAACAATCTTTAGATTCATTGACCAATTCCATTAAACATGCTCAATGGAATCAATTTTATTATCATCAAATTATAAAAACAACAACCAAATTCATTAAACATGCCTCTTTATCTTTTATCCAATCAATTAAACAATTAATGATGGCTTTAAATTCTTTACCAATTTCCATCAAGAACAACATGATAACCAAGAAAGGAATATATATCACATAATCTAGCAAAAAAAGAGGAAAATCATTATCACAGTATAAAGCAACAACATATGATCAATACCAATTCTTTAATCCAGTTCATATAATTATTAGGTAAATTCCATTATGATCCAAGGGATAAACCATGATAACTATAGGCTTGCACATAAATAAATAGATAAGTAGTGAATCCCCTACCTCAAAAGTACGATTACATTATTTGCATGAGAATGGATCAAAGAAACAAATCACAATCACCTCTCCCGCAACAACTACATCCACCTGAGGACACCACAGCACAACCACAACAACCAAAAACCAATAAAACTTCATTAGAAGCATGGAGATCATGTTCCATCACAAGGAAATGACAAACGAGAGTAAAAATATTGAACAAACCTTAATAAAAGAGGTAGATCATACTTTATATCGAAGATGGATTGCTACAAATCGAATAAGGGAGCAAGGGATCGTTCCATAATGAAGGAATCCCCAAAACACTGAAGAGAGGGTCTTCAGGTCGCTTAGGGTTGAGGGAGAGTTGCTATAGCTATAGGTTTTAACAAAAACTGAGTGGCTGGAAAACACTTAAAACATACAATGTCAGGGCCTTACATGATGTGTAATCCCCTTTCACGTTGTGTAATGCCTCAAGGTCAAGTTCGGTTGAAAAACACGTCGCCTCAGCATTTTATTTATTTTTTTCGAACCCTAAATCATTTCACGCCATGAATCCCTCTTTAACGTTGTGAAACAACCCGTGAAACAGGATTTCATGTCGTGTCATATAGTTACACAATGTGTAACCCCCTCTTTTTGGCTTTTACTTAACCGAAGTTCTCCAAACTTCTTTTAAGCCACTTCTGAGTACTTCGATCTTCGAAAACATGAAAAGGGTTGATCCACATAGATCCACGTCCTTACATCAGATACCTATCAAAACATTCTCATCCTCAAGAATCCAAAACCAACTCAGAGAAAAAAGAGAAAGGGTTCATCCAAATAGCCACCCCATGAGATACCTCTCAAGGTTCTCACCACCACAGGAGCTCAACCGCTTCACTAAAGGAATAAGAGAAAAACCACACAACAACCACAACCATCCCCTAAACACTCTTGCAAGGGAGATACCTCTCAAAATAGAGTAATACACAACAAGAGATAAGATAAATTCATCTCATAAATAGAAGGGTTTACAACCACCAATTAAACAACATTACAAGATAAGAGATAAACATCAAATAGCTTGTGGTACTAAGAACGTATATGTGAATCAAGCTACCAAGTACTCTCCTCCATGCCACCGTTACTCCACAAGACACGAACCAAAGGAATAGAACTCCTGTACAAAACCTTCTCTTTATAATCCTAGATCTCTATAGGCCACTCCTCAAAGGTCGAATCATCATCAACATCGATATCTCCCCAATTGATGACCTGAGAGTCATCATAAAGATAATGATGGAGCTGCTACATGTGAAAAACATCATTTATCCTGATCATTTATAAGGGGAGTGCTACCTGATATTCCATGGATCCAACAAGAGCCAACACCTCAAAAAACCCAAAAAACTTGGGAGAAATCTTACTCCCACAACCAAACCTTCGCTGACCATTATGGGGAGTCACCTTAAAAAACACATGATCCCCAAAATAAGACTCTAAATGAATCCTCATATGATCTCCATAGGACTTATAATGATATTTCATTGCCTTCATCCTATCATGAATCACCTGAACCATCTCTATTGTGTTCTGTACCAGTTCTGGCCAGAGAATTTCTGGCTCTACAACCCCAGTCTAGTACAACGGAGAATAGAAAGGTCATATATACAAGGATTTAAATAGTTCCATACTAATGGTGGAGTAAAAAATATTATTTTAAGAGAACACTACCAAGGGTAGGTGCCTCATCCACAAACCTACAAAATCTAGGACACAAGATCGCAACATGTATTCAAGAGTTTGGATGGTATATTTTATTTGAACATCCATATCTAGATGGAAAGTAGTGCTAAGGAATAGATAAGAACCAAAAGCATGTTAGAGACCTCTCAACACCCTAGAGGTAAAACAAGGATCTTGATCGAAAATGATCGTCCTAAGAACTCTGTGGATTCTCACCACCTCCTATAGATATTTCCTTGACAAAAACTCCACTGATCTCGACTCCTTGATTACTATGAAGTGGGATGATTTCATCAAATGATCCACTACCACCCATATAGAATCATGACCTCCCAAAGTTTGAGGTAAACTGGTAACAAAGTCCATCGATATGTCCTACTAATTATATTGAGGAACATATAATGGATGTATAAAACCATAAGGAACACAGTGCTTGACCTTCACCTTCTGGAAAACCAAACATCGTGACACAAACTACATAACTACACACTTCAACACAGGCTACCAAAACTGAATCCTAAAAGCTCTATATATCTTTGTCATTCCATAATGTATCGATAAAGGATAACTATGGAAATCTCTAATAACCATCTCATGCGATGCTAAAGAAATGAGAATCTTTCCCTAAAACAACACCTGATGTTGTTCATCCTTAGACCAACCATCAAGGGCCTCGCCATAAAAAACTTGGTCTCTCCAGACCTCCACCTCAAGATCCTACAATTGGGAATATTCTACCTACTACACCAGAGATGACTGCACCATAATTTGAAAAAGAAAACCTCTACCTCCAACTTCTCTCATATCTAGATGTAATGATGAAATTGTTGGGCAAAAATCCCTCAAGGTAGCATTGCAGCATTTTTGGGTTGATTGTGTTTGTTGACAAAGAAGGTTTCCATGGAGAATTGTCGAGTTCCCGAGAATTTGTTGACATTCCATGTTGACAAAGAACTTTGACAAAGGAAAGGACGATCTGGAGGCGGTACAAAAGAGCGGTACAAGGTGGCGCCGTTTTCCAGTGTTTGCCAAATTTTTGGGCCTGAAAATCGCCAATGGAAAATAGAGTGATATGTTGTTGGCAAAGGTTGAGGAGAGAGAAATGAAGAAGGTGTGCGGAAAAATCAAGCGTGGCGCGAAAAACTAGAGGGTTGCGCGAAATCTTGAAGTGTGGCGCGCAAAACAGCGGGTTGCGCGAAATTGTATTTCGCGCAAAAGATGTTTCAAGGCCGAAAGCTTGAAAATCGGTAAAGGCATGAGGCGCGCGAAATTTTGGAGGCGTGCGCGGAAAATTGAAGTGGCGCGCGAAATAGCGGATGAAGTATTTCGCGCAAGAGGTGTTACGAGGTCCGAAGCTCGTAAAATGGCAAAGGCATGAGGTGCGCGAAATTATGGAGCAGTGCGCGGAAAATGTTTGGGCGCGGAAGATCAAAGCGGATTACGCGCTCAAGGAGGGTTTTTCGCGCGGGGTCGATTTTGCCTATAAATATGAAGTGACCCTACTCCATTCAACAGAGTTCAAGACATAGAAAATACCCGAGCTCTGGTTCGCGAAATTGAAGTTAGAAGTGTGTTGCGCGTAAACTTAAAGTTTGCGCGTAAAGTCAGATTGCGCGAAAAGCAAAGGCTGCGCAGAAAGTTGGTGTTGGCGCGTAAAAGGGAGATTGCGCGAAAAGTGGATTTCGCGCCAAATTAGTGAATTGCGCGCAAGGCAGTTTCGAGGCTGCGCGTAATATTTGGAGGTTGCGCGAAAAAGGAATTTCGCGCAAATCATAGAAATTGCGCGCAAGGCACCGTAAGGGTTGCGCGTAAAAATTGAGGTTGCCCGGTACATCCGGTGCAAAGTGAGATTCATCTGCGGGTGAAAGTTGGACTTCATCAGAGCATCTACATACAGAGGAAGATGCATTCCTTCATGAAAATGAAGAGACCTACAGGTCTATAAACTGTGAGTGAATCCCTTTCAAGAGCAGTGAGCTTAGGAAGAGGAAGAGGTGATCCTCTCCACCGGCAGTGAGCCAGAGAGAGAGAAACAGGGAGTGACCCTTGGGAAAGCAGTGAGCTGACCCTAAACATTGTAAAGGCAGTGAGCCTGGGCATAGAAGTGATCTAGCCCGAACATTGTTATCCACAGCTAGTGAAGTTTAGTGGACTTGGTACGACCGGCAACCTGTCGGCGTATGCTCCTTGGACGTAGCCCTTAGCGGTGAACCAAGTAAAAATTGTTGTGTCCTGTGCTTGCTTTACTTTCTGTTTATATTGTGCAGCAGGAAAGAGAGAGAAGAGTGTTTTGCTTAACAGCGAAACAAGATCAGAACGGGCTTTAATTTTTAATTAGTCATACCCTGATTCACCCCCCCTCTCAGGGTATTCAGCCTAGTGGACCTAACAAGTGGTATCAAAGGGAAAGGCTAACAGTTGGTCTTCTCTCAATGGAGGTCACTAATCATAGAGGGATTCCGATCTTCGACGGATGTAATTTTCAGATATGGAAGAATCGAATGCAACACTATTTCCGATCTTTGGGAATGGATGTGTTTTCAGCAGCTATGCATGGTATCACAGCTGATATTACTAGTGGTGCATTATCAGAAGCTGAGCACAAAGAGTTGGATGCTGATTCCAAAGCAATAAATGCCTTAGGGGGAGCCCTCTCTAATCCCATTTATACAAAGGTGATGTCATGCAAAACGTCACATGCCATGTGGGAAAAACTTTTGAATATTTATGAAGGGGATACAAAAGTCAGAGAGGCAAAGCTGCAAGTGTTGTGGAACAAGTATGAAGATCTCAAAATGAACCCGAATGAGTCTGTTGATGCATTCTTTGACAGGGTAAATGCTGTGGTAGAAGACATGCGGGGTCTTGGAGAAATTATCGAAGACATTAAAATCGTAAAGCGCATCTTGAGAAAGCTTCCACCTCGGTTCAATCCGAAAGTTTCTGTGTTGGAAGATAAAGATCCGAAATAGCTAACATTGGATAACCTACACAGCACTCTTGTTGCATATGAAATGAGAAATGATGACAACGATGCTGTGGAAAAGGGGAAATCCAAAGAGGTGGCATTTAAGGCCATGAAGAGGCTCACTATTGAAGATTCTAAGGAGGAAGAAGAGTCAGATGAGGTGATGTCGTTCCTTTCTTCAAATCTGCAAAGAGGAAAAGGAAAGTTTAAAGGGAAACTTCCACTAGCATGCTTCCGATGCGGAAAGGTTGGTCATCTTGCTGCAAGATGCCCCAAAAAGTTTCAAGAAGAAAGCGATGAAGATGAAGTTGAGATTCCCATGAAAAAATCTTCAGCCTATGTGAAAGGGAAGAAGCAGTTCAAGAGAAATTTCTTTAAAAAGAAGAATCTTCTTTCCCAAGAAATTGATAGTTCAGCTGAGTCTGAGGGTGAAGAAGTTGAAGAGATAGAAAACTGTAGAGATCGTGGTCAAAATGCGATGGTGGCTGTTGCTAGTAGCGCTCTAGAAAAGAAAGAAACTGAAACTGATGAAGAAGAAGAAGAAATTGAAGGGAGAGTTGACATGGAAGCTGAATTAGAAGCAGCTCTTGAAGAGATAGATGTTTGGCGAGCAAAAACAAAGAAAGCCAATAAGATAGTACGTGATGCCAAACTCTACATGCAACAACAAGAAGAAGAGAAGTCTGATCTTGAGAAAGAAATTGAAAATCTTAAGTCTTCCAGGCCAGAGCGCACAGAAAAGGTTGATGAGCATAAGCTCAAGATTGAAGAGCAGAAAAGGGAGATCGACTGCTTGAGTCGAAAAGTGAAAGATCATGTCAAGCGTATTGAAGAGCTTGAAGAGGAAGTTGTCGGTCTGCGGCGAAAAGTTAAAGACCAGGAAAAACCTTTGAATCCCAACACATTCTTGGGAAATCAGGTCGTTACGAAGACGGAAAAGAAGAAAGAAGAGCCTAGTAGTTCAGCAGGAAAGAAGCAGCAATTGAACTCAGATGTTAAGGCTGATTCATGGCTTAATCAGAAACAAAAATCTACGGCAGTTGAAGTTAGACCGCAAGCACTTGTCCCGAGATTGAAAGTGGATTTGAGCACAAAGCAGAATCAGAATACTCAGAGATCCAAAGGGGAAACTCGTAGTGCTGAAGTAACACGAAGAAATGCACCTTATATCTGGTGTTACTGTTGTGGAAAGATGGGACATTCACAGTATGTGTGTTCCATAGCCAAAAGATATCGAAGGGAACAAGAACAGAGATGGCAGCCAAACAGAGAACGGTTTCCCAGAACATTTTTTGAAGGACACTGTTTTTGGTGCGGAGGATTTGGACACATGGCTAGGTACTGCACTCCGACCATTCAGAAAAATGTGCCAAAGCAGAATCAAAATGATCGCAAGCAGCAGATCAGTAAACCGACAAGTGAGTTAAAAGTTCAGAACAGATTTGCAGTTTTGCAAGATGAAGCTGGTCCATCATACTCTGAGAAAGAACAGAAGCCTCAATCCATGCCGAGTATGAAAGAAAAAGTATGGACTAGGAAGAAGAAAACTGAGAAGGCCGTAGTTGCTGAAATTGCCCTTAAAGCATCAGATCGTTCTGGTGTTTGGATCCTTGACAGTGGTTGCACATCCCACATGACGGGTAATAAGGATCTGGTTACAGACATAAAATATGACAAAGAAGGAGTTGTCAAGTTTGGAAATGATGAAGGCCTGAAGATTATTGGCTCAGGAAAATCCAAGTTTGGGGGCAAAGAAATTAGACATGCTGATGTCTTGGTGGTAGAGGGTCTCAGTCATAATTTGCTTAGCGTCAGTCAACTATGTGACTCTGGGCACTCTATACTATTTACCAAGAAGATGGGTATTGTTAAAGGAAAAGATGGAATAGTCATTCTTCAGGGAAAACGAACAAAGGGGAATCTTTACCTGATAGGTGGGGAAGAAGATTCATGCCTTTTATCCAGAGAAGAAGAAAATCAGTTGTGGCATAAGCGACTTGGTCATCTATGTCAACCATCTATGGAAGATCTGGTAAAGTGTGATGCTGCTAGAGACCTTCCCAAACTATCACGTGATCGCACTCATACGTGTGATGCTTGTCAACAAGGGAAGATCATCAGGAAGACATACAGGCCAAAGGAACAAAAAGCAACTCGAGTGCTCGAATTGGTGCATGCTGATGTATGTGGACCTATCTCACCACGAGCTATAGATGGGCAAAGGTACTATGTTCTTTTCATTGATGACTACAGCAGAATGGCCTGGGTATTCATCATTACCCATAAGACAGAGGTGTTCAGTTGCATAAAGCAGTACAGGAGGGAATCAGAAAAGATGCTTGAGCAGAAAATTCTGAAGTTTCGTACTGATAACGGTACAGAATTTACAAACAGTCAGGTTGAAAAATATCTCGAGAAACATGGGATAAGGCATCAAGTTTCATCAGTAAGAACTCCCCAACAAAATGGAGTGGTAGAAAGGAGGAATCAGATCATTAACAACATGGCCAGAACAATGCTTATTGATAAGGACCTACCAGAGAAATTTTGGAAGGAAGCAGTTTTGACATCGGTCTATGTTTCAAACAGGTCACTGTTATGTCCGAAGCAAGGGAAGACTCCGTATGAACTGTGGTACGGAAAGAAGCCAACGTTGAGATACTTTCGAATCTTTGGAAGTAAGTGTTTCATTCTCAACAAAGAACATCATAGGAAGTTTGAGGCACGAGGAGATGAAGGGATATTCCTTGGCTACTCAGGGAAAAGCAAAGCATATAAATGTTTCAACAAGAGGCTGGGAAAAATTGTTGAGAGCAATGATGTCACTATAGTCGAAAATGAACAGACTGCTCAACGACCCAGTGAACAGTTTCTGGATGAAAGTGATGATGAGGTAAGCAGCACAGGGGGAGTAGAAGTGGCAGAGGCTGACTCAGAAGAAGATTCTGATGATGAACAAGAAAGTGTCAAGTCTGTATCTGCAAAGAAGCCAAAGAATCGAGCTGAAATTGATAGGCAAAATATCATTGGAAATCAGACAGCTCCAGTTCAGACTCGAAGAATGAAATCATTACAGCAAACATATTTTTTATCTCAGGTGGAGCCAAAATGTTTTTCCGATGCAGCTGAAGATGAAAACTGGCTTCAGGCTATGAATGAAGAGCTTGATCAAATTGAGAAGAACCAGACATGGGAGATTGTTTCAAGGCCAGCGGACAAGAATGTCATTGGGACCAAATGGGTCTATCGCAACAAGATGAATGAAGATGGCACAGTGATTCGGAACAAAGCACGTCTAGTGTGCAAGGGGTACTCCCAAATCGAGGGAATTGATGTTGATGAGACATTTGCACCGGTTGCAAGGCTGGAGACAATAAGATTATTCCTAGCCATCGCAGTGCAAAGGAAGTTCAAAGTGTTCCAGATGGATGTCAAATCCGCATTCTTGAATGGGGTTCTGGAAGAAGAGGTGTATATTGAGCAGCCAGATGGTTTTCTCATTCATGAGGATGAGAACAAAGTTTGCAGGCTGAAGAAGGCATTGTATGGGCTGAAACAAGCACCAAGGGCATGGTACTCAAGGCTTGATCAGTACTTGAAGAAGCTTGGTTTTCAGCGTGGAGGAGTTGATTACAATCTCTATTTCAGTAATGACAGTAATCAAAGGATGGTGGTGTTGGTTTATGTCGATGACATAATATTTGGTGGATCAGATGAATCTCAGTGCAGACAGTTTTCCGAATTCATGAAAAATGAGTTTGAAATGTCAATGATTGGAGAGCTAACGTTTTTCCTTGGTCTACAGGTAACACAAGGACGGAATGGAACATTCATTTCTCAATCTAAATATGCCAAGGAGGTCCTGAGAAGGTTTGGAATGGAAAATTCCAAGGAGATGAAGACTCCGGTGGCTACCCGGATGAAATTATCAAAAGATGAGGACGGCAAGGCAGTTAATATCACAGAATACAGGCAAATCATTGGAAGTCTGTTGTACTTAACCGCAACAAGGCCTGATATTGTTTTCGCCACATGCCAAGCAGCGAGATATCAAAGTAATCCCAAGGAAAGTCACATGCTCGCAGTAAAAAGAATACTTCGGTATATTAAGGGCACGGTGGACTTCGGCTTGACATACAATGACAAATCTCAGACAGAGTTATTGGGGTACACTGATGCAGACTGGGCCGGTTCAGCCGATGATAGAAAATCAACGTCAGGTGGTGCATTCTATCTTGGTGGATTGTGTATTTCTTGGCTAAGCAAGAAACAAGATTGCATTTCATTGAGCACCGCAGAAGCTGAGTATATTGCGGCCACTCAAGCATGCACACAGTTATTGTGGATGAAGCAGCAGCTTGAAGATATGGGAGTTCAAGTGAAGTCTCCGATCGGAATCCAGTGCGACAACTCAAGTGCTATAAATCTTAGAAAAAATCCCGTCCATCATTCAAGGACAAAGCACATTGAGATTAAGTATCACTTTATCAAGGAGAAGGTTGAGCAGGGGATCGTGAAGTTGGAGTATGTGCCTACAGAGCTGCAGGTTGCAGACATTCTGACAAAGGCCTTACCCAAGGCAGCATTTGAGAGGCATCGACTGGCTCTGGGAGTTCAGTCGACGCCCCGCACTTGAAATAGTGTGGATATGGGACCCCCCCCTCTCCCCGAGGTATGGTGTGTTTTTCCCTAATGTGCTGATATGTGTTCTCTACTATGTTACAGACTACAAAGGCGTGACCTTTGGGTTCGTTGACAAAGGGGGAGAAAAGTTCTTGAAAAGTGCTTGACAAAGGGGGAGAAAAGTGTTAGTTCAAGAGAGCAAATAGTGCGGAGATTTGATAAATCATAATTGATAAGGGGAGAAGCTGACAGGTGGAGCAGCCAGAAAGGGGGAGCAATGAGAAAGGGGGAGAGATTTTTAAATCTGACGATGCTAGAAGTGATCGATCAAATCATAGAAATCACGACAGCTGAGGATCGTGATAAAGGCAGATCAGTGGTGTTGGAATGGTGTGAGACGGTGTCCAGCTATCAACAATCGGTATCAACTTAAGAATTCACCAATTGGTATCAGTGTGGTTCAACAACTGGTTTTATTTTAAGAATTGGTATCAGGGTGGAATCGACAATTGGGGTCTGACATGAAGTGATTCATTGATGAACTTTTCATACTACTCTTGTTTCTCACGCCGAGCATTGCTCATGTGGGCTTAGAGTACATGTTAAGTGAATCCTTGAACGCTATCATAATCGCAAGAGGCGAATGGTGGTAGCAGCTGGAAGAAGACTCAGTGAGGTATCAAAGTGCAGAAAATATTTCTGAGCAGAGTTGTGAAGAGTTGTCAACAAACCCAAAGGGGGAGATTGTTGGGCAAAAATCCCTCAAGGTAGCATTGCAGCATTTTTGGGTTGATTGTGTTTGTTGACAAAGAAGGTTTCCATGGAGAATTGTCGAGTTCCCGAGAATTTTTTGACATTCCATGTTGACAAAGAACTTTGACAAAGGAAAGGACGATCTGGAGGCGGTACAAAAGAGCGGTACAAGGTGGCGCTGTTTTCCAGTGTTTGCCAAATTTTTGGGCCTGAAAATCGCCAATGGAAAATAGAGTGATATGTTGTTGGCAAAGGTTGAGGAGAGAGAAATGAAGAAGGTGTGTGGAAAAATCAAGCGTGGCGCGCAAAACTAGAGGGTTGCGCGAAATCTTGAAGTGTGGCGCGCAAAACAGCGGGTTGCGCGAAATTGTATTTCGCGCAAAAGATGTTTCAAGGCCGAAAGCTTGAAAATCGGTAAAGGCATGAGGCGCGCGAAATTTTGGAGGCGTGCGCGGAAAATTGAAGTGGCGCGCGAAATAGCGGATGAAGTATTTCGCGCAAGAGGTGTTACGAGGTCCGAAGCTCGTAAAATGGCAAAGGCATGAGGTGCGCGAAATTATGGAGCAGTGCGCGGAAAATGTTTGGGCGCGGAAGATCAAAGCGGATTACGCGCTCAAGGAGGGTTTTTCGCGCGGGGTCGATTTTGCCTATAAATATGAAGTGACCCTACTCCATTCAACAGAGTTCAAGACATAGAAAATACCCGAGCTCTGGTTCGCGAAATTGAAGTTAGAAGTGTGTTGCGCGTAAACTTAAAGTTTGCGCGTAAAGTCAGATTGCGCGAAAAGCAAAGGCTGCGCAGAAAGTTGGTGTTGGCGCGTAAAAGGGAGATTGCGCGAAAAGTGGATTTCGCGCCAAATTAGTGAATTGCGCGCAAGGCAGTTTCGAGGCTGCGCGTAATATTTGGAGGTTGCGCGAAAAAGGAATTTCGCGCAAATCATAGAAATTGCGCGCAAGGCACCGTAAGGGTTGCGCGTAAAAATTGAGGTTGCCCGGTACATCCGGTGCAAAGTGAGATTCATCTGCGGGTGAAAGTTGGACTTCATCAGAGCATCTACATACAGAGGAAGATGCATTCCTTCATGAAAATGAAGAGACCTACAGGTCTATAAACTTTGAGTGAATCCCTTTCAAGAGCAGTGAGCTTAGGAAGAGGAAGAGGTGATCCTCTCCACCGGCAGTGAGCCAGAGAGAGAGAAACAGGGAGTGACCCTTGGGAAAGCAGTGAGCTGACCCTAAACATTGTAAAGGCAGTGAGCCTGGGCATAGAAGTGATCTAGCCCGAACATTGTTATCCACAGCTAGTGAAGTTTAGTGGACTTGGTACGACCGGAAACCTGTCGGCGTATGCTCCTTGGACGTAGCCCTTAGCGGTGAACCAAGTAAAAATTGTTGTGTCCTGTGCTTGCTTTACTTTCTGTTTATATTGTGCAGCAGGAAAGAGAGAGAAGAGTGTTTTGCTTAACAGCGAAACAAGATCAGAACGGGCTTTAATTTTTAATTAGTCATACCCTGATTCACCCCCCTCTCAGGGTATTCAGCCTAGTGGACCTAACAGAAATCTCTTCCATTACTCTCCAAGAATCACCTGATTCATGCACTGCATCACAACGCGAGTTCCTACTCAGAACATTACCTACAAAATTCCCCTTACCTGGTGTATATAATATTTAGAATTCATAATCTTGTAATAACTCCATCCACTGATGCTGTCACAAGTTCAATTTACACTGGGAGAAAATGTACCTTAGGATCTTATGATTGGTGAAGACTATGAAATGATTGCCAATGAGGTAATATCTCCACAAATTTAGGGAAAACACCAATGTTTCTAACTTGAGATCATGGGTGGAATAGTTACATTTGTGGGGGCATAACTTTTGGGACTCATAAGAAATGACCAATATATGCTACATCAGAACAAAACCTAACACCAGATACAAAGCATCATAAAAAACCTCAAAATGAACACCTTCTACTGACAGACAAAGAACCAGAGCGATGATGAACTTCTCCTTTAGATACTCAAAAGCCTCCTGACATTGATCATTCCACATGAATGTCTGATCATTTCTGGTCAACGATGCTGGAGGAGTCACAAAATTAGAGAAATCGACAATAAACCTCCTGTAATAGCCTGTAAGACCAAGTAAATTTCATACATATGCCACTATCTTGGGGGATTCCCAAGAAAGAAATGTTTCTACCTTCTATGGATCCACAACCACTCCCTAATGGGATACAACATTCCCTAAGAAATGGACTTCTTGATCCCAAAACTCACACTTTGAAAACTTCCCAAATAGCTGTTGTCGATGAAGAACTCCCAAAATGGAATACAGATGCTCTACATACTCCTCCTCAAATATTGAGTACACAATCATGTCATCTATAACAATCACCATGAACTTATCCAGGAACTCATAAAACATAGTGTTCATTAACCCCATGAACACATCTGTAGAATTCATCACACTAAATTACATCAAAACGAACTCGTAATTCCCATGATGAAAACCGAAAAAAATCTTCGGGATATCCTCATCCTTTACCCTTATCTGATGATATCCTGACCGCAAATAAATCTTTAAGAACCAACTTTCACCCTTTAGTTTATTGAACAAATCATCAATCCGCAGAAGAGAATAGTGGTTCTTCACCATCGCTCGGTTCAAGTGATGATAACTGACACGTGCCTGTCGTGGGGTGTGACAAAAACAAATAAAACCTAAGTTAAAATGTAGCAAAGTGGGTAACCTAAGTTGTCTCCAGAGAGGAGTGCACAACAATTATGTTTGTCACTTAAATTAATGAAAGAAGAAGAGGTTCTTTTTGAAAGTTTGTTTGAGTTGAAAAATAAAAAAGCAATTGAAAAGAAAGTTTGAACACTAATGGATGAAGAGAGTGATGGGGTCAGGGTAGGATTACCTTTTTTAATGTCATCATAGTCACAAAGATCATCTCACCTCTCTTCCTTTTGAATGACAAATGAAAGACTCCTCGATCGAGTCATCTATCACCATTGGTTAAAGAAGAAAATTGAACTCACTCTTATGTGCATGGATGTTCATAAACAATTCCTAAAAAAATAAGGCAAGTCCCGATTGGGAATTGTTGCTCCTTAGAACTCTAAAAAATGTTTACTAGTTCCAAACACGTGCCAACGATCGTTAGAAACTCACCACCTAACACAATCTGCTCGATCGAGACAAATTGCACTAGGCAGAGGGAGATAAAAAGTCTTTAACCAAAGCTATTAAAAATGAATACACCAAACTCAATACACGATCGTATTAAGAGAATTGGGAAACACTGATAATAGATGTCATTCATAAGAAAGATAAGGTTTTACATTTAAGCACAAAACTCTGACATTACAAAAGAGAAACTCCCCCTTCCCCAATCACTCAAAGGTTTTACCCCTCCATGCGAAGGGTATTAGATTTGAAAGGGGAAGAAGAGAGAATTATGAAACTAAGTAAAAAGAAAATAGAAAATACAAAGAACTTCGAGAACTCAATCCTCCAGAACAGCCCTTCTTGCACCTTCTTCAACCCCTTTGAATGGAAGTGAATACTCTTATTTATAGGCTTGGGGAGTAGAAAATTTCCCTCCAAAATTACTCCCCCGAATATTTTAGTCCGGTTGGAATATTAAATGACCGATTTTGAGAATTGTTCCTTCTTTAAAGTTGTTCCCCTACATCTCTTCTGTCGACCCACAAAATTTGAGCCTAATTGGTCCACGTATGAAGGAGATATGGTCACATTACTCCGAATATTTAATTCTGTCCAGGTGACTCTTCGTCTTCCACAACTCCAACTTCCCATGACATTAAGACCTTGAAACCAGCCGATTCAGACGTGGACTCCTTAATTAAAGATGTTCATTAATTCCTCTTACAGCTCCTTGTCGAATATCAGCTCCATTGGATCACTCATCTGAGAGATAAAAGCTCAGAATTAAAACCTTCCAAATCTGTACACAGTTTTCAAGGCCTGGTTTGTGAGCTGAATTTTAGCTTCCAAATTATGGATTGAGCTTTGGGTCCAGAAGAATAAAATGAAGAAAACGACCATAGAAATCCTAAAAAAAAGGAACCATACAATTTGGATCAAAAATATAAAAGATATTCTCGAAATACAGAAGCTCCACAAAACTGCTAAATTTCCAGAATTAACCAATTTCCACAATTAAGCCCATAATTCACCAAAATACTAAAATGATACAAATCAGCTCAAATTGATTAATTGGAAGGGGTTAAATCATTGAAATACATATGAAAAATTATGAAAATATTATCTCTATCAATAACCAACACACAACCGCAAACTGACGTCAGCCTTCTTCACGAACAAAACTGGTGCACCCCATAGTGACACACTTAGCCAAACAAAAATGTATCATAATAGACCATAGATTTGTATGCGCAGCTCTCACAACTCAAAAGGTTCCACCCTATATAGAGACATCGAGATAGGAGACACACCCATTTGTAGCTGGATACCAAACTTGATCTCCCATTGAGGGGGTAACACTACAACCTCTTCTAGAAATACATTAGGGTACTCTTTCACTACCCTAGGAAACACCGACTGCTGAACCTCCGAGAAACTCAACATCAGCTTATCCATCAAGGATAACAAGGATGAAATAATCCTCTGACCCATCCTAGGGTCTCTCTCACCAATAAATACCACTCACTCTCTATCACCATCAAAGAACACCACCTGCATCTATAAGTAATCCAAAACATCCTACACCAAATAAAACCAATCCATGCCTAGGATGACATCATATGGTTATATCTGTAAACATAAGAAATCTCCCTAAGAGTGGTGCTTCCCCAAAACTAGCTCACAATCTCTACATACTTCAAACAAGTCAGATCGACCTCCAACTGGCATAGTAAATGACAAGGGAACCAGAAGACTCACTACCTCAAGTCCTAAATCATGGAAAAGGGAAGCTGATATGAAGGAGTGCATCACTCCTGAATCAAACAAGGCATGGACCCAAGTAAAAAACAAGCAATGGGTACCTCGAATGATGTCTGGCTTTTCTGGAGCTAGAGACGCTAATGCATGAAGATGACAACAACCTAATCCATGGACTCCTTGACCCTAATAGAGACCACTTACATGGAAAAACTCTACTCTATGAGGATTGGAAGCATCCCAGGGATGTCCTCTACCTGCCCCATCTGCTCTCTATTGATCCAAAACTGGTGAAACCTGCTGCTGCTGCCTCAGCTAGAACTACCTCAATGGAGGAACCTGAAGTGGAACATATGATGCATGTTGGCTTCTTATAAAGGTCAGGCACTCTCACTGCTGATGACCTCGACCTACATAAGAAAAAAAAGCACCCGATCCCTTGGCATAGTTCTGAGAGGTGCTTCCCCATAGAAATGAGATAATGAGGGCTGAGACCTACCCCCAAATGAACGAGAACTCTTATACCCTGAAAAATGGGAACCCTAGACCACATATCTTCTTTGTTATAAATCATGAATACTCCCCTATCATGATGATTTAGTTCTTTCTAACATCCTCTCAATGACCTCTTCCATTTACAGAACCTCAAGATACATATTTAGCATAAATGAGGTGACCTAGAACTGGACCTCTAGATGAAAATCCTCCTTGAAATTCCTTGACCAGACATCCTCATCTGGTAACAGGTCTGAAGAATATCATAAAAAGTTCCTAAAATGGATTCCAAAATCTCTCACACTAGAGCTCCCCCATTGAAGGGTAAGCAGTTTCTAGTGACTGGCCACCTTTGTGGTCAAAGAAATAAACTCGACTCTGAACTAGTCCCAGAACTCCTCCCATGATACTGTCAACTCCATGTGATCTCCAAGGAATAAGAACCACCACTATCTCACTACTCCAGACAAAATTGTCACAACCAATGATACCCAATAATACTTCTGAGCACAGATCGAACTGAATGTTATCTCAACCTCCTCCAACCAGTATTTTGTGAATGCATCTGAAATGGATCCCTCATACTTTTGAAGACTATGTCATTGAAACTCACAAATTTTCCTCCTCAAAGTGTCATCATCATTAACCTCTACTCTGCAGTGATCTACTGGCACAACCTGCTGAACATCTTTTACATGAACTTGACAAGGACGTCAACCTGGAGCCATTCCTAAAAAAGGAAAAATAGTTAGAGATCCTAAACCTAGAATATATAAGACTTAACATTAATTAATTATTTTATTTTATTCATTTTAGGTTAACCTATACCAAGGTATACCCATTCAAACATAGGTGCAAATAAGAATGATGCATGATCCTTTCCTAGGTATTTACTCCGCAACAAGTATAACCTAGTTTAATATCCATTACAAACTCAAAAGTCCATGTATCAGATCATAGGGGGCCCTAAATACCTATGTATCAACTGGTATTTAGTGTTTATAGTTCTTTCTAAACATGATTGAAACCGTTTCCCTACCAACCCATGCAACCTCACCTGTTCCTAACTCTAAACTCCATACTATCTCTCAACCTCCCTCTAATACCACTATATCATGACCCCCTCCCCACAAAGTGTACCCCTACTAGGCTGAAAATGTGATAAGAGAGATAATGACCCTCGAGTCCCACCTCCAGTAGGCCCTGGGTTGACAACTATCACCAAGGGTATAACAAACACACAGATGGGAGGCATTACCCTCTAAGATAACACATGAAAAAGAGAGAGATAAGACATAAACCAAACAAATCCTTCTCAGACTACAATATAAAAGAAATCCCAAGTACAAATATGTAAATTCATTAAAAATTACTACAACTAAAAGTGGAAATTAAAAAGTACCAAAACAAAGTAAAACAGTAGCGACCATGAAGCCCAAACAACTCCTGCAAAACCCCCAAGCTAGTAGTAACCAACCTGATCTCCAAACTAATCTAACTGACCATAAAAATAGTTTATATATCTATGGTGAGTATAATAGTATACTTAGTAGGATCCTCCTCAGAGCCTCTTATGAAAAAGTAAAGAAATCATGCTAAAACACAGTAAATAACAAGTGAAACTAACTCATCACCTAAATAGGTATACTAAGTTCCCAGCCTTACCATGTATACTTTCACCAAGTATATCATACAATAGTATATAATATAATATAGAATATAAAGGGTACCCACTACCACTTCCCCACTAGTTTTCCGCTTTGCCTCAATGTCACATGTCCTGAGCATCTCTCTCCAAAAAGGCTTGCCTGTAGACACCTGGGAGAAGCACCACAAGACACACCTCATGCGTCAACATGAACCTCATGCATCACACCACCATGTCCATGTAACCATATTAACCAGGTAGTTTTTGGGAGCCACCACAACTCGCATAACATGTATCATGTGTCAGGTATTATACCTCAAACCATTACAACCCATGCACTGAGTAAGGATACTCAAGCAATCACAACATATACATGTTATACCTATAGTAATCCATAGGAAACTATATCCAAAATATATTTGTGTGAAATAACCAAAATCCATCACAACCCTTTACACACATATATGGGAAAACTAACTGTTATGCATACCAACAAAATTAACTACTAGGAGAAGAGAGTGGGGATAAAGGGGGTATTTATCCTCCCATCCTCCCATCAGGATGTTGGGGAAAACACTCCCCAGGGATCAGAATCCTTGGGGTGTCAGTTTCCCTAATCAATAGGGTAAAGTATCATATAGACACAAAAAAAGTACATGGTATAATATATCTCACAACCACACTATGAAAAAAACTAGTCTTAGACTCAACTATAGCTAACGTCTCTTAGACTCCCATATTCCACTACTAAGACTAGATATCCTATAGGCAAACAACAATTTAAAGATCTAAATTAAGTTACTTATCCATTTTTATCAGTTTCAATTTACATTAATTAATTCTATAAAAATTAATTAACCATTATCATTTACTAAATTACATCCCATTACCACTCCAATCAATATCCATGCCCTCTAGGCATAACCAAATCGATTCCATAGTTTCTCATAATCATAACCTCAAAATTTCACTCTAGAAAGCTCTAACACCATGGGTTAAACATTTATTCAATCATTTATTAATAGAATTACCACTTTTCCATATTACCATACATTCTAGAAAAGAATTCTAATCTACCAAACACAAGGATATCAACACGGTGAGTAGGTGAACTACCCTTATAGTATTTTCCATCTATATCAAGAGAATAGACCCATCCATCCTTGAGAATCTAAACATGGAAATCACATGTCATACCCCACACATCTTCACCTCTTTTGGAAGGAGTTTAAGAAAGACCATCTGCCTCAAGTAGCGGGGAAGGTAAATTAGATAAACTAACAACAAATTCAATAGAGACCACTTTCACATCAATGAGTAAGCCTGACTTCAACCAGTTCCATCATCTTGGGTGTCCTCCCCGACACCCATATGCATAAAATGATGCATCTCGCCACTCCAGGCATCAAATGATGCCATAACCAATAGGCCTCCCTAATACCACATACCGCAACATCCCTATGGGCTCATCCATCCCAGGATAATGTCACATCCATGCCTCCATTCCCACACACCACAAGTCTCATATCCAAATCACATCACAAGAAATAGGAACAAACATAGCAATGAGCTCTCATCCCTAAACAAGGCATCCAGCCTTCACAAACAATGATATCTCACAGCTCTAAAGAACAAGTCACTTGGACTTTACAAGAAAGAAGGAAACCCAGTCTTTTCAAGGAATTATATTTAACAGACAACTGATTCTTATTCTATCTTGAATTAGCCAATTCATTATTCACAGGTTCCAACTATGGGTAACCTAAACAACAAGCTGTCACAAGCTATCACCAAATTAATTAACCAGTTAATTTAACATGTATTTAATTACTTTATCAACAAGAATAAACATGCTTCAGGTTCATTAACCAATTTCATTAAACATGATCACTTGCATCAATTTGATAATCATCAAATTACAACAACAACAACAATCAGATTCATTAAACATGCCTCTTTATATTTTAGATAATTAATTAAATAATTAATTATGGATTTACATTCTTTACCAATTTCTATAAAGAAAAATATTCTAACCAAGCAAGGCATAGATATCACACTATCTAGAAAAATACTAGGCAAACCATTATCATGGTATAAAGCAACAACATACGATTGATAACAATTATTTAACCCAGTTCATATAATTATTAGGTCAATTCCATTGTTATCCAAGGGATAAACCATGATAACTATAAAATTTCACATAAATAAATAGATAATTAGGGAATCCCCTACCTCAAAAGGTAATTGAAGTTATTCGTATGAGAACATATCAAAGTAATGGATCATGATCACCTCTCCCACAATATTTTCATCCACCCGAGGACGCCATGATACAACTACACCAAATAACAATGAATAAAACTCCATTAGAAGCATGGAGATCATGCACCATCACATGGAAATGAGAAAAATGAGAAAATTGATCGAATAAACCTCAAGAACAGAGGTATATCATACCTTATATCGAAGACAGATCACTACGGATCGAATAAGGTAGCGATGGATTGTTCTTTAATGAAGGAATACCCAAAACGCTGAAGAGAAGGTCATTGGGTCGCTTGGGGTCGAGGGAGATCCACTATAGCCATAGATTTTAACAAAAACTGAGTGGCTAGAAAACACTTAAAACATACAGCCTTGGGGCATTACATGACGTGTAATCCCCTTTCATGTCATGTAATGCCTCAAGGTCGAGTTCCACTGAAAAATGCATCACCTCATCATTTTATTTATTTATTTCGAACCCAGAAACATTTCAAAATGTGAATACCTCTTTCAAACAATGAAAAAAACCATGAAATATGACATCACATTGTTTTATATAGTTACACGAAATGTAACTCTTTCTATCTTTTACTTAACCAAACTTCTCCAAACTTCTTCCAAGCCACCTACGAGCACTTAAATCTTTGAAAACGCACAAAGGGTTGATCCAAGAAGATTAGGTCCCTTAAACCATGGTAGTGTCTATGGAAAGGATATAGGTTCTCACACTAAGGCCAAACCTAGTAAATCTTGTGTTATTTACTTGCTTTAATATTCTTTCATGCATGAGTATTACTAAAAGTTTATAAGAAAATAAATCTTAATAGGTTGCAGGGGTTATGTTTCTAAAAGTTTTGAAACTTATAAAAAGTGAACAACTTATTAAACCCCCATTATTAGTTGTTATTAGATCCTTTTGAACTTTAATTTCAAAGAAGTAACTGTGATATTTAGAAATGATGAATCACCAAGAATCAAAGGTGTTGGATCAATTATCATTGGGAAAGAAAAATTTAAATGCAAGAAAGATTTATTTATTGATGGGATGAAACATAACCTACTAAGTGTTTCAAAATTGTGTGATGAAGGTAAAAAAGTTACTTTCAAGAAATATGGACTTTTTTTTGAAAAGTGAGAAGGATGGAAAGATAGTTACAAGAGGCCAATGTACAAAGGGAACCTTATTTCAAGTTGTTGAGGCACACAAATCTTGTTAATTGAGCATGGTGGAATAAAATAAATTATGAAATAAAAGGCTAAGAAACACGTGTTAGAGAAACATAAGAAATTTATATAAAAGAAATACTATCTGGTACATTTTTGATTTTTCAAGAAGAAGAAATTGGTGCTGCACTATTTTTCAGAAAGGAAAGATTACAGATTCAATGCATAATAAAGTTGACATTTGTTCAAAACAACCCCCAAAACTTATCCATTTTGATATCTATGTGATGATGAGAAAAAATAAACAAATGAAGATAATTATTTCATCACTTTTATTAATGAATTTACTTGCAATACTTGTTTCATTTATATGAAACATAAATTAGATGCTCTGAAAATGTTTAGAAGTTTCTTGAGGAAAGATGAGAAAGAATGTGAGTATTTAGTGTAGAATTTGAGAACTGACAATGGTGGTGAATACAAAAGTGAACAATTTGAATTTTATCTTGAGAAGAATGGAATTTTGAAATAGTATAATTCCCCACACACTCCTCAACAAAATGGGTTTTCCGAAAGGAAGAATATAAGTTTGGTGGAAATGGGAAGAACTGTATTACTTTAACATGGTATTTCTCATTACTATTAGAGGCAATCCATGAGAACTGTTGTGTATATAAAAAAAAATGTTTATATAGCCAAAGTTATGATATGAATCTATAATAATTATTTTATGGAAAAACTCCAAATTTGAAACACTTAATAATTTTTGGGAGTCCATGTATTATAAATAAGAAAGTTATAAACAATATAAAATTTGTGTAGAAAGGTGAAGATGGAATCTTTATTAGATATGATTTATAAGGAAGAGGATACAAATGTTTCAAAAAAGAAACAAGAATAATTTTTGATTCTTTTGAAGTGAAAGTTATTGAAAGATATAAGGAAGACAAACATACTCAGGCTGACAAAGAAGTTGGGGAGGGTAAGGAAAGTTTTATTAAAATTTATGATAAGGATACATATAATTGTAATCCTAATCAAGAGAATAATAGGACTCAAATATTTATAGTGATAAAGAAGAATCTCAAAAATCTCATCCCAATCTGAGGAAACAAGTAAAAACTCATAATATTATTGGTGATCAACATCAGAAGGTTCAAACAAGAAGAAAAAATATTATTACACATACTTATTTGTATTCAAAAGTTGAGTTGAATGAGGTAAAATAAGATTTTGAGTATCTGAAATGGGATCAATCCATAAATGAAGATCTAGATCAAATATAAAATAATGATACATGAGAACTTTTTCCTAATCTAGATAGCAAAAATATTATTGGTGCAAAGTGGGTTTTTAGGAACAAGATTAATGAAGAAGGTGAAGTGATAAGAAATAAAGCAAGATTTGTGTGCAAAGGGTATTAAAAAATTGAAGGTATTGATTTTGATGAAACATTTTCTTCAATGGAAATATTAGAAATTATCAGAATCTTTCTTTCTATTGCTGCATAATAAAGTTACAATTTTTTTCAAATGGACATTAAATCTACATTCTTGAATGGTGATCTTGATGAGAAAGTTTACATTGAACAACCATGTTTCTTTATTTTTGAGTTAGATGAAAGTTATGTGATTAACTTTAAGAAATATTTGTATGTATTAAAATAATATCCAATGGCATGATATTATAAATTAGATACTTTCTTTAGGAAGATGAGTTTCAAGAAAGGAAGAGTTGATAAAAATATTTACATTAAAGAAATTCATGAATTTTCCCTCATTGTAATTGTGTATGTTGATGACATTATCTTTGCTGGGAATGATGAAAGAAAATGTGAAATATTTTCTAAATAAATGAAAAAGTTGTTTTAAATGTCAATTATGGGGGAAATGAAATAATTTCTTGGGCTACAAATTTTACAAAATAAGATACACATTTTTCTTTCTAAAGAAAAGTATGCTAAGGAACTCTTTAAAAGGTTCAGTATGGAAAATTAAAAACCAGTTTTCACACCAATATCAGTGGGAACCAAGTTGAGTAAAGATGGATAAGGAAAGGAAGTTGATCAGAAAGAGTTTTGAAAGATGATAGGAATCTTGTTGTATTTGACTAACACAAGACCCAACAATGTTTATGTTGTTACCTCATGTAAAATATTTTATAGTTCTCCAAAATAATCACATTTAATGGTTGGAAAAATAATTATGAGATATATTAAAGGCATAAAAAAATTCATAATTAAGTATGATAACTCATAAAATATTGATTTTTTGGGTATTCTGATGCTAATTGGGCAAGAAATATTGATGATAGAAAATCCACATCTAGTGGATTATTCTTTATGGGGAAAGTTGTGTTAGTTAGCATACAACAAAACTAAATTCAGTAAATCTTATCACATCTAAATCTGAGTATGTTGCTGCCACTCAATCCGCTACTCAACTTATGTGGATGAAGACTCAATTAAAATACTTACTTGTTGAAGTGAAGTTACACTTGCTCTTAGGTTGTGATAATCAAAGTGAAATAAATCTCACCAAGAATCTAGTACAATATTCTTGTTCAAAACATATTTATATCAAGTATAATTTCATCAAAGATAATGTGGATAAGAATTAATTGAATCTAGAGTATGTACCTACATTGGAATAATTTTCTGAAATTTTCACAAGACCTTTGCAGAAGGATGATTTTTCTAAATTGAGGTTGAACATGGGAATCCAACCTATTTTTCATCAAGTTAGAGGTATGCGTTTTTATCCCCTATCTCATCTTACCTTTATATAGTGTTGTCAAGGGGGATAATTGTTTCATAAATCTATCCTTATTGAAGCATGTAAAAAGAGGGAGTTATGGGTAATCCATGAATTCAACATTGTAAGTGTGGAAAATATTCTAATTATTTATTAAAGGGGTTGTAGAAAATAAAATTTTTGTATTCTAGGGAAGTTTAATAAGTGATGAAAATCGAGGAAGATAAGTTTTAAAGGATTTCATAATCACTACTCTTGGAAAACATGAATTTTATCAATAATTCTTGTTTCCCACAATGAGTTAGCTCACATAGGATTAGAATTACTAATAAGTAATCCATATCTTGAGGATACAAAGTTCAGTGATTTATGAACCTTGGTTGACAACAAAATTCAAAGAGGGAGATTGTTAGGACCAATTTGAAAATGATGATAATTTTATTTAGGTTCTTTCTTTTTGTTTTCAAAAAAGATTAAGAATAAAATTAGGTTTAAGAAGAAAAAAAATCACCTCACTTTTTTTTTGGTGAAAATCAGATCAACCAACATATTCAAGAAAATTGGACTCACAATGGTTGAAAAATTCCATCATATCGAGAAGTTTCTTTCTAAATGAAAAGGATCATCAGACTCACCTTAGGTCTGGACTGGAAGAAGAGATCATAATGGGGGAGAATTAGAGTCTGCATGACTATGATATAAATGTGATCATACTTTGATATTTTTTATTTCTCATAAATCATAAGTAAGTTTTGAAAGTTGTGATGAAAGATTGAAAAAAGAAAGTGGGAGAAGAGATGATTCCAATCGTATTTAGAATAATACTATCTGGTTGTAAAGAGAGAAAAGGTGATGAAAATCATATTCAGTCTGATCATAATCATGTCAATTGTATTCAGGCTGAACATGAAAGAAAGATGTTGTTAGAAGATTGGGAAGTTACAATACTTCCATTTTAAGTCAGATGGTTCTAAAGATGATACTCAACATAATCAAAGTCATGAAGGAAGTCATGATACTTGCTGAAAGATTGAAGAAGATGAAAGTTAGTGAAGCTGAAAATTTCCAGTCTCAACATCATCATAATAAGTTCACCATATTATTATTTGTTTAAATATTGGGAAGGTTTGTTGAAACTGTGAGAAACTGAAGGTACTGGTTTTCAGTCACACAAAAATCCAAAAGATATAAACATTTAGAGAAATAATTTGATGAGTTTTAGAAAGGGATAATAAGTGAATTTGTGAAATATCATTGGTATCGAAGAACTCTGATTTTTTTTCAAGTGAATTTATCAGTTGGGTCAAGAGCTATCATATTGGAATTGATGCTTAATTATCGGTCTGAAGAAAAAGAAAAAGACGTGGTTAAAGAAGTTTGAAAGTATCTATCATCTTCATCATAATGAAGAAATAAAAATGGAAGTCTTTTCCAAGAATCATAATGATAAGTCTTATGTTTCCCCTCATACATTTTGTATAGAATAACATAATAAGGAAACTGTTGTTGAACATATGCTTCCATCATAATGAGAAAATTTAATGGGAAGATAGTCTTTCATTTGGGGTAGAGAAATGTAATGAAGAAATCATATTGGGAAATCAGAATGGAGAAACATAATCGGGTGAAGGTTTTTCAAGAAGATTAAAGCTGCATATTTCTTTAAACATGCAATTAGTACAGAGAATCATAATGAATAAATTGGATCGAGAAATTTTAATAGAGAATCAAACTGATGCTTGAAGAGAGAGGAAGTTTTTAGAAGATTTGAGAAGGATCGAGATGAAATGAGAAGGGTTGATAAGTATTGAAGAATTCATAAATGTATCCTAAATTCAAGGAAACATAGAAATTTAGAAAATTTGGTTGAGTAGGAAAGTTTTCAGGAATTCCACCCAAACCACATTTGGGGCCGATATAAAAGGAAAAAAGAACATTGTACTTTTCTGATGGAAGTACTGTTCATGATAAGTAGAGAGAAGGCAGAGCGCTAAAGAAATTCTAGAGAGAATAAGAGGTTTCCAGATTGTTTTGTCTTGAAGAAACCACACCGAATAAAAGTGAAAGGAGAAGAGACAAGATTACAAAGTATTTAGTTGATCATCGTATTTAGTGGATCATTGTATTCAGTTGATTATCATAATTCATCTTGTCATCATATTCAGATGGTCATCATATTAGGATGGATAATCGGAATGAGATTATAGTATTGGGTTTTCCGGACCAAGGAAGAAAGTGTTCAGAATTGTCTCAATTGTATTATGATAGAGTCATATTTTTCATATTGAGCAATCAGAATGGGCAATCAGATTGGTAAATTAGACTGAGAATATGACTTAGTTTTATTACAAAGTATAAGAAATTATTACTAGCATCTGGGTAAGAAAATGAAGAATTTATTTGAAGGTTTATATTTGTGAAAGTTTATAAAGAAGCACTGTAACATATTTGTTACAATTTTTTTTGAATTAAATCATTTGTTCTAGAAATATCACATTCACTATTGAATTATTTGCATAGTGCTACGTGAAAGGGAATATCTTACTCATTGTATTTCACATAAAACGATTGTTTTCTGGTGGATTGTATGATATTTTATTATTTCCAAACTATTCCATGTATGTAGCTATTCTTATTGAATAGTGAACCTTGTAAATACTTGTGTTCCTATGGATTTATGTTTGATTTTTTTAGTAGGGAAAGAAATATTTAATAGTAGGTGAAGGTTGTTTCATAATCAAGGAAACATGAAATAAAAAGTTATCAATGATTCAACCCCTCCACCTCTTAGTGATACAATTATCCTGACTGGGAACTTTTACAATTTATTTCAAATTTTCAGATAAATCCTTATAAATATAGTCTTAGAACCATCCTATAAACTATTGACTATGTGTATTTGATATCCATCCTTCATACCTTGATGGATTGAAATGTATAATAATTGTTTTTTGGGATCCAAAATATGGATCAAAATCTTCACTATTATGTAAAATGTAAAGGTGTTCTTGCTTCTACTTTGTGATGGTAGTTGTAACAACATCTCTTTTGGAAACCCATTCACCTATAAGGTATTTGTTGTGATGAGAATTTGGGAGACTGATGCTTTCAACATCTGATAGATAATCAGCAAAAAAATCAGTAGCTTCTTCAACAATATATCATTCTATAATACAACCTTTTAGATGACTTTAATTCATGATGCTCCCTTTAAAAATCTTTATATACCACTTAATGTGGTACATCCATCAGTAATGGACATGACTACATATTTGAACCTCTCTAACTAAGTGAACCATAATGTGGATCATTATATCAAAGAATGATGGTGGAAATAACATCTCTAATTCATATAATATGTCTATGACCTTCTTACTCGTGATTGGAAACTTCACCAGGTCTATAACATTACTGTATATGGATTTGAAAAAGAAGAAAATTCTGGTTAATGTATGTTGTATATTTTTAGGTAGAATAAAACTTAAAGTGATGAGCATTAAATCTTGAATAAAAACATGACCGTCATGTGATTTTAGTCCTTATAACTTTAAATTATTCATTGAAACAACTTTATTGATATTTTATGAATACCCCTCTATAAATTTTACACCATTAATAAAAATGAAAAATTGTAATTTTTCTTGTCAGGATAGTGTGTAAGGTGCTGGAGGAAGATAAGTAAACCTTTTACCCTTCACTGGTACAAGCTCTTCCCTTATCCCCATGTATATCATGTCTAAGTTATCCATGATTCCATATTTTTTTCTAAGAACATTTAGTAACATGGAAATAACACTATGAAATACTTATTTTTCTATATGCATGACATCAATAAAATGTATGATGTAAAAAAATTCTAGTACAATAATTCAAAGAAAATTGATCTCCTTTTCCAACCTGATTTCATAATGTTTTTCAAAAATGGTTTATCAAAAATAGTTTCAATATATTTTACTTTATCAAATAGTTAATCACCTGTTAGTAGAGATGGTGTTGTACCTTGTTCGATATTCCCATTGAATGCTATCATCTAGGATCAGTATTTACATCATCAAGGTAAAAATTTCCAATGTCCTAAAACATAGTATTGAATGAATGTTTCAACCAAACTGAGTGTATACATTCTTCACAAATGGGACACCCCAACATTCCTTTAATGTTATAGCCTAGAAAATTTCTATAAGCAAGAAATTAATTTATCACCCTATACAACATGACCCTTAATGTGAATTTTCACTTCTATGAGCATCATACATTTTAACACCTATATCGCACATCAATTTAAGATCTTTGATCAATAGAGACAAATAGACATCAATATAATTATCATGTTTTTTTGTCTAGATATAAGTAGATCCAACATAATGTATTTTCGGTTCATGTATAACCATGGAAACAAGTTATAATTTACCAACATAACTTTCCATGTACTATGAGTACTACTCTGCACATAAAAAGGATTCATTCCATCTTTAGATAATTCAAAACATAAGTTTCTTGAATCATTTCCAAATGTAGGGTACTCATAATCAATTTTTTCCACTGAGGAGAGTCTACTAGATAATATATTTTTCTATCATTAATTATTGCATCTGCATGACATGTAAATTTTCTCGTAGTTCCCTGACATCCATATTGTCTTATAAACCTTGTAATGATAGGAAAGTACCATACAACTTTTGAAGTACCTGATTCATCTTTCTTGTATCGATTCACACAACACTTAGGGAATTTTATGAGTGATTCATGGTCCTTGTAAAACAATATACAATCATTTGGATAAGCATGTATTTTTTAGATATCAATCCCATTGAATATAGCATTCATTTAGTGTCATATGTTCGATAAGGAAGTTCATTTTCTTCTTGCAGTATGTCATTGAAGAGACTAAGTAGTTTTTTAAAGGCAATGTTGCTCCATCTACCACCATATTTCAAATTATATAACTTCAATACAGTTGATAATGTTGTGTATTTAGTACAAACAGTATACAATGGTCTCTTAACACAACTATTTAACTTATCAAACAACTTTGGAAAATTAGAAGGGTCATCTTCAATTACCATTTTCATTTCTTCCATATGATCTCCATCATTATTTACACTAGTATTTATATCAAATGATCAATAAAATGCAATATCATCCCAATCATTGTTCAAATTCAGTTCTTCCCCATGTTTAGTCTAACATTTATAGCTATTATCTATTCTATGATAAATTAAATGTTCTTATAAATCTTCCAGACTAATTTTTCTTGAATAAAAACAATGTAAACACAGACAAAGGATTTGAGAAGGGAAGTATGCATGCTTTATTGAAAACTTGATGAACTTTTTAACTCCATATTCATACTCTTTTTTCATTCAATTAATGCACATCTATTTTAGATTCAAATCCATAATATTAGGTTCATAAAATATTTATTTACAAAAAATAAATAAATACACATAAGATATTCATAATAAAAGGAGAAAGTTATACATAATTCTAATAAGGGGAACCCAACGTTTGAATGTTATCAGTTATGATTTATGATGAGTTATAATTTTACACAAGGGTGACATTAAAAGAAATAACCTAGGGTAAACATGTGATTATTAGTCCAAGCTCTCGATTTTATATTATGTGGGATAAAAAGGTGGTGATAAATATGTTGAAAAAAATATTATTTATTATTGGAAGAAAAAATTCCCTTGGAAATTATTATACTTGCTTATCATTTAATTATGACCTGGATTTCTAAATTTGTGTAAAAATATCTTTCCTAAAAACATAAATGGTCATGTAAACATCAAATTTTGACATAGGGTCAAGGAGATTGGCATTTCAGGAAACAAATGGATGAAATTGTTATTAATGAAAAAAGTGAAGTTGGATTCCATGTTATCCTCTTTTTCTATAGATTATTATAGACCATGTATTATCATAATTCAAAAAAATTATATTTTTACTATAACTCACTAATGAACCCCTATTTCCAAAATATTAGAGTTATCAATCTTAGATATATTTCACATATCCTACAATATCCAAAAACTCTATTAAATTTCCTTAAACACACAATAAATACTTTCCATTAATAAATATTTCAAAAACTTTAGTTAGCATGGATTTCACATCATTAAGATCCCAAAAATTATGATTCCACCTCTAACAATAACAAAAATCACTATAATCTATATCTCACTTTTAGTAGTAAAAACCTTCACATGTATATCTAAAAGAGTATACTCATTATTAATAAAATTCATACCATATGTATGGTTAGAGGAGATTATAATAAACTTTATAAAATTATTCCACTATCTTATAATCCTATATGTGTTTGAGATACATGTATTTTAAATTAGAACTTTTTATGGGTGACAATCAAACCATTCCTAATGATACATAATAGATCAAAATAATAATAATATTATGTACATTTCTTAATCAAAATAAATAATGTTATAAATAAGAATATGAAACTTATACATACCCACACACCTCAAAACGTGACTAAAATTTTCCTTCTACACCCCTCATATTTAAGGTAACTAGATAAGAAAATGAATCTGAAAAATCATTCTCTCAACATCTATTTTAACCAAGGAAAACTAAAAAACCTTAAATACTAGATGTCATATTCTAATATAAAAAAAATAGAACTCTCTAAAATATTTTGAAACCTCCCTAGGAATTTACAGGTCTATTATATAACTATTTACCAGAATGTAAGGAGAAAATAGGTTGAATCAAAAAAATTATTTTGTGTACTCACCTAATGGGAAATCCCCATGCCCTTTCAAAACTATTTGAATATGATATAAACATTATAATATAATATGATAATTTCTATAGTTAGGGTTTGGTTTAGTGGTAAAGCACCCTGTAATACTACATGAGGTTGGGGGTTCAAAACCAATGGGGTGAAAGTCACTATAGCCGCACTATAGTGGTACTGTAGTAGTGGCGGGCTGTAGCACTGGTGAAACTATAGTAGTGGCGGGCTGTAGCATTGGAGAAACTATAGTAGTGGTGGGAACTGTAGCAGAAACTGTAGCAGCAGAAACACTGTAACAAGTACTATATTAGTTGGGTGCTGTAGTAGCACTATTAACCAAAGGGATTTCAAGTAAAAAAATGTAGGCCTTTAGGGCCATGTAATGAGATTTCATTCCCACTTAGCCTATGAGCCATGTAATGGGATTCCTGCCCACTAGGCCTATGGTCCATGTACTAAATAAATAAGTCTCGATGGGTGGGATATCCACTTAGGGGGGGTATATCCTACCTTTCTAGCATGTGTGTGTATGTGTTTAAATGTAATTATACCCCCAAACACCTAATATATATATATATATATATATATATAATATCAGAAGTTTTATACCTCAGACCTTATATATTAACATGATTATATCCTAAATAACTAAAATAAAACAAAAGCTAAACCACTATAAGAAACCCATTTAATAGGTATCTCAAGACATAAAGAATATTAATCAAAACTATTTCTTTACATTTAAAATAAAACATTCTTATTTTAAACTCTAAAAAAATTAATTTAATTTTTAATTTAACAAAAAATGACCATTTACCCATATCTTTAGAAATCAATTTTATAAATTTAGAGCCTCATTAAAATTCGTACCAAATTTATAGCACCATGACTAGAAATATTTTTAGTATTAGGAGATCCTCAATAGAGATTTATTTAGGTTAAAAAAAGATTACTACTCTAGGTAATTTAGTAATTTCTAGAAAATTCAAGATGCCTAGGAGTTCAAAATGGCATGGTAAACACCACATATTTGTAATCAACACCCACTCTACCCATCCACAATGTATAATATGGATTATAATTTTTCACCCCCATGAGTTCTACTGATAATTCTATTTATTTTAATGATCATTATTTATGACCAAGTAATTATATATGGGAGAATGTTTCACCATATTCTGAGATTAATTCATGACATGAATATAATTATTCATGATGTCAAGGGGATTGAAGAAAGACCTAGAGGGAATAAAAGGAATTATCCATTGGAAGTTAAGAACCAATTTTCTATGTTGGAAGTTGAAGCAATCACTATGAGAGTTTGGAATAAGGATTGGTTTGAGACAATTAATTTTATGAAAATAAAGGGAGTATAAGAACTATCTTTAAAAAATGTATAATTTTGATCCCTATTACCCGACTTTAACCCATCTACTACTAGGTATTGGTCTGTAAGGGTTCCCTCTAACCCTTTTAAGTTGTTTTTGGTATTTTGGAATTTATTGAATTTGGGGAAATATTGGTTGTGTGAGTTCACAATTAACTTGAAAAGGTATTTTTGAAAATTAAAAAAATGGATTTGGATGGATGGTAGGGAACATTTAAATGGGAATATTGGAAGAAAAGAAAAAATATAAAAGTTGAAGAAAAATTCATCAAAGGGAAAAAATGTTTTGAAGGAGGAGAGAAAATAGGCCATTAATAGTCATCCAAAGGAAAAAAGGATCCAAAATTGTAAAAATGAGCCTAGCATGAGTCAACTTTAGGAAGGTGCATTAAGAAGTGAGAGGAATGCCCGACGGGTGGAGGTACTGACCAAGAGGACTGATGTGGGGCAACACTAGTAGTGCTGATCCACCCTAACATTGTTGTGTTAGAGGGAGAAAGAGAGATCCTTGATACTCATAGAGTTGAGTTTTCACAACGATTGAGTTTATGGTATGAAGAATGATGATCCACAACACTAATAAATGAGAGAGGAGGATAAAAAATAACTTACCATAGATTTGAGAGTTGATTCGTTTGAGAGATGGTCAAGGTGGAACACCAATAGTGTAGAACTTCCACATGAGCATGAACCACATGAGGGAAATCAGTTCGGTTAGAGTTCTATTTAAAAGACCAGGAAGTGTTTTATCAGCGCTTTCAAAAAAGAACTGATAAAATATATATAATTAATTTTAATGATATAATTAATATAATGAAAAAAATTTAAATGTATATAATTATAAATAAATGAATATAAATGTATATAATTATAAATATACTAAAATAATTGTAAATATGTATATATATATATATATTTGTAAATATATTTATAAACATTTGTATATAATTATAATTATATATATAATATATATATATATAGTAAATATATTAATTATTTTAATATATTTATTATAATTTGATAATTATTTAAATATATAATTAAGTATTTATAATTATATAAATACTTTTTTTAATATATATATATATATATATATATTTCTAATTATAAATATATAATTTTATAAATATAGTAAATATACATTATAAATATATTTATTTATAAATATATTTCTAACATTGTTAATGAATATAAAATCTTAAATGCATGAATGTTAAAAATGAGTAGAATTTTATAATATTAAAAAAATGGATAAGTTTTATTATTAAACAAATTATTAAAAAAATACAATATGGATATATATTGAAATGAAGATGAATATATATTGAAAATATTAAAACATAGTAAATAAATATGTATAAAAAATAATTAAATTCCAAAAAAAAAATAGAAAATAAAAAAATAAAAAATGCATAAATAATACTAACTGAAATAATATTAAAAATAAATTAATAAAATCTACTAATTAATAACATAATATATTAAATATATTATGATACAAAATAAAATTCTAAAATGAATATTAATATTTGAATAAATTACATAAATATTAGGTGTGCGTGTTTCTATATAAGATTTCATTAATTACTTAAATATTTCTGTGTGTGAAATTAATTTATATATATACAAGATTTATATATGTTAAATTGAACAATGAAATTATATTATATGAAGCATTTATTAATGAAATAATTAATAATAAGAATGAATAAATTTAAAAAATGAATAAATGTTATTATTTATATAGATAAATTTAAAAATAAAAAATGAATATTTATATATATTAAAATAGAAATGAATGCATATTAATTATATAAATTATAACCATATTAAAATCATTAAATTTTAATCAACAAACATATATAAATAAATATTATAAAATGGATAAAATTACAAAAATATGGAACACTGGAAAATTTAAAATGAGTAAATTACAAAAATATTAAATGAATAAATATTTAAAATCTATAAATTATAAAAAAAAGTAATCACACACTTAACAATATCAATGGATAAATTATATTAAATGAATTAATGTTAAAAATGATTGAAATTTAATTATATATATATAATTAAATAATTAATTTTTTTTATAATTAATAAAAATGATTTTTTTAAAAAAAGAATAAGTTTAATATATATATAAAAATAAATAGTATATTAATTATTTAATTAGTATAATAAACATTTAATTAGTATATTAAGTATTTAATTAGTATATAATAATAAATAGTGTATTAATTATTTAATTGGTATATTAAGTATTTAATGATGTTATTAATTTTTATTAATTATAAACAATATAATAATTATTTAATTATATATATATAATTAAATACTATTTATTACTATATATATATATATTAAATTTTATAAATTTAATTATAAAAAATTTTCACGTTGGCTCGGTCCAACTCATGAACCCGCATGAATATATGTTTAAATGAAAATGAATATATATTAATTACATAAATTACAACTGTATTAAAAACATTAAACACTAAACAAATCTATTAAAAAATTTATAATGAAATGTTTATTAATAAAAATGAATAATATATATATATATATAGTAATAATTATTATATTAAGTGTTTAATAAATTTATCAATTTTTATTAATTATAAATAGTGTATTACTTATTTAATAATATATATAATATTTTTGAAATTTATTAATTTTTAATTAAATAATTAATATACTATTTATTACTATATATATAATAAATTTAATATAATATATATAATTAAATAATTAATATACTATTTATTAATATATGTCAATATATATTTATATATTTTTATATATGAAATAATAATTTAATTATAAAAAAAATGAATAAATATAAATAAATATTGAAAATGAGTAAGTATTAAAAAATTATGAATAAATAAAAAAACAAGAAATTTTAATATTTATATATATGAATATTTAATATATTCATATATACCAATATATATTTTTATATATGAAATAAGAATTTAATTATAAAAAAACTAGGAAGTCAGATGACCTTCAACCTGAATGGCCAACCATTTAGCTAGCCCAACAAGGAAGGCCTACTGAGTAGAGGGTAGACCAAGGTTTGTGACAAAAATATGGTGGGCCAAGTCCCACATTGGCCCGTGCGTGTAGGCCAAACCCATTTAGGTGTGTGAAGAGTGTATGTGGGAGCCCATCCCCATAACAAGATTTTGGAGTTTTTATGTGGCAGAATCATATAAAAATATGTGGCTGAATGTTCGCAAGTTTGATGCAGGACTCACACATGATTGTGACCTTTATCAGCACTAGAAAATGCAATGATAAAGATTACCCCTTATCAGCACTACAAAGAAAGCACTGATAAAGGGAACCCTTTATCAATGCTACAAAAAATCATTGATTAAAGTATCCTTCATCAGTGCTTTTCTCTAGTGCTGATAAACACTAGCGCTAAATGAATCCAAATATGTAGTAGTGTAATGGATAAGTCAAGAAGTGATCTATATCTTCTCAGAACAAAAGATGATATCTTAGGCCCTTTGATTAAAATATAATTATCTGATTATGTCCATTACCATAATGGTTTATAGATAAGGTCATATTAGGTAGTCAAATAAAGATATATCAATAATACTAGTTATTGACATGAATATGAAAGATACTTGATGAGGTATTGAGACAATATGATTATATTACATAATTCATGTTTGTATGAGGTTGTTGTCTTTGCAACATTAACGTATTTCTTTATGAGTGCTTTGACATGTTGTTAGATACTGATATTGGATTTTATGCTAGACCTCCTAATACCGTTAAGAAAGAGGCCTAGAGGATCACACACTAAGTGTATCCATAATCCCAGTTAAATTATATATGAATTTAATAAAGGAATAAATATTATTCTCCAAACTAAGAAGTAATATTTATTCAAGTTATGTTATCTCTTAGATTCAATCACTAGTTATTCGAGTTATAATATATGGGTTAAATAAAAAATAAATACTATTTATCAACTAGAAAATGTATAATATTTATTTATATATTGTTATTATTTACAAGGTAATAATAAAATATTTATTTGATAAATAAATATTTATTTATTTACCTGAAAATTAAAATAAATATTTATTCAATAATTTTTGAATTTAATATTTATTTATTTGTTAAACAAATAATATAATGATATTTATTGATTTAAATAAAAATTTTATTATTTAAGGTTTGATAAATGTCAAGGAGGATTGAGGATCAAAATACCAAGTTAATGGCATTATGGAAATGATATATTTTGATTAATATCATATAAATAAATATCGATTGATTTATTTAAGAAATTATATTTAATATCTGTGAGTTATCACATGTCATGAAATATAATAATAATAATAATAATAATAATAATAATAATAATAATAATAATAATAATATTATTATTATTATTATTATTTGACATGGGTTTTTATTTAGAGTTAAGAATTAGATAAAGCGATCAATGCAATTATCAATTATCTTTCCCTAAATATATAAACCCAACTTATATAATTTCTATAGATGAGAGAAAAGTGAATCGTTGTGCACAATGAAAAGAGAATTATCTAAAGACCATAAAGAATATCTCAAAGAATTATATCAAGAATAAGAAGAAATAATACTCCTCATTCCTCTCAAGACTGAGGGAATAAGAGGTAAAATACTTCAAGCCTAAAGGAATTATTATTTCAATCAATGGTGAACAACGCAAGACAATCAATTCTTTCACGCTAGCACCCAAAGTTCCATTAGTGACATTTTGAGATTATAGAGAACTTGTAGATACTGCTATAGAGATTCTACATTTGATTCCTTGATGAAATAAAGGTACAACAAAAAGGTCAACTGAATTGATCAACATCATAGAAATAGTTATTAAGAATAAGGTAATCCTTAGATTAAATTAATTATACATTATATGTGAAAAGATTCTCTATTTAAATGTTTTGGGGTTGTATTCATTTAGTTTTGAGGATTTATCCAATGAAATCGATGAAAAACCATTGTTAGGCACAACCAAACCAGTTCTACTATGTCCTAGAACCTTCAAGTGGTATCAAAATGGCCACATATATTAATTTATATTTATTTATCAATTACATAATTGTTTGTCATCATTTTATTTCCAATTTTTCATTCTTAAATTTGAAATTTGAGATAATATGTTCTTTGAATTTCATATGAACAAGAACATACCAAGAATACATAAATAAATCTTGAATATCCCATCTGAAGGTACCAAGGATTCTGGATGACAGACATGATCACATAGCATGTAATTGAAAAGTATGTGTTGTGTACACATGGTCAACCATACAATGGCGAGCCTTTTTAGTCACAAAACACCATGTGGTTTTCGGTACATGGTGTGTTTAATTACATGATGCGTATTGACTTCCAAACAACACATAATTTGACATGGTTACACGACATGTTTCTGGTGTACACACTATGTAACCCCATGTGTTTTGTACTTGTACAAATCACATAAGTTGTGTTGTCAAAGCATAAGGCATATAGTAAATACATGATGAGTAATGAATACAAGCCAGAAGACACAAAATTACATTAAGTTCATGACATGTAACAAGAAGTACACACTGTGTAATGTGTAATCAACCACATTTAAATACACATTGCGTCCCAAGGTATGTAATTGGGGTGGTCAATAATGAATCACATGTCATATATATTGTTTTACACACTGTGTAATTCAAGACAACTCATGCTAGGTACATTCGGAGATAGGTGTGTCATGTGAGTCTACATGTGGATACAATTAATTAATTTAAGCAAAATAAAACTACACAACATTTAGCTAGTTGTATACATTATGTGCCAATGCTTTTCAGAAAAATTACATGCCTAGTGATTTCAATGGGTTAAGTATCACTACAACAAAATTGAATGATAACAGTGATTTTTTATATGGTGGAAGTTTAAACTACCGTTATATATTTCTATGACGGTTTACAAAGACCACCTTTAAAGTTGGAATCTACATCCAACTTGAGTCGTTTCCAGATATTTAACATTGATTTCCAGAAACCATCGTAGAAACTTTGTTTAGCGATAATTTTTATAGTTTTAGTAGCGGTTTATGCTCAAAAAAATGTTGAAAATATAGAGGTAGTTTAAACTGTCTCTAAAACTATAAAAACAACTGCTAAATTTTTTTTTACCTAATATAGAAGTGGTTTAAAGCACTGATAAAAATTAATTTGACATATATAGAGAGTTGTTTTAAACTAACGCTATATATCACTTAAAAAAACAGCTGTAGAATCTGCTTCCGCAGAACAACCAAACAAAAAACAAATCAATTGAAAATCTCCCAACCAAACCATATTCAATAGAATTTACATGTATATATATATATCAACATTCATTATAAGTTCTAAAGAGAGTAATATAGAATATTCATTAATTAACTCATTAAAACTAAGGAATTAAATAAAATAAATCACTAAAAGTTCATAAGAAATTGGAAACTAAATCAAACAATAGCTCAAGACCTTAACACTATCATATGAGAGCATTTGAAATCTAAAACACTGATTAAAAAATCAAAATCCACATAAAACCCCCCTTTCTATTTTATCAAGCATATAGAATATTCCTATATCTTTTGAAACTAATTTATAAAATCTTAACTTTTATCAATCACTATATAAAATCATTTAAAACCACTAAAAAATAAAAAATTTAGAACCCAAGGGGTTTTTGGTTCAAACAATTGGTATTAGAGCCAATAGGTTTCATGTCATGTGGTAAATCTTGAAATTATTGGTGAAATCGATAATAAGATATTAAAACTATAAAAAATGAAGTATAGTTCTTAAAGGTCAAAGGAGGAAAAAGTTGTGACATCATTATAGATTTATTGGAAACCATCACCAAGATGAACAAGAAAATGAATGAACAAAGTTATATAATTATTGAACTTATTCATGAAGTAAAGTTATGCATGTAAAAGGATAAAATCCTTGAATCATCCATGACTACCCTTAGAGAATGTCGTAAAGAATGGGTGAATAAATAAATTAAACTGGATCCAAGTAAAAGGTTGTATAGACCTTCTTACAAAGATGTAAATGGTTTTCAAAGATAGTGTTATAGTGCTAATTTTGTGCTAAAATTATTGTAGAAACAAAAGGGTTGGAAATTATAAGATCAAATTCCTATATTTTATGAAGCTTACCTTAGAGTTTAGTATGTCCCAAATAAAAATCTGATATATCCCAATAATATCCAACCATTTTTTGGGAATAATTTCAGGATTTTTTAAATGGTGTAAATCCTTGCAGGATTAAATGGATAGCTTGTTGAAGAAACAACTTCACTCATAAAAGTAAAATTTGTTTTACATTATTATGAACTAGAAATTTAGAATAATATAAATGTTATTTTCAAGTTACTAAAAGGCTATTAAGAATAATTATTTTTTAACCATAACATGTTTAAGCTAAAAAATAGGCTTATCAGAAAAATGTGTCAAGAACTATCATATGTTTAGTTAAATATAATCAAAAAATCGATAGAAAACTCTAATCACTACTAGATGAAATTTCATCGGCATCCTCTCCATCTCTATCTCCACTTCCTGCTACTGAAACCTGCATGAAAATTATGTTGAAAATTAAACAATGTTTTATATTTAAATTTAAACTTGAAACTAATAAAAGTTTGTGTACTAAATGATTTTAAGTTGTGTGATTTACCTAATCACTACCAGTCATTGAAGAAATATGATAAGGGATAGATCCAGTCATCTTATGATATAATTCAATTAATGATTTCTGCAAATCACCGACCTTTTCATCTTGTATCTTTATATGAGCCCTATATTCCTAAATTATGTTTTTCATTACAATAAAATCCCGCCATCCATATTGAGTTAGGGAGTCATTACAACTAGGATTATATGATGTTACAATCCAATTGTATCGCCAAAGACCTTAGATGGCAATGGTCCTAAACCCATTCCACACACTCATCCAGGATGATAATTCCCAAGGACTTGACCAACTGGGTCATCTTGAGAGACCGAGAAAGATCATGTTGGATTGGAATCCCATAGTTCTTTTATTTTTACCTATAAATAAAATATCAATCATATTTTAAGAAATACATATTATCATAATGATAACTAATAATAAGTTATATTTAATGAAAAAGGAATTCATACCCCAACTTCTTTAGAAGGATCATTAACATAACTCCCATCAGATTTTGTATGAACATCCAACAACAGTTTTGTTCAGGATACTTGGAATCCTTAATTCTTTGACCACATTAAATAAAGATAAATCAACAATTTAATACATGAAAAAGATAATGTTGTCTTATAAATATTTAAACTAATAAAAATAGTACCATATTCGATCTGTTTCTGAAAAAACTCTTTGACCCGACAGTATGAAGGATGATTTTTTAGCTCAAATTGATGCATTTTACCTTGATACATATTGAAATAAATAACTTTTAATTTAATATAAATGTATGCAATTTCATATCCTTTTCATATAAATTTATATATGTAAAATGATATTAATATAATAATATATATTTCAATACCATGTGCTTCTCTTGATGATGGCTATCAATAAAAACCTTCAATTTCTCTCTAGGTACCGCTTCAAGTTCCTTATAATATAGATGATAACTGCTCAATAAAGTATCATTGAATTCATTCCATAATATCCATTTAAAATCTTCTCATTTCTTACCCAATTTTTTCAATTTACACTTTTGTGTGATTAGATCCGCAACAGTAAAGTGGAAAAACATCTATACAAAGAGATTAATTTTTTAAATATTAAAATCTAATATCATAATGACATTCAATTACACTATAATTCATTAAAATTACCTTTATCTATGAATTAAAAACATCATTTTTCTAATTCTGAGGCACATGCATCCAATCTACATAGGTAATCATAAGGGTAACTAGCTCCGCTGCCAGCTGGACTTGAATCTAGACAAGTAATCATGTAGCATCATTAGTGGAGACCCCATAGTAGTAAAATGGGGAAACTATATTCATTCCATTAAAATTATAGACATATTAACTATTCATATTTCTCTACTTAGTAACATTGTTTTCATATTTTATGAAAAAAAGTTTGCAGTATAAAAAAATTACAATAAATTTATTCACATTAAAATTTGTACCTATAAATGTCACCCTCTAATATCCTTGTGTGATGAACTGTTCCCTTTATGATTAAGTAGTTGAATGGGGAGTCACTATCTCAGATGTTGATGGGATGACGACAGAGGGTATGCCAGAAACTGATGGAATAAATGGTGTGAGAGATGGTAAAGGGGGCGGATGAAGGGTGTTTTGGATTCTGTAGCAAGGGAGATTGATGGATCATCATTTTTTAGTGTGGTCGATGGAACGTCGACTGAGAGTCAACTGGGATCAGTGAAGCGCTTCCTCCTTGGAATTCTTGTCATTTAATCAAATAAAATGAACTTCAGAATAATTCATCCCCACTTGTTGTATTAATTTAATTTATCCTTGGGAAAATGGGGGATAATATCCAATGCATAATATTAACTGGGATCACATCCATCTATCAATTTCCAACTATGTTACCCAAGAGTTCAAAATAGAATTTCTAAAGAATCTATAGAAAAAAACCACAAAATCATGATTTGGTGCCTAATAAACACACCATGTAAATCACACATCTCACTTCTATTTAGATATTATAATACATCCCATTTAATTTATAATTTTTAATAATAACTCATTTGTATAACATAACATCAAAAATCAAAAATTCAAAACCAAATGGGAAACCACCTCATGTTTCTTGATTTACATGATGAAAACACTATATTTGTTTATAAAATGGGATTTTTTATTTAGAAAACAAGTTCAATTAATAAACATTTGTTTTATAAATATGTATAGAACTGTAACACCACTAAAATAAATCTTTAAAATAATATAAAATCTAATGAAAATATCACTGAATTTGGTGTAGTGATCTATAAAAAAGTTTAATATTAAAGAATCACAATTCAATTATCATAGAAATAGAAGTATCATGATCATAATAATATAATATAAAACTAGTAACCATAAAATAAACTAGGATAACTATGAAAAATATAGGAATAAACTAAAATAGAATCCATAATATTAGTGCATGATGAAATTTAATCAACCTAACACTTGATCTTACCCTACCTGGAATAACTAATGGAAAAACTCCCCTAGGAGGATGGTAGTCTTAGACAATCTCCAATAACTAGATAAATATTATAAACTAGTATAGAATGTAATCCTAGATATCCGATCTAGCTACACACCAATGTTATATAAAATCGAGGTCATAAAATAGAAGTACCAAATAGAAAATTATACTAAAAAATCATAGAACAAACACTATAGAAATTACACATTTTCATAAGGAATTTTATATATAAATCAATTCCCAAAACTGTGAAATTTCTATTCATTTATACAACCCAAAATAATGTACACACTTCAAGGATACATTTACTTCAAAAAATGCCCTTTATAAAATTCATTTTTTTCCTTTAATTTTTTTTTAATATTTTTAGTTCTAAAATCCTATCAAAAAATAAAATCATAAAAAAATCATCAAAGTCTCTCAAATAATCATTATAACCTAATTTTTTTAGAATAAATTTAATGAAACATTTTTTTAAAATTCCATTAAAACATAGTGATTTACACTTTGAAAATTGTTAGAGATTAAAAAAATATCTTAAATTATTAATTTATTTTTTAAAAATCTCATCAAACACTTCACTTATATAGAGAAATAAATTAAAAATCATGAAACCCAAAAAAAAAATCTTTGATCCAAGTGAGTTTCAAGAGAAAACCATAATCCATTAACATGAAATCTATAGATGCACTAATTTTCATAATTCAATCATTTAGAACATTGAATAAAAATAAGATATCACTCATGATTATAAATATAATGTTTTTTTCATTAAGAAACCTACCACTATCTATTGTTTACAATAAGAATAGTTCTAATACACCACAAAAATAAGAAATCATTTATAGAAAATTTATAGAGGGGGAAAGGGAAGAAGGGAATGGAAAAAATACTATTAAGGGAGGGCTTACCACTAGAGAGACAGATCAGAGGGATCATGGTTGACCAAAACTCCAATGTGGGATCGAGAAAAGGTGACATCTTGGGGGAGAGAGAGGGAGAGGGAGATGGATCAGGTGAGGGAAAATGAGGGGGAGACTGGTCAGGAGAATGTGACTGTAATGTTAGTGGGGGATTGGGGGGCTCAAATTCAGAGGGATTGGGAGATACCTGAGCACCGATGAGGGGGGAAGCACAGTGGTGCTAAGGCTTAGTGTCGGGGAGAGGGGGAGCTCGGGGGAGTTAGGGTCGGGGCAGAAGTTTATTTTTTAATAAAAATGTAATATTTAGTGGCCTTTTTTAAAAACCGCTGATAAAAAACTACTGCTAAACAATGATTTTGTTGTAGTGTATGGTATTATATTTTTAATTATTTATTTTCTATGTTATTTTGAAAATACACAGTAAGTATTGTAACACCCCAGGTTTTAAGAAACATTTTATGTACTCAAAATATATGTATATAATTCTAAATTATGTTTATTATATTCTTTTAAAAGAATTAAAATTGATTAGGAAATAAGTAATACAAGATATGAATCAAACTAACAATACTTTATTCATTCATAGTGGAGAATTAAAACAAAATTACATGAAAATAAATATTATATACCATGTATTATTACATTCTATGAATGATTACATATCTTAAAAGTGCAAAAATTAAAATGGGACAATAAACATAAAATAATAATATCTTTAAAACTATGCAATCTTATAGATCATATTTACCCTTGCGAGTCACTATTAGTATAATTAAACCTAAAATGATAAAAAATTTCATTAAAGGAGAAAACATCTTGTGAAACTCAAAATGAAAACTATATAAATGAGAAGTGTTCTTTAAGAAGATAGAATGGAATGAATTTATAGGATGTAATTGTTAGAGTTGGTTACCTAGAACCAAATTCTATATACTTTATGATTACCCATATTCATTTCTTTTTAATATTAATAAAGTTATTATCACATCACGATTGTTCTTCTATGTGACATAGTATGTGACAATTTCCTAAGGATAATTATTTCAATTAAAGGTCATACAATTCCCTAATGTAATGAGAACCTAGAAGTATCATGGAAATATTACTGAATACATGTACTATAAACAAATTGTATAATTTGATGGGATGAAAATGATATAGTCGATTAGAGGTGGAGAATTATAGGATTTTGAGACATTGTCTCATGGTGTACATCCTTGGTAAAATTTCAAAGTAAGAGATTATAAGAACATGACTCGCCAATAGAAAACCCATATTTATACATGTCATTAGATGTTTCTATTAGTGGATTTGTATATTGGTCCTTAAAATTTAAGATTATTATTAATGTATATCATGAATTTCATGCTTTAATGTGTTGAAAAAAACTGTGGTGTTATATGTTTACAGGAAGTAGGGTATATTGGGTGTCTTATAAGTGATATTACATTATTAAATAATGAGAGAACAGAATTTCCCTTTCCATTATTTAATGAAAGTTAATATCTCATGACCTTTTATATAAATGGAACTACCTTATTAAATTCACATCCATGGTGTTCTATCAGCAAGTTAATTTCTAGAAAGTCAAAGAAAAATACATCGAGCACATAAGTTGATGAAACAAGATGTAACCTATTTTATTAGAGATATAAAAATAAAGAGATTATATTACATAGTGAGTGTTCATATGAGGTTTTATGATATTTAAACATTAAATTATTTCCCTATATATTCCTTGATGTGTTTTAGACACTAACCTTAGAATTTAGATGGATCCACCTAATTTTACTAAGAAAGTGGCCTAGTGGTTCTCAAACTAAGTGTACCTAGAACCTCAAATAAATTACATATGAATTTAACATGTTGGATAAATATTATTCCCATACATGGTTTAATAAATATTTATATTTTTTGATCACATATATTTAGTCACTAGTTATTTAAGAGAATATATATGACATGAATATTTAATAAATATTTATTCATTATTTTAGTGAATATAATATTTACTTATTTATTGAAGAATAATGTAGTGATATTTATTTTTTAAATAAATAGCCATTATTCAAGGCCTAATAGATTTTGAATAATATGGAACACTGGGTTTAATGATCTAATGAGAAATGTTGTATTAAATATTTTTTAAATAAATATTAAATTACTTATTCAAAGAAATAATATTTATTTTATCCATGAGTTTAACGCTTGTCATGTAAATAATAATAATAATTCTATTATTATTTAGACATGGGGTTCCCTGGGGATTACAAAATTAATAAGGGAAATTTTGGAATTATTATTTTCTAACATTAGTTTTATTTAAAATCAGTTATGACATCCTTTGAATCCCTATACATTCTAATCATTATGCATAATGAGTTATAGATAATCTCTCTTAATACATAGAAATATCCTATCCTAGAATTCTCTATAGAATGCATAGTAATTCTCCTCCAACACCCTCTTGATTCTAGAGATAATAAGGAAAGTTCTTACACTTTGTGATTCTCATGGTGATCAATAATGAACGATGAAAACATTGGGATCTTCCGTGCTATCACCTATATATTTCTATAGCAATTCTCGGAGGTTCATAGTGTGTGTGGATCACTACTAGAGGGAATCTACCCTTGATTATCATGATGAAATAATGACATAACATGAATTCATATTTAGATTCATTAATGAAGAAACAAATATAATGTAAGGTATTTATTTATTAAAATAAATTATTAATAAATTATATGTGATGATCTTGGATTCTTGGTTTTTGAATAATGTTAAATTAATATTCAGTTTAATTTTGTTTTTCATGAAGTTATTCATCATGTACATGTCATATTATTCATCGATTACAAAAAATGATGATTTTTTATACCCAATAGGTGCTTCCACTACACCCATAACCTAAAATAAGTATTTAAGTAGTCATATATTTAATTTATAATTATTTATTAATCATTGATCGATGATATGTGTTTGTTATTAATTTTCATTTTTAGGTTATTTTTTCTTTAAATACAAACATTGAATTATCTTATTATCATCCTTATTTCTTTATAGTATAACCAAGAAAAGGTTAAATTTACATGAAGAACATATGATGACACCATCAGGAGGTGCTGAGGGTTTTGGAAAAATAACATAAGGCTACATGGTGTGTAACCCATTGGTAAATTCCATGTACCGGTGTTAAATTCACCAGGATGAATCTCAAATTAATTCAAAGTGTCATGTATTAATTACATTCAGAGAGCATAAATGTGCACTGTATGTTGATAAATATAGGTTAGCACATATTTTTTTAGGATACACATCATCTTACTCACTTACACACAATGCAGTCTATGTGTTTTCATGGTGGAAACACGAGGTCTAAGCTATGTCATGCATTTATTATACAAATTAGGGACTAAAAAACCTTGCAACATTGAGGACTCACAACATGTGGATAGAATACATGCTATGTACCTCATACACGTTTTCTGCTGACAAGCATGCCCGATCCCTAGGCATGTCACAAACTGTTGGAGTTGGTTCCCTAGAACTAACTTTTATGTACTTTATGATAACTTGTATTCATGGTTTTGAATATTAATAAACTAATTATCACATCATGATTGTTTTTATGCATAATATAGTATGTGATAATGTACTAAGAGTAGCTGTTGCACAAAAAGGTCATAGGATTTCCCTGCTCTGATGAGAACCCAGAAGTGCTACGACATTATTCTTGAATATATGTTCTATAGACAAATGATATAATTTGAGGGATACAAATGATACAGGATATAAGGGGTGGAGAATTATAGGAATTTGATTCACCTTCTCATGGTGTATTCCCTTGGTAATATTCAGTAGGATATTATGATAACGAGGCCCGCTAGTAGGAAATCCATATTTATACATGTCATTGGATGTTCCTATCTGTGGATGTGTGTATTAGTCCTTAGAATTTAATATTATTATTAATGAATATTCTGAGTCACATACTTTTATTTGTTGATGACAACCATGATGACATATGTTCGCAATGAGGTAGGATATATTGGGTGAGTCATGAGTAATGTTGCATTAATGAATAATGCAAGAAAATATTTATCTATTTCATTCTTTAACGAAAGTTAATATTTCAGGCCCTTTGATGGAAATGATATAGCCTAAATAAATCCATGGAAATGGTGTTCTATAGGGAAGTTATATTTCCAAAAAGTCAAATAAATATACATCAAGAACATAGGTTGATGGAATCGACATGCTACCGGCTTGATTTGAGATATCATAATAAAGGGATTATATTACATAGCAAGCATTCGTATGAGGTAATATGTAATTGTAGCATTAAATTATTTCTCTATGGGTGACTTGGCATGTTTCTAGATGCTAAAATTGGACTTTAGGTTGCTTTACCTAATGCCACTGAGAAATATGCCTAGAGGGTCACACACTAAGTGTATCTATAATCTAGTTAAATAATATATTATTATTTATTATTTAATAGTTTGAATAAATATTATTCCTACACATGGTTTAATATTTATTCATATATGTATGATCACATTTATTTCATCACTAGTTATTTGAGAGAATATATTGTGAGATAAATATCTAATAAATATTTATTTTCTATTTAGTAAATATAATATTTATTTATTTATTAGTGAATAATGAAGTGATATTTATTTAATAAATAAATAGAAAATCTTTAAGGCCTGATAAATATTACAGAGGAATGACAGACTGATTTTAAGGGTCCGGGGATATATAATAAATATTGAATATTATTTGATTAAATAATATTTAATTATAATTTTTAAGTTAAGAACATGTCAATAAATAATAATAATAATATTATTATTTGACATGGGGTCTTTCTAGGATTAAATAAATAATTAAGGGTACTTGTGAAATTATTTTATTTTAACCCTAGCATCATAAATACCCAATTATTGTATTTTCTAAAAGAGACAATTTATTTGTTTGGGTTATGCATAAAGGAATTGTAGAATTCCCTCAAGGATAAAGAGCTCCCTTCTCTAAGAACGGTCCCAAGAACGAAGATCAATCATCTTCCAACTAATCAAGGAGAATGCTTTGGAAGTGATTCTTGAAGTGATTAAAGACAAATGAAACAAGATAAAGGATCTGTCGTGCTAGCACCTAGACATTCATTTGGTGATGACTAGAGATTCTTGGAACATGTGTGGATCACCATTAGAAAGAATCTTCACTTGATTCAAACAAACAAACAACTCAACAACGTAGATCTGTTGCCTGATTCATCAATGAAGAAATAATTCCAAAAAATGTAATTAATTAATTAATTAAATTAATTATAAATAATATTTGATGATCCCCCCTTTGGTTCCGACATAATTTCTATTGTATGATTTATTGATTTAATTATGTTGATCACAAGATTCAATGTTGTGTTAAATCTCATATTAATCATCGATCATGGAAAAAAGAAGAGTTGGGAATTTTTCATCGCATGCTTCTACTACACCCAAAACCTACAAGTGGTATCATAGGTGACACATAATTATTTATAATTATTTAAGATCATTGGTGATTTATGCATTTTAATTTAGTTTTTTCAATTCATGTTTAATCGTTCTTTTAATCCGAATTGTGAGATCTATTTACTCCTCATTTGTTAGTCATAGATATAATTGAGACATTTAATTTTATGATTAAAATAAAATTGAGGTAATCATCTGGAGGTTCTAAGGTTTCTAACCAGACAACACCAGAATACACGCCGTGTAATTGGAGTTACACACCGTGTAGTCACATTCAACACATCAAAATTGTTTTGGAAATCAATTCAATATTATGAATTGATTATTTCATTAATTACAAACTTAATGTACTGTGTTTTGACCAAAATTTAACAGCTCACAGTTAGTCAAACTACACATCGTGCATCCCACATACATGAAATGTAGTCCCTTTGAGTCTTAGACATGCCTTGTATTACAAACATGACCTACCTAATTGGTGACCCTGTAACTCGGATTTCACATGGTGTATGGACCATTATACGCGTCATGTAATCCAAATTTTACAAGGAACAAATTAAATGCCAAGTCCCTAGGCATGTGTCTCAGATAGACGGTGAAAGATGTACATGTTGTGTAGATTGGATCGACACACTGTGTACTTTTACCAATTACACAGGTTTAAAATTTATTTATTTTATTATGTAAACCTTGAGACATGTAATCGTGTGTGGTTATAAATATAGGAAATTCCATGTGATAGGTTTTAATATACATAAATACTTAAATGTTTAATTAATATCTTCATAATGTTTAGATCTAAAGATCATGTATGAGTCGTATTACAAGTTGTTACTCTACATGAATTTAAGCATAACACGTGACCTAAAAATCATGTAATTCGTGTAATCATCCGTGAAATACATGTCATTAAAGTATGTGATAATTCGTGTATGCTATATGTCACAAAGAATAAACAAGTACATGAGTATAATACATATTAATTAGATTAGGATAAGTATTTACCATATTTCCTCCAAGGTACATTTATGTACACATTTAATTTTAAATGAATTTATTTAATTTTTTTTAAAATTATTAAGGATAAGAATCTCAAGGAAATTTGGATGAGAATTAATATAAAACAATTGATTAATTAAATATGATAATTAATTGGTTTGAGCACTATTTATCTTAAATAATAATGATTAAGAATTTAATTCTAGTTTTATCAAATGTGTAATTTGTTGCATGCATGTGGATGATCATGAGCTAGACCAGAACTTTTTTACGTGATTGGTTTCATTTAATTGATTATTAAATTAATTTGTTTGGCTGCATACCTTCTCTGCTTTCATTATGTAAGGAATCCATTCCCATGTTTTCTTTTATATAAACCCCTTTTCCCCTCACCTTCATGTGAGTAAAAGGAATATGTAATGGATAGATCTCCCAATCTAGTGGAGGCGGTTCAAGTTCAGAGCTGAAGTGAAACAAATCTAAGGAGATACATAGGTGGACAAGTGGAAATCTTTAACACGAACCTTAACCGATTCAAGGTGTTTTTTCACCTAGGTTAACAGTTAGTTTATCAACTACTAGATAAACTAACCACTAGTAAGATCTCATGATCATAACACTTTATTATTTTATTTATGTTAGTTGTATGGTTATTTCATTATGGGTATGTTTTTGCGATCACATAATTAATGAATTAAAAACACTACTACAAATATGGACTTTATCAGTGCTAGAAAAGGGAATTAACAACACTAAAAAAAGTGATCTTAATTGAGGAGAAGATAAAGGGGGGTACCTTTTATTAGTGCTTAGAAAAGCGCTGATAAAGGCCCCTTTTATCAGTGCTAAAAAAAGTGATGATAAAATGGGTCTTTTATCAGCGCTAAAAAAAGCACTGATAAAAGTTAATATATATATATATATATATATAAAATATTTCTTCATTTCAGGGAGGGGATTTAACAGCGCCCCACCCCCTAACACCGAATCCCACATGACCCAGCCACACCCCGGGCCTTTAAAAATGCCCCTACCCCCCTTTAATAGCGCTGGGACTTATTACCCACCCGCACACTTCCCCTAGCTCCCCCAAGATTCGAACTCGGGACCCCTCACATGCATGCCTAACACTTTTCCACTCCTCCATTTCACTTTTCTCTTAATTTATTGATACATCTATCTATTTATATATATATTTAGTTATAGTTATTCGTATATTAATATATATATATATATATATTAATATATATATAGTTATATTAATATATATACATACATACATATATATAATAATATTTATATATTTATATATTTATTTGTATATTCTTATATTAATATATATTTATAAGATTGAATTTAAATACATTTATAAAATATGTTTTTCCGTGTGTCTATAAATAAATAAATACATATATACAACATGCACACACACGCACACATATTATATGTGTATCTGTAAGTATAATTATACATATTTATATATATTTAAAAATATTATATATTAATATGTATATACATATGTTTATAATATATAGATAATATATATTAGTTTATCAATACAAACACACACAAATACACACACACACACACACACACACACTATATAGGTATATAAATATTCATATATTTGTATTTTAAATAAAATGGATATTATTTATTATTTATAAAAGGATTATATATTAGGAAACATATTTTATATGTAAATATGTTTAATTATTTATTTATAAAATTAAATTTTTATGTGCGCATATATAAAAAATATGTATATATTATTATATATTTGATTATAAATAACAGTACATTCTAAAAAATGATAAAATTTTCAAATCCATAATATGAATTTGAATGTAATATATTTAAATAAATTCATTCCCCATAGAAAAAGGGAAAAAATACCCCCTTAAACGAGGCTGAAATTCCATCGAATGTTAAAAAATCGGGGTATCCTGACTAAAAACTTAGTTTTAGAGGCCTATTGGGACTTTTTTGGCCTTAAAAAATGTGACAAAAGGTTACCTCAGGTCACTAGAATATAGAGCTCATCACAGGATTCTATTTGATATGTTGTAGAGCTCAAATGGACACCCGGATCAAAAGTTATGGTCGTTTGAAGTTTGAGTTACATTTTCAACTTATTTTAGATCTTTTATTAATTTTTTTGATTTTTTGTGTCTTAAAATTGTTTTTAAATGATTATTAGTCGATGATAATAAGAAAATTATTAATCAATAATATTTTTTAAAATATTTTAAATCCATTTTCACTAAATTTATTATATATTAAATATAATAGTCTATTTATAATTATCTAAAACATATTAAAAAAAAACATATTATATTTATATCAATATAAATAAACTCATATATCAATATATTATTTTTCATGATTTTTTTGAAATATACACTTTATCAACGCTAAGAAAAAGTGTTGGTAAATCCCCCCCTTTATCAGTGATACTAAAAAAAGTGCTGATAAAGGGGGCCCCTTTAACAGCGCTAAGAAAAAGTGCTGATAAAGGGTGGTGCTTCAGAAACCCTATTTTGTGGTAGTGCAAGCATGCAAGATAGAACTAAAATAAACCAGCTTATGCGTAAATATTATCTAAGACATGGTTAATCACTTAATTAATACCAATTAATATTAACAAGAATGTGATGAAGATAATAATTAGAAATTTACACATAAAAGGAAAAAATACCTCAATAAAATATTAAGTCGGTATAGACTTCCATTAATTTGGTTAAAATCAAACCATAGTTCAAAGTTCCTGACCATCAAAATTTGGGGTGCTTTCAATTATTAGGGAATTATAACATGAGGTTTTGGGTTGATTTAACTTGGTTCACATCAAGGGTTGACTGCCAAAGCAGGACTTGGTGAAACTGAGCGGAAAAGGTTGAGGAAATCTAAAATTAATGATTTTAGGATTGGGGAGTCCACTCAGTAGATCAAGGAACTGTGAGTTAATACAGTTGGCATTTGGAATTCCTACCTAAAACCATTTGAGTTACTTGACCAAAAAAATTTGGGGTAACGAGAAGGGGAATATGGATCATTTCCACTAGAATATCCAAGAAATAGGATATTTCGAAGCCAATGGTGAGGGATATTGGGTTTCTATAAAAAGTAGAAGACTAATAAATATAACATTTATTTATTTGTATAAATTTTATCAGATAAAGTACTAAATTTTTTCTTATATTATTTTTTAGAAACAATATTAAAAATACTTCAAACATATCATTGTCATCCATACTCAAGAAGGAAAACCTTCTCCCCAACACAAATTTCAAAGAGTGGAAAAGGTGACTACATGTCATCCTTCACCATGAAAGGAAATTGTATGTGTTGGAAGAACCTTTACCAGTTGTGCCTAGAAATTAGGAAAGTGATGAAGAGATATCTCTCTATGAGAAACATCTTAATGATACTACAAATGTTCAATTCTTCATGATATCATCCATGTTCAATGAGATTTTTAAGAAACATGAGGATATGGATGCCTATAGCATGATGTCTTACCTTCAATATCTCTATCAAGAGAAGGTGAGACAAGAGAGGCATGAGATCTCCAATGATTTGTTTAAAACTAATCTTGGAGAGTCTGCACCAGTCAGGCCTCATGTAGTCAAGATTATTGGCTACATCGAATGCCTGGACATCTTAGGGATTAAATTCTTAGATGAGATATGTACATATATCATACTTTCATCACTTCCCAAGGCCTTCTCTAACTTTTTGAGAATTATAATATAAGAAATAATGAGAAGAGTCTTTCAGAACTTATGACCTTGATTTACCAAGTGGATAAGGACATGGGGTGCTATAAACCCACAGTCCTTATGGTGAAAAAGAAAAGGAAGAACAAGTCAAAGGGTTATAAGACTTATAAATAGTCTAAAGCTCCCAAGAACCATCCTTCCAAGAAGAAGAAGATCCAGAGGTAGGGCAAGGAAAATGAAGAAATATGTTTTTTATCTGGCAAGCCAGACCACTGGAAGAGAAACTATACCCAAAAGTAAGGGGAAGCTAAAGGTGTGTTCGTTATCAAGTTCAATATTTCCATTTATACACATTAGGTATTAGATATAGCTTATGGTGCTCACATCTATATCAAAATATAGGAAATAAGTGGATTCTGGAAGATTTATGGAGGATAGGTGGATCTACGAGCTACCAATGGTGTGAGGTTGGATGCTCTAGCCGTTGGTGACTACCACCATTCATTGAAAAAAAGAATGATTTTAGTTTAAAGAGATTGTAATTATGTACCTACAGTTACCAAGAACATAATTTTTGTATCATGTTTAGATACATATGGGTTTATTTTCAAATTTTAAATAAAAGTTATTTCTTTTATAAGGAAAACATATGTTATGTTATGGATCATTTAAATAATGGTGTTTATGTATTAAATTAAGAAAATCAAGTGTTGGTAATCGATAATGAATCATGTTCACATGACTCATATAACACCTAACTGTGACATCATTGTATTGGTCATGTAAAAAAGAATCATTTAAAAAAGCTCTATCCAGATGGTTATTTGGAATATTATAAGATAAAACCACTTGTGATAGATGTCATTCTTGTTTACAAGGAAAAATGACCAAACCACCATTCGGCGGACTAGGTGAAAGGGCCACATAAATTCTAAGATTGGTACACACTGATGTGTGTGGACCATTTACATTATAAACTAGAGTTGTATATTCTTACTTCATAACTTTTACTGATGAATTGATTAGATATGGATATATACACTTGATGAGGTATAAGTCTGAGTCCTTTTAGAAATTCAAGGAATTCAAGAATGAAGTGAAGAATTATCTTGGTAAGAAGATAAAGAAGCTTCGACCGGATCGATGTAGTGAACATCTTAAACAAGTGTTCATCGAATTTCTATGGGAGTTTAGGATTATATATCAAATAAATCCACCTTATACACCATAGTGTAATGGTGTTAGTGAAAGGTTGGATATGGTAAGGTTGATGATGAGTCATGCAGATCTTCTATTATCCTTTTGGGGATATGAATTAAAAACCGAGACATACACATTAAATAGAGTACCGACTAAAGTAGAAAATGGAATTACCTTAGAGCTATGGAGTGGAAAGAAACACAATTTATCTCATACTTGTGTATGGGGTTTAGAGTCATTTGTTAAGGCCTTCTCAAGAAACAAACTCTCAACCTAGGGAATGAGGCGTATCATTATAGGGTATCCCAAGGAAACCAAGGGAGACTACCTATAAAACCCCTTAGATAAGAAAGTGATTGTCGCCAGAAAATCCATCTTTATTGAGATAGATAACATACTCATAAAGGATAGTGGGAGAAATATTTAATTTAATGAAGTTGATTCTTAAGATATGAAAGGGTTGGTAAGGGAATAAATTACACAAGTCCCCATAGAATAAGTAGTTCCTAAAATACAAGTACTGTGTAGGAGTGTAAGAGAGGTAATAGAACTAGAGAGATATGGGTTTTTGGTCACTGAGGATGGTGACTCATTATTAGTTGATAATGACGAACCTCTCTCCTATAAAGAGAAAGTAGAGATCTTAGAAGATACAAGATGGAAAGAAGCCATGAATTCTGAAATGGATTCTATGTATCATAACCAAGTTTGGGTTCTGGTCGATGTTCCAGTTGATGTAAATCCTGTTGGATGCAAATGGATATTCGATAGAAAACTAGACATTAAAGGTAATATAAATACCTATAAATTAAGTCTAGTGGATAAAGGGTTTAAATAACATCAAGTAATTGACTATGATGAAACCTTTTCACCATTTTTCATATTTAAATCCATTAAAATTCTACTTGATATAACAACTTACCATGACTATGAGATTTAGAAGATTGATTTAAAAACTACATTACTTAATAGGAACGTTCTGGAAGATATATATATGACACAACCATAAGGGTTTGTGAATCCAGGTGATACCAAAAGGATTTTCAAGTTGCATAGATCCATTTATGTATTTAAGCAAGCATCTAGGTCATGGAACATTAGATTTGATGAATCCATAAAAAAATTTCCTTTCATTAAGAATGAATGTAAGCCATGTGTTTAAAAGAGGTTTAGTGGGAATTCAGTCGTTATCCTAGTAGTATATGTTGATGACATATTACTTATTGGAAATGACATAATATTATTACAATCTGTTAAGGACCGGTTAAATAAGTGTTTCTCTATGAAGGACTTAGGTGAAGTTGCATACATTCTGGGGATCAAGATCATTCATGATAGATTGAAGAGGACGCTTGGACTAAGTCAATGTACATATATTATTTAGATACTAAATAGATTTAGTATGGAATAATCAAAGAGGAAATTGGTTCTAGTGTCACATGGTTTACATATTTCTAAGAAAATGTGTCCTCAAACATAACATGAGAAATATAGAATGTATAAGATCCCATACACTTTGATGATATGATCAATCATGTATACCATGTTATGTACTAGAATTTATGTTCCCTATTCACTGATCATGGTCGGAAGATATCAAGAAAATCCTGGAGAACAACATTGGAATGATGTTAAGTCCATCCATAAGTATTTGAGAAGAATTAAGGATATATTCCTAGTGTATGGAGGAAATGAGGAGATGGTAGTCATAGGTTATACTGATTCTAGTGTTTAGATAGATCAGAATGATCTGAAGTTCTAATCAGGATATGTTTTCTGTCTCAACGGAGGAGCTACGAGATGAAAGAGTTTAAAGTATCCATTTTTTTTCTGATTCTATAGTGTATTTTGAGTATATAATAGCTTCTGATGTAGCTAAGGAAGTCGTTTGTATTCAAAAACTTTTTCCATGAGCTTGATGTGGTACCTTGTAATAAAGACCCTATTGCATTGTATTGCGATGATATTGTAGTGGTGGCTCATGAAAAAGAGCCAAGGTAACACCAACAGATAAAGAATATACTCTAGAAGTATCACCACTTGAGGTATTTCTATAATAGGGGTGAAGTTGTAGTGAGTAGAGTACCCACAGAAGAGAATGTGGTAGACCCCTTGACTAAAGGCATGTCTTAGCAGAAGAATAAGTATCTTGTGAGAGTTAGTGGACTAAAGGTTGTTAATAGTTATCTCTACTGTAAGTGGAAGTTTGTTGGAGTTGGTTCCCTAGAACCAACTTCTATGTACTTTATAATAACTTGTATTCATGGTTTTTCGTATTAATAAACTACTTATCACATCATGATTATTTTTTTGCGTAACATAGTATTTGATAATGTCTTAAGAGTAGCTGTCACACTAAATGTTCATAGCAGTTCCCTGTTATGATGAGAACCCAAAAGTGCAACAACACTATTATTGAATATATGTTCTATAGTTGGATGATATCATTTGAGGGGGAAAAAGGATACAGGATATCAGGGGTGGGGACTCATAATACTTTGAGGCACCTTCTCATGGTGTACACCCTTGGTAATATTCAGTAGGATATGACGAGAACATGGCCTGCTAGTAGGAAATTCACATTTACATGTGTCATTGGATGTGCCTATCTAGAGACATGTGTATTGGTTCTTAGACTTTAATATTATTATTAATGAATATTATGAGTAGTGTAATTTTATGTATTGATGAAAATCGTGATAATAGATGTTTGTGATGAGGTAGGATATGTTGGGCGTGTCAAGAGTAATATTGAATTAATGAATAATGTGAGAAAGGATTTATCCCTTCTGTTATTTAAAAGAAGTTAATATCTCAGTCCCTTTGATAGAAATGATATAGACTAAATAAATCCATGAATATGGTGTTCTATTGGAAAGTTCTATTTCTAGAAAGTCAAAGAAAGAGACATAGAGCACATAAGTTGATGGCACCGACATGCAACCTGCTTAATTTGAGATATCGTGATAAAGGTATTATCTTATACAGTAAGCATTTGAATGAGGTAACATGTTATTGTGGAATTAACTTCTTTCTCTATGGATGCATTGGCATATTTCTAGATATCAACCTTGGACTTTAGGCTGCATTTCCTAATGCCACTGTGAAAGAGGCCTAAAGGGACACACACTAAGTGTATCCAGAATCTCAGTTAAATAATATATCATTATTTATTAATTAATAGGTTGAATAAATATTATTCCCACACATTATTTAATAATTATTCTTGTATGTTTGATCACAATTCTTTCATCACTAGTTATTTGAGAGAATATATTATGAGAAAAATATTTAATAATTATTTATTTTCTATTTAGTGAATATAATATTTATTTATTTATTGAAGAATAATACAATTATATTTATTTAATAAATAAATAGACATTATTCAAAGATCGATAAATATTATGGAGAAATGGAGAACCGAGTTTAATGGTCTAGTGAGAAATAATAAATATTGAATATTATTTGATTAAATAATATTTAAATGTCGAGAAATAATAATAATAATAATATTATTATTTGAGACGGGGTCTTACTAGGATTAAATAAATAATAAAGGGCATATGTAAAATTATTTTATTTTAAACCTAGAATTATAAATACCCAATTGTGTTATTTTCTCAAAGAGACGATTCATTTGTTTGGGTTGTGCACAATGAGATTAAGGATTCTCTCAGGTCTAGAGAGCTACCTTCTCCAAGAACACTCCTAAGAATAGAGAGCAATCCACCTCCATTGGATCAAGGAGAATGATTTGGAAGTAGTTCTCTAAGTGATCAAAGGTGGATGATGCAAGCCTAATTATCTGCCGTGCTAGCACCCAGTGATTCCTTCATCAGTGTTTGGAGATTCTTGTAACATGCGTGGATCAACACTAAAAGGAATTTGAACTTGATTCCTACAAAGCAATGATGCAACAATGATGCAACAATACAAATCTGTTTCCTGATTCTTCAATGAAGAGAGAATTCCAACAAAGGTAACTCTTTAATTAATTAAATTAATTATAAATATTATGTGATGATCCTCCCTTTGGTTTCAACATAATTTATATTTCTTGATTATTTGATTTACTTCCATTGATCATGATGTTCAAAATTGTGTTAAATATCAGATTAATCATCGATCATGCAAAAAGAAGAGTTGGTAATCACCCATCGCATACTCCTGCTGCACCTAGAATCCACACAAACATGGGAAGGAGAACTTACATGAAGTTTATCTCAAGTACACCCCATGTAACCCCACTATACCTGGTGTGATTAATTATATAAAGAAAGAAAAATTAATTATATAATTAAACCCATTAAACATGTACTTGTGTGTCATTTATTTGTAGTACATTCCATGTGATATGATTATTAATAATATAATAAATCAATTTCTAGGTTAAATTATGAACTACAAGATGTGTATGGTATTTAATTATAGTATACTCTATGTGCATTAATAGAATTACCTACCATTTAAATTACATATGTTATCGTGTCAATAATTGACAATACCCACCTTGTAATTATGCGTCAATCCATGTATTCTAGATGCCATGTGAATACATAGTACAAGGACCAATTCTAGGTAGTTTGGACAGGTACATTCCATTTTCTCTAAGTACACATGTGTACTTTATTAATTTTAAATAAAATTAATTAATTTAATTTGTTTAAAATTATGGATAATGGAAATTACAGGATAGTTTAGATGGAATTATGATAAATTGAATTAATTTATTAATTAGACAATTAATTATATTAATTTGAGTCATTTTATCTTAATTAAAATTTTAATTGAAATGAATTCTAGCTAGATTGAAAATATATACTTGTTTCATGTGTGTGAGTGATCATGAGCTTAGACTAGACCTATGTATGTGATTTGTTTAGTTTATTTATTATTATTAAATTAAATTGATGGAATGTATTTCTTCTTCTCCTCAGATTATGTAAGGGTCTGCATGTCCATCGTTTCTTTTATGTAAAACCATAAACCAATCCTTTGGTTCCCCCAACTGCATGTGAGTAAGGATTATGTAATAGATAGAAATCCTAGGAGAGTATAGGTAGTTCAAGTTCATAGTCGAAGAAAAACCAATCATGGAAATACATAGGAATATGGGTGGAATGTTGTAGCACAAAGCAAGTTATGGTTCAAGGTGTTTCCCCCTATGGTTGTTTATTAGGTTATCATCCACTAGATAAACCAACCATTAGAGAATCTAATAATCATACCATTTTATTATTTTATTTCTATCAAGTTTCATGGTTAATTTATTTTTCAATGCTTTATCACGATCACATAAATTAATAAACTAGCAAGCATAAAAGATGAAATTAGTATAAATTTGACTATGCATAAACATGGTTAACCACTTAAGTAAAATAAAATTACTATTAACAAGGATTTAATAAGATAAAATAGTAAATTTACACATAAATATAAAATATCTAAAATAAAATATTTAGTTGGTACAACCTTCTATTACCAAATTTATAATGGAACCAATAGATCATAGTGTTTGATCCAGCCCTAATTGGGACACTACTATTTAATGGAGAGTTTTAAATTTGGATGCAAGTGTTGAGGAAATCCAAACATAGGATTTTAGGATTGGGGAGTCCACTCAACAAATCAAGGAGCTAAGACTTAATGAAGTTGGAAGGTTATTCCCACATAAATACCTTCAAGTAACTTACCAATACCTTACTTGGGTTATGATAAGGGGCATAAGGATCCTTTAAACTATAATATCCATGTTATGGGATATTATGAAATCAATGATTAGGGATATTGTGTTTTTAAAAAATAGTTGTAAATTAATAAATTTAAAGTTTATTGTCTAATTTTTTAATCTAGATAAATTATATAAATCATGTTCCTATTTATTATAGAAATGGAAATCCACATGAATCCAACTATATCACTATTATCCTTAATATAGAAGGAAAATATTCACACTAGATCAAATTTCTAGGAATGGTATAGATTATTTCACATTATACTATGCAATTAATTGAAATTATATGCTCTAGAAACCCTAGTTCCTGAGTTGTTTTCATAAGGGGCTAGCGATGAAGAATAATATCTATATCTTAAACACATGGATGATGCCTCATATATCAAATGTTTAATGATATCATCAATATCTAGTGAGCTCATAAAGTATAAAAAAGAAATGGATTCATATATCACAGTGTCTCACCTTTGTAATCCTTATCAAGAGAAGGTGAGACAAGAGAGAGATGAGATCTCCAATTCACTATTCACATGCAAGATTTTATAATTGGAATCAACTGGGCCATATATAGTACAGATGATTGGCAATGTATATCTCTTATACATAATGGGTTTTAATATCCTCGATGATCTGCACATAGATCTCATTCTATCCACACTACCTAAATGCTTCTCCAGTTTCATTGTGAATTATAACATGAGCAATAATAAAAAGAATCTTTCAAAACTTCTTACCTTGATTTGTAAAGTTGATAAAGACATGGGGTGTGAAAATTTTACAGTCCTTATGGTGAATAAGAAAATAAATAACATGGAAAATGGACTAAAGACTCATTCCATTTCTAAGGCTCCTAAGCACTTTCCTTCCAAGAAAAAAAAACGATAAAACAAAAAGAAAAGGAGAAAAATGAAGTATATTTTTCATATAGCAAGACAGGACCATGGAAAAATAACCACACCTAGTTAAATAAGAAAGGGGAAGATCAAGGTGCATTTTTTTATCAAGTGTAATCTTTATATATATATATACATTGGGTATTATTTATAGATTTTGGTTCTCAAATATGATTCCAAATGTAGGTACCAAGTATATTTTGTAATATTGCAAGAGGATAGGTTGATCTTTGAGCAACCAATAGAGTGAAACTTTCTTATTTTGATTTAGGTTACTACCACCTTCCATTTCCAATATAGACGATTTTGGTTTTAAAATATTATTATTATCTTCCAACTGTTACCAAAAACATAATTTCTATATCCTTACAAGATACATATGGTTTTATTTTCAAGCAAAGAAATAAAATAATCTTCTTTTACAATGAAAAAATATGTTATAGTGGGGAACATTTAAATAAAGATATCTGTGTGTTATATAATGAAAAACAAGTATTGGAAATTGATTATGAATCAAGTTTACATGAACCATTTCACACCCAATTGTGGTATCACTATCTTGGTCAAGTAAATTAGAATCATTTGATAAAGCTATATCAATATTGCTATTTAGAATCTTTTGATCTAAAACCACTTGAAAAGTTTCATGATTGTTTATAGGTAATGATGAACAAGCAAAAATTTTGTGGATAGGGTGAAATAGTCATAGAGAATCTAGAATTACTACACACTAATGTGTGTGGACCATTTCCAATTGAAGTTGGAGTTGGGTATACTTACTTCATAACATTTATTTATGACTTGAGTATATATGGTTATGTATACTTGATGAGGTATAAGTCTATATACTTTGAAAAATTCAAAGAGTTCAAGAATAAAGTAGAGAATAAACTTGGTAAGAAGATAAAAAATATTTTATATGATTGAGGTAGTGAATATCTTAACTAAGAGTTTATTGATTTTTATGGGAGTTTGGGATTCTATCTCAAATCACTCCACCTTATACACTATAGGTAAATGGTGTTAGTTAAAGTAGTAACCACATATTTATTAACATGGAAAGGTTGATGACGTGTTATGAAAACATTCTATTATTCTTTTGGGGATATGTATTACATAATGTAGTATATGCACTAAACTAGGTGCTAATTAAAGTGTCAAATAGAACTCCATTTCAATTAATTTATTGTAGGAAATATGTGTTTCCATCCTTACATGTTTGGTGATGTGAGGTGTTTATTAAGGATACATATATAAACAAACTATCTTCATGGGGAATAAAGTGTATATTTATAGGATATCCTAAGAAAACAAGGGGATACTATCTATAAAACCCCTCATAAAATATGGTAACTATTGAAAGACATTCCATATTTCTTGAGAGGGTGCATATCCTCAAAAAGGGTAGTGGGAGAAATATTGAATTAAATTAAGTTAATGCTCAAGATATTAAAGAGTTGGTATAAGAACAAATTTCACAGGACTATGTGGAAGATGTTGTACCTGAAAAACAAGTACCAAATAAGAACACTAAAGAGGTTAGAGAAACAAAAAGACATGGTTTTCTAGTCACTGAGGATAGATAATCATTATTGGTTGAAAATTATGATCATATTTATTAAAAGGAGGTAGTAGAGAGCACAAAATCTTCAAAATGAAAATATGTCATAGATTATAAAATATATTCCATGTATTATAACCAAGTTTGGATTCTGGTTGATTTTCCAGTTGATATAAATCCCATTGGGTGAAAATGGGTATTCAGGTGAAAAATGGACATGGAAGGTAAAGCGAATAACTATAAAGTATGACTAGTATATAAAGTGTTTAAATAGAATCAAGTCATAGATTATGATGAAACCTTATCTCTATTATCCATCATAAATCCATTAGAATTCTACTTGCTATAAAAACTTTTATTGTTTATGATATTTGATAGATGGATATAAAAATAAATTCGTTTAAATGGAACCTTTTAGAAGATGTATATATGATACAAATAAAAGGGTTTGTGATTCCAGGTAATGACTAAAAGGTATTAAAGTTATAGAGAACCATTTATGGATTAGAGAAATCATCTAGGTCATAGATTCTTGGATTCAATGAAGCTATAAAAGAATTTGGTTTCATTAAGAATAAATGTGATCCATGTATTTACAATAAATTTAGTGGGAGTGTGGTTGTTATCCTAGCAGTATATGTTGATGAAATATTACTTATTGGAAATGAAATAGTAGTATTAGAGTTATTTAATGAATGGTTGTACAAGTTATTTTCCATGAATAACTTAACATAAGAATCCTACATTATTGGAATCAAGATCATTCATGATAGATTCAAGATCCTTATTTAGATAAGTCAAGGAGCATAAATTGACAATATACTAAGGAGAATTATTATGGAACAATATAGTAGGGGATTGGTTCTAGTGTCACATGGTATATATCTTTATAAGAAAACATGTCCCCAGACACAAAAGGAATGAGAGGGAATGAGTAAGATCCCAACACTTTTATGATAAGATCAATCATTTATTTCATTTTATACACTAGGTTGATGTTTCCTATGACTTGATCATGGTAGAAAGATATCAAGATGATCCAGGTGAAAAACATTGGTCTACTATTATGGAAATCCTTACGCATCTAAGGTGAACTAAGGATATGTTACTCATATAAGGAGGAGATGAGGATCTAGTCATCAAGGGTTATACAGATGCTAGATTTTAGATAGTTTAGAATGATATGAAGTCATAGTTAGGATATTTATTTAGTATAAAAATAGGAAATATATGTTGGAAAAGTTCAAAGTAACCAATTGTTACTAATTCTATAGTAGAGTATGAGTATATTGCGGCTTTCGATATAGCCAAAGAAGCTGTTTGGATATGAAATGTAACACTCATTACCTTCCTATAGGTACTTCTTGACCCTAGTTTTGGTTGTATTTTAGTTGAGATTTATTTTAGGTTATTTCAGATGGAATTTAAAAAATTTTAAATCTTTAATGGGGATATTCATGGTTGGTGCATGGTTAGGGAAAATTGTGTAGTTTGGACTAGGAAACTGTGAAACCAAGGATGTTCCACTAGAAGGGTTTGCATGGATTTTCCAAATCATGAAACCTCTCCCTTAAACCATATGGAATCTAATAGTGTGATTTTTCATAGTTGGGGCATAATTAAAGTAACCATACGGCCAAACCACATACCCCAAACATGATACCATGTAGGGTGCATGCTTAGGGCGCACAATTACTACTAACCGTGCAACCCTTGTAGAAAACCATACACATGGGTTTTTAATCCCCCAAAAATTAATTTTAAATTCCCAGGACCCCCATTTTAATCCACAATCAACCCCTCTAGACCCTAAATCATTTTCCTTGGGCTTGTAGTCTCTCAAGAAGTTGTTTTGTCTCTTTAAACCTCTTCTATTAGTGGACCAAAGCACAATTGATCTTGTTTGATCTCATTTGGAGTAAGGATATCTCTCTTGTGTAGTTTTATTTTGATATCCTATTATATAATCCATAGATTTTTATAGATCATACTGATATTGATGGATCTAATCTCCATTTTTCTGGATCTTGATTCTAGTTTTTGTTTCATGATCTCCTTCTCCTTGTTCTTCATTGGCGATCTCATTGAGGGTGTTGTCTTTGATCATGTGATTTAAAGGTATGTAGTTCCATAAGACTTTTACATTAAATTGAAATACTATATTACTTTATTTAATTGAAATGAGTTTTTAAATGATTTAAAAACATGTATTTGGAATGATTGACGTTTTATTTTTGATATTTCATGGAATTTACAACCCCCCCAATTTCAATGGAATTGAAATTATAGGGTGAATTTGAGAAAATTGATGGCTTGATTTGAAAATTGATTTGATGTTGATCCTTTAGGAAAATAGATCAAATTGAAAAATGATTTAAAATGGAATGAATTTTATGAAAACTGTGATTTTATTTTGAAATGTAAAAGTCATATGGAAAAATGAAATTGGGAAATTGTATTTTGAATTGAATTGAAATGTTTTATTTTACCATGATGAATTAGCAGTTTTAATACTCATAATGGGATCACCTAATGGGGTGTAATTTGACTTCCCATAATGGGATTCCCTAATGGGTGTAGATTGACTTCCTAATCTGGTTTCCCCTAATGAGGTGTGGTTTGATTGTCTGATATGGGATCCCCTAATGGGGTGTAGATTAATTGCATGAAATGGGATCTCTTAATGGGGTGTTGATATGAGTATGAACATATATTCATTATGAATAATGATATTTTATTATAGAATTGTTTTATTCAATATAACTATTTTATATAAAACGTTTTATATAAAATGTTCATTTAATCCTATTTTGAGATATCTACCATCATTTTCTTTAAATACACATTTTTTTAAAAATATTAAAATGATTTCCATGCCTTTTTATTGAAATTGATATCATAATTGGTTTATTATTATGGTATTGTGTATGAAACACTTGGTGAGACCCTAATAGGACATTTATCTTACACCCTACCTTTTTTATTGGGTGTTTATATATTTTCTTATGATAGTTCCAAGTAAAGGGAAAGTGCCACTTGGAGGTGGAAAATGACCTTGATCCTTGGGACCTAGAGTGATGGAGATGATAGATGGTGATGCTATCCACTTTTTTCATGGGTTATTTAAGCCTTTTATCTTTCTATATATTGGGAACTTTAATGATGCACTAATAATGGTTTGTTTTACCTATTTGTTTCTTTTACATTCTCCTTAAATAGTGTTGATCATACCAACCTATATCCTCTATCTTCCAACATTTCGTAAAAAAAATAGTTCCCTTATGTTTCTTATAGGATTCCATGTGCTAGTCACCAACCTATGGGGATTGATAATTCTCTTTGGTCTATGTTAGAGCCGGCTCGAGTATCAGGGTACTAGGGTACTTGATATGGTTTGTGAAAAAATTACATCAGAGGTGAGAGTTTGTGCATATTTTCTTAATGTTGGTATGTAGTTAATATGTCTTGGTATGTAGAAGATAGGATTATTGAAAATTAGTAGGTATTTGAAAGAGAGTTCCCAGACAACTCTTATCATAACGAGCCTTAAGTAACCATAGGGTTTTGGGAAAGAAATCTTGAGGAAGGGTTTTTTTATGATTTTAGTCTTTTCCCTACCTTTGATTTGAGTTTTTTGAAATCCCAATCTTGAATTATGTTTAATCGAAATTATATTTTTTCATCTTTAATCAGTGTAATCATGATGATGCTTTCAATTTTTTTATTGATGCTATGAAGCATCATGCCTCTAAGAAGACACTTGAATAGGCCATAGGAGGAAGCTACTGGTGAACCAAAATAAGAAAATCCTCCAGTAGACTAGAATCTTGTTGTGATATTGGTGTGTGTTGTCCAAGATATGGAACATGAATTGAAGCTCATTCCCATTAAGGATCTAGTTGTGGAACCTCAAAGGGATGAATTTAAGAATCTTGATCAAGAGTTCCTTCACCAGAAGCCACTTTCTTTACAAAGTATCTATTGATACTCAATAGGCTGAGGATTGATTGAAAAATATAGAGCTTCTTTTTGAGTTCTTGGAAATTCTTGGTTTGATTATGGTAAAGTGTGCTTCCATCAAAATAGAAGGACCTAATAGGAGATGGTGGGATTCCATGGTGATGATGAAGAAGCACGAGAGCTTGGGGTGGAAATAATTTAGAGTCCTTTTCACTAATAAATTCTATCCATATTCAATGGTATTCATAAATTTTATAGAGTTTATAAACTTCCATCAAAGTGACAAGACCACAACATAGTACACAGACTGTTTTTATGATCTTATATAGTTTTCTCTCGAGGAAATGAAAAATGAAAGAATGAAGGATCAATGATTTGAGATGGGTTTTTATGTAGACATCAGATCTTAATTATTAATTTTGAAGCTCACTTCTTATACTAATTTACTAGATATAGCATTGCTGGATGAGCTTGATATGGCTAGTAAGTCAGGATTGATGGGAGTTCCCTTTTCTTTTAGTGTGAGTTCAGTGAGTTCCTTTAAGGGAAATATAAAGTGGGATGATCCAAATGGTGGGTATAGATAGTAGAAATATTCCAAACCTCATGTAGTTTATGGAATAGGCCCTATGAATTTATTCCAGTGTGGGAAGGCCAGGAATTTAAAATAGGTTTTCATCAAGGCACCCAAGATCCATAGTTTGTGTGGTCATTTAGGCAACTTATATAAGTTCTTCCATATCTTTTCTACTCCGAGCAGTGGCACCAGATCATCATCAGCTAAAAGCATTGTGGTACAATAATATGCTTCATGATATAAGGGATTATAGCAATATGAATCTAGAATTAATATTCTTCACACAGTGGAAGAGTCTCTAGAGGAAGTGGATGTGGGTCTAAAGATTGTGAGAGGTACAATTACTACAACTTCATCTTTAGTGACTTCTTTATTTGATAATGGAACATATAACTAATTTTTATCAACTCATGTTGTGAAGTTTCTAAATCTCCATACATATCTTTTATCTTATTTGATAGATATTACTACACCCCTTATAATGAAGAGAGAGCAGGGTCTTCGATGTCCTGCTTGTGTTTTCTCCTTATCAGAGTTTGAAATTACCTGGTATTTTTTGGTTCCCAACATGAAACATCTTAACATCATCCTTGGTATGTATTTTATGATTTCTAATAAGGAATTAATTTAATTTTACCTTCAATTAGTATCCTTTACTACACCTGATGGGGTGTGTTGAGTATTTTATGGAGAATATGACTCGAGGTTGAGTAAAAATAGACCATCTTTTCTGTAGTTGGACAAGGTAATATCAGAATTTGATTTTGAATTGGAGTGAGAATCTTTGAGTGATGATATCCCTCTAGTCATCATTGATTTTCCCAAAGTGTTTCCTCATGATTTATCCGGTCTTCCACTGATAATATAGGTAGAGTTATCTATTGATTTAGTACCTGGTACTCAACTGGTATTTATTCCTTCTTACCATATAGAACTAGTACAATTGAAAGAGATAAATACATAGTTGGATTGTAATTTCCCAAATTTTATATAAGTAAAAAAACCATTTATTTTCATTTTAAATTATTTACTTTGACCCTTGTAAGGATACCTAATGGATTTATGGAGGTCACAAGGGGTGAATGGGGATTTTTTGGATCCTAGATCCTTGAAAATTGAAGAAATAGACTAGGCCTCATGGTTAGTAGGAACCATGCATTCCATACCAAACAAATTACCTAATTATTTAGCTTGAGACAATGGGGTAATGGGGGATTCACAATTTGTCTACAACTATGCGACCCCAGTAGCATGATCATTCGGTATTGAAAACCACTTGGATAGCGGCCTTCCGCATGGTTGACGCATGATTTGTCCAACCAAGCATCCAAACCGTGCACCCCTACCTATGTAGATGATTTTATATTCTTTCCCTTAAAATTGTTTTAAACCCTTAAAACCCATTCCTCCTTTATTTTTTTCTAGCGACAGCCATCCAAAGCCTCTCCTCCTCCTCTTCATAGGGTTTAAGAGATATCCCTCATTTGAGCTCCAAATATCTCACCATTAGAAGAAATAGGAAGCTTGAGGTAAAACCTATATTCCTATTACTCTTATTTACAATTTCTACCTTCCTTAATTTCACAATTTCAGTACAAGATCATTTTCCCCATTTTTAGGGAATTTTAAGATTTCTTCATTATCTCTCATTCTAGATCAATTAGAGGGTCAATAATGGAAAAGTGGTCCTATATGAGACTAAGGTAGGTGGTCTAGGTTCTTTCCCCTTATTTTTTGGATTTTATAATATGTGTTGTTGTGTCACGAGATGGACCCTTTCGAATAAATCATAATTTGTTAAATAAACTCAATAGAGTTTTTATCCATTGATGTTATGATCCTAACTAATACAGAATAACCTCTGAGGCCGACTACCTTGACTTGAACCACCCCAATGGGTGTGTCCTACCCTTTAGGCCTTTTTCCCCATTGTTTCCAATCACCTACAAACCCCTTAAGGTGTTTTTCCTTATAATTAATTCCCAGAGTCAATTAATTGAGTTAGATTTAATGTTGATCTATGAGTTAGGACCATATCATTCCTGTTATAAATGGATTTGTTAAACTAAATGAATTGGAAAAGAGGTTAGGCTATGTAACTTATGCCTTATGCCATAAATGGATTTTCCAGTGGAATGCCTAAACCAACACACCTTTCAAGTTGAAAATGTTTGTTTGTTAAATGGTATGGATTTAATAACCAAGTCATATACTCACCTTACGCCGATGGAGATACAAGGGGTTCCAACTTAAGGACCCCTTGGACAAGCTCATTGTGCCTTATAGTTAGAGTTTATTAATGTTTTGTAAACATACTGGGGGAGACACTAGCTATGTCTAGAATGGGATCATTGTGCATTTTCTTTTTTACTTCCAAATGAGTGAAAATAGTTTCCTAGGTACACCCCAAGGACATGCTTGGTGAAAAAATGGTTGTACTATGCCATGAGAGAAACTCATTCCCCTGCGTGCGATACTAGGGATGGACTTAGAGGTCAGTTCATGCTATCATCACTCCATTCATAGAGTGACACTTGGGATCTCATACTTGTGTCACCTTGGATGGAATATATTATCATTGGTATTATACCAAGCCCCTAGAGTGATACTTGGAATTCTCTTATAATTTCCATGGATGGGATTAGGTACACTCTCAATAATTTACAAAGAGGTTAATTAAATTAAAAGGGAAAAGACTATTTTTAAATAAGAAATGAACCTTTGGAACTAGAATTTCATGGATGTGTCTTCCATGCCAAATCACATGCATGGGGACATCCCATATATTTATATATTATTCTACTCACTTCAATTGTGCAGGATCCCTTAGCTCAAACACACTAGATTAGGCCAAAGTAGGTGGAATTGAATGGGTGACCCAAGTGGAACCCAATATATTGGGATTATTTATTTATTCCAATATTTCATTTATTATAAATGGAACACTATTAATTTTATATTTCATGATATGAATCTATCTATACACCATTGGTAGTGACCTACTGAGTATATCTCACACCCTTCTTGGGCGGTCTTTGGTACCAAATCAGACTTCATGGTTGCAGGTATAGATAAGGGGAAGTGGCCAGATTCTGATGCTTGATTTATAGTTTTAGGATGTAGTATGAGTGTAGAGGACCAATCCTATACTCTAGATGGTAGTTGTATTAGTTTTTAGTATTTTTTTTTATATTTTGTATAGCATATAGTATATGCTTATATCCCCTGTTCCCTACATACTCATTTTTGTATAGTTACTTGAGAATCATCATCAGTTGTAACTATTGTAGTTTAGATTTATCTAGTTGTTTATTTGTTTTCTTGATTTATTATTATTATTACATTGCTATTTTCTTATTAATACTGCTCCTGCTATGATGGGTTACTGGTCTGGTCGTATAGTGTCTGTTTCTGCTACTATCTTTTCCTTATATATTACTGTACTTGACTCTGATCAGTGAGGTCATAGTATCCCCATGGATATACCCTTGAACTACATTGATAGTCAGAAGCCTCTAGAATTTAGGGAGGCGTTCTTGTGGTCTTGCGGCCACTGTCTCAGGGCACCACTAAGTGGAATTCGGGGTGGGATGCTACAAAGTGGTATCAGAGGTTCTTTTACTTTTGTCTTAATGTCTGCGTTTATTTAGGATACTAGGATATTGGAATTTGGTAATGAGACTATGCTTGGGAGTAGCTAACCCACATACAGGGGAAACCCAAATTACTTGGGATGGATAAATGCTGTTATTTCTTATGTTTTTATAGTTTCATGGGTTTCACCATAGGGTGACACACTTGCTTTGCATTGTTATTATCTTGATGGGATATCTTCTACCTTAGCATGATGATATGAGGGAACATTGAAGTATGTATCATACTAGGAACCTTAGGATTAAAATTCCATGCACATGAAATTCCATATATACTTTATGATTGCATTTACTATATTGAATGTGCTTGTTATGGTGCCTCCTTTGTTATGCCTTGTAGTGCTTTTATTGTTATATCTAGAAATGTTCCAACTTTCCTTCCAAAAATGAAAAAAATAATTGGAAATTAAATTAATTTCCTTAAACTAACAATATTTTCCTACATAGGTTAAAGTAGAGACATTAAGTAGTTGGTTATGGAATGTTGATCCATGAACCATTGGTTTCATGGAATGGAATGTGTTATGGTTAGGATTAATTGGATGAAACATTTCAATTTATAAGGTGTATGGGACCTTATAAGTTTGTAATGGTGATCTATATAACCCAACCACTTAAATAAAATTTAAATACATAAATCAATAAAAATTAATATGATATTTAAAATGAAATAAACACCTTTTATGTATGATACAAGTCCTTCTGACTCGACCTAAGTAGTGCGAGTAGGTTGTGTCTCCTATAATCCTTCTGCAACCTTTTTGATCACCTAGACTTTACTTTTGGAGAAGGATAAGGGTTGTGATGTTCTTATAGGATGACTTTGTTCCTGTTTCTTCTTTTATCATTTTTTATATATGTTATAAAACCTATTTAAGGCATGCACTTGAAAAATGTAGAATTATGGCTCTTTGATGTCCTCATGATGTACTCCAGTAGAGTGGAAATGATCATAATCTGTAGGTGGTGGGCCCTGAGCCACCTGTAGTTCCTCCTATAGTGCCACCTGAGGTACCTCCAGTAGATCTTCAAATAGGCACCAATACTCAGTTCTGTGACAGTTTATTTCAGTTTATGCATTCTATACAGGGAATTCCTCAGTCTGCCCCTACCATGGTAGAGCTAACTCGTGAGTTCTAGTAGCAGCATCCTCCCACCTTATCAGGGGATAGAAGAACTTAGGCTAATGATTAATGGTTATATTCTACACCATCTATCTTCCAGTATATCAAAATTACTCTAGAGAGGAGAGTAAAGCTTATGTCCTACATGCTACATGACTCCGCCAAGTGTTGGTGGGATGTCCTTACTCAGGCTAGTCGATATCAGGGAATGGTATGGGAAGAATTCTCGACAGAATTTTTCAACTTCTTCTTCCCACAAACCTTGAGAATAGACCACACTCAGGAGTTCATGAACCTTCATCAAGGTGACATCGGTGATGAATTATTCATATCACTTCACTAAATTACAAAATTTTACACCAACCTTGTCTGGTGATGAGATGGAGATTTAGAGGTGATTTGAGGATGGGTTTACATACTCCATATGATCATATGTGAACATCTTTCAGTTGACCACATTTTCGAAGATAGTAAACCAAACCCTCATCACTAAGTAGAACTTGATGTAATTTAGAAAGGTAAGACAAGGCATTTCATATTCCAGGAGGAGTAGTGGTTTACTCAGCTGTAGGAAGCAGTATTTTGAGAGTACATATGGGGGAATTATAGGCCAGGTGGCATGCACTGAAAACAATGTGGTGTGTCACTAGTGTGTCAGGCTAGTCCATAAAAATCTCTAGTGTACGATGAACCTGATCAAATGCCAAGATTTTGAAAGTATGGGTTACCTATAATGTTTCTTCTGATCTTTTCCTCCTGTTCCTAGTGACCGAGGTTATGTTCCATCACCAATATTAGGTTCAGGATTAGTGACACCATGTCAAGTGGAATGTTGATCTTATACCAGCTGATCAGGCCGAGTAGGTGTTCATTACATAGGTAGTCATGACTCATAGTTTTAGCGTTAGTAGGGTGGACCTACTTAGGTTATTTAGGCAACATCTTAGGGCCACAGGTCAAGCCACATCTATGCATTATAGTCTATGCTCGAGGATCAGAGTCCAGGGCCTTATACTTTATGAGGTACTATTATAGTATCTTCTACTTTAGTTTCATCTCTTTTTGATATAGGTGAATTATAATCTTTTCTATCTACTGTAATTAATGGAAGTATGGCCTAGTTATTGATTATTACAGTGGCATGATGAACCATGACATGATGTTGGAAGTTTAAGCTGAAGTTATACACTAGTGAAGGGAGTTCCCCCTTGAGACTGGTGGGTACTATTTTCTATGGAGTTTCTTCATCCTCAAGATGACTGAATTTTAAGTCATTCTCAATATGGATTGACTTATACCTTATCAAGCCTCTAGGTGTCATTCACATTACCTGAGGGAAGTACATATATCCATAAGAGTGAATGAGATATCTAGGAAAGTTGAGCTGGACCCAAGAATACTGGGCTAGGTGGAGTGATAGCCTAGATGACCAATCTCTTTATGAGTGATCAAGAAATGAATGTTTTTGAATTCCCTCAAGTTGTGTACCATTTTAGGGATGTATTCCTTGAAGATATCTCTAGTTTACCTATAGATAGAGAGAGAAGTTGAGTTCACCATCAAGTTGGTGTCAAGTGCAGCATTAGTATCCATTCCTCTATATAGTATGGCATCTACAGAGCTCTAGGAACTCAAGAAGAAGATTGAAGACCTAGAGAAAAATGGTTTTATCTAACCCATAACATATCTATGGGGTTCACCTATCCTTTTTTACAAGAAGGTGGATTGTGCCCTTATATTGTGTGCATATTACCGTTGACTGAATCAACTCATTGTAAAGAATATGTATCCACTAAATTGTATAAACTACCTCTCCGACCAGATCTGAGGAGAAATAGTTTTCTATAATATATATTTGAGTTTAGGATACCATTAGGTTCTTGTGAGTACATCATACATATGAAATAAAACATTCCAAAGAAGTTATGACTTGTACAGGTATCTGGTTATTCTGTTTGGCCCGATGAATGAATCAATAGTCTTCATGGCTCTTATGAATTAGGTTTTACACCCATATATTGATTCATTTGTGGTGGTATTCATAGAAGACATATTAGTTCATTATAATACCAGACACAACCATTCCAACCACCTTAAGATCATGATGAATACACTTAGAGAGCACCAACTATATGTGAAGCTCAGTAAATTCCACTTTTGGATCAGAATGGTTCACTTATTGGGTTATATCATATCTAAGGTATACATGTTTGTTGAAACATAGAAGGTGAGTGCCATGATTTCCTAGGAGCATCCCAATAATGTATTCAATATATGTAGCTTCATAGGGATTAATGGATTTTATAGGTGATTTATTTAGTATTTATCATGCCTAGCAGTGCCACTTACAGTTTTGAACAGAAAGGGTGTGAAATTTTACTATATTGAAGCTTGTGAGACAAATTTTCATGAGTTAAAGGGAAGAATGAATTTAGTGTTAATCCTAATTCTGCTTGAGTCAGGCATAAGCTATACTATTTACTTTGATGCTTTATGAATCAGGATAGGGGAATTTCTAATTCAGGGAAACCGAGTTGTAGTATATGGGTCTTTTCAGTTTAGGAATCATGAGCATAATTACCCTACGTATGAACTTGATCTAGATTCCATAGTCCATGATCTATGATGTTGGAGGAACTACCTATTGGGTGAGCAGCTTTTTATTTACACAGATCATAGGAGTCTCAAATACATCTCTACATAGTGAGACTCGAATCTAAGGTAGCGTAGGTGGGTAGAATACCTAAATTTATTTGATTTTGAGATTGTTTATACACCCAAGAAGGGTAATGCTGTAGATGATTCCTTGATCCATAAGACTCAGATGAAAGCCATCAAGGAGGCCAGCAGTGAGTGGAAGTTGATGGATCTATTTTTTGAGATGCACCGATAGGTTCAAGAATAGCATGGAAAACCTATTTTAGAAGATCTAATAGTGAAATCCTACCTCTTGTAGTGGATCTAGATGTGGTAGTTATTTTATTTGCAGGGCCTTATCTTAAGGGAGAGCATTACAGGTGAGAAACCACTTCCTGGTTGGGTCATTGATGAGAATGAGATCCTTATATACCGTGGTCATGTTCAGGTTCCTTCTGATATACTGAAGAGATGATGAGGGGATCTCATGCCTCTGTTTGAGAAGTTCACCTTGGTCATACCAATATGTACCAAGACATGTGTTGTTAGTATTGGTGGTTGGGTATGAAGAGGTAGATTGTAGGTTTCATCACTTGGTACTCCAGTTTTCAGTAGGTGAAGGAAGAGCACTAGTGAACTACTGTAATTCTATATCCTCTCTCCATTACTTATTAGAAATATAACCATGTCACAATGGATTTTGTGATGGTATTGTAGAGATCCCCTTGAGGCAGTGATGTGGTATGGGAAATCATTGATAGAATGAACAAGGTTTCACACTTCCTACCAATCCAATTGTCCTTATCCATCAATGAACTAGGAATAATTTTAATCTAAGAGATTGTGCATATTCATGGTGAACCCCATTCTATAATTTCAGACCAGGATGCCCACTTTACCTCAAAGTTCTAGAAAGGGTTCCAAAAGGCATTGGGTTCGCAGGTTCTCTTGAGTACAATATATCACCCTCAGAATGGCAGGAATTCTGAGTGGACGGTACAAGTTTTAAAGGATATGATTCAGGCATGTATCCTTGATTTTGGAGGTTCATGGGAAAAACATATACCTCTTGTTGAGTTTTCATACAACAAAAATTTTCAAGCCATAATTCAGATGGAACCATATGAGTCCCTTTACATTAGTCCATTATATTCATCTATTTAATGGTTAGAGGTAGGTGAGTTAGATATACTAGGTCCTTATCTCATTCGGGAGACTTTAGAGTAAGTCTAGTTGATTTAGAAGCATATGGATACAATTTTGTAACACCCTAATAGTTTATGAGAAGTATATTTTTTTTATGTATTATGTTATACGCAACATCAATGGAATCTTTCACCACACACAACACTAGCTTGGCTTGCGTTATACACAAGAGAAACCTTCCTCGATAGCTTGCGTTGTACGCATTACCGAGTTTCGCTAAACAACGATATGTTATTAAAATATTATATTAACTAGCCATTATGAATAGTAATACCCACTTTTTGAAATTTTATAAATCTTATCTTTCAAAATAGACTTCATTTTTGGATTCAGAATATCGAAATTAGCCTAGGGTGAATTTTTTGTATTTTTCTGAAAACTTTCAATTTTTGATGAATAGTGAAAACACTCAGTTATTGGTTAAAACTGAATTTTTATTTAAATAATAATTTTTTAATTTAATTTTATTTTAGGTAAAAATAGATACATAATACCTATATAAGTTCAATGTAATTCATTGGAGTAATTTTATAATAATATATATACATAAAAATTTTATTGAACTTTTTACCGTCTTTTACCAACCTCGTAGGAGCATTTGCAATTGTACATAAAACATAATTTTACCGCTTCTGTGTGTTGAATTTAGAAAATCTTAGAGACACGGTTAATATCAAGGAGTAAAATTTTGTTCAATAAGATAAAAATAATTTTTGGTGAATAGTAACTTTTTTACTTTTATTTACCACGGTTAAAAGTAAATAGGGTAATTAAGGGTAAAAATGATATTATTATTACCCTAACACATGTCCTAATTCTATTGGATAAGTTTAATTCGACCAAAACAAACCTTATGAATAAAATATGACTATTTATGTCCACTTGGATTAGATTAGGACACTTATTATTATTTTATTTAAAGAAGAGTTAAAAGAGTTCAAATCAATGTTTAATAACTAAAACATTTTTAATATAGGGTTATACATAAGATAAATTCGACTATAAATATTAATTATAAAGATAAAAATATTTCTTACATAATGGTATTTTATTTATAATTTTTAGACATTAAATAATTTAATATATTTATGGAACAATGATGATGCAGTAATTAACTTATTAATGAAATATTAACATAATTGATATTATAAATACCCAAATAAATTTAATTTGAGATTTTTTTATGAATTACACTAATTTTATAGGTTAATATGACATGTTAGTATTGATTTAATTAACATTATTCGAACTAATAATTCTTTTATGAGTTTAAAAAAAATCAATCACTAAATAGTGTCAAAATTGACATAAAATAGTTTTTAAAACAAATATTATATTATTAATTTTTATTTTATTTATAAAAATCTATGGTTCGTCCAAATGACTTATATAACGTTATATATATTACTAATGAACTACTTGGGGTTCTTTTGGCTTGTTATAGTAAGTTTATTAACCATATAGTGTACGAAAACAAGAAGACACGGTAAAAGTCAAATTATTTAACTTAGAGTTAAATCTAAATGATAAGGTTAAAATAGTAACCTAAACTTGTATAAAACCTATTTGTTGAGATTATTTCGACCCATACCCAACTTAGATTCTAAATAAATAAATTTTGAGCTATTAAAAACCAAATATGACTTTATTATAAAATAATATTTTAAGTTTTTCCTAAGGTGCCCCTCTCCTCCCTTATAAAAGGGCACCTCCTCCCTCTCCTCCTCACACAATTTTGAGCCTTAAAGCTCGGACAAACCCTGACCATTTACCTTCTAAACTTCCCTAGAAACATACTAGAGGTCCTTGTCTTCTTCAAAGACAAATTTTAGTTCCCTAAGAGGAGGTTTCAAAGAGGTATGTTGAAGAAGAGGTAATATCCGTTACCGATTCTTTCAAATTTATTTCTTATTCTACTTGATCTTATTTAGTTGTTTCATTATGAAGTGATAACATAAGTATCACTCATATACTGATATGTTATTATAAATATAAAACAACCCTATTTTACCTTCTATCCATCCTACAAAAAATGAAATCACCGCGCGTGCGTACGTACGAAATACCGTCTCCACGCCGTGGTGTAATCTGTTTTCCACCACCACCTTACTTGGATGGGTATAATGGTGTAAAGAATAACTATATATAATTATTTTAAATTTATATTTATTCTGAAATAGTATACATACACTTCAATACAATTCCATGATCATGTTAAAGATATCATCGCTCGTGCGTACGTACGACCTACCGTCTCCACGATGTGATGTAACTCGTTCTACATGATCTTCATTGAATAATGATTATATAAATGAATTGAATGAATAAATATTATATATATTACAGTAATACCATTCTGGAAATGAGGTATCTATAACCTAAAATGAAGAATAAGAATTTATTCGACAAAACATGCATAAGAACATAAAGCAATGAACACCCGAATAACAAGTAGCAATGAAATATTACTAATAAGAAGATAAGAATATGACCATATATGATATAATAACAATGAATATGATTATGTAATAAGTAAATGACATTATTTAAATCATTACACAGGAGTTTCAGATATGTACGAAGCAAATCAGACCTAAGGTAAGGGAAAATCTCGCAATCTCATTTTTATCCGAGATTTTTTATACTTTAGAATTTACTGGGGAATATTTTTCATCCACATACATGTTTCCTCAATATGTAATATTATTTCTATCCTCCTACAATTGTTTAAATCCAATTTTACCCATTGGTGAGTTTTTAGTAAAATATATTAAATGAATCTTTTGTCATTTTTAGTACGAGGTGCTTTTTGACTTTTTTGGCCAAAGTACGAGAAGAATGTTTTTTAACTTATACGACATGAATGGATTTTTATGATTTCATAGAACATTATTTCCACGAAGATTCCTTTACAAGTTTTCAAGTTTATTTTTAATCAAATTCTTTTAGTTTAAAATAGTATGACATGTTAAGAAAGGAAAAATGTTTTTGAAGTAGAAAGGATATTTTCCTCAAGAATGGAGTTCAAGCGTTTTATCAAAATTATTTTCCATCTAAGATAATATAGGGTTATATTTCTATCCCTTTTTTTAAATTTATTTGATTATGTTATGATGGAATTATTTTTATGATGTACTTTTATCTTATATGGATTATGTTATGATGACATGATGTTTAAGAATCCCATTTTTATTACCTGGGTTATACTATGATGTATTATTTATGATATTGTGGCACACATAAGAATGGTATCATTATGAGATGGGTGGGACCTATATCTCCCTCCAATTCATTGGGTAAAGATTTATATCTCATGAGATAGACATGGCTGGAACGGCAGGTTAATCCGGTTCAGTGATACAGGACTGAAACGAGGAGTGAACTCAGTTCAGAAATGGACTTTGTCTACTAGGATAGTCTTGGAAATGAGTCTTGAATAAAAATAAATGATTCTCTATGATTATGTGTGTATGCCACAAAGTTTCGTGTTTTATGTTATGATAATTGGGATTACATTTCACTACCATGATTTATCCCATGTTATGATATTATGATCTCTTTTGCAGGTTAATATTTTCAAAATGTTATGTTTTTATGAATATGATATGATTGATATTTCCTTTGTTTGCACTTAATGAGAATTTGAGCTCACCCTTTTGAATGTTTTCTTTTCCCCAGGTCAGGAAGAAGGGTATTACGTAATATATTCCAAAATGGACTCTAGATATGATAAAATAAAAGAGAGACATTGTAGATGATTTATGAACCAGTTGTTTATGTTTCCAAGTTTCTAAATACACTATACCTATACGGTCCTTTCATGGTTTTGTTATATGTTGTAATAAGTGTGCTTCAATTATTAAGTAATAACAATGTATGTAATGTATGGGTCATTATAGTTGGTATCAGAGGAAAGGTATAGTCAACCTTTGGAAACTAGGATGTGAAAGCCTTAGTAAGAACCCTAAGGATATGTCTAAGCATAGAACACAATATTAGTGTTTTAGAAATGGCCATGAAAAACCTATGATAAGACCTAAAGTGTGAAACTTTATTCTTGATTATGTGGTTTTCCTGTTATGATTAGTGTTTCTCACACTATGATTCTTGGTTTTAGTCAATGGATGGAACTCGAAGGAACCGTGTTAATGCGGAATGTGATGGGAAATGCAATTATTGCCACCTTGAGCAACCAAACGTTATGGGAGCTGGAATGAAAAATATTGTAGCCATGCTCACACAAATTTCTCAAGCTATGAATCATGGAGGACTTCCAAATGAGAAAAGGAAGGAGCAATATTCTGTTGAATCCTTCATGAGGTAGGGTCCACCCTCGTTCAGTGGGTCTACTGATCCATTAGTGGCTGAACAATGGATCAGTACTACTGAAAAGATATTTTCCATTCTACAATGTTCTGAACATGATAAAGTCATCTTAGCAGTATATCGTTTGGAAGGTGAAGCTGATCAATGGTGGAATCTTATCAAGAATACAAGGCCCTAAGATGAAATTGAATCCATATAATGGGACGAGTTCAAGAACTTGTTTTTCAATAAGTACTTCCCTCGTATTCTTCAAAAAAAGATGGAGAAGGAGTTTCTTGAACTAAAGAAAAAGGATGATGAATCTGTTGGTACCTATGAAGCAAATTTTACAATACTCGCAAGGTACACTTTCAAAATTATTATCCAACCCGAGAGTAAGATCGATGGATTTTTTAGTGGCTTAAAACCAAGTCTTTGAAGGGCGTTAGCCATAAGGGACTTCAATAGCTATGAGGAAATTGTTCGATGTGATCTCAAGGTTGAGATGGAGATTAGATTAACCCATCAGTCATATGGGTTTGATAAAAAGAGGAAAATAGAATTCAAAGGGAAATCTAAAGACCACACTGAAAAGAAGATGAGTTTTCCCTTATGCTCAAAGTGTGGAAAGAAACATGGAGGGAATTGTCTTAAAGGGACAAGTAAATGTTTAAAATGTGGAAAAGAAGGTAATCAGGCTTTTGAATGTCATAATGATGGGAATATGATGTCTAGTGATGCGAACAAAGAAAAGGCTACACAGAATGCACCTCCTACACTTCAATGTTACAAGTGCAAGGAAATGGGGCATTATTCCAATCAATGCCCTAATCATAGGTTTTTGATGATGATCGAAGTCAACAAACTCTTAAGGCCAAAGACAAAGGAAAGTCACATGCAATTTCTATCGGCGATGTGGATTATGATAACAAAGTGGTGAAAGGTACACTTACCATCCACTCTAAAGTAGCAAATGTTTTATTTGATTCTGGATCCACCCACTCTTTTATTTCTGAAGAATTTTCTAAGGATATTTCCATATTACCTCAGCAGTTAGATATTGAGTTAGCTGTGACAACCACTAATGGCACAATAGTCGCATCAAAAGTTCCCAATTCTTCTCCGATTGAGGTTTGTGGGAAAGCGCTTCCTTCAAATCTTGTGATCCTTCCTATAGTGGAATTTGATGTGATTCTTGTCATGGATTGGATTTCTTTATACAGAGCTCATATCAATTTCCAAATAAGGGAAATCACATTTAATATTCCTGATCAATCTACTATCATCTATCGATGCAAGGATGAATATAACCTTCCAGTGGAAATTTCTTCCATCTTATGAGTCTTGATTCCAATAAATGAAGGTTATTTATCTCAAATGGTTGGAGAGAAACTCATGATTAAGAATACACCCATTGTACGAGAGTTTGATGATGTCTTTCCAGCGGAATTGCTAGGTCTTACACCAAATCGTGAAGTTGAGTTTTCAATAGAACTCATACCAGGTGCTATGACCATTTCAAATACACCTTATAGAATGGCCCCAATTGAGTTGTAGAAATTGAAGAAGAAACTACAAGAGAATATTGATAAGGGATTCATACGCCCTAGTGCATCACCTTGGGGAGAACCTGTTCTGTTCGTTAAGAAGAAAGATGGATCAATGAGACTTTGTATTGATTATAAATAACTTAACAAGATCACTATCAAGAAAAAATATCCTCTCCCACGCATTGATGACTTATTTGACCAACTACACGGAGCTCAATACTTTTCCAAGATTGATCTTCATTCAGGGTATCATCAATTAAGGGTAAAAAAGGAGGATATACTAAAGACGACTTTCCATACAAGGTATGGACACTATAAATTTATAGTGATGCCATTTGGTCTTACTAATTCCCCTACTATCTTCATAGATCTAATGAATAGAGTCTTTAGAAACTATCTTGATCAGTTTTTGGTAGTCTTTATAGATGATATTCTTGTCTATTCAAAGAGCAAGGAAGAACATGAATATCACTTGAGAATTTTATTAAATACCCTAAGAAAGGAGAAGCTTTATTCCAAATTTACCAAGTGTGAATTTTGTCTTCAAAAAGTTTCATTTTTGGGTCACATAATCTCAAAAGAGGGGATATCTGTGGATCCAGAAAAAATAGAGGTTATCGAAATATGGTCGAGACCAACAACAGTAACTGAGATCTGAAGTTTTCTTTGTCTGGATGGATATTATCAATGTTTTTTGAAATATTTTTCAAGGTTATCTAATCCAATAACTGGGTTGACTTGAAAAGGAGTTAAGTTTGTTTGGACGGAGGAGTGTGAAGAGAATTTTAAAGAGTTAAAAATAAGGTTATCCAGTGAACCTGTGCTCACACTACCTTGTAGTGGAGAAAGGTTTGTGATCTATAGTGATTCATCCAAGAAGGGATTGGGGGTGTGTTCTCATGAAAAATGATATGGTGATAGCTTATGCCTCACGACAGTTGAAAATCCATGAGCAAAATTACCTAACTCATGATTTGGAATTATCCGCGGTAATCTTTGAATTAAAAATATGGAGGAATTATCTTTATGGTGAAAGGTGTGATATTTATACTGATCATAAAAGTTTGAAGTATATTTTCACACAAAAGGAGATGAATATGCTCCAAAGAAGATGGTTGGAGCTTATTAAGGATTATGACTGCTCAATTCATTACCACCTTGGGAAAGCAAATAAGGTGGCAGACACATTAAGTCGATAAGACCGTGCTAGCTTATCCATGATGAGGATCACAAAAGATCCAATATTTATGGATTTACAAAGGATGGATCTTGGAATTATAATAGAAGGGGAAAAATATTATCTTTCTCAAATGAATGTTCAACCATTTATACATGTGAAGATTAAATAGGCACAAAAATAAGATGTAGTGTTACAAAAGAAGGTGAGAAATTTTCTTGAATTCCACATTGATTGTGATGAAATAGTAATGTTTAGGAATCGGGTTTGTGTTCCTCCCATCCCATAATTAAAGAAGGAAATATTGGATGAAGCTCATGCTTCTTTATTCTCTATTCACCCGGAAAGCACGAAGATGTATAGGGACTTGAAGCAGTACTTCTGGTGGGATGGAATGAAAAGAGATGTTGCTGAATATGTCTCCCGATGCTTGGTTTTTCAAAAAGTTAAAGCTGAGGGATAAAAGTCTAAGGGGGTGTTTCAACCATTACCCATACCAGAATAGAAATGGGAAAACATCACTATGGAATTTGTCACTAGACTTCTCAAAACATCAAAAGACAATAATGCTATCTGGGTTATAGTTGATCGTCTTACAAATTCGGCACACTTCATTGCTATTAGAGAATATTTTTCTCTTGATCAGCTTGACAGGATATATGTAAAGGAAGTGGTAAGATTTCATGGAGTATCACTTTCCATTATATCTGATCGGGATCCGAGGTTTACCTCGAAGTTCTGGAGAAGTCTTTAGCATACTTTAGATACAGATTTGAGTTTCAACACTACTTATCATCCTTAGACAGATGATCAGTCTGAGAGAACAATTCAAACTCTAGAAGATATGTTAAGAGCTTGCTCTATGGATTTCAAAGGTGGTTGGGATCAACACCTACCTTTGGTGGAATTTTCTTATAATAATATCTTTCACTCCACTATTTAGATGGCTCCTTATGAAGCTCTCTATGGAAAGAAATGCAGAACTCCAACTTGCTGGGATGAAGTTGGGGAAAGAAAGCTATTAGGACCTGATCTTGTTAATGTGATGATAGAAAAGGTCAGATCTTATCAACAACACATAAGAGCAGCCTAGAGTCAAAAAAAAAAGTTATGCCGATAAACAAAGAAAATACCTAGAGTTTGAAGTGGGTGATAAAGTGTTCTTACGAATATCTCCTTGGAAGAGAGTAATGAGATTTAGAAAGAAAGGAAAACTGAGCCCTAGGTATATCGGTCCTTCAAAAATACTGGATCATGTTGGGAAGGTAGCTTACCAATTGGCGCTTCCACCAAATATATCTCATGTTCACAATGTGTTACATGTATCTCTCCTGAGAAAGTACATACCCGATCCTTCACATGTAGTAAGCTCAGAAGTTGTACCGCTGGAGAAAGATCTTTCTTATGAAGAACAGCCGATAGAGAATCTGGATCGTAGCGAAAAAGTTCTACGGAACAAGACCACTCACTTGGTGAAAGTTTTATGGAGGAACCACCAATTAGAATAAGTTACATGGGAGCTTGAGGATATGATGAGGGAGAGGTATCCTCATCTGTTTGTTATGAAGTGACGAATTTCAAGGGCAAAATTCATTTTAAGGGGGGTAGAATGTAACACCCTGATAGTTTATGAGAAGTATATTTTTTTATGTCTTATGTTATACGCAATATCAAAGGAATCTTTCACTACACACAACACTAGCTTGTCTTGCGTTATATGCAAGAGCAACCTTCCTTGATAGCTTGCGTTGTACGCAATATCGAGTTTCGCTAAACAACGATATATTATTAAAATATTATATTAACTAGCCATTATGAATAGTAATACCCACTTTTTGAAATTTTATAAATATTATCTTTCAAAATGGACTTCATTTTTGGATTCGGAATATTGAAATTAGCCTAGGGTGAATTTTTGGTATTTTTTTTGAAAACTTTCAATTTTTGATGAATAGTGAAAGCACTGAGTTATTGGTTAAAACCGACTTTTTATTTAAATAATAATTTTTTATTTAAATTTATTTTAGGTCAAAATAGATACATAATACCGATATAATTTCAATGTAATTAATTTGAGTAATTTTATAACAATATAGATACCTAAAAATTTTATTGAACTTTTTACCGTCTTTTACCCACCTCTTAGGAGCATTTGTAATAGTATATAAAATTTAATTTTACCACTTCTGTGAGTTAAATATAGAAAATCTGAGAGACATGGTTAATATCAAGGAGTAAAATGTGGTTTAATAAGATAAAAATAATTTTTGGTGAATAGTAATGTTTTACTTTTATTTACCACGGTTAAAAGTAAATAGGGTAATTAAGGGTAAAAATGATATTATTATTAACCTAACACATGTCCTAAATCTATTGGATAAGTTTAATTCGACCAAAAACAACATTAGGAATACAATATGACCATTTAGGTCCACTTGTATTAGATTAGGACACTTATTATTATTTTATTTAAAGAAGAGTTAAAAGAGTTAAAATCAATGTTTAATAAATAAAACATTTTTAATATAGGGTTATACATAATATAAATTCAACTATAAATATTAATTATAAATATAAAAATATTTCCTACATAATGTTATTTTATTTATAATTTTTAAACATTAAATAATTTAATTTATTTATGGTACAATGATGATGCAGTAATTACCTTATTAATGAAATATTAACATAATTGATATTATAAATACCAAAATAAATGTAATTTGAGACTTTTTATGAATTAAACTAATTTTATAGGTTAATAGGACATGTTATAATTTATTAAATTAACTTTTTTAGAAATAATCATGCTGTTATGATTTTCACAAAAATCAATTACCAAATAGTGTCAAAATTGACATAAAATAGTGTTTTAAAAAAATATTATATTATTAATTGTTATTTTATTTCTAAAAATATAAGGTTTATCCAAATGACTTAGATAATGTTATATATATTAATAATTAACCACTTGGGATTCTTTTGGCTTATTATAGTAAGTTTATTAACCATATAGTGTAAGAAAACAAGAAGACACGGTAAAAGTCAAATTATTTAACATAGAGTTAAATCTAAATGATAAGGTTAAAATAGTAACCTAAACTTGTCTAAAACCTATTGGTTGAGATTATTTATACCCATACCCACCTTAGATTCTAAATAAATCAATTTGGAGCTATTAAAAACTGAATATGACTTTATTATAAAATAATATTTTAAGTTTTTCCTAAGGTGCCCCTCTCCTCCCTTATAAAAGGGAACCTCCTCCCTCTCCTCCTCACACAATTTTGAGCCTTAAATCTCGGAAAAACCCTGAAAATTTACCTTCTAAACTTTAATAGAAAAATACTATAGGTACTGGTCTTCTTCAAAGACCAATTTTAGTGCCCTAAGAGAAGGTTTCAAAGAGGCGTGTCGAAGAAGAGGTAATATCTGTTACTGATTCTTTCAAACTTATTTCTTCTTCTACTTCCTATTCTTTAGTTTTTTCATTATGAAGTAATAACATCATTATCACTCATATAATGATATGTTATTATAAATATTAAACAACCCTATTTCACCTTCTATCCATCCTACGGAAAATGAAATCACCGTGCGTGCGTACGTACGGAATACCATCTTCACGCTGTGGTGTGATCTGTTTTCCACCACCACCTTACTTGGATGGGTATAATGGTGTAAATAATAACTATATATGATTATTTTAAATTTATATTTATTCTGAAATAGTATACATACACTTAAACACAATTCTATGATCATGGGAACGATATCATCGCTCATGCGTACGTACGACCTACCGTCTCCACGATGTGATGCTACGCGTTCTACATGATATTCATCAAATAATGATTATATAAATGAATTGAATGAATAAATATGATATATATTACACTAATACCATTATGTAAATGAGGTATCTATAACCTAAAAATAAGAATAAGAATTTATTCGACAAAACATGCATAAGAACATAAAGCAATGAACACCCGAATAACAAGTAGCAATGAAATATTACTAATAAGAAGATAAGAATATGACCATATACGATATCATAACAATGAATATGATTCTTTAATAAGTCAATTATATTATTTAAATCATTATACAGGAGGTTCGGATATTTACGAAGCAAATCGGACCTACGGTTAGGGAAAATCTCGCAATCTCATTTTTATCCGAGATTGTTTATACTTCAGAATTTACTAGGGAATATTTATCATCCACATACATGTTTAATCAATATGTAATATTATTTATATCCTCCTAAAATTGTTTAAATACAATTTTACCCATTGGTGAGTTTTTAGAAAAAGATATTAAAGGAATCTTTTGTCATTTTTAGTACGAGGTACTTTTTGACTTTTCCGACCAAAGTACGAGAAGAATGTTTTTAACTTATACGACATGAATGGATTTTTATGATTTCATAGAACATTATTTCCATGAATCTTCCTTTAAAAGTTTTCAAGTTTATTTTTAATCAACTTTTTTTAGTTTAAAATAGTTTGACATGTTAAGAGAGGAAAAATGTTTTTGAAGTAGAAAGGATATTTTCCTCAAGAATGAAGTTCAAGCATTTTATCAAAATTATTTTCCATATAAGATAATATAGGGTTCTGTTTATATCCCTATTTTTACATTTATTTGATTATGTTATTATGGAATTATTTTTATGATGTCCTTTTATCTTATATGGATTATGTTATGATGGAATGATGTTTAAGAATCCCATTTTTATTACATGGGTTATGCTATGATGTATGATTTTTGATATTGTAGCACACATAAGAATGGTATCATTAAGATATGGGTAGGACCTATATCTCCCTCCAATGCATTGGGTAAAGATTTATATCTCATGAGGTATACATGGCTGGAACGACAGGTTAATCCGATTCAGTGATACAGGATTGAAACGAGGTGTGAACTCGGTTTAGAAATGGACTTTGTCCACTAGGATAGTCTTGGTAATGAGTCTTGACTACTAATAAATGATTCTATATGATTATGTGTGTATTCCAAAAAGTTTCATGTTTTATGTTATGATTATTGGGATTACATTTCACTACCATTATTTATCCCATGGTATGATATTATGATCTCTTTTGCAGGTTAAGATTTTCAAAATGTTATGTTCTTATGAATATGATATGATTGATATTTCCTTTTTTTACCCTTACTGAGCATTTGAGATCACCCTTTTGTATGTTTTCTTTTCCCCAGGTCAGGAAGAAGGGTATTAAGTAAGATATTCCAAAAGAGACTCTAGATATGATAAAATAAAAGGGAGAAAATGTAGATGATTTATGAACCAGTTGTTTATGTTTCCCAGTTTCTAAAGACACTATACCTATACAGTCCTTTCATGGATTTATTATATATTGTAATAAGTGTGCTTTAATTTTGAAGTAATAACAATGTATGTAATTTATGGGTCGTTATAAATTCAGTCTAGGAAGAATTCTTATACTAATCATCTCCATCGACCTCTAGAGTTTGAGGTGGGATATTGGGTCTTTCTATGTGTATCTCCTAGATTGGGTCATAGGTGAATCAGTATACAAGGCAAGTTATTACCTCGATATGTCAGGACTTTTGAGATAGTGTAGAGAGTCGGGAAAGCAGTCTATCGGTTGTAGTTACCTCATACGTACCATTCCATGAATGATTTATTATACATATCTCAGCTTTGTCACCATCATTCTGATCCATATCATTAGTTGGACCCTGAGGATATTGAGTTGAAGGTAGATGCATCCTTCTTGGAGCATCTAATATATATCATTGATCGAATTATGAAGGATCTTTAATCCAGGTTTGTTCCTTTGGTTTAGGTTCTATGGAAGCACAAACACATACAGGGTGAGACCTTGGAGTGGGAGACCTATGTACATGAACAGTGGATAAAAATCTTCTCTAATGATGTTCTACCACCCTCAGAAGGTAAACTAAAAGATGAGTTGTCTTAGATAGGGGAGGTTGTAATGTCCCAAATTTTCTCCAAGGTACATACAATTTGTTTTAGGTTTAAATTCTTTGGTTTGGCCCTAATAATGATGCTTAATGGATTTATAGAGGTCACAGGGGGTGCTCGGGGATTGTTCCTACCCTGAAGCCCCATAAATTAAAGAAACAGACTGGGCTACATAATTTCCATAACCATATGGATTGAGACAATGGGGTTCTGGGGGATTCAAGGTTTATCTACAACCATGTTTCCCTAGCCAAATGGCCTTGCTGGATTTCATACCACTTGGACAGTGGCCTTCTACAAAGTTAGAGAATGGTTTGGAAAACTGTACATCCAAACCGTGAACCTATTCCTATGTGGTATTTTTTATGGGTTTTCCCTTAAAATGTTTTAAACCCCACAAACCCATTACTCCTTATTTCTTCTCTAGAATTAGCCACCTGAAGCCTCTCTTCCTCCCATTCATAGGGTTTAAAAGATCCCCATCATCTAAGCTCCAAATCTATCACTGCCAGAATCATTGGAAAGATTGAGGCAATCCCTACACTCATATTGGTTATATTTCTAGTTGTTCCCTTCCTCTATTATTCTATTTCGATGCAATATCATTTCTCCATTTTTATATAATTTTATGATTTCTCTATTATCTCTCGTTCTAGCTCGATTTGAGGGTTGAAAATAGACAAATTGTCCTCTATGAAAGGTAGGTGGTCTAGGTTTTCCCCCTTGTTTCATTGCATTTTATAATATGTGTTATTGTTCCACCATCTGTATCCCTCTGGATACTCTTATAATTTGTCAAATAAATTCAATAAATTTATTTTCCATGTATTTTAGGATCCTAGATAGTGATAAACTACCCTCTAGGTTGATCTACTTGACTTGAACCACCCTAATGGGTGTGTTCTACCCTTGAGACCTTTTCCCCCCTTATTCCCAATCACCTACACACCCATTAAGGTGTTTTAACATATAATTAATTCCCAAAGTTAATTAATTGAGTTTAATTTAATGTTTATCCATGAGTTAGGACCCTACCCTTCATGATATAAATGGAACTGTTGAACTAAATGAATTGGCCGAGAGGTTAGGCCCTGTGCCTTATGCCTTATGACATAAATGGATTTCCCAATAGAATGACTTGACCAACATTACTTTCAAGTTATAAATGATTGTTTGTTAAATGGTAATTATTTTCTAACAAATTCACATCCTCACCTTATATAGAGGGTGGTATGAGGGGTTCCGAGTTAAGGACCCCTTGGACGATCTCATCGTTCCTTACAGTTAGAGTTTTTTAATGTTTTATAAAAATACTTGGGGTGAAACTAGATATGTATAGTATGGGCTCACCTTGTGTTTTCATTTTACATATGGGTGATTGAAACTATTTCCCTAGGGGTGACCCTAAGGACGAGATCAATGGCATGATGGTTGTACTATTCCACAAGAGAGACTTGAGCCCCTATGTGTGATACCATGTACATACTCATAGGTTAGTTCATCATGTCATCAAACCATGATTGGAGTTATACTTGGGATCTCATAATTGGGTCAACTTGGATAGACTAACTTTGAATTGGTCTTATACTGGCCCTTACAGAGATACTTGTAATTCTCTTAGAATTTCCATGGACGAGCTCAGGGAAACTCTCAATAATTTATAAATAGGTTAATTAAATTAAAAGGTAAGATAATGTTTTTAAATAAGGAATAAATCTTTGAAATTAGAATTTCAAGGATGTATTTTCCAAGCCGAATCATAATCTTGGGGGTAGTCCATCTCTTAATATATTATCCTATTCACTTCACTTATGCAAGATCCCTTGGATTAGACACAACGAATTAGGTTAAAGAAGGTAGAATTAGATGGGTGATCCAATTGGAACCTAGTACAGTGGGATTATTTATTTATTTATATCTTTCATTTATTATAAATAGAACACTATTTATTTTATATTGAATGATATGGATCAATCTAGACACCATTGGTGGTGACTTACTAAGTATATCTTACACCATGCTTTGGCCACCTTTTCTATACAAGAATACTTCATGGTTGTAGATATATATAAGGGGAAGAAAACATATTTCGATGCTTGATTTATAGTTCTAGGATAGATTATGGGGGAATAGGACTAATCCTATGCCCTAGGTGCTAGTTTTAGCAGTTTTTGGTCTTTTTGATATTTTGTATAGAATATAGTGTATTATTGTATCCCCTATTCCCTAAATACTCATTTTTATATCTACTTGAGAATCATAATCATTTGTATCTATTTCAGTTTAGCTTTTACCAGTTTTTTATTTGTCTTGATTGATTTATTATTATTATTCTGTTGCTATATTATGGTTACTACTGCTTCCGCAAAGAGGGTTACTGTTCTGGTCATATAGTGTCTTTTTTCAATGCCATTTATTCCTTATATATTTATACTCTACACTCTGATCAATGAGAGTATATTCTTTTCATATAAACACCCTAGGTGCTTGCTGCTATTCAGTAGTCTCTGGTGCTCAGGGATGCATGCTTGAGGTATTATAGCCACCATCTCGAGGAACCTCTAAGTGGAATATGGGGTGGGAAACTACACGGATAATCTATTAGAGAAATGATTAATATGTCTGAGTGTGTCACCTTGAGAGGAACCTAGTCTCTTTGTAATTAAATTTGACAAAACACTTCACCTATGTGTTGATTACCAAAAACCAAATCAAGTCACAGTAAAGAACAAGTATCTTTTACCACAAATTGATGATATTTTTGACCAGTTGAAAGGGGTAAAGTGGTTCTCAAATATTTTTCTTTAGTATATATATCACCAATTGAGAATTAAATAATATAACAATTTAAAGTCTACCTTTAGGATCATGTATGGTCACTTTGTTATACCCATTGGAGTGACCAATGATACTACATTCTTTATGAATTTGATGAACATAATATTCCATGAGTATCTAAATTCATTCATGGTGGTATTTTTGGATGATATTTTGGTTTACTCCAAAATTGAGGAGGATCATGTGTGTCATCTAAGAGCAGTCTTAAAAATATTTAGAGATTATAGACCTTATGTGAAGCTTTCAAAATGTAGTTTATGGATATAGGAAGTGAATTTATTAGGACACATGGTTTCAAAATAAGGAATATTAGTCGATATTGAGAAAGTGCTGTATGTTATGACATGGGAGTAAACAAATAATGTTTTTGAGATAAAGAGCTTCTTCATCTTGGTGGTATATTACCATATGAATATTAAAGATTTCTTGAAGCTGGATTCTCTAATGAACATCCTCACTCAGAAGGGAGTTAAGTTCTTATGGAATGAAAAATGTCAGATTTATTTTGATGTGTTGAAATGAATTTTGTCTTTTATTCCATTTTTGACTCTTCAAAAGGTTGGGAAGGGCTATGTGGTCTTTTGTGATGCATTAGGTTCAGGTTTGGGTTGTGTTCTTATACAGGTTCAACATGTGGTATCCTATGAATCTAGATAACTTAAACCACATGATAAGAATTATTTGACCCATAATCTCAAACTCTCATATCTGATGCATTATCTTAAGAATTGATGATATTAAATTTTAGATAATTTTTTAGAGTTATTTTTTACCACAAAATAGCGAGTTATATCTTATCCCACAAATATTTGAACCTTTGATAGAGGCATTGGGTGAAGTACCTATAGTATTTTAATTTTTACATTTTACTACACCTCAGGGAAGGGAAATTTCATTTTTGATTCTTTAAGTAGGAAAATTATGACCTAGACCATGAAAGAATCATTAGAAGAGTGGAAATTGATGATCCTTTTTGCTTAGTTTCATTTGGGAGTCTGGGAAGAAGAGGTCGAGGTTGTCTTATAAAGTGTTCAGTTGACCTATGATCTTCTTGAGATGATTATTTATGAACAAAAACTTGATGATGGATTCCATAGCAATGGAGACTCTCTTTATAGTGGGTATACCATTGATGAGTGGAAATTATCTCTGGAGGGTATCCTATATTTATGAAACTAGTTTTTTGTGACTTTGGCTGTGAGGAAGGATGTGATAGGAGATTTCTATAATTCCTAGTGGGAGATGCACCCTAGAACCACAAATATATTTTATGATATGCAGTGAAGATTATAGTTTCCAAGCATGAGATGAGACATTTTTGACTTTGTTTCTCATTATTACAACTACCAACTATTCAAAGACAAGTACTAGATACCTTGAAGTTTGCTTCAACCACTTATAGTGCTGACTTGGAAGTGGGATAATATCTCTATAGAATTTGTGGTTGGGTTTCCATGTACACCTCGGGGAATAATGCGATATGGGTTATAGTCAATAGGCTAACCAAATCGGATCACTTTATACCCATTTGAGATACAACCAAAGTTAAGGACTTGAGAAATATCTACGTGAAAAAGATTTTTAGATTGCATGGATTACCTTATACTATAGTGTCTGATAGGGATATCTTCTTTAGTTATAACTTTTGGAGGGGCATCTAGGAGGCACTAATATATCAGTTGTGTTTTATCATGGTATATCATTCACATATGGATAGTTATATAGAACAATCTATAAAGATCCTTAAGGAAACATTACACACCTATGTTCTTAACCTTGGGGGATATTGGGAGATCCCATTGGGACTGGTTGAGTTTTCTTATAACAATAGTTACTATTTTATAATTCGAATGGATCCTTTTGGATTTGTATGGAAGACTATGAAAATCTTTGTTATGTTAGTCAAAAATTGGTGAAACTTCCTTGGTTAGACTGAGTTTAGTCCAAGAGATGATGATAGAGATTCAGTTGATTTGTTAGAGAATAGTTATGTCACATATATAATATAATTTCTATACCAATCATCATCAATAATTGTTATATTTTTTAGTTTCTAACCAGGTTTTATTGATAGTTTCACCTTGGTTGGGTCACCAACGTCTTGGGAAATAGAGAAATATTATGCCAAGGATTGTGGGTCATTTTGATTTTGTTAAGGGGGTAGGGAAAGTGGTTTAACATTTAACACTTCCACCATAGTTAAATTATATCCACAATGTGTTTCATGTTTTACAACTTCAAAAGTATATTTTTGACCCTTCTCATGGTTTGAGCTAGGAATATCTTGATGTTGAGACTGATTTATCCATGACTGAGAATCTGGTCAGGATTGTTGATTCTAAGACAAAGTTACTCCATGGGAGGATGATAACACATGAAACTTGGGGGTGTGTGTCACTGATGAGATAGTAGTGGCCTCGTCTCTTTGACATGGAATCTACTTAATAGGATTTATAGGGACAAAAAGTGTTTATGGTGGGGGAGATGTAACATCTCGTTACCTTATTAAAGGTACTTATTGAACCCAATTTTTGTTGTGTTTTAGTTGGTTTTTGTTTTATGTTGTTTTAGGTGGAATTTGGAAAATTTTGGAGCTTTAAGGGGGTTGTGCATTATTGGTGCACATTTGGGAAAACTATGCGGTTTGACTGAGGAAACCATGTAGCCAAGGATGTTCCATTGGAAGAAGGCACACAGTTTTCCAAAACTATGTGACCTATCATTCAAACCGTGAAGCTTTGAACAATGGGTTTTTTTCACAGTTGGTTCTTGGTTAAAGTAACAGTGTGACCAAACTATACTCCCCAAATAGAAGCCCATGGAGGGTGCACAATTAGGGCGTACAATTACTACTAACCATATGGACCATATAGAAAAACATGTACACAGATTTTTAATCCCCTTTAAATTAATTTTAAAATACTTGGACCCTCAGTTTAATACCTAATTTACCCCTCTTGACCCTAAATCAATTTCCTTGTTTTCTAAGGTTCTCAAGAAGCAGTTTGGGATCCCCAACCACCTTCTCTCTGTAGATCAAAAATGGTTGATCCCATTTGATCACGTTCAGGTAAGTAGATCTTCTCACGAGGTTTTATTATAATCTCCTCTTATCTCTTCCTTATATTTTTATAGATCATAATGATATTTATGGATCTAATATCCTTTTTTATGGAGCTTTATTCCAGGTTCACTAAAAAATAGAAAAATATCGATGGGTTTTTTAATTTAGTGGAATTTTGAATCACTACTAAATGTTTTTTAAAAATATTGGTAAAGTTGGAATCTTCATCCAACCTGTGATGATTTCATCCATTTATTGGTGGTTTCTTGGAATTTTCACAATTTTTTTAGTGGCTTCATTTTCATTTTTAGCAGTGGTTTTCTTCTGAAAAACTATTGGGGAGTTAGCAGCGGTTTAAACCACTACTAAATTTTTTTGACCATATTTGTTAATGGTTTAAACTACCAATATATGGTGGTGTTGAAAAAAAAATCTATAGAAATTTCATCTCCATAAAATCAATAAAGCACACCATAAAGTCAAACATCTATCTTACATACCAAAATAACATAAATACCAAGGGGAATAATAAATCTAAACTAGAATCTCATAATAAAGAGAAGCTAAATTGGAAAATACATAAATGGTATAATATAAGAGAGAAAACCCAAAATTTTAAGCTAGAAACCTCTATGTAAACCAAAGGAACCATCCAAAACTATCACCAAAAGTAGTTATACCAAAAAGAAAAATACAATAGAACCAAACCTTAAAATACATAAAGATGGGAATCACATATAAGGAAAGAATAATAAAGGAAAATAAAGAATAATAATAATCAAGTATAGTATTAATGAAGTCACATAAAGTATATGTAATCATGGGAAACTACCATGGTCCTAATGAGGCAGTCCTAGATATACTCGAGTGGAACTATCTTACAGCCTATTAATGATGTTCCGAGATAATAACCTCTCATATTAGTATAACAATACTCACTAGATGGTAGTCCACATAGTAAAAAAATCATATAATAGAGGACCCTAGTCAGAGTATCATCATGAATAGCATATAAAACATCTCTTAATATCCCATTTAGATTTAAAGGTTTCCTACGATACTAGAGACTGATGGTGGGAAAACATGTATCACATATCAGTCACACATCAATAATGTGCCACAAGGAAAAGCATATAAATATCATAAATCATCCCTCCCCCATACACCCTTCTTAAAAATTACCCATATATAGTTCACATAACAAAAAAATCACAATTCTCTTATAGGAATGAAAACCTTATATAAAACAAGGTTCTATTAGGGAATAAACCAAGTGTGTAGCACATTTTGTGATTTTTTTAAAAAATGGTCAAATATGGATTTGGTTTTATGCTAATAACCATACATATAAAACCTTCAAAAAAAAATTTATAAACCAACTGTTATTTAGATACATTCTTCAATTCTCTTTTTGAAACCACCATATAAATTAAGGGTAAATATGACAACCCTTCCCTTTATTACACTTTATTTCACAATTTATTACATAAGATTACACATAATACAACCTAGAAGATCGGGTAGTATAGTGTTTTTGAGAATTAGGTAAATTTAATAACAAATTAAAATAGGTAATAAATCTTTATTATTGAAAACTTCCTTAACATTATCATATTATTGCATCACACTTAAAGCTGCATGGGATAACCCGAGGACATACATAAAAAAGGGTGAGCTATAAATCCCAATAAGAGAATGAATAGAGAATAACATGTGGAAAGCATTAAATTTTAAAAAATATGATTTTTTAATTGGACATAATAAGGGTTATAATCATAAACATGAATAATAATTCATGATATAGTATGGTAACATAAAGAAAACAAGGGAAATGTGGAAACAACTTAAAACATGGCATCATAAACATATGTCAAGGATAATTGTGAAGAAATGACGATGGAAATAGTACTATGATGAATTAAGTTTACTCCCTAATCCATTTAATGACATATCATGAGAGTAAAACATAACACAATTCATTGGAGTGCTATATAATTCTGGGTGCACCTGTCACTTTCATTTCATTCACATGCATAATTGTTCCTCATAGATCATACAAAACAGATTCATTTATCATCATATTTTATTCCAAAATCAAGGAGTTTGGAACACATACATGTAAGTAACCAATAAAATAAATATAATTTCATAAAGGTGAACACCCTTGATAGAAAATGAGTATGGGTATTTACTACATATTTGTTTTTTCATGGAAAAATCACAGTGAAATTTCAGCATCATAATGGGGGCATATGAATGTTCATGGAAGCAATTAATGAGAGTTAAAGGGGTATATCATAATTTATAAATAATATGATAAGTAAGGGGGTATGGGATAAAATATACCAACATTATTAAATAGAGATAAAATGTATAAGATAATGAATATACTTGAATAAAGATGAAAAGGAGAGGATATATTCCTAAATTTTGGCATGGTAATGTGTGTACATAAAGGTCTATGGGAGGAATTAATTAGAGTGAAAGGGGTATATAATCACATTTAAATAAAAATTTAAGTAATAGGAATGTAAAACAATACACCATAAACATGAAAAATAGTTAATTTAAGAGGTATAACATAAAATATGCACTTGAATAAAAAGGAGAGTGGGAGATCCCTTACAAAATTTGGACATAGTAACGACTTAGGTAAATGATATAATGATAGGGTATAAGTGGTATCTAATTATTAGATAATAAAATTTAAAATTGATTGGTAATTATAAATACATTAAAACATAACCAATTTAGATTCCAAAGGCTAATTACAAATAAGGTGCTTGAATGGAAATGAGAAGAGAGAAATCCCTTACCTTGGGAGGGCGATTCCAAAAGCTTAGGAGGAGATTATTATGATATTTTGGAACCTTGAGAGGAATATAGAGAGTTTAGGGAAGATTAAATACTTGATCCATGGTTTTTTAGTGAATATAAATGGGATATTTGGTGGATTCATATAGGAAATTAGGGGGAAATTCTTTATTATTTCTCAAACTTAGGTTTTGGACTCTATGAAAAAACATAATTAAAACTAAAAACCTTACCATGATTTTTGCACATGTTTTATAAAAAAGGGGATTGGTTTTAAATATTTTATTAGGAAAATTTCCAAAATTATTAAAATATTACCCTTCATGATGTGGAAGTGAGTCATGTCTTTAAATAAATGATTTTAAAACCAAAACATATATTATAGGTTTTGGAGGATTCATAATAAACTTATAAAATTAATAAAATAAATATAAAATTACATTATTTTAAAGGGAAAAATATATTTGGTCATGTATACCTATTATAGTATTTATTATATCATTTTTGGGTCATTATGATGTCATAATACACACCATATATTTATAGCGTATTTAAATTTTACCTAAAAATTCGACTATCTCAGAAAATTATCAAAAATTCACCATTGGATAATTTTAAAGTTATGGTTACAAAAATAATATTTATTTTATACATATAATTTTCTAAATATGTGAATTTTCACTTTTAAAATTTAATTTACATTTATTGAGACATAATGGGTTTTTTGACAATAATAATTTTCGAACCATTATAGAAATTACATTTGACATCATGAAAATTATATTATCATTTAAATTTAACAAAAATAATTTAATAATAATATATTATTAAAATATAATTTATTTAAAAAATGTATTAATTCATTACAAGGAGTGTCTTAATTGAAATTTCATATTACTCAATGATACAATTTGTGTTTTATCGTATCAAAATATAATTTTTATTAAAATGAGTACTTAGTCATTTATAAAGTAAAAACAATAACGAAAAAAATATAATTATTATTTCCTTAAATTTAAATATAAATATTAATACTATTAGGGTTACTTTTTTTCTAGTATTTTAAAAAAATTTCTACCCTTAATTAAGATATTTTCATTTTACCGTAGTAATAAATATTTACTATAGTTACTATTCGTGTTGTCTAAAAAAAGTTAACCCTATTACTTAATATTAATTATGATTATTACAAATATGGAATCCATTTTATGAAAATAAAATCACAAATGTGGAAGAATTTAATAAAACCCACAAGATGATGGAAAACAGTTTTCCAAAAAATGTATTTTTCAAGGAAAATATGATTTTTTTAACTCTATATCCAGTAATATTCATTATAATAATTTAGATTAATAAATATAGATATATAATCCAAAAATTTCATTTAAATCATTTCTAATTAGGGGCTATTTTAATTAATTATAATGGAGAAATATTATGCATTTTAAAACTGTTAGCGCTGTTAACGTCGCCGGTCCTGGACCCTACATCTCTGGTCAGGTGTGCAGTGGATGATTTATTCTTAGTTTATTCATAGGATACCCCAAGGATTAGAAACATGGGATCCACACTCTAGTATCCTTACATTAGACTAGGAAGAGTGGCATGTGCACCCACTCTAAGTCCAAATCCTCTATTTCTGATTCCCCGTTGTCATCTCTGCAAGCCTAGGGCCAAAAGTATGAGGCCAAATCTAGAAAGCAATGTCTCAATTTTTAATGTATTGATCTGGAATTCCCGAGGGATAGGGGTGAGGGATAAATCTAACTTTCTTGTTAATGAATTAGTGAACTACTCAGTATCTATGGTGGTGGTTCTTGAACCAAAGAAAGCATCAGACAGAATAGATGAGTATGTGAAAAGGATAAAAGTTCATGGTTTCTTGCACAGGAACCCTCCCAACTCTCACATATGGATGTTCTAGAAGGATAATATACTGGTGGATTTGATTAATGCATCAGACCAATACCTGTCCATGAAAATATCGGTAGGATCTCAATTCTTCTCTTTCTCTTTTATTTATGAAAAGTATAATGAACAAGAGTAAGAGGTTCTTTAGAGACAACTTGAAAGCCTTATCGATGATAACACTCCCTGTATTTTCAGGGGTGACTTCAACACAGTAGCATCTCCAGAAGAGAAACAAGGGGGAGGAGCCTTTCCAAGGAGTACAAGCCAGGCCTTTATTTCTTTCTTGGCTAGAACTGGTTTGATGGAGGTCGACTTCGAGGGAGACTGTTACACCTGGTGTAATAACCAACATGGGGGAAGATGCACTTGGTTTTGGCTTGATCAGTGATCGATGAATGAGGTATCTCTTTCTCTCTTCCCAAAAACTAAATTATCCCACCTAGTACGATTATTATCTAACCACTCTCCACTATAACACTCAGTTCTTAAGCTCGTGGATGAAAGATATAGGTTTCAATGATGTGGTTAGGGATGAATGGGACTAGAAACACTTAGGGAATTGGTGGATCACTTTCCAAAAGAAGATAAGGAGGCTCAAAAATCTATTACAAAGGTGGATAAAGAATGCTCCTGCACATGATCAAGACCTGATCTTGATTAGTAAGGAAGTGGAGTTCATGGAGACCCTCCCGGAATAAGGATGGGTTGAAGCCCTATTTAATGATCTCATTAATAAGAAGGGTTTTTATCTAATATTATTTTAAGGCAGGAGAGGCTGGTGAGATAGGGAGCAAGGGTTAAGTGGCTTCATGAGGGGGACCAGAACACTGATTTTTTTCATGCATGCATTAAAGAAAGGCATCATAATCACATGCCCAATATTCTTAGAGAATACAGTTCATATACCAATGACCAGGATGAAGTAGGAAGAATGGACAATGACATTGTCAAATATCTACTAGCAGGACCAAACTCTAACAGGGAAGACGACTACCCAAGTATGGATACAAATCTTTTTGAGGACATTCCTAGTAGTGTAACTGAGGAGATTGACAATTGGTTGAGGAGGCATCCAGAAGAGGAAGAAGTAAGAGAGGTGGTGTGTAATTTGAACCCCAATAGTGCTCCAGGGCTAGATGAGATACCTAGATCTTTATATAGGGTTTCATGTGATACGATCAAAGGGGACCTAGTGATAGATGTGCATGAATTCTTTTAGGGTGGTTATCTTCCACGCATAGCTAGTGTGACCAAGGTGGTTATGATACCAAAAGTTAGAAACCCCCATATCATTGATCAGTACAGGCTTATCATCATGTGAAATATTCTTTATAAGGTCTTGGAAATCATCCTCTACAAAAGGCTTGCAGTGCACTTAAATGGTTGGTTGGTAGCAGAGAAACACAATTTTATCAAAGGGAGGTCGATTCGGGGTACAATCAGAGTGGTGCATGAAATGATAAGTGGAATAAACAATAATAATTTTGGGAACAACCTAGAAATCAAGCTTTACATGAGTAAGGCCTATGATAGAATGGAATGGGGTTTCATTCTAAAGGTGTTTACATGCATGGGTTTCTTTAACTGGACCTGAGATCTCTTATTCTACTGCTTTATCTCGACGTGTATCTCCTCTTAGTTCATGGGTAAAAAATCCATCTTCTTCAAGGCATGTAGAGGTTTACGATAGAGGGACCCCTATCTCAAAATCTATTCATTTTATCTCAAAATTTTCTAAGCTACTTTATAAAGAAGAGCCTACGCATGGGGAGAGTCCTTACATACCGGGATAGAAATGCTCAGAAGGGTATATCTCACTTGATGTTTGTAGATGAAAAAATTTTATTTATAAATGGATACATAAGATCAGTTAATGGGTTGAATGGAATACTAGGGGAATACTAAAAATGGAGTGGATAGGTGGTGAATAGGGATAAAAGTTTGTTTTATACTGCTAAGGATATTTCAGCTAGGAGAGATGGATCTTTGGAATACAGTTTTAATATGAGGAGAGGCTCCTTTCCCATGGAGTATCTTGGATCCCTGGTGAGTCAAAATTCCCTCTATGTTCACCACTTTGACAAGATTGTGGGAAAAATTATGGGGTATATCCTCAATTAGAAAAATAGATTTCTATCCTTTAGAGGGAACATTAATCTGGTAAATAGTATTCTAGTTTCTATGCCCATGAACCTCATGTCTACCATGAAGGTTTATAAAATTGTGATTTACAACATGGAGAGGATAATGGTATCCTTCATATGGGATAGTAAGATGGACATCAGGCATCACTGAGCCTTAGGGAAGTGCTTAGAATGACTCATATCTGATGGCATCATCAATTTGAGGAGTGCATCTTTAACCATGCAAGGGATGAATTCCAAGATTTCATGGGAAGCGTTGGAGGGCCGGACTCTATGGGGAAAAATCATACAGGATAAATACAATCTATATATGGTAGTGCATAGGTATTGACCATCAAGAACATGGGAGCTGATTCACCCATACTCAGAGGGACTTCTTCCTCATGCATATTGGATGGTGGGTAGAGGTGAGGTGAATTTCTAGCGGTAGGATTAGGGGGAGGAAATATGTGGTTTCCCAAATGTATAGTACCGGATATATCCTTCAAAAAATCAAGTGGCCACCCTAGTTTCATCTACACCGTTCTCAACGATGATCAACGCACTGCCTTCAAGGAGTTCATTCTAAATGAGGATCCTGACCGACTCATATTCACGAGCACTAAGTCGGGTGAGTTTTCCATCAAATACTATACAAGTGTGAGGAGGGAACCCAATTATAGAAATCCATGGGGGGAAAGGTTGTGGCGTAATGGAATCCCCCCCAAGTTTAATTTTCTATTATGCAGAGTCTGGATTAATTCCATGCCCACTGATGAAAACATTCAATGCATGGGTGTTAACTTGGAATCCAGATGCTAGTGATGCATTAACCCCCAACATGAAATAGTGGAGCATCTCTTTTTCAATAGTGATTGGGATTTATGGAGATAGAAGGCGCACAAATAGTTGTTAGGGTGGCAAGGATCAGGTGGGAGGAAAGAATATGTCCTGAACTAGTGGTTTTCTAGTGTAGGTGAGCATGGTCCGGAGAGAAAAGGTTGGGAAATCATACTTGTGGAGAGTTGCTAGAATATTTGGAAATGAAAAATGATATGATACACAAGAATTACTTCAACACACGAGTAAGAATTAGCTTGAAAATGAAGAATACGTTGTTAGAATTAGCCAGACTATGTACATATTTCCATGGTTCTCCATCGGTAAGTACTATTCTCCAAGGCGAGGTCACTCAGAAGGGGAGGATATGACAAGGTCATTGAGTACGGTGGTACCCCCTATATGGAAGGTTCAAACTCAACACGAATGGATCCCTATAGGGGAGGGGGGAGATGATGGGCATTGGTGTTATAAGGAACCAGAGGGGGTCCATTGTGGTGGACTTTTTGGCCTTTTATGGAAGAGGAGATTCCCTTCAGGCCGAGGATAGGGAGATGGCCATGGGAATGGAGGTATGTGAACAAAGGAATATAGCTTTGAGGATGGTGGAGACAGATTCTTTGATTCTATATAAATCTTTACCAGGATTTGGAAGTTTCCCTTATATCATAGCTTATCTTATCCATAAGTGCAAGCAGATCATGGGAACCCATAAGGGAATCTCCCACACATGGCATGAGGGAAATAAGTTGCAGACTTCTTGGCATCCCCGTCTTCCCCAAGCCAAAATGTTCCCCTCTACCTTACCTCAATTCCCTTTTTTTTGTATTTTTAAATAATATGCTTTGCGGGTTAGCGGTAACCAAAACATAAAGAGCGGGATACATATTTCAAGTATCCAATGTACCAAATTAAAAAAAAAAACACATTATCGAAGGAGACCTCGAGCATGTGTACCCTCAACTGCCCAAGTCAGGATATGTCTCCTGCTATCATCATCACGAGACCGATGTCTTCATCCGTCCGGTAACCACTATCGTCTCTATCCACAAACTAGTTGCTAGAGAGCTATCACCACCGTAAACACTGAAGCTTGAACCACCGTTTATCTTCCACCACCGTAAAACACCATTGTAGAGCCAACTATCCACATTGAAACAAAAACACCAACAATGTAGAAGACCGTCGGAGACCGCTGGAGATGCGGTAAACATCGCACCAAGACATCATCATTCCCCATCAGTAGGTAGCAACCAAAACACCAAAACCAGGAAGAAAAGAAGAAACCCATTGAACACATCGAACTAAATGGAATCACACCAAGCCATCATCAACCCCCAGTGAACCAGAAATAAGCCAAACACCAGTATAACCAGAAACACAAATCGAACACTACCGAAAATCAAATCGACCACCACCGAACAGAAAATCGACCATCGATAAAGAGAAAACAAACCTTAACCAAAATATGAGAAAGAAGTATGAAATAACCAAATCCAACACTGAATGTCGCGCACCTGGAACACAGACAGATGCTGAACCACACCTCCCAAAACATCAATGTTACCACTACTCCAGATCCGACCAGGATAGGAGCCACAAAATGTGAGGTCAGGGCAGAGGTTTGAGCGGCTGCGGGCTCCAAACGACGGCAACGTCGATGGAGTAAAAAACCAGGAGCCTTCCAAGCAGAATCAAACCAACCTAGGAAGCGCCTTGAGACACATCGGTCACCGAATCACAAAACCCAAAATCTCGTGAACCACTGCGCCAAATCCGACCTGGATAGGCACTGGGGAACTTGAGGTCAGAGCCGCGAGAAGAACGTCTGTAGACATCAGAGCATACAACCATCGTCAAAAGGGAGGAGAAGAAGCGCGAAGGAGCACCGATGCGTTGCCAAATCCGCTGAGGAGGATTTAGGGGGAAACCATAGAAAAGGTATTGCCGAGGGAAAGAAACACCGAGAAAGAGAAACCGATAGAGAGGAGACAGAAGGAAGGACCCTCTAACTTAATTTAGGATCCTTTCCTCCTGAGCGCATAAACTTTGTTATTAACGATGATTTGGTCCTTCACTACTTCTGACCTCCTTAATGTATCTCTCTTTGTTGTGTGTCTCCTTAGGAAATAAAAATGATAATGTTCAGTCAAGAATAAAATGACATTACCAAAAAAATGAGTTATTATTTATGAATAATTTATCAATAAATTTATGTTGTGTAAGAAATATATATATTTTTTATACAGTATTTAATCCTACCCATATCCAAAAATTTAATGTAAAGGTTAAAATACTCATTTTTAAGTAATCAATGTTTTTTTGGCTTGATGTTGTGTATCACATATGCTATCAAACATAGTTTTATATTTTAAAAACTTAGGTTATTAGATTATTCTCCACTTTAATAAATTATATCCTCAAAATTTTAACTTGAACTGGTTAATTAATAATTGAAAATGTCCTTATTGAAAACCCACATTGTAAAAAGGGTTAATAAAAAATCCACTTGAAAAGAGAGAAATATAAATTTGAAGGTCATTAAATAACTTTGTTTCCATGTAGGAGAACATTAGTGGGAAGTGAAAACATATACATGTAAGAGAAAACTAACACTAAAGAACTAATATAGTGTGATAGAGAACATGGTTAGGGGACATTAAATGATCACAAAACCATAAATATGTGATGGGTGAAAAGACTATCAGTTCATAAAAAATGATCATAATATGAAAAAATTTTAGTTTTAAGATTCTTTTATTAGAGTTAAGGAATTTCTTTACCATATAGACTAGTGAAATAAAGAAATATAATTTATTGAAAAGTATAATTTCATCCATTATTCAATTTCCACTATAATATTATCTTTTATCCAAATGATGAGAACTAAAGATGATTTTTATGCCTGCATCACTAGAATAAGCTTAGAATGGATCACATAATCCACTAAATAATAAAAATTTATTCCTCCTATATTTACTAAATCTAAAATGGTTAGCATAAAGTAATTTAATACCTTAATACATTAGTCTCAAAAATTTCACCAATAATCCCAAAGGTTTAACATAGATCCTTACTTAAATAAATATCCTTATATCCCAAAATGATACAAGTAAACGCAACATTAAATAATGTTTAACCTAAAAGTTTGTATCATACCCTTAAAATTACACCTCTAATAAACATAATATCATTCTTATAAAATAATCCTAAATGGTATATATAACTTAACCAAAAAAATATCTCCCAAAATATCATTAATCACCTCAAAATAAAAATATTTGACCTAGTAATATATTTTCCCAAAATATAATTCTTAACATCCATCACATAAATATTCAAAAGTTGTATCTATGACTTTAAAGATTAGACTTATACATATCATACCAAAACTCTTTAGGGTTATCCCAAAATTAAACACCTAATAAGGGTTATCAATAACCTTATCACTAAATCAATTTTATAGGTTATCTGTAACATTAAACATAAATTTAAAGTCCATAAAGAAAAACTAAAATGGAAAAATCCTTATATATTTTAGGATTATTATATCCATGATATATTTTATAAACTACTACACGATCATAATTCCAAAATACTAATAAATAAATCCTTACACTTCAATGATTTCCATAACATAGGTTTTTATTATATGATTTAACCCTAGGATTATTGAATTGAATAAGATAATGACCATATTATACACACATAAGACATTACACAAAAAAGGGTTCTATAGGATGTAGTTTATTCCCTTCCATCACACTCTTTATTTTTAGGGAAACTAGCCACTTTGTGCCATATTTTTCCACACATAAAACACATTTTAGTTAATTTTTGGAATTTACCTTGGTGCCATTTTCCACAGTTTTTACATGAAAAAAATTGAATCTTATTTCCTTTATCACCTTTATCAAATGAAATTTATTGAGACATCATCATTATATTCTTTGTTGTATTTCAATGTTAAACTATATTCTATTTGTTAATTATAATTTTTGATAACTAGTTTGGCATAATCATAATATGTCTTACTTGATATCCTGGCATGTTAGGTATCTCATTTGGGTAGTTATTTCATTTCCCATCACATTGGTTGTTGACTGGGTTCTCCCTATTTCCATACATTGATTGGAATAATGGGAAAATTAAGGATGAGTAATTTTAAACTATTAAACACATAATCTAAAATACAACAACATTAAAGGGATAACCTATAAATGACATGTATTTTCTTAACATATGAATTTCTTGGCCTTAAAAAATGTTATCCATGATCAATTTACTAACATAAACTCTTACAGTATTTTTCATTCCCATAATAATGGTTCATAATTAGATTTTAAATTTACTAAATAAAATCTCTTGAGAGTGTCAAACTAGGTGTGCAACAAGATCCAGTGTTATGCACCAGTTCCTAGTCGAGTCTAGATCAATGTGATGGTTTTAGGTTTTACCCCTAGATACATTTGTGCTATAGCCACATACACTTGTAGTATCCATGTAGGGATATATTTTTCTATGAAACCACTTACTATATACTTTAAAATAATTTAGATATATATTATTATTTTTAGTATTATCCCTAAGTATTTTTCTAGAGTTTTCTAATCCTAATCCCAATAATAAATAAACTTTCCTTTGATACCAACTATGAAAACCCTACTCTTTATTACACTTTATTTCATGATTTATTACATAATATTACACATAATACAACCTAGAATATTGATAAGTATAGTTTATCTGGTAATTAGATACATTACATAATAAATTAAAATAGGGAATATATCACCATTATTAAAAACTTTCTTAACATGCTTATATTATTTGTAACACCCTGAGATTTTAAAAGATATATTTTTTTTAATTTCTTTCATATCTTCTTTTGTACGCTACACCAATATTATCTTGCTCTATACGCAACACCATTTTAGCTTGCAGTATACGCAACACTATTCTTGGATCGTGTTACACACAATTTCAAGTTTGTTTGATAGTTGTTATTCTACGCAACATTGAGTATATATATATATATATATATTCAATGTATAAATGAAATATGGTTTTATTTTTTTATACAAAACAACAAATGAGTCTTTCACTACACGCAACCCTGACTTGGCTTTCATTACACACAATCGTGACCTTCCTCAATAGCGTGTGTTGTACGCAATACCGAGTTTCACTAAACTATGATAAATTGTTATAATATTATAATGAAATATCCATTATAAATATTAGTATCTAAATTTTTAATTTTATAACATTATAATTCATCTTAAACATTTTATAGAACATGGTATGAGAACAAAATAAATTTTTCGGGTAAAGTATGTATTTTTCAAAAATTGCAGTTTTGTCGCCTTTTGATGGCACACCCACATTAAATTTAGTTTCTGACATGTTTATAAGTTCAATTTGAAAAAATAAAATTCTTCTTTTGAATCAGGATATAAAAATTTACTTTGGATAAATTTTTGATATTTTTCTGATAAGTTTCTTATTTTGATGAATAGTAAAAATATGCTAAATTTTAATTAAAAACAAATTTTTTTCATCGAGATAATTTATATAGTTAAATTATAATATTGAATGTTTTTAAAGTATAAATAGAATATATTTTTACCATTTAATATAATTTAATCTATTAGCATTAATTTCACACTGAATTCATAAGTAAAAACATTTCAATCTTTGGTAATGTTTTAACTTTTAAAACCCATTTTCTTAACAACAGGATTAATTTTAAATTAATTAATGCAACTAATGTGTTTTGAATTTTAAAAAATGGATTTAATATTTTAATTCAGTGGGTCCAAATTATGTTAATAGGTTAATTTTATTTTTCTGATATTATAAATAGTAACTACGGTAATTTTTATTTACTGCAGTTAAAGGTAAATCGGGTAATTAAGAGTAAACATAAGATTATAAAATTACCCTAACACCTGAAAAAATTATATTTTATGAATAAAATTAGACCCATATCACCTAAGGGTTTGAATATATTCATTTTATGGACTTTTGACCATGAAAATAACTTAATTATTATTAAAACTAAAGAAAGTGACAACATGTCACTCTCTTAAATCTTATAAGTAGAATAATTTTAATTTAGTGATAAACTTCATGAAAATTAGAATATTAATAGTCTCAATAAATATAATAAAATTATATACATCATGTGAATTTATTTAGAATTTTTATGGATTAAATAAGTTTCATTAAAGGTGACACAATAGTGATGTTGAAATTATTTTATTTATTGAAATATCAAATAAATGGTTTTAAAAATATTAAAATAAATATTATATGAACTATTTAATGTTCTCCAATAATTTTCTAGATAAATATTACATGTTATGAATCTATTAAATCTTTTAGTTCAAGCATACCTTCTGTGTGGATTTTATTTAAATTCAAAAAATGAATAGTGTTAAAATTGACACTATTGTTATTTTATAAAAATAACATAATATAAAATTGTTTAAAAATCACAAAAATATTTAAAAATTATAAATTAAAATTTATATGTTCAAAAATGTCATAAATTATCCAATTATGGACAATTCACAACACATAAGTAATTATTTATAACAATTTAAAATTTATAATCTTATTACCACAAATAAAATTAAATAGATTAAATAAGGATAAATCAAGTTAATAATGTTTAAAATAAATTCAAAACATGTATAAATTTTATTTTTTGATGAGATTAAAACCCTATATCATATAATATTCATATTTGAGTCATTTTTTAAGTTTTTAAGTGGGGTTTGAATTTATTATAAATTAATATTTTTGAGGTTTCCAAAGGTGCCCCTCTCCTCCTTTATAAAAGGGCACCTTCTCCCTCTCCTCTTCACACAAATTTGAGTCTTCAAGCTCAGAAAAACCCTACCCATTTCACTTTTACATTTCCATATAAACCTAATATAGGTCCTGGTCTTCTTCAAAGACCAAGTTTTGTGCCCTAAGAGGAGGTTAAAAGGAGGCACGTCGAAGAAGAGGTAACCTCTTCTACCGATTCTTTCAAGTTTCTTTCTTCTTAAACTTCTTCTTCTTTAGTTGTTTCATTATAAAGTAATAACATAAGTATCACCAATATACTGATATGTTATTATAAATATTAAACAACCCCATTTCACTTTATATCCATCCTATGGAAGACGAAGTCACCGCGCGTTTGTACGCACGGAATACCGTCTCCACACTGTGGTGTAATCTGTTTTTCCACCACCACCTTACTTGGATGGGTATAATGGTGTAAAGAATAACTATATATATGTTTATTATAACATTATACTAATTTTAAGATATTATATCATCCACTCTAATTCATTGAATAATTATGGGAACGATATCATCGCTCGTACGTACGTACGGATTACCATCTCCACGACGCGATGAGATTCATTCATCAAGTTAACCATTTAAGAATGATTATAAAGTATATAAATTAAATAATCATGAAATATATGAAATATTAATTATAATGGACTTATGTATATATTATTTACTTATTTCCATTCAATTTAATAAGGAAACGAAAACATCGTTCATGCGTACGTACAACCTACCATCTCCATGAACGGTGTATTTATTTCCACTTATCGATCTATTATATATATGTATATTATGAATATATATTATATATAAATCATGTTTTACATTTTGGATGTAATTAATCATGATCTAAGTAATCATATGAATAATTACAAGTCAAAACATGGACAATAAATGAAACGATTTTACACAAAATGCTACTTTAACATGAATTTACAAAAGAACGGGTAATATAAAGTCATAAGTGAACCATATATGATATCATAACAACAAATATGATTATTTAATAATTAAATGAAATTATTTAAATCATTATACTTGAGGTTCAGACACATACGAAGAATATCAGACATAAGGTAAGGGATAACTTATCCAATCTCGTTTTTATCCGAGATTGTTTATTCGTAAGTATTTACTGGGGTTATATTTTTCATCCATGCCCATAAAATGTTTTTCATAAACTGTTTAATATTATTCCATGTATTTTTAATGTCATTTTTACCCCTATTTTACTTTTACTTCGTGTTATGGAAGGAATCTTTCTTTTGCTTACCATACGAGGAACTTTTTGACTTTTTTGGCAAAAGTACGAGGAGAATGTTTTTTTAAACTTATATGACATGAATGGATTTTTACAGTTTTATAACACCTTATTCAAATGAAGCTTCCTCTAAAATAATTCATTATTATTTTCAACAAAAGTCATTTTCTTTTAAAATTGCATGGTATTTTGTGAAAAGAAAATGATTTTGAAAAAAAGGATATTTTCCTTAATAATTAATTTCAAGTGTTTTATCAAAACCATTTTCCATCTAAGATGATATTATTTAATATGATTATGTTTCAAGTATAATTTCTCTATTATTTACGTGGTTTTATTCTTCTTATGATGAAATGATATCCATTTGTTTTATATGGATTAAATTATGGAATGATATTTGTGAAACCCATTTTATTCTTTGGGTTATGATGAATGATTTATGTTTAATTTGTGGCAAAAGTAAGAATGATTTAATTATGATATGGGTGGGACCTATATCTCCCTCCGATGAATTGGGTAAAGATTTATATCTCATGAGAAATACATGGATGGAATGACAATATAATACGGTTCAGTGATACATGACTAGAATGAGGAGTGAACTCGATTCAGAAAGGGACTTTGTCCACTAAGATGGTCTTGGACGCAATGCCTTGGCTACTATGGAAATCATATAATATGATTAAGGGTTTTCCACAATTACATGTTTTATTCCCATGCTATTTTATCATGATTGATGTTCCATTATGATCTATGCCTTATGTTCTGCCATGCTTTATGTCATTGCTCAAGATTTTGATGTTTAAACATTATGTTCATGTTTTTAAGTTCAAATGTATATGGTTTGTTTTATTTTCTCCATGCTTACCCTTACTAAGAATTTGAGCTCACCCTTTATATGTTTTCTTTCCCCCAAGATATAAAGAAAGGTTTTAGGTAAGAAAACAAAAGGGGAAGATCTTTATGGGAGATGTTGAAGATCTTTCACCATGGTTAGAAGATTATGTTCCGATTTTCCAAAGACACTAAAATATTATAATCCTTGAGTGTTGGCTTTTGTTATGTATTAAGTATCCCACAAAAGTAATGTAATGTCCATGTACATCAAGTTTGGGGTCTTTACATTATTCCATTGTACTTAAAACTGCATGGGATAACCTGGGGACATACATAAAAAAGGGATGAGATATAAATCCAATTAAGGGAATAAAAATATAATAACATTATAAAATCATTACACGTTAGAAAATAGGAATTTTAATTGGACATAAAATGGTTAGAATCATAAACATGAATAATAAGGCATGATATAACATGGTAACATAAAGACAACATGAGAAATGTGGAAACAACTTAAAACATGGAATCATAAGAATAGGTCTATAAATGCCAAGAAATAAAGATGTATTAGGTTCAATTAATAATCTATTGCATGATTTATCATGAAACTAAAACATTACCCAATGCATTGGAGTGATATATAATTCCAGGAGCACCTGTCACCTTCATTTCATTCACATGCATAAGTATGCAACATAGATAACACAACATGGATTCATTTATCATCATATTTTATTCCATTATAAAGTAGTTTGGAATTAATACATTTATTTCCCCAATAAAATAATTATAATTTCATAAATGTGAATATAATCAATAGGAAATGTGTATGGGTATTCACTATACATTTTTTTGCATGAAAAAATCATGGTGAAATTTCAGCAGCATGACAAGAGTGTATAAATGTTTATGGAAGATATTAATCAAAGTGAAAGGGGTATCTCATAATTTATACATAATATGGGTAGTAAGGGGGATATGGGATAACATATACCAACATTATTAAATGGATATAAATGGAATAAGATAGCGAATACATATAAATAAAGAGGAGAAGGAGAGGATCCCTTACAAAATTTCTACATGGTAATGGGTGTACATAAAGGTTCATAGGAGGTATTAATAAGAGTTAAATGGGTATATAATCACATGTAAATAAAAATTTAAGTAATATGGATGTATAAAAACGTACCCCAAACATTAAAAAAATGGAATTTAAGAGGTATAACATAAAAGATATTCTTGAATAAAAAGGAGAGTGAGAGATCCCTTACTAAAGTTCATCATGGTAACGACTTAGGTAAATGATATAATGAGAGGGGATAAGTGGTATATAATTATTATATAATAAAATAGACCACATATGGGTTATTATAATGACATGGAAACATAAAAAATTGATATTTAAAATGCTAATTATAAAGAAGGTGCTTGAATGGAAATGAGAAGAGAAAAATACCTTACATTGAGAGGCTGATTCCAAAAGCTTGGAAGGATATTATTGAGAGCTTGGGGAACCTTTAGAGGATTATAAAGAGTTTATGTAAGATTAAGGATGTTATAAACTGTTTTTGAGTGAAGATAAATGGAAGATTGGATGGGTTTATATAGAAAATGAGTGGGGAATTCTTTATTATTTCTTAAACTTAGGTTTTGGACTCTATAAAATAAATAATGAAAACCACAAAACCTCCCATTATTTTTTCATGTTTTATACCAAATGGGATTGGTTTTAATTATTTTATTAAATAAAGGGTCTAACATATTAAAATATTACCCTTGGTGATGTGTAAGTGAGTCATGTCCTTAAATAAATGATTTTAATACCTTAAAATATATTATAGGTTTTAGAGGATTCATAATGGATTTATAAAATTAATAAAATAAACTTAAAATTAAATTATTCTAAATGGGAAACATATATTTGGTCTTTTATACCCTTTATAGTATTTGTTACATCATTTTGGGTCATTATTATGTCACAATACACACCGTATATTTATATCGTATTTAAATTATAGTCGAAAATTTGATTGTCTCTAAAAATTATGAAAAATTCACCATTGAATAATTTTGAAATTATAATTAAAAAAATAATATTTATTTTATCCAAATAATTTTCTAAATATGTGAGTTTAAAATTTTAAAATAGAATTGACATTTATCGAGAAATGCTAGTTTTTTTGACAATAATAGTTTTCAAACCATTATATAAATTACATTTGACATCATAAAAGATTATATTATCATTTAAATTAAAAAAAATAATTTAATAATAATAATTTATTAAAAAATAATTTATTAAAAATATATATTAATTCATCATAGGTAATTTCTTAATTGAAATTGCATATTACTCAAAAATATAATTTGTGTTTTATCGTATCAAAATATATTTTTTATCAAAATGATTACTCAGTCATTTATAAATTTTAAAAAATAAGGAATAAATATAACAATTATTTCATTAAAATTAAATATAAATATTCATACTTTTAGGGTTACTTTGTTTCAGGTCTTTGTTAAATTATTTCTACCCATATTTAACATATTTTTCATTTACATGGTAATAAATATTTACTACAGTTACTATTCATATTGTCCAAAAACCAAGTTAAACATATTATATAATATTAATAATTATGATTAAAAATATTTAATAAATTTTATCAAAATAAAATCATAGAGGTGGAAGAATTTAATAAAACCCACAATTCTGATGTAAAGCGGTTTTATAAAAAAAAATGTATTTTTCATGGAAAAGATGATTTTATTTAACTCTATATCTAGTAGTATTAATTATATGAATTTGAAATAATAAATTTATATATATGATATAAACATTTCATTTAAATAATTTCTCATTAGGGGTTATTTTATTTTAATTATAATGGAGAAATAAAATGCATTTTAAAATCATTTTCAGAAAAATACGTTTTTAGTCCTAAAAATAAACTTATACTAAAATCTAGTATAAAGATGATTTAATTGTAATTAATTAAATTAAATATAAATAAATAATACTCATGTTACCTTGGAATCAAATTAAAATAATAATTATACTTTTAAATTAATTAATTTATCAAAATAAATGACAATTTTATATAGAAATGTTATTTTTCACTATTCACTAAAAAGTCTATATTTTATGAAAAAATAAAAATTTTCATGCTAAGTTAATTTTGATATAATGATATAAAAAATGGAGTTAAATTTATCAATTAAATTTTATAAATGTTCTATAAAATAATTATTATATTTTTTTCATAAAAATAAATAAAAATCATTTTTGAAGAAAACATATTTTGAAGAACAAAAGGACATTACCAAAAAGGAGTTATTATTTATGAAGGATTTATAAATACATTTATTATGAGTAGGAAATATATATATATATATATATATATATATATATATTATAAAGTAGTTAATCCTACTCATATATATAAATTTAATAGAAAGGTCTAAACAATCATTGTTTGTTTGGGATCGGTGTTGCATATCGCCAACAATATCAAACATAGTTTTATCTTTTAAAAACATGGGGCATTACATGAGACTTGCCTTTAAAACCACTAGATCCAATATATAATATATAAATACAAAATAACCTTGATAAAAAAAATATAAAACCATATAATAAACAATCATCAATAAGAAACATCATACCATATCAAAGGAACTGTTGGAACCAATATGCTTTTTGGAATGGAAATGGATTTATTGCAAAGTGAATCTGTTTAAAATATTAGTTTTGTAAAATTATGAAATTGTGTAAAGGTTTTATTCTTAGGGAAAATGGTTATGTGAGAAAATCAGGTATATTTCCAAAACCTGATAGCCTAAGAATGATGAATATAAGGTAAAATTCAGAAGAAAACATAGAAAATCAACCAAGAATATAGATTTTATACAATGTAAGGGAAATACAAATATCCCCTACCTTAAACAAAAACATGGTTTCTCAATCACAATATCAGTGTTAGTTTGTAATGAGTTTAATTACACATCACCACCACCAAATCCAAAGTCAACCCTAATCACTACCTGAAAAACTAAGATCAAAACCACATCTATCTCCGTCTCCACTCACTACTACCAGAATCTGTATGAAAATTTTCTTGAAAGCTAAACAATGTTGCATATTTAAATTTAAACTTAAAACCAATAATTTTTTTTGTACTAAATGATCATGAATTTGTGTTATTTACCTCCTCACTCAAACCATCCATCAATGTAATATCACCTGGGACACATCCATTTGTCTTCTTATATAATTCAACCAATGCTTTCTATAGAGTAACAACAAAGTGGAATAAAATTTGTAAAAAGAGATTCATTTTTAAAACATGATAATTTAATTAAAAAATGGAATTTAATTGAGCCATAATATATTAAAATTGCCTTTATATGGGAATGAAGGACTTTATTCTTCCAAGATTGAGGCATATGACTCCAATCAGAATATATAATTGGATGGGTAATTGGATCCGCCATAAATTTTCCTAGAATCTAGACAAATAATCCTAAAAAATTATTTTTTGGGACCCCATAACAATAAAAGGGGAAAACTATCTTCAATCCGTTCAAATTGCAGACATTTTAATTGTTCATATTTATCTAGGTAGTAACATTGTTTACATATTTTATGAAAAAGTAGTTATTATTATAAAAATGGTTCAAAACATTATTCACATTAAAATTTGTACTTATAACCGTCACACTCCTATATCCTTGTGAAGAAATAGGAGTGAAGACCTGTTCCCTCACTGTAAATCCTTAACATGCTAAACCTACTGAATAGGGAAGAAATGTTTGAGATGTTGATGGAAAAAAGATATAGGGTGTTCCAAACACTGATGGAAGGGAGAAGAAGGGTGTTCTAGATGCTAATGGGGGAGTAGACGGAGGGTGTCCCAGATGCTGTAGGGAGGGAGCCTGATGGATCATCTAGTGTCTGTGTAATTGAGGGAATTTCAAATAGGATCAATGAAATGATTTCTCATTGGAATTAATTTCATTTAAACAAGTAAAATTGTCTTCATAACATATATTTTAAAAAATTCATTCAGAAAAAGAAATTTAAAAATGATAATAGATGCACAGTTCTAAAAATCAAAATATACACAGGTATGATAATGAATGAATAAACATATAAAAAAATATAACATTTATGTTTTCAAAATTAAACAATTCATGAATAAAAAATAATTTAAATATGATAACAGATCCATAATACTAGAAATGAATAACATATAATATAGGTGGTTGATAAGTTAGTGGATGACTATATATACAATCATCTTGTCCTTTAGTCGTGTCATTATCCTACTCCATCATTACTTTATCTACTTCATACAATAGTGAAAGACTAATATTTTTAGTATCATGATGGGAAAATAAGTTCATTTATTACTGTTTATAGGATTCAATGTTAGAGGTCAAATCTTCCACTTCATCACCCATATCATGCAAGTCTCTTTTTTATGTGAAAAACTACACTCCACCCTCCATCCACAACATATTCCACATAATATACCATTTTTTTCTTTTGATGAGAAGATATATGGATCATATAATTCATGTTCACCAACATACATCGAGTGAGAGGAGTTCACAGAAGAAAATTGAAAGGAATATCTATGAATACATGTTAGGTCCACTAGGCTAGATACCCTAAGAGGGGGGGGGGGGTGAATCACAGTATGAAAAATTAAAACAACTTCCCCTTTGATCTTGTTTTTTTGTTATAAGAAACCCTATTCTCTCTCTGCATCCCATTTTAGAGTATGAATGAATCTTAAATAATGCACAAGACACAACAATTTTACTTGGTTCACCCTCACTAGGATACATCCAAGGAGCATACACCGACGATGTTCTGATGTACCAAATCCACTATAAGCACGCTGCTGTTTACAAGTTCAAAGCAGACTCACTGTCCCACCTGGTTTACAACCATTCACGATTTGAGAATGCACTGCTCTCTCAACCGAAGTGAGCTCACCGCTTATTCAGAAGATCCAATCACAGTTTATAGACCTGTAGATCACTTCATTATCACTAACGAATGCATCCTCCACTGTGTGTAGATGATCTATTGAAGTCCAAATTTCATCCACCGATGAATAATCCTTTTCCACTGATCTCTAGGAAACACACTTTGGAAATAACTCCACAAAGACCCCTACTTTTCGAAGCTCCCAATTTTACGAAGCTCAAACAAGCCTTCACGAAGTTCCTGCCTCTTCACGAAGCACACACCATTGCAGAGATCACTACCTCATGAAGCACACTACTTCACGAAGATCAGACCTTAGAAAAGATCAATCCTTCTCAAAACTTAGGCCATCGAAGAGCTCAATTCGTCACAGAACGACTTCCTTCATGAAGCTAAATTAGCCACCGTGAAGCTCATTCTTTCGTAAATCACACTTCCTTCACGAACCTCCTTCGCGAGTTGAGAGAAATTTTTTTTTCTTGGAAAACTCTCTACTTCTCTCAAGGGTTTCTAGGTCTATTTATAGGAAATTCCACCAACCATCGAACCTTTTGCGTGAAGTTAATGCCACATCAGCTCAAATCGCGAAGCTCTAAAATTTTTGCTGAAATTATCTCAATATCGCGAAGCTCCAAGAAAATTTTCTGATCTTGGAGCTCTTCATAATCACAGAGCGTTCCATCAATTCCTTCACGTCTTCTCCGAGAAGCTCCACTAACAATTCCCTTCACCCCCGCAATGCTCTTTAATGCTTATGTTTGTGAAGCTCGTCGTAATCATAAAGGACACCATCAAATTTATTCATGTCTTCTCGAAATCCCCATCAAGAGACCCATATTCGCAAAACTCATGCATTTTCCATATTTTGATGAGATATTCAAGGAAATCCATATTTCACGATGCTCACCAAACTTCAAATTTTGGACCCCAAAAATTTATCAAACAATGGAAAACGGTTCCATCTTGCATCTGATCTTTGGTACCGCCTCCAGATCATCTATTCCTTTTTCATGGTTCTTTGTCAACATGTACTGACAACAATGTCTCTAGAAATTGAAAATTCACCCTGGAAACCTACTTTGTCAACAAACACAATCAACCCAAAAATTCTACAATGTTACCTTGAGGAATTGTTTCCCAATAATCACACCCTTTGGGTTTGTTAAAAACTATTATCAGAATGAATTTCTGCACTTTGATACCTCACTGAGTCTCCTTCCATAATCTACTACCATTAACCTCTTGAGATTCAGATAGTGACCAAAGTTTCACTCACCACATACTCTAAGCTCACATGATCAATGCTCAACATGAGAAATAAGAGTAGTATGAAAAGTTCATCAATGAATCACTTCATTTCATACACCAACTATTGACACCAAACTTATACAAATTTCTAAACTGATACCAATTGTTGATCGCTAGAAAGATTATCACACCATTCCCACACCACTCTTCAGCTTTTATCACGATCCTTAGCTATCGTGATATCTATTCTTTGATCGATCACTTCTAGCATCATAAAATTCAAAACTCTCCTCCTATCTCATTGCTCTCCCCCTATCTTACTACTCTACATGTCAGCTTCTCCCCGTGTCTTTGACTAAGAAATTTCTCCCTTCATTAGCCACAATTTATCACCCTTTAGGAGTTACTATTTCTCCACCTTTTTCAACAAACTCAAAGGTCTCTCCTCTGTGGTATGAGACATTGTAAAGAACACAAATTAGTATAGTAGATAAAAACACACCATACCTCGAGGAGGGGGGGGGGTCCCACATCCAGACTTTTTCAAGTGCGGGAGGTCGACTGGACTCCCAGAGCCAGTCGATGTCTCGCAAAAGATTCCTTGGGTAAGGCCTTTGTCAAAATGTCTGCAACCTGTAGTTCTGTAGGCACATACTCTAACTTCACAATTCCCTGCTCAAACTTCTCCTTAATAAAATGATACTTTATCTCAATGTGCTTTGTCCTAGGATGACAGATGGAATTTTTGATGAGATTTATAGAACTTGAGTTATCGCAATGAATTATGATCAGAGACTTCACTTCAACTCCCATATCATTAAGCTAATACTTTATCCATAATAACTGTGTGCAAGATTGAGTGGCCGAAATATATTCAGATTCTACAGTGCTCAATGAAATGCAATCTTGATTCTTGCTTAGCCAAGAAATACACACACCAAAAAGATAGAAAGTACCTATTGACATTGATTTCTTGTCATCCACTGAACCAGCCCAATCTGGATCAATATATCCCAATAACTCTGACTGAGATTTTCACTATATATCAAGATGAAATCCACTATGCCCTTGATATACTAAAGTATTCTTTTTTACTGCAAGCATGTGTCTTTCCTTGGGATTAATTTGATATCACGCTACTTGGAATGTGGGAAAAACAATATCAGGTCTTTTCACTGTCAGGTACAGTAAACTACCAATAATCTACCAGTATTCTATGATATTAACTGCCTTTCCATTATCATCATTTGATAATTTCATTCAGGTTACAACCTAAGTCTTCATATCCTTGTAATTTTTCATTCCAAATATTCTCACAACCTCTTTGGAATATTTGGATTGTGAAATGAATGTGCCATTCCTTCCTTGTGTCACTTCTAAAACAAGGAAAAATTTCATCTCACCAATCATAGACATTTCGAACTCATGTTTCATGAATTCAGAAAAATGTCTACACTATACTTCATCTGATCTACCAAATATTATTTCATTGACATAAACCACCACCACCATACTTTGATTACTGTTGTTTTTGAAATAGAGATTGTAATCAAATCCACCACACTGGAAACCAAGTTTCTTCAAATACTGATCAAGCCTTGAGTACCATGCTATTGGTGCTTGTTTTAGACCATATAACTCCTTCTTCAGCCAAAAAACATTGTTATTATTATCATGAATGAGAAAACCATCTGGTTACTTGATATAAACTTCTTCCTCCAGAATCCCATTCAAGAATGTAGATTTGACATCCATCTGCAACACTTTGAACTTCTATTGCACTACAATTTCTAGGAATAATATGATTGTCTCTAGCCTTGAAACCAGTGAAAATGTCTCATCAACATCAATTACCTCTATTTGGGAGTATCCTTTGCTCCCTAGTCATGCTTTGTTTCGAATCACTGTTCCATATTCATTCATCTTGTTGTGAAAGAACCATTTAGTCCCAATGACATCCTTATTAGCTGGCCTCAAAACAATCTCCCACATCTGATTATTCTCAATCTGATCTAGCTCTTCATTCGTGGACTGAAGCAAGTGTTCATCTTCAGCTACATCAAAATAGCATTTAGGATCTACCAGATATAAGAACTATGTCTGCTATAGTGATTTCATTTTTCTTGTCTGAACTGGAGCTGATTGATCACCAATGATATTTTTACTGTAAATTTCAGCTCAACTCCTTGGATTTTGTGTAGATATAGATTTTTCTTCTTCATGCTCATCATCAGTATCTTTTTCTAAATCAGGATTATCCAATTCTGCTCCTCCTGTGTTTTTTTCCTCCTCATCGCTTTCATCAGGAAATTGTTCACCGTGCTTCTGAATTCCCTCTTCATTCTCCACTATAGTGACATCATTTATCTCAATTAATTTTCCCAGCCTTTTTTAAAGTATTTGTATGCTTTGATTTTTCCTGAGTATCCAAGGAATATCCCCTCATCTCCACATGACTAAAATTTCCTATGTTTTTCCTTATTGAGAATAAATCACTTACTTCCAAATATTAGAAAGCATTTCACTGTTGGATTCTTTCTGTACCGCATATCATATGGAGTCTTTCCTTCTTTCAGACACAAGAGATCCCTATTATAAATGTAGACTGATGTCAACACTACTTCGTTCCAGAACCTCTCTGGTAGGTATTTTTCTATAAGCATCATTTTGTCCATGTTGTTGATGATCCGATTTCTCATTTCAACCACTCCATTCTATTGGGGGGGTTCTTACTATATAAACTTGATGTCTTATCCCATGTTTCTTGAGATAGTCTTCCACCCGAATATTTGTGAATTCCGTAACATTATCTGTACGATACTTCATAATCTTCTTTCCAAGAATCCTTTCACACTGTCTTTGGTACTATTTTAAGTGGACGACGACATTATAATTATGGTCAATAACAAATAACCATGCCATTCTGCTATAGTCATTGATGAAAAGAATGTAGTACCTCTTTTCGTAAATTTCTCGTGGTGTGATAGGCCCAAAAATATCAACATGCACCAATTCGAGCACTCCTGTTGACTTTTTTTTACTTTGCTTTATACGTCTTTATAATGATATTACCTTGTTGTCATGCATCGTACGTATGAGTACAATCACATGATAGCTTAGGGAGGTCTCTTGCTACATCACACTTTACCAGATCTTCCAGGGATGGTTGACATATATGACCAAGTCGTTTATGACACAAATTGTTTTCTTTCTCTCTGGATAGAGAGCACATATCTTCTCTCCACTTACCAAGTAGAGATTTCACTTTGTTCTTTTTCTATGTAGAACCACTGCCCCGTATCTTCCTTTGATGATACACATATTCTTAGTAAACCTTATAGAATGTTCTGAGTCACATAGTTGACTGAAACTAAGAAAATTGTGACTGAGGTGTTCTACTATTAATACATCAGCACGTATCATCTCTTTGCCCCCCAAACTTGGAATTTCCTAAGCCAATAATGTTCAGGACTTCATCGTTTCCAAACTCAACTACTCATTATTTGTCATATTTTACGCCTGTGACAAGATCATTATTACATTTCATGTGAGATGTGAAACCGCTGTCAAGGATCTACACACCAGAGTGATCAGATGCTTTAATGGAAATTTCTTCCACCACTACCTTCTCATCCTTTTTCTTCTTGGTTTATATTTTTGCCTTCACACTCAGCATGGATTGAGACTTTTGATCTTTCTCAGAGTATGATGGACCAACTTCATCTTTCAATGATGTAAATCTATTTTTCATTTTCAACTCACATGTTGGTTCATTGATCTGCTTCTTTTGAACATTTTGATTATGATTTGGAAAATTCCTCTATATGGTCGAAGTACAATACCTAGCCATGTGCCCAAATCCTCCGCACCAAAAATAGTGTCCTTCAAAATATGTTCTTGAGAACCATTCTTTGTTTGGCTTCCAACTCTATTCTTGTGCCCTTAGATATCTCTTGGATATGGAACACACATAATTTGAATGTCCCATATTTCCACAACAATAACACCTGATATAAGGTGCATTCCTTCGTGCCACTTTTGCACTGCTAGTTTCCCCTTGGGATCTCTGAATATTTTGATTTTTCTTTGTGCCAAAATCAACCTTCAATCTCAGAATGGGTGCTTGCTGTCTGAATTCAGTTTTTACAGATTTTTGTTTTCGATAAATCCCCCATCATCCTTAGCATCTGAAAATATTTGATGCTTCCTTTATGCTAAACCACTGTGCTCCAATTTTAGCTTCTCCATTTTCTAAGTGATATGCTTTCTTGATGTCCCAGTAGGAGTCAAGAGTTTTTCTTGATCCTTAACTTGTTGTCAAAAACTGACAACTTCTCCTTCAAGTTCATCGATATGCTTGATTTTATCTTTCACTTTGTTATTCAAGCCATCAATATCCCTTTTCTATTCTTCAACCCTGAGTTTATATTCATCAACCTTTTCTAAGCTCTCTATCCTAAAAGACTTAAGGTTTTCAATTTCTTTTATCAGACCATACTTCTCTTCTTCCTGCTGTTGCATGTAGAATTTGACATCATGTACCACCTTTTTGGATTTCTTTGTTTTTGATCTCCAAACATCTATCTCTGCAAGAGCTGATTCTAATTCAGCTTCCATTTCAACTCTTCCCTCTACTACTTATTTTTCTTCATCAGCTTTGATTTCATTCTTCTTCTGAGAACTACCAAAAACTGCCACCATAGAATTTTCTCCATGATCTCTGCAGTTCTCTATCTCTTCAACTTCCTCAACCCCAAACTCATCTGAACTGTCACATTCTTTTGAAATAAGCTTATTCTTATTAAAGAAAATTATCTTGAACTTTTTCTTAACTTTACCATAGGTTCAATAATTTTTAATGGGAATTTCTATTTTATCGACATCACCATCCTCTTGGAACTTTTTGGGGAACCTTGACAAAAGATGTTTGTCCTTTTCAAATTAAAAATAAGAAAGTGAAAGTTTCCCTTTAAACTTTCCTTTTCCTCTTTGAAGGTTTGAGGAGAGGAATGACATCACCTCATCTGTTTCTTCTTCTTCCTAAGAATATTCAATGGTGAGATTCTTCATGGACTTGAATGCCACCTCTTTGGATTTACCCTTTTCCACAACATCGTTATCATCATTTCTCATTTCATATGCAATAAGGGTGCTATTAAGGTTATCCAATGTCATCTCCTTTGGGTCTTTATCTTCCAAAAATGAAACTTTCAGATTGAACTGAGGTGGAAGTTTCCTCAAGACGTGCTTCACAATATTTATGTCTTCAATGAATTCTCCAAGACCTCGTATGTATTCCAATACAACATTTATCCTGTCCAAGAATGCATCAACATACTCATTTGGGTTCATTCTCAGATCCTCATACTTGTTCCACAACACTTGCAACTTCAATTCTCCGACCTTTGTATCTCCTTCATATATATTTAATAACTTTTCCCACATGGTATGTGAGGTTTTTCATGACATCAACTTTGTATAAATAGCACTTGATAGGGCTCCCCCTAAAGCATTAATTACCTTGGCATCATCATCCAACTCTATATGCTCAGCTTCAGATAGTGAACCACTATTAATATCAGTTGTTATACCATGCATTATTGCTGTAAACACATCCATTCCCAAAGATCAGAAGTAGTTTTTCTTCTGATTATTCCATAGATGAAAATTGTTCCCATCAAATATCAGAATCCCTTTATGATTAGTGACCTCTATTTGAGATAAAAACACTGATATCAACCTTTCCCTCTGATAAAAATTATTAGGACCACTAGGATAGATACCCTGAGGGGGGGGGGGGGTGAATCAGGGTATGAAAAATTAAAACAAATTCCCCTTTGATCTTGTTTTGTTGTTAGAGAAAACCCTCTTCTCTCTCTCTCTTTCCCGTTGTAGAGTATGAATGAATCTTAAATCATACACAAGACACAACAATTTTACTTGGTTCACCCTCACTGGGCTACGTCCAAGGAGCATAAACTGACGATGTGACAATGTACCAAATCCACTATAAGTGTTCTGCTGTTTACAAGTTCAAAGCAGACTCACTGTCCCTCCCGGTTTACAACAATTCACAACTTGAGAACGCACTGCTCTATCAACTGAAGTGAGCTCACTACTTCTTCAGAAGATCCATAAATAGTTTATAGACTAGGAGGTCTGTTCATTAGCACTAACGGATGCATCATCCACTGTATGTAGATGCTCTATTGAAGTAAAAATTTCATCCACTGATGAATACCCATTTTCCACTGATCTCTAATAAACACACTGTAACGACCTGAAATTTTAAATAAATCTTGTTTCCTAATTTTGTGTGTTATTTTATTTTTTTATACTCAACAAAACTATTTCATTTGATAACATGAGTATAATTAAAATGAGACCATTGGGTTTTGACTGTTATATGACCATTAGTCAATATGACTGCTGTAAACTAAACATTTCAATTATTTTCTCTAAATACAAGTAATCTTGGTTAATTAATATAGAAATAAGATTTGATGGCCTCACCCAGTAGTCTTGGACCGATCAAATCCCATCTAACAGAACTTGGGAAGGAGGTAGCACCACTAGGCTTTGCTCTGGACAAAACCCAAGCTGAACTTCATCGTGTGAAGCTAGAACAGAATCGCCTTTGCAAGAAGTTCAAACTGATAGAAATTACTGCTCGTGCGATGTTGGTCGAGCCTCCCTCGGATTATCTCACCTTAGCACACCTTACACTTAGGTCCTATGCTGGTGTGATAAGGGGATATGTAAGGAGACAGCAACTGCCTTGTGTAATCCTTTGTTTTAAATAAAAATTTTGATTTCTTATTATGATTAAGTTTATGAATTTTCAAATGTCTGGATAAATATAGTATGCATATTTTTGGTGAATTTTAGAGAAAGGATATTTTAAAAAAATGTTTATGTAAACCTTAAATAATTAAAAATGTGTAATGATTTTCAAAAAATGGTCTTCTATAATTATGTTCAGTATGAAATTTAGAGTCTAATAAGATCAACTTAATTTTTGATGAATAGTAAATTATGAATAGTGATTTTATGCTTAGGATTAGTAATGTGACCAAATGGATTAGTAATCTCACTTAAATAAAGCATTAATATAATCTAGGCACCTTGATTAAGTAATGTGATTCAATAAAATGGCTAAATAATGGTTTCATAAATTATTAGTCAAGTATTAATTTTTCAGGTGAATAGTGTTTCTTAATTAAAAATTTAATTAAAATTATTTAGAAAATTATTTTTATAAAATGGATTTCATTTTGAACTCAGAGCATCGATATTATGTTAAGGTAATTTTTGGGGATTTTTCTGAAAAAAAATGAATTTTCATTTAATAGTGTATTTATTTAAAAATTAAAATAAAAATATTTGGAAAATTATTTTTATAAAATGGAGTTCATTTTTGAAATCAGAGCATCGATATTTGGTTAAGGTGAAATTTTGGGATTTTTCTGAGAAAGTTGAATTTTCGATGAATAGTGAAAATACAGTTTTTAAGTTACAAGCATTTAATGACATCATTAAATGGTGTATTAAGTATGTAATCAATATGGTCGACTTATGAATAGTAAGATAAGGTATGAGGTGTCCCAATTGGCCAATACCATGGGAAAATACCATGGGCAAGCCCACGGTTTTGCCAAAACCACTAATGAGGTGTCCCTTGGCCATTAATGCCTTGTCCCCTCACTTTCCCTATAAATACCAAGCCATCCTCTCATCCATTCGACTCCCAACTATCCCCAATGAAGCTATGGTCTCATTACCTCCCAAGTAGTCCTTCAAAGGTTCCCCCAATCCCTCAAGGTCCCAACCTTTGAGTTTTAAGAGTTACGTTTTAAGGTAAGGGATCCGACCTCCCTCTTTCTTTTCAAGTAATCTCTTTTATGTCATTTCTTTTATGATCCATGCTATTATGTTTGAGGATGTTATTTTATATTCATCATACTTTCTTTTTTATGTTCATATGATGAGATACCCCCTCTTTCTCTCATCATTTTATTTTAAGAATGTTAAAGTGGTGCCGTTAGGATGCCGAATTTTTAAGGGATTCTTTCACCCTTCTCAAGTTCTATTTTCATGTCAAGTCTTTCAAGTTCCTTTTTATTTTTTTGGGGTATGATCTCTATATCTATAATACTGATCTTTTATGTTCATATTATGAGATAACCTATTTGATCTTTTCAATTCAGTATTTTGAAGTTTTAAGTGGTGCGTTAGGCTGCCGAATTTTTAAGGGATTCGTTCACCTTTCTCATTTTTCAGTGTTCTACTTTCATGTCAACTCTTTCAAGTTCATTTTTATTTTTTTGGGGTATGATCTATATATCTATAATACTGATCTTTTATGTTCATATGATTAGAGACCATATTTTATCTCTTCAATTCCGTATTTTTAAGTTTTAAGTGGCGCCGTTAGGCTGCCGAATTTTTAAGGGATTCATTCACCTTTCTCATTTTTCAATGTTCTACTATCATGTCAAGTCTTTCAAGTTACTTTTTATTTTGTTGGGGTATTATCTCTATATCTATCATACTGATCTTTTATGTTCATATGATGAGATACCCTATTTTATCTCTTCAATTCAGTATTTTGAAGTTTTAAGTGGTGCCGTTAGGCTGTCAAATTTTTAAGGGATTCGTTCACCTTTCTCATTTTTCAAAGTTCTATTTTCATGTAAAGTCTTTCAAGTTCCTTTTTATTTTGTTGGGGTATGATCTCTATATCTATAATACTGATATTTTATGTTCATATGATGAGATACCCTATTTGATCTCTTAAATTCAGTATTTTGAATTTTTAAGTGGCGCCGTTAGGCTGTCGAATTTTTAAGGGATTCGTTCACCTTTCTCATTTTTCAAAGTTCTACTTTCATGTCAAGTCTTTAAAGTTCCTTTTTATTATGTTGGGGTATGATATCTATATCTATCATAATGATCTTTTATGTTCATATGATGAGATACCCTATTTTATCTCGTCAATTCATTTTTTGAAGTTTAAGTGACACCGTTAGTCTGTCGAATTTTCATAAGAGAAATCTTATTTTTTTCTTCCTTTCATGTTCTTCATTTCATATGTTATATATTTAAAATTTAATTACCATGTTCATATATCCTTCATATTCTGTCCCTCTACTATTTTATGGGTCATTTATGAATGTTTGACCCATGTCCCCTCTCTTTTCAATGTTTTCTAAAACCTCGAAACATAGTCGTTATGCTGCAGAATTTTCGTCTCAAAATGTCTCTCTCTCTTGTTCTAAAGTTCTTTTATTTTATTAAGTGAATACTCAAAGCTCTCTCTTATATAGGGGTATTCACATATATACCCTAATTTTCTATTTTAAATTCTGGGATTTACATACATGATACCCACCTTCCTTTTCTGTGGGTTTTAAAATGACACAAAGATCATGTCTTTAAAGCAGTTTTTTTAAAACGTTATGATAATGAAATGAAACCCATTCCTTTTATGCTATATGAGTTGTTTATGAAATGATTGATGATGATATATGTGGCTCACATGAAAATAAATACATGTCAAGGGTGCGCCCTGATAGCGCTCCAATGCATTGGGTAAAGACTTAATCTCTAGAGATGACCATTTATACTGATACCTTGGTGAATAACCTTGGTAATTTTTAATGAAACCTTGGGGATGGACCTTGGTGAAATGAAATTATTTTCAATATTAAATGTTGCAGCCACATCTTCAAGTTATGAAAAATGTTATTTTTATTATGATATATCTCATGATTTCTTTCTCATGCCTTAAAGTTCTTTTCATGACATTGTTGATGTATCTCAAGTTCGCATGTTAAATGTTTCCCCTTGTTTCCCTTACTGGGGCTTCTACTCACCCTTTCTTTTGATGTATGTCTCTAGGTTATGAGATGCAGTAATGAAACTAGGATGAACATAAGGAGAAGCCTTTCAAGTGTTTAAGAAGAATGTTTTATGTTTTCATGTTTTAAGTTCCTAGTTTCCAAGACACTAAACCTTAAAGATCCTCGGTTTTGTAAAATGTAGTGAAAGTTTATGTGATAAAAGGCGGGATTCTATAGTTGGTATCAAAGGATGGTTTAGTTATTTGTGGAAATTAGTATATGAAAACTTTAGGAAGAACCCTATCGAAAAGTCTAAATATAGGAAATCTTCCTGGTATTTTGGTGAGTATTGAGTAAGGGGTTGCCAAGCAAATACATCCTTGTCTGGATACGAGCAGGTAGAGGTGGATCTGGCACAGATGTACATAGGGGTAAAACTCGAAAACACCGCTTTGAGCTAGACTCAAACGGGAACTGGTACACGATAACGGGCCTTTCTGCACTCTTGGTTACGACACTCCTGGGGGATATGCTTTGGTAAATTCATAAGCTTAGTAAGAACCATTATTAAAGGAAAAAAGATAAAATAAAATAAATATTCACATAAGAATATATTATCATGGATAACCTAGATTGGGACCTAGGGGATCACAAGTTAGGGTATACTTTTCTTCTACAAGTTTATCCTTCTATGATTTAAGTTTCCTTTTAATGATTATTGGCTAAGTATTTAAGCCCCTAATTGTAATTTATTTCCTTAGTTAATGGCGGGAAATGGAAGAACAAGTCCCAACAACCAATGTGATAGGAAATGCGACGATTTCCATATTAATATGACAAAGATGATTAGGGGGTTAAAAGATGATTATTATTTTGGAAGACGTTCACTATTTTGGGAACCCTATTTGATCGGGGTAAATAGATTACTACGGTATTTTCTTTGAGGAGTAAAGGTTGAATTATATTTTGAAGAATTGATGAATTTAAGGTGAACTTATGGTATTATAGGTTACTTATGGAAATGATTGACCTATCTTGGGGAAAATATGTTTATGTTAGTTACTTTTGTTATAAGATGTTAGGAGTGGTTGATGTTGTTTGGAGATGAACGATAAAGTTTATCTTCAAAGACTATGTTATCAAGTCCTTCTTGTATTTGGGTTTCAATCTTAGTTTGGGTTATTTTGAGGAATTTTAAGGGCAGTTATTTATGTAATGGTTTATGATGAAATCTGGGTATTACCATGGAACTTTGAAGATTTAAAAGTAGTTTCCCTTCCTATGGGATTTTTTTGAAGAGTTGTTTTATCTTACCCTTTCTATTTTTGGGATAAATTTTTAAAGATAGATAGTTTTTATTTTTTGGAATACGTGATTCTATAGAAGATTATTCTTGTGCTTTTGATGAGACCAAGTGTTTTTTGAATGCTCATCGTTTGGAGAAAAGATTAGTTTTGGTAGAAACTTATTAAAGGATTAAAATCTACTTGAAGGTAGGTATATTTCATTATGTTTTTATTCTATGTAGTAAATGAATTCCTCAAAACTATGAAAAGGAACATAAAACAAAAAACATTTTCTGTTAACGTTTCCTACTAGGAAATCAAATACTGTTTGACCCATCATAAGTTTGTGATTTTCTTGTTGTTAACTTTCTCTTAATCATGTTTTCTATCACTCTCCCTTAGAACGTGACCCTTTGTTTTTTCCTCTATGTCCATGTTTTCCTACATGGGATCCTAGTATGGGTTAACTCGGGTGACCTTTGTACTTCCCTTTATTTCTTTTAAAGTAATAGTTTTACTGACTCCTTTTCCGATGTGGGACTTTCAGTGAAATTTCAAAACACAATTTTAAAAATTGCAAGGACACAATTTCTAAAGGGGGGAAGATTGTAACAACCCGAAATTTTGAATAAATCTTGTTTCCTAATTTTGTGTGTTATTTTATTTTTTTATACTCAACAAAACTGTTTCATTTGATAACATGAGTATAATTCAAATGAGACCATTGGGTTTTGATTGTTATATGACCATTAGTCAATATGACCACTATAAACTAAACGTTTCGATTATTGTCTCTAAATACAAGTAATCATGGTTAATTAATATAGAAAGAAGATTCGATGGCCTCACCCAGTAGTCTTGGACCGATCTAAGCCCATCTAACAAAACTTGGGAAGGAGGTAGCACCACTAGGCTTTGCTCTGGACCAAACCCAAGCCGAACTTCATCGTGTGAAGCTAGAACGGAATCGCCTTTGCGAGAAGTTCAAACTGATAGAAATTACTACTCAAGCGATGTTGGCCGAGCCTCCCTCGGATTCTCTCACCTTATCACACCTTACACTTAGGTCCTATGCTGGTGTGATAAGGGGCTATGTAAGGAGACTGTAACTGCCTTGTGTAATCCTTTGTTTTAAATAAAAATTTTGATTTCTTCTTATGATGAAGTTTATGAATTTTCAAATGTCTGGATAAATATAGTATGCATATTTTTGGTGAATTTTAGAGAAAGGATATTTTAAAAAAATGTTTATGTAAACCTTAAATAATTAAAAATGTGTAATGATTTTCAAAAAATGGTCTTCTACAATTATGTTCAGTACGAAATTTAGAGTCTAATAAGATCAACATAATTTTTGATGAATAGTAAATTATGAATAGTGATTTTATGCTTAGGATTAGTAATGTGACCAAATGGATTAGTAATCTCACTTAAATAAAGCATTACTATAATCTAGGCACCTTGATTAAGTAATGTGATTCAATAAAATGTTTAAATAACAGTTTCATAAATTATTAGTCAAGTATTAATTTTTTCAGGTGAATAGTGTTTTTTAATTAAAAATTTAATTAAAATTATTTAGAAAATTATTTTTATAAAATGGATTTCATTTTTGAACTCAGAGCATTGATATTATGTTAAGGTAATTTTTGGGGATTTTTCTGAAAAAAATGAATTTTCGGTGAATAGTGTATTTATTTAAAAATTAAATTAAAAATATTTAGAAAATTATTTTTATAAAATGGAGTTAATTTTTGAAATCAGAGCATCGATATTTTGTTATGGTGAAATTTTGGGATTTTTCTGAGAAAGTTGAATTTTCGATGAATATTGAAAATACAGTTTTTAAGTTACGGGTGTTTAATGACATCATTAAATGGTGTATTAAGTATGTAATCAATATGGTCGACTTATGAATAGTAAGATAAGGTATGAGGTGTCCCAAGTCGCCAATACCATGGGCAAGCCCATGATTTTTCCAAAACCACTAATGAGGTGTCCCTTGGCCATTAATGCCTTGTCCCCTCACTTTCCCTATAAATACCAAGCCATCCTCTCATCCATTCGACTCCCAACTCTCCCCCAACAAAGCTCTGGTCTCATTAACTCCCAAGGAGTCCTTCCTAGGTTCCCCCAAGCCCTTTAGGTCCCAACCTTTGAGTTATAAGAGTTACGTTTTAAGGTAAGGGATCCGACCTCCCTCTTTCTTTTCAAGTAATCTCTTTTATGTCATTTCTTTTATGCTCCATGCTCTTATGTTGGAGGATGTTATTTTATATTCAACCTACTTTATTTTTCATATTCATATTATGAGATACCCCCTCTTTCTCTCATCATTTCATTTTAAGAATGTTAAAGTGGCGCCGTTAGGCTGCCGAATTTTTAAGGGATTCTTTCACCCTTCTCAAGTTCTATTTTCATGTCAAGTCTTTCAAGTTCCTTTTTATTTTTTTGGGGTATGATATATATATCTATCATACTGATATTTTATGTTCATATGATGAGAGACCCTATTTTATCTCTTCAATTCAGTATTTTTAAGTTTTAAGTGGCGCCGTTAGGCTGCCGAATTTTTGAGGGATTCGTTCACCTTTCTCCTTTTTCAATGTTCTACTTTCATGTCAAGTCTTTCAAGTTCCTTTTTATTTTTTGGGGTATGATCTCTATATCTATCAAACTGATCTTTTATGTTAATATGATGAGAGACCTTATTTGATCTCTTCAATTCAGTATTTTTAAGTTTTAAGTGGCGCCATTAGGCTGCCGAATTTTTAAGGGATTCGTTCACCTTTCTCATTTTTCAATGTTCTACTTTCTTGTCAAGTCTTTCAAGTTACTTTTTATTTTGTTGGGGTATGATCTCTATATCTATAATACTGATCTTTTATGTTCATATGATGAGAGACCCTATTTTATCTCTTCAATTCAGTATTTTGAAGTATTAAGTGGTGCTGTTGGGCTGTCGAATTTTTAAGGGATTCATTCACCTTTCTCAATTTTCAAAGTTCTACTTTCATGTCAAGTCTTTCATCTTTATTTTTATTTTGTTGGGGTATGATCTCTATATCTATCATATTGGTCTTTTATGTTCATATGATGAGAGACCCTATTTTATCTCTTCAATTCATTATTTTGAAGTTTTAAGTGGCGCCGTTAGACTGCCGAATTTTTAAGGGATTCGTTCACCTTTCACATTTTTCAAAGTTCTACTTTCATGTCAAGTCTTTAAAGTTCATTTTTATTATGTTGGGGTATGATATCTATTTCTATCATACTTATATTTTATGTTAATATGATGAGAGACCCTATTTGATCTTGTCAATTCATTTTTTGAAGTTTAAGTGACGCCGTTAGGCTGCCGAATTTTCATAAGAGAAATCTTATTTTTGTCTTTCTTTAATGTTCTTCATTTCATATGGTATATCTTTCAAATTTCATTACCATGTTCATATATCTTTCATATTCTGTACCTATACTATTTTATGGGTCATTTATAAATGTTTGACCCATGTCTCATCTCTTTTCAATGTTTTCTAAAACCCCAAAACATAGTCGTTATGCTGCAGAATTTCCATCTCAAAATGTCTCTCTCTCTTGTTCTAAAGTTCTTTTATTTTATTAAGATAATAATCAAAGATATATCTTATATAGGGGTATTCACATATATACCAAAATTTTCTATTTTAAATTCTGGGATTTACATACATGAGACCCACCTTACTTTTCTGTGGGTTTTAAAGTGACACAAAGATCATGTCTTTAAAGAAGGTTTTTTTTAAAAAGTTATGATTATGAAATGAAACCCATTCCTTTTATGCTATATGGGTTGTTTATGAAATGATTTATGATGATATATGTGGCTCACATGAAAATAAAGATATGTCAAGGGTGCGCCCTGATAGCGCTCCAATGCATTGGGTAAAGACTTAATCTCTAGAGATGACCATTTAGACTGATACCTTAGTGAATAACCTTGGTAATTTTTAATGACACCATGGGGATAGACCTTGGTGAAATGAAATGATTGTCAATATTAAATGTTTTATCCACATTTTCAAGTTATGAAAAATGTTATTTTTATTATGATATATCTCATGATTTCTTTCTCATGTCTTAAAGTTCTTTTCATGACATTGTTGATGTATCTCAAGTTCGCATGTTAAATGTTTCCCCTTGTTTCCCTTACTGGGCCTTCTGCTTACCCTTTCTTTTGATGTATGTCTCTAGGTTATGAGATGCAGTAATGAAACTAGGATGAAAATAAGTAGAAGCCTTTCAAGTTTTTAAGAATAATGTTTTTATGTTTTCATGTTTTAAGTTCCTGGTTTCTAAGACACTAAACCTTAAAGATCCCCGGTTTTGTAAAATGTAATGAAAGTTTATGTGATAAAAAGGAGGGATTCTATACACACTTTGGAAATACCTTCACAGAGCACCCTACTTCATGAATCTCCTAATTCTGTGAAGGTCAAACATGCCTTCAAAAAGTTCCTGCCTCTTCATAAAGCATACACCTTCACATGGCTCACTACCTCGTGGATCACACTACTTCATAAAGATCAGACCTTTTAAAATCTGAAGTCTTCTCAAATCTTAGGCCGTCGCGGAGCTCAAGTCATCACAGAGAAACTTCCTTCACATAGCTAAATTAGCCACCGTGAACCTCCTTTTTTGCGAAGCACACTGCCTTCGTGAACCTCCATTATGAGTTGAGAGCAACAAATTTTTCTTAAAAAATTATCAACTTCTATCAAGGGAATTGTGGTCTATTTATAGACAATTCCACCCACCCTCGAACCTTCCGCATGAAGTTAGCGCCATGTCAGCTCAAATCACGATGCTTCAAAATTTCTGCCAAAATTTTTTCAATATCACGAAGCACCAAGACAATTTTCGGATCACAGACCTCTTTGTAACCATGGAGAATTTTTTCAATTCCTTCTCATCTTTGCCAGGAATCTCCACTAGCAATTCTCTTCACCACTGCAATTCTCTTCAATGCTTCTATTCACGAAGCTCATCGTAATTGTGAAGAACACCGTCAAATTTCTTCATGTCTTTGAAAAATCCACATCTAGAGGCCCATCTTCACAAAACTCATGCCTTTTCCATATTTTTATGAGATCTTCAAGAAAATCCATATTTCACAATGCTCACCAAACTCCTAATTTTGGACCCCAAAAATTTGGCAAACATTAGAAAATGGTGCCACCTTGCATCTGATCTTTTGTACTGCCTCCAGATCATCCATTCATTTTTCATGGTTCTTTGTCAACATGGATTTACAACAACGTCTCTCGAACTTGACAATTAACCATGGAAACCTACATTTTCAACAAAAAAATCAACCTAAAAATGCTGCAATGTTACTTTGATGGATTTTCCCCAACGATACCCCTGTTAATATCAACCCCCTTAAATTTGAATAAAACAACTAAAAAATGACCAAAGTAGTTTAATTAGATAATATCAGTCAACTTTCTGTAGTATCCTATTTCAGAAACTATAAATATACCACTATTATGTGTTTTTAAACCCTATTCCTAATTCACTATATGAAATTTAAAGCCATTCATATTGTAAGCTTCAAACTTTCTAGCATGTTTTAGAGGACCTCAAGCTATAAACTTTAAATCTTATGAAAACTCAACCTGATTATCCTTATTCATGATACACAAAAAGTAATATACATTATTACATTTACAAAATATATGTTACAAACTAATATCCATATTAACTGCAATATTTATGAACTTACACAATGTACAAACCATTCTATAAGCTCTTTATTAACAGATTTTGTTATATCATTATCATTTTGTTTTTGAATTCTTTTTCATCCCTTTGTTTGTATCTTGAGATCTTAAATAAATTGATCTACAATTTCACTGTTCAGCAACACATATCTATGTGCCAATAATAATTCTATTTCCATTAGTGTAATTTTTTGGATCCTCCCAACTAACTAGCTAATAATAGGAGAGATTTTTGTTTTCCCATGTAGTTGAGATTGATCCAATGTGTCTCCAATATGTCCAAATCAATTTAATATTATCTCAATATCATCTAATTATCTAGAACAAAAGGTAATAAACTCCTCTACCAAATATCCATCAGGTTGAACTTTATTTTTCATGTATGATTTCAAATGACCAAGGTATCTATGAAATAAAATAAATAAAACATAATTATGTATTTAATGAAGTTATAATAATTTTTTATTTAATATGTAAAAAATATAAATAAAGTACATATAAATTAGATACATCCATTAATAATGTACGAGGACTCCTAATTTAGTTTCCTTGGCCAAATTCACAGATAAATGCATCATGAAAGTAAAAAATGATGGTGGAAAGATCATATTCATTGAAAAAATCATTATTAAAAATCTATCCTAAATGTTTTAAAGGTCAGTTGGTTATAGAGTTTTCTCACATAGTTTTATGAATAATGTGAAAAATTAGAGTACAAATATAGTAACCTTTTAATGTAATAATGTAAAGATTTCCAATGGTAGTAACTGCTATAACAAAATATGGGAATAATGACTTTTCAATCCATTTAACCTGTGATTATTTATGTCAACACACCTTGAGATGTTACTTGAATACCCATATGATACCTTAACATGTTTTAAAATTAGAATGATTGTATCTTTATCCCTATTTTTCATTTAAAAATTATTCGGAGCAAACTTTTAATTCTCATCTGGCCATAGATCATGCTTTATATTTATTTTTTTGTAAGTACTTCCAAGCATTGAGATTGTCCTTCAATTTTCCATGATCATTAATAAATGTAAAGATAAATTTCTCACAATCACTATTCTCTATATTCATAACATTAAGATTATGATGAAACAAATTAATTTACTAATATAGAAGTTTGAAGAATATACTTTTTTCATCCATTACTGTGATCTGATTTCAATTGATGATGTACTTGAAACTCATTTCCCACTATCATTCAAACAATAAATCATCCTAAATTATATTTCAACATTACTAATTTGTGCCAATATTTTAGAACCCATTAACAACTTTGGAGGTGGTCTATGATCAATAAAGCCATTTATTTTTTAAAATTTTCAACCAAAATCTATGAGATTCATTGATAAATCTGTGATGACACAAAAATCACCATTTTTTTCTGTAATGTAGTCATTATAGCTCAGAATGAAAGTTTAAAACAGGACAAGCGAAACCCATGTAAGTGTTCCAACAAGATAAGTTTCCAAGTCCAGGTAAGTCCGTAATGGTCCACATTAGATTAACATGAATTTTGAACATTGTTCTACAATATGCATCTTATGTATCAATACTGTTTCTCTATAAATCCTATAATTTTTCTATTGGAAGCTTTAATTATACATAAATATCATTTCCTGGAATTTTTTTCTTGGAATAATCATTGAAATGAGAAATTTTTTTTGTTGTATACACATCCATATAGTTATATTGGAAGGGATCAAAATAATTAGCCAAATGCTATAACTGGTACTCAAAGTACCAAATGGGTTGAATCCATTAGTAGAAAATCATAATCTCACATTCCTAGGATCAGATGAGAAATATGGATATAATGAATCAAATTTATTAAACGATTTTTAATCTCTTGGATGTCACATTAACCCATCATTGTTATTATCTATAGAATTCCAATTCATGTGCTTGGAGATTTTTGATGACATGAATAATATCTACAATCTAGGTTTTAATGGGAAATAACCTAAAACCCTTAAAGGTGTGTTCTTTTTCTTCTTCTTAATAGTTGTATTTTGATTCAGACTTCCAAGATCACCCATTGACTACCATCTATAAGATGATTTTTTTGCAATCCTATTTTTTTTTGAATATTCTCCCCAATAAAGCATATAATAATTAGGGCAAGCATGTATTTTTATACAATTTAGACCAATATTTTTAACAAATTATTTCATATCATAAAAATAATCAGGGATATAAGATTTAGGAAATGTGTCACACAATAATTCCAATATCATGGTTTTTCATTTTATTTTCTATTATTGATGAAGTTAGGAGATCATTCTTTTGACTGACATCAATGCTCAAATTTTTTGCAACGTTCGAATCTCCATGACAAACCCAATTCAAATTTTGAGTAGGAAATATCTTCAATATAAAGTGTTCATAAAATTCATATCTCTTAAACTATCTTATAAATTTATATTTAGGTCATGAAAATCTTATTTTCCTATAAACAGATTGATTAGAAATTGAAAAATCTAAAAAATTATCCAAACCCTTAGCATACTAAGCTGTGTTTCTCGGTAATATGATCCAAATTTTATCCATATATCAAAATATTCCCACACTTAATTGAAGAAAATTAAAAAACATTAAAAATATTATGTCATTTAAAAAAATTCTAATTTATTAGAAATCAATAATATAAAAACTTCTTTATGCCTTTTAATTTTACTACATTCTTGAATAACATCATTTTTTATAGATTTTAATTCGAATGTATATAACCCATCACATTGTTCAGGTAGATATGATCTAAAATTTCTCCTTTAGAGTAGTAAAAATTAAACCTTGAAAGAGAAACCCCCACTTTAAAACCAAAAAATATTATGGGAAACATAAATAAATAATGCATAATAACATTAAATAATTACAAAATCCCCATAAAAAATGTAAAATCTATAAATAAGAAATAAAAAACTTGAAACACACAAATAATTCCATTTAAAAATTAATTTCAAACAAAACCTCTTTTAATGCTAAAAAACCCCTTAAATAGTTTAACATATTAATTAAGTTAATTTGGGAATTTACAAAACAAATGGTATACAAAATGAATTAAAATAAAATTTTAACAAACTTCTAAATTAGGGAAATTCTTTAAATTGATGTATATATAAATTGAAACATTATTTATACTTTGAAAATACATTAAAAATATTTATTATAATAAATTTTTATGTAAAATAGGGATTAAAAATATAATCAAGCTAAGTTATAGAATTTAAATACCTAAAACAATAGAACCTTCCAGAAACTCACTATGCTTGAAAATGATGGTGAAATTAAACCCTAAAAGAGACAATGACACCCTATAAAATCAATAGGAACCTAAAAATAAAAAATTAAATAATTTAATTTGATCCAAAATTGAAGACAAATATAAAAAACTACCTTAAATAGGGATAAAACTAATGCCTTTAATGAACGACACCAGAACGAGCCTAAAATCACTCTTGAAAAACCCTAAGAACCAAAAATCTACAAAATAAACCACCCTAATTTGGGGTTCAACCATGGAGTTTGATTAGTGAGAGTGAAGTGGAATATGCAATAAGAAAAGGAGGAAGTATTACCATTAATATATGAATGATATTAGGAAGCAAATACAAGGGGAAAGGGCAACAATAAAGAGGTATCGAGGATTAGAAAAAAGGGGAATTGGAAACGGTGATGGCACAAGATTGGGGTAGAGTGTGTGTGTGTGTGGGGGGGGGGGGGGGCTTGGGGTAGGAAGTTCTTGGGGGGGGGGGTGGAAGTGTTGTTTTATTTAAAAATAAAAAAAATTATCAGTGGTTTTTAAAAAAATCCCGCTAAACATTTTTTATTTTTTTAACGACAGTTTCTGAAACTACTACTAATAAACCACAAATAGTCACTAGTTTTTTTGTGGTAGTTATGTTAATCATCTCATTAATTTCATTTGTCATTGGTGATCCCATTTCAGGTGATATCTTTGATTGTTTGATTTAATTCTAGGTGTTTCTATAATAATTTTCCATTCAATTGAAATCCTTTACTGATTGATTTAATTGAAAGAAGTTTTTAGATGATTTAAAAACTCATATTTGGAGTAACTGATGTTTCATTTTTGAGATTTTCATAGAATTTTAAAAGAACAACCAATTTAAATGGAATTGAAATTGTTGGGTGAGTTTGATAAAATTTATGGCTTGATTTGGAAACTAATTTGATGTTGATCCTTGGGTAAAAATGGCTTAAATTGAAAGATAATTTGAAAGGGCATGAATTTTATGAAAAATATGATTTGGTTTTGAAATGTAAAATGCATGTGGAAAACTAAAATTGGGAAATTTTCTTTTGAATTTATTTGAAAATTTTGATTTTACCATGATTGATTGGTAGTTTATTACTCATAATGGGCTCCCTTAATGGGGTGTAGTTTGACTATCCATAATATTCACCCCTAATGGGGTGTTGATTGACTGCCCAATATGGGCTCCCCTAATGAGGTGTGGTTTGATTAACCAATATGGGCTCTCCTAATGGGGTGCATCTTGATTTCCTAAAATGGGATCCCCTAATGGGGAGTTGATATGAGTACACACATATATTCATTACGGTCCATGATCTTTGATCATAGAATTGTTTTATTCATAACAAATATTTTACATAAAAAGTTTTATATAAAATGTTCATGTAATCCTATTTTGTGATATATTCCATCATTTTCTTTGAAATCGTGTTTTATTGAAAATATATGAATTATTTTCAATGCCTTGTTTTATTGAAACTGATATCATAATTTTTTTATTGTTATAGTATTATTTATAAAACACTTTACAAGGCCCTACTAGGTTATTCAGCTCAGAATCTACCTTTTACTATAGGTATTTGTAGATTTTATTATGCTAGCTATGAGCAAAGGGAAAGTTCCACTTAAAGGTGGTAGATGTTATTGATCATTGGGACATGGAGTTATGGTGGTAACCAGTGGAGATTCTATCCAGTTGTTACATGTGTTTTTTGAGCTTTTATCTTGTAAGATGTTGGGTACCTTATTGATGTACCAATTTGGGTTTCTTTTACCTATTTGTTTCTAGTACATTATCCTTGATAAGTGTTGATCATACCAATTTGTTTCCATTATCTTCCATTTTCATGGAAAAATTGTTCCCATATATTTCATGTATGATGCTAGGTGCTTGTCACAAACCCATAAGGATCCAGAATTCCCTTTGGTCTATGTTTGAGATAGCTTAGGTATCAGGGTACCAGGTTATCTAGGCTGGTTAATGACATGAAACTTTTTACAAAATATTGATTTGTTTCCTAGTATTAAATGCCCTATCACATTATATTATGATAATATTTCTATGGTGGCACTCAAAAAGGATCCAAGGTCACACCAAAGGATGTAACACATACTCTAGAAGTATCACATCTAGAGGGATTTCTCTCAAAAGTGTGAAGTCATTATAATAAGATTTTATAAAGAGGAAAATGTGGTAGACCCCTTTTCTAAATCCTTATCTTAGTAGAATCATAAACATTATGTGAGATCTAGTGGACTGAAGGTTATTAGTAGTTGGATTTAGTAAAAGTGAGATTATATTGGAGTTTATTTCATATAACAAACTTTTATATACTTTATGATAACCTATATTAATTATTTTGAATATTAATAAAGTTCTTATCACATCATGGTTGTTATTATGCATGAAATAGTATATGAAATGTCGTAAGGATAACTATTTCACTGAAAGTTCATAACAATTCCCCACTATAATAAAAACACAAAAGTGTCATGACATTATTTCTGAATATATATTTTATAGCTAGATTATATCATTTGAAAAGATGAAAATGATATAGGACATTAGGGAAAGAGGCTCATTGGACATTGAGGCACTGTCTAATAGTGAATTCCATTGGCAATTTTGAGAGTTGGAGATTATGATAACATGATTCACTAATAGAAAATCCATGTTTATATGTGTAATTTAATATTTCTATCTGCAGACATATGTATTGGTCCTGAAATTAAGACTATTATTAATGGATATGATGAGTAGTGAACTTTGGTCTATTGACTAAAACTTTGAAGTTATATTTTTGTGGGAAGTAGGGTAAATTGGTTGCATCATGAGTGATATTGTATTAATGAGTAACATGAGAAAGAATTTTTCCTTTTATTCTTTAATGTAGTCGATATCTCAGGCCCTTTAATGGAAATAGAACTGAATTATTAAATCCATATACATGGTGTTTTATCCATAGGTTCATTTCCAGAAATCCAGAGAAAGAGAAATTAAGAACATAGGTTGATGAAACTATCATGTAACCTAGTTTATTAGTGATATCATGATAAATTAGTTATATTACACACTAAGTGTTCATATGAGGTTTCATGTCATTAGTACATTAATTGATTTCTCTATTGGTGCCTTGGAGTTTTTCTAAATTCTATCCTTAGACTTTAGACAATTTTTCCTAATGCCACCAAGAAAGGGGTCTAGTGGGTCACACACTAAGTGTATACATATCCTTACTTAAATTATATATGAATTTTACATGTTAGATAAATATTCATATCACACATTGTTTAGTAATTATTCATGTTTCGTTGATATAATATATTCAGTCACTAGTTATTTGAGAGAATATTTGTGAGTTGAATATTTAATAAATATTTATTCTCTATTTTTGTGAATATAATATTTATTTATTTATTGGTAAATAATGTAGTTATATTTATTTATTAAATGAATATTCATTATTCAAGTCATAATTAATATTGAGGAGGATGAAAGGTTGAGTTTAATAGTCTAATATAAAATGTTATATTAAATATTATTTAAATAAATATTAAATTATTTATTCAAATAAATAATATTTATTTTATCCATGAGGCTATCATAAGTTAAGTAAATAATAATATTTTTATTATTATTTAGACATGGGGTTTTCTGGATATTAAAAAAATAATAAGATCCCTTGTGTAATTATTATTTTCTAACCCTATCTCTATTTAAACCCAATTATGACATTATATGAAGCCCTATCTATTCTATTCATTGTGCAAAATGAGTTCTAAATAATCTCTCTCAATACCTAAAAAGATACCCCTATAAAATTCTATAAAGAACTAAGAAAAATCCTCATTCACCATCCCCTCAATTTTAGAGAGAATAGAGAGAGTCCTTCCACTTGAAGTGATTCTTAGGGTGATCAATTGTAGCACCCCAATATTTTATGGTATGTCTCATTTAAAATTTAACACCTTCTTTAGATTATGCTTCACACAACACCGAGTTTAAAGCCATAATATACTATTAAATACAATTGTTAGAATAGTAATTTGACCATTAGGAATAGTAATCTAACCAATAGAATAATAACATCACCTATGTAAGTATAAATAAAATTTAGGTATATTATAAATTAAAATATGGTATATTTATAACATGGAATAAGTAAATAAATGTTTTAAAAATGATAAATTAAGTGTTTATATTTTGTCAAACATAAATATTTATTTAAAATTTTATAATTAAAATATTGATTTAAAAGAATATTTATTTTCAAAATATGGATTTATAAATTAATATTTTGTTGTCTTGTGATTATAATAAAATTTTATGAGACCTGAATTATTTTTTCAAATTATCATAAAAATAGTTACAATAATAAAATCACTATTTTTCCAGTAAATGATGATTTCATTTAAAAATTAAATTTCTCATACTTATATAATTAATTTATTTAAATAGAGTTCATTTTTAAATTCTACATGTTTAAAAATGGTTGGGTTGAATTTTATGGATTTTTCTAAAATTGTTGAATTTTTGTGGAATAGTGATATACGATAATTTACGGTATTTTACATTTTAAGCCAAATACATGATTTAAAGCATCATTCATGATGTAATAAACCATTAGTTCAAAATCACATTCACTAATTATTGTATTTAGTCACAATAATCAACACTATTTCTTGTCTTGATCTAAAATAATAAACAAATGAATAAAATAATAAAAAAACACCCCTATCCTCCACTATAAATATCACCCCTCACCACCTCTTCTCCTAAAACCTCAAAAGCATTTAATATTGTTCAATTTTTTACCAATACCTATCCCAAACAAATCACCCACATTCTGGTCTTTATAGTCTCACCCAAAATACAATTTCAAAGTTTCTTACGGGGGTTCTCAAGGAGAGGAATTCAAGAGGTAAAATCCCCTTTCATTCTTTTAATTTTCTTTCAATTTCTTTTCTTTTCTTATCATTTACTTACCTTCTCTATACAAAAACTAAATGATAAATATAGTATATTATATATACTATAATTTTATTATGTTAATGGGATATTCACAATCAATTCCTTTTTCTTCCCCTCTATTGTTATAAAAATGAAAATGTCATTTGTGAGGTTTCAATATACCACCTTCATGGATGATGATTTTTTTTTGTTTTCTAATACCACCTTCAAGGATAGTCATAAAACCATTATTATGGTTAAAAAAGAATTTAATATTGTTTCTTCTGGAAATGGGGATGACCTTGTTTATTTAAGGTTCAAACTTTCCAATCGGTTTCTAACTGGTTTATTCATAGAATTGGAAACATCCAATGATTATATATCCATTTAGACCTACTTTCCATAGGTAGGTGCCCATTAGTTGTGGACTGATGAGACTTAACAATTTTCATTGGTCGAGAGGATGGGAGGTTAGACTCATCATAGCTTTTTGCGGGGAATTATTATCTACTCCGGGACTCTCTTATAGATTTGAGTTATGTTCGTGAATCCTTATTAATTTACCAAGCATGAAAATGAGTTTTTCCTCTAGAACTTGCAATCAGTGATTGATCTGTAGGGGATTTAGAGAATCTTTTATATGTATTTGAGGTTCTTCATCAATATAGAATCATCCATATGAATTAGTGATTCTTAGTCAATGGTATCATTTAATACATTATATAGAACTCTCTTGGTCATTATGATGACCATACTGGTTTTAAAGACACTCAGTGGGGAACTTGAAGTTTATTGTCATTCAGAAAGGCAAGATTTATTTTAGAGTTGGGATCTTACCCACAGATGGGCTACCTACGTATACTTGTTAGAAAAATGAATCAGAACCCACGTAGTTTGAGTGAAGAATTATGAGGTTTATGCATGATTAATGGCTCAAAGAGAGATATTATAATTACTTTTACACTCTAAGCTCACGTGAGTCATGCTCGGTGTGAGAAACAAGAGATATTAGTAAAACCTGACAATTGTGCCATGAAATATGCAATCATAAGAAATGATGTGGGGCTTACATATGTATGTCCGCCCAAGTAAATGAAGACAAAGGATTTTAGGAAAGAAGCCTAAGAGCAGGTTCCATAAAGGTGTTTATAATTTATGGGGGTTTGGGGTTTTAACCTAGGACTTACTCCTGAAAAGGAAGCCAAAAATTTAAGATGGACTTATGATTAGGTTCTATTCCTAAAAAGGAAGCCCAAATCAAAATAAATTAAGACTAGCGCTTACGCCTAAGAAGGATGCCCAATGTTTAAAGAAAATTATGATTGGGGCTTACTCCTAAGGAGGATTCCCATGAACAGGGAACTTGGGGCTTACTTCTAAAGAGGATGCCCGGATTAAAAATCTTCTTATCTTAAAGGATGAGGTTGAATGAAGGAAATATCTAACCTTAATGACATAAAGTTATGTAAATCATGATGTTTTGAGAGATGTTCCACATAATTCCTTTTGGATAAGGAAGACAACAAAGGAATCATGCCGTAAATGGATTTGAAGAGGGTTTTGAAGACTAAATCTTGAAGAGGAGAGATGAATTTGAGGAAAGGAAGTGAATTGGAAGGAGGTGCACAAGTCTTGATCTGGCGCGCAAGTCCTGGTCATGCTAGTATACTTGCCCGACATGAGTTCACTTGGGCGATGAAGAATCCATGAAGTGATACTTAGGCCACTTTGAATTGGATCCCTTAGTATCATCCCAAGAGGCCTCCAGATGTGTGGCACACAAGTTTCCTTGAGAGGGGAAGGCGGTGCACAAGTGTCTTCACTTCCCTTAAGGGATGGACACTTAGGCACACAAGTATTGATGAGTTATAATACTTAGGACGTATTTTTCCTCTTGAGAGATTTCATTCTAGGTAAAGAATTACCTTATAAGTGTTCGGATGACTTCATACAGAGACTTGGGCGAACAGATCTTGAATATGAGTTTTGGATTTTTTTCGTCCTCGAAATGGGGGGTCCACAGGGGATATTTATAGGCCACTGAGTACCTTGGGAGAAAAAAAGGGTGTGAAAGTTACTTGCGTGACCCATATGTGGCACGCAAGTGACTTGCGTGACCATAAAGAAACTTACGCGACCCATGCTTAAAAGTTTCCTTGTTCATGCCTTTGTCAATTTTTGATGTTGTTCAAAGGATGAATCTCTTTGTGATTAAGGATTTTTTCTTTTCCATTCATTAGACTCTGTGACAGAAAGGAGTGTAAAAAAAATCCCCGCTCAGAGTCGGATCTGAAAAAGGAAAGAGGATTTGACTCTAAGGAAAATGAGAAACAAAGTGCCACAACGTGCAAGTAGTAGGCGCACATGTATTGTTCTGATGCACAAGTTTTTCCACGTAGGGGTACGAACTTGCCTATATATACGGGTGTCATTTCGTGCAAAGCATCCAGCTTTCGAATGCTTCTCACTCTCTTTGCACAAGTGTCTTGGCTTTTCACTTGTCCACGCTTCTGTTCGTTGCGTCGCGCTTCCTCTGTCTGTTTTTGACTTGCACGCCAGTACTAGCGTGGTAAAACCTTTACGATCGTCTTGGACTTGCACGCCAATACTAGACCTGCGCGCCTTAATGACTTAGCCATTTTTTTCTATTTATTCACAAATTTTATGAAAAAAAAACTTACTTAAAAGTTAATTATATGATCTTTGTGCAGATTCAATGGCTCCCAAAAGAATTGGATCGGCTGATGAGCTGGCCAGCAAGAGGATTTATGACATGATGAACATTTTTGGCCATGATTACTATGATATCTACGACAAAACTCTCCCAGATTTGGAAAAGTACTTGAATAAGTATCATGTTAATTTCCCATAGAGAATTTAATTGACTTTATATGGTCGTGGTAATTTGCAAGGAGTCAACGTTCCAGAGCCAAAGAACTATATGCCTGAGATACAGCCACACTACTACCTCTCTATTTTGGTTATGATGTGCATTAAGAGCAGCAAAAATGGTGTGAACTTTCAAAATTTTCCTCCATGCCATTTCCTTGCAGATATGAAAATAGAAAACCCATGGGATGATATGTTTCCACTGCTGGTTGGTGGAGAGAAGACTATGATGACGTTAGAATAATATCTGAAAAGAGTACTCTCTCCAAATGGCTTTTTAATTCCAATGCTCCATTCTCAAATCCATGTATCCATCTTCCAAGTCTCTTGGATAGAAATAGAGTCATTGTTTGATCAGTAGAAAATTTTCTCAAACCACACTCAAGAACATTCTTTTACAATTATTCCAAGAAGAGATGGTATCACTGCGTCTCTTATTGTATCCAGTTGAACGAATGAATTCCAGGTGGCTTATAATGAATCTCGGGATGCCCTAAATCAAATTAAGAGTTATGTTGAAAGCCTCCTGTAATTATTTAAAAAGAGAAGTGACTCCAGTCTGTGGATGTCCTTCTAACTTCTGTGCATTAATGAAAAACACTTTCATCTTCAATCATTTGTACCTGCATTCTCTTGTTACCTGATTTAAATTTTTACCGAATCCAATGGGCCTAGTAAGAATAGTTTGATTGTTTATAGGATTATTAAAATAACCCTACAAACTTTGAATCTTTTTATTGCTCAATATTACCTAAATCATACAAAATGTATGTTTAGCGAGCTGAGACTTAACTTTTGTTTAGAGTTCCCTTGTCTTTTGTGGGCAGTTTAAAGTCATGCACGTCGGACATAAAAAGGCTAATGTTTAAGGTCGAATAGCTTTAACCTAATGGATTAAAATTGACTCAATTCCTTGATAATTTATCTGAAAAAATATTACCACATTCAAGTATGGGGGAAAACATGTAAACTATGACTTAAGAAATTTTGAATCAGAGGAATGATATGAAAAAAGGGCTAAAAGGCATTAGAGGAAGTATTTCTTAAGAGTGAATTTACCACTATATGAAAAACCCGTTAGGGGATTGAATTATGCAGGGCCACTTAAGGGTATTGGCTACATAGTCAAATAATAGCATCTTTTGGATGACAAGTCCATTATGTAGACTACTTATGCAAGGCCACATAGGGGCACGTGCTGCATAGTTAGGAAAAAGAACTCTCAAAAATTTACTTTTATATTGCTAAAAAGCCAGTGAAAGTTTATGGAGATTCAAATTTTTCAAAGCATAGAGTTTTCTGTATGGATAGAGGTTCTTGAATATGGAGAGGATGTTTCCAATCAAGATTGTAAAAGAATTGGATGAATGCCACTCCTACAAAGGTCTGACCAAAAAGTAGGGAAGGGAAATATAAACCATAGACTTAAATACTTTTAGATCATGAAAAAGAGTATGGGACAAATATGTTAAGGATGGCTATTTTTTCGGATCCTTACATATTGTCGTTAAGACAAATAAGGACAAAAGAGTTTTTTCTCCCAAGAATGAAGTTACCACTATTTGACAAACCTGTTAGGGGGTTGAATTATACAGGGAAATTTAAGGGCATTGTCTACTTAGTCAAATAATAGTATCTTTTGGATAACAGTTCCGTTATGTAGACTACTTATACATGGCCACCTAGGGGCACGTGCTGCATAGTCAGGCAAAAGAATTCCCGGGTATCATAAATTTGTGACCAGAAGTCAAGAAAAGGGTTATAGAGATCTGGAAGTATTTAAGGTTAGGAGTATGACACATTAAAATGGGCATTGTACAATGCATGAAGGATATACACAGACCAATGCTAACCATAATCATGTTGTGGCTGGGTCCTGAATTGAGATGATGGACTTCACTACATATCTCATTAGAATGAGAATCAAGCCAAATGTAGTTCTTGAAATACAGTTTAACGTCATGTGGGATGAGAATGTATGAGATATTAGTTTAGGGTCATAGATTTTGGACAATAATGAGGAAGACACCTTGTGTGTTTGTTATAAACCTGATTTGAATAAAGACAAGGGTTTTCATACCACATTAATGTACTCACAGGGGGAATTTTCAGCCAAGGGACTGAAAGTGGAATTTGGGGTTAGGCCCAAAGACTTGGGGTTGGATTCGAGGGATGCTCGAACGTTCCTACATATCCCATAAGGATGGTAATCAAGCCATACATAGTTCTTGAAATACCCTCTGTACAGATTTGGTTTGTACAAGTGAAGGGAAAAAGGGGACTTTAGTGCAATGATAGTGTGACCCAAGATTAAAGGTTCGGGCATTGCCATGTATGCATGTAGTCCTTGGAATATGACATGGTTGGAGATCAATGTCAATAATGATTCCCTCTCAGGTGAGGGTGTCAAAGACTATGGTAGTTTATTGTCATACATGAAAAAAGTATGAATAGTTTAGGGTCATATTCATAGATCGATGCTGCATAGTTTAACATCATGTAGCTAAGACGTATTGCTTTGCAGTTTAATGTCTTGTAGTGAGGACAATGGGTGACTTTATAGTTTAATGTCATATATCAAGGACGATGGTGAACCGATGTGAAGATATTGGTTTTGAAGGGGGATTCATGGATCAACATCGTATGAGATGGAGGTGAACTGATGTGAAGATGTTGGTTTTAGGCTTGAACCTCGGGAGGTTGCCTACATACCCAGCCTAGAAAGCAAGGATCAAAGTCTGTGTAGTTCGATTAATAATGAATTGGTGATAAAGTTATACTTGAGGATAACCCGAAGATGATGTTGGGACTTACACGTGGTTAGCAGCCCAGAGAGGGTGTTATGGTTGAATTTTACTCTAAACTCATGTGAGTCATGCTCAGTGTGAGAAACAAGAGGTAACAACAACCCTAACGATTCACAGTTTAGCGTCATGTAGCTATGACATATTTTATTTTAACATCCTGCAGGACATGTGCACAATTTAACGTTATGTAGGACAAAAGGGACACAGTTTAACGTCATGTTAGATGATAGAACACAGTTTAACATCATGTGGGATGATGGAGGGACCATGAAGTTTAAAGTCTTGCAGTAAGGACTAATGGGACTATGTAGTTTAAAGTCTTGCAGTAAGGACTAAAGAGACTATGTAGTTTAAAGTCTTGCACTATGGACTAAAGGGACTATGCAGTTTAAAGTCTTGTAGTAAGGAATAAATATGTATTTGTGTTACACAAAATAATTCTTCAAAAATCTGGCATTGGTTAGAGTCGTGATGAGTTCTCTATCCCTTGAGATTAAAGAATAAGCTCCATTGGAGTATACCTTATGTATTGAGTAAGGTCATTCCCAATTTGACTCAAGATTTGGAGGTTTCTTTCCTAGTATCATTGGAGTTATGAGGACCAATACCAATTCTCCTTTAATGAATGAACGAAGATGAACTTTTTTGTTGAAAGCCCGTGCTATTCGATTCTGATAGACTTCCAAATAGTGCAGGGTGCATAATATTTTTTCATCTAATCGTTCCAATTCATCCAATCGCTTTTGAAATTGTTCATCTATAGTTGACTGATCACAAATGGATACTCTGAGTTAAGGTAATTGAACCTCAATGGGAAAGACTTATTCTGTTCCATATACCAATGAATATGGAGTTGACTGCATAGAAGTGCGGGTGGTGGTTCGATAAGCCCATAAAGCATGAAAAAGTTTACCAGGCCATGATTTATTATCTTTATCCACCATCGTTTATAGAATGTTTAAAAGAGTCTTATTGAAGGCTTCTATTTAGAAATTTCCCACTGCATGATACCGAGATGAATGGTTGGATTTGATGTTGTATTCTTGATACAACTTCCTTACATCAGATGAACAGAAGTTGGTGCCATTGTCCGTCAATATGGTATGAGGGAAACTAAATCTGGTAATGATGTTAGACTTGATTAAGCTAATGATGCCTTTATAACTAACTTCTTTGAGAGGTATTTCCTCTGCCCATTTGGAAAAGAAGTCAGTAGCAGTAAGAATATACTAAAACTACTTGGATATAGCTGGAGGATAAGGTACTACTAGATCCATTCCCCATGTGGCAAATGGCCATGAGTATTTAGCTATATGAAGAAACTCTGGGGGTTGATGAATGAAATTAGAATATACTTGGAAAGAATGAAACTTCTTAGTGAAATAAACACAATCTTGTATCATTTAAGGCCAAAAGTATCCAAGCCTTCGAATTTGATCAGACAGTCTATGTCCAGACTGGTGGGCACCACAGAATCCTGCATGTCATTCTTTCATGATAACCATTTTCTCTTCACCATCAATACATATGAAGATAATTCCATAAAAACCTAACTTATAGAGAATTTTTTCTAGGTGATCTGGGCTATAATAAAGAGTAAAATTGACCACACGTCACCGAAATTGTTCTTTCCCAGCTCTATCAGGTGGGAGTGTCCCATTTTGAAGGTATTCCCTGATAGGTGTCATCCACCCTATAGTATGAACATATGGTTCAGAAATGGGACTAATTTCATTGATTTCCTCTATTCTGATTTGAACATAAGGTGAAACTGTACGATGGCAGGCAATACTAATGATTGTTTCATCCTGGTTTGGATCTGCTAGGGATTTGGCTACATTATCCAGTGCATCAGCTTGGGCATTTTGTGATCGTGGGATATAAGAAAATGTCGATTCCGAAGGAAATTCCGCCATTAACTCTCTGATGTAATCATAAAAGGTATTAACTCTTCTTTTCTAATGGCATAGTCCCCATTGACTTGTTTGATTACCAAGTCTGAATCAACTTTAACCTTTAAGTGATTCATCTGTGCCTGAAGTGCCAACTCCAATCTTACGATGAGATCTTGATATTCTTCTTCATTGTTTGTACCGCCTTTCAACAATAAGAAGGAATAGGGTAGCACTTCCTTTTCTAGGGAAATAAGTATAATTCCTAACCCAACCTTGTTTAATTTAGGATCTTCCATTTTCTTCTCTGTTGGACTTCTGGAAGCACCATCAAAGTACATTTCCCATGTTTTAAGATTATCCTGAATAGAGAATAATTCCTCATCAGGAAGTTTGGTATCTAAAAATGTATCTTCTACTAAAGGGTGTTCAGCAAGGAAATCACCCAGAGCTTGGCCCTTTATTGATTTTTGAGACACATACTGGATATCAAACTACTGCAAAATAACTGCCCACCTTTCCAGACGTCCTGTAAGCATTGGACGACTAAGGATAAATTTGAGCGGGTTATTTCGAGATACCAATTGGACATCATGATGTTACAGGTATTGTCTCAATTTCTGAACTACAAAGATTAATGCTAGGCATCACTTTTCAATACTTTAATATCGAGTTTCTACCTTAAGCATAGTCCAACTAAGATAATAATGGCTGTTTTCATTCTCAACATCATTCTTTTGGGCAAGGAAGGAACCCAATGATCGCTCTAAAGCCATTACATAAAGAATAAGTGGTCTTCCTTCAATAGGTGGCATTAATACCAGTGGACTCAAGAGATATTTCTTGAGAATATCGAATTCTTCTTGACATTCTTCAGTCCACTGGTAAGTGACTCCCTTCTTCATTAATTTGGTGAAGGGTAAACATTTGTGTGCCAGATTGGTGATGAAACACCAAATATAGGCCAAGTTTCCTTGAAGTCCTCTCAATTACTTAAAATTTCGAGGAGGTGACATACCAAGGATTGATTTTGTCTTTTCAGGATCAACTTCGATACCACGATTGCGTACAACAAAGCTGAGAAATTTTCATAAGGTTACCCCAAAAGCACATTTCAAGGGGTTCATCTTCAAATTGTATTGTTGAAGTTTGTGGAATATTATTTCAAAATCATCCAAGTGATTAGAATGTTGTCTGTATTTAACCACCAAATTGTCCACATAACATTCAACAAATTTCCCTAAAAAGGGTTTGAAGATACGGTGCATGGAATATTGATATGTTGCACCTGCATTCTTCAGGCCAAAGGGCATTACCTGATAGAAAAACACACCTTGAGGGGCTATGAAGGCTGTAGATTCTTCATATTCTGGAGCCATTTGGATTTGATTATACCCATAATATCCATCCATGAAGGAAAGTGCTTCATAGATAGCTGTTGCATCAATTAAGAGTTCTATGATCAGAACTGGTAAATCATCCTTGGGACAATGCCGATTAAAATATCTAAAATCAATGAAAACTCTAATTTGTCCATTATTATTTTTAACAGGGACAATATTATCCATCCATTTGGGATATTTAACTTCTCTGAAAAATTTAGCCTTGATAAGATTATCAACTTCAGCTTCAATTTTGGAGGCATAAGTTGGGTGTGTTCTTCTTACGCCTTGCTTGAATCCTCAATGTTGTTATGTAAAACCCAAATGATGAGTAGAAACATCAGGATAAAGCCCTGTCATTTCTGTATAGTTCCAAGAAAATATATCTCAATTTTTATTTAAAAATGAAATATACATTTCTTTCTCTTCAAGAGTCATGGCCGCACTAATTAAAGTGGGGAGTGGATCTTCTTTTGTACCCAGATTTATTTCTCTGAGTTCATCCACAGTGGTAGAGATACCTTCTTCAAATGCTGGAGGAGAATCCCTGAGATCTTCCTCTTCTTCTTCAATATGTATTACTTCTTTTGTTTCTACTTTCATAGTAGATGATGAAGCATAATCTCCATGATCAAGAGAGAAGATAAAATTTGAACATCTTGAATAAAAGGCTACCATTTCTGGCCCTATTAATGATGAAGGGTATTCATTGGGTAATAAAGAGGTGATGATGGATTGAAAATTGAAATCATCGTTCATCTCTGACATTGCTATAACTTCTTCTGGCCTAGTTGATGAAGTATAGAATTGCTGGATTTCAGCGGATGAAATAAAGACATCTCCATTTGAGCTTTCATCATTTCCAGGTGAATCAACAATTTCTACCATGCTGTCTGGCATGGTTGCCGTAATTGACATTATGGAAGTTTCCATAAGAGTATTTGGATTTGGGTCTATCCTGTCAATTTGACTGATAGGAGACACATAATCTATACTCACATGTATGAATTGATTTACTGGAATCTTTTCCAAACCATATGGAGCATTAATTTTGGTAACCTCCTTTGTCATAGATATCTCCTTTCCCTCCATGTGATAGAATTATGCCTCAATGTATTGAGATTCACATGTTTTGAATGGGGATTTATCACCATAAAATGTCCCAATTTGACCATTGAAACAATATTTGAGAGATTGATGGTATGATGAAGGTATAGGCGCATGCTGATGTATCCAAGGTCTTCCAAGCAAAATGTTGAAGGGTGTGTCATGACGAACAACCATGAAAGCTCGTCGGATGTCTACATCATTGACCTTGCTAGATAAATACAAAGGTCTAATATGTCCATGCACAACATTATCTTCATCTTCATCTGTAAAAGATATCACTACATGAAATTCTGCAGGATCATTCTCTATATGGTAGACTTTAGCCACAACAATTTCAGTTTCAAATTTCTGAGGACTTGAGAAAACCTTAATGAGTGCCTCCCAAAGATCCTTCGATAGATTCAAGACATCCATAATTGATAACTTGGATGGTACTTGGGACAAATGTTTCAAGACATCAAACTTTTGGTCCAAAGGTCTGTATTTCCTAATAGGAACTTGTGGTTTTTTTAGGTTCCTTAGAAGTTGATGCTTTGGAAGTAGATGCATCTTGTATCGGGATAGGAGTTGAAAATACTCCTGGATTTGGCAGATTAGACTGACTAGGTCTATTTATTTTCTTAGAGGAAGAAGGTGTAACCTCTAATCGATCTTCCAAAATAACTGTGCTAGGACTGAATCTGCCATGTGTGGAAGAACTTTCGTGTTCTTGTTGAGCCCGCTGAAGGGATTTGCCATGAGTTTTTGCTGCATATACAATTCTAGTAGGGGTAGGATTGGAATAGTGGATTCTGAAATATCCACGTCTTCCCCTGTGTCCTAGACCTCTAAAACTCCCTCTAATTCCTCTATTTGATACAGGGAACTCAGGCTCATCAATATCGAAATTGTGACTACCATACTGATCCGTTAAGTAAATAATGTAAATAGAACCAAAGATCAAATCTTCATTTGACAAAGACTCTACCTGATGAACTATTTCAGTTCGTACCATTTGGTGGGGCGGTGCCCGTTCTTTTGAAGTAGATGGTATAAAATCTGCCAGAGTCAAAGATAATTTAGGCTTTGACATGAACTCATCTTCTTCTGATTTCTCTTCTTTCTTCGAATTATGCCACCTCTTTGAGGATTTTCCTTCTGACGAAGGGAGTTTTTCTATGGTAGAAATAGCAGAAGGCACCATTGGTTTCTTCAATTGCATTCATAAAATGGCATGAGTTCAGTTGATAATTTTCCTGACCATCCAATCATCATATTTCTGCGCATTTTTTCTTTTTAATTCATGCCACTCGCCTTATTCCTCTGGATCTATAGCAGTAACACATGCTACTTGAGCTGAAGAACCTTTCAATTTTACTTTTCCTAAGTCCACCATCTTTTGAAGAAGGTATTTGAAGACAAAATACTCCTGAATGGGATTCCCCAACATCTGATGAAATGAGAAATAGTTGGGAAGGTATTAATCTCCTTACTTGTATGGGCTTTTAGGCCTTGTCAACTGAACCAAGTTATTTTCCAGATCTAAAATGAAGTAACCAGTAACTTGTTCTTTTCGAAAAGAATAAAATTTGTTCTTTAACTCCTCAAATTGCTTCCATCTTTGATCTCTTTGATCATCTTTACGGGACGACCTCTGTTGTTGACGCTCAGGAGGTGGAGCCCTTCGATAAGATGAAGGTTTTGAAGTGGAAGCAGGTACATGTTCATGTTTAAGTTTAATTATAGCAGTCTCTGCTCTCCCCATTCTCTTTCCTAGAGATGTTGGAATTACACAAGTTTTAGCCTTAGTCTCTATAATAGAATCTTTGATCTGTTGAGATATTTAATTAAGGTATCGAAACCCTCCTGTGTATTTCATAGGAATCAACGGTGTGCGTAATTCATCACGCAAATTTTCCACACAGATTGGAAACAACTCTTCTTGAGGGAGTGCTAAGCTTAAGGAATATATTAATACCTTCCAGAGAGAAATGAAATCCGAAACTCTTTCATTTTTCCTTTTATTACAATTTGTAAGATAAAAAACTATCGCCTTTGGTAATTTTGAGATAAATTGAAGAAGGAATCGTTAACAGATATCTTCCCACCTGGTAATTGACCAAGACTGCAAACTTGTATACTAGAAAAAAGCAGGCCCTTGTAATGACTGCACAAAACATCTGAGCTTAACTGATTCTTGTTTTTGAGGAGTTCCCATCATAGGATCACAATGAGAAACAAAATGTGTTAAGTGTTATTTTGGGTCTCCCAAACCATTAAAAATTGGGAATGTGGTATTCGCAGAATTTGATGGGGGAGGAATTGCATCAACCCATTCAGGTTAAGATTTCTTTTCTAGATGAACTTGTTCACGTTTTCCCTCCATAGCTTCCAAACGAGCTGTTAATGACTTAATGTTAGTTATTAACTTTTGAGAAACATCTGGTTGATCTTGGACCTGAGAAGGTGCAATAACTGGAGTTTGGGTAGGTGTGGTGACTGGCACTGCAACTGATGGTAGCACTACCAGTTATTTTTGCGCATGACCCATAGGATTAGACCTATGAGGGTGTACTTGTAAAGGAGGATATTCTTGATCCATCCCAGTAACTGCAACGAATTCCCTTGACTGATTGACTCTAGAACGCTTAGGAGGAACACTACCTTGAAGTAGTTCTGCATTCAATCTCCTTAACTCCTTCATTTATTCCTCTTGTTGTGTGAAACTTTCCTTTAATGAGAGTGATTGGCCTTATCCAGAGGTAGGGTGGGATGTAACCTGAATTTTACCCCTTTCCTTGGCATGTGCCTTTCTGGAGTATGGAAGGCCATTTCCCGAAGGAATATCTTGCCACTAGGCAGCCCTCTGGCTTCTGGTATGCACAACTTATTCATTTATTTCTGTGAGTACAACTTCTTGAATAGAAAATTCTTCATCTGATTCCTCTGAGTGAACCTCATGTTCTGGGGGATCAGTGACAATGACATTGATGAGATTTATCGATGAATAATGCATTGCATCCCTTCTATCGGAATTTCTGTGATACTATCTTCTTCCATGTCCTTTATTAGAAATTACCTTTTTTGAGTTGATCCATCAAGAAATTCTTGATGAACTGTAATTTGGATGGAATCTCCTGATAATTTGGCTATGAGTTCCTCTTGTGGCTTCCTCCCTAATCGAGAGAAAACTAACTTATGTTGAGGAAGAGATTGAGAATTTGAAAAAGTCCCCAGTCCGGTGAACTGGGGTTGTTCCTGCTTCCCCTTCTCAACTCCTTGAATCCCATTTTTTGATCCCAAGGGTTGAGCTAAAAGAGTCCCTAGTCTGGAAAGTTGAGGTGGTTCTTGAGCTGCTACATCTGAAACTTTCTTAAAAGCACTCCTGATCTTGTGGACTTTAGTCCGGAAATTAGCCAGATGCATCATCCGACATCCACTCAAATCACCTAGCTCAAATGACCATTGGATGATTTATAACACTTCTGTCACCTGATGATGTGCATGCTCTAAATGAGAATCCTTTTCAATATTCTCATTTGCTTGATGCAAGATTAATTCAACAACTTGTTCTTTATATTCCTTACTTTGGGAAGAACTAGTTGAGGCCTATTCCTGAGAAAGCCTTTGATTACACACAAAACCAATTGGCTTTGGCCGGCCATGGGCAATAACATTTCATGAGACCACTTTTGGTTGGCTTTGTTGATTGGAGAATACAATGAAATGCAGTTCTCCATGAACACCCCATCCCCTGATATGAATACCAGATAGGGCATTGGTAATTAACTGGTGCAAACTTTTTAGTACGCCAAAGCATGCACGCTGAAGGGCTCTCTACTGCTTTTCAACCTTTGGATATCAGGAAACTGAGAGAGATTCCAAATCAATTTGGTGTTGTAACCATTCTATCATCTTAACATGATTTTCATATTCACCATAAGATAATATTTTCTTTTTTAAGTGACAAAGAGTTTTCTACATGTTGAGATGAATATCATGAATTCAATCTTCCATCAAAATTTCTGGAATATCATACTGAGAGTCAGCCAAAGGCCAAAACATGGTTGGTACTTCACCTTTCACCAGTTTTTTTATCATATTTACCACTTCCTCCTTATCATTTGATGAAGATTATTCTACCTGATTAGACCAAATCTAGTGCTTCTTTGTTGCTTCATCAGATTCAACAAGATTGGTAGAGAATTCATTTATCAAATTAGAATATGAATGACCCAGGGGTGATTTGGATAATGACCTACACCCCATGCTATATTCTTATTGAGAAAGTATTTCACCTACTAGCGGTAAAGCATCATACATGACTGGCTTCACATTTGTAAGTGCCTCAAGATAAGAGGGATTTCTCATTACTCATTTTCCTTTGAAGAATTTTCCAGGAAATGAAAATTACTACTGCGGAGAGGACTTTCACAACTAAATTCATTGTCATGGGTAGGACCACCATGGTGGGTTACAAAAAAAGATGAAACCTTTTTCTCCTTGATCTTCGGGACACACAGAGGGTTATCGTGGATCTCATATGAAGATGATACTTCAAGATCGACCAAACTGTCATGAAGCATGCCTTCATGAGGAAGTTTCTAATGAAGACCTTTGGAATTATTATTGTTATTTCTAGAATTTGAAAATGAAAGAGTAGAATCTTGAGTTTCAACATATAATTGTCTGAGTACATCAAGAACTCCAGCATCAAGAAAGGCCTTATTACAGATTGGCTCTTGATTTCTCGACTGTGCTGGACATGTCTTTTTATTAGACGCCTTATTACTCACTTTGGAAACCACTTTTTGAAAAAAGGTGGTTATTTTGGGTTGGTGTATGTACCTAGTCAGGAGAAATGGCCAGGTTAGGATGATTATCTCCATTCAAATCAGGTGTATGTGCCTGAATTGATTGTCCGTATGACATGGGGGAGTATGCCCCACAACCCTTCTGGACTAGGACAAAGGTGTGTATATGTTCCATAGTGATAGGTTGATGAGTCACTCCATTGATAGGGATAGATTTATGATTCCTTCCCTATGATGCTGCTGAAGTTGTTATAATATTCTGACAGACATCCAGAATATGGGAAGAAATTTTCTTCTGCTCTTTCAGCATTGTCAGAATGTGCTTGGTGACTTCAGCTACCAGAACATGAATATACGTCCATTCCGTATCTGGAGTAGGTGTATATGCCTGCTCCTATCCTCCTTTTCATATCAATGAATTCTGACAGTACTCATGTGTGGGGGTAGAAAATTGTGTCTGTCTCCTACTTGTCATTGGAGATTTCTAATTGACATATCTGGATGCTACCAAATGAGAATATTGGTTAGCCTGATGATTTGTAGGTGTATGTGGCTACTGATTGTTCCCCACCATATTTTATTGGCTAGTTTCTTTAGTTGCAGTCAGACGAGCCTGTTGACTGGCTAATTAATTATAAACAGTTGTATATGCATGCCTATAATACTCCTCCGGAATTTCCTGTCGAAATTGGCATGTTACTGCCATATGAGTGTACTAGGCAGTAACATCATGACAGATGGGTCTATATTCCCGCTCATTGTTTTCCATCAAGTTGTCTTGATGGAATTCTCTGGAGGGGGCATAAGTAAGAACCTGCTCCCTGTTGTCCGAATTTTGCCTTAGGCGGTTTGTCTTGCATGCTCGGGTCTGAGGAACCTAAGCCGAACCCCTAAAGGTGATACCCTCATCATGTTGAGGGTGCACTATTGTACGAGTCTGGTAGTGATTGTTGATGGGATCCCTCAGGAAGGACTCCTGTCTTCTTAAATTAAGGCCTTGAGTGACCTTCTCATTCAACTCCCCATAATATGGGAGGGACTGGTGATTGCGTTCTGGGGAAAATGACCCGAAATGGTTGGAGATGGTGGTCGACACCACCTGCTTCTTGACCACTGGTCATCACTATCCGGAAAACCAGGGTGAATTGTTAACTTGGAGGGCTTGTCGAGTGGCCTCCAGTGTCGGAATGGTACCGTGTTGATGGTATTATTTAACCAATGCATTTGAGACCCAGCGTTTAAGATGCTGAGTAGGTGATGTCGTCCTCAAAGCGGACGAGGATCTAGCAGGAGTAGTGGCCAAGGCATTCACAGGTGTGAACTTTAAAGATGCCATTTCTGTAATGCAGAGAGATCTTGGAAAATAGTGCATGTTTGATATAACAAACATAATCAAGATAAGTTTGGCTAGACTACATCTTCTGGATGAACACATATGTTATTGATTGCTTTGTTGTCCCTCACATTAAGTTAAATAGGGTCCTAAAAAATAAGTAAAACATCATTTAACTTGGTTAAGGATTCATGTCGGGTTCACCATTTTTGTTTCTTATGGAAATGGGGATGAACTTGTTTGTTTAAGGTTAAAACTTTCCAATCGGTTTCTAATGGGTTTATTTGTAGAACCAGAAACATCCAATGATTCTATATCTATTTGGACCTACTTTCCAAAGATAGGTGCCCATTAGTTTTGGACTGATGAGACTTAATAATTTTCATTGGTCGAGAGGATGGGAGTTCAGACTCATCACACCTTTTTGGGGGGAATTATTGTCTACTTTGGGACTCTCTTATAGATTTGAGTTATGTTCGTGAATCCTTATTAATTTACCAAGCATGAAAATGAGTTTTTCCTTTAGACCTTGCAATCAATGATTGATATGTAAGGGATATAGATAATCTTTTATATGTATTTGAGGTTCTTCATCAACAGAGAATCATCCATATGAATTAGTGATTCTTAGTCAATGGTATCTTTCAATACATTATATAGAACTCTATTAGTCATTATGGTGACCATACTGGTTTTAAATCCACTCAGTGGGGTACTTGAAGTTTATTTTCATTCAGAAAGACATGATTTATTTTAGAGTTGGGATCATACCCATAGATGGGCTACCTACGTATCCTTGTTAGAAAAGGAATCAGAACCCATGTAGTTCGAGTGAAGAAGTATGAGGTTTATTCATGATTAATGGATCAAAGAGAGATATCATAATTACTTTTACACTCTAATATCATGTGAGTCATGCTTGGTGTGAGAAACAAGAGGTATTAATAAAACCTAAATATTGTGCCAATAAAGAAGCAATCATAAGAAATGATGTGGGGCTTACATATGTATGACCGCCCAAGTAAATGAAGACAAGGGATTTTAGGAAAAATCCTAAGAGCAGAGTCCATAAAGGTGTTTGTACTTTATGGAGATTTGGGGTTTTAACCCGGGACTTACTCCTGAAAAGGAAGCCAAAAATTTAAGAGGGACTTATGATTGGGTTCTATTCCTGAAAAGGAAGCCCAAATCAAAATAAATTAAGACTGGGGCTTACTCCTAAGGAGGATGCCCAAAGTTTAAAGGAAATTATGATTGGGGCTTACTCCTAAGGAGGATGACCGTGAACAGGGAACTTGAGGCTTACTCCTAAAAAGGATTCCCAGATTAAAATTCTTATCGTCTTAAAGGATGAGGCTGAATGAAGGAAATATCTAACCTTAATGACATAAAGTTATGTAAATCACGAGGTTTTGAGAGATGTTACACATAATTAATTTCAGATAAGGAAGACAACAAAGGAACCATGCTGCAAATGGCTTTGAAGAGGGTTTTGAAGACTAAATATTGAAGAGGAGAGATGAATCTGAGGAAAGGAAGTGAATTGGAAGAAGGTGCACAAGTCCTGGTTTAGCGCACAAGTCCTGGTCATGCAAGTATACTTGCGCGACATTAGTTCACTTGGGCGACGGAGAATCCATGAAGTGATATTTGGGAGACTTTGAATTGGAGCCCTTAGTATCATCCTTAGAGGCTTTTAGATGTGTGGCGCGCAAGTTTCCATGAGAGGGAAAGGAGACACGCAAGTGTCTTCTCTTCCCTTAAGGGCTGGACACTTAGGCGTGCAAGTATTTATGAGTTCTAATACTTATACCTTCTTCTTCATCTTGAGATCTTCCATTATAGGTAAAGAATTACCTTATAAGTGCTTGGAAGACTTCAGACATGGACTTGGGCGACCAGAGTTTGAATCTGAGTTTTGGATTTTTTTCGTCCACGAAATGGGGGGCCCACAGGGGCTATTTATAGGCCATTGAGCACCTTGGGTGAAAAAAGAAAAGGGCGCTCAAGTTACTTGCACGACCCATATGTGGCATGAAAGTGACTTTCAAGACCATAAAGAAACTTGTGCGACCCATACTTAAAAGTTTTCTTGTTCATGCCTTTGTTAATTTTTGATGTTCTTCAAAGGATGACTCTCTTTGTGCTTAAAAAATTTCCCTTTTCCATTCGTTATACTCTGTGATGGAAAGGAGTGTCAACAAATATATGTAATAAAAATTATTTAATGTTCTAGAACTAGTATATATACAAAATATTAATTAATATGACAAAATTAGTTCTTGGTGATCATGAAACACCAAAATAATATAAATGGTTATCATTAACACTTTATCAAATGAATCATCCTCATATATGAAAAAAATGATATATAAGACCATTAGATCTCCTATAAGTTCATTAGTAACATATAAATTCAATTATGGATAACTATTCCCATTTTTCATGACCTTTTTTACATATATATAAGTGAATCAATCATGAAAATAATGGAAATAAACACTCCTAAACAATGAAATTGAATATTATAACTCATAAAAAAGGCCATAAATGAACTTAAGGAAATTAAAATAAATAAAATAAATGTTTAAAGGGTTATTAATTAAATTATTAGTGAATATAATTTCATTATCTAGGACTTTAAGTGCAAGTGCAGAACACTTTTGAACATAAGGTAAGGGTTTCTACCCGAACTTTCATTTTTTATTCAGGTTATGTTTTCTCTCTCTTTACCCAAATGTAATTATTAATTATCTTTATATAATTCTTCTAAATTCTGTGTATATGTTCCAAAATCATTTATCCTGATCATTTCACCATTATTTTATGGGAAATACAGGATTTTATAAGGTTCCCTTCTCAATTATTCCAAATAAGCAAGCCCGATTTAAGGGAACTTCCTAGTTTCTTAACCATTTTCAAGTGAAATCCATAATCTTTTTTAATCCACCATTATTTTTATAAAATTAATCATTTTATCATGAAAAACTACCTTTTTTAATTTATGGTTTTATATAAAAATATGTTTTTTTCTATTTTAAAGACTCCTTAGCATTTTCCCTTAAACCGCACTAAAGAGACACATTTCTAAAGTTTCTCAAATGATATTTTTACATGTTTTCACTTCAGTTAGAAATAATTTATGCCTAAAACATAATTTCATTATCCTTACCTTTTTATAGGATATTAATTTATACAATCTAATTTATGACAAATACAAATGATTTTTCCAAAATAACTCTTCTTTGTAAAGTAAAAATGGTATTTCTCTCAAGAATTCATCAATGATTTTTATTAAAGTATTTTCATCTAATTCAAAAACCTTTTTTTTAATATTATGATTAATTTGTATCTATATTTTATGATATCATCTTCTATATTTTATTAAATGGTTTATGATCAGTTTGACTATGGCTGTGCTATCTAGATACAATTCACCATATTACTCAGAAGGTACGTGATTATGTTTACTAACACTGCATATATATATATATATATATATATGTTGTTTATGCTTCATACCATTCTTATTAGGAATGAATTGGAATTATTATGTGATGTGAGGGGCCCACTATATCCCCTCAATGCATCAGTAGGTCTCATGAGATGAATCATATATAGACTTGGCCAAGGCCTTGCCCATTTATTTTCAAACCTGGATTTGGATGAGCCCATAATCATTTATTTTTAGATATATTGGATGAGTTCTCGATGATATGTTTTAGATGTCAAGAATTATGAATTCCACCATTATGATATTATTTATTGATAAAATAAGTGATTATTCTATTAATTTAATATCTATGGTTAAGTTTAATTCTCATATGATTATTTATAATGAACTATTTAATTAGATTTTATTCATACCATATTATGCTCAAGATTATGTTTCAATGGAATGTATTTTTATTTATTCACCATGAATTATTGTTTATGTTTATTTATGTTATATTCTTCTATATTGGTTATCCTTACGAAGCATATGATCATACCCCTTTTGTGATGTCTTATTTTTCCATTGGATGTGAAGATGTATATTATGAATGACTTGTAGGAATAATCTAAGATATTATAATTGTTTCTAATAGATTTTATATGTTCTATTTAATTTCAAGTTTTAATTTAAAAATTATGTTTGTATCTAGTATTCCAAATATACTAAACTATTAAGTCCTCTGGGATGTGATCTATTGTTCACAGTACCAATGTAATTAAGTATGGAACCGACTCTAGGATATTGGGGTCATGGTCTTTATAGTTAGTATTAAATAAAGTTTAGTAGAAAAATTTGAAACTAGATTTAGAAAAAAAATATTAGGGAACATAACCCTAAGATAGTTTTTGAGGATAATAATAGAAGAACATTCTATAATTTTTGGTATGGTAGATATTATGTGTGTATTCCTAGAAATAAATCCCATTATGAATATTATGAATAGAAGTGGTTCTGGAATTGATGTACCTAGGGGTAATAACTCTGTCAAGGTGTGTTGGACCTAACTCAGCGTAACATGGTACATGAAAATATGCCTTCTTGCACACCTGGTTTAGCAACCCCAGGGGATATGCTTAGGATAATTCACATTTTCTGTGTAAACCATTATGAAGGATTTAAAAGTAAATATGTCCCCAAAGAAGCCATGTTTATAATTATCTGTGCATAAAATTTTCAATTTATGTTAAGTGTTACTACTTTGAAATTATGAATTATGATTAATAATATAATTTATGTATGCCATTGTTTAGAAATGATTCTCAATGGAAGGAATGTAAGTTGTATCAATGCACATATTCCATGTAGGGATTTACCTACTATAAAAGATAATGATATTGAATCAGGATATGCAACTGGAGTTGAGAAATTTATAACTATACTTGTATTGCTAACTCAGGTTATGAATAATAACCTTACCCATATGGAGCATCTTGATCCACAATGTGGAGGCATAATGTTATACTGCTTCATGAGACAACAACCTCCATCTATAAATGGTACTACAAACCCATGTATAGCTGAGTAGTGGATAAGTTACTTAGAAAATATATTTTTCTCTTTGGGAAGTAATGAAAGGGAGAAGGTTGTCATGGTAGTTTATTTTTTATCCAGATATGTAGATCAATGGTGGTCATTACTTCAAAACACAAATGAGGATGGAGAAATTAAAAATATGGAATGAAAGTATCTTAAGGAGATTTTCTTAGAATTTTTTTTCATGAATAGTAAGTGGATATGGAGAGACAATTCTTGAATCTAAGGCAAAAGGAGGATGTGAATGTTACTAAGTATGAATCTAATTTTACAAGAATAGTAATACACGTTTTATATTATGTATGAAATCCAAAGAACAACATTGATCGATTCTTTTATAGGTTAAAACCATTCCTCTGAAGGGAACATGTCTCCCATAATTCCTCATCATACAAAGATATCTTATAATGTGCTATCAATACAGAGAAAAAATTATCTAAGTCTTATAAATTTAAGTGAAAATAAGAGAATAAGAGGGTGGTAGAGAAAATAATGGATAAAGGGAAGAATAAAAAATGGAATTTTCCAATGTGCGATACTTGTGGAGTTAAACACCCTGGTGCCTACTTAAAAGAAAAATGAGTTTTATATGAGTGTGGTGAGAAAGACCATCATGATCATGATTACAAGGGAAAGAAAGAAGCTACCAATGTTTAATGCTACAATTTTAGGGAGATGAGAGACTATTCAAATGATTTTATGAAACGTTAATGAAACATACCTTATAAAAGGTCACAGAATAAAGGACAAGCTTATGTGATCCCAACAGCTGAGGTTGAGGTTCATAATGATGTGGTTGAAGGTAATTTAATCATCTCCTCAAATTTATCCAAATATTTATTTGATTCTGGATCATCTCATTCCTTTATATATTCCTAGTTTTCTTTAAAAATTAGATATTTCCAATTCACCTTAACAAGGGTTTTTTAGTAAAAACTCCAAGTGGAAACCTTATTGAAACAAAGATGTTTCGACAAGTTACTCTTATGACACATAAACATGCTCTAATTGATGATTTTATCATCATACCTATGGATGATTTTGATATAATTATTACAAATATAATGAAAAAAATTATTACAAAGAGAAGGAAATTATGATTCATGATGAAGATATGAAATTTCTTATCTTTAGAGGGGAGACTTCATCATATGAGTCATATCGGGATCCACCTCTAGTAGCTCTTCTAAATGAAATTATTGGGGAGGAAGAGAAAACATCATCTATTATTGATGAAATAAATCTTCAAATTAAAGATGTACCTATTGTGAAAGAATACATTGATGTATTTCTAGAGGATTTACCTGGACATTCTCTAGAGCTGAAAGTTGTGTTATCTATTTATTTAATTCCCATTGAAAGACCTATATCAAAGACTTCTTACAGAATGAACACTATCAAATTAGTGGAACAGAAGAAAAAACTAGAATAATTGAGTGATAATGGATTTATTCACCATAGTGTTTATCCATGGGGACCCCCTATTATATCTATCAAGAATAAAAATGGGTCCATGAGGCTGTGCGCTGACTATAGAGAAATAAATGATATTACAATAAAGAACAAGTATCATCTACCTCGAATTTAATATTTATTTGATCAACTTCACGAAGCTCAATATTTTTCAAAGATTGACCTTCGATCTAGATATCATCAATTTAATGTGAGGAAGGAATATATTCCAAAGATAACATTTTGAACTAGGTATGGAATTATGAGTTTATAGTAATTATATTTGGACTGACTAATACAACCTTTATTTTTATTGATCTAATGAAAAAATTGTTCAAGGAATATCTTGACAATTTTTTTGTGGTATTTATTAATGACATTTTGATATATTAAAAAAGATATAAGGGCCATGAGACTACTTGGGGGTTGTTATAGAGAGTCTTAAAAGAAAAATGTTTTATGGGAAGATTATAAATCATGAATTCTGGATTCAAAAAATTTATTTTATCGGCCATATTATCTCTAAGGATTTAATATAAGTTGACCTTATAAGGAAAAGGTAGTTTAGAAATGGCCTACACTAATGAATATAATTGAGGTACATAGTTTCATTGGTTTAACAGGTTGCTGTCAACATTTCATTCATAATTTTTCCGGATTATCTAACCCATTAACTAATCTTACTCATAAGGGGTTAAGTTCATATGAAAAAAAGAGTGCAAATAATATTTTTAAGAATTGAAGATGAGATTAGTGAATTCTACGATCTTGACTCTCTCCTTCTAAAATGGAGGATTAGTAATTTATAGTGATGCATAAAATAAAATACTTAGTTGTGTACTTATAAAAAATGATACAGTTTTTGCCTATATATTAAGGTAGTTAAAAAATCATGAGTAGAACTATCCAACTCATGATATTGAGTTAACAACTGTAATATTTTCTCTAAAGATATGTAGACACTATATTTATGGTGAAATATGTGAGATATATATAGATTAGAAGAACTTGAAATATATAATCTCATAGAAAGAACTCAACATGAGGAAAAAGAGATGGCTTGAGCTACTCAAGGATTATGATTTTTCAATACATTACCACCTAGGGAAGGCGAATAAGGTTTCAGATGCATTGAGAAGGAAGGATCACAGAGTTCTGAACAAAATGAGGATTGACAAGGACCCTATGTGCATTGATCTAGAAAATATGGATATGGGAATTATCAAGGAATGTGGATAATAATTACTTTTTAAATTGGTTCCCCAACCATCTTTATTAGAAAGGATTAAAAGCTCTCAGTTTGATGATGATAATTTTTAAATTAAAATTAAAGATGTGAATTATGGGAAGTTGGAAGAATTTGTGTATGAGGATAAAATTATGATTTTTTTGAAGAGTCTTTGTGTTCCCTATATACCTGAGCTGAGAAGGGTGTTATTGGATGATGCCCATATCCTAAGTTTCTATATACACCCTAGTATCACTAATATGTATAGATATTTGAAGGATCATTTCTGGTGGGATAATATGAAGTGGGAAATTCTTGATTATGTATCAAGGTGTTTAGTTTGTTAATAAGTGAATGATGAAAGAAAAAATCATAGAGGAGTCATGCAACCTATTCCTATTTTTACATGGAAATGGGATAACATTACTATGTATTTTTTCACTGGATTACCAAAAACTCCAACAAGGAATGATGCAATATTATTAATTGTTGATCAACTTACCAAATCTTTACATTTCCTCACTATAAGGGAGGATTTACTACAGGATCTCCTTTCATTACTCTATATTAATGAAGTTTTAATACTTCATGGAGAACCTATTTTAATTGTGTCTAATCATGATCCATGATTTACACTGAAATTCTAGAAAATTATTCAGAAATATTTATACAATGAGATTCATTTGAGTACAACTTATCACCCTCAAACTGACGGGTAGTCATAAAGGACCCTTAAAACATTATAAGACATGTTGAGATCATGATCACTTGACTTTCAAGGTATGTGGGATAATTATTTACCTTTGGTAGAGTTTTCCTTAGATAATAGTTTCCATTCAAATATTCGAATGGCACCATATGAAGCATTGTATAGAAAATGATATCGTACAATAACTTATTGATATGAGGTTGGTGAAAGGAATATTATTGGCCCTGAACTTGGGGAGAAATCAATGAAAAAGTTAAAGACTATTCAAACCCAAATCAAAGCATCTCAAAGTTGGTAAAAGATCTATGCTGATATTCAAAGAAAGGATTTGAAGTTTCAAGTGGGAGATCATGTTTCTCTGAAAGTATCTCTATGGAAGGGTGTCATAAGGTTCAGTAAGAAATAGAAACTGAGCCCCAGGTACATAGGAACTTTTGAAATCCTGGAGAGAATTGGAGATATGGATTATCATTTGGTGATGGCACCTATCCTTTCTAAAGCAAAAAATTCTTTCGACATCTCTTTGTTAAGAAAATACATGCCAGAACCAACACATGTCCTCACTTATGATGGAATAGAATTGGAGTCTGATTTATCTTATTATGAAGAGCCTAAATTCTTGAAAAAAATAATAGGTTTTGAAGAATTAGATGAATCAGATGGTAAATGTACTTTCAAAAAATCATAAGATTGATGAGGCGATGTGGGAACCAAAGTAAATTATAATGAAGAACTTACCAAATCTTTTTATGAGGGTAAATTCTGGAAATTTTGAGGGTGAAAGTTTTTGAATGAGGGGAGAATGTAACACCTAAATATTTTATGGTATGTATCTTTTAAAATTTAACACCTTAGATAGATTATGATTCACACAACACTGAGTTTAAAACCATAATATACTATTAAATATGACTATTAGAATAACAATGTGACAATTTGGAATAGTAATATGACCAATAGAATATTAAATTCACCTATATAATTATAAATGAAATTTAGGTATCTTATAAATTAAAATATGGTATATTTATAACATGGAATAAGTAAATAAATCTTTTAAAAATGATAAATTAAGTGTTGATATTTTTGTGTAACATAAATATTTATTTACAATTTTATATTTAAAATAACAATTTTAAAGAATATTTATTCTCATAAAATAGATTTATAAATTAATATTTTGTTTTCTTATTATTATAAGATAATTTTATGAGACATTAATGAATTTTTCAAAGTATCATAAAAAAAATTATTATATTAAAATTGGTATTTTTTTGAGTAAACGATGATTTTATTTAAAAATTTAAATTCTCATATTTATAAAATTATTTTCATAAAATTGTGTTCATTTTTGAAATATACACATTGAAAAATGGTTAGGGTTATTTTTTTTTGGTATTTTTCTAAAATAGTTGAATTTTTGATGAATATTGAAATATAGTAATTTACATATTTAACATTTTAACCCAAATACATGAATTAAAACATCATTCATAATTTAATAAACCATTATTTAAAACTCACATGGACTACTTACTGTATTTAGTCATAAGAATCGACACTATTGCTTTTCTTGATCCAAAATAATAAACAAATGAATAAAATAATAAAAAAACACCCATCTCCTCCACTATAAATACCACCCCACCACCTCTTCTCCTCACACATCCAAATCCCTGAAGATTTTACAATTTCTGAACAATACATCTCCTAAAAATCTCCCCCATGTTATGGTCTTGTTGTTATAACCCAAAATAACATTTCAATGTTCCTTAAAGAGGTTCTAAGGAGAGTAATTCACGAGGTAAAATCCCCTTTCATTCTTTTAATTTTCTTTTAATTTGTTTTCTTTTCTTATCCTTTCCGTACCTCCTTTTTCCAAACATGAATGATAACTTCGGTATCTTATATATACTATAATTTTATTATTTTAATAGGATATCCACCATCAATTCCATTCTCTTCCACTTTCTTATTATAAAAATGAAAACATCATCTGTGATGTGTCGATTCACCACCTTTGTGAATGATGATTTTTCATTTTCTAATAGTAGCTTAATGGATGGTCATAAAACCAATTTTATGGTTAAGAAATATTTTAATATATTTAATAATTTTTTTAATATTCTGTAACCAGTATATATACAAAATATTAATTAATATGACAAAATTAGTTCTTAGTGATCAAGAAACACCAAAATAATCTAGACGGTTATCATTAACACTTTATCTAATGAATCATCCTCATATCTAGAAAAAAATGATATAAAATACCATTAAATATTTTTAAAATTCATTATAAACATATATTTTCAATTTTGGATAACTGTTCCCACTTTTCATGATCTTTCATACATGTATACAAGTCAATCAATCATGAAAATCAAGAGAACGAACACTCCTAAACGATGAAATTTAATATTATAACTCATAAAAAAGGACATAAATAAAGTTAATTAAATTAAAATTAATAAAATAAATGTTGAAAGTGTTCTTAATTAAAGTATTAATGAATCTAATTTTATTATCCAGGACTTTAAGTGCAAGTACATAAAACTTTCATACATATGGTAAGGGTTTCACCCTAACTGTCATTTTTCATTTGGGTTACACTTTCTCTCAATTTACCCCAATATAATTATTCATTATATTTATATAATTATTATAATTTATTTCTATATGTTCAAACTCATTTATCTATATCATTTCATCCTTCTTTTATGGGAAACACATGACTTTATAAGGTTCCCTTCTCAGTTATTCCCGATAAGCTAGCCCGATATAAAGGAACTTCCCAGTTTCTTATCCATTTTCAAGTGAAATCCATAATATATTTTAATCCACCATTATTTTTATAAAATTAATCTTTTTTTTATGAAAAAAATACCGTTTTTAATTTATGGGTTTATACAAAAAATTATGCCTTTTTTGTTTTAAAGACTCTTTACTACTTTCCTTTAAACCGCACTAAAGTGGATCATTTCTAAAGTTTCTCAAATGATATTTTTACATATTTTCACTTTAGTTGGAAATAATTTATGCCTCAAACATAATTTTATTTCACTTTCCTTTTATTTATAGTATATACTTTTATATAATCTAATTTTAGTACAAATACACATTATTCTTCTAAAAGAACTCTTCTTTGAAAAGTAAAAGGGTATTTCTTTCAAGAATTACTCAATGATTTTATTAGAGTATTTTCATCTAATTAAACAAAATATTTGGAATATTATGATTAATTTTTACTGATATTTTATGACATCATGTAACATATTTTATTAAAAGGTTTATGATTAGTTTGAATGTGGATGTTCTATCTAGATACCATTCACCATATTACTCAGAATGTTTAGAAATTATGTTTACTGATTGGGGAATGTTATTTACATTATATATATATATATATATGTTGTTTACATTTCACCTAATTCATATAAGGAATGCATTGGACTTAGTAAGTGATGAGCCAATCCCACTATAGCCCCTCGATGCATCAGTAGGTCTCATGAGATGAACCAAATATGGACTTGGTTGAGACCTTGCCCATTTATTTTCAGATATAGATTTGGACAAGGCCTTAACAATTTATTTTCATATATCTTGGATGGGGACACAATAGTATGTCTTGGATGTCCGACATTATGCATTCCATCATTATGATATTAGTAATTTATAATCCTTGTGATTTTCTATTAGTAGAATATCCATGGTTAAGTTTCACTCTCATATGATTATTTATATGGCACTAATTAATCATCTTTTATTATTTCCCTATTATGATCATGATTATGTTTTAATGGAATGTGTTTTTTATTCATTCAGCTTACCTTATTATTTATGTTTATTTATTCCATTTTATGATATATTTATTACCCTTACTGAGCATATGAGCTCACCCATTTTTTATGTTTTATTTTTCCATAGGATACGAATGTATATTATAAATGAATTGAAGGAATAATCTTAAAGATTATGGGTGTTTCTAAAGAAGTATATATTGTATTTCATTTAAAGTTTAAATGTAAAACTTATATTTTTATTTGGTTTTCGAAATATATTAAACTATTTGGTCCTTTGGGATGGAATCTCTTACTCATAGTACTAATGTAATTAAGTAAGGAACCAACTATAGGCTACCGGGGTTGGTTTATTTACATAAATGATGACTGACACAAGTGTTAGGATCTTCCATGTTAGCACCCAAATATTTTTAAGGTGATTATTAGAGGTTTTTGGTGCATGTGTGGATCACCACTAGAGGGAATATACCCTTGATTCTTGTGACACAACATTGGTATAACGTGAAGACATCTATAGATTCATCAAAAAAGAAATAAATTTAATTTAAACTATTTATCTATAAAAATAAATTAATTATAAATTATATGCGACGATCCTTTCTTCTTGGTTCTAATTTAATAGTAAATTAATCTTTGATTTAATTCGATTGGTCCTGTAGTTCTTAATCATGTACAAATCGAATTATTCATCAATTACGATAAAAATCCTAGTTGGATATGCCCAATAGGTGCTTAAACTATTCCTAAAACCTATAGTAACATGGGTAATATAATTTTTATAAAAGAGTATATATACATTGGGTATAATACTAGTAAATATGTTATCAGTTTGGAATTACTAATAAAAAGATAAAGTTTTTTTAGATGAAAAAATATAAAATTTTATTATAATTAATTTATTTAAAATAAATTTAATGATATTGTAATATAATTAAAGTATTATAATTTATTTTTTAAAATACCATTTATTTTAAATATTTTTTTATAAAATATGAATACTGTTTAATTTATTAATTTAAAATAATGACATCAGAAAAATTTAATGATAAAATTCAAGGAAGTATTTGTTAAATATGTTAATAATATCCATGAAATAAATAAATAACTATAAGGTGTAAAGACCCATGTCTTTATGAGTTTGGAAATCATGAAGATTTTAAAAATCTCATTGTTGGTGAGGGATTTTTTTTGAGGAAAAGAATTCAGATCAAGATTCAGAGTGTTGGAACCACCTGGGGAGATTTTTTTTGATGTAGATCAAGGCTTGAGAGGTGTTTTAGGTGCTCTAGTGAATGATGGAATAAATCCAGGTGAACCTACAATGAAATTCCACTATAGGTGATCAACCATGAAGAATACCATGCTATAGAGGACCTCATGGTAGAGGTTGAAATTCTCAATGAGGAGGGAGAAACACTTGGGTTGTCTTCATAGTGCTTGGGTCTTGTCCCTTTCGGAAGTGGGGAGCACTAAAACATGGATCTTGTTTTATTGGAGGGGAAATGCCTATTTTTAGGGAATTTTTTCCTAGGGTTGAGTGTTTTAAAGTGTGTTTCACCAGGTTGAGCTGGTTCCTATGTGTTTTGGATAGGCGTGGTTCTTGGGAAACCCCGCCATGTTGTAGAACCTAAGGGTTGGACATTGTAGTGGTCATTTTAGATGAGGGGTTTACCCTAAAAAATAGGGGTGACTGAAACATTTATGTTGGGTGTTTTAGTGGTGATGGTTTATGATTCATGGGTGTCACTATGGCACCGAGAGTGTAAGGAACATGGGGGTGTTTATCTGGGAAGGGAGAAATTCCCAGGCCCATTCCATGGTGGGACCTATGTGGGACTTTTAATAGGCTCCTAGGGAGTCCCTCCCTATGGTGCTTATCACCGTATGAGGGAGGAGCCGCCCATTTGAAATGGAAAGTGGTGAGGAATCTTCACTGTGGAACTAGGCGTGTCGGGCTCCTTAGGGGATGCCTAGGGGTTCACCATGACATGGTTCATGCTGTGGTGGATTAAAGGGTACGTAATTTTAGTGTTTTTACCACCTTGAACCTCAAAGGTTTTTAATACCTCTTCCCTTATCTTCTCCTCATGCATGCACACTCGATTCCCCTTGGATGTGGGGGTGTTTTAGTGTCATTTCTATAATGATTCAAGGTTATCCTCTCATATTTTATTCCCCATTCATATTCTATTGTATTATCCACTATTTGTTTTGTCTCCAACTGAGGGTTTCATTGATGATTCCATCAGATCATGGTAGAATCATTCTGATATGGTGGGGATTTCACATGGCTTGGCTAGATCATATCCCAAGATAATGTTCAAACACTTTTTCATGAAATTTTGATTGAGGCACATCACCATATGAATTTTATTACACTTTTAAATATAATTTAATTAAATAGTGATTGAATCAATGTCATGTGTTAGGAGTTTTGGCATGGGATGGTTCCAGAATTGTGCTACAAACCTTTCATGGATGGTTGGTTACTGTTTTGGTAAAATGATGTTGCCAAGTAAGTTTTTAAAAATTATTCCTAATTGATTTAAATTTAAATAAATTAAAAATTAGTATACTTAAATTGAATAATTAATTATAAATTGTTTATAATTAATTATTGGGTTTTGTGGATTGAGTTAGGTGCTCAGGATATTGATGTGAGCATGTATGGGACTTGGACAAGCATAGGCAGTGATGGTTGGGCTGTGAATTAAAGAAAATGGATTCAATTGAGTTTGGTGGTCCCTCGAACATACCCCTATGGTAATTTTATTTATTTATTTACATATTATATGTGGTGTCCCCACTGAGGGAGATCAAATTTTTTATTAAAAAATGAATTCTTTTTTAAAATAAAGTGCATGAAAATAGAAAATATGCCAAGGGCTACGAGGAACCCTTATGCACTAGATTGATGACTTAGTTGCTGATGGATGAGGTAGTGATTATAAATATGTTCATTTATACATATGGATCTTGAGGGGTGTGAATTAAATAAAATAAAATTAATTATATATATTGGAACTAGTGATAAGATCCCCTAGTGAATTCCATTTAGTGGTTAGTGATGAATTGAGATGGATGGTATTGGGATTGTCCATGTGGTAACCTTGAGATGCATTAAATCATTTGGTAAATTTTAGTTGATCTTGGGGTGAGTGCACTCCTCCAATGAAATGTGAGTTCTAGGTGGGTATTCCCTAAGTAGACTATGGATGGGTTGGTGAGAGCGTTGGCCCGAGATGACTTCAGAACCAAGATGGGATTTGTGATATCTCTTGAGATGGATGCTAGTGAGTCTTATCCCACGAGGCCATTGAGGCTGTCATGTGATCATGATAGTGTCAAGGGATATTATTCACTCCGATTAATGGGATAGACCCAAGATATGATATTGAGATAGAGGAACCTATACAGGGTGTCTATGTTGTGCTGTGACCTCAAGGATCCCAGTTTTTTCCCTGGTGATGTATTTACCTAGATAGAGTTAGTGTGGGAATGGGTAGTGATCATTTTATCATTCACCTTAGAACCTAAATCGATGATGTGAGATTGAGATATGTATCTTGGTGAGGATATGTTTCATACTTAAGAGGCCAACCACAATCATGTGATATGGGTTTGGGTGATGGAATGACCCTTATGATATATAATTTATAAGATATTATTGGAGGGATTCACTTCCCTTGAGAATTTATGTGGATTTCCTAGGTGGTTACATGGAATTTAGATGTTTGGTTAAAATATAATTTCAAGGGATTGTTTCCTATGATTCTACTATTGATCCTAATAATGAATGAATGCCTTGTTAAATCCCATTGGATTCCACCTTCAGGTGTATATGGAATACCCAGGATGCATGGATTCAACCTTATGTTCTATATGATATCCTTAGAGTTTATATTTGGAATTAGTTGTGCACCTAATACTACTGGATTACCTAGGGTCATCCCCCTAAGAATCGAATATATTCTTGATAATATTGGATTTCCTAGGGTCACCTCCTAGGAACCAATGCTTTCACTTATCACTTTATGGACATGGTAATGGTATTAGTTGGAATAATCATGCGACATTGTTAGAGACACTCTAACACTATCCAAGTTAGGCATAATTGATCTAGGGTTTCATGTTAGAACATGAGGATCGAAAAAGGTTATTTTATTTATGCCTATGTACTTCAAGCTTTTTGTATATTTAATTTGAGCATATCTCATACACATTATCTAAATTTACTATTTATATATGAGACTGCATTATTGGTTACCTACTGATTTGTACTCACACCCTACTCAGGAAACCATGGAACTTCGATACCTGAGCAGATTTTCAATGATCAAAGTTTTTTGTTGGGAAGAAGCTAGATATTTAACCGTTCTACTGGATAGCTTTAATAGAATCAAGAGATGGATGAGGTATAGATTGGGGATCACAATAGTGCCTTGAAATTTTATTTTATTTTATTTTTATTATGATCTATCTAGTGGGAAATTATTCACTATGTGCTAACATGACTATGTGTCTATATGATTTTATGATTATGTATTTAGATTTGATATAACATGTTATTTTTTATTAATTATACATACATTGATGTGTTATTATGGATGTTTTTTAGTTATTTATTCTATTATTATGAACTTTTATATGAGGGTATTTTCTCCTTATGATAACACCCTAGACCCCTACTACTAGTTGGTAGCCTCTGACATATATGGAGGTGCGCTTGAGGTCATGTTGCAACTTCTCTGGTTCGAGCACCACTCGGTGGATACAAAATATTAGATGAAGTTAAAAAGTGGAATGAGATTATTTTTTGTCTTACTGTGTGGGAAGATAATATAAAGGTGATATATTAATGTGTCAGAGCTTGTGATAGACCTTAGACTGATGATTCATGAACACATTTTCTAATGGAAATTCCAGGTTACCAAGGGTATGGGATTGTTTTTCTTTTTTTATCATTTTATAGTTGTATGATTTCACCTAACATGATGCACTTGGATTTTTTATTTTTTATTTATTGGTTTTGGGTTTTGGATCATTGGAAAGATACTTATAGATAGACATCATATTCAACACAAAGGATTGACATGAAATACATGCTCTTGCTTATGATTGATGTAACTGATGATGAGGGTTTATGTGTTTAAAGTTTCAACAACAACAAATATAGTGTTTTACCATATAACGTATTGTTGTAATTATACTTATCCGAACCAAACACTATATATATATATATATTCCTGATGACATGTTATATAGATTCTACAGATAGACGATCCTTGATGCCGACTATTTAGTCCCTCTCATAAGGGATGTGTAGTGAACCTAATTGGTCTTATAAGAATTAATTCCTTGGTGATAAACCCCTTGTGGTTGAATGTGGTACTGGTTTCACTAATTAATGGGTTTCGTTATTTCAAGTTTCAACAATAAACTATATGGTGTTTTCTCATATAACTTCTTGGTGGAATTATACTTAATCAAACCATAAGAATATGAGAAACTCGACACGGACCACCATAGGAATATTTCATTATATATATGTTAAGTTAGATAAGATCATGGTTTTCAAGGTGGTTTTCCCATTTTTATATTCCTGATTAGGATCAATGCTTTAGTAGACTGATGACATGGCATATGGTACCTGATGTATATGTGCATATGACAACCCTAGAGTGGGTGGTTTAGAACATTATTTTCCATGTGATATATATATATATATATATATGAGTATATAGAGGTGTTTCCTATGGGTTAAGACTTATGTTATATATTTTTTATAAGCTAGATGAGAGAGCCTATTACTTTTTAGATATGGCTCATGATATTGGTGAGATGATCATTATAGATGAGATGTGATATGTATGAAGTTAACCTAAGAGAGGGGTTATCCCATGATTTCAAGTTCCTTAGAAATTATAATCATGAGTAGATGCTTTGAGTTTATATTGGTTTATGGGAGGTGCTACCAAGTATTTAGTATAAGCATGGTGATGAATTGGGATTTTATGTTGTAAAGAACTTAGGGTGATTTTGGTATTAAGGTCTATCTTTGGAGGGTAGGATTAGTGGATACCTAGTCCTATTGGTTTTGAGTGTGGTTCACAATTATATAATTGACCATGATCCTAGATGTTCAGTTCTAGGATAGTTAGAGCATAGGTATATACTTGTGGTTCTAGAATGATGATCGGGCCGATGATTGTTCATGCGGTAGAATATGTCATAGGTGAAATGCCTGATTTTGAAGAGGACTACTAAGAGTGATTATAGATTGGTAAGACTATCCATGATGAGAATAGTTGGTGATTTTGGTGCATGATACTAAGCTTTAGATCATGTGACTTGTTGGATCATAAGTTGGGTTGTGAAATTGGGTGGTATAGGAGTATACTGTCATTTTTTTATATATGATCAAGGAAGTACACACTTTCCATGACCATTGTTGTTGAATTATGGATTGGTTAGTGGATACATACGAGTTGAGTATTGATGGTTTTGATAAAATTATTATGGTCATGGTTTCTTGGAGGTTTAATAAAAATTAAATATATCCTTCCTGTAAGAGGTGAAAATAGAGATGGATTAGGGTACCATGGTATGGTTGACCCAAGGGTGTTCCTTGACAAGTAATGTCATGAATGCATGAGGATGGATGTAATAACTCAGATCTTCATTTCAGGTATGGATCTCGATTTCGGGTTGTTTTTTAGGAAAAAGGAATAAATAGGGTTTTTATAAGTACATGTTGTGTACTTCTGAGTACACTCCATGTACCCGGTTGCTATATAAAGCTGTGTAATGGATGTGTAATTCCGAGTACATGGCCATGTGATGACCTTAAGTTGGGGGCTGGTTGAGGCTAATACACAATGTTTAGATTTAATGAACACATCATTTAATTTTATTTTTATTTGATATATCAGTTCGAGGTCACATCTTATATCATAATATGTATTATTCTCCCCTTAGTTCATACAAGAGTGTGACATAATGGCCGAAAAACTCCAAAACCCTCCTATTTATCTGTCTAAGCTCCGATTGAGATGCCTTAGGGTGCGTTGGAATCCAACTGATGAGTTCTCAAAACCCCTAGATTATTTCTTCCCAATTCTTAATCTCTGGCGAGTTATTAAAGGTTGGGTGTTTTTGAACTTTTTATAGATCTATGCCAATATAGGGTGATTCAAGGGTCGACATTCAAGTATATCAATTGTGTGATATCGAGGTAGGTGGTTTGTGCCTTTTGTTCTTCTTATTTGGATTATATATGATAAAAGTGCTGCATACACATGTTTGGGGTATTGCGTGTTTTGAAATTAAACCCTATTTATTACCTATCATGGTTTGGTTGATTGATAAAGGGTAGTTTCATATGCGTGAGGCTAAATACATTGATTATGGGACACCCTGTGGGTGTGTTTCCCTTGATTTACTATTTATGACCATTTGGTCTAGGTTACCCATTAGGCTTGCCTTGTTTTACATGACTTGTTTTGTCAGGATAGAGTTACTGATTATATGAGATTCCTATGATATGCATTGTGGAAGTTTGAACAAGGGGAATTTGACAGTGAGAACTTCTCGAGGTAGGTTCATGTATGTATGTTTTACTATTATGTTGACCTAAAGGTATTGGTTGTGAGAGCTGCTAGGTGGTCATCGACCCAGGGGTTTAGACCGTTATAGTTTCCTAGGTGGTCATTTATAATTTATTGATGCTGTGTTGACCAAGGGTATTGACTGTGAGAGATGCCTAGGAGGTCATTTGTAAATAATTAGTTATAAGTTAGACTAAAGGGGTTAGACCATGAGAGATTCCCAAATGATCATTATTAATTGAATTATCATGTCGAGTGTGAGAGCACACCAAGTTATCATCCACAAAGACTACCAAAAAGGAATCTAAGTAAGGATGGAACACTCGCCTGGTAAAGCCAACATAGTGGTTGATGCGTTGAGTAGGAGAAATCAGATATATGAAGTTTAAAAGGATAACAGTGAGTGGTATCTTATGACTATGTTATCTAAGATGCAGTTGGAGGTTCATGAAAAATGGGGGAAGACATTTATTTCTTCCATATCTATTAATTATACTCTACTGGATCTAGTTCGAATGGGAAAACTATTAGATTCTGATGGTTTGGTCCTACGTGAGAGTGTGTTAGGAGAGGATCCTACTCTCAGGTGGACCATAGGTGAGGATGAGGTTTTGAGTTTTCAGAGGTGCGTATGGGTGTCAACAGATATACACATGGAGTTTTTGTGAGATTTTTATGCCTCCATATGGGCAGTTCATCCTGTTGTCACTAAGATGTATTGAGATCTACATCTTCATTATTGGTGGCCAGACATGATGAGGGATGTAGCCAGTTTTGTTATGAGATGTTCCACTTGTTAGTGGGTGAAGTTAGAGCATCAATGGACACCAGGGATATTATAGAAGTTACCCATTCTTGAGTGGATGTGGAATGATGTCGCGATGGATTTTGTGACATGTTTACCAATGTTTCCTCAAGAAAATGATGTTGTATGAGTTGTTTTTGATAAACTCACGAAGGTTTTACATTTCCTACTGATCAAGGAAACCTTTAGTGTGGATGAGCTTGGAAGGTTTTAAATCTGATAGATAGTATGTTTTCATGGAGTTCCACACTCTATCGCTTTAGTAATGGATACCTAGTTTACTTCTCATGTCTGGTAGGGACTATAGAGGGATTTGGGTACATAGGTACTTATGAGTAAAACTTACCATCCTCAGAAAGATGGATAGTATGAGCACATGATTCAAGTTTTGGATGAAATTCTTTGAGCATGCATCCTAGATTTCATGGGAACTTGGGAGAGACACATACCCCTGGTGGTGTTTTCCTACAACAATAGTTTTCAAGTGATGATTTTAATGGCTCCTTATGAGGTTTTGTACAATTGGATACGCCGATCACCACTATGTTGGCTGGAGGCAAGAAAGGCAGCTATGTTGGGACCTCATCTTTTCTAGGAGACCACTGAGTAGATAGAGTTGATTCAGAAGAGGATGAATACTACACAATATTTATAGAAATCTTATGTTGATTGATGGAGATAACCTCTGGAGTTCGAGGTTGGAGATCATGTTTTCTTATGTGTCACACTGAGGTTGGGAGTCAAGAGTATTAAGAGTCATGTGAAGCTTTAATTGAGATACATTAGGAAATTTGAGGTTTTAGAGAGAGTTAAGCCAGTTGCCTATCAGTTGCAGTTACCTCAGAGGTACTGGGATATGCACAACATCTTTTACGTTTCTCAGCTACGACGTTACTTTTCAGACCCATCTCATGTTTTTCGACCCGAGGAGGTTGAGATGGAGGGGGATGCATCCTTTGAGGAGTACCCTATTCAGATTTTGGATCGTAGCATGAAGGTTATCCATGGATGGTCTATTCCTCTGGTATAGGTGATATGGAAGTATGGGCGAGTGTAGGATGAGACTTGGGAGAGGGAGGCCGACATAGGATCACAGTGGCCAAAGTTATTTGAAGTTTGTTCTTCACCACCCTTAGAAGGGAAATTCATGGATGAATTTATTTAAGGTGGGAATTTTGTAAGAACCCAGATATTCATTTCTTCTATGGATATTAATTTCCAGTTTTTTTTAAGAAAAAAGGAAGAAATAAGGTTTTTCTAAGTACACTCCGTGTACATCAAAGTACACATCGTGTACCTGGTTGCTACATACAAATGTGTACTAGCCGTGTAATGGTCGAGTACATAGCCATGTGATGACTTGGATAACCTGCTTAAGTAGGGGGCCGGTTGAGGTTAATACATAACATGTGCATTTAATGAACACACCATGTACTTTTCTTTTTATTTGATATATCGGTTCGGGGTCGTATCTTATATATGGATAGATCTTCGTCTCCCCTTGGTTCATACAGGAGAGCGACATAATGACTGAAGAACTCGAAACCACTCCCATTTCATTGTCTGAGCTCCGATTGAGATGCTGTTGGGTGCGTTGGAATCCCATTGGTGAGTTCTCAAAACCCCTAGAGTCTTTCTTCCTAATTCTTCCTCTCTCATTAGTTATTAAAGGTTGGATTTTTTTTCATCTTTCTATAGATCTATGCTGATATAGGCCGATTCAAGGGCCGACGTTCAAGTATATCAATTGTATGACATTGAGGTTAGTGGTTTGTGACTTTTTTGTTTTCCTTTGGATTATATATCCTAAAAGTGAAGTATACCCACGTTTTGGGTATTGCATGTTTTAAAATTAAACCCTATTTATTACCTGTTATGGTTTTGTTGATTGATAAATGGTAGTTTCATATTCATGAGGTTAAATACCCTAGTTATAGGACACCCCAAGGGTGAGTTTCCCTTGATTGACTGTTTATGACCGTTTGGTCTAGGTTTCCTATTAGTCTTGCCTTACTTTCCATGCCTTGTTTTTTTAAGATGAAGTTACTGATATATGAGATTCTTGTGATATGCATTGTAGAATTTTTACCAAGGGGAATTTGATTATGAGAGATTCACAAGGTAGGGTCATGTATGTATGTTTTATTTTTATGTTGACTCAAGGGTATTTACTATGAGAGCTACCAGGTATTCATCAACCAGAGGGTTTAGACCATGAGAGCTTCCCAGGTGGTCATTTGTAAATGATTAGTGCTAAGTTAGACTAAAGGGGTTAGATTGTGATTTATTCCCATAGGGTCATTATTAAATGAATTGTTGTATGGTAGACTAGGGGTATTAGACTGTGAAAATTTTCCCTAAGGGTTGTTATTGAATAATTGAATGATTGTGATGAGTCTACCAAGACAAAGCACAAGCTTGGACTCAGTATTACTTGATTTGTTTAGATGGTATTCTAAGACATCTATTTTGTTACTATTACATAGTGGGATATATATAATATGATAGATCCTAAGATTAAATGATTCAAAGGATGAATAATAAATGTAAATGAATGTAATTGAAAACTATAGGATTGTTTACCTTTGAGTACTTCCTAGTTCATTACTTCATTTATGAATATTACTTGCTATATATATTCACTAATATTTAGGCACATATATGTTGGTGGTTGCCTACTGGGATTCATCTCACACCATATTTGATTCATGTTTCGGACCCAAAAATATTATATGGTTATAGGTATAGATAAGGAAAAACACACTTCTTTATTAGGAAATTGATTACTGTTGGAGCTAGAGAGCATGAGACCAAGATGAGGCCTACGATGCTACTAGAATTTACTATTTCTTTTGTACTTTAGTTTTTTTATTTCTTTCCAGCATTGTGACTTGTTGGGATACTTTCTTAGATACATATCCCATGCATCATATATATACTATGGCCTATGTTGGATTTTCTTTCAGTAATCCAATGTTTACTTTTTTTTGTTGGTATTACTGATTTTTCTATTGGTTAAATTTTTTTATTACACTATGTATACTCTGCCAATAAGGGCACAATTTCCTCATTATTATACCTTGGACCTCACTTCTAGTCAAAAGCCTCTGGAGTTTGGGTAAATTCTCTTGAGGTTATGTGACCAACCAGGTTCCGGGCACCCTTGGGCTGCACCCGGATCCAGGACATTACAATGGAACTTATTGAGGTTGTACTTGGGGGGATGTATAAGGGAATCCATATGGTGGGGAGTTCACTACTGTATATTGGAGGGAGTGAACCTTATTATGGGTGTAATTTTTGGAAAGTACTGAGGATGGAATTCCTAGAGTTCTAGGAAGAGGTAGTAGTTGATATTTCACGTTAATGATTTAAAAAGAGAAGGAAAACTACACCCAATGATTATAGTGATAGAGGGATCATGGGATTTGGAGTATAAAACCCTCATGTTATAAGGGATATAGGGTTTATGAGACTGGCCGTTAGATAATAGAGGTGGATTTTGGATGGTAGTGAGATAGTGAATCTAGGTTATTTGGTTCCATGTCAAATACTAGATTTGGGATTCAAATGCAGTATTGATAGAGTCTAGATGTTGGAATTAGAATCAGGATGGATTTTACATGATCTGAGGGTGTGTTTGATTGGTACTGTATATGTAATTGGGGAAGGGGAATTATAAATGATGTGGGTGGTCGGTGATCCAACCATGGAATACACCAAATATAATATTTAGACTTCGGTGTGGGTATTTTAATGATATAGATATGCCTTCAAAAGGTTAAGGTGTCAGGATCTACCAATGTGACAACACATCAGTGAGTGAGGCCAAGTGTTATATAGGAATTTTGGATAAAGTAATACCAACCAATGTTTTTATTTATAATTGTTTGTTATGATATTGTAACCACCTTAACAGGGGGGGTTAAACCATTAGAAATGTGTTTTAGTAGGTGATTTTGATGGAAGAGAATACAATGGATTGAAATTGGTCCTTATGACTTGAGTCTTATAGTGGGAATCACTATGATATCATGGATGAGTTGGTTTAAAACACCATTTTTTATCTAATTATATGGGTATGAGAAGTGTCGTCTTGGTATTGAAGATGAGGATGAGAGGGTGGATTAAATTTTTATGAATAATGTGCCTTATGTTGCAAGTCACACAAAATAATATTAGGTATAATTTTTTATTAGAATGAAATGAGTGGATTATGAATTAATTACTAGGTTCGGTCAACATTAATGTTTGAAGGACCTCCATGGATTCTTGGTGATGAGAGGTGCTATGGCAGGGAGGTTGTAAAGACTTTAATCTATATAAGTTTGGAAATTCCAAAAGTTTTTGAATTTTTAATGATGGTTTGGGGTTAATTTTAAGACCATAATTCAGATTAACATTATAAGTGTTGTAAACCCTTAGGAATATTGATATAGAATTACCCCAAAAGGTGTTTTGGGTTCTCGGGAGGATGAAAAAATGAACCAAGGTGAACCTGCAATAAAATTTCGCTATAGGTGGACCACCATGGGAATAACCATGATGTATTGGACCCCATGGCGGAGGATAAAGTTTATAGTGTAGAGGGAATAATATATGGGTTGTTTTCATGGATCATGTGTCTTATACCTATTGAAAAAATGGATCACAATTACATGGAGCTCACTGTGGTGGTGGGGAAAATGCCTAGGTGGAGGATGTTTTGGCCTAAGGTTGAGAATTTTGGAGAATTTGTCACCTAGATGAGCTAGTGAACTAGTTTTTAGTATATCATGGTTCATGGGAAACCCCAACACACTATAGTTCCTTAGGGTCAAGAATTTTGGTGGACTTTTTGTCCAAGGGGTTTCCCTTATGGGAAACGGGGGCCAAAATGCCCATGTTGGGAATTTTAATTGTCATGGTGCATGAGGACTGGGAATATCCATGATTTTAGGTGTGTGAGGTTCTTGGGGGTGTTTATCAAGGAAGGGTGAAATTACCAAGTACACACAATGGTGGGAACTTAGTGGGTATTTTTAGAGGTCCACATGGAGTTCCTTATGACGGTGCCTATCATGGTAGGAGGGAGGGGACCCTTATTCAAAATAAAAAGTGGAAAGGCACATTATCCATGGACCTAGGAATTTCAATCTCCTCAGGGGATTCCTTGAGGTGCACCATGGAGTAGTTCATGCTATGGTGGCTACTCAAGTATCAAATTTTTGTGGTTTTACCACCTTTCCCCTCTCGATTTTTAATACCTCTTCCCTCCTATTCTCCTTTGTCATGGATGAATAAACTAGAGATGATCTCTCCCTTATTCCCATTTGATATAGAGTGTTTTAGCTTAATTTATTTGGGGACTCAATGTAAGACTCTCCTATTTTTTTCTTTATTCATATTCTATTATACTAGCCATTATTTTCATTATCTACAGGTTAAGGTTTTATTGATGATTCCACTAGAGAATGGTGGAATTATCCCAATATGATGGGGATTTCACATGGAATGGTTAGAGGATATACTAAGATGATGACTACACACATTATCATATCATTTCAGTTGAGTTATATAATAATATTCATATGATTTGGGATTTTTCTTTAATTAATTAACTGGTAATTGAATCAATGTCACATGTTAGTTTTTTTTGTCTTGAGATAGTTCCATAAGTGTTCCACATACCTTCCATGGATGGTTGGTCATAATTTTGGTGTGACAGGATGCCAGATGTGTTTTTAGGCATTATTCATAATTGATTTAAGTTGAAATAAATTATAAAAAATTATAGTTAAATTGAATAATTTGTTATAAATTGTGTATAATTAATTATTTGGCATTATGGATTGAGATAACTTCTCAAGATATTGATTCAAGCATGGAAGGGACTTGGATGAACATATACAATGATGGATGAGATATGGATTAAAGGAAATGGATTCAATTGAGGTATGTGTTCCCTTTAGCATAACCCTATGATAAATTAATTTTATTTATTTACATGTGATACATGGTCTCTCTACTAAGGGTGATAAACCTTTTTTAACAAATTGTTTCTTTATAATGAAATGTATGGAAATGGATGAAGTTCCAAATGCCACAAAAGACCCTTGTACAATGGATTTTTTCCTCAGTCATCAATGGATGAGGCATTGATTATAAATATGTCCCTTGATACGTGTGGTCCTTGAGTGGTGTGAATTAAATAAAATTAATTAAATAAGATGTAGTGACCCTAGCGATAGAATCCCTTAGTGACCTCTAGGTAGAGGTGAGTGATGAATTGATATGGATGGTCTAGGTATTAGACATATGGTAACCTTGATATTCCTTAAAGCCTTCATCCTATTTGATATGATCTTAGGGTGAGTTTTCCTCCCCCATTGAGATGTGAATTCTTGGGTGGGTATGCCCTAATTATACTATGTATAGATTGTGTGAGAGGACTGACTTGAGATAACCTGGGAAGTGAGGTGGGTGATATATCTTATGACTAATTCCAATGAGATTTATCCCATGAGGCTAGTGATTCATGATATAATCATGATAGTTCTTAGGGATACTATACCCTCTGAGTGATCGGCTAGACCTGAGAGATGATATTGATACATAGGAACTCATGTTGGGTGTCTATGCTATTCTATAACCTAGGGGACCCCATTGGGTTCCCTAGTGATGTATTGAACTTGATAAGGTTAGTGTGGGGATGGGTAGTGATGATTTTGGTTTTCACATTATAAATTGAATTAATGATATGATCCTGATATGGATATAGTTATGGGGATTGTTTGGTCACTTGAGAGGCCAAACTAGATTATGTAAGATGGGGTTGGGTGATGGGAAAACCCCTTTGAGATTTGATTTATGAGATATTATAAGAGGTATGGACTTATCTCAAGACTTTAGGTGGAATGACCTAGTGGTTACATAGGATATGAATATCTAGTATAAATGGAAGGATAAGGGTTAGTCACATAGGATTCCAATATTGAGCATGTATGAATACCTTGGGAAAACCCCATGGATTTGGCCTTCGGGTCTATATGCAATGCCTAGGATGCTGGGATTCAACCCTCATGTATATATGATAACTTGATATTTTATCCTTGGAATTATTTATGGACTTGATACTACTATATTTCCTAAGGTCACCCCATATGAATCAGCTTCATTCTTGGTACTATGGGATTATTTAGGAGAACCCCCCTTAGAATTGGTGATTTAACCTATTATTTATAGTCATGAGCCTAGTATTGGTTTTCATGGTTATGTGACATGGTTGGAGATACTCTAACACTGATTAGAGAATTTTTATTTGATCCTAGATGTCAACTTAGAACCATAAGATTGATTGTGGTTATTTTAATTACTGTTATGCACTTTAATCTATTTATACATTTATTTTTAGTGTATAACATGCACATGAACTATATTTACTAGTTATGTACAATACCATGTTGGTAGTGACCTACTAAGTTTTACTCACACCCTACTCAGGTGGCCATGACACTTGGGTACCCAATCAGATCATTACTGATCACAAGTTCAGGTTGGGAAGAGTCATGATATTTGATCATTGAATAGGATATCTTGGATGGATTTAAGTGAAATATGTGGTATGGATTGAGGATAATAGTATAACCTTTCACTTATATTTCATTTATTTGTATTATGATCGGCTCAATGGTTGATTAGTCATTATGAGTTTGAATAACCATGAGTCTATATGACTATATAGTTACACATTTATATTTGATATAACATGTCATGTTTTATTGATTCTATGTACTCTAATGCATTATTATGGATGTTGTTTGGTTATTTCCACCGTTATTGTTAACTTTGATATGGGGGTACAGTCTCCCCAAAGTAACACCCTAGACCCCCACTACTAATTGGAATCCTCTGGAATATAGGGAGGCATACCAGAGGTCAATTCCTGGATTCTTGGGTCTGATCACTGCTTAGTGGCTATATACTAGGGGAGGATGTTACAAAAGGAATACTAATTTAATAATTAATTACTAAAAAAATATTTGTTTTAAAATATTGTTTTTATTATATATTATATGTTTTTATTTAAAAGATAAATTTCTCACATTTAGAGTATTAAATGTAGTGTGTTGTTTATATATATATATATAAACAAATTAATAATCATTTATATATTTATTATAAATTAGAGATAAAGGAATATAAAATCATTTAATTGTAAAAAGAGATATTTTTCAAATAATTTTTTTTTCAATGTGTAATGAATTTCTATCGTAATAAATTAAATTAATTGATAATAAATAATGTTTTTAATTAAATTTATTGGTAATATAATAAGTTAACATTCAACTAGTTTTTATTAAATCACAAGGAATAAGAAAAAATCATTTAATACTTAAAAAAATCATTTTTTAAAAATAGTTTTTTATGCGTTATGTGTTTTTATATTAAAAATAATTTTTATCACTTTTATAAATTGAATAAAATAAAATGGATTCTATATTTTGAATTAGAATATTCAAATTATATACTATGTTTAATTTCATTTTTAGGAATTAAAATAAGTTACCAAGGTAAAAGTTAGTTACTATGTTAAAAGTAAAATGAATATTTTCAAATATTTGTTTTTATAAGTGTTATGTAATTTTATCTAAATAAATTAAATTTATCTATTTTAAATTATGAATCAAGTATAATGTTTAAATATATAAAAAAATAGATTAAAAATCATTTAAATTAATTGATAAAAATTTAAAACTTGAACACTTAATGTTTAAAAATACATTTTTAAACATAAATGGGTTTTTATAAACATCTTATATTTTAATTTAATTTTTTTCCATCACATATTTTTAGTAAAAAAATAATTATAATGGTAAATAATTAAAAAAATTTAAAAGGGGAAAAGAGTTAATTTATTATGGATCAATTTTTTTTTCATTAACATGACTTGTATACCTTATATAATACCTTTTTTAGGTGTGAGATCTAGTCATGAAATTCCCACTAATGTTTCCTCAACCAAATCACCTAACTCCCTTGAGATTCCATCTTTACTCTTTACTTATCTAAAGTTTCTAAGTAAATATCTTTTAGTTTCACCTATAAAATGTTATAACCTATAACCCTTATTAATGAAACTATTATTATAATAAATCTTTAAAACTTGTAAATTTTTCCTCTCCTTGAGTCTTCTCATATATTTTTAAGCCTCTGGTCACAAAAAGGAGTCCAAAGTCCCTCTTTATGTGGGAAGTAATCATGTGAAGGAGTGATTTCATCTAAGTAACTAATGAGTTATTCTTATATAATTTTCATTTAATTACTCACATCCACACAACCGTATAAAAATTTATTAAATATAGAAACAAAACAAAAACAAAAGCAAGGAAACATGATAGGGGAAAGGGATAGGGGCCAAACATGTCATGTGGGTCTAACGTAATAGAGAATAATTGGATTTCCTCTAAATAGGTTCACACACACAAGGGGATGTTAGAACAAACAAGATAAGAAGAAAAACATTCCATCATGGTAATTACTTGAAGTTAGAAAGTCAGAAACTTTATTCCCTTCACGCTATGTGTGAATTAAACCCACCTACATGAATGACATTATAAATATTATATCATCAATGATTAAGAAAACTTAAATTATGGTAATATAATGTAATAATTATGAATTTATGATGTTTTCAAAATTCTATAATTATAATATTATTATTTAACTTACTATTAATATACCACTCTTTATTCGTTAAAAAAATATTAAAATAAGCGTGTTATGGATTTCATCACAAATAACTATACCTGAAACTCCCATGAAACGAGCCTAGAAATTAATAGCTCATTTTTAAACTTGTATTAAATTACCTTAAATATTTTTTATATAATGAAATCATGAACATGTAAGGATGAATGAAACCATTATATGGAAGACCGATAAGGAATGCTTGAAACTACTAATAACTAATTACCAAAATTAACTAAAAATAAGAAATAAATATATAATAAATGGATATAAAAGATTAATATAATTTTTAATATACACAAATAGGTTTCTAAAATAGAATATTAATGAGTCTTTTTTTTATTATACAGGATATTAGAGTTCATCCGACTAAGAGAGAATCCAAGGTAAGGGGTTTGGTTAACTCAATCTCATTTCATTGAGTTATAATATTTATTCTTGAACTTAATTTTTCTATGTTTTGTTTATTCAACCATATTTTTATATTATATTTTATTTCATATTTTTTTAGGATTTAAATTACTTTACCATAGTCACCTTTCCAAATGATTCTTAAAAAATAATGCTGTTTGTAAGGGTTTATTTTCCAAATTTCCCTTCTTTGAGACATGTTTCGTATCATACAACTATTTTATTTTTTATAGTGTATATACTTCATATTTGAAATATTATATAATTATTATATTTATTTTCATGTTATTTATAGTTCCATTTAAATTTATCTCTTTCAATAATTTTTTATTTAGAAGTTACCGAAGCCATATAAGTTTCTTTCCAATTTCATTTTCGAATTGAGATTATATATGTTTGAACTCATATTTTTTTGAAATTATTTGCTATTTTTATCTTAAAACCCATCCATTTTCTTCTAATATATCTATTTTTTGGGGTAACATGTGTTATTTATATTTCAAATCCATCGAGTTCACACCCCGATTGAAAAGATGTTTGTAAGTAGACTTGACCTTATCTCTTCTTTTCAATCGAGAATATTTCTCCTTAATTTCCATATTCTCAATTTCTATATTTTTTTCATTATTATTTTTAAAGATAAATATTTATCATATTTTTACACTAAATATTCCTATTTAAATATTTTTAAAGTAAGTTTTATAACTTTTTCATCAATTTTGGTTTTTCTTCAGTGATTTCTAAAAGGATTTAAAAAAGATTTCTTTTCATATTCATATATTTTATCCCCCAATTTAAATTTATTTACTTGAAATTTATTTCTTTTAATGGCTTCATTATTGGGTATTATTTTAAAGTTATTTTTTTAAAAGTATCCCTTATATAAATTGATTTTTTAATGTGAATTATAACTTAGGGTTTGAATGGAAATGAGAAAAACGTCTCCTGAAAATTATTTTTTGACTTAAGTTCCCTTTTCCTCTCAATATATAAATGATTTATCTATTATGGAGTAATTTTAATGATCAAACTATAAATTATTTTATAATTATTTTATGAGATTTTACTTTTGTATTAACTGATCTAAATATTGATTTCATTTTATGCAACACCATTTGAAAATTTTATGAAACCTATTTTATTTATGTGGTTTTTTATGATATTATGTATGGTTTATATTGGAACACATATTAATGGTTTATCATTTTTTTATGGGTGAGTTCCTATATATACCTATAATTCATTGGTGAAGTTTTATATCCCATCACCTCAAAAAGGATACATGCGAGGTGATCGCATGCCCAAGGGTACACAGGTGGTTAGCCCAATCCCAAATGATACATGAGAGGTTATCCCAATCCCAAGGGTACATATGTGGTTAGCTCAATCCCAAGGGTACATGGGTGGTTCTCTGAAGCATAAAGGGTGTATATGAGGTTATACCAAGCCCAAAAGTACATGGGTGGTTATCCCAAGCCCAGAAAATTACATCAGTGGTTATCCCAAGTCCAAAAAAGTACATCATTGGTTATTGCAAGCCTACTATATTATGGAAAGGCAGTTTTACTTTCCCATTTTTGATTATTCTCTAATTAGATAATGTTCATGCATATTCTATGATCATATTAAAACCATAATTATATATTATAAAATATTCCTATATCATGATCCATGGATAATGATTATTATCTCATGCCTTTTAATTATTATTCCATTGTATATGTTTGATCTTTTGAGGCTATATATCCTTCTTTAATACATTATGGGATTTTTTTGTATTTTATATTGATTTTAATTAGATATTTATCCCCCGATCATGATTACTCACATGATTATGATATAACCTCTTTATGAATCATTGATAGGTTTTTACTTATTGAGAATATGATATGACTCTTTGTTTTGTTTCCCATTTACCAAGGGAATTATATATAGTATTATGTTTTTAAGGAAGTCACATGTGGATAATTTTATGGAATATATTGAAGAAATAATTTTAAATAAGACATATATATATAACTAATATACAAATAAACTAAACTATTGTGTTATGGGATTGTAAATTTATTTATGAGATGTAATTATTAAATAATGGAAATAATGATAAATTAATATATGAATTGTTCATGTTATCTCACTTGGTATTAAATCAAGCATGTAAAGTATGTGTTTTCAGCTCCAAATCTGAGAGTGTGGGTCCATGGAATCTTATTTGGTATCAAAGTTGGGTTTAGATATTTTTTTATGTTAGTTTATGAGGAATAAAAGGATTAAAAAACATTTTTTTAACCAAAAGTGATGTCGAAAGAACCTAAAATTTCATAGGTAGAAATTAAGGTGTCATAATTTTAGACATCTTAGGATTGGTTTGACTTATCATATGATCTCTTACTCTGATTATCATTGCACAATACTCACATTAACCATTTTGGTTTTAATTAATGTATAAAATTAGGAGGAACTGTGTTAACCATGAGTGTGATGGAAAATTTAGGGATTCTCCCAATGAGAAACCAAATGGGATGGGGAATGGTGTTAAAAATATTATATTTATGATTTCCCAGATATATCAAGTTATGATTAATAACCCGAACCCTATAAAACTTCTAAAAATAATAAATAATGTAAAAATGGAGTTCTATGGATGCTCATGTGATAATGACTGTAGGAAAGTAGATTCAACTAATTATGTGTCAAAAATATAGGGATAAACACCACAAGAATTGTATCAAAGGAACTATAAGACGATTCAAGTATGGAAGGATTGATCATAGAGTTGATGATTATCAAAGAAATGAAAAGATTCAAATTAATATAATGGAGGGAATGGAGACCCTAACTAATGCACCATCCACACTTAAATTCTTCAATATTAATAAATTTGGATATTAGGAAAATTGATGCCCCAATCCAAGGGTTATTGAGGATAATAGAGATTACCAACTTACTAGCCTAAAAGATGAAGGGAAGTATTATACAATCAAAACTACTAAAGTAGGACATTTAAATAAAGGGTAAAAGGTAAACTTATTACACACTTAAAAACCTCAAATGTATTATTCTATTTTGGTTCTAACCACTCATTTATATCTAGAAAGTTTTTTACGAGCATCAATTATCCACCCCAATAATTAGTTTATCGATGAGAACTTATAGTGGTATGATTATTTCATCCCAAGTCTATAACTCATTTCTAATATAATTTTGTTGTAATTTTCTTCCTAAAAAATCATAAAACTCTCCATTTAGATGAATTTTATTTAATTTTGGTCATGGATTGGTTCTCTATATATAGATATTATATTAATTTTTGGGATAGGGAAGTCACATTTCACATCCCAAATCAATTCTTTACCATATATTAGTTAAAGGATGACTAAGAACCCCCTATATAAATTACGTTCATTATTTAAGAAATAATATGAAATCATGAGAAATATTAGGATTAAATAGTTAGGGATAAACTTAATATTAAGGATATTCATATTATGAGGGAAAATATTAGTTTCCTAGTACTAAATGAGATAGTGAATTTAATATATCATTTGAAATTATATCTTGATCCATTTAAAATTTATAAATACCCTTAACTACTTTTATCAGTGAGATATAATTAAAATTGTAAGGATGTAATATATTTAAGGGGGAGAATATACCACCTCAGGTATTAGGAAAAATTTTCTTTTACTTAAACTATATTTATATAATTATAAAGTATATTTTTTATTATTTTAAATTAATTAAAATTTATTAGGAAATAAGACATACAAGATATGAATCAGACTAACAACACTTTTTTTCATTTATAGTAGAAAATTAAAAAAAAGTATATGAAACTAAGCATTTCATATCATGGATGATTAAATATATTAAAATTTAATAAATTAAAATGTGAAAATAAACAAAAAATAGTAATATCATTAAAACTAGTAAATCTTATAGATCATTTTCACCCATTAGAACCACTATTAGATAAACTGAACCTATAATGATAAAAAACATCATGAAAGTAGAAATCATGCTGTAAATCCCAAAATGAAAACCATAGGAATCTGAACTATTATTTGAGAGGATATAATGGTATACATTTATAAGATGTAATGGGGGTAATATAGCTGTTATATAGCGATTTTAAATAGGTATATAGGCATTGGGTATAATTCTAATAAATATGTTATCCATTTGGAATTATCAGTATATGGTTAAAGTTTATTTAGATTTCAAAAATATAAATTTTCATTATAAATAATTTATTTAAAATAAATTAAAATATTTTATAATATAATTAGAGGATTCTAATTCATTTTTGAAAATACATTTTATTTTAAATATTTTTTTATAAAGTTCAATTTTTTTAAATTTATTACTTTTAAAGAATGGGAAAAACATTAATGATAAAATTCAAGGATGTATTATTAAAATAACTTAATAACATCCATGAAATAAATAAATTACTATAATGAGAACTAATTTAACAATTCATGGCTAAAAAATGTTTTGTTTGAAAATATTATTTTTATTATATATTGTATGTTTTATTTAAAACCTTAAATTTCTCACATTTGGAATATTAAATGGAATGTGTTTTTACACATATAAATATATGAATAATAATTCATACATTTATTATAAATTAGTTATAAATGAAGATAAAATCATTTAATGTTAAAAAGAGATATTTTTCAAAGAATTATTTTTCTATTTGTAATGAATTTTTATATTACTAAATTAAATTAATAAATAATAAAGAATTATTTTAATGAAATTTATTGATAATATAAAAATTTAACATTAATATAATATTTATTAAATGTCAAGTAATAATAATAAATTTATTTAATTCTTAAAAATGTATTTTTCTAAAAATTGATTTTATGTGTTATGTGCTTTTATATTTAAATAATTTTTTATCAATTTTTAAATTTTAATCGAATAAAATTAATTTTATATTAATCATCATTTTAAAATTATGTAATAAGTATTATTTCATTTTAGGTATAAAAATAAGTTAACCACCATAGTGTAAGTAAAATGGATATTTTCAAATAATTGTTTTTATAAGTGTTGTGCAATTTTTTCTAAATAAATTAAATTTATATATTTTAAATTATGAAACAAATTTAATATTTAAATGTATAAAAAAAATAAACACACATTTAAAATTTTAATTTATTAGAAATAATAATTTGAACACTTAATGTCTAAAAATTATTTTTTTCTATAAAAATATTTTTTATTTACAGATTATGTTTTAATTTAAAAGTTAATTTTCTAATATATAGAAATTAAATTAGATTAAATGGATTTTAAATTTGGAATCATCACTTTGAAATTGGGTAAGAGGGGTGTTATTGAAAATACCCTGACCCTAGTAGTCCAGAGTTAGTGGTTACTTTATTATATTGGTGCTAGATACACACAATCACATCCCAAAGGACCAAATAGTTTAGTATTATTGGAAAAATAGTTATATACTTGAATATGACATTATATTTGAAAATTTAAAATACAAAATTTTATTTTATTAGAGAGAACCATTATTCCGTTTAGCATATCCTTTCATATCAATCATAAAACACTTCTTGAAATTATGGGGAAAGAAAACACAAGAAATGGGTGAGCTCAGATGATCAATAAAGGTATGCATGCAATGGAAGCTATCCTAAATAAATAAGTAATAATCAATATGATAAGGTAAATAAATGAAAAAAAATTCCATTTAATGAATAACTTGAGAACAAATAATAATATGGTAGGAATAAATATTGATCAAATAATTCCATATAACTAATCACATAAGTTTGAATCTTATCCATGGATATCATAAATAATCAAATAATTACTTGGAAATCCATAAATAATATCATAATGAGAGAATTAATAATTATATACATTATGAACATACCATTAAGGTCTTGTTCCAAGACATATTACATAAATAAGTAAGGCCTCAGCCAAATACCCAAGCTAGTTTGTCTTATGAGACCCACCGATGCATCGAGGGGAAATAGCAGGCCCTACCCATCACTTACTTATTCCAATGAATTAATCATATGAAATGAGAGAAACATAATCAACATAAACATTAATAATGAAAAACTAGCATAAGAAATGTTAATAATTTCCCCAATCAATAAACATAATCATAAACCATCCATAGTAATATGGTGAATGATATCAAAATAATACATCCCCAATCAAACTGATCATAAACCATCCAAATAAATAAGTTTTATTTTCTCCTTAAAATATATCAAAAATTTATTATAATTAAAATAATGGTTTTTTTCATTGATTAATGGAAATTCCATAAAAATGTCATTAAAAACATTCTTGAGGAAAATACCCTTTATACTTTGAAAATCACTTTTAAAAGATAACAATTTCTAGAATATTTGAGAAATTTTTTTACTTAAAAATAACCTCATTAAAATTATAAAGGAATATTCAAAACAATGAGTGTTCATGATGGTGGGTAATTCCATACATGCGGTATAAGTTAAAAAACATTATCTCCACACTATTGTAAAAAGGTTAAAAAGAGCATCATTATGAAAATTACAATAAGATTAATTTAAAACCATTTTGTAAAAATTAAAAAATGTGTAAAAATGTCTTAATAAATATTTTTTTGGATTTTAAATACATTTTTTAAAATACTTTTAGAAAAAATGGATATGAAAGAAAATGATTTTTGACCGAATAGAGAATAAAGTATGCTTTTCTTGAAATAATTTCCTCAATAATTTAAGTAAAAAAACAGAAAAAATGGAACTATTACTTGAAACATTCATGAATAAACATAGTATAATAAAATATATTGGTTTAAAGATATAAATATCAAACAATTCCCCTAAGATAGGCTTAAACATAAACAATCCTAAATAATGATTAGATTGTAAAATAAACCCTTACCACTTTGTTAACTTTTGAATAATAAGACCCATGAATGAATAAAATATAACTTTAAATACCATGAAGATAAATATATTCAAGTTATAATATATAAAAGTGAAATTATATTTTCTACACAAAATAAATAATTGGTGAATGTGGTATATGTCTCACAGAAGTAAAAGTGAAATGAGAAACCCTTACATGAGGTCCGATTTTCTTCGTACGTGTATGGAATTCCTATATAATAAATATAGATTTATTATAAATCTATTAAAAAAAATATAATCATATATATTATACCATATATTATTTACTTATTACTTTTTATCACCTGTTTATTTACAATTCCTCGTTAAAATCACTGTTTCGAGTCATAACTTCTTTGTTTATCATATATGTTTTGATTTGGTATTTTTAGTCCTTGTACATTGTTCATTGTTAAAAAATCTATATAATTTTAACCATGATATAAATATAATATATATTCATTATATAATTATTTTTAATATCATATAAAATTTATAGATAGGAAAATGAGTTACATCGTTCAAGGAGAGAGTAGGTCATACATACACATGAACATTGTTTTCATTTTTTGATGGATAGAACATAAGAAATATATGTAATAATTAAACTTTGTACAATAATTATTATATAATATATATAATATATATTTTTTAAATACAAAAATTATTACCATCCAATTCAAAATAATATGAAAAAAGGACCATATCACTTCGTGGAGGTGATAATCCACACATATCCATAGGTGGTGTTATTATTTTCCAACAGATTGAAAGGTAAAAATGTATATATGATATTAAAATTATATAAGTATAATTATTTAATAAACATAATATATAAAAATTAAATACATCATTATATCCATCCATGAGAGACGGTGATAGAAAAATAATTACATCAATTCATGAGGTGGTGGTCAGCTGTACACTTGATCGACAGTTTTGTTTCCCATTTTATGGAAGAGGAGATGAATATAGGTTATTAAATTAACTTAATAAAATCTCAATATATTATAGAAATTTTTTATTATTATTTTATTATATTTTTAGAATATTTTAATGGGGTATAGAAAGAATTAAAATGATGAAGCATGGTTAAGAACTATACCTCTTCTTTGGAGAAACTCTTTCGATTTATACCTAAATCTTCCTAGAATATTTTTCATATCAAACCAAGGAGTCTAGGTAATTTTTAGGGATTTAATTAAATTATTTGGTAAGTTATTTGATTAAATAAAGGGTTCTTTAAGAGTGAATAAAAAGTATAGGGGGTGCCCTTTTATAAGAGGGGGAGATGACACACTTGGGATTTTTGAAAACAATAAATTATACCCACATTTTTCACATAAGGATAAAAAATGCTCATTATAGAATATTATATTATATAATGTCTAAATATGGATATAAAATAATAATTATACAAGTTTTTTGGTCATTTTAACCCTTATCTTCTAAGTTCACCCCCTCGTAAACATGTTTTAACCTTAACCGCGATAATTAATTTTTACTATTTTTAATATTCATTATGATTGATCATTAAGTTGAAAATATTATATAATATTAATTATTATGATTAAAAAAATTTAATTTACGTAATTAGTAGAATTTAAGTTAAAATTAAACCCGTAGACGTGAAAAAAAAAAACTGTTTTCCAAAGGAAAAGATTTCAAAATTATAAATTTTTTTTATATAAAAGCTAAAAATATAATTTATTCCAATAGAATCAATTTGATTAATTATAATATAATTGATCTATAATTAACTTTAAAATAATTTTGCAATAATGTGGAATATGTAAACAATTTAAACAAAAATGTAGTTTTCAATAAAAATCAGTATTTTTTAATATTCATAAAAAATTAATATTTTGAGAAAATTTTCAAAATTTTACTCTAAGATTATTTTTAAATTATGATTTAAAACATTAACTTAAAATTTTCATAAAAGTTTTATTAAATTTTTTAAAATTAATTATAAAATAAGTACACAAAATGGATGTAACTTATTTTTAGAAAAAATAATTTTTTTTGGAAAAAAATTATTATTTTTTTCAAACAATTTATATTTTAATTATAATAAATTAATAACATATAAATTTATTTATACATGTGTAAACCATAAAATTTTCATATTTTTTTATTCCTACTCATATTCTTTTATTTAACATTTAAGTTATAACAATAATATTTAAATATATTTCACGAGTTGTCTAAGTTTGGGGTTGCATGTCTTATATGATATCAAACATAATGTTATTATTTAAAATATTTGGGTGTTACATTATCCCATTTTTTTTAAATTTCATCCTCACAATTTGAACTTCTTCTGAGAAATGAAGGGTTTGATATTTGAAAATACCTTTTTTGAAATCCCACATCGTACAAAGCGTTAATAAAACTTTCTCTTGATAAGAGAGAAAGGGAAGTACGATATAAGATCCCAACCTTTTATGGAGTTGACTTAGCTAGTTTTTAGTTAATCTTTTGTTCTTATTTGAGTAATTTTTTTGGGTTATATTTTGGGGTGTTTTTGGGTATAATTTTGAGAATAATGAAATAAAATGGTTGGGCACGGTTGGTGCAAGGTTATGGAAAACCGTGCGCCCCAACCCAAAAACCCATGCAACCGTATATAGTGGGGATTTGCACAGTTGGAACATGGTTTTTCAAACCATGTACCCTTTTAGTAGTAACCGTTCTCCCCTAAAATAATAGGTCCATGGTTTAGGCACACGGTTAGGGAAAACCACATGGCTTTACCTAGTTAATTATGCGCATGATTTAAGTTGACCCAAATTTAAGTTTTTTAATTACTAAAACCCCCTAACTAATCCCAAATCTACCCCCATTCAACCCTAGGTGGTATTTCATGATTTGGGAGCCTCCAAAATGGATTTTGAGCCTTCCCTACCTTCTTTATTCTCGATTTGAAGCCCAGATCAAAGATCCTCATCCCTCCTGATAAGTGGATCTTATCTCGAAGCTTTCCCATTAATCCTTCTTTATTATATCCTTATTTTGGTGGGTTGTTGTCTACTATTTTATCTAGATTGGATGAATATATGTCTATTGTAACACCCCAACCCCAGAAGACCAGAGTTTTTGCATTATTATGTATCGTTGGCATGATCAAAAAAGATCAAGTCTCGAAATACCGATTAGTTTAGAAGACTTTGAAGAACTAGATACATTCATAAGGTTTAAATTAGATCATAAAATGGAAAAATACACCAACATTGTTTCCATAGACAATAATGAGATCCTATAGAGTATCCCTACAGGTCAGTAATAATATACTTCTTCACATCCTGGGAAAAATAAAACATAGAAAGGGGTGAGATTAGATTCTCAGAAAGGATAAAAATATATCAGAAACTTTCATAAATAAGAATAAACATTTAAGGCAACGTATATAACTAAAACAAAATCCTTTTAAACATAAAATTCAGCATAATATGGTAAATATAAAAATTAAATAATTCTATTTACTTATTCACATGGATATTATACTAGTCGAATAATCACATGCAATATCAATAGCCACTTTCATAATGATGGAATGCATAATGCCAAACTTTCATAACCACATAGTCAAGGACTTGTGCCAAGACTACAAATAATATTGTTTCAAGGCCTTGTGCCAAGACATAGTTTGTATCATGAGACCTACTAATGCATCGAGGATCTATAACGGGATCCACCCATCACTTACTAAGTCCAATGCATTCCTTACATGAAAAGGTTTAAACATAACATAAAAATTCATATTAAAACTAGTATACAAAATGTCAATACTTTATCTGTAAATCATGAATGGTATAAAAATAACACATCCACAGTCAAACATATCAAAAAACCTTCAATACAATATGGAAGTTTTGTATCATAATAAATGAACTTAAAATAAGTTTAAAATACATCAAAGGATGTTGATATAGATGAAAATGATTTGTAAAACTCTTTGAGAGAAATATCCCTTTTTCATAAAAACATTTAAAATTCACACAATTTATAAAGGAATAGATTTAAATATATTTTTTAATCAAATTTTACCATACCACTTTGAAACTTTTTAAAGGAATTAACATTTTAAAAACATTCATGTCCATATAAATAATTCCTTGAAAACCATTTTGAAAACATGGATATTAATGAGAATAATTTAGAAGAATAAATATTTAAAACATTTAAAATGATATTTTAGTTAAAAAATACCTTAAAAATAATCCCTTTTAAAACACTTTTATGAATCATGGACATAGATAATAAATATGTCCCAGTACATACTTACATAAAAACAACCTCAGATAATAAAGAGATTGTGAAATTAACCCTTACCTTGTACTTTTCCTTGGTCGAGGGTAGGTTAACCTCCTATATAATGGTGAAATAATTATTAAATTATGAAATAATCATATACATTAATATGATATTATATATGATCTTTTAATATTGCTTTGTTAATAATATTTTAGTATTATCGTCGTTTCGGGTGTTAACAAATTCATTTTCCTTTATATTATTTATTATGTGAGTCATATTTGTTATGGATGGGGTGTATCTTATTCATATACAGAATTATATTAAGTCTTTAAACATTATTTTTAATCATCAAATGAAAATTATTCTTGAATGGATACGATGGGGAATGAATCTCATCGCGTTCGTGGAGACGGTAATCCGTACGTATGCACAAGCGAGAATATCATTATTTTGATATTAAAATAATATATAATTGGATGTTATATTATATATACAGAATCATTATCATGTTATATTTATCATTTACATCAATTACACATCATTATTATACCAATCCAAATAATAATGTATTGAATAACAATTACACCACGACATGGAGACGGTAAGACGTACATACACACGTATGGTGACATGTCATTCGAAGGATAGATAGAATAATGAATATGTTGTTCCATATTTATAATAACATCACAGTATATAGAAGATACCAGATTTATTATTTTATAATGGAAACAACAAATAAAGAGGAAGTGGAAGAAGAATGGAACTTGGAATAGGTGATGAAATATTTACCTATTCTTTGGGTTCTTTCTTTTGATTTGATAGAAAGGTCTCCTTAGGATGGATTATGACTAAAGGAAGGCCTCTAGGATTAAGGGAGGACAGTTGAGAGGGTATTTGGGCAGGGGTTGGCCGATCCAAATGGCTTTGAAGGTGTGAATTAGAGAGAAGAGGGAGTGCCCTTTTATAAGAAAGGTGAGGGGCACCTAATGAAAAGCTATAAATATTATTTTATAATAAAATCATTTTCTATTTATAATGGCTCCAAAATGGATTATTTAAATAATAATGTGGTTATGGGTCAAAAAAAACTCAACATATAGGTTTTATATAGGTTTGGGTCACTATATTAAATTTATCTTTTAGATTTAACTCTTAGTTAAATAGTTTGACATTTACCATATCTCTTTGTATTTTTATATTATATGGTTAATAAACTTACTATATACTTTAAAGAGAACCTAAATTGGTTCATTAATGATACATATAATATTATTTAAGACCTATTTCCAAACCTTATATTTTTAGGAATAGAATATCAATTAATAATATAATATTTGTTTTAAAAACTCTTTTAAGTCAATTTTGACACTATTTGGTATTTTGTTTTTTCAAAATTCATAAAAGCATTATTATTTAGAAAAACAATTTATCTAACCAACCCTAATATGTCATATTAACCTAGAAAATTATTTTAATTCATAAATATTCACAAATTATATTTATTAGGATATTTATAATATCAATTATTTTAATCATTCATTAATATAATAATTTCTTCATCATCATTGTGTCATAAATAAACTAAGTTATTTAATGTATAAAAAATATAAATAAAATATAATTATTTAGTAAATCCTTTTATCTTTATAATTAATATTTATAGTCAAATTTATCTTATGTATAAACCTATATTAAAAATGTGTTATTTATGAAAACATGAATTTAACACTTTTAACTCTTCTTTAAATTAAATAATAATAAATGTCCTAATCTAATACAAGTGGAGATAAAGGATCATATTTTATTCCTAAGGTTGTTTTTGGTAGAATTAAACTTAACCAATAGAATTAAGACATGTGTTAGGGTAATAATAATATCATTTTTACCTTTAATTACCCTATTTACTTTTAACCGTGGTAAATAAAAGTCAAAATTTACTATTCAAAAAAAATTATTTTTATCTTATTAAACCAAATTTTACTTAATAATATCAACCATGTCTCTCATATTTTTGAAATTCAATTCACAGAAGCGGTAAAATTATGTTTTATGCAAATTTGCAAATGCTCCTTGGAGGTGGGTAAAAGATGGTAAAAAGTTCGATAAAATTTTTATACATCTAAAATTATTATAAAATGACTCCAAAAAATTAAATTGAACTTATATAGGTATTTTTTATCTATTTTTACCTAAAATAAATTTAAATAAAATAAATAATTATTTAAATAAAAGTTTGGTTTTAAACTATAACTCAGTGTTTTCACTATTCATCAAAAATTAAAAGTTTTCAGAAAAATACCCAAAATTCAACCTAAGGTAATTTTGATATTCCAAATTCAAAAATTAATTCTATTTTACAAATTTAAAAACATAGAACTTGCATTAATTAATTTAAAATTAATCCCCATTATCAAAACAAAAAAGCGTATTTTTATGAAATAATAACTATCAAAAGATTGACACTTGTTTATGTCCAATTTCAAAGTGAAATTACTTATAATTGACATCATTGGATTACATGGTAAAAATTTAATCTAATTATACTCCTAAACTATTTAAATGTATAATTCAACACTATAAATTATTTTGATTAAAAAAGTTGTTTTCAGTTAAAATATAACATTTTTCACTATTCACCCAAATATGAAAGTTAGCAGAAAACACAAAAAATTTATTGAAACTAAATTATTTTGTATTGATTCTAAATAAATGTTTATTTTGTCAAATTGAATATATAAAAGTTTTAAATATTGGATTTAGAAAGGGTTCGCCATTAAAAGGCGATAAAATTTTATTTTTTGAAAAATACTTCTTTTATCTAAAAAAGAATGAATTTGTTCTTACATTATGTCCAAGAAACTCATAATATGGATTCTAAAATTATAAGGATTATATAAAGTTAAGAATTCAATTAATACTATTCATAACCACTTTTGAACGACTAGTTTGGTAAGTCGTGGTGCGCTTGAACTCAGTGTTGCATGTAGTGCAAGTTATTGCATTAATTTGAAGAAATAACGTACTATGAAATCTTGGGGGTGTTACATATATTCTCATGGATCTATATCTATATTGAAGAGATATTGAATTTTTATCCTTGATTTAGGGATATATATTTTATTCTCATTCTACACCGTTACCCCGCTAAAATTTGGGGATTTCCATTGGTGAATGTTCTTCATCAAACATGAGGTAGGTGGTCTATAATTATAGTACCATAGTCTTAATTTTATTTAAATTTATGTAATTTTAGAATTTATAGATGATTTTTAGCAATTTTTTTATTTATTAAATTTATCAATTTATAGAATTAATGAATTGAAAGGAATGTGAAATCAGAGATGTTGAGATTGTAGACTTTATGATAATTAATTGTGGAATTAATTATTTGACATTGGGATGGTTTAATTGAGATAATTAATTTTAGAATTAATTATGATATATTGGGGTTATTTATTTGAGATAATTAATTGTAGAATAAATTATGTGATATTGATATTCTTGACTTAAATAATTAATTGATGAATTAATTATGTGTAAAATAATTGAAACATGGTCATTATAAATTGAGAAGTATAAATGGTAACATGTTCATTTTACTTGTGAGTATAGGTATGAGAACATGGTCATTTAATTGAGAATTATAAATGGTAACATGGTCATTGTACTTGTGATTAAAGGAATGAGAATATGGTCATTCTATTGAGAAGTAAGAATGGTAACATAGTCATCTTACTTTTTAATTTAATATTGGTAACATGGGAAATTAAGTATGAACTAAGGAATGGTAATAAAGTAAATCTAATATATGACCTCACTTGGGAATACATCAAGCTCCAGTATGATCCAAAGTAGGTATTGAGATATTATATCACCTTGTAACACTTTTAGCTTCGACATGAGTCGAAGCAGTTTTTAAGATATGATATTTTTTGGGAACGCTTCTGGCTCTGGCATGAGTTGAAGTAGGTGATGAGGTACAAGTGTCCTCTGGAACCTTTGAGTTAATTTGGTTAAGTAAATAATAAATGATAATGTGAAAAAAAATTATTTCTGAATTGTACCTATTTCTTTATAAAACTGCATACACTGTTTGACTGGATTTTTATTAGACACCGTTGGCTGTGGCCTACTAAGTTGTACTCACACCCCACTCAGGCTGCCTGATCGATACCCTAATAGAATTTATTAGTGCAGGACATGTTAAGGGAAAAGGCCCAATTTTAGATGGATGATTTGGGATTGAGCTTGGATGAGGGAAATATACGTATTTTAGGACCCTCTTGGGAGTTGTCAGTGTATTTATGTTTAGTTTTTATTTTAGAAACTTGATAGGTACATTAGCATGACATGTTTTCTTCTTTAGTTGGATATTGTGTTTTCCTACATTGATTATATTGAGATATTTGTATTGTTTATGGTTATATATGATTCTTCTATTTTTTATTATTTTTGTTGTTGTATTACTATGATAAAAGTGGGTATAGTCTCCCAATTATCAACTTATTAGACCCCCACTGCTAGTCGACATCCTATGGCATACGGGGAGGCACACATGAGGTAATATGACTGAACTATTCGAAGCACCGATTTATGGAACCTCAGCCAGGATGTTAAAAAGTGGTATCAGAGTGGTTTTCTTTTCTTTTTTATTTTGTCTTAATATTTTTTGAAAGATAGGAAGGAGACTAGGAAGATTCGGGGCTTGGTTATGATCTTGGTCATGGTACTTGAAAACCGATGTATGGGTGAAAACACAAGTACACAAGGTGGGATTATTATTATTATTGTTTACTATTACAGTTGAATATTATTTCACCTTGGGTGATGCACTTGTTGTGTGATGTGATTTATTTTGAGATTGTTGATACTTGACTCATGGTTCAGGTTGGAATAAGATTTGAGTCTGCATGCATAATTATAGGCACTTAGGATTATTTTGTGAAATGCATCATTTTTGGAATTTATGGGAAAATGAGTTTGGGTAAGTTGTTGAACTTAGACTATTTTTCCTTGATTGTGAAATTAAATTGAAAATGGATCCTAATATGAAATTGAATGTGGTAAAATGATGAAATATGAGAATAAATGGGTGTATAATGTGAAAAATTGAACAATGAAAATGAAAATACCCTTCGATAACCAAGACCTAGGTGTAGGATGGTTAAGATTAGTGTTAGCGCCTAGTTTTGACCACATGGTGAGATTTGGGTGAAAGACATGTTGGACTTGTTATGATTTTTACCTATTATGTAAATGTGTTAAAGTTTTTTTTGAGTCCTAAGACTTGTGTTTGGAATTTTAGAGGGTATGCCTCCATGAAAATGCTTGTTTATAGGATAAATAGGGGGTATGGCTAGGAATGATTCTCTAGTGAAGGAACATGAGGCACCAATCGTGCTCGGTGAGGAAGGAGGATAGAAGTTCTAAGAGAAATTTGTTTTCTTCATGAAATTAATTGGAAGAGACCTAGAGAGGTTTGTGAAGAGAATTTTTGACACGACGAGGGATTTTCATTTATACCATACTCTGAGTTTTACTAGAGAGGGTAGACCTAAGTGAGATGAGTTCTGGGTTGAGTCCATTGAGACAATACTTGACCACTTGGAGACTTTTGTTGAGAGGAGGGTCAAGTTGGATTCTTATTTTCTCTGAGGATCATCAAAATACTAGTGGGATGTTAATGCATAGACTGAAAAAACTATTGGTATGTTATTTAAGGAATTCTTAGGGAGGTTCTTGGAGCACTTCTATCTAGAGACACTATGGAAGGAGATAGAAGTGGAATTCATGTGGCTGACTCAGAGGATCTTGTCCATGATGGATTATGCTAGACGTAATATAGATCTGCATCGCTTTGATCTAGATTTTGTAGGAGATTAAATAGCTACAACGACATTCATTCAGGATAGACTTATGTGTGATATTAAGTACCAAGTTATCCTATTTTGATTAAATAAGTTTTATGAGGTAGTGGATCTAGATCTCATATACAAGGGTAACTTAAAGGTGTATTTTTGTGTTGGATAGATAGTTGCTACTAGATGACCAGGAGTTGCGACTTCTAAGGGTAGGAAGTGGTGTTATGAGAACTTTAGCCAGATCAATGATAATTGGGGTGCACAAACAGAGGGATAAGATGCACATGACCTTACTGGAGTGATATTCCATCAGTATAGTAGGCTAGGAAACTATCGTTGACACTATCATCGACCACCAGTGGAGGTCATGTCTTGCAGTAATATGGGACATATATAGAATTTTTGCAGGACATAGTGATAGAAGATTAGTGATGGGGTATCTAGATAGATTTAGGGCGCGGGAAGGGGATCTTATAAACCTTATCATACTGGTAGCTGTAAAATACTAGCTGAGGTAGTGCAGGTAGAGGATGTGGTGCTTCCAGGAAAGAGCAACCATATTAGAAGAGTGGTTCAACTTCAAGGAGGCAGATGATATCATAGGGGAGAGGGTAATGACAATTACATGTGGTGTATCCTACACTTGTTGATAGTGATGCTGGACCATAAATAGTGTGAGGTACTATTCTTGTAGATTCTATATTATCTAGTGCCTTATTTTATACTAGTTTCTCTCATTCCTTCATATCTGCAAACTTGTTAATAGTTTAAGCTTGGCGCTAGAGTTTGTGAATGGGATAATGATGATATATACACCATTAAGAGTATGGTCTAGAGAAATCTGTTTGTGTAGAGGATGTTCTCTTGAGATCAGGGAGTATCATTTTCTCTGGGATCTCTATATCCTCTAAATTTCAGGCTTCGACCTAATTATGGGAATGGACTAGCTATTCACATACTGAGCCCACATTGATTGTTATCATAGGAGAGTGACCTTTAAGTATTCCAATAGTGACAACTATATTCACCATGGGGAGTGGGATATATAGGCAGGCCGAGTAGGGCCAATCACTCAGCAATTGGGTGAGCTCATATCCTAGTTTTCTAGTCTTTTACAAGATGATAGAGGTGTGAAACTTTATGTTTTTACTGAGGTAGTATAATTGTTTAAGGATAGGTTTCCTGAAGACTTCTTAGGAAAGTAGACTGAGAGAGATGTTGAATTCACTATTGAGATCATGTCGGGGGATGAGATAGTATATATTCCATCATATATAATGGCACCAATGGATCTTCAAGAACTCAAGACTCAGCTGGAGGAATTGGAGGATAATAGATTTATACATCCAAGTACATCGCCTTGGGGATCACATGTGTTGTTTGCAAATAAGGTTGATTGGAATATTATCTTGTGTGTTAATTATCAAAAGTCAAAAAAGATGAATATAATGAACCACTATCCTCTTTCTCAGATCAATAATCTATTTGACTAGTTGAGAGGAACTTGTGTTTTCTCAAATATTGACTTAGGAATAGGGTATCATCAAATTAGAGTTTGGACTTTTGATATACCAAGGACTAATTTTAGAAGTAGGTATGGCCTATATGAGTTTTTCATGATGCCTTTTGGGATGAAAAATTCACCGTAAATATTTATTGACTTAATGAATAGGATCTTCCATCCATACATGGATCAGTTTGTGGTAGTGCTTGTGGATGATATCTTGGTGTACTTTAAGAATCATGACGATCATGCCCAACATCTTGATATCATCCTGATTATTTTGAGAGAGAATAATCTATATGATAATATATTTAAGTTTCAATTTTGAATTGATCATTTACAGTTCTTGGGACACATCATCTCATAGGAAGGCATGTCATTGGACCTAGAGAAGTTTCATGAAATGATTTCATGGGAGCATCCCAAGAAAATATTCAATATTTACAGCTTTCTAGGATTAGATGGATATTATTGGAGATTCATCTAGGACTTTTACCATTTGAAATCACTTCTTTACGACTTGAAAAAGAAGGGGGTAAAGTTTCAATAGTTGGAGGCATGTAAGAATTCCTTCTAGGAGTTGAAGAAGTGTTTGACATAGACACCTATATTGATCCTACCTGAGCTAGTTGAGGAGTAAACAGTGTATTATGATGCTTCTGGGATAGGACTTGGAGCAGTGTTGATGCAAGGAGATCAAGTTGTGGGATATGGGTATCAACAATTGAGTCCATATGAATGTAACTATTCTACACACAATTGTAAGCTAGTAGATGTGGTTTATTATTTAAATTGTTGGAAATATTATCTATTGGGAGAGAAGTTTATAGTGTTAATTGATCAGAAAATCTTAAGGAATATCTTTTCATAGTGTGATTTGAATATTTGATAGTGGATATGGGTTGAATATATGAAAACATATGATTTTGAGAAAGAATATATTCATGGGAAAGGAAACAGTGTCACTGATTATTTGATAAGAAAAACTCAGACTCAGGAAGTCTTGGAGTCTAGTGCTGAGTGGAAGATGATGAGTTTTCTATATGAGATGCGTGTTGTGGTTCTGGAGATTCAGGAGAAGATGACTCTCGTATTAGTTTCAATAGAGTCTACACTTTTGAGACAGATTCAAGATAGGAAGTATGATGACCCATAGTGTTTGACCTTGAGGGAAAGCCTTGAATGTTGGGAGTCACCTTCATATTGGGAATATATGAGGATGATATCATCTACATTATGTATAGGATTTTTGTACCTATGATCATGTGAGAGGATCTCATTGATAAATTTCATGCCTTGAAGTGGGCTGTATATCTATTTGTAACCAAAATGTACCATGACCTATGAAGATAGTTTTGGTGGTTGGGCATGAAAAAGGAGATAACAGGGTTCGTGATGTGATGCTAAACTTGTCTGCAGGTGAAGGTAGAGCATCAATGACATAGAGGTTTTATACAACCATTTCCCATTCTAGAATGTAAGTGGGATGACGTGACAATGGAATTTGTGGTAGGTCTTCTAAATACAATTAGAAATAATTACACTATCTGGGTTATTGTGGATTTACTAAAAAAATTAGCACATTTGTTTCCTATACTAGAGAAATTCTTAGTGGAGCAGCTAGGAGACATGTATGTTCGAGAGATAGTTTATCTACATGAGGTTCCATAGACTATAGTTTCAGATCATGAATCACGTTTCACTTCATGGTTCTAGTAAGGATTATAGAAGGTTCCCAATATACAATTATTATTAAGTACAAACTTCCACCCATAGATAGATGGGGAGTCTGAGTATACCATGCATGCGCATGAGAATATGTTGCGGGCATGTGTTCTTGACTTCAGTGGGTCTTACGATGAACAATTGGATTTAGTGTAGTTTTCCTATAATAATAGTTATTAGGAAACTATGCAGATACCACCATATGATGCTATTTATATTAGGCTATGCAGATCTCCTCTATGCTGGATGGAGGTAGGTGAGTCTAAGTTGTTGGGATTGAGTCTCGTGTAGGAGACATAGAATATTGTACAACTAATTTGAAAAAGTATGGCTATGGATTAGAGTATACATATTTTGTATGATGATAGACTTTGATGAACCCTAGTATTTCTTCGAGTGTCTCTTAGGTTGGGTCACCATAGGATATATAGGTGAGGAAAGTTAGAGCCCAATTTCGTCGGACCGTTTGAGGTTGTGGAGAGAATTGGGTCAATGGCGCACTGATTGGATATTCTATAGAAATGTAGTGCTAAGAATGAAAATTTTCATGTGTCACAGTTATGGAGGTATCACCCAATCCCATCTCATGTGATCGATGTGGATGATGTTGAGGTAGATATGGAGGAATTCTTTGAGGAGCATCTGATGCGAGTGTTGGATCGCAGTGATATAGTGTTTTAGAGAAAGACCGTTGTAGACGCCGGAAAAGTCCGTTGTTCCCAAACGAAGCTCCGGATGCGGGAAGCGAGGTCATATTTGGAGTCGGAAGCCCGTTTTGGAGGGCCCGGAAGCCTTGCGCGGAATTTTGGAGACCCGCGCGCAAAGTTGATGAGCCGCGCGCAAACCTACCGGGATGCGCGCAATGCGCTGGGCCGGCGCGCAATTTTGCGCGCCCGTGGCCCGCGCGACTCCCTTGCGTGCCGGGCCCGATTCCGCGCCCGCGAAGGAAATTCCGCGCCCGCGAACCGGATTCCGCGCCCGGGGTTGCCTATAAATATAAGGCGACCTCCAACGTTTTGAAGGTTGACGGAAGTCGAAAGGTCACTCGTGCGCGCAATCCAACCCCTCCCCCGCGCAATGCCGATCTTCAGGTAACCTCCTTTCTTTCGCGCAAGAAAGCCTCGGGGTTCGCCTTTGCGCGCAATCCCTTGGGCTCCTTTCCTTTGAATAATTCTTCACCCTAAGGCCTTCGCGCGCAAAAGAAGCCTCTTGCGCGCAATTGCCCCCGGGGTGCGCGCAATCCGGCCCGATTGCGCGCACCCCCCCCTTTTCAAAGTGGCCATTCGATTAAAGAATGAGCTGTTGCCCCCGCGCGCTATCTGAAGCCCGGTGCGCGCAATCTCTACCTTCCGCGCGCAAAGCGCTGGCTCAATTGCGCGCCAGCCCGCCCATTTGCGCGCCGACCCGCGGTATTGCGCGCCAAGCTCTTCTTTTGCGCGCAATCCGCCGGGTCGCCCCCTTTGACCCCCTGAGGGTACCCGCCTGCGTGGCGCCCGATGATCCTCATCCCGGGTGCCCGAACCGTGCGTTGTCTTCCCGTGTGGCCCTCTAGGCTCGTGCGAAGTGATACGGACCCATCGGCGGTAGTCTCATCCGAGCTACAAGACGTTAAACTGTTCAGCATTCGTCCTGCAGGACGCTAAACTGTACTTCGTCCGCGCGACAAGACGTTAAACTGACAAGCATCTTCGTCTGCGCGACAAGACGTTAAACTGCCAAGCACCTTCGTCCTCAACACACGACGTTAAACTGTACTTCGTCCGGCAAGAAGTTAAACCGTCCGCTTCGTCCTCAACACACGACGTTAAACTGTACTTCGTCCGGAAAGACGTTAAACCGTCCGCTTCGTCCTCAACACACGATGTTAAACTGTACTTCGTCCGGCAAGACGTTAAACCGTCCACATCACCCGATCCCATGTCTCGCACGCAGGATCCCCCCGGTTTGGATGTGGCCCCCACCCACGCGTCTCTGCAGGGATGTCGGGATTGGAGTGGCCTTCGCCCACAGGGGTAGAGTGTTACAGACAGAACGAACTACGTGGACTTTGATCCCTGTCTTCTAAACATGGTACGTAGGAAGCCTCTCCGAGGTTCAAGCCCACCACCTAGTCATCCCGGTCGTATTCACGTCGGTTCGTCCATCAGTGGACCCCTCCTGGGTTCACACTTGCGTCGATTCACCTATGAATCCGCCCCTGTGGGAGACTGCACATGTATATCTCCATTGTGCTTCCCCACTTCCCTTTTCTCCTTTCAGCGTCCAGCATGACGTGAAACTGTGATCCACCCGGCCGTTCCATCCCCCTCTGTGTGAGGTGGTTCGGTTCAATCCTCCGCCCGGCGGCCTCGACCTCTTCGTGAGTCGGGTTGCCGACGTCCAGCATGACGTTAAACTGTATATTCGAACTACACTGACTTTGATCCGCGCCAACGCGCGGTACGTAGGAAGCCCCTACGAGGTCCAAGCTCTTCACTCCATCATCCATCCTGATCCTTACCCGGGCCGCCACATCCCGGTGGGGTCATGCCACTTCATTCCACTCCACTCAGGAAGCCGCCCATGTGCTGGCCCCAGCGTCGGAGGTTCCCCGCAAGGGGTTCTGTCATCTGATCCACTTCTCGTGTTGATCAGTCCGATGCCGTCCCCGCTGGACGTTAAACTCGCGGCATACCCCGTGTTAAACATGGGAAGCTGAGGAAAACCTCAGGTAACACAGTTCCCCGCACCTAGCGCGGGATGCCTCAGGCCATCACGCCTTCGAGAAGCCCTATTAGGGACGGAAGGCAGACATGCAGAGTTGCAGTGTTAAGACACGCCCCCGACACCCAGAGCCACCTGGTCTCCTCACCGAAGGTTGCTGCCCCGACCAGACTCCTTGGAGCGTCTGGGCGGAAGCAGTGTAATTAACCGGTGTCCATGAAGATATGGCGCCGGGAACGAGATTCACGAACATTCTTAAATCTATGAGGGAGACCCGGATTAGGCAACGAGTTCCGAGGAGACGTCCACGGAAGGAGGAGCCGACATCCCATCATCCCGGTTTCGATCAAGGAGAAGACGCCCCTGAATAAGGGACGAATGCCGCCCGCCCTTGGAAAGCGGGACTGCGGGACCACAAGCCGCGCGCGCCCATCCCCTAGGGTCGACGGGCGCACGCGCGAACGCGTCCTGGCGGAACAGCGTCGGAACAGAAACCCGACGCACATCCGCACCGAAACAGAAAAATGGTGAACCCGACATGAATCTCTTCTCCTCAATACGAAGACCGATGGCTTTCAGAGTTTTTGGAAGACCAGCATGCTGCTCGACCAAGCATTCAACACTGGGGCACGGAACCCGCCAGGGGCTGGGGAAGGGAAATTGGGCACTCCGTCTCACGACGTCGAGGGCCTGGGTTCCCCCCATGGAAGGCGTCGTGGCACTAATGGTTGGTTGTCGATTCCTTTTCCTATCAGTGTTAATGGGTTTTTTCTCCCTGCTTTCAGGAATCAAGTCGCCCAATCCAGTGCCCGATCGCCACCCGCCCACTGGCGCAGGGGTAGGGGAAACACCGACGCGGCTACTCCACGCGGTCCCGCCCGTTCCACAGCCGTCCCAGCAGCCGCAGCTGCGGGGCAACCACGCCCTCTCTCCCCCTCGGAGGTCATCCAGAGAAGGGTGATCAACAACTTGGTGCAGAGATATGAGGAAGAGGGAGTCATCCCCACCAGGGACATGGCTCGCCTAGACCTCGAGGCAGCTGCACCTCGCCACCAACGCCGCCCCCGAGGGCCGCGCAGGGAGGCACCGCTGCCTACCTCGACGTCTAACCGCTTCGGGAGCTTATCCCCGGAGCGCTCTGACAACTCCTTCCCCTATGCGGATGAGGTGGAAGATGTCCGGGACCATCCTATCCGAGATTCTTTCCAGGGATCCGCGATAAGGGCTCCTTTCAGGCCACGACGACACCGCCGCCAGGCCTCTCAAGTCGAAGAACGGGCTCTCCACCTACCCGCGCCGCTCATCCCGACTCGTTTGTCCCGACGCCAACGTCGGGCATGAGCGGAAGAGGATGCCCACCTTGGGGCCCTAGCAACCACGGCCGCGTTGGCTCAAGCCACTGCTGGCTCCAGTCACCAGGCCTCTGCGCATCCTGAGCAGGGGAACTTCTATGCCCGACCTGGATCGAGGCCCCGACCGCCCCAAAGGCAGGTTGGGTTGACTCTCCCGATTGCTGGTACAGGCAGTAGCCACCGCGGACCACCTCGCGGTAGCGCTATTCACCAACAGGGTCTACTCCGTGTGGCCGATCCAAGAGGCATGGGTCACCCCACCTTTCGATCCCGGACCGGAGGCCTGCCCGGAATCATCTCTCCCCGCGTCCCCTTTGATATCTGTCTCGGTGCTCCTCTCACCTTGGTTTCCAGTCCTCTTGGCCCCAACACCAGTGCGGCCGGAGGACGCCAGGATAGAGATCATCCATGCCCCGAAGAACCACCCAGGGGCAGGAAGGCGAGGCGTCGACGCCGAGGGAAGAATGTTATGGAATTCCGGAAAAAGATCCGACCGGTTCGTTTCTCTGATACAGAGGCGGAGTATGATTCGGCGACGGAGCCCTCCCCCCGATCCCGCCAGTTAGGGGAAGGGGTAGGAATGCGGCACGTCAGCCTCATACTTCCCGAGAGCGAGATCGATATGATCCCCGCTTCTCTCCGAAGGTATATCCGGAGTAGTGAGAGCCTGGTAGACCCCCAAGGATCAAGCTTGCGGTTGGTACCAGCCCCTCCGGAAGCACCTTCTGCCTCGATCGAAGAAACCAGAGACTTTTTCTGGGGACCGACGGTCGAACCACGATTTAGTGCACCCTCGGCGAGCACCGATGCTACGGAAGGATGTTCGCTCGCCGGCCCTTCCTATCGTGATGTGGTAGCTAGGGCACCGCCACCCTCAGAGGGCGGCCCGGGATATGGAGGCCAATCGGCCTGCTCGCCGTATTCACCGCCGGCCAGCCCGTCGGCCCGCCTCGGCACCACTGCCGGTTCCCCGTCCATTCCCAGTCATTGAAGAGGACCAAGGAGACCTGGGTCCCGAGTTTGAGTCGTGGAGCTTCTGGACCGTCCTTGTAGAGGGCCACTTCCCTGAGAAGTTTTGGCTAGTCGCAGGACCGGACTTTGATGCACCCGAATCACTCACCCCGGATGAGTTCGAATGCTTCCGCCGAACTCTCCGGGAGACTCACTCCCGTCTTCACCGCCTACAAATGCCATATCCCGGGAGTCAAGTGCACCTGGAGGATATTGGTGAGCAGTGCCATCAAATTGACCTGGCCACGATCCCCGCGGTTCGGCACCCCGGGTCATTTGGGCACCACGAGGCCCTCCAACAACGATGCGTTGAGTGTTTTCAAGTACTCCGCAAGGTTATCGAGGAAGCCACCCCCCACGTGTATATCCGTGGATGGGGGCAGTACGCTGCCCTACGCTTCAGTGCGATTCTCCGACAGCCCGATTTACTGGGTGGCCCTGAGGGTACATCCCCGGGGACGGAAACGGTCAATATGGCTGACCAATCGGGGGAGGGGAATAGCTTGGAACTTCTCGACGGGGGCTCTCCCCCCGAAGACAAGCCATTGTTGGATCCATCGGCGAGAGTTACTCGTCACCAGAGGAACCTCCTGGGTCTCCCCACACCCACTGAAGCACTGACGTTGAGCCGAAACGTCAGCAAAGGTAAAGAGCACGGCGGGGCTATGAAACCCGCCGACCCATCTGCCTCTACACAGAGGGCGGATGAGGATCCCGAGAAGGCTATGCTACGTCAACAGCTCGCCGAGAAGAAGAAGCTAGTTGACCAGCTCCTTGCCGAGCACGCTGCAGAGCAGCGTCCTGACTACGGTGATCCTAGGCCAGGACAGTAGGGACAGGAACAACCACCCCTCGATGAGGCTCTCCCGGGCAACCGTGATTATGCCGTGTTTGCCGACAGGGGAGAGGCCATTGCCTATGGCAAGAGGGCGCGGTATGTTTCACCGCACCCTCCCGAGCGGCGTGACTACCTGAGAGACCCCGCTCGGATTCCTCCCGCTGCCCCAAGGGCCGCTCCGCCCGCCATCCCACGAGCCACCGAGTTCGACGACCCGGTCGACGACCCGATTGAAGGGCCATGCAATGCGCTCGTGGTTAGAGATCCTCGCCAGGACTGGAACCCATGTCCGGACGATCCGATGGCGGAACTCATCGCCCGCTTGGAAGCCTTGGAGACTCGGCAAGTGGCGATCCCACCGGACGGCAAGCCATACCCAGCATGGGTGGATGACATGCCGGCACCTCCGGGATTCGGGAATCCCACCTTCGCCCCCTTCAACGGGACTGGAGATCCGCCACAGCATTTGGCCCATTTCAACTCGAGGTGCGGGCCTATGTTGGGAACTCCGGCGCAGCAGGAGGCCGCTAAGCTTCGCTGCTTTGTCCAGACACTGGAAGGGCCAGCATTTGTCTGGTACAGCCAGCTCCCCGTCGGGTCGATAACTAGCTGGGAGGACCTTCTTAGACAGTTACTCTACCAGTTCAGTTCCACGACCCAGAAGACGAGTATCGCAGACCTCTTCAAGTGCAAACAGAGGCCTGATGAGCGAGTCGTGGATTTCATCGCCCGATGGAAGGGTCTCACGTATTCCCTTGACATGCCATTGACTCAGGAGCAGTTGCTGACAATGTGCGTCAGGAACGTCAAGACCGAGCTGGTCCCTTCCCTGATCACTCAGAATTACCCTGGAGGGTTCAGGGACTTCTCAGACAAAGCTCAACGTTTTGAGGAAGCCCTGCAACAGGCCAGTCAGGCACACCCGCTGCCTCCTATGATTCCTGCAAGGAGAGCCAGCAGGGCTGAGCCCGCTGCTGTTTCCCAGATAGAGGCCCCCAGGCCGTTGGAGCTACTGCCGGCGAGGCCAGCTCCACAGCCTCACAGGAATCTGCCTCCACGGGCTCAGTTCCCGGCCCAGCAACGGCAGCCTCAGAACCGGCCGGCCCCTCCGCGTAATGTACCGCCACAACCCAGACGAGATAATCAGGGTCCACCTCCTCGGCAGGCCCCTCCAGCCCCTCGTCAAGACCACGCTTCCAGGGGCCCGCGATACCTGACTTACTCATTTCACGAGGTTCAGGTCCCCGGTTATTTCTGGAGCGCCCTGGAGCAGAGGATTGTGCGACTGCCTGAGTGTTGGAAGCCAGAGGAAGCACATCTCACGGATAACCCCCGCTACTGCCCTTACCATCGGGCCCTGGGGCACACCATCCGGCGGTGCTACGTGTTTAAGGACTGGCTCCAAGACCAGATTAACAAAAATGTAATCAGGTTGGGCCCAGCTCCAGCACAAGTGGCGGGCGTGTTCGTAGGATCAGATGACGATAGTGGCAATGAGGACGAATGGCAGCTGGTCTCCGACCGCGGATCCCAGAAGTATAAAAACTGGATGGTCCGCAAGACGATCATTCGCACCCATGGAATCATCCGTGAGCGCTTGAATCATCCTGAGCCCCCAGAATTTGCGGGTGCTGCTTCGGCATCGTCATCCCAGCCTGCCTCTTCCGAGAAGAGCAAACGGCGGCGGCGCAAGAAGGAAGAGCGTGCCCCGCCAGTTCCACCACTATCCCGCACTCTCGGCGATTTCATGCCCCCGGAGATGGGGATCCCTCCTCGGATCCGCCCGGTGATGGATGATTCGTCCGATGACAGTATTGGGTACGCTTCAGTTAATACCGTCGAGCTAGTAAATCCCTTTTCAGTTCCCGACGTTGAAGAACACCAGGTGGACCTCCCTAGTGTCCCCGGTCGTCGCCACCGTCGGAGGAACCGCAACAACAGGAGTCGCCGGGGCACAGTAGTTGGTACCTCCAGCCAAGACGTGCACGCCACTGAGACTAGGCAGCAGGCTCAAAACCGAGCTCAGCGTGTGCAGCCCCCCCATCCGGGGATGACGGATTCGCCTCCGCCACGGTTTGTGGTGTGGGACTAGGCAGAACCGTCTCAGCCGCGTCGCGATCAGCTCCGCCCTGCCGCAAGTCCGTCCCGGCCTCCTGACCCCAGTACGATGACTACTTCCCGGGCTTCAACCAATGAACAGTGGGATGCGCCAAGAACCAGTCGGCCGCCGGTCCAATCAGCAAGGCCCGTCATGCCTCCAACCGCAGAGCAACCTCCTGCAACCAGGGGCTCGCGCTTGGCCAAAAAGTATGATGTCCTGAAGCACTTGGCCGACATCCCAGCAAGGCTCTCCATCCTTGAGGCTCTGCGCATGTCATCTGAGATGCGTGATGCACTCGCTGAAGCCCTGAAAAGCCCCCTCCAGTTTGAGACAGAGGTTGCGGCTGCAGAGGCCTTTCACGCCGAAACGATCGAGGACGCCGAATGTCAGGCAGTTATCTCGTTCTCTGGTAAGGATGAAGACCCTCCTATACAGGGGCACATTCGTCCGCTGTATGTTACTGGCCAGTTCAATGGCCTTGAAGTCCGGCGCTGTCTTGTCGACACGGGGTCCGGGATTAACCTGATTCCAACTCGGACGCTCCAGAGATTGGGGTTGTCTGAGGATGACTTGATCCCCTCCGACCTCAGGATGCAGGGGTACGACCGCACCGAGCAAACCCCGGTCGGCAAGATACGCTTGAAGACCCAGTTCGGTGACTTGGTTGCCAACACCGAATTCATGGTAGTCTCTCAAGACACTGCGTACAACGCATTGATGGGCAGGCCATGGCTCCACCTTCATGCGGCGGTTCCCTCATCATACCACCAATGCCTCAAATACTCCCTTAAAGGTCGAGTAGGCGTGCTTCAGGGAGATGCCTCTCCTTTTGCCTCATGTGAAGCCCGCTATCTGGACGCGGACTATTACAAGATCAAGGATAAGCAGATCTTGGCAGGTGAGGTTGAGCCTGTCACTGTTGTAAGTGATCCCTGTGCAAGTTTGGATGGCGCTTACGTCCTCCCGATTCATCGGTTGGACGTGGCCATGGTCTCGACGGCCTGTGAGTCTCCTGATGAGATGACCGCAACCGCCCGTGCCAGCACTAGCGGCCCAGCAGGATCTGGTAGCCCCAATGCAGTTTTCAACGCAGTCTCTCCCATGGAAGATCCCTCCCCGAGTGGAGAGGACGTGGAAGATGCACCCCCAGCCTTTGAGGAGGGCGTCTCCGCCACGGTCGATGAGTTAGTACAGGTGAACCTTGGAACCGAAGCAGATCCAAGACCCACATTGGTCAGTGCCGCCATGCCCTCTGAAGAGCGGCAGCAGTACGTGGACTTCCTCAGACAGCACCGTGATGTGTTCGCTTGGGGCTATGACGAGATGCCGGGGCTAGATCCTCAGGTAGCCGTCCACCGCCTTGGTCTCCCGGCGAACCATCGCGGGTTCAAGCAGCCTCCCAGGAAGATGCACCCATTCCACGGTGCCATGGTTGAGGCCGAAGTTGACAAGATTATCAAAGCCAACTTCGTGAGGGAAGTTCAGTACCCCAAATGGCTGGCCAACATTGTGCTGGTCAGGAAGAAGAACGGGCAGATCAGAGTCTGTATCGACTTCCGCGATCTCAACCGCCACTGTCCGAAGGATGATTTTCCCCTTCCGGTGACAGAACTGTTGATTGACGCCACGGCAGGGTTCCAAGCCCTCTCCTTCATGGATGGATACTCCGGATACAACCAAATCCGGATGGCCCCTGAGGATGAGGAGTTCACTACCTTGAGGGCCCCCCAAGGTATCTTTTGTTACCAGGTCATGCCCTTCGGCCTGAAGAATGCAGGTGCCACCTACCAACGGGCGATGCACCGCATATTCAAGCCAATCCTCGGCACACTGGTGGAATGCTACGTCGACGACTTGGTGGTCAAATCGCACCAGCGTCAGAACCATCTCAAAGATCTTGAGAAAGTGTTCGGCTTCCTCCGGTCTCGCTTCCTGAAGATGAACCCGTTGAAGTGTGCCTTCGGGGTCACCTCCGGAAAGTTCCTTGGATTTGTGGTAAGATACCGGGGTATTGAGATCGACCCGGAGAAGATCAGGGTGATTAGCCAGATGCCTCCCCCAGGTAACATCCGGGAACTGCAAGGGTTCCAAGGCCACTTAGCCTATATACGCCGATTTATCGCGAATCTGGCCGGCAAGTGTAAGCCCTTTTCTCGGCTCATGAAGAAAGGTGCCACCTATGTATGGGATAAAGAGTGTCAGACCGATTTCGAGGAAATCAAGCAGTACCTGCTTCAACCTCCGGTTCTGATGCCGCCTGTATCCGGGAAGCCGCTGGTCCTTTATGTGACCGCCCTGGAATGGTCCCTGGGTGCCCTTCTCGCCCAGAAGAACAACGAGGGAACAGAGAATAGCCTCTATTACCTCAGTCGCATGCTCCTCGATGTGGAAGTCAGGTATTCCCCCATCGAGAAGAGCTGCCTGGCGCTCGTATTTGCCGTACAGAAATTACGGCACTACTTGCAGCACCATGAGGTACAGTTGGTTTCTCGGGTAGACCCGTTGAAATATATTCTGAGCCGGCCTATGTTGACTGGCCATCTAGCGTGGTGGGCTGTGATTCTCCAGCAGTTCGACATCAGGTATGTGTCTCAGAAGGCCATCAAAGGGAAAGCATTGGAAGGCTTTCTGGCTGCTCACCCAACCTCCGCGGATCAGCCGCTGGATCTAGGCTTTCCTGATGAGGCCATTCTCTCGGTCGATCGAGCCGATCCATGCTGGCAGATGCACTTTGACGGTGCCTCCCGGAGCCCCACCGGTAGAAGGCTCGATAATCCTATGCTCAACAGAGTGTTCTTGGGTATCGTCTTCATTACCCCGGAGCAAGACGTGCTGCCATACTCTTTCCTGTTGTCAGAGGGCTGTACCAACAATGAGGCGGAATACCATGCCCTCATCACCGGCCTCGAGTTAGCTCTCGAGATCGACGTGCACCATCTGTGTGTGAAAGGGGACTCTGAGCTGGTCGTTAAGCAGATCAATGGAGACTATGTTTTCAGGAAGCCGGAACTTGTGCCGTTGCTGGAGTGCACCCTCCTTCTGATGGCCCAGTTCCCTTCTCGGACAGAGATTGTCCATATTCCCCGGTCGCAGAACGGTCGAGCAGATGCTTTGGCAAGCCTTGCTGCGTCACTTGCAGAGCCTGAACAGGACAACCTGATCGTCCGCGTGACGCACCGCAGGCTCATCGCTCCCATTATCCCGGAGGGAGATCGCATCCCGTTGGTAAGTAATCTCACCACGGTTGCCCCTATGCCCGGAGCCCCGAGTACCCCAGATATGGCAGTCGAACCAGCCCCTGATTGGAGGACGCCTTTGGTTGAGTACCTCCAACATGGCATTCTCCCCGTCGGATCGGGCCGAGCGCGAGCGAGTTCGATGCCGCGCATCGCAGTTTGTCCTCCAGAGTAGTCCCGACCTGGAGCAGATCCTATATAGACGCAGATTTGATGGTGTTCTCCTCCGTTGCCTTCATGGAGTTGAGATCCCACGAGTCATGCAAGAGTTTCATGCTGGTTCATGCGGTGCCCATCAGACTGGGCCAAAGCTGTCCCACCAGATTCGGAGGTTGGGATACTTCTGGCCCTCCATGATCCATGACTACATCGAGTATGCCAGGAGGTTCCATGCGTGCCAGGTTCATGCGAACTTTGTGCATCGGCCGCCGGAGCTTCTCCATACCACTAGGTATTCTTGGCCCTTTGCAGTCTGGGGGATGGACGTTGTGGGACCTTACCCGCCGGCGACGGCTCGCCAGTGCCGGTTCATTCTGACCGCCACGGACTTCTTCTCCAAATGGGCAGAGGCGATTCCGCTCAGAGAGGTCAAATCCTGTTCGATCGCTGACTTCGTGACCTCCAACATCATTTATCGATTTGGAGTGCCTCACGCTATCCTCACGGATAACGGAGCCAATTTCCGAGTAGCCGAGTTGAATAAGTTGTCCGCCAAGTACAACATTCGCTCGAATCATACATCTCGCTATCATACGCAGGCGAATGGACAGATTGAGGCGTTTAACAAAACCCTCTCTAACATTCTGCAAAAGATGGTTGGTCAGAACAAGAAGAGTTGGCCGGACAAGCTCCCCAATGCCCTCTGGGCTTATCGGACGACGACTCGCAATTCCACCCAGATGACCCCTTATTCCCTGGTGTATGGAGCTGAGGCCGTCCTGCCCATTGAGATCCAGTTACCGTCCTTGCGCACTGCGGTCTACGACCAGCAAGCGCCGGACAGAGCTGCTGAATCCCGTCTAGTCGAGTTGGAAGCACTGGATGAGAATAGACTTCGCGCCTTGCACAACTTGGAGAGGCATCAAAGTAGAATGGCTCGAGCTTTCAATAAGAAGGTTCGCCTCCGCTCCTTCCTGCAGGGTGACCTAGTGCTGGCCCTAAGAGCACCAATGATCCCCGGCAGGAAGCCACCGAAGTTGGAGCCCAAGTGGGAGGGACCTCTTGTCATCCACAAAGTCTATCCCAATGGCGCGTACTCCCTAGAAACTATGGATGGTGAGCGTGTCACTCCTCCCACCAATGCTAGGTTCCTTAAGCAGTACTTTTCCTGAGTGCACTACCTCCAAGCTGCACGACGTTAAACTGCCCAGCACATCGTCCGCGCTGCAAGACGTTAAACTGCCCAGTGTTTCGTCCAACATGACGTTAAACTGTACCACGTCCGTGCTGCAAGACGTTAAACTGCCAAGCATCTTCGTCCTGCATGACGTTAAACTGCCCCTGAAGAACTACGTACGACTTGATTCCCATCCTTATGGGATATGTAGGACCGCCTGAACATTCATGTTTCAGGCCCAGCCCCATCCTTCGGGAATTTCCATCCCATCTCGGGCCCTTGGCCCAGTTGCCTCTGGGTATGCGGCGTATGGTGTGAACGCAGGGCTATTTGCTCGCCACGCTGTACGCCCCCCACGGTTGGGGATGCCTTCCGCTTCCCCTTTCCTTATTCATCCCGTATGACGTTAAACTGCACTTCAAGAACTACGTACGGCTTGATTCCCATCCTTATGGGATACGTAGGACCGCTTGAACATTCATGTTTCAGGCCCAGCCCCATTTCCCAGGAATCTCTATCCCGCGTTGGGCCTCTGGCCCAAGTTCCCCTCCTTTTTGTGCGAGACGTATGGCGTGAGCGGGGGATTATGTCCTCATTCACGTTGGTCTACTGGCCGCGCCATACGCCTCCCCCGTGTGTGAGACTACCTCACACCCCTCATCGTCCTGCATGACGTTAAACTGCACTTCAAGAACTACGTGCGGCTTGATTCCCATCCTTATGGGATACGTAGGACCGCCTGGACACTTGTATCTCAGGTCCAGCCCCGTCTCTTGGTTGATCACGGGGATCTGCTGTCTTTTGGTTGCTCTCAGGATGAGTCCTCCGACCCTTTCCGGTGATCTGTTAACATGTTTTGGGTACTTCGGTCTATGACCAGTGGTGTCGGATTCAATCCCGACAAGTCCTGTGTTGCTTGTCGGGCCGCGCGCTTCCTCTTGTTCGAGCCTTCACTCAAAGGGATCCTCGTTAGCGGTTTGGGTACGATGCCTCAGTGCTCTCCTACCGCTCCGGGTCGATTTACCGGCGGGTCCTGGGCCGCAAATCGATATGAATCCTGCGCTTGAGCGGTTGATGCTCATTTGATTGCCCCGTCCTAGGCTGACGCGATCGGATGTTGTGTTGCGAATATGGTCAGCGACATCCTTGATCGCCATGTCGGCTCTTTCAGGCTCTGAACATTGGTTGCACAGTCCTCATCACACTCCTCCTTTGTGCGTTGTAGTGGAATCTCGACACTCTCTTCATACTGACCTTCAGTACACCTTTACACGTTAGGCAGGCCAACCAGGGTAATGGTGTCTTTCGAGGCTCCCACGATCTGATCACCAAGGATATATGCTGATGTCCTCCCTAAGGGCCATGTGTAGCTGGACCCTCATCCCCATAAGGAGGAAGGAGTCGCCCGAACAATCGCGTTCTGGGCCCAGTATAGCTGGAGGCTAGCATCTCTGCCCCTCGGGTGACGGACATACGCAGGCCCCTATCCCAGGATCCTTCTCCTGGAATCGTGCGTGACCGCAGGGCTGGGTATGTTCCCACCTCCGCTGGGTCCGCCATATCGCAATAAGCGGATTCCTCCATGGTCCGAACCACACGACCTTAAACTGTGTTGTCTGGTCCTACCACACGACCGTAAACTGTGATCGTCTTGGCCGCCCGACGAGAAACGGCACTGCATCATGATGTTCTCCTCAGAGGACACTCACGTTGGGCGCTGGTTACTAACCATGCCATTTGTCAATGCCTTTCATGGCTTGATTATTGTGGCGACGCCGGGGATTTCTTAATCACAGGCATGTCGCTGCACAAAGAAAAACCATCCATCTTTAAGGACAAACAAGAAATATCAAATGCCGCTTCTTCTGGGTGCGAGGGCCAGACCCGCACCCCTCCCCGCGCTGGTGCCCGATTGTGTTGCGCCGCGCTTCCAGAACTACATGTGGCTTGATTCCCATCCTTATGGGATACGTAGGAACGCCCGGATGTTTGAAACTTCGGGTCCAGCCCCCGCCTCTTAGAGATTCCCCCTTCTCTGGGGAATCCGCCGCCTTCAGGTCACCCTCAAGGCGTGTCCCTCGACCCCTTGCAGTGGTCCACTGGTGTCAAGAGTACTCTGGTTTATTTCCAGGAGGGTCAGGTTCAGCTTGGTCAGGTTCCTTCCACTTTTCAGGCTTCGTGCTCCCTTTCATTCGGACCCATCGCCTACGCCCTGGGTGGAGCCCCCGTGATCAGTCTGGACACAATGCCTCAGAGCTCTCCCACCGACTCGGGCTGGTGCCCCCAAGGGCCTCGGGCAGCAAATCGATATGAATCCTGCGCTTGAGCGGTTGATGCTCGTTTGCTGCCTCATTCCATCAACGGTCAATACGATATTGATGCTGTTTTTCCGCCACGGTCGGCAGTACTCCCATATCGTTACGCCGGTGCCCCCAGTCCTTGAGTGAATGGCCGCATGATTCACATTACATTTTCCACCTCCCATTCTGACCAGGCGAAACCTCGACACTCTTGACGCTATCCCTCAGTGCATCTTCGCATATCCAGGGGATAGGACCACGATGTGGCGTACTTTGAGGTTCTTATGGTCCGAGCTCTAAGACTTTAAACTAAGATCTGCTCCTATGGTCCGAGCTCTAAGACCTTAAACTAAGATCTACCCCTATGGTCCAAGCTCTACGAACTTAAACTAAGATCTCCCCAAACGGGGTTCTACGTCCTGCATGACATTAAACTGCACTTTCAGAACTACGTGTGGCTTGATCTCCAGCCTGATGGAGTACGTAGGAACACCCGGGCATCTCGACTCGGGTCCAGCCTCAGGGATCGCTAAGTCCCGCCCCTCCTTGTCGCCGGCCGTCTGACCTGGCTTCTGGTAGAGTGGTGCGATTGTGATATTTTCCCCGATTCAGCTCGGGATGCCCCATTGCAATGATGGGAAGCGACAGTTTCCTCGTCAAAGAGGTTCTGTCTGATAATTGAGGTGATTCACGGCCAGATTAGTGCATCCTCCTAATACACTTTCCCCACGGTGGCGCAATTTTTAGAGCGTTGGATTCTGTCCGAACAAATCATCACTTCGCCCCACGCTTCGCATGCCCTGTTGATCTGGATTTCCACCCTTGTGCCTGAAGGAACCCCCAAAGCGGCATTGACGATGACATGTGATCCGCCTCCTGCAATATGAATGATGACCTTCGGTCCGTCTATTGCAGTAGTATGGTCGATTGATCCATTGTCCGCTTGCCATCTTGGGCATTTCCTGGAAGGCCGACCGTTTTGGATTTCTGAATTCGGGACACGCGATTCACCCTTTCTCATTTCCCTATGTTCGGATAAAATCTTAACGCCCCTAGCGTTGTCCTGCTCGTGTGTTGGAACAAGTTGGGAGGATGATACATTGATTAGGTCTGAGGTCTCCTTTCCTAGGGATGATCTCCCTCTTTTCTTTAGAAATCCAGGCCCAATTACGGATGCCTGAAGCTTGGTTAACGCTCCCGCGAGACAATTTGTGGTTGAGCATGTTAAGCCAAAAGATGCAGATAAATATATTGGTTCATACAAATGGATCGAAATATTGAGTAGCGGAAGAAAATGTTCTGGGAGTGGCAAAAACAAAGCCCCTAGGGATTAGCGTGCTGGATAAGTCTTTCTAATGCCGCTAACCTTTGGCTGGCGGCCTCCAGGGCTGCTTCTCGCTCTCTGCGTGCCCTCTCCTCGTCGGTGGTCGCAGCACGCAGTTCGTCGATCCTGGCCTGTGCGCGCTCCCGCTCGACTTGAAGTGTGACCATCTGTTGGCCCGCCTCCGTCAGCTGTACCTGGGCGTCATCCAGCTGGGCCGTTAGTTGCTCCACAAGCTCAGTGCACGTTGCAACGAAGGCCTCCTTCTCTGCCGCCTGCCCTTCGAGATTCCGGACTTCCTGCTCCGCCACGAAGAGCGCCCGCGTGCTCTCTGACATGTCCCGACATTGTGCGACGTCGGCACGCCAGCGGCTCTCACGCATCTTTTCGGCCATGAAATCACGGACCGTCAGATGGAGGCGTTGAGCATCAGCTCCCCCGGCACACAGGAAGCGCAGCCAGGTTTGAAGTGATCCCATGCGCCCCAGCCACTCCGATGGGTCTCGCTTGAGGAAGCGCTGGATACACTTCCACCCCCTGCGGCGCGTTATCCGGCTCTCCTCGACCGCCTCCGCGTCCGAGTCGTCCATCTCCTCGGGGTCGGCAGGCCGGTAGGCAGGGAAGGCAGCCAGCAGGTCTTCTGCAGGGTCCGCCCCTGGGGTGTCCTCACGGGGGATAGGTTCCCCAACATCTGGGCGACCTTCTTCTACCGCCCCAGTGGATTTGACACCCTCGTCAACCCCCAACCTCTCTCCGATGGCAGCACCGCCGGCGTCCGCTGCCCCCTGATCAGCAGTTGGTGGGGCCGGCTCGGTGTGAGATGTCTGTTCCGGAGCAGGTGGCATGTCTGCCACCGGTCCACTCGTGGATGGCCCGGGTTTGGCAGCCCGACGAGCCTCCAGTGTTGAGATCACTGCGCAGGGCATGCCGTGGTTAGTCACGGATCGTCAACAACAAGCACCGACAGTAAGGTAAGGAGACTTACGGGAATCCAAAGCGTCATCTTCCACTATCCCGGCCGCTGCAGGAGAAATTGCAGCAGGGGACCCCTCAGCGCTTGTCAATTCAATGATGGGCATCTAGCCCCCGCCTTGTCCTACTGGCGCCTCTCCTACTCCTGCCGAGGATGCCTGACCAGCATCCGTGCACTCCTGAGAAAGGTGGAGAAATGGGTTAGAAGCTGCATAAGAAAATGGATGAAGCAGGTTGAGTAGGGATAGAATCGGACCTCAAGGAGCTCAGTGATGTCAATATTGCCAGAGCCGGCCACCTCGCCGCTCTCCCGCGGGCTCCCCTGATGGGACCTTCCCTCGGAGCCTTCATCCTCCCCCGTCTCCTCCTCTTCCTTGGAGTCGTCGCTACTGTCATCTTCCTCCGGTGGCATCTGTTCTGGAGCAGGCTCTAGACCGAGCATCACCTTCATCAGAAGGGATGGCTCCGCACGCTGACCACGTTGGCGCGCGTACTCGTCCATGGTCGTCAGATACGCATACTGCCGGTTGAAGTTCACCCTGTCGACGATCTGGAGGCGCCCGACCTCTGGTAGATGGATTCCTTCTCTGAGTATCTTTCGCCAGATGGCTTCGGTCCTCAGTGACTGCCGCAGGGTCATCCAGGCCGACCACAGCGCCGGGAAGACCGCATCGTGGGAGGGTTCGAGCAGACGCCTTACCTGCTTCCCGGGCCGCTCTCCGACCGCCGCATGCGCCCCCTCTCCGGGCGCTGAAGTCGTGGCGGCAGCTTGCGATGTGCCCGCCGCCGAAGTCCCTGCCCGCGCCGGCTCCGCTGCTTGGCGCGCCTCCGTTCTCCCCCGTGTGGCGGCGCCTCGCCTCCTTCCTTGACTCCCGGTCTCTGCACGGGTGACCTCGAGCCGCCGAACTGGCTTCCGTAGAAGCCCCTCGGGGTACGCGATGGCCCAGCGTTTGGCGTACTCGGTTGCCAAGCCTGCGTCGACCCCGGTAGGAGGGAGAGTGATGACGTCGCCAGAGCCAAAGGCGGCGAACATCAGCCACATATGGCGAAGGACGCCAGGGTTCGTCTCCTCCCGGACAGCAGTGAATACCCTCTTCGGCATCCGTTGAAGGCACCCGAACTGCCTGGCGAACCGGGTTGGCACGTAAGGCTCGCAGATCACCTTCCCGTCGATCCGAGCCACGAGCACCCCGCCCCGCATGTTCAGGAAGTATTCGTGCTGCTCCAGCGGACCCTGCCCATTGTCGATCATCTGGACAACGGGAGTGGGGAACGGGCTGAAGTTGAAATTGGCATGATTGCCAATCCGAATCCTCACGCCCTCCTCATTTAGGGTCATCGGAGCGACCCCCGCAATGTTCAACAGGGAGGGTCGCAGGCCGTTGCCCGGAGGAATGATGGCGTTCGGAAACGTGTACCCACCAAGGTGAGCAGCCACCCAGCCATGGAAGAATTGGAAGGGCCCACAGATCCTTCGTGGCGACCCCCCTCGCGAGATGCGTCCCAGGATGGCGTACAGCTTAGCCAGCACTGGGACCTCGAGGTTGTATCTTTTATTGGCAGCCATGGCGCCCGCCATCGCCAGTGTCGCCGGTCGGACACCCATTCTCGCGTCCCGCACTGGCAGGAGCCACCCACTCAGAAAGGCGGCCAGGAACGCCGCGTACCGGAAATTTGGGTCCCGGGCCTCGATGACGCATTACCCCCATGAGCGGTAGTCGCCCGTCTCCAGGACCCGCCAGTACGACCCGTTCCGGCTCCTCTGAGCCACGGTCGGGCACCGCTTCCCCCTGCCTGGCATCTTGACCGCTGGGTCATGCTCCAAGAACTGGCCGAACAACTCCTTGTAGGCTATGTCCTTCTGGAAGTCCTTGACCCCGAGCCGCTCTGTAGCCTGGTCCAGCAGATGCCATGTCAGGATGGGAGTCTGTGACCTGTCGCCCCAGGTGTTCCTCGGAGGCAGGAACTCATCATATTGGTAACCCTCCAGCGGGATACCTCGGATGCAGTGGATGTCCCGGAGACCGATGCCGACCTCCCCATGGTGAAGATGGAAGGTGTTGGTATCCGGGGACTAGTGGGTGAACAGCTCCGACCCGAGCTCGGACTGCTGGTAGAAGTGGAACTGCGACGTCCACACCGCCTCAAACAGGCCGATGTACCGCAGCTCCTCCGCGAAGTGATCGCAGGTGTGGCGTACCCAGAACGCCCAGGCCCACTCACTGGTGAAATTTCCCCCAGACCGCAAGTCCCAGTCCTTCAGCCATCCCTTGGTGTCGTCAGTGACACTCTGGCGATATGTGCTCGAGTAGAGGGCTGGAGAGTTCTCCGCAGTAGGCTCACCCCCAGCAATGGTTCGCGTCCTCGGGTTCAGGACATAGACATCTAAGTGCTTGGTCTCCCTGGCAGGATGCCCATTGTTGGTGATGTTATAGCGGGGAATCTCGTCCTCCCGAGTCACCCAGGTCCGTGGCGCATCAACCTCGAACCCTGGCACCAGAACCTCATCTAGGGTGCCAAAGTTCCAGAGCGGCAGGTTGTCCGACAGCGGATATGTCTTCTGGGCCGGCGTCAGCAAGTCGAACAAGGATTGATTGTTGGAAACAATCTCCTTGGCTCCTTAGACCTCCTCATTCGTCGCCATCTCAGCTCTGCGAGTGGCGGCATCCCCCTCATTCCCTTGATTCGCGGCCATCTCAGAAGCTCCGGGAGTCGTGCGGGTTAAGGGATGAAGCGTGCGGAATCGGACGAGGCTGGTAGAGAAGTTTGAGAGTTGGCACGCAATCCAAATGGATGGCGCACAATCGGGAAGTCAGTCGCGTAAAACCCCGGGTGTTCGCGCAAAAACAGGCCGAAATCCGGAAAGTTTTGCGCGACGAACGAGTGAATTACGCGCCGGAAAGGGCAATTTCGCGCGCGAGAGCTTGAATGCCTATCGCGCGGAAGGCCAGTGTACGGTGCGGGGGACCCAGAGCCCCTATTTATAGGCGAGGCCGGGTGTCCGCGCTGTGCGGAAAGCGCTTTGCGCGACCGAGACAGCGAATTTCGCGCCCGACGCCCCTTTTTGCGCGCCACAGTCCCGCGCCGCCCAGGACTTCGGCATTCCGGCGTCTCCCTCGGAACCCGATCGTTGCGACCTCTCGCCGATCAGATTCCGAGGGGGGGATTTTGTAGACGCCGGAAAAGTCCGTTGTTCCCAAACGAAGCTCCGGATGCGGGAAGCGAGGTCATATTTGGAGTCGGAAGCCCGTTTCGGAGGGCCCAGAAGCCTTGCGCGGAATTTTGGAGACCCGCGCGCAAAGTTGATGAGCCGCGCGCAAACCTCCCGGGATGCGCGCAATGCGCTGGGCCGGCGCGCAATTTTGCGCGCCCGTGACCCGCGCGATTCCCTTGCGCGCCGGGCCCGATTCCGCGCCCGCGAAGGAAATTCCGCGCCCGCGAACCGGATTCCGCGCCCAGGGTTGCCTATAAATATAAGGCGACCCCCGACGTTTTGAAGGTTGCCGGAAGTCGAAAGGTCTCTCGTGCGCGCAATCCAACCCCTCCCGCGTGCAATGCCGATCTTCAGGTAACCTCCTTTCTTTCGCACAAGAAAGCCTCGGGGTTCGCCTTCGCGCGCAATCCCTTGGGCTCCTTTCCTTTGAATAATTTTCACCCTAAGGCCTTCGCGCGCAAAAGAAGCCTCATGCGCGCAATTGCCCCCGGGGTGCACGCAATCCAGACCGATTGCGCGCACCCCCCCTTTTCAAAGTGGCCATTCGATTAAAGAATGAGTTGTTGCCCCCCCGCGATATCCGAAGCCCGGTGCGCGCAATCTCTACCTTCCGCGCGCAAAGCGCTGGCTCAATTGCGCGCCAGCCCGCCCATTTGCGCGCCGACCCGCGGTATTGCGCGCCAAGCTCTTCTTTTGCGCGCAATCCACCGGGGTCGCCCCCTTTGACCCCCTGAGGGTACCCGCCTGCGTGGAGCCCGATGATCCTCATCCCGGGTGCCCGCACCGTGCATTGTCTTCCCGTGCGGCCCTCCAGGCTCGCGCGAAGTGATACGGACCCATCGACGGCAGTCTCATCCGAGCTACAAGACGTTAAACTGTTCAGCATTCGTCGTGCAGGACGCTAAACTGTACTTCGTCCGTGCGACAAGACGTTAAACTGCCAAGCATCTTCGTCCGCGCGACAAGACGTTAAACTGCCAAGCACCTTCGTCCTCAACACACGACGTTAAACTGTACTTCGTCCGGCAAGACGTTAAACCGTCCGCTTCGTCCTCAACACACGACGTTAAACTGTACTTCATCCGGCAAGACGTTAAACCGTCCGCTTCGTCCTCAACACACGATGTTAAACTGTACTTCGTCCGGCAAGACGTTAAACCGTCCGCATCACCCGATCCCGTGTCTCTCACGCAGGATCCCCCCGGTTTGGATGTGGCCCCCACCCGCGCGTCTCTGCAGGGATGTCGGGATTGGAGTGGCCTTCGCCCACGGGGGTAGAGTGTTATAGACAGAACGAACTACGTGGACTTTGATCCCTGTCTTCTAAACAGGGTACGTAGGAAGCCTCTCCGAGGTTCAAGCCCACCACCTGGTCGTCCCGGTCGTATTCACGTCGGTTCGTCCATCAGTGGACCCCTCCTGGGTTCACACTTGCGTCGATTCACCTATGAATCCGCCCCTGTGGGAGACTGCACATGTGTATCTCCATTGTGCTTCCCCACTTCCCTTTTCTCCTTTCAGCGTCCAGCATGACGTGAAAATGTGATCCACCCGGCCGTTCCATCCCCCTCTGTGTGAGGTGGTTCGGTTCAATCCTCCGCCCGGCAGCCTCGACCTCTTCGTGAGTCGGCTTGCCAACGTCCAGCATGACGTTAAACTGTATATTCGAACTACGCTAACTTTGATCTGCGCCAACGCGCGGTACGTAGGAAGCCCCTACGGGGTCCAAGCTCTTCACTCCATCATCCATCCTGATCCTTACCCGGGCCGCCACATCCCGGTGGGGTCATGCCACTTAATTCCACTCCACTCGGGAAGCCGCCCATGTGCTGGCCCCAGCGTCGGAGGTTCCCCGCAAGGGGTTCTGTCATCTGATCCACTTCTCGTGTTGATCAGTCCGATGCCGTCCCCGCTGGATGTTAAACTCGCGGCATACCCCGTGTTAAACATGGGAAGCTGAGGAAAACCTCAGGTAACACAGTTCCCCGCACCTAGCGCGGGATGCCTCAGGCCATCACGCCTTCGAGAAGCCCTATTAGGGATGGAAGGCAGACATGCAGAGTCGCAGTGTTAAGAAACGCCCCCGACACCCAGAGCCACCCGGTCTCCTCACCGCAGGTTGCTGCCCCGACCAGACTCCTTAGAGCGTCTGGGCGGAAGCAGTGTAATTAACCGGTGTCCATGAAGATATGGCGCCGGGAATGAGATTCATGAACATTCTTAAATCTATGAGGGAGACCCGGATTAGGCAACGAGTTCCGAGGAGACGTCCACGGAAGGAGGAGACGACATCCCATCATCCCGGTTTCGATCAAGGAGCAGACGCCCCTGAATAAGGGACGAATGCCGCCTGCCCTTGGAAAGCGGGACTGCGGGACCACAAGCCGCGCGCGCCCATCCCCTCGGGTCGACGGGCGCACGCACGAACGCGTCCTGGCGGAACAGCGTCGGAACAGAAACCCGACGCACATCCGCACCAAAACAACCGTGCTGATATTTTGTGTATTGTGGAAACACGGGCTTGTGTGGGAGGAAACATGGGAAAGGTACGCAGACATGCAGTCTTAGTGGCCTGATCTTTTTGACTCATAATCTTAGAGAATCTTAGGAGTTCTGCTTAAGGATAATCTCTTATAAGGTGGGGATATTGTAAGATCATGACCTTTACTGGAGTTGAATTGGCTAGTTTTCAGGTACTATTTTGTTATTATTCAAGTAATTTTTGTTTGGATTATAACTTGGGGTGTATTTGGGAGGAATTTTTAAAAAATTAAATAAAAAGGGCTATGCACATTTGAGACACAGTTATGAAAAATTTTGTGCCCCATCCCAATAAACTATACAACCCTGGATAATAGGGATTTGCATGGTTGGAGAAAATTTTTTCAAACTATGCACCATATTATTAGTAACCGTGAACCCCTAAAATAAAATCTTCATGATTTAAGTGAACAGTTAAGGAAAACCATGCGCCTCTTCCCAGATAACCATGCATGGGATTTAAGTTGACCCAATTTTTTGTTTTTTAATTACCATAACCCTCTAACTAATCCCAAATTAACCCCCATTCAACCATAGGTGGTCTTTCACAATTTTGGAGGCTTCTAGACAGATTATGAGCCTTCCTAGCCTCCATTATTCATGATTCAAAGCCTGAATCGTAGCTCTTCACCCCTCTCGATAGGTGGATCTTATCCCAATGCTTTCCTATTCATCCTCCTTTATTCTCTTCTTCTTTTAGTGGAATTTTGTCAACTATTTTTCTAGATATGGATCTATATTTGAGGAATATATCTCTATAATTATGGATATATGTCTATATATAAGATATATTTTACTGTTTATCCTTGATTTAGGGTTATATATCCGATTCCCGTTCTACGTCATTACTATGCTAAAATTTGGGGATTTCTATTGGCGAACGTTCTTCATCAAAATTGAGGTAGGTGGTCTATAATTATAATATCATAGTCTTAATTTAATTTATGTCTATGTAATTTTATAATTTCTAGATGATGGTTATCAATTGAGTTCTTGATTAAATTGATCAATTTGGATAATTAATTAATTGAAAGGAATGTGAAATTGGTGATATTGGGATTATAGACTTTGAGATAATTAATTGTGTAATTAATTATATGACATTGAGATGGTTGAATTTAGATAATTAATTATAGAATTAATTATGAAATATTGGGGTTATTTGTTTGAGATAATTAATTATGGAATCAATTATGTGATATTGATATGGTTGACATAAATAAATAATTAGTGAATTAATTATGTGTAAAAGAATGGGAGCATGGTCATTCTAAATTGAGAAGTATAAATGGTAACATGGTCATTTTACTTATGATTAAGGGAATAAGAACATGGTCATCCAATTGAGAAGTATAAATGGTAACATGGTCGTTATATTTGTGAGTAAAGTAATGAGATCATGGTCATTCTATTAATAAGTAAGAATGGTAACATGGTCATCTTATTTGTGAATTTAATATTGGTAGCATGGGAAATTAAGTATGAACTAAAGAATAGTAAAAAAGGTACTTCAAGATATAACCTCACTTGGGAATACATTGGGCTCTGATATGATCCAAATAAGGTATTGAGATTTGATATCACCTTGGAACACTTTGGGATATGACATGAGATGAAGTAGGTATTAAGATATAATATTAACTGGGAACACTTTAGGCTCCGACATGAGTCAAAGAAAAAAATGAGGTATAAGTGTCCTCAGGAACCCTGGAGTTAATTCACTTAGGTAAATAATAAATTGTACTATTATAACTAATTATTATGCATTTTACTTATTTATTTATACAACTGCATGCACCATTTGTCTAGTTTTTTATTAGACACTATTGGTGGTGGCCTATTGAGTTTTACTCACACCCTACTCGGGATGCCTAATCAGTACCTAAATAGACCTTATTATTGAAGGATAGGTAAAGGTAAAAGGCACAATATTATATGGATGATTTGGTATGGATATTTTATGAGGGAAACATACATGTTTTGGGACCCACTTGGGAGTTTTCAGTGTCTTTATTTTTAGTTTTCATTTTAGAAACTAGACATGTACATTAGCATGGCATGTTTTCTACTTTAGTTGGATATTTTATTTTTCTGAATTGATTATCTCAAGATATTTGTATTATTTTTGGTTATATATGATTCCTATATTGTTTATTATTTCCATTGGTGTATTAATATAATAAAATAGGGTATAGTATCCGAATGATTGACTTATTAGACCATCGCTACTAGTCATTAGCCTCTGGTGTACGAGGAGGCACACTTGAGTTCATGTGACCAACCAATTTAGGGCACTGGTGCATGGAACCCGGGCCATAACTTTACATAAAATTTTATTTAGAATAAAAAATAACTAGGTTTCCTAATATTAAAAAATCATTGGGTCATGGATGAAAAAATAATAATTATAGGGACTAACAGAGATCATTGATCAAAATAAAGTTAATTATCAAGAGAACGTTAACAACCCCAAATCCATAAATCTATGATGGGTGAAAAGAAAATTGATTTCATTAAAAAGAAGGTAAATGCATATTTTTTTTATTTCAAGATAATTTTCCTAATACTGGTGGATTATTTTACTATCAAGAAAGAGAAAACTAGAAAATATAATTACTTAATATATTTTTATTTCATAAGAAAAATTTCATTATTTTTTTGTGCATTGATCAATTTACACTTCATTCCTTACTCCAAGATATTAATATCCAAGATGTTTTTTTTATGCCTGAAGAACTAAAGTTTACTTTTAATAGATCAAAAGATCCATAAAAGAGTGAAAATTCCTTCAACATATCTCTAAATATTTACCAAAACCAAAATGGTTAGCACACTTTATCTAGTATAATACATTAATATCTAAAACCAAAATATTACAATCAAATTTATAATTAATCCTTTCCATAAATAGTTAATATTAGGACACCTCTAAAGTACCTATAAGAAAATTCAAATCCCAAAATTTGAATATTTTATTAGACATTTATCCACAAAAAATATAAATTATATCATAATTTCAATGCCAAACATGTGAATACCTTGATCTTATATTCTCTTAAAACATACTAATAACTTGAATGACCATAAAATATTAATGAAATAATAGGTTATTTATCATATTACATGAATTCGAAAATGAATTAAACACCATAATAAATTACCCTTTTACCAAATCAATAACCATTTTCAAGGTCACAAATACTATTCCATTTAATTCTTCAATGTCATTATTCTCTTTATCCCAATTTTTTTATTAAATTAGAATCTAAAACATAATAATGGTTATATTTACCTTATTATAGTATTCTAAAAAATATCACCTTACCACTAAGTCATTTTTCTTGGTCATCAGTACCATTCAATATATGATTTCAAAACATTTAAGAAAAATCATTGTCGTACGATCCTTATATATTTAATGATTCTTATAACCATAATATCATTAATAAAATACTTCTAAAATATAATTCTTGAATAAAAATACAAAATAACTTTAATCACTCTACTTTAGCTATAGTAATAACATAAGATTGAACTTAATACCTTAGATTCTTCTAAGATATATTACCTTGATGCTTGGGGAATTAATTTTCAAAGTTCTCCATATCATTATAGTTGAAACACTAGACATTAATGGTTTATTTCATACCATTTAATTCACACACCTGATGGCCATTCTCTTCACACGTGGATCAAACTCCCATTCACTTCAAGCAAGTATCAGGGTGTTTCTTTTAATAATTATAACATATAGGAAAACCCTTCTTTCTCTTCTTCCCCCTATCCATTTTTTTCTCTTCCACCCTCTTCTTGTCTTATTATTCTTAAAATCCATAAGACTTTGAGAATTATTTATCTTTCTTGATAGAACATGATGCTATATCACTATATAATGAGAATGTTTGGGAGACTAGTTCCCTTAGAAGAATTGGATTAATTCCATTAAATGAATGGTTAATCTTGAACTTTAGTTTATGTACATAGTCCAAAACATTCCTTACCAACCTTGTAAAGTTGTATTAATACTTAGAAACATTTTCATATTCTTTTTTTATTAGAATCAATAATTGTCTCTCTATATCTAATCATTTCCCATAAGGAAAATATTTTTACATGAAGAGTACCTTAAAATCCATCTATTATAGGATTTCTATTTCCTCCTCATCCTTAGTGTTTTGAATCAATGAACATAATTGGTTTTTATCACTTGATATATGATAAACTACCATGAAAACCTTCTCCACTTCATTACTTCCCATAGTGAGAAATATCTTCCCTGAGAAACTTATCCATTATTCAGATACAAATAGATTTTTAGTCCCATTAAATAATGGAGGATTATGAAATTTAAAACAGTCTAAAATTGTTGCACCACATTGTAGATCTATAGGATGATCTACATGATAAAGGTTATTGGTCATAACTTGAGTCTTATTCCCCAATATAGTTATAATTTGGTCGGTTTCAGCTATATCTCTAGCTCCATCTTCATTATCATTCCCAGGAAGGAAATACCTACATAGATTATGTGCATTAATATGGTCTCTATTCCTTTTGTTAGGTTCCATTTATAAATAATGGAAAACAATAGATTAAATAATAATAATATGAAATAAAATATATAATCCCAAAACTAGTGAAAAATGTGACATAAATGGAAAAATTTATGCATATCTAATATCATAATCCTAAACATGGTCTCTTTTGGGAAGGTTTTGAAATCATAAAAATACTTTCAAATCCTTCATAATATATTGTAAAGAAAATGTGAATTAACCCAAGAATATCCCTCAAGAGTATCAAACCATGTGTACAACAAATCTAATTATCATTCACCAGGTGATAATCAATTCAAATACCAATATTTCATCTTCAAAGTTATTACCCCTAGGTATAAATGTTATAGATACACATCTATCCGTAGTATCCATACAAGGATCTATTTCTAAGAAAACCAAAAAATATATACCTTACCAAAACATTATGATGTTATCCTCTACTTAGAATGATCCTTAAAGTCATTAATAGGGTTATTTTTTATTATATACATTTTTCTAAATATATTTCCAAAGGATTCTACTAAACTTTCTCTGATAACAACTTTAAAGAAACTGACTCTAGTAGCTCAAAGTTGGTGGTTACTTTATTACATTGGTGCTAAATACAAGTGATCACATCCCAAAGGACCAAATAGCTCAATAGTATTGGAAAAATAGATACATACTTGAATCTCATATTACAATTGAAAAATTAAAATACAACATTTAATTTTATTTGAGAATACCATTATTCCATTTAGAATAGCCCTGCATATCAATCATAGAACACTTCCTGGAATCCTAGGGAAAGGAAAAAGAAAAAGGGTGAGCTAAGTTTCTCAGTAAGGGTATGTATACAATGAAATCTATCATGAATACAGAAATAATAATCACTATATAATGGTAAATAACAGAAAATATATTCCATTTAATCAATAACTTGAGCATGGACAATAATATGGATGGAATAAATACTAACAAAATAAATCAATATAAATATTCCTAGAAGTTGGAAACTTATACATGGGTATAATAACTAATCAAATAATATCATAATAATCAATAAATAATCTCATAATGAGGGAATTAATAATTTTGAACATCATAAGCATATTGTCAAGGCCTCATTCCAAGAAATATTATATAAATGGGTAAGACCTTGACCAAATACACAAGATAGTTTTTCTCATGAGACCTATCAATGCATCAAGGGGATATAGTGGGCCCTATCCACCACTTAATAAGCCTAATAAATTCTTCATATGAAGGGATAAAAACATAATCAACATAAAAATTTATATTAAAAAACTATCATACAAAATGTTAATAATTTCCCCAATCAACAAACATAATCATAAACCATCTAGAGTAATATGGTGAATGGTATCAAAATAGTATATCCAAAACCAAAATGGTCATAAAACATGAAAATAAATAAGGTGGATGGTATAATAACAATATATCCCCAATAGAGAATAAGTAAAATAAGTTTTGTTGTAATTATTGAAAATAAATGTCAAAAAAATTTCATTAAAAACATTCATGAGGAAAATACCCTTTTCACTTTAAAAATAACTTTTAAAATCTAAAAAATTCCAAAATATTAGAATTTTTTTTATTTAAAAAGAATTTTTTAAAACTTTTAAAGTAATATTCAAACAATGAGTGGTCATGATAGAGGGTAGTTACGTACATACTGTATAAGTTAAAAAAAAATCCTTTTCACACTATAGTAAAAATGGTAAAAAGCACCTTGTTCGGAAAATGATAGGAATATTCATTTCAAAATTTTTTTTCTAAAAGTAAAACATGGGTAAAAATTTCTTTAATAAAACATTTTAAGGTTTCTAAAAACATTTTTTAAAACATTTTTTAAACATTTTTATAAAATATGGATATGAAAGAAAAATGATTTTAGACCAAAGAAAGAAAGAAATTCTAATTTACTTAAAAGCATTTTTCTCAATCATTTTAAATACCAAAGAGATAAAAATTATACTATTGCTTGAAAATTTGATGAATAACTTGAGTATAAAAAATATATTGGGTTTAAGATTTAAATATCATACAATTCTCCCAAGGGAGGTTGAAACATAAATAATATCAAATAATGATGAGATTGTGAAATAAACCCTTACCACTTTGGTAAATTTTTGAATCATATGCCCCATAAAGAAGTAACTTGAAATTACACTTTTTATACCATTATGATAAATATATTCAATTTATAACATATAAATTGGGTAGTATATACACAACACAGAAGAAATAAGTGGTGAATATGGCATGTCTCATGAAAGTAAAAGTGAGATGAGAAATCCTTACCACAAGTCTGATTTCGTTCATATGTGTATGAACCTCCTATATAATAAATATATATTAATTAAAAATATATTAAAAATCCATAATAAAATATATCGTACCATATATTATTTACTTATAACTTTTTTTCTCCCATTTATTAACATATCCTTATTAAAACTACTATTTTGGGTAATAACTACTTTTTTTTCATATATGTTTTGGTTTAGAAGTTTCAGTACTTATAATTTTATCATGGTTAAAAAGTATACAGAAATATAACCATGATATAAATACCATATATATTCTTGATATAATTCTTTATAATAGTCAATAAATATTAGATATAGAAAAATGTGTTACACTGTTCATGGAGACGGTATGACATACGTATGCATGAACACTGCTTTCATTTTTTGAAAAGATGGAATAAAATAAAGGTAAGTAAAAATTAACATTTAAAGAATCATTAATTTATCATATATATCATATATATTCATTAAATCCATCCTTATTTCCATCTATGTTAAAATAATATGAAAACAAATCATATCGCTTCTTAGAGGTGGTAGTCCACATGTACGAATGAACGACACTATCATTTTCCAATGGATTGGAGGGTAATGATGTAGATTTAATATTATAATTATAGAAGTATAATTATTTCATAAATATCATATATTAATATTAAATCCATCATTATATCCATCAATTAGAGATTATTATGGAAAACAATTACATTGGTTCATGAGGCGGTAGTCCGCCGTACACATAATCCACAATTTTATTTCCCATTTGATTGAAGAGGATGTGGAAGTAAGTACATAATAAAGTATTATTATATTAGAGAGTATTTTAGTTGTATAATATTTAAATTAAGTATGGTATGAAATAAAATTAAGATGCATGGTTAATAACTATACCTCTTCTTTGGAGAAACTCTTTAGGTTTATAACTAATGAATTACTCGAATAATTTTTTGATAAAGAAAGGAATCTAGGTAGAAGGTATGGATTTAAGAAAAATATTTTGGTAGATATTTTTCTAATAAAATGTTTTTGTAATTGTGAAGAGGCGAGGTGAGGGGGTTCTCTTTTATAGGTGGGGGGAGGACACACTCAGAATTTTTGAAAAGAATAAATTATACCCATATTTTCCACATTCCAAAAGAATCCAAAAACAGATCATTGTCAAACTGTATATGATATAAGATTGAAATAAGTAAAAAAAGTATTTATACTAGTTTTTAGGTCATTTTAACCACTATATTCTTAGTTTAACCTCCGGTAAACCTGTTTTAACGTTGGCCACAATAATTAATTTTTACAATTTTTACTATTCATTATGACAAAAAATAATATAAAACTTATTATATAATATTAATTATTATTATTTAAAGTATTTAATACATTTTACCAAATAAAATTCACAGAAGCGGCAGAACTTAATTTAAAATTAAACACACATACACGATGAAAAATGGTTTTCCAAAGGAAAAGTTTTCAAAAGTATAAAATATTTATATATCAAAATTGATTATATAATTGATTAAAATGTCATAAATTAGATTAATTATAATATAATTTAAATAATTTTAAATTTAATACAATTTAAAAATAAAATTTAACTTTTAAATCCTTTAAACTAAAATATAGTTTTCAATAAAAATCAGTATTTTTCATTATTCATCAAAAAACTAATCGTTTTAGAAAATTATCAAAACATCACTCTAAGATAAATTTCGACATGATGATTTAAAAAATTAAGTTAATTTTTTCAAATAAATTTTCTATAATAGGTAAAAATTAATTTTAAAATAAGTGTACAAAACAGGAAAAACCGGTTTTTAGAATAAATACAGTTTTTCAGAAAAACATTTCTTTTTTCATTCAAATTATTTTTATTTTATTTATGTTCAATTAATAACCAATAATTTTTTTATAAATTCATAAACCACAGAATTTTCATAATCTAGTAAGTCCCATTTATATCCTACAATTTAACGGCTAGGTTATAATAGCCATATTTAAATATATTTCACAGGATGTTTATGTTTGGTGTTGTATATCTTATATGAAATTAAGAACAATTTTCTTATTTAAAATATCAGGATGTTACAATTATCATATTTTTAGTAAAAATATAATTACCATGGTAAATAGTTAAAGTTAAAAGAGTGTAAAAATAGGTAATTTATCATGAATCTAATTTTATTTAATTGCCATGAAATGTAGATATTCTATAAGACCTTTGTTAGATAAGGGAATCATTCCTAGAATTATGACCCAAATTGCCTTACCTAACTCATATAACTCTTATGTGATTATATCTTTAACTTTTACCTAACTCAATTTTCTATGGAAATATCCCTCCTTTTCACTTATAAAATAATCCCACCTCTAACCCATATAAACCACTCTATTCCTTCAAATAAATCTTAAATACCAACCCATTTTACCTCTCCAAGAGTCCTATACCACATTGGTAATCCCGTGGACACAATAAGGAGGCCTAAGTCCTTCATTCCATGGGAATTCAACATGAGAATGATATTTTTCATCAAATTAAGTAATAAGTTCCTATTATTTACTTTTTTATTTACTTTCTCCCCTCTTCTCTTCCAAAACATCATTCAATACTCAAATTATATTTTATTAACATCATTATGATTATTTGAAAATGATATTATTATAATATAACTCTACATTAATACTTATTCATTTATTATACACCATTTCATTTGGGATGGTTCCACCACCAACATATACAATGTTATAATGAATATATCATGAATGATTAGGAAAAATTAAATGTTGATAATATAATGTAATAATTATTAATTTTAGATATTTTATTAATTATTTAATGGTAATATTATGATTTAACTCACTATTAATATATCATTTTTATTCATTAAAAATTACCAAAACAAGCACATTATAGATTTCATTTTGGAGAACTGTACTCAAAACTCCCATGGAATGAACCTAAAACTTCATAACTCATTTTATAACTTATATTAAAATAACTTTTCTATTATAGATATTATTAACTCATGAACATGTAATTATTACCAAAACTATTATGTCGAAGACCAATAAGGAACAATTGAAACTACTATTAATCGATGACCAATATTAACTAAAAATAAGTAATAACTATATAATAAATGACTATAAAATACTAATATTAAAGGTAATACATATGAATAAGTTTATGAAATATATTATTAATGATTATTAATTTATTATAATATAGGTTATAACAATCCTAAGTGAGGATCCAAGGAAAGAGGTTAGTTAACTTAATCTCCTATCATTGTGTTATAATATTTATTCTTGAACTTCATTTTCTAAGTTTGATTTATTAAACCATATTATTGTATTATATTTTATTAAATATTTATTTTCCAATTATTTTCATTTCTTTTCAATAATCACCTTTACAAATTATTCTTACTTAAAAAACCATGATGTTCATAAGTGTTTTTATCTCAAATTCCCTTATTTGTGACATATTTCATATTATACACTCATTTTACTTTATATGGTGTATAAAATATCTCATTAACATATTATATAATGATTATATGTATAATAATGGTATTTAAATTTCCATTTCAATATCTAAATTTTAATTATTTTTGATTTAAACGTTACCAAATTCGTAAGAGTTTCTTTCCAATCACACTTTAAAATTGAGATTATATATATCTGAATTCTTATTTAGGGAGATATTTTATTATTTATCTATTAAAAACAATATATTTTCTTTTCCCCTAGATATTTCTATATTTTACATGTCTTATTACCATTTTAACTCCCTCGGGTTCACAACCCAACCGTAATGATGGTTGTAAGTCTAACTGACCTTATCTATTCTTTTAGATTGAGAAAATTTATCATTAATTTCCATATTATTTATTTAATTTTTTTTAACTTATTATTTAAAAATTTAAATAGTTATTTCCTTCTTTACTCTTCATATTTATCTTTAAATATTTTTAAAAGGAAGTTTTATAACTTTTTTTATCGATGTGGGGTTTTCTTTAATACTTCTTAAAAATATTTAAAAGGTATTTAGTTTCACATACATATATTTTATCTTCAAATCCACATTTATTAACTCAAAATTTATTTTTTAAGTTTTTATTATTTATAATTCTTTTAAATTGATTTTTATTTTGAAAATTCACCATTCTCAAAAATTATTTTTAAATGTGACTTGCAACTTCGTCTTTGTAGAACACTGATAAAAATGTTTTATAAAAACTATTTTTATGACTTCACTTCCATTTTCCCCTATATATATAAAATATTTATTTAATATTAAGTAACTTTAATTATTAACCTCTAAGTATTTTTATACTTATTTTTGGAGATTGAATTTTTGTATCAACTGATCTAACCATGGATGTCATTTTATGCTAAATTGTTTGAAAATGCTATAAAACCCACTTTTTTCCTATTTTTTCTTTCATGATATGATGTTTGATTGATTTTTACATGAATATGAATGGTATATCATTAATTTTAAGAGTTATTATATATATAAATCTAATTCATTTGTGAAGTTTTATATTTCATAATCTCAAAAAGGGTACACGAGAGGTTATTGCAAGCCCATGGGTAGATGGGTTGTTAGCCAAAGACCATGGGTGAATAGGTGGTTAACCCAATCCCATAGGATAAATGGGATGTTTTCTAGATCCCAATGGAACATGGTTGTTTTCCCCAATCCCAAGGGTACATATTTAGTTAACCCAATCCCAAAGGATACATGATAGGCTATCCCAAGCCCAATGGTACATGGGTGGTTAGAAAAAAACCAAAAAGGGTTCACAGGTGGTTAGTAAAATATTAAAAAGTTATATCAATAGTTATACCAATACTACTATATTATGTGAAGGTGGTTATAATATCACATTTTGTGATGATTTTATCAGTAGTTAATCTGGATGAATGATCTATGCTAATATTTGTGCCATATTTCTATGCTGTGCCATAAGCCTATGTCATGATCCATGGATCATGATTATTTTATCATTAATTTGAATTATTATTACATGTTTTATGTTTGATATTTTTAGGTTATATTCCCTTATTTAACTCTTTATTCATAACCATTATGGTTCCATGTTTGTTTTAATTGAATATTTCTCCCTTGCTTGTGCTTACTCACATGCTTATGATTTAACCTCTTTATGGTGCATTGATAAGTTTTACCCTACTGAGAATTTGAGATAACTAATTTTATTTCCCATTTCCTCAAATAATTATATATAGTATTATGTTTATAAAGAATTCATGTGTGGAGAATTTTGTGGGTGTATGTTGAAGAAATAATGTCAAATAATACATCTATGTAACTAATATCCAATGACACAAAACCTTTGGGTTATGGGATTGTGTATTTATTTATAAGTTATAATGATTAAATTATGGAAGTGATGTAAAATATATGCATGTTATGTTTTGTCCATTTCAATTGGTATCAAATACATTATGTAAAGTATATGTTTTAGAACCATATAAGGAAGTATGGGTCTAGTTCATCTCATTAATGAGTGTTATACATACCATGTACCTCATGAGATTCTCCAATGGTGAAATCTGTGTAAGTAATGGAATTCTGTGTGGCCAAACACACTATGGTAACTACATGGAATGACCTACAGAACAACATTCCGTGTACTTCACAATAGGTCATGTATCCATACATGCTGTAATTATATCGTATATGATAATCAGTATACACAAAATTTGTCACATTTTGTGTCATATAACAATACACACCGTGTAATAATTAAAATCTACAAATGGGTTTGAATAAAAGTAGAAAAGTACACACTATGTGACATCCTTTACATGCCATGGACTTACTTAATAATATATAAAATTAATTTACTTAAAATTACAGTGGATAAGAATCTCAAGGACTATTTGGATTAATAATTAAGATAAATGAATGAATGAATTAATAATAAACTAATTTATTAATTCATGTGATATATCTTAATATAGAATGAATTCAAATGAATTGTAGATAGTTTTAAATATGTTATTGTTGTATATGTGGATGATCGTGATATTGAATGAACTATATATGCATTGGGTTTCTATTTATTTTAATATTTATTACATGATTTTTTGTGATAAAATTATTATTAAATAAAATATGATGATCTGTATATCATCCTTTCTTATTTATTATGTATGGGTCTGCATTTCCATACTTTATTTATTTAACCCTAAACCCTTAGCCACCCTCACCAGCGTGTGAGTAAGAATGTGAAATGGAACAATATCACAAGGTTAAAGGATAATATTCAAGAATAAACTAAGGTGAAACCAACCAAGGAGATATACAAGACCTAGGTGGAATGTTGGATCTTAAGCTAATCCCATCTCAAGAAGTTTTTCCTCTAGGGATAAGGGTTAATTTATCATCTTTTTTATAAACTAACAGATCGTAAAGTTCATGATCAAGAAACATATTTGGTTTATTTTTTCTATCTCATCATTATTTATTTATTTATGGGACAAATTTTTTTAGATGGTTAAACATGATCAAACAAAGTAATTGAAATAATAAGCATGATAAGATAAAATTAAATAAATGGATTATGTGTAAATTAATTTATTAGACATCTTTATTTAATTATGTAATACCACATAATATTAAAAAACATGTAAAAAGAAAAAAATAAAGAAGTTAAACACTCCTCAAGTAACTATTAAGTCAGAAATACCTTATATTTCCTAATTTAAGATGCACCCATAATTAAGGTGTTAGACATACCATAGTCAATGAAACTTTTCAATTACTGAAGAGCTAAATAATATTATAGGTTGACTTAACCAAATTTTTATTAAGTTTAATTGACATAGTTTATTCAATAAAATTTTAAGTAAAGTGTTAAGGAAATCCATGTCCATGATTTTAGGATTGGGGATTCCACTCAATGAATCAAGGATCTTCCTATTTTCTTAGTGGGAAAGATCACCTACCTAAATACCTTCAAGTAATTTTCATGGCAATATTCTGGGTTCTTTGAACTAAAATTTGTATCAATTATAGTGTAATATCCATGTGATAGAATCTAAAGGAAAGGGATATAATATTTGATAAAATAGTGATAGACTAATAATAAAAAAATTTATTACATCACACATTTTGGTAATCAAGATAAAGTAATTACAAGATTATTTTAATTTTTATAGAAAATGGAAAGTTTATTGACCAAGAAATTATCCTTTCAATATATATTGGAGAAATAAAATCTGCCAACCGTCATTAACATCCATGAGTAGTATAGGTTCTTGAACATTTTATTATTCCATGAGAAGAAGTATTATATGATGGAGTCCCCAATTCTTATTGATCCTTATAATTAGGAATGCGGGGAGGAGAAAAATATATTTTTAAAATATATGAATGATAAATTGGATAAGAAATCCCTTATTCTATCATAAATGTACAGTGATCTTCATAAGCATTATGAAAACTTGGATATATACACCATGTTTTATCATATCAATTATATTTATCAGGAGAAGGATAGATGAGAGAGGTACAAGATCTCCACGGAATTATTTATGTGTAATCTTATAGAAGCCGCACCAGTTATTCCTCATATTTTCAAGATTATTGGATATATTGAGAGTTTATAAATTTTGGGTTTGAATTTACCTAATAATTATGCATGAACCTCAGACTCACCTCACTTACTCAGATATTCTACAATTTTATTGTGAATTTTAATATAAAAATATTGGGAATTTTCTCATAGATATACTTACTTTGATTTTCTAGAAGGATGAAGATATTATTTATGAAAAAAGTTCAGTCCTTATGGTGAACAATAAAAAGGGAAAGGAGAACATACCCAATACTAAATCTAAGTCTAAGGAATATCCACACTTTCCACCCAAGAGAAGGATGATTGAGATGAAGTAAAAGGAAAAAGATGTAATATGTTTTCCATGTATAAAGAAGGGCCTCATGAAGAAGAATGGATCCTCACAAAATAATCAATAGTATGATTTTAGTGTATTTTTTATTGAATTAAATATTTATATTTCTATAAACTGGTTATTAAATATAGTTTATATTACTCACATTTGTGTCAAAATAAAAAAAATTATATTTAGAAAGGTTTCTAGGGGTGAGGTGGATCTTCGAGCTTCTAATAGTGAAAAACTGGCAACACAAGATTTTAGATACCACCATATTACTTTTCCAAAAAGGTTAATTCTAGTTTAAAATAATTTTTATTATGTTCCTAGTGATACAAAAAAGTTATATCCATGTAAATTATGGATATAGATATATTTATTTTCAGTTTTGGAAATAATTGTTTTTTATTTTATAAATATAACATATGATATAGTATATCACATTTAAATAATGGTCTTTATGTACTAAAATATGAAATCCTAGTGTTGAAAATCAATAAAAAATCAAGTTCCCATGGATCATATATCTAGGATTATTAGGGGCTATAAATATTTTATATGATGCATATACATGGTTAAAATTACATACTAATATCACCCATGAATAGGAATTTACCTTAGTGGATTTTTGAATATGAGTTTTATTTGTTTTCAATATAATTTTTATGTTAAGTCAATGTATGAGGATAAGGATACTATTATTTTTGATCGAAAAGGGAGATGAATAAATGTTAATGATTCTTGAAGATTGAAGTTCCTAGTAATATTTGGACCACTGAGAAGGAAGATTTAAATTAGTGGTGATCTTTTTATAATTTTCTTTATCATGAAATAAACCTTTACAAAATTTTGAAGTTTCAATCCTCTCAACTTTGAGACTCCACCTCACTCGCATGCATTGATAAATAAGATAAATTAAATACACACATGTTTTTAATGTTTTGATCCCAATTTGGGTACCTATCTCTTTCCATGTTGTCTCCCATTGAGCCACATATATCCATTAAATACTGTAAGTGAATAAAAATGAGTTAACTCCCATGAAGCTCCTTCTATATCATGATAGAAAATATTACTGGTTCCCACCAGTTATAAGATTTTAGTCTTCCTCTAAGATAATATAATATTGTAACTTTGAATTTTTCCCACTATGAACTCTATCCTATATAAATTATCTAAAAATTCATTAATCATAAGCTATACTTATAGCCTCTAAACTCCATAGACTTTTTGAATTTGGAAAATTATTCTCAACACAAATACTTTTAGAATATGACAGTTCTTTTACCCTTCTAATTTTCTTAGCAAAGTTAGATAACCAAACCTTCAATATTACCTCTCTTATAATTTTCAAATATTCTTACAATGTCTCATATGAGATTTATTTTTTAAATTATCATTGAAATTCTAAAATAATTAGATATAGATGTAATTTTAACTCCTAAAATTTTAATAATTTATAAATAAATCATTAAAATCCTTAAAACCCTTCATGATTTATTGGAGTCAATGACTCGTGTTAATCCTTCCATAAAAATTCGATTCAACTTATATTACAAAAATTCTTCAAAACCTTTATAGAATCAAATTTCTTTGTGAATATGTAATGTTTACCATAGAGATTGACATTATCATAATCATTTGAATTTACAAAAAAAAATTTCATATGGTTACTTTTAGTAAATATTCTCATGAAATAAATAATTTTAGTTTGAACTTCATTATACACTTCTTATAGTTCTTCCTCATATTTTTATCAACTCAAATAATATTTCACACAACGTTTCATGCATGAATGAATGAACTAATTCCATTTACTCCTTTTTTTCTACATTACCCAGTCTCCGTTGTACTTAAATTCCAAAGAATGTGTTTCTTATTATTTATTACAATAATCATTCTTATGAGTTTCAACTTTTTAAATATCTATTTTATGCTATATTTAATTATGTTACACTATCCAATATTTATTCTAGTAAAATCTAATTCTAAGGAACATAGCACATTGTATCATATATTCTTCTAAAAATGAAGTAACTCAACCTTCTTTAGATAATAAAAAAACTAAATATTCTTTTTATAATCCATAAACTAAATATTATATTGATTATTTAGGTTTTGTGGTGGTCAATTCTTTTAAGGTTCTTACAATAAAAAAAACCCCAGTTTTATGCTCATATAAATTTTATTCTTCTGAAAAACTATTCACACCACCTTCTAATATGGATGATTGTATCCATGTATTCCATAAGAATTTTTCTTCTAGGTTTCTTAACTTCATATTTCAACATGAGTATAAAATATCTTACATCAGGTAGATATAAATGTGGTTAGTTTTTGCATGATATCCTTATTTCAGGGATTTTCATTTTCTTCATGATTTATTGGTTGTGTATCTCATAATGAGATCCTATTATTCCTATCATAAAAAGAACATCATACTTATATAAAATTCAAATAAATTTACAAACAACACATTTTCAAAAAATAAAAAAACTTCCAAAATTCCAAATAATGGGTTCTTCAATCTCCCTCAATGTATTTATTTGAAATACCAATATCTAAACTTCAATTGATATTAACTTCCCATCAAACCAAAACCTTTATCATAAAGAGGAATCACGACACAATTTTTTTTGACTAAGTAATGTTTTGAAGTAATTCTATCTTTCTATGATAAGAAATCTTGTGGCTATGATATTTATGTACTTTTTCTCAAGAATCTTCTAGAGGGTTTACTTATAGAACTTTTACTCCTTTTTTCAATGATAAAACCAATTTCATATTCACAAAAGATATTGCAAGTATAGAGTTATGCTTCACCTATTCTCCCCATTTGACCAAAGACTCCAAATAAAATTGGGGGCCCCACAAAAAATTATTTAGCTGATTATTGGAGGCTAAACATGAAGTTTTGTCCTCAATTCCTAAAATAATTCCCTTGATATATATTTGATAAATATATCAAAAATTTGATCTTTTGTTGAAATATAGTTTAACTTTATATATTCACTATCAATTTTCTCCTAGATTAAATGATATTTAATATCAATATGCTTGGATATGTTGTATTACACTGGATTTTTAGATAGATCAATTTCACTATGATTATCATAAATACTATTCAATAGATTTTCCAAATTCACCCTCAAATCTTCCAGCTGAAATTTTATCCACATCATTTGGGTACATGCATGGGTGGAAACAAAATACTCTTCTTCTACCATAATTAAAGTCACACAAATTTGTGTTTTTACTATTCTAGATCATGTAATTTTCCCACAAAAAGAAAGTTCCTCCTGATGTTGATTTTTTTTATTTAAATCTCTGAACCAATAAATATCAATGAAACTAAGTAAGTTCAACTCATTACTCAATATATACATTATACCATAACTTGATATTACTTTAACATAAATAAGGATTATTCTTACTACCAACATGTGTGATTTCTTCAGATCACTATGATATCTTGTACACAAAGTTATATCATATACAATGTCTGGTCTTGATGCAATAAGATAAATAAAAATATCAATTAACTTTTGAATGTACTTATGATTCACACTTTTACTGATATCATATTTTCTTATTTTCATACTAATGTGTGTACTAACTTACATTGATTCTACCATTACAAATTTATTTAGTAATTCCTTACCAAAATTTTCTTATGAATGGAAAATTTATCATACTTTCTGTTTAACTTATTTTACCAAAAAAAATTCAACTCTATGAGCATTAACATCTCAAAGTTCCTCTTTATCTATTTTTCAAATTTTTCACAAGACTTATCCCTATCACCAAATAAATTATTTCATCAATTTAAACTATGAATATTAGGGTACCAATACTCATCACTTTCACATATAAGTTTCTATAAAATTTTCCTTTAGAAAATTATAAGTGATTCAAATAAATGTTAAGTTTTGTATACTAGGAATGAGGGTCCTACTTTAACCCACACAAATATTTATTCAGTTTTCACACTATGGTTCCATCATTATAAATTATGAACCCATTAGGTTACTCAATATAAACTTATTCTTTAATTTATCCATTTAATAATTTTGGATTTATACCCATTTGATAATCTTTATAATTTAAACTAACAGTAATAGCCAAAAACATTCTTGTGGTTTCATGTCTTGAAATAGGATAAAAAGTTTCTTTGAAATCACCCCTTATATCGGTGACCATACCTTGAAAACTAACATAGATTTATTCTATTAAATCTCTCCTTTTTCATTGTGTTTATTTCTAAAGACCCATTTAGTTCATATAACATTATTTCCTTCCAGTATAAGAACAAGATTCTACATTTCATATCTCTAAATTCAATACAACCATTAATTAATCACATTCATACATTATTTATGATCAACTAATTCTGAAATGGACTGTGCTTCCACCTTTGAGTTTCTTTAATTTCAATGATATAATCTAGCTTAACCTTTTTTTAAATTCCTGAATTTATTTGTTTTCTTTTCAGTCTTACTATCCCCATCACTATACTAATCAAAATCTACATTTACAAGGTTAGGTTTTCTGCCATATTCCTTTTCATTACCTTATTTAAATGTCACCATTTTATCTTCTCTTAAACCATCCACATTATTTCAATAACTTCTATTAGGGTGGACTGATTTTTAATGACGTTTACCTAAAAGTAATCAACCAAATTATGTAGTCATTTATTCCAACATATGTAACTTATTATGTTGGGTGAATATCCTAGGAAAATTCCTCATTTTACCTTCTTATCAAACATTCATAAATCTATATTTTTGATCTTCATTAATCAAATACTCCTAAAAAAAATAAAATATTTCACCATAGTCTTGTTCTTATACCACATATCCAAGGTATTCATTTTTATTTTATCCATATTAAACATATTTTTTGAACATGTATAGGTGTACTTACAAATTCTCTTTAGAATAAATTTGGAATTTCATATTCAACTAGAATTATTCCTCCCATATCTACTTGAATTTTGTTTTTCTTTCTATAAATCCATTTTGTTGAGGAGTATAGTGATCACTGTTCTAGTGTTTAATTCCATATTTCTTAATATAGGACTCAATAGAGTAATTTGTGCAATAATTTCCATTATACATTCCCAAATTTGAAATATAAATTCCCATTTACTTCTCAACCCCCACCCCCTTATAATGATTTTGAACAACTCCATAATTTTTTATTTATGATTCATGAATATTACATTGTTCATCTGAGTTAAATCATTAGTAAAAGTAATAAATTATAAATAAAACTTTATTGATTCATGTATCATCAACCCATGTAGGTTGGAATGTATGAGCCCAAGTAGTCTCATGAACTAAATTTCAACTTTCTCATGACTTTCACTAACAATTTTTATTTCTGTAAAGTTATTAAAATAACATTATATTTCCCCCTCAGTTATGGTATATCTATGAAAAAATATTCCTTTTAAATTATTCTCAAACTATTTTGGAAAATATATCCAAATAACGGGTGCCACAACATGTTTTCATCCTCAATTCTCAAATAGTTGGAGTTTCTAAGATCTCTAATCTGAAATAATTTACCACTGGTTCTTTATCCCTTAGTAAAAAATTTTCAATCTATTAAACATCAAATGATACATGATTTTGTTTTCTAAATATAAATTATGTACTATAATTATAGAGTTTTATAACACTAAGTAAGTTGTGTTTAAGTTCATAAATAAATAGAACTTCCTTTTTCTTTAACTTTTGATCTTTAATTTAAACCATACCAATTCCTCAATTTTTTAATGAACTATCATTTCAAATGGTGACTCCTACTCCCTCATGTTATTCGATGTTTTTCAATATTTTTATGCCTCCTATAACATGTGAGAAACAACCATTTTAAAGTATCCACACTTTATTCATTTTTATAACTTTTAATTAAATATAAATAATAAAATATTTATCTTATATATTTCTTTTCCCAGCTTCATTTTCATTTCTAGTACAATCCTTAGAAGTGTTATCAAGTAATCTATAAGATATCAACCTTTATATAGACGTATCATACTCATTTTCAGGTATTCTTTTACCCTTTTTTTGATCATCTCTTGGTTGGGTTTTACATTGGGTTTATTTTAGGTGAATTTGAAGAAATTTATAATCCCATGGGGATGAGAATAGTTGGAACATAGTTAGGTAAAACCATATGGTTTTCCCCAATAAACCATGCACCCCCTTTTGGAGCCATAGTAGGTGGTTCATGGTTTGACCAAACCATGTAGCCTTCCTCCCTAAACCATACACCCTTGAATAGAGGGGATTTTATTGATTGGAACATGGTTTGTAAGACCGTGCACCCACCTATTAGTAACCATGCACCCCATGAGTAGGGGTGAAATGTTAAGGGGCTATGATTTGGAAAACTGGGTGCCTCTGCCTAGGAAACCATCCATGAGGGAATTGAACCCCCATTTATTTTTATAAAAATTCACAAACCCCCCAGTTTTTACCCCAAATAATACCAAAGATATATAACTCGTATTATTTTGTTTTTGGAGGTTCTCAAGATAATTCCAAGGCCCCTAAAACATTTTTTGGTGTGAATCGTAGATTCGGTGAAAAAATATGCCCCTATCCGATATGCATTTTCATCCTAGTTTTGATTCATATCCCCCCTTATCTCTTTCCTGATGAAGAGGGAATATTTCTCCTTCATTGGAAATTTGTTTAGATCTAGTTTTTTATGGGTTTTATTTTATAGGATCTTGGTCCTAGGTATGATCCTAGATCTTATGTTCCATTTTTATTCCAATCATTCCACATCAAATTGAGGTTTATGATTTAGTAAACTTTAGTAAATGATCTTAAGGTTGGTGGTCTAATTTTAAATCCCCATAATCTTTATGATTTTACTTGTTCATGTAACCATGAAATTTCAATTTCTACATTGGGAAATTTTATCCTAAATTGAATTAATTAATTTATTCCCCATGTGATTATGATACCCTCAACAGATCTTTTTGGAACAGTTGAAATTTTGAAACCAAACTTAATAGAAACCCATGGGGTGTACCAATATAATTGAAATAATGATTTATAAATAATGAAATGTGAAAAAGGGGAATAATGGGTGTATGTAATTAAGTTAAATCCTTGATGAATATGGTTAATAAATGGAATTATGTAATTGGTTGAATAATGGGTTATGAATGCGGAACCATGGTATGCAATATTTGTGAATGATGTAAAAAACGAGTTGTGGGTCAGGGACTACTGGTCCAAATACCCATGGGGTTCTAGACTACTAATCTAGGACCTCTAGTTTTATATATTTATTTTCATGTGATCATTATGTTGTGGGACATAGACTACTGATCGAAATACTCATAGGGTTCTAGACTACTCCTTTAGTCCCCCAATGTATGAATGTGAAATTGGATTTAAATGGTTAATGAAATCCCATAAAAGTAAAAATTATGGTATTTTATTGATGTATGGTTCAGACTATGGCATGATCTAAAGTATGTATGATTGTTTCAGGTGTCACCATGAACCCGAGGTCCAATGTGATTAATTAAAGAATATTTAAATGTGAAGCCTATTTTACCTTTTCATATATTCCTTATTCTTTATAAAACTAAATACACTATCAGAATAGATGTTTCTTTAGACACAGTTGGTAGTGTTATATTGAGTTATAAACACAACCAACTTAGGATGCCCGATCGGTACCTGAATAGACTTCATGATTACAAGACGGGTTAAGGGAAAGATCCCCATGTTAGATGGTTATGTTTGGATTAGAGATGGAGAATGTATAAGGGAAACATACATGATGTTGGGACCCTATTGGTAGATTTTAGTGTGTCTTAATTTTTTTTCATTATACATTCGACACTCATCATGGATTGACATGTCTATTTATTTGGTTTATGGTCATTTATCCATGATTTGGGATTATTATGTGATATTGGGTTTTATTGATTAAGAAATGTTATTGGTTATTAATTAATATAATTTGGATATTATTTACTAATTTACTATTTTTTATTAATTGATAAAGAGGATATAGTATCCCCACATTCCATATTAGATGCTCACTGCTAGTTGGAAGCCTATGGCATATGAGGAGGTGCGCCTAAGGTCATTTGTGAAACCGACTTGGGGTACCGACATGTGTCACCCAGACCAGGATGTTATTTAATTTTTGAAATAGTGACCCAGTTAGTCAAATATTCTATAATATCCTTGAGATAGTCAAATTGATTTTTCATTGAGGGGTTTTTAACTTCTAATGAATTCTTTTTCATCTTCATTTAACTTAAAAAACTTACTTCCTTTTCTTCCACTTTTGTCCCCCCTCATTTCATGCCTACTCCCATGGAGAGACATGTTATACTAATAATTATACACCATGTATCAAAATTTACCATGAAAATAATGATATTGATAAAACCTTGATCATCGATATTAGTGTGGTTTCCCCAAGAATACATCTATTGAGATTTAGTAGATGTTAAAACATATTATTTCCCTTAACACGTGTAATCATACTTCTAAAAGTTAATTTTAACTTTCATTGATGTAGAGGATTTCTCATATCCTTTATTAGAATAATCTCTTCCATTTTTAGTTCTTAAATTCATATGGTTATTAAAATCAAATGAAATTTTAAATCTAGTGGATGTAGATTTCACCTTATTTTTGGATGATTTTTCCCACCAACTTGAGATGTTTCATACTTCACCACCAATGTTTTTGGAAATCCTCATTAATCTTTTTTAATGTATTTTTAACCTTAAGAAATCTTTATTGTGTCTCATATATATTTTTTTACTTAGTTGTAAGTTTTTCATCAAGGTACTTCACCATTTTACCTATTCTATAACTTTTATCTTGAGGTTTTTAATTTCATATATGGATACATATTATTTTTTGATAATTTTTTTCTTTTCCTTTTTCTTATTTTCACTTTAATTTTAAAATAACATGGATTATTTCTTGATATTGGTGTTTTTCTCAGGACATTCCATAAGTTTTTATCTTGGAATATTTTCCATATAAGTTTCTCCACCTACTCCTTCACTAATTGAAGTATCTTTTTATTTAACATAATCTGTGATTGTTCTGAACATCTCTATAACTTCATATTTCGATGAAATATTATTAGTGGAATCATAATATTAATTTTTTCTCAACATAGTTATTTAGTTCCTTCCAATGAATTGTTTCTTAATTTTTATGAATTGTTTAACTTCCTTCGAAGTTTTCCACAATTATTTATATGATGTTTTTCTTTAGGATCATCATTATCATATTATACATATTTATTCTTCAGACAATTTATTATAAAATGCATAATACCCCCACACCCAAAACATTTGAGTGGGAGTTTTCATTTTTTACTTACCATTTCCTTTATAAAAATTATTAGAGATAAGGGACATAATCCTATTATGTGCATCATCATCATCTTATTTATATTCTAATTCACTATTTCACATTACCTCATATTTTGGTAATTGAATTTTTAGAATCCTCACTGGTTTAGAATTCATTTCCTCATTAATATTATTTTTAAATATTTTGTATTTACTCATTTCATATTAAATAATACTATTATAAATTTCATTAAGAGATAAATTTTCACTATCATCTAATGCATAGAATTTAGGATCAAACCTTTCCAAAAATTCCCTCAATGAATTTTTTAAAAAAGTTAAATATTTTAAGATATATATGAATTCTTTTATGTTTCTAAAAATTTCATTCATTTAGGTTATGTAATCATTAATAATTTTTTTTCTTTATTCATCTTGAAAACTTTGAACTTTTTTCTCCATATTTGAAGCTCTGATTCCCTTAATTTTACATTCCCCTTGAAGATGATTTCATGGTTGTCTCAAGTTTCCTTCATAGTTTAGAGAACCAATAAATTTCTATAAAATTTATCAAAAAATGCATTATAATAACATTCTATTCTTTTCCATAAACATACAGATTCCTTTTTTAGTAAATGAAATAGGAGAATATTTCTCTTTGGATGAAAATACTATAATTTCTGTATAAATCAACTTCAGGAAAAGAGATAAAGGGTAAGCCATCATTTTATTTTTCCATCCATTATAATTTTTTTCCATAAATGGTAGGAATATGTTAAATATTGAATCTATTGAAATTATCTATGATAAAGAATATATGGACCTTACATAGGGAACCTGGGTTACTCTGATACCAATCCAAGTTCCTAGGAATATATGGACCATTGAGGGGAGGGGGAGTAAATTAGTGGTGATCATTTTATAATTTCATTTATCATGAAATAAACCTATAAAACTTGTTAAAAGTTTTATTATCTCAAATTTAATAATCCACCTCACTCATATCCAATGATAAAGAATATTAATTCAAGGAACAAAGGTTTTTACAAGGTTCCATCCTATTGTGGGAACCCAGTCCTTAGAATAAAAACTCCCATTAAGTCATGGATATCTACAAAAAATAATGTAAGTGAATAAAAATGAACTAAATACTATCATGATCCTTCTGTCCCCTGATAAGAAATATCACTAATTTCCACCTATTAAAATATTTGAATATTTTTTTGAGCTAATGTAATATTGTAACATTGAATTCTAATTATTGTGAAATATGTATTGTATAAATTTCTTGGAACTTAATTTAATATAATCTATAATTATAGAATCTTAACTTTGAATTATTTCAGAATTTGGAACATTCTTCTCAGCATAAATACTTCAAAAACTATGAAAATTCTTTGACCTTTCTTGTTTTCTATATAAATTTTTCCAACCACACCTCCAATTTTACTTCTCTAAAAATTATAAAAGTATTAAAAAAATACTCATTGGATCTTTCTTCTATAATAATGAAAATATTAAACTTATCATAGATATATGCAATTTTAACTCCTAAAATTTAACACATTTAAAAAACTCTTTTAAAGCCTTCAAACACTTAAAACTTTATTGGATTAACTAACTCAAAATAGAACTTCCCTGAAAATTAGATACAAATTACTTTTCAAAAAACCCTCAAAACATATCTAGAATCATGATTTTTTAGTGAATATTAATCTTTAACCTACAACTCAACATCTATATAATAATTTTACTATAAAAAATGTAAAGTTAATATGGAATCTTCTAGTAAATGTTATTTTAATGAAATAAATAATTGTAGTTTTAACTTAATTATACACTTATTATTGTTATGTACCTATTTTTTCAATTAAAATATTCTTTCACATAAGTTTTATTTTAAAAATTAATGAACTCTTTCCATTTCATCCTTTGTTTTAAATATCAATCAATCACCATTGTACTCAACTTTCTAGGAATGTGTATCTTATTTTTCATTCCGATATCCATTATTATAAGTCCAAAATATCTGTTATTCATTACATTTACTTCAGTTACACCATTAAATATTTATTTTGGTGAATTATTCTTCTGATGGACATAATATATTTCATTATTTATTATTCTAAAAATGTAACAACTCAATCTTCTTCCTATAGTACAATAACTTAATCTTCTTTTGATAATTAAAAAACAAAATATTCTTCTAATGATTTATGTTTTGGTGTGATATATTCATTAAAGTTTATTCCAATAATAAAAACCTCAGTTTCATGTTAATATCACTTTTCTTATTTTGAAAAACCATCTATAACACCTTCCAATAAGGACGATTGTATTCAAATATTTCATAAGACTTTTATTCTAGGTTTCTTAACTTTATGATTAAATATGATTAAAAGATATTGTATATTAGGTGGATGTAAATGTAGCCAGTTAATGCATGATCTCCTTCTCCCAGTTCTTTTCACTCTTCCTTCTGGTTTTGTGGTTATGCATCTCACAATGAGATCCTCCACTTCCTATCATAACTAGAACTTCATATTTACCTACAACTCAAAAAATTTTATAAACAACACACTTTCAACCAATACAAAAACTTTAATAATTCAAAATCAAGGGTTATTCAAAGATCTTAGAATTACAAATTCAATATAAAATCCCTAAATGTGATTATTTTGGCAATTATATTCATAGAGACCAAAGACAAGTTCTGTTCGATGGAGAGACACTATCTAAATTTTTTTTGAAGTTGTTTGAGACAATACATTTAGTAGATAAATTTAAGGGTTAATATTATAGAATAAATAGGATTTAAAATGTTTCATAAGATCATCAAAAGGATGTTGGATTCCATATCTGCTATAAATTTAAGAATAGTGTATTTTGATGAGGTTTGAACTTGAATTTTAGTGATTGGGAAGGCCACAAAATGAGTTGATAATTTTCTTAATTGACTAGAGTGAGGTTTTTAATTTTTAGACTGAAAAAATGTCTTAGAGTTGAGTTTGTAAGAATATTTTATATGAGGTTGATAAAAATTAAAAATTAATTTTCTTATAGAACATTTTGAAATCATGTAAGGATTTTATAAAACTTTATAAATCTTTTATAATACTTTATTTGACTTTTTTGTTAGTTTTTAAGTCACCCAAGAAAGTTCATAAGACTTTCGAGGAATTTTTAAGACTTTCAAGAGAGTGTGAAAGACTTAATTTTTGTGCATAGGAATTTATATCTTACTAAGATGAGATATTTCATAAAACTTATGAAGTCATATAAAATATGATGATATTCTGATAATTATGCATTCTGATGTAATATATTAATTCAGATGGGTCATAAGATCTATTCTTTATTTAAATAAATATCACAATGGAGAATTATGATTCAAGATTTTGAGATTTACACAACATGAGTAAAGGTTTTCCATGTTATATTTCTACATAATTCCATGCACATATTTATGAAGATTTAATAATTTAAATTCATTAGATTTTTTTGAGAATAATATTATGATATTTTAAATATAACATGAAGAAGAATGAAATCCAATTTTTCTTGGATAATTAAAAATAAGTAACTTATCTTGAATTAAATAAGATTCAAGTTTGAAATATATTTTAGTTTGAATAAGAGGATCTTACTACTAAAAATAAAGGGAAGTTTACATATTAAAATTGTAAACTAAATATTCATTGGATTTTTCAATGAATATAAAATTTCAAAAGTATAGAATTTCTTTTACTAGAGAACCTAATACTACATTAAATAAATACTTCCTGTTATCGAATAGAATAATCCAACTACATCCAAGAGTTCCCAATGAATTAAAGAAGAAGGTGAAGAACCCTATGATACAATTGTATCATAAAAGGTGATTGGGTGATGTATAAGACCAATATTGAAGAAGAAGTGTCGAGTCTATGTTGAAGGTGAGAATAGGGAACATATTTTTGTGATATGTGATATAATCATATCATTATAAGATCTAATGAGAAAATTTGAGTGATCCTATTGATCATTAGGACATTCAGAATTAAAGGAGAACAAAGTCAACATGTATACAACATTAGGAAAAAGAGTGGTTGAATACCCATTTGAGAAAAGTTTAGCAGATATTTGAAGAAATTCCACGAGTAAGTATAAAAACCACATAATAATATGGAAATAAGTTTTTCAAGAGATATATTGAAATGGAATGAGACAATATAAGGAACCCACAGGGAGGTGACCACTATATTTATTCATAAACTAGGAATTTTAGGAGATTTTCTATCAAGATTTTCAGGTTATAGATTGTAATTTTACACAGTGATTTATATTATAAATCTAGGACTTGAAAATTAACCTAAAAATATAAAGGAGTTGACTTTTAAATTGAGTTCAAACCATATAAAATTGAATTCATCCAATTTCTTTATTTGTTTCATCATTTGGGTAAGGTTGTGTGACATAAAAAGAGTGTATTAAGATAATAACATTTCATAGAGGTTTATTTAAAAATAAAAAATAAAGAAAATAAAAAGGATCACTATTTATTACCCCTATTATAAATATAGTAAAAATTTTACTCTTTAAGTGGTATAGAATAAAATCAGATTTCCCTATGAAATATCCAATCATTATTAAATGAGAAGTATAAAAAATATCATTCTAGTCAATAGTATAGGTGTGCCTATTTGTTATGGAAATAAGTTTCATGGATAGAAGAACTAGATGCTTCCATATTTTCTATAATAAGGTCACAAGGTGAGAAATACTATAATAGTGGAATTTACTCCACTTGAAATATATATTCCCATGATTTTTATGATAATATAAATCTTGAAGTGGATGGGAATGATAAAAATTTCATCTTATCATCTCTATCATATAAATTTTACACCAAGGTAATGTGAGTTAAAAATTACAAGGAGATATAAGAGAATCGTGAAAATATGTATGAAAGAATTACGAAGATTAAGGAAGATAAAATTAAGATTTGGAGAGCTAAGTTTGAAGAATTATGAATGGATTATGATGAGGATATAAATGATTATTTCACCAAGGTTAGTTAAATAGTCAATAATTTCATAGGATTTAGAGATAATATAGAAGATTCAAATTTTATAAAGAAGTTAATAGAGAATTTACATAATATATTTGATCTAATGATATCATCTTTAGAGGTGATATGATACTAATACCATGATGAGTTACACAAAACCTTCATCAAATATGAAATAAGTGAAGCATATGTGTTCAAAATAAAAAGATGATAATATTCCATTCAAATACAATAAATAACTAAATCTATATCAACCCAATCCATTTACACATATTATTACATGATTCTTAATACAAACATGCATTAATACAACAAAAAGATCACAAAGGATTGGTTTCTTTGGAAGACTAGGTTTATAAATACATCAAAGTGAGACAAAAAATAATACTTTTTATTCTGTTCTTCATAACAAGCTCCTAAATCCATTAAAGATACTAAAATATATTGTATACCTTGGGGAATATATAGGCAAAAGGGGCGAGCTAAAAATATCAGTAAGGAAATAAACGTGATAAATAAACATAACCTATGAGTAAAAAGTATAACATGATATCATAAAGAGAAGTATCATCAGTAATCACATAAAATAATAACATAAATAAAGTTTCATTATAAGATCATCTAATCATAGGAAATATGGAACCAACAAAAAACATGACATAAACATGGGTCAAGGAAAACTACCTAGAAAATATCAAGTGGTGGAAAAATTACTGTAATGGATTAGGTTTACTCCCTAATCACATACATGACCTACCATGAGACTAAAAAATTACCCAATGCATTGAAATTTTATCTATGCACACCCATAATAACATGTTAACAATATATGTGTTCCAAATTAGGTAAATAAACAATAAGGAATAACACCATAATTACCCATGGAAATAAAATAGGTTGTATAATCTGGTTTTATATCATAATGAAAAGAAATTCCATAATGAAGGCATTTAAAAAATGATCATAAAAAATGTATTAACCTATAAAAGAAAGGTATAATAATATAAGTATATATTTTGGAGAAATATATATAGAATTTAGAATCGTTACATAACATTAAAGGTTGTTTCCATTGATTAATAGATGTACTTTTAAAAAGATAATTGTTTTGAGGAAAATAACATTTCCACTTTGAAAATAATTTTGAAGAAACTAAAAATTCTTGAAATACTGTGGAAATATTTTTCTTTGAAAATAATCCAATAAAATTATAATTTAATATTCATAGAAAATAATGTCCATGATGATGGGAAATTCCGTAAATGTAGTATAAGTTAAAAAATAATTCCTTTCACAAAAAAGTACCTCATTTAGAAAATGATAAGAATATTACTTTTAAACGATTTTTTAAAAAGTCAAACATGGGTAAAAATGAATTTAATAAATCATATAGTAATATAATAACATTTTTAATTATTTTAAAGAAAACATGGACATAGAAGAGAAAGAGTTTTCGACCGAAGAGAGAAATAGAGTCGATTTTCCATAATAACATGTCATCAATAATTTTTAGTACCAAATTGGGGAAATGGTACTATAAATTGAAAATTTCATAAATAAATAGAGGATAATAAAATGAAATTGTTTTATTATAAAATGGTCAAATGATTTTCTATAATAAAAAATCAAGAAAAAATTACCCCGATTATAATGAGATTGATACATAATCCCTTAATACTTTGGTAACTTTTGAATTATAAATTCCCATGAATGAAGTTGATGAATTTTAACTTAAAATATCATGAAGTATGAATCATTAATGATATATAATTTAAAGGGTCACTATATATGCAATTTAAAATAAATTAGATGGATAAAAGAACATGTGCCTCAAAGAAGAAAGTTTTGAGACAGAAACCCTTACCTCGAGTCCAAATCATCATATGCATTCTTTATCATCTTGAATAATAAAATTATGATAATTATTTAATTTATTAAGATAATTTTTAAATTTTATTATTTATTTTATTTTATTTTTTACCTTGTCATATTAAATTACTTAAACAATTAATTTTACATCAAACATTTTAATGATAATGACTCATATGTGCAAAATCACTTTGGTCAGTTGAATAAGGTCAAAGAGATTATTATTTAATCATACATGGAATGATAATCATGAAATAATTATCACTTTTATATATATATTATACTTTTAAAACCAACCATAAAATATGGCAATGAAAAATGAAGTACGTTACAATTATGGAGACGATAGACCATATGTACGCATGAGTAACTCTTCTATTTTTAAATGATCATGATAGAAAAATGGTAAGTGTTATTTAATATTTATAGGATTATAATTATATTATAAATAAAAAATTATTATTTTTAAATACCCTTACACATACCATTCATGTTATGTGGTAATAAGAACTAGTCACATCACTTTGTAAGGTGGAAATTATCTGTACAAACAAGCGATGTTATCATTTATTCAATAAATAGTTAAGAAAAAAGGTATATGATATATTATTTTTAAATAATAATTAATATTTCATTATTATTATATATAATCATTAAATTAATCCTTATTACCTTCCATGTAATGCGTAAGTGAAGAACGGCTCACATCGCTTCGTGAGGCGATAGTCCAGCATACACACTAGCGATGTTATCATATAATAAATGAAATAAAAGTAAGATGGTACATGTGATATTTGTAACAACCCTGAACCTAGTATCCCTGAGTTGGTGGTTATTTTATTATAATATAAAAGATACAAGAGATCAAATCACCAAGGATCTATCAGTTTAGTAGTCTTGAAGAACTAGATACATACATGGTTCCATTATTACATTGGCAATTAAAAATGGAACATAAAAAAATAATAATAAACAAATTCTTGTCTCTTATTAAATTTTTTCATCTTCATAACCTGGTGAAGGAAAAAAATAAAAGGTTGATCTCAAATGCTTAGTAAGGGTTAAATGAATCAATAATAAGGGAATAAAATTCAATATGACATAGGAATTATAACAAGGTAAATAATATAAAAAATACATTCTATCAGTACAATAATAATGAAAATTCATCCATAGATTTTTTCACTATTAATAACTTATGTAAAGTAACAACTGAATACTAAATGAAGAAAATGATTATTTATTGGATGTCATGTATATGGAAAATGAACCTTTATACTATCAAAATAGTTTAAGTATATGGGTAAAAACCCATCTAATTCTATTTAGAAACAAACATGAAGGGTTTATTGCTAATAGTTTTGTCACATGAGACCTATTGATGCATCGAGGGGCTATCTATAACCGAGCCCCACCCATCACTTCAATTCCAGAGCATTATTCATACATAGATTCAATTCTATAACAACATTAAAAGGAAACAATATAGGTAAAAATGGTATATGTCTAAGATAATAAGGATATCCGTGATAAAATAAATATAGATATTTAATGAATAATGATCATAAATAAATGAAAAATATAAATACACCACACACAAGGAATAAAAGTTTTTAAGAAACTTTAGAAAAGACTCTCTTTAGTGCAATTGAATGAAAAATATAAGAGTATTTAAAATAGGAAAAGGAATAATTGTTTTCATAAATACAGTAATGAAAAAATATAGTTATTCATGATAAGAATAATTATTTTATAAAAATATTGGTCGCTTAAAAAAGATTACGAAGTGTACTTGAAAATGGGTAAGAAATTGGAAAGTTCCCTTAAATCGGGCATGCTTATAAGGAGGAGTTGAAAAAGGAACATGCATTTACCATAAAAAAGAAGAATTGATCTAGTAAAATATTTTTGGTAAATACACACAAAATTTAAGAGGATTACATAAGAATAATAATGAATAACTTTGGGTTAAAGAGAGATAAATCCTAACCTGAATGAAAAATAGACGTTCAGGGAGAATCCATTACCTTATGCCCGAAAGTGTTATGCATTTCTAATTAATTTTCTGGATAATGAAATAGATTCATTAATAATTTAATTAATAGAATATTAAAAATTTATTTTTTTATTGTAATTTTATTAAGTTAATTTATGGCCTTTTTTATGAGTTATAAGATTCAATTTTTTCATTCAGAAGTGTTTGTTTCCTTATATTTCATGATTGATTCCCTTGTGTATAATTATGATAATTCATGTAAAATGGAATAAAAAATCCCAAAGTTAATTTATTTAGTATTAATTATCTTAAAGAATATTAAATTATCTCATAAATCATTTTTTATATGTAATGAGGTTGATTCATTAGATAAAATCTTAATGATAACTGTTTAGATTATTTTGGCATTTTTTGATCATCACAAACTAGTTTTGTTTTATTATTTAATATTATGTATATTTACTGGTTCCATAACAATGAATAATTTGAAATAAAAATTTTAAATTATTTATTAACCATGATAATGGTTTTATGTCCAGAATTGAATTTTGTATTAGAAAATTAAAATGCATCATCCATGATGGCGGTAGATCGACACATCACAAATGATATTTTCTTTTTTAGAATAAAAGGGAGAGGAGAATGTGTTTGATGATTTATTTTCCATTAACATGATAAAATTATAGAGTATATAAGATAATTTAGTTATCATTAATGTTTTTATATAGTATATTAGGGAATTATAATAATAGAAATGAAATTGAAAGAAAGCGAAAGATAAGGATTAAGGGTTTTACCTCTTGAATTCTCCTCCTTGAGAACCTCCTTAAGGCACTTGGGTTTTGGTATTTTTTTGAGAAAAAAAGATCTTCTACTTGTGATGTAACTCCCCGACCCCAGTTACCTAGAGTCGGTGAATTATTACATAACATTGGCATGATCATAAGGAAATCATGTCTCGAAAGACTGATCAGTTTAGTATTATTAGAAACAAGATTCATACATAAGTTCAACTTTACAACTTGAAACGAAATACGACACAAATTTATTCCATTGGAAACATCCAAGACTCCTAGATAATGCCTGCAAGTCACTCATAACTAACTTCTTCATATCCTGGGAAAATGAAACATACAAAAGGGGTGAGCTCAAACACTTAGTAAGGGTAAGCAATACATCGGAAGATAACATAAATATTAAGAATGATGAATAATTGAAACCTCATGCCTTTACCAATAATAAACATGAATACTTTTATGGAAGGAATATGAGATGAGTAAATAATTCCATAATAAAACATAATCATGGGTATTCTACTAGTTGAATGACCACATGAACTATCAATATTATTTCCATAATGACGGAATGTATAATGTCGGACATTCTGAAACATTTTTTCAAGGCCTCAACCAAGATGTCTAAAAATGATTAAGGCCTCGGCCAAAACCATATATTAAATTGGGAAAGACCTCAGCAAATTCTACGTCTAGTTGTCTCATGAGACCTAATGATGCATCTAGGAGCTATAGCGGGATCCACCCGTCACTTACTAAGTCCAATACATTCCTCATATGAAATGGTTTAAACATATCATAAACATTCATATTAAAATTAGAATATGAAATGTACTTTAACTATAAACCATGAATGGTATAAAAATAGAACATCCACAGTCAAACATATCTCAAAACCTTAAATACAATATGGAAGTTTTGTATCATAATAAATCAACTTCAAATAAACTTAAAATCCATCAAAGGATGATGACATAGATGAAATCAAAACCCTTTTTAGAGAAATATCTATTTTTATTTTGAAATAATTTAAGAGTCACATAATTATAATGAAAACATTTATTTTTAAAATATTCTTATAAGCTTGTAAGGTAATCTTAGATGATTTTATAATGGCGGAAAATAGCCGCATCTGCCGTATAAGTTAAAAAAAACATTCTTACCTTAAATTTGTCGAAAAGGTCAAAAGTACCTTGTTTGGAAAATGACAGAAAGATTCCTTTCAAAACACATAAGGGTATAAATGACTTTAACCCATTGTCTAGTAATTAGTAAAAATGTTTTTAAATACATTTTTAAGAAACATGGATGTGGATGATAAAGAGGTCCCAGTAGATAATTACATATAAACAACCTCGGATAATAAAGAGATTGTAGAATTAACCCTTACCTTGTAAATTTCCTTGTTCGAGGGTAGGTTAACCTCCTATATAATGGTGAAATAATTTTTATTAAATTATAGAAGAATCATATACATTAATATGATATCATAAATGATCTTTTAACATTTCTTTGTTAATAATATCTTAGTATTATTGTCGTTTCGGGTGTTAACAGATTTGTTTTCCTTTATATTCTTTGTTATGTGAGTCATATTTGTTATGGATGGGATGTATCATATTCATATACAGAATAATATAAAGTCTTTAAACATTATTTTTAATCATCAAATGAAAATTATTTTTGAATGGATATGATGGGGAATGAATCTCATCGCGTTCGCAGAGACGGTAATCCGTACGTACGCACGAGCGACAATATCATTATTTTGATATTAAAATAATATATAATTGGATGGTATATCATATATAAAGAATAATTATCAGGATACATTCATTATTTAAATCAATTACACATCATTATTATACCCATCCAAATAATAATGTATTGAATAACAATTACACCATGACGTGGAGACGGTAAGCCGTACATACGCATGTATGGTGACATGTCATTCAAGGATGGATAAAATAATGAATATGGATGTACCAAATTTATAATAACATCACAGTATATAGAAGATACTGGAGTTATTATTTTATAGTGGAAATAACAAATATAGAAGAAGTGGAAGAAGAAAAGAACTTAAAAGAGGGTGGTGAAATTATTACGTCTTATTCGGGTTCATCCTTTTTACTTGATCAATAGGGCTCCTTAAGTTGGCTTTATGAGTAAAGTAAGGCCTCTAGGATTAAGTGAGGTAAGTTGAGAGTATATTTGGTCAGTGTTTGACTGAGAAAAAAGGCTTTGAAGGTGTGAAATAGAGAGAAGGGGGAGTTCCCTTTTATAAGATGGGTGAGGGGCATCTTAGGAAATGCAAGAAATATTATTTTATAATAAAATCAATATTATTTTATAATGGATAAAAAATGTATTATTTATGGGATTATGTGGGGATGGATTGAAAACCACTCAACCAATGGGTTTTATATAGGTTTGGGTCACTATATTAACTTTATATTTTAGATTTAACTCTTAGTTAAAAAGTTTGACATTTACCATGTCTCTTTGTATTTTTATATTATATTGTTAATAAACATACTATATACTTCCAAGAGAACCCCAAGTGGTTCATTAATGATACAACTATTATTAAATAAGTCCTTTGGCTGATACTTAGATTTTTAGAAATAGAATACCAATTAATAATATAATATTTGTTTTTAAAACTCTTTTATGTCAATTTTGACAGTATTTGGTATTTTGTTTTTGATAAATCCATAACAGCATTATTACTTCGAAAAAATTCATCTAACCAACCCTAATATATCATATTAACCTATAAAATTAGTGTAATTCATAAAAAGTCTCAAATTACATTTATTTGGATATTTATAATATCAATTATTTTAATATTTCATTAATTAGGTAATTACTGCATCACCATTATGTCATAAATAAATTAAATTATTTAATGTCTAAAAATTATAAATAAAATAAAATTATGTAGGAAATCATTTTATATTTATATTGAATATTTATAATCGAATTTATCCTATGTATATCCCTATATTAAAAATGTTTTAGTTATTCAACTTTGATTTTAACTCTTTTGACTCTACTTTGAATTAAATAATAATAAATGTCCTAATCTAATCCAAGTGGAGCAAAGAGGTTCATATGTTATTCCTAAGGTTTTTTTGGTCGAATTATACTTATCCAATAGAATTAGGACATGTGTTAGGGTCATAATAATATCATTTTTACCCTTAATCAGCATATTTACTTTTAACCATGGTAAATAAAAGTAAAAATTTACTATTTACTGAAAATTAATTTTATCTTATTGAACCAAATTTTACCCCTTAATATTAACCGTGTCTCTCATATTTTCAAAATTCCACTCACAGAAGCGGTAAAATTAAATTTTATATGAATTTGCAAAGTCTCCTAGGAGATGGGTAAAAGACGGTGAAAAGTTCAATAAATATTTATATATCTAAAATTATTATAAACTGACTCAAATGAATTAAATTGAACTTATATAAGTATTATATAACTATTTTGACCTAAAATAAATTTAAATAAAATAAATAATTATTGAAATGAAAATTCGGTTTTAAATTATAACTCAGTGTTTTTTCACTATTCGTCAAAAATTGAACATTTTCAGAAAAATACCAAAAATTCACCCCAAGCTAATTTTGATATTCCGAATCCAAAAATGAATTTCATTTTGAAAGATAAAACTTATAAAATTTCAAAAAGTGGGTATTAATATTCATAACGACTAGTTTGATTGGTTGTGGTGTGTGTTAGAACTCGAAGTAGCGGGCAACATACGCTAATGTATTATTCAAAGAGAAGCATATCGCAGAATCTTGGGTTGTTACATGTGATAGAGACTTTTTTAAGAGTATTGTGATGAAATTGGAAAATATTTAATGTTTTGGAGGTGTGATTAGAAGAGGAGGTGAGGGGTGGTCTTATAGTGGGAGGAGAGGAATTCTTTCAATTATTTTATTTATTTGTTTAATATTTTAGCTCAAGACTATTAATAGTGAGTATTCCCATGAATAAATATATTAAATGGATAGGGAGAGTTATATATTATGGGTTTACATCATCCACACATCATCCATGACTCAATAATTCATGTATTTGTTAAATACCGTAAATTACAGTATTTCACTATTCACAAAAATTCTACTATTTTAGAAAAATACATAAAATACCCCTAACCATTTGTTGAAATGTATAATTAAAAAATTGAATCAATTTTATGAAAATATATTTTAAAATATTATAATTTTAAATTTTAATTAAAATCATCATTTATTCGAAAAATACCAATTTTAAAATTAAAACTGATTTTATGACACTTTAAAAAATTAATTAAGGTCTCATAAAATTATATTATAATCATAAGACAACAAAATATGAATTTATTAATATATTTTTTAAAAATAAATTTTCCATTAAATAAATATATTAATTATAAATTTGTAAAAATAAATTTATGTCTCACAAAATACCAACAATTAATTTATCATTTTTAAAACATTTATTTACTTAATCTATGATATAATTATATTATATTTCCATTTATGATATGCCTAAATTTTATTTATTCTTTAATAGGTGGGGTTACTGTTATAATATTCACATTAAAATTCCTAATGGTCACACTACTATTACAATAGTCAAGTTATTATTTAATAGTATATTATTGTTTATTTAAGCTTGGTGTTGTGTGCCACATAAGCTGTTAAATGAATTGAATTTATTTAATAAGATACATATTGTAAAATATAGGGTTGTTATAATAATATTATTTTATAAGTATAATTATATATCACAAATATCATATATATACATTATATACACCATTATATCTAGCTGTGATAAGAGGTGATAGAAACGAATTACGTTAGTTCGTGAGGCGGTAGTCCGTTGTACACATGATCAACGTCTTAATTTCCCATTTGAGGTAAGAGGATATGGTTGTATTTTTTGGAATTGACATAAAAAAATCTTAGTATATATAATACAATTAGGTTATTATATCATCATGGTTTAAAAATATTTGAAGGAGGTGGAAGAAGAAATAAAATAAAATTCCAAGTTAAGGACATTAACTCTTCTTCAGAAAACTGTTTTGGTTAGCACCAAAATCATTATTAGGTTGTATTTATGAATTAAAAAAGGATTATATTATGAGGGTAGGGGATTAGTATAGTTATTTGGTTAGTTATTGTCCAAACAAATGGGCTTTGGAAGTGTGAAAAGGAGAGGAGATGGGGAAACCTTTCATAAGTGGGGGAGAAGACACAATTAGAATTTTTGAAAATAAAGAATTCCAACCACATTTATCAAATGAAAAAAGTTAAAAACTAGAAAATTTTAGAACCTGATAAGATATAAGGTCAAAATATTACCATAAAATGGAAATTTTACATGTTTTGGATCATTTTTAACCATTATATTTTTAGTTTAACCCCTAGTAAACTCATTTTTTTCCATAATCATGGTAATTAATTTTTACCATTTTCACTATTAATTATGGTAAAAAAATTAATTTTAACTTATTAGATAATATTAATTTTTATGATTCTAAATATGTAATCCATTTCAAAAACTTAAACCAAGATGTGTTGAAAAAAATGATTTTTTTCAAAGAAAATCTTTCCAAAGTTTTAAAAGTTTTAATATCCTAATTTAATATGAAATTAATTTCAATGACCTAAATTAGTTATATTTTTTTAAAATTTAAATTATATTTCTTAAAACCAATTTAAAATATAATTTAACATTGTTAATAATTTAAATAAAAACACAGTTTTTAATAAAAATCATTATTTTTAACTATTCATCAAAAAATAATATTCTTAGAAAATTATAAAAAATTAACCCAAATATAATTTTGACATATATATTTAAAAAATTAAGTTTTATTTTCAAATTAATTTTCTAAAATTATAAAAATTAATTTTAAATTATGTTCACAAAGCATTATTAAACATCCTTTTAGAAAAATACAGTTTTCTAAAAAACATTATTTTTAATTAAAATGGTTTTTATTTTACTTCTAATCAGTATATTTCCATTGAATTTATTTTATGAATGTTAAAAACATATAATTTTCATAATTTAGTTATTTCTATTCATATACACCAACTTAGATACTAGGTTATAATGGTTATGTTTAAATAATAACATTTTAAGAGTGTATCATATTTTATTTAAATCCGGTGTTGCATGCATAAAAAACAATTAAAGATATTGAATTTATTTAAAAAGAAGTATATCATAAAGACTTGGGGTGTTACATTATATTATGATATTAGTGTTTTCTATCATATATTCTATTGAACATGATGATACACTTTTAAAATATCAGGGTATTATATTTTACCCCCTTAAATAAATCATATCCTCAAAATTTAATCTTGATCTCAATAATCAAGGGATTAAAATATGAAAAAATATTTTTGGAAACCCTCATAATAATAATGGTTAATAAATATTCCTCTTAAAAATAGGGAAAGTGAAATATTGAGATCATCTATAATTACAACCAACTAGGGTTCCATGTCAGAGAAAATTGATGAGAAGTGAAAATATGGACATAGAAGAAAAGCATAAATAATTATTGAGTATGATAGAGATCATTGATCAAAAGAAACTGAATGATGAAGATAAAGTTAACAATCAAAAATTTATAAATATATGATTAATTAAAATAAAATCTATTCATCGTACAAGAATGTAATAATGTAATTTTTTTGTTTCAAGATATTTTTCCAAGAGTTGATGGATTCTTTTTTTATCAAGAAATAGAATTAAAAAAATATACCTAATTGATATATTTTTATTTTATAAAATAAATTTCATCATTTCATTTTTCTTTGATCAATTTACACTTTACCTCTTATAATAAGGGAATGGATATCCAATATTAATTTTTTATTTCTGAAGAACTAAAATTAACTTTTAACAGATCATAATATCCATAAAACAGTAACAAGATATTCCTAATATCTTTCTTAAAACCAAAATGGTTAGCAAAAGTTTTCCCATATAATACATTAGGGTCTAATTCCATAATATTAACTCCAAAATTTAAACTTAATGCATTCCATAAGTGTCTTTACTTAAAAACCTTTATCTTACATCTTAAAAGATGTAATAACATTCTTCCCAAATAATTATTTACATTAAACCTAAAGGTTATATATAATTAAACCTAATAAAAAATATCCCATAACATCATAAATTAACTCAAAAATATTTTATCAACTTAATATTAATTCAACAAATTTTTTAAGTAAAAATTATTTCGTACTAACTAGTACATTATGTAGGTCAATGGTAGTTGATGAACCCTTATAACCCTTCGGTTGTTGGTTCAAGCCTCGTGGCCCTGTCGGATTTGACTAGTTGTCACCTAGGTAAAAATTATGTGATGATCATATTCATAATTCACCATGAAATTATAACATTCTCAAGAATATGAAGATCATCTTAAAAAATAGCGTTAGTCATCAAATAACTTTTTTTAACCGCTAAGGTTTTCTATATATCTAATTATTATCTACAAATTAAGCTAATTACCTCAATATAAAGCACATCTCCAAGATTATCATTTCCTAAATTGTATGTTTTTTACATATAGAATCACCTTACCATTAAATCACTTTTCTATGTCATTAGTACCCATTAAAATATTCTTACAAACCCTCAACGAAAAAAATTTACATAAAAATACTTATATATATATATATATTTCATGATTCACATAATTTTTGAATTATAGTACATAAACATTACAATCATTAAACTTCATTCTTAAACTATTAACTAATCGTCATCATTTTATTCCTTAATACATCCTCAATTTCATATCTCATTTGTAGTATCTTCATCATCAATTTGTTTTACTCATATGACCTTTTTGATCATCTTCTTGACCATTCCCCATAGGAAATAGATTTGTGTAGTTTCCATAATTTCCACATTTAAAACATTTAACTATTGATGATACCTTAGGTAGACCATTATTATTATACATTACATTTTCCAAAATTTTTATTTCCCCTTACCAATTAACTGATTTTTGTCCTTATTATCCACACCCGAAACATCTTCCCATTCCTATGATAAACTCACTTGGTTATTTCATTCCACATTATTTAAATATAAGAGACTAAATATTCTTTAATCCATTGTCTCCCCCACAATATATCCTAATAAAATGTATCCTTCTCTTCTTTGGAGAGTCTAAGAGTTGGTTAAGGTGTAGGTTGTTAATCATATATCATGATGACCGAATAGTCATAAATACAATATCCTTCACTCTATTCATCATCCCATTTGGTTTCTCATCAAAACATATTCTATCACATTCAATGTTAACACAATTACTTTTATGTCCCTTCATTGACTAAAACCATAAACATAGTGTGAGCAATAATATTCATAGTATGAAAAAACATAATTATAAAAATTATTTATAATTTGTCTAAATACTAACACATTTATTTCAATATAATATACCTTTGGTTTATCCTAGGTAATTAATTATCAACATATATTCAAGTCCTTTATGATGTTTTGTAAATATTTTTTGAATTTCCAATGAATATCCCCCAGGAGTGTCAAACTAGGTGTGTAGTAAGGTCTGTTGTCATGTACGAGGTAACACTCGAGTCAAGACCAACACACCTTTTTTCAAGTCATTACCACTATATAAATTTTTTCCAGAACAACATTAAATTGTAGTATCCAAATAGGGATGTAATTTTTCATAAGTCACTCTCTATATACTTCACTATGATTTTAGGATATTTTTATCTACTTAGTATTATTATTAGAATTATCCCTAGGGTTCTCACTGAAGGTTTCTTATCCTATTTAAAAATTTTAACTAAACCTTTACTCTGATACCATCTATAGTGACCCAATACTTTTACATATATTATTACATGATTTTAGACATAAAAATTCATTAATACAACACAATTATTTTAAATTCCTAGTGTATTTAAAAGACTATATTCATAAATACATCAAAGTGAGAATAAAAATAAAGTTATTATTTTATTCTTCATAAAAAGATCAAAAATCCTTTTGATCTCCAAAAATATATGGGTAACCTGTGGAATAAATAAGAAACAGGGTGATCTAAAAATCATAGTAAGTGAATAAATATGATAAGGAAACATAATGTGTGATTAAAAAGTATAACATGATATCATAAATAAAAGGCTCATGATTAATCACATGGAATCATAACATAAAGAAAGTGGTATAATAAGCCCATAAAATTATATAAAATGTGACATAAACACAAAAAATGACATAAAAACGAGTCAAGGATAAATTCCTAGACAATTTCACATGGTGTACAAAGTCCCATAACAGATTAGGTTTACTCCCTAATCCCATACATGGATTCTAATGAGACAAAAAATAGTACCAATTCATTGGATCACTAAATAGGTAAACCCATCATAAAATTTCATGATCTTTCTGTTCCATATAAGGAAAATCAATCATAAGGATTAATATAATAATTACCAATGAAAAGATAATGGGTTTCATAATCTTACTTCATATCATAAACAAAAGAAATTATATAATGAAGGAATTTAATAAATGATCATATGGAATGTATTACCCTGTCAAAGGGAAAATAATATAGATATATATATATGGGAGACATATATACAAAATTTATAAGCATTCCATAACATTAAAAAAATATTTTCATTGATGAATAGATGTACTTGTAAAAATATATAAAAATAATTCTTGAGAAAAATTACCTTTCACCTTTTAAAATAATTTTTTAAAAACAAAAAATTCACAAAATAATATGGAAATATTTTTCTTTTAAAATACACCAAGAAACATTTAAATTAATATTTAGGGAAAATAATGGTTATGTTAGTGGGTAATTTCATACATACAATATAAATTAGAAAAAATCCCTTTCACACTTGGTTAAAAAGTCAAAAAGTACCTCATTCAAAAAATTACAAGAATATTACTTTTAAATCATTTTTTAAAAATTTAAACATGGGTAAAAATGAATTTCAATAACAATATAATAATATTAAAACATTTTTGAAAATATTTTAAAGAAAACATGGTCATGGAAGAGGAAGGGTTTTCGACCGAAGAGAGAAATGAAGCTGATTTTCCTTAAAAATATTTCCTTAATACGTTTTAGAACCAAATAGAAGAAAATGGTACTATAACATGAAAATTTAACATATAAAAATGGATAATAAAATTAAATGGTTTTATTATAAAATAATCTAATAATTTTCTACAATGAAAATTCAAGAAAAAACAATCCTAATTAAAATGAGATTGAAACATAAACCCATACCAATTTGGTAAATTTTGAGTGATAACTTACCATGAATTAATTATATGAATTGAAACTTACAATATCATGAATTAGGAAGGATTAATGATATGTTATTTAAAGGGTCAATATATACACCATTTAAATGAATGTAGGTGCATAAAAGAACATGTACCTCAATGAAGGAAGTTTTGAGATGGAAGCCCTTACCTCGAGCCTGAATAATCATCTGTGTTCTTTATCTTCCAAAATAATAAAATTAAGTTAATAATTTAATTTATTAATTAAAAATTTCAATTATATTATTACTTTAATTTTAGTTTTTACCTTTTCATATTCAATTACTCAACAAATTAGATTTACGTCAGACATTTTAATGATAAATGATTCATATATCTAAAATCACTTTGGCCATTTGAATAAAGTCAAAGAGATTATTATTTAATAATATCTATAATTTTAATCATGAAATAATTATTAATTTTATACATATATTATAATTTTTAAACCAACCATGAAATAGGGTAATTAAAAATTAACTACGTTACAATCATTGAGATAGTGTTCTATACGTACGTATGCGTAACGTTCCCTTTTTTAAATGATCACGGTGAAAATAAAGTAAGTGTTATTTTATATTTAAAGTATTATAAGTATATCATAAATATTATATTATTTCTTTAAATTCTCATACACATACCATCCATGTTATGTGGTAATTAAAATGAATCACATCTATTCTTGAGGTGGTAGTTCACCATACACACGAACGATATTATCATTTATTCAATAGATAATAATGAAAAAAGGAACATGATATATTAATTTTAAAGAATTTTTTATATTTAATTATTATTATATATAATCATTAAATTAGTCCTTATTACCTTTCATGTAAATCATAAGTGAAAAACAAATCACATCGCTTCGTGAGGTGGTAGTCTGACGTACACACGAGAGACATTATCATATTCTCTACAAAATGGGAATTAAAAAGGTATATGTGATATTATAATTCTATAAGTGTAATTATATCATAAATATAATATACAAAAATTACATAAATCATTATATCCATCCGTGAGAAGAGGTGATGGAAAAATGAATTACATTGGTTCGCAAGGTGGTAATTCACAGTACACACAATCAACAATTTTATTTCCTATTTGATAGAGGAGGATATGGTTGTAGGTATTGATGTTAACATAAAAAATTCCAGTATATATAATATATTTATTTTAATATATCATCATTTTTTAATAATATCTGAATGAGGTGGAGGAAAAAATAAAATAAAACGCTCGGTTAAGGACGTTACCTCTTCTTCGGACAACTTCTTTTGGTTTACACCAAAAGACTTCCTAGGTCGTATTTATGAAAAAACCAAAGATTATAGGATGCGTTTATGTAATTGGGGAATTTATTAAGGTTGGGATTGGAAAAAATGGGTTTTGGAAGTGTGTAATGGAGAGGATAGGGGGTGGAAGTTTATAAGTGTGGGAGAGGACACACTTAAAATTTTTGAAATGAAAGAATTCCACCCACGTTTTTCTCATGAAACAAGGATATAAAATGGACCATTTTCAAATATTATAATCTTTTATGTCAAAATATGACCATAAAATAGTAATTAGACATGATTTGGATCATTTTTAACCCTTATATATTTAGTTTAACCCTCAGTAAACCCATTTGTACCCCAAATTCATAAATGATTTTTACTGTTTTCACAATTTATTATGGTCAAAATATTAAGTTTACCTTTTTAGATAATATAACTTTTTATTATTATAAATATTTTATCAATTTTTAAAAATTAAACTCACATAATTATCATAATTTAATTTAAAATTAAATCCACAAACGTCTCGAAAAAATTAGTTTTCAAAAAAAACACTAAAAAATTTAAAAAGTTTTGTATATCATATTTCAATATGAAATTGATTCAAAAATCATAATAAATTAGTTAACTTTTTATATAATTTTACTATTATTTTAAAATCAATTTAAAATATAATTGAAATTTTTTAATAATTTAAATGAAAATAAAATTTTCAATAAAAATTATTGTTTTTCAATATTCATCAAAAAATAATGTTTTCCTGAAATGCTTAAAAATTCACAAAAAAATAATTTTGAAATGTATATTTCAAAAATAAATTTGTTTTTTTTTCAATTAAAATTTCTAAAAGTGTTAAAATATAATTTTAAATTATGTTTGTAGCGCGTGACTAAATTTCCTTTTAGAAAAATATAGTTTTTAGAGACATTTCATTTTATTTCAAATGGTTCTTATTTTATTTATAATTAATAGATAACCATTGAATTTATTTTATACATATTTAAACCATATAAGTTTTTATAATTTAGTCAGTGCTATTTATAACCACTAAATTAATGGCTAGGTTATAATGGTCATGTTTAAATAATAACATTTTAATAGAGTATGATGTTTCGTTTAAAACATGTGTTTCTTACATCGCAAGATTTCAAAGAGATTGAATTTATTTAAAAATAAATATATCATAAATTTTTAGGGTGTTAATCTCTCTACTATGATTTGTATGTTGTGACAGGTACACTATTGAACATGATGTTTCTCTTTTAAAATATCCAGGTGTTAAAAATGATAAAGGAGAAGAAGTTTGAATATAATTTAGATTTATAAAGTGATAATGAAATTAGTGAAGATCCTAAAAATACACTGTCTTTATATCTAAAATCATATGAACAGGGATAGGAAAATATAAATTTATTCATTTTCTAAAAATCTTTAATTATGAAGGTATTGAAAAAATTTCAGTTGACTTTCAAAAGAAGAAATATTTTAATTTTGAAATTAATGATGTAGAAGAGTAATTGTCTTAAAGAAAACTAGTAATAATTAAGAAAATTAATAATAGAAAGAAGAAGAAGGTTTTTCTAAAATATATAATAAATTTAATGAGTAAAGAAGAATATAAACATCATGATCCTAATGTGAGCTAGAAGATAAAGGTACTTATCAAAATAAAAAATATTTATGGATCTTATCAATAAGAATGAAACATCTTCAAGAAGTGGAAAGGAAGAAGAAACCTATGTTGAATACATGATGATATTTGAAATGGAAGCCTGTCTTGAGAAAAATAAAAATCTCAAGAAGAGATTCTAGGTTCTATAAATATAAAAACGAAATGAATTTATTAAGGAGAGTGATCTCATTAAGGAGATCAAAATTTACATGGTGAACATTAAAAAAATTGGATAAGACTCTTGTAGATCTTAATGAAACAATAAGAGGTAAATGAAAATAATCTACATGAGTCATAATTAGGAGTCTTAAATATAAAAACACCTTTAATAATATAAGATAAAATTACAATAATGTTGCAGAGATAAAGTTTTAATCATCTAAAGATACAGAGAAGACCAATCCAAATAAATAGTTAAAAGTTATTTCAGAATATTCTAGTGATTCTAATTTTGTTTCATCTTGAGAAATAAGTTCTACTAAAAAAATGGAATGTTTTGGGTTAAAAAAATTATGAAAAATATATATCCTATATTATGGATATATGAGAATAAGTTGAAAATTTAAAGTCTGCTAAGAAAAAATATAAGTATATAATAGAGTGAATCTAGAAACAATAAGTTTTCTAGAAATAACTTAATCAAAATCATAGAAGACAGATATTCAGAGTATATTATTGGTGTTGTGGGGAATTTTGAAACAAGGTATAAAATTGATGGTTCAATATGTCACTACCAAAAAATTGACATGAATCAAGGTAGGGAAAATATATACATAAAATAAGAAGCTCTGTTAGAAGGAGAAATATTCTCAGAAGAAAAAATTTTAAAGCTGGAAATATACATGCATGTCCACACAAAATAGATATGATTTATTAGAGTAGATTTGTGGATGGTTTGACCAACATGGTTGAAATGATAAAGTTCTCATGATAATACTTCCACGATATATTTTATAGGATACTAAAGTAAAGATATATCAAAAAGGAAGAAGGACATATATCCACTCTAGTTAAGGTAGTTCTTATAAAAAATATGGAGGTGAATAAGGAAAAAGGGATTTCTTAGGCTAAAATAGAAAATAATATTTATAATAATTAGAGAGGTTATCAAAATTGATAACCATTGGTACCAAAAATTAATTTATTAATACTTCTATATCTGGTTAAAAATCCAAAGAAGAAGTATGCATGTGAAGATTAATGGGATTTTAGGGATCATAATAAGAAGTTTACACACAAAGTAGAAATTGAAATGAAGAAATAGATTATGTGTCCCATGAAGTCTCATAAACTTTTTTAAAGGATTTTATAAAGATATCTTAAGGATATGAAGCTGGAAAAATTAAAGGATCTTGGTTAAGAGGAAACTCTCAACCATGATAATCTCATTAATGAGTAAGGAAGCCCACACTTTATTTTCTTAATATTTTATTTTTGTAATTACATTTATGGAATTAAAGGAGAAAAACTAAAGGGGATATGTATGAGGTTGTAACTACTGAATAATAATGTAGGATCTTCTCATCATGGAGAAAAATCAACTTCCATGACCAAAGGTAAAGTTAATTCCTTGAGGGGGAGAAAAAATAGAGGGGATTATTTCAAAGATTAATTTCTACTTGAAAATATATAATTCTAGAGAGCATACAAGTAAAGTTAAGGATAAGGTAAAAAATCACTCTTAAATCCCTATTCTAAATTTTTTAAAAAATTTTATCAGGGGGGTGAATATTCACCCAAAAAATGGGATATATATATCTTGAACACGAATTTTGATAATGTATTTGTTAAATATATGTGTAGGATATATTTATTGATAAATATATTTGAAATATAACTAAACAAAATGATAAAATGAAAGTGGTATAATATTATAGACATGTTCATAGACATATTTTTAATCTTGGTTAATTTGTATTTTTTTTTCTAAACTGGATTAGCATATATAGAATTTAAGTTTATTAGATAAATAATCATTGCTAAGAATTGTGTGGCGTCGTACTTCTATAAAATATTTGGATCTAGATTATATTTTTAATAAAATAGGGAGAATAATAAGTTGTTTAAAAAATATAAAATGGTTAAATATGTGTGAGATCTATCTCCAACAATCCTTTGCATTTATTTTCAATAAGGGGGAGAATATAACATTGAATTTAAAGTAAATGAGTCATTGAAAAAAAAGTATTAAGGGGTATATTGAAGTACCCAAATGGATTTGTAAAGATATATATTTTTTCAATCTGATTTTTATGTAAAGTCAATGTATGAGGATTAAGATTCTACCATTTTAGAAGGAAAAGGGAGACGAAGAAGTTTTTTTTTATAGTGTGATGATATTGGAATTAAAAATTAATTATACTATACCATTAATGTGATAAGTTTAGAGTCAATATTCATGGAGACCAAATAAAAGTGTAATGGGATGAAGAGAAATTTTCTAAAATAGTTTTTATGGTGTTTGAGGGAAACCTTCTAGTGGAAAAATGAAGGAGTGATATTATGGAAGAAAAAGTCTAGTTAAAGTTATATAATACTATTCAAAAAATTGTGGAAGTAAAAGTTGCTCTAAATTGAGGAAGATAATATTTAGATGAGGATTGTAGTTGAATTTGAGTGATTGAGAAGGCCCTATAATGAGTTGAAGATCTTCTGAATTGACATTATTGAAGCCTATAATTTTTGGACTGAAAAAATGCCTAAGTGTTGAGTTCTTAATAATCTGAGTTGTGGTAAAAAAATGACAAAATAATTTCCAATAATACATTCTATAATTTCCTGTAAGAATTTCTATAAACATGTAAGTATTTTATGGAAACTTCAAAATAATTTTATGAGACTTCATAATATTTTTTTTAAGTTTATATGACTTAAAAGTGCATTTATAATAATTTTGAAGACATTATAAGATGTTCAATCCAATGTTTGAAAATTTGTTTCTACATGTAAGACTTAACCATTTACCAATATGTGATATTTTGTAATACTTAATAAGTATTATAACATATGAGGAGATTTAAAATATTATGTATTATAAATAAAAATTCAAATGATGCACATGGTTTTTTATTCAATGAAAGAAATATAATAATGAAGCATTTTGATTAAATATGGAGTTTGAGAGTTCCATGATGCATGTTTTGGTTTACCACATCACAGTGTTGCATGATTCCATGCACACATATAAAAATATTTAATAATTTTAATTATTTGGAGTGTGTGGAAAATAATATTATGATATTTTAAATATCACATGAAGAAAAATAAAATCCCAGGTTTTCTAGAGAATTAAAAGGAAATGCCTTAACTTGGATTAAACAAGATTCAAACTAAAAAGATTTTATAGTTTGAATAAGAGGATCTTCCTACCACAAATAATGGGAAGTTTCTATATTAAAATTAGAAACTAAATAATAATTGGATTTTTCTATGAATATAATATTCCAGGGGGAGAAGGGATATTTTAATATAGAACTTGATACTATATTTAAGAGAAACACTTCATGGAATTTAATAGGAGCACTCGATTGAATCCAAGAGTTCCCCATGAATCGAAAGGGAAGGAGGAGAACCCTATCATAAAATAGTATCATAAAAGGAAATTGAGTGAAGTATAAAAAAATATTGAAACTATAGTGTTTAATACATAGATATTTTGAGAAGAAAGAACATATTCCTATGAATTATGATATTATCACATCGCTAGGAGATCAAGTGTGCAAGGCTGAATGATCATGATGATCTTCACGACATGATGAATTGAAGTAGAAAAAAGAAAATAAACATAATAAATCAATATATAGGAGTAGCTGAAGATATATTTAAGGAATATTTTAAGTACCTTTGAAAACTGTTAAGAGGAAAAATAAAGGCGCCATTGGAAGATGGGCAATTTTTTTAAGAGATAAATTCAATCAGAGGGAGATTGTATAAAGAACCCATTGGGAGGAGGCCACTAAATTCACTTGTGAACCAATAATTTTTGGATATTACCTATCAATATTTTTAATAGATAGATTTTACTTGTACTCATAGTGATTAATAGTAGAAGTATAGGTCATAGATCTTGTCCCAAACCTAGAAAGAAGTAGGCCCTCACATCAAGGAAAAATTGTGTGAAAATGGCTATGTCTCAGGAATTTATTTATTATGACATTTGGGTAAGGATGAGTGATATATTAGATCAATTTCTCAACTGGTAAAAAAGTTTTTTTTAAAATTAATAAATTATAAAAAGAGAAAGGATCACTGATTAACTCCCTTCCCCTTTTAATGATCTTGTAGAACATAGAAAATAATTCAGAAAATAAAAACCATGTGTTGGTAATTGATAATGAATCAAGTTTACATGATTCATATTACTAGGATTATAAAGGGTATATAATCACTTTATAATATGTATATAATCGATTAAAATTCCACCCTAATATTACCCATGTATAGAATTGAGAAACACATGAAAACTCGACATTGAGATCCTATAAAATAAGCCACCTTTCACTATCAGAACACTACATAATCTTCAATACCTTTAAATGAGATTTATGTTTATCACTAGAGTGGAATATAAAATTATCCCACCTATGGATGTATCCATGGGATGAATTGAATATCACATCATATATATGAGATCCTTCCCACCATCATGATATACTAGTTTCTCATATGTAAATATAGTAGAAGAAGAGAGTAGTATGAATGAGAGATTCAACCATGCTTAAGAGAGTCTTTCACAAAACATATCATTATGATAAACACCTTTAAATAACCTCTAAGGATTATCTTAAAGTAATATATAATTTACTCATGTATTATAACACATGAGTAAATGTAACTATCGATCTACACAACTCTTTCATGAACACTCATCCCTTGTGTTACATCACACAAAAAAAGTGGTATTAATGATATCCATAATGGTAATATCACTCTTGTATGTTTTCATAGTATATAATCCACCTCCATGCATATATGAACTATGAGACTCCTTTCTATCATAAAATATAGTTGAACTGATGATTGTATATAGTGGAGTGGCATGAGATCCTATTGTATTCCATACAACACACTCTTATCATATTTTTTTATTTCATGAGGTGTTAAATACAATAACATGGATTATAAAACCATGAAATATGATACCCACCAATCATAAGATACATTTTATATGGAAATAAAATCTCATGTAAAATGATATGCACCAATCATTAAAAATGGTATAGTCATTATGCATGAAAATCATGATTTCATGCGTGTTATATAATATGACATATTATATCATACTATATCACATTATATATATATATATATATTATAATTGATTTAGGGAATATTTACTCCTTTTATCTCTCACTTTTAATAAATCTTTAAAAAAATTATTCCACTTCACCTTATAGTGTGTCATATACAATAACATATGAAATAATATCCAAATAAATTTCAGATATCTTCCAAATTGTTTTGTAAATATATCATTAATTCCACCACATATCACACAATATGTAATACCTTGTGAATACCCACAAAAAATATTTATATTAACTATAAAACACTTTAAGAGAAGATCTATGAGTCAAAATCAATCCCCATTTAGTTAACCACAATGTGTGACCCCATGATTCATTAGAAAATTGAAAAAAATATTAATCTCAATATATATAAATATAAAAAAGTAGTGGCCTCTAAAAAAGTATCAATACTTCTCAAGATACAAAGGGTTTTTGTATGAACTCCATCAAACACATATATCTTTAAACTTGTTTCCACCAACCACACCATATACTAGAATGAAGACTCATAACTACCCTTTGTCCAAGACATTGAGAGGTCATAATACATGGAGTATGTTAATACCTTGTATCCAACTCATAAGTTCTTGATTATCAGATTATATAATGACTTGGTCGATGAATACATTACATGTTATTCCTATTTATGAATGATAACATCCCATGCCTTTCATTTGAGTAGATTATCACATCGTATATACTTTCTATATTGGAATCACAATCCCAGATCTATCTTAATCAAGGGAACATATGTCATAATCATGATATGATAGAAAAAATCATATCTTTTTTTTATCCAATTGATGAAATGATTAACAACATACAAAACCACCCATAATTAGTAAAGTTATATTGTCTTGCTTAAGAAATGTATCAAATTATAAAGGTTCTCATGCTAGGAATCTTACTAAACTTTATTAATTGGGATTCATATATTTTCCATGCACTCCTAGTATAGAAATGAAACAGTGTATGTCACTCCATGTGGGATATCCGAAACATTAAATTCCTTTTTATTCCTCATAAGCATATTCTGAATCTCATATAAGAATCCTACTCATGTTAAACTTTACATTTCATCCTAACTTATAATGCACTATAATGAGAATCCATTAGGGATAACTCGAAGTTATACTTTGAGAGGTAAATTGTAATTAAAATTAATGAAATTTATATCAATATATACACTTATGAATACAATATTAAATAATGATAAAATAGATATTTACTTTCATATGATACATCTTATTTTCTTAAACTATTTTAATAATATTTTACAAAACTCTATATAAGAACGAATTTATCATATCATATATGATATAATTCCAAATAAACCTTATGTTTACTATACTTTTTAGGGTTTAGTTAACTAATTATATCTATATGCTTTTCTTGTAACATATCCATGTGACCATATGATAAAACTATACCACTAAAATATTTATCGATAAACATCTATAAAGAAAAGATGTTTGAATAATAGTGAAATTTAGGAATCATATTCATAACATTCATCTCCTTAAACATATTAAAACTCATTAACTCTACAACATTAAATGTTAAGATGTAAACTTTTTTTGTCTACTTATAACTCTTTATATGTTTAACATTATCATCCTTGTAACTCTTTCCATCAAACTATTACCTTTAAATAATGTAACTATTTACATTATTACTTACTATTATATCCTAAATCCATTTAGGATAATGTGATATTCAGTTTAGTATGACTCTCTCAATCCTTTTGGAAATATTGATTTTCAATTTCTCATGGTAGTTAAATTTAACTATTTAAAATTTTAATTACCATCCCATATCCTAACCTCTATAAGATATTAATAGGAAATCACTATAAATTTAAATTTTTATAATATTTTATTTATTAAATTTGAATTTAATTAGTGTATAAATACTCCCAAAAGTCTCTCAAATTCAATAATGCCAATATACAAAAACTCCTTTTTGTGTAGAAAATAAATCTTATTTCTTCTTAGTAAGAATATTTATTAAATAAGTATTATTCCCATATCATATATGATATTTTTTTTTGTGTTTGGAGAATTTTCCTTTCAAAAGAATACTATTTTATGAAATATTTCACTGATGAGTAATGGGAACATATTACCTCTAATTTTAACAAACATCTAGATAATATTTTTATCCTTATCTCCTTTTTAAACATGTTATAGAATCATTTGAATCATAAACCATGTTTATAAAATCAATCATCTCATTTTCCTAATAACCACTCTTTATTAATAAGAAAATTCTCTTATCATATATGAGAAATTGGATAAATATACACATACTTTTCTTATATTAATATAATGTTGATTAATTCCTTTATATTAAAATATTTTATTTAACAAATCCTTTATTCATCACTTTATTTAAAAATATAATTAATCTCAATTATTCCATTGATTTTTAACTCCTATATTTTCACAACATTTATATATTAGACATTAAATATCACATAACCTTAAAAATTATAGAACTAATTTCTCTAACATAGACACATGGCATGGAAATTCCATAGAAGTTTAAAAAGTCCTTTAGGTATCCTAAAAATATTAAATCATATGGGATCATTACTTCTATTTCTTAATAACCCCTTTAGGTTCAAAAACCTTGAATGAATACTTGAAGAAGCATCATTGGAATCAATTTTTTTTTATTCTTATAGTTTTGACTTTTACTTAATTATATTGTCTATAATACATTTGAACAAAAAAATTATATGCATAGTTCATTTTTTCTCAACACTTGTGAACATTTGATAAAATTTTATTTTAATTCATTATTATTTTATGAACTTTTCCATTGGAGAAAATTTAATGGATTCCTTAACCAAAATTGTAACACCCCGACCCCAGTTACCTAGAGTCAGTGCATTATTATATATCATTGGCATGATCAAAAAAAATCTAGTCTCGAAAGAAAGATTAGTTTAGTAGCCTTGAAAGTACTAGATACATTCATCAGGTTTAAATTACATCATAAAATGAAAAATTACAAAAAAATTGTTTCCATAGACCACACTCATATCCCCTCAGACTATCTTTGTAGGTCAGTCATAAAATACTTCTTCACATCTTGTGAAAAATAAAACATATAAAGGGGTGAGCTTAGATGCTCAGTAAGGATAACAATATAGTGGAAACTTTCATAAATAAGCATAAAAATTTAAGGCAATGTATAAGACTAAAACAAAAGCCTTTTAAACTTGAAATTCAGCATAATATGGAAAATATAAAATCAAATAATTTCATTTACTTACTCACATGGATATACTACTAGTTGCATAATCACATGCAATATCAATAGACACTTTCCTAACGATGGAATGTATAATTCCAGACTTTCATAACCACGTAGTTAAGGCCTTGTGACAAGACTACAAATAAGATTTTGTCAAGGCCTTGTGCCAAGACACTAGTTTGTCTCATGAGACCTACCTATGCATCGAGGAGCTATAGTGGCCTCCACCCCTCACTTACTAAGTCCAATGCATTCCTTACATGAAAAGGTTTAAACATAACATAAACATTCATATTAAAACTGGAATACGAAATGTCAATACTTTATCCATAAATCATGAATGGAATAAAAATAACACATCCACAGTCAAACATAACACAAAACCTTCAATAAAATATGGAAGTTTTGTATCATAATAAATTAACATCAAATAAGTTTAAAATCCATCAAATGATGTTGATATAGATAAAAATGATTTGTAAAAATATTTGAGAGAAATATCCCTTTTTCCTAAAAACATTTAAAAGTCACACAATTTATAAAGGAAGACATTTAAAGACATTTTGGAATCAAAGTGTCCCATACCAATTTGAAACTTTTTAAAGGAATTAACATTTTAAAAACATTCATGTCCATATAAATAAATACTTAAAAACCATTTTGAAAACATGGACATTAATGAGAATTATTTAGAAGAATAAATATTTGAAACATTTAAAATGATGTTTTTGTAAAAAAATACCTTAAACAGAATCCCTTGGAAAACACTTTTATGAATCATGGACATGGATAATAAATATGTCCCAGTAGATACTTATATAACAACAACCTCAGATAATAAAGAGATTGTGAAATTAACCCTTACCTTGTACTTTTCCTTGGTCGAGGGTAGGTTAACCTCCTGTATAATGGTGAAATAATTGTTATTAAATTATACAAGAATTATATTCATTAATATGATATCATATATGATCTTTTAACATTGTTTTGTTAATAATATCTTAGTATTATCGTTGTTTCGGGTGTTAACAGATTCGTTTTCCTTTATATTCTTTGTTATGTGAGTCATATTTGTTATGGATGGGATGTATCTTATTCATATCCAAAATAATATCACGTATTTAAACATTATTTTTAATCATATAATGAAAATTAGTCTTGAATCGATACGATGGGGAATGAATCTCATCGCGTTCGTGGAGACGGTAATCCGTACGTACGCACGAGCGAAAATATCATTATTTTGATATTAAAATAATATATAATTGGATGGTATATCATATATAAATAATAATTATCATGTTATATTTATTATTTACATCAATTTCACATCATTATTATACTCATCCAAATAATAATGTATTGAATAACAATTACACCACGACGTGGAGACGGTAATCCGTACGTACGCAGGTATAGTGACATGTCATTCAAGGGATGGATAGAATAATGAATTTGGTTGTACCATATTTATAATACTATCAAATTATATAGAAGTTACTGGAGTTATTATTTTATAATGGAAACAACAAAGAAATAGGAAGTGGAAGAAGAAAGGAACTTGAAAGAGGAGATGCAATATTTACCTCTTCTTCGGGTTCTTCCTTTTGATTTGATCAAAATGGCTTCTTAGGTTGGCTTTATGACTAAAGGAAGGCCTCTAGGATGAAGGGAGGAAAGTTTAGAGGGTATTTGGGTAGGGTTTGGCCGAGCCAAAAGGCTTTGAAGGTGTGAATTAGAGAGAAGGGGGGGGGGGTGCCCTTTTATAAGAGGTGTGAGGGGCACCTTAGGAAAAGCTAGAAATATTATTTTATAATAAAATCATTTTAGATTTCTAATGGACAAAAAATGTATTATTTAAAGTATAAGGTGGGGATGGGTTGAAAAACACTCAACCAATAGGTTTTAGACAGGTTTTGGTCACTATATTAACTTTATCTTTTCGATTTAACTCTTAGTTAAATAGTTTGACATTTACCATGTCTCTTTGTAATTTTATATTATATGGTTAATAAAATCACTATATACTTCCAAGATAACCCCAAGTGGTTTGTTAATAATTAACCTATCATTATATAAGTCCTTTCTCCGAACCTTAGATTTTTATGAATAGAATATCAATTAATAATATAATATTGGTTTACAAAATGCTTTTATGTCAATTTTGACACTATTTGGTATTTTGTTTTTTCTAAATTCATAAAAGCATTATTAATTATAAAAAAAATCATCTAACCAACCATAAAATGTCATATTAACATATAAAATTATTTTAATTCATAAAATGTCTCAAATTACATTTATTTGGATATTTATAATATCAATTATTTTAATACTTCATTAATTAGGTAATTACTCCATCATCATTGTGTCATAAATAAATTAAATTATTTAATGTTTAAATAATATAAATAAAATACGATTATGTAGGAAATATTTTTATCTTTCTAATTAATATTTATAGTCAAATTTATATTATGTATAACCCTATATTAAAAATGTTTTAGTTATTAAACATTTTTTAACTCTTTTAACTCTTCTTTAAATAAAATAATAATAAGTGTACTAATCTTATCCAAGTGGACCAAAGAAGATAATATTTTATTCCTAAGGTTTTTTTGGTAGAAATATACTTATCCAATAGAATTAGGACAAGTGTCATTTTTACCCTTAAATACCCTATTTACTTTTAACTGTGGTAAATAAAAGTAAAAAGTTACTATTCACCGAAAATTATTTTCATCTTTTTAAACCATATTTTTCTTACTGATATAAACCGTGTCTCTCTGATTTTTTAAATTCCACTCACATAAGTAGTAAAATTATGTTTTATGTGAATTTTAAAATTCTCCTAGGAGGTGGGTAAAAGACGGTGAAAAGTTCAATAAAATTTTTATATATCTAAAATTATTATAAACTGACTCCAATGAATTACATTGAAATTATATAGGTATTATATATCTATTTTGACCCAAAAATAATATTAAATAAAATAAATAATTATTTAAATAAAAATTCGGTTTTAAACTATTAACTCAGTGTTTTTCACTATTCATCAAACATTGAATGTTTTCAGAAAAATACCAAAAATTCAGCCTAGGCTAATTTCGATATTTTAAATTCAAAAATGAAGTCCATTTTGAAATATAAAATTTATGAAATTTTAAAAAGTGGATTTTACTATTCATAACGGCTAGTTTGATTGGTTGTGGTGTGTTAGAACTCGAAGTTGCGTACAACACACACTACTGTATTATTCAAAGTGAAGCTCACCGTGGAAGCTTAAGCTGTTACATTCTCCCCTCCTTCAAATAATTTCGTCCTCAAAATTTCTAGAATATTACTGCATAAAAAGACTCGGGTGGTTCTTCATCATAAGTTCCTCAGGTTCCCACGTTGCCTATTCCATCTTATGGTTTCTCCATAGAACTTTTACCAGGCGAGTCGTTGGGTTTCTCAGAACTTTTTCTATTGTATCAAGAACCTTGACAGGCTCTTCGAAATAAGATAGATCGGGTTCCGGTTCTAATTCTTCATAGGTGAGTACATGCATTGGGTCCGGCAAGTATTTTCTCAACAGTGATACATGGAACACATTGTAAACTTTGGAGAGACTTGGCGCCATTGCCAACTGGTAATCTACAACCCCAATTCGTTCTAGAATTTCGAAAGGTCCTATGTACCAGGGACTCAATTATCCCTTCTTACCAATACATATAACACCCTTACATGGAGATAACTTCATGAAAACATGATCCCCAACCTAAAATTCCAAATCCTTCCGTCGGTTATCAGCATATCTCTTCTGCCTATTTTGAGATGCTTTGATGTGGTTTTGGATTACCTTCACCTTCTCCATAGATTCCTCCACCAGTTTTGGACCTACGTGTTTTCTTTCACCAACATCATCCCAACAGGTTGGTGTGCGACATCTCTTTCCGTATAACGCTTCATATGGTGCCATCCAAATACTTGAATGGAAGCTATTATTATAGGAAAATTCTACCAGAGGTAAATATTGATCCCACATACCTTGAAAGTCAAGTGAGCATGATCTCAACATGTCTTCTATGGTTTGAATAGTTCATTCTGATTGTCCATCTGTTTGGGGGTGGTAGGCAGTACTCAAATGAAGTTCACTATCCCAGGCTTTCTGAAGACTTTTCCAGAATCTTGATGTAAAATTTGGATCACGATCAGAAACAATCGATAGTGGTACTCCATGAAGTCTAACAACTTCATTAATATATAGTCTTGCCAATCGTTCAAGTGGTAAATCTTCTCTTATAGCAAGAAAATGTGCTAACTTGGCAAGACAGTCAACAATGACCCATATTGCATCATCCCTTCTAGGAGTCTTTGGTAGTCCCATGACAAAGTCCATTGTAATATTATTCCATTTCCACATAGGTACGGGAAGAGGTTGCATGACTCCCCTAGGCTATTGCCTTCCATCTTTCACTTGTTGACAAACCATACATCTTGACACAAAATTAGCAATCTCACTCTTCATGTTGTCCCACCAAAAATTTTCCTTCAAATCTCTATAAATTTTGGTGCTACCAGGGTGTATATAGAAATTGGAACTATGAGAATCATAAAAAAATTGTCTTTTTAGATTAGGTATATCAGGAACACAATGTCTCTTCCCAATTTTCAAAATTCCATCTTCACACAGAAATTCACTCAATCTCCCATCATTCAAAGCTTTAATCTTCTTTTGAAACTCTTTATCACTGGTCTTAGAACTATTTATCCTTTTTAGTAAAGATAGTTTGGAAACCATTTAAAAAACTATTGATGTTTCACATTCCATGGTGATTCCCATATCCATCTTTACTAGATCCATATATATAGGATCCTTTTCAACTCTCATATTGTTCAAAAATCCATGATCCTTTCTACTCAAAGCATCTGCCACCTTATTTGCCTTCCCCGAGTGGTAGTGTATAGTGCAATCATAATCCTTGAGTAGTTAAATCCATCACCTTTGCCTCATGTTAAGTTCTTTTTGTGAGAAAATACACTTCAAACTCTTGTGATTAGTATAAATCTCACATTTTTCACCATAGAGATAGTGTATACAAATATTCAAAGCAAAGATTACTGCTGCTAACTCCAGATCATGAGTAGGATATTTTTTCTCATGAATTTTTAATTTTCATGATTCATAGGCAATAACTCTATCATTCTGCATAAGGACACAACCAAGTCCTTTCTTTGATGCATCACTATAAATAACAAACCCATCATTCCCCTATGGTAGAGTCAAGATAGGAGTATTGAATAATCTTCTCTTCAATTCTTCAAAAAAAATTTCACAATCTTTTGTCCAAAAAAATTTAACCCCTTTTCGTGTGAGCTTTGTTAATGGGTTAGCCAACCAGGAAAAATTCTGGATGAAATGTCGATAATAACCTACTAAACCAACAAAACTGCATACCTAAGTTATACTCATCGGTGCTGCCCATTCTTGGATTGCCTTGGTCTTTAAAGGATCAACGGAGATTCCATCCTTAAAGATAATATGGCCAAGAAAAGAAATCTCCTGAATCCAAAATTCACACTTGCTAAACTTCCCATATAATTCATGTATTCTAAGAGTCTTCAGAATAATGCGCGAGTGATTTTCACGATCTTCTTAGCTTTTAGAGTATACCAAGATATCATCAATAAATACCACTACCAAGTCATAGAGATATTCCTTGAAAAATCCATTCATTAGAACTATAGAGACAAAGGGTGGATTAGTCAATACTAAAGGCATTACTATAAACTCGTAATGCTCGTACTTGGTTCGAAATTCTATCTTCGGGATGTATTCCTTCTTCTCGCATGACTGATGGTATCTAGATCGATGGTAAATCATTGAAAAATATTGCGCTCCATGAATTTGGTCGAATAAATCATGAATGCGAGGTTGGGGATACTTTTTCTTTATCGTTATTGCATTGATATCCCTATAGTCAATGCACAACCTCATAGATCCATCTTTCTTCTTAACAAAAAGGTCAAGGGATCCCCATGGAGAAACACTAGGGTAAATAAATCCCTTATTACTCAATTCCTCTATTTTTTTCTTTAATTCCACTAATTCCACAATGGTCATTCTATAAGGGGTCTTCGATATGGGCCTTGAACCAAGAATTAAATCAATGGAAAACTCAATTTCTCATTCTGGAGGATGTCCAGGTAAATTTTCTGGAAACACATCAACATATTATTTCACAATAGGTACATAATCTATTTGAATATTCCTTTCCTCACCCACAATTATTTTATTCTCTTCCTTCCCAATAATTGAATTTAGCAGAGCTACTGGGGGTGGATCTAGATAAGAATCAGGTGGTGACGATTCTGCTCTAAAGATAAGGTGTTCTTTATCATCATCATCAAAAATTGTACCCTCCTTATTCTTACTATAAATTTTCACATCATGGTTAGAAATCCAATCCATACCAAGGATTATATCAAATTCAATAATGGGAATGATGATTATATTAGTAGATAAAGAACATTTACATGCTCTAATGGGAACTGATTCACAAAACTTTATTGCAACGATACTTCACTTAGGAGTTTTGAATGACAACTCCCTTGTTAAATCAAATCGGAAATATCTAATTTTCTTATCAAACTGGGAAGATATGAAATAATGTGATGATCTATAATCAAATAAAGCATTTTCTAAACTTGAGGAAACCATTAAATCACCTGCCACTATGCCTTTCAGAGCTTCAACCTCAGCAGTAGTGATATCATAAGCTTGACCTTGATCCCTTGGACTTTTCCAAGGTAAGTTCCCCTGACGCTTAGGACATTAATTCGCATAATTACCCCTTTCTCTACAATTTTAGCATTCAACATCAATAGCCTCTTTCTTCCCTTTGCAATCATGAGCTTGGTGGCCTTTCTCACCACACTTGTAACATACTCCCATTCCCTTCAGGCAAGTACCATAGTGTTTCTTACCACATTTACCGTAGGATGGATATTCATTGTTTCCATTATTCCCCTTATTTCCATTTCTAGAGTGTTCAATAGATCTCTTCTTCTCTTGCTTTTCTTTAAAGTTGTAAGACTTAGAGAATTCTTTTTCTGTCTTGATAACACATGAGACAATATCTTCGTACGATGATAAGGATTGTGAGACTAATTCTCGATGGAGAAATGGTTTTAACCCATCAAAGAAATGATCAATATTTCTTCTTGGGTTATGTATATAATCTACAACATGACTCGCTAACCTTGTAAAGTTAGCTTCATACTTCGCGACATTCTCATCCTCCTTTTGCCTCAGACTCAGAAATTACCTTTCCATATCTGCTCAATGGTCACGAGGAAAGTATTTTTCTAAGAAAATATCTTTAAACTCCCTCCATTCCATATATTGATACTTCATCATCTTCCTTTTTATTTTTCATCAATGACCACCATTGATCAGCTTCTCCAGTGAGGCAGTAAACTGCCATGATAACCTTTTCCCTTTCACTACTCCCCAAGGTGTGAAATATTTTCTCTAAGGAATTTATCCATTTTTTAGCTACTAATGGATTTATACCCCCATTGAATGTTGGTGGTTGTTTCCTCATGAAGCGATCTAACATTGATCCTTCATGCTATGGATTAGGGTTCTCCATACGGGTAAGGTTATTATTCATAACCTGAGTGAGTTGTCCTAGTATGGTGATAAGCTGATGAAAACCAGTTGTATCCCTAGCTCCACTATAATTATCTTGATCCGGAGGGAAATCCCTACATGGAGTGCGTGCATTGATATAGTTTCCATTCCTTCCACTAAGTTCTATTTCTAAACAATGGCATAAACTAGATTAGTTTATGAATTGAAATACATAATTTCAAACTTGTAAAACACTTAACATAAACTGAACAGTTTATGGATATAATGAATAATCATAAATTTTTTTTCTTTAAGGAAGTATATAATCATAAACCCTTCATAATGGTTTTTAAAGAAAATGAGAATTATCCTAAGCATATCCCCTGGGAGTGTCGTAACCAAGAGTGAAGAAAGGCCCATTTTCGTGAACCAGTTCCTGTTTGAGTCTAGATCGAAGTGGTGTTTTCGGGTTTTACCCCTAAGAACATCTGTGCGAGAGCTGCCTCTACCTTTTCATATCCAGATAGGGATGTATTGATTTGAAAACTCACAAAATCTCTACAATAAAAAAATTCAAGGAAGCTCTTCTATACTAATCCTAAAATTCTATCTTAGGGTAATGTGCTCTAATCAGAGTTTATCTAAATCTAGATTCCAAGGTTTGTACTAAACTTCCTATGATACCAACTGTAACACCCCGACCACAGTTACCCAGAGTCGGTGCATTATTACGTATCATTTTCATGATCACAAAAGATAAAGTCTCGAAATAACAATTATTTTAGTAGCCTTGGAAGTACTAGATACATTCACCAGGTTTACATTACATCATAAATTGAAAAATTACAACACATTGTTTCCATAGACCACACTCAAATCCCCTCAGACTATCCCTGTAGGTCAGTCATAAAATACTTCTTCGCATCCTGGAAAAAATAAAACATATAAAGGGGTGAGATTAGATGCTCTGTAAGGATAACAATATAGCGGAAACTTTCATAAATAAGCATAAAAATGTAAGGCAATGTATAAGACTAAAACAAAAGCCTTTTAAACATTAAATTCAGAATAATATGGAAAAGATAAAATCAAATAATTCCATTTACTTACTCACATGGATATTTTACTAGTCGAATAATCACATGCAATATCAATATCAACTTTCATAATGATGGAATGCATAATGCCAGAATTTGATAACCACGTAGTCAAGGCCATGTTCCAAGACTACAAATATGATTTTTTAAAGGCCTTGTTCCAAGACACTAGTTTGTCTCATGAGACCTATCGATGCATCATGAAGCTATATCGGGATCCACCCATCACTTACTAAGTCCAATGCATTCCTTACATGAAAATAATTAAACATAAAATAAACATTCGTATTAAAACTCATATATGAAATGTCAATAATTTATCCATAAACCATGAATGGTATAAAAAGTAACACATCCACAGTCAAACATATCAAAAAAACTTCAATACAATATGGAATTTTTGTATCATAATAAATCAACTTCAAATAAGTTTAAAATCCATCAAAGGATGTTGATATAGATGAAAATTATTTGTAAAACTCTTTGAGAGAAATATCCATTTTTCATAAAAAAATTTAAAAGTCACACAATTTATAAAGGAATACATTTAAAGACATTTTTGTATCAAAGTGTCCCATACCACTTTGAAACTTTTTAAAGGAATTAACATTTTAAAAACATTCATGTCCATATAAATAAATCCTTAAAAACCATTTTGAAAACATAGACATTAATGATAATGATTTAGAATAATAAATATTTAAAACATTTAAAATGATGTTTTAGTAAAAAAAATACCTTAAAAAGAATCCATTTGAAAACACTTTTATGAATCATGTACATGGATAATAAATATGTCCCAATAGATAAATAAAAACAATCTCAGATAATAAAGAGATTGTGAAATTAACCCTTACCTTGTAATTTATCTTGGTCAAGGGTAGGTTAAACTCCTGTATAATGGTGAAATAATTGTTATTAAATTATACAAGAATCATATACATTAATATTATATCATATATGATCTTTTAAAATTTCTTTGTTAATAATATCTTAGTATTATCGTTATTTCGGGTGTTAACAGATTTATTTTCCTTTATATTCTTTGTCATGTGAGTCATATTTGTTATGTATGGTATGTATCTTATTCATATCCAGAACTATTTCAAGTCTTTAAACATTATTTTTAATCATCTAATGAAAATTAGTCTTGAATGGATACGATGGGGAATGGATATCATCCCGTTTGTGGAGACGGTAATTAGTACGTACACATGAGCGACAATATCATTCTTTTGATATTAAAATAATATATAATTGGATGGAATATCATATATACAAAATTATTATCATTTTATATTTATTATTTACATCAACTTCACATCTTTATTATACCCATCCAAATAATAATGTATTGAATAACAATTACACCACGACGTGGAGACGGTAAGCCGTACGTACGCACGTATGGTGCCATGTCATTCAAGGGATGGATAGAATAATGAATTTGGTTGTACCATATTTATAATAAATTCATTGTATATAGAATATACTGGATTTATTATTTTATAATTGAAACAACAAAGAATGAGGAAGTGGAAGAAGAAAGGAACTTGAAAGAGGTGATGAAATATTTACCTCTTCTTCAGATTCTTCTTTTTTATTTGATCAAAAGGGATCCTTAGGTTGGCTTTATGAATAAAGTAAGGCCTCTAGGATGAAGGGAGGACAATTTAGAGGTTATTTGGGTAGGGTTTGTCTATTAAAAAAGTATTTTAAGGTGTGAATTAGAGATAAGAGGGAGTGCCCTTTTATAAGAGGGGTGAGGGGAACCTTAAGAAAAGGTTGGAATATTATTTTATAATAAAATCATTTTCAATTTATAATGGATAAAAAATGTATTATTTAAAGGCTAATGTGGGTATGTGTTGACAAACACTCAACCAATAGGTTTTAGACAGGTTTGGGTCACTATATTAACTTTATCTTTTGGATTTAACTCTTAGTTAAATAGTTTGACATTTACCATGTCTCTTTGTATTTTTATATTATATGGTTAATAAACTTACTATATACTTCCAAGATAACCCCAAGTGGTTAATTAATGATGAAAATATCATTATATAAGTCCTTTTTCCGAACCTTATATTTTTAGAAATAGAATATCAATTAATAATATAATATTTGTTTTAAAAACTCTTTTATGTCAATTTTGACACTATTTGGTATTTTGTTTTTTCTAAATTCATAACAACATTATTACTTCGATAAAAATTCATCCAACCAACCATAACATGTCATATTAACCTAGAAAATCAGTGTAATTCATAAAAAGTCTCAAATTATATTTATTTGGATATTTATAATATCAATTATTTTAATATTTCATTAATTAGGTAATTACTTCATCATCATTGTGTCATAAATAAATTAACTTACTTAATGTCTAAAAAATATAAATAAAATAAAATTATGTAAGAAATATTTTTATATTTCTAATGAATATTTGTAGTTGACTTTATCATATGTATAACCCCATATTAAAAATGTTTTAGTTATTAAACTTTGATTTAACTCTTTTAACTCTTCTTTAAATAAAATAATAATTAGTGTCCTAATCTAATCCAAGTGGACCAAAGAGTTTAATATTTTATTACTAAGGTTGTTTTTGGTTGAAATACACTTATCCAATATAATTAGGATATGTGTTAGGGTAATAATAATATCATTTTTATCCTTAAATACCCTATCTACTTTTAACTGTGGTAAATAAAAGTAAAAAGTTAATATTCACAAAAAAATATTGAATCTTTTTAAACGACATTTTTCTTACTAATATAAACTGTGTCTCTCAGTTTTTTGAGATTCCACTAAAAAAGTGTTAAAATTATGTTTTATGTGAATTTGAAAATTCTCCTAGGAGGTGGGTAAAAGACGGTGAAAAGTTCAATAAATTTTTTATATATCTAAAATTATTATAAACTGACTCCAATGAATTACATTGAACTTATATAGGTATTATATATCTATTTTGACCCAAAAATAAATTTAAATAAAATAAATAATTATTAAAATAAAAATTCAGTTTTAAACTATTAACTTAGTGCTTTTCACTATTCATCAAAAATTGAAAGTTTTTAGAAAAATACTAAAAATTAACCCTAAGATTATTTTGATATTCCGAATCCAAAAATGAAGTCCATTTTTAAAGATAAAATTTATAAAATTTTAAAAATTTGGTATTAATAATCATAACGGATAGTATGATTGGTTGTGGTATATTAGAACTCGAAGTTGTGTACAACACACGCTACTGTATTATTCAAAGGGAAGCGTACCATGGAAGCTTGGGGTATTACAAAAATAATCCTTAAGGAAAATTTCAGTCTTTTTATATAATTAATATACTTAAGGATATTGATCATAATTAACATACTCAATAATTTTTTAGTATATGAGACTAAAATTACTTAGGTAACTTAGTATCTAATACCTTTTGAAACCTCTAATGATTCATTTTATGCTTCATAACCATTTATATTCACTTGTTTAAAAACATCAACACTTTGTTACTCAGTAAAATGTAGTTCCAATACATATAATTTATTTTATTTAAGATTTTTTAAGTTAGTAGTCTAAGGAGGTGCTTAAATTATGCTTCTCCTTCCTATAGGGATGATATCAAAGTTATGTATGAGGATGATGATCCTATTATCCAAAAAAAACTTATATCAGATGAGTATCATGTTTTATTACAATTTAATAAGGACTTTTATTAAATGTGATCCCACTAAAATAATAACCCCTTTTAAAATTCATCTTATCCATTAATAGACCAAGATCCATATATAGTCATAAATTACACCAGTTTTTTCATGTAAATAATCCATGATGATTTATACTAGACAACACTTTTAAATTATATCATATATGACTCATGGATAGTTGAGTGGATAAAATATTTATCCAAATACATCATATTTATAAAAACTCAACTCTATTTCTCTGGTATACTAACCATTAGGGTTTCCTAGCTAAGTTCAACCCAATGAAAATTCCATAAACAAATCATCTAATTGTTAGGGTCACCTCACTACTTCCTTTCCTCACATAAGATAATTCATGGGAACCTATCCATTAGCTTCACCCTTACCAATTTATTGAGGTCTTAACAAGTGACACTTTGAAGAAATCCAACACTTAGTATTTTGATGGGGATTTTACCTCACTATATTATCTCTTATTATTACCTTTATGTTTGCATGATTATAATGATTTAGTTTGGAATATTATTCCCTATAATAAATAAATATGTTTAAAAGATTTTATGTGTAACTATTTAGATAAACAATAATTTGTGTTACTCACCAAAAATTAGAGGCCAAAAAATATTTTTCATATATCAAAATTCATCTCATGCATTAGGTAGATAAACTCTAAATATAATGGTTTAGAATTATATGAGATTGATAATTTCCACACGATTAATCTTGGAGCAGAAGACAACCAATCCCCACCTTTCTAGAATAAGTAATAAGCTTTTTGACTTGTGGGAAGTTCGACCGAAAGTCCCTCTACCTGGGGATACTTTACTCAAGTAAGAATCCAATTCATCAAAACATTGAAACCTAACATGTATAAAATATACTTAATAACTAAATATATTCTAATAACTATAAAAGAATCAAGGTCAAGGTAGAAAAAAAATTAATCTTATGTTGATGTACCTAACATGTAATTCAAGACCTGAAAATTTATAAGAATTAGTTTATCACATAAACTAAAACATGCACATATTCATAATATAAATAATTTATAACTATGAATAAAGTAAAGAATAAACTTAAATAAATGAATAATTTATATTTTTAACATGGGATAATAATTTATGAACAATTCATTAATATATAGTTATAATTTTTTTATAATATAGCTTATTCATTTTGGTCATTCCATAATTTTGAATATAAAATCTCTATATTAATTCCATAATATGAAATTTTATTAATATTCATTACATGAAATTTTACATTATGTATATGATATTTCATTAATTATTAAAATTTTATAGTCTAATTTATATTATGTAAAATATTTACATACTATATACATCATATACTTAATATTATTTAAACCTTGATCAAATTAATCAAAAAAATATTTTTCACATAGTTTAAATAATTTTAAAATAATTATATTTTAAATCCAACTCAATAAATTATTGATTATGAACATTTCATAATTTTATTAAATGTAAACACATTATGTTATAACTTATTTGGTTATTTATCAACTCTCTATAAATTACACAATATAATTTTTATATAAAAAACATTATATTCAAATTTTATGACATGAAATATAAATTTGAAAATGATATTATTAATATTAATATTTAATATTAATGTAATATTTATAATAAATGTTTTAAAAAATAATTAATTAATCATAAACACTTTATTGGTTCCTTGGGCGACTTAATCTCTCAATGGAAATGTAGTAGGTAGTATGGAAGCCCCTATTGTCACTCCTTCAGAGGGAGAGGGACTCACCATGGCTCCTTCTACTCCTATTCTTTGATCATTAACCCCTTCCCTAACCTAATACTTTTCCCTTAATTTTTTGAAATTGAGTAATTCCATAAAGTCCCCTTGTGAGATGAATACATTCCCAAGCTTCGGGGTTCCTCCCTGGAGTTCATGAATATGGTGAGCTATTTCTTATGTGATAATAGTTGGACTCATTCATTTTTCTATGATATTTCCCATTGAATTTATGTTTAATTCAACATTTCAAAGGCTCCAGTGGATTTTACTTTCATAAAAGTTGAATGGGAGCATCATTGGAAGAAAAATGTATGATTTGAGTCTTGGGTATACTTTTAATTGTCTTGTAATTATTTGTCTTTTACTCTAACTAACTTCTATGATGATTCTATGGGAACCACTACACATGAAGTTAACTTGGTAGGTAAGTACACTAAGGAAGTTTATGATAAATAAAAGTCTAATTGTAACCTAAAACCTTATAGTAAGGTTCAGGCTCACTATAACTTGGGTTTCATCCAATAAGATCCATCATAAGTCATGGATCCTCTAGTATAGGGGGACTCAATAGTGAAGAATTCATTGAGTTCATAGAGACCCAAACTGACCATTTCTGGCATATTTTCTGGGTTGAGAAAAGATCTAGGTGGATCCACACCTATTGTGAAGGTATTGAATTATTCTTTTTGAGATGATGTGAATGGACTGCTCTTGAAGGAATAACCAGATATCCAATATCCACTAATTTTGAATATAGATAACTCCTCTTATGAATATGTTTTTACTTCCTTTCATATTATGACTAGAAAATGTTATACGGTGGTTATAAAGAGATCCAAAGATACACCTCTAGTGAATCCTCTATGGGGGGGTGTTTTTGTTAGTATTTCACCCTCAATATGGGAGGTGGTTGATGATAATATCCTAAGGAAGGTGGTTTTTTATGATAATTTAAGCTTTATTATGTTTGTTAGAGAGGATCAAGGACCACCTACATTATTGGTTCTAGACCTTGAGATAGACTACACTAGAACATCATGTCACTTATATAATGATCTAAAAAATATCACATTGAGATTTAAACTACATAAAAATTAAAAAAAATTGGGAGAATATGTTTTTGGAAACAATAAAAATGCGGGGTAGAAAGATTCAGTACTAGATTGGAAGAGGAAGATAGCCTAGAAAAATCCATTGAGGTCAACTTTACAGAGGATGGTCGAGGTACATGTCCTGACTATTGGTCAAAGGAAGTCAAAGAAGCTAAAGATCTACCACTATTTTCTACTAAATTTAAGGAGTAAATTTGGGTTAAATTTATTTATTTTAGGTACTAAGAATAAAAAATGGTTTTGATTCACGAGAGTAGAGTGTTAATAAAGGGAAAAAATTTAGGAAATAGAGGGATTAATCCAAAATGTTTGTGAAGATGTTGAATAAATCAATAGTTATGTTTCCCAAAGATAAGTTACATGGACACTCTTTAAGTAATGAGGTTAAAGATTCAAACAAGCCAAAAGATCAACTATAGTTCATGGTTCATATGAAGGCTTGTACCAAAATTTAAGGTCTTGATCCTAGGGAGTTTCATTCCACCCGAGAACATGTAACGTTAGTTGTTTGTTCCTCTTAAAGCAATAAAACTCATAATAAAATCATAGGGGGTGAATTGAGGGAGAAGGAAGATAAAGGAAGAACCACAATTTTCTTGGATATGCCTTTTAGTTCCAAAGAGGAGATGGTGGAAGAAGAGTTTAACATTTTATCTTTACAACATGAAATCATTAGAATGTATAAAAGAGATATAAAAATAAATACAAATAAGGAAAAATAAAAATAGATTAATACCCAATATTTTATATTGATTTTAGGATTCAATGAAGTGATGATCAGTGTAGAGGAGTATCTCATAATATAGAACAAGATGACATACTGGTTTGAGTATCTAATTGAAGTTGGGCCATAGAGGAGGGAATTATCCATTAATTTGAGTTCATATAGGGTGCATGGGTCAAACATTTAAAAATTTTCTTGGGATGTTTTGAAAATTTCATTTTCTATCTAATTTGTTATTTATAGTTGTAGTCTGTTCGGGTTCCCACTCAACCCCATAAAGAAGATTTCCTTAAAAAAACATATATTTGGAGGAACCACTTTATAATTAATTAATTTATAAAATACTTTTATAAAAAATTAAATATACAAAAATATAATTTTACACTATTTATTAATGATGTATAAATAATTAAATTAAATTCATAATAAAAAAATAAAAAAAATAAACATTTCTTTTCAATTGTATTGTATAATTAGGTGAGTCATAACCTATGACTAATAATCCATGGATTTTCTCTATTATGAGTCATATTTTATGACCGATAACCATATTTATGAATATAAAATTGTAAAACATGACTTCAATAGAATTTTATTATTTATTTTATAAGAATATTATAAGATATATCATATCACATTTTACAATAGGCCATGATATCGTAATAGAACTACAATACTCTGTTTTTTTAAAATAGGGAATTATAATCATATTTAACAATATAATGATATTATATGATAAAAAATAAATAAATAAAAAGGTTTTTTTATCACAACTTATGATATCATTATATAACATGTTATATTACAACCATCCCTAAAAAATGCCTAATTACATTTTATGATATATAATACAATACACAATATGATTTTGATAAAGAACATAACCAACATGATTTCATAAATAAAAAAACATAATAGGATCTAATACCATTGCATCGATTATAATGGTTATAAAAAATCTTTATTGAATGTGTGAATGAAATTAAAATACTATCCCAATACCAGCCATGTATTAAATGTGAAGCATATACAACCTGTAAATAAAGATATTATAAAAATATCATACCTTTAACTATTGAGGAACTATATCATCTCCCATACCTTTAAATGATATTGATGATAATCACTAATGTGTCATAAAAAATCCTCCCACCGATTGGGTTATCCATAGGCTAACTTTAATTTCATGTCATGCATATAGAACCATTCTTACCATCATGATATTCTAGTGTATCAAATTAAAATATGGAATAAAAATAGTGTATTAGGAAGGGGAGTTTTAGATATGATTAAGAGAGTCTATCACACACCATCTTATAGTGACATCCCCCTTTTAATAGACCTTGAGGATGTTATTTGGGTAAGATAGACTTTATGAATACATAATAATGCATGAGTAAATTTCAGTATCGATTCACACGACACTTAAATGAACTCTCATCCCCCGCATTACATCTCATGTAATGAATGGTACTAATAATATCCATAATGGGAAGATCACTTGAGAATTTTTTCATAACATGAAATCTCACTCCATGCATCTTTTTTTATGATTTTTGCTAGTACCACACTTTCACATCAAATGTTCATCCTTATACTTGTTACAATCCTTTTTTTCTCTCATTTATTATTTACAATGGTGGGTGGACTTCACCACCAAAGGTTATGGTATTATCTCATTGACCAAAAAAATATAATAGGATGTCATCCCTTACTTCCATGGATTCCTCTATAGAGATCATTACCTAACCTAGGCCTCCTTATTTGATTTAAGACATTACCATGAATCACATTCTTGGCTCCATCTTCCATCAGGAACCTAATAAATAAACCATTTTCTACATTATAAAGGTTAAAACATTATATTAAAGATGTTGAGTTGTCTTTGTACATTCTAAAATATCATCAGGTACATTGGTAATATATAAATATCTTCCTCAGGATAGGCTATGAGGGAATCCCATGTTAATAATGCATGGAATCTCAGGTTTAGGACTCAAGGAATCCTATTTATATCATATGAGACAACATATGATCATCATATCATGAATAATAATATTATTTCATTGGGAAATTGTTTCCCATCACAAGTGGATACTCATGTTTTTCACACGATTCATTATATTCTCTTCATACAAGGAAACCTAGGATCTTCACCCAAAGATCCCTTAATTCTTCACCGGAGGATACATGTACTCATCACACAAGGTAAGAATTTTAGGCTAATCACATATGTGGAGAACAAAGAGATCCCATGATCATCACATATGATTCTTATTAGATAAGGTATCACATTCTCATCACATGCGGTATCATACTAGGATTATCACCTAAGTAGAGGGGGAAGAGATCCTATAATCACAATATAAGTATCTTATTCTCATCACCTAAGGTGCCATAGGATCATAGCCTTGGTCTGGAATTATGATTCATTATATGAGATTGAAAATATGATTGTCACATAAGGGAGGTTCATAGGTTTAGAGTCCATTGGGGACGACCCCACATACAATTTTCACAAATGGTTTGGTCACATGTTTAAAGTATATTGGGGATGTTTCCCATGTATGTTCATAGTTAATTGGTCTAGGAAAAACTTAACTTCTTGTGAGTATTATCATAGTTTAAAGTCCAATGGGGACACTCATGGTTCAAAGTCCAGTGGGGATGCTTCCCATATACATTCATCATATATTAGTTTGGGCACATGTTTAAGTCTTATGATTATCTCATGGTCTAGTGAGGACTTTGGGATTCTATGGTGAGATGTTTGATATGATATAGAAATATGATCATGTTTTGGAGATACTTCCACCCTTGGGGGACATGAAATGGTAATGGTACTGCTGTTTTAGAGATTATAAAGTCATCACATGATCATTAAAAGAATCATTTATTACATAGTGGAAATAAGAATATCACGAAGTTGGGATTGAACCTCATAGAGGAATTCTATATATCTTATTTTGGATAGGAATCAAAACCCATATAGTTTAAGTGTGTAGTTTATGGATATGAAACATGACTGCACCCTGAAATTTAACATTATATGGTAAGGATTATAATATAGTGAAAGAATAAATAAAAAATGATGGTGTGGGTATTATGATTTGTACTACTTAAGAATATGGGGTTCATCTCATGCTCATCCTAAGAGACATCCTGTAATCCTCACATAGTGTATCCTAGACTTGTGTCACATGACATCCTATATTTTCTGTATTTGGTAGGCTACAATTTAACATCATTCATTGCAGATGTTTGAAGAAATTTAACATTTTTCATTGAGAAAATTGACAATGGTTTAATGTTTTTAATTGTGTATATTGGTTTTTGTTTAACTTCTTATAATAAGGATATTGGTTGTAGTTTAACATCTTATACTAATGACTTACGTTACCATGAAGGAGGAGACAACCAAAGAACAAGTAGGGATTACATATTAAGCTACCCAATCCCAGTTAGTATTATAAGTGATAAGTATACAAGTATTTTTCACATTCTTATTAGAGGTGTCACTTGGGGGTCACCCTTAATGGTTTCTGGCTAGGGATTTAAAATTCACTATGCAATTGTTTTGGAAAGAAAAAAGTGTGAATGCTTCCCCTTTTAGGAAAGATATATGAGACTCGATATGAGAGTGCATATTCTTTAGAGAAAAAGGTAACGAGACTACCCAAACTATGCTTGGTGCTGATGAATTGAGCATGAGAGTCCACAACATCAGTTATGCATATGGATTCTATATAAGTAAGACCATATTGGATATATACAAGTCCCATGAGCACTCAAATTTAACAAAACAATTTTTGCAAAAGAGTTTATAAAATGGGGGTCTTTGGTGTCTAGTTCACACAACTTAAGAGTTACATGAATGCATGGAGTTACACAAAAACCACAGGCTCAAGAACAAATACATTTTATGGATATCCAATGCAGGGATTTTGTGCAAGTTGGGTGTTGCGAGAACCAAAGAGTTACACAATGAGTTTTCATCTTGTATGAACTGTGATCTTAATTGTTGAAAGTTCCATGAGATCATATCAAACATAATATGATATTATTAAGTACTTAGGTGATGTGTTTAATGCATGTTTCTCACCCTTGGGAGTCTATGGGAGTCTCTGGTTACACAAATTCAAAGAAAAGGGAGTTTAAAGACTTAAAATCATATCCCTTTGACTTCTAAAGGTTCATCTAAAAAATAAAGGTTGATTATATATTTATAGGAATTTTAGCTAGTGGAAGGTGTTGGATCATGCCACTCTAATAGGCTCATGTAACTTAGGAGTTTCATCACTTCTATGAATTTTCTTCATGTAACTTAAAGTTTATAAAACCCATGGCCTTTTATTTTTAAAGAAGATTTCTCAAATTCATATAAATTATAGCTTACATAGTGTCCTTTTCAATGAATTCATGCAAATCAAGTTTCTTTAATTTCAATGAGTTTCCTGAACTACTAAAATGTTGCACGAATTTCTGTTCTTTACTATAGAATTCCATATAGTTGAATTTTTATCCTATTATACTTATTTTTAATGCATATTAATATCACAAAAACACATTTTGGCACCAAAATACTCCCTTTAGAATGGGATCTAACAAGGAAGATAAGAATCAAATTCTATAGAAAATGGTAAATTTTGGACATTTCCACATGTATCACGCAACTCTGATCTAGTTTATAAAAATATATTAGGAAATTCATGCAAACTAGGGGCATGAATTTCCTATAAATAGGGTGATAGGGCCATGTAATATCTATAATCTTTCATTAAGGATTTAAAATCATCTCTTTTACCGAAAACACAATTTGTGTTAACCCCCTATGATTTCAATCCTTAGCCTTTTTTCAAATGTAGTCTCACTTGAAAAAGGTTTTGTGTGACTATTTTGATGAAGAAGACTTTATCCTTCCATTGGAAGAATATTTCACGATGTATAATTTCATGAATAATACTTTCATGAAAAATATTAAAGTTGTGTGAACTAGAATTATAAATATCCATAGGTTTAAGAAAATAGAGGAGTAGAATGATTAAGCTTCTATTGATGCTTATAAGATAATGGAAATCATTGAGAACCCTGAGATATTCTCAGTTAGGCAAGTTGAGTCTGGAAATTTGTGACTACTAACTTTAATGGAATAGGAAAAAAATTGTATCTATTGAGTAACCATCTATCGTCAAATGAATTTTTTCTTTATGAAGATGTTATCTTGCTTAACCCAGATGTCAACACACCAAAACACTAGATTGTGAGTCCCAATGATCTTCATTAATGGAATACAACTACCACCAATTACACCATGAGGGATAAAAACCTACCAACTATTTAAAACCTTTAAAACTAGACAAGGAATGTAATTGGTGAATTACCAAATGTCACAGTCTTATCACCTCATTATTCATGCATATTTTAGGTCAACATATTAGATAACCACCAGAGAAAAGCTAAAAAATATGATATATTCTTAGGAGGAAATTGAAATGAAGAGTGGGATAGGGAATACTAGGTTTTATATACTTGTGAAGAGTTAAAGGCATAACTACTCCAAGTGGGGATGAATAAGGTAGTGTGGATGTATTAGTTCTATGTTTATCACTGATCATACATACATACATAGTTTCTAGGTAGGTGTTAAACTGACACCAACATATTACACTTATATCATTGGGAGGTAGGGATTATTTTTTGGGATATCTACCACATTTATGGGATCCAAATCACTGGTTTGATGTATGAAAAGCTTCTCCCAATAGTCAGTTCATGGGGAGATGTGAAGTAGACATTAATGATGGAAAAGGTGATGTTATATTTCTTGATATAGATGTGATAATATCACCCACCTATTCAAATAGACATTCATTTCAATTCATATCTCAGTATTTTCTTAACTATCCCTAGAATTATATTTACGGACGACTAAAAAAATTATATAGGGTTCAATAATGCCAGAATCTCGGGTTGTACCAGCTTATTCTTGAGAGAATGAAGTATGGGAAATAGGGAAAAAATGTGAAATACTATCTTCCAAAATTAAAATTCATGGAATTTCTGAAAAAATTCCTAAGTGTATGAATATCACTTTTTAGGGATAAACACATGGGAGTGTAGACCAAAACTCTAGTGAAGACATTGATATTGGAAACTAAGAACCAGATTAATTAGGGAATTTACATACTAGAAATAAAATATTACCAACTGGGGAATATCACTAGGGAAACATTACCAGGTGCCTTTAAGACTCCTCTAATTCTTTCATGGATTATTCATGGAACATGTTATATGGTGTATGATTCTAAACCCCACCGTTCCCCTAGGTATTTCCTTCAAACCATGATTACTTAACATCACCATGTTGTAGTCTACATAAATTGATGGGAAAAGGCTTCGGGATTGAATTGGAAAACCTAGAAACATTAAATTTCATCCTTTCTCTATTCTATTTGTGAAAATAATCGACAATTGGAATGTAACCATCAAGAAGTGGTCATTTTTTCAATCTTTCAAATTTGTGGGGTTTCCACATGTATCAAAGACAAAACATATTGTGAGTCATACATCTCTATTAGGTTTTCCTATTATCTTGGATACATCGAATTTCTAACACCAAAGGTGTACAATGAGGTCCACTCAGAGATGAATCCTACCATCATGCACCAACTATGGGGGATGCTCTAGTTGGAGATAGTGTAATCACCTCACCAAATCCCTCTTGGTTGAACAACCCCCAGAGTTGGTACATGAAGGTAGTGTGATTCTATGAGTGGACCTCAGTGTACACCTATGGTGATAGGAATTATATGCATCCAAACTAGTGGTAAAACCAAGCAATAATGTTTTACTCACAATATATTTTGTATACGATATGTGTGACCAACACCCCACATTTTAAATATTAAAAAAATGACTAATGGTTGGTGGTTCCTTGCCAATTATGGGTCATTTACCCAAATAGAATAGTGAATGGATGGAAGTTAAATTTTCCTGGATTTTTGATCCAAGCCTCTATCCTTATCGCATTAATTAGCATATACTACACCTAGATGATGTTGAGCAGCGATCGTATGAAGGCAGTCCTTGGAATAGTGATGGGGTTCATAAACTTATACCCTCTAAGATGTGACTTGAACCATCCATGAGATAATTTGAAAGGGTATTAAAGACACATTGGAATGTTCACATGGTGATATTCCTTAGTTGGTTATAGCTTCTTTCCCGCATAAGAGTTCCCTAACTAATATGGTTCTTATATAAAATTTGGTCACATCATACCCTAGAGCAATTCTATGATGATGGGTGAACTAGGTGGATCTATTAGAGGAATCTTATGGGACCCATGACATAGGATGATCTATCATCAAAAGGGGCTAATCAAATAATGGGAAAGCAAACAGAAGGGATGATTCCACAATAGGGTGATCCCTAAGGTCTCCTGTTAATCATTTGGGTTGGGATATTGATTCTTGTAAGTCTAGAGGTAAGGGGATCCTAAGGAAATGACTGTGAGAGCTAGCTAAAACCTCTTGAACTATTTTAGGATTATCTATCATGGTTATGGAGGAAATTTACACTATATTATATAAAAACCTAATTATGTGATCCTACGCAAGCTCTAGGAAGAGTGGGACTGGATATGAATAACCCTTACAACAAAGAAGTAGCGGTGTAAGCTCATGAGGGATAGATTATAACTTCCAATATTTGGGATCACAAAACTTAGTAGCAAGGATGAATGAGAGGTTAAGTTTTTATATATCTTTGAGATGGAAACCCCAGACCAATATTATGTTGTGGATGAAGGATGTTATTAATATTTTCATGACTTATTATATACTCCCTTTACTTATTTTATATGAAATGTTCATAATTTGTGTGAAATATTAATGTTTTAATATTAAGTATAATTTTTGAGCATTTTTAGAAGTAGTCAAATTGAGTCAGTTTACTGTTTTATAAATAACTATCACTATATTGATCCAAATAGTATGGTTCTTGTTTTTTAGGATTCTAATTTAAATATACAACATTTCATTAGAAGGTACCATGAGCCAATTATGCCATTTGAAGGGTCATATGGTCCTCACAAACAAGATCAAAGAATCTGTGAAGAAACTAGACTATTCATGAAGATTGATTTACTGGGATCAATCCAGAAGTCCAAATACCTTAATTCTCCGCCCAAGTTCGGATTAATTTCAAGTAGTCCATGATAAAAATTTCATAACCCAATCACAAATACAAGGGGCCCAAATGATGCATTGAAGTCCATCCCACCACTCTGGCCGGGAATTACAAACAACACACTAATTTTGCAATTTCTCCTGATGTAGACATCCATTCGAGCTGATCTTTTTCAGTGAGAAAGAGGAGATTTGGGCGGACAACCTTTTTGAAGAAATAATTTTTATTTGAGGGAATCTTCCTATTCAAAAACGCATTCACAGTATGGACTTTGAAAAAGTATGTATTGAAATGGACAGATCAGAATTGTTTACTAAAACCGCCATAACTATGGATAAATAAGTCCAATGGCCTCCAAATTTTCAAATTATACAGAAGACAATTTTATCTACAACTTTGAAGAAGGAGAGTTCTCATGATTCGGCTGTCTGGATATACATATCGGTGAGCCAAGTTGAGGGGTATTTCTAGAATGTAAACAGTCCACCACCTTGGGCTATAAATACATCCCCTCTTCTCCTCTCAAAAGGGTTGGCACTTCAGCACTTAAGGAGGAGGTTCGGCATTACTAGAGCCTTGAAAAGGTTCTGGGAGGATATTATTTGATCTTGTTTCAACAAGAGATACCTCTCCTCTACTTCTCTTTCACGTTTGTTTATGTTTGCGTTCAATTGTAATTGTGTAACTTTGTTTTCATTTCAATCAAATTTTAGTGCTTGTTTCTTCTTCAATATCTCTTATTCTTCTCCACCTTCTGTAGTATAATATTTATGGTCTTAAAATAGTTTGAATCATTTTAAATTACAGTCCCTTATTTTGCTTCCTCATTCAATCTAAAATCCATTTCTAATTATCATCATCGTTCGTGTGTGTGTGTTCGACGTAAAAATATTTTCTTATCCCTTTATTTATCTTATCTTATTAATTTATCATCATAATAATTATAACCAGATTAGTAATAATTTTAATGGCTGGGTAAATCTTTAATTGGGGTGAGTTATAATTTAGGTATGTCAAGTGATTGAGAGCTTTTGCTCGACGAATGTTCTTTAAATTAATATTGTGTATGTTAAACTTTATATGTCATGGATTAATGACATGTTTTGTTTAATATGTGGATTCCATGGATTATTGGAACCACAAATACACTACCATAAACAAGTAATGGTAATTATTAGAAACCTAAGTTATGTTACGGCTTGGATTAAAGCTTTAACACTTGGGAATTCCGATCAAAATCATCTTGTGACATGAGTGTTAATTTAATGCAATATAAAGCAAAGCTCAAGGATATCACAAGATTAAATAACCTAATGATGAAATCACCCCAATCTTTATGAACTTGTTAAACTAAATATCATCCATTAAAAATTTCAATTAAGCTTTGCAAACAACCTCCCCCCCCAATCAAAATACAATCAACTAAAAACAATCAACAATTACGAAGTACCATCGCCGAGGATTCGACCTGAGTGCTATTATACACATTAACAGAGCACCGAAACTTTAACCGGTCGATAGGTGATAATCGGCCGTGCATTTAAAATGGCGCCGTTTCCAGGGATGGTGCTTTAATTATTCATTAGTTTCTGGTTATTATAAAAGAAATGAATTTAAAAAAAATTGAAAAAAACACAATGAAAAACCCGTCTTCTCATAAAAATCATAAACGAAAAAAATACAAAGAAAAACCCGTCTTCCTCTTTATTCCAACATCTATCTGAATTCCTTGTAACCTTCCAAACAATCCCTCGGATTTTTTTGACCATGAAATTCAACGAACACTTCGCCAACTTAGGAGGAACATAAGAGATACTCAAATAATTCAAGAACCAGTCCTCATCCAACCAGTTAAAATTGAAATGGCCAATCCTAGGGAACAAACCCTAAAAGAACTTGCTGCCCTTGATATGAATTACCAACCTATTGGTATTCAATATCCAAACATAGAAGATGAATTTGAACTCAAATCGGGTTTGATTCATCTTCTCCCTCATTTTCATGAGCTAGCTGGTGAGGATCCACATCTCCACCTTAAAGAGTTCCAAGTGGTGTGCTCTACCATGAAGCCTCAAGGGGTTTTTGAAGAACAAATCAAACTCTGAGCATTCCCTTTTTCCCTAGCTGACACTGCTATGTCATGGATCTACTACCTACCTTCTGGTTCCATAACCACATGGAATGACATGAAGCGGCTTTTCTTAGAAAAACTCTTTCCGGCTTCTCGTACTGCTTCTATCCGAAAGAAAATAATTGGTATTCATCAGTTCCCAAGTGAATTACTCCATGAGTACTGGGAGAGGTTCAAAAAGCTTGTTGAAACCTGCCCACATCATCAAATCCCTAACCAACTCTTGATCCAATACTTCTATGAGGGGTTATTGGCTATGGAGAGAACTCTTATTGATGCCGCAAGTGGCGATGCTCTTGTTGATAAAACTCCTACAGCTGCAAGATATCTCATAAGTAACATGGCTGCAAACACACAACAATTCCATACTCGAGCACATGCTCAAGTCAAACAATCCCAAGATAATCAATCAATTGAACCGAACAAAATGACAGAGTGGATGAGTGAACTTACAGGTCTTGTGCGACAACTAGTTGTGGCTACCAAATCCCCAACCTCGTCTTCTCCGCAATCAATGTTTCCTGGACCTGTCAAAAACTGTGGAATCTACAACTCTCTATCTCATCCAACTGACACAAGTCCTCAACTTCAAGAGGATCAATCCGATTCATCTGGACCAATGGAGCTCAATGCAGCATATGCTCAGCGGAACACCAATCCTCAACTATCAGGTCAGTTTGTTAGAAACTTCAACCAACCTCACTCTGAGCCCTTCTCCTCTAACTTTAACCAAGGATTGAGGTATGGTAACCCCATGTCTCACCCCCCTCAATTCCCTCCTCAAAACCCAAACCAATTCCAATTTGGTCAAGGAGGTGGTAACTTCCATCAACCTTATCCTTTTGTTCCTCAACCTCAAAGGAACAATCATCCTCCTGGATTCCATTATCATAGTGAGCCTTCCCAATTCCAAAACCAATACAATCGATTTCCCAAGAACCAAAATCAAGGCAATCCCAATCAGGGACAAGCCTGTTCTTCAAAGCAACCATGAGAAAGTGCAGTGGAAGATCTTTCCTCCCTCACCTGTTATATCCTTAAAAACATTGAAACTCAAATAGGTCAACTTGCATCCCACCTGATCCAGCAATAACAATCAAATTCTTCCCAACCCCCAACTCAACCATTACCCAACCCCAAGGGTAATGTAAGTGCAATTTCACTTAGATCAGGAAAGCTACTTGATATGTCTCAAGATAAATCCTCAAACCCTCCTTTGAATGTTGACCTAGAAAATGAAAAGAAAAATAAAATTAAAAAGGAACCTGAATCCATTCCCTCACCTCTTTCCATTCCACTTAGGAATCCAATTCCTTTTCCTCAAGCTGTTTCTAAACCAAGGAAGTCCTTTGAATCCGATCCTGAAATGTTCGACATGTTTAGACGTGTAGAAGTCAACATTCACCTATTAGATGCCATAAAACAAATTCCTAAGTATGCCAAGTTTCTTAAGGAGTTGTTTACCCACAAGAGGAAACTTAGGACCTTCGAAAATGTTTCCACCCAGTAGTCTATTCCCATAAAGTACAAAGATCCAGGGACCATTACGGTTCCATGCCAAATTGGATGTTCAAACTTTGATGATTCACTCATAGAACTAGGAGCCTCAATTAATCTCATGCCCAAATCCATATTCTCCAACCTTGGTCTAGGTCCCTTACATCCAACAAGTGTTGTCATTTAGTTATCCAATCGAAGCAGAACCAGTCCTGAGGGAATAATTGAGGATGTACTTGTTCGAGTCAATGATCTTATCATCCCATCTGACTTCTATCTCCTTGACATGGAAGGTGAGACAAACTCTTCTCGATCTCCCCTAATTCTAGGAAGTCCATTCCTTATGACTACGAGAACCAAGATTGATGTCCATTCTGGAATCTTATCCATGGAATTTGGTGACCAAATGGTCAAGTTCAATATTTTTCAATCCATGCGATACCCATTAGAGAATCAATCTGTATTCTCTATCCATGCTTCCGAAAGTCTCTCTGAGAGTGTTTTGAATCCCAATCCAACATGTTCTTCATGTTCTACTAGTAGAGGAGTTTGTGAATATTGCATCCTCATTAACCAAGTCATAAATGGAGAAATAAATGTTGACATTACAAATGTAAACTCCATTGATCTAAAGGATATTGAAAACTCTTTGGAATCTCATCTCAATTCTGACCTCTAATGCTCCAACATGGATGGTAATGAGGAAAATGAACTAGAATGGTCATTTTTCGATTCAGATCAGTTTATCCAACATTCATCATTTCCTATCCATGATTCTGAAAATCCTATTATATGTTAGGTGAACCCCAAACCAATTTTTTTTATATTTTACTGATGGGAGAGAAGGTTGTGACATTTGTTACCTAATTAATAAAGTGATCACTGGTGAGGTTGAAATTGACAATTCTTTGGTGAAAAATATTGAAATAAAGGATATTGAAAATTTTATTAAGTATTATGACTCCACTGATCCTCATTACTCTACATCGGTAAGTGATGAAATAAATGAGTCAAAAACAATTGGGATCTCATACTCCGCTTTCGTGTTATCTGAACCTTACATAAATGAACCATCATAATTGAGACATCTTCCTAAATTTCCAAGAATATAAAATCATCACTTTGTGGATAAAATCATTCCTAAAATTGAAGACCAAAGGGAGGATAATCATATTCTCTTTCCACCCCCATTAAATTGCAAGCACACCAACAAGGATGGGAAGAAATTATCAAATGAATCATCAGGCCTCCCAGAGGAGAAGTTTTTCTGAAAGCACACTAGAGTTGAGAAAATACGAAGGCCACCGTCATACTATGGATAGTCCACTGCAACTGTCTAGCTGTAGACAAATAAATGCAGCGCTTCTTGGGAGGAAACCCATGTTTTCATTTACTTTTGTGAAATTTCAATTTCGTTTTTGTTTTTCATTATATGAATAATTATTTTTCTTTTTTATGTAACAATTCACAATCCTGGATCATTGTCTAATTGTACTGGATCCCTAACTTCTCCAGTCGACCTACCACTAGATTGAGATGGTGACCCGCAAAATCTAAACCAGGGGGAACCTCTTTCCCTTTAACTCTCTCTCTATCTCTTCCTCTCTCTACCTCTTTCTTCTTCTTCCTCTCTCTTTCATTTTTTACCACTTTCTTTATCAAACCATTTCTTTTTCTCTTTCTGGTGTGGGTATGTATTTTAAAAAAAACCATAAAAACTAAAAAAAACCACAAAAAAAATACAATTACTTAAAAAAATAAAAAAAAGAGTCATGCTTACTCAACATCGAGTTTTGAAATTTTGTTCAACCATTTTGGGGAGTTAACAGACATGTTTTCATCTCAAAAATTTTGTATTTTCATTATGACTTTGGATAAAGAATTTTTTGTCAACACCAACACATTTTGAATGCTCAATTTTTGAATTGGAAAATGCTTTTCCCGAACTGTGAGGAACAACATTTGCTTTCATGCCAAGGCCACCTATGGACATCTTTTCAAAATGTGTGTTTTCACCCCCATTTGTGAGTCTTGAGTTTGTGGACCTTCGATCAGAATTTACTACCTTAGTGTGTATTAATATGATAGAGGCATTTTCTAAACCACATAAGAATTATAATAGCCAAATAGCCTCCCATTAACCATACATTAATCTTCTTTTTGAAATCCCCTTAGAGCCTATGAAAACCTTTTCTTTCATAGCCACATTATAAGCCCAATACCTTTTCCCACCCAATATCAACATGGATTTTCATTGCATAATTTTTTTTTTAAATTTAAGTGTGGGGGGGAATGGATTTCATTGTTTGTGTACCCTATTATTGATTTTCAACAAGTTTTTATCTTCTTGAGGACAAGAATCCATTTCATTGTGGGGGAGAGGTTGTCATTAAGTGTGTTTTGGGGAATTTAATGAACTTCCATTTATGTAATTTTTTAAATGTTATTAATAAGTGTTAAAATAAATGATGAAAAAAAATAAAAAAAAAATAAATAAATAAAAAGAAAAAAAGAAAAAAAGGGTTGTGTCTTGGGTAGGTCAAAAATCACTCTTCCTTAACCTTTGATCATTTTATAACTATTACAATTAGTCTCGTGAGGATACCAATCATGGGTTGGGTTATGATTGTGAGATCTTTTCCAAGTTTAACTTTTGAAAAAACAAAGAAAAAAAAGGAGAAGAAAAAAAAAGAACACTTTCATTATATTCTTATTGGGAGAAGTTATGTGTTTTGAAAATATTTCATCTTCTCAATACCTTCATATTTTCATACTCTATTGTGTCTTTCTTCACACAATCATTCCATTGTAAATATGTGTTTTCATTTCCTTCCATGTTTTATTTTAAAAACAAATGTGCATTGCTTTTTCTATGTTGGTGTTTTACCCCTCTTCTTCTCTCTTGGACATTATATTCCTACCGTCCCATAGCCACAGAAAAACCCATTAAAAAGACCTATTGATTCTTTTTCACTTGGGATAGGGATTTTAAGCTGAGAGCTCTTTTCAAACTCTAAGATTTTCACTTTTGTTTGGTGAAAGAGTGAACCTCCACAAATAAATTTTATCATCTTGAGAGGTGTGAGTTTTGAGTGTCCACATATTCGATTTCTAAATTTGAGCATGAAAAAATGAATTATTTTTGGAACATTTTTTCTGTAAAAACTTGTGGTGGATTTCAAAATGGATGATTCAAATAGTCTAAATCTCCCCTGATTGGAGAAAACAAAATTTTAATATCTGTTGGTGAGTAAAAATGATTTTGTCATGTTTTTATATTTGTTTCACATGAGGACATGCACAAGACTATGTGTGGAGGAGTTGATGTTATTAATATTTTAATGACTTATTATATACCACCTTTACTGATTTTATATGAAATTTTTATAATTTGTGTCAAATATAAATGTTTTAATATTAAGTATAATTTTTTAGCATTTTTAGAAGTAGTCCAATTGAGTCAGTTTAATGTTTTAATAATAACTATCGGTATACTGATCCAAATTTTATGTTTCTTCTTTTTTAGGATTCTAATTTACATATAAAACATTTCATTAGAAGGTACCATGATCCAATTATGCCATTTGAAGGGTCATATGGTCCTCACAAACAAGACCAAAGAATCTGTGAAGAAACTGGACTATTCATTAAGATTGATTTACTGGGCTCAATCCAGACGTCCAAATACCTTAATTCTCCACCCAAGTTCGGAGTACATTTCACGGAGTCCATGATACAAATTTCAGAACCCAATCACAAATACAAGGGGCCCAAATGATGCATTGAAGTCCAGCCCACCATTCTGGCTGGGAATTACAAACAGCACACTTATTTTGCAATTTCTTTTGATGTAGAAATCCATTCTAGCTGAACTTTTTCAGTGTAAAATAGGAGATTCGGGCGGCCAACTTTATTGAAGAAAGATTTTTATTTGACGGAATATTCCTATTCAAAAACCCATTCACATTATGGACTTTGAAAAAGTCTGTATTGAAATGGACAGATCATAATTTTTTACTAAAACCGCCATAACTATTCCTCAATAAGTCCAATGGCCTCAAAATTTTCAAAGTATACAGAAGACAGTTTTATCTACAACTTTGAAGAAGGCGAGTTCTCAAGATTCGGATGTCTGGATATACATATCGGAGAGCCAAGTTGAGGGGTATTTCTGAAATGTAAACAGTCCACCACCTTGGGCTATAAATACATCCCCTCCTCTCCTTTCAAAAGGGTTGGCACTTCAGCACTTAAGGAGGAGGTTTGGTATTACTAGAGCCTTGACAAGGTTTTGTGAGGTTATGATTTGATCTTGTTTCAACAAGAGAGACCTCTCCTCCACTTCTCTTTCATGTTTGTTTATGTTTGCGTTCAATTGTAATTGTGTAACTTTGTTTTCATTTCAATCAAATTTTAGTGCTTGTTTCTTCTTCAATACTTATTATTATTCTCCACCTTATATATTATAATATTCATGGTATTAAAATAGTTTTAATCATTTTAAATTACATTCCCTTCTTTTTCTTCCTCATTCAATTGAAAATCCGTTTTTAATTATCATCATCGTTCATCTGTGTGTGTGTTCGACGCAAAAATCTTTTCTTATCCATTTCTTTATCTTATCTTATTAATTTATCATCATAATCATTATAACCATATTAGTAATCATTTTAATGGCTGGGTAAATATTTAATTGGGGTGAGTTATAATTTAGGTATGTTAAGTGATTGAGAGCTTTTGCTCGACGAATGTTCTTTAAATTAATATTGTGTATGTTGAACTTCATATGTCATGGATTAATGACATATTTTGTTTAATATGTGGATTCCATGTATTTTTGGAACCACAAATACACTACCATAAACAAGTAATGGTAATGATTAGAAACCTAAGTTAAGTTACGACTTGGATTAAAGCTTTAATACTTGGGAATTCCGATCAAAATCATCTTGTGACATGTGTGTTAATTTAATGCAATATAAAGCAAAGCTCAAGGATATCACAAGCTTAAATAACCTAATGATGAACTCACCCCAATCTTTATCAACTTGTTAAATTAAACATCATCAATTAAACATTTCAATTAAGCTCTGCAAACAAACCCCCCCAATCAAAATACAATCAACTAAAAACAATCGACTATTATGAAGTACCATCGCCGAGGATTCGACCCGAGTGCTGCTATACACATTAGAAGAGCACCAAAACTTTGACCGGTCTATAGGCGAAAATTGACCGTGTGTTTCAATGAACCTTATACCAAAAGGGTGTATTACATGCTTAGAGAAATGTTGTCCAAGACACCAGCCAGAGAGGTACCATCCCAAGAGGTGCTAACTCATGATGTAGATCCAAAGGAGTATAATGATATGGAATCTTGGGGTAGTACTACAGAGCTTGGAAATTCAAAATAGAGTAGATAAATCATGAAAAAAATGGATCAATCAAAATTTTCTTCCGAGAGGTAAATCTCTAAATCACAGTTGAAATTTCATAGATAAAATTTGAGCATTACTGACTCTCATTACCCATTTTATACAGGATTTGTTCAATAGGTACAAATATTACTCAATAGGTGTGGATAAGGAGACCTCTGAAGGTGATGTAGAGAATTCCTCTACAGGTGATGAAGATGAAAACTTTGAATCTATATGGGAGAAACCAATGGGGTAGATGATGGACCAAACATGGGTGGAATCTACTAAAACCTTTTCCCTCTTAGTTATTTATTGGGGAACCCACCATGGAGTCCTAAAAGAGAGTCCATATTCTAGCAATATTTCCCATCTAGGGCAGTTGATCATCTGAATCACACTAAGTCCTAGAGGTAAATGTTAATATTCCCTATCATGTTTTTTCTTCTCATTTGGATTTAATTTTATGTATTGTATGATCAATTTTTTTTGTTTTTTGTATAGTGTTAGTGAATTCATCCCTTGAAGATGTTATAGCAGTTGTCTTGGTGACTACTGTCATAGATAGATCCTCCAAATATAGATATCACTACTAATAACCTAAGCCTTATCTTGTTGGTAAGTGGAGAGAATGTCTAGGGTGAGATACTCATAGGGTTTCCAACTCTAATGAATGTTTAAATGGATAAAGTCTTCAAAACCTATAATATTATACTCCTTCCACCTATTTCTAGTTCTGATATTGACTCCGGTTGAACTAGTCCTCGATATCTTGTAGTAGTGTATGATGATGTTCCACCTTTAGAGGACCAGTGACAAGGAACACTGAAGGGACTTTATATTTCCCTAATAATTGGGAGAATATAGAAAACACTAAAGGTTCCCACTATTATAGATAGTGAACCTTTTACTTATTAAGTATAAGGATTGAGATCTGAGACATCATTTTCTTAATAGAATGTGGCTTTGGTCTAAAATGAGCATCTTACTACTCCAAAAGAGGAAACTAAGGTCCTGGTAGAGCCTACATTTATAGATTAGGTGATAATGGAGGTGAAAACAATTAATGAATGGGAGGGGGGGGGGTCTGGAGAGTTGAGTCCTCCCCTCAACATATAGACCAACCTCAGAGTGGATTTTAGAGGAGCACCCTTTAGTTCAAGTGCTAATAGCCTTCCATGAGTATCAGCCTATCACACTAAAAAATGGATGATTCAAGGTTAGAAATCACTGAGGAAAACTGAGTGATCCAGTGCAGGGTATGGAGGAGAAGCAGAAAATTCATCACCCATACAATATTGGAAAAACTAGTGGGCCATATAGGATCCCTTTTCCACTAGCTAGTGAACCTAGGGAATTGAGAGTCCACTATAATGCACGTTATGGATTGGATAAAGACTTTTTTGAAGGTTCCAGTCATTGCAGAAGCTTGCGATGGGTTGTGTGAAAATTTTATTTTTTCCATGATCTATGATTAGTCTAAAATTTTAAAAAATGTTAAACGTCTTGATCAATAAAATTAAATAAAATAATATAGACAAAGAAAATGATATCAAAACGAAAGAAAGTATCATCAATTATTATTTATAATTAATTCAATTAATTAAATAATTACCTTGTTGGAATTCATTATCTATTGAAGGATTTGACAATAGGTATGTGTTGTACCGCCATTTAATTGTAGAAATCAAGGTAATATTCCATCTAGAGGTAATCCACATGTGTTCCACAAATCATTGAATGTTTTCATAGGAATCTACGAGTTCTAGCCTTGATGATCTTATAACTTGAGGCATCCACCTTTGATCACCTCGAGAATTTCATCCAAAGCGTTCTTGTTGATATCTCTTGGATTGAGAGTGGGAGGTGGAATAAGATTGATCTTCATTCTTGGGAGTTTTATTAGAGAAGGGAGCTCTCTAGGGATTGAGATAATTATACAAATCCATTGTGCACAAAAAAATGAATTTTCTCTCAGAGAAAATAATATAATAGGGTTAATATATCATTGGGGTTTGAAATAAATAATTGCAAAATTGACTCTTATTATTTATTTAATCCCTACAGAAACCATGTTAAATAATAATAATAATAATAATATTATTATTATTATTTATTTACATAAAATTAAATTGTGAATTAAATGAAATAATATTTAATTAATTAATATTCAATATTTATTATTTTTTATCAGACCATTAAACTTGTCCTGCCAATACTCCACAATATGTATCGGGCCTTGAATAATGAATATTTATTTATTAAATAAATATCACTACATTATTCAACAATAAATAAATAAATATTATATTCACTAAATAAAAAATAAATATTTATTAAATATTCTGCTCACATTATATTCTCTTGAATAACTGTTGACAGAATAAATGCGATCAAGAAAATAAGAATAATTATTAAACCATGTATGAGAATAATATTTATTAAACTTGTTAAATAATAAATAATAATAATATTATTTAATTGATATTCTCAATACATTTAGTGTGTGAACCTCTAGACCACATTCTCAGTGGCATTAGGCGAAACATACTAAATTCCAAGGTTAGCGTCTACCAACACACCAAGGAATCCATAGAGAAAGGAGTTAATTCTGTAATGACATAATACATCATAAAGACACTTACTATGTAATATAATATCTTTATAATGATATCTATAATCATGAACTTTTCATTCCAGTTCCATTAACAAATGTGCTCGATATCCCTTTCTTTGACTTTCTGGAATTTGACCTTGCTTATAGAACACCATGGCTATGTATTTGTTTAGGATATATCATTACCACCAAATGTCTTGAGATATCAACTTCCATTAAATAACATAAGGGAAAAATACTTTCTCCCATTATTCATTAATACAATACTACTCATGAAGCACCCAACATATCCTAGCTCACCGTGAACATATGTCCTCATTGTTTTCATCAATACATAGAAGTATGAAACTCATAATACTCATGAATAGTATTATTAAATTATATGGATCAATACATGAATTTGTAGATAGGAACATCCAGTGACACATATAAATGTGGCTTTCCTACTGGCAGTTCTCATTCTCATAATATCCTACTAAATATTACCAAGGGAGTACACCATGAGAAGGTGCCTCAAAGTTCTATAAGTCTCCACCCATGACAACCTATATCATTTGTGTCCCTAAAATGACATCATATGGTTTTAGAACATATATTTAAGAATAATATCATATAACTTTTGGGTCCTCATCATAAAAGGAATCTTATATGACCTTTTAGTGCGATAAATACTCTTGGGACATTATCACATACTATGCAACAAAGAAGAAAAATATTGACGTGATAAAAGGTTTATTAATATTAAAAACTATGAATATATATTATCCTAAAGTACATAGAATTTGGATTTAGGTAACCAACTCTAACATACTCCCACTTTCACAAGATCAAATTGAAATTAAGCTTTAATCTTCTAGAAATCACATGATAATCATGCTTCTGCTGAGATAGGCCTTTAGTCAATGGGTATGCCATGTTCTCTTATGTGGGTACTCTTCTTACTACAACTTCACCCCTATGATGAAAATATCTCAAGAGGTGATACTTCGGGAGTATGTTCTTTGTCCGTTGGTGTATCCTTGGATCTTTTGAAAGATGCAACACTATGGTATTATCACAATAAAATGTGAAAGGGTATTTAATTCTTGGTACCACATCAAGATCTAGGACAAAGTTACAAATCCAAATGGATTCATTGGGTGAATCATAAGATGATATATAATTGTAACTTGTTTTAGAATCAGAAAAAACTGGCTGCTTTGAACTCTTCCATCTCACTGCTCCTCTGTAGAGACAAAAAACATATCCTAACTGTGAATTCAGATCATTCAGATCTATCTGAAAACTAGCATCAATATAACCCCCGATTACCAACACCTTATCTTCTCCATACACTGGGATCATATCTTTAGTTCTTCTAAGATACTTAAGGATAAACTTAACTATAGACCAATTCTATTCTTCTGGATCTACTTGATGTCTTCCTACCATGATCAGTGCATAGGCAACATTAATTCTAGTACATAACATGACATACATGATTGATCTTATCATAGATGTGTATAATATCTTCCTCTTTCTCTCTTTCTCCTATTGTGTATGGGGATAAATTTTCTTAGAAAATGTAAAAAATGTGACATTAGAACCAATCCCTTCTTGGATTGTTTTATACTAAATATCTTTAGTATCAATTCAATATACATACTTTGACTTAGTCCATGTATCCTGTTAGATCTATCACGAAAGATCTTGATCCCTAAAATACAAGCTACTTCACCTAAGTCCTTCATAAAGAGAATTTTTTTTAACTAGTCCTTAATAGACTGTAAGATTGGTATGTCATTTCCAATAATTAATAGGTCATCAACATATAATACTAGGATAATTATCATATTCCCACTAAACCTCTTGCAAACACATAGACTGCATTCATTCTTAATGAAACCAAATTCTTTTATGGATTCATAAAATCGAATGTTCCATGACATGGATGCTTGATTCAATCCATAAATTGATCTATATAACTTTAAAATCCTTTTAGAATCACCTAAAGTCACAAACTATTATGGATGTGTCATATATAAATATTTCTAAAGGTTCACATTAAGGAATATATTTTTGACATCCATATTCCAAATCTCATAGTCATGGTAAGCTTCTATAATAAGAATAATTATTATGTATTTAAACATGTAAAATGGTGAAAATGTTTCATCTAAGTCAATTCCTTGATTATTTTTAAACCCTTTATCCATTAACCTTTAATTATAGGTATTTAATTTACCTTTCATTTATAGTTTTCTATTGAATACCCATTTTCACACAATAGTCTTTACATAAACTAGTGCATCGACCAGAACCCAGACATAGTTATGATACATGGAATATATTTCATAATGCATGGATTCTTACCATTTTTTAGTTTTTGAGATTCCTAATGCCTCCTTTTAGGATATAGGTCCTCAGTGACTATAAAACCATATCTCTCTAGTTTTGTTACCTCTCTTTCACTCATACGAAGTACTTGTGTTTTCAGAACTACTTATTCAATGGGGACCTATGGAATTTGTACTTGTACCAACTCTTTTTTATATTGAGCATAAACTCCATCAAAGTCAATATTTATCCCACTATCCTTTTTTAGTATGTTCTCCCTCTCAAGAAATATGGATTGTATAGTGATTGTAACTTTCTTATCTTTGTATTTTTATAGGCAGTATCCATTTATTTCCTTAGGATACCCTATAAAGATATGCTTTCTTCCCCAGGGTACTAGTCTGTTTTCTTAGAAGGCCATAAAAAATGCCTCTCAACCCCATAAATGTGTTTGTGACAAAAAATATTTCGTTTAACTCCATAACTCAAAGGGGATTTCATTCTCCGCTTTAGTTGGTACTTGGTTTAATGTGTATACTGCATTTTGAAATGCATATACCCAAAAGGACAATGAAAGATATGCATGACTCATCATCAAACTTACCATTTCTAAAAAGGTGCAGTTAATCCTTTCACTAACACCATTCCAATGTGTATTGTAAGGTGGAGCGAGTTGAGATAGAATCCCAAACCCATTTAGAAAGTCAATAAACTTTTGGTTAATATATTCACCACCTTGATCTGATCGAATATTCTTTATCTTCTTTCGAAGTTGGTTATCTACTCTATTATTTAATTCCTTGAATTTCTCAAAGTAATAGGACTTATACCTCATTAAGGAGATATATCCATATCTACTGAAGTCATCAGTAAAAGTTACATAGTAGGAATATCCACCTCTAGATTTTACTGGAAATGGTCCACACACATCGGTGTGTACCAATCCTAGAATCTCTATGACCCTTTCACCCTATCCACAAAATGGTGTTTTGGTCATTTTTAATTGTAAACAAGCATGAAATATTTCAAGTGGTTTTAGCTTATATGAGTCTAAATAACCATCTTGACAGATCTATTTCAAATGATTCTTATTTACATGACTAAGACAATGATTTCATAGTTGGGTGTTATATGAGTCATGTGAAAATGATTCGTTATCAATTTACAACACTTGGTTTCTATAATTTAATACATAAAGATCATTATTTAAATGTACCATACCAAAACATATGTTTTCCTTATAGATTAAACAACTTTTATTTGCAAACATGAAAATAAACCCATCTAAATCTAGTAATGATACAAAAATTATGTTCTTGGTAATTGTAGGTACATAATAATAATCTTTTAAAATCAAAACCATTCCCATTGGCAATGAAATATTGTAGTCACAAAGGGCTAGGGAATCCATCCTCACATCATAAAAGCTCTCAAATCAACCTCTCCTCTAGAAATCTTTTAAAATTTACTTGGTTTCATCATTTGGATAGAGATGTGAGCACCATAAGCTGTATCTAATACCCAATGTGTAGATATGGAAATATTATACTCGATAATGAAAAAATTGTTAGCTTTCCCTTTCTAATGGGTGTATTTACTCATCTAGTGACCTCACTTTCCCCATGAAAAAATAATGCCTCCATTTTCATTGCCCTATATCTAGATATTACTCTTCTTATAAAAATTATGCTCAGGATCTTTAGACTTATTATTATTTTTGGGGATCTTTTACTTATTATTCCCTTTCTTGTTCATCACAAGGACTGTGAGTTTATCATTCCTCATGTCCTTATCCACTTGGAGAATCAAGGCTATAAGTTTCGAAAGACTCTTCTCAATATTTCTCATATTGTAATTAATAATAAAACCAGAGAAGGTATTGGGAAGTGATGAAAGTATGAGATATATACACAACTCATTCAATAATTTAATCCCTAAGATGTCTAAGTGTTCAATGTAGAAATAATCTTGAATACATGAGGCCCAACTAGTACAGAATATCTAATATTAGTTGTAAACAATGTATTGAAGATATCATACATGTCTTGTCTCTCCTTATCTTGATAGAGATCTTGAAAGTGATACATCATGCTATAAATATCCATGTCCTAATATTGTTTCAAAATCTCATTGTTCATGGATGATAGAATGAAACACTAAACATCTATTGTATCATTCATATGCTTCTCATAGAGAGATAGTTCTTCATCAATTTCATCATTATTAGGTACACCAGGAATATGTTCTTCCAGCACATACAACTTCCATTCATGGTGAAGGATAACACATAAGCCCCTTTTCCACTCTTGGAAATTTGTGTCAGTGATAAGGAGATCATTCTCAAGTAAGGATCATAATAATATGGTTGAATTCATTTTATTTCTATTTCTACAAATAATATGAGCATAATTTTAGTAATTAATTTGATAAAATTTAGACAAATAAATAAATAAATATAATATTTATTAATCTCCCACTATTTTATTGAAACCCAATATCCCCCACCATTGGTTTTAGAATATCTCATTTCTTGGAAATTCTATTGGAAAGGATTTGCATTACCCTTATCATTTCACCAAATTTGGTTGGTCAAGCAACTTTAATGGTTTTATGTAGGAATTCTAAATTCCTACTATATTAACTCACTGTTCCTTGATATGTTGAGTGGTCTCCCCAATCCTAAAATCCTTACATTATATTTCCTCAACCCTTGCCTCTCAATTACACTAAGTACTGCTTTAGTAGTCAACCATTGATGTAGATCTAAGTTAAGTCAACCCAAATCTTCAAGTTAGACTTCCCAGATAATTAAAATCACCACACCTTTGACTGGTCAAGCACTTTGAACTATGGTTTGATTTTAACCAAATTATTGAAAGGCTATACCAACGTAATATATATAATTGAGGGATTTTATCCTTTTATGCATAAATTTACAATTATTTTATTTATCCCAAGATTTATAATATTAAGTGGATTTTATTAAGTGATTAACCATGTATAAGATAATATTTATGCATAATCCAATTTATTTTAGTTCTATATTGCATGATTGTTAATTTCATCAATTCATGTGATTGTAATAAAATATCCATAATGAAATAATCATTAATCTCGACAAAAATAAAATATTAAAGTGGTATAATCATGATATTTTACAAATGTTTAGTTTATCAAGAGGTTGATAAACTGACTGTTGACCTAGGGGAAAAACACATTGAACCAATCAATTTTCATGTTATATATTTCTACTTGTCCACCTTTATATCTCCCTTTGTTTGGTTTTTTCTCAGCTCCAAAATTGAACCAACTCCACTAGCTTGGGATCTCTATCAATTACAAATTATTTTACTCACATTAATGTGAGAGGAAAAGGGTTTAGATAAAAGAAACCATGGTCATGCGAGACATTACATAATAATATGAGTGAAGGAATGTAGGGAAAAAATTTAATTTAATAATAAATTAAATGAAACCAATCACATACAAAGGTATGATCTATGATCATGATCATACACATGCATGCAATGAATTATAAATTAAATAAAATTAGAATTTAATTATTAATCGTTATTATTTATGATAAATTACACTTGAATCAATTAATTATATTCTTTAATTAATCAATTATTTTATCTTAATTTTCATATGAATTTAATTGAGATTATCATCCATCATAATTAAAGAAAAAATAAAATAAATTTATTTAAAATTTTCTATGTATATAAATGTACCTTGGAGGAATTATAGTGTATACCTATTTGATTTTACCCTACATGTATGATACTCATATAATATTTTGTCTTGTGATATATGTAATGTACAACTTATCACATACTTTCATGATGTGTACTTCACTTTAATGATTACCTGAATTACATGATTTTTTAGTCATGTGTTATGATTAAATGGACATAGATTAACAACTATATTATGATTTATACATGATATGTAGATAAAAACCATATGAATATGTTAATTAAAAAATTATATATATAAATAATGAAACCCGTCACATGGCATGTCATATTAACTTAATGACCTCATGCACACACATGTTGATAAGGATTGAATAATATAATAAATAAATTTTAAATATGAAAAATTTGGTATAAGTATATAGAGTGTACAAGAAAGCAACACAGTTTGTACTTATCTCACCATGTATATGAGGAACACACCTATGGACTCAACATGTAAATTGTTCCTTAGAAAAAAATGGAGTACATGATATGCACAATGGGCTATATGGTATGTGGTCTTCAAATTACATGGTCACCTGTCAGGTAGGTTGTGTATTGTAATATATAGACGGTTTGTGACTCAAAGGGACTACACAATATATACATGGGCTACATGACATGTAATATATATGAATGTGCACCGGGACAGATCAATCAATATGTGGTGTAAAAAATAAATACACCACATTTCATCAAGGAACATTGTTTAAATAAATTTATGAATTAATTCCGGATGCATTGAACACATGTACAAGAAGTGTGACTCCGATTACATGAATATAATCCTTAGAACCTCAATATGAGATCTTTGATTTTATTTTGTTCATAAAATTAATTTTATTGATTGGATCTATGAGAAACAGAGTAGGAAGAATCAGATCTCATAATTCAAAGTAAAAGAATGATTAAACTTGAACTTAAAATTAAATAAAAAATTCATAAATTAATCAATGATCTTTAAATAATTGTAAATAAATATTTGACCACTCTAATACCACTTGAAGGTTCTATATGAAGTGGAAGCATGTGATGGGTCGTGCCTAACTATGATTTTACATGATCGATGATTAATCAAAGATTTTACACAATATTAAACTTCATGATCAAGAGAATTAAATCGAAGAATATCAAAAAGGAATAATATTTTGGAACCAGAGAGGAGATCATCACATATAATTTATAATTAATTCAATTAATTAAAGAATTAACTTGTTGGAATTCTTTCTCCATTGAAGTATTTGATAACATATCCACATTGTACAGTCGTTATGTTGTAGGAATCAAGGGAATATTACCTCTAGCGGTGATCCACATATGTTCCATAAACATTACTGTAGGAATCTCTGGGTTCTAGCATGACATATCATATATCTTGTGGCGTCTACCTTTCATCACCCCAATAATTTCTTAAAAAGTGTTCTAATAGATCTCTCTTGTCCGGAGAGTGGGAGATGGAGGAAGATCACTCTCCATTCACATTAGCATTGTTGGATAATGGAGATCTATAAGGATTTAGAGAATTCTCCAAATCTATTGTTCATAACCAAAACAAATGAATTGGATATCAGAGAAAATAATATAATTGAGTTTATATATCTCTAGGGATAGAAATAAATAATTGCATAAGTGACCCTTAGTACCCAAGGAACCCCTTCCAAATAATAGTAATAATAATATTATTATTTCTTAACAAATGATTAACTTGTGAATTAAATTAAATATTATTTAAGTAAATAACATTCAATATTTATTATTTCTCACTAGACTATTAAAATCAGTCTGCCATTCCTCCACTATATTTATCGGATCTTGAATAATAGTTATTTATTTATTAAATAAATATCATTAAATTATTCACCCAATAAATAAATGAATATTATATTCACTAAATAGAAAATAAATACTTATTAAATATTCCACTCACATTTTACTCTCTTAAATAATCAGTGATGAAATAAATGCAATCAGTAAAACATGAAAAATTATTATACAATGTGTGGGAATAATATTTATTCAAATAGTTAAATAATAAATAATAATAATAATATTTTACTGAGATTCTAGATACACTTAGTGTGTGATCGTCTAAGCCTCTTTATCAATGGATTTAGTCAAAGCAGCCAAAATTCCAAGGTTAGTGTCTAGAAACATACCATAACACCCATAAAGAAATTATTTAATGCCACAATGACATAACAACTCATACAAACAATAAATGTGTAATATAATCCATTTATCATGACATCTCTATCAAGCAGGTTGCATGATGGTGCCATCAACCAATGTGATTTATGTCACTTTATTTTACTTCTAATAAATTGAACATTCATATTGAACACCATGTCCATAGATTTATTTAGGCTAAATAATTTTATAAAAGGGCCTAAGATATCATATTCTGTTAAATAACAGAAGGTAATCACCTTTTATTTCATTATTAATTAATGAAATATTACTCGTGACACACCCAACATATCCAACATCACCGTGAACATATGTCATCATAGTTTTCATAAATAAATCAAAGTACACAACTCATAATACTCATTAATAATAATCTTAAAGTCAAAGGATCAATACACACATCCGCAGATAGAAACATCCAATGACAGATATAAATGTATATTTCCTACCAGAAGGCATCGTTCTCATAATATCCAACTGAATATCACCAAGGGAGTACACTATGAGAAGGTGCCTCAATGTCCTATGCATATCCACCCCTAATATCCTATATCATTTGTGTCCCTCAAATGATATCATATCGCTATAGACCATATATTTAAGAATAGTTTCATAACACTTCTAGGTCCTTATCAGAGTGGGGAACTTATATGTCATTTTAGTGTAACAATTACTCTTGGGACACTATCACATACTATGTTATATATAAGAACAATAATGATGTGATAAGAGGTTTATTAATATTCAAAAATATGAATTAATATGATCAAAAAGTACACAAAAGTTGGTTCTAGGGAACTAAATCCAATATTCATAGCCAAAAAGCTGTGTTTGGAGTGGTGTGAGATTTAATATACCCAATATTAATCCACATCTATTGGTGTAAAGTCACTTCAATTGGATGAATATGAGTTTCCCGGTTATATGAGGGAGTACATCAATAGTAGGTCATCATGTCCACCCAAGAGGAGGTCATCCATCACATGGAAGAAAAGAATGAAATCATATAGGTTTGAGGTGGATCTGGAAGAATCTAAAGTAGATGAGTATGAGGTTGAGTGGGTTATAATGTAGGTATGGGTGGATGAAGTTCTTCCATAGTGTAAGTAAGAGTTCACAGAGCTATCCCAAAAAAGAGGATCCATTAAAGAAACTCGATAGAGGCTACCTGATATTATACAGTCTGTCACGAAAGATGAACTATAAGGTGAATTTTTTAGAATAAGGGAGGGGATATGATATGTTTATATCCTCCATTTCTATGTGAAAAAAATAAAATTTATCACTAGTTTTAATTCTCTATGTTAAAATTTTTAACATTTATGTCATTATAAAAATAATTGAATAAAAATATCTAAGCTCATGCGAGTCTTGTTCAATGAGAGAAACAAGATACCATAGATGGAAATTTAGTTATACAAGAGTTATAGAATAAAAAATATGTGTTGGGATAAAAATATTACATTAATCCCCATTTAAAACCCATGAGGATGGGAAACTAGGTTGGTGCGATTCTAGAAATTTTATTACCCTAACAATGCGTTGGATGTATAGGGGAAACGATTAAAGGGGTTTAATTACCCTAAAAATGTATGAGATGTATGAGGGAGTATCACCAAGGGTGTGAGAATTCCACTTGATCAAAGAGAATATGAAGAGGGTTAAATTGTGACTCTAAGAGATTGAATTGATGGATAGAGGAGTCATATATGACGAGGATGACCCAAAACTTCTTAGTTTAAAATCATGTAACTTTGATTGAAAATGGGATAATGTTTAAGGACCTATATCATAGACTAGATATGGTGAGATAAAACTTTTGGATAAATAAAAATGAATCCTCACATGAATGAAATAATCTAGGGGGTCTAATTATACTGTGGATACTATCACAAATACAAGGGGTATATATTTTAAGGTCATGATGCATAGAATAATGCCTCTTTATACTGATATAGATCATGCATAGGATAATGGAAAATGCTATAGTGGTAATGAAATCACAATGAGAATTAATATTAGACTCATCACAAGAGCATAACCTGGGGGACTTCTCATGAATATTTGGATCATACTAAAAGGAAGGGGCACTAAACTAGGGATATGAGAGTAATATATTAATCTTGATTCCATAAAAGGCTGAATCATAGGTATATAAAGAAATTAGAGCTTGTGGGTGGGCCCAAGATAAGTTTTTAAAACATCACTACATATTTTTTAAAGTGGTAATCAATCCATAATTAGTTTTAGAAGATGGCATGGTGGGAGAGGAATACCACATAAGGGTTTTCCTCTTGGGTGGGGATAAGTTATCATATAGTTTTAAGTCATGATATAGGGACAAAGCAATGTAGTTAAAATCATGTTACAAGGATTTTGACTATATATTCATTGTGTGATGAGGAAAATAAATAGGTAAAATCAATTGTGATAATGAGGAAACCAATCCCAAACCTCTAAGCCTACACGAGTCATACTCAGTGTGAGAAATAAGGGGTAGTGGAGGGACACATTCATCACATGAGAGTACTAAAAAACATTTATTAGGTTAGGGTTAGAGTGACATGTTAATCATTGGAAGAACCCATGTAGATGGGAAATATAGTTGGGTGAAATGACACCAAGTTTTTCAACCCTAATGACACACCAAAAGGTATAAAAGGTTAATATAAGGGTGTTAAAACTCTACTTGGGAGAAGGAGGGTGATGAAGGTAAATTGTGACTTCAAGAATCAATATTTTAATAATACTGATAGATAGAATAAGTATAAAAATTGACCACATTCAAAACACAAATTCCACTTACATATCATCATGGATGGGGGAAAATAAATAGGGGTTGACCACTGACCATGTCTTCAAAACATGAGGCTTACCATGTTGTTGTAAATAATCCTTTGAGATGAATTCCCTATATGGGAGGTAAGAATTTGGAGTTTTATTCCATCATCATATGTGAGTCTATTTAGATATGAAATGTTTATAGGAAAATTCAAACTCTAGGGACATAAATTATAGAGATAAAGGAGAAATCTCAAAGAGAAATACTATCACCCTAGTCCAATACTATCATGCATTGGACATGTTGAATAGGTTTAAAGTCTTGATTGTGTTTTGAACCCACTAGTGGAATGAGTAAGAGGGATTCACAATTTATGGGTAGGGATAGGTCAGTCCCTGATATTGTGGTTTATTTATCTTGATCCGTATGGTGATACTAGTTTAAGGTCAGAGAGATTAGACCAAGGTGGGTGATGATTTGTATGATGTTGAAAAAAAAAGAAAAAACCCAATGTGAATTGGAAATAACAATTCTGATACATATGATCTCAAGAGGTAATGAGTTCCAGTTTATAGTCATGATGCTCAGACCAAATAGGGGGAAAATTCTTTCCTAATTTGAGAGAAATAAACTGGGCATGGGTTGTAGGCACAAATATCAAATAAATAGTTTCAAGGGGAGGGAGCACATAGTTTAAGGTCATGATTAATGGACCAAATGTGGGGATATATATATGTAAAAAGAGGGTAAATATCCATACATTAATTGAAAAATCGATTCTATTATAAAAAACCCTAGACAATATGCACACTATTTAGGGCCATGCTTCTTTGACTATAGGGGGTTCATTTTAAGTTCATGTAACTATGAATAGGGATAATTTGATGTTTAATTTCATAAAAATTATTCCAAGGGACTCTAAGATCATATATATAATACCAAGTTGAGATAAATCAATTTGAATTTATGGGATAATACTGATTCAAACCATCTTAGTGTCCTAAAGATCATATTTTAAGTTCATGATTCTTGAACTAGAGATTGTAGTTTAAATTTATATAGATACTACTGTATAAAAGGGGTAAATATTCTCTATAACCTTTTCCCAAACCGGTGAGCCTAATAGAAATATCTGGGTTTTTTCTGGTTTCATATGGTATACCCCATAGGTCTTATACATTTTTCATTTATTATATGAATTTATTCGAATTTATAAAAGGTAATGACTTAGCGATCAAAGGCTTGAATTTTTATTAGGTCTCCATTTAAGGGTTTCCAGATTGATGATAATTTTTCCTCTTACATGGGGTAGTTTAGAGTCATGCCTGTAAGAGTATTAAGAGACATAGTTTAAAGTCATATAGTTTTGAATTGATGTTTTCTGGGGTTTATCTCGATGAAAATTTGAAAAATAGGGTTATACTAGATTATAGTTTTATATATTAGACTAGATATGAGTAAGTTCACTTAATAAGTGGGAAGGAATAAACTTGATGTGAATTGGAAAACCAAATACCAATATAAACTAATCATAAGGGGAAAATAATACCATTTATGTAACGATAAATGGACTATAATAGAGATGGAGTTTAGGATCACACATCTCAGACCAATTCTATATGAGTGAATCCCTACCATGACACACAAGTGGAAATGGGATGTGGTGAATAAGTTTTAGGTGTTAATAAAAGACAAATATAGTGGATGAACCCTGGTAGGGCTTGAGATTGGATATCTAGGCATCACTACATATCCCATGGAATGAGAATCAATCCAAACATAGTTCTTTGAAAAAAAGACTTATTTATAGATAAAGATTGCATAAAAAGGGGTCAATAAAGAAATAGGTTCCCCAGTGAAAAGGAGGGGCTAAAGGCTTATAATAATAAGTGAAATTAGCATCATCAGAAGTGATGGGGTCATGGGAATAGAACCCATGTATGATATTGGATTGAGAGATATAGTTATCACTACATACCCCATGAGGAGGGAATCAAGCATCATGTTGTTCTAGATCAAGGTGTGGTAAGACACTAGAACTAAAACTGGGACATCCTCTCAATATAGGATCCAAATTAACATGTAATTTTAAGTCATGTGATAGGTAATACACCATAACACTTAACATCTTATGATAAGTATGTTCCATATATAGTTTAACTTCATATGGTGAGAATGAAAAGGATGGTTTTAAAAAGTTTATGGGCATATATATTTGACTAGATATGAGGGGTGATATTGTCCATGTAGCATGAAATGTAACATAAACCTAATGTGAATGGAGGGTTAAGGCACTCTGGTGGAACACATACATCCTTTGGAGAGGATCCACACATTTTAAGGTTATAATGGTTAGACCAAAGTTGAGATTGTATATATAGAATTGGGATAAGAAAAAAACCAACATGAATTAGATATCCCAACATAATATATATAATATCTAATTTGAAAAAAGGTGTTGTGTAGTTTATAGCCTTACAAATAAGCCTAAGAAGAGGCCCTTACCTTTAAACATGGTGTGATTCAATATTGTTAAGAAATGACCATCTAAAACTTCTAAGACCACATGAGAGATACTCAGGGTGGAAAAAAGAGGTATAATAAGATCTTCCATGTCACATGAGAGAATAAAATAGGGGTGGAAGGGTTAGGGCTATAATGGAACATCAACCATTGGAATCATCCCAATGAAAGGGAAGATAGTTAGGTAAAGAACCCACTAGAACAAATTATTTAACTGGCACGTGTGAATGAATGAGTCGGATAATGACAAGTAGATTGGATTCCACTCAAATAAATAATAAGTGAAGGAAGTAAATAATGAACTCTAAGATCTTAATCCCAAATGGGAGTGAAAAGAAGATCGAGGATGGCTGCTGACAATATCTTAAAAACACAGGTTCTACTAAAATATTTTCAATGATGGGGGAAATAACATTAGTTTCGACTACTGACCATGTATTCAAATCATAATAGATTTAATATTGATGAAAAGAGTCCTCTAGGGTGTGTACTTTGAATATGAGGAAACAATTTAGAGTATCATTCCATCACCACAAGGTAGCCTACTTGTAAATGGGGGATTATGGGATCTAAATCAAGGAGGTCCCAAAGTGTGAAGGTGAAATGGAAAGGATTTATGAGTAGATTTCAATGTTCTAAGTGTTATTATGATATGAATTGAGTAAATCATAATGAGTATAAGTAAAATTGAGGGTTGAAACTACCTCTCAAGATAAGTGACATCCAAATGCTAGGTAAAAACAATGAAACTGATATAAGGTTATTGATCACATAGACAAGGTGAGGATAATGAGATGCCACTGATGGGAATAGTGGATGGGCCGAAGGTAAATGGTCTCAGAGTCAATACATATCCCATAAAGTGTGAATCAATCCATATGTAGTTTTATAAAGGTGGGTAGTGTAGTAGGAGACTAAAAAAAGGTGGGGGTGTCCTCTCAGAAGAGAACCCAAAGTATTATGCTGTTTAGAGTCATGAAATAGAGACTATACCATGTGGTTTAACATTATGTTTTGAGGATTTTGAACACAAAATTTATCATTTTATGGTAATTATTAAGATCATGTAATTTAAAATCATACAGTGAGGATGAAGAAAATATAGTTTAACATCAAGTGGTGTGGAAAAAAGGGATTTTCTAAAGTTTAAGGTTTCATAGTTTTGACTATGGATGATGGGATTGTTTAGGAAATGTGAAGGGTAAAGAAAAAGTTTACAAAAATGAGAGTGAAAACATCACATTGATGACCCAAAAAAACATATAAATGTCATTTAAGGTCATGATGATTGGACTAGTGGTGGAGTGAAATAGTTTATAAAGAATGGAAGATATTACAAACCTGATGTGGAAATAGGGTGGAAAAGGACAGGTAAAAAAACACTTAATTAAAAATGAACTAATTTTATGGTCACAATGCTTGGAATGGAGCTTCCATGAGACCCAATCATGAACAATAGTGGATCGATGCACAATCTTCTACGAGTTCTCAAAATGGTCACATGATTATCCTTTGATCATGCAACCGAAGTAAGGATAATTAATGAAGGCATCAAGAGTAGTTTATAGAAATGATCCCTTCCTCCTTTGAATTTTTTTTCTTTTGAATTAAATTATATTTCTAAAATCACATGATGTAGAGAAAGGAAACTAAAAGAATAAGGATCATGCGAGACCACTTGTGGCCACATGATATTGATATGAAAAAACCTCCAATTCCTTAGTTGGTGCATTCAACATCCTCTCCATGCAAAGTAAAATTGAACTTATCCTCCCATAGACTTTAAAAAACTACTCCCATACAAAAATAAACACAAGGGTATGGGAGGGATCTCTAGAAAATAAGGAACAATAGAGAAAAGCATCAGAGAAAAAGTGGGGCTAACAACCGTCATGGAGATTATCTCTAGGTATTAAAAGAGAACCATACTATGAGAATATTCCACTGGATACCATCATAAGAACCAATGACATTATCTCTACAATATCACATGATCACATAGAAGGATAATGTCAAGCGATTCCCTTGTACCATTCACAATCATAAAAAAACTGACCACACAAGTCCATGGTCTTGTGATAACCTCATGCACCTATGGCCATGAAACCTTAAATCCTTGCTCATGATGGATTGGTTCCCTTAGATTTTCAAAAATAAGTTGTACACACCCCGCATATGGAGGGAGTCCTTGGTATCATGGTCCCCATACCTAATCTTGTGATTCTTTTTTATTCTACCCATAGTTTTGGATTTACGACATGCATCACACATGACATGCATTCATATTCACCATGAAATGTATACCCTCACCCTCTACGCATGATCAGAAGATCTATCACATTATCTTTTTAGGAATAGGTGATCACATCAATTCCTGTTTCACACAAGGTTTTTAGGAGATCACATGGTCCACTCCTTTTTGATGATTGGTTTCTTGATTTTTTTTGGAAGGGACTTCATTTGCACAAAATTTCCCAATATGCACCCTGTTCACTCACCTAAAAGACTTACTAAAGGAACTTCAATTAAATAACATGATTTCATAAGTGATGGAACCTCATGCGATGTGATAATAAAGGCCTTATAATGCACAAATCACCCATACTAGTGTCCGTGAGTATGCACCAGTGCACATTTTTTTAAAGGTAAGACATGGGTTTGTCTCCCAACCCATATTCCTATAGAATTTATTAAATAATAAAGAGTTAAAAGGAAATATTGAGGTGTAATGATGTTACACCAACAAAATTTTTAAGTATATACATGAAGAAATAAAGACACATACAAAGTGGTAAATAGAAAAGGGGAGGTATAGTTAATCCTCAGGAAAGTCCATCCTTTAGCCTTTATAAATCCAAAAGATGACAATATTTATAGGAAGATCTTTTCAGAATAAAAACGCCACTATATATTACTTAAATTATTTGTATAAAATCATCTTCAGGCTATTATAAAAATAGTCTAATTCTTTCAATATAACAAAATCAGATAAGTATTTCCATTTTGAAGTATATTCCTGATTCAAGAGTTAGAACCAATGAAAGTGAAACCAAAAAACATTGAAAGTGTGATTCTAATATAACAAAAACTTGAGTTTCATCCATAAATAAAAATAATGCCACCTCCCAACAACCAAAAAAGAATAACCAAGAAGAGATATTTTCACATCAAACTTAGCAGGTGAGCATGCTGAAAAATAAATAAAAAAAAGTCCATAAATAACAAAAATAAAGACATAAAAAAAATCCTAATATTGGAGAATGATAAATGCATATGAATTCAGGTAAACATGATGTGATCTAAGGTGAATTATAAAGATCCAATATCCTTGATAATAACAATGAACAAACCAACCAAACTGTCACAAAAAAACCTAAACACTAAATAGTCTTCACACATGTATATCCTCTTCCACATAAATAAAGATTTAAAAAATAACTGTATCTTGAAATATCACATTTATATAAGTGAAAAAAATATAGAATTAATTTCCACGAGATTGTGTTGAAATCCAAGTCAATATTTTTCTTTAAATTTTCCACTACTTTGATGAACATTATTTTTTTGAGTTGAAGGTATATCTCAGTAGACATATCACCATTTATATATTGATGGGAAGCCAATGTATCATGTTACTCCATCCAAGAGTACATTTATTTTGATAATTCCAATTTCTGCTCAATTTTATAATCATACCACACTGTGGGATCATCATCACCATCACTAATATAGTCCTCAGAATCAGAGGATGTAGAAAAATGTTCAACAACCACATATCATGTGGGTGTGATGATCTTAACATTACTAGAGGCCTCTAAAGATATCATGATGATTTTTATCTCTATATTATAGAATTATCTACATTTTAGAGAATTTTTGGCATTTTGAGTGATGGAACAATCTACATCAACCATTTATTTTTTTACCTTTTTTCACTCTTGATTTCAAGAAGGCATCCTAAATCGAACATGATGCATCATAATATTCATGATGAGACTCATAATAGTCCAAGTGATCACTCTTGTACTCTCTATGAATGGTGTGATCCATTTGTTTGGTCTCAAGAATAGGAGGCTCAAATTTATTATGAGTCTACTTATCCTCAATTTTAGGTTGGGAATTGTGAACAACCTCTATGAAATATGAGAGATTAGCATAGGGGAGTTGATTAGTAGAACTAGATGTATTATATTCATCATTATTATTAGAAGTAACCCCCTATTTACACAATAAAATAATTTTCACCCATTTTATTTATTATTTATGGATCCAAATTGAGATAATATGTGAAATGGTACACATACCATGAGCCTTACCTTCAAATTACTTTGATGCATTCCCAATTAAAAAACATTCATGGAAATAAGAAGGAATGTTTTTAAAGAGAAATTCTTGAATAAAACTATAGCCTCCATTTTGAATTCAAAAACGAGATGGAAATGATTGTGAAATACCTACTTCAACACATATTATAGTGATAGAAGGATGTGAAAGGTTCATAGTCACTGAATCTAATTTAAGGGGATACCCAAATAGAGTAGCAATAAAAAAACAAAGAATATACATTGAAGAGATTAAGAAGTATACTAGGAAATATGATCCAAATAGGTATAAAAGGGGGTTCAAAATCTGTGTAGAAGTCTATGGACCACTTCAAAATCCTTGTTAAACAAACATTGAAAGACCAATAAACTCTCATCTAGAATCAATAGTATTCATTTTCACCCATAAAAAGAAAATTGACATGTGAGGAGTTTAGAAAAACTATATGAAATTTTATGAATTTGATATTTTATAGGGTATTTCTAAGAAATATAAGTGTTGGTCTTCGTTTAATGAAATTTACAACAAGAAAAAAGAAAGGATTGGAAGAGAGATTATGTACCTCTTCTTTTGAAAATGACATCACTGAGTATATTAGGATCAACTACTGAAGCATTTGAAATCTCTTAAGAAAGTTGATTTCAACCTGTGACAATATCTACAAAGGATCAAATCTCAAGGTTAGGGTTTCTTCCTTTTTATCTCAATTCTGGGTTCTCCAGTGCAGATGCCATACAGATCATATGCACCAATGCACTTGAAGACCCCTGATCTTGGGAATATTGTGAGCACATTTTTATCATAGTGCTCGTAGTCAACCCTGGATATGGATGTATTGGACAACAAACATCCACATGGGTCCTTAGCGTGATGGATTAGACCACTGTTAGACCCTTTTTTAAAGGCATATGAACTGCATGAACAAAGGAGCCTTCATGGATTGTGATATTTGTATGCTTCCTTAAAAGTGTCTTCTTAAACACACAACATCTCTGTAGACACCCCCTTCATGTAAGGAATACAGTGAGGATATGAGAACCATATTCCAGGAATTCTTTTCATGTAGAGTTCACCCTTTCCCCTATATGTGGCATAAAAAACAGACCTGTATGTGGTAGAAAAATCCTTAGCAAGACCCCTTTGAGGTCATGTGAACCATGAACCTTCATGTTGTGTCATCAAGAATACACCCCTTTGCGTGTACAAGGCCTTGAACCACAAGGGAACTCATGGAATGACCCTTCCAAATCCATACATCCATCTTCCTAGAAAAATACTTCTTATATGTACTTAGGGAATGATCCCTTTGGACAAGAACTTGTGGTACTTAAACAAGCGTGAGACCCAAAAAATATCTGTAAGAAGATACTATGTGAATAATTTAATGGTGTATGATCAAAATATTCCTCATAGGACTCATGATTTCATTGGGAGAAGATGTCTTGGACAATTCATTTTCATTGTGTGAAGGAGTCCTTAACATGTCAGGATGATCCTACGATTTCCCAATATCATGGTAGAATTATCATAAAATAGTATGAAGACAAGACAAGTTGATTATGCAACAACCCATTGACATGTCTGAATTCTCAAAAGATAATGTTTGGATAAGTTAGGATGATATCACAATATCTTATATAAATTTTAGCATGATCATGCGATTATCCATTGACATGTCACTATTTTTAGTTGAAAATCCAAAAAGGATCTAGGTTTCTCATGTGAAAACACATGGTTGTATGTAAATTTATGGTATGCAAGACCTGATACATGTCCACTTTGGTTACATGAAGCACCTTGGAAATGTCCTCTTTACTCATGCAAAGGAATCAATGACAATTCAGTTTATCATGTGAAAGGTCCTAGATATGTACACTTTTACCTTGAGAAGGATCTTAGACATGTTAAGATAGATCATGTGAAGCATCATGAACATGTTAATAAGACACCCTTGGATGTGTCTTCCATAATATATTGACACCCCAACATACCGGTCAGGAAATCAAGACATGTCTAGTAAGCATTCAATGCATGTTGGGAAAATACCTTATGACATGACCACTTTTTCAGGAAGTCCTAACTGGGAACATTCCATGTGGATCCCATCCAAGAACCATCATACACATCCCCCTTTTATAAGGGAAGTGTCCCTGATGATCTAGGGTTATACACTCATGCGAACCTACCATTTACATGCTCTATGACATACCTTTTATGGTTACCACCTCTCTTTAATTCCTTAGAAGATAAATAATGAGTGTGCCATTAGGCAACCTCAGAGTATAAGCCCCACCTAATTGGAAAACTCCAATGCGTAATCCCTGATTACCAATATAATATAATATTTCCCCATCAACAAGGAAGCCTCAATGCATAAACCCCAATCAATGTGAAACCATAGTGTGTATGCCCCGATCAAATGGAATCCATCCTAGTACAAGCCCATAACATTCTTGAAACATTATGGACAACAATACTATCATTGAGGGGGATTATCCACCTTATACTATTAGTGGGTTAAGGGATAAGTGAACTACAAGAACTCTGATTCCAGTCATAACCGAGATACATAGGACGCCTTCCTAAAGAACAAGATCTAAGGGGAATCCACTTTAGTGTAGGTCCCTTCCTGCCCAAATTATCCATGATTTATGGGATTAAATTCTCCCATAGGTCTTCCATTCTTCCTCATCCAGCAGTAGATGAGAATATGATTCATACATGGGAATCATTTTAAGTATAAGCCCCGATCATGACCTAAAATACCTTAAAACCATCAATGGGTCGAGGATGAACACTACTAAAAACTTGGGCTTATTCAACACTAGGGATTTAATAGTTCTATCTAAAAACACAATTAGAGACTGCCTTTGTCAGCACTAAAAAATCACTATTAAAGGGGGTCCTTAAGAGATATTTTTAGCATTGTTAAATGGGGTCTTTAACAGTAATAAAAAAGTTCTATTAAAGGGGGAACTTTATTAGTGTTTTTTACAAGTGATGGAATAGGACCACCCTTTCTCATCAATTTTAAGAAATCAATAATAAATGGGGTCTTTTAACCTCACTTGTAAAAAAGCGCCGATAAAGGGGGATCCTTATCAATTCTTCTAAAAAAGTGCTGATAAAGACCCTCCTTTAATAGCATTTTTGTACAAGCACTGGTAAAGGTATAGTTAAAAAATATTATATTTCATTAAGAATAATATATTAATATATAAATATATTTATATTGATAGAAATATAAAATATATTTTTTAAAATATGTTTTAGATAAGGTAAATAGTCATTTACATGTAATATATAAGATATTTTGTGACAATGGATTATAAAATAATTCAAAAAATATTTATAATTTATAATTTTCTTATTATTACCGAGTAATAGTCATTTAATATCAATTTTAAGATAAAAAAAATCAAAAAATTAACAAAAAATCTAAAATAAGTTGAAAACATAACTCAAACTTCAAACAGACATAACTTTTGATTCGGGTGTTTGTTTGAGCTCTACCACATATCAAATCAAATCCTATGATGAGATATATTATCTCAGTGACATGGGTTAAGCTCTGTCATATATTTTGAGTCAAAAGGCCCAAAAGGCCTCTAAAACTGATTTTTTTAGTTAGGGTACCCCAATTTTTTAACATTCAATGGATTTTCAATCCCATTTAAGGGCGTCTTATTGCATTTTTTTGATGGATACTGAATTTATTACCAGGTATTTAATTAAAATTGATATTATGGTTTTGTATTTTTTTCATTTTTCACAACCTAATTTTTTTATAAATAAATATATGAATTTTTTCTTATATTTATTTATAATAAATCGCTCATATAAATAAATATAACAATATATTTCTGTAAAAATTTATATTGTAATAGATGTAAATAAATACATATTCTAAAAATGAATTTTAAAAAATTCCTAACCATTTTTACATTATATATACATATACATATGTGTGTATTAATAAAGTGATATATATTTATATTATATTCTAGTATTTATTAATGAATATAATATATAATAAATTTAAATAAATATAGTTATATATATCGCACACACACATATATTGTATAAAGTATTTTAAAATAAATATATAAATATTTATATATATATATATATACCAAAAATTTCATTAAATAGACATTAAAACAACATGGCGTACTGGTAAAGGTGTTACATCTTTGAAGGATAGGTTGAGGGTTCAAATCCTGATAGACATATATAAGGATGAAAAGTTTCAAAGCGTTGATAAAAGGTGGTAGGGTGAAAAGCACTGATAAAGGGGGAACAAAGCACTATTAAAGGGGTCATGGAAGCCCTAATAAAGGGGTTTAGACTCCTAGGTTTCTGAAAGAAAATATAATTTTACCCCCTTTAACAGTGCTGCCTTTATCCGTGATAAAATATAACTAATATAATTTTCACAATTTTAATCATGCTCAGAGGTTCAGCACTTTTTTAGCCATGATACAAGCATATTATAGCGTTTTTAAAGGCCTATTTTATATTAGTGAAACTAAACTATGATAACTCAAATGCCTGCTATAACTGGGATATATAGGACACATTCCTAAGGCCCAAGATGCATACCATATATTCCACGAGATGGGTAATTGTGCCTCTCAAAGAGAAACTTTAATGTGTAAGCACCGTACATGTATTCTCTCATACAATATGTACAATATTCCACTCTCTTGTTTCTCACATTGAGCATGGCTCATGTGGCATTAGGGACTAGCAATTATTATATCAAAATCATGTTGAGAATTCCCCTAGCGTGGGATAATAATTGGGATTTAAGTCTGATTACATCTCACCTCTACTCAAAGGGTCGCATTATTGAAGAAGCATTAGAGGGAGGACTCAAATGCATAAGACCCACATATGGAATCTATTGTCATATCTCCCATGAAACAGACACCAATTACAAGAACTACATAGAATCTGATTCCTGTTTCTGAAAGGTTACATAGGATGTCTCATTGAGGTTCGAACCCGATATTCACATCCTTACCACATGATGTTAAACTACATGGATGGGTCCAGTCACATGACCTTAAAATATGGAAAATGAACTATGTGAGTTTTGATTACTATTTTCACAGGTAATGTGGGATGACTCGAATTAGTTAAATCCCATCTCCAAGATGCCAACTACCTCCCTGGATGACAATAAACATTAGAATGCTCAATCATGGCCATAGACAAGAGCATCATAATTAAATTATAGAGCGATAGAGAACTTGTGATATGAACACCATTGTTCCTGTCGATACACATTTGTAGTCAAGTTATTTACATAGGGGTAAATATTTCCATATCAAGGACTAGAAAGGATTTCATGATCATATATTAATTCTACAAGAGAGTCCTGGATTATGCAACAACTCCACCAAAAGGGTGAAATGAGCCCAACCTCCCATCCTCTCAACCAATGTGAGTTACCAAGAATATATGGGCATGTAACCCCAAAGGATCACCTTCCTTTAGAAAGAAAGTCCATAATCTGTTATGGATATGGGAACTATTTAGAGTTTCTAGGGGAGGCTAAAAAAATGGAAAACCAAATGGGAGTGATTGATTGAGGCCTTAAACCCCGTGTAGTGAAACTATCAGGTGGATACCAATCCATGCCTCTTCTTTTGATGAAACAAAAATGGTGAACTCAACATGAATCTCTATAATAACAATTTATTGGTTATTATCCATAAATACATTTTTTTACCCCATATGCAAAAAAAAACTAACATTCTCGATGTAAATCTCTAAAACGACAGAATAATCATGCAACAAGCTACTTTGTTTTGAATAACCTATAAAAACAAAGAAGAAAGACCTCCATGATCTTATAAATGATCGTTTATAACCATGGTTACTATAAGTTAATCATAAAATTTAAAATTTCAGGCAATTATAATAGAAGTATTAGGAAAATAGGAAAATTTTATTAACCATTCATATCTGATTAAGAGAATCATGCCTATGATATTTCACTAATAGGTGACCTTGTTCCTTATTGTCTGCATGAATTCATGTACAACTCTTGTTGCATGTATCCCAACCTGATTCAATGTATTCATCATCCAATATTCACTCTAGTAAACCATTTATGGCTGAAACCCCCATGAGAAGCAAAGTGATTTCACCATCTCGAAAACTCCAATGAAATGTGGAAAGCACAATGGCCCGAGAGTACGATCAAAATGGTACAGTCCTAACCCTAGAATATTTTTGTGAGTTCTTCCAAGCATGAAAACTGGTGAGTCCACATCTCCTAGGAAATGTTTTTTAAGACTATATCCCTTTTCCCTACAAAAATTGATTCAGGATATTATCCCCAAAGTTAGACAACTAACACCTTCTATCTTTGATGAAGGTTGACCACAAATACAAATATGGATCCCTTTCAGTTTAGGTGTTTCCAAGGATGGAACCTTTCAACTACTGTCACAAACACCATTTCATTGGTGCCTACCAGTCACCTATTAAGGGTACCATCTGACATGATTCCACCTATGATTCCCAACCATGGGAAAAAAGGAAGGCTCATCGGAGGAGGAAGGTGTGAGATATCCATGAGAGGGATCATATCCCCACTCTCGCTGATCATGCTTTCTGGAATATTCCAGTAGAAAATAGTAAGTAGGCTCATATCACTACTGGATCAAAACATGTTTGTGGGAATATTCCCAAAGCTGGTATTGGGGAGGCACATATCTCTACCCCATGCATAAAGAACACCAACATATTCTGATTGAATAAGGTGGAAAAAAGTGGGTGCAAATCCTATATTCAATCAAAGACATTTTATAATTTATAATGGAGAAAGAAAATGTGAAAGATTATATCCTTTTACACACATTGCTAAATTTACAAAATATTTTAGAAATAGCTGAAGAACTCCACTAGAAAATTTCAACACTGTTTGAAATAAAGGGGTAGGTGCATACTTCTATTCTGATAGCTAGATAAACTCAACACTCTAATCATTATAAACAAGTGGTTATACCAAATAAAGTAATCACTCTTGATACATTATAAAAGGATTATCTACATATTCTAATAAAGGATGAGGCATTGTACTGGGCTCATACTCCCATTCCAATAAGGGCTCACTGGGTGAGAGTGGCACATGCCATGGGAGAGGGGCATATTCATATCAAAAAAGGCTGGAGACATATTCCTAAGGCTAATTATTGGGATTATATACCCATTATGGCTGGGGATCACCATGTGATAAGGAAAAGATCCTTGGTACATGCTCAGATTTCCATTGAAGATGTACAACTACATACTCCAAAGGTTGAGAATTGGGAATATATTCCCGTCCTGGATGGAGATGACCATGTGTGAATGGAACAAGACTCAGGATAGATTCATATTACTATAAGTGAATCCTCATGAAAGATTCTAATAGATCATGAAAGAAAAGTTCATAATCATACTTCTTCCAACAAACAACTACACCACCATCATTCCAAGGTAATACAGAAGGAGGCTCATATTCCTTCTCCCATTCCAGAGGTTCGTCAACATATTTCGACAGTGATTGCATATATAGACCAAGATCATATTCCTATTCTAATTGGGGATCACCAGGTGAGATTGTAACATGACTCGAGACATGCTCATAATCCTACCAAGGAAGACAGGTGACATATCCCAAAGGACTAGGATCAGGCTCATACACCTGTATTGATTGAGGCTCACTAAGTTAGAATGGATTATGCCTCAAGAAAGGCTCATTTTCCTATCATTAATGAGACAACTCATTCTAATATCTTCTCAGAAGTGGTCTTATACTCCCACAACACCAGGTGGTTATATAAATTATTTGTAAACCATCATACAATAGGCTCATATCCCTGCAGAATTTCAAAAGATAGGTCAACATATTCTGACCATGATGTAGAACAAGGACCATATTCCTAATCCACTCAATTCCAATGTCCTTTAATTTTTTTGAGACACATTAGCAAAACCAAAAGTGTTAATCAACTCTTAAATCAAAGTAAAAGCATAAGATGTTTATTACCATGATAGTCCTCCTCATGGTATTGTGAAGATGGATCGTAGGAACTATACTCCTAAAATTCAACATAGAAAACCTCCACATAGTGATATCTCCCATTTACAAGGAAATAATCCCCTTACCCAAACACCATCATATAGAGATGTGTTTAAAAACCTAACACCTTCATATATAGAGTTGCTCGAAACATCAGGGCTACTACATATAGTTCCCCATAAACTTCCAGTAGCACTCCATTCCATTAGTAGGTGACTATCAGAACCATCTTCTATGGTTTGAATGGATGTAGTCATGTAATTATGATGAGGAGGAGGTGGCATGGACATATGGAGATATTTATTCAGAAATAACCACCCCATCATGTTTTGTCCCCTCACTTCTTCTAACTATGAGATCCTAGATGAGCTAGAAAATGAGGGGATTCCTTATCTATACCAAGATATATGGTCTACTCATCATTGATTGAAGGAATAAATATACTTTATCCTAGTTATTAATTTCACCTTCATACAATAAATATACATTGTTTTTATCTAGATCTGGTTGCTATCTCCATGGATCAGGATCCAAAATAAGAAAATCACAACACAAATCAGTAACATTCTTGTCACCACTACATCGCGGAACTTTGACAGATGATCTCTGAAGCCACATATTGTATCTTTATTTGAGGATGGGGAAAGTATAAAGCATTATACCTTTCCACATTCCTAGAAGAAAAAACCCCCTCATATTTGATGTCCTGTAATGTTATAGCCTCTGTAGAAATTATGGGATTGGGTAATGCTCAGGTAAGTTGGTCACTATAATAGAATTCCCCGAATTTATCTTTTCCCAAACATCATTAATGGAGGGAGTGGATAGCCAACATGACATCAATATGGACCCCACAAAGTAATGTGAATGCATTTATGGACAGAGAGATCAAATTTTCGATCATCTAGACAACTTCCCATAATGAATGGTTCTCATAATGGGCCACTATCACACCCAGATCCTATCTGAGCATAGTTATTATGCATCAAATGGGCCACAATAGTAGCAACCATAGTATCCATCCAGGAGAGAACCCCACCCCCTTTTATAAGAGAATATCTACCACCACCTCAACCCAGTATATTTTAAATTCCGGAGAGTATTCAAGACATATCCTAGGAAACTATGAGCGAACACCATCCCACTGGGCTGTGTTCACTTATATCTCAATCACTGTCACTAGGTTCATTATCCACTAAGAGGGTCCTAGAAGAATTAGTGTTGATTCAAAATCACCTCCATCCTAATAATAAGGGGTCATTTATATCTTCATGTCAGTACCGAGAATCATCAAGTCCCCCATTGGAATCATTGGATCCTCAATAACATGACCAATTAGCACTAATTGTGGCCCCAAATGACCCCAAACCCACATTGCTAGAGGAATTTTCATCATTATTTTCATCACAGATAGAATTAGTCTTCTATAGTTTAGGAGAAAAATAGTTGGGGTCCCACCCATCCATCCCACCATGAGAAAAACTTCTACTAGTCAGGGCCCATACGACAACAAAAACTAGAAACTCCCTCAAATTCATGGTTCATAGTCTGAGATGGAAGGAGCATATGTAAAAGTTGATCAGACCCTACTGGGGTTGCAAGAAAATAAAAATAAAAATATTTCCAAGGGTTAAAATAATTACCCAAATGAGGGTACTGTAGAATCATCCTATTACATTGAAATTAATGGAATAACCACCATTGCTCAGTATTACTTTATGAATGTCATCACTATCAACATGGAATCCATTGATCAAGATGAAAATAAATATGTACACCATATGGAGAATCTACCCTGAGAGGAGGGTTATTTTGATGCACCAAATGAGGCTACACACATCCAAAACTTAAGAGGGATCCAAAATACGACACCAACGAATATTGAGTTGCTACTTCTTGGATGGAAAATTTCCAAATAGAAAGGTGTAGCTACATCCTCATCACCACCAAGAAGATTCAAGGTTCCTTCCCGAGAGGAACAACTATCACAATATAAGAGTGAAATAAAAACTCCCCTATAACTCAACGAGGATACACTCGGGGGAAATATTCCCACTGAGTGTCATCTTCAGGCATAGAGGAACATTCTCCCACCCATAGTCAATCCTTTAGTAAGAGCAGTATCGAAGCATCAGAATAGATCAAGATCTAGAAAGCCAGTCTAAATAAATGAGGAAGTTGAAAATGACTGAGAATTCCATCCATTGTGGCGACAACCTCTCCCTCACAAGGGTAATCATTCAGTCATAGGATGAATCAATAATTAGAAAGAGATAAAAATGGGCCCACCTCATCGATCCTCGCTCACTCCCAATGGGTGGGATACATATCATAAAATATTTCCCCTAGAGTTACATATAATCATCATGTCCCTAGACACCTTAATGAAAGCTATGGAAGGGATACACAGACTTATGAATCCTAAGAGGAATCCATATCCCGAATGGGTGGATGATACTCAAACTCCAACCAACTTCATAAATCCTACATTCTCTACCTTTGACAGTGTAGGAGACCCCAAAAAACCCTCACACACTTCATATACCAATGTGGGCCGATGATGGTCTCTTAACATCAATATATGGAAACCATGAAGAGGTGTTTTGTAATGAACCCGATAGGGACAACCTTTGTATGGTATAATAGATTGCCAGTAAGATTTGTTGTTGGATGGGAAGAACTTCATCATCTATTTTTTTATCTGTTCAGCTCCATGCCAAGAAAGAAAATAATTTTTGACTAAATGAACTTTAAGAAACACAAGAATGAGATGGTGTATGATTTCATAGAAATATGTAAAGGCTTAACCTATTCTATTAGTATCCCTCTCTTGCAATAGAAACAACTAAAACTCTGTGGTGAAAATATCAAGGATGAGTTGTAGACATGTATGATCCCCATGAATTATCTAGGTGGTCTCAAAGAGTTATATTAAATGGAACAATGTCTAGAATAATAAATTTAATGGACCTGATCCTAGTCTCCAATCATTCCCAAAACACAGGGGAAATGGAAAATCAAAACAGAAGATTCAAATATCATTCTCAAGCCAGTGGTAGTACCCATCCAGAAACCTAGATTGGCTATTAACCCCCCATCATCTCCTATCGAGTGGCAAGAACCATAGTGTCATCCTCATCTAGAAGAAAAGAGAAATCAAGGTTTCTTAGGATTTTTGGAATGGATGAAAAATTATACTCCATCCGAAATGAACAATTCCCTGGTTATTTCTTAGTCTCCATGGAAAATAACCTACTCAGGCTTCTATAGCCTATAAATCCTGATGAGGCCAACCTCACCGACCATCCCAACTACTTAACTTACCATAGAAGGGTGGGTCATAGCATCCAATATTTATTTACCTTCAAAGAAGTACTTTAAGGAATGGTCAGTTATGGAAAGGTGGCATCAGATAACTCTCCAGTGCATGTGGCATGCATAACCATTATCTGGTCAGAAGAAGTGGATGGTTGGTAGAAAGTTCTAGCCAGGCATGTGAAAAAATTTGACAATTGGATGACTTGAAAAATAGCTGATTGAGCTCATGCCACCCTAAGAGAATAGTTTCATAGTCTTGAAATATATCCACCGACAAAATAGGTAACATCAAATGTTCCTCCCAAAGGTGGGCATGATCATCAGAAGTAGAAAGAAATAGAGGAAGAAGAATCATATTTTGCTCCAACACAAGCTTTGACCCTTATAGATTTCTCCCCTTCAACATCCGTAGTATAGAAACCACCCCACCAAATAGAATCCTCATTTGATGAAGAGATCATATTTGGTTTTTTCAATGTTATACACTTTGCTGACCCTTTATTTGATTATAAATATTCCCTCGAATATGAATTTCTTGCACATTACCATGGAATGAGAGGCTTTATGCACCATAACTGAGGATATATGGGACAACGTGGACATGATTTGACCCAATATTCTGGTCATATCCCATGGAGAACATATATTCCACTGATACTTATAGGAAATTTCTCCAATAGGCCCAAAAGAGGCATGGAGGTGCCCTAGAGCCCTCCAGCAGTCACCCACATCCGATTGTCTTGCGTGACCGCCTAACCAGTGGTCAATCTAATCAAACCAAACAACATGTAAGGCTAGTGTGACCTAGAAAACTGGAATTATATATTCTATCAACTTATGCACAAGCACCAGGCCCATCCACCTCAAATATATCGCCTTCTAAACTAAATTCCTAGGAGAAACCCCATATTAGGAAGCACTAACCTCTAACACAAAAGTATGACATTCTGAAATAGCTGGCCATTTTTCCATCCGAGCTCTCAATTCTCAATATGCTCCATCTCTTAAAAGAACTTAGGGAGGTACTTGTTGAATCCCTCTAACACCCATATGAATTCGAGATGGAAGTCACTGGTGTTGAGGTCTATCGAGTGGAGACCATGTTATCCAAATGTCATGTCACCATCTCGTTCACTAACTAGGATCACAAAGAGGACCGTTAAGAACATATCAGGCCCCTATATTTTTTTGGGTAGACTCAATAATGCAAATGTCTAAAGGGTTCTGATTGATAATGGTTCTAGGATGAATATCATCCCAATTCTAACCCTCAAAAGTTTGGGATATAGAGAAGGGGACTATTCTCCCACAAAGTTGACCATTCAACGGTAGAATAAGTGTGAGTAAAGACTTATTAGGAAGATAAAAGTTAAAGACCAGTTTGGATAACTCACATCTAACACTAGGTTCATGGTTATTCAGAAACACACCACATATGATGTCCTACATGGGATTACTTGAATCTATAGCCACTTGAAAGTACCTTCAACATTCCATTTGTGTCTTAAGTATCCCATAGATGAGAAATTCAACATAATACATGGTGAAAACACCCCATTAGATTCTTTTAGAGCCACATATGATGAAGTATATTTCTATAAGAAGGGATGAAAGAAAACAATGGTGGATGATGATATAAAGGTTTTAGACCCCAATGGATTGTGGACCACCCCTATGAATCGATGGAGTATGGTTAGTAGTGACTATGTTCTCTCCATAAATTTGGTTGAGGTAAAATATCTAATCCTGGAGTTATAAGTCCCTCATAACCTCTATGATAGTGTAAAAGAAAATTAGTCCCATTATCTCTCAACATTGACTCAGGTAGTGGGGGATGATAATGTTTCTTCCCATGGTCTCTCTAACCCCAATAGTGACAAAGATTCCCCCATATTTCCAACTCAATATAGAGATGTCTCCATATTATCATACATAGAAGAAGATGAGGACGAACTCAAGAATTCCCATATAGAATTCGAGGAAGGTGTATCCAACACCATCAATGAACTTGGGAAGAAAAATTTGGGAAACATAAGAAGATTCAAGACCTACACTGATTAGTTCCACCATGCCCCTAGAAGACCAAGGGATGTACATTTCATTTTTGAAACATCACCAATATTTTTTTTCTTGTAACTATAATGAAATTCTTGGAATAAATATAGATGTGGCTAAAAACCATCTTGGCCTACCCAATGAGTATCAATTCTTAATATAGCAATCCAAGAGGATGCACCCCTATGATGCCACCAATGTTGATGCAGAGGTTAACAAGTTGATCAAAGCCAACTTTTTACGAGAAGTGAAATACCTGATATGGATTTACAATATAATTCTCATTAAGAAAAATAATGGGAAGATTAGGTTCTTTATTGACTTCCAAGACCTTAATCAGCACTTCCCAAAAGAAAAATTTCTATTTTCTATCACAAAACTCTTGATCTTTTCAACTTCTAGTTTCCAAGCCCTTTCCTTCATGGATGGGTACTCGGAGTAAAATCAGATCAAGATGGCCCCTGAAGATGAATAATCCACTACCTTTAAAGTACCCCATGGGATATTTTTCTATCAATTTATAACCATTGTATTAAAGAATGTTGACATCATATACTTGTTCACCATGCATCACATCTTTAATCCATTCTTGGGAAGGATAACTGAGTGTTATGTCAAAAACTTGGTTGTTAAATCCTCCCAATGAAGTGATCAATTCGTGGATCTCCAGAAATTTTTTGACAAGATGAGACAACATAGTCTAAAGATGAGTCTGCTAAAATGTGATTTCCGGGTAACATTAAGAAGATTCCTTGGTTTTGTGGTATGCCACCATGACATTGGGGTTGATCCAGAAAATAATTATGCTAATTTATCTATGTCACCCCCATAAATCTAAATGAAATGAGGGGAATTCAAGGGACCATATCCTAAATTCATTGATTCATAGAAAACCTATCTGGAAATGATCTACCCTTCACCAGGCTAATGGAGAAGGGAATCACTTATCAAATGGATGTTTATTTCAAAATTTCCATCCAAAGTATCAAGTAGTACTTGCTGCACCCAATTGTTTTGATGCATCTAATGGGAGGGAGGCCACTCATCTTCTATATTGAAATCATGGAATGCTCACTAAGCTACCTCATCACACAAAATAATGATGCAGGGAGTGAGAAAAGTCTCTAATACCTTATCCATATGATGCTAGGTAATAAGGAAAGTTATTCTAATATCGAGAAGAACTACCTCACACTCATCTTCATAGTGAAAAAGATGAGGAATTACTTGTAGGACCAAAAAGTCCATATGGTACCTCTTATTGACCCTCTTAAATATATCTTTGTTCGTCCTATGTTGACTGGGCACTTGGCTTGATTGATGGTCATTCGAAAAAAATATAACATTCAATTCATATCATAGAAGTTAGTGAAAGGAAAATCCCCAGCTAATTTCCTCACTGCACATCCCACCTAAGAAAATACATTGGAAGACACCAAGATTCCATATGAGGAAATATTATATGCCCATGAAACCCCCAAACATGGGATATGTACTTTAATGGTGCCTCATAGAGCCCTGCTGATACAAGTATGGAAAACTCGAAGCTCAATCGAGTTAGTATAGGGATTTTATTTGTAACCCCCAAACATGGGATATGTACTTTAATGGTGCCTCATAGAGCCCTGCCAATACAAGGATGGAAAACCCAAAGCTCAATCGAGTTAGTATAGGGATTTTATTTGTCTCTCCAGATAAAGCAGTTTTACCTTAGTCTTTATCACTATCCAAAGGCTGCACAAATAATAAGTTTGAGTAATAATCCCTCGTCGTTAGATTGGAACAATCCCTATATCTACACATAGCCTATATAAACATCAAAATAGACTTGTAATTGGTGATAAATTAGATCAAGGGTGAATATGTTATTAAAAAAGAGTAATTATCCCATATCACTCGCTATATCAATGAATTTATAAAAGAGTTATCATTTGATCCCACATTTCATCATGTTCCCCGATCACTGAATTCTCACGTTGATGTACTAGATAATACAACCACCATCCTAGCCGACCATGATTAGGAGAAAGAAATCTTGAAAATCATATATCTAAAAATGGTTTCATCTTCATATATAGTATGGAATAAATCAATCATGTCAACACCTTTGAAGAGTGTGATGATAAAAAGACCACCCCTAGATGGATGGATCCCATAATTGACTATCTCCAAAATGGGATTCTCCCAATAGATCATACCGAAATGGAATAGATTCTGTTCTTGGAAGAAAATTTCACTCTATAGGATGGTCGAGATGAACAAAAATCCCTCTGCAAATGAGGATTTAATGGAATCCTTCTCAGATTCATAGCAGAAGGACAAATTATTGTCATCATGGAAGAAATAAAAGAATGATCTTGAGATGCCCCTGAATATAGAACCAGGCTCTCCCACCAAATCATTAGGTTTGTATTTTTCTGGAAAACCATGATACAAGACTACATGGAATTCATCAAGAAATTTCATGCATTCCAGATTCATGAATATTTATCCATTTTCACTCATCATTAGTACATATAGCTAAATATTTTTAGATGTTTTCCATCTAGGGAATGGATATTGTAGGGCCATATCCCCCATCTACATCTAAGCAGTTCAAGTACATCCTTACTGCTACCAACTTCATTTTGAAATGGGATGAGACAATAACCCTCAAGGAATTTAGGACAAATAATATCATAAATTTCATAAAGTCCCATATCATCACCAGGTTCGGAGTCCTTCATGAAAAAAGACACCAAATTCCATTATACATAATTGAAGAGATTGTACCAGGAGTAAAATATCGAGTCAAATCACTCATCTTTAAATCATGCAGCCAAAAATGGAAAAATAGAGGCCTCCAATAAGACTCTATTGAATATACTCAATAATATGGTTAATAGGGATAAGAAGTATTGTCTAGAAAAACTACTCCATGCTTTATGGGCCTACCATACGCCCACACGTACTATCACAAAGGAAAATCCATGCTCATTAGTGTATGGGACTGGGGTAGTGTTACCCACAGATTTCTAGATTCCTTCACTCTAAATATCCATTTGAGGACATATCTCAGATGATGAACAAACAAAAATGCAGATGGATGATTTGGAAAGACTGGATGAGAATAGATTACACACACTTCACAACCAAGATGTCCATCAAAATCAGATCACATGGGACTATAATAAAATATTCACCTTCATTAATTTCTCTAAGGGGAATTGGTACTGGTTCTTAGAACCCCAATGATACCAGGAAAGAATCCCCTAAAATTAGAACCCATGTGGAAATGGCATTAATTCATGGCATCCATAGATGGGAAGTGTGTCACACCACCCACAAATGAGAGATTAATCAAGAAATAATTTTCATAGATGTCATAAAAATGAGAATACACATAAAAGTAATCCCCACCATTAATCCTAAGTATATGATGTTAGAATGTAAAAATTAATCTTGACCAAATGATGATAACTATTTATATTTTATTCTTACTACAAGATGTTAAACTACATGTCCATATTCCTTACTAAATGATGTCAAACTGCATCACCACCGTCCTTACTACAAGACATTAAACTGTATGTCCATCATCCTTACCAAAAGATGTTAAAATGTGTGGATCAAGTCCTAAAATAAATACTTTAAACAACATGATATCCTTCATCCTGGACACATGATGATAAACTGTATGGAGTTCATCCTAGTCGGATGACTTCAAATTTCATAGTTTCTCAAGAACTATGTTTGGATTGATTCCTTCTATCACAAGATACGTAGTGACTCCTGAACCACTATTATTGGGATCAAACATAGGATTAATTTCATTTCATGTTGGTTGATCAAATTTCCTTAACACATGACACTAAACTTCAAGGAAAATGTCCTTACCATATGATATAAAATATAAAGGATCCACAACTTCCCTTTTCCTTTACATCGAGTGATATACATCCTTACCTCATGATGTAAAACTGAAAAATCTTTAATATCCATATTCATTCACGCCAAGTCACCCACATCCTTACCACATGATGTTAAACTACATGGGTTTCCTAGAACTACGTATGGTTTGATTCTCATTTCCAGTGATATATCTAGGGACACCTCAATCCTATATCTTGGTCTAGCCACCACATGATATAAAATGACCCCATCTTACTCTTAAATGCCTCTATATGGTGAGAGGAACCCTTTATGTTCCTTTTTTTCACACCGAGCATAGCTCACATGGGATTAGGACTCTCGGTAAGGGATTCCCCACACAAACAAGTTATAACAACTTTAGATAGTCCCATCCCAATCTTGAATGAATGATCATAAAAGGAATACCATGAGTCCTCACTGCATGAAGTTAAGTTGCATAGTTAATGTCCCCTACATGACATAAAACTACACAGTCCTGTAGACCTTGCTCGAGAGGACCACTACAGTTGGGGTTGGTCTCCAACCACACCTCTAGTCACTCTATCCCTCTTCACGTTGAGGATCCCACCTCCTTGTCGCATGATATTAATGTGCACAATTATTCAAGAACTATGTGTGGATTAATTCTCATTTTTATGAGGTGTATGGTGATTCTCGGACTTCCATCCTTGGGCCGAGCCGTAACATTACCACTTTTCCACAAGGTTCCATATTCATCCTTATCATATGACTTTAAACAGCATGGTTCCTTAAGAAGTACTTCTGTCTTGATTCTTATCATCACATGATATGTAGTGATTCCTAGGTTTCAATATTGGGTCCAACTACAATAATCAATGGAAAAAATTACCACATATCCATATGGTCCAGACCGATGAAAAGAGAGTTTATTTTTCAAGAACCATGTGTCAATTGATTACTTTCTTCATAGGATATGTAGTAATTTCCATATTTTCAACTAAAAACCCAGTAAAAAAAAACTAATACAATAATTATACCTCTTTATGAAAGGGTCAGGCCTACATAGGTAATTTCATTAAGAAATATATGTGGATTGATTCCCATCACCATGGGATACATAGTGAAACCCATAATTCCATTCATGGTCCTACTCGGAATACTATTATTTTACCATGGGGGATCCACATTCTCACTACATGACGTTAAACAACATGGAACTTAAGAACTATGTGTGGTTTGATTCTCATTTTCATGAGATACATAATGACACCCAAACTTCCACCATTGGGCCCAAACATAAAATTTCTATATGTTCATGTCAGTTCCCATGTCCTTACCACATGATTTTAAACCATACATGAATAATTCCTTATAGAATGATGATAAAATGTATGGAAGTACACCCTTACCGAATGAGGTTAAACTATAAGGAAAACGTATTGGTCTCCTGACATTAAAACTGCACAAAAAATATGTCCTTGACACTTGAAATTAAACTTGAAGGAATATTTCCTTACTGAATGACATAAAACTACATGGAAAAATTCACCACTACATAACAGTAAACTATGAAGACCATCACCCATCATTATCCCTTTCCGAAGGACCATGAGAGTCTTACCCTAGTTAACTAGAGTACGGGGTTCTTTCTCCATATTTTTAAGAACCTCAATCTATATAACACACTTCATGTATTGAGAAATTCAGGTCATCACAAAAATTTCATGGACCTTGGGAAAGAAAATAGATCTCTTGCTTCACCCATGATATTGACACAGAAGGGCTTGATACCCACCAACAAGTGACATCATGGTCAAATATAAAAGGATTTATAATTCTTGTGAGCCCTGATGAAACTAAGGTGGAACCTATCATATCAAAGTGTTACAATATATACTTGGGATGCCTTCCCCATATCATAACTCATGACCTAATAACCTAGAGCCATGATTTGCAAAATTTATATCTCTTACTCATAATGATATTGGAGTGATCTTAATCCTGAGTATCCTAATTAGGATTTTGTGTAACATCTCTAATATTAAGTCCATGAGAGTCATGACCATAAATTACCAGTACTTTGATCAAATATATATGACCTTAAACTCTATCCTATGATGGTCCAAATCTATGAACTTAAACAACTAGAGAAAGAGACACAAAACTTATCATGATGAAAACTCGTAAAGGGAGGCCTAAGAAAAAGATGAGTCTTGACTCACTAAAATCATCATCATTAGAGTTTAGGAAAAATTAGGGGGAAAATGAATAAAGCATAAAGCTCATGAAGAATACATTTTAGCCCTAGTAAAAGACAAGATATTCTCATTCAACCCCTTAGTCTAGGGAAAAGTTAGAGGAATGCTTTTTTTACATCTCATATCCATGAGAATAGGTTTTCCAGTTGGTGATACAACATTTAGGGTGCTCAAAACATTCTTGGATATTACATTCTCTATAAATCTCACATCATGGTTTGAGCTCTTTGAGTCACTACAAACCTCCCATATCTCTTGTAAAGGAAAAGATATCTCTTGATTCGAACATGATATTGATGCGTGAAGGCTTGAAACCCACCAAATAATGACATCTTGGACCAATATAAATGGAATTCCAATCCCTATGAGCCTGCCATAATTGTGGCAAAACTCAACACCTGTGGGTGTTTTGGAACATTCTCAGTATGATTTTCCTATACCTTCTTCAGGAGCTGAATGCTTTTGACCATGAATTACAATCCCCGTACAAAACTATCCAAGTGGATTTGACATCCTCAATATTATTTCACCATATTTCATCAACTTTCTCAAGGTTGTAATGTGAAACTACATTCTCTAACCTTTGGTGGCCCACATATCATGATTCGAAACCACATAATGTAGATCTTGAGCTTTACATTAAGATCTAAATTTCCCTTGGCTGCCATGACCCTCCATATATAGTTTTTTTCATAAACAACTTCACTAGAAAGACACTTGAGTATTTGAAAATATTTCACGGTCCTTGGAAAAGAAAAGAGATATCTTAATTCGGCCATTATATTGATGCATAAGGTATTGAGACCCACCAAATAGAGATATATTGGACCAATATAAAAGGATTTATAATCCTTGTGAGCCCTAGTGACATCATCGAATAACCTAACATCTCAAAGTGTTATGGGGCATACCCAACATGTATTTCCCATCCCATATACATTGAATCAAGATTTTGAGTCATGACTAATGTAACCCACATTCCAACTATCCAAGAGGACCTAGTATCTATAGTATTTCTCCCTAAACCATATCTCCTACCATAAATCTTCCATGACCCTTGAAAAAAAGTGGAAATAATATTATCTTGGCCATGCTATTTATGCACAAGGGATTCAACCCACCAATTAAAGGTATCTTCTCCTTGAAAGAATGTAATTCCAATCCCTCTGATCCTTAGCAACACCATGGTTGAAATTATCACCTCAGTGTGTTTTAGGTTATTCTTATCATGTCTGCACCATATTCTATGGAAACCAATATCATGTCTGAGCTAAAAGACCCTAAACTATATCACACCAAAGGTACAAGATCAATGACCCTAAATTATAACACACCAAAGGTACTAGCTCAAAGACCATAAACTACAACATTATGATGGTCTAGCTTTTCAGACCTTAAAATAACAAGATAAATAATTCTCACCAAGTTGAAAACCCGATAAGGGCATCCTAGAAAAAGGTTATGTCTCTACTCATTGTAGATTCATTTTGTTTGATCCAGGTAATATTGAGCATCTATAAAATGGAAGAGTCATAAAAAATTTTTAGGTTGAAAACCTATAAAAATGTGACCAAAGAAAAATAAAAGTCCATGCCTACTAAGTCTTCCTCCAAATGAAGCTTAGGAAAAAGACAGGGAAAACAAATAAAAAGATGCAAATCTTGTGGGGATCACCATATAGCTTTAGTAAAAATCAATCCATGCTCACTAAGTCTCCTAACTTAGAAAAAAGTAAGAGTATATTAGAGAGGTACCATGTCCAAATTATCCTTGTAAATCAGATGATCTCAAGACATCTAGAGTAGGTGAATCAATGAAGAATTTCATGTTAGTAATAATTCATGAACATTACTCAAAGGATAAATTTTTGTAAATAAAGCACTCAAATACAAGCAATTGGATCAGTTTGGTATTAAACACAAAGGATGGGAATCAAGGATGATCCGAGAAACATCTCTACCTAAACATGGATCTCTACCCAGAACTTTATTAAGAAATAGTGACAACCCCCCACCAATATAAGAGATATATCAACATATGTAAATTCATCGTAGATATTTTTTATCTATGAACCTATGTTCCTTTTTCATGAGTTTGATCTACATAGTGGTATATTTCATAACTATTTACGACTTTATTCTCATCTTCATGGGATATGTAGAGACATCCAATTTCCTTACTTCACATCCATACACTAGTTCCATTTCTCCAAATCCCTATTCCAATCTAGAATTCATGTACATTACTATTTCAAGTAATCTCTGTCCCAGGTTAATGATACTTCCTATATTATATTCATCCGAGAATTTGTGTCCATAAGTATCATCTTCATAACACTTGATACATCCTCAGTTAACAATATGTACAAATTATCTCAATAATATCAAGTCTCATAGACGATTATATATATTTTTTATGTAAAAGTGATCCACGTTTACCTTAAAATCAGATTATTTTCATTCTGAACAAATCTCATTTTAAGGGGGGAATTTTGTTGGAACCCATAATTGTTCATTTCATACTTTTCCATAAAATATTCAAGGAATTTGAAGACCATGCAAGACATCGAAGTAATTTGCATAAAAAAATGGGAATATAATATATATGAAGACTTAGTATTGGTTTAAGGGGATATAATTTACGTTTTACAAATAATTATGGACATACACTAATCAGTCAGGACAACTTGACCACAGACACATACCCATCTAGGATTGGGGGTAAACCATGATTGGTGGGAGTCATCCTTGGACAACCACGACTAAGGAAGAATAGTTACAACAATAAGTCAGCAGGTCTGTATTCAATTCATGATGTTGAAGTTATGCATAGGGTTATCCCAAAGCCTAGGTAAATGTGACACATGTGGTATGGGTATCAACCCCATTGACGGCTCGATGAAGCAGCATCTTCATATTGGCATATATATCGGAGAGAGTCACAAGAGAGATTTTGATGTGGTACAACTTTTTCCATGTGCACTTTTCACGTGATGAAAGCATGGAAGTCCGATCGTTCATTCCGCTAACCTCATCCTTATGCTTTAGTCCCATGGGCCACAATTTCAAATCTCAGTCAATCTTGTCCATACATCATAATAACATGTGTTTTATGCTTTAAATGAGCTGATCCAACCCTAAAAAAATTCAAACTATCACTGTCTTTCTCCTGATAGAAACCTGTCACTCTGAGCTCACTACAAACTAGCCACCATGAGGCCATCAAGACGAGGCCTGAATCAAATCACAGTAAGAAATGTGACTTATTTTTTATGTATTTGAAGAACACTATCCACTGTGAAACCCAATTGCAAACACTAGTGTCCCACCACATGATCTCCTTCTATTTCTTGAAATCATCACATGATCATCCTTCGATCATGATATCAAAGTGTGGGGAACAAATGAAGAAGTCACGAGGAGTTTATGACTGTGATCCCTACCTCCTTAATAAATTTTTCATCTTAATTAAATCATATTTTTCTAATCACATGGCGTCAAGGAAGGAAACCTGGAGAATTAGTATCATGCAATGCTGCTTGTGGTCGTATGATGTCAATATGGAAAAACCTCCATTGCCTCAGCTGGCATACACGACATCCTCCCTATGAAAAGTAGCATAAAACCTGTCTTAGAAGATACTATAAAAACCCTAATCCCATCAATAAAAAATTCATGCAAGTAGATGGTAGGGAGATCCATAAAAGAAGTAACAACATAGAAAATCAATGGAGAAACAAAGTGGTTAACCATCCTATCAAAGATTATCTCTAGGTAATCAAATAGAACCATCCTGTGAGAATATACCATGTGGTATTGTCACAAGAACCCATCACATGATCTTTATAGAATCATGATATTGCATGATAAGATAATTTCATAATATTCCATTGTACAACTCACAATCTAAATCAAACCGACTGTGCAAGTCCACAGTCTTGTGACAATATAATGACCTAGACTTTTCTTACATTACTATTACATCATTATAAATATAAAAAACATAATAGTATTACACATATAGGATCAAAAGGTTTTTTTTATTGTTAAAATTAGGACCATACATAACAATTACATCATCAAGCATAAACATTTATTTAATTCCTTCTTCTCTAGATTCTTATTGGCACTTGACCTCTCCTTAGTACATGTAATAACCTGAGGATATAAATCAAAAGGGTGATCTAAAAGCCTAGTAAGAGGATATATAATAACAATATAGCATGGATTTATCATAAACATAACATAGAAAAAGGATCATGAACATGAGAGGAAGCATTAATAAGAGACATGAAATGTAGAAATGCATAAAAATGAAACATCATGTCTTAGTGGTTAACTACCACAAATACTTGTGAATAAATATAACATCTTGTTCACACATAATTTTACATTAAATCATTATATGAATCACTTTACCCAATTCATTGTATCATTGTATAATTCCAACCATACCCGTCACATTGAAACATTCATATTGCGCTATATAATTCCGAGCACATCCGTCACATCATAACATTATCATTTATCAAGAATGACACAATGAACATATATAAAAAATGAAAATAACTAACCCATGTAAAGGAATTAGTTTCATCTCATAATTAAACATTCATAAACATTGTGTTCCCAAAATTTAGTGGGAATAACATACTTGATACTATAGCCATAAACTTTGAGTGAGAAGTAAAAGGTGTGTTTTTGAAAGAAGAGTTATTTTGGAAACAATTTGTTTATCATAAACTTCAGTAGAAAAAATTTATTTTATATAGAAGTTAATATTAATATGAGAAAATTATTTTTAAGGAGTGACCATACCAAAAATGGATTGAAAGAGGGAGAATCCGAAGAAAGAAAGTTGGGTTCGAGATTTTCCCCTTACCTTGTATCAGAACACTTTATTCACTTTAATGTCCTGTATAACCACATTAGATTCATTAATTTACAATTATATAACATTGTTTAAATTAATAGGGTTCATTATGGTTTCATTATGTTATTTTATGGACCTTTGGATGACTTATAGAGTTTAAAAAACATTTTTTGGGAATGTTCGTTTTTATGGTTTGCTTAAGTGGTTCACTTGTATTCATAAATGAAAGTTCATGTAGAACATGGATAAACATCCAAAAATTATATTAATGTTACTAATTATATTAAATAAGTTAAAATGATCTTATAATGAATTATATTATATACCATGTGGATGAATCATTAGATAATAATTAAATGATGATTGTTTGGGTTAATTTGGGCGGTTTTTCGACCACAAAAAATTGTTTTGTTTAATAATTTAGTAATATTTACATAAGTCAGTTAAAAAAATTTTAATAGGAAATGATACATATAAAATATTCTGGTTTAAAAATAAAAATGGTTTCATGACCAGATCTGAATGAAGAAATGAAAAAAAACATGTCGTTCTTGAAGGTGATATATTAACACCTCACAGACAACATTTTCCTTTATAAAATAAAATGAAGATAAGAAGGGGTTTGGATGGTATAATATCACATTAGCATCATAAAAGTATATTATATTTATGATAATGGAGTTACCATACCATTTGGATGAAGATATTTGGGGAGATAATAAGAAATGAACTTGAAATCAAAAGGAATTTAAAGGAAAAAGAGAGGGAGAAATTACCTCTGAAATCCACCTCTTGAGATCATCCTTAAGGGACCTAGGCTTGGTCTTTTGATGAGACCATAAGCACTTGGACATGGGGGAGGGACTAGGGAAGATTATTGTGAAGAGTTTATAAGAGTCCTAAAGCTTGAGAGGTGTGTGGAAATGAGGGTGTTAAGTGTTGTATTTATAGTGGAGGGGAGATGGGTTTTCTCAATATAAAATTAATTTGTTTAATATTTCCCCACAAGACAAGGGATATTGAGTATTCCATGACCAAGAATAGTAATTTTATCATGTGAAACCGAACCAATTGGGAATACATCATTAGAACATAATTCACGATTCTATAATTATCTTTTTTAGCTTATTTTGTAAATTATGGTATTTCACTATTCATAAAAAATTCAAGTATTTCAGAAAAATCCTAAATATTCACCCCAACCATTTTTTGACTTATAGAATCCAAAAATGAAGTTATTTTTTCAAAAATAATTTTATAAATATGATTAATATAATATTTAATTAAAATCTTAATTTACTTGAAAAATACAGTTTTTAAAATTAAAACTAATCTTATAATGCTTTCAAAAATTACGTAGGGTCTTATAAAATTATCTAAAAACTAAAAGAAATGGAATTTTTAATTTATGAACACATTTTAGGAAAATATAGTTTCTTTTAAATTAATTAATTAATTAATTAATTATGACTTACAAAAATACCAATACTTTTACTATGATCAATTTGTCACTTTCTAAGATGACTAAATTTTATTTAATTATTCATGGGTAAGGTTACTCTTATTATGGATGATTTAATATTCAAAATAGTCATATTAATATTCATAAGGGTAGGTTACTATTCATAAGGGTTGCTTACTATTCACCAAAAAATAAATTTTTTCCTTTCAGACTCCAATCATCTTATCGATCACAACCGTGTATGTTATATTTTTGAAATTCAAACCATAAAAGTGGAAAAATTATATTTAATGGTCATATAGTATTTATTATCATGATATTTCATTGTGAATCCTAATGTGATTATACTATAGGGAATAATTATAAGGAGGGATTTCCATTAATAAAACATCGGGTCATTACATTCTTCCCCCTTATGAAATTTCTCACTCAAAATTTCATTTTACACAAATAGGTGAGGGTAATTATCCTTTATTGCCACATCTGGTTCCCAGGTAGCTTCTTCAAAATTATGGTTACTCCACAACACTTTGAAAAGGTGTTTTTTCTTTTTGTGTAGATCCTTATCTCTCCTATACAAAAGCCTCACTAGTTTCTCTTCATAAGAGAGATCATCTTCTAGTTGTATCACCTCTGAGTTTTGTACATGTGAGGGATCTGGTATGTACTTCCTCAAGAGTGATACATGGAACACATCATGAACTTGATCCATATTCGGTGGAAGTGTAAGCCGATAGTCCACGACTCCTATGCGGTCAAGGATCTCAAAGGGACCAATGTACCTTGGGCTTAGCTTCCCTTTCTTTCCAAACCGCATGAATCTATTTCATGGTGATATTCAAAGGAAGACTTTATATCCAACTTCGAACTCCAAGTCCCTTTGAGGGTTGTCTGTGTATCTCTTTTTTCGACTCTAAGCAGTTTTGATGTGTTTCTGGATGACTTGAACCTTCTCTATAATCTCTTGCACAATATCGGGTCCAAGTATATTTCTTTCTCCAACTACATCTCAGTCGGTTAGAGTTCTACATCGCTTTCCATACAGAGCTTCATACAAAGCCATATGAATACTCAAGTGGAAGCTATTGCTGTACAAGAAATCAACCAATGGAAGATGCTGATCCCATCCATTTTTTAATTCTAGAGAGTGGGATCTTAGCATATCTTCAAGCGTCTGAATAGTCCTTTCAGATTGGCCATCAGTTTGTGGGTGATAGGCCATGCTGAAATTTAATTCAGTACTCAAAGAATATTAAAGACTCTTCCATAATTTAGATGTGAACATTGGATCATGACCAGAGATAATCGAGAGTTGAACTCCATGCAGTCTCACTAATTTCTTCACATATATCTTTGAAAGATGTTCAAGTGAGAGGTCTTTCCGAATAGAAATAAAATGGGAAGTCTTGGTGAGTCTGTCAACCACAACCCATATCACATTATTTCCCTTCAACATCTTTAGGATACCCATAACAATGTCCATAGTGACATTCTCCCATTTCCACATGGGTATAGTCAATGGTTTAATCATTCATTTAGACTTTTTTCGCCCTACTTTAACTTGCTAACATACCAAGAACCTTGATATATATTCCAAAATATCCTTCTTCATGTTATCCCACCAGAAGTGTTCTTGGAGATTACAGTACATCTTGGTACTCCCAGGATGGATAGAGAATGTTGAGCTATGTGCATTGTCCAATAGATCCTTCTTTATCCTGGGTGATGAAGGCACACAAAGACACTTTCCAAACCAAATCACACCATCATTGTCAATAAGTAACTCTTAAAACTTCCCTTCCTTAATTGCATTCACCCTATTTTGTATCTCTACATCCTCCCTTTGTGCTTCCTTAATATTCTCTTGAATGGATGATTGTACAATCATTTGGGAAAGGTAGGATGTATCCCTTGCCCTTATGATTCATAAATCCATCTTTTTCATTTCCAAGAAGATAGGGTCTTTCTCAATCTGTAACATGGATAGAGTAGAAGGTTCTTTTCTACTTAGAGAATAAACTACATTGTTCACCTTTCCAGTATGATAGTGAATAGAGAAATCATAATCCTTGATTAGATATAACCATATACATTGACACATGTTGAGATCCTTTTGTGTGAATATATACTTTAGGCTATTTTGGTCATCGTATATGTCACACTTTTCACCATAAAGGTAGTGCTGCCAGACTTTCAAGTCAAAAATCACGGCTGCCAGCTCTAGATCATGTGTCGGGTAGTTCTTATCATGGACCTTCAACTGTCATGAGGCGTAGGATATCACATTGTCATTTTTCATGAGTATGAAACCCAATCCTTTATTTGAATCATCACCATATATCACAAAACTTTCTCCACTTTTCGATAGTGTGAGTACAGGTGCTGTGATCATCCTTCTCTTTTGTTCCTTGAAGCTTCCCTCACATTCTCCGATCCAGGCATACTTTACCCCTTTCCTTGTTAACTTAATTAACGGGCTTGAAAATTGAGAGAAATTACTCACAAAATGTCGATAGTACCCATATAATCCAAGAAAACTAAGGATTTCTACGACACTATTAGGCCTAGGCCATTCCTCAATCGCCTTTGTTTTTGAAGGGTCTATAGAAATTCCCTCACTTGTGATCACATGTCCTAAGAAAGTGACTTGTTTCATCCAAAAGGAACACTTTCTAAATTTGATGTACAAGTTATCCTTTCTCAATGTCTCCAACACAAGTATTAGATTTTCTTCATCTTCCTCCTTTCTATTGGAGTAGATGAGAATATCATCAATAAATACTACCAAAAAATTGTCAAGTTATTGTCTAAAGACTCTATTCATCAAATCCATGAAGATTTTTGGGGAATAAGTAAGTCCTAAGGGCATCACCAGAAACTCATAGTGCCCATATCTTGTACATAAGTTAGTATTATGAATATCTTCTTTCTTATCCTTTAGCTGATGATATCCAGAATGAAGATCCTCCTTTAAGAAATATTGATCTCCTCTTAACTAATCAAACAAGTCATCAATACTGGTAAGAGGATACTTGTTATTTATGGTGATCTTGTTGAGTTCCCGATAATTGATACCCAGCCGCATTGTTCCATCCTTCTTCACAAAGAGCACTGGCACACCCAAAGGTGATGCACTAGGGCATATGAACCCTTTGTCTAGGTTCTCTTGCAGCTAATTATTTAACTCCTCCATTTCGATAGGATCCATCCTATAGGGACACTTTGAGATAGGATTATCTCCGGGTATAAGTTATATTGAGAACTCTACCTCACGATCTGGGAGAATTCTGGGCAACTCTTCGAGAAATACATCACCGTATTCACTTGCAATGGTTATTCCTGTATGGTTGGTACTATCCTTTAACACAACCATTTGGGTGTGGTATGCTTCTTCATAGGGAATCAACACCCACACAATTGAATGATTTCTCAAAGGAGATTCATGATATTTCTTCCATTTGTAGAGGAGCATGGAATGGTTCGGAATATGAAAAGATATTTCTTTATCCCGACAGTTGATATGTGCTCTATATAACAAGAGTTAATCTGTTCCCATTATAGCATCGAATTCCACCAAGGTAAGTATTACAAGATTCACTGGAAGAATATTCCAACATACTCCAATAGGAGAAGAGTCAAACACTTGGGGCACAATGATTTCACAACTTGGTGTTTTTATAGATATGACTACTTCCTGGTTTCAGGGATTTGATTCTATAGTTCCATAAAACATTCATGATATAATGGAATGTGTAGAACTGGAATCAAATAAGACTTTTTCCATTATTGAGTGAATAGGAAGTGTACCTTGTATGAATTAATTATCTTTATTCTATTACACAATATTGATGACATAAGCCTTCCCTTGTTCCTTTTTCTTTGGTGGCTGCTTATGCTGATTACCCTTGAGAAATCGAGGTTTAGTGCACTGGCTTTCATAGAGACCTAACTCCCTATAGTTTTAGAATTGAACCATGGGTGGTTATCTCCTTTATTCCACCACATTCTTCTTCCTTTTGATGTATTTTGAACACTCTTGAGGATGGCGTCCTTCTTTCCGACAGTTGAAGAACTTCCCCGTCCCATTGAGGCACTTACCATGGTGCAACTTCCCACATTTTTGGCATGTGGGTCATTGAGTTTTCTTCCCACATTCTTCATTAGACCCACTAGATTAAAACTCCATATTTAGTTTCTTATCACCATAACCATGGGACCATTCCCTAAACTCCATCTACCCTTTGAGAGCACATCAAATAACTTCTTCATAACTCCCAAAGTCTCAAATTGTAATATCCTTTCGAAGGTGTGGTTTTAATCCACTAAAGAATATATAAATTTTTCTATAATTGTTGATAAAAAACCTGAAGCATACCATGAAAGCCTTGTGAAATTCACTTTGTAGGTTGTGATAGATTCTCCTTATTTTTGCTTGAGATCTATGAATTCTATCTCCATCTTCGTGTGAAGAGTTCTTGGGAAATACTTGTAAAAAACATTATCTTAAATTCTTCCCATTTCATCTCTTCAATTTCCTCCCTTAGCTTGGTGTTCTTAATCAAATCCCACCATTGGTTGGACTCTCCAACTAGACGATAAACAACTAGTGTCACCTTCTCTATCTCAAAATAGTGAAGCACATAAAATATCTTCTCCATGGAGTTGACCCACTATTCCACAACTAGTGTATCAAAATATCCACTAAACGTCGATGATCATTGCCACATAAAACATTCGATAGCCAATTTCTCCCTCTTTGGTGAAGGAGGATGTTCCCCATTATTATGGTTATTATTCATAACCTGAGATAGTTGGGTAATAATCATCATGATGTTTTGAACTCCACCTCCTAAATCATTGGGGATGTCATTCGGGCAATTGTTGCATTGGACCTCAAGCGTGTTGTTGGCCTGGATTCTCCTGGTTCCCAAAATTTTCTAAAATAGAATAGGTTAGAACAAAACATAAGTCAAAAAGTCAGGAATAACTTATTCATTTTTACAATTTATACTAAAATAATAACATATGGGATCCCTATGTAAATATTCTTGGGTTCATATTTTTACTTAGTCTCATGCTATAGGTTTTCTCTAGTGTTCACTAATCCTAATTCCCAAATTAACTAAACCTTTCCTATAGTGACCCAACCTTTTCTTACATTACTATTACATCATTTTAAATATAAAAAACATAATAGTATTACACATAGAGGATCCAAAGGCTTAGTGTCTTGGGAAAACTAGGACAATACAAAACAATTACAACATCAAGCATAAACATTTATTTAATTCCTTCTTCTCTAGCTTCTTATTATCACTTGACCTCTCCTTAGTACATGTAGTCACCTGAGGATATAAATCAAAAGGGGTGTGCTATAATATCAGTAAGAGGATAGATTAGAACAATATATCATGGGGTGAGCATAACCATAACATATGAAAATGATCATGAACATGAGAGGAAGCATTAATAAGAGACTTGAAATGTGGAAATGCATAAAAATGAAACATCATGTCTTAGTGGTTAACTACCACAGATGATGGTGAACAAAGATATAATACTGTTAACACATCATTTCGTATTAAATTTTTAGATTCATCACTTTACCCAATGCATTAGAGTGATGTATAATTCTAGGTGCACCGGTCACATTGAAACATTCATATTGCACTATATAATTTCAGGCACACCCGCCACATCACAACATTATCATTTATCATGCATGCCACAATGAACATATATAAAAAATAAAAATAACTAAACCATGTAAAGGAATGAGTTTAATCACATAAGAATACATTCACAAACATTGGGTTCTCAAAATTTAGTGGTAATGACATACTTGATACGATAGCCACCAACCTTTAGTGAGAAGTAAAAGGTGTGTTTTTGAAAGAAGAGTTCTTTTGGAAAAAAATTTGTTTTTCACAAACTTCATTAGAAAACATGTATATCCTAGAAAAGGTAATATAATGATGAAAAATATATTTTTTAAGGAGTTAACATACCAAAAATGGAATGAAAGAGGGAGAACCCGAAAAAACAAAGTTAGGCTTGAGATTTTCCCCTTACCTTGTACCCGAATGCCTTCTTCACTTTAATGTCCTGTATAACCACATTAGATTTATTAATTGAAAATTACAGAACAATTTTTACATGAATATGGTTCATTATGGTTTCATTAAGTTATATTATAGACCTTTTTATGAGTTATAGAGTTTAAAAAACATTTTTTGAGAATGTTTGTTTTTTTATGGTTTTCTTGAGTGGTTCCCTTGTATTCATAAATGAATGTTCGTGTAGAACATGGATAAACATCCAGAACTGATATTTCATGTAATTAATTATATCAAATATGTTAAAATGATCTTATAATGAATTATATTATATACCATGTGGATGAATCATTATATAAGAATTAAATGATGATTGTTTGGGTTAATTTGGGCGGGTTTTCAACCACAACAAACTTGTTTTGTTTAATAATTTAGTAATATATACATAAGTTAGTTCCAGAAATTTAAATAGAAAATAATATATAAAAAATATTCTGGTTCAACCATAAAAATGGTTTCATGACTAGATCTGAAGGTAGAAATGGAAAGAGAAAACATTTCGTTCTTGAAGGTGATAGATTAACACCTCACAAACAATGTTTTCCTTTATAAAATAAAAGGAAGAGAAAAAGGGGGTTGGATTGTATAATATACCATTAGTATCATAAAATTATAGTATATGTATGATACCAGAGTTACCATACCATATAGATGAATATAGGTTGGGAGAGAATAAGAAATGAACTTGAAATTGAAAGGAATTTAAAGGAAAGAGAGAGGTAAATTACCTCTTGAATCCTCCCCTTGAGATCCATATTAAGGGACCTAAGATTTTTCTTTTTATGATACCCAAAGCTCTTGGATGTGGTGGAGGGGCTAAGGAAGATTATTGGTAAGATTTTAGACATGTCTTTATGCTTGAGAGGTGTGAAAAAATGGGGGTGTGAAGGGTGGTATTTATAGTGGAGGGGAGAGGGGTTTTCCCAATATAAAATTCAATAGTTTACTATTTCCCCACAAGACATGGAATAGTGAGTCTTTCATAAACAAGAATATTAATTTTATCATGTGAAACCGAAACAATTAGGCTTACATCATCAGAACATCATTCTTTACTCTATAATTAGCTTATTTATCTTATTTTATAAATTATGGTATTTCACTATTCATAAAAAATTCATGTATTTCAGAAAAATCCCAAAACTTCATCCCAACCATTTTATAGACATGTTGAATCCAGAAATTAAGTCCATTTTTCAAAAATAATTTTCTAAATATTATTAATTTAATATTTAATTAAAATCATAATTTACTTGAAAAGACAGTTTTTAAAATTAAAACTGATTTTATAATGCTTTCAAAAATTATGTAGGGTCTTATAAGATTATCTAAAAACTTGAAGAATTAGAATTGTTAATTTATGAACACATTTTAAGAAAAAATATTTTCTTTTAAATTTATTAATTAATTAATTAATTATGACTTACAAAAATACCAATACATTTACTATGGTCAATTAGTCACTTTCTAAGATGCCAAAATTTTATTTAATTATTCATGGGTAAGGTTACTATTATTTTGGACGATTTAAAACTCATAAGGGTCGTATTACTATTCATAAGGGTAGGTTACTACTCATAAGGGTAGGTTACTATTCACCAAAAATTAAGATTTTCCTATCGGACTATAAACATCTTACTGATCACAACAGTGTATGTAAGATTTTCAAAATTCAAACCATTGAAGTGGAAAAATTATATTTAATGGTCCCATAGTATTTAGTATCATGATATTTCATTGTGCATCCTAATGTGATTATACTATAGGGAATAATTATAAGGATGGATTTCTATTAATAAAACATCGAGTCGTTACAGACACCCTCATGCGCCTATGATAACAATTCCTTAAATCCATGCCCATGATGGCATGGTTCCATAAGATCTTTATAGAATAGTTGTACACACCCCAAACATGGAGGGAGTCCATTCTCTCATGGCACCCCTTACCTAATCTTGCGATTCTCCTTCATTCGACCCAAGGTGCAAGATTTAGGTTGTCCGCCACACATTCCATGCATTCATCTTCACCATGAAACGTGAAACCACACCCTCTACGCATGATCACAATATCCCCCACATGATATTTTGAAGAACAAGAGATCACATTGATGCCTGTTTCACATAGTGTGTTCAAAATATCATGCGATCCACTTCCCTTTTTTGATTCCTTTCATAAATTTTTCAGGAAGGGGATTCATTCGCACATGTTGTCAGATGTCCATTTCCAGGATGGTGGCTACCCTCTCCTTTGTAAAAAGGGGGCCAGTGGTGGTAGGTGGTGGGTGACCAAACCTCACTAAAATCATCGAGTGGAGATAAGCATTGGAAGGGTAGAGATATCCTATAAAAGGGGATCTACCCCAATGGTTTGATCATTAGCTTCAGTAACATCATCTAATCCAGTTCTTGAGTTCTCCAGTTATTTGTGGAATTTTTTGAGGATGTTTCCACATTATTTAAGAGAGACATTTTCGGGGGTTATCCTTGTAATACTGAGGGAGTGTGTACCCACTTTTACCCCATAGAGATCCTTCTTTATGACCATGGTTTTACAACCCTTCCATTGGGTGGTTTTCCACGCTACATCTGGTGTCATTTTTTTTTCTTCATTTTGCACATTATTCTATCTCGTGATTATTTCTACACCAGTGGGACAATAATTTACAGTCCCTACATGTGGTATCAAAGGGAAGGTTCTGGCTCAGGGCTGTTCAAATTTTTGGGTATTAATAATTTTCGTAAAATTTTAGTATGCTCTGTGATTGAGGATCCAGTTGATCTTTCACATCAGATTTTTTTTGAGATTATTAAATAAACCATTGTGAAATGGAGGAGTTTCTGGACTGACAGTGTTCCCATATGGTGGTGAAATTTGAGATCAAAAAATTCAACACGAATAATTTTTCGTTGTGGAAAATGAATATACAGGCAGTGCTGCGGAAGGATAATTGTCTACTAGAAATTGGTGAAACACTGCTAGGGGTGGCGAAGGAGAAATGGAATGACATGGATGGAAATTTTATTGAAAACATCCATTTTGATTTGGAATATAGGGTCCTATCAAGAATTTTAGAGGAAAAGATGGTGAAGGAAATATACGATACTCTGAAGAAGCTATACAAGAACAAGTCACTGCATAATAAAATTTTCCTAAAAAGAAAATTGTACACTCTTAGAATGGAAGAGTCATCATCGGTGATCAACCACATCAACAACCTCAATACCCTATTCACTCAGATCATAGTGTTGAGGTATAAAATTGTGGATACTAAACATGTGGAGATTATGCTCTATAGTTTTCCAGATTCATATGACCAACTCATCATCAACCTCACCAACAATATCCTAATAGATATTCTAGCCTTCAATGATGTTGCAACCATGGTTCTTGAAGAAGAAAGTCAGCGTAAGTACAAGGATGACATATTGACAACTTCACACCAGGAAGAGGTTTTTCCAATGGATAAAGGAAGGATGACAGAGTGTGGTTCCAATAGAAACCAAAATAATGGTAGGTCCAAAACAAGGAGTAAGGATAAAAATATCACATGTTTCAATTGTATCTAGAAGGGGCACGTCAAGAAGTATTTTTGGGATAAGAAGAGTGGTGAAAGGATATCTCAGGGGAATGTGGTGAGTACTTATAGAAGTGGAGATATACTAGTTAGTGAAGCAACGATGAATTATGGAAGCATACAACATTTCAAAAATGCATGGATTATTGACTTAGGAGAAACATGGAACGTGAAATCTTGACAATAATGGTTTTACCAATATGAAACCATCCTGGAAGGACTTGTGTACAATGATCAAACCCTATAGATCATTGGAGTTGGTACCATCAAATTGAATATTCATGACGATATAGTTTGAACCATACAAGGAGTATGCCATGAGAAGGGATTGAAGAAGAACATATTGTGATTGGGAAAATTTGATGAAATCAAATTCAAGACTCGCATTGAGAATGGAGTGATGTGAATCATGAAGGGAGCGCTTTTGATAATTAAGGCAAATAAGATTTTGATGAACCTGTATATTTTTATAGGTGAAACATACAAGGAGGTGGATATAGTTATTACATCAAATACCTTGATGAAAGAATTGAAAATGTTATGGCATCCGAAGCTAGGCCACATGTTAGAATGAGGCCTGAAGATTCTTTTGGATCAGAAGTTGTTGCCCAGGATTACAAAGACATCCTTACCATTTTTTGATCATTGTGTTTTGATAAAACAACACAGGTTAAAGTTCGGGATGTCAACAACAAGAAGAAATGATATTTTAGAGTTTATCTATTCTGATGTTTAGAAATCACCTGTTATATCCCATGGAAGAGAATGGTAATTTTTATCATTCATTGACGACTATTCTAGTAGATTTTGGGTATACCCAATAAAGAGAAAAGTAGATGTTTTTGATCTCTTCTAAACATTCAAAGTGCGGAAGGAACTTGAATTTGGAAAGAATATCAAGTGTCTAACGGCTGACAATAGGGGAGAATATACAAGCAAGAAGTTTTATACTTTTTTTCAACATGAAGGAATCAAGAGACAATTCACGGTGGAATACACTGCTCACCAAAATGAGGTGGTAGAGAAGATGAATAGAAGCCTATTGGATAGAACATGGGAAATGTTGAAGACTGCAGGTATTGCCATAACATTTTGGTCAGAAGCAGTGAAAACTACCTGTTATGTGATCAATCGATCTCCTTCATTGGAGATTGATCTGAAGACACCAATGGAGAAGTGGACTTCTAAAACTGCTAACTATTCTTAGATACATAATTTTGGAAGTCCTGTATATGCGTTGTTTAATGAAAAAAAATATCGATGTTGGATTCGAGATCTAGGAAACATATCTTATTGGGGTCTGCTAATGGCATGAAGGGGTATAATTTGTGGTACCCCACTTCCCGCAAACTTATAATCAGTATAGATGAAATTTTTGTAGAAGAAAAGGTGAAAATAACCTCTAATCACGACATGGAGAAGGAGAATACAAAAACTAAAATAGTCAAAGTATATGTAAAATCCAATTAAGAACCTGTTTCCTTTGAGGAATTACCAAATCATGAAGATCAAGTACTGGTTGATTTTAGACCACGATAGTCAACTCAGGAGAAAAGATCACCAATATGACACTCTGACTATGTCAATGAGAGAAATATTGCGTATTGATTATTGATGGAGGATGAAGAGACATCTTATTTTGTGGAGGTGACCCAGAGTCCAGATGTATCCTCATGGATGGCAGTGATGCAGGAGGAAGGTAATGCTCTGTATAGGAATAAGACTTGGGATATTTTTTCATTACCTCATGGAAGGAAGGATACTAGAAACAAACGGGTCTTTAAGATCGAATATGATGGAAAGAACCAGGTGGAATGATATCGTGCACAACTGGTGGTCAAATGATTTGATCAGAAGGAAGGTATTTATTTCAATGAAATATTTTATCCTGTTGTTAGACTAAGGACTGTTCGGTTAGTTCTAGAAATTTATGCTAAATACAAATTACATCTAGAGAAGTTGGATGTGAAGACTGATTTTCTCTATGGTGATCTTGACGAAGTGATCTATATGATCCAACCAAATGGTTTATCCGAAGAAGGAAAAGAGAACTTATTTTTCAGGTTGAAAAAATCTCTATACAGTCTCAAACAGGTACCAAGGTGTTGGTTAAAGATATTTGATCCAAATATCATGAGCCTTGGATACAATAGACTTTATTCAGATCCTTGTGCATATTTCAAGGGTTCAAATGGTAATGGTTTCATCATTCTTCTATTGTATGGGGATGACATGATGGTTACAGGCCCCAATAAAGAGAAGATCTAGGAGACAAAGGCACAATTGGCTAGGGGGTTTGATATTAAGGACTTAAGACTATAAAACAATATTCTTGGGATACAGATTTATCGAGATAGAAATAATGGGAATATTTGGATATCATAGAATAATTACTTATATAGAGTCTTAAAATGATTCAATATGAAAGACTGTTAACCAATCTATACCCATTTTCCCATTAATTTAAAGTTATACTCAATGATGAGACCTTTGAGTGAAGCAAAGAGGATGGAGATGTCTCGAGTACTGTAGGAATCAGGAGTGGGAAGTCTGATGTTCGCTATGGTTTGTACTAGACCCGATATTTCATATGCAGTGGGAGTAGTTATTCGGTACATGTAGAATCCAGGATGGGAGCATTAGAGCATAGCGTAGAGGATCTTAAGATACATCAAGGAGACCTCATATTCTAAATTATGTTATGGAGGATCAAATTTTACTATCATTGGAAATGTTGATTCATATTTTGGAGGTGATTCTAACTAGAGGAAATCCATTATTGGTTATTTTTTTACTCTTGAAGGAGGAGATGTGATATGAATTTCAAAGATATAGTTAGTTGTGGATTTATCAATGATATAGGTGGAGTACATGATAACTACATAGGGTTTCAAATATGTGATTTGGATGAGAATTGTTTGGAGGAGCTTGGGCATTAACATAATCATATTCCATTGTTTGGTGATATTCAGAGTGCCTTTCACAATTCAAGGAATCCATATTTTAATTATATGATGAAGCACATTGGGTTACAATATCAAATTGTCTGAGATATGGTGGAGGAAGGAAGTGTGGACATGCAGAAGATTCACCCTAAAGAAAATATGGCATATTTCCTAATAAAGGTGGTTGATTCTGATAAGTTCAAAGGGTTAAAATCCTTGAAGGGCCTTGAAGAGATGTGATCATCGTGTTTGGTAGATAGAAAGGATGTGTGGATATATTATTGGTTAAAAAACAAAACTCCAAGTGGGAGATGTGTTGTCAGATATCCATTTGTAGGATAGTGGTCACCACCTCCTTGGTCAAAGGGGGGATGGTGGTGGTAGGTGGTGGGTGGAAAAACCCCACTAAAAGCCTCCAGTGGAGAGGAACATTAGGAGTGGAGAGATAACCTATAAATGTGGATCTCACCTAATGGTTTGATCATCATCTTCAACAACATCATCACATCCATTTCTTGAGTTCTCTAATTATTTTCGGTATTTTGTGAGGCTGTTTCCTCATTATTAGAGTGAGATGTTTGAGGTTTTCCTCCATGTAATAGTTAGGGAGTGTGTACCCTCTTTTACCCCATAATGATCCTTCTGTTTCCCCTTGGTTTTTACCCCTTCCATTGGGGGTTTTCCACATTACATCTAGTGTCATTTATTTTTCCACATTTTTCACTTTATTTTATCTCGTGATTATTGCTGCAACAGGGAGAAAATAATTTACGGTCCCAACATCATAGACTGTCAGAGTGTAAACCCCCTTCACTCACTCACAAGACTTCTTAAAGGACCTTCACTTACATCACGTGATCACCTGAGTGACATAACCTCACCCGACATGATAACAATAACCCTAGAAGGCATGTAGAACCAATTATAGTGTTTTAGATTATGCACCAGCACACATGATGACCATTGAACTCACAAATACTGTGAGGAAATTTGTCTTGATATGCACGTATTCGACCCTAGACATGGATTTATTAGCCTGCAAACATCCCCTGTGGGTCCTTATCATGAAGGATGAGACTGTTGTGAGACCCTTTTTTGAATGAATGTGAACCGTATGAACAAAGGATCCTTCATGCCTCGTGATATATGCATATGGACGAAGAAATGAACACTTCAAAACACTATATCCCTATAGACACCATCTTCAAGCAAGGAAGACAGTGAGGACATGCGACCCACATGCCAAAAATCCTTTTCAGGCAGAGTGCACCTTCTCCCCTAGATGAAAAATCAATAAATTGACCTTCATGTGGTAGAATAATCCATCATAAGACACCTTCAAGGTTATGCGAGCCGCAAACCATCATTCAACATCATTGTGCATACACCCATTTACATGTACATGTCCTTGACCCACAAGGTTACTCATGAAATGACCCTTCCATAGCCATAAACCCCTATTCCTAGGAAAATATTACATGTATGTACCTTGGGCATGATCCCTCTGGAGATTCACTTTTGGGACTTAAACAAATGCGATACCCTAAACATATCATTGAGAACCTACTGAGGGAATAATTTAAGGGCACATGATTGAAATATTCCACATGGGAATTCCGATTTCATTAGGTAAAGATGTCCTGGGAAATTCATTTTGACCTTGAAAAAGAGTCCTTGACATGTTAGGATGATCATCTGATTTCCCATTTACATGGTGGCATTATTAAATGATAGTCTAAAGACAATCCAATTTAATGGTGACAACCCCATTGAAAATTGTTCATTGTCACAAGATAGACTCTATTAAAGTCAGGATGATCTCGCGATACCTTATAGACATACCAACCTGATCATTCAATTTTTAATTGACATGTCTCCATTGTCAGGTGACTGTCTTAAAATGAGTGAGGTTTCTCATATGATAGTTCATGGTCATGTCTACTTCGATGGTACACAAGAACCGAGACTTGACCACTTTGTTTATGAAAAGTACCTTGTAAATGTATACGTTACTCATGTGAATGAATCCAAGATAAGTCAATTGATCTTGTGAAAGGTCCTTGATACATATTATTCAATACTTTGGACATACCTTTTATGTTTACGACCTCTCTTCAATCCGTTAGAAGATAAATAATGAGTGTGTCATTGGGAAACCTTAAAGTGTAAGCCCCAACCAGTTGGGAAACCTTAGTGCCTAATCCCCGATTATGAACATAATATAATATGTCCCCATCAATTGGGAAGTCTCAGTGAGTAAGCCCCAATCAATAGGTAGCCTCAGTGTGTAATCCCCGACCAAAAGGTATCCTTCCTGGTATAATCCCCTAACATTCCTAAAACCTTAGGGATAATAATACTATCTCCTTGTGTGATTATCCACCTTATATTATCAGTGAGTTAAGGGACATGTGAATTAGGAGAACTTTGATTCCTACCATAAACGGGATACGTAGGATGCCTTCATAAGGCCTGATCTCTAATGGGAATCCACTTTGGTGTAACTCCCTTCCTGCCCTAAGTATTCATTACTTTTGAGATTAAATTCTCCCATAAGTATTCCATTATTTCTCATCCATCAGTGGATGAGAAGACAACTCAGAAACAAACATCATTTTAAGTATAATCTCTAATCATTCCGTCAATTTCCCCATACCCATTAGTGGGTTGGGGGATGAATTGAACTATGAGAACTACGATTGACGCCATAGCTAGGATATGTAAGATTCCTTCCTAAGGCCCGATACTCATAAATCCTCCATGATATAGGTAATCATGCCTCTAAAATAGAAACTTTAATGTGTAAGACCTGTATAGGTATGTTCTCATGCAATTTGTATAATACACCGCTATCTCTTGTTTCTCACATAGAGCATAGATATCGTGGTCTTAGGGACATGCAATGATTTTATCAAAATAATGTTGAGAATTACACTAGTGTGGGACCATCAATGGGATGTAAGTTTGATTAAGTCTTATACCTGCTCAAAGGGTCACATTCATGAAGAAGAAATACTGGGAAGTCTCGTATGCATAAGTCCCACCTAGAGCCTCTATTTTCATATCTCCCATGAAATAGATGCACATTACAAGAACAATGTAGACTCTGATTCCTATTTCAAAAAGGATTCATAGAACACCTCATTGAGGTTAGATCCTTATATTCATATCCTTACCACATGATGTTTAACTACATGGATGGGTCTGGTCACAAAAAATTAAAATATTAAAAATTAACTATGCGGGGCTTTATTCCTGTTTTCAAAGGATACGTAGGATGCCTCATAGAGGTTCAACCCCACATCCAAGCCACCAACCACCTCTATGGATGATAATAAACTTCAGAGTTATTGAACATGGTCATAGACCATAGCATCATAATTAAATAAAATATCAATAGATAAACATTGATATGAATGTCATTGTTCCCATTGATACACGTTTATAATCAAATTATTGACACAGGGGTAATCATATTCATATTGAGGTTTGGGAAGGATTTTAGGAACATATCTTAAATCTACAAGAGAGTCCTGAGTAAGAAAAAACTCCCCCAAAAGGGTACGATGATCCTAAACTCCCATCCTATTAACCGATGTGAGTTCCTATGTGTTGTTGGGAATGAAATCCCGAAGGACCGTATACATTTGGAAATTAGGTCTGTACTCAATTATGAATTTGGGAACTGTTGGAATTTTCTAGGGGAGACTAAACAAATAGAAAACCTGATGTGAGGGATTGAGAGAGTCCTTAAACCCCCCTCAATAAAACCTTTGGGTTGATCCTGATCCATGCCTCTTCTCCCAATGAAACAATTAACATTACACATATTAGGTTGATTATGTTTAAATAGGGTTTTGGGTCACCTAGTTTTACAATTTCACCTAGTATATGACCATTCCAATAGTTCAATTACTGGATAAGCGTAGGGTACCCAAACCAAGGATCCCTGCTAACCCAATTCCAACCCCAAACATGAATGAACCCAAAATAAATTGAAACCTTATCACATGAACATGAAAATCATTGAACTTTTCATTACTTATCTTTTTATATAAAACCTTATAATTGCTACATTTTTTCTATTTCTCCACAAAATCAAAAAATTGCAATTTTAATTCTTATAATTAATTTAGGGCATACAAACCATCCCTTTAAGTTTGATACTCAGACATTCCAAGTACCACACCATAGTAGTTATTTTGTATGAGTTTTATATTTTATTAAATTTATGTAGCCCCATAAGAATTTAATGACACCCTATGGGATACCAGTAAGGGTTGAGGCTATTATATTTGGTATTAAAGTAGGATTCAAATAACTTTTGAGATTAGGATGTTTTCATGTGAAGTTAACTTAAGAGTTATGGATATCCTCATGGGTTTATAAGTTTAAGGTTAATCATGTGTCCCAAGTAATTAACACCCATTTTGAGGTTTTAAGTGATGAAATTTTAAAGTGATTATTGATATCTTGGGAGAAGTAATTTTTGGGTTGATTTATATCGATTTCAGATGAAGGATTTTTTTTGAAGAATGCTATTTTATTTTTGGGTATGTAAGATAAAATTTATGAGATAAAATTTGAGGATAAAAATTTATTTAATGTTGATGTTATTGAGGTTATTTGGTATATATGGTTATTTATTTATGGAATTATCTAAGATAAACCTTTGCTGTTATAGTAAAATTTTTGAAGTTAATCATAATATTTATTAATATGGAGGTTTATACATTTTGGATATTGTATTTAGTTTTTCTAACCATTTGAATTTTAGTTAATATATAAAGATAGAAGGACTAGATTATTATCCTTTTGTGGATTATGTGATTTATTATAAGTTGATTTTAGTGATTCATGTATTAAACATCCATCTTTAATATTCATTTTTTGGAAAGAAATATTAAATTATGGTGGAAATTGATTAAAGTATAAAACTATACATGTCAAGTATGTATATTCACTTATTTTATAAATTTAGGTGGTAAATAAATTATTAAAATCTAGGAAAATGATATTGAAACAAAAATTTTATCTTATTACATTCATTTATGATGAATCATGGTACTTTTTCACACCTCATTGATTTATGGTCATTGAATTTCTTATGATCAATCAATTTCTTTTGATCAATGTTCCCTGTCACTCTCCGTCATTATTTGGACATCAATTTTTTTCTCCAAGTACATATTTTGATTTCCCATTAATGTTATACTATTTGGAAACTTTGTTATGTGTTACTTAATATGACCTGCATATTTCTCTTTCCCTCTTTTCAAAAGGAAGTTTTATTAACCCTTTTTATGATGTGGGTTTTCAATAAAGGTATTTTAAAATGTTAAATCCTTGATTATTGAGCTCAAGATAAAACTATAAGGATAAAATTAATTAAATTGTGGGAGAATATAACACTCAAAGATTTTTAAAAGAATATTATATTTGATAGTTTATATGACACACAACATCAGGCTTAAATGAACCATATAATAATATTATTTAAATATAACCGTTATAACCTACCCATTAAATTGGTGGGTATGAATAGAAGAAACTGAATTATGATATATATATATATATATAAATCCTAATAAATTAATATTTTTTTATAAATTATTATTGAATAATTACTCAATTTTAGTAAAGTTATTTTATGTTTCAAAAATATATTTTCTTCAAAAAATATTTCTATTGATTTTTATGAGACAATATTATAACTAATTTCTAGAAATTTTAGAAATTTTATTTTATAAGAAGGATATAATTTTTGAAATTATAATGCCAAAATTATTTTAGGATTAATCTTTTATAATTTTATAATAAGTTCTATTTTTTAATGAATAGTGAAAAATATTATTTTTATTGAAAATTATCATTAATTTTAAAATATTTACAAAGGAAAATTATATTTTGGATAATTTTTAAAATTTAATTATTTATTTTTTATTAAAAAATCCAATAAAAGTTATTTTAATAAAAATTATACTTTATTTTGATATAAAAACCATTTTTATACTTAAAATGCATTTTTATTAAAAAACTGTTTTTCATTGCATTTTATGGGTTTAATTTTAAATTAAATTATTAAACTTCTATGAATTGAATTTGATTAAATTTATTCTATATTTTTAATCAGAATAATTAATATTAGGTAATTAGTTAAAATAATTTTTTTTTCTTAATTAATAATAAAAACAGTAAATATTTATTACCAAAGTTAAGGTTAAAACAAGTTTATCGAGTGGCTAAAATAATGAGATAAGGGTTAAAATGGCCAAAATACTTATATAAAACCCATTTTACGGACATATTTAGACCCTATATCATTTTATATTTTTAGATGGTCCATTTTGGAGCAATTTTTATTGAGTAATACTTTAATATATTTTAATCATTTTAAAAATTCCAATTGTATCCTCTCCCCCACTTATAAAAGGACACACTACTCCACAAACATTAGAAGCCTTTTTTATCCAATACCTAAATAAACACATTTATAACAACCCTCCCATGTCTTGTATTCCCGTTTTGGTCATAAAACCATAAAATCAAGTCTTTAAGTATAAACTTAAAGGGGTTTTCCAAAAAAGAGGTATAGTTCTTAATGTAGAATTTTTATTTAATTTCTTTTTATACCACCTTAAAATATAATTAAACCTTGAAAAAATAATACCATAAGTATATTACCTATTTTTATATGATATTATGTTAATTTAATATCCTATATGCATATATGCTTCTATTAAATGGTAAATGAAACCATCATTTGTGTGTACAAAAGACTACTACATCAGAAACCGGTGTAATTTGTTTTCAAACACCTCATCTCATGGATGGTTTTAATGATGAATTTAATGTATATATATGATATTGATTAAACAAATATTATTATTAAAATATAATATATCATTTATTTATTTTAATTTTCTATCCATTGAAAAATGATAACGTTGTTCGTGTGTACATGTGGATTACCATATCAATAAAGTTATGTGTTTAGTTTTTCATCACTGCATCAAATGAATGGTATATATAAGTCTATTTAAAGATATAGTATGATATTTTTAATATATTCATCATTATGTAATGATAAAAGTGTACTTACCTTCATTTTATCATTCTCTTTGAAAATTGAAATGTTACTCATGCGTATGACATATATAGAAAGTCTAGACTCGAAGTAAGGGATTTTGTATCCATTTACCTTAATTAAGGAATATTTTAATATTATACAACTAATTTATTTTATATAGTGTATAAAATTACATTTTAAATGTTATATCATGATACTTAATGGTATTTTATATTGCAATTAAAATTATGTATCTAAGGGATTTGACTTGAATGTTATAAAGTGGTAAGGGTTTCTTAACTCAATATTTTTTCATTGGTTTATATAACTTATTCATTGATTATATAATGAAAATATTATGTGTGAAATAATTTTTTTGATTAATTTTGTATTTAAACTTATTTTATTGTGGATTTAAATTGGTTACACACAATCTCTTCATAGATTAATTCTCAATTCAATGATATGATCTTTGTAAGGGTACTTTTTCTCAAATTTTATTTCATTGGGACATATGTTTATATTATACACCTATAATATTTTATGATATGACATGTTATATCTTGAATTTTATAATATTAATGACATTTAAAGTTCAATTTGATGTTATTGTTTTATTTTTCTTATGATTCAAAAGATACCAAAGTGGTTGGGGGTTTATGTTTCAATCCCATTTTATTTAGGATTGTTTATGATTGAATTTACATTGAGGAAATTTTATGAAAATTACTTGATAAAACCATTTAAGTTTTATTCTATTATGGATATTTTTTGAATTTTGATGTTTTATTACCATATTTCTTTCGTTATTACTCAAAATTATCCAGAAAATGTTTTTAATAAAAACTGACCTGATTTATCCTCTTTTGGTTGTAAACCCTTTTTCTTCTATATCAATGTTTTCAAAAAAATTTCCAAGAATGTTTTTTACTATAATTCAAATATTTTTTAAATTAAATTTTACCCCTATTTTACCTTTTTAAAAAATATTTAAAAAGAATATTCTTTTCATTTTTTATGAGGTATTTTTTTACCAAAGGTTTGAATATAATCCCTATTTTTACATTTAAAAAATGAATATATTTTCCAACCATCATGAATATTATTTTAATTTAATATTTATTTATATGTTTCTAAGTTTATTTTAAAAGAATAATATTTTCAAAATATTTTTTTAATCTTTTTTTTCAAAAGTTGGTTTCAGAGACAAAAGGATATTTTCCTCAACAATATTTTTAATGATATTTTTATTGCCTTTATGTTCATTCTTAACAAAAAAACTTTATTTTAATTGTGTTCCACTGGGGATATCTTGTGATGATACCATTCTTACTTTTTTAAGGATGAATTTTTATTATTTTAAAGATATTTCCATAGAACTCGTTTCTTTTCCATGGGTAAATCAAGATATAAAATAAGAATGGTAATTTTTATGTCGAAAAATTAAATATTTCATGTGTCAGGATTATATCATGGTTCATGTAAATTATTTAGGATGAAGTTTGAGGCTGATATAGCTCATGATGATGGGTGAGCCCGATATAACTCTCCATTACATTTAGTAAAGGGACAAAGTTTACTAGTTATTGGTTTCTAAAAAAATATTATTAAAATATATGAGATATGTTATTACATTTATAAGAGTGATTATAATAGTAAACTGAAAATGATGTTCCAAGTAACTAAGAGATTTTCTTTATTCTTGCATCAAGTTTTAAAAAATCCTTTTTCTTAAGGATTGTTTTCACTTGGATTATATTTTTTACCTTATATTAATTATGTATTATGTTAAATATTTAAACCATGTTTTGTGTTTTATGGTCCATGTTTCGATGGATATTAATTATCTTATGTTATTTACATGAACTTTGATTATTTCATGATAGCCTTATTCTAATCTTGTTTTCTATGATGAAATTCCATTATTAATGCTTATGTTTATCATTGTTGAGTATTTGATATCACACTTATTATGTTTCATTTCCCATAGTTTATGAAGAATGATGTTAAATGATTTGTGTTAATAAAGGCTTCACATGTGTATAATCTTATAGGAGATGTTAAATAAATTTTTTGAAATAAGAAAAATATACATATAGTAGTAAAAATTATCACTTTAATACATGAGTATTTTCAAGTAAGAGTTTTTCCTAATTATATTGAACTATAAAACATAATGGTATTTTGGTATATAAGTGATCCAATATTTATATTTTATGTTTTGTATGATTAAATTGTGTCACCGTTATCAGTATCAAAACTTTTAGTGTAAAGTTTTTTTAGAATTGGATGAGGGAGTGTGAATTCAAGGATGTAAAACACAGGGTTATAGTTTAAAGATACATGCATGAATAATTCCATGGGTCTGAGTGACCGACTATTGGGATGTCTAATAATTAATCTTTTGATATCCTAGGTTATAGACTTTTTTCTATTCCCCTACATCTTCATCATGAGGGGTAACTAAGAATTATATTACATCCACTAAAGGATAACCCATTTCCACTTTGCTATGATATATTATTTCATGAATCCAGTATTTAAAATTAAATAATTCCTTGATGGTGTGTTCGAGGAACCTATGGTAGGGAAAGTAGTTGGGATGGCTCTTCAACTCAACCTCTTGTGTCTTTCTAATCTCTAGGAACTTGAGAAGGTTCCTTTTTTGGGAACAATGGAAGAAACTAGGGACTTTATAATGATTGAAGGAGTATAACCTATTTTTTTCCCTAAGAATGGTATTCCACATGATTTCCTCTTCTGGGGCCCTGAGTGGCATTCTCAAAATGATGCTATGCCTCATGGGGAATGTTCTAGGGAGGTTCCTAGATCTATATTGGACGAGGCATCAATGTCTAAATAAAATTATGCATTTTTTATATTAAAGGATTGTGGGATGGAGTTGGAGGAGGTAATGGGAGATACCATTACTTGGTTGACTATATGGATTTCTTGTGTTGATTCAATTTCTCAGTAAATTATTAAAATCTATTAGGGTACTTCATTGAGATGTTGGTCATAATGAACTCATCCTGAATATTCTCTATAAACATCCAAAAAAATGTTCCTAGGGAATATGTACATTGATAGAATATTTCATCCCCTTATAGAAATCAATGAATCCAGTTACATGTTCATCGTCTCATTTCTTGAATTTGGAGAGGTCCATGATTTTAGTCTTGTGAAAAATGGAGCTAAACTAATAGAGGAACTATTATTAGAGTTCCTACTAGCTGGTGGTGTATCATGGTTCTATATGGTTGTACTAGACAAAGTTAGGTCTTTCCCAGGTCTATAAAAAGTGATGAATCTTATATTCATCTTACTTTTATTGGGTTCCCAATATTAGGCTACACTGAGAGGAAAATTGGGAAAGGTATTTCTCTAGGTCACCTATTTTGTGAAAGGAGGTGAATCTTAGGTTTCTAAAATTTGGTGGTGAAGGAGTATGATCCACACATACCAGAAACATGTTTCTTTCAGGATGAAGCATGGATCCCTATGTTTTCATGGCTTCGAGGTGAGTAGTGAGATCACTGCTCAAATTTTCATAGGGAAATCAACTTGCATCTATACCCTAATCAGTTGAATAACAAGTGAAATAGAGAGAACATGGTATAATGGTGGAAAATAAAATTTATTCACCTAATAAGGGACCACTGGGAACATTGTTCTCTATTTTGGATGATTAGAAAAACTATCTTCAAGCCTATTTGGGTATATGAAACCACTTACATTAGTCTTGATAGTTCAACTGAGCACAATTAGTTTCCAAGGATTCAAATGGTATACGATGGGATCATCTTGGTTATATCCCCACTAAGGATTATATCCTATAAGGATATCAAAATTTATATAATTATATACATCAATATATTATCAAAAATAAGTAATTTTTTAATTTCATTCAGTTCCCTGTGAAGTCTCAATAATTTTAGAAGATTCCAAAATTACATTGCCTTTATAAAGGTGTAGAGGAATGACTAGAAGTGACTCAATAGGACTTCAGAGGCCTATGATATATATTTAATATAAGTTATGAACACTTATCATGTGGTTCAATTAATAGGGATGATCCATTTTGGGTGGATTATCCTCATCATGTGCCATATCACTGGCCTCAAACTCCTTACTAGTAGCGAGTTTCAATGATAAAATTCATGGTGATAATGTTTAGTGATGGAAAGAACTTGGAAAAATCTGACTATCCAATTAATAGAACCAAATTTATTTTCATGAGGGGACTTAATTGTATGGAAAAAATACTACCCCCATTCCATAATATTCTTATGTGGAGATTATTCCTTTATGATCTTACATAGCACTATGAGACTTTCAAAGTTGGTATACTGGAAGCTTTAGAGATACCCATTGTAGTCAACGATCTAGTCAATTATAAGTATGACAATATCAACCATTCAACACTATTTATCGAAGAAATATATGTTCTCATATCTTCTTGGTTAGTTCAATTTATTACTTGGAATATGGTTTAATTCCTTCCACATATTCTTCCAGATACATGTTTCATGGTTTTCAATGAGAGGCACCGGGGTGGAGAAGTGCAGTGTTACAGGTGGCTGGAACACAACTGGTAATTGTCCAATGGATAACATCTCCTACAAAATATCATAATTATACTATTTATTTTGAGTTTTGTTTTATTTTCAATCACCCCAAGATTATATATGATAAAAATGGGAGGCTGGAGGAGGAAGCGATACAAACTTTCCCTACTATTGATATTTAGGCAGAAGAGGAATCACATGAGAAATTCTTCCCTAGGAGGAGGAGTCATCCTAATTGGTAGATTAAAGATTCATAATTATGTATATAGATGATAGAGAGTATAAAAAATATTATTGATGAGTGATTTCATCAAGAACCCAATACTTTGATAAATGTTGTTCCTCACCAGATGCTACCATACATAACCCTTATATCTCCATTACATCTAGCTAGGAAGTGGAAGAGAGAGATGATGATAGTGGTAAGGATGGATACATAATGTTTTCATAAAAGGAATCTATGCCAAATTTTATATAAATGTATTTATGGTGGTATCCAGGTACCTTGTAGACATTATATTTGGTAATGTAAATTCTCAGGTGATTGGTGATTTCCCCCAACAATGGTGGTTAAGGCATAAAAATAATCTGAAATTGTCAGAGTTTCCTGATCCTAGAAGTCTAGGTCAATCTGGGGAAAGTTACCCAACACTTTTATTGATGATGATGTAGGAGTTCCTTAAGTGTGATCTTATGGGATTCAGGAGGGGTTCATCCATGATAATTACATTTGGCACCATGAGAGGAACCTCTATGGTGGTTAGTATCTCTTTTTCCCTAAAGAGTACCTTTAGGGTGGTGAACTTATTAAAAATGGGAAATATCTCTATATCAATTGGTGGTGTGGGAGGAAATTTTTTGATTGGATATTCATCATAGGTAGGACCTCCATACAAGCTAGTGATGGGGCCATAAGTAAATAGATTTTACCCAACACACATGGAAATAGGTTGTGGACTTGATATAAATACGGGAAAAACATATCCTATGTGGTTTATAGAATGACATGGGTGAATCAATAGTGGAAAGTTCTAGAAGAGATATAAATGTTGAATTTTGTTGGGGTAAGTGGATTGAGGATGATACCGACCTTCTCCTTTGCCTATGGGGATTCCCTACGTTGTTGGAGACATCGAGTGGTTGGATCACACCCTTGGTAACTCTTAGGTGATAGTGGGGAATTTTGTGGATTGAACATCTACTACCCCCTTGACATATGAAAGAGTTCTATCAGTGTGTTTTGTGGAATATTCTTGAAATTATTGCTAGTGGTCATAGTGGGGGGGGGGGTGGATTAACCCTACTTACTCCTTTCCTGAACCAACACTAGCATAGTTCCATGAGATCCAAGTCATCATGAGCCATTTTATGGGTATGTATAAATCCTTCTTTCTCGTACTAGTGGATCATGGAATTGATAAAACTCCTCTAGATGAGTTTTGATAGGGAGATGAGGTGTGGGTGCTTAAGAGTCATGGAAGGGGTGGTTGTCATAGATTTATCATATTTGTTTGAGGTTTTCATACATTTGGGTGTCCTACCCCATGATTATTTTATATTGGGGAAGGATACTATGTATGAATGACAATCAAAATTATATATAAAACATTCAAATACAACCATGAATAGATGTTTAATGATGGAAATACCAAAAGTACTTGATGTGAGAGATGTCTTGAGATGGAAAAGAACCAATTTTACTCATCATCTCACTATTTAAGGAGAAGAGATTCACATCAGGTTCACCATTCTATTTTCTAACACTTTTGGATAGGACCCTTCTTTTTCATCAAATGTACATCCTTGTATTGTTCATGATCCTTCTGGTACCACATTGTCTCCTTACAAAGGTGGGTGGCCTTCACTACCAGGGGTGATGGTGTTGGATTGTTTAGTAGAATATCATGATGGGATGTTGTCCCATACTTCCATGGATTCCTATTTAGATATCTTTAACTAGTATGGGTCCCATTGATTTAAGACATGATTTTGAATATTACTCCTAGATACATCTTCTAGTGGTAAGTAATTATTAACATATTTGGATGCCTTAATAGGGTGAACACCTTCTATAAAAAAGATGAGTTGTCTTTGTAAGGTATCAAGCATCATTAGGTATATTGGGATTCTATAAATATCCTCCTTAAGAGGGAGAATGGGGGCATACCATATTAACCACATAGGTAATATTTTGTTTAGAACCCAATTCATCCCATTTTCATCATTCAAGGAAACTTATCCACATACCACAAGGAATATTAAGATTATTACCTATAAAAATACAGTATTTTCACTAGAGGGTACTTATTCTTGTCACATAAGGCATCCTTTTCTTGTTACACAATGAAAATTAGGCTTTTTAGCCAAGGCTTCCCCTGATCATCACCTAAGAATCTTGTTCTTTTCAAACATGGTAAGAATATTAGTCTTGTCACATAAGGGTAGAATAAAGAGATCTTGTACTCATCACATAGGCTTATTATGATCATCACATAAGGTATATCATGATCATCAAATGAGGAAACATCTTCGGATCATCTCATAAGTAGTCGTAGAAGAGATCCTATGATAACCACATCAGCTTCCTAGGATCACCGCCCAAGATTATATAGGATCATCACTCAGGGATGGGATTCTGATGAAGTAGGAGGGATTCCAAATATACTTGTCACACAATAGAGGCTCACATGTTTAGAGTCTACTAATTATGGTCCCGCATATACTCATTCTATATGGGTTAGTCACAAGTTTAAAATCTAGTGGGGATGCTTGATATATACACTCATCATGTATTAGACCAAGTATAAGTTAACATCCTATGGGGTCTCTCATAGTTTAAATTATAATGGGGATGCTTCCCATATACACTGATTACATATTGATATAGTCATATGTTTATATCCTATGATAATGATAGGGTATAGTGGGAACTCTGGGATGGTATGGTGAGGGGTTTTGTATGTTCCATAAAGATGATGAGGATTTGGATATATTTCCTCTTTAGGGGGAGATAAAATGGTAATGGGATTTTTGTTTTAGAGATGTTAAGGTTATATCAGGATCATTACCCAATGCATCCCATTATGTAGGTGAAACATTATTAATGGGAAGTTTGGACTAAAAAACGGAGAGGCATCCTATGTATCATTTTTTGGATAGAAATAGAAACCCACATAGTTCAAGTGTATAGTTTAAATCCATACAATAGGATTTAACCATGAATTTTAACATCATATAGTAAGGAATCTTATGCCATGGAAGGATACACAATAGGGGATGGTGTGGGTATTATTCTTTGGGATTCCAGATAAGATGGTGTTATCACACGATCATTACATGAATAATCTCATTCTATTAACATGGGGAATCTTAGGCTCATTAAACAAGTCATCATATGTTTTCTATATAAGATAGGATACTATTTATGGTCATGCACCAAGGATGTTAGCTACAGTTTAATGCCATATGATGAGGTTATTGGCTATAGTTTAATATCTTTCACTAAGTATGTTGGATTTTTTTTAACATATTTAATTATGGAAGTTGGCTACCATGAAGGACGTTAACACCAAATTCAAAAGACCTAAAATTATTATTCATTAATAAAATTCTTTTTGATCTCCTCATTTTTTGATAAACCATGTTTTTGGTTTTGGACTAAGGGATTTGAGAAACTATAAAAGGATTAAATAGTGTTTTGGAAAGTTTTCTCCCAAAAACAGGACGACTTACCCATAGACCATATGACCACTCATAATAGAGGTGGCTACAATGTAATGAATTTGGATATTCCATGCTATGGTTTGGTAGTCTAGGATACACTATAGGAGAAGGAGGCTATACTATGGTATTGATGACATTGTGATACTTATTCCCTATCCATCACTATGGAGGGTTGTCTCAATGAGGCTACACCATAGCAGCATGGACTACATCGCATGACGCTTCCCAACATTAGTTATAAATAGACTAAATGGTCTTTGGTCTTCAAGTATAAATTTATTCAAAAAGTTAATACCAAATTGAATTAGAGAAATGTGTTTGGAATTAAATAGGGGGAAATTTATGTGTCTTTATGAGGGGTATTATATATAGATGGAACCTCTATATTTCCCCTAAAAATAACCTTCCTCCTCCTTCATTTGATAGGATTCAAGGAGAACTGAAAGGATAAAGAAGCTACTCCACATCGCAGACAATCCCTTTACACCACAAAAGAGAAACCCAACCTAGTTATACACCATAAGACTCTCCCATTTCACCATTGTGGAAACCTCTACACTAAAATACCATCCCCTTTCACCACAAAGTATTCACCCATAAACCATTGTGTATTCCCTTGAACCATAGTGGTCTCCTTATTAATCAACACTATTCAATAGTATTTTTACCTATTCCTTGGGGATCAAGTCTAGTGAAACTCCATTCCATGGCCCTCCTCCATGGAACCTCACATACATAAGCTCTTTTGACAGAGCTTGGGGTTTATCTAATGGATGACCTCATGTAACAAATGGATCTACCATTTAGTCTTCTTACCCACCTTACTCTAGAACCATTAATGTGGGGGTTACGAACTAATTCTAGGAGTCATTGGTGTGAGAGAATGTTCCAATTTATTCATGGACGTGGTACAATAGTGACACCTATAATAAACCATGATGTTGAAACTAACAATAATTATTTTGGAAGTTCCTTACCTTATTGGGATTTTGTTACACATGCTTCCATAGTATGATTACTGAGTTTTCATATTAATGTTCATGATTGACTTGTGATCTCATGTGGGTGTCTGTGTATCCCATGATATCATTTGACTTTTATTCCATGAAAATTGTTGATATAGCTAAATTATATGATGATTTTTTATTCACATTTTTGTTAGATGATGATGATATATTTATCAAGACATGTTCTATGGTAATTATCATGCTATGAATTACCATGTTTTCCATTGGAGTATTGGTATGTTGAAAATATGATATGTGACTTATGAGGTACGATTACACCTTAAGGGGTGTACACATGGCGTGAGATGACGATGACAGTGGTTCATCATATCCTTGTCACCTAGAATCTACTCGATGCCTTGTGGATTCTAATTATATGGATAATACTTGATGCATTGTGGATTTTGAATATTACTCAAGGCGTTGTGGATTCTGATTAGGTTATTGATACTTGATGACTCATGAATTCTAAGTATTACTCAATGCCTTATGTATTTCAAGTAGGATAATAACTCTCTGAATTGTGAATTTCGAGTGGCACAAAAAATATCCTTGAGGTTGGTTTTGGACTGTTTCCAATATAATATACATTTTTTAGCAGGGAAATGAAGTAGGTTTGACCATGGGTTTATGGAAACTTGGTTATAGCACAATCACTCAGTTTTGGATGGAATGTTTATTCATGTTACAAATTCATTATTATTATAGAATACACTATTATTCTTGAGAACAATAGTTTAAGGATGCATTGTTGGTTTCCTACTTAGTCTTGTACTCACACCCCATTCAAGAATTTGCTGTACGTGTAGATTTCACAAGGGATCCCGTGAAGGGAAAGGACCCTTTGGAAGACTGCTGAGCTAAGAAGTGTGAAGCTAGTGGTATATTGGGATGGACACTTGTGGGCCTAAAATTATTTATTTACATTACCGATCTTATTTCTCTAGTTGTCTTACCACCTTGGGAGCCCATTTATTTATCTGACATGTATTCAATCATCTTTTTTCACATGATTACTCTGTTAATTTATCTATTTTTATTAATTTTATATAAATTTATATAGAGGGTATAGTACCCCCACTATCAGTCTTAGACCCTTTCTACTAGTTGGTAGTCTCCTTTGTATGGGGAGGCACAAATGAGGTCATGTAACACTCTAGCTTAGGCCCAGTAGTTCAAGTTTGGATATTAAAATTTTCTATCATAACACAGGGTTTACAAAATTGTATTTTATTTTTCTATGTGTTGGGATATTATAGACATGAGTTAGGATGTTTGGGACTCAGGATAAAGAACCATGACCCTGATTAACCGACATTGTATAGTGAATCTCCATGTTTCTATAAAAGTAAGAATTTATGTTTTTATATTAAAGATGATTAAATTCACATTGGGTGATACACATGATTTTGGTAAGTGATTTATGATATTTTGAGTGTGTTCTTTCATCATGACTAGGAACAGAGGTTTACATGACATTTATATATAACTGTTGTTGTGCTACATAGTAGTTCTTAAATTGAACTCCTTAATTTGAGCTATCTACTCTGGATAATTTCTCCTTGTGTGATATATCTTTATTTACCTGTTGTTAAGATATTTATTTATTATAATTTATTATTGAAATAAAGATTCTATTGTGTTATTATATATATATGATCACTGTGAAAAATGTGTAGGGATAAAGACCAGGGTAAGAGCTAGGAGGGGTGTACCTTGTATTGAGGGTAGAATCCTAGGAGAAACTTGCATGATCCCCTAGATTGGAAAAGACTTAATATCTTATTAATGTTTATTATGTTGTAGATATGTCTCATTATAGACATTTTATGGGACTTATACTTCTATAAGACCATGATTCTGTTTTATCATAACCCATATCAGAATATATGATTGAGGCTGCAGAACCTATGCAATTAGAAATCTTTCATACCATGCATATCTAAGGTGGAGGATTAATCAGGAATATTGTTTTATATTATTAGGAATTACAAATCCAGTATCCGCCATCTTTCCAGGGTCATAGAAGTCCTTAAGATACTGAGGATTTGATTCTGGTTATCTAGAGGATCTTGAAATTGGTAGAGACTATAGATGATCATAAGGTGAATCTCATGACCGTTATACTTCAAGGTGTTTTTGAATGTCGATGGGATGTTATGATCTAGGATGGGATGTCATAGGGTATAACATGGTAGAGGTTTAGGGACCTATTCTTTGAGGATTTATTTATGAGTAGGGTGAAGCTAGACCAAGGACATGAGTTCATAGTGCTTCAAAAGGGAGAAATTAAAGTGTCTACTTACACAGTGCACTTCATAGAGATTCTTTGTTTTTAAACTCTCTTGGAAAGAGAAGAGGCAAGGAAATACATAAATTTTGATATTGGGATTCAACTAGAGTTGATAAATTAGGTTAGGAACCATGAAATAGAAGCTTACACTCAGGTGCTCCGCAAGGCCCTGATAATAGAGAAGGGTTTAGAAAAGGAATGAGCTATTGGTTTCCTCTCACTTAAAAATATTAGTGGAAACTCTCTTGATATTATGAGTACCTTTTATAGTGGAAAAAAGAAGAATATAAGAGACATAAATTAGAGTTTAGGATTACCAGTCAAGTATATTTTTTCTTCATCAGTTTATCTAGGAGGAGTTCCATAGTGCTATAACTGTGGGAAGGCGGGACATTATCATTAGTTATGTACTATAAATTACAATATGTCTTGATAGTGCAGAAATCCATAGAACCTTCAATAGTTTTGCTTTAGTAATTTTAGGTCAGGGACACATAGAGGTACAGTACAAGCTAGATATTTGACCCAGGGATCTAGTTTGGGTTCTCAGTAGTGGACCCAAATTGGTCATGTACCTCAGGTATAGATCCATAGATTTGAGGTAGGTCACATCTAAATGGTGGAATAGGTTCTAGTAGATGATAGAGGAGGTCCATCTACAATTTGAGGTACAATCTTAATCACATTCAATATATCTAATTCTTTGTTTGATACCAGTGTATCCCATTATTTTATAGCTACAAAATTAGTTGGAGGAATTGACCTACCGGTCAATTTTTCCTATGAGTTAGTCTCCCTTGATACATTATTGGGAACAAACATGGACCATATCTATTTATTCCTAGAGTGTAGAATAGTCGTTTCCAACTATGGAAATATATAGTAGATCATGATTTGGGAGATAATGACCTTCGATATGATTCTCAATATGGTTTGTTTGACCAGCTTCCAATCTCACATAAACAACTATTGGAGGAACATGACGTTCCGTTTTCCAAAGGGGGGGTTGTTTTTGATGACTCAGGGGTGGGAACTAGGAGAAGGTAGAGTTTGAATATAATTGAATGAAATTGGGATGATTATAATAAAAATAGTGTGATTATAAATTTTAGTAGGATTAGTGATAGAACCCTCATTTCTTCCTCCAGTCATAGGCCTCTTTCAAGACGTATTTCTAGATAACTTATCTTGACTTCCACATGATAGAGGACTTGAATTTGAGTTAGATCTCATGTTGGGTGAACAAACCATTTTGACACCCCATATTTTATGGCACCAACCAAGATGAAGGAACTCAAGGTACTTATGGATAACTTGTAGAAAAAAGGATTTATCAGGATGAGTACTTCAACATGGGGTGAACCTGTATTATTCTACTAGAATGCAGATGATAGTCTTTAGTTTTGTTTTGATTACTGGAAGATGAACAAGGTGATAGTGAAAAACCAATATCCAATTCCCCAGATCAATTAATTTTTAAATAAATTATAGTGACCTCTATAGTTCTACAAGATTGATATTTGATTAGGCTATCACTAGTTACGAGTTAGAGAGGAGGAAATTATGAGAATGGAATTTTAGAGTAGGTATAGACTGTATGGGTACATGGTGATTCCATTTAGGCTATTGAATTTTATTAATTTTTTTATGGCCCTCATGGAAAATATCTTTTACCCATTCTTAGACTCATTCATTATGGTTTTTGTCAACAATATCCTCATATAATCATTAAAACAACAATAGTATTCGAGGCACCTATATATAGTCTTGAGTATGCTTAGAGCTCATCATATCTTTGCCAAGTTGTCAAAGTGTGACTTATGGATTCATGAGGTGTGGTCTCTGAAACAACTATATCTGGGAACCCTGAGAAGGTTGAGGTAGTCATGTCCTAGACATGTCCTTAGAACATGTTTGATATCTAGAGTTTTTAGATTAATTGGATATTATCTATTGTTTACTTAGGACTTATTACAACTATGAACACCCATGAAATCTCTGACAAAGAAGTGAGTTAATTTCCAATGGTTAAACTAGTTTGAATATCATTTCCTTGAGATAAATATAAGGTTCACTTCAGCTCCAATACTGACACTCCATAAGTTTGGGAATAGTTATGTAGTGTATTGTGATGCATAAGGTACTGTTCTAGGAGAAATTATTGTAACTCCACATGAAATTACAATATTTTCCTTTAAAAAAACTTAATTTTATTGATAGTTTTGAAGAAATGCAATGTATTACGCTCAATGAAAGATAAATTTTTATAAAATACTATTAATATTATCATTAAAATTACCAATAAATTGGTGGTTGTGAATATGATTAAATAACTTAGTAAAATATATGGTTTAATTCATTTGTTACCAATTAATTATAAATGAATATAAAAACCAATGGAATATAAAGGAATTTTTTTTGTAAGGAACTTTTTTTATGGGACAAATAAATTTTGTCTTAATATATTAAATTAATTACAATTACTGAATTATATTAATAAAATCTATATATTATATATGAAATATTTTTTTTTGTTTTTATCCAATATATTTTATAGACATAAGATAAGAACAAATCCAATTTTATACATAAAAAGATGTATATTTTTAAAGGTAGTTTTTCCACCTTTTAATGACGTGTTGGTTTTAAAACTACATTTTTACACTTTTATAAATTTTATATGAAAAAATAAACTTAATTTTTAAAATTGGAATTCCAAATTATATTTTGGTGATTTTTTTTTATTTTTTGGAGAAGCTTTATTTTTTGATGAATTGTGAAAAATACTGGATTTTAATTGGAAACTACCTTTTCATCTAAATAATTTATAATGTTAAATTATATTTTTAAATGATTTTGAAGTAAAAATATATCAATAATATAGTTATTAATGCAATTTATTTTATTGAAATCATTTTTTATTTAATTTAGATATAAAAGCTTAGTAAACTTTTGAACATTTTCACTTTCAGAACCCCTTTTCTCGACACGTCTGTGTGATTAATTTTAAAATAATTTATACTACTTATGTGATTTTAATTTTCAAAAAAAAGATTCCATATTTGGAATCATAAAAATTTATAATGTATAATAATTTATACATAATTTTTTAGCAAAATTATTAGTGAAATAAGTTAAAATTAATTATAGTGATTAAGAGAAAAACGAGTTTACCAAGGGACTAAAATTTAAACTTCAGAGGACAAATGACCTATAAACTTATCCAATTAATATTTTATGGCCATATACAGACCATATAAATTATATTTTTTAATTTTTTTAATTATTGGATCCACTTGACATGGAAAAAACGTGGGTTGAGTTCCCTCTTACAAAATGTTACAAGTTTTCCCCTCACCCCACTTATAAAAGGCCTCCCCCTATCCCCCTTATTCACACCTCTAAAAACACTTTAGTTTGGACAATAACTATAAAAATAAATCCCAAAATTCCATTACCTAATCCTTTAAGCCTTATATTGGGTATAAATCTCACATTGTTAGGTATTAGTGAAAACCTATGGAGGATACGCGACGAAGAGGTAATGTTTTTCTAATAGGGTTTTTATTTTATTTCCTTCTGCACCTCCTTAAATTATTTTTTTATAATAAATATATAATATCCTAAGTATCTTTAATATACTTTTATTTTGTTAATTTAAGTTCATTACCTACAAATCAAGACACTTTCATCAAATGTATTAGGAAATCTTTGTTCGTGTGTACGAGAGACTACCACCTCGCGAACCACTGTAATTCATTTTTCCATTACCGCCTTTTAAGGATGGAAATAATGATATATATAATATATATATATGATATATATGATGTATTTATTATTATTTTATTATGATATAACATATACCTTCATGTTTTACATTTTGCGGGAATATGATAACATTACGGCGGACTACCGCCTTACGAAGCGATGTGATTCGTTCACGCTTTACATAAAATGTGTTAAACATGGTTTTAATAAACATATATGATATATATTAAATAATAATGATAATGGAATGGTAATATATATATATATAATTCAATTTTCTTTCTTTCTTTCCATAGGGAAAAAATGGAAACAATGTTCATGAGTACGTACGACCTACCATCTCCATGAATAGTGTATTTCATTTCCTATCACTAAATTTTATGGATTAATATAAATAAATTTATATTAAATATATATGATATTTAAATAAGGGTTTTAATGATTCATATTATGAAATATTTATCTAATCAATATGAAAAAATAACAAGTCTAAAAGTACTTGAAAAAGTAGGAATTTAACACCCGAAACAATGAAAATAATAAAATATTATTAACATCCGGGTGATAAGATGTTATAAAAGGATAATATATGATATTATAAATTATAATATGGTTCTGGTATAAGTTAATAACATTATTAAATTCATTATTTATGAGGTTAAAAATAATTATACCAAAAGGGATCATAAGGAAAGGGATTTTATCTCAATTTACATTCTATTGAGACTTATTTGTTATTATGCACTAATTCACTTTTATGTGGTGTATATACCACCCCATTGACATGTAATATCATTATTATTTCATTATTTATATTATTTTAAGTTTCAATTTTAATAATTCGTCCCAGTGTATTTGATTTAAAAATCACCAAATAATGAAAGTTATTGTGAAATATCAATTTCTTTTGCGATTATTAACTTTCACTTGAAACAATCACTTTATTGTAATCATTTTTCATTGTAAATTTTATTTCTATTAAATATATATATTATTGTGTGATGGATATTATTATTTCCTAAACTGTATAACATTTTTAAAAATGGGTTTTACATTGAATATTATTTGATTTACCAAGGAAACAATGATAAATCTATATCCTTTACGTAATATGGATATTTGATGAGGCATATTATTCATGAATTAAATGAATTATTTGATATATGTGGAATTATTTTATATTTAAGTGAGGGGTGGGTACCAAAATTTATATATCTGATTTATGCATCGAAAGGTCCCATGAGACAAATTAGGTGACCAAATTAAACTGGTTTCTACATATAATTTTAAACCATCTTATAAATGGTATTGATGGTATAGGTTTGCATGTACCTCATAAGAATTTCCTATATTTAGAATTTAATTATTATTATTATTTATCTATTATATTTTCTCCTTAACATTATCTATGGATTAATTTCATTCCCTATTTATTGATTAAATTCCCCCTTTTTTAGTTATTTACCTAATAATATTGATTATTCTTGATCGAGTTATTTTAATAGCATATGTGTTCAGTTATCAACCTTTAAATGTTGATTATGATTATTTATTTAGGATATATTCCATGTACATAACCCTTAATGATAATTTGATATCACCCTTATTTTTTCCCCATGTCATAAAAATTGATCTTTAAATGAGTTTTCAAGGATGTAATTTAATTTATTTTGTTATGTATTATGTTTTATTTTCTACTACTAATATAATATCATTATAATGTATGTAATATTTTTTTTCAAAATTTATAAATTGTTTGGTCCTTGAGATTTGAATCATATAACTATGCCAATATAATAAACAAAGACACTAGCTCTAGGCTACTAGGGTCTGGGTCATTACAATTGGTATTAAAGGAAGTTTAGTAGAAACCATAGAAACTATATTTAATAAAACATATACTAGGGAGAATAATCCTTAGATAGAATTTGATGACAATAATTGAATAAAATCATAATGTTTGGTAGGGTAGATATTTTATAGGTCTTATTATAAATACATCTTTTTATGAATACTAAAAATGGACATGGTTCTGAAAAAGATGTACCTAGAGGTAATAACTCTGAAAAGGGAACATCAGGCTTAACTCGATTGTAAACTGGTACGTGATTACATGCCTTACTATGCACCTAGTTTGACACTCCTGGGTGAAACACATATAATAGTTCACATTTTCTTTAAAAAATATTATGAAGAATTTGAAAGTAATGATATCCCCAAAGAAACTAAAAATTTTCATTATGAGATAAAAATGCATAAATTTTAATTTATGTTAAGTGTTACACCATATTTGGTACTATACCTTGTGATTAAAATTCACAATTTTACGAGATAATACAATTTATGCTGTTGTTTAGAAATAGTGAATGTAAGGAATAATGGTATCAATACTCATAGATAATGTATATATTTAACAAATGAGGGAACCAGTATGACTAGTATTGGAATAGAGAAAATTATGGCTATATCAGGGAAGCATACTTAGGTTAATAAAATAACCATTCTTATATGGATCAACCTATTCCATAGTGATATTATCTTATGATAGATCACTTTATGTGGTATAATCCCCTATATTTTAGTGGGTCTACAAATCCAATTATAGATGAGTAATGGATTAAGTCTCTAGAAAATATATTTATGGACTTGGTATGTGGTGAAAATGAAAAGGTTACACTTGTGGTGTATTGTCTCAAAGGCGATGATGATCAATGGTGATCGTTGATCTAGAATACTAGAGAGGAATAGAAAATATAACTCAAGGAAGGGAAGGATTTTAAGGGTACATTATTTGATAAATATTTCTATCTTATCAATAAATTTAGTTGAATATAAAGTTATTTATCTTAAAGAAAAAGGAAGAATAAAGTGTCATAGATTATGATGCCACATTTACTAGGTTGGATTGGTATGATATTGATTATATACTCAAAAACGAATGTAAGATTGAACATTTCGTTGAAGGGATTAATCCAAGTATTTAAAGGGAGTTGGTTTGTCAAAATTTTTCATTATATGATGAAATTGTTTTATGCACCATGCAAACAGAGAAGGAATTATCTAAATCTTACATATTCAATGGAAACCAAGAGAAGAAGTGGCTATCTGAGAACCATGAAAAAGGATATTCTTTAAAGATGAATAAGAAAATTAAAATTTTTCCACCTTGTTAAAACTATAGAAATAAGAACCTTGGTAAATGTTTGAAGGGATAGATAGTTTTTTATAAGTGTAGATATATGGGTGAACAAGCTCATGAATGAAAGGGGAAGAAACAAATCAGTGATGTCTAGTGCTACTATTGTAAATAGATGGGGCTCTATGTAAAAAAAATTCCCCAAGCGTAAAGTAAATACAACACATATGAGCCTATATATATTGGGAGATTGTTATAAGTACGGAGATAATGGTCACTGGGCTCATGAATGAAAGTGAAAGAAACAAATCAATAACTTCCAGTGCTATAGTTGTAAATAAATGGGGCTTTATTAAAATTAATTCTCTAATAGTCAAGGGAATCCATCATAGAAGAGACTATGGGGAGAAGTCAAAGATCATAAGATTACTAAAAATAAGGTGGGAGTAACCAATGATGTGGTGGAAAATACATTAATCCTATATTTAAATCTATCCAATGCATTATTTGATTCTGGATCATTGCACTCTTTTATAACTACCAATTTTTCCAATAAAATAAGACATTTACATTTGGATTTAATATGGGAGTTTTCAGTCAAAACTCATAAGGGATGTCTCATTTCAATAAATATGTTCCAGGTAGTCCCCATTATGACACATAAACACGGTTTATCTTTGATCCTAATCATCATACCTATGGTTGAATTTTATATAATCCTTAGTATGAACTAGATATAAAAATGTGATGAAAATATTTATTGCAAGAAGAAGGAAATTATGATTCTTGAATTATATGAATAATTATTTATCTTTAGAGTAGAAGCTTCATCATCTGATTCTTATCTAGATACACACTCAGTATATCTACTGAATGAAATTATTGGGGAATAATAGAAAACAAAATCTCGGTATGAAAAAGGTAATATTAAAATTTAGGATGTACCTATTGTACAAGAATAAATTGATGTATTTCCTAAATAATTACATGGAAATCCCCCAGATCATAAAGTTAAAATTTCTATTGATTTAATCCTTGATGAAATTGAAATATTAAAGACTCCCTATAGAATGGTCACTGTGGAATTTGTGGAGTTTAAGAAATAACTAAAGGATTTGGGTAATAAGGGACCAACTCAACCTAGTGTTTCATCACATGGAGCCCTTGTTCTCTTTATTAAGAAATAAGATATATCCATGAGGCTGTGTATTGGTTATAGGGAAATAAATTATATTATGAAAAAGACCAAGTATCATCTTCCTCTCATTGATTACATATATGATCAACTCTATAGAGCCCAATATTTCTCATATATTGATCTTCATTCTGGGTTTCACCAATTGTGAGTAAAAAAGGAAGAAATTTTGAATATAAATTTTCAGATGAGGTATGGACATTATGAGTTTACAGTAATTCCATTTGGATTAACTAATGTACCCTCTATTATTATGGATATACTGAAAAGAGTATTAAAGGAATATGTTGACAATTTTATTATGGTATCCATTGATGATATTTTTGTATAATATAAAAGCTATGAGGACAATGAGAATCACCTATAGATCATTAATAAGACTCTTAAAAGGAAATAAATATATGGGAAATTTAGTAAGTATGATTTATGGCTTTGGGATGTTTATTTTATTGGCTATACTATCTCCAAAAATGAAATATCTATTGATCCTACAAAGAAAAATGTAGTTAGAGAATGGACTAAACCAACGAACATAAATGTGGTATATAGTTTCATTGGTTTATTTGATTAATATTAACAATTAATTCAGAATTTTCATGATTGGTTAACCCTTTAACCAATATTACACGTAAATGGGGTAAGTTTGTTTAGAAAAATAAATGTGAATAATATTTTGTTGAACTAAATAAGAGATTGGTAAATGCTTCGATTTTGACTCTACCATATGGAAGTGACGGGTTTATGATATATAGTGATGAATCAAAGAAGGGACTTGGTTTTTTTCTAATGAAAAATGATAATTTTACTGCATATGTATCAAGGAAATTGAAGATTCATGAACAAAACTACCCATCCCATGATCTTTAGTTGGTATCTGTGATATTTTCATTGAAGATATGGAGATGTTATTTTTGTGGTGAGATATGTGATATATAAAAGGTTCATAAGTTCTTGAAATACATATTTTGATAGAAATATCTCAATATGAGACAAAGGTGATGGATCAAGCTACTGATGAATTATGATTGATTAATAAAATACCACCTAGGGAAAGAAAACAAGGTAGAAGATGTATTGATTAATAAAGATCATGGAATTATGACCCAAATGAAGAGTAAGAGTGAACCTATGTTCATGGATATAGTAAATACAAACATTATAATTACTGAGGAATTGGAGACATCAATAATGTTTCATATGATTGAAAAAACTTATTTATTAGAGAATATAAAGAATTCTCAATCTGATGATGAGAAAATTCAGAAGAAAATTAAATCTGTGAGTGATGGGAAATTATAATATTTGTGTTGTAAAGATAGTGTGCTAAATTTTTTAAAATGATTATTTGTTCCATCAATACCAGATCTAAAAAGGGAACCGTTGGATGATTCTCATAACTCAAATTTCTCTATACACCATGGCAGCACAAAAATGTGTAGGGATTTGAGGGAACATTTTTGGTTCGATAACATGAAGTGGTAAATTACTGATTATGTATCCAGATGTTTTCTTTCTCAATATGTAAATTTTTTGAGAAAAAAATTCTAAAGGATCCATGCAGCCTCTTCCTATTCCTATGTGGAAATGGGATGACATTATTATGGACATTGTCTTAGGACTTCCAATGAATCCTAGAAAGAAAGTTGCAATATGGGTTACAATTGATCACCTAACCAAATCTATAAATTTCCTTGCTATAAGAGAATATTTACCTATTAATAAACTCACAATTCTCTAAATTAATGAAGTTATAAGACTTCATGGCTCACCTCTATCAAATTTTTCAAAACGAGATCCCCACTTTGCATCAAAATTCTAGAAGAGTCTTTAGAAGGCTCTTGATATTGCTTTTCATTTGAGCACTGCCTACCATCACCAAATTGATGGATATTATAAAAGAACAATTCAAACAATATAATTTATGTTGAGGACCTAATTACATGAATTTCAAGGTATGTGGGATCAGTACTTACCTTAGTTAGGGTTTTCCTATAACAATAGTTTCCATTTAAGTATTCAAATGGCTCTTTATGAAGCATTATATGGAATGGGATTTCGTACTCCAAATTTTGGGATGAATTTAGTAAAAGGGATATTATAAGACCAAATATTATTGAAGATATAATAATGATAGAAAATTATATTCAAGATCACGTTAATTAATCTCAAAGAAGACAAAATATTTATGTTGATAATCAGACGAAATATTTGGAATTACAAGTGGGAGATCAAGTTTTACTAAAAATATTTCAATAGAAAGGTTTTAAAATGTTTGATAGGAAAGGGAAACTAATCTCTAAGTAAATCTTACATTTTGTAATTATTTAAATAATTATAGTTTTTATATCATTTAGAAATGCACTGAAACCTCTTAAAAGTACATTATGTGTTCCATATATCATTACTAAGGAAGTTCATACCAGACACAATGTATGTGCTCACCTCTGATGAAATAGAGTTAGAAACTGGTCTATCATACTATGAATAACCCGTTCGGATTTTGGATAAAAAAGATCAGGTATTGAGGAATCAGGCGACACATCTGGTAAATGTACTCTAGAAAAATCACAAAAAGGATGAAACAACACAGGAATAAGAGGATATTATAAAGAAGAACTGCACTTATCTGTTTAAAAGGAAATATCTATTAAATTTAAAGGATGAAATTTTTTAGGAGTTAAAAATGTAACTCCCTTATAAATTATAATATTTTCCTTTTAGAATAAATATAATTTTATTGATATCTTTATATACACAAAAAATTACTCTCTTAGATAGATTTCACTACACTCAACATCGAGTTTTAGTGAATACTATTAATATGATCATTTAAAATGACTAATAAATTGGTGTTTATGAATATTAATTACTAACTTAAGAAAATATATGGTTTAATTCAGTGGTTACCAATTAATTAGAAATGAATATTAAAACTAATTGAATATAAAGGAGATGTTTTTATAAAAAACTATTTTTATGATCCAAATGTGTTTTATCTTAATAAATTAAACAAATTAATATTACTGGATGATATAAATAAAATTTATATATCATATATTCCAAAAATATTTTTGATATTCATACAATATATTTTATAGGATATGATAAGAACAAATCCAATTTTATGCATAAAAGCTGTATTTTTCTAAATCCATTTTACTACCTTTTATTAGAACACCTGTTTTAGAACTAGATTTTAAAACTTTTATAAATTTTATTTTAAAAAATAACCATTATTTTTAAAATAATTATATAAAAATTATCTTAAGTTATGTTTTTGGTATTTTTCTGAGAAGTTTCATTTTTTGATGAATAGGGAAAAATACTAGATTTTAATTGAAAACTACTTTTTCATCTAAACATTTTATAATATTAAATTTAATTTTAATTGGGTTTAAAGACAAAAATAGGAAAATAATACATATATTAATACAATTTAGTTTATTTTAATCATTTTTATATTGAATTTAAATATAAAAACCAAATAAAGTTTTGAACATTTTCACTTTTAAAACCAGTGTTCTTGACACATGCGTGGGATTAATTTTAAATTAATTTCTTCCAATTATATGATTTTAATTTGTAAAAAGGGAATATATATTTGAATCATAATAATTTATAATTTATAATATGTTCAACTTATCTTTTTACCAAAATGATCAGTGAAAGTAATTAAAATTAATTATAGAGATTAAGAGAAAAATGAGTTTACCAAGGAACTAGACGTTAAAATTAAGAGGTAAAATGACCTATTAACTTATAAAAACAACTTTTATAGACATATATAGAACTTATTACTTATATTATAAAGTTTTGTTAATTATTGGTGTAACATCTCAGTTTTTTTTTAAAAAATAAATTGAAATGAATGAAACTTTTTTTAAGTAGATATTTATAACTGGCCTTTAAACATAATTTTTCCACTACTCTGTTTTGAATTTCAAAAAACTATCATCTACAATTGTGTTCTGTAAGTTATTTGGAGTCTGATGAAACCAACTTGTTTTTTGGTGAATAGTAACAAAACCTTATGAATAGTAATATGAATAGTAATATGACCATAATGACTAGTAAATTTTATTATTATTTTATTTTCTTAAGTGTTTAAGATAATAATATCTTGGTTAATTTTTCATCGTGATATAAATGTTGTTATAGAATTAGAGTTGTTAATTTTTGAATTAAGTATGCTTTTATTTAAAAATTAAATTAATAATATTTAGAAATTTATCTTCAAAAAAATGGACTTCATTTTTGAATTCTACACATCAAAAAATGGTTGGGGTAAATTTTTGGGATTTTTCTAAAATTCTCTAATTTTCGATGAATAATGAAATATGATAAAATACCGTATAATAAAATTATCAGTAAAATTCACTATTTATGACATCATAAGTGATGCAAGGACACTTGGTTAAAAATTACATGATATTAGTTCTATTTTAGGCCACATGAACTAAGACTATTCATAATATTGGGAAAAAATATTATAATAATGATTAAAATAATGAAAAATACCCCCTCTCATCCACTATAAATACCACCCTCACTCCCCTCTCCTTCCCACACCTCTCAAGCCTTAATCCATGCCTCATTTATGCCCAATAATCATCCCAAGGCTCTTCCCCATGTCCTAGAGCTTTTGGTCTCACCAAAAGACCAAAACCAAATCCCTTAAGAAGGATCTCAAGGAGAAGAGATCAAGAGGTAAACATCCTCTTTTATTTTCTTTCTTTTATTTCATTTTATGTTATTCTCTTCCTTTCACTTTTAATTATGTTGGGATATTTCATTCCATATCCCAACTTACTATCCATATTATGTATGAGTGATGAGATATTCCCATTCTCTCATAAAACCTTTTTTATGAAATTTTAAGAGATGTCGTTAGGCTGCCAAATTTTCGTGAGAAATTTTTCAAGTTTTATTTTATTTCATGATTAATTTTTCTTCTTTCCTCACCCCCTCTTATACAAGAGGAATGAAATCTCCAGAATCATGTATATTCTGGATTTTCTCATGTTCATGGAAAATTCATCATCATTGTTCTCCTCCTCTCCCACTTATTCAAGGAATTAAAACATTGTTCGTGATGTGTTGAATTACCGACATCGTGGACGATGTGATTTCAATTTTCATTAACTCTTTCAAATATGGTCATGAAACCATTTTTATGGATGAACCAGGTTTTATCCCTGGTTCTGTAATTCTTTTATACACATGGTTTTAATTTATAAAATGAAATGAGGTCGTTTTTATCAAAGAACCACCAAAATCATCTAAACGAACATCATTAATGTTCTAACTTATGAATCATAATCATGTAAGAATTCAAAATGATAAATGGTATAATTTATGTTACTAGATATATGTAAATACTACTCTATTACAATTCTGGAATTTCACTGCCAATTGACAAGAACATCTATCATGCACCAAACATGGAAATCATGTAAAGAACTCACCAAAAAACAGTGCAAGAGGAAAAATACTAACAATTAAAGGGTGAAATGATGTTATTAAATGATCATATAATATTTTATAAACTTGAAAATTTTTCTGTAAAATATTAATAACACTCTTTTAACCATTATACATGAGGTTGAAATATGTTTTTAGTAAGACAAACCCGAGGTTAGATAATTCTTAACCCGATTTCCATTCTTTGGGTTGACCTTCTACTTCATTATTTATGTTCTATTTAATTTTTTTTGTGATGGGTTCTGTTTATATTATGTTTTATTATGTGTATTTATAGTATATATACATACTCCATCAACTCTATTAAGTCTCTCTTCAATTGTATGATATTTATAAGGGACTTTTCTTTAAAAATCCTCTTTTTAAATTCGATTTTACGAAATTCCAAAGCAATGTTTTTATAGAACTATTCATGTGGTATGATTATGTTTTAGTTCTTGGGAATTACTTATAATGAAGGGTGGGACCTATATCTCCCTCCATTGCATTGAGTATGAGTAAGTTGGAGGTCGGTCGTGTGGTTACTCCAAGTGTAACTACGATGGTTACACAGATTAAGGTAGCCGTGAGGGTTACAAATTATAAGGTATCCAAGAATGGTTACATGATTATGAAAGTAATGCCTCAAGATAACTTTATGATTATATTTATTTTCTCATGTTTTGTGTGTATTTTTTTTTTAAATCTCATGTTTTACAAAGTAAGTATATTTGGGTGATAGGAATGTCTTTTGAAAGAGATTTCATATGTTACAAGTATTCTTGGACTAATGTGTTTTTTATATCCCTTGCTGAGCTTTTTGTGATCATCTCAAGTTTTAAAATTATTTTCACAAGTTATAAGGCTGTTTAATAAAGTGAAGAAATCCAAGTTAAATGTTTGAATATCTATCAAATAAATCATGTTTTATTTGGATTGTTTTAAATTTTGGAAGGAATGAGTACTATTTTTATGGTATCCACTCTGTAATAATGTGTAATGTTATAAATGTATTGTCCTAATTATCTAAAGATATAAACTTGAAAATATCCTCAATGTCAAAGGAATTGTTTTATTGAATAAATTAAAGATTATGTATGTAATAAGGCTGTGTCCTTATAGTTGGTATCAGATGAAAGGTTTAGACAACTTTAGGGATTAGGATTTTTTGTTAAACTTATGGTTAGTCTGTATGTCTATTCTTTTAGTTAAATCCTTGTTTTATTACTTTTCATATTAAGGAAAGTTTGTTACAAATGGAAGAAGGAGGATCTCAAATGAAATTCCTATCTATTCCTGATGACTTGCTTGCAATAATTATTACAAAGTCATGTCCAAATTACATTGAAACATTTTCTAACAAACAACTCACTTGCAAGCAATTTTTTGAGATATCAAACACCTCCACTATACCTCAATACCATCGTGGATCATGAGTTGTATTTAATCAAATTTTATTTTCTCAATATTCTCATATTTTCAAAAAAGGTAACTATTATCATTGAATTTTCAAATATTTTACCTTATCAAGAGATTCTGAAGCATATTATGATTTTAAAAGAGGTGCTGAAGAAGGATACCCTTGCACAACCTATTTATATTTTCTTTTACAATATAATCTTTCAGCACATATTTATGGTATTTTAAAAGGACCATTGATTGAAAGTTTCAACTCAAACTCAGTTCGACTATTTTATAAAAATCAGGTTTTATCAGATATTTTGAAATTATATGTCATACATGGTTATTTTCCAAAACTATTTTTCTGTGAACACCCATATGACCAAAGTTGTACAAGGTGTATTTGGATAGAGGAAGAAAATGATTTTGAAGGATCTCAAAATCATTGTTTCAATGCATGGACCTTCTATTTACGTGAACAAGATGATGACGAGACTAGGTGGACACCATGATCAAGGTACCCTCACTTGTTTAATAAGTAAATCAAAATTTCAAGGACGCAATTTCCGAAAGGTGGGGATAATGTAACATCCCGGTTTAAAAAAATATTGAACTTAATGAAACTTTGTTTTAAGTAGATATTTATAACTATCCTTTAAACATAATTTTTCCACTACTCTATTTTTAATTTCAAGAAATTGTCATCTACAATTGTGTTCAGTAAGTTATTTGGAGTCTGATGAAACCAACTTGTTTTTTTGGTTAATAGTAACACACCCTTAAGAATAGTAATACGAATAGTAATATGACCCTAATGAATTCTAATTTTTTTTATTTTCTTAAGGCTTTAAGATAATAACATCTTGGTTAATTTTTCATCATGATATAGAAGTTGTTATAGAATTAGAGTTGTTAATTTTTGAATTAAGTTTGATTTTATTTAAAAATTAAATTAATAGTATTTAGAAATTTATTTTCAATAAATTGAAATCATTTTTGAATTTTAAACATCAAAAAATTGTTGGAGTAAATTTTTGGTATTTTTCTGAAATTCTTTAATTTTTGATGAATAGTGAAATACGATAAAATACCGTATAATCAAATTATCAGTAAAATTCACTATTTATGACATCATAAGTGATGCATGGACACTTTTTTCGAACTCAAATTCCATTATTACTTTTTTAGGTCACATGAAATAAGACTATTCATAATCTTGGGCAAAAATATTATAATAATGAGTAAAATAATGAAAAATAACCCCTCTCCTCCACTATAAATACCACCCTCACTCCCCTCTTCTTCCCACACCTCTCAAGCCATGATACATTCCTAATTTCTGACCAATACTCCTCACAAGGATCTTCTCCGCGTCCTAGAGCTTATGGTCTCAGCAAAAGACCAAAACCGAAGCCCTTAAGAAAGATCTCAAGGAGAAGAGATCAAGAGGTAAACATCCTCTTTTATTTTCTTTATTTTCATTCATTTTATTTTATTCTCTTCCTTTCCCATTTAATTGTGTTGGTATATTTCATTCCATATCCCCCATTACTGTCCATATTATATATTAGTGATGATATATTCCATTTCTCTCATCAAACCTTTTTTTATGAAATTTTAAGAGACGTCGTTAGGCTGCCGAATTCTCATGAGAAATTTCTCAAGTTTTCTTTTATTTCATGATTCATTTTTCTTCTTTCCTCACCTCATATTATCCAAGAGGACTGAAATATATAGAATCATGTATATTCTGGATTTTATCATGTTCATGGAAAATTCATCATCATTGTTCTCCTCTTCTCCCACTTATCCAAGGAATTAAAACATTGTCCGTGATGTGTCGAATTACCGACATCATGGATGATGTGATTTCAATTTTCATTGACTATTTCAAGTATGTTCATGAAACCATTTTTATTGTTGAACCAGGTTATAATATATGTATTATGTCTCATCCTTGGTTCTATAATTATTTATTATACATGTTTTAATTTATAAAACGAAATGAGGTTTTTTTTATCAAAGAAAAACTAAAATGAACTAAATGAACATCATTAATGTTCTAACTTATGAATAATCCTCATGTAAGAATTCAAAATTATAAATGGTGTAATTTATGTTACTGGATATATGTAAATACTACTCCATTACAATTCTAAAAATTTCACTTCCAATCGACAAGAACATCCATTCTGAACCAAACTTGGAAATCATGTAAATAACTACCCAAAAATAGTACAAGAGGCAAAATACTAAAACTTAATGGGTAAAATAATGTTATGAAATGATAATATAAGATGTTATAAACATGAAAATGTTTAGGTAAAATATTAATAACACTCTTTTAACCATTATACATGAGGTTTAAACAAGTTAGAATTAACACAAACCTGAGGTAATGGAATTCTTAACCCGATTTCCATTCTTTGGGTTAACCTTCTACTTCATTATTTATGTGATATTTAAATTCTTTATGTGATAGGTTCTATTTATATTATGTTTTATCATGTTTATTTTTAGTACATATACTTACTCCATCAACTCTATTAAGTATCTCTTCAATTGTATGATATTTATAAGACTTTTCTTTAAAAATCCTCTTTTTAAATTCAGTTTTACAAAATTCTGAATCAATGTTTTCTATGGAATTATTCATGTTGTATGATTATATTTTGGTTCTTGGGAATTATTTATGATTAAGGGTGGGAAATATATCTCCATCTATTTCATTGGTTATGAGTAAGTTGGAGGTCAGTTGTATGGTTTCTCCAAGTGTAACTGCGATGGTTACACAAAGTAAGGTAGCCGTGAGGGTTACAAATTATAAGGTAGCCAAGAATGGTTACATGATTATGTAAGTAATGCCCTAAGATACATTTATGATTATATTTATGTTCTCATTTTTTGTGTGTATGTTTTTTTTAAATCTCATGTTTTAAAAAGTAAGTATATATGGGTGACATGCATTTATTTTGAAAGTGATTTCATATGTTACAAGTATTCTTGGACTAATGTGTTTTTTTATATCCATCACTGAGCTTTTTGTTCACATCCGAAGTTTTAAAATTATTTTTACAGGTTATAAAGATGTTTAATAATGTGAAAGAATCCAAGTTAAATGTTTGAAGATCTATCAATGAAATCATGTTTTATTTGGAAAGTTTTAAATTTTGGAAGGAATGAGTACTGCTTTTATAGTATCCACTCTGTAATAATGTGTAATGTTATGAATTTATTGTCCTAATTCTCTAAATTTATAAAATTGAAAAGATCCTCAATTTAAAGGGAATTGTTTTCTGGAATAAATTAAAGATTATGTATGTAATAAGGTTGGGTCCTTATAATTGGGTCCAATTGAAATGGAAAAAACATGGTTGAAATTCCCTCTTTTAGATATTTACATGTTTTCCACTCATCCCACTTATAAAAGGCCCATCCCCTTTGATTAAACCTTTAAAACCACTTTTATTTGGGAAATAACTGCCCATATCATTCCCCAACTCCCCTAAAATGATCCTATAATCTTTATCTTATGAATAAATCCAAATTAAGGTGGTATTAGTGAAAACATAAGAAGGATATCCAATGAAGAGGTAATGTTTTTCTAAAAAAGTTTTTATTTCATTTAATTCTCCACCTCCTTAAATTATTTTTATATCATGAATATATAATAAAATAATTATATTAAATATAATTACAAAATTTTATGTTATGTTTACAACCAAAAAATTCACACACATCCATAAAATGGGTTACAAAATAATCATTTGTGTATACGACGAACTACCAGATCACGAACCGATGTCCATTTTTCTATTACCACCATTTAAAGCTAGGAATAATGATGGAAATAGTATTTATATATTATATATAAGATATTCAGTTTTAATATATGCTTATATAATTATTATATAACACATAACACCATGATTTCCATTTTATGTGAATACGATAATGTCATTCATGTGTACGACAGACTATCGCCTCATGAAGTGATGAGATTCGTTCAAGCTTTACATAAAATGTATTAAGGATGGTTTTAATAAAAATATGTTATATATATGACATAATAATGATAGTATAATTATATTATATATATATATATATATATAATTTACTTTATTTCTTTTAATACTACAGGAAAATGGAAACAACATTCATGCGTACATACGACCCACCATCTCCATGAACTGTGTATTTAATTTCCTATCACCAAATTTCATTTATTAATATAAATACATAAATAATAAATATTTATGATATTTAAATCATGTTTTAAATTTCTGAGATGATGAAATCATTATCTAAGTAAGCAGAACAGAAAAATAACAAGTCAAAAGAAACTCAAAAAATATGGTAATTAACACCCAAAATAATGAAAGATTGTTAATAGAAAGGTGATAATATGTTATAAATGATCATATATTTTTATATAAATATTAATATGTCTCTATTATATAATAATAACATTATTAAAATAACTATACAAGAGGCTAAATGAAATTCAACCAAAAGGGAGTGTAAGGTTTGTGATTTAATCTCAATTTATACTCCATTGAGACTTATTTTTTATTATGAACCAATTCAATTTTACCTTGTGTATATAATTCACCTTTAAAATTTAATAATATTAATAATTAATTCTTTATGGAATTTTATGTTTCAATTTGAATCATTTCATTCAATGCGATTATATTTGAAAATAACCAAGTGATGAATGTTATCATTAAATCTCACTTTATTTAATGATTGTTAACTTTATATTGAAACAATAACTTTATTGTAACAATTTTTCATTAGAAATTATATTTCTATTAAATATCCATATTCTTGGGTGATGTATATGGTTATTTCCAAAACCATATACCATTTTATATACAATGTTTACTTTTAATGTAATTTTATTAACTGGGGAGATAATGATAAATTCGCATCCTTTAATCAATAAGGATATTTGATTGGGAATATTCTTCATGAATTAAATAAATTATATAATATATAAGGAATTATATAGACTATTAGTTTTGGGTGGGGACAGAATTTATATATCCCCTTGATACATAGACATGTCTCATAAAAAAAATCAGTTTGACAAATTAAACAGGGTTTTACCTTCAGTTTTAAACCATATTGTGATAGGTATTGATGATATAGGTGTTCATATTCCTCAGAAAAGGCATCTAATAGATAAGAATTTCATTCATTGAGAATTAATTTATTATTATTATTTATCCATGATATTTTATCTTTGACATTACCTATGAATGCATTTAATTCATAATTTATTTATTAAATGGAACGTGTTTTAGTTATTTACCTTACCATATTGATTATGAATTACCCATTTATTTAAATGAAATGTGTGTTCAGTTATAAATATTTTCATGTTTATTTCTCTTGTTTATTCATGATATATTTCATTGTATATAACCCTTACTGAGCATTTTATCTCACCCCTATTTTGTTTCCTTTCCTCATGTTATGACGAAGAGATATTTGAATGAGTTTTCAAAGATGAAAATTATTATCTTTTTTTATGTATTATGTATTATTTTATATTCCCAAAGTAATATCAATGTCATATATGAAATCTAGTTGTCCAAAACTATTAAACTTTTTGGTCATTTGGGATTTAAATCTTATATCTATTCTATTTTAATAAAGTTAGGCACCAGCTTTGAGCTACTGGGGTCAGGGTCATTATAATTATGTTATAGAGAGAGAATTTAGTATCCTATGGGTCTCTTTATATACAACCCCATGAGTGGAACTACCATACACATGACTTACATCTTGAAACTTTGGTCTATTCACTGAAGTGTTAGAGACACTATCTCTTTGGTGAGAGATTTTTTATAGACGAACTACAAAAGACTTATATAAATATTCACTTAGAGGGTCCAAAATTGGAGGTAGAGGAATTTGGTTGAGTATGTATATATTTTCAATTTTGATAGTGACTCTAGACCATGTAATTGTGAATTCATTTTATATTATATTAGTAGTAAGATGCATGCTTAGTATGAGCTTATTGAGAAGACTTCAGAGGAGTAATAAAACTTTTTGAGCTTATTTGATGATTGGAGGATGGATACTTCCAAAGACCAGGGATTTGTGACTTATACTCCTTTGGTCATCACATACTCACTTGTGGAATAGGTGAAGACTAGAAATGAGTGAGACCCGGAGTGTGTTGTGATGGGAGAATAGTTGGATAGTGATGATATGATATTTGGGTGGTTGATAGAAAATGATGATGTAATGTTGGAACATGGGAGAGTAATGGTCCCTACTTCCATCAGAGGGGATATTATGATAGAATATCATGACTCTAGATTGGTATTACATTCTGGTATGACCAAGATGTATAATCAATTTAGATGCCTGTTCTGCTATATAGGGATGAAGAGTGATGTTTCCCATTTCTTCTCCCAAAGTCTTACCTACCAAAGGGTAAAGTCCAAGCACTAAAGACCAGGTGGTTTGATTTAGACACTTTATATTACCATATGGTAGTGGGAAGACATCATTATGAACTTTGTGATGGGGTTTCCTGGGACACCAAGTATTTATGAATCATTCTAGGAAATTTTTGATCAACTAATGAAGATTACTCAATTTTTAGAGATCAGAGAGGCTCATTTATTGGAGTTGTAGGAAATATTTAGGTCCATGAGATCGTACATATGCATAGAGTTCCCTTTAGAATTGTTTCAGATAAAAATGAATGTTTTACATGAACGTTTTGTTAGGTCTTTTATAATGCCTTATGAGAACCACTGATGCTGACTATGGCATACCATCCTCATAAATATAAACAATTAGAGTGCACAATATGCATATTGAAGGATATTCTTCGGGCTTGTATCTTGAACTTAAAAGGATTATGGGATGATAACCTATCATTGTTTGTGTTTTAATAGAAAACATTACCATGATTCGACTTAGATGACAAATTATGAATCTCTTTATGGAAGGATGTGTTTTTAAATACTCTATTGGGATGAGGTAGGTGAGGTAGTGGTTGTGGGACCTAGCATGGTTCAGGAGACCACTGAGTGAGTGTAGTTGATTTAGAAGAGGTTGATCACCACTCATAGAATACAAATATGTTATGCTGATCATAGGGGTATTAACTTGGAGTTTTTTATGGCCAATAATGTTTTCTTAAGAGTTAATCCTTTGTTAGGGAATCAACATCTAAGGAAGCAGAACAAGCTGACACCACATTTTTTGGACCCTTTGAGATCACTGAGAGGATATTGGAATTGGTGTTCAATATGCATCTTCCTTCTTACTACTTAGGTATGAATTACATGTTTCATGTCTCATAGCTCGATATATACCTGGATGATCCTACACATGTTACTAACTTGAGGATTTTGAGTGGGATCCTGATGCATCTTACAAATAACTACTATTGTGTGCTATATATTGGAGTGAGAAAGTACTTTGAGGGAAGATGGTACAAATTTTTTAGATTTAGTGGTAGTATGTATGGATATAGGAAGATACTTGGGAGTTATAGGTAGATGTTTGAGCTCAGTGGCCAAAATTGTTTGAGTAGTAACCCTAGATATGCTTCTCAACGATGAGAAATCATTAAGAGGGGGAGAATTATAAAGCCTTGAAATTATTATTCCTTAATGAATGTATTTTTTATCTCATTGTTTTCATCTTGGACCTTATTTTTTACTATGTTTTAATGGATTTGAGAAGGTAAATAAGGATTTAGAAGTGTTTTGGAAATATTTATAACAAAAATAGGGTAGATACACCGTAGCCAGTATGACCATGCCTCAATAGAGGTGGTTGCACTACAACGAATCTAGCTATTATATGGTAATATTGGGGAGTCTATGATACAAAAAAGAAGAATGAGGTTGTGTAATGGAATTGATGGTGGTGTGGATCCTGTATCTTATCCATCACCATGAATGTATGTATTGATAAAGCAACATTATAGTTTCTTAGACAATACTATAAGACGATTCTTTGCAGCAGTTACATAAGGTCTAACCGGTCTTTGATCTTTGGATGTAAATGACTTCAAAAGGATATTACAAAATCATGTTAGGGGAATAAACTCATAATTTAATATGGGTATGTTAATGAGGATTTATTATGGGTTTTCTATGTGGATGGAACCTCTGGAGCCCCCCTGAAAATACCTATCCACCTCCTTCATTCGAGAAGATTCAAGGAGCACTAAAAGGCTAAATATGAAATTCCACACTATAAGAAACCCCATTATTATACATATGATAAAACTAGACTTATTCTATTATACATGACTCTACCTTTATTCTGTGGTGGTCACCTTTATACTATATCACTATCCCCTTGTAATGTATATGAAACACCCCTACACCATGGTGTACACTCTTTCACCATGGTGGCCTACTTCCTAAATAGCACTATACCATAGTGTGTCTTCCTTCACTATGGTGATTGAGTCTAGTACACTTCCACATCACCGCGTCCGACCTTGAACCATGGATCCTCATCTATAGAATGTCCTCAAATAGAGATTAAGGTTTATCTAATGGAATCCTTAGCTAAGAAAGGGATATACCCTTTAGTCTTCTTACTCACATTACTCTAGACCCTTTGACACGATGGTTTGGAATTGGTTCTATGAGTCTTTGGTGTGTGATCATGTTCCAATTTGTGTTATGATGTGGTATGGTGATGAAAACTCTGAAAAAAATATGAATTTGATATTGACAACCATGAGGTATGAAGTTTATTACCTTATTGTGCTCTTGTTACACATGTTTCCACTATACGATTATTATGTTGGAATATTGATGTTCATGCTTGACTTTAGATCACATATGGGTGGGTGTGTATCCTATTATGTCATATGAATTTTCTTCCATGATAATTTTTTAGATATATTAATTTCATGATGATTTTTGACTCACATGTTTTATATATTATGATTCTATATTTCTCATGATGTGTGCTGTGGTTATTATCATGCTACGCCTTCTCATGATTTTCTTTAGAGGATTGGTATGTTGTAAGAATGATAGATGACTGTTGAAGTATGATTAGTCCAAGAGAGGTGTACACATAGTGTAAAATGATGATGGTTGTGGTGAATGATATCCTTATCACCTTGACTCTTCTTGAAGCCTTTTAGTTTTTGAGTAGACCACTTATACTTGATGCATTGTGAATTTTGATTATTACTCAATGCCTTGTGGATTCTAAAAAAGTTACTGATGATCAATGCCTTTTGGATTCTAAGTATTACTAAATTTCTTGTGGATTTGAAGTAGGATAATAACTTGATGAATTATAGATTCTTAGTGACACACAAATAACCATGAGGAAAGTTCTGGTCTCTTACTGACATACTCTACATTTTTTAGTAGGGAGACGAATCAAGCATGATTGGGGGTTTGTGGTATATTGGTTTGTTCATGAATTCCATTTTGTATTTAATGTTTATTTTTATTATGAATTGATTATTATTATGAAATAAAATTTTTTACTTGATAACACCAGGTTAAGGATGCATTGGTGGTGTCTTATGAAGTCTTGTACTCACACCCTACTCATATAATTAGTGCTCTTCTAGATTTTATAAGTGATTTAGAGAAGGGAAAGGGCCCTATAGTAGACTATTGAGATAAGAAGAATGTGGATGGTGGCATACCGGAATGGAAAATGGTAGACTCATAATTATTTATTTATTTTACCACCACTTATTACTATAGATGGAGTACTGCTTTGGGAGCCCATTTATTTATCTAACATGTATTCCATTGTCTTTTATACTTTATTACTCTGTTTATTTATCTATAATAATTATTTTTTATTTATTATTTTTCTATGTATTGATACAGATGTTATCATATACCTACTATCAGACTTATAACATGACTTCTACTCATCAACCTCTTCATACTGGGAGGTCCGCATTAGGTTAGGCAGCACTTTGGATTAGACCTAGTGGTTTGGGTCAGGATATTACAAAAATATTTTATGGTTATTATTAATTAAGCTACCTAGTCCCATTTAAGATTTGAGGATAGAATAATACATGGTTTTTACACATTCTTATCCATGGGGACACTTAGTGGCCCCCTCAAAGGTTTTATGGTCAGGGATTACACATCCACTATGCAATTTATTTTGGAAGAAAAATAGTTTGAGCATTTCCTATTTCATGTAACATGTAGAAGACATAGTGTTAGATTGATGTTGATTATGATACAATGTTAAGGATACTTCTCACCCCATTCTTGGTGTCAAGGGATTGGGCATGAGAGTCCCTGACACCATCTATACATATGGATTCATCAAAAGTAATACAAGATTGAATATATGTAAGACCCATGAGCAATCAAATTTCATGAAACTATTTTTGATGGAAGAAGGAATCAAATGCCCCCAGATGTTTGGTTATAACAACTTAGTAGTTGTGAAAAATTATAGAGTTGTGTAAACCATGTTCTTAAGGTTAGGTATAATTCCTGGATGTATAAGGTATATGTTTCACATATGTTCGGTGTTGCATAAACTATAGAGGTGCTGGAGATTCTGTCTCTTGTAAGAAATATGTCCTTCATTGATGAATTTTATAAAAAATCATATCAAACATAAGATGATATTATTAAGGACCTATGTTATGTATTTCACACAAGTTTCTTACCCATGGGAATACATGGGAGTCTCTGGAAATGTGAATTCATGGAAGAAGGAGTTAAATGAGATAATATCTCGATCCTTTAATTTCCAAAGGTTCATAAAAAATGAGGCTGATGATCTTTTTATTGACATTTTAGCTTATGTAAGGTGCTGGATCATTAAAATTTAGTAGGCTCATGTAGCTTGAGAGTTTCAATAGTGCCATGAATTTTCTTCATACAACTTCTAGTTTCATGAACCTATGGACTTTAATTTTTAAAGGAGTTTTTTAATGTCCATGAAACTTTTGGTTTGTGTGGTGTTCCTTTTGACACACATTCATAACTCGAGTTTTGAAAATTTAAAGGATTTGAATGAACTAATGAAAAGTAATAGGAAATGCTTTTATTTACTCTATAATTCCATCCAATATATATTTTCTCCTTAAATCACATCTTAGTGTCATAGATGCACTTTTTTAGTGCTAACCGTATTCATGAACTACAAATCATCTTTCTTTCCTTGAATATAATTGAACTAGTGTTCTTATGTAGTGGAGGGACATGTGATCCTATTTAATTACATATGACACACACTTATCATAGGATATGATTTCATGGTGTGTTAATGATAGTGGTATGGTTTCTCAAACCATGAAATATGAAGTCCATCAATGATAATCTATATTGTATATGGTAGTGAAATCACCTGACACATGATATTCTCATATAATTAAAAATTATATAGACACAATGTAATAAAATCATGATTTTAATAGATATAATACACTATAAACTACTTTATTATACTATAAAATATAGTGTTATATATATATATCATATATAATGGATTTATGGAATACCTACTCCTTTAAATATCACACTCAGTTTTGGAATCACTACCATGGTTATATTAAAGAGAAGATCTTACCATATTTATATCAATAAAGATATTTATATTATTTTAAACTAAAACCCATAGATATATATATCACACCTGTTTATAAGGTAAAATGACCAAATATAAATTTATAGGAAATGGTTAAAGGGCTATAGAGATTCTTGAATTAGTTCATACAGATATGTATATACCTTTTCCTATTGATTCCATGGGTATATATTCTTACACTATAACTTTTACTAATGAATTTTGTATATATGGTTTTTTAATTAATTAGATATATTTATCATTAATTCAAAATATTTGATGAATACAAGAGTGAATTTGAGAATCAACTTGGTATGAATACAAAAAACATTACATAGATCATATCAAAGAGTATCTTAACTAAGAGTTCATTGATTATCTAAAGGAGTCTGGGATACTCTCTCAACACAATCTTCCTTATACTTCATGTTTGAATGGTGTAAGTGAAAGGATGAACCACACCTTCTTAGACATGGTGATATTAGTGATGAGTCATGATATTCTTCCATAATCCTTTTATAGATATGAATTATAAATTATAGCACACATAAAGAATTGAGTTCAAGTAAAATGGTAAACAGTATCACATATTAATTTTAATATGGGAGTAATCACATTTTTTCACATATAAAAGTATGGGGATATGAAGAATTTTTTATGGTTGTATCTTTCAAAAAACTTACGCCTAAAAGAAATAAGTGTATCTTTGTAGGATATCCTAAGGAAACTAAATTATATTACTTATAAAACTCCTCATATAAAAAGATCATGTTTAACATATGACATAACTTCTTGAGTGGAAGAAAATCTCCAAAATATATAGTAGGGAAATATTAAATTTGATAAATTTTAGGCTCATGATTTATAGGAGGTGGAACAAGAAATAATTCTACAAATCCTCATGGAATAGGTTTTTATAATGACATAAGTACCACATAGGAGCACTAGATTAGTTATAGAAACAAAGAGATATGATTTTATAGTCCCCAAGGATGATATCTAATTATTAGTTTATAATGATTAACATGTTCCCTAAGTGTAAGTAGAAAGTATCTTATAAGTTTCCATCTTGTAAAAATCCATGAATTACCAAAACAATGTATGGGTTTTCATAGATCCTCCAACGGATGTAAATCCCATGTGGTGAAAATAGGTATTCACCAAAAAACTAGACATATAAAGTAATGTAAATTCATATATATCTATAATGGTTATAAAATGGTCTAAACAACATCAAGTAATAGAATACGATGAAAATTTTCACCAATTTATTTGATAAAATCCATTATAATTGTTATTTTCATAATAGATTACCATGATTATGAGATTTATAAAATGGATGTCAAGGAGACTGTCCTAAATAGGAACCCTGTGAAAGATTTCTATATGAAATAACTAGAATGGTTTTTTGAATCCAAAGGATGAAAATAAGGTAATAAAAATTATAGAGATGTATTTATAAATTGAAATTATAATTAAGATCACAAAACATTCATTTTGATGAAGCTATGGAAAACTTGGTTTTATTAATAATGAAGGTGATCCTTATGTAAAAAAAGATTTAGTGGGAGTGTGTTAATTTTATTATTAATATATATTGATAGAGTATTACAAATGATAATGAGATATAAGTATAATATTCCATTAATACATGGTTAAACAAATGATTATTTATTAATGGATTAGGTGAATTAGTATAAATTATTGGGATGAAGATCTACTGTGATATATCCAAGTTTATTCTAGATTAATTAAAGGTGAAAACATTGAAAAGGTAATAAAGTGATTCAATATTGAATAAAATAACAAGGGGATTGTTTGAAGTGTCACATGGAATATGACTATCAATGGAATGATGTCTATAAAAAAAAGCTGAGAGTGATTGAATAATGAGGATTCCTTATAAGTTAGAAATATGATTTGTTATGTATTCCATACTATATACTGGGTTTTATTTTTTCCTATGCCTTGATTATGGTAGGAAGATATTGAATGAACCTAGGAGAAAAAAATTGTGCTGCTGTTAAGAATATCCTAAAGTATCTGATGCATACTAAGGATACATTAAATGTTTATGTAGGAGATGAGGAACTAGTCATCAAGGGATATAAGGATGTTATTTTCCAGATAGACTATAATTAAATGAAATAAAGTTCATGATATGTATTCTTCATTAATAGATAAGATATAGGATAGAATAGCTCAAATAATCTAGTGTTCACCAATTTAGTAGTAGAGTTTGAGAATATTGGGCCTTATGATATATCTATACTAGTAGTTTGGATATGAAACTTCATCCAGTATCTTGATGCTATGATTAAAAGTAAACATTCCATCACATTTTATTATGATAATACTATAGAGGTTGTTTTTTACAAAGAAAAAAGGTCACATCTGCAGATAAAGAATATAATTCAGAAGTACCATATATTATGGTATTTTTCTTAAGGGGTGCGGTTATAGTAAATATAATTTCCATGTAGGAGAATGTAGTGGACCCATTTAATAAATCCTTTTCTCAATCAAAGTATGAAAAACATGTGATAGATAGAAGACTATATGTTATTAGTAGTTGGATCTTGTGTAAGTGGGATTATTTTATAGTTGGTTTCCTAGAAACAACTAATTTCATACCTTCAATTACATATATATTCAAAGGATTTAATATTAATAAATATATTATTATATGATGCATGTTATTTTATATAACATTAATGTGATAATGCACTCAGAATATTTGTCACACTTAAAAGTTATGAAAGTTCCTGTCTATAATGATAACATTGAAGTGCTATGAAAATATTCTTAAACATATTCTCTATGGTCTAGATTACATCTATATGAGAAGACATAAATGATGTTTTGACTATCAGGTGTTGGATCACCATAAGTGGATGATTTTTTTATCATAATGTCTCACACATGGTAATATCCATGAGGGGAGGTTATAAGGATATACCCTACAGTAGTATTTTTAGATGTTATGTGTCGTTGGATATTCCTATATTCATACATGTGTATTGGTACTTATATTTGAAATTATCATTAAGGTATAATTAGATAAATTGATGTATTGATGAAAACAATGACAATATATGTTCATAGTGAGGTAAGATACATTGGGTGTGTTATAAGTGATATGAAATTAATAAATATGTAATGAAAGGATTTGTACCTTCCTAGTTTAAGAAGATGATATATCATGCCCATTAATTGAATTGAAACTATCTAATTAAGCCTATGACCACGAAAATTTATAGATATGTTCATTTCAGCTAATCAAAGAAAGATATATTAATCATATAGATTGATGACATGAGTATGCAACCTTCCTGGTGAGATATCAAGGAAAATGTATCACAATACATAGTAAGTGTCCGTATGAGGTTCTTATCATTATGAAATTAACGTATTTATCTATGGGTTCTTTGATGTGTTTTTAGATGTAGATCATGGAATTTAGTCAAGATTACCTAATTATACTAAGAAAGAGTCCTGGAGGGTCACACACTAAGTGTATCTATAATCTCAACTAAATTCTATATGGATTTAGTAGAGGAATAAATATTATTCTCTAAATTGAGAAGTGATATTTATTATGGTTATTATGATTGAATACATTTTATCACTAGTTATTTGAGTGAGAATATGTTTGAGTTTAATTTTAGACAAATATAAATTTTCAACCAGCAAATGTATCATATTTATTTATCTGTTGTTATTATTTACATGGTAACAAAAACATTTATTTAGTTACTCACCTATTAAAATAAATATTTATTCCCTAGTTTTTTAATATAATTATTATTTATTTATTTTTAAATAATATAATGATATTTATTTATTCAATGAAATATTGTATTATCCAAGCTTTGATAAATGATGAGGAGGATTGATGGGTCGAGTTAAGGATCTGATGGAAATGATATATTTTGTTTAATATAATTTGAATAAATATTGATTCATTTATTTAAGAAAATATATTTAAATATCTATGATTTAGAAAATTCCATGGATTTTAATAATTATATTATTATTATTATTTTACATGGGGTTTTATTTATAGTTAACAATTAGATAATGGTCTTAATGAAATCATCAATTGTTTAACCCTAGATAAATAAAGTTAACTTATATAATTTATTTGGATGAGAGAAAAGTGAATAGTTGAAAACAATAAAATTCTATCAATACCATAGAGTATCTATAAAATGTCTAGTTTTTATTGAAAATAACATGATGTTTTATTGCGTATATGACACACAGTACTGAGCTTAAACGACTCATTTAATATATTATTAAAATATAACTTCTATAAACTAGCCATTAAATTGGAGGGTATGAATAGAAATAACTAAATTATAAAAAATATTTCATTTACACATGTGTAAATATATTTATCATTTATCAATTGATTATAAATAAAACTGAAACTCATTTGAAATAAAAATAAATGTTTTTTTAAACTGTATTTTTCCGAAAAACAATTTTCATCACGTTTTTCATACTTATATTTCAATTAATTTTTTTAAAAAATCATGAAATTTATTTTAAAAAATTGACCTTATTTTTTAAATCATAATTTAAAAATTATCTTAGACTAAAATGTTGATAATTTTATAAAAATACTTATTTTTCAATGAATAGTGAAAAATGCCGATTTTTATTGCAAACTACCTTTTCATTTAAAGTGTTTACAAGTTGTATTTTATTTTAATTTTTTTAAAAAGTAAAATTAGTAAAATTATATTATAATTAATCTAATATATGTCATATGAATCAATTATATGTTCAATTTTTCTATAAAAACGTTTTATACTTGAAAACTTTTCCTTTGGAAAACTGTTTTCCATCACCTCTGTGGGTTTAATTTTAAATTAATTTCTAAACTTAAGTGGATTTAATTTGGTAAAATAAATTACATATTTCGAATAAGAATAATTAATATTATATAATAATTTTAACTTAAATTTTTTTCATAATGTATAGTAAAAACTATAAAAAACAATTATAGTGGTTAAGGTTAAAACGACTTTACCGGGGGTTAAACTATGAATATGAGGGTTAAAATGACCTTAACAATTATCTTATTCTGGTTCTATGGATATATTTTGAGGTTAGATCATATAATGTCCAATAATAATCCATTGTTTCGCTTTTTACATGTAAAAAATGTGGATATAATTTATTATTTTAAAACATTCTATGTGTATCCTCTCCCCCACTTATAAAAGGGAACCCCATATACTCTATTATTCACACATAAAAAGTCATTTATTTTGTGTTAATACCAACCCAAATTATTTATTTACATACATCCCCATGAAATAGAGTATTTTTTTATCATAAAACTATTCTAAGAATTATTTAGGTATAAACCTTTAGAGTTTCTTCGAAGAAGAGGTATAGTTTTTAACCAAGAATCTTCGTTTCATTTCTTCCTCTACCACATTAACATATTATCCAACTATGATAAAATTATTAAACCAAAATATTACATATACTAATTTTTTATTATATTTTTCTAATAATATATATCCATCCCATATTAATGAAAATAGTAAATGAAACCGTCGATCGTGTGTACATCGGACTACCGCCTCGTGAATCGATGTAAATCGTTTTCCATCACCATATCTCACGATTATATATAATAATAGATGTAATGTTTATACATTATATTTATGAAATTATTATACTTATTTAATTATAATATTATTTCTACCTTATTTCCATCTAATAAATTGGAAATTGATAATGTCGTTCGTGCGTACATGTGAACTACCACCTACACATAGTGATGTAAAACATTTTTTATTTTATTTTGACATGGATGGTGATAAGGATATATTTAATATATATATATATATATGATATATATGATATAATAATTTTTTTATAAAGTTTAATTATTACTTACCTTTCTTTTGTTCCATCCGTAAAAAAAATGAAAACATCGTTCATGCATACTTACGACATACCATCTCTAGGAATAATGTAACTCATTTTTATATCTCTAAATTTGATGGGATATTATAAAAACTTATATAATTAATATATATGATATTTATATATTTATTAACATTCTGTAGATTATGTAACCATGATAAAATTATAAGGACTAAAACTTCCAAACTAAAACATAAATGAAAAATGAAACAATTATCACCCAGAATAGTGATTTAATAACGAATTGCAGTTAAATAGGTTATAAAAGGTTATTATTAAAAAATATATGGAATTATATATAAGATTATGGTTCTATTATATATTTATAATATATCTATATTTATTATATAGGAGTTTCAAACATGTATGGAGGAAATCATACATGAGGTAAGATTTTCTTGTCTCACATTTATTTCTATGAGACATATTCCATACTCTCCATTTATTTATTTTGTGTAGTGTATATAATTACCCTTTGATAATTTTTTTTATTAATATACTTATCTTAATGATATTTAAAGTTTCATTTGATGTTATTTCTATAATGGGGCTTACGATTCTAAATTTACTAAAGTGATAAGGGTTTATTTCAAAATCTCATAATTATTCAGGATTTTTTATGTTTAAGAATTCAATGGGGTAATTTTTTGATATTTCTATTTTAAAAACAATATATTTTATTATCTTATTACTATTCATGATATTTTCAAGTTTTAATACAATTTTTATATATTTGTTACATAAAATGATTGAGAACTTTTTTTAAAGAAAAGATCACTTTATTTCTCTCTTCCATTGAAAATAATTTATCTTCTATATCCATGAATTCTAAAAATGTTTTGAAAAATGTTTTTAACATTCTAAAAATGAATTTTTAAATAAAATTTTACCCATGTTTTACTTTATAATTTTTTTAAAGGAATCTTCTTATCATTTTCCAAATGAGGTACTTTTTATCCTTTTTACAACAATGTGAAAATATTGTTTTTTAATATTTACAACATGTATGGAATTACCTTCCATCATGAACAATCATTTTTTTGAAATTTACTTTACAGTTTTTAAAAGTTTATTTTAAAAATAATTGTTTCCTAATATTATTTATTTATTTTTGTTTTTAAAAGTAAATTTTCATAGGGAAAAGGGTATTTTCCTCAATAATGTTTTGAATGAAAATTTTATGGTATTTATATTCATCATGTACAAAAAAAGTATTTTACTTATGCTTAATTGTGAATATTGTGTAATGATACCATACTCATTGTTTATCTAGATGTTTTTTGATTATTTTTGATAATGATGTACTATTTTGATACTATTTTAATGGTTTATGATTATGTTTATTGACTGGGAAAATTATTGACATTTAATATGCTTGTTTTTTAAATATAATGTATACATTGATTATGTTTCTCTCTTTTTTATATTAGGACTACATTGTACATAGTATGTTATGGACATGGTCTCATATATCCCCTTAATGCACCAGTATGTCTCATGAGAAAAAATAACTTGGGTATTTGGACAAGGCCTTACTCATTTATATAAGATTTCATAGAATAAGGCCTTGAAAGTATGTTTATAATGCCTGTAATTATTCATTCCATAATTATGATATTATTTATTAATGTCAATGTGATTATTTTATAAGTTTTTATATACGTGGATAAGTTTCAAGAATATGTGATTAGTTATATGAAATTGTTTAATCAAAATTTATTCCCACCTTATTATTCCTTATGTTCTTGTTATTGATTAAATGACATGTGTTTTTAGTTATTTACCTTGACATATTTATTACACCCTATGTATTAATGATAACTTCTGCTATACAAATACCCTTACTAAAAATATTATATCACTCCTCTCTTATGTTTCCTTTCCTGAGGATGCTAGGAAGTTCTTTATGATTTCTATACAGAGATATGAAAAAGGGAATAATAGTTTTATCAAAGAAAATTTTATGTTGTATTTTAATTTTACAAGTATAATGTGAAATTCAAGTATGTATCTAGTTTTATAATACTAAAAAACTATTTGATCATTTTGAATGTGATCACTTTTATATAGAATCAATATAATAAAGTAACCATCAACTTTAGGATACTAGGTTCAGGGTATTTAAAGTTGTTTTCAAGGAAAGTTTAGTAAAAACCTTATAAACTAGATTCAGGGGAAAAATATTAGAGAAACTTACCCTATGAATGAATTTGAGGATAAGTATAAGTATAAGATAACATCCTATAGTTTTGATAAGTCAGGTATTACGTGGATTTCTTAGTAATAAGTCCCTATTTGGATACTACTAGTGAGTGTGGATCTAGAACAACTTTACCTAGGTGTAATTACTCCGAAAAACGTTTATTGGGATTTGAATAGATCATCACCTTGTACATGGAAATGGTATTTTTTTAACACCTAGTTCGAAACTACTAGGTGATATTGTTGAGTTAATTAAATTTTTTTTACAAACCATTATGAAGGATTTAAAATTATTTTTATGATTAGTAAAATTTCCCAATAAACATATGTTTTCGATTAGGATGTATCCATGAATAAAGGTTTCAATTTATGTTATGTTTTTCACTAGTTTTGTTATTATATATTATTTTTCACAATGTTATGATATAATCTAGTATATTTCATTTTCCTAAAATAGAGTCAGTGGAAGGATTGGGAACTGTATTAACACACGTAATCCATGTAGGGATTTCCATCCCAAGAAAGATAATGAAGCTAGAGCTAGATATGTAGCTGGAATTGATCAAATTATAACTATATTGGGGGATATGACTTATGTTAAGTACAATAACCTTGACCAAAAGGATAAAAATACTATTTTATAATGTGTTTTTACAATGTTTGACAACTTTATGCTCTAACAACCTCTATCATTTAATGGGACTAAAATTCCATTTTTATCCAAGCAATGAATAAGTTATTTAGAGAAGATATTTATCACTATAGGAAGTAATGAAAGGGAGAATTTTGTCATGGAATTCTATCACCTATTAGGATATATAGATTAATGTCACTCATTTATTGAAATTCTAAGGTCGAAGAATAAATAACAACATAGAATGGAAAAATTTTAGGGTGCTCTTCTTGGAAAGATATTTTTTTCAAGAGCAACAAGATGATATAGAGAGAAGAATCTAGAGTTTAAGATAATTATAAGTTGAAATTTTTTCTTAGTATGACGTAAAATTTACATGGTTTGTAAAGCATGTTATGGACTTTATACATAATCTAAATAGAAATATTGATCTTTTCTTTAATGGGATGAATCCAATTTTCTAAAGGGAGCCAGTCCACCAAGCATTCTAATCATATAAGTAAATAGTATCATGTTCTATGAAGGTATATAAATAATTATCTAATCCTATGGATTAAAAGAAAATAAAGATAAGAATAAGAAGACATAGAAAGAAATGGATAAGGGGAAGAAGGGAAAGAATGATTTTTTCACATGTGAAAATTGTGAAAAGAAACCCCTTGATACTCACTTGAAGGGAATGTGATCTTTCTTCAAGTGTGGAGAGAAAGGTCTTCATGAATGTGAATAAAATGTTTAAAATTAAATCTTTAATGTATAATTTTTCATCTGTAAGTACATGGGGCACTATGAAAATGAATTCCCCAGGAGTCATGGGAATATAGCTTAGAAGATGCTAAGAGATAAAGGTTATGCTTATGTTGTTACTACAACCAATGTGGAATAAAGTACTTATGTATTTGGATTCAATAACTATGTTATATAAGTATTTTATCTATAATATTATTATTATAATAATCATGAAACATACAAGTATTGTATGGTATTAGTTTTTCTATAAGGATTTTAAAACATATTTTGAATGGTATTAATGACTAATAAAAGTGATTTAGTGGAAATTTGATCATTTTGGAGAACACATGATTGAGGGAAGATAAACCTTAATATGTTATTGATGTTGATATAATAATGATAATGATATGTTGATGGGATATTATTAGTTACCTTGAAATTGTTTAGAAATATTATGGCCTATGTTTTTTTTTCTAGAGTTTACTTCATTTTTGGAATTTTAAAACATATTCTATAATATGAGATTTTATTTAAAGAATAAGAAGATATTTTTTTTGGAAGCATGCATGTTTTAATTAAGGTTTTATGGTCATCAAGGTATTCATATATTTGGAACGTGATATTAAGAGATACTTTAGGTTATTTGGGGAATATAATTTTATGTTGATTTTAGAAATTTGGTGACCTTATTCCTAAATTTTTGAATATTTAATTTCATCAGTAATATTTTGGAGGGTATTTAAGGATAACTATTTATATAATTTATTAATTATTAGAATGTTTGTATTGTTTACATTTTATAGATTAATGTATTATATTGGATAACCTGTTCTAACCATTTTGGTTTTGGTAAATATTTAGAGATATAATTAAGGATATGTCATTATTTTATGGATCTTATAACCTATTAAAAGTTAATTTTAGATAAGTATATTTTTGTGTGTTCTAATTCATGATAGTAAATAAATCCCCGAAATTTAGTAAAAAAAGACCTTCAAATGAAAATATTATCCTATTACCTTCATTTCCATCACATATTTATGGGTCTTTTATGACGAACCATACTTTACATATATTTTTATTACTTCAGAATTGATGCATACTTATTACAACATATAACAAAACCATTAAAGGACTCTATAGGTATAGTGTCTTTAAAAACTGGGAAACATAAACAACTGGTTAAAAAGCATCTACATTGTCTCCCGTTTATTTCATCATATTTAGAGTCCCTTTTGGAATATTATACTTACCATTCTTCTTGACCTGGGGAAAAGAAAACACACAGAAGGGTGAGCTCAAATTCTCAGTAAGGGTAATCAAAGGAAATATCAATCATATCATATTTATAAGAACATAAAATTTTGAAAATCTCAACTTGAAAAAGAGATCATAATATCATAACATGGGATAAATCATGGTAGTGAAATTTAATCCCAGTAATCATATAAAAAAATGAATCTTTTTGGCATACACACATAATCATAAAGATTCATTTCTTAGTAGTCAAGACTCATCGCCAAGACTATCCTAACGGACAAAGTCCATTTTTAAACCGAGTTCACTTCTCTTTTCAGTCCAGTATCACTGAATCAGATTAACCTGTCGTTCCAGCCATGTATATCTCATGAGATATAAATCTTTACCCAATGCATTGGAGGGAGATATAGGTCCCACCCATCTCATAATGATACCATTCTTATGTGTTCCACAAGATCACAAATCATACATCATAGCATAACCCATGTAATACAAATGGGATTCTAAAACATTATGGCATCATAACATAATCCATATAAGATAAAAGGAAATCATAAAATATATTCCATCATAACATAATAAAATCAATGTAAATATAAGGATAGAAACATAACCCTATATTATCTTATATGGAAAATAATTTTGATAAAACACTTGAACTCCATTCTTGAGGAAAATATATTTTCAACTTCAAAAACATTTTTCCTTTGTTAACATATCATACTATTTTAAACTAAAAGAAGTTGATTAAAAATAAACTTGAAAACTTGTAAAGGATTATTAATGGAAATAATGTTCTTTGAAATCATAAAAATCTATTCATGTCGTATAAGTTAAAAAAACATTCTTCTCGTACTTTGGCCAGAAAAGTAAAAAAGTACCTTGTACTAAAAACGACAAAAGATTCCTTTCATATCTTTTACTAAAAACTCACCAATGGGTAAAATTGGAATTAAAAAATTGTAGGAGGATATAAATAATATTAAATATTGAGTAAACATGTATGTGTATGATAAATATTCCCCAGTAAATTCTGAAGTATAAACAATCTCATATAAAAAAAGTGAGATTGCGAGATTTTCCCTTACCTTAGGTCTGATATGCTTTGTATGTATACAAACCTCCTGTATAATGATTTAAATAATTTCATTGAATTATTAAAGAATAATATTCATTGTTAAGATATCATATATTATCATATTCTTATTTTCTTATTAGTAATATTTCATTGCTACTTGTTATTCGGGTTTTCATTGCTTTATGTTCTTATGCATGTTTTGTAAAATAAATTCGTATTACTCTTTTTAGGTTATAGATACCTCATTTACAGAATGGTATTAATGTAATATGTATCATATTTATTCATTCAATTCATTTATATAATCATTATTTAATGAAGATCATGTATAATGAGTCGCATCACATCGTGGAGACGATAGACCGTACTTACGCATGAGCGATGATATCGTTCTCATGATCGTGGAATTGTATTAAAGTGTATGTATAATATTTCAGAATCAATATCACTTTAAAATAATAATATATAGTTATTATTTACACCATTATACCCATCCAGGTAATGTGGTGGTGGAAAATGGATTACACCACGACGTGGAGACGGTATTCCGTACGTACGCACACGCGGTGATTTCATTTTCTGTAGGATGGATAGAAGGTTAAGTAGGGTTGTTTCATATTTATAATAACATATAATTATATGATTGATACTGATGTTATTAATTCATAATGAAACAACTAAATAAGGATAAGTATAAGAAGAAATAAATTTGAAAGAATCGGTAACAGATATTACCTCTTCTTCGACACGCCTATTTGAAACCTCCTCTTAGGGGACTAAAATTGGTCTTTGAAGAAGTCCAGGACCTCTATTATGTTTCTAAGGAAGTTTAATAGGGAAATGGGAAGGTTTTGACCAAGCTTGAAGGCTCAAAATGGTGTGATGAGGAGAGGTAGGTGGTGCCCTTTTATAAGGGAGGAGAGGGGCACCTTTGGAATTATAAGAAATATTAATTTATAATAAATTCCAAACCCACTTAAAAAACCTCCAAAATGAATAAAATACTAATATTATATGATATATGATTGTAATATCATAAAACAATAAATTTTAGACAAGTTGGGAATTTATTTTAAACATTATCAACTTGATTTATCCTAATATAATCTATTTAATTTTATTTGTGGTAATAATATTCTAAATTTTAAATCATTATAAATAATTAATTATATGTTGTGAATTGTCCACAATTGTATGATTTATTACATTTTAGACCATATAAATTTTAATTTATAATTTTTAAATATTTTTTTTTATTTTTAAACAATTTTATAATATGTAATTTTTATAAAATAACAATAGTGTCAATTTTGACACTATTCATTTATTTGAATTTAAATAAAATATATATAGAAGATATGTTTGAACTAAAAGATTTAATAGATTCATAACATGTCATGTTTATCTATAAAATTAGTGGAGCACATTAAATATTTCATATAATATCTATTTTAATAATTTTTAAATCATTTTTTTGATATTTCAATCAATAAAATAATTTCAACATCACTATTGTGTCATAATTAATGATAATTATTTAATCCCTAAAAATTATAAATAAATTAATATGATGTATATAATTTTATTATATTTATAGGGACTATTTATATCCGAAGTTTTATGATGTTTATCACTAAATTAAAATTATTACACTTATAAGATTTAGCAGAGTGACATGTTGTCACTTTCTTTGGTTTTAATAATAATTATATTATTTCATGGTCAAAATTCCATTAAATGAATCTAGTTTGACCCTTAGGTGATATGGGTAGACTTTTATTCATCCAATATTATTTTGGCAAGTGTTAGGGTAATTTGATAATCTTATTTTTACCCTTAATTATCGGATTTACCTTTAACTGTAGTAAATACAAATTACCGTAGTTACTATTCATAATATAAAAAAAAGTAACCTAATAACATAATTTGGACCCACTGAATTCAAATATGAAATAAGTTTTTCAAAATTCAAAACAGAGAAGTTTCAGTAATTAATTTAAAATTAATCCCGTTGTTCAGAAAACGAGTTTTAAAAGTTAAAACATTGCCAAAGATTGAAATGTTTTTACCTATGAATTCAATGTAAAATTAATGTTAATGACATAAATTATATTACATGGTAAAAATATATTCTATTTATACTTTAAAACAATTCAATTTTATAATTTAACAATATTAATTATTGCGATGAAAAAATTTGATTTTAATTAAAATATAGCGTGTTTTTCCTATTAATTAAAATATGAAAGTTATCAAAATAATATGAAAATTTTATCCAAATTAAATTTTTATATCCTAATTCCAAATAAGAATTTTATTTTTTCAAATTGAACTTATAAACTAGTCAAAAACTATATTTAAAGTGGGTGCGTCATCAAAAGGTGGAAAAACTGCATTTTTTTGAAAAATATTTATTTTACCCAAAATCTTTTTTTTGTTCTCATACCATGTTCTAGAAAATGTGTAAGATGAATAATAATGTTATAAAATTCAAAATTTATTTAATAATATTCATAACGACTAGTTTATATAATATTTTAATAACATATTTGAGTTTAGTGAAACTCGATATTGTGTACAACACACGCTATCAAGAAAGGTTACTTTTGCATATAACGCAAGCCAATCTAGTGTTGTGTGTAGTGAAATATTCCTTTTATGTTGCGTATAACATAAAAAAATATACTTCTCATAAAATATAAGGGTGTTACATTCTACCCCCCTTAAAATGAATTTCGCCCTCGAAATTCATCACTTAGTAACAAACAGATGAGGATACCTCTCCTTCATCATATACTCAAGCTCCCATGTAGCTTCTTCTAATTGGTGGTTCCTCCATAAAACTTTAACCAAGTGACTTGTCTTGTTTCGTAGAACTTTTTCACTACGATCCAGAATCTCTATCAGTTGTTCTTCATAAGAAAGATCTTGCTCCAACGGTATAAATTCTGAGCTTAATACACGCGAAGGATCATGTATGTACTTTCTCAGGAGAGATACGTGGAATACATCATGAACTTGAGAGAGATTCGGTGGAAGCACCAATCGGTAAGATACCTTCCCAACATGATCTAGTATTTCAAAAGGACCGATATAACTAGGGATCAACTTTCCGTTCTTTCAAAATCTCATTACTCTCTTCCAAGGAGATATTTGTAAGAACACTTTATCACCCACTTCAAAATCTAGGCCTTTTCTTCAGTTATCAGTGTAACTTTTTTGTCGACTCTGAGCTGCACTTTTGTGTTGTTGAATAGATCAGACCTTTTTCGCCATCTCATCAACAAGATCAGGTCCTAATAGAATTATTTCCCCAACTTCATCCCAACAACTTGGAGTTCGGAATTTATTTCCATAGAGAGCTTCATAAGGAGCCATCTGAATACTGGAGTGAATGCTATTATTATAAGAAAATTCCCCCAAAGGTAGGTGTTGATCCCAACCACCTTTTAAATCCATATATCAATCTCTCAACAGGTATTCTAGAGTTTGAATTTTTCTCTCATATTGACCGTCTGTCTAAGAATGATAAGTTGTTCTGAAACTCAGCTTTGTATCTAGAGTATGCTGAAGACTTCACCAGAACTTCGAGGTATACCTCGGATCCTGATCAGATATAATGGAGAGTGGTACTCCATGCAATCTTACCACTTCCTTCACATATATCCTGGCAACATGATCCAGAGAGAAATCTTCTCTCATAGCAATGAAGTGGGCCGACTTCGTAAGATGATCAACTATGACCGAGATAACATTATTGCCTTTGGATGTTTTAGGAAGTCCAGTGACAAAGTCCATGGTGATGTTTTCCCATTTTCATTCTGGCATGGGTAATGGTAGTAACATCCCCTTATACTTATGTCTCTCAGCTTTAACTTGCTGAAAATCCAAACATCAAGAGACATATTCGACAACATCTCTTTAAATGCCATCCCACCAGAAGTACTCTTTCAGGTCCCTATGCATCTCCGTGCTTTCAGGATGAATAGAGAATGAAGAACTATGAGCCTCATCCACCAGCTCCTTCTTTAATTCTGGGATGGGAGGAACATAATCACGATTCCGGGACCTTATTATCCCATCACAATCAAGGATGAATTTAGGAACATTTCTCACTTTTTTTTGTAACTCTACATCTTCTTTTTTTGCCTCTTTAATCCTCACATGAATAGATGGTTGAAAATTCATTTGAGAAAGATAAGATTTTACCCCTTCCATTATAATTCCAAGATCCATCCTTTGTAAATCCATAAATATTGGATCTTTTGTGTTCCTCATCATGGATAAGCTTGTATGGTCTTGTCGACTTAATGCATCCGCCACCTTGGTTTCTTTCCTAGGGTGATAATGAATTGAGCAGTCATAATCCTTAATCAGCTCGAACCATCTTCTTTGGCGCATATTAATCTCCTTTTGTGTGAAAATATACTTTAAACTTTTATGATCAGTATAAATATCACACCTTTCACCATAAAGATTATTCCTCCAAATCTTTAATACAAAGATTACCGCAGCTAACTCCAAATCATGAGTTGGGTAGTTTTTCTCATGGATTTTCAACTGTCGTGAGGCATAAGATATCACCATATCGTTTTTCATGATAACACACCCCAATAACTTCTTGGATTCATCACTATAGATCACAAACCTTTCTCCACTACAAGGTAGTGTGAGCATAGGTGCACTGGATAACCTTTTTTTCAACTCCTTGAAATTCTCTTCACACTCCTCCGTACACACGAACTTAACTCCTTTTTGAGTCAACCTAGTGAGTGGATTAGATAATCCTGAAAAATATTTCAAAAAACGTCGATAATATCCAACAAAACGAAGAAAACATCGGATCTCGGTTACTATTGTTGGTCTCGACCATCTTTCGATAACCTCTATTTTTGCTGGATCCACACATATACCCTCTTTTGAGATTATGTGACCCAAAAATGAAACTTTTTGAAGACAAAATTCACACTTGGTATATTTTTCATAAAGCTTATCATTTCTTAGGGTCTTTAATTCGATTCTCAAGTAATCTTCATGTTCTTCCTTTCTCTTTGAATAGACAAGAATATCGTCTATAAAGACTACCACAAACTGATTAAGCTAGTATCTAAAGACTCTACTCATTAGATCCCTGAAGATAGCAGGGGAATTAGTAAGACCAAATAGCATCACTATAAATTCATAGTGTCCATACCATGTATGGAAATCCATCTTTGGTATATCCTCTTTTTTGACCCTTAATGGATGATACCCTAAATGAAGATCAATCTTAGAAAATTATTGAGCTCCACGTAGTTGATCAAATAAGTCATCAATGCACGGGAGAGGATATTTGTTCTTTATAGTGATCTTGTTAAGTTCTCGATAATCAATACAGAGTCTCATTGATCCATCTTTCTTCTTAACAAACAGAACAGGTGCTCCCCATGGTGATGCACTAGGGCGTATGAATCCTTTATCAATATTCTCTTGGAGTTGCTTCTTCAATTCATGCAACTCCATTGGGGTCATTCTATAAGCTGTCTTTGAAATGGTCATAACACCCGGTATGAGTCCTATTGAAAACTCAACTTCAAGATTTGGTGGAAGACCTAGAAATTCCTCTGGAATGAAATCATCAAACTCCAGTACAATGGGTGTATTCTTAATCACGAGTTTCTCTTCAACAATTTTAGATAAATAACCTTCATTTATTGGAATCAAGACCCGTAAGATGGAAGAAATTTCCACTAGAAGGTTATATTCATCCTTGCATCGATAGATGATAGTAGATTGATCAGGAATATTAAATGTGATCTCCCTTATTTGGCAATTGATATGATCTCCATAAAAAGGAAGCCAATCCATGCCATGAATCACATCAAATTCCACTATAGGAAGGATCACACGGTTTTTAGGAAGCACTTTCCCATAAATGTCAATTAGAGAAGAATTATAAACTTTTGATGCGACTGTTATGCCATTAGGAGTTTTCAAAACTTACTAAACATCTAATTTCTGAGGTAATATGACAATAACCTTAGAAAATTCTTCAGAAATAAAAGAGTGGGTGGATCCAGAATCAAATAAAACATTTTCTACTTTAGAGTGGATAGTAAGTGTACCTTTCACCACTTCGTTATCGTACTCCACATCGCCGAAAGAAATTTCATGCGACTTTCCTTTGTCTTTGGCCTTAAGAGTTTGTTGACATCAATCATCATCAACAAGCCTTGGATTAGGGAATTGATTAGCATAATGCCCCATTTCCTTGCACTTGTAACATTGAAGTGTAGGAGGTGAATTCTGTGTAGCCTTTTCGTTGTTCGCATCACAACACATATTCTTCCCATCACTGCGGCATTAAAATGCTCAATGACCCTCTTTTCCACATTTGAAACATTTATGTGTCCCTTTTAGACAATTACCTCTATGTTTCTTTCCAAACTTTGAGCATAATGGAAAACTCATCTTTTTTTTTCAGTGTGGTCTTTAGATTTCCCTTTGAATTCCATTTTCCTCTTCTTATCAAACTCATATGACTGATGAGTTACTACAATCTCTATATCAACCTTAAGAGCACATCGAAGAATTTCCTCGTAGATATTGAAGTCCCTTATGGCTAATTCCATTAGGAGACTTGGTTTTAAGCCACTAAAGAATCGATCGATCTTACTCTCAGGTTGGATAATAATCCCAGAAGCGTACCTTGCAAGCCTTGTAAAATTTGCTCCGTAGATACCAAGAAATTCATCATCCTTTTTCTTTAGTGCAAGAAACTTCTTCATCATCTTTGTTCGAAGAATATGAGGGAAATACTTATTGAAAAATAAGTTCTTGAACTAATCCCATTCCATGGACTCAATTTCATCCCTTTGCCACGTATTCTTGATAAGATTCCACCATTGATCAGGTTCACCTTACAAACAATATACTGCTAAGATGAATTTATCATGCTCAGAACATTGAAGGACTGAAAATATATTTTCAGTGGTACTGATCCATTGTTCATCCACTAATGGATCAGAAGACCCTCTAAATGAAGGTGGATGCTACCTCATGAAGGATTCAACAGAATGTTTCTCCTTACTTTGCTCGTTTGGAAGTCCAACATGATTCATAGCTTTAGAAAGTTGTGTGACCATGGCTACAAGATTTTGTATTCTGACTCCCATAACATTTGGTTGCTCAGGCGGACAATCATTGCATTGTCCGTCACATTCAGCATTAACACTATTCCTTCAGGTTCTATCCATTTCCTAAAACCCAGAAGCATAGTGTGAGAAACACTAATTACAATAGGAAAACCACATAATCAGTAATAAAATTTCACACTTTTGGTCTTATTGTAGGTTATTCATGGGAATTTCTAAAACACTAAGATTATGTTCTATACTTAGACTTATCCTTAGGGTTCTCACTATGGTTTTCACATCGAAGTTTCCAAAGGTTGACTATACCTTTCCTCTCATACCAACTATAATGACCCATACTTTACATACATTGTTCTTACTTCAAAATTGATGCATAATTATTAAAACATATAAAAAACTATGAAAGGACCATATATGTATAGTGTCTTTAGAAACTGGGAAATATAAAAAACTGGTTCATAAAGCATCTACATTGTCTCCCATTTATTTCATCATATTTAGAGTCCCTTTGGCATATTATTCTTAATACCATTCTTCCTGACCTGGGGAAAAGAAAATATACAAAAGGGTGAGCTCAAATGCTCAGTAAGGGTAAACAAAGGAAATATCAATCATATCATATTCATAAGAACATAACATTTTTAAAATCTTAACCTGCAAAAGAGATCATAATATCATAACATGAGATAAATCATGGTAGTGAAATGTAATCCCAATAATCATATCATAAAACATGAATCTTTGTGGAATACACACATAATCATAAAGAATCATTTCTTAGTAGTCAAGACTCATTGCTAAGACTATCATAGCAGACAAAGTCCATTTCTGAACTGAGTTTGCTCCTCCTTTCAATCATGTATCACTGAACTAGATTAACCTGTCATTCCATCCATGTCTGTATCATGAGATATAAATATTTAACCAATGCATTGGAGGGAGATATATTTCCCACCCATCTCATAATGATACCATTCTTATGTGTTCCACAAGATAAAAAATCATACATCATAGCATAACCCATGTAATAAAAATAGGATTCTTAAACATCATTCCATCATAACATAATCCATATAAGATAAAAGGAAATCATAAAATATATTCCATCATAACATAATCTAATAAATGTAAAAATAGGTATAGAAATAGAACCCTATATTATCTTATATGGAAAATAATTTTGATAAAACACTTGAGCTCCATTCTTGAGGAAAATATCCTTTCTACTTCAAAAACATTTTTCCATTGTTAACATGTCATACAATTTTAAATTAAAAGAAGTTGATTAAAAATAAACTTGAAAACTTGTATAGGATTATTCATGGAAATAATGTTCTATGAAATCATAAAAATCCATTCATACCGTATAAGTTAAAAAAACATTCTTCTCTTACTTTGGCCAGAAAAGTCAAAAAGTACCTCGTACTAAAAACGACAAAAGATTCCTTTCATATCTTTTACTAAAAACTAACCAATGGGTAAAATTGGATTTAAACAATTGTAGGAGGATAGAAATAATATTAAATATTGAGGAAACATGGATGTGTATGATAAATATTCCCTAGTAAATTCTAAAGTATAAACAATCTCGGATAAAAAAATGAGATTGCAAGATTTTCCCTTACCTTAGGTCCGATATGCTTTGTACATATCCGAACGTCCTGTATAATTATTTAAATAATGTCATTGAATTATTACAGAATAATATTAATTGTTATGATATCATATATGATCATATTCTTATTTTATTATTTGTAATATTTCATTGCTACTTGTTAACCATATAAATTATTGCGATAAAAAAAGTTGTTTTTAATTAAAATATAGCCAGATTTTACTATTCATTAAAATATGAAAGCTATCAGAATAATATGAAAAATTTATCCAAAGTAAATTTTTATATCCTGATTCCAAAGAAGAATTTTATTTTGTCAAATTGAACTTATAAACATCTCCAAAACTAGATTTAATGTGGGTGCGCCATCAAAAGGCAGCAAAACTGCATTTTTTGAAAAATACTTATTTTACCCGAAATTTTTATTTTGTTCTCATACCATATTTTAGAAAATGTGTAATATGAATAATAATGTTATAAAATTAAAAATTCAGTTAATACTATTCATAATGGCTAGTTTATATAATATTTTAATAACATATTGTTGTTTAGTGAAACTCGATATTGCGTACAAGAGACGCTATCGAGGAAGTTTACTTTTGCATATAACGCATGCCAAGATAGTGTTGTGTGTAGTGAAAGATTCCTTTGGTGTTGTGTATAAAATAAAAAAAAATATATACTTCTCATAAAATATCAGCATGTTACATTTTTTGTTGTTAATTTTATCCTGAACATATTTGATATAACCCAATTTTTTTCCCTGGGCATTAGTTTTCTCCTCCATGTACATATTTTCACTTCCAACCAATGTTATTTTACTAGGAAACCTAGTTATGTTTCATTATGAATGAACATCATATATTATTTCCCTTTTTTCAAGAGAAAATTTTATTAACCCTTCTTACAATTTGTGATTTCAAGAAAGGTATTTCTAAATGAAAATAATTTTATTACTAAGACCATGTTCAAATTGATTGGATGAGATTTATTTAACATGGGGAGAATGTAACATCACATTTTTTTAAAATAACATTATGTTCAATAGCGTATATGACATGAAACACCCTGCTTAAACGAACTACACAATCTATTATTTAAATATAATAATTATAAAATAGTAGTTAAATTGACAGGTATGAATTTGAATAACTAAATTTTGAAAATTATATGGTTTACACATGTATAAATAAATATATTAGTTATTAGTTTATTATAAATAAGAATGAAAATCATTTGAAATAAAAAGAAAATTTTTTCTGAAAAACTATACTTTTCCTAAAAAGTTGCTTTAGCGTATTTTGCACACTTATGTAAAAAATAAAATTTTATGACCTTTTGAAAATTTATTTGAAAAAATTTAATTTATTTTTCAAATCATAATTTCAAAATTATCTTAGAGTAAAATTATGATAATTTTTTTAAAAGATTCATTTTTTGATGAATAATGATTTTTTTGGAAAAATTCCTTTTCCTTTAAAGTTTTTAAAAGATAAAATTTATTTTAAAAGAAAAAATTGTTTAATTATATTATAAATAATATAATTCATTTTATTTTAATAAATTATTTTTTCACTTGTGATATAAAACCTTTTTATACATTTGAAATATTTTCATTTGAAAAACTGTTGTTTGTTCCGTCTGTGGGTTTAATTTTAAATTAAATTCTTCCAATTATGTGAATTGAATTTTATAAAATAGATTAAATATTTTAAATAATAATGATAAATATTATATAATAATTTCAAATTAATTTTTTTCAGAATTATAGTAAAAAATTAAAAATTAATTACTGTGGTTGTAGTTAAAATGAGATTACTGGGGGTTAAACTAAGAAGATAATGATTAATATGGCATAAAAACTTATATAAATTATTATTTTATGGTAATATTACAAACTTATATCAAATAATTTTCTAGAATTATAATTATTTATCCTTTTGTCTTTTGAAACATGTGGGTATAATTTATTATTTTAAAAAATTCCAAGTGCGTCCTCTCCCCCACTTATAAAAGGGACCCCCTCTCCTCTTATCTTCCCAATTCCAGAGGCATTTGGTTCAACTAAAACCTAAAAAAATAATTTTAGTAAATCCCTCCCCATGAACTATAGTCATTTTTATCATAAATCTATTCTAGGAAGGATTTATGTATAAACCTAAAGCGTTTCTCTGAATAATAGGTATAGTACTTAACTATGCGTCTTCATTTTATTTCTTACTCTACAAATTTAAAATATTTTCCGATTATGTTAAAAAAATCTTAAATATAGTAATATTTTATTATGTTAATGTGATCACCTATATCCATCCCATATTCCATAAAATGGGAAATGAAACCATCGATCGTGGGTACGATGAACTATAGCCACACTAACCGATGTAAATATATTTCTATAACCATCTCTCAATGATGAATATAATGATGGATTTAGTGTTTATATATTATATTTATAACATAATTAAACTTCTATAATCATAATATCATATCTAATTTCTCACCTTCAAATCCATTGGAAAATCATAACACTGCTCATGAATACATGTGGACTACTGCCTCTATGTTGTAATGTGATATGTTTTTCATTTTATATTAAAATGGATGGTCATAATGATACATTAAATTAATATATATGATATAATATTTATTCCATAAAGGTTAATAATTACTTTTCTTCATTCCATTCATAAAAAAATGAAAACAACATTCATGCATACACACGACCTACCGTCTCCATGCACAGTCTAAGTCATTTTTTCTATCTATAACATTTATGAATTATTAAAGAAACTTATATAAAAATTTATAATATATTTATATCTTGTTTAAAATTATAGATCTTATATAAAAATGAAAAAACTAAAATTATTGAAACTACCAAACCAAAACATACAAGAAAAATGAAGCAATTAACATTGGGAGAAATTATTTAATAATGAATTGTTAATTAGTAGGTGAGAAAAGGTTATAAGTAAATAATATATTTTATTATATATAATATTATTATTTTTGGAATATATTTATTATACCTGAGTTTCTAACATGTATGAAGGAAATAAAACCTGAAGTAAGGGTTTCTCGTCTCACTTTTATTTCCGTGAGACATATGAAATATTCACCACTTGTTTATTTTATGTGGTGTATATATTTCCCATTTTATATGTTATATCATGAATATATTTATCTTCATTATATTTAATTTTTCATTTAATGTTATCTATTTCATGGGGATTACAATTCAAATGATACCAACATGGTAAGGGTTTATTTCACAATCACATCATTATTCAAGATTGTTTATGTTTAAGCCTCCAATGGGTGAATTATTTGATATTTCTAAATTAAAAACAATATATTTCCTTATAATATGGTGATACATCAAAATTTTAATTAATAAAACAATTTTTTTCTATTTAGTACATAAAATTATTTATAAACTCTTTTTAAGAAAAGTTGACTTTATTTCACTCTTTGGTCAGAAATACGTTTTCTTCAATATCCATGTTTTGTAAAAATGTTTTCAAAAATGCTCTTAACATCCCCAAAATGAATAATTTTAGAAGCTTTTACCCATTTTTTAATTTTTACAAAATTGTTTGAAATAAATATTCTTGACATTTTCTGAACTAGGTACTTTTTTACCATTTTTCAACAATATGAGAAGGACATTTTTTAACTTATATGATATGTAATAAATTACCCAAAGTTAGGAAGATTGATTTTTTTGAATATTAATTTACTTTTTTAAAAAGGTTCTTTTTAAAATATATATTTTCCCTAATATTATAAAAATATTTAATTTTTAGAAGTTATTTTCAAAGTGAAATGGGTATTTTACTCAATAATGTTTTAATGAATTTTTTAGGGATTTTATGTTAATCATTGAAAATAAAACTGATTTTACTTATTTTCTATTAGATATATCTTTAATGATACTATCCACCTTATTTATCTAAATGGTTTAGGATAAATTTTAATGGGTATGTATTATTTTGGTACCATTCCCTATATTAATCTGGATAGTTTAGGATTATGTTTAATGATTGGGGAAATTATTTACATTTTATATGCTAGTTATTCAATATAAAAATTTATTTTTATTCTGTTTCTACCCTTTAATATTAGGAATTAATTAGAATTAGTATTTTATGGGAATGGCACACTATAGTCCCTCATTTCATCGGTAGGTCTCATTAGAAAAACAGGATTGGGTATTTAGCTGAGATCTTACCTATTTATGTAATATGTCTTGGCACATGGCCTTGATAATATTTTTATGATATCCCAAATTATTCATTCCCTAATCATGATATTAGATATTTTTTTCCATTTTAATATCTAATTATTTATGATATTCCAAGATATGTTTCTAGATTAAGTGATTAATTCTATGAAATTATTGGATCAATAATTATTCTTACCATATTATTCTCCATGATAAAGTTTTTGATTAAATGGAATGTGTATTAATGTTTTTACCTTTTCATATTGATTATTACTTTTGTATTCACGATTGATCCCACTTTACACATACCCTTTATAAGCATATGAGATCACCCCTTTATTATGGTTCCTTTCCCTATGATGTTAGGAAATTTTTTTAATTGATATGTAGGGATATTATAAAGGGAATAATGGTGTTATAAAAGAAAATACTCTGTTTTAATTTAATTTTTTAATTTTAATTTGAAATTCAAGTATGTATCTAGTTTTTCAAGACTACTAAACTATTCAGTTCTTTGGGGAACAATAAATTGTATCTAATACCAATGTAATAAAGAAACCACAAACTATGGGATATTAGGGTTGGGTTATTTAAATAACATCTCAAAGAACATTCTCAATAATTAGAATATATAATCCTATTACTCTCTCTCAAGAATGATACAACCAAATATTAAATCCTTCTAGCCAAAAGGGGTTCTTTTTATGATCTATGGTAATTGATAAAAGACAATTAGTTCTTTTAAGATAGAACATGGAATTCAATTAGAGACGTTATAATATTATGGATCATTATTGGATACTTCTATAGTCGTTCTATGTTGGTTTCCATGAAACAATAGTATGATAATAGTGTTAAGCTTATTTAACAACACTGGAGAAATAATTATCAAGAACAAGTTAATTATTAGATTAAATTAATTACAAATTTTATGTGAAAATATCCTCTATTTGATTTTTTGGTGTTTCATTCATCTAGTTCAAATTCTTTATCTAAATAAATTGATGAAACCCCATTGTTGGATATGGGAACAAACAGTTCTTATATTCCATTGACCATTGAAATACAATAACCTTGCCACTTGTATCTAAATTGAAGGCCCATATTTCATTATGTGGTGATTATAATATGACATTATGGCCTAACATGAAGACACTAATGCAACTTCTATACACCCAGATAACAAAAAAATCACCCTCTCACACCAAAAGTATGTTTCCCTTCTAAAGTAGAAAGTGATGTTATTAACTGATGCCCATCAGGATGGAATCAGGAATGAGATTCACAAGCCTGTCTTAAATCTACTAGGGAGTTTCAGAATAGGAAAACAAGCTACTTAGTGAGATGATTTGACCTCCTATCTTGTAGGTCTGTTGAAAAATGCTACTATCATCACCCTAATGGTGATAGTCCACCAACCTTTAGAAACTGGTAACAAAAAAAATGAATCGCGAAAATATTAGTGCATCCAATATAGCAGTCCCAATAGAGAAGCATTACAAATATTTATGTCATTAATAAAGTGTGTGGCATATATAAATTACACATACCATGATAGTAAAATAACATCAATATGTATTATATTAGTTAATTCAATTAGAATACATATTGTATAAAAGGATATAATAGCTCCCATATATAATGAGAACCTCATGATACTATGATAGAAGTATTAAATATATGACTTATAAAATAGATACATCTATATGATGGATCACACAGGATGTTGTAAGATAAGGCGTGGAAGGATCATAAGTTATCACACCATTAACATCATTACTTCCACCAGGTTTTCAAAGTTTATAAATTAAATATGTACCCAATCATTAACCAAAATACTAGGAGGTATAATGTAATATTTTCAAGATCATTCCCATGAGGATGGAAGAGAAAATATCAATGTTAAAGTTATGAAATATTTTTAACCTTTAAATAAAAATATTAAAAAGTAATAAATTAATAAAAAATGGACATAATTTTTTTTGAAAAAAAACAATTTCAAATCAAGAATTAAGAAATAGATTTGAAAGGATAATTTTCATACAATATGTTTATCTTATTCATTAATAAATCAATTGAATTGATATGTAGAAATATTTTTTAAATGCAACCAAATTATTTATGATAAAACCCATTAATGTTCTTTAATTCAATTTAAATATTTTGATTGAAGAAAAAAATTACATTAAGTTCCCCAAGATCAATTTTAAAAATCAAAATATGAATCCAAATAGTTTTTCACAGTTTTATTTTATCAATCACTTTGGATATCCTCCAATAATTAATATTCTTATGAAATACTTACTAAATAATGACTTATAATTGATGTCTCAAAGTATTTCCTAACAAAAAAATTCTTTTCATGAATGGAGATGATGGAAAATTAAGTACCCATCCTTCTACTATTAATCCCTTACATATTATATGGCCATCACTCATGATTAAATAGAATTAAACCATGCATTTATTGTCTATATTATGAACTCAGTGAATGGAAATAATAATTTTTTTTAAACTATAAAAAAGAACAATTAATAAAAAAAAAGAAAATAATTTTTCTTAATTAAATGGGAGTATTGACAAAATAAGGGGTTTTAAATGAAAAAAATACTTCCTATAATGCAAGATAAATATATAAAATCGAAGAAAATCCAAAATGGTTTGTAAATAAGGGTTAAGCACCTAATAGGTATTGTCTAAATAGAACAAAATGTAGTGGAAGTGACCATGAAATTGTGGATGGATAAATTATAAAATAAAAATTATTTCACCATAGAATTGTTAAAATGGTGAATTTTTCACATCTTCTATTGTATCATGAAATTTTTCAGAACATAGTATACCTGAATCTCCCCATTTTCAATGATTTCTTCAAATTTTAAGAATATATAAATTGGGATATATAATTTAATCCTTTATCTATAGTATTATATTGATTCATTTTTATAAAATGAAATATTCTGAATCCTTATTTTGATAAATCAAAATAAATATTATATTTTACATAAGTTAACATGTTGTTTATTCATGTATTTAAAAAAAATTTAATTCTAAATTATTATATTTTTAATTAACTCATTATGAATATGTCTCATTATAGAAGAACTCAAAGAATCACCCAAACCTTATACAAAAAGAAGGACATATTGGGTAGAGTCTGAAATAGTTAGATTTGAAGTCTTAATCCTAAAGTTATTATATCATTTTAAAAATTTATTTACAACAAATAGTTATAAATAAGGTATAGGGACTACTATGAATAGATGGTGAAATTTTTATGTGTTAACATTCAAGATCTGATCACAAACTCCATCATAAAGAGATTATCTTGGAATTTTTTATAGTGTGATCTAAGTGATTATATTTTGTGTTGTATTTTTATAAAAAAACTTATTTTTTATTTTATAATATTTTTAATTATGATACTACATGATTGAATAATTCATCAAGATAAGGGATTTGTGATTCTGATCTTATATAATCTATGATTCTCAAGGGTGTAATATTTTTCTTTCAATATTTGATTAAAGAAGCCTTAAGATATGACTTATTGCTTCCTATATTTTTGATTAAAGAGGTTTCATTCTGAAAACTATTATTTTGGATTGGGGATTGATCCTCCAACTGATTTGGGTCAATAGTGAAGAGGTTTTAGGGGTAATAACATAAATATCCTTCCTTTAATAAATTATGATTTAGGAGTTTACAAATTTTTATCCAAATACTCATTGTTTAATTATAAATTTTATTTTTTAAATATGTTTTACTTATTGCACTTATTTTAATTAATTTAGATAAAACATATCTTGAAAATTTCTTGTTTCTACTGTACTTTATATTATAATTATTAGTTCTAAATGAGTTATAATCTAAAATATACATTTATAAAAGTGAAAAAATTTATAAGCATGTAAAAACATCAATTCACTTCATCTTTAAGAAACAATAATAGAAAAACATAAGGTATCAGAGTAAGTATATCCATTATTTCCATATATATTAACATATAAATGGTGATAATATTTTTTTAATGGAAGAAAATACACCCATAAATACATTAGGGATTCCAAATCCAAATAAGCCACCATTTTTTATATTTTTGATTATGAATATAGGAGAGATATAATTAATATATTTATTATTAATACTAGAGTTGATAACTATTAGATTATGGACATACATTTCTAGATTCTAAAAAATGAAATTCTGAATTTCATGTTAGAAGAGAAGATAAAGAATCAATCAAATTTTAAAGTATGAAACCAGATTATTTGTTCAATTACATGGAAAATATATAGATATATTTAATATTTTTATACAACTAATAGAATCTAGAAGAATTTAGGAATTAATCATGTAAAAACATCAATGGTTTTTGAAACCATTAGGGATATTTTATATTCTAATTATTATCTATTTTATTTCCTTCTAAGGAAAACTGTTTCCCAAATGTATTAGATATTTATGGTTATTTTGAATGATTTTCAATCAATTGGTGAAAATAGAATACCAAAAAGAAGTTGGTTGAGAATAATTTTTTCATTCTACCAATGTAATGGGAGTCGAAGTGAAAAATTATTGACGATACTAAACTTATTATAAAATTAAATATTAATGATATTATTGTAACCTTATTACAATATGAGAGTAGGATAAAGTGAGATGTAGAGGAAGAAAAATTTTAGAACAAATTTTATTTTTCTATTACTAGTTCCAAAGTTACCACTTTAAATAAATATAATTTTAAGCATTATTTCAAAAAAACATTTAGATGATAGTGATATAGACCATAGTGAATGTGAATTTTCATAACTAGCTAAGTGAAAAGTTTTTAGGTTTAAGAATAATTACTTATAGATAAATAGTTTTAAGGATATAACAGAAAGATATTGTAAGACTAGAAGAAGATATGATAAGAAAGATTTTAATGAATTTATTTCTTATAAGTATAAAAATATAGTACATATTAAATTATATTTCCCAATATTGAGAAATAAAGGCAAGTAATATAGAACATCATCTAAATATAAAGGGAATAAAGTTATTAAATCTATATATACTTGGAATGAAATTAAGGATTTTTCCTTTAAAAGTGGTTTGAATAGTGATGATAATAAAATGATATCTAGATTAAAAGATATTATTACATGAAGTGAATCATGATTTATATATAATGTTTTTGAATCACATTCCACTATGTCTTTAGATTATGAAGATGAATATATATAATTTTAATAAATAATTGAATATATAAATAACATGGGGAAGAATATAAATTGTTTATGAAATAAAATGAGATCGAGAAAAAAAATTCCAAGGTTGATGAGAGTATTTTAAAAATTACTAATGAGTATGAAGTAAAATATAGTCCCATTTCAATACCATTATATGTTTGGAATGAAGTTTTAAAATTGAAATATAAAGTTAAAGTATGAAGTAGTCACTTTCCAATTATAATTTGTGAAGGGAGAATTCTAAAAAACTTATAGACCAATTGAAACTATATAATATTTTATCCAGAATTAGTAATTTAAATATATGTAATTCACATATTTGAACCAAATATTTTGTTCATAATAGTGAACCATTTTTTACTAAATGTGAAATTGGTGGAAACTAGAAGAGTATATTCCTTATACAAATGAATCAATCTTTTATAATAGTCAAAGCATACATTTATATGGAAATTATTATAGTTTAACATAGAAGAGTAGGGTATATGCAGGTGGATAAAATTTTATTCCTGAATATTTACACACCCAAACAAGTTCGGGTAAAAAAATTAATTTTGTTTATTTTGGGAGGAATTGTCAGGTATTTGTGGTAGAAACTATTTGTTCATAGATAATGGTTTCCATTGGATTTTTGATTAAAAACTATTCAAACTTTAAGAAATTATAAAAAAAGAAGGGTGGATATGTTACCTTTTATGACAAAGTAAAAGTTTAGATCCTAGGAATATGTATTGTATATATCCTTGGTGAGACCATAATTTCAAGTGTAATTTATGTTTTAAGACTTAAGCACAACCTTATTAGTATATATAAATCAAGTGACTTGGGTAACTATGTTTACTTTGGGAATAATAGATTTACCATCACAAGATCAGAATGAGTTCACATATTATCATCCAATAAACACAATAACATTTACACTATAAATTTGTAGGAACTTACTAATTAGAACATTAAATGTCTTATTGAAATAAATGATAGTTATTGTCTTTGGAATTGAATTATGGGACATTACTATGTTCAAAACTTTACTAAAAATTACAATAATGGACCTGTGAATGACCTCTCAACACATGAGTTTAATTATTCTAATTTTTTTTACCTCTACCAAAAAATAAATAAATATAAGTCTAGTTTTAAAACTATTGGTGAAATCCCAACTTTTGAAACACCACATTTAGTGCATAAGGGTATTTTCCGATCTACACAAAATGAACGTATCATAAGTAAACACTTTATGTATATATTAGTTAATTACATCACAAAATTTACTTATGCTTTTATTCTTGGACATAAATTGGATGTTATAATGTAATTTTAAAGGTTTTATTCACCTTATAAAATTATAAATACCTTTCAATTATCACTACCTAGTGTGATTATGTTGGAGAATCAGTTTTGAGACTTTTTCAAGAGAAACATGAATTTGACCTAACTTTTAAGAACAAGGAACTCTTAAAAAAATATGGTAGTTGAAAGATAGAATAGAAAAATTTATTAAATTACTTGGTTCATATTGTATAAATATTATGTTTATAATTTTTTTGGTATGAGTATCTTTTTACTTCCTACTATAAAATAAATAGAATTTTATCTCAAATGGTATTAAAAAAATTATCTTGGAATTGTGGAATATAAGGAACCAAAAATTTGGTTACTAAAATGTTTTCCGATGCAAAGTAATCATTATAAATACTAAATATAATCCTCATAAATTTTATCTTAAAGGTGATGAAGGAATTATTTTTATTTACTCCTTGACTAGTAATGATTATTGTCTTTTAAATTGATGAAAAAATATCATTGAAGTAATGGTACACATAAAAATTGATGAAATAGAAAATTTTTATAATTAAATTTTTATAAATTATTCAAATTATTTTGGATTTTTTTGAAACCACCTCTAATTTGGATTTGTAAGTTAAACCATAGAGACAAATTTCTATCATTTAAAAACAATTTTTTTTAGAAAAAAATAATCAGTTCAATGTGTAACAACCTATCCTTCTACCTAGAAAAAATATGTTGTTATGGAACCATACCATTAATAATATCATTGGTGATATTGATAAACCCATTAAAACTAGAATTTATTTATATAATTAATGTTTTAATCTTTCATTCTTCTCTTAGAAAGAACCCAAAATAGAAAATGTTGCCTTAGGTGATGATAATTGTATAATTGATATGCATGATGAGCTCAATAAATTTAAACATAACAAGGTATACACCTTGGTTGAACATATTAATGAAATTTTAGTTAAAAGAGTTAAGAGGATCTTACAAAATAAGTGTAATGAGAATGTTAACATAGACCAAAATAAGGATAAACTTGTTTATAAATGTTATAACCAAGAAGAGTGAATATAGTATGAGGGAAAGTTTACACTAGTAGCTAGAATTGAATCCTGTAGAACTATATTATACTTCAATTTTCATATGAAAATTACTCTATTTTAAATTGATATTAAAATATCCTTCCTTAATTGATATTTTTAGGATGAATTTCATACTAAACACTCTACTGGTTTTATAAATTCTAATTTTTTGGAACATGTTTATAAAAATATCAAGGAACTTTATGGACTTAAAAATGCTCCAAGATCCTTGTTTGATATATTATCTATATTTATACCTCAAAAAAACTTTTTAAAAGAAAAAAAATATCCCAATATTTTTATTAATAAATTATTTAAGGGAACTAAAATCATACAAATCTACATCAATGTTAAATTTTTTGGATCCACTCAAATGATCATTTTAGAAATTTTCTGAAAACTTAAGGAATGTGAATTTGAGATGAGTATGATTGTTGAACTTAACATTATTATTATCTCCCAAATAGATTATAAAATGAAAGAATTTTTTTTTAAATCAAAATAATTATATTACAGACTTACTTAAATGGTTTTTTGAAAATGATTCAAGTATTATTACTTGAATAGAAACCTCACGTAAACCTGCTCTTGATAAATATAATAAACTTGTATATTAGAAAAATTATAGAGTAATGATTTGAATTTTACTTTATGTGATTGATATTTGGCCAAATATTATATAATATTATTTATCATGTGTGATATTTCCAGATAATGAAAATGAATACCATCTTAAGGCTGTAAAAATGAGCATCTATTATCTTAAATGAGATTCAGAACATGCGTTATTACATTCTTCCAAATCCATGTTTATTATTAATTTTTTTTGGGTATAGCCTTTAAATGTTAGAGAATGATTTGGAAAATTAATTTGGGAACTTTTCTGTCACGACCCGTCCCAGTGGGGCCCGCACCGTGACTCCCTAAGCCCGCCTCCAATAGGTCAGGGGCTGGTGACTAGCACCGAGTAGGCGTGTCAGTAATATGAGAGGCATTGCCTATGTACCTGTACACACACACACACACATCTCTAAGCCCACAAATTCTGAAATGTAAAACAGAAGGAACAAAAATGCATGCATACAACTAAACCCAATCAACAGAGCACGACGAAAGGTAGAGTACTGTAAAAGTAAACTGGGCTAGACTACAAGCCCACCAAAAAAACAATAGTCTGAAAATTCCAACCTGTAAGCACAAAGGTACTGGGACTACTGCTCATAGCCATAGGAACGCCTCGGCCTGTAGGAAACTCAGAAAGCTCAGTCCTGTCCTGGTCCACCCTGGACTCTGTCAAAAGGCTGCTCGTCTACACAAGACACCAGACGTGCGGGCAAAGCCCGTGCATGGGTGAGTATAACAATACTTAGTAGAGGACCCCAAAAACCAAAAATAAGTACACAAAGTAAAGGTATAGTCAGCTATGCACAATATATGTTTACATAACATATAAAACAAACAAGATATACTCAAAACCCAGGCTCGTGGTCTAGAGACAAGCCACGTAACCATATACCCCAATAGGGATTCTGTTTGAAGATTACATGATGCACTCATTCCGGTGAGAACACACTCCACGAGTCTTATAGTTCTGATGACGTCCGTCCGAGGAGTGATGTTCATCGGGAACCGTCACGAGATATAGCTACACTCATTGCGGGAGACACACTCTTGAGTGGAAGGGTTACGATAGATAGAAGCACTCATTACGGGAGACACACTCCTGAGTGGGAAAGATCTCGATACACAGATGAGGATCACTGCCAGGGCCATGGAGGATATCGCGACTCATCCAGAATTCACCTACTAGGTAGAGGATCAATGCCTGGTAAAGTTGGTCACGCCGATGCCTAACTCTTCCTATTGATCTAGAATGGATAGAGGATCTCGATCCGGGCCTCTCAGATGGATGCCTAACTCTATCACAGAAAAGTCATACTAAAGGGATCATAAAACGCTATCAAGGAATGATGCCTGACCTTCAGGGGAAAAGAAGAAGGGGCACTAACCCAGACGAAGGATGTTCAAGGCACGGTGAACAAAAGGACCAAGCCGTTCTCCAAAATGTACACAACATGTAGAACTGACACACACCGTGTTGTTCGACCCTAGGTACTGCCCGTGTGCAACGACACGTGTTGTGAGTCTAGTCATGTAGAAAACTTTATACACGGCGTGTAGTATAGAGTACACACCGTGTTTGGGTCACTGGGGCTGGCTCCGTGTACTCTGGCCATGTGCTCGTACACGGTCACCAACCCGTGTACTCCAACCCGTGCGATCCGCACTTGGGGGGACCTACGCTGGTGACCTCACACGACCGGGTGAGGTAGTACATGGTCATGTACTCCATCCTGTGTCCATGTATCCCTGAGATACACGCCGAGCTCCACATATCCACCTCTGCCGAGCTATACACGCCGTGCCGCCTGAAGCCGTGTAGAGCATCCCGTGTCCGTGTACCACCCGAAGTACACACCGAGCTTCGGGGAAGGTCCAACACGCCGTGTGACTGAGGTCACATGCCATGTGGTCCTTCTCTGACCCTGAAACCCTACCCGACACCATCAGAACTACACGGCATGTTCTTCGGAAGTACACACCATGTATTGTGGAAATTTATAGGAACACAGACCTCCGACGTCGCATCTCCCGTGGTTCTCCGATCATTGATACTTCCGTCCGATCGCCACGAAACCTTCAGGGTTTGGTAGCCCCGACACCACGACGCTGTTTTCGTCATTTTCGGGCCTCCGATCGGCTCCGAAAACATGATCGGTCTTCCCGCCGAAGAACACTTGATGAACGCCCTTTTCTATAGGGTCCAATTTGTCACTCGCCAACATCGCCGCACCTTCATAAGGACGTTGCGATGTCGAACCTTCTATTTGGGATTGTTGCATCGTAGAATAGATGCGCAACGATCTGTTGTTTGTCACCCCATGAAGAACGCGAAGAATGTGCGGGGAAAAGGAGGAAGAAATCCAAATAAACAAATTGAGGAATGAACCTCCGCCGTCGTTCGGTACGAAATTGATCCTCTCCCGTTAGTAGGTTTAAATGGACTAGAGATCAACATGAATATAAAGCATGGATTAATTCCTCAAAATCATCCCAAAGAAAACCCTCCCGCAAGAACGTACGAATCCGCGGATCAACTTGTTCGTGGTTGATCCACGTTCGTCATTTAAATTCAAATACGGGGAAAAGAAAATCAAAACAACAACCCCTACCTTTTGAAAGGATCGATCGTTGACGAAGGAGTCGTGCTGCTGTTGTCGTCGTGATCCTTCAACGTCTACGCAACGATCATTGGTTTCGATCCGTTGTCATTCGTCGTCGAGAATTGCTCCAACGCCTCACGGATTTGGAAGAGGTTATTCTCAAGCTTTGCCAATGATCAGCAATTTTTCACCCATTTAAAAAGCGAAACAAGATTGGCACTTAATTACGCGGCGATATTAATGACCCCAACTTTCCAAAACTTGAGTCATTATGACGCGCCATTAGTTTAGGAAACAGACGTCCCGTCACTGTGTATTAAAGAGTCCAACATTCCATTTATTTTCCATTATGACACAACATTTAATTAAGGGAACATATTCCCTTTTAACACGCCGTAGAGGTTGTTTCCTTAAAATAAAATAAACATTTAGATTTTTATTTTATTTTATTTTATTATTAAAACGTCCGAAAATTAACTTTTTCCCTCGACCCACACCGGTCAAGGTTGGCCTCATTCTTAGGTAAATTCATCATCCCAGATGCAGCGGTTCACTCATATTTTTAATCCGGGAATCCGTTTGGAAACTGCCACAACAGCGCACAAGCGCCGACTCACTTGACTTACAGAGTTCAAACCACCATTCCGGGATCACTGGACCTCGGAATGATGTGTCGTCTTCACGTCCGGTCTTGAAATAATTCCATATAATATTTAACAATAATAAACGGAAAAATCCAAGACATTAAATTCTCCCCACCTTAAGGGTTTTCATCCCCGAAAATCCAAAACAAAGGCTACTAAAAAATATGAGGGTACTGGGAACGGATCTGGGCCTTCCACTCCCAGGTGCTTTCCTGAAGATTAATGTGCTGTCACCAGACGTGCACTAAGGGAATCGATCACCCACGAAGGATCCTCTCCTTCCAATCCTCGATCTCCACCAGGTACTCAGCAAAGGTCACTCCATCCTCAATGTCTAGCCCTCCCCAGTCGATGACGTGCAATGGGTCATGCACGTACCTCCTCAGCTGCGACACGTGGAAGACATCATATACCCGATGCAACTGTGGCAGTAGAACCAGGCGATACACCACCTCGCCAACTCTGCCCAGGATCTGGAAGGGTCCGATGAACCTCGGAGATAGCTTACCGCCTCAGCCAAATCTCCAAAACCCACGTCGAGGTGAGACCTGAAGAAAAACGTGGTCTCCCTCCTCGAACTCCAGAGGCCTTCGTTGTCTGTCAGCATAAAACTTCTTCCGACTCTGTGTAGTCTTCATCCGCTCCCGGATGATCTGCACCTTCTCTATGGTTTCTCTCACTAACTCAGGACCCATGAGTTCTGACTCTCCGGGGTCGGCCCAGCAAAGCGGTGACCGACAGGGTCTCCCATACAAGGCCTTGAACGGTGCCATACCAATGGTGGAGTGGTAGCTATTGTTGTACGCAAACTCCACCAGTGGTAGGTGGTCCTCCCAGCTGCGACCAAAGTCCAAGATACGGGCTCACAACATATCCTCCAAAACCTGAATGGTCCTCTCTGTTTGACCATCTTTCTGGGGATGAAACACTGTGCTCAAGCGTAACTGAGTCCCAAAAGCCTCTTGCAATCCCTTCCACAACCGGGATGTGAAGCGGGCGTCTCGGTATAAGACTATAGTCGAGGGTACGCCATGAATCCAAACTATCTCTTGTACATAGAGGCGTCCCAAGCTCTCTACAAAACTCTGCTCCCTGATAGCTAGGAAGTGGGCCGACTTGGTGAGTCGGTCAATGATCACCAAGATGGAATCATGACCCTTGGACGTCCGTGGTAAGCCTGTCACAAAGTCCATCGATATTCCATCTCACTTCCACTCTGGAACTTCCAAGAGGTGAGCTAACCCTGCTGGAACATGGTGCTCAGCCTTCACCTGCTGGCTTGTGAGGCATCGAGAAACGAACTCTCCCACTACCTTCTTCATGCCTGACCACCAGAACTGTCATCGGAGATCCTGTTACATCTTTGCCACTCCGGGATGTACCGCCAAAGGGGATGTATGAAACTCCCTCAGGACCTCCTCTTGGAACGCCACTGGTACAACAGTGCGTCCTCTGAAGAGAAGTACGTGCTCCCTACCTTACGAAAAACCATCAGGTGCATGTCCTATGGTTAACTGAGCACGTAAATCCACACAGTCGACATCCCCAAGTTGTGCCTCCCTAAATCACTGTAAGAGTGGAGTTGTGACAACCATCGATTATAGGTAAGCTGTGTCCTCACCATCCACGAAGGATAACTGTAATGCGGCTAATTATTTTCTCGCCTCACTCAACAGCTGTGAGCTCGACCTTCTGCTAAGAGTGTATTCCACCTTGTTCCCTTCCCAGGGGTATAGATGATCTCAAAATCATAGTCCTGGAGGAACTCTAGCCAACGTCTCTACCTCAGATTCAGATCCTTCTGTGAGAAGATGTACTTGAGGCTCTTGTGGTCAGAGTAGACAATGAACCACTCACCCATAAGGTAGTGTCACCACATATTCAATGCGAATACTACCGCTGCCAACTCGAGATCATGGGTCGCATAGTTTTGCTCATGTGGCCTAAGATGGCGTGAACCATAAGCAATTACTGCATGCCGCTGCATCAAGACATAACCAAGACCGGTCCCTGATGCGTCGCAGAAAACTACGTACCCGACACCCTCCTCCGGAAATCTCAAGAATGGGGTGCTCATCAAACTATACCTCAGCTTCTCAAAGGCCTGATGGCACTTTTTTGTCTATACGAAGGGTTTCCCCTTCCTGGTCAAGGCTTTCATCGGTGCTGATATCCGGGAGAAATCAGGGATGAATCTCCGGTAATATCCTGCCAACCCAAGGAAGCTTCGCACCTCTGTCACGCTCCGAGGTGGCTCCCATGCTAACACATCCTCCACCTTGGCTTGGTCCACAGGTACTCCATCTACTGAGATGAAATTTCCTAGAAAGTGGACCTCCTGAATCCAGAACTGACACTTCGAGAGATTTCCATAAAGATGGTGCTCTCGGAGTACGTCCAGAACCATCCGCATGTGTCCCGCATGCTCCTCCTCTGACGTCGAGTACACAAGGATGTCATCGATGAAAACCACTAAGAACCGGTCCAAGTACGGCTGGAAGATCCGGTTCATCAACCCCATGAACAATGCGGGGGCATTCGTCATGCCAAAGGGAATCACCAAGTACTCATATTGACCGTAGCGACATCTGAAAGCCGTCTTCGGTATATCCTCATCCCGCACTCATAGCTGGTGATAGCCTGATCGAAGATCAACCTTCGAGAACCACTGTGCCCCTCTTAGTTGATCGAAGAGGTCATCAATTCTCAGCAGTGGATACTTTTTCTTCACCGTTAGCTGGTTCAGGCGCCGGTAATCCACGCACAACCTCAGACTCCCATATGCCTTCCTGGCAAACAAGACCAGGGCCACCCAGGGTGAAACACTGGGTCTCACGAAACCCTTGCTCTACAAATCCTCCAACTGCACCCTCAGCTCACGAAGCTCTGTAGGAGCCATCGGATAAGCCGATGAGGAAATTGGTGTCATCCCAGGGTGTAAGTAGATGCAAAATTCAATTTCTCGGCAGGGAGGTAACCCTGGGACATCTTCTGGAAAGATGTCCTTATACTCCGCCACCATTATTGGGAACTGAGAGCTCACAATATCTACTGCTCCGAGGGTAATGCTAGCCAACTCATGTGTGATCGGCTGCCCCCTCCTATGCATGATCTCTCTTTGTGCAGCCTGGGTTTCCTTTTCTACAACAAAGGAAAACCTTGTTCTATCACGGCGGACACACCACACTCTTCTCCTAAAATAGTCAATCTGGGCATGGACCGAAGATAACCAATCCATACCGAGAATGGCGTCATAAGACCTCGACACTACCACCAAGAGGTTCCAAACGGAACTCTCGCCTCCAAGGGTAAGATCAAACTGTCTGTAAAGGTGTGTGATCATCGAGTCTCCTCCCGTAGGTGTCTCCAAGAATAAGGATCGAGTCAACGGTTCTACCGGAATCTCGAGGTTTTGTACAAGACATGTGGCCATAAGGTAATGACTGGCACCTGTGTCTATGAGTATGGCAGCTAAGGTAGAAAATACATAGATCGTACCTTGAATCATCCCTAGAGCCCCTGGGTCATATGCCTTGACCGCATGCAGCTGTCCCCGTCCTTGTCCCCCAGCTCCATGAGCCTGGTGCGGACCTCCTGAGGGTGGTGGTGGAAGTAAGTCAAAGCATCTACCACCACCTACAGCTCTCCCTACTCCTCTGACATGTCCACCGCCTGGCGGATCTGCCTGCTCCATTCTCTGCCTCTGCCTCGGTGGCCCATCCACCACTTCCCTGTCAGCAGCTCGATGTGTCGGGCAATCTCTAGTGAGATTCCCCCTACCGTTGCATGCGTAGCATCACTTCTCCCTAGGCTGACTGGATCCAGCCTAAGAGCCCTAGACTATCGATCCCCTATCCTGGGTACTCCTATGACGTCTCCCATGTCCAGATCCCTGTGCCTGATGTCGGCTCCCTACTGCCGGTGTCTCTGCACCTGTCTGCCTGCTGCTGACTGCCGGCAGCTGTCTCTGCTCTACCAAGAAGCTCTCGATCACCAAGTCCCACTCGAGCACTCCAACATAAGTCGAAATGCATATAGGCACGACACTAGCTCAGATTTCTCGCCGTAAACCTCGCTCAAAGGTCTGAGACCTGAAGTACTGATCCCTGACCATATCCATGGAGTGCCTAGAGAGGTTGGTGAACCTCGATGAATAGTCAGCCACTTTCATACTGCCCTGATCGAGTTGAAGAAGCTCCTGGATGCGCACAGCTCTCAGCGTAACCGGAGAGAACTCCTCCCTGAAGAGTTGCTAAAACTCTGTCCATGAAAGAGTCTCCTCGTTATGAGTCTGCGTGGTCAGACTCCACCATCGTCTGGCCGAACCCTGAAGAAGGCTCGCTCCTAGGATCACCATCTGGTTTGTTGGTGTCCTCACTAGAACGAAAACTCTGTTCACCGCCTCAAGCCAGTCCTTAACCGTATGAGGGTCGGGCTCGCCTCGGAACCTGAGGGGTCTCTGTCTCTGGAACTCGTGGAGCACGCTGAGCCTGCGCTCTTCACTGGTCGGTACCGCTGGTACCACTGGCTGCTCCACTGGTGGAAGTATAGCACGTGCACCACCTGGTGGCAATGCCTGGGGAACTGGTCCCTGTATTGAAGTCTCGTCACTGAGGGGGTCATCCTCATGATCGTGCTGCTGAATCCTAGTGGGTACGCATCGTGGAGGCATCCTGTAAAGAAACAAGATGTGTCACGATCAATGAGTATATCTGGATAGCTGACACCAAGGATATGGAAGACACAACCCATTCTTATATGATGCATGTACCTTTTATTTCCCCGGAACCAGTATTTTCGTGAACTGGGTTGAAAAGCAAGTTATCATAGTCCTGGTGTATGGATACGTCGGCCGCCGCACCAACACTGGAGTCTCTGGCCCGAAAGCCGAACCCGAAACACTCAACACTTTTTGCCCCAACCAAACTCACAGACTCTTGGTCCTAAGGTAGAACCGACCACCTCTGATACCACTCTGTCATGACCAGTCCTAGTGGGGCCTGCACCGTGACTCCCTAAGCCCGCCTCTAATAGGCCAGGGGCTCGTGACTAGCACCAAGTAGGCGTGTCACTAACATGGGAGGCATTGCCTATGTACCTGTACACACACACACACACATCTCCAAGCCCACAAATGCTGAAATGTAAAACACTAAGGAACAAAAATGCATGCATACAACTAAACCCAACCAATAGAGCACGACGAAAGGTAGAGTACTGTAAAAGTAAACTGGGCCAGAATACAAGCCCACCAAAAAAACAAGAGTCTGAAAAGTCCAACCTGTAAGCACAAAGGTACTGGGACTGCTGCTCGTAGCTGTAGGAACGCCTCGCCCTGTAGGAAACTGAGAAAGCTCGGTCCTGTCCTGGTCCAGCCTGGACTCTGTCAAAAGGCTGCTCGTCTACACAAGACACTAGACGTGTGGGAAAAGCCCATGCAGGGGTGAGTATAACAATACTCAGTAGATGACCCCGAAAACCACAAAGCAGTACACAAAGTAAAGGTACAGTCATCTATGCACAATATATGTTTACAGAACATATATAACAAACCAGATATACTCAAAACCCATGCCTGTGGTCTAGAGACAAGCCACACAACTGCATACCCCGATAGGGATTCTGTTTTAAGATTCCATGATGCACTCATTCCTGTGAGAACACACTCCACGAGTCTTATATTTCTGATGACGTCCATCCGAGGAGTGATGTTCGTCAGGAACCGTCATGAGATATAGCTACACTCATTGCGGGAGACACACTCCTGAGTGGAAGGGTTACAATAGATAGGAGCACTCATTACAGGAGACACACTCCTGAGTGGGAAAGATCTCGATACACATATGAGGATCACTGCCAGGGAAATGGAGGATACCGCGAATCATCCGGAATTCACCTGATAGGTAGAGGATCAACACCCGGTAAAGTTGGTCACACTGATGCCTGACTCTTCCTAGGGTCTGGAATGGATAGATGATCTCGATCCGGGCCTCTCGGATGGATGCCTGACTCTATCACAGAAACGTCCTGCTGAAGGGATCATAAACCGGTGTGAGGGAATGATGCCTGACTTTCAGTGGAAAATAATAAGGGGAACTAACCCAAACGAAGGATGTTCAAGGCACGGTGAAAAAAAGGACCAAGCCGTTCTCCAAAAAGTACAGGACATGTAGAAATGACAAACGCCATGTTTTCCGACCCTGGGTACTTCCTGTGTGCAACGGCCCGTGTCGTGAGGTTGGTCGTGTATAAAACATTACACACGGCGTGTAGTACGGAGTAAACGCCATGTCTGGGTCACTGGGGCTGGCTCCGTGTACTCTGGACATGTGCCAGTATACGGTCACCAACCGATGTACTCCAACCCGTGTGATCAGAACACGGGGGGACCCGCGCTGGTGACCTCACCTAGCCGGGTGAGGGAGTACACAATCATGTACTCCATCCCGTGTCCATGTATCCCTGGGATACACGCCGAGCTCCGCGTAGCCGCCTCTACCGAGCTGTACACGCAGTGCCGCCTGAAGCCGTGTAGAGCATCCCGTGTCCGTGTACCACTCGAAGTACATGCTGAGCTTCGGGGAAGGTCCAACATGCCGTGTGACCGAGGTCACACGCCGTATGGTCCTTCTCTGACCCCGAAACCCAAGCCACCACCATCAGAACTACACGATGTGTTCTTCAGAAGTACACGCCTTGTATTTTGGAAATTTTTAGGAACGCAGACCTCTGCCGTCGCTCCTCCCGTGGTGCTCCGATCATTGATCCTGCCGTCCGATCGCCACGAAACCTTCAGGTTTTGGCCTCCCCGACACCACGAAGCTGTTTCCATCATTTTTGGGCCTCCGATCGGCTCAAAAAACATGATCGTTCTTCCCGCGTGAAGAACGCTCGAAGAACACCCTTTCTGATATGGTCCAATTTATTTCCTGCCAACAACGCCGTACCACCATAAAGACGTTGCGATGTCGAACCTTCGATTTGGGATCGTTGCATCGCAGAACGAATGCGCAACGACCCGTTGTTCGTCGCCCCGAGAAGAACGCGAAGAACGCGCGGGGAAAAAGGAGGAAGAAATCCAAATAAAAAAATTGAGGAACGAACCTCCACCGTCATTCATCACAGAGTTGATCCGCTCCCATTAGTAGGTTTAAACGGAGCAGAGATCAACATGAATATAAAGCATGGATTAATTCCCCAAAATCATCCCAAAGAAAACCCTCCCGCCCGAACGTACGAATTTGCAGATCAACTTGTTCGTGGTTGATCTGCGTTCGTCGTTTAAATTCAAATATGGGGAAAAGAAAATAAAAACAACAACCCCTAACTTTTGAAAGGATCGATCGTTGATGAAGTTGTCGTGCTTCCGTTTTCATCATGATCCTTCAATGCTGGCGCAACGATCCTTGGTTTCGATCCGTTGTCGTTTGTCATCTAGAATTGCTCCAACGCCTCGCAGATTTGGCAGAGGTTCTTCTCAAGCGTTTACAACGATCAACAATTTTTCACCCATTTAAAAAGAGAAACAAGATTGGAACATAACTACGCGGAGATATTAATGACCCCTAATTTCCAAAACTTGAGTCATTATGACGCGCCATTAGTTAAGGAAACAGACATCCCGTCGCTGCATATTAAAGAGTCCAACTTTCCATTTATTTTCCATTATGACACAACATTTAATTAAGGGAAAATATGCTCTTTTAACATGCCGTAGCGGTTGTTTCCATAAAATAAAACAAACATTTAGATTTTTATTTTATTTTATTTTATTATTAAAACGTCCGAAAATTAACTTTTTCCCTCGACCCGCACCGGTCGAGGTTGGACTCATTCTTAGGTAAAGTCGTCTTCCTGGACGCAACGGTGCACTCAGATTTTTAATCCGGGCATCCATTTGGAAACTACCACAACCACACACAAGCGCTGAATCACTTGACTTAAAAAGTTCAAACCACCATTCCGGGATCACTAGACCACGGAATGATGTGCCGTCTTCATGCATGCTCTCGAAATAATTCCATATAATATTTAAAAATAATAAACGGAAAAATCCGAGACATTACTTTTTCAATTCTCAAATGATACATTAGTTTTTATCTTGAAATAAGTACCATTTGGTAGCACTCTCCACTACTGAAGAAGAATGTGTAGTAGCTAGAAGTTATTATGTACAATTGTTTTGGATATAATAAACACTCACTTATTTCAGGATGTCTTTTACTTATACTTTTATTCTTTGTGAAAACACTAGTTTCATTTATATATCTAATAACCTTGAACATCACACATGTGAAAACCACATAGATATAAGACACTACTTCCTTTTAGGTCATACATAAATAAGACATATTATTCTCTAATTTATATGAAATGAAAATCAATTTAATGATATATATACTAAAACCATGCATTACTATATATACAAGAATATTTAAAACAAAATATGGATATAAATATCATTAAGTGATCATAATCTATTTTATAATGATATTCAATTTACAATAAACAATCCTTGGGAAAGGGGGAGTATATTTATTATATATAATTATGCTAAAATTTCATATAGGTACTACACATATTCCAAAATATTGTAAAATTAATGATATGGAAGATAAAAATACTCTGAAACTAATAGTTTTAGAATAAATTTAATATTTATATACATGGTAAGACAAACTCAAAAATAAAATTTATTTATTAAATGTTCACATTTTAGAATGAAAAAATTTGGTTACATATTTTTACATTTTATTTTTCGTATTCATTTCTTGTTTAAAAGTTTAATTATTGTAGGTAACCAATTTTCTATGAAATTAATGATTTATAGTTTAATTATTTTTAAAAATAAAAATTCTCAAAGGGGAATAAGATATAAACATTCATGGATTTTATGATAAAAACCCTGGATCATCATGTTTGTCTATATAAAGAGTCGATGACCCTCACATTTCACAATAGTCATTTTTTAGAAGCTCAATAAATATTTATCTCAATCTCCCATTGTTTCCAATATGATATGGTTTTCTTAAAATTATTTTTTCCCAGATATATATGATAAGAAAAATATATGGAGAGGGTGAATTTTTGTCTAAAACATGAGTTATAATTTTTATCCACCACATGATATAGGTTTTTTAGAAATTTGATATTCCAATCAAATAAATATTTTCCAAAGTAAATGCAGCAGAAATTAAAATTATTGGATGTTTAAATAACCTGACTAAAAAACTAAATTCATAGTGGAAATTCATCTTCTTAAAAATTTAAAATATCCAAAATATGAAAAACCCCAATAAAAAAATAAAAAGAAACACAATTTAGTAAACAATTCATAGAGTAAGGATTATAAACCATAAAATTCTAAAAGGATATTATTATCTGACCACACTTTTATCCAAATTTCAAGGAGGATATTTAAACTTTATATAAGGTATCTCGTCCTCTTATCCCTAAAATACCTCTATTTAAACCCACTAGAAGATAAATATATCTTCCTACCCCTATGTTTTCCTCATAAATGTGACTTTATTGTAAAAATCATTATTTCTGAATAGTTTCCAATGGTTTTTTGTGGAACCAGAAGCACCCAATGGTTCTATATCCATAGGGACCAATATTACAAGGGTAGGTGCTCATTAGAGATTTTTACACATGATTCTTAAGAACTCGCATTGGTCAAGAGGATGGGAGGTCAATCTCATCACACCCTTTTGGGGGAAGTTTTTTCCAACTCCATGACTCTCTTATTGATTTAAGATATGTTCATGAATCCTTCATTAATTACTAAGTATGATGTGGGTCATCCGAAATTAGAAATAATTTATTAGCATATGTGGAATTAATAATTATCCATATGTATTTGAGGTTCTTCAGAAATGGAGATATCTATATGTATTTGAGGTTATCCATTAATGGTATCCTCTTATACACTACTTAGAGATTATTTGGTCATTCCTACGACAATGCTAGTTTTCTAGCCACATTGTGGGGAACTCTAGAGTATATTATCATCCATTTATACTAACTTCACTCAAGAGTTTATCATCATCTAGGGAGATGAGAATTGTTTTGATGTTGGGATCGAACCCATAAATTGGATTCCTATGTATCATTGTGAAAGGAAATAGAACACACATAGTTTGATGCAACTTAATGGGGAACATCATACCTTTTAATTTCCTATGATGAGGACTCAACCATACATTTTAAAGACATGTGGCAAGGACATCTAGGAGGAAGGTTCCTAGTTAATGTTTAGTGTGGGAATTATATTGAAACATCCCAAGGAACTTGGAATGGTTATGAGTTCCCAAGTTAAATTAGACCATACTGGGGATATACCCTAGAAAAATATGGTTGGTTTGGGGTGTTGGGTTTGAACATTAGGTGATTTTCCTATGTATCCCATTTTGATGAGAATCAATGCCCACATAGTTCATTGGTGAGGACCCATTCCTAGGGAGTCCCTCAAGAGTACATCTCACAGGGGATAATGGACCTTTGAGATAATAGGTTGGGGTTAATTCTAACAAGGATATCCCCCGTGGAGGGACCATGAGGGATACTTTCACTCATAGTGATCTAGGGGCATAAATCAAGGTTTACTATTAAGTTGGACTCCCAGATTAAAAGAATTATGAAGGGGGATTATTCCTAAGGAGGATTCACATTGAGCTCAAACCCGAAGTGGGTTTCCTATGTATCCTGGTTAATAAGAATCATAGTTCTCATAGTTCAATACTTCAGGTGGATTGTGTATATTTCATAATCATCACTAACCTATAATCTTACTTAACCCATGCTCAGTATGAGAAAAAAATGAAGAGAAAGATTTTAAAAACCACCCATATTTCTTCCTTCACAGATGGAAGAGGTTGAGGATATTATGGAAGAGGTGGGGGATACATCAGAAGAGGTCAGGGCTATAAAACATCCCTATCTTCACATTACATTGGAAGAGATTCCAACGTAAGAAAGGAATGAAGTTATAAGATGCTGAGGTGATAGGGGATATGTCATGAGTACCTATCCCCTCTCTGACTCAGTGGCAAGGAGGTAGAGATGAGAAAAATGTGAAACCTCATACAAGAAAATATAGAGGGATTTAACTAGGATATATTCCTTATAATTGATCTCTTAGTGAGGGAAGAGGATTTCATTCTCTGTAAAAAGAAAATTCAAGTGTAATCCTCACCCTCCCTACAACAGACCGAAGGATACAAATTTCAGAGATGAGAAAGGATGAAAATAGACCTATCCCTAGAATCCAATATCGAGAAATCCTCAAAACTATCCCTGGGGAAAGGATCTATGTTATCGTAGATATCCAAATCTATAGACACCTCAAAGAACCTTACCCTCTGGTAGGATAACTATGATAAACCTCTAATCATATAAATCCAAATCAAAATGGGAGACATGTTGATGTGCCTTTCCTAAAGGTTTTGTAAGTCAGGAGGACTTGGTGGAGGTTTCAACATGGTCCCTTTCAAATAAGGTATCCAAAGAAGAAGATGCCCTACCATGAGTGGATTTGAGGAAGGCCTAAGGGATGGCTCATACAAGCTAGAAGGGGAGGTATACCAAGAAGTATCACACAATGATTACACCACAAAAGTGGTCTTAGGAGAACTAGTGGATGCATAGGTGATGGAAAACCTGGATGACTAGACTTGGATAAGGCTTAGCTCAACCCTTCAAGAGTCTCCATATGAAATCCCATAAGGGAGTAGTGTAAGTTACTATCTGAGGAAGGGAAGTCACTCTTTTCCACTTAAATTAGGGAGGTTAGGAAAATGAAACACACAAGTTTTATTTATTTTAAACCCTGTGGGATTTAAGCTTTAATATCCCCCTTGTATTCTCTCTATTTAGGTGTTAAGAAACTACCTTGGATAGTTTGGAGGACTTGAGCGAAGTACTAGGGAGATTAGAGTAAGAACTGGCCTTCAAGAAAGTTCTTCTGTCTAAAAGAAGACCCCAATGGTCTATTTATAGGAAAATATGAGAATTTGGGTGAAATTTTATATTTATGAAAGTGGGTGTCATGAAGGTGGGTCGCGTGCAGGTACCTTTTTGCGCCGATGGTGTTTGGGAAAACTTGGTAGAAATAGCTGCTTTATACTGTGAGGGATATGCCCAAGCACCCTTGCTCAGAATCAGAATCTTGTAGTGGTCCCATCTCTTCAGGATGGTTCCTTCACTTACATCACTCACCCCATGAAAAATGTATAGTAACACCATGAACATTTTTATCCTAGTCTTGGTCGTTTATATCGTAAAACATGGAAATCCAATCTTCTCCTTCTTCCATCAGAAATACATATTTCAACTTAAAACCAAACATTTGGTGTCTAAGTGAGGTCCACATCTTCAATTTTTATGAAAATTTCATGGAACACATTTCATGGTCTCTAAAAAATCCCTCCTTAGAATGAGGTTCATTTAGAATGAAATGAATCTGATTCTAAGGTAAATAAAAGGCCACTTCGATTCATTACAACATCATTTTATTTGTTTTGGAGATACGTCAATTTTTGAAGGAAGAAATAATTTTTTCTTAATCCATGGGTCCTAGTGAGAATATTTTTACTGTTTCTATGGATATGAAAATCCCTAAAAACTTTATGTATTTTGTGTCATCACCTCACTTTTTTCTGAATATCAATATGAAAGATACTTAGCAAGTGAGACTTGTTTTTTTATTAGGCCACCATTTTTGGATTTTCATACTAACAAAATTTGTTCCTTTTAACTTTTTATTTCTCGATATTTCATAAACCATACATAGTGTTGTTCTAGTGATATGGGACATAACTTTTTCCTACAGTTCCCTTTACAAGTTTTCAGCCTGGTGAGTACTATGTCTCTTTTTAATGGTAATTTATGGTCATGTATGTCAAACTAAAAGGGCTAGTGTTTTAGGTTGAACATCTTTGACCATGAATTTTGAAATTATAATGCAAGCTAGGATTTATTTCTATGAATGGTCCAATATTACTTAGATACATCCAAGGGTAATCTCGAGGCAGTTTTATGACCTCCAAATCTACAACATGGTATTTGAGAATAGAAAAGGTATCTCATAAGAATGAAGGTATCACTGGTTGAAAAACCGATTGTGAAGTTTATTTTATACAATACCAAATGGGTAACATACTGCATAATTAAGAAGTGGTATCCCTAGGATGACATGCTTATTATGGGGGAGACTTTTGTAAGGACAATGAGGAAACATACTTCATATTTAGTTAAAGGAGTTCTTAATAATTCATATATTCTTTTGATAATGAACTATTTTTTTCTTCAAATTTTGATGTTTCAAGACCACAATGGGTGGTTTTTATAAGGAAATATGGCTAACAATAATGTAATCCTCCATAAAGACACAATCAACAAATGGTAAACCACTCATACACAAACTTGATGTGTGAAGGAGGGTACATCTGGTCAGTAAAGGGATTTTTGATTTTATGATATGTAGTTTAAAGTCACGCAGCAAGGATAATAGGGGGTTATGAAGTTTAAAGGCATGGATTAAGAACATTATGATTTGTAGTTTAAATTCATTTTGTAATGACACTATGTTGTGTAGTTTAAATTTATGTAGAAAGGGCATTATTATATGCAGTTTAAAGTCACGAGAAAGGAAATTATATTGATTTTTAGTTTAAATTCATATAGCAAGGACATTAGGGGGTTGTGCAGTTTAATTTCATGTAGCATGAACATTATGATGTGTAGTTTAAATTAATGTAGCAAAGACATTGTGTTGTAAAGTTTAAAGTCATGCAACAAGAACATGATGGGATTTTAATTTAAGATATTTATCTTTCAAAAAGGATTGATGGTTATCCAATTATGAATAATTTATCTAAAAAGATGATACTATATTTAGGTATGAAATAGAAGAGTTGTAAGTTGTGATTTGAGGATACTTGGATTCGAAGAGTGATATAGGGAAAAATGACAGTGGAATTTGAGGAGGTCTCTCCCAATAATGATGTTACCATTGCTTGAAAACCCCATTATGGGGTTGTTTTATATAAGGCCGACTGAGCATGAATTACATAGTCAATAATGGTATCCTTAGGCTGATATGCCCGTTATGTGGGTGAATTTATGTATCGACAACCGGGGAACATACTACATATTATAGTAAAGGATCTCTCAAGAATCATGATATTCTATCACTAAAAGATGATGAATGTTTATGGAGATTTGGATTTTCCCAAACACAGAGTTTGATTGGTGGATAAAAGTGCCTGAATACAGAAGTATTATTCCAATATATTTTTTCCAACGAATTTGGGGAATATGTTCTCTATAAAGGTCAGACCCAAACATAGAAATTATGGTGCCTTTAGTTTTAGGTCACATGACTAGGACCAAAATATTAAGAAAAAATGGATGATATGTGGTAAAATGATCCAATGTAATTCAAATATGCTTTGAACAAGTGAAAGGAGAAAAGTGTAAACCATGGTCTTGGAGACTTTCAGGTTGGAATAAAGGATATGAGACAAATATACAAGGTATGACCACTGATTTGAAGTTTCTAGTATACCATCATAAAATCTTAAAGGGAAAAGGAGGCTACTCCAAAGGGAGCACTTACCGCTGGTTGACAAACCCATTATGAGTGTTGTTTTATGAAAGACCAACTGAGGAACGTACTACATAGTCAGGTAACTGGTCTCTCAATTATTAGAAATTCTTCCACCAAATTCTGAGGAAATATTATGAAGATATAATAATATTCAAGATTAGGATTATGTCATGAAAATGGGAAATTTCCAATGGAAAATGGAAGAATTTGAACCAATATTTTCTATGGGTTTGGAGTCCCTTGTATATATCTAAATTGTATATATAATGGAGAAATCCCATGTTTCCTTACTGGGCTCTCTGTGAAGAGGACCCAAAATAAAATATACTACAAATATTTTTGATTGTATGCGGGAGAGGTGGATTTTTTTTACCCCTTGTTTGGGAATAGAATATAAGTATAGTCTTCACTACGTATCTCTATGAGATGAGAATTAATCCAAATGTAGTTATCTAGATACCGTAAAGTTTAAAGTCTTGAGGAAAGGACTCTAACCATGTAGTTTAATGTCACGCGGTAAGGACAAAGGGTCCCTTAACATGAATATAAATAAACCAATGTGGATAAACCCAGACATAGGGCCCAAGTGTAACTACATATCTTTTCACAGAAAGAATCCAGCCATAGATAGTTCTAATAGATAAAAGTTTATGTGTAAAATGAGAACTCATATTGGATCTCCTTGTATAGATATGATTGATACATGATAGTGTAGAGGATTTTTTTCACTACCATAAAACCAGGTTTCCGCAGTGCCACCATTTATCATCACTTTTTTTAGTAGCATAAGTAGGGGGGCTTTATCAGTGCTTTTTACTATAGCTGATAAAGTGTATATTTCAAAAAAATATTTTTTCATGAAAAATAATATATTGATATATAAGTATATTTATATTGATATAAATATAATATATATTTTTGAAATGTTTTTTAGATAAGTATAAATAGACTATTATATTTAATATATATGAAATTTAATGAAATTGGATTTAAAATATTTTAAACATTATTATTATTTAATAATTTGAAAATTATCATCGACTAATAATAATTTAATAACAATTTGAAAGAAAAAAATAGAAAACATTAATTAAATATCTAAAATTAGTTGAAAATGTAACTCAAACTTAAAACGGCCATAACTTTTGATCTGAGTGTCCGTTTGAGCTCTACAACATATCAAATCGAAGCCTGCGATGAGATCTACATGATAGAGATGGAAGGGAACCTGCTATCACAATTTAGAGGCCAAAAAGTCCTATAATAACTCCAAAACTGAGTTTTAAATCAGGATACCCTACTTTTTTAACATTCAATCGACTATAAATTCTGATCTGGATGTCCTATAGGTCTGTACCACATATAATATCGAATATTGTTTCATTTTATTATATATGACTGATTGTGGAGTTGAAATAGATTTCTTTATTAGAATCTATGGTCATTTTAACATTCTATGTCTTTTCATATATATATATATATGTATGTATTTATTCTTAAATATATATACATGTGTGTTTTTTTGTTTGTTTTTGTGTGTGTGTTGTATATATGTATGTATTTATTTATTTATAAACACACACAAAAACAAATTTTATAAATGTATTGAAAACTAATATTATAAATATATATTAATATACAAATAAATATCTAGAAAAAAATTATAACTAAATAAATAAATAAATATAAATATATATTAATATATATTAATATAAAAATAAATGTATATATATTAATATATAAATAAATATATATGTATTAATGAAACTAAATATATTTATATTAATATAAATATATATTAATATATGAATAAATATTACTATATATATATAAATAAATAGATATATCATTAAATGGGGAAAAACACTAAATGGATTAGTGGTAAAGGTGTAGGCCCGTAGGGGGGTCTCAGGTTCGAGTTCAGGTGGAAGTAGGGGCATGCGTGCAAGTGGGAGGGGGTTGCTTGGATAAGTGCAGTGTGTTGTGAGAGGGAGGGGAATCCTATGATTGTTGATGGGGGGGGGGGGTCAAGCACTGTTAAAATATCCATGCATTTTATACATTCTTTTTGACATTTTTATTTTTTTTAATTTTATCAGTGCTTAGAAAAATCGCCGATAAAAGGGGACTTTTATCAGCGCTAAAAAAGCACTGATAAATGACGTTTTTATCAGTGATTTTCTGAGAGTTGATAAAAGGGACCCCCTTTATCTTCATATCAATTAACAGTGATTTTCTAGTGCTATTAATTCCCTTTTCTAGCACTCATAAAGTCCATATTTACAGTATTGTTTCATGTTATGATGCGGTTGAGTCCATGATTGAATCTCTGGACGTTACTACATATCTCATAGGGGTGAGAATGAAGACACACATAGTTCTTAAATAACCATGTAGTTTATCATCATGTAGTGAGGATGTGAATGATTCTAACATGAAAATGAATATAGTGGATGGACCAAGGGATATGACCTAGGTGTCACTATGTATCATGTTGGAGAAAGAATCCATTTGTAGTTCTTGAGAAGATCATGCAATTTATTGTCATGTGATGAAGAAATTTGTTATTCCTTTTTAAGGCTTTAAGTAATGACCATTAATAACTATAATGGGAATTTAGACACCTTATTTATGTAGATAACTCCATTACAAAATTCTTAAGGCCACATAAGATGTGATCAATGTGAGAAATAAGGACTGGTAAAAGCTTCTTCTATATAAAAAGGTAACACAAATGAAATATAGTTGGATAATTATTATATGGTGGAATATCCAAGGTATATTATATAGGCATCACTACATATCTTTCTAGGGTAATAATCACACCACATGTAGTTCTGGACAATTTTTCCTCACATTAATTAGGTTTTTATGTGAGGAAAATGGGCTTTTGGTAATTTCCATGTTGATAGTCAGGCCTAAAGCATGACGTCTAGGTATCACCATATATCTTTTTATAATGAGAATCAATCCACAAGTCCTGGAATGGATCCCTATGAAGATATGATTCTTACACCAGGAGTGGGGGTTTTAAATTGCGGATGGACTTGGGGTATGACCCTGGTGTCACTACGTATCTCAATAGAATGAGAATCAAGCCACACATAGCTCTTGGAATTCCATGTAGATTAACCTCACGCAATAAGGATTAAGGTGAAATGGAGTAAAGTGATGAAAATATTATATCTGGGCCCAATATTGAATGTTTGGGAACCACTATGTATCTCATGAAAATGAGAATCAAACCACACGTAATTCTCAATATGTTCCCTATGTAGGTGTGATTAATACACACAGGGAGTAATATGGGCTTTTTAAATTGAAACTGAACCCAAAATAGGAGATCTGGTCATCACTATATATCTTATAGGGATTAGAATCAAGCCATATGTTCTGGAAGAGTTCCTAGTATAGAATTGGTTCATACACAGGGAAAGGGGAAACTGTTTCTTTTATGGTTGTGGCTAGGCCCGAGATAAAAGATCTGGGAACCACTACATATCTCATTGGAATGAGAATCAAGACACACATAGTTCATAAAAAACCACACAATTTATCATCATGCGACACATGCATGGGTCAATTGATGTGAAATAAATATTACGAATATGATAGGGGACAAAACCCATGTTTTAATATGTATTTTTCTAGAGAAATGATTAAGGCACTTGAAATTATTGATAATTATTCCATATTCAAGCCTGATCCAAATACAAGGAGTGATGGGTCTCGAGTGACATTAGGGAGTGGCACTGAGGTGATTGATTCTTACGCATGGAAGCTACCCATTTTTTTTGATGAACCACAAGGAATGTAAACTCATGATATCTTAGGGGATTTGTTAATGTAAAATAAACGAGACATTAACTGAATAGTTTAATGTTTTTTGGTGAGGAAAAATTATTTTTTTAGTTTCAGGTCATCCGACTATGACCTCATATCGTTCAGTTTATTGTTATGCAACAAGGATGATGACGTTATACATTTTAAAATCTTGCAACATAGATGAAAATGGTGCCATTTATTTTAACATCCTATAGATAATATGAACTCAGTTTGATTACACAAAGTAATTCTTCAAGAAGCTTTATTGGTTGAAGTTGTAATGAGTTCTGCATCCATTAAGATTAAAGAATATTCTCCATTAGAGGGGACATTATGTATGAAGTAACGTCCCACCCACTTTGGATCAAGCTTCAGAGACTTATTTTCTAGCACCATCAGAGTCCGAAGGACCAATACCTAATCTCCTTAGAGGAATTAATGAATATGAACTTTCATCTCAAAGGACCATGCTATCCAGTTATTATACACCTCCAAGTGATGCAAGGTGTGAAATATCTTTTCTTCCAGTCACTCTATCTCATCCAGTTGTTTTTGAGACAACTCATCTATGGATAGATGATCATAGATGGAAATTCAAAGCGATGGAAATTTAACTTCAATAGGATAGAATAATTATATTCTATATACCAATGAGTACAGGGTTTCCCGTGTTGTAGTATAGGTTTTAGTCTGATAAGCCCATAAATAATGAAAGAACTTATCAATACAAGATTTATAATATTTATCTAATATCTTCTTGTGTATATTTGATAAGGTCTTGTAAAAATCCTCTATCTATCGATTGGTCTCGGCATGATAGTGGGATAAATGGTTGGATTTGATATTATATTCATGATATAAATTCTCCACCTCTGTAGAATAGAAATTAGTACCATTTTCTATCAAAATGGTATAAAGGAAAAAAATATGGTAATGATGTTAGATTTAACAAAACTGACAATGATTTTGGATCTAACTTGTTTTAGGGGTATTTCCTCTACCCATTTGGAGAAGAAATTGGTGGCATAAAGGGTTTACTTGAACTATTTATCTGAAGTTGGAGGATATGGTCGAACAACATCCATTCTCCATGTGGATAACATGCAAGAGTATTTATATGTATGAAGTATCTTTGGGGGATGATGGATGAAAGTAGAATACACGTGAATGGGATGAAACTTCTTAGTGAATTCTATGCAATCCTATGTTATCAAAGGATAGAAGTATCCAAGACTTAAAATTTGATTAAAAAGCCTAAACCATGATTAGTGGGAACCACATGATCCTACATGTACTTATTCTATAAAATTTATAGTCTCTTATCCATTAACACATCTGAGAAGGTATCCATTAAAGACTCTCTTATAGAAGAATTTCTGGTGATTTGGGCTACCATAAAGAGTGAAATTGGATGCTCACCACTGGAAATGCTATCTTCAAACTCTATCTAGTGGAAGTACTCCATATTAGAGATACTCCATGATGGGTGTCATCCGTACTAGGGTAGGGATATTTTCTTCTGGGATGGGACTGATTTCATTGATCTCTTCTTCTTTGATACAAACAAAAAGTGAAACCATTCGATGATTGGAAATGTTGATGAATATTTCATCCCAATTTGGATCTTTCAAATATGTAGATGCATTTTATAATGCATATTCCAGAGAATTATATTATCATGGGATGTGATTCAGTATAGGTTTTGAGGGAAATTATACCATTTCCCCCAGAAATAATCACAAAGAGGAATTAGTTCTTCCTTTAAAATGGCATAATCCCCGTTGATCTTCTTGATTATCAATTCTGAATCACCCTTAAACTCTAGGAGGTTCACTATTACATGGAGTGAAAACTCCATGCCTAGAATTATAGCATAATATTCTACCTCATTTTTTGTACCACCTTCTAATAACAGGAAGGAGTATGGTAACACTACCTTTTCTGGGGAGATAATCACAGTTCATAACCTGACATTGCTGAGCTTATGGTATTCCATTATCTTCCCTACTAGACTCCTTGAAGAACTATCAAAATAAATTTCCCATGTTTGAGGGTTGTCTTTAATAGAGAAAATATCATTATCAGGTAGTTCAATATTTAATAACATATCTTCTATAAGTGGGTGCTCAGCGAGGAAGTTTGTCAAGGCTTGGACTTTGACTACTTTCTAGGGAAAAATACTATATCAAACTACTGTATGATAACTTCCTACAATGTCAGACATCCTATTAGAATAGGATGACTGGCGATAAATTTGAGCGAGTTATTTTGACAGACCAAATGAACATTTTGGTGATATAAATTGTGCCTCAACTTCTGAATAGAAAATAATAATGCTAGATATCTTTTCTCTATATCTAAATATCAATTTTATGCATCCTGTATGGTTCAAATAAGGTAATAAAGGTCGTTTTCATTCCCAAAACCATTATGTTGGGTGAGGAAAGAACCTAGTGATCTCTACAAGGATGTTTCACATAGAATGGGAGGATTTACTTCAGTAGGTGGCATAAATACCGATGGGTTTGAAAGGTATTTCTTGAGGTCATTAAATGATTCTTAACAGTCATTGGTGCACTGATAAGTGACTATCTTCTTCATTAATTTGGTAAAGGGTAAACACTTAATAGTGAGGTTGGCTTTGAAGTGATGAATATAGGACATGTTTCCTTGAATTCCTCTTAAATCTATCAGGTTTCGATTATGTGACATGTCAAGGATATCTTTTTTATTCTTAGGATCATCTTCAATGCCATTATGGTGTAAAATGAATTTGAGAAATTTTCCTCTGGTTACCCCAAAATCACATTTCAAGGGGTTAATATTCATATTATTCTACCGAAGCTTACTGAAGATGGTCTCTAAGTTATCTAGGTGATTGGAAAATTTTTAGGATATAACCACTAGATCATAAACGTTGCATTCGAAAAAATTTCCCAAGAAGGGTTTGAAGATATGATGCATAGAACATTGATATGTGAAACCAAAATTCTTTAAGATGAAGAGAATACCTGAAAGAAGAATATTAATTAATGTTCTTTCAAAGATAAAAATTATTCATCTTTTGGGGACATCCAAATTTTATTTTACCCTAAGTAGCCTTCAATTAAATATCGGTCCTGATAACCAGCCGTTGCATTAATTGGGAGTTATTTAATTGGAACTCTGAAGTCATATTTGTTAAAATTTATGTTGAGATCTCTAAAATCAATAAAAACTATGATTTTCCTATTCTTCTTTTTTATAGGTATAATATTGGATAATCATTTTGGGTATTGTAACTCTTAGATAAAATCAACCTTGATGATTTTTTCTACTCTAGCCTCAATTTTTGAGGTGTGAGTTAGGTGAGTCCTCTTGGTTGCTTGGTTGTATCTTATGGGATCCTCTGAAAAAACTAAGTGATGAGTGGACACCTTAGGGTCAAGGAATGGAATCTCTATATAATTAAAGAAAAACACATCCTAATGATTTCTTAAGAAGGTGGTGTATTCATACTATTGTCTAGGAGTCAAGGACTCAATAATTAGAGTGGGGTGTGGATCTTCTTTTGTATCCAGATTTGTTTCTCTGAGTTTATCGACAGTGGTGGAGACACCTTCCTCAAATACTGGAGGGGAATCCGTGAGACCTTATTCTTCTTCCCCTCCCTCTTCCTTATGATCCACTATTTGTGCTTTTCCATAAGGAATAGATGATAAAAGAATTTCCTTATAGGGAAGAGGGGAGTCACCCTTCAGACACCCGAAGGATGAGGCAATCATTTCAAGCTCACATGCTAGAATTCAACCTTATTCATTTTTTTAAAGGTTGGGGCCAAAGCCTAAATTTATTATTTAGAGAAAAGAACTCTTTAGAATGGGTAGAGGGAGACCCATTACACATCCCGAAGGCCCAAGGAAAAGTGGCCTGAATATAAGGTACTGATAATGAGCCTCTTCACTTTCTCCTATAGTCACAATGGCTTCTTCTAGTTTAGCTAGAAGAACTAGGCTTCTTTGAATCTCGAGCAACAAAATGAAGACATTTTCATTCAATATTTCATTATCCTTGGGATTTTTGATAACTTCTTCAGCACAGTTGGGCTCAACCATCATGACTAAAATTGTGGAATCTATTGAATGAATTCGTGAATTTTCGGCCACCCTTTCAATTGGATTAATAGGAAAAACATAATCTGCACAGAGCAGATTATAAGGGTTAGCTAGAGTCATATTCAAACCATTTGAGGCATTTATTCAAGAGAAATCATTATCCATTTATTTATTCCTTTAATGGTGATAGAATCATTCATAAATGTGTTGTGTATCACATGATTTGAATGGGGAGTCATTACCATATAATGTCCCAATTTGACTATTGATAGAATATTTCAGACATTGGTGGTATTAAGAGGGAATGTATGCATGTGGATGTAGCCAAGGTATTCCCATAAGAAAATTGAATATTGTGTCTTGTTGGACCACCATGAACCCTGAGTTAGACACAAGATCTCAAAATTGAGTTTTTAGCGTGATTTCACTGAGAGGATCTTGCTTCTTATTTTCATAACCTTGTAACATCAATGTGGAGGGAGACAAGTGAAATTAATTGATACTCAATTGAAGAAGCGTTCAAACTGGGATGAGGTTGACTTATGAGACATTCTAAATGAAGGTTCATCGGACATCAATTTCATTTAACATGCCAGATATATACTAGGGTTTAAAATTTCCTTATATGATAGCATCCTTATCTGGGTTGGTGATGTAAATGACCAAAAATAATTCTGTAGGATCATTCATTGAATGATATACTTCAGCAGTAGAAACCTGAACATCAAATTTCCAAGGGTTATCAATGCCTCAAAGAGTGCTTCCTGGAGGTCTTTTTGCAGACTCATAGCATCCAGGACTGAAAACTTAACAGAAACTTGGGCTAGTTGCTTCTAGATATAATATTTTTGGTCCAAAGGTTTGTGATTTCTGGAATTAATATTCTCTTTTGTAGAAACATTAGGAGCTGATTTTTCTAATGTGGACATACCATCTCTTAGGTATGGAACTAGAAGTGATCCTACTCTTGGAAGATTAGGTCGGTTAAATATTCCCACCTATTGAGGAGGTGGTGGCACATCACACTCTTTGTAATGATTCTTTGGATTTGGTAACTGGACTTTGTTTTTTTCTAAAGATGAGATGAATTAACTAGGAACTTGGTCATTCTAAAAGGAAAATGACACATTTTGTAACTCGTCAAACTATTTATCCATTAGATCTCTTTGATCATATTGATAAGGAAGTCATTTTTGTTAACACCCAGGAGGTGAATTCCTACAGTTTGAGGAATACTTTGAGGTAGGAGTGGGTATAGGGGACTCCTTATGTGCAACTATAGTGGCCTCTACCTTTCATATTCTCCTTCCCTAAGTTGATGAGATTACACAAGACTAGTATTTTGTTGTTATGATGATGTTTTACAAATTTTGAGCAGTTGCATCCATGTCTAGAAACACTTATATGAATTTAATAGGGATTAATGGTGTGTGTAACTCACCATAGTGATATAATACACAGATAGGAAACAACTCTTCTAGAGGGAGTAGTAGGTTCAAGGAGTAAGTAAATCCCTTCCACTGAGAAATAAATTCTGAGACCCTTTCTTTATCCCTTTGTTTTTAATGTTTGTTATGAAATATTTTTGTGTTATATAGCATTGAGATGAACTAGAAGATGAACTTCTGATATAGATCTTCCCATCCAATGATTGAACGGGACTACAAACTCATATACCATACAAAGGATGGACCCTACAATGATTTCATGAAGCATTTGAGTTTCACTACTTCCTTTTGCTCAAGGGTCACAATCATGGGATCAAACCAAGTGATGAAATGTATCAAGTATTTCTCCAGATCTCCTAAGACGTTGAAGATTAAAAATAGAGGATTCCCAAAGTTTGGAAGAGGAGGATTTATATCCACCCATTCGGGGTAAGACTAATTTTCTAGTTGTAATTTACCACATCATCCTTTTATAGCTTCCAATCAAGTCTTAATGACTCAATAGTGGTTATAAGCATTCAAGGAATGGTCAGTTGAGATGGGACTTGAATAGGTGCAGAAGATAGAGCTTGAATGGGTATAACAACTTGAAGGACCATTGGTGGGGTCTTTGATGGTAGTTGTCCTGGGTAATAAACAGGGACAAACCTGTATGTATGTGCCTGACCATGTTCTGGTTGTGTTCCCAATTGATGAAATTATGAACATATTGTTTCAGGATTCAAATATATTGGTAGTTGATGTCCCATATTGAACAGACATTCCCTATCTGCCTCTGTTGTTTCGAGAAACACACTTTGATGATGTGAACTAACTATAAGTAAGATTTGAGGGTCTTCCTACAGAGCATATATGGTAGAAATATTGTCTCAGAGTATCTCTACATTGATTCCTCACAATAATCTAATTTTCTCATCTTCCTGAGAAAATATTTCCTTGAGTGAAAGGGATTGGACTTCTATGAGGGTAAGGTGATACATGATATGTCCCTTAAATTTTCCCTTATTAGGTTCATTTCAAGATGGTAGGCGTGGATTATTTGAGAGGATACCCAAATTTTGGGTGAGCCTCTGGTTTCAGGTATGTACACCTTCTGCATTTGTTTTAGTGTGGACCATCTCAGGAACATGAAATTCTTCTCCAGAATCCTTTGAATCGGTCTTATTTTCTAGAGGGTCTTCAATGATATCAATGATGAAATTCACATACTTGTAGTGTACCACAAGAATTCATTTGGAATTTTATGAGATCAAATTATTTTTCACCCTTCATGAGATCTTTTCTTATTATTCATTAGTTCCAGAGGGTTTTTTTGATGAATAGTTACATAAAGAGAATTCCCAAAGAGTTTAGTCATATATTTTTCCAAGTGATTTCACCAGATCATGGGATGGGACATATTAAGAGCATTAAATCAGCAGCATATTCTCTAATTAGGAGAAGACTGATTCCTACTGAGGAGGGGATTATTGGAGTGAAAAATATCCTAGTATTGAGGTTGGGGGTTTTTCCTATTCTCCCTTCAAACCCCTTCAGGCTTGGTTGGATGATCTCGAGGTTTGGGTTAAAAAATCCCTCAGCCCTGTGGGATGGGGTTGTTCCCGAACCTTTGCGGATGATATTACTGCAACTGCTCTTCTAGTTTTATGGATTCTGGTCAGAATGTTGGCTGGGTGAATTATTCAACACTTACTTAAATTACCTCTTTCAAAAGACCATTGATCTATTTCTGACATTTTCTCAATATGAAATCTAACATCCTCTAAGTGGGATACCTACTCAATGTTCCCAGTTTCTTGATGTATGAGTATCTCAAAAACTTTCTCTCTTCTAACCTAACATCAGTGATATTTGGTTGAGGCATGTTCTTGTTGAGCATATCTACGGTCATGAATATATTTTGTTTTTTGTCGCAAAACAGGTGAAATTACATTGCATGATTCCACCTTTAGGCGCTTTTCTAGATTAGAATCACAATGAAATTCAATGCTCCATGTACACCCCATCCTCTAATAAAAACTCCAAATGGGGTATCTTAAATCATCATTTGACACCTCATTAATGTATCGGGGCATTCACATTGAAGGGCTGCCTACTATTTTAGGATCCTTGGATGCCAGAAATCTAGAATAAATTCCAAGACAATTTTGTATTTTGACACTTATATTACTTTGATGCGAGTATGATACAAATCTTAATGTAATACCTTTTATTTCATGTGAATAAGAGTTTTTCATATGTTGAGGCATATGTAATGAATTAATCATCCATGTCTTTCACAAGTGGTTCCTCGACCTGGTCCAACTAGAGTGGATGCTTCCCAATAGTTTCACTACAAGAAACATGATTGTCTGGGGTTTCCTCTACTATACTAGAAGAAAAATGACCCAAGGGAGGATTGAATAATGACCATCTCCCTGGGCTCTCTTTTGGTTGATAAAACATTTAACCTACTAGGGACAAGGCATAAAACATGAATTTCTATGTATTTTCAATTACATCATGATAAGAGGGTTTTATTGTCACTAAATTGTCAAATAGAGAATTATTTTTACAATTCGAATCACTAAAATATAGAGAACTTTTACAGTGATCGCCATCATGGGGAGGACCATCATAGTGGATTATAGAAAGGGGAAGACCCTACCACTCCTTGTTCTCCTTTCCAAATAGAGGGTTTCTAGGGATATCATCAAGAGATAGGCTCTCGAGATTGACTAAATTATTGTCAAGAAGAAATCCTTCATGGTAAAGTGTCTGATGAGTACCTTCAGAATTACTATTACTACTCCCATAATTTGGTAACAGGAGGGTAACATATTGAGATGCAATAAATAAACATCTAAGGGATTAAAGAACTCCAGCATTAGGTGAATCCATATTGTTGATCAGATCTTGATTTTACAATAATTCTTGATGATATTTATTCTTAGATTCCTTCTCATGAGTTATTGGGGACACTTTCTAGGAGAAGTGGTCATTATTGGAAGGTTATTGTTCCTTCCTTGGATTGGACAATATTGGAATAGGTTGATTACCTCTGATTGGAATGGGTGTATGTTCTCGATCCTATTGTCTGTATATTATAGGAGAGTTTTCCCCATGAACCTCTTAAACAAGAGCATTGGTATGTGTCTTCTATGGGGGTTTAGGTGAATGATCCACCCTATTTGTGGGGAAACATTTATGTTTCCATCACTCAAGCACTACTTTCATCATCGTGATGATATCCTGGAAAGTATGTAAGATGTGGGAAGAGATTTTCATATGCCCTTTTAAAATTTCCAAGATATGGTTGGTGACTTCAGTGACCAGAATAAAGATATACATCCATTCTACATATGTAGTAGGTGTATGTGCTTACTTTTTCCTCCCTTTCCTATTAGTGGATATTGATAGTACTTGTAGGTAGAGATTTTAGTCCTACCTTTTCTTATCATCAATATTTTATGACTGAATTCTCCATATGTTGCTATAAGAGTTAGCTAGAAAGCCTAATAAATATTGGAAAGTGTGTGTTCCTACTCATTGTTTGTTGTCCAAAATGGTTAATGGATTTCTTTGAGTGCTTCTAGATGAGTCTTCCATAAGGCTTGGTGAGTACAGGAAGGTGTATATTCCTACATGCAGGTTGCCGCCATATTGGGTGGGTCGGCTTCTCTGAATTCCACTAGGAGATTCTATTGGCTGGTCAAATGAAGGCAGATGGTTGTATGTGCCCGCTTTCTATTTTCCACCAAACTAGGTTGTTGGGCTTATCTAGATGGTGGAAAAGGAGTGAAACTATTCCCCATTGGCGGGTTGTCATCCCCGACGGGTTGTCTTGCATGCTCGAGTTTGAGGGACCTGGGCCGAACAACCGAAGGGTACACCCCCGATATGTTGAGGGTTCACTTCAATGCAACGTTTTCGATGATGATTTCTTGTAGTATACCCTGATAAAGACCATTTTTTCTTCTAGACAGGGCCATAAGTGGCCTCATGATCCACCTTCCTAAAATATGGGAGGTAATAGTTTTTTCATTCTAGGGATAAGATCCTAAAATGATTGAATATTGTAGTCAGTGTCGTCTAATTAAAGACTATCGGTCATCATTTGACCAAACTATTGGAAGTTTTATTTGAGTTGGAGGTCCTATTGGGATTACTCTAAGGTTAAGATGGTACCATGCTGATGGTACTATCGAACCAGTACATTAGAGACCCAGTAATGAAGACAATCAGTTGGTGATGACATCTTTCGTGTGGATAGGGATCCATCATGAGAAATATTCGAGGCATGCATGGGTGTAAATTTAAAGGAATCCATTGGATTGAAGGGAGTTCTTGGAAGGAAGTGGATGCAGATATATAAAATTCATGATCAAGAAAACCCTATTAAAGTAGAATATTTTTTGGATGAACACATGCTTGATTGATTTTCTTGTAAGGTCCTCATTTCCTTTCAAAATGGAAGGGTACTAACTGGTAGGTGACACTATCATCTTGGTTAAAGATTCATGTCAGGTTCACCATTTTTTATTTCCCTCAAAAAATGTGACTTGGTTGGGGAAATCATTATTTTCAAACAGTTTCCAACAAGTTTTTTTGTGGAACTAGAAACACATAATGGTTATGTATCCATAGAGACCTTCTTTCTAAAGGCTGATTCTTGTTATAGATTTTGACCCATGATGCTTAAGAACTATCATTCGTTGAGGGGATGGGAGTTTGAGTTCATCAATCCCTTTGGGGTACAATTATTTCCTACTTTGGGACTCTCTTATATATTTAATATGTGTCCATGAATCGTTCATTAATTCCAAAGTATGATGTGAGTCGCCCCAAATTAGAAATAAATTATTAGAATATATGGAATTCAAAATCATTTGTATGTATTCTATGTTCTTCATCAAAGGAGATATTTGTATGCATTCGAGGTTCTCCTTTGATTGTATCCTCGTATACACTATTTAGAGATTCTTTTGTCATTACTATGATGATGCTGGTTTTTTAGCCATATAGTGGGAAAATATGGAGTTTATTATCATTCAGGTTGACCAATGCGACTTTGGAGTTTATCATTATCCTAGGAGATGGGAATTATTTTGATATTTGTATGGAACCCATAAATAGACCTCCTATGTATCCTTGTGAAAGGAATTTGAACCCATGTAATTCGGTGCCACTTAATGGGGCACATCATGCCTTTTATGGTAATGTGATGAGGACCCAATTGTATAGTTTAACATCATGTGGTAGAAAAGTCTAGACAGAAGGTTCCTAGTCAATGTTTGGTGTGGGAATTATGTTGAAACAATCCAAGTAACATGGAAGGGATATGAGTTCCCAAGTTGAATTAGACCATGCTGAGGATATGGACCAAAAGAATGCGTTTAGTTTAGGGTGTTGGGTTTGAAGCTCAGGGAGGCTTCTTATGCATCTGTTTTGGATGTGAATCAAATCCAATGTAGTTTATTGGTGATTACCCACACCTATGGTGGCCTTCAAGAGTATGTATCGTAGGGAAGTATGACCCTTTGAGATGATAGGTTAGGGTTACTCCTGAGAAGGATATACCATGTGAAGGGACCATGAGGTATATTTTCACTCATGGTGATCTGGGGAATTAACTTAGGGTTTACTCCTGAGGAGGATACCCAGATTAAGAGAATTATGGTTCAGTCTTATTCTTAAGAAGGATGACCATTGATCTCAGACCCTACGCGGGTTTGTTACATATATTGGTTAATGTGAATCAATGTTCTCGTAGTTTAATCCTTCTGGTGGATATGGTGGATGTCATAATCATCACTAACCTCTAACACCACATGTGCCATGATCAATGTGATAAAAAAGAGGAAGTAGAAGATTTGAAAAACTACACACTTTTCTGCCTTCTCCAATAGAATTGGTCGGGGATATGGTGGATGAGGCCGAGGCAACAGAGGAAGAAGTCGGGGCTACGACACATCCCTCTCTTAAACTTACATTGGATGGGAGTCCAAGGTAATAAAGGAATGAAGTTCAAGGAATCCAAGGTGATAGGGGAGGGGGATCAGGTACCCATCCTCTCTCTGACTCAGTGGTCAGGAGGCAGAGAGTAGCAAAATGTGAAATCTTCAATAAGAAAATATACGGGCTTACAGAAGTATGGATTCCCCATAATTTGTCATGTAGTGAGAGAAGAGGATGTCATTCCTTATCATAAGGAAATTAAAGTATAATACTCACCCTACCTACTAAAAAATGGAGGCTCTGAATCTCATAGAAGGTAATGGATAGACAAATTCTTATCCCAAGAATATGAGATTAGGAAATACACAACACTATCCCCAAGGTAAGGATCCACATGATCATAAATATCTAAATATATAGATTCCTCAAGGATCCTTACCCTAACATAGGAAATGTGTGAGAAACCTCTGACCATTGACATCCAAATATAGATGGTAGATGTGATGATGTGACTTTCCCTGTGGTTTTTTAAATCTAGAGGTCTTGGTGGAGGTTTCTACAATGTCCCTTTCCTACAAGGGAGACAAAGAAAAAGAGGAACTACCATGAGTGGATTTGTGGAAGGAATAATGGATGGTGCATACAAGATTGAAGGAGTGGAGGACCAAGAAGGATCACACAAGGGGTGCACCATGAAAGTGGGATTGGGAAAACTGGTGGATCCTTAGGAGATGAACAACCTGGATAACTATACTTGGGTGAGGCATAACTTAATACTTAGAGAGTCTTCACAAGTATTCCCAGAAGGTATTATCAAAATTTCTTGTTTGAAGATGGGTGGTCTTGATAGTCCTCTTAAATTTGGGGTGGGGGTTGGTGAATAAATCACACAAGTATTATTTAGATTAAACCACTTGGGATTTAAGCTTCACTAACCCCCTTATATTCTCTATATTTAGGTGTTAGGAAAATACCATGTAGAGTTCATAGGACTTGGGAGAAGTACGTGGGTGATCATATCAAAAATTGGCCTTTGGGAAAACTCGTCTATCCAAATGAAGACCCCAAGGGTGTATTTGTAGGAATATATGAGACCTTGGGTGAAGGTGAATATTTGCGCAAGTGGGTGGCACATAGGTAGGTCCCGTGTAGATACCTTTGTTCATCAACAATGTTTTGGAGGACTTGTGTTAAACAGATACTCTATACAGTGGGGGCTGAACCCCACACCCTTTCTTGGGATCAGTGTTGGGTTATGGTCCCAACCCTTTGGGTTGGTGACTTCTCTACCGTCACTAACCCCATTAAAAATACATAGTCTCACTACAAACTTTCATATCCTGGTCAAGGCCGTTCTATGTCAAGAGACATGGAAATCCAATATGGTCCATCTTTATGCCTAAATAGATATATCTCCTTAAACTCATCATTTGGTGTCTAAGTGAGGTTCACATCTTGAATTTTTTAGAGAAGTTCATGAACCAAATTTCTGGGTGTCCACACCATGGAATCACTTGATCAATAAGTATCATAAAAAATATTATCTATTTATCCCTAAACCCTCTATCTTATAAAATTGGATAAATCCTTATCTTCCTATCCCCTAAATTACTTAGCATCAATGATTATAAATAGAATGAAAATAAATGGAATGTTCTAAAGATCGTTATAATATAAAAACAATCACAACACTGAATCTTAGAAAAACACTAAAAAAATACATTTATTAGATTAAATATTAAAAATAAGAATTTTAAAAACATTAAAAAGATGTGGGACTTTTAGAATGATCATTTATATATATATTGGGGTTTTAATTATTAACCTTGAACTCGTGTCCCCATTTATACGTGAAGTTGTAACAAACTCAAAAATTATAATTCCACATTCTTCATAGTCAGTTGTAACTGTATTGGAATTATAGTTTTCATATTATTCTAAAAACAATGTACCTTACCATTTTATAATAAATTTAATCTGGCTTCACTAAAGTGCTCTTGTATCTGGTAAATTTAATTCTTGCATGAAAACCTAGTTTATTAGATTCTAATCCTTTACACAAAAAATAACTACAAAACAACATTTAAATTTAAATCAATGTCACTAGAATGTATATTTCTATTTAAAAAACAAATGATTCAAATAATTCCTCAACTCAATAAATAGATATTCCAAAATTTATTCTTCCAAAATTGTTAAAACTCATAATTTCTTTTTGCAGAATGGTCGATCTAAAATGGTTTAATAAGATTGAATTATTTTTTAAAGGATAGATTTTATTAAAAAAATAGGATCCAATAAATTTATCTAATAAGAATTAACATCCTCTTTATGATTCCTTTATCAGGAAATTCTATTCATCTTTGAATTATGATACTAATTAAATGTTTAATAGAGATATTTTTTTTCATAATCTGGAGTTTCTGGTGACTATTTAGAAATTTTTGAAAGAGATTGGAATTCCCATTGAGGGAGAATCAATACTCGTGTCTCGTAAACTTCCAGAAATGTTTTGAAAATTTATGAAATTTGAAGAGTTAAAGAAACTATTTATTATAGAGGATTTCCTTCATAAAATTATTTAACTATTACCAAAAAAGAAAATTGTACATAAGTGGATTCATATTTTCCTCATTTTGAGTAAAGGATATAAGAAGATAGTTAAATTCAATGAAATCTAGATATTATATTTTCAATATGAAATATAGAAGTTTAATATTGTACAGTTCATGTGGGATTTAATTGAATCCATTTATTATATATTATTCGAAGTAATATTTATTTTGTATTATCATATTTTATACAGAATATTTATGAAAATGTTACAGAAGTTTGGTGAAAAATATTTTGAAAGTACCATAAGGATGAAGGAAAACCAAATAATTGTGTAAATAATAGATGTTAATAAGCTAGTGCATAATTGTGTAGAAAATATATTTGTAGATAATAACATTGAGGTAATTCAAAAATCTAAGAAGTCTGAGAAGATTAAATCTAAAAAATAATGAAGACACACGAGTATCAAAAACATCAAAATATAATCTCAAGAAGGATGACCCTCAAGAATAAATAGTTTTATATTTATCTGAAAGTACTTCATATAAAATCTATACATACAGAAGTTCATTATTTAGAAAATATTATCAATTAAAAAATATTTTTAATGAAATAGCAAGGTCACAGAAGACTAATAACTCTAATTAATAGAAATGATAATCTATGCCATCAATTTTTTAAGGAAAACCCAAATACAAACAGGATAACACTCCATAAGGATAAGAAAAAATTTATATGGATAAATAAGAAGTCAAATATTCATAATTTTTTTGGAAATTTATAACTTATAATTTATAAAGAAAGGTACACTAGTAGTTTATATAGTAAATAAACTAGAGGTTAATCTAGAATATAATAAAAAAGACTAAGAAAATCATCCCATGTCTACTCAATATGTTTATATAAAACCTAATAAGTTTTTGAATAGAAATATTTCAGGGAAACTTTTGAAGGGTGAACATCTGTCACATGAAGAGTTTATAAAGTTAGAGGTTTTTGTAAGAATAAGAATGATAGAGAATAAAAGGTTCCATAACATTTCACACTTATAAAAAATGTAAAAGGATATTTCCATGCTTCTAGAAATGAGAACATGATTATGTATATTTCTAGACTAGATTAATGGAATCAAAGATTTGGGTTCTCATAAAGAAATCCTAGATCATAAGATATAAATTAACACCAATATTCATAGTATAAAAAAATATTAACTCTATAATATTAAGAATATGAATAAGGTGGACTAATATATGGATGAATATGATATTTACATCCTATATCTTCAGTTAAAATATAATTATTTTAGTATAATATATGACTCATATATGACTAATAATGAAGTTATAAAGTTCAATAAAAAATGGAAGATGATAGAATCTAATATATAGAGAAACGAATTAATGAAATTCCTTGAAAAAAAATCTTTAATTATATACATCTTATTATTAAATAAATGAAATAAATATATTTTTCATTTTTTATTTTGTAGTTCTAATACACTTGTTTTCTTATTAGTTAACTCTTCTTATTTATTTTTAAAAACTAAGGGGAGAAGAAGTTGGGAATGATAAGTTTATTTCTAGGATATTTTCATATCCTAATGGGGAGTAAGGGAAACTTATATTCAGATTCATAAGAAGTTTTATAACCTTACTTCATTTTAACTTTACATTGTTAACCTGAATTGTTATTATAAAAAAGAGAGAGAAAATTGATTTATTTTTATAAAATTACATCTTAGGGATATTTATTTCAATAAATTAAAATACACCTTATATTTTACTTAACTTAAATTGAAGTTTGTTCAAATATTTATTTTTAGAATTTTAACATTCAAATTAGTCTCTTTTTAAATAACCCATTCTATATCTAACTCATTCTGAAACAACTTGAAAAAGAACTTAAACCTTGAAAATAAGGAAGAGAATGTTGTGGAAGGTTTTAAATAGTTAGAGTGATTCCTATCATCTAGAAGTTCTAATTTTTTTTATAACTAACACCAATAAAGTAATGTGCAAGAATTCAAGGACCAGATACTTAAATATTGATGTTATTATATTAAATAGATGATCACAACCTCATTCATTTTTTTGAATGTGATCTAAGTGATATCATTTTGTGAAGAATTATTGTAAAAGAACTTAGTTTTATTTAATTAATATTTATTTTTCCAATATTTTATGATTTAATAAGACTAGAAGATAATTACTGGTGCTTTTGATCTTCTATGATCGAATAAGATCATTGGTAAGAGATTTTTCTCCTGATATTTGATCAATGATATCCCGATATTGGAATTTATCCTTCCAATATCTTTAATCAAAGAGGTTTTATCTTAAAACTAATTATTTTAAATCCAAGATAAATCCTCCTTCTATTCAAGGTGAAAATAGAAACGGTTCATTAATAAGAACATGAATATCATTCCTTTAATAAATATTTTTCTATAGGTTTATGGGTTGTCATATGAATCCTCATTATTTTTTTATACATACTGTTGGGTTGTTTATATTATACTTGTTCTGATTAGTTTATTTAATTTTTATAGAACATATCTTATGATTTTTTTATGCACTTGATATTTCATTACTATGATTAGTTTGAAATGGGTTATATTCTGAACTTAATATTAAGGAAAATAGGGAGACATTATAAGTTTTTAAAACTTCAATTCACCACCCTCTTGTAGCCTTCATACTTGGACAAAAACTCCATGGGTCAAATACTAGAAATAAATTGATAACAATTACCAAGACCAAATACAAGACATGGATATTTAGTGTAAAATGGTTTCCTTCACTCCAAGGGCCATGTCTGACATTTTATTTTGATATTATATTAAGACCCACTACACCCTAAGGGGGGGGGGGGTAAATTATGGTGTTTCTAAATTTCTTCATTTCTTTTGATTGATTAGATATTTTATTAATGTTGGAAAAGACACCTAGAATCTATCTTATAGAAAAAATCAAATACACAATAGTAAAGAACATGAACATTTAATTTTACTTGGTTCATCCATAATGGGCTATGCACAAGGAGTATGTATCCATGATGTGTTTATATTTTAATAAAAACTACTTAACTAGTATGTGATTATAAAAAGTAGGAAGAGATCACTAATCATTAAACACCCACAACCTCTTCCTCTCTTTCGCTCATTTATTTTCAAGTGGGTTATAAATATATAGTCGACACATGGTTTAAACTCATAAGAATATAAATAAATAAATATTTGGAACTAATTATAAATGGGTGTTCTCCATGATTATCTAATATTAACTTTAAGATCTTCAATGATATGAAAAATAGATTAATATTCCAAGGATGATCTTCATCATAATTAATACTGACCAAAATACACTTTTCAATACTAGGTATTCAACCAACATCATTACTAATAAATTTTTTTAGATCTTCAACATTACTCGCTCTATTTTATCTTATCTATGTGTGATGCTTATTACTTTATCCTACTACCACAAATAAAATATTAATAATATTTTAATTTAAAATTAAAATATAAAGAAACTCCCATATTATAAATTCCATCTTTTATCTCTTCAATTGAAATTCTTAGATCATATTTTATAAAATCTCTACTATTCAATTTGATTTGTGTGAGTGAAGCTCTAACCATAACTGCGAAAAAGGTGTAGTAGTGTCAAATATTCAAATAAGGATGTATAATTTAGATATTCAAACTTCATGAAATGTTACTATATGAAAATACCAATTTGGGGAACTATATATAACTATAGAAAACATTTTTTTACCAATCAACATGTTATAACATTACTCCCAAAAAAAATTCTCTTCAAAACACCTTGAAAAAATTCCTATTTATCAATTTTTCTTAAACTCTAGAAAATAAAATAACTAAAATGGATTAATCCACAATATGAGAATATGAAATTGAAAATTTTGACTAACCTTATGTAGATATTACACAATTATGATGATTCTTATTAATAGTCTAGTTACTTTAACACTTTTACACTATAACACCATAAACTATGGCCAGCATATCCACCATAGCTTCCATAATTCCCATTATGTGTAATGCCTTGGAAATTATGTGTAATGTTTTAAATTTTATGGATTTATTCTGAGACCACACGCTCTGACGAAAAGTGATTTCAAGGCCTGGAGATCCCAGAACAGAATTTTTAACTTTTTTAAGGTACGTTCATTAAATTTGCGAGAAGATTTTTCTAACTTTGGAAACGGTGCTCAAATTGAAAATTTAAGGGCACCGTTGAACTCAGAACTCCAAGATTCATCTAGAATGGAATTATCTTAATCTATCAAGGGTCGAATTGAAAATTTTATTTTCAGACATTTTGGAAAATAATAAAATAACTTTTAAAAAGTTATTTTATTTATTTTGTAAACCGACGAGCGGCGGCATGACAACACTGGGGTGCAGAAATGAGGAAAAAAAGAGGCACATTAATGAGTCTTATTAATAGCCAATATCACACAGCATAATGATGAAATAAAGTAAGTGTAATAGTGAGGCTGTTTTATAAATGAAACAGTATAACGACACGACATCATAGTGTAACTGAAACACAACAACATGTTTCCTTTTAATTATTTGATGCATTGGTTGAATGAGGATTAAAACATGGTGATTATCAGATGAACCTCCAATAGTATTACACTCCATTGAATATTGACACACTAGAGGATCATTCCTGACTTCGACACACCTCAAAGAATGGAGCCGGAAGCGACGACCGACATTGACATCCTGAAACCTCAAGAAAGAAACACAACAACTTTGAATGTTAAAGAGGAATGTATTTTTTTTATTTTGATGTTATTCTTGGATTTTTTCTAGAAATGATGAATTTGGATCATCCCACGAATAGGTTGATCCGTGATTCCTTAATTTATGATGGAGGGTAACTTTATTTGGGTTTTTCTCTATCCATGATTCAAACATTACGTGATATGATTGAACAAAAATCCCCAAGCCTCCCAAATTTTTAATCCTCTAATTCAGAGGGAATGAGCCATCACAAAAAATCCCCGAGAACCTCCTCCATGTGCATTATTTTTTTTTCTTACCCTACAAATGGAGGAAAGATGATTTTGGGACCTTCCCGGTGAAGAGGACGCTCTCTGGATACTATAGGTGCATGGAACATGGAGAATGGACCATTAGAGTGCATTTGGTGGCCTGTTGAAGGTTCTACCAGCATATCGATGGTGGAATGTGGTGGAGCTAGCTGTGTTCTGGATAGTGAGATAGGAGGTGGCCATTCAGGAGGATCGGTGTGCCCTTCGGCGCACCACAACAGTCGGAGGCTGCGGCCAACAGGCCGCAGCAGCGGAAGGCGCAACACCAGGTGAGTGCCTCATGGAGGGACAAACCACGTCCGAGTTGTACGGGTAGTTGGTGAGTTGTAGTCCTTCGATATTGGTAAGAGGCAATACCCCGCATCTATGGGGCTAGATGGGGATGAACGCGGTAGCTTGTCACATCTTGGCTGGACAACTCACCACCAGCTGCTCTGAGCAGACGAGCTTTGGGTTGGCGAGTTGCGTCCACAACCAGCAGGCCGGGCCGGTCCCCTGCCCAATGGTCCAAACCCACACCGGTAGGCTGGACTCATGGACCCGTGGTCTGGTCCTGTACCCAGCAAGCCAGACCTGTGCCGGCAGGCCAGAACCGCACCCTTCGGGCTGGGCCAAACTAACCCAGGTCGTTAGGCGACCCGACAGGATTGATCTGAGGCCCTACTGGGCTAGGTCTAGTGAGGCCCATTGTGTTAGGCCATCTTTCCATACTAGACTGAACCAAACATGACACAAACTAAGTTAAGCAATTTGGTTGAATTTTAAACTGGGGTATATGGGACCCCCGGGCCGGGTTGGTCGGGTCGCTCCGACCAGGTTGGACCGGACCAAGATGCAACCTGCCCCTGTTTACTAAAATGCTTATCTCTTGAAAATCACATGTCCGATTGATGATATATTTGTGGTGTTGGGACCCTCTTGATGAAGAATATCTTTTCGGATGACCTAAGGAGGTTTTCATAGAATTTGAGATGCGATAAATGGCTTGAGGAGCAGTTCTCCGTGGTGTGCTATGTACAGAACCCTACTGCTGGTTGAGACCTGAGGACTACTGAATTTTAACTCTATATGACTCAAATATAGCCTAGTGAGAATAACCTCTTTGTAAATTTGCAGGCCCACAGTGTGAATCACTTCTATGTGACTTTTCAAGCCCAAGGTACACGGCGATGAGGAGTACCTCAGTTGGCCCAGATTAGTGGGAATCACGTCTGTGTGACTTTTCAAGCCCACGATATGCAATGATGAGGTGCACCTAATCAATCCATGGTTAGTGGGAAGCACTTATTTGTGACTTGGCAGAGCCATTGTACTCGATAGTGGAGTGATTCTCCAGTGGACATGGTGTTTGATGATGTGAATGATGATTCTTCTATCACTACCCTAAATGTATACTTGGTGTGAGATGTCTGGTGTTTCATTATTTACTTTTAGGATTTTTCTATGGACTTTCCTTTTAGTTTTGGGGTACCTAATGAGTACTTTTTCACTCACCCCTACATGGGCTTCACCCGCATGTGTTGTGTCTAGTGCAGATGATCAATGTTTTGACATAGACCTTGGGGGACCGGGACCAAGAGGTGATCAGGGGGATGAGACCGATAGATGCTATGATGGTGGAATTGGTGTCCTATGACCAGGCATGGCCCAGTAGGATCAGGTGGAGTGGATGTTCAACTTCATCTTCCAGTAGCTACACTACTCTCACAATTAGGTGGGGTTTTCTGTGGATGCCCATCAGAGTTTCTTTTATTTGTACTTTTCCATTTCTAGTTATTTTGTTTGGTTTTTATTCTTTCCCAATTATCCCAGTTGTACCTATTCTCATATTTTTTTAGAGTTATTTATTTTTTTCCAGTGTGTGGGACTTGGTTGGGCATGTGTGTGCGTATAGGTACTCTGGAAAATGCCTCCCATTTAAAGGTTGATGCCTTCGACATTAGTCGCCAGCCCCTGGACTTCGGGTGGTGGGCTTAGGGTAGTCATGACCCAGGCCCCAGGGGATGGTTCATGACATTATGGGCCAGCTTATACTATAAATATATTTATCTAATGTTAAACACAAAGTAACCCAATGTGTATCAGGTCTTATCCCCATGTTAGAGTCACTACAGTCCTAACTATGACTTATACAAGTTTTAACATTATCTATTGTTAGATTTATCAATTGAAAAACCATGTACCATGACTTGGTCAACTTGTCTATTTCATACAAAAAAGATTCTAGTTTTATATTTCATACTAAACTCTTACAACTTCATCAATTTATTAATTTCCATTTTCACCATGGGTATCACCACAATATGGTTCTTTGTGTGGTTTACTTACTTTACTAAATTTCTCAATATTTATCTAGAACTCCAAATAGTTTATATAATTAAATTTAATCTTCCAAAATAATGACATTTCAATTTTATTCACTATAATTTTTTTCTTTCCATAGACCTACACTATTGTAAAATAATAACTGAATAAAATTAATGTTTATTACCATTATTTTCAAAGTAATTTTCATCCACATAGGATTTTAACTATGTTTCATTGTTTGATCTCAATTTTTTTTATAGTTCTTAAAAATATATTTTCTACTATTATTATATATCTTTTTTTGAAATCTGGTATTTCTTTTTTAAGTATATAAACAAGGTACATCACATAAAAATATAATAATAAAAAAATATGATAAAGTAATTATCATTGACTATTTTTTCCTGGAAAATTGGACCGCATACATTAGTGTAGACCAAATTCAGAAAACCCAATGTTCTTTTCTTCTTTGGACTATAAGGATTTATTACTATATTTCCTCACATAAAAGCATAACAATTGTTTTTAGGATCTTGATATAATTTAGAAATATCTATTGTAGCCTTGAACTTGGAGAATTTTTCCATACATTGTTGATTAATGGGGCTTAAACTCTGAATCCACAAGATATTTTATTCTTACACTATTAAAAGACCCGGATTCTCTATGATATTAAACTGGTATTTATTTCCATTTATTCTTGAAAATTTCATAAGATAATTCAAAAATATTCCTTTGATACTGCATAATTTATGATAAAATGTGACTTCTAAGCCTATGTCACAAATCTAACTCACACTCAATAAATTATGATGAATTCCATCAACATAGAGGACTTCACTATTCATCAATTCATCTCCATCTAACTAGTTATTTTCACTTCATTTAGTATTTAATTTTCTATCATTTCCAAAGCACACTATTCTATAAACTCTTCTATTTATTTTCTTCAAAACATTCATGTTCCCTTACATATGATATGAACACATACTATCCAAAATTTTCATATACGTTTCTCTTATTCTTTCATGATAACTTTATCCAAGTTTTCTTTCTCTATCTTCTTCATTTACTAAAATGATATTCCCAAATTAATTGATACTTTTGTTGATCTCTTATCATTATCTTCAACATAAGAAAACAAATAAAATTTTATGATTCAAGAGGATACAACATTTTTTTCAAAGGAATTTAATTAGAATATATATTATCAATTTTACTTTAAATTATTTAATAATATCTATCTATTATCTTTCTATAATATAATATTTTTCTCCAAAAAATTGTTCAATTAAAATTATATCCATAAAATGAGTTCCTTTTATCGTATTAAGGATACATCCCAAATCTCCTTTGCATACTTACAATAGCTTATTCTCTTAAATAAATTTCAAATTCACCTCAATAGGATAGAGTGTGGCCATGAAAACCAAAAAACCAACACCTCATCAATGGAAGTATCATATTTCTATAATTTCACTATAAATATACTACTTTTGAATATGTCCCTAGTTGTTGATAATTTTTCAATGGTTGGAAATATAATCATTTAATGTACTCTAAATTTCTATTCACATTGATTAAACTTATGTTTGATGTACCAACCTCATAACTAAGACCATTTTTACCTATATATTTTCTTCTTTGAATACTATATATATTCTTTAATGTTTTTAGGACTTGAATTTCCATTTATATTAAATATTTATACGGAAGAATATCAAATGAATGATTCTTATTTGAGCCTTATGTTTTATCCTCTGGATAAAGTTTCTTTCTCAATGATATGAATTATTTCTCAATAGTTTAAATCATATTAACTTTATCAATGATAGACATACTAATATAATGAATGATATTAGTCTATTTCTCAATCTTCAATCTAAAATTCAACACCTCTTCAGATTTCACTTGAATATTTTTATATTACTCCAAAAAATTTCAAGATTAACAAATTCATATTGATGGTCATCAACATATTTAGATGATTCTTTCAAAAATCATCCAATTTTCATATATATATATATATATATATCAAGATCCTCTAGGGACCCTTCTAATTCCACTATGATATTTATAACTTCCTATGGTAGATAATTCCATTTAACTTCAGTTTTAGGCTTGTCTATTGAGGTAATCAAAACATATTCTATATTAGAGGTGAAATCCGTCTAAATTACATCCAATAGATCTTACTCTATATATTATTCCACTCTGATATCCATGATCTTAGTCTAAAATTTATTTCCATTTCCACTATAAGAGTTATAGTTCCTTATAAGGATATGATTCTTCTTCTATTTTTATGTGAAATCAAACTCACAATCCTATTCATCATATCTCATTATACACCTATAAATAATGTGACCAATCTTCCCAGAATATAATCATATTGGTTGAAATTTATCCTCAAATATCCCCTTACCTCTTTTAAATTTTATAGGCCCCACTGATAAGAATTCATCAATAAATCATCATATGTTTCAGATTCCTGAACCTATTGCTCCTCAAAGGGCTTGAATGATATTTATTTACATGAACTATCTAAATATCTCTTTGGTTTCACGCATATTTCTTATGTTACCATATTATTATGTAATTAAAAAAGGTATAAATCTATAAGGTTTTTTTCTTCAAGTGTTAACACTTTTGGGTTGTACATTGGTGGTAATATTATAATTATGTTCTCCAAAATATCATATTAATTCACCTCATATTCAAGTGAAAATATTTCGCCAAAATTATTAATGATATATTTTAATAATCCATTAAATTTACACTAAAACTCAAATTTAAAACAATATACCTATTTTAAAAAAATATCAGTTTTGAGTCTTTCAATTTTATACCAACTTCATAGACACTATAATTTTTATCCCTAATACATTATATTGTGGGAAAATCCATAAAATCCATATATAGTTTATTATAAAATGCTTATAATAAGTTATTTTTATCCTTATAATCATCATTCAATATCTTTTTACAAACATACATAATTGATCTTCCAATGGAATCACTTAAATGAATTCCATGTACCAATAAGTGTACATCTAGTATAAGAGAACATAAATGATATCTCAACCAATTCTTCCAAACAACATAGTTTAATATATAAAATAATGGTACAACCTTTGAATTCATAATATTATCCATTACATAAAATATACCTCAAAAAAAATTAATTATAACTTGACTATGATACCATTATTTGTAACCCAAGGTCCCACTACAATTTGGGGGGTGGGAGTGAATTATGGTGTCCTTAAATTTATTCTTTTTTATAGATTAACTTGATCTTATATTCACATTTTCAAATACAAATTAAATCTATCTTATAGTCACAATCAAATACACAATAGTAAATAGACTGGTCACATGATTTTACTTCATTTACGTATAATGGTATACGTTTAAAGTGAAATATCTGCGATGTTTTGATATTCCAATTAAACACTAATTCAAAAGTATGTGATTAAAAAATTTAGGAAGATATCACTGTTTATCCAAGGTCTATGAACACTTCCTCTCTTCTGGTCACTGCTTTTCAAGAGGGTTAAAAAGTTATAGTAATCACATATGTCAAAATCACAATAATATAATCAAATAAGGATTAAACAATAAACAATAAAATATATTGTCCACAATGATCCAATCATCACATCTAGATATTCAATAATATTCACAAAAAAATAGTATTCCATGTTTTATCTTCAATGTAACTCAGATCGATCATAACTCACTTTTCTATACTAGTTATTTGGTAAACTTAACTGATGATAATTTTTTTGGATCTTGATGATTACCCTCCCTCTATCTTTATCTCACTCTCCACGTCTCTCCTCTTTTGTATGTGTGATGATTCTTCCTCTATCCTAATACCATATTAAATATATCTAGAATATTTGAATTTTAAATTAATATTTAAGAAAAGATCTATATTTTTACTCTTTTTTATTAAAAAAACCCTGGGATCATCTTCTATCAAATATATACAATTTAATTTTATTTGGGTGATTAAAGATTGATCCATAACTTCAAAGAAGTCATAGTAGAACAAAATATTTAAAATATAGATGTAACTTCTAGATATACAAACTCCAAATCATGTTCCCTTAACAAAAAACCCAATTTGGTAACTTCAAATAATTTTCCATAGTGTGTAATACCAATTACCACAACATAAAATTACATCTAGTTAAAATTTACTATACAAATGCCTTAAAAATGAATGTATATCCAATTTTCTTCAAATCCAGAAGACCTAAAATGTGAATATTAAGATTTTCATTTTCACACATCTTACACATGTCTTCCATAAATTTGATAAATCATATGAATAATATAGTAATATTCATAATTTTCTTCTAATAAACCTTCTACTATGGCCACTATGTCCATCATAGCATGTATAACACCCATCATGGGCCTCCTCATGTTATACAAGTATACCTACACTGAAAAAAATGATAAGTAACATGGTGTGTTAGTGGTATTATCTCCACTTTAGAGTCACAAAAGTATTGAACATGAAATATAAATTATTTTCTATTTTCTAAAAATAGATTTCTCAATTGAAGCACCATGTACTGAGATGTGTCCCCATTGACAATTTCATACAAAAATAATTCTAGTTTGAAATAGTATACAAAAATCTCAAAAATTCAATACTAAATATATTTATATGTCCACCACAGGTATCCCCACAACATGGTGTTTATCATGTTATTAATTCTTCCATTAAATTTCTCAACAAATATCCATAACGTCACAAAACTTCCATAATTAAAATTATTCATATCCATTGGAATTCCAATTGACATATTTCAAAAAATCCAATCATAGCCTATGGTTTAAATAATCCATGAATGGAAACACCATGTATAGATCCATGAAATAATAATTATTGTGATTGGAATTTAAAATACTTATATACCATGACATAGATGCTCTATGATGTAATAATATCTGGATTCCTCATGAATTCTTTCATGACCTGATCCACCGGGTCCTGCCTGAATGATGATAATCTAAGTGTGAATACCCCAATCCCACCTCCAATATGAAAAGGATTTATGAACAATTATTAGTAAGAATATAATTCACATGGGAGGCATTAGCTTATATACGTGTACACACACACACATCTCCATGACCATACAATGCCGAAATGTAAAACTACTGATACAAATGTATGCATACATCTAACACATAAGAATATCACAAAAGAAGAATTGAAATCAATAAAGAAGATAAATACAAGCATAAACAAAACTAAAAAGGTGTTATACATACTCATAAGAATGGGAATACTCTCAAATGTAACCAACCTGAAAATTCCTCGATCTGTCTAACCCAACTATTCTATGTATACTCATCATTCTCCTAGGACAACATCAAAAGGGTCATCATATTAATAATACACAACATGTATGGGAATAACTGATGAAGGGGTGAGTATAAAAATTCCCATAAGGACACCCTGAAATCACTAAACATAAATCATCAAGTGTATTCACCTCCCAACAATAATACATTAAACAAAACCTAGATATACTCATAAAAAAAACTGGCCTCAAGTGGTCTCAACAAATACTGCTAGCTATATGTTACTACTTGAAGATTATAGGTAACACTTTTTATGATGGTAATCACTCCATGAGCCCTGATATCACTGTTGATGATAATCCAAGAGGTCATGATCATCAATCACCTCTCAAGAAGTACTAACTAGATCTCAAAAGATTTCATCATCCAGGTATGTGATCAATCACATGGATACTAGGGGACACAAAAAACCCTAATGGATATACCTTCTAGATAGGGGATTGATACCCTGTTCATGGTGGTCAAACATATACTATGAACCCCACCTAGGAATGACATAGGATCTCACCCTAGTCCCAAAAGTGCTAGCACCAAACTTTATCTAATACTACAACCATATAGGGGATCACAATCCTATTCTAAGAACACAATTCTACACTACAAACGTGTTGGAAAGGACCAAGGTATCACACTCAATGGAACCTGGTCTATACCAAAGATACAAAGGGATCAAAACTATCTATGAGGAAGTATATGGTGTATACTTATTGTACACATCATTTACCACTAAATCAAGACATGCCCATGTCCATTCCCATGTTCCTATTCTTGTGACCATCTACTCCAAACATGCTTATGTATCTCACCATGTCTGTGCACCTAGATGTGTCTGTGTATAAGGCCATTCCCATGTAATCTACCCATGCCCGTGTGCCTGGATTTATATATGCCAATGTACTCTCAGATTAAACCCCAAGCCTCCATATATGGTCCACAAATCATGTTAAAATGTTACATAGAATGTGATATTTAATTTCTATGGGAACCTCAATGCCATGGGTAGTGGTTCCCACATGGTGTGTATCTCCATATTACATGTTGCGTACCACGAGATTTGAAGAAACGTGCAGTTCCTTCTATACATCGTCTCTATATGCCACCACTACAAATATAGTTGATAATAATAGATCATGGGGTCAAAAGTCCCTTTCCATTACTATTTATTAGGACTTGGGCTATGATTTTCTCAAAAATTGCTCTGTTGATCTGCACCGTCGCTATACCATGTTTTCTCCTTGTGCCAAACCAAGGAAAATGAGAAACACCATTCTGATCTGATCCACCTCCATCAATCCTCTATAATTTTACATCAATCAAACCATCAATAACAACCCAAACCTATGGTATTTATTTATTGTTATGAAGAATTATCTTACAATGATCAAATACCCGATATTCATTGAACTGCATTCTAAAGAAATTGCCCGCGCTGAATGTGAAAAGAAAAGGTGGAGGAAAAAATAAACCATAAACATGGGGACAAACCTCAGAATTTTTTATTCAATAATTTATTCATTTTCATAAAATTGTTGAACAAATAGGAATAATCACCAACTCACAAATAAATCAAAAGTAAAATAAAAAAATAGTCATCGATGGAATCAATTATTCTTTGTGGAATTGATCAGTATTTGAAATGGGATAAATAAATTGGTCGAAACCATATAAATCAAACAACCTACCCTGATTTTGGATAAATCACTAAAGAATAATGGTTTTAACTTAATGTTGTTGTAATGATCTAGGAACTCAACATGCATAGATGATCCGTACAGTATAAATTTGTTCCTCAAATATGAAGTCATTCGCTAAATACTATCCAAAGGATCCTATCAAGGTATATAGGGTTATACAATTAAACCAAAGACTTAAACATACTAGGGTATGTATATATAATTTTTTAGGTCACTATGTCAATAAAATGAAAAAAATTAAAAAAATGAAATAATTTATTTATTTATTTTGAGCACTCGTGATATGTTTTTCAAATGCGCTCGATGTCGATAAAGGTTATATTATTCCTAGGGAAAAACCCAAATTATAAACTCAAAAGTAGACTCAGATTTATGATTCAAGACCCTTTTTGGTATTCAATATACTTTTTAAGGAAAAAATGCATGCATGTGATATTAATATATTTGATATTTGTTCAAATATCAACTCTTGACTCATTAAGAATCGGAATATCATATCGTCTCAATGACCGGTTCCAAAATATTTACAAGATATATTTAAAATATGTACATGGAAACAAATTATAAACAAAATTCTCCCCAACTTAGGGATTTTCTATTGAAAAGAAAAAAAGGGCTACTAAAAAATTTTCGGGTTTTGAGATTGCATCTGGGTCTCCAGCTCCCAAGTGGTCTCTTAAATATTCTCATGTTTACATCAAACATAAACCAAAGGAATCTATGACCCATGTAGGATACTCTCATATTAGAGGTATCTCTATATTCAATGTCCATATTTCCCTAGTCGATAACATGTGATTGGTTGTGAAAGTACCACCTTAGCTATGACACATGGAAGAATTCGTGCACTTTTAGTGATAAGGATAGGAGGAACACCACCTCAACAACCCTAATCAATATCTGTAAAGGTCCAATGGACCTCATAGATAAATTTACACCCTAGAAAAATCTCCATAATCCACATTGATGTGAGAAATTTAAGAACACATGGTCTCCCTCCTTAAACTACAAAGGCTATAGTTGTCAGTCTGCAATTATAATTATGATGGGTATATATAGTCATAATCTACTCTTATATGATTTTAATCTTCTATATCATAGATCACACCGACTCTGATCCCATAAGTGATGACTCTCCTTGTTTGGTTCAGGATGTTGGTTCCCTATAGGGCTTCTCATAAAAGTCCTCAAATGGTTCCTTACCGATGATGGAATGGTAAATGTTTTTCATGAAAAATCCACCAATTGTAGGTGATCCTCCCAAAAATTTCAAAATTATAACATAAAAGCTTACCACATGTCTTATAGAACCTGAATAGAATGATAATTTTAGTCGTTAGTCTAGGGGTGAAACACTGAGATCAAATAAAACTGAGTCTCATAGGCCTTCTACAATCCTCTCCAAAATCCTGACCTGAGGAGAGAATTATGGTCTAAAATGATCATAAAGGAAAATTTGTGGATTCAGAAAATATCCATTAAATAAATGCATCATAATACTTATACTTAAATATTCACTCAAATAGTATGGAAGTGGGTCGTCTTGGTGAGTTAGTTTATAATCACCCTGATGGAATCATGTAATCTAGATGTACATGGTAAAATTGTAATGAATTATATAGATATCCCATACCACTTCCACTCTAAACCCTCGAAAATTTTAGATAAACACTTTGGATCTTAGTGATCATACTTCCCCTACTGACAAGTCAGGCACCGAGAGACAAACTCTGATACACAATTCTTCAAGATTGGCCTCTAGAACTGATGTCACAAGTCTTGGTACATCTTTTTCACACTTAGATATACTAAAAAAGAGGATGTATATAACTCAATCATCACCTCCTCCCACAATGTAATGTCTCAAACTAGGATCCACTTAACTAGTTCCCTGATATGGTGATTCAAATTTCCTCAAGCGAGGCTCCTTATACACCCAAGGCTACTGCCTAGTGATGAGGGTCTATGGGGGTTTAATGGGGAGAATATAACATCATATCACAGTGGAAAAACAGATATGATAAATAAATATACACCAATAAATTTAGCAATAAACAAAAGAAACATCAAAAATAAAATAAAATACAATAAACAACTGTGGAAGAGTAAATATCCAAAAAATGGTAATAATAATCAAAAGATAAAAGGTTGAGTCATATATAATAATTTCATGGAATGTTGATATATAAAAAGGAAAATAGTGGACATGCATATACATTATGCTATAACAAATAGAAAATTCCACAATACTGATCCACTAGAATCATAAGCATATTCTTGGTGCTATACTCCCATGATCCATGCTAAAGGTAAAATTAATCAAGCATATGCAGTAGGGAATTTTACCTTATCCATACCTACAGACTTGTAATCTACCAGAGTAATAAAGGCATCCTGAGTAGGGTGTGAGAAAATATCCTAGTAGGACACTACTAGTGATGCCTAGAAATAATAAAATCAGTGTGTATAGAATAACAATGTGCAGGTATATAGAATAATAAATAATGATGAATAATAAATACCAGTCAGCTTAGGTTCCATCACGAAACTTGGAAAACTCTCCATGCATTAGCGTAAACTAGAATATGTTTGATATATGTACCATATATATAAGTAATATATATATACACACAAAATATACATGCATATTTTCTAAGTACGTGAGGACATAAGTATGAATATACATGGATAGTAGGTGCTAGCAGACATGGGGCGTAACTCAACCATCTATAAATAGTATAATCACTAGTGGAAAAACAAATTTTAACATCGGTTTTTATTAATTCATTACATTGGTTTTAAACTGACATCTATAAAGGTGACACAAAAAATCTAGTTTTCGGCGTCAGTTTTATCTAAAACCGACACCGAAGACCCGATCGAACCATCTTTCAGTGTCAATTTTACTTAAAACCGACGCTGATGTTAATTTTTTTTAATCTTTCGGTGTCAGTTATTTAAATAACCGACACCATAAATATTTTTTTTAATCATTCGGCATCAGTTATTTAAATAACCAATTCCATAAATAATTGTTTTTATAAAATATTTCCAATTACACTTCCCAAAAAATTCAAAACCCCTGTAAAAATAACACAATATACAAAAAAAATTAAACAATATTTATCATCCAATGCCTCGTATAACTTCAATGCTTATATCTAGTTAATCAAAAAAAATATCTATACATTGTTATTATAAAGTAAAATTAAAATACACATACCTGTAATCAATGACTTCATGAAATTTTGTGACATTTACAAGCCCCATGACTCCATCATTTACGACATGCTCATTGTTGGTTATTATTTAAGCATTAATTTGATTATTAGTAGGTTCAGACACCTAATATATTAAAATAGTTAGGTTTTTGTACCCATATGTATTATTTTTTATAAATATTATAATATACATACCTCAAATATTAATTAGACTTAACAAATAGTTTTCAAAAGTAGATTGAATATGGGTCATATCAGATTCGTAATAAGGCTGTGAATCATTGAATGCCTAAAATAATATTGAATGATATGAAATTAAAAAATAGAATAATATGGGAGAAAATATATAAAAAATTAATACAACTAACCTTATGAAAATCAGTAGTTTTCCAAGTTGTGATTATCTCGTACATGAATCGTAGAATATAATATCCACATTCGAACTGTCCATTTTGACGATGACACTGTAGTTATAAAACATTTAACTAAAAAAACAATATATAACAAAAATATAAAAACTAATTACCTGTACTTTCACATATTTGATTTCTGTTGGTTTCTTTTCTGACATTTATTCCTTGTTAAAATGTTTCCATCATCTGCATTTTTTTATATATGAACTAATAATACTTGTCTAAACAATGAAAATTAAACATAATGAGCTTATAAAAAATAAAAAAAATCTTGCATGTTTAATAAGGTGATAAATGTTTTACGAACTCCTCCTAATAAAGAGAAAAACCAGTATAAGGTGCATTCACTTGGGAAACAATACGCCTAACATCCAATGCCCCCTACAATAAAAAAAGTTCACAATTAATGACGTTATAATGATCATTAGTTCATAAAAATGTTGATGTTCTTACTTATCAAGAAATGGAAAAAACTAGCACTAAATCTCTTTTTATGTTAATCTCTTAGATATATATTGAACTCTTTCATGATTCTTATCATATTTGGCTTCCGAGGAAATGTACTCTAGATCTATAAAACTATAAATTTCTGTTGTTTCCTGTATTAAAAGAATCTTGTGTAGATCCCTAATTTAAAAATAAAATATAGTTAGTTAATGACATAACAACATTTTATTAAATAAATATCAATTCAAACGTCAATTTACTTACATGATAAACTACTTCACCACACTCTACATGATCTCTTCAAAATTAACTAAATTCATGATATCTTCTTTCAATAATTTCAATACATAATTTCTTCCACATATATCAGGTGTCATCTGAAACTCATAGATAAAATTCAAGGAAGAAGAGGACTCAGATAATCTTTTTAACCCATAAAAAATATCAAAAGTAACTACAGCCAACTGTTCCTCTACATTTTGTTTCATTTGTGTATTTTCTTTTTCTTTTAGATATTCCTATATAAGTTAAATGTTAGAAAACATTATATGTAATTTTGAATCATTTTTAATTAATATTTAAAATAAATGCATACCTCAAGTGAAATATAACGATGAAGGGAAGTTGGACAAAGTAAAAAATGGCTTGTACATTCCCCAACACTGGTGATCTCCATAGTAGGAAATGGTAGTAGAGAAGTAGGATCTATAATAACAAGTAATGATACTCTAACCTGACCCATCTGCATAGGCTGATGATGTACCGAGTCCCCCCAAAAATGCACCTGTCCTAACACAACAATATTTACATGAGGATCTCCCGCAAAAAACTCACAATATAAGGCTTGATCCGAGGGAGGATGTAGAGGCTCAAAGTAAGAAGGTGGGGAAGGGTAGTCCGGGTGAGGAGGCTGAGAAGGCAGAAAAATGAAAAAAATAATAATAGTGTTTAAAATTTATAAAATAGAAAAATTGATTAAAATAAAATAATATACCTCGAAATGTTGCGCAGACGGGGCAGCGTAAGCAGATGGGACAGGGTAGTCCGGGTGAGGAGGCTTAGAAGGAAAAAAATGAAAAAGTAAAATTAGAGTTTAAAATTTATAAATTAGAAAAATTGATTAAAATAAAATAATATACCTTGAAAGGTTGCGCAAACAGGAAGGGTAAGCAGATGGGGCAGGGTAGTCCGGGTGAGTAGGCTGAGAATGCTGAAAAATGAAAAAATTATATCAGTGTTTAAAATTTATAAAATATAAAAATTGATGACAAATAAATAATATACCTCGGAAGGCTGCGTAGATAGGGTGGGGTAAGCAGATGGGGTAGGGTAGTCCGGGTGAGTAGACTGGGAAGGCTGAAAAATGAAAAAATTATATTAGTGATTATAATTTAAAAAATAGAAAAATTGACGACAAATAAACAATATACTTGGGAAGGCTGCGCGGACTGTGATTGTCTTGACAAGTTTTCTAATAAAGCCTTCTGCACTACTGCTTGAATTTGATCACCCATAGATTGTTTCATATCTTTCAACTCTTCTTTTAAGGATTCTATTTTTGGGTCTTTTGATTACTTACTATTACCAAAAACCTTCCGAATACTAACACCCGCCTGATATCCTCTAACATGGCTGGGGTGTTCTTCCTTTCCCAAAGAAGTGGCTAGGATATCCATCCTACCCCCAGGGATAAAAGAGCCCTTTGTCTCTTTCTCCTGAAGTTCATCCTAAAATGAAAAATAAAATGGTTATATTAGTGTTTATAAATTATAAAATAAAAAAATTGTTAACTAATAAATAATATTTAGTTACAATTTTATCAGCCAATTGATGAGCTTCCCCTGTAAGATATTGTTCATTTTTTCTTCTTCTTACTCATTTCCATTTCTCATGGAGAGTGAGAGGAGATGTAGGAACAAACTGGACCACTTCTGAACCACTACTTGATCGAGCTCTTAATGCTTCAAATTTTTCTTCAATCATTTTCTACTCCAAATACGAATACCCTCCATGTGATAAAGCATGAGGGTATACGTTTTTCAACTAGATCTTCTGATGAGATCTCCTGGAGGCCTGTTATATAAAAATAAACTACTATGTAATAAGAAAAATATAGCATAAATTTTAAAATATAAAATAATTACCATACCTGAAATTTCTCTTCCTGACGATTGTCAACAAATCACTTCCATGTTTCTTAATCTATATAAAGATACTTAAGACATGGGCTTTCAAACCTTCTCTTTCCGATAACATAATTTTTTGTCAGTTTGTTTTTAAAATCTCTCCATCGAACTACCGCTAAAGAGAGGTGTCTTTTCTTAATTTCTTTGGTTTCCTCAAAATTGAATGTCGTCTATAATTGAATAAATTAAATATGTCATTTAAAATATATAATATTAAAAAACTGAGATAAAAGAAATAAATTAAGATATTTTACCGTCACGGCCTCCCAAAGCTGTTGCTTGGTCGTCCTGTCCACTGACTTCCAATTAGGATATAAAATACTAATCCTGCAATGGCTTTGCATCTCTATATAACTGAAAAACTGAACTGCATTTGGGCCAACTACATTATTATTATCATCAAAACGGATGTGCACTTTGTTATCATCACGAGAAATTGATAGTTTTTGTAAACGTGTAATACCACATTTAACAACTTGAGAACTTTATTTTTGAGTTGTAACAGGAGAAGTCTCCTCCGCCGAGGATGCATCAGTAGTCTGCAAATATTTTTTGTAAATTAACAGTTTTATTTCATTAAATAACTATATTACTGAATATTTAATAATATGTCAAAATAGATATACCTCGGTAACTGCTCCTCTCCATCTGTATCTAACATTGCTACTAGAAAGTGTAATGAAATTTTGTGTACCTGCATATCATTAGAAAACTGAATAATTAGAAACAAGAAAGACAAAAATAAGTATGTAAAAATAGAGGCATGCATTTGTAAGTTTCAAAAATAGACACAAAATATAAATATTTACAAAAAAATTAGGAGACTAATTTTGTGTTTTCCCACATGCCTTCATCATGATCAGTACGTATTGCATGCACTATGTCTGTCTTATACTCTTTGTAATCATCTGGAAATTGCGTAATAGATGAATAAGGCTCATGTAAATCACTAACACCATCAGAATCATCCTCATCACCCAAATGGTATCTTTTTCCTTGAATAACAACTGACCACTAATAATTTGATGGATCAATGACATAAAATACGTGTTTTACATGTGTCGCCATGAGAAATGGTTCCTCATTGTGATTAAATCCTTTCAAATCAAATAGTTTAAACCCATATTCATCATGTTTCACGCCACTATTACTATCAACCCAATTACACTTAAAAAAGGTGACTCGAAATTTAATATAATCAAATTCCCATATGTCTTCAATAACTCCAAAACATGACATTGATGCAGAAATTGGGTTTTTACCTTTGGAACTCGAAAAATGCACTGCTTCAGCGAAAACCATCACACCACTATTCTGAACGGTACTCTTGTCACCCAGGTTTTTTGTGTAAAATGTGTAGCCATTGATATCAAAACCAGACCATGTGATCACATTAAGAGATGGTCCACCTGCTAACCACTTCAATATTTCTGATACAGATGTATCTGGGGTGACTTTCTCTTTAAACCACGAAACAAATGTCTTCTTATAATCAATCATCAACCACTTTTTGTTTCTTTTCTGATATTGTAACTTTAATTTAGAAATATGTGAGGATATATATGGTTGAACCTCATCTGTTTTTTTCAAAATGTATAAATGTGCTTGAATCACTTCATCACGTGGAATGAACTTTACCTTTATGCCTTTAACCCCTCTACCTTCACTATAAAATGTCATATGTCGAGATACAGGGAGACCAATATGCTCAACCTCATTAAAATAACCAGTAAATAAATCAATCACCTCTTCTGATACATATTTTTAAACAATAGAGGCCTCTGTTCGATAAGGATTTTTAACATATCCTTTCAAAATTTTCATATATCTTTCAAAAGGATATATCTATCTTAAATAAATAGGTCCACATATTCTTATCTCACACACCAAATGAATCAATAGATGAACCATTATATCAGAAAATGTGGGTGGGAAATACATTTCTAGTTGACAAAGAATAGGGTTTTCTTCATTCTCGAACACATCTAACAAATTTGGATCAATGAATTTTCTACAAATGAATTTGAATAAATTACATAACTTGATGATTGTCTTTCTAATAGCTTTCAGTAATATACCACACACTGCTACTGGTAGAATTTGTTGCATCAACACATGGAAATCATGAGATTTCATACCTATTAATTTACAATCCTTCAATGATAGAAAATTATTCACATTTGAAGAGAAACCACTGGGTACTTTAATACCATGAATACACTGACAAAAATTCATCTTTTGAATCTTTCTTAATGTGTGAAAAGCCAGAGGTAAATATGTTCTGTTTCCTTTCACACCGGGATATAACTCCAAATGTATTCTCATTAATATCAAGTATAATCTAGCATGTAATATATATTTTGTCTTTCCTTTTATGTCTAACAAAATTCCAATCAAACTGTCACATATGTTTTTCTCAACATGCATAACATCAATGTTATGTTTTATCTCTAAAATCCCCAATAAGGTAGTTCAAAAAAAATAGACTGCTTCTTCTAGAAATGTTTTTGAAAACCAGAACTTTTTCTCTTTCCAAATTTCGAATCAATATCTTTCAATCTGTCATAATATTCTTCAGCTGACAATGGTTGAGAGGGAAGGTTGTATTCTTGTAAATAGTTAAATTCTTTTTTCAATCTACGATAAGGATGATCAATTCTCAAAAATATTCTATGTCCCATGTACACTATCTTTATTCCATTCTGCAATTGATAATATGAAGTTTGTTCTTCACAAATTGGACATGATTTATATCCCTTAACACTATATCCAAATAAGTTTCCATATGAAGGAAATTTGTTTATAGTGAACATTATCATAGCACGCAAAAGAAAATACTCTTTATTGTATGCATTGAAAACTTTAACACCTTCCTCCCCTAGAAGTTTCAAATCATCAATCAATGGTGTAAGATACACATCAATATCATTTCCCAGTTGTTTTGGTCCAAAAATCATCAAGCTCATCATAACATATTTTTTCTTCATACATAGATATGGGGACAAGTTGTAATGTAACAGAAAACCAGGCCATGAACTATGTTGGCTACTGAGCCTCCGATATGGATTCATTCCATCAGTACACAATCCTATTCTGAGATTTCTAACTTCACTTCCAAAATCATGAAATTTTTTATCGAAACTCTTCCACTATGGTGAATCGACAGGGTGACATAAGTTACCATCAGAGATGTGCTCATCTAAATTCCATCTTAACCTTTTTGCATCAATTGAATTTGCAAATAGACGCTTCAAACAAGGAATTATTGGAAGGTACCAAATTGCTTTATCTAGAGTTTTGATTCTGGTACCTAAAAATAAATCAGAATTGAATTATCAGAATTGTATGCAAAAAATATTGGATGATATCATTGGAAAGTAAAAAATTGATTTTTCATGACGTTACATGACATCGCCTAAGAATGAATATGAGTTGACATTCTCATCCATCTTATAGTGTGATGTCCCACATGTTGGACAACTTGATAAATGTTCATTTTTTTTCCTATACAGTACACAGTCATTGGGGAAAGAATGTATCTTTTTATACCCCAATCCCATTGGGCATAATTTTTTATTTGCCTCATAATTGGAATCTGGAAGCCCATTGCCTTTTGGAAGTATCTCTTTTAAAATCTCAAGTAAACTGGAGAAACATTTATCACTCCACCCATTTTTTGACTTTATGTTAACTAATCTCAAAACTGATGATAACACTGTATATTTACTGCAACCTGGGAATAATGGTTTCTCAGAATCTCCATAAAATCATTCAATAGTTGGTGTTTTTTTATGGTTTAATCACCTAAATCATGAATTAATTATTTAATACGATCCTCTGCCTCATTATGAATATCGTCATCAATATTGGATGTTGAATTTTCAGTTCTTTCACCATGCAAGATCCAACTTGTATAATTAAGGCTAAAACCATAACAAATGAGATGATCCTTGATTTATCTGGAGTTTAACTTTATCATATTTACACACTTGACACATGGACAGAAAATCAAATCAATATTTTGAAGATGTCGTTTAGAAAGTTCCTATAAATTATAAACTCTTTTTTCATATTCACTGGTGGTTCTTCGTAAATGAATCCAATTACGATCCATTAATACCTGATATCATAATATAATTGATGAATATATTAAAACATATAAACATTTAAATATCTATTAGATAAATTTTAAACAAAAACATATTTAATAAAAACTATTGATAATCAGATAAAAGACATCATATAGAAAACACGTTTACAAATAGAGTAAACAGTTTATTTTCATATTATATACATGTATTTTATATTGATATTATAATTTAATTATAACATCATTATTTTAAAATTTATTAGTTCATTTTACATAGTTCCAATATTTTTATGTTTCATGTGTCAAAAATATTGAAGAGTACATTAATTTAAAGGATGAAATAAGTGTATTGGGTGAAATTTTATTGGAGTCAATCTGAAAAATACAATTTGTTGATAGGATATTTAAGAATGTTTGTTGAAAGAATATTTAAACATGTACTGACACATTTAAAACAAAATATAAACTAATAATTAAAGAAAATCAATAACAAAATTGAATGATAAATGATTTATCTACAAAATTTAAAAAAAGCTTCAAAATTTGAATTTCAACCTGAATGGAGATGTTCAATCCAAACTGCGCTCGGTATAATGACTTCGAAAAACAAACACTATAAAATATATACCAAAAATGATAATGAAAACCAAAAATAATGATAAAAAACAACTAAAATCGAAACAATATTGAAAATCATGTAAATAGGGTTATGGAAGAATAAATAAACAATAGAAGATGAAACAAGAGATAAAAAATAAGAACACATACTTGAAATCATGCAAATGGCACAAAACATTCAATAATGTCCTTCCAAGATCACAAATGATCTTCAAAGGTTGTTGGGAGTCCAAAGCTCCATAGCGTAACTCGATTTTGACGATTGAACAAAATGAGGGTTTCAGAACTCGAATAATTTTAAAAGACTTTTGGCGTCGGTTTTCTCCAAAACCAATGCCGAAAATTTTAAAAAAACATTCATCATTGGTTATTCTCAAAACCGATGCTGATAATCCTTTTTTTAGTTTCAGCGTCGGTTTTGGAGAAAGCCGACGCCGAAAAGATAGCTTATGGCATCTGTTTTCAGGAAAACCGACACATTTTTTTTATTTTCAACATCAGTTTTCCTCAAAACCGACGCCGAATTTTTTTATTATTATTATTGGGGTTGGTTTTTTTCAAAACTGACGGCAATACATTTTTTTTAAAATTTTCTGCATCGGTTTCATGAAAACTGACGCACAATATAATCGAATAACTTTTTTTGGTGTCGGTTTTACTAAAAACCGATGCCATAGATTTCCCTCACATACTATTCGCGTCGGTTTTTAAAAAACCGACGATATTACGTTGACGTTAAATCTCTTATTTCCACTAGTGAATGAGATGATAAGATCAATAAAAGGGTATAATCCCCTAATTCCATAATGATTTTGTGGTTTCATGATCAAAACTAGATATTTGTGGGGTGAGATGTCTTGAAAAACACCCAAATAAAGGGAACATGGAATGTTGTTCCCATAATCCAGATATAAATATAATAGTTAGAGACATCATGCTCAACACCCATTGTAAGGGAGAGTGAAAAGTCATTCTCAACAAGTCCCTTAACCATCCTCAATAACCAATAATAATTCAATGATCATAATAATCTTTATAACTTAAGGGATTACCTCATAAGATTCATATTCATCAAGACCCAATATATAAATGGATGTCACATTTTATATAAGCCAAAAATAAAAACATGAATATCTTGGTATGGAATTTCCACCCATTATCATTTGTTTTAAAACGATCCATTTAATTAACCAAGGTAAGGAAATTATAATCAAGGAAAACCAAGTTGTTAGGAGGTGATTTGAACAACTAGGAAATGAAACAAAGTGTGAAATTCCATTTAAAAGACAAGTCAAACACTTAGACTATGTTTGGTCCATTAAAAAATTATATATAAAGAATAATTTCATTTAGTACACCCAAAGGGATGTCTATGATTGAGTTTGAAATCCTCTAAACACTTATTAAGGGTCTATGGTAGTATAACAATGTGAATATATCAATTTAGTAGTGGAGAACACATTTAAGAAGATACACGATAATGGACAGCGTGAAGCACAATAACAAAGAAATGAAAACATCATGACTTTTCAGGAATACAACTAGATAAACTACCTTAAGGATGAGGATGACTCCTCATTAAATATCAACTTCTGATTTTAAGAAGAACAGAATAAATTAGTGAAATGTTCTAATACCTTTAAACTAGGGTGAATTATCTAGCACCAAAATGTCATACGATATGGTAAGATCAATGATGAAAGGAATAAAGTGTATAAGAGATCATACCTCCGTCTAGACAATTCCTCTGATGGTGATCCATTTGGATTTTGGATGGATGAGAAACATTGATCCCTAGGTTACGAAGAGATAGATCCCTATAGGAGAGGGATGAGGATTTAGCTGCTGGAAATGGTAGAAAGAAAAAGGGGTGAGGTATTAAAACATTTCAAAGGAAAATGTTATTTTTCCTCAAGAAAAACATGGTCACATGGTTGGTCAAACCATGAATGAACTATACACCACCCATTTTCTACAAAGGGACCCTGCATGATATAGGTGCATGGTTTGACTGACTATGCACATGCCTTGCATGAATCTTTTTTAAAAGGTCTATTTTTTTTGTAATGGAATGTGCCTCATGTCACACAATTAAAGAAAACCGTGAAACTCCCTTATCAAATATCACACTCCCCACATGGTTAGGGGAAACCATGTGGACGGGGTAGTACAATTTCTTTTAACTATGTGGCATAGTCCATCACACCAAAATCTAGAGTATCAGGCTTTGAACAAGCCTCTAATGCACTCATGACCTTCATGTGTCCAATAGATAACATTACAAGGGTTGTACTATAGAATATAATAAAAAAACAAATTATTCCTTTGAGAAAACTAAGATCATTCTAACCTCAATCCTTAAAGAAACTCATCCCTGAGTTGGACTTCTAAGGGTAAAAAGTTATATTATAAGAAAATATTCAAGCACTGGGCTCATATATCATATTATTTCTCCTATGTCTCATCTTATACTCAACCATGCTACCATATCACCCATACTAAAGTAATAGAACTACCTCAGAGTGTCTTAACACCCTAATAAACAATTTTTACTGGGTACTCCTAAAAAGAAGCATCTAAATCGAACTTGATATCCCTACACTATAAAACATTTGACAATTTTGGATAACATAGACAAAGATGATATACGTGAAAGAAATCATGCATAGACCGATATCTCTAAGGAAGTGCTATCTAGAAATCCACTAGTCTGATTCATTTCTGAAATTAAAAGGGTCTAATTAATTAAGGTAATAGATTACCTTCCCTACTAATTTATCAATGGACCAACCTAAGAGAAACACGTAGGAAAAATCACTCGCCGACCTCAAACTCAAGATGTCACCAATGTCGATTGGAAAATTATTGCTGTCTATATATTGATTTCAGCATGTGTTTTTTTGGAGAGGAATAGTTTGGGATATATCTAACACTGAGAGGGGGTGGGGGTGAATTAGTGCTAGGGACTTTTTAAATGAATTCCAACTTTTTATCCCTGTACCTCTTGACATGTTATGTCTTGATTCTATTATTCTATTTTCCCTATCACATGAAATAATAGAAAGTAGTAGAAATATGTACATGATATTTTTACAAGGTTTGCCACTCAACAATAGTATCTATATCCTTTCCATGCATGGGAATGACTGGTGCATGCATTATTCACTATAATGCAATATGTTGTTACAATGGAGTGCCTAGGAAAACAATCCTCTAGCTAGTGTGAGTCCCTACACTTTAGAGGGGGGTGGGAAACAATTCTATTCCCTGGACTGGTGATAGCCTAGTCCAACTTTCATCCTCTAGCTGGTTCTTTATACTGCCTATAGAGACAGTCTTCTTCATTTTTGAAGAGTTAGGTTATGCTCTTGGTATTTTTTAGTTCTCTTCACTTGATTAATTTCAAAGCAGTAGGCAATCAATTCTTCCTTCCTTCTTTCTCTTCTCCTCTAGTGCAACACCAAATGAATTAGACTTCTTATTTATTCTTCTTATTACAACAACCAATTGCACTAAATCTTATTCTCTCTTCTTTTCTAGAATCACATACACCACTGTGATTATTCAGGCAATGAAGATTAGTTCACTTGCCATCTACTGAATTAATTATTTTCTTCTTGTTATGTATGCATGTGATCATGCATATAACATTGTGGTTGAAATCTTCTTTCTCCTTTTTCACATATTTTCATACAAAATTTTTGTTCTCTATTTTGCGTTTCTTCACATATTCATGCCCATTCATGCATGCATGAATTCACCTATTCTTCTTCTTGTGTGAGAGCACTTAATGGGTATAGTTCTTTAAGCACACACGCACACACTCAACCTCTTCTACTCTTCCTCTTATTTATTTTCCTTACTCTTCTTGCACTAGGTTAGGGTGTTTTTTTAGGTTTATATGTGTTTGTTTCTTCAAACTCAAATGGGTGAAACCCTTTCCATGGGCGATATCCTTCTTCACACAAGTGTACACGGCCTTAGGCTCCTTCAACTAGAGCACATGCATACATTCATGTATTCTTTCACTTCTCTTGAAAGAACACGAGCCCTCAATTTTCTTCAAATCGAACACACAATTTCATGAAATTCAGTACTTGTGATCTATTTCTTCTTCAACAACGAACCCCTACACATTGTAGAATATAATCATGCAAATAAGAGGGTGTTCTCACAATTCTCTGTGAAACAAGGGTGGCCACAGGTCACTTTCTTCACACAAGGATGTGAGGATCTTCTTTGTGCATGAGGTGCACATATTTTCCTCTTTTCAAAGCTCAGTGAGAGTAAATATAAAGCATTGGCTCATGATGGTGTGGCCTTTGTGAAGCACAATGAGGGTTTTACAAAACTAATTGTGTTTTGGGTGCTAGTTTTTCATGAAGCAATTCGAGGGTGTGTTTCACCTGTCGAAGGCATGAGAGATCTCTTATTCAAGAACCTTTGAAGATTTTCGGTTCTATGATTGATATTTGTGAAGTGGTGTGTGTATATGTTCTATTTTTTTGAAAATGAGCTCCCAAGAATGATGGAGCAACAACGTTTTTTGTCTCAGGATCCTCCTTTCATAGGATAGGGAAGTTCCTCTTCCGCATTCACGAACCATGTGAGAGGTTGTGAGGATCGTAGTTTGAATGATTGGGATTTCTAGGGTTTTGAAAATATTCAAACCTGCGGGTGATGATATGCCGAGATCCTTGATTTGTTTCCTATTCGAACACATGATCCTATATTCATGCATGGAGTCTAGATCGCATGCACAATTCTCATGCATGAATCTCACTCGAACCCGCATGGTCTCAACAACTCCATTTTCCGTGTCCTATCCTTCTTCTTTGATAATTCTCATTCATGAAAGACGTAGATTTCATGAATGATCTCGGTTCGATCCAGTAGCTTTCATGGTGCCCAAATGATCCTTCTTTGAAAGTTAGAGGTCATCCATAGTGATCAGGCATCTTCTCTGATGAGATACAGTGGCACAGGCAAGTTTTGGAGGTTGAAGATGATGGTGCAACTGGTTCAAATCTGCCGGTGGATCAGATGGCTCATATTCAAAATTGCAGGGTACCAGACCAGATGAGAAGTGGAGATTACATCCATCTACCATGGATTGATTGGATGGTCGACCGAGATGTGGGATGAGATGAGCAACTAAGATTACATATTCATTTTTTAAATGTTGTTCCACATAAAAATAGTGATGCGGGAGATGCACGATTTAGCAATCAACTCCCCTCAGCATCGGTTCAGAATTCTCCTCTCCATCCTCTGGTGATTCCCCACACCTATTCTCTATGGGCACGCTCTTACCACCCACTCTGCTCCTCAGACGTGCACCTAGCGCCCACTATGCCCACAATGGGGCTTATACATGTCCCTCATGCACCTCTTGCAGTATAGATCTACCATGTCTTCCCTGTTGGTGCATCGACCCCCTGTGGTCCTGCATGTGCCTCGAGTTGAGGCCGGGGTAGCTAGCTCATGGGATGACCCCATTTTTAAGTTATCCACATAAAACAAATACTTGGTATGAAACCGAGTATACCCAAAAATGCATGGGCATCATTAAACACAACACCAACCTCATGCATGGACACCCTAAAGTCCAAGCCTCTTCATCAACCTACTTCTTCACTGTTTCATTTTTGGAACTTTAATTCCAAAGATCACTTAAATCATCTTTAAGAGGATGATACTTCAATGTTGTAAATAAAGTACCACACATGATACATGTTCTTTGAACATAGGAGAATCACATCAATCATCTGATTTTCCATTCTCCAATTCACTTAGGAGAGTGTCTTTAACCATCATTGACTTTCATTGACCTCATTGACAACAAATCCAAATCAATTAGTAGAGTGGTCCCAATAATCTCTCCCTTTATATTTGTTGGCGATACCCAATGTTTTTTTACTAAATGAATATGTCAATATGAGTTGTGAGTCTTCACTTATTTCTCTCCCTTAATATTTCATTTCACTTCTCTCCACCTTATTGAAAAGAAATACAAAGTTCATGGAAATAGGGGTATCAATATTTACTCAAGAAATGTTCCACCAATCATTTAACTCTATGTCTACTTAAGAAATGCTCGATGTAGAAATCAAGAGGATTTGATTTAGACAAAAAATATGTCCACTCTTCACTGATCATGAAATCTCATGAGATGATAACTCATATACTTTCTCTTTAAGAGATTTTCACTTTCATTCCAGGCTTAGGATAATATGTGTGTATGAAATAATCAACCTGAAACTCATGCACTCACTTTAACAAATGGATAAAAACCATTCAAGTGCAATATGCAGGATAAGTGAACTTGGAATACTTCTATTCTTATTATGTCATAGAGTAATTCAGTTACCCCCCCTTTGATAAATAATATTTACATTTAGTAACAAAGGATGAGAGAGTACGAAATGAAATACCTTTTCAAATTACATGATCTTCAAACAATCTTTAGAGTAATTGAATTTTCATATCAACTGAAGTTGACACTAATTAGAATTATAACTTTAGAATCTTCATTTGTTTCCCCCTCAAGTGAACACTTCTTATCACTAACTCACAGGTTCTACCCCTAAGAGATTGCTTCACCTTCAATTACCTATAATATAAGAACAAATACAATACACAAATATTTAAGGTAATAAGGTGGATCCTTCTTTCTCCATCAATGTGAACAACATGGTTGAGATTATTTTCTAAACCCAAATGCTCTATTCTTTACACATTCACAACTGATCTTCAATGCGGACCATGATTGTGTGGACCTTACTATTTCTTCCATCTCTTTGTGTGTGAATACTCTTTCTTCAAGGGATATCAATGCAATATAATCTCCCAATGCCACATCCATCTTTTTGAGGAATTTTTGTTGGGATGGAGTAAATTCAAAGCATCTTATAACAATATGACCTGTCTTGTTTCACCTCACACAGATAACTTCTTTTTCTTCATGTAGAATCTTATTTTTTATTTTAGCACAATTCTTATCCTATACATCTTCCATATTTCTCATTATTTAAAAATATTATGGCCAAACCACCAATATATCATTAGGAACTAAGGCATCAAGATTGGATCTTCTATGTGGCTTCTTCTGAGTGGAAACCTTCTTAGTATTTCTTTTGGATGCACCACCCTTCACATTCTTGGATTTAGAATCCAAGGACTTATAACTTTCCTCCTTAAAGTATTCTTGGGAGTGTTTTCTTTTCCAAAATTATTCTTACTACTTCCCAAGGTTGATATTTATTTCTTAGTTAGATCTCGTGATCTTATTTTCCTATCATCTTTGGGTACCTGTTGAAAAGAACATTCACCATTCATACGACCACTCCTATTGCATACATCATAGATGTTATCTAACATTCCAAATCTATTTGTAGTATACATATTCTTCTGGATCTATGGATGTTTCTTCTTATTCTCTAGATTTCTCCCCTTGAGATGGGATTTATTTTTTTCTTTTACATTTAAAGGATGATACCAACTATCCCATGCACAATGACCAAATATATTACAACACCAGCATTGACCAACAATCCTTTAATTCTTTCCATATTCATTATAAGGTTACTGAATCTTATTCTTAATATGTTGTTCTTTATGTGGGGAATCATCTTCCAAATTATTCTCCCTATCCACCCTAGTCATGGTGGTAGTTTTCTTCATCCATACTCATTTATAATTTTTCTTCCAACCTTCAATTTTTGTAGAATTTTTTTAGAAACATGAGTACCAGTTGGTATGGATGGTATCATTAATTTATTAGCTGATTGTGATAGATCAATGAGTGAATCCAATATTTTATTATCACATGTTAGAGGTCATTCGACTGTAGAATCCTCCAGTGAACATTGAGTTCCAGTAGCTTTTGTTTCCTTCTTTTGTGGAGAATCAATTTGTGTCTTCACATGATTGGCCAACTGAGCTTCCAATTCTAGACATATCATATTGAGAACTACTTTTTGGTCTTCAGTCATAGTCATATTATCTTTAAAAGCCTTATTTAATCATTCAACTTCATCTTCTTGCATCCTTTGTTTTGTAACAAAGAGTCAAGTTCTTTGATCTTCTTGGGGTCTTCTTCCAAAAATACCTCTTTGACTTCATTGATCTTTTTTCGTATCATATTCAAGTGCATGGATATTATTTTCTAGAGTCTTATTGACTCCCTACTTTTCTTCAAAATCTTTGAGCCACTTTGAATAACTTACTATAAATCCCCTATTTGTTGCTTCAAAGGCTCCAAACTGTCTGGATAGCTTTAAACATACAACAATTTTTTCTTGTAAGCCTTTCTCCAAAACATCAGTTTCTTCTTCTAGATGAGTGATATTTTATTAAATGAATTAAAATAATCCACAAACCAGGGATGTAATTTCTTTAGTAATACCATGCAGAATCATTCTTAATATATCAAATGATATTTCTTGAGATGTTATAGATTGATCATCACCACTTGTACTAGAATTTTCATCATGAGAATAATTTCCAAATGTACTAACACATAACTCTTAATCATTTGATGTTAGAAGGTTTTCCATCTTATTGGTGGGAACTTGAGCCACCTTCTCATTACTTTCCAAGTCTAGTGTGTCTTCATTGTCAGCCAGATATGAAGAACCATATGTTTCCTCTTCTTTAGATAAGAGGGACTTCTTCTTCAACTTTATCTTCTCCTTATTTTTCCTTTTCATCATTGTCTTAGTAGATATAGCCTTTGGCTCAAGGATAACTGAATATTAACTGAAAGTGAACTTCATTATTAACTGAAGAATGAAACTCAAGTTTTCAAAAGATAATGAATTCAATATATATAATCTAATAGAGGTGAACCTATCCCTCTGATACTAATTGAGAGGGCTAGTTTGGGATATACCATGAGGGGGGTGAATCAGTGTTGGGGACTTTTTAAACCAATTCCTTCTTTCTATCCTTGTACCTCTTGACATGTTAGGATATTGATTATCTTATTCTATTTTCCCTGTCACATTCAATAATAGAAATAAGTAAAAATATGCACATGATATTTTAATAATGTTCACCCCTCAATAAGAGTAGCTACATTATTTCCATGCATGGGAATGACTGGTGCATGGATTCTTCACTAAAATATAATGTGATATTACAATGGAGTGGATTAGAAAACAATCCTGTAGCCAGTGTGAGTCCCTAAACTTTTGAGGGCATGGGAAACAATCCTCTTCACTGGACTAGTGATAGCCTAGTCCAACTTACAGCCTCTAGCAGATTCTTTATACTGCCTATAGAGAAATTATTCTTCCTTCTCGATAAGGTAGGTTCTACTCTTTGTCTTTTTTATTTCTATTTACTTGATTACTTGAAAAGTAGTAGGAAATCAATTCTTCCTTATTTCTTTATCTTCTTCTCTAGTGCAACACAAAGAGCTCTATAATTCTTCTTTATTTTTCTTAGGGAAACAACCAACTGCACTGAAACTTATTCTCTATTCTTGGGTATAATCATATACAGTAATGTTATTTTTCAGGAAATTAAGATCAGCTCACTTAGCAGCATCTAAATTAATTATATTCTTCTCATCCATGTATGCATGTGATCATGCATATGACATTAGGGTTGAACTATTCCTTATCCTTCTTTACTTATGTGCACACACAATTTTGGTTATTTCTTTTGAGTATCTTCACATATGCATGTCCATGCATGCATGCATGCATTCACCTATTCTTCTTCTTATGTGAGAACCCTTAATGGGTATGGTTATTTAATAACACACACACAGTCAGCCTCTTATACTCCTCCTCTCTTTTTTTCTTCTTATTACTCTTACACTAGGTTAGGGTGTTTGTTTAGGTTTATATGTGTATGTTTCTTCAAACCTGAATGGGTTCAAACCTTTCCATGCGCGATCTCATTCTTCACACAAGTGTACAAAAACTTGGGCTCCTTCAAACAGAGCACATGAATTCATTCATGTATTATTCCTCTTCACTTGAAAACACCCGAGCCCTCTGGTTTCTTCAAATCACACACACATTTTTATTACATTAAATAATTTTGATTTCTTTCTTCTTCAAAAATGAATCCCTATACACAATAGAATATAAAATTACAAATAGAAGGGTGTTCTCACCTTTCATCATGAAACCAGGGTGGCCACGGGTCACTTTCATCATGCAAGGATGCACATATCTTCTTTTTTCATGAGGTGAAAACATTTACCTCTTCACAAAGCTCAGTGAGAGTGAATCTCAATCACCGGATCACGATGACATGGGCTTCACGAAGCACAATGAGGGTTTTACAAAACCAATCGTGTGTTCGGGTGCCAGTTCTTTGTGAGGAAATTCGTGGGTGCGTAGCACATATTGAAGGCTTGTGAGATCTCTTCTTCACAGATCCTTGAAGACTCACAGTGATCTTATTGCTCTTTGTGAAGTGATGTGTGGAGATGCTCTATTTCTTTAGAACACAAGATCTCAGGAATGAGGGGGCATCAACATTTTTCATCCAATGCTCCTCCTTTTATAGGTGAGGGAAGTTCCTCTTCCGTGTCCAAAAAAACATGTGAGAGGCCGCGGGGGTCTCAGTTTGAATTCTCGGGATTTCTAGGGTTTTGAAAATGTTCAAACCCGCAGGTGAAGATATTCCAAGATCCTCGGTTTGTTTCCGCTTCAAACGTGGGATCCTATCTTTATGCAAGGAGTTAAGATCACATGAAAAATTCTCATGCATGAATATCGCTCGAACCCACGTGGCATTGAAAGCTCTGTTTCCCTCAGCCGATCCTTCTTTTTTGAGACTTCGCATGCATTCAATACATAGATTTCATGAATGATCTTGGTTCGATCCGGTAGCATTCATGGTGCTGAAATGATCCTTCTTTTATAGTTAGAGGTCGTCCATGGTGATTATGCTTATTCTTTGGAGAGATACAACCGTTCTAAAAACTGCTATTGATCAGACAGTCGACTGAGATATGAGATGAGATGAGCTGCTGAGATTACATCCACATTTTTAAAATGTTTTCCCACATCGAAATAGTGATGAGAGAGATGCGTGGTTTATCAATCAAATCCCCTTAGCATCGGTTCAGAATTATCCTCTCCCATATCCAGCGCTTCCCCACACTGGTTCTCTGTGGGCATTCTCTTAGTGTCCACTCAACTCCTCAGACATGAACCTAGCACCAACTATGACCATGCTGGGGATTATACTTGGCCCCTATTCTCCTCTTGAAGTAATGGCTCTACCTTGGCTTCCCCGGGGATGCAGTCAACCCCTTGTGGTATAGCATGTGCCTTAGGTTTAGGCTGGGGTAGCTAGCTCGTGGGCTGGCCCCATTTTTAACTGAGCCACATAAAACAATACATGGTATGAAACTGAGTATACACAAAAATTTATATTCACCATTAAACACAACACCAACCTCATACCTGGCCACTGAAAGGTGATGTCGTGGGATCTTTCAAACGATATGTGATTGTTGGTTACTTAGGTGCAACAGAGTCTCTGAGCACGGTTGTTTCTCAAAGGAGGAAGTAAATTTAATAACATATTAAAGGTATTTTGAAAATAAAATAAAGGAAATGAGAACAATAGTTAAAAGGATGGGTTTTTTAATTGTTTATAAATCTAGAAGAATATTTTGGAAGAATTTATTATTTTTTTGTTTTTATTTTGGAAATGAAGTTCGATTAAAATGACACAACAAGAAGTTTTTTTAGAAAATATTTAAATGGTGTAATCAATATAACTCCACCTCTTCATTAAATTATTTATCATTATAATTTATATAAATATCCACTTCATCATGACCCCTTAATTTTTTAAACCCCGAAAATTATGATAATTAACCTAACCACCATATTTAAATTAATTAAACCCTGGGAAAGCTTTGAAACATGCAATCGTGACACCCTACTCTGATTAATGTTCTAAAAATAGCTTATGGTCAGTGGTAAATTAAGGCACATGTCCATTATAGAAAATAAGGATGAATTGATATTGGGGATTGTATTTTAACTCTATGAATTTTTCCCTTGTGGTCTTTTTTTACCGATTTAGTTTTCACTCTAACAATTTACACAAATTATCGACCTCGCGTGTTTTTGTGTGAATTGTTCAATTGCTTAGTTAGTCTCTTATAATTTAAAAACTCAATTCATAGATCATATTATGTTAATTAAATTATCACATTGATTCAAAATGAATGAATGAATAAGGTTAGAGGTGGATCAATTACTAAAAATAACTACACTTCCATGGGCGATGTAGTCATCGTAGAAACGTTTTTTTTTTCACAGGAGTTTAGAAAGGGTATTATCCAATCTCATTTAGACTATTGATTTCCATACCAAAGAGGAAGAATATTGAGGAATATAAATAAAAAAATATAATAAAATAAATAAATTAAAGAATAACTAAGGATTTTATTACACAAACAAAATTATTACAACACGAAGAAGAAGATGAAGGTTTCATTGAAGGGATCCTTGTTTAAATAGCTACCCTTATTTAAATGGTTGGATAATTGGAGTGGGTCCACTAATAATCTTCCCTTAACTTTCCAATGCATTTCCCTGAGCTTCCCTTCAGATTTGGGCCCAATCCATGTCTGTCTGAGGAAGATACGTCCCAAATGGAAAAGTGATGTCCATACTGGATAGTTTAGTCCAACTTTGTCTTCATGGACCATTTACTCCACTCAAATGCACGATCCAACTCCCATTTCATGAATTAAATTTTTATCCTGTTAATTTATGAATACAATTAAAAAAATATCAAGTCAAAATAATTTTCATAATAATATTCATACCCTAATTACTATAGTGGATTATAAAAGAGTTAAAATAAAATTTCAATCAAATTTCCAAATGAATGATCTAATCCCAAATATTCTATAAATTAACATATTTAGAACAATGTGAGAAAATAATTTCATTTATTATAAATTAAATATTCAATAATTTTTTTTATCAAATCCCCCATACTTACCCTTTGGCACTCCTAGGCGAAACCTCATATCTTGTATTCGAAAAAATTGTGACCAGATATGCATGTTCATATTCAAATATCCATAGTGGAAAAATAGGCAAATTGAGAATCCAATAAAGAGTCAATATCAATAAATTTTAATTTTATTGTCTCATAGGTTGTGTCAAAGAAAATATAGTTAGATTAATAACACCAATCAAAGGAAAAATTATTAATGGGTCTACCCTGCCAATAATTCCCCACGTGTGTGTGTGCCAATCACTTCATGCTTGTCTCCCCACCCTTTATCCAGTATATTTAGTTCAATAATTGTTTTCTTAATTGATTATATTCCATTGAACCTATTCAACATCCTTTGAAATCAAATTCTAAAACCCAATCATTTAAGAATTCAAAAAAGTCAAACCATGAGCTCCCAACCAAAATATCCCCACATGTTGTACATTTATTCACTCCCCTCTATTGATTTTTTTTGATTTTTGATATATATATATATATATAGTTTTTTGAGGGCATATAGTAGTCAGATATTAGGTTCACATGTATAGGTCAATCTAGCATAGTAATGGAAATGATTGGAAGAGAAATGAATGTATGGAAAGACCATGTTATAAGATAAAAAGAATTACTTACACTAAATACACATTAAATTCAGTAAGATAAACTCAAAAATAATTATTGTGTGAAAATATGTGTGGAGAAATTAATTACACAATTTACCATGAAAAAGAATCACAATGAATGGTGTAAAAATCTAAAATGTTTTATTATGACATAATCAATCATATCATCGATGACATCAATTTTTATAAAAATTAACCCCTGATGATGAAAGATTAATCATAATTATCATTCTACTTATGAATTTTGTAAAAATACATTTTCCATATGTCCCACATGAGAATGTTACATGATATATATATATATATATATATATAGTTTTTTTGGAAAATTTTAACCAAAAAATTAATAAAAAATACACACAAAACACATAAATGAAAATCCTAAATATCTACCCCAAAATGTTTTCCCCTCCCCCACACATAAAATATTGCATTGTCCTCAATGTGAAACTATGATATGACATGTTCACATGAAAAGAATAATTTTAAATTGGAAAAATAATATAAAAGTGAAAGGGTTAGGAACATCCTGACATGCTCAAGTGATAATGGGGTCATGTAGTGTGATGAAATCCACTGTATCAATAGAAAGTCCCTCAATGTATTTCTTATTGCATTTCCCATTGACTGTGAAGCTCCTTCGAGTGTTCTCTTGTGTGATCTCCACTGAACCATAAGGAAAAAAATTAGATACAATATAAGGACCCAACCATATGGAACAAAACTTACCAGGCATCAGCTTTAGCCGTGAACTATATAGAAGTACTTTCTCTCCAACATGAAACTCCCTTTTTTGGATCAGTCTATCATGAGTTGCCTTTTATCTTTCCTTAGAGATCCTTGAGTTCTCATATGAGGAAAATTGAATCTTCTCAATATCTTAAATTTGAAGCTTCCTTTGAATTCCATCTTGGGAAAAATAATTGTTGCATTTTTTTATAACCCAATAACCTCGATGCTCGACTTCTAAAGGGATATGAAAGGCCTTCCCAAAGACAATCCAAAATGGGGACATTCCAATGGGAGTCTTGTATGTTGTCTTATAAGTCCAAAGTGCATCATCCAAGTGCTTTCTCCAATCTTTCCTATTTGGATATATTATTTTATACAAAATTTGTTTCAACTCACGATTTAAAACCTCAACCTAGACATTTTTTTAGGGGTGATATGGTGTTGATGTTTTGTGTGTCAACCCATACTTCTGAAGGAGGGAATAAAAATTATGATTATAGAAGTGTGTCCCTTGGTCACTGATGATGGACATTGGTACTCCAAACATAAAAAAATACTATTCTTTGATAAAGTCCACTACAACATGGGAATCATCAGTCTGGGTGGCCTTAGCCTCCACCCATTTACTCACATAATCAACAGTAACAAAAATATATAAAAACCCAAATGAAATAGTAAAAAAACCCGTAACATCAATTCCTCACACATAAAAAATCCCACTGAATATTATTGGCTATAGGGGCATCTCGTGTCTCCTAGAAATGTTACTAGTGTGTTGGAAATGCGATCATGACTTAAAAAACACTTCTGCATCATAGAATAAGCTATGCCAATATAATACAGATTCCAAAACATTATTAGATTTCCGTTGGGGTCCAAAGTGTCCACCAAAAACAAGTGCATGACAGAATTGAATGATAGACTCAAACTCATGATCCGGAACCCACCTCCTAATAACATGATAACTACACAAACACTGGAGGTATGGATCATCCCAAACATAATACTGAGACTCATTTTTTAATGTTTGGACTTGATGTTTCTTTAAATTTGTAGGGATTTCATATGTAAAAAGGTAGTTCACTAAATCAGAATACCAAGGATGCGTACCTGAGATGGAATAAAGATGCTCATCATGGAAAGTGTCCTGAAGTGGTACCTGGTCAAAGGTGTCATCCTCTAGTGTGTGATTAAGCCTACTCATGTGGTCCACCACCAGGTTTTCTCACCCCTTCATGTCCTTTATCTCAATATCAAATTCTTGAAGAAGAAGAATCTATTGGATTATCCTAGGCTTTGCATCTGGATTATTCAAGAGGTACCTAAGAGATGTATGGTCAGAAAAAATAAATACTTTAGAGCCCAATAAATAAGAACCGAATTTATCTAAAGGAAATATGATGTCAAGAAACTCCTTTTTTCGTGGTTGTGTAGTTTTATTGGGATGAATCCAATGTTCTAGAAGCATAGGAAATCACATGTGAACATCCCTCTACCCTCTATTATAAGAAATCCCCAACCACAATGTTGGATGTGTCACACATAAGATCAAATGGAATGTCCCATTGTGGGGGATATATGATCAGTGGAGTGGTCAGAAACTTCTTCATCTCATCAAATTCTACCCTGCATGAATCCTCAAACACAAAATCATAATCTTTTTGAAGTAATCATGACATAAGAAGAGAAATCTTACTAAAATCCTTGACGAAGTGTTGATAAAATCCTATATTCAGAAGAAAAGATCTAAAATCACACACAAATGAAGGATAGTGTAAGGATGAAATGATATCTACCTTAGATCTATCAACCTTTGTCTCATGTTTTGACACTTCATGCCCTAAGACAATGCCATGATCTACCATGAAATGGCACTATTCAATGTTCAAGACTAGATTCTTCTTAATACAATGATTTGACACCTTTCCCAAACTACTCAGACATTAATCAAATGATGATACATATATTGAAAATTTATCCATAAATACCTCAATGGAGCTCTCAAGAAAATCAGAAAAAATACTCACCATGCATCTTTAGAAGGTACCTAGGCATTGAAAAGTTCATATGACATCCTTTGGTAGGAAAATGTGTTGAAAGGATAGGTGAATGTAGTAGTTTCCAGATCCTCAGGGGATATAAGAACCTAAAAATATCCAAAAAATCCATCGTAGAAAAAATAATGTGTCTTCCCAGCTAGTCTCTCAAGAATTTGATCAATAAATGGGAGGGGAAATGGTCCTTATGAGTGGTTTGATTTAGTTTCCTACAATTAATACACACACCAATAGTTTTTCACCCTAATTGGAAATAACTCATCATTCCCATTTTTAACAACTGTAACATAACTTTTCTTAGGCACAACCTGAATAGGACTTACCCACTAAGAATCTAAAATGGGGATGATTATACCTACCTTGAGCATTTTCTCAAATTTTTTTAACAACATCCAGAATGGTAGGGTTCAATCTCTTTTGTGGAAGCCTAACCAGCTTAGCCCCATCCTCCAAAATAATTCTATGCATTTCATTGGAGGGGAAAATGCCTGATATGTCACCAAAGGTCCACCCAATTGCCCTGATGTTCTCCCTTAAAAGTTTCAAAAGTTTTTCATCATGTTAAAAAGAGATATTTCTAGCAATGATAACAGGTAATATTTTACCACTCAACAGGTATGATTATTTGAGATTAGGTGGAAATGGATTGTGTTCCCATATAGGAGGATGCTGTATGGATGGAGATAGTGAAGGAACTGAAATATGTTCATAAAGAGCATCATTATTAGAATACACATCATCATAATCAGAGAATATTTTATAAAATCCATCATCATCCTCAACAACAATTTCATAATGAGACTTCACATGATCAAAATCATAATATGAATCCATTTTAAAATCAAATCTAACAGAGTCTTGTTCTTTAGAAATGGGTGTGGAAGTTCTCTTAGACATCAAACTAGAACCAACGCTCATATTCTCCCTAAGCATAGGAATATCAAAATCCATGTGGTTTTTACTTGGTGGTTTAAAAAAGGAGATAAAATAGTAGAATGGTCTTCTAAGGGGTACTTCATGGAGTCCATAACATTAAATATCACAAATTCATCTCCAAAATCGATGGAAAGTGTACCCTCATGGACAATTATGATAGATTTTTCTATTTTGAGGAAGGGACTACCTATGATAATTGGAACATGAGAACATACCTGATCATTTAATATGTTAAGAACTTGAAAATATGCTAGAAAGATCATGTCTCTTTCCCGAACTAGTACATCCTCAATGACTCCCACTGGATATGCTATAACACTATTCACCAACTACACCACCACTCTTGTCGACTTCTACTCACCAACCTGTAAAGAAGAGAATACAGAGCGAGACATCAAATTTATGGAAGCTCCTAAATCACATAAAGAATCAGAAAAGTTTAACTCCCCTATAGTGCATGATATGGTGAATGTCATGGGATTCTTTCACTTTGATGGCATAACTAGAGTTTGTGTAATGAGTGCTGACACATTCCTTCCCATGTTGATCCTCTCATTTACCTTGAGCCCTATTCAATTAGTACCAAGTTGTTTTAATAATTTCACATACCTTGGGATTTTCTTAATGGCCTCAATAAGGGTCATGTTTATCTCCATATTCTTGAATTTGTCCAAAAAATCCTTTTTCATGGCATCTTCATCCATCTTCTTGGTTTGTACAACCCTGTTTAGAAAGGGAATGGGTTTCGTAAGAACATCATCAATATTTTACTTACCTTTTTTTTCTCCTTGGGTTGTTCATCAGTTGTTCTTAAATGGGAATTCTCTAAAGTTGAGGTGAATCACGGTGGAATGGTAGGTGTCAAAGCATTCGTTGTTTTGTTTTCACTTCTCAATGTGATGGCACTAACATTCCCTTTTGGATTTGGAGTAGGTTTTAAAGGTAGAATTCCAAAATTATTACTTACCAGTTCATGGAGGGAAGTGGAAATCTAACTCATTTGAGTTTTCAACTCCCTCGACTCTAAACCTTGACTCTTCAACTCATTCTGTTGATTAAGAACAATTTTCTTCAAAAGATCATCAGTATTAGAATCTACCATTGTTTGGGGATTACCTTGTCATTGTCTTGTTGATGATTGGGCTTCAAAATCTCTTCCGGGGTTGTTGTAAACCCTATTGGTAAGGCAGAGTCTTCTAGAAGTTTTATTGAGGGGGGGGGGGGGGGCTTTGTTGTTTTCTAGAGCCATACGTCATCTCTGATTGATCCTTCCACCCTTGGTTGTATGTTGGAGAAAGGAATCAAACTTATTTTGGGGATATGGTTGTTGATTCTACTGATATGGTCTCCCATGAAACACTACTACAAAATCTTCTATTTCTTGTAATTGGGGGAAACAGTCAGTTGGGGGGGTTGTCTTAGTATAAATTCCACAAGGTTTTAAAGGATGTTACTGGGATGTATTTTGATCCAAAGAAAAATGTCTCACCATATTTTTCAATTATTCTAATTTGGTATCAATAAAATGACATTCAAGAGAAGATGTAATTACCTGATGTACTCCTCTAACATGTGGGGAACCTCCATCGCTAAATTGTTGGTAGTTTTGTGGAATTTTTTCAATCAACGTACGTGCAGCTTCTGGAGTTTTTTCAACAAATTCCCCTTCTGCTGCAGAATCCACCAAGATTATCTCTATAGGTGTGAGTCCTTTATATATGTATGGGATAAGGATTTGGTCACTGATTTGGTGATGTGGGATTCTTTCACAAAAATTCTTGAATCTCTCCCAATACTCATACATCGACTTCCCCTATGCTTTCTTGATCCCTGATATATCCTTTTGAATGGAAGTGGACATTGATGATGGAAAAAAATATCTGCATGAAAAGACATTTCAAATCCTTCCAACATGTTACATCTTCAGGTTGAAAATAATACATCTAATCCTTTTTAGTTTCATAAAGTGAGAATGGGAATTATCTATGTTTTATTTTATCTTCAGAGACATTTCTTGGTTTTATTCTTGAGCATACCACATTGAAATCTTTTAAATGTTTGTTTGGATCCTCACCAGATAATCCATGAAATTTTGGAATAATGTGAATTAACCCAAATTTTAGTTCAAAGTCATATTCTAGAGTTGGATATGCAATGCTTGTAGGTTGATAATTAATATCAGGTGCAACCAACTCTCGAATAGTCATATTTAGTTTATAGCGGTTATTTTCATACATTGTATCTTGTTTAATATATTTTTATAAGAGTTTCCAATTTTAAAATTCATAGAGTTGAGGAATTCCCCAGTTGGGTAAATTTCGACACTCTCTATTGACCTAGATTTTCTGATTTGATCCCTAAGGTTGTGCTCAATATTGGGGTCTTGGTCAAATTGATCCTCAGGGTGGGATCAAGTCCTAAATCATAGAAAAGAGAAAAAAATCAGAAGATGCCAATATCATTAATTTATGTTTCAATTGATGGTATGTGTAACAGCCCAAGCTTCCACGGTACGCTTCTCTTGGAATAATACAGTAGCATGCGTTGTACACAACTTCGAGTTCTAACACACCACAACCAATCAAACTAGACATTATGAATAGTAATACCCACTTTTTGAAATTGTATAAATTTTATCTTTCAAAATGGACTTCATTTTTGGTTTCAGAATATCGAAATTAGCTTAGGGAGAATTTTTGGTACTTTTCTGATAACTTTCATATTTTGATGAATAGTGAAAATTACTAAATTTTAATTAAAAACAAATTTTTAAATAGAAATAATTAATAGTGATAAATTATGAATTTGAGTGATTTTAAAGTATAATTAGATTAAATTTTTACCATTTAATCCAATTTTGGTCATTGGACATAATTTCACATTTAAACTAGACATAAGCAAGTGCAAATCTTTTGATAGTCATTATTTCTTAAAAACACACTTTTTTGTTTAGACAACGGGAATTAATTTTAAATTAATTTATATCACTTCTGTGTTTGAATTTATAAAACTAGATTCCATATATATAATCATGAGGTCAAAATTGTGTAAATAGGTAACTTTTATTTTCAGACATTTTGAATAATTACTTCGGTAAATATTTTATTTACCATTGTTAAAGGGTAAATCCAGTAAATAAGGGTAAAAAAATATTATTATAATAATATTAAATTACCCTAAAACATGTTCTAACACTATTAATTGATACATGTCCGACCATGGGCATCTTTGGGTCGATTTTGGGACCCCATGGAGCCACTTGTAAGTGATAATGACACTTTATATTAATTAAGTTAAAGTAAATACAAAAGTGACATAAGCATATATATTTTAGAAAAACAATTTTTATATAGAGTTATATATGTTATATTTTAGAATATAAATATTCATTAGAAATATAAAAATATTTCCTACATAATGGTATTTTATTTTTAATTTTTAGACATTGAATAATTAAATTTATTAATGACACAATAATGATACTGTATTTTCCTTATTAATGAAAGAATCAAATAATTGGTATTATAAATGGTAACATAAATATAAATTGAAATTTTTGATGACATCCAAGAATTTTATTGGTTAATATGACATGTTATGATTACTTACATGAATTTTTTTCGAATTAATAAAGTTTTTACGACTTAAAAAAACCAATTATTAAATAGTGTCAAAATTGACATAAAAGAGTTTTTAAATAAAACATTATATTATTAATTGATATTATATTCTTAAAAATATAAGGTTCAGAAAAAGGAATTATATAATGATATTTGTATCATTAATGGACCAATTGGGGGTCTATTGGAAGTATATAGTATGTTTATTAACTATATAATATAAAAATACAAAGAGACATGGTAAATGTAAAACTAATTAACTAAGAGTTAAAACTACAATATAAGGTTGATATAGTGACCCAAACATGTCTAAAACATATTGGTTGAGTGGGTTTCAACCTATACATACCTTAAACTTTAAATAATCCACTTTTGAGCTATTAGAAACTGAATATGAATTTATTATAAAACAAGATTTCTAGATTTTCCTAAGGTGCCCATCACCCCTCTTATAAAAGGGAACTCACCCTTCTCTCTAATTCACACCTTCAAAGCCATTTGGCTCGGCCAACCTCTACCAAAATATTCTCTCAAATTTACTCACTTCAAACTAGAGGCCTTATTTTGATTAGAAATCCAACCTATGGATCCCTTTGGATCAAATCAAAAGGAATAATCCGACGAAGAGGTATTAATTTCACCACCCTCCTTCAAGTTCCTTTCTTCTTCCACTTCTTCTTTATTTTTTATTTCCATTATAAAATAATAAATCATGTATCTTATATATACTGTGATCTTATTATAAATATGGTACAACCATATTCAGTATTATATGCATCCTTTGAATGACATGTCACCATACGTGTGTACGTACGACTTACCGTCTCCACGTCGTTGTGTAATTGTTATTCAAAACATTATTATTTGGATGGGTATGATAATGATGAGTAATTAAAGTAAATAATAAATATAACATTTTAATGATTTTTTATATATCATATACCATCCAATTATATATTATTTTAATATCAAAAAACTGATATTTTCGCTCGTGCGTACGGACAGACTACCGTCTCCACGAACGCGATTAAATTCATTCCCCATCGTATCCATTCAAGTCTAATTCACATATGAAGATTAAAAATAATGTTTAAGGACTTGATATCATTCTGGATATGAATAAGATACAATGTATCCATAACAAATAGGGATTATGTAACAAAACATATAAAATAAAACGAGTAAGTTGACACCCAAAACGACGATAATACTAAGATATTATTTACAAAGCAATGTTAAAAGATCATATATGATATCATATAACGTATATGATTCTTTTATAATATAATAAAAATTATTTAACCATTATACAGGAGTTTAAACTACCCTATACCAAGGAAAATTTCAAGGTAAGGGTTTATTTCACAATCTCTTCATTATCCGAGCTTGTTTATACGTAATTATCTATTGGGACCTCTTTTTCGTCCACATCCATGTTTCATAAAAATTAATTTCAAATCATTATTACTATTTTACATACTATGGGTTAAATTCATTTATACCCTTGTTTGAATTTTTATAATATGTTTATAAATGAATCTTTTCGTCATTTTCTAAACAAAGTACTTTTTAGCCTTTTCAACATAATTAAGGTAAGAATGTTTTTTTTTAACTTATACAGTGGGTGCGGCTATTTTTCACCATTATAAAATCTTAGAAGCTTACTCTACATGATTATAATAATATTTTCAAAGTAAATGTTATCTTTTATAATTATGTGACATTTAAATGATTTAAAAAAAGAGATATTTCTCTCAAATAGTTTTGTTTTCATCTATGTCAACATCCTTTGATGGATTTTAAGCTTATTTTAAGTTGATTTATTATGATACAAAACTTTCATATTGTATTGAAGGTTTTGTGATATGTTTGACTGTGGATGTGTTATTTTTTTACCATTCATGGTTTATGGAGAAAGTATTGACATTTCGTATGTTAGTTTTAATACAAATGCTATGTTATGTTTAAACCTGTTCATATGAGGAATGCATTGGACTTAATAAGTGATGGGTGGAGCCCGCTATAGCTCCTCGATGCATCGGTAGGTCTCATGAGACAAACTAGTGTCTTGGAACAAGGACTTGAACAAATCTTATTTGTAATCTTGGCACAAGGCCTTGACTATGTGGTTATGATAGTATGACATTATGCATTCCATCATTATGAATGACGTTATTGATATTGCATGTGATTATTAGAATAGTAGAATATCCATGTGAATAAATAATGGAATTATTTCATTTTATTTCTGCTATATTATGCTGAAGTTCAATTTTAAAAGGATTTTTTTCATTATACATTGCCTTAAATTTTTATGCTTGTTTATGGAAGTTTCTTCTATATTGTTATCCTTACTGCGCATCTGAGCTCACCCCTTTCTATGTTTTATTTTTCCCAGGATGTGAAGAAGTATTTTACGAATGACCAGCAGGGATAGTATGAGGGGATATGAGTGTGGTCTATTGAGACAAGATGTTGTTGTAGTTTTTCACTTTATGATGTAATGCAAGACTTATGAATGTATCTAGTGTTTCCAAGGATACTAAACTAATTGGTATTTTGAGACTTGATCTTTTGTGATTGTGCCAATGTTAGGTAATAATGCACTGACTCCGGGTAACTAGGGTCAGGGCATTACAGTTGGTATCAGAGGAAGTTTAGTACAAACGTTGGAAGCTAGATTTAGATAAACTCTGATTAGAGCACATAGACCTAAGATGGACTTTGAAGATTAGTATATAAGAACTTCCTAGAATTTTGGTGTTGTAGATATTATGTGAGTTTTCCGAGAAATATATCCATGTTTGGATACGAGTAGGTAGAGGTGGCTCTGGCACAGATGTACCTAGGGGTAAAACCTGAAAACACCACTTTGAGCTTGACTCGAACGGGAACTAGTGCACAACAATGGGCCTTGCTGCACTCCTGGTTACGACACTCCCGGGGGACATACTTAGGATAATTCTCATTTTCTTTATAAACCATTATTAATGGTTTATGAGTATATACTTATCAATGAAAACATTTTTATGATTATGGATTATATCCATAAACTGTTCAATTCATGTTAAGTGTTTTACATGTTTGGATTTATGTATTGCGACTCATAAACTAATCTAGTGTATGCCATTGTTTAGAAATGTCACCTAGTGGAAGAAGTGGAAACCGTATCAATTCACACACTCCATAAAGGGATTTCCCTCCTTCTCAAGATAATTGTAGTGGAGCTGGTGATGCAACTGGTGTTGATCAGCTTATCACCATACTGGGACAACTCACCTAGGTTATGAATAATAACCTTACCCGTATGGAGCACCCTGATCCGCAGCATGGAGGATCAATGTTTGATCGCTTCATGAGGCAAAAACCACAAAAATTCAATGGGGGTAAAAATCCATTAGTATCTGAGCAATGGATAAATTCCTTAGAGAAAAGATTCCATGGCTTGGGGAGTAGTGAAAGGGAAAAACTTATCCTGGCAGTTTACCACCTCACTGGAAATGATGATCATTGGTGATCATTGATTCAAAACACGAAGGAAGATGATGAAGTATCAAATATGGAATGGAGGGAATTTAAAGATATTTTCTTAGAAAAATACTTTCTTCGTGACCATCGAGCAGATATGGAAAGACAATTTCTGAGTCTGAGGCAAAAGGAGGATGAGAATGTTGAAAAGTATGAGGCTAACTTTACAAGGTTAGAAAGACATTATACAGATTATATACGTAACCAAAAAATTAAGATTGATCATTTCATTGATGGGTTAAAACCATTTCTCTATCAAGATTTAGTCTCATAATCCTTCTCCTCGTACGAAGATATTGTCTCATGTGCTATCAAGACAGAAAAGGAATTCTCTAAGTCTTATGACTTTAAAGAAAATCAAGAGAAGAAGAGATCTGCTGATCACTCTGGGAATGGAAATAAGTGGCAGAAGGGAAAAGTTGAATATCCATCCTGCATTAAATGTGGGAAGAAACACCCTGGTACTTTCTTTAAGGGAATGAGAGTCTGTTACAAGTGTGTTGAAAAAGGCCACAAAGCTCGTGATTTCAAGGGGAGTAAAGAAGATATTGATGTTCAATTCTACAATTTTAGGGAGATGGGACATTATGCAAATGAATTTATTAAGCATTAGGGGAACTTACCTTAGAAAAGGCCAAGGGATCAAGGCCAAGCTTATGTTATCACTACTGCTGAGGTATAAGCTCCAAAAGACGTGTTGATAGGTAATTTAATGGTTTCCTTAAGTTTAGAAAATGCTTTATTTGATTCTGGATCATTTCATTGTTTCATATATTCCCAATTTTCTAAGAAAATTAGATATTTTCAATTTGATTTAAGAAGGGAGTTGTCAGTTAAAACTCCTAAGGGAAGTATCATTGCAAAAAAGTTTTGTGAATCAGTCCCCATTAGAGCTCATAAATTTTCTTTATCTGCTGATCTCATCGTCATACCCATGATTGAATTTGATATAATCCTCATTATGGATTGGATTTCAGACCATGATGCGAAGATTTATTGTAAAAAGAAAGCGGTTATGATTTTTGATGATGATGATAAAGAACAACTTATCTTTAGAGCAGAATCGTCACCACCTGATTCTTATCTAGATCCACCCCCAGTAGCTCAACTAAATTCAATTATCAGGGAGGAAGAGAATGAAATAACTGTGGGTGAGGAAAGGAATGTTAAAATAGAGGATGTACATATTGTGAAAGAATATGTAGCTATGTTTCCAGAAGATTTACCTGAACATCCTCCAGAATGAGAAATTGAGTTTTCCATTGATTTAATTCCTTGTTCAAGGCCTATATCGAATACCCCATATAGAATGGTCGTTGTGCAATTAGTTAAACTAAAGAAACAACTAGAGTAATTGAGTAATAAGGGATTTATTCGCCCTAGTTTTTCTCCATGGTGAGCCCCTATCCTTTTTGTTAAGAAGAAAGATGGATCTATAATGTTATGTATCGACTACAGGGAAATCAATGCTATAATAATAAAGAACAAGTATCTGTTACCTCGTATTGATTATTTATTTGAACAACTGCATGGAGATCAATACTTTTCAAAGATTGACCTTTGATCTGGATACCATCAGTTGTGTGTGAGGAAGGAAGACATTCTGAAGACAGTATTTTGAACCAGGTACGGGCATTACGAGTTTACAGTAATGACTATTGGATTGACTAATGCACCCACTGTATTCATGGATCTAATGAACAGAGTTTTCAAGGAATATCTCGATGATTTTGTAGTGGTATTTATTGATGATATATTGGTATACTTTAAAAGCTACTAAGATCATGAAAATCACTTCCGCATTATCCTGAAGTATTTTAGAAGACATTAATTATATGGGAAGTTTAGAAAGTGTGAATTCTGGCTTCAGGAGATTTCTTTTCTTGTCCATACTATCTCTAAGGATGGAATTTCTGTTGATCCTTCTATTACCAAGGCAATCCAAGAATGGCCAGCACCAACGAGTATAATTGAGGTATATAGTTTTATTGGTTTAGCAGGTTATTATCAGCGTTTCATCCCGAATTTTTCCCGATTGGCTAACCCATTAATGAATCTTACACATAAAGGGGTTAAATTTGTTTGGAAGAAAGATTGTAAAGAATGTTTTGAAGAACTGAAGAGAATATAAGTCAATTCTCATATATTGACTCTACCATCAGGGAATGACGTGTTTGTTATTTATAATGATGCTTCAAATAAAGGACTTGGTTTTGTCCTTTTGCAGAATGATATGGTCATTGCCTATGCATCACGACAGCTGATAATTCATGAGAAAAACTATCCTACTCATGATCTTGTGTTAGCTTCTGTAATATTTTCTTCGAAGATATAGAGACATTATCACTATGGTGAAAAATGTGTATATATACCGACCACAAGAGTTTGAAGTATATTTTCTCACAGAAAGAACTCAACATGAGGAAAAGGCGATGGATTGAACTACTCAAGGATTCTGATTGCATGATACACTACCCCCCGGGGAAAGCAAATATGGTGGCAGATGCTTTGAGCAGAAAGGATCGTGGATTTTTGAACAAAATGAGAGTTGAAAGGGATCCAATTCTCATGGATCTAGTAAAGTTGGATATGGGAATAACCATGGAAGGTTAAACATCAATAATTTTTCAAATGGTTTCCAAACCATCTTTACTAGAAAGGATTAAGAGTTCTTAGAACGATGATGAAGAATTTCAAAAGAAGATTAAAGTTGTGAATGATGGGAGATTGAGTGACTTTGTGTATGAAGAAGGAATTTTGAAACTTGTGAAGAAGCTTTGTGTTCTCGATATACCTGATCTAAAAAGGGAATTGTTGGATGATGCTCATAGTTCCAATTTCCCTATACACCCTGGGAGCGCCAAAATGTATAGAGATTTGAAGGAACATTTTTGGTGGGACAACATGAAGAGGGAGATTTCTGATTTTGTGTCATGATTTATGGTTTGTCAACAAGTGAAAGATGGAAGGCAACAGCCTGGAGGATTCATGAAACCTCTTCCCTTACCTGAATGGAAATGGGATAATATCACGATGGACTTTGTCGTGGGACTACCAAAGACTCCTAGAAGAAACGATGAAATATAGTTCATTATTGATCGTCTTACCAAGTCAGCACATTTTCTTCCTATAAGGGAAGATTTACCACTTGAATGTCTAGAAAGACTATATATTAATGAAGTTGTGAGGCTTCATGGAGTATCCCTATCGATTGTTTCTGATCACGATCCCCATTTTACTTCAAGATTCTAGAAAAGTATTCAGAAATACCTGGATACTGAACTTCATTTGAGCACTTCCTACCACCCCCAAACAGATGGACAATCAGAACAGACTATTCAAACCTTAGAAGACATGTTGAGATCATTCTCACTTTACTTTCAAGGTATGTGAGATCAATATTTACCTCTGGTAGAATTTTCCTATAACAATAGCTTCCATTCAAGTATTTGGATGACACTATATAAAGCATTATACAGAAAGAGATGTCGCACACCAACCTGTTGGGATGATGTTGGTGAAAGAAAACTCGTAGGCCTAGAACTGGTGGAGGAAATGATGGAAAAGGTGAAGGTAATCTAAAACCACATCAAAGCTGCTCAAAGTAGGTAGAAGAGCTATGTTGATAACCGAAGGAAGGATTTGTAATTTCTGGTAGGAGATCATGTTTTCTTGAAGGTATCTCCATAGAAGGGTGTTATATATTTTGGTAAGAAGGGTAAATTGAGTCCCAAGTATATTGGACCTTTCGAAATTCTAGAACTAATTGGGGTTGTAGCTTACCGTTTGGCAATGCCGCCAAGTCTCTCCAAATTTCACGATGTGTTCCACGTATCACTATTGAGAAAATACATGTCTGACCCAACACATGTACTCACCTATGAGAAATTAGAACTGAAACCCGATATGTCTTATTGTGAAGAGCCCGTCAGGATTCTTGATACGATAGAACAAGTGTTGAGAAACTGTATGACTCATCTGGTAAAAGTTATATGAAAAAACCATAAGATGGAAGAGGCAACGTGGGAACCTGAGGAAATTACAATAAAGAACCACCCGAGTCTTTTCATGCAGTATTATTCTAGAAATTCCGTGGATAAAATTATTTGAAGGAGGGGAGAATGTAACACCCCAAGCTTCCATGGTATGCTTCTCTTTGAATAATACAGTAGCGTGTGTTGTACACAACTTCGAGTTATAACACACCACAACCAATCAAACTAGAGGTTATGAATAGTAATACACACTTTTTTAAATTTCAAAAATTTTATCTCTCAAAATGGACTTCATTTTGGGATTCAGAATATCTAATTTAGCTTAGGGTTAATTTTTGGTACTTTTCTGATAACTTTCTTATTTTGATGAATAGTGAAAATTACTAAATTTTAATTAAAAACAATTATTTAATCGAAATAATTAATAGTGATAAATTTTGAATTTGAGTGATTTTAAAGAATAATTAGATTATATTTTTACCAGTTAATCCAATTTTGGTCATTGGAAATAATTTCACATTTAAACTGGATATAAGCAAATGCTAATATTTTGATAGTTATTATTTCTTAAAAACACGATTTTTGTTTTGACAATGAGAATTAATTTTAAATTAATTTCTTCTACCTATGTGTTTTGAATTTAGAAAAATGGATTCCATAATTAGAATTAGGATGTCCAAATTGTGTAAATAGGTAACATTTATTTTTAGACATTTTGAATAATTACTTCGGTAAATATTTTATTTACCATGGTTAAAGGGTAAATCTGGTAAATAAGGGTTACAAAATTATATCATAATAATATTAAATTACCCTAAAACGTGTCCTAACCCTATTTTCTGATACATGTACAACAATGGGCATTTTTGGGTCGATTTTGGGACCCCATGGAGTCTCTTGTAAGTGATAATGACACTTTATATTAATTAACTTAAAGTAAATACAAAAATTACATAAGCATATATCTTTTAAAAAAACAATTTTTACATAGGGTTATATATGTTATATTTTCAACTATAAATATTAATTATAAAGATAAAACTATTTCCTACATAATTGTATTTTATTTGTAATTTTTAGACATTTAATAAGTAAATTTATTAATGACACAATAATGATGCAGTATTTTCCTTATTAATGAAAGAATCAAATAATTGGTATTATAAATGTTAAAATAAATATAATTTGAAAGTTCTGATGACATACACGAATTTTATGTTGGAACCAGGTTCTTCAAAGCATGATTTGGTGTATGGTTTGTGTTTGTTGTCAATCCTCAGTGGAAGTTCCGAATGTGTTCCAGCAAAGTGATCATACAGTTCAAGCAGACAACAGTTTTGAAGGTGGCGCTGTTTCCCAGTGTTTGCCAATTTTTTGGGCCTCAAAATCGGAAAATGAAGACATGGATTGTCTGCAAAAGGAGGTTCGCAGAAAAAGGAAGTGGTGCGCGAAATTTTAGAGACTTGCGCGAAATACTTATGTTAGGCGCGAAAAAACAGCGGGATGCGCGAAATAGGGGATCAAGTTTTTTCGCGCAAATAGTGTTTCGAAATCAGTTCGGTGAAAAATGGCAAAGGCATGGGCTGCGCGGAAAATAAGGGTTGTGCGCGAAATAATTAAGCTGGGCGAAAGATTACGCGCCAGATGAGAGGTTTTCCGCGCCGAAGGGGATTTTTGCGCGCAGTGGTCTCAGTCGCCTATAAATATGAGGTGACCCCCTTCATTCGAGTGGTTGGAAGACTTAGAGAAGATCCAAGGTCTGATTCGCGAAAAAGGATCGCGTAAAGGAGCTTGCGCGAAATATTTGGAGTTGCGCGAAAAAGGGGATTTTTGCGCGAAATATTTTTCCGCGCCAAAAGAAAATGTTGCGCGCAATAGGATGATTTTGCGCGCAAATGGTTGATGTTTCGCATATTTCTCAGTAAGGTTTGTCTGCACGTTTTGGTTATCCAGTTCAGTGGTTCTGTGCGTTCTAGTGCATCTCTTCCGGACTTCGATGCAAGCAGAGTCTCGTGCTGAGCAGAGGCAAAGACTTCAATGCAAATTTATTGAAGAGACCTTCACGTCTATAAACTGAGTGAGACTTCACCAACGGCAGTGAGCCAGGGGGAGTCAACGGGAGTGACCCGAGGGAAGCAGTGAGCTATCCCTAAACCTTATGTAAAGGCAGTGAGCCTGGGACAGAGTGCCTGTACCCGAACTTTTGTATCCGCAGCTAGTGAAGCATAGTGGATTTAGGTACGACCGACAATCTGTCGGCGTATGCTCCTTGGACGTAGCCCTTAGTGGTGAACCAAGTAAAAATTGGTGTGTCATCTCTCTGCATGTGAATGTTTAATTGCTGATCATATCCTTCATACAGGTTTAAGAAGTTCCTGCCAACGTGGGAACAAGATCCACAACTTTAAGAAGAAAAAGTTGCCACCCTGATTCACCCCTCCCCTCTCAGGGTGTCCCGGGGTCCTTCAAGTGGTATCAGAGGGAGGTTGCTGGTCTTGAATCTGTCCTTTGTCGCCATGGAGAATGCAGCCAATGTGAGGGGAGTCCCTCTCTTTGATGGAAATAATTTTCAGATCTGGAAGAATAGGATGCGATCTCATCTAAGATCTCTTGGAATGGAAGTTTTGTTTTCTATTGTGCAAGGAATACAAGTCACTGATCAAACAGGACTGGCTATGACTGACACAGACAGGAAAATTCTTGATGCAGATGCTAAAGCTCAAAATGCACTCACCGCAGCTCTTTCTGATCAGATATATCTAAAGGTGATGAGTTTCACTTCAGCAAAGTCTATGTGGGATAAACTTGAAAACATTTATGAAGGAGATACCAAGGTAAAGGAGGCAAAACTTCAGGTTTTACATAACAGGTTTGACGACCTAAAGATGCATCCCAATGAAAATGCAGATTCATTTTTTAATCGAATTACTGAAGTAGTGGGAGCAATTCGAGGTCTTGGAGAAGAAATCAAAGACATTGATATCGTTAAGAAAATTTTGAGAAGACTTCCTCCCATGTACAATGCAAAGGTGTCAGCCCTCGAAGAAAGAGATCTATCCAAACTTTCTCTGGATGATTTGTTAAGTAGTTTAGTGGCATATGAGATGAGAGTCAAACCTGAAGATGCCACGACTCGCGTGAGCAAAGAAATGGCATTCAAAGCCATGGACAAACTGAAAATTTCAGAAGATAGTAGTGGTGATGATGACGAAGAAAAAGAAATTCTTTCCCTCATCGCGAAGAAGCTGAAAAAGGGTAAAGGTAAATTTAGAGGTAAGTTACCTCTTGCATGTTTCCGTTGTGGAAGAGTTGGGCACATTGCCTCTCAGTGCCAAAGAAAGTTGGATAATGATGAGAGCGAAGCTGAAGACATTGAAAAGCCTCGGAAAAGGTTTTTCAAAAAGGGTGATTTCAAATCTGGAAAGAAAATGCAGAGGAAGAGCTTTGTCTGTGAGGAAGAAGATGATGATATTGAATTCTGTGAGGAAGAAGAACCAGAATTTAAAACTGAAAAACATGCTTCCATGATGGCTACCACTGAAATGTCAGATTCTTCAATCAATAAAGGCATAGATAATCAGAGTACTGCCCTTGATAATCCAAAGGTTCAAATTAAGGATGCTTTCTCCAAGATTGAGAGTAAATGTAAGAAATGTAATAAGTGGAAGGAAATAGTCAAAGAGTCATCAGAATATGTTGATGAACTTGAAGCTGAAATTGAACGTCTGGAAGAGTTTGTGAAAGTTCAGTCTAAAATAATTGAAAGCAATGATGATGTATTGGATCTTAAGATAAGAATTGAAGAGCAGGGAAAGGTCATCAATGACCTCACCTCAAGACTGGAAGAAAAGTCCAAGACTACTGAGGGTCTTGAGGAGGAAATTGTTACTCTTAGGAGTAAACTTGAGATCGAATCTTTTTCAAAAGAATCAAGGAAGAAAATACAACCTAGAAGATTCTCAGATGCTGAATTATTGGCAAGAGCCAAATGTGGTTCTGATGGAGTTGAAAAAATCTTGAGCATTCAAAGACCCGCCTGCATGGGAAAGCGTGGAATTGGATGTGAAGCTGAGACATCAACTGTTGGAAATAAAGAAATTCAAAAGAAAGACAAAACGAAGGTTGAACATGTTGAAACATTTTCTGAAGTGCTAAAAAAGGAACCCTCAATCCAAACTAGAAGGATAACTGACAATTACCATCAAACATTTAGAAATGATAGGCAGTTCACCTACTCTCACAGGGATGAAGGTATGAGGAGAAATTCAGGTGTGAAGGCATTCCCTCACATGAAGTGTCAATTCTGTGGCTATCTGGGCCATACTATGTCATATTGCGAAGAGGCAAGGAGTTACTTTAATGGAGAAGATCTGGGAAATCAACAAAGGAGACCGATTTCATATCCTCCATCTTATAGAAGAAATATCTTCTATGGTTACTGTTTTAAATGTTCTAACTTTGGCCATAAAGCTATGTTTTGCAGGCAGCGGTATGACAAGAGAAATTCATACAACACCCAAAGATGGGACAGGGTTCATCCTCCTGATGATGTTGTTCTCACAAATAGTTTTTCTCTTCTGGAAGAAGATTATGGGTATGAAGACTCAGATTATGTGGAAGAAAGTTTTAAAAGGCCATCAGTGTCTTATGCTCAATCCAATATCTCATGGAAAGAAAAGAAGAAAATCGAGAAATCCAATCTTGCGGAAGTAGCCCTCAAAGCTACAAAGAGTAGCAGCACCTGGATTCTTGATAGTGGATGTTCTTCCCATATGACAGGAAATGCTGACCTTCTGAAGAACATTGAAAAGAAGGTTGATGGAACAGTACGGTTTGGTAACGATGGTGCTTTGAAGATTAAAGGAAGTGGGAATACTGCTCTCGCCAACGGAGAGCTGAAAAAGACTGAAGTTCTTTATGTGGACGGTCTACGCCATAATCTCCTCAGTGTAAGTCAACTCTGTGACTCAGGGCTCATAGTAACCTTCAATCAAAAAGGCTGCACTATAAAAGGAAAAACAGGGAATTCTCTTATGAAAGGTTGTAGAACAGATGGAAACTTATATCAGGTTGACAGCAAAGTGAACTCTTGTTACTTATCTGTTGACGAAGAAAACAATTTATGGCATCTAAGGCTGGGGCACATTAACCAACAAGACATGGAAAAGATATCTAAGCTGAAGATAGTCATGGATATTCCCATTCTAAAACGCGAACGGGAAAAATCTTGTGATGCCTGTATTCGTGGGAAGCTGGTCTGTAATTCGTATCGTCCAAAGAAGAAAAGGGCATCACATCTTCTTGATCTCATTCACACTGATGTATGTGGCCCAATAAATGTTGCTGGAACCTATGGAGAGAGGTACTTCGTCCTTTTCATTGATGATTATAGTAGAATGGCTTGTGTAATGGTGATTCACAGGAAGCGACAAGTACTTGATTGCATGAAAACTTATCGCCGAATTGCCGAGAATGACACTGGACGGTCAATAAAAGTCCTACGATCGGACAATGGAGGGGAATACACATCCATTGAGTTTGAAAACTATCTAGAGAAACATGGAATACAGCATGAGGTAGCTGCTGTGAGAACTCCACAACAAAATGGAGTTGTTGAGCGTCGAAATCGACAGGTCAACAATATGGCCAGGACTATGTTGATTGAGAGTGATATCTCTCGCCATTACTGGAAGGAGGCTGTTGAAGCTGCAGTTCACATTCAGAATCGAACAGGGCTCTACATGGGAGAAACGAAGACACCGTACGAATTATGGCATGGAAGGAAGCCTTCCTTGAAATACTTTCGGGTTTTTGGAAGCAAATGTTTCATCCGGAATAAAGAAGGAAACCAAGGAAAGTATGGTGACAATGCTGATGAAGGAATTTTTCTTGGGTATCCAATGAACAGTAAAGCTTACAAGTGTTTCAATAAACGCTTGGGGAAGATTGTGGTAAGCAGTGATGTTAAGATAATTGAAGAGAAAACCACAAATGCTTCAAGGACGCCATATGCGGATGTGATGGACAATCAGGAAGAAAGTGAACGTGAAGAAAACACAAACACAGAGATAGAGGAAGTTGTTCAAAACTCTCAGCAGTCACATCATGATGTTGACTCAGAAGAAGAATCAGAAGAAGACCCTATAGCTGAAAAGAATGCTACTGAATCTCTCAGGAGAAACCGAAGAGCTGAGATTGATCCATCCAACATAATTGGGGACATGAATGCACCCACTCAAACAAGGAGGATGAGAAATAACACACCTTCTGCATTTCTATCAGTTGTAGAGCCAACCTCATTTGAAGAAGCTGCAATGGATGAATCCTGGGTGAAAGCCATGAATGAAGAGTTAGATCAGATTGACAAAAATCAGACGTGGGATTTGGTCCAGAGACCCAAAAGTCACAATGTGATTGGCACCAAATGGATTTTCAAGAACAAGTTTGATGAGCATGGCAATGTTATCAGAAACAAGGCTCGACTGGTATGTAAAGGGTATTCTCAGATTGAAGGTGTTGATGTTGAAGAAACCTTTGCTCCAGTGGCTAGATTGGAGTCAATCAGGCTATTCCTTTCCATGGCTCTCCAAAGAGGATATAAAGTATATCAAATGGATGTCAAGACAGCATTCTTAAATGGTGTACTCGAAGAAGAAGTCTACATTGAACAACCTGTGGGTTTTCTTCTTGGTGCTGATGAATCAAAGGTCTGCAAGCTAAAGAAAGCACTTTATGGATTAAAACAGGCACCAAGGGCATGGTATTCTAGACTAGATTCGTATCTCAAAAAGCTGGAATTCAAAAGAGGAGGAGTTGATCACAATCTCTATGTGAAGAATTCTCCAAAAGATCAGTTCATGGTTCTTGTTTACATCGATGACATTATATTTGGTGGCAGCAAACAGAAATCAGTGGATGAATTTGCCAATCATATGAAATCAGAATTTGAAATGTCAATGATTGGGGAGCTCACATATTTCTTGGGACTGCAAGTGACTCAGAGGAAAGACTACACTTTTATCTCTCAGGAAAAGTATGCAAGAGAGCTGCTGAAGAAGTTTAACATGCAAGACTCCAAACCAATGTCAACTCCGATTGCAGTTGGAACCAAACTTGGGAAGCATGAGGATGGGAAATCTGTAGATCCCACCCTGTACAGGAGAATTATTGGGAGTCTATTGTACCTGACAGCGACACGGCCAGATATTGTCTTTGCCACATGTCTTTCTGCCCGCTTTCAGAGTAATCCAAAAGAGGAACACATGACAGCAGTGAAAAGAATCATGAGGTATATTCAAGGTACTTACAAGTATGGATTATACTTTGCTGTAGGAAGGGATAGTGAATTATCCGCATTTTCTGATGCTGACTGGGCTGGCGATGTTGTGGACAGAAAGTCCACCAGTGGTGGAGCATTCTTTATCGGAAATAATTGTGTTGGCTGGTTGAGCAAGAAACAAGAAATTACTTCTCTTAGTACTGCGGAAGCTGAGTATATATCTGCCACAAAGTCATGCACTCAACTGCTATGGATGAAGCAACAATTAACAGATATTGGTGATGAGGTAAAGCAGCCAATGGTGATCTACTGTGATAACAAAAGCGCAATTGATCTCACGAAAAATCCGGTTCAGCATTCTCGTACAAAACATATTGAAATACGGTATCATTTCATCAAAGAAAAGGTTGAACAAGGGGTGATTAGACTGGACCATGTGGGAACTGATAAGCAGGTAGCTGATATCCTGACAAAGCCACTGTCCGCAGCTGTGTTTGAAAAGCATCGGTTGAACCTAGGAGTTCAACCACCTCCTGCTGCATAAGGAGGTTTCGATATTCCCCTCTCCCCGTTTGTTTTAACTGTTTTTATCTGCATATGGCTGTGATGCAGGTTTATGGGGGAGATACTATCCAGGGGGAGTATGGCTTGAGCTGAACGTTGACCAAACTTTTCGGTCTTTGGTTTTATTGTCAATGGGGGAGAAAGGAATAAATTCACGGCAAGAGAATTCACGGCAAGAGAATTCAAGGCAAGAAATTCACGGCAAGAAATTCTTCTATGGAAGTGTAAGATTGTGATGAGAAGTTTAATAAGGATATCATCGGGCGTCATGGAGAATTTCAAAACACTAAGACCCAATTCAAGCTTCCTCTCTTGTTTTCTACACCGCGCATTGCTCACGTAGACTTAGAGTGTTGGCTGAGTTGATTCTTGCGTTTTGGATTTGCTCATGGTTGGAGATCTATTGAATTTATTCTGATTGCCAACAAACCCAAAGGGGGAGATTGTTGGAACCAGGTTCTTCAAAGCATGATTTGGTGTATGGTTTGTGTTTGTTGTCAATCCTCAGTGGAAGTTCCGAATGTGTTCCAGCAAAGTGATCATACAGTTCAAGCAGACAACAGTTTTGAAGGTGGCGCTGTTTCCCAGTGTTTGCCAATTTTTTGGGCCTCAAAATCGGAAAATGAAGACATGGATTGTCTGCAAAAGGAGGTTCGCAGAAAAAGGAAGTGGTGCGCGAAATTTTAGAGACTTGCGCGAAATACTTATGTTAGGCGCGAAAAAACAGCGGGATGCGCGAAATAGGGGATCAAGTTTTTTCGCGCAAATAGTGTTTCGAAATCAGTTCGGTGAAAAATGGCAAAGGCATGGGCTGCGCGGAAAATAAGGGTTGTGCGCGAAATAATTAAGCTGGGCGAAAGATTACGCGCCAGATGAGAGGTTTTCCGCGCCGAAGGGGATTTTTGCGCGCAGTGGTCTCAGTCGCCTATAAATATGAGGTGACCCCCTTCATTCGAGTGGTTGGAAGACTTAGAGAAGATCCAAGGTCTGATTCGCGAAAAAGGATCGCGTAAAGGAGCTTGCGCGAAATATTTGGAGTTGCGCGAAAAAGGGGATTTTTGCGCGAAATATTTTTCCGCGCCAAAAGAAAATGTTGCGCGCAATAGGATGATTTTGCGCGCAAATGGTTGATGTTTCGCATATTTCTCAGTAAGGTTTGTCTGCACGTTTTGGTTATCCAGTTCAGTGGTTCTGTGCGTTCTAGTGCATCTCTTCCGGACTTCGATGCAAGCAGAGTCTCGTGCTGAGCAGAGGCAAAGACTTCAATGCAAATTTATTGAAGAGACCTTCACGTCTATAAACTGAGTGAGACTTCACCAATGGCAGTGAGCCAGGGGGAGTCAACGGGAGTGACCCGAGGGAAGCAGTGAGCTATCCCTAAACCTTATGTAAAGGCAGTGAGCCTGGGACAGAGTGCCTGTACCCGAACTTTTGTATCCGCAGCTAGTGAAGCATAGTGGATTTAGGTACGACCGACAATCTGTCGGCGTATGCTCCTTGGACGTAGCCCTTAGTGGTGAACCAAGTAAAAATTGGTGTGTCATCTCTCTGCATGTGAATGTTTAATTGCTGATCATATCCTTCATACAGGTTTAAGAAGTTCCTGCCAACGTGGGAACAAGATCCACAACTTTAAGAAGAAAAAGTTGCCACCCTGATTCACCCCTCCCCTCTCAGGGTGTCCCGGGGTCCTTCATTTTATTGGTCAATATGACATGTTAGGATTACTTAAATTAATTTCTTTAGAATTTATAATGTTTTTAAGACTTTAGCAAAAATCAATTATTAAATAGTGTCAAAATTGACATAAAAGGGTTTTTAAAGAAAATATTATATTATTAATTGATATTCTATTTCTAAAAATCTAAGGTTCAGAAAAAGAACTTATATAATGATATTTGTATCATTAATGGACCACTTTGGTGTCTCTTTGAAGTATATATTATGTTTATTAACTATATAATATAAAAATACAAAGAGACATGGTAAATGTCAAACAAATTAACTAAGAGTTAAAACTAAAAGATAAGGTTAATATAGTGACCCAAACCTATCTAAAACCTATTGGTTGAGTGTTTTTAGACCTATAACCATCGTAACCTTTAAATAATCCACTTTGTATCCATTAGAAACTGAATATGAATTTATTATACAATAATATTTCTAGCTTTTCCCAAGGTGCCCCTCACCCATCTTATAAAAGGGCACTCCCCCTTCTCTCTTATTTACACCTTCAAAGCCATTTGGATCGCCCAAAATCTACCCAAATAATCTCTCAACTTCCCTAACTTCAACCTAGAGGCCTCAGTTTTATTATAAATCCAACCTAGGGAGCCCTTTTGATCAAATTGAAAGTAATAACCCGAAGAAGAGGTAATAATTTCACCACCCTCTTTCAAGTTCCTTTCTTCTTCCACTTCTTCTTTCTTTGTTATTTACATTATCAAATAATAACTCCAGTATCTTCTATATAATTTTATGTTATTATAATTATCGTACAACATACTCAGTAATCTATCCATCCTTTTAATGACATGTCACCATACGTGCGTACGTATGACTTACCGTCTCCACGTCATGATGTAATTGTTATTAAAAACATTATTATTTATATGAGTATGAAAATGATGTGTAATTGAAGTAAATAATAAATAAAATTTTTTAATTATTATGTATAAATGATATACCATCCAATTATATATTATTTTAATATCAAAATAATGATATTGTCGCTCGTGCGTACGTACAGACTACCGTCTCCACGAACGCGATGAGATTCATTCCTCATCGTATCCATTCAAGTATAATTATCATTTGAAGATTAAAAATAATGTTTAAGGACTTGATATCATTATGTATATGAATAAGATACAATCTATCCATTACAAACACAACTTATGTAACAAAACATATAAAAGAAAACAAGTAAATTAATACCCGAAACGATGGTAATACTAAGATATTGTTAACAAAGAAATGTTAAAAGATCATATATGATATCATATTAATGTATATGATTATTGTATAATTTAAGAACAATTATTTCACCATTATATAGGTGGTTAAACTACCCTCGGCCAAGAAAAATTACAAGGTAAGGGTTTATTTCACAATCTCTTCATTATCCGAGTTTGTTTATACGTAATTATCTACTGGGACCTCTTTATCATCCACATCCATGTTTCATAAAAATGTATTTCAAATCATTCTTTCTATTTTACAGACTATGGGTTCAAGTCATTTATACCCTTTTTTGACTTTTTATAAGATGTTTATAAAAGAATCTTTCTGTCGTTTTCTAAACAAGGTCCTTTTTAACCTTTTTGACAGAATTAAGGTTAGAATGTTTTTTAACATATACGGCGGGTGCGGCTATTTTCTGCCGTTATAAAATCATCAAAGCTTCCCTTACAATATTATAATAATATTTTCAAATTAAATGTTTTCTTTTATAATTATTTGACTTTTAAATTATTTATAAAAGAGATATTTCTCTCAAATAGTTTTTTTTTCATCTATGTCAACATCTTTTGATAGATTTTAAGATTATTTGAAGTTGATTTATTATGATAAAAAAATTCCATATTGTATTGATTGTTTTGTGATATTTTTGACTGTGGATGTGTTATTTATATACCATTCATGGTTTATGGAGAGAGTATTGACATTTCGTATTATAGTTTTAATATGAATGTTTATGTTATGTTAAAACTTGTTCATATGAGGAATGCATTGGACTTAATAAGTGACAAGTGGAGCCCAATATAGCTCCTCGATGCATTGGTAAGTCTCATGAGACAAACTAGTGTATTCGCACAATGCCTTGACAAAATCTTATTTGTAGTCTTAGCATAAGGCCTTGACTATGTGGTTATGATAGTCTAGCATTATGCATTCCATCATTATGAAAGTGGTTATTGATATTTCATGTGATTATTAGACTAGTAGAATATCCATGTGAATAATTAAATGCCATTATTTCATTTTATTTCTACCATATTATGCTGAAGTTCAATTTTAAAAGGATTTTGTTTTAGTGATACATTGCCTTAGATGTTTATGCTTATTTATGAAAGTTTCAGCTATATTTTTATCCTTACTGGGCATCTGAGCTCACCCCTTTCTATGTATTATTTTTTCCAAGATGTGAAGAAGTATTTTATGAATGACATGTAGAGATAGTATGAGGAGATATGAGTTTGGTCTATGGAGACAAGATATTGTGGTAGTTTTTCACTTTATGATGTAATGTAAGACTTATAAATGTATCTAGTGTTTCCAAGGCTAGTAAACTAATAAGTATTTCGAGAGGTGATCTTTTTTGATCATGCCAATGTTAGGTATTAATGCACTTACTATGGCTAAATGGGGTCGGGGCGTTACAGTATGAGAAGAAAAAAAGAGGTGGAGAAGAAAGAACAGAAAAGAAAAGGGAGGAGAAGAAAAGAAAAAAAATAACAAATAAGAAAAAATAACTTACTTAAAATTAGTTGAATAAAACACTTTCCTCCCCTAAAATAGCGCCAATTTGAGAGGTGCTATCATGAGTGCTTTCAAATGATATATGATGTTTGGGTACTTAGGTGCAACAGAGTGGATGACCAAGGACATCTCTCAAAGTAGGAAATAAATTTAACAACATATTAAATGTATTTTGAAAATAAATGATAAGAAAATAAGAACACTAATTAAAAGGATTGGGTTTTTTATTGTTTATAAATATATATGTAGTTTTCTATAAGAGGATTTTATTTTTTTATTTTTATTTTTGAAATGAAGTTCGATTAAAACGACACAACAAGAAGATATTTTTTTAGAAAATATTTGAAAGGCGTAATTGATCTAACTCTAACTCTTCATTCAATTATTTATCATTATCATTTAAATCAATATCCACTTCATTACGATTCCTTAATTTGTTAACCCCTGAACCCAATGAGAATTAACTTAACCACCAAAATGAAATTAATTAAACCCTAGGCTAGATTTGAAACATGCATTCACGGCACCCGACTTTGATTAATGTTATAAATCTAGATTAGGGTCAGTGGTAAATTAAATCTCATGTTCATTATGGAAAATGAAGATGAATTGAGATTATGGATTATATTTGAATTCTATAAATTTATCCCGTATGGTCATGTTTTACTGATTAAGTTTGTGCTCTCACAAATTACACAAATTATCTACCTTGCGTCTTTTTGTGTCAATTGTTCAATTTATTACTTAGTTTCATCTAATTTAAAAACTCAATTCACATATCATATTAAGTGAATTATAGTATATCATTTATTCAAAATAAATGAATGAATAAGGTTAAATGTTGATTGATTACTAAAACTAACTACGCTTCCATGGGAGGTGTAGTCATCGTAGAAACGTTTTTCTTTCACAAGCGTTTAGAATGGGTATAACCCAATATCATTTCTACTCGTGAATTCCATCCCATAGAGGATGAATAATGAGGAAGGTAAATGAAAAAAATATAGGGAGACAAAAGAAATTAAATAATAACTAAGGAGTTTATTACCCAAACAAAAGTACTACAACACAAAGAATAAGAAGAAGAAGGCTTCGTCGAAGGGATCCTTGATTCAAGAGATACCCATATTGAAATGGTTGGATAATTGGAGTGGATCTACTTATCCTATTCCCTCAACTTGATAATGAATGTCCCTGAGATTCCCCCCATATTTGGGCTCAATCCAAATCTTGATGAAGAAGATACGACCCAAATGGTGAAGTGATGTCCAATCTAGATAGTTCAATCCAACTTTGTCTGCATGGCCCATTTACTCCACTAAAATGCACGATCTAGCTCCCATGTCCTGAATATAATATGTATCCCATTACATCAGGAACATAATTACAACATTACAAGTAAAAATAATTTACAAAAGAATATTTATACCCGAAATACTATAGTGGATTTTAAATGGGTAAAACTAGAATTTCCATAAAATTTCTAAATGAATGATCTAGTCCCAAATATTCTATAAATTAACATATTTTGCACAATTTAAGGAAATTATTTCATTTATTATCAATAAAATATTCAATAAAATTTTATTTTATCAACTTCCCCACAACCTACTTCTTCACCATTTCTTTTTGGAACTTGAATTCCAAAGAGCACTTCAATCATCCTTAGGAGGATGCAACTTCAATGTAGTAAACAATGTACCACACATGATACAAGTTCTTTGAACTTAGGAGTATCACATCAATATTCTGATTTTACATTCTCCATTTCACTTAGGAGAGTTTCTTTAACCATTATTGACTTTTATTGACCTCATTGACAACAAATACAACCCAATTACTAGTGTCGTCTCAACATCTTGATCAAATAGACCTACTCTATAGTCACCTAAACAAGATGTGGTCCATGTAAATTTTCTTCCCCTACCTCTAACCAACATAGTGGGGATCAATAAGGACTAAAATATAAGGATTAATAAGGGTCCATATGAATGGTTTTTGACACTCTGTTCCATCACAGAGTTCAAAGACTGACAAAGGGGAATATCTCGAGCAAAGAAGAGGGAAGATTCATCAAATATTGCAAAATAATTAAGGCGCGCAATTATACCTGTGCGCCATCCTTGGGCGCGCAAGTCACTTGTGCACTAGATATGAGCCACGCAAGTCACTTGCATGAACTAAGTGAAATTTCTCCCAAAACTCAGGTGACCTATAAATACCCCATGTGGGCCCCCCATTTCACAGAAGGAATTTTCCAAAACTCAGATTCAAGCTCTGGTCACCAAAGTCTTTTCTTGACATCTTTCAAACACTTCTAAGGTAATTCTTTACCTAGAATGGAATCTATAAAGAAGAAGAATAATGACTAAGTATTAGAACTGATCAATACATTCACGCCTAAGTTTTCATCCCTTAAGGGAAATGGAGACACTTGTGCGCCGCCTTGTCCTCTCATGGAAACTTCCGTGCCGCCCTTCTGAAAGCATCTAGGGATAATACTGAGGGATTCATCCAAGTCTCACCAAAGTATTACCCTATATGTTCTCCATCTCCCAAGTGAACTCATGTCGTACAAGTATACTTGTGTGACCAAGACTTGCGCGCTAGACTAGGACTTGCATGCCTCCTTCCAATTCACTTCCTTTCAAATTCATCTATCCTCTTCAATATTTAGTCTTCAAAACCCTATTCAAAGCCATTTACGGCATGGTTCCATCGTTGGCTTCCATATCTGAAAGGAATTATGTGGAACACCTCTCAAAACCTTGTGATTTACATAAATTTATGTCATTAAGGTTAGAGATTTCCTTCATTAAACCTCATCCTTTAAGATGAGAAGATCTTTAATCTAGGCATCCTCCTTAGGAGTAAGCACCAAGTTCCCTATTCATGGGAATCCTCCTTAGGAGAAAGCCCCAATAATAATTTCCTTTAACTTTGGGAATCCTCCTTAAGATTAAGCCCCATTATTAATTTCTTTTTATTTTTCCTTCCTTTTCAGGAATAAAACACAATCATAAGTCCCTCTTAAATTTTTTGGATTCCTTTTTAGGAGTAAGTCTTGGGTTAAAACCCCAAATCTCCATAAAGTATAAACACCTTTATGGACCCTGCTCTTAGGCTTCTTTCCTAAAACCCTTTGTCTTTATTTACTTGGGTGGTCATACATACATAAGCCCCACATCATTTATTATGATTTCATCTTTCGTGGCATAATCGTCAGGTTTTACTAATACCTCTTGTTTCTCACACCGAGCATGACTCACGTGAGATTAGATTGTAAAAGTAATTATGAAATCTATCTTTGAGCCATTAATCATGCATAAACCTAATACTTATTCACTTGAACTATGTGGGTTCTGATTCCTTAACTAATAAGGATACGTTGGTAGCCCATCTGTGGGTATGATCCCAACTCGAAAATAAATCCTATCTTTCGGAATGAAAATAAACATCAAGTGCCCCACTGAGTGGATTTAAAACCATTATGGTCATCATTATGACCAAGAGAGTTATATATAATGTATAGAAGGATACCATTGACTAAGAATCACTAATTCATATAGATGATTCTCTATTGATGAAGAACCTCAAATACATATAAAAGATTCTATGAATCCCCTACATATCAATCATTGATTGCAAGATCTTATGAAAAAACTCATTTTCATTCTTGGAAAATTAATAAGGATTCATGAACATAAGTAAAATCTATAAGAGTGTCCTAGTGTAGAAAATAATTCACCCTAAAAAGGTGTGATGAGTCTGACCTCCCATCCTCTCGACCAATGCAAATTCTTAAATCTCATCAGTCCATAACTAATGGGAACCTACCTATGGAAAGTAGGTCCAAATGGATATAGAATCATTGGATGTTTCCCGTTCTACAAATAAACCCATTAGAAACCGATTGTAATGTTTGAACCATAAACAAACAAGGTCATCCTCATTTCCAGAAGAAACAAAAAATGGTGAACCAAACATGAATCCTTAACCAAGTTAAATGATGTTTTACTTATTTGTTAGGACCCTATTTAACATAATTTTAGGGCCATCAAAGAAATTAATAACATATGTGTTCATCCAAAAGATGTAGTCTGGAAAAACTTATCTTGATTATGTCTGTTATATCAAACAAGTACTTTTTTCCAAGATCTCTCTACATTACAGAAATGGCTACTTTAAAGTTCACACCTGTGAATTCCTGGACCACTACTCCTGATGGATCCTCGTCTGCTATGAGGATGTCATCACCTACTCAACATCTTCAATGTTAGGTCTTAAATGCATTGGTTAAAGAATACTGTCAACACAGTACCATTCAGACTCCGGAGGCCGCTCGACAAGCCCTCCATGTTTACAATTCACCCTTGTTGTCCGGACAGCGACGACCAGTGGTCAAGAAGCAGGTGGTGCCAACCACCATCTCTAACTGTTTTAGGTCGTTATCCCTAGAACACAATCACCAGTCTCTCCCATATTATGGGGAGGTGAATGATAAGGTCACTTGAGGCCTTAATTAAAAAATACAGGAGTTTTTCTCAAGGGATCCCATCAACAATCTTCGCCAGATTCGTGCGGTCTTGCATCCTCAACATAACGAGGATATCGCCTTTGGGGGTTCAGATCAGGTTCCTCAAACCCGAGCATGCAAGACGAACCATCAGAGGCGAAATCTGGTCAACAGGGAGTAGGTTCTTACTTCTACCCCCTCTGGAAAATTCCATCAAGCCAACTTGATGGTAAACAACTAGCGGACATATACACCAGTCCGTCCTGATATTTCTACCCATTAGACTCGTTTGAAAGTAACACATCATTCCCACCAGGAAATTCTGGCGGAGTACTATAGGCAGGCACATACACTGTAACGCCCTGACCCCAGTTACCCAGAGTCAGTGCATTATTACATAACATTGTCATTATGACAAGGAAATCATGTCTTGAAAAACCGATTAGTTTAGTATTATTGGAAACAAGATTCATAAATAAGTTCAACTTTACTACTAGAAAATAAATACAACACGAATTTATTCCATTGGAATCATCCAATCCACCTAAATAATGCCTACAAGTCACTCATAACTAACTTCTTCATATCCTAGGAAAATGAACACAAGAAAGGGGTGAGCTCAAATGCTCAGAAAGGGTAAGACATACAACGAAAAATAACATAAATATTAAGTATGGTGAATAATTGAAACCACATGCCTTTACCAATAATAAACATGAATAATTTTATGGAAGAAATATGAGAAGAGTAAATAATGCCATAATAAAACATAATAATTGGTATTCTACTAGTCGAATGACCACATGAACCATCAATATTATATTCATAATGAAGAAATGTATAATACAAGACATTTTGAAACATTTTGTCAAGGCCTTGGCCAAGACGTCTAAAAATGATTAAGGCCTCGACCAAAACCATATATCAAAATTGGGAAAGGTCCTTGGCCAATTCCACGTCTAGTTGTCTCATGAGACCTACCGATGCATCAAGGAGCTATAGCGGGCCCCACACGTCACTTACTAAGTCCAATACATTCCCCACATGAAAATTTTTAAACATATCATAAACATTTGTATTAAAAATAGCATACGAAATGTCAATACATTAACCATAAAACATGAATGGTATAAAAATAGCACATCCATAGTCAAACATATCACAAAAACTTCAATAAAATATGGACGTTCTGTATCATAATAAATTAATTTCAAATAAACTTAAAATACATCAAAGGATGTTGACATAGATGAAATAAAAACCCTTTTTAGATAAATATCTCATTCTATTTTGAAATAATTTAAGAGTCACATAATTATAAAGAAAACATTTATTTTTAAAATATTCTTATAAGCTTTTAAGGGAATCTTTGATGATGTTATAATGGTGTAAAATAGCCGCACCCGCCATATAAGTTAAAAAAAATTCTTACCTTAAATTTGTCGAAAAGTTCAAAAAGTACCTTGTTTGGAAAACGACATAAAGATTACTTTAAAAACACATAAGGGTATAAATTAATTTAACCCACTGTCTAGTAAATATTAAAAATGTTTTGAAATACATTTTTAAGAAACATGGATGTGGATGATAATGAGGTCCCAGTAGATAATTACATATAAACAATCTCGGATAATGAAGAGATTGTAGAATTAAAACATACCTTGTACTTTTCCTTGGTCAAGGGTAGGTTAACCTCCTTTATAATGATTAAATAATTGTTATTAAATTATACAAGAATCATATACATTAATTTGATATCATATATTATCTTTTAACATTGCTTCGTTAGTAATATATTAGTATTATCATTGTTTCGGGTTTTAACGAGTTTGTTTTCCTTTATATTCCTTGTTTTGTGAGTCATAATTGTTATGTATGGGGTTTATCATATTCATATCCAGAATTATATCAAGTCTTTATACATTATTTTTAATCATCTAATGAAAATTTGTCTTTAATGGATAGGATGAGGAAATAATCTCATCGCGTTCGTGGAGACAGTAATCCGTACGTACGCACAAGCGAAAATATCATTCTTTTGATATTAAAATAATATTTAATTGAATGTTATATCATATATAAATAATAATTATCATTTTATATTTATTATTTATATTAATTACACATCATTATTATACCCATCCAAATAATAATGTATTGAATAACAATTACACCACGACATGTGGATGGTAAGTCGTACGTACGCACGTATGGTGACATGTCATTCAAAGGATGGATAAAATAATGAATATGGATGTACCATATTTATAATAACATCAAAGTATATAGAAGATACTGGATTTATTATTTTATAATGTAAATAACAAAGAAATAAGAAGTGGAAGAAGAAAGGAACTTGAAAGAGGGTGGTGAGGTTATTACCTCTTCTTCGGGTTCTTCCTTTTGATTTGATCAAAGGGCTCCTTAAGTTGGATTTCTGACTAATGGAAGGCCTCTAGGATGAAGTGGGGGAATTTGAGAGGATATTTGGGTAGGGGTTTTCTGATCCAAATGGCTTTTATGGTATGATTTAGAGAGAAGGGGGAGTACCCTTTTATAAGAGGGGTGAGGGGCACCTTAGGAAAAACTTAAAATATTATTTTATAAAAAATTCATATTCGGTTTATAATGGCTTCAAACTGATTAATTTTGAGGATAAGGCGGGTATGGGTCTAAATCCACTCAACCAATAGGTTTTAGATAGGTTTTGGTCACTATATTAACCTTATCATTTATATTTAACACTTAGTTAATTAGTCTGACATTTACCAGATCTCTTTGTAGTTTTATATTATTTGGATAATAAACATACTATAAACTGCCAAGAAAACACCAAGTGGTTCATTAATGACATACCTATAATCATATAAGTCCTTTGGCTGAAACTTATATTTTTAGGAATATTATATCAATTAATAATATAATATTTGTTTTAAAAACTCATTTATGTCAATTTTGACACTATTTAATAATTGATTTTTTTGAAGTCTTGACAACTTTATTAATTCGAACCAAATTCATTTAATCTATCATAACATGTCATATTAACCAATAAAATTCGTGTATGGCATCAAAACTTTAAAATTATATTTATTTTAACATTTATTATACCAATTATTTGATTCTATCATTAATACGGAAAATACTTCATCATCATTGTGTCATATATAAATATAATTATTCAATGTCTAAAAAATATAAATAAAATAAAATTATGTAGGAAATATTTTTATATTTCTAATGAATATTTATATTTAAAATTATAACATATATAACACTATGTAAAAATTGTTTTTCTAAAAGATATGTGCTTAAGTTATTTTTGTATTTACTTTAACTTAATTAATATAAAGTGCCATTATCACTTACAAGTGACTCCATGGGGTCCCAAAATAGACCCAAAGATTCCCATGGTCGTACATGTATCATCCAATATGGTTAGGACATGTGTTAGGGTAATTTAATATTATTATAATATTATTTGTTACCCTTATTTACAGGATTTACCCTTTAACCATGGTAAATAAAATATTTACCGATGTAATTATTCAAAATGTATAAAAATAACAGTTACTTATTTAAAAAATTTGTACCTCCTGATTCTAAATATGGAATACATTTTTCTAAATTGAAAACACATAAGTGGCATAAATTAATTTAAAATTAATTCTCGTAGTCAAAACAAAAAGCGTGTTTTGTAAGAAATAATAAATATCAAAAGATTGACACTTGTTTATGTTTAGTTTAAATGTGAAATTATGTCCAATGACCAACATTGGATTAAATGGTAAAAATATATTCAAACTATACTTTAAAACCACTCAATAGTATAATTTATCACTATAAATTATTTGGATAAAAAAGTTGTTTTTAATTAAAGTTTATTATTTTTCACTATTAATCAAAAATTGGAAGTTCTCATAAAAATACCAAATATTCATCCTAGGATAATTTTGATATTCCAAATCCAAAAATGATGTCCATTTTGGAAGATAAAATTTATAAAATTTAAAAAAGTGGGTATTAATATTCTTAATCGCTAGTTTGATTGGTTGTGGTGTGTGTTAGAACTCGAAGTTTTGTACAACACACACTATTATATTATTCAAAGAGAAGAGTACCATGGAAGCTTAGGGTGTTATATTCTCCCCTCCTTAAAATAATTCTATCCTTGAAATTTCTATAATATTAATGCATAAAAAGACTCGGGTGGTTCTTAATCATAAGTTCCTTGGGCTCCCACGTTGCCTCTTCCATCTTATGGTTTCTCCATAGAACATTTACCAGACGAGTCATCCGATTTCTCAGCACTTGTTTTCTTATATCAAGAATCTTAACAAGCTCTTCGCAATAAGGCAAATTGGGTTCCAGTTCTAATTCCTCGTAGGTAAGTACATGTGTTGGGTCAGGCATGTATTTTCTCAACATTGATATGTGGAATACATAGTGATCTTTGGAGAGATTTGGCGTCATTTCCAAACGATACGCTACAACCCCAATTTGTTCTAGAATTTCGAAAGGTCCTATATACCTAGGACTCAATTTACCTTTCTAAACAAAACTTATAACTCCCTTCCATGGATATACCTTCAACAAAACATGCTCTCCTACCTGAAATTACAAATCCTTCCTTCGGTTATCAACATAGCTCTTCTACCTATTTTGGACTGCTTTGATGTGGTTTTGGATTACCTTCACATTTTACATCATTTCCTCCACCAGTTCTGGGCCTACGAGTTTTCTTTCACCAACATCATCCCAACAGGTTGGTGTACGACATCTCTTTCTGTATAACGCTTCATATGGTGATATCCGAATACTTGAAGGGAATCTATTGTTATAGGAAAATTCTTCCAAAGGAAAATACTGATCCCACATACCCTGAAAGTAAAGTGAGCATGATATCAACATGTCTTCTAAGGTTTGAATAGTTTGTTCTGATTTTTCATCAGTTTCGCAGTGTTAGGAAGTGCTCAAACAAAGTTCAGTATCCAAGGCCTTCTGAAGACCCTTCCAGAATATTGATGTAAAACATGGATCATGATCTGAAACAATTGATAGTGGTACTCCATGAAGTATCAGAACTTCATTAATATATAGCCTTTCTAGACGTTCAAGTGGTAGATCTTCTCTTATAGTAAGAAAATGTGCTAACTTGGTAAGACGATCAACAATGACCCATATTGCATCATTCCTTCTAGGAGTCTTTGGTAGTCCCATGAAAATGTCCATCGTAATATTATCCCATATCCACTCCAGTATCGGAAGAGGTTTCATGACTCATCCAGAATGTTGCCTTCTAGCTTTCACTTGTTGACAATCCATACATCTTGACAAAAAATCAGCAATCTCCCTCTTTATGTTTCCCGCCAAAAATGTTTCTTCAAATCTCTATACATTTTGGTGCTCCCATGGTGTATAGAGAAATTGGAACTATGAGCATCATCCAACAATTATCTTTTTAGATCAGGTATATTGGGAACACAAAGTCTCTTCCCAAATATCAAAATTCAATCTTCATACAAAAAGTCACTCAATCTCCCATCATTCATAGCTTTAATATTCTTTTGAAACTCTTTATCATCGGTCTGAGAACTGTTAATATTTTCTGGTAAATATGGTTTGGAAACCATTTGAAAAAGAATTTATGTTTCACCTTCCATGGTTATTCCCATGTCCATCTTCACTAGATCATTGAAAATAAGATCCCTTTAAAATATCATCATGTTCAAAACTCCATCACCCTTTCTGCTCAAAGAATCTGCCATCTTATTTGACTTTCCCAGGTGGTAGTGTATCGTGCAATCAAAATCCTTGAGTAGTTCAATCCATTTCCTTTTCCTCATATTGAGTTATTTCTGTGAGAAAATTTACTTCAAACTCTTGTGACCAGTATAAATCTAACATTTTTCACCATAGAGATAGAGCCTCCAAATCTTCAAAGAAAAGATTACAGCAGCTAACTCAAGATCATGAGTAGGATATTTTTTCTCATGAATTTTTAGCTATTGTGATGCATAGGAAATTACCCTATCATTCTACATAAGGACACAAACAAGTCCTTTCTTGGAGGCATCACTATAAATAACAAATCCATCATTCCCTAATGGTAGAGTCAAGATAAGATCATTAACTAATATTCTCTTCAATTATTCAAAACATTCTTCACACTCTTTTTTTCCAATCAAATTTAACCCCTTTACGTGTGAGATTCATTAATGGGTTAGCCAATCAGGCACAATTCTGGAAGAAACATCGATAATAACCTACTAGACCAATAAAACTGCGTACCTCAGTTATACTCATTGGTGCTGGACATTCTTGGATTTCTATTATCATAGAAGGATCAATGGAGATTCCATCCTTAGGGACAATATAGCCAAGAAAAGAAATCTATTGAAGCTAGAATTCACACTTGCTAAACTTCCCATATAATTCATGTCTTCTTAGAGTCTTCTGGATAATATGCAAGTGATTTTCATGATCTTTGTATCTTTTGGAGTATACCAAGATATCATAAATAAATACCACTACAAAGACATCAAGATATTCCTTGAAAACCCTGTTCATTAGACCCATGAAAACAGAGGGTGAACTAGTCATACCAAAAGGAATTACTGTAATCTCGTAATGCCCGTACCTAGTTCAAAATACTGTTTTCGGAATGTCTTCCTTCTTCACACACAACTGATGATATCCAGATCGAAGTTAAATCTTTGAAAAATATTGAGCTCCATGAAGTTGGTCGAATATAATTTCAATGTGAGGTACGAGATGCTTGTTATTTATTGTTATAGCATAGATCTCCTTGTATTCGATACATAACCTCATAGATCCATCTTTCTTCTTAACAAAAAGGATATGGGCTCCCCATGGAGAAACACTATGGTGAATAAATCCCTTATTACTCAATTCCTCTAGTTGTTTCTTTAGTTCCACTAATTCCACAGTTTCTATTCTATAATGGGTCTTCGATATGGGTCATGATCTGGGAATTAAATCAATGGAAAACTCAATTTCTTTTTCTAGTGGGTGTCCAGGTAAATATTATGGAAACACATCAAAAAATTATTTCACAATAGGTACATCCTCTATTGGAACATTCCTTTCCTCACCCATAGTTATTTCAATCTCTTCCTCCCTAATAATTGAATTTTGTTGAGCTACTGGTGGTGGTACTAGATAAGAATCAGGTGGTGACGATTCTTCTCTAAAGATAAGGTGTTCTTTATCATCGTTATCAAAAATAGTAACCCCCTTCTTCTTACAATAAATTTTTGCATCATGGTCTGAAAGCCAATCCATTCTGATGATTATATCAAATTCAATCATTGGTATGATGATGAGATCAGTAGATAAAGAACATTTATATACCCTAATGGGAACTGATTCATAGAACTTTGTAGCAATGATACTTCCCTTAAGAGTTTTGACTGAAAACTCCCTTGTTAAATCAAATTAAAAATATCTAGTTTTCTTAGAAAACTGGGAAGATATGAAACAATGTGATGATCCAGAATCAAATAAAGCATTTTTTAAACTTGAGGAATCCATTAAATTATCCGCCACAATGTCTTTCAGAGCTTCTACCTCAGTAGTAGTGATAGCATAAGCTTTTACTTGATCCCTTGGAATTTTATGAGGTAAGTTCCACTAACGCTTAAGAAATTCATTTGCATAATGTTCCATCTCCCTACAGTTATATCATTGAACATTGGTAGCATCTTTCTTTCCCTTACAATCACTAGCAATATGGCCTTTCTATCCACATTTGTAGCATACTCCTTTTCCTTTTCGATAGGCATCAGGGTGCTTCCTTCTGCAACTATCACTGGGTGGAAATTCAATTCTTCCCTTCTTCCCTGTTTCCTTATTTCCTTTCCCAGAGTATTCAACAGATCTCTTCTTCTCTTTCATTGATTTAAAGTCATAAAACTTAGAGAATTCCTTTTCTATCTTGATAGCACACTGAACAATATCTTCATATGATGAGAAGGATTGTGATACTAATGTTAAATGGAGAAATGGTTTTAACCCATCAAAGAAACGATCAATATTACTTCTTGGGTTACGTATATTATCTGTTGCATGCCTCGCTAACCTTGTAACGTTAGCTTCATACTTTGCGACGTTCTCATCCACCTTTTGCCTCAGACTCAAAAAGTGTCTTTCCATATCCGCTCGATTGTCACGAGGAAAGTATTTTTTATGAACATTTATTTAAACTCCATCTATTCCATATTTGATACTTCCTCTTCATCCTTTTTATTTTGAATAAATGAGCACCATTGATCAGCATCTCCAGTAATGCGGTAAAATTCCATGACAACTTTTTCCCTTTCGCTACTCCCCAAAGCGTGGAATATTTTCTCTAAGGAATTTATCCATTGCTCAGACACTGAGGGATTTTTACTCCCATTGAATGTCAGTGGTTGTTTTCTCATGAAGTGATCTAATATTTATCCTCCACATTGTGGATCAGGGTGCTCCATACGGGTAAGGTTATTATTCATGACCTGAGTGAGTTGTCCCAGTATGGTTATAAGTTGATCAGCACCAGTTGTATCACCAAATCCACTATAATTATCTTGAGCAGGAGGGAAATCCCTACATGGAGTGCGTGCATTGGTATGGTTTCCATTCCTTCCACTAGGCGCCATTTCTAAATAATGGCATACACTAGATTAGTTTTTGAATCGCAATACATAAATCCAAACTTGTAAAACACTAAACTTAAATTGAACAGTTTATGGATATAATCCATAATCCTAAAAATGTTTTCTTTGACGAAGTATATACTCATAAACCCTTCATAATGTTTTTCAAAGAAAATGATAATTATCCTAAGCATATCCCCCGGGAGTGTCGTAACCAATAGTGCAACGAAACCCTTTGTCATGCACCAGTTCCCGTTCGAGTTTAGCTCAAAGCAGTGTTTTTAGGTTTTTCCCCTAGGTACATATGTGCCACATCCGACTCTACCTGTTCGTATCTAGATAATGATGTATTGCTTGGAAAACTCACAAAATCTCTATAATACCAAAATTCTAGGAAGTTCTTCTATACTAATCCTCAAAGTCTATCTTAGGCCTATGTTCTCTAATCAGAGTTTATCTAAATCTAGTTTCCAAGGTTTGTATTAAAATTTCTCTGATACCATCTATAACACCCCAACCCCAGTTACCCAAAGTCGGTACATTATTACAAAACATTGGCATGATCACAAGGAAATCATGTCTGTAAAAACCGATCAGTTTAGTATTATTGGAAACAAGAATCATACATAATTTCAACTTTACAACTTGAAAAGAAATACAACACAAATTTATTCCATTGGAAACATCCAAGAATCCTAAATGATACATGAAAGTCACTCATAACTAAGTTCTTCATATCCTGGGAAAATGAAACATAAGAAAGGGGTGAGATCAAACGCTTAGTAATGGTAAGAAATACAGCGGAAGATAACATAAATATTAATCGTGGTGAATAATTGAAACCACACGCCTTTACCAATAATAAACATGAATAATTTTATTTAAGTAATATAAGATGTGTAAATAATTCCATAATAAAACATAATAATTAGTATTCTACTAGTCGAATGACCACATGAACCATCATTATTATTTTCATAATGAAGAAATGTATAATGCTAGAAATTCTGAAACATTTTTTCAAGGCCTTGACCAAGACATCTAAAAATGATTAAGGCCTTGGCCAAAACCATATATCAAAATTGGGAATGGGCCTAGGCCAATTCCACATCTAGTTGTCTCATGAAACATACCGATGCATCGAGGATCTATAGCGGGAACCACCCATCACTTACTAAGTCTAATACATTCCTCATATGAAAAGGTTTAAACATATCATAAACATTTGTATTAAAACTAGCATACGAAATGTCAATACTTTAACCATAAACAATGAATGGTATAAAAATAGCACATCCACATTCAAACATATCAAAAAACCTTCAATACAATATAAAAGTTTTGTATCATAATAAATCAATTTCAAATAAACATAAAATCCATCAAAGGAGGTTGACATAGATGAAATCAAAACCCTTTTTAGAGAAATATCTCTTTATATTTTTAAAGAATTTAAGAGTCACATAATTATATAGAAAACATTTATTTTGAAAATATTCTTATAAGATTGTAAGGGAAGCTTTGATGATGTTATAACATCGGAAAATATCCTCACCCGCTGTATAAGTTAAAAAAACATTCTTACCTTAAATTGGTCAAAAAGGAAAAAAAGTACCTTGTTTGGAAAATGACGGAAAGATTCATTTCAAATCACATAAGGGTATAAATGAATTTAACCCATTTTTTAGTAAATATTAAAATTTTTTTGAAATACATTTTTAAGAAACATGGATGTGGATGATAAAGAGGTCTCAGAAGATAATTACATATAAACAATCTCAGATAATGAAGAGATTGTAGAATTAACCCTTACCATGTAATTTTCCTTGGTCAAGGGTAGGTTAACCTCCGGTATAATGGTGAAATAATTGTTATTAAATTATAAAAGAATCATATACATTAATATGATATCATATATGATCTTTTTACATTACTTCGTTAATAATATCTTAGTATTATCAATTTTTGGGGTGTTAACGGAATCATTTTTCTTTATAATCCTAGTTTTGTGAGTCATAATTGTTTTCGATTGGGTGTATCATATTAATATCCAGAATTATATCAAGTCTTTAGATATTATTTTTTATCATATAATGAAAATTAGTCTTGAATGGATACGATGAGGAATGAATCTCATCGCCTTCGTGGAGACGGTAATCTGTACGTACGCACGAGCGACAATACCATTATTTTGATATTAAAATAATATATAATTGGATGTTATATCATATATAAAGAATCATTATCATGTTATATTAATTATTTACATTAATTAAACATCATTATTATACCCATACAAATAATAATGTATTGAATAACAATTACACCACGACGTGGAGACGATAAGCCGTACGTACGCATGTATGGTGACATGTCATTCAAAGGATGGATAGAGTAATGAACATGGATGTACCATATTTATAATAACATCAAAGTATACAAAATATACTGGATTTATTATTTTATAATGGAAATAACAAAGAAAGAAGAAGTGGAAGAAGAAAAGAACTGGAAAGAGGTTGGTGAGGTTATTACCTCTTCTTCAGGTTCTTCCTTTGGATTTGATCAAAAGGGATCCTTAAGTTGGATTTATGACTAAAGGAAGACCTCTAGAATTAAGTGAGGTATTTTTAGAGGATATTTGGGTAGGGTTTGGACGAGCCAAAAGGCTTTGATTATATGAATTAGAGAGAAGGGGGAGTACCCTTTTATAAGAGGGGTGTGGGGCACCTTAGGAAAAACTTAAAATATTATTTTATAATAAATTCATATTCAGATTATAATGGCACAAAACTTATTTATTTCTAGGATAAGGTGGGGATGGATCAAAATCCACTCAATAAATAGGTTTTAGACAGGTTTGGGTCACTATATTAACCTTATTTTTTGATTTAACTCTTAGTTAATTAGTTTGACATTTACCATGTCTCTTTGTATTTTTATATTATTTTGTAAATAAATTTACTATAAACTGAAAAGAGAACCCCAAGTGGTTCATTAATGACATACCTATCATCATATAAGTCCTTTTTTCAAAACTTAGATTATTTAGGAATATTATATCAATTAATAATATAATATTTGTTTTAAAAACTCCTTTATGCCAATTTTGACACTATTTAATAATTGATTTTGGTTAAAGTCATCAAAAATTTATTAATTCTAATGAAATTAATTTAATCAATCCTAACATGTCATATTAAGAAATAAAATTTGTGTATGGCATCAAAACATTATAATTATATTTATTTTAACATTTATAATACCAATTATTTGATTCTTTCATTAATAAAAAAAATACTACATCATCATTGTGTCATAAATAAATTTAATTATTCAATGTCTAAAAATTATAAATAAAATAACATTTTGCAGGAAATATTTTTAGCTTGCTAGTGAATGTTTATAGTAAAAAAGATAACATATATAACCCTATTTAAAAATTGTTTTTCTAAAAGATATATGCTTATGTCAATTTGGTATTTACTTTAACTTAATTAATATAAAGTGTCATTATCACTTTCAAGTGACTCCATGGGGTCCCAAAATCGACCCAAAGATTCCCATGGTCGGAAATGTATCAGAAAATAGGGTTAGGAAACGTGTTAGGATAATTTAATGTTATTATGATATTATTTTTTACCCTTATTTACCAGTTTTACCCTTTAACCATGGTAAATAAAATATTTACCGTAGTAATTATTCAAAATGTCTAAATATAAAAGTTACCAATTTACACAATTTGTACCTCCTGATTCTAAATATGGTATCCATTTCTCTAAATTCAAAATATAGAAGTGGCAGAAATTAATTTTAAATTAATTCCCGTTGTCAAAACAAAAAGTGTGTTTTTTAAGAAATAATAACTATCAAAAGATTGACACTTGTTTATGTCTCGTTTAAATGTGAAATTACATCCAAGGACCAACATTGTATTAAATGGTAAAAATATATTCTAAATATACTTTAAAACCACTCATAGTATAATTTATCACTATAAATTATTTTAATTAAAAAAGTTGTTTTTAATTAATGCATAGTATTTTTCACTATTCATCAAAAATTGGAAGTTCTTAGAAAAATACCAAAAATTCACACTAGGATAACACATGATATTATATTATTCAAAGAGAAGCATACCGTGGAAGCTTGGGGTGTTACATACACCTATTTATAATTCATCAGCCAGTCATCAGGCTCATCTGACTACATCTAAAGAAGCTCGCCAATCTAATATGGTGGCAACTGATAAGCAGGAACATACACCTATTTACAATCACCAATTCTGTCAGCAGCCTTTTCTGCTAATATTGAAGTAAATTTGTCAACCATACTTGAATAAGAATACACATCAGGAACATACACCTTCCAATGTTCATCAAGACTGCCAACAGTCTCGTTTGGTAGCACATGGAGAAGTCAGTCGGAAAGCTGCGATGAAAAATTTGGAGCAAACTCAACTCTCTGCCCCTATGCATAAGTACTAGAAGAATTCGCTGACAGGAAAAGAAGGATAGGAGTAGGAACATACACCTACTCTAGACACGGAATGGATGTATATTCCTATTCTGGAAGCTAAAGTCACCAAGCACATTCTAAAAATTGTGAAAGAGCAGAAGCAAATCCCTGCCCATATTCTGGAAGCCTGTCAAAACATTATAACAACTTCAGCAGCATCTCATGGAAGGAATCATAAATATATCCCTATCCGTGCAGTGACTCATCGACATATCACTCCATAACAGATACACACCTCTGTCCCAGTCCATGAGGGTTGTGGGGAATACTCCCCATGTCATATGGACAATCAAGTAAGGCACATACACCCGATTTGAATGGAGATAATCAGCCTAACCTGACCATTTATCCTAAGATGGCACATACACCTACCTATAATAACCAATTTCATCAAAATATGGTCTCCAAAGTGAGTAAGACAAAATCTAAGAAAAATTTATGTCCAGAACATTCGAGAAATCAAGTGCCAATATGTAATAAGGCCTTGCTCGATGCTGGAGTTCTTGAATCCCTCAGACAATTATCTGTTGCATCTCAAGATTCTACTCTTTCATTTTCAAATTATGGAAATAACAACAGTAATTCATAAGGTCTTCATCAGACACTTCCTCATGAAGGCTTGCTTCATGATAGTTCATTCGATCTCGATGTATTGTCTTCAGATGAGGGCCACGATAACCCTCTATGTGGCCAGAAGATCAAGGAGCAAAAGGTTTCATCTTTTGTTGTAACCCACCATGGTGGTCCTCTCCATGATGATGAATTTAGCTGTGAAAGTCCTCTCCACAGTAGTAATTCGCATTGTCTAGAAAATTCTTCAAAGGACAATGCAGTACCGAGAAGTCCCTCTTATCTTGAGGAACTTGAAAATGTGAAGCCAGTCATTCCTGATACTTTACCGCTAGCTGGTGAAATACATTATCAATCAGAAGATAGCCCGAGTTGTACGTCATTCTACTAACCACCCCTAGTTCATTCATCTTCTAATTTGATAAATGAATTCTCTACCAATATTTTTGAATCTGATGAAGCAACAAGGAAGAACCGTCTTTCTTCTAATCAGGTAGAATAATATTCATCGAATGATAAGGAGGAAGTGAGGAATATGATAAAACAAATGGAAAAAGGTGAAGTACCAGTCATGTTTTGGCCTTTGGATGACTCTCAGTATGATATTCTAGAAATGTTGACGGAAGATTGTGTTCATGATATTCATCTCAACATGTGGAAAACTATTTGTCACTAAAAAAAGAAAATATTATCTTATGATGAATATGAAAATAATGATAAGATAATATAAGGGTTACAATGCCAAATTGATTTGACATCTCTCTCAGTTTTCCCAATATCCAAAGGTTGAAAAGCAGCAGAGAGCCCATCAGCATACATGCTTTGGTGCACTAAAAAATTTGGACCAGTTAATTACCAATTCCCCATCTGGTATTCATATCAGGGGATGGGGTGTTCATGGTGCACTGCGATTCAATGTAATCTTCATTCAACAAAGCCCACCAAAAGTGGTCTCATGCAATGTTATTACCCATGGCCACCACAACCAATTGGTTTTGTGTGTAATCAAAGGGTTGCTCAGGAACATGCCTCAACTAGTTCTTCCCAAAGTTAGACATATAAAGAACAAGTTTTTGAATTACTTTTGCATAAAGAAAATGAGAATATTGAAAATGCTTCTCGTTTAGAGAATTCACATAATTAGGTGACAGAGGTGTTAGAAATCATGCAATGGTCATTTGAGCCTGGTGATTTGAGTGGATGTCGGATGATGCATCCGGCTAATTTCTGGACTAAAATCCGCAAAATCAGGAGATCTTTTAAGAATTTCTCAGATGTAGTAGCTCAAAAACCACCTTAACTTGCTAGGCTGGGGACTCTTTTAGCCCAATCCTTGGGATCAACAAATGGGATTCAAGGAGTTGAGCAGGGAAAGTAGGAACAACCCCAGTTCACCGGACTGGGGACTTTTTCAAATCCTTAATCTCTTCCTCAGTGAAAGTCAGTTTTCTCTCGGTTAGGGAAGAAGCCTCAAGAGGAATGCATAGCTGAATTATCATAAGATTCCCTCCAAATTATGGTTTATCAAGAAGTTCCTAAGGTATTAATTCAACAAAAGGTAATGTCTCATAAAGGACCCGGAATAAGACAGTATCGCAGAAATAACGATATAAGGGATGCAAGGCGTTATGCATCGATAAATGTCATCAATGCCATTGTCACTGATCCCCCAGAACATGAGGTTCACTCAGAGGAATCAAATGATGAAGTTCCTATTCATGAAGCTGTACACACAGAAATAAATGAAGGAGGTGTGCGTACCAGAAGCCAGAGGGCTGCCCATAGCCAAGATATTCCTTTGGGAAATGTCCTTCCATACTCCAGAAAGGCACATGCCAAGGAAAAGGGTAAAAGTCAAGTTATGTCCCACCCTACCTCTGGAGAAGGACAATAACTCTCATTAGAGGAAATTTTCACACAACAAGAGGAAAAAATTAAGGCATTAAGGAGATTGAATGCAGAACTACTTCATGGTAGTCTTCCATCTAAGCTTGTTGGAGTCAGTCAGTCAAGGGAATTTGTTGCAGTTTCTGGGATGGATAAAGAATATACTCCTTTACAAGTACACCCTCACAGGTCCAATCTTATGGGTCATGTGCAACAACAACAAGTAATGCTACCATCAGTTTCAGTACCAGTCACCACACCTGTCCAAACTTCAATTATTTGATGTGCTCAGGTCAAAGATCAACCATATGTTTCGCAAAAGTTAATAACTACCATTGAGTCATTAATAGCTCAGTTGGAAGTTATGTAGGGAAAATGTGCACAAGTTCAACCACAAAATAAATCTTACCCTGAATGGGTTGATGCAATTCCTCCCCCATCAAATTTTTCAAATACCACATTCCCAATTTTTAATGGTTCGAGAGACCCAGAACAACACTTAACAAAAAATTTTCTCGTTGTGATCCTATGATGGGAACTCCACAATAACAAGAAGTATTTAAGATAAGATGTTTTGTGCAGTCATTACAAGGGCCTGCTTTTGTCTGGTATACAAGTTTGCAGTCTCGGTCAATTACCGAATGGGAAGATCTCTGTCAACGATTCCTTCTTCAGTTTAGCTCAACATTACCAAAGATAACAATTTTTGATCTTACAAATTGCAAGAAAAGGGAAAATGAAAGAGTTTCAAATTTAATTGCTCGCTTGGAGGGATTAACATATTTTTTAAGCTTAACACTCCCTCAAGAAGATTTTTTGCCAATCTGTGTAGAAAATTTGTATCATGAATTACACACATCTTTGATTCCTGTGAAATACACACAAGGGTTTCGAGACCTTACATAAATCGATAAAATGATCGAAGATTATCTTATAGAGACTAAGGATAAAACTTGTGTAATTCCATCAGCTCTAGGAAAGAGAATGGGGAGAGCAGAGACTGCTATAGTTACACTTAAACAAGAACCTGTACCTACTTCTAATTCAAAACCTTCATCTTATTGAAGGGATCCACCTCCTGAGCATCAAAAAAAGAGGTCGTCTTGTCAAGATGATCAAAGAGATCAAAGACGGAAACAATTTGAGGAGTTAAAGAACATAGTTTATTCTTTCTGAAATGAACAAGTTCCTGGTTACTCCATTTCAGCTCTGGAAAATAATTTGGTTCAGTTGCCAAGGACAAAAAGGCCGAACAATGAAGGAGAGGAAGACCTTACCAACTATTGACCATTTCATCAGATGTTGGGGCATCCCATTCAGAAGTGTTTTGTCTTAAATGTCCTTCTGCAAAAGATGGTGGACTCGGGACAAGTAAAACTGAAAGGTTCTTTATCTTAGGTAGAATGTGTTACTGATACAAATCCAGAGGAAGAAGGTGAGTGACATGAAGTCAAAAGAAAAAATGTGCAGAAATATGATGATTGGATGGTCAGGAAAATGATCAACCAAACTCATGCCATTTTACAAATGCAATTGAAGAAATCAATGGTGCCTTATAGTATTTCTTCCATAGAAAAACTCCCTTCATCATAAATAAAATCCTCAAAGAGGCGGCATAATTTGAAGAGATAAGAGCAGTCAGAAGAAGATGAGATTGTGTCAAAGATTACGTTTTCTTTGACTCTAGAAGATTTTATTTCATCTACATCAAAAGGATAGGCACCGCCCCACCAAATGGCACAACCTGAAATGTTTCATCAGGAAGAGTCTTCATCAGATAAAGAGTTTATCTTTGGTTATGTTAACATGATTCACTTAACGGATCCATATACCAATCACAGTTTCGATCTTGATGAGCCTAAGTTCCCTGTATCAAACAAAGGAATTAGAAGGAGCTCCAGAGTTCTAGGATATATGGGAATACATGGATATTTCAGAAGCCATTATTCCAATCCTACCCCTTCTAGAACTGTATATACAGTAGAAACCCATGGAAAAGCCCTTCAGCGGGCTCAACAAGAACAAGAAAGTTCTTCCACACATGGCAGATTCAGTCCTGGCACAGTTATTTTGGAATATCGGTAAGAGGTTACACCTTCTTCCTCTCATTAAATAAATAGACCTAATCGGTCTAATCTTTCAAATCCAAGAGTATTTCCAACTCCTACCCCGATACAAGATTCATCTACTTCCAAAGAATCAACTTCTAAGGCACATGTGAACCCACATGTTCCTATTGGTAAACACATACCTTTGGACCAAAATTATGATGTCTTGAAAGATTTGGACCAAGTACCATCCAAGTTATCAATTCTGGATACCTTGAATCTATCAAAGGATCTTCGGGAGGCACTCATTGAGGCTTTGTAAAGTCCTCATAAATTAGAAACTGAAATTGCTACGGCTAAAGTCTACGATATAGATAATGATCCTACAGAATTCCATGCAGTGATATATTTTACAGATGAAGATGAAGATGATGTTGTGCATGTACATATTAGACCTTTGTATTTATATGGAAAGGTCAATGATGTCGACATCCGACGAGCATTCATTGATAATGGTTCAGGAGTCAACCTCATCCCTATTCGTACACATCGTCGATTGGGCCTCACCGAATCTGATTTATCTCCTTCTACTTTGATGTTTCAAGGATATGATAAAAATGAACAAGAACCTCTGGGCGAGATTAAACTCAGAACTCAGTTTGGAGACCTTGTATCCAATTCATATTTCATGGTTGTTCGTCATGACACAACTTTCAACATTTTTCTTGGAAGACCTTGGCTACATCAACATGTGACTATACTTTCATCATACCATCAATGTCTCAAAAATTGTTTCAATGGTCAAATTGGGACATTGTATGGTGATAAAGCCCTATTCAAAACATGTGAATCTCAATACATTGAGGCAGAATTCTATCACATGGAGGGAAAGGAGATATCTACGACAAAGGATGTTACCAAAATTAATGCTCCATATGGTTTGGAAAAGATTCCAGTAAACCCATTCATACATGTGAGTACAGATTATGTGTTTCCTATCAGTAAAATTGACAGGATAGACCAAAATCCGAATACTCTTATGGAAACTTCCATAATGTCAATTACAACAACCAAGTCAGAGATCATGGTAGAAATTGTTGATTTAGTAGGAAATGATGAAAGCTCAAATGGAGATGTCTTCATTTCATCCGTTGAAATCCAGAAATTCTATACTTCATTGACCAGGACAGAAGAAGTTATAGCCATGCTAGAGATGAAAGATGATGTCAATTTTCAATCCATCATCTCCTTTTTATTACCCAAGGAAGACCCTTCATCATTAATAGGGTCAGAAATGGTAGCCTTTTCTTTAAGATATTCAAATTTTAACTTCTCTCCTAATCATGGAGATTCTGCTTCATCATCTACTATGCAAGAAGAAACAAAAGAAGTAACACATATTGAAGAAGAAGAGGAAGATCTCATGTATGCTCCTCCAGCATTTGAAGAAGGTATCTCTACCACTGTGGATGAACTCATAGAAATAAATATGGGTACACAAGAAGATCCACGCCCCAATTTAATTAATGGGGTCATGAATCTTAAAGAGCATGAAATGCATATTTCATTTTTAAAGAAAACTAAAGATATATTTTCTTGGAACTATATAGAAATTCTAGGGCTTGATCCTGATTTTGCTACTCATCATTTGGGTTTTCCATAAGAACATCGAGGATTCAAGCAAGCCGCAAGTGGAATACACCCAAATTACACCTCCAAAATTGAAGCTGAAGTGGATAAGATTATCAAGGCTAACATAATCATAGAGGTTCAATATCCCAAATGGCTGGTTAATATTGTCCCTGTGAAAAATATGAATGGAAAAATTAGAGTTTTAATTGATTTCAGAGATCTTAATCGGCATTGTCCCAAGGATGATTTTCTAGTTCCAATCATATAACTCTTAATTGATGCAACAACTGGCTATGAAGAACTTTCCTTCATTGATGGATATTCTAGGTATAATCAAATCTGAATGGCTCCAGAAGATGAAGAATCTACAGCCTTTAAAGACCCTCAAGGTGTGTTTTTCTATCGAGTAATGCGCTTTGGCCTGAATAATGCAGGTGCAACATATCAACGTGCCATGCACCGTATCTTCAAACCCTCTTATGGGAAATTTGTTGAATGTTATGTGGACGATTTGGTGGTTAAATCCAGAAAATGTTCTAATCACTTGGCTGATTTGGAAATCATATTCCACAAACTTCAACAATACAATTTAAAGATGAACCCCTTGAAATGTGCTTTTGGGGTAACCTTAGGAAAATTTCTCGGCTTTTTTGTATGCCATCATGGTATCAAAGTTGATCCTGAGAAGAAACAATCAATCCTTGGTATGTCACCTCCTCAAAATCTGAAGTAATTGAGAGGACTTCAAAGACACATGGCCTATATTCGACGTTTCATCACCAATCTGATAGGAAAATGTTCACCCTTCACCAAATTAATGAAGATGGGAGTCACTTACCAGTGGACTGAATAATGTAAAGAAGCATTCAATATTCTCATAAATATATCTTGATTCCACCGGTATTAATGCCAACTGTTGAAGGAAGACCACTTATTCTTTATGTAACAGCTTTAGAGAGATCATTGGGTGCCTTCCTTGCCCAAACAAATGATGGTGGGAATGAAAACAACCTTTATTATCTCAGTCGGGCCATGCTTGAGGAAAAAACACGATATTCAAGTATTGAAAGGTGCTGCATAGAATTAATATATGTAGTTCGGAAATTGTGACACTACCTAAAACATCATGAGGTCCAATTGGTATCTCACAATAACCCGCTTAAATTTATCCTTAGTCATCCAATGCTTACGGGATGTCTGGAAAGGTGGAAAATTATTTTGCAGCAGTTTAATATCCATTATGTGTCTCAAAAGTCAATAAAGGGCCAATCTCTGGCTGATTTCTTTGCTAAAAACCCTTCAGTAGAAGATAAATCTTTAGATACTAAACTTCCTGATGAGGATGTCTTATCTATCTAAGATAATATTCAAACATGGGAAATGTACTTTGATGGTTCTTCTAGAAGTCCAACAGGGAAGAAAATGGAAGATCCTAAATTCAACAAGGTTGGGTTAGGAATTATACTTATTTCCCCAGAAAAAACAGTGATACCCTATTCCTTCTCATTTTTGGAAGGTGGTACAAACAATGAAGCAGAATATCAAGCTCTCATCACAAGATTGTAGTTGGCGCTTCAGGCACAGGTGAATCACTTAAAGGTTGAAGGTGATTCAGACTTGGTAATCAAACAAGTCAATGGGTTCTATCTGATCAGAAAAGAAGATTTAATATCATTGTATGATTACGTCAGAGAGTTAATGGTAGAATTTCCTTCGGAACCGACATTTTCTTATGTCCCGCGATCACAAAATTCTCAAGATGATGCACTAGCTAATGTAGCCACAGCTCAGGAAGATCCAAATCGGGATGAAACAATCATCATTATTGCCCACCGTCGTACAGTTTCTCCTTATGTTCAAATCATAATAGATGAAATCAATGAAATTAGTCCCATTTCTAAACCATATGGTCATACTATAGGGTGTATGACCCCTATTAGAGAATACCTTCTAAATGGAACACTCCCACCTGATAGAGTCGGGAAAGAACAATTCCAGTGACCTGTGGTCAATTTTTCCCTTTATGATATCCCAGATCACCTAGAAAAAATTCTCTACAAGAGAGGTTTTGATGAAATTATCTTCAGATGTATTGATGGTGAAGAGACAATGGGTGTCATGAAAGAAGTACATGCAGGATTCTGTGGTGCCCACCAGTCTGGACATAGACTGTCTAATCAAATTCGAATGCTTGGATACTTTTGGACTTCAATGATACAAGATTGTGTTGATTTCACTAAAAAGTATCATTCATGCCAAGTATATGCCAATTTCATTAATCAACCCCCAGAGTTTCTCCATACAACTAAATACTCATGGCCATTTTCCACATGGGGAATGGATGTAGTAGGACATTACCCTTCAGCTACATCCAAGCAGTTTAATTATATTCTTACTACTACTGACTTCGTTTCCAAATGGGAAGAGGCAGTACCTCTCAAAGAAGTTAGTTATAAAATCATTGTTAGCTTCATCAAGTCTAAAATCATTACCAGATTTGGTGTCCCTCATACCATATTGATGGAAAATGGCACCAAATTCTGTTCATTTGAGGTAAGCAAGTTGTATCAAGAATACAACATCAAATCCAACCATTCATCCCAATATCATGCAACGGCCAATGGCCAAATAGAAGCCTTAAATAACAATCTTTCAAACATACTACAAAAGATGGTGGATAAAGATAAGAAATCATGGCCTCATAAACCACTTCATGCTTTATGGGCTTATTGAACCACCACGTGCACTACTACGCGGTCATCTCCATATTCATTGGTATATGGAACAGAAGCAGTATTTCCCATTGAGCTTCAAATACCTTCGCTCAGAGTATCCATTTGTGATCATTCATCTATAGATGAAAAATATCAAAAGTGACTGGATGAATTAGAATGATTAGATGAAAAAAATATTGTGCACCTTCCACCACATGGAAATCTATCAGAATCGAATAGCATGAAATTTCAACAAAAAAGTTCATCTTCGTTCATTTATTCAAGGAGAATTGGTATTGGACCTCATAACTCTAATGATACCAGGAAAGAAACCTCCAAATATTGAGTCAAGGTTGGAAGGAACTTACTCAATACATAATGTCTACTCCAATGGAGATTATTCTTTAATCTCAATGGATGGAGAACTTATCACGACTCCAACCAATACCAGATTTATGAAGAAGTATTTTGTGTAACACAAATACATCTGTAGTCCTTACTGCAAGATTTTAAACTGTATGGTCCCTCTATCATCCAACATGATGTTAAACTATGTTCCATTGTCCAACATGACGTTAAAATTTGTCCCTTTTGTCCAACATAATGTTAAAATGTGAATCATTTGGGTTGTTGTAACCTCTTGTTTCTTACACTGAGCATGACTCACTTGAGCTTAGAGTCAACTTCAACCATAACACCCTCTCTGGGCCGCTAACCACACATATGTCCCAACATCATCTTCGGGTTGTCCTCAAGAACAACTGGATCACCAATTCATTCTTAATTGAACTACGTGGACTTTGATCCTTGCCTTCTAAGCTAGGTACGTAGGCAACCTCCCAAGGTTCAAGCCCAAAACCTACATCTTTACATTAGTTCACCTCCATCTCATATGATGTTGATCTGTGAAGCCCCCTTAAACCAATATATTCACATTGGTTCATCATCATCCTTTCTATATGACTTTAAACTATACAGTCCCCCATTTTCCTCACGAAAAGACATTAAACTACATAGAAATACATCTTAGCTACATGATGCTAAACTATGCAGCACCGGTCCATGCATATGACCCTAAAGTATTCATACTTTTGTCTTGTATGAAAATAAACTACCACAGTCTTTGACACCCTCACCTGAGAGGGAATCATTATTGAAATTTATCTCTAACCATGTCATATTCCATGGACTACGTGCATACATGGCAATGCCCGAACCTTTAATTTTGGGTCAAACTATCATTGCACTAAAGTCCCCTTTCACCCTTCACTTGTACGAACCAAATATGTACAGAGGGTATTTCAATAACTATGTATGGCTTGATTCCCATCCTTATGGGATACATAGGAACGTTTCAGTATCCCTCGAATCCAACCCCAAGTCTTTGGGCATAACCCCAAATTCAACTTTTAGTCCCTTGGATGAAAAGTCCCCCTGTGAAAACATGAATGTGGTATGAAAACCTTTGTCTTTATTCACATCACGTTTATAAAACACACAATGTGTATTCCTCATTATGGTCCGAGCTCTATGACCCTAGACTAAGATCTCCTACACTCTCGTCCCACATGACATTAAACTATATTTCACGAACTACATATGACTTGATTCTCATCCTTATGGGATACGTAGTGAAGTCCGGCATCTGAATTCAGGACCCAACCACAACATTATTATCGTTAGCATTGGTCAGTGTATCTCTTTCATGCATGGTAAAATGCCCATTTTGATGTGTCAAACTCCTAACCTTAAATACATAAAGATATCCATAACCCTTTTCATGAATTCTGGTCACAAAATGTCTGATACCTGGGAATTCTTTTGCCTGACCATGCAGCACGTGCCCTTATGCGGCCTTGCATAAGTAGTCTACATAATAGACATGTCATCCAAAAGATGCTATTATCTGACTATGCAGCCAATTCCCTTAAATGGCCCTGCATAATTCAAACCCCCTAACGGGTTTGTCAAATAGTGGTAACTTCATTATTGGGGGGAAAACCTCTTTTTTATTTATTGGTCTTAACGAAGATATGTAGGGATCTGCAAAAAATAGTCATCCTTAACATATTGGTCTCATATGTTTTTTCGTGATATGAAAGTATTCAAGTCTATAATTTATATCTCCCTTCCCTACGTTTGGGTCAGACCTTCACAGTAGTGACATTCATCCAATTCTTTGATAATCTCGATTGGGAATATCCTCTCCATATTCAAGTACCACTCTCCATACAACAGACTCTATTCTTTGTAAAATTTGAATTTCCATAAACTTCCACTGGCTTTTAGCAATAGAAAAGTAAAATTTCTGAGAGTTCTTTTTTCTGACTATGCAGCACGTGCCCCTAGGTGGCCTTTCAAAAGTATACTACATAATGGACCTGTTAGCCAAAAGATGCTACTATTTGACTATGCAGCCAATGCAATTATGTGGCCCTTTATAATTCAACCCCCTAACAGATTTGTTAAATAGTGGTAACTTCACTCTTAGGAAATACTTCCTCTAATGACTTTTAGCCCTTTTTTCATATCATTCCTTGGATTCAAAATATCTTAAGTCATAGTTTACATGTTTTCCCCCATACATGAATGTGGTAGTGTGTTTTTAGATAAATTATCCAGGAATTGAGTCAATTTTAATCCTTTCGGTCAAAGCTATCCGAACTTTAAATGTTAGCCTTTTTTTATAGTCCGACATACATGACTTTAAACTATAGGATTTATTGTTTCTTCTTTACCTCAGAGTCAAATCCTATTTCCTCTTTCCAGATCCAACTCTGAGGGGGGACTTTCATTGAAGTTCTGTTCTATCACAGAGTTCAAATACTGACAAAGCAGAAATACCTCAAGCAAAGAAGAGGGAAGATTCATCAAATATTGCAAAGGAATTAATGCCACTCTTAGGATTCCTTCCTAAAATCCTTTTTCTTAATTTACATTGGAGTTCATACATATGTAAGCCCCGCATTATTTCTTATGATTGCATCTTTCATGGCATAATCGTTAGTTTTTACTAATACCTCTTGTTTCTTACACTGAGCATGACTCACGTGAGCTTAGAGTGTAAATGTAATTATGAAATCTCTCTTTGAGCCATTAATCATGCATAAACCTCATACTTATTCACTCGAACTACTTGGGTTCTGATTCCTTTTCTAATAAGGATACGTAGGTATCCCATCTGCGGGTACGATCATAACTCTAAAATAAATCATGCCTTTCTGAATGATAATAAACTTCAAGTGCCCCACTAAGTGGATTTAAAACCAGTATGGTCATCATAATGACAAAGAGTGTTCTATATAATGTATTTAAGGACACCATTGACTAAGAATCACTAATTCATATGGATGATTCTCTATTGATGAAGAACCTCAAATACATATAAAATATTTTCTAAATCCCCTACATATCATTCATTGATTACAAGATCTAAAGGAAAAACTCATTTTCATTATTGGTAAATTAATAAGTATTCACGAACATAACTCAAATCTATAAGAGAGTCCCAAAGAAGACAATAATTCCCCCCAAAAATGTGTGATGAGTCTGACCTCCCATCCTCTAGTCCAATGAAAATTTCTATGTCTCATCAGTCCACAACTAATGGGCACCTACCTTTGGAATGTAGGTCCAAATGGATATAGAATCATTGGATGTTTCCGTTTCTATGAATAAAAACATTAGAAACCAATTGGAAAGTTTCAACCTTAAACAAACAAGGTCATCCTCAGTTACATAAGAAACAATGGTATCCTAAAATATGTTATTATAAGATAACTCAATAAGGGGTATGTGTTTCTCCCAAGAACACCTAAAGTCATGAAAACATGCATGATTATTTTCTTACAACTTATGAATCTTACGCTCTCTGTATCCGTCAATGTGTGGGTGATTGACCATGCTCAGAGGCACCTGTGTACCCAAGTCCTTCTACAAACCCTTCCAGAACTGAGATGTGATGAAAGCATCCCTATCAGATATGATAGATCATAGAGATCCTTGAAGATGTATGACCTCCCTAATGTATATCCTCCCTAACTTTTCTACCAAGAAGGTGTATCAAATTGGTAAAAATGGATTCACCTTCTTCAAATGATCAAATAAAACCAAAACTATATCATTTACATGAAGAAATATGTGTAAAATTGTCCTGGAATCCATAGATACATCATCCCATTTCCACTTGGTAAGGGAAAAAACTATAAAAGACCTTATGAAATCAGAGGTTCTTTCTTTCCCTGTTGACAGGTGGAACACCACATGATAAGACCACCTATCTCCCATTTTATACCAAGACACTCATAATTATGATGTTAGTCTTGAATCATCTTGGTGACACTGGGACGTACTACCCAAACTAAGGTATGAAATTCCAACATAGTATCCTCTTTTATGTTATATGGGACCCAAAAAAACATATAAAAATATAGGTTATCAGGCTCATGCCTAAACCAACCATAATAAGAATTTTCTTCTGAGATACTTTCCCTTATGACTAGGCTCTCAATATTAGATAGTTTCCTCATTCTCACATATCCCATAGGGTTAGAGGACAATGTTAAAGATGAGAGGTTATACTTCCCACAATCCTCTTGAACTTCAATATGAATCTCCAAAAACAAGGCCATGAGATACCACACACCACTGGCCTACTGAACTACTTGTATTTGAGTCTTCCATCTCAAAGCATCAACTATAGAATTGCCTTTTCTAATCATGTAGGAAAGCTCGATATCAAAGGATTTTAAATACTTAACCCATATACGTAGTCTAAAATTATAATCTTGTTGTGTAAATATGTACTTTTGGATTTTTTTATCAATGAATACCACAAAATTATCTCTACGTAGATAATGCCTCTAACAATGTAAATTGTGAACTATAGCAGTTAGTGCAATGTCTAGCATTGTGTAATTCAAATCATGAGGCCTCAACTAACGAGACATGTATGTAATTAATCACTCATCCTATAACAAAACTAATCCTATTCCAATTCCTGATGTGTCATAATAGATAATATAGCTACTTCCATGCTTCAGTAGAATTAGGATCATTGCGGAATTCAATATTCCCTTAAACTATTGAAATCCTTCTTCAAAAGCATCTGACCATATTAATTTCACAAACTTATTAGTCAAGCCATTATGAGGCACTTCTAGGCATGATAAATCATGGATTAATAATATGTAATATCTAACGAGGCCAAAGAAATTATGTATGTCAAATATATTATTGGAATGATCCTAATAAACCATAACTCTCACATTCTCTGGGTCTACTAATACTCCTAACTTAGAGACGATATGCCCAAGGAAGTGAACTTGGTCAATCCCAAAGTGGAATTTACTTAGTTTAGCATAAAGTTGGTGATAACTTATCATATTTATCATGATATCCAGATTTTTTACATGGGAATGTCGAGAAATATAATACACTAAGATGTCATCCAAAAAAGAGAGCGACTAATGAATCCTAGTACATGCGAAAAACTTGATTCATAAAGGCCATGAAAACTAAAGGTGCATTCATGAGACTGAAATTATTAAATAGGTACTCATAAAGACTAGAACTACTCCTGAACGATGTATGGGGTATGTATGATGAAATCACATGCACTTTATGATATCCCAACCTTGATCCAATCATTGAAAACACCATCTCTCCTCGGATCTGATCAAGAGGTCATCTATTCAAGGTAGTGGATGTCAATTATTTACTATAAGGAAATTCAACCACTGGTAAACCATGAGAATCTTGAGGGTACCTCTCACCATCATGGAAAAAATAATCAGTAAATCCCATTAAGAATTGATTGGGCATATAAATCCTTCAGCCTCTATATCTTCAATCTATTTCTCGATATCTAGATGCTCTATAGGTGCCATCCTATAAAGAGTAATGGGCACTGGTGTCATTTCTAGCATTAGATAAATGGTGAAATCTCTCTCTCTCACTAAAGGTATCCCATAAAGGTTTTAAGGGAAGTATTCCCTGAAAAAATTCACCATGGGAGGGAAAATAGTGGGTCATAACCCCCAATAATCAAAGAAGAGACATGAAATATGAGTTGTCACTCTACCAGACACCTAATGATTATGTCCTTATTCAGACACATGAAAATTATATTCTCTCATATAAACATACCTACCACCCTATGGTGATGTAAATTTCACCCTATGGCCTCTTTAGAGACTCTACAATTGTATCTTCTTCTGTGAAAACTTCCCTCATGGAGGTTTCCTTAGAGGCATATGGTTCTTATCTATTTCAAATCTATGGTGGGGTATGGTGGAACTGTGGTGTGGATGATGGATTTTTTAGAGATATGGATACAAAGATTGTGTTATTCAGTGGTGGATTGATTCTCAGTGGGTGTGCTTCTTGTAGAACCATCATGGAAGGCTTGGCGAAGGCGATTATAATGCCTCAGCTGGATGGTGATGGATGTTCAAATCTGGTCTAGATATTTTAAAAACCCATATCTAGTTAGAATGGTTGTTCTGGATGGTGTCTTTTCAAAGGGAAGCGGTGGGCAGAGTGGATGGTGGTGTTAGGAAAGGAGGATGGTGATGGTGGTGGCGACTAAAGCAGTGAGGACTCTTATCATGGAGGTCTGGACAATAGAGGTTAGTCTCAGCAGCATTCCCCAGTTAGCAGATTGGCACCAGCCACTTCTAGAGTGTCATGGGGATTTGGTTTTTCTTTTGTTTTACTTGGTCCACTGGGCCTTTGGGTAGTGTTTCATTTGTAATGGACTTGGTTCCATTGGGATTTTAGCTACTTGAATCTTTGGTTACGTGCCTCTGATTGGGATTTGTCCCTCTGAGCTCTTGGGCCACCGTATATTTATTACTATGTGTATCTGACCCTATGGTCTTATAATGGATCTTCCTTTATGCTATTACAATGGGAATCCTTCTTTTGTTTTCTTTTTAAATAAAGTATATTTCCACCAAACTTTTCAGTTTGATGACAAAATTCAATATGGGATTGATAGGGAACTAACTAGTCCATCATGATAATTACATCAAACCATATCATGTCAAGGATGAAGGGAATCCCTATGAAGAGATATCCTCATATATTCATGAGACAGTCCTTAGTATGTTGAATATTCTCTGGTCTGATACCTAATAGTGTATTCAGTGTCATGACACCAATGTAAAATTCTATCTTGAGGCTCGAAATCTTCACAATCATCTCATATATAAAAGAATATGATGCACCTATTTCAAATAAAGAAGACAATAAAGTATAGTCTAATAGAATAATACCTCAAATAGTATAAGTTCAACCACTTTTCTCCTCTAGCAAACATTATACTTTATGTAACTAGCCCGTATTGTGACCTTGAGTCATAGCCTGATTGCCTAGAGCAATCCCACACTATTTGTTCATGGAATCATGAGATTGACTACCTTTTCCTTGACCACCACCTTAGTCTAAGTGGCCAGTGGTATTCCAGCTACCTACCTGGAGAGATACTATAGGCCCCTCTTTGGAATGTTTGGTAGTTATAGATCCCCACTTTCTAGGTAAAAATTGAAAAGTCCCGAAGAAGCATTGGATATGCTACATCCTTCCATAGCCTCTATATTACAATGGATCCTGCATACACTAAGGATTCATATGTCTTTTTTTATATATTGATGACATATCAAGACTATGTCAATTATTGGAATCTGACTACCGCTACACTAGCAAGAAACCTCGAACTATCACTTCTGTCCACTTGAAGAAACACTGAAAGATCTAGGTGAAGAACCTCCCTAGTTTCCACCTTCATTATCCCTCAAATTTCACTCTATAATTAGGGCCTAGAAAACTATCTAAAAAATTGTGTTCAACCAGGATATATTGACCTGTGATCAAACAGAATATAAAATCCAATCCTCGAATATCCTGGTGATCATAATAACATCACACACCAAATTCATTGTGAAACTCAACAACTAAGTAAAATGAATAGAATATTCCCTAACATTCATGGATCCCAACTAGTGTTTCATAAACTCTCTAGCCCCATAATCCCTTAGAGTCCAAGTAAAGAAGTTTTCTTAAAAAACATTTGGAATTTGACATAGATCATATCACAATGTTGGTCTACCTGGGTAATAACATCCCACCATCGCTTGGAAGAATCAGATCATATATAAGTTGAAATCTTGATCCTATCTTCTGGAGATATCTCCAGATGCTAAAATATAGAAATCATGGCCTCTTTCCATCACTCTTCATCACGAGTTCCACCATATCCTAAAAAGGTGGGAGGATTATATCGCTGAAACTCTCAAGTAAACTCTTCCAAAGTGGGGATGGGTCAAGTTGCATCTTGAATAGATTTCATTAGACAGAAAAATCTTTCTCAAAACTGGGCGTTAGTTCCCATATCATGAAAAAATATGGTTCCATAGGTGTCACTATAGGAGGGATCATTGGTGGATCAAGGACTACCAACTCCAGTGCATGGTTGTCACCACCTTCTTGGAATATGACTCGAGGTTGTTGTGGCAGCATGATTCTACAATTCCAATTCTCTCTTCATAAGATAACATAATAGTTGAAAATAATTATAGATAGGTAACTAGTATAGGTACACAATCTTCCTATGGATAATATCACACCTCTCCACCTACTCCAAAAGAACACTCTAGGTGATAAGAAAAGACCATAATAGGCCATAAAGATGTAAGAGACACCCAAATACACACTACTAAGTCCGAGTTTGGGTATAGCTCTCATATCATAGTTGGGGTTCCATTATATAGAGTTTTTATTGCAATTTATAGGGGAAAACACTTTACTTTTCTATTAGAATCCCATTTAGTTGTAAAATTTTTAATTTAGAAGTATACTTTCATTCATATGAGTTCTTAATCTTTGTATGAATATATATATATATATATGTATAGATATATCACAGTCTTGAACCAGTGGGTATAGAACACACAGTGTAGTATTATTTTTTAATTACGTTGGCATCACCAATCTATGCAGGAAAAACCATTTAGATTGATTTGGGAAATTTAATTAATCTAATTATATTTTCTCCCTATAAGAAATTACATCACATTAATGTATACAATAATTAGGAACTAGCTATATGTGACAGGAAAGTGCATATGAAATGTAAACACAGCCTGTCAAAATGCATTTCATACTAGTCCTGAAGTGTTTATAATGAGGCATGTAATAAATGCCCTCATTTGATTAGGACCAAAGTAAAATAAATATCATTATAATATATCCATTAATAATATCATAACAATTCATGTGTCTGACAACCCTTATTTTTATAAAACAATAATTCATGATTTATTACATAGGATTACACTTAATACAACCACGGATATAAATAATTATAATATATTTTAGAATTAGGTACATTACATAAAAACATAAAACATGGAATACATCATCTTTATTAGAAACATCCTTAACATGCTCGTACTTAAAACTGCATGGGATAACCTAAGGACATACATAAGAAATGGGTGTGATATAATGTCCAGTAAGGGAATAATCATGAAAAAATATGGAGACAGAAATGCATGTTAAAAAATATTCATATCAACAAGGAATAAAAGGAGTGATAATTATAAACATGAATAATAAGACATTATATAGAAATATTACATATATGAAACATTGAAAATATGGAAGCATCTTAAAACACTACATCATATACAGTGGTCATGGATAACTATCGATACCTCATGATGGAAAATGTCTTGTGATGGACTAGGTTCAATCCCTAAGACCTTTAATGATGTCTCATGAGACTAAAACATTACCCAATGCATTGGAGTGATATATAATTCGAGGCACATGCGTCACTTTCTTTTCATTATCATGCTTATGTGTACCACATATATCATAGAACATGGAATAATTTATCATTAAATTTTATTCCATGATAAAGGAGTGTGTATTAAATAAATGTAATTTCTTGATAAAATAAGTATAATTGTATAATTTTGAACACCCTTGGTAGGAGATGGGTATGGTATTCACTACACAATTATTTTGGCATGGAAAATCATGGTGAAATTTCGGTTGCATAACGACATCACTTAAAGATTAATAAAATGTGTTGATGATAGTGAAATGGAAATATCATCATTTGTAAATCAAATGGACAATAATATGGACATGGAAAAACATATCCTAACATTAGGAATTGGAAATAAAAGGAATACTAGAATGATAAATCTTGAATAAATAGGAGAAGGATAGGATCAATTACCTTGAGATTGCGACTCTAAATGCTTGGGAGGAGTTTCTTGCGATCTTGGGGGCACATTTGGAGGACTATAGAGAGGTTATGGAAGTGTAAGAACATGATACAAATATTTTTAGTGAAGATAAATGGGACCTTTGGTGGTTCTATATAGGAAAAGAATGGAAAATTCTTTATCAATCTGAAACTTAGGTTTTGGACTCTATTTAATAAAATAACCAAAACCACAAACAATCCCATGGTTTCTTCCGAAGGGGAGTGGTTTTTATTATTTTATAAGGAAAATGGATGGAATTATTAAAATATTACCCTTGGTTATGGAGGTGATTCATACTCTTAATAGAATGATTTTAAAACCTAAAAATATATTATAAGTTTTGGAAGATTCATAAAGGATTTATAAAATTAATAAAAGAAACATAAAATCAAATTATTTTAAAATTAAAGCATATATTTGGTTTCAGATACCATTTTTAGTATTTATTATATCACTTTTGGGTTATTTGAATGTCATTATATACACCATATATTTATACAATATTTAATTTTTACCCAAAAATTTGTCTGTCATAGAAAATTATAAAAATTAACCATTATATAATTTCAACATCATGATTCCAAAAATAATATTCATTTTTTCTAAATAATTATCTAAATATGTGAATTTTCACGTTTTAAATAAGAATTGATATTTATTGATAAATGCTGGGTTTTTTGACAATAACTGTTTTCATACCCTTATAAAAATCAATTTCGCTTCATAAAAATTATATAATCATTTATTTTTAATCAAAATAATTAAAAAAAATTATTAAAAAAAATTATTAAAAAAAAATTATTTCAAAAATCCATTAATTCATGAAAACAATTCCTTAATTGAATTTGAATATTACGAGATTTTTTTGTTTTATTATATAAAAATAAAAAACAAGTATAAAATAATAATAATAAAATAAAAATATATTCATTATTTTATAAAATATAAATATTCATATTATTAGGTTCTTGATACATATCTCTTTAATATTTCCGAAAATGACCTAATAGTAAGGTGCACGACGGTGAGGGTTTCATGGTGTGGTTTGACATAAATGGTTTGGTCCATGATCTTGATGAGATTAAACTTATCACTAAAACATATGAGCAAAAATTTGTTTCATCACCTCATCCGATTCCCACATTTCTTCTTAAAACCTTTGGTTTCTCCACACCACTTTGACTAGGTTCATTTTCTTATTTCATAGTACATTGTCCCTATGATCTAATATCTTCACTGATTGCTCCTCATATGAGAGATCATTCTCCATTGGTACCACCTATGGATTGGGTTCATGTGAGGTTTCTGTTATGTACTTCCTCAAGAGGGATACATGGAATACATCAGGTACTTGATATAGGTTAGATGGGAGTGCAATTTGATAGTCCAGCACTCCAATGTGATCAAGGATCTCAATGGGACCTATGTATCTTGAACTAAGTTTTCCCTTCTTCCAAATATCATGACTTTATTTCATAGAGATATGTATAGGAACACTATGTTTCTTACCTCAAAATATGGGTATTATAAAAAATTGTCAATATAGATTTTTTTTCAACTTTGAGTAGCCTTGATGTCATTTTTAATGGTATTGACCTTTTACACTATTTAATAAACCATTTCAAGACCCATAAGTTTGCGTTCCCCAGCTTCATCCCAACATGAGGGTGTTCTGCACCTCTTCCAATAAAGGGATTCATAAGGATACATTTGGATTATTGAGTGTAAACTATAATTGTATGAGAACTTGACCAGATAAAGATGTTGGTACCATCCTCCCTTGAAGACAATTGTGAATTCTCTCAACATTTCCTCATGTTTCTGGATAGACCACTCAGACTGGACATCACTTTGAGGGTGATAAGCCATGCTGATGTTTAACATGGCATTTAGAGATTTTTGAAAACAATTTGAGAACATATAGGTAAGTCATGGATCTAAATCAGATATTATTGATAGTGTTGTTCCATTATGCCTTACCAATTCTCTAATGTATATCCCTGAAATTTGATCGAGTGAGAATTACTCTTGAATTGTAATGAAGAGAGAAGTCTTTGTATGATGATTCACCATAGTTTAGATAATAATATTTCCTCTTTATGTCTTGTTAACACAAGTGGAAAGGTATATGGTGATGTTTTCCCATTTCCATGTAGGTATGGGTAATAGTTACATCATCCAATTGTATTTTTTCCTTTCTTTTTTCACTTGATATCATACAAGACATCTTTATGCATACTCTGTGATATTCGTGTTCATATTTCCCCAACAATAGTTCTCCTAGAGATATCAATACATATTTGTGCTTCCTAGGTGGATGGGGAAGGATGATCTATGAGCATAATCCAAAAAATCCTTATTTAACTTATGATTTTATGGTACACACCGTCATGACCTAAATCTCTCATCTTGTTCTTCATTAACATTGAAACACGAGGATTTCCCTTTTCTAATAGATATGTTTTTCTAAATTCCTACATCATCTCTTTGATAATCCTTTATCTCATCTAAAAGGGATGCTTGAACAATAATTAATGAAAGGATTGGTGATGTTCCTTCCTGTATGATTCCCATGTCCATCATTTTTAAGTCTAATAAGATTTTATCCTTCTTAATTCTCATAAATGATAAATTTATTAGATCCTTTCTTCTTAGAGCATATTCGACTTTATTTTCTTTTCTAGTTTGGTAGTGGATTGAGCAGCATAGTCTTGAATCATCTTTAACCATCATCATTAGTGAATATTCAGATCTTTTTGTGTGAATATATACTTCAGGCTCCTGTGATCCATATATATGTTACACTTCTACCCAAATAGATAATACCTATAGATTTCCAATGAAAAGATCTCCACAACCAACTCTTAATCATGTGTTTGGTGGTTCTATTCATGAAATATCAATTTCATTGAATCATATGCAATGAAATTTTCATTATTCATTGAAACACATCCCAATCCTATCTTTAATGAATCACGAAATACTATGAAAAGTCATCCACCTTTGGGTAGTGTAACTATAGGTACAATGATAAGAATCTTTTTCAACTCCTTGAAGCCATCTTAACAATAATTGTTCTAAATGAACATTAATCCCTTCCTAGTTACCTTCATTAGATGGTTTGATAATCTCATGAAATTTATAAAAAAAATCAATTATATTTCCCATATAATCCAAGTAAACTATAGATATATATCATAGATGTTGGACTTGCCCATACTTGAATTGAATGTATCTTTTAAGGGACCAAAAATATCACATTCCTTGTGATAATTTTCCCCAAGAATTATACTTCAACCAAAAATCACAATTTCTATACTTTCCATAATGAAACTCTTTTTGTAAAGTCTTTATAATAGTGCTCAAATGCTCCCCATGATCCTCCTTGATTTTAGAGTATATTAGAATATCATCTATAGAGACTACCAAATATTTGTAGAGGTAATCTCTAAAGAATATATTTATCAAGTCTGTAAATATTTATGGAGCATTTGTGAGTCCAAATGGGATTAAAAGGAACCAATAGTTCCCTTACCTTGTATAGAAATAAGTCTTGGGGATATCCTCCTTATTCACCATCACTTGATAATATCCTGATTGCAGATCCTCCTTGGAGAATTATTTTACTCTGCATAACTAATAGAAAAAATTTTCAAGACATGTAAGAGGAGACTTATTATTGATCTTGATCTTGTGTAGATCACAGTAATCTACGAAAAGACACATTGACCCATCCTTCTTCTTGACAAATAGAACCAGTTCCCCCTATGGTGAAGCTATTGGGAATATAAACCCTTTATCTAGATTATTTTGTACTTGTTTCTTTAACTACTAACGTTACACAATATCCATTCTATACAAAGTCTTGTATAATGGTAATACCCCAATTATATGATTGATTTGAAATTTAACATCTTGTCTAGGATAAAGAATAGGGAATTACTAGGGAAATACAATAGCGTATTCCCTCACAATTGGTAGGTCTTCAAGGATGATCCTTTCCTTAGACTCAATAATTTGAGCTAGATATTCTTTCTTAAAGAGAAATAATATACATTATTGAGGTATTGGTTCTAAATATGATTTATCCATCCCCTTTAATTTGAATAGAATCATAGGATAATTAATGATACAGAGAGTGATTTCCCTCTAACAGAAATTTATGTTGGGTATATATACAGAAATCCAATCCATACCCAAAAATTGAATCAAATTCCACTAAAGAGAGTATGAAAATTTTCACTAGTAAGTTCATCCCCAAAGTTTTGACAAGGGAGGAGTTATATATTTGGGATTTAATAATTTCCCTGTTTTTCATTTTCACCAACATATCAACTACCATGCTTTGTATTGGTGTTTTAATAGTTACACTAAACTTTTGAGACAAGAATGAATTCATTGAACTAGAATCAAAAGGTACATTTTATATTCTTTAATGAATAACCAGTATACCTGTAACCACTTCATTTTCGAGATTCACTTCAGTTGTTGCGATGAAAAATCACTCCCTTGCTACCTTTGGTGTTGTTGGTTGTCTTTGAAAACCCTTGGATTTTTTCATTGGCTTTCACGGTGCCTTCGTTCCTTGTAGTTGAAGCAATGAACAATGCATCGATGATTGAGCAGAGCATTCCATTCCTCCATCACATTAGTGGGGTTCTCCCATTTGAAATCTCTATCTTGGTTTCTTTCCTTCCCACACCTAAAGCATTTCCTCACCCCATTGGGAAATTTACTAGGTATTTGTTTTTGCATCTTTGACAAGTGGAATGTTGAAATTTATTATCACCGTTATATTTATGCATCATAACACCAGAATTAAACTCAACTTTACTAATCTTATCCCCATGATTCCCTTGAGATTCAATTATCACCATTTCAAATTTGAGGGCACTTTGAACAATTTCCTCATAGATATTGAATTCTTGGATCACCAAGTCTTTTCAAATACTAGGTTTTATCCCACAAATGAAATGGTCAACCTTGAATTAGGTGGTAAAGACAAACCCAGAGGCATATCATGAAAGTCTAGGGAATTTTACCTTATTCACCATAATAGATTCGTTTTCTTTTTTATTGCGGGATAGGAAATCCCTTTCCATTTCATGTCAGATAATATGAGTTAAATATTTATCAAAAAACATTTTCTGGAATTCCTTCCACCCCATCATTTCAAAATATTCCACATGCTTTATATTCCTGATCAATGTCCACTACTGACCAGATTCTCCCACCATATGATAAATATCAAGTTGAATCTTATCTCACTCATAAAATTGAATAATTGAGAAGATCTTCTCAATGGAGTTGATCCATTATTCTAAAATTAAGGTATTTGATGATCCATTTAATGTTGGAGGCATTTTTCACATAAAGGTATCAATTGAAATGAGATCATTCTTAGGGGGATTTGACTGATCCTTCTAATTAAGGTTTCCATTCAAAAACTAAGCCATCTAAGAGAGTATCATAAAAAATTTCTCTATTCCCACTCCCATAAGATTGGGCATCTCATTGGGGAAGTCATAACATTGCCCTTCACATTGGTTGTTTACCTAAATCATCATATTTTTGATCATTGGATAGAATAAAGGAAAAATAGGGATGATTATTTTTAAACTATTAAACATATAAATGAGAATCCAATGACATTAAAGGGATAACTTATAAATTACATATATTACCTTAACTTATGAATCTATCAGCTTCAATCTATGTTATCCCTGAAGTATTTCATAATATAGACTCTTAGGGGAATTTTTTATTCCCTTAATAATGGTTAATAATGAGATTATTAATTTACCAAATAATATCTCCTGGGAGTGATAAACCATGTGTGCACCAATCCCCATTTTCATTGACTAGTTCCTGGTCGATTCTATCTCAACATTGTGTTTTTGGGTTTTACCACTATGTACATCTATTACATAGCCATATAAACATTAAGTATCCATAAATGGATGTATTTTCTTGATAAAACAATTACACTATACTTTAAAAAAAATTAGGTATATTTTCTTATACTTAGTTTGATCTCTAAGGAGTTCTCTAGAGTTTTTCCTTTGATACCAACTATGAAAACCCTTATTTTTATTACACATTTGTTCATGATTTTTTACATAATATTACACATAAAGGAACCCGTAATATTGATAAGTATAGCGTATTCTAGAATTAAGTACATTAAATAAAAACATAAAAAAGTAAATACATCTTCTTATTTGAAAACATCCTCAACATGATCATACTTAAAACTACATGGGATAACCTGGGGACATACCTACAAAAATAGTGATCTTTAAAGCCTAGTAATGGAATAAACGTGACAAAACATGAAGAAATTAATAAATTTTAGAAGATAAGAATATAAACATGGAATAAAAGGAGTGATAATCCTAAACATTAATAATAAGACATGATATAACAGGATAACATAATGCAACATTAGAAATGTGGAAACAACTTAAAAACTTCCTTATAAAAAATATCAAGGAAATATACCATGCAATAATGTAGGAAAACGTCCCATGATTGATATAGGATCACTCCTTAATCCCTTTAATGATGTATCATGTGGCCCAAACATTACCCAATGCATTAGATCACAATATAATTCTGAGCACACCCATAACTTTCTTTTAATTTTCATGATTAAGTGTACCACATAGATCATAAAACATGGGATCATTTATCATTATATTTTAATTCAAGATATTGTAGTTTGGAATAAATAAATTTAATTCCTCAACAAAATAATTATAAGTGTATGAATGTGAACACCATGGATTGGAAATGGGTATGGTTTTCACAAAACAATTGTTGGGCATGAAAAATCATGGTGACGGTATTGGAAATATAAGGCATAAGATAATGAAAAAACTTTAATAAAGAGTAGAAGGAGAGGATCCCTTACCATGAGAGTGTGACTCCGATTGATTAGGATGATATTATTCAGAGCTTTGTGGAACCTTGGAATGACTATATAGTGGGTATGGAAGAATAATGATGTGATCCAAGGATTTTGAATGAGGAGAAATGGGAGCTTGGGTGGGTTTATATTGTAAGGGAGTGGGGAATTATTTATCATTTCTGAAAAATAGTTTTTGGGCTCTATATAATAAAATAACCAAACCCAAAAAACTTCCCATGGTTTCTAAAAAAGGGGGTTTGTTTGAATTATTTTATAATTCTTGGGGACTATCTTATTTAAATATTACCCTTGACGACTTCGACGTGATTCATACTCTTAAGGAAATGAATTTGAAACCTTAAAATATATTATAGGTTTTGAGGATTCATAAAGGATTTATAAAAATAATCAAATAAAATTAAAATCACATTATTTCAAAGGGAAATCATATATTGGGAGGTGGATATCATTTACTGTATTTATTACATCACTTTTGGGTTATTATGATATCATAATACACATCATATATTTATACAGTATTTAATTTTTACCCAAAAATTCTAATGTATTAGAAAATCATGGAAACATAACTTTTGGAAATTTCAATGTTATGATTCAAAAGATAATATTTCTTTTATCTAAATAATTTTTTAAATATGTGAATTTTTACTTTTAAAATAATAATCAATATATATTAAGAAATGTTGGGTTTTTTTGACAATCATAGTTTTCAAACCCTTATAAATATTCCATTTCACTTCATAAAAATTATTTGACCATTTATATTTAACAAAGATTATTTAATAATGATATTTTATTAAAAAAATATTTATTCCAAAAAAGAATTAATTAATGAAAATAAAATTTTTAATTGAATTTGAATATCACCTAGGAATACATTTTCTTGTTTTATTATATAAAAATAAAAATAATTTACTAATTAACATTAATAAAATAAAAATATATTCAATATTATATATAATATAAATATTAATATTGTAAAGTACTTGATACATATCCCATTAATACACTATAAAATTCCCTAAGAGTAATGTTCATGATGGTGAGACTTTCATGTGGTGGTTCAACATACATGGTTTGAGCAGTGATCTCATTGAGATTGAACTTCTCTCATAATTATTTTTTCTCATGCTTAAGTTGTTGGATATCAAATCATAATTGATTAAAGTAAAATAACAATAATTATATATCTCTTGGAATGTATGATAAATGGGATTCATAGGGTATGATCTAACTTGCTGGGGCCATCACTTCTTTTGTTTGTGTCAATTGGATTTCTTAAATTTCTATATTTATACTAATCATATGATTACTATTCAATGACTGTATTATAAATGGATATGATTCTTAAAAAAAATTATATTTTAAAGGATATAATAAATCAAAATAAGTGTATAACTTTTTGATATCCATAATAAATGATAATGAATTTAGTTAAACCACAAAGGGAATTTTATTTATAAAATTTTGGGTCGTCACAATGTGTGTAACCCAATGGTGATGTCATATCAACTATAATAGGTGAAATTAAAAAAGATTAATAACCCATACCAAGTAATTTGATTTTACCATATATATAGGTTCACTACTCCTAGGGAGATGCTAATTTCCAAATTCTATTACATCATAGTCTCATGTCTAATACCCAAAAAGTAAGACAAATGGAAAAAGAAACATTCCCTAATACAAAGTTGTAACATCCTGACTCAAGATCCACTTAATAGGTTCCTTGATTTAGTGGTCCACATGTCCTCAATCACACCTCCCCATACAAAAGAGGTTGCTAACTAGAAGGAAGGGTCTAAGATGGTATAGTGGGGAGACAATACCCTCATATTATATTGGTACAACAGAGATGTTAAATAAACAGAAAATAGTGGAAGTAGTAATAAATTGATGGAACAATGGAAAGAAAATACAAAAAAAACCATGGAATCATTAATATTCATAAAACTATAATAATAATAATCAAAATATACAAGGCCGAGTCATATTCAATAATGTCATATTATTGGAATAATGATATACAAAAAGGGAAACAAGGTACAGACATATGCATCATGCTATACAAAAACATAAAAAGTCCAGAAGACTGATCCACTATAATCATGAGCAGATGATCATTCCTCCACTCTCATGTTCCTTGATAAAGGTAAAATTAATCAAGCATCAGTAGTAGGGTGCTTTACCTTAACCATACCTATAGACATGTAATCTACTGAGGTACCAAAGGCAACCCGAGTAGGGTGTAAGATAAAATAACAATGGGCAACCACCAATGGTGTCTAGAAATAATCCAAATATCATGCATAAATAAAATTGTAAAATTATATAGAATGATAAATAATATTGACTAATAAATACCACTCAAATTAGTTTCCCTAAGGACACCTGACATACTCTAATTTCTTGGGCGTAAGCCATAATATGTCTGATTCGTGTGACACACACACACACACACACACACATATATATATATATAATAATATATATATATACAGCTATATACAGTATACATGTATATTTTCTAAGTACGTGAGGATATCATTATAAATATACAAGGATACTAGGTACTAGTTGGACCTGGGGTGTAAGTCAAGCATCCATAGCTAGTCTAACGGGCCTATAATCTTAAGAAAAAGGTACAAGACCATAAACACATAATGAATGCAATATGTTATTCTCAACACTCTATATAGGTGGGGTGAGATGGCATGACCAACAACTAATGCAAGGGATCATGGAAAATCATTCCCATCATCTAGATTCAAGTATAACATTGAGAGACATCATTATCAACACCTGATGTATGGGAGAGTGAAACATCATTCTCAACAAGCCCCTTAAACATCAACAAAAACACATTATAATGGAATACTCAAAATTATCATTATAACCCGGGGGATTACCTCATAAGAATCATAGTCATCAAATCCCAATATATAAATGGGTGTCACCGTTAATATAATTCAAAAATAAAAGCATGAATATTTTTTCATGGTATTTTCACCCATTATCTCTCATTTTAAAACAATCTATTAAATTAATCTTGTAAAAAAATTTATAATCAAGAAAAACCACGAATAGAGTTAGTGATTTGAACAACTAGTCAATTATACAATGAGGTAAATTATATTTACAAGACAACATGAACAATTACATGGTGTTTGGTCCATTTAAAAATTATATATAAAGAATAATATCATTCAGAACACCCAAAGGGGAGGCTATGATTGTGGTTTCCATCCTCTAAACACTTAGTAATGGTCTACAAGATTGTAACATCTTGTGTATATCAATTTGGAAAGGAATAACACATTTAAGGTGATGTGTGGAAATGGACAGTGTGAAACACAACGACAGAGCTATAAATCACGAATTTTAGGTAAAGAAAATAGAACACATATCTTAAGGACATAGATGAATCCTCATCCAATATCAGCTTTATATATGAGGTAGAATGGAAGAAATTATAGAGCCATTCAATAAAACAGAAATATGGTAAATGAGCTCGCACAAAAATAGCACATGATATGGGATGAGAACTGATGAAAGGAAGAAATATGATTAGAGAACATACCTCTAGCTATCCAAATATTCTAAAGGTGATCCTATTAGAGTCCAAATGGAGGAGAAACCTTGATCCCTAGGTTAGGAGGAGAAAGAGATCAATAGGAGCAGGAGGAGGCTTCATCCGCTAGAAATGGGATAAAGAATTAGGGGTGATATGTTAAAACTTTTTAAGGTAAAATAGCCTCTTAACACAAGAAAAAGTTGATCACATGGTTTTTCAAACCGCGTTCTACCCACTATTTAAGGCGGGACCCCACAAAGTCTAGGAACATAATTTGGATAACCATGTACAAGACTTTCATGAAGCCTCTATCATAATCTTTTCAATTTTAGTATGGGAATGAACCTCTACTGACATAACTGAATACAACCATGTGACTCCCTTCTCCCCTATAAAACTCCACGCATGTTTAGGGGAAACTGTGGGGGTTGGGATTCCCAGTTTCTTCCATTGTGGCCTAGTATTTTTCTTCAAAATCTAGTGTTTCGGGATCTTAACATGCCTAAAAAAACCCTCTTGACCTCTATGTGTCCATTAGGTAACATTACAAGCGCCATAATAATAAATTTAATCCAAAAAAAATGATAACTTTGATAAATGTTGGGTTGTTACATGAAATGACACTAGTACCATCATTTGTCCTCTAGAAAAGATAAAATGCTACCCACCTTCATAAAATATATCAGGAGCATGTCCAGAGGATATTTGAGTACCTATGGTGTCACATTCAGTATATCTATGATGAGGTTTCTTAAAACTCTATAAAAGATATGGTAAAAAACTATAAACTAAAGATATGAATCACCATCCATGTTCAATAAGGGAAACTACAATGAGGCTAACTACTCTGATTCCTAGGCAAATAACTGAGAACAAGATATCCTACATAGAGGATATGACACCAAGTTCCGCTTCCTATGAGTGTAAACCATATCAAATTCATAGTCCTGGAGGAACCCCAACCACCACCTCAATGTCAAGTTAGGATTCTTTGTAAATAAGATATACTTGAGACTCTTATGGTTAGAGTAGTTGATATAACCCTCACCCATAAGGTATTAATGCCACAAATTCTGGACTAAGACTACCACTACAAGATCAAGAGCACACGTTGTGTAGTTATGTTTGCGTGGTCTCAACTACCAAGATCCATAGGCAATCAGAGCCTAAATCTACATTAGAACACAACCATGTATGGCCCCAGAGGAATGTTAGAGCACTACATACTTGACACCCTCCATTAGAAATCTCAATACGGTTGTGCCTGTCAACCATCCCATCAACTCAATAAAATTCTTCTGGAACATTTCCATCTAAATGAAATGTTTCATATTCGAGGTCAAAGAAGTCAAAGGTGACGATATAATACATAATTCAAGAACAAATCTTTTGTAGTTGCCTTCAACCCAAGGAATCTTGACACCTACATCATAGTCTTGGGTGGATACCAAGATATCACAGACTCAACCTTCGTTGGGTCCACTGCTACACCATTAGTTGAGTTGATGTGTCCCAGAATGTAAACCTCCTAAATCTATAACTGACTCTTCAAGACATTCCCATAATTTTGGTGCTCTCATAGTATGTCTAGAACTATTATATAGTACCTCATGTCCTCCTCCTCGAATACTGAATACATTATGATATATTCAATTAATACCACCAAAAACCAATTTAATAAAGTGTAATAGATCTGGTTCATTAGCTCCACAAACACTATTGGGGAATTCATCACACAAAAGGGAATCACTAAGTACTCTTAGTGATCATAGTGATATCATAACTCTGTCTTTGGTATAACCTCATCCTATACTAGAAGCTGGTGATACCCTGATATGAGGTCAAACTTTGAGAACCATTCCACCCCTATCAACTGATAAAATATTTCATCAATCCTGAATTGTGGATACTTTTTCTTCATGGTTACCTACTTCAAGCATCGATATTCCACACACAACCTCAATCTCATGTTTACATTCTTGGAGAACAATACTGGGTTTCCTAGGGGGAACATTAGGTCTCATGATGCCCTTCCTGTAAATTTATCCAAATATACCCTTATCTATTGAAGCTCTATGGGATTTATCTAATATGTTGGTATAGATATAGAGGCAATCTTAGGGTGTAAGTTAAGGAAAAAGTATATCTCGTTGTTGGGAGGTAATTTTAGAATGTCTTTATAAAAAATGTACTCATACTCTCCCACCACCATAGGAAACTGGTATCCCATAGCATCAAAAGATCCAAGAGTCATGCTATCCAACTATTGAGTAATTTGACACACTCTTCTTCACTTGATCCCATCCTGTACTTCCAGTGTTTCATTCATAGACTTTAAGGAAAAACACATCCCATAATCATAAACACACCATATCCACCACCCAAAATAGTCAATTTGGGAAATAAATGTGTATATCCAATCCATACCTAAGATTATGTCATGAGGCCTCATCACTACTAAAAAGATATCCCAAACTAATCATTTACCTCGAAGTATTAGGTTATTCCATCGACATAAGTGTGTGATTAGAGAGTCACCTATTGTTGGAGTCTCCATGTGCAAGGGTCGATCTAAGGGTTCAACTAGAATCTATACGTCATGCACTAGAGAAGTATCAAGAAAGGAGTCACTCACATCTGTTTCTAGCATTACTGTAGATAAAGTAAAGTAAACACATACCATACCTCTAATCATGCTAGGATCCTTGGGTTCATAGGCCTCAATAGCCTACAATTATCCATATCCCTATCCACCAACTCCATGATCCTAGTGTGGAGCACCTGGGGGTGGTGGGGGCCATAAGTCAAACCACATACCAGATAATTCCACTCTACCTAACCTTCTATAATATATTCCACAATGAAAACATCCTTGATCCCTCCTCTGCCTCTTCCTGGGTGGTCCCTTGACTATCCCACTATTAGCTATACGATGATTTAGATAATACCTAGAAATATGTACATTACTATCATTTGAGAATCACTGCCTATCCCTTGTATGACTCGATACACCCTAAGATAACTAAACCACAAATCCTATATACTAGGACCATCACCTGAAGTTTATGGAATAACCAGATATCTATAAACTCCATTAGTTATCTACTGCTAAGGTCTCAACTATTTGGTGCCCACTACCAATACCAACTATCGGCATCTGCTCTGCAAAGATTCTATCCACAACTAAAGCCCTCTCTATAACTCCAATATATGAGAGAATGAATATAGATATCACTGGATCCATGATATATTGGTATAATCCCCACTATAAGGTCTATTATTGAAAGAAAGGATACCACACCCTATCTATGGAGTATCTTTAGAGATCATTAAACCTCTCCAAATACTCTAACATGGTCATACTTTCCTACTGTAAATGTAGAATCTCTTGGATGTGCACTGATCACAATGTGGATGGATAAAACTACTCTCTGAAGAGAGGGTCAAAGTATTACTAGGATACAGATGTATTAACATGTGACTGAGTTAGATAACTCAACCATCATGGAAAGAATCCATGAGAAGACTCATTGTGAGGAATTCTATTTGATATATAGTTGTCTTTATGAGGTGGAAATCTAGGGTGATTACCTCTATCCAATCCACAGTTTCCTGGGGTATGTATTTTCTTGAAACCTGGGAGGTTAATACATTTTGAAATTATGCAATGAACTCATCCAATGTTCATCCATATATTATAATTCCAATGAAAACTTTTTATCAATGGGTGGTGTAATAACTAGAAAACCACCCAGAGGAACCACCACCAGTACATGTCCTTGTAATGAAACCTCATGACTTGAAACATAATCTCCATGATCAGGAAGTGTAATCCTAGCTATCAGTCTTCACAAAGGCATAATGAAATAAACCAAATGCTCCATGGTCAATATGTATATATGGTGAGATGAATCAAGAAGGACATGGAAACCACAACCCTTTCATATATGATGCATGTATCAATGTTTTTCCTACAACCTGTGTTTACATGCATCAAGTCAACAAATATGTTATCAAATTTCTTGTGAATGGATATGTCAACCACCACACCAACACTGTATACCCTAGGATAAAAGATGAACTCGAAACACTAATAATGTGTCCATAAATCCCAAAACAATCTCACAACTAGATAGAAACTACACTCTGGTCATTAGGTAGAGCTTCCTATGATAAAAATTTGTCACGACTCAAACCACTAGGGATAACCTAGCCAACGATAAGCCAAGTGTGACTATCCCAAAACCACCTTCAATAGGCTAGGGGATGGAGACCAGTTCTGAGTAGGAATATCCCACATATTGAAGGAATTATCCTAAGTGAATGTACACATGAACACATCTAGAAGACCAGAAATTTTTTTAATGTAAAACAAATAATACCAATTCATGAATACATCACCACTACAAAAACGGGATTTATTAGAACCAAAAATGGGCTTTAACAGTGCTAAAAAAGCGCTTTAAAGCTCAGTGCGGATATTGGGGGTCCCTTTTATCAGCGCTCCAAAAAGCACTAATAAACTCCCCTTTTATCAGCCCTAAAAAAAGTGATGATAAAAGTCCCCTTTATCAACGCTTTTTTTAGCGCTGATAAAAGGAAAAAATAAAATAAAAATTAAAATAAAAAACGAATTATATAATGCGAGGGGAGCTTTTAACAGTTCTTGACCCCCACTTTATAAACACTTGGTGGTCTCCCACATACTGCCCTTCCTTCGCATCCTCACACACGCGCACCCCTTTGCTTCCACCCGAACTTGAACCCGCGACCTCCCCCCTTTCGCGGCTTCACCTTAACCACTAATCCATTTCATTTGTTTCTCTATTTAATGATATATCTATATATATAGATATTTATTCATATTAATAAAAATATATTTATTCCTATATTAGTATATATATATATTCATTCGTATATTAATATATATTAATATATATTTATATATATATATTTAGTTATAATTTTGTATCCCTATATTTATTTGTATATTAATATATACTTATAAGGTTAGTTTTAAATAAATTTATTTAATATGTTCTTTATGTGTGTTTATAATAAAATAAATAAACCAATACATACATATATATATACAACACACACACACATACACACACACATAGACACATATATATTTACAAATAAATACATATATATGTGTATTTGAAAAGCCATAGAATGTTAAAACGACCAAAACATATAATCCAGAATCCTATTTTAACTCCACAACTAGTTAAATCGAGGAAAATGAAACAATATTCGATATGATATGTGGTACATGCCAAACAGACATCCGGATCAGAATTTATACTTGTTTTAATGGGAACGAATAGGGGTATCCCGACTAAAAACTCAGATTTGGAGGCCTTCTGGGAATTTTTTGGCCTTGAAACATGTTTTAGAAGCCTTACATTAATCACTAGCGCATAGAACTCATCATAGGCTTCGATTTGATATGCTGTAGAGCTCAAACGGACACTCGAATCAAAAGTTATGGCCGTTTGATGTTTGATTTACATTTTCATCTTATTTTAGATCTTTTATTAATTGTTTGGATTTTTTTGTGTCTTTAAATTGTTATTAAATGATTTTTAATCAATAATAATTATCAAATTATTAATTAATAATATTTTTTATAAAATTTTAAAGCCATTTTCACTAAATTTCTTATATATTAAATGTAATAGTGTATTTATATGTATCTAAAACATATTTAAAAATATATATTATATTTATATCAATATAAATATAACTGTATAATATTAATTTATTTTTCATGATTTTTTTGAAACATAAAATTTATCACCGGTAGGAAAAACTGCTGATAAATCCCCCCTTTATCAGTGCTATTAAAAAAGCACTAATAAAGGGGCCCCCTTTATCAGCACTAAAAAAAGAACTGATAAAGGGGGGGCTTTATCAGTGATTTCTTTTGGCACTGTTAATAGGTACCCTTTATCAGCACTTTTTTTAGCGCTGATAAAGGCCCCCTTTATCAATGCTTTTTAGAACTGATGAAATGGTAGTGCTTCCCTTGCCCATTTTTGTAGTAGTGTATCTAGCCCATACTAAGATTACCACAAAGTTAAAAAATTGATAAAGAGGTCAAATACAAGCCCAACCAAAACTAAAAATTATTTTAACCTACTAAAAATGAGGGGAATACTATAAAATTAAACCACCTAGAAAATATCATTGTCTATCTAGCCCAACAATGCTCCTTCTTCTCCATATCCTCGAAGAAAACCCTCAAAAAGTCTATCGTCTATATAAATAATGGAACGTGCATCAAGAAAACATGTAGGGATCAGGGTAACAATACCATATAGGAAAACCTAAAAACACTAATAATAAAACATCAAGAGTAGTCATATTATAACAATAATAAAATAAAAAACCTAGATATAATCATAATAAAATACTAGTTGCAAGTGGCCTCAACCAATACCGCCAACAAAAAGATCCTAGTCGAGGATTTCAGATAACACTTGTTTTGGGAGTTCTCACTGCATGATCCCTGCTATAATTAGTGACACTCATCCAATAGGTCAGGATCATTGGGACCCTCATAAGAAGTACTCACTAGATTTTATAATATCTTATCATCATGGTAGGGGATCAATCTTAGGTATACTGGGGGACAACAAAAACCCTATATGAATATGGTTCTTCTTTGAGGAATTAATCATTTTCTTTCCATCAATTATCATTTTAATTTACTAAACATGTCATTTTATGAATTTTATTTGAGTTCATGGTATTATTATGGGTGTTTGGGTCTATTTTGGAGACTGAATCTCAATATTTTTCATGAAAATAACTTGGCGCATGGTTAGAGTGAACCATGTGGGACAGGCCGCATGGTATGAAAAATCATGAGAGTTTGAGAAAAGATAATGAGGAGGATGAATGGAAAGAGTAAACCATGAGATTTTTGGAACAAAACCATATGAAAATGTATTTAATTTTGATAGTGGTGTTTTTTTCACGATTTTCACATGGTAATTCAAACTAGGTGAGTAAATCATGCGATGATCCCTTCTCTACGATATACAATGCACGACCAGTGCATGGTTTGGAAAACCGTACGATGCCCAATTTTGGGTGAAATTCCAAAAATCTACCTAATTGAAAATCTCTTTGTAACTTAATTCCTCACTTTCTCTTCCACATAGTAAAGGATCACTTTGATAGACCTCTTAGTTGTCTAAACTTGGAATTTCCACCAACTCTTCATCCGATCTATGATTTAAGAACTGTTTGTCTCTTTGGATCTACATCAGTTAGTGACCATTTTATTTTTATCCATTATTCATTATTATTTGTATCTGCTACACGATTTAGGTGCAAGATAATATGACATATTATAAGGTTCTTAATCTATTCTTTTATTTTATTCTAATATGAATTGAATCACGAGATAATACTAGATGCGTTATCCACTAAGAACCTATAATTGGTGGTCTCATGCATTTTTTTAAATGTTAAAGTGTTTATATATACCATTATACCATACACCGAATGCTTGGGTGATTATTTGAAATGAAATTTGATCCATGAATTGAATTGATAGGTATAGCCTATTAAAATAATGGGGCCCATTGATTAATGTTAAATAGTTTAGAACCTTGATTGGAACCACCAATTTGGGTGTGTTGTGTATTTAAATAGTCCATTATGATGGAATATAACTTTGTATACCTTTGAGGTGTGCCCTTTTCCCCATGTCGGGGGATGTTAATAATGAATTGTTAATCGATGACTCGAATGTTATAGTGAAATATGAATTATGAATTGTAATTCAAATGGTTTTAAGGAAAGGGGATGGATTCCATGCTCTTAGAAACTTTCTATATATTGTAATATTAAGAATGATATTCTTGTTTAATGAATTTCCAATGTTAGTAGTTAAGAGAGAAGCCTTCTAAGCTTCGTTAATGCCTTGAGTCACCTTCTTAGGTGCGATCGAATTGAAATTTTCTTTGTGATTAACATGAAATGATTAATTGAAATTATTTAAATGCAATTAATTAAATTAAATTAATTTAATTATTATATTCCTTATTCAACACATCGAATCAAATAATGAATGTTATGGACACACTCAATTGGCTCTTACCTTGTTTATGCTTGGGTGATACTTAGACTCCCTTGAGGAATTCCAAGGACAAAAAAAGAGGCCTGACTATTATACAATGAGTGGTACTTGGATATCATATGTATTTCCAAGGATATACTCAAAGGTAATTGATCACATATGCCATGGGAGATACATCGTATCCCTTAATGAACTGCCAAGGACAGACTTGAGTGGTAGTGATGTTATACCACACCTAGAGAGATACCTAGGTTCTTGAGAGGTTCTCCAAGGATGGGATTGTATGGTGTTGGTATATATTATATATAGTGTGATATATGGATTCTTAATTAGGAATTATATGGACTGGCTTAGGTTTATAAATGAATAAAGAATGAAATGAGTTATATGATGCGTCTACCAAACCAATGAACATGCCTGGATTCTATCTTGTTTATACTTTATGGACAAAATATTTATGAATCCTTTGAACATGTTATTATGAGGGATGTTAGGATATGTTTTGAGTCTCAATACTTATAAATTTAATGGAATTGAATTATTAAATGGTTTTTTTATAAATTATATCTTGAAACTTGTTTGATGTTTAATTTTTGTACTTTACACATTATATTGCAGCCTACACATTGTTTCCATTATATATTCACTAATTGAAGGGAACATGAACATGAGTGGTTTCCTATGATGATTATGTATCACACACTATTTGGTCCACATTTGTGTACCCAAATATACTATATCATTCCAGGTATGGATAAGGTCAAGCACCCTAATATAGGTTCTTGATTGCTTTATAGCAGCAGAGGAGCATTAGACCAGGCTGGGACTCATGATGCTAGCTGGGATACATTTTGGACTTTTTTTACTTTTGTTACATGTATTTTACACCTTTCATGTATACATATTTTGGATTCTTTATTATAGATATATGATGTGCATTATCTCCATCACTGTTTATGTGATTTATTTTAAGATTTGTATCCATTCCTACTATACTGTATGTATGATTTACTACTTCCACTACATGTATGTTTTTTATATTACACTATGATACACTCTAGTGAAGAGGGAATAATCTCTCTAAAGACACACATAGGCCCTAACTGCTAGTCGCTAGCCTCTGGCATTTGGGGAGATGCACTTGAGACCATGAGGACAATTGGGCTCGGGGAACCTTTTAGTGGCATCTAGGTCCAATATGTTAAAAAGTTTTATCATATGATTATTTTATAGTTTACTTTGTTATTTGGACATAATATATAGGGTTTAGAAGGAAATGGAGTTTGGTAATGTGTAGTTCTTGGGTGTAACTAACCCACATATAAGAAAGAGAAAAATTGTCTGAAATAAAATTACAGTTTTCTAGATTTTGACAATTATAGTTTTTTTGAATCCACCTGTTTCTGACGCTTTAAAAGGGGGAACACATATATCTTATTGGAGGACGAAGTCACTATTAGTTTCCCCGCATTCTCGCTTTCAAAAGGTGGGCAACATTCGTTCCTTGTTCAGGGATGTTTTCTCCTTGATCAAAACGAGATGATGGGATGTCGGTTCTTCCTTCCATGGATTCATCCTCAAAACTCATCGCCTAATATTGGTATCCCTTAAATATTTAGTCATGGTTCATGAATATCATTTCCAGTTCCATATCTTCATGGATTTCGGTTAATTACAATGCTTCTATCGGGACATTCCAAGGGGTCCGGTCAGGGTAGCATCTTTCGGTCGAAGTAGTTGGTAACATCGAGCATGTCGGGGAATCTCTGGATGCGTGGACAGAGGGGAACCTGTATTCTTCCTCCCAAGAGGGCATCTCAAGGGTGTAGAACCTGAGGAATCCCACTTTGTTCATGGGGTATCTGATGTTGGAGTCATGTATCTAAGGTTTTCCTCTGCTTCTCATGTTTAACACGATGTAGGCCGTGAGTTAAACGTCTTGCAGAGATGGAATGTGGGTGATCAGAATGTCCCATAGAGACGGACCCGATTGGTACATTCCTATGAGGGAGCATCAGGAGTGTTTACCAGGTAGATGGATTAGAACACTCAACAAGAGAATACCCAAGATGGTATGTCCCATAAAGGGAAGATGTCACACCCTGAAGGCTGATCTGGACACCACTGAGGGAGGATCAGGGAGTGTTCACCCCAGAATGGGGAAGCACCAAGGTTTATTATTGGCTGGTATTGAACCTCATGGAGTCTTCCTACATACCCTGTGTCAATGAAAGGGATCAAAACCCATGTAGTATGAAGGGGTGATGAATTGGGGTTGACACAAAGGACAAAGACCTGGATACATGATGGGGCTTACACATGGGGAGATGCCCGGGTACTTCTAGGATCAGTGTCGGGGTGGATGACATGATCCCACCGGGATGTGGTAGCTTGGGTAAGAATATGGATGGATGATGGAGAGTTTAATGAAGTGGATGGAGAGTGATATGAACTAATGTGAGGACGATAGTGATTTTGGGATTGAGCCTTGAAGAGACTTCCTATGTATCCCCGTGGTTGGGAATCAAAGTCTGCGTTGTTCGGTGGGATGATGGGACACCTGAGGAGGCATCCCATGAGAATGGACGTGTGGATGGGATCCGAAAGAAATAGAACCTCCGGGTTCGGGCATGATCTTCCTGGAACACATGAGATTGAAAGGTAGATTCGGATGAGTCATGAGTGATGGGATTGAACATCAAAGAGGCTTCCTACGTATCCCTGTGGTAGGAAATCAAAGTCCACATAGTTCATCTAAATAAGGCTTACCATTAATTGGGGTGACAATGACTTACAATTGGATGGGGTCACAATGGATTACCACTGGACGGGGTTGACAACGACTTACCACTGGATGTGGTCACAACTGCCTACCGCAGGATGGGTCACAAGAGCTTACAACTAGATGGGGTCACAACAGTTTACCATAGGATGGGGTCACAACGGCTTACATCTGGATGGGGTCACAACAGCTTACCGTTGGATGGGTTCACAACGGCTTATCGTTAGATGTGGTCACAATGGATTACCATAGGATAGGGTCCCAACGGCTTTCCGCTAGATGGGGTCACAACGGCTTACCGCTGGATTGGGTCCCAACAGCTTTCTGCTGGATGGGGTCACAACGGCATACCGTAGGATGGGGTCACAACTTCTTACCGCTGGATGGGGTTGAACCTCATAGAGGCTTCAAATGTACCCTGTCTAGGAGACAAGGATCAAATTCCATGTAGTTCAGGATGGTTGTGATGCTTACAGACTAGGATGCCCCGATGATTGTTGGGATTGAACCTTATGGAGGCTTCCTACATACCTTGCCTTGGAAGGGATAAAAGTCCACGTAGTTCGGGAGTGGGAACCAGTGTGAAGGGGTCAGAACCAATGGGTGGTGGGCTTGAACCACAGGGAGGCTTCTTATGTACCTTACCTTGGCAAGGATCAAAGACCTCATATTTCAGGATAGAATGGGTGAACCGACGTGAAGATGGTCGGGACCAATGGGTGGTGGTCTTGAACCTCAGGGAGGCTTCTTACGTACCTTAACTTGGAAAGGATCAAAGACCTCATAGTTCAGGATGGAATGGGTGAACCGACCTGAAGATGGTCGGGACCAATGAGTGGTGGGATTGATCCTCAGGGAGGCTTCCTACGTACCTTACCTTGACAAGGATCAAAGACCTCATAGTTTAGGTTGGTTTGGGTGAACCGATGTGAAGATGGCCGGGACCAATGGGGGGTGGGCTTGAAACTTAGGGAGGTTTCCTACATACCTTGCCTTGGAAAGGATCAAAGACCTCATATTTCAGGAGTGGTGTGTGGGGCTTACACTCTAAGGAATCCCAGAGAGGATGTCATGGTCAAAGCTTACTCTAAGCCCACTTGAGTCATGCTCGGTTTGAGAAACAAGAGGTAGCAAGGACCGGACGATCACATTGCAAAGGTGCGTCCATGAAGGGTGGTGAATGGGTATTAGACAAGGAAGCATCCAAGGTGCTGCTAAGAAGCGGAAATAGTTTATGGGGATTACGCATGGATGAAGCCCGTGTGTTTCTATAGAGAGACAATGGTGAATGGGTATTACTCAAGGAAGATTCCCATGTGCTGCAATGGAGTGGAAATGGTGGATGGGGCTTATGCAAGGATGTTGCATGTGTGCCGATATGGAGTGGCAATGGTGGATGAGACTTACACAAGTGCCACTATGGAGCGGAAATGGTGAATGGGGCTTACTCAAAAAAGCTACATGGGGGCCTCTATGGAGTGGTGATGGTGGATGGGGCTAACACAAGGAAGCTGCCTGTGTGCCTCTATGAAGCGACTATGGTGAATGGGGATTACGTAAGGAAGCTACCCGTGTGATGCTATGGAGTGGAAATGGTGGATGGGGAATACGCAAGGAAGATTCTTGTGTGATGCTATGGAGTGGAAATGATTTATAGTTCTTATGCAATGAAGCTTCCCGGGTGCCACTTTGGAGCGAAAATGGTGAATGAGTCTTATGCATGGAAGCTTCCCAAGGACCGCTATGGAACAGTAATGGTGGATGTGGCTTATGCAAGGAAGCTTCCTGGGTGCAGCTATGGAGCGGTAATGGTGAATGGGTCTTACGCACATAAGCTGCCTGGGGCTATAATGGAGTGGTTATGGTTCATGGGGCTTACAAAAGGAAGCTACCTATAATTTCTTCCTCATGTCTGGCCATGAGGGAATCACAACCCACTGGTGGGTCGAGGCATATGATTGAGGCCTACACCTATGTGCTAGTGTACAAGTGGGATTACTCCAAGGGAGCTAGAATCATTTCGAAAAAAGGGGGATGAAAGGAGTGAATCACATTCCCAAAGTTTGGAATGCGGTGAGGGTGGCGTGATGACAGAGGATAACTATTGACCGTATTCGAAACAAAACATCCATATCGCGTTAGCCTGAAATGGGGACAACCAAATGAGGGTCGACTGTTGACCTTGTTCGAAACACAGGACCTAACTCAAAGTGTCATCCTAGGTCTTCCGGGCCATTGGCCTAGGACGGTAGGTGAGCCAATATGGAATGGGACCAGGACGTTAGGGTGTCTCTTTAGTCATGGAATAGGATGAAGATCCGAATGAAGGACACACAAAGCGTGAGGTGGAGTGATGGAATGTCTGAACAGATTCCAATGCTCTTGAAATTATTCCACTGCAATCATGGAATGATACATTGTATTATTGTCACATAGAGAATCTCTTATTTGGAACAAGATGCTTCCTATTATTTAATGATATGGAATTCTATAGTTTATAGTCATGTAGTGAGGACTATTGGAATCTCATGAATGGCCTATAAGGAATCTCTTATTTGGAGAAAGAGGCATCCTATCTTTGGAAAATAGGGTGGACCACAGTTTATAGTAATGTAGAGATGAATGTTGGCATCTCATGCATGGTACATAATGAATCTCTTGTTTGGAGAAATATGCATCCTATTATTGAATGATAGGGCATGCTACAGTTTAGAGTCATGTAGAGAGGACTGTTGGAATCTCATGCGTGGCACATAAGGCATCTCTTGTTTGGAGAAAGTGGCATCCTATTTTTGGAACATAGGGCGTACTATAGTTTATAGTCATGTAGAAAGGACAGTTGGCATCTTATGCTTGGTTTATAAGGCATATCTTTTTCAGAGAAAGATGAATCCTATGTTTGGAACATAGGGTGAACTATAGTTTATAGTCATGTAGATAGGACTGTTGGAATCTTATAATTGGAGCATATGGCATCTATTTATTGGAGAAAGAGGAATCCTATGTTTGGAACATAGGATGAACTACAATTCATAGTCATGTAGATATGACTATTAGGCATAAGGCGCTTAGCAATGGTTGGTGTTGGGACTTACGCAATGGTGCCCCTTTCTGGTTCAACCTGGCATAGGAGTCAGGTGATGGGGTTCATATGATTTGTTTGAGGAATGTTTCAACTCAAGGTACCTAGGGGGGATTGATGATGAGAATCCCAACTCACGACATAAGAAACAGAACAAGAGGAATTTTCTGAGTAATTTGTTTCATGGTGTGTCAAGGAGTATCTCAAATCATGGTATCCCATAGGTGGAATGTGGCTGCGCATAAGGGCACAATTGAAATTGCCGACGTCCCGACCCAAAATGTTTATGGTGCGACTCTCCATTTTCATGGGGGTCAATAACGGTAGCGAAGGGACTGGCCTGAAGGGCCAGGACCACAGCATGGCACTAACCCTAAGTGGGGGTGAATGGGAACAACCCTCGCGGTATGGAATGGTGGGCACGAATGTAGGAGCCTTTCAACGGATAGGTCTTCACGAAGTAGCTTCGCTGTGCAAAGGGGATCATGAAACATGTGGTATCGAAAGGCACCTTCATGATGGAATAGTGAAGCAGCTTTGAGAAAGAAGCTTCTTGTGGAGCATGAACTCATGGAGCAACATCATGAAGGAAGCTACTCGGGGAGCATGGAATCTGGAAGAAGCATCGTGAAGGAAGCTAATTGTGGAGCTTGGACTTGCGGAGAAGCTTCATGAAAGAAGATGGTCGCAGAGCATGGACTCACGGAGTAGCTTCACGAAGGAAGTTTCTTACAGAGCATGGACTCATAGAGTAGCTTCACAAAGGAAGCTACTCACGAAGCATGGACTAGTGGAGCTCGAGAGCTCCATGAAGTGGGAGTGATCATCTGCCCAAGGGGCGGCATAACCATCCTGTATGAAGTGGGTGAGTTGGGTATTTATAGGTGGAGTTTCCGTGAATTAAATCTCACTCGGTGTAAAGACAAATCTTTCTCCGCAGTGGGTTCACGAATGATAAAGGGATTCATGGATCATTCCGCCTCCGCGCTTTGCGGAGGGTTTGCGAACGTCAAAGGGATTAACGGAGAATCTTGCCTTCTCACTTCACGGCAGGTTCATGAACATAAAAAGGGGTTCGTATAGCTTCCCACCTCCTCGCTCCATGTTGGGTTTTCGAATGAGGTGATTTGCATCATCGCAGGGCCCAAGTCATGTTCCCTTGCTCTGCGATCATGGAGGGAGCTTCACGAATGGGCTCTGCAAACCAGGTTTACAGCCCAACTTCAAATGGCCATAACTCCAAATCCATAACTCCGTTCAGGACCTACAACATACCAAATCAAATCTTTCAAAATGGGATATGATCGTGGATCATGTATGGAAGCATTTGTAAAAAATTTGGGACACGTTTTCCAGTTCCAACACCACCATTGGTTGATGAACTTGAGTTGTGATATTATTGTTGATATGATTTAGGGTTCTATCGTATTTCATCCTGATGATATGAGGGTATTCAATCTCATGAATCATACATGAACTTGTTATAATCACATGTCATGCATTATTCTATGCCATTTATGATGAATTAATTATTTAATGTTGTTGTGATAGGTTCTATGAAAGATATACCTTCTGATGTGATAGATATTATGTAATGTGTTATTATGGAAATTAGGTGGATGCCACACAATGGTTCCTGAGGAGTATGGGCCCTCATGGATCATAATTTTTCAAACCATTTGTTAAATTTTTTAAATGAATTGTGAAATAAATGAAAGTAAAATGGAAAATTGAGTTTCTTATAGAAGAGAAGTTGACCCAGTCTCGACCTTTGTAGTGGGAAGTAGGTTCTATATCCTTCTTCTAATAATATGTATGTCACCCAGACTTGAATCGAGGATAAATAAGAGATGTGTGTTCTTATATTTGAATTATTTTACCTATTATATTTCTTTATGTATGATTTTGATTTTTGAAATTTGATAATGATCTTGATCTAAGGCTTGTTCTTGGAATTTGTAGAGGTATTCCACTGTGATGTCCTACAATCGAGAGTTAGGAGGGTGGAATCGATCACACTCCATAGGTGGTGGTCCATGGGATCCCAGTGGATCCTCCAATAGTTGTAGATGAGGAACAAGTGATAGTATTAGGAAAAAGTGTCGAGGCACACATCCATGAAAACTTTATGTGCTTTATGTAGACCATTCAAGGAAAACTGCAACATAACCCAACTATGGTAGAATTGATGTGTTAGTTCAAGAAGGAGAACATGTCCATGTTTTTAGGGGATGGAAGACCATAGGATGAAGAGTCATGGATAGAGTCCATGATATCTATCTTCGAGAATCTTCGAGCATCTGGAGTAGGGAACACTATCTGTTATGGATTATTCATCGTGTTTTATTGAGATCCAGCACTTCGCACCGATTCTGATGGGTGAAGAGTTATCTAAAGCCAGGTGATTCAAGGATGGTATCATGTATGAAATCTAATCACTGGTGAATGTATTTTATTTTACTATAATTTATAGAATAGGAAATTAGGTGCTTATCATAGAGAGTAACCTGAGAGAGTCTCGGGGTGTGAGATAGGGAAATTCAATATTCCGATCTAGTACTGCATTGATTGATAGTTGGTAGAATTATCTGAAGCTTCCACAAGGTGATAATAATAGCTATAGAACATACCTAGGTTTATAGTTGAGGTTCTACGAGTGTGGTAGAATAGGAAAAACGAGGCCAGAGTGTATAGGAGACCCATTCAAGTGTTGATACTACATAAATATGGATCATCTATAGTGATTATTTAGAACATTCCCAGCAATATCTAGTAAGATATGGTTTGCACCAAATCTGAATTTAGAATAAGGGTCAATAGATTCTCATTAAGATAGGATTTGGAGTAAAGGTGGATGATCAGGCCGAGCTGGCGGTCGTGACTGTGTTATTCAGAACCAAGTCTTATAATGACAACATAGTAGATCTGCTCAGGGTATCCAGGCAGTATCATAAGGTTGTAGTTCAGTCCAAATATAAATAGTTCAATAGACCCTTGCAGAGAAGGATCTCAGGCTTTATATTATCATATGTACTATTCTAGTATCCTCCCCCTTAGCTTTTTCACTTTTTGATATAATGGATTTTCATAGCTTTATATCTTTGACCATTATTGAGATACTTGGGCTTAGTGTTTTGAAATATGATGGTGTTAGGATGTTGGATAATTTTTAAGGGATTAGAAAAAATGGTGTATGTCAGTGTAAGGAGTTCGTCTTGAGATTGGTAGGTGTCACTTCATATGGGACCTCTTTTTTCTCAATATGAAAGGTTTTGAAATTATTCTCGGGATGGACTAATTAGTTCACTTGCATAATTTTATTTATTTCTATCACCAAAGGGTGACATTCACATCACCAGACAGTAGAGAGTATATTTAAAAGGGTGAATGGGATGTTTATGTGAGCTGAGATAGACCCAAGAACCATGATTTGGGAAGTATGACAACTTAGATCGAAAGTTTTTATTTGGATATTTTGGGAACATGTTAGGAAAATTTCCCACCAGTGGTTGATCATTTTAGGGATGTTTTCCCATATGAATTTTTAGGATTAAATCTAGTGAGGGAGACATAGTTCTCTATCGAGCTAGTGCCAGGAGATGAAATGGTATCCATTCTTCCTTACAGGATGGATACTACTAAGATGTAGGAGCTCAAGAGAAAAGTAGAGGATTTATATGAAATGGTTTTATATAACCCAATTCTTCTTTTTGGGGTTATTTAATCCTTTTTGTGAAATAGGTGGATGATAACCTAGGATATGTGTGGATTACAGGAAATTGTACCAACTGATGGTTAAGAACTGGTATCCTCTTACGTGGAATCATGATCTCTTTGACTATCTCTAAGGAGACCAAGTTTTGTAAATGATTGATTTGAGATCCAGTTGTCATCAGAGGTGTGTTAGACCATCTAAAATACCTAGCAGAACTTTTTGTAATAGGTATAGTCTATATGAGTATTTGGTTATGTTGTTCAGCCTTACCAACATACCATCGGTCTTCATGGCAGGGATGAACCAAGTTTTCCATCCTTATCTTGAATCATTTTTTGGCGGTATTCATTGATGATATCTTAGTGTATTCTCACAATAGACACAAACAATCTAAACATCTTGAGATAATATTGAATACACTAAGAGAGTAGTAGTTATAAGATAATATCACAAAGTTCCACATTTGAATGGATTAGATTCCCTTCATGGGTCACATTATCTCATTAGAAGGAGTATTATTTGACCTAGAGAAGGTGAGATATGTGGCTTCCTGAGAGTATCCCAAGAACATATTTAAGGTACATAGATTATTTGGGAAAGATAGCTATTAATAGAATTTCATACAAGACTTATCATGCATAGTATCATAGATCATGAGCTTGACTAAGAAGGGTGTGAAATTTTTATGTTCATGTTCTTATGAGTCATAATTTCAGGAGATTAAAGGGTTGTTGAATTCAGTGCTGATACTTATCTTGCTAGAGATAGTCAAGAGTTACACCATTTAATGTGATGCATCAGGTATCAGTCTAGGAGAAGTTATTATGTATGGAGATAGATTTCATTGCATATAGATCGTACAAATTGAGGTCACATGAGAGGAATTACCTAATTCCTAATCATGAGTTAGAAGAAGTTGTTCACAAATTGTATTATTGGATACACTACTTACTTGGAGAGCATTTTTTGGTGTATATGAACAAAAAAAACACTCAAGTAAATATTTACATAGTTTGATATGAATTTGTGGTATTGAATATTGGTTTAATTCTTATAGTATTTTAATTTCAATATTGTATACATATCTGGTAAAGGAAACACAATGTGCACTGAGAAGAAGGACTCATATACATATAAGGTTACAGGATAGTAGCTAGTGGAAGCTTTTGATTTTGTTCTCTGAGATGCACTTGGAGGTGCAAGAGGGTCAAGGAAAAACCTATCAATCATCCTTAGATATTACCTATACCCTTATGGATAGAGTAAGGATGGAGGAGTGATCATATTTTTGTGGTCCTGGCCCTATGGGGGGTGTGGTAGGCGAATACCCTCTTCCTGGTTGGATTTTAGGCGAGGATGAGATTCTATGAGTACATGGTCACATATGGGTTTTAATAGACATGCATGCGGAGATGATGTGATATTTTCATCCTTTATATTGAGAAGTTCACTATGACATCACCAAGATGTATTGAGATTTACATTTCCAATACTAGGGGCCAGGATTGAAAAGAGATGTAGCTGGTTTTTTCATGAGATGTTCCAGCTATAAACAACTGAAGGAGGAATACTAGTAAATATCCAAACTTTTACAACAACTACCCATTCCTAAGTGGAAATGGAATGATGTTCCAATGAATTTTGTGACTGTTTTACTAATCTCACCTCGAGGTAATGATGTTATGTGGGTTGTTATCGACAAGCTCACAAAGGTTTAACATTTCTTACTAATCAAGGAAGCGTTTAGTGTTAATGAGCTTGTAAGGTTGTATATAGATGAGATAACACTACTTCATGTGGTCGTACATAATGTAATTTTAGATATGGATGCCTGATTTACATAAGGTCTCTAGAAAAGGTTGTAGATGGAATTAGGTACACAGGTGATTCTATGCACAACATACCACTGCCAGACTGATGGCCAGTCAGGGAGCATGATTCAGGTGCTTGAGGACATGCTACGAGCATGCATCCTAGATTTTGGGCACCCTTAGGAGAGGTATTGTAACACCCCAAGATTTTATGAAAAATATTCTTTTTAATTTCATTAATGTCTTGTGTTGTAAGCTACACCAAAAGGAGCTTGCACAACACGCATCCTTGACTTGCTTTGCATTACACGCAATCACGACCTTCCTCGATAGCGCGTGTAGTACGCACACTACTGGAAAAAAGGCCTATACCCACGGTTCAAAACCGTGGGTATAGCCCCCAAAACCGTGGGTATAGGCTATACCCACGGTTTTGGGAACCGTGGGCTGGAACGCCGTCGGTATAGGTCCCCAGCCTATACCCACGGTTTTCCAAAACCGTGGGTATAGGTGTTCTGCCACCGTGTCAACAAAACATTCCCAATTGCCACGGTGTCAATGGCTTTTACCCACGGTTTCAAAACCGTGGGTATAGATCCTAAAATAAAGCCGCAGGCGGGTTTCGATCCCACGACCTCCTCGCTGCAAAGTACCGCGTCTACCACTACCCTACTATCAATTATGTGTATATATATATATATTTAGTTAAATATAGTTATATAAACCGTGGGTATAGAGGGAAGAACCGTAGGTATAGGACTCCCACCAAAAAAAAAATTTCCCGCGGGAAAAAAAAATTTCCCGCGCACACATGGGAAACCTATACCCACGGTTTTGAAAAACCGTGGGTATAGGTTTTTTATCCTATACCTATCCCCACGGTTCTCCTCAAAACCGTGGGGATAGGTACCCCTATACCCACGATTTTGGAAAACCGTGGGTATAGGTCAATTTTCAAGACCTATCCCCACGGTTTTGGAAAACCGTGGGGATGGACCCCCCTATGCCCACGGTTTTCCAAAACCGTGGGGATAGGTCTTGAAAATTGACCTATACCCACGGTTTTCCAAAACCGTGGGTATAGGGGGTACCCATCCCCACGGTTTTGAGGAAAACTGTGGGGATAGGTCCATTTTCCAGCAGTGGCAATACTGAGTTTCACTAAACAACGATATGCTATTAAAATATTATTAAAACTAGCCGTTATGAATAGTAATAACCAATTTTTGAAATTTTGTAAATTTTATTTTTCAAAATAGACTTTATTTTTGGATTCGGAATATCAAAATTAGCTTAGGGTGAAATTTTGGTACTTTTTGGATAACTTTCATTTTCTGATGAATAATGAAAATTACTAAATTTTAATTAAAAACAAAATTTTTAATCGAAATAATTAATAGTGATAAATTATAAATTTGAGTGGTTTTAAAGTATATTTAGAATATATTTTTACAATTTAATACAATGTTGGTTATTGGATGTAATTTGACATTTAAACCAGACATAAACAAGTGTCAATCTTTTGATAGTTATTATCTCTTAAGAACACGCTATTTGTTTTGACGACGAGAATTAATTTTTAAATTAATTAATGCAACTAATATTTTTTTAATTTGGTAAAATAGATATCATTTTTGAATTCATAATATCAAATATATCTTATGCCTAATTTTTGGTATTTTTATGGAAACTTTCATTTTTTGATGAATAGTGAAACCACTAAGTGGTAGTTAAAAAAAGAATTTTTCATAAAACTTAATTTTACCGCTTCTGTGAGTGGAATTTCAAAAATTCAAGAGACACGGTTGATGTCAGTAAGTAAAATGTGTCTCAATTAGATGAAAATAATTTTCGGTGAATAGTAACTTTTTACTTTTTTTTACCACGGTTAAATGTAAATAGGGTAAATAATGGTAAACATGATATTATTATTACCCTAAAACATGTCCTAATTGTATTGGATAATTTTAATTCGACCAAAAACAACCTTAGGAATAAATTATGACCATTTAGGCCCACTTGGATTAGATTAGGACATTTATTATCAATTTATTTAAAGAAGGGTTAAAATAGTTAAAATCAAAGTTTAATAAGAAACTTATTTTTAATATAGGGTTATACATAAGATAAATTCGACTATAAATATTAATTAGAAAGATAAAAATATTTCTTACATAATGGTATTTTTTTGTAATTTTTAGACATTATATAATTTAATTTATGTATGACACAAAGATGATGCAGTAATTATCTTATTAATGAAATATTTACATAATTGATGTTATAAATACCCAAATAAATGTAATCTGACACTTTGTATGAATTACAATAATTTTCTAGGTTAATATGACATGTTATTATTGATTTAATTAACTTTTTTCGAACTAATAATTCTGTTATGAGTTTCACAAAAAAAATTACTAAATCGTGTCAAAATTGACATAAAATAGTTTTTTTTAAAATATTATATTATTAATTGTTATTTTATTCCTAAAAATATAAGGTTCGGCCAAATGACTTAGATAAGGTTATATATATTAATAATAAACAACTTGGGGTTCTTTTGGCTTGTTACAGTAAGTTTATTAACCTTATAGTGTAAGAACACAAAAAGACAATGTAAAAGTAAAATTATCTAACTTAAAGTTAAATATAAATTATAAGGTTAAAATAGGAACCTAAACTTTTATAAACTCTATTGGATGAGAGGCTTTCGACCCATCCCCACCTTATCTTCTAAATAACTCAATTAGGAGCTATTAAAAACCAAATATGACTTTATAATAAAATAATATTTTTTGTTATTCCAAAGGTGCCCCTCTCCTCCCTTATAAAAGGGCACCTCCTCCCTCTCTTCCTAACACCACTTTGAGCCTTCAAGCACGGCCAAAACCTGAAAATTTCTTCTCTCCACTTTCCTAGAGACATCCTAGACGTACTGGTCTTCTTTAAAGACCAATTTTAGTGCCCTAAAAGGAGGTCTCAAAGAAGCACGTCAAAGAAGAGGTAATGTTCGTTACCAATTCTTTCAACTTTATTTCTTCTTCCACTTCTTCTTCTAAGGTTGTTTCATTATGAAGTAATAACATCAGTATCACTAATATAATGATATGTTGTTATAAGTATGAGACAACCCTATTTCACCATCTATCCATCCTACGGAAAATGAAATCACCGTGCGTGCGTACGTACGGAATACCGTCTCCACGCCGTGGTGTAATCTATTTTCCACCACCACCTTACTTGGATGGGTATAATGGTGTACATAATAACTATATATGATTATTTTAAAGTGATATTGATTCTGAAATAGTACACATCAATACAATTCCACGATCATGAGAATGATATCATCGCTCGTGCGTACGTACGGACTACCGTCTCCACGACGCGATGAGATTCATTTTCCACGTTAACCATTCATGAATGATTATAAAGTATATATAATAAGTAATCATGAAATATATGACATAATAATGATACTGTATTTATGTGTATATATATGTATGTCATCTAGTTAATTCCATTCAACTCAATAAGGAAACGAAAACAGCGTTCATGCGTACGTACGACCTACCGTCTCCATGAACGGTGTATTTATTTCCATTTACTGATCTATTATATATATGTATATTCTGAATATATATTATATATAAATCATGTTTTATATTCTGGAATTAAGTCATCATGATCTAAGTAATCATATGAATAATTACAAGTCAAAACGCGGACGACAAATGAACCGATTTTACCCAAAACGCTCTTTAACATGAAATTTACAAAAGAACGGGTAAAATAAAGTCATAAGTGAACCATATATGATATCATAAAAATGAGTATGATTCTGGAATAAGTCAATGACATTATTGAAATCATTATACAGGAGGTTCGGACACTTACGAATCAAATCAGACCTAAGGTAAGGGAAAATATCACAATCTCATTTTTATCCGAGATTGTTTATACTTTGGTATTTACTGGGGTGTGTTTTATCATCCACATCCATGTTTCCTCAATATGTAATATTATTTTCATCCACCTACAATTTTTTAAATCCAATTTTACCCTTCAGAGAGTTTTTATTAAAAGATATGAAAGGAATATTTTGTCGTTTTTCATACGAGGTACTTTTTTGACTTTTCCGAAAAAAGTACAAGAAGAATGTTTTTTTAACTTATATGGAATGAATGGATTTGTAAAACAATATTTAGAAGAATCATCCTTTACAAGTTTTCATGTTAATTTTTAATCAACTTCTTTTAGTTTAAAATGGTATGACATGCTAAGAAAGAAAACATGTTTTTGAAGTAGAAAGGGTATTTTCCTCATGAATGGAGTTCAAGTGTTTTATCAAAATTATTTTTCATATAAGATAATAAAGGGTTATATTTCTATCCCTATTATTACATTGATTTGATTATGTTGTGATTGAATTATTTTTATGAATTCCTTTATCTTATATGAATTGTTTTATGATGTCACGATGTTTAAGATTCCCATTTTTATTACATGGGTTATGCTATGATGTATGGTTTATGATTTTGTGGCACACATAAGAAAGGTATAATTATGAGATGGGTGGGACATATATCTCCCTCCAATTCATTGGGTAATGATTTTATATCTCATGTGATAGACATAGCTAGAACAATAGGTTAAACCGGTTCAGTGAAATAGGACTGAAATGAGGAGTGAACTCGGTTCAGAAATGGACTTTGTCCACTAAGATAGTCTTGGCAATGAGTCTTGACTAATAAGAAATGATTCCCTATGAATCTGTGTGTATGCCACAAAGTTTTATGTTTTAGGTTATGATTATTGGGATTACATTTCACTACTATGATTTATCCCATGTTATGATATTATGATCTCTTTTGCAGGTTAAGATTTCCAAAATGTTATGTTCTTATGAATATGATGCGATTGATATTTCTTTTGTTTACCCTTACTGAGAATTTGAGCTCACCCTTTTATGTTTTCTTTTCCCAAGGATATAAAGAAATATTTTAGGTAAAAAAAGGGAAGATCTTTATGGGATATGTGGAAAATATTTCACCATGATTAGAAGATTATATTTCGAGTTTCCAAAGACACTAAACTATTACGGTCCTTGTGTGTGTGTTTCTGTTATGTACTAAGTATTCTGAAAAAGTAATGTAATGTCCATGTACGTTAATCTTAGGGTCTCTACAGTTGGTATCAGAGGGAGGTTTAGTCAACCTTTGGAAACTAGGATGCGAAAACGTTAGTGAGATCCCTAGAGATATTTCTAAGGTATGTCTAGGGATGTATCTAAGGTTAAGTATACGTATAGGTTATAGTCCTAGAATTGCACTAACGATCTTTGAATTTAACCTAAGATGTTAGATATTGAGGGTACTCCCCCTTTACTATGTTATTTTCTCTAGCATGATTTTTTACTCTCACATAATTATATTTGTGATTTAGTTAATGGAGGGAACCAGAAGGAATTCGGTTAACATTGAATTCAATGGACAAATTGGTAACTATGAGAAACAAAATTGTGTAATGCCTAGAGAGAAAGATTTTGTGATTATGCCGAATCAGTCATCGCGATATATGATTAACAAGGTGAAATTTAGTGGTATGCTGAATTCATCAAATAAGAGGAAGATAGACTATTATTCATGTTCGCATGTTGAGGAGCATAAAGAAAGGAAGATTGAGATTTCTAAAGAAGGGAAGAAGAACATTGAGGAATACCTCCAATGGAGGGACCGATGTTATCTGTATGGAGAAAAGGGTCATAGAGTGACAGACTGTTTTGGAGTTCAATGTATTATTTGTGGAGAACATGGGCATTACCCAACTCAATGACCTGACCTAAAAAGTTACTTCTAAATCAAGGAAGGACTTATTCCAGGACAATAATTGAAGAGGATGGATTTAAGTGTTTATTTATTGGAATTCAAGAATAATTTTGTTGAGGTACTTTTATTGTGTATTAGAATATTTTTGTATTATTCTATTGTGGTTTTCAATAATTTTAAGGTATCAGTAACCATGAAAAGTGATTCAAATATTTTGGAAAGCAGATGATATGCGCATAATGAAGGGATAAGGAGAAAATGAAATGTTTGACAGTATTCATGAGCTCATGATTGATATAAGGACTAAGTGATATCATGGTTTGAGTATATAGAATTTTGAGGATTTTGGTATGTAGAAAGTGTTAACTATTATCTACATTCATGTTTTCACTATGGTTCAATTAATGGGTATTCATTTTTCAAGAGAATACATGATTAAGGTATTCACATGTTTGTAATTTGACCAACAATATATATCTTATGATATATTGGGGATAAATGATGGTATTCACGTGATTGTTATGTGACATTTCAAGTAATCATTTTCTTTATACTATGAGCTTGGACCGAAGTATTTTAGATAAGCCTAAAGATTGGAATGGATTATGTTGGACATAAGTTAGTATTGTTTAAGGATAGAACTTTTTTCGATATTATTTATGTGATGTTATAGTAATGTAGTTTTAGAAAAAGGACAACCTGCAGGACGGGTGACAACCCATCGCATCGGACAAGGTTGTGGGAATCGAACCCACAACCGAAGTGCGACTGGCCTTTATCTCCTACCACTGGCCTACAGGAAGTCCCTGTTTAGTAGAAACTAGTTTTATTATATTAAGAAGTATGATATATGAAGTATAAGTCCATTTTAGGAACCATATATGATTAATCTCACTATAGATGGACTTATGTAAGTTTTGATAACTTTTCTATCCTTTTGTTTGAGACAAATGGAATGACCCATCATTCTATCACATGATCTACTAACACATCATGAATGACAAATTCAACTTCATTTATTTAAGAGATGAAGTGGAAATTGTCCAAAGAACGACCAACAGTGAGACTATACCAAAATCACGAAAGTATTTCTTCTAATTACAATTTCATCAACTTTAGGGAAATGATCTTGAAAACCAAAAATGTTGTCCTAGTACTCTTATATCTGATGAATCAGATGGTACCTTAGATCGTCACAAATTTATGGCTTTGTGATTGCTGGATTTTCCATAGCCATGTTCTCTACCACTCTCCATCAGAACATGATGGTTAGATTTCTCTTCCATATCCATATTTTCACCTATGTGGAAACACAGTGATTAGTTTATTTGGGTAACCGTTACATTTCATACTTTTGTTTTTAAATATTGGTTTTGGTATTCTTTTTTATGATGTGGTTTTATATTAAAGAAACTTTCGTGTAGTAAACCATTTATAACCCTGAAGAATTTTGAGGGATAAATTCATTTTAAGTGGGGTCGAATGTAACACCCCGAGATTTTATGAAACATATTCTTTTTAATTTCATTAATGTCTTGTGTTGTGCGCTACACCAAATGGATCTTGCACAACATGCATCCTCGACTTGCCTTGCATTACACGCAATCAAGACCTTCCTCGATAGCACATATAGTACGCAATACCGAGTTTCACTAAACAACGATATGCTATGAAAATATTATTAAAACTTTCCGTTATGAATAGTAATAACCACTTTTGAAATTTCGTAAATTTTATTTTTTAAAATGGACTTCATTTTTAGATTCGGAATATCGAAATTAGCTTAGGGTGAAATTTTGGTAGTTTTCGGATAACTTTCATTTTCTGATGAATAGTGAAAATTACTAAATTTTAATTAAAAACAACCTTTTTAATCGAAATAATTAATAGTGATAAATTATTAATTAGAGTGGTTTTTAAGTATATTTAGAATATATTTTTACAATTTAATACAATGTTGGTTATTGGATGTAATTTCACATTTAAACCAGACATAAACAATTGTCAATCTTTTGATAGTTATTATCTCTTAAGAACACGCTATTTGTTTTGACTACGGGAATTAATTTTTAAATTAATTAATGCAACTGATATGTTTTGAATTTGGTAAAATAGACATCATTTTTGAATTCATAATATAAAATATAGCTTAGGCCTAATTTTTGGTATTTTTCTGGAAACTTTCATTTTTTGATGAATAGTGAAACCACTAAGTGGTAGTTAAAAAAAGAATTTTTCATAAAACAGAATTTTATTACTTCTGCGAGTGGAATTTAAAAAATCCGAGAAACACAGTTTATGTCAGTAAGTAAAATGTGGTTCAATGAGATGAAAATAATTTTTTGTGAATGGTAACTTTTTACTTTTTTTACCAAGGTTAAAAGTAAATAGGGTAAATAAGAGTAAAAATGATATTATTATTACCCTAACACATGTCCTAATTCTATTGGATAAGTTTAATTCCACCAAAAACAACCTTAGGAATAAAATAAGACCATTTAGGCCCACTTGTATTAGATTAGGAAATTTATTATCAATTTATTTAAAGAAGGGTTAAAATAGTTAAAATCAAAGTTTAATAAGAAAATCATTTTTAATATAGGGTTTTACATAAGATAAATTCAACTATAAATATTCATTATAATGATAAAAAGATTTCCTACATAATGGTATTTTATTTGTAATTTTTAGACATTATATAATTTAATTTATTTATGACACAAAAATGATGCAGTAATTATCTTATTAATGAAATATTGACATAATTGATGTTATAAATACCCAAATAAATGTAATTTGAGACTTTTTTGGAATTCCACTAATTTTCTATGTTAATATGACATGTTAGTATTGATGTATTTAACTTTTTTCTAACTAATCATTCTGTTATAATTTTCACATAAATCAATTACTAAATACTGTCAAAATTGTCCTAAAATAGTTTTTAAAACAAATATTATATTATTAATTGTTATTTTATTCCTAAAAATCTAATGTACGGCCAAATTACTTATATAAGGTTATATATATTAATAATAAACAACTTGGGGTTCGTTTGGCTTTTTATATTAAGTTTATTATCCTTATAGTGTAAGAACACAAAAAGACAAGGTAAAAGTTAAATTATCTAACTTAAAGTTAAATATAAATTATAAGGTTAAAATAGGAACCTAAACTTGTCTAAATACTATTGGATGAGAGGCTTTCGACGCATACCCACATTAGCTTCGAAATAAATCAATTTGGAGCTATTAAAAACCGAATATGACTTTATAATAAAATAATATTTTTAGTTATTCCAAAGGTGCCCCTCTCCTCCCTTATAAAAGGGCACCTCCGACCTCTCTTCCTCACACCACTTTGAGCCTTCCAGCTCGGCCAAAACCTGCCAATTTATTCTCTCCACTTTCCTAGAGACATTATAGAGGTCTTGGTCTTCTTCAAAGACCAATTTTAGTGCCCTAAAAGGAGGTCTCAAAGAAGCACTTCAAAGAATAGGTAATGTTCGTTACCGATTCTTTCAAATTTATTTCTTCTTCCACTTATTCTTCTTAGGTTGTTTCATTTTGAAGTAATTAAATCAGTATCACTCATATACGGATATGTTATTATAAGTATGAAACAACCCTATTTCACCATCTATACATCCTACGGAAAACGAAATCACCGCGCATGCGTACTTACGGAATACCGTCTCCACGTCGTGGTGCAATGTATTTTCCACCACCACCTTACTTGGATGGGTATAATGGTGTAAATAATAACTATATATGATTATTGTAAAGTGATATTGATTCTGAAATAGTATACATACACTCCAATACAATTCCACGATCATGAGAACGATATCATCGCTCGTGCGTACGTACGGACTACCGTCTCCACGACACAATGAGATTTATTCTCCACGTTAACCATCCATGAATGATTATAAAGTATATATAATAAGTAATCATGAAATATAGGACATAATAATGATACTGGATTTATGTGTATATATATGTATGTCATCTACATAATTCCATTCAACTCAATAAGGAAATGAAAACAGCGTTCATGCGTACGTACGGCCTACCATCTCCATGAACGATGTATTTATTTCCATTTACTGATCTATTATATATATGTATATTCTGAATATATATTATATATAAATCATTTTTATATTCTGGAATTAATTAATCATGATCTATGTAATCATATGAATAATTACAAGTCAAAACACGGACAACAAATGAAACAATTTTACCCAAAACGCTCTTTAACATGGAATTTACAAAAGAACGGGTAAAATAAAGCCATAAGTGAACCATATATTATATCATAACAATGAGTATTATTCTTTAATAATTCAATGACATTATTTAAATCATTATACAGGAGGTTCAGACACTTACGAAGCAAATCAGAGCTAAGGTAAGGGAAAATATCACAATCTCATTTTTATCTGAGATTGTTTATACTATGGTATTTACTGGGGTGTGTTTTATCATCCACATACATGTTTCCTCAACATTTAATATTATTTTCATCCACCTACAATTGTTTAAATCCAATTTTACCATTCGGAGAGTTTTTAGTAAAAGATATGAAAGGAATCTTTTGTCGTTTTTCGTACGATGTACTTTTTGACTTTTCCGACAAAAGTACGAGAAGAATATTTTTTTAACTTATACGGAATGAATGGATTTTTAAAACAATATTTCCAATAATCTTCCTTTACAATTTTTCATGTTTATTTTTAATCAACTTCTTTTTTTTTAAAAAGGTATGACATGTTAAGAAAGGAAAAGTGTTTTTGAAGTAGGAAGGATATTTTCCTCAAGAATGGAGTTCAAGTGTTTTATCAAAATTATTTTCCATCTAAGATAATAAAGGGTTATATTTATATCCCTATTATTACATTGATTTGATTATGTTGTGATTGAATTATTTTTATGAATTCCTTTATCTTATATGAATTGTTTTATGATGTCACGATGTTTAAGATTCCAATTTTTATTACATGGGTTATGCTATGATGTATGGTTTATGATTTTGTGGCACACATAATAATGGTATCATTATGAGATGGGTGGGACCTATATCTCCCTCCAATGCATTGGGTAATTATTTTATATCTCATGATATAGACATGGCTAGAACGGTAGTTTAAACCGGTTCAGTGAAACAGGACTCAAACGAGGAGTGATCTCGGTTCAGAAATGGACTTTGTCCACTAAGATAGTCTTGGAAATGAGTCTTGACTAATAAGAAATTATTCTCTATGATTATGTGTGTATGAAAAAATGTTTCATGTTTTATGTTATGATTATTGGGATTACATTTCACTACTATGATTTATCCCATGTTATGATATTATGATCTCTTTTGCAGGTTAAGATTTCCAAAATGTTATATTCTTATGAATATGATGTGATTGATATTTCTTTTGTTTACCCTTACTGAGCATTTGAGCTCACCCTTTTATGTTTTCTCCCAGGATATAAAGAAATGTTTTAGGTAAAAAAAGGGAATATCTTTATGGGATATGTTGAAGATCTTTCACCATGATTAGAAGATTATATTCCGAGTTTCCAAAGACACTAAACTATTACGGTCCTTGTGTGTGTGTTTCTGTTATGTACTAAGTATTCCGCAAAAGTAATGTAATGTCCATGTATGTTAAGCTTATGGTCTCTACAGGTATATACTCCTAATTTAATTCACCTACACCAATATATTTTAGGATACTATATAGATGGATTATTAGGAGGATTTATAGGGTAGGCCATGCTGATCAACCCTAAGTTTGTTAAAGGTAGGAGAGGCAGCTATGCTTGGGCCTCATATTTTTTACGAGATCGTAGGGAAAGTGTATTTGATTTGATGTGGATGGATAATGCACATTATCAATAGAAATCATATAGCAATCACCATGTATTACCTTTAGAGTTTGAGGTTGGGGATCGATTTTTCATGTGTTTCACCAAGGATGGGACACATGAGGATCATGATAAAGTGTATGGTTTTATAGAGATACATCAATCCATTTGATATTTTATAGATAGCCGGGTTATTAGACTATCATTTTAATTTACCTCAAAGGTACTGAGCCATGTATGACATATTCCATGTATCTCATCAGTGCTATTACTATTCTGATCCATCTCATAATAATCAGCCCAAGGAGGTTGAGTTACAAGTAGATGTGTACTTTAAGAAGCATCCTTTATGTATTGTGGATCAAAGCATGAAGGTTCTTTGAGGCTGGATAGTTCCTCTAGTGTGGGTGATATGTCAGCATGACAAAGTATAATATGAGGAATGGGAGTTGGATGCCGATGTACGATGGTAGTGGCCAAAGCTGTTCTTTGAAAATCTTGATCACCCTTGAGAAAGACATTTGGGGTATAATTGCTTTACGGGTAGAATTTTGTAAGAAAATTCTTCTTCTTTAAGGTAATAATCTCTTTATTTTCTTCAATCCTTAGTTTAGTTGCTTAAATGTGGATTTTATGAAGGTCCGTTGATTTCATGGATGTATCAGGGGTTTTTGGGGTTGGTTCGTTTCCTGAAACACAACATTTTAGGTGAAATAGACTAGATCATGGTTAGAGTAAACCGTCTAGGGAAGGCTGCATAGTTAGAAAAACATGTGAGGCATGGGTAAAGATTAGGAGGATACTACATGGTTAGAACTAACTATATGATTTGGTGCTCATGGATGTGTGTCCATGTATTCAATTTTGATAGTGGGGGTTTTCATGGTTTTACAAGGTTAGTGTAACCATGTGAGTGAATCGTGTGATGTGACCTTCTCTATAGAATATTATGCACGATTGGCACATGGTTTGGAAAACCATGTGACCAAACTATAAGATTCCCAATTTTGGGTGAAATTCAAAAAATTACCATAATAAAAAAATTTATTTATAACCTAATTCTTCACATTCTCTCCCATACAGGAAAGTCTCACTTTGAGATCCCTCTTGGTCTACTAAACTAAGAATTTCCACCAAATCTCTAACAAATATCTTTTTAATAAACCATTCGTATCATGGGATCTGCATCGATGAGTAATCGACCCCATTTTATCCATTATTAGCTCCTATAGGTATCAGTTTTTCTATTTAGGTGTAAGATAATATGCACTATTAATAGTATTTTCATCTGTTATTTGATTTTATCCCAATATGAGTCGAATAAGGAGCTAATACTAGATGATATATCCACAATGAACCTACAGTAGGTGGTATCATTCCTATATTTAAATGTATATGTGTTTATATGTTCTATTTTTCCGCAAACCCATTATCGAGTGTCACTTTAAAATGATTTTTTATCCCTGAATTGAATTTATAGGTACATCCTATTCAATTAATGAGGATCATTTATTGATGTTAAATAGTTTATAACCTTGATTGGAACCACCCCTTACAGTTTTTTGTGTATTTAAATAGGTCATTATGATGGCATATGACTTTGGATACCCTTGAGGTGTACCCTTTAACCCTTTTCATGGGATGTTAATATTGAATTGTAAATTGATGACTTGAATGGGGAATTGAAATATGAAATATGAATTGTAATTGAAATGGATTTAAGGCTAGGGGATTGATTCCATGATCCTAGAAACATTCCATGTATTTGATGACTAAGCATTAGGGGATTATTTAATCAATTTCCCATGTGAGTAGTTTAGAGACAAGCCTTCTAAGATTATATAATGAATTGAGTCACCTAAAGAGGTTAGATTGAATTGAAATTATTTGGGTGATAAAATTGATATGATTAATTGAAATTATTTAAATGGAATTAATGAAATGAAATTTATTGAATATTTATATGATATGGGTGACATATGGATTCAAATGACGAATTCCAGGGACATGCACAATTTCCTCCAACCTTTCTTATACCTGAGTGATACTTGGACTCCCTTAAGGACTCCCATGGATGGAGTTATAGTCTTGGATATTATATATAGAGTGATACTTGGATTCCATAGGGATTTCCAAGGGTGGACTCAAAGGGCATTGATCATATATTCCGTGGGTGATACTTGTTCTCCCTTAGTAGACCGCCAAGGACAGAATCGATTGGTAGTGATGTTATACCACACCTATAAAAATACCTGGGTTCTTGAGAGGTTCTCCATTGATAAGATTATAGGGTGTTGGTTTATATTATACTTGGTCTAATACATAGATTCCAAATTAGGAATTTCATGGATGAGCTTAGGTTCATAAATGAATAAATAATGAAATGAGTTATATGATGCGACATCCAAGCCAAAGTACAAGTTTGTATTTGGTCATCTTTATACTTTATGGATGGACTATTTAGGCATCCTTTGATCATGTTATCATGAGGGACATTAGGCTACAAGATGGGTCTTGATAATTATAAATTTAATAGAATTTAATCATTAAATGATTTTTGTTATAAATGAGATGCTTGACATTGTAGGATGTTTACTTTCAGTACTTCCATTACATATTATACTATTACCTACACACCATTATCATTATATACTAACTGAACAAATTTAACTTGACCTTGGGTGGTTTCCCACTGGGATTATGTATCACACTCTGTTTGGCCCACCTTTGGGTACCCAAATAGACTGTATGGTTGCAGGTATGGATAAGGGAAAGCACCCTGATACAGGTTCTTTATTGGTGCATAGGAGAAGGGGAGCATGGGACCTATTTGAGGCTCAAGATGATAGGTGGTATACCTTTCGACATTTTTTTACTATTTTCCATTTATTTTAATCTTTCTATATATACTTTTTTTGGTGTCTTTATTTGAGAAATATGACATGTATTATCACTATCACTACATATGGGATTTATTTTGAGATTTCAATATATTTATTCCATGTATATATTGTCTGTATGATTTACTACATTAGATACATTTATTTTATTGATATTATACCGTGATACACACTGGTGAAGAGGGAATAGTTTCACTATAGACACACCTAGGCCCTCCCTGCTAGTCAGTAGCCTCTGTCATTTAGGGAGATTTTCTTGAAGCCATGTGGACCACCGGTCTTGGGGAACCTTTCATTCACATTTAAGTATAGGAAATTAAAACCCTATTAGATATTGTTTTTAGGAAGTGGATCAATTCCCTATGAATGGTGGTCACACTGGTACCACAAAACCCACCAAGTAATGAAAGAGGATCCCACCCTAGTCCCACAAGTAGATGCACCATTACACTACACTCGTATAAGGGATCACAATCCAATTCCTAGGACATAATACCACACTATACCCTCATGGGAAAGGAAAATGGTATCACACTCAAATGAACTTTTTCTATAATGAAGAGATGAATGGCCCCAATCCATCTCTGAGGAAGTACACAATAAGTAATTTCTATGCACAATGTGTACTGCTAAATATTGACATGCCCGTGTCTGTGACCATGTTCCTAAGTCTATGCCAATACACTCTATGCATGTCCATGTATTTGGACCTGTTTGTGTACTTGGACATATCTATGTATTAGGCCATTCCTGTTTACTCTACTCACGCCTATGTTCCCAACCGTGTACATGACCATGTACTGCCAAAGTACATGCCCAACCTCCATCCATTGGTCACATGATTTATTATATGTGCCACACAACATGGGATAGGTGTCACACATCATAATATATTAAATTTCTACTGAAACACTAAAATCAAAACCATGGGGTCCGATATAGTGTGTATCTAGGGATTATACATTGTGCATAGTGAGAATTTTTGAAACACGTGGTTTCTTCTTTGAATCATCTGACCACACCAAAATCATAAAAAAAACATCCACAAATCATTGTTATGGGGTCATCTAACCTTTTATTTTACTATTTATCGAGATCTGTCTCTAATCTTCTCAAAAATCTCTTTGTTGAGCTGAACCGTCACCGACCACATCATTTCTACTTGTTGAATCAAGAAGAATGAGGAACACCAGTCTGATATAATATTCCTATAGTTTTCTCCATTGTTATAGCTTGATTTCACACTCAATTACAAAACACACCTACATTATTTACCCTTCACACCTAATAATGGTCACAGAATGATCAAATACCTGGTATTCATAAAACCACATGCTAAAGAAATTCCCCACGATGAATGTGTGAAGAAACGGGGGAAAGAAACATAAAACATAAAAATGAGGAATAAAACTATAAATTTTTTTATTTTAGCCTTGATATTTTGTCATATAACAGATAAATTTTGAAGAATAATCAACAAAAAGAAAATAAATCCTCTGTAAAACAAATCAACAATCTATATGTGAATCAATTGTTGTATATAGAATTGATCCACAAACAATAAGGGATAAATAAACAGGGTGAAAAAAAATAAAATAAAACATTTTACCAATAGTTTGGATGGATCTATGGTAAAACAATATTCTTTACTGACATTGTTGGTGAGATCTATGAACTCTGTTGGTGTAGATGATCTTTGAGGTACCGATCCTATGTCGTTCGAAAATGTCTATCCAAAGGCTTCTCTCTAGGTCTCTAGGATTTTTTGTATAACCCTAAGACTTAAACATAAAAGCATTTTAATATAAAATGAATTTAGTCCACTCTGTTAATGAACCAAAATAAATTAAATAATTGTTTTAGAACCTGTGGAAACGGTTTCACAAACCCATGACACAGACAAATGTTATATCATGCATTGGGTAAATACATCATTGTGAACTCTATAGTGGCTTCAAATTTGTGATCCAAGACTTTTTTCAGGAGTTATTCAACTTTATTAGGAAAAAATGCATGTGGGTTATATTTATTTGTTTAATATTTTTCAAATATTAATTCAGGGCTCATCGAGCCTTAGAATCTCAAGTCCTCTATGTACCCAGATCCGAAAATATTAACAAATATATTTCAATTCATTACATGGGAAAACTGTTACATGAAATATTCTCATAGTATCACCACAATGTGGCCTAGAAACTCAATTTCATAGTTTAAATTTCTTTCATCTATTACAAATTTCTTCAAATCATATATAATGAATAATTATTCATAAAATCATTAAGAAAAACTTCAATTATGAATAACAATCACGATCTAACAAGAAAAATCTAGTTCTTAAAGTGATTATGAAAATGAGATAACAAATTATCTCACATTTAATCATGTTAGTTATAGGATGACACAAGGTAATTCCATTATTTAAATTTTTGAAAAATGTTAGAGTAACTAAGTAGGATAATGAAAATTACCGAGGAACAAATCTCCCAATCACAAATGATAACTCTAATTTTCTTTATTTTCATTGAATCCTCTCAAATAATTATTATCAATCACAAATTTTCATCTTACAACTAAAAAAATCATACAATTATACTAAAGAATATAGGATGATAAGGATAAATTGGATATTATTATGGCTTCCTATAACACAATCCCTAGTCTTTATTTGATTAAAATGGATCAAATTTATGATGGATATCAAAGATTAAATGGATAAAAAGAAACCAATCGATTGATATAATCACTATAACTTGGTTTAAAATGATCATATTTTGAAAAAGATTAAATTTCATGTTCTTATAGTAATGTATATCCTCAAAATCGATCAAGAAATAGGGTATAATAATGTATAAAGGTTTTATAAAGTCCCACCATAATACTCTAATAGATGTGGGAGTGAATTAGGGTACTAAATATTTACTCTTAATTTTAAATCTTACTCCTTCATTAGAGTGAAAACCTATTTATACATCTATCACACTCACATCACATCAACCTAATATAAAAAAAACACATATTAAAAACCAAATTTACTAAGTTCACCCAAATTAGGCAGTACCCAAGGAGTATACACTCAGTAGGGTGATGGTGTATGGATAATCATTAACATTTTTTTATTAAAATTTTTAGTAAAGGGTACATCTAGCCTAAGATCACTGTATTGGTAATTTTTTGTTTTGAACACTACTTCCATATGAGTTAATCTATTTTCATTTATTCACTCACTTTGTTGAGATGAACCTCTAGGAATTGGCTCGTAGTCCACAATGATCATCGACAACAAATTCTAAAAAAACAGAAGAAAGAAATTAGGATTTTATTTATTTAAATTCAAGATAAACAACAAACTTTTACTATTAGGGTGGATAAATAAATATAGACCGAGAGCATAATCTATCAAAATTATAACACATTTTGGGTGGTACAGATCCCATACACTTAAATAATGTAATATTCCCATTATGAATATTCTTAGATGAATTTAAGTATGTTTCATTATTATCTTTATGCCATGTGCGGCTCACCTTCCCTTTCTCCCTCAAGAGAAGATTAATGCTTCAAATTATATAGATGATAGTCTATATGATAGCTTCATTCATATGAAGGGAATTTTATATGATTAAGGAATCCATATCCACTACTTCCAGGTTTATATTTCTAGCCATAAAAATATCCATGAAACTAATAATTGCACTGGTGTCCACTATAAGAGGGTCACCGCAACCATAATCAGAACATAACACAAGAATCACCAAGCCATTTCCATCAAAAACCACACCACCACCCCATGAAAGACCATTAATTCATGAACCGTCAATGTTTACTTTCATACCAATATACTGTAGGTTCCATTTCACCCATCATCACTATGTTGCAAATCACAGATAAAGAGATGAGTGATATCTTTTAAAACATAGTTTCATCAACGATGGAGCCTTATACAATTTTTCCAAGAGAAAACTATGTTCCCCCTCCATAATATGAAATCTCTCCATTAGGGAAAGTTACAAGATCCAAACACCCTCATGTTGATATTTATTACTTTCCATCTATATGGTCCAACACCCAACATCTAATAGTATAGATCTCAACTTTTCTTATTTTATTATTCCAGGTACCACAAAACCATCTATGAAAGAAATCATATCTTGATCCATTATAGCCTCCAAACTAGAAGAACTATCCAAGCCACTTCCAGGAAGCAGGCTCACATTCCCCATGAAAGAACAGGTGAAGGGTTGATTCTTCACTTGGATTTGAGAAATAAGTACATTTAGAAATAAGGGAGACACATTTCTGCTGTATCTTATTATCCATGGGGATGTCATGATTTTTGATTTTTCAAAACAAGAAGCAGTATTTAGAAAGAATATCCTAACACTATATAATCCAAAATTTAATCCCTATAAATAGAACTGTGATGTTGATCATGCTTTTCTTTGGCATTGAAGATACTTGACATAGATTACGTGAACACCATCTTGTACTCTCAATCATTTAGAATGATATTATCAAACAAGTCTTGTTATTCCAAATTTAGATTATATGACATAAAAAGGATACTTGCAAGCCTCCTTGAAGGAAATATAAGTATTGGGGCACCCTAATTACCCCATCTTCGATGCTTCCCAATTATTTTTCTAGAAACTAATATCAACATATCTAAAAACCCCACACACATATTGTTGAAGATCCCTATAATGGCCTTGAGGTCTTTTACACATTCCCATATCTTGATATTTTTGGAAGAACAAAATAGAATTATAGTTTGAAAAAAATAATTTACCCCACAATTAATGAAATTCTAGACCATCCCAAGCTAATCTTGATTGCATAAAGTGCATGGATTCCCCTACATTTATCACATTAATGCCTATGTCCTCTATATTTTTTTCAAGCCTCTCCCACGAAGTCCAATGACATCATTCATCATTGTTTGCATCCCCCAAAATATTTAGGAATTGTTTCTATATTTTTATTATCACTATCTTGGTGACTCAAAAGGAGGAAAATCTATTCATTGGGATGGATTAAAGAGAATAATTAACTATTGTAATACATCCCCCATAATAAGGAATTTTTTATTTCAAATTTTGGATCTGACTAGATATTCAATCTTGAATCCCTTCAAAATGATCAATGAATACTCAAATTGTAGAAATAGGAGCACCCATATATTCAATTGGAATCTTTTTTCCTGAGATACCAATGGAATTATCAATATTACTACTTCTTATTTATATATAACAACTTGAAATGAATACATTTGTTTTGTGTTTATTGATACTCTTCCCACTCTAGTTGTTATATTCATCGAGGACCTTGTTGAGGTCATGGATATACCTTCTTCTTCCATTAACATAAATAAGAATATCACGAACAAAAGGTATGTGGGAGATACCAATGATATTGGTTCTACATAAACAGGTTCAAATGGAGCCATCAGTAATACTCTTTGTGATTTATATAATGATAGAATACTTGTCTAAGATGAAGATGCTTGGAGATAATAGATCCCCCTATCTTAGACCTCTAAATCATTAAAAACACACAGTTTTTTCATATAATATCAACATAAGAAAATATTGAACTATAGAATATGAAAATAAGATCAATTACCCACTCAAAAAACCAATACTTGACATCACCTTGAAAATGAAGCTCCACTCCATTCTGTAATATGATTTTCCAAGTTGACATTAAGTGAAATATTAAATCCTGTCATTTAGATGTTAATGTCTTTAATCATCTTCTATGAAAAAACCAATTTTTGGTCTGAATAGATCTTCCTTGAATAGAATTGTGTTTCGACTTTAATGCCAATTTATGAAGATGTGGATCTAGCCTTTTTTGATAATAATATCAAAAACATTGTAAGAGAAGTTTTACATACTTATGGGCCTAAATTTACTGATATAAGAAGGATCCTTAAATTTTAGAATAAGGATAAAAGTTTTAGCATAGTCCACCATTGGTATACCACCCCCAAAAGAAGTCTTGATTGATTCCAACCTAATATACTTTTAATTATAATTCATACTGCCTCCTCAAATGATGTGAGAAATCCATCAAGTCCTAGAGCCCTTTCAAGATTGAGAGACTTGAGGAACCCCCAAATTTCCTCACCATATTGCATGTTTCCAATAGAATAGTTCACTGACTCAGGAACCACCCTTGAAATATTATAAAAAATAATAGAATTACCTATTAGGTGACCATCTAGAATGAAGGGATTAACATTACCAAGAAAAGATTTAAAATGAGATTCAACCATACCTCCAACCACGTTTAGATCATTAGTGAAAGTACCACCTTCCATCCGATGATTAAGGGAAAATGGCATCTATTTCTCTCTAATATAGGTATAGAAAAAAACCTTTGTTACAATAGCCTTCCTTGATTCAGAAATCATTAGAGAGTTCACAAGCCACCCTTTCCTCTTTATAAATCATATTTGTGAACCTGCTCTTCTTGTTAATGAGATCACTAAAACTGCCCTCATCATGGTCTTCCTTTAATATTTGTCCTGGAATGCTCATTCTCCATTTTTAGGGACTCCAAACCTATGGATGGTTATTACCATTTCACACTCCAAATAATAATAACAACATTAAGGCATCTTAGTTTATTATGAAAAATCACCCATGATGCATCCTACATGGTTCTACTCCAGGATGTATAAAATGGATTTCTAAAAGAGGGATATGAGGTCCAACATCTAGAGAAATAAAATCTATTGTGTTCATTTCTTATAGAATCACGAAGGATGAGAATGAGAGAGTGTTCAGAAAATGATATAACTAGATTGAAGTGCTTTGTGTTTGGAAAAGAATAAACCCCCTGAAGATTGGCCAGAAATTGGTCTAACCTGCACCATGTTCACCATCTCCCTTTATAATTATTACAAAAAATATATTGCTCTCCTAAATACCCTTGATCAATGAGACCATTTCTTTTAGAAAAATAGGAAAACTCATTTTTTGTCTTCCATAAACTAGAACCACATCCTTTATTCTCTGTTGGATCTATATTTGCATTAAAATCCCCCCCCCCTATGAACCATGCATCATTACCTAGATTAAACACACCTGGATCCATTCCATTGACTCCCTGGACACCAAATTGCATTTTCCACACTAAAGGGAAAAGAAAAAGGACTGATTTCCAATACTAATACTTTTGAAAATGTGTTAATTATAGACCGCATTCTTCTCCACCTGAGATGAAGCATCCTAGAAAATCTTGATGTGGGTTTCTAATGGATCACCATGAATGTAATCAGTCGAGGAAATTCTTTTATAAAAAACTTGAATCTAAGAGAATGTTGTTTGTGTTCCACAATAATGATGAACCAAACTTTTGAAATACAACTTTCATAAACAAAAAGATATTTTATCACCCTAGATTTAATAACATGGGGGTTCTAGACAAGAATCAAGATCATTTGAAGAGGGGTCACTATGGATTTGGTTTTAGGCACTGTAAGTCTTGATGATTCCACTGAGAAGGAATGCACCATTTCAAACATATAAAAAGACCTTATAGACACCCCAATAATAGGGGAGTTATGGAAAATTACTTCATGGATTGGATATACATAAGATGGAGATGTCACTAGAGGATAATTGAGAACTTTAAATCTATTAGATTGTGAATAAGAGGCTGGGGAGAAATGAACCACATCCATTTCTTGTAGAGAATGAACCAAATCTCAATCAGATATTATATAGAAAGAATTTTTTCATTCCTACACATGAAATAATACACTGTACCTATTTGAAGTAGAAATCAAGAAACAACCAGAAGATCCAGGGTTCCACAGTTGAGGAGAACAATGATGAGACTTAGTTAAAATAATATCATTCTCAGTGAGTGAAAATATTATAGGGACATGGAGTTTTAAATGAAGACTAAAAACCTATGTGTCTGAGACAAGCCTGGGATAAAACAGAATAATGGCCGTGCATAAAAAGAACCAAGAATCTTCCACCTACTGATTCCAAGATGGAGAGATAGATGAGTTAACCAGAATCAGATCTGAGGGGCCACATGTATCTACAAAAGTTATTATAAAAGGATGACCAGTCATGTAATGTATCACATAAGGCTTTGAAGAGGATAATCCACTAACCGAGGGGATCATCTAATAGCGAGACACATGATGGTATGATTTCTTTCTATATGATATCATGGAGTGACAATGAAGTAAAAAAGGAGGTACAATACTGAGGTTACAATAGATAAAAAGGGTTGTCTCTATTCCAAACCATTTTTTTCTTGAAGATGAAACTGTACTGGAGGGGGGGGGAGTGTTGGGGAGCCTCTTAATCTAGCCCTGAGATATATATGATATATTTAATAAGATATATCTGATATATTTGAGGAGATATATTTGATATCATTGATGATATATATATATATCTAATAACTTTGAGGTGATATATTTTACATCTTTTACGAGATATATTTTATATATTTGATGATAAATGAGATATATTTCAGGATATACATGAGATATCATATAAAAACTGTAATTTATATATGAGATGTGAGACTCTTCTCTCTTAAGTTTTTTGGGGGTAGTATAGTTGTGATTTTAGGGATCAGTTTTTAGATCTGCAACTGGTGGAACTACTCTAATCTGATTAGCTTTCATATGTGGTAGTTTTCGATCTGATCCTAGTGATTTTTCATCTTCACCTTTATAATGACCCATGTTTTGAACCCATTTTAAAAGTGGGGGGACATTGATCTTCTTCAATTTCTGAACCGGTCGTTTTTAGAATCGGTCTTCGGAATGAGGTTTTGAAGGTTTGAACCATTCTTTTTAATGTTTCTTAACATGGTCGAATACCCATTAAGTTTCTCGGGTGGCCCGAGGGGTTTCAGAAGTGTCGGACACATATTTATATAGTGCTGCAGAGGGTGCACGGTTGGCGCACAGTTTGGTAAACCATGCAGCTCAAACCATACGGCCCAAAACATGCGGCCCAAACCAGGCGGCCTTAATAAAGGAGGTAGTGGCGTGCGCACGGGCTGCACACGATTTCCCCAAACCATGCACCTAGCCCGTTCGAGAGATCTCTTGGAGGCAGAAGACTCCGCACAGTTTGCGCACAGTTTGGAAAACCATGCGTGTCAAACCATGCGCTCGGGTGTGTTTTATGTTTTTAATTAAAATTAAAATAAAAGAAAATTAAATAAAATAAAAACCAAAGTCTACACTCCATCACCCTCACTCGTCTGAGCCGCGCAACACAGCACCCAGGGAGCTCCCCCTTCGTCGCATGACCACCCTTCCTACAACCTCCTCTCGATTGAGTTTTCACCACTGATTTCCTCCAGTTTCTTCTCCGAATCACAATATGGGTTTTTGTATTTTTTTTTTAAAAATTGTGTAGGTTAATGTTTTCTAAATTATGCATGAAAGGATGTTAGGGTGTGCGCATTTCCCCTCCTCACCACCTTGCCCCGGATTGGTGACGTAGAAAAGGCGGCCTGGGGGGGGGGGGTGGCGCCTTACACCTAAAGAGAAAGATAAAGGCAGTCCAAGGTGTTCCTTTCGCCAACAATACAATCAAAATACCCTTCCCCATCCCCCTTAGTTCAAAATCCAACCCCATCCCTCTCATTTAAAAATTATCCCTTCTCTCTACATTCTAAGATCTCTCCCTCTCTAGAAAACGTTTTCACTGTACATGGTGGATCTGATGTCCTAAAATGAGTCTTCATTTTTTAGAAAGAATCATTTAGAAGTGTTTTTTCTTATTTAATTTAAATTTGTTTTATTTAATTAAATGAATATTTTTAGTTAGTTTAAAATATTTTATTTATTAATTAGTTTATTTAGTTATATATAGTTTATAAATAACTATTATTATTAATAATTATTAAGTATATATTAAATTATGATTAAGTTATGAATATGTAATGACTAAAGTATGATTAATTATTGATTAAATTACAATTAAATTATGGTAATATGATAATTAAAAATTTACTAAGGAATGAATAAATAAATAATGAGTAGCTATTTATTAATTAATGATTAAAGAATGATTAAGGGGTTATTAAAGAATTATTAAGGAATTATTAACATTTGATTATGAGATGGTTAAATAATTATTAAGGAATTATTAACCAATATTTAACAAATTTTTAAGAAATTATTAATTAATGATTAACTAATGATGAAATAAAGGTTAAAAAATTATGAACTAATGGTTAACTAATGGTTAATTAATGATTAGTGTCATCTTTTAGGATATAAGAAAAAGTTCTAAAATTTTTGAAGCATAAAGATTATGTGGTTATCTATGAAATTAAATCACTTTATGGATAAAAATAAGTATACGTGGATCTATAACAAATATACCTAGGAGTAACAACTATGACAAGGTGTTTTGGTCTTGACTAGGGGTAACCTAGTACATGATAATGGGCCTTTCTACATTCCAGTTTGACACTCCAAAGGGATATTCTTTAGATGATTCATATTTTCTTTATAAACTACTAAAATACCTTTAAGATGATTAAAAACTCTACTAAGAAACATTAGTGGCATAGTTTAGGATATAATAAGATCACCTAAAATTTAAGAATTATAAATATTATATATTCAACACTCATTTTAAATAGTACTAATATAATGTTTTGAAAAGTGAGGTAAAAAGAGTATAACACCAAATTAATTAAATTATCATTGATAAAATGAGAATTATGATCATATAAAGTTAAATTTTTAAGAAAAAAACATTAAATAAAACAAAAATGATTTAAAAAATACAAGAAATATGTTGAAAATTTTCAATAGAACATGGTTTGGATGAAATGGGCTTCACTTTGGATGTGAGGTAAAATCCAGCTTATGTTCAGTTGGTAGCTTAATAACATATTTGAGAGATATGTACTTAAATTTGGAATTATGAAAACCTTTTATCCTTATAATAAAATCTAAGATAAAATCTACACTAATTTATTAGAAGGCTGAAATATTTTCAAAATTCCAAAGTTAAGTACATTCTTTTCGAAGATGTTAATAATATACCAACTTAAAATAAGATAGATTTCACCTGACGTCTGATGTGATGCTCATCTCATCCAAACAATGTTTTGTTGAAAAATTTGATTATATTTGATGTATTTTTAAATCATTCATGTTTTTTAATGTTTTTTTCTTATCCATTTATCTTTTCATGATCGTAATTGTCATTTTATCAATGATAATTAAACTTATTTGGTGTTCTATTATTTTTTACTTCACATTCCAAAACATTTGTTGACTTATATACAAATTATAAATTATATAAAGAAATATTAGTACCATATTTTAGTGTGTATAAATCAATTCTAAAATTTCAGTATAATAAATATTATATGGTCAACCATCATTATCAATATTAGTTATGCTGTCTAAATCTTGATCTAAACACATTTTTGATGTAGATTCTTGTTTGTCTATGTTTACTACCATGGGGAGGTTATTCAAACTAAGAAATGAGAGTCTTACAGAACAAAACCAAAAACAATGGTTAGTACAACTAATTTTGTATATTGAAGTAAAAAACAAGATAGAATTCAAGGTTCCTTAAATCTGGGACCCGATTAATAGACTGAGTCTATGAGCTATAGTCATTTAAAATTACGGACTACATTTTGGCATCTATCTTTTCCATTGGTTCTTGATTCAAAGTGGTTCCACCCAACAAATTTATTTTCTCAGTAGTCATATAGTACCATAATGGAGTTATATGTTTATGTTTCTACTATACAACAACAACGTTCTGTTGTAAAAATACATAGACTTACAAGAGTGATTGAGGATGGTCCACCAAATGAAATTGTGCCTATTATAAATGATGAATAAGAGGATAAAATATATGATTTCAAGGAAATACATGTAAATGTAACATAGGATAAGGATTTTCATAATGATAAAACAGATAGTGACAAAAATACTAATGAGGAGGGAGCAGTGAATGTTGGGGAGGAAGTTTTTAGAAATGCATTTGTTGTACAATAGCCTTGACCCATAATAAATCATCCACCACCCTTTTCACCTTGGTCGAAAGAAATGAAATGTGTGCCTAAATTCAATATCAATGTTCTCACACCCAAAAAAAGAGTTTCCTAGAGTTTTCCCAGGTAGGTTTAGTGAGCTGGAAAAAAACATATTTATTGGAAAGAATTTTCTAAGTAAAGATTCATTAAAAATAATGTTAAAGAGATTTCATATTGAGAGGCACTGAAGATATATAGTTCAGGAATCAGGACATGTTAAATATATCATATGGTGTGAGAAGAATGGGAATGATTATGAATTCTTCTTGAGGGAGATTCTAGACATTTCATTTGGAGGTTAGAGAATCTCAAGGATTAAGGAAGCTCATACTGGCGTTCATCCAAGCCAGACACAACATCATACCTCATTGGATTCTAAATTTGTGCAATCAATTGCCATCAAGATGATTAGAAAATTCCCAGATGTTCATATAGTTCTTGTTCAAGAGAGGGTACAAAAAAATTCAGTTATAATATTTCCTATAATAAATCATGGATGGAAAAACTAAGGCAATTGGTCTATGGGGATTGGGATGACTCATATCAATTGTTTCCACAATTTATAGCCATACTGAGGTACAACAACCAAGTTTTATTCCATCATCATATGAATGAACATGTGTCTCAAGATAATGGACTTGATCCATCTCAGGTTCAATTTCATTGGTTGTTCTGGGCATTCCTCTACTATATCTCTATATTTCATTTCAGAAAATGGTTTATATAGATTGATGAAATGTTTCTATTTGAAAAATAAAATTGTTTCTTGTTTATTGAAAAATCAAAAAATGGAAACTGTCCACCTCTTCTTCTTTCCTTTTACATTGTGGAGAAGGAAAACTATGAATCATGGAGTTGGATTTTTGTATGTATCAAAAACCATTTCACCCATATTCAAGGTGTCTGTTTGATATATAATCAGCATCAGGAAATCAATTCATACCCTGATACATGGAGACCCCCAAATGCATATCATCGGTACTGCGTTAGACAAATTACTAGAAATTTGAGACAAAAATTCCATAATGAACCTATGAATAAGGAAATCATGAGGATAGGTATGAAATTTCACTCTTATTTGTTACTATTTCAATGTAAATATAAAATCAATTTAAGTGAAATATAATCACTTTTGTATAGCATATGAGCCGGATCAACGGTGGTTTGAAAAAATTTTCGAACACGAATTCAAGGCTAATCAAAAGTGTATGATTATATGATGCAGATTCCAAAATAAAAATGGACATTGGCATATGATGGAGGTAAGAGGTATGGACACATGGAGACAAACATTGTGGAGTGAATCAATGGTTCCTTCAAGGGGCTTCAGAAGTTACCTATAACTACCCTAGTTTAGGAGACATTGTATAGGTCCATGAAGTACTTTTTTTCTAGACAAAAACTAGCCTCATGCAAGATTTAGTAGGGGATAAGGAACAAAATGAACATTCAATGAGAGATTGAATAGAACATTAAAGAATCTTCTGGTTATGATGTCTGCCTTTTCCACTGATAAAACTCTCTATTTGAAGTTCACGGTCATTTGGACCCCATCAAAAATAGAATTAGTGAAAAAACAGTGGTATTACAGGATGCGAGGCAATGCCAATATGGAAGGTTACAGGCCTAATAGTTTCCATGAACACATTCCATTGCAGCATGTGCATATAGGAACATATCTTGGGAAGTATATGTTTTTTCTAGTGTACTGGATGGACAACATTGCTAACTGTTATGTTGTAGCATGGATGCCTATTTGGTAGTTTTGATATTTTCAAATTCCCAAAGGCCAGCTGATAGTGATACCTAACATCAACATATTGCATAAACGAGGGAAACCAAAATCTAGCAGGATGCGTAATGAGATGGAATGGACTCAGGAACAAGGGAAATGTTTGAGATGTACCATATGTCATAAAGAAGGTCATAACTAGAAATGAGGCCCAAACATTTCTTGATCAAGATCACACTATCATCCACAATGATGTATTTTTTCTTATGTGATCTTCTTAATATTGTTAATTATATGGTGTCATTATGAGATTATTTATTTTTTAGAATTTTATTTCATCACCAAATACTTTTACTATCAAATAACTATAAGCCTTTCATATTCACATTAAAAGTAATATAACAAGATCATTTGGGGTGAAATTAAAGCACAAGAAATCTATCCATGGATAAAACATAAATAAAACATGTGATAAAATAATTAGTAAACATACCAGCATGTGGGAAATCATACATAAATTACAAAGCATCACATTTTTTAGTAAAATTTTAGATAATGAAAAGAGAATGTTTATGTGTATAAATATATAATATCATATCTTAAAAACCAATGATTTATATGTAAATAAATATCTCCAAAACAATTTAGTAATATGCTTTGAAAAACACAAAGACATTCCATTTTTATTTGGTAATAAATAACATCATAAAACTATGTGAATAATCATTAAATATGTTACATTCTACAAGTCATAACATTATTTTAACCATAACATTATACGTACATTTTAAACTTACGACTCATTTTGGTTTTTTACATATAGATGGATGATACCATACTACTCACTGATCCTGCTAGGAATGTTTCCCATGTTTTACTATATGATGGTGATGTTTGAGATATCACGGCGCGTCGATCACACCATTTTCAGCACATGTTGCCTCCACATTCCATTATACCATACTTTCACTGTACTGGCTTCTATGACAATGCAGTATTAGATTTCACATTTTTTGAACATCACCTTCTTGCTTCCCTCATAGAACATTAGAGACCAAAGACACATAGTGTCCACCTGCCTGAGGGAGATATGACTATCAGCCTCAAGGATGTGGCAGTTATTCTAAGTTTTCTTATCTAGGGGAATCCAATATTTGACCCACATGTGCATCTTGGCCTGACATTGTTCAGTGATTGTTAGACATAAAATTTTTGGCCAACCATAGGGATATAGATGGTGGGTCAATATCTATGATCTAGATAAAGCATCAGTTTAGATAGTTTCAACATATACCAGATGACGCTGAAAACCTTACTATCATGTGTTTTCCCATGAATTTATATTACGACTCATTGGATGGAACCTGTGTGCTAAACACTCAGAGATGCACATTCACATTATGTATCTAGGCCTACAAGAGGAATAGGATTGGGTTGGGATGTACATTAAGGGACTATCTTGTTTGGAATGCACATACTGAGAATTATGCACCGTATTCCATAGACACCACACAGATCTCAGGGGATGAATCATCCTTCTTTATATGTTGGTATGGGAGCACATTCCATTATTCTTACATGTTATTGTGGGTCTTCCACTACCGATAGAGGTGCTGGTTGATGCTCCACATGGATTCTGGTATGATCACTCATCTATATTGGTTTCTAATTCTATTAGGAGTTATTGAATTTAATTTCTTATTATTTATCAATTTCAATGTTGTATTTTATAGGAAGATTCAGATAAATAGATTCTTCACAATCGTGACATACCATTTGGGTACATACCACCTCAAGTTGGATAGTCTACTACCCAACTGGGTAATTATATACAATCAATCACTATCTAAAAAATTTAATAATATAACCATTTTTTTATTAAGGAGGTTTTCTATCAAAGGTCACATGTTATTTTAGTTCACATGGATTCCATATAGGGTTATAATGGATCAGTTTCCTGCATACCCCACTACTGTACTACATGATGATATGGTTGTAGTGTAAATCATTCACTTCCATATCATTGAGTGGTAGAAACCTAATAGATTCATGTGACAGTTTGGCTGTGTTCAGCTGATTCCATTACAGTCGAGACAAATAGATCAAGTTCATCACGTGAAGCTGACAAATAGGTATGATTAGTACTAGAATTGATTACATGTTGACTATATTAACCTCCAGGGTAGATGTGAAAAGCATCTTATTCAGGTTGTTCCTACTATCTGATTATAGCTTTTTGAGCAGGGCGAGTATGATCCATGGTATAGATTGAAGTCTATATTGTATCTTACCTGAAATGGTAGATGGATTCAAAATATGGTATGTCAAAACATTTCCAATAATTTTTATATTGAACTATTTTCTAATTAATTATGAATATATTTACAACATACTCACTTAGATCATATTATTCACATGAGTGATCTATAAGAGGAGGGGGTCCTTAGGCGGGCGGTGGTCCATGCTGCAACGCTGTAAATGAGGTCATTTTATCATGTGATTCATGAGATCATATTTGATATTTCATCCCAGAGAGTGGAGTTTCCTACCCTGGGAGTGGAGGTTCCTACCCTGAGAGTAGAGGTTTCTACTCAGGAACATCCTCCTATAGCTGTTGATGCTAAAGATCCATGAGGATGATGACAAAGTAGATTGTTCCATCCTACATGCGATATTTCACCTATTCTGTAGGTAGAGGTTGGCCCTTTATCATTCCATCCTCAACCAATTGTGCATGTGAATCAAGTGGCATGGGACCTATATTTCTTGATAGGATATCCATTGTTCTCTCCATCTTGGGGTCTATATCCATCACATTATTGGTTCACCACTATGATGATGGTGGGTCCTTCTACTACCATAGTGGGAGAAGGATCGAGAGTGCATTACGACATGCAGTGGACACCTCCTCCCACTGGCACATAGGTGGAACATGCGATGGTCAACGTTCTAGTTCCTGAGGATTATCCCTCTCTAGGTCATCAGACTTCACCCTAGCACAGAGCTCAGTGATCTTGATATAGACGTACCATTCGTAGACCACCATATGGGATAAAATCTCCTCCCCATATAAATTTATTGTAATTTTTCATTTATATATTTTATGTCTATTGAAATGAAGATATTTTTATTACTATCACCCATTTTTACACATTTATCCATTGTTTCACTCCTCATAAATATTTTAGTCATAGTTTATATTTTATAAGCTTTCAATATTGACTTCTAGAAACATAGGAAAACTTATTAAATTTTGAGTACGTATATTTAAAATCTTATAAAATATACATTATAAAAAAATCTTAATAAAATTTAAAACACATCCTAACCGTCCAATTTTTTTTGAAACTAAATGAATTTCATAAATATAATAAATAAATGAAAATGAAAGGAATGTAAAAAAAGATTATAAATAACATTTTAATGCTTCAAAAAAATACTAAAATTTACTTTTAATAAAATATTGATGAAGTTAGAATATTATAAATTAAAACTAAACCTAAATATTACACCCTTCTAATAGGAATAATTTCTACAAAAAGTATATTTATGAGGGATTTAAACATGGAAATTGGAGAATGAATTCAATGTATCTAATGCCTTATTATTATTTAAACCCTTTAGTCACTAGACTTTATTTATATATATTCACTTTAACTTCCATGGTCATTTTTCTATTAAAGAACCATTTTCACCCAATGAAAATTATATCTATGTGTAGATCAACCATAACCCATAGTTAGTTCTGATACATGGAATCCAAATTTCAGTTCATGGATTTTTTCTATCTTGTAGCTTCTGAGCACTCTATTTCCTCCATATAGGAAAGATGTTCATTATTTTAAACCAATAACAATCCATTATCTTTGGTGACCACAAATATTTTATCTTAAGTTTTTGATACATAATATATTTTAGTATTATAAGGATATCATATAATGATACACTTCATGCTTTTAGGGACTACATTTTTTCATGTTAAGTCCTTAAAAAATTTCTCATATTCCCATTCATGCATGTTTGGAAAAAATAACTTCCTTCTCAATCCATATATAACTGGTATGGGATATCGTTTGGAAATTTTTTTGGCACAAGTTTTAGTGTGTATGTTGGAATTTTTAATTAATATCTCTAAAATTATAATGAAATACTTTCAAAACCCATCTTCGACATCAATTTGTACTAATTCTAGAAGCTCTATTACCATTTTACCTTGTCCAAAAAATAGTGGTTTGGTTTCTTTATAGTAAAAAAGTGTGAAATTTTTCATAAAATCCTAAGTAATCATCTTCATAAAACATTTTCAATCTTTTATTGTTTACATAAGCAATGTGGTGATGCCACAACTGGGTCTAAAATGAGTCATGAAAACTTAATTGTTTATTATTTGTCAGTACTTGGTTTTCATAATTTAATATATAAACCCAATTATTGAGTTGTGATATACCAAGATAAATTTTATTGTTATAAAAGTATCATTATTTATTTTTAAACATGAAAATAAATCTTTCTATGTCATGGAAAGAAACAGATATGATGTTCTTGGTGAAACTGAGAATATAATAATAGATCATTAAAACCAAAACAAGTCATGTTAGATATATGTGGTGGTTGGATCCAATAGCTATAGAAACCAAACTCCTTCCATTAACAACATGTAAATATGCATCTCCTCATGTGAACATTAAAAATCTACTTGGTTTTTGTATTTGAATAAAAATGTGAGCACCACAAAAGCTATTTCTTAAAAACTTAACATTTTAAATTTCAAATGTTAATGACATAAATCTAAACAGCTAAAAATAAACACAATATATATATCATAAAATAAAAGTCTATATTTTTAAAAATATGATAACATATAATTAAATATTTATTTTTATTTATTCTTAAAGGCGGCATGGAGCATGATGCCTTTCAACTTAACCAAAATGTGGTAGGAGGCCTTCCACATTTATTGAAAAATATTAAAAAATAAATAATCTTCACCCATTAAAAAAATACAAAAACACCTAAAAAACTCATCAAATTCAAAATTCTATTATCATTATGGTGGATACTACCCTCGTTGAGTTCCTGACATCATCATAGTCTTCATATTCTCTTGGAGATCTAAAAAAGTTGGGTATCATCAGAAGGGCTTGAAACTTCCTACTAATCCATCTATGAAGGACCCTCTTCTTTAAGGCATTCCTCTTTAATCCATTCTCCATTCTCATTTTTTGGCAGTTTCTATGGGTTCTTCCTTCATCGAATCAAATAATGGAACTCTTATGATAACATTCTCATATTCATATTTTTAGGATGATTCTTTAATACATATATGGATGTTAGTGGACTTGTTCTGAGTGTGAAATCCCCCTTTGAGGTTATTCCATAACATTGTTTATTCCTAGGGATTAGAGTGGCCGGCTAGGGTCTCAGATGTGAATAGAAAATCCTTCTGTGTTCTTTTGTCTTCACACGAGGATATCATCTAGGATTGGTCTAAAAGCCCTCTCTCAATTTACCAATGGAATTTCGAAATCTCGTATAGGCCCACAGAGGTCCATCTAGGATGGAAATATCCTTCTATGGCAGTATATATTAAGCTTCCATGGCTACCTTTCCCCATACAAAAATTTCTTTTATGGAAAGAATAGGAAACCTCTTGGATGAGTTTTTTTCATGGATGATCACATGTTGTAGCTTTATGATTCCTTTGTGGCTCTGATCTGTGTCTTCATGGATACCCCCTATTGGGAAATATGGAAAGAGATTAATTTGAAAACAACAAGAAATAGAACGTGTAGTAGAAATATATATCATTTCCTTTAAACATGCCTAAAAAATAAAGTGGATGTGCAACAAAAAAAGATATGATTGATGAAAAATAAGAGTTGACACCGAAATATTTTAACCTGGAAAACAAAAAAAGGTAAAAACCACCGGAACTAGTATATAAATAGGGATAAACTAAAAATGAATAAGTTCACTATAGAGACTCTTCAGAAATGGAAGGGATATAGAAATTAATACTCAAATAAAATAGTGGATCAAAGGAGGAATGAAGATGCAATCTAAAGAAATCCTGAAATGAAGAATTCATCCTAATAAATAAATACAAATAAATCTAAACGTGAAATTAGGATATCCTTGTCTGTACAAAATGGTATAGATGAAAATGCACCGGGATTGTATTGAAAACAACCACAGATGAATGCTAGTCAGATCTAAGTAGTTCCACTAGTTTCAGATCTGAAAACTACTCCTTGAAATCACAACTTAAATACCCCAAAAAACTAAAGAGAGAAGTGTTTCACATCTCATATATAAATTAGTGTCATTGCATGATATATCATGTATCTCTTGAAATATATCTCATATATCCTCAAAGATGTCAAATATATCTCTTTAAATATGTCAAATATATCTCCTCAATGATATCATATGTATATCATCAAAGATATCAGATATATATTATCAAATATATCAATTATATCTTGGGGCCAGATGAGGATTCACCCAAAAAAACACCCCCTCCAACTAAATTATGAATCATTTCAAACCCTTTAATTAGTTGGAAAGTCTCAAATTTACCTCTAGGTAAACTCTTTGTCAACATTTCTGACCCATTGTCATCAATGTGGATCTTATCAAACTCAAATTGTCTATAATGAAGTATGACACAGATCCAATGATACCAAACATCGATATGTTTCAACCTGTCATGAAAAGTAGAATTTTTTCCCAAAAAATAGAACTCTGACTATCACAAAATAAAACATACATATCATAATGAAAATCCAACTCTTGAATAAATGTTTTCATCCAAAAAAATCTTTAAATGTCTATCTAGATTCAATAAACTCAGAATCTATGGTAAATAAACCAACACATCTATATAATCTAGACTTCCAAGATACAGCTCCCCATACAAAAGTGATAAAATAGACTGATGTAGACTTCCTTACATTGATATCTCCTTCCATATCTAAATGAGTAAAACCCCAAAGCATAGATTTCCCACTACGAAAACCCAATCTCATATCACAAGTACCTTGAAGATAACAAAATATAAACTTCATTTATCTCCAATTCTCTCTACCTAGATTAGATAGACAACAACTGACCATACCAACCACATGAGATATTTCAGGTCTAGTACATACCCTCACATACATCAAATAGCTATTGTTATTTGAATAAGGTATGTTCTACATCTCCTATCTCTATTCATTAGTAGAAGGTGACTGACTAGTACTGTGCATAAAATTTAAATCAAGATCATTATTAACCACCATTTCATTATCCAATGAAAATATCTGAAGAACCTTCTCATTATATCTCTCCTGAGATAACCGAAATTTCTTGTCCTTTCTATCACAGGAGATCAATATGCCATAAATATGTCGTACTGGACCCAATCCTTTCATCACAAAAGACTGAAAAAGATCATTCTTCAATCTATCAATTCTAGAATCATCATGACCAACAATAATAATATCATCTACATAAAGTAATAGTCTAATAAAATCATCATTAGTGAATCTCTGATAAAAAACACATTGATCAAAATATGATTTCCTAAAACATTAATGAAAAATGATAGATTCAAATTTCTTATACCACTGCCTCAGATCTTACTTCAAACCATAAAAACTCTACTCTAACCTGCTGACATGATTCTTTTTACCTGATCAGCAAAACCCTCTGGTTTCTCCATATAAATCCCTTCCTCTAAATCTCAAGGGAGGAAATATATCTTCACATCCATATGTTCCATTTGTAGATCCAAACTAGTATCCAATCCAAGAACAACCCGAATGTATTACATTTTTATAATAGGTTAAAAAATATTATAAAAATCAAAATATTTCATCTAAAGTAATACATTAACAACTAATCTTTCCTTGTATCATGGAACATAACATGAGTCTTCATTTTTAATCTGATAAATCCACCAATTTTTCAAAGCTCTCTTACCAGTCAGTAACTTCACCATATCAAAAAGTATGGTTGGTGTTCAATGATGTCATCTCATCATTAATTTCTACAACCCATTTATCTTTTTGATCACTCTCCATTGCCTCATCAAAATATTCTAGTTAACCCTATTTAGGGAGGAGTACATACTCATTAGGTGAATATAAAGTAGAAACAGTATGATTCCAAGATGACCTTTTGAGTGGAACTGTAGGTTAATTAATAACCCCAGGAACTGAATAATCAGAAATAGAATGTTCATAGTAAACATAAAATACAACCTTTTTCACCATGAACATTATTCTATAAATCAACATGATCATCAGAATTAGCATTTTGAGTTAATGTGAATCAGAACCTGGCTCAAGACTGACAAAGAAATTAGAAGTTGGTTAAGTAAATTTTTATCATTTACTAATATATGAAATTTTCTAATCCTCCTTAAACATTGAATCATGGATTTTTACATTTTTCTTCAAAGAAGAATCATAAAACCTCTACCCAAACACATCATGTCCATAGCCAATAAAAATACACTACAATGACTTATCATCCATCTTGTATTTATTATCTTTAGGTACATGAACTAACAACTTACATCCAAAAACACATTAGTGATCATACCTGATCTCTTTTCCATACCAATACATGTTAGGACTATTTGTTAGAAAAGAAAAATAGGTGATAAATTGATAATATAAGAAATAGTACATAAAGCTTCAACTCAAAAATGTCCATGAAACTTTGCTTCAGAGAGAAAACAACACACTCTTTACAACAAAGTCATATTCATCCGATCAGCTACGCCATTTAGATAAGCTGTCTTGGGAGGTGTCTTCTGGTGTCGAATACATTCCTTCCTAAAATTCGGATAAAATGTACCCTAATACTCACCCCCATTTTCATTTAGAGTGCATTTCAATTTCTTACCAGATCCCCTCTCTGCAAAAACATGAAATTTCTTTAAACACTATGCATCTAACTTTTGGCATTCAAAATATAAACCCAAAGCTTCCATGAGTATTCATCAATAAATGTTAAAAAAATAAATTACTCCACTAATGTTCTTATATTCCATAGGACCAAAACCATCATAATGTATTAATTCAAGTACATGTGACTTCCTATGAAAATGATGACTATTGAAACTCACCATGCTCTGTTTTCCACCCATATAATGATCAAACAAGTCCAATTTACACTCTTAAAATATAGAAGAATATTTCTCTTATCCAAACAACCAAACCCTTTCTCACTAATGTGATTTATCCTCTAATCCAATAATATGGATGAAACACTACACTCAACAACATAAGAAGTATCACAAGAAATAGAATCTCTAGTCCAGTAAAAATATGATTGCTTATTCCCTTGATCCAAAATCAAAGAATACCTAGAAATATTCCATTGGGAATCACCAAAAGTATTGATAAACCCTTAATAATAATGAATGCTGGTATAAATAATATTAAAGAAAACTTAAGACACTTGTAAAAAATACTTCAAGATCAGCTTATTACTATACTGTTCTCTAAACAAATAGTCCCTATACCTACAACATCATCATAAACAACATTACCCATATTAAAAATACAAAAATTAATTGGTATATAATATGTAAAGAGATCCTTCCTTAATGTCATGTGAAAGAAGGCACAACTATCAACAACCCAACAAGAATCATCATAATCAATGTTAATGGAGTCATAAACAATAACAAGATCACCCCTATAGTAGTGACCACATGATCACCACCACCAACATTTTTCTCCTATTGATTCTTCTCCATTATATTTTCTCTTTTTAGCTAATAAAAAAACTTCTTAACATGTGCCTTCTTACCACAATGATGAAATTCAAAATACATCTGCATTGGCCTAGATTTTCTTATGACTTTTACCTTACCTTGACTTCTCTATCCTTGATTCTTTTCTTTGATTCTCCCCCTATTTTATGTGACTAAAAGCTCTGAAGAAAATGTCTCTTGAGTACATATCTTAATTCTTCATTAAAAATATTATACTTAACAAAACTCAATGTCATAGCACCATTAAGATCGCATCTGATTAGATAACATGTAAATTCTCCCAAGAATTGGGTAATGTTCTAAGCAATAAAAGCTTTAAAACCTCATATTCTAAGTAAATAACCATACCAGAAAACTGAAAAAACAATATCTCTGATATTAACTCAAATAATCATAAATATATTTGCCTTCTATATACCTTAAATTTATAAATTTTTTGAGAAGAAAAAATTTATTATTTCATGTCTTAGATTTATAGGTAGTCTCAAGAATCTCCCAGAAAGATCTGGCATCAGAGATATTGAAAATATGGTTCATCAAAATATATTCCACACATTGGAGAATGAAATCACAAAACTTATCATGATCGAACTCCCATTATTCATATTACATTATTTTTGGATTATGAGTACTAAACAATGGAAGATGCATTCGCTAGAAAAAAAAAATCAGAACCTTCATTTTTAGTCACAACATATGGTAATTCATACCATTCAATAAAATCATCGGACAATAATTAGATTCCATAATAAATATGAAATAAAAACCAAACCCTATGATACCAGATGTTGGGAAAGATAGAAATTGATGAATGTGTAAACAACATCAAAGTGAACATGTAATGTAAATATATTTATTTCCTTTTAAACAAGCCAAAAACTAAAGTGGATGTGCGGTGACCAAGGATATGAGTGATGAAAAATAATTGTTGTCAATGGAATTTTTTAACATGGAAAACCCAAAAAGGTAAAACCCATGGGACCTAGTCCAAAAAGCGGTATCCACTGAAATGAAGAAATACATGGTAGAGACTCCCCAAAAATGGAAGGGATCTCGAATTTAATACTCAGATAAAATAGTGGATCAAAGTTGGAAAGAAGATCTAGTTTGAAGGTATACTGAAATGAAGAATAAAACAAGATAAAGAAACACAAATAAATATTACCATTAAAGTATGAGATTGATGTCCAAACAAAAAGGTTGTAATGTCCCGACCCAGCTCACCATCAACCCGGTGGCCGGACCGGTCGCCACATGGCATCAAGCAAGTCTCCCTGTACGCCAGAGGCTGCTGAATAGTAGAGACGGTCTTGAGAGGTGATATTGGGGAGACTATAGCCTCTTATCAGAGTTGCACAACAGTATCTCATAGGAAGTAACATTCAATAGCTGATGTAGTAATATATAAACAATGAACAAACATCAGCGGAAAACAAATAGTGATCATATTTATAAAAGGTGGCCAAAGCCAGTTTACACGATACAAGGATGATGAATGATACAAGGTGAAAGAAAGAAACAATACAGCATGATTACAATACAATGAAAAAGAAAGAAGAAAGGACAGTAAGGCCTAACAGACGATCTCCTGAGCATCCCAAACTCTCGCTTGGTCCTTTTCTCCTAACTCCTCAGGTACAAACAGCACAACAACCATCCTAGGTCCTATAAAAAAGAATGGTCTACTCGGGTACCCCAGTGAAATGGCGGCCCAAGTAGGGTGTGAGATATAAATCTCATTAGGTTGGCACCACCAGTGTCTAACCCAATCAAGGTAGTGTAATAATAATTAAAGTAGTAAGCAGGTATAGCAGGATTCGATAAACAGAACAATAAAGAACAACAACACCCATCCCGGTTTTCCTAGAGGAAACCTGACGGCCATACCAGCTTTGGCTCATTTCCTGTAAAGAAACCCGATCATGTCACTATATATATATATATATATATATATATATATATATGATACGTTGGGTAGGACTAGGACGGAACTCACAGACATCCTTAACCCAGAGGTAGCGCTCTCGATCCTACCCCTGGCCCAACCTTGGGGAAGCTCTCATGGTCTCTCTCTGTCACCATATATATATAATACGTTGGGTAGGATCGGGACAGAACACACAGACGTCCTTAAACCAGGGGCAGCGCTCTGGATCCTACCCCTGGCCCAACCTTGGGGAAACTCTCACAGTCTATCCACGTCACTATATATATATATAATACGTTGGGTAGGACCAGGATGGAACTCACAGACGTCCTTAACACAGGGGCATCGCTCTCGATCCTACCCCTGGCCCAAATTTGAGGAAGCTCTCACGGTCTATCCCCATCACCATATATATATATAATATGTTGGGTAGGAACGGGACGGAACTCACAGATGTCCTTAACCCAGGGGAAGCGCTCTCGATCCTACCCCTGGACCAACCTTGGGGAAGCTCTCATGGTCTATCCCTGGCCCGAAGGCTTAATAATTATTCAAGGGAGCTCTCACAGTCTACCCTTAGCCCGAAGCCGTAACATAGGGGAGCTATCACGGTCTACCCCTGGCCCGAAGCTATATCATTTAATTAGGGGAGCTCTCACGGTCTGCCCCTTGCCCGAAGTCGTATCATAGGGGAGCTCTCACAGTCTACCCCTGGCCCGAAGCTTAATCATTTAATTATCATAGGTTATATGGAATACACTTCTTATAACATTCATATCAATAAAACATGGCATTTCCAACTCACAATATCACATAATCACATCATTTATCAAATTCATCACATTGATATAAGGTACATGAGACAACCCGATCATGTATGGTATTGGCTAAGCCCCAACTCATTCTTTATTCCTTTAATTTCATTTCATAAACATACAAGGATTTACAAGAAATAAGAGGTGCTGAGGACTAATCCTCCTTGGTAAGTCCCACTCACTAGACCCATTCCATTAGCATAATCTGTTCTTATTCCATTATCCTAAGGCATGGTCTTACCATCCTAATCCATTTCATTCAAGTTTCACCAAATCATAACAAGAATTTAGCAGGCAAGAATAAGAGTATACTTACTACTTTTATCTTGAAGACAACGCACCTCTGATCGAGGTGTTTTATTATTAAATCGTTAGTTTAGTGAACAAACAACCATTTTATCTTATTCCTACAATTCAAATTGTTGTCACAGAAGCACTTATTCAAGACTAACTTGTAGAAATAACTCTTTATTACTTTAGTTTAATTAAAAGGGTAATGAGAGGGACCCTACCTTAAGGTGGATCCATCCGTCCACTCCGTCTATTGGCACTTTCTAACTAAGAGATGCTACTTATCCCCCATGAGGCATATATGATTTCACATATGTATAATGACACCTAGCCTCTATGTACACGCCCCGCATGGCCATGAGCATGCACAAGAGGATCCTTACACATATGCTTATACACATAAACCTGTCTCTGCTCACCTGCGCAGGCACTTTGTATATATTCAATGGGGACAACTAGCACCGTACGTGTATATTCTCTGCCATGGATGAATATACACATACCGGGGAACGCACGTACATATAAATACATACCTATGCCTTCGCAGGCGAGTCGCCTAAGCTCCTGTAAGGTGAAACCAACCCGGAGCCGCAAACACACTAGAAAAAACTCACTATGAGCCTTAAAACAACTAAAGACATTGATTTAGAGGATTCCCAAACCATAAACGGGAAGAACCATTACCTTGAAATCAACCTGGTGGATCGAAATCACCGAAACCAGCCTCGCCTTCTGTGGAAGACATCATACGTGCACACACAAGGTCCCTTGGGACCTTCCTCATCACCCTAGAACAAACGGAAGTAAGAATGAAAATGAAATCAAGAGTCAAACCTCAACCTAGGGTTTGGCCAAACGGGATTAGGGTGAGGGAGAAGCCTAAAACCATCCAAGAATGAGAGGAGACTAAGGACGAGACCTTACCGCAGTGATTCGGAGAAGAAACCGGAGGAAATCGGAAGTGGAAACTCGATCGAGAGGAGGTTGTAGGAAGGGTGGTCGCGTAATAAAGGGGGAGCTCCCTGGGTGCTAGGTCGCGCGGCTCGGATGAGTGAGGGTGAGGGAGTGTAGACTTAGGTTTTTATTTTATTTATTTTAATTTTATTTTAATTTTAATTAAAAACCTAAAACACACCCGAGCGCATGGTTTGACCTGCAAGGTTTTCCAAACCGTGCGCAAACCGTGTGGTGTCTTCTTCCTCCAAGAGACCTCTCGCACGGGCTAGGCACACAATTTGGGGAAACCGTGCATAGCCTATGAGCATGCCACTACATCCTTTATTAAGACCGCAGGGTTTGGGCTGCACGGTTTTCCAAACCGTGCGCCCTCTGCAGCACTTTAAAAACAAGGGTCTGGCACTTCTGAAACCCCACGGGTCAACCAAAAAACATAACGGGCATTCACCCATGTTCAAAAACATTAAAAAATAAGGGTTCAAACCTTCATAACCTTGTTCCTAAGCCTGATTCTAAAAACAACCAGTTCAGAAATTGAAAAAGTTCAATTTCCCCCCACATTTAAATTGGGTTCAAAACACAGGTCATTAAAACCTTCCCACCTAAAAACTTATCATCCCCAAGAAGCCATCGGGAACAACAGACACCTCACCCGACCAATAAGGGTCGTGAAGCTCCATTAAACAATTGCATTAAGTTTACAAACGTTCAACAGTCCACGATCATCCACTTAAGCACACGACACTTAATCCGTAACACCCGAGCCAACGCTTATTTTCCCACCAAACCAACACGGAAGCTCTTACCCGAGATCATTCCACAAGAGACATGATCACATCATCGTCTCATCAAGCAACCAAACAAAGGTACATCCCACCATATATTTTCCACGTTAAACGACCAAGACTCAAACCACAGCTCTACTACCTTTTGAACTGTCTTTCACAAGCACGCTCTAAGCGTTCCAACGATGCACGTAGAGTGATTTTGAAATGATCAAATGGTCGATTTCCCCATCTACCTCTAAACCCAAGTTGAAAAGAGTCAAGCCACTCCGGCTGACAATTCAAGAAGATGCACGACTTAGACGACCGACATTTTATAAGCTGAACAATGATGCCTTCTCTAAAGGCATCTCACACTTACCATGAGAACATTCACCGAAGCTCATACCCAACTCCCGGTGATGTATCTAAGATCAAACCACGAAGAGAAACCACACATTCTGCGTGCAACACCGAAAGGGAACCGCCAAAAGAGCTCAACAGCAATTGAAAACATTAGCGTGGTGTAAGGCTGATGCTCTCTTAGTACATCTAGGATGAAATCAAGAAAGGGGACATGCTCGTCACGTAGCAGAGTACACTAAGAGGATTTTAAAACGGATTCCAGTTATTTATACCCAATAATTGGAAAGGATAATTGTCAAACCACCACTGGTCAACTTTAAAGACAAGACATGGCTTCTTCTACAGGCACCTCAATATTTTCTAAACCGATCACAAAGCCCTTTTTTCCCACACAAGGCATTCTGTGATCATTCACGATTTAGCATCAGATTCCTCCACGACCGACCGTGTTTCTCAAAATGGGTTTCATACACCGCCAACTAGATCAATGTCGTGCTGCCGAGGAAGAATTGACACATAACAACACCTGCAAGCCTCAAAGTCATTCAAACAAACCCAACCATTCCCAAATGGTCCATCTTGACGTGTTCCTTCTACCCAGAAGGACACGCTTTACTCAATTGGAACGATGCTTCCCACCTTAGAAGGGTCAACATCATCGAAATGAGAAAGACAAGATGCTCATAAGAGAACTAGTTCATAATGATTAAATGGACATGTGTCGCTCCTTCGATCCTCGATCACCATGTCGAAACGCCCAATAAAACCAAAACAACAATACCAGTATGTCAACCCACCGAGTCTTCCGAAAATCATCTTGAGCATTGGGACAACTTGAGTCACAAACGCTCAGGTCACACTACCATGGAGATGACCCAAGGCCATACATAGCAGCACAAGAGGTTTAACTGAACATCGTTTCACCTTACACAACCGTTTACATGGACGAAGACTTACCAATCGTCCATTACCACAGATAAGAAAAGGTCAAACGACCTACAAAGCAACCATCCATTCCCGAGGCACGTCTACAGAGCATTGCTCGATGATCAATCCCTTAACAAGATCAAAAGAAGCATGACCACCCATCTGAACAAGGGTATCATTAGATCTAGAAGTCCTACAAGGGACAGTGGTACCAGAATAGTACCAAACGTCGGAAGGTTCACCGAACAAGCCAAGCACATAAGCTCTATGGGCACTACCTACCATGATCTAGCTCCTCACGAAGAACTAGCGTCGACTCAAGCACTTGGTCACGCCCAAAAAAAGTCATCGGCTCAAAGCCTAACATTTAATGTCATTGTTAAAAGAAAACAACATACGGAAACATGTAAGGTTCCGTTCCAAGGCACTCACAAGAAAGACTTAACCTACCCACACACGGGGTCTCAACAGAGGACACCACTACATGTTCCTTTTTCTAAGACCTTTATATTTAATCACATTCATTCTTTTAATCACTTTAAAAGATTAAATTCTAAACTTCAAGTGACCTTTAAAAACCAAAATCCCCATACACATGTTCATTTTTAACAACCAGCTCAAAGAAAAGCAGGAAAGTTTCAACAAACTTCCTTTTAATGATTAAAAATTAATCAAACATCCAATCTTTTTCCGACAATCTATCATAATAAATTCCTTTTAAACAAAACAAGCGACCTACGAGGGTTCCAACAAGACAACTCACATCAGATAAAACCCAAAAAACTTTTACACCATTAAGCATTTTACAAGTCATCCTGCCATTTCATTCCTTATGGGTTGCCATTTTCCCAACCCATGAAGCACCCATACACTCCATAAATTGAACAATTGGCTTCCATTAAGCAAAATAGATCACATTTCAGAAATTAACATGCTCAAATACAACGATCCAATCATAAGGGTGGCCACCTACCAATCTGCAAGGTGCACACACACCTTAAAATTTGCCATTTGGCTCCATTTAATCAAAACCAATTCCATTTTACAATTTAAAACTATAGAATCCCTTTTTTGGAAATCCGATTACACAGGTTACCCTTTCCCAGCTATAAGGCACCCATACACCTTACAACTGAAAATTGGCTCCTGTCGTAACCGCAGTCATTTAATTTTCTCAAAGAAACCAATTTCCTATTAATTAAACCTAGCATGTTATTGTAAGCAGTAACACAGAACATGCTATATCATAGAATCATAGAAGAATTACCAAAACACCTATCACAATAGAAGGAATTACTAATGCATCCAAGATGGTATGGCATAATGCGTGGTATGAAATTTCTTACAGGTGCCTATATGATGCATGAGATGGAATAACCTCATCTCATCGAGTTGTAACTGAAATAGAAACCACAATTGCATCAACAGTATCAGCATAAATCATTTGCATCACCCAACGGTGAAATCAAATCAACCGTAATAATTAAAATCATTAAATAACCATTGCGTTCGAAGTAATTTGGATTTCCCTGTGCATGGGGTGGCCAAGCCCGGATGAAACTCATTACCAAATTCCAATTCCTTAATATCCCTATCTAATGTCTCCAAATAGTAAAAAAAATCAAAAGAGAGCCTCCTTTGATACCACTTTGTAATGTCCCGACCTGGCTCACCATCAACCCGGTGGCCGGACCGGTCGCCACATGGCCTCAAGCGCGTCTCCCCATATGCCAGAGGATGCCGACTAGTAGCGAGGGTCTCGAGAGGTGATAGTGGAGAGACTATACCCTCTTATTAGAGTTGCACAGTGGTATCTCAGAGTAAATAACATTAAATAGTGTAAGCACTAATATATAACAAATGAACAAACAACATCAGAAAACAAACAATGATAATTTTTATAAAAAGTGGCCAAATCTACTTTACACGATACAGGGATGATGAATGATACAAGGTGAAAGCAAGAAACAATACAGCATGCTTACAATACAATGCAAAAGAAATAAGAAAGGATAGAAAGGCCCGACGGGTGATCTCCTGAGCATCCCAAGCTCTCACTTGGTCCTTTGCTCCTAACTCCTCAGGTATAAAAAACACAACAACCAACCCAGGTCCTGCAAATAATAAATGTCTACTCGGGTACCCCAGTGTAATGGTAGCCTGAGTAGGGTTTGAGATATAAATCTCAGTAGGCCGGCACCACCGGTGTCTAACCCAGTCCAGACAGTGTAACAATAAGTAAAGCACTAAGAAGGTATAACATGATTCGATAAACAGAACAATAAAGAATAACAACACCAGTCCCGGTTTTCCCTGAGGAAACCTGACGGCCATACCAGCTTCGGCTCGTTGCCAGTAAAGTAACCCGATCATGTAACAATATGTATATATAATACATTGGGTAAGACCGGGACGTAACTCACGGATGTCCTTAACCCTTGGGCAGTGCTCTCAATCCTACCCCTGGCCTAACCTTGGGGAATCTATCATGGTCTATCCTCGTCACCATATATATATAATACCTTGGGTAGGACCGAGACGGAACTCACGGACATACTTAACCCAGGGGTAGCGCTCTCGATCCTACCCCTGGCCCAACCTTGGGGAAGCTCTCATGGTCTATCCCCGTCACCATATATATATAATACGTTTGGTAGGACTGGGATAGAACTCACGGACTTCCTTAACCCAGGGGCAGCGCTATCGATCCTACCCCTGGCCCAACCTTGGGGAAGCTCTCACGGTCTATCCCTATCACCATATATATATAATACATTGGGTAGGAACGGGGCAGAACTCACGGACATCCTTAACCCAGGGGCAGCGCTCTCGATCCTACCCCTGGCACAACCTTGGGGAAGCTCTCACTGTCTATCCCCAGCCCGAAGTCTTAATAATTATTCAAGGTATCTCTCACAGTCTTCCCTTATCCCGAAGCCGTAAAATAGGGGAGATCTCACGGTCTACCCCCGGCCTGAAGATGTATCATTTAATTAAGGGAGATCTCACGGTCTGCCCCTAGCCCGAAGCTGTATCATTGGGGAGCTCTCACAGTCTGCCCCTGGCCCAAAGCTTAATCATTTAATTAGCATAGGTTATAAGGAATACACTTCTTATAATATTCATATCAATAAAACATGGAATTTCCATCTCACAATATCACATAATCACATCATTTATCATATTCATCACATTGATATAAGGTACAGGAGACAACCCGCTCATGTACGGTATTGGCTAACACCCAACTCATTCTTTATTCCTTTCATTTCATTTCAAAGACATATAAGGATTTGCAAGCAATAAGAGGTGTTGAGGAGTACTCCTCCTATGTAAGTCTCACTCACTAGAACCATTCCATTAGCATAAGTCATGATTATTCCATTATCCTAAGGCATGGTCTTACCATATTAATCCATTTCATTCAAGTTTCACTAAATCATAACAATAATTTAGCAGGCAAGCATAAGAGTCTACTTCCTACTTTTATCTTAAAGACAACGCAACTCTGATTGAGGGTTTTTATTATTAAATCGTTAGTTTAGTGACCAAACAACCATTTTATCTTATTCCTACAATTCACACTGTTTTCGAAGAAGCACTTATTCAAGACTAACTTTCAGAAATAACTCTTTATTACTTTACTTCAGTTAAAAGGGAAAGGAGATGGACCCTACCTCAAGGTGGATCCATCCGTCCACTCTGGCTCTTGGCGATTTCTATCTAAGAGCTGCTGGTGCTCCCCCATGAGGCATATGTGATTTCACATACATATAAGGACACCAATCCTATATGCACATGCCCCGCATGGCCATGAGGGTGCACAAGAGGATCCTTACAGATATGCTTATACACATATACCTTTCTCCGCTCACCTGTGCAGGCACTTTTTATATATATAATGGAAACAACAAGCCCTATATGTGTATATTCGCTACCACGGACAAATATATGCATACCAGGGGACCCCACGTACATATAAATACGTACCAATGCCTGTGCAGGAGAGTCGCCTAAGCTCCGGCAAGGGGAAACCAACCCGGAGTCACAAACACACTAGAAAAAACACACTATGATCCTTAAAAAACTAAAGACATTAATTTAGAGGATTGGAAAACCATAAACGGGAAGAACCCTTACCTCGAAATCAACCCGGTGGATCGAAAGCACCATAACCCACCTCACCTTCAGCGGCAGATATCATATGCGCACACACAAGGTCCCATGGGACCTTCTGCATCACCCTCGAACAAACAGAAGAAAGAATGAAACTGAAATCAATAGTTAAACCTCAACCAAGGGTTCATCCGAACGTGATTAGGGCAAGGGAGAAGCCTAAAACCGCCCAAGAACGAGAGGAAAACTCATTTTTGGAGGTGCGTGAAGCACATTCTTCTTAAGTTAAAGATGATCCATTTTATATATATCCTAAGAAATAACACTAATAAAATTCATGTCTCTTCTATTTAATACAGTATCAAGAATTATCCAATTAACTCCATATTTTAAAAATATAAAATTTAAATGAAACACACTATACATCCAAACATATATCTATTTTTGGTTTTAAGGATGACTATCATTTATTTTTTCAAATAATTGTTTCTTACATATATTACCTTATAAATTTCACCAAAAAGAAAAAAATTGATTCCCTCTTAAAATAAATCTAAATTATAATTTTCTTAATTCTATCAAAAACATTTCTTATTAATAATAAAATAAATGATGAAATATAAATTTTTAATCATTCAAAATTTTTAGTAAAGGATCTTCCATAGTCAATATTTATTTTTTTCTTTTAAAAATCCGTAAAAATAAGTTTTTACTTTTATTTTAAAAATCTCTTGAACTCAGATAAAAATATCTTACATAGAATATATGAAAACACTACATATATTCTTTAATGATAAATTTAGGTTTTTCTCTACTCTTTCGTTACATTAAGAACCACATAGTACATTTTACATGACCAATTTATTTTTTAGTTTTCTCTTACACAAGCTCCGACAACCAGAATTCTAATCATATCTCGCATATCAAAACTTTTGTTCAAAATTCCATAGCATCAATTAAAGTATATATTTTTTAGAGGGGAAATAAATTTTTCCTAAACACCTACATAAATTTCGATAATTATATTCATATTTATCCAATTAATTTTTCAAGTTACTCTTATGAAACCTTTGCAAAATTCACATTAATATTATACATCTCTATACCTTTTAATATTTATCAAAGTATTTATAAACACTTCCAAACTTCGTTAAAATACATTTTTTCATTAAAAATAAAATAAATAATCAAAATATCAATATTTATGTAATAACCCATGATTTTATTATGTATTTTATTTAAATAAACAATTATGTATTTGATAACATGGGATACACAAAATATCGAACTAATGTGAAAAATTATTAATTATGGTAGAATATTATAATAAAAAATGGAATATAGTACAAGATAAAAAATGAAACATAATTGGAATATAATTAAAAAAATAAACTATAATTTAATAATTTTCTAATAAAATTACGATATAATGACTCATTTTTTGAAAATACCATTAAATATGATGAAACTATTTTTATGAATTACATATTTTGGTTAAATTTATTACCTTTAAAGAATGTTATCAATAAAATTTATAGATATAATTCATGGAATTATTATTAAAATAACTTAATGACATCCAAAAAATAATTAATTAACTATAATAAATTCTAATTAAAATTTTCATGTATAAAGAAAAATGTTTTTACAAAAGATTTATTTTATTATAGATTAGATAATTTTTTTATGTTAAATTATTCATATTTTAAGTATGAAATTTAATGAAATGTATTTTAAATTTATTTAATCAAATGAATAATTTTCATGCATTGATTATTAAATAGTCCATAATAAATTTAAAATAATTTTATTATAAAATGACCCATTTCTTCAATGATTTTTTCTATATGCTATTTATTTTATTTATTTAAAATTATATATAATAAATAATGAATTTAATAAAATTTAATGTTTTTATGTATATTAAAACATAGTACCAATCATAAGAAGATTATTACTTTGTAGGGAATAAGAATAAATTCATTTTTATGTTTTAAAATACATTTTCAAAGAAAATATTTTTTATAGTTATATGTATTATATATTAAATAATTTTAACAACATTTAGAAATTGAATCCAAAAAGTGGTTTTTATATTTTATATCAAAATGTAAAAATAAGTTAATAAGTTTAGTTTCATTTTAGGTATAAATTTAAGTTATCGAGGAAAACAATAGTCACCACATTAATAACTAAATTTAGATAAATGGATTAAATTAAGGGATAAAGTCATAAAATATTAAAAAAATATTTTCTTTACATTTGTCCATGAGGGAAATATTGAATTACCATTTTTTTAAAGATAAAAGTTTTCCACTTTGGTTCCACTTTACTTGAAAATGGCATTCCTTTTATATTAAAGAATGTGTATTTTTAAAAACACAACCTATTCTAACCTAAAAAGGACCCCTCCTATAACCACATCGATGAAAAAATATTCTCTAATTTTCACTTGAATAACTTACAAAATTTTATCCCTAATAATACTCTACCACTTTTGGGAACATATACCCACAAGAATAACTCATAAGTCCCTAATTTCCAATAGGCTCTCTAAGAGGATATTTAAGTATCCAACATAAGTGTTATCCTATATTTAATAATTCTTATTTATCTTATGGATCTAAATATTGTTATTTATGATTTAAAACTTTAATAAAATGTTTTTTAAACCATTGATCTTTTGTAAAAGTGATTTTATAACTATAAAATAACATTTGTTTACACATCCAATCGTTATAATGTGTTCTTATTTTGGTCAGTTTAATCACTTACATCATGAATGACTAATAAAAGTTAAATATTTGTAACAGTATGTAATAATTTTTAATTTAATATGTTTTAAAAATTATATAATGCTAATATTCCCAAGTATATTCATTAGTTAATTCTCCTCTTTACTAAATTCAATAATCATCAAAATACATTTTTAAGTATTAAATGTGAGTTATCACCATATATTCCATGAAATTACCAAGTTTCTTTATAAATATATCAAACATATATAATAAATATATATAAAAATTCCATATACGATGAACCCTGTTCAAGGAGTACTACAAAACAGGGATTTAATAGAATTATAAGGTTCCTTTATTAGCACTAGAGAAGCATTGACTTCATGAATGAGGTTAAAAGCCCAAGAATTTTATCAGTAATAAAAAGCTAATGATAAAGGTTCATACAATATTGTGCTATAACAGCACACTGTAGCACCACTGTAATGTGTTCTAACAGCACATCGTAACACCAGAAGCACTAGAAACACACCTGATATCAACAAAACAATTCCCTATACAGAATTTAAATATAATGAAATTTACAACATAAATAAAATAAAAAATCAATATTATATAAACATTTCGAACATTATTTTATACAATTACATATAAAAAATTATTTCATACATTCAAAAACATCAATGTTATTTTTTATTATAATCCTTACTTGAGTCATGGAATTGATGAACAAACCAACCCATAATCAAGAAGAAAACACACATATATAAGAAAAATATTCTTATGTTAGTAATAATGTAAATAAATTAATTAAAAAAAATGTTACTTTTACTAAAATGGATATCAATTTTAAATTAAAGGATGTACTTGGAGTATATCATAAAATAACCTTTAAAATATTTATTATAAGGACCCGGCCTTAAACATTACATAATATTGAATTAAATGAATAATTCACATTGAGGATCTTTTCAAGTTTAGAGTTTTAGAGAATTAGGACACAACTATTACATCTCAAAAGATTACAAGGTAGACATATCTACATAGTTTCCATTTTTTCAAAAAATAAAAACTATTGAAAAAAAGAGTCATGTCTAGTTCCATGTTTTAGACAATATGTCTTTTCCTTGATCCCAACCTTGACCCTATTCATCTTTAAGTCCTGTGAAAACATTTCAAAACCTGGGATGAGCATAAAAAGCTCAGTAAGGGTAATAAAACAAAGAATGAAAACATTTGTTCATAAATACATACAAAACATGAACCCTTTTACTTACCTCATGAAATAATAATATTTATGAATGAAACATAGAAATCATTAATCATAAAGGTAACTTGTGGCATCCATATCATACTTACCTTGTAGCTATCACAACTACATAGGGAGTTACTTTGGAATACCCATCACATTATATTCCCTAAATATATTAGGAGAAACATTCACGTTTACTTCTATCATGTTACCCAGTGTATTGGAGAGCTATCTCAGGATCACCCACCCTAGGTTTATCACGGAACCACCCATATACGTAAATAATTCCCAAGAACCATAACATGATCATAACGCATAATATATGCATAAATGAAAGATAAAATTTCCACATTGAAATAATAAAATATCATTTCAAGATAATGAAATAATAAATCCATTCTCAAAATCATCTTCAATACCAAAATATGTAAAAAGAGTATATGGTATTTATTTTTCCTCTTAAAAAAATTCCGGCTTGTTAAGGAAGCCAAAGATCAAATAATACTCAAGGCGGTAGAAAGGTCGTTGTCACTGCTTACGTAAAAAAACACTCATTTTTGACATTTAGTAAAAAAATTTGTATAAAAAATATTCCATTTGATAAAAATTAAAATTCAAAGGGGTTTATACACCATATAAAATAAAGTCGTGTATAAAACAAAAAATGCCTCAATGAAGGGAGATTCAGACGAAGCCCCTTTCCTCATGTCCAACTTGACTAAATCGTTTTTTATCTCCTGAATAATAAACTAAAGTTAATTTCTACTTTATTAAGAACTTTTTTCAGGTTTATCATTCATTTTATATCACTTATTACCATGTCATAAACATTATTCAATCATTTAAGTTAAAAACGTTCATTTTTGTCGATATTTGGTACTATAGTAAAAAATGAACAAATTATATTTAAAAGTTGTCCATGTGGTCAAAGTTTCATTATATAAAGAATGATATTCATGATTTGGATATCATATATATCATATATATCCAGTATATACTTGTTTTGATAATAGTACATACCATTTAGAGGTAAGAAATGAAATGCACCGTTCATGGAGACGGTAAGTCGTACGTACGCATGAATGCTACTTTCATTTCTATTTCTTATTTTAATGGAAATAAAACATAATGATACACAGTTTTGTTATAATTCCAGTATAATATCATATATAATATTTTTAACTCCATCCTTTATACATCCCACATAAGGCATTAACGAATCAAATCACTTTGAGGGGGTGGTAGTCCGCACTTCGTCAAATGAGATTATTGTATTTACCCACTATGAAAACCATAAAAGTGTGCTATAAATGGGAAGTACAGAAGCATAAGGAAATCATAAACATAATATATATCATATATAAATACAGTTCCATCATAATGGCCACCATGAGAGGTGGTAAGATGTAGTTGAACAATCATCGTTTCGTGAGGCCTTAGTTTTCCATCCACAGAAACATTATGTTATTTCATCCATTAGATGGAGGTGTGTGTAATTGTAGTTATAATCCTTATCATAAAAACATACTAGTATATTGAGGATACTGATTTTGTTACAAAATAAGGGAATAAAAATAGTTTAGGGGTTGGAGAAGTAAAATAAAAGAAAAAAATTTAAGAGAAACTTTTACCTTTAATTTGGGTAACTCCCTTTGGATTGAACCAAATGACTTATTAAAGTGCTTTCTGCCTAAGGTAAGGCTACTAGGAGGAGGAGACAGATGTAGGGAGCTTAATTAGGAAGATTTTTGACGAGTCAAATGGCTTGAGAGGTGTGATGAATTGGTTATAAATAGTCTCATTTTATAAGGGGGAGGAGGGGCTCTTTAGGAAAATGTGAAAAAAATATTTTATAATATAATTATATTCGGTTTCTAAAGGTCCAAAAATCATTATAGTAAAAGATAAGATGACTCATTGTTGAAATAAAATCATAAAATCAGAATTGGACATGTTTTGGATAATATTCTAATCACTATAATCCTATTTATTTAAATCATTTGTTAATGAGGTAAATAATGCATCATTTTTGTGTCATGAATAATTTAATTTATTCAATGTCCAAAAATTATAAAATAAATACTATCATGTAGGAAATATTTTTATCTTTCCAATGAATATTTATATACAAAAAATATAATTTATATTACTCCTTCTAAAAATTAATTTACTAAAAGATATTTTCTTTTGTCGTATTTTCTGTTACTTTAAGTTAATTAATCTAAATTGTCATTATCACCCTCAAGTGGCTCAATGGGGTCCCAAAATCAACCCAAAGATTCCCAATGTCGTAAAAAACTCAACCAATAAGTTTTGGACAACTGTTAAGGTAATTTTGAATTATTATAATATTCTTTTAACCTTGGATTACCCTGTTTACCTTTAACCGCGGTAAATAAAAGGCAAAAGTTACTATTCACTAAAAATTATTTTCATCTTAATGAAACGTATTTTACTTCTTGATAACAAGCATGTATGTCGGATTTTTGAAATTTAATTCGCATAAGTGGTAAAATTTTATTTAAATGAAAAAGCCTATTTTTTAACTACCACTAAGTGGTTTCACTATTCATCAAAAATTGAAGTTTTTCAGAAAAATACCAAAAAACCTTGCCTAAGAAATATTTGATATTCTGAATTCAAAAATTATTTCTATTTTTCCAAATTCAAAACATATAAGTGGCATTAATTAATTTTAAAATTAATTCCCATTATCAAAACAAATAGCATGTTTTTAAGAAACAATAACTATCCAAAGATTGATACTTGTTTATGTGCAATTTCAAAGTGAAATTAATTCCAATGACCAAAATTGGATTAAATGATAAATATATATTCTTATTACACTTTAAAACCAACTAAAAAGATAATATAACCGTATAAATAAATTATATTAAAAGGAACATTTAAATTAAAATTCAATATTTTCATTATTCATTAAAAAATGAACTCTATCAGAAAAATACCAAAAAATTACCCAAAGTAAAATTTGATGTCCCCATTCTAAAGAAGGATTTTATTTGGTCATATAGAATTTATTAAAGTAACCAAAACTAGATTTAAAAGAGGGTTCTCCATTAAAAGGCGATAAATCGGCCTTTTAATGTGAATTATTCTTAAAATTAAATTCATTCAAATTTTAAGCCTATAACTTTTTATTGGATAATGTAAATACATTTATAAATCATGTATAATCATATTGTAGTTAGTTGTTTTCATTACCACCAATACAACGACTATGAGTTAACTACCATTTAAAATAATAATAATATATTATTAGTGTGCCACATAAGTTTTCAAAGAAACCCATTTTGGCATATCGGGTATGCTATTGAACATAGAAACCCCTTTAAAGTAAAATTAATTTTTAATTCACAAATATTAATAAATATGAAATATGTATTATTATTCATTTACCTAGGATGTTACATCCTTCCCCCCTTTTGGGAATTGCGTCCTCAAAAATTTTATTCACTTATCAAAATAAGTGGGGGTATTTATCCCTCGTAGCATTTTCAGATTCCCACGTTGCCTCTTCAACCATATGGTTTTCCACAAAACCTTTACCGGGTGAATCACCTTATTCTGAAACACTTGCTCTACGATCAAGAATCTGGACTGGTTGTTCTTCATAAGAGAGATTCTCTTTAAAATGAACTACCTCTAGGCTCAAAACATGAGATGGATCTGGCATATACTTTCTCAACATCGAAACATGAAAAACAATGTGTACCTGGGATAAACTTAGAGGTAAAGCCACTCTATACACAACTGATCCAACTTTCTCCATAATTTCATAAGGTCCAATTAACCTCAGACTAAACTTTCCCTTCTTACCAAAATGAATCACACTTTTCCCTGGAGAAACATTGAGAAAGACATGATCACATACCTCAAAGGAAAGATCTCTCCTCCGGTTATCTACATAACCTTTCTATCTGGTCTGAGCTATTCTCATGTGCTTTTAAATCAACTAAACTTTCTTTGCCATCTCTTCTACCAATTCTGGTCCCATCATCTTCCTTTCACCTACTTCATCCCAGAATGATGGAGTTTGACAATTATTTCCATATAATGCCTCAAATTGAGCCATCTGTATACTGGAATTAAAACTGTTATTATAAGAAAATTTAATAAAAGAAAGATGTTAGTCAAAACTTCCCTGGTAATCCATCGAGAAAGCACGTAACATATCCTCCAAGGTCTGAATTGTTTGTTCTGACTACCCATCTGATTGAGGATGAAAAGCTGTACTAAAATTTAATTCAGTACCCATTGACTTCTAAAGGTCTTTCCAAAAGTTAGATGTGAACCTGGGATCACAATCAGATACAATAGAGATGGGAACTCCATGCAACCTGACTATCTCTTTAACATACAACCGAGCAAGATGATCTAGAGAAAAAGTATATCTAATAGGAAGGAAATGAGAATATTTAGTCAATCGGTCAGCTATAACCCATATTGCATTATTACCTCGAGATGTCTTTGGTAATACCACAACAAAGTACATGGATATATTTTCCCATTTCCACTCTAGCACCAGTAAAGGATGAAGCATTCCTTTCGGTTACTATCACTTTTCTTTAACCTGCTGACAAGTCAAACACTTCATAGTAAAATCAGAAATATCTCTTTTCATTCCATCCCGCCAGTAATACTCCTGAAGATCTCTGTACATCTTAGTACTCCAGGATGAACTAGAAACAGAGAACTATGAGCTTCACATAACAACTCATTCTTCAACTGTGAATCACAAGGCACGCATAATCTATTTCTAAATCTGAAAACACAATCATTATCAACATCAAAATCAGGAAACTCGCCCTTCTGAACCAACACAACATTTTTCTGCAACTCACTGTCTTCCTTCTGCACTTGCTTAATTCTGTATGATAGAGATGATTTCACTAACACCTGAAACAAAACAGATGAATTTCCTGCAACAACAACTTCTTATTCCAAAGTTCATCAAATAAAAAACCAAACGATCTCATTCCAAACATAACATGGTTAATTAAGTATTACATTTTTGACTCAAAGCATCAACCACTCTATTTTATTTTCTTGGATGATAAAGGATCATGCAATCATAATCCTTGATTAATTCTGACCATCTCCTCTGTCTCATGTTCAATTTTTTCTGAGTGAATATATACTTCAAATTTTTTTGATCAGTATATATTTCACAATTCACTCCATACAAATTATTCCTCCAAATCGTTAAAACAAAAACAACAACAGCTAATTCCAAATCATGTGTATGGTAATATAACTCATGTGGTTTCAACTGACGTGAAGCATAAGCAATTACCTGGTCATTTTTCATTAGGAAACAACCCATTACTTTCAACAAAGCATCACTGTAGATAACAAACTCACAATTTCTAGAAGGTATTGCCAAAACTAGAGCATTCACCATTCTTCTTTTAAAATCCTGAAAACAATAATCACATTCTTTTGTCTTGATGAACTTGAAACCTTTTCGAGTTAACTTAGTCATTGGACTAGATAACCATTCAAAATTTTAAACAAACCTCCTATCATAACCTTCCAAACAAAGAAAACTATGAATGTCAATTATATTTGTGGGTCTTGGCCATTATTCAACAACTTTCATTTTAGCAGGATCAAGAGTTATTCCATTTTTTGAAACAATGTGACCAAGGATAGAAATTTATTGTAACCAAAACTTACACATGTTGAATTTCCCAAATAGTTTTTTTCTTTTAAGATTTTCAAGACAACCATTAAATGACTTTCATGTTCCTCTTTACTTTTGGAATAAACCAAAATATCATCAATGAACACAACCACAACTTTTCCAAGAACTCCCAGAATATTCTATTCATAAGATCCATGAATACAGTAGGTGCATTGGTTAACCCAAAAGGCATAACTAAACATTCATAATGGCCATATCTAGTATGAAACATGGTCTTTGGAAAATATGCTTCCTTTAATTTAAACTGATGGTACCCCAACCTCAAGTCAATCTTTGAAAAATACTAAGCTCCCTAGAGCTGATCAAACAAATCATCAATATGAGGCAAAGGATACTTATTCATAACAGTGATGTTATTCAATGCTCTATAATCAATGCAAAGTCTCATTGAAACATTTTTCTTTTTAACAAAAAAGACAGGAGCACCCCATGGTGATGTTCTAGGTGGAATGAAACCTTTATCTAATAACTCATGCAATTGCTTCTTTAACTCTAAAAGTTCAATTTGAGCCATTCGATAAGGGGGTTCTGAAATTGGATTAGCATCAGAAACTAAGTCAACAGTAAATTCAACTTCCTGATCTGGTATAATACCAGGAAACTCATCAGGAAAAACATCAAGGTACTCATTTACCACTGGCACATCATTAATCTGAACAGTTCCATTGTTTTCAACAATATGTGCAAGGTAACATTAATTTTCATCTTTTACTAGTTTCTCAGCTTCTTAATATGTTATCAACAGTAAGGGTTCATTTTTCTATACAAACTGAAAATCATTCGGCAAAGAATACTCTTTATCTCTATAGTCAATCTTAGCATGATAAAAAAAAATCCAATCTATGCCAAATATAACATCAAACTCTACTAGAGGCAAAACAATAAGGTTTGCAGGTAGATTCCTTCCACACACAAGGACATGAATGTTCTTATGTTTTCTTTTTGTCTCAAAATTTACTCCAGGTGTTTTTACCATAAGTTCATTATTCATATCATGAGATAGAATTCCCAATTTACTAGAAAACCTCTCAGAAATGAAAGAGTGTGTAGACCCTGAATCAAAAAACACATTGGCATAATCTGAACAAACATACAGTGTACCTGACACAACTTCATTTGATGACCCGACATCTATTGAAGTTGTTGAAAAGGATTTCACCACACCTTTCTACTTGTAGTCTAGAATATTTCCTTCAGTTTATTTCTTTGTTGGACACTCATTTGCATAATGACCCATTTCATTTCACTTAAAACATTTTATTGACTGTAAATCAAATTTTGTCTTACCATTACCCTGATCTTTTTCAGTGCAATTACGATCCTTATGTCCCATTTTACCACATCGTTAGCACTTACCAGAATTCAAAAGTCATTCCCCAGCAAGATTTTTACCACACTTTTCACAAACTATAAACTTAAGTTTCTTACCATCAGACTTTTTTGAAGAGTTCTTCCATTTCGCTAGTCACCTCAACATCTTATTCTGTTGTTTGTCAAAAAGTACCTGATCATCGGCAAACTCCATTTACACCTTCTTCGCACAACGAAAAATTTATTCATAACTTTTTAACTCACGAGAAGTGAAATACCTTCGATACTTTGGCTTTAATCCAGAGTAAAAACGGTTTATTTTACTATCAAGATCTCATATGAAATTTGGAGCATATCTTTCCAGTCAAGTGAATTTTTCTTCATAAGCATCCACTGAGTCATCATCCTGCATCAATTCTAGGAATTATTTTTCCATCCTAAGATGAACCACCTTAGGAAAATATTTCTCAAGAAAAAAACCTTTGAATTCATCCCAATCAAGAACATCAATCTCCTCACTATCCCTGATATTTTTCACCATCCACCACCACTGATCAACTTCACCTTCAAAATGGTAAATAGAAAGACTAACCTTTTGATGTTCTGAACAACCCATGACATCAAAAATCCTCTCCAGTTTTTTAATCCATCCTTTAGCTAGAACAGGGTCAGATGATCCTCTAAATGATGGGGTATGTTGCCTCATGAAATGCTCAACTACTGACATGTTCCTCTATGGTTGATCTGACTGATCTCATACATGGATACCACCACCATTTATAGCCTGAGTCAACTGTACCATCACTGTAACAAACTGTTCAGATCTGATTCCGACCATCCTAGGTTGCTGATTTGGAAGTTTGTCTTCCTCCTGATGTCATCCCAAAACAGCTACCCTGTTTCCTATGTGGAAAACCATTCTGAACAAAAAAATATCTTAGGAAACGTAACATGGTAATCTGGAAGTGCTATATGATGTCAATATTAACATAAATTACTTTATGGATATTACTTTAACAATACCCTAACACCTAAAGTTATCTAAACTGACCTATGATACCAACTATAAGGACCCGACCTTAAACACTACATAATATTGAATTAAATGAATAATTCACATTGAGGATCTTTTTAGGTTTAGAGTTTTAGATAATTAGGACATAACTATTACATCACAAAAGATTACAAGGAAGACCTACATACACATTTTCCATATTTTTCATAAAATAAAAACTCTTGAAAAAAAGAGTCATGTATAGTTCCATGTTTTAGACAGCATGACTTTTCCTTGATCACATCCTTGACCCTATTCATCTTTAAGTCCTGTGAAAACATTTCAAAACATGGGATGAGCATAAAAAGCTCAGTAAGGGTTATAAAACAAATAATGAAAACATTTTTTCATAAATACATACAAAACATAAACCCTTTACCCTCATGAAATCATAAGATTTATGAAAGACACATAGAAATCATTAATCATAAAGGTATCTTGTGGAATCCATATCATTCTTACATTGTAGCTATCACAGCTACATAGGGAGTTACTTTGGAATACCCAGCATAGTATATTCTTTAAATCTATTAGGAGAAACATTCATGTTTACCTCTGTCATGTTACCCAATGCATTGGAGAGCTATCTCGGGCTCACCCGCCCTAGGTTTATCACAGAACCACCCGTATATGTAAATAATTCCCAAGAACCATAACATGATCATAACACATAACATAAGCATAAAGGAAAGATAAAATTTCCACATTGCAATAATAAAATATCATTTCAAGATATTGAAATAATAAATCCATTCTCAAAATCATTTTCAATACCAAAATACGTAAAAAGAATATATGGTATTTATTTTTCCTTTTAAAAACATTCCGGCTTGTTAAGTAAGCCAAAGATCAAATAATACTCGCAGTGGCGGAAAGGTCGTTGTCACCGCTTACGTAAAACAACATTCGTTTTTGTCATTTAGTAAAACGATTTGTATAATAAATATTCCCTTTGAATAAAATGAAAAGTAAAAGGGGTTTATACACCGTATAAAATAATGTCATTTATAAAACTAAAAAAGCCTCAATGAAAGGAGATTGAGATGAAGTCCTTTACCTCGTGTCCGACTTGACTCGATCATTCTTTAATATCCTGAATAATAAACTAAAGTTAATTTCTAATTTCTTAATAACATTTTTCAAGTTTATTATTCCTTTTATACCACTTATTACCATGTAATAAACATTATGCAATCATTTAAGTTAAAACTTTCATTTTGTCAATATTTGGCACTTGAGTAAAAAAATGAACACATTATATTTACATGTTGTCCATGTGGTCAAATGATCATTATATACAAAATTATATTCATGATTTGGATATAATATATATCATATATATCCATTATAGACATGTTTTTTAATAGTACATAACATTTAGAGGTAAGAAATGAAATGCACCGTTCATAGAGACGGTAAGCCATACGTACGCATGAACGCTACTTTCATTTCTATTTCTTATTTTAATGAAAAAAACATAATTATAAATAGTTATATTATAATTACAGTATAATATAATATATAATATTGTTAACTCCATCCTTTATACATCCCACATAAGGCATTAACGAATCAAATCACTTTGAGGGGGCGGCAGTCCGCACTTCTTCAAATGAGATTATCGTATTACCCACTATGGAAACCATAATGGCGTGATATAAATGGGAATTATAGAAGCATAAGAAAATAATAAACATAATATATATCATATATAAATACAGTTCCATCATAATGGCCACCATGAGAGGCTGTAAGATGTAATTGAACAATCATTGTTTCGTGAGGCCTTAGTTTTCCATCCACAGAAACATTATGTTCTTGATCCATTAGATGGAGGTGTGTGTAAGTGTAGTTACAATAATTCTCATAAAAACATCCTAGTATATTGAGTATACTGTTTTTGTTACAAAATAAAGGAATTAAAAGAGTTTAGGGGTTGGAGAAGTAAAATAAAAGAAAACAATTTAAGAGAAACTGTTACCTTTAATTTGGGTAACTCCCTTTGGTTTGAACCGAAGGACTTCTTGAAGTGCCTTATGCCTAAGGTAAGGCTTATAAGAGGAGGAGATGAATGTAGGGAGATTAATTAGGCAGATTTTGGACGAGACAAGTAGATTTATAGGTGTGATGAATTGGTTATAAATGGTTTCCTTTTATAAGGGGGAGGAGGGGCTCTTTAGGAAAGTGTGAAAATATTATTTTATAATATAATTATATTCAGTTTCTGAAAGTCCTAAAATAATTTTAGTCAAATATAATATGACTCATGGTCGAAATAAAATCATAAAATCATAATTGGACATGTTTTGGATAATATTTAAATCATTATAATCTTATTTATTTAAATCATTTATTAATGAGGTAAATACTAAATCATTATTGTTTCATGAATAATTTAATTTATTCGATGTTGAAAAATTATATAATAAATACTATCATGTAGGAAATCGTTTTAACTTTCTAATGAATATATATAGGCAAGAAGATAATTTATATAACCTCTTCTAAAAATTACTTTACTAAAAGATATTGGCTTTCATCATATTTTCCTTTACTTTAAGTTAATTAATCTAAATTGTCATTATCACTCCCATGTAGCTCAATGGGGTACCAAAATTGACCCAAAAATGCCCATGGTCGTAAATGACTCAACCAATAAGGTTTAGACATGTGTTAAGGTAATTTTGAATTATTATAATATTCTTTTAATCTTGAATTACCCTATTTATCTTTAACCGCGGTAAATAAATGTCAAAAGTTACTATTCACCAAAAATTATTTTCATCTTAATGAACCACATTTTATTTCGTGATAACAAAAATGTATGTCAGATTTTTGAAATTCAATTCCCAGAAGTGGTAAAATTTTATTTAAATGAAAAAGTCTGTTTTTTAACTACTACTAAGTGGTTTCATTATTCATCAAAAATTGATGTTTTTCAGAAAAATACCAAAAAATCAGCCTAAACTATATTTGATATTTAGAATTAAAAAATGATTTCTATTTTTCCAAATTCAAAACATAGAATTGAAATTAATTAATTTTAAAATTAATTCTCGTTATCAAAACAAATAGCGTGTTTTTAAGAAACAAAAACTATCAAAAGATTGATACTTGTTTATGTCCAATTTCAAAGTGAAATTAATTTCAATGACCAAAATTGGATTAAATGGTAAAAATAGATTCTAATTAAAATTTAGAACCAACTAAAAAGATAATATAACTATATAAATAAATTAAATTAAAAGGCACTTTTGAATTAAAATGCAATATTTTTTTACTATTCATTAAAAAATGAACTCTATCAGAAAAATACCAAAAAATTACCCAAAGTAAAATTTGATGTCCCCATTATAAAGAAGGATTTTATTTGGTCATATATAATGTATTAAAGTAACCAAAACTAGATTTAAATAGGGTTCTCCATTAAAAGGAGATAAATCGACCTTTTAATGTAAATTATGCTTAAAATTAGATTCATTCACATTTGAAGCCTCTAACTTTTTATTGAATAATGTAAATACATTTTACAATAATGTATAATCATATTGTAGTTAGTTGTTTTCGTTCCCGCAAATACAACGGCTAGGAGTTATCTACCATTTACAATAATAATATTATATTATTAGTGTGCCACGTATGTTTTCAAAGAAACCCGTTATTGCGTATCGGGTATGCTATCGAACGTAGAAACACGTTTAAAGTAAAATTAATATTTAATTCACAAATATTAATAAATATGAAATATGTATTATTCTTCATTTACGTGGGATGTTACATTTATATACCCTTCAATGGGGTACATCCATCAATAATGGATAGGACCACATAATTAAACCTCTTTGACCAAGTGAACCATCAAGTGGACCATTATATTATTGAAAGATGGCGGGAAGAACATCTATAATTCACATAATATGACTTAATTCTCCTTATTAATTATGGGAAACTTCACATGGTCTTCAACTTTACTGCATATGGATTTTAAAAACAAAACAGAGTCTAGTTAATGTATGTCATACATTTTGATGTAGAATTAAATGGAATGAAACATGAACTAAATCTTGTATCAAAACATGAAAATCATGTGATTTTACTAATTGTAACATCAAATTAGTCATTGACATGATATTCATTATATTTGATGAATACCCATGTTGAACTGTTATGCTAGTAAGGAATGGAAAAAATTCCAATATTTCCTATCCGAATAGAGTATAAACTGCTGGAGGAATAAAATTATGCATTTTACCCTTCATCAATTCCAACTCTTACCTTATCCCCATTTGAATCAATTCAAACCTATCGTTGATTCCATATTTAATTTTTTAGGAACATTTAGTAGCATGAAAATAACACTTTCGAAAACATTTTTTCTACATGAATGACATAAAGAAAATCTTTGACATACACACAATTCCAATACAAAAATTATAAGAAAATAAATTTATTCTTCCAACATGATTTTGTATGGTTTTTAAAAAATGGTTTACTAAAAATAGTTTTAACATTTTTTTCTTTTTTGTATAGTCAATAATCCGTTACTATACATAGTGTTGTAACTTATTCGATATTTCCATTAAATGTTGTCATCCAGGATCGTTATTTATGTCGTTGAGGTAAAAAAACTTGATTTCCTAAAAATTCATTCTTTGAGGAATGTTTCAACCAAACTGAGTATGTTTATTTTTCACAAATAGGACACCCCAAAATTTCTTTAAATCTATAGCCTGATAAATTTCCATAAGAAGGGAATTCATTTATCTTTCTGTACAATATGGACCTCAATGTGAATTATTCACTTCTATGATCACCATACACTGTAACACATGTATCCCACATTAATTTTAGATCTTTGATCAATGGATCCAAATAGACATCAATATCATTATTGGGTTTCTTTGGACTATATATAAGAAGATACAACATAATGTATTTTAACCCCATTCAAAAACCATTATGGAAAGTTATAATTTACACTACTGGAAAATGATCTTATGCCCATGGTTCAAAACTGTGGGTATAGACCCCAAAACCGTGGGTATAGGCTATACCCACGGTTAGGGGAACTGTGGTTGTTAGTGGTGTCGGTATAGGTCCTTGATCTATACCCATGGTTTGGAAAAACCATGGGTATAGGTTTTTCCACCATGCCATAACTCTATACCCACAGTTTGGAAATCGTGGGTATAACATATTTTACAAAATAACAGCCCACATGATTCGATCTCGTGAAAAATTCTCTGTTCACGAGCATCCTTACCACTACACAATCACCGCATATATGTATGTATATATATATATTATTAAATATATTTATTTAAACCATGGGTATAGAGGAATAAAATGTGGGTATAGAACTCCTGCCAATTATTTTTTATTCTCATGGAAAAAATTAATTTCCCACGCACACGCGACAAACCTATAACCATGGTTTGTCAAAACTGTGGGTATAGATTTTTTTACCCGATAACTATACACACGTTTTTGGTAAAACCTTGGGTATAGGGCACCCTATCCCCATGGTTTTGGGCAAACCATGGGTATATGCATTTTTTGATACCCTATACCCACGGTATGGAGAAAGCCCTGGGTATAGGGTAGCCTATGCCCACGGTTAGGGGAAATCGTGGGCATAGGCTATCAAAAAATATCCATAACCATGTTTTTTCCAAAACCATGGGGATAGGGTTCCCTATACCCACGGTTTTCCCCAATACCGTTGGTATAGGTCCATTTTCCAATAGTGTGACCCACATGGAAGGCCATATACTATGAGTACTACTCTATACACCAAAAGGATTTATTCTATCTGTAGATAATGAAAATAACAACTTCTCATCTCATCTCCAAATTCATGAAACTCATAATCCATTTTCTTCCATTGAGGAAAATCTATTGGATGGTGTAGGTAATCATTTTTAATTCTTGTATCTACATGCCATGTTAAGAATCTCATTATTTCCTAAAATCCAAAAAGTCTTCCCAACTATGTAATGATAGGAAAATAATATACATATTTAAAAAGACTTGATTCATTTTTATCTTATCGATCTGCGCCACACATATGGAATTTTATGAGTGATTCACTGTCCTTGAGACACAATATGAAATCATTTGGACAAGAATGTATTTTTTTAGAGATCATGACCCTTGATTGTTACATTTTTTAACATCATATGTTCGACATGGTAGTTCATTTTCTCCTGATAGTATATCTTTCTGAAGACAAAGTAGTTCTGTAAAGCTAGTGTCACTCCTTCTGCTGCCATCTTTCAAATTATGTAACTTCAATATAGGTGACAACGTTGTTTATTTAGTACAACCAGTATACTGGGGTTACTTGGAACATCTATTTAACTCCTCAAAAAACTTTTAACAATCACAAAGGTCTTATAAAATTTATATTATCATTTCTTCCATGTGATATCCATTATCTTTTAAAAAGGTATTCATATCAAAGGATTCATAAACCATAGTATCATCCCAAATGATGTCCACATTCAGTTTTCCCCGTATTTAGTCCAACATTTATATAATTGGTCTATTCTATGACAAATAAAATGTTCTTACAACACTTATGGACTATGTTTTCTTGAATAAAAACAATGCAAAAATTAAAAGGGGATTTTAGAAGGGTCTTATATATTCTCTCTAGCAAACATGATAAACTCTTTAACTCCATATTCATTTTTTATCAAACGATTAGAGTGCATCCATTTTTAGTTCATATCCATCCTATTGGGTTCATAAAATATTAATTTCAAAAAATATATAAATAACTACATATAAAATATTAATTATCAAAAGTGAAAGTTATATACAATTCTAATAATGGAAACTCAACATTTTACTATTTCAAAGAATTTCAGTATGTGGAATAAAATGGATAATTTAATTTAAGAAAAACATTACTCCACCTCAAATAATTCGTCAATCCCCTAAAAAATGAAAATATTTTATATGAAATTAAGTATTAATAAGATACTCAAATATGATAAAGAAGAAGAATAAACTATCATTCAATCAACTAGAGCAGTAGTTTCATGGATTGAGGAATAACGTTAATGATAAAAGGGAGAGAACTATCATTCTTTTTTGTAGAATTTTTGTGCATTTAGAAAGAAGGAATAAATATTGGATTGAATGGCATTAATACTTTGATGAAGTCCATGATTTTAAATCTCTATGCCTGTTTCTAAATTTTTTGTAGTCTCTCAATGATTGGGATACTACTCCCTCTCTCATTTTCCTCAAGGTCATTGGGAGTTCCCCCACTACTTTCCTCAAACCTTCCCTTGACCGCTAGATTCAATAGTTCTCTCCCAGTTTTTGTTTAAATATAAATATCAATGGGTTTTGTAGCATGAGATAAATTTAGGGTGGAATTATTGTTTTAGAAAATAGAGGATCAGTTATCATTTCATTCTCGATTGCCTATAGGAATAGTGACTCTCTTCTGGAAGAATCCAAAACTATGTTAACAGGTTTTCAACTATATAGAACTAATTGTATATGGACTTATGTGTTATAAAATGACTACCAATCCATTTAAAATTCTATTCATGGTTACAAATCCATTCTTTGTTACATCACATACCATGTTCTAAAATGAAAGAGCTTTATCACTAATAATATTGAAATTACAACATGTTGTGTGGGAAATAAAGAGGATGACTTTCTTCCTTCTAGGGCTCTCCAATATGATTTTTATGTTGTTTTTCTATACCAATCCCTTCACTAATTGGTGTAACTTAGTGTCAAGTTTCAAAAAAAATATAATTATAGAATCTCAGGATTGGATACTCCACTCAATATTTCATATAACTATGAGTTCATCTATTTATAAAGAAAAATACTACCTAAAAAAATTCATGTAATTTGATAATGACTTATTCTAGGTTATGAGAAGGGAAAAATGGATCGTTTCTACTAGAATATCTGAGCACCTAGATATTCAAAACAAAACAATAACGGCTGTTGGGATTTCAAAAAATAGTCGGAGATATAATATAATCATTAATAACATCAAAATTAGTAATCATTAAAATGTAATAAATATTATTTACTTTTTGTTGATAATGAAAAGTTACTTGAAAACCTCACTTTCCTAATGATCTAAATTAGAGAAAGAGAATCTCATATCCAGTGAAAACTCTTATAATCAAAACAATGACTAACAAATTATATTATACAAAGAATATATGTTAAATTTATTTTAATCCCATATACCTGATTATCAAAAACGTAGAGAGAGAGAGAGGGTCAGAAGGATTCCTATAAAAGAAACAAAGGGGAAACATGATATTTTTTATGAATCGTGTTATTAGTTATGTCTCTGATATGAAGATACATGACAAGGACATAGATGGATACACTATGTTGAATCATCTCCAAGAATATGATAATGAGAGGTAGATAAAGGTAGATAATAAATGATATTATCACTAAACTTTATAGGTTTAAATTAGAAGATAGATAGTGTAATGAACCTATCCCGAATTACCCAAACAACACCAGGATAGATCATAGTATGAAATCTAACACACATAAAAATCACTAAAGGATGGTTTAAACTTTTTGTGTAAAAAACCACAAATGGGAGGTGCCCCCCCCCAAATAGAATCAATTAGTACCATAGGTCGAACACAATTCTAGCATGACCCTTCATGTTAATGGACATGCAGACCCAAAATAATCATTACCCAATATAGGTATACCTGTTAGACAAACAACTATGGAAATAAATGATGTAATAGCTATATAGACACAAATACATGTCACACCAGTATAAAACTTACTTATAGTCTACAAGAAATATCAAATTTATAAAAACCTGATATTCAAAAAAAAACTTGAACTAAAGGAACCATAATTATTAAATAATTGAAGTATTGATGTGATAAAACCTCATGTTCTTAATAGGGGATGGACACTTAGAATCCTCTCCATAAGAAAACTAACGACCATAGTTAATTTTAAGAGGAACTAGATCCTATAATACATATAACCAATAGAGAAACATACATCACTCCACTAAATTGGTTAATGAAAAATAGAATCTGAAGTTGCATGGCCACTAAGGTGTCCATAAAAGGTGTTAGAATATATATAATCATTAGGTAACCACCAATGTGACTCAAATCAGTATTCAATAAAAAAGAATATGCATAAATATTTCTACACATTTATTTAAATATATGAAAAAGTATTTAGTAAGAAGATATACAACATAGTAGTAAAATAACAATGAATAAATCCAACGATCAATGTAAGATATAACCAATAACTCCATATGTCAAGAGGGTCCATACATTGTTTGTCAATCAAACAATGGATCATAATTTTTTTTTCTATTTATAATCTAAAATAGAAATAGTATACAATCACCGAACCACAAATAACAACATCGTCAAATAAGAAATCAAAACCAAAACCAAAAATACACAAAGAAAACCGGATTTCCTACCTCGCTAGGTTGAATAAAATCCGAGACCCACTTAGGAAACCCTAACTAAAATAATGCACTAGATTTTGTATAAGATGTTCGAGCAACTGGAGGCAGTCGAGTGGTGTGATTCGAGCTATGATTCATCAAGGACAAGCAACGACAGCCATGAATTCCATGGAAATCTTCTAAAATCGTGATGGTTTATCAAGTGGTTTGGGTTTTTAAAATATACTGGTACACATTTATCCATTCTTACAAATAAGCACTGATACAATGTCTTTTTATCAGCACTTAAGTAATAAGAACTAATAAAAGGACTCTATCAGCGATTTTGTAGTTCTGATAAAGGCATGTATTTATGAATGCCAAAAGAATGTTGATAAAATCAATCTTTATTAGTGATAACATTATAACACTAATACACATTAATTTTTGTAGTTCTTTGTTTAGTACTGATAAAGCCTCATCTTTATTAGCATGAAAAATCACTAATAAAGATTATTTTATCAGTGTTTATTACTTAAGTGTTGATAAAGAATTTATAATTAAAATTATAAATAAAAAAATTGGAAATATTTATATATACATAATAAATATATATAAATATAAATATAATAATTGTATTCATTTTAAAATATATTTATAATAATTATATTATTATTTATTTGTAATTATAAAAATATTTTAAAAATAATAATATAGATATCATAATATTTATTTATATAATTATATATATTTGTATTTAATAAATAAATAGAAATATAAATATAGTAAATATATTCATTATTTAATTAAATTTTTTATAAATTTAATAAATATTTAAATATATATAATTATTTATTTAAAATTATATAAATACTTTAAAAACAAATATTTATTTATTTATAATTATAAATGTATAATTTTATAAATATATTTTTTATATTATAAATAAATATCTAACTTTAAGTGATTGCATATATATTAAAAATGAGTGAAATTGGTTAAATTAAGAATAATTACACTTTAATAATATTGAAAAATGGGTAAGGTTTGTGTGTGTTCATTATATATAAAAATGAATTAATTATGTATATGTGAAATTAATATATCACACATTTGATCTATGTTAAATTGAAAAATCAAACGACATTGAATTATATGGAGAGTACTATAGAATTAGTCAATATTTTAAATTAATTTTAATTTTTAATTCTCAAGAAGTATTCAATAAATATATTTCTATTTAATTTAAAGCACATAAATATTTTTTTATATATAAATCATATTTATATACATTAATATATATCTATATTTTTAATGTATACAATTAAATAACATCAATTATTAGAATTATATAATTAATAAAATGTTTAATATTTAATAATATATACTCAATTTATTCATTTTTATCAACAATTATTTAATTAATAAGATTTGTAATATTTTTTTTAATAAACTCATATTTTATTTGTAATTTATTTAACTATTTCATTTTATTTATTCGTACCTTTATCGGTACTAAAAATCACTGATGAAATAAATATTTATCAGTACTAAAGATAAAGCACTGATAAAGGGTACCATTTATCAGTGCTAAAAATAAATCATTTATAAAGGTTCCCTTTATCAGTGCTAAAATAAAATCAATGATAAAAGGTTAAATTTATTAGTTCATTCTTTAGCACTGATAAATATTCTATTTATCAGTGTTTTTTATAGCCCTGTTAAATACTAGTGCTTTTAAATCCCCAGTTTTTAGTAGTGGTATTATAGCCTCCAAGCAGAAGCATGCATTAAAAATATAACAATTGACACCCTAATATTCATACTAACAATAAATAATTAATTTGCGTAATAAGGAATTCTTAATTAAATAAATGTTTTATTAATTTAAATAAATATTAATAATTTTGTTATACAAATTAATAGTAAATATAAATTTATTATACCTGGAGTTACAACACATTTGACAAAGAGGAAATTCGAGATAAGGGGTTCCTTTCCAATTTCACTATGAAATTGATAGTTTATGTCTTTAAAATATTATTTGGAGAAAATGTTGTTCTTTCCTTAAAAACAACATTTATTTTCTTCTAATATGGTTATTCTAGGTTTTACATATATTCTTACCATTTCACCTCCATTTGATTCACAAATCAACTGAAAAGTTTTTTGTATATGTAGTCAACCTTATCTCATCTTTTCGGTTATAGATTTTTGCTCTCCTTGTCTTTATTATATATAATGTCTTATAGATTTCTTTCTCGAAAATTATATCACTGAATAAAGTAATTTTATATTGAATTTTATTATATATATATATATATATAATTTTGAAAGTAATTTATTTTTAACATTTTCTTTTCACGATAAATTTTCTATTGACTTTGAATTACTTTTAAAAAATATGAAAGGAATCTATTTTTTAATGATGTTTGAAAGATCACATTTTTATGATTTCTTATAATGGGTTTTCTATGAATATTCTATTTTGTGTTTTATTGGTTTTCTTATGTAATTTTTATTCTCATTTTTTTATAAATTATTACCTTCTATATAAAAGTGTATAAAAATATAAAGAATATTTCTTTGTATTTTTTCAAAGAAATTTTGTAATTCTATTATAAAGTGTATTTTATCTATGTTATTATACTTTAATGTTTCTTATGCTTCACTTGGGATATGTATTCACCAAATTTTTGTTGATGGAATATGATCATTTTTACATAAATCTTTAGGAAAACCATTTTTTATCATGTGTTAATTAAGTTATGATGGGATTATGAATGGTTTCATGTCCATTTGGTACACATATATATGATTTATCATTAAGAGATTTGTGAGTTTGATATATTATTTTTCTTAATTGGTTAAGGATTTATATCTCATAATATCAACATTAAATGTGGGTGGTAAGCAAATGTAAAAAATATTATATGACATGGGTGGTTACCCTAAGTACACTACATTCCCTTGTTATTCTCTCATGGGTCATGATTATTGAATATATGTCTATTGTTCGAGAATATGTCGATGTGTTTATAGATAAGTTTACTAGACATCCCCCAGATAATGAGGCTGAGTTTTCAATAGAAATCATACTTGGTGCTATGTCTATATCAAGGAATCTTTATATAACAAACCTAATTGAATTATAGTAATTTAAGAAGAAACTAGATGATAATATAGATAATTATTTTATGAGACCAAGTACTTCACCATGGTAAGAACTAATTCTTTTTTAATATGAAAGATGGATTGATGTGTCTTTCTGTTGATTATCATGAAATAAATAAGATTATGACTAGTAAAAAACATTCCTTACTATATATTGATGACTTGTTTGATCAACTGTAAGGATCTAAATACTTCTAAAAAATAAGTCTCCAGTCGACATATCATCATTTATGTGTGAAAATGGAGAATATATCAAAGAAAAACTTCCATAAAAGATATATACACTTATAGTTTCTAGTAATGGAATTTGGGATTACAAATCCCCCACCATATTCTTATACATGATGAATGGAGTCTTTAATTATTATGATGATCAAATTTATGTAGCCTTCATAGATTATATTAACATATGTTCCAATAGTATGAAGATCATTTGGGGTTGTACAAAAAACCTTGAGAAAGGATAAACTATATACTGAATTTTGAATGTTTTAATTCAAGCTACATTGGTTTATTTAACAACAAGAAATGGCAGATCCAGGTAACCCACAATAACAATGGTAATTAATCACAACTAAAATAGATAATTTCTCTTGACATGATAACATGGTGAAAGTGCCACCCATTTTTCAAATTCATCTGACCTTTACCATGGATCCAGCTACTCCATTAGTGGTGATGACTCCTCTTTCATTGGAGGAGGCTTCATCATTTACTATGCTCTCTAACTATCCTCCTAGATTCCTTAGCCTCTCGGTGCCCATAGCTCACCTGCTTGGTGTGGGGATGGTGTTGGAATTCGAAGAATATCTCCTTCATGCTCCGACCTCTTGATTTTCGGACTCCAAATAATATATCCTTCATCCTCAAACCAAATGGCTACCGATATCTCTGTTATTACCTGAAATTCCTATTCCTTTATTTGAGATCTTATTCTAGTGAGGGTTGTCTAGTTCTTAGCTTCCTGACCTCCTCTTTCGAGGAAGCGGTAGAGCTTCATCTGTTAACTTTTATGGAAAGATTCATGATGGACATCCTAATTTTCTTTTTCTAATTCTTCAGGATATCCTGAGATATGTATTATCCAACTAACATTTCTATGTTGAATCGTATATCCTTCTATATCGGCCACCCCTATAATGAATATTTTGTTGGATATACTAGCCAAAAAAAATATAATAGGAAGAAAAAATGGACAACAAGAACACAAGATTCTTTAAATCTTTCATATATCACACATACTATCAACAGATTACAATTTCTCAAATATATAGTCTATTTCAAAATGAAATGAAAATACACCAAAAAATGTATAGAATTTTTTATGGAACAGAAAACCAATCTATATAAATGACTTATAATAAATAAAGAAGACACTTGTGGAAGAGAAACAAAATGCATTGGGAAGATGTCACATGGGAAAACACACTACATAGGTAAGAGAAACAATGTGGAGAATATGAGATGCTTTGGAAAATAACATAGTGAAATGGTTTATAATTCCAACACTCCCCTTAAAACAAAAATTGTCTTCATTCAGAGTACATTCTTAGCCTTTTGAATGAATCCATTGGTAATTCCTTTATGAAAATATCTGTCACCTGTTCTATAGTATGTAAATATTTCAATTTTATAGTTTTTTGCTTCACATTATCTCTCAAAAAATGTAATTGAGTATAAATATGTTTTATTCTTCTATACTGCCTGGATTTTTGGAAAGTTCAATAGTCGACTTATTAACCACACATATCACTATGGATCCATCATATGGATGCTTCATCTCCTTCAACAAATTTCTCAAACACATTTCCTCACAAATAGTAGATGATACTGCCACGTACTCTGCTTCACATGTGGATAGAGAGACCAAAATTTTCATTCATGGATTCCACATGAAATCAGTTGATCCCAGAAAAAATACATACCCAGTGGTGCTTTTTTCTTTCATCTTGGTCGCCTCCCTAATTACGGTCTGAGTATCTATATAGCTTTTCTTATTCATTGTATGGATAAAAAATACCAAAATACACTTTTTCATTGACATACCTAAGAATTCTTTTTGTAGCTAACCAGTGTGATTCTTTTGGAACTTCCATATACCTACTCAGAAGACCAACACTATAGACAATACATGGCCTTGTGATTATGAGGTACCTTAAGCTTCCAATTAGACTCTTGAATAGATTCGATTCAACACTTCTTCCTTCTACGTATTTTTTCAGTTGTAATCTCATTGCTATATGTGTATTTACTGCATTATAATTGGCCATCATGAATTTTTCAGGAAACTCCTTAGCATACCTATTCTATGATATATAGATAATTCTATGTTGTTTCTTTATTTCAATGCCCATAAAGAAGGAAATGATACCTCCATCAATGATCTCAAACTCCTTGAACATGGCCTCCTTGAAATCATCGAACATCGGTCGATTGTTCCATGTAAACTGAAAATAATCAACATACAAGCATGCGATAAGTATGTCATCAAAACCTTTCTTCTTGATGTAAGTTTCATGATCATATGAACATAGTGAAAAGACGTTATGTTGAATATAGTTGTTTATTCATGAATTACAATCACAAGGACCTTGCTTCAACCTATAAAGATATTTCTTTAGTCGATACACTTTTCCTTCCTCCCCTTGTATAAAAAAGCCTTTAGTCTGGTCAACATAGACATCTTCTTCTAAAATTCTTTTCAGGAATGAATAATTCACATCCAGTAGGTAGATCATCCAGCTGTGATGGATATCAAGGGAGATAATCATCTTTACAGTGTCAAGGAGAGAAACAAGAGTGAATAATTCATAATATTCCACCTCGTACATCAGTTTACAACCCTTTTCTATGAGACTTTCCTTGTAGCAATCGATTTCACCATCAAAAAGTTTTCTTGTTCTTGTACACCCATTTGACACTAATGCTCATCTAGATATTTTGGAGTGTATTAAGATATCTTGTTTCATTTTTCTCTATGGTATGAATTTATTCTTCAATAGAAATTATCCAAAATTCTTCCCCCATGGATTCCTGAAATGTCAAAGGCTTATGATTTACATACAAGAAAAAAATATTTGCCTCTTCAGTTTTCTCATAGATATTGCTAAAATTTTTCATCTTCATAGGATCCATGAATGAGGATGATATAGTCATATTTTTATTTGATGGAGTGATTTTAGGAGTGAAGGAATGCACACCGAGACTCCTATGTATAGATGATGTGCCCGAGGAAGTTGTTACGGGTGTTTTCTCATGATGATCATGTCTTTCCTCCTGATCATTTATTTCTACTAGAAAATATATGTTGGATTCTTCTTCATTCCATTTCCATGCTTCTACATCATTAAAGACCACATATATACTCCCTACTATTTTATTGTTCAGTGGATTGTAGAGCTCGTAGGCTCTAGAGGTTTCACTGTAACTAATGAAGAAGCATTTTCCCCACGATCATCAAGTTTCCTTCTTTTTTCTTCTCGAACTTGAGCATACGTGACACACAAAAATTTTGTTTGGTGCACCATGCCTATTGTGGTGTCAAATTTTTGATGCTTTACATTGGACACTGATTAAGTAGGTAAGTAGTACATGAAACTACATCTTCTCGGAGGCTCTTTGGCATCCCTTTCTCCTTCAACATTGTCCTTATCATGTCGAGGAGATTATGGTTCTTCATTTCTATAATTCTATTCTATTGTGGTGTATAAGTTGTAGTGTATTTCTGTTTTTTGCCTTGTTCCCGGAAAAAATCTTGAAATGAATTTGTTGTATATTCCCCACCTCTATCGGACCTAAGTACTTTGATTTTGTAACCACTTTTAGCTTTAAAACCACCATAATTTTTTTTTAAATATAGTGAAAGCAGAAGATTTTTGTTTGATTCAATACACCCAATTCATCCTACTGAAATAATCAATAAGGGTAATAAAATACCTTTTTCCTTCAACTGAGGGTGTTTCAAGTGGTCCATAGATATTAGTGTGAACTAACTAAAGTGGTTCCTTTGCTCTTCTGGACACTCCACTTTGGATGGAGTTTTTTTGCTTCTTACTGAGTGTACATGCCTCACACACATGATTTGGAACAACAATCATCCGCAAGCTATGCACCATGCGTGATGAGGATAAAAGTATAAGGCCAATGAAATAGAGATTCCCAAAACATATATTCCATCTCTATGAGTTATTCTTCATGAGTCCATAGAGACTCTCCTCTTCCTTCGTGTTGATATATAACAGAAACTTGCGACTCTTTTCCATTTGGACTTGATCAACAATTCTCCTATGAGCATCCCATACAGACAAAGAAGAATTCTCTATGTGTATAACATACCCCTTCTCAAGGAGATGGCCTATTTTAATGATATTGTTTTTATTTTTTGGTATATAATACACATTAGAGATATAATTTGTCTCACCATTCTTCTGGGAAATTTTGATTTTACCTTTTCCAATCACTGGTACCTTCGATGAGTCACAAAAACTCACATCCCTACAAACATCTTCTGTGAGTTTCTCAAACAGTTCTTTGTTAACACTAATGTTTTTTCTTGAACTCGTGTCGAGATACCACACATCGGGGAGTTCACATGCCTTTTCTTCTATGAGGAGTGTGGTAAATTATTCTTCATTATGAGATGCTTCATCATAGTAAGATCATTCATCATGATCCACTTTTCTCCAACAATCCGAGGCATAATGAATGAATTTCTTACTGTTGTGTCATTGAACATTTTTTGCATTTCCACGACCACACATCAATCGACCTCCACCATTTCCTTTTGTAAGAAGGATAGTAAAATATTGTTTCTTTTGTTGATATCTTGGATGATATCCATGCCCTCTCCCTCCTGCATGATCTCCGCCTCATTGTGTTTGGCCATTATTTTGTTCTTATAGAGTTAACCTGGTCTCTAATGCATGATCTATCATTGAACTCACATTCTTTTTGAATTCGTTGCTCATGAACTTGCAACGATCCTATATTTTCTTCAATGTAAAGTTTTTCCAAAACCTTTTATTCTTTGATTTCCATAAAAACACACACGAATTTGGCTATGAGAGATCGAAGTGATTTCTCAATAACATGAATGTTCTCAGATTTTTCTCTAATTATTTTTAAATTGTTAATAATAACAATTAGATGTGAGAAGTATTCAAAGATACTCTCACCATCCTTCATGTGTGCCGCTTAAAAATCCTCTCTTAGTGCTTGAAGACAAACCTGCTTCACTCAATAAACTCCATTGAAGATGGTGGAAAGGGTATCTCAATATTTCTTGCTTGTTGTTGCTTCAACAACATTTTGGAACGTTGATTCATCCAACCCTTGATAGAGGAGGAACAATGCCTTGTTGTCTTTCTTCCTTTTATTTTTGAGATCCATTTTTATTCATTCATAAAGGTGGATTCTTCCTCTGTAGTGGGTACAATATACACATCAGTGACGATCTACCATAGTTCTTGTTAATTTTAAAATTCCTTCTTTTGGATGCACCACCTTTCATAGTTTTCATTAGACAACTTTGGAACAGGCGGCTGGATTGCAGTGGCCATCTTCAGAAATTGTAGGATGTTTTGGTACCAGCTCTGATACCAATTTGATGGCTATACAATCCAGGAAAAAAATATAAGAAAAAGAAAAAATGGACAACAAGAACACAAGGACCATTAAATATTTCATATATCACACATAATATCAACTAATTATGTTTTCTCCAACATATATGATATTCCTAAAAGAAAAGAAAAGACACGAATAAATAAGCATCATTTATGATGGAACAAAAAACAAAATCAATATAAATGACTTGTAATCAATAAAATAGACACATGGAGAAGAGAGAAAAAACCCATTGGAAAGAAGCCACATAGGAAACCAAACTACATGGGGAAAAGAAAATATATGGAGAAGATTCGATGCATTATAAAACCACCTGATGAAATGGCTTGAAATTCAAACATATTTCAACAAGGCATGGTCCCAACGTTCTTCATGAGTTGTTCTTGGGTGATTCAATCTCTTATGGTGGTCCATGGTGGTGAATTATGTACGAGATTATCCTCTTATTGTGGTCTGAGTTTCCCTTAATAGGATACTACTTCCCTTCCACAACCCCTCTTTTTTTAGGGGAATCAGCGATGCCCTAGGGGAGTCTCTCTATACTGATGACCATACCCTTCATATTCAAGAAGAATAGACATACTATATTTTCTCTATAGATCCCTTCTTCGCTACTATAAAGTCACTCATTCTATATCTCTTATCTAAAATCCTCCTTCCCGAGATCCATGTCCATACACTAGCTCACATATTCCCACATAGAATGGATCTGGTCCATTATCACTTGTTAAGGATAATGAGTTCCTCACCTCTTCTTCTCCTGTCTCCCCCCATGTGGTGTGTGTACTAGGTCCATGTATAAAATATAGGAATCACCAATCATCCCAAAGTGGTGTGTGTATAGTAATGGGTGTGGATACACAAAAAACTGAGACACTTGGAGGAGGATATAATCAAGTGGATTAGGACTAAGCCTCTGCCGTTTCATGATTTGGAAGCTACTAAAAAAGATATTGATCGAATAGAGTCCAGGATAGATGATAGTTTTGATGAGGATCCATTTAAAAAATTAATCAGTAAGAAAAATAACTATCCTTGTATATTTCTTTTTAATGAGAGCATATAATGGGATTTTTTTAAAAAAATGGTTGATGTTGGGGGACCGCAACTCAACTTTTTTTGATGCATGTATAAATGATAGGAATCACTGATCACCCCCCAACATCCTCATGGATAAAGGCTCTTTTACCAATGGTATGAAGGTGAATGGAGGTGTGGTTGAAGACCATTTTAAATGAATTTTAACTCAAGATAACCCATTCATGTGGGAAGGCTACCCTGATGGCAACCCTCACTAGTGAAAAAACTATATTTAACATCGGTTGTTAACCGACATTTTTAATGATGACGTAAAAAATAACTTTTTGGCATTGGTTTTTGAAAACCAACACCAAAAGATAGCTGGCGCTGGACTTCCAGCATCAGTTTCAGTAAAACCAACATCAAAACCCGCATGGGTGTCAGTTTTCAGTGTCAAATTTCATAACAACTGACGCTAAACACTAGCCGGTGCTCGATTTTCGGAGTCAGTTTTTCTAAAAATTGACACCGAAAGATAATTTTTTTAGAAAATTCAAAATAGAAAACTTCAAAAATAATCTTAATCCTTGTAATAAAAAAATATATACAAAAATCCAACAATAATAATAATTAACTAAATTACTACAAAAAACATACATCCTTTTATCTAGTTAATCAAAAAATTATCTACGCATTTTATTATAAAGTAGATTTCAAATATACATACTTGAAATTTACAACACTCTCATTGTTCACTATTTTTGATGCATTCATTTGATATAATTATTTTAAAACACATATTATAACAAAATAATTAGTTTTTTGAACACATGCTATTAGGAAAATATAATATATTTTTCATAAACATTAGAACATACATACCTCAAATCATAATCAAACTCAACAAAAGTTCAAAAACAAAGATTGAAGATGGGTAAGTTCAGTTTGGGTATAAGACTCTATATCATTGAATTTCAATAATAAAATTGAATGATATTAGATTAAAAATAGAATACTATGACAGAGAATATAGATAATTAATATAGCTAACCTTATGAAATTTGATAATTACCCCAATTGTGATTATCTCATACATGAATTGTATAACATAATATCCACATTCAAAATGTCCTTGTTGACGATGAAACTGTGGTTATAAAATATTAAATTTATAATATAACCCAATATATATATATATATATATATATAATAGAAAAATATTTAATATTAAAAATAATATACTTTACCTTAATATAGTTGATTGCATTTGGTTTCTTTATCGATGGGTGTTCTTTGTTAAATGTTTTCCATGAACTTAATTTTCATATATATATTAACTAATAATACATGTATAAAAATGATAATTAAATATAATGAAATTATGAAAAACAAAAAAACCTACCTATATAATAAGGTGTAAAAACTTTTATGAACTCTCCCAAATAAAGAGTAAAACCAATATAAGGTGAATTAATTTGGGAAAAATATGCCTAACATCCAATTCCCCTACAATACAAAAAATTTCACAATTAATGATATTATAAGGATAATTAGTTAATAATTATGTTTTTGTTCTTACTTATCATGAAATGGAAAAAACAACACCCAATATCTATATTGGATAATCTCTCACATAAACATGCAACTCTACTTGGATTATTCACATGATTTACTTCCATGGAAATGTATTTGGGATCTATAAAACAATAAATGGTTGTGCAGTCATTTTGTACAATATGCATGTGTTGATACCTAATTTAAAAATAAAATATAGTTATTAAATTTCAAGAATATTTTTATTAGAAAAATAAAAAAATCAAACAACAATCTACTTACATAGAAAAAAATTGCAACACATTCAGGCTGACTTCTTTAAATTCAACTAGATTCCTGATATCTTCTTTGATTAATTTCAAGGGATAATCTATTTTATATGTATCAGATGTGATCCTAATCTCGTAAATATTATTCAATCAAGAATAATCCTGAGACAATCTTTGTATCCCATGGAAATATCATAAGTATATAGAGTGATTATTCTGGAACATGTTGTTTCAATTGTGCAATTTCATCTACATTCAGATAATCCTATATAAGTTAAATGTCATAAAAAATTATATGTAATTTTAAATCATATATAATTAATATTTAAAAATTGCATAACTCATATGAAATATAACGAAGAAGATCAGTTGGACAAACTAAAAAATAACCCATAAAATCCCAAAATCTGGTAATCTCCGTAGTAGGAAATGGTAGTAGAGCATTCAGATCAATAATATCAAGTAATGATACTTTATGCAGACCCATTTTCATAGACTGGTGATGTAAAAAATACCCCAAATAATATATGAGTCCTAATGCAACAATATGTAAATGAGGATCTCCAGCAAACTAATCATAGTATATGGTTTGGTCTGAGCGAAGAGGTAGAGGATCAAAGTAGGCAGGTTAGGTAGGGTAGTCCGACTGGGATGGAGGTGGATGATCAAAATAAGTAGGCTGTGTATTGTAGTCTGGATGGTATGGAGGTGGAGGATCAAAGTAAGCATGCTGGGTAGGCTAGTCTAGCTGGGATGGAGGTGGGGGATCAAAGTAATAAGGTTAGGCAGGCCATGCGGGCTGGGAAGGTTGCACAGATTTTGACCCTCTTACCAAGTGTTCTAACAAATCTTAATTCACAACTGCTTGAATTTGAGCACCCATAGATTGTTTCATCTCTTTCATCTGGACTTTTAATGATTCTATTTTTAGATCTTTTGATTGGTTACTCTGTCCAAAAACTTTCTGAATACTAACTCTCTATTGATATCCTCTAACATGGCCAGCGTGTTCCACCTTTCCTAAAGTAGTGGCTAGGATGTCCATCCTACCCTCAGCTGTAAAGACCCGTAAAATAAGGAAATTTTTTTTTCTTAATTTTTTTTGGGATTTTACAAGAACGCAGTTTATGACGTCACCTGATTCCGAGGCCCAGTGTGCCCGGAATCATTTTCCAATGTTTAACATGGGTACGTTCAGTGAACGAATGAGCAGGTTTTCCTAACTTTTGAACAGGTTCTCGGAATCGAATTCCAAGGTCACCGATGGAATCACAGTGCCGGTAATTGCTTAAAAACACCTTTTCCATATTTGAGTTTTCCCGGGTGTGGTTTTTAAATTTTTGGGTTAACTAATGGAATAAAATAAAAATGGTGCGACCAATTTTTATTTTACTTAAAGTTGTTTAACCTAAGCTAAGTGTTTGGAGTGGGACCCACAATATCCTACCCACTAGGTAGGATATTTGTGAGGTTGGTCCCACACGAGCCCCACCATTTCTTTCAACTTCCTCAACCCCCTTATAATTAATGTAACACACCTGCACCCCTATTAAGTGGAAGTAAACCCTTGCGTTTTTCTGTTTATGAAACACATCAATTAATTTGGAAGGTTTAACTGTTGCAATTAATTCATTTAATTGATTTTTTCGTTTTTATTTTCAAAATTCATGGCTTGAGAAATAAAATAAGGCAAAATCTTATTTTATTAAGGGTTGTTGGGTTGTGAGAGGCTTGGGAGAATTTGCTCGAGTTCTTGAAGTTCTTCCTCCTCGATGAAGAATACGAAGAACGCCAACCTCCGATGACGAACGACTGTGAGATGCCTTCCTCGAAGATCGACGACCTGACGCGCATCTCCTTGTTCATTATTTCTGCGTCAAAGGAAGGAAGACATCGTTCCTCCACGACGCGACGATCCGACTTCTTCCGCAGAGATCAATTCTATGACGTCCCTTTCCGCGACAACCTCGTTCGACGACTACGCTCGAGGTAGGGATTTATTTTAATTGTTTGTTCGTGATTACTTCCATCGCTTTCTTATTTTCAATTTGAGCCGCCTAATATCGCAATAACGGGAGGAGGTCAGACCGCACGAACACAGCCGGCCCTCCTCCGCCTTGTTGGTTTGATTTTGTTGCGGCATGTGTAAGGCAGCGCTGTGCCGAATCACTGCACGAGAAATATTAAAGGAAGGGCGGAGAAGCGCGGCGTCGTAGCGCCGCGCCGTTGAAGAAGAACTAAACCGCGGCACCGTCGCGCCCCGCCAGAGAATCAAAAAGGCACCGTGGCCAGAGCAGGGCCGCAACGGAGGGGCGCGGTGCCGTCGCACCATGCCAGACTGACCAAGGCCGCGCCCATAGGTCGCGACAGAGTAGGGGGCGGCGGCCGGTTTCGGGCCGCCGGTGTCGGAGTAGGGGGACGGGACCGCCCCGGTCCCGTGGCGGCAGTAGCCTGTCGGCCGGAGTGGGCCGTTCGGTCAGGGGGAAAACCGGGGGTTCGTAACCCCCGGTTGGCCAGCAGGTGCGGCCCCCCACATGGGGGTCACGGTTTCACTACGCGGGGGGGCAGCCCCCCCCAACTTCGCTCGGCCATTATGGTCGAGCTGCCTGGCTCGCTGGTCAACCGAGCTGCCAGGCAGGGCTGGGCCATGCCCACTGGGTCAGGCCGTGCCCTAATGGGCCGGAATCGGACCCGGGTCGGGTCGACCCGGGGTGTACCAGGCCGGGTCGGACCGGGCCTGAACCCCCTAATTCCAAACCTCTCACGATCTTTTGCCCATAACTTGGGCTGCAGACCTCCGATCGACGCACCGTTAGTTGTGTAGAGATCCTTGGACTGAGACTGTCGTTTCGGTATATTACACTCAAGGTTTCGAAGAACTTTGTGTTCAGCCGGGTTGGTTCATACACGAAACCAACTGGGCCCTCAGAGCGGAAACACTTATAAATTGAGCTCCGGACGTCCGATCGACGTGCCGTCGATTTTGATGGATTCCTCTTAGTGAGACGATCCTTTTGGATTACTCCGCTCGATGTTTTGATGCAGTTGGAGTATGGTTGGGTTGGTTTTGACTTTAAAACCAACCGGGCCCCTGGGACGAAAATGTCAATAACTCTCAGACCGGGCGTCTGATTGACGCGCCGTCTGTGACGTTGAGTTCCTATTGATGATACAAAACTTTTGAATACATAAACTCCGGACTATATGTCAGTTGATGTATCAGCCCCTCGGCTCGTGGAGTGGACCCTCCCGAACGAGCATGCTGTGTACAGGAATCCTAGAGATGGCTGCGACTGCGACGACGATGACGACTGTACAGAAATCCTCCGTGGATTCGATGACGATGACTACAACACTCAGCGATCCTATGTGGATCAGTGATACCAATCCTGTGTGGGTCAGATCCTGTGTGGGTCAGTGCTCAGCGGTCCTGTCTGGGCCAGCGCCTACAGATCCTGTGTGGGTCCGATCTTGTGTGGGTCATTGCGGAGGTTAGTTACCTATCGATCCTTTCTGGGTCATTACGGGGGTTAGTACATATCGATCCTGTGTGGGTCTGACGACTTAGATGAATCAGTGGCTTCATCTGATAATCTCTATCGTCTTACGAAGAAGTATACCTATGTGAGTTAAATCTTGACTTTTAATCCTTATATTCGATAAGATTGACTTGATATCCTGTGTGGATTACGTTATGATTTCCTATGTGAACTGGGTTGTACTTGGTCTCAGATGTTGGAGCCGAACTGGAATTGATTAATTAGGTATATGTATGGACATATACCTAATTAGTGTCGGATGTTACTTCGTGATTGCATCTTTCCTTTGTGGATTATCCTTTGTGGATTCTGGGATACATTCAGGGGTCTCGGGGTCCCTACTGAGTAGATAATACTCACCCCTGCATGGGCTATGCCCGCACTACGTTGTGTTGGTTGCAGAAGACGGAAAGCGTTGATCGTGGTCTGGGCTTGTGGAGCAGGTCGTACCTGGAGGTGGACCACTGGGCGAGATGTACTCGAAGCGAACGGCTGGACCCGAGGAGCTATGGAGGCTATCTGTACCCACCCTTCAGGTGGGACTTCCAGTGGACAGATCGAGGTTGCGGCTTTACTTTTCAGTTGTTGTACTCCCTTTTTCATTTGTACTTTACTTCTAGTTTTGGTTTGTATTCTGGCCCACATACGTTTCTGCACTTACTGTTGTACCTAGTTTTTACATAGTGTTTACTTATGCTTGCTTGCTCTGTGGTATTTTTTTACTTTATAAAGGAAATTCTTTCTCTTTTTACAGGGAATTACGCCTTGGTGATAGTTTCCAGCCCCTGGCCTATGGAAGGCGGGCTTGGGGTAGTCAGGGCACGGGCCTTGAGGATGGGTCGTGACCAATTGGTATCAGAGGAGTTCGGTTGTACCGCAGAACTCTGGACTCTGATATTTTTCTATGTGAAGAAAATTTTTTAAGATTATTGAGGGTGGTTATCAGTCCAGGGAGTGCATTGTTGGTGCAGCGGCCGACGTATCCGTACACCAGGACCCTGACTTCTGATTTCTGACTCAATGCACGAAAACATTGATTGCATGTGTGTTTCAAGTTTTCTTTTTGATTACTTTGTGTCAGCTCACTAGGTATACTGTTTGACCATGGCACACCTATTTCTTTTCAGGATAGGCCCACGACGGCAGCCAGCTAGGGTTCCGAGTGTTGTGCGGGATGATATCCCATCGAGCAATGAGGCCTCGGTACAGGGCCCTTTGACAGCAGAGGCACCGACGGTACCTCTACCCACCGAGCCACCGATGCTACCAGCCTCAGCCGCTGACGGTGCATATTTCCCTACTGCACTACATGAGTTTCAGAATCAACAACCGCCTAGGTTCCGCGGGGAGACGGACCCTCAGGCAGCCGAGGATTGGCTGGAGGTAGTTGTACGAGTTTTCCGTTTGGTAGGGACACCAGCAGACCTCATGGCGATCCTTGCACCGAGTCTCCTGCACGCAGTAGCAGGCAGATGGTGGAGCTTGTTGCTCCAGGTGCATGATGATGCATCACTCCTCTGGACAGACTTTGAGAGCCTCTTCCGCTCGGAGTTCGTCCCAGCCACCCTTTGTGCGGTGCGCATCCAGGAGCTTCTACAGCTGCGGCAGGGTAGCTTGTCGGTCACCCAGTACTCGGCGATATTTACCGATCTATCGTGCTATTCGACGGACATGGTACGGGACCCATTCTTCCAGGCCCGGACCTTCGAGTAGGGATTGAGGCATGAGATCAGAGAATCGTTGATCTCCATTAGCATTCTGACACAGGAAAGGGTAATGGAGAGAGTCCTTCTCATCGAGAGCTTCCTTACTGAGCCTAAATCAGTAGCGAGACCTACCGTAGGGCGGCACATAGCAGAGTCTTCTGCAGCAGACAGTCGACGGATGGCACATGGGTCTCGACAGACCAGACCCTTAGGCAAACGATCTCAGGACACTGGCTCAGAGGTGTGGGGCACACAATGTAGAGCTAGTATTTCGAGAGGAAGATAGTGCTATTCATGCGACGGGTAGGGCCACATGGCTCGTGATTGCCCGACCCGTTGTACTGAGGAGCAGCAGACGGTTGAGGGACCACCCAGGCAGAGGCAGAGGGTCGACCGTGGCAGTCCGCAGGGAGCAGGCGGACGAGGCAGAGGAGCTGGCCGAGCAGCAGGTGGTGGGCGACACTTTTAGGCTTTACCACCACCACCACCCCCAGGAGGTCCACCCCGACCACAGGGAGCTGGCGGGTAGAGATAGGCACAGCTCCAGGCAGTGGAGGCCTACGACCACGGCGTGCTAGAGATGATTCGAGGTACTATCTGTGTCTATTCAACCCTTGATGTAGTTCTTATATACATAGGAGTGAATCAATCTTTCATAGCCGCTGCCCATGTTCGGAGCTCAGATATTCCGACGGAGCCGTCAGATCGATCCTTATAGCTAGAGACTCCTACGGGATAAAACGCGATGATTACGCACTGGTGATGGCAGTTTGAGCTTACTCTAGGAGGCGAGATCTTTGGCTGGGATCTTCTTGTAGCGGCGTCGAGGCCTTACGAAGTCATCTTGGGCATGGATTGGTTATCTACAGTCCATGCTCATATTGACTGTATTAGGCGCAAGGTGCGATGTGTACGCACCGACGGGAGTAGGTTCACCTTCACCGGTGAGAAGGGAGCCTTTGTAGCGCAGGATGGACCCACGCAGAGGAGAGGACAACCCATCACTCATCAGTTGGCTAGCCTCATCCTAGGAGCAGTTGACGTGTGGAGTCCTGGTTTTCCTGCAGTGGTGGATCAGTATGCAGAAATTTTTCCCGATGATGTCCCAGGGCTACCTCATCGCAGAGAGGTAGACTTTTATATTGATCTGTACCCCGGGACAACTCCGATATCCACTATAGCATATCGGATGGCCCTAGCTGAACTTCGAGAGCTACGGGTACAGTTGGAGGACTTGCAAGGCAAGGGATTCATCCGACCCAGTGTTTCACCCTGGGCTTCCCCGATATTGTTCACCAAGAAGGTGGACGGGATCTTGCAACTGTGTGTCGACTATCGTCGCCTGAACCAGGTGACCGTGAGGAACATGTATCCGCTACCGAGGATTGATGACCTCTTCGATCAGCTCAAGGGAGCACGATGGTTCTCAAAGATAGACCTTAGGTCAGGCTATCATCAGCTCAGAGTTTGGGACGAGGACGTTAAGAAGACGGCCAACAGATGTCGGTATGGACACTATGAGTTCTTGGTTATGACCTTAGGCGTGACCAATGCTCCAGTAGTGTTCATGGGCCTCATGAACAGGATATTTCATCCATGCCTTGATCGATTTTTCATGGTCTTCATTGACGACATTTTGATATACTCGACCACTGAGGAGGAGCACGCCTACCACTTGCGGGTTGTACTAGACACACTCCGAGAGGACCAGCTTTATGGAAAGCTCTCAAAGTGTCAGTTATGGTTATGTGAGGTCCACTTATTGGGATACGTCATCTCTGAGGTGGGAGTTGTAGTGGATCCTGTGAAGATCGAGGCAGTGCTAGCTTGGGAGCGACCCAGGAGCGTGACAGAGGTGCGGAGTTTCTTGGGACTAGCTGGGTAATATAGGAGATTTGTGCCAGAATTCTACAGAGTTGCGGCACCTCTCTCAGCTTTGACGAAGAAGGGGAAACCCATTGTGTGGTCAGACAGATGTCAGCAGAGCTTCCAGGAGATGAGACAGAAATTGACCAGCACGCCTATCTTGAGGCTACCGGAGGAGGGAGTTGGGTATGTAGTTTATTGCGATGCATCAGGGACCGGACTCGGATGTGTCCTAATACAGGAGCGGGCCGTGATCGCCTATGGATCATTTCAGTTGAGGCATCATGAGCATAATTACGCTACCCATGACCTAGAGTTAGAAATAGTGGTCTTCGCTCTGAAGATGTGGTGACACTATCTGGTGGGCGAGTGCTATACAGTCTATTCTGATCATCAGAGTCTCAGGTACATCTTCTCGCAGAAGGAGATGAACCTGAGATAGCGTCGATGTCTTGAGTTCCACCAGGACTATGACTTTGAGATAGTATATACTAATGGGAAGGGGAATGTAGTAGCTGAAGCTCTCAGTAAGAGGACGGGCATCCAGCTACTCGGGGAGGTGACAGAGCAGTTAGCCACTTTGCAGATAGCCTTTGTGGATAGCGATGGAGCAGCCTTTCTTCAGTCACTCACAGTCACTCCTCCACTACTGTAGTGGGTTAGAGAGGCACAACGTGGGGACACCGACTGTGAGACGCGGCGTGCGTAGATATCCTCAGGATAGGAACCTGATGGTTTCTCTTTAGGAGGAGTGCACGAGGTTCTTTTCAGAGGACGTACCTTGGTACCAGTTTATTTACAGGAGGAGGTGCTGGGGGAGTTTCACACTTCCCCATTGGCAGTACATCCTGGAGTGGCGAAGATGTACCAGGACCTCAGAAGACATCACTGGTGGCTGGGCATGAAGAAGGTTGTGGAAGAGTTCGTTTCTCGAGGCCTCACCTGCCAGCAGGTGAAGGTAGAGCATCAGGTACCGGCAGGCTTCGTACAACCCTTGGAGGTCCCAGAGTGGAAGTGGGATGAGATATCTATGGACTTCGTGACTGGACTTCCATGCACTTCCAGAGGTCATGACTCCATTTGGGTGATTGTTGACCGAATCACCATGTCGGCTCACTTCTTACCCATCAGAGAGAAGGTCTCAGTGGAGATCTTGGGATGTCTCTACGTTCAGGAGATTGTACGGCTTCATGGTGTGCCATCATCTATCATCTCCGATCGAGATTCTTGCTTTGCTTCCCGGCTTTAGAAGGGGTTGCAGGAGGAATTCGAGGCGCAGCTACGTCTGAGCACCACCTTTCACCCCCAGACAGATGTTCCGACAGAGAGGACCATTCAGACACTGAAGGACATGCTCCGCGCATGTGTCCTTGACTTTGGTCATAGTTGGCAGGACCACCTACCCTTGGTGGAGTTCGCGTACAACAACAGCTACCACTCCACCATCGGGATGGCACCTTACGAGGCTTTGTACGACCGACCTTGCAGATCACTGCTGTGCTGGAAAGACCCTAGGGAGTCAGCACTTGTGGGACCAGAGATGGTCCAGGCCACGAAAGAGAAGGTCCAGGTCATCCAGGAGCGAATGAGGACAGCTCAGAGCCGGCAGACGTCTTATGCTAACAGGAGGCGGAGGCCACTAATGTTCGAGGATGGCGGCCACGTCTTCTTGCGGGTCTCACCTTGATGTGGATTACAGAGATTTTGCCGAGGTGGAAAGTTGTCTCCATGCTTCATCGGACCATTCCAGGTCCTCAGCAAGATTGGCGAGGTGGCTTATCGCCTGTCTCTACCACCTCAGTTGCACCGGGTGCACGGCGTCTTCCACGTATCTCAGCTGGGGAGATACATGCACGACCTGACGCATATCACTGACCATGGGGAGATGGACTTTGATGATGGGGAAACTTTTGCAGAGGTCCCAGTGGAGATCGAGGATCGACAGGAATGGGTCCTATGTGGATGATCGATTCCTCTAGTGTGCATCAGATGGCAGCACGGGAACCTCCAGGAGAGCACTTGGGAGCGGGAGGTTCAGATGTGTGCTCATTACCCACATGTGTTCCCCTAGTTTATGATGTATCTTTACAGGGACGTAAATCCTTGAGGTGGGAGTGATATAAAGACCCGTAAAATTCAAGGAATTTTTTTTTCTTAATTTTTTTTGGGATTTTACAAGAACGTAGTTTCTGACGGCACCTGATTCCGAGGCCAGGTGTGCTCGGAATCATTTTCCAAAGTTTAGCTTGGGTACGTTCAGTGAACGAACGAGTGGGTTTTCCTAAATTTTGAACCGGTGCTCGAAATCGAATTCTGAGGGCACTGATGGAATCGCAGCGCCGATAATTGCTTAGAAACAACTCTTCCGGAGTTGCATTTTCTTGGGTGTGGTTTTTAAATTTTTGGATTAAGTAAAGGAATAAAATAAAAATGGTGTGACCAATTTTTATTTTACTTAATGTTGTTTAACCCAAGCTAAGTGTTTGGAGTGGGACCCAAAATATCCTACCCACTAGGTAGGATATTTGTGATGTGGGGGCCACACGATCCCCACTGTTTCTTTCAACATCCTCAAACCCCTTTTAATTAAGGTAATGCACCCACACCCCTATTAAGTGGAAGTCAACCCTTGTGTTTCTCTATTTATGAAACGCCTCAATTAATTTGGGTAGTTTAAACATTGCAATTAATTAATTTAATTGATTTTTTCGTTTTTGTTTTTCAAAATGCATGTCTTGAGAAATAAAATAAGGTAAACTCTTATTTTATTAAGGGTTGTTGGGTTATGAGAGGCTTGGGAGAATTTGCTCAAGTTCTTGAAGTTCTTCCTCTTCGATGAAGAACGCGAAGAACGCCGACCTCCGACGACAGACGACGGTGAGAGACGCCTTCCTCGGAGATCGACGACCCGATGCACATCACCTTGTTCTTTATTTCCGCGTCAAAGGAATGGAGACATCATTCCTCCGTGATACGATGATCCGTCTTCTTCCGCGGTGATCAATTCCGCGACGTCCCTTTCCGCGACAACCTCATTCGACGACTACGCTCGAGGTAGGGGTTTATTTTAATTGTTTGTTCACGATTACTTTCATCACTTTCTTCTTTTCAATTTGAGCCACCTGATATCGCAATAACGGGAGGAGGTCAGACCGCACGAACACGGCCGACCCTCCCCCCCCCCCTTGTTGGTTTGATTTTGTTGCGGCACGTGTAAGGCAACGCGGTGCCGAAGCACCGCATAGGAAATATTAAAGGAAGGGCAGAGAAGCGCGGCGCCGTCGCACCGCGCCGTTGAAGACGAACTAAACTGTGGCACCGTCGCGCCACGCTGGAGAATCAAAAAGGCACTGCGGCCAGATCAGGGTCGCGCCAGAGGGGCGAGGCGCCATCACGCCACGCCGGACGGACCAAGGCTGCGACCATAGGCTGCATCAGAGCAGGGAGCGGCAGCCGGTTTCTGGCCGCCGGCGTCAGAGCCGGGGGACGGGACCGCCCCGGTCCCATGGCGGCAGCAGCCGGCCGGCCCGAGCGGGCCAGTCGGTCAGGGGTAAAACTGGGGGTTCGTAACCCCCGGTTTCCTAGCAGGTGCGGCCCCCCACATGGGGGCCGCGGTTTCACTACGCGAGGGGCAGCGCCCCCCCCCCCCCTCTTCGCTCGACCATTACGGCCGAGCCGCCTGGCCAGGCCGGGCCGTGCCACACCCACCGGGCCGGGCCATGCCCTAATGGGCCGAACTCGGTTCGGGCCGACCCAGGGGTACCGGGCTAGGTCGGACCGGTCCTGAACCCCCTAATTCCGGAACTCTCACGGTCTTTTGCCAATAACATGGGTTGCGGGACTCCGATCAACACATAATCAGTTGCGTAGAGACCCTTTGATTAAGACGGTCGTTTTGGTATATTACACTCAAGGTTTCGGAGAACTTTGGGTTCGGCTGGGTTGGTTCGTACACGAAATCAACCGGGCCCTCGGAGCGGAAACGCTTATAACTTGAGTTCTGGACGTACGATCAACGTGCCATCGATTTTGATGGATTCATCTTAGTGATATGGACCTTTTGGCTTATTCCACTCAAGGTTTGGATGTAGTTGGAGTATGGTAGGGTTGGTTTTGACTTAAAAACCAACCGGGCCCTGGGAAGAAAAAGCCAATAACTCTCAGACAGGGCGTCCGATTGATGCACCGTCTATGAAGTTGAGTTCCTAATGACTATATAGAACTTTTGAATACATCAACTCCGGACTATGTGTCAGTTGATGTATCAGCCCCTCGGCTCGTGGAGCGGACCCTCCCAAACAATCTTGTTGTGTGTAGGAACCCTAGAGCTGGATGCGACTGCGACGACGATGAAGACTGTATAGAAATCCTCCGTGGATTCGACGACGACGACTAGAGCACTCAGCGATCCTACGTGGATCAGTGCTACTGATCATGTGTGGGTCAGATCCAGTGTGGGTCAGCGCTCAGCGGTCCTGTGTGGGCCAGCGCCTACAGATCCTGTGTGGGTCTGATCCTGTGTGGGTCATTGCAGGGGTTAATTACCTATCAATCCTGTGCGCGTCATTGCGGGGGTAGTACCTATCGATCCTGTGTGGGTCCGACGGCTTAGATGAATCAGTGGATACATCTGATCATATCTATCGTCTTACGAAGAAGTAGACATGTGTGAGATGAATCTTGACTTTCAATCCTTATCTTCTATAAGATTGACTTGATATCCTGTGTGGATTACGTTATGCTTTCATGTGTGGACTGGGTTGTACTTGGGCTCGGATGTTGGAGACGAACTAGAATTGATGACTTAGGTATATGTATCGGCATATACCTAAGTAGTGTCGGATGTTACTTCTTGATTGCATCATTCCATTGTGGATTATCCTCTCTGGATTCTGGGAGACCTTCAGGGGGCTAGGGGTCCCTACTGAGTAGCTTATACTCACCCCTGCATGGGCTATGCCCGCACTACGTTTCGTTGGTTGCAGATGATAGGCATCGTTGATCGTGGTTGGGGCTTGCGGAGCAGGTCAGTACCTGGAGGTGGACCACTGGGCGGGACGTACTCAGAGCAGACGACTGGACCCGAGGAGCTGTGAAGGCTAACTGTACCCACCCTTCAGGTGGGACTTCCAGTGGACAGACCAAGGCCGCGACCATAGGCCGATGCGGAGTAGGGAGCGGCGGATGGTTTCTGGCCGCCGGCATTAGAGCAGGGGGACGGGACCGCCCCGGTCCCGTGGCGGCAACAGCCGACCGGCTGGAGCGGGCCAGCCGGCCAGGTCGAGCCGCCTGGCTAGGCCGCGCCCAGGCTGGACCGGGCCACACCCACCGGGCTGGGTTGTGCCCTAATGGGCCGAACCTGGTTCGGGCCGACCCAGGGGGTACCGAGCCGTGTCGGACCGGGCCCGAACCCCCTAATTCTAGACCTCTCACGGTCTTTTTCCAATAACATGGGTTGCGTACCCCCAATCAATGCATCGTCAGTTGTGTAGCGATCCTTGGATCGAGACGGTCGTTTCGGTATATTACACTCAAGGTTTCAGAGAACTTTGTGTTCGACCGGGTTGGTTCGTACACGAAACCAACCGGGCCCTCGGATCGGAAACACTTATAACTTGAGTTCTGGAGGTACGATCAACGTGCCGTTGGTTTTGATGGATTCCTCTTAGTGATATGGACTTTTTGGCTTACGCCACTCAAGGTTTGGATGTAGTTGGAGTATGGTAGGGTTGGTTTTGACTTAAAAACCAACCGGGCCCCTGGGAAGAAAAAGCCAATAACTCTCAGACCGGGCGTCCGATTGACGTGCCGTCAATGACGTTGAGTTCCTATTGACTATATAGAACTTTTGAATACATCAACTCCGGACTATGTGTCAGTTGATGTATCAGACCCTCAGATCGTGGAGCGGACCCTCCCGAACAAGCTTGCTGTGTGCGGGAACCCTAGAGCTGGCTGCGACTGCGACGATGATGAAGACTATATAGAAATCCTCCGTGGATTCGACGAAGACGACTAGAGCACTCAGCGATCCTACGTGGATCAGTGCTACCGATCATGTGTGGGTCAGATCTAGTGTGGGTCAGTGTTCAGTGGTCCTGTGTGGGCCAGTGCCTACAGATCCTGTGTGGGTCCGATCCTGTGTGGGTTATTGCAGGGGTTAATTACCTATTAATCCTGTGTGGGTCATTGCGGGGGTAGTACCTATCGATCCAATATGGGTCCGACGACTTAGATGAATCAGTGGATAAATCTGATCATCTCTATCGTCTTACGAAGAAGTATACATGTGTGATCTGAATCTTGTCTTTCAATCCTTATCTTCGATAAGATTGACTTGATATCCTGTGTGGATTACGTTATGCTTTCCTGTGTGGACTGAGTTGTACTTGGGCTCGGATTTTGGAGCCGAACTGGAATTGATGACTTGGGTATATGTATCGGCATATACCTAAGTAGTGTCGGATGTTACTTCTTGATTGCATCTTTCCTTTGTGGATTATCCTTTGTGGATTCTGGGAGACCTTCAGGGGTCTCAGGGTCCCTACTGAGTAGCTTATACTCACCCCTACACGGGCTATGCCCGCACTACGTTGTGTTGGTTGAAGATGATAGACAACGTTGATCGTGATTGGGGCTTGCGGAGTAGGTCAGTACCTGAAGGTGGACCAATGGGCGGGACGTACTTGGAGCAGACAGCTGGACCTGAGGAGCTGTGGAGGCTAACTGTACCCACCCTTCAGGTGGGACTTCTAGTTGACAGCTTGAGGCTGCGACTTTACTTTTCAGTTGCTGTACTCCCTTTTTCAGTTGTAATTTACTTTTAGTTTGGGTTTGTATTCTGGCCCACATACTTTTCTACACTTACTGTTGTACCCAGTTTTTACTTACTGTTTACTTCTGCTTGCTTGCTCTGTGGTGTTTGTTTACTTTACAAAGGCAATGCCTTCCCTTTTTACCAGAAATTACGCCTTGGTGCTAGTCTCCAGCCCCTTGCCTATGGGATGTGGGCTTGGGGTAGTCACGACACAGGCCCCGAGGACGGGTCGTGAAAAATAAATGTGACAACTGGGCCCCGGTGACTGCACATACACCCCGCCTTAAAATAGGTATCCCAAGTTGCCCCGCAAACACGCGAGGCCCACCCCAGGGTCCACCCACTTGCCTGAACGGGTCATCTGACTAAAGATAGTCCCCATAGGCCAACACATGTCCTTTCCAGTATGCTTTGTCCTCACTCACACACACCCTGGGAAACTTCCCAGGAGGTCACCCATCCTGATCACTACTCCAAGCCAAGCATGCTTAACTGTGGAGTTCTAATCAGGTAGGCTCCCGAAAAGGAAGGTGCACCTTGTTGACATGAGTCGTATAAATTATTCATTTGACTATTTATCATTTTGGGAGGCTAACTGTACCCACCCTTTAGGTGGGACTTCCAGTGGACGGCTCGAGGCTGTGGATTTACTTTTCAGTTGTTGTACTCCCTTTTTCAGTTGTACTTTACTTTCAGTTTGGGTTTGTATTCTGGCCCACATACTTTTCTGCACTTACTGTTGTACCCAGTTTTTACTTAGTGTTTACTTCTGCTTGCTTGCTCTGTGGTGTTTGTTTACTTTACAAAGGTAATGCCTTCCCTTTTTACCGGGAATTACGCCTTGGTGCTAGTCGTCAGCCCGTGGCCTATGGAAGGCGGTCTTGGGTAGTCACGACACGGTCCCCGAGGACAGGTCGTGTCAAATAAATGTGACAACCGGGCCCCGGTGACTGCACAGACACCCCGCCTTAACATAGGTACCACCAGTTGAACAACAAACACGTGGGGCCCACCCCAAGGTCCACCCACTTGCCTGAACGGGTCATCTGACTAATGATAGTCCCCACAGGCCAACACATGTCCTTTCTAATGTGCTTTGTCCTCACTCACACACACCCTGGAAAAATTCTCAGGAGGTCACCCATCCTGATCACTACTCCAGGCCAAGCACGCTTAACTGTGGATTTCTAATCAGGTAGGCTCCCGAAATGGAAGGTGCACCTTGTTGACATGAGTCTTATAAATTAGTCATATAACACTTTATCATTTGGGGCTGTTACAATCACCCCCCCTTTAGAGCAACACACCCTTGTTGTGGGCCCTACAACTCAACCTAGGCAGTGCACTGCACTTAAGGCTGGGTTCCTCCTCTGATACCAAATGTGACAACCGGGCCCCGGTGACTGCACAAACACCCCACCTTAACATAAGTACACTCAGTTGCCCCGAAAACACGTGGGGCCCACCCCAGGGTCCACCCACTTGCCTGAACGGGTCATCTGACTAATGATAGTCCCCACAGGCCAAAAGATGTCCTTTCCAGTGTGCTTTGTCCTCACTCACACACACCCTGGAAAACTTCTCAGGAGGTTACCCATCCTGATCACTACTCCAGGCCAAGCACGCTTAACTGTGGAGTTCTAATCAGGTAGGCTCCCGAAAAGGAAAGTGCACCTTGTTGACATGAGTCGTATAAATTAGTCATTTAACCCTTTATCATTTGGGGTTGTTACATTCACCCCCCCCCCCCTTAGAGCACAACGCCCTCATTGTGGGCCCTACAACTCAACCCAGGCAGTGCACCACACTTAAGGCTGGGTTCCTCCTCTGATACCAAATGTGACAACTGGGCCCCGGTGATTGCACAGACACCCCACCTTAACATAGGTAACCCCAGTTGCCCCACAAACACGTGGGGCCCACCCCAGGGTCCACCCACTTGCCTGAACGGGTCATCTGACTAATGATAGTCCCCACAAGACGACACATGTCCTTTCCAGTGTGCTTTGTCCTCACTCACACACACCCTGGGAAACTTCCCAAGAGGCCACCCCTCTAATCACTACTCCAGGCCAAGCACGCTTATCTTTGGAGTTCTAATTAGGTAGGCTCTAGAAAAGGATGGTGCACCTTGTTGACATCAGTCGTATAAATTAGTCATTTAACCCATTATAATTTGGGGATGTTACATCAGTGATAGAAGATCCCTGTGTCTTTGCTCCTTAGTTCATCCTGAAATGAAAAATAAAAAATTGTTATTAGTGTTTATAATTTATAATATAGAAAAATTCATGATAAATAAATAATATTTACTTAAAACTGTATCAGCTACTTTTTGAGTTTCCTCTGTAAGATAATTTTCATTTATCATTTTTCTTTCTCTTTTTCATTTTTTATGATGAGTGGGAGGAGATGGAGGACCAAACTAAACCTCTTTTGAAACACTACTAGATCAAGATCTTAATGCTTCAAATATTTATTCAATCAATTTCTGCACCTAATATGGACACCCTCCAAGTGATAAATTATGAGGGTATAGATTTTTCAACTGGATCTATTGATGAGATCTCTTGGAGGTCTGTTACATAAAAATAAACTAAAAAGTAATTAGATAAATATATAATGAATTTTACAGAATAAAAAAAAATTTATACATGAAATTTTTCTTCATGATAGGTGTTAACAAATTTATTCCATATATCTATATCTATATACAGATAATTAAGGCATGGATTTTCAAACATTTTTCTTTCAAAAAATTTATTTTTTTTCAGTTCTGTTTTAAAATATATCCATCAAACCCCCTATAAAGGGAGATAAATTTTCTTAATTTCTTTTGTTTCCTAAAAATTAAAAGTCATCTGTAATTGAATAAATGATATATGTCATTTAAAATATTTAATATTCACAAAATGAGATAAAAAATAAAATTGAGATATTTTACCATCACAGCCTCCCAAAGTTTCTATTTCACAATCCTATCCATGGACTTCCAGTTTGGATATAAAATACTAATCCAACAATATCTCTACATTGATATATAACTGATAAATTGTACTATATTTGGGCTAGTTTCATTATTATCATCATCAAAATGAATATGTAATCCTTCTTCTCCATGAGTAAGTGATAGTTTTGGTAAATGTTTAATACCACATTTACCAAAATGATAACTTGATTTCTCTGTAGTAATAGTAGAAGTATCTTCCGTTGAGTATGCATCAGTAGTCCTTAAAAATATTAATAGTTTTCAATAATTAAACAAGTATATTACTGAATATTTAACAATATGAAAAAATAGATATACCTCAGTAATGTATCCTCTCTCTCTGTATCTGACATTGACATAAGAAAGTGTAAAGAAATTTTGTGTTCCTGTATATTATTAGAAAACTAAATATTTAGAAACAAGAATGAAAAAAATAAGTAAAAAAAGAGACACACGTTTGTATGTTTCAAAAAAAGAAACAAAATATTAATAATTTATATAAAAAATAGAAGACTAACATAGTGTTTTCCCGTATTCCTTCATCATGATCATTATGTATTGCATGAACTATTTATACCTTGTAGTAATTGTAATCATCAAAAAATCATGTACTAGATGAATAAGACTCATGTAAATCAATATCATTATCATCATAATTATCATCACCCAAATGTTATCTTTTTTACTTGAAAAATGATGGACCACTGATCATTAGATTGATCAATGACATAAAATATCTTCTTTGCATGTGTTGCCATGAAAAATGGTTCCTCATAGTAATTAAATATTTTCCAATAAACCAACGTAAATCCACAATCCTTATGTTTCACAACACTATTTCTATAAAACCAATTACACTTAAACACAATGACTTTAAATTTTATATAATCAATTTCTCATATATCCTTAAAAACTAAAAAAAAACTATTCATATACAATATTATTAAATATATCATGGATTACCCAGGCTGAAATGTAGGGCATCACAAGTTAGGATAAACTATTCGTATACATGTTTATCCTTCTATGTCCAATGTTTTCATTTTTTTACATTTTTATTAGAAATGTATTAAAAACCCCTAATTTTATATTAATTTTTTTAGTTAAAACATGGAAGGAGGAATATCATGAACAACTCTTCTCTCTCCTCCTAAAGAACTACTTAGAATGGTTATCCATAAGTCATATGCATATGACCTTGAATATTTTTCAAATATCATTGTTACATGAAAAAAACTTTATTATACATCCAATACCTCTAGAATTTCACAATTATATGAAGGATCAAGTACCTTCTATTGAAGAATATTTCACACTCAATTATCTTACCATACTATGCACGGGATGTACGATCATGATCCTTTCAAAATCATCACATTATCTCAAAATTATGATGTATTAAATGATTTACTAGATGTTGTAGAAGAGGGAGACCTCCAAGAAGCGTATATGAAACAAATTATATATTTCTGTCTTTTGGGATATACAAAAATTGATTTAACAAAACCCTATTTTCAAATATTTGAAGATGAATCGGTAAGAGTTTTGTATAAAAAACATGTTCAAGACGATGTATCAAAATTATATATAAGAAATAACTTTCTATGATGTATCGATTCTTCCATTGATATAATCCATGATGGATGAAGAGTTTTTGGGAAAAAGAAGTATATGATTTTGAAAACATCCCAAGGTACCATTGTGACGTATGAACACTTTCTACCTAAAGGAAATGCTAATAAGAAAGATTGCAGACCTTTTTGTAGTGATGAAAGAGAAGTACCCTCACCTATTTTTGACTTAGTATGTAAAACAAAATTTCTTAAGGGGGGAATAATGTAACAAACTTAACGTTTTAATAATATTTTTTTTGAAAAGTGAATGTTTTACTGTGTATCATTAATTAAAACTATATAAGTATAAATTAAAATGTAACTACTAGTATTCGACTGTTATATGACCATATGTCAATTATGATTGAAGATCAATATAACCATCAGAAATAATAATAATTTTAACATTATAACTATTGTTTATAAATAGAAATGATAATGGAAGAATTAATTCAGAAAGAAGAGTCAACAACCTCTTCCAATAGACTAAAGCCACACAAAGCTCATTTTTCAGATCTCAGAAAGGAGGTAGTGTCACTTGGATTTTCTCTTGACCAATCCCAAGTTGAGACTCAGCATGTTAATCTTGAATGGAATCACCTACGGGAGAGGTGGAAGTTAATAGAAATTACCACCCTAGAGATGTTATATAATCTGTCCCAAGAGTTTGTCATAATCGTTCATCAAACCCTTAGGTTTTATGTGGGTGTTATAAGGGATTATGAAACAAGGTATTAGATACTTATTGTGTAATCCCTTTTATGAAAAAAATTCTTATTCCATCAATTTCATTATGAAAATAGTTTTTCTTGAAAATATAATGAATTAGATAAATTGAATTTTCGGGTAAAATGGTAATTTTCAGGAATATATAAATTATTACACTAAACTAACTTTTTATTAATAATTTTTTTATAACAGTTTTATAATAACACTAATTTTAATTATAAAATATGATTATATTTTTTTATTTTAATTCATAAAAGAATAAGTCTTCAGTTTGATAATAAATATATTTTTATATGATAAAACAGAAATTGTATTTTTAATTAAAGAATTTATTTTGATGAATTAAAGAAATTTTTAAATAATTAATATTTTAATAAAATATTATTTTCAACTTAATTTCATTAATAATAAATGAGTATATATTTTTTATGAATTCAAATGTAATTTTTATTAAGGCTAAAAACTTTTTTTTCAAGACACATCAATTTTCAGTAAATATTGGTTTTTATTTTAAAAGTGAATATTCAAATGTTTAGAAAATAATTTAGATAAAATAAATATTATTTTTGGAATTAGGATATCAAAATTATCCAATAGTTAATTTTTCATAATTTTCTGAGACAATCGAATTTTTGGGTAAAAATTAAATACTGTATAAATATATAATATGTTTATTAACATAATAATGAGTCAATAGTGATGTAAAAATATAATATAAAAGTATTATTCGGCCAGTTTATGTTTTAACTTTAAAATAATGTTATTTTATATTTGTTTGATTAATTTTATAATGCCTTAGTGGTGCCTCCAAAACTTATAAAATGTTTTAACATTTTAAAATGATTTTCTTGAGAGTGTGACTCACATCCACATAAGAAAGCCTAATATTTTAATATGTTCAGACCTTGGAATTATAAAATATTTTATATCACTCCCATTTTATGGAAATCATAGGCTAAAACCGTGGGAATATTTTTGGTTTTGATTAGTTTAAGTTGTAGTGTCCAAAACCTAAATAATAAATAATTCCCTCTCCTTTCTTATATAAAACCACCAAATCTCCATTTGTTCTTCATTGAAACCATTTTTAGCTCCACCAACATCTACCCCATACTACCTAAAGTTCTCCCAAGGCTCCCCAAATCTCCCAATAAGCATCTACTAAGCATTTGCGATCACATTTCCATGTCAGGGATCCACACCTTCCTCTCCTCCTTTCAAAATCAAGCATCTTATTTTAAAGTAGTTCTTGTAATTGAGAATGGTTATTATTTTATAATAACTCTATTAATGTCCATTTTATTTTATTTTAATGAGGTATTATTTTTCCTTCCTCATTTTCACCCTTACCTATGCCCTTACTATGACAAAGTTTCGTAAGGGATTTCACTCCTCTCATTTCCATTCAAGCTACTCTTTTATATTATGATTCACAGGTTCCACATTTATATATTGGGTTATGATGTTACATGACCACCATACTATCAATTCTATTTATATATTATGATATATTTCTTTCACTCTCATAAATACCTTTATGATCCTTTAAGCACACATGTTTCTATGCTGAAATTCCACAGGGTATCTTCTACCCTCCTATTTTACCAGGAATTCTTTTCATGTTGTGTATATGATTTTTTTTATTACTATGTTGGGATATGTTATTAGACATCCTAATTAATTACTTTTTGTTTTATAAATGATGGGATCCCCTTTCTCTCTCTTTTATCCCTCTTATGAACCCTTATGTATACTCGTTACCATGCCAAATTTTCGTATGATATTTGTTTATTTCTCATTTCTATCCATGTTTCATTATATTGATATACCAATTTATTTTCAATTAAAAATGTTGTAGTATGATTTTACACCTCCCCCATACTTCCCCTAATATGTTTTAATGATGATATTTTTCTTTCATCCTCATTAATTCCACCCATATACACCTATTACCATGCTGAAATTTCATAAGAGTTATTCCATTTCTCCTCCTACATTAAGTTTATTAATTATGTTATGCCTTCTATTTCCAAATTACATGTGTTGGGAAATGTATCTATATGACTCCATTTCCCTACATTTCTTGTACATGTTATGAGATATCCCTTTCTCTCTCATCAACCATTTTTATGAATGATTATGTCACATTGTTATGCTGCTGAAATTGCACCGTGATTTTCAATGCCAAAATCATCACGTAGTATATACCATACCCATTTATTTATAAGGGGTATTTACCTTTAAAAACATATACTTATTGACTATAGAGTTTCATGTATATATTCCATATTACTTTATCGTGTAATAAATAATGATGTTGAATGATTCCATGTTATATGATCCATGTAGCGCACTTATGCATGAAATTAAATGTTTTTAAAGGTACACCCTAATAGTGCTCCAATGCATTGGGTAATGTTTAGTGTAACAGCCCGAGATTTTATGAAAAATATTCTTTTTATTTCACTAATGTCTTGTGTTGTACGCTACACCAAAAGGAGCTTGCACAACACGCATCCTTGACTTTCCTTGCATTACACGCAATCGCGACCTTCCTCGATAGCGTGTGTAGTACGCAATAACGAGTTTCACTAAACAACGATATGCTATTAAAATGTTATTAAAACTAGCCGTTATGAATAGTAATAACAACTTTTTGAAATTTTGTAAATTTTATTTTTCAAAATGGATTTCATTTTTGGATTTGGAGTATCTAATTTAGCCTAAGGTGAAATTTTGGTACATTTCGGATAACTTTCATATTCTGATGAATAGTGAAAATTACTAAATTTTAATTAAAAACAACTTTTTTAATCGAAATAATTAATAGTGATAAATTATTAATTTGAGTGGTTTTAAAGTATATTTAGAATATATTTTTACAATTTAATACAATGTTGTTCATTGGTTGTAATTTCACATTTAAACCAGACATAATCAAGTGTCAATCTTTTGATAGATATTGTTTCTTAAAAACACGCTATTTGTTTTAACAGTGGGATTTAATTATAAAAATAATTAATGAAACTTCTATGTTATGAATTTGGTAAAATAGACTTTATTTTTGAATTCGGAATATAGAATATAGCTTACGATGAAATTTTGGCATTGTTCTGAAAAACATCAATTTTTGATGAATAGTGAAACTACTAAGTGGTAGTTAAAAAACTGAATTTTTCATAAAACTTAATTTTACCGCTTCTGTGAATGGAATTTCAAAAATCCGAGAGACACGGTTGATGTCAGTAAGTAAAATGTGGTTCAATGAGATGAAAATAATTTTTTGGTGAATAGTAACTTTTTACTTTTTTTACCGCGGTTAATAGTAAATAGGGTAACTAAGGGTAAATATGATATTACTATTCCCCTAACACATGTCCTAATTCTATTGGATAAGTGTAATTCGACCAAAAACAGCCTTATGAATAAAATATGACCATTTAGGCCCACTTGGATTAGATTAGGACATTTATTATTAATTTATTTAAAAAGGGTTAAAATAGTTAAAATCAAAGTTTAATAAGTAAATCATTTTTAATATGGTGTTATACATAATATAAATTCGACTATAAATATTAATTAGAAAGCTAAAAAGATTTCCTACATAATGGTATTTTATTTTTAATTTTTAGACATTAAATAATTTAATTTATTTATGACACAATGATGATGGAGTAATTATCTTATTTATGAAATATTGACATAATTGATGTTATAAACACCAAAATAAATGTAATTTGAGACCTTTTATGAATTCCACTAATTTTCTAGGTTACTATGATATATTAGTGTTGATTTAATCAACTTGGTTCTAACATATAATTCTGTTATGACTTTCACAAAAATCATATATCAAATAGTGTCAAAATTGACACAAAATAGTTTTTAAATCAAATATTATATTATTAATTGTTATTTTATTCCTAAAAATCTAAGGTTCGGCCAAATGACTTATATAAGGATATATGTATTATTAATAAACAATTTGGGGTTCGTTTGGCATGTTATAGTAAGTGTATTAACCATATAGTGAAAGAAAACAAAAAGACACGGTAAAAGTTAATTTATTTAACTTAGAGTTAAATCTAATTGATAAGGTTAAAATAATATCATAAACTTGTCTAAATCCTATTGGTTGATAGGATTTCGACCCATCCCCACTTTATCTTCGAAATAAGACCCTTTGGAACCATTATAAACCGATTTTTACTTTAATATAAAATAATATTTTGAGATATTCCTAAGGTGCCCCTCTCCTCCCTTATAAAAGGGCACCTCCTCCCCCTTTCTCATCACACTAATTTGAGCACTCAAGATCGGCCAAACTCTGCCAAAATCCCTTCTCCACTTCCCTAGAATAATCCTAGAGGTCCTGGTATTCTTCAAAGACCAATATTAGTTCCCTAAGTGGAGGATTCAAAGAGGCGTTTCAAAGAAGAGGTAATAACCATTACCGATCTTTTCAATTTCTTTCTTCTTCAACTTCTTCTTCTTTAGTTGTTTCATAACAAAGTAATAACATCAGTATTACTTACATACTGATATGTTATTATAAATATGAAACAACCCTAATTCACCTTCTATCCATCCTACGGAAAAAATGAAATCACCGCGCGTGCGTACGTACGGAATACCGTCTCCACGCCGTGGTGTAATCTATTTTCCACCACCACCTTACAAGGATGGGTATAATGGTTTAATGAGTAACTATATATGATTATTATAAAGTGATATTGATACTGAAATAGTATAAATACACTTCAACGCAATTCCACGACCATGGGAACGATATCATCGGTCGTGCGTACGTACGGACTACCGTCTCCACGACGCGATGAGATTCATTCTCAATGATTAACCATTAATGAATGATTATAAAGTATATATAATAAGTACTAATGAAATATATTACCTAATAATGATACTGTAATTATTTATATTTATATGTATTTCATCTACTTAATTCCATTCAACTCAATAAGGAAACGAAAACAGCGTTCATGCGTACGTACGGACTACCGTCTCCATGAACGGTGTATTTCTTTCCATTTACTGATTTATTATATATTTATATTCTGAATATATATATATAAATCATGTTTTATATTCTGGAATTAAGTAATCATGATCTAAGTAATCATATGAATAATTACAAGTTAAAAACACAAACGACAAATGAGACGATTTTACCCAAAACGCTACTTTAACATGAATTTACAAAAGAACGGGTAATATAAAGTCATAAGTGGACCATATATGATATAATAACAATGAATATGATTCTGGAATAAGTCAATAACATGATTTAAATCATTATACAGGAGGTTCGGACACTTACGAAGCAAATCGGACCTAAGGTAAGGGAAATATCACAATCTCATTTTTATCCGAGATTGTTTATACTTTAGTATTTACTGGGGTGTATTTTATCATCCACATCCATATTTACTCAATATGTAATATTATTTTCATCCACCTACAATTGTTTAAATCCAATTTTACCCTTCGGTGAGTTTTTAGTAAAAGATATGAAAGGAATCTTTTGTCGTTTTTCGTACGAGGTACTTTTTTGACTTTTCCGACAAAAGTACGAGAAGAATGTTTTTTTTAACTTATACGGCACGAACGGATTTTTACGGTTTTATAAAGCCTTATTTTCATGAACCTTCCTCCAAAATATTTCATGACTATTTTCAATAAAATCTCTTTCTTTTAAAATTGCATGATGTTTTGTGAAAAGGAATTGATTTTGAAGAATAAAGGATATTTTCCTCAAGAATTCATTTCAAGTGTTTTATCAAAATTATTTTCCATCTAAGATAATAAAGGGTTCTCTTTCTATCCATATTTTTAAATTGATTTGACTATGTTGTGATGGAATTATTTTTATGAATTCCTTTATCTTATATGAATGGTTTTATGATGTCATGTTGTTTAAGAATCCCATTTTTATTACATGGGTTATGCTATGATGTATGGTTTATGATTTTGTGGCACACATAAGAATAGTATCATTATGAGATGGGTGGGACCTATATCTCCCTCCAATGCATTGGGTAAAGATTTTATATCTCATGAGATAGACATGGCTGAAATGGTAGGTTATACCGGTTCAGTGAAACAGGACTGAAACGAGGGTTACTCGATTCAGAAAGGGACTTTGTCCACTAAGATAGTCTTGGCAAAGAGTCTTGACTAATAAGAAATGATTCTCTATGATTATGTGTGTATGCCACAAGGTTTCATGTTTTAAGTTATGATTATTGTGATTACATTTCACTGCCATGCTTTATCCCATGTTATGAAATTATGATCTCTTTTGCAGGTTAAGATTTCCAAAAGATATGTTCTTATGAATATGATGTGATTGATTTTTCTTTTGTATACCCTTACTGAGAATTTGAGCTCACCCTTTTATGTTTTCTTTTCCCCAGGATATAAAGAAAGGTTTTAGGTAAAAAAAGGGAAGATCTTTATGGGAGATATTGAAGATCTTTCACCACGATTAGAAGATTACGTTCCGAGTTTCCAAAGACACTAAACTATTACGATCCTTGTGTGTGTGTTTTTTGTTATGTACTAAGTATTCCGCAAAAGTAATGTAATGTCCATGTACGTCAGGATACGGGTCTCTACAGTTGGTATCAGAGGAAAGGTTTAGTCAACCTTTGGAAACTAGGATGCGAAAACGTTAGTGAGATCCCTAGAGATATTTCTACGGTATGTCTAGGGATGTCCCTAAGGTTAAGTAGACGTATAAGTTATAGTACTAGAACTGCGCTAACGATCATAGAATTAAACCTAAGATGTTAGATATTGAAGGTACTACCCCTTTATTATGTTGTTTTCCCTAGCATGATTTTTGCCTCTCACACTATTATTTTTGGGTTTTAGACGATGGCTGGAACCCGAAGGAACCGTGTTGATCAATGCAATGGATAATGCAATGATTTTCCTCCTGAACAAACAAATGTTATGGGAGATGGAGTGAAAAATCTTATTGCTTTACTTACACAAGCTATGAATCATTCTGGACTTCCAAATGAGCAGATAAGGGAACAATATTCTATTGAGTCCTTCATGAGGCAACGTCCACCTTCTTTCAGTGGGTCTTCTGATCCACTTGTTGCTGAACAATGGATCAGTACCACTGAAAAGATATTTTCAGTTCTTCAATGTTCTGAACATGATAAAGTCATCTTAGCAGTATATCATTTGGAAGGTGAAGCTGATCAATGATGGAATCTTATCAAGAATACAAGGCAAAGAGATGAAATTTATTCCATGGAATGGGACGAGTTCAAGAACTTATTTTTCAATAAGTACTTCCCTCGTATTCTTCGAACAAAGGTGGAGAAGGAGTTTCTTGAACTAAAGCAAAAGGATGATGAATCTGTTGGTATATACGAAGAGAATTTTACAAGACTTGCAAGGTATGCATCTAGCATTATCATCCAACCTAAAAGTAAAGTTGATCGATTTTTCAGTGGCTTAAAACCAAGTCTTCGAAGGTCATTAGCTATAAGAGACTTCAGTAGCTATGAAGAAATTGTGCGTTGTGCTATCAAGGTAGAAATGGAAGTTGGTATTACATATCCATCTCATGGTTTTGACAAGAAACGAAAGATGGAGTTCAAGGAGAAATCTCAGAATAATGGTGAAAAGAAGATGAATGTTTCCTTATGCACAAAGTGTGGAAAGAAGCATGGTGGGGATTGTCTTAAAGGGACTAGAAAATGTTTTAAGTGTGGAAAAGAAGGTTATCGAGAAGCTGAGTGTCGAAGTAATGGAAAAAGGGTTTCTAATGATGTGAATAAAGCAAACACTGCAGAGAACGCACCACCAACACTTCAATGCTTCAAGTGCAAGGAAATGGGGCATTATGCTAATAAATGCCCTAATCCAAGGGTTAGTGATGATCAACATGAGCAACCACTTAAGGTAAAGGACAAAGGGAAGTCACATGCGATCACTATTGGCAATGTTGAATATGAAAACGATGTGGTGGAATGATTAAGTGTTTATGTAATGGGATTCCAAAATAATGTTGTATCATGGAATATTGGAATATTTATGTATTGGTCTAATGTGGTATTCAAAGTGATTGATATATTATGCGCATAATGAAGGGAAAACGAGAAAATGTAATGTTTAACAGTATTCATGAGCTCATGATTGATATAAGGACTAAGTGATATCATGGTTTGAGTATATAGAATTTTGAGGATTTTGGTATGTGGAAAGTGTTAACTTTAAACTGCATTCATGTTTTCACTAAGGTATTCATGAGAATACATGATTAAGGACTTTGAATGTTTGGAATGTGACCAACAAAACATATCTTATGATATACGGGGATCAACGATGGTATTAAATCTCTGGTAATCGTTTTCACTATCTTATGAGAGTGGACTGCAGTATTATGGATAAGCCTAAAGATTGAAATGGATTATGTTGGACATAAGTTAGTATTGTTTAAGGATAGAAGTTTTTTTCGATATTATTGAGTGGATGTTATAGTAATATAGTTTTAGAAAAAGGAAAACCTGCAGGACGGGCGACAGCCCATCGCGTCGGACAAGGCTGTGGGAATCGAACCCACAACCGAAGTGCGACTGGCCTTTATCGCCTACCACTGGCCTACATGAAGTCCCTGTTTAGTAGAAACTAGTTTTATTATATTAAGCAGTATGATATATGAAGTATGAGTCCATTTTAAGAACCATATATGATTAATCTCACTATAGACCGACTTATGTATATAATTTTTGCTAACCTTTTGTTTGAGACAGATGGAATGACCCGTCGTTCTATCACATAATCTGCTAACACTTCACGAATAACAAATTCAGCTTCATTTATTTAAGAGATGAAGTGGAAATTGTTCAAGGCACGAACAACAGTGAGATTGTACCAAAATAAAGTAAGTATTTATTCTAATTCAAATTTTCAACTTTAGGGAAATGATCTTGAAAACCAAAAATGTTGTCCTAGTGATCTTATACCTGATGAATCAGATGGTACCTTATATCATCACAAATCTATGGATTTGTGATTACTGGCTTTTCCATAGCCATGTTCTCTACCACTCTCCATCAGAACATGATGGTTAGATTTCTCTTCCATATCCATATTTTTACCTATGTGGAAACCCAACGATTAGTATATTTGGGTAATCGTTACATTTCATACTTTAGTTTTTAAAGCCAAGTTTTGGTATTCCTTTTTACGATTTGGGATTCTATTAAAGAAACTTTCGAATAGTAAACCATTTATAACCCCGATGAATTTCGAGGGCGAAATTCATTTTAAGGGGGGTAGAATGTAACAGCCCGAGATTTTATGAAAAATATTCTTTTTATTTCACTAATGTCTTGTGTTGTACGCTACACCAAAAGGAGCTTGCACAACACGCATCCTTGACTTTCCTTGCATTACACGCAATCGCGACCTTCCTCGATAGCGTGTGTAGTACGCAATAATGAGTTTCACTAAACAGCGATATGCTATTAAAATGTTATTAAAACTAGCCGTTATGAATAGTAATAACCAATTTTTGAAATTTTGTAAATTTTATTTTTCAAAATGGATTTCATTTTTGTATTTGGAGTATCGAATTTAGCCTAAGGTGAAATTTTGGTACATTTCGGATAACTTTCATTTTCTGATGAATAGTGAAAATTACTAAATTTTAATTAAAAACAACTTTTTTAATCGAAATAATTAATAGTGATAAATTATTAATTTGAGTGGTTTTAAAGTATATTTAGAATATATTTTTACAATTTAATACAATGTTGTTCATTGGTTGTAATTTCACATTTAAACCAGACATAATCAAGTGTCAATCTTTTGATAGATATTGTTTCTTAAAAACACGCTATTTGTTTTAACAGTGGGATTTAATTATAAAAATAATTAATGAAACTTCTATGTCATGAATTTGGTAATATAGACTTTATTTTTGAATTCGGAATATAAAATATAGCTTAGGATGAAATTTTGGCATTGTTCTGAAAAACATCAATTTTTTATGAATAGTGAAACTACTAAGTGGTAGTTAAAAAACTGAATTTTTCATAAAACTTAATTTTACCGCTTCTGTGAATGGAATTTCAAAAATACGAGAGACACGGTTGATGTCAGTAAGTAAAATGTGGTTCAATGAGATGAAAATAATTTTTTGGTGAATAGTAACTTTTTACTTTTTTTACCGCGGTTAATAGTAAATAGGGTAACTAAGGGTAAATATGATATTACTATTCCCCTAACACATGTCCTAATTCTATTGGATAAGTGTAATTCGACCAAAAACAACCTTATGAATAAAATATGACCATTTAGGCCCACTTGGATTAGATTAGGACATTTATTATTAATTTATTTAAAGAAGGGTTAAAATAGTTAAAATCAAAGTTTAATAAGTAAATCATTTTTAATATGGTGTTATACATAAGATAAATTAGACTATAAATATTCATTAGAAAGCTAAAAAGAGTTCCTACATAATGGTATTTTATTTTTAATTTTTAGACATTAATTAATTTAATTTATTTATGACACAATGATGATGCAATAATTATCTTATTTATGAAATATTGACATAATTGATGTTATAAACACCAAAATAAATGTAATTTGAGACTTTTTATGAATTCCACTAATTTTCTAGGTTACTATGATATATTAGTGTTGAGTTAATCAACTTGTTTCGAACATATAATGCTGTTATAACTTTCACAAAAATCATATATCAAATAGTGTCAAAATTGACACAAAATAGTTTTTAAATCAAATATTATATTATTAATTGTTATTTTATTCCTAAAAATCTAAGGTTCGGCCAAATGACTTAGATAAGGATATATGTATTATTAATAAACAATTTGGGGTTCGTTTGTCATGTTATAGTAAGTGTATTAACCATATAGTGAAAGAAAACAAAAAGACACGGTAAAAGTTAATTTATTTAACATAGAGTTAAATCTAATTGATAAGGTTAAAATAATATCATAAACTTGTCTAAATCCTATTGGTTGATAGGATTTCGACCCATACCCACTTTAGCTTCGAAATAAGACCCTTTGGAACCATTATAAACCGATTTTGACTTTAATATAAAATAATATTTTGAGATATTCCTAAGGTGCCCCTCTCCTCCCTTATAAAAGGGCACCTCCTCCCCCTTCCTCATCACACCAATTTGAGCACTCAAGATCGGCCAACCTCTGCCAAAATCCCTTCTCCACTTCCCGAGAATAATCCTAGAGGTCCTGGTCTTCTTCAAAGACCAATATTAGTTCCCTAAGTGGAGGATTCAAAGAGGCGTTTCAAAGAAGAGGTAATAACCATTACCGATCTTTTCAATTTCTTTCTTCTTCAACTTCTTCTTCTTTAGTTGTTTCATAACAAAGTAATAACATCAGTATTACTTACATACTGATATGTTATTATAAATATGAAACAACCCTAATTCACCTTCTATCCATCCTACAGAAAAAATGAAATCACCGCGCGTGCGTACGTACGGAATACCGTCTCCACGCCGTGGTGTAATCTATTTTCCACCACCACCTTACAAGGATGGGTATAATGGTTTAATGAGTAACTATATATGATTATTATAAAGTGATATTGATACTGAAATAGTATAAATACACTTCAACGCAATTCCACGACCATGGGAACGATATCATCGCTCGTGCGTACGTACGGACTACCGTCTCCACGACGCGATGAGATTCATTCTCAATGATTAACCATTAATGAATGATTATAAAGTATATATAATAAGTACTAATGAAATATATTACCTAATAATGATACTGTAATTATTTATATTTATATGTATGTCATCTACTTAATTCCATTCAATTCAATAAGGAAACGAAAACAGCGTTCATGCGTACGTACGGACTACCGTCTCCATGAACGGTGTATTTCTTTCCATTTACTGATTTATTATGTATGTATATTATGAATATATATATATAAATCATGTTTTATATTCTGGAATTAAGTAATCATGATCTATGTAATCATATGAATAATTACAAGTTAAAAACACAAACGACAAATGAGACGATTTTACCCAAAACGCTACTTTAACATGAATTTACAAAAGAACGGGTAATATAAAGTCATAAGTGGACCATATATGATATAATAAAAATGAATATGATTCTGGAATAAGTCAATAACATGATTTAAATCATTATACAGGAGGTTCGGACACTTACGAAGCAAATCGGACCTAAGGTAAGGGAAATATCACAATCTCATTTTTATCCGAGATTGTTTATACTTTAGTATTTACTGGGGTGTATTTTATCATCCACATACATATTTCCTCAATATGTAATATTATTTTCATCCACCTACAATTGTTTAAATCCAATTTTACCCTTCGGTGAGTTTTTAGTAAAAGATATGAAAGGAATCATTTGTCGTTTTTCGTACGAGGTACTTTTTTGACTTTTCCGACAAAAGTACGAGAAGAATGTTTTTTTTAACTTATACGGCACGAACGGATTTTTACGGTTTTATAAAGCCTTATTTTCATGAACCTTCCTCCAAAATATTTCATGACTATTTTCAATAAAATCTCTTTCTTTTAAAATTGCATGATGTTTTGTGAAAAGGAATTGATTTTGAAGAATAAAGGATATTTTCCTCAAGAATTCATTTCAAGTGTTTTATCAAAATTATTTTCCATCTAAGATAATAAAGGGTTATGTTTCTATACATATTTTTAAATTGATTTGACTATGTTGTGATGGAATTATTTTTATGAATTCCTTTATCTTATATGAATGGTTTTATGATGTCATGTTGTTTAAGAATCCCATTTTTATTACATGGGTTATGCTATGATGTATGGTTTATGATTTTGTGGCACACATAAGAATAGTATCATTATGAGATGGGTGGGACCTATATCTCCCTCCAATGCATTGGGTAAAGATTTTATATCTCATGAGATAGACATGGCTGAAATGGTAGGTTATACCGGTTCAGTGAAACAGGACTGAAACGAGGGTTACTCGATTCAGAAAGGGACTTTGTCCACTAAGATAGTCTTGGCAAAGAGTCTTGACTAATAAGAAATGATTCTCTATGATTATGTGTGTATGCCACAATGTTTCATGTTTTAAGTTATGATTATTGTGATTACATTTCACTGCCATGCTTTATCCCATGTTATGAAATTATGATCTCTTTTGCAGGTTAAGATTTCCAAAAGATATGTTCTTATGAATATGATGTGATTGATTTTTCTTTTGTATACCCTTACTGAGAATTTGAGCTCACCCTTTTATGTTTTCTTTTCCCCAGGATATAAAGAAAGGTTTTAGGTAAAAAAGGGAAGATCTTTATGGGAGATATTGAAGATCTTTCACCACGATTAGAAGATTACGTTCCGAGTTTCCAAAGACACTAAACTATTACGATCCTTGTGTGTGTGTTTTTTGTTATGTAATAAGTATTCCGCAAAAGTAATGTAATGTCCATGTACATCAGGATACGGGTCTCTACATTTAGTATCATGATTCTCCATGTGAACTGTGGGGTTACTCATGATAATTCAAGTGCAATGAGGGTTTACCCATTCAAATTCAAGTTCAATGAGGGTTTACTCATAATAATTTAAGAAAACGAGTGTTTACTCATGCTAATGCATGTGCAATGAGCCTTGGCTCATGCTAATATCATGTTGTATGTCCTTTCCACATTTCAAGGTTATAATAATCATGATATATTATTCCTTTAAGTAAATTATTCTCTTATTCTCCATTGATATGATTATTTCCTAATATATAATGTATTTTTCATGTTATGCCATGTTTACTCCCTTACTAGGCTTCATAGATCACATATTATTTATGTATGTCCTCAGGATATCCCATGCAATGCTAAGTATGAAGGAATTTTATGGTCATGTAAAAGAATTTTTCAATAAAGATGTTGAATATTATGTTTTAAGTTGTCATATAATGTTCCTCATTTCCCAAGACACTATACGACTCAATCCTCAGAGTTGTCTTATGTGCAATTTTATATAATAAATCATGTTAAAAAATGTAATAAAGAGAAGGGTTGTTATATTTGATTTATATACAATATTTTCTTTTTATTTTGATAATTTAAAAAAATTAAAATAATTTGATAGTTACAAAAATCTATGAGGATTTAAAAAATATACCCTTTATGTGTGATAATTGTTGGATTTTTTTTATTTTAAAAATGATATTGGGTATGATGAATTTTATAAAGATAATTTAAACTTTATCTATTATATAATTAATATTTCATTATTTTTATTATTTTAATTATTATTATGATTTTTATTCAATTATTTTTTTATAATTTTGGATAATTTATTTTTGGAAAAGGATAAAATATTACTATGTTTGATAAAATTATTACAAATTTGAAAATTATTACATGTAGAGAAAATTTCGTGAGAAACTAGAAAATTTTCAAAGTGAAAAGTTTTAGGTGAATTTATAAAGTTTCATGAAATTATTTTAAAATCCTACAATTTGTGCTTAAAGTATTAAGATTTTCATTTAATGTAATATAGTTCTTTTGAAGTCTTATTATGTTCTGTTAAAATATTAATATATTGGTAAAAACTAATTTTTTGAAAGTTATATTCTCCTACAAATTCTTCACATTACTCTTATGAAATTTATGCTCACTCTTTCAAAGTTTTTATTGAATTGGTTTTATATGTAGTTAAAATTTCTATATTTAAAAAAACCTTATGAACATAAGAAATAATCCTTATAAATAATTAAAACATCATTATAAAGTAATTAATTAATATTATGATCTTTTTTAAGTGTTTATCAAAGATATATATTGAAAAAAATTATACAACATTTTTGTTTCACCATGAAATATTCTTTATGTTGTTGAATATTATTATATATATAGTGTTTCATGTTTTGATGTATTTTTCCTATTACGGTTTATACTTATGATGTGTGTTTAAGAAATTTTTTTAAATCACAAAAAAATATATCAAAATTTAGAAGCCTCAGGTGATCCAATTGTTAATTAAAATTTGGGAAACATAAAGTAACATTCCAATGGAGATTGATTTATAAATTAAAATCAAAGGAACCATATGATCGATGAAAGATTTAGAATACAATTACAAATATTTTTAATTGAAAGTGTGCTATTTAAATTACTTATTTAATAGTTATGTAATATTTTTCAATAAGTTACATCATGAATTCACATTGTTGATGTGATCAAGCAACATCAACATTCTACACCTTTCTATTATAGTTTTTTGTTTGATAAGTTTTATTTAATTATCTTTGTTTTTTTCTTAATCATACGTGGTTCATAATTTTCCCTCTCAAAATAAAGCTTTTAGTGGTTATACCTCTATTAAAAAAGGTTCATATATTGGTTATACCCCTATTAGAAAAGGTACATGTTTAGTTTCTGCCTCTAACTAAAAAATACAAGGTTACTTGGGTGTGACTCCAGACAGAAAAATGTTTGAATGTTGGTTATATGTTAGTCCATTGAAAGTAAGGTCTATAATTGGGTTACCAATACCATTAAAAATGAGCTTATAATGACTCTATCGATCTTAATGAGTATAGAGAAGTGGATTGTAGATGTTGGATAACTTTGATCTGAGCTATTATTAAAATTCCACAGTTCATGCTTATTTTATTTACGATACACCTATACTTGAACACTACACATTCACTTAAAAATGAATATTAGTTTATGTAAATCCCCATTTTTAATATTTTTTTAAAATTTTAGAATAGTCCATTCAAACTATCTTTAGACTTTCATGACATGTCACACTTTTCCAATGATTGATATTAGGGTAGATCCTTTAATTATTTTATAATCATTGCTGCTAATATTTATCCATGACTTCATAGTCTAAGGAATTTTGTTTTGTATATTTTATGTTCAAATTCAAAAAATTGATGTATTCCTCAAAGACCATTATACTTTTATGGAAACGACTATGGGCACCGACTAAAAAGAATTAATGATTATCTTAAGGTTAAAATTAATGACCAATAGTCTATAATGATAAATCTGTATAAACATCATGATTCTGAACCTGATATATTGACTGGTAAAAAATCTATAAAGCATGTTTTAACTTATAGAGTTATGAATATTATGTACCATGTTATAAGTACATGAATATTTATTCATGTTTTAGTCTGAAAATGTACCTATGATATATAGATTATTTTTCAGGTTTCACAGTATAGAATATACTAGATAAATATAACTATTTAAAAATTATTAGCTTAGAATAAAAATATTTAAAAATGGGTGAAGAAGAATATATAAAGTTGATATTTCACAAATATTTCCTGTATTATTAATGGAATAAATACAATCTGAGAATATTTGGATAACATATTATTAGTTGAAAGATAACTAACATTAATATTGATGAAATGGCATATAAGGATGGTTTCCATAGATACACGTAATAATTTAATATAGTACACATTGGATGAACTTATCAGATCACTAATGTAATATGATCATTAATTATATAGAAATTATGATAATGATATTACAATAAATAAAGGTGTTTCATTTAAATATAATATAAAATTTTCATATGAATCTTATTAGTTTTGATATATATGAAAATGAAAATAATGTATCCCATCATATAAATTTTCCCTATAAATTTATGGAAAGAAAAAAAGGTCCAAAAGGGGATCCAATAAGTATTATCATAAGGATGAACACAAAGGAAAAAATAATGTTAACCAAAATCCTTAAAGGGATGTTTCAGAATTAACATGTTATGAATATATAAAGAAATATGACATCAAGATAGACTTCCCAAAATTTAATAAAAAGATATAAGAAAAAAATATAAAAAATGTTTAAAAGAGAATTTAATACTTGATGGAGTTTCACTGAGGAATTAGACTCAATTCATGAAACTAGATCCAAAAATAAGTATGATAATCTATTTTTAGTGGATACTATAAATAAGTTTAGTAGTGAATTTGGAATTAACTATAGGTATGATTTTGATTTTGAAAATTTCATTGTTGTTGAAATGAATAAATAAAATGAGAAACTACAACGTTATATACTAAGAATTGGAAAGTTTTATAAATAAATAAAGAGTAAAAATAAATTATTATTAAGGAAAAAGGTATTCTTATTCATGAAAATGAGAAACATAAGAATAAAATATCAGGTTTTAGTGATATAGTTCATAATGATCTGGAAAATAATAGAAAATATAACGAGAAACCTAAGAATGAAATTATTAGTTTAAAGGATGAATTAACTATTTTTTTCAATGAAAATAGAGATATGATGAAAGTATTTATTCAGATAAAGTCAATAAATTATTTTACTAGGTTACAATAGACAACTAAATAAAATTTATGACTATTTTTATTAAAAATTATAAAGGAATATTATCAACTATTATATGTTTTATATATAGAATATTAAAAAATTATTCAAGATAATTTTCATCAAATTTTTTAAAATATTTAGGATATCATAAGTATTTATTTATAATCAATTATCTTTAAGATTACCTGGAACTAAATGTTTAAAATATATTTGGTTAGTAAATAATTTATTTACTAATCAAATTGGACACAAAGTATCATGGGTATGAAAACTTTTTTATAATTTATTTTTTAGGATAAGTTTGTTATAATTCTAAAATGGAATATTTTTTTCATGAATTGTAGATGATCAAGATACACAAAATAAGAGCTATCAAATATTATATCATACAATATCTATGATAGAGGCACCATTAAAATTATAGAAAACTAAAAATATGTAGTTAAAATACATAGATAAGTAATTATTTTTAATTATGTAATTATTTATAATGTTTTATATATATATGATTTAAAACATAATCTAAATAGTATTTCATAACTATGTGATGATGAAATGCTTGAAAATTTTGAAAATATCAAATACTTGGTTTTCAAAAATGATTCCCATTTATGTTTTTCTAATAGAAATTATAAAATATATTCAATTTATTTTTATAATCCAAGATATACAAAATATTATGTGTCTTAATGTTTAATAAACATGCGATGTTTTATGTAATTAGAGGCTCAGACATGCTATATTCAAATTATTGCACAATCTGTCAAAAACCTTAAACTATATTACCATTTCTTAAATTCATGGTGTATAAATATAACTTTTTTCATTAATATTTGAAATTAAAATAAGAAAAATAAATATTCATAACTATTAAATAAGAAAAAAGTAAAACCCCATTAAAATTTTCATTCAGATTTATTGTGAAAATCTCAAAATGAAGGATCTCCTCATAAAAATATACATATATTATTTTTCCTGATTATAATAAATCTACTTGGATTTATTTTTTTGCTCATAAAAAATTAATCTTTAAAAAGTTTTCATATTTCAATAAATTAGTTCAAAATTAAAATTTTATTAAATTATTTATATTTGAATTGATAGAGGTGGTGAATTATTAAATATAGAATTTAAATTTTTATTCTGATAAAAATGGATATTATTATAGTTTTTTGAACCTATATCACCGTATAAAATTGGATTAATATAAAATAATAATAGGAAAATTATAAAAATAACCTAATCAAAATTAAATACATTTAGTCCATCTAAATATTTTTAGGCAGAAGATGTATGTATAACTTTTTATATATCTAAAAAAATTGTTATTAATACTATAATTAAGAAAACATATTTTGAATTATAGAAATTAAATAAACTTAATATTGGATATTTTATAGTTTTTAGATGAAAAGTTTTTATCCTAAATAAGAAATATTTACAAAATAAATTTGGTGCTAAATTATAAGATGGTATATTTTAAGGATATTCAAATGTTATTAGAGTTATAGATTTTATAATAAAATAACTATGGTTGTTAAAGAATTTTGTCATATAAAATTTAATGGGAATGAATTAAATAAAAATAATTATGATTTGGAATACATTTAATATTATTTAAAAAAATTTAATTTTAATGACGATGTAAATAAAGATGAATATGATAATATTAAATTACAATATTACCCTATTTGAAAGAAATTTGAAATCTCATAATGACTATCCTATTGAAGTAACAATTGGAAATGTTTATTACAGAGTGAAGAATAAAAAATACTTAATGTTTTTTGGAGTTCACTCCACATTTATTTCATATTTTTTACATAATGATTATTTATAAGCTTAAAAAATTATTGTTGGACTTTGGATTTGTCTGAAGAAATTAATCAGTATTATAGAAATAATTTTTAGACCTTGTTTGATCCTCCTATATTTTTCAAATTGATGTAACAAAATGTATTTTCAGAAATAAATTATACGACTTTAGATAGATTATATGTAATAAATCAATATTAGTTTTATAAGGTCATTTTTTCAAGAATAAGTTGTTGACTGTTATGAATGTTTTTTTTACATTGTGGTATTAAAGTATTTCTAGAATTTATTATCCTATAATACAATTCAAGGTTTTAAAATTTTTCAAAAGGATGTAAGAGAGACATAATATTTTCATCCAGTTTCCTTGAATTTCAATGATTTAATCCCCAAAATCATGAAATTTTCAGTGAAATTATATTATTTTTATAATTATTCTATATTTTATGAATTATTTTGAAATTTTTTTTAATTCACGGGGTTGATGAATTTTTATAATTTTTTTATTTAATTGAAAAAACCTTTCTTTTATTTGTGTTCTTGTGAACAAGTAACTTTTGAACCTATGGAATTTTTTAAGACTTTTATAGACTCTTACTGTATGGATTTTTTGAACCATAAGACTTTACCTACCACTTTTTATATATTTTTGGGATCCCATATGACTTTGAAAATTGATTTATATATGTTTTTTATTAACATCCCAGTATTTTAAAATGAAACACTATGTTCAATATCAATCAAGATACACCACATCGAGCTTAAAAATGAGTAAATATTATTACTTCAATGTGATAGTTATCACATAGCCATTATACTGACAAGATTGAATGAGATTAAATAAATTATGTAAATATAGTTTACACATGTTTATCAAATGAATTCATTGGTTACCAATTAACTATAAATGAAAATAAAAAATAATTGAATATAAAGGAAATGTTTTTTTATAGAAAAACTATTTTTATGACCATAATGATGTTTTATCTTAATAAATTAGGATAATAAATTTTAATAAAATAAAATAATGAAATTTATTTTTTATATATGAAATATAATATCTTTAAATTAATCTAATTATATTTATAGGCTGAAGATAATAATAAATCCATTATAAGCATAAAAGCTATATTTTTCTAAAAGGAAAATTTTCCACCTTTTAATGGGGCACCTATTTTAAATATAAATTTAGAAAATTTTATAAATATTATTTAAAAAAAATATTTTTTTTAAAAAATTTAATATCAAAATTATCTTATAGATATTTGTTTTTATTTTCTTGAGAAGTTTCATTTTTTGAAAAATAATGAAAAATACTACATTTTAATTGAAAACTGACTTCTCTTCGAAGTAATTTAAAAGGATAATTATATGTTAATATTATTTTGAATTACAATTAGATCCATTATACATCTATTAATCAAATTTATTTCATTGGAATATTTTTTTGTTTTGAATTTGGATATAAAAACAGTCTATGATTTTGAACATTTTCACTATAAAAACCCACTTTATCATCATGTATGTAGGACTTACATTAAATTAAAATTTGAATATTATGTGAATTAAATTTGTTAAAATAGATTTTATATTTGTAATAAGAAGGCACATATTAGGTTGTAAGGTCATTTTCATTTTTATGCATGAAAAATGTACCGGTGTAAAAAAAATGTTTTCTACAGTGTAGGTAAAATAATGAATCTTGATAATGTTAAAAGTTAAATGATTAAAATACTTAAAAAATTCAAATTTAAATTGATGAATTATTCTTTTCTTAATCATAAACATCCTTAAAAACATTAATTATCAATTTAATTCATTGGAATTAATTCCACCCTAATGTAGTTGTCTTTAATTATAAAATAATCATTATTTTACAACTTAAGACCACACCTCCCCATGTATAAATACCACTACTAACCAACCCATTTCTCCTCAGAAGCCTTAAATATCCTAAAATTACTACCAAAACCTATCTTACTCACTCTAACCATGTCCAATTCTAGTTGGTACCACCAAAATACCAATTCCAAATTTTCAAAGGGTCCTTCAAGGAGGTGATATTCAAGAGGTAATTTTCTCAAAACACCACTCATAATTTCTTTTCTTCTTCTAATTTAACCTAAATTCATTATTAAATATTGTAATTATAACTCCATAATAATTTATATATGGTAATTTTATGTTTATAATGGAATATATCATATCCATTTAGTTTCTCATCTTATTTTATTCAATGAAACAATACTATTGTCAAAATAATGGCGGTTTACCATCTCTGTGAATAATGATTTCATCCATTTTCCATTACCAACTTCATGTCTGGTCATAATAGTATCATTATTTTTAAATAAAATTAAAATAGTTGTATTATAAACTATTTTATTAATAATTTCATTTTATTAATTAACAGTTCATTTTTTTAATGAGTGTTTTTATGAAGAAATCATTCATGATTTATGTTTATGTTAATGTTATTGGGAATTATTTATAATGGTAGGTCATAATATGATAAACAAATAATGGGTAGTTTTGTGATAAACCATGGATGGGTTGTTATGTTATAACCTCCAATGCATTAGGTACTCTAGATGTGGAATTTTACCATTTGGTTATTTAATTTATACAAAGGATTGTGCCCCATTATAGATCACAGGTGAGATTGATAAACCTTATACAAAGGGATGGGCCTCATTATATCTAAGGAAAAATTTATCAGTTCCATATAGATTATACGAATGGTTGAGCCCCATTATATCTCACAGGTGAGACTGATATGGTTTATATGAAGGATTGAGACCCATTATAGTTCACATGAGATCCTGATATAGCTTATATGAAGGGTTATACCCATTATATCTGTATAATACAATGGATAGTGATTACAATGGAATTCGTTTGCATGGTTATTCCTTTTAAAAAGGGCTTGGAAAGGGTTTTATGAAGGTGATGCTCTAAGTTTTCAAACAGGTTTTTCTTTTTCTTACTATGGGATTTAATGATTTTATTTGATATAAAGGTTTGTGTGTTTTATTGAGAAAAAATATTTATTTAAATAGCCCAATGAACTTTTAGATAAATGTAAATATTACATGGTTTTTTATGTTTTCACTAGTCAAATGATTTTCTTTCTTTTCTATCCCTTACTGTACTTTTATGCTCTTCACAAGTTTTAAAATATTTTTCAAAAGGTGAAGGATAATTAGGGATGAAGATGTGGAAAATATGAAAATTGTGATGATATTTAATTTAAAGATAACAAATTTTATTTTAAAAAGGGTTCCATTTGTGGAAAAAATTGACAGTGAGTGTAAGTGACCACTTGTAATGTATGGATTTACATTGTCAGAGTTTTTCCTAATTCTATAAAACTCTAAACCTAAAATATATTTGGAAAAATAAAGTGATTTTAGATTTAATATAATTAGTTATTGGTTTTTTAAGTATGGGTCATTACAGTTGGTATAGGAGTAGAATTTAGACAAATTTGGAGATTATGATGTTTTTTTGGGAGTCTTTCTCAGTAGTTATGGTTATCATCATAGGTATACATGTTTAAGGATGATTATAGGTTAAAAGTATTAAACACCACTTTAGGGGTTTAAATGGGAGTATTATTGAAGATTAATGATATTTTGGACATTAGATTGAGAAAGGTAATCTTTTAGGTATATAGGATTTGAAGGTTAAAGTATCATATTGTTACTATGTGTATTATCTTTGAAAGAAATATGTTCATTTTAAAATGTAATAATTAATTTCAGGTTTTAATTATGTTATTTTCTACATATTAAGTATTATTTTTCAATATTTAAGGAAATATATCATTTAAAACCTTTTTATCACTTCTATATGATTTTATTATCACTATTATTGAAAACTGCTATCTATATGATTTAGATGGATTTTTTAATATTTAAATCACATGTAAAAAACTATTTGAATTATCTAAAAGATTTTATTTTCTCCAAAAAAAGTTGGGGTCAGAGTATATTTTTCAATGGATTTCAAAATATCAATTTTACCAACTCTTTTGAAAAATAAAATTCCAAAAAGGATATAACCTTTAATATTCATGAATTTGGGAATCATGTTAGAGGATAAATGGGAAACCATTGAAATAAAAATGTTTGGATTTTAGGTATGAATTATTTATCTTATGTTCAAATTAAGCATCATTTTTGGGTTTATACTCATTAATTATAATAATATAATTCACATATTTGATTATAGGAATGAAGTATTAATGAATAAGTTGATGAAGGATGGTTAATGTTTTAAGAAATAGGTTGAATAAAGGATGAATTTATGTATTATGTTATCAAATTTATGATATAGTGGTATTTTATAGATATTATTGGAATCATGGAATGCCTATGGATTTTTCTATTGTAGGTTTGGTTTTCATAAATTTGGAATCATATGTTAGATGGAATAAATACCTTTCAAAATTGAAAAATTATGATAATTTTTATGATACACACAAAACTCAATTTTATGATACAAAAAAGCGTATCTAAGGAACAACACATTTAGTTTTGTTGTACATATTTTTAACGTAATTGGAAGTCTTTTTAATTTATATGACCTCTGAATTTTATGTAATTAGGGTTGTTACTTTTTGGGATGAAAATTGAATGGTGTAAGATAACAGTTAAATATAATAAGGATATTTTTTAGGATGTTTCTAACTTCTCTATAATTTAATAAGGATTACAATAATATAGTTTTAGATAATGTAAACCACATAGGATGGATGAAAACCCATAACATCTCAAAATTCTGTAGGAATTGAACTCACACCCAAAGGGTGACAAGGGTGCATCGATGACCACTAGTCTATATGATGTCCTTATTAGATTGAATTTTTTTAGGTAAACGATTTGATCAATGAAAATTAAATTTATTTTAGGAATATATGTTTTATCCTTTAAGAATGGGATTAGATAGAATGATTTTTTTATTAAGTTATTAATAATATTTTGGAATATGTTCATTATTTTGGGAACCTAATGTTATTAAGGTAAAAAAAACTATGTGATTTTATTTTATAAATAATTCATGAATTATATTTTGGAAACATATATGATTTGGGTTATTTATGGAAATGATTATTATATCTTGAAGATTATGTGATTAAGGAAATTATAATTTTTTTATTAAAATTTAAAGAGTTATTTATGTTATTTGAATATGAATATTAAATTTACCTTGGAAGACTATGTGATCAAATACTTCTGATTTTGGGTTTTAATTTTAGTTGAGAATATTTTGAGGAAATTCATGGATAGCTATTTTTTGAAGTATTGATGGAAACCTATCATAGGGAATGAGAAAAGAAAATTATTTTTCTAATAAATAATAGTGTCTAACTAGGGTTGTCTTAACCGATGAGCTACTCAGTTGGTTCACCAACATAATCTAAATCATATAAGTCTTATTGTTTTTTTGTTTTTATTATTTTATGAAAATAATAAGAAATTTGTATTTGTATTTTTTTTATTTTCTAAGAGAATAAGAAGACATGAAATATTAAAATTTGAATGAAACTAACATGCAATGATAAACAGAATGGGTTAATAAGATAAAAAAAACTTTAGGATTTGTTTTCGATTAAATCATTATTCTTCTTTATTTGGTCAATTTTATTTTAATAATACAAACCTAAAATCTCATGATGAATTAAAATCATTTTATTTAGGAATTTTGAACTCTTGAATGCCTAAGAAAATCTAAATTCTACATCTTCCTATCATCAAGGCTGATGAAATACATTGTTTTAGGGTATGAAATCTTTTAAGAACTAGATATTTTTATTCCATTTCATCTATTGATTGAATCAAATCCATTGTATGAATAGATAATAAAATGGAGAAAGGGAAAGACATTAAAAAAAATAAAATAAATAAATTTGAGTGCATGGCCCAGGGGATATTCATGACACCAGTTCATGTCACTCTCATCTATAAGAAACATTAAATAAACTATTTGAAATTATTAAATAACACCTTATACTCCCCAAGACCAAGCCCCGGGGCCAACCTCTCATTATCGAGGGTAAAAGATCATTTGGTGGAAAGAGGGAAGAGAATAGAAGATAATAAAATAAAAATAAGAGAACAAAATAAAAATTGAAGAATGGAAAGATGGAATGAAATATATATATATATGGGATATTAAAATTATAGTAAGATGAAGAAATAAAAATAAATAGAATAAGATGAAGGAGAAAAAGAAGAAGGGGTGGAAGAATTAATGGAACACGTGAAAAATATTCATGAACAAATATCTTGGTATAGTAAATTGAAATTAAAATTAAAATAAAACTTAAACAAAAAATAAAAAAATAAAAATAAAATGGAAATAAAGAAAAACAATGAAGGAAAAACATTGGCCACTCTTACGTAGGTTTGAACTCTCATAGTAATTCTTCCAACTCTTCATTTTATAGGAAACTGTTGGGAATTAGTATCTATTTAAAACCCTTGGTTGTCAAGGATATTTTAAATCTTCATTAATAATCTAATATTGAAAAAATCAATATCCACCTACCTATCACTCGATTTCAAAAGGTACACCTAATAAACTCGAGTTTTTCCTTTCTCTAGAATGTAAGAGATATGGTGGGGCATCCATTAACATGGTTCATGGCCTATGTCCACAATATTTATGGGGTGGTGTATGGTGGTTAGGGGTCAAATGACATGGCAGTGGAGAATGGAAGTCTAGGTGAGTTGTGGTGGCATGGAATGCGGGGGATTCCTCTTCCTATGGCATACAAAGTCATCAGAGGAGCCTTCAGAGTATTTTCATGGTGTTCGATCATGGATTTGGATATGATCCTTGGTGATCAGAGGTTGTTGAAGTGAAATTATATAGATTTAGAGCTTCCTAGGGGGCATAGATGGAGTTATCTGATGAGTTTTAGTGGGTGGATGATGTTCTTGAGGGTAGAGAGCGGTAGAGTCGGGTGGTACCTTGTGTTTGAGGTGTGAATGAGTGAAAATATAGTGGGATGAAATAGTTTTTTTATAAAAATATAAAGAGTAACACATAAATTGGTGTCCCACATCAAATCAAATAGGCGATTCATTCTGGATTAAATATAAACACCTTGGATAAATACAACAATGAAGTTGAGTAGGGGTTATAGGGACCCCATAAGACAACATACATCACTCCATCCCAACAAGACATTCCTGATATAACTGTAGGGTTATTCACTCCTACTATGGTGCTAAGGTATTTTACCCAACTATACTCACATGTATATTTGAACCCTATGGTCCCTAAATGGGCTTGATGCCTAGTGTAGCTGTAGTCTTGTGTAGGCCTTCCCGATGGATGGCTTGGCCGGCCAGCCCCTCTTGGGACTGGATTGGTGGATGGATTCTGCTATTTGAGGGTTGTATATCGTATTAGAATTTTTTTTTGTGAATAACTAAAATAATATAAACAAGTTAAAAAATTTTAAAAACTTAAAAATATAAACCAATATTTATAACTAAAATATCAAATTCCAAATTTACCATTGTTTTATTCCAATAATTATATTTTTATTCCACTTACATAATTTCCCATCATTTAAAAAAATAATGTATTATATGGTAATATCAATTGAATTTTATCTAAAGGTAATTGAAAATAAATTAAAAATATGCACAAAAAATGAGTGTGCAAGTACCCTCACACATAAACTATGCCTGTCCTCAAGAATTAAACTTCAGAATTAAGAATTAGAGGGCACCATTGCTATCAAAATTAAAATTCCAAAATAATAAAACAAAATTATTATAATTTTAAATTAAAATTTTAAAAATCCATATAAAATATCAATTCAAATTCTATGTTTTCTAAGAAACAATCAAATCATTTAGTTTACATTTTCCCAAATTAAAATGATGGTTCTTCTATTCTCATTCATTAAAGTTCCTTAAATAATTATTATTATGCATTCTCAGTCAGGATATACATCTCATTTTTAATATTTTCATTCATATGTCATGATAAAATTCAAGTGGAGTTAATCTAATATCACAAGAACATTCTAATTATCCACAAGATTTTAATGGAAGTACATTTTCAACTTTGTTAAGATAAAAGAAACATAAAATCATGAGGTATTTTTAATCAATGTTCAAATATTTTTGAGTTTTAAGGTTGGTAAGAATTTATGTTTAAATATTAAGTATCAATGAGTGGTCTTACCTCTCATGTATAGTGCATAATATGAAAAGTAATATATCAATGAAAATTTCCCCTTAAATTTGTAACAACTCCCACTTCCCTTGATGAATTTAAGAATCATGATCAAATAAATCATATAGAATGATTTGTACACCCACTTGAATTTTTCATTACTTTTTTTTCAAATACCTCAATTTTTTTTATTTTGATAAATTTATGCTTATATTAAACCTCACATCTATCACCTAACCACATATGATAAAAATAATAGGTATAGTAATAATGATTTTTGGTTTTCTAAATAAGAACCCTTTTTTGTTCTTTTTATCAATTTAATTTTTTAATAGGGGAGGAAAAATAAAGAGTATAATGAATATAATACTTTCCCAATCCCCATTTTTAGTAAACCCACACTTCTTATTTATAATTTATTTCATCCCTTTCACCATGACTCCCTTCACTTCCACAATTAAACATTAAAATATCATGAAAATACTAAGATGATGGTATGAATGGGTAAATATGTATTGGATCATGGATAATTCCTAAAAATTTTATTCATGGTCCCTATATGTTAAAAAAATTTATTTAAAGATGATATTTTAAGGATATGTTCTCCCCAAAAGATGCCTAAATGATTTTTTTCATAGTAATATCTTTGAAAAGGTTCAAATTTTCTTGTTGGTGACATGTCCCAAGATCACTCAAGAAATATGATAAAGACTAAATGTGAAGTACTTGGTCTAGAAATAAACTTGGGAATGATAAATATAACATTGTAAAATCAATCAAGTCATGACTAAAAATAAAAAATCAAATCACAAGAATTTATGAAATTCAAATCAAGAAACAATGTTCAGAAAATGTTATTTACATGAATCAACTAATTCCCTTAAATAATGAGTCATTAGATTAATATAAATTCTTTAATTAAATTATTAAATTCTCCATTTTAATAATTCAATTTAATTAACATTGGAATCTAAAACATGGAAACACATAATTTCTACGAAACTCATCTCTCCAAAATAACTCATGGAAATCATAATTCATGTATAGGAATAAATTTTTTTTTGTAATCTGAAAGCATATTGTTTGACTAAAATTTAGGGAGCTTGAAAGATAAATAATAAAGGTGAACTCCCTTTCCAATGAAGCCTAGAACACTTTCATCATTTTTTGGGACACCTTGTTCCATCATGAACATATTAAATAATGTTACTCAATTAATCATAAAGATCATTTTATGAAAGGTAAAAAATGATAGAGGGAGTGGGATGAATGATGGAAAAATTGATTAGAATAAAATTGAAATCTAAATTTCTAGAAAGAATGTTTAAGTCACAACACTTGGTATGACCCCTGATGTGGGACTGAAATTTTTACTGTCTCTAGAGAGAAATACCAACTTTTATCCATAGTCTGATGGTGGGTGGATACTCTTGGATTTTAACCACTACATATAGATTTTCCCAGCTTGTGGTTATTCCTTATTATTGTGGAATTTTCTATGGATATAGTATAAAAAATCCACACCCTTCAAAATAAGGTATACCTTGAATGGTAAGGGTAGGATGAAGAATGGATCGTCCTCTTTTTTTCAATAGTGAAACCTCTACTTCTTTTTCTAGTGCTACATCAAATGGGATGCATGAATTAAATGATCAAAATAAAAATAAGAAGGTATTTTTATGTGAATAAAATTTAAATTTAAATTTTTATTATGTAATTTATCTTTTTTAAAATTACCACTGTTTTACTAAATCTCCCAAGGCTTAGCTACTTGGACTTCTTCATGGGCCTCCAAAAATGTGTGTTCATCAAAATTACGGAGCTCCATGTGTTACTAAATAGGTGAATACATAGTTTATTTATCTTCTTAGAAGTCATGGAATGATTTTAATATATATTAAAATGGAAAGAATATGGATTGATACTCAAATCATATTGAATAATACCATAAGAAAAATTTAAAATAAGGTCACCCCTGAATTGTTTCTAGTTCAATCACTGCTTCAATGGTGAGTGCAACTTGGTGTTGTATGGAGGAAAGCAGAGGTAGGTAGTTGATATCCTTTATATTTTCTTCAAATTCCACCACTTGTGTTGTTTCTTCATCCATGGATCAAGTGTAATGAAATGGTAAGGGTTCTTCTACTTTTTAGGGATTAGGGGTTTCATATTTTACCTTATACTCATTCCAAAATTCATCTAGATTGTGTTGATATCCCAGAGTTAGATCATCCTACAAGGTTTTCTCATCTTGAATCTACTCTAGATCATCATGTTATTCAGAAATCTATTTCCTAAAATGATTGGGTTTTTTATATTCCACAATTTTGGAAACAACTTCTTAGATGGATTTAATGAAATTGGGGAAAACCAGTAGTACTTCCTTTTTTGCCTCTAATATTTTCCAGCCAGTTCAGAGTTCATTGACCCTGATCATCAAATATAGAGGTGAGATGAATATATATATATGCGTAATTTATTTTTTAACCAATATAATAAGAGCAAAAACTCTTCATTATAAGGTCTCCTTATTATAATCTATTTATTTTTCTTGATCTAGTGAGTCATTGTTTAATGTATTAAAAAATGACCATTTCCAAACATCATGGAAACATGATTTTTTTATGGTTTTTTAATTTAATTAAAATTAGTATACTATAAAAATAAAAAGTAAATAAAATACATATTAGATCCCCAGAAACAATGCCAGTTTTGACACTTTCTTGTCATAGGTCATGGAAAAAGAAAATTATTTTCCTAATGAAGAACAATGGCTGACAAAAGTCATCTCACATGAAGAGATTCACAGTTGGTTAACCTATATAATCTAGTTAACTTAAGTCTACATGTTTTTTTAATATTATTTTATGAATGAAATAATAAAATAGAATTTGGTTTTTTGTTTATTTTCTATGAGAATAAAGAGACATGAAACATTGAAATTTAAACTAATATTGCTTCCATGAGAAGAACAAACTTGAACCTGAGACTTATCCCTATTTTGGGGACTCTTCAAGTGCATCCATGAGACCATGGATCAAATCCGGGTGCAGGAATATTTCTAGGTTACTGTAGTAGTAATGTAACAGGTATTTTTTGGTACTATAGTAGCTAAAACTATTCACCTTCGGGCCACAGGTTTGTTCCTCAATTCATTTAAGGCCTCGGGGGACACCTAGGACTTCTGGTCAATAAGGATATTAGTCCACTATCTAGCCTTTTTTCTAACTCTAGGACTTCAATCCACATGATGTGAAAATTCAAAAAAGACAGATTCTATAAGGACAATGATTTAGATAATGATTCAGAGCACAAGCATTCCCCAAATTAGAGCTATTAGATTTGGAATAATGAGAGGGTATAGAAATTTCCATCGGTACCAGTATTATTTAGCTATATAAATATATCTAGCCAAACAGCCATGTGTAGGTGGAGATATAATCAAAATGAATACACTAGGGAGGGGAAGTTTCATATAGTCATAGTCTGGGATGAATTCCTCTAAGACCTTTGGTTTATGTAATTTAATAAAAACTATGGGCCATGTATTGCCCTTTAACCTGTAAAATGGGGATTAAAAAATGAATAAAAATTGAAGGACTTCGGGAAATTAAGGAAAGAAGAAAGAACATGATAATTGGTCCAGTTTTGGGTTTAATCATTATTCTCCTTTATTTTTTCAATTTTTGTTTGATAATACAAAACATGAAATCTCATGATAAATTACTATCCTTTTATATAGAATTTGTGAAATCGTAAATTCCTAAGAGATTATAAATTCCACTTTCTCCTGTAATCAAGGTCGGCAACACACCATGGTCAAGGGTGTGACATCTTTCAGGAGCCATATCTATCAATTCCATTTTATCGATTGATTATATCAACTCCACTATATGAATAGTTAATCAAATGGATAGAGGGAGATGATATTAAAAAAATTAGAGAAATAAATTTGAGTGCATGGCCTGGGGAATATTCTCCACTCCTTTTTATGCCACTCTCATATATCAGAACCATAAAATAAACTTTAACAAATAATTCAATAACACATTACCTCCCTCGATCCAATCCTCCGGTCAAACCCTCATAATCGAGGGTAAAGGATCACTGGGTTGAAAGAGGGGAGATAAGAGAAAAGTATAAAATATAAATAGTAGAATAAAATAAAACGTTAATAAGAGAGATAAAGAATAAAAAATAAAATAAATATTATATATATATAGATTTAAAATTATAAGAAGATGAAGAATGAAGAATAAAAAGAAGAAGAAAAGGGGTGGACTAATTGGTGGAAGAATTGAAAACAATGCCTGAACTAATTTATTGTTATAATAAATTGAAATTATAATTAAAACAAATCTAAAAAAATAAAAAAAAGGAAAAATAAAATGAAGAATAACAATGAAGGTAACACATCGACCTCTCTTCCAGGGGTTGGAAAAGTCATGGTGTAGTTGTAATCTACTCCTTTTATAGGGGAATGCGGGGAATTTGATTATCATTTGAACCATTTGTGGTTAAAGATCTTCTAAATACTCAATAGAGATATTATTTTGAATAATTCAATATCCTCCTATAGATCACTCAGTTTTAAAAGATACAGCCAATAAACTCAGGTGTTTCCTTTATCTATCCTGGAAGAGATCAAATGTGACATCCATGAATATAGTGCATGGGTTGGGGATATGGATTTCATGTGGTGTTCATGGAAGCTCAGTATCAGATGGTGTAGAATCAGAGCATGAAAATAGGGGTGAGAAGCGATAACATGGAATGTGAGGGCCTCCTTTTCCTATGACATTAAAAGTGGATAGAGGAGCCTTTAAATGATATTCATAGTGGTAGGTCATTATTTTAGATATGATCTTAGGTGATTAGTGGTGGATACAGTTATGTTGTATCAACTTTGAGATTTCTAGGGGAGGATATGGAGTTCTCTGATGAGGTGTAGTGGGAAAATGATGCTCACGGGGGCGGTGAGTGGATAAGTCTGGTGGAACTTGGGGTATAAGGCATGGGTGAGCATGAATACAACTAGATTTCACCATTTCTATAATAATAAAAACCTTAAAGCTTAAATTTTTGTCAGACATCAAATTTGATGACATGATTTGTGATTGATTAAATATCAATGCCTAAAACCAATGAAACAATAAAGTTTCATGGGGGCTAGATGACCCCTTCCTACCACCATAAACCCCCCCATTCTAGAGATAGCTTCCTCCCACCACTTAAAGGATATCTCCATGACCCCTATTCTTAGAGCTTCAACCCAACTATACATGCCCATAGATTTTATCACTACTGGCCCTGAACAGGCCTGATTCCCCCCATTCATTCATGATAATGTGGTAGACTTCCTGGTGGATGGATTTGATGGCCAACCCCTATTGGGACTAGTTTGGTGGTTGGATGCCCCTAGTTGAGTGGTAGGCAAACTATTGGCTTATTTTTCTTGGAATTCTTGAAAAAATACAAACAAGTTAGAAAATTTCAAACACTTAAAAATATCAACCAAGATTCATAACTAAAATCTAAAATTCCAAATTCACCATTATTTTTTAAAATAAATCAATTTTTATGCCAATTTCACAATTTACAATAATTTAAAAAAACAATGTATTATATGGGAATATCCATTAATGTTTATAAAAAATCGTTGAAAGTTGATTAAAAATATTTACAAAAAATGAGTGTGTCAATGATATGTGTTTCAGTTTAGATATTTATTTCTGTTGACTTTTGGAGATTAAATGTAGATTTTCTTCATTTAAAGGATTAGTAATTTTGTGAATTATCTTATCTTATACTAACCATTTCAGTTTTTATTAATTCCTAAATATAAGAGGAATATAAATTTATAATTTTATGGGTTTTGTGTTATATAGAAGTTTATTATGATACTTTAGGTATGAAAAAATCATCTTGAATATTGATCATATGAATAAAAGATAAAGTTGAAATTCTAATTTTAAAGTAAAAATATTTTCTTATGTTCTTATTTTAGTAGTAATATAATTTCTTAACTCTATAAAAATTATTTTGAAAACAAATGTTATCTTTTTAGTTTTTAGATTGAGAAATTAGTGGCCTTTTAACCTATCACCGACTTACGATTTTGTGATCATTGAATTTATCATGACCATGTTTTCTATCACTCCCTATTAGTCCTTAGATGTTATAATTTCTCTTCTATATCCATGTTTTCCTACCTGGAAACCTAGTATGTGTTATATCATGTGACTTTCATACTTTCCGATCCCACTTTTCATGTGGATGTCTAATTGATCCTTTTTACTATAAAGGATTTCAAAAAATGGATTTTGAAAATTCAAAACCATAGTTTTTTTATCCAGAGGTCAAATTTTGAGATGTAAAGACCCAAAATTTCCATGTAATGTTTTGTAAATATATTCGAATTTTACGAGTCTGCGAAAACTGACGGCGCCAGATTCTGAGGTTCGGTGTACCCGGAATGAATTTCTGAACGTTTTTTTTCAGGTACTTTCAGTTAACATACAAGAGGGTTTTTGTAACTTTTGAACTAGTGCTAGGAATTGAAATATGAGGACACCATTGAACTCGCAGCACTGGTATTCACTTAAGTAGAACTTCACCTTGACCGTATTAGGTCGAGGGTTAAAGATAGTCTTTGGGGGTTTTCGCGGGAATGGAAAATAAAATAAAATAAACCTTTATTTTATTTCTAATAAACCTCCCATGTGAAGGCTATGGAGAAGGGGACCACAGGGGGTTAAAACTGCCCAACTTGAATGCTCGGTGGTGGGGACCACCCGAGCTAGTAAATCCCCCAATTTAAAGGTGGGTGGTGGGGACCACTCAAACCCCTCATTATGGGAGAAAAAACTTCTCAACTCCCACCTTTAATTATGCCAACTCTCCTTTAATTATTTAAGCCAACCTATTTTGTGCCAATATTATATAAAACAACATATTATATCATGTTGGATACTTTTATTTTTGGTGGATTTGGGGGAGGAGAACTTTTGGGAGGATTAATCTCTCCAATGAAGAATGTATTCTCTAACGAAGAATGCACTCCCCAACAAAGAACGCTCACACTGATGAGAAACATCTTCGACTACAATGAATCGATTATTGAGGAAACACTGATGTCACCGACATCACCCCTTCCAATGTCAAAAAACAGTCAAGGTAGGGGTTTAGTTGTGTATGGTTATAAATCTCCATGTTCTTCCCTTCTAAAAAGGACGTGGATCAACTCTCAAATTAGTAGACCCGCATATGATTTCTTTTGCGGGTTTGGGAATAATCAATTGTTGGGGGTTGTAGAGTTTGGCGTTCTTCATTCATGTTTTTGTTGAGTCACTTTCAACTACTCTTGTACGGAGGGTGCAGGCCAAACAAACATGGCCCAAACCCTCCACCGTTCTTCTTTTTGGTGTGTTCTTTACGATGGAGGGGGATGGAAAGTTATCATTGATGGGGCACGAGGACGGCGGCCGACACCTCCACCGACCATGAAGAAGGCGACGACGCAATAGCACCGCCCCACATCCACCGCACTGCCACGACCTCCGCCATCTGTGTCCTCTACCATCCCGCGACCGTCGCGCTGTCGCAACCTCTACCTCCCCCAGCCACCATCGCCCCGGGCCCCCGCGCCGCTGCGGCCTCTGCCGCCCGTAGCCACCACCTCCCCGCGGCCTCGCTGTGCCGTCGCCGCCTCCGCCACCCATAACCTCATCCGTCCCATAGGGCCCGCAGCCTCCACCGTAGCCTCTACCGTTTTGCAGGGCCCGCGACCTCCGACGCCCCGCGACCCCCCCCCCCCCCCCACCCTGTGACATCTGCGGCCACCCACGACCTTTTCAGCCCACACGGCCTCCGTGCTGCCAAGGCCGGGCCACCCAGCGTGGGCTGGGCTAGACCGAGTGGGTCGGGCCAGGTCGACCCAAACCGGGTTGGACCGAGTCGGTCCGACCTGGTTAGACCAGACCCGGATCCACTTCGACCCATTTACACACTTTTGGCCATAACTTTGGCACCAGACGTCTGTTTTATGAACCATCTATGGCGATGGAAACCTTGTAGTGAGATGGTCCCTTTGGTATAACCCACTAATGTTTTGGAAAAAGTTGGGTAATGGTCTGGTTCGATCGAGCACGAATCCAACCAGGCCCTCAGGACAAAAATGTTAATAACATATAGACCCAACGTCCGATAGATGCACTGTCTATTGCGTTGAGACCCCTATGACGTGGCGTACCTTTGGGATAATTCTTTGTGGGAATTCGGGGCAGTTGGGGTATCAACCAGTGGCTTGAGGAGCAGATCCTCCCGGAGACGAGAAAGTTTAGCACGGGAACCCAGTAACTGGTTGTGACTTGTGGAAGAGATCCTTCGTGGGTCTGTGATTGAGGGTCCCACATGGAACTGCTCTAGGATTCCATGTGGGACGACACGAGAGATCTTGTGTGGGTCAGCAGCTAGAGATCATTTGTGCGTCATCACCTAGTGATCCTCTGTGGGTTATCACCTAGCGATCTTGTGTGGGTCAGCACCGAGCGATCATGTGTGGGTCAGCACCGAGCGATCCTGTGTGGGTCAGCACTTAGAGATCCTATGTGGGTCTGATAATGATTGTTGATTCTTCGGGGGTCTGCCTCTTAACAGAGTAATATGGTTCAGTAGTTACATCTAATCATCTCTACTAATGTACATAAGTTATACCTGGTGTGAGCTGTGTTTTCACCTGTGTGGTACTTTCCTTCGTGGTAATACCATGGCGGTATTCTTATATGTGGCGTACCTGTTTGGTACTTGCCTTCATGGTATTACTTCATTTTTGGAACAGTTTAGCTTTGGGATTTTAGTTGGACTCTATTTTTTCCTCATTATTAAGATGGGTATACTTGATAACTTAGGTATATGTATGTGCATATACCTAAGTAGGTTTTTCAGTTGATTTCATGTTGTGTGGTTTATCCTTGGTGGATTTTGTGAGACCTTGATGGTCTCAGGGTCCCAACTGAGTATCGTTATACTCACCCATGCACGGGTTATGCCCGCACCCAGTTCTGTTTGGTGTAGACGACTGATAGCACTGACCGAGGAAGAGAGTACCAGAACTGGAGTTAGCTCGGAGGTGGACCTTAGACGAGGCATACCGCAAAGACGACTGTACAAGATCTGTACCTACCATTCAGGTAGGATCCTTGGTGGGTGATTGTCAGACTTGTTTCAGTTTACCTGTACGTTCAGTTTCTTGTACTTTGTAGTTGGGCTTGTATTCTGACCCCTTTTACTTACTGTATCCACTCTATATACTATTCAGTTTACTTGAGTTCGTATCTTGCTGTGTGCTTGGTTGTGTGTGTTATATAGGTTATAAATTTAATGCCTTCACAGTTTTAGGGAATACACCTTTTGTGCTAGTCTCCACCCCGTAGCCTATGGAAGGCAGGATTGGGGTAGTCATGGCACGGGTCCTGAGGGATGGGTCGTGATAAATTAGTATCAGAGGAGTCAGTTCTACCATGAAACATAGGTCTCTGATATTTCTTCTTAACGATAATAGTGTAAAGTATAGTGAGTGTGGTTATCAGTTTAGGGAATCCAGTGTTGGTGCGGCGGCCGACGTATCAATACACCAGTACCCTGACTTCTAATTTCTGACTTAGTGAAAAAAAATACTGATTGCGTGTGTGTTTTCAAGCATTTTCTTTATGATCTCTTAAGTCATATCACCTAGTATAAATTTTTTGACTGTGTCACACCTATTTTTTTAGGATTCCTCAACAAATACAACCATCTAGGGTTCCGGATATAGTAGGCTCTGATAGCCCACCGAACGATGAGGCCTCGGTGTAGGTCCCTCTTCATGTAGAGGAACCAGCGGTACCATTACCAATTAGGTCACCGATACCACCATCCCCAGTAGTAGAGAGTGCACTCCACTTGAGCGCATTTCATGAGTTCCAGCACCAGAGGCCACCCAGGTTCCGGGGAGAGATGGACCCACATGCGGCTGAGGATTGGATAGAGGCTGTGGTGAGTGTCTTCTTATTGGTTGGGACACCAGCCGATCTCATGGTGATCCTTGCCACCAGTCTTCTACAGGCAGCAGCAGGCAGATGGTGTAGCTTGATTGTCTAGGATCACAACGAGGTGACGCTTTTCTGGGTAGACTTCAAGAGCCTGTTTTGGGTAGAGTTTGTTCCAGTGACTCTTTACGCAGCGTGTATACAGGAGATTCTTCATCTGCATCAGGGCAGTATGAATGTTGCTCAGTACTCTGTGAGGTTCACTAACCTCACACGCCACTCCACTGATATGGTTTGGGACCCATTCTTCTAGGCTCGAACCTTTGAGCAGGGACTCAGACGGGAGATCAGGGATTCGATGATCTCACTCATCATCCCAACGCAGGTGGGGGTGTTAGAAAGAGCCCTCTTAGTATAGAGTTTTCGTGCTGAGCAGTCACCAGCAACGAGACCCACTACCAGTTATCACGTAGCAGAGTCTTCTGCAGCTGGCAGAAGACAGATGACACAGAGGTCCAAAAGGACCAGACCTGTAGGTGGACGACCGAAAGATTTAGGATTAGTTGTGTGGGGCACCCGAGGTAGAGCCAGTCATGCCAGAAGCGATTAGTGTTACGCATGCGGCGGGCAGGGTCACATGGCTTGTGACTTTCCGACCGACTGTACAGATGATCAGTAGACAGTCAAAGTACCACCCAGGAAGAGACAGAGATTTGTCTGAGGAGGTCTGTAGAGAGTAGGTAGACATGGCAGAGGATCTGGCCGTGCAGTTGGCGGTGGGTGATGATTTGAGATGTTACCGCCACCACCACCAGGTGGTCCACTCCGACCACAGGGTGCAGGAGGACAGGGGCGAGCTCAGCTCCAGGCAGCTGAGGCCTATAATCATGGTTCTATGAAGATGATACAATGCACGATCTGTGTCTACTCCACCATAGCTGCAGTACTTATAGACACAGGTTGTCAGTCATTCTTCTATTTCCACTGCCCTAGTTTAGAGCTCGAAGATTCTAATGGAACTATTTCCTCGATTCTTACGGTTAGAGACTCCTAAGGGAGAGGATTTGATGATTACGCATTGGTTCCGACAGTGAGAGCTTACTCTAGGAGGCGAGAGCTTTGGCTGGGATCTCCTAGTAGAAGTGTCGAGGCCTTACGACATAATCTAGGGTATAGACTAGTTATCTACAGTCCATGCTCCGATTGACAGTATTAGGCATAAAGTGAAGTGTTTTGCGCATGGATGGGACTAGGTTTACCTTCACCGACGAGATGGGAGCTTTTCCAGCACAAGATGGACTTACCAGGAGGATAGTGCAGCCGACCACTCATCAATTGGCTAGCCGTACCCTTAGAGCAGTTGATGTGGAGCATCCGATCTATCCTATAGTGATGGATAACTATACGGATGTCTTACGTGAGGATGTTCTGGGTATACATCCTCATAGAGAGGTGGACTTTTACATTAACTTGTACCTCGGTATAACACCGATATCTACACCAATGCATCTGATGGCTTCCATGGAGGTTCGTGAGCTACGGGTACAACTAGACGACTTACAGGGGAAAGGGATCATTTGGCCCAGTGTTTCTCCATGGGCAGACCCGATTTTGTTTGCCCAGAAGGCGGATGAGAGCTTGAGACTTTTTGTTGACTATCGGTGCCTGAACTAGGTGACCATGAAGCACATGTACCCACTTCTGAGGATTGATGACCTCTTTTATTAACTCAGGGGAGCACAGTGGTTCTCGAAGAGAGACCTCAGATCAAGCTATTAGTACCTCAGAGTACAAGATTAGGATGTGCAGAAGGAGGCTTTCAGATGTCAATATGGCCATTACGAGTTCTTGGTTATGCCATTCGGTGTAACCAATGCTCCAGCAATGTTCATGTGACTCATGAACATGATCTTTCAGCCATACCTTGATCACTTTTTAGTAGTCTTCATCGATGACATTTAGATATACTCTGCTACAGAGGAGGAGCATGCCTATCATTTGCAGGTAGTACTGGACACACTTTGAGAGCACCAACTTTATGGTAAGCTCTCGAAGTGCCAGTTCAGGATCTAAGAGGTTCACATTCTCAGAAGCATCATCTTAGAGGCTAGAGTTATAGTGGATCCAGCGAAGATTGATGCGATACTTTTTTGGGAGCCATCCAGGAGTGTGACTGAGATACATAGCTTCCTAGGTTTGGAAAGTTACTACCAAAAATTTGTGCCATATTTCTCTAGAGTTGCATTACCTTTATCGACATTAAAGAAGAAGGGACAACCCTTTGTGTGGTCGGAGAGATTACAATAGAGTTTTCAGGAGCTAAGGCAGAGGTGGACTAGTGCCCCCATCTTGAGGCTTCCAGAGGAGGTCATATGGTATGTATTCTACTACGACGCATCAGGGAATGGGCTTGGATGTGTCCTGATGTAGGAGCGAGTAGTGATCTCATATGGTTCTTGGCAGCTATGACAGCATGAGCAGAACTACCCTACCCATGACCTGGATTTAGCAGAAGTGGTATTCACCTTGATGATTCGGTGACATTACTTGATGGGAAAACGTTTTACATCATACTAGGATCACAAGAGTCTCAGGTATATCTTCTCTCAGAAGGACATGAACCTGAGATAGCGACATTGGCATGAGTTCCTCCAGAACTATGACTTTGAGATAGTCTATACTCTTGGAAGGGGGAATGTTTTAGCAGTTTCACTCAGTAGGAGATCTGGTATATAGCTGTTAGGTGAGGTGACAGAGAAGCTGACCGATTTGCTGATATCCTTTGTGGATCGAGATGGAGCATCTTTGATTCAGTCTCTTACAGTCACTCCCCAACTTCTTTAATGAGTTAGGGAGGCACAACATGGGGATACAGACTGCGAGGCTTGACATGCTCAGATAGTCATTAGGTAGCCACCTGATGGATTTTCAAAAGGTGGGGAGCACATCATCCTCTTTAGAGGAAGTACCATGATACCAGTGTTACTTCAGGAGGAAGTTTTGAGGGAGTTCCACACATACCTTCTATCGGTACATCTAGTAGTGGAAAAGATGTACCAAGACCTCCAACGACAACACTGGTGGCCGGGAATGATGAAAGCAGTACCAGAGTTTGTCTCTCAGTGTCTCACTTTCCAACAAGTGAATGTCGAGTATCAGGTACCAACAGGATTAGTTCAGCCTTTAGAGGTCCCAGAGTGGAAGTGGGTTGGGATATCCATGGACTTCATGATAGAAATTCCACATACATCTAGAGGTCATGACTCTATCTAGGTGATCGTCAGCCGACTCACCAAGATGGCCCACTTTCTACTAAACAGAGAGCAGGGTTCAATAGAGAGCTTGGGACGCCTCTATGTGTAGGAGATTGTGCGGCTACATGGAGTACCATCGACGATTGTCTCTAATTGTGATATATGTTTTACTTACCATCTACGGAGGGGTTGTATGAGTCTTTTAGGATGCAACTTCTTTTGAGCGCTGCCTTCCATCCTTAGACGGATGGCCAGACTGATCGGACCATTCAGACCCTCAAGTGCATGATGCGTGTTTGCATCCTCGACTTCGGTCACAGCTAGGAGGATCACTTTCTTTTGGTGGAGTTTTCATAAATCAAGAGCTATCACTCCACCATTGGGATGACACCTTTTGAGTCATTGTATGTGCGACCTTGCATATCACCTTTGTGTTGGACTGACCCAGGGGAGTCAACACTAGTGGGAACAGAGTGGCTACAAGCTTCCATAGAGAAGGTGCAGATCATCCAAGAGGGGATGAAGACTACACAGAGAAGGCAGAAGTCGTATGCCGACAGAAGACAGAGACCCCTCAAATTTAAGGATGGTGACCACATTTTTTTACGGGTCTCACCTCAACATGGTTTATAGAGATTTGGCTGAGGCGTAAAGTTATCTCTGAGATTCATCAAATCCTTTCAAGTCCTCAGTAGAGTTGGAAAGGTGGCTTACTACTTCACTCTTCCACCTCAATTACACTGGGAGAATGACATCTTCTACGTATCTTAGCTGAGGATATAAGTGCAAAACCCTTCCCACTTAATCGACCATAGAGAGTTGGACATCGACTACGGGGCGAATTTTATGGAGGTTCTAGTTGAGATTGAGGATCGACAGTATCAGGTCCTTTGTGGGTGATTTATACCTCTGGTACATGTTCCTTGGCAGCACAGGAACCTCCAGGAGAGCACATGTGATCATGAGGCTCAGATTCATGCTCAGTACCCCAAATTGTTCCCTTTGATTGAGTGGTGGATTATGGGGACGAAAATCCCTAAGTTGGGGAGAATGTAAAGGCCTGGAATTTCCATATATTTTTTAAATATATGAGAATATTAAACGTCTGCGAAAACTAACGGCACGTGATTCCGAGGCCCTATGTGACCGGAATGAATTTATAAACTTTTTTTAAGGTACGTTCAGTTAATGTATGAGTGGGTTTTTGTAACTTTTGAACTAGTGCTCAGAATTGAAATCCAAGGACACCATTTAACTTGTAATGCCATTATTTTTTTAAGGAGACCCTCACCTCGACCATAGTAGGTCGAGGGTAAAAGATAGTTTTTGGGGTTTTTTGTGGGAATGAAAAATAAAATAAAATAAACTTTTATTTTATTTCTAATAAACCTCCCATGTGAAGGCTATGGATGTGGGGACCACGAGGGGTTAAAACCTCCAAACTTGAATGCTCAGTGTTGGGGACCACCCGAGCTAGTAAAACCCCCAATTCAAATCTTGGTGGTGGGGACCACCCAAACCCCTCTTTATAGGAGAAAAACCTCTCAACTCCCTACATTAATTTACCAACTCTACTTTAATTAATTATTCGAAATATCCTTTAATTAATTTATCCAACCTATTTTGTGCCAATATTAAATTAAACAACATATTCTATTATTTGGGCTTCTTTTATTTTTGGAGGATTTGGGGGAGGATAACCTTTGGGAGGATTACTCTATCAAAAGAAAAACACGTTCTCCAATAAAGAAAATGATCCCAAAAAAATAAAACTCATGCCGATGAGAGATGTCTTCGATGACAACGAACCGATGATTTGGGAAACACCGACGTCACTGGCTTCACCCCTTCCAATGTCAATAAGCTATTAAGGTAGGAGTTTAGTTGTGTATGGTTATAAATTTCCATTTACATCCCTTCTAAAAATTACATGGATCAATTCTATAATTAGTTGATCTATGGATGTTTTCTTTTGTGGGTTTAGGAATAATCAATTGCCGGGGGTTGTAGAGTTTGACGTTCTTCATTCACGTTTTTGTTGAGACACTAACTACTACTCTAACATGGAGGGTTCAGGCCAAACAAACATGGCCCGACCCCTCCAATGTTGTTATTTTTGTTGTGTTCTTAATGACGGAGGATGACAGAAAATTATCCTCGTTGGGGCATGAGGATGGTAGCCGGCACCACCGTCTGTGGTGACGAAGGTGACCACACCGCCCTACAGCACTCGCACCACCGCAGTCTCCAACGCCAGTGGCCTCCGCTGCCCTGCGGTCTCCACCGCCTGTAGCCCCCACCACCCCACTGCCAACCCCACCCCATGGCCCCGCCGCACCGCCCCACGACCTTGCCACCAGTGGCCACCGCCGCCCCGCGGTCTCGTCGTACCGCCACGGCCTCTGTTTCCCATGACCTCCATCATCCCACATCACCTGCGGCCTCCACTGCCCCGCAAAACCCACGACCTCCGTGGCCCCGTGGCACCCATGACCTCCACCGCCTCGCGGCACCCGCGGCCTCCGTGGCCCCATGGCACCCGCGGTCTCCGCTGACCCGCGACACCCACAGCCTCTGCTGCCCCGCGGCACCCGCGGCCTCCACCGCCCCGTAGTACCCGCGGCCACCCATAGCCTTCGTGGCCCACGCATCCTTCGCACCACCCCTCGCCTCCTAGATCAGGCCGCCATAGTGGGCTGGGCTAGACCCAGTGTGTCAGGCTGGGTGGGTTCGACCGGGTCGGACCGGACCCAGACCCACTTCGACCCATTTAAAAACTTTTGGCCATAACATTGCCACCGGATTTCCGTCTGACGAACCTTCTATGGAACTATAAACCTTGGAGCGAGACATTACATTTGGTATATTCCACAGAAGTTTTGGTTAAAGTTAGGTAACAGTCTTGTTAGATCGAGCACGAATCCAACTGGGCCCTCGGGACAAAAAGACTAATAACTTACAGACCGGACGTCCGATAGATGCACCGTCTATTTCATTGAGACCCCATGACATGACATACCATTGGGATACTTTTTCTTCAGACTTCGAGGTAGTTGGAGTACCGACTAGTGGATTGAGAAGCAGATCCTCTCAGAGACGAGCAAGCTTCGTGCGGGAACCCAGTAGCTGGTTGTGACTTGAGGAAGAGATCCTTCATGGGTCTATGATTGAGGGTCCCACGTAGAACCGCTCTAGGATTCCATGTGGGACTACCCGAGCGATCCACTATGGGTCATCACCTAGAGATCCTATGTGGGTCAGCACCTAGCGATCCTGTGTGGGTCAGCACCGAGCGATCATGTGTGGGTCAACACCTAGAGATCCTCTGTGGGTCTGATAATGATTAGCGATCCTTCATGGGTTTGCCTCTTAACAGATTATGATGATTCAGTAGTTACATCTAATCATCTCTACTACTATACTTAAGTGATACCTGGTGTGAGATGAGTTCATACATGTGTGGTACTTTTCTTCGTTGTAATACCATGGTGGTATTATTCTGTTTAGCATATCTATGTGGTACTTTCCTTCATGGAATTCCTTCCTTTGTGGAACATTTGAGATTTGGGCTTTGAGTTTGACTCTGGGTTTTACTCATGATTGAGATGGGTATATTTGATAACTTAGGTATATGTATGGGAATATACCTAAGTAGGTTTATCAATTGATTTCATACTGTGTGGTTTATCCTTGGTGGATTTTTTTAGACCTTGAGGTTATCAGGGTCCCTACTGAGTATCGTTATACTCGCCGCTGCACATGCTATGCCTGCACCCTGTTCGGTTTGCTGTAGACAACGGACATCACTGACCAAGGACGAGAGTTCCATGACTTGAGGTATGTCGGAGGTAGAACTTAGAAGAGGCGTACCATAGATATGACTGTACGAGATCTGCACCTACCCTTCAGGTAGGATCCTTGGCGGGTGATCACTGGAGCTATTTCAGTTTACTTGTACTTTCAGTTTCTTGTACTTTCCAGTTGGGCTTGTATTCTGGCCCCTTTTATTTACTATATTCACTCTGTCTACTATTCAGTTTACTTCAGTCTGTATCTTGTTGTGTGCTTGGTTTCATGTGTTTACAAGTTATAAAGGAAATGCCTTCCCAGTTTTAGGGAATATGCCTTTGGTACTAGTAGCCAGCCCATAGCCTATGGAAGGCGGGATTGGGGTAGTCACAACACGGGCCCTAGGGGATGGGTCGTGATAGGAGTACACAATTCATTATAAGGTGAGGGTGGAGAATTTAAAATCCTAATATTTTAAAATTAACCACTATTTTCATTATCATACAAGATATGTTGGATCGATCTTAAACAAATGACTACTAATTATTATTTAAATGTGATAGTTATCACCTATCCATTGGAATGGTTGGAATGAAAGAGATTAAATATCTTATTTAAATATATTTTACACATTTTTATTAAATTATTTCATTCATTACCAATTAATTATAAATAAAAATAATAAACAATGGAATATAAAGGATGAGTTTTTATAAAAAATTATTTTTATGCCCATAATGGCATTTTATATTAGTAAATTAAATTAATAACTATCAGTGAAATATATTATTGAAATTTATATGTTATATATTGAATAAAATGTTTTTAAATTAATATAATAAGTTTGATAGGCTTAATATAAGAATAAATCTATTTCTAATCATAAAAAGCTCTATTTTTCTAAAAGGGAATTTTGTGTCCTTTTGATTGTGCACATATTTTAAAACTAAATTTTAAAAAATTTATAAATTTTATTCTAAAAAAAACCATTACTTATGAAATAATAATATTAAAGTTTTATTATACTGAATCTATGGTATTTTTCTAAGAAGTTTCATTTTTTTGATGAAGAGTGAAAAATACAAAATTTTAATTGAAAAGTGACTTTTTGAATAAATAATTTATAAAGATAAGTAATATTCTAAATTTTATTTAAAGTAATATAATATTAATTATAAATATCTTAATCCAATTTTTTCATTAGAATATTTTTCATGTTAAATTTAGATATAAATAAATTTCAAATTTTTTAACATTTTCACTTTAAAAACCCACTTTCTCATATCGTTTGTGGGAATAATTTTAAATTAAAATTTCCTAATTAGGTAACGTAAAATTTGTAAAATGGATTAATTATTTTGAATCCTAAGGTACAGAATAGGGTTTAAGAAATTTTTTTTTATTCATAAAAAATTTACCATGGGAAAAAATTATTTACCACAATATATGTAAAATAATGAAATATGCTAAAGTTAAAAGGTAAAAGATTAAAATAACAAAAAATACAACATTAAATGGATGTTTGATGTGTTTATAGACCATAAAAAGCCATCAAATTATTAATTATCAATCTAATTAGCTGTAATTATTTCCACCCAAATGAGGCAGGCTTTAATTATAAAATAATCATTATTTGACAACTAAAACCCCCTTCTCATGTATAAATACCACTCATGACCACCCCATTTCTGATAATAAGAATTTTAGATCCTAAAATATATTCCAAAAAATATCCTCATCACTTTCCCCAAATCCATGTACTGATGGTTTCACCAGAGGACCAAATCTATGGTCCTCAATGGGTCCTTCAAGGAGGTGATATTCTAGATGTAATCTTTTCAATGAACCTCACTTAATTTCTTTTCTTCTTCTACTTCATTCTCACCTCCTTAATTCATAAAGTACTGAAAAATATAGAATAATTTATATACTATAGTTTATGTTTTGAATGTAACATCTCAAATACATTTAATTTCTAATATTCTCTTATTCAAAGAAACAAAACTATTGTTGAAATTATGACGACTTACATCTCTATGAAAAATGAATTTCTTCATATTCCATTACAGCCTTCATAGCTGGTAATAAAAGTATAATTATAGATAAATAATATTGAAATAAGAGTATTATAACCTATTTCAAATTTTATAACTAATATATACACACAATATTAATTAATATTAAACTAGATGAAGGTTCTTAGAAGAAACTGCAAAAATAAACTAAACATCTATCATTAACATATTATCAAATTAATTATCATCATAAAATAAAGAAAAATGGTATATGCGACCATTAAAACTTTTTTAATTTCATTCATACTATTTCAATCCACTTATAGAGTTTTAATCCCTTTTTAAATTAACATCCATAAATATACACAAATTAACCAATCATTAAACCATAAAACAAACACACTTGAAACCATGGAAATAATTTTATTAATTAATGGGTCATAATATGTTATAAAATCATCAAATAAGGTATTATAAATATTAATATAGGTATATAATGAGTTATTAAAATTATTTAAACCATTTTATATGTGGTTAAAGTATGCAAAAATAAAGGGATGTAAGATGTTAGAGTTTCTCTTATCACATTTTTACTTATGTAATATATATGCCTTATTCATTGCTAATTTCTTCTGTGTGGTGTATATAATTCCCTCTGATATATCATTTAATTAATCTCATTATCTTAATGGAATTAATTTTTTAATTTAATAATTAATACATTTATGGTGCATACGATTCGACTGATTATAAATTGTAAAGGAATTCATAACCCAATTTCCATTCTTTGGGTTAAACATCTACTTCATGATTTTTTCATGATAAGATTCAGTTAGAATTGAATTTTAAATATCTTAATATGTATATAATTTTTTTTATTTTGATTTATAGTGGATAAAAAAAACTCAATTCATTTGATTGACATACACTTCAATGATAAGATATTTGTAAAGTACCATCTTTAAAAAATCCTTTTTAAGGATCTTTTTTCAAAAAGAATATTTTGGTTACATATATGTCGTGATTAGAATCACCCAATATCATGTCTCTTTAATATTTTTAATCATACCTCAAAATTTTATATGGTAATGTTCAATTAAAATATTTTCCATTGTACTTACATCGTTTTTCAAAATGAGTGATTTCAAAATTAAAAGTTCATTTTCTTCAAAAAGATATTTTATGATGCAATATTTCTTCAATTATGTTTTCTTATGGTTATTGGGAATTATCTATAATGATGGATGGTTTAATTAAAAACCAATTATGGGTGGTTTTGTGATAAACCAAGGATGGGTAGTTACATTATAACCTCAAATACATTGGGTACTTGAGATATGGAAGTTGACCATAATGGTGGTTCCATTTATAAGAAGCTTTGAACCCCATTATAAATCCTGGGCGAGCTTGATATAGATTATAAAAATGGTTGACCCCCATAATAACTCATTTAAAATGGGAGTTTCCAATATATATTATACAAAGTATTGAACCCCATTATAGCTCATAGGTGATCCCGATATAGCTTATACAAAGGGTTGAGCCACATTATAGCTCATTCGTGGGGCCAATATAGCATATAGGAATAGTAAGACCCCTTATATCTCTCTAATATAATGGGTATTTATTATAATGGATAATATCCATAAGTTTATTCTATTTAAAGAGGATTTTGAAAGGGTTTTATTAATGTGATTCTCTATGTTTCCAAAAGGGTTTTATTTTTAATTCTTTGGGTTTTAATGATTTTATTAGAGCTAAAAGTTTGTGTGTTTTCACAAGAGAATGATTTATTTCTATATCTCAATGAACTTTGTGATAAAGGTAAATATTACATGGATTTTTATGTTTTTCATTATACTAATGGTTTTCTTTCTTTTGAGTCCCTTAAAAAGATTTTATGACCATCACATGTTTTTAAATGTTTTTCATAGGTTAAAGGATGAGTATATTAGAGAATGAGGACAAGATGAAAATTGTGAAGATATGTCATGAAAAGAAAACATGTTTTATTTTAATATGAGTTCCTTTGGTGAAAAAATGGATACTGAGTATAAGTGTCCATTTTTAATGTATTGGTTTACTTTGTAAGAGTTTTTCCTAATTTTATTAAAATATCATCCTTAAAGATCACTAAGAAAATAATGTGATTTCTTGTATTTAAATAACTAGAATGTGTATTATTTAAGGAAGAGTAATTGCACTTTTCCATTTCATTATACTCTTACAAGAAAACTATATGACATAAAGACTATATCCCATATTCATTACATTCTATATGACATGTAAAGTCATATTAAATTAATTACTTTTAAATAAAGTCATGTGAAATAAATTCTTATGGACAAAATAAAGTCTAATGACTTTTCACTTTGTGAAAATTTCTGGAATCTAGCAGATGGTTTCACTTCATCCCATCTATATTAATTCATTTTAAAAATGAGATAAAGAGTCAAAGGTCATGGGAGGATTTAATGGTGATTAGAATTTTTCTTCACATGGGAATTAATTTCAGACAACGCAATCATGCACATAAATATATATTTTTTATTTCTACAACAATTACCCAATTATTTAAAAAGTTTTCTATGTGCAAAAAGTTTCCCCAAGAGTGATTTGAAGTATGGAATCATTTTAAAATAAATTTTCAACTATTTATTGATATATATAAGAACCATTAACTAAACTAAGAGATACACTTGATAGATCATATGGGCTAAATGATTCATATAGACTGCTACAATTTTGGAAAATCATTAAAAAGAGAGAGTGAATAGAAAGAGAATTTGAGTTAATTTATCTATGCATGGATAAAATACCTAGTAGTTGTGGAAGTGGTAACACAGGGTCACTTACATTCATAATTTTTGAGATTTATTATATCTTTGTGAATTATTTATAAAAATATTTTTTTAAAAGAAGAGAGTCATTTTATTTATTGAATGCACTTTCTTCAATTTTATTTCAAATGGATGTCCAAATATATGATTTAAAGTTATTGGTTTCACTATTTTATGTTTTGTTTGGTGAGTTATTTTATTTTTTTTATAGTGATTGCAATTAGGTTTCACTGATTTATCTTCTCTAATTTATTGGATAAATATTATAGGAGGGAAAACAATAATATTTAGGTTTGGTATGATGTCAAAATATATTTAGGTGAATAATTTTAGGTCTTGAAGTGTACAATGGGAAATTAAATTAAATAATATATTTATATAAGGTAGAGGATAGTGTTAAAAGTGTAAAAAATATTGATTCCTAGTATTTCATTTTTTTCAATGGTGTGTCAATATGTGTTTTGTGAGTTGAATATGAAGTGGTGATGCTTGGAAAATTTTATGGATTCATATAATGTCATTTGATTTCATTGCTGAGAAGTTATTATATTTAATTATGAAATTTGTTTAACCATTGTTAATATCAAATACATATCTCAATTTCTCAAGGATATGTGCACATTTTTTTCAACAACTAAAAGGTGAAGATGATTTGAGGATGAAGATATTTATAATTTATATTCCAAAATGATAATAAGTGGTGAAATATAAAAAAAAAGATTATAAGTTTTGAGATTATAGTTTTTAATTTTTATTTTATATGGAATATTTCACATAGACATTTTCTAAGTGTTAAGGAAAAAATTTTCCAACATTAAAATCCGAAAGGGTCATCTCATTAAACTTTTATATTGGAGAAATATAAACAACAAGGGGGATAAAAATCAAGAATCCCACACAATAATATTCAGAGTGCATAACACCCACTAGGATTGTGAAAGATCACGGTGAATACATAATTCACGTGGGGTGTGTATGGTGGTGTGGGCAAGGGGGGAAGTGGTGCGGACCGCCCCATGTGGTGTGTGCATGTGTTCGGGTGCCGAACCTAGTTCCAACTTGAGGGTGGTGTGGCAATTATTTATTTTAAAGGATTTATCATATCATGAACAAAGTGATGTGGGATAATGGAGAAAAGGCACTATTATTCCATTTTAAAATATATGAAAATAACATTGGCCATCCAATCAATTTAATATAGGCCTTCTGAGTGTGTATGATTCCATAATCAATATATTCTACACTTATGGGCTCCCCAAAACTATTGGATTTAGAATTTAATGATCCTGATTGAACTCAACTTCCATGATCAAGCCAATCTTTATATTTCTACATGATCTAGATATCAATAGGAAGAATAAGAGTTTCTATGCTTGTAATATTAATCATTCCAAAATGTAGTTTTTTCAATGGTTTATCTCGGGATAAATGAATTAAAAATTTTCAGAAATATATTTTCAGGAAAGATAGGTTTGATTTTTTAATGCATCATAAAATATCGCTGTGAGGGGATGTTGATAATGAAGGCAAATAAATAATTATTTTCATAATCATAGAATAAGGAAACCCACAATTTCATATTTAAATGTTGATATATTTGGTGTTTTTAAAATCCATGAAATGAAATATTTTGTGGGATCCCTAAAACAATATAAATTTTTTTATAAATGTGATGAAAAATAATCTATATAAATTGAGTTAGGGATGCATATGTTTGATACTTCTGCCTGATAAAGATAGCTTTACTTTTTTAGAAAAATAAATACAATGTGAAGTCTTGTTTCACAAAGAAGATGTTTCTTTGAATCTCCTATATTGTGAGAAGAATAAATACCATCCATATGCCTCATTTTTTCGGAAGAATTAGAGGATCATGCTTCCAAAAAACACAATTATGTGAAGTTTATCCCATGTTTAATGAAAATCATTTTCTATGTGAAGGAGAAGGATATACCACACTAACATTTTCATTACTTGAGATATTCTGAAAATAACTCTTATTGCATGAATAATAACTTAATATAAACAACCATTTGTGTTTTTTGTAAAAAAGTTGTTTCATTTCCTAGAGGAGACTGTAATTAGCCCAACTATAATAGTCCATGAATTATTTCATTCATATGTGTATATAAAAGTAATTAAGATACCCAAAACTGAATATTGACAAGCATCTAATACTAATAAGGATAATTAAATAGATATGTTATAGGGTTTATATGTTTTTAGAGGCTATAAAATTTATTCTATATTTATAATGTGATCTTTAGATAATTAAAAATCACATATGGTTGTTTATTTGAGTTATGAAAGTTTTATCTCGTATAAAATAATATTGGAAAAATTGTGTACATCGCTTTTTCAAATTCATTAATGTTTAGAATTAATCAGACTATAGAAAGAATTTATATAGCATTATTGTAACAATGAAAAAAAATCTTACACAACTGATCATAAATATTTTAGAAAGAACAGCTAATCTAATTCATCAAGTGAAAATGATATTGAAGTGTACGTGTTTTAGATAGATCCAAAAATCTCATGGAGGAAGAAAATCATCCATAAGGATGAACATCAATATAACCATGGACTGGACCTAAATATGGGAATAAGTCATTAAGTTGGCGATGAAAGTAAGAATTATCTTCGTTGGAGATGGGAGTATCAGAATTATTTCAGTTAGAGATAGAAGTAGTATAAGTCTCTCATTTAGGGCTGGGAGTAGGAGAAGTATTTTAGTTGGAGCTAAAAGTATATGAATTATCTAAGTTGGATATAAAAGTAGGATAAGTATTTTAGTTGGTTCTATAAGTGTATGAAATCACTTGTTTTATTGTGAAGAATCTGTAATTATAGGGAATAACTAGTTTTTGTAAGGAGTATGCTATTGAGGAACTGTGAAAATATTATATGCTACTCTCTACATTATCACAACTACACATGGGGTGAGATTGAGATATAATATTTTATTGATTTATAACCTTAGCATGTTTGAGAGGTTGAATTGGAATGAATAGGAATTCATAAAAACAAACCACTGATTCACCCCCTTTCAGTGGTCAATCCACCCAAATGATCTATAAGTGGTATCAGATCATGGTTACCTATAAAGATATTATAAGTATTATGAGAAATGGATAATAATAACTCTATCAACCATTAATGTGTTACCACATTTTATGGGAATAATTATCACACTTGGTGGAATAAGATTTTACCTTATATCTAATCACTCACATTGGAACTGAGATATGATATAGTATTCTGTTTCTCACCCATTTTTAATGATTCTTCTATGACACAAGTTGATAAGAGAAATATTGAGTTAGTTTGAAAGGCTCAAAATTCCATCCCTATGTCTCTATCATATAAGGTCTAAAAAAGGTCATTGTTGTCTTAACTACTAAGGTGGTATTAGAAAAATTGATAATTTTTAATGAAGGTGATTTCAAAGTCAATGAATCCAAACTATATGTTTGGTGGAGAAAGTTTAAGGTCCTCAAAATTATTAATGAATAAAATTTTGATGGATTTTACAATAGAGTGAATGAGATAGTCAGTAATATTCAAGTATTTGGTGAGAATATGGATGAGTCAACAATTTTTAGAAAACAAATATAAAATTTCTTAGATCATTTTGATTCAAAGATCACATACCTTGAAGAAAGAGATTATTTTCTATTAATTAACTACACAATATTTTCATAAATTATGAGTTAAAGAAAATTAAATCTTTCAATATGAAAGGAAAAATTGAAATGTATTTTCAATCCATTAGAAAGGGAAAATACAGATAAGAAATGGATGAAGAATCATAATATTTAGATTGTGATGAGGATGTTTATGACTTCAATCAAATTATTTATATTATATAAAAAAATTAAAGCGGAAGGGAAATATTAATCAACCACTAATGTGTTACAACTATGGTGACTCTAGTAATTTTACCAAAATATTTCAATGAAGGAACATTGATGAGTCAGAAGTAGAATCATATGATGAGAGACCTCACAAACTCAAATTAGGTAAGAATAAAATAAAATATTTCCACAGCATGAAGATAAATTTTATGAGAAATTGTAATTAGGATTCATCATAAATGTTTTTCTTTATATAATTAATTTTTTTGTTTTTCATGTAAATAAGGGAACTAATTCATCTTGTTCTAGTAATGATGGAGAATAAGAATCATAACTTAGGTGAGAGAAAGATATAAAATTATAATTTTTCATGGGAAAGATACAATTCCTCATGAAAAAAATGAAGTTGAATGAGAAGTAAAATAAAATTTTTTTTATGAGAAGGTATATTTAATAAATAAGGAATTATCCAATTTACATGATATCAAGAAGAAACATATTAGAGAAAATGAAAAAAAATATTATCTCATATCTTACAAAAGAACTGGTGATAATGGAATAAGAGATGGATGAGACACAATATATATATCTCATAGAACAATATTAGCTGAACAAGGCCTGATAAGTATTCACTAGGGATACAAATATTAGTGTAGAATCTTATCAGACTAATGAGAATATTAGTTTATGTGAATACGAAAAATATGCACTAAATCAATTTCAAAATAGAGATGTTTTTTAACTTTGGAGATATAAGAAACAAAATTTAGAGGAAATATTCCACATCAAGGTAAGAGAAGAATATACAAAGGAGGCTAAAACCCCTAAGAAAAGTGAAGCTTGTTTAAAAATAGTAGAATAAACAAATTTGGATAGATATGGAACTAGTATGTATGAAATAATTTCTATGATTTCTAATAGTGTTATGGTAAGAATGAAAAAAATTATATTCTTGATGGTTTAATATGTATTTACCAAGAAAGGGTAAATAACCAAGGGAGTGTTTCAGCGAGAATATGATGAAAAACTCTTCGATAAAAATACATGAAAAAGATATATATCATAACTATGTATAAAAAAATTTTATATTCCAAAAGAAGTTTGTGGATGATATAGTGTAGAAGGTTACAAGGCTATGGTATACATGAAATCGTTATAAGAATTGGTTACCTATAAAATGAAAGGAAATAGGTTTTAAAATAAAAGGATGAAAATACTTCTAATGATTATATGAATATCAATAATATTATGAAAGGATTTCTAGTTGTTTATCCAAATCAATTGAAATTGAACAAAAAAATATAATATGATAAATTACTTGTTTATGATAAATAAAAAAACTTTTTTAGAATGTAAGGTGAAATTTTATGAGAAGTTATACACAATTGGAAACTTTAAAGAACATAATACTAAGGTGGAAATTTTTCTTCTAGAAAAAGAAATTGTTCAAGGGAATAAAAAATATAGTCAAATAGATGAAACTCATAACATAAAAAAACTCTAGATAAATATTCCTAAAATTGTATTTGGAGAAAATAATGTCTCAAATTTAGAGGAAGATATTATTCTATTAGTTTTTTTTAAAATCTTCCAGTTCTTATTTCTTATTATTTTATGTTTTTTAATTTTACATTTTGGGAATTTAAGAACATTTTTGAGGCTGTAAATTTGGGAAAACATAAAGATAGAGTAATTCATGTATTATACTAAATTAACTAAAATTAAATAAAGAGTGAATCCATTAAGTGTGATAAACCTTTATAATCATCTTTTATTTTAATAAATTCATGTGAATTTGTAAATTCTGTATAGATTTTAAACCTGATTGTTTAGGTATAAAAATCACACTTTCAAACCACATTTTTAATTTTTTTTAATAATATAAATGAAGCGGGGAGTTATTGTTTGATTAAAGGATGAGATAAAGGGGAAGATATTGTTTTCTCACTTGAAATTTCTGATGTGTTTATTACAGTTTATACAAGATCATGTATTTATTGTCCTAACAACCCCCATTATGAGAAATAAGAAAATCTAAGAATAATATAACATTCATGGTAGTTTATGGTTAATATAGAAAAATGTGGTTGTATCTCTCTTGTTTTATAAACCATGTTCTCCCTTGTATACATATAGCAGACCAACTAAAATCACATTTTTAAGAGAACTATGTGGTATTATCCTTCCCATTGAAAAGGTGGAAGAAAATAATAGTGCATTAAATAATGGAATAAGATATGTTAAAACCCCCACTTATCCTTTTAATTTGATTTTAAATAAGGGGGAGAATAATTTTAGCACACATATTTAATTTTAAAATTGTAATTAGATAGTGACAATAAATATTAAGTTGTATATTATTGATCACAAGTGTTTCATTTATTTTAAATGATGTGTTAATATATTCTTAGTTAGTTAGAGATGAAGTGGAAATTCTTGTAGAAATTTTATTGATTTATATAATGGCATTGGAAGTAATTATTGAGAAATTACCCTGGTTAATTGTGATGTTGGTTGTACCATTCCTAGTCAAAAATACAGGTGATAATTTCACTAGTAAATGTTCTCATTGTTTATAACATTTTAATTTTGAAGATGATTTAAGGATTTAGGGATTCGGAATTTATATTCCAAAATGAGAAGAAGATGTGGAATTTAAAAAAGGGATACTGGAAGTATCTAGATTATGATTTGGAATTTGTATTTTATATAAAAAACTTCACATTTCCTAAGTGTTGAGAAAAAACATGGCCCACTAAAAAATCCCCAAGGGATCTCTAGTAAACCATTTATATTGGACCAATATTAAACACAGGGGATAACCATCCCAAACAACCTTCATGGTGGTAGTGAAAGTGCATGATTCCCATAAAAAGAGCACATGAGAATTGTGGACACATTAAAACCCCAGGGTGTGCAAGGTGGAATAGGAATGAGGGAAATCAATGTGACCCACCCCATGTGGTGTGTGAATTCGTGTCTGGGTGTCGACCTAGGTTCTGGCTCAAAAGTGAACTGGGATATATTGATTTATAAAGGATCACTCAATTGAATCATAGAGTGACATGGGTCAATGGAGTAAGGATACTATTAATCCATTTTAAAATATACATATAGAACACTAAGTACCTAATACATTCGATCTGGACCATCTGAATAATGTCGACATCATATTAAACATCCACTACACATACAAGATCATTAAAATTACTTGTTTGACTAACTGATGAGCTTGATAAAACATGAATATACAGAGATCATTCCTAGATTGACATTATTTAATGATCTAGATCTTGAGAATAAGAACATAAGTATCCATGCATGAGATATTTAACTTTCATGGAAATGGTTATTTCAAAGGTTGTGCTTATTTTAAATGTAATATAAAGTTGTAGAAGGATATTTTCATTCATGGATGGGTTTGATCTTTGTGTGCATGTGAGAATATCAGTATGAGGGGAAGATGATCATTAAAGAAGTGACAAAATTATTTTCTATGTCAAAGAATAAATAAAACTATTATTCAATATTTAAATTCCAAGAGCTTTGGTGTTTATAAATACTATGAGATGACATATTTCGAAGGATACTTGACATGGAATAAAAATTAAAATAAATTCCATTCAATATAATATATATGAATATAGATAGTGATGATATTGTTTTCTACTACTACTTGATAAAGATATCACCGATTTTCTAGAGAAAAATATCCACCATGAAGCCTTGTTTTGTGAGGAACATGTTTTTATAAAGACCATTTCATGTATGAAAATAAAATACCTTATGTGAACCTCATTTGTTCTAAATAATTACAGGATCCAACTTCTATGAACAATATTATGTAAAGATTATCCTAATATAGATGAAAATCCTTGGCAACATGAATAAGAATGATATCATGAACTCACATTTTAATAACCTGATATATTCCATAATGTGATATTGTTACATGATGAATAACCTGAGATCAACATCTTTTTGTGTTTATGCAAAGAACAAGTGGCATTGTATGATATTCTCACATAAAGTAGAGTTCAATTGGAATAAGGAAAATATTTCATGTATTCTTTCATGAATACATTAATATATAATAAATTTATATGCCCAAAATAACATATTGAGAATAATATAAAAAAATAAGGATAATTAAATAGATATGTTCTAGGGTGTATAATGTTGATGAGTCCATGAAATGTATTGTACATGTATAAAGAGATCTTGAGATAATATTGATTTCAAAAGGGAAACTTATTTGAGTATTTAAAGTTTTATCTTGTATAAATTAATATTGTAATTTTTTTAATCACATTCTCACATTAATTATAGAAGTGACTTCATCCTACATAAGGAGTAATCTATAGAGAATTATTGTTATGATTCACATGATCTTACACATCCGATAATAAATACTTGAGAAAGAACTTAAATTCCAATTTATCATGTGCAAAGGTTATTAAAGTTTACATGATCTAGTCAGATCCATCAAGATCATGGAGTATGTAAATCAACTATAAGGTTGAAGGTATTTCTAACTATGGTTCAACCTTATATAAGGGAATAATTATTTCAGTTGGTGTTTAAAATAAGAATTCTGTCAATTAATAATCATACTTTTCAGAAAATTGGTAGAATTTGTTTCTTTAAAGTAATTTTTCATCTTCTGGGATAGATGATCCATTTCATCCCTGTTGTATGATTAATTATTTATTACTTTTATGGTGATTTTCTTTTTCTTCTTAATTTATTTGGATTCCTTTTCTTCATGTCTCTTAATTGTGGTATTAGAGGTAATGAGAGATCTAGTTAGGACCTCAATAGAAATTTTAATTATATACATCATATAAACCCTTGGGATTTTATGATATATTTCTATTTAAATAAATTGAATTTATTTGATAGCTTTATTTACCCACAACACCTAGTTTAAATGAGCCACAATATATTAAAGAAAAATTATTATTTAATGCAGAACTTATCAAATATTCATTACATTGGATAGTATTAATAAGAATAACTATACTATGAAAATTATTATTTAAAAATATATATAATGAAATAATAGGTTATCAATTTATTTTAAATTAATATAATATATTTTTAAGGTAAATAGAGATGATATCAAAAAAATAATTTTTATACGCATAATATTTTTTATCTTAATAAATTATATTAATATATGTTGATGAATTATTTTAATGAAATTTATAGATTATATATTCAATAAAAATGGTTTCACATTCTTTTAAAAAAAATTACTAGTCATAGAATAATAATAAGTCCAATTTTAGATTAAAAATGAATTAAAAAACCTATTCATTGTGTTTTGTGAACATATTTTAAAATTAATTTTACCCCATATAGAAATTTAATATTTAAAAATATATTCCATATTTTTAATAAAATTAATTTATATAATGTAATAGGCCAACTAAATTTTTATTCATAATGAATAGTAAAATAGTACAATTTTATTGCCACGACTGGTGTATAAAAGGGTTTATCAGGGGGAGGGTTTAAACTAGGAGTTAAGTTATAAAATATCAAAAAATAGTGGCTATATTTTATTGGTTTAGGTTATTTAAAACTAATCTTTATTATCTTCAAAGCTTGGATATTTTGGATCCACTAGATTTTTGGAGTTAGTTCCCTAGAACTAACTTTTATGTACCTTATGGTTACATGTATTCATTATTTTTAATATTAATAATGTTTCTTACCATATAATTATTATTAATATACATTAAATAGTATATGATAATGGCCTAATAATATATTTCAAATTGAAAGGTCATAATAGTTCCTCTCTATGATGAGAACCTGGAGGTTCCATGACATTATTCGTGAATAAATATAATAACCATGCTCTTTATTTCACATTTAAATATGATTAACTACATACAATTGCACTTAATACCACTTTGAATATTGAGTGTTATATTATATTTGGGGTTTAGGAACCGTACATAACAACTGAAAACATGAAATACAACAACATCTTTATTGAAAACTTCTTTGACTTGACCATAACATTCCTTCAAACATAACATTACATGGGATAACCTCAAGACATACATAAGAAAGGGGTGATCTATAAATCCTAGTAAGGGAATAAACATGGAATAACATGAGAACAAAAATACAAGTTATACAAGTCATATGAATAAGTAATAAAGGAACACTAATAATAAGGAATGCTATATCATGATAATCATAACATGGGAAATGTGGAAAAAACATAAAACACTGCATCATAAACATAAGTCAAAGCTAAATCCCCAATAATTTGTTTTGGAAAAAATTAAAATAAATGAATCCAGTAAAATACTTTCACAAAATGAGGTATCATGATACTAAACATTGCCCAATGAATTAGAGCGCTATCAGGGCCCACCCTTCACAAACATTTCCATCTCATGCTTAAGTGTGCCACATAGATTATATAACATGGATTAATTCAACATAATAACTTTATTAAATGATCTATAAATGTGTAATAAATACATGTAAGTACTCAATCATCTTTATTATGTTTATCAAGGTGAATACCCTTGATATATAAATGATTAAGGTATTCACTAAACAATTATTTTGGCATGGTAAATCATGGTTCAATTTTGGCAGCATAACGATGTTATATAGAAATTCATAAAATGGGTTGATGAGATATAAAATATTATCCCATAAAAAATAAATGAAATTTAAAGTACGACTAATATTTAATAACATATCCCAACATAGGAAAAAGTAAATTATAATACATAACATAAAAGGGATGCTTAATAAAGGAGATAGGTGGAGGATCCGTTACAGAATTTCAGCATAGTAAGAGGTGTACATAAAGGATCGTATAGGGTGTTAATGGGAGTTAAAGGTAGATACCATCCTTTATAAATCAATTGGATAGTAATGGTATCATGGAATATCATATCCCAACATATTATAATGTAACTTAAGAATCATAATATAAAAGAAGTGATTGAATGGAACGGTGAAGAGAGAAATCACTTACTTAGAAGTGTGGCTCCAAAGGTAGGGGAGAGGCTTATTAAAAGATTTAGGATGCATATTAAGGACTATATAGATTAGATATCATAGTTTGGATGAGCTACAAGGAGTTTGAGTGAAGATAAATGTGATCTTTTTGGGTTTATATAGGAAAAGCGGGGTATTTCTTTATTATTTTGGTTTTTGACACTTCATAATAAAATATTCAAAATCAAAAACCATCCCATGGTTTTTATCCTAGGTTTCTATAAAGTGGAGTGTATTACATTATGTTATATGTCCAATTTATGAACATATTAAAATATTTTCCTTTCTTATGTGGAGGTGAGTCACACTCTTAAGGAAATGGTTTTAAAATCCCAAAATATATTATAAGTCTTGGTGGTTTCACTAGTGATTTATAAAATAAATAAAATAAACTAAAAATTACATTATTTTAAAGTAAAATCTTATATTTGACCTAGGACACCTTTAACAGTATTTCTTACATCACTATTGGACCATTATGATCCTATAAAACACATTATGTATTTATACGGTATTTAATTTTTACCCAAAGATTTGACACTCAGAAAATTATCAAAAATTAACCATTGGATAATTTTGATGTCCAGATTCCAAAAATAATATTCATTTTTTTCTAAATAATTTTATAAATATGTTAAATTTAACTTTTAATATAAAAACTGACATTTATTCAAAATTGACATTTTTTGATAAAATAGTTTTCAAATATAATAACAATTACTTCTAAATTCATAAAACTTATATGATCAATTATAATTTTAAAAAATTTGATTAATAAATATATTTTATTCAAATTTTATTTATTCAAGAATAAATTAATCCAAAAAAATTGATTACTTAATTAAATTAGAATATTAACCAAAAATACAACTTGTTCTTTAAAAATCATTTATAAAGTAACAATAATAGGAAGGGAAATATACTCATTATTATATACAAAATATTGTATATAATATTTTTTCTAGGGTATTTAAAGAAATAAATTTTTTATATTTTCAAACGCCCTAAGAGTAAGGTGTGCATTGGTGGGCATTCTGGGGTCGTTTGGTGGACATAGTTTGGGCCATGATCTTGATGATATTAAACTTCTCCCACAAATTATTTCACTCATGTTTACATTTTTGGATCTTGCATTGTTCCTTGTCTTGGGAAAATCCTAGAAATGTTATCTCCATCAGAATCCCCGATAAATGGGCTTCATGGTGTAAGATCCTACCGGTTGAGACCATCACTTCCTTTGTCTGTGTCAAAAGGATTTTTTAAAACCCTGTATTTATACTTGTCATGTGATCATTATTCAATGACCATATTATCAATGGTAATGGAAATTAATAGTCATTTAAAATATTATTGGATATAATAAAATAAGGGTATGTGTTTTCTATAACCATAAGACATTAGATAAAGTCGAAATAAAGAGAATTTTATTCATAAATTTTTGGGTCGTTACAAAAAATGTTATATTATTAGATGATATTATATAAAGAGACAAGTAAGTTATAGGATATTAGTTTTATGAGGTTCATAAGACATTGAGACAGAACTTATTAAAATTGCATTCCATGGTATTCTCTAAGAAATTAGGTTATTTGAGTGAACCTTCCAGTAGGAAGTACATATTTTATGTTTCGTTGGATGTTTCTATCTCTGAATGTGTGTATTGATCCTTAGACATTAATATTAACATTAATGAATATAATGAGTTTTTTACATTGATGTATAGATGACATAATTCATTATAAATATTCTCATAATGAAGTAGGATTCATAGGGTGCATCATGAGTGATATTTCCCTAATAAATAATATGAGAAAGTATTTACACCTTCTATCCCATGACAGAAGTTTATATCTTAGGCCCGTTAATTTGAATGGAGTTACAAGGATAAATCCCTGTACATAATGTTCTATGGGAATGTTCATTTCTAGAAATTTAAAGAAATATACCTTAAGAATCTAAGTTTATGTCACCACTATGAAACTTACTTGTTTAGAGATATCACAAAAAATAGATTGTATTACATAGTATGAGTTCATAGGATGTTATATAAAATTTCAAAATAAACTTATTTCTTTATGGATGAAATGGAATGTTGTTAGATTCCAAAAATGGACATTATGAAGTTCTGCTTAATTCCACTGAGAAAGAGGCATAGAGGGTCACATACTAAGTTTATACACAATATCAGTTAAATTAAATGTTTAATTTAACTAGTTAGAATAAATATGATTCCTATTTTAGGGTTTAATATTAATTCAAGATTAATTGATCGCTAAGATTTAATCACAAGTTATTCAAAATAATAAATGAGTTAAATAATATTGATAAATATTTTTTAAAGGTTTGGTGAATATAAAATTTATTATATCTATCTAAGAATAATGCATCAATATTTATTTGTTAAATAAATAGTCTTTATTCAAGGATTAGTAAATATCATGTAGGGTTAGAAGAATTTTGTAAATAGTAAGATTAAAAATAAGAAAAATGATATTTATTTATTCTTAAGTGATACACATGTAAATTGAATAGTTAAAATATTTTTTTAATAGTTTTAGATATGGGGTCAACTAGGAATTATAGAATTTTACAGTTTTCTATGTAATAATAGGAAACCCTAAACCTTCCATAATAAATATCTTATTATATCACATTATAAAACAGACTTGTTGTGAAAAATAAATAGATAGAAGCTCTCTAAATCACTGAAGATAGTTCTATAGATATAGATTTTTCTCTCTCATACTGTTATATCAATCCATAGAGAAAACATCAAGAGTTCTTCATCATCGTAGAAGAATTCCACTATAATCAACCACATACTATGCAATGGAATAGGATCAGTCTTTCTAGCAACCCAAATATTCTATGACTGTATTCAAATATTGGATCACACTTGTAAATAGAATCTAGAGATATTATTCATCATGATCCTATAGAAAAATTATGGTATGAAGAGATCAAGTTAATCAAATTTCCAATGAAGAAATAAATACTACTTTAGAAAATTATAAAATTGTTTTTAAATTAATTATAATTTACAAGTGGTGATCCTCCTCTTTTGGTTTCAGCATTTACTAAAGTCAAGTAATCTATAAATTCAACTTTTCATGATTTCATTCATTATTTAGAAACTAAATATTGATTAATTAAGACTAAAAAGATGATTTGGCCATGCCATGAAATCTTTCTGTGCTTAAAACATGTATGAGGTATTTGACCGGTCACATGGTAAATTTAAAATTATTTATTAATTGGTGATTTTATGAATCATTTTTCGATTTCTTTTTCTGTATATCTATTAATTAGTAAAATATAAATAATTTTTATCTTCATTATTCTTCATTCTTTCTCACACAACCAACAAATGGGTTAAGATAAAATGGAAATACATTCAGAAAATTCTATCTAGAGATGCCAAGGGTTTTGTTTAGGTAACACAAGTGTACATGACCTGTACCCAAATCTACAAGTTGTGTACCAATGAATCTATAATGAATATCAGTTTTTCATTGGATCATCCAAATAACATCAAAACAGTGATTAGATAAAATAAAATAAGTACGTAGATTTAGACATGATGACATATATTTTAAAAAACCACATGTTGTGTAATATGCATACATAGCATGTTGTCCTAATATCGTCATAATGGAGAACACAAGGGTTTAATAATATTTTGTATCTACTACATGAAATGGGGACTGAAAAACTACATAACTTCAAGGCCACATGTCAAGTACGATTACCACACACCGTGTACCTCATACACATACATGATAGGAAACAAGCCCATTCCCTAAGAATGTTCCATTGAAACATGCAGAAGAGAGCACACTCCGTGTAACCAAGTAAATTCTATATAGTGTACTACATCCAATGTTATCTATTTATGATAAGGAGATTAATGAATTTATATAATTAAAACAATTCACATGTGTTCCATGTGTCAATTATTTGACAATATACACTATATATTTGGATTATTAATTATATATTTAATTATTTGCCATGTTAAATCCTAAAACTATAAGTTGTATATGTACTCCACACTCATCAAGAGAATAACATCAAATATAATTCATATGTGTTTCTTATGTCAACTTTTTTTATAGTAAACACCACGTAATTACCTATTGTGAAATGTTTGATGGACTCCAAGGGAATACATAAACACAAGGATCATTTCAGGTAGTTTGGATGAGTACATGTTGTTTCCTCAAATTAAAATTGTGTACTTAAATAATTTTAAATAAAATTAATTAATTTAATTTGTTTAAAATTATGAATGATAAAAATTCAAGGATGTTTGGATGGTCTTAATATAAATTAAATTTATTGGAATTATTCATGGTGTTTTATCTTAATTAAAAGAATAAATTGAAGTAATTAAGAACTGTATTTAAAATGTATATTCATTTCATGTTGTGTGGATGATCATGAGATTAGAAAAAACCTATAAATGATTGGTTCCTTCAATTTTATTATTATTAAATTTAAATGATGTCTTATGTGTCATCCCCTCCTTATTATGTAAGGGTTTCATGCCAATAGTTTCATTTATAAAAACCCCCTTATCCAATATATTAGATCTCCTCACCAATATCTAAGTGAAATATTATTTAAAGTTGAGACTCCAAGGCGCAAGGAGGTGGTCCGAGTCTCAGATCTGAGGTGAAACTAATCAAGACAATATATAAGAGTTTAGGTGGAATATTGCAACACAAACAAAGCTATAATTCAAGGAATGTTCCCCCCAAGTTTGGGGGTAATTTTATCCTCCACTAGGTAAAATAACCATTATATAATCTCATGATCATGACACATACATATTATTTCTATCAATTCAATTGTTTATTATTTATGTTTTTTGATTCTACGTGATTACATAATTAATGAATTAAGAATAATGCAATATGGAATAAAATAAAACCAGATTATTCGTAAATTTTTTAATACATGGCAATAACATACGTAAAATACACTTAATATTAACAAGTCATGTGATAAGATAAATGGGATCTATACATAAGGATAAAAATCCCTCAAAAAATATTAAGTCAGTGTAGTCCTCCATTAATTGAGTTTGAGTCAAACCCATATTTCAAAGTGCTTTATTAGACCAAGCCATGATATTTTGAATTACTCTGGAGCTTTTAGATCAATGTTCTGGGTTGAAATAGATGAGTTCTCATAAAGGGTTGAATTCCCAAAAAAGACCTGATGAAACTAAGGGGAAAGGGTTAAAGAAATCATTATCCAGGATTTCAAGATTGAGGAGTCCATGAGGTGACCAAGGAACTATGAATTAATATTTTTAGTGTGTTATGAATAACTAAATCCCTTCAATTAACATTTTAGGCCCATATGTGGGTTATGATAAGGGAATATTGGTATTATCAACTTAAATATACATGAAATAGTACATTCTAGAGCTAATTGATATGGACATTATGAATCAAAAAAATAGTGTAAAATTAATAAAATTTGACATTTAAATTATTAATTTTTTTAGTAATCAAGGAAATACTAATTATAAACTCTTAAGTTTAAGGAATGGAAAAATAAATGACATTAAAAATATCATTGTGATCTATAAAAGATAAGAAAAAACTTCACACCATCTTGAATTAGAGGGAATGGTATAGAAACTTACATGTTATACTACACCACGAGAAATAATTATACATGCTAGAAACCCACTTCCAGAGCCTCTTATGAAAGTGGATAGTGATGAATATGTATCTATCTACCTAAAACATATGGATGATGAAATAGATGTCTATTATTTCATGTTATTATCCATTTCTAGTGTTCTTATAAAGTATTATGATGATTTGGATACATATAGAATCCCTTATCTCCTTTATGATTTTTATCAGGAGAAGGCAAGACGTGGGAGATGTGAGATATCCAATGAAATATCCCTATGAAATCATGGAGATTTGGAATCATCATCTTCTTAATATGATTATATATATATATATATATATCTTAGATTTATTGGGTTTTAAGATCCCTAATTAACTACACATAGATCTCATTTTTTACTCACTACCAAAAATCTTATCTAGTTTCATTGTGAATTATAACATGGGAAACAATGAGAAGATTGTTTCAAAACATATTAATTTAATTCACCATGTTGATAAAGACATGGGGCATAAGAAACCCATGGTCCTTATGGGGAATAAGAAAAGGAATAACAAGGTAAAGGTCTTGAATTATAATTCCAATTATAAGTCTATAGAGAACCATCCTTCCAAGAAGAATAATATCTAGTGGATATTTATGGAATATAATATAATGTGTTTCTCATGTGGAATGAAAGGGAAATAGAAAAGAAATTTTACCGATCCAAATAAGTAATCAGAAGCATTAAGTTCATTAGTTATCGAGGGTAATATTTTCCTATCAAAAAGTTAGGTATTATATACTTCATGTGGTTCTCATATTTGTATCCCAATATAAGAAACAAGTATATTTTAGATGGTTTATAGAGGTGAGGTTGATTTATGGGAATACAATAAAGTGAGGATTGATACACCATCACTTGGATACTACCACCTCACATTGAAAACATATTTGATTTTGATTTTAAATAACTTTTACTATGTGCCTAGTGTTACCAAGAACATCATTTATATTTATTTTTGATACATGGATGGGTTTATTTTCTGTTTTGGAAATAAGAGTTTCTATATTTATAAATAAATAACATGTTATTTTATGGAACACCTAAATAATGATATTTATTGTTTAAATTTTGAAAAAATAAATATTGGAATTTGATAATGAATCAAATTCATGTGACTCATTTCAAACCCAGTTATGGCATCACCATTTTGGTCATACCAATAAAAACTTTTAACAAAGATCTAGGAATATGGTTATTTAGACTCTTTTTAACATAATTCAATTGAAAGTTTTCATGTTTATTATAAGGTAAGATGAACAAACCCACATTTTTTTGGTCAAGGTGAATGGGCCATAGTACCTCTATAATTTATATACATTGATTTGTGTAACACCCTGATAGGTTATGAGAAGTATATTTTTTTTATGTCTTATGTTATACGCAACATTAAAATAATATTTAACTACACAAAATACTAGCTTGTCTTGCGTTATACGCAAGAGCAACCTTCCTCGATAGCTTGCGTTGTACGCAATACTGAGTTTCACTAAACAATGATATGTTATTAAAATATTATATTAACTAGCTGTTATGAATAGTAATAACCACTTTTTGAAATTTTATAAATTTTATATTTCAAAATGGACTTCATTTTTGGATTTGGAATATTGAAATTAGCCTAGGGTGAAATTTTGATATTTTTCTGAAAACATTTAATTTTTGATGAATAGTGAAAACACTGAGTTATTGGTTAAATCGACTTTTTATTTAAATAATAATTTATTTTATCTAAATTTATTTTAGGTCAAAATAGATACATAATACTTATATAAGTTCAATGTAATTCATTGGAGTCATTTTATAATAATTTTAGATATATTAAAATTTTATTGAAATTTTCACCGTCTTTTATCCACCTCCTAGGAGAATTTGCAACTGTACATAAAACTTAATTTTACCGCTTTTGTGAGTTGAATTTTGAAAATATGAGTGACACGGTTAATATTAAGGATTAAAATGTGGTTCAATAAGATAAAAATAATTTTTCGTGAATAGTAGCTTTTTTACTTTTATTTACCACGGGTAAAAGTAAATAGGGTAATTAAGGGTAAAATGATATAATTATTACCCTAACACGTGTCATAATTATATTGGATAAGTGTAATTTGACCAAAAAAAATTTAAGAATAAAATATTACCCTTTAGGTCCACTTGGATTAGATTAGGACACTTCTTATTATTTTATTTAAAGAAGAGTTAAAAAGAGTTAAAATCAAAGTTTAATAACTAAAACATTTTTAATATAGGGTTATACATAATATAAATTCGACTATAAATATTCATTATAAATATAAAAATATTTAATACATAATTTTATTTTATTTATAATTTTTAGACATTAAATAAGTTAATTTATTTATGTCACAATGATGATGCAGTAATTACCTTATTAATGAAATTTTAACATCATTGAAATTATAAATACACAAATAAATGTAATTTGAGAATTTTTATGAATTACACTAATTTTATAGGTTAACATGACATGTTAGTATTGATTTAAATAGCGTTTCTCTAACTAATCATGCTATTATGAGTTTCAAAAAAAATCAATTACCAAATAGTGTCAAAATTGGCATTAAATAGTTTTTAAAAAACATATTACATAATTAATGGTTATTTTATTTTTAAAAATATAAGGTTTGACCAAATGACTTATATACGGATATATATATTAATAATTAACCACTTGGAGTTTTTTGGCTTGTTATAGTAAGTTGATTAACCATATAGTGTAAGAAAACAAGAAGACATGGTAAAAGATAAATTATTTAACTTAGAGTTAAATCTAAATGATAAGGTAACAATAGTAACCTAGGCTTGTCTAAAACCTATTGGTTGAGATGGTTTCGACCCATACCCACCTTATATTAGAAATAAATCAATTTGTAGCTATTAAAAAACCGAATATGACTTTATTATAAAATAATATTTTAAGTTTTTTCTAAGGTGCCCCTCTCCTCCCTTATAAAAGGGAACCTCCTCCCTCTCCTCCTCACACAATTTTGAGCCTTAAATCTCGGCCAAACCCTGAAGATTTCCCTTATAAACTTCCCTATAAACATAATAGAGGTCCTGGTCTTCTTCAAAGACCAAGTTTAGTGCCCTAATAGGAGGTTTCAAAGAGTCGTGTCGAAGAAGATGTAATATCAGTTACCGATTCTTTCAAATTTATTTCTTCTTCTACTTACTCATCTCTAGTTGTTTCAGTATGAAGTAATAACTTCAGTATCAATCATTTACTGATATGTTATTATAAATATGAAACAACCCTATTTCACCTTCTATCCATCCTACGGAAAATGAAATCCCCGTGCGTGCGTACGTATGGAATATCGTCTCTACGTCGTGGTGTAATCTGTTTTCCACCACCAACTTACATGGAAGGGTATAATGGTGTAAATAATAACTATATATGATTAATTAAAAGTGATATTTATTCTGAAATATTATACATACACTTCCGTACAATTCCATGATCATGGGAACGATATCATCGTTCGTGCGTACGTACGGCCTACCATCTCCACAATGTGATGCGACTCGTTCTACTTGATCTTCATTGAATAATGATTATATAAATGAATTCAATGAATAAATATGATATATATTACACTAATACCATTCTGTAAATTAGGTATCTATATCCTAAAAAGAAAAATAAGAATTTATTCGACAAAACATGCATAAGAACATAAAGCAATGAACACCCAAATAACAAGTAGCAATGAAATATTACTAATAAGAAGATACGAATATAACCATATATGATACCATAAAAATGAAAAAGATTCTTTAATAAGTCAATGACATTATTTAAATCATTATACAGGAGGTTCGGATACGTATGAAGCAAAGTGGACCTAAGGTAAGGGAAAATCTCGCAATCTCATTTTTATCTGAGATTGTTTACACTTCAGAATTTACTGGGGAATATTTATCATTCACATCCATGTTTCCCCAATATTTAATATTATTTATATCCTCCTACAATTGTTTATATCAAATGTTACCCATTTTTTAGTTTTTATTAAATTATATGAAAGGAATCTTTTGTTGTCTTTAGTATGAGGTACTTTTTGACTTTTCCGGCCAAAGTACGAGAAGAATGTTTTTTTTAACTTCTACTGCATGAATGGATTTTTATGATTTCATAGAACATTATTTCCATGAATCTTAATTTACAAGTTTTCAAGATTATTTTTAATCAACTTCTTTTAGTTTAAAATAGTGTGACATATTAAGAAAGGAAAAATGTTTTTGAAGTAGAAAGGATATTTTCCTCAAGAATGGAGTTCAAGCATTGTATCAAAATTATTTTCCATCTAAGATAATGAAGGGTTATATTTATATCCCTATTTTTAAATTTATTTGATTATTTTATGGTGGAATTATTTTTATGATGTCCTTTTAACTTATATGGACTATGTTATGATGGCATGATGTTTAAGAATCCCATTTTTATTACATGGGTTATGCTATGATGTATGATTTATGATATTATAGAACACATAATAATGGTATCATTATGAGATGGGTGGGACCTATATCTCCCTCCAATTCATTGGGTAAAGATTTATATCTCATGATATAGACATGACTGGAACGACAGGTTAATCCAGTTTAGTGATACAGGACTGAAATGAGGAGTGAACTCGGTTCAGAAATGGACTTTGTCCAATTGGATAGTCTTGGAAACAGGTCTTGACTACTAAGAAATGATTATATATGATTATGCGTGTATGACATAAAGTTTCATGTTTTATGTTATGATTATTTGGATTACATTTTACTACCATGATTTATCCCATGTTATGATATTATGATCTCTTTTGCAAGTTAAGATTTTCAAAATGTTATGTTCTTATGAATATGATACGATTTATATTACCTTTTTTTACCCTTACTAAGAATTTGAGCTCACCCTTTTGTATGTTTTCTTTTCCCCGGGCCAGGAAGAAGCATATTAAGTAATATATGCCAAAAGGGACTCTAGATATGATAAAATAAAATGGAGACAGTGTAGATGATTTACGAACCAGTTGTTTATGTTTCCCAGTTTCTAAAGACACTATACCTATAGGGTCCTTTCATGGTTTTGTTATATTTTGTAATAAGCGTTCTTCAATTTTGATGTAATAACAATGTATGTAATGTATGGTTCGTTATAATTGGTATCAGAGGCAAAGGAGGTAGGAATGAATCTGATCCTTGGGAACTCTCACATGTGAGCATTGGACGAAGCATGGATCTCTACCCAAGGGCTTCATGAGGAAATGGCTACCACTGGGGATGGTGGTGTGTCCCACCCAGGGGGTGTAGCCGCCTATGGAGTGCCCTGATAGGTATTAATTATAGTCCACTGGAAGTAATTCCAGACCACTATAGTTGGTATCAGAGGAAAGGTATAGTCAACCATTGGAAACTAGGATGTGAAAGCCTTAGTAATAACCCTAAGGATATTTCTAAGCATAGAACACAATATTATTGTTTTAGAAATGGCCATGAAAAACCTATTATAAGACCTAAAGTGTGAAATTTTATTCTTGATTATGTGGTTTTCCTATTATGATTAGTGTTTCTAACATTATGCTTCATGGATTTAGTCAATGGCTGGAACCTAAAAGAACCGTGTTAATGCCTAATGCGATGGGAAATGCAATGATTATCCCCCTGAGCAACCAAAAATTATGGGAGCTGGAATGAAAAATCTTGTAGCCATGCTCACACAACTTTATCAAGCTATGAATCATGCAGGAATTCCAAACGAGCAAAGGAAAGAGCAATATTCTGTTGAATCCTTCATGAGGCAGCATCCACCCTCATTCGGCGGGTCATCTGATCCATTAGTGGCTAAATAATGGATTAGTACCACTGAAAAGATATTTGCTGTTCTACAGTATTCTGAACATGATAATGTCATCTTAGTAGTATATCATTTGGAAGGTGAAGCTGATCAATGGTGTAATCTTATCAAGAATACAAGGCCCCAAGGTGAAATTGAATCCATGAAATGGGACGAGTTTAAGAACTTGTTTTTTAATAAGTACTTCCCTTGTATTCTTCAAACAAAGATGGAGAAGGAGTTTTTTGAACTAAAGCAAAAGGATGATGAATCTGTTGGTACCTACGAAGCGAATTTTACAAGACTTGCAAGGTACGCTTCTAGAATTATTATCCAACCCGAGAATAAAATCGATCGATTCTTTAGTGGATTAAAACCAAGTATTCGAAGGGAATTAGACATAAGGGACTTCAATATCTATGAGGAAATTGTTCGATGTGCTCTCAAGGTTGAGATGGAGATTGGAGTAACCCCTCAATCATATGGGTTTGATAAGAAGAGGAAAATGGAGTTCAAAGGAAAATCTAAAGACCACACTGAAAAGAAGATGAGTTTTCCCTTATGCTCAAAGTGTGGGAAGAAACAGGGTTGGAATTTCCTTAATGGGAAAATTAAATGTTTTATGTATGGAAAAGAAGGTCATCGGGCAGTTTAATGTCGAAATAATGGGAAGAAGATGTCTAATGATGCGAACAAAGAAAGGGATACATAGAATTAACCTACTACACTTCAATGTTTCAAGTGAAAGGAAATGGGGAATTATGCCAATCAATTCCCTAATCCAAGGGTTGTTTATGATGATCAACGCCAACAAACTCTTAAGGCCAAAGACAAAGGAAAGTCACATGCAATTACTATCAGTAATGTGGAGTATGATAACGAAGTGGTGAAAGTTACACTTACCATCCACTCTAAAGTAGAAAATGTTTTATTTGATTCAAGATCCACCCACTCTTTTATTTCTGAAGAATTTTCTAAGGGTATCTCCATATTACCTCAGTAGTTAGATATTGAGTGAGTTGTGACAACCCCTAATGGCATAACAGTCGCATCAAAATTTTAAAATTCATCTCTGATTGAAGTTTGTGGGAAAGTGCTTCCTGCAAATCTTGTGATCCTTCCTATATTGGAATTTGATATGATTCTTGGCATGGATTGGCTTTCTCTATATGGAGCTCATATCAATTTCCAAAGAAGAGAAATCATGTTTAATATTCCCAATCAATCTACTATACTCTATCAATGCAAGGATGAATATAACCTTCCAGTGAAAATTTCTTCCATATTATGGGTCTTGTTTCCAATAAATAATGGTTATTTATCTCAAATGGTTAGAGAGAAACTCACAATTAAGAATAACCCCATAGTATGAGAGTTTTATGATGTCTTTCCAAAGGAATTTCCATGTCTTCCACCAAATCGTGATGTTGAGTTTTCAATAGAACTCATACCGGGTGATATGACCATTTCAAAGACACCTTATAGAATGTCCCCAATTGAGTTGTAGGAATAGAAGAAGAAACTCCAAGAGAATCTTGATAAGGGATTCATACGCCCTAGTGCATCACCTTAGGGAGAACATGTTCTGTTTGTTAGGAAGAAATATGGATCAATGAGACTTTTCATTGATTATTGATAACTTAACAAGATCACTATCAAGAAAAAAATATCCTCTCCCAATCATTGATGAATTATTTTACCAACTACGCGGAGCTAAATACTTTTCCACGATTGATCTTAATTCAGGGTATCATCAATTAAGGGTTGAAAAGGAGGATATACCAAAGATGGATTTCCGTACAAGGTATAGAAACTATGAATTTATAGTGATTACATTTGGTTGTACTAATTCCCCTCCTATATTTATGGATCTAATGAATAGGGTCTTTAGAAACAATATTAATCAGTTTGTGGTAGTCTTTATAGATGATATTCTTATCTATTGAAAGAGTAAGGAAGAACATGATGATCACTTGAAAATTATATTAAAGACCCTAAGAATGGATAAGATTTATTCCAAATTTACCATGTGTGAATTTTGGCTTCAAAAAGTTACATTTTTGGGTTACATAATCTCAAAAGAGGGGATATCTATTATGACAACCCTGCTTTTTATTACATCTTAAACATGCTTTATTACATAAAACATCACTTGATACAACAAAGAAGATTGAGAGGTTTAGTGTCTTTGGGGCTTAGGATCATTATATAAAAACTTTAAACTTGAAATACAACATCTTTATTGAAAACTTCCTTTACATGACCACTACATTCCTTCGTACTTAGCATTGCATGGGATAACCTGAGGACATGCATAAGAAAAGGGTGAGCTATAAAGCCCAGTAAGGGAGTACACAATGAATAACATGAGGATTACAATACATGTTAGGAAATAGGCATATCAATAGAGCATAAGAGAAACATGAACATAAAGGCTTGATAATGCATGATAATCATAACATGGAAATGTGGAAACATCACTTAACATTAAATTAGCATGAGCCAAGTCTCATTGCACATGGAGCATGAGTAAACCCTCATTGCACTTGAAGCACGAGTAAACCCTCATTGCACTTGAATTAGCATGAGTCAACACTAATTGCACATGACGTATCATGATACTATACTTTACCCAATGCATTGGAGCGCTATAAAGGGTGCACCCTTATTAAACATTTCATTTCATGCATAAGTGTGCCACATGGATCATAAAACAAGGATTCATAAAACATAATCATTTATTCCATGATAAAGGAATGTGGAATTCATACAAGAACTTTACAATCAATAATTAAATGTGCATAAAGGTGAATACCCTTGATGGAGAAATGGGCATGGTATTCACTACACAAAGACATTGGCTTAGAAAATCCGTGCGATTTCGGCAGCGTAACGGCGTGACATAAGAATTCATAAAAAAAGATTGATGAGAGAGAAAGGGGTTCCTCATCATATTTACATGTAATGTACAGTAAAGAGATCATATATATACATGTCCCAACAATAGAAATGGAATTTAGATTCATGATACAAAAGTATTGCTTGAATGTAAAAGAAGAGAGAGAATTTCCTTTCGGAATTTCGGCATAGTAACGGGTGTACATGGGAGGCATTTAATGAGAGAGAAAGGGTTATCCCGTCATTCAAAAAATAAGAGGGAAGTATGGGGGAGGTGCGAAACCATACCCCAACATTCATAATTGAAATAAAAAAGGGCAATACAACTTAAAGAAAATTGACAAAAATTGAGAAAGGAAGAAAACCCCTTACTTGGAAGTGTGCTTCCAAAGGCTATAGAGAGGCTTGTGAGAGGCTTCTTGGGAGCTTGGGGAACCTTGGGAGGATTATAGAGAGAGTAGGGCAGAGGTTGGACGAGCTCCAAGGTATTTTGGTGAGGAGGAAGTGGGAGCTTGGGTGGGTTTATATAGGAAAGGTGAGAGAATTCTTTATTATTTAGGTTTGGGACCCCTTATATTAAAATAATCCAAACCACAAACCATCCCATGGTATTTTCCCATGGTTTCTGGAAAAGGAAAGAGGAAAAAAATATTTTACAAGGCCATGGTCCGAACTTATTATAAAATTAGGGTTGCTTATGTGGAGGTGAGTCACACTCCCATGGAAATTAATTTAAAAAGGCAAGTGTTGAATAAGTCTTGAGGGCTCCATTAATGCTTTGAAAAGTAAGTCAAACAAACACAAAACCTCATTATTTTAATGATAAAACACATATTGGACGAACATAAGGATTATGGTATTTTATTACATCACCATTGGGTCATTATGATGTCATAAAACACATTATATATTTAAATGGTATTTAATTTGTTCCCAAAAATTTGACTGTCTCAGAAAATTATGAAAAATTCACCGTTGGATAATTTCGACGTCCTGATTCCAAAAATAATATTTATTTTATCTAAATAATTTTCTAAATATGTGAATTTTCAGTTTTAAAATAAAAACCGACATTTATAAAAAAATTCACAGGTTTTGACAGAAATGGCTTTCAAACCTTAAAAACTTTTAATTGCATTCATAAAATTATAAGATCATTTATACTTAATAAAAAATTAATTTAATATTAATAATAATATTTTATTAAAATATTATTTAATTCAAAAATCCTTTAATTTAATAAAATATATTTCTTAATTAAATAATAATTAAAAACACCATTTGTACTTTAAAAACTAATTACAATGTATCAAAAATGACTAGAAATTATATTCATTATTATATACAAAAATAATGTACATGAACATGGTGCTACTTATTTGTTACATAACCCCTTAAAATAGCCGCATAAGACCTAAGGGTAAGGTGCGCGATGGTGACAGACTCTTGGGGCGGCTCGGATAACATCGCTCGAGTAGTAATTTCAATCAACTTCCACTTTTCCCGTAGACGATCACGTTCAAGCTTGACTTGATGAATCTCAGCTTGGGCTTGGTCAAGGGAAAATCCCAAAGACGCCACCTCTTTTCCGAGCTCCGAAAAATGGGCTTCGTAAGGGGAAATTCTACTGGATGAGGCAATCGCTTCCTTTGTCTGAGTAGAAATGGGTTCGTTAAAGCCTTATATTTATACTACCCAGATGATCACTGTTCAACAGCTATAAAAGTAACGGTCACAAATCTTAACGTAAAACTAAAGAAGTTTACATCTTATAAAAAACATTTTTCATAAAGAAACATTTAACTGGATCAAGAGGGATTTTCCATTAATGAAACTTTGTGTCGTTACAACATTCCCCCCTTAAGAAATTTCGCCCTCGAAATTTTCCTTTTTCCCACACTAAATCAAATGTGGGTAACTTAGCTTCATCATATCTTCCGACTCCCAAGTTGCTTCTTCAAACTTGTGGTTTCTCCACAACACCTTGACGAGGGGCATTGTCTTATATCGTAGAACTTTTTCTCTACGATCTAAGATCTTCACTGGTTTCTCCTCATAAGAAAGATCGTCTTCTAATTGTACCACCTCGGAAGAGAGTACATGTGAAGGGTCTGGTATGTACTTCCTTAAGAGGGATACATGGAAGACATCATGCACCTTGGCCATAGTTGGTGGAAGTACTAGTCGATAGGCCACAACCCCAACACGATCAAAAATCTCGATGGGGCCGATGTACCTTGGACATAACTTCCCTTTCTTTCCAAACCTCATTACCTTATTCCACAGAGATATGCATAAAAACACCATGTCTCTGACTTTAAACTCAAGGTCTCTTCGATGATTATCTGCATAACTCTTCTGTCGACTTTGAGGTGCCTTGATATGCTGCTGAATGGTTTTCACCTTCTCCACCATTTCTTCGACCATTTCTGGTCCAAGCAGCATACGTTCACCGACCTCGTCCCAACATGCCGGTGTTCTACACCTTTTCCCATACAGGGCTTCATATGGTGAAATTTGGATGCTCGAGTGGAAACTATTATTATAAGAGAACTCTACTAGAGGAAGATGTTGATCCCATCCTCCTTTAAAGTCCATTGAGCACGCTCTCAACATATCCTCAAGTGTTTGGATAGTCCGCTCGGATTGGCCATCAGTTTGAGGATGATAGGCTGTACTGAAGTTCAGTTCAGTATTCAGAGCATGTTGAAGACTCTTCCAAAACTTAGAGGTAAATCTTGGATCTCGGTCAGACATGATAGATAGTGGTACTCCATGCAATCGTACCACTTCCCGGATATATATCCATGCCAGTTGATCCAAAGAGAAATCCTCTCGAATAGTAATGAAGTTTGCAGTCTTTGTAAGACGATCCACAACAACCCAGATTTCATTGTTGCCTTTGGATGTCCTTGGAAGTCCAGTGACGAAGTCCATGGTGATGTTCTCCCATTTCCATTCTGGTATGGGCAATGGTTGCATCATCCCCTTAGACTTCTGCCTCTCTTCCTTCACTTGCTGACACACCAGGCACATTGATGTATATTCAGCGATCTCCTTCTTAATATTATCCCCCCAAAAGTTTTCTCGGAGATCTCAATACATCTTTGTGCTCCCTGGGTGAATAGAGAAATTTGAACTATGTGCATCATCCAAAAGTTCCTTCTTCAGCTCCGAACTTAATGGAACACATAGTCTTTTCCAAAACCGCACAATTCCTTCTTCATTAACATTTAACTCTGAGGATTTTCCCTTTTTGATAGCTTCCACTTTTTTTTGAATTCCAGCATCATCCTTTTGAGCATCCTTCATCCTTTCCAAAAGAGATGGTTGAGAAATCATTTGTGAAAGGATTGATGATGTTCCCTTCTTTATGATTCCCACATCCATCTTCATCAAGTCTAAGAATATTGGATCCTTCTCAATTCTCATCATTGATAGAATCGCTGGATCCTTTCTACTTAGGGCATCCGCCACCTTGTTCGCCTTCCTAGGGTGGTAATGTATTGAACAGTCATAATCCTTGATGAGCTCTATCCATCTTCTCTGGCGCATATTAAGCTCTTTCTGTGTGAATATATATTTAAGACTCTTGTGGTTAGTATATATCTCACATTTCTCTCCATAGAGATAATGCCGCCAGATTTTCAAGGCAAAGATCACCGCCGCCAACTCCAGATCATGCGTTGGATAGTTTCGCTCATGGATTTTCAACTGCCTTGAGGCATAGGATATCACTTTATCATTCTGCATCAACACACATCCTAAGCCCTTCTTCGAAGCATCACTGAATACCACAAAAGCTCCCCACTTGTGGGTAAAGTGAGAACGGGTGCAGTGATAAGCCTCGTTTTCAACTCCTTGAAGCTGTCTTCGCATTCATCACTCCATGCAAACTTTACTCCCTTTCGAGTTAGCTTGGTAAGAGGGTTGGACAATCATGAGAAATTTCTCACAAATCGTCGATAATATCTAGCTAACCCCAAGAAGCTACGGATATCAGTTATCGATGTTGGCCTCGACCATCCCTCAATTGCATCTGTTTTGGAGGGGTCCATAGATATCCCATTGCTTGTGATGATATGGCCCAAGAATGAGAATTCCTTCAACCAAAACTCACACTTTATGTACTTTTCATAGAGGTTCTCCTTGCGCAAAGTCTCTAGTACAGTTCTTAAATGCTCCTCATGGTCCTCCTTGGTTTTGGATTATATTAGAATATCATCTATAAAGACTACCACAAATTTGTCAAGGTAATCTCTAAGGACTCTATTCATCAAGTCCATGAATATTACTGGAGCATTGGTGAGTCCGAAAGGCATTACTATGAATTCATAGTGCCCGTACCTTGTACGAAAAGCAGTCTTGAGGATATCTTCCTTCTTCACTCTTACTTGATAATATCCCGACCGCAAGTCCACCTTGGAGAAGTATTGTGCTCCACGCAGCTGATCAAACAAGTCATCGATTCTTGGGAGAGGATACTTGTTCTTTATCGTGATTTTGTTAAGTTCACGATAATCGATGCAAAGCCGCATTAACCCATCCTTCTTCTTGACGAAGAGGACTGGTGCACCCCATGGTGATGCACTTGGGCGTATAAACCCATTATCCAGATTCTCCTGTAGTTGTTTTCTTCATCTCTTCAAGCTCAACAAAAGCCATTCTATATAGAGTATTGGATATTGGTTGCGCCCCCGGTATAAGTTCAATTGATAATTCAACATCTCTTCTTGGAGGAAGACCAGGAAGTTCCTCGGGAAATACTTCAGCGAATTCCCTCACAATAGGAATTTCTTCAAGGGTGGTTTCTTCCTTGGACTCAATCATCTGAGCTAGATATGCATGCTCATAAGGCAGTAATATCCATGCTTGAGATGATGGAGCTAAAGGAGATTCATCTTCCTCCTGACACTTGTAAAGAATCGGGGGTCGATTCTCCATATGGAGTGTGATTTCCCTCTCCTGAAAATTTATGTTGGCTCTATATAAGGAAAGCCAATCCATGCCAAGAATTGCATCAAATTCCACCAAAGGGAGTATGATGAGGTTCGCTGGGAAATTCAATCCACAGATTATAACAGGGGAGGACTTATACTCATGGGATGAAATGATTGCCCCATTTGCCGTACTCACCGACATCTTTACTTCCATGATTTGTGGTGGTGCAGGTATTGTTCTACTAAACTGTTGAGATATAAAAGAATGCTTAGAACCTGAATCAAAAAGTATGTTTGATATTATTGAATGAATAACTAGTGTACCTGTCACCACTTCGTTGTCGGGGTTCACTTCGGCAGAAGTGATGGCAAAAGCTCTTCCTTTCTGTCTTGGAGGTTGCTGGTTGCCTCCGATAACCCTTGGATTAGGGCACTGATTTGAAAAATGACCCAGTTCTTTGAATTTGTAGCATTGAACAACACGTTGAGGTTCGAACGGAGCATTCCTCTCCTCTGTAACAGCCACGGGTCCTTCTTGCTGACAGTTAACAGATAGGTGCCCTTCTCTTCCACACTTGAAGCATTTTCTTGTCCCCCTAAGGCAATTTCCAGGGTGCTTCTTTCCACACTTTTGGAAAGTGGGGTGCTGGAACTTCTTAGCGCCGTTGGATTTATCCATCGGACCACCAGCATTGAAGTCCACCTTATGCTTCTTGTCCCCATGATACCCCTGTGATTCTCTGATCTCCATTTCAACCTTAAGGGCACATCGGACAATTTCCTCACAGCTGTCGAAGTCACAGATCGCTAATGCTTTCCGCAAGCTAGGCTTCAGCCCACCAAAGAAGCGGTCAACCTTGAATTCGGGGGTAACGACAAAGCCAGAAGTGTATCGTGCAAGCCTTGTGAAGTTTGCCTCGTACGCTCCCACATATTCTTCATCTTTCTGTTTGAGGGAAAGGAAGTCCCTTTCCATCTTAAGACGGAGGGTGCGTGGAAAATATTTATCAAAAAACATCTTCCGAAATTCCTTCCATTCCAAAGCCTCGATCTCCTCCTCAAGCTTCGTATTTTTGATCAACATCCACCATTGATCAGCTTCACCCTCCATATGATAAGCCTCCAGGAGAACCTTCTCTTTTTCAGAGCATTGGAGGATGGAGAATATCTTTTCAATGGAGTTGATCCATTGTTCAGCAATCGTGGGATCGGATGATCCACTAAAAGTAGGAGGCCTTTGTCTCATGAAGCTTTCAATAGCGACTCGTTCTTTCTTAGGGGGGGTTGAACTTTCCACTTGACCAGTGTTTATATTCAAAACTTGAGTTAGCTGAGAGAGAAGCGTGACAAAGTTCGCGATTCCTGCTTCCATTGTATTGGGCATCTCATACGTACAATCATCACACTGATCTTCACAACGGTTGTTAGCCCGAGTTCTCCTATTACTGGCCATTGGCTGGAATAAAAGGAAAGTTAGGGGTAACACATAAAGGGTAATACAAAGACAAAAGTTGATGACTTATAAATAAACTTTAATCTCTTTAACTCATGAGTCTATAGGATTCAATCCAGGCTTTTCATGATCTTCCTTCTAGAATATATTCTTAGGGGCATTTTTTCCCTTAATAAGGGTTCATACTAAGATTTTGAATTTATAAAAACATATCCCTCAGGAGTGTCGTAACCAAGAGTGCAGCAAGGCCCGTTGTCGTGCACCAGTTCCCGTTCGAGTCTAGCTCAAAGCTGTGTTTTCAGGTTTTACCCCAAGGATACATCTGTGCCAGAGCCGCCTCTACCTGCTCGTATCCAGACAGGGATGTATTTGTTTGATAAACCATTTACTTAGTATTTACCAAAACTTAGGGATGTTTTTATTATACTTAGTCTTGTATTTAAGGCTTTACTATGGTTTCCTAATCCCAAAAATAACTAAACCTATCCTCTGATACCAACTATGACAACCCTGCTTTTTATTACATCTTAAACATGATTTCTTACATAAAACTTCACTTGATACAACAAAGAAGATCGAGAGGTTTAGTGTCTTTGGGGCATAGGATCATTACATAAAAACTTTAAACTTGAAATACAACATCTTTATTGAAAACTTCCTTTACATGACCACTACATTCCTTCTTACTTAGCATTGCATGGGATAACCTAAGGACATGCATAAGAAAAGGGTGAGCTATAAATCCCAGTAAGGGAGTACACAATGAATAACATGAGGAGTAAAATACATGTTAGGCAATAGGCATATCAATAGAGCATAAGAGAAACATGAACATAAAGGCATGATAAAGCATGATAATCATAAGATGGAAATGTGGCAACAACACTTAACATTGAATTAGCATGAGCCAAGGCTCATTGCACATGGAGCATGAGTAAACCCTCATTGCACCTGAAGCACGAGTAAACCCTCGTTGAACTTGAATTATAATGAGTAAACACTCATTTCACATGACGTATCATGATACTATACTTTACCCAATGCATTGGAGCGCTATAAAGGGCGCACCCTTCTTAAACATTTCATTTCATGCATAAGTGTGCCACATGGATCATAAAACATGGATTCAAAAAACATAATCATTTATTCCACGATAAAGGAATGTGGAATTCATATATGAACTTTACAATAAATAAGTAAATGTGCATAAAGGTGAATACCCTTGATGGAGAAATGGGCATGGTATTCACTACACAAAGACATTGACTTAGAAAATCGGTGCGATTTCGGCAGCGTAACGGCGTGACATAAGAATTCATAAAAAAAGGTTGATGAGAGATAAAGGGGTTACTCATCATATTTACATGTAATGTAAAGTAATTAGATCATATATATACATGTCCCAACAATAGAAATGGAATTTAGATTCATGATACAAAAGTATTGCTTGAATGTAAAAGAAGAGAGAGAAGTTCCTTTCGGAATTTCGGCATAGTAACAGGTGTACATGGGAGGCATTTAATGAGAGAGAAAGGGTTCTCCCATCATTAAAACAATAAGAGGGAAGTATGGGGTAGGTGCAAAACCATACCCCAAAATTCATAATTGAAATAAAAAGGGCAATACAACTTAAAGAAAATTGACAAAAAATGAGAAAGGAAGAAAACCCCTTACTTGGAAGTATGCTTCCAAAGGCTAGAGAGAGGCTTGTGAGAGGCTTCTTGGGAGCTTGGGGCACCGTGGGAGGATTCTAGAGAGAGTAGGGCAGAGGTTGGATGAACTCCAAGGGATTTTAGTGAGGAGGAAGTGGGAGCTTGGGTGGGTTTATATAGGAAAGGTGAGAGAATTCTTTATTATTTAAGTTTGGGACCCCTTATATTAAAATAATCCAAACCACAAACCATCCCATGGTATTTTCCCATGGTTTCTGGAAAAGGAAAGAGGAAAAAAATATTTTACAAGGCCAAGTTCCGAACTTATTAAAAAAATTAGGGTTGCTTATGTGGAGGTGAGTCACACTCCCATGGAAATTAATTTAAAAAGGTAAAGTGCTGAATAAATCTTGAGGGCTCCATTAATGCTTTGAAAAGTAAGTCAAACAAACCCAAAACCTCATTATTTTAATGATAAAACACATATTGGGAAAACATAAGGATTATGGTATTTTATTACATCACCATTGGGTCATTATGATGTCATAAAACACATTATATATTTAAATGGTATTTAATTTTTACCCAAAAATTTGACTGTCTCAGAAAATTATTTAAAATTCACCGTTGGATAATTTCGACATCCTGATTCCAAAAATAATATTTATTTTATCTAAATAATTTTCTAAATATGTGAATTTTCACTTTTAAAATAAAAACTGACATTTATATAAAAATTCACGGGTTTTGACAGAAATGGCTTTCAAACCTTAAAAAATTTTAATTGCATTTATAAAATTATAAGATCATTTATACTTAATAAAAAATTAATTTAATATTAATAATAATATTTTATTAAAATATTATTTAATTCAAAAATCCTTTAATTTAATAAAATATAATTCTTAATTAAATAATAACTAAAAACACCATTTGTACTTTAAAAACTAATTACAATGTATCAAAAATGACTAGAAATTATATTAATTATTATATACAAAAATAATGTACATGAACATGGTGATACTTATTTTTTACATAACCCCTTAAAATAGCCGCATAAGACCTAAGGGTAAGGTGTGCGATGGTGACAGACTCTTGGGGTGGCTCGGATAACATCGCTCGAGTGGTAATTTCAATCAACTTCCACTTTTCCCGTAGACGATCACGTTCGAGCTTGACTTAATGAAGCTCAGCTTGGTCTTGGTCAAGGGAAAAGCCCAAAGACGCCACCTCTTTTCCGAGGTCCGACAAATGGGCTTCATAAGGGGCAATTCTACTGGATGAGGCCATCACTTCCTTTGTCTGAGTAGAAGTGGGTTCGTTAAAGCCTTATATTTATACTACCCAGATGATCACTGTTCAACGGCTATAAAAGTAACGGTCACAAATCTTAACGTAAAACTAAAGAAGTTGACATCTTATAAAAAACATTTTTCATAAAGAAACATTTAACTGGATCAAGAGGGATTTTCCATTAATGAAACTTTGGGTCGTTACATCTGTGGATCTAGAAAAAATAGAGGTTATCGAAAGATGGTCAAGACCAATAACAGTAACTGAGATCCGAAGTTTTCTTGGTCTATATATATATTATAGATGTTTTGTGAAATATTTTTCAAGGTTATCTAATCAAATCACAAGGTTGAATCGAAAAGGTATTAAGTTTGTTTGGACAGAGGAGGGTGAAGTGAATTTCAAAGAATTAAAAAGAAGGTTATTCAGTGCACTTGTGCTCACACATCCTTGTAGTGGAGAATGGTTTGTGATCTACAGTGATGAATCCAAGAAGGTATTGGGGTGTGTTATCATGAAAAATGATACGATGATAGCTTATTCCTCACGATAGTTGAAAATCCATGTGAAAAATTACCCAACTCATGATTTGGAATTACCCGCGGTAATCATTGCATTAAAAATATGGAGGCATTATCTTTATGGTGAAAGGTGTGATATTTATACTGATCATAAAAGTTTGAAGTATATTTTCACACAAAAGGAGATGAATAGGCGCCAAAGAAGATGGTTGGAGCTGATTAAGGATTATGACTTCTCAATTAATTACTACCCTGGGAAAGCAAACAAGGTGGTAGACGCATTAAGTCGACAAGACAGTGCTAGCTTATCCATGATGAGGATCACAAAAAATCCAATATTTATGGATTTATAAAGGATGGATCTTGGAATTATAATAGAAGGGGAAAAATCTTTTCATTATCGAATGAATGTTCAACCATCTATACATGTGAAGATTAAAGAGGCATAGAAACAAGATGTAGAGTTACTAAAATGGTGAGAAATGTTCCTGAATTCCACATTGATTGTGATGAAATAATAAGGTTTAGGAATCAGGTTTGTGTTCCTCCCATCACAGAATTAATGAAGGAAATATTGGATAAAGCTCATAGTTCTTCATTATCTATTCACTCTGGAACCACGAAGATGTATAGGGACCTGAAAGAGTACTTCTGGTGGGATGACATGAAAAGAGATGTTGTTGAATATGTCTCTTGATGCTTGGTTTGTCAGCAAGATAAAGATGAGAGATAGAAGTGTAAGGGGATGTTAAAACCATTACCCATACCAAAATGGAAATGGGAAAACATCACTATGGACTTTGTCAACGGACTTCCTAAAACATCCAAAGGCAATAAGGCTATCTGGGTCATAGTTGATCGTCCTACGAAGTCGGCACACTTCATTGCGATTAGAGAAGATTTTTCTCTTGATCAGCTTGCCAGGATATATGTAAAGAAAGTGGTAAGATTTCATGGAGTACCACTTTCCATTATATCTGATCGGGATCTGAGGTTTACCTCAAAGTTTTGGTGGAGTCTTCAGCATACTTTAGATACAGAGTTGAGTTTCAGCACTGCTTATCATCCTCAGACAGACTGTCAGTCTGAGAGAACAATTAAAACTCTTGAAGATATGTTAAGAGCTTGATCTATGGATTTCAAAGGTGGTTGGGATCAACACCTACCTTTGGTGGAATTTTCTAATAATAATATCTTACACTATAGAATTCAGATGGCTTGTTATGAAGCTCTTTATGGAAAGAAATGGAGGACTCTAACTTGCTCGGACGAATTTGGGGAAAGAAATCTATTAGGACCAGATCTTATTGATGAGATGGTAGAAAAGGTCAGATCTATTCAACAACACATAAGAGAAGCTTAGAGTAGACAAAAATGTTTTGCCGACAACCGAATAAAATACCGAGAGTTTGAAGTGGGTGATAAAGTGTTTTTATAAATATCTCCTTGGAAGAGAGTAATGAGATTTGGAAAAAAGGTAAAGCTGATCCCTAGGTTAATTAGTCCTTTCAAAATAATGGATCGTGTTGGGAATGTATCTTACTGATTGGAACTTCCACCGAATCTCTCTAAAGTTCACAATGTGTTCCATGTATCTCTCTTGAGAAAGTACATACCTGATCCTTCACATGTAATAAGCTCAGAAGTTGTACCGCTGGAGCAAGATCTTTCTTATGAAGAACAACCGATAGAGATTCTGGATTGCAGTGAAAAAGTTCAATTGAACAAGACCACTCGCTTGGTGATTTTTTTATGGAGTAACCACCAATTATAAGAATCTATGTGGGATCTTGAGGATATAATGAAGGAGAGGTATCCTCATCTGTTTGTTACGAAGTGGCGAATTTCGAGGGAGAAATTAATTTTAAGGGGGCTAGAACGTAACACCCTGATAGTTTATGAGAAGTACATTTTTTTATGTCTTATGTTATATGAAACATCAAAGGAATCGTTCACTACACACAATACTAGCTTGTCTTTCATTATACACAAGAGCAACCTTCTTTGATAGCTTGCGTTGTACGCAATACCGAGTTTCTCTAAACAACAATATGTTTTTAAAATATTATATTAACTAGCCGTTATGAATAGTAATACCCACTTTTTGAAATTTTATAAATTTTATCTTTCAAAATGTACTTCATTTTTTGATTCGGAATATCGAAATTATCCTAGGTTGAATTTTTTTGTATTTTTCTGAAAACATTCAATTTGTGATGAATTGTGAAAACACTAAGTTATTGGTTAAAACAGACTTTTTATTTAAATAATCATTTATTTTATTTAAATTTACTTTATGTCAAAATAGATACATAATACTTATATATGTTCAATGTAATTCATTGGAGTCATTTTATAATAATTTTAGATATATAAAAAGTTTATTGAACTTTTCACCGTCTTTTACCCACCTCCTAGGAGCATTTGCAATTGTACATAAAACATAATTTTACCACTTCTGTGAGTTGAATTTATAAAATCCAAGAGACATGCTTAATATAAAGGAGAAAAATGTGGTTCAATAGGATAAAAATAATTTTTGGTGAATAGTAACTTTTTACTTTTATTTACCACGGTTAAAAGTAAATATGGAAATTAAGTGTAAAAATGATATTATTATTACCATAACACATGTCCTAATTCAATTGGTTAAGTTTAATTTTACCAAAAACAACCTTATGAATAAAATATTACCCTTTAGATCCACTTGAATTAGATTATGACACTTATTATTATTTTATTTAAAGAAGAGTTAAAAGAGTTAAAATCAAATCTTAATAACTAAAAAAATTTTATTATAGGGTTATAATTAATATAAATTCTAAAATAAATATTTATTAGAAAGCTAAAAATATTTCCTACATAATGGTATTTTATTTATAATTTTTAAACATTAAATAAGTTAATTTATTTATGGCACAATGATGATGTAGTAATTACCTTATTAATCAAATATTAACATAATATATCTTATAAATACCCAAATAAATTTAATTTGAGACATTTTATGAATTAAAATAATTTTATAGGTTAATATGGCATGTTAGTATTGATTTAATTAAATTTTTTAGAACTCATCATGCTGTTATAATTTTCACAAAAATCAATTAACAAATAGTGTCAAAATTGACATAAAATAGTTTTTAAAACAAATATTATATTATTAATTGTTATTTTATTTCTAAAAATGTAAGGATAGGCCAAATTACTTAGATAAGGTTATATATATTAATAATTAACCACTTGGTGTTCGTTTGTATTGTTATTGTAAGTTTATTAACCATATATTGTAAGAAAACAAGAAGACATGGTAAAAGTTAAATTATTTAACTTAGAGTTAAATCTAAATGATAATGTTAAAATAGTAACCTCAACTTGTCTAAAACCTATTGGTTGAGAGGATTTAGACCCATACCTGCCTTAGCTTATAAATAAATTAATTTTGAGCTATTAAAAACCGAATATGACTTTATTATAAAATAATATTTTATGTTTTTCCTAAGGTGCCCTTCTCCTCCTTTATAAAACGGATCCTCCTCCCTCTCCTCATAACACAATTTTGAGCCTTAAAGCTCGGCCAACCCCTACCCATTTTCCTTCTCAACCTTCCTAGAAACATACTAGAGGACCTGGTCTTCTTCAAAGACCAATTCTAGTGCCCTAAGAGGAGGTTTTAAAGATGCATGTCGAAGAAGAGGTAATATCCCTTATCGATTCTTTCAAATTTATTTCTTCTTCTAATTCCTCTTCATTTGTTGTTTCATTATGAATTAATAACATCAGTATCACTAATATACTGATATGTTATTATAAATATGAAATAACCCTATTTCACCTTCTATCCATCCTATGGAAAATGAAATCACCGTGCGTGCGTAAGTACAGAATACCGTCTCCACGCCGTGGTGTAATCTGTTTTCCACCACCACATTACTTGTATAGGTATAATAGTGTAAAGAATAACTATATATGATTATTTTAAATTTATATTTATTATTAAATGGTATACATACACTTCAATACAATTCCACGATCATGGGAACGATATCATCGCTCGTGCGCACGTACGGCCTACCGTCTCCACGATGTGATGCGAATCGTTATACATGATCTTCATTGAATAATGATTATATAAATGAATTGAATGAATAAATATGATATATATTACACTAATACCATTCCGAAAATTAGCTATCTATAACCTAAAAAAAGAATAAGAATTTATTTGACAAAACATGCATAAGAACATAAAGCAATGAACACCCGAATAACAAGTAGCAATGAAATATTACTAATAAGAAGATAAGAATATGACAATATATGAGATCATAACAATGAATATGATTCTGTAATAATTCAATGACATTATCTAAATCATTATACAGGAGGTTCAGATACGTACGGAGCAAATCTGACCTAAGGTAAGGGAAAATCTCCCAATCTGATTTTTATCCGAGATTATTTATACTTCAGAATTTACTGGGGAATATTTATCATTCACATCCATTTTTCCTCAATATGTAATATTATTTCTATCCTCCTAAAATTATTTAAATCCAATTTTACCCATTTGTGAGTTTTTAGTAAAAGATATGAAATTAATCTTTTTGCATTTTTAGTACGAGGCATTATTGACTTTTTCGGCCAAAGTACGAGAAGAATGTTTTTTTAACTTCTACGGCATGAATGGATTTTTATGATTTCATAGAATATTATTTCCATGAATATTACTTTAAAATTTTTCTAGTTTATTTTTAATCAACTTCTTTTAGTTTAAAATAGTATGACACGTTAAGAAAGGAAAAAAGTTTTTGAAGTAGAAAAGATATTTTACTCAAGAATGGAGTTCAAGCGTTTTATCAATATTATTTTCCATCTAAGATAATATATGGTTCTGTTTCTATCCCTATTTTTACATTTATTTGATTATGTTATGATGGAATTATTTTTATGATGTCCTTTTATCTTATATGGATTATGTTATGATGGCATGATGTTTAAGAATCCCATTTTTATTACATGGGTTGTGCTATGATGTATGATTTATGATATTGTGGCACACATAAGAATGGTATCATTATTTTATCAAAAAAAAGAATGGTATCATTATGATATGGGTGGGACCTATATCTCCCTCCAATTCATTGGGTGAAGATTTATATCTCATGAGATAGACATGGATGGAATGACAAGTTAATCTGGTTCAGTGATACAGGACTAAAACAAGGAGTGAACTCAGTTCAGAAATGGACTTTGTCCACTAGGATAGTCTTGGAAATGAGTCTTCACTACTAAGAAATGATTATCTATGATTATGTGTGTATGCCGAAAAGTTTCATGTTTTATGTTATGATTATTGGGATTAAATTTCACTACAATGATTTATCCCACGTTTTGATATTATGATCTATTTTGCAGGTTATGATTTTCAAAATGTTATGTTCTTATGAATATGATATGATTGATATTTCCTTTGTTTACCATTACTAAGCATTTGAGATCACCATTTTGTATGTTTTTTCCCAGGTCAGGAAGAAGGGTATTATGTAAGATATGCCAAAAGGGACTCTAGATATGATAAAATAAAAGGGATACATTGTATATGATTTATGGACCAGTTGTTTATGTTTCCTAGTTTCTAAAGACACTATACCTATATAGTCCATTCATGGTTTTGTTATATGTTGTAATAAGTGTGCTTCAATTTTGAAGTAATAACAATTTATGTAATGTATGGGTCGTTATAATGTGTATAGAAATTTTAATGTTGAATCTAGAGGTATATTATCATAATTTATCACTTTTACTAATAAATTTAGTAGGTATGATAACATATAGTTGATGAGGTATAAGTCTGACTCCTTTGAGAAGTTCAAGGATTCCAATAATGATGTTGAGAATCATCTTGATTAAAATATAAACAAACCTAAATTAGATCAAGGTCTGGAATATCTTATCCAAGATTTTATAGATTATATATTAGAGTATGGAATTTTAACTCAAATAAATCCTTCTAATACTCAATAATAAAAAAATATAAGTGAAAGGATGAATCATAAATTCTAGAAAATGGTAAGATCAATGATGATTCATGAACAACTTACATGATCCTTTTGGGGATATTCATCACACATGATAAAATATATTCTAAACCAAGTACCAAAAAAAGTGGAAATGGGTATTTCCTTGGAGTTATGAAGTCAAAATAAACTCATTTTATCACATATTCATGAATGAGGGAGTGAGGGTTTTATTAAGTCTTACTCATGATACAAAATTTCACCCGAGGCATGAAGTGTATCTTTATAGGTTACCATAAGGAAATGAGGGGATACTACCTATATGGATCTATAGATAAAAAGGTTATAGTTTCTAGAAAATATGAATTACTTGAGAGGGAACAAATCTATAAAGATTTTATTTTGACAAATATTGGATTCAATGATGTTGATACTCAAGATACATAAGAGCTTTTATAAGATCAAATTCCATTGGTCCCCATGGAAGAAGTTGTTCCTAAAAAAATGCTCCACATATGAGTACCAAATAGTTTATATAATTAAAAATATTTTTTCTTGTCATGGAATATAGGGACTAATTATTTCTTAAATATTAAAACCCTTTATCCTATAATGTGGTAACAAAGAGATCATTAGATGTATTTTAGCCAAAATCCATGAATTATGATATGGATTCCATATATCATAATAATTTTTAGTTACTGATCGATCCACCCATTGATGTAAATACCATTTAGTATAAATGGTTTTTCAAGAGACATATTAACATAGAAGGTCATTTTCATACCTATAAAGAATGACTGACGGATAAAGGGTTTAGACAATGTCAATAATTAACTATCAAAAAAACATTTTCTACAGTTTAATATTTCAATCTATCAGAATTCTACATGCTATAACATATTTCCATCAATATGAGATTTGGAAGATGTATTTCAAACTTTCTTTCCTTAAGGGTAACCTTAAAGAAGATGTGTATATTAAACAACTATGAGAGTTTGTGACTCTAGGTAATGCCAAAAAGTTACGCAAGTTTCATAAATCCTTTTATGGGTTACAAAAAAGAATCCAGGTATTGGAATATTTAGTTCAGTGAATCTATAAAATAATTTTGTTTCATTAAGAATGAATATGATCAATGTGTTTATAAGTGGATTATTGTGAGTATGGTAATTTTCATAGTGATATATGTTAATTAAATACTACTAATTGGAAAAAAGATACCGTCCTTACGAGAAGTTAAAGTATGGATTAGAAATTTATTCTCCATGAAGGACTAAGGTGAAGTAACCTACATTCTAGGGATCAAGGTCATTCATGTCAAATCCAAGAGTCTTCATGAAAAATGTAAATTTATATACATTGAAAATATAATAAAGTGGTTTAGTCTAGAAAAATCCATGAGAGTATTAGTTCTAACGTGACAAGACATACATTTTTTAAAGAAGATGTGTCCTCATACACAAAAAAGAGATATAATGAGTAAGATACAATAAAAATATATGATATGATCTATCATTTATGCCATATTATGTATTAGTCTTGATGTTGCATATACATTGATCATGGAAGGAAGATATCAAGATAATCTTGGTGAACAACATTGGACTACTATTAAGGTTATCCTTAAGTATCTAATGTGTGATAAGTATATGTTCATGGTGTGTGGAGAATATAAAGATATGGTCATCAAGAGTTATGTAGTTTCTAAATTTAAAATAAATTATAATGATATGATGTTAGGGTTATGATATGTATTTTGTATCAATAGGGAAGCTATGATCTAGAATAGTTTAATGTAACTAATTTTCACTAATTCTACAACAATGTCTAAGTATATTGTAGATTATAATGTAATGAAAGAATCAGTTTGGATTCATAAATTTGTCCAAGACCATGATTTGGTGAATATAAGTAATGGTATTTCCACAATTTATTTTGATAACTTGGAAAATGTGGTTTTTTCCAAAGATACATGGTTATATCAATGGAAAGATAATATAATTTTGAATTTCTATATCTTTATGAATTTTTCTAAAAAATATGAAGTTGTAGAGAGCATAGTATATGAGGATGAAAACATGGAAGATCCCTTGATGAAGGATATATCTCAATAGATGCCTGAGTATCATATGATGGATAGTGTACTGAAGTTTGTTAATAGGTTGATCTAGTGAAAGATAATATTTTTTGGAGTTGATACCCTAGAACAAAATATTATATAATTTATTATGACACATATTAACTTTTTTGAATATTAATAATTATTCTTATCATATCATGACTATTTCCCTTCATGACATGGTATGTCATAATTTCATGCAAATATATATTGCACTGAATGGTTTTAACATTTACTAGCTATGATGAGAACTTAAATGTTCCACAACAGTATTCTTAAGTAAATGTTCTATATAAAGATGATGTTTTCTGTCGGGACCGATATGATATATGATATTAGGAGAAAGAGGCCCATAAGAAATTGATACACCATTTCTAATGTTATCCCATGGTAATCTCTTAGAAGGGAGGTTTTAAAAATGAATCCATACACATTATATTTTTCACTGGATGTTTCTATTTTAACATGTGTATTGGTCCTTAAAAATTATAATCATTGTTAATTAATATCATGATTTTTATACATTGATGTATTGATGAAAATTGTGATGAAATATTCTTATTGTTAAGTAGGATGTGTTGGGTGCATCAAAAATTATATTTCCTTAATGTATAATGAAATAAAACATATAATCCTTTTATCCATTAATATAATTTAACATCTCAGGACCATTGATGGGAATGAAAATATCTAGATTAATCCATGGAAATGGTGTCTTATGGGCATGTTCATTTCCAGAAATTCAAAAAAAGAGACACAAATAACATACGTTGACGACACTAGTATGAAAACTTCTTTATTTGTGATATCATGATAAAGAGATTATATTACACAGTAATAATTCAAAGGTGGATATATTTCTTCACGGTGTTATCTTATTTCTCAAAGGGTTCCTTGGCCTATTTTTGGATGATAAACGTCCACTTTATGAAGTTCTATTTAATACTTATGATAAAGAGGCATAGAGGGTAAAAAACTAAGTGTATCCACAATCTCAATTAAATTAAATGTTGAATTTAATATTTAGAAAAAATATTATTCCATGTTTTTGGTTTAATAATTTTTTGGGTTTGTTTGATCTCTAATATTTAGTCACATGTTATTTAAAATAATAATTGATTTAAATAATAATAAGAATAAATATTTATTCAGAAGCATTGATTAATATAATATTAATTATATTTATAACAACTCAGGTTTTCATACATAAATATCTAATCTTTTTAGATGAATATTAAATACATTTCATAAAAACATGCCTAATGACCATAATAGTTTAGTGTATTTGGATACTAAGAAACACAATATTATTATTTATTGGAAGATCTTAAATATCACTTGAAAATGTCATCTCATATAGTACTACACTTTGGCATACTAAAACTGAAACATTTTTCAAAACCTAGGGAAGGAAAGATAAGAATGGGTGATCCCGGATTCTCAGTAAGGGTAAAAATCGGAGATATGAATCTTGATCATGTGAAAGCATAAGATAAATATTAGGGTATGTGATCATGAACATAACATAAAATGTTAATACCCAACTTTTTATAGATCATAAACATATATCATGGAATAAAAATTTATCATTTCATAAAACATGGTGCATAAGAGTGAAAAATAATCACAAATCAATCATGAACCATAAGCTCTTTTCATAAAAGTGTGGGACCGTCGTAAATATAAAAGACAATTTTGTATTCCAAGGTTAACTACTAAGAACATCAGTATAGTGGACTAGGAATTATCACCTATTTCTGATTGTGGATCTGGGCAGTTATTTACCATAGTAGATTAGGATGCATTTGTTTCCCATTGAGGACCACGATGCACCTATTTCTCATAGTGGATCAAACCCATAACCATGTTTCCCATTATTATCTCATGAGATATAAAGATTTACCCAATGTATTGAAGGGAGATTTAGGTTCCACCCATCCCATTATGAAAAACATACTTATGTGTGACACAATATCATAAAAAACCTGACCATATCATCGAATCATAAACTTGGTAAAGAAAACAAGTTTCATGAACATTTCATAAATTCACTATACTATAAACCATTGAAAATAAATGGGTTTTATAAAATTTTCTTCAATATAAACACTAAAAATATATATTTTTTTAAGAAGGTGGCGCTTTGGTCAAAAGACCAAAGCAATTTTATTAGAAAAAAGAAAAGAAAGATTACAAGAGTCTAAAAGACGGGATCAAATTACAATCTTTGACTTGCAACGGAATCAGGTTTTCTGGGAGATCCTCCATCCAGGTTATTGCCTGATTAATGCCTTTGTTAGCGAGAGCATCCGCAACCTTATTCACTTCACGGTAAGTATGAGTTGCAATGTAATTGACGTCATGAAGAGATTGAAGGCAGTTCATCCAGCGCGTAGTAATCGGCCAAGCAAAATGAAAATCACCCTTCCAAATGGCTTGAACAACAGTAGTAGAGTCGCTCTCAATCCATAAGTTGTTCCACCCATGTCGAAGAGCAAAATTAGTGGCAAGAATAACACTTAGCATCTCAGCTTCCAGAGAGGATGCAATACCACAACCTCCAAAAAAGCATCCCACGATGTGACCATGATGATTTCTGAAGGCATCTCCACATCCCGCAGAGCCTGGATTACCCTTAGAGGAGCCATACACATTGATTTTAATCCTACCTGGAAAAGGATGTCTCCAGAAAATCTCAAAGGTGCGCAACGGTTTCAAGAAAATGGCCTCAACTTGAAGACGGCGAAGGATCATAAAGTCCGCCACCGAATTGTTGCTGGAACCATTCTGGATCAAAGCGGCTTCCCGAATAGAGATGAGAATTCTCATTTTACCTGCATTAGTGTTGTGTGAGCAATTATTATGTAGAATAGAGTTTCTATCATACCGGATCACATGAATCAGCTCAGCAACCCCAGCTAGGAACAAATTTCTAATTTGGTGAGAGGAGTCCATAGCAACGCAACGTTTAATCTGCTCATCAATAGAGTTATAAACCGGCCATCTGCAATCAAAAGTGTCAAAAATATATTTCCAAAGAGCAGTGGCAGTAGCACAAGATAGAAATAGGTGGTTAGTATCTTCTCTATGCTGATTTCAAAAACGAAATTTTGAACAAAGTTGAATACCAAAACTTTAAAGACAAGCATCAGTGGGGACCCTATTGTAGGCAAGACGCCAAATGAGAGTGAGTATGGAAGGTTTAATCCAGGGCTTGTCAAAAAAATTTATCCAGTTCAAATCATTATCGGCGTTGTGAAAGGAGTTATTATAAAACTTTTTGGAGTTAAGAATCCCATTATGAGAAGGTTCCCAAATCAAGAAGTCACACGAGGCAGAAAAGTGGTAAGAATCAATAATTTGAACAATGTTTTCAGGAAGATTATCAATGTGACAATTAAGCACATTACAAATGGATGAGTTGATGTCATCAGGGATATCATCAGGGGGGATCAAAGATATAAGAGGACCGCCAGTGCAGTTGTCCAACCAGAATCTCATGGAAGAGTTTCTCGAGACCATCCATCTAGCGTTGTGCATAATAATGTCAAACGTGTCTCTAACAGAGGGCCAAATGGATGAGGTCATGAAACTCCTATTAGATCTTTTAAATCTATCAATGAAACTATTTTTGATGAAAGCAATGGGGTGGGTGTCATTGTGAATTAGGTTCCAAGTTAATCTGGCTTGAAGAGCTTCATTGAAGTATTTAATGTTTTTAATGCCAAGACCACCAATGTTTAGAGGTTTGCAGCATTTAGCCCAAGGGATAGTCACAAGTTTCCTGTCCAAGGTGCTTCCAGTCCAGAAAAAGTTTTTTATGTGAACATTTATTTTTTTTATGAGACTAATTGACCATTTACATACCATCATCGAATAGACAAGTTTGGAAACAATAACAGACTAGACAAGGAAGATTCTCCCCACCATGGAGAGAGTTTTTCCTTTCCAGGAGGAAAGCTGAATAAGAACCTAGTCAACAATGTTAGAAAAGTAGCAAGCTTTAGGTCTACCCCAGAAAATGGGAACGCCAAGGTATTTGAAGGGGAAAGAACCTTCTTTGATATTAAGCTCATTGATGATATTATTTTTCCTAGAAGGAGGGATGTTTTTTCCAAAGTAAATGAATGATTTATTCCATCTAATGACTTGACCTGAGACCTCCTCGTAATGCTTGAGAGCATCTTTAAGAGTTCTAATGTTTTTTATGTCACCCTTTAGAAAGAGAATGATGTCATCAGCATAAAGGAGGTGGGTGGGGGCATTCATGTTTCTGTAAGCATGACTTGGTTTGATCTTATTTTGCTCAACCATCTGGGTGAGCATACGGCTAAGATAGTCTTCTGCAATGGAAAAAAGAATTGCAGAAAGGGGGTCACCTTGTCTTACTCCTTTAGAGCATTTGAAAAATCCTCTAGGAGATCCATTAACCAGGATGGAAACATGAGCTGAATGGAAGAGGGTTTTAATTCTAGAAATGAAATTATCATTGAATCCAAACCCATGAAGAACTTTGAAGATGAAGTTCCAATCCATAGTGTCAAAAGCTTTCCGAATGTCAAGTTGAATGGAAATGTTTCCGCCTCTATTATTATTAGTTAACATGTTAGTGCATTCCGAAGCAAGACAGATACAATCTTGGATAGATCTTCCCTTGATGAAGCCAAATTGATTACAGGAGATAATTTTATCAGTGATAGTGTTAAGTCTATTAGAAATTAGCTTGGTGATAATTTTATATAGGGTGTTGATCAGAGCAATAGGGCGAAAGAGGTGAATTTCAGAGGCATTATCAACTTTGGGAATCAAAGCAAGGAATTGGGCATTTAAACCATGAGGTAAGAAGCCGTTAGCAAAGAAGTCTTTGACAAGCTTACAAACATCAGCATGAATGATATCCCAATAATTTTGATAGAAACCATTATTGAATCCATCGGGCCCAGGGGCACTGTTAGGATTCAAACCAAAAACAGTGTCTCTAATTTCATGATCAAGGGGAACACTCAGGAGAAAACTGTTATCAACATCCGTAACAATTGTAGGAATGATGTCATTAATGAGGTCTTTACTCATACAAGGCCCATTGAATAATGATTCAAAGTAAGACACAACATGATTAGCAATATCTTCTTCATTATCCAAAAGGTTGTCTCCATTTTTAAGGGAGGCAAGGGGTCTACTAGCTTTTTGAATTCTTTGTAAAGAATTATAGAACTTGGTATTACGATCACCATCAGTAAGCCATTTGAGTTTAAAAGTATGTTTGTGGATGTTGTCTTTGAATGCGAGGAGCATATTCAGGTTCATAGTAAAGTGAGCTTCGTGTTGGTGATCAGAAGCGAAGTCGGAGTGGGTGATATTGTTTTGAATTTTATGCAACTCATTCCCAAGAGAGAGAATTTCATTATCAATTTGAATCTCCTTAGTTCTGCACCAATTTTTGAGCTTGCGTTTGAGATATTTTAATTTAAGGGGACAAGGGAAATCATCATCGGGTTGGTTCAAAGAGGACCAGCAATGTTTTATGCGATTACAACAGTCAGGATCAGAGAACCAAGCATTGTTGAATATAAAGGGGAAAGAGGGCTTCCGAGTATTGGGAGAGATGGTGACTAAAATAGGGTGATGATCAGAATGAAGCTTAGGAAGGGTGGTGCTGGAAATGGAGTCCCAAGTATCTAAAGCATGGTCATTAGTAAAGGCTCTATCGAGTTTTCTCGCAACCACTCTATTGTAGTGATTCCTATACCAAGTGTATTTGGCGCCTTTTAAATAAATCTTAGTAATATTATAGGTTTCAATAGCAGCCTTAAACTCCCTCATAGACAGACTTGAATGAAGAGGACCAATTTTTTCACCAGGTGAAATAATAGCATTAAAATCACCTGCAATGATCTAGGGGGAATGAATTTTTGAGTTCAGAGAGGAGAGGTCTCGCCAGAGAGATCTCCTATCTTGATATTTGTTCTTTGCATAGATAAAGGAACAAAAGAGATGGGCATTATCAATCATAAAATCATAAGTGAAACTTTGATCAGAAACATGGAAAACATTAACATTAGACAGGGAGGGATGAGCAAAGGTCCAAAGAGAATCAAAATTTTTGTTGTTTTCACAAGCACCGATGAAGGTGTATCCAAAGCGAAAAAAGTGAACAAGATCAGTAGAAAAAATTGTTTTAGGTTCAGCAATGGCAAAAATTAAAGGTTTGTGAACATTTACCATTCTTTGTAAAAAATTAAAGGTGTCAAAGTTTGCTATACCTTGACAGTTCCAATAATGAATCTTCATTTAAATCTACGTTTGGATTTAGAACTCCCTTTTTTCTTACTATCCGAGCCCTTATGTCTATTTGATCTTCTGACATTTTTTGACATGTTGGGGCTTGAGGTAGGCAATTTCATGCCTTTGGTAGGGACAGTGATGGTAGCAGAATCATCTAACGAAATAGTTTGGGTGTCAATAACGTGGGTGTTGTTATTGTTGGGTGTCGGCAAAACAGAAATGAGAGCAGTTTTGTTATCAGCATTAACACAATTCAAATGTAAACTATCATGCTGTACATAAATGCTGCAAGTACCTGATGAAACGTCTGGATCAGAATGGGGAGCCGCAAGAGAAATAGACCTTAGCTCAATGAGTGAGGAGTGAGAAGCACAGCTTTGCCCAGTGATGAGAGCAGAAGTTGAGGCCTCTGTAACCGAGGAAGCATGCTCCTGGACCTGCTGTGGGACAACCGGGATATTCTCCTCACTGATCTGCTTTCCCATGTGCAATTCCAAAGGACACTGCACCTCTGCCAGGTCAGAGATAGAATCCTGCATGTTAGTGGAGTTTTTTTACCTCTGCCAGGTCAGAGATAGAATCCTGTGGAGCATTCTTCACATCCGTGGTTAAAGTGATATTGGAAGAAGTGTGAGGAGTGGAAGATTCCTTATTCTGATCAGCAGTACAGGAACCAGAGTTCACAATTCTAGTATCCTGCTTAAGGCTGTCTAAAACAGTAAATTCCAGTTTGTTTGTGTGTGCTTTGTTGTTTTCTTCCTCTTCTACAAGGTCAGCCCATTTGGTACCCAAGGTCTCCCCTAAATGAGATGAAGTTATGGGTTTTTTCACCCAGGTTGCAGTTTTATATGTTTCAGGAGCACTAACCAAGGGAGCTTTATCCTTCCTATTCCTCCTTATTTCTTTCCAATCATTGTCAGGTAGTTGGATTGGCTGTTTCCTAATCAATCTACAATTATAGATATTGTGACCAATGATCTTGCAATGCTCACAAAAAGGAGGTATCCTCTCATACTAAATATTTATTTACACTTTTTAATCCTCGGCAGTGAAGTTAATAGTGTTGGGAAGCTTTCATTCCAGATTAATTTCTACCATGATTCGAGCAAAGATTCCTAAATCAGCATTCAATGTTCGTAGATCGATTTTGAGGGGTGTGCCTATGCATGAAGCAATTTCATTCAATATTTTTGGGTGCCAAAAAAACCAATTAAGGCCATGAAGTTTGACCCAAACCTGTTCTAATGTGTTTCGGTGAGTGTGTGGGTTGAAATTGGAGTCCCAATTAGATAGGCGAAGCAAACCAAGTTTGAGGTTAAGATTTCCTAATTTCCAGATACGATCAAGATATTCTTGAGAGTTTAACAGTATATGAAAGTATCCTTTGCCAACTGGAATTAGTTTCCGGTTAACAGAATTCCAACATTGTGAGATACAAGCGTGTAATTCAGAGAGTGGCCAAGGTCGATTACCTTTGAGATAGGAGATATGAGCCATAATGGAGAACCTGTACAAATGCGTACGTTGCTGAATCACGTCTGGATCCGCTTTGACCAGGAATCCTCCATCATCCAGCTTCTTGACCAGTGGAGGCTTCGTTGAATTATCATTATGATCAGAAGACTTCAGCGCATCAAGGAACGAGATCCCTTGGGATCGACCAGAAAGATGACTGCGAGCGATATCTCGAGGCTCATCGTCATTTCTTGTCTTTGCAGGAGGAAGGAGCAAGTGGGATCCTTGGATCATCCGAGTAGAATCATAGTGATGAGATTGAAATCGTTCGGGCAAAAGGAAGTCCGCTATGCGAGTGTGGATCAAGGGAGCGCAGAAAACCCTAGACGGATCGCGATTTTAGAGAGAGATGGTCTCCCATCTCTCTAACCCGTCCTTGTATCATTAAATATTAACCCTAGTAAAGAATAAGTAACATAAAATGATTTCATCTGAGATGAAAAATGATTTTGAAAGATCACTTGAAACATTTCACATGGAATATATCCTTTCCACATAGGATCTTTTTTAAAAAATAACACATTTTCAAAAAACAATTCTTTTAAAATAACCTTAGAAACATATAAAAGAATAATTAAAAATAAGATAAAAATTTTCTAGAGGCAAATAACTTTTCTATACTTTAAAGAACAATTTTCTAAATATAAAACATTTTTAAAATCCATTTATTTTAAAATAAATGTTAAAAATATAAGAAATATTTAAATAAAATAATTTCTATGAAAGAGATAAATTTCATTCATTTTATCCACATTAAAACAAAGACACCATTCACATTTTTGGTTAAATGCAAACAATAATTGTTAGGAAAAATACATGACGATTTCTTTAAAAATATTTTGTAAAAATTAAAACATGGGTAAAAATTTATTAACTAAATAATTTTATGAATGTTAAAAACATTTTTGAAAGAATTTTTTGAAATCATGGTTTTAGAAGAAATATGGTTTTGACCAAAGAGAGAAATAAAGAATATTTTTCTTAAAAACATTATTTTGAACTCTTGGGTATATGAAGGGAATAAAAGAAAGGCAAAAATGTATTCTCATTAAATAAATATAGGATAAGAAAATTCATGAGTTTCTTGAGAGATATATCCTAATACTCTATTATTGGATGTATAATCATGAGCAATCCCGATAAATGATACAACTAAAACACAAAAACCTTACCAATTTGGTAACTTTTAATTGTAAGCCCAGTGAAATAATATTTATAATTGAAAATTATAATATCATAATAAAAAATAAATTCATGATATTACAAGTCAATGGTTCTGTATATACACCTCATAAAAAAGGATAGGTGCATAATATAACATATGTCCCAAAGAAGGAAAATTGAGACAAAACTATCTTACATCTTTGGTATCTTTTTAACCGTAAACCCCTTGGAATATATATACAAAAATGGATATGTAAATAACTATAATTTTAAGGATAATAATAACAACATATATTCATGTGAATTATATACACTACAAAAAATAAATATGGGTTAAAGATGACTAGAATCTCATAGAAAATAAGAGTTAGAAATCCATTACCATAAATCTTGAATTCCTTCGTACTTGTTCAAACCTCCTGTATAATAAATATAATTTTATTATACATATATTATTTAACCATATATATATATCATACCATATATTATTTTCTTATGACCTTTTATTACAAATTTATTAAGAATTCCATGTTAACTCATATTTTTTGCAATAATTGCTTTGTTTTTCATATATGTTTTGATTTATTATTTCTTATCCTATAACTTTGACCAATATTATATCATATAAATAATTTTTATCACGATATAAATATCATAAATATATATTATACATAAATTTATTTTACAGTGATCCATAAAAGTTAGAGATAATAATTGAAATACATCGTTCATGGAGATGGCAGGTTATATGTACGTATGAATGTTGTTTCCATTTTCTAGATGGAATGAAAAAATAAAGTTAAATAATATATTACAAATTCCAAAATATTTTTTAATTTCATATATATCTCATATTTTCATTAAGTAAATCCTTATTACCTTCTATGTAAAAAATGAATGAATCACATTGCTTCATGAGGCGGTGGTCCACCATACACGTAAATAACATTATTGTATTCTCATAGAATGTAAATTAATAAGAAACATGTGATATTATGATTAAATAATAATAATAATATCATAAATATAATATATAAAAAAAATAAATAATTATATGCATATGTGAGAGATGGTGATGGAGAATGAAAAACATTAGTTTGCGAGGCGGTAGTCCACCACACACAAGAATAGTGATTTCATAAGCCATTTGATGGAAGAGGATAATGATTTAGGTTTTCTAATTAACATAATAAAATATTATTATAAATAATATATTTATTTTATAACATAATTATTGTTTAATAATAATTTAAGTAGGTTGAGTAAGAAATAAAATAAAATGATAGGTTTGGGAAGTTACCTCATCTTTGGAAAACTTCTTTTGGTTTTCACCAAAAGGATTCATACGGTGGTTTTATTAACAAACTAATTATTTTAGGATTATATTAGGTAATTATTTAAGTTATTTGGTTAGGTATTGGGAAAACCAAATGGTTTTGGATGTGTGTATTTTAGAGGAGACAGGGTGCACTTTTATAATTGAGGTAAGTGTCACACTTCTAATTTTTGAAAAGAAAACGATTTACCCACATGTTTCACATGAAAATGTCTAGAAAATTGTCCCTTATCTAAAATATAAGGTATAAAGTAACAATATATACATAAAAGGGGTGTTTGAAAAGTTTTGGACATTTTTATTCCTTATTTTTTAGGGTAACCCCTGATAAACACATTTTTACCATAACCACGATAAATATTTTTTACTGTTTTTAATATAGATTATGGTCAAAAATTACATTTAAATTATCAGATAAAATAAATAATTATGATTAAAAATATGTATTCCTTTTTTCAAAATTCAATTATATAATTGAAAATTTTTAATTTAAAATTAATCCCGGAGGCATGATATGAAATCAGGGTTTTAAAAGAAAAATGTTCAAAAGTAAACAACGTTTTGATATAAAAATTAAATATAAAAATGATTATAATGAAATAAATTAGATTAACTGAAATATAATTGAATTAATTTTTATTTTAAAACCATTTCAAAATAGTTTGGAAGTTTTTAAAATCATTAAAATAAATGAAAATTCTTAATAAAAACCGGTATTTTTCACTATTCATTGAAAAATTTGACTTCTTAGAAAATTAAAAACAATTCACCCTAAGGAAAATATGAAGTGATTATTTCCAAAATTAAATTTAATATCTAAAATTTATTTTCTAAATTTGTCAAAAATTAATTTAAATTAAGTGCACAAAAGGAAACAAAACACCTTTTTAGAAAGATACAGTTTTAAGTAGAAAATTGAATTTATTCATATTTGTTTCCTAAAAAATACATAAGAAGATGTTAAAAATATTATTTAATATATAATATATAAAATTATGAAAATAAATCTCTAAAAGTTTTGGGTTTAAGTTATTGCGGTAAAATACATTTGTGTTCTTAAAAATAGTTTTTTAGAAAAAGATTTTATTTATTTTCAAGTAGTTTTTATTTTAATTTATAATTTAATGGTCACCAAATAATTCATTTGTAATATATATATTTTTAAAATTTAGGTAATACTATTTATACCCTAAATTCAAAATTCTTGGAGATAACCATCATATTATATAATTATATTTTAATATTTTTTTAGGTTTCATTTAAACTTGGCATTTCATGTAGCCTAAGTTAAACTCAGTGTTACATGTAATGTACTATTGATTCAATTTAGTGTGTAATGAAATCTGAACACAATTTTAGGTTTCATTCATGATAAAATTTTCATTGTGTATAATGTATGAAAAACTAGGTTTTACTTGGAACACAAGATATTGAAAAGAATAAATTTATTGAAAAAAATATTTCCCAAAATCACAGGGTGTTAAAATATTTGTTAATTAATTATTTAGTAATATTTATTTGTTAAATAAATATTAATTATTCAAGGATTGGTAAATTTCAAGGAGGATAAGAATAGTAAGATTAATTCTATTATTAGGAGTAATATAAATGGTATTTATTTATTCTTATGTGATGCATATGATATATTAATAATAATATTAATAATAATAATAATTTTATAATTATTTGTAAGATCCCATGATTTCCTAAAAGGAATGGATTTTTTTTAATTCTTGTTTATGACCTTATGTGAATACCCTTTTTGGTAATGGGTGTATCATTTTTTAGGGCTAATTTGGAGCCCAAAAATCAAATATTTTGGAAAAATGTAAGGCTTCATGGGTAGTAGAAACTGTGTGATGTAGACTACACAATTACAACTAACCATGTAAGGCATGGTTGCAGGGTGCTATAAGATTCATAGTTTTAGGAAACCATGATGATAGACACACACACCAGTGCAAAGAACATTCAATTTTTAGTAGATCTAAAATTCATGGTCTGCACATGGTTATTCAAACATTTCACAATGACCATACGAGTATCCCCCTTAGCACAATAGAGGGTGCAGAGTAGGCGCACAATTTTCCCAACCGTGTAGCGAAATCGTATAACCTAGTATTTTTAGTGGAAATTAAAAGTTTCCCTTAAAATCCTTTTAAAACTAAAATATAATTCTTTCTCCTCTAGTTGATATAAGATCTAGAATGGGAGGTCCTATTGAAATAAAAAACATAGTTTTTGATCCCGTTCTTCAATATGAACTCAAAATCGAGCATTGTTGGTCACATTGGATTTGAACCGGTGAGTATTCCATTTATTTTGTGAGAATATTATTTTTAACTTTTATCAACAGAGTTGTTTTGGTTCAAGATATTATTCCATATTCTTAGGTTCTTTATTTGTTCTTCATTTTTCTCCTGATCTAAGTTGAATGAAGCGCTAATACTAGATGAGCACTGTACTACGAACCTATAGGTAGTATATAATTTTACCAAGTGGTTTGAATCTTTATTGAGCTATTTTACATTGCTTTTCCCATCATACATTCAAATTCATCCAAAAAAATGAATTGAATGATGAAATTGAATGTAATAGAACTTGTTAGGGATTCTCACAAATTCTTTGAGACTTATTGGAAGTTGTTTCCCCACCCAAGGTCACCCAAGGGGTGTGACATTGTGATTTCCATTTATTATACCACCCATGGGGTATGTTTTTTTAGCTTTATTAGTAAGAGGAATCCCTTTTATAAATGATTTGAATTGAATCTATTGATTAAGATATGTTCTTCCACCTATCCATGTTAATCATGTTGTTGAATTGTTTAATTGTTTAATTTTGATTTATATATTAGTGAGTATACTCATGGAAATTGAATTTTTGTGAATCGGTGAATTTAATGAGATGTAAATTGAATTGGTAGTAGATGACTTGGTTGGTATACCTTGGATATTTGTTCCATTTAGATGCCATGGACATTTCACCCATGAGTCTTATTTTATCGTATAAGTTACATTGGACATGTATGCTCCTTGGGTTTGGATTCCATAGTATACCAAGGGAATTTATACACCTTGGATATGGATTTCTAGACTCGTATTGGACATGCTATGTTGACATGATCTTTAGACTCCACCAGTTTCATTTATGAGTTTCAATTGAGATGCTTCTGGTGCTCAACTAGGTTCCCTAGTCTTATATAACATAGATACATCCTTGAGGGGTCTTAAATATCATATTATATTGATTGAACTAGGAAAATATTACATATCTAGTTATATGGATCAACATTGGTAAATGTGACATATTTTTTATACAACTCGATCCGGGTTTATTTGATTTACAAGTTATACAGTGTGGTTGTGGGTGATGTGGCCTATTGTTTATATGACATAAATGAGGTTTTTATTTTTTTCTATATATATTATTTATGATAAGAGAATTAAACTTGTTTTTCATGGTTCCTTGCATGTATGCATAAGATTAGTTATTTTTCTACAATTTCCTTGGGCACTTTACTTTATGTATGGTCACACTTGTTATATTTTTCACTAATCTTTAGCTTATATTGCATATCAAGGATTAGTTATAGTCACTTTGGGTGGTGAACTACTATTATTGTATCTCAATACCTATTTGGGCCACCGTTGGGTACCTGGATAGACAATATGGATATAGGTAGGGATTGTGGTAAGATCCCATAGTACGACTCCTGACATTATTCCATGCATAGGAGTAGGGGCACACGAGAACGAGTTGAGGCTCGTGATGCTATCTGGAGATAATTATTTTTGGCCTTTTTGGTATTTGATACATGTATTGTACTTATACCTATATACCTATTTTGGATTCTTTTAAGACACATTACATGATAATCATAGTATATGATAATCCTTTTGGAATTATTCTTATATATACCTGTCTTGGTTATTGTCTTCTGTCTCGATGATTTTACTAATTTTTCTATTCTACTATCATTATTATTACATTGTGTTACAATCTAATAAGAGGGTATAGTCTCATCACATACACACCCAAGTACCTCACTACTAGTTGATGACCTCTTTCATTTTTTGAGGTGTGCTTGAGGACATATGGCCAATCGGGATTGGGTCACCGTACAATTCCATCCAGGTCTGGGATGTTAAAAAGTTCTATCATAGAATTCCTTTTCTAGTTTTTCTATTTAGAGACATTATTAATGTGAAAAAAAATGAATTGGAGTTTGGTAATGAGATATGCATTGGAGTAGCTAACCCAGGTACAGGAAAAATCCAAATTGCATCAAATGGAAACTACTGTTTTTTAATTTTTTCTATTATAGTTGATTTGATTCCACCATTCAGTGATCCACTTGAGTTATGCTGTTATCATTGATTTTCTTGCGGGTTCTATTCTATTAAAACCCGATGATGTGGGGTTAATACTTCTCATTCATCATTTTTGTCACCTTATAAATATCAAATTCCACACATCATGTCATTCCATATAGGATGCATTGCTTGTCTTTACGATGTTTTGATATGCACCTTGTGTGATATACCTGATATTTTGATTGATATTTTTGGTAGAGAATTGGGAAACAAGGTTGGTACTAAGAATGAATTCCATAACCTAAGTACTGTTTTTTAGATTAGGATACAACAAACACACTAAGAATTCAATTGGGGCATGTTGAGTCATATACCATGATTCACATGGACTAGAATGTGTTATAGTGTGGATTATATCGACTCTATATTTCGGTTTGTGAGGAGTATTGGACCTTATGGATCATAATTGGTGAACCATTTATTTAAACCATTTAAAATGGAATGTGAAATGAAAATGAACTCAAATGAATGAAAATTGAAATGGTTAATAGAGAACTTGTACTATACCTAGCTTTTGAGTAGGTAGTGTCTCAAGTGATGTTGGTGATTTTTTCTTTTTACTAGTCTTGGATTCAGAAGAATTCTATGGTGTATGACCTGGTTATAGGGAGGTTTTCACTTGTCTTTTAATTTTATATGTGAACTTTTAAATCATTCTTTTATGAGATGTATGTTTGGAATTTTAGACATATGCCACCACGACAACCTCCATTTGCATGCCAAGAGGGTGGGGATTACCAAGATATAGAGGAAATAGTCAATGGGATACCAGTGGATCCTTATATTGTTCTATATGATCCAATTATTGTTTTCCCAGATTTAGTTGTTAAGTAAAAGTTCCCCAATGTGTTTTTATTCTTTCTACAGACCTTTTAGGGATCACCAAAACTTTTCTTATATATTTCTATGTTGACATATGTGTTCTAGAAGAAGTATCTTCTGATATTTTGGGGGGTGATGGTCTAAACACTACTGAGACATGGCGTGATACTACTCTTCTAATCTTCAAGAATCTGGAGACACCTCTTGAGAAGAGGTTGAAGCTCCCAACTTATATGCTTTGAGGAATTGTAAAGCACTGGTGGGATGTTTTTAACTAGACTGATTCCCTACAAAAATATGGTTTTCATGGATTTCCAAAAAAATTAGATGGATAAATTTTTCTTGATATCTGAGAGTAGAGTGGGCTAGTGAGTTCATGTGTCTAGAGTAGGTCTCTATAAAAGTTATGAAGTATTCATAACTCTTTACAGAGCATCAGCATTTTTCACCGATATATGTTTCTAGTGAGGCATCTAGTGGGAGATTATTCAAGGAAGGTCTCTGACATGTTGTTCGATCTCAGGTCAAAATGTTTAGGTTGATGAATATTATTGAGATTGTAAATCATGAACTAATTATAAAGGGGAACATAAGGGAAGAAGGGTGCATAAAGCAAAGCAGCATAGTCTCTCGACCATGTAGTTTGACTTCCAATGGCAGGAGGCTATGAATTTAGGCCTCCTATGAGATGATTACCATTTAGGTAATGAGTACTTGTAGCTCATGTTAATATCATTAGTGAGTAAGGTAGTGTAAAATGAGATAGTAGTGCAACATTGACCAAGTCGAGTACAAATATTATGGTAGTATGGGTCTCAGGAAATGTTTCTGTAGGACCTTTACTATAGTAATGAGTGGTAGGGGGTTAGTTCCAACATCGGGTTCTAGACCAACTTTTGAAGTTCCACGTTAGGTTGGGATTTGGAGCAGTACCAGTCAATCAGGACGAGGTGGTGATGGTTATGGTTGAGGTATCTAGAAACCAATTACCCCGAGACAACAAATTGGACCTACTATAGGTAGTTAGGTTGTGTCACAAGGTTTCTGTTTATGATAGATATATTTTGTATAGCCTACCACCGAGGAGTTGGGATCCCATACATCTATAGTGATAGGTATGATCTTAGTATCCACTACTCGTGTATATGCTATTTTTGAAACTGGTTCATCACATAGTTTTATATTTGTGCCTATTGTGGAGAGACTTTGTCTCTTAATTCAATATTATGAAGGTGTTATGATGCATGCCCCTTTGATGGGGATCATAATGGAGGATGTACATTAGTGCATAGAGTGAACCCTTGATATTGGTGGGTTCCAATTCGTATGAAATCTTTTTTCCCTCGAGATCCCCATGTTTGACATCATAATAAGAATAAAATAACAAGTTTCATATTGAGAATTTTTTGACTACCATCGCTGGAGGGTGACTTTCACATCACTTGAGGATGAAGTTTATAATCTCATGGGATAATGGGTTTTCCAAGAAATATGAGATAGAACACAATGAAGTGGGATGGGTGGAATGACAACCTAGATTGCTAGTCTATATCTGGATGATCAGAGAGCATGTCATGAAGATTTTCCTCTAGTGGTTGATAACTTTAAGGATGTTTTCTAAGAATAAATTTCTAGTTTATCTATTGAGAGATAGGTTTAGTTATCAATTAATCTAGTCCCATGAGTTATACAGGTATCCATTCCTCCTTATATGATAGATACTACAGTGTTATAGGAGAATAAGAGGCAGCTAGAGGACTTGGAGGAAAAGGGTTTTATACATACAATTACTTCTTCATGGTGTTCCCCAGTTGTTTTTCAATAAATGGTGATGGTGCCGTTAGGATATGCCTAGATTATCAGATATTAAACTAGATGATAGTTCGGAATCAATTTACCTTTCCATGGATAGTTGACATTTTTTATCAGCTTCGAGGAGCTCGAGTGCTCTCGAAAGATAATTTAAGATCAAGACATAATCATTTTCATGTTCGACTTATGTATATACCTCCCATATATTTTTGTAGTAGGTATAGTCTATATGAGTATTTGGTTATGTCATTCGGTCTCACAAATGTACTGACAGTTTTCATGGAACTGATGAATTGGGTTTTCCATCATTATCAAGATTCATTTTTGGTAATTCTTAGGGATGGAATATTGGTGTTTTTTCCTAATTGACATGAACATGTGAAACATATTGGGTTCATTTTGGATACAATGAGAGAGAATAATTTATATGATAATCTTATAATGTTTCACTTCTGGATGGATAAGATTCACGTCCTGGGTTATATTATCTCAGTGATATGAGTATCAGTTGAACCAGAAAAGGTGAAAACATCAGTTTCCTAGGAACATCCCAAGAATGTCTTTAACATACAGAGTTTTATGGGGCTAGCTAGATATTATAATAATTTCATATAGAACTTATCATGTTTAGAAGAACTGTTGGAGGGATTTAATAAGTAGGGGGTTATGTTTTTATAGACATATACCTGTGAGACATCCTTTCAAGATATAAAAGGGAGATTTAATTCAGCAGCAGTGCTAATTCTACCAGAGCAGGGTAGAAGATAAACTTTGTATTTTGAATCATCGGGTATTAGGATAAGAGTATTGATAATATAGGGAGATATATTCAAGGCATATAGGTCTCTATAGTTGAGGCGACATGAGTGTAATTTCCCAAAACATGATCTCGAGTTAGTTATATTTTTATTTCTTTTCACTATTGGAGAAATTGTTTATGAGGAGATAGTTTGGTGGTGTACACAGACCCCAAAATACTAAATAATATATTCACAAAAAAGTCATTTTAATTTGAGGTAGTAAATGTGGGTTGAATATATATATTATTTTGACTTCGTTCCAACCTACATTCCTGGGAAGGGCAATGAAGATACCACTACATAGAGTAGGAGGAATCAGATACAAAAAGTTTAATAGGATAGTAGCGAGTGCCATCTTATGGCATTGTTTTATGAGATGCACTTGGAAGTGAAGGATGTTAAGGGGTAAACCTATATTTATTATTTGGGCATAACATATAATCTTAGAGATATATTGATAATTAGACAACTTTCACATTCATATAGACTAGTCATATGGGAGAGTATGTAAAGTGAGGACCAACCTCTTAGTTTGAAAAAATGTGTGGATGAGATCCTAATTATCCATTGACATTTTGAGGTTTCAGTGGACATATGTGAGAAGATAATGATGGAATTTCATGGATTAGTATGGATAGTGCATCCCACTATCATTAAGATGTATCATGATTTATGTTTCCAGTAATGGTGGATGGATATGAAACATGAGGTTGCAAGTTTTGTTATGTGGCATTCCGCCTTTCAGTAGGTGAAGGAAGAACATTAGTGACCAACCAAATTTCCACAACAGTTTCATATTCTAGATTTGAAATGGGATGATTTTTTGATGGATTTTTTTATAGGTTTACCAAGGTCCCCTTAAAGTAGAAATATTTTATGGGTTGTTATTTATAGACTCATGAAGGTTTCACATTTCCTACTGATCAATGATACCTTAAGCATGGATGAACTTGGATGGTTGTATATTCATGAGATAGTTAATCTTCATGGGGTCCCTTGTAATATCATTTTAGATAGGGACATACAATTTACATATATTTTATGGTAGAGTTTGAATAGGGATTTTGGTACATAGGTGCTTCCAAGTCCGACATATCACCCTCTGACTGATGGCTAGTCAGAGCTTACAATACATGTGCTTGAGGAAATGATGGGAGCATGAATCTTTGATTTTAGATGCTCTTGGGAGAGTAATGTTACCCTTGTTAAGTTATCCTACAATAATAGAAATTAGATAATGATATAGATGGAAGATTATTAATAATTTTAGGGTAGTCTATGTTGATAGTATGAAGCTGATGATATAGTGTTATTGGGACCTCATCTCATGCATGGGTCTTCTCAGTAGGTCCAGTTGATCAGAAATTGGATGGATACTGTACTATCTCAAAAAAATATTACACCAATTGATGTAGATGACCTATAGAGTTTGAGGTAAGGGATGAAGTCTTTTTATGTATCTCACAGAGGCTAGGACATAGAGGGATCATGAGATAGTGTATGTTTTCACCATGATATGTCTATCCATTCAAGATTATAGAGAGAGTCAGGTAGCTCTCCTATATATTGAAGTTACCTCAAAAGTACTGGTCTATGTACAACATCTTCTATGTATCACAGCTATGCTGTTATCACTCAGACCCATGTCACACTCTACATCCTATTGAGAAGGAGTTACAAGTTGATGCGTTCTTTATGGAAAATCCTATTCATATCATTAATGGGAGTATGGACATTCTCTTAGGATAACCAGTTCCAGTAGTAGGTGTGCTATGGTAGCATGACTATTTACAGGATGAGACTTCAGAGCTTGTTACTGACATACATGCTCAATGGATGGATTTATTCTCTGATTAATCTTGACCACCCTTGAGAGGGAAATTCCATGATCAATTTATTTAAAGGTAGAATATTGAAAGATACTGAGTTTTAATATGAGTCTAGAATCTAGTAAATTTCAGTTTTAATTTATTTTCAATCCTAATGTGAATACCATTTTAGATTATGGTTGTATCATGGGTGTTTGGGGCTTGTTGAATGCCTGAAACCCACCTTTTTTGGGGAAACATGCATGTTATATAGTTAGTAAAAACTCTGCATGGCATGCCCTAGAATTACTAATAACCATGTGAGGCTTGGAAATAGGGTGATATAGGTTTCACAGTTTGATGAAACTATGGGGATGGTGGTGCACACCCATACAGGGAACCAACAATTTTTAGTACAACCAAAATGCATAGTTTTCACTTGGTTTGTCAAACTATACATAATGACCATCTAGGTACACCCTTATCATAGTATAGGGTGCACGATTAGTGCATAGTTTGACCACCCATGTGGAAAAACTATGAAACCTATTATTTTTATGGAAAAGTAACTTTTTACCTTAAAATACTTTTAAAACTAAAATCTAGTTCTTTCTATTCTCATGGATGGAATCTCAATTGTGGGATATCCTCTTGAATGAAAAAACATTTTATTTGATCCCTTTCTTCCATCCAAACTCATAATTGAGAACCATTAGTCTCATTGGATTCACATTGATGAGTACTCCATTCCTATTGTGCTATTTTTTTGACATTGTATCAATGGAGTTGTTTAGGTGAAAGATAAAATTACATATTTCTATATTATTCATCCTTTCATCATCTTTCTCCTGATATAAGTTGAATCAGGTGATGATACTAGATGATCACTTTACTATGGACCTATGATAGGTGGTTTATACCTTCCCCAAGAGGTTTTATGATTTATAAAGCTAATTTGAATTTTTTTACCCCCAGAAGTTTTGTCATGGCCTAAAAAATTAATTGAATTTAATGGAACCTGTTAGGGATTCTCAATAGTTCCTTAAGACTACTTTTAGGTTGTTTCCCTAACCATGGTCACCAAAGTGGTGTGACTTTGAGATTTTCCGTTCTTAAACCATCCATGAGGTGTGTGTCTGATCTTTACAAGTTAGAGTAATCCCTTTTATAAATTATTTTAATTGAATTGATTGATTAGGAGACGTTTTTCCTCCTTTACATGCTAAGCATGATGTTGAATTATTTAATTGTTTAATTCTGATTTTTATAGTAGTGGGTATTAACAAGGAGCCTGAATTATTGTGAATTTATGAATGTAATGAAATAGAAATAGATTCCTTGGTTGTTATATCATGGATATGATTTCATTTATATTCTATGGATGTTTCACCCATGGGTCTTGTTTTATGGTAGAAGATACCTTGGACCTTTATTCTCCTTGGATATTGATTTTGTAGGGTTCCAACAGAATTTCTACCCCAGATATCTAGCTTACTAAACTTGCAGTGGACATTATCTATTGATATGATCCATGGACTTCACCAGTACTGTTATCGAGTCACCATCGAGATACTCCTAGGACTCGATGAGGATGCCTTGGTCTTCTATACCTTGGATCAATCCTTGTGGGGTCCAACATATCTGATTATATAGATCAACCGTGGTAAATGTCACATATCTAATTATATGTATTATTCATGGTAAATGTGACATATATGATTATGTAGCTTGGTCATGGCTGATTTGATATGTTGGTTATACGGTGTATCCATGGGTGATATAATATATTGTGTATACTACATGGGCATGGTGTTTATTCCTTTTTTCCCTATATCTTACTGGTATTAAGAGATTGAATCTTGTTTTCCATGGAGACTTATATGGTTATACAAGATCACTTGTTTATTAACCTTTTCCTAGGTCACATTACATTCAATACTATCAAACCTGTTAAATTTTACACTCTCCTTAAGATTGTATTGAACAACTGTGATTTGTTAAATACACTTTGGGTGGTAAAATACAAGGATTGTATCTAACAACCTGTTCCATCCACCGTTTCGTACCTAGAAAGACTATATGGGTGAAGGTAGGGATAAGGGAAAGATCCCACAATTTGAGGCTTGATTTTGTTCAATGCTTAGGAATAGGGGAGCATGGGACAGAGCTAAGGCCTGTGATGCTATCTTGATATAGTGACTTTTGGAAATTTTGGTATTTGATACATTTATTTTTATAATACCCTAATACTTGATTTGGATTATTTTTCAACAGATTATATGACCATCATTGTATATTTGATTAATTTTTGGAATTATTGTTATATATACCTATCTTGGTAATTTGTCTTCTATCTAAAAGATTAACTAATTCATCTATTTAAAAATTATTATTATTTAAATACCTTACAATATGATAAGAGGGAATAACCTACCCACATAAAAAACCCTAGTCCCTCAATTATATTGGGAAGCCTCTGGTGTTATGGGAGATGTGTTTGAGGCAATGTGGCCAACTGAACTCAGTGTACCATATAGTATCATCATGGTATGGGACATTACATTATTATTATAAATGGTTTTAACTAAGATTTATAAAATTTTAAAGGGTTCCATGAGTAAATATGAATCCCTAAACCTATCATTATAAATATAAAATTATATCAATTTCCAAAATGCATTTATTGTTCACAACAGATAGATAGAAACTCTATCAAGAACTAGAGAAAGTTCTATAGATCTATAGTGTGATCTCTCCTCCTATTTGCTAAATCAATCAATAAAATATAAAGAGTATTTTTTTACTCATATAATAATTGTTAGGTCCACTAGGCTAGTTACCCTAAGAGGGAGGGGTAATATGAGAATGAAAAATTAAAACAACTCCCCCTTTTGATTTTTTTTGTTCTTAGACAAAACTATCTTCTCTCTATCCTCCCCATTGTAGAGTATGAATGAATCATAAAACATCCACATGAAATAAAAAATTTACATGGTTTACCATCAATGGGATACGTCCAAGGAGTATACACCGGTGACGTGATGATGTACCGAATCTACTATATGTTCAATATTATTTACAAGTTTGAAGTGGACACACAGTCCCTCCGGGTTTACAACCATTCAAAATATGAGAACTCACTGCTCACTCAAATGAAGTGATCTCACTAAATCTTTACAAGATCCAATCATAGTTTAAAGACATAGAGGTCCTTTCATATTCTCTAATGAGTGCATCCTTTATAGTATGTAGATTCATTGTTGAATTCATCATTTCATCCACTGATGATTACCCCTTTTATACTGATCACTGGGGAAAAAACCTTTGGAAATACATTCGCAATGATCCCAAATTCATAAAGATCCCAATTTCACAAACCTCAAATAAGCCTTCTCGAAGTCCCTACTTCTTCTAAAAGAACACATCTTCGTAGATTTTAGGCCATCATAGAGCTTAAGATATCGCAAAGTGACTTCCTTCACAAATATTATTTAGCCAACGTGAAACACACCACTTTCATGGAACTAGATTATCCACTGTAAAGCTCCTACCATTCATGAAGAATACTACTTCTGTGAACCTCCTTTGCGATTTTAGAGTTAAAATTTTTTCTTAAAAAACTTTCTACTATTCTCAAGGGGGTGAAGGCCTATCTGTAGAAGATTCCACCAACTTGAGAACCTTCCGAACAAAGTCAGTTCCATGTCAGCTCAAATAAAAAATCTCTAAAATTATTTCCAAAATTCTCTCTATATCATAAAGCACCGTGAAATTTTTTGGATTACATAGATCATTGTAATCACAGATCATTCAGTCAATTCCTTTGTGCCAGTGCTGAAATGCTCCCTTGCAATGTTATTCACCTATGCTGTTCATGAAGCTTATCATAATCACAGAGCACACCATAAATATTCTTCATGTCTTGGAGAAATACAATTAATGAATCTCGTATTCTCAAAATTCATGCCTTTTCCATATTTTTATGATATTTTCAAGGAAATCCACTTTTCATGATGCTCACCAAATTCCAAATTTTTCACCACAAAAAATTTTCAAACACTAGAAACAGTTTCACATTGTATCTATTATTTTTTATTGTCTACAGATCTTTCATTCCTTTTTAATGGTTATCATTTGACATGGATTTTTAAACAAATCTCAGGAATTCAACAATTCATCATGAAAATCTTATTTTTCAACAAACACAACCAACCAAAAAATGTTGCAATGTTACCTTGAGGGATGTTTTCCCAATAATCTCCCTCTTTCGATTTTTTGAAAAATCATCTCATAATAATTATCTGCACTTTAATACCTTACTAAATATCCTTCCACCATCTACCACCATTCTCCTCTTATGATTCAGATAGTGACCAAAGATTCAATCACCACATACTCTAAGAAGACATAATTAATGCTCAGTGTGAGAAACAAGAGTAGTATGAAAATTTTATCAATAAATCACATCATTGATGACACCAATTCATGATACCTACCTCAATCCATTCCAAAAACACTCTTATGATTTCATCACAAACCTCAGTTGTCATGATATCTACTCTTTGATTGATCAATTTAAGAATCATCATATTTGTTACTCTAACTCCCCCTATATTGTTGCTCCCCCTATCTCAATGTTCTACATGTCAGCTTCTCCTCATGTATTTCCAAAGACATTTTCACACATTGAATTGTCACACATTTACTCCCCCTTGTTCAATGAACCCAAAGGATAGTCCTTTTATTCTAAAAAATTAGAAAGAATACTGATTATCACATTAGGGAAAAACACACCATACCTAGGGGAGCGGGGGTCCCACATCCACACTTTTTCAAGTACGGTAAGTCAACAGAACTACCAGAGTTAGTTGATGCTTCTCAAAAGATTACATAGGTAAGGCCTTTGTCAAAATTTCTGGAACCTGTAGTTCTATAGGCCCATAATCCAAATTCACAAGCCATTGATTCGCCTTCTCCCTAATAAAATGACATTTTCTCTCAATCTTCTCGGTCCTTGAGTGATAGACTAGATTTTTGATAAGATTTATAGCACTCTAATTATCGCATTGGATTCTGATCAGAGACTTCACATAAACTCCTATATCATCAAGCTACTTCTTCATCCATAATAATTGTGTTCAATCTTGAGGGGCCACAATCTACATCTGTATATCCCCAAAACTCTAAAAGATATTTTTCAGTATACATCAAAACAAAATCCACAATTAATTTCATATACCAAAGTATTATTTTCACTACAATCTTGTGTCTTTCCTTGGGATTAATATGATATCACACTACTTGACATGTGAAGAAAATAATATCAGGTTTTATCACTATCAGGTACGATAAACTACCAATAACCTGCCTATATTCTGTGATATTAACTTCCTTTCCATTATCATATTTTGATAATTTCATCTGGGTTGCAACCATAGTCTTCAACTACTTGGAATTTTCCATTCCAAAACATCTCAAAACCACCTTAGCATATTTTTAATAAGAAATGAAATTGAAATTCCCTCCTTATGTCACCTTTAAACCATAGAAAATTTTCAACTCTATAACCATTGAAATTTCGAACTCACTTTTATTAAATTTGTAAAACTGTATTCACTGAGCTTCATTTGATATTCCAAATATTATTTCATCGACATAAACCAGAACCATCATCCCTTGATTATTGTTGTTGTTCAAATAGATATTTTAATAAACTCCACAACATTGAAATCCAAGACTCTTCAAATACTGATCAAGCCTCGAGTACCATGTTCTTGGTGCTTGTTTCAGACTATATAATAGTATGTTTAACTGGAAAACATTTTTTCTCATCTTCATGATTGTGAAAATCATCTGGATTCTCAATATAAACTTCTTCTTCTATAACCTCATTCAAAGAGGAAGATTTGACTTCCATCTTGAGCACTTTTAACTTCCGTTGCACTGAAATATATAGGAATAATCTGATTATCTCCATCCTTGCAACCAGTGAAAATGTCTAATCAACATCTATACCCTCTATCTCTGAGTATTCTTTTCACACTAGTCGTTCTTTGTTTCAAATAAATATTCCATCTTCATTCATCTTGTGGCGAAATACCCATTTAGTACCAATGAAATTTTTATTTACTAGTCTCTAAAAAATATTCTATGTCTAATTCTCCTCATTCTGATATAGATCTTTATTCATATCAGGAATCCAGTTTTGATCTTCAGGTACATCAAAAAAGAATTTAGTCTCTACCTAAGATATGAATGATTTTTGCTATAGTGATTTCATTATTCTTTTCTGAATATGCATTTTCTGATCACCAATGATATTTTTCCTCTAAATTTCAGCCCAAGTCTTTGGCTTCTATATAGATACAGACATTACTTGATCATTCTCATCATCAGTATCTTCTTCTGAATCAACATCTTCCAGTTCTTCTCCCCCAATGTTTCTTTCCTCCTCAACACTTTCATCAGTAAATTGTTCACTATTCTATTGAATTCTCTCTTCATTCTCCACTAAAGTGACATTATTGCTCTCAACTACTTTTCCTATCCTCTTATTAAAACATTTTTATGATTTTATTTTTCCAAAGTAGACAAGTAATACCCTCTCATCTCCTCATGACTCAAATTCCATATTTTTCTCTTTGTTGAGAATATAACACTAACTTACAAAGATTTTAAAGTACTTCACTATTGGCTTCTTTCTATACCACATCTCATACGAAGTCTTTTCTACCTTTGGAGACAACAAAGCCTTGTTAGAAATTTAAATCAATATTAATATTGCTTACTTCCAAAATTTCCCAGGTAATCCTTTTTCTATAAGAATGATTCTAGCCATGTTGTTGATGATTAGATTTCTCATTTCAATAAATCCATTCTATTTGGGAGTTCCCACTGAAGAAACTTAATTCCTTATCCTTCTTTTTTGGAGATAGTCTTCCACCTGACTATTTGTAAATTTTGTTACATTATCAGTAAGAAACTTCATAATTTTCTATCCAATCATCCTCTCAGATTACCTCCAATACTTATATAGAAAACTAAAAACATCATACATATGGTAAATGATGAATAAACATTCCATTCTCCTATAATATTCAATGAAAATAATGTAATACCTCTTTTTTTTCAATGGCTCTTGGTGAGATGGGTCCACAAGCATCTGTATGTACCAACTAAAGAAATTTTGTAGAATTATTTTCCTTTTCTTTTTACATCTTTTTTATGATCTTCCCTTGGTAAAAATCCTCGCACATATGTGTACGATGATGTGATAAATTAGGGAGGTCTATAGCTGCATCGCATTTCACCAGATCTTCTACGGATGCCCGACATAGATGATCCAATTGTTTATGCCACAACTTGTTTTCTTCCTCTCAAGATAGAAATAACATATATTATTCTCTAGTTATAAGGTAGAGATTTCCCTTTGTTATTTTTACCTATAGAACCACTATACCATATTTTCTTTTGACGATACATGTCTTATTAGTAAACCTTATAGAATTCCCTGAGTCACATTGTTGGGTGGCGCTATGAAAATTATGAATGAAACCTTCTACTACTCAGACATCAGCATGTCCAATCTACTTTCCCCCAAACCTGGCCTTTCTTGAGCCAAGAATCATTATTCCTTCATCATTTCAACACTTTATAACTCCCTCTTTATCAAACTATATTCCTATGACAAGATCCTTATAACCATTCATGTGAGATGTGAAGCCGCTGTCAAGGATCCATACACTAGAATGATCTGATACTTTAAGGGAAATTTATAACACCACTTCATTCTCATCCTTTTTCTTATTAATCCATGCCTTTTACCTCACACTTTTTGTATTTTGGAAATATTGATCTTCTTTAGAGTGCGATGGACCAGATTCATCCTGCCGAGCTACAAATCGATTTTTCATTTTCAAATAACATGTTGGTTTATTGATTTGCTACTTGTGACTACATTTATTCTACCTTGGAACTTTCCTCTACATGGTTAATATTCAATATCTAGACATGTCTCCAAATTCTCCACACCAAAAAAATGTCCCTCAAATGATGTCCAAGAATATCGAGCTTTGTTTGGATACCACTGTTGTCCTTGTGCCCTTTAGTATCTCTTTGATATGAAACACACATACATTGAATGTCCCATATTTCCAAAACACTAACACCTGATATAGGGTGAATTCCTATGGGTCACTTCTGCACTGCATGTTTCTCCTTGGGATCTTTGAATAATCTAATTCTACTTTGTGCCCAAAACAACTTTCAATCATGGAAATGGTTCCTTTCGGTCTGACTTCAACTTTCACTGCTTTTAATTTTCAGTTAAGCCCTGTATTAGTCTTAATATAAAACCACTATTGTTGTTTCTTTTCTGCTGGACCAATATTTTTCAAGTCCAATTTTTCCATCTTTTGAGTTATCTTCTTTTCCAATGTCATATTGGGAGTTACGATTTTTTATTTGATCCTTAGATTTTCTTCATAGGCCAATGACATATTCTTTATGTTCTTAGATATTCTTGATTTGATATTTCACTTTGTTATACAGTGATTGATCTCCTATTTTGGTTCTTCAACCTTGACCTTATGTACATCAACCTTTTCTAAGCTCTCTATCCGAGAAGACTTATGGTTTTCAATTTCTTTTACCATTTAAAACTTCTCTTATTCCTGTTGTGGAATGTAGAGTTTGACATCATGTACCACCTTGTTAGATTTCTTTGTTTTCTGTCTCCAAACATCTATATCTCCAAGAGATACTTCGAATTCAGCCTCCATGTCAACTCTTCCTTCCACATTTTCTTCTTCTTAATCACTGTCAATTTTTTCTTTTTTATGAGAACTACCGACAACTTCGACCATAACATTTTCTCTATGATTATTATAGTTCTCTATCTCTTCAACCTCTTCAACCTCAGACTCATCCGAAATTCCCCATTATTATGAAAGAATATTCTTTTTCTTGAATAAATTTCTCTTGAATTTTTTATTTCCTTTCACATAGTCTGAATACTTTTTCTTACGAATTTAGACTTCATCCTCATCATCATCTTTGAACTTCTTAGGGATCCTTACTGAGATATGGACAACCTTTCCATGTCTAAAGTAAGAAAGTGGAAGTTTCCCCTTAATCTTTCCTTTTCCTCTTTGAAGAATTGAATAAAGTAATGACATCACATTATCTATCTCTTATTCTTACTAAGAATATTAAATATTGATCTTATTTATGGCCTTGAATTCCACCTAATTAGATTTTCATTTTTCCACAACATCGTTATCATCATTTCTCATTCATATGCAACAAGGGTGTTGTGTAGGTTATCCAATGTCAGCTCTTTCAGGTCTTTATCATCCCAAACTAAAAATTTCAGATTGGACTATGGTTGAAGTTTCCTCAAGATGCACTTTATAATATTTATGACTTCAATAACATCTCTAAGACCTTGTATTTATTCCACAACAAAATTTACCCTATCAAAGAATGTATCAATAGATTCATTTGGATTCATTCTCAGAATTTCATATTTCATCCACAGAACTTACCTCTTTGACTCTCTGACCTATGTATCTCCTTCATATATATTCAATAGAATTTCCCACATAGTATATGATTATTTGAATGAAATAACCTTTTTATAGATATTATTGGATAAAGCTCCCACCTAAAGAATTTATTCAATTAGAATTAGCACCTAGTTCCTTTCTTTCAGCCTCTGATAACACACCACTATTGATGTTAGCTGAGATACCATGAATCCTTTCTATAAACACATCCATTCTCAAGGATTATAAGTAGTGTTTCATCCATTTCTTCCATAACTTGAAATTGTTCCTGTCGAAGATCAGAATCCCTTTTTGATTAATGGCCTCTATTGAGAGAGAAAAACTAATATCAGCCTTTCCCTCTAATACCAATTGTTAGGTCCACTAGGCTAGATACCCAGGGGGGAGGGGGCAAATCAAGGTATGAAAAATTAAAACAACTGCATATTTTGATCTTGTTTTTTTGTTAGAAAAAACACTCTTCTATATATACTTTCTATTGTAGAGTATGAATGAATATTAAATCATGCACATGACACAGCAATTTTATTTGTTTCACCCTCACTGGGATTCGTCCAAGATGCATACACTGGCAATCTGCCAATGTACCAAATCCATTATAATCACACTGTTGTTTACATGTTTGAGGTGGGCTCATTATCCCTCCTAGTTTACAACCATTCACAATAAGAGAACTCACTACACTCTCAACTAAAGTGATCTCACTACTTCTTAAAAAGATCCTTTCATAGTTTAATGACTTTTTGGGCCTTTAATTATCTCTGATAAGTGCATCATTTATTGTATGTAGATGCTCGGTTTATGTACAAATTTTATCCACTAATGAATACCCATTTTTCGCTGACCACTAGACAACAACCTTTCTAAATACCTTCGCAATGATCCATACTTAGTAAAGCTCCCAATTTCATAAAGCTCAAAGAACCCTTTGTGAAGTCCATGATTCTTTATAATGAACACTCCTTCATAGAACATATGCCATCATAAATCTCATTCCTTCGTAATGTGAATTCCATCATGAAGATCACCGAGCTAATGTGAAACACACCTATTTATGGGAGTTAGGTTAGCCTCTATGATTCTCTTACCATTTTTAAATAATATTTCCTCTACGAACCTCTTTTTTGATTCAAGAGCTATAAATTTTTCTTGAAAAACTCTCTACTCTTCTTATGGTGGTCGATGCCTATTTATAGATGATTCCACTGACTCAAGAACCTTTTGTGAAAATTCAGCGACACGTTAGCTCAAATAACAAAGATCTAAAATTCACGCCATATTCCTTCTATATCAGGAAGCACCAAAAAATATTTCAGATCGCAGAGCTCATCGTAATCACAGAGTATTCCATAAATTACATTGCACCACCACCGTAATTCTCCCTCGCAATTTCTTCACCTTTAGTGTTTGTGAATCTTTTCATAATTATAGAGCTCGCTGTCAAAATTCTTCACATCTTTGAAAAATTCATATCATGAAGCCCATTTCCGTGAAATTCATTCTTTTTCAATATTTTGACAAGATCACCAAGGAAATCCACTTTTCACGATGCTTTCCAAATCCAAAAAAATTGGACCCCATAAATTTGGAAAAAACTAGAAAATGGTGGCACATTGTATCTTTTCTTTTGTACCACCTCCATATATTCCATTTCTTTATCTTGGTTCTTTGTCAACATTGATTGTGATCAACATCTATTGAACACGACAATTCAGCATGAAAATCATCTTTTTCAACAAACACAATAAACCCAAAAATGATGCAATGTTACCTTGAGGGATATTTTCCCAATGATAATTCTATTGCGATCAACCATGAATGATATAAGTGATCATTGTTGTCCGTTTAAGCACCTTAAGATTATACAACGGTGTTTGGAGATTGTAGGGCATATGTGGATCACTGCTAGAGGGATTATTTACCTGAATCCTATAGTAAAATAGTGTCACAATTAGATAAAGTAAATTGGATCATAAATTAATAAATAATTACATGTTCATGTATTTTTATATATTTTTATAAATTAATTATAAATTAAATTATCCTATCATCCTCTTTTGATTTTAGCATTTATCAGGTCAAGTAATCTATGAAATAAGTTGGTCACAATAGAATTAATTATTTAAAAAAAAATTTATTGATAAATTAAGACTAATAATCAATGTTTTTCATTCCATATAGGCACTTATAGTATGCCTAAAACCATCATTTAGTTGAGTAAGTCATTAATATAATTTGAACATTTTCTAGTGTGTCCACTCTAGCCCTTATAAAAGGAAACCAATTATCCTATATACCACTCAATTATTGATCCTTATATATCAACCAATACATATCATAATCCCTTAAAAACATCCATAACCATTTCATATAGGTACAGTTTTGATTATAATACCGTCCTTTCAAGGCTTGAGGTGTAATCTAAAGGAGGTTTATCAACAAAGTGGAATAACTCTTGATCGATTACTTTCATTTTTACATATTCTCCCACCTTATCTAAATATGTGGTATCCATTATAAAATAATGAATTAATTATATTAAATATAATTAATTTTTATTATGATTATTTTTTGACTATTTTCAACCCCCTTTCAATTAGTTGTTAAATTAATATAGTTCTCTTGTGTATGTGTATACTATTACAACCACGTAGAGATATGATTCATTTTTCATACCCATATATAATGGTTTATTATTATGATATATTTGATGTTTATATATGATATTTAAGATAATATTATGATTATTTAAGTTAAATATCTTCTTTACCTTCTTACGTTTCCATCCATTGGAAAATGATAATGTTGCTAGTGCATGTGTCTGGACTACCACCTCCACGAAGCAATGTGAATCTTTTTTCATTCCCTCTTTACACAGAAGATAATAATGATATATTTAATTAATATTTATGATATAATAATGATTCTAGAAATTTAAATTATTATTTTAATTTCTTTTTTTTTTCTAACCATTTAAATGTGGAAACATCACTCATGCATACCTATGGACTTCAATCTCCATGTAGTGATATATTTCATTTTTCATCAAATATTTTTAAAAATAATTATAAAAGTATATATGATAAATAAATATGATACTTATTTAATTATTAATAATACTTATATTATTAAATAATTTTCAATGTGAAATTAATGAAACCATCAATCCGAAACATTCATGGAAACCTCACCTATTTTTTTAATAATGGTCATGTTAATGAATAAATTGATAAAGAAAGGGTAATTAGAAACTATACAGGTATTATATGTTTTATATTTTATATTTAAATATAGTTTAATAATATATATAATAAATATATATGTACTAAATAGAATATTTGAATGCGTATGGATCAAGATGTGACTTTTCATAAGAGTTTATTTTACAAATTCATTTCTTTTCATAATTATCTATACCAAATTACCATTGAGGGAAATTATATGGATATTACCCTTTAAAACACAAAAATATTATTATAAAATGTAAATTAAGATACATTTTATGCATTATTAGTTTTTCCCACTCTTTGGAACTTAAAATTATGGTGAATTATTTTTAATGAAAAACATAATTATTTACTCTTTGGTTGATGAATTTGTTATTCCATATCCATGATCTTCAAAACTAATTTATGGTTGTTTTTAACAATAATTTAAATGTTCTTAAAAATTTAAATTGTATTACCATTAACTTTATTTGAAAATGTTTAGAAGGAATCCTTTTAACAAAACGTTTTCTGAACAATTTGTTTCTGACTTTTTTTCAAAAGTTTAAAAAGAATGTTCTCTTTTAACAAGTACGAAATGAATAGATTTTCATGTCAACATGAATTTTGTTTTATTTTAATATCACCTTAAAAAATTTCATGATTATTTTCAATGAAATGTGTTTTCTCAATATTTTTTTAATTTTTAGTTAACATGTTATCAAAAGAAATATGATATTTTTATCATGTTTTCAAAGAATGGTTTGAATATTATTTTGAAGGTATTTCTAATCTATGTAAAAATACTTTTAGGAATATTATGATTCATTGGGGATATGATATTATGATACAATACACATTCTAGATGGATTTTAATATTGATGATTTAAGGGTTATTATATGAAACATGTTTCTCTTCCATGGGTTAATTAGGTTATGATGAATCCTTTATAAAACTTATTTATTTTCCACACATTATGCTATGATGAAATAATGAAATGTATGGGAAATATTTTTAATTTACATAGACTATGATATGATTATATGATAGCCAATTAATGATCACATGGAACACATATGTATGATTTTCATTATGTGATTGGTGGGATCATAATTATATTTCCCTCCAATGCATTGGGTAATGATAATAATGTTTAGAATATTTTAAGAAATGATAGAGTTAATAAAATCCTAAGATATTAAATAAGTTAAATATATTTATGTTACCCTTCATATAATGTTAAAAATGACTAGGCAAACATTTCCATTATGAGAATTTTTCCACTATGATAGTTTTGTGAGTGATCCTTGAACAAAGAAGTGATTTTATATTATTATGTGTATCCAAAAAACTTACGTCTTATGGTTATGATATGTTATCATGAAAAAAGATTTATTATTAATGATTCCACTAATTTATGACTTATTTATTCTGTTATGAAAAAACTTATTCCATGATTTATGATTAATGATCATTGACTATTGGATAATATTATCATATGTAATGATAATGTTCTCATACCCATATTTTTACTTTATGATCACTTATGATAACTAATTGATATCTATTATGTTTACCCTTATTAATAATCTAATATCATAATTTTTAAAATTTTCTTTCCACATGATATAATGAATTTTTTTAAGTAGGTGTATCTAAGGAGTTTACTATGTAAGAAGGTCTTTGTGGAAGGTTTTTAAAATATTTAATGAAATTCGATGATTATGTATCTTGTCTCCAAATACACTAAACCATTATAATCCTCATACATGAATTAATGTTAAATATATTTAATATTAATCTATATTGATTTAATGTTAATGTATGAAATTCATGGGTTACCTTAGTTGGTATCATAGAAGGGTTTAGTTACTTTTGGGGGATTTGGGTTAGAGATATTTTTTGAAAACCATGGGGATACATCTAGGTATATGATAACATCCTAAAATTTTGGTAAAGTAGATATTGTGTTGTTTTACTAGAAAATACATACCAATTTGGATACTAGAAGTTGTATTTAACCAAAAATAGATGCTCCTAGGTATAACCACTCTAAAATGGGTGGATTGATTTTTAACTAAATTTTAATTAATGCATGATGAGTGGGCTTAAGACAATACACTTAGATAGAAACTATCAGGGATATTATTGGGCTATTTAACATTTTATTTATGAACCATTATGAATTATTTGAAAAGATGATGACCAATAATTTCTTTATTTAATTGTATGGTGTTTTATATTGAAAAGAATGTTTCATGATTTATACATCATATGAATATTGTTTTAGGATTAAATGAATATTTAATATGATTTTTTTTTATCACACTATGTTTTTTGGTCTTAGTTAATGGAAGAATATAAGAATAATTGTTCTAACACTAAATGTAAGGGAAATAAAATGACCATACTCTTGAGAAACCCAACTTAATGGGAGTTAGGATGTAAACTATTGTTAATATGATCATACAACTATCTCAATATATGAACTATAAGACGAATTACAATAATATTTAAAATGGAAAAAGGAATGATCAACTCACTATTGGTCATTTTATGAGGCAACATCCACCTTCCATCATTGGTTCCTCTAATTCACTAATTACTGTGAAATGGATTAGTACTAAGGAAATGATATTATACATTCTACAGTGTTAGGAATATAAAACATTTGACTCATAGGTATATCATTTAAAGATAAAAAGGATCAAAGGGGGGATCGTATAAAGAATATAAGGAAAGAGAATGAATTTGTCTCTATGACACATGAAGAGTTTAAGAAGGTATTTTTAGTAAGTATTTTCCTCATAATATTTAAAAAAACAAAGAAAGAAAATTCCTATAAATATTGTAGAAAAATGAATAATCTATTAGAATATATGAGGAAAATTTAACCAGACATGGAAGGCATGAATCCGATTTTGTCATCGATCCTAAAAGAAAAGTTGACAAATTCCTTAATGTTTTAAGTATATGTATTAAAAAGAAGTTTTATATAAGATACATTGATAGTTAGGAATAAATAATTTAATGTTCTAGAAATGAAAATTATATAATCTCAGTTTTCTAAAGGTTTTGGAGAAAAATGAAAAATTATAATTTAAATTAAATTATAATAATAAAATCCAAGAAGGAAAAAAAATAAATATTCATTCATATCAAAAGTGTTGAATAAATCATAGAGGAATTTACATTATGGTTTTTGTTAAATGTTTTATATTTTTAAAATAAGTACAACAAGAAAAATAATGATGAAGTAATGTTAATAGGGTAGTTAATAAAAGGGATGATGAAAAAATAAACCAAAAATTACCCCAAACTATAATTCTATAATAGTAATTAATATAGATTTTACACCAATTAGTTTATAAATCAGATGGTTAATAAAAGCAATCAATGTCAATAACCTCTTAAACAAGTAGACAAAGGGAAATATATTGCGATCATAACAATTGAAGTGGTTCATATGAAAAAGGCGATAAATCATACACTTAACATATACTATAGAACTAGAAATTATTTATTTATTTATAGATATATTCACTGTTTTATATCATAATAATATATTAATGGTATAATGTCACTAACTAAATGGTTAAATGTTGAGTTAGTAGTAAAAGGTCATAGTGGTATGATGATCGCATATCATGTTTATAGCTCATCTTCAATAGAATTTTGTTGGAATATATTTCTTTAAAATCTTGTTATTATCCATAATGTTAAATAGGATGTGATTATAGGCATGTATTAGCTATCTCAATATATACACCATACCAATTTTCAAGTAACATAAGTAATTTTTGATATTCTAAATCAACCTATAATAAAATTTTGATATGATTATGAATATGAACTTCCAATATAAGTTACTCCCATTGTATGGTTCTTATTACCTATTTAGGAATACTATTTATCTCCAATGGATTGGAAAAAACTCAACATAAAAGATATTAATTTTTTTTGGATTGTACTGATATATTTCTTAGTCTTATCCAAAATTTAGAGGATATTTTTTCAATAAAACTCATACGTGGCACTGCACTTATTTCAATGAATCCATATAGAATCGAATTGATTGAGTTGTAGGAGTTGAAGATGAGACATTAAGAGAATCTTGATAAGGGATAAACATACCATAGTACACCACCATGGGGTGAAAATATTATTTTTTAAGTAGAAATATGAATCAAGGTGTCTTTGTATTAATTATCAACAGGTTAACAAGACCATTATTAAGAACCACTATCGTCAACACTATATTGATGATTTGTTTATTCAATCTTATGGATCTCACTATTTTTCTTACATCAATATTTGATCTAGATATCAGAAACTGAGAGCTAAGGAGGATATACTCAAGACATACTTTTGTTCAAGGTATGCTAATTATGTATTTATAGTTATTACATTGGTATTACCAATTCTCATAATATATTCATGGATTTAATGCATTAAGTGTCTATAGATTACATTGATCTATTTGTGGTAGTCTTGATAGATTATATAATTATATTTTCAAATATAAAGTAAGATCATGTAGAATATTTTAGGATTGTACTAAGGACCCCACAAAAGGATAAATTTGTATTCTAAATTACAAAGTGTGAATTATAGATTGAGAAATTTTGATTCTTCAGTCATGTAATTTCAAATGAGGGTATATCGGTGGATCCTTAAAAGACAAAATTTATTGACCAATGGATTATACCTACCAAAATAATAAATATCTATAGGTTTCTTGTTTTGGATGGATATTATTGGGTCTTTATGAGGAATTTCTCATAGCTCTCTAATCTTATTATGATTTTTACTTGGAAGGGATCCAATTTCCTTTGTACATATGAAAGTGAGGAAAATTACAAGGAGCTAAAAAAAGGATTCTTATCATATATATGCTTACACTGCCCCCACATTATATAAGGGTCTATGATCCATAGTAACTCATTGAATAACTAATTAGGACGTGTCCTCATAAATAATTATATAGTGATGACTCATTACTTATTCCAATTGAAAATTAATGATAAAAATTACTCAACCCAAGATTGGGATATGGAAGCTGAAATTTTTGCAATGAAAATTTGAAGGCATTGTTATTATGGTGAACGGTGTGACATATATACTAATCGTAAAATCATGAAGTATATATTATGGATTTTTTTATGAAATGATTACGTACTCCATCAATACCAAACTAAAAAAATATGTTTTTATGAATGTCATAATTCAACATTCTTTATTCATATCCAATGTATAGAGATGTATAGAGATCTAAAAGTTTATTTATGGCTGGATAACATTAAGAGAGATATTGCAGTGTGTGTATCTCAATAATTCTCATGTCATATAGTTAATTATAAGAAAGATAAGTATAGTGTGATTCTATAACTATTAAAAATACCAAAATTTATATGGGATAACATTTCTAGGGATTTTATTGTTAGACTCCCCAAAACATAAAATGGGAACAATGATATTTTTATTGTAGTAGATCACCTTATATAATTATCTCATTCCATCTCCATCAGAGAATATTTATCTCTTGGTAAAATTTCTAGGATATATATTAAGGAAGTTATATGGTTAAATATAGTACCATATTATATTATACCTAATCAAATTATGAGGTTTACCTTAATGTTCTGGAGAATTATAACAATATTTGAATACAAAGTTGAACTTAGAACTATTTATCATCCTTATACATATGGTCATCTTGATAGGACCATTAAAATCATATAATACATTATGAGATATCATTTTATGGATTTAAAAGGTGTTTGGGATCATCCCCTTCAACTATTTAATTTTATTACAAAAATAGCTTTTAATCAAGTATTTTGATGTGTATTTATAAAAACATATATGGAAGGTAGTATAGAACTATTACATGATGGGATGAAGTGGGAGAAATAAAGATATTGTTACATGATATAGATGAAGAAATGGAAGATAAGGTTAGATATATTAATAATGATGTAAGGGAAGATCAGAGCTAACCGAAAAGTTATGCTGACAATCTTCAATGGGATATGGAGTTCAATGTTAGTGAGAAGGTATTGTAGTGAATTTATCCATGAAAGAAAGTTATGATATTTGTAAAGAAGAGTAATTTTATCCATAGATATAATTATACCTTTAACTTTTTTATTATATTAGGTTGTTTTTATATCTCTTGGGGCATCCACCAAATCACTTCCAATCTCACTATGTGTTCTCTGTGTATCTCTAAATGAAGTACATACCTGATCCTTCATATGTAATTAACTCAAAGGTCATTCCATTGTATAAAAATATATCTTATAATAAAAAACCTATGTATATAGTTTATGGTAGATAGAAAGTGCTAAAAATAATATCACTCACCGAATTAATGATTTCTAGTGAAACCATAAATTATAAGAAGTTACATGGGAACCCCAGGATGTGATGAGGAAAAAGTAACCTCTGTTATTTGTATAAAAGTGAAAGAGTTTTGATGGAAAATTTCATATATGGGGGGGCGGGGGTAAAATTTAACAACTTTATATTTTATGAAATATTTTTATTTAGGAAATTTTAAATTCCCTGATTGTTTTCTTTACAAGAAATATTTAGTTTAAACAGACTAGTATATAATATTTAAATATTATTATTTAATGTGGTAATTATTACATAGAAATTTGATTGGTGGTTATAAAGGTGAAAATAAAAATTATTAAAAATTATTTTTAGACATGTGATAAAATAAATAATTGATTATAAATTTGTTATAAATTTTTAAAAAACTATTAAAGGCAATAAGTTTTTTTTCTAAAAACTGGTTTTTAGGCTCACAATATGTTGTTTTCTTAATAAATTACATTAATATCTATTAATTAATAATTTTAATTAAATTTATATATTATATATTCAATGAAATTTTTTAACACTCATATAATTGTTTTTACTATGAATGAAGTAAAAAAATATAATTTTATACTTAAAAGATCATTACTCTAGAACGAGATATTGTTATGTTTTTTGAGATTATTTTATTAGGAATTTATATGGAATATTGATAAAGTATATTTTTAATTGGATTAAATATTTTAAGAAATAATAATTAATATAATTTAAAATGCATAAAATAATTTTTGGTTATAATGAGTGCTAAAAATAATAAACTTTTGTTACCACAGTTATGATTAAAAAGGGTTTATTGGGTGTAACCTAATAGATAAGGATTAAAATATCATAAAACACTTTACTTTATTCAATAATTTTATGTTATTTTTACCTTATCTTTATTTTATTATAATATTTTATATTTTTTAGACATTGGAGTTGAGTAATATATTAATATATTTTAATATTTTGAAAAATCCCAGGTGTGTCCTCCCCCTCACTAATAAAAGGATACAACTACTCCTCTATTCCTCACACTTCATGAACCTTATATCTTATCCAATAACTAACCTAATCCCTTAATAAAATCTTTCTTAATGTCCTAGAGGTCTTATTTCGGTCAGAATAACATCATTTCAAGGCTTAAGGTGTAAGCTAATGGTGGGTTCTAAATGAAGTAGTATAACTCTTAACTGAGTACTTTCAATTTTATTTATTTTGAGACCTCATATAAATATATGTTATCCATTATAAAATAGTTAATTTAGTATATTAAATATACTGAATTTTTATTATGACTATAGATCAATTATTTTCCACCTAATTTTCATCAAATTGTAAATGAAAGTAGCGCTCATGCGTACATATAGACTACCACCTCCACATAGAGATATAATTCATTTTAAATCACATTATTTTATGTGTAGTTATTATGATAGAATTAATATTTATATAGTATATTTATGGTGTAATTATACTTATTTAATTATATTATATTCTATACCTTCTTACAATTTTATCTATTGGAAAATGAAATCGTTGCTCATGCGTACATGTGGACTACAACCTCTATGAAGCGATGTTATTTATTTTTCATTTTTTATTTAAATGGATGATAATGAGAATATATTTATTAAATATATATTATTTATAAGATATAATAATGATTCTGTAATAGTGAATTATTATTTAACATTATTTCATTCCAACCATTATAATTTGGAAACATCACTCATGTGTGTGTATAAACTACCGTCTCCATGATGTGATGTAATTTATTTTTCATGAATTATTTATAGAAATAATTATAAAAGTTCATATTATTAAAAAATATGAGAAACATTTATGAATAAGTTTATAAAGATGAGGAATCCATGACCAAGGTTCAAGTAATAGGATCGTTGAACCAAAACAAGACATAATAAAAGTCTGCTTTTTATTGGAATGTTCATTTTAATAACGAAATTATTAATAAAGGGTAATTTGAAATTATAAATTAATTATAAATAGTGAGTAATTTATGAATATTGAAATTATATATATGTGTGTATAATAAATTTATTTTTAATATATAGTCTACTTGAATGCATTATAAGTAAGACATGACTTAAGGAAAGGGTTGATGTTTCAATCTCATCACTTTTTATGATTATCTATGCTAAATTTCTATTGAGAGAAATTATGTGTTATTTATACTTTAGAATCCATTATTACTCTCCATTTCTAATTATTATTGGAATTTTTATGTTTAATTACCATGTTACTCTCTTTGGTACTTAAAATGATCGATAAAATGTATTTAAATAAAATATGAACTTATTTTCTCTTTGGATGATGAACATTTCTTCTATGCCCATGCTATTCAAAAACAATTTATAAAATTTTTTAAAATTAATTTATTTTTAAAAAAATATCATTTCAATTACATTTTAATTTAAAAAAATATTAAGTGGAATATTTTTAAATTAATGTTTTCTAAACAAGTCACTTTTGAGTTTTTTCAAAATCTGAAATTGAATGTTCTTAATTAAGGTATATGGAATTAACAATTTTTCACACCTTCATGAATGTAATTTTTCTTGAATCTTCTTTTACAAGTTTCCATGGTTATTTTCAATAATTTTCTTCTCAATAATATTGGAATTATTTGTAAAAATTTCATCCAAAGAAAATGATAATTTTCTCATGATTTCAATAAAAGGTTCAAATATTATTATAAATGTATTTTTAATCTTTGTTATAATCCTTTAAGGATTTTTTTGATTTACCCAGGACAATATCTTATAATTGTTTCAACATTATTTCTATCAATATATTTTTATGATGATGATTTAAGGATGATTTTATAAAATCTATTTCTTTTCCAAAGGTCAGTTATTTAATATTAAAACCTTTTTAAAAACTATTTATTTTTTATTGGTTAATCTATGGTGAAATGTTTAAATTTTTAAGAAACATGTTTCTGTTTCAGAGTTTATGATATGATGATATGATGAATGTTTTATGATCTTATGGCTCACATATGTGTTGTTTTCACTATGTGATGTGTGGGACCATAATTATATAGACCTCCAATGAATTGGGCAATGATGATAGTGTTTTGAATCTTATAATTAGAGATAGAGTTAATTAACTCCAAAGATATTGGGTAGTTAACTAAATAGACGCTACTCTAAATATAATGTTAGAAATGACAATGTGGGAGTTTCTATTCTGGTATTTTTTCCACAAGAATTGTTTTGGGAGTGAAACTGGATTAAAGAAGTGAAATTATATACTTATATGTTTGCCAAAAACTTATTTATTATGATTATGATATGTTCTCATGAATGATGATTGATTATTGATGATTCCAAAAACCTATGATTGATGTATTTGGTTATGAAAATTCTGTATAAAATTATTTATGATTAATGATATATAACTAATTAGGTATGATTATCTTAAGTTGTGATCTTGTTATCACACCGTTTTTCTTATCTTATGATCACTTATAATCATTTATCGATTTATGTAATGTTTAACCTCAATGAGAATATAAGCTAACCCTTTCTTATAATTCCATTCCCTAGGTTAAGAAAAAAAATTTATGTAGGGTTTGTCTATGTACTGTAGTATGTGAGTATATCTTTATGGGAGATATTTATGATCATTCAATAAATTATATGATTATATATCTAGTATCTTAAAACACCAAAATTTAATGGTCCATTCACATGTATTATTGTGAAATGTATCGAATATTCATAAATAAAGAAGAAATTTTGATTCCCAAAATACTCGGGTAACTTTAGTTTCGTATCATAGCAGGGATTAGTTATTTTTTGGGAGATAATGGTTAGATAACTTTGTTAAAAACCATGGGATAAGTATTTTAATAGGATAAAATATTAATATTTTGTTAAATTAGATATTTTTTTGTCTTCCTAGAAAATATACCTTTTTCTAGATAATAGAAAGTGGATGTGTCTATGACATATATTTACCTAGGTGTAAACATTCTAAAATGGGAATATTGGGTATTAACTCAATCTTAATTGGTGCATGAAGAGTGGGCCTAACACTAAACACCTTGATATACACTCTTAAGGGATATGATTAGGTTAATTTTCAATTTCTTTATGAACCATTGTTAACTATTTTAATTGATGATGACCATCAATGGCCTAGGTTGAATTTAATGTGTCATAGATAGAAAATAAGGTGTCATGATTTTGTCAGCATATTATTTTTATTTCATAATTTTATGATTACTCACTATGATTATTATTACTCACAATATAATTTTTATTCTTAGAAAATTTCTAGACCCATGAGGAATTGTGTTAATGATGAATGCGATGGGAAATAAAATGACCATAATCATCAGAAACCAAATGAAATGGTATTTGGGATGTGAAATAATGTGGATATGATCACCCAAATATCTCAATCAATGAACTATAACATCAAATATGCTAATCTTATAAATAGTAAAAGGAGGAAAAAACTCACTATCAAGTCTCTTATGTAAAAAATTATACCTTATATCCATGGTTCCAATAATCCACTAAATTCAATGAAATGGATCAGTACCACTAGAAAGATATTTTATATTCTCTAGTATTAGGTACATCAAAAAGTTTTCTTGGTGGTATATCATTTGAAATGTTCCAAAATTAGATGTGTAATATTATCAAGAATATGAGGTAGGAGGAAAAAACTTTAATATATGAAACATGAGGAGTTTAAAAAGGTATTTTTCATTAATAATTTTACTTGAATTATTTTAAAAAAAATTAAAGGGAATCCATATAACTATCCTATAAAAATGGAAAATCCATTAGTAACTATGAGGAAAATTTCACTAGACACTGAAGGTATGGTTATGGTTTTATCATAGATTCTAAAAGTAATATTCCCCAATTCATTAGTGTCTTGAGGCCATTTTCCCAAAATTAATTGAATATAAAAGACTTTTATATCTATGAACAAATCATTCTATGTGATGGAAATGAAAATAAGTGATTCAATGTTCTCATGGATTTGGGGGAAAGAAGAAAGATATAATTTTATAGAAATTCAAATAATAAAACCCTTGGAAGAAATAAAATTAACCATCCTTCATATTAGTAGTGTGGATGAAAGGAAGGATAAAATTTCTTTTTGGGGCCTGGTAAAAATTTTATGTAAGTTAAAGAAGTCCATAAAGCAAAATAATGTAGAAGTTATGTGAATATGTCAATCAATGAATGGAATAGTATAAAAACCCAACCAAATGTTCCCTTGGACTCCAATACTATAATTGTAATGTGTATAGAAATTACACCAATTAGTTCATGAATCTTAGGTTTAATAAAGATAATCATCATAAAATAGCTCTTATTCAAAAAGACAAAAGTAATATCTTGTGATCACTACTTCTAAAGTGGTTTATGAGAACAAATTAGTTAACGGTACACATACCATCTACTATAGAACTGCAAATGTTTTATTTTATTCTATATTTATCCACTCTTTTATAACTTAATAATTCTATAAGGATGTCACATCACCACCTCAACAATTATATGTTGATTTAGCTTCAAAAAATCAAAATGGTATGATAATCATATCTCAAGTCCCTAGGTCCCACATGATAGATGTTTGTTAGAATGTAATTTCTATAAATCATGTGATTATACCTCTAATTTAATTTTATATGATTTTGGGTACAGATTTGAACGCTATATATAGAGACCATATCAATTACAAAGTAATTAAAGTCACATTTTATATCTCGACTCAAACTATGACCATAATTTGGTACTAGTATGAATATGAACTTCCAATTGAAGTTACTTCCATTATATGGTTATTATTCTTTATTCAGGCCAGATATTTATATCCAATGGTTAGGGAGAAAATCAATAAGAATGATATTAATGTATATGGTATTATTTTGTTTATTTCAAAAATACATTCCTAGTCTTCTCCCAAATCATGAATTTGAGTTTTCAATAGCCCTGATATCTGGTTCTAAACCTATTTCAATGACTCTATAAATAATAGAACCAATTGAGTTATAGTAATTGAAGATAAAAAATGAGGAGAATATTTATTGGGTATTAATACTTCATAGTGTATATATCTGGGGTGAATCTATTGTTTTGATTAATAATAAGGATGGTCATTATGCCTTTGCATTGATTGTTGAGATCTTAACAAAATTACTATTATGAAAAAGTATCTGATATCCTGTATCAATGATCTATTTGATCAATTATGGGGATACAATTATTTTTCAACGATTGATCTTAACTAGGGATATAATCTATTGGGAGCTAGTAATAATGATATAATAAATAAATTCTTCCATTCAAGGTATGATTGTTAGTAATTTATAGTCATTCCATTTTGACTTTCCATTTCTCCTATTATATTCATAGATTTAATGAATTGATTATTTAGATACTACCTTGATCATTTTTAGTGGTATTTATAGATTATATTATTCTTGTATTCAAAGAGAAAGGAAGATCATGAAGAACATATTAGGATTTCACTAAAGACCTTGAGTAAAGATAATTTTTACTCTAAATTTACCAACTCTAAATTCAATATTTAAAAAGTTTCATTCTTATATAATATAATCTAAAATGAGTTTATATTGGTGGATCCTTCGAATATAGATATTGTTGAAAAGTTGACCTGACTGACCGTAGTAACTGTGGACCATATTTTTCTTAGGATAGATATATAAGATGGGTTTTTTTAGGGATTTATCATCGTTATTTAATCCAATTAACAGATGACTCAAAATAGAGCCAAGTTCCTTTTTAATAATAAATACGAGGAAGATTTCAATGGATCTAAAAAAAGATTGGTTAGAACAACTATACATAAAATATCCTATAATGGAGAATAGTTTGTGATATTTAGTGATGCATTATATAATAGAATGGGTTACTTCCTTATATAGAGTGTTATAGTGATTGTTTATGTCTTTCATTGATTTCAAATTCCTGATAAAAATTACCAAACTCAGGATTTCGAGTTGGTTGTAGTGAACTTTTCACTAAAAATATTAAGAAATTATCTTTATGGTGATTGTGTGATATATATGATGATCATAAAATAATGAAGTATATATTCAAGCAGAAATAGTTGAATATGTACCAAAATAGATGATTGGATTTTATTAAATATTATTAATGCTGAATACACTACCACCCTAAAAAGGTGAATAAGGTGGATGATGATCTGAGCTTGAAAGACTATGCTAATTTTTCCACGATGAGAATTTAAATGGATCTAATATATATGGATTTGTAGAATATAGATCTTGAAATCATGAGGAATGTGGATATATCATTCATTCTCAGATGAATTCTGAATTATGCATCCTTTTTAGGATTAAAGAGGGAAAAAATAAGGATATGTGATTTTCGAATAAGGTGATAAATGTTCTTGAGTTCCACAGTGATTAGAATAGAATGATAAGGTTCAAGAATTAAATATGTGTTTTATAAATACCATAATTGAAGAAGGATTTGATATATGAATATCATATTTCAACATTCTTGATCAATCTTGGATGTATTAATATGTATAGAGATTTTAAAATGTATTTATGGTGGGATAAAATGAAAAATGATATTATACAGTGTGTATATTTCTTCATTTATTTTTAAAAAGATAAATTTAAGAGATAGATGTATAAGTGGTTTTTACAACCATTACACATGCAAAAATCAAAATGGGAAAACATTTCCATTGATTTTGTCATTAGAATACCAAAAAAATAAAGGTTACAATGGTATTTAATTTGTAGTTGATTTCCTAATAAAATCAGAGAAAATATATATCTTGATAAGATTATCATGAAATCTATTAATAAATTGGAATGATTTCATGGATTAACACATTCTATTGTATCTGATTAGTTTCTGAGGTTTATCTCAAAATTTTAGGGAAATCTTAACAATCATTGAAAATAGAGTCGAACTTTAACAATACATATCATCCTCAAATAGACGGTCAGATTGAGAGGAAAATTAAAACCATAATGGATATTATTATATCCTATTCTATATATTTTTAATGTTGTTGGGATCAATAGATTCTTTTGGTATGATATTATTTCAAAAATGGCTTTTGCTCAAGCATTAAGATGCCTATTTATGGTTCCCTCTATGGTGGGAAGTGGAGAACTCCAATTTACTGGGATAAAGTTTGATAAATAAATATATTTTTACCTGATCTAAAATTAGTAATTTTGGATTATTTTTTATCCATTTCAAAAAAACATAAGGGTATCTCTGATTCGATAGAATTGTTATGGCGATAATCATCGATGAGATCTAGAGTTTGAAGTTAGTGAGAAGGTTTTACTATGATTTTTCCCCAAAATAAGGTTATGAGATTTGGAAATATGCGAAAGTTTATCCCTAGATATATTTTTCCCTTTGAATTTTTTTAATGTATCAAGATAGTTTTGTATCATGTGGTTCTTCCTACGAACCTCCCTCAAGTTAACTATGTGATACATATATCTCTCCTAATAAAGTATGTTCTCGATTCTTCACAAGTACTGAACTCAAAGGTCATACTATTGGAGAAATATCAATCTTATGAAAAATAAATATGGGATATATTAGACGGTAAAGATAAATTTCTATGAAATAAGGCCTCTCTCTAGGTTAATATTTTTTAATTAAATCGTAAATTAAATTTGGCTATGTGGGAACTTGAGGATGTAATGAGGTAAAATTACCCTTATTTGTTTGTATCAGGGTGATATAATTTCAAGGGATAAATTAATATAAGGGGTTAGAATATAACAACCAATTTTTTTTATGTAATATCTCTATTTAAATAAATTTAATTACTTCGATATCTTTCTTTACATGCAACACCGATTTTAAATGAACTGTGATGTACTATTGAAATACTATTATTTAATGTTGAAGTTATCACTTATCTATTGGATTGGAGGTCATTAATAAAAATAAATAAATTATGAGAAATTATTTTTACACACATTAGAAAATGAATTCATTATATGTTAAATAATTATAAATGAAAATAAAATATTTTGAAATTAATACAATTGTTTTTTATGAAAAATAGTTTCTATGTGCAAAATTTGTTTTTATCTTAATAAGTTAGATTAATATATATTCATGAATTATTGTAATTAAATGTATAAATTATATATTCAATCAAATTATTCAATATTAATTTAATTGTGTTTACTAAGAATAAAATAGGTATCAATACAGTTTTACACTGGATTGTTTCCATATTTTTCCTTTATTAGAACACTAATTATATTTTTTTTGAAAATAAAACTCTATATTTTGATTAATATTACTTATATATATGAACAATTATTACATATAAATATAGTTAAAAAATTTAATATCTTGTTTGTAAAAATTTTTATTTTGAAAATTATGAATTTTAAATATGGTAAATTGTTTATAATGTTGAAAATAATGAATCTATTCGATAATTGTAAGAAGTTTAAAATTTTAAGAAAGATGAACTTATTGAAATTATTTTATGAAAGGTTGCTGTAATTTTTGAATACTATTATTTTATCAATAAAAAACTAAAACACGAAAATCTAAATAATGTTATTTATATTTTTAGGATAATAATTAAAATTTATAATATAAAACAATTTTTGCTTGTGTTCAAACTATAAAAAAAACTGCTGAAAATTTAGATCTTGCATGATCGTCTAAATTAATAAAGTTTCTAGAAAATAAAACTAGTAAAGATACTACTAAATTTATTTTTTTATATTCAATAAAAACTCTCCATTTTTTTGGAATCCTTACAAGAACATGATCACCAAATTCATTCTTTGAATTTTTGAAACCACTCTTTTCTTAACAACATGGTTAAGACTCACCCATTAGAGGGTGTCTGGATAAACCCAAATAAATTTTTTAATGGATTTTGAGGTTACTTTAAAATTAACATTAAACCTAGAGAACAAAAGAAAACAGCATTCACTTATCATTTTGGAACTTTTACATATTGAATAATTCCATTTGGTTTGTGTAATTCCCTATGAAATTTTCAAAGACATATGATGTTAATTTTTTTTATATTTTTTTAGGTGTTCATTGAGGTTATTATAGATGAATATCTAGTTTATAATTTATATTCTATAAGTAATTTGAAAGGTTTGTAAGTTATTAATGAAGCTTACATTAATAAAAACCTTATTATTAATTACGAAAAATTTCCATTTCATGGTAGATAGAAGAATTTTTCGTGTCTATATTGTGTCTAAATAAAGAATTCATGTGGACCATTTTAATTATGGGGTCATTTATACACTAATATACCCAAAAATGTCAGATATATGAGATTATTTATTATAAATGAATGTTTTTATAGAAGATTCTTAAGTGATCTTAGACAAAAAAAACTTTCCTTTATATATATTTATTTAATGATTCCTAATTTGTATTTGATGAGGGTAATAAACAAAAATTTAGATATTTGAAAAAAAATATATTGTATCATCAACCATTATTTAACATCCAAAATGGGATATACCTTTTGAATGAGTGACTGATGCATCTATTTTTCATTGTTTTTTCTTTACACAAGTTAAAATAATATTTGTTAGTCTCTAAAAAAAATATTTTCATTAACCATTATTCAATGAAATTTTTGATGAAGAAATATGATGTAAAACAAAAATAATTGAGATGGATTTTATTATTAAATAATATTTATGTTTAAATAAATGATAATAATGGATGTAAAAACATCAGGGATATCCATTTGAGATTGTTACCTGCCTCTTTAGATTTTTATTTTTTTTATCTATCCACCAATCAAAATATCATTTCCTAATAAAAATGTTTCATGCTAAAAATATTGAGAGACCATATTCTACTGAACGTGTGATTTATTTGGTTTCTAATGGAATTACCCATTGGTTTTATAATAAATAAATGGTTTAGCTTATGAGTGATTCAATAAACTATAATTATTATAATCCTTATTCATAAAATCGTGATCGTTACTAAATAATTATGAAATTCCTTCCAAATTATAAATTTTATTATGTCACTAATGTTTCCTAGAATTTATGATTTGGCAGTAAATTTGGACCTAAATGAATAGTTAGGAATGTTCTTGGATTTGTATATTCCTGTGAATAAATTTTTAGTGATTATTTTTAATTCTATAGAACATGAAAAACATTATAATTTGAATGTAACATTTCAAAGAGGAATAAAATGTCTCAAAAACACTTTTTATTTTGTCTTGTATTTGATGTGTGAGTAATGTTAATAATTTGAGTCCTTGCATAATGTTGGGAGTTTTCAACTAAATATTCCCTTTAAGAAACATTTATGATACATCTACTAGTATGAAAACAACCCTAAAAAAGTATCAAATTAGAAGTTATTCACTAATTTTCTTGTGGGAAAAACAATAATAAAAACTTTTGATTCTTTCCTAATATATGTAATGTATATCACCTAAAGTATGCCTAATCCCATATATTTTGTTCCTAACTATTTTATTTTAAGAATTAGGAAAATTTTAAGAAAAAGATTCTTTAATTCATTATAATCCCAAATTAAAGTAGAATGTAAATAAAAAAATGATTACTTAGACACTCCTTCGAATGAAAATGGAAAAACCATCAATTTCACTTAATATCAATTCACCCTTGGAGGTTTCATGTTAAAAAAAAATAACTAATTTCATGAATATACTGGTTTATATCATCTCCAAAAATTCCATAAAATTTTGGAAGTTGGTGAATGAAACCATATTTGACTTAAAATCTTTTAGGAAGATTAGGGTATTGAATGATATTTTATTAGTTTTATTAAATAATCAAATTACTAAGTGTTTTTCATCAATTTTCATTTTAGTATCTAAATGATATCATCTTGGTCTATTTGTGGACTCACAACTATAAGTAGGGTAAAATTTAATAGCTCTATCCCTAGAGTGATATGTCTGGTCAATTTCAAATTCTAATTGAACAAAATCCAAGTTTAAACCCAAGAAAATATAAAAAATATATTGAAAAACCTAAATAAACTTCTTGTACATAATAAAATTTATTTAATGACATTTTAAAAAATATCTCTTATCAATATTTTATCCTCTAAAGGATGTAATAAAATCGTACCCATGGTTTCCTCTTAAGGAAGTTGTTTGAAAAGTTACAAAATTATCAAATTTGTTTTTTTATTTTTTATAAAGAGAAATTGAAATGGTTATTAAATTTTTTTTAATTAAAATATTAAAAAGAAAAAAGAAAAAAATTAAATTATATAATGAACGAGTAAGTGTTTTAAGAGAAAATGATCAAATGTATTGAAAGGGAGTCCAAAATCAGATTAAAAGAAATAACCATGGACATTTTTAACCATTTAGAAACTCCATTTTTTATTTTCTATACATTTTACTTAATTTACTTATCATTTAATAATTCAAGACCTTAAAGAATACATCTATATATTTTCTAAAATCATACCAAAACCTTAGTGTGAGTGTTTTTGTCCTATATAAGTGATATAACTACATGAAGACATTTGAGAAATTAAACCTAATTGGAAAAAGTATTTTTAAATTAAATACCTTTCCAAATAAAATTAAGTAGTGAAAACACTTAATTTACTTCATAAATTTTGATAAATATTCAAAATAAAAGGGCATACTTCCTTCAAAAATAATTTTTTCAAAGTTAATTCAAAAGGATATTATAAATATCAAAATCATAGAAAAAAATAACCTTAGTTCTCTACTAACACAATTACCAATGAGTATAGAAATTTATGGATAAATAAACTCCCATTATCTTTATTGTATATTTATCATTCACAACTAACACAAATTTCTATAGTATATGTGAATTCTTTAGCTAACATGATCTATCGAGTGTATCTCTTTATTTGGTTTCTGTTCTTATATATTTTAATAAATGGATTGATAAATATTTTAAAATGATTTTATATTTTAATTCTCTCATGGAGAATCTCCATGAACACATATCATATTTTCTAGAACCATCACAGGGTGGTAGAAACAAAAATTCCTTCTTTACATACATGATTATGTTTACAATAGTTAATTCAACTTGAAAAAAATATTTTATTCTCCTTTGAAATTTCTAATAACCTTTTAATATTTATTTCCTTATGAAAATACATTCATATAGATCAGACGAAGTGAAACAATGCTCAATATTCTATAAATTTTCACTATATTAAAATAATAAGACTTTATTCCAACTGTAAGACCTCATTTTGTAAGACTTTATTTGAAATGAATTCATTTTTTATGATTTTTGAAATTAAATTCATACAATATCATGTTTTGAATATATATATTTTTTCTGGTAAATTATATTGAAATGTAAAATTCACACAAAAATTAGATTTTCATAGCCATAGGGGATCCCAAAGGGCACGAGAAATGGAATGGAAATTATTGCAGTCTTAAAAATGAATATGGGAATAGTCTGGAAAGGTCATAAAGAATAGATACAATTATATGAAATCAGTGTGAAGGTCTTATGAAATGGAAAATACTTATAGATCTTAAAATAATTACAAACCTTACAAAAGTCCTAAAAAATCTATTGAAGTCATACAAAATCAAGACTTAACAAAACAAATTCCCATTTTGAGTTAAAAAATAACTTATTACCAAGAAGAAAAATGAAAACATGTCTTGTTAAATTAATTTCTAAAAAAATCAAAACACTTAAAAACAATGAAATAATTCCATTTTAACAATATTTATCAGAATTTCACAATAGTATAAATATTATATAATTACTTTGAAAAAGTAAAATGATTGGGATTAAATAATTTACATTGAAATAAAATGTGATTAAATTATTAATTTTATCAGTTATAAAACATTAAGAGCTAGAATCTAGAAAAAATAAGCATAAAAATCAATACCAAAGTAAATTGAAAACAAAATTCGAAGAGAGAAACCAAATTCCACATGAAATGACCCAAAATTATCATGTATATAAGTAAAAAATTTATTTCATATTATCTATTAAGTTCATTCAATCCATTCCTAAATACAGTTTCACCCCATTCACCCAAAACACATACCAAAAAAATATTATCCCATTAAATAGAATTATATTTTCAAAAAATATGTACTTATGTAACAAAATTCAAGGATTACCAAAATAATTTTAGGTTCCTAGATGTTAATAGAAATTATTCAAGGACATTTGTGAATCAAAATATATTTTCATTGATGTTCAGTGGATAAGTGATGGTATGTTTTATATTTTAAATAAATATGAACCCGAATTAAGTGGTTTGTCTCTTTTAGAAGTAAAAAAATGCATGATTCCATTTTATACATAAGAATTTTTTCTCCTTACTTATCATGTAAATAAATTAGATCATATCATATTGAAAGGTTTTGTGGATATATTATTTTTTTACTATTATAGTAGAAACATTTAATATATTCAATAGTTTTCAATATATTTAAACTAAAATTGATATATTTTTAAATCTATCAATATTTTTAGTTTTAAAGGTAGTGAGGGTTATTTAAATTTACATACTCTAGTGTGTCTTTTATTTAATTATTTATAATGAAAATCCTTCGTTTTTATCTTCCCAAATTTTATTTTTCTTTTCTTTTACTTCACCATCATCACATATGATTTTTTTCACAATTTTAATTTTTCAAAATATTCTCCAAAAATTCTTCAAAAAACTAGTTAAAGATAGTTCTAAAATATCAAAATATATTCTAATTTTTATCCCAAATATATCCTAATGACATAGTAAACCATAAGACAATAATACTCACACACGATTTCAACTAGATCATGAAATATCAATTATATAGTAGGTAAGATAGGGATTATAGACTTGTAATGTGTCTATCTAAATGGTTGTTCATGGATTTATAAAGGACCATAAGGTTTGATGTAAAAGGAAGGCCAAAATGAAAAAAATTCAAGATAATGGGGATTTTAATATAAAATAATTTACTTAATAATCTTAAACACAATCTCCATAAACTCTCTTGTTTTTATATAAACTGATAAATTGTGGTTAAATAAATTAAAATTAGATCTATCAAAAGTGTTGTGAAAATAAAAAGTTTTTCAAAATATGGTTTAGATTTATATCAGTTATGTGGTTTCAAAATTGGGATAGTGATCCATATAATTATATGAAAATTTCATATCATTTTTCCATGAAATTTGATAAATTTTGAATCTAAAAAATGTTCATTTTAGAATTGATTTAAATTTAGTTCCATGTTTAATTCATTTCACTCATTTAAATGTGTTTAAAAAATTATAAAAAATTTATATTATAGATCATTTTTTTAAAAAACACACAAAAAGGTGAAATAAAAAAACAAAAAATGAAAAAAATAGAAACACTTTAAAAAAATGGGAAATTAGAAATTTAAAACAAAAAAAAAGACATAATATAATAAATAATGTCCCTAATCCCAAAACTTTTTTAGTAACTTATTCATTATAAATAATAGACATAAAAATGTTTTCATGGGAAAAGGAAAAACAAATTAAAAAGAAGGCAATTACCTGGTGCTTAGTTATACAAAAGATCATGAAGTTTGATTTCAGCCCTTGGAGGTTTTTGAAGAAATTATATTAAAATATTTAGTATGTTCCCATTGAATGTGAATAGTGTTTCTTTCCCTTATTCTTTAATATAAAACACACTAAATGGAAAAAATGAGTAATATTGATGGTTACTAACCATTTGGAAGGAAATTTAACTATAAACTGATCCATTATAGATTCAAGAAAAATAACTTTGTATCATTCATTGAAGTATTGTTTGAGAACCATTTCATCAATACAGAAATTGAATATTTAAATGGATTATGTTATAAATAAGTTGATGATAAATAAACCCTTGTAATTGAGCATGAAAAAATTCCTAGCCATGTTTTAGAACATTAAAAATCAATATAAGGACTTCAGAAATATCAACGAGAATGGTATGAAAATATATATAAATGATTTTGAAAAATAGTTTTATAAATTTAAAATTGGACCATATTTGTATTATTATGAAATCTTATCATGATATTTTTTACACCCCTAATGTAACTTGTATGTATATATATATATTTCTTGTTAGAGTCCCTTTAGTTTTGAGGTATTTTATGGTGATGTTTTTTTTTGAATCTTTTATCAGACTAGATGGTTTGGAACACGATTTGAAAATATATGTTGTTGAAATTGTGAAATATCAATAGGTTTTTATAGCGGTGATTGTAAGGTTACTATATGGTTTGTTAAACCGTGTAAGGAAACTTCCAAACCTACTCGACTTTATAAATTTTTTAATTCTCATCTTGTTTTTACTTGGGGGTATCTACTTTTATTTCCCATTTCAAAAATAATTTCTCAAAGGGTCTTCATAGTTGTTCTAAACTCCTCCCATCACATTCCATTCTGATTTTAATGTGATTCATTCGTAATTCTTCCCTTAGATCTAAAGGCAATAGATCATATTTCTTTTTCTTTGTAGTTTCTTCTTATTTCTTCTTTATTCCGTAACCCTATTGGCCATGTCAGTTGAAATTGATGGCTAGGGTTGTATAAATTTTGGTTATTTTGGTTTCTTGGGGTTTTGAGCCTCCTCGTACAACCTATTCATATGGAAATCATCGAAGGTGTGACATGGTTACCTCAGATGAAGTAGGTTTTTTTCTCATTATTATTTATTTGAGATAATAATAAAGTATTAGGGATTTAAATTTTATTTTGAATTGGTATAATGAATTATATTTTATATAGAATATTTTTTTTGACGTTTTCCATGTTTTTAGTTAGTTTTCCTTTGATATCGACGTTCTTTTAGATCATATATTCTACTTGGGGGAATAAGTGTTTATCTTTTACAAATTTTTCTTTTTAAATTAACCTATAAAATCTATTAAAAAAAATTTCCCCTAAACTTTAGAACTCAACCTAAATCTTATGAAAAAAATAAGAAATTAAAGTAATTCATACAATATTTTTCAAGGTTCACCCCCAATATGGATGATTATTTACTTTCCATGGAGACTCCCATCAGTCTAAAAATATCCATTATATAATAAAGTGAAGAAAAATGAGAAATATCCCATCAAAAAAATATTATATCCTGATAGTTAAATATACTGACTCCAGTTAGTTAAAAAAATTTCTTATATTTTGGATCAAACATAATAAAAAACATAAAATATGATGACAAAATATTCCAATAAAAAAATCTATCCATCAACCTAAGTCCATTGCACACTATCCCATGTGACTCTATATCTATACAGTAAGAATCCATCTAGTGTTTCTCAATTCAGTGAATCTACATACAATGCCTCTATTTGTTACACCCTTTTTTGGTATCTCTTTCCAATAGCTCTATCTGATAGATCTTTTCTGTACCTCTATATGAAATAAGTGATTCCTTGGCCAGATTCTAACACAATTTTTTTTGTCTCTTACAATATTGTATAAAAAAAAACTAAACAATCCAAAAATCATTTATAAAAACATACACCCCCTAAAAATCAAGGATAAAGTGTATGATCATATTTAAATTTTCCCGCTCAACTCAACTTTCAATTAATCATCTTCAAAGCCTGTAAATTTACAGAGTAAAAAATATTCATGATAATTTCCATTAATATCCAAAATAATAATATTATTAAAAAAATATCAAATATCATTGTAATTATGAACATTGATGGAAAATCTCAACATCATCTACTTTAACGACTTTTCAATGTTTTGTTAACCAACTCAAAAATTCATCTGATGTATTTTTGTGTGATTCCTTTATAAGAACTTCTCTATTTGATAACACTCATCTGGTGATGCTTTTTACATATCTTATAAATATGATCATAATGGTTTGATACACTCATAAATCCTCTTCCCAGTGCTCTTCTCATGCTTCCTTTTTCTAGTGGTCTCATAGAAGTTTTTCTGACTTAATCTATCTGTTGTATTGGTACCTCTCTATCATATCATCCTACATCCACTAACCGTAGTCTGGTTTGACTCAACATATTATTCCTATAATTTAGTTCATCCAATGATCTTTAACATACTATTCCTGATATATTTTAGACTTATCCATCTTATATAACACTGTATTTTACTCTATTCACTCTTTCTGGAGGTTATTTAGATAGTCTATCCATTATAACTTTGTATATCATCGGTATTCTCAAACTAGTGAAACATTATAAATTACCATCTAGTAACCCTTAATGGATTCATCTTTTGATGGAGTTAAAAATAATCCCTCAAATCATACTCAATATGATGAACATAGTGTAAGAAAATAGATATTATTTTTCACTTATGGATCTTGTTTTATGGTGTTTCTGAGAAAAAGAGGAGTTTCTGGAAATTTTAGGAGTAAACGCCATGTACTTATGAGTACATGACGTGTACCTAGTAGTTGTGGGTATCCGTGTATTGGCCTTGTAATAACTTAGTACATGGCTGTCTGGGGTAACCTAGAGACCGCGTAAAGTGGAGGTTAGTTAAGGCATGTACATGGAGTGTAAATTAAATGAACAAGCTATGTACGTTTCTTTTTATTTTTTAAATTGGATTGGGCTCTCGTCTCGTTTACATAACTCCTATCTTCAAACTTTGTCTCATCTAGGAGTGATCAAAGATTTCCATTATTCTCTGATCCCTCGATCGACCATTTGTGATCTGAATCGAACACTGTCAATTGCATTGGAATCGAATTAGTGAGTTATTCAATCTTCTAGAGCCTCTTATCTTGATTTATCCTCTTATGTGAGATATTCAAGTATGAATGTTTTTTACCTTTTTTTAGATCTATGACATTGTAGGCTGATTCAAGGGACGATGTTCGAGAGTGTTCTCTATACAATGTCAAGGTAGGTGGTTTTTTCCTATCCGTAGATTGTATTGGAATTATATATGAAAAAGATGCCACTACCATAGATTAGGGTATTGAATTTTTAGTTAATTTAACCCTTGTATTCCTACTATTCCTTGAATGATTTTTTAGGGATCTTGATTGATAATAGGGTTTAATTACCTTACTATGGATGTGTTTTCCCATGTTAAATTGTTTTGGTTGTTTGGTCCAGAACTTCCTGTTATGATACTTTGTTTTCCATTCATAGTGTTGTTAGGATGGAGGTATATTGAATGATATGTTGTGATATGATTTGTAGCTATTTAGAAAATTAGTATATTGTGATTTAGATTGGCTGCTGGATATCATTTGTGCACGATTGACTTCTAGAGGACTGTGGGAACCTGGTGTTGTTAGACCATAGGGGTAATGGATGTTGAGGGCTTCCCCAGAGTGTTTGTTATACTTTTAACATTGTGAGATCATAGGGGGTATGGACGTGAGGGATCCATTAGAGTTTATGTAGTTCCACATTTTGAGACCACAGGGGGAGTTGGATGTTGAGTGTTTCCGTAGAGTGTCTGTAGTTTACCGTTTTGAGACCACAAGGGGAATTGACGATGAGTGATTCCTCAGAGAGTCTTTTTTTAAGTTGAATCAGAGGGTTTGGACTATGAGAAATTCCTAGAGGGTCTATTGAGTTTGTTTGGTTTTTTATGTTGATAAATTTAAATGAATGTAAATAAAACTATATGACTATTTACTTTTGAGTACTACCTTGTTTATTACTTTATTTTTCATATTGCCTGCCAAATATTTTCACTGAGAGTTAGGAACATATATTTGAGTGGTTGCTTACTGGGATTCTTCTCACACACTATTTGGGTGATGATTTTGGTCGCAAACATTTTATATCACTACAAGTATAGATAATTTCAATCACCCTTATACTTCAGGTGCTTGATTGATATAGAGGTGGAGATCATGGGACCAAGTTGAGGCTTGCGATGTTGTTGGAGTTGTTTACTAGTTTTACTTTGTATTTAGGTTTAGTACTATATTCCAACATTGTGACTTGTTTGGATTCTTTCCTAGATACTTGTAACATGCATCATTATTGACATATATATATTGTTGAAGTTTTTTATCTACTTTCAGTCTTCTTTTGTTTACTTATTGTATGGTATTGCTGATTCCTCTACAATTATCTATTTATTTCCATTGTGTTACTCTTCCAATGAGGGAAAAGTTTACCCACTGTCACACCCAAGGAACTCACTTCTAGTTGAAAGCCTCAAGCATTCATGGAAATGTGCTTGAGGCTATGTGACCAACTGGGTACGAGGCACCTCTCGGCGGCACCTGGAACCGGGGCGTTACCAAGTGGTATAAGAGAAATTTTTTTCTTATTTGAATTACTATTTAGAGACTATATAAAGGGATAAGAAGGAATCTGTTGTTGGTAATAAGTTGTTTCTAAGAGTAGCTAACCCATTTATAGGGAAAATCCAATATTCCTCAAATATTGCAATTTTTTCTGCTTTTTCAATTATTACAGTTGATTTGATTTCACCGTTGGGTCATTCTCATGTTTTGTGTTGTTATTGTTGATATTATTGAGGTCTTATTTTTTTGCAACCTGAGAAGATGAGGGTATTCCATCTCATGCATCATAAAGGAACTAGCTATAGATCACATGTCAGGCATTATAGTCAGGATATTTAGGGTGCATTATAGATTACATGTTGTTGTGATAGATTTTGTTCTAAATATACATTCTATTGTGATAGATGCCTTGGTAGAATAATTTCTATTTGATAGGGTATTGGATTTTGTAAGGTTACATTTTAATGAGCACCAATCTTTGGTCTCTAATGTGTTATGGGCCCTCATGGATTGAAATTTGGTGGATCATTTTGAACATGAATAGTTATACTTGGGATATTACATGAATACAATGCCATGATTTGATTCACGGGAAGTATATCCCCCAACGGATTGGAATTTGACACTTTAATGTTTGTTTTAGTGTTTTTATGGGATTCTAGAGTAGTTTCTAAGGCTTACTGTCTAGAAAATCACAGAATACATGGTGTATACTGATGAATACATTCCATGTATCCTTCTATTCATAAGGAAACTATTTTTCATTAGTACACATTGTGTAATATATGTACACACCATGTAATCCTTGACTGTGTCACTGACTGTGTGGGAAGAGACCTGGGTTGGGAAATGTCTGGTGACACATGTCTTGTACTTCGAGTACACACCATGTTATATGAGCTGTATATCCACCCATGTGACTAATGACACAGGCTGTTGAAACTTAGGTTGTACACATTATGTCCATCTTGAGCATGTTGTGTGGAGTTGAATTTGTTACCGGCCATGTGACTAATGACACGAGTTGGTGGATTCCTTCTAGTACATGTTTTGTCTGGAACAACCATGTCATGTAGTATTTTCCTAAGAGAACCGTGAGGGTTATTCGTGTAGGGGAACTCAGGTAGGTAAAACGATTCAAGTACACGTCGTGTCCTTGAGAGGAACACGCTGTGTGTATGGTGTGTTACATGACTAATGTTGGATGAAGTACAACACATGTAGCGGTTTAAGGGAACATTCCATGTATCCATGTTTTTAAGAAAATGAATTTTTTCTTCCTCCTATTCTTTTCCTGCACTTCTATGTTTCAATCCTTGATAATATTGAACTAAGGTGTGGGCTTGACCTTACAGATTCATGATACTACGGTGTCCTCTGGTTGTACGCTGGATTCAGGGAAATGATCAGACACCAAACATGGTAGATCAGGGACTAACAGAAGGTCCTCCCATTGTGCCTGTCCTGGAACCAGTAGTCATTCCGGAAGCATGTGTTGATGTACAGTTCCGAGAAGGCTTCATGAGGTCTATACAGACCTTCAGGGGAGTACCACATCCTTCCCCATCTATGGCAGAGTTGAATTGGATTTTTCAGTAGCAGCATCCTCCCACTTTCTCAGGGGATGGGGGACCTTAGGCTGTAGGGTCATGGTTTGAAGCTGTGATATTGATCTTCGAGCATATAGATATGCCTCCATAGAGGAGGGTGAATCTCACAACATATATGCTTTGGAATTCCACCAAGATATGGTGGGATGAGAGATCACAGGAAGGGCACCAATTGGTTATGGCGTGGGATGAGTTCTAGCATACCTTCTATGACTACTTCTACATGGAGACTATGAGGGTCGATCAATCCCAAGAGATCAGGATTCCGGAGAAGGGTACACTCTCAATCATGGAGTATTATTCTTGCTTCACAGAGATTCAATAATTCGCACCCATTCCAAAGGGTGTTGAGTTATTCATGGTGAGTAAGTTTGGGGATGGACTCAGACAGGACATCCAATCTTAGGTGAACTTCTTCGGGTTTACTTCCATCACTTCTACAGTCAACCAAGAGCTAATCACAGAACGCAACCTGAACGATTCGGAGGAAGTGATGCAGGGTAGCTCAGCATCTGGAGTTGGTTCCCCTCCGACTAATAGTAAGAAGTGTCGTAGGGAGTCTAAGTGCAGAGATCTGTGTAGTAGGAATACTTCTTCATGTATCCAGGTGGTATGATACCAGGGTGGGAATAGAGGGAATACAAGGACACATTTCTTGAGGGACCTAGTGGAGTGTAGATCTTGTATCAAGATGGGCCATCTTCAGTGATCTTGTCAGATTTACACACCAGCATCTGGTGATAGAGGTTCTTCTATGAATCCTTATTCAGGAGCAGGAACACCAGTTTATTATTAGTCACAGAACTATAGTTCGTCTAACCATTCAGGACGAGGTGGAGGTCGTGGTTATGGTAGGTAGTCTCCATGCTTTCAGTGAAAACAAGGTGGACCATATCAGGGTGTACTGGCAGGGTCACATGGCCATCGTACAAGTCAGAAATTTGTGGTGGAGTAGACCTAGAAGGAGCAAGATCTTGAACCCTCCGTAGTTAGAGGTCTGATTCTAGATGCCTCTGTTTTAGATTATGCACATATCAATACAAGTTATTCCCATTGTTTCATATCTATTTCTATTATGGAGATCATGGGGATCTGTATCTTTAATTATGCTGATATCTTGACTCTAGACACTCCGTTGGGGACTAGAACAACTAGTGTACGTCATTTCAAGGAGTTACCTCTTGAGGTCAGTAGGTGTCACTTCCCATGGGACCTTTATTTCTTAGATATTAAAGTCTATGATGTCATTATATGGATGGTCTGGTTGGATCCCAACCAAGATATTACCGAATTCTATTTTAGTAGGGTGAGTTTCACATCACCCAGGGGTGGTTTTTTTCTACATAAGGGTGAGTGGGATGTCCAGGCGATCAGAGTGGGACCCGAGCATAATGGGTTGGGAGGATTTAAAACCAAGATTTCTAGTCTGTATCTTGATGTGGAGGGAACTTCACTGATTTAATTTCCTCCAGTTTCAGATCATTTCAGGGGTGAATTACCAGATAATTTATTAGGCTTTCTTTTGGAGCGAGAGGTATAATTTTTTATTGATCTTCTTCTAGGAGTGGCACTAGTGTCCATTTTTCTTTATCATATGGCTAAACTAGAGTTACAAGAGCTAAATAAAAAGTTATAAGAGTTATACGAAAAGGGTTTCATCTGACCCAGTACTTTTCTTTGGGGTTCACCTATTCTGTTTTCCAAGAAGGTGGATGATACCCTCAGACTTTTTGTGGATTAACAGAAGCTGAACCAGTTGACAATCAAGAACTGATATCCCTTGCCATGTATTGATGACCTCATTGATCAGATTCTAGGAGAACGAATGTTCCCAAAGATTTAATTGAGATTTGGTTATCATCAGTTGCATATTAGACCATTTTATATTCCTCTTAAATCCTTTCAGAGTAGGTATGTTCTATATGAGTATGTGGTTATTCCATCCAGTCTCACGAACGTGGCTGTAGTTTTTATGGCACTGATTAATTGAGTGTTCCATAAATACTTATATTATTTTGTGGTATTCTTCATGGATGATATCTTAGGGTACTCTCACACTCTACATGACCATTTTATCCATATTGAGATTGTTTTGAGTACACTGAGAGAGCATCAATTATATGCTATGCTCTCAAAATTACACTTTTGGATATACTAGATTCACTTGTTGGGTCATGTTATCTCAGATACAGAAGTATCAATAGATGTAGAGAAAGTGAGAGAAGTATTTTTCCTAGGAGCATCCAAAGAACTTATTTGAGATAAGATGTTCTCTAGGGATAGCCGGTTACTACAGAAGTTTCATAAATGACTTTTCATTCTTATATGCTCCACTCATTGGCCTGACAAAGAATGGTGCAAAGTACCTATGGATAAATTCCTACAATTTATCCTTTAAAGATATGAATGAGATATTGACTTTAGAACCAATAATAGTTTTTCCAAAGACGAGAACGATCTATACTTTTTACAATGATGCATCACATATATGGTTGGGAGAAATGCTTATGCAGGGGGGAGGAGTAATTGCATAAGAGCCTCGAAATTTGAGCCCACATGGGAGGAATTACCCGACACATGGTCTCAAGTTGGTTGGGGTTGTTCATGCATTACACCGTTGGAGACATTACCTTCGGGGAGAGAATTGTTTGGTTTTCACTGAACAAAAAAGTCTCATGTACATCTTCACTTAGTGTGATATGAATTTGAAACAATGAATGTGGGTTGAGTACCTTCAGTCCTTTGATTTTGAGCTTGACTACATGCCTAGGAAAGGCAATGCAGTGGCTGATGCATTGAGAAGGAGGGCTTAAATACATGAAGTTCAGGAGGCCATAAGTGAGTGGATGTTTATGGCTATGTTCTCTAAAATTTATTTGGAGGTTCCAGACAGACAGGGACAGACGTTTCATTCTTCTGTAGATGCTATCTATACTCTACATGAGTGAGTGAGAATGAGATAGTTATCAGATTTTGAAGGCCTAATCATGTGGGAGAGTGTGTCAGGATAGGAACCTATTCCTGGATGTACCATAGGCGAGGATGAGATCTTGAGCTTCCATGGACATGTATAGGTATCACTATACATACGAGAGGATCTAATGTAAGATTTCCATTATTCAGTTTGGGCATTTCATCCAGGTGTCACCAAGATGTATAGAGATATTCACCATCAATATTTGGTGTCCAGGAATGAAGGGATATGTTGATTGTTTTGTGATGAGGTGTTCCACCAGTAAGAAGGTGAAGTTGGAGAATCAGCGGCCAGTGGGTCCTTTTCAGCATTTACCCATTCTTGAGTGGAAGTGGAATAATGTCATGATGGAATTTATGATAGGTTTACCGAGGTTTCCTCATGGGAATGATGTACTTTGGGTAGTCATTAAAAGAGTCGTGAAGGTTTCTCACTTCTCACCAATCAAAGATACCTTCAGTGTTAATGAGATGGGAAGGTTGTGCATCTATGAGATTGTATATTTACATGGGGTTCTTCATTCCATCATTTCAAATAGGGATGCCCATTTTAATTCTTGGGTATGGCAGGGACTAAAGTGGACTTTTGGTACATAGGTAATTCAGTGTACAACTTACCAACCCCAGATAGATGGCTAGTCTGAGCGTACGATACAGGTGCTGGGGGAAATGCTTCAAGCATGCATCCTTGATTTTGGATGTTCTTGGGAGAAGCACAGACTTCTGGTGGAGTTTTCCTACAATAATAGTTTTCATGAAACTATTCAGGTGGCACCTTATTAGGCTTTGTATGGTAGGCTATACTGATCACCCCTATGTTGGATGGAGGCAGGAGAGGCAGCTGTGCTGGGACCTTGTCTTGTCCAGGAGACCATAGAGTAGATAGAAATGATTCAGTAGAGGATGGATACAGCACAAGAATGAAAAACGTCTCATGATAATCAACATAGATTACCTATGGAGTTTGAGGTTGAAGATCAGGTTTCCCTATGGGTCACACCAAGGTTGGGACACATGAGGATTATGAGACATGGTAATCATTCACCGAGATACGTCAGGCCTTTTGTGGTTTTTGGAGAGAGTCGGGCTGGCTGCCTATCGGTTGTAGTTACCTCGGAGATACCGGTCTATGAAGGACATCTTCCAGATTTCTCGGCTATGAAGTTACTTCTCAAACCTATCTCATGTTTTTCAACTAGAGGAGGTTGAGTTGGAGGTGGATTCATCATTATAGGAGCATCATATCTAGATTTTTGATCGTAGTGAAAAGGTTATTAATGCCTAGCCTTTTTCTCTGGTATAGGTTCTATGGCAGCATGGGCAGTTACAAGATGAGACTAAGTAGAGGGAAACCGATGTACGTTCATAGTGGCTAGAGTTGTTCGATTATTCTTCTTCATTACCAACTTGTTTGGGAAGTTCAGGGACAGATTTATTTAAGGGGGGAAGTTTTAAAGAACCCAAATCTTCTTTTTCAGGTATGGATCATGTTTTACAGTATTTTTGAGAAAAAGGGGAGTTTTTTGGAAATATAAGGAGTACAAACCATACACTTAGGAGTAAACACTATGTACCTAGTTGTCACAGGTAGCCTTGTACTAGCCGTGTAATAGCAGAGTACATGGCCACGTGGGGTGACCTGAAGACCGCCTAAAGCGGAGTCTATTTAAGGAATGTACATGACATGTACATTAAATGAACACACCATTTTCTTTTCTTTTTATTTTTTAAATCGGACTGGGATCTGATCTCGTTTATTGAACACCCTTCTTCTAACGTCATCTCATCCAAGAGCAACCAAAGATCATGATTCTTCTTCGAGCCCCTGATCGATCGTTTATGCTCCAAATTGAACACAGTCAATTACATTGGAATCACATCGGTGAGTTCTTCCTTCTTCTAGAGCTTATTCTCTTGATTTATACTCTTGTCTGATATATTTAATGGAATTTTTTTACCTTTTTTAGATCTATGACGTTCAAGGATGATTAACATTCTAGAGTGTTTTTCATACAATGTTGAGTTAGTTGGTTTGTGGCTTTCCATAGGTTATCTTTGAATTATATATGAAAAAGTTCCCAATACCCTAGTATAAGGTATTGCGTGTTTGAGGAATTTATCCCTTTAATGCCCGTTATGCCTTGATTTCTTAGGTTAGGGATCTTTATTTAGAATAGGGTTTAATTATCTTTCAATGAATGTGTTTTCCCATGTTTGATTGTTTTGGCCGTTGGGTACAAAACCGTCTGTTAGGCTACATTGTTTTCTATATCTATTGTTGTTAGGATAGAGTGATATTATCTAATATGATTCCAAATGATTTTTATCTATTTAGAAAAGTAGTATGTAGTGATTTACATTGGCTGTTGGATATTTTTGTGCACAATTGACATATAGAGGGTTGTGCGAACCTAGTGTAGTTAGACCATATAGGGAATGGACACTGAGGGATTCCCCAGAGTGTCTATTATACTTTTAACACTGCGATTCCATAGGGGGTATGGTTGTGAGTTCTCCCTCATAGTGTCTGTAGTTCCACATTGTGATACCACAAGGGGAATTTGTGGTTGAGTGCTTCCTCTGAGTGTTTGTAGTTTACTGTTGCGAGACCACACGGGGAATTGATGGTGAGTGCTTTCTCAGAGAGTATTTGTTAAGATAAACCAGTGGGGTTAGATTATAAGAACTTATAAGATGGTTCCTTCATTTTTTAGGTTGTTTAAGTTGATAAATTTAAATTAATGTAGATGAAACTATAGGATTGTTTACTTTCGAGTACTGGCTAGTTTATTACATCATTTTTCATATTTCCTGCCATATATATTCACTGACAGTTAGACACAGATATTTGGATGATTTCTTACTTGTATTCATCTCACACCCTTTTTGAGACATTCTTTTGGGCCTAATAAATTATATTTCTACAGGTATAGATAAGGGAAATTTCCCATCTACTTCACATACTTGATTTCTATGGAGTTGGAGAGAATGAGACCAAGATGAGGCTTGTGATGTTGTTGGAGTTGTTTACTTGTTTTTTCTACATTGGTTTAGTACTATATTCCATCATTGTGACTTGTTTGGATGATTTCCTAGATAATTATGAGATGAATATTTATTGACTGATATGTATATATATATATATTCTATAGTTGTTTATCAACATTCAGGGTTCTGCAATTTACTTTTTGTATGGTATTACTACTTCTTCTACTGTTATCTGTTTATTTCTGCTATGTTACTCAGCCAATGAGGGAATAGTTTCTCCACTATCATACCCAAGACCCTTGTTTCTAGTTGTAAGCCTCTATAATCTTAGGAAATGCACTTGAGGTCATGTGACCAATCGAGAACAGGGAACCTCTGGGCAGGACCCAGAACCGAGTTGTTACACATAGTCTGGTATCCTTCATACAACAAGAAACATCATGTCTTTTAATATTCTTACTTTCATATGACTTTATAACCTGAACTTTGTACAAATTAATTCATGAAACATCTTCTAATTTAATATTTTGGTCAGATAGGTTTTGATCAAAAAAACATTTATTTTTATTCTAAAAAATACCCCTAGTTTTTTTACTAATAAAGTTAATTTGATTTGATTTTAGGTTTATATTTAATTGAATATTTATTTTGTTTCTCCTAATATCATGGATAATTTCATTTCATATTTTCTCTTACTTAGGAATGAAATTATTTTTCTTAGTATTAAGAAATTTTTAATGAGTTTGGAGTCACTATTCAAAATGTGAATTAGTAAACTAACTTTAAAATTTAACCCCATGTTTGATTTGATTGTTAGGTTCATAAACCTAACTTTTATTAAGTAACCTAAAATTAAAGTAACTAACATTTGGTATGAAATTCACATTGATAATGAGACTCATGTTAGAAACCAGAAAATAAAATCATACTTCATGTCTAGAATTTCTATGATTTGAACCAATAGAATAATGAAAAAATTAATTTTAGAATCATCCACATGTAGGGTTATCCATATGTTGATCCCATATTCGTCTGAATTTGAATTTTGAATTACATTGATATTTCTTCTATGATATCTCTCAATTAAATATCTCATTAAAATGATTCAGAGTTCATTTTAGAATATATTTAGCAACATATCAACTCATTTAAATTTTTATGGAATGTAATGATTTTCTATGAAAATTTTCATTCAAATTTAAAATAGGCCATTCATTTTTAAAATTTATAGTATCTAATTTATTTTATGGATATATATTACCAGAATTAATTTGAGAATTTTATTTATTTCGAACAAATATATCTAGACATGATATATATATAATGGTCTAACTCTATGATTCGTTGATTATCTTAGTAAATATGAAAGATATTTTTGATTAAGGAGAATTTTATTTTTTTTACATATACTATTACTTATCTATAATAAATCTATTTAATGTCATTGAATCTTTTTTTTCAATAAAACACATTGGAGGTGTACATGTTATATTAAACTACTACAATGTGTTCATCCATCAGAAATGAAGATTCAATTAATTTTCCCAAATGATTTATCTATATATTATCTATAACAATTTTTTATATTATTCTTGATAAATGTTCATTAAAGATATTCATATATTATATTTTAGTTCTCTTTATCTTTCAGATACATCATTTACATCAGAATGATTTTAAATAAAATTTCTCTAACTAAATTAAATACCTTTTGTTTCCATAATCTTATTTGTGGAGTCTTTTCATGAATACTAATTTTCTTAATTTAAGTCCCTATAAAAGATTTTGTAAGAAGATTTAATTTATTTCACTTAACTCTTTAAATCCTTTAGAAATAGATCAACTACTAAAAGTTACCACGATTATAGAGTGAGTGTTTGTGATGTCGACTACGGGATATTTTTCCCCATATGGCTACAAATTTATTACATTATATTATATTTTTTTGATTTCTATATACACCTTATTAAATAAAGGATAATGATATATCATTATAAGTTCTAGGGGGATTGGTTTTAAATTTATCAACTTTTTTTAAAAGGAAAAAATTCACACACTCTTGTGTCTTCCTCACCATTTTGGCTCCACAACTAGTTTTAAAGATGTTCTCTATTGAATACCTCTTATAGTGCAATAAAAATTGGGTTAAAGAACTATATGAATAATGGTGTCAATTAATAATCTCAAAGATGGAATGATTATCATTATGGTTCTATATGGTTAAAATTATGGTTTCTGGAAAGAATTTATGGTCATATATTTGAAAAATATTGGGTTTAATGTTAATTTAAATTTTCTTAAGATATAAAAAATCCCAAAGGATGAACCAAATGATAGAATATGGTAAAAGAAATTGATTATTATCTAAATTCTAGATCCTTGATTGCAATTATTTGTGGACTTAGAAAAATTAGTTAAATCATGTTTCTCAATGTGCTACTGATTATGAAATGTGGAAAATAATATTTATTTTTTATAAGGGAATTAATAATGTCAAGTATATGAGGTACAATACAACAAAATTGAATTTAAATAATTTTTAAATGTATAGTGGTGAAATTATCACCTAAATTAATGAAATATTATTAGATATAATCAATGGAGTAGCTTCACTTGGAACATTTGTACCCAAGACAAGTCAATATTTGAAAGTTATTAGAGTTTTTCATGCTAGTTGGAATGGTATTTAATCTAAAACTAGATAGTACACTACTATAAAATATTTAAAAATAGTGTAATTCCATAGAACTCTCATGATGAATGAATATAAAATGAAATTTGAGCTGAGGATCATAGAATGGTCAAGAAATAAAATTTAGCTATCAATGTTTGTATTCCCAAATGTGAAAAGAAGTTAGAGGAGGATACTATATCCTCGAATGATTAAATATCTTTAAATATGGGTGAGGAATTGGTTCTTTGAAAAGAAGATTATATATTTATATAAAAGGAAGAATGGTTTTTAAAATTCATATAACTAATACAAGAAATATGGTTATGTTCTGAAGTAATTTATGTGTTTTTAATGAAAATAGTTCAGGAATATATAACCGGATTGACCAAATTTGAAGGAAAAAAGAAAAATATATAAGGGGAAAAGAACATTCAAATAAAAGAAAATTTTAAGATAAAAGGGAACAAATAAATGAAGGCTACAACAGTGTATATGAAGATTACATTGGTTATTCTTGTTCCTATTATGAGAAATAATAATCAAATCATAAAGAATACTTATGCTCTATGGCTAATGAATATGAGGTGTAATCTTAATATTCCTTTATTTATAATTTTTTTTGTTAAAACTACTAAAATGAAATATTAAATGATTATTTATACAAGATCAAATAAAAATATAATATCATAAAGAAAATACTCAAATCTATCAAAAATATTTATAATAATATATTAAGTCAGAAAACCCATTGCTAAAATGGTACTTATAATTAAAATAAAATTTGAATAAAAATGCTTCAAGATGTAAGAAACACAAAATGAAAATTAATGAATTTCATGTAAAGTATAAATCTTATAATTTTCTACTAATTTTCTTAACAAAGGAGTAGAAATATTTAATATTATTCTTGGAATGAATATTTTCATGAAATAATGAAATAAAATATGTAGTAATGGTGAAAAATATTAACTTTATAGAAATTATTTTGTTCTATGCTCAAAAATTTATAGCATGTTTAAAATTACTTATTTTTATTATGGAATTAATGGACACTATGCTAATGGTTTCTTCTAATGTAGTATATAAATAAATATTTTAAATAAATATTATTTTTAGAGAAACTTTTTTACAGTTTATTATCGAATTAATAGTAATATAAAGAAAATATGGTTGTCTAGATACTTTCTTGCTAACATAGTAGAACCCAAAATTATTTAAATACCACAAAAAATTATTGTCTGATATTTTTATTAGTGAAATTTTTCATAAATAGAAATTTAATATGGTATATAAAAATAAGTATTAGTGGTATATGTGTGGAAATTTTTTCAAAATTCCTAAAAAATCTAAAAATTATAGAGGTTTAATCATCTTTAGTGAAAATTATAAAGTGAAAGGTATTGGAGTTGGGTCAGTTCTAGATCCAAAATTCATTCTATCAAATTAGGTTATTTATGTTCAATATTTTATGAATAATAGGATAAGTAGTTATCAAATATACGATGATGGTGTTAATTTTTATTTTTATAATTATTCAGGTTATATTGTTAAAAATAAACCCCTTATGTTTAGAGAAACTAGAACAAAAAATGTTTATTTTAGAGATTAATTCCTTATGTAAGAAAATGTGAAATTTTTAAATGTTTGAGTAACTAAATAATGGATATGGATTATAAGGTTTGGTCAATTTAATATATTTTCCCTATCAAAATTATCTTTGAATAATTTATTTTATGATATTCTTAGTCTAATGTTTTATGAGAGAAGTCCTTATGATGCATTTCTAATTGGAAAGAAGAACAAGGCATCATTAAAATAAATCAAAATTTTGAAACATATAAACCATTAGGACATTTTCATATGAATTTTTTTTGGACATTATATAGTATAAATATTGTCTAGTAGTTTCTTTTTTTGAAGTATTATTTTTCCAGATTTACTTGGGTTTACTTTGGATGTTTAAAAGTGAATATTTTTCGGTATTTATAAATTTTTTAAGTTGGTTAAAAATGAAATAGATTTTTAGAATATTTCTTTAATAAGTGATCATGGAGTTTAATTTAAGAGTTAATAATTTAATTTTATTGATCAAAACATAGGTAGTAAACATACTTTATTTTCTCTAAGAGCAACTCAATAAAATTAAACCATTGAAAGAAGAAACATAACTATTAATGAAATGGATAAAACTATATTAAATGTTTATAGTTTTCCTACTTATTTTGGGTATAATATATTCATATATATTTCCATATTATTAATAGATTTTTAATTATGCCTCTTCATAAAAAAACTCCTTTTTATTTGTGGACCAATAAAAAAATTAAGGTTTTTACTTTAATTTTTTTGTAAGTAAGGTGTATATCTTGTATACCAAAGAACACATAAATATGTTTGATAAAAAAAGTTGATGAAGGAAAATTTCATGGTCATTCATATAATATACATCCTATAGAGTTTTTAATATAAATTCAAGTATTGTTGTAACATTTCTCCTTTATTTCATTAATGTATATGTAATGAACTTGGTTATATCCCATAATACTAATGGGCATAATTTTCCTATACATGAATAATGATAGCTATAGTGTAGGCAGTTTCATAGCATTAAATGGGTTGAATATGTTGACGTAACATCATGAACTATTCAATGCATTATTATAGGTGAATATCATACAATATGATAATACCAAACAACCATCATAAGACTCACTACTAGTTGTATATTATAATCTATAAATACTTATATACAGGCCTTACCACATAACTTATAACATGTAAAACAATATACCCAAACATGAATGAAAATCATAATTTTCATAGAAATCATATTCCATGACTATCTTTATATAATCATATGATATAACACATTAACATATATCATATATATATATATATATAATATTTTTATGAAATATCTTACTCATAAGAGAAATCCGGTTCAAAGATACATAGTTTTTTTTGAAATCCCTGATCATGTGGGGATGGTGTCTTATTTTGTTACACATCCATGAAACCTCTCCCAAGGGCATGATATGTTCTATGAGTTATGTTACAGTAAGTAAATTGTTTATTATTCACATGTACTGAACTAAGGGGTAGTAAAACTAGAATATTATCACTATTATAAGGAATAAATACTAGAAATGTTTGATAGTAGAGATAATGTACTATGAATTAAATACCATCACATGATTAAAATTATTTGGGGAATAGTAAGTTTGAGGAATAAATTTAGGAACCTAAATATTTAATGAGGAGTAAGGTCCTTCATATACATTCATCAATGTAATTATTTTTAGGAGAAAATGCTTTTATTGGGGGGGGGGGGTAGAATTTAACAACCTAAAATATTAGTATGTATTAAACTTAAAATAAATCTTATGTGTTTGATAGCTTGTGATACACACTATATCAAACTAAATCGAAAACTTCTTTTTCATGATAGAATATTATAATAAAAATTTAAATAAATTATAATATAGATAAATAAAAAATAATTAGAAAAAATATAAAAGGAATAAAACCACAAATAATTTATTTTGTGTAATAATTCAATTATTAAAATACAATTATTTCTAGTGAAACTTATCTATGGATTACATATTTTTTCAAAATTTGTTAATTATAAAAAATGATACCAATAACATGTATTGATAAATTTCCAAGAATTATTAGTAAAACAATTAAATAACATTCAATATATAATAGAATATAATGAATACTGATTTTATTATTCACGAAAAAAAATGTTTTACTTAAAAACATATTTTTATTAAATATTATATTTCATTTTCATATTTAAAATCCTCATATTTAATTTATGAAATTTAATGAAATTTAATGTTTACATATATAAAAAAATGAATAAACATTCATTCATTGATTATTATCCTATTAATAATAAAGATAAAATCATTTAATGTTAAAAGTACAAAAAATTTTAAATAATTTTTTCTCTATATATTATTTATTTTCATAAATTAGAATGATATATATTAAATAATTATTTTAATTAAATGAAATATTTTTATATATATTCAAATATTTTATCAATCATCTAATTTTTATTAGTTGGTAAGGAATAATAATATATTAATTTAAATATTTTAAATTATTTTTTTTCTAAAAATATTTTTTATATGCATTCTTATGGAGACTTAATTTCATAACCTTTTGAAATTAGATGAAATAAAATGGTTTTAAAATTTTGAATCATTATGTCCATATTAGGTAATACTTTCAATTTTATTTTTAGGCATAATAATAAGTTACCAACGTAAATTTTAGTCACAATAATAAAGGATAAAATATATAAAAGGGTAATATTTAGAGATAAATTCATTAAATATAACAAATAATTATCTATAAATGTGTGGATGGGAAAATAATGGGCCTTCACTTATTCTATTTTTAATATTGCTTCACTTTTGATTCTCTTTCCTTAAAATTACATTCTTTTTATATAATGTAATGAGTATTAACAAACCCCCCCTTCCCCCGCCTAAAACCTATAAAAATATTCATCCCCTATCCACATAAAAGAAAAAATTTCCATTGGGTTTCTATTAAAAACCCACACAAATTATCTCCCTAAAAAGTCTATCCCATGTTTATGAAGTACTAGTCACAAGATGAATTTCTATATTAATCTTTTCCAAGAGGATATCTATGAGGAGATTCAATTATGAAACTTAAGTATCATCTCTACATATTTATTATTATTTTATTACATCCTCAAAATATTATTAAATTTGAATTATTACTTTAGTAATATGTTTTTGAAATAATTAATATTTTTTAAAAGTGATATTGTCACCAAAAAATAATAAATTATTACTCATTCAATTGTTATGTTGTGTTGTTGTTTACATTGGTTTTACCACCAATATGAGAGATGTTATAATGTTTACATCATGAATTATTAAGTAAAGATAAATACTATGGGAATTATTTAATAATGATTAAGATATGATATTTTCATAATTTTTTAAATATAATATTTTAAAATATTATTAAACCAACTTTTTTTGTTGTATTTTCATTAATAAGTCTAAGTTGAATTATCTGAATATGAAATATTTAAGAATGGATTTAAAAGATTTTAGAGTTCCCATGAAATATGAGAAGGATCATGGAGTTACAAAGTAAAGGGGTTATTGTGTGATTCTTATATGAGTATTGGAGTTCTATCTGAAGTCACAAAAGTAAAATAAGTTAATTACATTAGAGTATTAAAGATCCATTCACATAATTAAAAATAACTATGACTATGTTTAGTTTTTTTCATGTTTATATTGCATAAAATAAATATATAGTAAAGGAAGTGGAGTCTATAATACAGAGTTACAACATGATATATGGTAAATGTAAATTTGATATGTAATATTATTTTCATAGAATTATGATATATGGAAAAAATAAAATAAAATAAAATAAAATAAAATGTTATATCCCTCATGTCAAACAATACTTTAGAATCTTATCATCAAAGAAACATTGTTTGAGATCAAAGGTAGAACCTGATAAGTTTTTATCTAGTTGATAAGAGAGCCATCACAGGTTAATAGAATCATGGAAAGCATGGGGAAGTGTAGTGATAGAGACACCATATATGTCATAATAATATCTACTAGTAATAGTATGGGGTAGTACAATGTGATTTCAAATAACCGTGAAACCATCCAGATATTGATAAAAAAGCATCACAGAACATGGGAAGCTGAATCTAGGTTTATGTAATGCAGGTATAGTTCATCATTTAAAATTCAAATGATAATGGGTTGAAAAAATTATGAATATGTTAATTTCATTATCACAACTCACTAATGTTATCATCCCATAAGTTCACACCACAATATCCAAGTGAAATGATATGGAAAAAGATCTGTATATAATGTAGAATAAGACTATTTTGTAGTATATATTGGAAGATTCATATAGAGAGAAGATATAGAAATACGTACATAAATTTAAGTATATTTCACTTGGAGAATTAAAATATTATAAGTAAACTTTCATGAATGAGTACACAAATGTAGATGAATTTGAGATCCTCGGGTAGTTGAAAATGAGTAGTTATCTATGAAGAATGGTAGAGGAATGATAGTTTTTAAAGATCATGAGGAGGCTTCATAAGGTTGACTTCAAGTTCATAAGGATCTCTATCCATCCCACTGGTTAATTAATAAGATTTAATAAGGATGAGATGAAAATTAACAATGATGAATTCCCATCATTAAAAAGATTATCAAAGTTTATAAGTATCATTTCTGAGGTTATAAGGATGAATTCTCTTATGCCGAAGGATCAAATTTGTAAGTATAATTTTTCAAAAGAATGTATTTATAAAGATTATTTTTTAAAGGATAATTAGTATAAGGATCATTCTATAAAATTCTTAACTACGAGGATCCATAAAATTTCTTCCAGATCACTCAATATAATGATCAGATAATGTAAATATCATTTACCATAAAGATACTAAACTATAAAAAATAGTGAACTTAGAAAATTATTTGAGTAATGATAAGGTGTGTATCCAAATTGTTTTAATATATTAATTATTTAGATATATTTTTGATTTAACCTTATAATTATTTGAGAATAGTTCTATTCCATGATCTAATAGTCCACATTAAAATTCATTGGGCCATGAATATGTGGATGGAGATCTCAGAAGAATTAAAAGTGCTAATTTTTTTGAAGGTTTTAAAAAAGAAAAATCTGAATATTTAAGGAGTTTTGGAAGAAAAAATTAACTAGTATTTTAGTTAACCTATTCTTATTTTTAATAATTTTAAATAGTTTAATGACCATTATTTAATCCATTTTCTATGATGGTGAAAAATTATAAGGCAATATGAACCTAGAATTGATATTATTGAAATATTAAATATATTAAAATCAAATGCATCTAGTTTTTTTGGACTAATAGAATTTCTCTTAAATGGTGTCACAAATTTAAATAATAAGTATTTTTTAGAGTCTATAACACAGGGCTTAGTCTAGTAATGTCCTAATATTGGTTGGCTCTAGACATCTGGTTCATGTAGTCTTTGGCGGTGTGTTTAATTAAAATAAATAATGTAACTTATTATATTATTTTAGAAAACCAAGACCTTAAATCCTATATAAATAATATATTATAACAATTATAATGGTTTAAAAAATTCTTATATGGGATAATTGGGAGGATATATAATGTTCTTTATTAGTAGATCAAGAATAAAGGGCATAAGTTGTTCAGATAGAGGTGGAATGAGTGACAATAAATAAAATGAGTCTTCTCCTTCAGTGGTGAATGAATTATTCACTAATGGCTGATCACTTTATGAGGTTGGGATTTCCAATTGTGATTTTTTCCAATTATTATTAACATATTTAATATTAATTTTATCCACCTTTGGTCTGCAATAATTGTTCTTTGCATGAGCCACACAGTTTATTGATTAAATTGATCTAGTATAATTCTTCCCATTTTTCACACGTAATCACCCATAGTGATCCAAAATATATTATATTTACCCAAGAATGATTGTACAATGATAGGTTCCCTTTTTTCTTATGCTTCAAGCCCCTCATTTCAACATGATCTTCACTATTTTCCAATGAGGTGGTGGTTCGACTTTTCTTGGATGGTTTCAAGAATGATCAAACTCCTGAATTCCTAGTGGTTGTGTATGTGAAAAAGGATTGTAATATAAAGGATGGGATATGATGGATCATTTATTGTGGGTGATTATTTGTGGTCACAGGATCCTAATCAATGATAGGATCATGTGAAATATGAAATTGGGCATCGTGCATGCTTTATGATAATGAATGGTTCCTAATTTCTAGACAGTTGAGGTGTGGAATTGATGAATAGAGTCAGATCCAACCAATTTTGGGTGGTCTTTTAGTGTGATTTGAGGTGGTGTTGTTAGATGAAGAGCTTCATGATGTTTCTTGAGTTTTTGTGAAAAACCACATTACACGTTGTCTAGGTTGGATTAAAAACATGCAATGTTCATCCTTTTCTCTCGTAGCTAGGGTTTTAAGGAATGTTAAATATCAAACATTGTGTAGGTGTGCCTATAAGTCATGTGAAACTACCTAGGTATAAAATCCATGTGCAAACTAGCATACACATAGGCCCCCATGTGGATATATAAACCATATCACTGAGTAAAATAGAATAGGTAGGAATACACAACATAGGTTAAGAAACATAGCCAGGAACCCGAATGGTCATACACACCTCGTATCCTAGAGGACATGCAGTGAACTGAGACATGGATTCTCGAGTTGTTTCCATGGATAACATAGCTAGATATTAGAGTGGGGAGAAATGGTGTGTGGTCCCCCTAAACACCCTATAATCCTATATAAATCTTATATATCTCATATATCATTAATTTTGACATATATTTTGGTCCGTATGTATCTTATACTAAGTGTTTTTTCATGTAAAATGATATGGTTTCCATCATAGTGTATTTTGAGATACAATGTGAGATATTTAAAATTCAATTCTTATTTAGGTGATGGTTGATAATGTTATTTATTATGAGTGATCATCAGATAGATACTGGGGATTAATACTCCAATGTTACATAAGAGAACGATGTGTCCACTCTATCAGAGATTTGTTGGGGTAAGTACTCCCATGTTGCACGAGGGCGTGAGTTCTCCATGATACCGATAAAATGTCAGGTTCAGTGCATCATTATCACATCATGGTGTAGGATTTCTCAGCTATCAATGATATATCATGGTTAGTACTCACCTATCACACTAAGGATTGGTTTCCCCAATTATTTATATATATAGGGTCTATAATCCCTTTATTACATGGCATAGGTTCTATACCCATGGGAGAGTTTTCCCCAATCACTAAGATCTTGTGGGTTATGATTCCTCCACATGAGATATATGCTCCCTTAACCATAGTGCACAGTTGTGAGGTGCGGGTCACTCTACACATATTCGGGTGAGGTTATATTTGATTTTGGGCATCCATAATAGAATTATGGATCTCTAGGATTACTCATCAAATTCATATGGGTCGTGAGATGAAGATCCACTTTCCCTCTCATTTTGGTTTCTTTATGAGAATATATATATACATATATATATATATATATGTTTATTTGTTGGGTTTGGTTTCCCTATTTCTTTAGGTTTATTTTAATATTATTATATTTATCTAATACTCCCTTTCAGTTTTTATGTCCCCTACTAGTTATGTATATAATCACCCCGGTTGAAATTTTCTCACACATTTCATGTCATATGAAGATGATGGAAATATTAGTCATGATTAATTTGGAGAATAGTAATACTAAGGTGAATTGACTACGTATTGTTGTTCGTATTGGATATCATGATCTAATCACTCTCAAAATTAATTTATTCAAGTTTTTTTTCGGTTCAGACAGATTTTTTTGTTGGGTGTGCATTTTTCCTCTTTATATTTTATATTTCACTATCTAATGATTTTTTTTATTACATAGAGGTTACTACACGCATGTTTTTTACTCTAGATGTTAAAGTCTTTTAATATTATTCCTGTTAAATTCTGTAGAGATATGGTTTGGTGCATGCATATAGGTACCTTAGGAAAATGACTCCCATTTTAGTTATGACATCTCAATTATTGTCGCCAGCCCCTAAAATATTTAGGTGGGCTAGGGGTGTGATGGATTGATGTTCTACAGGCTTGGTGGGCCTCAATGGTTCAGGTTGTTAGAGAGTGGTATCAAAGGAGTAAATTCATTGGGATGGTGTTTGGTGTTTTCCCCTTACAAGGATTGGTTGGGACTTAGGGAAATGGTGTAACAGTGTCTCAAGTGTGGATTCAAGTATAGGAGACCGAGTGTTATTGTGACGGTCGATGTGTCCATAGACCAGGACTATGACTACCTATTTTTTGACTTAGCATAATGATACATCCATTACAAGAAAAAAAATGTACATTCATCAAATATGATTTTTTATATTGACTATTATTATCGAGTCATCTCACAATAAATATATATATTCTCATATTACCATGGTACATCTTTATTTCATTTAGGACTTAATTGTGAAGACAACCATCTAGGATTCTTTTTTTAGGGTCATGACGAGGATCTGATGAGTGATGAGACTTTAGAGTCTTCTAAATTTCTATGATGATCCATATTCCGAAACATCATATGATTTGTTAGAATTGATGATATGAGTCTTCAAGATGGTTAAAACCATTATAGATAATGTGGTTTCAGTTGAATCATGTATTTTCCATTGAGTAGTTGGGTGTTGGTGGAATTTGGTTATTGAGACCCATGATAAGACAACACTCTCAAGGTCTAAATTTCAGAAGCTATTTTATATGGAGTATTTTCCATTGTTCTTGGGATTAGTTTCACTAGAGGTGCCTATTGATCCACAATCGGGAAGTATGATAGTAGTTGAGTATGCCACAAGGATCATTGAACTTACGTCGTATTCCCTCAATATGGTATGAGAAGGATTCTTCTAGGTGAGAATGTTTCATTAATATCTATAGAGATATCCAAGACAATTCGGTATCCTTTTGTTTTCCTAATTATGTTGGGGTACTATATCGATCTCTAGAGAAAAAGAGATTCCAAGAATAGTGGTGTTGAGTGGTTAGATCTGTCAATGGGAAGCATGTGGCTGATTTGTCTATAGTAGATAGCAAGCACCATAAATTGAGATCTTAGTAGAGGAGGCATTCTCATACTTAGAAATGTGGTTATGTAGCTCAGGGATCACGTATAGGATCCAATAAACTCAAATAGGGGATATGTTATGCTTCCAATAGGCATGTTAACATGGATCAAGATTTCCAAACCCGTCACACTATGCAGGACCAGAAGAGAGTGGATGGACCTCCATTATTGAGGCATGGTCGTGATTATGGATCCCCCAGAAACGGAAAGCCTGGATCCTAAGAAGGGACTTCTAGAAGTAGAGAAGGAGAAGTTATAAAGGGAGGAGCAGTGAGTGGAGGATGCCATTACTATATCCTACCACCACCCCCATTAGGTGGCCACATCAGGCCCATCGAGTTTGCGGTTGGTGTCATAGGTTGTTACAATCCCTGAAGGGCTATGACTAGGATGCACAAGAGATGATATAAGGTAACATCTATGTTTATTATACTATTTATCAGTACTATTATAAACACAAGTGAGTCATTCATTCATATCCTTATTTATAGTATGAGAGATAGATATTATAGTTGGGATCTTATCCCAGTAACTAAAACTGGAGGTACCTACTTTGTGCGATTATTCAATATCACATTCCCACTAGTGGTGCAAGTTATCACATGTTGGAGAGAGTTTCATGTGGGGCCTCTTGGTCATCATGATTAATCGTTATGACATAATCTTGTGTATAGACTAGTTTTCTATGGTTATATCCCATATTTAATGTCATCGAAGGTAATTCAGATGAATTCATACATATGGGATGAGATTATCCTTTGTGGGTTAGATAGATCTCATGTTAGGATGAGTGGGACATGCATGAAAGAGGCTATAGACCATCACCCATTAGTTTTAAAGTTTAGTCCTTACTGTAGTGAACTCTTCAACATATAGATTCCTTTAGAAGTGAAGAATTTTTCGATGTATTCCCTGAGGATGTACCGGGACTAACTCCAAGGTAGGAGATAGAATTTTATATTTACATTCACCCTAGGACCATAAATTTATCATCAACAGCATAATTTATGGACCCTACCATGTTTTTGGAGATGGTGGTGTAGTGGGATGACCATTAGGAGGAGGGTTTAATCAGACCCAGTGTGTCCCCCTAGAAATCTATGATTTTGTACATAAAAATAACTATGGGTTCTTGATGCATTTTGTTGACAATCATCACCTAAACAAGGCCATGCTAAAGAAAAAATACCCATTTATAAGGATTTACTACATCTTTGATTAGTTTAGAGGCATGGATTGGTTCTCAAAGATCAATCATAGGGCTAGATACAACTAGTTGAGGGTCTATGAGACATATATTCTGATTCTAGAATTCTAATGTCTTTAAGGACATTATGAGTTCCTAGTGATGCCTTTATGTGTGTTAAATTCCCCTACCATGTTTATTGATTTAATTACTAGATCTTCCAACCATAATTGGACCGATTTTTGGTTTTATTCATTAATGACATACTCATCTATTCCATGTCAATGGGGTGTCATGAGGATCACTTATGGAAGTTCCTTGATTAGCTCATGGAGCACCATCTTTATAGTATGACCTAGAAGTGTTATTTATGGATTAGTCATGTCCACTTTATGGGGTATGAAATTTTGGGGCATGGATAATCTATAGACCTAGTGGAGATTCATACAGTGATTTTTTAGGATCCACCAAAGAGCATATCAAAGGTAAAAAGTTTTCTTGGATTAGCAAGGTACTACATAGAAATCATGGAAGGAATCTCTAGGATTATAGTCACTTTGACCACTCTAATACAGAACGAGATGTTGTTTACCTGGATTGAGTAGTGCCAGAGAGACATCAAGAAATTTATACTAAGGTTGACCAATGATTATTTGATAATACTTCCAAAGGATGGTGTGGAGTGAAATTTTTATTAAGATTCCTTTAGATATGGTCTTGTAAATGTGTTGATACAAAGATTGGAAATGATCGCACATGGGTCAAGGTAGTTGAGATACCATGATCTGAACTATTTGACTCACGACCTTGATTTGGTACTGATATCCTTCTCTTTGAGGATGTTAAGGCACTATATTTTGGGATAAAACTTTTTTGTTTACTCATAACAACAAATTATAGGGTATATCTTCACATAGATAGATCTGAACATGAGGTAAAGGCACTGGTTGATGTTCTTATTGGACTTGACTTGGAGATAGTATATACTATTGGGAAGGTAAACATGGTGGAAGATCTACGTATTAGGATGTCCTGTTGTTGTTTTGTGGATGATTTATATGAGTAGTTGAATTTATTGTAGCTGAACCTAGTGTAGGAGAGTCGTACACCCGATATTTAGTCAATTATGTTGACTACTTCTCTTCTTCAACAGGCGAGGGAGGCTAAGTTTGGAGACATCAACTTTGTAGTTCTCTATGGTCAAATATCTTCAACAGAATCACTAAAAAAAATTTATAATAGAGGTTTAAATTTCACACCTTTTCCGAAATAGATGGTGATCATAGTCATGATGTGACAGGAGGTGATGAGGTAGTTTAAAATGGGAAAAAAATCACCAATTGAGGGTATGGAGGACTACACCAATAATTTTCTTTCCATCACCAACTCACAGGGATACTAATAATTATGTAAATAAATAATATATATAAAACATAAGAAATGATATTAATTCTATAAAATTGATATATCATCCACTTATTTACCCTTTCACCTATTAAGGATGTGATAACATTGCTCATGTGTATGTACATCCTACCGTCTACATAGAATGATGTTTTTCATTTTTCATTACCATCTTTTATAAGTGGTTATAAAATGTATTTAATGATTAAATATGATATTATAACATTAATATAATCTTTTAGATGATGTATATATATATCATATTCATAATTAAAAGAACATTGATGATAAAAAACTCATGATAAATCAAAACAATTAACACCTAAAATGATTGTAATAATAAAATATTATTAAGAAAACTCTAGTAACATATTATAATAAGATAATATTTGATATTATAAATGTAAATTTGATTTTTTTATAAATTAATAACATTATTAGAACCATTATAAAAGAAATTAAATAATGTTCAACTAAATAAAAATGGGTGGTAAAAGATTTCATCTCAATTTCAATTCTTTTGAGACATATTTGTTAATATGAACCTATTAAATTTTATGTGGTGTATATACTTATCATTTGATATATTTAACAAAAATACCTAGTTATTACTGATGCTAAATGTTTCAGTTCATTTTTATTCTTTCTAGGGGTTATAATTTAAAATAAACCAATGATATAAGAATCTATTTTTCAATCTTGGTTAATTTTTGGATTGCATTTATTTCCATTGAAGAAATCATGTCATTTAAATTTCATAAGATCCAATAATTTTATAAAATAGTATATATTTAAGAATTATATATATTTTATTCCAAATTTTCCTATCTTGTAACATGAATCATGAAAATAATTTTTTAAAACAAAAACTAACTTTACTTCTCTTTAAAACTAGAATAATTTTATTCAATATCCATGAGTTACAATTTTTTTACTAAATTCCTTTTAATTACTCAAATGATTTATTAAGGAAATTTTAATTTACCATTTAATTTTATAAATTGTTTTAAATTAATCTTTATACTTTATTTCTAAAGGAATGTTTTTCAAAAAAAGTCAAAAGAAATGTTTTTAATGTATATGTTGATAAATGAAATCCCCGCCACATTAACCATTTTACAAAATTTAGCTAATTATAAACATCTTCAATAGTTTTACAACGAAATCTATTTTATCAAATACTATTTTAATATTTCATTTCCATTCCCTTTCTTTTTCCATAGGAAATTATTTTAGTGGGAAACCTAAATTTATGATTAATCGAAGGATACCTCTCATCTATTGATAAATTTTTTGATTGATTACTTTCTCTGGAGAATATCACTTTATTATGATAATTTTTCATTAGAGAATACATTCATATTAAATATATATATTTTTTATCATGGATATGATTATTTATTAAACCATATTTCCTTATATATACAGTGTCTATATTGAAATTTATTTGATTAACTAATAAAATACTGATAAATATATATCCTATACTCAATATTAATATTTGTTGATAGGACATATTGTTAATGAATTAAATATATCATTCAATATATGAGAGTTTCATTGGAATGTAATGATGGTAGGGGCATATAATTATACATCCCTTTGATTCATTAGTAGTATCATTAGATGAATTGGTTGGCTAGCCTTATTTAAATGGATTTGGTGTATGCATATCTATCGATTAAACTATCTTGATGAAAGGTCTTCTTGGTATAAATATTACAATGTATGAGATCATGATGTCCAATATTAATCATTTATTCATGAATAACTGAGTTATTATTATCCACGATATTACTTCATTGATATTAGTAATGGATTTGATTCATAATCATGTGATTATTTATTTGGAATTATTTGACCATCATTTTTTTGTTCCATAATAAATATTGTTCTCAAGTTATTAATTAAATGGAATGTGTTTTTATTTATTTACCTTTCCATATCGATCAATCCTTATTGATTCATTATTATTTCCCTATATATAAACTTTACTAAGCATCTGATCTCACTATTATTCTTTAATTTTCTCTATCATATAAAGATATAATTTTTTAATGAATTCAAGGATTTATTATTTTTTACTTTCACTATGTCACATTTCATGTTTTCGAATGTAATGAAAGACTCATATATATATATAGTTATCTAGGACTAATAAACCATTCAATCCTTCGGGATATGGTCTCTTGTATCTAGAACCAAGGTTTTAAAATCCACTGAATCTAGGCTACTGGGGTTAGGGTATTTATAGGTCATATCAGATCAAGTTTAGTATAATCCATGGAAATAAGATTTAAACAAATAGAGATTAATGAATATAATCTTATCGTATACATTTAGGAAAAGTGTAATGTTTTTTCAAATAAGAGATTATGAGGTTTTTCCCATAAATACATCCCCATATTGATACTACAAGTGGGAGTGGTTATAGAACTATTTTTCTAAGGGGTAATAACTATGAAATGGGAATATTGGGTTTAGAATCGATCAACACCAGGTCCATGAAAACATGCCTTACTGCACACTTGGTTTCACACTCATAAGGATTATTATTTGGATAATTCCCATTTTAATTACAAAACATCATGATATATTTGAATATATGATAATAATGAATGACCTAGGATAAACCTAAGGCATATTAGACTAAAAATAATGTGTCATGATTTATATATCTGATACATTATTTTTCATATTTATTATTGCTCACACAATTGTTTTTTTTAGTCAATGGATAGAGCTTGGATAAATGATGTTAAAAATGAATGTAATAAGAGTTTATTAACATTAAAGATATTTTAAGAGATATTTATGTAAATCAAACACATTGGTTTAGTAAATGTTTTAGAAAAATTTTATTTGTGGATTAATTATTATACATTTTTTGGACATAAGTATAAAGGTATTTGTAACACTTACATTTTATCTTATCTTTATTGATGAGATAATAATGGGTTATTAAAATTTGGGAATTACATAGGAATTATATTTTAATTGTTTTGTAAAAATTAAAGCCAACATGTTTGTTAACAACTTGTCAATTCCAAAAAATTCCACATATCTTTAACCCAAAAACCAATGTTGATAAGGGTTAAACACCTACTAGTAGACTATATGAAGTGTTGGTTAGTATGAATTTGTTTTTATATAAATTATTTGATTAATATATAATTTTGGAGTCGATTTAGTGGAAATCATGGTATTATTGTTGGGGATTATAGGTTAAGTTATTATTTTGGATAACTCTTGATAACCATTTTGGTTTTAGTAAATATTTAGAGATATAAAGAATTATCTTCACACTTTTATGGATCTTAAGATCCATTAAATGTTAATTTTAGTGTGTCATTCATAAAAAAATCACATTGTTTATTCATTCCATTATGTAATAGGTGAAGCGGATGCTCATTGAAGCACAACCAAACGATAAAATTGTGAGTATAAAATAGAAAGATATAAAATAATTATATTTATTTATGTTCTTAGACAGTAATGGAAATCTATTACATTAGTAAAAGGATATTGAAAAACATTATCCTCTAACTTTCACAATTGATGAATCAATGGTCATTTAACTCCTAGCATATTAAGGGGTTTTTTGTCACTGACATTATATTGATCATTCACTTTTTTGTGATAAAAAATATTTATCACGCTCTATAATTATTTATGATTTTCATCCATGTCCAAATATTTACATTTGATCAATATTATCTTAATTGGAAACATATTTATGTATTATTCCATATGGGCATCATATTTCCCTTTCTCACTATTAATAGGATGTTTTATTAACCCTTTTTTACATTATGGGTTTTAAACAATGGTATTTCAAAATATTAAACCCTTGATTTTACGAGTGAAAGTTTAAATTGTGAGGATGAAATTTATTAAAGTTGGGGGGAATGTAAAACCTATAAATTTTAAAATATGAAAATTGTGTTTGATGGTGTATATGACACACAAAACAAAGCTTAAAAAACCCATAAAATATATTATTTAACTATGAATATCATAACTAAGCATTTAAATTGGTGGTTATGAATAGGATTAACTGAATTATATATTATATATATAGAGTTCCTAAACAAATTTATACATAAATTCTTAGTAAATAATAACTCAAATGTTTAGTAAATTCATTTTAGTATTCAAAAAACATTTTATTTAAAAAATGGTATTATTTTTTCATTATTTATTTGAGAAATAGTTTTATTCAATATAACTTTTAGAAATTGTATTTAGTAAAATGAACTTATGTTTGAAATTATCATATCAAAATTTTCATTGGGTGAAAGTTTTGGATCTTTCAGAAAGGAGTGAATTTTTAGTGAATAGGGAAAATATTGCTTTTTGTAAAATTATCATTTATTTAAAATAAATTTAGAAATTTAAATGTAAAATTATGATTTGAATTTTATTTCAAATTAACATAAGTATTTTTTATTAATATTTAATATAATTAACTAAATTTGAATTCTATTTATACCATATTTTGGTATACGATTATTTTTAGGCTTAAAACCACTTTTTTTTCTTCTTAAAATAATTTTTAAGTGCATAATGTTTATCCATTTTAAAATTTTAAAATAATATATAAAGATAAATTATTTAAATGAAAATTTTAGACTATATATCTAATTATATGAATTTAAATCAATATCATGATGATAAATGGTCATATATTTAATATAATATCATCTTATTCATGAAAAATACATTTCTTAAAAAACCATTTTCGACACGATATGCAGCTTCATCTTTAAATTATGTATTACCAATTATTTGAATTGAATTTTTTACCATGAAATATATATTTAGAATAATAATAATTATTATTAGTTAATGATTAACACTTAATTTTTATTCATAATGAATAGTGGAAACATTAAAAAATTAATTAAAATGGTTACAGATAATACAGATTTATGGGGGGGTCAAGACAAAATATAAGGATAATTTTGTAAATTAATCTTTTGAAAATAATATTGGATTTTAATATTGTAAACATAACCTTTTTAAAAATTCTTATATAAGTTCATTTGGAATCATTGTTCTTGGAAATGAATTTATCGTTTTGGATTCTTTTGGGAAGTTTCCATGTGATTTCCAAGAAGGCCCCCTTCCCCGATTATAAAAGAAAACACCCTCCCTTCACTTATTCACACCACTTAAGACATGTATCTAGGAATAAAACTTCTAATATCTATCCCCAACATCCTATTCAAAATTCTATATGGACTGTTATTTCCAATCTACTAACCCTATGGTCCTTTTGAAAGTTAAATTTTTATTATTTCAAGAAATTTTAAGGAAAAGTGTGAAACCAAACATTTAACCACAAAAGGGATAATAGAGACCTTAAAATGAAATTTATGACTACCCAAATCAATTCTTTGACACAGTTTATAAGAGATAGTAGTTACCTGAGTTTTAGGTTCATCCCTTATCAGATATTCAAACTCCAAGACCAGCTTGTCCTAGGAATGGATATAATCCCCCAGGCTTATCTTCCAGTTTTGAACCCCCTAACAAGAATTAGTTCCTTCTTTTCAATAAAGGTGTATTTATACTCATTTAAAGTCAACATCAGTGGCCTCCCCATAATTTTAGCTATTTCCTCTTCAGTAAAACTAAGTAACAGAGCCTTATTGACAACTTTTTCATCCAAACTCAACAACAAGCCCCAAGATTGATTGTACACGCTACCTGATTTCCATTTCCACATGATGCCTCTCCCTATATTATTGGAATTTATATTTTTTGTTGATCGAGTCTCCAATTGAGATGGTAAAAAGGATTAATCTTTACTACCCTTCCACCTCCTATTAATTCCCGGTCATGAAGATTCACCTGTAGAAATACTTGAACCATCTTCATTGGACTTATTCACACAGACCCCATATGTAACTGAATTTGTTTCATCAATTCGATAACCTTCCTCCCCTTGGACATTAAATTTGTTCTTCATTTTAATTTATGTTTTGGTTTATTAGGTTAGAACCCCCTAACTTTCCAAACATGGTTTGGTTATCTATGTCCAGGATAGTCCCCTGCATTCCCTTGAGCAAGGCACTGCAACCCAAACATAAAACCTCCGAAGAAGATGAAGCATTAAAAAACATCTCACAACACTCCACCTATTCAAAATCATCATTACATTCATACATTTGGATTTCACTACAAATAGAATCATTCTGAAAAAATCCATCACATTCTTTGGCACTGCCATTTGTATATTGTCCATTTAGAGTGGAAGGACCATCCAAGTCCTATATCAACCTATTAAAAACACTAGAGACCTTTAAATTATCCTGATGAACCACTTCCAATTTCCCATAATCCATTCCATTATTTTTAACCGAACTATCACAAACCTTAGATGACACATTACAGTCCACATCTATGAACTTACCAACATTTGGATCAACTACATACCGAGTCACCTGAATTGACCCCCTTGTTTCTAGAAACCTCCATATTGTGGCATAATATGGAACATGATTAACAAAATTGAGACCATGAATCAAGAACAAGAACTTTTCTATATCAGAACTCCTCACCCACAAAAAAGAAAAATGACTCAAGATGCAGTTTAGCTACATCAACATCGACGAAAGTTCTTGGAGAAATCAGGTGGCATACCACCTTGGTCCTACTATCCGACCATAGGTAACTTCTTACCAGATTACCCAGAATATGAAGAATCTAATAATTTTTAATGGGGAGGGGGAGTTTTAGAAACCTTATCCAGACTTCCATTTTTGTAGAATTCTACTTTATGTGGAGATAATATGACCCCATGAATAGTAGGAACCGGTCTCTAGCATAGGTACGCGACACACTCAATAAGGAAATAATCAAAACCTCCTCAGATGAAATCTATATCATGATGTTCTTAGAACAATGTAACCCTACCATTTCTCCCTCTTGCAGACCCTGGGATTTGAAGACCCACCGATCAAAGAAATCCACAGATGGACGACAATTTTTGATGTGTGCAATTAATGTTAGATTTAGTAGGAAGGAAGATTTTATGAATTCTAAAGTTGAAATTGATAGTTGCAGGGTTCCTTTGAAGCATTCAAGAACCTTATGGTTAGATAAATCATCATAAATGGGGGTAAAAACCTAGTGTTAGAAAAGGGGATGAATAGAGGTTGAGCATCACCACAATGTGGTGAAGGACCCTCCCTTACTAGGGGAAGGGGCTGGTGTGAATCCCATATCCACCTAGGGAATTTCAGTTTCAACCAATCTCCCATTATTTCCCACCTTCCAAACCTATGATCCTTAAGAAGAGATCCAAAGGAGGTTTCTCTAAGAGAAGGTAATCATTTAAACAAATATCTTTCTTTTTCTTTATTCATTTACAAAATTATTTTATATGTTTAAAATTACAATATAATAAAACCAATATATAACATATAATGATATGTTATTAGTTTTATTGAATAATAATTATTTATTTCTTCTCTATAAAATTGGAATCAAATCCATCTTTCTTATGTATGACAGACTATCGCCTTTTGAACAGATGTAATTTTCTTTCAAAAACTAACTCACATAGATAGTAATACTAATGGAAATAATGAATATATATGATACATATGAAATAATTTTAATTCTATAAAATTTATATATCATCCAATTCCATACTCATTCACCCATTAAGGAAGTGATAATGTCGCTTGTGCATATGTGAAGCCTTCCATATCCATGATTGAGGCGGTTCATTTTTCATACCCAATTTGAATGAATGGTTATAAAAATGTTTTTAATGATTAAATATGATACTTATAACATTAAAAACATTATTTATATTTTTTATCTATATCCTATTCACATGACCTAGAACATTCCCAAAAAAACACGATTGAGAAAACAAGGAAATTAAAAACTAAAATGATAGAAATAACAAAATATTTTTAGCCAATAAATTGTACTATATTATAATAGTATCATATAGGATATTATAAATGTAAATATGGTTTTGGTATAAATTAATAAAATTCTCAAAACCATAATAGAATATGTTAAATCATGTTAAACAAATTCAAAATGTGAGGTAAGAGATTTCACCCGAATTTCCATTAATTGATACATGTTTGTTAATATAAACCTATTCACTTTTATTTGGAGTATATAATGAACATTGTATGTATTTAACAAGAAATATTTTGTATTAATTATGGTTATTTTGAAATTCCAATTTATTCTTTTAGGGGTTTAAAATTTAAAAGCTACCAAAGAGGTAAGAATCAATTTTACAATCTCAACTTGTTTTGGGATTGATTTAATTTCCATTGAAGGAATATTAAACTTTATCATTCATAAGATCAAGTAATTTTATGATATACTTGATATTTAAGAAGTTTATTTTTTTTTCATTCATCCATTACCACTCTTTGGTACTTAAATCGAGAAAATAAATGTTTAAAATAAAATGTGATTTTATTTCTCTTAAAAAAAGGATACATTTCATTCCATATACATGTTTTCTCAAATTGTTTTACAAAATTATTTATAATTACTCAAATTATTCATTAAAGAAATTTTATGTTACCCATAAATTTTTTCAAATTGATTTAAAGTAATTATTATACTATTTTTCTAAAGTTACCTTATAAACAAAAAGTTAAAAGAAATGTTTTTGGACATATACATTGATAATAGCCTTCCCCACAGCCATAACCATTTTTTAAAATCTAGATTCTTATACATGTTTTTAATGTATTTAAAAATAAAACTCTTTAATGAAATATTAATTTAATATTCTAGATATTTTCTCTTTTTTCTTCCAAATGACATAATTTTATTACAAACACAAATATTCCTAATGAAATGATGGTTGCCTCCAATCTATTTATTAATTTTGTGATTGTTAACTTTATCTTCAGATAATCACTTACTTGTGATAATATTTCATTGGAAATTACATTTATATTAAATATACATATTTTTTGTATCATGGATATCATTATTTTCTAAACTGAATATCATTATAGATGTGTTGTTTTCTTTTAAACTAATTTTATTAACTAAGGAAATATAGTAAAATTCATATCCTTTAATAAATAACAATATTTGTTGATAAGTGATATTTTTCAAGAATAAAATTGATCATTCTATATATGAGGAGTTATTTTGTCAGGATGTGACAGGTGAGTTATAAAGTTACATATCATCTTGATGTATCAGTAGTCTCATGAGACAAATCAGTTGGATAAACTTAATTAAATGAGTTTTGTGCATACCTACCCAAATATTAAACTGTATTGGAGAATGTTATTTATAGTATAGATATCGTGATTTATGATATCATGACTTCCAATGTTAATAATTTAATTCATTTAGAATTCAATTATTATTATCCATGAGATTACCACATTGATATTTTCCAGGGATTAGTTTTAAGATAATATTATAATTTATATGGAATTATTTGATTATCATTTGTTTCTACCATTTTTTTCAAGTTATGTTTTAAACTTCAATAATTTTCATTTATTTACCATTCCATATTGATTATGAATTAATTAGTCATGATATATTCCACTATACATAAGACTTACTGAGAATTTGAACTCACCCTTGTTTTTTTTATTCCCTAGGATATGAAGAATGAAATTTTAAATGTATTCAAGGATAAATAATTGTTTTTACTTTAACTATGTTTAATTTAATGTTTTTAAATGTAATTCAAGGCTCAAGTATGTATCAAGTTTACTAAGACTACTAAACTATTCATTCCTTTGGGATGTAGTCGATTATATTTATCACTAATGTAATAAGGTATACTAAATATAAGTTAATGTTTTTGGGGTCTTGAAGTAACAATCCATGATTTTCACATATGGTTTTTAGATAGTAGTGTAGAATTACAAAATATTATTTGTAATTGTGATATGTAATATCATATGGGTGATAAATAAGTTATTTTTGTTTATCACTAAGAGGGATTTAAAGAAGTGGTAATGTATGGTGTTATGCAACATTTTTATAAGGATTTTATGGTTTTTTCATTAACCTATAAAGAGAATTAGGAATAAATAATATCTCTATAGATGATATGTAATTTATTCTAGGTTATGTAATATTTCATTTTAGGATGAATATTATTCTTACCTTTGCAGATATAGATGATGTGCAAGAGATCTCCAGTGATTCATAACAATATTTCTTTTGATATTTAATATTTTTTGAGATTTACCATGAGTTTCATAATTTATTTAGCTTCTAATTAAATTTTTTATGATCTTATAGATATGAGTAATAATTTTTTGTATGTATATTATATGTGTATGGTTTTTTCTTTTACTATAAAATTTGTGTAATATATTTAAGTATACATAAGGATTTTCCAAAAATCTTTGTGATATGTAATATTTTGTAGATACAAACATTTTAAATAGAGATATCACATTTGATATTGTGATTTTTTCTTAACTAAGTGATGATAGGTGTCATGTCAGGGGATGATTTTCTACCCTATGGAGTAGTTTTGAGATTTTTCAGTGCTATTTTCAATATGGAAGTGCCCGGGTTATGGATTATGATTCATACCATGATGAAATATTAGGAAAACATCATAGATAAAATCAATATAATGGGAACACCCTGGAAATTTAAAATAGAAAAAATAAATAATGTAAGTAAAAAATAAGTATTTCCTCACTCATATTCAGTAATGAATAACATATATGTGATAAAAATGTTATAATGGAAAAATAATACAAGACATAGAACCGATATATTGAATAAACTAAAAATTAGAGGTGTTATTTAGTCGATTTTATATAATGAATACAAAATAAGTAAGAGTAAATATAATTATTGGACATTATGACCATAGAGAATTATGAATTTTGGTGGTATAACAATTAATAAGTGAACATTATGAATAGTCTATATTAAGTGAAATTAAGAGGGTTTATTATAATTTAATAGAGGAACCATGGATTAAACTAGTAGGAACAATCCTTATGAAGGTGGTAGGATCTTTAGGTTTCTCCCTTTACTAAGTTCTAGAAAAACATCAATAACTTTGGTTCGAGTAGACTCCTTTGTGGGATTACTTGAAGTTGGTAGAAATCAATACCATAACAGAGTTAACATAACCACCCCATGAAGGTACCACTATTTAACACCACACACAAAAATATTAGTATTATTAGAGAATAGCTTATGTATCAAGGGGTTAATTAGTATTAATGTCTTAATTCTTTTTGAAATTAAAGCGTGTTTACTTGATTAAAATATTTCCTTCTGAATGAATAATCCATATATTAATAATAAAATGTACATAATTATAGGATGAATTTGATAAAATGTTTTTCATATTTATAATTTGGATGTTGAAATTATGAAATGGTGTAATTTTTGTAATGTTTGGTAAAATAGTAAAATACATAAAAAATTGGTGAAATATAGTGAAAATGATAAATTTGAAATCATATATACGTAAGCATAAAAAAACAGAAATAGTTTGGTTATATTTAAATATTTTTGGAAATAATCATTATATTTGATCACTAAGGGAGGTAATGGAGAACTATGGGTTGTATTGGAGCACTAAAGATTATTGATAAATAAAATAATCAATAATTGTTTCTATGAAATTCCACACACCAAACCTATAAATACCCAAACCTATTCTAATTTGTCTAAAAAAATATAAAGTTACCTTCTCATATATACAAATATGTCTCTACCATATATCTATTTTCAATCATGAAGAGGTGGTTAGTTCTAATGGCCATCTATAGGGTAAGAATATCTAGAGAGGCTCATTTTCCATTTTCACCCTTTTGTATCAGATTTGAATTTATTTTGTTATAATATCAATTAAAAATACACGACATATACTAAAATACTTTTATAGTCATTTTATTATCATCCCTTTTTTCTATTGTCAATTTTTGAATACCCAAACCATTCTTATATTCCCCATTATTTACCTGTTATCATGTTGAAGTAAGTCTCCCTAGTCCCTTTTTATGCTTTATTTTTGTTATCATTTCCGATTCCTTATATTTTCTGTGTGAAATTTCATTATGATTTATTGTTTTAATTCAATATCATATTACCAATTAACTATCACCATTACATAAAATTATACTACCTTCACAATATGTAACAGTAATCAAACATTAGTGGACACTACTAAAAAAATACCATATACCAACGGTTTGGAATCGTTGGTATAGGCCTCCAAACCATTGGTATAGCCTATACCAATGGTTTGGAGGGCCGTGGACAAGTAAGCCATGAGGATAGGTCTATACCAACGGTTTTGGGAAACCCATTGGTATAGACCTATACCAACGGTTTTGGTTCCATAAAAACCGTTGGTATATGTATTTCAAAAAAAAACAACCAGTGGGATTTGATCTCAGAACCACTAGTTTATGATTGAATGACCTAACCACTAACCTAACATGATTTTTTTAACATAATTTCATAAATATATATATGTATTATCATAAATATTTTAAATTTTGAATTATTTAATGTTATTTGTAAGAAGATTCCATTAAAAATACATGTACCTATACCAACGGTTTTGAGAACCGTTGGTATAGGTACTTTAATTTTGGGACCAATACCAATGGTTTTGGACAAAACATTAGTATAGGGGGGACCTATACGAACGGTTTGGCCAAACCGTTGGTATAGGGTGTCTATAATGGACCTATACCAACAGTTTTGGCCAAACTGTTGGTAAATGTCCTCTATAATGGACCTATACCAACGGTTTGCCCAAACCGTTAGTATAGGTCCCCCCTATACCAACATTTTGGAAATATCCACTGGTATAGGTCCTTATAAGTGACCTATTCCAACGTTTTTGTCCAAATTGTTGGTATAGGTCCAAATTAGTGAACTATACCAACGGTTTGGCCAAAACTGTTGGTATAAGGCATATTTCCAGTAGTGGGAAGTCCATGGTAAAAATAAATATAACAAATCATCATAAAAGTGTAGTAAATTAATGAGTGTGTGGTATCTTTCAATAAAATCAATGTCTGGATTCTATACATGGATGAAAAAAGGTCTTATAACCCTTAAAAGTGTTTTTTGGGTTTAACTTGATTTTCAATCACTCTATAACAAATGGGTCTAAATAAACACCTTGTTTGACACTCATAGGGGATATATTTTTTATGACACACATTTTCTTTAAAAACCAAAATTAAGGATTTAAATATAACATTATGTTGTTTTAAATTTATATATCTAAAATATGTATGTTTTCTACCAAATCTGTTATTGTGGGTACTGAGATTATTTTTAATAATTTCATTAATTTCATACCAATTAAAATTCATGTATTCAATTTCATATACATATTTGTCTTCTTGGACATTAAAAGTTCCAAATAACTATAATTCTATAATATTTACTTGATAGGGGTCTTTTTTTGATTCTCTAACTTTTCTATATGTGATTATATTTAATTCACTAAGATATAATTATTAATTAATCGGCTGGTGATTTTTTTCATACTATATAAACATTTTTCTATATAGTAAAATCTTATAGGAAAATATCATTAAGAAATTATGCTATGTTTTTTTTTGTTATTATCCATTCTTGTACATTATTATAATTATAGCCTATTATAATTTATTATTTTAGGGAATTCATTATAATTTTATGTGACAAAAGGGATTTAAATTATATATCACATTAGTTAACTAGAGGGTCTTCTGAGACAACTATGACTTGGTAATGGCAGCATCCACACCCTTTTATGTATGATGTCATAAAACAATTCCACAATGATATGTTTATGATGCCTAAAGTTATTCATTTCCATAATATCTTTCATTATGTTCTCATTTAATTTTCTTTATGTGATTATTTATTTGAATTTTTTATCCAGGGGTTATGTTATGATTATATATCCATCATTTGTTTATTTATTCATTATATATCATTATTATTTCATGATAACGTTCACTGTATGCTTTCCATTTCTAGGTATTTGTGTTCAGCCTAATGTTTTTTCAATTTTCCTAGGTAATTAAGTGGAATAATTTGTATGATCAGTTGTAAGGATTACATTAAGTAATTAATAGTTTTACTCAATGTTGTTAAATATAATGTAGTATTTTTAATGTTTAATTATATAGTCCTATGATGATTACTAATCCTTGATCTTGTGTATATAATATCTTTTAAAATTATTACCATGTAAAAAAAATAACCTAATAGATCTAAGTGACCATGTTTGGAGGTGTTATAGTAGGTATCATATAAAGGTTTATTAGAAACCTTAGAAACTAGATTTCTATGAACACAAGTATAACACCAAGATTCTACCAATAGAAAATTCTTGATTTTATTCAATAATTGTTATGGTCAGTGTGCTATTGATAAGACCATATTTTCAGAAAACCTATTATATATGTCATGTTTTATAAACTAGAAGTTTATAGTATTACTAACTTAGATATTCCATTTTTTATATTATAGAACATAATGGAATAAATGGTAACAAAGGTAACAACTAAGGATAATATGGGGACTGTCTAGATAATCAGGATAATAGAGCTAATGAGAGTGTTGAAAAAATTATCAGCATCCGAGTGAAATTGACTCAAATTATAAAAAAAATTCCCATACGGAGAAACTAGTTCCCCTAAATAAGGATAAAAAAATTTAGATCATTTTATAAGAAAAAACACGATCAATTAGTTGATCTACTAATCCAGTGGTGTAAAAAATGGATAATGTAATTAGAGAATATTTTTATAGTATTTAGGTGTTTTGAGAAAGAATAATTTATCATGATTGTGTATCATTGAAGGGGAGATGGTGACCAATAGTAGTATATTATTCTACATATGCTAATAAGGTTTTGGAGCTAAAAAACCTGGGGGGAATGTATGTAAGGTTATTTTTCAAGAAAAATATTTTCATCATGAGAGACAAGATTAGATGTAAAGATTATTCTCATTTTTTTTAAAAGGAAGAAGATATAGTGGATGAGTATAAGTCCAATTTCAAAATGTTATCATGGTATTTTATAGATATTTATTCAACCCAGAATGAAAAATTGATCACTTCACTAATATTTTAAAATATAGTCTCCTATGATCCTTACTCTCAATTGTTTTTTCCAAATTTCAAATAGCTAGTAATAAGTGATATAATTAATGATAATGAGTTTTATAAATCATTTATTTATAAAGGGTAATAAAATAATAATATAATGATTGAATACTATGTGTAAAAAACAAGAAAAAAGGAAAATATTTGAATATTGGAGTTCCCTATATATAATAAATATTGGAAAAAATAGCCAAGGGTTAAATTAATGAGATTGGTTGTATTATTTAAATGAAGAGAGGAAGGTCTTGATGATCATGAGTGAAAATGAAATAGGGAAGTAAAAAAATTTAAATGATTCAAATTCAATGATATGGGATATTACTCAAATCAATGCTCCAAGTTCCAATTTAATGTACCCTAAAAATGATTGGGGGTCAAGGATGAGATTTTTTAATATGAGAAACTAATATTGATGTTACAAATGATATTATAGATGTTAGTTTGATAATTTAACAAAATATAGTAATCTATTATTTGATTTTGGATCTACATACTCTTTTAAATCTTACATGTGTGTAAATATTATTCAATCACCCATGGACTCTTTTAGCTTCCTCATCTGATTTGAAGATGAATAAGACTTTATCACAGATAGATCTAGATATCCTAGATTATTTGGGTTAGTTTGATTTTTATTTTATATTGAATTTTTAGTTCCATTTTAATTATAAACCACTTACTATGGTGATCCAGGTTAGTCTCCCTTCTCTATCCCTTCAATTTTACATCCCTGTAGTCAAATTGATTATTGTAACTTGGTAGGGCATTATCATTTCTTCAACCAGAGGGCTCAATTTTGGGGTAACACATGTACCCCATAAAACATTATAGATGTATATATATCTAATCCCCATTGTATTTTTTTGGATGAAAATAGAAGGGATGTCCATGAATAAGTAAGAGATTCATTTTGAATTATCGTATGCATTTTGAAATATTTTCAACTTTTATGGGAATAGTGCCCTGTGGTGTCATTGTAGTAAGTGTTCTCTATCTACCATTGAAGATTAATAGGACAGTGACTCAAGTGTGTTAGGATTTTAACCTACTATAATAGTTGAAGGTACATTAGGGAGTTCATGGTTTAAGATAGTCATCAATAGGGGAATTACACTTTAGGAAATTGAGTAAAAATTGAATATAGATCTCAATATACCTATATTAGTTTTAACATGAAGTATATTACTCAAGGTAAAATTCAAGGGTCAAATATATGTAACTCACAAGTGAAAAAGTAATTTCATTTTATATATATTATGGTATGGAAAATAAAGACATTGATGAGGGTAATGTGGAAAGGTTAATTCATATGAGAATAGTAGAAATGAAGAATAAGGGGTTTTACTCCTACATATAGATTGAGTCGATAGGTCTCTCATTTTAGGTTCCATGGGGAATAATTGTTCTCTTATTTTACATGGAGATTTAGTTGAGGGGTATGATATATGCTAGGATGATAAAATAGACACAAGTGAGAAACTTGAATGCCCAAATGATATTCTTTTTCCTGGAGTAAAATTAAATCATAGGCTCAGCCAATTTGGTGAATCTATATTGGAAAAAGTTGCGAATGAGGAGTAAAAAATTATAGGATTTGGGAAGAATATGTGATAATGAAAAGTGCGTATCGTAAAGATTGGAACTATCTACCTAGGTAGTTGAAATTATTACATTGATATCTATGAGAAAACAGTGTCCCATACCTCATTAATGTGTGAAGATGGATCTCAATCGGAAGAAGTTTATCCATTTAGAAAAAAGAAAAAATAATAATAGAGGTATTTACTAGGGTTTCTAGCTAGTTACCAAAGGGAATAAGACGAGACAATAAAAATACAAATTTAAATTACCGATACCTATTAAAAATAGATTAGTGGGTAAGGTATTAAAAAATTTGGGAAAAGATTTAATCTAATTAAGGGATTAGAAATGGCTAAGGGTCCAATTGGGTTAAACGATATTTACAATAGGTTCATGATTCCCTTCCTAATCTAGAGTGTTTTATAGGAATCTAGATTCATCTAGAGGGATCTAAATAAGCTAATATGACTATGTGGGTCTGATAAAATCCTAAGAATAATGGATTCATAGATCCTAAGGTGAATGAGAGAGATCCCATTCCAGTAATTACATTAATATTTTATTCTAAAATTGATTATGTGGAAGTTCCATATGATGTTAATGAATCAAAATAAGAACACCAAAGGTTGACAGGAATGAACGTTAAATTAATAAAATTTTTAACAATGTGATTAGAATTTTAATCAAGATCATATCTTGTTTCACATATTTAATGAGCGGATCATAAACTAAAGGACTACATCAATATGTTGGGCTGTTTGGCCTATTAATTTGAGGACCTCATATAAAAGGTGTTAGAGTGGATATTTAGTACTAATAATTGGAGTATTGTAATGATTCTAGACTTTAGTAACGTTAATATTATTTATAATTTCTATGAAATATTTTTTAATGAGAAAGTTGTGTTTTGATGAATGACTATAAGAGTTTCAACTTATAACTTAAAAGTGATTCTATTGAAATAAATATTTAGATTTGGTGATAGAAATAAGGAATTATTTATTAGTTAGAACACCATGTTTTACTTTTATTATAACAAAGATATACAATGAAATAAAAATTACATTGTATGGTTTGTTTTTAGTTGAAAATCGAACCATCAGACTTATGGTATATTTTTATTAAATCATGGGGATGGATTAGAAATCAAATTATAAAGAAATAATTGATTATGGAGATATAGAATTTAAAATTTCTTATTAAAGAATGAAAATTATGGATTTTAAGGGATATTTCATAAATAAATCTTACCATATGCTACAAGCAGTAGATCTACAAAATGAAATCCTTAGGGAAGAAATGAATAAAATTTAATCTAAAAAGGAAAAAGTGGTTTTGATAATAGAATTTGTATCCATTATAACTGATTATATTTATATAGTTTCAGTTGGAGTTCTAGGATTTAATATTAAATGTGATTTTTAATTCTTTATTGATATGATCCTTGATGTAAAAACCGTATCTAAGACACAAGAAAAAATATATTAATTGGATCTAATTGAACTAATAAATAAAATAGAATACTTATGTAAAAATGGTTCCAATAATCCATATGTTTCTCTATGGGGAGAAATTATATTATTATTTTTTATCAAAAAGGATGCTTCAATGATGTTAAAAATGGATTATAAGAAACTAAATGGAATTAGTTTAATGAAAATGTATCCATTTCCATGTATTGATGAAAACTCTGATCAACTTCAAGGGTCTCAATACTTCTCAATGGTCGATATTCATTTAGTTTCTCAATATTTAGATGTTATGTAGGAGGATATCCCCAATTTATCCTTTTTTATGAGTTATAGTCATTATGAGTTCATAGTAATTCATTTTGGGATAAAATAATGAACCATATAAGTTTATACATATTATAAATAGATAATTGAAGGATAATCATGTGGTGGTATTTATTTTAGACATTCTTAAATTATATAAGAGTTATACAGATCATTGTTGGTGCTAATACTTGGGAAGAGGAAGAAAAAATGGAAAACCGTTGTGTTGGGATCGCGATGCTTGTTCACGGAGCCATGTGGCACTGTGGCTAGCCTGAAGCTCCCCCCTCGGCAAAACCTCTATGGAGTAAGGAGGTGGGAGGCTCTGCAAACCCAATTACCATTTTCAAAGTTGTCACAGAGCAAGGGGTTAGGAGGATCCGTGAACCATTTTGACGTTTGTGAAGCCACCATGGAGAAAGGAGGTGGGAGGCTCTGCGAACCAGTTTAATGTTTGCGAAGCCACTACGGATCAAGGAGGTAGGAGGCTCCGTGATCCAGTTTGAAATTTTCAAAACCTCTGTGATGGAAGGCGGTGGAAGACTCCACAGTTACGAAAAAATGCCACATGTCCCCACACCAAGTGAGATCTGCTTTGCGGTGCCTCTTTCCTATAGAAACTGGGCTCCCCTCGAGCCCAAAGGATGGATCCTCTAACCTTTCACCTTTCTAGCTCTCAAATCACGAAGAAAAATTGTCTCTATGAACCATGAGATCTTCAAGGTACTTTAGCATCATGAAGTGCCTTTCCCTTTTCATGAATTCAATCCATCTTCAAAGAGGGATTCCCTTCATGGAGCCCACAGGCCTTCACGAAGGAAGGGGATCCCCAAGGGGACTCGGGTCTTCATAGAGCACTAATATTTCACGAAGGACCCTCCATTAACATGTAACCCACATGCTAAGGCATGGTTACTATGCTTCGTAAAGCACATTTCTTTGCAATGCTACACTTCATTGGGAACCCTTGCTTCGTTAATCAGTGCTTTGTGAATGCCTTTCCAGTTTGTGAATCACCTTCCATATGAACCTATGCCCTATGCCTAGGCTAGGCCACTTCACTTCATGAAGTATACCACTTCACGAAGCCCCTATACTTCATGTAGCACCAGAACATCACGGGGCTTCTAACTATGAACCCATTTTATCCACAAATCCCCTCCTTGTGCGACCATCTACGTTTTCACAAAGTGATTTCAATTTCCCTTAGGTCGCGCTTCCCATTGCATTTCATAGACTTATACTTCTTCACATAGGCATGCTAATGGCTATTGCATCTTCGCATAGAGATGCTAACCTGGCCCCCTCGATGGATCACACCATAACACCCCCTTCACACAACATTTCTGATTCCTTCCCCTCCCCAAGGAGAGGCAGGTATCAGTTATGCATGTCCTAGGGGTGTGGAGTGAATCCACCTTGCCCGAGCTGCTGGACGTTAAACTTCCAACCACCATCATCCTCAGAAAATTACATTAAACTCTGACCTCACCCCATGCACTCTATGTGGGGAACCCCATCTCGGACATTCTCTATGCCCACTCGTCTCCATGGGAGTGAGATCTTACTCACATGGTATGAGATCCTCTTTTCTAGAGTGGTGTATGTCCATGGGGAAAGGGAAACCACCATGGTGTAAGACCCTAGACTTTGTTGTGGTAGGTAGCATCCCTACTCCTCCTATCTTCTTCTGTGCCAAAGACCAGAGGGGGGATAGGCACCGGGACCTTCATCATCCCGTCCCTCTCCCTTTGGGATTTGTCACCACTGGGCATCCATCTTGGAGTAAGTACCAATATCCATCTTCATGGTCTGCCGACCACTCGTAAGCCCCTATTTCCATTTTGGGTTTCTAACCACATGTAATCCCCACTCCACTTCCCACTGACGCACCTTTGGCAATATGATTGTCCTTTCTTTGCTACATCTTATTTCTCACACTGAGCATCACTCACTTGGGCAGAGAGTAAGCATTGACCATGGCATCTCTTCAGTAATCCAAGAGTGTAAGCCCCAAACATCATCCCAAACTACATGGACTTTGATCCATGCCAAGGAAAGGTACATAAGAAACCTCCCTAAGGTTCAAGACCAACAACCATTGGTCTTGACCCCCTTCATGTCAGTTCACCAACTCTCCTAAACTATGTGGACTTTTATCCTTGACAAGGAAAGGTATGTAGGAAGCCTCCCCAAGGTTCAAGACCAACACCAATTGGTCTCGACTACATCATGTCGGTCCACTCCCATCCTGCATGACATTACACTGTACCCCCTTTTTGTCCTGTTTTACACTAAACTGTCCCCCAATCGACAGCCAGCCTCTGCATCCCACATTCAGTGGTAAGCCATTGTCAAGCCCATCTGACGGTAAGTCGGTTTGATCCCCATCCAATGATAAGTCGTTAAGTTCCTCAATCGATGGTAATCCATTGGAACCCCAACTAGTGGTAATCCATTGTAGTCCGTAATCGATGGTAATCCATTGTAGTCCCCTTCGTTGGGACCCACATATCTGGTCATCCATCGAGCATCAGACCAACCTCAGGTTGTTAACCATGCATAATCCCCATTATATCATCATGTCATTGTCCTCTGTTCACACCCTGATTCTATGCCCCATTTTGAACTATGTTGATTTTGATCCTTTACAGGGAAAGGTACGTAGGACACAACCCTGAGGTTTAGGCCAATCACCCATGTCTCACCCTAGTCTTTCCCTCCGGAATATATGTTTCGAGAAGGTTATGCCCTAACCTGGAGGTTCCACTTCCTTGAGTTCCCATCCACACGGTTTTCCTCTTTAGGTGTTCCATCACCAAACCAAACTACAAAGACTTAGATTCCATGCAACAGGGATACATATGACGTATCATTGAGGCTCAAGCCCAACAGTACTATCACCTTCATAGTGGTTCCATATCATTCCCCAACCACTTCATTCTACTCTCCATCATCCATCCTGATTCTTACCTAGACCACCACATCCCGGTGAGATCATGACATTCACCTGTTCACCATTCCCTCAAGAGGAAACCGGATACCTAACCATATGTTGGCTCCAACTTCAGTGTTCCCTTCAGGGGTTGCACCCAACTGATCCACTCCATTCAGTTTTATGATCAGTTTGATCAGTCTTCTCTAGACGTTAAAGTCATGGAATACCCTGTGTTAAACATAAGAAGCTAAGGAAAACCTCAAAGACATTCCCATGGAATATATTTACCTGCATTCGACATGGGATGTCTCATGCTTCAGCGGCATCAATAATCCCCATCATAAGGGGATGAAAACCAGACATTCCAGTGTTCCAGCATCCAGACACACCGATGATGTCCAACATGACTACTCTACCAACCAAAGGTTGCTACCATGTCAAGAACCCATGGAATGACCTGACAGAAGTGGTGTAACTAACTAGTGTCCATTAAGATATGGCACTAAGAAGAGTTTCAAGAACAGCATATTATTCTATAAGGGATAGATGGACTAGGTGATGAGTTTGGAGGATGAATCCATGGAAGGATTAACCAAAATCCCATTATCCCATTTTGATCAAGGAGAAAAAATCCTTGAATAAGAGACAGATGATTCCTACCTTTAGAAAGAAGTAATGTGGGGCAATAGTCAGTGTGTCTTCGTCCCCCGAAACAGATGGGTGTGCGCGCCCTGGTTAAAGTGTTGAAAATAGAAATGGTGAACCCAACATGAAGTTATTCTCTTCAAAATGGAAATTAGTAGCACTCAAGACATCAGTGGACTATCATGTCACCGAATTCAGTTATTCGGCGCTGGGTCCCGCCAAGCATATAGTGGGCCTGGCAAGAAACTCAACAGAAGTTGGGGAAGTTAAAACATTGGAAATCTCGATCATCAACATTGTCAGCAGGGATACTTCTTAATATCCATGGAAAATAGAATGACACTAGGGCCTTGAAAGTTTATTTCCTTTTTGTAGCACTAATGGTTTAATCTTTTTGCCTTACAGGACCCAAGATGCCACAATAGGAAACGGATCACCACCCATCCACCGACGCAGGGGCTGGGGAGATGTTAACACGGCAGTCACGCATGGCTCCACTACTTCTACGATAGTCACCATTACCACAATTCCTTGGTGACCACACCCCATTTCCCCTTTTGAGTTCATTCACCGAAGGGTGATAAACGACCTCGTCTGTCTATATAATGAGGAGGGGATTATCTCGACTTGGGATATGGCCCACCATGATTTAGAGACATCTGTGCCTCATCACCACCCCCGCCCCAAGGTCCGCACAGGGAGCCACTTCTCCCTACTATGATGTACAACTGTTTCGAGAGCCTCTCCATTGAACGTTTCGATGGCTACCTCCCCTACACTGATGAGGCTGGGGATGACTGGGAAAGCCTGACCGAGATCCCGTTCTAGGGGCTCCTAAGTAGGGCCCCCACTTGGCCACACCAGCACTACCACCCAGTCCCATGAGTTGAGGAGTAGGTAATTTATGCGACTGCATCGTCGGCCACAGTCCGGCTTACCTGACGCCAATGTCAGGCACGGGCCGAGGAGGATGTCGGCCAAAGGGTGTCAACATTAGAAACTACTGTGGCTCAAGCCACAGCCGATGTATATCATCATCCCAATATCTATTATGAGTAGGGGAACTCATTTACCCTACCCAGATAGAGGCCCCAACCACCCCACAAGCAGGTTGGGTCGACTCTCTTGGTCACCGACACAGGTAGTGGCCGCTGCAGACCGTCATACAGCAACAACATCCACTACGGAGGTCCTCCCTATACCACCACCATGGAGAATGCAGGTCCTACTCATTTCCAAACTCATCATGGAGGTATGTATGATTCCACCTTTAACCCGAATGAGGGTCCTCCCCACAGCAGCGACACTTAGTACGGAAACCTCTCCCGCTCTCATTATATAGTGTATGGTGTTGTTCCTTTTACCACTGGATACTGACGTCGAGATGTTACGCATCGGGTAAATCTCTAGCATGGGGGCCTCCCACATGTCTTTATAACAGGTGATGAAGGTCCTCATCACCTCATAAATTAGAGGATTGAAGGTTATCTTCGCTTTATTAACACCCAAAATGGAGGCCCTACCTATGTTTAGCTTGACCAGTACAAGGACCCTCCTTGTGCTGACAATTCTAGGGGAAACAACCCTGGAGGTCCTACCCATGCTTCTATCAGCTTTAGTGGAGGTCCTACCCTCTCCATCACCTTTCCATAGGGATTCCCTCCACACCTCAGTTGGAGGATATAAAGGTCGTCCCCATATTACCTTCGACATATGAACAACTGCTCTTCACACCCCAGCTAACTAAGGTGGAAGTCCTCTCTGCCCCAGCACCAGTACAGCCGATGGACCTCTTCGTGCTGGAAATCTACCCTATCATGAAGAACTATCCTGGGGCAGGATGGTGGGTCTTCACCACCATAATTTTTTTTGGAAGATTAAGACTGAGATTAAAATAGAATGCTTCTCGTATTCTGATGAAGAATACAACTCATCGATGGAACCCTCCCCTAGATCTTCGGTGTCAAGGGTCAGGGAAGGAACAAGGCACATCAGCCTCATACGTCCAAAATGTGAGGTCCATCGGATTCATACCTCCCCCCATAGGTACATCTAGGAGGATGAATATTTGGCATCTCCCCAAGGTTTGTCCATGAAATCACCACCGTCATCACCAGAAAAACTCTCTACCATGAATAGATATAACGGAGAGCTATTCTAGGGACCAATGGTGGATGAGCAGTAGTGTGTTTCATTGCTAGTAGTATTAGTTCTTGTGCCACAAAATACGGTCACTAGCCTGTCTTAATGTGATGTGGTGGCTAAGTCACTACACTCTTCAGAGGATAGCCCGAGGTGTGTCAGTTTTTCAGCTCACTCGCTGTATTCTCCACCGGCCATCTTACCATCTCAGTAGTCTGCTTCAGTACTGCTATGAGTTCCCCATCCACCTCTGGTTGATGAGTGGGGAAATTAAGGGATAGAACATGAATCTGGACCAAGGATCTTGGGGGATATTCTCAAAGTGTACCATTTCCATATGATGTTTGGGACAGTTGTGGCACTGAATTTCCGGGCACCGAAAGCACTCACCCAGGAAGAGGTTGGATGTTTTGGCCAAAACCTATGGGAACCTCATTTCTATCATCTTCATCAATGAGTGGCATACACTAAGATTCAGGCACACTTTGAAGACATCATCCAACAATGTAGTTTGGTTGATCTGGCTGCACTCCCTATGGACCAGTACCTTAAGTCACCAGGCTGTCATAAGACCCTCTAACAACGATGTGTCCAAAGATTTAAAGAGCTCTGCAAGATAATCCAAGAGTCTTCTCCCCATGTGAAAATATATAGTTGGGGGTAGTACGCGGCCCTCCATTTTAGTTCTATCCATTTCTATCCCAATTTGGCAGGCGACATAAAGGATATGCCTCCAGACAGGGTCGTGTTTAACATTGTCAACCTACTGGGGGGTCAGAATGAGCTAGAGCTTCTTAGAGAGGACCTACCCCCTGATGGAGTTTCACACCTATTAGATCCATTGGGAAGGATTAATCATCCATAGATAAATCTACTAGGTCTTCTCGTGCCCACTGGGGAATTGTTCCTCAGATGAAATCCCAACAAGGGTAAGGAACACTTCGGAGCCATCAAACCCTCCAACCTGTTAGGCTCAGTTAAGAAGGTGGAAGATGATCCTGAAAAATACGTGTGGCATCAGCAACTCGCAGAACACAAGAAGATAGTCAACAACCTTCTTATTGATCACACTATGGAGCAACGACCAGACTATGGTGATTCTCGGTCGGGGAAGCAGGGGTAGGCACAAATTCCCCTTGGTGAATTACCTGCAATTGACCCTGACCATATAGCCCATGCAGAAAGGGTTGAGGCTGGAATATATGGAAAGAAGGAATGGAATGCATCGCCAAATCCACTGGAGCAGTGAGTCAATCTCCAGGATCCATCTCAGATTCCCCTAGCTCCTCTGCAGGTCATCCCGCCGCCGCTCCACTAGCCGTTGGGCCTAGTTATCATATTGAAGAACCCACTGACACACTGGTGGTCATGAATCCTCATCAAGCTAGGAACTCCCACCCAGATGATCCATTTTTGGAACCCATCACCCATCTTTAGGCATTGGAGACTCAATAGGTGGAAATCCCACCTAATAGAAAGCCATATCTGGCGTGGGTGGATGATATGCTATCACGCCGGGTTTCCGAAACCCCACTTTTTACCCCTTCAATGAGATGGGTGACCGCTGCAGCATCTGACCCGCTTCATCTCAAGGTGTGGGCCCATGCTGGGGACTCCAGCGCAGCAAGAGGCCACCAAAATCTGATGTTTCATATAGACATTGGAAGGGCCTGCATTTGTTTGGTACAGCCAGCTACCTATCAGATCAGTAGCCAGTTGGGAAGAACTTTGTAGGCAATTTCTCTACCAGTCTAGTTCCACCACTCCGAAGAAGAGAATCGTAGACATCTTCAAGTGCAAGCAGGGGCCTGATGAGTGCATCACAGACTTTTTTTCCTGGTGTAAAGGGCTCACCTACTCTCTTGACATGCCACTGACCCAGGAGAAATAGCTGAATATGTGCGTAGGGAATGTCATGAGAGAATTGGTCCCCTCTTTGATCACCCAAAACATTCATGGGGGATTACGAGACTTCATTTATAAGTCCCTAAACCTAGAATAAGACTTGAAATAGGATTTCTAGGCACGTCTGTTGCCTCCTGCGATCCTCGCAAGAAGGGCCACCAGAGCCTAGATCACCACGGTGGCTCAAATAGATGCCCCCAAACAACTGTAATTATTACCAGTGGATCCACCTATGAAACCTCGCAGGGGCCCTCCACCTCAGGTGCAACCTTTGGCCTAGCAGAACCCACCTCAGAATTGGAAGGCGCCCCCACAAAACGAACAACCACTACCCAAGTAAGACAACTAGGTTCCGCCTCCACGAAATGCTCCTCCAGACCCTCTGTAGGGCTAGACTACCAGAGCCCCCTTCCCATACAAGAGAAACTAGACCTACTCATTAAATGAGGCTCAAATCCTCAGTTATTTTTGCATTTCCCTCGAACAGGGAATTGTATGTTTTTTGAATACAAGAGTCTAGAAGAGGCAAACCTCGCTGATCAACCTAATTACTGCCCCTAACACTAGATAATGGGGCACACCCTCAAATAGTGATATGCGTTTAAATACTGGCTTCAAGACTAGGTGGATAACAACATAGTCCATTTAGGCCCAACTCAGGCACAAGTGGCGTGTGTCTTCATGAACCCAGATAATACAAGTGACTAAGAAGGTTATTGGTACCATGTTTCTAACCATGGGTCCCAGAAGTATGAAGATTAGATGGCTCGTAAGATAGTCGCCCATGCCCATGGTATTTTCCATGCATGCCTGAATCAGTCTGAACCTTCAGAAGATGATGTTCCATCCACTTCCAGAACTTCTATGTCAACGAATAAGTCATCCTCTTCATAGAAGATCATGCATCAGTAGCGCAAGAGAAAACAATGTCCCTAGCCAATTCCATCATCATCCTGTACTCTTGGCAATTTCATTCCCCAGATATGGTGATTCCTCCTAGAATATGTTTAGTAGTGGATGACTCTTTGGGTGATAGTCAAGGGTATGCCTCGATTAATATCGTAGAGATGGTAAACCCCTACATGATTCCTGAAAATGAGGAGCTCCAGGCAGATCCTCCTAACATAACTATGTATCACTAGTGTCGGTGGAGATGTGGCTATATGGGTCGTTGGAGTGCCTCGTTTAGTACTTACACCCATGCAGTTCATGATACCAAAACCAAGCAGAAAGCCCAGTGTAGAGCTCAGCATGCCCAACCTTCTCATACGGTGTCATCAGATCCTTCTTCATCGCTGTTTGTGTTGCTTGGTCAGGCAGATACACCTCAACCACACCATGGTCAGCTGAGATCTACTAAAGATTGGTCTCAGTCATTAGTCCATCATCTGGTTGTCACTACACTAGCTTCGACTAGTGTGAAGCGGGATATTCCCAGCACCAGTCAGCTACCGATCTAGTCAGTAGGGCCCGCCATACCTCTTGTCATAGAGAAACCTCTTGTAAGTAGAATCTCATGCCTGGAACGGAAGTGTGATGTCCTCAAAAATTTCTCAAGAATTCCAAAAATGTTCTCCATCCATGAGGCCCTTCACTTGTTATATTATATGCGTGAATCCCTCACCGAGTCTTTAGGGATCCCCATCTAGTTTGAGATAGAGATAGCAGCTATGGAATCCTTCCATGCTGAGATGGTCGAGCATGCTGAATTTTAGTCCCTAATCTCATTCTCTGGAGAAGATGAAGTCTCTCCCAAATAATGGAACATTGTCCCACTATATATCACCAGCCAGTTTATGTAACGGACCGACCCCAGTTACCCAGAGTCGGTGCATTATTACATAACATTTCCATGATCACAAAAAGATCAAGTCTCAAAAGACCGATTAGTTTAGTAGCCTTAGAATCACTAGATACATTCATAAAGTTTACATTACATCATAAAGTGAAAAAATACAACAACATCTTGTCTCCATATACCACACTCTTATCCCCTCATACTATCCCTATAGGTCATTCATAAAATACTTCTTCACATCTTAGGAAAAATAAAACATTGGAAGGGGTGAGATTAGATGCCTAGTAAGGATAACAATATAACAGAAACATTCATAAATAGGCATAAAAATTTAAGGCAATGTATAACTAAAACAAAATCATTTTAAACTTGAACTTCAGTATAATATGGATGAAATAAATTAAAATAATTCCATTTACATATTCACATGGATATTATACTATTTGAATAATCAAATGTAATATCAATAACCACTTTCATAATGATGGAATTCATAATTCCATACTATCATAACCACATAGTCAGGGCTTTGTGCCAAGACTACAAATAAGATTTTGTCAAGGCCTTGTACCTAGACACTAGTTTGCCTCATGATACCTACCGATGCGTTGAGGAGCTATAGTGGGCTCCACCCGTCACTTATTAAGTCCAATTCATTCCTCATATGAAAAGGTTTAAACATAACATAAACATTTGTATTAAAACTAGCAAATGAAATGTCAATACTTTCTCCATAAACCATGATTGGTATAAAAATAACACATCCACGATCAAACATATCACAAAACCTTCAATACAATATGTATGTTTTGTATTATAATAAATCAACATCAAATAAGCTTAAAATCCATCAAAGGATGTTGACCTAGATGAAATCAAAACTATTTGAGAGAAATATCTCTTTTTTGAAATAATTTAAAAGACACATAATTATAAATTAATAAATTTACTTTGAAAATATCCTTATAATATTTTAAGGGAAGATTCAAAGATTTTATAATGGAATAAAATAGCCGCAGCCACTGTATAAGTTAAAAAAGACATTACTACCTTAATTCTGTTGAAAAGGTTAAAAAAGACTTTATTTGGAAAATGATAGAAAGATTAATTTATAAACATCTTATAAAAAGTCAACAAGGGTATAAATTAATTTAACCCATGGTCTATAAAATAGTAATAATGGCTTGAAATAAATTTTCATGAAACATGGATGTGGATGATAAAGAGGTTCCAGTAGATAATTACGTATAAACAACCTCGGATAATGAAGAGATTGTGAAATAAACCCTTACCTTGTAATTTTCCTTGGTCGAGGGTAGGGTAAGCTCCTATATAATGGTGAAATAATTATTATTAAATTATAAAATAATAATATGCATAAATATGGTATCATATATGATCTTTTAATATTGATTTGTTAATAATATTTTAGTATTATCGGCGTTTTCAGGTGTTCACTTACTCATTTTCTTTTCTATGTTTTGTTACATAAGTCGTGCTTGTTATCCATAGGTTGTATATTATTCATATCCAGAATGATATCAAGCCCTTAAACATTATTTTTAATCATCAAATGGAAATTATTCATGAATTGATACGATGGGGGAATGAATCTCATCGCGTTCATGAAGACGGTAATCCGTACGTACGCATGGGCAACAATATCATTCTTTTGATATTAAAATAATATATAATTGGATGGTATATCATATATACAGAATAATTATAATGTTATATTTGTTATTTACTGAAATTACACATCATTATTATACCCATCCAAATAATAATGTTTTGAATAACAATTACACCACGACATGGAGACGGTAAGCCGTACGTATGCACGTATGGTGACATGTCATTCAAAGGAAGGATAGAATACTGAATATGGTTTTACCATATTTATAATAACATAACAGTATATATAATATACTATATTTCTTATTTTAGAATGGAAAAAACAAAGAAATAAGAAGTTTAAGAAGAAAGGAACTTGAAAGAGGGTGGTGAAAACATTACCTCTTGTTCGGGTTCTTCCTTTTGATTTGATCAAAAGGGCTTTTAGGTTGGATTTATGATCAAAATAAGGCCTCTAGTTGAATTGAGGGAAGTTGATAGAATATCTGGGTAGGGTTTAGCCCATCCAAAAGGCTTTGAGGGTGTGAATTAGAGAGAAGGGTGATTACCCTTTTATAAGAGGGGTGAGGGGCACCTTTGGAAAAGATAGAAATATTATTTTATAATAAATTTATATTCGGTTTCTAATGGCTCCAAAGTGGATTATTTAAATTTTAAGGTGGGGATGGGTCAAAATCCTTTCAACAATTATATATTTTTGACAGTTTTGGGTCACTATATTAACCTTATCATTTATACTTAACTCTTAGTTAAATAGTTTGACATGTACCATGTCTCTTTGTATTTTTATATTATAGGGTTAATAAACATACTATATACTTCCAAGAGAACCCCAAGTGGTTCATTAATAATAAATTTATCATTATATAAGTCTTTTGGACGATCCTTATATTTTTTGGAATAGAATATGAATTAATAATATAATATTTGTTTTAAAAACTCTTTTATGTCAATTTTGACACTATTATTGTATCTTGTTTTTACTAAATTCATAATAGCATTATTACATTGAAAACAATTTATCTAACCAACCATAATATGTTATATTAACCTATAAAATTATTGGAATTCATAAAAAGTCTCAAATTACATTTATTTTGATATTTATAATATCAATTATTTCAATATTTCATTAATTATGAAATTACTATATCACCATTGTGTCATTAATAAATTAAATTATTTAATGTATAAAAATTATAAATAAAATATAATTATGTAGGAAATCCTGTTAAATTTCTAATGATTATTTATAATCAAATTTATCTTATTTATAACCATATATTAAATTTTTTTAGTTATTTAACTTTATTTTTATCTATTTTAACTCTTCTTTGAATTAAATAATAATAAATGTCCTAATCTAATCCAAGTGGACCAAAGAGGTTCATATTTTATTCATAAGGCTATTTTTCGACGAATTATACTTATCTGATAGAATTAGAACATGTGTTAAGGTAATAATAATACCATTTTTACCCTTAATTACCCTATTCACATTTTACCGTGGTAAATAACAGTAAAAAGTTACTATTCATCAAAAATTATTTTATCGTCTTGAATCACATTTTAATCCTTAATATTAACTGTGTCTCTCAGATTTTTGAAATTCCACTCATAGAAGTGGTAAAATTAAGTTTTATGTGAATTTGCAAATTCTCCTTGGAGATGGGTAAAAGACGTTGAAAAGTTCAATAAAAATTTTAAATATCTAAAATTATTGTAAACTGACTCCAGTGAATTACATTGAACTTATATATGTATTATGTATCTATTTTTTCCTAAAATAAATTTAAATAAAATAAATAATTGTTTAAATAAAAATTCAGTGTTAAACTATAACTCAGTGTTTTAAACTATTCATCAAAAATTGATTGTTTTCAAAAAAATACCAAAAACTCACCGTAATCTAATTTCGATATTAAAAATCCAAAAATGAAGTCCATTTTGAAAGATAAAATTTATAAAATTTCAAAAAGTGGGTATTACTATTCATAATGGCTAGTTTGTTTGGTTGTGGTGTTTTGGAACTCGAAGTTGCGTACAACACACGCTATTGTATTATTCCAAGAGAAGCATACCGTGGAATCTTGGGGTGTTACATTTTCCCCTCCTTCAAATAATTTCTTCCAAAAAATTTCTAGAATACTACCACATGAAAAGACTTGGGTGGTTCTTCATCATAAGTTCCTCGGGTTCCCATGTTTCCCCTTCCATCTTATGGTTTCTCCATAGAATTTTTACCTGATGAGTTGTCCGGTTTCTCAGCACTTGTTCTCTTGTATCAAGAATCTTGACAGGCTCTTCGCAATAAGACAGATCGGGTTCCATTTCTAATTCCTCATAGGTGAGTACATGCGTTGGGTCAGGCATGTATTTTCTCAATAGTGATACGTGGAACACATCATGAACTTTGGAGAGAATTAGCGGCATTGCCAAACGGTAAGCTACAACCCCAATTTGTTCTATAATTTTGAAAGGTCCTATGTACCTGGGACTCAATTTACCTATCTTACCGAAACGTATAACACTTTTCCATGGAGATACCTTCATGAAAACATGATCTCTTACATGAAATTTCAAATCCTTCCTTCGGTTATCAGCATAGCTCTTCTGCCTACTTTGAGCTACTTTGATGTGGTTTTGGATTACCTTCACCTTTTCCATTGTTTCCTCCACCAGTTCTGGGCCTACGAGTTTTCTTTCACCAACATCATCCCAACAGGTTGGTGTGCCACATCTATTTCTATATAACGCTTCATATGGTGCCATCTGAATACTTGAATGGAAGCTATTGTTATAGGAAAATTTTACTAGAGGTAAATATTGATCCCACATACCTTGAAAGTCAAGTGAGCATGATCTCAACATGTCTTATAAGGTTTGAATAGTCTGTTCTAATTATCCATCAGTTTGGGGGTGGTAGGCAGTGCTCAAATGAAGTTCAGTATCCAAAGCTTTCTGAATACTTTTCTAGAATCTTGATGTAAAACGTGGATCATGATCAGAAATAATCGATATGGGTAATCTATGAAGTCTCAAAACTTCATTAATATATATTCTTGCAAGACGTTCAAGTGGTAAATCCTCCCTTGTGGCAAGAAAATGTGTTGACTTGGTAAGACGATCAACAATGGCCCATATTGCATCGTTCCTTCTAGGAGTCTTTGGTAGCCCCATGGAAAAGTCCATCGTAATGTTATCCCATTTCCACTCAGGTATGGGAAGAGGTTACATGACTCATCCAGGCTATTGCCTTCCAGCATTCACTTGTTGACAAACCATACATCTTGACACAAAATCAGTAATCTCCCTCTTCATGTTGTCCCACCAAAAATGTTCCTTCAAATCTCTATGCATTTTGGTGCTCCCAGGGTGTATAGAGAAATTGGAACTACGAGCATCATCCAACAATTCTATTTTTAGATCAGGTATATTGGGAACACAAAGTCTCTTCCCAAATTTCATAACTACATCTTCATAAACAATGTCACTCAATCTCCCATCATTCATAGCTTTAATTTTTTTTAACTCTTCATTATCGGTCTAAGAACTCTTTATCCTTTATAGTAAATATGGTTTAGCAACCATTTGAAAAAGTATTGATGTTTCACATTTCATGGTGATTCCCATATCCATCTTTACTAGATCCATGTATATAGGATCCTTTTCAACTATCATTTTGTTCAAAACTCCATGATCATTTCTACTCAAAGCATATTCCACCTTATTTTCCTTCCCCAGGTGGTAGTGTATCATGTAATCATAATCCTTGAGTAGTTCAAGCCATCTCCTTTTCCTCATGTTGAGTTCTATTTGTGAGAAAATATACTTCAAACTCTTGTGATCGGTATATATCTCAAATTTTTTCACCATAGAGATAATGTCTCCATATCTTCAAAGTAAAGATTACAACAGCTAACTCAAGATCATGATTAGGATAGTTTTGCTCATGAATTTTCAGCTATCATGATGCATAAGCAATAACCCTATCATTATACATAAGGAAACAACCAAGTCCCTTCTTTGAAGCATCACTATAAGTAACAAACCCATCATTTCCCAATGGTAGAGTCAATATAGGAGAATTGGCTAATCTTCTCTTCAGGTATTCAAAACATTCATCACATTGTTTTGTCCAAATAAATTTAGCCCCTTTACATGTGAGCTTAATTAATGGGTTAGCCAATCGGGAAAAATTCTGGAAAAAACGCTGATAATAACCTACTAAACCAATAAAACTACATACCTCAGTTATACATGTTGGTGCTGGCCACTCTTGGATTGCCTTGGTCATATAAGTATAAACGGAAATTACATCCATAGAGAAAATATGGCCAATAAAATGAAATCTCCTGAAGCCAAAATTCACACTTTCTAAACTTCCCATATAATTCATGTCTTCTAAGGGTCTTCAGGATAATGCGCAAGTGATTTTCATGTTCTTTATAGATTTTGGAGTATACCAAGAAATCATCAATAAATATCACTACAAAATCATCGATATATTCCTTGAAAACTATGTTCATTAGATACATGAATACAGAGGGTTCATTATTTAATCCAAAAGGCATTACTGTAAACTCGTAATTCCCTTACCTGGTTCGAAATGATGTCTTCGGAATGTCTTCATTCTTTACAAAAAATTGATGGTATTCAGATCGAAGGTCAATCATTGAAAAATACTGAGCTCCATGAAGTTGGCTGAATAAATCATCAATGCGAGGTAGGGGATACTTGTTCTTTATTTTTATAGTATTGATCACTCTATAGTTGATACATAACCTCATAGATCCATATTTCGTCTTAACAAAAAGGATAGGGGCTCGCCATGGAGAAACAATAGGGAGAATAAATCCCTTATTACTCAATTACTCTAATTGTTTCTTTATTTCAACTAATTCCATAGTAGCCACTCTATAAGGGGTCTTCAATATAGGCCTTGAACCAGGAAATAAATCAATGGAAAACTCAATTTATCGTTTTGGAGGATGTATAGGTAAATCTTCTAGAAACACATCTACATATTCTTTCACAATAGGTATATCCTCTATTTGGTAATGATTTTCCTCACCCATAGTTATTTCATTCTCTTCCTCCCTGATAATTTAATTTAGTTGAGCAACTGGGGGTGGATCTAGATAAGAATTGGGTGGTGACAATTCTGCTCTAAAGATATGGTGCTCCTTATCATCATCATAAAAAATTGTAACCTCCTTATTATTACAATAAATCTATGAATCATGGTCTGAAATCCAATCCATATGAAGGATTATATCAAATTCAATCATTGGTATGACGATGAGATAAGCAGATAAAGAACATTTATGTGCTCTAATGGGGAATGATTCAAAAAACATTGTTGCAATGATACTTCCCTTAGGAATTCTAACTGAAAACTCCCTTTTTAAATCAAATTGGAAATATCTAATTTTCTTTGAAAACTGGGAAGATATGAAATAATGTGATGATCCAAAATCAAATAAATCATATCCTAAACTTGAGGAAACCCTTAAATTACCCACCACCATGTCTTTCGGAGCTTCTACCTCAGCAGTAGTGATAGCATAAGCTTGGTCTTGATCCCTTGGCCTTTTCTAAGTTAAGTTCCCCTGATGCTTAGGACATCCATTTCCATAAAGTCCCATATCCCTACAATGTTAGCATTGAACATCGGTAGCTTCCTTCTTCCTCATGCAATCAGGAGCTTGGTGGCCTTTTTCACTACACTTGTAACAGACTCCAATTCCCTTCAAGCAAGTACTGAGGTGTTTCTTCCCACATTTACTACAAGATGGATATTAAAATTTTCTCTTCTACCCATTATTTCCATTTCCATAGTGATCAATAGATCTCTTCTTCTCTTTATTTTCTTTAAAGTCGTAAGACTTAGAGAATTCTTTTTCTATCTTGATAGCACATGAGACAATATCTTCGTACGACGGGTAGAATTGTGAGACTAATGCTTGATGGATAAATGGTTTTAACCCATCAAAGAAACGATCAATATTACTCCTTGGGTTACATATATAATATTCTGCATGCCTTGCTAACCTTGTAAAGTTAGCCTCATACTTTGTGACATTCTCATCCTCCTTTTGCCTCAGACTCAGAAATTGCCTTTCCATATCTGCTTGATGGTCATGAGGAAAGTATTTTTCTAAGAAAATCTCTTTAAAATCCCTCCATTCCATATTTGATACTTCCTCATCATACTTTTTGTTTTGAATCAATGACCACCATTGATCAGCATCTCCATTAATGCGGTAAACTGCCATGACAACATTTTCCCTTTTGCTACTCCCCAAAACGTGGATTATTTTCACTACGGAATTTATCTATTTGTCAGCCACTAATGGATTTTTACTCCCATTGAATGTCTGTGGTTGTTGTCTCATCAATAGATCTAACATTGATCCTCCACGCTGTGGATCAGGGTGCTCCATATGGGTAAGGTTATTATTCATAACTTGATTGAGTTATCCCAGTATGGTGATAAACTGATCAGAACAAGTTGTATCACAAACTCCATTATAATTATCTTGAGTAGGAGGGTAATCCATACATAGAGTTCATGCATTGGTACAGTTTCCATTCCTTCCACTAGGATTTATTTCTAAACAATGGCATAAACTAGATCAGTTTATGAATCGAAATACATAATTCCAAACTTGTAAAACACTTAACATAAATTGAACAGTTTATAGATATAATCCATAATCCTAAAAATGTTTTATTTGAGGAAGTATTTATTCATAAACCCTTCACAATGGTTTTCAAATAAAATGATAATTATCCTAAGCATATCCCCTGGGAGTGTCGTAACCAAGAGTGCAGTAAGGTCCGTTGTCGTGCACCAGTTCCCGTTTGAGTCTAGCTCAAAGAGGTGTTTTTGGGTTTTACCCCTAGGTACATCTGTGCTAGAGCCGCCTCTACCTGGTCATATCTAGATAGGTATGTGTTGCTCTGAAAACTCAAAAAATCTCTACAATAACAAAATTCTAGGAAGTTCTTCTATACTAATCCTAAAAGTCTATTTTAGGGCTATGTGCTCTAATCAGAGTTTATCTAAATCTAGCTCCCATGGTTTGTACTAAACATCCTCTGATACCAACTATAATGCCCCAATACTAGTTACCCATACTTAGTGCATTATTACATAACATTGACATGATCACAAAAGATCATGTCTTGAAAGACCGATTAGTTTAGTAGCCTTGGAATCACTAGATACATTTATAAAGTTTACATAACATCATATGGTAAAAAACTACAACAACATCTTGTCTCCATAGACCACACTCATATCCCCTCATACTATCCCTATAGGTCATTCATAAAATATTTCTTCACATCCAGGGAAAAATAAAACATAGAAAGGGGTGAGCTCAGATGCCCCGTAAGGATAAAAATATAGAGGAAACATTCATAAATAGGCATAAACATTTAAGGCAATGTATAACTAAAACAAAAGACTTTTAAAAATGAACATCAGCATAATATGGAAAACATAAATTGAAATAATTCCATTTACCTATTCACATTAATATTATACTAGTCAAATAATCATATGTAATATCAATAACAACTTTCATAATGATGGAATGTATAATGCCAGACTATCATAACCAAATAGTCAAGGCCTTGTGCCAAGACTACAAATAAGATTTTGTCAAGTCCTTGTTCCAAGACACTAGTTTGTCTCATGAGACCTACCGATGCATCTAGGAGCTATAGTGGGCTCCACCAATCACTTATTAAGTCCAATGCATTCCTCATTTGAATAGGTTTAAACATAACATAAACATTCGTATTAAGACTAGCAAACGAAATGTCAATACTTTCTCCATAAACCATGGTTGGTATAAAAATAACACATCCACAATAAAAAATATCACAAAACCTTCAATACAATATTGAAGTTTTGTATAATAATAAATCAACTTCAAATATGCTTAAAATTCATCAAAGGATGTTGACATAGATGAAATCAAAACTATTTGAGAGAAATATCTATTTTTTTGAAATCATTTAAAATTCACATAATTATAAAATAAAACATTTACTTTTAAAATATCTTTATAAGATTTTAAGGGAAGCTTCGAAGATTTTATAATGGTGGAAAATAGTCGCACCCTCCATATAAGTTAAAAAATACATTGTTACCTTAATTCTGTCGAAAAGGTTAAAAAGGACCTTGTTTGGAAAATGACAGAAAGATTCCTTTATAAACATATTATAAAAATTAAACAAGGTTATAAATGAATTTAACCCATAGTCTATAAAAATAGTAAGAATTATTTGAAATACATTTTTAAGAAACATGGTTGTGGATGATAAAGAGGTCCCAGTAGATGATTACGTATAAACAACCTTGGATAATGAAGATATTGTGAAATAAACTCTTACCAGGTAATTTTATTTGGTCGAGGGTAGGTTAAAGTCATGTATAATGGTGAAATAATTGTTATTAAATTATACAAGAATCATATACATAAATAGGATATCATATATGATCTTTTAATATTTCTTTATTAATAATATTTTAGTATTATCGTCGTTTCGGGTGTTCACTTATTCGTTTTATTTTCTATGTTTTGTTACATAAGCCATGATTATTATCCATAGGTTGTATCTTATTAATATCCAGAATGATATCAAGTCCTTAAACATTATTGTTAATCATCAAATGAAAATTATTCTTGAATTGATATGATGGGGAATTAATATCATCGCGTTCGTGGAGACGGTAATCCGTACGTACGCACGAGCGACAATATCATTCATTTGATATTAAAATAATATATAATTGGATGGTATGGCATATATAAATAATCATTATAATGTAATATTTATTATTTACTTCAATTACACATCATTATCATACCCATCCAAATAATAATGTTTTGAATAACAATTACACCACGACGTGGAGATGGTAAGCAGTACATACGCACGTATGGTGACATGTCATTCAAAGGATGGATAGAATACTTAATATGGTTGTACCATATTTATAATAACATCATAGTATATATAAGATACTGGATTTATTATTTTAGAAAGGAAATAACAAAGAAAGAATAAGTTGAAGAATAAAGGAACTTGAAAGAGGGTGGAGAAAACATTACCTCTTCTTCAGGTTCTTCCATTTGATTTGATCAAAAGGGATCCATAGGTTGGATTTCTAATCAAACTAACACCTCTAGGTTGAAGTTATGGAAGTTGATAGAATATTTGGGCAGGGTTTTGCCGATTTAAAAGGCTTTGAAGGTGTGAATTATAGAGAAAGTGGAGTGCCCTTTTATAAGAGTGGTAAGGGGCACCTTTGGAAAAGCTAGAAATATTATTTTATAATAAATTTATATTCAGTTTCTAATGGATCAAAAGTGGTTTATTTAAAGTTTAAGGATAGTATGGGTCGAAATAATTTCAAACAATATATTTTAGTTAGTTTTTGGTCACTATATTAAACTTATAATTTATATTTAACTCTTAGTTAAATAGTTTGACATTTACCATGTCTCTTTGTATTTTTATATTATATGGTTAATAAACTTACTGTATACTTCCAAGAGAACCCCAAGTGGTTAATTAACTATAAACCTCTAATTATATAAGTTATTTGGCCGAACCTAATATTTTTAGGAATATAATATGAATTAATAATATTATATTTGTTTTAAAAACACTTTTAGGACAATTTTGACACTATTTGGTATTTTGTTTTTTTTAATATATAACAGCATTATTACTTCGAACAAAATTTATCTAACCAACCATGATATGTTTTATGAGCCTAGAAAATTATTGGAATTAATAAAAAGTCTCAAATTACATTTATTTTGATATTTATAATATTAATTATTTTAATATTTCATTAATTAGGTTATTACTGTATCACTATTTTGTCAGAAATAAATTAAATTATTTAATGTCTAAAAATTATAAATAAAATATAATTATGTAGGAATTTAATTTAGATTTCTAATTAATATTTATAATAGAATTTATCTTATGTATAACTATATATTAAAAATGTTTTAGTTATTTAACTTTGATTTTATATCTTTTAACTCTTCTTTGAATTAAATAATAATAAATGTCCTAATCTAATCCAAGTGGACCAAAGAGGTTAATATTTTATTCCTAAGGTTGTTTTTGGCCGAATTATACTTAGCCAATAGAATTAGAACATGTGTTAGGGTAATAATAATATCATTTTTACCTTAATTACCCTATTCACATTTAACCGTGGTAAATAAAATTAAAAATTTACTATTAAAAAAAATTATTTTTATCTTGTTGAACCACATTTTAGTCCTTGATATTAACCGTGTCTCTCGGATTTTTGAAATTCCACTCACATAAGTGGTAAAATTAAGTTTTATGTTAATTTACAAATTCTTCTAGGAGATGGGTAAAAGACAGTGAAAAGTTCAATAACATTTATATATATATATAATTATTATAAACTGACTCCAATGAATTACATTGAACTTATATAGTTCTTATGTATCTATTTTTTTCATAAAATAAATTTAAATAAAATAGATAATTATTTGAATAAAAAAATCAGTTTTAAACTATAACTTAGTGTTTTTCACTATTCCTCAAAAATTGAATGTTTTCAGAAAAACACCAAAAATTCACCATAAGCTAATTTAGATATTCCAAATCCAAAAATGAAGTCCATTTTGAATGGTAAAATTTATAAAATTTTTAAAATTGGGTATTACTATTCATAACAGCTAGTTTGATTTGTTGTGGTGTGTTAGAACTCGATGTTGTGTACAACACACGCTACTATATTATTCAAAGAGAAGCGTATCGTGGAAGCTTGGGGTGTTATAGTTTAATGGCATTGAGTTTCATCACTGTATTGTTGACATGGGCTCCAGGACCAACTTAATACCAAATCAGACATTACAAAAACATGGGTTTTCAAATGATGATATGAGTCCCTCTGACCTGAAAATCCAAGGTTATGACAGGACAGAACAGACACCAGTCAGCAAGATCTACTTGAAGACTCAGTTTGGTGGCCTAGTTTCTAGCACCGAGTTCATGGTTGTCTCTCATGACACCACCTACAATGCATTGATGGGCAGGCCATTGATTCACCTGCATGCAGCGGTTCATTCATCATATCACCAGTGCCTCAAGTACTCTCTTAATGGTCGAGTGGGTGTGATTCAAGGTAACGCATATCTTTTTGCCTCTTTTGAGGCCTTCTATCTGGATGCCAACTATTACAAGAGAAAAGACAATAAAATTCAGGCTAACAAGGTTTATCTTTTCATGGGTATGACCAACCAGTGGATAGATCTAGATGATTCCTACATCATTCCAATCCATAGATTGGAGGCTACAACCTTGGACATGGGACAATGCTTTGTTGTTTCTGGAATGAGGAAGGAACACATTCCCATGTCTAACCAGTTCCAGAAGATCACATCATGCTCCTACATGAATCAAGATCAGGTGATCCCAGATCCTCCTACTCCCATAAGATATTGGGATGTTTTTGCCATGGAAACAACAATAGGTCATACTTTATTGTTCCACCGGGCTGGGATAAACTGGCTTAATCTGATGTTCCACTATTGATTTGATATCATCTAGTGTGGCCCCTTGGGGTGAAGACCAGATTCGATTGGGTCAATGGACTTCATTTCTATGGTTTCAGTAGCACGGGAGTCCCTCGATGCAGTGTCCACTGCCGCTCAAGCTGGTACTAGCCTCCCATTGGGATTTGTCAACTCATAGGAAACTCCCCCTGAGGATCCCTCATCTATAAAGGAAGAAGGGGATTTAGAGGATTCTCCTCCCTGCCTTTGAAGAGGGCGTCTCTACTCCAGTCGATGAATTGTTAAAGGTAAAACTCGGTAGCGTGGTGGACCCAAAACACACATTGATCAATGATGCCATGCCACTCGAGGAGAAACCGTAGTATGTGGACTTCCTTAAACAACACTGTGATGTATTCTCCTGGAGTTATAATGAGATTCCCGAACTAGATCCTCAGGTAGCCGTCCACCACCTTGATCTCCCGGCAAATCATCATAAGTTCAAGCAGCCTCCCAGAAAGATGCACCCTTCTCATGGTGCCAAGGTTGAGGCAGAAGTTAATCAGCTCATCAGTTCAAATTTCATTAAGGAGGTACTGTACCCCAAATGTCTAGCCAATATTGTTCCATCTAGGAAGAATAATGGAAAGATCAGAGTCTACATCGATTACCGAGATCTCAACCGTCATTGTCTAAAGTATGATTTCCCCCTTCCTATTATGGAATTGATGATCGATGCTACAACTAGGTTCCCAACCTTCTATTTCATGGATGGGTACTCTGGCCATAACCATATCTGAATGGCTCCCAGATTCCATGGCCTTTAGGGAACCACAAGGTACTTTCTGTTACCATGTCATGCCCTTCAGTTTAATGAATGCAGCAGCCACTTATCAATGAGCTATGCATCACATACTTTTTCTGATCCTTGGGACATTTGTGGAATTCTATGTGGACAGTCTGGTGGCCAAATGTTTACATTTTTAGGACCATCTCAAAGACCTTCAGAAAGTGTTTGGCTTCCCCCATTCCCTTCACCAAAAGATGAATCTATTGAAGTTAACCTCTAGGGTCACATCTATAAAGTTTCTGGGCTTTATTATCAGATACAGGGGCATCAAGATCAATCTGGAGAAGATCAAGTCCATTAGCCAGATGTATCCCCCAAGAAACTTTCAGAAGCTTCACGGTTTCCAAGGCCACTTAGCCAATATACACAGACTCATCATGAATTTGGCTAGAAAGTGTAATCCCTTTTCTCAGCTCATGAAGAAAGGAATTTTCTACGAATGAGATGCAGAATGTCAGACAACTTTTTAGGAGATCAATCAGTACCTAGTACTTCCTCCAGTTCTAATGCCACCTATTTTAGGAAAGCCACTAGTCCTTTATGTGACCGCCCTAGAACGATCCCTTGGCTCCCTTCTTTCCCAGAAGAACAAGAGGGAACTAAGAACAATCTCTATTATCCCAGCTGCATGTTGCTCCATACGGAGACCAGATATTCCCCTATCGAGAAGAGCTACCTTGCACTGGTATTCACAAGACATAAATTGTGGCATTACCTACAACATCATGAGGTACAACTGATGTCCCAAGTAGATCTGTTGAAGTACATCCTTAACCACCCCATGTTTAAAGGACATCTTGCTTGGTGGACAGTAATAGTTTAGCATTTCGACATCAGGTTTGTCCCCTAAAAGGCTATTAAGGGGAAAGTAGTGACACATTTCCTCACCGCTCATCCAGCTCCTGTGGACCAGTCAATGGACATTGATTTTCCTGATGAGGCGATTCTCTCAGTAGACCAAGCCAATCTATGCTAAAAAATTCACATTGATGGTGCTTCCCAGATCCCCACCGATAGAAGGCTCAATGACCCCAAGGTCAATAGAGTAGGCCTGGGTATTATCTTCATTACCCTAGAATAAGTCATTCTGCTGTATTCATTCTTGTTGTTTAAAGGCTGCACCAACAACGAGGCAGAGTATCAGGCTCTCATTACAGGCCTTGAGATGGCCCTTGAGATTTATATTCCCCACTTGAATGTGAAAGGGGACTCCAAACTAGTCATCTAGAAGATCAATGGTTACTATGTCGTCAGAAATCCAGAGCTTGTACCATTGTTGGAATGAACTCTCCAGCTAATGACTGATTTATCATCTTGCCCTGAAGTCACCCATGTCCCTTAATTCTAGAACGGTCGAGCTAACACCTTGTCTATCCTAGCTACATCACTTGAAGATACCGAACAAGATGATTTTATTATCCATGTGGGACACCAGAAAATCATTGCTCCCATCACACTAGATGAATATGATAGCCTACAGGTGATCCACCTTACCACCGACACCTCCACGTCAGGACCTCCAGGTCCCTCAGATGCAGTGATTGAGGTGAATCATGACTGGAGAACCTCCTTTGCCGAATACCTCCAAAATGGTTATCTCTCAGTAGATCAGGCTGAGCGTGAGCTAATTCGATGTCGCGCGCTACAGTTTACCCTCCAGAGTGGTCCTTGTCACGAGAAGATCCTCTACAAGAAAAGTTTTGATGGAATTATCCTCCATATAATTCAAGGAGTAGTGATTTCTCAAGTCATGAAGAAGTATCCTGTTGGTTCTTACAGGGCTCATAAGACAGGGCCGAAACTACCTCACTAGTTCCAGAGACTGGGGTATTTTTTTCCCTCCATGATCCATGACTGCATCGAGTTTGCCAAAATGTGACATACATTCAAAATTCATGATAACTTTGTACATAGGCCATTGTATCCTCTCCCCAGTACCAATTACACTTGGCCCTTTGCGGTCTGGGGACTCGATGTCGTGGGACCATATCCAACGGCAAAAACTCGCCAATGTAGGTTCATCCTGACCACTAAAAATTTATTCTCTATGTGGGTAGAGGCAGTCCCACTCAAAGAGTTCAAGGATCGTTCAATTGTTGAATTTGTGAGCTCCTACATCAACTACCGATTTGGAGTCTCTCACACTATCCTCAATGACAACAGCACGAACATTTGGGCAGCTGAGCTGATGAAATTGTACGCTAAGTACAACATCCATTCTAACCATACCACTCATTATCATGTAAAAGAGAATGGACTGATTAAGGCATTCAACAAAACCCTTTCTAATATTATATAGAAAATGGTCGGTCAGATCAAAAAAAATTAGGTGAATAGGATCCCCATTGCCCTCTGGTCTTATCAGATGACGACTCATAATTCCACCCAGGTGACACCATATTCCAAAGTGTATGGAACAGAGGCTATCCTATCCATCGAGATTCAATTTCCCTCATTGTGCACAACTATATATGATCAGTAGGCGCCAGATAATGTAGCAGAAATCTATCTGGATGAGTTGGAATAACTCGACAAGAATAGGATTTGTGCCCTACACAATCTAGAAGGCCCTCCAAACATGATAGCTATATCTTTGAATAATAAAATTTTCCTCCACTCCTTCTTTCTAGGAGACTTGGTGTTGTCCCTAAGAACACCAATGATACCTTGAAGGAAACCACCCAAGTTGGAGCCGAAATGGGAAGGACCTTACATTATTCACAAGGTTTACCCTAATGGTGCATACTTTCTGGTTTCCATGGATGGTGAGCATATAACTCCTCCAACCAATTACAAGTTCCTCAAAAAATAATTTTCCTAAGTAATAAGGGTCCTAAATGACCCTAAACTTTCCAGTCTAACATGACCTTAAATTATAAAATGCCCCACATGAAATTAAACGGTATGCCATCATGCATGATGTTAAATTGTTTATTGTCCAACATAACATTAAATAGTATGTCATCCCACATGACGTTAAACTGTATGTGTTCCCACAAAACCTTAAAATGTTATGTCCCACAGGATATTAAACTATGTTTCGTCCTACAAGATGTTAACCCACAGGAACTATGTATGGCTTGTTTCCTATCTCCATGGGATACAAAGGAATGCTCGGGTTCTTCATCTTGAGTCTCGCACCATGTTTCCTCTATAATGATCCCCCTAGATATAGTTCTCATGGAGGATCCCACATGGTGTGATGTAGGATTTTTTGCCCCACTCATTTCTGGATTATGATGATTTCACCATGTGCCCTCCCTCGTTCTTCTCTCCTCCAATGTGATCATTGCACGATGATAAACTGCATGGCCTTTAGAACTACACATGGATAGATTCCCATCCTTATGAGATATGTAGGAATGCCTAGAAATTTCATCCTTAGTCCCAAACCAAAACATTAGGATCTCCCATTGGTTCGAAACATATGTTGTGGTGTAGGCTTTTTTCCCTCATTCATGATGAGTTCACCATGACCGTACCATGTGTCCCTCCCACTTGATGATCTCCACCTCTTCCACCATCCTACTTGACACACTCCCTATACTTGGGACTCCATTATCTTTCACACCTGAAGGTACCCCAATATGGAATGGATTCTCAGCCCAAAGGATCTCATACCATTACAGGCCAACGTTCAAGAGGGTTTCAAACAAAAAATTGATACAAGTCCCCAGTTTCAAATATGGTCAGCAGTTGACGCTCATTTGTTGTTCCCATTTCAGGTCACATGATATGGATGATGTGTGTCAAGTCTAGTCAATGACTATCCTTTGTCGTTGTCACCACCTCCATATGTCTCAAACATTGAGTGTAGTGGTTCATTCTACTTTTTTGTCTCTTCAATCTTCAGTCTGCATCGGGCAGGAGTGTGATTCTAGCTATCAGACCATTATGTGATGGGGAGATCCAAGTACTACTCCATGTTTCCCACATCAAGAATTGGTCAAGTGGGCTTAGGAGCTATGATAAGGTAGTTCCTGAATGAGAGGTCATATGGCTACAGTTGTCCGGGACTCCTAGCCTCAAGTCCCTCCACCCTTTTGGCTCCCTAGTCCAAGTTCTCATTTAGGATTGTCTAGTGTGGAATGGAATCATATTCTCGTTCATGTTGGAATATTTTGAGATGCCACACATATCCCTTTGAGACATCCCTCCTTAATTTATCATCCTTTCCATGAGCCCATGCCCCTCCATACTTATGACCCCATAATTTGGTTTTCCATAATCTTATATATCAAAAAGGACCCCTGAACAGCATAGATTCTTGGACCAAGGGATATCCTACGAATTCGGGACAACATCCTCTAGGACCTCAAATGAAAAATTCATACAAGTCCTGTGTTGTGAATATGGTCAACGGTCAACGCTCAATTCTCTGCCCCCAAATCCTAGTCACAAAAAATGGATACTATGTTGCGAACATGGTAAACAGTTATTCTCTATCATCATTGTCACTTTGTTTTTTTCCATAGGCATAGTTAGTCTCCCTCTTTCCTCATATGTTCCATGCATATGACATTAAACTAGGCATCTATGATTCGGGCCCTACGACTTTAAACTAAGAGCACCATCATCCTTACCGAAAGATGTTAAGCTATGAATTGATTGGGACTTCCCATTTCAGGCCCCTCAACCTCTTTGACCCCATGTAATGAGTGTTTATTTAGGATTGTATGATGCAGTATGAGTTTATTTCCTCATTCACCTTAGGATACTCAACATTCCATACACATTCCTCGTTGGGGTACCTTGCCCCTATTATCGTTCTTGTTTCATGATGATAAACAACACAACATCCTTCTATAGAACTATGTGTGGCTTGATTCCCATCCTTATGAGATATGTAGGACTGCCTGAACACCTAGTCATCGTGTCTTGTCCCAACCCATAGAAACCTCCTTCTCATTTTGGCCCCTTGGCCTGAGTCCTTCTAGGGGAGGGGTACGCGGTGTGGTATGGGCTTGTGTCCCCATTCACGTCGGGTTTGTAACAACCATGCCACATACATATCTCTTCTAAGTTCCATTATCTCTCATTCCCTACCCTCATATTTTTGAGTCATATGCTCTTAATTTGGGTCCCTCGACTCTCTTTGGTGATTCTCCAATGTGCCCAGGAGTACTCTAGTTCAAAATCTGGAGTGTCAGATTCTACCCAAATATGCTTTCACCTATTTTTTAGGGTGTTTGTTCCCCTTCATTTAGGATTTCATTATCTTTCACATATTAAGGGACCCCCAAATGGCATGGATGCTCAGCCCAAGGGATGTCCTACCACTACGGGCCAACATCCTCGAGGGTTTTGAACAACAAGTTGATACAAGTCTTGTGTTGTGAATATAGTCAGCAGTTGATGCTAATTTGTTGTTCCCATTTCAGGTTACACGATATGGATGTTGTGTTTCAAAAATGGTCAACAGTTATCCTCCATAGTCATGCAAAACCCATAAATCCTTAAATTTTTGTTGCATGATTCACATCATTCTCCACCCCACCATGTTGAAGTGGAATTTTGACACTCTTGGTACTATCCCTTAGTGAGTATTTTCACGTTAGGAGGAAGAAGCCATGGTAAGGCATCATTTGGGGCTCCGCACTGACATCCCCTTTATGTATATCCCATGTGTTTCAAAAACCTCTTCCACCCTTGTTTCCCACAGCGATTTTGAATCTTGTGGGCTTAAAGATCAGATTGAGATCTATGCTCTCCTAGAAGAGTTTCGCTTCTTCTTGGTGTGAGATCTAAGACCTTAAAATAATATCTTATAATAATTCATCTCCTTAGAACTAAATATATCTTTATTCCCATAGTCATGGTATACATAGTAATGATTGGGAATCTAGTCTTCGGTACGAACTCAGATTTCACTAATTATCACTTTTGTTCAGCCTTTTAGGCCCCGACTCTTATAGGATTGTGTGGTGTGGTGTTTGTGGGATTATGTTGTCATTCACATCGGGTTTGTAAGAGATACCCCACATACTTACCTTTAGAGAGATATTATCTTCTTTCCCATATTATATAACCTTTTATGTCCCCTTGGTCCATGGTTTCTTTCCTAGAATTGTGCGTTGTGTGATGTGGACCTCATCCTCATTCACATCGGGTATGCTTTATCACGCCATGCACATCCCCTTTTGAACCTCATTTCTCATACATATGTCTGAACCATATGACTCCACACTTTGCTTCCTTGTCCTAAATGACTTTAAACTATTTCATCTGTACTTCACGATGTTAAAATGCATGGTTGGTCCTACCACATGACCTTAAACTATGGCATTATCATCTTGGCGGCACAACGAAAAATGGAACTACATCGTGGTGCCCTCATTCGAGAGGACATCATGTTTAGTATTGGTAACCCACCACACATTTGTTAACGCATGTATATGGATTGATTCCTGTGGAGATTCCATGACTCTCCAGACTAGGCCCATCACTTAAAAAACACACATTCATCCAAAAGGAAAAACATGATCTATCAAATTTCTCTTCTTTTCATGTGGAGGCTAGACCCACATGAACTTATTATCCCAAGAACTAATATGTTACCATTCCACTTTAATAACAACATATGGCTTGATTTCCATTCTCATAGTGTACGTAAGAACACCCAGGAACTATACCTCAGACCCAACCTAACTTTCACTATTGGTCCCTTGTCCTTGAAGTTTCCTAGGGAGCACATTGTGGTGATACAGACTCCTACTATCCTCATTCAAGTTGGATTTAGTAATTACGTTACCACATGTCTCCCTCCATCAGTTCCATCTATGTTATGATCTCTATGACCATAAACTAAGACCACTTTGTGACTTTGTCACAAGACGTTAAATTTCACAACATATTCTAGAACAATGTATGGATTGATTACCATCCTCATGGGATATGTAGGAAAGCCCAAACATTCTGTCTATAGGTCTAGCCCTATGAATCTAAAATCCTTCCCCCCTATTTAGACCCTTGGCCCAAACTATTTTAGGAACATGTGGTGTGGTGAGTACGTCTTGGGTTCTCATTCACATCGGATTTTGCAATAGCCGCACCATGTTCCTTCCTTCCCTTTTTCCAATCTGGTCCGAGTTCTATGACCCTAAACTAAGATCTCCCTAGGGGAACTATGCGTCAGATTTTGCTACTTCACCACCCTACGCACAATCAATTAAATCAAGCTCCCCTTAATGGTCCATCATACTACCTTAAGCTGGAAGTGTTCAACCCCATGAACCTTGTCCTTGGAAAGGGACTCGACTCCCTCTATCTGATACTTCTTATTTTCGTACTTAGGTGCGTTGTAATGAAGAGTAAAAAGAGTGGAATTTTCATGGGGAAATTCCCCCCATTCCATGCCCAAGAATCGTGAGCCTGTTATTTGGATCCCCATCCTCTTCCACATATAAATATACCCCCTTTATAGCCTGGTCGCATGCCACATTGGCTTACCTACCGTCTTGGGACAACATCCCTAAGGACTTCGAGTGACATTTGTGACAGGTCCTGTGTTTCGAACTTGGTCAGTGGTCGACCCTCATTTTTCTATCCCCATTCTAGGCTAATGTGATATGGATAATGTGTTTTGAACACAGTAAAAAGTTATCCCTTATCATCACGCAACCTTCATTGTGGTCCTTATCTTGAGCATCATGATTCACATATTTACATATCCTCATGTTCAAGTGGAATTCCAACATACTCGACTTTACCCCTTTGCGCATCTAGTTGTGTTAAGTAAGTAAGTCAACATTATTGGGACATCATTCACCTAGTGTCCTATCACCCCTAACATGTTCCTTACTATTCTATGAAAGCCCATCACTACTCCTTGTTTCCCACATCGAGCATGACTCACGTGGGCTTAGTAGTTTTGGAAGGACGAGTACTAGCGCAATCATACCACACATGCCTTTCATCGTCCCACATGATGTTAAATTGTTCTCTCAGAACTACATGCGGCCTGATTCCCATCCTAATGGGGAACGTAGGAACATCCAAGAACCTTGCCTCAGGCCGAGCCTAACTTTCACTTTTGGTCCCTTGACCTGAAAAAGCATCCTCTAGGGATATGTGGTTTATTGTGGACTTCTTATGTCCTCATTTACATCTGGTTTATGGCTACCGCATCACGTTCTTCCTTCTTGGGATCTTCCCTTTCACTCCCTATCCTATCATATAACGTTAAACTGTATAATTCCATATATAATCAATGCATGACACTAAACTATGATTCTACCCTGATCACGTTCAGGATCCCCATGTTAATCATGGGAAGAGTTAGTTTCCTCACTAGAGAGGATTCTATCTACCATCGTTGGTCTCTGACCACGTTGTGATTCATGAACTACGTTTATCTTGATTCTCACCCTTATGGGATATATAGTGACACACAGGCATTACGCATCGGGCCCAACCCTAGGGTAATTAATCCTTCTGACCTCTCAGCCCCGATTTTGGTCCAGGAAGTGTGATCATAAAATTGTGTGCAATGCCTTTTTTATATGATGTTAAACTACTCCATTAATCATTTTCATCCATATGATGTAAAACTTCAAGGCATTCTAGGTCCTCTTCGTAGAGTTCCTTTTTCAGAAATAGGTATGATCCTTGATCAGACCGATGAGCCCACCTATTATGTCTTCACCATGGTGGCATAATTTCAAGAGTGTTGGACTCCATTCAAACAACCCATCACTCCACACTCCACACTTTTTGTTCCGTTTATTCAGACCCTCGTCCTTTTTCACCTCTAAAATAACCCCCTAACATTATGGATGCTTGGACTATGGCTCACCTACTATCCTGGGCCAATTTTCTGGAAGACTAATGGGTATCATTTTGAGTCAGGCCCCAATGTTTCGAACAAGGTCAATGGTTGACCCTCATTATTTATCTCCATTTCATGATAACATAATAAGGATACTATGTTTCAAACGTAGTCAATATTTATCCTTAATTTTCACGCCTCCCCCATAGTGTTTTGAATCTTGAGTATCGTGATTTACACTTCCCACTCCCCTATGTTTGTATTAATTCTAACGCCCCTGGTGTTACCCCACTCGTGCACTAGAGAACATTGGGAAAATGGAAAGTCAATTGTTTTGAGATCTTAATTCTCCAGTCATGACTCTCCCTTTCTTCCCAAAAATCCGTATTGGTTGTTCAAACCCCGGATGCCCAAATCTTGGTTTTCACTCTTATATTCGGATGGAATAGCAAGGCGGTCGTCCCTTGTTTCTCGCATCAAGACCGACCCAACTGAGCTTAGAAACTGATCGATGGATGTTCCCTGAATGTAACAAAAATTCAATAGACCCAAAATTAATAACAGAACTCATGAATACATCTAGCATAAATAATCAAAGCATGAAAGTACATTCAAAAGATACAAGCATCACAGTACCTGAGAATCAACCCCTCTCGTGGATGGTTTGACCCCATCAAAATAGAGTTGTAGTGATGCCACCCTCTGGCTTGTGGAATCCAAGATTCACTGTCATTTTTTATTTCCCTCTCCTCCTCGACAGCAATGGGGCACAGTTCATCCGCTGCAATCTGGGACAACTCTTTGTCGCTCCAAATAATATCCATCACTACAGTGGCTTGCTTCATCTGCTCCTTTGTTTTTTCCAGCTATACCTTCACCCAAGATATGATCTTTGATTGCATGGTGAGGGAATTGGAATGCTCATATACCCAGATGTGCAGCCACTAAATCTCATTTTCAGCCTCTTAGAGCCTCTTTATGTTCACCACTTTTCTTTGATTCCAACCCACACCAAGGCCTCAGTCATATTACTGAATCTTCTCTACCCTGAGATCTCGGACGAGCTTGTAGGGATGATGGGAATCAAATCCCCCAATGTACAGTTCATGCTACCGAGACTGAAGCCTCCCCATCTGGTCTATCCATTCTCCTTGAGGGGTTTCATTGATGATGCAATTTTTCAACTTCCATGACTGGCGATGGACAGTTTTTCTATCCTCTTCATCTGAGGTCATCTCATCCTGGTCTGATAGGTCAGTGGGCTCATACATGGGGAACACCCCCAAGAACTCATCCGCATGGTCTGCATATGGAGTCTGATCATGTAAGAAAGGACTTGTGCTATCTGATTGATCTTTATCATTAGATAATACCTCAATGATCTTGAGATCAATCCTGATAACAGTCCCACCAGTTATCAGGAGTAACTTAGCTTGGTTAGTTTGGACATCTGATTCTACAACCACCATCATTCCCCTAGGAAAGGCACTTCTTAAAGTTCCAACCCACCATTCCAAGGCTTCCCATGCCATTTGATGAACTTTGAAAACCAAGAAGTGCACAGATGTTAGTTAACCTAATCAATGGGTGGTAGACATGAATTATGTACAGGAGACTTACATGGATCAAATTTTTGGTCTCTCTCCTCGTTTTTTCCATCATGACTCTAAGGCGTGGTCCTCCATATATTTTTGGGAAGTATTAAATGTCTGGAGAAACCTCCTTGTTTGTCCTAGCCCCGTTGGATGTAGTAATCACCATAATTGCAGCCGTAGATCCTGAACGCCCCACATTCGCATCTACTATATGGTGGGAACGGGTTCTGCATATGAGGACATCCTGCACAATTCAAATATTCATGAGGGGTCCAAAGTAACCTAGAAGTGGATCCCGGGGAGAGGGATTAGGGTTTTACCTCAAGAGCCTCTACACACTCTTTGAGTCCTGGGTCTGAATCGCCAACTTCAACCTCCTCTAAAGGACTACCTCTACTGGCCTCCTCCCCCAAGGAGGATTCATCCAATTCTTCATATAGAGGGAAAAACTCCCTTAGTTCAACAGTCAACAAATGTGGAAGGTTCATACGATCAAGAAACACCTTTACCCAATCTTTCAATGGATGCAGAGCACCCCGATAGTGCAAGAAAACCTCCAACTCATACAGGTATTACTCTACCTCCACTTGGGAGACATCAAATCCATCCCTGACAGGGTCGATCACTGACAAATCCATACCGTGATGGTTTAGGTGTTGCCACATCTTGGATGGGTTGAAAAATTTCTAGTTGAGATCCCAGATGTCCCAAGATTCTGGGAAGACAACGTTCTCTGGCATGTCTATATGGCGTAACAACTTCCCTGGAGCCTGGGTGGATATCCTGCAGAATCCCCTTGGTGGACTCACCTCCATATGACACTGCTCCTCTAGGACTGCCAGGTCTGCTCCTGCTACGAGATCCACTACTACCTCCCCTTTGACCGGTGTGGGCCTCACCACCACTACAGCTCCTCCACTATGAGATGTCCTCACTGCCTTTCTGCCTCGGCCTTGAGGTTGGGGAGGTACCCCATCGCTGGCCTGAATGGTTGTCTGCTTCAGCATATCCCTGGTGTAGGTTTCCTCCTACCTCTTGGTGTACTCTTTCACCAACCTAAATATGTCCATGGGCAGAGGCAACTCATTCTGCATCTTCCAATCCTCCCGTGTCAACATGGGACACATCTGCCTCTTTACGCATAGGTGATCCTCATAGCACACCCCCCAAATAGACCCACGAGTTCGACTGCTACATACACCAAAATTTCCTCGCATATCGATGTGGGGTGTACGGATAACAGAGGGACTCACGGTCCACCTAAACAACCAGGAATCCACCTCGAAAGTCTAGGAGGTCAGAGCGATGCTCTTCCGTTCCCTAGCCATCATCAGTGAACATGCCCATTGGCAACAAGAACTAGTGAAAATTGAACTCGTATGCCTTACAGACCCAGTTCTGTACTGCCTACACACTCTGCTTGGCAAGAAATCTCCCCAAAAAATTCATAATGGATGGAAGGAAGTTCGATCCTTGAGGGGAGATGGGATTTGGATACACATAGATACCCCTGACATGCACCTCTATCCACCTGTACAGGAGGTGAAATGGCCCTTATATCCTCTGTGGTTTCTTCCCCTCAATGATATGCCACAACATCTTGTACATTATGTAAAGCATCAGGATCCCAAGGTTGACCCATCCTCATATCAAAAACATGGACACCATGATAAACGTGCTCGGTCGCTCGTCCATGTTCGTATCTCTCACTGGTAGGATCCAACTGCAGATGAGCACTATAATGAATGCATCCAACATGACTACCAGTTGCTTCTCAATGTTGACCCTGAATCCCTAGGTTTCCTACTAGCTATCCTCCAAGAGCCACCAGCATGAGTTCTCCTTGGCCTGTTGAGTCCCCTTCGGGAAATTCTGAGTCCTTACAAGGAACTGCCTATTTTCTAGGAAGTTCAAGAATTGCTTGAACCACCATTTGAAATGGACATCCCTCATCGAATGCTTGTCCTCTCCCAGCACTAGGTACATCAACGACATCCCCAGCAGTGACACCTACTCTGGATCCTTCCATGCACCCATAACATGTAGGAACTCATCATACATCACACCCAGTATTGGAACCCCTGAGATTTTACGTAGGTCCCATAGATTGCTGTCCACCTCTCCATGGTGAAAATATAAGGTATTGTTCCTTGACGATGATCCAATCAGAAACTCAGGAATCAACTGATTCAGATAATAGATAAGAAATTGGGAGGCCCAAGATAGCTCATAAAGTCCCACTCACTTGAAATCTACCGCAAACTCTTTGCATGAGGCACCTACCCAATAGTCCTAGGCCCAATCATCTATAAAGTTTCCGCCCTAGCATAGATCCCACACGTCAGACCACCCCTTCTTCAGGTTCCTCAGGGCTGCCTTCAAGATAGTATAGTATAGCTGGTGATATTTCTATGGCTACAGCACCGTCCAGTCAATGTTTTTCACATGATTGTATAGATAGTCAGTGATGACAGGAATGAAGTCCTCTCAGGCATGGACATCAACCGCCCTAAACAATTTGCGTTGGAATGACATGATCCTAAACCAATAGGCTAGCTTTTCCCGATTTGCTTCAGGGATGAGGATGTCATCCCTCAGGCTGAAGCTGTATAGAGGAAGCCTCCTACACAGTGAATAGTCCTTTTGACTCTTTAACAACAACTCCACTAGGGAATTATGGTAATAATGGGTTCACACAAACTCCCATATTCCCGAGCTATCTTCCATTTCCTTCCTCCATGCAGTATCCCCAAGGACCACCTGGAAACCTCCTGGTGAGCCATTCAGTCTTCAAAATTTGGGCATTTTAGGTTATATTTCTCAAACCCCATCCGCAAAGCTCATTCACAGAGCTTGATCCCAATAAATAAATCATGAATCTCTATCCCAACCTTCAGGCGCAAGATGCAAAGTGAACCACCATGGAGCCAATGGCTCGCTGTGTGCCACAAAGTAGGAAGCTCGATTCCCAAAGGTCAATCGAGGAGTACACGGAGCTTCGCGAGTTGAGAGTGCTAAGTGCCAAAACATGGAGGTGAGAATGGAAAAAATAGATGCCATCCTCCCCTATTTCTAGGCGATGACATCTTGTGCTTCGCGGCATGCCCAACTGCAGAGAGCATCGTGATTCTCTTAGCCCGTGTGTTTCCCCTCCGCCTCACGAGCCCCCTTTGTGAGCTCTCTTCGCGATTGGCCCAAAGATTAACCCTCATACCTTGACCCTTGCTTTCTCCTCGGCTCTAAGTATGAGGGGGAAGTTGATGGAACCAAAATTTGGGTAGAGGAAGAACTAATGGACATCCTTTGGGGTGGGATCGCGAAGCCTATTCATGGATCCCCGACACACCGCGGCCAATGCGAAGCTCCCCTATTTGTGAAACCACCAGAAAGGAAGTAGGTATGAGGCTCTATGAACCCATTTAACATTGGTTAAACCACCACATAGCAAGGAGGTGGGAGGATCAGCAAACCGGTTTAACTTTTGTGAAGCCTCCGTAGAGCAAGGTGGTGAGATGCTCCGCGAACCAGTTTGACATTTGTGAATCCACCGTGGAGCAAGGAGACAGGAGGCTCCACAAACCGGTTTGAAATTTGCGAAGCTACCATGAAAAAATGAGGCTGTAAAATATGTGGTTATGACAAAATTCCACATTTCTTCATTCCAAGAGAGCTCTGCTTCACGGCGCCTCTTTCCTAAAAATATCGGGCTCCCCTCGAGCCCAAAGGATGGATCCTTCAACCTTTCACCTTCTTAACTCTCAAATTGTAAAGAAAAGTTTTCTCTATGAACCATGAGCTCTTCAAGGAACTTTAGCATCGTGAAGTGCCTTTCCCTTTCATTGAATTCAACCCCTATTCAAAGAGGAATGACCTTCCTAGAGCCCATGGGCCTTCCTGAAGGAAGGGGATCCCCATGGGGACTCGGGTCTTCATAGAGAACTAATGCTTCATGAAGGAACCTCCATTCACATGTAACCCACATGCTAAGGCAGGTTCACTATGCTTCGTGAAGCACATTTATTCACAATTCTATGCTTCACAGGGAACCCTTTCTTCAAGAAGCACTGCTCTAAGAATTCCTTTCCACTTTGTGAAGCACCTTCCATATGCACCTATGCCCTATTCCTAGGATAGGCCACTTCACTTCATAAAGCATACCCCTTCATGAAGCCCCTCCACTACATAGAGCACCATAGCTTCATGAGGCTTCTAACTATGAACACCTTTTCTCCGCAACTCCTCTTCCCGTGTGACCATCCAGGTTTGCACGAAGTTATTTCAAAGTCCCTTGGGCGGTTCTTCTCATTACGTTGCTTAGCCTTATGCTTCTTTGCATTGGCACGCTAATGGCTATTGATTCTTCATATAACCATGATAACGTGGGCCCCACAATGGATCACTCCATAACACCCCCTTCAAACGACATTGCTGATGCCTTTCCTTCCCCAAGGGTAGGAGTGAATAAGTTCTGTAAGTCCAAGGGGTGTGGAGTGAACCCACCACGTCTGAGCTTAAGGACATTAAACTTCCAAGAACCATCATCCTCAGCACATGACGTTAAACTTTGACCACACCCCACACACTCAATGTGGGGCACCCCATCTTTGACATTCTCTACACTCTCTCTTGTCCATGGGAGTGAGATCTTACTCACATGGAATGATATCCTCTCTGCTAGAGTGGTGTCTGTCCATGGGGAAAGGGAAACCACCTTCGTGTAAGCCCCTAGCCTTTATTGCCAGATGCAACATTCCTTCTCCTCCTATATTCTTCCATTCTAAATACCAGAGGGGTGTGGGCACCAGTACCTTCATCATCTCATCCTTCTCCCTCTAGGCTTTGTTGCCACTGGGCCTCCATCTTGGAGTAAGTACCAATCTCCATCTCCCTGGGTTACAGACCGGGCATAAGCCCCTATTTCCATTATAGGCAACTAACCATGTGTAAGCCCACCTCAACTTCCCACAGAAGCAACTTTTGCAATGCGATCATCCAGTCTTTGTGCCTCTTGTTTCTCACATTGATCATGACGTCGGCTTATAGAAAGCATTGGCCATGTCATCCTCTTTAGGAAGCCTAAAGTGTATGCCCCAAACATCATCTCGAACTATGGGGACATTGATACCTACCAGGGAATGGTAAATAGGAAGTGATATAGAAAATATTTTCAATTAAATTTACATTGAATTTAATTGTTTTAAACCCAAAAAATTGTTTCCTTAAGATGAATTGCTTCATTTTTATGATATTGGTGTTATTTTGAGATGAACAGTAAAAATGGGCCATTTTGGGAATTTAATAGTTTTAAATTATTTATATAGATTGGTCATAAAATTATCTACACTAATCTAAATTGAAAAAGTCTTTATTTTACAAATTCTACACATCCAGGGCTTCATTCACTAATTTTTGACTAATTGCTGAATCGACCATATGGAAGCTCCAATGAATCTCACAAGATGGATCAAGAAAACTGTTTTCCATTCTGCCTAATTTTCATATGGGCTCCATAACTCATTCATGGTGGGATCAAATGTTGTGATATTCGGTGGGTGGATGCGCAAGGAGTTTTGGAACATATTTAATGAAGTAATTACCGCATGAATTGGACTTTTAAGAAGCCATTAAATCACCATAATATAGAGGTTTGTGATTTTGAGAGTCTGACTAGACAGAATAAATACTCAAAGTAAAATGGCCATAACTCTCGGAATAATGTCCAAGGCCACTATGATTTTTAGGGGACATGACCAAGATAATTATGAACAAATTCTAGAATGTCTCAACATGTACAAATGTCATTTAATAGGGACACAACGTGTCAACATCCAGAGGAAAAAATCTGGCTATAAAAGGAGTAGAGCTCCACCCTCTCAAGGCATCCCATTATCCATCCCATTCCTTCCGGGACACCAAGAAGGAGAACTTTTCGGCTTTCTCTTTTATTTTTTTTCTTTTTAATAGTTCTGTAATGAGTTCTTCTTCCTTATTCATCTCAATTACCCTTACAATGGTTGGGTAAATGTTTGGAGTGAATGGGGTAGGGTCGGTTTTCTACATTGTAATGCTTGAGTTCTTGGATGCAATTGAATAAATTTCTTTCTTCTTCAAAGTTGTTTTCAATTTCTCATAGAATATTTTATTATCAAGTGTGATCATTCTTGAATATTAATTCCGTTATTGATTTTTGACTTGGTAAAATAATCATAATCTCCCTCCACTAATTTATGGTTTATATATAATGGAATAAACTAGGAATTAGTGGTGAAGTACTCGACGATCGTTAGTATGTGTAAAAGGTGTTGTGAATGTTCTTGATTGTTTGGGATAAAAACCCCAATCAGGTATTGCCCATTTCAATTAAGGATATTCAATACAACTATTTTACACATGGAAGGAGAGTTGAACAAACTGAGATCTTGGTCAGGTTTTCTCTCATAATAATAATTTCACCAAGGAAGTGATAGGAAACAGTTGTGGAAACTCACTTTAATCAACTATAAAGAAGAGGATTGAATTAAATTGAACAATGATAGCATTAAAATTAGTAAACTGACCCCAACCTAATCACCCTTTTTAAGATCATAGTTTTTCAATCATTTTAATTTCAAATTTCATTTCAAAAACACAACATTTTTACACTTGTTTTAAATTGAAAACCGATTTTGTGTGCACTCCTCTTCGGGAGACATCCAAGGTCAACCACATTAATATATTTTAACTTTGGAAATAATTGTTTTTCCACGCCCTATGACAGGCGTGCGTCAAACTTGGCGTCGTATCTAGGGAGATAGTGTCACAATCAAATTGTAAATATTTGAAACTTTTCAAATTAAAAAAAACAAAAAAAAAATACTCGCCCTGTTGTTTTCAAATGACCATTTTTTAAATTCATGGAACAATTACCCAAAGATAAATGAACCAATTATTGACTCAACCTTTTCGGTCGATGATGGGGTTTCTTCTATTTCTAGACAGGTGAGGTTTTTTTGGAAAACAAATAATGATGAGAAAATATTCAAATAATTCATGGATGGACTAAGGGAGGACATGAATGAAGATTTTTTTGAAGCGATGGCCCAAAAGATTACTGAGTTCTCCCAATACTTTCTAGAATTTTATGAAGTTTACAAGGTACAAGAAGACCCCCCATTATTCATCCCTGATTTTTCTATGGAGATCCAAGATATAGTGGAGACTAACTACCTGCCTCTACCTAGTACTACTCATCTCCAAGAGGTGTTTTCCATTGAAGAAGAGATAGATTATGAACAAACTCAGGGATATAATATTTTCATGAACTCATTATCTTTTGATATTGTTGAAACTAAATTTAGTATTAACTCCCCTGGTTTTAATTTTTCAGAATCATCCAATACATTTTTTCCTTGGTGGATAATTATAAAAAAGAAGATGAACCTAAAGAGGATCAACTGGAGCTCCCCAAACATGTTGATCATTTATTAGAGGGATATCAAGAGGTGATCAAGGTGGATTTTCACGAAGAGATCAATTTCCAAGATTAATTACATGAAAGGGAAGATTTCTCTATTAATTTTTCATGTTTTAATCTTATTCAAGTTGAATTATTTTCTGATTTCTCTTTCTCATAAATTTATGATATGACACAAATGGAAGAGACCTTGGATGTTGAAGAAGAGACTACCCATGTGGTGGTGATTAAAGAAGAAGAGTTGGACAAGCATGTGGCGGTGTGACTACCTCCTCAACAACAATTTACATACCATATAGAGGGGGACACCATGAAAGTCAATAGGGATCACCCCTCTATTCTATTCCCGCTCACTATTGAACTCAAATTTTATCTTTTTTATTTATTGAGGGTTAGGAAGTATCTTATCTAATTTGGGGTTCTCTACATGAACTTTTTACTCATGGAAATTGGAAAAATTCACATGTGGTGGTTCATCTCAAATAAACCACACCCACCATCAGATTGGGGATAACCGATTAGAACTGCCCCTCTAGAGGCAGTCAAATCCCAGGGCCCACATGCGGGATTAAACAAAGTTTTACCCTTCTATTCTCATCCTATTTCAATTTCATTTATTTCAATAAATATCTTATGTTTTCTTTTGTTCTTTTATTTTTAGGTTTTTAGAGTGCAACACTTAGGATTTTATCTCAATGTTGCACTGTGAATAAATCAGGTTGTACCTCTCCTTCACACTTTCTATATGTTGTGATTAATTTTAAAATTGGATTACATGTTAAATAAACTTGAATTAATTGAGGAAACTGCATCATTTATGTGTGGGGTAGGGAACCATTGTAGTTTTAAATTTTCATTTTGTGTTTGTTTTTCAAAAAAAAATAAATAAAAATTAATTTTTTATTGTGTTTTCATATTTTTGTGTGTTTATTTTTTAGTTTTTTGTGTGTTTTTGAATCTTTTGATATAAAATGATTATCATTCCCATTTTTGAAACCGATTTAAATGAGTGAACTAATCTATTCCATGAAACTGAGCATAAATGAATGCTGAAATGACTTTGTTTCGAGTTAAAATCTTTTGGAATTTCATGAAAAGTACATTGATTTTTGAAACCCATGACATATTTCACTATCTATATCTTTGAAATCAATTTCCTGTGAGGCTTCTGAACCATTTTTTCATATTCTTTTCAATCACCTCATTTCTTGAGAAAACTATACCATGCTTTCTTTAACCAAAATTTGATTTATTCCTTTCAAAACTTGAGGGTTTGGGGTACGTGTGTATTAAATGATTGAGGAATTTATTTGGTTTTAAGCCACCTTTTTAAAATAATCCTTTTCATTATGGACCACCTTTACATTTATCCTTCATTGTAGCCCCTAGTAGACATGAATTTCCTATTAGGTTAGCCACATTACAAACCAATTTTCCTTATCCTACCTGCTCTTGAAATAAAATTGCATGATCTAGTTGAACATAAGTGTGGGGGAAGATGTCTTGTGGTGTACTACGTCATTTGGTGATACTTTGGGTGGAAAATAAATTGTAGAAGATATGTGTGTGATGCTGAAAAATTATTTTTTTGAAAGATGTGCCTTTTCTGGAGCTTTCATGATAATAGAAGTTGTTCCTTTCTTGAGCTTCCAATGTAAAAAAAAGCTGGGCCTTTCTGGATCTTTCAGAAAAAAGCATGTTTGAAAAGATTGAATTTTTTTCTGCTGAAATCTTGAGCTGATTGAATGATGATGGAGCCTATTTTCTACAAATGGGAAGAGAAGGAGACCATATTTGAGTGAAAATTAGAATCTTGCAATTTTTCTTCAATAAGATCCAAGCCCTCCTTTTTCGGACATAGAATTTTTAACATCTAAATCCTACCAACCCAAAGCCATAGAATAACCCAGAAATGTCCTTATGAAAAACACATGTCCTTGACTCATATCGGGTGGAGAAGTATGAATTTATCAATCCTATGGTGACTCTTGTGTGAGTTTGGATGAGAAAATCCTTCTTCAGCATTTACATTTGTGAGATGATAGAAAATTCATGTGAGGTAGGTGTTTTGTGTGCATGGGATAACAAATGAAGTTTAAATATATTAAAATATAAAATGGAAAACTTGAAATAATTGTATTTTATTAGGATTAATATTTTTTTCTTAGTATGGATTTGGTTGATCTCATTGGTATGGGTTTTGGATTTGATTTGACTTGATTTTGATGTTTACTTGTCCAGGAGTCCAAGTGCTAGTGTGGGGGAATTGATAGAGAAAATATTTTCAATTAAATTTACATTGAATTTAATTGTTTTAAAACCAAAAAATTGTTACTCAAAGATCAATTTATTTATTTTTATGATATTGGGGTTATTTTGAGCTGAATAGTAAAAATGGGCCATTTCTGATTTTGACCAGGTTTAAATTATTTCTGTAGATTGGTCATAACATTATCTACACTAATCCAAATTGAAAAATTCTTTCTTTGAAAGATTCTAAACGTCTAGGGTTTCATTGGATATTATTGGACCAATTGATGAATCGACCATATAGAAGCTCCAAAGAAGCTTACAATTTGGATCAAGAAAATTGTTTGCAGTTCTCACTAGTTTTGGTATAGGCTCTATAACTCATTCATGGTGGGCCCCAATGTAGTGATATTCGGTGGGTGGACGCGCAAGGAGTTTTTAAGAATCCTTAATGAAGGATTGACCGTGTAAATTGGATTTTTAAAGGGACATTAGATCACCCTAATTTAGAGGTTTGTGATTTGGAGAGTCTGATTGGACAGAATAAATGCTCAGAGTAAAATGGCCATAACTCTCGAAATACATGTTGAACTCCGCTAAGCTTTTTCGGGGACACGACCGAGACAATTATGAACAACATTCAATAAGGTCTCAACACGTAAAAATGTCATTTGATGGGGCCACAACGCATCAACAACTAGGGAACAAATTCTGGATATAAAAGGAGGAGAGCTCCACCCTCTCAAGGCATCCCATTCTCCATCCCATTCCTTCCGGGACACCAAGAAGGAGAACTTTTCAGCTTTCTCTTTTATTTCTTCTCTATTTCATAGTTTTGTAATGCCTTATTCTTCCCCATTCACCTCGATTACTCTTACCTTGGTGGGGAAACCTTTTGGAGTGATTGGGGAAGGGTTGGTTTTCTACATTGTAATGATTGAGTTCTTGGACGCAATTGAATAAATTTATTTCCTCTTAAAAGTTGTTTTCAATTTCTTATAGTGGATTTTATTATCAAGTGTGATCATTCTTGAATATTAATTCCGTTATTTATTTTTTCCTTTGTAAAATAATTATAATCTACCTCCACTAATTTCTGGTTTATATACGATGAAACAAACCAGGAATTAGTGGTGAAGTACTCAACGATCGTCAGTACGTGTAAATTGTGTAGTGAATGTTCTTGATTGTTTGGGATAAACAAAACCCGATCGGGTATTGCCCATTTCAATTAAGGATATTCAATACAACTATTTTACACATGGAAGAATAGTTGACCAAACCGAGATCTTGGTAAGGTTTTCTCTCAAAATAATAATTTCATCAAGGAAGTGAGAGGAAACGATTGTGGAAACTCACTTTAATAAACTAAGAAGAAGTGGTTTGAATTAAATTGATCAAGTACAACATTACAATTAGGAAACCGACCTTGTCCTAATCAACCTTTTTAATATCATAGTTTTTCAATCATTTTAATTTCATTTTTCATTTCAAAAACACAAAATTATTACCCTCGTTTTAAAGTGACAACACGTTTTGTGTGCACTCCTCTTCGGGAGACATCCTATTTCAACCACATTACAAAATTTTAACTTAGGAAATAATTGTTTTTCACTCCCTATGATATGGGTGAGTCAAACATGGATCCCTTTTTGGGGATGTAGTGCCACAATCAAATTGAAAATATTTTAATCTTATCAAATTTAAAAAAACAAAAAAAAACAGTTGCCATGTTGTTTTCAGATGACTATATCTTTAATTCATGGAACAATTACCCAACGATAAATGAACCAATTATTGACATAACCTTTTCTACCAATGATGGAGTGTCTTCCTATTGCTAGACAGGTGAGGTTATTTTGGAAAACAAATAATGATGAAAAAACATTCAAAGAATTCATAGATGAACTAAGGGAGGACATGAATGCAGATTGTTTTGAAGCGATGGCCTAAAAGCTAACTGAGTTCTCCCAATAATTTCCAGAATTTTATAAAGTTTCCAAGGTCCAAGAAGACCCCCCATTAGTCATCCATGATTTTTCTATAGAGATCCAAGATATAGTGGATACTGACTACCTACCTTTACCTAGTACTACTCAACTCCAAGAGGTGTTTTCCATTGAAGAAGAGATTGATGATGAACTAACTCAGGGAGATAATCTTTTCATGAACTCATTATCTATTGATTTTCTGGAAACTGAATTGAGTATTACCTTCCCTTGTTTTAATTTTTCAGACTAATCCAATACATGTTTTTCCTTGGAGGATGATTATAAAAAAGAAGATGAACCTAAAGAGGATCAACTGGAGCTCCCCAAACTTTTTGATCATTTATTAGAGGGATATCAAGAGGTGATCAAGGTGGATTTTTATGAAGAGATCAATTACCAAGATGTATTACTTTAATGGTAATATTTCTCTATTAATTCTTCATGTTTTAATCTTATTCAAGTTGAATTGTTTTCTAATTTCTCTTTCTCAAAAATTTATGATACGACACAAATGGAAGAGACCTTGGATGTTGAAGAAGAGACTACCCATGTGGGGGTGATTAAAGAACAAGAGTTGGACAAGCATGTGGTGGTGTGACTACCTCCTCAACAACAATTTACATACCATATAGAGGAGGAAACCATGAAATTCAACAGGAAGCACCCCTCTATTCTATTCCCTCTCACTATTGAACTCAAAATTTATCTTTTTTTCTTTCTTGAGGGTTGGGAAGTTTCTTATCTACTTTGGGGATCTCTAAATGAAATGTTTACTCATGTAAATCTGAAAAATTCACATGTGGTGGTTTATCTCAAATAAACCACACCCACCATCGGATTGGGGATAACCGATTAGAACTGCCCCTCTGGAGGCTGTCAAAACCTAGGGCCCACTTGGGGGATTAAACCATGTTTTATCCTTCTATTCTCATCCAATTTATATTTTCATTTATTTGAATATATATCTTATGTTTTCTTTTGTTCCTTTATTTGATGGTTTTCAGAGTGCAACACTTAAGAGGTTAAATCAATGTTGCATTGTGAATAAATCAGGTTGTACCTCTCCTTGACACTTTCTTGATGTTGTGATTCATTTTAAAATTGGATTACATGTTGAATCAACTATAATGAATTGAAGACACTACATCATTTAAGTGTGGGGGAGGGAATCTTTATAGTTTTAAATTTTCATTTTTTGTTTGTTTTTCAAAAAAATTAAAAAAATTAATTTTTAGTGTTTTCAAATTTTTGGGTGTTTATTTTTTAGTTTTTGGTGTGTTTTTTGAACCTTTTTAGCTTAAATGATTATCATTGACATTTTTGAGACCCATGTTAATGAGTGAAATAATCTATTGCATGAAACTGAGCTTAAATGAATGCTGAAATGACTTTGTTTCGAGTTCAAATCTTTTGAAATTTCATGAAAAGTACAATGAATTTTGAAACCCATGCCATATTTCACTGTCTATATCTTTGAAATCACTTTTCTGTGAGGATTATAAACCATTTTTTTCATATTCTTTTCATTCACCTCATTTCTTGAGAGAACCAGACCATGCTTGCTTTAACCATAATATGATTTATTCCTTTCAAAACTTGAGGGTTTGGGGTATGTGTGTTTTAAGTGATTGAGGCATTTATTTGGTTTTAAGCCCCGTTTGTAAAATAATCCTTTTCATTATGGGGAACCTTTACATTTATCCTTCATTGTATCCCCTAGTATCCCTGAATTTCCCGTTAGGTTAGCCACATTATAGACCAATTTTCCCTATCCTACCTACTCTTGAAGTGAAATTGCATGATCTAGTTGAACTTAAGTGTGGAGGAAGATGTCTTGTGGTGTACTACCTAAATTGGTGATAATTTGGGTGGAAAATAAATTGTGGAAGAGATGTGTGTGATGCAGAAAAATTATTTTGTTGAAATCTATGCCTTTTCTGGAGCTTTCATGATAAGAGAAGTTATGCCTTTCTAGAGCTTCCAATGTAAAAAGAAAGTTGTGCCTATCTGGAGGTTTCATGAAAAATCATGTTTAAAAAGATTGAAATTTTTTCTGCTGAAATCTTGAGCTGATTTAATGATGATGGAGCCTATTTTATTCAAATGGGAAGAGAAGGATACCATATTTGAGTGAAAATATGAATCTTCCAATTTTTCTTCAATAAGAGCCAAACCCTCCTTTTTCAGCCTCAGAATTTTTAGCACCTAAATCCTACCAACCAGAAGCCACAAAACAACCCTAAAAAGTCCTCATGAGAAACACATGTCCTTGACTCACATCGGGTGGAGAAGTAGGAATTTATCAAGCCTATGGTGACTCTTGTGTGAGTTTGGATGAGAAAATCCTTGTTCAGTATTTACCTTTGTGAGATGAGATAAAATTCATGTGAGTTAGGTGTTTTGTGTGCATGTGATAAGAAATGAAGTGGAAATATATTAAAAATCTAAAATGGAGAACTTGAAATAATTGGTTTTGATGAGGCATGATATCTTTTTGTTTCTTGTTATGGATTTGATAGATCTCATTGTTATGTGTTTTGGATTTGATTTGATTTGATTTTGATGTTTACTTGTCCAGGAGTCCAAGTGTTAACTGTGAGGGAATTGATTGAGAAAAAATTTTCAATTAAATTTACATTTAATTTAATTGTTTTAAACTCAAAAAAGTGTTACTCTAAGATGAATTGCTTCATTTTTATGATATTGGTGTTATTTTGAGCAGAATAGTAAAAATGGGACATTTTGGATTTTTAACAGATTTAATTTATTTCTGTAGATTATCCATAACATTATCTACACTAATCCAAATTTCAAAATTCTTTCTATGACAGATTTGACACATCCAGGGCTTTATTTACTATTTTGGACCAATTTTTGAATAGAACATATGGAAGCTCCAAAGAATCTCACAATTCGGATCAAGAAAACTCTTTTCAGTTCTGCTTAGTTTTGGTATGGGCTCGATAAATCATTCATGGTGGGACCCAATATTGTTATATTTGGTGGGAGGATGAACAAGGAGTTTTGGATCATCGTTAATAAAGGAATGACTGCATGAATTGGACGTTTAAGGTGTCATTAAATCACCATAATCTGGAGGTTTTTGATTTGGAGAGTCTGACTAGATAGAATAAATTCCCAGAGTAAAATGGCCATAACTCTCGGAATACTTGTCCAAATCCGCTGATCTTTTTAGGGGACACGCCCATGAAAATTATGAACAACATTCAAGAATGCTTCAACGTGTAAAAATTTCATTTAATGGGGCCACAACGCATCAACATCTGGGGGGAAATTATGGCTATAAAAGGGGGAGAGCTCCACCCTCTCAAGGCATCCCATTCTCCATCCCATTCCTTCTGGGACACCAAGAAGGAGAACATTTCGGCTTTCTCTTATATTTATTTTCTTTTTCATAGTTTTTTAATTCCTTCTTATTCACCTTTTATCTCGATTACCCTTACCATGGTGGGGTAAACTTTTGAAGTGATTGGGGGAAGGGTTGGTTTTCTACATTGTAATGCTTGAGTTCTTGGATGCAATTGAATAAATTTTTTTCTTCTTAAAAGTTGTTTTCAATTAATTTTAGAGGATTTTATTTTCAAGTGTGATCGTTATTGAATATTAATTTTGTTATTTATTTTTTACATGGTTAAATAATCATAATCTCCCTCCACTAATTTCTGGTTTATATACGATGGAATAAACCAGGAATTAGTGGTGAAGTACTCGACGATCGTCAGTATGTGTAAAAGGTGTAGTGAATGTTATTGATTTTTTGGGATAAACAAAACCCAATAGGGTATTTCCCATTTCAATTAACGATATTCAATACAACTATTTTACACATGGAAAGAGAGTTGACCAAAGCAAGATCTTTGTAAGGTTTTCTCTCACAATAATAATTTCACCAAGGAAGTGAGAGGAAACGATTGTGGAAACTCACATTAATCAACTAAGAAGAAGAGGTTTGAATTAAATTGAACAAGGATAGCATTAAAATTAGAAAACTGACCCTGACCTAATCACTCTTTTTAATATCATAGTTTTTCAATCATTTTAATTTCAAATTTCATTTAAAAAACACAACATTTTTACCCTCATTTTAATGTGACAACCTATTTTGTGTGCACTCCTCTTCGAGAGACATCCCAGTTCAACAACATTACTATTTATTAACTTAGGAAATAATTTTTTTCCACGCCCTATGACAGGAGTGCATAAAACTTGGCGTCGTTTCTGGGGAGGTAATTCCACAATCAAATTGTAAATATTTGACTATTTGAAAATTAAAAAAAACAAAAAAACACTTTCCATGTTGTTTTCAAATGACTATTTCTTTAATTCATGGAATAATTACCCACTGATAAATGAACCAATTATTGACTCAACCTTTTTTGCCGATGATGGAGTGTCTTCTATTTCTAGATAGGTGAGGTTGTTTTCAAAAACAAATAATGACGAGAAAACATTCAAAGAATTCATAGATGGACTAAGGGAGGACATGAATGAAGATGTTTTTAAGTGATGGCCCGAAAGCTAACTGAGTTCTCCCAATACTTTCCAGAATTTTATGAAGTTTCCAAGGTCCAAGAAGACCACCATTATTAATCCTTTATTTTTATATAGAGATCCAAGATATAGTGGAGACGGACTACCTGCCTCGACCTAGTACTTCTCAACTCCAAGAGGTGCTTTCCATTCAAAAAGAGATTGATGATGAACAAACTCAGGGAGATAATATTTTCATGAATTCATTATCTTTTGATTTTATTGAAACTGAATTGATTATCACCTCCTCTTGTCTTAATTTTTCAGACTCATCAAAAACATGTTTTTCCATGGAGTATGATTATAAAAAATATGATGAACCTAAATAGGATCAACTAGTGCTCCCCAAACATGTTGATCATTTATTAGAGGGATATCAAGAGGTGATCAAGGTGTATTTTCATTAAGAGATCAATTACCAAGATTAATTACTTGAAAAGGAATATTTCTCTATTAATTCTTCATGTTTTAATCTTATTCAAGTTGAATTGTTTTCTGATTTCTCTTTCTCAGAAATTTATGATACGACACAACTGGAAGAGACCTTGGATGCTGAAGAAGATACTACCCATGTGGTGGTTATTAAAGAAGAAGAGTTGTACAAGAATGTGGTGTCACGAATACCTCCTCAACAACAATTTATATATCATATAGAGGAGGACACCATGAAATTCAATAGGGAACACCCCTCTATTCTATTCCCTCTCACTATTGAACTCAATTTTTATCTTTTTTCTTTCTTGAGGGTTGGGAAGTTTCTTATCTACTTTGGGATTCTCTACATGAAATTTTTAATCAAGGAAATCAAGAAAATTCACATGTGGTGGTTCATCTCAAATAAACCACACCCACGTCAGATTGGGGATAACCGATTAGAACTGCCCCTCTGGAGGCAGTCAAAACCTAGGGCCCACTTGGGGGATTAAACCAAGTTTTATCCTTCTATTCTCATCCTATTTATATTTTCATTAATTTCAATAAATATCTTATGTTTTCTTTTATTCTTTTATTTGTAGGTTTTCAGAGTGCAACACTTAGGAGGTTAACTAAATGTTACACTACGAATAAATCAGGTAGTACCTCTCCTTCACACTTTCTTGATGTTGTGATTAATTTTAAAATTGGATTACATGTTAAATAAACTTTAATGCATTGAGGACAATGCATAATTTAAGTGAGGGGTAGGGAACCTTTATAGATTTAAATTTTCATTTTCTGTTTGTTTTTCAAAAAAATTTAAAAAAACTAATTTTTTGTGTTTTCATATTTTTGTGTGTTTATTTTTTAGTTTTTGGTTTGTTTTTGAAACTTTTGAGGTGAAATGATTATCATTACCAATTTTGAAACCCATGTCAATGAGTGAACTAATCTATTCAATGAAATTGAGATTAAATGAATGATGAAATGACATTGTTTTGAGTTTATATATTTTGGAATTTCATGAAAAGTACACTAATTTTTGAAACCCATTCCGAATTTCTCTGTCTATATCTTTGAAATCACTTTCCTATGAGGCTTCTAAACCATTTTTGTCATATTACTTTCATTCACCTCATTTGTTGAGAGAACCAGACCATGCTTCCTTTAACCAGAATTTGATTTATTCCTTTCAAAACTTGAGGGTTTGGGGTACGTGTGTTTTAAATGATTGAGGCATTTATTTGGTTTTAAGCCCCATTTTTAAACACTAATTTTCATTATGAAACACCTTAACATTTATCCGTCATTATAGCCCCTAGTAGCTATGAATTCCCTATTGGGTTAGCCACATTACAAACCAATGTTCCCTATACTACCTTCTCTTGATGTGAAATTGCATGATCTTGTTGAACTTAAGTGTGGGGGAAGATGTCTTGTGGTGTACTACCTCATTTGGTGATACTTTAGGTGGGAAATAAATTTTGGAATAGATGTGAGAGATGCTGAAATTTTATTCTATTGAAAGTTGTGCCTTTTCTGGAGCATTCATGATAAGAGAAGAGTTTCCTTTCTAGAGCTTCCAATGTAAAATGAAAGTTGAGCCTATCTAGAGATTTCAAGAAAAATCATGTTTTAAACTATTGAAATTTTTTCTACTGAAATCTTGAGCTGATTGAATGATGATGGATCCTATTTTATACAAATTGGAAGAGAAGGAGACCATATTTTAGTGAAAAATAGAATCTTTCAATTTTGATTCAATAAGAGCCAAGCCCTCCTTTTTTGGCCTCAGAATTTTTAACATCTAAATCCTACTAACCAGAAGCCACAGAATAACCCTGAAAATTACTCATGATAAACACATGTCCTTGACTCACATCGGGTGGAGAAGTAGGAATTTATCAATCCTATGGTGACTCTTGTGTTTGTTCATATGGGAAAAGCCTTGTTCAACATTTACATTTGTGAGATGAGAGAAAATTCATGTGAGGTAGGTGTTTTGTGTGCATGGGATAATAAATGAAGTGGAAATATATTAAAATTTAAAATGGATAACTTGAAATAATTGTTTTTGATGAGGTAAGATATCTTTTTGTTTCTTAGTGTGGATTTGGTATATCTCATTGGTATGTGTTTTGGATTTAATTTGATTTGATTTTGATGTTTACTTGTCCTGGAGTCCAAGTGCTAAGTGCGGGGGAATTGATAGAGAAAATATTTTCAATTAAAGTTATATTGAATTTAATTGTTTTAAACCCACAAAATTGTTACTCTAAGATTAATTTCTTTATTTTTATGATATTGGTGTTATTTCGAGCTGAATAGTAAAAATGGGCCATTTTGGATTTTTAAAAGTTTTAAATTATTTATGTAGATTGGACATAACATTATCTAATATAATCAAAATTTAAAAAATTCTTTCTTTGAAAGATTATACACATCCAGGGATTTATTGACTAGTTTTGGAAAAATTGCTGAGTCGGCCATACAGAAGCTCACAATTTGTATAAATAAAACTGTTTGCAGTTATGCCTAGTTTTGGTATGGGATCCTTAACTCATTCATGGTGGGCCCCAATGATGTGATATTTAGTGGGTGGGCACGATAAAAGTTTTGGATAATCTTTAATAAAGGAATGACTGTATGAATTTGACATTTAAGGGTCATTAAATCACCCAACTCTGGAGGTTTGCGATTTAGAGAGTCTTACTCGACAGAATAAATTCTTAGCGTAAGACGGCTATAACTATCGAAATACAAGTCAAACTCCGCTGAGATTTTTCCTAACCACTCCCAAGACAATTATGAACAACATTAAAGAAGGTTCCAATGTGTAAAAATGTCATTAATGGGGCCAGAACGCGTCAACATCCAAGGGACAAATTCGGGCTATAAAAGGAGGAGAGCTCCACCCTCTCAAGTCATCCCATTCTCCATCCCATTCCTTCCAAGACACCAAGAAGGAGTACTTTTCAGATTTCTATTTTATTTCATTTCTTCTTCATAGTTTTGTAATGCCTTCTTCTTCCCCATTCATCATGATTACCCTTACCATGGTGGGTTAAGCTTTTGGAGTGATTGGGGAAGGGTTGGTTTTCTACATTTTAATGCTTGAGTTCTTGGATGCAATTGAATAAAGTTTTGTCTTCTTAAAAGTTGTTTTCAATTTATTATAGTGGATTTTTTTATCAAGTGAAATCGTTCTTGAATATTAATTTTGTTATTGATTTTTACCTTGGTAAGATAATCATAATCACCCTCCACTAATTTTTGGTTTATATACGATGGAATAAACCAGGAATTAGTGGTGAAGTACTCAACATTCGTCAGAACGTGTAAAAGGTGTAGTGAATGTTCTTGATTTTTTGGGATAAGAAAAACCCAATCGGGTATTGCCCATTTCAATTAAGGATATTCAACACAACTATTTTACACATGGAAGGAGAGTTGACCAAACCAAGATCTTGGTAAGGTTTTCTCTCACAATAATAATTTCTCCAAGGAAGTGAGAGGAAACGACTGTGGAAACTCACTTTAATCAACTAAGAAGAAGTGGTTTGAATGAAATTGAACAAGGATAACATTACAATTAGGAAACCGACCCCGACCTAATCAAACGTTTTAATATCATAGTTTTTCAATCATTTTAATTTCATATTTCATTTCAAAAACACAAAAATTTTACCCTCATTTTAAAGTGACAACCAGTTTTGTGTGCACTCCTCTATGAGAGACATTCTAGGTCAACCAGATTACTATATTTTAACTTATGAAATAATTTTTTTGCCACACCCTACGACAGGCATGCATCAAACTTGGTGTCGTTGCCGGGGAGGTAATTTCACAATCAAATTGTAAATTTTTGAATCTTTTCAAATTAAAAAAACACTTGGCATGTTGTTTTAAAATGACTATTTATTTAATTCATGGAACAATTACCCACCGATAAATGACCCAATTATTGACTAAACCTTTTCTGCTGATGATGGAGCTTCTTCTATTTCTAGACATTTGAGGTTATTTTGGAAAACAAAAAAGGATGAGAAAAAATTCAATAAATTCATAGATGGACTAAGGGAGGACATGAATGAAGATGTTTTTTAAGCAATGGACTGACAGCTAACTGAGTTCTCCCAATACTTTCCAGAATTTTATGAAGTTTCCACGGTCCAAGAATACCCCCCATTAGTCTTCCCAGATTTTTCTATGGTGATCCAAGATATAGTGGAGACTGACTACCTGCCTCTACCTATTACTACTCAATTTCAAGAGGTGTTTTCCATTGAAGAAGAGATTAATGATGAACAGAATCAGGGAGTTAATATTTTCCGGAACTCATTATCTTCTGATTTATTGAAACTGAATTGAGTATTACATCCCCTTGTTTTAATTTTTCAGAATCATCCAATACATGTTTTTCCTTGGGGGTTGATTACAAAAAAGAATATGAGCCTAAAGAGGATCGACTGGAGCTCCCCAAACATGTTGATCATTTATTAAAGGGATATCAAGAGGTGATCAAGGTGGATTTTCATGAAGATATCAATTACCAATATGAATTACTTGAATGGGAAGATTCCTCTATTAGTTATTCATGTTTTAATCTTTTTATAGTTGAATTGTTTTCTAATTTCTATTTCTCAAAAATTTATGATACAACACAAATGGAAGAGAACTTGGATGTTGAAGAAGAGACTACCCATGTGGTGGTGATTAAAGAAGAAGATTTATACAAGCATGTGGTGGTGTTACTACCTCCTCAACACCAATTTACATACCATATAGAGGAGGACACCATGAAAGTCAACAGGGAGCACCCCTCTATTCCATTCCCTCTCATTATTGAACTCAAATTTTATCATTGTTCTTTCTCGAGGGTTGGGAAGTTTCTTATCTACTTTGGGGTTCTCTACATGAAATGTTTACTCATAGTAATCGGGAAGATTCACATGTGGTGGTTCTTCTCAAATAAACCACTCCCACCATCAGATTGGGGATAACCGATTAGAACTGCCCCTCTGGATGCAGTCAAAACCCAGGGCCCACTTGGGGGATTAAATCAAGTTTTATCATTCTATTCTCATCCTATTTCTATTTTAATTTTTTTCAATAAATATATTAAGTTTTCTTTTGTTCTTTTATTTGTAGGTTTTTAGAGTGCAACACTTAAGAGGTTAACTCAATGTTGCACTGTGAATAAATCAGGTTGTACCTCTCCTTCACACTTTCTTGATTTTGTGATTCATTTTAAAATTAGATTACATGTAAAATAAACATGAATTCATTAAAGAAACTAGATCATATAAGTGTGGGGAGGGAACCTTTATAGTTTTAAATTTTCATTTTTTGTTTGTTTTTCTAAAAAAATAAAAAAAATTAATTTTGTTTTCATATTTTTGGTTGTTTATTTTTTATTTTTTAGTGTTTTTTTTGAAGCTTTTGAGATGAAATGGTTATCATTGTAATTTTTGAAACCCATTTCAATGAGTGAACTTATCTATTCCATGAAACTGAGCTTAAATGAATACTGAAATGACTTTGTTTCAATTTCAAATCTTTTGGAATTTCATGATAAGTACACTGATTTTTGAAACCCATGTCATATTTCTCTATCTATATCTTTGAAATCACTTTCCTGTGAGGCTTCTGAACCATTTTTTTCATATTATTTTCATTCATCTCATTTCTTGAAAAAGCTAGACCATGCTTGCTTTAACCATAATTTGATTTCTTCCTTTCATAACTTGAGGGTTTGGGGTACGTGTGTTTTAAATGATTTAGACATTTATTTGGTTTTAAGCCCCCTTTTTAAAATAATCCTTTTCATTATGGACCCCCTTTACATTTATCCTTCATTGTAGCCCCTAGTAGCCATGAATTTCTTATTATTTTAGCCACATTACAAACCAATTTTCCCTATCCTACCGACTCTTGAAGTGAAATTGCATGATCTAGTTGAACTTAAGTGTGGGGGAAGATTTCTTATGGTGTACTACCTCATTTGGTGAAACTTTGGGTGGATGAAAAATTGTGGAAGATATGTGTGTGATGCTGAAAAATTATTCTGTTGAAAGATGTGCCTTTTCTGGAGCTTTCATGATAAGAGAATTTGTGCCTTTCTGGAGCTTCCAATGTAAAAAAGAAAGGTGCGCCTATCTGGAGCTTTCAAAAAAAATCATGTTTAAAAAAATTGTGATTTTCTCTGCTGAAATCATGAGCTGATTAAATGATGATGGAGCCGATTTTCTACAAATGGGAAGATAAGGATACCATATTTGTGTGAAAATTGGAATCTTACAATTTTTCTTCAATAAGAGTCAAGCCCTCCTATTTTGGCCTTAGAATTTTTAACATCAAAATACTATCAACCAAAAGACAAATAATAACCCTAAAAAGTCCTCATGATAAACACATTCCTTGACTCACTTCAGGTGGAGAAGTAGGAATTTATCAAGCTTATAGAGTCTATTGTGTGAGTTTGGATGAGAAAATCTTTGTTCGGCATTTATATTTTTCAGATGAGAGAAAATTCATGTGAGGTTAGTGTTTTGTGTGCATGGGATAAGAAATGAAGTGTAAATATATTAAAATATAAAATGGAGAACATTAAATAATTGTTTTTGATGAGGAATTATTTCTTTTTGTTTCTTATTATGGATTTGGTAGATATCATTGGTTTGAGTTTTGGATTAGATTTGATTTGATTTTGATGTTTACTTGTCCCGGAGTCCAAGTGATAAGTGTCGGAGAATTGAAATAGAAAATATTTACAATTAAATTTAAATTGAATTTAATTATTTTAAACCCACAAAATTGTTACTCTAAGATGAAGTTCTTTATTTTTATGATATTGGTGTTATTTTGAGCTGAATAGTAAAAATGGGCCATTTTGGATTTTTAACAGTTTTAAATTATTCTTGTTGATTGGCCATAACATTTTCTACACTAATCCAAATTGCAAAATTTTTTCTTTTACAGATTATACACATCCAGGGATTCATTGACTACTTCGGACCAATTGCTGAATCAACCATATGGAAGCTCCAAAAAAGCTCACAAGTTGGATCTAGAAAACTGTTTACAGTTCTACCTAGTTTTGGTATGGGCTCCATAACTCATTCATGGTGGGCCCCAATGTTGTGATATTTGGTGGGTGGACGTGAAAGACGTTTTGTAGCATCGTTAATGAAGGAATAACCGCAAGAATTGGACGTTTAAGGTGTCCTTAAATCACCCTAATCCGGAGGTTTGCGATTTGGAGAGTCTGAATGGACAGAATAAATTCTCAGAGTAAAACGGCCAAACTCTCAGAATACATGTCCAAATCCGCTGAGATTTTTACAGGACATGCCCAAGACAATTATGAACAACATTAAATAAGGGATCAATATGTAAAAATGTAACTTGTTGGGGCCACAATTCTTCAACATCCGGGGGAAACATTCTTGCTATAAAAGGAGGAGAGCTCCACCCCCTCAAGGCATACCATTCTCCATCCCATTCCTTTCAGGACACCAAGAAGGAGAACTTTTAGGATTTCTCTTTTATTTATTTTCTTTTTCATAGTTTTGTAATGCCTTATTATTCCCCATTCATCATGATTACCCTTACCATGGTGGGTTAAACATTTGGAGTGATTGGGGAAGGGTTAGTTTTCTACATATTAGTGCTTGAGTACTTAGACACAATTGAATAAATTTCTTTCTTCTTAAAAGTTGTTTTCAATTTATTATAGTGGATTTTATTATCAAGTACGATATTTATTGAATATTAATCCCGTTATTGATTTTTTCCTTGGTAAAATAATCATAATCTCCATCAACTATTTTTTGGTTTAAATATTATGGAATAAATAAGGAATTAGTGATGAAGTACTCAACGATCGTCAGTACGTGTAAAAGATGTAGTGAATGTTCTTGATTGTTTGGGACAAACAGAACCCGATCAGGTACTTCCCATTTCAATTAATGATATTCAATACAACTATTTTACACATGGAAGGAGTGTTGACCAAACCGAGATCTTGGTAAGGTTTTCTCTCACAATAATAATTTCACCAAGGAAGTGAGAGGAAACAATTGTGGAAACTCACTTTAATCAACTAAGAAGAAGAGGATTGAATTAAATTGAAAAAGGATAAAATTACAATTAGGAAACTCACCCCAACCTAATCAGCCTTTTTAATATCATAGTTTTTCAATCATTTTAACTTCAAATTTCATTTAAAAAACACAAAATTTTTACCCTCGTTTTAAAGTGACAAATCGTTTTGTGTGCACTTCTCTTCGATAGACATCATAGGTCAACTAGATTACTATATTTTAACTTAGGAAATAGTTGTTTCTCCACGCCCTATGACAGGCATGCATCAAACTTGCACCATTGCTGGGGAGGTAGTGCCACAATCAAATTGTAAATATTTGATTGTTTTCATATTAAATAAAATCATTTGCCTTGTTGTCTTCAAATGACTATTTCTTTAATTCATGGAAACATTATCCATCGATAAATGAACCAATTATTGACTCAACCTTTTCTGATGATGATGGAGTTTCTTCTATTGCTAAACAGGTGAGGTTTTTTTGGAAAAAAATAATGATGAAAAAACATTCAAAGAATTCATAGATGGACCAAGGGAGGACATGAATGAAGATTTTTTTGAAGCGATGGCCTAAAAGCTGCTTGAGTTCTCCCAACACTTTCCAGAATTTTATGAAGTTTGTAAGGTCCAAGAAGACCCCCCATTAGTCATAAATTATTTTTCTATGGGGATCCAAGATATAGTGTATACTGACTACCTGCCTCTACCTAGTACTACTCAACTCTAAGAGGTGTTTTCTATTGAAGAAAAGATTGATTATGAACAAACTCAGGGAGATAATCTTTTCTTGAACTCATTATCTTTTGATTTTTTTAAAACTGAATTGAGTATTACCTCCCCTTGTTTTAATTTTTCAGACTCATCCAATACATTTTTCTACATGGAGTATGATTATAAAAAAGAAGATGAACCTAAAAGGGATCAACTGGAGCTCCCCAAACATGTTGATCATTTAATAGATGGATCTCAAGATGTGATCAAGGTGGATTTTCATGAAGAGATCAATTACCAAGATGAATTAATTGAAATTGAATATTTCTCTACTAATTATTCATGTTTTAATCTTATTCAAGTTGAATTGTTTTCTGATTTCTCTTTCTCAGAAATTTATGATACGACACAAATGGAAGAGACCTTGAATGTTGAAGAAGAGACTACCCATGTGCTGGTCATTAAATAAGAAGAGTTGGACAAGCATGTGGTAGTGCGACTACCTCCTCAATTACAATTTACATACCATATAGAGGTGGACACCATGAAAGTCAACAGGTGGAACCCCTCTATTCTATTCCCTCTCACTATTGAACTCAAATTTTATCTTTTTTACTTTCTTGAAGGTTGGGAAGTTAATTATCTACTTTGGGGTTATCTACATGAAATGTTTACACATGGAAATAGTGAAAATTCACATGTAGTGGTTCATCTCAAATAAACCACACCCACCATTGGATTGGGGATAACCGATTAGAGCTTCCCCTCTAGAGGTAATCAAAACCCAGGGCCCACTTAGGGGATTAAACCAAGTTTTATCCTTCTATTGTCATCCTATTTATATTTTCATTTATTTTAATAAATATCTTATGTTTTCTTTTTTTCTTTTATTTATAGGTTTTCATAGTGCAACACTTAGGAGGTTAACTCAATGTTGCATGGAAAATAAATCAGGTTATACCTCTCCTTCACACTTTCTTGATGTTGTGATTCATTTTAAAATTGGCATACATGTTAAATCAACTTGATTGCATTGAAAAAACTGCATCATTTAAGTGTGCGGGAGGGAACCTTTATATTTTTAATTTTTAATTTTTTGTTTTTTTTAAAATTAATTTTCTTATGTGTTTTTATATTTTTGTGTGTTTATTTTTTAGTTTTTTGTGTGTTTTTGAAACTTATGGGCTGAAATGATTATCATTTCCAATTTTGAAACCCATGTCAATGAGTGAACTAATCTATTCCATGAAACTAAGCTTAAATGAATGATGAAATGACTTTGTTTAGAGTTCAAATCTTTTGGAATTTCATGAAAAATACACTGATTTTTGAAACCCATGCCATATTTCATTGCTTGTATCTTTGAAATCACTTTCTTGTGAGGCTTCTGAACCATTATTGTCATATTCTTTTCATTCACCTCATTTCTTGAGAGAACCAAACCATACATGCTTTAACCAGAATTTGATTTATTCCTTTCCAAACATGAGGGTTTGGGGTACGTGTGTTTTAAATGATTGAGGAATTTATTTGGTTTTAAGCCCCCTTTTTAAAATAATCCTTTTCATTATGGACCAAATTTACATTTATCCTTCATTGTATCCCCTAGTAGCCATGAATTTCCTGTTAGGTTAGCCACATTACAAACAAGTTTTCCCTATCCTACCTGCTCTTGAAGTGAAATTTCATGATCTAGTTGAACTTAAGTGTGGCGGAAGATTTCTTGCGGTGTACTACATAATTTGGTGATACATTCGGTGGAAAATAAATTGTGGAACAGATGTGTGTGATGCTGAAAAATTATTCTGTTGAATGCTGTGCCTTTTCTGGTGCTTTCATGATAAGGGAAGTTTTGCCTTTCTGGAGCTTCGAATGTAAAAAAAAAAGTTGTGCCTATCCGGAGCTCTCAAGAAAAATCATGTTTGAAAAGATTGAAATTTTTACTGCTAAAATCCTGAGATGATTGTATAATGATGGAGCCTATTTTTCAAAAAATGAGAAGAGAAGGAGACCATATTTGAGTGAAAATTAGAATCTTTAAATTTTGCTTCAATAAGAGCCAAGCCCCCCTTTTTCAGCCTTAAAATTTTTAACATCTAAATACTACCAACCAGAAGCCACATAACAACCCAAAAAAGTCCTCGTGAGAAACAAATGTCCTTGAATCACATCAGGTGGAAAAGTAGGAATTTATCAACCCTATGGTGACTCTTGTGTGAGTTTGGATGTGAAAATCCTTGTTCAGCATTTACATTTGTGAGATGAGAGAAAATTAATGTGAGGTAGGTGTTTTGTGTGCATGGGATAAGAAATGAAGTGGAAATATATTAAAATCTAAAATGGGGAACTTGAAATAATTGTTTTTGATGAGGCCTGATATCTTTTTGTTTCTTAGTATGGATTTGGTAGATCTCATTGATTTGTGTTTTGGATTTGATTTGATTTGATTTTGATGTTTACTTTTCCTGGAGTCCAAGTACTAACTGTAGGAGAATTGATAGGGAAAATATTTTGAATTAAATTTACATTGAATTTAATTTTTTTAAACCCACAAAATTTTTACTCTAATATTAATTTCTTTATTTTTATGATATTGGTGTTATTTTGAGCTGAACAGTAAAAATGGGCCATTTCGGATTTTTAACAATATTAAATTATTTATGTAGAGTGGCCATAAAGTTATCTACACTAATCCAAATTGCAAATTTCTTTCTTTGAAAGATTCTACACATATAGGGCTTCATTGGCTATTTTTTGACCAATTTCTGAATCGACCATATGGAAGCTCCAAAGAAGCTCACATGTTAGATCAAGAAAACTGTTTTCCGTTCTTCCTAGTTTTGGTATGGGCTCCATAACTCATTCATGGTGGGCCCAAATGTTGTGATATTTAGTGGGTAGACACGCAAGGAGTTTTTTATCATATATAAAGAAGGAATTACCATGTGAATCAGACGTGTAAGGGGTAAGTAAATCACTCTAATATGGAGGTTTGTGATTTGGAGAGTCTGACTGGACTGAATACATGTTTAGAGTAAAACGGCCATAACTCTCGGAATACATGTCCAAAATTTCTGTAATGATTAGGGGACACGCCCAAGACAATTATGAACAACATTCATTAAGGTATCAATGCGTAAAAATGTCATTTAATGGGGCCACACTGTATCAACATCTAGGGGACAAATTCTGGCTATAAAAGGAGGAGAGCTCCACCCTCTCAAGGCATCCCATTCTCCATCTCATTCCTTCCGGGACACCATGAAGGGGAACTTTTCGGATTTCTCTTTTATTTATTTTCTCTTTAATAGTTTTGTAATGCCTTTTTTCTTCCCCATTCATCTAGAGTACCCTTAACATGGTGGGGTAAACTTTTGAATTGATTGGGGAAGGGTTGGTTTTCTACCTTGTAATGCTTGAGTTCTTGGACACAATTGAATAAATTTCTTTCTTCTTCAATGTTGTTTTTAATTTCTTATAGCGGATTTTATTATCAAGTGTGATCATTATTGAATATTAATTCCGTTATTGATTTTTTCCTTGGTAAAATAATCATAATCTCCCTCCACTAATTTCTTGTTTATATACGATGGAATAAACCATGAATTAGTGGTGTAGTACTCGACAATCGTCAGTACGTGTAAAAGGAGTAGTGAATGTTCTTGATTTTTTGGGAGAAACAAAACCCAATCGACTATTTCCCATTTCAATTAAGGATATTCAATACAACTATTTTACACATGGAAGGAGAGTTGACCAAATCGATATCTTGGTAAGGTTTTCTCTCACAATAATAATTTCACCAATGAAGTGGGATGAAATGATTGTGGAAGATCACTTTAATCATCTAAGAAGAAGAGGTTTGAATTAAATTGAATAAGGATAGAATTACAATTTTGAAACCAACCCCGACCTAATCACCCTTTTTAATATCATAGTTTTTCAATCATTTTAATTTCAAATTTCATTTAAAAAACACAACATTTTTACACTCGTTTTAAAGTGAAAACCTATTTAGTGTGCACTCATCTTAGGGATACATCCTAGGTCAACCACATTACTATATTTTAACTTAGGAAATAATTTTTTTGCCACGCCCTACAACAGGCGTGCATCAGGAAGCCTCCCAGAGGTTCAATCCCAACAACCATTGGTCTCGACCCCCATCACCTAGGTTCACCAACTCTCCTGAACTATGTGGAGTTTAATCATTGCCAATGCAAGGTATGTAGAAAGCCTCCCCGAGGTTTAAGCCCAACAACCATTGGTCCCGAATACTTCACATCTGTCCACCCCCATTCTGTATGACTTTAAGCTATTTTCCCCTTTTTGTCCCACATGACACTAAACTGTCCCCTAATATACGGTAATCCATTTTGTCCCCCATTAAGTGGTAAGTCATTGTAAACCCCATCCGATGGTAAGCCATTGTGATCCCCATCCAGTGGTAAGAAATTGTGTTCCCCGATCAATGGTAAGCCATTTGAACCCCAACCAGCTATAAGTTGTTGTAGTCCATAATCAATGTTAACTCATTGTAGTCCCCTTTTTTGGGACCCACATCTCTTTTTAGTCATCAAGCGTCAGACTAACCTCAGGTTACAAACCATGTGTAATCCCAAGTATGTCATCAGGTCATTGTTCTCTATGCACATCCCGATTTTATACCCCCTTTTAAACTACGTGGACTTTGATCCTAGCCAAGGAAATATATGTAGCACACCTCCATGAGGTTCAATAAAATCACCCATTTCTCGTCCTGGCCTTTCTCTCAAACTTATGTGTTTTAGTAAGCTCATTCCCCAACCTAGAGGTTAAACTTCCTCCGGGCCCCATCCATACGGGTCGCCTCCTCAGGTTTCCCTTCACCCCACTGAACTACGAGGATTTTGATTCCCTAACACGGGGATATGTAGGAAGACTCTTCGAGGCTCAAGACCAACACTACCGTCACCTTCATGATGGTTCCATATCATTACCCCACCACTCCATTCAACTCTCCATCATCCATCCTGATTCTTACCTGGGCCATCACATCCCAGTGAGATCATGCCATTCATCTCTTCATTATTCTCTCTTGTGGAAATAGGGTACCTAACCACATGTTAGCCCCAACATCATTGTTCCCTCCATGGTTTGAACCCATATGATCCACTCCAGTCAGTGTCTTGACTAGTCTGATCCATCTCCACTAGACATTAAACTTGTGGAATACCCTGTGTTAAACATGTGAAGATGCGGAAAACCTCAGAGACATGACCATGGCATATAATTCCCCACATTCGATGTGGGACACCTCGGGCTTCCGTGACATCAAAAGCCATATCATAAAGGGAAGCAACCCAGATGCGCCAGTGTTTTGGCATCCAAACATGTCATTGATATCCAATGTGACTAATCCCCCGACCGAAGGTTGCTTCCATGTCAAGACCCCATGGAATGTCCTGACAGAAGAAGCGCAATTAACCAGTGTCCATGAATATATGGCATGGGGAAGAGTTTCACGAACAACGTCTTAATATATAAGGGAGACCTAGACTAGGTGGTGAGTTCTAAATAGGAATCCACAAAAGGAGGAAACGACATTCCATTATCTCATTTTGATCAAGAAGAAAATGTCCCTAAATAAGTGACGAATGTCACCTGCCTTTGGAAGGAGGGAATGCGTGGAAACAGTCAGCGCGTCTTCATCCTCCAAAACAGACAGATGCGCGCACCTTGACAAAAGCATAAAAAATAATCATAAATCTCATTTTTGAATTTTTTTGAGATTTTGGGTGGAAAAAATTTATATCGTAAATTCAGTAAATGTGAATTTTATCTTCAAAACGATTCTCTCCTTGAAAATATTGTTTTAAATGACGTTAAATCTATTTAACCTTCTAAGAAAATGGATTTCAAGGAATCAAAAATACCCACAATGATAACTAAAATACATATTTTTCTCCTTTTTAGAAGGATATGATTGAAAATTTATTAAAACATCACTTGATTATTTAATACATTAACCATGATGACTTGTAAGTGGTTTTACTTCACTTGAGAAAGGAATGAGAAGATAACCTTGAGGATTTGAATAATTGGTTTGGAAATAAACTTTTATTGAATCTTCTATCCAACAAATAAGGATTCATTATTTACAATTATTCATCAAGGAAATTTCTTGGATGTATTCAAATGAAAAATGATTCTGTAATGGATTTTGGAGGTGGAGAATGATCTAATTAATAATTATTTAGTAAATATAGAATTTAGTATTATAATAGAAGTGGAATAATCATTATTAATCCATGCAATTACCCAAACCTCTTTATTGGAGAGAAGAAATAAGGATTTACAAGTTGACAAGGTCCTATAAAATAAGATGGAAGATGCGAGGAATGAGAAATTACCGGAGTATAACATCATTGATGATGGATTTTAAATGTTTGGTAAGAGTTTATGTGTTCCATTAAAAAATGGATGAATAAAGATATATTGGATGAGGAACATAACTAAAACATCTCCAAACATCCTAGAAATACAAATATGTATATGGGATATCAGAGAACATTTATGGTACGAGAATTTGAGGTTTGAGATTATAGATTACATCACATGTTTTTTGATAAGCCAGTGGATGTATGACGAAAGAAAACACCCCAAATTAGTTATGTTACATTTACCTACACAAATTTGAGGTGGGATAATATTACTATAGACTTCCTCTCTAGTATTCTAAAGACATCAAAAGCCCATAATCCAATATGGTTCGTTATACACCATCTTACAAATTCTACAAATTACCCAAAAATATGAGAGGATTTTACTCTAAATAATCTTTCAAGGTTATATATTAATAAAGCCACGAGAACTCATGTAATACTCCTATCAATAGTCTTTTTCCATAAAATAATGTTTACTTTGAAAAAATTTAGTTGTCTCTAGAGGTATTGAAATATGAAGCTTAATATTTACCCAACCTATCACCCTTTAATGGATGGGAAATTTGGAAAGACTATACTATCAATGGAGGTCATGCTAAATAAATGTTCTCTTTAATTCTATAGATGATCAGATCACTATTTATCTCTATTGAATTTTTAATACAACAACTATTACCAATCCAATATAAAAATGGATCTATATAATGCATTGTATGGGAAGATATTTTGTACTCAAACATGTTGGGATGATGTTGGAGAAAAGAAGTTATTTGGTTGAAATTTAGTGTTATAAACATTAAATATTATATGATCTATATAGAATAGCATGAAGGAACAAAAAAAAATTCCCCCACAGAAATCCCCTATTGATAAAGTGTATGTATCCTCGGATGCTTCAACAACCGATTTTTCAGACTCAAAAGCATTATTCGATGAGGGTGATGGAAAGGACCCTACATATAGAGACACATTTGTTATTATGAAAAAAATAGGATTTTCCAAATGACCTTGATAAGTGGATGGAAGAGAAAGATAGAACTACTTTTCCACAGTATAAAAATAGAGAGATGTCAGTTGAAACCTATCTTGATCTTAGAAAGAAGATGTTTATCAATTTGGTTGAGGAATATAAATAGTGTCCAAGATTAAATTTTAAGGATATCCCCTATAAATGACCATTTTTAGTGGAATATAGTTACAATTATTTACCTAATTTGGTTTCTAGAGGTTTTCCTATGCATTTGGTTTTCTAGACTACTCTCTATGTATTCTGCTGATCTATTTTTTGTTTTTTGGAAAAACATTTCTTTATTTTGTTTGCAACTCACTATTGGTTTTGTATTTTTGTCGATTGAGATTCTCCCTGCTCTAGATACACCAAATATGGTTCCATATTTTCTAGAGGATGGAGCAAATCTACACTTTGGGGAAATCATTTTTTAATTTTAACATCATAGGATGGAACCATTTCATGTGGCTTTCATTTCTTGGAGAAGAAATGAATCATGATAGAAGATATTCATTTATGGTTGATTATTTATGTCTCATTATATTGAACCTGTTATTATCTGATGGTGCAAGTTAATTAAACCTCATAATTTATTTTGTAAATATTTTTATTTAATAAATATCCCTAGGCATGAATTGGGTGACCAATTCATGTCATTCTACCAAAAAATATAGAAGGATATCAATGGAGTTGAAAGTTGATTGAAAAGTTATCTGGACAACTGAAGAGGGATTTGGAATTCCATGTAGGGGACCATGTATTCCTAAATTTATATCCTTGGAAAGGTGTCATGATGTTTGAAAAGAAAATTAATCTATGGAAAGGGTTTATTTACCCATTTAAAATATTTTAGTGTACTATAATTATTGAATATCAATTAGGTATACCATAAAACTTGTCTAAAGTATGTGATGTATTCCATATATTTCATCAAAGGAAGTATATTTTAAATCCTTCCCATGTTCGAATGGTTGATCAATTTTATTTGGATCCCAAATTATCATATAATTAAGAGATAATTTATAATAAAAATATGACAAAGAAATTTCATTGAAATCAGAGTCTCAACTGGTGAATGTTTTATAGAGGAATCACCTGGTAGAAGAAGAAACATGGGTACCTGAGGATGAAATGAGAAAGTATATCCATTTTTTCATTGATAGACATATAATTTAAAAAAAATTAATATAATGGTGTGATAATGTATCACCAAAGACATTTTGTTAATATTGAATCATATTACTATTATAGAATATGTACTAATCAAAAGTAAAAAATTACTGATACTAATATAACTAATAATTGAAAATACAAAATAATAAACAATTCATTCAAAATGTACATGCCTCTTGAATAATATTCTTTAATGAACATCATATCTATAATAAAAAATACCTAAAGTAAAAAAACAATAAAATCTATGTAATATATATATTTAATGAACTAAAAATGAGAGGTATTATTTAGGGTATTAGTTTAGATTTGATAAGTCCTGATAATTGGTTTGTTACCCAACCCATGTGCCCATAAAGTTTTTAAATATGAGTATAGTTATAGATTGATAGCATGAGGTTAAATGATCCTAAACCAATTGGAAATTTAATGATTGCTTATTTAAAGAAAAAAATAATAAATTATAATGATCATCTATTGAAAAGTTGAATGGTGGTGGCATGAAAATTACAATAAGAAAACCTCAATGGAGCTCTTTCCATTTTATGATAATCAAATAATGTAAATAATATTCAATATAGAGGATGAAAAACCTCAAATTATTGATATTAACTATTAGATTCATTTGTAAAACAAACTATTAATTATCTTATCTCCTTGAAATCTGTTTTGTAAACTAAAATCCATTGAAAGTGTGTTGTATTCAATTCCATTATGTATCTATTTCTATTGGTATGTTTCATTAATAGAGGGTAAATTTATTGACATTTATTTCACTACTTGGTGTTTTACACTATAAATGACTTTATTAACTATAGGATAATCTCTTATGATGTTCATTTATCTTATATTTAGAATGAGTTAGCAAAACTAGTGTTTTCCCTTATGTAATTCCAAGAATAACTTCAACAACAAATGTTAGGGAATAATAATGCATGGGAGAAGTTCATGTTAGATGAAATGAATTATTGATTAATATTTTCCAAACCAACTCATTAAAGTACCATTACATCATTCCTAAACATTAAATATTTTATTTTCAATAAGTGGTTATGTATCTAGGGTTTATATAGTTTTAGTATATAAAGTCTTTAAGAAATGAAAGTTTGTTTACTTCAATGACACATTTTTAACCAAATACGTTATCCCAATATAACAAGTAAAAAGTATATAAATAGAGGTTGAAATGGATATAATTAATTTCTTATTTGTAATCAGGATGTTGATATTAAATGAAGGGTTAAATTTGGTATTTCTTGATAAAGATAGTAAAATATTTTACAACTGGTGAAATGTTGTAAATGTTACATCATGAATATTTAATAATGACTCAAATAGACCAAGGTAGTTCTATTTAACTAATTATTTCCATAATAATTATAATGGAGAGAAAATGGAGTGAATGTGGAACAATGGGGGTAGTATAGCACTAACAATTATGGTGAGATGAAATAATCAATTATTTTTTCCATTCTATTTCACTCTCCAAAGCTATAAATACTAAACCCTAGTCTCATTTATCTTAAACCAAATTTGAGGTTACCACATCATGTATCTTTCTATTATTCTATTACATTAATCTCTCTTGAATCATGAGGATTTTGGTTGATTTTGATGGTAAAATTTAGGAAAATTAGTACAAGAGGGTTAGGGGTTTCAACATCACCATCTTCATTTCCAATTTGAATTTATTTTTCTAACCTAATTTAAACATAAAATATATATTCTTCTGGTATTATTTCTCAATGTTATTTGTAAGAACCCGGATCTTCTTTTCAGGTATGCTTTCCTTTTTCTGGTGTTTTTGAGAAAAAAGAGGAATTTCTAGAAATTTCATAAGTACACTCCATGTACTTTTTGAGTACATGTCGTGTACTCGGTTACCACGGGTAGTCGAGTGCTTGACATGTAACGACCATGAACACGGCCATGTGGGGTGACCTAGAGACTACCTTATGTGGGGGCCAGTAAGGGAAAGTATACGCCGTTTACTTCTAAAGTACATTCCATGTGATTTTTTTCATGAAACAAACCGGGGTCACGTCTAAAGGATAAAATGCCCTTTTCTTGACCTATCTCATCCAGGAGAGACCATACGACCGTAGAACTTAATCGTGCCCCTGATCAAGAATTTTTCCTATGATTTGACCATTGTCTATTGCGTTGGGATCACCTCGGTAAGCTCTTACTTCTTATAGAGCTTCATTTCCTGATTCCTCCTCTTTCAAGAGTTATCTTTGGTAAAATGATTTAGAAATATTTGTAGATCTACGGAATTATTGGGAAATTCCAAGATTGTGGTTCACGTATAATGATCCTGCAACACTGATGTAGGTGGTTTGTGACTTTTTGTAGTATTTATTTGAGTTATATGTGTAAAAGTGCCCAATACCCTTGAACAGGGTATTGCGTGTTTACGCTTTTAGCCCTAATGCTTTTCTACTATGCCTTGGTTGATTGGATATTGGTTATTTGTTGAGAATAGGGTTACCTTTTCTTGGATATGGATGTTTTTCCCATGTTTTCTTGTTTTTACCATTTGGTCTAGTTTTCCTGATAGGCAGTTGTTTACTTTCCATGCCTAGTATTGTTAGGATGGAGTGATTATTATCTATCTTAATTTTATGTTATAGACTAGTCAGCCATGTAGTTCTTAATGTTTACTTTGTCGGCATCGCTTTTCTATGATTGTTTTACTTACACAGGGCTGTGAGATTCTGGTGTAGTATAACATAGAGAGAATGGTGTAAGTGATTCTTTAGAGTGTCTGTTTATTATCATTCTACAAGACCATATGGGGGATTCACCTTGAGTGCTCCCTTAGAGTGTCATTAGTTACATTATGAGGCCATAGAAGGAATTAACGTTGAGTTCTTCCTTAGAGTGCCTGTAGGTTTCTTTAAAAGAATATAAGGGAAATTGGTGGTGAGTGCTTCCTCAGAGAGTCTTTGATCATACTTGTCTATAGGGGGGATTGATATTGAGTGCTTCCATAGAGAGACTTTACAAAATCTAAACCAGAGGGGTTGGACTGTGTGAACATCCCAGAGGGTTGCTTTTGTTTTCTAGGTAGAACCAGAGGGGATAGGCTGTGAGTTCATCCCAGAGGGTTACCGGTTTGTGATTATCTGGTTACTTGATATGTGGTGTTTGAATTCTTTGAAAGTGTAGGAATGTTTACTGTTGAGTACTTCATTGTTTACAGGTCTTTTGATTATTACCTGCAATATATATTCAATGACTGTTAGGCACAGATCTCATGGTGGTTGCCTATTGGGATTTAGTCTCACACCCTATTGGGTCCTGCTTTTGGGCCCAAACATATTATATTATTTCAAGTATAGATAAAGTAAAGTTCCATTCTTCTTATGGTACATGACTGCTTTGGGAGCTGGAGTGAATTAGACCAAGCTGAGGCTAGCGATGCTGAGGAGTAGTTTACTATTTTTTTTTACCTTGGTTTAGTACTGTATTTCAGCATTGTGACATGTTTGGATTCATTCCTAGACATATGTATCATGCATCATTATATATGTTCTCCAGCTGCTTATTACTTTCGCTCTTCTATTGTTTATTGTTGTATGCCATTATTACTGCTTCTGCTATTGTTATCTATTTCTCTTCTACTGTGTTACTCTACCAATGAGGTCATAGTTTCCCCTCTATGACACCTAAGGCCCTCACTGCTAGTCAGAAGCCTCTAGCATTAGAGGAAATGCGCTTGAGGCCATGTGACAAACCGGGTACAGGGCGCCTCTGGGCAGCTTCTAGAACTGGGACGTTACAAAGTGGAATCAAAGGAATTCATTCTTTTAACTTACTATTTGGAGCTTATGTCCTGGGATAGGAAGGAATAGGTACTTGGTAATAAGCTATGTCCGGGAGTATCTAACCCATGTATAGGGAAAATCCAATCTACCTCATTATTTCAATTTTTAGGGTCTTTCAATTTTACAATTGATTTGATTTTCCCATTGGGTGATTCACAAGTTTTGTGTTGTTATCATTGATGTTATTGAGGATATATTTCTATTGAAACCTGATGATATGAGGGTATGCCATCTCATGCATCATATAGGTGCTTTTTAGAAATCACATGTCATGCATTCTTGCCATGCCATTTAGGGTGCATTAGCGATTGCATGTTGTTGTGATAGATGTTGTGCTAGATATTCATGTTGTTGTGATAGATACCTTGATAAAATACCATCTATTTGATAGGGTATTAAATTGTGAATGTTTTGGTTGAATGAATGCCAAACTTTGGTTCTTGAGGTGTTATGGGCCCTCACAAACTAGAATTTGGGGGATCATTGCACTGTTATCCATGTTTATGACATGTATACGATTCCAAGCTTTAATTCTCGGGGATTATGGGCCCTCACGGATAGAAATTAGGAACTATAATGTTATTTTTAGTGTTTTAATTGGTTACAAAGTAGTTTGTCAGGATTAATGTCCATAAAAACCCATAATACATGTTGTGTAATGTTGAATACATGCCATGTGTTCTTCTATTCTAAAAGAAACTGTTCTTCTTATGTATATGCCATGTACTGTATGTACACATTGTGTAGTCGCTAACCGTGTACCAGACTATGTGGGTGGGGACACGGGGTTTGGAATCTCTGGTAGGACACGCCGTGTACCAGATGTACATGTCGTGTTGTAGAACCGTGTAACTGGCTGTGTCACAAACAAAACGGTTCGGTTGAGCCTGTTCTAATACACGTCGTGTCCTTCTGGGAAACATTTTGTAGTGTGAGCCATGTACCCATCTGTTTAGAGAACAACACGGGTCAGTGAAATCTTCCTAGTACACGTAGTGTCCATCTAGAACACGCCATGTAGTGTGAGTCAAGTATCTGGCCATGTCACTAACAACACAGGCCGGTGAAGCGCATCTAGTACACACATTGTCTGGCACTAACATGCCGTATAGTCTTGTACTAGGAGAACTGTGTGGCCTAGCCATGTAAGGGAACTCGGGCAGGGGAATAGGATTAAAGTACACACCATGTATGGGGTGTTACATGACCAGTTTTTATCAGAAGTACACACCCATGTGAATGGATTAAACAAACACATTGTATAGTCAAATATACACTCTGTGTATCCATGTTTTGAAAAAATTGAATGCTTTATTTATCATGTTCCCTCCTTACTCTTATAGTTTTCAGTCCTTGATAATCTTGATCTAAGTTTTGAGCTTTCCCTTGAAAGGTTATGCCACTGAGACGTCCTCCGGTTGTACGCCAGTTGCATGATGATGATCAGACACCGGACATGGCTGGTCAGGGAATACCAGCAGATCCTCCAGTAGTGCCAGTCTTGGAACCAACCGTCATTTCAGACACAGGTGTTGACACATAGTTCAGAGAGGGATTTATGAGGTTTATTCAATCCATCAAAGGAGTACCGCCTCCTATACCATCGATGGCAGAATTGAAATGGATCTTTAAACAGCATCATCCTCCCACCTTCTTAGGGGATGGAGGACCCTATGCTGTAGAGTCATGGCTAGAATCCATGCTAATGATTTTCAAGCATCTGGAAATGCCTTCAGAGAGGAGGGTCAAGCTCACTATGTATATGCTTCAGGATTCCACCAAGAGATGGTGGGATGTGATCTAACGGGCGGGATTCCAACAGGATATGGCTTGGGAGTAGTTTCAACGTACCTTATATGATTAATTATATTCAAAGACTTTGAGGGTTGATCGATCCTGAGAGTTCATGAGTGTGGAGAAGGGTACTCTTTCTATTATAGAGTATTCTTCACGCTTTACAGATCTGCAGTGATTTACACTCATTCTAGGGGGATATGGGTTGTTCTTGGAAAGGATGTTTGAGTATGGTCTCAGACAGGACATTCGGGCTCAGGTGTACATCTTCAAGTTGACTTCGATATCTTATATAGTCAACAAGGCACTAATCACAGAGTGTAACATGAGGGATACTGGAACTATGAGCCAGGAAGGTTCTGCATCCAAAGTTAGTGCTTCACTGGTTGATAGTAGGAAGCGCCGCATGGAGATTACATGTGGATATCTGAGTAGACGGGGTGAACCTTCAGGTAGTCAGGTGGTATGATATCAGTTTGGGAAGGTCGGGAATATGAGGCCCCATTGTCCAAGAGACCCAGTGGATTGCTGATCTTGTGGAAAGATGGGTCATCTTCAGTGTTTCTGTCGGATCTTCTCACCAGTATCTAGTGACCGGGGTTCTTCTATTACTCCTCGTATAGGAGCAGCGCCACCAGTTTCTCATCCGTATGGGAACTGGAGTTCTTCAGGCTGTTCCGGCCAAGGTGGAGGTTGTTGCCATGGTAGTCAATCACCTGACATTCAGCTACAAAAAGGTGGATCATCTCATAGTGGTCAGACAGGGTCATAGGGTCGCGGTGCAAGTCATACTTTTATAGAGGAGCAGACCCAGTAGGAGCAGGATCCCAGACCCTCTACAGTTCGAGGTATGATCTCAGTTACCTTGGTTTTAGCTTCAAATCTTTTCGATACAGGGGATTCATATATCTTTATATTTTTTGCTATTGTGGGAGCCTTGGATTCTGTATATTTACTTTTGTTGATGTCCTGACATTGGACACACTATTGGGGATAATAATGGCTAGTGTACGTCAGTGCAAGGAGTGACCTCTTGAGGTTGGGGGTGTTACATCATATGGGAAATTTATGTCCTAGAGATGTAAGGCTATGATGTCATTATCGGAATGGGATGGTTAGTTCCCTTCTAGGAAATTATATATTTTTATCACCGTATATTGAGTTTCACATCATGAGAGGGAAGATCATTTCTTCATAAGGGTGAATGGGATGTCCAGACGAGCAAAGTAAGACCCGAGCATCATGGGTTTAGAGGAGTTACAGACCCTATTGGTAGTCTGTATCTGGATGACCAGGGGACTTATCAAATGGACATTCCTCTAGTTTTAGATCATTTTAGGTATGTCTTTCCATAGGACTTTTCATATTTTCCTCCGGAGCGAGAGGTGGAATTTTCTATTGAGCTTTTTCCAGGAGTAGTACCGATGTCCATTCATCCTTATAGGATGGCTACACTAGAGTTATAGGTGATCAAGAAGTAGTTAGAGGAGTTACAGTCTAAGGGGTTCATCTGACCTAGTACATCTCCTTAGGGTTTGGTTGTCCTGTTTGCAAATATGGAGGATGGTACTCTCTAAATTTGTGGGGATTATTGGAAGCTGCACCAGTGGACAATCATGAACCGATATCCCTTGCCAAGGATTGATGATCTCTTTGACTGGTTTCGAGGATCTCGGGTGTTCTCGAAGATTAACTGGAGATATGGTTAACATCAGTTACGTATTAGACCATCTGATATACCTCTTATAGACTTCTGGAATAGGTATAGTCTATACAAGTATGTGTTTATGATGTTCGGTCTCACGAACACTCATGTAGTCTTCATGGTACTGATGAACCGAGTGTTCCATCCATACTTGGATTCTTTTGTGGTGGTTTTCGTGGATGATATCATGTTTAAATCTCACACTTAACATGACCATGCTACCCATCTTGAGATCGTCTTGAGTAAACTCAGATAGCCTCAGTTATATCATAATCTCTCAAAATTCCACTTTTGGATGGACCAGATTTACTTCTTGGGTCACGTTATCTCAAAGACAGGAGTATCCGTAGACTCAGAGAAAGTGAGAGTAGTAGTTTCCTGGGAGAAACCAGAGAACGTCTTTGAGGTATGGAGTTTTCTAGGGCTAGCTAGATACTACAAGAGTTTCATACAGGATTTCTCATGCCTAGTAGTGCCACTGATGGGCCTGACTATGAAGGGTGAGAATTACTTTTGGACAGATTATTGTGATTCAACCTTTCTAGAGCTGAAATAGATGTTGACTTCAGTGCTGATACTAGTTTTTCCAGAGCTGGGAAAGGGATTTACTACGTACTGTGATGCTTCAGGTATCATCCTAGGAGCTATGCTTATGAAGGAAGAAAAATTCATTGCATACGGGTCTCGGCAGTTGATGCCAAATGAGAGGAACTACCAGAGGCACGATCTCGAGCTGGCTAAAGTTGTTCATGCTTTATGATGTTGGAGACACTACCTTTTGGAAGAGAATTTTGTGGTTTTCACCGACCAAAAAAGTCTCAAGTATATCTTCACTCATCATGACCTGAATTTGAGATAGGGAAGTTGGGTTGAGTACCTTCAGTCTATAGACATTGATCTTTCCCAAATACCTACGAAAAGAAATTCAGTGGTTAATGCGTTGAGCAGGAGGACTCTGATATAGGTATTTCAGGAGGCCAGTAGTGAGTGGAAGCTTATGGCTCTATTCTCTGAGATGCATTTGGAGGTGTACGATAGACAAGGGAAGAAATTTCTTTCTTCTGTAGATGTTACCTCTAATCTACTTTATCGAGTGATAATGAGGCAACTATCAGATTCAAAAGGCCTAGTCCTATGGGAATGTGGGATGGGAGAGAACCCCATTTACAGATGGACCATCAGTGAGGATGAGATCTTGCATTTTTAGGGGTGTGTGTGGGTGTCATCACAGATACGCAAAGAGATGATGAAATAATTTCATTCCTCATTTTGGGTAGTTCATCCTGGTGTCACCAAGATGTATCATGATCTACATTGTCAATATTGGTGGCCAGGTATGAAGAGGGATATTGTTGGTTTCGTCATGAGGTGTTCCACCAGTCAGCAGGTGAAGGCGGAGCATCAATGACCATCAGGGCTTTTGCATCAGTTACCCATTCCCGAGTGGAAATGGACTGATGTCGTGATGGAATTCGTGATAGGTTTGATGAGGTCACCTTAAGGGAATGATGCAGTTTGGGTTGTTGTTGAAAGACTCACGAAGGTTTCTCACTTCTTTCCGATCAAAGAGACTTCCAGTGTCGATGAGCTAGGACGGTTGTACATTCATGATATAGTACGTCTACATGGAGTTCCAAACTCCATTGTGTTAGATAAGGACACACGTTTTACTTCTCGGGTCTGGAAGGGATTGGAGAAGGCCTTGGGTACACAGATACATCTGAGTACATCTTACCACTCCCAGACAGATGTCCAGTCTGAGCGTACGATTCAGGTGCTTGAGGAAATGCTTCGAGCATGCAACATGGATTTTAGAGGTTCTTGGGAGAATCACATACCTCTTTTGGATTTTTTATACAACAATAGTTTCCAAGAAACTATTAAGATTTAACCTTATGAGGCTATATACGGTAGGCCAAGCTGGTCACCCTTATATTGGATGGAGGCAGGAGAGGTAGCTATACTAGGACCTCATCTTGTCCAGGAGACCACAGATCAGATAGAGTTTATTCAGAAGAGGATGGCTACTGCACAATCTCAATAGAAGTCTTATGCTGACTAGTGGAGACGACCACTGGAGTTCGAGGCCAGGGATCGGGTTTTCCTGCGTGTCACAACAAGGTTGGGGCACGTGAGGATTAGAAGATAGGTTAAGCATTCTTCGAGGTACGTTGGACCGTTTTAGGTTTTGGAGAGAGTTGGACTAGTTGCATATCGGTTGCAGTTACCTCTGAGGTACTGGGTTATGCATGATGTCTTCCAGGTTTCCCAGCTTCGATGTTACTTCTCAGACTGGTCTCATGTTTTTCAATGCGAGGAGGCTGAGTTAGAGGTGGAAGCCTTGTTTGAGTATCATCCTCTCCGGATTATTGATCATATTATGGAGGTTCTCTATAGCCGGTATGCTCCTCTGGTACGAGTACAATGGAAACACAGACGATTAAAGGGTGAGACTTGGGAAAGGGAGGCCGATCTACGATCACAGTGGCCGGATCTGTTTAAGTATTCTTCTTCTATGCTTCCTTCTTAAGGAAATTCAAGGATAAATTTATTTAATGGGAAAGTTTGTAAGAACCCATATCTTATTTTCAGGTATGTTTTCCTTTTCCTAGTGTATTTGAGAAAAAGATGAATTTCTGGATATTTCATAAGCACATGTCGTGTACTTTATGAGTACACACCATGTACTTGGTTACCACGGGTAGTCGGGTGTTGGACATGTAGAGGAAATGCACACGAATGTGTGGGGTGACCTAGAGACCGCCTAATGCGAGGTTTAGTAAGGGAAATTACACACCATGTACTTATAAAGTACACATCGTATACTTTTTTTTTCATTAAACAGACCAGGGTCGCGTCTGACAGACAGAATGCCCACCTTCTCAACTTATCTCGTCTAGGAGAGACCACACGACAACAGAACTTCTCCTAGCCCCCGATCAATAATCTTTACACTGATTCAACCACCTTCTATTGATTTCGGATCACCTCAGTAAGCTCTTCCTTCTTATAGATCTTCGTTTCAGGATTCATCCTCTTTCAATATTTATCTTCGATTAAACATTTTAGATGTTTTTATAGATCTATGGTGTTCTTGGGTGATTCAATGCTTGAGGTTCACATATAATGATCCTGGAACAATGAGGTAGGTGGTTTGTTCCTTTCGGTAGTTATCCTTTGTGTTATATGTTCCAAAGTTCCCAATACCCTTGAATGGGGTATTGCGTGTTTAAGTTTTTTCCTAATGTTTGCCTGATATGCATTGGTTGATTGGTTAGAGGTTATTTGTTGAGAATAGGGTTACCTTTACTGATCTATGGATGTTATTCCAATGTTTTGTTGTTTTGACCATCTGGTCCAGTTTTTCTATTAGGCCACTATTTACTTTCCATGCCTAGTATTGTTAGGATGGAGTGATTATTATCTATCTTGTTGTTATGCTATAGATGGGTTATCCAAGTAGTTCTTGAGGTTTAATTTAGATTCTTTTCTTTTCTATGCTCATTTGACTTACATAGGGCCATCATAATCTAGTGTAGTAGAACATAGGGAGAATGGAAATAAGGTCTTATCTATAGTGTTTGTTTATTATCATGCTACGAGACCATAGGGGGATTGGCGTCGAGTGATATCTTAGAGTGTCTATAGTTACATTATGAGGCTATTGAAGGAATTGACATCGAGTGCTTCCTCAGAGTGTCTATATGTTCCATTAAAAGGCTATAGGGGGAATTTACAGTGAGTGTTTCCTCAAAGAGTCTTTGATCATACTTGACTATATGGGGGATTAACGTTGAGTGCTTCTTCTGAGAGCCTTTAAAAAAGCTAAACCAGAGGGGTTACACTCTGTTAACTTCCCAGAGGGTTAATTTTTGTTTTCTAGGTAGGACAATAGGGGATAGACTGTGAGTACATCCTAGAGGGTTACCTATTTGTGATTATCTGCTTACATGATATGTGGTGTTTGAATGATTTGAAACTGTAAGAATATTTACTGTTGAGTATTTCCTTGTTTACTTCTTCTTTTTATTATTACCTGCCATATATATTTCCTGAATATTAGGAACATATCTCTTGGATGTTTCCAACATGGATTTAGTCTCACACCCTATTTCGGTCATGCTTTTGGGCCCAAACAAATAATATTGTTGCAAGTATAGATAAGGGATAATGCCCTTCTACTTCAGGTTCATCACAACTTTGGGAGCTGGAGAGCATGGGACCAAGCTGAGGCTTACGATGATGAAGAGATATTTACAATTTTACTTCATACCCTTGTTTAGTATTGTACTTTAGCATTGTTAAATGTTTGGATGATTTCCTAGACATATGTATCATGAATCATTATATATGTTCTTCAGCTTCTTATTACATTCATTCTTCTGTTGTTTATTGTTTTATTCCATTATTATTACCTTGGATATTGTTATCTATTTCTCATCCATAGTGTCACTCTGCTAATGATGGCATAGTTTCCGCACTATCACACCCAAGGCCCTCACTTCTAGTCGATAGCCTCTGGCATTAGGGGAAATGTGCTTGAAGCCATGTGACAAACCAAGTATGGGGCACCTTTGGGCGTCTTACGGAACCGAGACGTTACATTATTACAACCCATTTAAATTATTATCAATGTTAGAATACCTAAATTCATCTTATATTTCCCTTTATTTTACTAGTTACCATATTTTTGTAAGAGTTCCTAATCCCTTATTGTTTTTTATTCAGGAAATCCATTTTAATTAATTTTCATTTTAATATTAAGTGTTACTATTATTCATTTTTCGAAATTTCTTATCATATTATCAATGATATATCAAAATTAACTCATTATAAAACATTTATATGTCATTATAATGCTAAAACATTAGTGGAAACTCAAGGGATAAACATAAATATAGGAATTAATTCTATAATTTTGGAAAACAGTGTGTGGTTTCCTAATAATGAAATCCATATATGGATACCAAAAGTTGATGTAGGATCTATATCAGATAAAATTAACAGTAATAAACATGAATATAGTTTGATGATTATTAACATGAGGTTCACTAGTTGAAAAAATAGTCCAAACTCCAAACATAGTTTTACAATCCTGAGGGATATTCATTAGACGATTCATATGATAATTATGTATAATAATGATGGATTTGAATATGGTGTTTTCCATTTATATATATAAATCATTTATGTGTTTCACCAAACCCAATAGTATAGGTGTAGTGATGAATTTTTTATCATTGAGTTGTTCTCATTCATTGAAAATACATGTATTTGATTACCTAAACACCACGACCATCTTAATCTTTTCAAGCACCCAATAAATACACTTCTATATTCATTACTTGAAAAAAATATTTATATAAAAATTGTGAATCCCTTTTTTTTAATTAAATGATTCTAGGTAATTAACTTAGATATACTTATTAATGCAATGGCCATGGAAAACCATTTTCATGTCATATAATCCATTGTTATTTAAGGGGAAATATTGTTGGATAAGACTCATTAAGAAATTATAATAAATATTTTATTATTTTTAATTCATGAATTACATAATGTATAACCTATGACCACTTTGTATGAGATGGATAACTTTCAACTTTTATGTTATGGGTGGGGAAAGTTATATAGCCCCTTTTTCATTAGTAGGACTCCTAAGACAACTAAGATAGTTTAATAAGAGAATCATTAACCTTTTTTGTATGATTTCTTGGCCAAAGGAATCAATAATATTTTTATTATCACAAAAATTATAAATTAAATAATTTCCATCAGTATATGGTCACTAACATCCATATATGTGATTCTTAATTATTTTTTCATCTATCGATTATTTTATTCTTATGTATTCATTATTTTTTATCTAATAATTTCATTATTATTTTGTGATATATTCCACTATATACATTCTATTAAAAAGATTTTGATATCAATATTAACTTTGGTTTCCCATTTCCCCAGGTAATGAGGTGGAATACCATGGATAATAAGCTCTAAGGATAAACATATGAAGTAAATACTTGTACTCAAAGTTAGAAAATGTTATTTTGTATTAAATTTTTTTATCTACTATATTGATAATAAATAAACCTTGATCATGTGTGTGAAATATCATGAAATAATATTACCATGTTATAAATAAAATACTATCTATAAGTGACGAAGTTTGGTGGTGCTACAACATTTACTACATGGAATCTATATTGACACTTTCAACTATTTATGTACATTACATAATATATGTTATATAAGAGGAAGGGGAAATATCTGTGATATAAGAAGCAGTAAATTGTTTTTCAAACTTTTAACTAATTAAGTGAGGAAATAATTCCATGATGTTGGTTTCAAGGAAGTCTAAAATCTCAAAAAACATATTCACATTTAGTAGGAGAGAATATATTGGGGGTTAATCGAGAATAAATAAGGAGTGATGTAAATAAGAGTTAGAGGCTAAAGGGAGAGGGGGATTGAAAATCAAAAAGAATAATTTTAAATCTTTTTTTGAAACGTTAATTTTATGTTATTGGTCATTTTCCACATATCTACAACCACTTGAATGGAAGGGTAAACATTTTTGAGATAGTTAAGGGGAGTAAATATCTGATTGTAGTTATTGCCTTTTTACTTCAATTAATAAAATTTCTTCTTATATTAATTTATTTCAATTGTTAGTATATTATTAGTTGTTTGGATTTGATTTTGTTCTAGTATTTTATACATATTATTTATTTTATACCTTGGTTGAGGACACCAAATTTCCCTCCACTCAGTTTAGTTTATAAAAAACTGATTATTATAGAATAAGGATTGAGTATGTAGTGATTGTTGATATGTTTTTAGAAGAATGTTAATTTATTTTAAATTTATTAGTAATACCAAACCTAATTTGGTTTTTCATAAGTTAATTGTGAGGTGGTTTTCTATTTGGGTTTTATTTGATACCTTTTTAAATATATAGGATGGTGTTTTGTTCAAATAATGATTACTGCTAGATTAAACATCACCATTGCTTTCTACAAAGGGTGGGTTATGAATTTATTATGGATTATTTTATTTATCAATTAATAATAAAAATAGATAACTATTTTTAAGTATAATATTTCATTACAATTGTTAATACTACCATGAACATATCACCATTATGTTTTTTGATAAAAATCAACTCGATTAATCTTTTTAAAAGTTCTTAAAAACTAAATTCACCGAAACTCCATTTTATTAATTGTGATAGCTAATTTTTTTCACCCATATTTAGAGAAAACCTTTGGTTTATATTATAATATTTAAATATTATAACCTTAAGTTTTAGGTTGATTTTTATATATCCAAAATAGATGTGTTTAAACCTAAATTTGATATGTTGTTTATTGAGGGATTGTAAAAATATAAATTAAAAATCCCATGTTGATAGAATGGTTACTAAAAAAGGTTTTTATTCAAGAAACCACATAGACACTCAAAAAATTTATTGTTATTAATATATTTATGGGGTTTTTATATTTTAAAATGAAAGAATAAAAAATTATGGAGGTGGTTTGATTTATTAAATATAATAAATTAAACAAAAAAACACCTAATGAATTAGGAAGAGGTGTAGATGATATTTAATTTAATTCTAATGAGTTGTATAATAATTCTATATTATTTTACATTACCCAACTCAATATGAAGAATAAATATCATTCATGCACAAATATTTGATTTTTATTAATGTATAGGAATACATGTTTACTCATATATCCTAGATCCTACTAATAACTCATTTATCCTCCTTGGTGAGTGGGATAGAACACTCATCAATTAATAAATTAACCATAATCAACCTAACTGGTAGTAAACAATAAACCTCATAGGTCACTCACCACCGCTGGTATGGCATCTTAATAAATAGTTGGGAAGATATTAAGTTCAAGATATTTAAATAATGTCGTAATGGTGATGAAACATAGAACAATGATCACATACTATAAATCATAATAACAATGCCCCATCAGAATAAAGAAATATGAATTTGAAATAAAATAAATATTTTAATAATACCATTGTGATTTACCTTTACACCACCCACAATAGGTTATTACTTAACCATCATGAAATATGTGATCATAGTAGCATCACAAAGATTTAGAAATAGAAAGAAAGTAAAAAAGAGTAAAATAGAACAAAACACATTTAGATAAATAAGCAACAAAATAATTTATTTGATAACATATAAGAAAAAATTATAGTATGTGAAAGATATTTCTAAAATCAACCCACAAAGTTTTAATCTAGCATCCATGCATACCCCCTAACCCTTATATATTATCCAAGATCCCTCTATCAATATAATTGATAAATGAATCATTAAAAATTTAAGTAATCATACTATACTTGAGATCTATACATACTCAAGAATAATTAGAATTTTAAGTGTTTCATATTCTGGTGGAAGTATGGTTCTTAAGAATGTGAAATTTATTCTACTAGACTCATCTGAGAAATATTTTGAGAAGTGTGGTGCATGTTCTGGATAGTTCCGGATTACTAAAACCATTTTGGAGTGTCGGTATTGAGAATTATACTTGGATTAAATAACTATAAGGCATGACTTGAATCATGGTGAATTTGATGCAATATTAGGTAGATATTTGATCAAACTACTTTCAAGAATGGCTATTGGTGAACCTGAGGGCCATGTATTTTAAGTACTGAAAGAGTCTATGATGAAAGAGATCATATAGTTTTTCTAATCAATGAGTATTGGTATATAACAAATATAAAGGAGGTAAATTTTGTTATTATCATTAATTTAAAAAGTTATTGATTATGGGTAGTGATTACGACAACTGATGTTTTAATTGGTTGAATTTGAAAGTCCTAGTTCTTTTTATGGTTCCAAGGGAAGATTCGGTCCAACAATGGTTTTTGGGTTTCACTACTTCCAATAATGTTAAATATTTAATCTAGAATGTATGATATGTATTTTAGTTCCTAGGATATACACGATAGTAAACTCAAGTATGATATCGATGGATCCAGGTCTCATGTTAGCTTGGTTGAATCAATAAGTTGAGATCTCTTTGAGGGAAAATATTAATAACCCAAAAGAAAGAAAATGAAAGATATAAGATTCTTTGATCAGATATGGTTCAAAGTTTCATCCTTATAGATCTTGTAGAGTTAATATATAATGTTTTTTGTGTAAATAAGGGTTATTGGGTAGGTTGTATTGAAAGCATTATTTGGGTATTTGATGTAAGGGAACAACTTGATAGTGTTACAATTTGTATTAATGAAGCATTCTGAATTTATGATCTATAAGGATAAAAATATGTAGATCATGGTACTATGAGAAGAGGATATATTGGTTAAGTATAGGGTACAATATTTGTTTCTATTAATGTTCCATTTAGCAGGTTTTATGCGAATTAGAGATCAGTCAAGATGATGAGATCTCTTAGCACTACATAGAATGGGCATTAACAAGAATATTCAGAAGAAATAAGAGATAAAATCATGACTGATGTGATCTACAATTAAATCTAAACATTATTTTAAGATTTGGTAAAAGTTGGTGATTTGTTTTGATGATTTGGATAAAAGGAATATAAGTTATGGGATTTTAAAGACAAACCCACCTTTTAATGATCAAAAAAATATATTTAAACATATGAATTAAAATTAAATTTAATAAGTCAATAAAATAAAAATATTGATTTATTTTAACATTCAATTAAAAAATAACATAATATTATGAATATGGTGAAACTTCCCCATATTTATATTATTTTAGGGGATATATTCAGTGAATAACAGCATAAAAACTATGAAATTTATTATTTTATCACTCTAACACACTTGAATATTTCACTCATGTGAAATTATCGAAAATTGACATAAAACATTGTAATCAAGAATATATATTTAGACTAGACATTTAATAGACCAATTCTATCACATAAAAATTGTTTAGTTAAACTTCAAAACAGTTAAGAAACAAACTAATTTTTTCATAAAAAATTATATGTCAAAATAGATTTTTAGATCCGTTATATCTTGATGTTTCTCTCACTAATTTCCAAAATATCATGTGATAACATGCAATCACACTCTAAAATTCAAAAAAAAGTTCCACATTTTATCATTATTCTCTTAATATCAATTAAATTTAGAGGTAACATAAGAAGAATTTATTATTATTATTTTTTTGAAAATTTATTTTATACCAAATAATAATCAATCATTAAAACATATAATTTCCATTAAAAAATATCAATAAATACATGTTCAAAATATATTATATATAAAAAATTAGTAGGTGTTTGGTTTAGTGGTAAGCACCCCATAATGATACATCAATAATGGAGATTAAAACCCTATTGAGCACAAGTTACTATTGTAGTACTGTAGCGTACAATAGTAACAGTGGAACTACTGACCGGTGACACTATTGTGGTGGAAATCACTATAGTAGGAACTATAGAAGCAACAATACTATATTGGGTACTATAGAAACCTAGGTACTATAGAAGCATTGTTCTCCGGAGGGCCTTTGTATCTAATATTTGGCCCTTCAGGGCCATGTAATGGGATTTCATGCCCACTAGTCCTACGATCCATGTAGTGGGATTTATTTACATTGGGCCTATGAGCCATGTACTAAATAAATAAGGCTTTATGAGTGGGCTATCCCCATGGGGGGACGATGGCCTGCCTGCCTTTCTGGACCGTGTGTGAGTTGTGTGTCTATCTCTAAATGTATTTTTACCACCATGAACCTAATATATTTATATATATAAAAATAAACCAATACACCATGTATCATATATAACACACTATTCAACACAGATTTCTATAAATTTAAACATTTATCATCATTTAATTTGTTCCCAATATACTTGACACAATTTACAATTTCAAAGTAACATAGTTGATAGTTTACATGTCACTATTATTATAGTTTTTACAAATAGATTATACAATGTAGAACAAAATATATTTAAATAGTTAAAGATTAGTTTAGTGCATTTTATATGAAGATCTGGTTATTAAATATCAAAAACATATAAGCTAATTAATTAAATATTCACCAACAAAAATAAAACAATTTTATCTCAAAACATCATGTATTATCTAAACATTTCATATATAGATTTATAGGACACAAACTACTCATTACTAATGTTTCAAAAATTCAAAACCTTTTCTTTACTTTGAAAAACTCAAAAAATTGCAAGACTCTAAATTTTTAAATATTACCAGGAGTCTAAAAAAACCTAATCCAAATTAGTTAGCACAATCATTACAAGTGAAATTATGTGCATGATCACCTAGATGAAATTCAATTTTCATGTTAATTAATTTTACAAGACATTGTTTTTGATTTTCTGAAATAAAAGTCTACACTTCTTCTAGTATTTAAACTTTTATAAATACATATTTCAACATTCAATGATTTATAATGTTTTATTATATTCTCACCTTCATATGAATCCATAAAAAATTAATGTTTCCATATTTAAAAACCCTTTTTCTAATTGGTATTTCATTTTAAATATTAGTCAATGTTTAAAAGGAACCAAATCAAAAAACTATTTATAATTTTAGATTTATAATTTTTAGTCTATGTTAAATCATATTCAATATTAAAATTTAATTAAATATTATCTCGGAAATTTTAGTTTTATATAGAAAATAATGTACAATTCATCTTTCTAAATTTGAATAAAAAACAAATCAACCCTTAGTCAAAACAGGAAGTCATATTAGTAAAGTAACTTATGAACTATTAAAGGAAATATTTCTAGTTCAAACCAACCCAGATTCAATTTTAATTGTTTTAATGGAAATTAAACACTAGTTGACTCATCATATACAATTTTATTATGAAATTTATTCATTGAACAATAATAAAGACACTCATATCAATTTTTAACTACCATGAAAAGATACAATGGAATTTTTTGGTTTTTTACACTATAAATTTCATCATGATTCATTGTTTTTTACACGACATTAAATTCTCTAATACCAGTGAAATTGATGCTTCAATATCCATTCAACACCATTTTGTGCCCTACCTAAATTATAATTCAAGATTTTTCATCGCTCAAGAGAATATATATGAATAGATTTATACTCATACTTAAGGAAAATGAATTTTATTATAAACTTGTAATAATAGTCATTTATACACACCATGATAGATGATAATGAAATAAACCATGTGGTATTAAAATTGTTGTTTGGTCGCACAAGATTATTAGGAATGTGTTTAAAAACAACAACTATAAATAGAAATATTTTAATATTTAAATAATATATATGATAAGTCATATTAATCAATGAAGATCCCCTTTACTCAATTCCACTTACAAGACATGTCTCCCACACCCCCCCCCCCATTATTTTTACATTTTTCAATTAAGAAGTTTTGAAATTTAACATGATAAATGGATTCATCATTAATCTCCATTTTTCATGTTAATATATATATATATATATCCATGTAAGATGACGATAAAATGAATGTAATTATGGAATGATGATTTCTGCCAACTTCTTGATTAGGTCCATGAGTATTATAATTAAGAACAAAGAATTATTCATTATCATTTCCATTTTTTTCATACATTAAGTTTTTTATTTAATTTTTTTAAAGATATAAGGATGATAATAATAAAATTCAGTGGATGAAAATTATTTAATCCTATTTACAACTTTCACATGACCCAATATAATGACACAAACCTCTCACATTTCTATTAACATGTAATTATTCTAAAATAAAAAAACATGGAATCCCCTATTCCCCCACAATTATACTTGAATTAATCATAAAAATGTATTTTAGAAATAGGAAATGAAAGAGATAATTAATATTATAATGTAGCTTAAAACTATAATTCCATTAATTTATTATATAAGGGCTTACAATTATTTATTTTCAATGTAAGTCTCAAGGATTGATGAGGGTATTTCCAATTGAATGGATCAATCATGTTGAAAACATATCATGAAATCTAAAAATTTAAAAGTGAATTAACATAAGTTTTAGAACAAAAATAAATCCCAATATTTTCTCATGAAGTGAGGGTATTAAGAATATGATGTTAATGAGGATTAAAATTCCTCTCAAGACATATATTTTAATATTTATAAGTCACTAGTGGATTTGAATTTCAATTTCCAATTAAATATTATAAAAATTCTTGAACACCGTAGCCTACTAAAATATACATATCAAAATTCATATGATATTTTGAGATTCAATAATTATATCAATTTAAAAAAAACCAACTTGACGTTAAAAAATTAATTAGTTTATTCAAATGAACTCCATTTTTTGAGAAATATATTATTAAAAAAATAAACTTCATACAATTCTCAAAATAATGCACAATTTTTTTCAGTCCAAAGTAAGCTCACTAAAACACACAAACCAAATAGAAGAAAATAAAATAGAGAATCAACAGAGTAAAAATTTGTTTCCCCCTTTCCACAAAATAATTTTTCGTTATATTATTAATTAAATTTAGTAATATGGATTAAAGTTGGATAAGAAAATATGAGATAGTAAAAACTAGTGTAATATAATCTTGTAAGTGGGATCAATGTTTAAGAAAGAAATATGAGATATAAAATAATTTTCTTATTTTTATTCTATCTTTATAAATATATAATTCCCCACCTTTAGAATAGAATCATAAAAATTACATGTTAGTATTTCACTGAATAATTAGTGAGTTTAAATTCAACTTATGTTATTTTTGGTTTTTCCAATCACATATTTTGAAAAAAAACTATGTTGAATCAAGTGGAAACCACCTACTAATTCATATTTTGAATTCAATAATATGTATAATATAATGGTTTATTTGATAAAAAATATTCCCTAATCTATTAAATTTGGAGGAATATTTTATTGAACAATCATATTTTTCACATAAATAGATTATTCCCTGATCCTCCAATTTTATTTCAATGGAAAGAATCTACTTAAAAAATATTCAATAGTTATAATTTGATGGTTTTACATACGAAATGTTTTATTGATATAAAGTATCTTAATGATCACCAACAAAAATTTATCATCTTTAAATATTTCCCTTAATCATACTCTCTAACAATGGTAGAAGAGGATTTCAAGGCTATGGGCTCTTTCATTGTTCCATATTTTACTTTTAAATATTCAATTTAAAATTTTAATTCTTCTAATTCCCCTATTTATTATATATATTCTCTTTACTTTACCATCATTTTCTTTTATTTCACCTCCTTTTCATCATCCTTTTACTTTCATTCATCTAGTTCTCGTCCATTATGAAGTGTTAGTACCTTAATATTCACCAACAAATTATTTTCTATGATACCGTATAGCATGTAACTACTCATAAAATGTAATGAATATGATTTTATAGATAAAAATATGTCCTTATCTAAAAATATGTACATCAAATTTATGTATAATTTATAGTAAAATATTTATACACAAAAAATTAATAAAAACATCATTTTATGTAATCAATATAAAACATTACATATGAAGTTTAAATATAATCCAAAAATTAAAAAAATTATAATGATATAATAAAATAAAGAAATAACATCAAAAAATTTATAAGTCTATAAATTTTTAGTATTCTTGAAATATCACAATCATGGAAAACACAATAAATATAAAAAAATCTATTAAAAAAATATTGGAATTTTGTAATGGAATTGTAAGAATCATTGATAATTATTTATTGAATGAATAATTATGTAAAGAAGCGGTTTTTATAGGATGTATAACAATTATATTATTATTTTAATAATAAAAAACAATTCAAATTAATTACTAACCATTGAAATATTGACTTGAGCATTGAAAGTGGTAAAATGCCTAAAATTACTATTTACAAAGATTAAAATAATTAATTTAAAATATTATAACCATCAAAAATGATATATAAAATTATATAACTTAAAGATTAACCAAGTATACAATTCACTAATGCGTTTACTTAAACTTATTTGGAAAAATATTATCTTTTATGTAAAAATTTAAATATTATAATAACATAATTTTATAGCATATTATTCTTAAATGATATATTATAATTGTTTATGAATCACATATTAATTAATTAATAATAAAATATTGAAATATATATAAGTTATAGAAAAATAAATATTGTTTTACCAAAATAAAATTCTTTAACCTACATATTATATAGATGTTAAATTTACAATTTTTAAAATATAAATTTAATAAAATGGTAAAATATTTTTGATTCATCATTCCAAAATTACCATATGGTGAATTTTTAAGTATTTTTCATAAAAAAGATGATTTTTAGGGAAATAGTAAAAAATTAAATGTTTATATATATCATAAGTATTTAGAAATCACCATGATATAAATATGACTCAATAATTTATAAAATATTTTTCAGGAATTAAAATTTATTTAACGAGTAAACTAATTCCTTTAAAACTAATAAACTTAATTTGAAAACCTATAAATCAATCTTATAAAACAATGTTCTAGTTTTTCTAAAAAATAAATGTTATTTTATTCTACACTTTATGTAAATTACTTATATGTTTTCATTTAGTAGTTTGTCAATTAAAATGATAAAGAAACTAATTTTGTAATCATATGATAATAAATGTTTTAATAATCCCCACATTTCATACTCTTGAAACTAAATAGTAAAATAATCAATATTTTATTCAAATAAATTCCTCCCTCTTATCTCTATAAACAACCTTCTTTCACCCCTTTATCTTCACATCCAAAAAATCATCCATTTAATAATATTCTAAATAAATACGCCTCTAAACTTACTCATAAGAATTCTGAAGGCCGTTTTCTATCAATAATCCCCTCTTTCGAAGGCTTTAGACTCTTTCTAATGAAGGAAAATCAAATTTCATGTTATGAGTTTGATATCCTGTGTCATTTTATTTCAATTGACATCTTCCCAAACTATAATTTAAGTAATATTTAAAAGAAACATTAAAATAGGAGTGTAGTTATAATATAATTTTTTTATAAAATCAATATTTTTATTATTATTTTTTATTTTTTTTAATATTTTATAAAAAACATCATTTACGGATGGTGTTTTTAAGCTTTATAAGTGAAATTAATAGAATATGGGGCTTTGGGCATAGAAAAAACATGGTTGTAGCCTCAAAAATCATGGGTATAGCTTCTGACCATAGTCTGGATTACCATGGACCCTATTTTCATGGTATTTGGGGTCATGTTATAGCCACATAAATATCCAATGGAAATGAATTTATAGATAACATCATTTACCTTAGCTATATCCCTATTTCCAAAGGGGGACTCGTGGTTGTAGGTTTATATCCATTAGAAGAAATATCGCTATAAGAATATAAAAATGAGTCCATTTATGGATATATGTGTATAAGAATTGTATTTTTCTTATAAAAATAGGGGGTCATGATTGGGAGGTTATATCCATAGGCCTAAAAACTTCTAATACACTTATACCCACAGTCCTCACATGTGGATCTACCTCCATCGATATAAGCAGTCACATGGATAAAGACATTTAGGAATGGGTTTTAACATCTTTATATGCTTATATCCATGGTAAATGATCTTGGATTTATTTATACTACTATAGGACACTATCTTAGATATAGTTTTCTTAGTAGAAACTATTTCTCTTATATTTAATAAAAAACCAACAAATCACAAATAGAAAACGTATAATATAATAAAAATTGAATAATAAATAATAATTTATTGTAAATTCATCGTAAAATAGAAATATTTTTATATTTAAAAACTTTCATAATCTATGTCAATATGATTAGAACTATCCCTATAACCGCTACCAACCCCTTCATCAACATATAATATCGAAACACACAAATCATCATCGCCATCACTATCATTAACACTCACACGTCCACCAACATTACCTTCATGGGAACCACCATCATCATCCACACATTAACCAGAAGAAAGATTATATGAATTCTCATAAAAGTATAACATCATAGATAAGTAAGTATCAATCACCACAACAATTTCTTGTAGATGTGATGAATAAAGAAAGAAACATGGATTTCAGGATCTGTTATTATCATCTTTTGTCACTGAGAATATTCTTCTTTCTTTTTCATCAACATAAACATTCATTTATTCCAATGTAACTACATTATATACTATTAAAAAATAAACATTTTTTAATGAAATACTTCTAAAATATTAGTATTTAGATGATAAAATCTCCTTCCTTGGTCGATAGTGCACTCTACCTTGATGTTCATTTCATAAAACCGAGGCAAAAGATCCTTTAAACCCAAAATGTATGGTTATTTTTTTCTAATTTATTTAGTGAATTATATTGAATAATATATTATATTAATTAAAATTATAAAATAATGTAAATAAAAAAAATTACTCAAAATAATAGAAATTTATAAATAAAAACATTTTTTCCTTAGGTTCCTCAATTTATCCAATTTCTATCAATATTTTTATTAATTTTATAGAAAAATTAATAGTGAGTAAAATGACCCTCAATATTAATTTTTTTCTGGGAAAATATTTAAATAATGTTTTATCAGATAATATTAATTCATAAACCAATATAAGTGAACTACATATCTAAATTTTCCATGTAATATTAGCTAATTTTTTATCAGAGAAAACTATTAAACATTACATATTCATGTAATATCAAAAATAAATTTCAATAAACTAAAATATAATAAAACAACTACTTACTAAATATTTAACACAAACAATAATATCAAAACATTAATGAAATTATCAATAAATATTGCAAATAATCATATTTTTATTTCAAAATAAACTACATTGTAAATAAAACATCAACCAGCCAAAATAATACATGGATATATTATTTAATGGGGTATTAGTAAAAAAATAGTTGGTTGTGTGCATATTATATTATATTTAGTAATCACTTAATTATTTTGATTGGATGTTTATTGTTTCTATGGTTGCATATTTATATGTTATTGGTTTTATGTTTGTAAGTTTATCAGTTTTGGTGTTTTTTATTTTCACATTTAAAGTTTATAGGTTTGATATTTTCATATTTATAGGTTTTAGCACTAATGTTTTAAAGTTTTATATTTTTAATGGCTTCTAGTGATATATTTATTGTTTAAAAATTAAGATATTACAAGAATACATGATTATAAATTTCCTTATTTTCAAGTAATATGTTTTTAGGCTTGTATGATATTTATTTTATAGTAATCCAATTATTTTTTGAAGTTATAAGTTTATAATTTTTCAATTTTAATTATTTCAAGATTAGAAGTTTTCAGATATATAATAAAATATTTTTCTGGATTAAAAGTCTATAGTGACATGTTTTTAAGATGATGGATGTTGGGTTTGAATGTTTTCACATTTTAGAATCATTTGTTTTCCTATTTATACGATATATAATACTCGGTTTGAAGGATTCCTATTTATACATATGAATGTTTCCAAGACATTTAGTCTCTATGCTGGATATTTTAAAAAATTTATTTTTCATGTGTTGAGTTTTAATTTTTTATAATTTTCAGGTTCAAGATTTTCCAATTTATTTGTTTATATGTTCCAAGATGAAGGTTGAAACATGTATGTTTCTCAGTTTTTATCTTGTTAAGATACAAGGATGTTATTCCACATTTATATATTATAATGTGTTATTTAATTGAAAATTTTAATTGTAAAAGGATTTTAATTCCATAGGAATATTGATTTAATATATCCAGGATTTTAAGTTTATTTTATTAAAAAAATTTATGCCTACATGATTATTAGTTTTACGATTGATTTTATAGTGTTTTGTAAGTTATGGGTTTGATTTTTTTTCTGGTTGAAGGTTTTAGGTTTGATGGTTCATAATTTTTCCATGTACATGTTTATAGATTTTAAGGTTTTTAAGAAATACATTTCATCTTTAAAACATTGTATTTTTATATTTTAATTGTATTTAGTTATACTTCTAGGTAGGATCACTAGTTTTAGATCAAGATATTTGGTGATTTCTATGGTTCATTTTTTCTGTCCTAGGAATTTTTGATATTTTTAATATTTTTATTGAATAATATATTGAATATTTAATTTATATGTTTATAACCTTAACAGTTTTATGGTTTCATAATAGAAGTTTATTGTGTATAGGTTTGTAAGTATTAAATATTATCTTTTTCATTTTTGTATTTTTAAAAGTTCCCATTAACATGTTTTTAGTTTTTTTGGGGTTTTTTATTTATAGGTTATATATTTATATGTTTTTAGGTTAAAGTTTTATCAAATTTCATTTTACATGTTTCATTGGTTTTACATTTTTATTTTTCAAATTTTCTCTTTGAATGTTTATAATATATTGATTTGCATGTTTTAATGGCATAGGTTTGTAAGAATTCAGGTTTATAGATTTTTAGTAGTTGTTTATCAATTTTTAATTTTTTAAATATATTGGTTCCATAGTTATTATGTTTCATTTTTATGGGTTTCATGTTAAAACGTTTTATGGTTTCATATGTTTTCATGTTTTAGGTTGATGGTTGGATGTTTTTACATTTTTGGATTTTCAATATGTAGATTTTTGAAATATACTGATTCCATAGGTAAATGATTTTTACATTACAATTTTCTAGGTTTTCATGTTTTTATGTTTTCATATTAACATGTTTCATGGATTGTAGGTCTGAAGGTATCATATTTTTTGTTTTATTGTATTGAGGTTTGTGGGATTTTAAGTATATTTTCTTTATGGTTATAATATTTATGTTTTATATATTTATATGTTTTTAATTTTTAAACTTTCTAGTATTGTCAGTTTTTAGTCTTAAACATTTAAGATTACGTGATTTTTTTTCTAGGGAATCCTTTTAGTGTTGACATCCTAGTGTTTATAGGTTTTAATGTCTTAATTATGATTATGGAAAACACAATGTTTAATTTAATCAAATATATATAGTCCATAATTATGAGTATTATTTTTTTGAATATTATTATAGATGTGGTGAATATGGAAATAAATCATTTTATTATCTTATGATATATGGTAGAAGAATGAATATATAAAGAATATATCTATCCCAAAATTAATATAAAAAGAGTCCCTAAATAAATAAAATTAAAATAAAAAACAACATTGTTTTATCATATAACATGAAAATATATATATTTAAAACCATACCATGTAAATTTTCATAAATATCATCGAAACCTCATCTCAAATCAGGGGAATATATGTTATATAATAGTAAAGATAAAGAGAACATTAATAAATTATAATTTCATGAAACAATAAATGTTGGAAGTGTTGGAGTTGGTGGCCTAGAACCAACTTATGTGTACTTTATGATAAACTATATTCATAGTTATAAATATTAATAAACTTCTTATGAAATTATGATTTTTCTTCTTCATAACATATTACAGGATAATTTCCAAAGAGTAGCATTCACATTGAAAGGTCATAATAGTTCCCCAATATGATGAGAACCTAGAAGTTATATTTTATTATTATTAAATATATATTCTATATCCCGATGTTATTATTTTAGGGACATAAATTGTACGTGATATAAGGGGTGGAGAATCATAGGTCTTTGAGGCACCTTATCATGTTGTATACCTATGTCAATATCTACAGTAGAATTTTATGAGAATGAGACCCACCTGTAAGAAATCCAAATTTATAAGTTTCATTGGATTTTCATATCTGTGGACATGTGTATTGATCCTTATAAATTATTATTAATTAATATTAAAAGTAATTCAATTTGATGCATTGAAAAAATCTGTGACAAAAAATGTTCTTGGTGAGGTTTGATATGTTGGGTGTTTCACGAGTAATATAACATTAATGAATAACATCATAATGGATTTGTCTCTTATATTATTTAATGGAAGTTAATATCTTAGGACCTTTGAAAAGAAATAATATAGACTAAATAAATCCACAACCATGGTATTTTATAGGCAAGTTTTATTTTCATGAATTCAATGAAAGAGACATTAAGCACATATGTTGATGGCACCAGCGTGCGACCCTATTGATTAGAGAAGTCATGATAAAGGGGTTATATTACACATTATGTGTCCCTATAAGGTTTTATATCATTGCAGCATTAACTTATTTCTCAATGGGTTCCTTGGCGTATTGTTTGACGCTAAAATTGGACTTTAGGCTACTATACCTAATTCTACTAAGAAAGAGGAAAAGAAAGTCACAAACATAGTGTATCTAGAATCATAGTTAAATAATATATATTATTATTTATTATTTAACAGGTGGAATAAATATTATTTCCTCATGTGGTTTAAAAATTATTCATTTTTTCTTTACTGAATATATTTCATCGCTAGTTATTTGATAGAATTTTATGTGAGAAGAATATTTAATAAAAAATGATATTCTATTTAGTTAATATAATATTTATTTATTTATTAGAGAATAATGAAGTGATATTTATGAAATAAATAGAAATTATTTAAGGCTCGATAAATATTATTTAGGAATGGAGTAATGGGATTTTTGTTCCAGTGAGAAATAATATATAGTGAATATTACTTGAATAAGTAATATTTAATTTTAATTCACAACATAAGCTCATGTTGAGAAATAATAATGTAATTATTATTTTAAATATGGGGTTCCTCAAGGGATTAAATAAATTATGATGGGTAATTTTACAATTATTTATTTATAACCCTATAATTATATAAAACCTATTATATTATTTTTCATAATATCCAATACATTTGTTTTGTAATGAACAACGAATCAGAAGGATCCTCTCAAAGATATTGAGATCTCACTTCTTCAAGAACACTCCCATGAATAGAGATTGATCTTCTTCCACATCCCACTCTTTATTTAATAAAGTTCATTGGGAATGATTTTTAATTTATTCTCATGGTGATAAAAATAGAATGATGAAAGTGATAAGATCTATCGTTCTAGAACATGGAGATTCCTATGACAACATTCAGAGATTTGTGGAACACACATGGATCACTGCTAGAGGGAATATACTCTTGAATCCTACAATGCAACAATTATACAATGTAGATGCACTGTAAGATACATCAATGAAGAAAGAATTATGAAAATTTTATTATTAATTGATTAAATTATTAATAAATAATATGTGATTATCCTTTTTCGGGTACCCATGTTTTATTCACTATTTTTTTCTTTGATTAAATTCTATTGATCAGAGTGTTTATTATCATGTAGATCTTGAATTGATCATAAATCATGAAAAATAGAAAAGTTGGGATCGAACCATTACACACTTCCACAATTCCTAGAACCTAAAAGTTGTATCATAGCAGTCACATATTTATTTATAATTATTTAAAATTTCATTGATTGATTTATGCATTTTTCATTTAGTTTTCAGTTAAAATTTAATCATTATTTAATTTGATTTGAATGATTTTATTATTCCTCCTTCATTTATTAAAAATATAATCAAATCCATTAATTTTATAAATTGAATAAAATTGATTAATTCATCTGGAGGTGCCAAGGAATTTGGCCAGATAGCACAAGATTACACACCGTATAACCCATAGGTACACACCATATAACCCAGTGGTACACACCATGTACTAGTTTTTAAAGCACCAAGAATTAATTCATACTTAAATCAAGGCATGTGAATTTATTAAACGCGGTGCATTTAATTATACATAATGAGTTTATCGGGCCATCCCAGCACATGGTCAGTCGAAATACTAACCATGTGACTTATATCCATAGTGTGTAGTCCTTTAGTCTAATACAAACGACCCATCTTCTTAGATAGCCTACCTGATTGGTGACCATGTAACATGAATAACACACACCATGTATCCTATTTACATACCATTTACTACGATATTTTCCATGGAATGGTTTATATGTCGAGTCCCAAGCGGTGTGATGCAGATAGGTGGTAAGAAACATACATTTTGTGTTGCAGGCATCTACACACTGTGTACAAATACCAAATTGTGTGGAATTTAAATTAATTTGTTATACTTATAAAACCTTATCAACATGTTAATTCATGTTGTAATAAGTTTATAGGACACACCATGTCATGGGTTTTAATATATATCTGTGTGTGTGTGTGTGTTAAATTAATTTATGTGTAATTTCTTGATCATCATATCATTTATAAGTCATATTATAGTTATTACTCTATGTGTGTTAAAGCATTACCCATGACGGAAAAAATCATGTAATATTTGTAATAATTAATTTTATAGTACATTGAATGAATTTAGGTGATAATTCATGTATTCCATATATCACAATAGTAAAAAGTATATGAGTATAATATATTTTAGGTAGATTCGAAGGGTTTTCACCGTGTTACCTATAGGGTAAAATTATGTACATTGTTAATTTTAAATAAGGTTATTCAATTTTTTTAGAATTATTATGGATGGGAATCCCAAGTAACTTCATATGAGACTTAAGATAAAACAATTTATTTATTGAAGAAGATAATTAATTCATCCAAGCATGATTTATCTTAAATAAGAACCATTAGAATAGATTGATAATTTTTTCAAAATACTTAATTCATGTCATGCATGTGGATAATCGTGAGGTTAGACCAGACCTTTTTAACTGATTGATTTCATTTAATTTACAATTAAATTAAATTACTGGCATATGTTACATCTCACCACTTATTATGTATAGGATTTGGCCCCACAGTTTCTTTTATATAAATAAATCACCCACACCTGTTTGTGATTAAAATCATATGTAATGGATGGATCTACAAAGCTAGTGGAGACAGTTTAAGTTTGGATCCAATCTGAAGCCAATCCAAGAGAGAGATATAGGTGGATATTTGGAAAGCTGTAACATGAACTAGAAATGGTTCATAGTGTTTTCCCCTAGGTTGACAGTTAGTTTATCATCTTCTAGATAAAATAACCATTATTAAATCTCATGATCATATCATGTTATTGTTTTATTTCAATCAAGTTTCATGGTTATTTAATTAAGGATGTTTTTTCATCATCACTTGAATTAACGAATTAATAATAATTCAAGATAGAACTCAAATAAAACGGATTATGAAAAAATATTATCTAAGACATGGTTAATCACTTATGTAAATCCACTTATAATTAAAAATCATGTAATAAAGATAATAATGGTAAATTTACACATAAATGTTAAATTCCCTCAATTATGTATATTAAGTTAGTATATACTTCCACTAATTTAGTTAAAATCAAACCATACTTCAATGTTCTTGTTCAACCAATGATTTTGTGCATTTAATTATCAGGGAATTCAATCTTGATTTTTTGGGGTGAATTAACTCAAATCACATCAAGGGTTGACTTCCAAATCAAGACATGGTGTAAATGAGAGGCAAGTCTTTAGTAAATCCAATTTAAGTATTCTAGGATTGAGAATTCTACATAACAGATTAAGTAACTCTGAGTTAATGTTTTTGGAATTTATAATTCTTACCGAAAACCATTCAAGTTTCTTAAATAACCAAATTTGGGGTAATGAGAATGGGAATATGGATCCTTTACACTATAATGGTCAAGAAATTTGATATAATAAAAACAATTATAATGGATATTAGTGTAAGAACCCGGTTCTTATTTTGAGGTATGGGTTTCTTCTTTCTCTTTTCCTTAAGTGTTTTTGAGAAAATATGGAAAATGGGGGAAAATCCCAAATCATGGAAGTACATGTCGTGTACTTTTTCCACACGTTGTGTACTTCTGTCCGTGTGGAATGAGTACACAGGGCGTGTGGCCATGCCGACGATGAAGGGTGTAGGAACCAACTACACGCTATGTAGTGGTTCTTTACATGCCGTGTAGTCTGTCGGTAGGCGAATAGTAAGGCGGTTTCCACCTATGCGGAATCACACTCTGTGTACTAGTGAAGACATGTCATGTAGTCATGTCGGCATGTGAACAGTACCGCGCTAGAGGGAAGCCGCCAGAGGAATAGTTTAAAAATGAGAAGTACACGTCCTGTACTTGGAATTACATGTCGTGTACTTTGTTTTTTTCTCTTAAAATGGGAAGTATCCTCCCCTGTTCATAGGGAAAGCTTAGAACGGGAGGAGAGCTTGGGAGAGGAAGGTCGGAGCTTCGGAGATCTGTCGATCATGAACTGGGAATCCATTTCTGCCTCGGATGATCTCGTTGTAACCTCATGGGTAAGGGTTTCCATCTCCTTGGGTACTTCTTACCAATTATTCTCCTAACGGGAGTTATTGGGTTTTGAATGATTTATATTTTACCTCAGATCTACGTCATATTTGGGCATTTCTGGGATCGATGATCATGTATAGTTCTTGTTGGTGTTTAAGGTAGCTGGTTTGGTGTCCATTTTTCCAACTATCGTGCGTTTTTGTGTGTTTTTGAGCTATAAACCCATATTGGGGTATCGTGTGGCTGAGGTCGTGGAAATTTTAATACCTAGAATTTTATAGGTTATAAATAAATTTCTAAAACTGTAGTTTGGGATATGTGGTTGGATCCAAGACCACCCCGGGGGTGCATTCCTTTGTCTAGCCGTTTGGCCAGGATACCAGAGGGTATGCCATGTTTAAATTATGCATTACTTTTCCTTGAGATGAATTGTATGTGAATTTCATGTTTATATGTTGGGAATGGCCGGTTACATGTTTATCCTGACGGAAGCATTGTGATTAGCCTGTGGGAAAATTCTTCCGTGCCTGTGGGCAGTTGATTCTGTGCCTGTGGGTGACATTTCTTACACCTGTGGGCAATATCCATATTCCTGTGGGAAAATTCTTATGCTTGGTTTCCCTTTACCCGAGGGTAAGAGTTTATGTGTCTGAGGGCATTGGCTGTTTTCTTAGAATATTCATTGTGGTGATATTTTAATTTAAATGAATAAATGGATATTAAAATGGCAATATAACGGGTTAATAGTTACTTTCAGTACTGCTTACTTTACTGCATTTACTACTGCACACTGTTGTTGCATGCTTTACACACAGTTGGGTATGAGCCTTTGGTGGATGCCTACTAGGAATTTATTTCTCACACCCTATTTGGGTCTTGCTTTTCGACCCAAACAGATTACATTTCTGTAGGTGTAGATAAGGGTAAGAGTCCTTATACAGGTACTTGAGTGCGGCTGAGGAGTAGGGGAGCATGAGACTGAGATTAGGCTCGCGATGCTACCAACCATTTTGTTTTTGCATTATTGTACTATGTATTGTATTGTATTGCAGTGTAACATGTTCTGACTGTTTTATAGAATAGTGACATGCTGCATATTCATATATATATATATATATGACTGCTAGTTTCCTTTTTTTCATCAGTTATCCATTTCAGTTATATATACTTCTACTACTTCTGCTATTGTTGTATGTTTTATTTCATTCCGCTGCATTTCACTTTGATAAATGAGGGCATAGTTTTCCCACCATCAGACCTAGGCCCTCGCTGTTAGTCATCAGCCTCTGACATTTGGGGAAATTAGCTTGAGGTCATGTGGCGAACCGGGTTCGGGGCACCCGTTCAGTGGCACCTAGAACCGGGACATTACAAAGTGGTATCAAAGGGAGTTATTTTCTGTGACTTACTATTGGGAGCCATAGTCATGGATAGGATGAACGGTAATTGATAATAATCTATACCTGGGCGTAGGTAACCCATGTACAGGGAAAATCCAATTTACCTTGTGTTGCAATTTTGATGATTTTTCATATTTACAGTTGATTTGATTTCACCATTGGGGTACGCACTTGTGATTGTGATGTTTATATTTTATCTATGGGTTCTCTTAAGTTTCAACTCAATGAGATGATGGTATGCCATCTCATGCATCATTTAGAAACATGCTAGATACCACATTCCATGCATAGTTCAATGCCATGTAGGTGCATTAGAAATTTCATGTGGTTGTGGTAGTTGTTGTGATAGTAAAGCATGTTGTTTTGATAGCTGCTTGATAAATACCTGCTTTGTGATAGGGTATTTTCTCATGTGACCTAGTTTATAGAATGAATTCCAAACTTTGGTCTTTGGGGATTATGGGCCCCCATTTACCGGAATTTGGTGGATCATTTACTGTTTATTTTGTTATAACACATATAATATTTCAAACATTGGTTCATGAGGAGTATGGGCCCTCACAGATCCGAATTTGAAATTTAGGTGTTATTTTTCGGTATTTCCGGGGTTCCGGGGAAGTTTCTGAGTCATTGTATCCGGAAACCCAGTATACACGACGTGTAGTACTTAAACACGCTGTGTATGTCCTTCTGTTCGGGAAGGAAAAAACTGAACTTTTTGGGTACACGCCGTGTACCTAGAGTACACGCCGTGTAGTCTCTTCCCGTGTCACAAACCGTGTTGGCGGTGACATGGGGAAGGGAAGAGCTTGGGGTGAACATGCCATGTGGCTTCTGTACATGCTGTGTAGTCACTTCTCGTGTCACAAACAGTGTGGGCGGTGACACGGGTTAGGGAAAGGCTTTGGAAAAACACACCGTGTACCTGATGTGCACGTCGTGTAGTGTTGACCCGGAGTCCAGCCGTGTAACTAACAACACGGGTTGGTGAACTCATTTCTTGAACACGCTGTGTCAATAATGGACATGCCGTGTAGTGTGACCTAGGGACTTGGCCGTGTAACTAACAACATGGGTCAGTGTCACCTCTCCTTGAACACACCGTGTACCTCTGGGACACTCCTTTTAGCTTGTCTGAGGAGAGACCGTGTGGAGTTAGTCGTGTGACTGGGAAATGGGGTTTTTGACACGCTGTGTGCAGGTGTAACGTGCCGTGCAGTGTCAAGTCGAGTAGTCATCCGTGTCACAGATGACACGGGCAGTTGGACAATTTCACCATACACGTCGTGTATATGTTATACACGTCGTGTAGTTTTTGTTCAACGATATCCGTGTGGCTTAGCCTTGTAGAAGGACCCAGGCAGGGAGGGGATGTCAAGTACACGTCGTGTAGTCGGTATACACGTCGTGTTGTCTTGTTTTGAACATTTTGAATTCCTTCTTCCTCCTGTTCCCTTTTGGGTTTCTTCGTTTTCGGTCGATAATAAATCTTTATCTAAGGCGTGTTTTTGACCTTGTAGTGTCATGCCACCTAGACGACCACACGTTGTTCGCCAGGAGAGCATCAACGAGTATAATATAGAGATAGTGGGCCATGGGCTACCAGTGGATCCTTCTGTAGAGCCAGATGCGGTGCCAGCTGTTATACCGGACACAGGTGCAGATGCACAGTTCCATGAAGGCTTCATGCGGTTCATGCAGACCATTCAGGGAGCATCGCCGACTGCCACATCTATGGATGAGCTTACTCATATCTTCCAGTAGCAGCATCCGCCTACTTTTTCAGGGGATGGAAGACTACAGGCTGCAGAGTCTCGACTGGGGTCTATGTAGACTATTTTTGAGCATCTTAAGATGCCTCCAGGGCGGAGGGTAAAGCTCGCGACATACATGTGGTGTGATTCCACCAAGAGGTGGTGGGATGTTACCACCCAGTCAGAGCATCACAGAGACATGGCGTGGTAGGATTTTTAGGCAGTCTTTTATGAACTCTTCTTTCCCAAGACGGTAAGGGTAGACAGAGCTCGAGAGTTCATGAATCTGCAGCATGGTGCTATGTCGGTGATGGACTATTCTCCTCGCTTTATCGAGCTTCATCACTTTGCACCCATGATGGTGGGTGATGAGATGCTGAGAGCCAGACGCTTAGAGGATGGTCTTCATTATGACATTCAAGCACTGGTAAATGTTTTCAGGTTGCCTACTGTACATGCTATTTTAAACCAGGCGCTGATTACAGAGAGGAACCTGCAGAAATCGAGTGATGTGGACCAGGGCAGTTTAGCACTAGTAACTGGTATTATTTCTACTGGTAAGAGGAAGAGACCGATGGACTTCTCTCAGGGTGGCAGTACCAGTTAGAAGAATACTTCAGGTGGCTAGGTCATGTGCTACCAGTGTGGTATAGAGGGGCACAATAGGCCACAATGTCCACGAGACCCAGTGGAGTGCCGAGCTTGTGGCAGGATGGGTCATCTGCAGCGCTTTTATATTGTCTTTCCACCGATGGCTAGTGAGAGGGGTTCTGTGCATACTCGGCATGCAGGAGCAGGGCCATCAGCTTCTTACCAGTTAGAAAACAGGAATAGATCAGGGAGAGCAGGCAGAGATGGTGATTGTGGCCATGGTAGACAGACATCAAGATATCAGAGGCAGCAGGGCGGGACAGCTCAGGGTAGCCAGGCTGTGTCGTAGGGCTGCGGCACTGGGCAGACATATCTAGTGCAGCTGACCCAACAAGAGCAGGATCCCGGACCTTCTATAGTCATAGGTACTATTATAGTAGCTTATGTCTTGTCTTTAGTACTTTTCGATACGGGTGTTACATATAGTTTCATATCTGTACCCGTTGTGGAGAGCCTTGGGCTCTTTGTTTCAACTTTTTCTACTATCATGACGCTAGACACTCCGTTGGGGACTAGAACGGCAGGTGTGCGTCAGTGCAAGGAGTGCCCCCTTGAGGTTGGTGGGTGTCACTTTTTTTGGGACCTCTATGTCTTAGAGATGACAGCTTATGACGTCATTCTCGGGTGGACTGGTTGGTTCCCTTTCAAGACTTTGTAGACTGCTATCATCGCAGGTTGCGTTTCACATCACCAGAGGGAGGAGAGTTTATATACAAGGTCGAATGGGATGTTCAGGCGAGTCGAGCTAGACCAGATCATCATGGGTGAGGTGGAGTCACAGCCCAGATTTTGAGCTTATATCTGGATGATAAGGGGACTTGTCAGACGAATTTCCCTCCAGTGTTTGATCGTTTCAGGGACGTCTTCCGGGACGACTTTTCATGTCTACCTCCAGAGCGAGAGGTGGATTTCTCTGTTGAACTTGTGCCAGGAGCAGCACTGGTGCCCATTCCTCCTTATAGGATGGCTACGCCTAAGTTGCAAGAGCTCAAGAGGCAGTTAGAGGAGTTACAGGAAAAGGGTTTTATCCGACCCAGTACTTCTCCTTGGGGTTCTCCGTTCCTTTTTGCGAAGAAGGTGGATGGTACACTCAAACTATTTGTGGATTATTAGAAGCTGAACCAGTTGACAGTTAATAACCAATATCCCTTGCCGAGGATCGATGATATTTTTGATCAACATTGTGGAGCACTAGTGTTCTCAAATATTGAATTGGGATCAGGATATCATCATCTGCGCGTTAGACCATCTGGCATACCTCTCACGACATTCAAGAGCAGGTATGGTCTATACAAGTATACAGTTATGCCGTTCGGACTCACGAACACGCCAGCAGTTTTCATGGCTCTGATGAATCATGTGTTCCATCCTTATCTGGACTCTTTTTTGTTAGTATTCGTGGATGAAATTTGGGTTTACTCTCACACTCGACACGACCATGCCACCCATCTTGAGATCATATTGAGTACACTGAGATAGCATCAGGTATATGCTAAGCTCTCAAAGTGCCACTGTTGGATGGACCAGATTCACTTCCTGGGTCATATCATCTCAGATGCAGGAGTTGTTGTGGACCAGGAGAAGGTAAGAGCAGTAGTTTCCTAGGAGCAGTTTAAGAACATGTTTGAGATACAGAGTTTCTTAGGGCTGGCAGGTTACTACAGACGTTTCATCCAGGACTTCTCCCACTTAGCAGTGCCGTTGACATGTTGGACTAATAGGGGGGTGAAGTTCGTTTGGATAGAATCTTGTGAGATAGACTTTCAGGATCTGAAAGGAAGGTTGACATCAGCACCGTTCCTGATACTTCCAGAGTATGGGAAGATCTATACAGTTTACTGTGATGCATCAGGTATTTGGATGGGATCAGTGTTGATGCAGGGAAATCGGGTCGTTACGTACGAGTCTCGACAGTTGAGGCCACGTGAGAGGAATTACCCAACACATGATCTCGAGTTGGCTATATTGTTCATGTGTTGTGCTGTTGGAGACATTGTCTATTGGGAGAAAATTTTGTGGTTTTCACCAAACACAAAATACTGAAGTATATCTTTACTCAGCGTGACTTGAATCTGAGGCAGCGAAGGTGGGTCGAGTACCTACAGTCCTTTGATTTTGAGCTTGCCTATACACCTGGTAAAGGTAATGCAGTAGCTGATGCACTGAGCAGGAAGACTCATATACAGGCTGTGCAGGAGGCCAGTGGTGAGTGGCAGCTTATGGCTTTGTTATCTGAGATGCATTTGGAAGTGCATGACAGTCAGGGGAATACCTACATTTCATCTTTAGCCGTGACCTATACCCTTCGGATAAATAAGGGATGAGACAACTATCTGATTCAGAAGGCCTGGTTCTACGGGAGTCAGTGTCAAGTGAGGACCCTCCTCTTGGTTAGACGATAGGTGATGATGAAGTACTGCATTTCCATGAACGAGTATGGGTTCCAGGGGATATACACGAGGAGATGATGTCGGAGTTTCATTCTTTAACATGGGAAGTTCATCCCAGGGTTACCAAGATGTACATAGACTTGAGACATCAGTACTAGTGGCCGAGTATGAAGAGTGATGTAGCTAGTTTTGTTACGAGGTGTTCCACATGTCAGCAGGTGAAGGCAGAGCATCAAAGACCAGATGGACGGTTACAGTAGTTACCCATTCTAGAGTGGAAATGAGATGATGTTGTGATGGACATCATGACTGGTTTGCCGAGGTCACCTTGAGGAAATGATGTTCTGTGGGTTGTTGTGGACAGACTCACGAAGGTGGCTCACTTATTACCAATCAAGGAGACCTTCGGAGTCGATGAGATCAGGAAGTTGTATCTCCGAGGGATCATACGTCTTCATGGGGTTCCTCGTTCTATCGTTTCAAATATCGACATCCGTTTTATGTCTCGTTTCTGGTAGAGTTTTCCGAGGGAAATGGGTACATAGGTGCTTCTGAGCATAGCTTACCACCCTCAGACCGATGGCCAGTCATAGCGTACGATATAGGTTCTTGAGGACATGCTGCGAGCATGCATCCTAGACTTTGGGGGCTCTTGGGAGAAGCATATTACTCTAGTCGAGTTTTCCTATAATAAGAGTTTTCAAGAAACTATTGAGATGGAAACATACAAGGATTTATATGGTAGGCCATTCCGATCACCCTTATGCTGGTTAGAGGTAAGTGAGGCAGCTTTACTGTGACCACGTCTCATGCAGAAGACTTCTGAGCAGGTCCAGTTGATTCAGAAGCGGATGGCTACCGCATAGTCTCATCATAAGTCTTATGTTGATCGCTGCAGACAACCTTTGGAGTTCGTGGTCGGGGATCAGGTTTTCTTGTGTGTTTTTCCAAGGTTGGGACAAAAACGAATCAGGAGACAGGTTAAACATTCACCGAGGTATGTGGAGCCATTTGATATTCTTGAGAGAGTCAGGTCGGTTTCCTATCGGTTGCAGTTACCACAGAGGTACCGAGCCATGCACGACGTCTTTGATGTATCTCTGTTGCACCGCTATTATTCAGACTCATCTTGCATATTTCATCCTGAGGAGGTTGAGCTTGAGTTTGATGTGTCCTTTGAGGAGCATCTGATTCATATCATAGAGAGGATCACGAAGGTTCTCCGAGGTCGTTCAGTTCCTCTCATACGGGTTCTATGGCCGCATGGCCGAGTGAAGGACAAGATCTAGGAGCGGGAGACCGACGTACGTGCTCAGTGGCCAAATTTCTTCACGGTGTCATCTTCGCCACCCATGGAAGGGAAATTCAGGGACTAATTTCTTTAAGGGGTGATTTTGTAAGAACCCGGTTCTTATTTTGAGGTACGTGTTTCTTCTTTCTCTTTTCCTTAAGTGAATTTGAGAAAATATGGACAATGGGGAAAAATCCCAAATTTTGGAAGTACACGCCGTGTAATTTTTCCACACGTCATGTACTTCTGGCCATGTGGAATGTGTACATAGGGCGTGTGGCCATGCCAGCCATGAATGGTGTAGGAACCGACTACATGCCATGTAGTGGTCCTTTACACACCGTGTAGTTAGTCGACGAGTGAATAGTAAGGCGGTGGCCAGTTGTGCGGAAGTACACACCGTGTACTCAGGAAGACACGTCGTGTAGTCATGTCGGCAGGTGAACAGTGCCTCGCTGGAAGGAAGCTTCCAGTGGAAAAGTTTAAAAATAGGAAGTACACGCCGTGTACTTGTAATTACACGCCATGTAATTTGTTTTTTTCTCTTAAAATGGACAGTAGCCTCCCCTGTTCATAGGGAAAGCTTAGAACAGGAGGAGAGATTGAGAGAGGAAGGCCGGAGCTTCGTAGATCCATCGATCATGAACCGGGAATCCATTTCTGCCTCGGACGATCTCGTTGGAAACACACGGGTAAGGGCTTCCATCTCCTTGGGTACTTCTTACCAATTATTCTCCTAATGGGAGTTATTTGGGTTTGAATGATTTATCTTTTACCTCATATCTACGTCCTATTTGGGCGTTTCTGGGATTGACGATTGTGTATAGCACTCGTTGGCCTTTAAGGTGGGTGGCTTAGTGTCTATTTTTCCAACTGTCATGCATTTTTGTGCATTTTTGAGCTACGAACCCATATTGGGGTGTCGTGTGGCTGAGGCCTTGGCTATTTTAATACCTAGAATTGTATAGGTGATTAAATAAAGTTTTAAAACTGTTTTTTGGGATCAGTGCTTGGATCCTGGACCACCCTGGGGGTGCGTTCCTCTATTTAGCTGTTTGGCCAAGTTACCCGAGGGTATGCCATGTTTAAATTATGCACTACTTTGCCTTGAGAGGATTTGTATGTGAATTGCATGTTCATATATTGGGCATGGCCTGGTTACCTGTTTAGCGTAAGAGCAGCGTTGTGATTAGCCTGTGGGCACTACACTACATAGCCTGTGGGCAAATTCTTCTGTTCCTGTAGGAAGTTGATTATATGTCTGTGGGCAACATTTCTTATCCTTTGGGAAATATCCCTATTCATGTGGGAAGATTCTTGTGCTCGGTTCCACTTTACCCGAGGGTAGGAGTTTACGTGTCTGAGGGTATTGGATGTTTTCTTAGAATATTCACTATGGGTATATTTTAATTTAAATGAATAAATGGATATTAAAATGGAAATATAACGGGTTAAGTTAGTTACTTTTATTATTTCTTACTTTATTACATTTACTACTGCACACTGTTATTGAATGCTTTACACATAGTTGGGCACGGGCCTTTGGTGGATGCCTACTGGGAATTTATTTCTCACACCCTGTTTGGGTCATGATTTTCAGCCTAAACAGATTACGTTTCTTTAAGTGTAGATAAGGGAAAGAGTCCTTATACAGGTACTTGAGTGCCACTAAGGAGTAGGGGAGCATGGGACCGGGCTTAGGCTCGCGATGCTACCAGCCATTTTTTTTCATTGTTGTACTCTATATTTTATTGTATTGCAGTGTAACATGTTCTGACTATTTTATCGAATAGTGACATGTTGCATATTCATATATACATATGACTGCTGGTTTCCTTTTTGTTATATGTTATCCATTTCAGTTATATATACTGCTACTGCTTCAGTTGTTGTTGTATGTTTTATTTTATTCCACTGTGTTTCACTTTGATAAATGAGGGAAAATTTTCCCCACTATCAGACCTGGGCCCTCGCTGCTAGTCGAGAGCCTCTGGCGTTTGGAGAAATGCGCTTGAGTTCATGTGGTGAACTGGGTTCGGTGCACCCGTTGAGTGGCACCTATAACCGGGACATTACAATTAGGTTTTGATAAAATTATGGGAGATTAATAAATATAATATTTATTAATTTTTCTAATTATATTTGATAAAGTACTCAAATTATGATTATTATATTTGTATAAAAAACTATAAAATTACTTCAAATATATCACTATGATCTATACTTGAAAAGGATAACCTTATCATCAAATAATTTTTCTATGAGTGGAAATGTTAATTGCGCACTATCCTACACCATGAAAAGAAATTTTATGTGTGGGTAGAACCTATTTCTAAGGATCATGGTAACAAGACTAGTGATGAGGATTTAAAACACTATGAGAAACAATTTAATAATCCCATACATGTTTAAGGTTTGAATCTATCATCCATTAGCAATGATATTTTGAAGAAACATGAGGACATGTATGCCTATAGAATGATGTATCACCTTTGGTATCTCTATCAAGGGAGTGTGAGACAAGAGTGATACGAGATATCCAATTCATTATTTACAACTAATATTTGAGAATCTACTCTTATTGGGCCTCACGTAGTAAATCTTATTGGATACATTGAATGCTTATACATCTTATGGATTAAATTACTATATGATTTTCACACATATCTCATACTTTCATCACTACCCAATACCTTCTCCAGTTTTATTGTCAACTATAATATCGAAAATAATGATAAGATTATTTCTAAACATCTTACACTAATTCACCAAGTGGATAATGAAATGGGGAATGATAGAACCACAATACCTATGGTGAATAAGAACATGAAGAACAAGGAAAAGAGGCCTATAATTCATAATAAGTTTAAATCTCTTAAGTACCATCATTCCAAGAAGAGGAAGATCTAGAGGTAGGGAATGGAAAGGGATACAGTATGTTTTTCATGTGGAAATCATGGACACTATAAGAAGAACAACACCCTGATGTTACAAGAATATAAGTGTGTGATTTTTATTGAGTGTATTATTTTAATATCTACACATTGGGTTCTAGATAGAACTTTTGGCGCTCATATCTATATTCCAATTAAGGAACTAAGCATATTATGAAATATTTCTAATGGATAGGTGGATTTCTGATCATCCAATGGTGCTATGATGGAATCTCTAGACATTGATGACTACCACCTTTTATTTCCAACAAGAATGATATTGGTTTTAAATCATTGTTTTTATGTACCAACTGTTACCAAGAATGTAAGTTTTGTATCATGCCTAGATTCATATGTTTTTATTTTCATGGATGTAAATAAAATGTATTTATTTTATAAAGAAAACTTATGTTATGGTTTGAAACATTTAAATAATGGAATTTATATATTAAATTATGAAAAAAATGTATTGGAAATAGATAACTAATCATATACACATGACTTATATAACACTCAGCTATAGAATCACCATATGGGATATGTGAATGGGAAGAATTAGACAAAGATCTGTAAATATAGTTATTTATAAAATAATGTGCTCACACCACTTGAAATATTTCACTCTATTTTACAAGGACAAATGTACACACCGCCATTCAATGGATAGGGTGAAAGAGAGATATTTCTTACTATATTGGTACACACTGATGTGTGCGGACCATTTATAGTAGAATTTATTGATGTTTATTCATACTTCATAACATATTGTGATGACTTGAGTAGATGTGGATATGCCTACTTGATGAGGTATAAGTTAGAGTCCTTTGAGAAATTCAATGAATTCATGAATTATATAGACAATCAACTTGGAAAACATATAGAGAAGATTTGATCAGATCGAGGTGGTGAATATATTAACCAAGAGTTTATCAACATTCTATAGGAGTTTGGGATTCTATCTCAACACATTACACCTTACACACCATAGTAAAATAGTGTTAGTAAAAGGATGAACTGTACTTTTTTAGATATGGTAATGTCAATGAAGAGTCATGCATATCCTCTATTATCCTTGTAGGGATATGCATTAAAAATGTGGAATATACATTAAAATGAGTTCCAAATAAAGTGGAAAATAGAATTCCCTTTGATTTATGGAGTGTAAAGAAACCTATTTTATTGAATACATGTGTATGGGGTTGTGATGCATTGGTTAAGGCCTTATCAGAAAACAAACTAGAACCCCTAGGCACAAAGTGTATCTTTATCGGGTATCCGAAGGAAAAAAAGGGATACTACCTATACAACCCATCTTACAAGAAAGTGACTATCACTAGACAATCCATCATTCTTGAGAGGGAGAAAATACACAAAAATGATAGTGGGAGTAATATTTTCTTCAATGGAGTTGATGCTCAAGATACAAAAGATCTAGTATTGGAACAAATTCCACATGACCCTATTGATGATGTTGTTCCTAAAACACAAGTATTGTGTTATAGCGCAATATAGGTAAGATAATGATAGAGATAAGTTTTTCTTGTCATCGAAGATGGTGAATCATTATTGGTTGAAAATGATGAACCTATCTACTAAAAATTTGTAATATAGATCTCAAAAGCTACATGATTGAAAGAATACATGAATTCTGAAATGGATTCCTTGTATCAAAAACCATTTTTTTCTGGTCGATGTGCGAGTTAAAATAAATCATATAGTGTGAAAATGGATATTTAGGAGAAAACTAGACATGGAAGGTCAAGTAAATACCTATAAATAATGCATATTGGCTAAAGGGCTTATCCAACATCAAGGAATTTTCTATGATGAAACCTTTTCACTAGTTCCCTTATTCAAACCGACCATAATTCTACTCTCTAAAATAGCCTAGCATGACTATGTAATTTTGATAATGTATTTCAAAACTTCTCTCCTTAATGGGAGACTTCATAAAGATTTATATATGAAACATATATAATAGTTTTTGGTTCCGAGTGATGAAAAAAGGATTTTAAATTAGAAAAAGTTCCCTTTATGGATTGATGCAAGCATCCAGGTCATGGAACATTAGATACGATGAAGCTATAAATGAATCTGGATTCATCCAAAATGAATGTGATACACGTGTTTACAAAAGGTTTAGTTAAAATAAATTTTTAAACCTAGTATTATATGTTAATGATGTATTAATCATTAGAGACAAAATTCTATTCTTACAGTTAAATAAGGACTGGTTAAAAATGTGTTTCTCCTTGAATGACTTAGATGATGCAACCTATATTCTAGGGATCAAGATCATTCATGATATATCCAAGATGAATCTTAGACTAAATCAATGTTAAAACATTTACTAGATACTAAAGAGATTTAGTAGGAAACAATCCAAGATATGATTGGTTCCAATGTCACAAGGTAATGATATTTTGAAGAAAATGTGTCCTCAGACATAATAGGAGAAATAGATAATGATTAAGATCACATATGTTTAAATGATATAATCAATTATGTATGCCATGTTATGTACAAGACATGATGTTGTCCATGCATTGAGAATAGTAGGTAGCTATCAAAATGATCCACGAGAACAACACTGTTCTACTGTTAAGGTTATCCTCAAGTATTTGAGAAGAACTAAGGATATGTTCATGTTGTGTAGAGGATATGAGGAGTTGGTCATCAAGGTTTATATTGATGATAGTTTTCAAGAAGACCAGAATGATTTGAAATTGAATATAAGATATGTTTTATATCTTAAAAGATTAGATGTGATATTGAGGAATTAAAATAAGTTAGTTGTCCCTAATTCTACAGCATATTCTTAGTATATAGTGTCTTCTAGTGCAGCCAAAAAAATCCTTTTGGATGCTGAACTTTGTCTACGAACTTGATGTCATACCAAGTACTAAATACCCTATCACGTTGTACTGTGATAATGTAATGACCCAAAATTTTTATCAATATAAATTCCCATCATATAATTATTTCATATAGTATAAATCAAACTAAATCACATAAATAACATGATATAAACTTTATAAATAAAGAATTAATTAAATAAGAAGTATTTCTAGATGTTAAGGAACCAATACCTATGAATTAGTAACTTGATATTTGGAATATTAATGTGACCATTATCAAAATTTAACTAGATAACGGAATAGTAACCTTACCCATGAAAGTAGAAATAAAATTTAGGTATCCTATAAATTAAAGACTAATATAATTATATAATAGTATAATTAAATAAATGTTTTAGATATTATTAAGTGTTGATATTTTTATAAAATATATGTATTTATTTTCAATTTTATAATTAATAAATTTTTTTAATATAATTTGTTTTCTAAAAATGTATTCATAAATTATTATTTTTTTTATCTTATGATTGTGAGATAATTTTATGTGACCTTAAGTACTTTTTCAAAGTGTTACAAAACGAGTTATAATTTTAAAACTTATATTTTCTAAGTAAATGATGGTTTAATTAATAATTAAATTTAATTTATATATAAAATTATTTTCATAAACAAGAGTTCATTTTTTGTATTCCAGATGTCAAACAAAATTTAGGGTGTATTTTTTTATTTTTCAAAAATACATGCTTTTTGTGAATAATAAAAAACGATAATTTATAATAAATGCTATATACAAGAATTATGGAGTTATAGATGATGTATGGATTATAAAAGCCCAAAATATAAAACTATACATCATTATTTTAATATTTTTGGTGATAATTCTCAAACTATTCATATTTATGTTGAAAAATAATAAACTAATAAATTAAATAATGAGAAAACACCCCTCTCCTCTACAATAAATACCATCCCTCACCACCTATTATCCTCACACATTACAAGATTTGAGCCTTGTATAAATTCTACTCAATAATATTCCAAAGCCCGACCCCCATGTTCAGGAGATCTTGGTCTCATAAAATGAAGAAAACCTTTTCCATTAGAAGGTTATCAAGGAAGATAAATTCAAGAGTCAAATTACTCTTTCTTTTCTTTTAATTTATTTTCAAGTTATTTTATTTTCTTATTCTCTAATCACATCCCCTAATCCAAATGGTAAGAAAATATTACCTTAAATATAATTTAATATTATTATTCTAATGTAATAATCCATCATCATGTCCATTCTCCCCACCCTTTTATTCAAAAAATGAAACTATCATTCGTGAGGTGTTGATTTATTTCCTTCACGGATGAAAAGTTTTCATTTTCCTTTATATCCCTAAAATATGGTATTAATACTATTATAATGGTTGAAAAATATTTTAAAATTTATGTTGTAACCAAATTTATGTTTGGTAACTATCTTATATACACAATACTAAATGAAAAAACAAAACATGTTCATCGTGGTCGAATAATTTCTAAAATTAATCTAAATGATTATCAGTAAAAAATTATCCAATGATTCCTCCTCTTATTTGAGGAAAATATATTATATAAGACCAATTAAACTTATTTTTGTTCATTAATAACGTATTACTAAAATTCTAGAAAATTATACCCATTTTACATTAACTTTTATACTCATATACAAGCAAAGAGATCACGAAAACTAAGAAAATAAACACTCTCAAATAATGAAATTGAACACCATAACTCATCAAAAAGGAAATAAATGAACTAAATAAACTTATAATAAATAAATTACATGTATAAACTGTTATTTAATTATTAATTAGTGAATATAATTTGATTATTCAGGACATTAAGATCTAGTGAAGAACTGTTTCAAAGATAAGGTAAGATATCCTTTCCGAACATCCAGACTTCCTTCAGGTTACATTTTCTCTCTATTTACCCATTTTAAATATTAATTATTTATATTTATTCTTCTAAATAAAAATTTTATTTTCAAAAATCATGTATCCATATTATATCATCTTTGTTTTAATAAGGTTCTCTTCTAAAATCATATCAAATAGGAAATCCAATCCCTGGGAACTTCTGGATTTCTTACCCACTTAAAACTGCACTCCATAATAAATATTAAGAAATAATTATTTTCCCAAAACCAATAATTTTATCATAAAAATATATCTTGGTTCATTTCTGGTTTCATACAAACAATACTTCATATTCTGTCTTAAATGATATTTTATATTTTACTTAAAACGCACTAAAATACCTTATTTCTAAAGATTCATAAACATTATTTTTGTATGTATTCACTTCAGTTTAAGATAAATTATCCTTATATATGACTATTTACCTTATTAATGCCTATTTATATTTTAAATCCTTTCTTTTATGAACACAATTATGATATTCACTTATGTTATTCCTTTTTACATGATTATGATACCCAATTCATACCACATATAACCCTTATGTTTATGTTTGATTCTTCATGAATGACTATTAATTTGGCACACATATTCATAAAAATGTTATTATTTTTGTTCCTAGATATCACTCCAATATATTGGGTAATTTTTAGTCTCATTAGTTTTCATGTGAAACATTCTTGTTTGTTAGCCTTGACTCATGTTGTATGTGCAATGGTCTTGGTGGTTAGCCATAAGTCATGATCCATGTATAATGAGCCATGAATCATGATTAAGTCAATTTTTATGTTTTTTTAGCATTTCTATGATACCATGTTTAGATGATTATACATTATACATGTCCTGCATCCTTAGGTTTATTCATGTTCATGTTTTCTTTATTTCATCATGTTATTCTTTCTAACCAATGTTCTATGATTTATTCTTATTCTTATTTCGTTACATTTCTTTTTAGCTCACCCGTTTTCTTCATGTATTCTCTAGATTTTCCTATGAAGATATAAGATAAAAAAGGAAGTTATAAACACTTTAAGAATATTAAAGAAAGGAATTTATTAGTTCAATTTCATTTATTCATATTATCTACCTAATCATCCAAATAAAGTAAACTTCACAATCCTTGGATTATAATTTGAGGTTTATTTATTCTGAAGATCAGGTAATGATATGTATAAAATACTAGGGTTTCTATAGTTTTTATAATATAAAGTATTAGTTATTTTTGATATTGGGATTGTAAAACTCTATCAAAATCCTTAGGGATATGACTGGGTTTGAGAAAACATACCTAATTTTTTCTTATTATAGAGTAAGTGGACATGGTTTTGGCACATATGTACCTAGGACTAACAACATCGAAAAGGAGTTCTAGGTTCGACCTGGGAAAACCCGGTACATAAAAATATTCCTTACTACGCAACTAGTTTGACACTCCTAGGGGATATTATTTGATAAATTCATAAGCTCATTACGAACCACTATTAATGGAAAAATGTCCATAATAATATATGCATTGAAAAAAATCATGGATAAACAAGATTGAAACCTAGAGAATCAAAAGATTTGATATATTTTTACTTTATATGTTTTTCATTTTATGTTCAAAGTTTCCTTTAATTATTTTTATTATCTAAGTATTTAGTCTCCCTTATTTTACTTTATTTTTCCTAGTTATTTGATTGGAATAGAAGTATTTTAACCAATAATAAATGTGATGATTGACCTAATGATATGGAAAATATGATGGGAGAGGGTGCTCAGAACATCAAATAAGTTTTTCTCAACTTGATTAAATTATAAATTATAACTCAAATCATGTTAAATTCCCTTCTTATAATAAGATAGATAAAGTTGGGGTAGAATCATTTATGTAGAAAATTACTCACATGTTTAGTGGATCTTATGATCCCCTCCACATGAAACAATGTATTAGCACCATTGAAAATATATTATATATCCTCTAGTTCTTAGAAGAAGATAATTTTGTGATGGAGGTCTTTTATTTTGATGGGGAAGCTGATCAGTGGTGGACACTGATCAAACACAAAAAAGTACAAGGAGGAGATTGATTCCTTATAATGGGAGGAATTCAAGAAAATGTTTTCCAAAAAATGTTTTCCCCAAAAACTCAATCTAAATATATAAATAGAGTTTCTCAAACATAAGTAGAATGAAGATGAGTCTATCTGGGTGTATGATGCAAGATTTATAAGGATAAAAAGATACACCTTAGACTTTGTCAGGAACACTAATACAAATGTTGATCTCTTCTTTATCATACTAAATTAGAGCCTAAGAAATGTGTTGGGGATTTGAGACTTATATATATATATATATAGATTTTCTATTTTGGCCTTATGGTTGAAATGGACAGTGGACAATGTCAGTGGTCTCATTGGAATAGTGAAAAAATATGGAAATGTAGTTTATTATGAGTGGATAAGAAGATAAATCCTATGATAGAAATAAAACCCAATATCCCATGTGTCCTAACTGTGGGATGAATCATACTGAGAACTATGTAAACGGAACTAGGAAATTCTTCAAATGTGAAAGAATGGGGAATCTAACTAATAATTTCCCATGTTATATAAAGAGTCCCACTGTTGTGGCTGTAAAAGGGAAGGTTCATATGAACACTCAATATATAGTGCAGAGTTTCAACTATAAGGAACATGAGAATTATGTGAAACATTTCTGTAATCCATGGGTTGTTGGAGGAAATCAACAACAACAACCTCGAAGGCAACAAGAAAGGGCATATTTTATTGGTACTACTAAAGTGGATCCCGAAAATGATATGGTGATAGGTATGCTAATTTTTCATTCTAGAAGAGAGAACATACAATTCGATTATGATTCTAAAAATTATTTTAAATATTGAACTTTTAGTATAATTATTTAAAAACCTCCTCAAAATATGGATATTTAATTATCTATGAAAAGAGAATATGGGGAAATTTTTGTATCCTATGTTTATAACTCCTCTCTAGTTAATGTGTGTATATTGAACCTCCCGGAAAATCTTTTCATACTCTGATTGGTAGAGTTTTATGCTATATTGGCCATGAATATTCTATCTATATATATAGTGTATCAACTTTTGGTAAAGGGAGATTACTCTTCACATCCCAATGTATATACCTATTCTATACAAGTGTAAGGATGAGGATAAATATATTACAAAAACATTTTCTGAAGTATGGATATTATTTCCTTATGAACAATCATTCCTAGCTCAAATGATTTATATAAAAGATATAATCATGCTCAATTACATGACCATTGTGAGGGATTACACTAATGTGTTCCTCAAAGAGTTTCTTGGTCTTCCTTTTGATGGTGAGGTTGAATTCTCAATTTATATTTTTCCCAGATCTCTACCTATATCAAAGATACATTATAGAATGTCCACCATTGAGTTGAAAGAACTGAATAAGTAGTTATAGGAGAATCTAGAAAAGGGTTTTATACACCCAAGTGTTTCACAATGGTGAGAATTGGTCCTCTTTTTCAATAATAAGGATGTATCAATGTTCCTAGGCATTGATTATCATGAGATCAATAAAATAATGATAATAAACAAGTATCCCCTACCATGGATAGATGACTTGTTTTATTAGCTAAAAAGGGCCAATTATTTCTCTAAGTTGTCGATATATCACTAATTAAAGGTTATGAAGGAATATATTACCAAGAAAACCTTTAAAATATGGTGTGGACATTATGAGTTGATAGTGATGCCCTCCAGACTCACTAATTCTCTATAAATATTGATGGAATTAATGAATTGTGTCTTTAGATATTACCTTTACAAATTTCTGGTAGTCCTTATAGATGATATTCTAATATACTCTAATATCATGGAGGAACATGAGGAGTGTTTGAATACTATTCTGAAGAATTCTTGAATGGAGAAACATTATTCAATGTATATTAAATGCAAATTCTGGATGGGGGAAGTATCATTCTTAGTTCATTTAATCACTAGAAAAGGGATATCCAAGGACCCTTCTAAGACAAAGGAAATCATAGAGTTCCCCAATACAACATCATTAATATAGATACATAGTTTCCATGGTAATGTAGGGTAGTACCATTTGTGAAGAACTTATAATTATTTTAAAATCCACTAAAAATTTTAATCAGAAGGGAGTCAAGTTTGTATGGATGAGTGCATGTGAAGACCACTTCAAAGAGTTGAAAAGAGGCTTATCACTAAACCATTTCTCATACTACTAACTATTGGAGAACTCTTTGTACTATAAAATTATTCTTTAAATAAGTTTTCAAGATAGGTATTAATTCAAAATGATAAAGTGATAGACTACACCCCCAAGGTATTTGAAAATTATTGATGAAAACAATCCCTCTCGTGATCTGGATTTGGAAGTAGTAATCTTTGCCTTGAAAATCTCACGGAATTGTCTCTATGGGGAGAAATGTGAGATATATACTAAGAAAAATAGTCTCAAATATTTATTCACATATAATGAGTTTAATATGAATCAAAAAATATGGTTAGAGCTTATCAAAGATTATGATTGTCCACTACAATCCTAGAAAGGAAAATAAGGCACCAAATGCTCTAAGTAGAAAAGATCTTGCATCTATAAAAATGATGAGAATTAAGAAGAATAAAATATTCTTATATTTAAAAATGATTGTCATGGGATTCATTAAATAATGAAAATCATCAATAATTTTTCAAATGATTGCTCCGCCATCCCATATAAAGAAAATAAAGGATGTCCAAATGAATGATGTGGAAATCTAGAAGAAGGTGGAAGCTATGAGAGAAGGCAAATCCTAAGGATTCAAAATTTATGGGGTAGGAGTTTTAAGATGTTATACATGACTTTTTTTTAACTTATAATCCAAATAAAAATAAGGATATTCTAAATGATGAACATAGATCTACCTTCTCTATTCATCCAGGGAGTATAAATATGTATCGAGACCTCCAAGAGAACTATTGGTGGGAAAATATAAAAAAAATAGATCACAGAATATACATAAAATTTTTAGTATGTCATCAAGTGATGAAAAAAAGGAAAAAGTATAAGGGGATGATGAAACCACTTCCCATACCATAATGTAAGTGGTAGAACATTACTATAGACTCTGTCAATTGACTTCCAAAGATATCCAAAGGTTACAATGCCATATGGGTTGTTGTGGACCGTCTTATTAAGAAAAATCACTTTACATTAAATCAAGTGAATTTTTCACTGAACTAACTTGCATAGTTATATATTAGAGAAGTGGTATGGTTTAATAGAGTACCACTATATATTTTATTTGATAAAGATATGAGATTCTCCTCAAATTTCTGGAAATGTCTCCAATATACACTAAGCACTGAGCTAAGAATCAGTACAACCTATCATCCCCAAAGTGATAGAGAATATGATAGGAAAATTTAGACACTAGAGGACATGTTTAGATCATGTTATATAGAGATTAGGTGAGGATTGGACCAATATCATCCACTAGTCTAGTTCTTTTAAAATAATAGCTTCCACTCAAGCTTTCCAATGTCTCCATATGAATCCCACTATGTAAAAGATAAAAAACACCAACATGATGGGATAATGTCAAAGAACATAAGATACTTAAAACTGAAATGGTTAATGAAATGGTGGAGAAGGTGAAAACCATTCAACAACACTTCATGGAATCCAAAATTAGATAGAATAGGTATACATAAAACTGTTGATGAAAACTTGAGTTGATGGTTTGATACATGGTATTCCTCTAGATATCTCCCGGGAAGAGGATCACGAGAATTGTGAAGAAGGGAAAGTTATGTCCTAGGTACATCGTCCCCTTTTAGATTCGTTATTGTGTCTGGGTTATAGCCTATCTATGATAACTTCCACCAACCATGTCTCAAGTACACGTTGTATTACATGAAACCCTCTTGATGAATTAAAAACCTATTCCTTCACATGTACTGAATTTAGAGGTGTCACAGTTAGAAAATGTTCTCTCATATGAGGAGCATCTAGTGAATATCTTAGAGCATAGAGATAATGTTCTACACAACAAGACTACTCACCAGGTAAGAGGAATATAACAGAACCGTAAGTATGAAGAGGAAACATTGGATCCATAGGAAGCAATGAAGGAGAAGTACCCTCTCATGTTTTTCCTATAGTATGTAAAATAAAATTTTGAGGGGGAAATTTCATAAGGGGGAAGAATGTAATGGCCCAAAAATTTTATCAATGGAAACTCCCTTATGATAATTATTTCATATAGTATAAATCACATTAAATCACATAAACAACTAAATATAAACATTATAAATGTACAATGAATTAAATAATAAGTATTTATAGATGTTAAGGAACATATACCGATTAAATAGTTACATGAGCTTAGGAATAGTAATGTGACCCTAATGAATAGTAAAATAGACAATTGAATTGTAACCTCACCCATTAATGTAAAAATAAAATTTAGGCATCATATAAATGAATGTATGATATTATTATATCATAGTATACATAAATAAATGTTTTTCAAATTATTAAATGTTGACATTTTTATATGACATAAGTTTTTATTTTCAATTATATAATTAATAAATTTTTAGAAGAAATTATTTTTTTTGTTATATTTATTCATAAATTAATTTTTTGTTATCTTTTGAGAATAAGATAATTTTATGAGACATTAATTAATTTTTTAATGTGTTAATAAATGAGTTATAATTTTAAAATTAATATTTTCCATGTAAATGATGCTTTTAAATACAAATTAAATTTCTCATATTTAGAAAATAATTTTCATAAAATGGATTTCATTTTTGGATTGTATATGCTGAAAACTAGTTAGGGTGATTTTTTTGGTATTTTTCTAAAACAGTTAATGTTTTGTGAATAGTAAAATACGATAATTTGCGATAAATGTTAGATACATGAATTATATATCCATAGATTATTTATGGATTATGTCAGACTAAAATATCAAACTATCCTTCATTATTTTAATATTTTGGGTGATAATTCTCAATATATTCATAGTCTTGAAGAAAATTAATAAACTAAGGAAAAAATAATGATAAACCACCCTTTTCCTCAACTATAAAAACCACCCCTCACCACCAATTCTCCTCACACCTTCAATGATTTGAGAATTTTCCAAATTATTTCCAATAAAATTTTATGGAACCTTTCCCATTTCTAAGAGATTTTTGTCTCATAAAAAGACCAAGACCTTATTCTTAACAAGCTTCTCAAGGAGGACAAATTCTAGAGGTAAAATCATTATTCCTTTCTTTTAATTTCATACCACGTTATTTTATTTTTTTAATCTATACTTACCTACCCTATAAAAAATGGAATTATAACTCATGTGACATAAATATAATAGAAATGTATTATACTAATGGTAATATCAATCATCAAATCCCTTATCCCCTCCCGTTTATTTTAAAAATGAAACAGTCATCTACGAGGTGTTGATTTATCCCCCTCGTGGACAAAAAGTTTTCATTTTACTTTTTCTCCTTCAAATATAGTCTTAAAACCAATATAATTGTATAAAAATATTTTAAAATTTATGTTGTAATAATTTTTATGTTTTGGAACTAACATATATACATAATAATAAATGATAAAATAAAATGAGTTTGTTGTGATAAAAAAACCAGTAAAATTAATCTCGAAAATTATCATTAGCATGTTTTCTAATGATTCATCATTAAATTTGAAAAAAATAATATATACAAGACTTTAATATTTTATTTTTACATTAATAACATATTATTTCATTTCTATAGAATCATACACATTCAACATGAAATTCCATATTCATATACAAGTGAACTGATCATGAAAACTATGAAAAACAACACTCTTGAACGATGCCATTTAACACTATAACTCATAAAAATGACATAAATGAACATTATAAAATTATAATAAATATATTAAATATATTATTTAGTACATTAATATCAAGTTAATAATAGTTTCTAACATAAGGTATGTGATCCTTTCCAAACTCCCATATGTCGTTAGGGTTACATTTTCTCTATATTTACCCAATGTTAATCTTATTTATTTTTATTTAATTCTTATAAATTATATGTATATGTTCAAAACTCAGGTATCCTTATCATATCATCCTTATTTTATGGGGTAATATATTTCTAATTAAGGTTCCTTTCGAAATCCATGCAAAAAAGAAAACTGAATTCAAGGGAACTTTCTAATTTCTTACAAGATTTCAAGTTCACTCCATAATATTTTTTTAGACACCATTATTTTTCAAAAACCAATAATTTTATCATGAAAATATATCTTGGTTCATTTATAGTTTTATACAAACAATAATACCTTTTTTGATTGAAATAATCATTAATATTTTCCTTAAGCCACAATAAAATGTCATAATTATAAAAATTCATAAACACTATTTTTACATTTATTCACTTTATTTTGACATGAATATCATGACATATGAATATTTTCCATTATTAATGTACATTTATGGTTTAAATTATTTCTTTCATGGACACCATTATGATATTCCCTTTTTTATGCCTGTTAACAAGATTATGATACCCAATTCATACCATGGGTAACCATTATGTTTATGTTTGATTCCTTATGTATGATACTTCATGCTTCACACATATTCACGAAAATGTTATGATGGGTGTTCCTATAAAGCACTCTAATAAATTATGTAAGGGTCATTCTATTGAGATATCATGTGAAACTGTCATGGTGGTTAGCCTTTACTTCTTCTCCTTGTGCAATGGTCATGGTGGTTAACCTTGACTCATGCCCCATGTGGAATGAGCCTTAAATAAAGATTATGTCATGTTTAATGGTGTTTCCATATTTTTTTGATACCATGATTATATGATTCCATGTTATGCATGTTATGCATCCTTATGTTTATTCATGTTCCATGTTTTCGTTATGTCATCATGTTATGCTTTCTAACCCATGTGATATGATTTATTCATATGTCTATTCCATTATTGGGCCTTTTAGAACATCCATTTTATTTAGGTATTTCCTAGGTTATCCTATAATGATGTAAGATCCAAAAATGATGTTTGGTTCTCTTTAAGAAAATTAAATAAAAGAAGTTATTTGTTTTGTTTCATGTATTCAAATTATGTACCTAATCATCCAAAGACACTAGGCTTCACAATCATTGTCTTATAATTTGATGATAATTTATCTTTTAGATCATGTAATGATATGTGTAAAAGTATAGGGTCTCTAAATATTGCATCATAGAAGGGTGTAGTTATTTTTGGGATTAGGAATAGAAATTGTAGAAAAAACTTTAAGGAGAAGGATAAGTTTGATAAAACATCCCTAACTTTTCATCAGTATAGTGTAAGTATTTTATCAAGAAAATACATGTCTATATGGATACTACAATTGGATGTGGTTCTAACCTAGATGTACCTAGGAGTAAAAAATCAAACAAGGTGTTTTGGTCCTTAACTCAGGGTGGCCTGTTACATGACAATGATCCTTACTATGCACCTGGTTTAACAATACTAGGGGATATGATTTAGTAAATTCATAATATCATTAAAAACCATTATTAAGGGAATAAAAATTCCCATTAAAACATATGGTTCTAAATAGATCATGGCCAACATAGATATAAACCTAGGGAATCACAAGTTAGTATATAATTTTTATTTACAATTCCATCCTTTTATGCTCATAGTTTCCTTTTGTTAAGATTATTATTTATGTATTCAAGCCCCCTAATTGTAATTCATTTTTCTCAGTTAATTGGTGGGGATACAATAACATATTCCAATAATTAATTTGATAGGCAATGTGACAATTTCCCTAATTATTTTCCAAATATAATGGGAATGGTTTCTCAGAACTTCATGGAAGTACTTGATCAACTGGCTCAAGTTATTAATAATAACATGAATCACATGGAACATCCTATTTATCCTAAGAGATAAAAATTTGTGGTTGAATAATTTATGTATAAAATGAATCCCTTGTTTAGTTTATCTTACATTATTCTCCTCTTGGAATAGTGTATTAACTCCATTGAAAAGATATTAAAAGTCCTCTTGTTCTATGAATAAGAGAAATTTGTAATAGGGGTCTATCGTTTTTATGAGGAAGCTGGTCGGTAGTGGAAACTGATAAAAAAACATGACGTCTAATGAGAAAATTTATTCCATGGATTGAGATTAAATTAAGAGTTGTTTTCCAATAAATATTATCCATAAATCCTCCATCTCAATATGGAAGGTGTAAGGACCCGACCCCAGTTGCTCAGAGTCAGTTCCTTATTTGATTACATTGGCATACATATAAGGAATATGAATATCAAATAACCAAGAAGTTTAGTATTATTGGAAACAAGTTACATATATAGGTTTATCATTACAACATGAAGGGAAACAAAAACACTATTTTATTCCACTAGAAACATCACGTCTCCTAGATTATTCTTCTAAGTCATTCATAAATTACTTGTTCATATCTTGAGAAAATGAAACATAAGAAAGGGGTGATCTAAAATTCTCAGTAAGATTACGCAATATATCAGAAGATAAAATAAACATTAGACAAGGTGAATAATTGAAAACACATGCCTTTAATAATAAATATGAACACATTATGGCCAGAAAATGATCTAAGTAAATAATGTCATAATAAAGCATAATCATGGGTATTCTACTTATCGAATAACCACATGAACTTTCAATTAATAGCTTCATAATGAGGGAAGTGAATATTCCGGACATTCTGAATCATTTTTTCATGGCCTCGGCCAAGACATCTAGTGATTAAGGCCTCAGCCAAAATCCATATCACATTGGGAAAGACATCGACTAATTCCACGTCTATTTGTCTCATGAGACTTACCGATAGATCAAGGGGCAATAGCAGGCCCCACCCATCACATAATAAGTCCAATTCATTCCTCATATGATCGGGGATCAACATAAACAACATATATATTCATATTGAAACCGTCATATGAAATGTAACTAACTTTCCTCAATTAATGAATATAAACACTAACCATTCGAAATAATATGATGAATAGTTTTAGGAAAGAATATCCATAATAAAGTTAGTAATAAACCATTCAATAAAATATGGTATATGACATCATAAATTATTAACCCCAACAATACATAATAATCAACAAGAGTGTTGAATCAAAGGAGAATAATCTTCTAAAATCATTAAGCAATTCTTGTGATAAATACACTTTTATTTTGAAAAGAAGATTTCTTTTGGGAAACTCTTTGAATAATACCAGAAGTAAAGTAAGATATTATTTAATTATAAAATTAGTGTTTTCATAAGTATAATGGTTTCCAAAAATAGATTATAGATTTCCCTTTAAAATAGATATGAATCTGAGAAATTCCCTTGTATCGGGATCATATTTTTGGAAACAGTTTTGAGAGATTCTTTTAAAACATGTAACTATAAATAAAATAGGGAAGGATTATTGTTGGGTTACATATATAGAATACTCACACAGAATTTATGAGGAGTACATAACAATACATAATAATTTCATTGAGGAAATTAGACAATAAAAGTAACCCTAAGGAAAATGGAAGTTCGGGTGAAAACCCCTTACCATAACTCCAAATGTGTTCCTCTCTTGTACATAAGCTCCTGTAATATGAAATTATTCTTGTTAATAACTTATTTCATAACCTATTATACATGTATTTAGTTTACCATAATTCTGGTTAGTTCATTTATGTCTTTATTGACAAGTTATTGTATTGAATTCTGTCGTTCTGGAGTGTTCGTTTCCTTATTTTAATATTCGGTTCACTTGTTTTTATGTAATGAATTTCATGTGGAATGGTTATAAATATTTAGGACTGGAATTATATATTATTAATAAACATAAATAATTTATAATGGTAATTTCTATTATTTGGTTACATGGAATGAGGATGAATCATTAGATGACTACCACTTCGATTATTCGGCGGTATTTGGAATATTATGAACTAGTTTTTTCATATAACTTAATTATATGTACATATTCTGGTTAGTGAATATTAATTAGGTTATAACACATATATTATAGTATTTTGAAACCATGAATATGGTTTCATGACCATTAATGAAGAAGAAATTTAAAAATTAATCTTCGTCATCCATGAAGGTTATAAATCGGAACCTCATGGACGTCGATTTCGTTTATAAAATAAAAGGGAGGGAGTAAGAATATTTATGATTGTTCTTCCATTCACATGATATAAATCCAGTATATAGATTTTACTGGAGTTATCATGATCATTTGGATAGAATAGGTGACGAGATGATAACAAAAGTAGATAAATTGAAATAAAACCAAATGAGAAAGAAGGGTGCTTTACCTCTTGAAAGAACCTCCTTGAGAAACTCATTAAGGGAAGGGGTTTTGGTATTTTGGAAATGATAAGAGCTTCCTGATCGTGGGGACTGACTAGGTAATTGTAATTGGGAAGAAATTTGAGGAGCTTCAAGGCTTAGAGGTGTGAAGAGAAGAGGTAGTGGGGGGGGGGGGTTATAGTGGAGGAGATGAGTAATTTTTGAATATTTAATTCATTATTTTATTATTTCCCTCAGTACAACCAATAGTATTGTTTCATATGACCAATAATAGTAATAATGTCATGTGATTTCGAACCATGTGGTCTTACATCATCCTTTCATCACCTATTATACAGTAAATCAAGTATTTAGCATTTATCGTATTTTATCGTATTTTACTATTCATCCAAAATTAAAAAATTTATGAAAAATCCCAAAAATTCACCCCTACCATTTTTTGACGTGTAGAATTCAAAAGTGAAGTCCATTTTTGAAAAATAATTTTCTTAATATTATTAATTTAACTTTTAAATAAAATCATACTTAATTCAAAAATTAACAGTTCTAATTTTATAACTACTTCTTTATCACAATGAAAAATTAACCAAGATGTTATTATCTTCTATCCTTAAGAAAAAATAATAATAAAATTTACAATTCATTAGGGTCATATTACTATTCATATTATTATTCATAAGGGTATGTTACTATTCACTAAAAATCATGTTTGTTCTATCAGACTCCAAATGACTTACTGAACACAACTCTAGATGACCATTTTTCGAAATTCATAACATAGAAGAGGAAAAGTTGTGTTTTAATGGCTATATTATTAAATTTCATTTTATATTTAATTTCAAAACCTTGGGGTGTTACATTCTCCCCTCCTTAAAAAATTTCCATCCTCGAAATTCAGAGAATATTACCTAAAAAGATTCGGGTATGTCTTTAACAAAAGCTCCTCAGGCTCCCATGTTGCTTCCTCCATCTTACGGTTCCTCCATAAAACCTTCACCAGACGAGTCGTCTGATTTCTCAATACTTGTTCTCTGGTATCAAGAATCTTGATAGGATCTTCACAATAAGATAAATCGGGCTCAAGTTCCACTTCTTCATAAGTGAGTACATGTGTTGGGTCTGGCATTTATTTTCTTAACATTGACACGTGGAACACATTGTGAACCTTGGAGAGACTTGGTGGCATTGCCAAACGGTAAGCTACGGCTCCAATTTGGTCTAGAATTTCAAAAGGTCCGATGTACTTGGGACTTAATTTTCCCTTCTTACTGAATCGTATAATACCCTTCCATTGACATACCTTTAAGAAAATGTGATCACCTTCTTGAAATTCGAAATCCTTCCATTGGTTATTAGCATAGCTCTTTTGCCTACTTCGATATATTTTGATATGGTTCTGGATAATCTTCACCATTTCTATTGTTTCTTCAACAAGTTCTGGTCCCATGATCTTTCTTTCACCAACATCATCCCAGAACGTTGGTGTACGACATCACCTCCCATATAATGCTTCATAGGGTGCCATCTGTATACATGAATGGAAGCTTTTGTTGTAGGAAAATTCTACGAGAGGTAAATACTGATCCCACATGCCATGAAAATCAAGTGAACTAGACCTCAACATGTCTTCAAATGTTTGAATAGTCTTTTATGATTGTCCATCAATTTGTGGGTGGTAGGCAGTGCTCAAATGAAGATCAATATCCAGGGCCTTCTGAAGACTTTTCCAAAATCTTGATGTAAAATGTGGATCACGATCAGAAATGATCAATAGGGGTACTACATGAAGTCTCACAACTTCATTAATATATAGTCTTTATAGACGTTCAAGTGGTAAATCTTCTCTTATAGTAAGAAAATGTGTTGACTTGGAAAGTCTATCAACAATGACCCATATTTCATCGTTCCTTGTAGTCCCATGAAAAAGTTCATTGGGATATTATCCCATTTCCACTCAGGTATGGGAAGAGGTTGCAATACTCTTCCAGGCTGTTGCCTTCCAGCTTTCAATTGTTGACAAACCATACATCTTGACACAAAATCAATAATCTCCCTCTTCATGCTGTCCCACCAAAAATTTTCCTTTAAATCTCTATATATCTTACTACTACCAGAGTGTATAGAGAAATTGGAACTATGAGCATCATCCATCAATTCCCTTTTTAGATCAGGTATATCGGGAACAAAATGTCTCTTCCCAAATTTCAAAATTTCATCTTCATATACGGATTCACTCAATCTCCCATCATTCATAGAATTAATCTTCTTTTGAAACTCCTCATCATCAGCCTAAGAAATGTTTATCCTTTCTAGTAAAGATGGTTTAGAAACCATTTGAAAAATCCTTGATGTTTCACCTTCCATGGTTATTCCTATATCCATCTTTAGTAGATCCATGAAAATATGATCCCTTTCAGCTCTCATCTTATTCAAAACTCCATGATCCTTTCTGATCAAAGAATCTTCCACCTTATTTGCCTTCCCTGGGTGGTAGTGTATCATGCAATCATAATCCTTCAGTAGTTAAAGCCATATCCTTTGCCTCATGTTGGGTTCTTTCTATGATAAAATAGACTTCAAACTCTTTTGATCAGTATAAATCTCACATTTTTCACTATAGAGATAATTTCTCTATATATTAAAATCAAAGATTACAGTAGCTAACTCAAGATCATGAGTAGGATAGTTTTTCTCATGAATTTTTAGCTGTCGTGATGCAGAAGCTATAAACCTATCATTTTGCATAAGGAAACAACCATGTCCTTTCTTTGAAGCATCACTATAAATAACAAACCCGTCATTCCCCAATGGTAGAGTCAATATAGGATCATTGACTAATATTCTGTTCAGTTATTCGAAACATTCTTCACAATCTTTTATCCAAACAAATCTAACCCCTTTATGTGTGAGCTTCTTTATCAGGTTATCCAGTCGGACAAAATTCTTCACGAAACGCCGATAATAACCAACTAAGCCCATAAAACTGTGCACCTCAGTTATGTTTGTTGGTGTGGTCCAATCTTGGATTGCCGTTGTCTTTTTAGGATAATCTAGGATTCCATCCATAGAAATAATATGGCCATGAAAGGAAACCTCCTAAAGCCAGAATTCACAATTTCTAAACATCCCATATAATTCATGTCTTCTAAGAGTCTTCAGGATAATGCATAAGTGATTTTCATGTTCTTCGCAGCTTTCGGAGTATACCAAGATATCATCAACAAATACCACTACAAAATCATCGAGATATTCCTCGAAAACTCTGTTCATTAGATCCATGAAGATAGAGGGTGCATTAGTCAATCCAAAAGGCATCACTATAAACTTTTAATGCCCATACCTAGTTCGAAACATTGTTTTCGGAATATATTCCTTCTTCACACTCAACTGATGATATCCAGATCAAAGGTCAATCTTTGAAAAGTATTGAGCTCCATGCAGTTGGTCAAATAAATCATCAATGAAAGGTAGGGGATACTTGTTCTTTATTGTTATAGAATTTATCTCCCTATAGTCGATAAATAACCTCATCGATCCATATTTCTTCTTAAAAAAGGATAGGGGCTCCCCATAGAGAAAAACTAGGTCGAATAAATCCATTTTTCACTCAAATCCTCTAGTTATTTCTTTAGCTCTACTAATTTCACAATTTCCATTCTATAAGGGGTCTTTGATATGGGCCTTGAACTAGGAATTTAATAAATGGAAAACTCAATTTCTCATTCTGAAGGATGTCCAGGTAAATCTTCTGGAAACACATCAACATATTCTTTCACAAAAGGTACATCTTCTATTTGAACATTCCTTTCCTCACCCACATTTATTTCATTCTCTTCCTCCCCAATAATCTAATTTAGTTGAGCTACTGGGGGTGGATCTAGAAAAGAATTATGTGGTGAAAATTCTTCTCTAAAGATAAGGTATTCTTTATCATCGTCATCAAAAATTATATCCTCCTTCTTACAATAAATTTTTGCATCATGATCCGAAATCCAATCCATACCGAGGATTATATCAAATTCAATCATGGGTTTGAAGATGAAATCCGCAGATAAAGAACATTCATATGCCTTAATGGGAACTAATTGATAGAGCTTTGTAGCAATGGTACTTCCCCTAGGAGTTTTGACTGAAAACTCCCTTGTTAAATCAAATTTGAAATATCTAATTTTCTTAGAAAACTGGGAAGATATGAAACAATGTGATGATCCAGAATCAAATAAAACATTAGCTAAACTTGAGGAAACAATTAAAGTACCTTCCACCACATCATTAAGAACTTCAACCTCTACAGTTGTGATTGTATAAGCTTGTCCCTAATCCCTTGGCCTTTTCTGTTGCATATTTCCTTGACATTTTGGACAATCATTAGCATAGTGTCCTATCTCTCGAAAACTATATCATTGAACATCATTGTCTTCCTTATTCCCTTTGAAATCACCAGCAAGATGTCCATTATGACCACATTTGTAGCATACTCCTTTCCTTTTAAGAATGCACCAGGGTGTTTCCTTCCACAATTGTCACATGGTGGAAATTCGACTCTTCCCTTCTTCCCTGTTTCCTTATTTCCTTTCCTAGGGTTTTTAACATCCCTATTCTTTTCTCGATTTCCCTTAAAGTCATAAGACTTAGAGAATTATTTTTCTATCGTGATGGTACATAAAACTATATTCTCATTTGATGAAAAACTTTGGGAGACCAGTGCCCATTGAAGGAATGGATTTAGGAAATCAAATAATCGATCAGTTTTTCTCCTTGGATTTCATATGTCGTTTACAACATGTCTTTATAATATTATGAAGTTATCTTCATACCTTTCAACATTCTCATCTTCCTTCTACCTCAGATTCAAGAATTGTCTCTCTATATCTGCTCCCTGCTCACAAGGGAAATATTTTTCTAAGAAGATTTCCTTAAAATCCCTCCATTCCATCTCTTCCTCCTCCTTTGTGTTTTGGATTAATGACCACTACTAATCCACCTCTCCTGATAGACGATATACTGCCATGACAACCTTCTCTCTTTCATTACATCCCAAATTGAGAAATATAATCTCAAGTGAACATATCTACTACTCTACAATAAACGGGTTTGTAGTCCCGTTGAATGATGGAGGATGTTGTTACATAAAGTGATCTAGCATGGCTCCTCCATGTGGTAGATCCGGATGCTCCATACGGGTAATGTTATTATTCATAACCTGAGTAAGTTGTCTCATTATAGTTATGAGTTGCTCAGAACCAGTCACATCACTAGAGCCAACATCATTGTCTTGCGTAGGAGGAAAATACCTTCAGGGGACACATGCATTCATGCGATTTCCATTCCGTCCACTAGGTGCCATATCTAGATAATGGAAAACACTATATTAGGTTATGAATCACAATGTTAAATCATTACTTAAAAATAATTAGAAAAATCTTGATCCTACGCATGGATAATCCCATATTCACAAAAATGGTTTCTTTGAGGAATATTTACATGGAACTCAATCATAATGTCTTGAAAAGAATATGTGAATTATCCTAAGAATATCCCTCAGGAGTTTCATGACCAAGAGCGAAGCAAGGCCCGTTTTCATGCACTAGTTCCCGTTTTAGTCTTGCTCAATGCGGGGTTTTCGGGTTTTACCCCTAGATACATCTGTGCCAGAGCCGCCTCTACCTGCTTGTATCCAGATAGAGATGTATTACTTGAAAGATCCACATAATCGATTCCTTACAAAAATACCAGTATGTTATTGTATGTATATCCTCAAAGACTAACATAGGGACTCTTCCCTAATTCTACGTTTTCTAAATCTAGTTTCCAAGTGTTCTACTAAACTTCCTATGAGACCAAATGTATGGACCCGACCCCAGTTGCCCAGAGTCGGTGTCTAATTTGATTATGTTGTCATACATAAAAGGAATGTGAATCTCGAAAGGCCGAGTAGTTTAGTATTATTATAAACAAGTTACATACATAAGTTTATCATTACAACATGAAGGGAAGCAAAAAACAATATTTTATTCCACTAGAAACATCACGTCTCCTAGATTATGCTTGTAATCCATTCTTAAATTACTTCTTCATATACTGAAAAAATGAAACATATGAAAGGGGTGAGCTCAAATACTCAGTAAGAGTAAGAAATATAGTGGAAGATAAATCAAACAGTAGATATGGTGAATAATTGAAAACACATGCCTTTAATAATAAATATGAACACATTATAGCAGGAAAATGAGCTGAGTAAATAATTCCATAATAAAGCATAATCATGTGTCCAAGAAGCAGAAGACAAAGGGGTGCAAGGAATACTCCTACTTCCCAAAGACAATGGAGACTCAGTCAGCAAAGAAAGTCAGAACACCAAAGGATCACAAGGCCAAAATAGTGAAAGGCGGGGAGGTTCAGCAAATCCAGGAGCCTAGTTGCGAGGTTGTTGTACCAACTAGACTTGAGGGTGAAAAGGGGCCTCTGGGCTTGGTGTAGTAATGTCAGAATAACTCAAATAATGACTCACAGCGACAGATACTATCAATTATGAATCAAATGGACTTACTTTTGAACTCTGATGAGGAAATGTCCGACAACACGATGGATATTTTGGAGTTAAAGAAGACAAGGCCACTTCAGGTGACCTTTACTAAGGATCAGGGTAAGAGGATCGACAGGCAGGCTCACATTCTTATTAGAGGATGCAACATGGGAATGATCAGCAAGGAGGAGAACTTGTAATCTTGGGACATACTTTCATATCTCAATGAAGGAGTTCTAAAAGTTGATTCTGACATCTAGATAAATTCTATTCCCTGGATATTGTTTAGAGATCTTGGCTCGAATCATCTTAAACTTTTCTTTAACAAATCAATTGTGACCTTTAGTGCCGAATCAACAGGGTGTGAGGGTTCTCACTTTTCCCTTAAAAGTGATTGAAAATAAAAAGAAATTAACGTTGGAGGAGGGAATTCCATATTCCGGACATTCTGAATCATTTTTTCATGACCTCATCCAAGACATCTAGTGATTAAGGCCTCGGCCAAAATCCATATCATATTGGGAAAGGCCTCGGCCAATTCCATGTCTATTTGTCTCATGAGACCTACCGATGCATTGAGGGGATATAAAGGGCCCCACCCATCACATAATAAGTCCAATGCATTCCTCTTATGATAGGGGATCAACATAAACAACATATACATTCATATTGAAACTTTCATATGAAATGTAACTAACTTTCCCTAATTAATGAACATAAACACTAACCATTCGGAATAATATGATGAATGGTTTTAGGATAGATCATCCACAATAAAGTTAGTAATAAACCATTAAATAAAATATTTTATATGACATCATAAATTATTAACCCCAAAAATACATAATATTCAACAAGATTTTTGACTCAAATGAGAATAATCTTCTAAAATCATTAAGCAATTCTTGTGATAAATACTCTTTTATTTTGAAAAGAATAGTTCTTTTGGAAAAATATTTGTATAATACCGGAAGTAAAGTAAGATAGTATTTCATGATAAAATGATTGTTTTTATAAGTATAATGGTTTCCAAAAATATATTATATCTTTCCCTTGAAAATAGATATGAATTTTGAGAAATTCCCTTGTATCGGGCTCGTATTTTTGGAAACAGTTTTGAGAGGTTATTTTAAAACATGTAACTATCCAGAAAATAGAGAAGGATTCTGGTTGGTTTAAATATATATAATACTCAAACATAATATACGAGGAGTACATAACAATACATAATAATTTCATCAAGGAAATGAGACAATAAAAGTAACCCAAATGAAAATGGAAGTTCGAGTGAAAACCCCTTACATTAACTCCAAACATGTTCATCTCTTGTACATAAGCTCTTGGAATATGAAATTATACTTTTTAATAACTTATTTCAGAACTTATTATACATGTTTTTAGTTTACCATAATTATGGTTAGTTCATTTATGTCTTTATTGACAAGTTATAGTATTGAATTCCGTCGTTCTGTAGTGTTCGTTTCCTTTATTTTCATATTCAGTTCACTTGTTTTTATGTAATGAAGTTCATGTGGATTGGTTATAAATATCTAGGACTATAATTATATATTATTAATGAACATAAATAATTGATAATGTTCATTTCTATTATTTGGTTACATGGAATGAGGATGAATCATTAAATGACCACCGCTTCGATTATTCGGTGGTATTTGGAATATTATGAACTAGTTTTTTCATATAACTTAATTATATGTACATATTATGGTTACTGAATATTAATTAGGTTATAAAACATATATTATATTCTGTTTCAACCATGAATATGGTTTCATGACCAGTAATGAAGATGAAATTGAAGAACGAAACTTCATCGTCCACGAAGGTTATAAATTGGAACCTCATGGACGTCGATTTCGTTTATAATATAAAATAAAGGTAGTAAGAATATTTATGATGGTTCTTCAATTAACATGATATAAATATAGTATATAGATGTTACTGGAGTTATCATGATCATTTGGACAGAGGAGGTGAGAAGAGGATAACAAAAACAGAGAAATTGAAATAAAACCAAATGAGAAAGAAGGGTGCTTTACCTCTTGAAATAACCTCCTTGAGAAACTCTTTAAGGGAATGTGTTTTGGTGTTTTGGAAAGAATAAGAGCTTATTGGTCGTGGGGAGTTACTAGGTAAGGGTAATTGGGAAGAAATTTTTGGAGCTTCAAGGCTTAGAGGTGTGAAAAGAAGAGGTAGTGGTGGGGGGTTTTATAGTGGAGGAGAGGAGTAATTTTAGAATATTTAATTCATTATTTTATGATTTCCCTCAGGAAAATAAATAGTATTGTTTCATGTGACCCATAATAGTAATAATTTCATGTGATTTCGAACCATGTGGGCTTACATCATCCTTGCATCACCTATGATGCAGTAAATCAAGTATTTAGTATTTATCGTATTTTACTATTCATCAAAAATTCAAAAATTTCAGAAAAATCCCAAAAATTCACCCCTACCATTTTTTGATGTGTAGAATTCAAAAGTGAAGTAAATTTTTTAAAAATAATTTTCTAAATATTATTAATTTAAATTTTAAATAAAATCATACCTAATTCAAAAATTAACAGTTCTAATTCTACAACTACTTATTTATCACAATGAAAAATTAACCAAGATGTTATTATCTTATAGCCTTAATAAAATAAAATAATAATAATATTTACTATTCATTACGGTCATATTACTATTCATAAGGGTATGTTACTATTCACTAAAAATCGATTTTGTTCTATCGGACTCCAAATGACTTACTGAACACAAATCTAGATGAACATTTTTTGAAATTCAAAACATGGAAGAGGAAAAGTTGTGTTTTAATGGCTATATTATAAAATTTCATTCTATATTTATTTTCAAAACCTTGGGGTGTAACATAAGTAGAGTTCCTCGGACATAAGTCGATGGAAGATGAGTCTATTGGGGAGTATGGAGAAAACTTTAAAAGGATTTGAAGATACACCTTCGGATTTGTCATGATCCCCGAAAGCAAGGTGGATTGATTATTTAGAAGACTAAATATGTCTCTATGAAAAGAGTTAGAGATTCATGATTTTGAAATATATGAAGAGATTTTATGTTGTTACCTTAATTTTGTAATGTAGATCCAAGAGTCTTAGTGGTCTCATGGGTCTAATTACAAAAAGTAGGAAATGGGGATTATTATGGGTGGATCCATAGATAAATCCCATGATGGAATAAAACCCCAATAACCAACATGTAAAAAGTTTTAGGAAGAAGCATCTTGAGAACTTCCTACAGGGGACCAAGAAATGCATCAAATGTGAATGAATATGGTATCTATCTAATAAATATCGAAGGGATATGAATAGTCCAAATCATTTAGAAGAAGAACGGATGATTTAGATCAATATTTTTCCTATAATTCAGTGTTTGAACTGTAAAAAACATGGTAATTATGTGAACTATTTCCCTTATATAAGGGTTGTTGGAAGAAATCCACAAAAATGATCTATAAGGTAGCATATAAGGGAATATACTATCACTACATAGGAAGTGGAGCCCAACAATAATGTGGTGATTGGTACACTGATTATTGATTCCCTAACAGTGAACACACTATTTTATTTTGGTTATACACATTCATTCATGTCTTTAAATTTTAGTAGAACTATTAAAACACCACCTAAAAACATGGAAATTGAGTTATCTATCAAAACATAAAATGGGGAAATTATTGAATCCAATGTGTATAACTTTTTCATGGTTAATATTTGTGGATTGAACCTCCTAGAAAATATTTTCATACACCAACTGGTAGAGTTTGATGCTATTTTGGGAAAATATTGACTGTCTTTATATATAGATAATATCATCTTTTTGGAAAGGGAGATTACTATTCATATACCAAAGCATCCTCCAATTATATACATCTGTAAGGACGAGGATGAATATCCTTCATAATCATTTTCTGAATTTTGGATATTACTACCTTATGAGAATTCATATCTATATCAAATTATTGATATTAAGGATAGAATCATGCTTGAAGACATGGCCATTTCAAGGGAATACATTAATTCCTCCCCTGAAGAGTTTCCTAGTCTTCCTCTTGATCAAGAGGTTGAGTTTTCAATTAAACATATTCTTAGATCTCTACCTATATCAAATATACCTTATTTAATGGATATAGTTGAGATGGAAGAACTGAAGAAGCAGTTACATGAGAATATAGAAAAGAGTTTTATATGCCTGAGTGCTTCACTATGGGGTTCATGATTCCCATTTTTCAAGAATAAATATGGATCAATTCTCCTCTCCATTGATTAGATTGAGCTCAATAAAAGCATGATAAATAACAAGAATTCACCTTATAATGATGGATTAATTATTCTATTAGCAACGTGGGCCCATGTATTTCTCTATGGTGGACCTTTGTTGGGATATCCCAAATTAAAGGTGAGAAAGTAAGATATTCCCAATACTGCCTTTCAAACTATGTATTGATACTATGAGTTCATAGTGATTCGCTTCATACTCATTAATTCCCTAGAAATTTTCATGGATTTTATGAATATAGATTTTAGATATTACCTCACTATATTTATTCTAGTATTTATTACTAATATTCTAATATACTCCAAGGGTAATGGGGGCATGAGGAGAATTTGACAATAATGATGAAAATATTGTGATGAGAAAATATTTATGTAAAGTACAGTAAATATGAGGTCTTGATGGAGGAATTATCATTCATGGGGAATGTAATCACCAGAAAAGGGATATCTGTGGACGCATCCAAGACAAATGCAATCGAAGAGTGGCCCAGGAAAATATCTATAACAGAGATCTATAGTTTCCTTGGTTTAGTAGGGTATTACCAAATATTTGGGAAGAACCTATCATGATTTTTGATACCTACTAACCATGTTGACTTGGAATGGAGTGAAGCTTGTCTGGATTAGTGAATGTGAAGAATTCTTAAAATGGTTGAAAAAGAGGGTTACCACTACACCAGTGTTAACACTACCGACTAGTGTGGAACTCTTTTTAGTAGAAAAAGATTATTCAAATAAGTGCATAGGATTTTTATTGATGAAAAATGATAAAGTGACAGCCTACGCATAAGGGAAATTTAAAAATAATAAACAAAACTATCCCATGCATGATCTAGGGTTGGAAGTTGTGATCATTCAATTGAAAATTGGGTGTCATTGTCTCTATGTGGATAAGTGTGAGATATATACTTATTAGAAGAGTATAAAATATATATTCACAAAGAAATAGCTTAATATAAACCAATGAATATGGCTAGATCTCATCAAGGATTATGAAAATTCAATCCACTACCATCATGGTAAGGAAAATAAGGTAGGGGATGCTCTATGTAGAAAGGATCATATATCTTTATCAATTCTGAGAAATAATAATTATCCAATATTCTTATATTTTCAAAGTATGGATGTGTGACTCCTTAAATAATGAACATCATAAATACTTTCTCAAATTGTTTCTTGACCAACCCTTATGGATAAAATAAATTATTCTTAGAGTAAAGATGTGAAAATATAGAAGAATGTGGAATCTATGAGAAAGGGTAAATACTCAGAGTTCAAAATTGATGAGGAAGGAGTTATAAGATTTGGAATAAGACTATGTGTACCATCCTATCTAGATATAAAGAAGAAGCTTATGAGTGATGCACATAGACCATCCTTATCTTTTCATCTAGGGAGAACATAGATGTATCAAGACCACCAAGATAACTATTGGTTGAAAAATATAAAAAATGAAATCATTTAACATACATCAAGGTTCTAGGTATGTCTGAAATTGAAAGGTAAAAGGAAAAAGTATAGGGAGATGATTCAACCACTACCTATACCATCATCGAAGTGGGAGAACATTTCTATTTATTTTTTTCATTGAAATTCTGAAGACATCTAAAGGAAACAATGCTATTTGGATGATTGTGTATTTTATTATAAATAAGACTCACTTTATCACAATTCAAGAAGATTTATCACTGGATTGACTTGTACATATATATATCAGAGAATTGTTAAGGATGCTAGGAGTACCACTATAAAATGTATCTAATCGAGATCCTTGATTCAACTAAATGTTCTAAAAAAGTGCCCAACATTCTCTAAGCACTGAGATGAGATTCAGTACAACCTATCATCCTCATAATGGTGGGAAATATGGTAGGACTATTCCAACACATGAAGACAAGTTAAGAGCATGTTATATGGACTTAAATTGAGGATTGGACCAACATCTTTCTCTGGTTGAGTTATCATACATTAATAGTTTCTACCTGAGCATCCAAATGCCTCTATATGAATCCCTCTATGGGAAATTATGAAGAACATTAGAATGATGGTATGTAGTTATATAAATTTATCTTCTAAGACATGAAATGGTCAAAAAATGGTGGTGACGTTGAAAACCATTGAGAAACACATCAAGGAATCCCAATGTTGACAAGAGAGCTATGAAGACAATCGATGATGAGTCCTTGTGTTTAAGATTGGAGACAGAGTATTCCTCTTGATATCTCTATGGAAGAGGATCATGATATTTGTGAATAAGGGAAAGTGAAGTCCTCAATACATCAGCCCCTTAGATATTCCTGACCATGTTAGAGTTTTATTCTATCGATTTGATCTTTAACCAACTATGACTCAAGTACCGATGTATTCCATGGATCCCTATTGAAGAAGTACATACCTGATCCTCTACATGTACTAAATTCATATGTGGTACATTTGAAAATTCATATCTCATACAAGGATTAGCTAGTGAAGATCTTGGATCATAGAGATAAGGTTCTACTCCACAAGACTACTAATATGGTTAATGTACTATGGAATAACCATAAGTACAATGTAGATACATGGTAACCAGAGGATGATATGAAGGAGAAGTACCCTTAGATGTATTCCCTATAGTATGTAAAACAAAATTTTGAGTGTGAAATTTCATAAGGGGGTATAATGTAATGACTGAAATTTTTATCAATGGAAATTCCCTTCTTAAAATTAATTCATATATTATAAATCACATTAAATCACATAAAAAACAAAATATAAACATATACATGATGAATGAATGAAATTAGAAGTTTTTCTAAAAGTTAAAGAACCTATACTAATGAAATAGTAACTTGACCTTAGGAATAGAAATGAGACCCTTATAAATAGAAAACAAGACAATGGAATATTAACCTCACCCATGAAACTATAAATAAAATTTTGGAATCTAATAAATTAAATTATGATATAATTATATAATTGTATAGGTAAAAATTTTTTTTATAAATTATTAATTAAGTATTGATATTTTTACAAAACATAAATATTTATTTTCTTTTTTATAATAAATAAAACGTTTTAAAATAAAATTTATTTTCATAAAATTTATTCATAAATTAATATATTTTTATTTTATGATTGTAATATAATTTTACGAGGCATTAAGTAATTTTTCAATGTGTTACAAAATTAGTTATAATTTTAAAATTGGTATTTTCCAAGTAAATGATGATTTTAATTTAAAAATAAATTGATCATATTTAGAAATTTTTTTCATAAAATGGGGTTCGTTTTTGGATTGTACATATAAAAAATGGTTAGGGTGAATTTTTTGGTTTTTTCTAAAATACATTATTATTTGGTGAATAGTTAAATACGATTATTTACAATAAATGGTAAATACATGAATTATGAAGTAATATATGCTATATGGACGATTTAATGCCCATATATCTTAATACCCTTCATTATTGTAATATTTTTTTTGATAATACAAAAAACTATTCATAGTCTTGAGGAAAAATAATAAACTAATGTATAAAAGTATGAGAAAACGCCCATCTCCTTCACTATAAATACCACCCCTCACCACCTCTTCACCTTAAACAATAAATGCTTTTATACATTTCAAAATTCAACAAAATACTATTCAAAATACCCTACCCCACTTTCAATATCTCTTGGTCTCATCAAAATACCCAAACCTGTGCCTTAAGAAGGTTCTCAAGGAGGACAAATTCAAGAGGTGAATTCCTATTTCTTTTCTTTTAATTTCTTTTCCAGTTCTTTTCTTTTATTAATCTATCCACCCCCCCCCATAAAAATGTAATTATAACTAAATTAAAATACATATAATATAAGTTTATTATTCTAATGTAATAATCCATAATCAAATCCCTTCTCCCCTCTCTTTTATTCAAAAAATGAAACTATCATCTGTGTGGTGTTGATTTATCGACTTCATGGATGAAAATTTTTCGTTTTCCTATATCTTGTTGAAATATGGTCTTAAAACCATTATAATGGTTGAAAAAAAATTAAAATGTATTTTTTATCCCTTTTTATGTTCTGGAAGTAACATATATACATAATTCTAAATGATAGATCAAAATGAGTTCATTGTGATCGAAAAACCGCTAAAATTAATTTTAATCGTTATTATTAACATGGTATATATGATTCATCCCGATATCTGAAAAAATATTTTATAAGTACAATTAACCTTTTTTTGTTCATTAATTACATATAATTTCAATTATGAAAAATTATATCCATTCTACATGAACTTTTGTACACATATACAAGCAAACAAATCATGAAAACTAAGAAAATGAACAATCTCGAACGATGAAATTGCACACTATAACTCATTAAAAAATCCATAAATCAACATAATAAAATTATTATAAATAAATTAAATGTATAAAAAGTTTTTTATTTATTAATTAATAAATCAAATTTTATTTTTCAGTGCATTAAGACCAATTATAGAACCATTTTGGACAAAAGGTAAGGTATTTTTCTGACATCAATATTTCCTTCAGGTTATGTTTTATCTCTATTTACCCAATTTAACTTTTATTTATTTTTCTTTAATTATTCTAATTCTGTTTATATGTTCCAAATTCATGTATCTGTATCAAATCATTTTTCATTGATGGGGTAATACATGTTTTAATAAGTTCCTATTCTCTAATAATCTCGAAAAGTAAACCTCATTCTAGGGAACTTACAAATTTCTTATACAGTTTCACGTGCACTACATAATCTATTTTAATACACCATTAGTTTTATAAAATCACTAATTTTTTATGAAAAAATATCTGGGTCAATTTTTGTTTTTATACAAACAATAATTCTTTTTCTGTTTTAAAGAATCATTAATATTTTCCTTAAACAACACTAAAATGTATTATTTATAACATTACATAAAAACTATTTTTACTTGTATTCAGTTTATTTTGACATAAATTATCATGATCTCTGCCTAGTTTCCTTTATAAATGTCCATGTATGGTTTAAATCCTTTCTTTTTTGGACACCATTATGATAATACCATATGTTATGACTTTTGACATGATTATGATGCCCAATTCTAACCATGAGTAACCCTTATGTTTATGATTGATTCTTTATGTACAATTATTCATGTGGAACACATATTAATATACATGTTGTGATGTGTGCCCCCAGATATCTCTCCAATGCATCTGGTGATGTTTAGTATCATGAGACTTCATGTGAAACAGTCTTGGTTGTTAGCCATGACTCATGCTTTGTGTGAAACGGTCTTGGTAGTTAGCCTTGACTCATGATTTATGTGAAATGATCCTTTAATCATACTTAAGTCATGTTTTATGTTGTTGAAAAATTTCTATGATACCATGTTTATATGATTTTACATTATACATGTTATTCATCCTTACATTTATCCAGTTTTCATGATTTATTTTTTGTCATCATGTTATGATTTCTAACCCATGCGCTATACTTTATTCATATCTCTATTCCCTTAATGGGTTTTTAGGTCCACCCTATTGTTCATGTGTTCCATATGTTATCCTATACAGGTTTAAGATCCAAAAAAGATGTTAGGACCTATTTAATGATATCAAATAAAATAAGTTATTATTTTTTGTTTCTTATTTTCAAATTTTGTAGCTAATAATACATGACAATATACTTCACAATATTTGGATTATAATTTGATGTTTATTTATGATTAAGATCATGAAATGATATGTGCAAAAGGTTTGGCTTACTATAGATAATACTACATCCATGGGTCTTGAAAAAGAGACAGGGTTACACCAATGGGAAATTCATATACTCCAAAAGTATATCATATTGAGGTATTTTTATCAGTGTGGTAAAGTTATAGTAAACATGGTTCCCACAAAATAAAACATAGTAGATCCATCGACTAAAGGTCTATATGAGAATAATCATGAGTAACAAGTGAGAGCTAGCAGACTGAAGGTTATTAGCAGTTGGTTATAGTGCATGTGGCAGTTCATTAGAGTTGGTTCATTGAACCAACTTCTATGTACTTTATGATAACTTATATTCATATTTATTAATATTAATAATCTCTTTTAAATATCATTATTGTTCTTATATATAACATAGTATGTGAGAATTTCCTAAGAGTAGCTATCACACTGAATGGTCATAATAGTTCCTACTATGATAAGAACATAAAAGTGTATTGATAGTATTCAAAAATATTTGTTCTATAGATGAATTATATATTTGAAGGGAAATAAATGATTCATCCTATAAGGGGTGAAGACTCATAGAAATTTGGGGCCCCTTCATATGGTGTACACCCCTAGTAATATCCATTGTAAAATATTATGAGAATTAGACACACCAGTGGAAAATAAAAATTTATATGTTTCATTGAATGTTCCTATCCACAGATATGTTTATTGATCCTTATAATTTAATAATATTTTTAATTAATATTATAAGTTGCATACTTTTATGTATTGATGAAAACAATGATAACATATTTTTTAGAGGGGTATGAAATGTTGGGTGCAACACAAGTAATATTACATTAATGAATATGGAGAGAAAGGATTATCGCCTCATATTCTTTAAAAAATGTTGATATATGAAGTAATTTGATTGAAATAATATAACAAAAATAAATCCTTGGCCTTGTTATTCTATAGACAAGTTCAATTTCTGAAAATTAAAAGAAAGAGACATTGAGCACATTGGTTGATGGAACTATCATGCAACCTGATTGATTTGAGATATTGTGATAAATGGATTATAATAAATAAAAAGTATATGTATGAGGTATTATGTACTTATAGAATTAACTTATTTTTCTATAGGTGACTTGTCATGTTGTAAGATTCTAACCATGGACTTTAGGCAACTCCACCAAATTCCATTTAGTAAGACGTATAGAGTGTCACACACTAAGTGTATCCATAATCTCAGGTAAATAATATATATTATTATTTATTATTTAACAAGTTGAATAAATATTATCCCCACATGTAATTTAATAATTATTCATGTTTTCTTGATTACATATATTATGTCACTAGTTATTAGAGAGAATTTATATGAGAATATTATTTAATAAATAGTTATTTTCAATTTAAAGAATATAATGTTATTTTATTTATTAGTGAATAATGCAGTAATAATTATTTAATAAATAAATTATCATTATTCAAGGCCTGATAAATATTTTGGAGGAGTGGAGGACCATGTTTTTAGGTTTGGTGAGAAATAATATATGTTAAATATTATTTTATTAAATAATATTTAATTTTAACTCACAAGTTAAGTGCATATCGAGAAATAATAATAAAATTATTATTTTAGAAATGGGGTTTCACAAGGGAATAAATAAATAATAAAGGGAACTTGTGAAATTATTTATTTTTAACATTAGTGATATATAAACCCAATTACATTATTTTTCATATGGGCTAATTCATTTGTCTGGTTGTGCACAAAGAATTTGTAAAATCCTATCGAAGCCCAAGAGAGTTCCCTTCCCCAAGAATACTCCCAAGGACAGAGATAAATCTTCCTCTAACTCACAATATTGAGTCAAGAGAGATCAAAGAGAATCATTTGCATCCTATTCTCAAGATATCAAAAGTGAACGATGTGACTGATAGGATATTCCATGCTATATCCCAGACATTCATACGATGACATTCAATGATTAATGGGATATGTGTGGATATCTACTAGAGGGAATCCTCTATTGATTCCTTCAACACAAAAATGACACAATAGATATCTATTTTTAAATCCATCAATAAATAAATAATTTTGACAAGGTAATTATTAATTGAATAAATTAAATTTAAATAATTTGGGATGATCCTCTCTCTGGTTCCAATGTTTTATTTTTTATTTGTTTTATTTTATAAATTCCATTGATCATGAAATTTTTCAACATTTATATATAAGATTGATAATTGATCATGATAAAAATAAATGTTTTTCATAATCATTCACAAACATCTATTTCTCCTGAAACCTATAATAAGTTGGATTCTTGACAATGGGTGAAAATCTCACATTATTGTATGATATTTCATATTCATGGATATCCTCGTGAATATGTGTCAAATTGAACAATGAATAAATATTACATATGAATGTAATTCTAAAAACATAATTTTACTTGGAAACACTATAACACGAAAGGAAATAATTTAACCATGTTTTTTGAGTTGTTTTTTCAAAATGTATGTGGAACCATGAGTCCAAAACAGAAAAAATTATAGTAATACTATGTATTATTTATTTATAACTTTTTTACATATGGTATAATATTATTTAAAAATATTGAATTAGGAAGGAGAGTAAAAAATTATGGTTTAAAAATATCTGTAAAATAAGAAAAAATCCTTGTCTTTGGGAAATAATATTGAATGTGAAAAAAACAAAGTGGAAAAGTACTTATAAAAACATGTGTTTTATCTTATAGTTACTAATGTTTTATTTTTTATTAGAATATAGTGGAAAAATAGAAAATAATCCATCAGTGACATGAATAGATTTATATTAATTACTATTATCATTTTAACGAATTACTGTAAAATGGTTTTTAGAAAAATCATCATGTCAAATATATAAGGTGAAAAATTAAAATATTTTCATGAATTATATAAAAACCAAATATTAAATTACCTATGACTACTCATTATCTTAGAGAAAAGTGTAACCAAGAGTAATAATATATTTCATAGAACATTTATTTCTCTTATTTTTATAATATTTATCCTATAACCAAAAAGTTCTAAAATTGTTTTAATATTAATAAAATAACAAATTTATACATTTTAAACCATTTTCAATCATAAAAATGAAAATATATGAATTTAAAATACACCATAAATTATGAACTATAACAAAACTCGATTATCTACCTATAGTTTGATAGTGGTAAATTATAAAAATTTCATTCCCTCAAGAATGTTAATAATTATATCTTTCCAACAAACATATAAGTCATACTTTTATACTCTCCACATTTATCCAAAAATTAAAATTCTCACAATATATTAATTCTATATGAAAAATATATTAAATTGAAGATACATTAGAAATAATATCCACTAATTTAATTTTATAAAATAATATATATATATATATATATATTATTAATATTATATTCCGAAATCTCAACCCAAACATTTTCATTTATTTTCTCCTTAACTCCTCTACAATTTATCACTTTAAGGGATAAATGTTTATATGTTTAGCATGTTAACTTAATAAAGTATTTCATTACTTATAATGTTATCAATTATATCTCTCTCTATATTGTATTCAACTATAATATGTATATTCCTATTTCTTACCTCTCACATATTTGTGTGTCCTCTTCATTTGATAGTATATCCAGCTAATCATGAAAAACTAGACAATTAGTAATGAAACATAACACATATAAATTTATTAATGGTTAATTTTCGTAATATTTAAACACATAGTAGAATATGAGGGATCTGTTATTACCTTGGATGTTGCAGCTTGAGTAGGCATAGTGGAAGTATCCTAAACAATGGGTGATAAGATATCAGCAGCCTGAGTATTCTATAAATTTGATAAAAGGATACTAATGTTATAATGGGATAACAACTTGAGGAAATATCTACATAGAAGATTGTAGATATATATATTGTGTGGGTATATACAGAGAAGCACTACCTTGTACAACTGGATATAGGTATGGTTAATAAGGAGGGATATGAGAATGAGCACTACCATAATGTGTGGTTGTGGGTGGAAAGGCATGTGAAAAAGGAAAAATCATCATAAAGTAATGAAAATAAGGAAATGGAATAATTAGTGGATCATATATTAGTTACTAAAGTAATATAGTGATAGGTTTAAAATTTGAATTAATAGTATTTATAGTCATATAGTGAGTCTAATTTCTTTTTCTATACTTCGACGTACCCCGAACTTACCCTCTGGTTCCTTAATGAAATCAAGTTTACTCCTTACCAAATTACCCTAACATAGAATTGATGGAAAACTAAATTCCATATTCATATAATTAACATATAAAATTATTATCAACACACTTACTTAAAATCAGACATTTCATCCTCTTCATAGTCACAAAAGCGATCACTAAGTAAGAAATTCAATAATCTCAATGGTGATCAATGGTGTCATACTTAAATATTTAATGTATGGATCAATTATCTAAATTTGTTTTATTTTGACTACTTAATTAACAAACAATATGGCCTAAAAATTAAAAATAGTAATTTGAGATATTAAGAAATAATGGAATTATTAAATAAATCAATTATTTTACATAAACACCAAATGAAAAGTTATAAAAAAATAATGAAATGATTTTTGAACATAAAAACAATAATTTAATTATAGGTTTACCTTCATTTAATACTGTGACAGCTTATATCAATATTAATTTGTGTTCAATTAGAAACATGTTTAAATTTTTTAAAAAACCAATATAGATAATAAAATTAATAAAAATAATTAAGTACCATGCATATTGTTTTAAAAAACATGTACCATGTCAAAATAATATAAACTAAACACTTCCAAATGTGTCAATGTTATGAATTCATTGTTATAGTTTCTTGTATACAATCTATTTCAACAATTGACTCATATGTGTCATTGAATGAAAATTTGAGTGAATATAGATAGTTTCATCCAAAAGATCAATGTCACCCATGACAGCATCAAATTATTCCTTGGAATAACATAAAAAAATAACACCATGTTTTTAATGGTTTAGTTATGTAAAGAATATCTCTATATTATGACGCAAGAATGTAAGAATAATCAATTTTATGCTGAAGTTTCATATATTTAATCTAAATAGACAACTATATATATAAATTACATGTCCTTTAATTGAATAATAAAACTTTCATTTCATCATTAAAGCATGGCTTAGTTAATTTTAATCTAATAAAATTATTCTCTAAATAAAACCATAACATGATATATCTTAGGATCAAGGTTTTATTTCAAATCTACTAGAATATTATTATATTTTTGTGTGTATCACAACATTTCCATTCAATTTTATAATTTTTCATGTAAAATTATTTATCAAAATTTAAATATATTGACAACTATTTCCTTACACTCACATAAATCATTGTTCTGATCAAAATTGAATGAACCAGTTTCAATAAATACATAATCAACTAGTAAATTTTGAACATGAAATAGATTTATTTCCAATAATGAAAAGGTTCCTATGATTAATTCGGGTAAAAAAATAATTCATCTACATTTGATGTAAACCAAGATTTAACTTTTTTCTATACAATAGTTCATTTCTCATAACAAATAAATGGGGATGTGTTCTTTTCAAAATTTACATATGTTATCTAAAAATATGAAAAATTTAAGAAACCTAAAGCTATGAAACAAGTGACAAAATATGATATTTTTATTATTTCATAAACATGATATAATCATAAAAAAACTATACTTGAATAATAATATATTATGACCCACTTCTCAATCTACCCTACTCAATGTAAAAAATGGGTGTGATCCAAATATCCCCCCTATTTGGGGTAATGAAATAAATGCAGTATCAATGGGAATATATTTCACACCATCTAGTTTCATTGGATTATTAGATCTTGTGGTGTCATTAGGAAAGTACATTAAACATAAATACATGCATATCTACACTAAATAACTTTTAATAATAGATCCTTTATAATTATTATTATTCTTAACATGGTATTTAAATGTAGAAATCATTATTTATTTCAGATATATACAACAACTCAGAATGATACCACCAAAAAGTCCTTTTATGGGAAGATTCACTATCAGATATAACATACGTGTAAAAACAATTGATGTATTTGTTTTCAAATACAAACAAAATGACTATTTCATATTTTTGTAGTTTATTAAAAGAACACATATTTATAATTTTTTCATAATAGGGGTTGATAAATGTGACAAAAACTATTCAAAACAACCCTCTAATTATGGATAGTAATTAATGAATAAAAATGGGAATCAACACTTTCACAAAGATACTATAATGATGAATTTTATGTGATTTTAGTTTCACATGTCATGTGTAGACCCATTTTGAAATTTTACATGAATAACCTTCTGGAGCATATTATATTTTCCAGAAATGAATGAATTTTTTTCTTTTCATTTATCATTGAAAATAAAACAAATGGTATTTTATTCTAATTATAACCAATTGAATCAAGATTAATTATTTGTTTAATATCACAATACATTACATAAGGAAATGAGTGGAAATTATAATTTATTTTTTTCCATTAAATTTAAAACTGTTAAATGTAACATTTCACACATGTTATTTTTATGATGTTATTTTCATCCATGTAGTGATGCAACACATTCAATGAGAAACATGACAATCCAAATAGTATACTCTTATTTATCCAATTTTAGTATGATTACAATGGAATATTTCTTTAATCTATATAATTTTATTGAATCTTTTAAAGAATATAACCAAAAAAATTATGTTCTTGAAGGATATTTTCCCCTGATATACAATATGGATCACCATTTGTCTCTGAAACATTATCAAAGTTTCCCTAATTTTTCCTTTATAGATGATCCATTAGTAAATATTATCGATGAACAATGATCCTAAAAGTTCAATAATACTATAATATTATTTATTTTATATTGTTTTAATGTAGTGTGGGATAATTTAATCTTTTTTACTCTGAATAGATAAAATTCCATAAGTAAGAAAATCATTTATCATCCATAATATTACCCCATAAAACATAATGTAATCTTTGATAAATAAATTATACTCCAATACACCAATTATCAAAATCCCCTTCAACTCATCTATTAATGATTATAAGTATATATAAATTTCATTTCTTGGATTAAGGGTTCCAAATATCAATATACCCATAATAGTTAATGGATTCTTCCTACACATCCATGACAAAAAATAATAAATGTGAATAAAAATTGGTTAAGTATTGTGTGTAGTATTCATTTCAAAAAATAGGTTAAAACTGTAACATGATTATCCATATATAAAATTCCATAAGTTATTTTCAAAATAAGGATGTAAAATATGTTAAATTTTATCCGTGTTATCCAATTTTCAAGATGCATTAATTTAACATTATCATTATTTATTTCTTCTCCATTCTATCTCATATTCCTTACCATTTGTTCTTGAATAAATTTTGTTAAATTATTAGAATCAAATGAATGTGACACATCCTTTAACATATTATATGATATTGAGTTCCTAATTTAATATCCTTCTATGTTGATGTACCACATTATTTTTGTTCGTCCAACTCTATATTTTCCTTCTAGGATAGATAATAATATTTAGGGCATGAATGGATCTTAGTAGATGAAAATAAAAAAATTTCAAAACAATTTGATTCAATATTAAAATTTTATATAAAACATGCATCATTAGGTTTTAATTCCTCAAAAATTAAATAATAGAGTAAATCAAACTAATAATAAAACTATATAATGTTTCCCATGATATAACTACATTAAAAACTCTAGTCTAGTCATTTTTCACATGCTAGAGATACAAGGGTATTTAAATATTCCATTAGTTTTCTAAAATGATCTACACCATCATTATGATCAATATTTGATAATAGTTTTCCCATATTAATTTTCTCTTTTCATGGAATACATGATGTTTCATCTTGGGAAACAAATGGAAACTAAAAAGAAATCCAATTTTCCATACTAATCATTTTAGTTGATATAATTATGTTCCCCACATAATATTTTTTACCATTGTTATACCACACACGATATTTGTTTTTTGAAAACCCTTTTTAGTGACATAATAACTCACTTAATCAAATATTAACCACAATATTCCAATATAATCAATACATATACATTGAATCAGTTTTCCATTCGAATCATTATTTAATGAAAAATCTTAAAATATTTCAACTACTTTTGAAACCCATTAATGATTTGATAAAAATTGTACAAACAAATTCCATCCATTATAGTATGAATAAATATATTTTTATAAAATTTATTGATTGTAAATAAAAATATATCAGATTATTCATTCCTAAGAAAATTACTTTTTTAGAATCATAGATTTATTATTCTAATTTTTAATTAATTCACAATTAAGAAAAATTTAATAAAAATAATATAACCCTTAAAAATATACTATAAGTGATCTATTATTATCGATCATGAATAGCATGGTTCAACTCTTTAAAATTATGGAAATCAAATTGATTGTATAGTGTTATGTAGACCACAAACTATATATGAAAGTTCATCATATTGAAATAAAATAGTTTATAATTATTTTTCACCTAGATGGTTTTGTACATTAAAAACATTACTATAAATATATAAATAAAAATATTAAAACACATTATATTCATAGTGAATATTGATGAAATATAAATAAATAAAGAGATAATCATATAGAAAATAACTCAACATTATGGGTATTGATTCATGAGATAAAAACTCATAATCAATAAAAGAATTATTAATATATGAAAATAAATATCCTAAATGGAAATTAATTAAAAATAATAATATATAAAATAATGTATTAACAATTATATAATGGTATTTTGGAATTATAACATGATATTATAAATATCATGGATGATAATATAAAATTTTAATTAATTTAAATTATCAGAACAATTTATTCAATTTAGAATACAAATAACATGTTTTATTCATAATTTTATATGCAATAAAAAATTTATCTCTACAAACCTAATATAAAATTTATGAAAATAAACAATATAATTTCACCATTTTTTGTATGTTCCTCAAATTATTCGATTATGTTAGATTTTATTTCAACATGATCGTAGAATTATTCCTAATAATCTAACAAATGATTCATTTTACATCAGATATATCTGGGGGAAATTTAATAATAAGTGAATAATGAAAATGATATGAATTTTTGTATTTAATTTAAATGAATTATTTTTTGGGTTGTAGGGAATTAATGTATAAGTATTAATGGAATTTGGCAGTCTCTAAATTAAAAATTAAAAAACATATTTATGAAAATTAACTAAATTAAAGAAATATATTATAAAAGACCGGTAAAAAACATGGTTTGAGTTTACTTGAATCAACCTAAAATTTTAGCAAAACTAGATGTGGGAATAATTATAGAGGCATGATAAGACATATATTTAAAAACCTATGTACCATAAATAACACGCTTGTTGGAAAAATAACATAGGGTTAATAAAACTACGTGAATAATTATTGAGAAACTATTCATGGGCTATCAAAAAATTATAGTAGTCTTCAACTATTTTCTAGAGCATAGATCACAAGTGATAAATCATGTAATAAAGGAGTAATGATAGGGTTCGTCTGATAGAACTCATTATAGAATGGAGGAATTTTAGGGATCAGTTAATGGAAATCGAAAAATAAGAGAGGAATGTTAGGGAATAACCAAATTTGGTAGATGGGCCATTTTTCTCAATGAAGATAACTATAATATATTTATATGGTCTAAAAAACCCTTGGTTACAGGAATATTATTGACACATGTATTTGGACATATGGTTATAGTATTTAACTAATGGAACATAAAACAATGGACTTTCATAACCATGTCCATATATAATGACTGATCAGATGCATATCCATGAGAATTTATTCCCTTTGATATATTTTTTGATCTAAAATCCATTTAAACATGGGTTTTAATTCCCAAAACTATATGTAAACACCTACATGATATATAACCACGAGCATTACTGACCTTGGATATATGATTTTATAGATAATCCATATAGCTATAAGTATACATGTATGTGGCTATATTTACCTATTGAGAATCCATATATCTATGGTCACAATATGACCATAGATAAATTTAATCAATAGCCACAAATATTTCATCCCATGACTATAAGTATGTGGCTATACGTAGCGTTTTTAGTATTACACATGTAATTTTTAATTGCTTTATATTATGGGTATTCTTTAAAATTTATTTAATGATTTAATATAAAATTACTACCAAAATAATTTCATTTATATAATTTTTTAATGATTAAATATGAATGATAAAAAGGATATTTAAAGGTAATAATCATAGATATTTTTAACCTTCTAAAACAATATTATTGAGAAAGATTCAAATAATTGAGGTTATTTATGAAACTAATAATCTCCATTAATTATAAAATGATATAATAACAGTAAAATGACACTTCTAAAACTAATGGAACCATTTAATATTGGGCTTCAACAGTGACCATTACATAATGGTAGGTTTGGAACTATAAACCAATAAAACACACAATAATCAATGAAGACAATATAAACCGAAAAAATGAAAAAAAAACATGATAATAAATAAATTATAGATAATAAATAAACCTGGAAATGATTCAATATCAAGTAATTAATGAATGAAAATTGAATTTTTGGCAAGTTAGTAGAGTATCTAAAGGAAGCTGAGACTCGAGGTATGGGGTATTTCCCTTTCTTTCTTGTTATTAATGATACATTCTCTATCACCCACCATCATTGTAACATTCTATTTCTAACATTATGATATGTTTTCATTATGTCATTTATGATTTATTTTGCCTATTTGTTTGGTAAATTTCAATTCATTTATGTTTCCGTTTCTATTTCATCCTTAATCCAAACCATACAAAGATTATAATGGATGCTTACATTTCTTTCAAATTTTCCCATTTCTTCTTATATGGTTCTTCCATTTTTATTGTTTTCTTCATAGAGTAAAATCATTTATTATATATCTAAAATTAACACAAATAATTTTACATGATATATTACTTTACTATTTTTTTTAAAATTCATGATTTTCTATTTGAATGATCTTTCTATCATAATTATTTTATTAATTTCTTTATTATGGGTTTATTTCGTGTTTTGGATTAATATATGTTTATTTTATTGGTTGAAATAATATTCCTGATATATTATAATTCTATATGTGGGATTGGAATTATATTACCCCTAGATAGTTGGGAAATTCTTATATATCTAGAGATATTATGTATAGTTCACAATTTGTGAGCCTAGATGATTATGCTATATTTTATTATCAGTGTTCCTTGACTTTTGTTTATGATGACCTATATTATGTTTCTCTTATATTCTTAGTTTTACCATGATAACCAAAATCCTATTATATATTTTATCTTATTTAATGTTTCTATGTAATGTTTTATGTCACTTCCATTCATTTATTCTATGTTATGATTATTGACTCTAATAATTTCTGCACCCCATGTTTATCATGTTCCCCCTTACCAGGCTTTATAACCCAAAAAATATTTTATTCATGTACCCATAAAATTTCATTGAGTAATAGGTGTATAATAGTTTTATTATAATATTATTAATATGGTAATAAAATATGTTTTTGTTAATATTTTTATGAATCTAATCGCCTAAAGTCACTAAACATCTTGATTTCTAGGTTTATTTATGGATATTTATATTAAAATGGGGTAGTAATATATGTATAAAATATGGTTCATTGTAAATGGTATCATAAAAGTTTTTTTAGATTTGGTTAAATAACCAAATTGTAAATACACCCTAAATAACCAAGATTGCGACTTTGAATTCCATAAGTTTAGATTTTCACATTATTTGTGTACTATTCTATATAAGTTCCTAATTTTAATTTTATAATCAAACTAATTTCAAAATAATTATATATAAATTTATTTCTTATTAAATCATTAGAAATAGGAGGAACCATTTAACAACTAATTGTACAGGCAATTTAAGAATTTCCCAAATGAGATGACAAATATGATAAGGGAAGGAGTGAAAAAATGGAATAATACTACTTGATCAATCCACTAAATTGTTGAAAAATAACATAAACAACATGGATAAACTAAATCTTATATAGAAGGATCAAATTTTGGTTGAGAATTTTATATGATAATGACCACCATTTTTGTGGCTCTTCTGATCATTCAATAATTGAGCATTGGATATACTGTATTCAAAAGGTATTTCCATTACTTAAAAAATATATGTAATAAAATGTAATCATAGATTTATATTACATATAATTATAAGTTTATTAGTGTTATAAATTGATGTTTACCTAGATACATATTGGTTGATCTATAGTTGATAACAACATGTGGTGCAATAATTACATATCAAGTATATAACACTCACTTAAAATTTTTTGGAATAATCTTCTGGTAAATCTAGTTATAATCCATTGGGAATAATTTTATGCTATTTTTTGATATATTGGTTATCATTATTGTAACAGCCTGTTGTTTTAAAAAAATAAATTAAATGCATGAATATTTGTTTTAAGTAGATATTTTTAAATTGCATTTAAACATAATTTTGCAGCTTCTACGTTTTGAATTTCCAAAAATAGTCTTCTACAATTGTGTTAAGTAAGTTATTTTGAGTCTGATGGAACCAACTTGTTTTTTTGGTGAATAGTAACATACCCTTATTAAAAGTAATATGAATAGTAACATGACCATAATGAATAGTAAATTTTAATATTATTTTATTTTCTTAAGGCTTTAAGATAATGACATCTTGGTTAATTTTATGATGGGATATTAATGTAGTTATAGTTTTAAAATTATTAATTTTTGAATTAAGTATGATTTTATTTAAAAAACAAATTAATAATATTTGGAAAATTATTTTCTAAAAATGGAGTTCATTTTTTGAATTTTACACATTGAAAAATGGTAAGGTTAAATGTTTTGGTATTTTTCTAAAACAATTGATTTTCTAGTGAATAGTAAAAAACAGTTTTGAGTTTCGGTGTGTTTAATGACATAATTAATGATGTAATATTTCTGGTCTAATTTTTTACAATAAAATAATATATTAGTTTTCCCAAGTGGCTAATACCATGGGTAAGCCCATCGTTTTGAAAATACAACTACTGAGGGGTCCCTTGGACATTATTAAAATATTTCCTCACTTTTTCTATAAATACCATCCCATTCATTCATTCCATTCGTTCGAAATTCATCCTCAAAGAAGCTATGGTCTTTTTACCTCTATAGTATTCTTCTCAAGGTGTCCTCAATACCCTATGGTCCCAACCATCATGTCTTATGAGTTACTCTACAAGGTCATAGAATTCTCAACTAATTTATTTTTTCCATTCAAATTCTCTTTTATGTGGTATAACATTAAAGTTTCCACGCCATGTTATTCTTTAAATTTTATTATATGTATGTTATGTATTATTATTTATTTATATATGGGTGACTATTTTCCTCTCTTTTTAATGTATTCTAAAACCATGTTGCATAGCCGTTAGGCTGCTAAAATTTTGTAATGGGTTTCTCAACTATTCTTTTATTTCAACTTTCTTTATATTCTTATTATTTACTCATATCCCTTTATCCAAGATGCCTAAAGGATCAAGTATATTACTTATTCTTTATTTCATCATGTTTATGGAGGATTCACCAATATACTTCTTCTCTTCTCCCACTTATTCATGGAAGAAAATGTTGTTTGTGATGTGTGGAATTACCGACATCATGGATGATGTGATTCCAATTTTCATTAAATAATTCAAGTCTGGTCATGAAACCATTTTTATGGTTGAACCAGGATATAGTATATGTATTATTTATCATCCATGGTTTTTCAATTCTTTTTTACTAATGGTTTTAATTTACAAAACAAAATGACGTCGTTATTACCAAAGACCCACTAAAATGATCTAAACGAACATCATTAATGTTTTAACTTATGAATCATCCTCATATAAAAATTAAAAATGATAAATGTTATAATTTATGGTAATGGAAATATTTAAATACCTTTCTATTCAAATTCTATTTTTTCACCTCTAATTGACAAGAATATCCATCATGAACCAATCATGGAAATCATGTAAAGAAATGCACCCAAAACAGTGCAAAGAACAAAATACTGACAATTAAAGGGTAAAATGATATATTGAAATGATCACATAAGATATTATAAAGATGTATGTTTTTATTTAAGATATTAATTACACTCTTTTAAGAATTATACATGAGGTTTAATCAATTTTTAAGTAAGACAAACCCGAGTTAAGGGAATTCTTAACCCAATTTACATTCTTTGGGTTAACCTTCTTCTTTATTAATTATGTGGTAATAATATTATTGGTGTGATGAATTTTTTCTTTTATTATGTTTAAAAATGTGTATTTATAGTGTATACACATATCCATTCTATTTTATTATTTCTCACTCCATTTATATTTTAAGGGACTTTCCTTTCAAAATCGTTTTAAATCTCTCTTTAATAAATTTCAAAAGGACTGTTTTTTATGTGTATGGAATGAGAGGTTTATCTTGATTTAATGATTTTTTATTACCACGATATGTTACTTGGACATTATTTATGTTGGGTTGAGCCCATTATAGCTCATGATATGTTGGGTTGATCCCATTATAGCTCAAGATATGACGGGTGGGACTTATTATAGCTCTCCAATGCATTGGGTACTCCAGAGATGGAAGTTGACCAAAAGGTTATTACATGTGTAAGGGTGAATGTAATATTGATATGCTAAATATTTCCCTAGTAAAAATCAAGAGTATTCTATGCATTCAAGTTTTTATGATTATGGGTTTTATTGGTTTTTATGTTATGAATTTACTAACGCTTTCTTTTATTGTATCCCATATTGAGTTTAATACTCATCCCAAGTTATTTAAAAGAAATTTACAAGATATAAGGATGATTAAGATAAATAAGGGAGTAATGATGAATAAGGTAGAGGTTTGTCAAAGAGATATTGTTTTATGCTGTAATGTTTAATATTTTGAAAAAAATTGAAACTATTTTTAGTAGTATCCTCTTGTATGAATGTGGTATGTTATGTATGTAAGGTATCATAATTCTATAAAATTATAAACTAAAAAATATCCTCATTTTGTAATAATGTATATTCATGACTAAAATTTAGGATTAAAAAAAGTTTTATGGTTGGGTCCTTATAGTTGGTATCACAATATGGTTTAGATAACTTTACAGGTTAGGATTGTATTTAAATAATACCATAACTTATTTTTTACACTATGGTAATTTTAAATGTTATAGATTTTAAGGGTTACCATATTGCTTCATCTAAGTTATGTTTGTAAAAAATGGTTTTCCACATAATAAACATGTAATCTTAAGTAAGAAGGAACCAAGAGGCCGATGTATGTCCAAATATCAGCCCGAAATAGTGGGAATCAGAACTGAGCAGTTTGTGACAGTAATGTCTTAGTTGAATCAAGAAACAATGGTGGTGGTGTCCATGTTATATAGGAACGTGATCTAATAGGAAGAATCATATCTATTTTGGATCATTTTATGAGGAAACATCCTCCTGATTATAGTGGAACTGCAGATCTAGTGATAGTCAAAGGATGGATCAATGCTCTAAAAAAGATATTTGATGTCATGGGATATTCAGAATGTCAAAAGGTAATAAAATCCATTTATCATTAGGAAGATGAATCTGATCAATGGTGGTCTCTGGTAAAGAATATGAGAGAAAGGGATGATCATGAATGTTTGTAATGTGATGATTTTAAGACTTTTTTTAAATATATTTTCCAAAAATTGTTCGACTCAGCATGGAGAAATAATTCTTGGAACTGAAGTAGAAAGATGTTGATTCCATGGAAGAATATGAATCCAATTTTACAAGACTGGAAAGGTATGTGCGAGATTTTAATCATGATTTTGAATGTAAAATTAATAGATTTTTCTCTGGTGTGAAACTTTTTTTGAAAAGAGAACTGGATTCATGAGTGTTTAAAAGCTATGAGAAGATTGTTCATTGTACTAAAAAAGTTGAGATGTATTTTGTACAAAAATATGTTCCTCTTGATGAAAAGAATAAGAAGTGGTCAGTTTGGAAAGAAATGGGGAATAACTCTTCAAATGAGTCTAGAGGTAAGAAAATGAATTTCCCTTCTAGTCAAAAATGTGGCAAAAGGCATCCTGGTGGATGTATTATAGATTCTACGAAATTATACCAATGTTGAAAGTTTGGACACATGTTTCTTGAGTGTAATGAAAATTATCCAAAAATTATTTAGAAGCTGATGGTGAGATGCTTTAAATGTTAGGAATTGGGTCATTTTACTAATTTTTTTCTGAATCTAGTTATTCAAGTTGGGAATCAACAAGGTAGGAAATAGAAGGGTTTGGAATTTTCAACCTATTTAGTAGATGTTGAGCCGTCGAACGAGTTGGTATCAAGTAAATTGGCTGTTTTTTCAGATTTTTCAAACCTTGTTGTTTTTCCTCTAGTAGAGTTTGATGTTATTCTAGGTATGGACTGGCTTTATTTTTATCATGCTAAGATAGATTGCAAGGAAAAGGAAGTTTTTTAGAAATAATATCAGTTTATGTACAAGAATTAACTCATACCATTAATAACATATCAAGAAGCTAAAAAACTGATAATGGATGGAAAATGAAATTTATCTTGATCATATTTTTTAAGATAAGGGAACAATTTAGATTAATGATGTACCAGTGTTAAATGAATACTTGGGTGTTTTTCCTGATGATTTACCTGGTGTTATTCCTGATCGATAGGTTGAGATTACTATTGACTTAGTTCCTGATGCTATGACAATTTCTAAACCTCCTTATCGAATGGCCCAAATGAAACTTCTGGAATTCAAAAAGTAGTTGTAGGATTATTAAATAAAGGCTTCATCTGACCTAGAACATCACCATGGGGTGCTCTTGTCTTGTTTTTTAATAAAAAAGATAGTTCAATGAGACTTTACGTTGATTATAGAACCTTGAATAACATTATTGTTAAAAAAAATATTCTTTTCCTCACATCGATGATTTGTTTTATCAGCTCTAGAAAGTGTAATATTTTTCCAAGGTTGGCCTAAGGTTGGGGTATCATTATTTGAGTGTAAATTAAGAAGACATCCTGAAGATTTTGTTTCATACAAGATATGGCCATTATGAATATTTAGTTATGACTTTTGGGTTAACTAATGCAGCTGCAAGATTCATAGATCTTATGAATAGAATATTTCCAGAGTTCTTGGATAAGTTTGTTGTTGTATTTATTGATGACATTTGGGTATATTCTAGAAGTAAAGAAGAGCATGAAAAACATATATGGGTTGTTTTGGAAACCATAAAAGAAGAGAAACTATATAGGAAATTCAGAAAATGTGTTTTTTGGTTTCAACAGATTTCTTTTCTTGGGAAAATTGTAAATAAGGATAAAATAACTATTGATCCTGCCCAAAAAAAGTGTTTTATGAATGGCCAAGACCTAAAAATGTTACAAAGATTCATAGTTTTCTTGGATTAGCAGGTTATTACTAACAGTTTGTTAAAGACATTGCATGGTTATCTATCCAGCTAACTATGTTAACATTAAAAGGGGTTAAATTTTTTTGGATAGAAGAATGTGATGTTTGTTTTATAGAACTGAAGAATAGATTGGTGAATGCCCTAGTTTTGGCCTTGACTTCCCAAAATGGTGTGTCTGTCATCTATAGTGATGCTTCATTGCAGGGACTCGATTATTTTCCAATGAAGAATGTTCAAGTAATTTCTTATGCTTCAATACAACTAAAAACCCATGAATTAAATTATCTCACACATGATTTGGAATTGGTAGCTGTGGTTTTTTCTTTGAAAATTTGGAGGCACCATTTACAAGGATCCAAATATCAAATATATATTGAATATAAAAGTATGAAGTATATATTCACTCCAAAGGAATTAAACATGAGGCATAGAAGATGGATTGAACTGATAAAGGATTATGATTGCATGATCAATTATCATCCAAGAAAATAAAACAAAGTTTTAGATGTCTTGAGTTGAAAAATTCATGCATCATTAACCATGTAATGTTTGGAACACGATCCCTTGATTAATGACTTGACAGATTTTGGATTAGAATTTGTTGGTGCAGGGAATAAATCTATTTTGTTTTTGGATTTAGTACACTCATCGTTATCAGACAGGATTAAGAAAGCACGGAAGGAAGACTGTGAGCTATAGAAAAAGGTAGAATTGTTTAAAATGGGTAATTTTTTAGAATTTAACATTAATAATTATTGTGTTTTGTGATTTGGGAAACAGTTGTGTGTGCCCTATGATTATTTTTTAAAGAATTATTTGTTGTTTGAATCTCACAGTTCTCCATTTTCAGTTTATCCTGGAAGTACTAAGATGTACATAGTTCTTTTGGAATATTACTGATGGGATGGAATGCAAAGTGATATTGCAGAATTTACTATGAAATTTTTGACATATAAATAGGTTAATGAAGATAAACAATTACTAAAGGGGGTGATTTAGCCTTTGCTTGTGCTATTGTGGAAATGGGAGAATATATCCATGGACCTTGTGGTGGGAATAACTGAGAATTATCAAGGTAAAAAATGTGATTTGGGTTATTGTTGATCCGATGACAAAATCTGCACATTTTCTTTCTATTTGATATACAATGTCATTAGATTAGCTTTCTAGATTATACCTCAAAGAGATTTTTAGGTTACATAGAGTTTATATTTTCAATGTATCTGATCTGGATCCTAGACTAACTTCTATATTTTGGAAGGGTCTTCAAAATTCCTTGGGCATAAATTTAAATTTTAGTACAACTTTTCATCCTCAATAAGATGGGCAGTCAGAATGAACGATTCAGACTTTGGAGGATATGCTTCGATCTTATTCAATGGACTATCAGGGATGTTGGGATAAAAATATTTCTTTAGTTGATTTTTCTTATAATAATAGTTTTCATTACAGAATACAAATGACACCTTTTGGGGAATTGTATGGGAATCGGTGTCGAACTCCATCTTTTTGGGATGATGTCGGGGAATGGAAGTTGGTGGGACTATAATTTGTAGAGGAATTGGTTGAGAAATTGAAGATGATCCAGCAGTACATGAGGACAACTCAGAGGAGGCAGAAAAGTTTTGCAGATAATAGAAGGAGAGACTTCTCTTTTGACGTAAGTGACTATGTTTTCCTTATAATCACACCATGGAAAAGTGTGATGCGTTTTGGTAAGAAAGGAAATCTATTTCCATGATGCATTGGTACTTTTGAAATCCTGGAGAATGTTGGACCCGTTGCATACTGAGTATCTTTTCCTCTAATTTTATCTCTAGTATATAATTTTTTTCATGATTTGATGTTGAGAAAGTATGTTCTAGATTCATCACATGTCTTGTGTCAAGAAGAATTTTAGCTGGAAAAGAACCTTTATTATTAATAGAAACCAATTCATATTCTTGATCCAAGGGAGTAGGTATTGCGGAATAAGGTAATCCACCTGGTAAAGGTTTTATGGAGAAACCACATGGTTGAAGAAGAAACACGGGAATCTAAAAAATTTATGAGGTAATGTTACCCTCACTTGTTTAATGAGTAAATAAAATTTCCAGGACGTAATTTCTAAAAGGTAGGAATAATGTAACGCACCATGGTTTTAAAGAAATAAATGAAATGAATGGTACTTTGTTTGAAGTTGATATTTATAACTATACATTTAACATAATTTTTTAGCTTCTATGTTTTGAATTTCAAAAAATAGTCATCTACAATTATGTTCAGTAAGTTATTTGGAGTCCAATGGAAATAACTTATTTTTTGGGTGAAAAGTAACATTCCCTTTTTAATAGTAATATGAATAGTAATATGACCATAATGAATAGTAAATTGTAATATTATTTTATTTTCTTAAGGATTTAATATAATGACATCTTTGTTAATTTCTCAATGTGATATAAAAGCATTTACAGTGTTAAAATTTTTAATTTTTGAATTAAGTATTTTTTTTATTTAAAAATTAAATTAATAATATTTAGATAATTATTTTCAAAAAAGGGAGTTATGTTTTGAATTCTGCATGTTGAAAAATTGGTAAGGGTGAATTTTTTGGGATTTTTTTGAAACAGTTGATTTTTCAGAGAATGGTAAAAATACAGTTTTGAGATTCAGGGTGTTTAATGACATCATTAATGATGCAATAATGATGTAATATTTCTGGTCTACTTGTGTACAGAAAAATAATGTATTAGGTTTCCCAAGAGGATAATACCATGGGAAAATACCATGGGCAAGCCCATGGTTTTTCAAGTTGCACTAATGAGGTGTCCCTTGGGAAATATTAAAATATTCGCTCAATTTTTCTATAAATACCAACCCATTTCTTCATTCGATTAATTAAAAATTACTTCTCAATGAAGATTTGGCCTTATTTACTCCATAGTAGTCATCCAATGGTGTCCTAAATCCCCACATGTCCCAACCATTAAGTCTTAGGATTTACTCTACAAGGAGAGACAATTCTCAACTTCATTCTTTTTTTCATTCATGTTCTCTTTTAAGTGGTATAACATTCAAGTTTCCATACCATGTTATTATTTATATTTTATTCTATCTCTATTATATATTATAATTAATTTTTGGATGGGTTACCCCTATCCTCTCTCTTTTTAATGTATTCTAAAACCAAGTTGCATAGTCGTTAGGCTGTCGAATTTTCGTAAGGGATTTCTCAACTATTCTTTTATTTCAAGTTCCTTTCTCTTATTATTATTTCTTCACATCCCCTTATCCAAGAGTCATGAATGTAACTCCCTAGGTAAATAAAGAATATTAAATTTTTATATTTATCCATATTTGTGAATAAACTGTTAATATTAATTTAAAGGGAGCACTATTCTCCATGGCGTACCCAACACGCAACAATGAGTTTCTTGGAAATCTTACGTTGCACTCTAATAATAAAATAATATTATTTTAAATGGTAGTTAATGCCTAGCCATTATAATGACGGGAATGAACAGAACTAACTGAAAAATGATTACATATGTTTGTTAAATATTTTTACATTTATCCAATAAATGTTAGAGGCTTAAAATTCAAATGAATCCAACTTTAAGAATAAATACTCTAATATTTTTTAAAAGATTGTTTTACCGCCTTTTGATGGAGAACATTTTTTAAATATAACTTTTGACAATTTTATAAGCTCTATTTTTCAAAATAAACTTATTCTTTATGATTGGGACATTTAAATTTACTTTGGATAATTTTTTTGTATTTTTTCTGACAATGTTCATTTTTTAATGAATAGTGAAAAATACTGCATTTTACATCAAAACTGATTTTCATCTAATTTAATTATATAGTTAGATTATATTTTTAATTTTTTTTAAAGTATAATTAATATTTATTTTTAACATTTAATCCAATGGTGGTCGTTATAATTAATTTCACTTTGTAATTGGTCACTAACAAGTGCCAATCTTTTTATAGATATTGTTTCAAAAAAACCCGCTATTTCTTTAGACAACAGGAATAATTTTTAAATTAATTTTTGAAATTTCTATGTTTGGAATTTGGTAAAATGGATTCCATATTTGGAATCATAAGGTCCAAATTATGTAATTAATACACTTTTGTTTTCAGACATTATGAATAGTAACGACAATAATTATCTTTAATTATCTTGATTAGTTAGTAATCGGGTAGTTAAGGATAATAAAATTATTTCATAATAATAAAAAATAACCCAAAAATGTGTCCTAATGGTACTTTTTGTGTCATGGTCGACCATGGTATGCCTTGTGCCAAACTTTGGGACCCCATGGAATCACTTTTTGGTGAAAGTGACACTTTATCGTTTTATTTTTAAAGGAAGGAGAATATCACTAAAGAATGTATCACCCTAGTAAAGCATTTTTTATTTTTTCTACATAAATTATCTCTTGGACTATAAATAGTCATTGGAAAGATAAAAATATTTAATACATCATATTATTTTTTAATATTTTTTAGACATTAAATATATTAAATTATTTATGACATCATGATGATGCTGCGATTACCTCATAAATGAATGATTTAAATAAAATGAGAAGATAGGCTAAAATCTAAGTATTACACTTGTCAAAAACCTATTTTATGTGTGGATTTTGAAACCTTATCACCTTATCCTGTAAATATATCAATGTGGGACCTTTAAAATCCGAAACTCATTTTAATATAAAGTAACATTTTATAACTTTCCAAGAGTGTCCCTCCTCTCCTCTTATAAAAGGCCCCCACCTCTACCTCTTTAAACACACCTCCCAAGCCATTGTATCGGCCACGTTCTTCCCCTTTTTTCTCTCCACATACCTCTACTCCACCTAGAAGCCTTAACTTAGGTAGAAAGCTCTCCAAGAAACCCTTTTGGTTCAAACCAAGAGGAGTTACCCTATTTAAAGGTAAAGACTTCTCTAATGTTATTTTGTTTTATTTTGCTTCTCCAACCCCATAAACTCTTTTTATTCCATTCTTTTGTAATAACACCAGTATATTAAATATAATATGATGTTTTTATAAGAAGTATTCGAGCTAAACTTACACACACATCTGCCTAATGGTTAAAGAACATATTGTTTCAGTTAATGGAAAATTACTACCTCACGAAACGATGATTGTTAAATATTATTTTAACACCTTTAAAGGTGTCCATTATGATGTCACTGTATTTTATATATGATATATATGGTATTTAAGTTTTCTATATTCTTCTGTATTTTATATTTAAAACATACCATTATTCTTTTCATGTTGTGCAAATGCGATAATTTCATATGGGGAAGTGTGGACTACCGCCCCCTCAAGTGATTTGACTCGTTCATGCAATACATGGAATTTATAAAGAATGAAATTAATGAACATATGTGACCTATATAATATATATATTATACTGTAATTATAATATATATATCTCTCAATTATTTTTAATTCCATTAATATGAAAAAGAAATGACTGTAGCGTTCATGCGTACGTACAGCCTACCGTCTCCATGAACGGTGCATTTCATTTCTTTTTATCTCCAAATGTTATGGAATAGTATAAAATGAATATTTAATGGATATATATGATATTTAAATCATTAATACTATTCTGCAGATGATGTACTTATAACTACAAGATCAATTATTTTCAAACAAGTTCATTTTTGACTCATGTACCAAACATCGACAAAAACATCTGATATGGACTCACATAATTAACAAGTTATTATAACATTATAATATGTGATATTATTGGAATAATAAACTTTAAAGTAGGTCCTTATAAAATTATAAATTGACAAAAGTTTATTATTCAGGAATATAAAGAAACGAACAAGATAAGTCATACTTGAGTGAAGGGATCCTACCTCTCTCTTTCTTTCTAAGTACTCTTTTTTATGCAACTTACATTAATCTCATCTTTCTTATGTTGGGGGATGTTATATTATATTCCTCTTTCAGTAACTTTTATGTTAATATGATGAGAGACCCTATTTGGTCTCATCAATCCATTTTTGGAGGTTTTATGTGGCATCGTTAGGTTGCCGAATTTTCATAAGGGGGTTTTCATTTCACTTTTTATTCCCATGAGATTTATGCTACATTGGCCACTATTTCCTTTTTTGTGGTGTATGTACTGCCCATTATTTTACTATTTTTATAATATAATCTCATTTATGGGTAGTTACATCTTCATTGTATGACCCTTCTTTCATGGGGTGTACGTTTCGAAAGTTGCCCAAGTCGGTAAGGGAACCTTTCACACTCCTCCTTTAAAAGACTTATTTTGTTATGTCTTGTAATTTACATCTTTTTATGTTGGGATATGTTATTATATATCCTTATTGGTGTAAATTTTATGTTCAAGTGATGAGATACCATTTTATCTCTCATCAACTAATTTTATGAATTTTAAAGTGACGCTGTTAGGATGTCGAATTTTACCAAGGGAACTTCTTAACCCAATTTCAATTTCTTTGGGTTCAACATGTAGTTATTGAATATGTCATCCTTTGAATATGTGTGAATTACCCTTGATTGTTTTAAACTTAATATCAACATATATTGGGAGTATTTATATTTTTCACACATAATTATGAGATTGATTTATCCATAATTTAAGTATACCTTCTTTATAAGGGATTTCATCTCATTTTACATTACTAGTGAGAATTCGTTGTTGTTATGCATCAATTCACTCTTATATGGTGTATATACCATTATTTGTAATATTATATCATAAATCCCTTTATTCTAATTATATTATAAAGTTCTGATTAATTGTTATTCATCAATTATTGTATTCAAGTGTCTCTCATTTTTTTAAAACCCCTTTAACTAAAATATCATTTTAAATGTTTTAATGATTTATTCTTATAAATATTTCTCATTAATATCCATGTTTTCAAAATGGTTTTAAGGATTTATTTATATGGATATTAATGGTCTAAAATTTTAAATGCTTCAAAGTGGTATGGGACACTTTGATTCAAAAATATCTTTATTAAATGTTTTAAATGGTTTTGAAAATGGTTTATAGAATGGATTCATTATTTCAATATCTTAAAATGTTATATTGTTATTGAAATCTGGGAATGTTATCTTTTCTTTATGCTTAAGTTATGTGCTATGATTATGTTATGGTTCTTGGGCATTGTTTATGGAGATGGGTGGTTCCGTGATAAACTAAGGGCGGCTGAGCCTGATATAGCTCTCCAATGCATTGGGTAACGTGAAGGGGTTAAAAGTTAAGGTTTCTCCAAAGAGATTTAGGGAATATAATGTGATGGGTACTCCAAATGTAACCATAAGGGTTGCTCCCTACGTAGGATTGTTATGAATGCCTCAAGTTACAATTATGTCTTATGATTTCTATGATTTATTCATGATTTGATGAGGTATGTTAAAATGCTTATGTTTTATGAGTAAAGTATGATTTCATACATGGACTAATGTTTTCATTTCTTACTTTTATATCCCTTACTAAGCTTTTTATGCCCATCCCATGTTTTTGAAAATGTTTTCACGGGTCAAGGTAAAGGTACATGATTTAATGATAGGGCCAAGGCAGTTTCAAGAAAGAATCCATGTTTTATTTTAAATATGTTTCCATTAATGGAAAAAATGAGTACTATCTTTTATGTAACCACTTTGTTTAAATGTGGAATGTAATTCATGATTTATGATCTAATTCTCTAAAACTCTAAACCTGAAAGGATCCTCAACGTGTATTCTTGAAATAAGTCAAGATTAAGTAATGTTTAAGGCTGAGGCCTTATAGTTGGTATCAAAGGTCGGTTTAGATAACATTAGAGGTTAGATTTTTATTTTAGAATAAGTTACAGGTTGTGTATAACCACAATTGATATTATATTAGATGGTCATTGTTATTTATGAATGTTGGAATGAGTTTGAGATAACTTGGATAATTACACCTTAGTGTTTATCTTCATATTTAGTACATGATTATTTTTTTGATATACTCACACTGACCTTTTTGGTTTTATTAAATGGATGGATCTAGTGGGCCCCAAAGTGACAATGGGTTTGAAGGAAACTATGGTGGTTCTCAGATTAAGAGACTGGATGAAATGGTGGATTCAATGAGAAATCTCATGGTTATTCTAAACCAAATATCAGGAGTCATGATCAACCACTGTAACCTTGGTGAGTTCTCTAATGCATCACGTACGAGAGAACCAACTCGATGTGGAAGTTCAGGTAATAATTATAAAGGTAACCATTAGGGTTTATATGATCCTTACATTTGAAGTAATTATGGGTTACTATATGTTATGATGTAATATTAACGACATGAGATAAACGTGAGGTTAAATTATGTTATGGTTATTTTTAAAGATTTTATTGCTTTTTGGGGAATTTTATAAGAATTATGTAGTTTTGGAAAAAAGGACAACACGTAGACCAGGTGACAACCTGTCCCGTCAGACGAAGCTGCAGGAATCAAACCCACAACCAAAGTGCGACTGGTATTTATCGCCTACCACTGGACTATGTGAATTCCCTGGTTAGTATAACAAATTATTTTTAGTTAGATGATCTTATGAATCTAGAATAAGTTGATTTTGGTTTATCTATGGAAGTGATTAACCTATCATGGAGAATATGTGATTAGGTAGATTACTTTTTAATATGAGACTTTAAGAGAAACTGATGTTATTTGGAGATAAACGTTAGTTTTACCTTGGAAGAATATGTGATTAAATCCTTTAGAGATTTGGGTTTCAATCTTAGTTTGGTTTACTTTGAATAATTTTATGGATAGATTTTTATTGAATGGTATTTGTTGAACATTGGGTTTTGTTTGAAAAATTTTGGAGATTATGAGTAGTTTTTCTTTTTTAAAAAATAAATTATCCTTCTTGGGTATTATCTGATCTCGTACTAAACTTTTTGGATTGATTTTGGTTAAGGTCTAAAGACATGGTTAATATATATTTCCCTTTTCTGGATTATGTGATTCTCAAGAAGTTCATTATAGTACTCTTAATGTGAACAATTCTTCCTAAATACTTGTCTTTTGTAGAAAATATGAGTTAGAGTAAGGAATCTAGTAAAAGTTGAAAGTCTACATGACAAGTAAGTATGTTTCCTTATGATTTAGTTAAGCTCAAAAATGAATTCCTCAATGAAAGTAACTTAAAACAAAAATGTTTTCTGTTAACTTTTCCTACTGGGGAATCGAATACCATTTAACACATCACAAGGTTGTGATTATCTTGTGGTTAACTTTCACCTAGACATGTTTACTATCACTCTCCATCAGAGCATGACCCCTAGTTTTTTCTTCCATATGCATGTTTTCCTACATGAAATCCTAGTATGGGTTAACTCGGGTGACCTCTGTACTTCTCTTTCTTTCTGTTAAAGTAATAGTTTTACCGACTCTTGTTCCGATGTGGGACTTTCAATTAAGTTTCTGAGCCCAATTTTAAAATTGCAAGGACGCAATTCCCAAAAGGGGGAAAGGATGTAACACCCCAGGTAAATAAAGAATAATACATTTTTATATTTATCCATATTTGTTAATAAAATGTTAATATTAATTTAAAGGGAACACTATGCTCGATGGCGTACCCAATACGCTACAACGAGTTTCTTGGAAATCTTACGTTGCACTCTAATAATAAAATAATATTATTTTAAATGGTAGTTAACGCCTAGTCGTTGTAATGGCGGGAATGAACAGAACTAACTAAAAAATTATTACATATTTTTGTTAAATATTTTTACATTTATTCAATAAATGTTAGAGGCTTAAAATTAAAATGAATCCAATTTTAATAATAAATACTCTAATATTTTTTAAAGATAGTTTTACTGCCTTTTGATGGAGAACCTTTTTTAAATCTAAATTTTGAAAATTTTATAAGCTCTATTTGTCAAAATAAATTTATTCTTTATGATTGGGTTGTTGAAATTTACTTTGGATAATTTTTTTCTATTTTTTAGACAATGTTCATTTTTTAATGAATAGTGAAAAATATTGCATTTTACATCAAAACTGATTTCTCATCTAATTTAATTATATAGTTTGATTATCTTTTTAATTTTTTTAAAAGTGTAATTAGAATATATTTTTAACATTTAATAAAATGGTGGTAATTATAATTAATTTCACTTTCGAATTGGTCATGAACAAGTGCCAATCTTTTCATAGATATTGTTTAAAAAAAACCCGCTCTTTCTTTTGACAACGAGAATTATTTCTAAATTAATTATTTAAATTTCTATGTTTGGAATTTGGTAAAATGGATTCCATATTTGGAATCAGAAGGTCCAAATTATTTAATTAAGACTCTTTTGTTTTTGGACATTATGAATAGTAACGACAGTAATTATCTTTAATTATCATTATTATTTAGTAATCGGGTAGTTAAGGATAATAAAATAATATCATAATAAAAATAAAATGACCCCAAAATGTGTCCTAATGCTACTGGTTGTGTCATGTCCTACCATGGTATTCCTTGTGCCAAACTTTGGGACCCCATGGAATCACGTTTTGGTGAAAGTGACACTTTATCATTTTATTTTCAAAGGAAGGAGAATATCACTAAAGAATGTATCACCCGAGTAAAATATTTTTAATTTTGTCTAAATAAATGATATCTTAGACTATAAATAGTCATTGGAAATATAAAAATATTTCCTACATCATAGTATTTTTTTTATAATTTTTAGAAATTAAATAAATTAAATTATTTATGACATCATGATGATGCAGCGATTACCTCATAAATGAACGATTTAAATAAAATGATAAGATAGGGTAAACTCTAAGTATTAAACTTGTCACAAACCTATTGGATGCGTGGATTTAGAAACCTTATCACCTTATCCTCTAAATATATCAATTTGGGACCTTTAAAATCTGAAACTCATTTTAATATAAAGTAACATTTTATAACATTCCAAGAGTGCCCCTTTTCTCCTCTTATAAAAGGCCCCCACCTCTACAACTTTACACACACCACCCAAGCCATTGGCTCGGAAAATCTCTGCCCATTGCTTCTCTCCAGGTCCCTATACTAATCCTAGAATCCTTACCTTAGGCAGAAAGCTCTCCAAGAAACCCGTTTGGTTCAAACCAAGAGGAGTTACCCGATTTGAAGGTAAAGACCTCTCTAATGTAATTTTGTTTTATGTTGCTTCTCCGACCCCATAAACTCTTTTTATTCCTTTATTTTGTAATAAAACCAGTATATTAAATTTAATAGTATGTTTTTATAAGAAGGATTTGAGCTACACTTACACACACATCCGTCTAATGGTTAAAGAACATACTGTTTCAGTGGATGGCGAATTACTGCCTCACGAAACGATGATTGTTCAATATTATTTTAAAACCTTTAAAGGTGGCCATTATGATGTCACTGTATTTTATATATGATATATATGGTATTTATTTTTTCTATATGCTTCTGTATTTTATATTTAAAACTTACCATTATTCTTTGCATGTTGTGAAAATGCGATAATTTCATATGAGGAAGTGTGGACTACCGCCCCCTCAAGTGATGTGACTTGTTCATGCAATACATAAAATGTATAAAGAATGAAATTAATGAACTTATGTGACCTATATAACATATATAATATACTGTAATTGTAATATTTATATCTCTCAATTATTTTTAATTCCATTAATATGATAAAGAAATGAAAGTAGCGTTCATGCGTACGTACGGTCTACCCTCTCCATAAACGATGCATTTCATTTATTCTTATCTCCAAATGTTATGGAATAGTATAAAATGAATATTTACTACATATATATGATATTTAAATCATTAATTCTATTCTGTAGATGATTTACTTATAACTACATGGACAATTATTTTCAAACAAGGTCATTTTTGACTCATGTACCAAACATCGACAAAAACATCTCATTTGGAATCACATAATTAACTAGTTATTATAACATTATAATATGTTATATTAATGGAATAATAAACTTTAAATTATTTCCTTAATAAATTATAAATTTAAAAAATTTTATTATTCAGGAATATAAAGAAACGAACAAGACAAGTCGGGCTTGAGGTAAGGGATCCTACCTATGTAACTTACATTAAGCTCCACTTTCTTATGTTGTGGGATGTTATTTTATATTCAACATTCTGTAAATTTTATTTTAATGTGATTAGAGACCCAATTTGATCTCATCAATCCATTTTTGAAGGTTTTATGTGGCGTCGTTAGGTTGCCGAATTTTCATAAGGGGATTTTCATCTCACTTTTTATTCCCGTGAGATTCATGCTACATTGGACACTATTTCCTTTTTTGTGGTGTATGTACTGCCCATTGTATTACAATTTTTATAATATACTCTCACTTATGGGTAGTTACATCTTCATTGTATGACCCTTCTTTCATGGGTTGTACGTTTCGAAAGTTTCCCAAAGCGGTAAGGAAACCTTTCACACTCCTCTTTTAAAAAGACTTATTTTGTTATGTCTTTTAATTAACATATTTTTATGTTGGGATATGTTCTTATATATCCTTATTGATTTAAATTTTATTTCCAAGTGATGAGATACCATTTTCTCTTTCATCAAATAATTTTATGAATTTTAAAGTGATGTCGTTAGGCTGTCAAATTTTACCAAGGGAACTTCTTAACCCAATTTCGATTTCTTTGGGTTCAACATGTAGTTATTGAATATGTCATACTTTGAATATGTTTGAATGAAATTTTATTGTTTTACACTTAATTTCCACTTATATTTGGTGTATTTATATTTTTTACACATAATTATGAGATTGATTTATCCATAATTTAAGGATACCTTCTTTATAAGGGATCTCATCTAATTTTACATTACTATTGAGACTTCATTGTTGTTATGCACCAATTCACTCTTATATGGTGAATATACTATCCTTTGGAATATTATATCATGAATACCTTTATTCTCATGATATTATAATGTTCTGATTAAATTTTATTCCTCAATTATTGTATTCAAGTGTCTCTCATTTTGTTAAAAACCCTTTAACTAAAATATCGTTTTAAATGTTTTAATGATTTATTCTTATAAATATTTCTCATTAATATCCATTTTTTAAAAATGCTTTTAAGGATTTATTTATATGGATATTAATGGTTTAAAATGTTAAAAGCTTCAAAGTGGTATGGGACACTTTGATTCAAAAATCTCTTTATTAAATGTTTTAAATGGTTTTTAAAATGGTTTTTAGAATGGATTCATTATTTCAATATCTTAAAATGTTATATTATTATTTCAATGTGGGAATGTTATCTTTCCTTTATGCTTAAGTTATGTGTTATGATTATGTTATGGTTCTTGGCCATTGTTTATGAAGACGGGTGGTTTCGTGATAAACTAAGGGCGAGTGATCCTGATATAGCTCTCCAATGCATTGGGTAACGTGAAGGGGTTAAACGTTAAGGTTTATAAGAAGATATTTAGGGAAATTGTTGTGATGGGTATTCCAAACGTAACCATGATGGTTACTCCCTAAGTAAGAATGTTATGAATTCCTAAAGTTACCTTTACGTCTTATGATTTCTATGATTTATTCATGATTTGATGAGGTATGTTAAAATGCTTATGTTTTATGAGAAACGTATGATTTCATACATGGAATAATGTTTTAATTTCATACTTTTATATCCCTTACTGAGATTTTTATGCTCATCCCAAGTTTTTGGAAATGTTTTTCACAGGTCAAGGGAAAGGTACATGATGTGATGATAGTGCTAAGGAAGTGTCAAGAAAGAATCCATGTTTTATTTTAAATATGTTTCTGTTAATGGGAAAAATGAGTACTATCTTTTATGTAACCACTTTGTTTAAATGTGGAATGTAATTCAAGATTTATGATCTAATTCTCTAAAACTCTAAACCTGAAAGGATCCTCAACGTGTATTCTTGAAATAACTCAAGATTAAGTAACGTTTAAGGATGGGGACTTATAATGAATGATATGGTATCATAAATATTCAGGATTTAATCATGTTTATGGGATATTTTTTCATTATACTTCTTCTCCTCTCCCACATATTCAAGTAATAAAAACATTGTCTGTGATGTGTCGAATTACTAACATCGTGGATGACATGATTCCAATTTTCTTTAGGTATTTCTAGTCTTTTCATGAAAAAAATTTTATGGTTGAACTAGGTTATTATATATGTATTATTTCTCATCCAAGTTTCGGAAAATATTTTTTACACATGGTTTTAATTTATAAAACAGAACGAGGTATATATTATCAAAGAACCACTAAAATGATCTAAATGAACATCATTAATGTTTTAACTTTTTAATAATCCTCATATCCAACATCAAAATGATAAATGGTATGATTTATGATATTGTAAATATTTAAATACCTTTACATTCCAATTATGGAGTTTCACTTCTAATTGATAATAATATCCATCATGAACCAACCAATGAAATCATGTAAAGAAACACACCCAAACAATGAAAGGAACACAATACTAACAATAAAAGGGTTAAATGATGTAATTAAATGATCATATAAGATATTATAAAGATGGATATGTTTCTATAATATATTAATAACACTCTTTTAACAATTATAAAAAATATTTAAACAAGTTTTATGAAAAACAAACCTGAGGTAAGGGAATTCTTAGACCAATTTCCATTCTTTGGGTTAACCTTCTTCTTTATTCATTATGTGGTAATAATATTAATGATGTGATGAAGTTTTACTTATATTATGTTTAAATATGTGTATTTACAGTGTATACACATGTCCATTCCATTCTATTAATTCTCACTTCATTTATATTTTAAGGGACTTTCCTTTTAAAAATCCTTTTAAAACTCTATTTAATAAATTTCAAAAGGATTGTTTTTATGTGTATATCATGAGAGGTTTCTCTTAATTTAAATATAATTTATTACCATGATATATTTCTTGAACATTATTTATGTTGATTTGATTCCATTATAGAACAATATATGCTGTTTTGAGCCGATTATAGCACAATATATGTTGGTTTGAGCCCATTATAGCTCGAGATATAACGGGTGAGCCCCATTATTACACTCCAATGCATTGGGTACTCCAGATATGGAATCTAACCAAAATTTTATTCGTTATGTAAGGGTTAATGTAAGATTTAAATGTTAAATAGGTCTCAATGAAACAACATGATTATTCTATGCATTTGAGTTTTTATGATTATGGGTTTTATAGGTTTTTATGTTATCACTTGACTAACACTTTCATTCTTTATATCCCTTTATGAGTTTTATACTCATACCCAGTTTTTATAATGTTTTTCATGGGATATAAGGATGGGTAAGATAAATAAGGGAGTCATGATGAATAATGTGTAGGGTTTTTATAGATATCATGTTTTAAGATTTAATGTTTTATATTTTGATAAAAATTGAAACGGTTTTTAGTACTATCCTCTGGTATGAATTTAAGGTATCCAAATTCTCTAAAAATGAAAACTCAAAAAGATCTTAAATGTGTCATAATGTATATTATAGACTAAAATTCAATATTAAGTAATGTTTTAAGGCCAATTAATTATAATTATATATATATAATATAAACTACTTAGTGAGTGAAATCAATTTCCATATCCTAAGCCATCTTGTAGTTATATAAAAATAAAAGGGGAATTGTGAATCTCATTTGAAAATTAATTCTTATGTATGAATATTATTTCAGTAGGAGGTAGAATATAAGAGTCAAATGATTAAGAAAAGAAAAAGATTCATCCTTCATGTAATTCCCATTATAAGGGAATATGATAATGTATTCCCTCGAGAGTTGACTAGCCTTCCTCCGGATCAAAATTTCGAGTTATTTATAGATCTTGTACATGGAGATTTTCTCATATCATGTCCTAATTTAATGTAACTCATTGACCTAAAAGAGTTGAATAAGAAACAATAATATAACTTATAAAAGTAATTTATATAATCTAGGGATTCCCCATGGGGTTCCCTAATACTCTTTATCAATAAATGTATTGTTTAATGTTTATCTTTATTTATTATCTTGAGTTGGAAATGATTATAATAAGGAACAAGTTTCCTTTTACTTGGATTGATTACCCTTTCAACCAATTACCTTAATATTTCTAAAAAGTGGATCTTTCGTTATAATATTATTAATTTAAGGTGAAAAAGGATAGTATTTTACATATTTTCATTCATATAAGATATGAAAATAGTGTTTTTTAAATGATGCCATTAAGACTCACTAACACTTTAAAAATATTCATAATCTCGATTAATGGAGTTTTTAGAGCTCGCCTAAAATATTTTTTGGTGGAATTTATAAAAGATATTCTTATATATTCGGATATTGAGGAATTGTATAAAGATAACTTTATTAAATACTTTTTGAAATTAGAATCTATATAAAAAGTATAGTAAATGTGAGTTCTTAATTGAATATGAAATATTCTTTGGGAATTTTATCACAAGAGCAGTGATACCAGTGTATCCATTAAAGGTTATGATGATTGACGATTGGATTAAAACAATATTACTGATAAAGACACATAGTTTAATTAGATTATTTTTGTACTATTTATGGTTTGAGATATATTTCATAGTAATTTTAAAAAAATTAACCAAGATAACTTGGAAATGCATAGAATTTTTTGGATAGGAGAATATATAGAGAGCTTTAAGAATTTAAATAATAGGATGAGTATAAAATATATAATCACGCCACCTTAATGTGTGGAAGTATTTTTTATATATATTGATGCATTAAATAATGGTTAGGGTTTAGTGCTGATTAAAAATGAAAAATTGATAGCCTTTTCCTTAAGAAATTTGAGCATACATGAGTAAAATTTCCAAACTCATGATCTATAGGTTGAAAAATTGATCATTTTTGTAAATATTTAATGGAATTATCTCTATATAAAAAATTAGGGTGTATATAATGATCATAAAAGAATACATTCTATATTCACATTGATAGAAATCAGCATGCACAAAATAAATGGATTGTGTTGATCAAATATTTTGGCAGATTGATCCATTACCATTCTAGAAAAGTAAAAAAATTGGTAGATGATCTAAGTAGAAAATATCATGTCAACCAATATCTAACGAGGATTTAAAAGGATCTATCTTCTTAGACATAGACAAGAACGATATGGTAATTATAAAAGAAGGTATAACGTCTAACTTTTCCCAAATTATAGCCCAATAATATAAGTTAGAGAAGATTAAGGAGGAATAATGGGATGACGTGAAGATAAAAAATAATGAAGAAGTAGTGAGGAAGGGGACAATATCAGAGTTGAAAATTGATTAAGGTAGAGTTTTATTATTTTAGATTTGATAATGTATACTATGAGATCCTGTGATAAGAAAAAGAGAAATTAGATGATGCTTATAGTTGAACAATCTATATCCACCAAAGGAGTATAGAGAACTATATTGATCTATATGAGAACTTCAAGTGGGATAATATGAATAATGATATTTTTAATATAACTAAAAGTGATTGGTAAATCAAACAGTTTAGGTAAAATGAAATAAACCAACGAGATAGAGAAATTATTACTTATACCAATATGGAAATGGAAGAACATCACCTAGTATTTTGTTATGGATCTTCCAGATATATATAATATAAATAATTCCATATGGGTTATGTTGGATAATATTATAGAGACAGCCTAGTTAATTAATATTAATGAATATGTATTACTTTATCGACATTATTTGATATATATCAAAGAAGTGGTGAGGTAGTACTGAACACCACTAGGAATTAAATTTGATCAAGATATGAGATTTACTTTAAAGTTATGAAGGATTCCTAAGAAGTAATTTAGCATAGAGTTGAACTTAAATACAACATATCATCCTCATATAGTTGAATAATATTAAAGGACCATTGAAATTATAGATTACAGGACTAGAGTTTTCTCCACAGACTACAATGGAGGCCAAAATCAACACCTTCCTTCGGTTGAGTTCTAAAATAATAATGTATTCCACTCAATAATTCACATAGATCCACCTAAATTCCTTTGTGGGAAGAAATATAAAACTACAAAATGTTGTAGAAAATTAGATAAATTAATATATTAAGATCCTAACTACTGGAAGAGGTGAAATCAAAGGTCTATGCAATTCAAAGACACATCAGAGTAGCAGAAGATTAATAGAAGTGATATTTTTTTATCATCAGTGTGACCCATATTTTGATTTTGGGAATAAATTATTTATTCAAATATCACAATGGAATATAGTTATGAGGTTTTGTAATATGGGATCTAACTTCTAGGTACATTAACCCATTTGAGATACATTATTTGGTTAGATATGTAGCCTATCAACTAGACATTCTACCAAACCAATATCAAGTATATATTATATTACATGTATCCAACTTGTTGAAGTATATACTAGATCCCTCACATGTACTAAATCTATAAGTTTTATGGTTGGAGTATTATCACTCTTATAAGTCAAAAATAATTAAATTTTTTTATCATAGAGACAATGTGTAATGAAATAATACCACTCATACTGTCAAAGTACTAAAGTAAAATAATTAGTATTAAGAGGAAACATGGGAACCCAAGGATGTAATGAAATAAAAGTATTCTCATTTTTTTAAGGATAGTTCTTGAGATGAAATATTGAAGATATAATTTCTAAAGGGGGGAATACTAAAATTATTGTGACACACACTAGGTCACTGATATGACTTCTTTTAAGCCTTTTTTATTTATTTATCCTTCTTGGAGATTTAGAGAGTTGGATAATGAAAACAAAAAATTCTGGTGAAAAAAGACTTAACACATGGCTGGAGGAATCTTAGTTGTATCCATCCAACTAACCATGTGAGTGTGATATTTGGGGAATAATATGATTTGGCTTGGATTGTATTACCATTGTAATAACTCTATGAACCACGTAAATTTGTCTTGGAAAGTTAGTGTTACCCACATTGTTATCCTAACAGTGTATCCAATCCTTGTGGGATTTTCAGCACATTAAAATTTTGTGATTTTATAAAATTTAACTTGATGTATTTTTACCCCAAATCATCCACTTCCTCCCCACTCACATGTATCCCCCCACATGGCATAGAGATTCTTCCTCTTTGGATTTTGTGTATATGCCTTGATGTTTGGTGATTTTCTTCAATTTAATTGTTGGGAAAAATCCATCAAGGTGTCCTCTTGGAATGCTTTGGGTGTGTTTGTGTTTGTTGACAAAGCCAGATGACCAAAAATGAGTATGGTTGGTCTTTGTCGATGACAAGGTATTATGGTTCCATAGTTTCACAAAGTTTTAAAAAATTTTGGGCCTCTAAATATGAAGATTGAAGTTGGAAAAGGAAGGATTTCTTCATAGGAGTGAATGGTTTGAAGAATGTTGACGAAAACTGTCAAAGGTTGAGAATTGCACACCATAATTCATGGGCCACGTACCATGTTCTGGGAATGGTATGTAGAGTGGCTGGAACAGTACACCAGAGTAGTTTGTGAGACCAAAAACATCTCACGGTAGAAGGTTGTTCTGTACGTGGATGGATTTTCACTTGTGAAGGAGATTGACCAAGTAGGAGAATATGCAGTACGTGAACTGTTTATGAGAAATGGTTTGCTGGAAGAATTGTGGTTCGCAATAGCAAGACGATCGGTATGCATTGAAGACTGGATTGAATATTTGGTAAATCATGGATTAATGGATTTTGCAGAAATATTTTCCGATATAAGAATCAATAATTCCACCGATTAGAAGGGAGATTGAATATCATTACAGAACATCTTTTTGATTTGGTATTTCAAAAAAATATAAAGGAAGTTTGTGGGGGAGAATTTTGCAAAATAGAAAGTGGTTCGCATAGAAGTAACACTTCTGAAGATGTTTGTGGGGATTATTAACCCACAAAATAAGAATTTGTACCCAGTGAAATAATTTCAGTACGCAGAAGGACTGGACTTAGTATGTGGAGAAGGAATCTCCGATATGTGGAAGAGAGAATTTCTCAAGTGGCATATGGAGGGAGGGATCTAGTACGCAAAAATGAAGGTATTCCATGAACAGAGAACAGTCCATGGACAGAGATAATATTGGTTTATCCATGATTATCATGATTTACGAAATAAAATGTAAATTTACTCATTTAATGTGGATTTTTAAAGGAATTTATTTAAATGAATGGAATGTGTTTGGTAAAATTCCTCAAGGAGGATTTATGATTTTAAATGGATTTTAAATGGGGTTTTGGAAGGTTTTTTCTATGATATTAGTTTTTTATTTTTATTTGAATGTGTGGATTATAAAATTGAAAAATATTCTATTTTATGAAATGATAAATGTGTGGAACAAGGGATACTATGGGTTTATATAGATGATTTAGATTGTAAAATTGTAACGCCCTATCAAGGATCACTCTGAATGGTAACCCAACCAGTTTTCCACAAGAACTCAAGTGTACCTCCCAAAATGCTTGAGGCTTCCAAATAAATGTGTGGGTCTATGGTTATACCATAGAGACATTATACCCCATATTAGTGGGTAAAATAATACATAAATGACCAATAACCATACAAATTATAGTACATTCAAGGAATAAATAAACTAAACATGCTATAATAAAATGAATTACAGGTACATAGATATAAAAATCTGATCAAACACTGGACCTATCATATATAACAAATAAATAAATGAAATATAAAAGATTGTCAAGTAGTACTTACACTAACTCCTGGACTCACCACCAATATACAGATCTTTCTTGAGTTTCTCCAGCTTAGAAACCCAACAATTTATCACAACCCAACTTTAGCTACAACCATGTAAGGGTCAGCTCTGCTATCCAAATTCAATGGTGAACTGATTTGGGTGTGAGTAAATAAATTGGTAGGTCACCACCAATAAAGCTACATACATAATTTTTAATTTAATGATATGTCCACATGACATTCCAACAAGAAAATAATAAATAAATTATAGGGAAAATGAATAAACAATTCCACTATCAATCCTCAGGTCTGCAACCTCGACTAAAAATAACTAATTTTTTCAGTGATGATATTTACCTGAGCATAATAATTACCTCATGGGTACCTCTACCCACATTCTAGACATCCCATTATCATGCCTTTTTTATGATGATAAGAAAAACTTAGGGTGTATCCAAGTATCTCTTATTCCCAAGCCTAGAGGTTAAACCCCACAATGTACATGGGAGTTCTTCTTCGTTATCTTGATTTCAGATTCATATGAGGGTAGATCCCTAGAAAATTACAATGTATAGGCATGATTGATTCAAGGGTTACCAAAATAGTTGAATAAAATTTCATCAAAGATCCCATGAGCAATCACTCGATCATCAAATATATAATGGATCCTCATTTTAACAATAAATGGGGAATCCATATGATTCTAAGGGTATCCTAGGATTAGATTGAGGGGATCAAATAGTCTCTCTTAGGATGGAAAACATCCATGTTCGGAGGATATATGTAAACTAGGATCCTCATACCATCATCAAAATCTTAGAGTCCCATGAATTCACAATGGTCTAAAGGCACCACCATTTAAATATCGAGATCCCCAAGCATTCACTGTGACCTCACAAAAATTACAGTATCCTAAGAATATTGATCATTCCTGTAAAAACACTATCTCATAGCTCTAATGGAGGATCCTAGGTACCACCTCTAGGAATACATGATTGCATCAACCATATACAAAGGGTTATATTAAAACTTTAAATATTCCCCAAAACATTGCAAGACCAGATTCTAAGAATTACAGGTTTTAAAGGGACTCATCATCAGCATAATCTACAAGTGAGACCCAAGATTCCTGGGTAATCATGATTGTTCTAAGTCCAATGGACAATTCCTTTAAATTAGGGCTAGTCCACATGTCAATAAAAAAATTGAATCGTACAATGGGATCACCTAATTTCCAATAACATCTCCATCATCATAACCCCATAAGGATAAAAAGATGGTTTAGGTTATAGGGTAACACATGAGACCATCTCTTTCCATAAACATATTTATCTGCTCATGGTCATTTTATCCCTAGGGAGCTTACTCATGCCCCCAAGTCATGTCATAAGGAGGTAGCATACTCAGGGTGGTCTTGGTAAACACAAGGGTAGAGAAACCCACTAGATTCCATTGTCTCAATATAGTCTTAGTCCAGTATCATACCATCACCCCTCTCTCAGGGGGAATTAAACTTCTTGGAAATATAATTATGGGAACATATCCTTATAGTCTTAAAAAGTGTTATCCATATAGGTAGGACATGTAAAATTCTCATAGCTCATTATAATTACTTAGGTTATACCAGTATGGTCCAATCAACCAACCTAATACAATTATAATTATGGTTTATCTACCTAGGATAATCACATCTCAAGGGTCTTAACATGGCCTAATAGGGCCATCCTTTTCTAGTCATAGGACACCTCTTTTGTCAAGTGGATAAAAACTTCTACTCAATGGACACTAGGTTATAATAATCCATGTAACACCTCTCAAGGGGTTTAAATATCATAGGGAATCATAATTTAAGAAATTATCCTTTCATCCATTAGTGGATGAGGCAGCCTACCAGTGTCCAAGGTACGACAATATCTCTAAACACCATTCGAAATACATCTATTGTTATTTCATTTAAATAAAATGAAAATTTATTTAATTATCAATTTCAAAATTGATTTAATTATTTCAAAATTTTATTTAATTGAAATTGTATTCATCATATGGTGGAAATAACAAAATTCATAATTCATATAATCAAATACACACATGATAGGGTGTGTATGTTAGATCACCACCCTTTTTAAAAGTTGTTTCCAATTAATTTCTAACTTGGAAGCATTTTCTTAAGCTCTACCATGCTCATATCAAATTAATTGGCCACTTCACATGATCCTGATCATTGAATTTTTTAACATCACTATAATTACCCGAAACAAATACCCAATGGACCATTTAACACCATGGATCATACACTAGAAAAAATCCTCAACAAGAAATTACAAATCAATAGTTAGTTTAATTATATTCAATTGAAACTGTTGAAAATTTTTTATGGTGTTATACCTTTGATGAATCGGTTAATAGTTATTCCTAGAGGTCATCTCAAGAAACCCTATTACTAGGATTAACACAATACTTATAAATATCATCCAATTATACTATGATTTGGTGGGATCATAATCCAAACTCAAGGTGGGAAACTCCTAATTAATAAAGAATGTAGGAGGTACTATGTAAAGATAATGGAGGTGTAGATATTCCATAACATCCTAGAATCAACATATAAAAATCCTCCTTAAATTGAATTTAAGGGGAGAAGAATGGTGAAAGTAGTTCAACCCACCTGATATAAGAAGAGGTGAGAACAAGGGATGACCCTCATAATACTCTAGGGGGAATTTTCATTTTCCCCATTTTTAGGTCCACATAATTTCTGGTACACGGATACTAAAAAGTCATAGGTTAAAAATCCTAAAGTCATATTCTCTACATCTATTAGTAGGATGGTATTTTTCATTGGTAAGCTGGTGGGTGATTACAACAACCAAAATTATTTCTATCTACATCCAACAACCGACTGATACTGTGTTGTGTTATAGGATGAAAAAACCACCCCTACCTCTCCTAAGGATATGTCGTGACTTTAGGACACCTTCCAAACATCATTCTCCATCTAAAAACATTTATTTGAGGCTTTATCACCTTCATAATTCCATTGAAAATACAAGTACAAAAACCAACATTTCCACCAATTTAAAATTCATAATTATATTGAATTTCTAAGAACCATTCCTAAAAATGTTGTATTATAGTCTACAATATAACTTCTCAACCCTAAGATGTATCATTAATAAATATATCATTGGTCTCGACCTATGCGGGTCACCAAATCAAATCCAAACGGCTAAATTCAATCCTTGAATTCTAAATGTGTATCAAAAGTGAAATTCCAATATTATGTGCTCAAATTACCAAAACACATTCCTACACATGAATTCATTACTGAATCATCGATACAATACTCCAGAACACCCATATATCCCAACTAACCATTGTAAATTTATCAAACTTAGCAAATATAATGTAGTGATCTCAACTATAGGACATAGCTCACATGGGTAATTCTGAACATTGGATCCTCTCCCTTAATAATCACATTCCAAATAAGATACCTTGCATTCTAATGATGCATTGGTGTGGTTTAAACAACACCAAACCCAAACATATGTTAAACCACCAATCCAATGATAGTACTCCTAATAATTATACAATAATAAAATAACTAGATCATCCTCCTTCATATGAGAATAAAATGAACACACCAACATTTCCTCATAAATCCCCTGTCAAATCATAAAATGAATCCATCATATCCAAATTGATTCACCCAATGAGGTTTCCAGCTTACTGTAAATAATTATGTACTAAATCACCGGTCAAACCTCCTCTGGGTGAGCTATCCAAAAAATGATTGGCATCAGTCAAATATTCACTTTGAATCTACTCGATTATGATACCTTAAGCCCCAAAGGTATCCATGATCACATGACAACACTCACCAGAGTCCATACCCAATTCTTGGTGAAATTCCATGATTGGGTCATTAGTTGACCAAAACTTACTCTCACACTCAACTATACCACATATATCAATGAACACCATTTCTAATAATGTTCGGAAAATATCAAATCAATCTTAAGATGGACACAAATGCGTGAAATCCATATGATATAAACCCAAATTTATACCCAGTTTTAACCAAGGAATCAAGATGAATTTATCACCATTTATACACCATAATCCCAAAGCTAAAATATCACAAAAAGACTGATTACCTACCTCCACATCTCTTATAAAAAATGATTTTTTTTATATAACAGATATCAAACTCCCTATAACATAAGTGTTCTAGTCATTGAACCACTAAATCAAATTCCTGATCTCCACAACATACACATTGTCAATTATCAAACATTATGGTTGGACATGGACAAACCTTTTCATTCCTAAGTGAAAACCAAAAAAAATGAAACTCATTACCCATTATCATTCAAAGGGATCATTATACATAAATCCTCAAAAAATTAAACTCGTATCAAGGGCCACTACCCTCTATCTTCCACTAGTGGACCGCCCACCACATGGCCTCACCAACCCTGCTCCTCAATCAAATCCTCAATAGGATTCATTAGAAAAGTGTGGTTATGAATCCTTATAATCCACAATAACCATCCTATCAATACCTAAATAGGATCATCTCATGTTAGTAATTCCACCAAACTCGGTCCATTATCAACATCTCCTCTACCATATAGGCATATTTCAATTTCTCATCAACTCCCAACGAACCATTACCTTTAAATTGCATTAAGGATGTCATCCCTCAACCCCTGCACAACTTCATAATAATTTCCAATTTAAGCCACACCATTTTTAGCCTATATGGGAAGTACCCTAACCTCATTTGAAAATAAATGAGAATACCTTCCAATAACACCAGATCCCTAATACCTGAATCATGATATCATGAGTCACATACTATTTAAACTAAACTGACATGCCTTTATGACTATTAATAATGTAACACGGGTTTATCAATCCAACCACATGCTTTTTCACCACCCAATTTCATTATAAGTCACGAGTTTCCACCCACACATTCACTGTGATTTTAATGAATATCCAATGTCGAATGGTTCGTGAACCCAAATGGTCTTACCCTCCAAATATATTCTCAATACCAATAACAATAATAATCAAGCTTCTTAATATAAAAAAGATAAGGCATCACCCTTCCACATCCATAACATTGATAGAATCTCCCACGAATAAATCTCATTCACAAACACAAAACCATGATATTCACTTCTAATGGACTAGAAATACTAGGAATGACCCACTCTCAACCATTATTCCAATATCACTATACACTTATCCACTAGGGTCTAGGTCAAAACTAAAGGTCATCTTCTCCTCCCACCTAGACCATAGGTCTATTATCTTATAAATAACAAAAAATGTGATAGAAAATGTTCTTTTGTAACTATTATATCTTGGAATCCAACATGAAAAACTCCATATCGAGGAAATTACAGAACACAAAGGTCATGAACTTCATACCAAGTCATCATCCCATTAGGGCCTTGATTATCATTAAGAATCTCCCATATGGGACTACTCCTATGACTATCACGACTCATGATGCATCATTTTTATAAAAAATTACATCACATTAAAGGATATATGTCAAATAACCACAAACATGAGGTTTGATTTGATTGAAATCCATTCCAATCTATATGGTAAAACACTATATAGGTTGTTACAGAAATATTAAATAATAAAACCTAGTGAACCAACCGTATTCGATCATCTACACATTAAAATACTCCACATAGGATCTAGTTACTTCACATAGGAAAAAACATACAACCGACAGCACCCTCTGATGATATTTATCTCATGAAACACTATCACATGGTTGAATTAAGTAGATTGTTATTATAAGATCTATGATAAAACACTATATAGGTTTCCACATGAACATTACATAATCAAAAATTGTTCAATAACTTCCCATATGGGGTCCCCCCTTAGGCATCAAATTCCTCTCTCAATATATTAAAATTATCATGCATCTTCTTGACTAAAGAACCATATTATCACCATCACCATCAGCCTTAACACTATAGAATACACATGATCTATCATCATACGTAAATGAAACACATGGTAGTCTGGATGAGTAGAAGTCTACTAAGAACTCATACGGTAAAACATCATATAAGCTATTTCTGGAAATATAAATAAATGGGCCCCAATTTTCAATAGTATAAATAGAAAGAAAAAACATATTTTATGTGAATCCATTTATATACAGAATGATTAATGTACAACCTATGGCCTCTATGATCCAATATCCAAATTTTGAATTAGTTTCCTACTAATGGGACAAGATCTATAAATCTATATTAAATCATAAATCTAAACATCATCTATATCACATAAGTTGAAAATCATATAACTATAAGATCACACACCATGAACATAAATCTCATACCTAGAAACCTTTCCTTCCTACCGGAATAAGTGTTCATGACACACCAGCATGATATTCGTAATTGGCTTCAACACATTCCTATATAAATGTTACCATATAATAAATAGTAAGAAAAAATAAAAATAAATTCACTCATATGTCATTTTGTTAACCCAAATCCCAGCTTACACCGAACAGTAACCAGACTATTTCACAACAAGACCTCGTGAATTCCTCCTTTTATTCCCAAGGGTTTTAAATAGATGGTGGGTAGAAGAAATCCCCATGGGAAGGATATACCCCCACATCAGATTTTTTAATCAAAAATAATTTATAAATAATTATAAAGATTTTATTTTATGAAAATAATAAATAAAATTAAAAATCTATAAGAAATTGAAATATTGACATACAAGAATACATCATAGGTCACCCACTAGACTGATCAGATAATAAAATAAATAGGACTACAATAAGTTCATTACCCTAACTCCAATCCTCACCTCCAATCTGATGATCCTTCTTTAGTAGCTCCATCTCAAACACTTTATACCGGACCTCAACCCAACCAGTACCTACAACCAAGTGAGTTCATTCTTAGGTTCCCACATGAAATGTCATCCTCAAAAGGGTGTGGGTATAGAAAAATATTAAGGAACCACTAATGAGGTACTTTACATGAGAGAAAATGTAGTGATATGTGCACGTGACATTGCAAGTAGAACATATGTATAGGAAATAATCAAATAACTAAATCCACAATCGATCCCCATGTCTATGAACATGATTAATAATAACTAGTTATACCAGCTTGAGAATGTATCCAAGAATGAGAATCACCTCAAGGGGGACCTATAGCTTTACTATGGGGATCCTAAGGTAATTTCTCTACCATGGTCAAAAATAAACCCTGTAAAATTACCATGTTTCCCTCATACTCAAGGCGAAATGATAAACCTCATATTAGTACACGGTAATTAATCTCTATATAGTCAATTTTTTATTTCTATAAGGGAGAGAGACCTAAGAAATATTATACATCCATGCTGGAATGATTATAAGGTGACCTAGGTAATAGAATAGAATACCCTCCTAGATCCCACTGTTAGTTACATGGGCATCAAATCTCTCATGACTCCTCAGAAAAACCATTACTAGTGTGTCCACTCAATCTCATGGTGTAGCCTTGGAACTAATCGAGGGGATATGGTAATCACCATCGGGATGTACAAAGTTTATGTTGGGAGATATATGACCACCTAAAACCTAATACCACCATTTAGATCCTAGATTTTATAGCCATTAATAGTGGTATAATGGTATTTTCATTAGAATCCCAAGATACCAGAGCATTCACAATGGTCTCACAATAATAAAGGAATCATAGGCATTTTATGAATTCATTCCCACATACTATCTCAGATCATTGATGCTATATCCTAGTTACCACCTCTAGGAATCCATGACTACATCAACCATATACAATGGATTGTAGTAAAACTAGGAATCCACCCATAATTCATCATGAGGAAAAATCCCCAACATTATAGAAATATTTTTTTCCCTTCATCATCTAAAATTGATTCACTAGAATCATAGAAAATAAATATAATTCTAGGACCAATGGTCTATTCCTTAGAATCACAGAAAATCCACATATCACAAAAAATTTAAATAAATCATAATAAGGATTGGATGAACACCCAAGCCCATCCACATCGTCATAACCCTATCAGTCATACATGACAGATATGGTTCTAGGGTGACATCCACAACCATATTTACTTATATACATATGAACCCACTCAGGACCAGTCTACTAAAGAGGTTATTAATCTAGTCATCAAGGTCATTTCAAAAGTTAGGTACCCTACCTAGTTACCTGTTTGTAAATAAAAGGGTTGATGAACCAACTTTGGTGTTTGGTCTCAATCTGATATCAGTCTAGTCCTAGATCAATAATTATATCTCTGGGGGAAATACTCTTCATGGAAATTTCATAAATGAAACATTAAAACATAGCCTCAAATCATAATTCTATATTATCAACACACTATAAAAGGTAGAAATTCCATTTTAATTACATAGGTTATACTAGGTATCTAACTCTCCTAACCCTAGACCATTCAATTTACGGTCTATCCACTGCGTCTAGTCACATCTGAGGGGTACTCATGCAAACTACTGGGTATATCCATCTCAAATCATGACATAACTCTGTAGGGAGGTTCCTAGATGACCTTAATCAAGGGACATTATGGCATACCGAGACTATTACACCTCCCACTAGGTCTAAATATCATAGGGAATCTTAATTTAATCACTTAATCCTTTTTCAATCGGTGGTAAAGGTGACCATCCGGTGTAAAATGTCATATAGTGGACCTAGAAACATTGTTAAATACATCCAAATACATTTCATTAAATTAAAATAAAAATTTAACTAATTATTAATTATGTAATTGGTTTAATTATATTATAAATTTATTTAATTTAGAGGAAAATTTCCTTAAGGTGGTGAGACCACATGCCACAATTTATATAATCAAATGCAGAAACCAAAGAGTGTTTACACAGGACCATAAACCTTTTTAATCAATTTTCTTTTAATTTCAACCCAGATTCTCTCCCCTAGGATCACCAAAGCCCATTTCAACTCAACTGACCACTTCCCACCCTCTCAAGTTCCATTTTCTCCCTCCTCATTGGAATTACACCTAACCACAATCGAAAGGTCAATTTCATAACCTTTAAACTACACTAGGAGAAGCCCCCAACAAGTAATGAAAAATAAATAAGTGATTTTATTTAATTAAACTTGATACCCATGAAAAAATCATCTAGAACCAAACCTTTGAAAAGGTGATGAATTGATATGGAAGGTCATTATCTTAAGGGACCCTCTAACTTGGATGAAAAATTCCCCATTAATAACAACAAAATCCACTATTCTCCATTGTAATTAAAATAAAAACCTAGGAAGAAAACAAATTAATGAAGAATGAAGAAGGTAAGAAAAAGATAAATTGAGGTGATGAAAACCCTTTATATACAAATAATATCCCTCTAAAAACCCCTCTTTAGGGGATTTCAGGTGAGAATAAGGGTGAAGGGAGGCTTAATCACACAATAGATGGTTATGGGAGAATAGGGGACACAAACTCTTATTATTTGAGGGGGAATATTATAATTTACAACATTTTAAGTTAACAAACCCATATATTTTAGTCCATCAACTTGGAAGTGGTTTCAAAAAACAAAAGTCTTGTTGTCTTTATCCACTAGCTAGCTAGTATGTGGTTATTGTAGGAAAAACATTTTACTGTTTGTAGCTATAAGATGGATGGTGGTGTGTGGTATACTAGGATAGAATAACCACCCCAAACTCTCTCTAAGATCTATCAATCCCCTAGGATTTCCCTTAATGTATTTCTCCTATAAAAAACATTTAATTTAGGCTTTCCAACCATTAGAATTCAATTCCAAATATCAATCCAAAAACTGGCCCATCCAGTATTTAAAAATTCAAAATTATTTTGAATTTTCAAGAACCATTTTTATTCATAGGGTATTACAAAACCATTACCCTTTAAAAAGGACTATATTTTGAGTTTTTACAACGGACAATGTGATCTATTATAAAAAATATTACCCAAATTACCGAGTGAGTTTTTGGAAAGGATGTCACCTATATGGACTAAGAGTTCCCATGGAAGAATGTTGGTTCTAGGTAAGACCAAGGGAGATTCCAAAATTGTTGTTATTTCTTAGAAATCTAGAAAAAATATCTTAGACCATGTTTTACATGATACTATTGGTAAAATCTAATTATTATTATATCCCATTCATTTATTAATTTGGATTCCCAAGATTTTATGCTTAAAATAATTTATTGAATATAGGATATTTCTTGTGACAAGTATTGGTGAGTTGGGAATGTTCATATTTTGTGACAAATCTTATATTTATTTGATCCTTTCTCATGCATGTTGTTGAAAACTGTTTTCTATTTGAGAAAATCAAAAAAAAATTCAAAATAGTTATTTTCAAAGTGAAACTATTTTAAATATATTTTTCAAACTAGAGGTATTGATTTTCACTGAGAAAGACCTTATATAGATTCATAGTGTAATCATAATGGTATTTTACCTCAAAACATACATATTCCTTTGGGTGAATATGGAACTAGTTTTATATGACAAAGGTGAAGGTAAGGGAAACATCTAGTTCAAAGGATCTTTTTAATTATAATCATATATGGATGTTTATGGATGGTGGAGATATTAGTATAATATAGTGTATATCCTATAGAGAAGTTTTGAAATTTTGGTATGTTGGGATACTATGGTTTTACCTATTTAGTATTGATCCCTATTTTGAGATTTTTAATATATTTACTATGGATACATTGTATTTTTTGGTTATAAATTGTTAAGTTTGATACTAATGATATTTTTTGAGTCATTATTTATTATACCCTATTAGTAAATATTTTTCTATTGAATTTTGATTATTTTCTGGCATGGAAATATGATTAATTGATGGTTAATTATAGGTTTAAAATGTATATTTCATTCCCAATTTTTAATCTATGATTCCCTAGTGATTATCTCCAACCCGTGGGGGATGAGAATGTGCTTTAGGACTTATAGTGAGATATGTTGGGTGATGTTTTGATATGACCTAGGATAGTTCATTACATAATGATATCAAATCCATATTATTATTTTGGGGTTAGTGTTATAATAGAGATATGAGCATTGGTGCTCAATATGTTGGTGTAGAGGAGTTCGTGACCATATTAATATTTCGGAAACCTTTATTTTCCCTTCATTTTCATGAATCATGTTTACAGTTTGAAACCTTTTTTAGTTTGTTTTGAAGATATTTGAGGAATTTTTGTCAATTATTATGGGTTTTCAGAAGAAATGATGAACATTTTTGGAAATATTCACTTTTGGGGCGAATTTTGGAAGAAAAGAATATGTTCATAGTTTAGGTGCATGCATATTTGTAATCATACAGAGCCTATGTGACCAGGTTTACAATTCTTCAAGTTTTTTTTAACGTGTTTGGTGCTTAGTTTTTTGAACCATGTTCCCAAACCATGCATAGTGGATTTGTTTTTAAATTTTTTTGTTTTCACCCATTAATTTTTTATAATTTTAAACTAATTTTTTCCCTTATATTTATTTACTATGTTTTTTCATTTAATTCATTTTGGTTGAGAATAGATTTTTTATTTAGTGATTTTTGGTCTCATGTTTTGTAGAAAATACCTCTTAAAAAGGTATCTTTGATATAAAGGGAGGGAGTTGTAAAGTGTGATCTATAATATAATCCATTGGTTGATATTTCACTAGTGGAGTTGGTGATTCATACATTTGAATACTTGGGATAAGAGGGTTAATGTGTTCAGGCATGGATGGTGGATGATGCTATTGATATCACCAAAAAGATCCCATCGGTATTCTATGGTGACAATGGTACCCCTGATCATGAGGAATAGTTTGAAAAGATTAAGAATATCATTATATTTTTGTAGACACTTGTTGATGCCAAAAGATGGGATAAAGAAGAAAAATATGGAAGTCTATGAGACTGCCTCGTGAAGCCCTTTTGTAGATCCCCATGGCCTCACACCCATCGCGGAGAAAGGAGGCGAGACGCCCTGTGAACCCCTTTGATATTTGTGAGCCCTCCATGGAGCAAGGAGGTTGGACGCTCTGCGAAAGAATTTGATGTTCGTGATCCTGTCGTGGAGCAAGGAGGTGGGACGCTCCATGAACGAATTTGACATTCGCCAGCCCACCATGGAGAAACCTCCGTCTTTGCACCGAGTGATCTTTTCTTCATAGCACCTCTTGCCTATAAATACAAGGCTCCCCTCATGCCCAAATGATGGATCATCCGACATTTCACCTTCTGATCTCTCAAATCGCAAATCACTTCTTGCTCTACGAACCATGATCTCTACAAGGTACTTTTTCATTGTGAAGTGCATCCCCCTTTGCTTTAATTGAACCCCTCTTCCAAGAGGGATGCCTTTTGCGAAGCCCACAGTCCTTATCAAAGGAATGAGATCCCCACATGGACTCAGGTCATCATGAAGCATTTATGCTTTACGAAACACCCTCCACACACACATGACCCACATGCTAAGGTAGGGTCACTATGTTTCACGAAGCACATTACTTCACAACACCTTGCTTCGTGAGGCACCCGTACTTCACGAGGCATTACTTCACGAATTCCTTTCCACTTCCTGAAGATCCTCCCATATGCACCTATTCCCTATGCCTAGCCTTGTAAATTTCACTTCATGAAGCACATCCCATCACAAATCCCATCCACTTCATGGAGCACTAGAGCTTCACAAGGCTTCCTATGAACCCCTTTGCTCTGCAACTTCTTTTCTCATGTGGCCATTCAGGTTTCCACATATTAACATCAATGTCCCTTGGAAGCTAATGCCTATTGTGTTTCTTCACCTCATGCTTCTTCATAGAGTCACGCTAATGGCTATTGCTTCTTCTCATAGCCACGCTAATGTGGACCCCCAATGGGATCACCTCTCAACACCCCCATTCACAGAATTGCTGATGGATTCCTTCCCTCAAGGGCAGGTGGGTATCGGTTATGTAATTCCTAGGGGTGTGGAGTGAACCCACCTTGTTCGAGCTACAAGACAGTAAACTACCAAGCTCCATCATCCTCAGCACATGATGTCAAAATGTGACCATGCCCCGTGTTTCAGATGCGGGGTTCTCCCACCTTGGAAATTCTGCATGCCCACTAGCCTCCACGAGAGTAAGATCATTCCTCACAAGGAATGATATCCTCTTTTTTAGATCAGTGTATTTCCATATGGAAAGGGAAACCACCCTTGTGTAAGCCCCAAGATTTTCATACAGGAGGTAGCACCCCTACTCCTCCTCTCTTCTTGGGTGCCAAGTCCCTCTCCCACTGGGATTTGTCACCATTCGGGCCTCCATCCTGGAGTAAGTCCCAATCTCCATCACCTCGGGCTACTAACCGGGCGTAAGACCTTGTTTCCTCTTTGGGACGCTAACTGCAAAATCCCTATTTGACTTACCATGGAAACACCTTTAGTGACGTGATCATCATATATTTTTTGTCTCTTGTTTCTCACACCGAGCATGACTCATGTGGGCTTAGAACAAGTATCGACCACGACATCCTCTCTAGGCAGCCTAGAGTGTAAGCCCCACACCCATTCTAAACTATGTGGTATTTGATCCTTGCCAAGGCATGGTATGTAGGAAGCCTCTATAAGGTTCAAGACCTCCATCCATTGGTCATTCTAACCCCCTTCACGTCGGTTTTCCAACTCCATATAAACTATGTGGTATTTTATCCTTTCCAAGGTGAGGTATATAGGAATCATCTTTGAGGTTCAAGCCTGCCATCCATTTGTCACTCTGACCCCCTTCACGTTGGTTCACCAACCCCACCTGAACTATGAGGTCTTTCATCCTTACCAAGTCAAAGTACATAGGAAGTCTCCCTCAGGTTAAATCCCACCATCCAATTGGAACTGACCATCTTTAGGTCGGTTCACCGACACCTTGGGTTGCCTCAGAGCATAAGCCCCAAATGCCCCCCACGTCCTGAACTACATGGACTTTGATCCTTGCCAAGGCAAGGTACATAGGAAGCCTCCCTGAGGTTCAAGACCAACACCCAATAGTCTCGTCCATTTTCACGTCGGTTCCCAATCCATCATGAAATACATGGTATTTGATCACTATCTCCTAGAAAGGGTATGTAGGAAGCCTCTACTAGGTTTAACCCCATCCATCGATAAGTCGTTGGGACCCCATCCAATGGTAATCTATTGAGACCCCATCCAGTGGTAAGCAGTTGTGACCCCATCCAATGGTAAGCCATTGTGACCCCATCCAGTGGTTAGTCGTTGTTAACCCCATTCAGCGGTAAGTTGTTGTCAACCCCATTCAGCGATAAGCTATTGTCAACCCCATTCGATGGTAACCTTTCATCAGATGAACTATAAGGACTTTGATTACCATGCACAGGGATACATAGGAAGCCTCTTATTGACTCAAGCCCAACAACAATGTCTTCCTTGAGACGACTCCATCTCATTCTACATCCACTTCATTAAACCTTCCATCATCCATCCTAATTCTTACCTGGGCCGCCACATCTCGGTGGTTATGACACCTTATTCCCCATTCCCCTTAACATCAATCAACAAGCTAGCCACACATTGGCCCCAACATCAGTGTCCCCCCCAGCGGTTGCACTCACCTGATTCACTCTAGCCACTGTTCTGATCAGACTGATCCATATCTGTTAGACATTAAACCTGCGGAATACCCTGTTTTAAACATGGGAAGCTGAGGAAAACCTCAGATACATGCCCATGGCATAAAGTTCCATGCATTTGATGTGGGATTCCTTGGGCTTCCACGCCCTTAAGAAGCCCTATAATTTGGGGATGAAACCCAGACGCACCAGTGTACAGGAGTCCATACACGCGATTGATGTCTAATGTGACTACTCCCCTGATTTAAGGTTGTTACCCTAAACGAATCCTTTGGAATGTCCGGAAAAAAGTAGTGTAATTAACTAGTTTCCATGAAGATATGGTAGTAGGAAGATTTTCATGAACAACGTCTTAAATCTATAAGGGAGACCCGGACTAGGTGACGAGTTCCAAGGAGGAATCCACGAAAGGAAGAACCAACATTCCATATTCCCAGTTCAATCAAGGAGAAAACTACCCTAAACAAGGAATAGATGTAACCCTCCTTTAGAAAGTGAGAATATAGGGCAACAAATAGTGTTATCATAATCCAACAAGACAGACGCGTGCACCCCCGTGAAATCATCAGAAACAGAAATGGTGAACCTGGCGTGAATCTCTTCTCCTCAATATGAATATTAGTAGTGTTTGATACAATAGTGGATTATCATGTCACCGGATCCAGCTATCTGGCACTGGGTCCTTCCAAGAAAATAGCGGGCCTCACATGAAACTCACAAGAAGTTGGGGTAGTTTAATGTTGGGTATCCCAATCTAAGATATTCTCAGTGTAGATCCCTATTACCTGTCATGGAAGACGGAATGGTGTTGGGGCACTGGTCGTCGATTCCCTTTTTGCATTCACCACTGATGAGTTAATCTCCCTACTTTTAGGAACCAATATGTTGCACCCGGAGCTCGATCGCCTCCTTCCCATCGACGCAGGGGCAGGGGCAGTACCACTGTGGTAGTTCCGCGTGGTTCCGCTTCTTTACAACTGCCAAGACTGATGGGAACCTCCACCCCATCTCTCCCTCAAAGTTAATCCAACAAAGGGTGATCAATGACCTCGTACTCCAATATGAGGAGGAGGGTATTATCTCGACTCAGGATATAGCCCACCTGGATTTAGAAGCATCAGTGCCTCATTGTCAACACTGCCCCTGAGGGCCGCGTTGGGATCCACCACCCCCCACTCCAATATATAACCATTTCAGGAGCCTCTCCCCAGAATGTCTCGACAACTCCCTACCCCACGCCAATAAGGTAGGGGATATTCAGGTTAGCCCGGCTAGGATCCCATTCTAGGGGCTCCTAGAAAGGGATTTCACCAGGTCGCGTCAGCGCTATCACTTGGTCTTAATGGTTGAGGAGCAGGTAATCCTTGTACCTGCACCACTGGATTTGGTCCGTCTAACCCGAGGCCAACGTTAGGCGCAAACTGGAGAGGATGTCCACCAAGGGGTGTCAACGTCAGTGGCTACTATGGCTCGAGTCACTACTAACACATATCACCAACTACCTATGTATGCTAAACATGGACATTCATATGATCGACCTGGATTGAGGCCCTAACCACCCTACGGGAATACTGGGTCGACTATCTTGGTCGCCAGCATAGGCAATGGCCGTCGCGGACTAACCCACAACGATTCCACCCAGTACGGAGGTCCTCCCTGTAGCGTTTCCATGGCGAATGTGGCCCTTCCCCACTTCCAGGATCGGCATGGAGGTCCACCCCTTACAACCTTCAATTCAAATGAGGGTCCTCTCCACTACGGTGATTCTCAGTATGGAAGTATCTTTCATGCCCACTACACTGGATATGGAGTCATTCCTCCCACCACAGATCGTTGGTATGGGGACGTTACACATCTAGTCACTCTTCAACATGGGGACCCTCCCCATGTCCTCGTAGAATCTAGAAAATGTCCTCCTCACCTCAGTAACCATTGGGGTGAAGGCCAGCCTTGCCTCGCCAGTACCCATCACGAAGGTCCTACCCATGTTTAGCTAAACTAGTACAAGGAACCTCCTCATACTGATGTCACCAAGGGAAACAAGCATGGAGTCCCCCCCCCATGCTCATACGGGCTCAAGAGGAGGTCCTACCTACTCCAACACTTCCCACAGAGTTCCTCCCCATATCCCTATTGATATCTGCCCTGGTGTTCATCACACCCCATTTTTCTCGGGCGGAAGTCCTCCCTGCCCCAGCACCAGTACGGCTGAAGGTCCTCCTCATTCCGGAAATCTACCTTGTCCCAAAGAGCCATCTTGGTGAAGGAAGGTGGGTCATCGCCACCATAAGAAGAATTATGGGAAGTTCCAGACCGAGATAAAACCATTCCAATTCTCAAACTCTGAACCAGAGTATGACTCAGCGCCAGAACCCTCCCCTCGCTCTTCCGAGTCAAGGGTTGGGGTAGGAACAAGGAGCATCAGCCTAGTACTCCCAGAATTCAAGGCCCATCAGATTCCCGCCTCCCACAGAAGGTATATCCTAGATGATGAAAATTTGGCAACCCCATAGGTTATGGTCATTCAATCACCATTTTCATCACCAGAAGGACTCTCTACCTCGACTAGAGATCATAGAGAGCTATTCTGCGGACCAATCGAGGGCGAGCAGCAGCGCGACCTATCGCTAGTAGCCCTAGGCCTTGCGCTAGAAACTGCGGATGTCAGCCCATCCTACCATAATGTGGTGGCTAAGTCACTACACTCTTTGGAGGACAACCCAAGATGTGGCGGTTTGTCGGCTCGTTCACCGTACTCTCCACCAGCCAGCCTACTGTCCCAGCGCTCTGCTTCGGTACCGCTATCGGTTCCTTAGCCGCCTCTAGTTGACAAGTGGGGTAATGAAGGGCCAAACCATGAATCTGAGCCAAGGAGATTATGGAATATCCTCACAGCCGACCACTTCCCCGAGATGTTCGGGTCAGTTGCAGTAACGAATTTTAGTGTGCTGAAATACCTTACTCAAGAGGAGTTTGAGTGTTTTTGTCAAACCATCTGGGAAACACACTTCTGCCTTCATCACTAGTGTCTTATCTGAAGATACAAGCGAATTTTGAGGACATTGGCGAGCAATGTCGTCTAGTCAACCTTGCTCCACTCCCTATGGCCCAGTTCCCTTAGTCAACAGGCCACCGTAAGGCCCTCCAACAGCAATGAGTTCAAATTTTCAAGGTACTCCACAATATTATCAATGAGTCTTCCACCCACATGCAAATATATGGTTGTGGGTAGTATTCCGCCCTCCTCTTCAGTTCTATCCGTTGGCAGACTAACTCAATAGGCGATATTGATGAAATTCCCCTAGGAAAGGTCACGGTCAACATGGCTGACATATGGGATGAGGAGAATGAGCTGGAGCTTCCTGACAGCGACTTACCCCCCGAGGGTGTGCCACCACTACTGGATCAATCAGGAAGAGTTACTCGTCAGCAGAGGAAACTACTGGGGCTCCATACACCCACCGAGGCATTGGTTCTCAGTCGGAATATTGGTAAGGGTAAATAGAACCTAGGATCTTCCAAACATTCCATCTTGTTCACCTCAGTGCAGAAGATGGAGGAGGACCCTGAGAAGGCTGTATTGCACTAACAACTTTCCAAATAGAAAATATTGGTCGATGACCTCCTGGATGAACGCGATGTGGAACAACATCCAGATTATGGAGATCTGTACCCATTACAGTAGGTGTATGAACAAATTCCCCTTGGAGAGCTATCTTCAGGTGACCCTGAACATCCTGCCCCCACAGACAGGGTTGAAGCCGGAACTTACTGTAAGAGGGTGCGATATGTCTCGCCAAACCCTCCGGAACAGAGCAGCAATCCAAGGAACCCAACTCGGGTTCCCCCAGTTTCCCCAAAGGTTAATCCACCAGCTACTAGACATGACGCGAATCCACCTTATCATGTTGAAGAACCTACCAATGCACTTGTGGTTAGGGATCCCCATCAAGATAGGGACCCCTGCCCAGATTATCCTATGGAGGCACTCATTGCCCACCTTGAGGCATTAGAAACAGGACAGGTGGCACTCCCACCTGATTGAAATCCATATCCAGCATGACTGGATGATATTTCGGCACCTCTAAGTTTTGGGAATTCCACCATTCCCCCTGTTAATAGGACAGGGGACCTGCCGCAGCACCTGGTCCACTTTACCTCAATGTGTGGCCCCATGTTGGGAACTCCAGCACAGCAAGAAGCCACCAAGCGGTGATGTTTTGTATAGGCATTGGAAGGTCCTATGTTTTTCTAGTACATCCAGCTCCCAATTGGATTAGTAACCAACTATGAAGACATCCTTAGACAGTTTATCTACCATTTTAGTTTCACCACGCGGAAGACGATTATCGTGGACCTCGTCAAGTGCAAGCAGAGACCTGATGAGCGCATCACCGACTTTGTCACCCGGTGGAAAGGACTCACATATTCCCTTGACATTACACTGACTCATGATAAATTCATAATGATATGATTAGGGAATGTCAAGACGGAACTGGTTCCCTCTCTGATCACCCAGAACTATCCTAGGGAATTTCAGGACTTCTTTGATAAGGCCCAGTGCCTAGAAGAAGCCCTGTCATAGGCTAGCTAGACACGTATGTTTCCTCCTGCAATTCCCGCAATGAGGGATTCCATAACCGATCCCTCCATCGTGGCCCAAATAGAGCCCCCCAGACATCTAGAATTTTTCCCAGTTGAGCCACCTACCCAACCTCGCAGAGGCCCACCACCACAAGCGCAACCTCCAGCCCAGCAGCGGCTGCCTAAAAATTGAAAGATTCCCCTGCGTAATGCGCCGCCTCAGCCTAGGCAGGACAATAAGGCCCTGCCTCATCGACAGTCTCCTCCAACCCCTTGTCAGGGTCAAGATCCAAGGGTCCCCTTTTTGGATAGAAGAAACCGGAATTACTCATTCAATGAGAATTAGGTTCCTGGCTATTTCCAGAGTTCCTTGGAATAGGGGATTGTGCATTTACTTGAGTGAAGAAGGCCAGAAGAGGCGAACCTAAATGATCACCCCAACAACTTCTCCTATCACTGGATCCTGGGGAACAATCTCAAGAAATTCTATGTGTTCAAATATTGGCTTTTAGACCAGGTTGATAACAACACAGTCAGGTTTGGCCCGACCATAGCACAAGTGGCATACTTTGTCGTAAAGCCAGACAGTAGCAGCGATAGTGAGGGTGAGTGGCAGCAGGTTTCTAACTACGGGTCCCAGAAGTATGATGACTAGATTCCTTGCAAGATAGTCGCTCATTCTCATGGTATCATTTGTGCATTCCTAAATCGTTAAGATCCTTCATAAGCCACGTCTACTACTTATGCATCATCGTCTCAACCATCCCCTTCCAAGAAGAGCAAGCATCAACGAGGCAAGGGAAAGGAACGTTCCCCACCAATGCCATTGTCATCCCATAATCTCGGAAGCTTCATGCCCCCAGAGATGGGGATTACTCCCAGAATCCTCCCAGTAGTGGATGAATCTTCAAGTGACAGTCAAGGGTATGCTTCAATTAACACCATGGAGCTGGTAAACCCCTACATGACTCCCGACAATGGGGAGCTCCAGGAGGATCTCCCCAACGTCCCCAGCTAATGCCAATGTTGGTGAAGCCACAGCCATATGGGTTGTTGAGGCACATTATTTGGCACTTCCATCTAGGCTGTGCACACCACTGAGACTAGACAGTAGGCCCAGCGCAGAGCTCATTAGGTACAGCCTCCTAATCTGGTGTCATCTGGCCTGGCTCCACCGTTGTTTGTGCTACTAGATCAGGAAGTTCCACCTAGGCCTCGTCGTGACCATCCACACCCTACTACAGGCCGATCTCAGTTTATCTGGTTGAAACTCTACAGGCTTCGACTAGTGAGTAGTAGGATATGCCCCGCACTAGTCAGCTGTCGGTCCAGCCATCAGGGCCTGCCATGCCTCCTATCACAGAGTGGCCTCCTGCAAAGAGAAGTTCACACCTGGAGTAGAAGTACGATGTTCTTAAGCACCTTTCTAACATCCCAGAATGTCTTTCCATCCTCAAGGGCCTTCGCATGTCGTCAAATATGCATGAGTCCCTCGTTGAGGCTTTAAGAAGCCTCCTCTAGTTTGAGATGAATGTAGTAGCCGCAAAACACATTCATGCTGAAGCAACCGAGAATGCTGAATTCCAGGACATTATCTCATTCTCTAGTAAAGATGAAGGCTCTCCCTTATAGGGGTATATTCGCCCAGTGTACATCACTGGCCAATTCAATGGCATGGAGGTTCATCGTTGTATTGTTGACACAGGCTATGGGATTAACCTTATTCTGACACAGACACTGTGGAAGCTGGGGTTATCTGAAGATAACTTGACTCCCTCCAACCTAAAGATCTAGGGATATGATAGGATAGATCAAACCCTATTCAGAATGATCCATTTGAAGACCCAGTTCGGGGGCCTAGTTTCCAGCACCGAGTTTATGGTTTTCTCCCAAGACACCACGTACAATGCATTGATGGGTAGACCATGGCTCCACCTGCACACGGCGGTTCCCTCATTGTATCACCAGTTCCTCAAGTACTCCCTCAATGGTTGAGTGGGCGTGCTCTATGGTGATGTGTCTCCTTTTTCCACTTCTGAATCCTACTACCTGGATGCCAATTATTACAATATCAAGGACCAGTGGATTCAAACTATTGAGGTTGAGCAAGCCATGGTTGCAACTGACCCTTGGGCAGGTATGGATGATGCCTGTGTATTCCTGATCCATCGATTGTAGGCCATGGCCCTTAATATGGGGGAATGTTTTGTTGTCTTTGGTACAAGGGGGAATCATATTCTTAGGTCCAAGAGATGTCGTGAGATCACTTCGTATTCTTATATGAATCAAGCCTCGGTGATCCCTGAGCCCCCAACTCCCATAAGGTATTGGGATGTCAGCCCCATGGCAATGGAAATACGTCATATTTGCTTATTTCACCAGGCTGCAATTAACCAGCTCAAGCTGATGCGCCACTATTACATTGATATCATTAAGCATGACCCCTTGGGCCGAAGACTAGTTGGGATTGGGTAGAAAACCTTCATTATTATGGTTTCGACAGCACCAGAATCTCTTGATGTAGTGACCACTGCTGCTTGGGCTGGTACCAGCCTCTCCTCAGGGTCTACCAACTCAGAGAAATATCCACCCACTGGGGATGTAACACCCCGAGATTTTATGAAAAATATTCCATTTTATTTTATTGATGTCTTGTGTTGTACGCTACAACAAAGGAGTCTTGCACAACACGCAACCCTAACTTGGCTGCATTACACTCAATCGCCACCTTCCTCGATAGCGTGTGTTGTACGCAATACTGAGTTTCACTAAACAACGATATGCTATTAAAATATTATTAAAACTAGCCTTTATGAATAGTAATAAAAACTTTTTGAAAATTTCATCTTTCAAAATGGACTTCATTTTTGGATTCAGAATATCGAAATTAGCCTAGGGTGAAATTTTTGTATTTTTTTGAAAACTTTCAATTTTTGATGAATAGTGAAAACACTGGGCTACTATTTAAAAACCGAATTTTTATTTAAATAATTATTTATTATATTTAAATTTATTTTAGGTCAAAATTGACACATAATACCTATATAATTTCAATGTAATTCATTAGAGTCATTTTATAACAATTTTAGATATATAAAAATTTTATTGAACTTTTGACCGTCTTTTACCCACCTCCTAGGAGAATTTCCAAATTCAAATCAAACATAATTTTACTCCTTTTGTGAGTGGAATTTCAAAAATCCGAGAGACATGGTTGATGTCAGTAAGTAAAATGTGGTTCAATGAGATGAAAATAATTTTTGGTGAATAGTAACTTTTTACATTTTTTACCACGGTTCAAAGTAAATAGGGAAATTAAGGGTAAAAATGATATTATTAGTACCCTAACACATGTAATAATTCTATTGGATAAGTGTTATTCGACCGAAAACAACCTTAGCAATAAAATATGATCATTTAGGCCCACTTGGATTAGATTAGGACATTTATTATTAATTTATTTAAAGAAGGGTTAAAATTGTTAAAATCAAAGTTTAATAAGTAAATTATTTTTAATATAGGGTTATACATAAGATAAATTCATCTATAAATATTAATTAGAAATATAAAAATCTTTCCTACATAATTTTATTTTATTTGTAATTTTTAGACTTCAAATAAATTAATTTATTTATGACACAATGATGATACAGTAATTATATTATTAATGAAATATTGACATAATTGATGTTATAAATTCCTAAATAAATGTAATTTGAGACTGTTTATGAATTACAATAATTTTCTCTGTTAATATGACATGTTAGTATTTATTTAATTAACTTTCTTCGAACTAATATTTCTGTTATTATTTTCACAAAAATCAATTACCAAATAGTGTCAAAATTGACATAAAATAGTTTTTAAAACAAATATTATATTATTGATTGTTATTTTATTCCTAAAAATCTAATCCTTGGACAAATGACTTAGATAAGGTTATATATATTAATAATAAACAACTTGGGGTTCGTTTGGCATGCTATAGTAAGTTTATTAACCTTGTAGTGTAAGAAAACAAGAAGACACGGTAAAAGAAAAATTATTTAACTTAAAGTTAAATCTAAATGATAAGGTTAAAATAGAAATATAAACCTATCTAAATTCTATTAGATGAGAGTATTTAGACACATACCCACCTTAGCTTCTAAATAACTCAATTTGGAGCTATTAAAAACCGAATATGACTTTATAATAAAATAATATTTTTTGTTATTCCAAAGGTGCCCCTCTCCTCCCTTATAAAAGGGCACCTCCTCCCTCTCTTCCACACACCGCTTTGAGCCTTCAAGCTCGGCCAACCCCTAAAAAATTCTCTTATCCACTTCCCTAGAAACATCTTAGAAGTCCCGGTCTTCTTCAGAGACCAATTTGGGTGCCCTAAGAGGATATCTCAAAGAGGCGCTTCAAAGAAGAGGTAATATCCATTACCGATTCTTTCAACTTTATTTCTTCTTCCACTTCTTCTTCTTTATTTGTCTCATTATGAAGTAATAACATCAGTATTACTCATATACTTATATGTTATTATAAGTATGAAACAACCCTATTTCACCATCTATCCATCCTACGGAAAACGAAATCACCACACGTGCTTTTGTACGGAATACCGTCTCCACGCCGTGGTGTAATCTATTTTCCACCACCACCTTACTTGGATGGGTATAATGGTGTAAATAATAACTATATATGATTTTTGTAAAGTGATATTGATTCTAAAATATTATACATACACTCTAATACAATTCCATGATCATGATAATGATATCATCACTCATGCGTACGTACGGACTACCCCCTCCACAACGCGATGAGATTCATTCTCCATGTCAACCATTCATGAATGATTATAAAGTATATATAATAATTAATCATGAAATATATGACATAATAATGATACTGGATTTATGTGTATATATATTTATGTCATCTAATTAATTTCATTCAATTCAATAAGGAAACGAAAACAGCGTTCATGCGTACGTACGGCCTACCGTCTCCATGAACGGTGTATTTCATTTCATTTAATCGATATATCATATTTGTATATACTGAAATATATATTATATGTAAATCATGTTTTACATTCTGTAATTAAGTAAATCAGGATATAAGTAATAATATCAAGAACAACAATTCCAAACCCTTACGATAAATAAAACGATTTAACCCAAAACGATGCTTTAACATGGAACTTACAAAAGAACGGGTAATATAAAGTCATAAGTGAACCATATATGATATCATAACGATGAATATGATTCTGTAATAAGTCAATGACATTATTTAAATCATTATAAAGGAGGTTCGGAAACGTACGAAGCATATCGGACCTAATGTAAGGGATAATTTTGCAAATCTCATTTTTATCCGAGATTGCTTATTTGTAAGTCTTTACTGGGGTTATATTTATCATCCATTTTCAAGTTTTATAAAAAAAATTCATGTATATTTAAAGTTATTTTTACCCTTTTTGACTTTTACCATGTGTTAGGGAAGGAATCTTTCTTTTTTTTACCATACAAGGAACTTTTTGACTTTTCCGACAAAAGTATGAGGAGAATGTTATTTTTAACTTATACGGCGTGAACAGATTTTTACAATTTCATAAAGCCTCATTTTTATGAAGCTTCCTCTACAAGATTTCATGATTATCTTCAACAAAACCTTTTTCTTTTAAAATTTCATGACATTTTGTGAAAAGAAAATGATTTTGAAGAAGAAATGATATTTTCCTCAAGAATTTATTTCAAGTGTTTTTATGAAAACTATTTTCCATCTAAAATGACATTATTTAATATGTTTATGTTTCAAGTATAATGTCTCCATTATTTACATGGTTTGATTATTCTTATGATGAAAAGATATCCATTTTTTTATATGTATTATGTTATGATGGCATGATGTTTAAGAATCTCATTCTATTACATTGGTTATGCTATGATGTATGATTTATGATTTTGTGGCACACGAAAGAATGATTTCATTATGAGATGGGTGGGACCTATATATCCCTCCAATGCATTGGGTAAAGATTTATATCTCATGAGATAGGCATGGCTGGAATGGTAAGTTAATCCGGTTCAGTGTTACAGGACTGAAACGAGGAGTGAACTCGATTCAGAAATGGACTTTGTCCACTAAGATGGTCTTGGCAGTAATGTCTTGGCTACCATGGAAATAATAACATGTGATGAATGGTTTCCACAATTACATGTTTTATTCCCATTATATTTTATCATGGTTGATGTTCTGTAATGATATATTCCTTACGTAATTCCTCGATTTATCTCTTTGCTCAAGATTTTGATGTTTAAATTTCATGTTCACGTTTTTGCTTCCAAATGTTTATGGATTGTTTTATGTTATCTATATTTGCCCTTACTGAGCATTTGAGCTCACCCTTTTTATGTTTTATTTTCCCCATGAAATAAAGAATGGTTTTAGGTAAGGAAACAAAAAGGGGATGATCGTTATGGGAGATGTTGAAGATATTTCAACATGATTAGAAGTTTATATTCTGAGTTTCCAAAGACACTAAACTATTACGGTCCTTGTGTGTCTGTTTTTGTTGTGTATTAAGTATTCTGGAAAAGTAATGTAATGTCCATGTACGTCAAGCTTCGAGCCTTTACAGTTGGTATCAGAGGAAAGGTTTAGTCAACCTTTGGAAACTAGTATGCGAAAACGTTAGTGAGATCCATAGAGATATTTTTAAGGTATGTCTAGGGATGTCCCTAATGATAAGTATACATATAGGATATAGTCCAAGAAATATGTAATGATCTTATAATTTAACCTAAGATGTTAGATATTGAAGGTACTCCCCCTTTATTATGTTCTTTTCACTAGCATGATTTTTGCCTCTCACACTATTCTTTTTGGGTTTTAGACGATTGATGGAACCCGAAGGAACCGTGTTGATCAATGTAATGGACAATGCAATGATTGTCCTTATGAACAAAAAAAAGTTATGGGAGATGGAGTACAAAATCTTATTTCTATACTTACACAAGCTATGAATCATTCTGGACATCCAAATGAGCAGATAAGGGAACAATATTCTATTGAGTCCTTCATGAGGCAACGTCCACCTTCTTTTAGTGGGTCTTCCAATCCACTTGTTGATGAACAATGGATCAGTACCATTAAAAAGATATTTTCAGTTATTCAATGTTCTAAACATGATAAAGTCATCTTAGCAGTATATCGTTTGGAAGGTGAAGCTGATAAATGGTGGAATCTTATCAAGAATATGAGGCCAAGAGATGAAATTGAGTCCATGGAATGGGACGAGTTCAAGAACTTATTTTTCAATAAGTACTTCCCTTGTATTCTTCGAACAAAGATGGAGAAGGAGTTTCTTGAACTAAAGCAAAAGGATGATGAATCTATTGGTATATACGAAGTGAATTTTACAAGGCTTGCAAGGTATGCATCTGGCTTTATCATCCATCCTGAAAGTAAAGTTGATCGATTATTCAGTGGCTTAAAACCAAATCTTCGAAGGGCATTAGCTATAAGAGACTTCAGTAGCTATGAAGGAATTGTGTGTTGTGCTATCAAGGTAGAAATGGAATTTGGTGTTATATATCCATCTCATGGTTTTGACAAGAAAAGAAAGATGGAGTTCAAGGAGGAATCTCATAATAATGGTGAAAAGAATATGAATGTTTCCTTATGATCAAAGTGTGGAAAGAAGCATGGTGGAGATTTTATTAAAGGGACTAGAAAATGTTTTAAGTGTGGAAAAGAAGGTCATTGATCAGATGAGTGTCGAAGTAATGGAAAAAGGGTTTCTAATGGTGTGAATAAAGAAAATACTACAGAGAATGCACCACCAACACTTCAATGCTTCACGTGAAATGAAATGGGGCATTATTCTAATCAATTCCCTAATCCAAGGGTTAATGATGATCGACATGAGCAACCACATAAGGAAAAGGACAAAGGGAAGTCACATGCGATCACTATTGTCGATGTTGAATATGAAAACTATGTGGTGGAATGATTAAGTGTTTATGTAATGGGGTTCCAAAATAATGTTGTATATAGTATCATGGAATATTGGAATATTTATGTATTGGTCTATTGTGGTTTTCAATAATTTTATGGTACCGGTAACCATGGAAAGTGATTGATATATTTTTGGAAAGAAGATGATATGCGCATAATGAAGGGATAAGGAGAAAATGAAATGTTTGACAGTATTCATGAGCACATGACTGATATAAGGAAATAGTTATATCATGGTTTGAGTATATAGAATTTTTGGTTTTTGGTATGTGGAAAGAGTTAACTTTTGACAGCACTCATGTTTTCAATAAGATTCAATGGGTATTCATTTTTCAAGAGAATACATGATTAATTCCTTCGAATATTTGTAATGTGACCAAAAAGTCATATCTTATGATATATGGGGATCAACGATGGTATTAACATGATTTTTATATGAAATCTCTGGTAATCGTTTTCACTATATTATGAGAGTGGACTGCAGTATTATGGATAATCCTAAAAATTGGAATGGATTATGTTGGACATAAATTAGTATTGTTTAAGGATAGAAGTTTTTTTGATATTATTGATGGGATGTTATAGTAATGTAGTTTTAGAAGAAAAGATAACTTTTAGGATGGGTGATAGCCCATCATGTCGGACAAGGCTGTGGGAATCGAACCCACAACCGAAATGCGACTGGCTTTTATCGCCTACTACTAGCCTACAGTAAGTCCCTGGTTAGTAGAAACTAGTTTTATTTTATTAAACGGTATGATATATGAAGTATAAGTTCATTTTTGGAACCATATACGATTAATCTAACCATAAGATGGACTTATAACTTTTGCTAACCTTTTGTTTGAAACAGATGGAATGAACCATCATTCTATCACATGATCTGCTAACACATCACGAATAACAAATTCAACTTCATTTCTTTAAGGGATGAAGTGGAAATTGTTCAATTCACGAACAATAGTGAAATTGTACCAAAATCATGTAAGTATTTCTTTTAATTCATCAACTTTAGGGAAATGATCTTGAAAACCAAAAATGATGTCCTAGTTCCCTTATATCCGATGAATCAGATGGTACCTTAGATCATCACAAATCTATGGCTTTGTGATTATTGGCTTTTTCATAGCCATGTTCTCTACCACTCTCCATCAGAACATGATGGTTAGGTTTCTCTTCCATATCCATATTTTCACCTATGTTCTCCTATGTTGAAACAGAGTGATTAGTTAATTTGGGTAACCGTTATTTTTCATACTTCTGTTTTTAAATATTGGTTTTGGTATTCCTTTTTATGATGTGCGTTTTTATTAAAGAAACTTTTGAGTAGTAAACCATGTATAACCCCGACGAATTTCGAGGGCGAAATTCATTTTAAGGGGGGTAGAATGTAACACCCTGAGATTTTATGAAAAATATTATTTTTAATTTTATTGATTTCTTGTGTTGTATGCTACAACAAAGGAGTCTTTCACAACATGAAACCCTAACTTGGTTGCATTACACGCAATCGCAACCTTCCTCGATAGCGTGTGTTGTACGAAATACCGAGTTTCACTAAACAACGATATGCTACTAAAATATTATTAAAACTAGCTGTTATGAATAGTAATAACAAATTTTTGAAAATTTAATCTTTCAAAATGGACTTCATTTTTGGATTCGGAATATCGAAATTATCCTAGGGTGAAATTTTGGTATTTTTCTGAAAACTTTCAATTTTTGATGAATAGTGAAAACACTAGGTTACTATTTAAAACCCAACTTTTTAATTAAATAATTATTTATTCTATTTAAATTTATTTTAGGTCAAAATTGGCACATAATACCTATATAAGTTCAATGTAATTCATTAGAGTCATTTTATAATAATTTTAGATATATAAAAATTTTATTGAACGTTTGACCGTCTTTTACCCACCTCCTAGGAGAATTTCCAAATTCACATAAAACATAATTTTACCGCTTATGTGAGTGGAATTTAAAAAATCCGAGAGACACAGTTGATGTTATTAAGTAAAATTTGGTTCAATGAGATGAAATTAATTTTTGGTGAATAGTAACTTTTTACTTTTTTTACCACGGTTAAAAGTAAATAGGGTAATTAAGGGTAAAAATGATATTATTATTACCCTAACACATGTCCTAATTCTATTGGATAACTGTTATTTGACCGAAAACAACCTTAGGAATAAAATATGACCATTTAGGCCCACTTGGATTAGATTAGGACATTTATTATTAATTTATTTAAAGAAGGGTTAAAATAGTTAAAATCAAAGTTTAATAAGTAAATAATTTTAAATATAGGGTTATAAATAAGATAAATTCGACTATAAATATTCATTAAAAAGATAAAACGATTTCCTACATAATTTTATTTTATTTGTAATTTTTACTTTAAATAATGCAATTTATTTATGACAGAATGATGATGCAGTAATTATATTATTAATGAAATATCGACATAATTGATGTTATAAATACCTAAATAAATGTAATTTGAGACTTTTTATGAATTCCAATAATTTTATATGTTAATATGACATGTTATTATTTATTTAATTAATTTTTTTCGAACTAATCATTCTGGTAGGATTTTCACAAAAATCACTTTCCAAATAGTGTCAAAATTGACCTAAAATAGTTTTTAAAAAAAATATTATTTTATTAATTGTTATTTTATTCCTAAAAATCTAAGGTTAGCCAAAATGACTTATATAAGGTTATATATATTAATAATAAACAACTTGGGGTTCTTTTGGCATGGTATAGTAAGTTTATTAACCTTATAGTTTAAGGAAACAAGAAGACACGGTAAAAGAAAAATTATTTACCGTAAAGTTAAAGCTAAATGATAAGGTTAAAATAGAAACCTAAACTTGTATAAATTATATTTGATGAGATTATTTCGACCCATCCACACCTTATATTCGAAATAACTCAATTTTCAGCTATAAAAACTGAATATGACTTTATAATAAAATAATATTTTTGGTTATTCCAAAGGTGCCCCTATCCTCCCTTATAAAAGGGAACCTCCTCCCTCTCTTCCACACACCACTTTGAGCCTTCATTCTCGGCCAAACCCTAAAAACATCTCTTCTACACTTCCATAGAAACATCTTAGAGGTCCTGGTATTCTTCAAAGACCAATTTTGGTTCCCTAAGTGGAGATCTCAAAGAGGCGTTTCAAAGAAGAGGTAATATCCATTACCGATTCTTTCAACTTTATTTCTTCTTACACTTCTTCTTCTTTAGTTGTTTCATTATGAAGTAGTAACATCAGTATCACTCATATACTTATATGTTATTATAAGTATGAAACAACCCTATTTCACCATCTATCCATCCTACGGAAGATGAAATCACCGTGCGTGCGTATGTACGGAATACCGTCTCCACGTCGTGGTGTAATCTATTTTCCACCACCACCTTACTTGGATGGGTATAATGGTGTAAATAATCACTATATATGATTATTGTAAAGTGATATTGATTCTAAAATATTATACATACACTCTAATACAATTCCATGATCATGAGAATGATATCATCGCTCGTGCGTACGTACGGACTACTGTCTCCACGACGCGATGAGATTCATTCTCCATGTTAACCATTCATGAATGATTATAAAGTATATATAATAAGTAATCATGAAAAATATGACATAATAATTATACTGGATTTATGTGTATATATATGTATGTCATCTACTTAATTTCATTCAATTCAATAAATAAAAGAAAACAACATTCATTCGTATGTACGGCCTACCGTCTCCAAGAACGATGTATTTCATTTCATTTAAACAATCTATCACATATGTATATACTGAAGTATATATTATATGTAAATCATGTTTTACATTCTGGAATTAATTAAGTCAGGATATAAGTAATAATATCAAGAACAACAAGTCCAAACACGTACGATAAATAAAACGATTTAACCCAAAATGTTGCTTTAACATGGAACTTACAAATGAACAGGTAATATAAAGTCATAAGTGAGCCATATATGATATCATAACGATGAATATGATTCTATAATAAGTCAATGACATTATTTAAATCATTATACAGGAGTTTCGGAAATGTATGAAGCATATCGGACCTAAGGTAAGGGATAATTTTGCAAATCTCATTTTTATCCGAGATTGCTTATTCGTAAGTCTTTACCGGGGTTATATTTATCATCCATGTCCACGTTTTATAAAAATGTTTTCATGTATGTTTAAAGTCCTTTTTACCCTTTTTTGACTTTTACACGTGTTATGGAAGGAATCTTTCTTTTTTTTACCGTACAAGGAACTTTTTGACTTTTCCGACAAAAGTACGAGGAGAATGTTATTTTTAACTTATACGGCGTGAACAGATTTTTATGATTTCATGAAGCCTCATTTTCATGAAGCTTCCTCTACAAGATTGCATGATTATCTTCAACAAAACCCTTTTCTTTTAAAATTTCCTGATATTTTGTGAAAATAAAATGATTTTGAAGAAGAAAGGATATTTTCCTCAAGAATTCATTTCAAGTGTTTTTATCAAAACTATTTCCCATCTAAAATGAAATTATTTAATATGTTTATGTTACAAGTATAATGTCTCCATTATTTACATGGTTTGATTCTTCTTATGATGAAAAGATATCCATTTTTTTATATGGATTATGTTATGATGGTATGATGTTTAAGAATCTCATTCTATTACATGGGTTATGCTATGATGTATGATTTATGATTTTGTGGCACACGAAAGAATGATTTCATTATGAGATGGGTGGGACCTATATCTCCCTCCAATGCATTGGGTAAAGATTTATATCTCATGATATAGACATGGCTGGAATGGTAAGTTAATCTGGTTCGGTGTTACAGGACTGAAACGAGGAGTGAACTCGATTCAGAAAGGGACTTTGTCCACTAAGATGGTCTTGGCAGTAATGCCTTGGCTACCATGGAAATCATAACATGTGCTGAATGGTTTCCAAAATTACATGTTTTATTCCCATTATATTTTATCATGGTTGATGTTCTATTATGATATATGCCTTACGTACTTCCATGATTTATGTCTTTGCTCAATATTTTGATGTTTAAATTTCATGTTCAAGTTTTTTCTTCCAAATGTTTATGGATTGTTTTATGTTATCTATGTTTGCCCTTACTGAGCATTTGAGCTCACCATTTTTATGTTTTATTTTCCCCAAGAAATAAAGAAAGGTTTTAGGTAAGGAATCAAAAAGGGGTAAAATCGTTATGGGAGTTGTTGAAGATATTTCAACATGATTAAGAGTTTATATTCCGAGTTTCCCAAGACACTACACTATTACGGTCCTTGTGTGTCTGTTTTTGTTGTGTATTATGTATTCTGAAAAAGTAATGTAATGTCCATGTACGTCAAGCTTCGGGCCTTTATAGGGGATCCCTCCCCCACAAGAGAAGAAGACAATTTGGAGGACACTCCCCTATCCTTTGAGGAGGGAATCTCCACCACAGTCGATGAACTGATATAGGTGAAACTCAGTAGTGAGGAAGACCCGATACCCACATTGATTAGTGCTTCCATGTCCCTCGAGGAGAAGAAACGGTAAATAGAAATCCTGAAACAACATCGTGATGTATTTTCCTAGAGCTATGATGAGATTACAGGAATAGATTCTCATGTAGTCGTCCATCTCCTTGGTCTCCCTATAAATCCTCACATGTTCAAGCATCCTCCCCGAAAGATGCACCCTTCTCACGGTTACTTGGTAGAGGCGGAAGTTGATAAGATCATTATTTCCAATTTCGTCAAGGAGGTCCAGTACCTTAAATGGATAGCTAACATTATGCCAGTTTGGAAAAAGAAATGGCAGATCATAGTTTGTATCGACTTTCGTGATATTAACCGTCACCATCCGAATGATTATTTTCCCCTTCCTGTGACAGAATTATTGATTGATGTTACGACTGGGTTCCAAGCCCTCTCCTTCATGGATGGTTACTCTGGATACAACCAGATCTAAATGGCCCCCAAGGGTAAGGAGTCCACCAATTTCAGGGTTCCACATGGTACTTTCTGTTACCAAGTCATGCCCTTAAGCCTAAATAATGCAGTTTCCACCTATCAGCGGGCTATGCATCGCATGTTCAGGACAATACTTAGAACATTTGTGGAATTCTACGTGGAAGATCCAGTGGTAAAACCTCATAAGCTCCATAACTATCTCAAAGACGTTGAGAAAGTGTTCGGATTCCTCTATTATCGCCACTTGAAGATGGACCAATTAAAATGTGCCTTTTGGGTCACCTCCGGAAAATTTATTGTCTTTGTTGTCAGATATAAGGGCATCAAGATCCACCCAGAGAAGGTCAACACCATCATCCAGATGCCTCCCCAGGGCAATATTCAGGAGATTTGAGGTTTTCAAGGACAGTTAGCCTTCATACGCTGATTCATTATGAATATGTCCAGCAAGTGTAAGCCCTTTTCTTAGCTCATGAAGAAAGGCACCACTTATGAATGGGACGGAGAGTGCCTAACAACATTTGAGGAAATAAATAAATATCTGCTCCAGCCTCCAATCTTGATGCCACCTATCTCCAGAAAGCCATTGGTCCTTTATGTGACCACCTGGAACGATCTCTCGGTTCCCTTCTCACCTATAAGAACAATGAAGGGACAGAGAAAAACCTTTACTACCTTAGTCGCATGCTCCTCGATATGGAGACCAGATACACCCCCATCGAAAAGAGCTTCCTTGCACTGGTATTCACAGTACAAAAATTGCGACATTACGTGTAGAATTATGAGGTACAGATAGTGTCCTGAGTAGACCCACTAAAGTATATCCTGAACCGCCCCATGTTTATTGGCCACCTAGCTCAGTGGGCGGTGATTATCCAACAGTTTGATATCAGGTTTGTCCCTCAAAAATCTATTATGGGGAAATAATTGACAGACTTCCTTTCTGCTCATCTGACTCCTTTTGACTAGTCATTAGATCTCAATTTCCCCAATGAGGTGATCCTCTCGGCAGACCATGCCATGTCATATTGGAAGATGCACTTTTATGGTGCTTTACGAAGCCCCACTAGCAAGAGGCTCAATGATCCCAGGCTCAACACCGTAGTCTTGGGTATCGTCTTTATTACACCATAACAAGCCATTATTTCGTACTCATTCCTGTTGTCAGAAGGCTGCACCCACAGTGAGGCAGAGTATCAGGCTCTTATCATTGGCCTCGAGCTAGCCCTCAAGATTGATGTGCCCTATTTCATGTGAAAGGGGATTCCTAACTAGTCATCAAACAGATCAATGGTGACTAAGTTGTCAGGAAGCAGGAGATCGTACCATTGTTGATGCGCACTCTCCAGCTAATGGCCCAATTCCTATATTGGCCAGAAGTTACTCATGTCCCTCGATCTCAGAACATTCAAGCTGATTCCCTAGCCGGCCTAGCTGCATCACTTGTAGAGCCCGAGTAGGATGATCTGATTATTCATGAGGCACATCAGAGAGTCATTGCTTTTGTCACTTCAAATGATGATGAAGACCTGTAGGTGAGCCATATTAATGCCAGAGCCTCTACTTCAGGACCCCCAAATGTAGTGGTTGAAGGGATTATTGACCGGAGATCCCCCTTTGTCGAGTATTTCCAAAATGGTTACCTCCCAGCTGATCGGGCCGAGCGCGATTGAATCTGACGCCACGTGCTGTAGTTTACCCTCCAGAGTGGTCCCAGTCTTGAGAATATCCTCTACAAGGGTAGGTTCAATGGTATTCTCCTCTATTGAATCCAAGGAGTCAAGATTTCTTAAGACATGCAGGAGGTTCATGTCGGTTCCTGCAGTTCCCACCAGACTAGTCTAAATCTATCCCATCAGATCTGATGACTGGGGTACTTTTGGCCCTCCATGTTCCATTACTGCATCAATTTCACCATAAGGTGTCATGTGTGTCAAGTTCAAGAAAACGTTTTGCATCAGCCACCAGAGCCTCTATACATTACCTCGTACTCTTGGCCATTCGTAGTCAAAGGAATGGATGTCGTGTGACCATATCCACCGGTGGCAGCTCGCTGGTGCAGGTTCATCCTGATGGCAACAGATTTCTTCTCCAAGTGGGTGGAGGCAGTTCCACTCAAGGAGTTCAAGGCCCATTCCATCGTTGACTTTGTGAGCTCCAATATCATCTACTGATTTGGAGTCCATCATGTTTTCCTCACCAATAACAAAACCAACTTCTATGAAATTGATTTGAAGAATTTGTACTCCAAGTACAACATCTGTTCTAACCATACCTCCTGCTACCACGCGCAGGAAAATGGACAGTTCAAGGCATTCAACAAAACCCTCTCTAACATTTTTTAGAAAATGGGTTTTTAGAACCAGAAGAGTTAGTCCGACAATCTCCCCAACACCCTCTGGGCTTATCAGACGACGGATCTTAATTCCACCCAGGTGACTCCATATTTCCTAGTATACGGAACCAAGGCTATCATGCCTATCGAGATTTAGTTGCCTTAATTAAGAAAAGTAGTCTATGACCAGTGGGCTCCAAATAAGGTAGCTAAAATATGCCTGGATGAGTTGGAAGCACTCAATGATAATAGGGTTTCTGCCCTGTACAACCTAGAAAGACACCAGAACAAGATGGCTATAGCTTTCAACAAGAATGTTCATCTCCTCTCCTTCTTGCAAGGCGGCTTGGTATTGGCCCTCTAGACACTAATGATACCTGGCAAGAAACTGCCCATGTTGGAGCCCAAACGCGAAGGTCCTTACATAATTCACAGGGTTTACCCCAATGGTTCATACTCACTGGTGACCATGGATGGTGAGTATATAACTCCTACCACCAATTCCAAGTTCCTCAAGCAATACTTTACTTGACTTGGAGGTTCCTACTTGACCAAAAACTGTATGGTACTACCTGAACTTAAACTGGACAGTACCGCACAACCCTAAACTACATGGGGATCTCGCACGACCCTAAACTGCATGATGGCCCTGCATGACCCTAAACTTCCTGGTCATGCATGACCCTAAACTGTCAGGTCCTGCATGACCGTAAAATGCTTCGTCCCGCACGACGTTAAACTATTCATCATCCCACATGAATTTAAACTATTCATCATCCTAGAATACGTTAAACTGTATGGCTCTTCTATAAATACTTAAGACTTGATTCCCATCTTTATGGGATACATAGGAACGCTCAGACGCTCGGCCCTAAGTCTAGCCCACAGACTCTTCTATTCGACTACCCCCTGAGTATAGTTCTCTTAGAGGGTCCCTGCATTGTATAGTGTAAGATTCTTTAGCCCCACTCATGTCAGGATTACGGAGGCCACACCATGTGCCCCTCCCCATTCTTATACCCTCCCACATCCTCACCGTACGACGTTAAACTACATGGCTTTGAAGAACTACATATGGCTTGATTCCCATCCTTATGGGATACATAGGAACGTTTGGACATTTTGTCTATTGGTCTAGCCCCAAACTCTAGAATCTCTCCTCAGGTCAAGACATATGGTGTGGTGTAGGATTTTTCCTCAATTCACATCGAGTTCATCATAACATCACCATGTGTTCCACTCCCCAGAGACTTCCGCCTCTTTCACCGTCCTACTTGATATTGAAATGCACAGGCACACTTTGGACATGATGTTAAACTGTATGTTGGACATGACATTCTGTCCATGGCCCAGCCTCAGGTCCCTCAACCTTTCTGGGCCCCTATCCATGGTCTCACATAGGATGGTACAGTGTGGTGTGAGATTATGTCCTCATTCACATCGGGTTACTCACCGTGTCATACACATCCCTTGTTGAGATACCTTTCCCCTATCCTCATCCTTACCGGATGATGTTAAACTGCACGACACCCCCAGAACTATGTGTGGCTTGATTCCCATCCTCATGAGATACGTAGGACCACCAGAACATTTAAAATTCGGGTCCAACCCCATCTATTAAAAACCTCCCTACCATGTTGGCCCCCTTGTCCCACGCTCTTCCATGAGAGGGATATACGGTGTGGTATTGGATTATGTCCTCATTCACATTGAGTTTGTAACAACCACACTATGTACCTCTTTATCCTAAGAGTTCTCTGTCTCTTTGTTCTATAACCATCTTTTCAAATTGGTTTCTCTCAATTTGATACCCTAGAACCTCTATGGTGGTTCACCAATGTGCCCAAGAGTACTCTGGTTTAGCGCCCGGAGTGTCAGATTCTACATGGACATGCTTTCACCAATTTTTTAGGCTTCGTGTTCCTCTTCATTTGGGATTCCATTACCTTTAACTCCCGAAGGGACCCCCAAATGTCATGGATGCTAGGACTAAGGGCTCTCCTACCGTTATGGGCTAATGTCCTCGAGGGTTTTAGACAAAAAATCGATACAATTCCCGTGTTGTGAATATGGTCAACGGTCAACGCTCATTTGTTTGTCCCCATTTCTGGCTAACGTGATATGGATACTGTGTTTCGAACACAGTCAATAGTTATCCTCCATAATCATTCCAACCCCTTTAATCCTTGAATTTTGGTTACATAGTTTACATTATTTTCCACCCCATCGTGTCCAAATTGAATTTCGACACTTCTAGAACTATCCCTCAGTGCACAGTTTCACATTAGGAGGACAATATACATGGTAAATGAATCATTTGGGGCTCCACACTGACTTCCCTTTGGAATGCATTCTAGGTATTACAAAATCCTATTCTTCCCTTGTTTCTTACACTGAGTTTGACTCACATGGGAATAGGGATTGGGTTGGGGCCCACATTTACATGAAAGGATTACACTCCTCTATGGTCCGAGATCTAAGACCATAAACTAAGATCTCTTTTAGAACTATGTACATCTTTATTCATGTTCCCATGGGAAATGTAGGAATGCCTAGACATCTTATTTATGGGTACAACTCAATTTCCACTAATTTATCTCTTCTATTCTGCCTTCAGGGCATTAACTATTATGGGATTACGTGGTGTGGTATGGGGTTACGTCCTCATTCATGTCGGGTTTGCGTTAGCCGCACCACGTATGCACCTTTCTAGGAGTTATCCCCCCCTAATTCCTGTCCCACATGACATTAAACAGTATGTTGTCCTGCATGATGTTAAAAGTAACCTTCAAGAACTAAATGTGGATTGATTCCCATCCTCATGGGATACATAGGAACACCCAAACATCTCGTCTTTGGGTCCAGCCCAATAGGGGGCTAGCCTCTCGTGTCCCATACCCTTTTACCTTTTCAGGACCCTTGGCATGAGGTTTCCTCCTCGGAATCGTGTGCAGTATGATGTGGACCCCATCCTTATTCACGTCAGGTATGCTTTATCACGTTTTGCACATTCCCTCTAGAACATCATCTTTCCCGCATATGTCCAAGACATATGACTTTAAACTATATTTCCTAGTCCCACATGACTTTAAACTATTGTTTCTATATTGCACGATGTTAAAATGCATGGTTGGCCCCATCACATGACCCTAAACTGTGACATTATCATCCTGGACAAACGACGAAAAACGGCACTGCATCGTGATATCCTCACTCGAGGGGGCATCATTTTTGGTATCGGTCACACACCATGCCATTTGTCAACGCCTCATATGGTTTGATTACTGTGGTGATGCATGTAATTCATATCCTTGGTCCATCTCTTCAAAAAAACACATTCATCCTAAAGGAAAAACAGGATCTATCAAATGCCACTTCTTTTGGTGCAAGGGCCAGACCCGCACGACCTCATCATCCCTGGCACTGGTACATTACCATTCCACTCCAAGAACTATGTACGGCTTGATTTATATCCTCATGGGATATGTAGGAACGCTCGTGCACTTTCCCTCGGTCCCATCCTAACTTTCATTTTCGTTCCCTCAACCTAAAACCTCCCCCAAGGAACACATAGTGATCTAGACTCCATGCCCTCATTCATGCCAGGTTTCATAATTACCACACCATGTGTCTTCTATGTTCCCTAACATCCTTGGTACAAGTTCTATGACTATAAATTAAGATCACTCTGTGTCCTTACCTCAAGATGTTAAACTGCATGACATTTCCTAGAACTATGTATGGCTTGATTCTCATCCTTATGAGATACATAGGACCGCCCAGACACATTGTCTCTGATTCCATCCCCAGGAATCTAAAATCATGTCCCCTCTTTCAGCCCCTTGGACCGAATTAATTTGGGAACATGTGGTGTGGTGAGTACCTCTTAGATTCTCGTTCGCGTCAGGTTTTTAAATAGCCGCACCATGTGCTTCCCATATCTTTTTACAGCGTGGTCCAAGTACTATGACCCAAAACTAAGATCTTCCTATGGGAACTGCACGTCACGTTTGGCTATTTCGCCACCCTGCACACAGTCCATTCAATCAATCACCCTTAATGGTTCACCCTAGGAACTTAAGTTGAAAGTGTGTGATCCCATGACCCATTTCTTTGGAAAGGGACTTGACTCCCTCAATATGATATGTCTTATAGTCATATTCAGATTCATTTCGACAAAGATCCCGAAGCATGGAATTTTCATGGGGACATTCCCCTTGTTTCATGTCTAAGCTTCGTGAGCCCATCATTTGGATCCTCATCCTCTTCCATGTCTAAAGGGAACCCCTTTGCAGTCTGGTCTCATGCCACACTGGCTTACCTACCATCCTAAGACAACATCCCTAAAGATCTCAAACTGCATTTGCGACAGGTCTTATGTTTCGAACACAATCAACATTTGACACTCATTTGTTTGTCCCCATTTCAGACTAATAGGATATGGATACTGTGTTTCAAATATGGTCAATAGCTATCCCCTATCGTCACGCCACCATCATTGTGTCCCAGATATCAAGCATCATGATTCACATATTTCCACTCCTTTATGTTCAAGTGTAATTCCAACATACTCGACTATACCCTTACATGCATCTAGGTACATTGTATAGGCGGGTCAGCATTAGTGGGATGTCATTCACATAGTGTCCCATCATCCCTAACATGTGCCTTCTTATCCTTGGAAATTCCCATCACTACTTCTTGTTTCCCACATTGAGCACGACTCACATGGGCTTATCAGTTCTGGTAGGATGTGTACTAGTGCACCCATGCCACACATACCTTTCCTCGTCCTACATGACGTGAAATTGTGCACTTAGAACTACATATGTATTGATTCCCATCCTCATGGGGTACGTAGAAATGGCTGACCACTTAGCTTTAGGCCCAGCCTAAATTTCACTTTTGGTCCCTTGACCTAAACAGTTTCCTTCGGGGATATGTGGTGTGATCCAGAATCCAAGTCCTCATTCATGTTGAGTTTATATCTATCGTACCACAAAATCCCTGGGATCTTCCCTTTCACTCCATGTCCTAGCAGATGATGTTAAACTACACGAGTCCATATGTCCTCAATGCATGACACTAAACTATGGTTCTACCCTGAACAAGTTCATGATTCCCTATGTTAAACATGGGATGCATCAATTTCCTCTCAGGAGAGGATTCTCCCTACCAGTGTTGGTCTCTGACCACACTGTTCCCCAAGAACTACGTTTGTCTTGATTCTTATCTTTATGTGATACATAATGATGTCCATGAATTTCACCTTGGGCTCTACCCCATGGTCATTAACCCTCTTCACCCCTCGACACTGATCATGTTCTACTCTCTATGACCTTAAACTAGGAGCTTGTAGTCCATGTAGCATGACGTTAAACTGTTAACCATGGTCCAAGTAGTATGACCTTTAAATTGTAACGCCCTGATAGTTTATGAGAAGTATATTTTTTTTGTCTTATGTTATATGCAACATCAAAGGAATCTTTCACTACACACAACAGTAGCTTGGCTTGCATTATACGTAAGAGCAACCTTCCTCGATAGCTTGTGTTGTACGCAATACTGAGTTTCGCTAAACAACGATTTGTTATTAAAATATTATATTAACTAGCCCTTATAAATAGTAATACCCACTTTTTGAAATTTTATAAATTTTATCTTTCAAAATGGACTTCATTTTTGGATTCGGAATATCGAAATTAGCCTTGGGTGAAATTTTGGTATTTTTCTAAAAACTTTCAATTTTTGATGAATAGTAAAAACACTGAGTTATTGGTTAAAACCAAATTTTAATTTAAATAATCAGTTGTTTTATTTAAATTTATTTTAGGTCAAAATAGATACATAATACTTATATAAGTTCAATTTAATTCATTGGAGTCATTTTATAATAATTTTAGATATATAAAAAATTTATTTAACTTTTCACCGTCTTTTACCCACCTCCTAGGAGCATTTGCAATTGTATATAAAACTTAATTTTACCACTTCTATGAGTTGAATTTCGAAAGATCGAGAGACACAGTTAATATCAAGGAGTAAAATGTGGTTCAATAAGATAAAAATAATTTTTGGTGAATAGTAACATTTTACTTTTATTTCCCACGGTTAAAAGTAAATAGGGTAATTAAGGGTCAAATGATATTATTATTACCCTAACACATTTTTTAATTCTATTGGATAAGTGTAATTTGACCAAAAACAACCTTAGGAATACAATATTACCCTTTAGGTCCACTTGGATTATATTAGGACACTTATTATTATTTTATTTAAAGAAGAGTTAAAATCAAAGTTTAATAACTAAAATATTATTAATATAGGGTTATACATAAGATAAATTCGACTATAAATATTACATATAAATATAAAAAGATTTCCTACATAACGGTATTTTATTTATAATTTTTAGACATTAAATAATTTAATTTATTTATGAAATAATGATGATGCAGTAATTACCTTATTAATGAAATATTAACATAATTTATGTTATAAATACTCAAATAAATGTAATTTGAGACTTTTTATGAATTCAACTAATTTTATAGGTTAATATGACATGTTATTATTTATTTAATTAACTTTTTTTGAACTAATCATGCTGTTATGATTTTCAAAAAAATCAATTACCAAATAGTTTTAAAATTGACATAAAATAGTTTTTAAAACAAATATTATATTATTAATTATTATTATATTCCTAAAAATATAAGGTTAGGAAAAATGACTTAGATAAGGTTATATATATTAATAATGAACCACTTGAGGTTCGTTTGGCTTGTTATAGTAAGTTTATTAACCATATAGTGTAAGAAAATAGGAAGACATGGTAAAAGTTAAATTATTTAACTTAGAGTTAAATCTAAATGATATGGTTAAAATAGTAACCTAAACTTGTCTAAAACCTATTATTTGAGACTATTTTGATCCATACCGACCTTGTCTTCGAAATAAATCAATTTTAATCTATTAAAAACAGAATATGACTTTATTATAAAATAATATTTTATGTTTTTTCTAAGGTTCCCCTCTCCTCCCTTATAAAAGGGCACCTCCTCCCTCTCCTCCTCACACAATTTTGAGCCTTAAAGCTCAGAAAAAACCTGCCCATTTCCCTTATAAACTTCCCTAGAAACATACTATAGGTCCTGGTCTTCTTCAAAGACCAATTTTAGTGCCCTGAGAGGAGTTTTCAAAGAGGCGTGTCGAAGAAGAGGTAATATCCGTTACAGATTCATTCAAATTTATTTCTTCTTCTACTTCCTCATATTTATTTGTTTCATTATGAAGTAATAACATCAGTATCAATCATATACTGATATGTTATTATAAATATTAAACAACCCTATTTCACCTTCTATCCATCCTACGGAAAATGAAATCACCGCGCGTGCGTACATACGGAATATCGTCCCCACGCCATGGTGTAATCTATTTTCCACCACCACATTACTTGGATGGGTATAATGGTGTAAATAATAACTATATATGATTATTGTAAAGTGATATTTATTCTTAAATATTATACATACACTTCAATACAATTCCACGATTATGGGAACGATATCATCGCTCGTGCGTACGTACGACCTACCGTCTCCACGATGTGATGCAACTCGTTCTACATGATATTCATTGAATAATGATTATATAAATGAATTGAATGAATAAATATGATATATATTACCATTCTTTAAATGAGTTATATATAAATTAAAACGAATAATAGGAATTTATTCGACAAAACATGCATAAGAACATAAAGCAATGAACACCTGAATAACAAGTAGCAATGAAATATTACTTATAAGAAGATAAGAATATGACCATATATGATATCATAACAATGAATATGATTCTGTAATAAGTCAATGACATTATTTAAATCCTTATACAAGAGGTTCGGATACGTATGAAGAAAATCGGACCTAAAGTAAGGGAAAATCTTGCAATCTCATTTTTATCCAAGATTGTTTATACTTCAGAATTTACTGGGGAATATTTATCATCAAAATCTATGTTTCCTAAATATGTAATATTATTTCTATCCTCCTAAAAAATTTTAAATCCAATTTTACCAATTTTTGAGTTTTTAGTAAAATATATGAAATGAATATTTTTTCATTTTTAGTATGAGGTACTTTTTGACTTTTCTGGCCAAAGTATGAGAAGAATGTTTTTTTAACTTATACGGCATTAATGTATTTTTATGATTTCATAGAACATTATTTCCATGAAGCTTCCTTTAAATGTTATCAATTTTATTTTTAATCAACTTATTTTAGTTTAAAATAGTATTCCATGTTAATAAAGGAAAAATGTTTTTGAATTAGAAAGGATATTTTCCTCGAGAATGGAGTTCAATCATTTTATCAAAATTATTTTCCATATAAGATAATATAGGTTTCTGTTTCTATCTCTATTTTTACATTGATTTGATTATGTTATGATGGAATTATTTTTATGATGTCCTTTTATCTTATATGGATTATGGTATGATGGCATGATGTTTAAGAATCTCATTTTTATTACATGGGTTATGCTATGATGTATGATTTATGATATTATGCACACATAATAATGGTATAATTATGGGATGGGTGGGACCTATATCTCCCTCCAATGCATTGGGTAAAGATTTATATCTCATGGGATAGATATGGCTAGAATGGAAGGTTAATCTGATTCAGTGATACAGGACTAAAATGAGGAGTGAACTCGGTTCAGAAATGGACTTTGTCCGCTAGGACAATCTTGGAAAAAAGTCTTGATTATTAAGAAATGATCCTCTATGATTATGTATGTATGAAAAAAAGTTTCATGTTTCATGTTATGATTATTGGGATTACATTTCACTACCAATTTTTATCTCATGTTATGATATTATGATCTCTTTTGCAGGTTAAGATTTTCAAAATGTTATGTTCTTATGAATATGATATGATTGATATTTCCTTTGTTTACCCTTACTGAGAATTTGAGATCACCCTTTTATATGTTTTCTTTTCACCTAGTCAGGAAGAAGGGTATTAAGTAAGATATTCCAAAAGGGACTCTAGATATGATAAAATAAAAGGGAGACAATGTCGATGATTTATGAACCAATTGTTTATGTTTCCCAGTTTCTAAAGACATTATACCTATATGGTCCTTTCATGGTTTTGTTATATGTTGTAATAAGTGTGCTTAAAGTTTGAAGTAATAACAATGTATGTAATGTATGGGTCGTTATAGTTGGTATCAGAGGAAATGTATAGTCAACCATTGGAAACTAGGATGTGAAATACTTAGTAAGAACCCTAAGGATATGTCTAAGCATAGAACACAATATTAGTGTTTTAGAAATGGCCATGAAGAACCTATGATAAGACCAAAAGTGTGAAATTTTATTCTTGGTTATGTGGTTTTATTATTATGATTAGTGTTTCTCACACTATGCTTCTTGGTTTTAGTCAATGGATTGAACCCGAAGGAACAATGTTAATGCGGAATGCGATGGGCAATGAAATGATTGTCCCCCTGAGAAACCAAACGTTATGGGAGCTGGAATGCAAAATCTTGTAGCCATGATCACACAACTTTCTCAAGTTATGAATCATGCAGGACTTCCAAATGAGCAAAGGAAGGAGAAACATTCTGTTGAATCCTTCATGAGGCAGTGTCCACCCTCATTAAGTGGGTCTACTGATCCATTAGTGGATTAACAATGGATCAGTACCACTAAAAAGATATTTTCAGTTTTACAATGTTCTGAACATGATAAAGTCATCTTAGTAGGATATCGTTTGGAAGGTGAATCTGATCAATGGTGTAATCTTATCAAGAATACAAGGCCCCAAGATGGAATTGAATCTATGGAATGGGACGAGTTCAAGAACTTTCTTTTCAATAAGTACTTCCCTCGTATTTTTCGAACAAAGATAGAGAAGGAGTTTCTTAAACTAAAGCAAAAGGATGATGAATCTGTTGGTACCTACGAAGAAAATTTTACAAGACTTGCAAGGTATGCTTCCAGAATTATTATCCAACCTGAGAGTAAAATCGATCGATTCTTTAGTGGATTAAAACCAAGTCTTAGAAGGGCGTTAGCCATAAAGGACTTCAATAGATACGAGGAAATTGTTCAATGTGATCTCAAGGTTTAGATGTATATTGGAGTAACCCATCAATCATAGGGGTTTGATAAGAAGAGGAAAATGGAATTCAAAGGAAAATATAAAGACCACACTAAAAAGAAGATGAGTTTTCCCTTATGCTCAAGGTGTGGAAAGAAACATGGATGGAATTATCTTAAAGGTACAAGTAAATGTTTTATATGTGGAAAACAAGTTCATCGGGTAGTTGAATGTCGAAATAATGGGGAGAATATTTCTAATGATGCGAACAAAGAAAGGGATGCACAGAATTCACCTCCAACACTTCAATGTTTCAAGTGCAAGGAAATGGTGAATTATGCCAATCAATTCCCTAATCCAAGGGTTGTTGTAGATGATCGACATCAAAAAACTCTTAAGTCCAAATACAAATGAAATTCCCATAAAATTTCTATCGGTGATGTGGAGTATGATAACGAAGTGGTGAAAGGTACACTTACCATTCACTATAAAGTATAAAATGTTTTATTTGATTCTAGATCCACCCACTCTTTTATTTCTGAAGAATTTTCTAAGGGTATCACCATATTACCTCAGCAGTTAGATGATGAGTTAGCTGTGACAACCCCTAATGGAACAACAGTCGCATCAAAAGTTTACAATTCTTCTCCGATTGAAGTTTGTGGGAAAGTGCTTCCTACAAATCTTGTGATCCTTCCAATAGTGTAATTTTATATGATTCTTGGAATGGATTGGCTTTCTTTATACGGAGCTCATATAAATTTCCAAAGAAGGGAAATCACAGTTAATATTCCTGGTCAATCTTCTATCAACTATCGATGCAAGGATGAATATAACCTTCCAATGGAAATTTATTCCATATTATGGGTCTTGATTCCAATAAATGAAAGTTATTTATCTCAAATGGTTGGAGAGAAACACAAGATTAATAATACACCAATTGTACGGGAGTTTGATGATGTATTTCCAGAGGAATTTCCTGGTCTTCCACCGAATTGTGAAGTTGAGTTTTCAATAGAACTCAAACAGGGTGTTATACCCATTTTAAATACACCTTATAGAATGGCCTCAATTGAGTTGTAGGAATTGAAGAAGCAACTCCAAGAGAATCTTGATAAGGGATTCATACGCCCTAGGGAATCACCTTGGGGAGAACCTGTTCTCTTTGTGAAGAAAAAAGATAGATCAATGAGACATTGCATTGATTATCGAGAACTTAACAAGAGTAGGGGAGGGATGAGCCCGTAAGGGGCACATCGTCGTGCAGATAGGGTTTTTCTCTCACTGCCTTCCCTCTTCCTGGAACGGCTCGATCTCTCATCCCTGGTTCGGTGGTTTGTAGAGGGATTTCCTTGCTGTTGTGGCCTTGTGTTGGCTTGACTATCGCGCACTGGTTTCTGTATCTGCGACACGGTGTTGAATCTGCGCCCGAGTTCCAGCCCCAGCGGTTCGTGATTTTCTCTTCATCCATAGATTGGGGCGTTTGGATGTTGTCCGTTGTTTATGTGGATCTACCGATGGAGGAGATGAGATTTTTCATTGTTTTTGAGCTGATGTGAAGGTTGTCGACCAATGATGGATCTCGGTCGCCCATGCCCTAGTTCTGGGATCCTCTGCAGAAGCTTCGCAAAGGACTCAGAAGGTGGGGTTTCGTAGGTGGTGGTGCTCCCTGTGTGGTATGGATTTTCCCTCACTGATTACCTTCTTGGTTTTATGGTTCCGCACAAGACCGCTTAAGAAATGGTTTTGAATCTCCCTTCCATCTCGTATTTTGTCAAGATGATGTTTGAATGTTTTGATGTCTTGGTTGTTTGCGATTTTCAAAGGCACTGTGATGCCACTTCTTCTCAATCGTTTTTTGTGACTTTTGGTTCCTACTGTGAGGTGATGAATATGGTTGTGGCGATGACATGGATGGCTCTGTTTGTGATCTTCGTGGAGGGTTTATGGTTATGTGTGATGTTTTTGGTTTTGTGGACAGATGAACATTTGATCTGAAGCTTCGGGTTATGGTTGAGTTTATCAGCGGCGTTGCTGTGTGTGTTGGTTCTAGTGCTGCCTTGTCGGCCCGGTGTTCAGTCTCACCGGCCGTCTCGTCAGAGTGATGATATGATAGTGATGATTGATGGATGGGTGCACGGCTCAAGGAGGGTGTACGTCACAGCTGGCATATGATAGGTTGTTTGATTTTGAATTTTGTAATGATTTTGGAAGGTGATGATGTTTTGAATTTTGGTCGCCAATCCGGCCACCTCATGATTTGTAATGGGTATCGGACACCCATAAACCGGTTTTCAGAAAATGAAAAAAATGATTGCAGGAGAAATTAACAAGATCACTATCAAGAACAAATATATTCTCCCATGCATTGATGACTTATTTGACCAACCACGCGGAGCTCAATACTTTTCCAAGATTGATCTTTGTTCAGGATATCATCAATTAAAGGGTCAAAAAGGAGGATATACCAAAGACGACTTTCTATACAAGGTATAGACACTATGAATTTATACTGATTCCATTTGGTCTTACTAATGCCCCTTCTATCTTCACGGATCTAATGAATAGAGTCTTTAGAAACTATCTTGATCAGTTTGTGGTAGTCTTTATAGATGATATTCTTGTCTATTCAATGAGAAAAGAAGAACATAAATATCACTTGAGAATTGTACTAAAGACCCTAAGAAAGGAGAGGATTTATGAAAAAATTTCCATGTGTGAATTTTGGCATCAAAAAGTTTCATTTTTGGGTCACAAAATCTCAAAATAGGGGATATATATGGATCCAGAAAAAATAGAGGTTATCAAAAGATGGTCGAGACCAACAACAGTAACTGAGATCCGAAGTTTTCTTGGTCTTGCTGGATATTATCGATGTTTTGTGAAAGATTTTTCATGTTTATCTAATCCACTCACCAAGTTGACTTGAAAATCAATTAAGTTTGTTTGGATGGAGGAGTGTCAAGATAATTTCAAAGTGTTAAAAAGAAGTTTATCCAGTGCACCTATGCTCACACTTCCTTGATGTGGAGAAAGTTTTGTGATCTACATTGATGTATCCAAGAAGGGATTAGGGTGTGTTCTCCTGAAAAATGATATGGTGATAGCCTATGCCTCACAACAGTTGAATATCCATGAGCAAAATTACCCAACTCATGATTTGGAATTAGCCACGGTAATATTTGCATTAAAAATATGGAGGCATTATCTTTATGGTGAAAGGTGTGATATTTATACTGATCATAAAAGTTTGAAGTTTATTTTCACACAAAAGGAGTTGAATATGAACCAAAGAAGATGGTTGGAGCTGATTAAGGATTATGAATGCTCAATTCATTACCACCATAGGAAAGCAAACAAGGTGGCAGACACATTAAGTCATTAAGACTGTGCTAGATTATCCATGAGGAGGATCACAAAAGATCCAATATTTATGGATTTACAAAGGATGGATCTTGGAATTATAATAGAAGGGGAAAAATATTATCTTTCTAAAATTAATGTTCAACCATCAATAAATGTGAATATTAAAGAGGCAGAGAAAGAATATGTAGAGTTACAAAATAAGGTGAGAAATTTTCCTGAATTCCACATTGATTGTGATGAAATAATAAGGTTTAGGAAGCGGGTTTGTGTTCCTGCCATCCAAGAATTAAAGAAGTAAATATTGGATGATGCTCATAGTTCTTCATTCTCTATTCACCCTAGAAGCACGAAGATGTATAGGGACCTGAAACAGTACTTATGGTGGGATGGCATGAAAAGAGATGTTGGTAAATATGTCTCTCGATGCTTGGTTTGTCAGCAATTTGAAGCTGAGAGACAGAATTCTAAGGGGATGTTACAACCATTACCCATACCCGAATGGAAATGGGAAAACATCACTATGGACTTTGTCATCGGGCATCCTAAAACATCCAAAGGCAATAATGCTATCTGGGTTATAGTTTATCGTCTTACGAAGTTCGCACACTTCATTGCTATTAGAGAATATTTTTCTCTTGATCAGATTTCCAGGATATATGTAAAGGAAGTGGTAAAATTTCATGAAGTACCAATTTCCATTATATCTGATCGGGATCCGAGGTTTACATTAAATTTTAGGTGGAGTCTTCAGTATAATTTAGACATAGAGTTGAGCTCCAGCAATGCTTATCATCCTCAGACAGATGGTCAGTCTGAGAGAACAATTCAAACTCTAGAAGATATGTTAAGAGCTTGCTCTATGGATTCCAAAGGTGGTTGGGATCAACACCTACCTTTGGTGGAATTTTATTATAATAATAGCTTTAACTCCAGTATTCAGATGGCTCCTTATGAAGCTCTCTATGGAATGAAATTCAGGACTCCAACTTTTTGGGATGAAGTTGGGGAAAGAAAACTATTAGGACCTGATCTTGTTGATGAGATAGTAGAAAAGGTCAGATCTATTCAACAAAATATAAGAGCATCTCAGAGTCAACAGAAAAGTAATGTTGACAACCGAAGAAAAGACCTAGAGTTTGAAGTGGGTGATAAAGTGTACTTTTGAATATCTCTGTGGAAGAGAGTAATGAGATTTGGAAAGAAGGGAAACCTGAGCCCTAGGTATATCGGTCCTTTCGAAATACTAGATCATGTTGGGAAGGTATCTTACCGATTGGCACATCCACTAAATATCTCTCAATTTCATGATGTGTTCCATGTATCTCTCCTGAGAAAGTACATACCTAATCCTTCACATGTAATAAGCTCAGAAGTTGTACCACTGGAGTAAGATCTTTCTTATGAAGAACAGCCGATAGAGATTCTGGATCGTAGCGAAAAAGTTCTATGGAAGAAGACCACTCTCTTGGTGAAAGTAATATGGAGGAACCACCAATTATAATAAGCTACATGGGAGCATGAGGATATGACGAGGGAGAGGTATCCTCATCTATTTGTTAGGATGTGACGAATTTCGAGGGCGATATTCATTTTAAGGGGGGTAAAATGAAACACCCTGATAGTTTATGAGAAGTATATATTTTTTATGTCTTATGTTATACGCAACATCAAAGGAATCTTTCACTACATACAACACTAGATTGTCTTTCGTTATACGCAAGATCAACCTTCCTCGATAGCTTGCGTTGTACGCAATACCGAGTTTCTCTAAACAACGATATGTTATTAAAATATTATATTAACTAGCAGTTATGAATATTAATACCCACTTTTTAAAATTTTATAAATTTTATCCTTCAAAATGGACTTCATTTTTGGATTCAGAATATCAAAATTAGCCTAGGGTGAAATTTTGGTATTTTTCTGAAAACATTCAATTTTTGATGAATAGTGAAAATACTGAGTTATTGGTTAAAACCGGCTTTTTATTTAAATAATCATTTATTTTATTTAAATTTATTTTAGGTCTAAATAGATACATAATACTTATATAAGTTAAATTTAATTCATTGGAGTCATTTTATAATAATTTTAGAGATATAAAGATTTTATTGAACTTTTCACCGTCTTTTACCCACCTCCTAGAAGCATTTGCAATTGTACAAAAAACATAATTTTACCGCTTCTGTGAGTTGAATTTTGAAAATCCGAGAGACACAATTAATATCAAAGAGTAAAATTTGGTTCAATAATATTAAAATAATTTTTTTTGAATAGTAACTTTTTACTTTTATTTACAACGGTTAAAAGTAAATAGGGTAATTAAGGGTAAAAATGATATTATTATTACCATAACACGTGTCCTAATTCTATTGGATAGGTGTAATTAGACCAAAAACAACCTTAGGAATAAAATATTACCCTTTAGGTCCACTTGGATTAAATTTGGACACTTATTATTATTTTATTTAAAGAAGAGTTAAAAGAGTAAAAATCAAAGTTTAATAACTAAAACATTTTTAATATAGGGTTATACATAAGATAAATTTGACTATAAATATTCCTTAGAAATATAAAATGATTTAATAAATAATGGAATTTTATTTATTATTTTTAGACATTAAATAATTTAATTTATTTATCACACAATGATAATGCAATAATTACCTTATAAATGAAATATTAACATAATTTATTTTATAAATACCCAAATAAATTTAATTTTAGACTTTTTATGAATTCCAATAATTTTATAGGATAATATGACAAGTTAGTATTGATTTAATTAACTTTTTTAGAACTAATCATGCTGTAATGATTTTCACAAAAATCAATTACCAAATAGTTTCAAAATTGACATAAAATAGTATTTAAAACAAATATTATATTATTAATTGTTATTCTATTCTTAAAAATCTAAGGTTCGGAAAAATGACTTATATAAGGTTATATATATTAATAATGAACCACTTGTGGTTCGTTTGTCTTGTTATAGTAAGTTTATTAACCATATAGTGTGAAAAAAATAAGACATGGTAAAAGTTAAATTATTAAACTTAGAGTTAAATCTAAATTATAAGGTTACAATAGTAACCTAAACTTGTCTAACACCTATTGGTTGAGATTATTTTGACCCATACCAACCCTATCTTCGAAATAAATCAATTTGGATCTATGAAAAAACGAATATGACTTTATTATAAAATAATATTTTAAGTTTTTCCTAAGGTGCCCCTCTCCTCCCTTAGAAAAGGGCACCTCCTCTCTCTCCTCCTCACACAATTTTGAGCATTAAATATCGGCCAAACCCTACCCATTTCCCTTTTCAACTTCCCTAGAAACATACTAGAGGTCATAGTCTTCTTCAAAGACCAATTTAATTCCCTAAGAGGAGGTTTCAAAGAGGCTTGTCGAAGAAGAGGTAATATCCGCTACCAGTTATTTCAAATTTATTTCTTCTTCTACTTCCTCTTATTTAGTTGTTTCATTATGAAGTAATAACATCAGTATCACTCATATAGTGATATGTTATTATAAAGATGAAACAACCCTATTTAACCTTCTATCCATCTTACGGAAAATGAAATCACCGCACGTGCGTACGTACGGAATACCGTCTCCACGCCATGGTGTAATCTGTTTTCCACCACCAACTTACTTGGATAGGTATAATGGTGTAAAGAATAACTATATATGATTATTGTTAAGTGATATTTATTCGGAAATAGTATATATTCACTTGAATACAATTCCATGATCATGGAAATGATATCATCGCTCGTGCGTACGTACGACCTACCGCCTCCACGATGTGATGTGACTCGTTCTACATGATCTTCATTGAATATTGATTATATAAATGAATTTAATGAATAAATATGATATATATTACACTAATACCATTCTGTAAATGAGGTATCTATAACCTAAAAAGAAGAATAATAATTTATTTGACAAAACATGCATAAGAACATAAAGCAATGAACACCCGAATAACAAATAGAAATAAAATATTACTAATAAGAAGATAATAATATGACCATATATGATATCATAACAATGAATATGATTCTTTAATAAGTCAATGAAACTATTTAAATCATTATACTGGAGGTTCAGATATGTACGAAGCAAATCAGACCTAAGGTAATGGAAAATCTCACAATCTCATTTTTATCCGAGATTGTTTATACTTCAGAATTTACTAGGGAATATTTATCATCCAAATCCATGTTTCCTCAATATGTAAAATTATTTCTATCCTCCTACAATTGTTTAAATCCAATTTTACCAATTGGTGAGTTTTTAGTAAAAGATATGAAAGGAATCTTTTGTCATTTTTAGTACGAGGTACATTTTGACTTTTCTGGCCAAAGTATGAGAATAATGTTTTTTTAACTTATACGGCATGAATGGATATTTATGATTTCATAGAACATAATTTCAATGAATCTTCCTTTACAAGTTTTCAATTTTATTTTTAATCAACTTCTTTTAGTTTAAAATAGTATGACATTTTACGAAAGGAAAAAAATTTGAAGTAGAAAGGATATTTTCCTCAAGAATGTTGTTCAAGCGTTTTGTCAAAATTATTTGTCATCTAAGATAATATAGGGTTCTGTTTCTATCCCTATTTTTACATTTATTTTATTATGTTATTATGGATTCATTCTTATGATGTCCATTTATCTTATATGGATTATGTTATAATGGCATGATGTTTAAGAATCCCATTTTTATTACATGGGTTATGCTATGATGTATGATTTATGATATTGTGGAACACATAAGAATGGTATCATTATGAGATGGGTGGGACCTATATCTCCCTCCATTGAATTGGGTAAAGATTTATATCTCATGATATAGACATGTTTGGAATGGAAGGTTAATCTGGTTCAATAATACAGGACTAAAACGAGGAGTGAACTCGGTTCAGAAATGGACTTTCTCCACTATGATGGTCTTGGAAATGAGTCTTGACTACTGAGAAATGATTCTATATGATTATGTGTGTATGCCACAAGTTTTCATGTTTCATGTTATGATTATTGGGATTACATTTCACTACCATGATTTATCCCATGTTATGATATTATGATCTCTTTTGCAGGTTAAGATTTCCAAAATGTTATGTTCTTATAAATATGACATGATTGATATTTCCTTTGTTTGCCCTTACTAAGCATTTGAGCTCACACTTTTGCATGTTTTCTTTTCCCCAGGTCTAGAAGAAGGGTATTAAGTAATATATGCCAAAAGATACTCTAGATATGATAAAATAAAAGGGAGACAGTGTAGATGATTTATGAACCAGTTGTTTATGTTTCCCAGTTTCTAAAGACACTATACCTATATGGTCCTTTCATGGTATTTTTATATGTTGTAATAAGTGTGCATAAATTTTGAATTAATAACAATATATGTAATGTATGGGTCGTTATAGTTGGTATCAGAGGAAAGTTATAGTCAACCTTTGGAAGCTAGGATGTGAAATCCTTAGTAAGAACCCTAAGGATATGTCTAAGCATAGAACACAATATTAGTGTTTTAGAAATGGCCATGAAAAACCTATGATAAGACCAAAAGTGTGAAATTTTATTCTTGATTATTTGTTTTTCCAATTATTATTAGTGTTTCTCATACTCTGCTTCTTGGTTTTAGTCAATGGATGGAACCCGAAGGAACCATGTTAATAAAGAATGCGATGGTGTTTCCCTCGGAATTCGGGGATGACCGCCTTGATGGGAGGTTCAAAAATTCTGATCGGTTTCTAACGGGGTTTTTCATAGAACCAGAAACATCAAATGATTCCATATCCATTTGGACCTACTTTCCAAAGTTATGCATTCATTAGTTCGTGGACTGATGAGGCTTAGGAATTTTCATTGGTAGAGAGGATGGGAGGTCGGACTCATCACACCTTTTTTAGGGGAATTATTGTCTACTCTGGGACTCTCTTTATAGATTTAAGTTATGTTCGTGAATCCTTATTACATTACCAAGTATAAAATGGTCTTTCCTTTAGATTCGAAAATCAATGATTAAATATGTAGGAAATTTAGAGAATGTTTTATATGTATTCGAGGTTCTTCATCAATAGAGAATCATCTGTATTTATTTGAGATTCTTGGTCAATGGTATCCTTCGACACATTTATATAGAAGTCTCTTGGTCATTATAATGACCATGCTGGTTTTAAATCCACTCAGTGGGGCACTTGAAGTTTATTTTCATTCAGAATGACATGGATTATTTCAGAGTTGGGATCGATCCTGTAGATGGGCTACCTATGTATCCTTTGTTTAGAAAAGGAATCAGAACCCACGTAGTTCGAGTAAGGGAGTATGATGTTTATGATTGATGGCTTAAAAAAGGATGTCATAATTACTTTTTACACTCTAAGCTCACGTGAGTCATGCTCGGTGTGAGAAAAAAAGAGGTATTGGTAAAAATTAGACAATTTTTCCATGAAAGATGAAATCATAAGAAATAATGTGGGGCTTATGTATGTATGACTACCCAGATAAATGAAGATTAGGATTTACTTCAGGGAAGAAATCCAGGAACAGGGTCCATAAAGGAATATGTGCTTCATGGATATTTGAATACTCTAACTTGGGGCTTACTCTTGAAAAGGATGCCCAAATTAGGATAGGACTTATGATTGGGTTTTACTCCTGAGAAGGAATCCCGGATCAAAGGTAAATTAGGACCGGTTAAGAGGAATTAAGACTGGGGATTACTCCTGAAAAGGAGTTCCAGGTTAAGAGACTTGAAAAATTAAGGTACTTGGGTCTTACTCCTGAAGAGGATGCCCATATTTATGACTGGGGTTTACTCCTAATAAATGGATGCCCAGGTGAACAGGGTCCATAAAAGTTATATGTGTTTTATGGAGATTTATACTCTTAATTTGGGATTTACCCCTGAAGAGGGTACCCATAATTAAGGAGGGAAATTTGAATTATGATTGGGGCTTGCTCCTGAGGAGGAGGCTGAAATTTGAGAACTTGGGATGGGGCTTACTCTTGAGGAGGAGGCCTAGGTTAATAAGGATTTGGGGCTTACTCCTGAGAAGGATTCCTAGATTAGGGTTCTATGATATTTAAAGGATGAGGTTGAATGAATGGAATATCTAACCTTAGTGAAAAGATGTGTAAATCACTAGGTTTTGAGAAATGTTTCACGAAATTCCTTTCAAATAAGGAAGTCAATCAAGAAGAAATGCCATAAATGGCTTAGAAGAGTGTCTTGAAGACAGAATTTTGAAAAGGAGAGGTGGAATGGAATAAGAGGGATGAAATAGGCAAGAATAGAACCCAAAAAGGTAAGGGCGCGCAAGTCCTAAGAGTCGCGCAAGTACTACGTGGGCGCGCAAGTCTGGTCGCACAGGTATACTTGCGCGACACATGGGTACTTGCGCTATTGTTAGCCAGCGGGGTATACTTCAGCGATCCTTTGATCAATGCCTTTAGAATCATCTTGAGGTTCTTCCAGAAGGGAGGCGCGCAAGTTCTATTGAAGGAGTAAGGCAGTGCGCAAGTGTGGTCATTTCTCTTAAGGGATGGCCACTCAGGCGCACAAGTGTTGATAATTTTCAATACTTAGGCCTTCCTCCTCCTCTTTAGATCTTCCGTTCTAGGTAATAAATTACCTTATAAGTGTTTCATAATCTTTGAGAAGAGACTAGTGCGCCGGGAGCTCAAATCTGACTTTCTGGAAAAAAAACCTCTCAAATGGGGGGCCCACAGGGTCTATTTATAGGCTGAAGAAGACCTAGGTGGTTATCCTTTATGGAGCGCAAGTCACTTGCGTGACCACTAGTCATCACGCAGGTGTACTTGCATGAAAGTGATAGAACTTGCGCTGCACATGTGCTTTTGATCCCTTGTTCATGCCTTTGTCGATTTTTGATGTTTTCTTTAAAGGATGAATCAATTTGTGCTAAGTCATTTCCCTTTCCATTCTTTTAGAAAATGTGACGAAAATGAGCATCAACAAAAGTCCCCCCTCAGAGTTGGATCCAAAAGAAATGCGGATTTGACTCTGAGGAAAAGAAGAAAACCAAAGGAAAGTCGGTACGCAAGTCTGGGCGCGCAAATGAGCTTCGGGCACACAAGGTCTGGCGCGCATGGGTACAACATTTAGTCACCTAGGGTATGGCGCGCAGGGTTCTAGCCGCATCTATAAATAGAGGTCCTCACTTCCGTTCAAATCATCCGGATTTACGAATTTCAAACCTTCGAGCTCTCACCGCGTAGGTTGATCTGTTTTCCAGTGTTTCCATGATGTCGCGCTGTTGTCAAGGGATCTGGACTTGCGCGGTGACACTTGCATGCCAAATACTTGTGCGACACATCCATAGTTGAATTCCATGTTTAGACTTACGCGCCTTAATGCCTTAGCCATTTTTTCGAAATTCTTTCACAAATTTTATGAAAAATCAACTTTCTTAAAAGTTAATTTATTCAACTTTTGTGCAGAATCAATGTCTCTTAGACCTGGAATAGTGGATGAACTGGCTAGCAAGCAGATTGATGATATTATGAACATCACTGGCCACGATTACTATGATATATGTGATAGCACTCTCCCATATTTGGCTAAGTACTTGAAGAAATATCATCTTAATTTCCCACAGAGAATCTACTTGTCCCTATATGGTCATGGTCATCTGCAAGGAGTCAATGTTCCAGATGCAAAGAACTATATGCCTGAAATGAAGTTGCACTGCTACTCCTCTATTTTGGTTATGTTGTGCATTAAGAGAAACAAAAATGGTGTGAACATTCAAATTCTCCTTCCATGCCATTTCCTTGCAGATATGAAAATGGAAAACCCATGGGCTGAAATGTTTTCTGCTACCGGTTGGTGGAGAGAAGACAAACATGGAATTAGAGCAATATCTGAAAAGAGTACTCTCTCCAAATGGATCTTTACTTCCAATGCTTCATTCTCAAATCCATGTATCCATCTTCCAAGTCTTTTGGACAGAAATAGAGTCACTGTTTGATCAGCAGAAAATTTTCTCAAACCGCACTCAAGAACATCCTTTTACAATTGTTCCAAGAAGATCTGGTATCACTGCATCTCTTATTGTATCCAGTTGAATGAATGAATTCCAGGTGGTTGCTGATGAATCTCGGGATGTCGTAAGTCAAATGAAGAGTTATGTTGAATGCCTCTTGTAATTCTTGAAAAAGAGAAGAGACTCCACACTGTGGATGTCCTTCTAACTCTTGTGCATCAATGAAAAACACTTTCACCTTCACTCAATTTTACCTGCATTTTCTTTTTCTACATGCTTTAGATTTTACCTAAGAAAATGGGCCTAGTAAGAATAGTTTTATTTTTACTAGGATTAATGTAAATAAACCCACAAACTTTGAATCTTTAATTGCTCAGTATTACCTAAATCATACAAAATATATGTTTAGTGAGTAGGAACTTGACTTTTATTCAGATCTCCCTTGTATTTAGTGGGCAGTTTAATGTCATGCACATCGGACATAAAAAGGCTAATGTTTAAGGTCGAAATAGATTTGACCAAGTGAATTAGAATTGACTCAATTTCTTGACAATTCATCTGAAATCATAGTACCATACTCAAGTATGAGGGAAAAATATGTAAACTATGACTTAATAATATTTGAATTTGAGGAATGATATGAAAAAGAGCTAAAATGAATTAGAAGAAGTAGTTCCCAAGAATGAAGTTACCATTATTTAACAAACCCGTTAGGGGGTTGAATTATACAGGGCCACCTAAGGGCATTGGATGTATAGTTAAATAAAATAGTATCTTTTGGCTAACAAGTCTGTTATGTAGACTATTTATGCAAGGCCACCTATGGGCACGTGCTGCATAGTCAGGAAAAAGAACTCTCCGAAATTTACTTTCCTAGTGCTAAAAGCCAGTGAAAGTTTATGGAGATTCAAATTTTCCAATGTATAGAGTTTGCTGTATGGAAAGAGGTACTTGAATATAGAGAAGATATTTCCAAACAAGTTTATCAAAGAACTGAATATATATCACTCCTACGAAGGTCTGACCCAAACGTAGGGAATGAGAATATAAACCACAGACTTGAATACTTTTCAGATCATAAAAAAGGATATGGGACAAATATGTTAAGGATGGATGTTTTTGCGGATCCCTACATACAGTCATTTAAGACAAATAAGCACAAAAGAGGCATTCTTCCCAAGAATGAAGTTACCACTATCTGAAAAAACTCGTTAGAGGGTTGAATTATATAGGGCCACCTAATGGCATTGGCTTCATAGTCAAATAATAGTATCTTTTGGCTGACAAATCTGTTATGTAGACCGTTTATGCAAGGCTGCCTATGGGCACGTGCTGCATAGTCAGGAAAAAGAACTCTCAGATGTTTAACAGTTTTGTGACTAGAAGTCAAGAAAAGGGTTATAAAGATCTGAAAATATTTAAGGTTAGGATTATGACACATAAATATGGGTATTTTCCAATGTATACAGAGATACACAGATCAATACTAACCATAATAATGTTGTGGCTGGGTCCGGAATTGAAATGTTGGACTTCACTACGTACCCATAAGGATGAGAATCCAGCCATACGTAGTTCTTAAACTACAGTTTAACGTCGTGTGGGACAAAAAGGATTATAGATATTAGTTTAGCGTCATAGTGCTTATACCATTATAAGAAATACATAGTGTGTGTTTTCATGGGGACTTTTCAGCCAAGGGACTGAAAGTGGAATTTGGGGTTAGGCCCAAAGACTTGGGGCTGGATTTGAGGGACACCCGAATGTTCCTACGTATCTCATAAGGATGGGAATCAAGACCACGTAGTTATAGAAATACCCTCTCTACAAATTTGGTTTGTACATGTGAAGGGTGAAAGGGGACTTTAGTACAGTGATGGTTTAACCCAAGATAAAAGGTTTGGGCATTGCCATGTATACACGTAGTCTTTGAAATGAAACATGATTGAAAATCAATGTAAATAATTATTCCATCTCAAGTGAGGGTATCAAAGAATATTTTAGTTTATTGTTATACTGGACAAAAGTGTTGTATAGTTTAACGTGGTATAACAAGGATGAAAGTGAACCAATGTAAAGATATTGATTCTAGGGGCGGTTTCACGAATCAACATCGTATGAGATAGAGGTGAACTGATGTGAAGAGATTGATTTTGGGCTTGAACCTTGGGAGGTTTCCTACGTACCCAGCCTGGAGGGAAAGGATCAAAGTCCGCGTAGTTCAATTAAAGAATGAATTAATGATCACGTCGTTCTTGGGGACAACGACCTAAAAAAATGATGTTGGGACTTACACATGGTTAGTAGCCCAGAGAGAGTGTTATGGTCGAGGTTTTCTCTAAGCTCACATGATTCATACTCGGTGTGAGAAATAAGAGGTAGCAACAACATTAATGATACACAGTTTAACGTCATGTAGGACGTATGAAGGGACTATTCAGTTTAAAGTTTTGCAGTTAGGAATATTGGTGTTGCACAGTTTAATGTCATGTAGTAGGGACAAAGTACAGTTTAATGTCATGTAAGATGTATCAAGGAATTTCTGAACAGTTTAGCGTCATGTATTTAGAATGATGGGGACAATACAATTTAATGTCATGTTGGACGAAAGGGGGACTGTGCAGTTTAATGTCATGTAGTGAGGACAAAAGTGTACAATATTTAACGTCATGTTGGACGCATTGGGGACTGTTTTCCCTACAGTTTATAGTCATGTTGGACGAATGTGCAAATAGTTTAAGGTCATATGCATGGACCGTGGATGGTTCAGTTTAAGGTCATGCTGGACAGTGGTGTAGTTTAAGGTCATACATGACCTTTTATGATTATTAAGTTTAACGTCTTTCCGGATGTAAGGGACTTTTATACAGTTTAGCGTCATGTAGTTAGGATGTCACAGTTTAACGTCTTGCTGGACGCAAGGGACTTGAAAATAGTTTAGGGTCATATGCATGGACCGTTGATGATGCAGTTTAAGGTTATATAGGACATAGTTGTAGTTTAAGGTCATACTGGACCATTTAGGGAACTTTTTCATAGTTTAACATCGTGTGGGATGAATGTAAAAATAGTTTAAGGTCATATGCATGGACCGTTGATGATGAAGTTTAACGTCTTGCTGGACAGTGGTGCAGTTTAAGGTCATACTAGACCAAGTTGCAGTTTAAGGTCATACTGGACCAAGTTGCAGTTTAAGGTCATACTGGACCAAGTTGTAGTTTAAAGTCATACTGGATCAATTTATATTTTTAGGTCATACTGGACTAAGTTGCAGTTTAAGGTCATACTGGACCAAGTTGCAGTTTAAGGTCATACTGGACCAAGTTGCAGTTTAAGGTCATACTGGACCATGTTACAGTTTAAGGTCATACTGGACCATGTTGCAGTTTAAGGTCATACTAGACCAAGTTGTACTTTAAGGTCATACTGGACCATTTTGGTGATGTATTTTGTGTTTATACAAAATACTTCTTCAAAAATCTGGCATTGGTTGGAGTAGTGATGAGTTCTCCATCCATCGAGATTAATGAATAAGCTCCATTGGAGTAGACCCTGTGTATTGAGTATGGTCCTTCCCATTTTGGATCAATCTTGGGAGGTTTATTTTCTGGTATCATTGGACTTATGAGAACTAATACCAATTCTCCCTGAGTGAATGAACGAAGACGAACTTTTTTGTTAAAAGCTCGTGCAATTTGATTCTGATAGACTTCCATGTGGTGCAAAGTGCACAATCTTTTCTCATCTAACCATTCCAATTCATTCAATCTCTTTTGAGATTGTTCATCTGTAGATGACTGATCACAAATGGATACTCTGAGTGAAGGCAATTGAACTTCAATGGGAAAAATGGCTTCCGTTCCATATACCAGTGAATATGGAGTAGACCGAGTTGCAGTGCGGGTGGTAGTCTGATAAGCCCATAAAGCATGAAAGAGTTTATCAGGCCATGAAAAATTATCTTTATCCACCATCTTTTTCAGTATATTTGAAAGAGACTTGTTAAAGGCTTCTATCTGGCTGTTGGTCACTGCATGATACTGAGATGAATGGTTGGATTTGATGTTGTATTCTTGATACAACTTCTTCACCTCGGATTAACAGAAGTTGGTGCCATTGTCCATAAATATGGTATGAGGGACACCAAATATAGTAATGATGTTAGACTTGATGAAGCTAAAAACACAATTAGAACTGACATCCTTGAGAGGTATTTCATCTGCCCATTTGGAAAAGAAGTCAGTAGTAGTAAGAATTTACTTAAACTGCTTGGTCGTAGCAGAAGGATGAGGTCCCACAATATCTATTCCCCATATGGAAAATTTCCATGAGTATTTAGCTATATGAAACAACTCTAGAGGTTGATCAATGAAGTTGGCCTTTACTTGGCATGAATGAAACTTATTTGTGAAATCGAAAAAATCATGTATCATTGAAGGCCAAAAGTATGCAAGCCTTCAAATATGATCAGAAATTCTATGTCCAGACTGGTTGGCACCACATACTCCTACATGTACTTCTTTCATGATAGCCATTGTCTCTTCACCATCAATGCATCTGAAGAGAACTCCATCAAAACCACGTTTGTAGAGAATTTTATCTAGGTGATCTGGGTTATCATAAAGAGTAAAATTGACCACACTTCACCAGATTTGTTCTTTCTCGGCTCTATCAGGTGGAAGTGTTCCATTTTTAAGGTATTCCCTGATAGGTGACATTCATCCTGTTGTATGACCATACGGTTCAGGAATGGGACTAATTTCATTAATTTCCTCTATTCTGATTCGAACATAACTTGAAATTGCACGATGGTGGGAAATACTGATGGTTGACTCATCCTGATTTAGATCTGCCAGAGTTGTGGCTATATTATCTAGTGCATCAGCTTGAGAATTTTGTGGTCTTGGGACGTAAGAAAATGTCGGTTCTGAAGGGAATTCTTCCATTAACTCTCTGACATAATCATACGAAGGTATTAGTTCTTATTTTCTGATGGCACAATCCCCATTTATTTTTCTGATTACCAGGTCTGAATTACCTTTCACCTTTAAGTGATTCACTTGTGCTTGAAGCGCTAATTCCAATCCTACAATGAGAGCTTGGTATTCTGCTTCATTATTGGTACCATCTTCCCACAATAAGAAGGAAAAATGTAACACTTCCTTTTCTGGAGAAATGAGCACAATTCCTAAACCAACTTTGTTGAATTTAGGATTTTCCATTTTCCTCCCTGTTGGACTTTTGGAAGTACCATCAAAATACATTTCCCATGCTTGAGGACTTTCTTGAACAAAAAAGACTTCCTCATCAGGGAGTTCAATATCTGAAGATGTGTCTTCCACTAAAGGGTGTTCATCCAGGAAGTCAGTCAGATCTTGGCCCTTTATCGCCTTTTGAGACACATACTGAATGTCGAATTGCTGCAGAATAACTACCCACCTTGCCAGACGTCCTGTAAGCATTGGACGATTAAGGATAAATTTGAGCGGGTTATTGCGAGATACCAATTGGACCTCGTGATGTTGTAGGTAGTGTCTCAACTTCTGAACAGCAAAGATTAATTCCAGGCAACACTTCTCAATACTTGAATACCGGGTTTCTTCTTCAAGCATAGTTCGACTGAGATAGTAGAGGTTGTTTTCATTCCTAGCATCATTCTTTTGAGCAAGAAAGTCACCCAATGATCGCTCTAGAGCTGTCACGTAGAGGATAAGTGGTCTTCCTTCAATAGGTGGCATGAGTACCGGTGGAATCAAGAGGTATTTCTTGAGAATATCGAATGCTTCTTGACATTCTTCAGTCCACTGGTAAGTGACTCCCTTCTTCATCAATTTGGTGAAGGGTAAACTTTTTCCTGCCAAATTGGCGATGAAACGCCGAATATAGGCTAAGTGTCCTTGAAGTCCTCTTAATTATTTCAAATTTTGAGGAGGTGACATAACAAGGATTGACATGGTCTTCTCAGGATCAACTTCAATACCATGATGGCATACAACAAAGCTGAGAAATTTTCCTAAGGTTACCCAAAACGCACATTTTATGGGGTTCATCTTCAAATTATGTTGTCAAAGATTACGGAATATGACTTCCAAATCAGCCAAGTGATTAGAACATTGTTTGGATTTAACCACCAAATCGTCTACATAGCATTCAACAAAGTTCCCTAAGAAGGGTTTGAAGATATGATGCATGGCACGTTGATACGTTGCACCTGCATTCTTTAAGCCAAAAGGCATTACCCGGTAGTAAAACACACCCTGGGGCTCTGAAGGCTGTGGATTCCTCATCTTCTGGGGCCATTCAGATCTGATTATATTCGAAATATCCATCCATGAAGTAAAGTGCTTCATAGACAACTGTTTCATTAATTAAAAGTTCTATAATTGGAACTCGTAAATCATCCTTAGGACAATGCCGATTAAGATCTTTGAAATCGATGAAAACTCTAATTTTTCCGTTCTTATTATTTACAGGGACAATATTAGCCAACCACTTGGGATATTGAACTTCTCTGACAAAGTTATATTTGATAATATTATCCACTTCAACCTCAATTTTGGAAGCATAAGTTGGGTGTGTTCTTCTCGCGGCTTGCTCAAATCCTCAATGTTCTTCTGGTAAACCCAAATGATGAGTAGCAACATAAGGATCAAGCCCAGAAATTTCTGTATAGTTCCAAGAAAATATATCTCTATTTTTCTTTAGAAAAGAAATATACATCTCTTTCTCTTCAATAGTCATGGCCGCACTGATTAAAGTGGGGCGTGGATCTTCTTTTGCACCTAGATTTGTTTCTCTGAGTTCATCCATAGTGGTAGAGATACCCTATTCGAATGTTGGAGGAGCATCTCTGAGATCTTCCTCTTCTTCTTCTTCATGTGTTATTTCTTCTGTTTTTACTTGCATAGTAGGTGATAAAGCATAATTTTCATGATCAGAAGAGATGTCACAATTTTCACATCTTGAAGAAGAAGCTTCCATTTCCGACCCGATTGATGATGAAGGGTCTTCTTTGGGTAATAAGGAGGAGATGATGGATTGAGAATCGACATCATTATTCACCTCCGATGATGCTATAACTTCTTCTGGCCTGATTGGAGAAGTATAGACTTGTTGGATTTCAGCAGATGAAATGAAGAGGTCACCATTTGTTCTTTCATCCCTGCTTGGTGGGTTATCAATTTCTCCCATGTTGTCTGGCTCGATTGCCGTAATTGACATTATGGATCTTTCCATAAGAGTACTTTGATTTGGGTCTATCTTGTCAATTTTACTGATAGTCAACACATAATCTGTACTCATATGTGTAAATGGATTTACTGGAATCTTCTCCAAACCATATGGAGCATTAACTTTGGTAAAATTCTTTGTTGTGGATTTCTCCCTTCCCTTCATGTGATAGAATTCCGCCTCAATATATTGAGACTCGCATGTCTTGAATGGGGACTTATCACCATAAAATGTCCCAACTTGACCATCGAAACAATATTTGAGACATTGATGGTATGATGAATGCATAGCCGCATGCTGATGTAGCCAGGGTCTTCCAAGAAAGATGTTGAAGGCTGAGTCTTGATCAATAACCATGAAATCTGAATTGGATACAAGATCTCCAAACTGAGTTCTGAGTGTAACTTTGCCTAGTGGTTCTTGTTCATTTTTATCATATCCTTGTAACATCATGGTAGAAGGAGATAAATCAAATTCTGTGAGGCTCAATCGACGAAGTGTACGAATAGGCATGAGGTTGACTCCTGAACCATTTTCAATTAAATCTCTTCAAACATCTACGCCATTGACCTTGCTAGATAAGTATAAAGGTCTAATATGCCCATGCACAACATCATCTTCATCTTTATCAGTAAAAGATATTACTGCATGGCATTCTACAGGATTATTCTCTATGTGATAGACTTCAGCTGCAGTTATTTCAGTTTCAAACTCCTGAGGAATTGACAAAGCCTCGATGAGTGCTCCCCAAAGATCGTTTGAAAGATTTAGAGCATCCAGAATTGGTAACTTGGCTGGTACTTGGGCCAAGTGTTTCAATACATCATACTTTTGATCCAGAGTTTTGCGTTTCCCAACAGGAATATGTGGTTTAGCAGGTACCTTGGAATCAGATTCTTTGGAAGTTGATGCATCTTGTATCGGGATAGGAGTTGGAAATATCCCTGGTTTTGGAAGATTAGACCAATTATATCCATTTACTTGCTGAGAGGAAGAGGATGGAACCTTCAACCGGTCTTCCAAAATAACTGTGCCAGAACTGAATTTGCTATTGGTAGAAGAACTTTCTTGTTCTTGTTGAGCTCGTCGAAGGGCTCTACCACGAGTTTCTTCTACGTACACAGTTCTAGCAGGGGTAGAATTAGAGTAGTGGATTCTGAAATATCCATGTCTTCCCCTGTATCGTGAGCCTCTGGAACATCCTCTGATTCCCTTGTTTGATATAGGGAATTCAGGCTCATTGAAATTGAAACTAAGACTGACATATGGATCTGTTAATTGAATCATATTAACAGAACCGAAGATTAACTCTTCGTCTAATTAATACTCTTCCTGATTAGCCTGTTTAGGCTGTGCCATTTGGTGGGGCGGTGCCTGTGGATTTGAAGTAGATGGCATGAAGTCTTCCAGAGTCAAAGACAACTTAGGATTTGACACATACCCATCTTCTTCTGACTCTTTTTCTTTCTTTGAATCATGCCGTTTCTTTGAGGACTTTCCCTCTGATGAAGAGGGTTCTTCTGCAACATTCATGGAAGAAGACACAATTTTTTTCTTTAATTGTGTTCACAAAATAGAATGAGTTCAATTGATTGTCTTTCTGACCATATAATCATCATACTTCTGTGCATTTTTGCTTTTGACTTCTTCCCATTCACCTTCCTCCTCTGGAACTGTAGTAGTGACACATGCTACCTGGGATGAAGAGCCTTTCAGTTTGACTTTTCCCGAGTCGACCATCATTTGCAGGAGGTCTTTGAAGACAAAACACTCTTGGATGGGATGCCCCAACATTTGATAAAAGGGGAAATAATTGGGACGGTCGTCAACTACTTCCTTGTTTGTCCTCTTGGGCTTTGGTAGCTAAACCAAATTATTCTCTAGGGATGAAATGAAGTAACTAGGAACTTTTTCATTTCGGAAAGACTATGTTTCGCTCTTCAAATCCTCAAATTTTTTTCATCTTTGATCTCTTTGATCGTCTGGACGAAACAACCTTTGTTGTTGGCGCTCAGGAGGTGGAGACCTTCAAGAAGATGAAGGTTTTGAAGTAGAAATAAGTACAGGTGCTTGTTTAAGCATAAATGTAGCATTTTCTTCTTTACCCATTCTGATTCCTGGAGCTGATGGAATTACACGAGATTTAGCCTTAGCCTGTATAAGGGAATCTTCAATCTGCTGAGTGATTGAAGTAAGGTCTCGAAACCCTCTTGTGTATTTCATAGGGATCAATGGCGTGCGTAATTCATCACGCAGATTTCCCACAGAGATTGGCAATAATTCCTCTTGATGGAGTGCTAAGCTTAGGGAATATATTAATCCCTTCCAGTGAGAAATGAAATCTGAGACCCTTTCATTCTCTCTTTTCTTACAGTTTGTAAGATCAAAAACTGTTGTCTTTGGAAAAGTTGATCTGAACTGAAGAATGAATTTTTGGCGAAGATCCTCCCATTCGGTAATTGATCGGGATTGCAAGCCTGTATACCAGAAAAAGGCTGCAAGGTCCATACGAAGCATCTGAGTTTTACTGCTTCTTGCTGCTCCAGAGTTCCCATCATAGGATCACAAAAAGACAAGTAATGCATCAAATGTTGTTCATTGTCGCCTGATCCATTGAAAATAGGGAATACAGGGTTTCCAAAACTGGATGGAGGAGAGATTGAATCTACCCATTCAGGGTAAAATTTATTTTCTGGTTGAACCTGTGCATGTTTCCCTTCCATAGTTTCTAAACGATCTATTAATGACTCAATAGTAGTTATTAACTTTTGAGAAACATCCGATTGAACTTGGACTTGGGTAGGTGAAATGACTAGAGCTTGGACAGATATGGTGGTTGGTGCTGCAACTGATGGTAGCACTGCCAACTGTTGTTGCACTTGCCCCGTAGGATTAGACCTGTGAGGGTGTACTAATAGAGGAGGATATTGTTTATCCATCTCAGTAGATGCAACAAATTCCCTTGGCTGACTGACTCCAGCACGCTCACGAAGAAGACTACCCTGAAGTAGTTCTGCATTCAACCTCCTTAATTCCTTCATTTCTTCCTCCTGTTGTGCAAACCTTTTCTCTAGTGAGATCGATTGGACTTCTCCAAAGGAAGGATATGTAACCTGATTCTTTCCCCTCCCTTTTTTGGATCCTTTTCAGAGAGGGGGAAGTGGGTTACTCGGAGGATTACCTAGGTTCTGATTAATCCTTTGATTTCATGTACGCATAACTTCTTTATTTGTGTTGGTGCGTACATCTTCTTGAGCAGGAACCTTATCATCTGAGTCCCCTGAGTGAGCCTCATCTAGTGGATCAGCAACAACGACATTGATGACATTGATTGATGCATAACTCATCACATCCCTTCTATCAGCATTTCTGTGATATTATCTTCTTCCATGTCTTTGATGTGATATTGCCTTTTGTTGATTCGATCCCTCAGGAAATTCTTGACGAACCGTAATTTGGAGAGAATCTCCTGATAATTTGGCTCTTCATTCCTCTTGAGGCTTCTTCCCCAATAGAGAAAAGACTGACTTTCTCTGAGGAGGGTATTGATGATTTGCAAAAGTCCCGAGTCCGGTGGACTGGGGTTGTTCCTACTATTTCCGCTCAATTCCTCGAATCCTATTTGTTGATTCCGAGGATTGGTTTAAAAGAGTACTCAGTCTGGAAATCTGGGGTGGCTCCTGACATGCTATGTCTAAGAATTTCTTAAAAGCTCTCCTGATCTTGCAAACCTTAGTCTAGAAATTAGCTGGATGCATTAATATGTATCCACTTTCATCACCTAGTTCAAAAGACCATTGGATAATTTCTGACACTTCTGTCACTTGATGATGTGCTTGCTCCAAACGAGAAGCTTGTTCAACATTCTCGTTTGCTTGATGCAGGAGTAATTCAACAACTTGTTCTCTGTATGCTTGATTTTGAGAGGAACTATTTGAAGTCTATTCTTGGTCAAGCTTTTGATTACACACAAAACCCATTGACTATGGCCGGCCATGGTAAATACCATTGCATGAGACCATTTTCGGCAGGCTTTGCTGACTGGAGAGCACTGTGAAATGCTGTGCTCCATGAACACCCCATCCTCTGACACGAATACCAGATGGGGCATTGGAAATTAACTGATGCAATATTCTTAGTGCGCCAAGGCATGAACGTTGAAGGGCTCTCTGTTTCTTTTCAGCCTTCGGATATCGAGAGACTAATAGAGATGCCAAATCAATATGAAGTTTTAACCCTTCTATTATCTTAAGATGATTTTCATATTCATCATAAGGTAATACTTTCTTTTTCAACTAACAAATAGTTTTCCATATGTTGAGACGAATATCATGAATTCCATCTTCCGTCAACAATTCTGAAATGTCATACTAAGATTCATCCAGAGGCCAAAACATGACTGGCACTTCACCTTTCACCAGTTGTTTTCTCATGTTTAGTATTTCCTCTTTATCATTCAATAAAGATTATTCTACCTGATTTGACAAGAGTTGGTGTTTCCTTGTTGCTTCATTGGATTCAACAATATTGTTAGAGAAATCATTGATCAAACTAGAAGATGTGTGCCTTAGGGGTGTCTCGGAGAATGACCTACACCCTGGGATATCTTCTGATTGAGAAAGTATTTCACCTGCTAGCGATGAAGCATCAGAAATGAATGGTTTCATATTTTCAAGTGCCTCAGGCTTTCTTGGAACTACATTGTCCACTGGAGCATTTTTTGGGCAATGTACATCACTACTGCGGAGAGGACTCTTGCAGTGAAATTCATCATCATGGGGAGGACCATCATAATGGGTTACAACAAAAGATGAAATCTCTTGCTCCTTGGTCTTCTGACCACACATAGGGTTCTTGTGGCTCTCATCTGAAGATGAAACTTCGAGATCAACCGAATTGTCAAGAAGCAAGCCTTCATGAGGAAGTGTCTATTGAAGACCTTCAGAATTAATGTTCCCATTATTGGGAAATGAGGGAGTAGAATCTGGAATTCCAACAGATAAATGTCTGAGGGATTTAGGAACTCCAACATCGAGCAAGGCCTTGTTATAGATTGGCTCTTGATCTCCTAACTATGTTGGGCGGGTATTTTTCTTAGACGCCTTCTTACTCGCTTTGAAAACCACTTTTTGATGAAAGTGGCTACTCTGAGTAGGTGTATGTGCCTGATCAGGAAAGATGTCCAGGTTAGGCTGACGATCTCCACTCAAATCAGGTGTATGTGCCTGACTTGGTTGTCCGTATGATATGGGGGATTATGCACCACATCCCTCTTGGACTGGAACGGATGTGTGTCTGTTCCAGAGTGAACTGTTGATGTGTCACTCCACTGGTAGGGATAGATTTATGTGTCTTTCCCTGAGATGCTGTTGAAGCGGTTATAATATCCTAGAAAGCATCCAGAATATGAGCAGGGATTTGCTTCTACTCTTTCACCATTGATAGAATATGCTTGGTGACTTCATGATGTTATTAATATTTTCATGACTTATTATATTCCCCATTTACTGATTTTATATGAAATGTGCATAATTTGTGTGAAATATTAATGTTTTAATATTAAGTATAATTTTTGAGCATTTTTAGAAGTAGTCCAATTGAGTCAGTTTAATGTTTTAATTACAACTGTCACTATACTGATCCAAATTGTGTGGTTCCTATTTTGTTGGATTCTCCATTCAATATAAAACATTTCATTAGAAGGAACCATGATCCAATTCTGCCATTTGAAGGGTCATATGGTCCTCGAAAACAAGACCAAAGAATCTGTGAACAAACTGGACCAGCCTTGAAGATTGATTTACTGGTCTCCATAAAGAAGTCTAAAAACATTAACTCTCCACCAAAATTCGGGGGACACTACATTTCATCTTGGATAAAACTTTCATGGCCCAAATCCAAGTACAAGGGTCCCAAATGAAGCTTTGAAGTCCAGCCCACCATTCTGTCCGATAATTAAAATCAGTATACTATTCATGACATATCTCATGATGTAAGCATCAAATCGAGCTGAGATTTTTTAGTGTGAAATAATATATATAGGTGGCAGACTTTGTTGAAGAAGTCATTTGAATTTGAAGGCATATCCCGGTTCCAAAATCCATTCACATTTTGGCCATCGAAAAAGCATGGATAGAAATGGACAGTTTACCTTTGTTTAATAAAACCGCCATAACGTTGGCTACACTTTTCCAAATGCCTCCAAATTTTTACAGTAGTCGGAAAACTTTATTATCTACAACGTTGAAGAAGGAGATATTTGGAGATTCGGCTGTCTGTATAGCCAAATTGGTGATGCAAGTGGAGGGACAGATTGGGAATGCAAACAGTCCACTCCTTGGGCTATAAATACTCTCCCCTTCTCTCCTTGAGAGGGGTTGGCATTTCAGAAGAGAGTAGATCATATTATCACGACCAAATCTTTTAAAAAGGCTTGGGAGGACCTTCCATACTCAATTTCTCACTTGAGAGACCTTTCCTCCTCTTTTTGTTTTCACTTACTTTTGTGTTCTTCATTTTTGTAATCTTGTAATTCTCTTTCTTTGTAATTCTGTTTAAATGCAAGTTACTTCTTAAATATCTCTTATTCTTATCCACCGTCTGTAGTTTAATATTTATGTTATTAAAATAGTTTAAATTCAGTTCAATCCCCTTCCCTTCTTTTTCTTCCTCATTCAATCAAAAATCCGTTTTTAATTATCATCATCGTTCGTGTGTGTGTGTCAACGTACCACTCTTTTCAAATCCCTTTATTTTTCATCTATTATTAATTTATCATCATAATTATTTTAACCAGAATATTAAACATCAAAATGGCTGAGTAAATCTCTCATTGGGGTGAGTTATAATTCGGGGATGTTAAGTGATTGAGAGTTTTGCTCGATGAGTATTCTTTAAATTAATATTGTGTATGTTAGACTTAATATGTCATGGATTAATGATATGTTTTGTTTAACGAGTGGTTTCCATGGATTATTGGAACCATAAATACACTACCATAAATAAGTTTTGATTGAGATTAGAACCCTAAGTTAAGTTAAGTCTTGGATTAAGGCCTTCGCACTTAGGAATTCCAATCAACGTCAACTTATAAAATGGGTGTTAATTTAATGCAATACAAAGTAAGGCTCAAGGATATCACATGCTTAACTCCCCAATGATGAACTCACCCCAATATTTATCAATTTGGTAAATCAAACATCATCCATAAATCATTTCAATTAAGCTCTGCAAACAAACCCCCCAAATCAAAATACAATCAACTAAAAACAAATGACTATTACAAAGTATCATCGCCGAGGATTCGACCCGAGTGTTGCTATACACATTTGCAGAGCACCGGAATTTTGACCGGTCGATAGGAGACAATCGGCCGTGCGTTTCAAATGGTGACGTTGCCGGGGATGGTGCTTTAAGTAGTCATTAGTTTCTGGTTATTGTCAAGAAAACACAAAATAAAACAAATTTTTTAAAAAAAATTAAAAAAAAACACAAAGAAAAACTCGTCTTCCTCTTTCTTCCAAAATCTCTCTGAATTCCCCGTAGCCTTCCAAACAATCCATCAGATTTGTTTGACCCTGAAATTGAGCGAACACTTCACCAACTTAGGAGGAACATAAGAGATACTCAAATAATTCAAGAACCAGTCCTCATCCAACCAGTTGAAATTGAAATGGCCAATCCTAGGGAACAAACCCTAAAAGAACTCGATGCCCCTGATATGAATTACCAACCTCTTGGTATTCAATATCCAAACATTGAAGCTGACTTCGAACTCAAATCGGGTTTGATTCATCTTCTCCCTCATTTTCAAAGGCTAGCCGGTGAGGATCCACATCTTCACCTTAAAGAGTTCCAAGTAGTATGTTCTACCATGAAGCCTCAAGGGGTTTCTGAAGAACAAATCAAACTCCGAGCATTCCCTTTTTCCCTAGCTGACACTGCTATGTCATGGCTCTACTACCTACCTCCTGGTTCCATAACCACATGGAATGACATGAAGCGGCTTTTCTTAGATAAATTCTTTCCTACTTCTCGTACCGCTTCCATCCGAAAGGAAATAAGTGGTATCCGTCAATCCCCAAATGAATCACTCCATGAGTACTCGGAGAGGTTCAAAAAGCTTGTGGCAACCTGCCCACACCATCAAATCCCTAACCACCTCTTGATCCAATACTTCTATGAGGGGTTATTGGCTATGGAGAGAACCCTCATTGATGCCTCAAGTGGTGGTGCTCTTGTTGATAAAACTCCTGCAGCTGCACGAGAACTCATAAGCAACATGGCTGCAAACACGCAACAATTACATACTCGAGCACATGCTCAAGTCAAACAAGCCCAAGATAATCAATCCATAGATCCTAACAAGATGACTGAGTGGATGAGTGAACTTATAGGTCTTATGCGTCAACTAGCGGTGGCTACCAAAGCCCCAACCTCATCTTCTCCACAGTCACTATTCCCTGGACCTATCAAGAATTGTGGAATCTGCAACTCTCCATCTCATCCAATAGACACATGTCCACAACTTCAAGAGGATCCATCTGATTCATCTAGTCCAATGGAGCTCAATGCGGCATATGCTCAGCGGAACTTCAACCCTCAACAATCAGGTTAGTTTTTTAGAAACTTCAACCAACCCCACTCTGAGCCCTTCTCTTCTACCTTTAACCCACCTCTGAGGTACGGTAATCTCATTTCTCATCCTCCTCAATTACCTCATCAAAACCCAAACCAATTCCAATATGGTCAAGGTGGTGGTAACTTCCATCAACTTTATCCTTTTGTTCCTCAACCTCAAAGGAACAATACTCCTCCTGGATTCCACTATCCGAATGAGCCTTCCCAATTCCCAAACCAATACAATCGATTTCCCAAGAACCAAAATCAAGGCAATCCCAACCAGGGACAAGCCTCTTCTTCCAAGAAACAATTGGAAAGTGCAGTGGATGATCTTGCCTCCTTCACCCCTTATAGCCTTAAAAACATTAAAACTCAAATAGGTCAACTTGCATCCAACCTGAGCCAGCAACAACAATCAAATTCTTCCCAACTCCCAGCTCAACCATTACCCAACCCCAAGGGTAATGTAAGTCCAATTGCACTTAGATCAGGAAAGCAACTTGCTATGCCTCAAGATAAATCCTCAAACCCTCCTTTGAATGTTGACCTAGAAAATGAAAAGAAATAGAAAATTGAAAAGGAATCTGAATCCATTCCATCACCTCCTTCCATTCCACTTTGGAATCCAATCCCTTTTCCTCAAGCCGTTTCTAAACCAAGGAAGTCCTTTGAACCTGATCCGGAAATGCTCGACATGTTTAGACGTGTTGAAGTCAACATTCCCCTCTTAGATGCCATAAAAAAAATTACTAAGTATGCCATGTTTCTCAAGGAGCTGTGTACCCACAAGAGGAAACTTAGGACCTTTGAAAATGTTTCCACCCAGCAGTCTATTCCCATAAAGTGAAAAGATCTGGGGACCTTTACAGTCCCATGCCAAATTGGAAGTTCCAACTTTGATGATGCACTCATAGACCTAGGAGCCTAAATTAATGTCATGCCCAAATCCATATTCTCCAACCTTGGTCTAGGTCCCTTGCACCCAACGGGTGTTGTCATTCAGTTAGCCAATCGAAGCACTTCCAGTCCTGAGGGGATAATTGAGGATGTTCTTGTTCGGGTCAATGATCTTATCTTCCCAGCTGATTTCTATGTCCTTGACATGGAAGGTGAGACGACCTCTTCTCGATCTCCCCTAATTCTAGGAATACCATTCCTCATGACTGTGAGAACCAAGATTGCTGTCCATTCAGGCATCTTATCCATGGAATTCGGTGACCAACTGGTCAAGTTCAACATTTTCCAAGCCATGTGATACCCATCTGAGGATCACTCTGCATTCTCAATCCATGATTTTGAGGAAACTTTTAATATTCAATCGAACCCCAATCCACCATGATTTTCATGTTCTAATGATAAAGGATCTTGTGAAATCTGCACCATGATTAACAAAGTCATAAATGGTGAAGTTGATGTGGACCTCTCATTCATAGACTCCATCAATCTAGAGGAACTTGAAAACTCTCTTGAATCCCACATCAACTCTTATCTCTACTGATCCACCTTGAACAGTGTTGAGGAAAATGATCCAAACCCATCTGGAATCCCTTCTCCTACTCCTAACTTGTCTAGCTCTAAAATCAAGGCTGAAACTGATCTAAAACGACTTCCTTCACACCTCAAGTATGCATTCCTTTTCCATGATCCCTCCTACCCTGTCATTATCTCTGCTTCACTTTCTGAAATTGAGGAGTCCCAACTTGTTCAAGTGTTAGAGGAAAACAAAAATTCCTTAGGTTGGACCCTAGAGGATATTCCAGGAATCAACCATTCCCTTTTCATGCATCACATCCATCTAGAGGAATCATCCAAACCAATTAGGCAACCTCAAAGAATACTCAATCCACTCATACTTGAGGTAGTTAGGGAAGAGATTACCAAGATTCTTCAAGCTGGTATTATCTACCCAATTTATGATAGTGAATGGGTTAGTCCAATTCATGTCGTACCTAAGAAGGGTGGGATAACTGTTTTCACAAATGAACATGGGGAGGTAGTCACAACTCGAGTGAAGAACAAATGGCGTGAATGCATCGATTATCGAAAATTGAATGCTGAAACACGAAAAGATCACTACCCTCTTCCATTCCTTGATAAAATTCTAGAATGATTAGCCGGAAAGTCCCACTATTTCTTTTTTGATGGTTAAACTGGCTACTTCCAAATTCCAATCGCACCTCAAGACCAAGAAAAGACCACATTCACTAGCCCCTTTGGAACCTATGCCTATAGGTGAATGCCTTTTGGCCTTTGTAATGCTCCTACAACATTCCAGCGGTGTATGATGAGTATCTTTTCTGAATTCATTGAGAATTGCATGGAGGTCTTCATGGATGACTTTACCATTTATGGCGAGTCATTTGAATCTTGCTTACATTCACTCTCTTTGGTCCTTCAAAAGTGTGTCAAGTGCAACCTTGTGCTGAATTTTGAAAAATGTCACTTCATGGTTTCAAATGGGATTGTTCTAGGGCACATAATTTCTCAAGAGGGTATCCAAGTTGATCTAGCCAAAATTGAGGTGATCCAATCACTTCCTGAACCCAAATCAGTTCGAGACATTCGGTCCTTCCTTGGACATGCCGGTTTCTATTGGCGATTCATTGAAAACTTCAGCAAGATTTCCCTCCCACTCACTCGTTTACTTTAAAATGATGTCACATTCAATTTTGATGAGGCTTGCAAGAGATCCTTCATTGAACTCAAATATTCTCTCACATCTTCTCCAATAATCCAACCCCCAGATTGGTCCTTACCATTTGAATTGATGTGTGATGCTTCTGATAGGTAAATTGGGGTTGTTCTTGGTCAAAGAAGAGAAAAAATTCCTCAAGTCATCTTTTATGCCTCAAAAACATTGGATGAAACTCAATCACACTACATTGTGACTGAAAAAGAACTTTTAGCTGTGGTTTTTGCCTTGGATAAATTCTGGCCCTATCTCTTAGGTGCCAAAATCATCATCTTCATGGACCACTCAGCATTAAAGTTCTTACTTAAGAAAAGTGATTCCAAACCAAGGCTAATAAGATGGATTTTAATTCTCCAAGAGTTTGACCTTGTGATAAAAGATAAACCTGGAAAAGAAAACCCTGTGGCTGACCACCTGAGTAGAATTTCTAATTCTTCTCATTCTGAAATAATTGATCCTGAATTTCCAACTGAACACCTCTCATCTCTCACTCCAAAGTTACCATGGTATGCCCCAATTGTCAATTACATGGTTTTTGGTGTTTTCCCTGAATATTTTTCAAAAGAACAAAAAGAAAATATGAAAAGTGATTCAAAGCATTATTTTTGGGAAGATAATAAACTTTGGAAAACTGGGGCTGACATGGTAATTAGGAGATGTGTTGATGAAACTGAACAATCCTCCATCTTGGAATTCTGCCACTCAATGACTGGAGGTGGCCACTTTGGACCACAAAGGACTTCCCGAAAGGTCCTAGACTCTGGATTATTCTGGCCTTCCCTCTTCAAGGACTCACATGAGTTCTTTCAATCATGTCCCACATGCCAAAAGTTTGGCATAATCTCCAAAAGAAATGAAATGCCCCAAAAACCCTTAATCTTTTGTGAAATCTTCGATGTTTGGTGTATTGATTTCATTGGACCATTTCCCCCTTCCAATGGATTCTCATAAATTCTTCTTGCGGTCGATTATGTTTCAAGGTGGGTTAAGGCCAAACCCACTAGGAAGGATGATGCTCATACTGTTAGTGAGTTCCTAAAGACACACATCTTCCAAAGATTTGGCACACCACGTGCCTTGATCAGTGACTTAAGAACCCATTTTTGTAATAGAACCATGGAATCTCTTCTGAAAAAAATGGGGTTGTACATAAAACTTCAACTACATATCACCCCCAAACAAATGGAATGGCTGAACTTTCTAATAGAGAAGTGAAAAGGGTGCTTGAGATAATTGTAAAACCCACCAGAAAAGACTGGCCTGAAAGACTTGGTGAAGCACTTTGGGCTTATCGAACTGCCTATAAAACACCCATTGGGATGTCTCCATTTAGGCTGGTTTTTGGTAAAGCCTGTCATTTACCAGTTGAAATCCAACATAAGTCATTTTGGGCTGTCAAAACTTATAATTTTGATTGTGAAAAATCTGGTGAAGAAAGATTGTTGCAGTTGACTGAATTGGGGGAGCTTCGACTCGATTCGTATGAGAAATCCATTCTCTACAAAGAAAAGTTAAAGTCACTCCATGACAAGAACATTCTTCGAAAGGTATTTCATGAAGGTGAAAAGGTAATGCTCTTCAATTCTCGATTTCGACTTCACCCAGGTAAGATCAATTCTCGTTGGGATGGACCTTTTATTATTACTAATGTTTACCCATTTGGTGCAGTGCAAGTCCAAGACCCTTCTTCAAAAAGAACATTCACGGTAAATGGACACCGGTTAAAGCATCTCCATTAGAGGCCATTAACTTCAAGTTCCACATCGACTTCCATTGACCCACCACTAGATGGAAACGGCGACCCACCAAATCCAAACCAGGGGCACCTCTTTCCCTTTAACTCTCTCTCTCTCTCAATCTCTCTTCCCTCTCTTCTTCTCTCTATTTCTTCTTCTTCCTCTCTCCCTCTCAATTTTTTTATTACAACATTCTTCCACAACCTTTTTTCTATTTTCTCTTTTGTGTGGATGTGTCATTAAAAATAAAATAATTAAAAAATATTAAAAAAATGAAAATTAAAAAAAAGGGGTGTCATAATTACTCATCATCCAATATTGAAATTCTGCCCAACCATTTTGGGGAGTCAAAAGGCTTGTTTTCAACTCAAATATATTAAATTTTTATCTCAAACTTGGGTAAACAATTTTGTGTCAATAACAAACATTTTGAATGAACAATTTTTGGTGGAAAATGATTCTCCCCTACTGTGAGGAATAACATTAGCCTTCATGCCAAGGTCATCTATGGCCATCTTTTTCATTGTGTGTCTTCACCACTGATTTTGAGTCTTGAGTTTGTGGACCTTTGAGCTGAATTTCCATCTTTTGTGTGCATTAATATGATAGAGGAATTTTTTAAGCCACATGAGAATCAGAATAGCCAAATATCCTCCCGTTACCCTTACATTGATCCTACTTTTGAAAGCCCCTTTGAGCCTATGAAAACCTTTCTTTTGATATCCACATTACAAGCCTAATACCTTGTCCCTCCCAACATCTTCATGGATTTTCATTGTACAATTTATTGAAATTTAAGTGTGGGGGGAATGGACTTCATTTTTGGGCATACTTTCATTTATTTCCAATGTGTCATCATATGCTTTAGGGAAATCATCCATTCAAGTGTGGGGGAGAGGTTGTAATTCTATGAGATTTGGGGTGTATATGTGTAATTTTCATTTGTACAAAAGTCATTGAAAAGTGTTCAAATAAATGAAAAAAAAATTATATTAAAAAAAATGAAAAAAAGGAATGGGTTGTGTCTTGGGTGGGTCAAAAATAATTCATCATCAACCTTTGATCGTGTTATAAATACTAAAATTAGTTCCATGAGAAGATCAAACAAGGGTTGGGAGATGACTGTGAGACTTGTTTCAAGCACAACTTTCGAAAAAAAGAGCAAAAAGAGAAAAAAAAGAACACTTGAATCATATGGTATTGTGTCATTATTGGAAGTCTTCCATGTTGTAAATATTCCATCATCTCACCCTATTCCATTTTCTATCTCCCTCACTTTTCATTCATCACACATTCATGCCCTTGTGAATATGTGTTTCTATTTCCTTTCAAATCAAATTTCAAAAAAAATGTGCATTGATTTTTCCATGTTGGTGTTTTTAACCCCTCTTTTCCTTTGGACATTATATACCTACCGTCCCATAGCCACTAAAAAACCCATTAAAAGACCTCTTGATTCTTTTACACATTAGATTTGGGAATGGAAGCTGAGAGCTCTTACAAACTCTTGATTTTCACTTTTTGTTGGTGAATGAGTGAACCTCCTAAAATACATTTTTATCATCTTGAGAGGAGTAAGTTTTGAGTGCCTACATTTTCCAATTCAAACCTTGAACATGAAAAAATGAATTGTTTCTGATGCATTATTGTGAACCAAATTTGTGATGGAATTCAATATGGATGAGTGAAATAGTCTAAACCTCCCCTGATTGGAGAAAACAAAATTTTAATATCTGTTGGTGAGTAAAAATGATTTTGTCATGTTTTTATATTTGTTGCACATGAGGACATGCACAAAACTAAGTGTGGGTAAGTTTATGTTATTAATATTTTCATGACTTATTATATTCTCCCTTTACTGATTTTATATGAAATGTGCATAATTTGTGTGAAATATTAATGTTTTAATATTGAGTATAATATTTGAGCATTTTTAGAAGTAGTCCAATTGAGTCAGTTCAATGTTTTAATTATAACTGTCTCTATACTGATCCATATTGTGTGGTTCTTGTTTTTTAGGATTCTATTTTCAATATACAACATTTCATTAGAAGAAACCATGATCCAATTCTGCCATTTGAAGGGTCATATGGTCCTCACAAACAAGAACAAAGAATCTGTGAACAAACTGGACCAGCCTTGAAGATTGATTTACTGGGCTCAATACAGAAGTCCAAAAACATTAACTCTCCACCATAATTAGGGGGACACTACATTTCATCTTGGATAAAAATTTTATGGCCCAAATCCAAGTACAAGGGGCCCAAATGAATCTTTGAAGTCCAGCCCACCATTCTGTCCGAGAATTAAAATTAGTATACTATTCATGACATATCTCATGATATAAGCATCCAATCGAGCGGAGGTTTTTCAGTGTGAAAGAGGAGATATAGTTGGCCAAATTTTTTGAATAAGTCATTCAGATTTAAAGGCATCTTCCTATTCCAAAATCCATTCACATTTTGGCCATCGAAAAAGCATGGATAGAAATGGACAGTTTACCTTTGTTTAATAAAACCACCATAACTTTGGCTACACTTGTCCAAATTCCTCCAAATTTTGACATTAGTCGGAGAACGTTATTATATACAACTTTTAAGAAGGATATATTCGGAGATTCGGCTGTCTGAATAGCCAAATTGGAGATGCAAGTGGAGGGACAGATTGGGAATGCAAACAATCCACTCCTTGGGCTATAAATACTCTCCCCTTCTCTCCTTGAGAGGGGTTGGCATTTTAGAAGATATTAGATCATATTGGAACGACCAAAGCTTTTCCAAAGGCTTGGAAGGACCTGCCATACTCAAGTTTTTACTTGAGAGACCTTTCCTCCTCTCTTTGTTTTCACTTACTTTTGTGTTCTTCATTTTTGTAATCTTGTAATTCTCTTTCTTTGTAATTATGTTTTAATGCAAGTTACTTCTTAAATATCTCTTATTCTCATCCACCTTCTGTAGTTTAATATTTATGTTATTAAAATAGTTTAAATTCAATTCAATCCCCTTCCCTTCTTTTGCTTCCTCATTCAATCGAAAATCCGTTTTTAATTATCATCACCGTTCGTGTGTGTGTGTCAACGTACCACTCTTTTCTAATCCCTTTCTTTTTCTTTTATTCTTAATTTATCATCATAATTATTTTAACCAGAATATTAAACATCAAAATGGATGAGTAAATCTCTCATTGGGGTGATTTATAATTCGGGGATGTTAAGTGATTGAGAGTTTTGCTCGATGAGTATTCTTTAAATTAATATTGTGTATGTCAGACTTAATATGTCATGGATTAATGATATGTTTTGTTTAACGAGTGGTTTCCATGGATTATTGGAACCATAAATACACTACCATAAATAAGTTTTGATTGAGATTAGAACCCTAAGTTAAGTTAAGGCTTGGATTAAAGCCTTCACACTTAGGAATTCCAATCAACGTCAACTTATGACATGGGTGTTAATTTAATGCAATACAAAGTAAGGCTCAAGGATATCGCATGCTTAACTCCCCAATGATGAACTGACCCCAATCTTTATCAATTTGGTAAATCAAACATCATCCGTAAATCATTTCAATTAAGATCTGCAAACAAACCCCCCAAATCAAAATACAATCAACTAAAAACAAACGACTATTAAAAAGTATCATCGCTGAGGATTCGACCCGAGTGCTGCTATACACATTAGCAGAGCACCAGATTTTGACCGGTCGATAGGTGAAAATAGGCTGTGCGTTTCAATTCAGCTACCGGAATGGGGATATAGGTCCATTCCGTGCTTGGAGTAGGTGTACGTGCCTACTCGTGTCCTCCTTTTCCTGTCAGTGAATCCTGACAGTACTCAAGTGTGGGGGCAGAGAGTTGAGTCTGCCTCTTGTTTTTCACCGGAGCTTTCCGACTGACTTCTCCGAATGCTACCAAGCAAGACTGTTGGTAGGCTTGACTAAAACTAGCAGGTGTATGTGCCTACTAATTTCACTTAGCTAAACATGGTTAACGAGCCCCATAATATGTAGTCAGACGAGCATGATGACTAGCTGATGATGTATAAACATGTGTATGTTCCTGCCTATAGTACTCCGCCAGAATTGCCTGGCGGGATTGGCGTGATGCTGCCAGAAAGAGTCTGCTGGAAAACAGAATTAAAATGGGTAGGTGTATGTGCCCGCTCGTTTCTTGCCACCAACTTAGGTTGGTGGACTTCTCCGGAGATGGAGGAGATGAGAACCTGCTCACTGTTGACCGAATTCCGCCTCTGGTGGTTCATCTTGCCTGCTCGGGTTCGAGGAACCTGAGCTGAACGCTTGGAGTTGGTACCCTCATCATGTTGAGGGCGCACTGCCGCATGAGTCTGGTAACGATTGTTGGTGGGAGCCCTCGAGAAGGACTTTATGTCCACTTGGATTAAGGCCCTGAGGGACCTGCTCATTCACATCCTCAGAATAAGGGAGCGAATAGTGATTGCGTTCCAGGGATAACGACCCGAAACAGTTGGAGACGGTAGCCAGCACCACCTGCTTCTTGATCACTATTCATCATTGTCCGGATGATCGGTGTGAGTTGTTCACTTGGAGGGCTTGCCGGGCAGCCTCCAGAGTTGGGATGGTACCGTGTTGACGATACTCCTTAACCAAGGCATTTGATACCCAACGTTGAAGACGCTGAGTAGATGATGTCATCCTCAGAGCGGACGACGATCCAGCAGGAGTAGAAGCAGTGGCATTTGCAGCAGCGGTATTCACAAGTGTGAATTTGAGAGCAGCCATTTTATAAATGCATAAGATCTTGGAAAAGAGTGCATATTTGATATAACAGACGTAATCAAGATAAATTCAGCCACTACATCTTTTGGATGAGCAGATATTTCAATTATTGTTTTTGTTGTCCCTCTCATTGAGTTTTAAATAGGGGCCTAAAAAATAGGTAAAACATCATTTTAACTTGGTTAAGGATTCACGTCGGGTTCACCATTTTTTGTTTCCCTTGGAATTCGGGGATGACCGCCTTTATGGGAGGTTCAAACATTCCATTCGATTTCTAACGGGTTTGTTCGTAGAACAGGAAACATCCAATTATTCCATATCCATTTGGACCTTCTTTCCAAAGGTATGCGCTCATTAGTTTGTGGACTGATGAGGCTTAAGAATTTTCATTGGTCGAGAGGATGGGAGGTCAGACTCATCACAACTTTTTGAGGGGAATTATTTTCTAGTCTGGGACTCTCTTTATAGATTTAAGTTATGTTCGTGAATCCTTATTACATTACCAAGTATAAAATGGGATTTCCTTCAGATTTGACAATCAATGATTTAATATGTAGGAAATTTAGAGAATGTTTTATATGTATTCGAGGTTCTTCATCAATAGAGAATCATCTATATTTATTAGAGACTCTTGGTCAATGGTATTCTTTGACACATTTATATAGAAGTCTCTTGGTCATTATAATAACCAGGATGGTTTTAAAGCCACTCAGTGGGGCACTTGAAGTTTATTGACATTCAGAAGGACATGGAATATTTCAGAGTTGGGATCGAACCCGCAGATGGGCTACCTACGTATCCTTTGTTCAGAAAAGGAATCAGAACCCACATAGTTCGAGTAAGGGAGTATGATGTTTATGATTGATGGCTCAAATAAGGATGTCATAATTACTTTTACACTCTAAGCTCAAGTGAGTCATGATCGGTGTGAGAAACAAGAGGTATTGGTAAAAATTAGACAATTGTTCCATGAAAGATGCAATCATAAGAAATAATTTGGGACTTATGTATGTATGACTGCCCGGATAAATGAAGATTAGGATTTACTTCAGGGAAGAAATCCAAGAACAGGGTCCATAAAGGTATATGTGCTTCATGGAGATTTGAATACTCTAACTTGGGGCTTACTCCTCAAAAGGAGGCCCAAATTAGGATAGGACTTATGATTGGGTTTGACTCCTGATAAGGAATCCCGGATGAAAGGTAAATTAGGACTGGTTAAGAGGAATTAAGACTGGGGCTTACTCTTGAAAAGGAGGCCCAGGTTAAGAGACTTGAAAAATTAAGGGACTTGGGGCTTACTCTTGAAGAGGATGCCCATATTTATGACTGGGGTTTACTCCTAAAAAAGGATGCCCTGGTGAACAGGGTCCATAAAAGGTATGTGTGTTTTATGGATATTTATACTCTTAATTTGGGATTTACCCCTGAAAAGGGTACCCAGAATTAAGGAGGGAACTTTGAATTATGATTGGGGCTTACTCCTGAGGAGGAGGCCCAAATTTGAGAACTTGGGCTGGGGATTACTCTTGAGGAGGAGGCCCAGGTTAATGAGGATTTGGGGCTTACTCCTGAGGAGGATTCCCAGTTTAGGGTTCTCTAATCTTTAAAGGATGAGGTTGAATGAATGGAATCTCTAACCTTAGTGACAAGATGTGTAAATCACTAGGTTTTGAGAAATGTTTCATGAAATTATTTTCAAATAAGGAATTAAATCAAGAAGACATGCCATAAATGGCTTAGAAGAGTGTCTTGAAGACTAAATTTTGAAAAGGAGAGGTGGAATGGAATAAGAGGGATGAAATAGGAAAATAATGGAACCCAAAACGGTAAGGGCGTGCAAGTCCTAAGAGTCACGCAAGTACTGTGTGGGCGCGGAAGTCTGTTCGCGCCGGTATACCTGCACGACGCATGGGTACTTGCGCGATTGTTAACCAGCAGGGTATACTTGAGCGATCCTTTGATCAATGCCTTTATAATCATCTTGAGGTTCTTCCATAAGGGAGGCATGCAAGTTCTATTGAAGGAGTAAGGCGGCCCGCAAGTGTGGCCATTTCCCTTAAGGGCTAGCCACTCAGGCGTGCAAGTGTTGATATGTTTCAACACTTAGGCCTTCCTCCTCCTCTTTAGATCTTCTGTTCTAGGTAATAAATTTCCTTAGAAGTGTTTCGGAAGCTTTGAGAAGAGACTAGGGTTCCAGGAGCTCAAATCTGAGTTTCTGAAGAAAAAAAATCCTCTCAAATGGGGGGCCCACAGGGTCTATTTATAGGCTGAAGAAGACCCGGGCGGTTATCCTTTAGGGCGCGCAAGTCACCTGCGCGACCACTAGTCGTCGCGTAGGTGGACGTGCGCGACAGTGATAGAACTTGCGCGGCACATGTGCTTTTGATCCCTTGTTCATGCCTTTGTCGATTTTTTATGTTTTCTTCAAAGGATGAATCAATTTGTGCTAAGTCATTTCTCTTTCCATTCTTTTATACAATGTGACGAAAAGGATCATCAAAATATGGGAAATGAAATGATTGTCCCCCTGAGCAACCAGTGGTCATCTCATCCCAATCAGCGTGGTTGGAAAGCTCAAATGTGGGGAACGCCCTAAAGAACTCATCAGCAGGTTCCACATCTAGTGTTCGATCAGGCACAGCGGGAGCTGGGCTATCTGATCATTCCTCATCATCTGATCCCACCTCAATAATCTCAGGCACAACCACTTTGGTGGTCCCACCAGCGATCGGTAGTGTCGTAGTTTGGTATTTCTGGAAATCCGCCTCCACGATCACCGGAATTCCTCTAGGAAAGATGTCGCTAGAAGCCCCATCCATCCTTACTATGGTGACCCATGCCATTTGAAGAACTGTGCACACAAAAAGGGGGATTAGACTTCATTTGACATAGTCAATGGGTGATAATCATGAATATGGTAGAGGAGACATATAGAGGTCAAATTCCGGGTCTCGTTCATGGGTTGACGTCATTGGGACTCTTAGGTGTGGCCCCCCGTATATGGTCGGAAGGTCTGAAAGCTCTGGAGGATCCACCTTAGAGGTCTTGACCCCGCCAGATATAGTAATCTTCATAGTGGTGGGCGTGGATCCTGAAGGCCCTGCACATACATCCATTGAGGGATGAGAACGAGTTCTGTGTACGAGGTCCTCTTGCACAGTTCTAAAGTTAGTGAGGAGTCCATAATGACTGGGAAGCATACCCTAAAGAAGGGGTTTTGGATTTTACCTCTAGGACCTCTGTGAAATCTTCCAGATCCACGTCTTGATCACTGAATTTTCCCGCCTCCAACAGGCTCCCTCAACCAGCCTGTTGAAGCTCTGTTCTGTCACAGAGTCCAAAGATTGACTAAGGAAAGTACCTCAAGAAAAAAGAGGGAAGAACAACAAGAATTTCACAAAGGCATTAAGGCGCACACGTATACCTACCCGCCAGCCTTGGCCGCACAAGTCACTTGTGTGATAGCCTTGGACGAGCAAGTCACTTGCGCGCCAGTCATGGGCGCAGAGGTCACTTGCATGCCCAAAGTGGTTTTTCCCCCAAAATCAGGTGGCCTATAAATAGCCCCTATGGGCCCCCCATTTTGAGGACGGAATTTTCCAAAACTCAGATTCAAGCTCTGGTCACCCTAGTCTCTGTATGAATTATTCCGAACACTTATAAGGTTATTTTTTTACCAAGAAGGGAAGCTCTAAAGAGGTAGAATAAGGACTAAGTATTAGAACTCATTAATACTTACACTCCTAAGTGTCCAGCCCTTAAGGGAAATAAAGACACTTGTGTGCTGCCTTTCCCTCTCAAGGGAACTTGCGTGCCACCTTTCTGAAAGCCTCTAGGGTTGATACTAAGGGCTTGAGTTCCAAGTCGCCCAAGTATTACCCTATAGGTTATTCGTCGCCTAAGGTGACTCTTGTCACACAATTATACTTGCGTGACCAGGACTTGCGCGCCAGAACAATACTTGTGCGCCTCCTTCCTAGTCACCTCCTTTCCTCAAATCCACCTCTCCTATTAAAGATATATCCTTCAAACCCGTCTTCAAAGCCATTTATGGCATGTTTCCTTTGTTGGTTTTTTTATCTGAAAGGAATTCATTGAGAACCTCCCCCAAAAACCTCCTGACATACAAGCCTTATGTCATCACGGTTAGGGGTTTCTAATATAACCTCATCCTTTGAGATGAGAGGATCTTTTGATTTGGGCCTCCTTCTCAGGAGTAAGCTCCAAGTTACAAGTCTCGTTAACTTGGGACTCATTCTCATGAGTAAGACCCAAGTTAAAAGTCTCCCTAACCTGGGCCTCCTTCTCAAGAGTAAGCCCCAGGTTACAAGTCTCCTTAACCTAGGCCTCCTTCTCAAGAGTAAGCCCCAAGTTACAATTCTCCTTAACATGGGACTCCTTCTCAAGAGTAAGCCCTAATCATAATTTCCTTTAACATGGGGCCTCCTTCTCAATAGTTAGCCCCAATCTTAATTTCTTTTGATTTGGGCTTCCTTATTAGGAATAAAACCCAATCTTAAATCCCTCATAATTTGGGTTTCCTTTCTAGGATTAAGTACCAGGTTAAAACCCCAAATCTCCATAAAGTAAAAACACCTTTATGGACCCTGATCTTAGGCTTCTTTCCTAAAATTCTTTGTCTTCAATTACTTGGGCGGTCATACATATGTAAGCCCCACATCATTTCTTATTATTGCATATTTCGTGGAACAATCATCATGTTTTACTTATACCTCTGGTTTCTCACACTGAGCATGACTCACATGATCTTAGAGTGTAAAAGTAATTATGACATCTCTCTTTGAGCCATTAATCATACATAAACCTCATACTTATTCACTCAAAGTATGTGGGTTTTTATTCCTTTTCTAACAAGGATATATAGGTAGCCCATCTGCGGGTACGATCCCAACTCTAAAATAATCCTATCTTTCTGAATGACAATAAACATCAAGTTCCCCACTAAGTGGATTTAAAACCAGTATGGTCATCATAATGACCAAATGAGTTCTATATAATGTATGGAAGGATACAATTGACTAAAAATAACTAATTCATATAGATGATTATCTATTGATGAAGAACCTAAAATATATATAAAAGAATATCTAAATATCCTAAATATCAATCATTGATTTCAAGATCTAAAGGAAAACTCATTTTCATGCTTGGTAAATTACTAAGGATTCACGAACATAAATCAAATCTATAAGAGAGTCCCGAAGTAGACAATAATTCCCCCCAAAAAGGTGTGATAAGTCTGACCTCCTATCCTCTCAACCAATGAAAATTCTTAAGCCTCATCAGTCCACAACTAATGGGAACCTACCTTTGGAAAGTATGTATAAATGGACATAGAATCATTGGATGTTTCTGGTTATAAGAATAAACCCGTTATAAACTGATTGGAAAGTTTGAACCTTAAACAAACAAGGTCATCCCCATTTCCAGAAGAAACAAAAATGGTGAACCCAATGTGGATCCTTAACCAAGTTAAATGATGTTTTACTTATTTGATAGGCCCTTATTTAACTTAACGTGAGGGCCAACAAAGAAATCAATAACATATGTGCTCATCCAAAATATGTAGTCTAGAAAAACTTATCTTGATTATGTTTGTTATATCATACATGTACTCTTTTCAAAGATCTCTTTGTATTACAGAAATGGCTTCTTTAAAGTTAACACCTATGAATGCCTTAGCCACTACTCCTGCTGGATCCTCGTCTGCTCTGAGGATGACATCACCTACTCAGCGTCTTCAACACTAGGTCTCAAATGCATTGGTTAAGGAATACCATCAACATGGTACCATTCGGACTCTGGAGGCCGCTCGACAAGCCCTCCAAGTTAACAACTCACCCTGGTTGTCTAGACAGCAACGAACAGTGGTCAAGAAGTAGGTGGTGCCAACCACTGTCTCCAACCATTTCAGGTCGTTATCCCCAGAACACAATCACCATTCTCTCCAATATTATGGGTAGGTGAATGAGAAGGTAACTCAAGGCCTTAATTCAAGAATACATGAGTCCTTCCAAAGGGCTCCCATCAACAATCACCTCCAGCCTCATGCGGTAATGCACCCCCAACATGATGAGGGTATCGCCTTTGGGGGTTTGGCTCAGGTTCATCAGACCCGAGCACGCAAGACGAACCCTCGGAGGTGAAATCCGGTGAACAGGGAGCAGGTTCTTACTTCGTCCCCCTCCGAAGAAGTCCATCAAGCCAACATGATGGAAAAAAAATGAGCGGGAATATACACCCTTCCGTATTGATGTTACTGCCCAGAAGACTTGTCTTGCAGTAACACGCCAATCTCGCCAGGAAATTCCGGTGGAGTATTATAGGCAGGCATATACACCTGTTTATAATTCATTATCTAGTCAGTAGGCTCGTATGACTGCAACCAAAGAAACTAACTAATCAAATTTTGTGGGGAACAATCAGAAGACACATACACCTACAATTCATAAGGCTAACCAACAGTCTCATTTGGTAGGACCCGAAGATGTCAATTGAAAAGATCCAATGACAAGAAAGAGGCATAAAAAATTTTCTTCCCCCACACATGAGTACTGTCAGAATTCACTGACAAGAAAATGAGGATAGGAGAAGGAATACACACCTAATCCAAGCATGGAATGGACATATATTCATGTTCTAGCAGTTGAAGTCACCAAGCACATTCTGACAATGGTGAAAGAGCAGAACCAAATCCCTGCCCATATTCTAGATGCCTGTCAGAATATTATAACAACTTTAGTAGCATCACAGGGAAGGAATCATAAATTTAGCACTATTAGTGGATATACTCATCAACATATCACTCCAGAACAGATACACACCCCTATACTAGTTCAAGAGGGTTTTGGGGCATACTCGCCCTTATCATAAGGACAATCAAGTCAGGCACATACACCCAATTTGAATGGAGATAATCAGACTAACCTGACCATTTCTCTTGAGCAGACACATACACCAACCACTAATAACCACTTTCATCAACAAGTGGTTTCCAAAGTGAGTAAGAAGGAATCTAAGAAAAGACCCGTCTGGAAAAGTTGAGAAATCAAGATCCAATCTGTAATAAGGCCATTCTCGATGCTGGAGTTCTTGAAGCCCTTAGACAACTATCTATTTCCACTCAATATTATACTCTTTAATTTTCAAATTTCAGAAATAAAAACAATAATTCTGAAGGTCTTCATCAGAGACTTCCTCATGAAGGCTTTCTTAATGATAGTTCGGTCGATCTCAAAGTATCATCTTCAGATGAGAGCCACGATAACCCTCTGCATGGCCAGAAGATCAAGGAGCAAAAGGTTTCATCTTTTGTTGTAACCCACCATGGTGGTCCTCTCCATGATGATGAATTTAGCTACGAAAGTCTTCTCTGCAGTATTAATTCACATTTCCTGGAAAATTCTTTAATGTAAAATGTTGTAATGAGGAAGCCCTCTTATCATGAGGCACTTTAAAATGTGAAGCCAGTCATGTCTGATGCTTTACTGCTAGCAGGTGAAATAATTTCTCAATCAAAAGATAGCTCGGGGTGTAGGTCATTCTCTGAACCACCCCTGGGTCATTCATCTTCTAATTTGATAAATGAATTCTCTAAGAATCTTGTTGAATCTGATGAACCAACAAATAAGTACTGGCTTTGTTCTAATCATGTAGAATAATATTCATCGAATGATAAGGATGAAGTGCTGAATATGAGAAAACAACTGGCGAAAGGTGAAGTAGCAGTCATGTTTTGGCCTTTGGCTGACTCTCAATATGATATTCCTAAAATGTTGACGGAAGATTGTATTCATGATATTCGTCTCAACATGTGGAAAACTCTTTTTCACTTAAAAGATAAAATATTATCTTATGATGAATATGACAATCATGTTATGATAATAGAAGGGTTACAATGCCAAATTGATTTGGCATCTCTCTCAGTTTCCCGATATCCAAAGGTTGAAAATCAGTAGAGAGCCCTTCAACGTGCATGCTTTGGCGCTCTAAAAAGGTTGCACCAGTTAATTACCAATTCCCCATCTGGTATTCATATCAGGGGATGGGGACTTCATGGAGAACTGCAAGTAATTGTACTCTCCAGTCAAAAAATTCCACCAAAAGTGGTCTCATGAAATGTTATTGCCCATGGCCAGCCACATCCAATTGGTTTTGTGTGTAATAAAAGGCTTGCTCAGGAACACGCCTCAACTAGTTCTTCCCAAAGTCAGGAATACAAAGAAAAAGTTGTCGAATTACTCTTTAATCAAGAGAATGAGAATATTGATTAGGCTTCTCGTTTAGATCATGTGCATCATCAAGTGACAGAGGTGTCAAAAATATTCCAATGGTCATTTGAGCCAGGTGATTTGAATGGATGGAGGATGATGCACCCGGCTAATTTCCGGACTAAAATCATCAAAATCAAGAGAGATTTGAAGAAATTCTCAGATGTATCAGCTTAACAACCACCTCAGCTTGCCAGAATAGGGACTCTTTTAGCTTAACCCTTGGGATCAACAGATGGGATTCAAGGAGTTGAGCAGGGAAAGCAGGAACAACCCCAGTTCACTGGACTGGGGACTTTTTCAAATCCTCAATCTCTTCCACAGCAAAAGTTAGTTTTCTATTGGTTAGGGAAGAAGCCACAAGAGGAACGCAGAGCCGAATTATCAAGAGATTCCCTCCAAATTAGGGTTCCTCAAGAAGTTCCTAAGGGATCTACTCAACAAAAGGTGATGTCTCATAAATTACAAGAAAGAAGACAGTATCATAGAAATGCCGATAGAAGGGATGCAATGCGTTATGCATCGATAAATGTCATCAATGCTATTGTCACTAATCCCCCAAAACATGAGGTTCACTGAGAGGAATCAAATGAAGAATTTCTAATTCAAGAAGTTGTACACACATAAATAAATGAAGAAGGTTTTCATACCAGAAGCCAGAGGTCTTCCCAGAGGCAAGATATTCCTTCAAGAAATTCCCTTCCATACTACAGAAAGTCACATGCGAAGGAAAATGGTAAAAGTCAGATTACGTCCCACCCTACCTCTGGATAAGGCCAATAACTCTCATTAGAGGAAAGGTTCACACAACAAGAGTAAGAAATGAAGGTGTTAAAAATGTTTAATGCATAACTACATCAAGGTAGTCTTCTTCCTAATCATACTGGAGTTAGTCAGTCAAGGGAATTCGTTGCAGTTACTAGGATGGATCGATAATATCTTCCTTTAAAAGTACACACTCACTGGTCCAATCCTATAGGTCATGCACAACAACAACCGGTAGTGCAACTATCAGTTGCAGTACCAGTCACCACACCTATCAAAACTCTAGTTATTTCACCTGCTCAGGTCCAAGCTCAACCAGATGTTTCTCAAAAGTTAATAACTACCATTGAGTCATTAACAGATCAGTTGGAAGCTATGGAGTGAAAACATGCCCAAGTTCAACCGGAAAAGAAAGCTTACCCTGAATGGGTTGATGAAATTCCTCCCCCCTCAAATTTTGTGAATACCACATTCCCAATTTTTAATGGTTCGGGAGACCCAGAACAAAACATAACACATTTTTTTCTCATTTTGATCGTATGATGGGAACTCCTCAACAACAAGAATTAGTTAAGCTCAGATGTTTTTTGTAGTCATTATAAGGGCATGTTTTTGTCTGGTATACAAGTTTGTAGTCTCTATCAAATACCGGGTGGGAAGATGTCTGTCAAATATTACTGCTTCAATTTAGCTCAACATTACCAAAGATGACACTTTTTTATCTTAAAAATTGTAAGCAAAGGGAAAAGGAAAGTGTTTCAGATTTCATTACTCGTTGGAAGGGATTAACATATTCCTTAAGCTTAGCACTCCCTCAAGAAGAGTTGTTTCCAATATGTGTGGTAGATTTGCATGATGAATTACACACCCTGTTGATTCTTGTGAAATACACAAGAGGGTTTTGAGACCTTACTTCAATCTCTCAACAGATCGAATATTCTCTTATAGAGGCTAAGGCTAAAACTCATTTAATTCCATCAGCTCCAAGAAGGAGAATGGGGAGTGTAGATACTACTACAGTTACACTTAAACAAGCACCTATACCTACTTCCACTTCAAATCCTTCATCTTATCGAAGGTCTCCACCTCCTGAGAATCAACAATAGAGGCCGTCTTGTTAAGATGATCAAAGGGATGAAAGAAGGAAATAATTTGAGGAGTTAAAGAACAAAGTTTGTTATTTCTGAAATGAACAATTTCCTGGTTACTTCATTTTGGATATTGAAAATAATTTGGTTCGGTTTCCAAGGCCTAAAAGGACAAACAAGGAAGGATATGAAGACATTCCCAACTATTTCCCATTTCATTAGATGTTGGGGAATCCCATTCAGGATTTTTTTTTGTCTTTATAGACCTTTTATAGAAGATGGTGGACTCGGGACAAGTAAAACTGAAAGGTTCTTCATCCTATGTAGCATGTGTTACTGCAACAGATCCAGAGGAGGAAGGCGAGTGGCATGAAGTCAAAAGAAAAAATGCACATAAATATGATGATTGGATGGTCGGGAAAACTATCAACCAAACTCATTCCATTTTACGAACACAATTGCAAAAACCAATGGTTACTTATGCTATTTCTTCTACAGTAAAACTCCCTTCGTTAGATGGAAAATCCTCAAAGAGGTGGCATAATTCGAAGAAAGAAGAGAAGTCAGAAGAAGAAGAGCACGTGTCAAAGCCTAAGTTGTCTTTGACTCTAGAAGATTTTATGCCATCTACTTCAAAAGAACGTGCACCGCCCCAACAAACGGTACAGCCTGAAATGGTTCATCAGGTATAGTCTTCATCAGATGAAGAGTTGATCTTTGCTTCTGTTAACATGATTCCCTTAATGGATCTGTATTCTAGTCATAGTTTCGATCTTGATGAGCCTGAGTTCCCTATATTAAACAGAGGCATTAGAGGGAGTTTCAGAGGTCTAGGATACAGGGGAAGATGTCTATATTTCAGATGCCACTATTCTAATCCTACCCCTACTAGAACTATATATGCAGAAATAACTCATGGAAAAGACCTTCAGCGGGCTCAACAGGAACAAGAAAGTTCTTCCACATATGGCAGATTCGGTCCTGGAACAATTATTTTGGAAGATCAGTTATAGGTTACACCTTCTTCTTCTTAGTAAATAAATAGACCTAGTTGGTCTAATCTACCAAAGCCAGGAGTTTTTCCAACTCATACCTCGATACAAGATGCATCTACTTCCAAAGCATCAAATTTTAAGGCACCTATGAAACCACATGTTCCTATTGGGAAATTCATACCTTTGGACCAAAATTATGATGTCTTGAAACATTTACTCTAAGTACCAGACAAGTTATCAATTCTTGATTCCTTGAATCTATCAAAGGATCTTCGGGAGGCACTCATTGAGGCTTTGTCAATTCCTTGGGAATTCAAAACTGAAATTGTTGCAGCTAAATTCTACCGTATAGAGAATGATCCTACAGAATTCCATGCAGTGATATCTTTTATAGATAAAGATGAATATGATGTTTTTCATGGACATATTAGACCTCTTTATTTATCTGGAAAGGTCAATGATGTAGACATATGATGAGCTTTCATTGATAATGGTTCAAGAGTCAACCTCATCCCTATTCGTACACTTCGTCAATTGGGCCTCACAAAATCTGATTTATCTCCTTCTACTTTGATGTTGAAAGGATATGATAAAAATGAACAAGAACCTCTGGGCAAGATTACACTCAGAACTCAGTTTGGAGACCTTGTATCCAATTTAGATTTCATGGTTTTTCTTCATGACACAGCCTTAAACATTTTTCTTGTAAGACCTTGGCTACATCAACATGTGGCTATACCTCATTCATACCATCAATGTCTCAAATATTGTTTCAATGGTCAAATTGGGACATTTTATGGTGATAAAGCCCCATTAAAAACATGTTAATCTCAACACATTGATGCAGAATTCTATCACATGGAGGGAAAAGAGATATCTACGACAAAGGAGGTTACCAAAATTAATGATCCATATGGTTTCGAAAAGATTCCAGTAAACACATTCATACATGTGAGTACAGATTATGTGTTTCCTATCAGTCAAATTAACAAGATAGACCCAAATCCAAATACTCTTATGGAAACTTCCATAATGACAATTACAACAACCAAGCTAGACAACATGGAAGAAATTTTTGATTCACCAGGAAATGATGAAAGCTCAAATGGAGATGTCTTTATTTCATATTCTTAAATCCATCAATTCTATACTTCATCAACCAGGACAGAAGAAGTTATAGCAATTCTAGAGATGAATGATGATGTCGATTCTCAATCCATCATCTCCTCTTTATTACACAAGGAAAACCCTTCATCATCAATAGGGTCATAAGTGGTAGCTGTTTCTTCACGATTTTCAAATTCTAACTTCTCCCTTGATTATGGAAATTACACTTCATCATCTAATATCCAAGTAGAAACAAAGAAGTAACACATATTGAAGAAGAAGAGGAAGATCTCAGGAATGATCCTCTAGCATTGGAATAAGGTATCTCTACCACTGTGAATGAACTCAGATAAATAAATCTGGGTACATAAGAAGATCCACACCCCACTTTAATAAGTTCGGTCATGACTCTTGAAGAGAAAGAAATTTATATTTCATTTTTAATGAAAAATCGAGATATATTTGCTTGGAATTATACAGAAATTCCAGGGCTTGATCCTGATGTTGCTATTCATCATTTGGGTTTTCCAGAAGAACATCGAGGATTCAAGCAAGCCGCAAGAAGAACACACCCAACTTATGCCTCCAAAATTGAAGCTGAAGTGGATAAGCTTATCATGGCTAACTTCGTCAGAGAAGTTAAATATCCCAAATGGCTAGCTAATATTGTCCCTGTGAAAAAGAAGAATGGACAAATTAGAGTTTTCATTGATTTCAAAGATCTTAATCGACATTGTCCCAAGGAAGATTTTCCAATTCCGATCACATAACTCTTAATTGATGCAACAACTAGCTATGAAGCACTTTCCTTCATGGATAGATATTCTGGGTATAATCAAATTTGAATGGCTACAGAAGATGAAGAATCTATAGCCTTCAGAGCCCCTCAAGATGTGTTTTTCTATCGAGTAATTCCATTTGGCCTGAAAAATGTAGGTGTAACATATCAATGTGCCATGCATTGTATCTTAAATCCCTTTTTAGGGAAATTTTTTGAATGTTATGTGGGAGATTTAGTGGTTAAATCCAGAAAACATTCTAATCACTTGGATGATTTGGAAATCATATTCTACAAACTTCGACAACAAAATTTGAAGATGAACCCCTTGAAATGTGATTTTGGGGTAACCTCAGGAAAATTTCTCGGCTTTGTTGTACGCCATCATGGTATCAAAGTTGATCCTGAGAAGATAAAATCAAATCTTAGTATGTCACCTCCTCAAAATTTTAAGGAACTGAGAGGACTTCAAGGAAACTTGGCCTATTTTCGGCATTTCATTGCCAATCTGGCATGCAAATGGTCACCCTTCACAAAATTAATTAAGAAGGGAGTCACTTACCAGTGGACAGAAGAATGTCAAGAAGCATTAAATATTCTCAAAAAATATCTCTTCAGTCCACTGGTATTAATGGAAACTATTGAAGGAATAACATTTATTCTTTATGTAACAGCTTTAAAGCGATCATTGGGTGCCTTCCTTGCCCAAAGGAATGATGCTGGGAATGAAAACAACCTTTATTATCTCAGTCGGACTATGCTTGAGGCACAAACACGATATTCATGTATTGAAAAGTGATGACTAGCATTAATCTTTTCAATTCAAAAATTAAGACACTACCTGCAACATCATGTAGTCCAATTGGTATCTCGTAATAACTCGCTCAAATTTATCCTTAGTCATTCAATGCTTATAGGACGTCTAGCAAGGTGGGCAGTTATTTTGCAGCAGTTTGATATCCAATATGTGTCTCAAAAGGCAATAAAGGGCCAAGCTCTAGATGATTTCCCTGCTGAACACCCTTCAGTAGAAGATACATCTTTAGATATTGAACTTCCTGATGAGGAAGTCTTCTCTATTCAAGACAATTTTCAGACATGGGAAATGTACTTTGATGGTGCTTCCAGAAGTCCAAACAGTAAGAAAATGGAAGATCCTAAATTCAAAAAAGTTGTGTTGGGAATTGTACTTATTTTCTCAAAAAAGGCAGTGCTACTTTATTCCTTCTTATTGTTAGAAGGTGGTACAAATAGGGAAATAAAATATCAAGCTCTTATCGTAGGATTGGAGTTGGCGCTTTAGGCATAGGTGATTCACTTAAAGGTTAAAGGTGATTCAAACTTGGTAATCAAACAAGCCAATGGGGACTATGCCATCAGAAAAGAAGAGTTAACCCCTTTGTATGATTACATCAGAGAACTAATGGAAGAATTTCCTTCAGAACTGACATTTTCTTATATCCCGTGATCAAAAAATGCTCAATCTGATGCACTGGATAATGTAGCCACAGTTCTGGAAGATCCAAATCGGGACGAAACAATCATCAGTATTTCCCATCATCGTACAGTTTCACCTTATGTTCAAATCAGAAGAGAGGAAATCAATGAAATTAGTCCCATTTATGAACCATATGGTCATACTATAGGATAGATGACAACTATCATGGAATACATTCAAAATATAACATTCCCACCTAATAGAGCCAGGAAAGAACAAGTCCAGTGACGTGTAGTCAATTTTACTCTTTATAATAGCCCAGATCACATAGAAAAAGTTCTCTACAAGCGAGGTTTTGATGGTATTCTCTTCAGATGTATTTATGGTGAAGATTCAATGGTTGTCATGAAATATATACAAGCCGGAGTCTATGGTTCCCACCAGTCTAGACATAGACTGTCTAATCAAATTCAAAGAATTGGATACTTATGGCCTTCAATGATACAAGATTGTGTTGGTTTCACTATGAAGTGTCATTCTTGCCAAGTATATTTCAATTTCATCCATCAAACCCTAGATTTTCTCCATACATCTAAATATTAATGGCCATTTGCTACATGGGGAATTGATGTAGTAGGACCTTACCCTTCGGCTACATCCAAGTAGTTTATGTATATTCATACTGCTACTGACTTCTTTTCCAAATGGGTAGAGGCAATACCTATCAAAGAAGTTAGTTCTAAAATCATTGTTAGCTTCATCATTTCTAACATCATTACCAGATTTGGTGTCCCTCATACCATATTGGCGGAAAATGGCACCAACTTCTGTTCATCTGAGGTAAGGAAGTTTTATCAAGAATACAACATCAAATCCAACCATTCATCTCAGTATCATGTAGTAGCCAATAGACAAATAGAAGCTTTCAATAATACTCTTTCAAAAATACTACAAAAGATGGTGGATAAAGATAAGAAATCATGGCCTGATAAACTTTTTCATGCTTTATGGGCTTATCAGAACACTACCCGCACTGCTACGCGGTCAACTCCATATTCATTGGTATATAGAACAAAAGTAGTCTTGACCATTGAGGTTCAATTACCATCACTTAGAGTATCCATTTGTGATCATTCATCTATATATGAATAATCTCAAAAGTGATTGGATGAATTGGAATGATTATATGAAAAAATAATGTGCACCCTGCACCACTTGGAAGTCTATCAGAATCGAATAGCATGAGATTTCAACAAAAAAGTTCATCTTCATTCATTCATTCAAGGAGAATTGGTATTGGTCCTCATATATCCAATGATAACAGGAATGAAACCTCCAAAGCTTGAGTCAAATTGGGAAGGAACTTACTCAATACATAAGGTCTACTCCAATGGATCTTATTCTTTAATCTCAATGGATGGAGAACTCATCATGACTCCAACCAATGATAGATTTTTGAAGAAGTATTTTTTGTAAAAAAAATACATCTTTAGTCCTTACTGCAGGACTTTAAACTGTATGGTCCCTCCATTTTCCAATATGACGTTAAACTATGTCCAGTCCCTTATATGTCCTACATGATGTTAAATTGTGAATCGTTAGGGTTATTGCTACCTCTTGTTTCTCACACCTAGTATGAATCACGTGATCTTAGAGTAAACTTCAACCATAACACCCTCTCTGGGCCGCTAACCATACATAATTCCCAACACCATCTTTGGGTCATTTTACTCAATTACAACTCGATCACCAATTAATTCTTCAATTGAACTACGCGGACTTTGATCCTTGCCTTCTAGGCTGGGTACGTAGGCAACCTCCTGAGGTTCAAGCCCAAAACCAATATCTTCAAATTGGTTCTCCATCGCCCTTGATATATTACGTTAAACAATACAGTCCCCTATTGTCCTAATTGTAAGACATTAAACCACATATCCATACGTCTTAGCTACATGACGCTAAACTATGCAGCACTGGTCTATGAATATGACCTTAAACTATTCTCACTTTTTTCATGTACGACAATAAACTAAAACATTCTTTGACACCATAACCTTAGAGGGAATTGTTATTGACATTGATTTCTAATCATATAATATTCCAAAGACTATTGTGCATACATGGAAACACCTAAACCTTTAATCTTGGATCCAACCATCATTGCACTAAAGTCCCTTTCACCCTTCACTTGTATAAACCAAATCTGTACAAAGGGTATTTTAAGAACTAGGTATGGCTTGATTCCAATCCTTATGGTACATGTAGAAACGTTCGAGTATCCCTCGAATCCAGCCCCAAGTCTTTGGGCATAACCCTAAATTCCACTTGCAGTCCCTAGGCTGAAAAGTCACCCTATGAGCACATGAATGTGGTATGAAAACTCTGGTCTTTATTCACATCAGGTTTATAACAATAACACAATGTGTCTCCATCATTATGGTCCGAACTCTATGACCCTAAACTAAGATCTCCTACACTCTCACCCCACATGATGTTAAACTGTATTTCAAGAACTACGCATGGCTTGATTCCTATCCTTATGGGATATATAGGAATGTTTTAGTATCCCTCGAATCCAGTACCAAGTCTTTGGGCCTAACCCCAAATTCCACTTTCAATCCCTTGGATGAAAAGTCCCCCTGTGATCACATGAATGTGGTATGAAAACCCTGGTCTTTAATCACATCTGGTTTATACCAAACACACAATGTGTCTCCCTCATTATGGACTGAACTCTATGACCCTAAACTAAGATCTCCAACACTCTTGTCCCACATGAAGTTAAACTATATTTCAAGAAATACTTATGGATTGATTCTCATCCTAATTAGATATGTAGTGAAGTCCAACATCTCAATTCAGGACCCATCCACAACATGATTATGGTCAACATTAGTCTATGTATCTATTTCATGCATTGGACAATACCCATTTTCATGTGTCACACTCCTAACCTTAAATACTTCAGGATATCTATAACCCTTTTCATGACTTCTGGTCACAAAATTTCTGATACCGGGGAATTCTTTGGCCTGACCATGCAACACGTGCCCTTAGGCGGCCTTGCATAAGTAGTTTACATAATGGACCTGTCAGCCAAAAGATGTTATTATTTGACTATGCAGTCAATTCCCTTAAATGGACCTGTATAATTCAAACCCCCTAATAGGTTTTTCAAATAGTGGCAACTTCATTATTAGGGGGGAAACCACTTTTGTCCTTATTGGTCTTAACGATGATATATAGGGATCCGCAAAAAACAACCATCCTTAACATATTTGTCCCATACTTTTTTCATGATATGAACGTATTCGAGTCTATGGTTTATATTTCCCTTCCCTATGTTTGGGTCAGACCTTTGCATGAGTGAAATTCATCCAATTCATTGATAATATTGATTGGGAGTATCCTCTCCATATTCAAGTACCTCTCTCCATACATAAGACTCTATGATTTGGAAAATTTGAATTTCCATAAACTTCCACTGGATTCCAGCAATAGAAATGTACAATTTCTGAGAGTTCTTTTGTCTGACTATGCAGCACGTGCCCCTAGGTGGCTATGCATAAGTATTCTATATAATGGACCTATCAGCCAAAAGATGCTATTATTTGACTATGCAGCCAATGCCCTTAAGTGGACCTGCATAATTCAACCCCCTAATGGGTTTGTTAAATAGTGGTAACTTAACTCTTAGGAAATACTTCCTCTAATTCCTTTTATACCTTTTTTCATATCAACCCATGGATTAAAAATTTCTTAAGTCATAGTTTACATGTTTTCCCCCATACTTGAATGTGTAAATATGTTTTCAAACAAATTATCAAGGAATTCAGTCAATTTTAATCCATTTGGTCAAAGCTATTAGACCTTAAACATTATCCTTTTTATGTCCAACATGCATGAACTTAAACTGCCAACAAAAGACAGAGCACTCATTAAATTTGGCACCTTTAAAAGGAACTCTGAAAAAAAGTTGAGTCCCATCTCACTAAACGTACATATTTTATGATTTAGGAAATATTGAGAAATAAAAGATGCAAGGTTTGTGGGGTTGTTTGTATAATCCTATCATAAATCAAACTATTCTTTACTAGGCCCATTGGTTAGGTAAAGAAAATATATATAAGTAATTAGAAAGAAAATGCAGGTACAAATGATTGAAGATGAAATGTCATTTTCATTGATGCACAAGATTAGAAGAACATCCACATATTGGAGTATCTTCTATTTTTCAAGAATTCAAGAGGCTTTAAACATAACTCTTCATTTGATTTACAACATCCCAAGCTTCATCAGCAGCCACTTGAAGTTCATTCACTCGACCATCTTCAATCTTTTCATCTTGATGGAGTGCTTTCTCAGCATCTGCGATGGATTTCATACCATTTGTTTGAACTCCTTCTAGTGAATTTTTAAGCTGGTCAAGTTCCCCAGTAACAGCATCTAACTGTTGTTGAAGGTGCATCTGCTGGACAACTTTCTCCTTGATCTTATGCTTCAACTCCTTCAACTTTGAAGCATGATCAGCCTCAGCTCGAGATGCCTCAACCTGCACACCTCATACATGCGCGCCACTAGATCTTGGTTTCTCTTTTTCCTCAGAGTCAAATCCTTTTTTCTTTTTTGGGTCCAACTATGAGGGGGGGACTTTTGTTGAAGCTCCATTGTATCACAGAGTCAAAATATTGACTAAGGGAAGTACCTCAAGTAAAAAAGACGGAATAACATCAAGAATATCACAAAGACATTAAGGCGTGCACGTATACCTCCACGCCTGCCTTGGGCGTGCAGGTCACTTGCGTTCCATTCATGGGCGCGCATGTCACTTTCGCGCCCAAAGTGGTTTTTCTCCCAAACTCAGGTGGCCTATAAATAGCCCCTGTGGGGCCCCCATTTCGAGGAAGGAATTTTTTAAAACTCATATTCAAGATCTGGTCATCCTAGTCTTTGTCTGAAGTCTTCCAAACACTTCTAAGGTAATTTTTTTTTACCTATAAGGGAAGCACTAAAGAGGAAGAATAACCCCTAAGTATTAGAACTCATTAATACTTGCACGCCTAAGTGTCCATCCCTTAAGGGAAATGAAGACACTTGCGTGCCACCTTTCCCTCTCAAGGCAACTTGTGCACCACCTTTCTGAATGCCTCTAGGGATGATACTAAGGGCTTGAGTTCAAAGTCACCCAAGTATTACCATATAGGTTATTTGTCACCCAAGGTGACTCTTGTCGCGCAAGTATACTTGCGTGACCAGGACTTGCGTGCCAGAACAATACTTGCGCGCCTCCTTCCTAGTCACCTCATTTCCTCAAATCCATCTCTCCACTTCAAGATATAGCCTTCAAAACCCTCTTCAAAGCCATTTATGGCATGGTTTCTTTGTTGGTTTCTTTATCTGAAAGGAATTCTGTATGAACCTCTCCCAAAAACCTCATGACTTACAAGCCTTCTGTCATCACGGTTAGGGGTTTCCTATATAACCTCATCCTTTGAGACGAGAGGATCTTTTTATTTGGGCCTCCTTCTCAGGAGTAAGCCCCATGTTACAAGTCTCTTTAACTTGGGCCTCCTTCTCAGGAGTAAGCCCCAAGTTACAAGTATCTTAACCTGGGCCTCCTTCTCAGGAGTAAGCCCTAGGTTACAAGTCTCCTTAATGTGGGCCTCCTTATCAGGAGTAAGCCGGAAGTTACAAGTCTCCTTAACGTGGGCCTCCTTCTCAGGAGTAATCCCCAGTCATAATTTCCTTTAACATTTGGTCTCCTTATCAAGAGTAATCCCCAATCTTAATTTCTTTTGATTTGGGATTCCTTCTCAGGAATAAAACCCAATCGTAATTCCCTCTTAATTTGGGATTCCTTTCCAGGAGTAAGTCCGAGGTTAAAACCCCAAATCTCTATAAAGTACAAACACCTTTATGGACCCTTCTCTTAGGCTTATTTCCTAAAAGTCTTTGTCTTCATTTACCTGGGTGGTCATACATACGTAAGCCCCACATCATTTCTTATAATTGCATCTTTTGTGGCATAATCATCATGTTTTAATAATACCTCTTGTTTCTCACACTGGGCATGAATCACATGAGATTAGAGTGTAAAAGTAATTATTAAATCTCTATTTGAGCCATTAATCATGTATAAAACTCATAATTCTTCACTTGAACTACGTGGGTTCTTATTCCTTTTTCTAACAAGGATACGTTGGTAACCCATCTGCAGGAATGATCCCAACTCTAAAATAATACTCTCTTTATGAATGACAATAAAATACAAGTGCCCCACTGAGTGGCTTTTAAACCAGTATGGTCATCATAATGACCAAAGGAGTTCTATATAATGTATGGAAGGATACCATTGACTAAGAATCACTAATTCATATAGATGATTCTCTATTGATGAAGAACCTCGAATACATATAAAACATTCTCTAAATCTTCTACATATCAATCATTTATTGCATGATATAAATGGAAAACTCATTTCCATGCTTGGTAAATTAATAAGGATTCAATAACATAACTCAAATATGTAAGAGAGTCCTGGAGTAGACAATAATTCCCCTTGAAAAGGTGTGATGAGTCTGACCTCTCATCCTCTCGACCAATGAAAATTCTTAAGCCACATCAGTCCACAACTAATGGGAACCTACCTTTGGAAAGTAGGTATAAATGGATATAAAATCATTGGATGTTTCCGATTCTACAAATAAACCCCTTACAAACCGATTGGAAAGTTTTAACCTTAAATAAACAAGGTCATCCCCATTTCCAAAAGAAACACGGCCTCATCCCCCTAAGAGGACTCGTCCGATTCTTTCGGCAGAGGGAAGCGATCTCTCAGTTCAGCGGCCGACAACTGTGGAGGGACCATACGATCCAACAGCACCTTGACACAGTCTTTCATTAGATGTGGGGAACCCCATGAATGCACAAAGTCCCCTAGATCTACTATGTATTGCTCTACCTTCGCCCGAGACACCGCAAAGCTGGCCCTGATAGGGCCTATCCTTGAAAAATCCATATCGAGATGGTTCAAGTGTTTTCACATCTCATATGGGATGAGGAATTTCCAGTTGACTTCCTAGATGTCCCAGGCCTCCGGGAAGACAACATTCTCTAGAATGTTTATATGGCATAGCTGCTTCCCCCAAGCCTGGGTGGGTATACTACGGAATCCTCTTGGTGGACTACCCTCTGGATGACCCTGTTCTTCTGGAAGCACCGGGTCCACTACCATTTTTGGATCTATCGCTGCTGCCTCATCCTAAAATGGTGCGGGTCTCGCCACCATGGTAGCCATGCCACCACTAGATTCTCTTTCCAACTTTTGGCCTTGACCTAGATATTGGGGAGGCTCACTATCACCGACCCCAACAGTTGGATGCTTTAGAATCTCTCCCAGGTAGGCCGCCTCACAGATTCAGGCATACGCCTTTACCAACCTGAAGACAACAGTAGGAGGAGGCATCTCATTTTTCATCTTCTTGTTTTCCTGTGTGAGCCACATATGCCTCATCACACACAGGTGTTCCTCATGGAGAACCCCTAGATAGACCTTTGGGGTTAGTCACTGCATACACCGAAATTGTTGGGTAAATTGATGCAGGGTGTATGGCTCATTGAGGGGATCACAATCCACCCTTTCCACCAGGACTCCACCGTGAAATGCCATGATATATGACCAATGCTCTTCTGTTCCTTTATTGTCATCAGTAGGAGCACCTGTTGGCAATATAAATGGGTCAAAGTAGAATTAATCCACCTTACACACCCGGTTTAGTACCAACGGTGTGGTCAACTTGGCCGAAAAGCTTCCTGCATCATTCAGAATAGAGGGGTGGAAGTTTGACCTCAGAGGAGAGATGGGGTTCAGGTACTCATAAAACCCCCTAACAAGCGCCTCAATCCACCCATACAGGGGGTGTAATGGACCGCATATTTTCGGTGGCCTCTTCCCCTCGATGATGTGCCCCAACATCTTGTATATCTTGGCGAGCATCAGGATCCTGAGGTTAACTCGCCTTCCTGTCGCCAGCATGGATGCCATGATAAATGTGCCGGTCACACGCCCATGTTTGTATCCCTCACCGATAGGATCCAACCACAAATGAGAGCCACGATGAATTCCTCCAGCCAGACTATCGGTTTTTTCTCGGTGTTGACACTAACTCTCTATGTTTTCCACTAGATATCCTCCAAGAGCCGCCTGTACGAGTGCACCTTGCCTCATTGATCCCCCTTCGGGCAAGTCCGAGGCCTCATTGGAAACTGCCTATCTTCTGGGTAGTTCAAAAACTGCTTTAACCACCACCTGAAATGGACATCCCTTACAACTTATTTGTCCTCTCCTGGCACTATCTTCATCAATGCCTTTTCTAGCCACGACATTTTCTATGGATCCTCCCGTGCACCCATGACAGGGAATAATTCATCACACATCACCCCCAAAATCAGGACCCCTGATATTCAGTACACATCCCACAAGATTATACCAACCTCCCTGTGGTGTAGGTGGAAGGTATTGGACCTATATGATCACCTACTCAATATCTCTGACATCAGCTACTTTGGCTGATAAATTTGGAATTGGGAGGCCCAAGCCACCTCATACAAACTCACTCTTCTTAGCTCTGCCCCAAACTCCTCACATGAGGCACCTACCCAGTAAGCCCAGTCCCATTCATCTGTGAAGTTGCCTCCCTGGCGCATGTCCCACTCTTCATACCACCCCTTCCTTGGGTTCCTCAAAGCTACCTTCAAAATTTTCTGGTACAGAGGGGGGGAGTCTTCGGCTGCAGTGCCTTCCCATCCACGTTTTCAGGTGGTTTTATAGGTAGTCAGCATTCATGGGCGTGGAGTCTTCTCAAGAATGGCTATCAACCACCCTGAACCATTGGCGCTGACACGGCGTACTCCTGAACTAGTAAGTTGGCTCGTCCCAACTTGCTTCAGGAATGAAGATGTCATCCCTCAGCTCAAAGCAGTACAAAGGTAGCCTCTTGCATAATGGATAGTTCCTTTAGCTCTCCGATAACAGCTCAAACAACGAACCGTGGTCAGAATGGCTCCATATTAACTCCCCTAGGCCCAAGCTTTTTTCCTTATCCTTGTTTAGAGAAGCGTCTGTGAGGACCCCCTAGTAGCCTCCTGATGAACAATTCAGTTTTATGTTTGGGCATTTCCTATGTTCTGTTCGAGAAGCCCTTTAACAAATCCCATTCCTGGAGTAATGTCACAGAGCTCGTTTGAAAAAAAATGTTTGCTGAACCCTTCCTTGACCTTCCAAAATAAAGTCTCTAAGTGTTTTTGCAGAGTCGAAGACTCGCTGTTTGTCGCAAAGCAGAAGTTCTGATTCATGGAGAGAAAGCGCGGAGTACGCAAAGATTCAAGAATCGAGAGCACTACAAGTCCAAGTCGCAGAGGAAAGAAAGGACAAAAGAGAGGTCATCTCCCCTATTTATAGGTGATGACCTTCGGAGCTTCACTACCGTGCCGAGCTTCGTAGTGTGCTCAGCCTACACGTAGCCTATCCACCTCACGATCCCTCTTCGCGAAACAGCTACACGAACGACCGAGGGATATTGGTGATTGACCCTCATACTTTGACCATTTATTTCTCCTCGACTCTAAGTTTGAGGGGGGGGGGGGAATTTGTTGACAACAAAAGTTGGGATAAAGAAGAAAAAGAGGGAATTCTTCAGGGCTGCATTGTGTAGAAATTTAGCAGATCCCCATGGCCCCATGCCCGTCACGGAGCAAGGAGGCATGATGCCTCACGAACCCCTTTGATGTTCGTGATCCCACTGCAGAGCAAGGATGTGGGATTATCCACGAATAAATTTGACGTTCACAAGCCCACCATGGAGCAAGGAGGCGGGACACTTGATGAATGCATTTGACGTTCAAAATACCACCGCAAATCAAGGAGGCAGAACACTCTGTGAAAACATTTGATGTTCGCGAGCCCTCCGCGGAGCGACCTTCATCTTCACGCCAAGTCATCTTTTCTTCATGGCATCTCTTTCCTATAAATACATAGATTTCCTCAATCCCAAATGACAGATCATCTGACCTTTCACCTTCTGAGCTCTCAAATCACGAATCACTTCTTTCTCTACAAACCATGAGCTCCTCAAGGTACTTTTTCTTTGTGAAGTGCCTCTGGCTTTGCTTTAATTTAACCCCACTTTCAAGAGGGATGCCTTTTGTGAAGCCCATGGGCCTTCGCAAAGGAAGGAGATCTCCATGAGGACTCGGGTCATCATAAAGCATTTATGCTTCGCAAAACACCCTCCACACACACATGGCCCACATGATTAGTCAGGGTCACTATGTTTCATGAAGTACATTGCTTCACAACACCTTGCTTCGTGAGGCACCCCTTCTTCACGAGGCATTACTTCGTGAATGCCATTCCACTTCATGAAGCTCCTCCCATATGCACCTATGCCTGATGCCTAGCCTAGGAATCTTCCCATTGAAAAGCACATCCCTTCACTAAGCCCCTCCACTTCATGGATCACTAGAGCTTCACAAGGCTTCCTATGAACCCTTTTTCTCTGTAGCTCCTTTTCTTTTTCGGACCTTTAGGTTTCCATGAAGTAACATCAAATTCACTTGGACGATACTACCCGTTGCATTGATTATTCTCATGCTTCTTCATATAGGCACGCTAACGGCTATTGCTTCTTTTCATAGCCACGCAAAAATGGACCCCCCCAATTGGATCACCTCTCGACACCCCCCATTCATGGCATTTACAATGCCTTCCTTCCCTCAAGGGAAGGTGGGTATCAGTTATTAAAGTCCTAGGGGTGCAGAGTGAACCCGCCTCGTCCGAGATATAGGACGTAAAACTGCCAAGCACCATCGTCCTCGGCACTTCACCTTAAACTATGACCATTCCCTGTGTGTTGGACGTGGGGTTCCCCCACCATTGGAATTCTGCACACCCAATGGCCTCTACAGGAGTAAGATCATTCCCCACATGGAATGATATCCTCTATATCATAGCGGTGTCTGCCTGAGGGAAATTTCAACCACCCTGGTGTGATCCCCTAGCTTTTCTTGCAATAGGTAGCTCCCATATTTCTCCTCTATTTCTAGGTACCAAATCCATCTCCCACTGGGCTTTTTCACCATTCAGGCCTCCATCCTGGAGTAAGTCCAAATCTCCATCACCTTGAGCTTCTAACCAAGCGTAAGCCCCTTTTTCCTCTTTGAGATGATAACCGTGTAATCCCTTATTCCTCTTCCCACGGATGCACCTTCCTCGATTTGATTGTTAGGTCTTTGCTATCTCTTATTTCTCACACTGATCATGACTCACATGGGTTTAGAGAAAGCATCGACCATGACGTCCTCTCTGGGCAACCTAGAGTGTAATCGCCACACCCATTCTAAACTATGAGGTCTTTGATCTTTACCATGGAAAGTTACTTAGCAAGCCTCCCTGAGGTTCAAGCTCACCATCCATTGGTCATTCTAACTCCCTTCATGTCGGTTCTCCAACCCCATATGAACTACTTGGTCTTTGATCCTTTCCAAGGCGAGGTATTAAGGAAGCCTCCTTGAGGTTCAATCCCACCATCAATTGGTCATTCCGACCCCCTTCACGTAGGTTCCCCAACCCCACCTGAACTATGAGGTTTTTGATCCTTTCCAAGGAAAAATACGTAGGAAGCCTCCCTAAGTTTCAATCCCTCCATCCAATTGGACCCAAAAATCTTCACGTCGGTTCACCAATACCTTGGGATACCTTAGATATTAACCCCCAAATCCCCCCATGACCCAAACTATGTGTACATTGATCCTTTCCATGGAAAGGTACGTAGAAAGCCTCTCTGAGGTTCAATCCCAACACCCACTAGTCCCCACCATTTTCACGTCAGTTCCCACTCCATCCTGAACTACGTGGGCTTTGATCCCTGTCTCCTAGATAGGGTATGTAGGAATACTCTACAAGTTTCAACCCCATCTAGCGATAAGACGTTGTGACCCCATCTAGTGGTAAGCTATTGCAACCCCATCCAATGGTAAGACATTGTGACCCCATCTAGTCGTAAGCTATTGTGACCCCATCCAGGTGTAAGTCGTTGTCAACCCCATTCAGTGATAAGCCACTGTCAACCCCATTCAGCTGTAATCCCTTTTCAACCCCATTCGACAGTAAGTCATTATCAGATGAACTATGAGGACTTTGATTCTCGGCCATAGGGATACGTAGGAAGCCTCTTCATGACTCAATCCCAACATCACCATCATCCTCGAGAAGACTCCATCTCATTCTACATCCACTTCATTAAACCTTCCATCATCCATCCTAATTCTTACCCAGGCCACCACATCCCAGTGGGATCATGCCACCTAATTCCTCATTCCCATTAAATGCAATCGAGAACTAGCCACACATTGGCCCCAACATCAGTGCCCCCCAGGGGGGTTGCACTCACCTGATCTACTCTAGCCAGTGTTCCGATCAGTCTGATCCATCTCTGTTAGACATTAAACCTACAGAATACCTTGTGTTAAACTTGTGAAGCTGATGAAAACCTCAGATACATGCCCATGGCATAAAATTCCCCGTGTTTGATGTGGGATGCCTCCGGCTTCCGCGCCCTCGAGAAGCCCTATAATAAGGGGAAGAAACCTAGATGTGCCAGTGTCCCAGCATCTAGACATGCCAGTGATGTCCAATGGGACTACTCCCCGGACTGATGGTTTTTTCCCTGACCAGACCCTTTGGAATGTTCCGACAGAAGCAGTGTAATTAACTGGTGTCCATGAAGATATGGCACTAGTAATTTTTTCATGAACAATGTATTAAATCTATAAGGGAGACCTAGACTAGGTGATGAGTTTAGAGGATGAATCCATAGAAGGAAGAACCTGCATCCCATTATCTCATTTAGATCAAGGATCAAACATCCCTAAACAAGGAACGAATGTCACCCGCCTTTGGAAAGCGGGAATGCGGGGCAACAAACAGCACCACTTTCCTCCAAAAAGATGAACGTACGTGCCCTGACGAAAGCATCGGAAACCACACTATAGGCTTAAAATGTTTGATTCTATACTTACATGATTAAAGGACATGGTAATAAGTAGTGGGAATATGTTTTGTAGTGGAAGAGGTATGAAGATCTCATTTTGAATACTTTTATGAATGCTTTCAGTTATTATTTTTATCCTAAAGTACTGTGGGTAGTGAAGGCCCATGATTTTGTGACCATGGAGAAGTACACCATTCAATGATATAATATTCTATTCGATTTTATGAGTTTGTTCATTTATCTCTTGTTTTTATATGAATTATTATCTAAAGGAATGATGTTTTAAATTAAGCTTAAATGCTCAGATTAGACTAATGATTAATATATATGAATACTAACTTACAACAAAGTGGTGGATACAAAAAATAATATTGTGCTAGATTTTTCTAGTAAAATGGGTCCTCTTAGTGTTTATTCAACACTAGGATGTAGATAGAGATCATCCTCTATCTATAATTGGAAGCAAGATGAGTCTCGTTGAAGTAGTGGTTGATGTGTTTAATAGTCATCATGTCTAGAACTAGTAAATTATTCAAGGTGTAATTTTGTTTCTATTTATATATTTGGGAAGTCTATCCCTACCATAAATGTATACCTATAGGATTTGAGGACATTCCATCTATGTGGGAATATAGGTCATCCTCAATGATTCTTCAACACTCCACCATAGGGAAGTAGTGTTGGTTCTTAATTTTCAATGGGTTCATAGGTGAAATATAATTATTCTAGAGATTTGTGATCTCAAATTCATTCTAATAGGAAATATCACTCAACATATAAGGCATAGGATATTCTTGAGTTGTGGCATTTTTATACCATGAAGATTGCACCTGAGGACTCTGAGTATGAGTTGTCCACCATAAGAAGTACTATGTCTATTACTTCCACTATGTATTTGTATTTTTTAATACAGATCAATTATTTTATATTTTTTATTTTTCTTGGTGATTTAGTTTTGAGAGATGTGTTGATTCCATTTATTATGGATGTTATTACCCCATTGGGAGAAAAGGAAGAGAAAGACTTTAAATGAATAGAGTTTTGTTTTTTAGTTTCCAACCCAGAGGTTGTGTGGGAAATAAATATGTTAGACCGAGATGTTTTTGATATCACCATCATTATGAATAGGATGATCAATATAAAATATTATATTTAATACTATCACATTAGTATCCATTTTCTAACCCCTGTTAGGGGCACTCACATGTTTTAGGGTTAGTGGACCCTAAGTCCAGGGAGGGAAGGACCAATTGTTTCAGATGTGTGATTAATTTAAATCCAGGTATCTTTGTTTTTCTTTGATTCTATTGAGTTGGGATCATATAGTTTTCTTTTAGTGGAAGTGTACTAGTACCCCAAGTTGTTTCTAGATGATATTTCAAGGTTTACACCCCTACAAGAGGTTTAGTCCTCTGTTAACTTTCTCACCAGGATGACACCCATTTATTTACCATCATACCTGATGGACCATGATGAGTTGAAATGGTTAAAAGATCAATTGGAAAACCATGAAACAAATTTTTATATCTCTCTGATCATGTCACTATGGGTATCGTTGGATATTTTTTGAAAATTATATAGATTGGAGTCTCTTATTTTCACAGATTATCAAATTTTGAATTAGGTGACCATTAATAATAAATACGTTTTTTAATTAAATTTATGATCTTTTTTATTTTCTCTATGGTTCCTAGTTGTTTTTGAAAATAAACCAGAGGTCAGGGTACCATCAGTAGTGGGTCTTGGAAATGATGTGTCTAAGACTAACTTTAGATTCAACTATGGGAATATGAAGTTTCTAGTTACATCCTTTATCCTTAGAAATTCCCCTATGGTTTTATGGATTTGGTTAACAAGAACTTTCATATAATTTTATAATTATTCATGGTCCTTTTAATTAATGATGTCTTGGTATATTTTAAGATGAACTAATACCATGCAGATAACCTAAAGGTTGTTCTGGAAACCCTTTAGAGAGTACGACATATATTTTAAGATTGATATATGCCATTTTTGGGTTTATAAGGTAATGTTTTTAGGTCATGTGATTTTTGTGGAAGGGACTTTAGTGGATACTAAAAATATTGAAGGGGTTATATATTGGGAGTGGACAATGAATTTGTTTTGGGTTAAGAGGTTTCTAGAATTTTTTGGATATTACAATCATTTTTATTGAGACAAATCTTAGATAGCACCCCCTTGATATATTTGACTCAGAATGTGGTAAGGATTGAGTTTAGTGCAAATTGGTAGAGTTATTTTTAGAATTTATAGGTTTGGTTTAAATTAGATCAATTTTTGATTTTTTCTTTAGTCTGATAACATAGATGTAGCATATTTTGACACCTCTAGTGTCGGGTTGGAATGTGTATTGATGCAACATGATTATGTTGTGAAATATATATCTTTTTCAATATTATCACATGAGAGTCATTATTCCACCCAAGAACTATAGTTAAATTAGATGATATATGAATTTCATAATTGGAACCATTAGATCTCTATAGGGATGATTTGATGTATATTTAGAACATAAGATCAGGGAGTATATTTTTAATCAGATGGAATGGAACCTCGGATCTTGACACAAGGTGAAATACCTTTATACATTTTATTTATACATCTTATATACCCCTATAATGGATAATTTGGTCTCTGATGTCTTGAAAAAAAGTTACCAATATAGCAAGTTAAAGAATTTGCGGATGAGTGGTGTTTGATGGGTTTGTTTATTGAAATGAATCTAGAGATGTTATAAGATGAAGAGAGGGTATATTTGAAAAGTGATCAGGTCATTCTATCCCCTGTTGATTGGGTTCATTATGAGAAAAAATTTGACCCTGACTTCCAATAGATTAATAGATCTTTTATTGGTGGGGGAACCTGAAATGAATGGTCTTAATTTCCCAATATTGCCCTTTTCTCTAGGATTGGCCAATGGTTTCTTTAGCCTTGAGGCATGAGTTGATTCATGATTGGAACTAAAAAATTTGGGTCCTTCAACCCAAGTCTAACCAAATTTTTTATACCTAAGGATTAGGTATTAGTGTACCATGATGGGATGACTAGTTACTTGTTTTTTATCCTAATGTTTTACCTGCTAGAGGATCAAAGACAAGCATTATAGGAGAACATGGTTTCTTCATTATCTCTTACCATTCCAATATATTTGTGGGATGAGATATCCATAGACATTTTTATTAGTTTACATCATACTTATAGTTGGAAATATTATATTTAGGTGATTATATTTTGGTTTACTATGTTATCCATTTTCTACCCATTATAGAGTGTAAAAAAGGAAGAGGATCTTGGGAACCTATTTGTTAGAGACATCATTATGATTCATAGAGTGATTTCAACTATATTTTCCAGCTATGATATCATTTTATTTCATATTTTTTGAAGGGACTCTCAGAATTCAAGGGAACCCAATTTATTTTGAGCATGATGTACCACCAACCAACTAATGGTTAGAATTAGGGGGCCTTCTAGATTCATGAGGATATTTTTTATGCCTATGTACTTGAATTCATGGGTTTATGGGAGAGGCATCTATTTTTAGTATTCATTTCATACAAAAAAATAATTTAGCCTCAATATAGATGACTACTTTTTAGGAATGTTATAGGTGTCCATATTGGTCCCCATCATGTCAGACTATGTTAGGTTGACATTATTTATTGGGACCAAGCCTTGTTAGGGATATTAAAAAGAAAGTGGACTTTCTAAATTGGTTTGAGATAGGGTAGTGTTTCTGAAAAAATATAGTGATAATATTAATTTACTATTAGTGTTTAAGTTAATTGATTCAGTGTTTCTTTAGGTATATATTTGAATGAGGCCCCATCTCTTAGGAATGTAGTTTAAATTTTAACTATGTTATGTCAGGCAGTTTCAGATTATATAACATCTTAAAAATGTATCATATTAGTTAAATTTTCCTCCATGACTAACCTTGATCAATTATTTATTTCACATTTATTAGAGTAAAACATACAATCTAGACCGATGTCATGTGATACAATGGGAGGATTTAGAGGTGTATCCAAACACGGTTCTTGTGGAGTAGCCTATTTATTTCCAAGATTTTTTTTAGAAAAAGTAACTCTATGGTAGTTTTTTCCCATTGGTGTTTGTGAATTGGTATTATGGTGGAAATAACTATAGGATATGGTAGTGGGAATCTTGGGAGATGGATTAGTGGCCTCACATATTTTATTTTGGATATCCTTATAGGTTTCTTAATGGAAGAAAGTGGAATAGTTAGGAGAATTGTTACACCCACTGATTTATTAGTATGATTTATATATTTATTATTGATGTTTGTGGGAGTTTGAGGTCAAAAAATTCCATTTTTAGAGAAATAGTCATTGTGGAATGGTTAGTGCACAATTAGTAGTAACCATGTCAATAACCATGGGAGAGGGATTTTTGGTGTACAATGGGATTTGGTAAGATTTTAAAATGATTTTATAACTATTCTATGGACTCTAGGAATCATTTGGATTTGTTTTCGAGAAGTAGTGGCTCCCGCATGGTTTGAGAAGGATTGACCTATCCATGACGTCAAACTGTGAGGGTTTTACAACACATTAAAATTTGGTGATTTTTCTAATTTTTTATTGAGATATATTCCCCAAATCACCCTCCTCTTCTCCACTACCATGTATAGTCTCACAGTTGGTTTGGAACTTCTTCATCCATATTTTTTGTGTATCTCCCTTAATGTTTTGTGATTATATTTAACATATGTTTGGTTCTCTTTAATTAATTTTAAATACACCCTTTTTTATTCCTTTATTATTCTATTTTCATTGAATTTTGGTACCCTATAATTCTATTTGTATAGACCTATGATTATGGATGGGGATTTATTTTTCTTCTTGGAGTTTTAGGTTCATGAGGAATCCTCCTACTACATTCATTGGGTTTTCATCGAATGTGATGAATTTTTATTTGGTTTCAAAGTATGTGTCCCTATTTAATGGGGATTTTTCAGGGATTTACATTGGATATTTCTTTCAATTGGTTTCATTATCAAATTTACTTAAATGTATGGTGATAATTTTGGTTTATCCATGTCTACGGTGATTTATGTAACAAAACAAAAATTTTATGGTTTGAAGTTTCTTTTCTAATGGATGTCACTTAAAGTAATGGATTATGATTTATGAAATTAGGAAAAGAGGATCTATGGTTTTAAATAGATTAAAAATGGGGGTTTGGAAGTGATTTTACTTTGAAATGGTTGTTTGATTATTATGGGAATTTTTGTGTTATGTAATTTGAAATGTGTATCATATGGGGGACCTTGGGTGTGTGTGTGTGTGTGTGTGTGCATGAATGTCATAGATGAGAATATTTTATCCCATATTGTGAACTTTCTAGAGAGTTTTAACAAAGGGACCTAATGAGGATATGGAATGTAATTTAGTTAGGGAAACTAGTGATCACTTGGAAAAGATATTACCCATGTGGTACGAGAGTGTGTAGGGATGAATATAGGGCCTTGTAAAGATCAAGGGAGCTTCCACACTTGTTGTACATTCTTAGTCAGTAAGAAAGTACATCAGAGAATAATTTTTACACAATTACATTTGTTAGAGTCCATGATTCTTATTGGGATTTTATTTAATTATTTGGATTCCCAAAACAATATCCTTAAAACCCATTATATATTTTATGATGTTATTTATGGAACATTTGGGTGAGTTATGTTTTTTTGTGTGGCTTCACTTCCATTTATTTTATACTTTTTCATGATTGTTTTTAAAAAATGGTTTGTTTTTTAGAAAACCAAATTAATTTATAAATAGTTGTTTGAATGAGAAATTTTTCTAAATATGGATTTAAAACTATAATATTCGTTTTCATAGAGAAAGACCTTAGGCAGATTCATGGTGGTATCCTAAAAATATTTTTCCTCACATACTTCATATGCCTTCGGGAGTATACAAATGTTATTTTTTAGGAAATAGATAAAGGAATGGGAACCTTACTATTCTGGGGATCTTCATGATTACCACCACCCATGGTTTGATTTCTATGATGTAGATGTTGGTCTCATGGATATTAGATCTTGTAGAGTAGTTTTGGGATTTTGGTCTATTGGGATGTTATGTATTGTCCTCGTCGGTCTTGATCACTATTTGAAAATTGTAACTATATTGACTATGAATATCATGTATACTTCATTTTATAATTTTTTATGTGATTATGTTTATGATATATGTTTTGATCCATTTTTATGCATACTTTGTTTGGACATGATTATCATTTGATGATTCTTCTTGGGAGGCATGAACATCTAATCCATGGATGGAACATGATGGATTTTTAAGTGTAAAAACATTCCCAAATTTTTAATTAAGATTACCTAGTTCTTATATATACTCTTTGGTGATCAAGATCATTCTTTGGGACTTATGGAGAGCCATGTCAGGTGACATGTCAGGTCAACCTGAGTCAATTCCTCATAAAAACCCATAATTTTTAGACATAACGTTTTTCTTTTTAAAATATATATACATATGTATCATTTTTAAGTAAAATATAAACTTTATATTTTTAAAAATCATCATGATATAAATATAAAAACAATTATTGTTTTTTTCACATATTATAATTTATTTTTTGATTAAAATAATAATTTTAAATTCAAAAAACATAATTTAAAAACCTATAAATCAATTTTCAAAACTTATGCAATATTTTATTTGAATAAAAAACTATATATGGTTCTTTACTCTATATAAAATATTACCAAGATTCCATTAAATATTGGGAGTATTAAAGTACTAATTGAACCTATGTTTTAATTTCATAAACTAATAATATTCATAAGAATCAACATTTTCATAGTTTTGAGGCTAAATATTAAAATAATAGATATTTAATTCATAGATTCCTCTCCCCCTTTCCTATAAAAACACCCTTAATCCACCCCTTTCCTCCAACTTCCGAAAACACATTATTTTTCATGATATATAATAAACCCCCACTATAAATTCACCTAAAAATTTTAATTTAGACTTGTTATTTCAATATGTCCCTCTTCTAAAAGATTTAGATTCAATCGAAAGGAGGTGACTCAATGGGCATGATAAGAGTCTCAAAACACATATAATTTTATTTAGATTATTCACTTACCTATTATAAAATATAATTAATCTATAAATGTAACCTAAATATATTTTTATACATATATTATAATTATTTTTTAAAATCCAAAAAATATTAATTAGTTTTTACATTATTTTAAACTCTTCTAAAACATGTTGTTTAATTGTGGTAGTTTTACACCACCAAAGTGAATGATGGCGTTTAATTTTTTTACTTGTAAAATTCATGTATATTTTGAAAAATTAATTTCATGATTTAGTAAAATGTTAAAAATAAAACTATATAATGATTATGATTATAGATTGATAAAATTGGCATCATAATAACTATATTAAAAGTAATTATTTGTATTCATTTTTAACCATGATAAAATATTATAAAGTAATATTCATTTAATTTAAACTATTTAATTAATTATTGAAAAAATTACTTATGTAATAACATAAATACTATACAATTAAACTTCTAGAGATTATGGAACTATTGAATAATGTCCTTAAACTATTCACATTACATCAAAGAGGTTTTGCATCTTTGAACCGAATAACCTCAAAATAGAAAAAAAAATATCAATTTTATAAATGAATTAAATAAGATAATAAATTATTTATATACAAAAATAAATTTGAAAAAAAAATTAAAATTAAAATAATCTATTTATATAATTTGACTATTAAGTATGTTAGTAGAGCATCTAATTCCCGAGAAAACCTGAGGTAAGTGGTATTTCCCACCCTTTCTTACTCTTGATAATAAATTCAATATCACTCATTACATATCAATCATCCTATTTCTATATTTTCAGTAAAATTATTTTATTTTATTTATACATATTTTCCCCTCTAATTTGTAGGGATATTCATTCCTTTCTGTTTCCCATACTTTATTGTTTCTTCAAGTTAATCCCTACAAAGATTTTAAGGGAACCTCAATTTAATTTATCCTCTTCTCAATTAATATTATATTTATCCTCCACCTATATTATTTCATTATAGGACTAAAATTTTTTTTATTATTTTATTATGACCTCTTAGAATCCAATATTATATATACCCTACTATATTTAGTATCTAATTGATTTTAATTTTGACTAATACTTTTGACATCCTTTAATGACTCATTTAATTTTCATGGGTTTATTTTCTATTAATAATTATTGTATGTTTATTTTTTTTATATAAAACACAATCCAGATAAATTTAGATCCCTTGAGTGGATCATAATTATTACACTTACCAATATATAAGGAAATTATAGCATCTTATTATATAAAACTTATGGTGAATAGGTCATGTGCCTAACACAACATGCTATATTGTCTTGGTAGTGAGACTCAACATATTTTTAATATGTTATTTATTATTTGTGCACCACATTATTATTTTTTATATTATTACCATCCAGCAATGACATAATTTATATTATTCCATGTTTATATATGATGTTATAGGATCATTATGTTTAATGATTACATGTTTTTATTATTGACTCTTATGATTTATAACTGCATATCTATCTTATCTTATCACCTTATTGGGATTTATGGATCATCCCTTATTTTATGGATACCCCCAAGATATCCAATGAAATTATAGGTGTATGAAAACTCTTAGAGAATATTAAAAATATGGTAATATGATATTATATAGTTAATGATTAATTGTGAATCAAATATCCTAGAGACATTAGACCTTTATAATTTAAGGTTATTATGGATATTTTTGATAAAAATTATATAATAATAAGTTTCTCATATATAGGATAGTTGGTATATGTAATGGTAAATTTTTCTAACCAAAAACTCAAGGTTTCAAAGAGTGTATTGGTGATTCATCAAGGAAGTTTTTTAGTTTTCCAACCACTAATATGATTTTTGAATGTAAGAAGATATTATCACCTTAATATAATGTTTATTGGGTTAGATTTATGGATTCTTCTAAATGACCTAACCCAAATTATTGAGTTTGATATGGATTCCCACATAACCTTGTGTACACCTCCCAATATGAAAGGGGTTCCTTACTAGTGATGAGATCCTGAGTGGTATTGTGGGGAGACTATACCCTCAATAGTATTAGGGGTACATAAGAAACATATTAAAACAAAAATAAACAACCATATAATTGAACAATATAAAGTAAAATAATTATGAAATATATTAACAAATGGGATGAAATTCATTCATGATTAACTAATGAATCCCCAATGTGGTAGGTCAACCAAAGTATGAAGATAAAAGAAAAAAATAATATAATACAACCATAGTTTGGAGTTTTTCATGATGTAACCAATGTCACCCAATATCTACTTAATTAGCTATCTTATATAGGGAACTTCCCCATATTTGGATCCCAATCTATGAAATCTACATGTGAATCATGATTACTATTTAGGGTGTGAGTATAAACCTAGAATGATACAAAAAATGCATCCCTAACATAAGTACAACAATATATAGAATTTAATTCCACAATAATAATTTAAATTCATAAACATCCAATCATACGTAGATTCATAGTGTGCTAGCCAAGCATATAAGAACCATGAATCTACCTACTCTGACACTATTACAGAACAAATGTTAGAAGTAACTGTTTCATGACATGGATCATTCCATTTGACTCACATGTCAGATCAAAAATTCAACCAAACTATTATAAATCATCATTTTAACATTAAAGAAAAAATCCACGACCACCTTCAAGTGAAACTGATAGTGTCTGCATGTTAACAAAATTTATAAATTTGGTTTATGCCACATTCACACATGTTGACCTAATATTAAGATCTTGGGAAAGATATATAAATACATGATGGACAAATATTTGACTCTGAGGTAGGCCACATCACAATAAGTCATTTCGGAAGGTAAGATCACAACCTTACAACCACAATAGTGACACTCCCAGACTACGAGGATGACAAGTTGAATTATTCTAACCTAGTACCTTAAAACCAACCATATAGAAACTAAAAATGCCTCAAAAACAATAATATTAATGAAATTAATAAGAATTTCATATCAATAAAGGGTATCATCAGCTACACACACCCATAGACATCCATATGCATATCACATAATTTAAGGAATGATAGGTCACACATTCATAAACATACAATTCATATCATGTAAGTGTATTTCAGGCTACACACACCAACATAAAAATAATATAACAAAACGGTCTCATGGAACACACATTTACTAACCTGTGAAGAATATCAACCAAGGGTCTCATGGAATAAACACACCCACACACTTCTACATGTGAATCATATCAAGAAAGGGTCTCATGGGCCACATAGACACCCACATACAAATCATATAAAGAAAAGTTCTCATGAATCCTTTACAGTGACCTTAATTTTCATATATTAACAGTATATAACATTTTTGGTATACTTAAACATTATACAAATAGACACCCAAAAACCATTTTAGTCTAGTGCCTTTGGAAACATAGAAACATAAAAACATGTACATAAGTGAACTAAATTATCTCCCACTAGGTTCTTCATGACTAGAATCCTTCTTAGACAAATCATACATAAAATATATCTTCACGACCTATGAATGGAAACAAAAAAAATGTGTGATCTTATATGAATAGTAAGGGAAAACATGGGAGACATGTAAGCTTAAACTAGATCTTAGGGGTATGCGAACGTGATCATAACATTATAAGATCATACCCATCATATCATAATATTATAAACATGAATCATGAATGTTTATAAGATATAAATAATAATGACATAAAGAACATAATCTATTAAATAATAACACAGGAATAAGACATAAAATTGTAGAAGACATAGAAGCATGTAATTGTTTTTCCATAGTAATAAATGAATTTCTTAAAAGGTCATATTAATAGCATGGGTTCACTCACCACAAAATCTTTGTAGTCATGGTTCAATCCCATGGCCATCTTAGTAGCATGATTTCACTCCTCATGCCATATTTTTAGTAATGGTTAACTCCCATGGACATCTTAGTAATCAAGATCCACTCTCAAGACTATCTTAGTCTGTCTCCTGAGATATAAATATTTAACCAATGAATTTTAGGGAGAGATATCCCCCATACATATCATAATGAAATCATAAATACATGTTCCAAAAGATCATTAAAAATCATATCACAACCCATGAAATGTAATGGGTATCATAAATATATAATCATATCACAACCTATGAAAATAGATGTAGGTTTAATCATAATTTTATCAATAGAATAACCCATGAAAAAAGTGTGTTTTAAAATCATATTACCCATGAAATAGAAACATGTATCATAAACATCATTCCATCAAAACATAATATATTTAGAGGAAAAATTTGAATGGTAACATTGAATCATTTCCCCAAAATGGCCAGAGTTACACAAATGAATGTCATATTAAATGGGAAATAATTTTGATAGATCATTTAAAAACATTTATAGAGGAAAATATACATTCTTCATTGAAAATTTCTTTTAAAAACATAAAAAATTTTGAAATAATTTTTTATTAAAAATATCTTTGAAAACATAAAAAAGGAATCATTGAAAAAAATAAAAAAAATTAAAATCATTTTTATTTGAAAATGATCTTCCTGAATCATTTTAAAAGACTTTTGAAAATATTTTTGAAATAAAATAGTTTTTCGACTCAAGAGAGAAATACATCCAAATTTTTCTTAAAAACATTTTATTAATTATATTATATACATAAGAGTGGGAAAATAGTACTAATACATGGAGATATATTGAATAAAAAAAGGAGAAGAAAACTCATGACTTTTCTCAAGACATTTATCATAATATTTCGTTAATGGAAACATAATCATAAACAATCTCGATAAACGATGATATTGTTTCAATAATCTCTTAGAACATGGTAACATGGGATCATACTTTTCATTTAAAGAAATGAAATTAAATTATGAGTAAAATTACAATAAAATAATGATATTAATGACATAACATGACAAATGTAATTATATGCACCTTGAAAAATAATTTAGGTGCATAAAAAACATAATCCTTGAACAAGGAAAATTGATACAAAACTATCTTACCAATTTGGTAACTTTTGAAACATAACCCCGTGAAAGAAAGTTCATAGAATGGATATTTAAATACTCATAAATTTTATAGTATGAATCATATAATAATTTCATGTTCAGTATATATACCACGTAAAAGAAAATAGTGGTGAACATGGCATGTATCTCATGGATATAAAAAGTGATATGAAATACCCTTACCTTGTGGCTTGAATCTCATCATACTAGTAAACAATTACTTTATAATAAACATAATATTAATTATAAATATCCGAAATAAACATATTTTTTTATCTAATACCATGAATGGTTTTATTATTACTTTATATTATCCCCTTGTTAACAATTCTATGTTAAGGTTTCACTTTGGATAATATCCACTTTGTTCTTCGCATGTGTCTTAATTTTTTATATATTTTGATATTATACATATATAATGATTTACAGAATTTAAAACATGATATAAATATCATGTATATTCATTATATATTTCTTAAAATAATCTATATAATATATAAGTATGAAAATTTAATATACTATTCGTAGAGACGGTAGGTTGTATGTACGCTTGGATGATGTTTCTGTTTTATTATCGTATTGAATAATTGAGAGTAAATGATATATATGAAAAAATATATAAAAATATCATTCTTATTGTATCAATATTATTTCATATATATCATATATTTTCACTAAACACATACTTAATACATTCCATTAACTGTGTGAATGAAACACATCGCTTTGAGGGGTGGTAGTCCAAACTTCATGAAAAAAACACTTCATATTTAGACATGGTGGAATGCAGAAAGGTATAATATAAGTAAAAATTATACAAGAATAAAGACATTATAAATATGATATATATGATATATAAGTATATTTTCCATCATAATTTCCACTATGAGAGTCGGTAAATTAAAAATGAACAATCATCATTTCGTGGGGCGGTAGATCACCGTACGCATAAACAATTTGTTCAATACACATTAGATGGGAATGGGTGTAAGTGTAGGTTGAACCCTCATAATAAAAACATTATATTATATTTAGTATTTTTTTATACAGGCATGGAATCATAATATTTTAGGAAATGGGGAAAAATTAAAGAATAGAGCTTGAGGAGGGATGTTACCTCTTCTTTAGGTGACTCCTTTTGGTTTTCACCAAAGGGATTCATTGGATTGATTTCTAAAAAAAGTTTATTCTTATAGGTTTATAGGAGGTGTGTTGAGGAAATATTTTGTTGATAATGATCGATCTAATGTGTATTGAATGTTTTGAGGAAGTGGGATGAGGGGATGCCTTTTATAGTAGAGAAGGAGTGCTGATCTTATAAATATTTGGAAAAGGAATTCCACCCATGTTTTCCCATGAAAAGTTGATAAAATAATTGACCAAATTTGAGAAAAGGAAGTATAACATTGAAATAGTTTTAGAAAATTTCACTTGGAAAATATTTTAGTTTGTTTTAGGTCATAAATATAATGATTAGTAATTTGTTCACCTAAATTTTTTCGTAATAATTGTAATTGATTTTAATCACCTTCATTATTTTTGTTGGTAAAAAACTATGTTTAACTAAATAGAAAATTTAAATTATGTTGATTAAAAATATTTAATACGTTTCTAAAAATACCAATCACATACTTTCAAAAATTAATTTTAAAATAAACCTTCTGATGGGATGACACTGTGAGTGTTTAAAGTAAAAAAATCCAATAGTTTGGTAAGTTTTTATTCCCAATTTCATAGTGAAATTTGTTTAAATGAACTAAATTGGATTAGTTGATAAAAATATGATCTAATTAAACTCTGAATTCAATTTAAAATAAAATTTCACCTTATAAATAAATTAGAAAAAAATAGTTCTGAATTAAAACTAAATATTTTTCATTATTCATCAAAAAATGATGTTTATCAGAAAAATACCAAATATTTACCCTATCCCAATTTCATCATTATAACTTGAAAGATTATCTTTTTATAAAAACCAAATTCTAAATGTGTGTAAAATTTATTTAATTATTTTTTTACAGAAGGACATGAAAAGCAGTTCATGTGAGAAAACAACATTTTTAAATATATAAGGACTTTTCCAAGAATTATATCATTCATTATCAATATGGTTTATTTATATAAAACCATTATAAACAATATTTGAATTTTTTTGATTAATTTTCATATTTCTTTGTTTAAAGACTAGGTTATAATTAACTAATTTAAGTAATTATAACAAAAAAGACATTTCATAGAAACTAAGTGTTGTGTGTAATGTACACAAGGTTAGTGTTGCATGTAATATACACCAAGATGATGTTGCATTTAATGTACAATATTTTTTTCCATGCTAAATGATTTTTGGACTTATTTTAGTGCAATATATCAATGAAAAATTAATGTATTCAGGAAAAAAAGGTCCATAAAAACTTGGGGTGTTACATTGTACCCCCTAAAAATGAATTTCTCCCTCAAAATTAATCATTAAGGTAAAAAATGAGGATATGTATACTTCATCATATCCATAGGTTCCCAAATTGATTCCTCTAACTTATTATTTCTCCACAAAACATTGATGAGGCGAGTGGTTTTATTTTTCAAAACTTTATTTATACGGTCTAGAGTTTCAACTTGTTGTTCATTGTAAAGAAAGATATGTATCTAGTGTTATGACATATAAAATAAGTAAATGTGAAGGGTCAGGTATATAATTATTTAGGATAGATAAATGGAACACATCATGGAATTAATAGAGATTTGTAGAAAGTTCCAAGCAATTGGTTACCATCTTGATATGAAAAAGAATCTCAAAGGTACTGATATACATAGGGATTAGTTTCCCTTTATTTCAAAACCTCATAACCTTATTATAGAGTGATATCCATAGAATTTAATTCTTGAAAACTTCAAATTATAGATCATTAAATCAGTTACTGGTGTAACATTTCTGCCAACTTTGAGTTGCCTTGATATGTTGGTGAATAGATGTAAACTCCTCTACCATTTCTTTAGAAATATTAGGTCCTGATATATTTCTTTATCCAACCTCATACCAAAATGTTGGAGCACTAAATTTCATCCCATATAGGGATTAATAATGTGGCATATGAATTCTTTATTGAAATAAATTATTGAATGAAAACTCAACTAGAGGAAGGTGTTGATCCCAAACACCTTAGAAATACTAAGAACTAGATCTCAACATATCCTATAGGGTTTGACTTATTCTTTCATATTGATCATCTGTATGAGGATGATATGTAGTGATGAAACTCAATTTTTTTATCAATTTATTTCTGAAGACATCAACAGAACATATTGTAAAACCTCATATCCTGATCCGATACAACAAAATGTGGTACTCCATGCAACCTTACCACTTCATTAATATATATCGTGGAAAGATAATCCAAATATAATTATTATATGATAGTGATGAAGTATGCTGAATTTGTAAGGTGATAGAATACCACCCTTATATAATTAAAACCTTTAGAGTTTTTGGGTAGTCCAATGGAAAGATGCATAGTTATTTTATCTCATTTCCATTCTGGTATGGGTAATGGATGCACCATACACTTGGAATTTTGACTTTCAGCCTTATCTTGTTGGTATTCCAAGCACTAGGATAAAGAATCTCTGATATCTCACTTCATTAAACCCCAGCAAAAGTATTATTTCAAGTTTTTTTACATCTTCATTATTCCACGATAAATAGAGAATGAATAAGTACGAACTTCCTCTAACACATCCTTCTTCAAATATGGTATTGAATTATCACATACACGGTTTTTCAACCTTATCATTCCATTACAAACAAGGTTAAACACGTGAACTTTTCTAACATTCATTTTTATCCCAACATCTTCCTTATTCCCCTCCTTAATATTCACTTTGATAGAGGGTTAAAGATTCATTTAAGAAGGCTAAAGTTTTCCCTTTCCTTCAGGATTTCTAGATCCATCATTAAAAAATGAATGAAATATAGGATCTTTTGTGATCCTCATCATGGATAAGCTATCATGATCCTTTCAACTCATAGAATCATTCACCTTGTTTTCTTTCCTATGGTTGTAATGTATTGAGTAATCATAATCCTTTATGAACTCTAACCAACTTCTATGGAGCATGTTTGACTCCTTTTTTATAGATATATATTTTAGGCTCTTAGTATCATTATATATATCACTCTTTTCTCCATAAATTTAATTTCTCCATAAATTTAATGAAAAATGACCACTGCTAACATTAAATCATGATTTGGATACTATTTCTCATCAATATTCAACTATCATGATGCATAATCTATATAAATGTTATTCATAATAAGAACACATCATAATACCATCTTGGATGCATCACTATAGATTATAATCCCTTTTTCACTATAGGTTGATGTAATAATTGGTGTGCTGAATAACCATATCTTTGGTTCCTTCCTCACATTCATCTATCCCGAGGAACTTGGAAAACATATGAGTCAAACTGGTTAAAGGATTAGATATTCATGAAAAATTATCCACAAATCATTGATAATATCCAGCTTATCCAAGAAATCTATGGATCTCAGTCACTGTTTTTTTAGGCTAGCATTCAATAGCCTCCATCATTGATGGAACTACTGATATACCATCTCTTGATATTATGTTACCCAAAAATGAAATGTATTGCAACAAAAATCACACTTTGCAAATTTTTCATATAGTTTCACCTACCTTTTTGTCTTAAGTATAATTCTCAAGTGATCTTCATTATATTATTATCTCTTTGAATAGATAATAATATCTTCTATAAAGACTACCAGAAAGTAGTTTAGGTGACCATAAAATACTATATACATCAAATCCATGAAGATATAAAGGGAATTAAAAAAACCAAAAGGCATCAATATATATTCATAGTATACAAACCTTATACAGAATTCCATCTTAGGTATATCCTCCTTCTCAAACCTCAATTGGAGATATCCAGAATGAAGGTCAATGTTGGAAAAGTATTTATATCCATGAAGTTGATCAAACAAGTCATCAATATGGGGGTGTGGATACTTGTTCTAGATCGTTGTCTTGTTCAACTCCCTATAATCAATGTAGATTTTCATTGATGCATATTTATTATTCAAAGGAATTATAGGTGCACCAAAAGGTGAAATAGTTGGTCTAATGAATCCTTTATAAAGGTTTTATTGGAGTTGCTTCTTCAATTCATACACCTCAATTAGGGCCATTATATAGGAAGGCTTTGAAATTTGTGTGGAACCAGGTATGAGTTATATTGATAATTCAACTTCTCATTTTATTGGAAGGATAAAGAAATCATCCAAAAATTCATCCAAAAATTCCTATACAATAAACATATCATCGATGCCTATTTTTTTATCTAACCATTCGAGATAAACAACACTTTTTAATAGGAATTAAGACCCATACAATGAATATAATCTCCATAGATAGTTCATGTTATCATCACATTGATGGATGATCATAGGAGGGCTATAAATATCAAATGAAACATCAATTCTATGGATATTGACAAGAAATTTATGAAAAGAAATATATTTCATGCCTATGATGACATCGAATTCAACCAATGGAAGAATGAAAATATTTCCAGGAAGCACCTTCCCAAAAATTTAAACTAGAGACGAATCATATACTTGGGATAAAATCATCATAATATTAGGGGTTTTAACTAATAATTCCCCATATAATTCATTTGGTATAATATTAACATCATTATCAAATTATTTAGATATGAAAGTGTTGTTAGATCCAAAATAAAATAAAACATTAGTAGTTCTAAATGGATGGTAAGTGTACCTTTCACCGCATAGTTATCACACCCCTCATTAGAAATAACGATTTCATGAGATTTCATCTTGTCCCTTGGGTTAAGAGGTTTCTGACGTCAATCATCATCACCAGAACCTAGGTTTGGGAACTCATTAGAATAATTCAAATTCTCCTTACACTTGTAGCACTAATGTGTGCGAGGTGAATTGTGTGATTATTTTTATCCATTCATAATGTTATATAAATTATTCCTATCAAATCGATAATAAAACTCTTAATATCCTTCCCTCACACACTGAAACCATTTTTTAGATCCCTTTTGGCCATTTCCACAAATATTCTTCCCACACTTAGAGCGTAAAATAAAGCCCATATTCTTTTCTTCATGGTTTTTTGAATTTTCATTAAACACCATCTTCATTTTCTTTTCAAAACCATTAGATTGATATATGACTCCAACCTCTATTTCAATAATCATTTCATAACACATAATGTATTCATGGATACTAATTTCTATTATAGAAAAATCATTTGTGGTAATTTCATTTAAGACATCAAAGAACCTATCAACTTTACATTGGGGTTGGATGCTAATTCTAGAAGCGTACCTCACATGTCAAGTGAAATTAGCCTCACAGGTACCAAAATATTCATCATCCATTTTATTCAACTGATGGAATAAATTCTCCATCATAGTATGAGGAATATGAGGAAATTTCTTATTGAGAAATAGATTCTTGAACTCATCCCAATCCATGGATTCAATGTCATCATGTTGCCTCATATTCATGATTAGAATCCATAACTGGGTTTCTTATACTTCTAACTAATAAATAGATAGAATGAATTTCTCATGCTCTAAACACCAGATAATGGAGAATATCCTTTCATTAGTACTGATCTATTTTACAGTAACAAGTGGATAAAAAAACATGTAGAAATAATGTGGAATTTACCTTATGAAGGAGTCAATAGAATTTGGTTCCCTCCTTTTCTCATTTGGATGTCCACCCTGATTCATATCTTAATAGATTTTGGTGACCATAACAATGAGATCTTTCATTCATTCTTGCATATAATTATGTTTCTCAGGAGGAAAATCATTTTACTTTCCATTGAAATCACTATTAATGTGGTTCCTTTGGGTACCAGCCATTGAATAAAACCAAAATCATAGAGTAAGAAATTTGTATCATAATGAGGAACCACATAATCATGAAAAACTACTTTAAAGAGCTCTAAGATATAAAACATTCTTTGATATATGATACCATAGTTTTATATTAGGTTATTCCTAGACAAATTAAATTTAAATCCTTCATTATTTTTCATGATGAGTTTTTGAATTATCTATGGATATCCCCTAGGAATGTAAAACTAGTTTTGCATCAAGGCCTATTACCATATACTAGGTTGTGCCAAGTTAGGCGCAACACACCCTATTAGATTATTTACTCATAGTTATAACTCTACCAGATCTAAATCCACTTTTATTATCCACTCAATGATGTATTTCTAGGAAACAAATCACACTATCATTTATCAAAATTCCATGACAGTTTCCTATACTTTTTGTAATCTTTAGAATTATCCTTACAAATTTATTTAGGTTTATCACTATGTTTTTTTAATCATACCCTCTAATGGTTAACTAATTATTTAATCACATACCAACTATAGCAACCATATCTTTTCATACGTTAAAATTTCATATCTTTGGAGGAATAATTAAAAAATTAAACCAATATATTCCCAAAGACTTTATTAGTCTAATTCCTTTAGAAATATGGAAACATAAACATTGGTACATAATGGAACTAATTTATCTCCCACTACGTTCTTTAGGACTATAACCCTTCCTATATACAACATACTTAATATATATCTTCATAACATGGGAAATTAAACCTAAAAATTGGTGAGCACAGATACTTAGTAAGGATAAACAAGGGAGACATTTAATAATAAGAATGTTATTAGAATTATGCAAACATGATCATAACATTAGAATATCATACACGTTATATCATAATATTATAAACATGAATCATGGAGTAAATATTTCTAGTTTATAAGATATGAATCATAAAGAGATAAAGAACATAATACATGAAAGAATAACATAGAAATAAGACATGGAAGTGTGTAAGAAATATAATCATGTAAAATTATTTCCATAGTTGTCAAGGCATTGCTTCCAATGTCATCATAGTAGTGTGGGTTCACTCCCCATACCATCTTGGTATTCATAGTTCACTCCCATAACCATCTTACTAGCATGAGTTCACTCTTCATACCATATTTCTAGTCATGGATCACTCCCATGTATATCATAGTAGTCAAGTTTCACACCCAATACCATCTTAGTCTATCTCATTAGATATAAATCTTTACCCAATGTATTGGAGGTTGATATAGGTCTCACCCATCTCATATTGAAATTATTCATACACATGACACATGATAATTAAAAATCATATCATAACCCATGAAACGAAATGGGTATCAAAAACATGTAATGATATCATAACCTATAGAAAAAGATACATGGTTTATAATAATTTTATCAAAATCATACCCTATGAAAATAAGTTGATTTCAAAACAATATAACATGTGAAATAGAAACAAATTTCATAAATATCATGCCATAAAATCATAATCAATTCAAAAAAATAATATGAATAGTAACATTGAATCATTTCTTGAGAATGACATTACTAACACCAATAGATGTCATATTAGACAAGGAATAATTTTTATAGATCTATTGAAAAAATTCTTTTAGAAAATTTCCATTATTCTTTTGAAAATTCTTTTTAAAACATAAAAATGTTTGCATAATTTTTTCTTTGAAACTAGAATCAAACACATATAATGTAAGATTTTAAAATAATAAAACATTTTAAAAAGTTATTTTTCTAAGAAAATTTTATTCAAGGATAATTTTAAATCATTTTTGAAAATATTTTTTTGAAATAAAACAGATCTCCAACTAAAGAGAGAAACACAATCATATTTTTATTAAAAACATTTTCTTAATTATAATATTTACCAAATAGTGGAAAATAAAACTAATACATGGATATATATTGAATAAATAATGGAAATGTAAACTCTTAGGTTTTATCAATATATGTATCATAATATTTCATCAATGGAAGCATATTCATGAAAATCCTGATAAATGATGAGATTGTTCCAATGAACTCTTACCACATGGTAACTTGGGTTCATTCTATTCATGTAAGAAAATGAAATTACATGAATATAAAAATATCACTAAAATAATTATATTAATGATATAACAATTCAAATGGATGTATATACACCTTGAAAAATAATTTAGATTCATAACAAAACATTAGCTTTGATGAAGGAAAATTGAGATAAAACAATCTTACCGATTTGGTATCTTTTAAATATAAAAACTAGGAAAGAAATATCATTTAATGGATATGTAAATAAACATAAATTTAAGAGTAATAATCATATAATTCATTCACATAAAGTATGTTCACAACAAAAATGAAAGTATTGGGGAACCTGACATGTATCTTACAAATATACAATCTGAGATGAAATTTCATTACCTTGTGTCTCAACTGTTGTCGTACTCATAAAAAATTCATTTATAATATATGTAATTTTAATTTAAATCTATCAGATAAACATATAATTATATTTAATACCATATATTGTTTTACTATGACTTTATATTACCCTCTTGTTAATAATTCTATGTTAAGGTTTCACTTCAGACAATATCTGCTTTGTTCTCACCATATGTATTTATTTGTTATATTGGTCCTTATATATATATCACGATTTATTGATTGTAAAAAATTATATAAATATCATTTATAGTCATTGTATTTGTATTATAATAATATATATAATATTTATATATGAAAATTGAATACATCATTCATGGAGAAAGTAGATCGTACGTACACAATGATGTTGTTTCTGTTTTATTTTTGTATTTAAAGAAATAGAGTAAATGAAATATATATATATATATATATATATCATTATTCAAGTATAATTTTTATATCATATATATCATGTAAGTTTAATAAACACATCATTAATAAATTCCATGTAGTGTGTGAATGAATCACATCGCTTAAAGGGGGCGGTAGTCCACACGTCCCCAAAATAAATTTTCATATTTACACAAGATGGAAAGAATAAAGGTATGTTATAAATTAAAATTTAAAATAATATAGAAATTATAAAAATCATATATATCATATATAAAAATATTTTCCATCATAATTTCCCCCCTGAGAGGTGGTAAAGGAAAAAATGAAAAATCATCATTTCATGAGGCGATAGTTTTTCTTACATGTAAACAGATTATTTGTTGCCCATTATATAGAAGCGTGTTAAAATATAGTTTGAAAAACTAGAAGAAAAAAATCATATTTTATTTAGGATACAAGTTTTTTTAAACAAACATGGAATAATTTTATTTTAGTGAGTGGATAAAGAAAATAAATGAAAAGATCTTGAGGAAGAATGGTTCCTCTTCTTTGGGTAACTCCTTTTGGTTTACATCAAAGGGATTCCTTGGATTTATTTATGAATAGGGTGAGGCTTATAAATTTGGGGTAGGGATTTTAGGATCTATTATGGTTGATATTTTTCTATCCAAATTATCTTGATAGGTTTGAGGAAGTGATAGGAGAGGAGTCCTTTTTATAGTGGAGGAGGAGTGGTAGTCTTGTAATTTTTTGGAAAAGGAATTCATCCCCTGTTTTTCCCATGTCATTTGGATCCAATAATGGACCAAATTTTATAAAATGTGGTATAGGGTCTAAATATTTCTACAAAATGTATCTTTTAAAAGTTTTTAGGTCATTTTGGGTCATAAAATTAAGGTTTTGTATTTTTTCAACCTAATTTTCCTCTTAATCGTTGTAATTAATTTTAATCACTTTCCCTATTTTTTGGTAAAAAACTAAGTCAAACTTAAAAGAAATTATAATTTCCATTGATTCCACATATTAAATCCATTTTACCAAATTTCAATCATATAATTGGATGGAATTAATTTTAAATAATCTCACTGACGAGATGACACTGTGGGGTTTTAAAGTAAAACCATTCAAAAGATTACTAAGTTTTTATACAAAACATAAAAATGGAATAGATTCCAATGAAATAAATTGTATTATTTGATAAAAATATGATCTAATTATACTTTTAAGATAATTTGAAATTTAATTTAACTTTATAAATATGTTAGATGAAAAAGTAGTTTTGAAATAAAATTCAGTATTTTCACTATTTATCTAAAAATGACGTTTTTCAGAAAAATACCAAAACTTCTCCCTAATATAATTTAAAAAATATAAATTAAAAAAAGACTTATATTTTATCAAAATAAAATTTTAATTTTTTCTAGATTTAATTTTACTATTTTTCAAAAAAGAACATGATAAATAGTTCATTAGATAAAATAATATTTTTAAACATCTAAATAATTTCTCAAAATTTATGTCTTTAATTATAAAAATGTTCTATTTATATAAATAAATTATAAAAAATATTTTAAACTATTTATATTAAAAAAATGTATAGGTTATAAAAAATATGTTTTGTAGGAACATGGTGATGCATGTAACGTATTACAAGTCGATGTTTCATGTAACATACATGAAGTTGGTGTTTTATGTAATGTACACCCAGTTAGTTCCATGTGAAAGGAATGTTTGACTTAGTGTATTGAAAGGTATCAATGAAATATAAATTTATTCACGAAAAAATGGTCCATAAAAACTCAGGGTTTTATAATATTCACACACACCAACATGAATATAATATCAAGAAAGGGTCTCATGACACACATTCACACACATGAAAATAAAAGCATATCAATTTATATAAAGTCTATAAAATTGTAAATAATTCCTACCTCATATGTAACGACCCAATGTTTTTCAATAGAAATTACCTTCTTATATTTATGTAATAAAATAACATGAAAAGACAACATAATGAAATACTAAGTGATAAGTGACCTTTAAACATAAGTTTGTCACTTCTGTGTTTGGAATTTTAAAAATTTGACATACACCGTTGTGCTCAAGATGATTTTTGGAGTCTAATGAAAAAGAAATAATTTTTAGTGAATAGTAACATACCCGTATGAATACTAATACGACCCTTATTAATATTAAATCATCCAACATAAGAGTAACCTTACCCATGAACAATTAAATAAAATTTAGACATCTTAAAAAGTGACAACTTGACCTTAGTAAACGTTTTGGAATTTTGTAAGTCATAAATAATTAATTATAACTAATTAATTAATTTTAAGGAAAATGTATTTTCTTAAAATGTATTCATTATTTATCAAATAAATTTCTTGTAGTTTTTAGATAATTTTATAAGACCCTATGTAATTTTTGAAAGCACTGTAATATCAGTTTTAATCTTAAAAACTGTTTTTTTAAGTAAATTATGATTTTAATTAAATATTAAATTAATAATATTTTGAAAATTATTTTTGAAAAATGGAATTCATTTTTGTATTCTACACATCAAAAAACAGTTGGGTTAAATTTTTTGGATTTTTATGAGATACTTGAATTTTTTACGAATAGTAGAATCCAATAATTTACAATAAATGCTAAATAATGGATTAATTGAGTCATCGATGATGCTCTGCAGATGTAAGACCATGTGGCTCATTATAACAAAATAAAATTACTATTATGGGTCATTAAAGACTCACTATTCCTTGTCTTATGGAAAATTAATAAACTAATGAATTTTATATTAAGGAAACCCCTCTCCCCTCCACTATAAAAGCCACCATCCACACCCTCATTTGCACACACCTCTCAAGCTCCAAGACTTCTCTAAACTCTACCCAAACAACTTCCATATCCCCTCCCCCACTTCCAAGAGCTTCTGGTCTCATCAAAAGACCAAGATTAGGCCCTTAAAGAGGTTCTCAAGAGAAGGATCCAAGAGGCAATTTCTCTCCCTCTTCTCCTTTAATTTCCTTTCAAGTTCAAGTTCATTTCTTGATCTCTCCCCAGATATCTTAATTAAAATGGTATTGTAACTAAATTATTATACATATAATGTAATTTCATGATTCTAATGGGATATTATATCATCCAACCCCTTTTCCCTCTTCCTTTTATTTTATTAAAGAGAACTTTGTTCGTGAGGTGTTAATTTATCATCTTCAAGAACGACTTGCTTTCGTCTTCCATTTCTACCTTCATATCTGGTCATGAAACCATTTTTATGGTTGAACCAGAATATTTTATATGTATTATGTCCTATTTAAAGTTATGTAACGGACTTATGAACATATTACTAAGTGATAAATTAAAGTAACTTCATTGTGATCGAAAAACTTCCCAAATTAACCCAAACAATCTTCATTTAATTCTTATATAAAGATTAATACACATGGGTCTAATATAATTCATTATAAGATCATTAAAACTACATTAATAAAATTAATGACAAGTAATATCATTTATGTATTTTTACCCATGTTCTACCCGAACTTCAATTTATGAATACAAGTGAACCACCCAAGAAAAACCATAAAAACTAACATCCCCGAACAATGTTTTTAAACTCTATAAGTCATCCAAAGGAACATAAAATGACATAATGAAACCAGAATGAACCCTATTAATGTATAAAAGGTTATGGAATTTATAATTAATGAATATAATTTCATTATACATGACATTAAAGAGAAGGAAGCATTTGGATACAAGGTAAGGGGAAATCTCAAACCCAATTTTCTTCCTTCGGGTTCTCCCTCTTTCACTCCATTTTTGATATGGTTACTCCTTAAAGATAATTTTTTCATAATTTTATTTTATTTTCTGGTATATACATGTTTTTCACTGGTTTTTATGTCAAACCAAATGTTTTTCAAAAGAACTCCTCTTTTAAGAACACCCCTTTTACTTCTCACTCAAAGTGGACGGTTCTTATAACATGTATGTTATTCCCTCTTTATTTTGGGAACCCAAAGCTTATGAATATTTTATTATTAGATTAAACCCATTACATTACATGGTTTAGTTATGTACATTTTTTATATGTGTTCTATGTGGAAAACATGATGATGATAATGTTATGATGTGACAGGTGCGCCCAGAATTATATAGCGCAATATGAATGTTTCAATGTGACGGGTGCACCTAGAATTATACAGCACTCCAATGCATTAGGTAAAGTGATGAATCTCATGATTAAATTTGAAATTATGTGCGAACAAGATTCTATCTTGTTTCACAAGTTGTTGTGGTAATTATCCACTAAGACATGATGTTTCATTTTTATGCATTGCCACATTTCAAGTCTTTTATTTATGCTCCTCTCGTGTTCATTATCTTTTGCCTATGTTGTGATTATTCCCAACACATGATTTATTGTTATTATATATCCTCTTAATAGGCTTCTATCTCACCCATTTTGATTTATATCCTCAGGTGGATACATGTACTAAGGAGAGGACAAGTGTAAATAAGAACCTAGAGAAGAACAAATTAAATAAATGTTTATGCTTGATATTGTATTTTTTATGTATAGAACTTGTTTTCCCAAGACACTAATCCTTTGGATCCTCTATGTGTAATACTATTATGTTTTTTATCTTTAACATTATGTAATATTAATGTATAAAAAGGCTCAGGTCGCTATAGTTGGTATCAGAGGCAAGGTTTAGTTAATTTGTGAATTAGGATTTGTGAACCCTAGAGGAAACCTATAACATGAGACTAAGTACAAATATGAACACAATAATATTTACCTAGGGATCCCATATTTTATTCTTTTAGTATAAATTTTTCAAATGAATAATTTATGTATTCATGACTTGTTTACTTATGTTTTTTTCTAACCTTTTCTATTTTAGAAAATGGTGGGAACCAGGAGAAATCAGGCCAACAACTCTTGCGAGGGCCAATGCAACGATTGCCCGAATGACATCCCCAATGATTTGGGAGGTGGAGTTTAAAACATCATGGAGATGCCTACCCAATTATCTCAGGTTATGAACAATAACCATAATAATCGGTAATGTCCTCCTTCACCAAAGAGGGAGGAATTGGCTATCGAATGTTTTATACGGCAAAGACCACCAACGTTTAGTGGATCTTCTGATCCACTAGTTGTGGAATAGTGGGTCAACCCCATGGAGAATATCTTTTCTATTCTTCACTGTTTTGAGATGGATAAGGTGACCCTAGCGATTTATCATCTAGATGGAGAAGCCGATCAATGGTGGGATTTGATTAAGAACACCAATCCATGGGAGGAAATTAAAGAGATGGAATGGGAAGACTTTAAGATAATGTTTCTTAATAAGTACTTTCCACAAACTCTTTGCACAAATATGAAGGGAGAATTTATAGATCTCAAGAAAAAAGAATGAGAATCTATCACAACCTATGAAGAGAATTTCACAAGGCTTTCAAGGTACGCATCAGGTTTTCTTATCAACAATGATAGAAAAATTGATAGATTCTTTAGTGGATTAAAACCACACCTTCGAAAGGCTCTTGAAATTAGAGACTTTGGGAGTTTTGAAGAATTTGTTCGATGTGCTCTCAAAGTGGATATGGAGTTTGGAGAATCATCCCATGGCTATAGTGATAAGAAAATAAAGATGGAGTTTCAAGCTGGTGGATCTAATGACAAAGGTGGGAAGAAAAATCAACGACCCACATGCCAAAAATGTTGGAAGTTGCACCATGGGAACTGCCTCAAAGGGATGGGGAAATGCTTCAAATGTGGGAAAGAAGGAAACCATTCTCAAGATTGTTGAAAATACATGAAAAAGAAGAATAATGTAGCCGATGAAAGGAGAGAGCCACTCATGGTTTAAAGCTACAACAGCAAGGATCTAGGGAACTATGCAAACTAGTGCACTAAATCTCGAGCTCTCGAGGGTAATCAGCGTCAGCATCCACCAAAGCCAAAGAAATAAGGGAAGTCTTATGCCATCACTACTACAGAGGTGGAGCAGCATAATGAAGTCGTACAAGGTACACTTACTATTCACTCAAGAATGGAAAAGTCTTATTTGATTCTGGTTCTACCCATTATTTATATCTTGCATGTTTTCTAGAACTATAGAATCGAATCCCCAAAACCTTGAAGTAGATATATATGTAAAAACACCGAGTGGAGCAATCATTGCAACCCAAGTGTTTGACTCTTCTTCTGTTGGCGTATGTGGGAAGATTCTCTAGAAAATCTCATAATACTTACCTCGGTGGAATTTAACCCTAAAATAGGAATGGATTGGATCTCATTATATAGAGCACATATCAACTGTCAGGAAAAGGAAATATCTTTTAATATTCTGAACTATCCCATCCTCCTCTACAAATACAAGGAAGATCATGAATCTCTGTTGAAAAATCATTCAATGGTGTGGGTGTTGATTCCCTATGAAGAAGCATACCTCGCCCAAATGGTTGAGTCGAAGGAAAGTGACAACCTTGAGGAAATGCCCATCGTGAGGGAATACAATGATGTATTTCCCGATGAGTTACCCGAAATTCCCCCGGATCAAGAGGTAGAGTTCTCAATTGAACTCATGCCTGGAGCTACTCCAATCTCGAAGTGTCCCTATAGGATGGCTTCTATCGAACTGGAGGAGTTAAAGAATCAACTACAAGATCATATAGAAAAAGGGTTCATACGCCCTAGTGCATCACCTGGGGGTTCACCGGTGCTCTTTATGAAGGAGAAGGATGGAACAATGCGGCTATGTATCAATTTTTGGGAACTCAATAAGATCACCATAAAGAACAAGTATTCTCTCCCAGGGATTGATGACTTGTTCGATCAGTTAAAGGGATCTTAATACTTCTCAAAGGTGGATATTTGTTCTGGATATCATCAGGTAAAGGTGAAGAAGGAAGATATTTAGAAGACTGCCTTCCATACAAGGTATGGGCACTATGAGTTTTTGTTGATTCCATTTGGACTTACTAATTCCCCTTCAATCTTCATGGATTTTATGAATAGATTCTTTAGACATTACCTCAACAAATTTGTGGTAGTTCTTATCGATGATATTCTCATCTACTCCAAGAGAAAGGAGGAACATGAAGAACATCTAAGACTTGTGTTGGTGACATTAAGAAAGGAGATGTTGTATGCCAATTTCGGAAAGTGTGACTTTTGGATGAAGCAAGTCACATTCTTGGTACATGTGATCACAAGTGAGGGAATTTCTATGGATCCTTCAAAGACAAAGGTGATTGAGGAATGGACCAGGCCCTCTAGTGTCACAGAAATCCATAGTTTTCTTGGATTAGTTGGGTACTACCGACATTTTGTGAGAAAATTCTCACGATTGTCAAGACCGCTAACTAAGTTAACAGGGAAAGGGGAAAAGTATGTCTGGACAGAAGAATGTCAGGGAAGCTTCAAGGAGATAAAGAGAAGGCTGATCACCACACCTGTACTCACACTACCAAAATGTGTAGAATGTTTTGTGATATATAGTGATGCTTCAAATAAAGTCTTGGGTTGTGTACTCATGAAAAATGACAATGTGATAGCCTATGCCTCACGACAGTTGAAGATCCATGAGCAGAACTACCCGACGCAAGATCTAGATCTTGCAGCCGTGATTTTTCCTTGAATATATGGCGGCACTACCTTTATGGCGAGAAGTTTGACATATACACTGACCACAAGATCCTAAAGTATATATTCACACAAAAGGAGATCAACATGTGTCAAAAAAGATAGTTAGAGCTAATCAAGGATTACGATTGCTCTATTCACTATCATCTTGGAAAGGCGAACAAGGTAGTTGATGCTCTAAGTAGGAAAGAACATGCTACTCTATCCATGCTGTAGATTGAGAAAGACCCTATCTTCTTAGATATGAAAAGGATAGATTTGGAAATCATATGGGTAGGGGATACATCCTTCCTTGCCCAAATGATTGTGCAACCATCCATCCAGGAGAAGATTAAGGAAGCACAAAGGGATGATGTGGAGATACAAAACAGGGTGAATGCAGTAAAGGAAGGGATGATGTAAGATTTCCATATCGACAATGATGGTGTGATTTGGTTTGGAATGCGGCTTTGTGTGACTTCATCACTCGGGATAAAGAAGGAGCTATTGGATAATGTACATAGCTCAACTTTTTCTATCCATCCTGGGAGTACCAAGATGTACCATGATCTTCGAGAACACTTTTGGTGGGATAACATGTAGTAGGAGATTGCGGAGTATATATCAAGGTGCTTGGTATGTTAGAAAGTTAAAGATGAGTGAAAAAGTCCAAGGGTATGATGCAGCCATTGCCTATACCCATGTGTAAATGGGAAAATGTTACTAGGGACTTTGTCACGGGTCTCCCAAAGACGTCAAAGGGAAATAATGTGATATGGGTTGTGGTTGACTGACTCACCAAGACTACCCATTTTGTCACTATTCATGAAGACCTCTCCTTTGAACAACTTGCAAAGATATATGTGAAGGAAGTGGTGAGACTGCACGGTGTTCCAATCTCAATTGTCTCTGATCGTGATCCAAGGTTCACATCTAAGTTTTGGAGGATCCTTTAACATGATTTGAGTACTAAATCAAATTTCATCATGTCCTATCACCCCCAAACTGATGGTCGGTCTAAAAGGACTATTCATACGCTTGAAGACATGCTAAGAGCCTTCTATATTAAATTCAATGGTGGTTGGGATCAACATCTCCCATTGGATGAGTTCTCATACAACAATAGCTTCCACTCGATTATCCATATGACTACATATGAAGCTCTGAATAGAAAGAGATGTAGAACTCCAACCTGTTCTTATGAAGTTGAAGAAAGGAAGCTACTTGGACTCGATCTTGTTCAAGAGATGACAGAGAAGGTCAAAGTCATCTAGAAACACATCAAAGCTACTCAAAGTCGGAAAAAGAGTTATCATGACAACCGTCTAAGGGACTTAGAGTTCGATGTTGGAGATAAAGTCTTCCTTCTAATATCTCCATGGATGAGAGTCATGTGATTCTGGAAGAAAGGGAAGCTGAGCCCAAGGTATATTGGCCCCTTTGAGATCCTTGACCATATAGGAGTCGTGGTCTATTGTCTTGCACTTCCACCAAATATGGATCAAGTTCATAATGTGTTTCAAGTATCACTACTGAGGAAGTACATACCAGACCCCTCACATGTACTAAACTCAGAGGTGGTGCAGTTGGAAGATGATCTCTCCTATGAGAAGTATCCAGTAAATATTATGGATCAGAGAGATAAGGTTCTACGCAAAAAGAAAACCCATCATGTCAAAGTATTGTGGAGGAACCATAAGTTTGAGGAATCAACTTGGTAACTAGAAGAGGCAATGAAGGAGAAACACCCACACATATTTGTGTAAAGTGAGATTTTGGGGGGAAATTTTCTTAAGGGGGGAAGAATGTAACGACCCAATGTTTTTCAATAGAAATTACCGTCTTATATGTATGTAATAAAATAACAAGAAAACACAACATAATTAACTAATAAGTGATAAGTGACCTTTAAACATAAGTTTGTCACTTTTGTGTTTGGAATTTTAAAAATCTGACATACACGGTTGTGCTCAAGATGATTTTTGGAGTATAATGAAACAAAAATAATTTTCGGTGAATAGAAAAATACCCATAGGAATAGTAACATACCCTAATGAAAAGTAATATGACTCTTATGAATATTAAATCATCCAACATAAGAGTAACGTTACCCATGAATAATTAAATAATATTTAGACATCTTATAAAGTGACAATTTGACCTTAGTAAACGTTTTGGAATTTTGTCAGTCATAAATAATTAATTATAACTAATAAATTAATTTAAAGGAAAATTTATTTTCTTAAAATGTATTAATTATTTATCAAATCAATTTCTTATAGTTTTTAGATAATTTTATAAGACCCTATGAAATTTTTTAAAGCACTATAAAATCAGTTTTAATCTTAAAAAATGTTTTTTTAAGTAAATTATGATTTTAATTAAATATTAAATTAATAATATTTAGAAAATTATTTTTGAAAAATTGAATTAATTTTTGGATTATATACATCAAAAAATGGTTGGGTTAAATTTTTGGGATTTTTCTGAGATACATGAATTTTTGATGAATAGTAGAATCCGATAATTTACAATAAATGCTAAATAATGGATTAATTCAGTCATTGATGATTCTATGCTGATGTAATCCCACTTGGTTTGGGATCACATGATAAAATTAATATTTTTTTCATTAAAGACTCACTATTCCTTGTATTAGGAGAAATTAATAAACTAATGAATTTTATATTAAGGAAACCCCTCTCCCCTCCACTATAAAAGTCGCCCTTCAAACCCTCATTTCCACACACCTCTAAAGCTCCAAGAATTCTCAAAAATCTTCCCAAACACCTTCCATATACCCTACCCCACGTCCAAGAGCTTCTAGTCTCATCAAAATACCATGCTTAGGCCCTTAAGGAGGTTCTCACGAGAAGAATTCAAGAGGTAATTTCTCTCCCTCTTCTCCTTTAATTTCATTTCAAGTTCAAGTTAATTTCTTGATCTCTCCCCACCTATATTCATCCAAATGGTATTTTAACTCCAGTATTATACATATAATGTAATTTTATGATTCTAATGGGATATTATATTATCCAATCCCCTTTCCCTCTTCCTTTTATTTTATTAAAGAGAACGTTGTTCATGAGGTGTTAATTTATCACCTTCAAGAATGACTTGCTTTCTTCTTCAAATTCTACCTTCAGATCTGGTCATGAAATCATTTTTATGGTTGAAAAAGAATATTTTATATGTATTATTTCCTATTTAAAGTTCTAGAACTGACTTATGAACATATTACTAAGTGATAAATTAAAACAACTTCATTGTGATCGAAAAACCGCCCAAATTAACCTAAACAATCTTCATTTAATTCTTATCTCATTATTCATCCACATGGATCTAATATAATTCATTATAAGATAATTAAAACTCATTTAATATCATTAATGACATGTAATATCATTTCTTTATGTTTACCCATGTTCTACCCAAACTTCAATTTATGAATACAAGTGAAACACCCAAGAAAAACCAAAAAAACGAACATCCTCGAACAATGTTTTTAAACTCTATAAGTCATCCAAAGAAACATAAAATGACATAATGAAACCATAATGAAAACTATTAATGTATAAAATGTTCTTTAATTTCTAATTAATGAATATAAAGTCATTATATAGGACGTTAAAGAGAAGGAAGCATTCGAATACAAGGTAAGGGGAAATCTCGAACCCAATTTTCTTCCTTCGGGTTCTCCCTCTTTCACCCCATTTTTGATATGGTTACACCTTAAAGATCATTTGTTCATCATTGTATTTAATTTTATTCTCTATACATTTTTTTCACTGGTTTTTATGTCAAACCAAATGTTTTCCAAAATAACTCCTCTTTTAAGAACACCCCTTTTACTTCTCACTCAAAGTGGACGGTTCTTGTAACATGAATGTTATTCTTTATTTCTTTTGGGAACCCAAAGCTTATGAATGTGTTTTTATGAGATGTAACCCATTTCATTACATGGGTTAGTTATGTAAATTTTTTATATGTGTTCTATGTGGCAAGCATGGTGATGATAATTTTATGATGTGACGGGTGCGCCTGGAATTATATAGCGCACAATGAATGTTTCAATGTGACGGGTGCGCCCAGAATTATACAGCGCTCCAATGCATTGGGTAAAGATAGGAATCTCACAATTAAATGTGAAATTATGTGTTAACAAGATGCTATCTTTTTTCACAAGTATGTGTGGTAGTTAACCACTAAGACATGATATTTCATTTTTATACATTTCCACATTTCAAGTCTTTTTTATGCTCCTCTCATGTTCATGATCTTTTGGCTATGTTATGATTATGCTCACCCCATGCTATATTATTCTTATCTATCCTCTTACTTGGATTCTAGATCACCCCTTTTGATGTATATCCTCAGGTGGCTACATGTACTAAGGAAAGGACAAGTGCGAATAAGAAGCTAGAGAAGAAGAAATTAAATAAATGTTTATGCTTAATGTTTTATTTGTTATGTATGGTCCTAGTTTACCCAAGACATTGAACCTTTGGATCCTATATGTGTAATACTATTATGTTTTTTATCTTTCAAATGATATAATATTAATATAAGAAAAGGCTTGGGTCGCTATAGTTGGTATCAGAGGCAAGGTTTAGTTAATTTTTGAATTAGGATTAGTAAACCCTAGAGGAAACCTATAACATGAGACTAAGTACAAATATGTACACAAGAATATTTACCTAGGGATCCCATATGTTATGATTTTAGTATAAATTGTTCAAATGAATAATTTATGTATTCATGACTTGTTTACTTATGTTTTGTTCTAACCTTTTCTATTTTAGAAAATGCTGGGAACCAGGAGAAATCAGGCCAACAACTCTTGCAAGGGCCAATGCAACAATTTCCCAAACGACATCCCCAATGATTTGGGAGGTGGAGTTCAAAACTTCATGGAGATGATTACCCAATTATATCAGGTTATGAAAAATAAAAATAATAATGTGGAACTTCCTCCTTCACCAAAGAGGGAGCAACTAGCTATTGAATGTTTTATACGGAAATGACCACTGACATTTAGTTGATCTTATGATCCACTAGTTGCGGAATAGTGGGTCAACTCCATGGAGAAGATATTTTCAGTTCTTCACTATTCTGAGATAGATAAGGTGACCCTAGGCATTTATCGTCTAGATGGAGAAGCCGATCAATGGTGGGATTTGATTAAGAACACCAATATAAGGGAGGAAATTGAAGAGATGGGATGGGAAGACTTTAAGATAATGTTTCATAATAAGTACTTCCCACGAACTCTTCACACGAAGATGGAGAGAGAATTTATAGAGCTCAAGAAAAAAGAATGAGAATCTATCCCAACCTATGAAATGAATTTCAAAAGGCTTGCAAGGCACGCCTCGGGTTTTGTTATCAACAATGATAGAAAAATTGATAGATTCTTCAGTGGATTAAAACCACACCTTCGAAAGGCTCTTGCAATTCGAGACTTTGGGACTTTTGAAGAAGTTGTTCGGTGTGCTCTAAAAGTGAATATGGAGTTTGGAGAATCTTCCCATGGTTATAGTGATAAGAAAAGAAATATGGAGTTTCAAGCTGGTGGATCTGATGACAAAGGTGGGAAGAAAAATAAACGACCCACATGCCAAAAATGTGAGAAGTTGCACCATGGGAACTGCCTCAAAGGGATGGGGAAATGCTTCAACTGTGGGAAAGAAGTACACCATGCTCAAGAGTGTTGAAAAGACATGAAAATGAAGGAGAATGTAGCTAATGAAAGGAGAGATCCACTCATGGTTTAACGCTACTACTATAAGGAGCTAGGGCACTATGCAAACCAGTGCACTAAACCTCGAGTTCTCGAGGGTAATCAGCGTCAGCATCCACCAAAGACAAAGAAACATGAGAAGGCTTATGCCATCACTACTGCAGAGGTGGATCAGCATAATGAAGTCATAAAAGGTACACTTACTATTCACTCAAGAATGGAAAAAGTCTTTTTTGATTCTGGTTCTACCCATTATTTATATCTTGCAAGTTTGCTAGAACTATAGAATTGAAGCCCCGAAACCTTGAAGTAGATATATCTATAAAAACACCGAGTGGAGAAATCATTGTGAACCAAGTGTTTGACTCTTCTCCTGTTGGCGTATGTGGGAAGATTCTTACGGAAAATCTCATAATACTTCCCTCAGTGGAATTTAACCCTATAATGGGAATGGATTGGCTCTTATTATATAGAGCACATATCAACTGTCAGGAAAAGGAAATATCTTTTCATATTCTGAACCATCCCATGCTCCTCTACAAATTCAAGGAAGATCATGAATCTCCTTTGAAAAAACATTCAATGGTATGGGTGTTGATTACCTATGAAGAAGCATACCTCACCCAAATGGTTGAGTCGAATGAAAGTGCCAACCTTGAGGAAATTCCCATCGTGAGGGAATACAATGATGTATTTCCCAATGAGTTACCCGAAATTCCCCCGGATCAAGAGGTAGAGTTCTCAATTCAACTCATGCCTAGAGCTACTCCAATCTCGAAGTGACCCTATAGGATGGCTCCTATCAAACTGAAGGAGTTAAATAAGCAACTGCAAGAGCATCTAGAAAAAGGATTCATACGCCCTAGTACATCACCTTGGGGTGAACCGGTGCTCTTTATGAAGAAGAAGGATGGAACAATGAAGTTGTGTATCAATCTTTGGGAACTTAATAAGATCACCATAAAGAACAAGTATCCTCTCCCAGTGATTGATGACGTGTTCGATCAGTTAAAGGGATCTCAATACTTCTCAAAGGTGGATCTTTGTCCTGGATATCATCAAGTAAAGGTGAAGAAGGAAGATATTCAGAAGACTGCCTTCCGTACAAGGTATGGGCACTATGAGTTTTTGTTGATGCCCTTTGGACTTACTAATTCCCCTTCAATATTCATGGATTTGATGAATATATTCTTTAGACATTACCTCGACAAATATTTGGTAGTGTTTATCGATGATATTATCATCTACTCCAAGTGAAAGGAGGAATATGAAGAATATATAAGACTTGTTTTGGCGACATTAAGAAAGAAGAAGTTGTACGCCAAGTTCAGAAAGTGTGACTTTTGAATTAAGAAAGTCACGTTCTTCGAACATGTGATCACAAGTGAGGGAATTTCTGTGGATCCTTCAAAGACAAAGGCAATTAAGGAATGGACTAGGCTCTCTAGTGTCAAAAAAATATGTAGTTTTCTAGGATTAGCTGGGTACTATTGACGTTTTGTGAGAAACTTCTCATGATTTTCATGACCGCTAACTAAGTTCACAAGGAAATGGGTAATGTTTGTCTGGACGGAAGAATGTGAGGGATTATTCAAGGAGATAAAGAGACGGTTGATCACGGCAGCTGTACTCACACTACCGAAAAGTGGAGAATGTTTTGTGATATACAGTGATGCTTCAAAGAAAGGCTTGGGTTGTGTACTCATGAAAAATGATAATGTGATAGCCTATGACTCACAACAGTTGAAGATCCATGAGAAGAACTACCTGATGCATGATCTAGAGTTGGCAGCCGTGATTTTTCCTTGAAAATCTGGTGGCCCTACCTTTATGGTGATAAGTGTGAAATATACACCGACCAAAAGAGCCTAAATTATATATTTACAAAAAATGAGATCAACATGCATCAAAGGAGATGGTTAGAGATAATCAAAGATTATGATTGATCCATTCACTATCATCCTGGAAATGTGAACAAGGTAGATGATGCTCTAAAAAGAAAATAACCTACTACTCTATCCATGTTGTGGATTGAGAAAGACCCTATCTTCTTACATATGAAAAGGATGGATTTGGAAATCATAAGGGTAGGGGATACATCCTACCTTTCCCAAATGATTGTGCAACCATCCATCCAGGAGAAGATTAAGGAAGAACAAAGGGATGATGTGAAGATACAAAATATGGTGAATGTAGTAAAGGAAGGGAAGTTGTAAGAGTTCCATATCAAAAATGATGGTGTGATTCTATTTGGAATGTGGCTTTGTGTGCCTTCATCACCTGGGATAAAGAAAGAGCTATTAGATAATGTACATAGCTCAACTTTCTCTATCCATCCTGGGAGTACCAAGATGTAATGTGATATCCGATAACACTTCTAGTGGGATAACATGAAGAAAGAGATTGCGGAATATATATCAAGGTTCTTGGTATGTCAGCAAGTTAAATCTGGGTGACAAAAGTCTAAGGGTATGATGCATCCATTGCCTATACCCATGTGTAAATGGGAAAATGTTACAATGGACTTTGTCATGGGTCTCCTGAAGACGTCAAAGGGATATAATGCGATATGGGTTGTGGTTGACAGACTCACCAAGACTTCCCATTTTATCACTATTAGGGAAGACCTCTCACCTGAACAACTTGCAAAGATATATGTGAAGGAAGTGGTGAGACTGTACGGTGTTTCAATCTCAATTGTCTCTGACTGTGATCCACGGTTTACATCTATGTTCTGGAGGAGCCTTCAACATGCTTTGAGTACTGAATAAAATTTCAGCACGACCTATCACCCCCAAGCTGATGTCCAGTCTTAAAGGACTATTAAAACACTTGAAGATATGATATGAGTCGGCTCTCTGAATTCAAAGGTGGTTGGGATCAGCATATCCCATTGGTTGAGTTCTCATACAACAATAGCTTCCACTTGAGTATCCAGATGGCTCCCTATGAAGCTCTGTATGGAAAGTGATGTAGAACTCCAACCTGTTGGGATGAAGTTGGAAAAGGAAGCTACTCGGACCCGATCTTGTTCAAGAGATGACAGAGAAGGTTCAAGTCATCCAGAAACAAATCAAAGCTGCTCAAAGTCGGAAAAAGAGCTATTCTGACAACCATCGAAGGGACTTGGATTTCGACGTTGGATATAAAGTCTTCCTTCGAATATCTCCATGGAAGAGAGTCATGCGATTCGAGAAGAAAGGGAAGATAAGCCCAAGGTATATTGGCCCCATTGAGATCCTTGACCGTATAGGAGATGTGGCCTATCGTCTTTCACTTCCACCAAATATGGCTCAAGTTCATAATGTGTTTCATGTATCACTACTGTGGAAGTACATACCAGACACCTCACATGTACTAAACTCAGAGGTGGTCCAGCTGGAAGATGATCTCTCCTATAAGGAGCATCCAATAAAGATTCTGGATCAGAGAGATAAGGTTCTACGCAACAATAAAACCCAACTTGTCAAAGTGTTTTGGAGTAACCATAAGTTTGAGGAAGCAACCTGGGAACCAGAAGAGGCAATGAAGGAGAAACACCCTCACCTGTTTGTGTAAAGTGAAATTTCCGGGGTGAAATTTCTTAAGGGGGGAAGAATGTAACAACCCAATGTTTTTCAATAGAAATTCCCTTCTTATATTTATGTCATAAAATAACATGAAAACACAACATAATGAAATACTAAGTGATAAGTGACCTTCAAACATAAGTTTTTCACTTCGGTGTTTGAAATTTTAAAAATCCGACATACACGGTTGTGCTCAAGATGATTTTTAGTGTCTAATGAAACATAAATAATTTTCAGTGAATAGTAACTGACCCTTAGGAATAGTAATATACCCTTATGAACAGTAATATGATCCTTATGAATATTAAATCATCAAAAATAAGAGTAACCTTACCCATGAATAATTAAATAAAATTTATACATCTTAGAAAGTGATAACTTGACCTTAGTAAACGTTTTGGAATTTTGTAAGTCATAAATAATTAATTATAACTAATTAATTAATTTAAAGGAAAATTTATTTTCATAAAATGTATTAATTATTTATCAAATCAATTTATTATAGTTTTTAGATAATTTTATAAGACCCTACGTAATTTTCGGAAGCACTATAAAATCAGTTTTAATCTTAAAAACTGTTTTTTAAGTAAATTATGTTTTTAATTAAATATTAAATTAATAATATTTATAAAATTATTTTTTCAAAATGGACTTAATTTTTTGATTCTATACATTGAAAAATGGTTGGGTTAAATTTTTTGGATTTTTCTGAGATACATGAATTTTTTATGAATAGTAGAATCTGATAATTTACAATAAATGCTAAATAATGGATTAATTGATTCATCAATGATGATTTGCTGATGTAAGTCCACTTAGTTTGGGATCACATGATAAAATTACTATTCTTGGTTATTAAAGACTTACTATTCCTTGTATTAGGGGAAATTAATAAACTAATGAATTTTATATTAAGGAAACCCCTCTCCCCTCTACTATAAAAGACACCCTTCACACCCTCATTTCCACACACCTCTCAAGCTCCAAGCCTTCTCTAAACTCTACCCAAACACCTTCCCTATCCCCTACCCCACGTCCAAGAGCTTCTGTTCACATCAAAAGACCAATCTTATGCCCTTAAGGAGGATCTCAAGAGAAGGATTCAGGAGGTAATTTCTCTCCCTCTTCTCCTTTAATTTCCTTTCATGTTCAAGTTCATTTCTCGATCTCTCCCCACCTATCTTCATCCAAATGGTATTGTAACTCTAGTATTATAAATATACTGTAATTTGATGATTATAATGGTATATTATATCATCCAACCACCTTTCCCTCTTTTTTTTATTTTATTAAAGAGAACGTTGTTCGTGAGGTGTTAATTTATCACCTTCAAGAACAACTTGCTTTCTTCTTCCATTTCTACCTTCATATCTGGTCATGAAACCATTTTTATGGTTTAACATGAATATGTTATATGTATTATTTCCTATTTAAAGTTCTGTAACTAACTTATGGTCATATTACAAAGTGATAAATTAAAACAACTTCATTGTGATCGAAAAACCGCCCAAATTAACCGAAACAATATTCATTTAATTCTTACCTAATGATTCATCCACATGGATCTAATATAATTAATTATAATATCATTAAAACTCCTGTAATATCATTAATGAAATTTAATGTAATTTCTGGATGTTTACCCATGTTCTACCCAAACATCAATTTATGAATACAAGTGAACCACCCAAGAAAAACCATAAAAACGAATATCACTGAACAATGTTTTTAAACTCTATAAGTCATCCAACGAAAAATAAAATTACATAATAAAACAATAATGAACCCTATTAATGTAAAAAAGGTTCTGGAATTTATAATTAATTAATATAATGTCATTATACAGGACATTAAAGAGAAGGAAGCATTCAGATACAAGGTAAGGGGAAATCTCGAACCCAATTTTCTTCTTTCGTGTTCTCCCTATTTCACTCCATTTTTGATATGGTACTCCTTAAAGATCATTTGATCATAATTTGCTTTAATTTTATGGGATATACATGTTTTTCCCTGGTTTTTATGTCAAAACAAATGTTTTCCAAAAGAACTCCTCTTTTAAGAACACCCCTTTTACTTCTCACTCAAAGTGGACGGTTCTTATAACATGTATGTTATTTCCTCTTTATTTTGACAACCCAAAGCTTATGAATCTGTTATTATGATTTGAAACCCATTAAATTTCATGGGTTAGTTATGAATATTTTTATATGTGTTCTATGAGGAAATCATAATGATGATAATATTATGATGTGACGGGTGCACCCAGAATTATATTGCGCAATATGAATGTTTCAATGTGACGAGTGCGCTCAGAATTATAAAGAGCTCCAATGAATTGGGTAAAGTGATGAATCTCATGAGTAAACGTGAAATGATGTGTGAAAAAGATTCTATCTTGGTTCACAAGTATGTTTTGTAGTTAACCACTAAGACATGATGTTTCATTTTTATGCATTGCCACATTTCAAGTCTTTTATTTATGCTACTCTCATGTTCATGATATTTTGCCTATGTTATGATTATGATCACCCCATGCTATATTGTTCTTATCTATCCACTTACTGAGATTCTATCTCACCCCTTTTGATTTATATCCTCAGGTGGCTACATGTACTAAGGAAAGGACAAGTTCCAATAAGAAGCTAGAGAAAGAGAAATTAAATAAATGTTTATGCTTGATTTTGTATTTGTTATGTATGGTCCTAGTTTTCCCAAAACAATAAACCTTTAGATCTTATATGTGTAATACTATTATGTTGTTTATCTTTAAAATGATTTAATATTAATGTAATAAATGGATTGGGTCGCTATATCATAAGTATTAATTCCCAAAGAAAATAATTTTCACTTTGATCAAGAATAATTTCAAAAAATCCTTACAACCATACCCAGTTCATCATAACTAGATTCTAGGATCTTGATCCATGTAGAAGAAAATGATAAGAGATTTATTTCAATTATTATTTACAAATTATAACCATTTCTACCAACAGATCTATAATTTATCAAACAATGATGATAATTCTCTAGTTTTTTCCATTTATCTATAAAAAACAAGAATCACTTATTATATCATAATTGAATTCACAAATATATAAATAATATTAAAGATATATGATTCATTCCATTAAGAGAAGAGGAGATCAATAAGAATCTTGAAGAACATTGGATGAATGGAACCTTACCTAAAATTTTCACGAAACAAAACCTATAAATCCACATGATTGGAACTTAATGGGGGGTAATCCCCAATAATAGCCATTATAATCCCTAGTATTGATAGACCACAGTGTGGGAGGAATAATAATCGGTTTTGAGGAGGTTTCATGTTAAATTCAATTCTTTGTATTAATTTAAACACTACATATGATTTGGTCACCCAATTTACCAAATGGTTTGAGGCTCATTACCTCTTCATGGAACCCACATAGTTTGGTAAACCATGTTCCGACCATGATGTTTTCTTTATTCGAAGTTAAATGGTTTACAAGGGGATTTATCAAGATTATATATAATCAAGTACCAACTATATTCTATTTACTAAACCTCTCTGACAGGTCTCAAAATTTCATGGGGAGAACAAAAATGATTTAAAAAACCTTTCTAAAACTATTAACACCCCATAAAAACTTTTAAAAACCTAAAAACTAATTCATAATTTACCCATGGATTCCCCAAAGAAACGAATAACTCGAAATAAATTTCAAATGATTGAAATTAAGACATAACATACCTAAAATGTTTACACCTTTACAAACTCATGTATAAGTACTTATCACCCTTGAGAAAAGTCTCTAGAGTTCTTTATCAAACAAATAGGTCCACTAACCCCATACATATGATATATTCTCCCAATTATCCTCTTGAACGTGATTTTTCAACTAAATATCTCAAACAAGTGGTATTTTCTTCCCCCAAAACACATTATCTCTCTAGTCTTAATTTGTACTGATCACTATACAAATGATGCATCTATTTCAAACTTAACATCGTTACAGTTGATCATATACGTATCATTGGTATTGTACCTTCTATTCTAAGTTACATTTAACACATTATGAATACCTTGATATCATAGAGGATGAAAAAAATGGTAGGCCACCATCCAGATATACTAAATTATTTCAAACGGCACCACAAACTACAAAACTAACTTACCCTACTTTTGTAATCATCAATGACCAAACTAAGGTGAAGATAACAAGAAAACCTAATCTTCCATGAAAAATGCTAATGGTTATATCCTATAATCATCATATTATCATTGTATACTATGATTTTTAACCAAACACTTCTGAAACAACCGAACCTGATCAGAGGACTCTTGTTCTATACTAGATCTGATAAAATCTTCCTCAATTACCTCATGCCAATATAGTGGTGAATGAAATAGCATAACATAATGATCCTTGAGTGGTTCCATAATTATACCTTCTCAATTTATGAGTTTACAAGATACACTTTGTTACAATTATCAAATGATTCATCCAATGAGTCAAGTCACGACCCATATGGACTCACATCATCAGGCTCACTTAAGGACACAAGCCTTACCCCAAGGGTCAACATCACCAATTCCTTCTAAATTAGCTATAACCAATAAAATCCTAGAGTACCTACGAACTATAGGTGTAAATCCGTCACATAAATTTATGCACAAAATCAACTAAATCTATCTATGGGCTAGGTTCACCTATATTCCACTCTTCACATGTATAAGAAGTTTAAATATCTACAAAAAGAAAAGCATGAACATATTCAATTTTCATTTGAATTCTATAACTTGCATTAATTTTTTATAGCAATAATCTAACACTTTGACTTGCTATAGAATCACTTGGTTCTATCAATGTACAATGAAATTACATGGTTTTCATGAAACACCACTAAGAATTACTCAAATTTTAAACCATCACACTAAACTCACAACCTTCAAAGACTTCTCAAAATCATCATTCAACACCAAATTTATAGACTCAATATGGTTCACAACTCATTGCTCTAATGATATGATCAACTCACACACATATAACACCACATACACAAGGTCACTCTCAACTACCTCAAAAATTCATGACCAATGAAACTTTCATACTCATTTTCTAGGTCTCATTGGTAAACCCTAACAACTCACACTATGGAGGCCTTTAAACAACCAATATAACTGATCATGAACCCATCTGCCACCAAACTCACTGGTCACCCCCACCACCATTATTATACCATCAACTATGGTATTGATTTGTGACTAATAATTCACCCATTTCTATTTTAACTAGCATCAACACCATCATTCCAACCAATGTTTTATCACAAAAAAGCATTGTTGATACCAACCCCTTTTGTAAAGGGAACAAAAATTTCATTGTGCCAATCTGGAAAGGCCCACCTAACCCAAAATTCTTTACCCAACGTATCAGTTCTTAGTGGTACAATTCCAATGTATCAACAACCCTTACATATATTAGTTTATTATTAGTCCTCATCCTATACCAAACTCACCAACCCCTAAATCTCATAACTATTTCTATCCATAAGTCCAACTGAACACCACAACATATCCTAACTAGTATCTGGAACTTAACAAGCACATTAAATGATAATATACACTCCTTCCATAGGGAAATAAACAATCCTCATCATTATTTGAACTAATTGAAGTTTAGAAATTTTATTTATCCATATTTCAATAATGATAATCTATTTTAGAGGCCTCACTTAACATTGCTAAAATAGCTCCATGGACACTTCTCTTCAACCATGATAAACTGATTGACCAAATATTTATAAAAAACATGGTTTTGTGATACTTATTCATGAAATTGACACAAGTTTAATGGAAACCAGACAGTAATTTACCACATTTCTCTACATAAAATACCAAGAAGATCTCTAGAAACTCATGTCACATCCACCACCATGGTATTTTATAAATATCTACCCAATATAAACAACAAAAATAATACATAATGTTCTCAAAGTAACTGCCCAATAGTATTTCAGGCCAACATCAACCACTCTCCTAAAGGTAATTCTCCATTGATTTTTTTTAAAAACACAAGGTTACTAAAAAATTATAACTCCATTCATTACAACATTATAACATACCTCCTAAATCATACCAGCCTAATGATTCTTTAATAAAACTATGTTTCACCTAATCTCATTTATCCCAAGTTAACAAAAATGGAAATATCTCACTCTAAGGCTTTTCTTTGTTTTCCATATCAAAATAATAAGGTAAAATTTCCTCCATACCCTATATTAACCTTCTTATGAAACTTCCCAGAGTCACCGTTCATGGTCTGAATACTTATTTCACACACTGATATACACCTAAAAACATAATTCATTCTCAATCTCCACTCAAGGCTAGGAGAACAACTTACTCACACACCTTTAATTGAAGAAAAACTTGATCGTTCCTCTAACATGCACAAAACCAATGATCGTAAAGTGAAACAATTTTTATTACATCAATACTATCCCGACACTAATCCATAGATCCACATATAATTTTTTCGACATGAAATGACACATCAACCCATCTAACCCATGTGTCTCTACCCAAAAAACCCCACTAGCTCCACCACTTAAGGGGTTCGCATTTCTCTCAAGTATCAAAAATCCACCTACATATATAACTCCATAATATTCAATTTAGAGATATAAACACGTCATTCACATGATAATACCATAATACAAACTATTCAACAACTACTGATTCAACCACTCAAGGGAGGTTCTTCAACAAAACCTATATAAATACCACCACTACTCAGCCCTAAATCAAAAATATAAGCACACCCTTTAGAAAAAAACACATAATAAGAAATAAAATTATGAGTTATTCAAGAGGGGCTTACATGCACATTACAAAATCAATACAGTTTTGGAGTTCCAAATGAGACTATTATAATTCTAGAACAATGATAGAAACCATTTATTCCATATTGAAAATTTTCAATTCAAACCACTCATTCAATAGAAAAAAATTAGAAACAAAATTAAAATAGTTTGGAATACATTAACCTTTTTATCTGTTTGGGAATAATTAAAAAACCACTACCAAGTTTAGTACCTAATGTGATTAAATATCCTTTTAAAACCAAATTCAATTTTAATTTTAAAACATTGAGATAATATAACCATTTTACAATTTTGAATATATTCCATGAAAAACTAAAACGTTACCAAATTCATGGGACAAGGGAGGACAAATTCCCTTTGATATTTTTAATTCTATTCCAAAATGATTCATTAATGATTTTCATCATTAATTTTCATATAAAAATATATTTATAAACCAAATTTATTTTAAAACCATTCAACATATTTTATTGAAATTGAATTTTCATGCTTTAAAATATTTTAAATGGTTTGAACCATAAAAGATAATCCAAAGTAGAAATCACAAAATATACTCACCACCTACTAAAGGCTCAAGTCTACAAGATAAACACCTTAAAATTATTTATATTCACAAAGACATATAATAAAATATAACATTATTCTATTTAAGTAATTTTAAATGTCTCTAATGAAAAGTCACATAATCACCAGATAAAAATTACAAATGATATTTAATTAATTGAACTACTACGTATGAAAAGAAAACATACATATGACATGTGAACCTATGAACCTAGTCATGATGCAAAAATGCACCCAAATTCAAAAAACTGTAACAAGATAAAGATAATGTTCATAATTGATATTATGTTGTAATAGAAAAATCTAATAAATATAATTCCATATATGGAAATTAAGAGGTACATTACACCAAAGTTGGAAAAGTATATGCGTCAATCCCCTAACTGTGTTCCACAAAACCTACCTCCCTTCTACCACACCCAATATACCATCAAGAATAAAACAAAAGAAAACTTACTTTCATAACATTTTATAATTACCCAAATGGAATAAATGTGCCTTAATTGAGTTGTACAATACCTCATGCATGACTCCCCAAACAAAAGAGGTTTCTAACTAGCATTGAGGTCCTAATAGTGCTACATAGAGACTATGCCTTCAGTAATAATATGGGTAGATAAGAAACATAGTGATACAGAAATAAAAAACAATATAAATTCCAATTAGAGACTAAAAAATAATTTGGTAATATAAAAATTAACATAAAATTCATACAAAATTTACAAAGGGACCCACAATGTTCTAGGTCAACCAAAGTATGAAGACAAAATAAAAAAATGTAAAACAAGTATTCCAGATTCTATCATAAAATTTCCCCTATCCTCCAAGAACCAACAACTTAGCTTCCTAATGCATGGACCTCAACCTTTGCTAGTTCCATGACTATGAAATCTACACACACATTTATATTCTCATAAGGGTGTGTGTATAATCCCAATAGAATACCACTAATGCATCTTTAACATAAGTGAATAAATTTATACAAGTGTATTGTAGAAGAAAAATGAAAATTCATTGATCACTTATCATGTGTCAAGTAATAATGTGCTAAACTAAATTCCATAAACCATGAATCTACCTGTTTCGGCACCATTCTTGAAGGAAGGTTAAAAGTAAATGTTTCATGGCTATGATTATTATAAGATATCCACATGTTGGCTCTATAAATTAATACTATCATCATGTATCCTCCTTTAACCTTTAATTAAAAACTCTACACCCACCTTTAAGGGAAAGTTATGATGTCCACAAATTGAACTAACTCATTGATCTAAGATAATCCATATTCACACATGTTTTCCCAATATCTGGATATAGGGAAATAAAACTCCAACCATGTCAAATAGATGTCAAACTCCATGGAAATCCACATTACTACCAATATTGTTTGAAGGTGAAATCACAAACAACCCACAAAAATAGTGTCACTCTCCCTCTATGGGGAATCTAGTAGAGTTATACCATCGTGGTATATTGAATGTAGCTGGAAATTAACAAGACATGCATCCATATATAAGAAATAATAAAATATGTAATATGCATTTCATATCAAGAAAGTGAATAATGAGCTACACACAAACCCACATTTATATCATGTCAAACAAGGGTATTATGGGACACAAAAGAACAAACATGAAAATCATATCATAAAATTGTCTCATGGGAAACACATGCACTCATAAGTGAATCATATCACAAAAGGGTCTCACAAGAAAAACACGCTCCAAAATTTTCATCATATCAAGCCACGTTCTAATGACATATACTCACCAACATGTGAATCATATCAATTAAGGGTCACATTGGCCACACCCACACCCACATATGAATCATATCAAGTCCGGGTCTCATGGAATACACACAAAAACACTCCCCCATGAGAATCATATGAAGCAAGGGTATTAAAACACACATAAAAACATATTAAAATTAAATCATATAAATTTAAATAAATTCCATCAAATGGTAATTAATTCACACTTCTACAGTATTAATTCCCAAATTGATAAATTTCCCCCAAGGTCAACCATTTATAAAAATTATAACTAAAATTATCCTAAATTAATCACATGAGAAATTTAAAATTAAGATACAATAAGATGAACATGATAATGGATTGTATTCATTGAGACATACTCAATGAGAACCACCATTAGCAACAGATCCAAAATCGATCAATAGAATATGAAAATTCTCTATATCTAAAATAATATCCATCGAGAAATGGATAATCCCTTATTAGAACATAAATTAATTCATATATCGTGACATGATAGAAATATTTTTTTATTCCTTCCCAGAATATGAGAGGATATCTTAAAGAAACATGAATAAAAAAGAATCAACAACCTCTTACATTTAATTATCATTGTCTAAACCATATAAATCTACTGAAATTATAGTTCTATGGGAGATAAATCACAATTAACAACCACTAGATTTCTTAGGTTCAATAGACCCAAGTGTAGGAAGAATAATATTGTGTTTTTGGGAAGTTTCATGTTCAAATACAAATATTTGGATTAATTAAAACCATTTTCAAAGATGAAACTATGCTCCAACCATGCATTGATCAATTCCTCTTTAGGGAATCATCATGGTTTGGTCACATGGTTTGGTAAACCATGAAACCAATATAATATTTACTTTATTCCAAGATAAATGGTTTACTAGGGGATTCCACATGGTTATATATATCCATTAACTTACCATAATCTATCTACTACCCCTCCCCAGCATGCTACACAGTTTTCTGGGGAGAACCACATGGTTTTCCCAAAAAATGTTCCAATCATGAACCATATTAAAATCTTTTAAAACCCTCCAAGACAATCATGATGTTACCAAAGACTTATCCTATGAAAGTCATAACTCAAAAACACTTATAGATAGGCTAAAATAAAAGAAAAAAGTTCCCAAAAGTTAGATCCCTTATATAATTGTGGTTGGAATTTATATGAAGGATAATTGAATTCATATATAAATTCTACAAAATCCTTGACCAGAGAACATAATTCAAAGAATTAAATTACAGTAAACATAAAGGTCTGGGGACTTGAACCCATGACCATCACTTCACCCCTCCAATCCATTACCACCCTGCCACCAACTGTGGGGTGAGATGATTGAATTCATTTATAAAGGGTGTATACTATTTTCAAAATAGTATTGGTCCTTATGGTTGAGTATTTATATAGTTGGAACTTGGTTTATATTGATATTTTTGCCAACATATTTATATTTCTAGATTTGATTTGGTTTTAGATTTTGATTCAAACACATAAATTGATTTTATGTACATCAAAAAAAATTGTACCACTTATTACTCATATAATTACAATCCAATTATTTAATATCCTTGGATCAATATTAAAATGATTTTAGGAATGTCTCAATCCACATAACTCACATGATTGTGAAAAGAGTGTGGGTGTTGATTGTTAATGGGTGTTAGGTGCTATCATTTTAATATTTTCTATTTTTTTAGATAACTCTTCCACTTTGGTATCCAAAGAGGATCTATCCTATAATTGTTGAATTCATCTCCTTGGTAGTCTGATATCCTTTGGTCACATGATAGAAACATGATATATTTTATTGAAGAGGTCTCATGAAGTGTAGGGAGAGTAATCCATCAGATAATTCTTGAATCATGAAATGATATCTCAACTATAAACCATAGAACGATGTTTACATTTGAATCCAAATTTCATTTATATTATATGATAAATTCTATAATATCTCTTCAAATATATCCCAAACATTGAAATTTTTATCTCTCTACAGTTTTTCTTATTTTAATTCCATTTATTTTGTATCCTCGACCAAGGGAAGTATTTGTATAAACAATTATTCACTAACAAATCTCAATTAGTGATATAAATAGTTGAAAACTCATTAGTCAATCAGTCACTTGGCCCTTTTGTGAAAAAGATAATTACATAAGCCTTCTAGAATCAATTAATACATTATTATGCTTAAATATACCATATATATATAAATAATTAGAGAAGTGGCCATGATGATATTTATATTTTAATCTTCTAAATTTTCATATATTTTGAATCATTTGGATAAAAATCAATTTGATCTAAAAAATTATTCCCTAAAACAAAGGTTGAATAATTCTAAGGTAATCCCCATTGAAACATGGTAAACAATAATCCACGATGTTTATATACCTATAGTGTTGTTATATTCGTTGTTGAAGTTCCTCATAGGTGAAAATTATATTAATTTTATCATATTCACAAGAGAGATTATGTACTCCTATGCTTAACCATCGATGGTAGAAAATTAACCTCTAAATATCAATATTTTACTCCAAGGAATCTCATAAATTAAGACGAATTTATTAATTCTTATGTTTCATGTTCATGAACTAAAAACAAAATAATGGATAAAAACAATATATCATATGCATGTTAAAAGAATAAAAATAAAAAATAAAATGGGTGAAAATAGAGTTGGGACAATCAGAAATAAAATTTTACTCTTAATCATAATTTCTTCCAAAAATGGTGTTAAAACTAAAAACCCCATTAGAATAATTAATTATAATAGGTTTCAAAAGATTAGAAATTAAATATGAGATCAATACTTAAATAATATACCAGATCATATAATATCATAAGACTACGATCATTACCATGATGATGTAAACTTAAATTCCAATAGAAAGTTTTGCTGTATTTTTAACCCTAAAAAATATTAAAAACTATTGAATTAGTAGTATACTATATTTAATTTACTCAAAAAAATTAATTTAAAAGAAATAAGTATGAAACCAATTTTATAGGATAAATTTTCATAAAATATTTCTATATATAATATTCATTCATTTACTAAATTTATTTATTTCATGTTTATTAAAAAGTAAAAAATTTTATTTATAGTCAAATTATTTGATTCAATTTAATTTCATTTAAAAAAATTATCAAATAAATGAAATAAACTAGGTTAATTATTTTTGTTGATTATATTTTTCAAAAAGAATAATTTTATCATTCCATTGAAAAGATTGGAAAAGTTTCGATGTGGTGAAGGAATATGCTAGGTTCCCACTCCAGCTTAGGCCCAACTCTCAAAGGAGTTTGTTCACTCTATACATGTGGCACCCATATGAATTTTAATCCTTATAACTATTCCCATCGTTGATCATTCCCATCTAACACACTCTACTCAAATGAGATGGGTAACCTAAGGTGATGAACAAAATTTTTGGGTGGACAACACTTATTTCCACTATATGGAACCATATCACCTGAATTTTAAAATGAAGTTATGTGTAATGAAATATATGAATGAAAAAGAATCACCAATAACACAAAATCTTGAGAAATTAATTCTTAAATTCTCCTAGTTCCACTATAGATGAATTTTAACTCTGAACTAAGAGGAAAATAAAGGAAAACAATGTTATTTGTGTATTTTAATGAGAATTATTATTCAAATACCACTCCAACCACATAAAAACTAATAATAGTGTGAATTAACTTACTTAAAAGGTACCCCCAGGAGAATAGGACAAGTCATTCACACACCCATACCTCCCAAAGATGGTATACTATAGTAATATTAAAGGTACTATTCTTATCTCTTAGATTAATCTCAACTGATTACCAATTATATTAGGTATTTATCGTAGATATTAAATTTACCCTCCATCTCTCCATTACATGGAAGTTTCTCCTTCCCATGTGGACCCATGCCCAAGTCCTCTCAAAGGGGCCACACCCAGCTCTGGTAACTAGGTACCTTATTTACCTAGTAAATATAATTTGGTATGAAATAATATTGTTCCACCCAAAGGTTTCCTTACCAACTGAGAACCCAAGAATATAGGTCCACCAAAAGGTATAATGCCTATGTCGTATAATTGAGTTCCCAATTCACCCAACTCACATACTTGGATACCTCATTTTCCTAGGTCAGCTTATTGGGTAACTCATTTTCCTAGGTCAACTATTTTGGTGACCCATTTACCAAGGTCACCTACCTGGGTTTCCCTCCACCCATGTCACATACCTAGGATCTCCTTTCACCAATGTCACCTATCTAGGAACTTGCCTCTCATAGACACCTCCAAATCCTCCTAAAATACATAACTACCTTAACGATTCTAGAGTGATGCCCATAAATCATATATTCCATGGATAATGGGGATCATGCATCCCCTAATAATTACTCTATTTGTTTTTGTCCCTATTCTATAGGACCCTCAGGGTTCCAATAATCACATATTATATTAATAATAGGGGTATATATTATTCGTCTGCTTGTGAAACCCCCTAGATGAAAATTCTTGTCCTAGCTACCCAAGCTAGATTCTATATCCTTAAAGAATCCATTTTTAATTTATTTGGATACATAGTGAGATAGAGATTCCTATTTTAGCCTCATATTATGTATAATACCCAAAACATCCTCATTGGTTCATATTCCCCTTGATTAAAGGATTCCTTAGACATATATTTATAAATAGAAAGGGGGAGATATATATATTTTGGCCTCTGATCTATAAATAATCATCATTAGGTTATATCTCCCATGATTCCAATATTCCTTCCTCATATAGTAATCAATATATTTGGGGTATAAATTATTATTTGGGCCACAAACCCAGTGTTTGTCCAAAACCTTCCTCATTATTTTCTACCACCCATGCGTCTAGTCACCATATCTCATATAGTTATCAATATATGGGAGGTGGGAATGCATATATATTTCCCATATCATGTGTAAACCCAAACCATACCCTCTCCAGTCCAGTTATTAATGTAAAAGAAAAACCAAAATGGTGAACACATTCATAATTCCTACACAAAAAATTACCCGATTCATTTCACCTAGTAATATAACTTGAATGAATTTTAATTTTATAGAATATATTATTTTCTATGTGACATTAAAAAAATAAAAATATGTCTCCTATGAGTGATATTAAGAGTCACATTAATTTTCCATGGAAAATTTACCATAAAAGAACCTCAATGGTTCTTTTCACATGAACTTAAACAGTATAATGTTACCCATTAATTAGTATTGAACTAAATTGGTTATAAATACCTTTATAGGGATATGTAGACAACAACTATCATGGGATTTATATTATCCCTACAAAACCTAACACCTCCCTTGATAGAAATAAATTCTAATGTTCTAAGCTATGTCTTTAAAATATAATATAATCATTAAGTAGAAGATATATAGTGAACCTATGATTTATTTATATTATCACATAAAATCATTGTAACAATCGTTCACTCTCATGGCCAAGATAATAATTATTTTTACATTTAACAATTTCATTAATCCATACCAAATCTATAAGAGAGTAACAAAATAGTAAAACCCCCTTAAGGGATGATCTGACCTCCCATTATCTCAACCAGTGTGGAATACAAGGTGTTTCTAGTATATAATATTGATGACCCACCCATGGAAAGAAGTTCCACATTGAATCAAAACATATAGATGTTGAGGTAGCATCGAAAATAAAGTGAACAAACCAACATGAAATCTTTTACCCATGAAAGAGATCAATTAATCATGTTCTTTATCGAATGATATTGCATTATGAGTTTGATGTTTGTGTATTTTTCCATTAATATATCTTGTAACATCAAAAATTTATCAATAAATACACTATCACACACCAAGTATAGTTTTTGGACAATGGAAACTATAAGACACCTCGATCTATTTCACACCATCAACTGATTCATGAGACATATTCCTTAACTATAACCAATTCCATGTCCCAACCCATTGATGCATGTCATCACTAACCCAACACCTCTAGTTCCAATTGGTAAATACCATGGTACAAGAGTACTTACTCAAAATATACCTCCCATAAATGTAGGTATCTCAAGATATCCTTCAATACATAAATCCTCATAGGCCATATTAGCAATAATGGGATATAGAATGGCACATTGACATTGTTTCCATGTCAATTTGCATCATGTGTATGTCCCTAAAGTGTATAAACCCTTAGATACCTGGCCTTAGGGAGGTTGAGGATGACATTTCCAATGTCCCTACTACTAATAGGATTTACTCAAGAGGGATCTTACCTACCACCTCCATCATCAGTACTATAAAACCCCATAATCTGATAAATATATAGAGGAAAAAAACTAGATATATACATCCTTGTTTTCTGAACTGGGATACATAGGAGGAGGGATTAGTTATAGTAACTATTCATGGAAACACATGATAAGGCTTGTATCCATATTCCTACTCATTCCCACAAATATTTCCAGTGTATTATAATGGAAACCTTAGAGAAGTATAATATCCCTATTAACATCCACACTCAAAAAGTTCATCATTATATAACTATGAAAAGCAGGGTAAATATCATATCCATATTCCTATAAAATACTTTGAAATTCATAAAATTATTCTTATGGAAAACCCATATCATTCTCATATCCCCATTCCCATGCATATCAAAAAATTATTTCTACATATTCTAACTAAAATTAAAGAGTTTCCTAGGATGGATCAGGTGGTTAAACTCATTTGAGGATGATGTAGTATTTGTTTTTAATAATTGTGAATAAAGTTAAGTGGATTTTTGGAGAGCTTGGGTCTTGTAAGAAGATTCCATAGAAAATGGGAAATGTTTGTTTCTGGTTAGAATCGTTTGACGAAAAAATTCAAGGAAGAAACCATTACATATAATTATTTTCACCAACCAGGATGGGATTCCATCCAACCCAAAAACCGACCCAGTCCGCATCATGGACTGAAGGGTATTTTTGATCCCCATGGTCTAGAAACTAGTGACAATGATAAAACAAAAATAAAAGTGGGAATGATTTTATCCCAAAAAAACAAAGATAAATAAAATTGGCAGAATAAGAAATAAAGTATAACCTCATAATATCAAATAAATATACAAACTGATAAAGATACAATGTAAAAAATAAAACAAATTAAACTGAGAAAAAAAACTAAAGACAAACCACAGACAAAAAATCTCCATATGACCTCTTGGTCACCTCCAACCATAGGACTAAAACACTAAATGAGAAACTGAACAAGGAACCTAATCCTACAAAATAGACTGGGTCTGCCAACACCAAGTGGTAAAAGTTGGTTGTGAGTTTCACAGTTCAATGGGAAACCACCAGAGAATCCATATATTTCCTTTCCTAAAAACATTTATTTAACACTAGTTTGAAATACGTTAATAAAAACTGAGTTTCACTTTTTAATAAATAAACCCATTTTTTCCCTTGTTCAAAACAATTCCCACCATATTTTCACATTCAAAATAGATTTCTATTTTAAAACTGAAACCCAAGTTAAAAAATACCAGGGTTATACTGAAAATAAATTAACAGTGAAATATTAGAGAAAAAATAACAGAACGTAAAAATTCACATATAATTTAGTATCCCCAAGTACTTCTTAAAAATCCCTAAAGAGATCCCTGGATGTAATCCGTTCAGAACCCCCTATCGGTGTATGCTGAATCACCATAGTATATGACCAACAGGTCTCCCTAAACTGAACAATCTATTAGCACAACCCATCTAACCTATCATAAAATCCATAGGGTACCAACCCATCTAATCGGGGTTGATCATTAATAGTCTGTAAATCCTATAAAATACACCCAATAAATCCATGGTAAAAGTATATTGTGTATGTAGGAGTCCCCCACATGTGTGACTCACCTTACCTACCATCACTGGATGTGCCTACCCCAAACATGGACACCACCTATATGATAACCCATCTAGGGGAGATCACTCTATAGGGTTTCCCACTATATATATATATATATATATATAATTATAAAATGTTCCTACCGAACCATCACACTTCACAACATTCTAAAACATTTCTCAAAGCATTCAAAGACGCTTACCAGACATTCACATTTGCAAAACTACATTCATTTCTCAATATTAAAAGGTGATAACAAGGGATTATATCAATTCTATCCTAAATAAACCTTACAAATACTTCTAAACCATTCTCAAAGATGAAAAAATAACCACTTCTAGGAGAACAATTCCAAACAATCCTTTATTCTAAATACAACATTATTTCAAAACCAATGTGAAAAAACACAATGCACTTAAAGGTTCCAAATATTCTTGTTTATCTTTTAAACTACAATAACCCATTATAAAACACAAAATGGGACATAAAATTCAACAAAATTTGGAAACCACCTTATGAAATTTTAGGATTCATGGAACCATTTTTTAAAAAGAAGGAAGAGAATATGAGAAACATTATAGAAAACCAAATTTCAAGTAGAGAATCAATTTCAATGCCATAATAATTTGAAATCCTATCCATGTGTGCACACCATGCACCCATGGATATTACCACATCTAATGGAATACCACAAGTATTTGTTACCCTAAAATTTTTCAAAGAAACAATATGTTCTTTACAATAGTACAATAAAATTTTTATAAAAATCACCAAATTTCACATAAAAATCCCACAAACAATCCAATAAATTTAATAAAAACATTATATGTGAAAACACCACCCAATTCCTACAATTACTCCCTTAAATCCATAATTATAATTTTATCAAAACACTTGGTGTTTATACACATAGGAATAAATAATGAATCCATTAGAAACCCATTTTCTAATAAATTTTATCAACCATAAAAAACTTCTATAAACTAAAAAAGTGAAATATAAAGGTGTGAATCATTTTTAAAAATTAATTGTAACACCCAATCATCAAATAGATTGCATTAGAAAGTAAACGGGTGGAACACCAAGCTCAATGGTGTGAAAATGCAACAAAACTCTCAAAGAAGGTTGATTAGGGCCCCAAAGATGATATACACACCATAGATCCAAAGAAAATTGAGATACACATCAACCATAACATCTAGGGTTTTTCAAAGAGAGGGACTATCGAAGAAGGACCAAGAAATAGAGTATAATAGATAAAGAAGAGAAAAATGACTGAGAAACCCTAAAAATGCACCTTGGAATTGAAGGAGAAGCACCAAGGGGGGAGGATAATGAAAGGAAGTGGGGTCTTGGGACCCCTTCGTGCATGAAATTTGTCCAATATGGAGGGATCCAAAATTAAGGATAAAAAAAGGAGAGAGAGAAAAAATAATTTATGTTTTAAAATTTTTGGGTTGGTCGTATAGTTTGGCCATACGGTTTATCAATCTATACATCAACCGTGCGGTAGCCACTGCCCAAAATGGAACAAACTGTGTGACCAGACCACACAGTTTGATCAATCATGATCAGACAATGAAATAGCTTATGTCCAACAGTTGGTCTTCCCACATGTGTACATAGGCTAAGCCACATGGTTTCCGCTAACTGTGTGGTGCCCATAAACTTTCCAATAATCCACCAAACTCCCAAAATTTTAAAATTTTACCCAGGAATCAACACGAAATTCCACTAGAAACATCCAAGACAAAGAAAATAAGGAAATTATTTTTTTAACGGTCTTTTTTGACAATTATCCCCATAAAAAACACTTTATTCCCCTAGAAATTTACACATCCAAAAGATTAAAAAACCTTAAGTCCATTCCCAATGAAACCCAGAAGAAACCATTATCCATGGGGTGAAATTTATCTCCAAATGTCACAACTGACCGATTAAGAATATACCACAACATAAGAATGAGGGGAGAACATGAGAGGGTTCTCCCCACCCAAAGAACTCAGCTAACATGGATGCTTTAAAACCCAAACAAAACCACCAAAATGTAAACAAGAAACCCACTACGAAGAAACCCAAAAAATAAGGACACTAGGAATTAACTCAACTTCACCACACTAACCAAAAAACCCCTACCACAACTAGGAACTAGGGAACTCCCAACAAAAACTATTACAACTTTTTAAAAACAAGTGAAACACTACCATCACCAGATCTATAAATTTCACACACAACCTGTACCACCAAAACATGGGTAAAACCCAAAAATTGAACTCAATAAAATAAATGAACCATAGCCATTATCTATTAATTTAACAAGACTAAAATATATCTAAATTAACCCAACTAAAGCCAAAATCAACCCACATAATAGCTAAGAACATTCATCTAAAATGAACAATCCAAAAAGCAACACTCAGATAAACAGAATTGTGTGCATCACAATAGATCAAGTTCATCACACACATTTAATAGAAACATGAACTAAAAAATTCAGAAAAAACTAAAAAAACACCAAATGTCTCTATACCAACCTGAAAAAACAAAAACTTGGCAAAGGTTTCATACACCCCAGACAACTCCTAACTGTGCACGAGCTTCACTCTGAGGCCTATGTCTAGAGCCCTGGTGATAGAATCATATTCTTTCCCATAGCCTGGTATTGACATCCTCCATTAAAAGCATCTTCTTCGAGTGATTTTTCCTATAAAACTTCTACAAATGACCCATAGAGCCGTAGCGATGGAATATCTTTAGAAAATTACAACTTGATAGATTTGAATGCCTGAACCATCTACACTGGTGGAAAATAAGAGAACAACATGATGAAATTGAATCCAAAAACAATGAAGAAAACTCTTTAGTGAGAGGTTCCTTTGGCATGAACTCCTCACTATATCTGAAACCATTATAAATAGTAAGTGATACCATAATGAAAACTCATAGTTCTTTGAGAACCAACACAGGTAGAAATGCTTAGTCCACCAAATTCTTGAAATAAAGGTCCTTTGAAGAGAGTACTCACTCCTTGATATTTGGATGAAGAACACCAATGAAGAGAGAATACTTCAATAGATTAAGGGATGCTACATTAGGATAAAAGGAAACAAGATCCTTCATAAAGTCAACATAGGCATTCACTGTCCGCTGGCCATATTGAATACACATGAGCTTTTACCTTTTCTTCATATTCACCTCCCCAAGAATGTACCATTGGATGAAGACTGAGGTAAAATCTTCCCACATCATCCCATACTATATTGATGTTGAGGAAAAAAACTCTCATTCATCCAAAGATAGACCCTCAAACAAACCCAAAACTACAAGAACTAACAGCTTTGAGATTACCCAAGAATCTAAAATCATGCTTGACTTCTTCAAACAACTCCAATGCCTCTAATGAACGTTGATAACTATGAAGATTATAAAACACTCAAGGGGAATTAGAAACTAGGTATGACTCATTAAAAATATTAGGAACATTTTCAGGTGGCATATTTTGATCAACAGAAAAAAATACCACAATCAATATCAAACCAAGATACAATCGGAAGAATCACCTCAAGAAAAAACATCCATCTCACATTCCATAAAAATAAAACACAACCAAAACCATCTTCTAAAAATTTTGCGTTTTCATTTATATTTCAAAACTTCCTTCAACCAAGGTCACTTTCCGAATACAAAAACCCAATTTTTAATCCTAATTTAATTTTAAAAATCATTTCCTCTTTAAAAATAAATTTGGAAAAAGGCCAAGCATTTAATATCAAATACAACCCCATGCCATCCCATGAACTGTCGCATATGAGTCCATCCATTTCTATCCACACATGCTAGCATGCACTTTCCACACATACCCACACATATAAAAATGCTCCTAAGGGCCACCAAGGGTCACACACATTCCACTTCCTTATCAAAACCAAATAATTTACCAAATTATCAATCCAATAAACTTTCTTTTAAAACCCATTTTTCTATCCAAAACCACATGAAAGATATATTTTTCCATTTCAAAAACCATTTTTAGTTAAAAAACCAACTCACACAAACCAAAACCAAAATCAACCCCAGCTTACACAATGCTACCAGAATGAGGAACAAGTTGTCATGCTAATCTTGGAAACTTGGTAGTGGTACTTACCCCAAGTAGGTAGTAAAAAATAATAGGACCTTGAACCATTAACTTGGACTCCACTTGGGTTACTAATCCATGTGAGATCACAACATAATGTCGTCTTTCCCCCCTTATCGCCCCTCAATAAATAAAAAGATAAAAATTCAAATCCCAGAATACCTCTAGAAACTCAGGTATCTGCATGAGTGGTTGTGATCTAGCACCTAACCATGACCAATCTTCTGAGCCCAGATAGTCCTAATATCCAACTATCGGACAACCTAAATAGAAAAGGGACTCCTTTGATACCATTATGTCATGAAACATGCTAGGATTTCATCTGACCTGGCACCCAACCTAGTTATTGGCATGGCCTGAAGGGTGTTTCTAATCCCCATAGGCTGGAAACTAGTGTCGAGAAGCAAAAAGACAAGTGGGAACAATTTTAGCCAAAAAACCAGGATCAATAAAATAAATGGATAAGCAACAAAAGTTAACTGCTGAATCTAAAATAAATATAAAAATTTATCAAGATACAAATTACAACTAAAAAACTAAAATAGAGAATAGAAACAAAAGATGAACCATAAACACCCAATCACAACATTACCTCTTGGTCACCTCCATACATATGACCAAACCAATAAATTATAAACCAAACCAAGAACATGACCATGAAAAATAGATCAAGTATACTGACACCAAGTGGTAAAAGTGGAGTGTGATCTTCATTACTCAGTAAGAAACCACCAGAGAATACATACGTTACCTTTCACAAAAATAGTCTATTAACAGTAGTTAATATACATTAATAAAAATATGGTTTCACATTTTAATAAATAAACACATATTTTTTCCTTTTTCAAAACAACTCACACCATATTTATACTTTAAAAATAGATTTCCATTTGAAAACCAAAACCCAAGTTAAAAAATACCATGGACGTGCTGGAAATAAATTAACAGTGTAATATGGGAGAAAAATAAAACAGAAATTAAAAAATGCATATAAAATTTATTAACCATGGTAACTTCCTAAACATCGCTATAGTGATCCCTGGATGTAATCGGTTCAGAATGACCTATCAATATATAATGAAACTCTATAGTCAATAACCAACTGAACACCCTCAACTGACCAATCCAGTGGCACAATCCACATGGCCTATCAGCAAATCCAAGGGGTACCAACCAATCTAATCAGGTTTGATCATCAACCATCCCTATATCCTATCAAATATTCATCGGAAACCCATGGTAAAAGTATACTATGTAAGTTGAAGGCCCTCTCATGTATGACTCACCTTATCTTTCATCACTACACTTGCCTACCCCAAACAGAGAAACCACCTATATAATAACCTATATAGGGGAGATACCTCTATCAAGGTGACCACTATATATATCACATTATCAAAGTTTCCAACTGGGTATTCACACCACACAAGCTTATAAAAAATTATCAAAGCATTTAAAGATGTCAAACTGGCATTCACATATGTAAAAATACATAGGTTTATAAATATTAAAAGGTGAAAACTATGCCTTATATCATATATATCCAAAATAAACTTTCAAAAAAATTCACAATCATTCGCAAATTTGAATAAAATAACCACTTTCAAGAGAAAACTTCCAAATGGGCCTCTATTCTAAATCCAACTTTATTTCAAAACCAATGTGAAAAAAACACACTTAAAGGTGCCAAAATGATTCCTTATATTTTATAAAACAATATCCCTTTATAAAAAACAAATTGATAAATAACATTCAATACAATTTTGAAACCACCTTAGGAAATTTTTGAGAGTCATGGAACCATTTTATAAAAAAATAATGAAGAGAATACGACGATCCTTTTTCGAAAAAAAAAACGTTCAAGGAGTGAATCACTTTCAATGAAATTATCATTTGAAATCCCATACCTGTTTGCACCACATGCACCCATGGATATTCCCACATCCAATTTCAAACTATAAGTAGTTTTTTCCCAAACAATTTTCAAGGAAACCACACGTTCTTTCCAAATAGTACAACAAAAATTTTATAAAAATCACCACATTTCACATAACAAACCCAAACACAATCCAATCAATTTGATAAATATATTATATGGTAGATTAACAACCGAATCATCCAATTCCACCCATAAAAGATCAATTAACATTTTATCGAAATGCTTGGTATGCATACACATTGGTATAAACAAATAATCCCTTAGATACCCATTTTTAACAAATTATAAAAATAAGGGAACACCTCAATAAAATAATCATGTTACTTATGAAGGTCCAGATCATATGTGAAAATTAATTGAAATGATAAATAATAATATAAATTTCTTTGGAAAGGAAACAGATGGAAATGCTTACCTAAAAAGTGTGGGAGTGTGACGAAACTCTCTATGAAGGGATATTTTGTCCACAAGGATGATCCACACACCATAAGTCGAAATAAAATATAGATACACATCAATCCAAATATATATGGTTCATACAACAGAGGGCCTACCAAATAAGGACCATTAAATAGAGGGGAAGATATAAAGAAAAGAAAAATAACCAAGAAACCCTCAAAAACTCGCCTTGGAATTAAAGGAGAAGCACCAATGATGTCAGACAACTAAAGGAAAAAATGGGTATTGGAACCCCTTTTTGAACTAAATTCTACCAAGGGTGTGGGATCTGAAATTTGGGATAATAAGATGAGAGGTATAAAAAATAATTTTATGTCTGAAATGTTTTGTGACAATCGCATGGTTTTTCCGCAAGTTTAGCAAATTATACATGAATTGTGTGGTATCCACTACCCAAAAGGGAACTGACCGCATGACGATACCACCCAATCTGCCCAACCATGCTCAAACCCTGTGGTAACTTCTATCCAAAACCTCAACCATCCACAGGGGTATATGGGCTAAGCTACACGGTTTCCATTAATCATGTGGTGCCCGTTCACATGGAAAAAATCCAACTGGGCTCCCAAAATTTGAAACTTTTACCCAGGACTCAACCCGAACCTCAACCATAAATATACAATACTAACAAAAGAAGGAAATGAATTTTTTTTCAAAATTATGGTGTGATAATTATTGTTTATATATATTGAAATTAACTAATGAAAAGTTATATTGCAAGGAATATTAACTATAAAGGAATTTTTAATATATATTGAAGGATCTATCTATTAGACATCTTGAAAAGTTTTAATCAAAGAATAAAAATATCGATGAAATTGAAGTGGTAGTTAAGTTTATTTTAAATTATAAAAAATTGTGTATTTACATACTAAAAGACTATATAAGTAAATCTAAAGAGGATTATAATTTTTTATGTTGATTGAAGTTAATTTTAAGTTATTCCCTAGAAATTTGATGTGTTTTCATTGCGTTTTTTCAATGATGATGATCCAATAATTTTAATGATAAAAATTATTGGATAGTTAGATAATAATCTAAATACACATGTTATATATAAATATATGGACTAAAATGTAGAAATTTCACATACCCTACTGAATATGTAAGTTTTTCTCTCTATATCAGAAAATTTAAAATGTCCTTGGAAGTATTACCCTATGATATATGGTAAATAATATTTTTATATGATGAAAAAATTAAAAAAAATGTATAAATATATTGACTTGCATAATATATTTAATATATTGTAGAATATATTTTTATCCTATAAAAGTGTAAATCAATAATGCTAAGGTATGTGTATGTTTTTATCGTGGCACGCAAGATAAATATTCATTATACCGATTAATCTTTCACCATGAATTATAAAAGTTGAGAAACATATAATCATTCATAAGAAGTCAAGATCTTTTGAAATAAAACATAATAAATTATATTTCTTAAATATGTTTTATCAATTATCTTAATTTTGATAAGATTAAGATTTTTATAAACTAACTAAGAGGTTTAATCAAAAGATGTATTTAAGAGAATAATATTTAATAAGATATATTTTGTTGTTGAAAAAGGTTTTAAATATCAAAATATTTTTATTTTACTTGTTTTAAACTAATTTTTAAAAATATTTTTTGGATAAATAGATAATAAGGTTTTACCATCATGAAGAAATACTAAAGAAGAATTTCTAGCCAAATATAGTTTTATGGTTTGAGATATGGGCATTCTATAAGGAAAATGAAAACATTATGGAGGATGTAAAATATATAGATAATTAAGACAACAAAAATTAATGTAGGAATTTAATTTGATATATTTTCATGTGAAAAACTACAAGAATAAATCAGGTGGTGGTTTAAATTATGGTGGATCAAGAATCAGTATTATAAAAGAGTGCATTTTGTAGTATCTAGTGAAACTTATTGAAAATATTAAAACATAAAAACAAATAAATATTAATTTCCTATTTATTTTGTGAGAATATGTGATCTTGAAATCTTTATAAATAGTATTTAGATTTTAAAAAATCAAGTCTTATGGACGAGTTGGAATGAAAATTTATTAGAAGACCATGCTCCTACAAATTGAAGGAGAACTTATATATACCAATAATGAAATATATTGATTTTATTTGATATATAAATTTGAATAATAATATCACATATATTATTATTTTTAAATATTATATGCTATGTTATATAATGAGAACATATGTATTGAAGAAAAAGGTCTTGGTGACTTATGAAGATAGGGATGGAAAACAATCACATCTACCCCATCCTTATGACATGGACTTTAACTAGTGATTGTTCTTTAAAGATATATTATTCTATATGTTACACATTGGTTTTTTAAGCCTAATTGGTGGAATCATATGTATTAGGTTCAAGGTAATTCATTTACATATAGTTAATACTTGAAGAAAATAATTATCTGTTTATAGGATAAAAGAAAACACACATCGAGGACTTTGTCATCTATAATGGAGTAAATATTTGTTAAGAAACATTATGTTCTTTCATTATATTTTTAAGCAATAATGAGTAAAATAGAGTTATGATGAATAAGAATAATAGTGGTCTAGATTTAAAAGAAAAATACTAAACACAAATTAAAATCCAGCTCTTAGTGTTTATCTCATCTTGAGTTATCTTAACAATTAATATTAGAGGACTGGTATAATATAAATGATCTATCTTGAAGATAGATATGGATTAACCAAAAAATTTGAAAATAAATGAAATTAAACCATTATTATGGAACGTGTTTCCATATTTAGAAGAAGATAATTGAACCAAATATTTTCTCTCTCTCTCAGTCTATATGTTCTCGATTATATTCAATAGGGGTTCACAGTAGCAAGTGAAAATTCTACATTATTAATTTTTTATAATAATAATATTTAAATTGATGGAAAAGATGAAAATATTTTTTTTCAAATTTTCATAATAAATTACAAAATACATTCATGGGATATAACAATAAATATCCCATTTAGAAAAAACATCAATGTATTCTTGAAGGGAACAAAACGATTAAAGAAGTTGTGTTCTAAGAATATAGAAAACAATTAGATGATATTTAAATTAATGAATTGGAATTAGTTGATTAATTATTTTCCATATTAAATATAATTTACATCTATATTACATGGATTATAAAAAATTATAAATAATCTATTATTCTAAAGGAACATATAAGAAATTTATCATAAAAGTTTAATTTCATGATCTAAACTCTGAAGATAAAGACCTTGATGTTTTCTCTATTGATGAAGTACATAATACTCTCATAAAATATGAAATTATAATTATAATGGATTTTAAAGTAAAGGTAAATAAAATGAAATATAAAAAGATTTTAAAGATTTCAAGATCTTGATCATAAAATATGATCACAAAAATTATTATAAAGAAATAATATAAAATATAATTTTTTTGGAACCCCCTTCATAATATCAAGAATTGTGATGAAGGGGAAATAAAAGTATCATGGAATGATTCCCCTTAAATTTTTCAACTATGGAAATATTGGTGACTTCTCTATAAAGTTATTAATAAATATAAAAAATGAAAATTAAAATGATAAAACAATAAATTCATTCTATTGGAAAAAGGATTTATTTATTAGAAATAAATATCATTCAAAATGAAAGAAGGAAATGGAATCCTAATGATTTAGATGACTTTCTTAGGTGAATAAGTAATTTATGATAGTGATAAAGATTGTTATTGTGTGGAAAATCCTAAATATTCTTAAAAGGTTCTCATGTAATAAGAAAATAAATACGTTGACTCAAAAAAGGATGAATCACCTATTGATGGTGAGTATTCTAATTTGTATAATTTTACAAGGATTATAACATGATAATAGAGGTTAATATGAATTTTAATTACATTAAATTTTTAATTGATGAGAATTCAAATATAAAATATTATAATAATAATTATGAAATCAAAATTCATAAGGAAGGTTTGTTTATTGAAATTGAGATGTTAAAAAATGATAATGTTAATAAAAATAAGATCATTGATGACCAAAAGTCTAAAATCATCCATGGGAATAAATATGATGAAATTAAAAAATAATAATGATATGGAATTTTAGAAAAAAATAAAAAATAATATATAACTTTAAATGAGTTAGACTATTAGGGGGTGAATGTTTGAGAAAACAAACATCATTTACTCTTGATGTTCAAGGTGTTAGATATAAATAAATAAAGATTAAAAAATATCAACATCAAAAGAAAATCTACTCTCAGAAGGATCCCTTTGAAAATACTAATCTAGATTATTTTTGAAGTATAATAAAAAGGGATAACCTACTCATATATGTAACGAAAAAATGTATTAAGAATATCTAGATTTGTTACAAATCCCCAAACTAGAGATTCATAGAAGGATTCTATGAAATATAATCCTTGGAGATTTGAGAATGTAGTTAGATGGAAATTCATGCATTAATTGAATTTCTATAAATGGAGGATGTTTTCAGGTTAATAGTATGGTTGTGGTATTTTTATAAAAAATAATAATTCTTATAGTATAACATGTAATTACATAGACAAATAAGAGATAATGATAAAAAAAGATACAATAAAAATTTATAAAAAATTATTATATCGAACATATTTAAAAAATATATTTAAATTTTAAAAAATTAAAACATAAAGGAATTGTGTGGAAGTTGTTACTGAGAAGGACTCATATCAAATGAGCAACTCATAGTTCTACCAGCTCAATAAAATACTAGTATGAAGATAGATAACATTTAGAATGTAAGGCACCTAAAACTAGAATTTAACATTGTTGAAGTTTTATTCAAGCCATGTAAATAAGAGTGGCCATGGATTTGGGATTTTGTCATCTCTTACTAAATTAAATTCAATTTTAATTAAATAATTATGTTAATAATTTATAAAGTATGATCTCATTATTTTATAAATGATATTTCATTAATGATAAAAGGTGTTGAAGTTTCGTAAATTGGGAAAAAAGAAGATAATATCAAAAAAAATCCTATCAATTGATATAATGAAATGTAATTTATTGAATTTTTCCCAAATATATGAGGTTGAAAATAACGTGATCCTCATAAATAATGGATACATGTGGAAATGAATTACTAATTTAGTTATGATAATAATATTCTTGAGAACCTAAGAGATTTTTTTTCTGACTAGAGAAGCTAAAATTTGATACTACATGAGCATGCAAGAAGAGGAAAATTTATGGCATAGAAGTATTGGTCATCTTGGACAAAAGAACTTGAATAAATTAATAAAAAAATACTCTTTTAAAAATAGTATATGTTTGAAATAATTAACTATTAATACATATAAAATATGTCAAAAGGGTAAGAAAGTGATTAAAATTTATAAGGGTAGTGAGATTCAAAACCAATGACCATTAGTGTTAGTCCAATCTAATGTTTATATACCTATGAATAATAATTCATCTGGTGAAGAATATATTTCATTAAATTCATTGATATATTCACTATAATGAAATTATTTATGTTAAATTCTTCTAAATATTAAGCCTTATGTTTTTTTAAAATGTTTCATAAGGTTAGATGAAAAAGAAAACATGTTTTTATTTTAAAATGATGAGATAATACAATGGTATTGAGTATACAAATACAAAAAATTAGAATATCTTAAGAAACATGGAATCAATAAATTTTTCAGTTACCCTATACCCATCAAAAAATTAGAGTATCTAAATGGAAGAATCAGATACTTGATTATTGATAGAAATTATACTAATATATCATGAAACACAGTATATTAATGGGTTAAAGCTATATATTAATATAATTATTAAAAATAGATGTCCAGTAATGAAAAATTCAGATATTAATCCATATGAAATGTTGTTAAAGTTGAAGCTAAATAGGAAATATATTAGATTTTACATATTCTTTGTTTGATCAAGAAAAAATGTATAAGTAGTGTCAAATTTGTTAAAAAAGAAGATTGAATTATCCATGATTATAAAAAAATGAAAGATCGTATAGATGTTATAATAAATTTTTTAAAAGTATAGTGGACTATGGTAATGTGAATATTTTTTTATAATAAATTATATATGTGGAAATAAATTGAAAATATTGAGGTGGATGATGTTTTCACCACTGAACTCAGAGTATAGGTTGGTAAAGGTTTATAAATTTCATAAATTCTAGTTGATGGTGTTTATTTAGTATATTCAAATGATGTGGATGTGAACATGGAAAACATAAGGATAAAATCAAGACTTAAAAGATAGTTTTAAACTAAAAACATCCTACAAAATTAGAAAAATAGGGTATAAACAAGAATAAAAAAATGAAAACTAGTCATGCTAGTCTGTCGTCAAAAGTTAAACCTAAAACTAATGATGAATCCTTTGAAAACAAGAATAGATTCATGGAAATAATTTTTTTTTGGATAAAATTATATATATTGAAACATATGATCTTGTACCTAGAACCAAGATTAGGTACATTATCAGAACAAAAATGGGTTTATTGAAAAATGTTAAATGAGAATAGCGATGTTGAAAGGAAAAAATCCTGAATTTCATAGTAGGGGTACTCATAGATTGAGGGTATTGACTTTAATGAATAATTTTATCTAGTTTCCAAATATGAAATCATCAGAATAATACATGAAATTATATCCTAAATAATCTTCAAAGTCTTCAAAATGGATGTGATATTTTCATTTATGAATGGTGAGATGAATAAAAAAGTTTATCAGAATTAACCTTAGTGTTTTATAATTTATATAAATGGTATCTTGGCATGTAAATGTAGGAATGATATTTTTGGGATTTAAAAAATAGACTGTGGAAAATATAATGTAATATTAATTTTCATAATAGCCCATAATTTTACATATGATGCATGTAACACATGAACAAATTCCATTCAAACAATTAATAAATAATGTTTTAACATATTTGGTAAAATATTATCATATCCAAGAACAATTTTCCTTTTATTTTTTTTTATTCAAAAATCATCATTTTATCCTAACATTTTTTCCCTTTAAAAAATTTGGACATATAAAATTTCAAGATATTAATTTCATTTCTAAACCATTATTTTTCTTACAAAACAAAACCAAACTTAATTATTGAAATTTATGTAATTTATACTAATACTCTTTACATCTACGATTTTTATATAGAACTCATTCATAATAAACACATAATTTATAATTTGAGCTCAATGAATTATTTTTCAACTTTAATTTGTAGAAAGAATATTCTCATGTTAACTCAAACAAATTTTGAAAAATCTAATAATATTTTTAACTTAATGATAGGGTATATCATTATATTTATACAAATAAACTTTAGAGGGATTAGAATCATGTTTATAAGAGGATGTAAAATTATATTTACCAACCTATCATGATGAATCCATTAGACATAGGTTTGTTAATTCTTTTCAGGTATCAGATTCATCACATGAATCCAAATACAAAGTACAACTCCTACTTCCATCCATTTATTTCCTTTTATTTTTATAAAAATCTCTCTTGTTCTTATCTTACTGGATTCTTGGAAAGTTGGTATTTATGTTCCTTATTTCTCTACATTCATAACAAATAAATTCATTATAATAATTACATTTCCTATTTTCATTAATTTATGGGTAATTAGTTTTACTTTTCCTTTAGTATCCCTACTTTCTTCTCCCATAGGAAACCTACCCAACTTGTTTTCTTTCATTTATTTTCAATTTAGAATAATAATATAGAGAGGTAACATGACTTTTAGTTTCAAATTAAAACAAAGATTTGTTAAATTTTCTTTTTGATATTTTTTTTCAATTCTAAATCATATTTTAGTAAAGAAAAAATAATCTAAAAAATTTATATTAATTAAAATTCTTAATTTTATCAAATTATACCTTTTTCACATTCCATTTATTGGGTAAGTTTCTTAAATCTCTTTTGATCAGAATAGAATTATCTAAATATTCTCCCAAAGAAGTCATTCTATTTACAATACTTGTAAACAATGAAAAATTTTGTTAAATGTTTCTACATCTCCCACTTTTAATTACTCACACTTAGCTCATAACATTCCTAAATTATTTATGATCAATTTATAGAACCTAGGTGAGTAACTTTCAGTATTTTCTAAAATTCATGTGTTTTTTTCACATAGAAATAGAAAAATATAAATTTAAATTAATTTAAGAAAAAAAATATTTTTCGTCTTGTAATTTAGAGAAATCTTAACTGCATCATTAACAACTAATATTTTTAGATCATATTAATGTTTTTTAAGGTTTAACTAGGATTTTACCACTATTAATTATCAGGGGTTCATAAAAAACCTCTATCCTAAACTTCAAATAATTGTAATTTGTTCCATTAAAGTATAGAGTAATTAATGGTTCCATCCATCATTATAATTCATTCCTTACATCCCAAAACAGATCATTTACCTTTTACTATTTAATTCATGATTTTATGAACACAAATAATATTAAAATATGCAAAATCTAGGGAACCAGCTTTATACAAATTTTTAGGTCTAGATGGTTTGATGGTAAAATAGGTAAGTGGATAGTGAATTAACATTTTTATATATTTTCAATCACTTATCAAATTTATTATAAATATAATAATAAATTTTTACAATTTTTATTATAGTAGTTCATATCTAAATGATCTTACATTTCTCTTCACACCTCTTAATCATAGAGAGAGACTGAACCCATTAATTTTTAAAGCTCTTACATTTCAATTGAGTCATAGCCCTTTAAAACTTCCTTTGTAAATCCTCCTATAACATCCCATGAAATGTTTTTATAACCTAGGGTCTTGAATCGATCACCCTTAATTTTTCAAATATTGATTCATTTTATGTGGATGTAGAATGGAATGATACCTTTTACCTGAACTTGGGAATAATAGACCCCCTTGGCTTTTACCTGTTATCAAATAACCCATACCTTTTTTACGGTCTAGTATAAATCCAATCCAAAAATTTATGGGTAGTATAACATAAAATTATTATGAATATAAAATAAAAGAAATAAGTAATAAGTACAATAAATTCTGTAATTATAAAATGATCTGAGTTTTGAGGTGATAGGTTTCTCACTAATAGAAATGGATCAAAAAATCGAAGTTCATCTGAGAGTAGAAATTGATTCAAATTTTTATCCCATAGTATACCTAAATATTATTAACAATCTCATTATCTGGATCTAGTTTAATAAAAATAAATATATAGACTTATTTTATGTAAATAATATTCAAAGAATGAATCCATTTTCATTCCATCCTCCCAAAGAAATATGTGGTTTATTCATTAAATTTTCATGATAATTATTCTCATGTGGTTCTAAATCAATAATATGTAATAATAAATAATTATGTTAAATAAAAATAGTTATAATATTTAATATAGTACTAAATGAACTAAAAAACAAATAAAATATTTTATGAAACTTCCCATAATTCATGTGAGTCATACTTTTAATATTTCTAGTAGTCCATATTTAAACATTCAAAGTTCCAAGAAAACTAAATGTATATTAATACACATATGATTATATTTAACATAATATAAATATATAAAAATATCCCCAATTACATTTCTATAGGATCAAAATAATTATTCATTATTAAAGTAATAATTAAATCTAGAGAAACATATGAAACAAACATGCAATAATTAAAAATATAAAATAATAAAAAAAACATATAAAATTTTGAACTAATATATGTAAAATTATTTATGTGATTTTAGTTTATAATTTAGGTTAAAGACTTCATAAAAAATTAATTCATACAATTTGTTGATTTTATTATCAGGGTCAGTTTATTTTTCTTCTTATAGTTAGTTCATTTCCCTTCTTGTGGTAAGTTAATTTTATTTCTTAAGGTCAGTTTTTTTAGTCATGTCGCCAGTTCATTTTTATTAATGTGATAAATTCATTTTCCTTTTTATGTTCACATTATTTATCTTTATGAGGTTAGTTCATTTTTTTATTGTCAGTTTTCCAAATTTGGATACATGGTATGTTTTTTACCTTTCCATAATTTTAAGGAATAGGGAAATATATAGACTCACTATATGTGTAATGTGAACCCATATTGTGATGTATTTTTCTCTAAGATAAACATGAACATTATAATAGTAATTAATGACAATCAATAAGAATTTTTATAAATAATGTAAACATAAAATACCTTTCTTAACTAGTTCTAGAGGTAATATAAGGATTAAATGAGATTTCAAAGAATTATAATTGTTCAATAAAAACCATTATAAATATCAATACCTAAATATAAATGTATATAATATATCCACATTAACATTATCCATATTTTTTATGATTAAAAAACATATATAAAGTCCCAAATTACTCACTATTTCTGAAATTGATCAAAAATGTATTAAAAATTTACATTAATTAACTAAAAATATAATGTTAAATACCCCTATGATAAATAGACATTTGTAGGAAAAATTCTATCATTTCTAATTAAAATTTAACATGTAATGTTCCCCCTAAATTATATTTAGGAAATAACCTAACTTAAAATTTATATCAAAAATATAACTAGGCATCCCTAAAATTCATGCACATTAATAATTATATTCATAATTAAAATCTAATTTTTCGAAATAGTATAAATTAATATTTAAATATATTTAATAAATATCAAGGATCCATGAAAAAATTAAATATTTTAAAGGAATTAAATATATTTATTTTCAATAAATAGAATTATAGAAAGCTTTTATAACACCTACTAATGAGAATTTTAAAAGATTATCATTCTTATTTTAAATTAATAGATCAGTGAAAATATAGTTTAACACCATCTAAAAAAAATTATACATTTATTTTTTCTATCGTTATGAATTCAAATTTTATTTTTTGAACCTTAGCTAAATATAGGGTTTTAGTAAAAATGACATCATATTGATATTATGTAGAATCTGATTCTAAATAATACTTTCTTTTTTAATATGGTCACTATGAATGTGATACCTAAAATCAATATTTTTATTCCATGATTTCAAAAAAAATATTTAAAAGAGATTTAAGTATTATAATAATAAATACAGATCTTCTCAAAATTAAAACAAAAAAAGTCTTTGTGTTATCCACAAATACTAGGAATAATAAGAAGTAACAATAACATACTCACTCTTAGGAGTTAATAAATCAACTAAATTTTGTTTCTTATAACTTAAATAAAATAAGTATTTACCAAGAATGTAACACACACCTGTTTTTATTTCACTTTCAATTTTTCAAACAAAAAAATCAAAACCTAAAATACTAGATAACGTAAATGATGCATGTGCAGGAGAAAATTATGTTAGATTCATATATCCTTTAACAAAAATAATTAATCTTTTATATACATTTAAATGAATTTCTTTAATATTGTAGTGTAATATTTCACATATAAAAATGGTAACCATAAAATCTAGTCAAGATTATATCAAATAAATTAAGCCACAAATCATTTCTCTAGACATCTTATTATTAATAGGTTTTCTAGATTAACTATAATTTTACATACTTGAGTAATCATTAGAAAATTTTATCTTTTAAAAACATCAAGGACAAATATTTTAACCAATGATTTTTCATATTTCGATTAATTTAGAAAGATAAAATATTAAAATTAAACTATTTTCAAACCAAAAAAAAACCTGATTTCACCCATAAGAATCATGTTAATCTCTTAATACATTAGATTTAAAAATTCATTATAAAGTAAATCACTTGAGGATCCAAATATAATATCATAAATATATATTTGAAAAATTAAATAAATTTTCAATCCCTTTTAATAAATAAATGTGGTTTAATTTTCACTTTTAAAAACCCTTATTCAAAAAATAATGAAAAACTCTTAAACCAAGCTCAAGGAGACTCCTTGAAATTATAAAGATATTTTCAATGTTTCAAAAATGGTTAGGTTTGATATTCTTTCTCAAAACCTAGGGGTTGTTTTAAAAAATAACTTCCAAAATATATCTATTAAAAAAATCACTATTATCATCTATTTGAGAAAGTGTAAATCTTTAATGAGATGCATAATAAAAAATAATTCTAATTGGTTTTGATTGAGAAACTGTAACAGTGCAGAAAATATTTTAATGAATTATAATTTAAATAATAAAAGTTATATACGATTTCATTTAATCAAAATGAAAATTTGTTATTTTTATTTTTATTATTTTTGAAAAATGACACTTTCTATTATAAATTAAATTTATTTTATTGTGAAATAATATTTTTATAGGTATCTTATTGTAAAATATAAAAATAATTAATAATAATATATTCTTATCATTTTTTTGATGAAATATTATTTTCAATATATCCTGTATTTATAAACTTATTTATAATTATAAATTTTGTTTATATATAAATTAATTATTTTTCTTAATGATATATTCATTGTTTTTAAAACACTTAAGTTTGATGTTTTAATAAATATTGTTGTTACTTTGAATCGTATATATATATATATAATATTAAAAAACTTAAAGCATCAAAATTACAAATATTTTGTACAAATTGAGATAATTATTATTTTCATTTTCATGTTAATGCATTTTCAAATGATTAATTTAATTTTTATCATTTTATTTATATAATATGATATATATATATGTGTGTGTGTGTGTGTGTTTTATAAATGAATTTAATAATAAAAACTTTTACTTTTTAAAAAGTATTGATAAAATAATTTTTAATATATTATTAGTTTTATATAACTTTTGACTTTTTAATATTATTAATAATATAATATATGATTAAATAAATAATGAAAAAGGTATAATTAAAATATAATGGATAGAAAATTTCCTAAGAAAAAAAAAGATCTGTGAAGGGGGAGGCTCTCCTTGGGCTAGGGGTTGGATCTCGGCCATGGTAGGATTCGGGAGCCGTGATGCTGGGGAGTTAGGGGTGAGTGCAGTTGAGGCCGAGGGTTCATGTTGCTCAAGAGTCACAAGCCACAACTGATTGAGTCTAGTCATCCAGCAGTGTTCATCTTCACGGTTCTAGAGTTTGATCTTGGTAGGGCGTTGATATTCATTGCTGATGAACAAGATGATATCAAAGGAATCTTGAGTGAAGTCTAGATCAAGGTTAGGGTATCGATTTTTCAGACCTAGTTCGAGGTATGATTTTGTTCCTTGAGAGGTAGGATGTTGAAAGAATTGGGATTTTGGATCTTCTCTGATTTCCATGTCTTCACTGGTTATCATCATGATGTTTTAACTATTGTGATTTTGATTTTTTTATACCATTTCGAACAGCTGTTTGTCCTCTTATAGGCTCTCTATCAAAATTTTATTTTGATTACATAAATTTCCTTGTTCTATTTTCACATGGATTGATCATATTACATTAATTTTTTGTTTAGGTGTCTTCACTACAGAATTAATAGTTATAAAAAAACCTATAAACCTAGTGTATGACGGTAATGCAAAAAATACAGCCTAGAGGCCACATAGTAGGATTCTGGAGCAACAGAACTAATTCTTTTCTCTCCAACAATTCATGTAAGGGATATCATTTTTATAAATTGTATTTTTTTACAATTGAAATATTTATAACCTTAATCTTGTAAGTGTAATCGTATTAAAAAATCTTCTACTTTTTCTATGTTCTTAAAAATTCAATATTTGTGACATTTAATTGTATGAGAGGTTTTCATTTTTTACTTTCAGATATAGCGTTCATTGGTAAATTTTTTCATGTTTTCTATTTGTAGATTGATGGATGCAACAACTGTTTTAAATAAGGAGTTATAAAACTATATGATTATTGGAAATTTCATAGTTATTTTTTAAAAGATAATTTCACTTTTTTAATCTACAGTATGGGATTGATGTTTATTTATTATGGTATATGCATATTTTGTTTTCAAATATTAGAATTCTGGCCCTCAACATTCTTTTCTTTTACAATACCGGTATTGGATTTCTTTGTTTAAAACCTTCCAAAACTACAATGTTATTTTAAAACTTATTTAGTAAGGGTTTTTTATTCTTGTTTTCCTTGTGCAAATCCATATATGCACCCTATGTATATATGGATATGTATATGTTCATACATATATATGTATATATAATTTTCCATCATTAACCTACTGTGGATTTCTAAATATTGTTTAACATTGTTTAACTGATGCGATTAGTACTTTTTTGTTGTGTTTTTGAAATAAAAAACTCGTTCACTTATTTATATGTATATACGGTTTATATATATATATATATCATCTGTTTGGTGAATACAAGTTTTCAAAGGTTAAAGCTTTGTGTGTATTAATAATTCTAATGTCAATAATGATATAAGGGTTTATTTAACATGGTTTTGGATTATGCAAAACTGAATATACACATAGTGTATATTCAGATATATATTTATAATTCAATCTAAAACTGTTTTATGTTATTAAATATGATTTTCAATATTTAAATAATGACTTAGATTCGAATATTTTTTTGGTTTCAAGTAGATTTTTATTCATTATGAAAATCTTTAGTTTGTATATATGTATGTCCATAGTGTTATTTGTTTTAAACCTAACATGAGTTTTGGTTTTTAATCCGGTGATATTTGTGATAAATAATGTTATTAAGTATTCATCATATGTAAGGGATCATTAAACCTTGTTTCGGTTATGTAAAACTAATACATACACATTGTGGATATGGATATATATATATATATATATATATATGATTTCCAAACCATAATTTCAATTGGTGGATAACATGATTTAATTAATGTTTTGATGCATTTAATACTTGTAAGATTTTAGTAAGTATTAATCTTGAGTTTTCTAACCAATATGTGTTTATAAGTATTCAATAATACATAAATATATATTAGAGGATAAAAGGATGTGTTGAATCGTGTTATCATGTTATGCTCACTTAATGTTTTATTGCATTATGAACCTGCTACAATAATTGATGTTAGTTAATCAAAATTATGATTTAATCTATTTTCATGTCCATTGACATGTTTATCTATGTATTAAGTGGCATTTCATTCTATTAAGTATCCATTTCCATGAATCAAGGATTTTAAAATTAAGAAATTATCATCTTATGTTTCAAACATTGTCTATTCATTACTTATGTGTTTTAATCATTATCACATGTGCAAATAATGTTTTCTAGTTTATGCATGTCATTGAGAAAATTGTTATCTAAATGTTAATTGGTATATCATGATAATTCATAAAAAATAAACTAAATTATTCAAAGTGGTATGGGACACATTGAATAATATGAAATGATAAATTAAATATTCAATGTTGTATGGGACACCTTTAATTTATGTAGTTAATTAGACATATGTTGAATGTATTGGAATTATTATGTGAAGGTTGAGGGCCTCTATAGCCTTTTGATGCATCGGTAGGTCTCATGAGACAAATCAGTTCATTCCACAAGGCCTTGGATAAATAATGGTCTTGGCACAAGGAATTACAAGAGATTTTATGGTCTTGGCATGAGGCCTTGACATAGTCTAGCATTATACATTCCCTCACTATGTTTATAATATTTTATTAACCAATTTAATATTAGACTTGTATAATATACTTGGTTAATAGCCACACTTATGAGTATCAGAAGATATAAATGCACAAGGCATAATTTTTATTCAGACTCATCTTCTGAACATTAATACAAATGCCAAAAAACTTTCTTCCAATTTATGATTTGCAGTTACCATGGAAAGAAATTCAGGTTATCATTTTATGCACAAATATGACTATGTATTACTTTTATTTGTAAATTTTGTTATTTCACTCTAGAATGTCACACATATTATAGTTTGATTAACTCTTGATTTATATACTGCACACCATAAATGTTGTATAAGTATGCATATTATTGGAATCTATTACATATGTAGCACTTTGAATTTTTCCTGAATTGTTTACCAGTAATCTTGGAAAACTGATAATGTTGTGCTACAAGTTTTATGGTTTTCTTTTAAGAAAATGTTTTATGATTATTTTATAAGGGAATTTTTTTTAACGGTTTTACATGAAATATTATATTTTTTAAAACCCCCCTTAGTGGGCATTCTTATGCTCGCAATACATTTTAATTTTATTTTTAATGGTTTAGTAGATTTGAGTTACACAGATTGGTGGCTGCTTTGTGGAGTCTTTTCTATTCAGTGTTAATGAAATGTATTCTTTTGTATCTGGTTTTCCAGAACCTAAACCGCAAGGATCCTCTGTATTGGAACGTGATTTGTAATTTATTAGCATTTCATTTTTTAAAAGAATTACACACCATGTTTATTAACACACCAGATATAGATTTTTTTGGGGTGGGGGACTAATAGTTTGTATTAGAGGCACAATTTAGACAAATATAAAGAATAGATGTTGTCGTCTAAGTGGTAGAGTCTTGAAGTCTAACAGTCCCAGTTTTCGTAATTCTGAAGATAAAAATTCAGAATTCTGTTTAGTCTGGAAAAAAAAATTATGAGGAAGAAATTCTTTTTAAGGGGTGGATGATGTAAGATCCTAAAAAATATTTAAATGAATTATAATGTAAATAAATAAAGTTATATATGATTTAATTTAATTTAAATGAATTTTTTATATTTTATTTGTATTATTTTTCAAAAATTACACTTTCCAGTATAAATTAAATTTGTTTTTTTTTTGAAATAATATTTCAACCAATATATTGTTTTTAAAGATTAAAATAATTTCTATTAATATATTATTATCATTTTTGTTTTAAAGAAGTATTATTTTCAATACATCCTGTATTTATGAACTTCATTATAATTATAAATTTTGTTTATATTTAACTAAATTATTTTTCTTAATGATATACTCTTTTTTAAACACATAAGTATGATGTTTTAATAAAAATTCTTGTTACATTGAATCATATATATATGTAATATTAATTTTTTTAATGTTTTAAAATTACAAATATTTTGTACAAATTATGATAATTATTATTTTTATTTTAAAGTTAATATGTTTTCCAATTATTACTTTAATTTATAAAATTTTAAGTATATAATATGAAATATATATATATTTTATAAATTAATTTAATAATAAAAACTTTTACTTTTAAAAAAGTATTGATAAAATAATTTTTAATAGATATTAGTTTTATAAGACTTTTGACTTTTTAAACTTATTAATAATATAATATATGAATAAATAAATAATGATAAAGGTATAATATTAATTAAATAAATTGAAAATGACAATAGAAAACAAAGAGGATCCGTGAAGTTAGAGGGGCTCCTCGGGCTAGGGTTCGGGTCTCAGCCTCGGTAGGGTTCACGAGCTGCGACACCGGGGATTTGGGGGCGAGCACAGTCAAGGCCCAGTGTTCATTTTGCTTGGGAGTTGCACGCTATGGGTGATGGAGTCCAGACATCTGGTAGTGTTTTTCTTCATGGGTGGGTAATTTGAGCTTGTCCAGGAGTCGAGATCTATTGTTGACGAACAAGATGATGTCAAAGGTGTCTTGAGCGATGTCTAGATCAAGGTTAGGGTTTCGATTTTCTGGACATTAATCGAGGTGTGATTTTGTTCCTTGAAAGTCGGGATGTTGGCTAAATCGGATTTTTGGACCTTCTCATATTTCTCTATCTTCTCTTTTTATCAGCGTGATGATTGAACTATTGTACAATTCATTTTTTTTGAACCATTTTGAACAGATTTTTGTCCACTTATAGGTTCTCTATCAACATTTTATTATGTTTACATCAATTGCCTTATTTTTTTCATTACAGATTGTTCATATTACATTAATTGTGTGTTTTGATGTCTACACAGTAGAATTCATAGTTATAAAAAAACCTCTATATCTGGGGTATGATGGTAATGGGAAAAATCAAACCCGCAACAACATAACTTCTTCTGTTTTCCCCCAACAATTCAAGTAAGGGATATCATTTTTATATGTTATATTTTTATTAAAATCAAATAGTTTAGAATCTTAATATTGTATATGGAATAGTATTAAAAATTATACTACCTTGTGTGTATTTATAAAAATTATACATTTTTTACATTTAATTTTATCTGAGGTTGTCCTTTTTACTTTTAGATTTTTTTAGTTGGATGATATGATGTTCATTAGTGAAATATTTCAGGTTTTATATTTTTGTATTGATGGATGAAAAAATTATTTTAAAGTATAAGTTATAAAACTGTATGAGTATTTTCCATTTCATAGTTATTTGGTAAAGGATAATTTTGTTTTTTTTAATCTACAATATGGGACAACTATTTCTTTATTATGGTGTATGCATAAGTTGTTTTCAAATTTTAGAAATTATGTTCCTTGCCATTCTTTTCTTTTAATAATACCTATATAGTATTTCTTTGTTTAAAACCTTCCAACACTATAATTCTATTTTCAAACTTATTTAGTAAGGGTTTATAATTTTTTTCCTTGTGAAATAACATATATTCACCCAGTGTATATAGAGATATGTATATGGTCAAACATATATATATATATATATATATAGTTTTCCATCCTAAAACTATTCCAGATTTATAAATATTGTTTATCTGTGTTTAACAGAAGCGATTACTACTTGTTTGGTTGTGTTTTTGAAATGAAAACCCATTAACTTCTTAATATGTATATATAGTTTATATATATGTGTGTGTGTGTGAGTGCCATCTCTAAGGTGAATCCAGGTTTTCAAAGTTTAAAAATTTATGTGTATTAATATTTCTATGGTTGATAATGATATAATGGTTCATTTAACATGGTTTTTTATTAAGAAAAATTGAATATACATTTATTGTATACTTGGATATATACATATAATTCAATCCAAATCAGTTTTTTGTTATTAAAGATGATTTTCAATAATTAAATAATGACTTCGATGCGAATAATATTTTGGGTTCAAATGGATTTTTATTTATTATAAAAAACTTTAGTTTTTATGTATGTATGTCTATACGGTAATGTATTTTAAACCTAACATGAGTTTTGGTTTTCAATCCTGAGATATTGTTGATTAAATAATGTTATGAGTTATTCATTATGTGTAAGGGACCATTAAACCTTTTTTTTGGTTATGTAAAACTCACACATACACTTTGTGGATATAGATATATATATATATATATATGTGATTTCCAAACCATAATTTGAAGTAATGGATAAGCGGATTTAATAAATATTTTTATTCAATTAATACTTTTAAGAGTTTAGTATGTATTAATCTTGAGTTTTCTAACCAATATGTGTTTATAAGTATGAAATAATATATAAAAATATATTAGAGGATAAAAGGATGTGTAGAATCATGTTATCATGTTATTCTCACTTAATTTTTTATTTCATGATGAACCTACTGCAAAAATTGGTGTTAATTAATAAATTTTATGATTTAATATATTTGCAGGTTCACTAACACATTTATCAGTGTATTAAATGGAATGTATTTCTATTAACTACCCATTTCCATGAATCAAGGATTTTAAAATTATGAAATTATCATTTTATGTGACAAACCCCGTCCATTCATTACTTATGTGTTTTAATCATTATCACACATGAAAATAATTTTTACTAGTTCATGCCTATCCTAGAGAAAATTATTATCTAAATGTCTACTATCATATCATGATAATTCAGAAAAAAAGAACTAAATTATTCAAAGTGCTATGGGACACCTTGAATAATAAGAAATGAGTAATTAAATATTCAAAGTGATGTGAGACTCTTTTAATATATAACCTTAATTGGAAAAATAAGGAATATGTTGGACTTATTATGTGACGGGTGAGGCCCGCTACAGCCTATCGATGCATCAGTAGGTCTCATGAGACAAATACGGTCGTGTCATGAGGCCTTGGATAAATAATGGTCTTGGAACAAGGCCATGACATAGAGTTTATGGTCTTAGAATGAGGACTTGAAACCTTCTTTCATTGTAAATTCCTTCATTATGTTTATAATATTTAATTAACCTAGTGAATATTCGACTAGTAGAATATATTTGGTTAAGAACCTCAATTATGAGTATCAGAAGAAGTAAATGCACATGAAATGATGTTTATTCAGCACTCATCTTCCGAACATTAATAAAAATGCCCAAAATTTATCTACCAATTTATTATTTGCATTTAGTAAGGGAACAAATTATTGTTATCATTTAATGTGCAACTCAGATTATGTATTAATTTCAATTGTAAATTCTGTACTTGCACTCTCTCATGTTACACTTAGTTTAGTTTTATTAACTTCATATTTATATGATACAAACTATACATTTTTCATAAGTATGCATATGATTGTAATGTGTTAAATATGTAGACCTTTTAATTTTCTCTAAATTGTATACTGGTAATCTTCGAAAAATGATATTGTTGTTCTACATGTTTTCCAGTTTTCTTTTAAAAAAATGATTTATGTTAATTTTTAAGAGATTTTTTTTTCAAATGACTTTACTTAAAATATTATATTTTTTTTAAAACCCCTGGTACTGATAATTCTTATGCTCACCCTATGTTTTAATTTTTTTTACAGGATTAGAATATTTGAGTTACACAAATTGGTGGCTATGTTGTAGAGTCTTATCCATTTAGTGATAAAGAAATGTATCATTTTGTATCTGGTTTTCCAGAACAAAAACCGCAAAGATCTTGTGTATTGGAACGTGATGTGTAATATATCAGCATTTCATTTTTTTTTAAAATAATTACACACCCTGTTTATTAACGCACCAGCTCTAGGGTTTCTCGGGTTGGGGCGTGAGATTTGGTATCAGCGGCACAGTTTAGTCAACTCTGGGAAATTGATGTTTTTGCCTAATAAATATAGTATAGAAGTTTACCAGTCCTAGTTTTCATAATTCTGAAGATGGATATTCAGAATTCTGTTTGGTCTGAAAAAACGGATTGTGAGGACACAATAATTTTTTTTTGGGGGTGGGGGGGGGTTAATTTAACAACCTAGAAAATATTTAAATTAATTATAATTTAAATAAATAAATTTATATATGATTTCATTTAATCAAAATGAAAATTTGTTATTTTTATTTGTATTATTTTTCAAAAATGAAACTTTCTAGTATAAATTAAATTTATTTTATTACGAAATAATCTTTTTTTTCAATATATTGTTTTAAAAGATAAAAATGAATAAGTTTCGTATATTATTATCATTTTTTTAATGATATATTATTTTCAATAAAGCCTGTATTTATAAACTTATTTTTAATTATAAATTCTGTTTAGAGTAAACTAAATTATTTTTCTTAATGATATATTTGTTGTTTTTAAGACACTTATGTATGATGTTTTAATAAATATTATTATTACTTTGAATCATATATATATAATATTAAAAATTTTAATGCTTCAAAATTAAAAATATTTTATACAAATTATGATAATTATTATTTTGATTTTCATGTTAATACATATTTAAATTATTAATTTAATTTGTAACATTTTAAGTATATAATATGATATATATATATATATATATATTTTGTGTTTTATAAATGAATTTAATAATAAAAACTTTTACTTTTTAAAAAGTATTGATAAAATAATTTTTAATAGATTATTAGTTTTATAAAACATTTTACATTTTAAACTTATTAATAATATAATATATGATTAAATAAATAATAATAAATGTATAATAATAATAAAATGGATTGTAAAAGAAAAAAGAAACAAAAATAATATCCTTGAAGGGGGAGGTGCTCCTTGGGCTAGAGTTTGGGTCTCAACCTCGGTAGGGTTTGTGAGATGTGGTTTCGTGGAGTTGGGGATGAGCACGGTAGAGGCCGAGGGGTTATATCACTCGGGAGTCACACACTATTACCGATGGAGTCCAGTCTTCTGGTAGTGTTTGTCTTCACAGGTCGAGATTTTGAGCTTAGTCGAGAATCGAGATCTGTCTCTGATGAACAAGACGATGTTGAAGGTGTCTTGAGATAAGTCTAGATCACGGTTATGGCTTCAATTTTCTAGACCCAGATCGAGAAATGATTTTTTCTTGAGATGTAGGATGTTGACTGAACAATGTTTTTGGATCTTCTCTGATTTCCCTATCTTCACTATTTATCCTCGTGATATTTGAACTGTTATGATTTAGATTTTTTTGATACATTTCGTATATCTATTTGTCTTCTTGTAGGTTTTCTATCAACATTTTATTATAATTAGATCATTTGACTTGTTCTGTTTTCTGAAAGATATCATATTACATTAATTGTGTGTTTATCTGTATACACAGTAGAATTCATAGTTATAAAAAACCTCTAAACTTGTTGAATGATGGTAATGGAAACAAATCTCACCAAGATTCTACAGAGTAGGAGTCCACACCAATATAACTTCAATTTTTCTCTAACAATTCACAAAGGTATATCTTTTTTATAAATTTTTTATTTTACAATCAAATTTTTTAGAATCTTAATTTTGTAAGTGGAATAATATTAAAAATTCTACTACCATGTATGTGTTCATAAAATTTCTACATTTGTGACATTTAATTGTATCTGAGGTTGTCTTTTTTTACTTCAAGATTTTATTGTTGGATGATATGGTGTTCATTTGTGAATTTTTCCATGTTTTCTATTTGCGGATTGATGGATACAACAATTATTTTAATTTATGAGTTATAAAACTATATGAGTATTAGAAATTTCATAGTTATTTTGTAAAGGATAATTTTATTTTTTTGGAAAAATATGCAGTATGGGACCGTTGTTTTTTTATTATGGTGTATGCATATGTTTTTTTTTCAATTTTTAGAATTTCATCCCTCAATATTATTTTCTTTTACTAATACAGGTATGGGTTTTATTTGTTTAAAACCTTTCAACACTATAATTCTATTCTAAAACTTATTTAGTAAGGGTTGTTTTTATGTTTGTTTTCCTTGTGAAAAACCATACATGCACCTGGTGTATATACAGATATGTATATATTCAAACATATATATATATATATATATATAGTTTTCTATCCTAAACCTATTCTGTATTTCTAAAAAAAATTTATCAATGTTTAATTGATGTGAGAAGTAATTTTTTGGTTGTGTTTTTGAAATTCAAAACACATTCACTTATTTATATGTATATACGTTATATATATATATATATATATATATTTATATTTATATCATCTCTAAAGTGAATCCATGTTTTCAAAGGTTAAAAGTTTGTGTGTATTAATATTTCTCGGGTTGGTAATGATATAAGGGTTAATTTAACATGGTTTATGATTATGCAAAACTGAATATACATTTAGTGTATATTCAGATATATATATATATATATATATATAATTCAACTGAAACATGTTTTATGTTATTAAAGATGATTCTAAATCTTTAAATAATGACTTGGATGCGTATAATGTTTTGGGTTCAAATAGATTTGTATTTATTATGAAAAACATTAGTTTGTATATATGTATTTTCATACGGTTATGTATTTTAAACCTAACATGAGTTTTGGTTTTCAATATGGTGATGTTGGTGATTAAATAATGTTATGTAGTATTCATTATGTGTAAGGGATCATTAAACCTTGTTTCAGTTATGTAAAACTAATACATACACTCTGTGGATATATATATATATATATATAATTTCCAAACCCTAATTTCAAGTGATGGATAATAGGATGTAATTAATTTTTGGAGGAAATTAATAGTTGTAATATTTTAGTAAGTATTAATATTGATTTTTCTGACCAATATGTGTTTATAAGTATGAAATAATACATAAAAATATATTAAAGGATAAAAGGATGTGTAAAATCATGTTATAATGTTATGTTCACTTAATGTTTTATTGCATGATGAACCAGATACATTAATTTCTGTTAGTGAATCAAAATTATGATTTAATATATTTGCATGTTCACTGACACATTTATCAGTGTATTAAATGGAATATATTTCTATTAATTATCCATGTCCATGAATAAAGGATTTTAAAATTAATAAATTATCATTTTATGTGACAAACCCCATTCATTCACTAATTTTGTGTTTTAATCATTATCACAAGTGTAAATAATGTTTACTATTTCATACATGTCATTGAGAAAATTTTTAGATAATGTCAACTAACATATCATGTAAATTCATAAAAAATAACTAAATTATTCAAAGTGGTATGAGACACCTTGAATAATATGAAATGTGAAATTAAATATTAAAAGTGGTATGAAACACTTGGAATATATAAACTTAATTGGACATATGAGGAATTTATTTGACTTATTATGTGACATATGAGGCCCACTACAGCCTCTTGATGCATTGGTAGTTATCATGAGACAAATTTGATTATTGTACGAGGCCTTGGAAAAATAATGCTCTTGGCACGAGGCCTTGAAAGAGAGTTTATTGTCTTGGCACGAGGCCTTGACATAGTCTATCATTATACATTCCCTCATTATGATTATAATATTTAATTATCCAAGTGAATAGTCAAATAGTAGAATATACTTAGTTAAGAGCCTTACTTATGTGTATCAGAAGAAGTTAATTCACATGGCATAATGTTTATTCAATACTCATATTCTGAACATTAATACAAATTCCGGAAATTTATCTTCCAATTTATGATATTCAGTTAGTAAGGGAAGAAATTAATGTTATCATTTTATGAACAACTCAAATCATGTATTACTTTCATTTATAAATTCTGTACTTGCACTCTCTCAAGTCACACATAGTATAGGTTTATTAACTCTTGATATATATGCTTCACACCATACATTTTTTATAAGTATGAATATGATTGGAATGTTTTACATAAATTTCCCTTTTAGTTTTCCCTAAATTGTTTACTAGTAATCTTGGAAAACTGATAATGTTGTTCTGCATGTTTTCTAATTTTCTTTTAAGAAAGTTTTTTATGATTATTTTTTAAGGGATTTTTTTAAGGTTTTACTTGAAATATTATATTTTTTTAAAACGCCCCATACTGGTCATTCTTATGCTCACCCTATAATTCAATTTTATATTTACACATTTAGTATATTTGAGTTACACTGATTCGTGGCTTCATTGTGCAGTCTTATCTGATCCGTGTTGAAGAAATGCATTTTTTTGTATCTGGTTTTCCAGAACCTAAACTGTAAATATCCTATGTATTGGAAGGTGATGTGTAATTTATCAGCATTTCATTTTTTTATAAAAATTACACACCATTTTTTTTAACTCACAAGATCCAAGTTTTTTGGGGATGGGGCGTGAGAGAAACTGTTGTAATGTTTCTTTAAAAATTAAATATTTTTTATTTCTTGTAACCTTGATCCACTAACCAAGATTTGTTTCTATGTATTTTTATATAATTATCAATTTCTTCCCAAAAGATCCATTTTGTGAAAATAATAATTGGATAGGGGGTTTAAATAAGGTCCAAAAATTATTCCAATCATACTAATTTAAATCATAATGCAGTTCCATGATCCTATTAGAATCAGAAAAAGTAGTATTAATATTTTGAGGCTAAAAAACAAAAATAAAATCTTGATAATCTCAAACATGTTTTAAGGAATATTTGGTTTTTTCATGAGTAGTTATATCATCAATTACTTTTAAACCAAATTATATTTATAGAATTTTAATTTTTTTCATGAGAGAGACTCTCCCACTCAAAAGATTCACCAAATTATGATTTTTTAAGTTCACCAATATTTAAATTGATAAAATATTCTACTGTCAAATCGAAATGAGATTTTAATTCCTATAAATGATATTCATCAAATATAAAATGAAATGATTCTTAAACAACTAATTACCTTTTGTTACTAAATATTTATGCCTTATTGAGTTTGAATACCCTAGAATAATACCTTTATAGTATTTTGAATCATAATTTTCTAGTGAGTCTTTTGTATTAAGAATTAAAACTTTGAATCTAAATACTCGAAAATAATTAATCCTTCTCTTCTTTACCGTCAATATTTCATATAGTGGTTTTTAATAATCTAATATGTAAAATTATAGTGGATACATAAAAATATTAGTTTACAGATTTTACCCAAAAATATTTTGGCCATGAAGACTCATTTAACATTTTCCATGACATTTCTTATAAAGTTATGTTTTTTCATTTTTGTTGCACTATTTTTTGGGTGTCCTATGAATATAAAATTTATGATTATATCCATTTTCTTTATTTTTTATCAAATCCTAGATTTAAAACTCATATCCTTTGTCAATTATAATTATTAAAATTATATATTTCTTTTCATTTTGAACTATTTTATAACATAAATGAAAGTATTCCAATGATTTATATTAATGAAAAAAGAAAATAAGTACATATAAATATACTATAGTCATCAAAAATAAAAAACACTTTCTTTTTTCCTCAAAGATTAGATGTTTTCATGGGATAGATTAATAAAAATGGAAAAAATTAAGTAGTATGGTTGTTTTTACCTCTTAGAAAGACATGAATGATTCTTTATGTTTCTTTCCTTTTAAGAACAAATCGCATAAAATGGTGTTTTTTATTTTCAAATCATGAAGATCCAATACCTTTTTACTTTTTGAATGATTTTATAATGACCTGAAGTTTTAATGGCCCAATATTATAAACCACAAAACATTATCAGATTGCTTATCATTTACAAAATTAACATTTTGTTCATTCAAATCATCAAAATTAATTGAAAAAATATTTTCTATTATATTTTCATAAACATGACAAATTATTATTTGAAAAAATAAACATATCTTTTTCAAATTTTAAATTCTTATTAACATCAAAATTGTAAGATATAGTTATTAAATTATGTTTTAATCCATCAAAAAACAAAACCTTTGAGATAATTATTGAAATTGAATTTCTTTGATTAAAAAAACCTTATACTTATCCCTTTTAATTATAACTGATTGAAGCACTTCATATTTTTAAGGACTAAAATTTTTAAGAATTATTTTATTCCCATAATAATTATAGTCCAATTGGGTTTGAAAAATAATTCTTTTGAAAGCAAAATATTTTCAAGAAATATTTTACAGACAATCTAGAAGACAATGGTTTTTTGATAAATTCTTTGGTGTGACTAGGATATTGTGGAAACCCCCAAGGAAACTTTATTTTCATAAGGAAGCATCATTTAAAATTAAAATCATATAAAAATTGAATCATTTCCACATGAACCATTAACAAATATGGTTTTATACATATTTAATAAAATATTATCATATCCAAGACCAATTTTATTTTTCTTTTTTTATTCAAACTCATCATTTTATTATAACTTTATCTCCCATGAACAAATATAGAAAAATAAAATTTCATAAAATCAATTTCATTTCAAATACTACCATTTTCTTGTAAAATGGAATCAAACATAATTATTTAAGCATAAAAAATTCCAAATGATAAAATTTAACAATACTATTTTCATGTTAAACACATTCCATATCTACACGTAATTTATCATTTGAGATCAAATGAGTATTTTTCAACTATTCATTTTTTGCAAGAATAACCATATGTTTACTCTTAATTCATTTTAATATTCTAGTAATTTTATTTATTTTATGATTGATTCAATAAATATATTTATAAAACTCATCCTTATAGAGATAAAAATATAATTAGGAGGAGAAAGAGAAATAAGATTAAATAACCTATGAAGATGATTCCAATAAAGATATGTTTTTAGATCCTTTTACCATATCAGATTCATCAATTTAATCTAAAGATAAAGTGTAACTCTAACTATCTCCAAATTATTTCTTATAATTTTTTGAATCATTATATCTTTTTCCTATCATACATGAGTATTGGTTAGCTGTTCTTGGTGTGACATCTTTCTTTGAATTCATAACTAATAAATTCATTATTATCATTAAATTTAATACTTCATTTAATATGTGGGTAATTCCTTGTACTTATTTACATTATTGACCTTTATTTCATATCCATTGGGAACCAGTACAACTTATTCTCTTTAACAACATTGAAATTTTTAATTATAAGAGTGAGTGGTAACATTCATTTTTATAATTGAATGAAATTGTATTCTTTTTTAAATCTTCTTTATGATCTATAGTTTTTACTTCTAACCCATATGTTTCTAAGAAACAATATTCTCATCTAAATTATATTTTTTAAAATTATTAATTAAATTAATTATTATCTTTTTAAATTTCCATTTATTGGGTAAGGCTCTTATAATATTTTCAAACAGAATAGAATTATCTAAACATTTCCCCAAAGAAATCACACCATTTATAATAATTGTAAATTAGTGAATCGTTTGATTGATTATTTCTTCATCTATCATTTTGAAATCAATATACTCTTATATTAATATTTCTAATTTAGTTATTATCAATTTATCAAAACCTTCATGAGAAATTTTAAAAAGTTTCTAAATTTCATGTGTTTTTTTCATGTATAAATTTGATTATACAGATTCCTATTAATTTTGAAACAAAAAATATTCATCACAATATAATTTAGAACAAATGTTAACACGTCGTTAATAAATAATTTTGTATGATAAAATTATTTATGTTTTTATGGTTTTACCATGATTTTATGACTATCAATACTTAGGTGTTTGATAGAAGCATTTATGCATGACTATAAATAGCCATAATCAGTTATGTTAAAGAGTGTAGGAATTCAGGTGTTCAAACACCATTAAAAATAATCCATATTATCCCAAAATAGATATCTTCCCTATATCTATTTAATTTAGGATATTATTAGCACAACCAAATTATAAAATGGAAAATCTAACTTGTAAAGCCCCGAAATATTATGAAATAAAATTTTCGAATTAATTTAATCTCATTGACATTTTTTATTTCTCACAACACTGAATATAGCTTGTTTTAAATAAAATCACTAAGATTGGTTTGCATTACACACAAAACAAAGATAATATTTCACTATACACAACATTTATAATATATTTTGGTACACACAACATTTTTTTTCTTCTGTTACATATAATGAGAAGTTCCTTCTATAGCTTCCTTTACACACAAGATCTAATTTTAGAAAACAACAATGCACTATTAAAAATAATATTAAAATAATATTATTGTTGTAACGTATCCACTAGATTGGAGGTTATGAATAAGATTAATTAAATTATTAAAATATGGCCAAATATGTATATAATAAGTATTATTTAGTGACCAATTAAATAAAAATTAAAAATAAACCCATTTTGAAATATATGAAATCCTTTACCGGTAAGATATATTTATGAAATCGAACACACATTACCTCTATAAATTAATAAAAAAATTTGTGAATTAATTTTATGAAATATATATATTATATTATTAATATTATTTAACATTATTCTTATGTGTTTTCTATATGAGATAATAATAAATCCAATTTTATGAAAAAAATATTTTTCAAAAGGGTAATTTTACACTTTTTAATAAAAAAACCTATTTTAAATCGAATTTTTGAAAATTTTATAATTTTTATTTGAAAAATTAAAGTTAATTTTTGAAATATGAATATAAAATTTTACATTGGGTGAAGTTTGGGTATTTTTTAGTGAAGAATAAATTTTTAATGAAAATGAAAAATAATTATTTTTAATTGAAAACTTTTTTTACATAAAATTTATTTATAAAGATAAATAATATTTTAATTTGGATTGAAAGTATAATTATTTTAATTATAAATAAATTAACTGAATATAGGTCATTGGAATAAATTTTACAATGATACTAGATATAAATTCTGTTTAGACATTTTAACGTTTTGACATTGAAACATGTCGTCTCATCTCATATGAGGGATTAATTTTAAATTAATTTCTGCCACTTATGTGTTTAGAATTTGGAAAAATTAATTAAATATTTGGAATCAGAATAATTTATAATGACTAATATGTTAAATATATATTTTCACCAAAATAATTAGTGAATGTAATTAAAATTATTTGCAATGATTAAGGTAAAAAAAGATTAATAATTGTGTTCAAACATTAATTTAAGGGACAAATAACCTAGAAACATGTCCAAAATCTATTTTTTGAAATATTTTGACCAATTAACCTATTGGATATAAAATGGAAAATTTTCAGAGACACATGATTAAGGGAGAGCTGTAAATAGTGTTTACCTTTTTATATTTACAGTAACTCCACTCCTCATCCACTATAAGAAGGCACTCACCTCTTCACTTCCTCACACATGTCAACTTAATTTGGATCCTCCAAACCCTACAGTAATATTCTCTCAAATTCTCTCTTGTAAACTGAAAAGCCTCACTTTTTTCATAAATCCATCTATGGAATCCATTTGTTTCAAACCAAAAGGAGTTATCTAAAGAAGAGGTAGCATACTTCCCGAATCATTTTTGTTTTATTTTCATGATCCATCCCTCAATTAATTTTATTAATTCTTATATAATAACATTATTATAATAAATATAATTATATTTCGTTTTGATAAGGTTTTTACCTACACTCACACATACTTCTATAAAATGTGATACACAATCATCGTTCATGTGTACGGGTGACTACAACCTCATGAATTGATGTCACACATTCTTCTATTTAAATCTTTAAAGGTTGGAAAAAATGATTTAAATTATATTTTTATATGATATATATGATATTCATGATCTATTTAATCTTCTTAAATGATTATATAAAAAATACCATCATGTTTTACATGTTATGTAAATATGATAACTTTGTTTGTGAACGTGTGGATTATCTCACCCTCAAAGGGATGTGATTTGTTCACACTTTGTGTGGGATGTACTAAGGATGGGTTAAGTAAATTTATATGATATAAATGAAATGATAATTCTATTTTAATGATAATATATTATTATATATATATATATATATTTCATTTAATTTCCTTCTTTCAATATGATAAGAAAAAGGAAACTACGTTATTTCATACGTACGGCCTACTATCTCCATGGACGGTGTATTCCATTTTATATACCATATTTTATAGATTATTAAAAATAATTATATATTGATTATATATTATATTTATATACTATTTTATATTTTTTAAATACAGAAACCATGATCTATGTGAGAGGATCAATAATAAAAAGTCAAATCATATACGGAAAACAAAGAGGATATTACCTGAAACATAATATTAACATAGAATTGTTAATAAATAGGTAAAATAAAGTTGTAATAAAATAATATATGGTATTATATATAATAATATTTTTATTTATTATATTTTTAATAAACTTATATATATTATAAAGGGGGTTTTAAAGTGTAAAAAAAATTGAAGACTTAAGGTAAGGTCTTTCTCGTCTATCTTTTATTTCTGTGAGACTTATGCCTTATTCACCAATCATTTATTTTTTATATTGTATATAATACCCACAAATTTATTGTATTATTATTATAATTAAGTTCTTGTCTATTTAAATATCTATTTTATGATCTTTCATTCATGTGTTTTATGGTTCAAAATTTACCAAATCTGCAATGTAATTTTGTCTCAATTTTCCTTGTTTGAGACATATGCCAAGTTATGTGTAACACCCCAAGCATCTATAGTACGCATGTCTTTGAATAATACAGTAGTGTGTGTTATATGCAACTTCGAGGTCTAACACACTCCACAACCAATCAAACTAGTCGTTATGAATAGTAACACCAACTTTTTGAAATTTTATAAATTTTATCTTTCAAAATGGACTTCATTTTTGGATTCGGAATAATGAAATTAGCTTAGGGTGAATTTTTGGTATTTTTCTGAAAACATTCAATTTTTGATAAATAGTGAAAAAAACACTGAGTTATAGTTTAGAACAGAATTTTTATTTAAATAATTATTTATTTTATTTAAATTTATTTTAGGTAAAAATAGATACATAATGCCTATATAATTTCAATTTAATTCATTGGAGTCAGTTTATAATAATTTTAGATATATAAAAATTTTATTAAACTTTTCACCGTCTTTTACCCATCTCCTAGGAGAATTTGCAAATTCACATAAAACTTAATTTTACCACTTCTGTGAGTGGAATTTTGAAAATATGAGAGACACGGTTAATATCAAGAAGTAAAATTTGGTTCAATATGATAAAAATATTTTTTGGTGAATAGCAACTTTTCACTCTTATTTACCGCGGTTAAAAGTTAATAGAGTAATTAAGGGTAAAAATGATATTATTATTACACTAACACATGTCCTAATTCTATTGGATAAGTATAATTCGACCAAAAAAACCTTAGGAATAAAATATGAACCTATTTGGTCTACTTGGATTAGATTTGGACATTTATTTTTATTTAATTCAAAGAAGAGTTAAAAGAGTTAAAATCAAAGTTTATTAACTAAAACATTTTTAGTATAGGGTAATACATAAGATAAATTCGATTATAAATATTCATTATAGATAAAAAAATATTTCCTACATAATTGTATTTTATTTATAATTTTTAGACATTAAATAATTTAAAATATTTATGACACAATAGTGATGCAATAGTTACTTAATTAATGAAATATTAAAATAATTAATATTATAAATATCCAAATAAATGTAATTTGAGACTTTTTATGAATTCCACTAATTTTCTAGGTTAATATTACATATTAGGGTTGGTTGGATGAATGGTTTTTGAAGTAATAATGTTGTTATGAATTTAAAAAAAACAAAATACCAAATAGTATCAAAATTGACATTAAAGAATTTTTAAAACAAATATTATATTATTAATTGATATTATATTCCTAAAAATCCAAGGTTTTACCAAAGGACTTATATAATGATAGGTGTATCATTAATGAACCACTTGGGGTTGACTTGGAAGTATATAGTAAGTTTATAAACCATATAATATAAAAATACAAAGACATGGTAAATGTCAAACTATTTAACTAAGAGTTAAATCTAAAAGCTAAAGTTAATATTGTAAAAAAACCTATATAAAACCTATTGGTTGAGTGGTTTTCGACCCATACCTACCTTAGCCTTTAAATAATCCATTTTTCATCCATTAGAAACCCAAAATTATTTTATTATAAAATAATATTTCTAGATTTTCCTAAGGATCCCCCACCCCTCTTATAAGAGGGCACTCCCCCTTCTCTATAATTCACACCTTCAAAGCCTTTTGGCTCGGCCAAACCCAGCCCAAATATCCTATAAACTTCCCTCACTTCATCCTAGAGGCCTTCCTTTAGTCATAAATCCAACTTAAGGATCCCTTTTGATCAAATCAAAAGGAAGAACCCGAAGAAGAGTTAATAATTTAACCACCCTCTTTCAAGTTCTTTTCTTCTTCCACTTCATATTTATTTGTTATTTCCATTATAAAATAATAACTCCAGTATATTCTATATACTGTGATGTTATTATAAATATGGTACATCCATATTCATTATTATATCCATCCATTGAATGACATGTCACCATACGTGCGTACGTACGGATTACCGTCTCCACGTCGTGGTGTAATTGTTATTCAATACATTATTATTTGGATGGGTATAATAATAATGTCTAATTCATGTAAATAATAAATATAACATGATAATTATTCTTTATATAGGATATACCATCCAATTATATATTATTTTAATATCAAAATAATGATATTGTCACTCGTGTGTACGTACGGATTACCGTCTCCATGAACGCGATTAGATTCATTCCCCATCGTATCCATTCAAGACTAAATATCATTTGATGATGAAAAATAATTTTTATATACTTGATGTCATTCTGTATATGAATAAGATACATCCCATCTATAACAAATATGACTCACATAACAAATAATATAAAGGAAAACGAATCTGTTAACACCCGCAACGACAATAATACTAAGATATTATTAACAATGCAATGTTGAAAGATCATATATGATATCATATTAATGTATATGATTCTTATATATTTTAATAAAAATTATTTTACCATTATACAGGAGGTTAACCTACCCTTGACCAAGTAAAAGTACAAGGTAACGGTTAATTCTATAATCTCTTCATTATCCGAGGTTATTTATACGTAATTATCTATTGGGACCTCTTTATCATCCACATCCATGATTCTTAAAATGTATTTCAAAAAAAATATTTTCTAGATAATGGGTTAAATTCATTTATAACCTTACGTGTTTTGAAAGTAATCTTTCCGTCATTTTCCAAACCAGGTACTTTTTGACCTTTTCGACAAATTTAAGGTAAGAATTGTTTTTCTAATTTATACGGCGTGTACAGCTATTTTACGCCATTATAACATCATCAAAGCTTCTCTTACAAGCTTATAAGAATATTTTCAAAATAAATTTTTTCTTTATAATTATGTGACTCTTAAATGATTCAAAATAGAAAGAGATATTTCTCTAAAAAGGGTTTTGATTTCATCTAGGTCAACATACTTTGATGGATTTTAAGTTTATTTGAAGTTGATTTATTATGATACAAAACATCCATATTGTATTGAAGGTTTTGTGATATGTTAGACTGTGGATGTTCTATTTTTATACAATTCATGGTTTATGGTTAAATTGTTGACATTTCCTATTCTAGTTTTAATACGAATGTTTATGATATGTTTAAACCTTTTCATATGAGGAATGTATTGGACTTAGTAAGTGACAGGTGGAGCCCTCTATAGCTCCTCGATGCATCGGTAGGTCTCATGAGACAACTAGAGGTGGAATTTGCCGAGGCCTTTCCCAATTTGATATATGGATTTGGCCGAGGCCTTAATCATTTTTAGACGTCTTGGCCGAGTCCTTGACAAAATGTTTTAGAATGTCCGGCATTATACATTCCCTCATTATGAAGATAATATTGATGGTTCATGTGGTCATTCGAGTAGTATAAAACCCATGATTATGTTTTATTATGGCATTATTTACTCAACTCATATTCTTACCATAAAAGTATTCAAGTTTATTATTGGTAAAGGCATGTGGTTTCAATTATTCACCATACTTAATATTTATGTTATTTTCTGCTGTATTTCTTACACTTACTGAGCATTATAGCTCACCCCTTTCTTTTGTTTCATTTTCCCAGGATATGAAGAAGTTAGTTATGAGTGAATTTCAGGCATAATCTTGGAGGATTTTATGTTTCTAATGAAATATATTTGTGTTGTATTTCTCTTCAAACTATAAATTTGAACTTATGTATGAATCTTGTTTCCAATAATATTAAATTGATCGGTCATTCGAGACATGATTTCCTTGTGATCATGCCAATGTTATGTAATAATGCACCGACTCTATGTAACTAGGGTCGGGGCGTTACAGTTGGTATCAGAGGGAGTTTTGTACAAACCTTGGAAACTAGATTTAGATAAACTCTGATTAGAGCACATAGCCTTAAGTTATACTTTGAGGATTAGTATAGAAGAACTTCCTAGAATTTTGGTATTGTAGAGATTTTGTGAGTTTTCTAAGAAATACATCCATGTCTGGATATGAGCAGGTAGAGGTGGATTTGGAACAGATGTACCTAGGGGTAAAACCCGAAAACAACGCTTTGAGCTAGACTCGAACGGGAACTGGTTCACAACAATGGGCCTTGCTGCACTCTTGGTTACGACACTCTCAGTGGATATGCTTAGGATAATTATCATTTTATTTATAAACCATTATGAAGGGTTTATGAGTATATAATTCCTAAAAGAAAACATTTTTTATAATTATGTATTATATCCATAAACTGTTCAATTTATGTTAAGTGTTCTAGAAGTTTGGGATTATGTTTTTCGATTCATAAACTAATCTAGTTTATTCCATTATTTAGAAATAGTGCCTAGTGCAATGATGGAAACCTTATCAATGCACACAATATATATAGGGATTTCCCTCCTGCTCAAGATAATTACAGTGGAGCTGGTGATGCTATTGGTGCTGATCAGCTAATCACCATACTGGGACAACTCACTGAGGTTATGAATAATAACCTTACCTGTATGGAGCACCCTGATCCTCAGCATGGAGGATCAATGTTATATCACTTCATAAGGAAACAACCACCGAAATTCAATGGGAATACAAATCCATTAGTGGCTGAGCAATGGATAAATTCCTTAGAGAAAATATTCCACGCTTTGGGAAGTAGTGAAATGGAAATATTTGGCATGGTAGTTTACTGCCTCCCTGGAGATGATGATCAATGGTGGTCATTGATTCAAAACAAAAAGGATCACAAGGAAGTATCAAATATAGAATGGAGGGAATTTATGGAAATTTTCTTAGAAAAATACTTTCCTCGTGACCATCGAGCAGATATGGAAAGACAATTTCTGAGTGTGAGGAAAAAGGAGGATAAGAATGTCGCAAAGTATGAAGCTAACTTTACAAGGTTAGCGAGGCATGAAGCAGAATATATACGTAACCCAAGAAGTAAGATTGATCGTTTCTTTTATGGGTTAAAACCATTTCTATGTCGGTCATTAGTATCAAAATCCTTCTCATCATACAAAGATATTGCCTCGTGTGCTATTAAGATAGAAAAGGAATTCTCTAAGTCTTATGACTTTAAATCAAAGAAAGAGAAGAAGATATCGGTTGAACACTCTGGGAAAGGAAATAAGGAAACGAGGAAGAAGGGAAGAATTGGATTTCTACCCTATGATAATTGTAGAAGGAATCACCCGCCTATCTAAAAGGAAAAGAAGTATGCTACAAATGTGGACAGAATGTCCATATTGATGGTGATTGTAAGGGAAATAAAAATGCTACCAATGTTCAATGCTATAAATTTAGGGAGATGGGACATTATGAAAATGAATGTCCTATGCGTTAAGGAAACTTACCTCATAAAATTCCAAGGGATCAATGAAAATCTTATACGATCACTACTGCTGAGGTTGTGTCTCCAAAAGACATAGTGGTAGGTAATTTAATGGTTTCCTCAAGTTTAGAAAATTCATTATTTGATTCTGGATCATCACATTGTTTCATATCGTCCCATTTTGCTAAGAAAATTAGATATTTCCAATTTGATTTAACAAGGGAGTTGTCAGTCAAAACTCTTACGGGAAGTATCACCACAACAAAGTTTTGAAAAGTCGTTCCCATTAGAGCATATAAATGTTCTTTATCTACTGATCTCATCATCATATCCATTATTGAATTTGATATAATCCTCGGTATGGATTGGATTTCGGACCATGATGCATAGATTTATTGTAAGAATAAGAAGGTTACGATTTTTGATAATGATGATAAATAACACATTATCTTTAGAGCAGAATCATCACCACATGATTCTTATCTAGATCCACCACCAGTAACTCAACTAAATTCAATTATTGGGGAGGAAGATAATGAAATAACTCTGGGTGAGGAAAGGAATGTTCAAATAGAGGATGTACCTATTATGGAAGAATATGTTGATGTGTTTCCTGAAGATTTACCTGTACATCCTCCAGAATGAGAAATTGAGTTTTCCATTGATTTAATTCCTAGATCAAGGACCATATCGAATACCCCTTATATAATGGCCACTATGTAATTAGTGGAACTAAAGAAACAACTAGAGGAATTGAGTAATAAGGGATTTATTCTCCCTAGTGTTTATCCATGGGGATCCCCTATCCTTTTTGTTAAGAAGAAAGATGGATCTATGAGGTTATGTATCAACTACAGGGAAATCAATGTTATAACAATAAAGAAAAAGTTTCCCCTACCTCACATTGATGATTTATTCGACCAACTTCATGGAGCTCAATACTTTTCAAATATTGGCCTTCGATCTAGATATCATCATTTGTGTGTAAAGAAGGATGAAATTCCGAAGACAACCTTTCGAACCAGGTAAGTGCATTACAAGTTTACAATAATTCCTTTTGGATTGACAAATGCACCCTCTGTATTCATGGATCTAATTAATAGAGTTTTCAATGAATATCTCGATGATTTTTTGGTGGTATTTATTAATGATATCTTGGTATACTCCAAAATCCATGAAGATCATGAAAATCACTTGCGCATTATCCTGAAAACTCTTAGAAGACATGAATATATGAGAAGTTTAGAAAGTGTGAATTCTGCCTTTAGGAGATTTCTTTTCTTGGCCATATTGTCTCTAATGATGGAATATATGTCGATCCTTCTATGACCAAGGCAATCCAAGAATGGACAGCACTGCCGAGTATAACTGAGGTACATAGTTTTATGGGTTTAGGAGGTTATTATCGGCGTTTCGTTCATAATTTTGCCTGGTTGTCTAACCCATTAACAAAGCTCACATGTAAAGGGGTTAAATTTGTTTGGAAAAAAGAGTGTGAATAATGTTTTGAAGAACTGAAGATAAGATTAGTCAATTCTCTTATTTTGACTCTACCATCGGGGAATGATGGGTTTTTTATTTATAATGATGCATCAAATAAAGGACTTAATTGTGTCCTTATGAATAATTATAGATTTATTGCCTATGAATCAAGACAATTGAAAATTCATGAGAAAAACTATCCTACTCATGATCTTAAGTTATCAGCTGTAATATTTGCTTTGAAGATTTGGAGACACTATCTCTATGGTGAAAAATGTGAGATATATACCGATCACAAGAGTTTGAAGTATATTTTCTCACAAAACTAACTCAACATGAGGCAAAGGCAATGGATTTAACTACTCAAGGATTATTATTTCAGTATACACTACCACCCAGGGAAGGAAAATAAGTCGGAAGATGCTTTGAGTAGAAATGATCAGGGATTTTTGAACAAGATAAGAGTTGAAAAGGATCCTATATATGTGGATCTAGTAAATATGGATATGGGAATCACCATGGAAGGTAAAACATCAATACTTTTTCAAATGGGTTCCAAACCAACATTACTAAAAAGTATAAAAGAGTTCTCAGACTAATGATTAAGAGTTTAAAAAGAAGATTAAAGCTATGAATGATAGTAGATTGAGTGACTTTGTGTATGAAGATGGAATTTTGAAATTTGGGAAGGGACTTTGTGTTCCCGATATACCTGATTTAAAAAAGGGAATTTTTAGATGATGCTCATAGCTCAAATTTCTCTATACAACCTGGGGACACCAAAATGTATATAGATTTGAAAGAACTTTTTTGGTGGGACAAAATGAAGAGGGAGATTGCTGATTATGTTTCAAGATGTATGGTTTGTCAACAAGTGAAAGCTATAAGGTAACAGCCTGGAGAAGTCTTACAACCTCTTCCCATACCTGAGTGGAAGTGGGATAATATTACGATGGACTTTCTCATGGGACTACCAAAGACTCTTAAAAGGAATAATGCAACATGGGTCATTGTTGATCGTCTTACCAAGTCAACACATTTTCTTTCTATAAGAGAAGATTTACCACTTGAACATCTAGAAAGAATATATATTAATGAAGTTGTGAGAATTCTTGGAGTACCCCTATCGATTGTTTCTGATCATGATCCATGTTTTACTTCAAGATTCTGGAAAAGTGTTCAGAAATCCCAGGATACTGAACTTCATTTGAGCACTTTCTACCACCCTCAAACAGATGGACAATCAGAACGAACTATTCAAACCGTAGAAGACATGTTGAGATCCTGCTCACATGACAATCTGGGTATGTGGGATCAATAATTACCTTTGGTATAATTTTCTTATAACAATAGCTTCCATTCAAGTATTCAGATGGCACTATATTAAGCGTTATATGGAAAGAGATGTTGCACACCAACTTTTTGGGATGATGTTGGTGAAAGAAAACTTATAGGCTCATAACTTGTTGAGGAAACGATGGAAAAGGTGAAGGTAATCCAAACCCACATCAAAGTAGATCGAAGTAGGTAGAAGAGCTATGCCGATAACCAAAGGAATGATTTGGAATTTCAGGTAGAAGATCATGTTTTCTAGAAAGTATATCCATAAAAGGGAGTTATACGTTTTTGTAAGAAGGGTAAATTGAGTCCTAGGTACATCAGACCTTTTGAAATTCTAGAATGAATTGGGGTTTTAGCTTACCGTTTGGCAATGCCGCCAAGTCTCTCCAAATTTCACGATGTATTACATGTACCACTATAGGGAAAATACATGTCTGACCCAATGCATGTACTCACCTATGAGGAATTAGAACTGGAACCTAATTTTTCTTATGGCGAAGAGCTTGTCAAGGTTCTTGATACAAGAGAGAAAGTGTTGACAAATCGGACGAGTTGTCTGGTAAAAGTTCTATGGAGAAACCATAAGATAGAAGAGGCAACGTGGGAACCTGAGGAACATATGATGACGAACCACCTGAGTCTTTTTATGCAGTAATATTCTATAAATTTTGAGGATGAAATTATTTAAAATAGGTGAGAATTTAACACCTCATGCTTCCATGGTACGCTTCTCTTTGAATAATATAGTAGTGTGTGTTGTATGCAACTTCCAGTTCTAACACACACCACAACCAAAAAACCTAGCTGTTATGAATAGTAATACCCACTTTTTGAAATTTTATAAATTTTATCTTTCAAAATTGACTTCATTTTTGGATTCGGAATATCAAAATTAGCCTAGGGTGAATTTTTGGTATTTTTCTGAAAAAGTTCAATTTTTGATGAATGGTGAAAAAACACTAAGTTATAGTTTAAAACCAAATTTTTATTTAAATAACTATTTATTTTATTTAAATTTATTTTAGGTCAAAATAGATACATAATACTTATATAAGTTCAATGTAATTCATTGGAGTCAGTTTATAATAATTTTAGATATATTAAAAGTTTATTGAACTTTTCACCGTCTTTTACCCATCTCCTAGGAGAATATTCAAATTCACATAAAACATAATTTTACCACTTCTGTGAGTGGAATTTTGAAACTCCAAGAGAAATGGTTAATATCAAGTAGTATAATGTGGTTCAATAAAATAAATAATTTTTGGTGAATAGTAACTTTTTACTTTTATTTACCACGGTTAAAAGTAAATAGGGTAATTAAGGGTAAAAATGATATTATTATTATTACCCTAACACGTGTCCTGATTCTATTGGATAAGTATAATTCGACCAAAAAAACCTTAGGAATAAAATATGAACCTCTTTGGTCCACTTGGATTAGATTAGGACATTTATTATTATTTAATTCAAAGAAGAGTTAAAAGAGTTATAATAAAGTTTGATAACTAAAAAAAATTTAATATAGGGTTATACATAAGATAAATTAGGTTATAAATATTAATTAGAAAGATAAAATTATTTCCTATATAATGGTATTTTATTTATAATTTTTTTGAAATTAAATAGTTTAATTTATGTATGACACAATGGTGATGTAGTAATTACCTAATTAATGAAATATTAAAATAATTGATATTATAAATATCCAAATAAATGTAATTTGAGACTTTTTATGAATTAAACTAATTATATAGGTTAATATGATATATTAGGGTTGTTTAGATGAATTTTTTTCTAAGTAATAATTATTTTATGAATTTATAAAAAACAAAATAACAAATAGTGTCAAAATTGACATAAACGACTTTTTGAAACAAATATTATATTATTAATTGATATTATCTTCCTAAAAATCTAAGGTTCTTCCAAAGGACTTATATAAGGATATTTGTATCATTAATGAACCACTTGGGTTTCTCTTGAAAGTATATAGTATGTTTATTAACCATATAATATATAAATACAAAGAGACATGGTAAATGTCAAACTATTTAACTAAGAGTTAAATCTAAATAATAAAGTTAATATAGTGACACAAACCTATCTAAAACCTATTGGTTGAGTGGTTTTAAAATCATACCTACCTTATCCTTTAAATAATCCATTTTTGAGCCATTAAAAACCTAAAATTATTTTATTATAAAATAATATTTCTAGCTTTTCCTAGGTTCCCCTCACCCCTCTTATAAAAGGGCACTCACCCTTCTCTCTAATTCATACCTTCAAAGCCTTTTGGATCGGCCAAAACCTGCCCAAATATCCTCTAAAAGTCCCTCAATTCATCCTATAGGCCTTCCTTTAGTCATAAATCCAACTTAAAGAGACCTTTTGATCAAGTCAAAAGGAAGAACCTGAAAAAGAGGTAATAATTTCACCACCCTCTTTCAGGTTCTTTTCTTCTTCCACTTATTATTTCTTTGTTATTTCTATTCTAAGATAATAAATCCAGTATATTCTATATACTATGATGTTATTATAAATATGGTACATCCATGTTCATTATTCTATCCATCCTTTGAATGACATGTCACCATACATGCGTACATACGAATTATCGTCTCTATGTCGTGTTGTAATTGTTATTCAATACATTATTATTTTGATGGGTATAATAATGATGTGTAATTCATGTAAATAATAAATATAACATGATAATGATTATTTATATATGATATAACATCCAATTATATATTATTTTAATATCAAAAGAATGATATTGTTACTGGTGCGTACGTACGGATTATCGTCTCCACGAATGTGATGAGATTCATTCCCCATCCTATCCATTCAAGACTAAATTTCATTTGATGATTAAAAATAATTTTTAAATACTTGAAATCATTCTGGATATGAATAAGATACATCCCATCCATAAAAAGTATTACTCACATAACAAAGAATATAATGGAAAATGAATCTGTTAACACCCAAAACAATAGTAATACTAAGATATTATTAATAAAGTAATGTTAAAAGATCATATATGATATCATATTAATATATATGATTATTTTATAATTTAATAACAATTATTTCACCATTATACAGGAGGTTAACCTACCCTTGACCAAGGAAAAGTACAAGGTAAGGGTTAATTCTGCAATCTCTTCATTATACGAGGTTGTTTATACGTAATTATCTACCGGGACCTCTTTATCATCCACATCCATGTTTCTTAAAAATGTATTTCAAAAAAAATTAATATTTAATAGAAAATGGGTTAAATTAATTTATACCCTTATGTGTTTTGAAAGTAATCCTTCCATCATTTTCCAAACAAGTTACTTTTTGACCTTTTTGACAAATTTAAGGTAAGAATATTTTTTTAACTTATACGGCGGGTGCGGCTATTTTCCGCCATTATAAAATCATAAAAGCTTACCTTACAAGCTTATAAATATATTTTCAAAACAAATGTTTTCTTTATAATTATGTAACTATTAAATGATTTCAAAATATAAAGAGTTATTTCTCTAAAAAGGGTTTTCATTTCATCTATGTCAACATACTTTGATGGATTTTAAGTTTATTTGAAGTTCATTTATTATGATACAAAACTTCCATATTGTATTGAAGGTTTTGTGATATGTTTTACTGTGGATGTGATATTTTAATACCATTCATGGTTTATGGTTAAAGTATTGACATTTCGTATGCTAGTTTTAATACGAATGTTTATGATATGTTTAAACCTTTTCATATGAGGAATGTATTGGACTTAGTAAGTGACGGGTGGAGCCCGCTATAGATCATTGATGCATCTGTAGGTCTCATGAGACAACTAGATGTGGAATTGGCCGAGGCCTTTTCCAATTTGATATATGGTATTGGCTGAGGCCTTAATTATTTTTAGACGTCTTGGCCGAGGCCTTGACAAAATGTTTCAGAATGTCTGACATTATACATTCCCTCATTATGAAAATAATATTGACAGTTCATGTGGTCATTCAACTAGTAGAATACCCATGATTATGTTTTATTATGACATTATTTACTCAGCTCATATTCCTACCATAAAAGTATTCATGTTTATTATTGGTAAAGGCATGTGGTTTCAATTATTTACCATGGTTAATATTTATGTTATTTTCCACTGTATTGCTTACCCTTACTGAGCATTTGAGCTCACCCCTTTCTTATGTTTCATTTTCCCAGCATATGAAGAAGTTATTTATGAGTGAATTACAGGCATAATCTAGGAGGCTTGGATGTTTCTAATGAAATATATTCATGTTGTATTTCTCTTCAAGCTGTAAAGTTGAACTTATATATGAATCTTGTTTCCAATAATACTAAACTGATTGGTCTTTAGAGATATGATTTCCTTGTGATCATGAAAATGTTATGTAATAATGCACTGACTCTGAGTAACTAGGGTCGGGGCGTTACATTATGCACCCAAATTCTTCTAAGAGGTGTATATACTACCCTTGGACAAGTAATATCTTGAATATATTTATTTTCATGATATTTTATACTTAATTTAATGTTATTATTTCTTGGGGATTATGATTCAATGTTACCAAATATGTAACAGTTTTTTACTGCAATCTCATCGGTTATCAGGATTATATAGGATTATGTTGCCATTGATGAAATATTTTGATAAATATCTCAATAAATCTCCAGAAATATAATCTCCTATGGTTATTCATGATATCTTTATATGATTGTACCATTTTTTTCACTCATTGGTACTTAATATTATTAATATGATGTTTCTAAGAAAATATAACTTTATTTCTCTCTTTGGTTGGAAATTTATTTTATTCACAAATCACATTTTTTAATTTTTTTTAATTATCCATTAACCTTATTTGGAAGGAAAATGATTTTAATTAAATTATTTATGTTTTAAAGTGTTCAAAATGGTTTTCAAATATCCCATTATAAATTTTCAAGGTTATTTTCAAAGAAAAAGGTGTTAAAAATGTTCTATGTTTTAAAAATAATTATTAAAATTTGATAGAATACTTTTCTGATGAAGTGTTTTAAATTATTTTTAAATCTTTCATCATATGTTTTTAATGTGTTTTACTAATAATAATATTTTGAAAATGTTATATGATTTCCAAATAAAGGATATTTTCTCTCAAAAAAATTCCAAGTGATATTTCCAAATTATCATCCATCTAAGACAACATACATTGATATAGTTTATGATTTATTTTAGATGTGCTCCAAGGAAACAATTTTTATCCTTCATTTGAATGGTTTATGTTTATACTGAAAAGTTTCTTATGAAAATCATTTTTATTCCATGGGTTATACCATGATAAAAGTCTTATGAAACTCGCTTCCTTTCACGTGTTACTATAGGATGAAATGATTATGAAACTAATCTATTTTCCATAGGTTATGATATGATTAAATGATTATGATACTCATTTTATTTCATAGGTTATGATATGATGTTTATGGATCCCATATCTTTTTATGGGTTATGATATGATGAATGTTTTATTATATTTTGAAACATGCATGTATGATTTTACAATGTAATGGGTGAGACCTATATCTCCCTCCAATGAATTGGGAAAGATAAATGTTTTATTAGCTCAAAGGGTACATAGTAGGTCATGAAATGCCTTAAATAAGAGGGTACATAAGAGGGAATCCCAAACCTTAAATAAGAAGGTATATGGAATGTAATCCAACTCCAAAAATAAGATGGTACAGGGGAGGTAATACCAAGCTCGAAACAAGATAGTACATTGGAGGGGATCCCAAGTTCAAAACAAGAGGTTTCACAAGAGGAAATCCCATGTCCGACACAAGAGGGTACATGGGAGGGAAACCCATGCTTGAAAAAAGAGGGTACACTAGAGGGAATCCCAAGATTGATGTAGGTATATAGGTGATTATCCCAAGACTAACATGTTATGAAGGTATTCATAGGTATCCTTGACGTATGATTTTATATGATATTGTTCATGCCAAAAATACATGTATTATTCCTTAGTTATGCTCTCATGGTTTATTCTATTGATTCCCCTATGATTCATGCCTTATGAATTTCTAATATTTATTATATGACTCTTGATTATGATATTTGATGTGCAGGGTATGATCTTCTAATGTCATGATCACAGTCTCATACCCTTATGCTCATATTATTAATACATATCTCCTTTTTTACCCTACTATGTATCTGATTTCACCCCTTTCTTTTATTTCCTTTCCCCTATTTATGAATAATGGATTCAAGTAGGATTATAAAAAGAGATGGATCTTTAAGTGATATACTGATGATATTTCACCAAGATTGAAGATTATGTTTCCATGTTTTCCAAATAAAATAAACTATTACAGTCCTTGGGCATGTATTTTTGTAATGTGATGAATATTCATCTAAAATGATGTCATATCCTTGCATGTTAATCCTAGGTCACTATATAAGTTACCTCCTTTGATACAAATTACTAGGTACTAATGATAGAATAGATGAATGGTTAATATTTGGTAAATCTACCTCTTAAACTTTTTTTAACCACTTAAGTTATAAAAAATATAAATGGAAACTAGAATAGTGATTTTATATTAATTCAAATATAGATGATGTAAATATACTATTCTCTCTATCAAATTTATGGTGGGATGACATCAGCTAACTATGGGATCTCCAAAATTTGAAGGGACTCCCAACCCTTTACAGCTAAATTTGTAAACCATAAGGGAATATCTCAAGATAATATATTTTCAAACTTGGTTGTTTAACCTGATAAAACTACCTTTTCCACACCCAAAGGCACATCCTGGATGTTACCTTCTGATGTATAGTTAAATTCAAACGATATCTTTTAGTCAGAATAAGGGAGAACTAATTTGATTACATTTTACCAGTTATAGAAGAATCGTTTACTTTTAAATGGGGTAGTCTAAACCATCTCCAAAATATTATGTGTATAATTTCATTCTATGATTAAGAAAAAATAATAATTGATTGAAGTAAATTTTACAAAAACTAGATGAATGATAAATAATCTGAGTGTTGAGGTAGAAAGTTCTTCTCCAACCATGATAGGTCAAATGATTGATGTTCAGACAAGATATATAGTATATCATTAAGGATTATCACACAATTAAGATCAAGATAATCCTAAACCTTTTTATCTTAATTTGGTTATGTTGAAATAAATATATAAATTTATTTCACGAAAATCATATTCTAACAATTACTCTCATTACATTTATTCAATCATAAAGTAAAATTTTATTTATTCATTGATTGAAAATGTAATTTATTCCCATGTGGGTTTACATAAAAAATATATAACATTAAAAAAATAAAAAAAAATTAGGATATAATATTAAATTAAACACTAAATTAAATCATAAAGTCCCATAAAAAGTTTCTTGGAAACTTCCTAAATACACATGAGGCTGATTTCCCATATTCCAAATGATTTATATTTAAACAGTTGAAGTTATAGAAAAACAATTTTTATATCAATAAACATATGATTACATTTAATTTAGTTTAGATATATCATAAAATATCTCCAATTAAGTTTTCATTAGATGAAAATAATTTTTGAGTATTTAAGGAAAAATGAAATTAATAGAAACATATGAAGAAAACAAGAAGTAATTTAAAATATAGAATAATAAGGTAAATGGATCATGTCTTAAACTAAAATATAATAAATTCATTATGTGAACATAGTTCATAAGATAGGTTCAATAATTTTCTAAAATTTGACTTCATACGGTAGTTTTATTTTAATTCTTACATAAGGTTTATTTTTCTTCGTGTGGTTAGTTAATTTTACTTTCTATGGTGAGTTCATTTTTCTTCTCACGATCAGTTTATTTTCTTTAATACAATATTTTCATTTTACATCAGGCAATCAATTTTTTATGTGTTCGGTTCATTTTTCTTTATGTGATGATATCATATTTCTTTATGCAGTTAGTTCGATTTTCTTTTGGCAGCTAGTTCATTTTTCTTCATGTGACCAGTTCAATTTACATCTTATGATTAGTTATATACTTTTTCCAAATTTCACTCATCATCAATTCCTTTTTTTTCAAAATTTTCAAGAATAGACTAATATAAAATCTCTCTTTATATGTAATGTTAACCCCATAGTGTGATGGATTTTTTCCAAAAATAAACACAAATATTAGAATAGTAGTTAAATATAAAAAATATAAATTTTTATATAAAGTATAATTTTAAAATACTTTTCTTAACTCGTGTTAGAGGGAAAATTCAAGACTACATGACCCCAATTACAAAAAACATTTTATCCTTGATCACTCAACTATGAATTTAAAGAATGAGGTCTCACCCTGGGAAATATACCTTCCAGAAGTAGGCCACTCCCAATATAAAAGCTAATGTCTTTGAGGTTCTTAAAAAATTATGACAGTGGTCTAAGAATCTATCTTCTCTCCATTAATAATAGAAGAGAATTGAGGTTATTAAGGTCCTCCATGTGGTACCATATATAAATTCACTATAGGTCCTCCCAATAGAACCCATCATAGAGTTCCTCCCTATACCAATTAAAAATATTGTTCATAAAGGACCTAAATGTGACACTATCTTTATATATACTTATTTTAATATGAATATATACTGAAAAATAGTCATTTCCTTTCCAACCCACTAGTAATAAGTACCTATGTAGGTTCTCCCTATATAAATAAATGAAATATATCTGGAAATACTCTCTATTGATTCCTTATATGATAGTAAATTTAAAGATCCTCCCCATGTATATCAACAAACTAATAACAACAAATGAACTCCCCATAGAAACCATGTTGATAACCATGGGGGTACCCTAATGGAATATGTTATAGGTATCCTCCTTGGGTCATATCATTAAACTATAACAGATTTCCTCCCCTTGATAGTGAATCCATAAAAAATGGAGGTCCTCCCTAAGTTTCTTTTTGATAAAACCCCCTCTCAATGAAATATCTTCTAAAAGTGAACACATTACCCATGTCAATGATATTACAATGTTTCCCTTATATTGAAAGGCACTTGAGAAAAGAAGGATAACAATATTGGTAACCACATCATAAATTTTTGATGTCTCTCCATGGTCAATAGGTATCATAATGTGATGATGATCATCAACACCTCTGTCAGATCGTTTTCCCTTTGATGTAAATGAGGTAATTATAAATGATCCTACTCCTCTTGAAAAATAAGTTGTGAAACAAACCTTATGGTTAGATCAAGTCAAGTAAAACTTAATTGAGGAAAAATATAAATTCATGTTTATATGTAATTATCTAGAGGATGATAGAATACTAGTCATGTTATAGGCCATGGACACTCCCTATTGTTATGTTCTGGAGGAATTAAAAGAGTAATGCATACTATCATTTTATCTCAAATTATGGGAGACTATTCATTATATCAACACTAGATACTTTTATTAAAGGTAATAAATAGTCAATATAAATGAAATAAATGAGGTATTACACCATGTTGACCTTTACCCCATTTTTGTGGAATGAAAACCTAATTCAGGGAAATACCAATAATGTCTCCAATATGAATGCCTCAGCAGTATGGTGGTGATCAACTAGATAGAAACTTATTCCCCATTTTATGTGTATATTAGAGGGAGTGGAAGATATGGATATATGTATTTTAATTCAATTACTAGATAATAATTTTCATATGGGTAAATTTCATCACTTCTAGACATGTCTTAGACCTTAGGTTTGTGTATTCTTGTTGGTATATTTGTCAACTCCTAGAATTCAATAGTGAAAAGGCCCAACCAGAATCATTTTAATCATTGAGTGGGGGAGGGTGTGAATTAATGATATATTTTACTTTTATATTACCTTTCTTTTATAAAAAAATTTTCCTCCTATAAAATATTTATCCCTTTGATGATAACCAAACATTCACACATCCATACGAACATAGGTATGTATAAGGTTCAATACTCCATAAGATTATCTAGTAATTAACAAGGTTTTTAAATAATCTAATATGCCACAATACACTAGAAAATAATCTGTTTGTGAGGATACAATAAGTAAGGAATAACCTTGCACTAATGTAGCATTATTATCAATACAATAGTTCATTTTTTTCTTATATCATGAATGATGCAACAACTTTTTCAAAAAACCTTATAAACCCCAATAGTTTGTTATGAACATGTTACTCTACTATTTCAAAAACTTAAAATTCAATAATAATTAAAAAAAGTATTTTTCACTTTCCTAACCAAAATCATATAGAAACAAATCTATCATAATTTTTATGAAACACATTTTGATAGATCACTCTAATTCTTTAGTTTGATTCTTTATTATGGATATATGAATGAGTAGTTAATCAAGAAAAAATTCTGATTCACTTATTTCTTTCTCAAATATGTCATTCTGAATGATCTATCTAATCTAGGAAACCATGAACACAACTTCTCCATCACACTTCTTCTGTCTGGAAATGTATCAGATGGAAATTTTTTCTGCAAACCTTCCTCTACAATTCTAAAACTTTATAACTCTCTCAATCATCCCCATGTTAATAGTTTCAAAGTAAGTTATACTTTGAAAAATATTGATAGGTTTTCTAGAAGTGGAATGGGAGGGAAAAATTTTAAATTTACCACGCACAAAAATTAAAAAAAACTTCAATTTCATTTCCTTTTCACCTTCATTTTGAAAAATTATTTGCACTTCTGAGATATAATGTATTCTTATCAGACCTTTTTGAATCTTCTCACAACATTACCCCTCTTAAAATTAACAAAAAATTCTTTGGTCTGATAAAATATTTCATTCTAATACTATTTTTCACTATGAATGAACATTTTTAAAACTGTTGACTAACAATTATTATGCTTCAGCAAATCCTATTCTAAAATATAAACAACTTCAAGTTCTAAAGTCATTAAAACCCTTAAAAATTTCAATTTTATCTTCAGAAAATTTCATGTTTTCTTCAATGTTAAACAACATCCCATAAAAATTAAACTAAATTGAATGAAGTCCATACACTGATGACTAATTAGTGTCTATATGATTTTAATGAATCAGTCTCTTTTTCCCATCTAATTTGTTGGTTTCATGCATTTTCTGATTAATCTTGAAAAAATCAAACAATTTATAACACCTTTTTTTATCCAAATAAAAATAAAACAGCCTAAGACCTCAAAACGATTCTTTGTGTCTCATGAAAATGGTTGAATACATTTTTGTACATCATCTGATGAACAGTATCTTAAACCCTTAGGATTAACTGATACCAACAAATTCTCTACATCATATCACTAAACAACTATGCTCTAACTCTAATGGAATTATTCATTTGATGTATTTTCAGTGTCATTATTTATCTGTTGTATCGATATCAAAACTATCTTCTTTATTTATAAAACACATCAATTGATGAGTCCTTCAAAGAATTGTTCCATCCAATGGATCATTTGATCATTGATTTTGAAAACCATCTAAATTTATCGATGTTAAACTCTTTGACAATGTGCAATTTCAGCGTAAGGTACTTCTTTCACTAATGATCATAGACCATAAGAATTCAGCTTCATATTATCTTTTATTTTATAAACTATTGCTTGAATCATGACCACTCATGATTTTGAGAACATAAAGATCAATATAAAATCATCTGACCTACGTTGTAATGTTATATGGAATCCCATAATTTCAACACATTCAAACATTCCATAAAAAAATCAAATTGATTTCTAAATATTATAATGTTCGAAAACATTTCCTTCTTTCTTTAAAATTTTTTATCATATAGTTTCTTATATATATTATGATTTTGATAACTTACATCACATCGAAGAATCCCCATATATTGTATCCAAAATCTATAAATACATTTCGGGGATGATACAAATTCTCACTCCAATCACAAAACATCATTCCAGACATAATATGAGTCTAAAAACCAACATTACCAAAAACAATTAGATAAATAAACTAAATTATAATGTATTTCACACATATTGTGTATCCAAAATTATGAGTTTTATAATTATTCATCTGATCAAGAACACTTACAAAGGGAATTTATTTCATGTACATGTAATAAAAAGAAAAACAAACACCAACTACTTTTTTTTAGTATCCAAACAAAATTCATCCAACGTGGTTCCAACGATATACCACTTGAATTTTATTCTCATCAAACCTTCATAAATCATTGAAAATTTGTAAGTTAAACTATAAATAACTAATAAAAAATTCAATTCTTATGTGAGTGAACTCGTTATAGGAAATGTGAATCATTGATTGAAATCCCATACTGTCCATAAGTAGTGATTTAAGAACCATCTTCAGGAATGTCAAAATTTCATACACATTCTCCTTTAACAAGTTTCATTAAAAAATTAAATAAAATATTAAATTAATACACACACTTACATGCTGAGTTTATAACTTACCCACAACTCCCCTTAATACAATATTACTTAAAAGGTTTAGCAGATACCAATTAATAGATTTATGAATCATCATTTTTCTCTCCCTTGACAACATTATCCAAAAAGTAGAAGAGAGAGTTGAAAAAATTTTCTCAACCATGAAGATAAAGAGGATGGACTCCCATATTCAACATCTATTTGAAAAATTATTCTTTTGGTAATGTTTTTTTGAAAATATAATATATATTTTTCCATTGTTGGAACATATTACAGTTTGAGTTTATTCTTCTCCACATTCTCTTGGATTAAATGATACATGATATCAATATGTTCTAAATGAGAATTTTACACTAGGTTTCTTATGAGGTTTATAGCACTGTGATAATCACAATACAATAGTAAGGGTAACTTCACTTCTATGAGTAAATCTTCAAACTGAGTCCTCATTCAAATAATTAAAGTTGTATCTTGAGTGGAAGAATCATATTCAGCTTATGTTGTGCTAAAATTTACTAAAATATTTTTCTGAATATACCAACTTACACAAATTTCCCCTAGAAATAGAATAATAAAATATATGGATCTTCTATTTTCCAGGATTCTTGACTGATCTGTATATCTATATCCAAACAAATAAATTCTCCTTAAGATGTCATATTTGATTCCAAAATCTGTTATCCCTCTAATATATCTACGAATTATTTTTCCATCCAAGATATGAGATTACTTTTGAGAAATTTGGGATATTGATTATAAGGTAACAACATAAACAATATCTGGTATTAAAGTATTCCATTAAAAATCAATTGTCTTCTAAAACACTTTATAATCAACTTCCTTTACTTATCCATCATTAAAAAACTTAGTTCCAACTGAAATTGGTGAATAAATAGGTTTTTAGTTATCCATACCAAACTTATCAATAATTTCATTAGATAATTATATTAGGAATGAAAAATGTATATATTCCTTTGTGATATTCGTAATCCAAGAAAATATTTCATTTTGTCGACAACATAAATTTCCAACAACATCGTCATCTCCTCAACAAATTATTCACATGTTATTTCAATATTCCCAAAAAAGAAAATATCATCCACATATACAATAACAATGATATAAATCCTATGACTTTCTTTTATGTAGAGATTACTATCGAATCTTCCATTCTTGATGTTTAACTTTCCTAATGATGTATCCAATTTCCCTTATTAATGTTTAAATTCCTTAAAAATGTATTTATTCTTTTGTTATATTTGTTATCCCAGAAAATATTTCATTTTGTTGATAGAATAAACTTCTAAAAACTTATTCATCTCCTCAAAAAATCTTTCACAAGTTCTTTCATCCTTACCAATAAAAAAAATATCATCAACATATACAATAACAATCCATCAATACTAACTTTAACCCATAAAAAGTGTTCTCTAACTTTCACACATAACTTTAATCATTTCAAACAAAAAAAATTGCATATTTTTTTAATATAAAATAATTCATCATTATTTCAATCGAGAAATGATATTTTTATAACCATCTAAAAAATTTGGTAACTTCATTATGTGAAAATTTAAATAAATAATATAATTATTTATAATCTTTTAATTGGATAATAGGTCTAACCAAAATCAATACCTTCAATTTTTTAGTGTCCTTTTCAAACTAATCTTTCTTTTCTTCTCATCCGAAAATATATGAAAATATATTTTTGTATTTTCCATAAAAACCACTTTAAGGTTGAGTGGTAATCAAATAATTTCCAAATATTGATGTCAAAATAACATAAAGCAACTTCAATTTTTTTTGAAAAAGTCAAATGCTAACTTCCTGCTACCCACCAAATTCAAATATCAAACCAAATATGCCTCACCACCATCTTAGTCTGCATAAAAACTTCAAAAAATTAGTAAAAAGCACATTCCAATAGTCGGGTACTCAACAAATTCAAATTTCAAAATAAATTTTACATGACACTGCCTCGGTCCACAAATCGAGAAATGGTTTTCCTTGTGCTAGGAACCTTGACGCACTCGTCCACCTATTTCCTTAACCTCAGATAAGATATATTAAATACTTATTCATCATTGGAAATAGTTGAGTTTGATTATTCCATCTATGTGGAATCCTTATTGTTGGAATTTATTTCATGTTACTAGACAAAAACTCTTTCATATTCTTCATCTTTCAATTTTTCATGTGTTTTTACAACATCTTCCATGGTTTTTTCAAGAACATTTAAATTAAAAATACTATTCATTCTATTTATTTGTTTAAAAATCTATATCCTCTACCATCTAGAGAATTTCCAAGTATGATTCCAATGTTACCTCTTTGATTAAGAATTAAAATATTGAAAACTTTTTCCTTTAAGATGGAGGGACTCTCAAAACCTTTTAAGTGATTGAAACATAGAGTTTTATCATAGAAACTTTCTTAAGGAGTCATATCAGAACCTGGCCTATAAAATAAACTATTATAAAAATAGACTATTTCACTCATTTCCCCTCATAAATAGTGAGAAAGACCATTTTCAAGTAACATTATATTCTATATATCAACCAAACCACTATTATTTATTTTATAAAAATAATTTTCTATGGTATGTATCGTGTACGAAACTCATGCTGAATTCAATGTTTTTTAAGATAATATATTAAATATTCATTTCTGTATTAACCACCATTTTTAGTTTGAAACATCTTTATAGATTACCCAAATTCCTTTTAAACTATTATCCTGATACTATTAAAAAAATTTAGTTCTCCCAATTTTTGTTTCAAATACATAATACAATTAATGAGTGTAAAATCATCAATAAAAGAAATCAAGTACATATCTATGAAAATTTATTCATTTCTCATTGATCCATAAATAATAGAATGAGTAATTTCAATGGAATGAGTTGAGAAAATATTAATTTTTTAATGAATGTATTTTTTAAACTGCCCTTTTTGAAAAATTGAAAAACCCCAATCTCTTCTTCTTTTCATATAGGGAATATCATATACACTATCTTTATTTTTTAACTTGATAACGTTTTTTTGACACATATGTTTGAAACATTTATGACATAACTAATTTTATTCCATCATACTAAGATAACATTAATTATTAACATTACCAAATTGGAACACGTTCCCTTATTTACATTGGAATATTTTAATAACTTTTCTATCGTATACTCTTTTCATTGCAAAACTATGTTTTCTGGAAATAAATTTATTACCCACATAAAAATGTTTTGAAAAACATAACAATTTTTGTTTCACCCCATAAAAAACAAGGACATTATGGATTTCATATTTCCTCCACAAAAGATAGCACACCCAACACCATTGATTCTGATAGATTCATTATTACCAACAATCACCATTCCATCTTTGAAACCTTTCACATTATTAAATAATTTAAAATCACCTATCATATTATAAGATCATCCAATATCCCAAATCCATGGTTTTTCTCCTTTTTTATCTATGAGAGAAGTTTATATAACAAGATAATTTTCCCTCCATTTATCTAACATCACATCCAACTATTTTGAATAGCTGTAAAAATGGGGTTTCACTGGTAAAAAATAATTTTACAAGATTTCCAGGTTTCACACACCTATAAAAAAAGTTTCTAGATGTTTAAATATTTTTAAATTTTTATAAACAACTTTCTTAGAATTACATCATTGAGAGGACTGAATCTCCCTTAATGTTTTCTTTATATTACTCATTGGATAATGGTATTGTTTTTAATTTAAACAAGTCCTATAATATATATATATAAATACCCCACAATACAAAAAGTATCATAGAAATAATTGTTTCCACTATAACTACCATACTTCCTAGAATTATGATAATGATTTTATATAACATTATTATAGGAACTTTGTTGAGTCCAAAAATTTCTTTTTTCTATTGAAACCTTATTCTTTAATTAATATTTCTTACCATATTTATTGGAATTTGATATATTATCAACCTTTTTTTTGATTATGAATTGTTAGAAACTATTGAATTTTCAACTTTGTTGGTTTTGGACACATATACATTTTTCATAGCTTTCTTCTTCTTCGTAACACATTCTATTTTATTTCCAATATTTGAAGATAAATTATTTTTATCTTTATCACATTTAAACTTTCTATAAATTTTTTTAAGTATATAGATAATGTTTTTGAAACTTGAAACACCCTTCTCATCTTTAGAAAACTTTTTTTGAATAAGTTTTAACTCTTCTTGTGTGGTTTTGAAATTTACCTCAAGTTGTTCATTCTAATTATTTTCTTTTTCTATAGATTTATTCAGGTACTAAATATATTATAGAAACTTATATTTTTATTCATGAACTGATTTTTTTATTATTTTCTATTGAACTATTCTTTTTCAACTTCTTAATTTCTCTTTAAAGTTTCACTATCCTTATAAGACATTATTTCAAATATATTTTCATGTGAAGTCCTATATAATTTTATTATTCTTCCGAACATTTATTTTCAAACTCTTCATATTTCATTATTGTAATAAATGCATTTTCTCTAGAAAATTCAGTGTGATTTTATCATTATGTTCACTGTCCTTATCCTTGTCGTCATTAGATAAAAAAACATAGATATTGTTTTATATTTTCACTTGGAATATTATTTTAAATTTTCAACCTATTTCTCCAAAGATCTTCTTAGTATTCTATCCTCTTCATAAATTTTGTCTTCATTATTTATTCGGTGTAAATTCATAGAAAATTTTTCAATAACTCAACATTCAAAAAATTTTAAATGTATCTTTTTTGTAAATTCATGTACCTTTATTCAAATTCCTAAAAAATGAGGATACAATTTCATCAAATTTTTTTAATAAACTCATTTTTAAATTTAGAATAAAAAACTTCTCCATCTTCAATAATATTCTTAGATTTTCCTTTTTGGAGGTCATGGAGGACATTTCTCAATCCACTTTTTATTCTCTTTTCATAACATTATTTATTATCATTATATATGTAATGATAGTACTATGAAGATCATATAGAGATAGAGTCTCAGTATCTCTATCTTATAATGATGAATCTTTAGAATCAAAATTATTAGGAATAATTCATAAGATCTTTTCAATAATAGTTTAATGATCCATGATATCACTAAGGAATCTAATGGTTCTAACAATATCATTCACCCTTTTAAATAAGTCATCAATAGATTCATACTCACCCATCATAATATATTCATACATCAACCTCCAGGTTTTTAACTTTTCTCTATTCACCTTAGTATTTCTATTATGGATATTTTTAAACTTCTCCTCGATACCTTTGGAATTTCCAACTACTTTTACTCTAAGAAAATCACTTTAGGAAATTTAATAAATTGATGAATTCTTAGAACTTACATCATTATCTAGATTATTATTATCCAAATATGTAAGTGGAAAATTTTTAATAAGAGGAGAAAATCCATCTATATCATCTTCCAAAAAATCATTACCAAGAGACATAAGTTAAAGAAGAATCTTATATTTCTATATATGATATTTCCTTCCATTCTAGACTGGAATACCATTACTATTCACACAATTCAAATTATCTATAATAACTTCTCATTAATAACTTCTACAAACAGTAAATGAATGGACCATCTCTATGATACCAATTGAAAAGGCCCAACCAGGATCAATGTAATCCCTGAGAGGGGGAGGGGTGAATCAATAATATATTTTTCTTTTATGTTGTTTTTCTTTTATAACAACCTTAACCTCCTATTACATGTTAATCTCTTTTCTAAAAATTAAAAATTCACTGTTCTATAGAAACAAATGTATTTACAAGGTTCATTTATCAATAAGATCATATAGTCTAAAGTATGGTTTATAAATATTTCAATTCCACAAAATCTACAAGAAAGTAATCCTTTTGAGTGGATACAATAATTAGTAAATACACTTTAAATCATATATTACTATGATTGATACAAAAATGCATGTGATTATTCTACCATGAATAATGTAAAAACGTTTTGTATTAGATTAGAAACCTTCACCAGTTGGTTCTAAACATGTCAATGTCTTTCTTCAACAACTTAAACTTTTTTAAATTCTTTATAAATCAATTTAACACTATGGTACCTAAGAAAAAATAGAAATAACTCTTATGGAATTTTTATAAAAAAATCAGTCCAATAGCTCAATCTGATTCTTTAATTTGATTATTTATTTTGGAAATGTGTTAGAGAAGTTAATGCAAAAACAATTTGGATTCACATCTTTCTTTCTTGAAAATGTTATTCTGATTGCTCAGTCTAATCCAGAAAACCCTAACCATAACTTTTTCATCATATTTCTCTTGTCTAGAAATTATTCTCATTAAAATTTCATCTGTAAACCTTCCTCTAAAATTTGAAAACATCAGTGATATTTGTCTCTCCGACATGTGAAAAATTGAAGAGTATGTTTTAATTTTACCCTTATTTATAGGTGTTCCAAAAGTGTAAAGTGTGGGAAAAAACATTAAATTCCCTCTGACAAAAATAAAAAAAAACCTTGAATTTAAATTACATTTGAACTTCATTTAGAAAACTAATCATCACTTTTAAATCTTCTATATTCTTCTATAAGATTCATTAATCTTATCACAACTTTATCATTATTCTAAATAACAATATATTTTTCAGTATGATGCAATTTTTCATTCTGATATAGTTTATCTCTCGGATTAAACATATATAAAATTGAATACTTCCCATTATGATTCTCTTATTAGACCTATTGTTCCATAAAAATAATTAAAACTTATAAATACTTTGGAATCCTTCATAAACACTTCATAATAAACTTTACAACATTTCACATTTTCTTCTTTGTTTAAACTCTCATCAGACTAATGAGACAACATCCAATGAAGTCCAACAAAAGATGACTTATCGATGTTTGTATACATGTGATGAATCAATTTATGTTTCTAATTAGATGTATTAGTTTCAATTATTTTCTAATGAATATTCACCAAATCTAAACAATTCATAACACTTATTCTTAACTGACTAGAAAATAAAATAATAGAGACCTTTCTACAATGATTTGGGAGTCATAAAATTGGTTTACTACAATGTTTTACATCATTTATTTGATCAGTCGATGAAACACTTTTGATTAATCAATACCAACATATTGTATTCATAGTCTCACTCAGCAACATTGACATACCTTTTATAGAATTATTCTCTAAATGTATTGTAGACATCATCATTCATTTGGTGGATCGGTATCAATAACCACTTATTTATTTCAGAAACACAAAAAACTGATTATTAATTCTATGAATTTTTCTGTCTGATGGGTCAGCCCATCATATGGATTAGTTGATCAGTAATTCAAAAAAACCTCTAAATTTACCCAAATAAAACTCTTAAGAAAAAAAAAATTCAATGATTGGTACTTCTTTCACCGATGATATGAGAATAGAATACTTTGACATCATATTCAATTTTTCTTCGAAAAACTATTTCTTGAATCATAACCACTTCATGATGTTAAGAAAATTATAATTTTTAGAGAATCATCTGATCATGGTTTTAATGTTATAGGACATACCATATATTCAACTACTTTTTTCATTCAATTAGAAAATTAAACCTATTTCCAAATCTTGTAATTTATGAAAAAAATTCCCACTTTCTTTTTAAAATAGTGTATCAAAAGTTTTATTGGAAAACATATTATGTTGATAACTTACATCATAATAAATAATCATTAGATATTGTATTAAGAATCGAAAAATTAATTTAGGTTCTAATGAAATGTATCACTCTAATTAGAAAACATTATTCCAGACATAATATAAAGTCAAAAAATAACATTACCCAAATAAAATTTTCAGAATAGAAAATTGAATTTAAAGGACCTTCCTTTTTATTATGTGTATATTGTGGTTTCTTCCTCTTTACAATTATCCTACTTAATCAAGAGTGCATTTAGTGAAGGATTCTGGAGACTAACACATGATCATACACAATAAACTATTATCAAGGGATCATCGTGGAGAGTGATGGAAACCTCATGTGGGTCGTAAGTTAAAATTGTATACCAATAAAAAATAATTCAAGGAGGATTATGATATGTAAGTTGAGATATATTTATACTATGAAAAATAATATTACTGATATAATTAAAATGAGTATATGATCCTTCATGCATTCTTTATTTTGGGTAATTTCATTAACCTCAATCCTATAGATAATAAAAAGCATGATGTTGATACATAATAAATCTATGAGGAATAAATTTTTTGAAACTTGGTGCAAACAGAAATACATGAAGAATGTGTGTATAACTGATATCATAGGTCCACCCATGACTTGGGATCTCCTTAAAATATTCATCTTTCACTTAATAAATGTACTTCATCCAATTATAAAGGGAAATGATTTATTGTATCAACATCCAACACACCTCCCAGGGATGTTGGGTCACATTTTTTCAATGATATAAGAGCACAATATTAAATCGAGTTAGAGAAGAGAAGTTGAGTAAACACAAACTATATTAGAGAAAATATACACGTACTAAATAAAACTAAAAAAAGTGAAAAAAAATACCTCCTTTAGAAAAACCCAATCAATTATAAGGTTGTTCTTGAAGAATGGGAGAAGAGTTCTATTATCCAGATAAACTGGGGCCTAGAAAACTAGTTTATCCAGCCCCAAAGGGTGAGGAATACAAGGTAATATATTCATTGGGGTAGTGAAATGTAACATCCCAAGTAATTAATGAATAATATATTTTCTTATCTATGTCTATTTATGAATTAGATAGTGTTTTAGAGGCTTAAAATGAGAATAAATCCAATCTTAAGCATGGAATACACTAATATTTTTAAAAGATTATTTTACTGCCTTTTGATGGAAAACCATTCTTAAATTAAACTTTTGACAATTTTATAAGATATATTTGTCAAAATAAACTTATTATTTATTATTGTGACATTAAAATTTACATTTGATAAGTTTTTGGTATTTTTCTGATAATGTTCATTTTTTAATGAATAGTGAAAAATACTACATTTTACATCAAAATTGCTTTTTCATCTAATTTAATTATATGGTTATATTATATTTTTAATTAGTATTAAGGTTTAATTATAATATATTTTACCATTTAATCCAATGGTAGTCGTTATAATTAATTTCACTTTGGAATTGGGCATAAACAAGTGCCAAACTTTTCATAGATATTGTGTCAAAAAAACACGCTATTTGTTTTGACAACGGGAATTATTTTTAAATTAATTATTGAAATTTCTATGTTTGGAATTTGGTAAAATTGATTCCATATTTTGAATCATAAGGTCAAAATTATTTAATTAATATTCTTTTTTTTTGACATTATGAATAGTAACGACGGTAATTATCTTTAATTATCTTGATTAATTAGTAATCAGGTAGTTAAGGATAATAAAAGAATATCATAATAATAGAAAATGACCCCAAAATGTGTCCTAATGCTACTGTTTGTGTCATGGCCGACCATGGTATGCCTTGTGCCAAACTTTGGGACCCCATGGAATCACTTTTGGGTGAAAGTGACACTTTATTTTTTTATTTTTGAAGAAAGGAGAATATCACTAAATAATGTATCACCCGAGTAAAACATTTTTAATTTTGTCTACATAAATTATATCTTGGACTATAAATAGTAATTGGAAAGATAAAAATATTTCCTACATCATAGTAGTTTTTTTATAATTTTTAGACATTAAATAAATTATATTATTTATGACATCATGATGATGCAGTGATTACCTCATTAATGAACGATTTAAATAAAATGAAACGATAATGTAAAATCTAAGACGTACACTTGTCGAAGACCTATTGGATGAGTATATTTATAACCCTTATCACCTTATCCTATAAATATATCAATGTGGGACCTTTAAAATCCAAAACTCATTTTAATATAAAGTAACATTTTATAACTTTCCAAGAGTTCCCCTCCTCTCCTCTAATAAAAGGCCCTCACCTATACCTCTTTACACACACCTCTCAGGCCATTGTCTCAGAAAAATTATGCTCATTTCATCTCTCCAAATCCCTCTCTTCATCCTATAAGCCTTACCTTAGGCAGAAATCTCTTCAAGAAACTTTTTTGGTTCAAACCAAGAGGAGTTACCCGATATAAAGGTAAAGACTTCTCAAATGTTCTTTTGTTTTATTTTTCTCCTCCAACACCCTAAACTCTTTTTATTAATTTCTTTTGTAACAACACCAGTATCTTCAATATACTAGGATTTTTTTTAAGAATTATTCAATCTACACTTACACACACCTACATCTAATGGTTAAAGAGCATATTGTTTCCGTGTATGGCGAATTTCTACCTTACGAAATGATGATTGTTCAATATTCTTCTAACACCTTCAAATGTGGCCATTAAGATGTCACTATATTTATATATGATATATAATATGTTTATGTTTTCCTTAATCTTATGTATTTTTCATTTATGGCGTACCTTTATGGTTTCCATTATGGGTAAACGCAATATCTTCATTTTAGGAAGTGCGGACTACCGCCCCCTCAAAGTGATTTGATTCGTTAATTCCATATTTAGGACGTATAAAGGATGGAGTTAATGATATTATATATGATATTATAATTTAATTATAATATACCTTTATATCATTATGATTTCATTCCATTAAATATGAAATATAATTGAAAGTAGCATTTATGCGTACGTACGACTTACCGTCTCCATGAACGGTGCATTTCATTTCTTACCGCTAAATGTTATGTAATATTATAAATGCATTTATATAATGGATATATATGATATATAGGATATATACATCATGAATAAAATTCTGGATATAATGGATATTTTACCACATGAACAAATTGTAATTATAAGGAGTTTTATTTTGACTCAAGTACCAATGATCAACAAAATAACCGTTATTAACTTAAAGAATTAAATAGTGTTCATAACATGGTAATAAGTGATATAAAAGGAATAATTAACTTGAAAAAGGTACTTAAGAAAGTAGAAATTAACACAAGTTTATTATTCAGGAGATTAAAGAACGATCGAGTCAAGTCGGACATGAGGTAAGGGACTTCGTCTCAATCTCCTTTCATTGAGGCATATTTTATTTTATACACAACTTTATTTTATACAGTGTATAAACCCATTTTACTTTTATGTATATTCAAAACGAATCATTTTTATACAATGAATTTTACTAAACATCAATGGGAATTTTTTTTGTTGTACGTATGCGGCGATAACGAATTCTCTGTCGCCCTGACCATTATTTGAGTTTCAGATTCCTCTACAAGCCATAAATTTTTTTAAAAATGAAAAATAAATACCATATTTTACTTTTCTTTTATTTTGGTATTGAAAATGGTTTTCATAATGTTTTTATTATATCAATGTTTTGTATTGATATTTTGTGATTGAAATATGGAAATGTTATGTTTCCTTTATGCATGTTTTGTATGATACGATTATTTTATGGTTCTTGGGCATTGTTATGAAGATGGGTGGTTCTGTAATAAACTAAGAGTGGGTGAGCCCGATATAGATCTCCAATGCATTGGGTAATGCGAAGGGGTTAAATACTAAGGTTTCTCTGAAGATATTTAGAGAATATACTGTGATGGGTATTCCAAACGTAACCATGAGGGTTACTCCCTACGTAAGAATGTTATGAATGCCTCAAGTTACCTTTATGTCTTATGATTTCTATGATTTATTCATGATTTGATGAGGTATATTAAAGTGATTATGTTTTATGAGTAAAGTATTATTTCATTAATTCATGGACTAATGTTTTCATTTCGTACTTTTATATCCCTTACTGAGCTTTTTATGATCATCCCAAGTTTTTGAAATGTTTTTCACAGGTCAAGGGAAAAGTAGATGATGTGATGATAGTGTCAAGGAAGTGTCATGAAAGAATCCACGTTTTATTTTAAATATGTCTCCTTTGATGAGAAAAATGAATACTATATTTTATGTAACCACCTAGTAGAAATGTGGAATGAAATGCCTGATTTATGATCTAATTATCTAAAACTCTAAACCTGAAAAGATCCTCAATGTGTAATATTGTTATAACTAAATATTAAGTAATGTTTAATACTAGGGCCTTATATGACCACATCCATTTTAGGTAATATAATCTAGGATAATAAAATTTATATATTACTAATAGTCATAAGGAACCTATCTATACTAAGATCTTCCCACTACCAACACTAAAGAATAATCCTTATATATATTCCCAAGAAAACTTCTTTACACCATCAAGTCTATTATCATTATAATATTATCATTATAAGTTAAATATAATTTACCCCTCACTCTCTTAGGTTGTTTTAATTATGAAAAAAATCAAAATGTTTTTTATAAAATTTTAACATGAGGAATTTTAGTATTTATACTTTAGAATTTTTTTATAAAGGTATAATAAACAATAGGGGGCTTAAAATGATCATGAAGGATGGTTTTAGATACTTCAACCAGTAGGTATGAGTAGCTTCCTAGTGGTACCTTTGTAGAAGATATGTTTTCTCTATGTTCCACTAGAGATCTAGTTACAAGCACCACTTATATAGTGGATCCCAGATTTTGAAAACAAATAGCTATTGGGAGTGGTCCACACCAACCTATTTTTTCCTATAACTCCTCTATTATAATCCTAAGGCCTTAAGAACCCTCTTAGACCATAGGCTATAAATACACAACCTAGGGTTCATGGATGAATAGTTTTCACTTTTTAAAAGCTTATTCTTGAATATTTCCATCTCTAGATATCTCTATTTATTTTTTATTCATTTCGTCTTCTACAATTATCACTCCCTCTACCGCTCTATTATATTTCTTACATGATTTATTGTAAAGAGAGAGTGGATTGTTCACATTAAAAAATTTCCAAAAAAGAATGTATTTTCCTTATTTTATTTAGATTTATTTCTTAGTTTTTAAATAAATAGGATATTTTGTTTACTTCCGTAGCCCTTAATGAAATGGGATTGGGTTATCATAATCATATGTGAATGGGATATGTGATTCCTTCCTTTAACGTGAGGTATATTGAATTCCATATTGGTCATTAAAGAAAGGTATTTAAATTATAAATTGGTTTCTTAGGCACCATTGAACCTATGGGATTGTAAATCCTTGAATGGAATTGGCATAAATGATGTAGGAACCTTTTAGGGGTGATTTCTCAACATCATTTTTAGACTCTATTGTCCTATTTATTTATATTTATAATTTTATTAACTCTTCTAATTTAGTTTATTGCTTAAATTTTCTTAATAAAATTACCTTTATTTTAAATTTATAATTTTTTAAAAAGGATATTCAACCCCCTATAGCCATATCAACATTGACCAAAAAACAGGTATGAAAGTAAACCTTTATTTCAAAACCATAACTAGTTAAAAGGATTGATCATTTAATTAAATTCTATACCAATGATTTTATAAGGAGAAAATATATAAGGAAAGTCCCTTATTTTGATGGAAACAATAAAAGTTATTTAAAACTAGGATGTATACATATCTTATATGTATAGGATATATAGTTTGGAAAATCATAATGCCTAGTTATACACCCACACATGAAAATGAATAAAAATGGAGCCAAATGATATATATTCTTTTGATCTTGATGAAGAATCCATGAATATTATACATTTTGTCTTAGACTGCATTGAATTTAATAAAATTTCAACATATAAAACATATTATGAAACTTGTATGATTTTTGAAGCCACACATGTGTGAACCAATAATGATAAAGAAAAAATACTTGCTACGTATTAGAAAGACTATGAAAATATTATCATGAATTCTAATGTATCAATTGATAAAAATTTTACTTGGTTTATTGATATATTAAATGGATATAAATACCTTGGAGATGTTATTTCCAAATAAACCCTTGTGAAGATGATATTATGGGTTTTCTAAAATTCAGAGAACCCAAATTCATGATGATTCAAGAAAAAAAGAACATGAAGAATATTTTTGGTTAAAAAAATCATAGGGTATCTTATGACATATGAAATTAAAATGAAATTGAAATATGTGAATGAATAATAAGAGCATAAGTATAAAAATAATAATGTATCCATTAAAGTAATTAGTGATGACACATCTAGAAATGATGAAGAATTAAATCCCTTATCCAAGAAGCTATGAAACTTTATGCAGATAAAATAAGTATTACCCCCAGTATATAAAGTAAAATCCAAAAGGAATACTAAGGTATTATTATATGTTTCCAATAAAAATGTCACCCCAAGATGGAGCTCCCCTTAACCAAAAAGAAGGTGAACGAGAAGAAGGAAAATAATTAGGAATTAAAATTTTAAAATTAGATTGAAAGATAAAACTCGCCATCCTCCTTAAAAAAACTCAAGTAATTAAATAACTATGTTACCCATGGGCCATAATGAGGTAAAATTTCCAAATTCCTCTTTTTATTCATTAAATTCAGTTTTTTTCTTTTAGGAATCATGATTATAAAAATCCCAAATAATCTAGAGAGTAATTAACATAAATATTTTGGGAACTTACCTCAAAATGTAAAGAGATTAAAAATAAATATTATCTTAATAGGAGTGAGAAGGATCAACTCTCTAAAAGAAAAGAGGATTTATCCAAGAAATTCAAGGATGAACATAATGTTCAATAATTAGAATAAAATATTGAAGAACTCAAAAAAATACCATGTTCACTAAATTTTGAGAGAAATTTTAATTTAATTTTGTATTAATAAAATAATAGGAAAGGTAATTATAGAATTGGATATAAAGAAATCTCCTATAAAAATAAAACAAATTAGTTTTTTGTAAGAGGATTCTCTAATCATAAATTTTTTAGTTATTATTAGAAAACAATGAATATAATTCATGAATGGAATTGTAAAAATTATGATTTTTGTAGAAAAAAATAGATCCACCAATCTTTAAATATTTTTTCTAGAAAAGAACAATTTTTTTACAAAAATACATATCCTAAAAAAATTGTTTGATCCAAAATATCTATTTGATAGAATTGTTTTACCGAAATTTTGGGTAATAAAAGATCAGGATTATTAATATTTCATAGCTGTAAAGCCTCAAGAGATAAACCCCCTTTTTGAAAAAAAAATCATATAGTTAATGTGGGTTCAGGGAGAAGAAGAATTGAGTGATTGGCAGTGCCCAACATTGATTTTTCTATGATCAAGGAATAATCCTATATTTTACACAACATTAAACATAGTGATCAATGGAAATAATAAAATAATTTGACAATAGAAATAACATTGAAACTAGAGGGAGGACTGTCAAATATTATTTATAATTAATTTAATTTACTTAATAATTACCTTTGTTGTAATTATTTCTTCATTAAAGAATTTGGTGAACATTTTGGGGTGCATGATCATTGAATTTTGGGAAAAAGTTCAAAATTCTTTCTTGCCGTTATCCACATGTGTTTCATGAATATCCAGACATCAATGAAGGAATCTCCAAGTGAAATTGTGGTAGATACTTATGCTTAGTTTTTCCGCCATTGATCACATAAATAATGTCTTCCAAATCATTCTCCTTGATCTATTATAGGAAGATTTATCTCTATTCTTGGGAGATTTTTTGGAGAAGATGTCTCTTTAGGATTTGAGATAATTCTCCAAATCAGTTGTGCACAACCAAAAAATTTAAATTGGATCTATTGATAAAATAATATACCTTGGTTTATATATATCTAAGGTTAAAATAAAATAATTTTAGAAGTTCCGCTAATTATATATTTAATCATACCAAAACCCCATTTCAAATAATAATAATTTTTGTATTTCCCCACATGTGTTAATGTTATGAATTAAATTAAATATTATTTAATCAAATAACATTAAATATTTATTATTTCTCACCGGATCATTTAATCTTAGTCCACTATTACTCCACAATATTTATCAGACCATGGATAATGAATATTTATTTAAAAAAATTATCATTTCAATATTATCTAATAAATAAATAAATAGTATATCCACTTAATAGAAAACAAATGTTTATTAAATATTCTACTCCCCAAATATTCTCTCTAATACCTGGTGACAATATAAATGAGGTTAATCATACAAGAAAATTTATTAAATAATATTTGAGAATAAAATCTATTCAACTTGGTAAATGATAAATAATAATATTTTTTAACCATTATTATAGATACACATAGTGTGTGACCCTTTAGGACTCTTTCTCAGTGTCATTAGGTGAGGAAACCTAAATTACAAGGATAACATCTAGTAACATACCAATAAAATAATTGAAAAATAATTTAATTGTTCAAATACATGTTACCTCATATATATGCTTACTATATAATATAATCCCTTTAACATGATTTCTCTAATCAGGCAGGTTGCATCCTGATGCCATCAACCAAAGGGCCCAATGTTTATTTGTTTGATTTCACAGAAAACAAAGTTTCCAATAGAACATTTGCCTAGGGATTTATTTAGGAAATATCATTTACATCAAAGGGCCTGAGATATCAACTTCCATTAAAATAGAAGGGACAAATAATTTCTCTCATTATTTATTAATTTAATATTACTCGTGACACACCCAATATATCCTACCTTTCTATGAACATATGTCTTCATGGTTTTATTCAATATATCAAAGTAATTGAATCATAATATTCATTAATAATAATCATAAATTCTTGGGATAAATACACACGTCATCAAATAGGAATATAGAATGACACAAAGAAATGTGATTTTCTTATTGTCGGGTCTCGTTCTCATAATATACTAGTTGATATTACCAAGGGAGTACACCATGAACAGGTTCCTCAAAGTCCTATGAGTCTCCACCCTTGATATAATGTATCATTTTTTTCCTCAAATGATATAATCTAGTTATATAACATATATCAAATAAAAGAATCAAAGCACTTCTTAGATATCATCATAGCATTGAACCGCTATGACTGTTAAGTGTGATATCTACTCTTAGGAAATTATCAAATACAATGTTATGTTGAAGAATAATCATCGTGTTTTAAGGAGTATATTAATATTAAAAACCATGAATAAATGTTATAATAAGTAGACATAAGTTTGTTCTAGGGATCCAACTCTAATAGAATCCCACTTTCACTAGATCCTAATGCAAAAAAACCTTCAGTCTTCTAGTTCTCACATGATACTCATTCTTCTACTGAAATAAGCCTTTCTTAAAGGGGACTAACATGTTCTATATCATTGGTATTATACTTAATACAACTTCACCCCTCTGATATATTTCCCTCAAGAGGTGATACTTTAGGAGTATGTGCATTGTTTATTGGTGTGACCTTGGCTCTTTTGCAAGATCCACCATTGTAGTATTATCACAATATAATGGGATATGGTCTTTACTACTTGGTACTATATTAGGATACTAGAAATTTTTTTAATCCAAACAAATTCCTTAGATACATCAAAAGACACTATATACTCAGACTGTATGATAGAATCAACAATAACTAACTACATTGAACACTTTTGGCTCACAACTCTTCCAATGAGATAGAAAACATATCATGATTTCAATTTAAAATCATTAAGATTTGTTTGAAAACTAGCATTAGTATAAACCTGTAACATCCCAGACCCGGCCATCCACCTGAATAGTGCCGAACGGGTCGGATGTTACTACCTTAGGCGCACCTCCCCAAACGCCAAAAGCTACCGACTAGCAGCGAGGGTCTGTTAGGTATAGTGGGGAGGCTATACCCTCTCATAGGATCATAATAAGGGTACTGGTCCGAGAATAATAATAATTATGCAGCGGAAAGAAAGACTCAGCAGAATCGAACCAGACCCACAGAGCGAAAGCATAATCAATATAGATAAACAGCGGAAGCAGTAAATCAAACAACAGCAGCAGAAATAAACACAATAGAATGCTAAGAACATGTAACTACAATTGAACAGTAAAACATGCATCCAGAGCAGGTCATACACAACTGAATATAAAAAGGGTGCTAATGGCTAACCAACAGTAGCTACAATAAGCATGCCAATACAGAAAGTAAACAAAACAAAGCAACCTAGCTAGGCATGACATCAAGGTCCATACCATCTCCATTCAATAACTAACACAGCCCAGCTCTTGAAGCTGGCCTCTTTCCTTCACGTAAATCCATAAATTTTACACGTGTCCCGAAGGGCCTGTGTAGGGTGTGAGACAAATCTCGGTAGGATACCACCCAACGGTGCGTACCAAATATATGTGTTTAAGCAGTCATGCATTTACAAGGAAAGCAGTAAACAGTACAATGCACAATTAAAGACAACCTCCACTGGTACTCAACAGCCACCATGGAGCGTCACCTGCTTCGGCCAACACTGGAATCTTTTTCGTGTAACTCGGCACCACGTGCCACCTGACACCTCATGTCTCAAGTGCCGACATCCCGAAGGCACGCCCAAGAATAGTAACCCAGCACCATGTGCCTCCTGACACCTTGTGTCTCAAGTACCAATGTCCCGAAGTCACGCCCAAAACTAGTAACCCGGCACCATGTGCCTCCTGACACCACGTGTCTCAAGTACCGACGTCCCGAAGGCACACCCAAAAATAGTAACCCAGCACCATGTGCCTCCTAACACCTCGTGTCTCAAGTATTGACGTCTTGAAGGCACGCCCAAGAATAGTAACCTGGTACCATGTGCCTCCTGACACCTTGTGTCTCAAGTACCGACGTCCCAAAGGCACGCCCATTTCCTGAAGGCTCCTCACCTCCCACGTGGCTTTCTACGGCAAGCACCCCCAACCAAAATACCTAACCGAAACTACGGGGGCCTTTACCCACACGAGTGGTCAAAACCACCTCATCAAGGAGTATCTCTATGTGCACACTACTCAAAGTCCTGGTGACTGGTAATCACCCAAAAGAGTACTAATCCACCAAAACATCTGACACCTTGTGTCCCTGAGACCATGTCGCTCAAGTCCGATGGCCTCGCCATCCAAGTAACCCGGGCCATTCCAAACCAGACAGTCACACTACCTCAATCCGACGTCTATGACGCCCAATCCCATTGTCAAAACCACCCAAAGTAACCCGGGAAAAGCCCCAACCTGTGATTAGCATCACTCAAGCATAACTGACCCAAGCTCAACACAACCCAAAGGGTCCCGCAGATGCAATTCAGCAATCGCATATATATAATATGTAAACAGAAAACATAACCAGGTAAAACAATTAAACAGTTGAATTGCACTATGCAGGGTGTTGTCCCATACCAGCATCGAGGTCTTAAATGCCTCTAACAATTATAATTGGATTTAATAAATTAAACTAAGTAGTTTAACACCTTAATAATTTAATAAAACCATTTTGGCTTTCCCCGGCCAAAATGCCCCGATGAGCAACGACCCCTCACCCGGCCCTGCTCACGCAACCTGGTAACTGGGCATACCCAAAAGCATCCCAGAGGTCCCATAAGCATTACAATATGAACAAAGCAGATAAAACAGGTCCTGCTCAAAATACCCGAAAACGCGCCAAAGGCCGCGTTACCCAAACAACCACGAAAACACAAAATGAGGTATGCACCACCTACCTGAGACTCGCATGATGCTACTCCTCCGGTAACACCCTCCAATTCGGTCTACAATGCGGTAAATCTATAAAATATTCAAAAGCGCTCAAAGGGATATAACTTGTTCTAGAACTAAAATCAAATAAAACAGCCAAAGAGGAATCGAGGCCTTACCGATGGGGTTCCAACGCACTAATCAGAGCTCAAAACGGGTCTCGGACGGACGATCGGGAGGGGAAGAGAGGTTCGGCCGGCCTGGTTCGTGTATCCGGGTGGAGGATGGTGTGTTATACCTCAAAACGAGGCTACTTCCCGTTTTAGAACAAAAAAAAACGAAGGTACACGGTGTGTACTTTGGGACTACACGCTGTTTATGGTTCATTTAACTGTTCATAAGACAGAAAGATTCTGCCGACTTACTTTCTATACCTACCGACATGAGTACACTGCGTGTACCTCTGGGTACACTACATGTACCGGGTTCCTCTTCTCTTCCTCGCTGACATACTCACACGCCATGTATATCCCTCATAAACGGCTAGACTACACGGGGTGTCCCAGGGGAACACGGCGTGTCCTCGGTTCTACTTGGCCAACAGGCCTACACGACATGTATGGTTTCACATGGTCGGGGGCATACACGGCGTGTTAAAAACTATATGTCATGTAGTAAGAAAATTCTACATGGTCACTACACGACATGTACTCGGCGAGCACACAGCCGGTCACTCACCTACACATACATGGAGTGTACTTAAAGTACACGGCGTGTAGTCTGGAATTTTTCCAGAACTTCCCATTAAATCCAATTTCCTCAGAAACCTGTCAAAAAAAATTCAAACAGGGTTAGGATTTTGACACGTTCTGAAAACCCGAGTTCTTACAAACTCCCCTCCTTAACGTAGCTTGTCCCCGAGCTACAAAACGAAACCCGGAGATGGCACCGAACATGCCCATCCTAGTCAAACAATCTGGACTACCCTGGTCCCAAGGTTCTGGCTAAATTCCTCAAGGGGCTCCCCACATTAGAAATTGTCTACTCGGTCTCAACCAACTAAATTTAAAGCAAATAGGGTTTACTAACCTGTTTTCTGGACGTATAGTCCTCCCGTGATGCATCGTCACCCCAGCACCTCATGGTGCTCCTATGTCGCTTCCAACACCCAATGTAACCTATACCGTATCGGTGTCCACCTCCACGAGGTCCTGGTGTCGAGCACCTTAAGTAACCCACATCCATGATGCCTCAATACCCACGACACCTCAAGTAAACCGCATACACGATGCCTCGATGCCCACAGCACCACAAGTAACCCGCATCCACGATGCCCTGATGCCTACGACACCTCAAGTAACCCGCATCCACGATGCCCTGATGCCCACAGCACCTCAAGTAACCCGCATCCACGATGCCCCGATGCCCAAGGCACCTCATACATACATATATATATATATATATATATATATATATATATATATATATATCACGCACCTGATATGGTTCCAACCCACTGACTAGCATCTAGTCAGTCAACAAAGATCCTATGCACCTTGTGCACTCAAAACAGACATACCTCTATAGGTCATGCCAAAAAGGAAACATGGTGATCATGGTCACACCGCGGTGTACCTCTAACTGTCACCAGCTCACCGGCATGCTCACCCTCTGGCAGCTCCACGGCGTGCACCTTCCCTGAAACATGGTTTCCTGACGCCTGACCTCCTGATGCTGCTCCAGTCTTCGGCCACTGACCCCTCAACTGGGTACCACCGTCTCTGTCATGACCTCCGTGCACAGCTGAACCTTGACTACCCTCTCCAGGTACCGAACCTGAACCAACTCCATATGTTGCAGTCTGTCCCGGCCCCTGCCTGCTAGCTATCTGAGAAGGCTTCCTGCAAAACATCCCCAAATGCTCGTCTTGTCCACATGCCCAGCACTCCTTCGAAGGCTTGCTGCACTGAGTCTGAACATGTCCCGACTGTCCACACTGGAAGAAAATCACCGAAGAACTACTAAGAGGTGGTCTAGATGAATCCCCGGCCTGACTACCCTGATGGAACTCATCCCGCCCTCGCTTCCTGTTGTCAGAACCATCACCTGAAGCTGTCGCCCTGCCCAAGCGAGACTTCTCCCTTTCGTTTCCCTCGGCTATGAGTTCCTGATTCACCGCTTCGGAGAAAGAACCCAGCCAGAAGATATTCACCTGGATCTGGATGGTGTATTGTAAGCCATCCTCGAAGCACCTAACACTAGCTGCGTTGTCTCTCACCATACCTGGTTCAAAACGAGAAAACTCTGTGAAGGTAGCTGCGTAGTCCATAACGGAAATATCTCCCTGCTGAAGACTCAAGAACTCCTGAGCTCTCTCTGCCCTCAACGTCTCTTGGTAGAAGTGCTCAAAGAACCTGCCCTCGAAGTACTTCCAAGATAGTCCCTCGTGCCTACGAGCCTGTACCTGTACATCCCACCAGCGCTTCACCTGTCCTCTTAGCATGTACGTCGCCAGATTGACCCTCCCCCATGAAGGCATCTCGAGCTGATCAAAAATTGTCTGCATGCTCTCTATCCAGTTCTCAGCCGCCTGCGGACCACCCTCACCCTGAAAAAGCGGCGGGTGCTGCAACTGGAACTCCCGCATCAGATACTCCATAGAAGGATCTGTACCCTATGCACCTCCGTCAAGCCCCTGCAAGACACGTACTAGGCTAGCTCGGAGTTGCTCGCCGAGCCACGGCCCGAACGATGCCAAACCCGGCTGTTGTCCTTCCTGCACTGGATCCTGAACCTGTTCCTGTCCCTGAGCCTGTACCTGTGGCTCATAATCAGCTTGTACCGAAGTCTGACCTTGATCCTGTGTCACTGTATCCTCTCCTTCCTAACGCTCCATCGAGCCATGAAAGAGTAACCCGCTGAATACCATAAATGGTCAGACATCCCATACATATATAACAATATATTCTATGCAGATAAGGAAAGTAGTAAAAGGCAGTGCATAACTACTACCCTTAATCCCCCTCACCGCAACCCATTCCCCACGGCATCCTAGCCTCATGGCCTCCTTACTCGCCCTCAACAGAGCCAATTATCAAAGTACCTTAGGCCATGCCCATCCTGACAACTCACGTTGCCTCAAACTGACGACCGAGTCTCCCAATCCTGACAGTTACACTGCCACACCCATAGTACCTGCCTACTCTCATAAGTGTCAGACCCGATTATCCTTCAGCATGAAATTCTACAAAATATAAAGCATGGCATACTCATTTACACAACTAGAAGTTCTATCAGGAATTTCACCAACTCACATTTTAAAGTATATAAAGAATGGAACTTGATTTTTCATTCACATGGAATTATCACTTCACAAAGAATATGTGCAATTATGAAATTGAAATACCCTAAAATGTGCCTATCAAAATCCAAGAAACCAAGCCTTTCCATACCGGGCCAAGGTCCAATTCTCCCTTACCACACCAGGTCAAGGGTCGCATATCAAAATCAACAACATCACACATCAAGTGAGCCACTGAGGTGGAAATCATATAAACTGTAATTTGAGAAAAAGCAAATAGAAGTTCACACCCATGGAAACTTGGTCCTTCCCTCATACCTGGGGCTACAGGCACCCAAGAACAAGCTAGAACCCCAGTTCCAGTTACAACAACTTATCTCTAGTATACCATATCCCAAATAGTAAAACCAGCAGAAAGAAAGAGAAGCCTCAAACTCATTAGTAGCCAGTAAAATGCTGGTACTAAATCCCTGTCAAGAACTCCTTTGATACCACTTTGTAACATCCCAGACCCGGACAGCCACCCGAACAGTGTCGAATGGGTCGGGTGTTACTACCTTAGGCGCACCTCCCCGAACGCCAAAGGCTGCCGACTAGTAGCAAGGGTCTGTTAGGTATAGTGGGGAGGCTATACCCTCTCAAAGGATCATAATAAGGGTACTATTCCGAGAATAATAATAATTATGCAGTGGAAAGAAAGACTCAGTAGACTCAAAACAGACCCGTAGAGTGGAAGCATAATCAATATAGATAAAAAGCGGAAGCAGTAAATGAAACAAAAACAGTGGAAATAAACACAACATCATGCTAAGAACTTGTAACTACAAATGAACAGTAAAACATGCATCCAGAGTAGGTCATACACACCTGAATATAAAAAGGGCGCCAATGGCTAACCAACAGTAGCTACAATAAGCATTCCAATACAGAAAGTAAACAAAACAAAGAATCCCAACAAGGCATGACCTCAAGTTCCATACCATCTCCATGCAATAACTAACACAGCCCAGCTCCTAAATTTGGTCTCTTTCTTGCACGTAAATCCATAAAGTCTACATGCATCCCGAAGGGCCCGTGTAGGGTGTGAGACAAATCTCAGTAGGATACCACCCAACGTTGCGTACCAAATATATATGTTTAAGCAGTCATGCATTTACAAGGAAAGCAGTAAATAGTATTATGCACAATTAAACACAACCTCCACTGGTTCTCAACAGCCACCAGGAAGCGTCACCTGCTTCGGCCAACGCCGGAATCTCTATCGTGTAACCTGGCACCACGTGCCACCTGGAACCTCATGTCTCAAGTACCGACATCCTGAAGGCACTCCCAAGAATAGTAACCCAGCACCATGTGCCTCCTAAAACCTTGTGTATCAAGTACCGACGTCCCGAAGGCACGCCCAAAACTAGTAACCTGGAACCATGTGCCTCCTGACACCTCGTGTCTCAAGTACCGACATCCTGAAGGCACGCCCAAAAATAGTAACCCAGCAACATGTGCCTCCTGACACCTCGTGTCTCAAGTACCGACATCCCAAAGGCACGCCCAAGAATAGTAACCCGGTACCATATGCCTCCTGACACCTCGTGTCTCAAGTACCGATGTTTCGAAGGCACGCCCATTTCTTGAAGGATCCTCACCTCCCACATGGCTTTCTACGGCAAGCACCCCCAACCAAAATACCTAACTGCAACTACGGGGGCCTCTACCCACACGAGTGGTCAAAACCACCTCATCACGGAGTATCTCTGTGCGCACACTAATCAAAGTCCTGGTGAGCGGTAATCACCCAAAATAGTCCTAATCCACCAGAACATTTGACACCTCGTGTCCCTGCGACCATTTCGCTCAAGTCCGATGGCCTCTCTATCCAAGTAACTCGGGCCATTCCCAACTTGACAGTTACACTGCCTCAATCCGATGTCCATGACGCCCAATCCCGTAGTAAAAACCACCCAATGTAACCCGAGAAAAGCCCCAACCTGTGATCATCATCACTCAAGCATAACCGAGCCAATCCCAACACAACCCAAAGGGTCCAGCAGATGCAATTCAGCAATCACATATATAACATATGTAAATAGAAAACATAACCAGGCAAAACAACTAAACAGTTGAATTTCACTATGCAGGGTGATGTCCCATACCAGCACTGAGGTATTAAATGCCTCTAACAATTATAACAAGATTTAATAAATTAAACTAAGCAGTTTAACACCTTAATAATTTAATAAAACCATTTTGGTGTTCCCCGACCAAAATGCCCCGATGAGCAACGGCCCCTCACCCGACCCTGCTCACGCAACCTAGTAACCGGGAATACCCAAGAGCATCCCAGAGGTCCCATAAGCATTACAATATGAACAAAGCAGATAAAATAGGTCCCACTCAAAATACCTGAAAATGCACCAAAGGCCGCATTACCCGAACAACCACGAAAACACAAAATAAGGTATGCACCACCTACCTGAGACTCACACGATGCTACTCCTCCGGTAACACCCGCCAATTCGGTCTACAATGCAGTAAATCTACAAAATATTCAAAACCACTCAAAGGTCTATAACTCGTTCTGGAATTAAAATCAAACAAAACCGACAAAGAGGAATCGAGACCTTACCGAGGGGGTTCCAACGCACTAATCAGAGATCGAAACGGGTCTCGGACGGATGATCGGGAGGGGAAGAGAGGTTCGGTCGGCCTGGTTCGCGTATCCGGACAGAGGATGGTGTGTTCTGCCTCAAAACGAGGATACTACCCTTTTAGCACAAAAAAAAGAAAGTACACAACGTGTACTTTGGGACTACACGCCGTGTATGGTTCATTTAACTATTCATAAGACGGAAAGATTCCGCCGACTTACTTTCCGTACCTGCCAACATGAGTACATGGCGTGTACCTCTGGGTACACTGTGTGTACCAGGATCCTCTTCTATTCCTCGCTGACATACTCACACGCCATGTATATCCCTCACACACGGCTAGACTACACGGCGTGTCCCAGGGGAACACGGCGTGTCCTCGGTTCTACCCAGCCAACAGGCCTACACGCCATGTATGGCTTCACACGGTCGGGGGCATACACGGTGTGTTAAAAACTACATTTCATGTAGTAATAAAATTCTACATGGTCATTGCACGGCATGTACTCGGCGAGCACACGGCCGGTCACTCACCTACACATACACGGCGTGTACTTAAAGTACACAGGGTGTAGTCTGGAAATTTCCAGAACATCCCATTAAATCCAGTTTCCTCAGAAACCTGTCAAAAACAAATTCAAACTGGGTCGGGATTTTGACCCATTCTGAAAATCCGGGTTCTTACAAAACCCAAATGAACAACTCTTCATCTCCCCCATACACCAGGAACATATCTTTAGTTATTATTAGATACTTATGGATATCATTAACAGTATACCAGTGTTTTGTTCTGTGATATTCTTGATATCTGACTACCATGCTTAGTGCATAGGCAATATCAAGTCAATTACAGAACATGAACTTCATTTTTGATCCAATTTCTGATGTTTATGGGATCCTACTCATTATATCATTCTCATGTTGTGTATGAGGACACATTTTCATAGAAACATGTAAACCATGTGACCCTAGAACTAATCCCCTATTGGATTGTTACATACTAAATCTCTTTAGTATCTCATCAACATATGTACTTTGACTTTGTCCAAGAAAACTCTTAGATATATCACAAATTATCTTGGTCCCAAGAATATATGTTGCTTCACCTAATTCCTTCATGGACAATAACTTGTTTAACTTGTCCTTGTTAGACTGTACAAATGGTATTTCATTTCTAATATGTAATATTTCATCAATAAATACTACTAGGATAATGACCACATTGACACTAAAACTCTTATAAACACAAGTCTCTAATTCATTCTTACTGAAACCAAATTATTTTATGGATTCATCAAATCAAATGTTCTATGACCTAAATTATTGATTTATTCCATAAAATGATATCAAAAACTTGAAAATCCTTTTGGAATCACATAGATCAACAAACCCTTATGTTTCTATCATATAGATATCTTCCTACAGATTCCCATTATGAAATGCAGTTTAGACAAATGTCTTCCAAATCTCATAGCCATGGTAGGATTCTATAGCAAGTATAATTCTAATGGAATTAAAAATAGTAACTGGAAAAAATATTTCATTGTTGTCTATTCATTAATGTTGTTTAAACCCTTTAGCTACTAGACTTGATTTATAGGTATTTACAATAACTTCCATGTCTAGTTTCTTCTTGAATATCTATTTTCACCCAATGAGCTTTATATCATCCAACTTATCGACCATAACCAAAAATTTGTTCTGATACATGTAATCTATTTTAGAATTCATGTCTTATTGACATATTGTATATTCTAATATCAATACTACCTCCTTGTAGGATACAGGTTTATCATTAACAATGAATAATAAATCCCCATTTTAAGTGAGTAGAAAACCATATCATTATGGTCCTCTTAACTATCTTATGATATAATGAAGTACTTATCTTTCAGTAACTGCTTCTTCTATGTGGACCTGTGGGACCTGTTCTTTCTCCAACTCTTGTTTATCTTGATCATCATCTTTATCGAAGTCAATATTTCTCCCACTATCCTTTTCTAAGATGTTACCCCCCAATAAAGACTTATTTTCTAGGGAAAATCAATTTATTCTCTGAGGGGTTTTATAAGTAATATCACTTTATTTCCTTGGTATACCCAATAAATATACACAATGTTTTTTAATGTTTTAGTTTGTTTCTTGAGAAGGCCTTATGAAATGATTCATAGCACCATACACATGTTTGTGACAAAACATGATTCTTTCCACTACATAACTCAAAAGGAATTCCATTTTCCACTTGAGTGGAACTTGGTTTAATGTGTATGAATTTTTTAAATGTATATCCGAAAACGGGATATTAGAAGATCTACATGACTCATTATCGACAATAAATTTTCTAATAAGGTATACTTTTACCTTTCACTAACACTATTCCACTGTGGTGTATAAGGTGGAGTGAGCTGAGATAGAATATCAAACTCCTGTAAAAGGTCGATGAACTCTTCATTATAATATTCATCGCCTCAATCTAATCTATGATTATTTATATTTTTTCCAATTTTATTCTCTACTTTAGTCATTAATTCTATAAATTTCTCAAATTAATCATACTTATACCTCACTAAGTAGATATATCTATATCTACTCAAGTCATCAATAAAAGTTATAATGTAATAATATCCACCTATATCTTATACTATAAACATTCCACACACATTACTATGCACAAATCCTAGAAGATCTATGTCCCTTTAACCTTGTCCACCAAATGGTGGTTTGGTCATTTTTCCTTGTAAACAAGCATAACATCTAACATGTGGTTTTATCTCAGAAGAGTCGAAATAACCATCTTGATATATCTTTTTCAAATGCTTCTTATTTTCATGACCAAGACACTGATACTAAAGTTTGGTGTTATATGAGTCTTGTGAACATGATTCATTATCAATTTTCAACTCATTGTTTTAGTAATTTCATACATAAAGATATATATTTAAATGTGTCATACAATAACATATGTTTTCCTTATAAAATAAAAAACTTTTATTTCAAAACATTTAAATAAACCCATCAATATTTAGGTATGATATGTAAATTATTTTCTTGGTAACCATAGGTACATAATTAAAATATTTTAAAAAAACATTATTCTTATTGGCAATAAAAGGTGGTAGTAACCAATGGTCAGTACAGTCAGCCTCACACCATTAGTGTCTCTTAGATCCACCTCTTCTCTAAAAATCTCTTAGAATCTAATTGGTTTCTACATTTTGATATATATATATAAGCCCCAAAATCTATATCTAACACCCAATGTGTAGATATGAAAATATTACACTTGATAACAAACACACCTTTATCTTCCCCATGATTCTAGGTGCAGTTCCTCTAACAATGGTTTGGAATGATATATGAAGAATATACCCCTCCTTTTCCTTCCCCTACCTACGGATCTTTTTCTTCTTGGAATGTCAGTACTCAAGAGATTTAGACTGTTTAAAATTATTTGGGTCCTTTTCCTAATTCTTTATTTTCTTATTCACCATAAGGATAGTGGGTTTATCATGACCCCTATCCTTATTCACTTTGAAAATCATGGTAATATGTTACAAAAGAAACTTCTCATTGAGTGATACTCTATAAGCTTAGTTTTAAGCAAAGAATAACAGATCTCATACCTTTATTGTCTCACATTCTCTTTATAGGGACCCCGAAGGTGATACATCATGTTATAGGCATCCATATCCTCATGTTACATCAATAGATCATTGGACATGGATGGTAGTATGAAACATTGAAAATATATTGTATCATTCATGTTTTTCACATTAAGAGATAGCTCTTCATCACTTACCTCATTACTAAGAACTTTAAGAAAATGTTCTTCTATCACATATACTTTCCATTCATTGTGAATGATGAAAGGTATGTGCCTTTTTCAAACATAGAATTTTTTTTTGGGGATAAGGTTTTCCTTTTAATGTATGGATCACAATTATATATTTTATGTAATTTTATTTTTTGTTTCTAAAAATAATCTGAACATAGATTTTAGTAAATTATCTGATATAATTTAGACAAATAAATTAATATTATATTTTTTCATCTCCCACTATTTTATCAAAACCCAATATCCTTCACTCTTATCTTGAAAATATCATATTTCATGGACATACTAGTGGAAAGGATCCATATAATCCTTCTCATTACCCCATATTTTCTTGGTTAAGAAAGTTAAATGGTTTCAGGTAGGCATTCTAATTTCCGACTGCATTAACTCATAGTTCCTTGATATGCTAAGCGGTTTCCCCAATCCTAAAATTCCTAATTTTATATCCTCAACCTTAGAATCTCAGTTACAAAAAAGTCGTTATTTGGTAGACAACCCCATATTTGAACTATCTTAAGTCAACTAAAAATTCAATTATGAATTCCCCAATAATTGAAATCACCCCAACTTTTTCTTGTCAAGCACTTTGAACTATGGTTCGATTTTAACTGAAGTAGTGGAAGTATATACCGACATAATATATATAATTGAGTGATTTTATGTTTTTTTTACATAAATTCATAATTATTATCATTATTGAATGTTGTTTAATATTAATCAGATTTATTTAAGTGATTAACCATATCTTAGATAATATTTATGCATAAGAAATTTTATTTTATTTCAATCTTTCATGATTATTAATTTCATTAAATTATTTGATTATAAAAAACATAAAAAATGAAGTAGCCATAAAAATTGAAGTAAATAATATAATAAAGAGTTATTATCATGATATTAAACTAATGGTTAGTTTATCTAGTGGTTGATAAACTAAATTTTTACCTAGGGGGAAATACCTTGAACTGATTTGGATTCAGGTTGCAGCATTCCACCTATCCAGCTATGTATCTCCTAGGATTAGTTTTGCCTTGGATAGATCCATCCATTACATATTCCTTTTACTCACACACAGATTAGGGGAAAGGGGTTTTACAAAAAAGAAACCATGGGCACACATTCCCTGCATAACAAGAGGAGAGAAGGAACAAATTCTAATAATGTAATTTAATAATAAATTAAATGAAACCAATCACATAAAATGTTTGTGTCTAGATCAAGACATACAAATTACTGAAATGAACTATAAATTTAATAAAAACTATAATTAGACTCTTAATAATTCTTATTTAAGATAAATCATGCTCTAATCAATTCATTACTATTTTTAAATAATCATTTATTTTATCTTAATTGTTATCCAAATTTCCTTGAGATTCTCATAAATTATAATTTTGAAAAAAGTAAATAAATTCCATTAAAATTAACTATGTAAATAAATGTACCTTGGAGGAAACATGGGGAATACTCGTTCAAATCTACCCAAATTTTACTATATTCATATATATTTTTACATTTTCTCACATATGGAATACACGACGTATCATGTACTTTCATGACATGTACAATTACATGAATTAATTGATTTTTTGTTATGTGTTTTTCTTCAATGAATGAAAATTAACAATTGTAATAAAAATAATACATGATATGCATAAATGAACATTAAGTAGATATTAATTAAACATTTATATGTATATATATTAAAACCCATCTCATGATGTGTCCTATCATGTTAATGACAACATGAAAAAACATATCTCAATGTTTACATAATATAATAAATAAATTTTAAATATGTGTAATTTGGTATAAGTAAAAGACATGTACAGGTGAGATACATGACCTGTACATCTCTCAACATCTATCCAAAGTACGGGCCTATGGACTCAGTGTATAAATCATACCTTGAAAATTGGAGTACACGACATGTCTAATGGGATACACACTATGCGATCTCTGAATTAAATAGTCATTAGTTAGGTAGGATGTGTATTAAAATAAATAGTCTATCTTTGACTCAAATGGATTGCACGCCGTGTAAGTGTGTGACATGAAGTGTCATCCATCTTAACATGCACCAATGTGTCCCAGTTAACACACAATACAAGAATTAACTATACCACATCTAATCAATGCACAAAGTTTGAGTAATTTTTGAATTAACTCATGGTGCATTGAACAAAATTATATGGTGTGTAACTCCAGTTACATGTTCTATACTTCTATATTTTCCATCTAAAATCCTTTGAACATCCAGATGAGTTCCTCGATTCTATTTTAATCATAAAATTAATCATTTTGATTCAATGTATGTGAAATGAAGGAGGAAGAAGAAGATCTCCCAATTCAGATTAAATGAATGATTAAACCTGAATTGAAAAAGTAAATCACTAATGAAAAAATCATAAATAATCTTTAAATATTTATAAATAATTTTGTGACAACTTTGATACCACTTATAGGTTCTATGCTTGGCGGAAGCGTGCGATTGGAGGTGCCCAACTTTCTTTTTTTTCATGATCAATGATTAATATGAGATTTTACACAATGTTGAACGTCATGATCAACATAATTAATTAAAATAATCAGAGAATATAATTCATGATGGAACCAGAGGGAGGATCATCACATATTATTTAAAATAAATTTAATTAAGTAAATGATTACCTTTTTCAGGTTTCTTTTTTATTGACGAATCTGTTGATAGATGTGTGGTGCCCCATCGTTACATTATAGTAATCATGTGTAAATTCCCTATAGTGTTGATCCACGTGTGTTCTGAGAATATCCAGATGATTCCAAATGATTCTACAGGTGCTGGCATAATATATCCATCAACATGCATTATTCTCTTTTAATCACTTTAGGAACTACTTCCAAAGCATTATCCATGATTTGGTGGAGGAAGATTTCTCTCCTTTATTGGGAGAATTTTCAGAGAAGGTAGCTCTCTATGGCTTGATAGAATTCTCCAAATTCATTGCGCACAATTAAAAAAATGAATTGGATCTCTATAGAAATTAACACAACTGGGTTTTTATATCAATAAGGTTAAAATAAAATAATCTCACAAGGGGGATTAATTATTTATTTTATCATAGAAAACCCCATGTTAAATAATAATAATAATATTTCTCGACATGTGCTTAACATGAAAATTAAATTAAATTTTATTTAATCCAATATTATTTTTTATTTTTTATTTCACACCAGACCATTTAAACTAAGTCCTAAATTGCTCCAAAATAAATATGAAGACTTGAATAATGATGATTTATTAATTAAATAAATATCACTACATTATTCACCAATAAATAAATAGAGATTCTATTATCTAGGTAGAAAATAAATATTGATTAAATATGCTACTCACATTGTATTCTCTCGAATAACTAGAAAAGGAATAAATGCGATCAGACACACATGAATAATTATTAACCCATGTTAGGTAATAATATCTATCCAACATGTAAATTAATACATAATAATATATTATTTAACTAATATTTGGGATACACTTAGTGTGTGACCCTCTAGGACTCTTTCTTGGTGGCATTAGGTGAAGAATCAAAAAGTACAAGGTTATCATCCATCAACATACCTAGGCCCTCTTATAGAAAGAAGTTAATTTTGTAATGACATGTTACCTCCCATGTATGCTTACTATGTAATATAATCCATTTACCTTGATATCTTTAATCAAGAAGGTTGAATGTCGATGCTATCCAACAAAGTGTTTGGTATCTCTTTAATTAATTTCATGGAAGATGAACTATCCTATAGAACACAATGGATATGGATGTATTTAGGATATTTCATTTACATCTAAGGGTATGAGATATCAACTTCTGTTAAAATGGAAGGGAAAATCCTTTATCTTATTATTCAATATTACTTGTGACACACCCAATGTATCTTACCTCTCTATAAACATATTTAATCATGATTTTCATCATTACATCAATGTACATGACTCATGATATTAATAAATATTAATCTAAATGTATAAGTATCGATGAAATCATTAGCATATATGAATATGAAATGACACATAGAAATGTGAATTTTTATTGGAGGTTCTCATTCTCAAAATATCCTTCTACAAATTACCTAGGGAATACACTATGAAAAGTTTCCTCAATGTCCTATGAGTCTCTATCCTAGATAGCCCATATCATTTGTGTCCCTCAAATGATATAATCTGAAAATATAACATATATTCAAGAATAGTGTCATAACACTTTTAGGTTCTCATCATAGTAGGAAAATGCTATGACCTTTTAGTGCGACAACTACTATTAGGACATTATCACATACGATGTTATAAAGAAGAATAATCATAATTTCATGATGAGTTTATTAATATTCAAAACCATGAATACAAGTTATCATAAACTGTATAGATGTTGTTTCTAGGGAACCAACTCCAATAGTAAAGGGGGAGTTATGTATGACTATCTTGTGACATTCACCTTTAGATAATGAGGTTTACTAATTATTTAATTTAATAATTATTATTTGAATTAAAAACTGATGCAAAATTAAATTTTGTTTACTTTTTGAGTATTGAAAATCATTAAAAAAATATCATTTTAAACTTCATTAAAAAATATTGAAATTTATTTGAATATTTCATTCCATGTATCAATTTATTTCCTAAATTGAGTTTTAAATTTAATGTTATACTTTTTTTGAAGTTTATTCCCAAATGATCTTTATTCTATGATTTTTTATTATCATATTTGAAGGGTTGGTATTAATTTCCAATTTTTAAAAATATGACATCTTGGAATTTGATATTATATTTCACTTTGGGATCATGAAATTCAACCTTATTTATTATTTTAATTCTAAAAAATTAATTTTTATTTTGGATATAACTTTCTGAAATAAAAATTTATAATATCTCATTAATTATTTTTTCATATCTAAAACCCCTTACTTAGGAACATTTTTATTTTATTAAGTGTTAATTAAAAATGGATTTAATATAATTATTTTCATTGGACATTAGAAATCGTGCGTATTTTACTTTCTTTTTAAACATACCATCTTGATATTTCCTGTAGTATTATTTAATCTCAACATTGAGATTTGTTTATGTATGATTTACTTCCAAAATTATTCTTTTTTAGTATGATTTACTATCAACCTAGAACCTTATTTATGTGAACTTTATTTTCCCTCTTGATCTTGAATGTTATATAATTAATATTTTTATGTATATCATGATTTTTTTCCTTTTTAAAAATATAATATTTTAATTATTTTCCTCACATAAAAAATTTTCCACCTTGAGCTTTATATAATTATATTATCCATCTTAAATCATGAACTCGTTAATATTTATATGATTATTTTTTTCAAATTGAGTTAATTATTTAAATCATGCATTCCATTGAAATGATAAAATCATTGATCTTGCTTTATCTTTTGAAATTAATGATCCCTTTAATTAATTTATTTTTTTAAATCCTGAAATCAATGATTAATTTTTGTCATTTATTTAAATTATTAAGTAATTTATCTATTTAATTTAATATATATGGGTTAATTTTGTTAATTTAACTCTTGATATATATGTTTTTGGTGCCCCCTTATATTTTTAAACTTATGGATCATTTGAGGGGGTTCCAGATCTTTTTATAAACCTAAAATGTTACTAAAGAGGGTCATCTTGTTTATGTTTTATAATCTAGTAGTTTTTAAAATTTAATCTCATAATTTTGACTTCTAAATCACATGAGTGTGTAGTTTTTTTTGTTCTTAATATCTATTTTCAACACTGAAATATTTTTATTGGTTTATTTTTTATAAATTATTTTATGGTATTGTTTTTTTTTGTGGTTTTAAATCTATATTAAGGTGGAGACAAATCTATTTAATATCTAAATCGATTCTAATGAATAAACTTCATTTATAATTTTTTAGTATGATAATATTTGAAGTTATGTTTTATTTTAAAACATAATAATGTGATTAGTCAATCCCGAATTTTATGGAACGATTTTCAATTTTTGATCATGTAGAATGTGACTTATTTAATTCACTAAATACTTTTTAGAAAGATGAATGTTTTTCCATACTTCAAATTCATATTCAGTTTTGGAATCCCTTGAAATTATCATTTAATTTTGTATCTATGTTACTTGATTTCTCTTTACCATGAGTATTATGATTAATAAAATTGGGGTAGAAGGTTCTGAAATTAAAAGGTATAGTTTCACCAAGGCATTTTTTTATATTTTCAAATGGTTTCATATATTGTTAAAATAATTTCAATAATTCTTATAGTTATGTTTCTATAATATAAAATGGGGAGATTATTTTGACATCAAATTAACCTTTTCATATTGTCATTAAATCATTAAATTATTTTTGTAATTGGTTGGTTTTTTAGATCATTTTATTCTCAAACTGTAAAAGATAAATTATTTTGATTTTGTAGTTTTTTATAATCACAAAGGGGAGAATTTGTGAAGATTAATTATTGATGAAATAATTTTTAAAATCATTAATTAATTAAAATTATAAATGTATATATTAAATTATTTTTAATGTTTAAGATTAATTTAATTATAATATATTGAAATTATTTTTACTCATATTCATATGAATTCTATTATGTTTATGTTGTTTTAATAATTACATAAGTGTTTTTGATCATCAAAAGGGTGAAGAATGTTGTACACCTTGTTATGTTTGGTGGATTTAAAGACCACAGAAATATAAATGTGTTTTTAACATTTTTTACTTGAATAATTTTAGTATTTTTATTTTGGAAAATTTTTAATAGTGGTACATTTCAAAAGATAGGGTACAAAATTATCATGAAAGATAGTTTTAGAGCCTTCCACCAGTAGGAGGTAGTGGATATCTGGTAGACCACACCCGATAGATGGTGAGGAACAACTGATAGATAATGGAACCTAGATATAAGAATTTTTTTATTTAGAATCCACAAATGAGCTGATGGGAGATGAACCAAACCTCGGTTCTTTATAGGTTCCACCAGCAACTCGGTGATACTATTCGACTATCCCATGAAACCTAGAAAGAGAAAATATTAGTTGTTTAGAGTGGTCTCCTCGAGTCTTTCTTTCCCTCTAATATCTCAATTTTACCACCAAGGCCTTTGAACCCTCCTAAAACCCCTAATGGATGTAAATATATCATTTGGGTGGTTTTAAAGAGAATTTTAACTTGTGAAAATATTATGATTCCCTTTTTAATTCAATAGATCTCTCTTGTGATTTTTTTATATTCATGATCTTTTCTACATCTTTCAGTTCCTTTATCTCTTATATTTCTTCTCTTAATAATTGTAAAGAGAGTGTGTACTATGTGATTCAAAGGTATTTTACAAAATAAATAATCTTATTTGTTTTCCTTTTGGTTCTTAAAGAATGGGGATATTGGGTTTACTTTTATATACCTTAAAGAAAGGGGATTGATTTATCACAGCATTTAGGTAGTGGGATAGGTGAACACTTCATTTAAAGTGATGTATGTTAGTTTATTATTTGGTACTTAATGAATGTTATTTATATTTTCAATAAGTTTCTTAGATATTGTTAAACCCAAGGGATTAGTAATCCTATAAATGGAATGGGGTAGAGATTTAGTCACCTTTCATGGGTGATTTCCAAACAACATTATCAATCTCTATTATCTTTTAATTTATATTTTCACTACACTTATCTTATAATTTATTTTATTTCTTTATTTTATTAATTACATTTATGTTAGTTTTAATCCCAAAAATGTTTTTAAATGAAATGTACCCCCACTTTCTATTTCAACTCCCATCAACAAAATGAGCACCCAAGTAAGTGGAGAGAAAACCATCCCTAGATGAGGTGAACTTTTTCTACTCTACGAACTAATTTTAAGAATATTTATTTCTCAATATTTAATGGTATGATAAATCAAGAGTATAATATCACATACTTCACATGTAGATGTGGTCCATGATAAGAAAACTAGAGAAAGAGGGAGTATAAAATCTCACATGTTTCATACAAACCCTGGAAGGGCCATCATTTTTTCAGTACACCAAAATACTAGAATAGTATTTTTCCAACTTGGAATATTTCCATTATATTTTTCTATATCTATTAATCCCAATGTTCATAAAGATGATATTATATAATCTTTAAAATTGAAAACAATTTGATAACTAGATATTTTAAGAGTTCATATTTAGGGAGAAAATTTCAACATATTCATTAAATATATAGCTTCCCCAATAGTAGTTGATGAAGATATCTATTTAAAATATATGAAATGATTTATAAACACTATTTATTCCTTTTAATTTCCATTTTTATTGAGATTTTATTATCATATCACATCAATTGGTGGATTTTATTCAACATTCCAAGTCCATATATTAATTTATGCCATTTGTATAATGTAAAAATCATAGAATAGTGAAGATTATTGATGTCATGATAAAACCAGACACATTTCTAGGTCCAACTACTTCAACCTCTTAATGTCATGTAATACCTCATATGAAATATAATTTTAGGAAACCATGTGATTTTTAGGATGCAGTGATGTAAAAGATATTCAGAACATCCGGGATTGAATTAATAAGATTTACTCCTTCTAAAAAATAGTATTTTAGATTTTTAAACACATCCCAATATAAGAACATGGTTATAATAACATATATTATGAGGAATAATGAAGTAAATATGAATGAAAATTCTTATTATTTTCCCTTCAACTAGATGTTGGGGAATAACATTTGATATTTCTTTATCTCTAAGGATAGAATTTTATGATGATTGAATCCAGTGATTCAACTTTGATAAACCCTTGATGTATGTTTCTTGAATCTTTAACATTCTACAAAAAGATAATTAATAGTGTCAAATGGTCCCAGATAGGCATATATAAAAATTTAATTAATCTATGACAAAAACATTATATAGTGTGGAACATGAAATACTCAATGATCAACTGAATCAACTAGTGGTGACCCAAATTCCCTTTCTGATATCAGAGGTGGTATCTTCATTATCATAAATTTATAAAACAAATTGTAATAATCACTAGTGAAATAATACAAAGGATTATGAGACATTATAAATACCCAATACTTCCCATACTCTACTATATTTCTTACCCCCGTCACATGGGGGATGTAAACCACCCCACCAAATAGAACCTTTATATAAAAATGAGTCATAATATGTATTGGTCAATGTAATAAACTTTATAGACCCCTTTTATAATGAATAAGACTCATATGAACTTCAATTGACCATAAATAATCATGGAAGAGGCTGTATAGGTCTAGAAAGATAAACTAAAGGGAGGAATTGATGGTCTTGGATCATTTTCACTAAAGATAAATTTATAGACAAAACCTGGAGATAGGATCTCTGATAATATCAACAAGAACATTGATCCAATCCAAAATCATCCTAATCTTGTTTAGACTCAATTATGTTAGAATACTAGGTAGTATACATAAAATTCTCTGATCAACATCTAAACATAATGATATTGGTCCCTAAGAATCAAACCATAGAGAAACCTCATGGAGGTAATCATAGGACATTGGTATCTAATTTTAACATTTTTAATCCACTAACTATCATCACATCCAATACCTCAATATTATATTCCATTCATCTTTCAACATAACTCAATGATGACTTAATTTATCCTCTCTCATGTACTTAATATTTTGATATTTATATTACTTTAGTAGAGAAATATCACATAGAAACCAGATCTAATTAATACCACAATATCATTTATTTCATATAACAAGAGAAGAAATATTCCATATATGGGCACATTAATCCTTTTTTTATATCTAGAAATATCATTGATATTTAAATCTATAAATATTTAATCAGCAATGTTTTTGTAATCAACCTCATCCTAATCTAGATAATATGATGTCTAGGTTGTAGTGAGAATTAATTGCCCCTATAATCCTAAAAAGTTAGTCATATGATAACAGTGAACATATTACCCTTAAAAGATTCAAGTTTTGGACTCTTTTTGAAGATCTCATTTTTGACATTGAATTCATGGTCATCTAATAAGACACAAATTGAAATGTCTTTCTATGACGATTTTGGATCTATATAAATGTGGAAGTGCCCTTGATAAATGATAAATTCCTAAGATACATTATTAATGTAAATATCTGGTTAATTTATATTGATATATTCCCATTTTATTCAAGTGAATCTGAATATAAAGATGTTAGATAATGAAAAGGGAGGTGAAGTGGCTGATAAAAAATAAATTTATACTGATAGTTATCCATAACTACCTAGAAAATTATATTTTAAATATATAGATACAACATGGTGAAGATTTAATGTTTCTTGTCAACTAAATTGATGGATAAACTCTATATTTAAGATATTTCAACCCGATTAATTTCATCTCTTATCATGTTCAATTAAATTATACTATTAAGCAACCACAATCTATAGAGTAAAAGATCACCACATAGTCAATGTGTATCAATCATTCCCATGAGTTTCTTTATCCAAGTGTATGTATAAATTATATTCAAATGAAATATCTAAAGATCTTAGATTGAGTAAACATGAACCCTAGAAATAGATAACAATTTTTAGGTCCATTTTCTTCCACTATAAATGTGTTTGGTGTGTAAGACGAATATGTCAATTGGAATAAATTATTAAATCCTAAAAGAATCATAAATGTAATTATATCATCTCTTGGGTCATGGAGTGGTGTTACATCTCCTTCTCTTGATAATGATAATGAAAGGGGAGGAGTAAATAAAAGTTTATCTTTTGGTATCTGAGGAAGGAATATCGACTACAGCTGATGAACATAGATAAGTGAATCTTGGTACATAGGATGATATTTTTAATTTGATAATAAATTCAACCATGAATACTAAATAATATAAAAATAAATTACCTTAATTATGATACACCAATATTTATTTTCATTAAAGTATATAGTAATGGATAGGATAGATCCATGGGTGGATACCCATCATTGAGGTCTAACTAACGACTACCATGGATATAAATAGGTCTCAAGAAGAATTTATTCGACCCATTCTTCTTTTGTAGAATATTAAATTTATAATATAATTAAATCCATTGTCATATTGAAATTTAAATAGCTTTATTTGATCATAATCATTTTCCCTATCAAAAAAATGACTAGGATAATATAGGCTTTCATTAACTTCATGGATATTAACCATCTATATACAAAGGATGATTTCTTAATCCTAATAACATAATAATTTATTGATTAAATAACTTCATATTAAGAAATCATATTTATGGATGGTTATTATGGATATAACTAGATCCAAATTTTTCTCGAGGATAAGGAGGCCAATACCTTCAGAGAACACCAAGGTGTATGTTTTTACTAAGTGATTCCCCTAATCTTGAAGAAATGTTTCACAACACACCAATGTTTCATGCACCATATATTGATATACTTTCTAGGAAAAAATATAGATTTATATTCAAATAATTTAGTGGTCAAATATCAATAATGATATGATAATATCACTAATCTTGAAGAAATATTCAATAGAATTCAAAAGCAAAGATCGAATATTAATCCTCTAAAATGTTATTTTGATGTAACATTAGGTAAATTCATCATCCTTGTGGTGATACATCATGACAACAATGTTTACCTGAAAAGACCATGTAAATACTCATTATAAATCATCTTAATAACCATAATAACTTAATAATAATTTAGGGAGATATTTCATATATGATAATTATTATAGATAATATCTTTGGTAAGCGTTTTCCCTACAAAACGTTGATGGATAAAGGGTGAACCTATCATATGGGTTAATATTTTACAAAAAACCTTCAATGATATCAAGAAGTAGCTTCTTCATGAACTAGTCTTGATGTTTCCCAAGAATTGGAAACCTCTAATCATATATGAGGAAACATTAGAATGATCTGTAAGAGATCCCTTTCTTAGAATAATTACACGATCAAGTATAATAATACCTATTATCTTAGTAGGATAACGTTGAGTATTGAGATCTCATATTCTAATATCAAGATGAACTAACTTGTTTTGAATTTCATAGAAAAAAATATGACATAGTATCTATTGCACCAAGGGCTCCACATGGTCTATCTTATTAATCCAATCAAGAAAAACATTAGTCATAAAATGATAACATGATTTTTACCATAGTGTTATGTTATTTTTCATCAATTTTACATATATTTTGTCTCTCAAAAAATCATTAAAGGGAAAGCATTAGTGGTTTTCAACTCAGTGGATCCTATCCCAATAAATTCACCATTAAATATAGAACTCCCTATTAAAGAGGTCTTATCCATCGATCAATCCTTTAAATAATGGGTGCTTTAATTTTATATTTCCTCTAGGATCTCAATAGGGAGAGAGATGAAAAATACACATCTCAATAAGTTAAAATTGGGGATTTTATTTATCTCCAAAAAAATAATTTATTTCTTTATCCTTCATACAATCAGAGGTATATACAAACAATGAGACAAAATATCAAGCCCTCATTTCAAGAATGTAAAACTCCCTATAAATATCAGTGGATTGATTAAATATTAAGGATAACACATAGTTGGTAATCTATAAAAATAATGATGTTGACACCACCCCATTTCCAAAAGATCCATTAACCTATAGAACTAATTCCATGATTGGTTAAATGGAAAAAATAATGGAATACATTAAAAACAAGATTCTTTGATAGGAGAATGAAAAGAAAGACAATATATTACAATAAGTGTGGAATTTCATCCTTTATAAAGGATAAAATTCTTGGATGGTCCTATATATATACGTTTTTGATAGAGTACTCCTAATATATATCAAAGGGGGAGAGACCCTCACTGTTATGAAATAAATCAAAGTTGGCACCCATGGTTCTCACCAATAATGGACAAAGATATTCCATCAAATTAGAAGACATATATATTTTTTATGATCAATAAGGAATTAATTTATTGAATTACTTAAGAATCTACATTATTTTAAGATAAAATCCCCAAAAATTGTTACAAACTACCTAATAATATTTCCTATTTTCCTAATGGGTGATGGATATCATGGTTTCATACCCTCCATCCATTGATTTAATTTTTACATTTATTCAAACTTCAATCGATTTATTATCGACGTTTACTAAAACAATTCCCCTCAAGTAAGTCATAAAAAAATATATTATCGATTTTTTGAATTCCAATATCATTACAATATATGGTGTACCTCACATGATACTAATTGAAAAAGGAACCAATTTCTATTTTTGCAAATTGAAGTGGCTATATCATGAATAAAATATCTATTCTATCCACACATCCCACTATTTTATAGTGAAAACCATATTGATAAAGGTATTTAAAAAAAAATTATCTAATATCCTTAATAATATGACGGAAAAATAAAATATGTCCTTTATAGAAAAACTCTTTCATGTGTTGTGGTCATATCACACCAAAACTCATACCATTATTTTTTCTAACCTATATTCACTTGTGTTTAATATAATGTAAAATTTATCTAATCAAGTTCAAAAACTCTCGCTTCACATATCCATATATGATGAAATGTATAGAGGAAATATGTATTATATATATAATAATTAATTGAGTTACTTGATATTGAAAAGATACGCATACTACATAACCATGATGTCCTTCAAAATCAATTCATATTAGGATTCAATAATAAATTTCATCTCTATTAATCCATAAAAGGGTAATTGGTGTTGGATATGATAACCCATATAATACATTGGAAAAATTACAAAAAGATGAAAAAAAATTGGAAGGACCTTATACCACACACATGATCGACTATAAAATATATTACTCCACGATTACCATGGATAAAGAGTGCATCATGCCTGCCACTAATACATGGTTTATCAAGAATAACGTTTCATAATTTATTTTTGGGTTAAAATTGTTAAATGTGATTTTAAATAAGGTGTATCATATATTAAGATTCACCAGGATTATATGTGTTCACCACAAAAAAATTATTCCATGCACTTTTCCTCAAAATATATGATACCATTCTAACTCAAATGATAAAGATCGAGCATCAGTAGAAAAGTTTATCCATGATCGAAGAATATGTGAATGGGAGTTCAAAATCCAACATGACTAATTAGATACCAAGGGATGAAGATTCCTCAAAAAATCCCAGTATAGTGATGTTGTTGTGAGAACCGATTTCTAGGTATTATCCATGGATTATAAAAATTGAAGAAAAAAATGGTGTTGAATCCTAAAAACAAATTTTTAAGGGTCTTATGGGAAGTTTTTTTCCTCTGAAAACACTTACTATGGGGAAAAATAATTATTGGAATAATTAAATTTTATGATTTAATTTGACTCATTGTGAATTCAAAAAAAATGTTAAGAATCAAAAGGTATGGTCATTTGAATTTGGAATAAATTTTTTCCAAGTTTAAGAAAAGTCTCCAAGTTATTTTTTTCAAGGAAGTTCACCAAAATATTGACACCATGAATAATTAGATCATATCCTCATGATTTTCCTTTATATATAACCCAATGTGTCCTTATTTTAGACCTATTAGATCATTAATAGATGATTAGAGCTCCATTCAACCAATTCTACAAAATCCCTCCTAGGTAGTGTTTTTATGATTCAAACCTAAGTTAAATTACTAAATATAAGGTTAATTAATTCATTCAAATATATAAGATTTTCTAAAGACCACTTTACCCCTAATTATTTGAAGCTATGGAGAAGGACCCTTATTGGGGACCATACTAGGGAACACCTCATGAACCCAAGTCACACAACTAGGATCCCTTATTTGGACAAACTAGAGTGTGAACATATCTCTTATTTGAGAGAATAATGGTGTCTACCTATCCCTTATTTAGTAAAACTAGGGTATTCACCTAGACCTTTTTTAGGTGAACTAGTGTATATTCCTAACCCTTATTTTAGATAATTAGGGTACTCACTTAGACCTTTTTTGGGAAAGTTAAATCATTTACTTAACCCTTACTATAGAAAATTAAAATCCTCACCCCATCCCTTTTAAGGTCAAAACGTCCATAGTAAGCCTTTACAAAGGTCATGTGGCCCCTCTGCCTCTCTAAAGGGTGAACCAATTTATTCCTATCCCGCACAAGGGTACCATAAATATATTATTTTATGTCTTAGGGAACTAATTCACCTAGGTATCACATATATGAACCCCATTCACCTAGGTATCGCACATGGGAACTCATTTATACCATAAATTCTTTGAGTTGATATAATCCTCTTGGAATCCTAGTTTTTGGAAATGCCTTTATATCTCCATCAATGAATCATACATTCCATATATGGTCCTCATACTATGTTTAAGCCCTAACTCAATCCCTTGATTCACCTGGGTTACTGACTAGGTCAGGTGCCTACTCAAAAATCTAATGCATAATCCCCACACATATCTTTTTTTCACTCATTTTATGACATATGAATCCCACCATGGAAAATTCATGCGTACTATGCACTCAATACCATGTTTTTTACTCTATTGTAATGTGACTAATCTTCTATATCTTAATGGATGATCATTATATTATCATAATTGTAATGCTTCATAGGAGTTTACTTTTAGTCTTATCTTCATGACATTAAACTGAATAGTGAAAGTGATGTTAAAATGAATATACATGTGATGACATATGAATTTAAACTATGTAAACTGAACTATATGGGATTTGATTCCAATTAAATGAGATACAAATGATGATTCTATGCGGATCAGGCTCAACATCCTAAAATATACATTTTCTATTATGTGTCGACCATAAGATGGCCCACTAATTCTAATATAACTTGTTTTAAGATTCTCCTCTTGGTTTATCCATATTCCTTCAGTCATGATTCTCCACCTGGTCAACTCATGTAATCCTTGATTTTGGATTATGCTCTTATTTCCCAAAATACCTTGAGTTGAGATAATCCACTTAATTTCCCTATATTTGGGCCTCCTAAAAGGTGTATTCCGTAACCCAAGCTAGCTACCTCATATGTGAAGAGCATGATATATCATTATAGTGAAGAGTATAAGAATATTCAAAATTAATTGTTGAAGAACTAGAGATTCCTATATTGAGAAGCTAGAGATTATCAATACCTTTTCTTATTTAGTTACCAAAAAATAAGATGAGTTAAAAAGGTCCACTAATTAATTAGTCCCATACATCCAATTTCTATTAACCTTTCATATAATATTCAATTTCACATTGAATTAGAATTATTTGAGGTGTTCCTTGTCACATGAGCATAAAAGGAATTATGCATCCCATTAAGTGACACCAAACTACATCGGTTATGATTACCTTTATTGATATATGTCACAAACCTCTTCCGTGGTCCTGATACCATCTTTATACCACATATCACCTCAATGGACCGCAATAAACTCTAGAGTTCCCAAATGTGTTGATTTAAATGAAAGATATTTAATTAATCATAAATTGATGGAGAACCTATGATATATAATTTTTTTCACATTGATGTGTGGTTTTCATTTGATCATTGGAACATGGGTTAAAAATCTTATGTTGGGATTTGGGAAGGTTTAACAAAAAAAATTTAAATATATAAGGGAGTCACTAAGCCAGAAATAATCCCCCCTTAAAGGTGGGATGATCTAGAACTCCCATCATAGCAACCAACTCACATTCTAAAGTATCATTATCTACAAACCCAAGTGATAGTCTTCCATTGAAAAGATATTAAACAATAACATATATGTCAAACTATCACAAACATGGAAGGATTCTAAAGTTTCAATAATAAGTAAAAGGATAAGATATCCATGATATTGATATCATAACATATAAAAAAATTGAAGAATATATGGGGCATGATATGCCTCTTCTTATCATATCATATTACATCATATGCCTTATGATTATTTTATATGGGATGCTTCATTCATGAAAGTAGATTCCTACACGGTTTCACTGATTTAAAATACATAGATTGATTTATTATGGGAAGTAACACACAAATTCCTTGAGAAGGAACATGATTTATTTGATATGACAGATTTTCAATGATAAATGATTATAATTGGTGACGACTAAGCAATTTCATGATATAATATTTGTTATAGTAATTAGTTGTATATAAAAACCATCAACGCTCTCTCTCTATCTTTCTTCATGTTACACCATTCATATATTCGAAATTATGTATCTAGAATACCTTTGGTATATGAGAATCCTCAGGTTGTAAAATAATATCCAAGTATGGTGAATTACCTCAAGAGACATGAATCATTGTTTTCTACTTTAGTTATTATCATTAAACATACTCCATATAGATATAGGCTACTGCATCGGTTATACCGGTAAATTATTCTACAAATTTCTTTTCACATTTGATTACTTGATGGCAGATCAGTCATTATGTTAGTTTTTTTCCAAATTTTTTTCATAAGATGATCCCCTAAAACCCATCAGTGGTATTAGATTTTTTTTATTCGTTGATTTAATATATACAATCTACATATTTCTATAATAATTTCATACCAAAAAATATTTCATCCATATCATATTGTATAATAAAATGAAATTATTCTACATTATTTATTTATATGAAATGACTAAATTAAATAGTAAAGTTAAATATTGAGTGAATCCTCAATTTTCTTCCACATCATAGGTTATGATATGAGATATTGTAATGGATTATAATAATTAATTTGTGTGAAATTTCACTATTGTAATGTAACTATGATATTCCCTATATCATTAAATATGATTGGAATTATATAATATCACCTATCATATAGGGTGTTATAAGTCATAACCTACGATAAAATCCAATATATTAGAACAATATTGACACATGAATATCTTATAACCTATAATAGTCATATTTTATGATTTATAATAATATTGTCTGTCATAAAACATAACTTTCCTAAAATGTTTCAAATATTTATTATTTTGATAATTTTTCATATAATTATGGATTTTTTATAAATTATAAGTGTTAGGCCAGGTAAAATGATATATTTAATTCCTAAATAGAATATGAAAAGTAATGTTTCGATAAATAAATAATGATATATTATTTTTTATACATTTTAAAATTCATAATTATAATTTTTTTATAGAATATGAATATTGTGTCAGCTTAATTAATGAGATAATGTACTTATATGAGAGAGAGTTATTCATTTCATGATAGGTGTGATATCATAATATTTAGTTTTAACATACCTTTACCTTGATTTTTATTAATTTTTTGATCTTGAAAATAGTTGTTAAATATAGTTTGTGTAAACTAGATATCATAGTTATCATTAACTGGATTCTTCCTTTGAGTAATGTGTTCCTGGATAGAGGGAATTTATGTCAAAAATCCCAATTGAAATGATGATCATTCCTTATTCTATAAAGGTGGGGGTCGTATTGTTTTTGGATACATGATTATTCATGTTAAGTTTTTAAATTTCATAGAACTCTAAGACTTTATATGAAGAGTTAATATACCTTATACATGATATTCTTGGGTATAAATGTGAATATATTTGGATTTTTTTGGGTGATTACATAATTTTATGGCTCATGAAAATAATTATACATTAATTTGGTGTGAACACATTAGTTTGGTAGATGGAATGGTTTTAAATATAATGAATCATAATGATATTATAAGAGGGAATGGGATAATCAGTGTATATTTTTATTTTTTTACTATTTATACAAGTTAATTAAATAAACACCTATGAATAATTAGGATATAAATCTATGACGATTTAAAATTTATCTCAGACTAACATTAAAATGATAAAAATAAATATAATGAGGAATAAAAAATTGAAAAGGTTTCACCCCAATTTGTTTTTTCTACACATATTTAAATATTGTTATATTCTGGATACATATTTTTCACTATAATTCAATCACAAACATAAAATGGGCAGGGAAGAATCTCCTTTCAATTACAGTTTCATAGAATTCTATTAACACCATTACACATCATCTCATTTTTCATACTTAGCATCCACTTAGTTCTAATGGGTCAGAACAAATTAGAAAGATCAACTGAATCTCTATGTTTCTTTGATAATAAATAAAGATCCCCCCTTGATCCATATGGATAGAAATAACTAAATGTCCACTCTTTGTACTAGAAATAAAACTTCCAATGATAGAAAATTGGGGTCCAATAATTTTCTCCTCATTTCATGAAAATCCTTCAAAGGTGTTTTCTTTTTATTCTTCATTCAATCACATAAATATGGTTGAAGATGTATTTTTTCCATTTATACACACAAGCACATCTCTAATTTTTCCAAATTAATTATGTACTCATTCTTGAAGTCTTCTATTTTATATTCTTCATACACATAACCCATTTCTATGAGAAATAAATTATCTAGTAAAAAAATATTTATTCCCTAAATCCTTTTCATATACCCAAATTTCAAAATAATAGGTTGTCCCAAGTCTTCCAGAATAAGGATCCATGAGTGATTGTCTATTTTGAGCTTCCTCTAAATAAGATCCCACTTTTATTTTGATGTAATGACCTCATTTTAATTTCTTTAAAATCCCAATTTTTTCCCCTTAGATGAGTGTACAACGAATTATGGGAGGTACCAAAACTGTATTAGGGGTCAAAGTCGTGAATTTTTAGGTTTTGGACTGCAAAGTAGAGTTTACATTTAGTGCATGATTTTTTATAATCATGCACGCCAATAATGTGATTCAAAGAAGGAGGTGGAATGTTTTTTAAACAATGAAAAGTGGCCTAGGAAAGCATGAAAATCAAAAAAGTTATTTTAGATTCGTTTAACATGGTTTTTACATAGTATTTCTATCCATGTGTGAAACTGTGTGGTGTGAGTGTTTCTATAGAGAAGAGTTTTCATGGTGAGAAGGCAGTTTTTTCAACCATATGGCCAAACCATTTTACCCAATATGATGTAAAAAATTACCAAATTACCCTTATGACCCTAACCCCTTCTTATCCAAAATTTAGCCTAATTTTATGTGATTTTTAGTTGCATGATGTTATCCCCTACCTCCTCAAGTTCTTGGGTGGTTATCTCTTATTTATCCTTCATTTATACTTATTTTCATCATGTTGGAAGGCTCTTATTAAGGGCACCACTCTATTAGCTTCTAATATCACTTACATATTCCATATAAATGTCTTTATCCTTAATTATCAAAAATACCCTATTTCTAGGGATATTATTTGGTTTCTCAAAATCATTCATTTTATCTCAAATCAGATCTCAATAATCAATTAGTTTAACTTATATAAGCTAATTTTTTTCCCTCAAACACTCTTTATAGTATTGAATTTTCGAATTGTGGGGTCACACTAAACGTTTTGGATATTGAATTAAAATTACTATTACTTATTTTAATAAATTTTTTATGTATTTGATGCTCCCTTGGATTTATAATAGTTGTATTTTTTGGGTAAACTCATCTTGATATTTTTAAAGAAGTGGGTTATGACTTGTCCCATGCTATAGGGTGAACTAAAAGGGTATTTTGTGGATTCCCTTTATCATATAGTTATTTAATATAGAAATCGGGCCAACTAGGATGCCTTATAGGACCCCCTGAATGTTTTAGAAATATAATTTTTAAATAGAAATGTGAATTGATCCTAATGAATGAACATATAATATATTGAAGAGTTGTTTATTAAGTGAATTTTGGAGTGATAACATGTTTAAAATTATTAAAATGGTTATTAGTATGGAATTTCTTGGTGAAAAAACATTAGATTTCTTATGATTGGTATTGTCATGGAATTCCATAGATGAGCCAAGGATTCTATTAGGTGGTTCAAGTGAATGTAAGAGGTTTGAAGACACCTTTGGATTCAATGGGGTAAAATCCTATGGAATTACTTAATGAATACTATAGATTCTACATATAATCAAATATGTGAATTCCATGGGGGATCTCCCCCTTAGATTAAGGAAATTTTTATGCTTTTAAAATTCCATAGATTAATGTCATTGATTCTAGAGGGATATCCCTATTTAATGTCACTGGACAAGCTCACTAGGTTTATATGGTATTGTATTGGTATCTAATTAATTTTATGTGTTCCCTAGATAATAATTGTGTTATGAATATGAATGTAATGTAAGCCCCTTGAGTTCATACCTGATAAGTGTATCTTGGGAATTATTGGAAAGGAATGAACGATTGATCCATGATTATTCCTTTGGAATAAATTATTCTGGTGTCCTTGGTGAAGTTTCTTATAACCAACTTAATATATAAAACATAATCTATGTTTATAGACCATCATAGATTGATATTGGTGGGTTTGTCTTGGGTTGTCTCCCTGAGACCTATGATCAATGTAGTTAATTTTATTTACATATTTTATTATTTACTCTCACTGTTTCACCTATATTTGTTGAACAAATTTATAGATTTCAAATTAGAATAGATTTAAATTAGAATTTTTTGGTGGTGGACTACTGAATTTTACTGAAACCCTATTAGGGAACCATTTTCTTCATAAATATGATTCATAAATACTGGTAAGGATAAGGTAAATCTCTCTATACCTAATGCTTGATGTTATGAATAGGACTGTAGTTCAGAGCTGGGAGCTAGGATTGATCTTGGTAAATCTAGATTTTAGTTTTATTTTTTGGTTTCTACCCTTTTCACAATTTTGTACATGATGTACTATACCTAAAGTATATTTATTCTTGGCTATTTTTCATGGGACATCCATATCTTATTGTGTGCATTGTAATTTGGTATCTTCAAATTATTTATTTTATTTGGATGGGATGTGTATGATGTTTCTTTTATTTACACTAATGCTTCTACTCTAATATGTGTGTATAGTCTCTCTAGATCACCACCTTATACCTGATCTTCTAGCCAACATCCTCTAGAATATAGAGAGTCACACTTGAGGTAATGTAGTGAACCAACTCCGGGAACCAATTTAGTAGAATCTGGGCAGGTTCATTACAAAAAGATATCAGGGGGTTTATTTGGTAATGGTATATTTGAGATAGGATGTATTGGGAATTGGGAACGATCTTGTTCTTAGGATTTGTTAAACCTCATATGATTGAAAATCCAAGTTTCCATGGGAGGAAATTGTTGTACTTGGAACTAATTATTATAGTTGATATATTTTCACCTCAAGTGAGGAATTATTTTATGAGGTTGCAATTTATGTAATAAATAGGTAATGGTATGGTAAAACAAGGGTGTGTTCATCATTTATCATATTAGTCTTGAAGGTATTTACTTTCCATTTCCATTATTACTTTCATTTTTTTCTTATGATATGGGATGGTTTTTTTAGAATTCCAATATCAAACAAATCAATGTTTTTCTATATATTTTAATTGTGTAACTCTATCTGACCAATCCTTATAATAAAAAAATATTTGATATTGTGACATGTTGTATGGTATTTAAATTTATAGTAGTTAATTGGGGTTACAAACATAACTTATTATGTGTTTTTCTAACTAACTTTTGTTCAAAACCTTCATATAGTGACATCAAGGTAACCACATGGAAGTTGATAGAAATATAAATTAGAATAACCTTTGATATATGGATTAAATTTAAAAATATATTTTGTTGAATAAATCATTAGTAAGTAACCTATATAATTTTTTCCATCATAGCTTGTGAATTTCATCTTATTTAACCAATCCCTGAGATGTGATCCATTTTGGTGTATGAATTGACCCAAGATTGGGTTGTTGGGGCAAATGAGAGTTCCCAAGTTATGAGTTTAGAAACATCTAATTGTTACTTCATTCATTATCCATGTTATCAATAACTATTTTTGGTAATGTGTTATGATTTGTTCCTTGGATTTTTAAATAAATACCTCCCCATTGACTAATATCTAATCATGTAGAGAGAGCTAGAAAACATTCCCCTAAGGAATAGTTTTCCAATCCACCAGCAGCACTGGGTCTAGTTTTTTAAATTGATTATGCATATGGGGTGATATATATCAAAACCTTGATGTGAGTTTGACCTTAATGGGTCTATTTCTATTGGGAGTTTTATCTAGAGACTAGAGGTTACCAGTTTTTATGGGACCTTTTCATGCTGGATATGATCGAGTTTGATATAATTTTGGCAAAGGATTGGATGGTTCCCTTTAAAGATCACATAGAATTATATCATCAACAACTTTACTTTTTGTAACCTAAACGTCTCAGTTAAGTTCCTAAGGGAGAGTGGGAATATAAGGATGGTTGAGTTGGTTATGCTCAGTAGAAGATCAGGGGGGTTTCAAACCAGTTAGTCAAACTTATATTAGATGATGGAGGGAAAGTACCAGTGGTTTATCCTCTTGTGGTGGATTAGTTTTTGGATGTTTTACCTATTGGTTTCTTAAGTTTTTTGACTAATAGGTAATGGGATATCACCATCGATCTCATATTAGGTGGTATGATAATTTATATTCTACTATATCAAATGGCATTAGTAGAGAATTGTTGGTTGAAAAATCAAATAGAGAACCTAGAGAACAAGGGGATAATGCACTCAAGTACATCCCCTTAGATATTTTCAAACCTATGTTTAATGAAGGAGGATTGTACATTTTAGATTTTTGTGTACAAATGTTGTTAAATTAGGTGACTATTAAGAATTGGTATCCACTAAATTCTATCAATGATATTTTTTTCAATATACTAGTGATGAGATCATATCTAAGAATTTATTAAGGTTAGGATATCACTATGTGATTATGAGGCCCTCAAATATACCATGTACATATTTCTAATGTTTTGGTGACCCCTATGAGTATTTATTGATTTTTATTTTGGCCAGATGAATACTCTATCAGTGTCTATGGGCTTGAAAAACTGATATTTCTATCAATACCTAGATTCCTTCAGATTGTTCTTTTTGGATGATATCCTTATGTATTCTCATATGTGGTAGGAATATTAAAAACACATGGATATTGTTTTGGGGACACTACAAGAGTATAGGTTGTATACTATTATCTCAAAGTCTCATTTTGGATCGAATGGTTACACTTATTGGGGTACATCATATCATTGGTGAGTGTTTTTTGTTGACCCTGAGAATGTGAGAGATATGGTTGCATATGAGAGGCATAAGAATGTTTTTTATGTTCAAAGTTTCATAGACTTATTTAAATATTACCAAATATTAATAAATGACTTTTAATATTTTATGGTGCATCTAACATGGATGACCAAAAAAGGGGTAAAGTTAATTTGGTTAGAATCTTTTGAAAATTATTTTTATTATTTAAAAGAAAGATTCACCTTAGTAATGATCCTGATTTTTATAAATTTTGGTAGGGTTTATGTTGTATAATGTGATGAATCAGGTATCAAGTTGGGTGTAGATCTTAAATAGGGGTTGAATCATGGTGTATAAGTCTTGAAATGTGAGGCCTCTAGAATATAATTACCTTATACATGATATAAAGATAGAAGTTTCAGTGCATGACTTGAAGTTCTAGAGGCACTACATCTTGGTAGGATCTTTCATTGTTTATACACACCATAAAAGTTTGAGGAAAAAAATTAATTAGTGGTATATAAACCTTTTAACGTTTAGGTGTGTTGAGTACGTCCATGTTTTTGAATTTGAGATAGATTATACACCAATGAAGGAAAATATGGTTAGAGATTCTCTATAAAAAATCATAGTTTTAGGTTGGACAAGAATCATGCAGTGATTGAAAAATAATGTTGTTTGTTTTATTAAATTCTTCTTGAAGTTTAAGAGGACCAAGATCAAGTACTGGTTATGTTTTAATTCATGTTTCATTTTCTTCTATATCATATTAAGAGGAGTTATATTCCTAATTCACAATTCCTCACCCTGAGGGAGAACATTGATGGTGGGGAGCTAACACCTCCCAAGACTATAAATTTAGATTAAGGAAACTATGTTTACAATAATTTCTTGGTTCTTACCAACATACGAGAGGAGTTTATTAGGTTGTGTCGTACATATTGGTGGGAAGTACATCTAGGATTAATGATGTTTTATTGTGATATATGGGATCCTTATTGGTAGATAAGAATGGATAAGTAGATTTTAGGGTTTCCTACATGGTGTTTCTCTAAATAGTAAGTGAAAGATGAGAGACAGTGGTCCATTAGTCTCTTATAGTCACAATCCTTTAAAGTGTGGAAGTGGAAAAATGTCACCACGGACTTTTTTATGGGTTTACTAAAGATTACTACAGGGAATTATGGAGTGTAGTTCATCATGTATTAGAATAAAAGGAAACCCATTTTCTACAACCTTTATGGTTGATGGTCTAGGATGGTTGTATATCTAAATTATCATATGACTATATGAGATTCCTCATATTATTATTTTTTCAATAGAGACACTTCTATACTATCACAATTCTATAATGGGTTATAGAAATAATTGGGAACTCAATGATATTATGTGAAGCCTACCACCTATAGACTGGTGGAAAATTTAAGTGGGTTGTTTAGGTGTTGGAGGAAATGATAAGGGAATGTGTCCTATAGTTTTTTCATTTTTGGGAGAACCATCTAAAAACTGTGCAATTATACTATAAAAATGGTTACCAGATGAAAATTTAGATAATTACTCACAAGGAATTGTATAGGATGGTGTGTCATTCCTCTTTGTGTTATAGGAGGCTTGTGTGCCTGTGATAGTTGGGAAGAGTCTCGTTCAAGAGACGAAAGATCATGTCTGGTTAATTTGTAAGAGGATTAATACTGTACATATTCGGGATCAATCTTAGTAGACTAGCAATATTTACCTTTGAAGTTTGTGTTTGGTGACCGAGTCTTTTCTTATTTCACCTATATTGGGACATGATCTTATACTTAGGTATATAATGTTGGCTCCAAGGCACATGGGGCCATTAAATAATATAGATGGGGTATTCCCAATTTCATATAAATTAGTTATTCTCTAGATATTCAATGAATTTCATGATTTTTTTCATGTATCTTATATTTGATGGTTTTTTCTTGATCCATTTTTACTCATGATGCTTATGAAAACATCTTCAAAACTGATGTGTAATTTTAGGAACATCTAGTTTGTATCATAGACCATAACAAGAAGATGCTTCATGGAAAATATGTTCCTCTGGTATGTGAGCTATGAAAAAAAAGATCTATTCCAGAGGAAACATGGGACAAGAAATTAGACATGAAAACCTTGAGTCTAGAAAAGTTCATCAACTATCCTAGTGTAATTTAATGGTGCATATCATAGATGAGATATCACGAGGTGGGAAGGTTGTAATAACATGATCTTTTTTCAGGTCATAATACCATTTTTAATATCAATTAAATAAACATATTTATGCCTTAAAGGAGTGTCCAATGGGAGTATGGGTGCTCTTGGGAGTGTCCTAGGTGTTTGAGGATTTATTTTTCATGCTTTAGAGAGGTAGAGAAGGGAACATCATTAGAACAAAAAAAATTTGAATCATCTGGGTTGAATTATGAGGAGAATTTGTTTTAAACAATTAAAAGGGTTCTTGGAAAACTTATAAAAGGATGAAATTTATTATATATCCATTTAATATGATTTTTATAACTATGTTCCAAACTATGTGAAGTTAGGGTTTCATGGTGTTATGGTTTTCATGGTTTGTGCATAGTTTATCCAACCATGCTACCAAACTATGCACCTTAGTAGAAAGTGAAAATTTAACAAAATTTACCTTACAAACCTAACCCATTATTATTTTACTTTTACCTTAATTCATTCCATTTGTATTACTCTTAAGACCTCCCTCCCTCATTAAGTTCTTTTTGATTCTCCATCATTCCAACTCTATTTTTGGTTTTTTTTTCATTACATTAGAAGCCACTTGGAAATTCTAACACTTGGTTAGCTTATAATATGGATTATACCTTCCTTTTAAATATCTCCAAACATTTTATTCTAAATATCATATTTTAGGGATTTTTTTGGGTTCTCAATAGATTTTATTTTAAGTCAACTCATAGGCCATTTTTCGATGAGTAGAACTCATATTACATGAGCTTGGTGGTCTCATGATTTTCAATCAACTTTTCATCATATTATTGAATTATTGGAAAGTTCATTCAGGTCAAAAATTTATTAAATAAAACTAAAATTAATATAATCTACTTTAATACTCTATTTATATATTAGAAGATCCCATTGATTTAAAAAAGTATGTTAGGTTGGGTAGACACATGTTGAGATTATTAATGAGGCGTGTTATACCTCATTCCATGATTTAGAGTGAACTAAAAGGGTTGTTTAGGGATACCCTTAGTGACATAGGTTTTTAATATAGAAATTGGAATGCCTAGTATGACCTCTAGGATCCCCTTAATTTTAGGGACTTTGAATTTTTTTATTGTAAATTTGAATTGGTCATAATAAATGAACTCTTCTTCCTTATCGTGTTGTTTTTTATTATATAAATTTTGGAATAATAAATTTTTTTGAATTTATGAAATTATAATTAGTATGGAATACCTTGTTGGTGAACCTTGGATTCCTTATTATTGTTATTTTCATTGAATTACATTAATGTTCCCATGATTACATTAGGTGACGCATGTGAATATCGAGATGTGGAGACACATTTTGATTCAATGTGGTCCAATGATATGGAATGTCTTGAGCAATATAGTGGATTCTATGTAGATTAATTATTGTAAATTCCATCAGGACCCCCTTGAATTCTGGTAAAGTATATAATTTTTAAATTCCTCATATTAATTTCATGATTTATTAAGGGATATCGTTATTTAATATCCCTGTATGTGCTCCTTGGATTAGCCTTGATTTATATTAGTATGGGATACCTAAGGTTTGAGCCTTGTATTCCAATTGAGTTGCACCTCTAAAAATCATGGGATGTCCCTTAAGTTCATACCTAACTATTTCTTTATCTTGAGAATTGTTAGAAAGGAATTCCTAGTTGATCTGTGAGGTTTCCTTTGGGATAGATAATCATGTATTCCTTTGTGATGTTCCATATAACAAAATTAGTCCATGAAACATACTCTGCTTTCCAATATTGGCATCAGACAAAGCTTTTGGGTCAGCCTGGGTTGTCTCCTTAAGACTCACAGTGGATATTGTTTCAATTACTTTTGTAGTTTATTATTTACTCTCACTATTTCAGACAAAATGATATGTATATATATAAATCACAACACTATGATTTACAATTCAAACTAGATTTTCATTAGGAATTGTTGGGGGAATCCTAATGAGTTGTACTCAAACCATATTTGAGTCACTGTTTGGTATCTGAACAAACTTCATGGATATATGTTAAGAACATGATTAAGACCATAAACCTAGTGTATAATGTTATGGTTTGGACTGAAGTTAGGATATGGGACCGATGATTGATATCAGAACATTTGGGTTATAATTTTATTTTTGGTTGTTACACTTTTGTTACTTTTGGGAACTGATATATTGTACCTGGCTTATGTGTACGGTTTCATGTTTTTTATGTGATGTCAATATATTATTTAATGAGTTGTGAATACTTATCTTGAACCTATTAATTTTATTTTTATGTGATATATACGATGTTATCATTTTTTGAATTGATTATTTTTATCTTATTTGTGTGTTTTATCACCCTAATGTAGAACCTTAGTCCCAAAATGCTAGTCGGAAGCCTCTGGCATACAATGATGTGTGTTTGAAGCTATATGGAACAAAAAATTAGGACATTGGTCTAGTGTAATCCAAGTAAGGTAATTAAAAAATGATTTTATAGGTAGGGTTTTATTTTATTTTATATTTAATCCAATCATATAAAATATAAGAGATTTTAGGTCTTTTTAATGTGTTTGTTCCTAGGACCATCTAACTAGTGTATGAGGGAAATTACAAGTTTCAAAGGGTGGAAATATTTTTAGTTGGAATTAATTCTAACATGTGATCTATTTTCACCATGACTGAGGAATTATTTTTATGAGGTTATGGTTTGTGGGATTTTCACTATTATCATGGCATGACCATAACATGTTCATCGTGCATCGTATTAGACACATAGTTATTGAAAATACATTGCAATGATTTCTTTGATTACTTTCCTTGATTATTTACTTGTATTTTTTTATTATGAAATGGTTTGATCATTTAAAATTTCATCAGTAACCTAAACAATGTTTTCATGCATATCATAATGGTGTAATTCCATTTAACTAATCTATATATGAATAATTATTTGAAATTCTGTCATGTTGTGTGGAATTTAAATTTGTAGAAGTTAAATTATGTTCAAAGAATAACATAAATAGTGTCTTAATATATAATTTTTTTGAATCTTCATATACTGACATCGGGATACAATCTTATAAAGTGATATGAATTGAAATAAAAATAAGGACTGAGATCTATATTAAATTATATGATGTTATGGGTAAAATAAAATGTCAGTAAGGAACCAATAAAGGGTTTTCCCTCATATCTTTGGATAGGGAATTTATTTAACCAAGCCTTGTGATATGAGGCTACATGGTTAGTAACATAACCCTTTAGTGGGTCGTTGGGGATAATGAGAGTTCCCACATTGTGATTCTAGGATCCAATTCTTTTTACCATGTTTCCTTTTCATGATATAAATAAATATGCTGGTAATTTTTCTCAGTTTTGTTTTTGGTATTTTTGATAAAATCCTACTCATCAACCCATATATTTGCATTGGGATGGATTGGGAAATAATTACCTTGATGTGAAGAGACCTAGGACATTTGAAACATTAGGTCTAGTTTTGGATGTTAAGTATACATATTGGGTGATGTCTATTGAAACTTCATTTGGATTCCGATATAAAGGATTCCATCATTATAGGGTGTTTTCTCTTGATATTAGTGGTCACAAATTTCTATGAGTCCTTTTCAAGCTATATATGACTTGTTTTGATATAATTTTTTGAATGGAATTTCTGGTACCATTTTAAGCTAAAATATACTACTATCATTAACTTGTTTCATTTTCCTCATACAAAGGAGTAAGTTATATTAAAAAGGGAGGTGGGACTTATAGGAAAGTTGAGAAGTTCCTAGTTATTAGAAGCCCAATGTGGTTTTATCCTAGTTTTTTTCACTAAATATTGTATAATGGAGTAGAACATCCAATGGTTTACCCTCCTATGGCGGGTCAGTTTGTGGGTATTTTCCATGATGATTTATTGGGATTTACCACCAAGAGGGAGGTAGAGTTCACCATAAATATCATTCATAGTTTATAGAATATTTTTATTTAACCATATCGAATAGATAAAAAAATGCTCTATGAGATGAAAAATCAGCTTGAGAATAGAGAGACTACGGGGTTTATCCACTAGAGTACATACCAAGCTCTCTTATCCTCATTTCAAAGAAGGCGGATGGTACGTTGCAGCATTGTGTGAATTATCATCATTTGAATCAAGTGACTATTCAAAACATATATCCCTTAGTAAGGAAACCACTATGTTATATTCCAATATCAGATATAATTTTCATCTAAATCAATCCCTATTTTATTGTAAATACTCTATTTTAGAGATTTTCTTGGGTTCTCGGTATCTTCTATTTTATCTAAAATCAGAAGTTAATACTTAATGAGTGGAACTAGACTAAACTAAGGTAGGTGGTATCATTATTTTTCTTCAAAGTCTCATAATAGTATTTCATTATTAGTATGTATGGTCTCATTGACCATTAAGATGAATGAATAAAAATTAATCTAATTTTTTATAGCCTTGTTTATGTATTAGAATCTACCATTGATTTTGAAAATAGTGTTTGGTTGGGTAGACCATTGTTGAGATTATTAAATATGTGGGTTATGACATATACCATGATATCAGGTGAACTAAAAGGGTATTTTAGGGATACCCTTAATGAAATAGTGATTTAGTAAAGAAATTGGGATTCCTAAGAGGAACTTTAGGACCCCCTAAATGTTATATCCATGAAATGGTTAATTAGAAAGGTGAATTAGGCCTAAGGAATGAACTTGTATTTTATTTTGTGGTTGTTTACTATGTTAATTTTGTAATAATGGAATGTATACAATTTTTGAAATGGTAATTAATATAGAATTCCTTGGTGGACCATATTTGGTTCCATATGATTAGTATTGATGTGGAATTCCATGGATGAGCCTAGGATTTCATTAGGTGAATATTTTAAATATTGAGATATGAAGAAACCATTATATTCAATAAGATACAATACTCCAAAATACCTTAATAAATCTAGAGGATTCTACATAGATTCTTTATTGTGAATATTATAGGGAGACTCCCCCTTAGATTATGATGATGTATATACTTGTCGAATGCCATAGATTAATGTCATGGAATCTTGAAGAATATCTGTTTTAATATAATGACATTATATATGACTATTGTGATAAATTTTTATTAGTATGGAATGCCTCATGTGTGAGCCTTAGATTCCAATTGATCCATTCCTATGAACATCAACAGAATTCCCTTATGTTCTGACCTTACTAGTGGATTATCATGGGAATTATATGAAATGAATGCCTGGTTGATCCATGAGGATTTATTTGGGTTATATGATTATAGTTTCCTTAGAGACATGCCTTGGAACCATATTAGGAAATGAAACCTCCTCTATGTTTAGTAACTGGAATAGGTTGAAATTGGTGGGGTTGATTGAGTTTTCCTCCCTATAATCATCAATCGACATGATTCCTTTTATTTCTATGGTTTATTATTTAATCTCACTATTTTACACATATATATATATTTCAAATTTATTCATGACACATTATATTTTATTTTTGATCGAATCCATTGGTGGTGGCCTACTGAGTTATACTCAAACCATATTTAGGACATTTTTTGGTCCCCGGACTGACTTAATTGATGTAGGTTAGGATAAGGGAAAGTTTTATTTTGCTAATTTTGGATTTTATGGATTATACTAGAGTTAGGATCTGCGATCCCGGTTAAATCTTAGTAAGTATAGTTTTTGTTGAATATACAGTTTTATACCTTTTTTACTTTTCCTAATTGATGTACTTGACATGACTAATTTGGTTTCTTTTCTATTTTTATGTGGCAATATTATATTATTGCATGGGTTGTGATTTGGTATCTTGAAGCAACTTATTTTATCTAGATATGAAGTGTATAATGTTACATTTACTTACAATTATCTTTTTTACTCTAATATATCGGTATATTATCCACATTATACCACCATAGATCTGCACTTCTAGTTTCCTTTCTATAGCATATGAGGAGGTGTGTTTGAGGCTAAGTGGAACACCAACATAGGGTACCGATTCAGTGGAATATGGGTTGGGGAGTTACACTTTTTCTTACATACCAAAATTCATTAAAATATATGAAAAGGGTATCCTCTCCCATATTATCATGAAAATACCTAAAATGGAATGATATTCTACCTCATATAGTATCAAAATTGAGATCCACAAAATCATAGCAAAAATATTCATGTGTGAATATAAAAATTTCCATAAATTTTTTACACTTCAATTAACAAGATTAGTTCACATCATAAATTCATTATTCCTTCATTTTTAATTTGAAAATAGTTTCCACAATGTTAATTTTAAAAATTCAATAAAAACTCATTTATTTTAAAATAACCATCTTGAATCACATCACTGATTACATGTGATTTTATAAACTATGTAAAAATAAAGAATCATCACTCTTATATCTGCATTATTCTTCAAAACAGAATAAATGTTGTTTATCTTTATTTCATAACATCATATTTATTTACTGTTAGAACTTTTTCAACACTAAATGGCTATCAATAATTTTCCATACTACTTTAATCACATCCCAATTGTGATTTTTGATTATTGACGATCAGTTTATGGATTGTCTAGTTTATAAATACTCATATTATTCAATATCTAGAAACATAAATTTTCAAAATGTAAATCATCATACACAAACCAATTTTCTTAACATTGTTTAATAAACTGATGAATCTACAAAATAGAATCTTTACAATGGAAAATATATTATTCTTTATCCTCATAAGATTATTTACTTACATAGTGTCCATGGAAGATAATTCCACTGACCAAATTCTAATTCACATAGAAAAGTTTATTACACTTCTCATTTATTATAGAATCATAGTAATTTATGAAATATAAAAAATTCCTATAATTATTTTCTTCACAACATCCTAAGTATAAATCAGTTATCTTACACAGTATTCCCATAATATTTTTTTGTTATCCATAATGTCAATATCCATATAAAAATTATTTAATTTATTAAAGTTGTAAAGAACTTATTTAAGGACATTCAATCCACCATAAACCATCTCAAAAAAATTCAAATAATTTTAATTATTAACCCGTCAACCTATAATGATTCAAAATTATCATTGAAAATAAATAGAAACTCTAAAAAGTTTCATAAAAAATACATGTCCATATAAAATAGGATTTCAAAACTAAACCATTAAAAGTAGGCATACATAATGGAATAGATACATGGGATAATAAATATATAATGATAGATATGTTTTTAAATATTAATGTGATATATATTAAATTAGGGACACCGTTAAAAATAAAATGTATTAAATAATATGTGTGATATTCCTTCTAATGAAGAAATTTTTAAGACCATAATCATTTAAAATGGGTGACCCTAACTATTGGGTGCCCGAGAATTATCTTTTTTAAGGAATGCATGTTATGTGGTGACCCTAACCACTAGGTTCCTTATTATAGGTGTTTTATTTGGGTTACAATTATCTATGAAACCATGACCATTTTGATACTTAATGAATATAGTTGAGTGGATCCACATAAAATATTTTGATATGGTGTTTATACACTCAACTATCCAAGAATCATATATCATATAGTTGAAAAAGATTTTTTCTATAAGATGTAGTATTTAATTATTTATTTGATATCTAGTCTATTTTATGAATAAATATGGATCATGGATCAATAAATATATATGATGTGCAGGGTCATAATATTTAGTTGAATGAAATTCATTAAAAGTCATTTATAAAAAGATATAAAACATTACACTCACCCATAGATATATATCTATCATATGTTATGAATTACTTCATGATATTCACATTGATATCCATTATAGGTATGGCCTATAGTGTAATGCACCATGGATTTAGATCAAGTCTAATTCCTCACCCATTTTGAATTTTTAGTGTTTTGTGGGTATGAAACTATTTTATTGTTTATAATAACCAAATAATGAGTTTTATTTTTACCCAAAACCTATTTTCTATATGGGTTTTGAGGTTTGGAGAAATTCATTAGGTGTTCTAAGGTGTTTAGAGTGCATTAGAGGCCCTAATTCCCAATTTTAGTTGAGTGTAGGATATGGAGCATTGTTAGATTTAACCATGTGGACACTAAGTGAAGACATTGTAGCCACTTTTTATACTGAGAACAGTTTCGAAAAACTATGCGGGTGGGGTGTATGGCCTTGCAAGACCTCTGCAATTTTTATTAGAGGTAATTCGCATGGTTTAAACATGATTAGGGAAAATGTGCTTTGATTCCTATGGTTAGTGCCATTTGGAAAGTACCTAGCCACTATTTCACACACATTTTGAGCATGATTATGACTAACCATGTAAGATAATGGTGCAAGGTATGGATCCATTATTGTAAGAGTTGCATGGTTTCCACACAGTTTGTAAAACCATGTGATCTGACTATGCAGATCATTAAAGGTGTGAAATTACCTTTTTTAACATTTTCCATTTTTCTTTATTTTCTTCTTATTTTCTCCTTGGTCAAGCGAAGCAGGAGAGTTTCTCTTTTCATTCTTCTATCTAGGGATTGATCAATTTTCTCTATCCAGGATCCATTCTCCAATCAGTTTATGAAATCAGATCCATCTCAGTAGGGCGCTCCTCTCTCTTTCTTCTTTTCTCTTTTCTCTTACCACATGGACAACTAAATTCATAAGATTTGTTTTCCTTATTTTTTTTTACATTCTTCTAAAACATAAAATTCTCCTAAATCGATCAGAGATAGAGGCTGTGATCGGATGTTCCTGAATATACAACTATGAAGTAGGTGGTACATACTTTTTCTTGTGTTTTCTCAATATTTTTGGGGGATCACCTTTTAGAGCATCATTTTTTGGATCAAGAAAGACCCTATATTTCAAACTATTTTTTAAATTAATTAATTTAAACCATTTAAGATGACTATGGGAATTCTTTCATGAGACTATGAGTGGTTTGAGCCTTGATAGAGAATCTGGACCATGAGTTGTTAGGTTGATGATGTTCTCTTTATATTTAATTGAATTATTTTGTTTTAATTGAATTGAGTTATTCAATTCAATTATATTTAATTATTATATAAATTTTAACTTCTTTGTGAAGTACTAATCAGTTACAACAGAATTCGAAGGGCATGTCTGGAGGTTTTTTATGACATTTTCCTTTTAGATTTAGGCGATGTGATTACTAGGACTAGCTTTCCTTGAGATTTTTGGGTGGTGTTGACCATCAGTTGAGATAGTTTCTCACAAATGTAGGTGGTGAAGCCATCAAGCTATGATCTTGGTCTAGGATATTTGGGATGGAATGTACATTAGATTGTGAAACATGTTGTAGTGTCACAAGGTGCTGGGAATTACTATGTATTGGGTTCAATTTAGTGATTTCTACTCACCCATATTAGAAAATGTACCACTTGGAGTCATGTTTACACATATTGAATCAGATGATTGATTTAGTATTGACTAATCGTATGGGTAGAGACCCCCAGTAGTTGTGACTTACAAAATGGATGGGGGTTCATTTCATATAAAGACACATTGATGGTTAGGATCCATCCGATGACAGCATTGTGGATATCGGTTTGGGGATGAGTCTCATTGTTCTTGAGGCCATTGGGTTATGGCTATTTGGGGAGGATGGGAATCTCTATTCCACTTGACATTGGCTCTCTATCCAACAATGGTTATTATTTGAAGATGGATATTTGTGTACCTCCAAATATCAGGCATCGAGCTGATGAGTGATTTCCAGAAGGGGTCCAAGGGACTGGATGCTTGATTGGGCATGCATTCAATATGTTGATTACTTGGATGGTGGAGAAAGGTTATAGGTGACATTTAGAGGTGGAATATGATGGTTCCCCTCAGGCTATTTGACATTAGGGGATTCCTTGGGACATATGATAAGGATACTATCTGCTAGAACATTCTAGTGTTGGTTGAGGCAGGTGATAGATTCTTATTGTCTTTTGAGCACTAGGGATGCTTGTTTTTACCTTATTCATGTTCTTATTCTTTAATTTACCATTATTACACAATTTATATGTCACAAATTTAATGCAGTCACGCATTGGTGGTGGAATAATGAAACTCATTCTCACACCCTACAGGGGTCCGTTGCGATGGGTGTACACTTTATACTTATACATTAAGGTAAAGTATCTTGTTCAGAAGCTATATCATTATAGTTTTTTATCATGGTATGGAAGGATATGGACATTAATATTCCTTTCTCATATATGTATTTTTTTCTATTTTTCTTTTTGTACTAACATGGTACTTATATGTATGTACTCTGGTCAACCAATGGTGACCCTCCTGATTAAAGGTATGTATGAAATCATATGTAAGCACGATCTATTTCAGTTTATACAAATGGTATTTCTAGCTTGTTTATTTTATTCTACTGCCATTTTTTATTATTTATTCTCCTGTTGTGTGATTTTGAATGTGCTTCCACCATGGGTGGGTTACTAGTTTTGTGTCTATTAGTCTTTTTATTCCACTTATATATATACTTATACCAATAATATATCATCATAAGAGGGTATAATATCTCCACCCTCACCTCTTTACACCCTCACTACTAGTATGTATCCTTTCTCATATGGTTAGGTTAGCCTAAGGTTTGTGACACTTGGCTCGGAAGAACTGTTCATGTGGCTAATTGGGTCGGGGTGCTAAATGATATTAGATAAGTTTTTGACTTGGAATTTATAATATCATTTGACTAGATAAAACATTATCAATATTATTTCTTTTTTCACCTTTCCTTTTATTACTGTTTTGGTTATGATAGATTTGAGATTTGGATGTTTTCATAACTGGTTTTATAGCTCTTTTTTGGGTGCATATGGTCCCATGCATGGGGAAAGACCAAGTTTCCAGGGGTGGGATTTTTTCCTTTTTTTCTCATTTTACAGTTGATTTATTTTCTCCTTGAGTGGTGCACTTGGGTATTACTGTTACCTATGGTGACTTGTGATACTTGGATTGGTATGAAAAGGAAGGAGATTTGGACCCCTGGCCCAATATGTTAAGGGGAATTTTCTTGTTTATGATTATTTTGATGAGGTGCATATGTTGTTCTAATTATATATATTCATTTTAATGTGATATAAAATTCCTATGATTTCCATTGGGGACCTGGATTGTGCTGATAGGGGTTTGGTTGTCTAATGTGTCAACAAAAGAAGTTAAGTAGCATTTTCCTACCTAACCTATCTTTTGTGGAATCTTGGAAAACCATACTAGGCAACTGGACCCAATTTAATTTTTTTTTGATGTTTCATATATATAGATAAATTTATTTTCTTAGCTCTTATAAGTGTTGGTATGTATGATGATATGGGTTGATGTTGATCACCAGGATGGATTATGTGGTCATCGGTTTGAGGAGACATGGTTCATCAGGATGAGTGTAGACTGAGCTATATTTGATACTTGGCTCTGATGTGGATTGGTATGGAGCCCATGAGGTGGGGATGTCTTGTGATATGGTTTCATTGGGGGATAGTAAAGGTAGTGAGTTGATGCTACCTGTTATTTTTTTCCCTATTTTCGATATGTGTGTGTGTGTGTGTTTGTGCACGTGTGTGTGTATTATCTAGGTTTTCTGACCTTGTAATTGTATTTAGTAGGTTACCACATGGATGGGAACCAATGGAGTGTCCAGAATGTGAGGATAGGTTTCTGTGAGAGCAGGAACAAGTTAATACCCCTTAGGGTCACACATAGCATGAGACATACATACATATTCATGTTTAGATTCTATTAAAGGAGGTGAAACCAACAAATTTGATAGCCTTCTGAGATGGCTTGATGAGAACCTTTGAGAGTTTTTGGTAAATGTCATCTAGAGGATTGATGTGCAAGCTCTGGGAGAATATCATTACCTGGAATAATTTACTTGGGAGTTCCAGTTATATCACCCACTGTTATTTCAGGGAGAGGGTGGTCTACATGTGGCTATGAACTGGATCGAGTCCATGCATATGATCTTGTAGAAACATTAGATGTCTCCAAGGTGGAGGTTGAAGCTAGAAATTTACATTCTCAATGGTTCAACAAAGAACTAGTGTGAAATGCAGGTTCAGGAAGACAGACATGATAAAATCTTGGAAGGACTTTGATGTCAGGTACTTCGAGCACTTATTCCCAAAGACATTGAGGGAAAAGAGAGCATGATAGTTCTTAATCCTTCAACAAGGCGACATGTCCGTCATGTAATATGCAATGATTCTCATGTAATTTTCTTTATTTTCACCAGAAATAGTGATCAAGGATACCTTGAGGGTGTTGTGTTTTTAGGATGGTTTATATCATGCCATTCGGGTGCATATGAACATATTTAGGTTGGAATCATTCTTAGATTCAGTGAATCAAGTGCTAATATATGAGGGAAATATGATGGACTGGTCTTACCCAATCCAGGTGACAATGATAGGTGATTTCAGTGGCTGTGATTTAGATTGTATGAGGGGATTCGATGATGAGTTCCATCGGGGTAGTCAGGCCAAGGAATCGAGAATACCACATTAGAGTGGATTGTCGACAGGGAGATTCTAGTGTGGGTAGCCAAGAAATGTATGGACTTAGTATAGGTTGCCTCCATTGAATTTATAGGCATGTGGGAAGGTCGATAATCTCGAGAGGTTCTACAGGAATCCTCCCCAGACTATTAGCAGTTAGGAATTGGGGAAAAACCACAGTTCTGAGATCAGAACAAGTGTAGTACCAGGTGATGATATCCAAGTATTTTCTCTAATTGGAGGTTGTGGAAGAGACAACAGGACCCCAAAATGGGTTTACTGGTTGGTGGATGGTGAAACACTATAGGGAGGTCAGGCTTTAGGCAGTCGGGCTTCAATCCATGTTCATTCTGCAGAGCTTCTAGGGTCAGAGTAGGCTAGTGAGCTAATGATGATCAAAGGAATATCATCAACATAGCCTTTTTATATTGTTTTTTTTAATTCTCTTTTGATAGATGTCAATTTTGGGTACATGGAATGAACAAGATGTATTTATAGACTTATGATATTCTAGATAGTTTTTTTACATTGATTTAGATGTGATATATATATGTATGAGGTGTGTGGAACCATGAATCATGTGTGAGCATCGTTGGATGTCTGATTATTGAGGTACGTGGAAACTGGGAATCAATGGATGTGGGGAATGACTAAGGTGTAGTTCACCATGTCTTTAGAGAATCTGTTGAGCGATGGGATCACATAACATCCATGTGTGACATGGGAACAAGGTGTGCGCCAATTCGGTGTGGGATTATGATGTGTGGAAGATATGGCATGGGAGAACCTAATGAGATTCAAGAGTGATGTCGCATCATGGGAGGACCTTGAGTCCAGGGATGGTCAGTGGACCATCAGCTTGATTTGAGTTTCGAGTTGGGATTTGACTGGAGTAGGTAACTCCTAAGGTGGGGATCCCCATTAAGGTAGTTAACCTGTTCCCTTTTGAACGTTGTATTCCGAGTTAATTTTAATGGTATGAGAATGTTCAACACTATCTCTTGGATTTTTTATTTCTTGGAGATGAGTTATGTTAATGTGGGGAGATTATAACTTTATGGGTTTTTTAATCATGTCTAATTCCTCTCCCATTTTGAATAGTTGGAGTTTCATGGGTATTCCAACTCTCTTCTAATTTACCAAAACCAAATTCCTAGTTTTACTTTAAACCAAAACCTAATTTTAGTTGGGTTTATAGGATTATCAAAAGAATCTGGTGTTCAGATGGGTTTTGGGTTCATCAGAATCCCAAAGGCCCAATTTTAGCTGAGTACAGGATGATACACACAATTAGATTTTATCGTGCAACCTCTTAGTGAAAATAGATCATCCCCTTTTTTTACTGAGAATAATTTGGGGAAACAGTGATGGTGGGGGAACATAGCTTTTTGAGACCACTATAATTTTTATTAGAGGTAATTTACAAGGTTTTTACATGGTTAGAGGGGAAAATGTGTGAAATCTGAACTATTAGGGCCATTTGGGTAGTACCTATACACTATAGCATGCATGATATGCACACAGTAATGACTAATTATGAATACTGACCATGAGGGGATTAGTTCCAAATTTGTTGGAGCTGTATAGTTTTCACATAGTTTGGAAAACTTTGAGAGATAATTGTGCATCTCATTAATGGTATGAATTTACCATTTTCCCCTATCACCTTTTTCTTTATTTTCTTCTTATTTTCTCCTTCATGACCGTGTATAGTAGTATGGTTTTTCCTTTCCTTATTTCATATAGGTATGTATCCCTATTATCTCTCAAAGATCCATTATACAATCCATTTATAGTGTTGGATCTATCTTAGTAATGATCTCCTCTCCCTTTCTTAAATTTATATCTTCTCTCTCCTCCTGGAATATTATATCCATGTGAGTTGTTTTTCTCTATTTTAACAGCATTCATCTAAAACATTTATTTCTCTAAAATTGGTCTGATTTATAATCTTATATCTGATGTTCCTATGTCTATGAATATGAAGTATGTGGTTCATACTTTTCTTTGTGTTTTCATGAGTGTTTGGGGAGCGTGGATTTTAGTGTCCCATTGTGTTGACCGACCAAAACCCCATAATTCAAATCATTGATTTTAATTATTTAAATTGAACCTAATAGGAGTTATATGGGAATTATTGCATGAGACAACAATTAGATTGATTTGTGCAAGTGGCTATGGTCCTTAGGTAGTTAGGTCAAGGATGTTTCCTTGATATTTAAATAAATTATTTATTTTAAATGAATTGTTTATTTATATTGAGTAGGTAAATTCAATAATATTGAATGATTATATAAATGTGAATTGATTGTGATTTACTACTGAGTTTCAATGGGATATGATGGGTGAGGCTTGAGGATTGAGATGAAATTAGACATCAAGATTGAGGTGACATGAATGTACTGATAGGCTTGACTCGAGGTATTTGGATGGTGATGACCATTGTTTGGGAAAATTGGTTATCATTTGGGGAGGGGGATCCATCATGTTGTGGAATGTCCCATGATATTTGTGATTGAATGGCCATTTGATTGAGATTCTTGGTTGTAGGGTCATGAGGTGCTGGGAATTGGGGTGGGTTAGAATCTATTTGGTTACTAACACTCACATGTATTAGTAAATGAGCCATTTGGAGTAGTTTCCACATAGGTTGACTCAGATTCTTGAGGTTTTATTGAACAATTGTGTGGGTAGAGGTCCATGTTTGTTGTTTCTTAGGTAAATGTATGGGGGTTCTTACATATAAATCCATGTGGATAGTGAAGAGACATCAGATGATAATGTTGAGGCTATTAGTCTGGGGATGAGGCTCATTGTGATTGATTATGTTGGGCTAGGACTATATTGGTATGATGGGAATTTCTATTCCTCATTATGTTAGTTGTCGAGCTGATGGTTGTTATTATTTGAAGAAAAATATCATTGTACCTCCAGACATTGTACGTCAAGCCAATGAGTGATTTCAAGTAGGGGTTTGAGGGACCAGATTCTTGATTTGGAATTCCTTTGAAATATCAGTTACTTGGTTGATGGTATGAGCTTCCAAAGAACATTTTTTGTGGAATATAAGGGTTCAATTAGGTATTTTTGACACTATGGGATTCCTTGGACCACAGGCTAAATATCCTCTCTACTATGGCATTCTAGTGATGGTGAAGGCATGTGATAGCATCTAGGTGGAAGTTGAGCACTAGGGAAGCATTTTTTACCTTACTCATGTGCATGTACTTTAATTTAACTTTAGTACACACTTTCTAGAAGAACAATTTAATATAGGAACACGTTGGTGGTGGCCTATTGAGACTCATTCTCACACTTACCTAGGCCCTTTGGGATGCATATAGACGTTATGCTTCTTTATCTGGGTAAAGGAATGGGTTTAGGAGTTGGATCATAGTGTCTATTTGGCATGGGATGGAATTATAGGGAACTTGAGGTTTCCACCTCAACTAGATCTTATTTTTTGTTTTCTTTTTTGTACCAATATTCTACATATATTCATGTACTATGGTCAGTGATTTGTGACCCTCCAGAATATTGATATGTATGACATGATATTTATGCATGCTCTATTTCAGTTTCTATAAAGGTTAGTTCAAGATTGTATATTTTATTCCCCTATTTTTTCATTCTATCTTATAATATTTTTTGATCTTGATTGTGATTCTTCCAAGGTTGGGTTTCTGGTTTTGAGTCTATTGGTCTTTTTCTTCCATCTATATCCATTTAGACCATTAATATATCATCACCAGAGGGTATAGGATACCTAAAATCACCTCTGTAGACTCTTTTTGGTAGTCATCATCCTTTGGTGTATGGGGAGGCACACCTAAGGCCTATGACACTCGACCTAGAAGCACTATTAGGGTCATTAATCAGGTTGGGGTGCTACATATAAAATATTACTAGATAAAAATGTTTGATTGAGAAGTGTTCTCAAAGTGAGTCATTATAATCATTTGAATGTGAATGTTACAGAATTCAATTTTACTAACTATGATTCGTGGATATTAGATACTGGGTGTGCATCAGACATTTATGCTGATAAAAAAAGACTCAGAGATGTGTGGGGATTGAAAACTATAAAGTAGATATTGTTAAAAATAATGGAGAATGATTTAATAAATTATAAGTCAACAATTATGATATAAATTTTCTAGGGAGATTAATACTTAATAGTGGATATTGTATTATGTTCCTACCATAAATAGAATTTTTTTTATTTTTCTTATATAATAATGGGATATCGTTCAATATTAAGAACAAGAGTTTTTATATATATATATATATATGATTTATATTTTTTATGGAATTATAATTCTAGTAAAATGTTTATATATTCAAGATAAGGACAATCCAATATATACTTTTAAGAATAACAAGTTCATATTCGATTATAATCCCACCTAACATTTGAATTATCACTTTGGAAATATTCACAATAATCACATAAACAGAATGTATAGATATGGATTATTATGACCATTCAATTTTTAATCATTTTAGATTTTTAAATCTTGTTTTTAGTTGATATGACCAAAGTAATTTACAGTGGAAAAGTTATCATTTCTAGTGGCCTATTTCATCTTATTCATAGTGATTTATATAGGATAATGGGTACTCAAAAAAGTAGTGGCTTTAGCTACTCCATTACATTAACCAATAAATCTTGTTGGTATAGATATGTATTTTTAATGAGAAATAAGTTTAAAACTTTGGAAAAGTACAATGTTTTTCCCAATGAAGTGCAAAATCAAATCGAAAAAAAAAATTATGATCCTTCGATCAGAACGGCGTGGTGAATACATAAGCCAGGAATTCACTATGAATCTGAGGGATTGAGGAATTTTTCTCTAACTCACTCCACGTAGGACATAATTATAGAATAGTGTTTCTATGTGAAGTAATCATACCTTTCTATGAATGTTTTAATCAATGAATAGTTTGTGTGTCCTTTTTAAATCATTCTCAAGTTATTCTCTAGAGACTACTACATTCCTACTAAACCACATTCCATCTAAATCAATCAAAAGACATCATATGAGAAAATAGTGAGAATGAAGTTCTCTATGTGAGTAAGAGTGTTGGTGTGAGTATAAGCATGAATAATGATAGAGAAAAGAAAACAAATAAGATATAAGATCAAAAACAGTGAGAGTAATCATTTGATGAAAGAAGATAAATTTGGATGGCTAGTTTTTATATTGTTTTTCCTTCATTAATGTAGTGAAGAAAAACATCCAATAACTGATTTAAAGGGGATAACCATATTTTTCATCATTTCATCCTATGAATAAATGGACCCTACACCTTTTCAACTATATAAGTTACTCGGAATCTGAGTGAGAACAAATCAGTTATCATTGATATCAATTTTTTAGTTGAACTCTATGTGCTAATCTATATTGAGTATTATTAACTTTTCAATAAAATCCTCAGTTTTAAGAATGGTTTTATATTTTTTTTATGAAGATAACTTTTCAATGTTACTTTATGTTTTTCAAAAAAATCACTATCTAAAAAGAATAAGAGATAAGAATTCAATTAGAATAAATTCACAGATGAATTAAAATTGATTTAAAAGCATAACCTATTCCACTAAATGGATTTATCCAAAGACCACGAATGTATTGAACATGTTCAAGAGTTTAGATAATTAATATTTTATGAATAAGTAAATAATGAAACAGGCGAAGAAGGAAATAAATATTCTCTATCCTACAGCTCTAACTCTAGCTCCTCGAAAGTGATCTCTAGTAGCACCCAATTCCATGTCAATGTTCTCTCATTGTGATCATTTTTCATCCTAATGTGATGTATTATTGTATTTATCCTCGATTATTCTCCTTCTATTAATATTCCTTTGGTGCGTCAATCCCTACCTCAATCTCACTGTCATGGATTTTCAAGAAACTCGCATGATTATACATGGAATGGTTGTCACTGTACATCATCGTCAATTTTAAGAAAATCCAAAATACAAATGAAAGGAATTCCCTTTTAAAATATATGCAATGAAATAGATAATATCCCACACCTGGATGTTTTCTATGTGTAATATTCAAGGAATGTGATTATTGAGTGAGGACGCTCAAATATTTTGTTCCCCTAATATCCTCTTAGAATCCTCTTAGCTGATTTAATCAATCATTTAGAATAAATTTAGGTGGGGGTGAGAAACTTCAATTTGGGAAATTATTTTCCACAATTCCAATTTTGGGCCATAGGATAGTTTAATCATTTTTTAGAGATTGTTCCACCCTTTGGGCATGTGTGCTCAAAATTCACTTTTTTAGGCTCTATTTTAACTAATTATTATCTGAACATTTTTTATATTTTTTACTATAATAATATTAATATTATTATTAATGAAATATATATAAATATATGCTTATATTTAAACATATTATTAAATATATCTTTTATATTTATATATTATTATTATTATTATTATAAAAAATATGTATTTTTTAAAAAAAATTATCCATGTGTTGGTCTTCTTTTTAGGCAATATTGGTCCATAGTAGTACCAGTGTGCCTATGGTTTCCTCTGGCAGTACACACTCTTCTTCACAGTGGAGCATAGTAGTGAGTGTTCTTCATCAATAGTGAAATAGGTTGTCTTCTCAGGTATCTTCAAGCTCGAAACACATCCCAGTGTGGATTGGGGATTCTCTGCCTTTGAAAGAACTATTGATTCAACTTCAACTCAGATCTTAGGACATCTTCTTCACATTCAGAAGAACCCAATTTGAAGGGATTTATATTTTGTTCTAGATTGCATGATGAGTCTTGGATTTTGTATATATTCACTATGGAATAGGGATAGCTTTTATTGGGAGGTTTTATGGGGTTATGCTTTCACAAGCATGACTGGTCATAACATCCTTAGAGAATAAGATTCGGTTTACATTAATGGAACTCAGGATATCTGAAGGATTTTTCTTCAGTGGAAGAACCAAATATTCTTCTATTATATTTCCTAAAATGTGATTCTTTAAGTGGCCACATGATTTTATTGGGTTCATTTTAGGTTTTTTTCAACATGTGATAACTTGGAAGTGAAGGTTCTGACATGGTCAAATATTTCAGGGAATGCAATTTCTGGAGGCATGGTAACTGCATTTTATTATTGTAGTCACAAAATAATTTCATAGAAATTTATATTCATGGTATGTTCTACAGTCCCTTAAATGTTTAAATGCGGTCGACATAGGTATTGCATAACCATTCCATATGGTCACTAATATAGACTTTCATTTTCTTCATCATCGATCCTAAAATGGAATTGGAATTCTAAATTTGATGAAATAAAAATGCGTTCAAATTTAAATTCAATCACACTAAAAAAATAACTAAATTTTTAAAATTAAAATTCCACAAAATAATTTCAAATTAAATAATGGAATTATGAAAGAATTAGTTTTCAAAAAAATTCTAAGCATCATTAAAATTTAACAAAATCCAAAAAATATATAAAAAATGTATATATTAAATAAAGAAAGATTTTTTCAATTTATCACCAACAACACAGAATTTAAATAATATTAATTTAATTTTAAATTTCACTACAAATCATCCAAATAAAATATTTTACTCATTTAAGTCGCATTTTCACCATTATTCAATCAGTAAATCCCCAAAAATGAAGTGCAAAAAGGTATTACAAACATCCACATCAACCCCCCCTGACAAATAAATATTTTTTGTTCGAAAAAATATAATAACTTTTTCATTTTTAAAATAGGAAATAATAAATTTCATATCAAGCTCCCAATGAACCATGTTAAAAAATTTATTATAGGGGGGAAATTTTTGATATGGGTTATATTTTTCAAATAAATTTAACAGTAGGTCCTACCTATGTTGATGTACACACCAGAAATCAATGGAACACAAATTACATCACTATAAAAGATGTCATGACACCTATATAAAGACGCCCACACCCCTAATTTAATTTTATTTAAATTTCCAATTCTAATAATAATGTAAAGTTAGATTTATGTTGAAATAAAACCATAACAAGAGACAATTTTATTTTTTTTACTTCCTCCTAGGTTCAAAAAAAATATTTTTTTATCACTTCATTGGAAAGACTCTAATTATTGTAATATAATTCAATGGTCTTATTATTTATTTGGTTTTAATATTTCCCACTCTTAATGAACTATTTTTTTACTATTTCCTTTATTTGAAATTTCCATATCCCTGATTGATGCATATAACTATGAATATCACTAGTTGAGTTTGTCTTTTATTTATTTATAGAAATAAACCTAGTTCCCTTTCCTCAGATAGTCATTATGGTATTCTATTTTTCCATTTTACTCTATATTCAAAGGACTTGTGATACTCTATTTTGAGTAATCTCATTGAGAGAATTAATTTTCAAGAAAGGGGAGTACCCTAGGTTCAAGTTAAAATTTCTAGTTTCCTTAAGGTGTGATCATAAGTCCACAAAGATGTATCTTATATCACTATATTTATCAGTTCCTAAATAGAACATCCATAAAAATAGTATATATCAACACATAGCAATCATACACCCCCTATTATTTAATAATTAATGAAAAAATCAACAACCAAAAAGTTATTATTCTATAGAAAGGATAGAAATTAGGTGAATATTAAAGCCTAACCACAATTAGTTTGTTAATTAATTTGAAATAATTTAACCATTTTTTAAAAAAAATTAATATTTGGAACTATCTGTAATTTAAAGCATATATTATAATAGATATAGACCACACTCCCCCATACATAAAAACCAGAATTGTCCACAATAATGATTCCTAAGGTGGGATATAGTTTAGTTCACAATATATTATTAATTAAATAGTAAAAATAATGTTAAATGGGTTGTATGAAATTTAAAAAATATCTTTTACCACACATCCAATCAAAATAATTGTTCAAAATCATCATTTATTGAAATTTTTATCTTTTTATTATTATATAAAAACAAAGTAATTGTTAATTTTGTTCAAGAAATTATATGATAACTGATGAGGCAACAACAGTGTAATAAAAGTGGTTGCAAAGGGTGTAATCATGTTTCACAATGAGTCTCAACCAAATATTCAACTCTCTAGAATTCAAAAGGCTAATAGACAAGAAAGAAATTAGGATGAAATTTTTCACATGATCGATGGGGTAAGGGGTATTCCACCACACAAAATTCACTATAGCATGTATGAATCTATGAGCAAATTATTGATATTGAAAAATAAAAATAACCCTTCCCATAATATGGGATCTTTAATAATTTTAGTTTAGTAAAAATTTCCTCTTTTATAACTGAGAGTAAAGTGCACCTGTTGGTACTTTAAATTTACTTCAAGTTTAATTATATAGATACAATGATATATAATTTAAATTTCAATAAAAATTTCTACATAATATTTATTTTAGGTGGTTTTATACATTTAATGCAGTTTGTTTCTCCCTTGGTTTTCCCTTTCCAAATTTCTAGATTTTATAATACTCTAACAGTAACACTCCATCTAACGATATCATAGAGGTGAAGTTTCAAATAGGAGAAACATGCATCCAGAGTAAACCTGATTGGATAAGACTAATAAAAATAAAATTGAGATGAACCATGGGTTAGTTTCCATGAAACACTGAATTTATTGCCCCATGTTAGCATGAGTCACATTATTCCATAAAGAAAAGAAATATATGAGAAGCACTTTTCATTACTATCAATGAAGTGTTTGATTCTCTATCTATTGACCAAGAATAGTCTATTATCCTCTCCAACTATCTCATCAACACCATTATCATGCAATCTCATAGTGGTGAAGGGCACTAACCACTTAGTTTTTAGTTTACCTAGGAAAATTTATAGACTACAATTGAATAGAAATAACCTATGCCCATCATTGAAATATATGTACTTAATTACTGACTAATGAAATTAGTTTATTATATCTTTTTAATTTTTTACTTTTATATGTTTCCCTCCCAATTTCTCCATGCTCACTCAGCTCCAACATCCTCCTCTCAAAAAAACATGATTTCAAATTTTAGGGTCATCACTTCCAAAAATGAATTTTGATGTAATTTTATAGGCATACAAGATGTTTTTTCATAGATAAGTATGTATGGGGAAATACCTATTTAAGTCTTATAAGATGTCCTTTAAGTCAACATTTCTTCATCCAAATTTTTTGACCAGTACATTCATAATCTATAAATTTTCTTATCAAAAATATATTTGATCTCTCTATTAGACACTCAATCCAGTCCACCTAATCATGGTTGGTAGGTTGTAGATGTTTTTTAAGAAAAAAATATTTCTCCATTAAAATTTTGACCTTATAATTTTTGAAATGTGCCTCACAGTCTATAATGAATGTCTTGGGTATTCCAAACCTATAAAAATGATTTAATTGATGAATTTCACCACACTGACATCATGATTATTGGGAAAAGTCACTGCCTCAACCCACATAGACACATAGTCCACAACCACAAAAATATATTAATTTCCATAAGAATATAGTAAATGTCCCATGTAATCCAATCCCCATATATAAATAAATTCATCCTCTAGTATTCATTTTTTGTTAGCTTATTCTTTATTCATACATTTCCAATAATTTGACACTTATCACATCCAATCATAGTAAAAAATAACCCTTTAACTATTTTTCTTATAGAACAAAACCTATAAAATTTTCAGGAATCAATTTATCCACCATGGTGTCCACTATAAGGTGATGAATGAAAACTATCAAGAATGGGGATCATTACCTTTCCAACCACATATCTACTAATAATTCCATCAAAATGTCTTCTAAAAAAGAATGGGGTCATTCCAGATACAATATTTCAACTCATATCTAATCATATTCTTTTGGTTTTTTTAAATATTCTTTTGTATAAAACCTATATTAATAAATTTATCATAATATATAACTAATAAGGATTCTTCATAGAAGAAGAAAACAATTTTTCATCTGGGAATAATGTGTTGATCTCCCATTGTTCCTCAACTTGGTTGTTGGGTTACCTAGAAAAATGGTTAGCAACCAAATTTTAGACATCTTTTTATTCTTGATTTCCTTATCAAACTGCTACAACAGATGATTCCACCTCACAAGCCATGGTTTTGAGACTTTCTTTTCCAGAAGGCACATTAGGGATGAATGGTGTATAAAAATAATAAACATGGACCAAATCAAATACTTTATAAATTTATTAAGTGAAAAAATAGTATAAACCTTCTTTTTAGTGGTGGAATAATTCTTCTGGATGTTATCCAGAAGCTTACAAGCATAATAAATGACATGTATCCTTATATCCTTCATCTTCCCTAAAACAAAACTAATATCTAGATCACTAGAATCAGACATAACTTCAAAAGGGACCTAACATTCCAAGTTAGCAATAATTGGTGAAGATATTAGCCTCTCCTTATGAAAATTAATGGATTCCAAAAAGTTATCATCAAACACAATGGGTGTTCCCTTAACATTCAGAGAGGATAGTGGCCTAGTGATCCTAGAAAAATCTTTAATGAACCTCCTATAAAATACAACATGTCCTATAAATAATCTTATCCACATAACATACTTTGGCGATGGTATCTTTTTTATTACCTAAATTTTAGTATTTTAAATCTATGGGCCCTCCATATAAACATTGTTCCCTAATAAAATTCCTTCAATATCCATAAAAAGATACTTTTCCCAATATAAAATAATATTTTTCTCTTCAAATCATTCCAAAATAGTTTCCATATTTTTAAGGTTGTTTTCAAAATAATTTCCAAGAAATAAAAAATAATCCATTAACACATATATTATTATTTTAATCATATCCATTAAAATTTCAATCATGCATCTCTAAAAATTGGTTAGATAACCATATAGGCCCAAGGGAATTCATCGGTAGGAAAATGTCCTAAATGGAAAAGTGATGGTTATAGGAACACATTTCTTATCTGAGGTAAAGATCCTTTATTTTATATCAATTCTTAGTATAAATATATATAAAGGATGTAATATTAATTTCTTTTGAAGTGATGGAGGTTTTGGAGGTGACCTGGGCAGGTTCAAAGCCCAAAACCCATGTTTTGGGGTGAATTGGCCTGGTACATAGATAAATCTGAGCAAGTTGGGTCACACATCCATGCATCTAGGTCTGCATTTTTGATAGTGGGTTTTGGCATGGTTATCACATGGTTTGTAAACCATGTAGGTAAACCATGTGTCACCCCTTATTCTATAACTAATCATGAACAATTAGCACATGATTCTCAAATAGTCTGCCAAAACTATGTTATGCCTAGTTTTGAGTGAAATTCCTATATTTCCCTTGAAATTATTTATAACCTAAATCAAATATTCATTCTCTTATTGCACAGTATCCTACCCCATATTTGATCTCCCTTGGTGACTATTCTATGAATTTATCCTCCTCCCCTCTCTGGAACTAGATTCAAGAAACATCTGTCTCATTATATTCTTATCAGTAAGATCCCAATTCCTTTTTATCCATTCTTCTTTCTTCTAGATATTAGCTTTTATATTTTGTTGCATGCTAAAATTCCTTATTATGAGTTTCTTCATTTGTTCTTTGATTTTATCATGATATCTATTGAATCAAGAGCTGACATTGGAAGAGCTATCAACTACAGACCTAAGGTAGGTGGTCTAATTCCTTTTGTTAAAAGATTAGGTTTTCATATATACCATTATGTCACACCCCCAATATATAGGCATCACCTAGAAATGAAATTAAATATTTGAATTGATAGTAATTCCACTTATAATTAAATATGAATTTTAATGTTTTATTATTGTTTGAGGGCCTGGAAATGTAACTACCCATGGGTGCATTGATTAATTTAACTAGGCCCCATGGTTGGATTTTGAAACCTGTATTCCCTTAAGGTGCACCTTGTCCTTCAGAACATTGTGATTCATGGAGGGATCATGAAGGTTATCTGAATTTGGGGGAGAAGAGGATTTCACCCTCTGTGGTGAATGCAAATGTACATCATAGGCCCTCACCCTTACTTGAAGATAGGTCGACAGCGAAAATTAAAGAAGGCACTCAAGAAGAGGAGGAAAAGGAGAGGTGTGATGCATCTGAAGATAGTCTCTCACAAAGCGTTGAAGAAGACAAATCTACTGATATTGAGGAGAAATACATAAGGGACATGTCCAGGAAAGGTAAGAAACCAATAGTGGATGAGGATGGGTTTATTACACCCAATCCTAAAAAAACTAGAAAACACAGGGATTTTTCACATGTGTATAGGACTATTGTCACTTGTTCTTTAGACATTTCTAGAAATAATGTTTCTGCCCCTATTGGAAATCAACATGTAGAGATGGAGAAACGAGCTGAAAGGGATGATAAACGTACTGTACCAACATGTGAAGCTCCTGTTTCTTCGGAGGGACTTAGTGATGAAATCTTATACAACTCCTTTAAGAAAGGAGAGATCACTAAGAGCGCCTATTTGGCTGCAAAGAAGGAGAAATTCAATGAAAGAAACAGAAAAGATTTCTTAAGCTGACTTTTGCTTTTCTGTTGGATGTTTTCTTTACTCTATGAAGATCATATATGAATTTTCATACTGTATTGATGGTTCTATTTTTTGAAATTTATCTGAAGCATTTTATTTTATTTCTTCACTCCCTTGCCTCCATTCTGCCTCAAGTGCTTCTTATTTTTTCTAGAGGGCATGCAATAGGGCTGCATGAAGGTTACTGACTGAGCTCCTGAATGTTTCCCCTTATTGGTTGAGGTTTTTCTGGTCTTCTTCTGCATTGAGATGGTTCTTTCCTCTCCTTGGTCATAGTGTTTTGATTTGTCTGCCTTCCGGAGTTCCCTTTCTTCTGGTTGTGGTTAATCTGCTTTTCCTTGGATTAATTCTACTCTCTTTTGCACATGTAATGTCATGAAATGGAGTTTTCCTTTTTCTAATCTGTACAAAACATGTGATATTGGATGTTTTATGATGAGTACTTGTGGATGCTGATTGGATTTCTGGCTCGGATCTTTCTTGCTAGCCTGATACTTTGATTCTACATGCTCTTGATCTGAAGTTAAGAGCAGTGCAGACTGCTTGGGATGCAAGTGACACCATTGGGAGTTTTTGTTGCTGGAACTGGTTTTTAGTTTTCTTTTAGAGCTCTTTTGATATACTTTAACACCCTTGGACTGCTTTGGAATGGTGCATAGTGCAGAATGCTTGGGTTTGTTCCAGGAATGCAGGGTGTGCTGTATATGCTGGATTTTTGGTTTCTTCCAAGCTGATATACTTCTAAACCTCTTCTTTTATTCTGTTCTGCATTTTTCTCTGTTGGATTCCTAGTTTGGTTTCTCTGGATATGCTCGTGCCTAGAAGATTGAAGATTTCATGCATGTTCTTATCTACTATGGAGATATCTCTGTTACATCGGTCTTTGCTTATTTCTGTCTGACTCAACTTGGATGTTGTTGCTGACTCCTATGTGATATCACGTACCTGATGCACTCTTAGGTTGTTCATATATCTTGGAGCTATCTGGCATTGATTACCAGTTGGGAGGGGTCTACTGCATTTGTTGGAGTATGTTTGTTCGGTCTTTATCAGCCTACATTGATCAATTGTTTGTTTTTGTGGGATATTTTATGCTTTATTCTGGTGTAGACTTACTACACCTCGTGTGTACCTTGTACTATTTTTGTTTTAAAAAAATTCCCTTCGCATGGATTAGGAAACCAATCCATGTCATCTAAAAAAAATGAGGAGTGGGGAATGGATGTCTTGACCATAGATCCATTCCATGAAATATATTTTCAAGATTTATTTCATTCATTAAATGAAATTACCATGTGAATAATTTAGTTGAGAAGGACAATATTGAGTGTTATCATATGGATTTATTCTTAGAGATTTTCTTGCGGTGTAGGACAGTCATGTGAAATATTTTATATCATTTCTTATTTTTACCTATACCATGTTGGATCGATAGGGGATGAGACAGGTATTAGACTCATAAGGTCTAGTCTAATGGGAGATTGTGGCAGGTCAGGTGCCACCTCCTATTTGGACTGTAGGCGAGGATGAAATTCTCCATGCACATGGTCACACATGGGTTTCAGCAGACATGTGTGGGAAACTGATGAAGGAATTCCATGCTTCATCTTTGATTTTCACCTTTGTGGGACCAAGATGTATCAGTATTTACATCACCAATACTAGTGGAAATATATGAACAGAAATGTATCTAGTGAATCATGAGGTGTTCCACCCTTTAATAGGTGAAAGTATAGCATCAGTGAGAAGCCAAACTTTTACAGTAGCTACCCATTCCTAAGTGGAAAAGTAATGATGTCATGATAGACTTTATGATAATATTATCATGGTATCCATGAGGAAATGATGTTTTATGGGTTTTTATTGATAGGCCCATGAAGGTGGAACATTTTTTACATATCAAAGAAACCATCAATGTTTATGAGCTTTAGAGGTTGTACATCTGAGAGATAGTACTACTATAGCAGGTGAAGTTGATTAAGAGTTGGATGGATACTACACAGTCTCATCATAAATCATATTCCAATCACTATAGAAGACCTTTAGAGCTCAAGTATGGGGATTGGGATTTTCTACATGTTTCACTAAGGCTAGGAAACATGGGGATCGAGACACAGAGTAATATTTCACCAAGATACGTTGGGTCATTCGAGATTTTGGAGAGAGTCGAGATGGTAGTTTATGAGTTAAAGTTAATATAGAGGTATCAGATCATGCATGAAGTATTCCATGTTTCTTAAATTTGATGATATTATTCATATCCATCTCATTCCTTTAATCCTGAGGAGGTTGAGCATTAGGTAGATGCATCCTTTGAGGAGAATCCTATACGTAATGTGGACTGTAGCATGAATGTTATATAAGGATAGTATATTCCTTTAGTACTATTTCTATGGAAGAACTATCGAGTATAAGATGAGACCTAGTAGTTGGAGGATGATGTAAGATCATAGTGACAAGATATATTCTTAGATTAGGCTTCAACACCCTAGGAAGGCAATTCGAGGATGGCTTGATTTATGGGGGGATGTTTTTAAGAAACCGGTTCTTTTTTGAGGTACAAATACTTTATTTTATGTCAATTCTCAGTTTAAATCCTTAAATATTACCGAATATGAATTCCCTTTGAGGTAATGGTGGTAAGAACGGTGTCTGATACTTGTTTAGAGTCTGGAACCCATGTTTTGGGTGAAATGATTGGTCGCACGGTTAAAGGAAACCGTGTAAGTTGGGTTGTACAGTTGTGCACCCAGGTCTACAATTTTGAAAATTGGTTTTGTAATAGTTTTCTCAAGTTTAATAAAACCCTATGGTAAAACCATGTAGTGACCCTTATTCTACAGCTAACCTTGCACAGTTGGCACACGGTTTGTAAACTATGAACCTAAACCATGTGATTCCCAGTTTTGAGTGAAATTCAAATTTTTCCCTTGAAATGTTTTATAACTTAATCCCTATTTTTTACTCCTCCCACACATCATCCACCCCCTCTTTGACCACCCTTGGTGACTATTCTATGAATTGATCCTTCTTCTTCATCTGGTTTAGATTTCACGTGTCAACTGTATAACAACCCATACTCTACATACATTGTTATTACTTCAAAATTGAAGCTTAATTATTACAACATATAACAAAACCATGAAAGGACCGTATAGGTATAGTGTCTTTAGAAACTGGGAAACATAAACAACTGGTTCATAAATCATCTACGTTGTCACCCACTTATTTCATCATATCTAGAGTCCCTTTTTGGCATATCCTACTTAATACCCTTCTTCATGACCAAGGGAAAATAAAACATACAAAAGGGTGAGCTCAAATTCTCAGTAAGGGTAAACAAAATAAATATCAATCATATCATATTCATAAGAACATAACATTTTGAATATCTTAACCTTCAAAAGAGATCATAATATCATAACATGGGATAAATCATAGTGGTGAAATGTAATCCCAATAATCATAACTTAAAACATGAAACTTTGTGGAATACACACATAATCATAGAAAATCATTTCATATTAGTCAAGGCTCATTTCTAAGACCATCATAATGGACAAAGTCCATTACTGAACTGAGTTCACTCCTCGTTCCAGTCATGTATCACTGAACCAGATTAACTTGCCATTCCAGCCATGTCTATCTCATGAGATATAAATCTTTACCAAATAAATTGGAGGGATATATAGGTCCCACCCATATTATAATGATACCATTCATATTTTTGCCACAAGATCATAAATCATACATCATAGAATAACCCAAGTAATAAAAATGGGATTCTTAAACATCATGCCATCATAAAATAATCCATATAAGATAAACGAACATCATAAAATTAATTCCATCATAACATAATCAAATAAATATAAAAATAGGGATAGAAACAGAACCCTATATTATCATAGATGGAAAATAATTTTGATAAAACACTTGAACTCCATTCTTGAGGAAAATATCCTTTCTATTTAAAAAACATTTTTCCTTTCTTAACATGTCATACAATTTTAATCTAAAAGAAGTTGATTAAAAATAAACATCAGAACTTGTAAAATAAGCTTCATGGAAATAATTTTCTATGAAATCATAAAAAATCCATTCATTCCATATAAGTTAAAAAAACATTCTTCTCCTACTTTGACAGGAAAAGTCCAAAAGTACCTCATACTAAAAAAGACAAAAGATTCCATTCATATCATTTACTAAAAACTCGACAATAGATAAAATTGGATTTAAACAATTTTAGGAGGATAGGGATAATATTACATATTGAGGAAACATGAATAAATATTCCCCAGTAAATTTGGAAGTATAAACAATCTCAGATAAAAATGAGATTGCGATATTTTCCCTTACCTTAGGTCTGATATGATTTGTATGTGTCTGAACCTCCTGTATAATAATTTAAAAAAATTCATTGACTTATTCCAGAATCATACTCATTTTTATGATATCATATATTTTCATATTCTTATCTTCTTATCAGTAATATTTCATTGCTACTTGTTATTCAAGTGTTTATTGCTTTATGTTCTTATGTGTGTTTTGTCGAATAAATTCTTATTCTTCTTTTTAGGTTATAGATACCTCATTTCCAGAATGTTATTAGTTTAATATATATTATATTTACTTATTCAATTCATTTATATAATCATTATTCAATGAAGATCATGTAGAATGAGTCGCATCACATCGTGGAGACAGTAGGTCGTACGTACGCACGAGCGATGATATCGTTCTCATGATTGTGGAATTGTATTGAAGTGTATATATACTATTTCAGAATTAATATCACTTTATAATAATCATATATAGTTATTCTTAACACCATTATACCCATCCAAGTAAGGTGGTGGTGGAAAACAGATTACACCACGGCGTGGAGACGGTATTCCGTACGTACGCACGCGCGGTGATTTCATTTTCTGTAGGATGGATAGAAGGTGAAATAGAGTTGTTTCATATTTATAATAACATATCATTATATGAGTGATACATATTTTATTACTTCATAATGAAAAAACTAAATAATAAAAAGTATAAGAAGAAATAAATTTAAAAGAATTGGTAACGGATATTACCTCTTCTTCGACATGCCTCTTTGAAACCTCCTCTTAGGGCACTAATATTGGTCTTTGAAGAAGACCAGGACCTCTAGGATATTTCTAGGGAAGTGGATAAGAGATATTGGCAGGGTTTGTCCGAGATTGAATGTTCAAAGTGGTGTGAGGAGGAGAGGGAGGAGGTTCCCTTTTTAAGGGAGGAGAGGGGCACCTTTGGGATTATAAGAAATATTAATTTATAATAAATTACAAGACCACTTAAAAACCTCCAAAAATGACTCAAATCAGAATATTAGATGATATAGGGTTGTCATCGCATCATCAAATAAAATTTATACAAGTTGGGAATTTATTTTAAACATTATCAACATGATTTATCCTTATATAATCTATTTAATTTTATTTGTGGTAATAATATTCTAAATTTTAAATCATTATAAATATTTACTTATATGTTGTTAACTATCCATAATTGTATACTTTATTACATTTTCGACCATATAAATTTTAATTTACAATTTTTAAATATTTTTGTGAGTTTTAAACAATTTTATAATATGAAATTTCTATAAATTAACAATAGTGTCAATTTTGACAGTATTCATTTATTTGAGTTTAAATAAAATATATACATAAGATATGTTCAAAATAAAATATTTAATAGATTAATAAAATCTCATTTTTATCTATAAAATTAGTGGATCACATTAAATAGTTCATATAATATTTATTTTAATACTTTTAATATCATTTATTTGATATTTCAATAAATAAAATAATTTCAACATCACTATTATGTCATAATTAATGATAATTATTTAATCCCTAAAAATTATAAATAAATTTATATGATGTATATAATTTTATTAGATTTCTAGGGACTATTTATATCTGAATATTTATGATGTTTATCACTAAATTAAAATTATTATACTTATAAGATTTAAGAGAGTGACATGTTATCACTTTCTTTGGTTTTAATAATAATTATATTATTTCATCGTCAAAAGTCCATGAAATGAATATAGTCTGACCCTTAAGTGATATGGGTCGACTTTTATTCATAAAATAGGATTTTTTTTCAAGTGTTAGGAAAATTTTATAGTCTTATATTTACCCTTAATTAACCGATTTACCTTTAACTACGGTAAATAAAAATTATCGTAGTTACTATTCATAATATCAAAAAATAAAATTAACCTATTTACATAATTTGGACCCACTAATTCCAAATATTGAATCCATTTTTAAAAATTCAAAACACATAAGTGGTAATAATTAATTTAAAATTAATCTCGTTATTAAGAAAACGGGTTTTAAAAGTTAAAACATTGCTAAAGATTGAAATGTTTTTACCTATGAATTCAATGTAAAATTAATTCTAATTACATAAATTATATTAAATGGTAAAAATATATTCTATTTATAATTTAAAACCATTCAATATTATAATTTAATCGTATAAATTATTGGGATGAAAAAAGTTGTTTTTAATTAAAATAGTGTGTTTTTACTATTCATCAAAATATGAAAGTTACCAGAATAATATTAAAAATATATCCAAATTAAATTTTTATATCCTAATTCCAAATAAGAATTTTATTTTGTCAAATTAAACTTATAAACATGTCAAAAACTAGATTTAAAGTGGGTGCGCCATGAAAAGGCGAAAAAACTGCATTTTTTGAAAAATACTTATTTTACCCAAAAAAATTATTTTGTTCTCATACCATGTTCTCGAAAATATGTAAGATGAATAATAATGTCATAAAATTTAAAATTCAGTTAATAATATTCATAACAGCTAGTTTATAATATTACAATAATATATCGTTGTTTAGTGAAACTCGGTATTGCGTACTACACACGCTATCGAGGAAGGTCGTGATTGCATGTAACGTAAGCCAAGCTAGTGTTGTCTGAAGTGAAAGATTCCTTTGATGTTTCATATAACATAAGTCATAAAAAAATATACTTCTCATAAAATATGATTGTGTTACATTCTACCCCCCTTAAAATCAATTTCTCCCTCAAAATTCGTCACTTCATAACAAACAGATGAGGATACATCTCCCTCAACATATCCTCAAGCTCCCATGTAGCTTTTTCTAATCGGTGGTTCCTCCATAAAACTTTCACCAAGAGAGTGGTCTTGTTCCATAGAACTTTTTCACTACGATCCAGAATCTCTATCGGTTGTTCTTCATAAGAAATATCTTGCTCCAATGGTACAACTTCTGAGCTGAGTACATGTGAAGGATCAGGTATGTACTTTCTCTGGAGAGATACATGGAATACGTCATGAACTTGAGAGAGATTTGGTTGAATCGACAATCGGTAAGCTACCTTCCCACCACGATCCATTATTTCAAAAGGACCGATATACCTAGGGCTTAACTTACCCTTCTTTCTGAATCTCATTACTCTCTTTCAAGGAGATATTCGTAAGAACACTTTATCACCCACTTCAAACTCTAAGTCTTTTCTTCGGTTATCGGCATAACTTTCTTGTCAACTCTGAGCTGCTCTTATGTGTTTTTGAATAGATCGGACCTTTTCTGCCATCTCATCAACAAGATCAGGTCCTAATAGCTTTCCTTCTCAAACTTCATCCCAACAAGTTGGAGTTCAGCATTTCTTTCCATATAGAGCTTCATAAGGAGACATCTGAATACTGGAATGAAATCTATTATTATAAGAAAATTCCACCAAAGGTAGGTGTTGATCCCAACCACCTTTAAAATCCATAGAGCAAGATCTCAACATATCTTCTAGAGTTTGAATTGTTCTCTCAGACTGACCGTCTATCTGAGGATGATAAGTAGTGCTGAAACTCAACTCTGTATCTAGAGTATGCTGAAGACTTCACCAAAACTTTTAGGTAAACCTCGGATCCCGATCAGATATAATGGAAAGTGGTACTCCATGAAATCTTACCACTTCCTTTACATATATCCTGGAAAGCTGATACAGAGAGAAATCTTCTCTAATAGAAATGAAGTGTGTCGACTTCGTAAGATGATCAACTATGACCCAGATAGAATTATTGCCTTTGAATGTTTTAGGAAGTCCGGTGACAAAGTCCATAGTGATGTTTTCCCATTTCCATTCGGGTATGGGTAATGGTTGTAACATCCCCTTAGACTTCTGTCTCTCAACTTTAACTTGCTAACAAACCAAGCATCAAGAGACATATTCAGCAACATCTCTTTTCATGCCATCCCACCAGAAGTACTCTTTCAGGTCCCTATACATCTTTGTGCTTCTAGGATGAATAGAGAATGAAGAACTATGAGCCTCATCCAGTATGTCTTTCTTTAATTCTATGTTGGGAGGAACACAATCCTGATTCCTAAACCTTATTATCCCATCACAATCAAGGTTGAATTTAGGAACATTTCTCAACTTCTTTTGTAACTCTACATCTTCTTTTTGTGCCTCTTTAATCTTCACATGTATAGATGGTTGAACATTAATTTGATAAAGATACGATTTTTCCCCTTCCATTATAATTCCAAGATCTATCCTTTGTAAATCCATAAATATTGGATCTTTTTTTATCCTTATCAGGGATAAGCTAGCATGGTCTTGTCGAATTAATGTGTCTACCACCTTGTTTTCTTTCCCAGGGTGATAATGAATTGAGCAGTCGTAATCCTTAATCAGCTCCAACCATCTTCTTTGGCACATATTTAGCTCCTTTTGTGTGAAAATATACTTTAATCTTTTATGATCAGTATAAATATCACACCTTTCACCATAAATATAATGCCTCCAAATCTTTAATGCAAATATTACTGTAGCTAACTCCAAATCATGAGTTGGGTAATTTTGCTCATGGATTTTCAACAATCGAGAGGCATAAGCTATCACCATATCGTTTTTCATGAGAACACACCCTAATACCTTCTTGGATGCATCAATGTAGATGACAAACCTTTCTCCACAACAAACCAGTGTGAGCACAAGTGCACTGGATAACCTTCTTTTCAACTCCTTGAAGTTCTCTTCACACTCCTCCATCCACACGAACTTAACTCCTTTTCGAGTCAACCTAATGAGTGGATTAGATAATCATGAAAAATCTTTCACAAAACGTCAATAATATCCAGAAAAACCAAGAAAACTTGGGATCTCCATTATTTTTGTTAGTCTCGACAATCTTTCAATAACCTCTGTTTTTGCTCGATCCACAAATATCCCCTCTTTTTACATTATGTGACACAAAAATGCAACTTTTGGAAGCCAAAATTCACACTTGGTAAATTTGGCATAAAACATCTCCTTTCTCAGGGTCTTTAATACAATTCTCAAGTGATCTTCATGTTTTTCCTTTATCTTTGAATAGACAATAATATCTTCTATAAAGACTACCAAAAACTGATCAAGATAGTCTCTAAAAACTCTATTCATTAGATACATGAAGATAGTAGGGGTATTAGTAAGACCAAATGGCATCACTATAAATTCATATTTTCCATACCTTGTACGGAAATCTATCTTTGGTATATCCTCCCTTTTGACCCTTAATTGATGATACCCTGAATGAAGATCAATCTTAGAAAAGTATTGAGCTCCGCGTAGTTGGTGAAATAAGTCATCAATGCGCAGGAGTGGATATTTTTTCTTGATAGTGATCTTGTTAAGTTCTCAATAATCAATGCAAAGTCTCATTGATCCATATTTCTTCTTAACAAACAGAACAGGTGCTCCCCAAGGTGGTGCACTAGGGTGTATGAATCCTTTATCAAGATTTTCTTGGAGTTTCTTCTTCAATTCCTACAAATCAATTGGGTCCATTCTATAAGGTGTATTTGAAATGGGAATAGCACCTGGTATGAGTTCTATTGAAAAATCAACTTAACGATTTGGTGGTAGACCTAGAAATTCCTCCGGAAAGACATCATCAAACTCCCGTAAAATGGGTGTATTCTTAATCGTGAGTCTCTCCTCAACCATTTGAGATAAATAACCTTCATTTATTGGAATCAAGACCCATAAGATGGAAGAAATTTTTACTGGAAGGTTATATTCATCCTTGCATCGATAGATGATAGTAGATTGATCGGGAATATTAAAAGTGATTTCCCTTCTTTAGAAATTGATATGAGATCCGTATAAAGAAATCCAATCCATGCCAAGAATCATATAAAATTACACTATAGGAAGGATCACAATATTTGCAGGAAGCACTTTCCCACAAACTTCAATCGGAGAAGAATTATAAACTTCTGATGCAACCGTTGTGCCATTAGGTGTTGTCACAGCTAACTCAACATCTAATTGTTGAGGTAATACGGCAATACCCTTAGAAAATTATTCAGAAATAAAAGAGTGGGTGGATCCAGAATCAAATAAAGAATTTTCTACTTTAGAGTGGATGGTAATTTTACCTTTCACCACTTCGTTATCGTACTCCACATTGCCAATAGGAATTGCATGTGACTTTCCTTTGTCTTTGGCCTTAAGAGTTTGTTGGCGTCGATCATCATAAATAACCCTTGGATTTGGGCATTTATTGTCATAATTCCCCATATCCTTACACTTGAAACATTGAAGTGTAAGAGGTTCATTCTGTGTATCCCTTTCTTTGTTCACATCATTAGACATCTTCTTCCCATTATTTCGACATTCAACTGCCCGATGACCTTCTTTTCCACACTTAAAACATTTTCTTGTCCCTTTAAGACAGTTACCTCCATGTTTCTTTCCATAATTTGAGCATAAAAGAAAACTCATCTTCTTTTTAGTGTGGTCTTTAGATTTTCCTTTGAATTCTATTTTCCTCTTCTTATCAAACCCATATGACTGATGTGTTACTCCAATCTCCATCTCAACCTTGAGATCACATTAAACAATTTCCTCGTAGCTATTGAAGTCCCTTATGGCTAACGCCCTTAGAAGACTTTGTTTTAAGCCACTAAATAATCGATCTATCTTACACTTAGGTTGGATAATAATCCCAGAAGCGTACCTTACAAGTATTATAAAATTTTCTTTGTAGGTACCAACAGATTTATCATCATTTTTCTTCAGTTCAAGAAACTCTTTCTCCATCTTTGTTCGAAGAATACGAGGGAAGTACTTATTGAAAAATAAGTTCTTGAACTCATCTCATTCCATGGACTCAATTTCATATCTTTGCCTCATATTCTTGATAATATTCCACCATTGATCAGCATCACCTTCTAAACGATAGACTGCTAATATGACTTTGTCATGTTCAGAACATTGTAGAATTGAAAATATCTTTTCAGTGGTATTAATCCCTTGTTCAGCCACTAATGGATCAGAAGACCCTTTGAATGAAGGTGGATGCTACCTCATGAAGGATTCAACAGAATGTTTCTCCTTCCTTTGCGTGTTTGGAAGTCATGAATGGTTGATGGCTTGAGAAAGTTGTGTCATCATGGCTACAATATTTTTCATTCTAACTCCCATAACATTTGGTTGCTCAGGGGGACAATCATTTCATTTCCCGTTGCATTCAGCATTAACACAGTTCCATCAGGTTCCATCCATTGACTAAAACCAACAAGCATAGTGTGAGAAACACTAATCATAATAGGAAAACCACATAATCAAGAATAAAATTTTACACTTAATGTCTTATCATAGGTTATTCATGGCCATTTCTAAAAAACTAATATTTTTTCTATTCTTAGACATATTCTTAGGGTTCTTACTAGGGATTTCACATCTTAGTTTTCAAAGGTTGGTTATACCTTTCCTCTGATACCAACTATAACGACCCATACTCTACATAAATTGTTATTACTTCAAAATTGAAGCTTTCTTATAAAAACATATAACAAAACCATGAAATTACCATATAGGTATAGTGTCTTTAGAAACTGGGAAACATAAACAACTGGTTCATAAATCATCTACGTTGTCTCCCACTTATTTCATCATATCTAGAGTACCTTTTCGGCATATCTTACTTAATACCCTTCTTCCTAACCTGAGGAAAAGAAAACAAACAAAAGGGTGATCTCAAATTCTCAGTAAGGGTAAACAAAAGAAATATCAATCATATCATATTCATAAGAACATAACATTTTGAATATCTTAACCTGCAAAAGAGATCATAATATCATAACATGGGATAAATCATAGTGGTGAAATGTAATCCCAATAATAATAAATTAAAACATGAAACTTTGTGGCATACACACATAATCATAGAAAATCGTTTTATATTAGTCAAGGCTCATTTCCAATACCGTCATAGCAGACAAAGTCCATTACTGAACCGAGTTCACTCCTCATTCCAGTCCTGTATCACTGAACCAAATTAACTTGTTGTTCCAGCCATGTCTATCCCATGAGATATAAATCTTTACCCAATGCATTAGATGGAGATATAGGTCCCACCCATCTCAAAATGATACCATTCTTATGTGTGCCATAAGATCATAAATCATACATCATAGCATAACCCATGTAATAAAAATGGGATTCTTAAACATCATGACATCATAACATAATCCATATAAGATAAAAGGACATCATAAAATTAATTCCATCATAACATAATCAAATCAATGTAAAAATAGGGAAAGAAATATAACCCTATATTATCTTAAATGAAAAATAATTTTGATAAAACACTTGAACTCCATTCTTGAGGAAAATATCCTTTCTACGTCAAAAACATTTTTCCTTTCTTAACATGTCATACAATTTTAATCTAAAAGAATTTGATTAAAAATAAACTTGATAACATGTAAAAGAATCTTCATGGAAAAATCATAAAAAATCCATTCATGTCGTATAAGTTAAAAAAACATTATTCTCTTACTTTGGCCGGAAAAGTCAAAAAGTACCTCGTACTAAAAATGACAAAATATTCTATTCATATATTTTACTAAAAACTCACCAATGGGTAAAATTGTTTTTAAACAATTTTTGTAGGATAGTAATAATATTACATATTGAGGAAACATAGATAAATATTCCCCAGTAAATTCGGAAATATAAAAGATCTCGGATAAAAATGAGATTGTGATATTTTTCCTTACCTTAGGTTCGATATGCTTTATAGTGTCTGAACCTCCTATATAATGATTTAAATAATGTCATTGACTTATTCCAAAAACATACACATTGTTATGATATCATATATGGTCATATTATTATCTTATTATCAGTAATATTTCATTGCTACTTGTTATCCGGGTGTTTATTGCTTTATGTTCTTATGTGTGTTTTGTCGAATAAATTCTTATTCTTCTTTTTAGGTTATAGATACCTCATTTCCATAATGTTATTAGTGTAATATATATCATATTTACTCATTAAATTCATTTATATAATCACTAATCAATGAAGATCATGTAGAACGAGTCCCATCACATCATGGAGACGGTAGGTCATACGTACGCACGAGCGATGATATCATTCCCATGATCGTGGAATTGTATTTAAGTGTATGTATACTATTTCAGAATAAATATCACTTTATAATAATCATATATAGTTATTCTTTACACCATTATACCAATCCAAGTAATTTGGTGGTGGAAAACAGATTACACCACGGCGTGGAGACGGTATTCTGTATGTACGCACGCGCGGTGATTTCATTTTCCGTAGGATGGATAGAAGGTGAAATAGAGTGTTTCATATTTATAATAATATATTAGTATATGAGTGATACTGATGTTATTACTTCATAATGAAACAACTAAATAAGAAGAAGTATAAGAAGAAATAAATTTGAATGAATTGGTAACGAATATTACCTCTTCTTCGACACGCCTCTTTGAAACCTACTCTTACGACACTAATATTGGTCTTTGAAGAAGACCCGGACCTCTAGGATGTATCTAGGGAAGTGGAGAAGAGAAATTGGCAGGGTTTGGACGAGCATGAAGGCTCAAAGTGGTGTGAGGAGGAGAGGGAGGAGGTGCCCTTTTATAAGGGAGGAGAGGCGCGCCTTTGGAATTATAGGAAATATTAATTTATAATAAATTATAATACCACTTAAAAACCTCCACAAATGACTAAAATATGAATATTAGATGATATAGGGTTGTAATCTCATCATCCAATAAAATTTAGACAAGTTGGAAATTTATTTTAAACATTATCAACATGATTTATCCTTATATAATCTATTTAATTTTATTTGTGGTAATAATATTCTAAATTTTAAATCATTATAAATATTTAGTTATATGTTGTGAATTTTCCATAATTGTATACTTTATTAAATTTAGACCATATAATTTTTAATTTACAATTTTTAAATATTTTTGTGATTTTTAAACAATTTTATAATATGTAATTTCTATAAATTAACAATAGTGTCAATTTTGACACTATTTATTTATTTGAGTTTAAATAAAATATATACAGAAGATATGTTCAAAATAAAATATTTAATAGATTCATAACATGTCATTTTTATCTATAAAATTAGTGGAGAACATTAAATAGTTCATATAATATTTATTTTAATACTTTTGAAATTATTTATTTGATATTTCAATCAATAAAATAATTTCAACATCACTATTGTGTCATAATTAATGATAATTATTTAATACCTAAAAATTATAAATAAATTCATATGATGTATATAATTTTATTATATTTATAGGGACTATTTATATCTGAAGTTTTATGATGTCTATCACTAAATTAAAATTATTATACTTATATGATTTAAGAAAGTGACATGTTGTCACTTTCTTTGGTTTTAATAATAATTATATTATTTCATGGTTAAAAGTCCATGAAATGAATCTCGTCAGACCCTTAGGTTATATGGGTCGAATTTTATTCATCCAATAGAATTTTTTCAAGTGTTAGGGTAATTTTATAATTTTATTTTTACCCTTAATTGCACGATTTACCTTTAACTGATGTAAATAAAAATTACCATAGTTACTATTCATAATATAAAAAAAATAAAAGTAACCTATTAACATAATTTGGACCCACTGATTACAAATATGGAATCCATTTTTCAAAATTCAAAACACATAAGTTGCATTAATTAATTTAAAATTAATCCTATTGTTAAGCAAACGGGTTTTAAAAGTTAAAACATTGCCAAAGATTGAAATGTTTTTACCTATGAATTCAATGTAAAATGAATGATAATGACATACATTATATTAAATGGTAGACATATATTCTATTTATACTTTAAAACCATTAAATATTATAATTTAACCATATAAATTATTGCGAGGAAAAAAGTTGTTTTTAATTAAAATATAGCGTGTTTTTACTATTCATCAAAATATGAAAGTTACCAGAATAATATGAAAATTTTATCCAACGTAAATTTCTATATCCTGATTACAAAGAAGAATTTTATTTTGTCAAATGGAACTTATAAAAATGTCAAAAACTAGATTTAAAGTGGGTGCGCCATCAAAAGGCGGCAAAACTGTATTTTTTGAAAAATACTTATTTTACCTGAAAAAACTATTTTGTTCTCATACCATGTTCTAGAAAATATGTAAGATGAATAATAATGTTATAAAATTTAAAATTCAGTTAATACTATTCATAACATCTAGTTTATAATATTACAATAATATATCTTTGTTTAGTGAAACTTGGTATTGCATACTACACACGCTATCGAGGAAGGTCGTGATTGCGTGTAACGCAAGCCAGGCTAGTGTTGTGTGTAGTGAAATATTCCTTTGATATTTCATATAACAAAAGTCATAAAAAAAATATACTTCTCATAAAATATCAGGGTGTTACAAACTACCTCATCATATTTATATTGATAAGAACTCAATTTTTTTATACATTCTTCTTTATTTTGGATATCAGCTGATCTATTTTGATGAAATATAATATTTTCTATTATTAGTTTCTTTGTATGTTATTCGATTTTATCCCAATCTGAGATGAATAAAGAGCTAATATTGGATGAGCTATCAACTACAGACCTAAGGTGGGTTGTCTCATGCCTTTTGATAAAAGTTGGGTTGTTTATATATACCATTGTTCAGTGCACCCAATTTTTAGGTGTCATCTTTAAATGAAATTATATATTTGAATTGATAGTAATGGAAAATGTAATTAAATAGGACTTTTAATGTTTGGTTGTTGGTTGAGGACCTTGAAATGGAACTACACCATGGGTGTGTTGATTAATTGAACTAGGCCCCATGACAGGATTTTGAAACTTGGATTCCCTTGATGAGTTCCTTACCATTCCTTGGGTTCTCAATGGATTAATGGAATTATAATTGAATTGATTAGGATTAGTGAATGGATTCCATTACCATTGATCATTTCTATGAAATATCTTGTTAATATTGAGCTGTTTCCATTGATAAATTCTCATGTGGGTAGTTGAGAGGAAATCCTTCTAATCCTATACATTTCAATGTAATTGATTTATTAATAATGAATTTTCATTTTATTGTTATTCCCATGTGAGACAGATATATACAATACCATGAAATCAAATAATAAAGTGTGAGAAGCTTGTTATAAATATTTTCCCATGCGATTATTTTGAATTCCTGTATTCTATGCTTGGCCAATACATTAAGTCACCTTTTGAGGTGAGGTGTAGGTTGGATTTTCTTGGTTTGGAAATTTGGATGTTTAATGATATTGATAACATGATTTTATTGATTAATTATGAGTATTCCTTAGGTGATACATGTATACAAATGATGGATTCCATGGATGGACTCAAGTGTCTTGAACCTTTCTTATACTTGAGTGATTCTTGGACCCCCTAGAGGACTGCCAAGGACAAACTCTGAGTCTTGAATAATTTATGTCAGGTAATACATAAATTCATTTGATAATATAAAGGAAAGAATCAATGGTTAATTGATCATATTGATATGTTTGATACATGGGCTCCCTTAATGGACTGCCAAGGACAAACTTGAGTAGTTGTGACCTTATATCAGACCAAGAGCAATGCCTTGGTTCTTGAGGATCACCATGGATGGGCTCGTAGGGTTTTGTTTTATATAATACCTAAAGTGAAACTTATATTAAAACTCAATAATTCCAAGGAATGAATTGGGATTATTAATGAACAAATAATGCAATTAATTTATGATTCCACTTCCAAGTCAAGGAACAATCTTGTATTCGATCTAGACATTTACCTCTATGGTTGGCATGTTTAGGTTTCCTTGGTTACATGTGCTTACATGGGATGTTGGTCATTGTGCCAAGTCCCAAGAATTGATTATTAAATTAATTGTTTTTTTAAATGAGGATGTTATAAATGACACATTCCTAATTGTTAAATTAGATAATTACCTTTAAAATGAAATTTATTAAATGAATTCTTCATGAAATGAGAACATAGTTTAATTGGTTGTTTACTTTTGTGTACTTCAATTACATATTATATTTATTCTTGATCACTATATTATATTTATATATATTCACTAATTTTTTTACTCTGAGCATGGGTGGTTACCAACTAGGATTTTATCTCACACGCAATTGGGGCCACGTTTGGGTTCCCAAATAGATTAAATCACTACATGTGTTGATAAGGGAAAACACCCTTCTACTGGTTCTAGATTTCTTCTTAGGAGAAAGAGAATGGGACCGAGCTGAGTCTTGTGATGCTAGCTAGACAGATTTTTTCCTTTTGTACTTTTTTACCTATATTTTATATCAACCTTTTATACATGTTCTGGATGATTTATTAGAGACGTGGGACATGTATCATCATTTAGTATATGATGTGGTTTATGAATTATTTTTATTAGAATATTCCACATTTTTTACTTATGTTTTGGTTTTTATACTACCTATTTTAATTTTATTTTATCAATATTCGTGTATTCTACACTATGGTGATGAAGGAATAGTCTTCCCAAATACACACATTGGCCCTCGCTGCTAGTTAGAAACATTTGATGTTGCGAGGGAGGGGGATATTCCAGTGTCCATGTGACCCATAGGGCTCAGGGAACCTTTAGTGGATTCCAGGTCTGAGATATTACAAATGAGGTCTTCATCTGATCCTCAAGAGAAATGGAAACCTTGTTATTACTAGAATAAGAATCAAGAAAGAAAAAACCACATTTCCATCCAAAATATCTAGAATTATTTCTAAAAAGAAAATTGGTAAATGATCATCCCATACCATAACATTGAGTTTCATATAGTCTATTTTGACCCTCTATTTGTTCATAGTTTTGGTTTTAATATTCTAATTATTTTCATTTTTTTATCACACTCACTCCACTCTTCTAAAGGACTACCTAGATAGGATATACCCATGGACTTTTAGAAATAGAAAATGATATTACTGAATTAAGAATATTAATTATCATCTATCTAAGTACCTCTATCATGTTTAGGTTAATCCTTCTCTACTCTTACACACTTGGTTTACACTCAGGTTCCATGGGGATTTTATATATGTAATTTGAAGGAATTAAACCCTTAATATGAGAAATAGACCATCCAATGACAGACCTAAAAATCCACAAGACACCAAGCATGTTATCCTCCTAAATTATTTATAAATTTGATGATATGATTATAGGAAGTATATAGAACTCACCTAAAAAGAATATTCCAATTGAGTAGGAAGGGTATTAAACTATAAAATGGGTGGTGCTTGGCTCGAGGTAATACAGTTGGGTATGAGAGGTCCAAGGTCCTCATGTTTCCTCTTATATAATGAGGTGTAAAAATATTCATATTAATCACTATTATTTTCAAAAAAAAATGTTCTTTACATCAAGATTTTTTTAGGGGGGGGTGAGTTCTAAGGAAAAATAATCTTAGTGTTTCTGAAATTCCCCTAGAAACTCAACTAAAGTATCCCTCTCTTTTATATAACTAATTCCCAAATAGGTTTCCATATGAATGTTAATTTCAGGATTAATTCCTTCCCACATCCTTAAAAATTCCTCTTCCACCTCATAAATCGATTCTTCAGCTCCTAAAATATTATATCTTGGACATATTTTTTCTTGGGTTAGTTCGTTAATTTTGTTGAAAAATTTTAATTACTATTTATATTCACCAAGTTTAGAAAGTAATTTTCCCTTTGACACGCCAATGAAAGATCCCATTATGGCTAGAAAGTTCTTAAAAAAATTATGAGAACCTCCTAGTCACACTGAATTTATAGTATTCGAAAATTAGTATAAAAAGTTCTTTCCCACTCCCACTATCATGTCATCTACCCTACCAAGTGGGTGAGTGATGGATTGAACTGAAAGATGTAATGTAATAGTGGTACGTTGTGGAACAACTAATCTCATGTTTTGAAACAAATAAAGTAGAATCCAATTGATTATTTCTCCAAGATCACAAAAATAATTAATCAAGTCACCTATATCTCCAAAGGTGAAAGGGATAACCAGGCTTCATAGGTCATGATGGATAGGAGGTATCATATTCTGTAACACAACACTACAGTCCTCTGTGACATTATAAGTGGGAAATTATTCCAAGGATTTCTTATTTGGAAAAATTTTCTTGAGTGATTTATGATAAAATGGTCTTTTAATTATAGCCTCTAAGAATGGAATTTCAATGTTTAGTTTTTTATATAACTTGTTAAATTTTAACATTTTATAATCTTGACATAATTATTTTATTTTCTTTAGAAAAGGAATGATTGGAGTAATGTTCTCACAATATATTTCATCTATTCAACTTCTTCTTTAACATTTTCCTTCTATTTATATTATTTGTTTTTTAAACCATTTTATTATTATTTTTCTTTTGTAATAGCATTATTCATAGAGTTTTTAGTGATTCTATCAAAATTTTCAAAACCAGAATTTCCCAGATTGGAATTTTTAGAATCATCCAATTTTTTTTGCAGTTTTTGGAACTTTCCATGATTCTTGGTGGTGTTATAGACCAATTATAGTTGTCATGAAATTAAATTTTCTATATGGTTCAATTCAACGGTTATTGGAAGTATACCCTTGTCTCAACCACCAACATATCTACCCAAGAACCCCATTTGTATTTATATATTTTTCATCATATAATCCATATCAACATTAAATTTGTTTTTAAACTTTTCTCCCTCAAACCTACTGATAAACTATTAGAAAATACACTTTATTCCTATTGCAATTTATAGGATTAAACCTTTGGTTGGGGATATAATTGTATCAAAGGAAATTTATGGAAACTATAGGGTGCATCTAGTCTAAGAATTACTTATTCTCTCCATGAAATATTTGGATGGGTTTTATACCCCTTAATGTAATTTTTTTAGAATGGGTCATCCTTAGGATTTATCTTAGGAACATACCTAGAAAAATTGTAATTATCAAGAGGTTTGGAAGGAATTTTAAAATTTGGACAATGTGATTTTAAATTCCTAGACATCACAAAGTGGTGAAATTGATCCCTATGAGTGTTTTTGGAATTTTCATTGAAAAATATAATAGATTTTGATTCATTTTTTAGGTCATGATTGGGTTATATCCTTGCTATATTTCTTATTCTATATAATTTCTATTGTGATTTTTTTCCATGTGTTAAAGATTTTTTATCTCCATAATACTTCTATAATCAAAAAAACCATTAATATATTACTCCACTAATGGTTGGTGGTAAGGGGTGAGGATGTTGAAGAAATTATACATGACGAATTGAGGTATGAATTGGTGGTTTGGAAATTTTTTATGTAATTACCTAAAATTATCATGAGATTCATAAAATATTTATCCCTCATCATATAAAAAAATAGTGATTTTGTGCTTGAATTAATATTTCATTATCCTTGGGGTAAAATTTCAGGGTGGAAGCATTATAAAATGAAATGCATGTGTTAAAAATTTCTTCTTTTGACTATTGAAACCAGGAAATGGAATTTCCCTTGAGGGAAAAAGGTACAAATTTTAGTTTCATATATTCCTACTTAGAAAACTTAGAAAAAGAACCTGAATACTATAGTACTGGTCCTTACTTATGTTATGAGATTCTTCACTAGGAATTCCACTGAAGGTAGGTAGTTGGGAAAACATAGATTGTTTTATTTAATAATGTCTAGACATTTGTTAAATCGTAATTCATTATGAATCATTAGAAATAAAATTAAACCATAATTCCCTAAGAGTGTGCCTCGCTATTATTTCATTTCCAAGTAGATTTACATTTATAGGTGGTTGATTATTTTTGTTCTCATATTCTATATTATCCTTCTTTTTTATTTTCTATTTTTTATATTTCAAATCCCCTAAGTCTATTTCCATTATTTGGTAAGTCATGATCAATGATCTGGGGTTTTGACATAGTTTTCATTCACACAACAACTTCAATCGGTTAATTTTTTAAATTTTTTTGCAGATTGTTTTGATAGTTTAGGTATATATAATATTTTTAATTTTTAATGTTTTTTTGTATTGTTTTCTATATGTCTATTTAATTTTGTTTCGTTGTTTCATATGCCTTCTTGGGAAATGAAGGAAAAATTTTACACAAGTTCATTAGACTCAAAAAAAATTATTTATTTATATCCTTACTTTTTTTAGTGATGATAAAGGGTTGATCCAAAGGAAAAAATTTAAAATATTTTATTTAATTATTTGACCATGTTAAAAAAATAACAAAAAAAAACAAAAATAAAATAAAAAAATCTAAAATGAGATATGAAAAAGGGAATAGTGGTGAAACAATGATCTAAATGATAATTTGTGTGCGATTATGATTTCCAGTGTGAGTGAGTGCAAGAAATATGAGAAACATAAGAAAACTACAAAGGCATAAAATAAAAATATAGGGAGAGAAATATTTTGATTAAATAGGAGGAAATATATTGGATGGTTTTTATAATGATTTTCCTTTATTAAGGCATTGAATTAGACATTGTGGAATTGATTGAAAGTGTATGACCAGATTTTTCATCAAGTTAACCTATGAATGAATAGATCCTATAGCTTTTCAACTACATAAGTCATTTGGTCACCGAGTGAGAAGAAATTAGTTATCAATGAATTTACTTTGTTATCTGAATTTAGTGTTCTTATCTATGTTTTTGTTGATTAACTTTTAAATAAAATATTAGGTTGTATAATTGTTTGAAATTAATTTTTATCAAGATCATTTTCCACTGATACTTTATTTTTTTTAAATGACTATCTAAAAAGAATTTGGGAGAACTGTACAATTCAAATAAATTAATGGGAAAATTAATATTGATTAACCAACACAAAATATTCCCCCAAGGGGGTTTGGATTAAGATAATGAATATATTAAACATATTACAGGGTATAGAAACAGAATAACCCATAAATAAAGAAATAATAAAATATGGGTAAAGAGAAAATTACTATTATCTATCTCATAGCTCCAAGTATAGCTCCATAAAAGTGATCTCTAGAAGCTCCCAATTCAATGTCCCTATTCTCTTCTTATTCTCCTTGTTCCGTTTTTTATGATTAATCAATGTATTTATAAAGTACCATGATTAACATACATGGATATTAAATCATTTTAGATGAATGTTAAGAACATTACAAAAGTATATGTCTAAGAGCTGTAATAGTTTAGTGTATTTGGAAATATGAAACATATGTTTATAAAATAGTGAAATATCATCACCATATCCTATAAATATATTCCCCTTTTAATAATCCTACTTAAAACCATTCTTACTAACTTATTGAAATTAACATAAGAAAGGGGTGAGCTTAGATGCTCAGTAAGGGTAAACAAGGAAGATATATAAGCATAACATGATCATAAGTGTATGATAACAAGATCATTACATTATAAGATCATACCCAACATATCAATGATCAAAATCAAAAGTCATGGTATAAATATTGTTAGTTAATAATACATGAATCATATGGGAATCCAGAGCATAATACATGATAAAATAATATAGTAATAGGACATGGAATTTTTTAATACACATAAGTATATAAAATCCTATTTCAAGGATACATACCATGACCTTTCTATCCAGTTAGGTTTGGGATAATAACTAATGTACCTTCCCTGCGATTGTTATGAAATCCCATGAACCATCATGTTTCATGACTGGGATGCCCTATCGTGTACCCTCTTATTATGGTCACGGGAATCCCTCCTATTTAACATATTGTTGCGGGATTGGGATTCCATATCATATACCCTCTTGTTATGGTCTTTTGATGTGCTCTTGTGAACCCACTTGTTATGGGATTAAGATTCCATCTAGTATACCCTCTTTTTATGTGATTTTCATTCCCTCCCATGTACCCTTTATGATAATAGAACATTTACCATTTCCCAAAGCATTGGATGGAGATATATGTTACACCTTTCATTTAATGAAATCATAAATACATGTGCCAGAGGATAATAAAACATTAATCATATCATAACCATAAATATATATAGGATTCATAAATATAATATCAGATCCCATGAAATGAAATGGGTATCATAAACATTTCATCATATCATAATGTATGGAAAAGAGATAGTTTTCATAATAATTTAATTATAGAATAACCCGTGAAAGGAAGTGGGTTTCATAAGAATTTCATCATGGTATAACCTGTGGAAGAGAAATAGGTTTCATAAACTTTTTTCCATCAAAACAAAAACCATTCATAGAAATAATATGGATAGTATTCATGGATCATATCCCATGTAAAGAATATGTAACACCAACAGATTTCATCTTAGATAGAAAATATATTTGAAAGATATTTTAAAAACATTTCTCGAAGAAAATTTCCTTTCCAAATTGAAAAACGATTTTTAAAACATGAAACATTTTGGAAGACATTTCTTTATAAAATAATCATGAAAAATTATAAAAAATCCTTTTAAAATCATTTAAAACACTTCAGGAACATAAAAAATTCTAAAAATAATTCCTTGAAAACTTTTTTCTTTAAAAAAATTTTTCTATGAAAATATTTTTATTTGAAAAAAACTTTAATGAAAATGAGTTTTCAAAATATAAATAATATAAAATTATTTAAAGAGTAAATTTAGTAAAATTTAAAAGTAAATTTCAATGAATTTATTTTCATGATGGTGGATAAATCCATACATATTGAACATTCCTTTGATGTCGTAACGAGTTTAGAAAATTTCCTTGATCAGAAAATGATAAGAAGATTATGTTTTAAAAATAATTTTACTAAAAAGGTAAAACATTGGTACAAATTTATTTTAAATATAATAGGATAATATTATGATATTTTTTAAATCATTTATAGAAAGCATTTTTTTAATGAAAAAAAATTCAGGTCAAGGAGAGAGATAATGTCATATTTTCTTAAAAAAACTTTTTAAATTATCATTATTACCAAAGAGTGGAAACTGGAACCATTGCAAGAATATATTAACAATAGATAGATTAGAATAAAATTCATGAGGGTAATTGAGAAATGTATCATAATACTTCATCAATGGAAGTATAATCATAAAGAATCTTGATAAACGATGAGAGTGTAGTAATAAACTCATACCACATTGGTAACATTGAATAATAATCACCATGGAAGAATAAAATAATATTAAAATTATAGTATCATTAAAATAAGTATTTTTATATAACATGTCAAAAGAAATTATATATACCTTTTAAAGTAATATAGGTTCATAACATGACATGTGTCTCAAAGAAATAAATTTAAGAAAAATTTACTTTCATGATTTAGTTAATTTTAAACCATAAAATCAATGAAGATATATCATCAAATGGATATGTAAATAAAAATTAATTTAAGTATAATAATAATATAATACATTAATGTTATGTTTATACCCTATACAAAATAAATGAGTAGTGAATATGGCATAAGACTCACAAAAACAAAAGTTTGGCTAGAAATCCCCTTGCTACAAGAGTAACATTTGAATAGTGATCCCCATGAAAGAATTTCATTAATTAATAATTTTAATATAATTAAATAAATAAAATTAATGATATAAAATTTCATAGTTTATCATATACACCACAAAAAAAGAATAATTTTGGAATATTCTATATATCTTACAAAAATAAAAGTGAGACGTGAAAACCCATAACTTAATTCTTTAATTTCTTCATACAAAGTAAAATAAAATTTTATAATAAATATATGTTTTATATTAATATAAAAAATAACCATATTATTGTAAATAATACGATATATTATTTTATTTTTAATTTATATTAACCATTTTTAAATTATTCCATTTTGAAGTTATGCTTTGGGAAATATTCGCTTTGTTTATTGTATGTGTTTTGAATTTTTATTTTTAGTCCTTTTTATTTGATAATGATTTCTTTTCAATTGAATGTAAAAAATGATATAAATATTATATTTATTTAATGTATATATATATATGTGTGTCTTTATAATTATATATAAAATATATAAATAAAAAATGAGATACCCAGTTCATGGAGACGGTAGGTTGTACGTACGAATGAACACTATTTTTGGTTTCTTATCATATTGAAAGAAATAAAGTAAATGAAATATATGTATATATTTATATATTATCATTAAAGTAGAATAATTATTTCATACATATGAAATATGTTTATTAAATATATCCATAATACATTTTATGTAATCTATGAATGAATCACATCACTTTGAGGAGGCGGTAGTCCACACATCCACAAACAATGTAATCATATTGTCACAAAATGGAGAGAATTTTAACACCCCAGGCTTTCACTGTATGTTTCCCTTTGAATAATGCAATAGCTTGTGTTGTACACAACATGGAGTTTTAACACACCACGACCAATCAAACTAGCCTTTACGAATAGTAATACCCACTTTCTGAAATTCTATAAATCTTATTTTTCAAAATGGACTTCTTTTTTGGATTTGGAATATCAAAATTAGCTTAGGGTGAATTTTTGGTATTTTTCTGAAAACTTTCAATTTTTGATGAATAGTGAAAAACATTGCGTTATTGTTTAAAACTGACATTTTATTTAAATAATTAGTTATTTTATTTAAATTTATATTAGGTAAACATAAATACATAATAATTATATATTTTCAATGTAATTCATTGGAGTAATTTTATAATAATAATAGATATATATAATTTTATTGAACCTTTTACCGTTTTTTATCCACCCTCTAGGAACATTTGAAAATTTGCATATAACATTATGTTACCGCTTATATGAATTGAATTTCAAAAATATGAGATACAAAGTTGACATTAGTAATTAAAATTTGGTTCAATAAGAAGAAAACAATTTTTGATGAATAGTAACTTATGAGTTTTATTTACTATAGTTAAAAGTAAATAGGGTAATTAAAGGTAAAAAATGATATTATAATTACCCTAGCACATGTCCTAATTCTATTTTATAAGTTTATTTCAACCAAAATAAACCTTAGGAATAAAATATTATCCTTTCTGTCCACTTGGATTAGATTAGTACATTTATTATTATTTTATTTAAAGAAGAGTTAAAAGTGTAAAATTCAAAGTTTAATAACTAAAAAATTTTTAATATAGGTTTATTCATAAGATAAATTCAACTATAAACATTCATTATAAATATAACAATATTTCATACATAATGGTATTTTATTTATAATTTTTAGGCATTAAGTAATTAAATTTAATTATCATACAATGATGATGTAGTAATTACCTTATTAATGAAAGATTAAAATAATTGATATTATAAATATCCAAATAAATTTAAATTGATACTTATGAAGAATTACACTAATTTTCAAGGTTAATATGACATGTTAGGGTTGATTAAATATATTTTTTCTAAGTTATAAAGTTTTTATGACTTTCACAAAAAGAAAATACCAAAAAGTGTCAAAATTGACATAAATGAGTTTTTAAAACAAATACTATATTATTAATTGATATAATATTTATAAAAATATAAGGTTCATCCAAAGAACTTATATAAGCTTATATATATTAATAATGAACCACTTTGGGGTTTTTTTGGATTTTAATAGTATTTATATTAAACATTTATTATGATAATACAAGAATACATGGTAAAAGTTAAACTATTTTACTAAGAGTTAAATATAAAAGATAAGGTTAATATGGTGACCTAAACCTATCTAAAACCTATTGGTTGAGATGTTGTCGACCCATCCCCAAATTATACTTGATATAAATCATTTTATATCCATTATAAACTAAATATGATTGTATAATAAAATAATATTTCTTTCTTTTCTTAAAGTGACCCTCACCTCTCTTATAAAAGCGTACCTCCCCTTCTCTCAAAATCACACAACCAAATCCATTTGGATTATCCAAAACCTGCTAAAATATCCTCCTAATTACCATATATTCGACCTAAAGGCCTTAATTTGATCCTAAAGACAACCTAATGAGTGCTTTTGATCAAATCAAAAGGAAACACCCGAAGAAGAGGTAATAATTTCACCAGCTCTTTCAAAGTTCTTTCCTTCTTCCACTTCTTCTTTCTTTGTTGTTTCCATACCAAAATAATTACTACAGTGAATTATACATACTCTGATGTTATTATAAATATTGTACAACCATATTCATTATTCTATGCATCCTATGAATGACATGTCACCATATGTGTGTATGTACGGCTTACCTTCTCCACGTTGTGGTATAGTTAGTTATTCAAACACTTCATTATTTGGATGGGTATAATAATGACTATAACTAATTTAAATAATAAATATATCATGTTAATTATTTTTTATATATGATATACCATCCAATTAAATATGATTTCACAATCAATAAAATGATATTGTCGCTCGTGCGTACGTACGGATTACCGTCTCCATGAACACGATGAAATTCATTCCCAATCATAACCATTCAAGAATAATTTTCATTTTATGATTAAATATAATGATTAAAAAATTAATATCATTCTATATATGAATAAAATACATCCTATCCATAACAAACATGGCTTACGTAACCAATCATATAAAGGAAAACGAATCAGTTAACACCCAAAACAATGATACTACTGAAATATTATTAACCAAGAAATATTATAAGATCATATATGATATCATATTTATGTATTTAGTTCTTATCTAATATAAAAACAATTATTTAAACATTATAAAGGAGGATAACATACCCACTATCAATTAAAAGTACAAGGTAAGGGTTAATTCTACAATCTCTTCATTATCCAAGGTTGTCTATACGTGAGTATCTACTGGGACCTCTTTATCATCCAGATCCGTGTTTCATAAAAATGTATTTCAAAACATTTTTAATATTTACTAGACTATGGGTTATTGTAATGTATACCCTTTTTTACTTTTTATAGGATGTTTATAAAGGAATCATTCAGTCATTTTCAAAACAAGGTCCTTTATGACCTTTTCGACAAAATTAATGAAAGAATGTTTTTTTAACTTATACGGCGGGTGCAGCTATTTTACTCCATTATAACTCCTTTGAATTTTACCTTACTAGATTATAAGAATATTTTCAAAATAAATTTTTTATTTTAAAATTATAGTAATTTTAAATGATTTCAAAATAGAAATATACATTTCTCTTAAATAGTTTTGATTTCATTTATGTCAACATCCTTTGTTGGATTTTACACTTGTTTGAAGTTGATTTATTATGATACAATCTTTCATATTGAATTGAAGGTTTTGTGATATGTTTGAATATGGATGTGATTTTTTATACCATTCATGGTTTATGGTTAAAGTATTGACATTTTTATGCTAGTTTTAATACAAGTGTTTATGTTATGTTTCAACCTTTTTATATGAGGAATGCATTGGACTTAGTAAGTGATGGGTGGAGCCTGGTATAGCTCTTTGATGTATCGGTAGGTATAATAAGACAAACTAGTGGCTTGGCATAAGGCCTTGAAAAGATCTTATTTTTAGTCTTGGTACGAGGCCTTGACTATGTGGTTATGATAACCAACATTATGCATTCAATCATTATGAAATTGGTTATTGATATTACATGTGATTATTTGACTAGTAGAATATCCATGTTAATACGTAAATGGAATTATTTGATTTATCTTTTCCATATTATGCTGAAGTTTAATTTTAAAAGGATTTTGTTTTATTCTTATACATTTCCTTAAATATTTATGTTTTTTATGAAAGTTTCCTCTATATTGTTATCCTTACTGAGAACCTGATCTCACCCCTTTCTATATTTTATTTTTCCTAGGATGTGAAGAATTATATTATGACGGACTAGTAGGGATATTCTAAAGGAGATTAATTTGTTAAAAGGAGACACAATGTTTTTGTTTTTTATTTAATAATGTAATGTAAAAATTATATTTGTATCTTTTACTTCCAAGGCTACTAAATTGATCGGTCATTCGGGATTTGATCCCTTGTGATCATGCCAATGTTATGTAATAATATACCAACTCTGGTTAACAAGGGTTAGGGTGTTACAAAAATGAATGTATGTGTTATATCATAATTAAATAATAATAAATATACAATAAATATCATAAATATAATTTAAAAACATTATGTCTATAATTATTTCAAAACATGAGAGGTAGTAATGGAATAATGAATGATATCGTTTCGTGAGGTGGTAGTCCATCATACACACGAACGATGATCGAGTATCCCATTTTATGTAAGTGTGTAAAGGTGTAGGTATCACCATTAGTATAAAAAATAATTATATTTAGAATAATGTTTTTTTATATGACTTGATATAATAATAATTAAGCAAGTCGATAAAGAAAGAAAACAAAAATTTCATTGAATAACGTTACATCTTCTTTGAGTAACTCATGTTGGTTTATACCAAAGAGATTCCATGGTTTCCTTTATGCCCAAAGGTAGGATTATATGTTGGGATGACTAAATTAGGGATAATATTGTTGAATTATTTGTATAATTCAAAGTGAATTACAAGCGTTAATAGGTTAAAGGGGGTGGGGGTGAGTTCCCTTTTATAGTAGAGGAGAAGTGACATTGTTGTAAATACAAAAAGGAAAACACTGTTGAGAGGTATTCCATACATAATGAGTCTTTAATTATGGTTAAATTTAGATAAAATGGATTATATATTCTAAATATGTCCATTAAATTTATTTTTGATATTTCTCTAGGTTATTTGGCCCCTTACGATAATGTTTAACAACTAAGTAAACTCGTTTTTACCTTAATCACTATAATTAATTTTATTTATTTTCACTACATTTTTTTAAAAAAAATATGTTGATATTAATATAAATTATAAATTATTCTGATTAAAAAATATAGAATCCATTTTTCCAAATTATAAAAAATTAAGTGGAAGAAATCAATTTATAAACCAATCCTGCAAACGAGATGAAACAATAGGTTTCTAAATTGAAAATGTTAAAATGTTTGAAATGTTTTTATATCCAATTTCATTGTGAAATACTTTCCCATGACCTAAATTATATTAATATATATATAATCTATCTAATTATAATTTAAAATAAAATTAAAATAAAATTTAACTATAAAAATAAATTATTTGAAAATGATGTTTTTAATTAAAATTTATTGTTTTTCACTATTCCTTAATAACTAAAACTTATTAGAAAAATACCAAAAAAGTATCACAAAGTAAATTTTGACATTAATAATTAAATAATAAAGTTTATTTTTTAAATTAAAAAATATAAATGTTTTATAAATTTGTTTTAAAACAATTCTCCCATTAAAAGGCTGTAAAATAGCATTTTAGAAAAATATTTTTTTTCCTCAAATTTTATTTTTTTATATTTTATGGCAATAGAACTGGTTGTATGAATTTAGAAAAATGTGAGTGAATTTTTAATATATAAATTTAATTAATATGTCTCACTAATAGTGATTAATTTAATTTATTATTATAAAATTCATTTGTATGTATAAAATATTTTCTTTTCATAAAATTATAGCCTTTATATTAAATTGGTTTTTATTTTCATTTATGAATAATTGATAAGAAAAATAATAATTTTATAAAACAATTAAACCATAGTTCCATAATTTATTTAATCTCATTCTTGTATTCCATTCCAATAGTTGGCTGATAAATATAACAATATTTTATTTATAATATTAATAGTTTTGTATAGTTCGGTAAAAATCATTGTTGTACATAATCCATGCTATCAATGGAACTCAACATTGTGTGTAACATAATAAAAACTTAGTTTTTATTTTACTGAATGGTAATCTAAGTGTTTCATGTTATGAAATAAAAAATTGTTGTTTTATATAATGCTTTAATAACTTGGTGTAGTGTGCAATTAAAGACATCAAATAAATTTTATGTATTTGAAAAAATAACAATTCATAAAGATTCCGAGTGTTACATTCTACCCCCTTAAAATGAATTTCTCCATCAAACTTATTATGGGTTATCAAAAGATTAATTATTCAATTTTTTTTATAAAAACACATAGTAAAAAATGAATAATAAAACTTCATTTAAAAATGGAAATTTGGACACATAATGGTTACCAAAAGTAACTTATAACTAGGATTCCACAAAAGAGAACATAGGTGGCATGTGAAAATAAATACAAGGAACAGAAATATAAATATAAAGTGTTAATGGATCGTGATAGAGAACATGGTCATTATAATGTTAATGATCACAATGATATAAACCAAATAGGATTGAAAATGGTCATTGATATCATAAAAAATTATGATAATGGGACAAAATTTTATTTCAAGACCATTTTCCTAAAGTTGAATAATTTTATGAGAATATATACTTACTTTATTTCATCAAAATGTCACCCTTTATTTTTTTTTTGATCAATTTACACTTCAAATATTATTCCATGAAGTGAAGTTGAATTTTTCATTCCTAAATCATTAAAGATCATGATATCAATAAATATAATGATAGGTCATTCCATCTATCTTATAATAACAAAATGTTTTGAACAAGTTATTCAATATAAATAAGTCCACATATGAAGAGATAATAATTTAATATCTAAAACATCATTCGATGTTTAACTTAAACTATTAAAAATATGGTAAACTATGTGACCCTTTTGAAAGATGAAAATACAAAACATTAGAAACAAAGACACTAAATTTCAGAAAATTAGCTTAAAACTGATCCCCCAAATATCATAAAGTATCTCTTGGTTGTTAAATTCAAAACATGTAAATAAATTCTTCATGTATTCTCTTGAAACATGGTAATAAATAAAATTACCACAAATAATTATTTAAAAAATAAATTATTTTTATCCTAATGATTATTGGATATATTCCTTAAATCCAAAAAAAATATTTAAAATTCATCGGTGATGACAAATACCACTTTGTCAAAAAATCATGAATTAGTTCCATAGAAATTATTACTATAAAATTTAATTTATCTATATTAGTCATCTCTTTTTCCAAGGAAAACACAATTTTCTCAACATCATTAACACATTACGGGTTTCATTTCTTTAATCAAAATACCACATTTCCATTAAATCAATTTTATAGGTCATCAACACCATTGATTATATTTGTGAAAATAATTATTTTAAAAAATATACTTCTTGATTCATATAACATGATTATTTAATTCCTAAAAATATACACTTCAATCATGCATCTATTTTCTTGAACTATTGTATAGGTTTTATTATCTTATTCCTTAGTAACCCTTTCCAAGATTATGAAATAAGAATAATTTCATAGGGTTCATAAACCTCAATGTAATAATGATTATTAAATTTAATGTAAACAATACCATTATAACATCTCATACATTTAACATGTAATTTTTTGTCTATTTATCTTCTTTAGTATAACCAATAATTGTATCATATTCCTGATTTTTGCCATGATATTTCTACATAGGAAATCAATGTTTATAATTCTTATACTATCATAATCTAAAAAATTAAATGTTAACCCAGTTCCTTCTAGTTACCATTATTGAATAAGACCTGAAGCAATAATTTTATCAACACTTATTATTGAAGAAAACCACATAATTGAGAAAAGGTGGTTATATGATGTCTAAATCATGAAAAAAATATTTTTAATCTATGAAACCTTTGGCTTATCCATAGATACACCCCTAGATACATCCTTATAAATATCCCTAGATATCTAAATAAGTTTTTCTCATCCTAGTTTATAAATTTTATGTAAACCATTCCTTTGATAGAAATTATAGAAACCTTGGCTTAACATACATGGATATTACATCATTTTATATTAATATTATGTACATTACAAAATTAAATTACCATGGACCATAAGAGTTTAGTGTATTTGAAAAATTGGAACTCATTATTCTAATTTCATTAAAGATCTTCAACATATCCCATAATGATCTTACCCTTTATTACTACCACTTAAAACATTTCTTTATAACCCGGGGAAATGAAACAAAAGAAATGGGTTAGCAAAAATGCTTAATAAGGGTAAAAAAGTGAGTTATGTATGAATAAAATGAACATAATGGTATGAGTACATCATAATAACATTATAAGATCATACCAAGCATATCATATATCATAATCAAGAGTCATGGAATAATTATTGGAAGTTCATAAGACATTAATCATAAGGGAATAAATAGTATAACCCATTGGATCCTAATGTAGGAATAGGGAACTGAATTTTGGCATCCACATAATAATGTAAAATCCAATTTCAAGGATACCTACCAAGTCCCTCATAACTAGTTAGGATTAGGCTAATCAATTATGTACCTTTTTGGCATTTGGATGATCTCCCATGGACCCTCTTGTTTTGGGCTTGGAATTCCCACTTATGTACCCACTTATTATGGGAGTGGGATGCCCTCCCATGTACCCTCTTATTATAGGATTGGTATTACCTCCCATGTACCCTCTTGTAATGGGCTTGGGATTCCCTCTCATGTACCTTCTTAGGATTACCTCCCTTATATCCTCTTGTTCCATGATTGAGATTCCCTCCTGTGTACCCTCTTGTTAATGGTCTGGGATACTCTCTCATATACCCTCTTGTTATTTGCTTGGGAATCCCTCTCATGCACCCTTTCAGATTACATAAATTTTACTATTACCCAATGCATTGGAGGGAGATATAGGTTTCATTTGTCACATAATTAAATCATACATGGGTGTTCCACAAGATAATAAAACATTCATCATTCCATGAACCCTAAAAAGATATGGATTTCGTAATAATCATATCACAACCCATGAAATTAAATGTGTATCGTAAACAATTCATCATATAATAACCAATGGAAAAAATAAATGTTTCATAATAATGTAATAATATAGTAAACCATGAAAGGAATTGGACTTCAAAATAATTTTATCATGGTGTAACACGTAGAAGAGAAACATGTTTTATAAACATCATTCCATAAAACAATTGATTATTAAAAGAAATAATAAGAATGATATTCATGGATCATATCCATAGTAAGGAATGGATAACACCAACAGATGTCATCATAGTTGGAAAAGAATTTTAAAAGATATTTTAAAACAATTATTGAAGAAATTATCCTCTTCAATAATAAAAATTATTTTTAAGTAATTAAACATTTTGACAACCTTTTCCTTTGGAAAATAATCATGAAAACTTATAAAGAAATCATTGAAACCCATTTATAATACTTCTTAAACATAATTGTTTTTTGAAAAACTTTTTCTTTTAAACCTAATTAAAAAAATTACTAAAATATTAGGTATTTTTTAAATAACATAACATTTTAAACTTGTAATACAAGTTTAAAAGAAATAAAATTAATGAATGTGGATAAATATATACTTTTCGATCATTACATTGTGTTGTAACAAGTTTAGAAAAGTCACTCAATTTAAAAAGATAAGAATAATCATTTTAACAAATGATAAAAAGGTAAAAATTATTAAAAAGTCTTTTATATATAATATAATAATAGTAAAATATTTTTAAAAATATTTTTAGAAAACATGGTTTTGATAGAACACAGATTTCTGACTAAAGAGAGAGATAAAGTTGTATTTTATTAATAATCATTTCTTATTTATATTAAGTTAAAAAGAGTGTAAAATTGTACCATTACTTGAATATATCATGAATAAAAATAGTAAAAGAAAATTCAGGAGATTACATGAGATATGGATTATAATATTTCATCAATGGAAGCATAATTGTAAACAATCCCAATATACAATGAAATTATAGGAATAAACTCGTACTGCATTGGTAACATTAAATCATTATCCCTAAGAAATAATAAAATTACATGTGCCTTATAATATCATTAAAATAATTATATTAATTATATACCATTTCGAATGGAAGTATATACACATCATAAAATAATATACATTCATGAAATTACATGTGTCTCAAAGAAGGAAAATTGAGACAAAATTACCGATTTGGTAACTTTTTAATCGTAACACTGTGAAATATATATCATAAAATGGATATGTAAATACACATAAATTCATGGATAATAATAATATAATACATTCATGGGAATTATATACCCCACAACAAAGAAACGAGTGGTAAATATGAAAAAAGTCTCGTAGAATTAAATGTGAGAGTAAGAATCTCTTTTTTATAAGAGTAAATTTTAAATCATGATACCCCTTGATTAATAACATCAAATAAAACTTTTAATATCATTAAATAAATAAAATTAATTATATAAAATTTCAAATGTCATTATGTTTACCACAAAACAATAATAAGTGTTTGATATAGCATACATCTCATAGAAATAAAAGTGAAATGAGAATACCCTTACCTTAAATATTGACTTTATTCATACATGTTCGAACCTCCTTTATATTAAATATAAGTTTATTATAAATATAACATATAAATATATTCTTGTATATAATACCATATATTATTTTATTAGTACTATATAATACCCATTTACTAACAATTCCTTTTTAATGTTATGTTTCATGTAATATCCGCTTTGTTTTTCATAGATGTTTTGACATGTAATTTTTATACCTTTTTCATTGACCATGATTTAATTATATATAGAATGTAAAAATGATCTAAATATCATATATATTCATTATATATTTATTTATAAAAATCAATAAAATATTTTAATAGAATGTGAGATACACCGTTGATGGATATGGTAGACCATATGTATGTATGAATATTGTTTATGTATTCTTGTCATATTAAAAGAAAGAAAATAATTAACATATATTTATATATGTATATATTATCATTAAAGTAAAATTATTATATCATATATATCACATATTTTTATTATAACCATCCTTAATGCATTCCATGTAAAGTGTGAATGAATCACATCACATTAAGGAGGAAATAGTCCACATGTCCACAAATGATGTTATCATATTCTCACAAAAAGGAAAGCATGAAGGTATGTGTAATATATAATTAAAGAATCATAAATAAATCATAAATATTATAAATATAATATAAAAGTATTATTTAAATCATCACTACCAACCTTTAGATTTGGTAATGGAATACTGAACAACATCAGTTCGGGAGGCAGTAGTCTGCCAAACACACAAATAATGATTGTGTATCCCGTTTGATGGAAGTGTGTGATGGAGTAGGTCATACCCGTATAATATTATAATATAATTATATTTAGTATAATTGTATTATTATATAATATTTATATAAAAATAATTTAAATTTTGGTTAAATTAATAATCAAAATTTCTCGTTGAAGAATATCACCTCTTCTTCGGGTAACTTCTTTTGGTTTGCACCAAATGGATTCCATTGTTGGATTTATGACCAATGTGATGCATATAAGTTTATAGGATTTAATTTGTGAGATCATTTAGGTAGTTTTATTAGGATACAATTTTATTGAGTGGTTTTAATAAGTGAGGGGGTGTTGAGTTCCCTTTTATAGTAGAGGTAGAGTGACATTCTTGTAAATACAAAATGGAGAACACAATTAAGAAGTCTCCCTTACATAATGTGTCTCCAATAATGGAAAAAAATTTACCAAAGGGATTATATAGTATACATATGGATATAGAATAGTTTTTTGAAATATTTCTATGTTATTTTTCCCCTCATGTTAATGATTAACCACTAAGTAACCCCAATTTTACCATAATCGTTGTAATTAATTTTTGTAACATCCCAGGTAAATAAAGAATAAATAATTTTCATAATTATTAATATTTACGAATTAAATATTAATTTTATTTTTAAGGGGTTGCTATGTTCGATAGCGTACCCGATACGCAACGATGAGTTTCTTTGAAACTTACGTAGCACACTAGTAATAAAATAATATTATTTTAAATGTTAGTTAACAAGTAGCCGTTGTACTGGCGGGAATGGGTAGAAATAACTAAAATATGATTAGATGTGTTTTTAAATGTTTATACATTTACCCAATAAAAGATAAAGGCTTAAAATACGGAAAGAGTTCAATTTTATGGGCATATATACTCTAATTTTCACTAAAGGTTCACTTATCACCTTTTAATGGTGAACCGTCATTAAATATAGTTTTGATCACTCTTATACTTTATTTTGGACCAAATATAACTCTTCTTTAGAATCGGGACATCAAAATTTACTTTGTGTAAACTTTTGGTACCTTTCTGATAAAGTTCATTTTTTTATGAATAGTGTAAAATGTTGTATTTTAATTCAAAACCTCTTTTTAATCTAAATTATTTATATGATTAGATTATTATTTTAATTGGTTTTAAAGTGAAATTAGAAAATATTTTTACCAGTTAATCCAATGGTGGTCATTGGAATCAATTTCACTTTGAAATTGGACTTAAACTGGTGTCAATCTTTTGATACTTTTTGTTTCACAAAAACACGCTATTTGTCATGACAACGGGAATTAATTATTAAATTAATTAATTTGACTTATATGTTTTGAATTTTGTAAAATGGACTTCATTTTTGAATTCGGAATATCAAATATAGCTTAGGGTGAATTTTTGGTAATTTTCTGAAAAACTTCAATTTTTGATGAATAGTGAAACCACTATGTGGTAATCAAGCAAACTGATTTTTCAGTTAAATGAAAGTTTACCACTAATGTGTATTGAATTTTGAAAATCCGACATACATGGTTGTCATTAAGAAGTAAAATGTGGTTCAATGAGATTAAAATAATTTTTTGGTGAATAGTAACTTTTTTTCATTAATCGCGATTAGAGGTAATTAGTGTAGTTTAAGGTAAAAATGATATTATAAGAATGTGAAAACACCATGACACTTGTCCTAAACCTATTGGGTGAGTCATGGCCGACCAAGACAAGCCATGGGCCAACTTGGGGACCCCATGGAGCCACTTTAGTTGGAAAATGACATTAATATATTTTTATTTAATGTTAAAGTGAAAATGACACTAACATAAATTATTTTACTAAAATAATTTTTGAGTGGGGTTATACAAGTCCAAAGTTTGATTATAAATAGTAATTGGAAAGCTAAAAATATTTCCTACATAATAGTATTTTTTCTATAATTTTTAGAAATTAAATAAATTAAATTATATATGACATAATAATGATGCAGTGATGACATCATTATTTGACGATTTAAATAAAATGGAAAGATAATGAAAAATCTAAAACCTACACATGTCCAAAACCAATTGGATGAGTGGATTTCTAACCCTTATCACCTTATCCACGAAATATATCAATGTGGGACCTTTTAAAACCGAAACACATTTTCAAATAAAGTAATATTTCTTTACTTTCCAAAAGTGCCCCTCCTCTCCTCTTATAAAAGGCCCCCACCTCTACCACCTTACACACACTCCTCAAGCCTTTGGCTCGGCCAAACCCTGCCCAATTACTCTCTTCACATCCCTCTCCTCATCCTATAGGATTCCCTTTGGGCATAATTCTTTCAAAGGAAGCCTTTAGGCTCAAATCAAAAGGGAGTTACACTTTTAAGGTAATTCATTCTCTCTTGTTCATTTGTTTTATTTTGCTTCTCCAACCCTCTAAACTCTTTTTATTTACTTCTTTTGTAACAACACCAGTATCTTCAATATACTAGGATGTTTTTATAATATTTATTTGAGCTACACGCTCACACAACTACATCAAATGGTTAAAGAACATACGGTTTCCGTGGATGGCAAAATTCTGCCTCCCGAAATGATGATTGTTCAATACTCATTTAACACCTTCAAGGGTGGCCATTATGATGTCACTATTTTTATATATGATATATAATATTTTTATGTTTTCTTTAAGCTTCTGTATTTTTCATTTTTGGCATACCTTTATGGTTTCCATTATGGGTAAACACGATATCTTCATTTAAGGAAGTGCGGACTACCGCCCCCTAAAAGTGATGTGATTCGTTAATGCCATATGTGGGACGTGTAAAGGATGGATTTAAAGTTATTATATATGATTTTATACTGGAATTATAATATACCTCTATATCATTATTATTTCTTTCCATTAAAGTATGAGATATAAATGAAAGTAGCATTCATGCGTATGTACGGCTTACCGTCTCCATGAACGGTGCATTTCATTTCTTATCCCCAAATGTAATGTACTATTAAAATTACATGTATATAATGTATATATATAATTAATTATATATCTAAATGATAAATATAATTCTGGAATTAAAATATACATACCTATCATTTAGTTTTAATTCCATTAATATGACAAAGAAATGAAAGTAGCGTTCATGCGTACGTACGGCTTACCGTCTCCATGAACGGTGCATTTCATTTCTTACCTCTAAATGATTATGTAATATTATAAATACATGTATATGCTGGATATATATGATATATATGATATCCAAATCAGGAATTTAATTCTGGATATAAAGAACTTTTGACCACACGAACAACATGTAATTGTAAGAAGTCAACTTTCGACTTAAGAACCAAATATTGACAAAACAAACATTATTAACTTGAATGGTTACATAATGTTTATAACATGGCAATAAGTGATATAATAGGAATAATGAACTTTAAAAAGGTTCTTAATCAAGTATAAATTAACTCAAGTTTATTATTCAGGACGTTAAAGAATGATCGAGTCAAGTCGGACCCGAGGTAAGGGAACTTCTTAACCCAACTTCCATTCTTTGGGTTAATCTCTTACTTTCAAATTATGTCATGATATTATTATGTCTTATTTTGTATTTTTACTTTCTTTATGTGTACCTATAGTGAATACACATAATATATCTATTTTATTTTAAAAATGATCTTTGTAAGGGACTTCGTCTCAATCTCCTTTCATTGAGGCATATTTCGTTTTATACACAACTTTGTTTTATACGGTGTATAAAAACATTTGACTTTTACTTTTATACAAAAGGAATCTTTTTCTACGAAGCATTTTACAAAACGACAAAAAGGAATGTTTCTTTTAACATACGTGGTTACAACGACCTTTTCCGCCACCGTGAGTATTATTTGGTCTTTGGCTTCCTCAACAATCCGTAATGTTTTTTAAAATAAAATAAATACCATATACTAGTTTTTGTATTTTGGTATTGAAAATGGTTTTGATAAAGGATTCTATTATGTCAATATATTTATGATATATTGTGATTGAAATGTGGAAATGTTATCATTCCTTTATATTGGTTTTATGTTTTATGATTTTATATTGGTACTTGGACATTTTATGACGGGTGGTGCCGTGAATACCAGGACGGGTGGTTACGTTATAACCTCCAATGCATTGGGTATGGAAGTCGGCCGTATGGCTATTCCATTAAGTATGTATGGAAATTGGCCGTATGGCTATTCCATTAAGTGATATGTGTGGAAGTAAACCGTATGGTTATTCCACTTAAGTATGTTTATGTCCCAAGTTACCTTTATATATTCTATGTGTTCTTTATATGGGTTTTATGGTAATCCTTTGGTTACAAAAAGGTAAGTAATGATAATTTATTCAGTGAATATTTTTTTTTTACTACTTCATGAAGGTGAAGGTATTACTTTGATATAGTTTACATGGTTTACTTGATGTTTGAAAAACTAACAGTTTTCATTCTTTTTGTATCCCTTACTGAGCTTTTTATGCTCACCCCAAGTTTTTCGAAATGTTTTTCACAGGACTTAAAGTGGAATAAGGTCAAGGATGGGATCAAGGGAATTTCATGCTATCTAAAACATGGAATCTAGACATCTTTCTTTTTAAGAGTTTTTATTTTATGGAGACTTAGTAGAAGTGTCTACTTTGTAATCTTTTAAGATGTAATAGTTATGTTCTAATTCTCTAAAACTCTAAACCTAAAAAGATCCTCAATGTGAATTATTCATTTAATTCAATATTAAGTAAGGTTTAAGGTTGGGGCCTTATAGTTGGTATCAGAGGATGGTTTAGACAACTTTAGGAGTTAGAAAAGTGTTAAATTATAATATGAATGAAATGATATAGCATTTACGGATTACCATGTTGCTTCGCCTAAGATATTTCTGTGTTCAGAATGGTTTTCCGCAGAGGAAACAAAGCAGCTATGTTGGGACGACATCAGGAGGAAGATAACCTTCCAAATCAGCAACCTGAGATGGTCGGAATCGGAACTGAACAGGTTTTTGCAGTGATGGCACAGTTGACTCATGCTATAAATGGTGGTGGTATCCATGCACGAGATCAGCCAGATCAACCGCAGAGGAACATGTCAGTGGTGGAACATTTCATGAGGCAACATTTCCCATCATTCAGAGGATCATCTGACCCTGTGCAAGCTGAAGGGTGGATTAAAGCACTGGAGAATATTTTTGATGTCATGGGGAGTTCAGAACATCAAAAGGTTAGTCTTGTTGTTTACCGTTTTGAAGGTGAAGCTGATCAGTGGTGGTCGATGGTGAAAAATATAAGGGATAGTGATGAGATTGAGGATCTTCACTGGGATGAATTCAAAGGTATGTTTCTTGAGAAATATTTTCCTAAGGTGGTTCGTCTTAGGATGGAAAAACAGTTCCTAGAATTGAGGCAAGAGGATGATTCAGTGGCTGCTTATGAAGAAAAGTTCACCCGATTTGCAAGGTATGCTCTAAACTTCATACGAGATCTTGATAGTAAAATAAACCGTTTTTACTCAGGGTTAAAGCCAAAGTATCGAAGGGCTTTAGCTTCTCGTGAGTTCAAAAGTTATGAAAAACTTGTTCGATGTACGGAGAAGGTGGAAATGGAGTTTGCCGATGATCAGGTGTTCTATGACAAAAAACAGAATAAGATATCTAGTTGGCAGGAAAAGGGGAAGAATTCATCAAAGAAGCAAGGAGGTAAGAAAACCAAATATCCATCCTGTGAGAAGTGTGGTAAAATGCATCCTGGAGAATGTTTATCCAAGTCTGGTAAGTGCTTTCGGTGTGGTAAGTCTGGTCATATTACTCATAACTGTAAGGAAGATGATCAATCAGGAAATGAAAAGCCAACGGTAAGATGTTTTAAGTGTAATGAAATGGGTCATTATGCAGACGAGTGTCCGATAAAAAGCTTGAGTGATGGGAAGCAGTTAGACTACAAGCAGAAAGGGGTGGTAAAATCCTTTGCAACAACTTCAGCAGATGTTGGGCCATCGAATGAAGTGGTATCAGCTCCAGGGAGCTCAGTATTTTTTGAAGATTGACTTGAGGTCGGGGTACCATCAGTTGAAAGTAAAAGAAGCAGACGTTCTGAAGACTGCATTCCGTAATAGATATGGCCATTATGAATTTGTAGTTATGCCTTTTGGGTTAACCAATGCACCGTCTGTATTCATGGACCTTATGAATAAAATTTTCCATGAGTTCTTGGATAAGTTTGTGTTTGTGTTTTGAGGTTTGTGAAGAGGTTATGTGTGCCTTGTGATTCACAGTTGAAGAATGAGTTGTTATGTGAGGCTCATAGTTCCCCGTTTTCAGTTCATCCGGGCAGTACTAAGATGTACAGAGGTCTGCAGGAGTATTACTGGTGGGATGGAATGAAAAGAGACATTGCTGATTTTACTGTGAAGTGTTTGACATGTCAACAGGTTAAAGCAGAGCAGCAGTTACCGAAAGGGATGCTTCAGCCTTTAACAGTGCCAGAGTGTAAATGGGAGAAAATATCCATGGACTTTGTTGTTGGATTACCGAAGACATCTCGAGGTAATAATGAAATCTGGGTTATTGTTGATCGCTTGACCAAATCTGCTCATTTCTTTGATATACGAGATACTTTCTCTCTTGATCAACTTTCCCGTTTGTATCTTAAATAGATAGTTAGGTTACATGGAGTTCCTCTCTCCATTGTATCGGATCGTGATCCCAGGTTTACTTCTAACTTTTGGAAAGGCCTTCAGAAGTCGTTGGGTACTGAATTAAATTTTAGTACAGCTTTTCATCCTCAATCAGATGGGCAGTCAGAATGAAAAATCCTGACATTGGAGGATATGCTACGAGATTGTTATATGGATTATCCGGGAAGTTGGGACCAACATATTTCTTTGTTTGAGTTTTCTTATAATAACAGTTTTCATTCCAGTATACAGATGGTACTATTTCAGGCATTATATGGGAAGCGGTGTCGAACTCCAGCTTTCTGGGATGAAGTGGGTGAAAGGAAGCTGATGGGACCAAAATTGGTAGAAGAGATGGCAGAAAAAGTTCAGCTGATTCAGAAGCACATGAGAACAGCTCAGAGCAGGCAGAAGAGTTATGCGGATAACCGGAGGAAGGATCTATCTTTCGAGGTAGGTGATCATGTTTTTCTCAAGGTTTCTCCTTGGAAAAGTGTGATGAGATTTGGTAAGAAAGGAAAGTTGAGTCCAAGGTTCGTTGGACCATACGAAATTCTGGAAAGAGTTGGATCAGTTGCATACCGAGTGGCTTTACCTCCGAGTTTATCTCAGGTACACAATGTTTTTCACGTTTTGATGTTGAGAAAGTATATGCCAGATCCGTCTCATGTTTTGAGTCCAGAGGTAGTTTAGCTGGAAGAGAACCTATCATATGAGGAACAACCAGTCCAGATTCTTGACCATAGGGAAAAGGTGTTAAGAAATAAGGTGATTCATCAGGTAAAGGTTTTGTGGAAAAACCATGTGATTTAAGAGGCAACGTGGGAATCTGAAAATGTTATGAGGGATAAATACCCCCACTTATTTTGATAAGTGAATAAAATTGCGAGGACGCAATTCCCAAAAGGGGGGAAGGATATAACATCCTAGGTAAATAAAGAATAAATAATTTTCATAATTATTAATATTTACGAATTAAATATTAATTTTATTTTAAAGGGGTTGCTATGTTCGATAGCGTACCCGATACGCAACGATGAGTTTCTTTGAAACTTACGTAGCACACTAGTAATAAAATAATATTATTTTAAATGTTAGTTAACAAGTAGCCATTGTACTGGCGGGAATGGGTAGAAATAACTAAAATATGATTAGATATGTTTTTAAATGTTTATACATTTACCCAATAAAAGATAAAGGCTTAAAATACGGAAAGAGTTCAATTTTACGGGCATATATACTCTAATTTACACTAAAGGTTCACTTATCACCTTTTAATGGTGAACCGTCATTAAATATAGTTTTGATCACTCTTATACTTTATTTTGGACCAAATATAACTCTTCTTTAGAATCGGGACATCAAAATTTACTTTGGGTAAATTTTTGGTACCTTTCTGATAGAGTTCATTTTTTTATGAATAGTGTAAAATGTTGTATTTTAATTCAAAACCTCTTTTTAATCTAAATTATTTATATGATTAGATTATTATTTTAATTGGTTTTAAAGTGAAATTAGAAAATATTTTTACCAGTTAATCCAATGGTGGTCATTGGAATCAATTTCACTTTGAAATTGGACTTAAACTGGTGTCAATCTTTTGATACTTTTTGTTTCACAAAAACACGCTATTTGTCATGACAGCGGGAATTAATTATTAAATTAATTAATTTGACTTATATATTTTGAATTTTGTAAAATGGACTTCATTTTTGAATTCGGAATATCAAATATAGCTTAGGGTGAATTTTTGGTAATTTTCTGAAAAACTTCAATTTTTGATGAATAGTGAAACCACTAAGTGGTAATCAAGCAAACTGATTTTTCAGTTAAATGAAAGTTTACCACTAATGTGTATTGAATTTTTAAAATCCGACATACATGGTTGTCATTAAGAAGTAAAATGTGGTTCAATGAGATTAAAATAATTTTTTGGTGAATAGTAACTTTTTTTCATTAATCGCGATTAGAGGTAATTAGTGTAGTTTAAGGTAAAAATGATATTATAAGAATGTGAAAACACCATGACACTTGTCCTACACCTATTGGGTGAGTCATGGACGACCAAGACAAGCCATGGGACAACTTGGGGACCCCATGGAGCCACTTTAGTTCGAAAATAACATTAATATATTTTTATTTAATGTTAAAGTGAAAATGACACTAACATAAATTGTTTTACTAAACTACTTTTTGAGTGGGGTTATACAAGTACAAATTTTGATTATAAATAGTAATTGGAAAGCTAAAAAGATTTCCTACATCATAGTATTTTTTTTATAATTTTTAGACATTAAATAAATTAAATTATATATGACATAATAATGATGCAGTGATGACATCATTATTTGACGATTTAAATAAAATGGAAAGATAATGAAAACTCTAAAACCTACACATGTCCAAAACCAATTGGATGAGTTTATTTCGAACCCTTATCACCTTATCCACGAATTATATCAATGTGGGACCTTTTAAAACCGAAACACATTTTCAAATAAAGTAATATTTCTTTACTTTCCAAAAGTGCCCCTCCTCTCCTCTTATAAAAGGCCCCCACCTCTACCACCTTACACACACTCCTCAAGCCTTTGGCTCGGCCAACCCCTGCCCAATTACTCTCTCCACATCCCTCTCCTCATCCTAGAGGATTCCCTTTGGGCAGAATCCTTTCAAAGGAAGCCTTTAGGCTCAAATCAAAAGGGAGTTACACTTTTAAGGTAATTCATTCTCTCTTGTTCATTTGTTTTATTTTGCTTCTCCAACCCTCTAAAATCTTTTTATTTACTTCTTTTGTAACAACACCAGTATCTTAAATATACTAGGATTTTGTTATAATATTTATTTGAGCTACACTCTCACACAACTACATCAAATGGTTAAAGAACATACGGTTTCCGTGGATGGCGAAATTCTGCCTCCCGAAACGATGATTGTTCAATACTCATTTAACACCTTCAAGGGTGGCCATTATTATGTCACTATTTTTATATATGATATATAATATGTTTATGTTTTCTTTAAGCTTCTGTATTTTTCATTTTTGGCATACCATTATGGTTTCCATTATGGGTAAACACGATATCTTCATTTAAGGAAGTGCGGACTACCGCCCCCTAAAAGTGATGTGATTCGTTAATGCCATATGTGGGACGTGTAAAGGATGGATTTAAAGTTATTATATATGATGTTATACTGGAATTATAATATTCCTCTATATCATTATTATTTATTTCCATTAAATTATGAGATATAAATGAAATTAGCGTTCATGCGTACGTACGGCTTACCGTCTCCATGAACGGTGCATTTCATTTCTTATCCCCAAATGTAATGTACTATTAAAATTACATGTATATAATGTATATATATAATTAATTATATATCTAAATGATAAATATAATTCTGGAATTAAAATATACATACCTCTCATTTAGTTTTAATTCCATTAATATGACAAAGAAATGAAAGTAGCGTTCACGCGTACGTACGGCTTACCGTCTCCATGAACGGTGCATTTCATTTCTTACCTCTAAATAATTATGTAATATTATAAATACATGTATATGCTGGATATATATGATATATATGATATCCAAATCAGGAATTTCATTCTGGATATAAAAAACTTTTGACCACACGAACAACATGTAATTGTAAGAAGTCAACTTTCGACTTAAGAACCAAATATTGACAAAACAAACATTATTAACTTGAATGGTTACATAATGTTTATAACATGGAAATAAGTGATATAAAAGGAATAATTAACTTTAAAAAGGTTCTTAATCAAGTATAAATTAACTCAAGTTTATTATTCAGGACGTTAAATAACGATCGAGTCAAGTCGGACCCGAGGTAAGGGAACTTCTTAACCCAACTTCCATTCTTTGGGTTAATCTCCTACTTTCAAATTATGTCATGATATTATTATGTCTTATTTTGTATTTTTACTTTCTTTATGTGTACCTATAGTGAATACACATAATATATCTATTTTATTTTAAAAATGATCTTTGTAAGGGACTTCGTCTCAATCTCTTTTCATTGAGGCATATTTCGTTTTATACACAACTTTCTTTTATACGGTGTATAAAAACCTTTGACTTTTACTTTTATACAAAAGGAATCTTTTTCTACGAAGCGTTTTACAAAAAGACAAAAAGGAATGTTTCTTTTAACATACGTGGCGACAACGGCCTTTTCCGCCGCCGCGAGTATTATTTGTTCTTTGGCTTCCTCAACAAGCCATAATGTTTTTTAAAAAAAAATAAATACCATATACTAGTTTTTGTATTTTGGTATTGAAAATGGTTTTGATAAAGGATTCTATTATGTCAATATATTTATGATATATTGTGATTGAAATGTGGAAATGTTATCATTCCTTTATATTGGTTTTATGTTTTATGATTTTATATTGGTACTTGGACATTTTATGACGGGTGGTGCCGTCAATACCAGGACGGGTGGTTACGTTATAACCTCCAATGCATTGGGTATAGAAGTCGGCCGTATGGCTATTCCATTAAGTATGTATGGAAATTGGTCGTATGTCTATTCCATTAAGTGATATGTGTGGAAGTCAACCGTATGGTTATTCCACTTAAGTATGTTTATGTCCCATGTTACCTTTATATATTTTATGTGTTCTTTATATGGGTTTTATGGTAATCCTTTGGTTACAAAAAGGTAAGTAATGATACTTTATTCAGTGAAGATTTTTTTTTTACTACTTCATGAAGGTGAAGGTATTACTTTGATATAGTATACATGGTTTACTTGATGTTTGAAAAACTAACAGTTTTCATTCTTTTTGTATCCCTTACTGAGCTTTTTATGCTCACCCCAAGTTTTTCGAAATGTTTTTCACAGGACTTAAAGTGGAATAAGGTCAAGGATGGGATCAAGGGAATTCCATGCTATCTAAAACATGGAATCTAGACATCTTTCTTTTTAAGAGTTTTTATTTTATGGAGACTTAGTAGAAGTGTCTACTTTGTAATCTTTTAAGATTTAATAGTTATGTTCTAATTCTCTAAAACTCTAAACCTGAAAAGATCCTCAATGTGAATTATTCATTTAATTCAATATTAAGTAAGGTTTAAGGTTGGGGCCTTATAATTTTAATCACTTTCACTAATATTTATATTGAATAACTACATTGAAATTAATAGAAATTATAAATTATTATGATTCCAAATATTGAATTACTTTTTAAAAAATTCAAAACAGTAAATTTGGAGAAATTAATTTAACAACTAATCCCAGAGATGAGAGAAAATAATGAGTTTTTAATGCAAAATGTTCAAATGATAGAAATGATTTTATATCTAATTTCATTGCAAAACTGATTCCAATGATTTAAATTTTATTCATAAATTTATAATTTATCAAAATATAATTTAAAAAAAATTAAATATAATTTAACTATATAAATAAATTATATAAAAATGTTGTTTTCAATTAAAATCTAGACATTTTCCACTATTCATCAAAAAATGACGCGTCTTGGAAAAATACCAAAAATTAACTGAAAGTAAATTTAGATAATTTTATTTAAAAAATACATTTATTTTTCCAATTAAAAATTATAAAATTGGAAAAAATTAGTTTTAAAAAAAAATCATCCATTAAATGGCTGAAAACATTATTTTATAATTATATAAATTTTTATGCCTAAAATTGGGTTTTTTATTATTTGATTCCTATAATAATTATTATATGAATAGAATTTATTTTTGAATTTATAATAAATATATGTTTCATCAATATCTCTAAATAATAATGATAAATTTAATTTTTTAAGAAAAAACACCTTTGTGGGCCTAAAAGTTTTTTTTCAAAAACTCAATATTTATTTACTTGGTTTTGAGTTTCATTTATATTAAATTGATAACCAAATAATTAATTTTATAAACATGTGTAAACCATAGTTTCATAATTTAGTTAATATTATTGATTCCATCCATTCCCACAGCTAGTTGATAACTGTAATAATATTTTAATAATAGTATTAATAGTATATTGTAGTTTGGTAAAACTCAGTCTTGTGTGTAATGAAATCTATAGAGGGAACATGCAATTATGTGTAAAAAGATCCAAACATAGTGTTGGGTGTACCAAAATATAATATAAGTGTTCTGTATAGTTCAATATTAATATAATGTAATATATAAATGAAGAATAACATGATGCAACGTGTAATGAAATACATCAAATAAATTTAATTTATTTGAAAAACATATTTCATAAAAAATATCAGATTTATAGTATTTATTAGGGGTTCTTATTATTCTATTGATATTCTGGTTTTACGTTAAGACCTCCCTTAATATCAAAGTCACAGTTCTGGAATAAAATCTGTAACTTACACATGTAAAGTTGATCACTAAACATCATCCTCAATTGAAACTGATGCCAAGTTCCAAGTAGAAGAAATCCCCTTTGAAATTATGTGCAATGCGGTAGATAAAATTACACACTTTGATTTTTTCCATATAGTATGTTTAATAAACATGGTAAATTATTGAAGACAATCAAATCTCTATTTCACATGATCTTTTATTACAATCCTATTACTTGATTCAATCAAGCAATTGGAAAAAATCTAGGAACATGTGAGCAGCTCCAATCTAGGAAATTATTTTCCCCAATTATAATTTTAGACACTGGACTAGTTTAAACAATTTTATGGGACTCTATGGTTTCTTGGGTCTGCACAACCAAAATTCATATTTTTTTCTCAGTCATAACTAATTTATGTCCGATAATTTTTTATATTTTATGTATTTTTCACTTCTATTATATTAATATTAATCTTAAAAAAATATTTATAAATATAGTAATATATATACATATTAAAATATATATGTGTCTGTGTGTATTTATCATTATAATTATATATATTATTATTATATAAATAAATCTTATTTTATTTTTCTTCATAATTTTATGTGTCTTCATTTCATGAAAAATTGGTTCATGGTAAAACCAGTGTGATAGAGTCTTCCTTCAATGGAGCATTCTCTTCTTCATGTTGGTTCACAATGGTGAGGGTCCTTCCTTAATATTTTTACAAGTCATTTTATATGATATATTCAAGGTGGGTGAACAACCCATGGTGGATTGTGGATTTTTAGCCTTCATAATCATTGTGCCTTTGGATTCACCTCAGATATCAGGTAATATTCTTCATTCTCGGTAGATCCTAGTTCAGTGGGGTTTATAATTGATTTCAAATCTATGTAGAGAGGCTCAACTTCATTAAATATTAATTATGGACCAAGAATATCTTCTATTGGAATATTGTATAGGGGTTCATCTTTTATAGGTGTAGACAGCTGAAGAATCCTTGTTTCATGAGCATTGGTTTTCATGAATGGAACATAGGGATTTAGAAGGATTTGGTTTTAATGACAGTGTTGAAGCTTCTTCCAAAATCAATATTGAATGGTGGTTCCTTCAATGACAGATTGATCTGGTATGGCGAGGAGGAGGTCGGTGGGTTGATAGTTTCTAGAAAGGGCGAGTTGAGGTTTCTATGAGATTAGATAATGTAAGGCAATGCATAGTTAGTTCAGTGGGGAGGCATGGTAGGAAGGGGTCTTCATGGTCACTTCTAGGATTTCTAGGTAAGGGTTCACATACAGTCTATTAGGATGGGTAATATGCGGGCACAATATATTGCATTGAAAATAAATGAACACTTGATTTTATTTTCTTCATTTTAGGATGGTTTCTACATGTGGTAAATAGGAAATGTGGATTCTAACTTGGTCAATATGTTAAAATAGGTACAATTCCAAAGGAACAATAACTATATTTTATTATTTTTGTCACTTTTGAATTTTAGACATGGTAACTTGATATTCATCTACACGGTAGCTTCCATATTAAATTAAATATGTACATGTGGTCAGAACAATGACCAAAAAACCATTCTAGAGAGCCACTTCAACAAATTTTCATTTATTCTTTATGGATCCTAAAGAAAAAATTGTATTCTACATTGTATTAAATATAATTGTATTCAAATTAAAATTCAATCACACAAAAATATAACTGAATTTTAAAATTTAAAATTCCATTTTTTTCAAATATAAGAATGTTATTTTTAATGAATTAGTTCTCAAAAATTTTGTAAGAATGAAAAAACATCAAAATAAATTCCAAAATAATATTTTTTCTAAAAAATATGAATATTAAATAATGAAAAAATTATTGAATTTATCACCAAAAAAATTATAAAATATTTAACTACTTTCATGTTTCACTATAATTAACCAAAACAATAATTTTATCCATTGAAGGAACATCTTCACCATTATTCTTTTAATAAATCCAAAAAATTTATATTGATAAAGGTATTAAAAATAACCAAATTACAAAGACTATCTAAAAAATTTGGATTCTTTTATAATTAGCCCTAAATTATAGAATTAATTATTTTTTAGTTATCCCAAAGTGACTACAAGATATCAATTTTACAATCCAACTAAACCAAAAGAATTTTTGTAAAAACATGGTGTCTTCCATGAGAAATAATTTATTAATAATGGTTTCATTGAGATAAAATTTTATATATGAGATGTTTGAAACTAAAAAATAGGAAGATTTCCTATGATATTATTTGGGCCAGTTCTATATAGAGTTTTGGAGGAATAACTGACTCATGTAACACAATAACCTTATAGGTATGTTAGATTTAATTAAAAACTCCTGAGATATAGATTTCTCGTCAAAATGATGATGATGTAACATTAAAAGGAGACAAACCGAGTTCATATTGGGAGGATATTGAGAGTTCTAATTTTTATAAATATTTAAAATCTATAGAGTTTGAGATGGAATCCATGTACACTGATAAATATTAGAACTTCATGGATACACTTAATGGGGTGAGATTCTTTAGGTGAAATTCAGGTTTCCATAAAAAAATAGACATATAAGGTAGATTTTCTACCTATGAAGAATTCGTGGGGGTAAAATATTACATGAAAATTTATGTTTTTTATGAAGAAACATTTTAACTTTTTTTAGAATGAATTTTATTTTGATTGTGATGACCATAAAAGAAATTTTTAATTATAATATTTATCAAATTTATGTAAAAAACCGGTTTCATTATCTTGAATTTTGTCAAGGTTGCATATATGATAAAAATAAAAGTATTTAAAGGGTACAATGTGATTTTATAAAGTGTTGTAGCATAAATAACACTAAAAATGGGGTTTTTATCATTATTACATGGTATGAATCTTAGGATTATTCCTAATACTTATAAGGTGTTAAAACATATTTAGATAATTATATATGTACTCATCGTAGGATATTTCATGCATTCCATATTGTATACTCGAATAAATATCTCATATTCTAATGGAAATACATGTATATAACAATTAAATCATAGTGAGAGACAATGACTTTCTATAAAGAAAAGTTTTAAGTAATTGAAAAGGATTAAGGATATGTTATTGATCATTGGAGGAGAGGATGGGATTAATGTAATGGATTTAATAGATACAATTTTCCAATCCTGCAGATATTATATGAAATCTATATGTGGTTTCATTTGTTTCTTGAAGAGTGGAGATATTAATTGGAAGAGATTTAAATAAGTCAACAAAAAAAACATAATAATAGACACAAAGTACATCACTACATTAGATACTAAAAATGAGGTTATTTGAATGAACAAATTCATTACTGAACATGAGGTGGTTCCTAGAATAAAGGTAGATATTGAGATTTATTATGAAAAAATGGATCCATCACTCATTCCAAGAAACCCTATTCTCACCAAAGGACTAAATACATCCTTAAAAGGTACACTCTCATGTAATAGTTCATTGATAGGAGATATGTTAGGATATATTTGATAGTTACTAATGACATTGTAGTGGGTCCTCAGATGAAATAATTAGTGTAGAAGATGCATGAAGATCAAGTTGAGTCCCTTGGTATACAATACATATGGTATTGATGTAATTATTTTATAATGTATCATGTCTTTATAATAAAGGAAACCTCTATTTAATATTCATTATTGTGTGTTTTAATTTATGTTACATGTCTGGTGGAATCATAATATTCCCTCAATGTATGACATTGAATTGCCCCTAATCGATGATCATCATATTATATATTAGGATGTAATTAATTGTTAATATAATAATTAGTATTAAAATCATTATATAATAAGTGGTGGATTATTGTTTGGACTTCCCATGAAAATAGATCCCATTAAATATCATACAATCATTAATATACATAGGGATGTATTCTTTTTATAAACCTCACTTACCTATGGTTAGTGAGATACCTAGAATTATAACCTTAATACATTGATATATTTTTTTTAAATTCATTAGTAATTATATAATTAGGGTGTGGTTGGGTGTTTTATTGATCATGTTGTCAATTGGAGCATGAAATAGATATGATTATATGATGAGAAATTACATATGTCCCTTTATTGAATTTGGTTGAGGAAATTTATATAAAATAATAGATGTGTCTATATTATGTGTTTAGATACATGGACGAGGATCATGGGCTGTGGTCATCCATTAAATTCATGACATGTGATGTATTAATCAATGAGGTCGGTCTTTTTTACAGAATCAAGAATGTTTGAGATTTCTTTTTCTAGGTTAACATTGTTCCATGTCAAGGGATCACTTGGTTTAATGGTAAAATTATTATGTAAGTATAAATACATTGTATATGATACATATTATGGGTATCATGGTTATATGATATTAGAGTTGGTTTGATGGATATAACACTTGACTCATTAGTATCTTGAGTAGCATTGATGTTTTTCTAAAGGATTCTCTTTGTGTGCATCTATAAGATAAGGATTTAATATTTGTTTTTAATGATACAAATATTAAAAGGCTAACATACCTAATACTTGGGATAAGGATTATTTTTAAAAAAAATTCTTTTCTAAAATGAATATAATTTTATTAACTATTTCCAAAATTGGTCTTTAGGGATTCTCAAAGAGTTTTGATGTTTTTCATAAATTTATTATGAGATTTATGTGGAAGTGGGTGACTATTGGATTTCCTATTTAAATATGTGAATGATAAATAAGGATAAAAACATATCATAGGTTATTATATACATGATATGGATATCATAGAATATGATATTCTTGAATTGTAATCCAGTCATGAGATGTATTTGTTACCCCTATCATATTGTATGATGTATCTTACAATTCATCTTCAAGTGATTTCATGTTCATGTAAGTCATAACCCTCATGGTTTCATTAGATTCAAATTAGTGAGATGTAATATTTATAACATGCACATAATTCATTAAAGTATTTAAAAGAAGAACAACTAATGGGATGTACTACATGGGTGCAATGATATGTCACTCGATGCATTTAAGATTAGTTATTCTCTTTATTAAATAAATATAATTGGGTATACTAATATAATGGAATGATATACCTTCAATTTTTATTACCTATTTCATGTGAACACTACCAAATATATATCTACATATATCTTATTTATTGTTTTATATTTCATCACTATATAGTGAAGATGCTATCGTCCCTTTGGAATATTGTAATTATCAAGTTGAAAACTCTAATCCAATGGTGGTGGATTACCTTTTATGGTTTTAATTTTTGTTTACTAATTTATTTATCATCATAAAAAATACTCTATATCAATGGAGGCTACTAAATTGAATTTAATTATTTTTTATTCTTCCCATATTTTTTCACATTTGATTCCTTGAAGATAGATAAAACATTTTTGGGTTTTATATTATTTCCATTTGTAATAGAATAATTACATGAAAACATTGAAACACATAACTGTATAACTTAAACTATATAGAATATATTTCATTCTTCTTTAATTTAAACATATTTTAAATGGTCTTAGTTGTATGTCACTAAACTGTAGTACATATTGCTCATTGTTTCATTATGTGAAATTGACAAACATATAATCCATCCTAAAAGACCTCAAAATACTTAGAGTGGTTTATTATATATACCCAATTACCTAAAATATGTGTTAAATATATGTAAGATATATCCAGCATATGGATTTACCTTCTCACTTGATGTTTTCTCTAGTAACCATACATTATGAAGAAACCATTTTTATTCCCCTATGATTGTGCCTGATTTATGAAAAGGATTCATTTAATGACTATGTGTGTCTTGATTTATGATATTTCAGGATACATAGTGACATGTGAAGATCTAGACATAGATTTTGTTACAAATTCCATTTAATTTTGCCCATGTATATCTTACATTTTGGTCTCAATCATCAACACCAGGTTCCTCAATATCCCTGCATTATGATGAATCTATTTTAATCTTCTTTCTATACATTATAAAGATTTATGTAGAGGATAATTTTTAAAAATATTCATAGTCTAACTCCTATTATTATAGGATATACAGTGATTCCCAACTTCCTACTATGGTTCTAGATGAAAATCCCATTAACTTTAATCCTGTGTTATTATGATCATTCTAATTCATGTTAAGTTTATCACAATATCATGGAAATATAAAAAATAAACTTCAATTTCCCATACCCATGAACGAAATATATAATGAGAAACATTACCCAAAACAACACATATATTGATTCTTTTCATCACAAGATATGTAGTGATGACCCGATCTTTTATCTTGGGCCCATATTATAAATTTTCATCCCATATAATTCTTAAATCTATCATAATATATGGATCATTCACCTACCATGACCGGTTTCCATAAATGGTCCCTATACTAGGCCAACGACATCCTATATTTAATAATTATGTGTCCCTTAATTAATATTATTTCATGATATAAAGCGATGTTGGGATTTCTTATCTTGGACTTAGCTATCAATTTTATTCCCTATTAAACACCCATTTCCCTTAGGTTTCTATAACACCATTAATTATTTTTAGGTTTTCATTACTGAACCAACACTATAATGAGACCATCCCTATATTACAAATTAGATGGATCTTTATGAATCCCTCTAATATTGATACCCATTATATGAACTTAAAAAATATGGAATATGAGTCATTATTAAAAGGTGTTAAAATATCTGGAATATGGTCCACCTTACATGACCCATAAAACTATTTAGAGTGGTATATTCTATATGAACTTTTTTCCTACATGATAGTGAGATCTATATAAGGGTGCCCAATATATGGTTTCTATCCATAAACTTATTTTATGCTAAAATGAACCCCTTATTAAGAATTTTATCCTAATAGTTTGGATTTATTCATTAAAATATTGATATTTCTTCTATATCTTGACAATAAGACACGATCATTATATCTCTCCCATAAAAAAGAGTTTTATTTATGAAAATAACACAAAAAAACTATCTATGTCTTGATTCATATTTTTTACGATGTGTAGTGATGTCCATATCTATTATCTCAAACTCATATGCGATATTATCATTCATCCAATCTGTCTTATTGTATGTAAATTTCTTATTTAGATCATGTTATTTATACTATCCATACACCATGACACTAAATAATGTTACCCAGATCTCATTTCTTAGGTATCGATTGAGGCTGACTTCTAATTCGGACATAATACCAAAATTAAAATTCCCTTATCAACACCAATGTGTAGAATAATATTTATTTTCATAGGACATGTATTAATGCTTGGATCTATCATATTAGGTTTAATCACAATATACATGTCCTAATTCAACCTCAATTATAAGAACTTTTCCATTATACATGGGGTTTTATCCATTTCTCTCTCACCAAGGCACCACTACATACAGACACACACACACACACACATATATATATATATATATTATATGATCCATATATAAGAATAGACATTTTTTGAGTACCATGTGTGTCTTGATTCCTGTTATTATTGGATATATAGGAATTTATAGATTACTTATCGTGGAACCAGCTGAACATTTCATTAATTCAAACCCATTTCCAAGCACAAGATCTCCTCTTTCATGTTTGGTCTTACTGTATTAGACTCTATGTTGGGGTGACATGAATTTGATAAAAACTATGTGTTACTGGATTCATTTTATTTCAATATACATAGGGAATTCTGAAACATATATTTCTATCCCATCCAAAAACCATCATCCACATCTTCTCCACTTCAATGTCTAATTATAGCCCAACCTTGGTTAGTTTTTGAATAGACCATTCCAATCAATTTTGGAACATGTTCTTCCCATATAACACACCTCATACCCTAATTATTTGAATCATCATAACACATTCATGAATATTGGTAACATGTGTATCCAATTTCAAAAGGAAAACTTTTCTTGGCAACAATATTAATGTTGTATATCCCTTCATCCAACCACATAAATGTTTTCATACTTAGTAAAATTTCCTCTATGCCAATGCTCTCTGAATATTACTATCATGGAATCCATAATTCAAATTTGTTTAGTGGTTATCCTAAAAATTATTAATTTATTTCATCACTTCCTGACTCAAATACCCCAATTTATGATGTACATATTTTTCATTTCATTTTCAATGGTGTTAGAGGAATCCTAGACATTAATCCCAATTTAGCATACCACATCACACCCTTCACCAATGGTCCAAGAAATATGAACTTAAAATTGGAGAAAAATTTTATACTCATAGTTTCTCACATTGGTGTTGGGACCTCATTCATGTTTGGACAATTATTCCCCTTTCTCTAGATGATCATATAATGTTTTGTTAAGTTTATATGATTTTAAACATCAACACTATTAGTCTATGTATGATGACCATCTACTAAATACATCTCCCCTCAAGGATGCCTATACTAGTACTAGTCTCTCTATTCATGAAGACTTTTACACATCTTTCTCACTATGTAACCCCCCCCCACCTTTTCTGGTCTACACACTATGACCTTAAAATAAAATCACCCACACATGAGGATATATGTAGTAGCATTAGGATATCAATTCAATTCAACTTAGACTTTACATTTTTATATAGACCATATCATATTTTTTTCAAATATATATGACCATAAACCCAAATAACTATTAATGTACCATTATAAGATTAAATTTCATGAATTTATCACTGATATGGCATATATTCGCTTTAGGACCACAATTTATATTGGTTCTACCATTCCCCTTTTTCTATGTAGACCATATCATTCTTTATTCAAGGCTGTATGAACTTTTGTTTTATCTTGTTTTTCATCATTGTAGTTTAAAATTAAAAATCATCCCTATCAGTATTAATTTCATGACCTTAATCTACCATTGAAAATATATATAACACTCACTTGGGTGAAAACTCATAAAGGGAATCATGGGAAAAAGTCAAGAATATAATTACTAGTCATGTATTATTCATTGAAAAATAAATTCCTCATGTTTTCAGAAAACAAAAATACACAGAAACTTTCAGGATAAAAATCCGCAAGGGGGGCTTAGAAGAATCTGAGTTCCTTCCCACTTGGCCACTCTTTAACTACAACATATGAAACAAAAAATATGGAAAAATTAAAATAACTAAATATTATATGAATCAAAATTCATCCCTATAAAAAGTAAATACAGTATTGATTGGTCCATAAAACTAGATTAAAATTAAAGAACCCTTTTGTTTCTTACACATATTGATTTAGATGATTTTTTTGAAATGATAAAGTTGTAATTTCAAGGTACTTGAACACTTTTGATCATTTAAATACTCATTCAAATACCCCCTTTATGATTTTTATTAGACTGATTCAATCAAATATATAATATAAAAAAATAATTACCTTATATTATTATGATATTATATGGGATTCAATATCCTTCTGTCCTATATTCAGCTATGATAAAAAGTTGAGGAGAAAACCAAAATTTTTAGTCCTCTATCGCATAAACTTTTCCTAGGTTATAATGATGGTATATATGAAATGGTATTAATACCACCTATATTCATTTGAAGAAACAATTTTTGGGATTATCTAGCCATATATCCCCCAATTTTTAACAATTAGATCTTACAAAGGAAAAAATGAACTAGAAACACCCCAGAGTAGAAGAAAATTATATCTTCATTGCACAATAACATATGAATTAATATCATCTTAAATTTTTGTACTCATTATAGATACATTTCACACTAAAAAAAACTCATTACCAACAAAATATGAATAAAAATAACATTAATAAATGAAAATAGTTATTTACATGGTTAAAACAATAAGTCTTGCACCCCTAGGGAAATATTGTATCTCTAATCCATTAATTGAATGTTTTAATATTTAAATCACCATTGAAAAGTCATCTAACTAGATCAATTGTCATCAAAAAAAATTTAATAAATGTTTGAAATGGTCCTACCCACCATTAATGTGGACTACAACATGTCAACCAGTTTAATTATCCTCCTCTATTTTAGAGGGACCCACCATTGTTTACAGAAACATTTTACTTCTTTTTGTTTCACTAGGATTGACCACCAAATCCTAGTATTATGTATTCTATAACTCCTATTAAACAATATTATGAAAAAATTTCTTCTAAAAAACCTTCTTAAACACCTACCATTGATATAATTAAATTTCCACTATCATTAATATTATGAATGATAACATCAAGTGTTCCCCCTTTAAGTCAACTAAATTCAAATTTGAAGAGATTTAATTTTTTTTAATAATCTCAATTTTAATACTTATTCATGAAAGAAACATGAAAACCACAATAACATAGGTAAAATACCAATATTACAACTTCTATAGAGATAAAAATTTATAAAGCACCTTCAAATTTCCCTATTCCTATTAGGAAAAAATATTATTGTAGACATTACTGTTCTGGAACCTAGATTAAAATATCATTCTGATTTTTTATTTTTCTTATCATTCATAAAACTGGCACTCCATTCTCTACTATATTTATATGAAATTATATTTCAAGTATATATGTTTTATCTATGGGTAAAACACCACATTAATAGGAAATTTACTTATCCTCTAAAAATAATTTTAGATAAATCCATTTCCTTAACTCCTTCTGAGATCCTATAATTAACACATGATCAATTTTTATTCATTCCTTAATTATCTAAAAACCACATATTTATCCCTTATTATGAATAGTGCTACCACCGGATGATGCCATGAAATCTATAAAATTTCTATTCATTTAAATTTGAACATAAGGTCTGTTAAAGTTGTTTGTGTGTATCCATCCCCTATATATTCGGCATCCACATAACCCTATAATGGATCATCCATAATAAAGAAAAAACTATATTTTATAGTCCATTGAGATTCTGAAGGATCCACTTCATGAATTCCCAGTGTACTTTACCAAGATTTTCCATGAATGAGCTTACAAATCCCATTCAAAATGAAATATCCAGATCTATATATACTACAAAAAATATCAAGATAAAAAACTAATGTATACATAAATTTCATCATGTACTAAAATTCATATTCAATTTTTAGTTAATGTATTTTATATATTATTATGTTTCCGACCAATGGGGTTAACACTATCTTACTTTCTACCATTTTTAATATCTTAATGACCACTTAGATGTAATATTCCTAAGAAAAAAACATAAATTAAAATTTTATAATCTCTCTTAATCCACATTCCCAAGATTTTATTAGCCTCACCAAGTTTATTCATATTCCAAAACTCTAACCCATTCTTCAGTTTCACTAAACATTCTAGTATATCTTCTACTAACCTAACCTCACAAATTTTTGTTCCCTCTTATATTTTCAGAACTTGTTCCTTCTAGAATGTTTATTTATATTAAATCATATTTGATCGATTGATTCTTTCTTATCGTTATCATTTTCCATAATGTCTCAATATTTACCCAATATCTTATCATTGAAGTAAACATTGTGGATTTTGGTTATCCTTTTCTCACCATAACCCCAGATCCAAAATCCAGAATTTTCATTTTCATATACCACATTGAAACAGGCATTTGACTTATGTTCAATTTTTCTATTATCCTTGATATTTATATTGATATATAATAGAATTGAAATTTGTTTTTTTTTTGTATGTTTTTGTTAGTTTACTATTATACAACTTCTTAAGAATCTCCATCCACAGTGGTTTAGATTGAATCATATTAACAATGTATCTCATATAATTGGCTACATCTAATAAAATCTTCTAGAACATTATAAAAGGGTATCTAATGGCATGTTCCATTATTATTAATTTATTATTCATCTTCTCTATAACACCATTTTTATCAAGTATTCTATTTATATTCTTTTCAAACCCAATTCCTTTTCTTATGAAAATTTATTTGAAACCTTTGCAACTGTATTTACTACCACTATAACACATTATTAACTTTATCTTATTAAAGATCTATTTTTTCACTATAGACTTACTTTTATTGATCCACTACGAGGACAGACTATTTCATACCATCAAATTTTTGTTTGCATGAGTTTTATATTATAGATTTTAGGTTTCCTTCTGTATAGAAAGAATTACTCAATATTTTAATTTCTGAGTATATAACTCTCACAAATTCCATGTTCCATGAGATCAAGATTTTATATAACCAATTTTTATAGAACTCGTATATTCATATCATCAAGGTTTATGTGAGAAAATTTTCATAATTCATAGCTTTTAGAAGTTATTATTAAAAAAAATTTATTATTCCATCTACTCTTCTAGTCAGATACAATGTTCTTTAATTTTAACCTTTGGCCACAACCATGAAACTTCTTGTATGCATAAAAATCATTTAAATAAACATAAAGTTAATTATCCTTGAAGACTAAAATATTTACCATCCCTATGATCTTGATAGATTCATTATCAATAATGTGAAACTCCCCAAACCTTCAATATATATAATTTTAATGTATCATTTCTTTTCCATGGAATAGAAAAATACATCTGAATCAATACTCCATGATTTTATTGGAAAATTGATACTTAACAATAAAATTCTATCAACTTCAATCACTAGATTTATAGAACATGAATATCTATAATATTACATTATTTAATTCAACCTATGACCCCGAAAATCATTCTTGATATTCCCTATATTTTTATAGTTTTAACATGTTGGTCTGATCCTAGATGATTTAGATTGATTTCTTTCATCAAATTTATATTTTTATTTCTTATAAATGTTTCACTAAGGAGAAAATTCTATTCTATATTAGATATCTTCATTCATATTGACTCCTTTACCATCCTTAAAGAAAAATTCATGTTTCCTAAAAGAGTTACCTGGAATAGTTACCATCATTTATTATGATTCCAATAGCTGTAAAAGATAGTAGTGAAAACAATATTCCATTAACTTGAAATCAACTAATCTGAGCTAACTTTAATCATGTGGAAGTTTGTCACATTATTATCCAATGGTATTTGATCTGAAATCCACATGTCAAACAACCTCTACATCATAAAAACCTTTTTATATAATTTGGATTCTTATATGTATCATCAAAATATCTCACTAGGTCGACTATGGCCTCTAATTAATGGACATGATATGAAATATTCTATGATAATAACATCTAAATTAGAAAAAGTACCTTTTTTATATATTTTCACAATATTATTGCTCCATTGATTCCAATTTGACTCTAATAAATATAACAACCAGGTATTTTAAATAATATAATATTCCATATAAATTCTATAGAATCTAATTTACACCACATAGAAATTTCATATCAGGAACTTTGATTCTTTTGTATATATACCATCTCACAATGTATCGATATATTTCACAATTAGAGTGTGGCTAGAGTCTTAAGTTAACTTTTCCAAGCACCAAGAATAATAATATTATCTAATAGAACTTATTCGTATTATCCAGTCATTGATCACCTGATGCGATTTATATTAAACTCAAAAATCTGGAAACAATGAATGAAAACAATATTATACTAGAAGAACCCCACAACTTCAATATTTTGGAATATAGGAATTCAAAGAACCCAAAATCACTTCAATGAGTCAAAAATATTTATAAACACAAATAAAAGTATGATTAACCAACATTATATAAAAATAAATGAAGAAAATGAAGAAAATGATTTTCATAGTTTAGATAATAATTCCTAAATCCATGGGATAACACTACTTCAATAATCAATTAATTAGATGTTATAAGATTATAATTATCAAAGAAATTTTATCCAACAAGATCACTAATCGTTAAACATTTTTAGTACATGTGTATAGTGGTCCCACCCAACCATTATAGTGGATATTACTAGAAATTTAGTACAACCATCCTCTAAAAATTTCAATGGATCCACATTTGGTCTTAATAACCTCTTATTTCCTATTGCAACCCCTAAATTGAAAACCAAATTGTTGTGAACATGAATGTTACTATTAGGTATAAAATATATTTTGTTCAATTATGTTCTAGAAAAATAACCACTATAAAACCTTCTACAACAACTTCCTCCACTGGAATTCCATTTTCACATTCATCATTAGGAAAGAAATTATGATATTTTCCCCCTATTCTGGTTGTCTAAATCAAAACATTAGCAAACATTATATTTCCTAAAAAAGTTTTCAGGAGATAATGGACTATAAATATTTCATTATAATAAAAGTGTTTTAGAGATGTGATTTACTATATTCATCCACATATAATGTTAAAACTGATTAAATTATTGCTATATTACTCATTGTGAGATTCATAGATTATTATGAATTGATAATTGAAGTAACACATGAGTAAACACATTGATAATGGGTTAAGAAAAAACATTGGTAATTTATTATAAAATTAAAGAGGTATTTCTATGGATATGGAAATTATTCTTGATAGATTATAAAATTAGAGGATAATATGATATTTTTAGGACACTATATTCATAATTATCTTGATTGTAAGACTTGGAATAGTGATATATTTAAGTCATAAATTTCCTAAAAAGGTCCATGAGGCTTTGCAGCATCAACCAAATCCTCTAAAAATAGATCAAAAGCCATCATATTGGTATCCTCTAACACTTCAACAATATCCTAAATGAGATTTTAATACTATTTTGGATACTTTTTGACCTAATCTCCCTATTGATGGATTCCATTTTCCAAGGTCATCCATTCTATAATAAATTATCACTTATAAACCAATATTTTTTTATGTTTATGTATCTCATGAAGTTCCACAGACCTATGATCTATAAATTTAATATTATCCTTGACCCTTACATGATCCAGTTTGGTTATATTGACTTTTTCCCATGTGATGCAACATACTAGTACTTTTGGATCTTATAAAAAACCATATTCTTTATATAATGGTTTTGATAAAAACTGAATAAATATAAACATAAAAAACACTAATTAAAATATTAATTACCAATATTGAATCACATACATACCCAATACATTTTAGGTTAATAATTTTATAGAATTTGGGAATACCTGTAACTGAACAAACCCATATTTTTCCTATAAATTGAACATTTTCTCTACTGAACCAAGGAATTAATTACATTAAAATAATACTTCAATATCTACCATAAAATTTACCACACATTATATCCATCTATACACATCGAACAAAATAATATTCTCCATAAACTAGGGAAATAGAAACATAACAAATGTGATACCAAATGCTCGATAAGGGAAAATATAATGGAAAAAAATTGATGATACTAAATGATAATAGGATAAATATCTGGGTATGAGAACATAACCAATATAAAAGACCACATTATAAATAAATAATATATTACACTTCATGGATCATATCTTATAAATAATAACATAAGGATTTTAGACATGATGAAGTAAATATCATTGGATTGTGGCATTATAAGAATGTGTAAAATGCATAAAACATTAAATCACAAACATAAGTAAATGATCACTTATAATAAAACATAAAATAATATATAGAGACTCAAAATGGTTTGGGTTTACTCCCTAGTCTCATATATGTCATCTCCTGAGATATAAAACATTAAGAAATTAAGTCGGGGGATATAATTCTAATACCACCAATCACATCTTTATATGAACATTAATATTTGTTTTACACAAGGAAACAATCATAAATTCATCATAGAATATTTAACCCATGATAAATAAATGAGCTTCATAAATATTTCCAAAAAACATGATCATATTAAATATAGAGAGTGAATATGGATGGTATCATTAGATAATATACCTAGTGAATCATAAAAATTATTAGAGTATTTATAACAGTTTGAAAAACAATTTTCTAAGAAGATGGATTACATTACACTTTCAGGTGGTATTACATAATAAGAGATCAAGAATAATATCATTTTATACTATATATTAAATCATACTAAAGGAAAACATCATAATTAATTTTATATGGAAATACATGAAACATAACTACAAGTGAGATATTATTTTTTAAATAAAAATAGAACAAATAATTATAAGAAATAATTTTCATAAGTATTTTTTAACCTGGTTGTAAAAAAACATATATGTAAGTTTATAAAACTATTTCAATAGAATGAAAAGTGGAAATTGGAATAAATATTTTTAAAATAATTCCAAATTTTAAAACCATGAAAAAATAAATTTTATGATAATAATTGTGATGTAGAAGATAAATTAATGGAATGAAATGACTTTATTTAACCTTCAAAAATATAAACCATTTAAAACAAATCAAAAAAATGGGAATATAAATTAAATTGTAAAAAATGAAATGTTAAATAGGAATAGTAATTTTGAATAATGATTATAAAACAATGATAATGAATTTGTGTAGTAAACATTAAAAAAGAGATTTATTTAACACTATAATAAAAAATGTAAAAAATAACTTGGGATAAAATCAATAAAATGATTAATTTAAAAAAAAATTATAGAAAGTAAGAAATTTGAAATAATAAAATTAAAAACCATTGAGGTATAGATAAGAATTTACTTTTGATAATATAAATAATATAGATTTAGATTAGAATGAATCCCAACCGTAATGAAAAGATAAGGTCAGTTTCACTTATGGGAAACATTTTAGTTGAATTGTGAACCAAAGGGAAATGGAATTATTACAAGGAATTTAAAACCATAAATAAATAATCCAATGGAAAATGGGGTTCTTTAGAAAAATTATATTTAAATACCTTAAATAGGTACTTAGATAAAAATAATCTTGTAAAAATGATATTGTAAAAGAAACCATTATATAATTTAAAACATTCAGATTAAAGGCCCATGAAAGGGATAACATGAAATACAAAGTTAAATTCCATGAATAAAGGTATTATCATGAAATATTATGTCAATGATACTCTATATTCACCATATAAATAAATTAGTTTCATATTATAACACGTGTATCAAAGAAAGAAATTTATGGTGAGGAACCCCTGATGAGCATCACAATTTTTGATGAAAGAATCCTTTGGAAATGATTTTATGATAAAAAATGTAAATATATAGAAACAATATATGGATTGAAATATAAAATAATCAAATTATGGAAGAAACTAAACATGTAATGATTAATTTCAATAATAAATGTTATAACTTTATAAAAGTGAATTACGTTAACAACCCCACTTATGACTAAGGTAATGTTTGAATTGAAGGAAATTGAACGGTAAGATAACTATTGAAATTTTAAATCATAAGAATAATTTATTCAGACATAATAGGTCCATAGAGAAGTATTTACACTATATAAAAGTAAATTAGTGCATAATAAGTAACATGTCTCACAGAATTAAAATTGAGACAAAGAACACTTACCTTAGATTCCCACATAGTTGGACATGCTCTAAACATGTCTATTGTAATAAAATAACAATTTATAATCTATTTTATAACCTTATTAATATTTAATAAGTTTTATATTAATATTTTTATATTTTTTAATTACATAGTTATTACCATTAATTAGTTAAATTTGATCATCAGTATTAGTTGTTTTAACCAATCCTATTATATTTTGGTGCAACTATTTCAGTTATAATTAAATATTCATGAGATCATCATCTCTAGAATTATATAATAATAGATTATTTATCATTATATAAGTGAAAATTTTGAACATCTCAATATATTGTTCAAAATATATTTTATTTATGAAATATGTCTTAGTATTCTCATTTTAGGTAGTTAAAATAACTGTGATATTTTATTATTAATACCTTTAATATGATACCCAATTTATCTTTATATAATAATATTAATTTAATAAATATTATATCTGTTAATTTAATATATTTTTATAACTAGTTATATAATATGGGGAGGAAAAATTAATTATGTCTCCCATGGTGGTGGTGAACCGACCATAATACATGCAACAATTTCTTGCCTTGAATTGATGGGAGAAAGGAATATAATGGTAATTAAATTAAAAATATAAAATTAAATTACACTATTTATAATGATTAAATTATTTTACAATATGAGGTATAATTGGAGTCTTTATAGGAATAGAAATGATAAAATGATTACTACTTTTTACCTTACTCTTTGGTATGATACCTTTTCTAATAGTATTAATCCTTTGAAAGGTGGTATTTTGATGAGACATAAACCATTAGAATGTGTCCAAGAAATTGGGGATTGTTTTTTCATATATTATTTTATATAAGAGGATTATTTATTTAGGATAAGTCATGCGGTGAAAGGATCCTTTTATAAGTGAGAGGGGTGAGAATTTTGTAAATATTAATTTCTTAATATTGAATGGAGTTCCATATTTTATGAAAGAGGATCCAAAATTGAAAATTAGTGAGTATTGGATATTTTATGTTCATTAAATTCCTAGTACAACCATTTATATATGTTTTTTATATATTTTGATATTTTACCTCTTAATTTAACAATTCTACCTCACTTTAATCTTTACCACGGAGGTTAATTTTTATCCTGGTAACTTACTTTTATTCCAAAAAATTATTGAACATATTACCTATTATTTATTATTATGATTCCAAATATTAAATCCATTATATTTAATTCAGTTCTTAAATGTTATAAAAATTTTGTTCAATAAAATTACACATAGTATATTATAAACAATTTTTAGAAAAACACTTTTTTAAAAATAAAATTACTTATTATTGGAAAATGATTATATATAACAATAGTACACATGAAATTTATTGGTTTATGATTAAAAGAGGGAGTTTTATTTTCATTAAAATCCATGTAAAAATTTAATGTAATTTTATGAATACATAATTAAAGGAAAATAACTAGAAATTCATTTTAATTAGATTAAAATATTACAGTTCTTCTCAAATGTCCATAATAGGTTTCTAAATTGAAAATATTATTTCTGAATTCTATATTTTACTTCTAAAATACATCAATTTTATAGAAAATGTTTTCATAAATTTTTAAATCATGTTTATGTCATTATTTTTTCATAAAAATTGGGATATTGTTCAAAAATATATTTTGTATTATTAACCTACAAATTAACATTTATTTAAAAATTACAACAATTCACCGAAATATAATTTCAAAATATTAAATTTAAAAAATTCGTTAATTTAATAAAATTTAAATTTAAATATTTCAGAATTTAACTTTTATATAAAAATATAAGATATAATGAAAATTGTTTTATAGAAAAAATATCATTTAAACATTAAGTGATCTTAATTTTAATTGATATCAAATACCCATTAAATGAGTTGTAACTTTTTAAAATTGAAATTTTTTATTAGAATAATCCTATAAAATTGATAATTTTATTTTGTGATAAAAATTTAAAAAACATTAAAAAAATATTTAAAATATCCCTTTTTATCATTAATTAGAATAAATTATATCTCATTAAATTTAATTATTTATCTTTTAAAAATTTAATTTTTCAAATTTATATGTATTAAAGCACATAAAACTATTCATTATAACTATTTCAACCCTATAAGATCATGTTACATTTGTTTATAATATAGGATAAACTATTGAAAATATTTATGGAAGAATATTGAGGATATTGTTTTGAAAATATATGTAGTAGATGTACTAAGGTGTTTTATTTACAATATAAACTGAAGATATATAAAGTGATAATTGGAGGATTATTTTGGATCCAACCTTCTATAATCATAAAGGTGATATATGGAATTTCTACATTAAATTACAAAAAAGTTTTGTTTATTGTGTATGAGGTATTGGGGAAAATTTAAAGAAGTCAAAAAAAATTCTGAAAGTGGATATTAGAAAATATTTATCTATTTTGAATATAAACATTGCACCACAATAGATTATGAAGTGACAAAGGAAGATTAGGTTGATCTATATTATTTATTTGGAATAATAAGTCTCTCGACTAGAAAAAGGGAATCTGATCACAAAAATTAATTTATATATAGCACATCATATTACACAAAAAATATCAAGAGACATGAAATTTTCATAGTATAGTTCAATAAACTACATCATAGAAAGTGTTTTGGTATGTAAAAAATTTTCATCCATGTATTCATCCATGGTAGAGGTAGTTGAATAAACTCAAAGATAAATTTCAAATATGTGTAAATATTGGTCAGCACCATCGTGGGTTAGCACTGGTGTGTGTTATGGTGAGACCATGGTGATGGGAGACACCATGGAGGAGAAGAGAATAAGTGGGCTAACTTGTGATCAATTGGTACAATGAGGCACATAAGATATTTTATTTGTGTTTTATATCAATTATTGAATTACATAGAAGGTGGAATAATATTTGGATATACATATGGGATTCAAACATCACAGGTTAAACTATAATATTTTTTTTGACACCATAGAATATAGAAGATAATGTTTTTTATGTAATGTCAATGGAACTTTCTATAGAGAAAATAACCAAAATATTTATGTGAGTAGGTAACTTTTAGTGTCACAAAATTTTTTAGGGTGATTACATATTAAGGATTTGGTTTCCTTGTAGTATCACAGTATCTAAAGGAATTTGATTTATAGTCATGTATTGTTTCATGGATACAATAATTTATTATGAACAAGATGGGTTAAGGTGATATGAAGATGATGGAAGTTGGTTTGGATGATGTTAGGAATTTTTTTTCCCTTTTTTCTAAACAAAGATCAACAAATATTGTTACAACTTCCAACAATTATTGAGAAGATAAACTACTAACGAAAATTTAAATCAGATTCACTATTCTACATAAACATTTCAAGGAAAATGAAATGTGTTGATTTTTTATCTATCTATAACCAAATCATCTAAAACTATTTTTAGTGAAAATAAAATTGTGAGATTATTTTCTATTTTATAGTTTTCAAAAACATGAGTTAAAAATCCAATGATCAATGAATTTAATAAAATAGGAGTAGAAATATTTTTGTGTGTACAATTTCATTTATATGAAGATCTGTGGAAGTTCAACAGATAGACGGTTTGCTGAGATGAGTTTTTTTTGTAAATTATTAGAAATTTACAAATGTGTTTTTTATAATTCGTCACAAAGGGAAAATGTTATTTTCAATTTCTACGAATTTTCTAATTTAGTTATTAAGGTTTTTGGAAGCAATTAAATTATTAAATTTTTTTGAAAAAAATATTTGTGATGTTTGGAAAATAATGGAAATAATTTTATCATAAAAAATAATATGATGAGGAATTTAATCTAATGAAGTCCAAATTGGATGAAATCTAATCAAAAAATATTTTTGTATAATTTCCATAAGATGAACCTATATAATTTTTTGATGTTGAATTTCGTTCAGGATTATTAGATTAATTTTTTATATAAAGATCATTAGAAAGAGGGAAAATTGAATATAGTGAAAATGGAGTTTTGATGCAATTCATTAGATGGAAGAATATTTAGAATGTATTTCTATAAGAATTTCCTATGATGTTTCTAAAGGGAAAATTAGATAGTGACTCTCATTGAATAGATTATTTATTGAAATGTTTTACCATACATAATTTTAATCGTATAATGTTTTACTGAATCAAAATTCTTTACTATGTTTTCTAAAATAGATTAAATATATCGAATATATTCTAATCATTAAAATTTCCAAACGTCATGGAAAGAAGATACATGATTCTTTCCATGTCTGAATAAATTATGTTCAAGTATTTGGGTGTTTGGATTTTTGAGCAGTTCCATGAATACTATGAAAGAATGGAAATTCATCAAAGTGAATTTTACTTACCATGAGATTTTAATTTCATGTTTTCATTGATCTAGAATAATAAATTTATTCTAAAATTTTATTCATCTCATTTATCTATAAACAAGATTAAAATATTTTATGGGTTGTAGTGTACGATTTACATGTGGAAAACATTAAGTGCTAGAGGATTGTTTTTAAATATTGTTAACAAAAGAACATATGAAAGCCATATCTTGAGCAGGGATGTTTTCAACTAAGTAATATATTGGTTGAAGAAAAATAAGATTGTAAAAAATAGATAAAATGTGGTTTGGGTATATGTATAGAGTTCGCTAGAAAAACATTTATAATATGTGAAATCATATAGACATAAAATAAGGATGTTTTTTCGATTTTTAGAAGTAACTAGATTGAATTTTTTTAGATGGATATATTAACAAATAGTGAATGGATTAATTTATTACCCAAAAGTCTAAGTTGGGTGTTCTATCTTGGTGCATTGTAAAAAATTTAAGAGTAATGTTTTTAAAATAAAATAAAAGGTTAATAAGTATAATCAACAAAGTGAAAACATACTGAACCTATTGGTGAATGTTTATAAAGTTTTTATGAAATCATTGTAATATCTTTATATGTGAGAATGTACATGCATTATAGTTGTAATAATATTTTGAAACATGTTTAATGATACTTCTTAGTTATTGTGACCACATAAAAATGATTTTTTTTCTACTGAATTTTATTGTTTTATATTATTTCCAAACAATGATAATGAATAGCTATGCTTATTGAGTAGTGGACCTTGTAAATTTTTATATTTCAATGGGATGTTCTTGTATACTTGATTTTAGGAAATTGTAACTCTTTAACTAGAGGTTATTTTTTATAATAATAAAATGGTAAAATGATAATATCAATGATTAACCCCTCCCCCTCTAAGAAACAACATGGATATCTTCGGGTCATGTCATGTGGTATCAGAGATATATATTCCTTCATTGACTCCTTTTAAATGTTTTATGAAAATAAATGTTTCAATTAATGTTCAGACTTATGTGATAAGGGGATTCTATTTTTTCAATAGAAAGAGGTATCATATTTTGAAACATAGAATTTTACCATATCTTATATCCCATGGCTATGAGTTTGTAGAAGTTTATATATATGGATTTGTTCCCCATGCTAAGAATATACCCTTACAACTGGTGAAAAGAATAATTAGGAAAACAATGGGTGATCTAGAAACACTATACTTTCCAAACTCTATGGAAGTGATTTTCATAGATTTATAGGATATGGAACAATAAAAGGAATAAAAGATAAGATGAAAAACAATTATGAGGGGAATATGAAACTAAATTAGGAAAAGTTACCAATACATTGGTTTATGTTTTAATATCTTAATATTAGTGATTATGACTCTATTAGTGACTTTATTTCAAGGATGAATTACATTTTATACATCGTAATATATATTTATGTGAAGTTAAAAGAGTCAAATATTATTGAAAATATATTATAAATTATTTTTTATAAATTTGATAAAAGATTTTTATGATTTAAAGATAGATATCCAGAAACTCTATATATGGATGATATATATATTGATCGCAACACTTATAAAATTATAAGATAAAAAGTTATCAAGAATAAACAAAATTCTGGTCAACAAATTTCTTTAAAATATGACAATCTAAGTAAATCTATGATTTTTTTAAAGAAGAATTATATTTTGAATCTAGCAAAAAATATGATGCTTTTAAATTTTTTGATAAAGTTTTTTCCTATTTTCTTAAAATGGTGAATATAGGCCTGGAAAAGTACAAATGGGATGTTACTGAATAAATATTTTAGTTGCAATTCTATTAAGAACATTGTAGAAAAGTTTTATCTTTAAATGGAAAAATAAGAAATGGATGAATATGATATAATTTCAATAATATCATTAAATAAGAATTATTAAAAATAAAATTCATATCATAGGGGAAAGTATAAATAGATCTCCAAATACATAAGGAGAAACTATTTTCTATGTTTGATGAAGATTATGGAAATGAAGAAGTGATGATAACTATTGTGACTGTACCTACTTGAAATAATTCCCTACAAAAATCATATGATGAGAAAGAGATATCTAGAAGTTGAAAAAGAAAATTCTTTCAGTAAACAACCATGAATATTTTGTTCAATAAAAATATAAGTTTCTAAAAGATATTGATAATATGAATAAGCTTTCTGAAGGAAATAAGATCCTCAACATCATTCTTGAAGAAAATTTGAAGGCGACAGAGGAATATTTAGAGTTAGTTCAATAAATAACTTTTTAATGATGAGAAAGGAGTTAAAAAATCAAAATTTCAGTTATAGAATTTGATTAAATTTATGAGAAGAGTAAAACTATGATGGATAAAAAAAATTATCTTTAATGGTTTATAAGATAAATGATGATGTTCATATGGAAACTGAAGTTATAAAATCTATGTATGTAGATAAAAAAACAGAGATAAAACTGAAAAAATATTGTTACAAAGTATAAAATAATATTTTATATGAGAGGTTATTAAATTAATACTAAGAATAAATCTATGATAATTAATAAAATATTAGGATGTAACCAAAACTTTGGGGATAAATAAAATACCAAAATGGAAAGTAAGAAATTTGATAAAATTTAGAAACAAAACTCAAAAACATATGAATGTTATAGAGAGAGATATGATTTTTATAGTTACTATTATAATTTTAATGGATTTGTGAATACCACATATATTTCTTAGTTTAATCACTTATATTATATTGAATCATGAACAATCTAGAGTCAATGTCTATTGGGGAGTCAACCTAATCAAAAAAGACAACAAAAGAGTGTTAGTTATAAGTTTGATAATTGATTCCAAACCTTTGAATCTATTTGGGAAAGATGTGAAAAAACTGATACATGTTGAAAATAAATGTATTGTTATGATATAGACATAAAATATTTATACAAAAATTCTCAAATATTGTGTGAAAAGAAATAAAAAGGAATAAAAAAGCATTATTTGTTGAGAATGAACTAAAATCTACAAGAGGAGAACAACCTTATATTTTGGGAAGAGGGTGTTATTCATGTATGATAATTGATTATAAGTTTTTATGTAATGTGAATTATTTTAATGAATATAACATGAATTTTGGTAGATAAGTAACTCAGAATCAAAGGCATTAGATCTACTATCATTTACAATGAAAAGTTAAAATCTAAATGATCATTATTTGTTAAAGAGAAGAAACAAAAAAAAAATTACGTGTTTTATAACTATTTTATGAATGTAACAAATTTATTTTTAGAAAATATTATTTTTTATGAATAGTATAAAATGTGGTAATGTTTTTATGAGTGGTCGACGAATAAAATGAAACTTATTTGAAGTTGGTGATTCCCAAAGTTCTTTCTTTCTAATAATTATAAAAGAAAATAAACTATTGAATAAAAGGATGGGGAATATTTGATAGGGGTATATAATAAAGAAACAAAATAAAGTATCCATGATATTTTTGGTACAAAAAGAAGAATAGATTGATGTTTATTCATCTACAAGAAAGGGAATATTAAAAATTAAATTCATAAGAAAGTTAAGATGCATTCCACCCATCACTTGGATCTGATAAATGCTAATATATATTTTCCAATTATTAAAAATTAATCTCATAGAGATAAATACAATATATATTTTACTAATGAATTTACTCTCATTTCATGTATTATGTTTTTAACAAAATTAGAGGCTCTTAAAATGCTTAAGAGTTTTTGAATAAGTGAAGAAAAAGAATTTGGATATTCTATAAATAATATTCAAACTAATAATAGTGAAGAATATACTAGTGGAAGATCAAATATTATCTAAAAAAACATGTAATTATTTATGATTTTATTTAAACGTACTCACCAATACAAAATAATGTTTCTAAAATTATAAATTGATGTTTGGTGGATATGGAACTAACAATGTTTATTAAACATGATACTTCTCATTAATTTTTGAGGAAATAAGTCAAAGTATAAGTTCATATGAAAATTCTATATTTCTATAGTCCAATGTATGATATGACTCCTTATGATTTGTATTACAATGATTTTACAAGTTTGATGGACTTAAGGGTGTTCAGCAGACCATTAATTATAAAAGTCAATGTTGAATATATTGTGATATTTGATTCATTAGGTGTTGATGAAATATATTTTTTTCCTAGCCATATAATGGTATATGATAAATATTTTATAATAATAAAATAAGAAATATGATTGATTTGGAAAGTTTGGATATTCTTAAACTATATAATAAGTTTCTAAAGCACTTTATGATATGTAAGAAAGCAAATATATGGTAGTAATAGTCAAACAACATAAAACATTTCCTATGATAGTAACAGTGTTGAATATGTTAAATTTTAATATTGAAACTCATTTATCTGAAGTGATGAGATGAAAATACATTAAACTCATCCCAGGTTGATGAAATGAGTGGAAGTTCAAAACATTATCGGATATCATTGAAAATCGGTCCAAACTAGAATAAATTCAATGTTATTTTCAAAAAAATATTTACACTCAAAAGCTGCTACTAAAGAGGTTGATAAAGATATGGAACAACAAGGGTGGATTGATTCTATAAATTTATAACTATACCTGATTGAAAGGAATGATTCTTGGAACCTTGTACCCAAACCAAACAATAAGAATTTGATTTTTATAAGTTGTATGTTTTGAACCAAGTTTAATAAAAAATATGGGTTAATAATAAACAAGGCCTTGAAATATTGTAATGTTCTCTCAAAAATGTGATTCCATTGATTTTTATGATACCTTTTCTCTGATTTTAGGATTCGAAACTATCTGAGTCATTCATTCCATTACACCAAAATGAATATATAATGTTTTATAAATGGATTTCAAGTCATATTTTGAATAGCTCTATGGACTCATGATTGGGAAAGATAATAGTTTTGTGTGTTAGTAGAAATTGGATTTGTATGGGATAAGGAAAGCTATGTGTTCTTGGTATTCTAAATTCAATACATTCATAGGTAAGTTGAACTTAATGAAATTATATGTTGATATAAACCTTTATATAAATTAAAATAATGTGGTTTCCCAAATTATGATTATATATGTTGATGATATCATATTCATGGTTAATGTTGAAGAAACTTGGGAAATGTTTTTTTGTAGTGATGAATAAGATTTTTGGGATGCCCAAGTTGGAAAAAATGAAATAAATTCATAGATTAAAAATATCACAAAAGAATAAATATATTTTCCAATCTCAATATAATTATGCTATAGAAATTATAATGAGGTGTGGAATGGAAAACTAAAAACTAGTTTATACACAAAATTCAATGAGGAAAAAATTTCAAAATACGGGGAATTAAAGGAAATATATCATAAAGAATATAGAAAGTTGGTTGGAATTTAATTACATATTACAACCTGAAGGATATATATAGTGTGTTCTAGTACACTTTGTACAAGATACCAAAGTGTGCCTAAATAATCCCATCTCATGGCTTTAAAATGAATTGTCAGATATATCAATGACACACTTGATTTTGAGTTTAAATATGATAGAGAATGAAAGGTATATTTTTTGGGTTATACATATGAAGATTCAGTAGGAATTTTTTATAATAAAAAATATACATCTTGTGGATTATTTATCTCAGGATAATAATGTATTAATTTGAATACAAATGATCATAAATCAGTCACTCTTAGTATAGTGGAATCTAAGTCTGTTGGAACCACTCAAAATAGACACAACTTATGTAGATGAAAACATAGTTGGGAGACTTGTTTATTAATATAAAGTTTACCCTTATCTTGAGTTTTTATAATAATATATCTATAAATATTACTAATAATCTATTGTATCATTCTTGTACTAATAAAATTGATTTAAAATATCATTTCATTTAAGATCAAGTGGTGAAGAAGGAATAAAAATTGGAAATTTTTCATACCATCGATCAATTTGCTGATATTTTTATAAAACCATTTTCATAGTGAATAATTCATATTTTGAGGTTAATAATGGGTTTTCAACCTCCCTCTCTTCAAGGATAGTGTATGTGAATCCATACCCTCTCTATCTTGTATTTTTATAGAGTTTTCAAGGGGGAGAAATATGATTTTAATATAAATATAACCATTGGTATGTGATTACTATTTAAATTGACCATGTATTTTTTGGGATTTTGTAAAAGGTGTAAGTGATGATTTCATCATGTGTGAATTGTGTTATTAGTTTGTTAAAGTAGATGATTCAATGTTTCTCTTTTGGGTAATTTTTTTTATGATGAATGTTTAAAGTAGAAAGAGTGGGTTTTGAAAAAAAATTCTTAAGTCAATATGTGTGGAAAAAATGGTATTATAGTTTAGTGATTCTTGTTTCCTACACAAATTTCAATCACATAGGCTTAGAAGTATTGGATAAATGGTATTTTTAATGAGTTACATAGTTTCAACAATTTACTCTCCTTGGTAGAAAAAAATACAAATGATTATGGTGTTGGGACTAAGTTGGATCAATATTTTATAAAGATGGGGGAAGTATTTAAATAATATATTAAGAATATTGTTATAGTTTTGGTCTAGAAAACATAATTAATGTTTGCTAATAATTCTAATAATTGAAGGATAGGGGTAATATTGTAGACATACTATTCAAGACAAATTCAATCAGATAAACTATTCTAAATGATGATTTCTAGGCATTGGAAATGTGATGAATGTTTATCTATTTCATAAAAAAAACATCAGAAAAAGTTTTTGGTTGTAAGAACCCCGGTTTTGAGCCAGTAAGACTTTGAAATTCTTTTGATATGATTCCAGAGCAGGGAATTCTGACGGCGTGTGAAACCGAGCCCCGGTGTGGTCGGAATTAATCTTGGCATGCGTTCACACTGGGCGGGATAATTAAATATAATAACTCCTGAATGGTAGCTCGGACGGGAAACCTGAGGGCACCATTGAGTCCAGAACGTGCTGTTTACCCTAGGAGGGGTATAATTTTCGTAGGCACGGGCCAACTGTGAAAAACGCGCCCAGGGGCATTTTTGTAATTTGGCGGTCACGGGCGTCGGATTTTATAACTCTTGAACGAAGGATCAGATTAAAATTTTGAGGACTCCATTGCACTCATGGAATGGAGTTTACCCTAAAGGAGGCATAATCCTGGACCTGATGAAAATTCGGGAACGGGCCGACGAGCGGGTGGTTAAGTGTGTTTTTTTATTTAAACACACCAACCACCCTCTTCACCCTCCTTGGGCATACTTCCCTGGTGAAAGGGCTCTAAAAAAGCTTCCACCCTCCCCTCCATCACTCCGGAAAGGCGAGGCAGCTCCGACATCCCGATCGTGAAGCGTCGGGCAAAGCCCTCGAAGTAGGCTCATGTTTTATCCTTTCCATTCTCGCAAATTTCTTCAATTTAGTTTCTTCGCGTCGAATTGTTGTCTGATCGTCGAGTGAAGCCCATGGTTTTTTAGGGCTCGAGTTTATCTTCACAATGATTCTTTTGGATCAATTTTTGGAGTCACGGGGTGCCCGGGTGGCCCCGGTAAATTTTCCAGCCAAATACCTCATATTTCCGGTGGATCCAGGGTGGTCCGGCAACCCAGGCGGCGGTGCGGCGCGTCCCAGCGGCGGCGGCGGCGGCGAACTCCAACATGGAGGCTCGTAGGTGGAGGCTCCGGCTCCAGGTGGTGGAGCAGATCATAGGTGGCGGCTTCGTCTCCAGGCGGTGGCGCGGCTTGCAGGCGGCGGCGCGGCGCTTCGAACAGGCAGCGGGGGGCGGTCGTCCGGGTAGACTGGGGTCGCGGCGCGACCCCTCGTGGGGAACCGCGACCCACTTCCAGCGGGTCTCCTCATAGATCGAAGACCGGCCTCAGCAGCTGGTCGGCTGAAGCAGGGATCGCGGGTCTGCATCCGGCCCACACGGCAAAGCCGCGGGCCGGCGCAGAGAGTCGGGCCGGTCCAGGCCGGTTGGACCGGCCAGCTAGGCCGGTCCTGCCTAAGGGCTTGTCCCTTCCGGCTTTGGACACCCGTAAATATCGCTACAGGTGTCCGTTTTACACGCCGTCTATGGAAGGATGATCCTTGTCTCAAGGAGTATATTCTGAGGTCGTTTCAGGTAATTTTAATTCCCAGAACAGGAGCTCGGTGGCACATCACGCCCGTTAAGTGCTACGCCAGAATTCTTGTTTTGGTTGGCTCAGACACATCCAATATCCGATTTGAGCACTGTCAGCGGCGATACGACCCTGGAATCAAGGCAGAGGTTTCCAGTATGTTTTCAGGATCTGAAGTGGGAATTGAGACGTGGGCCCCACGAGCCATCTTTGAGCTGTGTGTAGCGTTTTTTGCGGCTTTTTCACCAGATGTCTGTTCAGAGTATATGAGTAGTCATTTCTGCATATCTTTCCGAGAGCATCGTAATGGCACAGTTCGCCCGACGAGTATCGGATCCGGGGTGCGGGCCCTCACGGTCCGACTACGTTGAATAGTACCATATTCAACGGTTGTCCGTTTCGGGCGAGTAAGTAGTCTATCTCGCGTGTTTTTTTGCGATAACTGCAACGGTGCAACCCATTTGGGCATGTGGAGCCTCCTTTGAGATCATGTTAATGTCGAGTGGAGATCTTCTTTTACGCGATCCGAACCAATGCACGGTGGCGTTGTTAGTGACACCTGGTGATGTCAGTAGTAGTGTGGAGCTATCAGGATGATTCAGGGTCTACCCTCTAGAAGGCTGAGTAGTGGGTCACCTAATGACACATTAGGGTCTACCTTCTAGTGGGGCTGGGAAGTGGGTCACCCGTCGTCTGATTCCAGGTTTACCCTCCAGTAGGGATGGGCAGTGGGTCACCTGTCGACGTGTTTCATATCTACCCTCCAGTGGGACTAGGCAGTGGGTCACCTGTCGATTTATTCCAGGTCTACCTCCAGTAGGTCTGGGTAGTGGGTCACCTGTCGATGTGTTCTGGGTCTACCCTCCAGCGGGGCTGGGCAGTGGGTCACCCCTCGATTTATTCTAGGTCTACCCTCCAGCGGGGCTGGGCAGTGAGTCACCCATTGACGTTTCATACTTAACCCTTCTCATGTGGCTAGTAAGTGACTTTTTCCACCGAGATTACTGGAACGGGACCCTGATTGTGCGGATCAGTGGTGTGACAGTTCTAACGTTACCTAAGGACCCACGAGGAAGAGGGGTACTTTTTTCCACTGAGTCGCATCCTTGAGACGCGACCTAAAACCGTGCGGGCGAGAAAGTACCGCCCAAAGCGGATAGTAATGAAGTGTGGTAATTGAGACCCTCTGACTTGGGTTTATTAGGTGGACGAGACAAGATGTTGGGTTGTGAGGATGGAATCATTTTGGAGCTGATGGAGACTTACCCTGGGCTGATCTTGGAGATGGAGAACCCCTTACACACTCATTTGGGGTTTCCTGTTAAGCATATATATATATATATATATATACACAAATTGGACCCTACTTCTGTTCCTGCTCTTTGGGGTCCGTGCCTACATATTTCTGTTGGGTTGAGCTGCACTCTCCTTACTAAAATTTTATTCTGTTCTTGTTAGTTTACTGCTCACCTCTTTAGTTCCTTCTTTGTTTATCCCTCAAGCTCTCGGGGCATCCTACTGAGTATCCTTATACTCACCCCTGCTTGGGCTTTGCCCATACCTGGTGTGCCCTTGCAGACGACGGACAGGTCGATCGTGACTATGGAGGAGCGTAGAGGTCACAGTAGTTGGAGTAGCGTACCGCGATCGTGCTAGAGTATTCAGGTGATAGTCTATCTAGTTGTCTTCTTTTGTTCACTTGTTGTTGGGTTGTGGCATCTTTGTGGTTGGGAGCGTGTTTGCCCTTTTTACTTTTCAGTCTACTTGTTAGTACTTCCAGCACATTAGTTACTCTTTTTAGTTGTTGATGCATGACTATGATTGGGATATAGCTGCCTGTCTTTTTGGTTTATTTTTTTTACTCTGCACTTTTGCATCTTGTGGTATGTGTGTGCATGAGTACAGGTACATAGGTGAAGTCCTCCCCGAGATTGTTACGCCTTCGGCGCTGGTCGCCAGCCTCTAGCCTATAGAGGCGGGCTTGAGGTAGTTGCGGCTCAGGACCAGTAGGGTCGGGTCGTGACAAAGGGGTATCAGAGGAGGTTCATTCCTTGGAGTTTTTTTCGGACGTCCCTGAAAAGTAATTGTTTGGGTTTTTAGTTCAATGATGTTGACGTGTCTCGAGAGTGGATCTCAGGCCAGGGAGTCCAGTAATGATATGGGCGGCCGACGTATCCATTTACCAGGACCCTGATAACCTACTTGTTGACTCGGCATGCTGAGACTTGTTGCAGGGAATTTTGAAACATACATCCTGTAGGAATGAGTCTTTGACCATCCTTTGTTGGAGTCAGCTCCCCTTTGTTATTACTGTTATGTATATATATATTCTCATCTGATCGTGGTATCCCTTGATAATTTTAAGGATGCCCCCATGACGGCATCCAGCTATGTTACCCTCTCCAGCTCATGATGATAGTCTGGTGAGTGACGAGGCATCAGTTCAGGGACCCTCACATGATCCCCTCTCGCCCAACGCTTCAGTAGTAGCCCCTGTACCTAAGGAGCGGCAGATAGTACCAGCATTTCAGGCCGAGGTCGCGTTCAGACTGAGCGCGCTTTGAGATTTCCAGCATCAGAGGCCACCGAGGTTCCGTGGGGACCCGGATCCCCAGGTGGAAGAGGATTGGCTTGAGTCAGTGGTATGACTCTTCAAGCTGGTACAGACCCCAGCAGACCATATGGTGGCCCTATCCACCAGTCTTTTCCTTGGGATAGCCGGGCGATGGTGGGATCTGGTGACGCAGACCCATGACGAGTCGTCCCTCACTTGGGATGGCTTCCAGTAGCTTTTTCAGGAGGAGTACTCCCCCTCATGTTTGTGCTCCGTTCGGATCCAGGAGCTTATAGAGATGAAGAAGAGAGGGATGTTTGTGTCCCAGTACTCGGCCTGGTTCACTAATCTTACGCACAACTCACAGGACATGATCCGCGACAGCTACTTCCAGGAACGTAGGTTCGAGCAGGGTCTTCGAAGGGAGATCCGAGCTAGTGTGGTGCCCTTGTGTATCCCCACTTATGACGGGGTGTTGAAGAGGGCACTTGTGACTGAGAGCTTCCTGGCCGAGGGGTGCCAGATAGCAGGACCTAGCAGTGGCCGTTTTAGAGCAGAGTCTTCAGCAGGAAGACGATATAGGGCTAGGCCTCAGCCGAGGAGGCCCTTCCATGAGGAGAACCAGGGACAGGGTCGCACACCACAGTGGCGCCGTAGGGCGCCGGGGCAGACAGGGGAGGGCCAATGCTATGCTTGTGACGGACTGGGTCACCTAGCATGGGATTGCCCGACCAGGCGTGCAGATCAGCCGTGGCAGGAAGCGGGTGCACCGCAGAGGCAGAGGCAGCGCCGTGACCAAGGGTCACCTATGCGAGGACCTGGCGGTCCTCAGGGAGGCGGCGCAGGCAGAGCGGCAGGACCAGGAGGTGGGGGACGACATTTCAAGATCCCCCCACCACCACCTCCGAGCGGCCCACGCCAGGCTCAGGGAGCTGACGGTAGGGGTCGCGGGAAGCTTCAGGCCATGGGAGTTCGAGATCCTCTAGTGCACGAGATGGTACGAGGTATGCTTTGTGTTTACTCCACCCTTGCTTCAGTACTAGTAGACACGGGCGCCAGCCATTCCTTTTTATCACTGTTGTTGGTACGAGAGTTTGGGATTCCAGTAGAGGCACTGACACCTGCACTTATCCTTGAGGTTCCTACGGGAAGTGCCTCGTTGGTGACTTTTATCTGCAAACAATGTGAACTGTCATTCGGGGGGAAGGAGTTTCACGTGGGACCTACTCGTCATCACGATAGAACCTTACGATGTCATCTTGATCATGGATTGGCTTTCTATGGTTCACGCTTAGATCGACTGTCATCACAGATGAGTCAGAGGTGAGTTTTCTGATGGGACGAGGTTCACCATCCTTGGTGAACAAGACCTCGTGGCAGAGCAGATGGGTACTCTGAGCAGGAGACCCCAACCTTTTTCGCACCAGCTGGTGAGCATGGCTCTCGGAGCAGCGGATGCTATAGGAACCTGGATCCCTACCGTGGTTCAGGATTACATGGACATCTTTCCCGAAGATGTTCTAGGACGACCTCTATGGCAAGAGATGGAGTTCTGCATTTACTTTCACCCGGGGACTACTCCGATATCTTGTGCAGCATATCGGATGGCACCCATAGAGCTTCAGGAGCTACGACTTCAGTTGGATGACCTTCATGAGAAGGGATTTATCAGGCCCAGTGTGTCCCCCTGGGCATCTCCAGTTCTGTTTGTGAAATAGGTTGATGGGAGTCTAGGGCTCTGTGTGGATTATTGTTGCCTGAATCAGGCCACGATAAAGAAAAAGTACCCTTTGTTGAGGATCGACGACCTCTTTGACCAGTTGCGAGGTGTGAAGTGGTTCTCAAAGATTGATCTTCGATCTGGCTACCACCAGTTGCGGGTTCATGAGGCTGATATTCCGAATCCAGCCTTCCGTTGTCGATATGGGCACTACAAGTTTCTGGTGATGCCCTTTGGTGTGACAAATACCCCTGTCGTCTTCATGGATTTGATGAACCAGATTTTCCAGCCGTACTTGGACCAGTTTGGGGTTGTCTTTATTGACGACATACTCATTTATTCGGCGACAGATAAGGAGCACACAGAGCATTTGAGGATGGTCCTAGAATTACTTTGAGAGCACCAGCTGTACGGGAAGCTCTTGAAGTACCAGTTCTGGATTCAGGAGGTTCACTTTTTGGGGCACGTCATTACGGAACATGGATTGGCTATGGATCCCACAAATATAGAAGCGGTGCTTGCTTGGGAGCCACCCAAGAATGCGTCTGAGGTGCGGAGTTTCCAGGGTTGGCAGGGTACTACAGGAGGTTTGTGGAGGACTTCTCTAGGATTGCTGCCCCTTTGACCGCTTTGACACAGAAGGGGTGACCGTTTATCTGGACTGATCAGTGCCAGTAGGCCTTTGAATAGTTGAGGAAGAGGATGACTAGTGCACCGGTGTTGAGGCTGCCAGAGGAGGGTGTTGAGTTCGTCGTATATTGAGACGCTTCAGGATATGGGCTCAGGTGCATGCTGATGAAGCAGCGAGCAGTAATTGCATATGGGTAGAGGCAGTTGAGGCCCCATGAGAAAAATTATGCGACTCACAATTTGGAGCTGGCAGCGGTATTCTTCGCCTTGAGGCTATGGAGACACTACCTTTTGGGTGAGCATTTTGTGGTCTACACAGATCACCAGAGCCTCAAGTATATCTTCACTCAGAGTGATTTGAACCTGAGGCAGAGGCGCTGGCTGGAGTTTCTACAGGACTATGACTTCGAGATATTCTACAATCCAGGGAAGGGCAACGTAGTAGCAGATGCCCTTAGCCGGGAGTCCCTGGCTCACCTAGTGCGGGAAGCTTCAGAGCAGTTGGTTTCCCTTCGACTAACCTTGGTGGAGCAGGAGGGTACAGCTTTTCTACAGTCGATGGTGTTGAATCCTTTGCTCCTTGAGCGTGTGAGAGAGTCACATCTGGGAGATGATGATAGTGAGGTACTGTGTGATCAGATATCCACGGGCAATGCACCCGATGGGTATTCAGAAGGAGAGAATCACAAGATCCTATTTCAGGGGTGAGTTTTAGTACCGATGGAGATGCGAGAGGAGGAGATATAGCAGTTCCATACTTCTCCCTTGGCCGTATATCCCATTGTGGGGAATATTTACAGAGACCTTCGGCGGAAGTTTTGGTGGTCTAGCATGAAGCGGAGCGTATCTGAGTTCGTTTCTCGGTGTCTTACCTGTCAGCAGGGGAAGGCAGAGCACCAGGTTCTGGCAGGGTTGTTGCAGCCCCTTGATATCCCGGAGTGGAAGTGGGACGGCGTATCTATGGATTTCGTCGCAGGGCTTCTGCGCTCATCGAAGGGCCACGACGCCATTTGGGTGATAGTGGACCAACTCACGAAGTCGGCACACTTCCTTGCTATTAGGGAGCAGAGCTCGGTGGAGAGTCTGGGACAGTTATATGTTCAGGAGATCGTCCGTCTTCATGGAGTACCCTAAACGATCATCTCTAATCATGACGCATGGTTTACGTCACGGTTATGGCGAGGCCTGCAGGAGGCATTCAGGACTCAGTTGCGGATGAGTACAGCTTTTTACCCCCAGACTGATGGGAAGACCAAGCGCACTATCCAGGTGTTGAGGATATGCTCAGGGCATGTGTGTTAGACTTCGGCCGGAGCTGGGAGGATCACCTGCCCTTTGTAGATTTTGCCTATAACAATAGCTACCACTCTACTATTGGCATGTCACCTTTCGAGGCCCTCTATGGGAGACCCTGTAGGTCACCCTTGTGCTGGACGGAGGTTGGGGAGACCTCCCTCATGGGCCCAGAGTTGGTGCAGGCAACGATGGAGAAGGTGCAGGTCATTCGTGAGCGGATGAGGACGGCTCAGAGTAGACAGAAGTCCTATACAGACTGACGTCGCATGCCCTTGGAGTTTGGGCAGGGAGACCATGTCTTTTTGAGAGTCTCCCCATAACATGGAACACGGAGGTTCGGCCAAGGAGGCAAGCTATCCACGAGGTTCATTGGGCCCTTTGAGATCATGCACCGGGTTGGTGAGGTCGCCTACCGTCTCTCTCTACCCCCGTAGCTGGAGAGAGTGCATGATGTCTTCCATGTTTTGCAGCTGAGGAAATACATGCACGACCCCACGCACGTCATCGACTGGGGAGAGCTAGACATTGAGGACGGAGACACCTTTGCGGAGCACCTGGTGGCGATTGAGGACTGGAAGGATCAGACTCTGCGCGGATGGGCTATTCCTCTAGTTCATGTGTTTTGGAAGCATGGGAGGGTGCATGAGAGCACCTAGGAGCGGGAGAGCCAGATGCGAGCTCAGTACCCCGAGCTGTTTTTGTAGTTTTGTTTTTCAGGGATAAAAAAAGTGAAGGAGGGAATGATGTAAGAACCCCAGTTTTGATCCTGTAAGACTTTGAAATTATTTTGATATGATTCCAGAGCAGGACATTCTGACGGCGTGCGAAACCGAGCCCCAGTGTGGCCGGAATTAATCTTGGCATGCGTTCACACTGGGCGGGCTAATTAAATATAATAACTCATGAACGGTAGCTTGGATGGGAAAAATGAGGGCACCTTTGAGTCCAGAACGTATTGTTTACCCTAGGAGGGATATAATTTTCACGGGCGCGGGCCAACTGTGAAAACCGCCCCAAGGGGTATTTTCGTAATTTGGCGGTCACGGGCGTCAGATTTTATAACTCTTGAATGAAGGATCGGATTAAAATTTTGAGGATGCCACTGCACTCAGGGCATGGCGTTTACCCTAAGGGAGGCATAATCCTGGCCCCAACGAAAATTCGGGAATGGGCCGATGAGCGGGTGGTTAAGTGTGTTTTTCTATTTAAACACACCAACCACCCTCTTCACCCTCCTTTGTCATACTTCCCTGGTTCAAGGGCTCTCAAAAAGCTTCCACCCTCCCCTCCATCACTCCGGAAAAGTGAGGCAGCTCCGGCATCCCGATCGTGAAGCGTCGGGCAAAGCCCTCGAAGTAGGCCCGTGTTTTATCCTTTCCATTCTTGCAAATTTTTTCAATTTAGTTTCTTTGCATAAAATTGTTGTCTGATCGTCAAGAGAATCCCATGGTTTCGTAGGGATCGAGTTTATCTTCACAAAGATCCTTTAGGATCAATTGTTGGAGTCCCGGGGTGCCCGGGGTGGCCCCGGGAAGTTTTCTGGCCAAATACCCCATATTTCTGGTGGATCCAGGGTGGTCTTGCAACCCAGGCAGCTGTGCGGCGCATTCCAGCTGCGGCGGCGAACTTCGGAACGGCGGCTCGCAGGTGGCGGCTCCGACTCCAGGCGGTGGCGCGGCTCGCAGGCGGCGGCTCCGGCTCCAGGCGGTGGCGCGTCTTGCGGGCGGCGGCGCGGCGGCGCGGCGCTTTGAATAGGCGGTGGGGGGCGGTCGTCCAGGTAGACCGGGGTCGCGGCGCGACCCCTCGAGGGGAACTGGGACCCGCTTCCAGCAGGTCTCCTCATAGACCTAAGACCGGCCTCAGCTGACGGTCAGCTGAAGCCAGGACCGCAGGCCAACGCAGCAATCCGGGCCGGCCGGCACGGGCCGGGCCAGGCCGATTGGACCGGCCAGCTAGGCCGGTCCAGCCCAAGGGCTTGTCCCTTCCGGCTTTGGACACCCGTAAATATCGCTATGGGTGTCCGTTTTACACGTCGTCTATGACAGTATGATCCTCGTATCGAGGAGTTTATTATGAGGTGGTTTTGGGGAATTTTAATTCCCAGAATAGGAGCTTGGTGGCGCGTCACGCACGTTAAGTGCTACGCCGGAATTCTTGTTTTGGTTGGCTCAAACACATCCAATGTCCGATTTGAGCGCCGTCAGCGGTGATACGACCCTAGCGTCGAGGCAGAGGTTTCCAGTATGTTTTTGGGTGATGAAGTGGGAATTGATATGTGGGCCCCATGAGCCATCTTTAAGCTGCGTGTAGCGTTTTTGCAGCTTTTTCACCAGATGTCCATTCAGGGCATATGAGTAGTCATTTCTGCGTATCTTTCCGAGAGAATCTCAATGGCGCAGTTCGCCCGACGAGTATCAGAGCTGGTGTGCGGGCCCTCACGGGCCGACTACAGTGAATAGTACCATATTCACCAATTGTCCGTTTTGGGCAAGTAGTCTAGGTCGCGTGTTTTTTCACGATAACTGCAACAGTGCAACCCGTTTGGGCATGTGAAGCCTCCTTTGAGATCATGTTAATGTGGAGTGGAGATCTTATTTTACGCGCTCTGAACCAACGCACGGTGGCGTTGTGAGTGAGACCTGGTGATGTCAGTAGTAGTGCGGAGCTATCAGGATGATTCAGGGTCTACCCTCCAGCAGGGCTGGGAAATGGGTCACCCGAAGACACCTTAGGGTCTACCCTCCAGCGGGGTTGGGCAGTGGGTCACCCGTCGTCTGATTCCAGGTCTACCCTCCAGTAGGGCTGGGTAGTGGGCCACCCGTCGACGTGTTCCGGGTCTACCCTCCAGCGGGACTGGGCAGTGGGTCACCCGTCGATTTATTCCAGGTCTACCCTCCAGCAGGGCTGGGCAGTGGGTCACCTGTCGACGTGTTCCAGGTCTACCCTCCAGCGGGGCTGGGCAGTGGGTCACCCATCGATTTATTCTAGGTCTACCCTCCTGCAGGGATGGGCAGTGGGTCGCCGGATGATGTATTAGGGTTTACCCTCCAGTAGGGCTGGGCAGTGGGTCACCCTTGACGTTTCAAACTTATCCCTTCTCATGAGGCTAGTCAGTGACTTTTTCCACCGAGATTACTGGAGCGGGTCCCTGATTGTGTGGATCAGTGGTGTGACAGTTCTAACATTACCTAAGGACCCACGAGGAAGAGGGGTACTTTTTTCCACTGAGATGCGTCCTTGAGACTCGACCTAAAACCATTCGGGTGAGACAGTACCGCCCAAATCGGATAGTATTGAAGTTTGGTAATTGAGCCCCTCTGACTTGGGTTTCCTAGGTGGACGAGATGAGATGATGGGTTGTGAGGATGGAATCATTTGGAGCTGATGGCAACTTACCCTGGGCTGAGCTTGGAGATGGAGAACCCCTTACGCACTCGTTTGGGGTTTCTTGTTAAGCATATATATATATAAACAAATTGGACCCTACTTCCATTCTCGCTCTCTGGGGTCTGTGCCTACATATTTCTGTTGGGTTGAGCTGCACTCTCCTAACTAAACTTTTCTTCTGTTATTTTTAGTTTAATACTCACCTCTTTAGTGCCTTCTTTGTTTCTCCCTATAGCTTTCGGGGCATCCTACTGAGTATCCTTATACTCACCTCTGCTTGGGCTTTGCCCGTACCTGGTGTGCCCTTGAAGACGATGGACAGGTCGATCGTGACTACGGAGGAGCGTAGAGGTCACAATAGTTGGAGCAGCATACTGCAGTCGTGCTAGAGTATTCAGGTGGGATTCTATCCATTTGTCTTCTTTTGTTCACCTGTTGTCGGGTTGTGGCATCTTTGTGGTTGGGAACGTGTTTTCCCTTTTTACATTTCAGTCTACTTGTCAGTACTTCCATCACATTACTTACTCTTTTTAGTTGTTGATGCATGACTGTGGTTGGGATATAGTTGCCTGTCTTTTGGTTTCTTTTTTTTACTCTGCACTTTTTCATCTTGTGGGATGTGTGTGCGTGAGTATAGGTACTTAGGCGAAGGCCTCCCCAAGATTTTTACGCCTTCGGCGCTGGTCGCCAGCCTCTAGCCTATGGAGGCAGGCTTGAGGTAGTTGCGGCTCGGGACCGGTAGGGTCGGGTCATGACATTGGTGAAAATAAAATATTTAGATGCTTTAATATTCTAAAATATTTTAACATAATGAGTGATCAAAAAACTCATGATCTATGAATTTAATAGAAAATGTGGATAAAATTTTTCTGGTGTAGAAATTTTCATCTATAATGATTTACGGAAGTTCACTAGGTACGGTTATAGCTGATATTAGTTTTTTAAAATTATTGAATCAATATAAATGAGTTTTTTGACATTTTGTATAAATTAAAAATATTATTTCTCATTTCTATGAATTTTTTATTTTGAATATTCTCATGTTTGGAAGATGTAGAAGTATGAAGTTTTATTGAAAACTATTTTTAAAGTTGTAAGAATAGAAGAATTTTGTTGAAGATAAAAGGGATGTTTCTAGCTAATGTGATCAAATAAAGTCCAAATTAGGTGAAATCTAATCAAAAAATGTCTTTTAATGAATTATTTTAGGCAAAGTATCAAGATGAAGTCCATCATAGTAATTTTTTATACAATTTCCATCAGATGATCATCCATGGAGTTGTAATGATGATTTTTTAGGATAATCATATTAATGTTTTATAAAAATATCATTAGAAATTTTTTAGAAAATAAAGGCCATGAAAATAAAGGTATTATAAAATTTATCGTATATAGGAAAGTTTTGGATGAAGTAATTCAACAAGTTCCTATAATATTTTTGTTGGAATAGTCAGATGGAGATTATCATTGGACATAATATTTTTTATAATTATTTACTGAAAAAACATTTAGTGGCATATTGTTTTATTGATTCAAAATTAATCAGGTGTTTTTCATAAAAATATTAAATGTAATGATGTTGTGCTAATCGGTCAATGCTCTAAATATAATGGCCAGAAGATCTATGATTCTCTATGTGTTTGAATAAATTCAGTTGAAGGGTGTGAGTGTTTTAATTTTTAAGAGGCATAAATATTACTCTATAATCATGGAGAACAATGAGAGAGAATTGAATTGAGTGAAAGATTGTTATTTCAATGTTTCATTGAATGGTAAAGTAAAATCAGAATAACTATTTTCTACTTCTCAAATGTCTATAAATAGGATTTAAGTATAGTATGAATTATAGTATACTATTCATGTGTGTAATATCTAATATTTTGCAAGATTAGTTTCACACAGAGTTACCAGATGAGCTTTTAAAAGCTACAGTTTGAGTAGGCAATTTTACAACTGATAAATCTATCAATTGAATAATAAGATGTTGGTATCAAATTGAGAATTTTTGATTAGGGGAAATGGATATAAGGAACTTACAAACAATTATAACTTGTATATTTGAATATAAAATGAATAAGGAAGTTGTTTTTATTTTCAATTAGCACAAGAAATACTTTTTCAGAAAAAAAAATTGGATAGTAAAATTGGAAAAATAAAGAATAGATGCATTTTTACATAGATTTTCATATTGTATATTCATTCATACCACTATTTATAAAATTGAATAATTTGTTTTTTACAAGAATAGAAAAATTAAATATGTATAATAAGAACAGTGAAAACATACTGAATCTATTGGAAAATGGTTTTAAATTTTTGATTAAATATTTATTTCATCATTATTACAAAAATCACATACACAATAGTTTTGATAAATGTAAAACACAAGGTAAAGGATACTCTTTTCTTTTGTAACCATATAAAAATAATATTTTTCAAATTTATTTTGTGGTATTATATTATTTCTAAACTATTCCATGGACTATATAATCTTACTAAGTATCCAATATTGTAAATTATTTTGTTTTTATGGAATGTTCTTATGTTATTATTTTAAAAAATGTTATAATTATTTAATAAGATGATAAGGTTGTTTCATAAGAAATAAAATATAAAAAGATAATGTCACTTATTCTACCCTACCCCTCTCAATGATTACAAAGACCCCATTGGGAAATTCCATATTTTTAGTAGAAAAATAAAATGTAATCAACCAATATCTATTTTAGATTACACTAGAAATAACAATTATATGACATAGGAAATTTGGTGTATTGAAAATGTTTGAGTAGATCATTACATAATTTTGTGGGAGTTTGGATGAAATTAAGATGCATGAGATTTATTGATCTGGTAAATTACAAGAGGAAATTATAAAGAATTGTAATCCAAAATTCTATATCAAAGGGTGAACTTATACTATTCCATAGTTATAAGAGCTACTTCATAGTAAAATCCAAGATTAAGATGAAAAAAAAATTAAGTATCATTCCTTGGTCAAAAAGTTATAAAAGACCTAGAAATATGACAAGTAATTTAAAGGAAAATTTATGGGTCAGGAAGTTTTGGATTAACATAGATTAAATAGAACTAAATAATTACATTAACATGTGTAAAAGTCGTAGATTGATCCCAATGAAGTTTGTAAATGGATAATTTATTCTAAACCAAGGATTAATGTGATTTAATGAAGGATCCTTTATAAAACTATTCAATATAAATTCTATAAAAATGAACCAAAATAAATACACATTTAGATATTCAAATTTAATAAGAGATTATAGAAATTGAACAAGGATAGATCATAGCCCGCATTTAAGAACTCGAAAAAGTTAAATTAGAATAAAATTATTTTATATAAAAAATAATAAGGTATTTCTTTTTTATAATTTGAAAGAGAATAAAAATTTAGATCAATTTCTCAAAAATATGAGAAGGATACTGAGAATCACTTGAAATAATTTCCATGAAATAAGGAATTTATATAACTTCTTATGTAATGGTATTGTTTTAAGTAATATTCAAAAAATATTTGTGGAGGGTAATCAAGGAGATAAAGGGTACCAACCTACACTCATTATAGTCTAGAGAATTTGTAATATTATTAATTGTACTACATGCCAAATTTGGTATTAATATTTCATGTAGTGATTGAAAAATTAATTTTAAGGGAAGTAATTCTAGGGAGACTGTGCATATACCCTAAACCTATGTAAATATAGTGTTCCTAGGAAGAAGTTACATAACATAAAAACCCAAAAGTATTCATCATATTAATTCTAGTTTACTCACACAATATCAACCTTATGTTATATGGACTATCATGTGGTGGTGAAAAAGTAAAAAATCCACATGTTATGTTTTCCTTTGATTATGTACTTTTTATATGGTATCATCCAAAAAAGAAGGTAAAAATAATCACATGAGAAATCGATAATAGTGGTTATTCCAGAAATTGTATCTATATATGTTCAAGAGAGAAAGAAGTGACCAATTTAATTAAGATTTCATAATCCATTAGTGGAGTCATAGTTTAAAAGAATGTGTTGAAATTGAGAAAAAAAAATACATAACTGCATTCATCCCCTATCAAGGTATCTCTCACCAAATCCCCTTTGGGATATTTAATTAGAATTAAAGTAAAGATTATCCTCTATTGGATTTTTTATCTGAATCAATCCATTAAGTTTTACATTTTATGCTTTATAATGATATTATATTCCTCATTTCCATTGAATGTGATGAACATTAAATAACTAGAATAATTCTAGTAGAATTACATATTGTGTATTTTTCTGGGAAAGATTAAGATCTTGTTGAATTAATTGAGTAGAATAAATTGTATGTAATGAACAATTCATATTTTGAGTCTATTTATTTATTTAGTTTTGTGATAATAATGAATGAAGAGGAAAATATCCTAAGTGAAGTTTGGATTTCTGATGATGAGGAAGTCCCAAATAGGCTATAATTAGAAATATTTCTGTTATAATAATATATGTATCAATATTTAAAAGAAAAAAAATTAATATTGAAGAGTAAAATAATTATCATTAGATATATGTCAATATGCTTTTAATATATATTAACAATTATAAAATCATAAAAAAAATCATGTTGAAGTGGGAACCAACCTCAGTGAGAAAAATGAATCATAAGATGAAGAATAAGAGTTGATGTTTATTAATGTGGAAAAAATAATAGATAATTAAAAGGGAATGAATATAAACACAAAAGAAGTTAAAAAATTTCAAATTTATTAATGAGTATATTATTGAAAACCTATCAGAAATAGTTGAAGAGAACAAAAGGTTTCAATAAGATAAGATACATCTTAGTGATTCTATTATTAAATTTAATAATAAGATGAAAGAGTATAACAATATGATATATAAATTATATAATGAACTATAAAATGATATTCCTAGTGGGAAGACACTCATGGAAGATCTAAATACTCAAGCTGAACCATGAGGTTAATAATATTCAATAATTAGTTGACAAGTTGGCTTTAACCGAGAAAAAGTTGGATGCTAAAGGTAAGAAAAAATTAAAAGATGTTTTTTATTTATGATTTAATTTCCTTTATTTGGGATAAGGTGAATGAAATGATAAGTATTCCATATTATAGTTGAATAATGAAAATATCATTATCTCACAATGACCATACCCCATTGTAAAATAAATTTCTTTCATTGGCGGATCTCCTTCAAATATAAAAAAAATGAACCCCATCGAAATTACCAAGTAGAGGGAAAATATGGAAGGAATATGAAAAGATTTAAAATATTTCAAATAAGTGGTAATGAAAAAATGATAGACCCTATATGATGTTTTGGAAACATGTGATATTTTTCTGGAACACGAGGACACAATTCAAGTTTCTATTATGAGGTATTGGAACACATAAAATGCTATAAAGATGGTGGAATGTTTGAAAATTAGTGTAACTAAACATTAAAGAGAAGGATTGGATATTATTAAATCCATTAGTACCATGATTACCTAGTATAATTTGAGTATTTTAGAAGAAGTTCATCTGTGGTGAATATACGAAATCGATACACATCTAATGAGAAATCTGTCCCTGTGAGAAATAGATTTCATGGGATATAAGAAGAAGTTATATATTCTGAAAAAAACAATTATGTAGAGTTTCAAATCAGTAATAGGTTCTAATATTTCTTAATACATTATAGAGATGATTTATAAGTGGTAAATGAATTCATATGTTTCAAAAAATTGAAGATACCTTGTGAAATAAGTGTCCCAAAGAAAGGTATGTATGGAAAAGACATTGCTCGGTAGTTTGAATTAAACTATTGATTCCTATACCGGGACCATTCTCATTGGGATTATAGGATTTTTTGATATCCCAAATTCTAAGTTGTGGGTTCACTCATTGTTATCCTAGATATAATGTAGCTCAAATAGATATTGGATTAGAATATTGGGAAAAAGAATTTCTAGAATTGGGATATCCAATCATAGATTAATAATAAAAGTTTTAATTGAATTAATGAGTGGATGGATCAAAAGGAATCCCTCTTATATTTACAATGGGTGGAGAAAATATATATTATTTATATTATTTCTAATGGGGGAGTCCAAGAAAATTTGGAAACCATCCTATTTTTTATGATAAAGGAGGTATGTACCCTAGTTAAAGATGGAAATTTATTCCCACGATACTAACACATTTAGGTAAAAAAAGTTGAGAATAAATTATGATGAAGTATAAAATTTTTATCTCATTACCATAAGGGGAGGTTTAATATTTTATAATTTCAAAAAAAATCAAATAGAGGTGATCATTGGGCCTTATGGTTTTATGTTGGATTTTTTATGATATAGGATATATTATTGAAAATATGTATGGAAGTTGGACCAAGGATATTTATTGAAACTATATGTGATAGATGTCCTAAGGTTTATTGTAGATAATATATACTAGGGATGGAAAAAGTGATGCATGTAGGATTATTATGTAATAATCCTTATAGAGTCACAATAGTGATATATTATAAGGATTTATTTAATTTTACGCAAGTTTTGTTTTTGGTGTTGGAGGTGTTGAAACAAATGTATTGTCTAGATGATTTTCAGAAGAAGAAATTAGAAGAAGGATTATCTCTTTAGTTGACATAACAATGCCAAAATATCATATGTTGTTCCATATGATGTGTATGTTGCATCAAAGTATGTATTTGGATGAAGAATCGTCTTTGTAAGAATCAGGGTGTCAACACTATAATAAGTAATTATGCCACCACACATTAGTTTATGCCATAAATATCAATATAATTGAATGTTCCCCACTATAATGTTATCTTCTACATCATAGGAAGCGTTTTTATAAGTAAAACATTATCCATTTAAGTATCTAACCATGTTAGAGTCTTCCATCCAAGCTCAAAGATAGCCTTAACATTGGTTATAATGCATGTGATCATCAGTGTGGGTCAACACTTCTACATGTGAAGGAGAGACAATGGTGCAGGACACCAATGTGGAGGAGAATAACATGTGCAGGGAAGAATATTATCTGATAGTATGGGTAGGTACCCAGTGGATTTCATTGAGTAATTTTATTTTTTATTGACTTAGATTGAAGGAACAAGTTCATTGGTAAGTTTTATGAGGGATCCATAAATTATGTAGTATGCCTTAATATAGGTTTCTACATTGTGGATTTCAAAAAGATAAAGTTTTTCAAGTATACTCAATTGCACTTTCCATATCCTAACATCTTATGTAGCATATGAGAGCATAATAATTTTGTATTGTTGGTGTCTTGAGGGTAATTTCACCATAAAATGTTGGTTCCACCATAGTATTGTTGCAGCTAAATGCATCCACACCATAGACATATATTGAATCATATAGGGTGTAATTTAAAAACTGGGTAATATTGTAGTAAACATGAGATTTCATGTGAATATGAAACCAATAATAACTACAAAATGAATCTAATTTTTGTGATTGAAAGAGGTCAGGGAAATAATTCCTTTCTGATGGGATTGTTAAGAGGAAATTAAGTTGTGAAAGATTTTTTGTTGTAATCAAGTACTTTAGGTTACACCATAGTAATGTCATGCATACCATAAAAACAAATGGTGTACTCATACTATGTTATAGTGAAAATATTTTTTTCTTAGTAAAGATATAGAGGAGTATGACTACACCATAAGTGCAGATACCACATCATTGTCAAGATCTTATAGACAATAAAGAAATTCAACTACTAACTGAAAAAGGTAGTTATGGCTCAAGAATTTTTTGTATATCTCAAATTTAATGGAACTAAATAACCAAATTAAAATATTTGGGACATAAGGGTAATCCAAATTGATTTATGTTAAGTATATTTGATCCCAACCCTTGGATCAAAGTGGTTTATTGAATGTTTCTCTATAAAACCTCTCAAATGATGTTCTAAAGAGGATTTGTTGAAGTGTATTCTATTGAGTGATATAAATTTAAGAGGGAATAATAAAATGATAATAAAGATAGGTCTTGGAACTAATTTTGAAATTTTCAAATAAAAATAAAAATATATTTGTATTTTATAGAAAACGAGATGGAATCACAACTTTATAATTAAAAAGAGACAGAAATTTCATTTCATTTTTTGGAAAACAGAAAAAGAATTCTTGGAATATCTACTTGAAATTTCTAAAGAATATGGTGTTTCTATAACCTCTCATGGAATGATTATATTTAAATATATTTTAAAGATATATTTTTAATGGATCAACCTGGATATAAAGTTAACTAACCCACACTCATTATTTCTTATAAAAAATAGGTGATGTTGTTATTTATCCTACATGCCAACATTATTTTATCCTTTTAAAGTATTATGTGAAAGAGGGAATTATGAGATAATTGATACATGGGATACAATTCTTCCATAAAAAACCTTGGTAAAGGTATTGAACCTTGGAAGGAGTGACCTAGCCAAGAAACACCATGATATGTGATCTTATTAATTCTATTAAACCAATAAAATCTTAGTTGTGTTCTACTATATTGTCATATAGTGTTGATCAATATAAAAATATAGGTGTCCTATATGATTTTATTTATTTTCTTTCTATATGATATCATCTGACAATGATGGTAAAAATAATAAAATGAAAAACCAAAAAAAATGTTGGTTAAAAAAATTGGATCAACATAAGTTCAAGAGAAAAATAATTTAACCTTACAATTAAGAGGTAAATATATATTAGTTAAGTGAGAATTTATAAGAAAAATGTTATGTTTGGGAAAAGAAACCATACACTAATTCACACCTATCTCAGGGTATCTCTCACCTAATCCCTTTGGTCCTAACAGAAAAATTACAATAATATATATGGAATAAAAAAATTTAACAATATTTTTTATTTACTTTTTGTTTTACTCTTCTTTTAATTTTAAAAAATATATTTTTAATTTTATTAAAATATATCACATATTATTTTAGTTTAGTGTTGGGTATGGTAAAATATTTTCATCAAAGTATATATTTAATGAAATCAAAATACAAAAATCCCATGGTGCTACATCCTATTCATAATTTGTTGTTCTCAGGTTGTTTTAAATTTCACAATAATTGAATCCACCATAAACTGAAGTTATAAAATTATATTCAATTTTGTGTAGTTCATGACCTAGTTCACTTATGGTCATCTCATATATCAACTTCCAAAATTTCTATCACAACAACTCTCTCATTGACTACTGAAGTGAAAATCAACCTAGGCTTGAACATAATCCCACTAGGGAGGCTCAATTATAATTTAGATTTATGTTTGAAAATTTTAACCTCGAATAAATGGTTTCAATTATATTTGACTTCTCTAATTATGGGTTTGGTATAGTAAGCACCTATTCTTTTTAACACTCCATGATCATTTCTAGTGGTGTTGTCATGACTAATCAAATTTGGAATATATTTTAGTCAACATATTTCAAAATGGATAATAAAAAATGTTAGGGTTTACCTACATTATAGGGAATTTTAATTTCTCCTTATAACACTACTATGTTATAAGTCCCAATAGGAACATACAATTTGTCTATTACAACCTCTATAGTCACTACATCAGTTTTGGAAAGAGAGATGATCACCTCAACACTAGTAGATCCTCCTCTAGGGTTATTGGAACATTGTTACATGGTAGACCTTTATTACCAATTTCAATTGATTATTCTGGGAGTTCAAGAAGATATATAAGAATATCTAGGCTATCCATCCCCATTATCTCCCTCATACCTTATTCATTTATAGTAAATCTCATAACTTCCTTTGAACCATTAAGGTTAGTATAAGATTTATAAAATCAAGTGATATATTGAGAGAGATATTATCATGATCATTTAATATTATGGTAGAATAATTGTTCATTGTTACCCCCACTGAATCCTGAATCTCATATCGAGTCTCGAGAATTAACACTACCATGGAGTTTACCTTGGAAACTTAGACATCAGTTTAAGAAAATAGAAATTCATCAGTGATAGTAAGGTATTTGTTTTAGAATGGATCCACATACAAATAATGTATAATCATAGTGTCTTGGTGTTCCTAGAAATCAATATTTTCTTTAAATTATTTATAAATCAATAAAGGTGAAACAAGAAGTTCAGCATCTCAATTAAAAATTTAGTGGAAAACCAAATCCAGGACAAGAATCTATCTTAGAATGGATGGGTTCATTACATAATGGGAATTTTTCTTTTTCCCTATTATTAAATATTTATTCAAAAGGAAACCACTTTAAGAAAATATAATTTGAAATCAAGGGGTGTGAGATATCAATATTTTAATAAGAGGTAGAAATAAATTTTAATAATCCCAACCTATTTCACTTGTGTGAATGTACTTGGGAAATATTTCATAATTTATTAGTGCCTAACTAAGGAATTAGGGCTATCTGGAATCTTATCTAGGATATAAAATCCCAAGTATCATAAGGTTTTAAGATGAGTTATATCCCTCTAACAACAATATCATCATCTGTCTTGGTGAAATGTTCCCCACTTCCAGGTAGTATACCCCGTAAAAACACCTTCCAGAGTCCCACCCTCTCTATACTTAGAAGGCTTAACTAATTTCTCTATCTCTTCCATCCCTAATAAAAATAAACATAGTCAAACATAACATAATTTTTGTGATAATTGAAGATAACCTTTTCATAGGATATTCATCATACATCTTTATGGTGAAGGTCATCACCCCACTAATAATTGATATATTGTTCGATAACCCTTTATATATTCAACTTTTCTAGTATCTCTAGCATTCATAGGTTTATTAGGACTCTATCAACAATGGTATGCTCTATCATTTTAATATCACTGATATAATGTTTAACCTCCACTATATTATTGTCAAGAATGATTCCCATATGATGTTTCACATTTTCTATCCATGAGATTCATTTTACACCTTAAAGTGTAACCCACATATTCTCATCCTTCTCATCAACTTATCAAATTCTCCAAAAATAGAATGCCTTAATATATAAATAAATTGGGGAGGATTTATACAACTTCATCTTTGAATTATTTCATGTCGTGTAACCTTATTATCAGTTGTTGTATTGTTTCTTTTGTCTTGTTTATGACATTTTATGATTAGATGCATTATATCATCAATTATAATCTTTTAGTAAGATTATGGGTGTATATTATATAGGTCTTATTTTACTTTTGCAGTATTTACCTTTTTACTAGACTTCCTTACAACCCACATAACATTCATTTTGGCTAGGTCCCCAATAAACATACATAATTTATGAGATAGTATATCCCTAGGATATTAGGACATAAATAAATATACATACCCTAGTTCTATTCTGGTGACAATTTCCTTATAGGGTAATCTAATCTCAATATGAGTGGTTTCTTGAGACCAAACATACCAAATAACATGTTCCAAATAGAGCACATGTTAACTATGGAGATTAATTATCTATTAACCTCAGAATTTGTATCAATCACAATTCATAAAAAATTCATATCTCCCTTAAAATTTGATCTAATACATACTCATCAGACCCAATTCTGGGGGGTCATATTAAGAAGATCAGATTTTAGAAAAGGAATAATTCCACCATATTTGTGAATAAATTGGAATATTTTACGATGGGATAGAAAACTATTTGGGAAACTAGTTCATCAAATTCCTAGATTTTGAATGTGGCTACATGAATTTTCTATGTGTCACTTATATGTCTTGTACTATTTTAAATCATGCCACCCGCTTGGCTAGACATAATAACATCCTTGCCAGACACCTTACTCCAAGGATCTAGGCACATCAAGGTGGTAAGAAATATTTTTTAGACACATAACTATTATTTCTAATACAAGGACATCATATGCCCTAATTTATGACTTAAAGTGTAGATATGTATGATATTAGCATAATATAGAATCATTAGTAGCACCAAAGCATGATAAATCTATGTATGTCTCCTCCATGATCACCTTTAGGATAATTTATATTCCATTTGATTTTGAAAGTAAATGAAGGGAATGAGATTCATGTATTTTTAAAGAGTATGAAAATTAAAATACCTCTTCACCAAAGTCATCACAATGACTAGTGTTAATGAACCTCCTTAAAAGGTTCTCCCAAGATACCACATCACTCCATTTAGTTTCTATGTCTCTCTAAAATGGGGTCTACCTAGGTATTCCTGAAAGGGTAATTAAAAGATATTAGAGTTCAACCAACTTAGAACCCACTTTCTTAGGTCTCTAGGGAAGAGAGGAATTATACCACCGAGTCTAAGTTTATATGGTCATTTGTTTATCCCAAGTGGTCATGCACTCCTGTCCTCCTAGAGGGACCTCACCCAAGTCATCTAGCTAGGAACCCCATTAACATGGTTTATATAATCAAGTCCCATTCACATAGGTCCTCCTAAAGAGGTCATTACTAGGTCATATAACTGGGCACTCTATTCTTCCATGTCACCTACATGGGTGCTCCATTTTCCTATGTTACCGATTTGGGTGCCACCTTAACCCATGATACCTATCCTTGTATAAATTCTCCCTAGTCACCTACTTGGATGCCCCATTCACCAAGGTCACCTTTCTGGGTTACCATATATCTTAGAATCCTCCTTTCCCTCCTAAATAAATGAATGGGTTAATAATTCAATAGTTCACCGCTTTTTTTATGTATTCCTTTGATAATGGGGATCATACATCACATTGTAAAAGACTCCATGAGTTTTTCTCACTAACTGGTTAGAACCTTAGGGTTTCAACTATCTTGTATTCCATTGATCATGAGTGTCTCTATAATTATCCAAATTATTAAAACCCCCAAGATCATTATGTTTATATTGGATTCCCAAGTTGGTTTCTATATCTGTAAATATTATATTCAAGTTTCCTTAGTACACTCAATATTCTATGGATTCATATTTGGGCCCCTTGTTAGGTATATTCCCCAATCCTTCATCATCAAGCCATATCCTCATGATTCTAGTCTTACTTTCTCATCTAGTTATCAAATGAAAATGGGGATATATGAATATCTAATTCATTGATAGGATGTAATCCATAACCCTTTAACTTTTTTTGGTATCCCCCTAGGATTCTAATCATCCATACTCTTCTAGTTATAAATAGACTAGAGGTAGACTTACAAAATTTGGCTTCCAACATAATGTAAGTCCCAAACCAACCTCATTTGTTCATTTTACAAATTTAGTCCAGCCATCCTTCATAACCTAGTTACTAAAATATGAGAGGTTTAAATTCATTTATTGGCCCTTTATCAGTTGTAATCATTGGTAATACCCTTTTCTATACCAATATATAGGATGAGCTAGAAAGGTTCCCTCATGAAAAGTTTTGAGATAAATCAATTCAAGGTTTCATTCAAATAGTATTATCAACTTCATGATTTTATAATTCATAAAATATGTTATATTCAACATGATTTTAATCTACTCAGAATAGGTCCCAAATACCCATCCTTAAAATTCAATTCAATTTTTCATGGTTTATAACCTTATAAGGTCCCAACATGTTCCTTATCACATGTTCATAAAAGTTATGTGGTGTCTGGTTAAACATAACCTAACTATGTGGGTTCTAATTTCCTTATTTGGGGTTTTTATAAAGCCTTTCTTATAGTATCAATATCATACTTACAATTCCTACCACCCATGGAAGGTAATAAATTCCATATTACCCTCAAGTGTAGATTTAAATCATAGTATAGTCTTGAAAAATGAGTTATATGGAGAAACTACAACATATATAAATGTTCACCTAGATGAATGATAATAATTTATCAGTTTCATGAATAAGTTAAAAAATATATTTATAATAATCTAAAAAACATATCTTAAATATATAATAGATTCATGTAATTCGAAACAATACCCCTTAGGGGGTGAGTTAACATCCAATCTTCTTATCTAATGAAAAATAAAAATTATCACTCATATACCTCAATGATTATCGGCCTTTATAATTATGTTCTAGACTAACTCAAAACATGTGGGTATCAAGAAAATATTAGAAACAATTATATTATATCTAAAAAATAAAAAATTAATGTAATTTTTTTATAGTTTAATTCACATAAAAACATTGGATATCCTACTTTAATAAATATTTTTTTAATAAATTAATAAATAATGAGATAGAATTTATCCCTTAATATGATTTTAAATAAGATCAATATTTTCAAGAGTGAATTTGATAAAAATTGTGGTACATATATGTATATACTTGATCTATTACTTCTTATGTGGCTATACATTCTTGAATAAAGATAATTAAACCATGAATGTATGATCAATCATATGAACTAAGTGAAATAAAAATGGATGGTTGTTATTTAAAAAACTAGAAACCATGAATAAAAAATTCATGAAAATAAATATAATTGTCATAATTAAATGTTTATATTTACAAAATAAGTTTTCATAAATTGAAACATTCTTCCAAGAACTCAATAAAACTAAATGAAATGAAAGAAAAAACTAGAGAGTTTATTAAAAAGGGAACATTCACATGGTTATTATAAATTTAAATAGCCAAAATGTGGTGATCACATTCAAGGAATGATATATCTACCTAATCCTGAACAATTATAGTTTAACCAAGGAATATTCAAAATGGTGGCACATTCTATTAGACCATAACATTAAAAATAATATAGTTGACTTGTATCTCCCCATTTTTCTTTTATTTCTTTTAATTTTGGGAAGATGTAAATGGGGAGTTATAATTAATGATTTATCTTGAATCTTTAGGGGAAAACTATCAATATTTTCATGATAAACTATACTATAATATAATACATGGTGTGATGTTCTTGTTTTAAATGGATTCCTTTACTCTAGGCATGGTGTTGGATGTTTTAATTTGATATTCTTGAAATGAAATCACCTAGATCAGCTAAATTATATTATGATCATTGTGGTGTAAATATAAAATTCCCTTATATCATAAAATAAGTTATTCATGACATAAAAGGATATTGATTCCTTTAATTCTTCCTACAGCATCACCATGGTATGTTGTCGTAGTATCAAGTCATAGATAGTCCAAATTTGTTTCTTACATTCTAAAATTTCTTAAATTATCACCATTTCTAAATTATTCCTAAAATCATAAAAAATAAAAAATTAATTATAAAAAATATTTATTTATGAATAAAAATATAATTCTAATTTAATAATAAAAATATGAGATCAATAAGCATATAGACTTATTCTCATTTAGTCCACACTTGTAAATTTCAAGTATAAGATATCCCAATAGCGAACATCCAATTGAAAGAACACATATTTTTTGTTTCATTGGAATTTTAAGGATTTGAACCTGTCTATTATTGTCTCATCACATGATATTTATAAATTTTTACCATTCAATCATGCACTTTTATAAATGAAATAAACTATTATAGTTTATATTTATAGAATGATATATATCTTTGAGTTTTTTCTTAAGTCCATGAAATTTAATAAATGATCATGATAGGAATTTTTACTTCCAAGTATATGAATAATAAGTCCCAAGAAGTTTGAATAAGTTCTAATACCTTAACTAAATCCATGGCCATGGAAGATTTAGGTAGTTATATAGAGAAAGTCAATGAAATATTAATAATACATTAAAGGGTGGAGACACAAAGTATTCATCTTTATGAATGATATATCACTAGTATGATAGATTATATTATATATTATATTCTTATAGGGGGGTTTCATATTTATGAATTATCCTTATTTCTATAGATACCAATGTTGTGTTCCTAAATAATGCTTTTAGTTTGTCTGTGGGACTCTTTACTATAAATATAAGGGCCTCAAAAGTTACACACAAAAGTATATTTAGAGGATCAACCAATTCAGTTGAAATTTATTTTAAAATGATTCTTTCACCATGTCCACAAGCTATTGAATGTCCGAGTGTGAAAGGTCATATTTAAATGATTAAATAAATGTAGTTATAATTTATTAGTGTTTGTAAAATTAAATATTGAATTCATTTCACAAGGAAAAAATAATTTATTTAATTATGAAAATTGAATATGAGAAAATTAATCCTTTTAAAAAATATTTTTTATTCATGGTTTGTTATTTATATCTGTTGGTTGGACTCGAATCTCAAGAGGGGGGTGAATTGAGTTCCTACTTAAACTTTCTGTTAAAAACCTTCTTATAACGATCTCCCAATTTTTTGAAACTACCCAGTTAATTAAGGTAGTAGAGATATAAATGTCAGGTTGGTCAATAGGTTTCTCAAAGGGTGATTAGTCCTCAGGTGAATCAGTGTAAAACACTACTTTAACTTTTGAAACAAGTTTACTGAATTAAACACATACACACACTAACAAAAACTAACTATCAATGTCAATGCAAAATAGATTTCTATTTTAGAAATTATTAGTAGCAGAAAATATATAAAATATATTATAATAAAAATATAGAGAATAATGATGTTAAATAAGAGGTTCGGTCTCAAGATAATACTTAATCCTCTCCACTTGGTGATCACCTACAAGCAAGCAGTTTATATTAATAATAAACATGATACATAGCCTGTATCGGGAATTACAATAGATTTCAAAAAATATCTAGGGTTCACACCCTCTACCACAATTCTTCATAGAAAAAACTAACTATATAGACCACACACAGTCTCCTCCATAGTTATACGTGGGAAAAAAGATGTAAGTGAAGTTTGATGTGAGGATATTCAGTATCCTTCAGTTCAATCACAGGAGACAGTGTGTGTAACAAATAGATAAACACACTTCTCGGAACTGTAAAATGAAGGAACACAAAATATCTAAGATTATAAGCTTGAATTTAGAAAGATCTATGTGTTTGCAGTTCAACTCTTGACTCCTTGGAGTGAAGGATTTGTTGTTTTAGTCTTTATCTGGATGTAGTCCTCAAAACAGAGTGCCACAACTCTAGGTTCTATTTTTCAGGAGTTGAGTGTTATGCTTCTTGTGTTAATCGAGATTTGATGAAGCATAGAAGGAATCCATGACATTGTTCTCCCAAAATGATCTTCTTGAGGTTCTTGGGTTCACAATGTAAGTGTTGAATGGTTATTTTTTGATCTAGCAAGTAAGCTCTTTCACAGGAACAGGCACGCGCTTCTCTTGCCACTCTCTCTTATTTTCATCCTCGATATTATCTTTTATATTTGTGGTCCGAAAATAGGAATAAGTACATCACATGCGATATTTCTCGTACCTCATACTATCCCCAGATACGGTCTCTTGATATGTCTATAATCAGTATTAATTAATGTCAGAAGCATTAAATTTACCAAATATGACCATTAGAATAATTTTATGAATTTCACAAATTATGGAGTCGAAGAGTATGGTAGACTAGTAGAGGTAGCCTTCATGACGGTAGGATTCAATAGTATGTGTACATCTCCATCCTTCATCGGTAACCCTTCCAATGGTAACCTTCCATCGGTAGCCTTCATCAGCAATCTTTGCATCTGTGACCTTTGCATCGATGACCTTTGCATCGGTAACCTTTGCATCAGTGACCTTTGAATCAATTACCTTTGAATTGGTGACCTTTGTACTTAGAGAAATTTTTTACTTTGATCTTAAATAAGAAAGTAGTGAGATTAAAATTACATAGTTATTACTTTTATATAAACATTATTTTCACATAAAGGCTTATTATCTAAGTGAAATAAGATGATTTATATAGACGACACATGATTTGGGATTATCAAAACAGTAGAGTCTAACAATATCCCCCTTTTGATAATCACAAATTATGTCAGTATGATTGAATCAGGGTTAAGCACATTTTCTATAAGTAAAATGGAACCATGTTCACTATGAGTATATATGTGCAAAGAGTTCAGTCAACTTAAAAACTTCTCCTTATTTCATGTTAGGCATCTTAAAACTTAGACTAACTTAGACTTGTTTCTCCCCCTTTGTGATTAACAAAAGGAATGAATGAAAAAAGGAAACAGAAGAGGAATTTCCATTAATTAAGTAATATTTCAATATGAAAAAATGTTACAAAGATCCCTATCAACAAAGACATCCCACATTCAATCTACATCAGATATGTCTAAGGGAGCCTTGTATTTGTAAGTTGAGGAGGCAAGTTCTGAAGATGGAGGGATAGGCATAGGAATGGAAGTTAGTATGGTTGGAGGAGCTACAACAGAGGCATCAGTATACCTATAGTGAGTGGATCTATGAGGAATCATAGGGGTCAAACATTTGATAGCCTATGTAGGATTCATCATTGGTGAAACACTGGTAGATCCTAAAGTAGCTGAGGTAGAAGGCAGGGCTGGAGGAACAATGATGGGAGTTCATTCCACATAGATTAATGGTAGAAGAAGATTTCTGAAATCCATAATAATACTTCCTCCTCTTTCCATAGATTAAATAAAATCATCCTTATTCTCCATGAATTTCTCTAAGGCAGCAGTCAACTCTCTGAGCCTGCTAACCTGATCCTTAAATGCTTGAGTGACTAGTGGGATCCTCAAGTTCTCCAACAACAACTTGAAGTTATCATCCATCTAATGCTTACTATACACCCTCTTTTAGTAGAAATCAAATTGATATTTGATGGCTTTATGATCCTGAGCAGCTTCCCATAAATAAATTCCCACATGGTTATGAATTTCTTTGGTAGTAAAAATGACCTGAGTCATAGACTGAGGGTCTAAGATACTGGAACTAGAGATATTCTTCACTTATTCTCTGAAAACTGATCTAAAAGCTTCTAGATCAATAGGAGGAGCATCTTAAGATGAAGTAGATGCACACAGAGGTTCCATAGTGAAATCCACTGTCTCCTTAAAGTATTTGTTCATCCCACTGATCATCCTCTTCACATCATCATCTTTTCCACTCACATGTTTCTTCAAGGAATTCTTAAAGTTCTTAAACACAGTGACCATTTTCTGAACCAAACTTTTAACATATCTAAGATCTTTGTCCACCTGATCCATTAAAGCCGTATATAATTCTAAACTAGCAATAGACTGCTTCATAGATTCCATAGAATCTACTAAGGTTTTGATCAGATTTTGATAGTCCTTTAATTCCTATAGTAGGATGGAGTGAGAGGTAGAAACTAGCCTTTCCATTGCATAAATTACAACTTCTTTATTTTGATTCATAGACCTCTATAACCCAACAAATCTCTCATCAAAGTAGATCTTTAGATCTAATTTTATTGATTCCAAATCACCCTTTTTCACATAGTCTTGAGGAAAAAGAACCACTAGATTCACAATAGTAGTTTCTATAACTGAAGGGATTGGAGGACTTCTGATAGGCTAGTCATCATCAGAATATCCAGAGTATAAACCTAAAATCAAAAATCTAGGGTCTTCTGATCAGTATTCTATCCCCAGAGAAACAACAACTGATCCTATGGCAACAGGTTCCTCCCTCTCACTTGGAGGAATCTCTTGATCAACCACATTCACTATAGCCATACCACATTGATCTACTGCATCAACAGAAGGGTCCATTTCCACTTCATCAATAGAATCTTCAACAACTTCCAAGAAAATGCTAGCTTCAATCTACAACCTCTTCATCTAAACTTTCAACAATTTCTCTATAACCTATCAAGGGACTAATACTTAGTCTTTCATATACACTTTCACCAGCAGCTATCTCAAATTCATCATGACTAGATTCAGTGTCCTAATTCTCATCTGAGGTCTCTCTAAGGTCTCTTAAGACATTTTTTTCCCCTTCTTCTTCACTAGTCTCTTCATCATCATTATCCCTTAAGACTGTCTCCCTTATGAGAAATCTATTTGGTGGACTGGCCTCACCAAAGGATATAGTATTAGCACGAGGATTTGAGGGAACGTCGGGATCACTCCTATCATCTATAGGATAATCCTCTCTTTCTTGCAAAACAACAGCCTCTTCTTCTTCATCTGAATATGAAGGCTCCACTTCATCAGGCTTTAGACCAGGATCTCTCTTATCCTTAGGCCTAGTAGGATGAGTAATAGGGTTGAATTCCTCATATATCTTAGCCTCATCATGCACCCATATTCTTTTACAAGGGTTCCAATTTATCTTCATCAACTTGAAAATCACCTTTGTAATACAAAAATTGTCCCTTAATACAACTGTTTCCTCCTTGTTTCCAGAAAATCCTTTCACCTTATACATCAAGGATATCAATCTGGAATGAAACAATGCATTGGAATTGGAACTGTACTTTGTCATATACTCTAATTGAATCATCATCACTCTTCACAAGTTTATCTTTTGTTCTTGCTTTAACAGATACAAAATAAATACGTCCTGATACTTCAATGTAGAAAAGTACCCTCTCTTGGGACTCAATACATTCTGGAAAAACTTAAATAGTAACTTGTCGTATCCTTCCATCTTAGCAGAAATGACTTTACAAGGGATCTCACTCCCTATCAGTTCTGTTGAGGCTTCTTCATAATAGAACAACTCAGTAGAGGGAGGCAACACTCCTGAGTAGTAATCATAAATACCATCATGTGGTACTCTTATAAACTCATCCCATTGAATAGAGGAGAAGCTTACACTCAATCCATTTACCCTTGAGACATTCTATTATCAACCTTAGTCTGTTCGAATTTCAAAAATTCATAAAACACCTTCAATAACATTGGGTAATAGGGTCCATTTTTGTTTGCAAAGCATTCAACCCAGCCTTGAGCTTCAAGTGCCTTCAGCACTAAATATCTTCTTGTCACCAACCATTCAGAACATATCACCTTTTCAACCATGATATCCCTCTTCAATAAATGAGGTTTGATCATCTTTGAATCTAACCGGCTTCCACTACTCGACTCAGCTCGAGGTCTCTTTGGATTTGGCGCATCTCCTTCATCACTGACCAACAGTTGCTTTAATCTTTCCCTTTCAATCTAGAGTGGTTCGAGGGTTTTGGTAGAAGGTGAGGTTCTTATGTTAGATATAAAGAGGTTCAAAAGAGAAGTCAGTCGAAATTTGGTATGTTCTTTAATTTTATCACTTAGAGATTGAAAAAAAAATCAGATAAAGTAAATAAGTAATACAGAAAACGTTTCATATTCCGGCAGAGAAAACCCTAAGTCCTGGAAATGTTCAACTATCGGTAAGGTGACAACGGTGAGGTCTATCGGTGAGGTCCTAATGGTGAGGTATATCAGTGAGGTCCAATGGTGAGTTCTAATGGTGAGGTCTATCAGTGAGGTCTAACGGTGAGGTCTATCGGTGACGTCCAATTGTGAGGTCTATTGGTGAGGTCCAATGGTGAGGCCTATTGGTGAGGTCTAAAGGTGAGGTCCAATGGTGAGGTTCTAATGGTGCGGTTCAACAGCGATTTCCAATGGTGAGTTTTATTAGGGAGGTTCAATGGTGAGGTCCAATACTAAGGTTTATCGGTGAGTTCCAAAGGTGAGGTCTAACGGTGAGGTATATTGGTGAGGTCCAACGGTGAGGTTATAATGGTGAGGTTCCAAAACATCACAATTTATCATTCCTAACTCATGTTTAAAGTAATTTAACCTCTCAAAATTCAAAGTATCTGTGAATATATCAGCCAATTGATGTTCGGTGCTAATGAATTCAAGAGTGATATCACCTCTTTGATAATGATCTCTTAAAAAGTGATGTCTCACATCAATGTGCTTTGTCCTGGAATAAGATACTGGGTTTTTAGAGATATTAATAGAACTTGTATTATCACACTTTATAGAGACATGTTTGAATTAATATCCATAGTCTAGTAAAATGTGTTTCATCCACATAATTTGAGCACAACAACTACTAGCAGCTATATATTCAGCTGCAGTGGTAGATAATGCAATATAATTTTGTTTCATACTACCCCAAGATACTAGTGACTTGCCTAAAAAGTGACATGTTCCCAAGGTTCTCTTTCTATATAAATTGAAACTAGCCAAATCAGCATTTGAATAACATATTAAATCAAATGATTGTCCTCTTTGATAAAATAGTCCAATGTTTGTAGTATATTTGAGGTATTTAAAAATCATTTTAACAGCAGTTAAATGAGACTCTTTGGGATTGGATTGAAAATGAGCACACATGCATACATTGAACAAAATATTTGGTCTTCTAATAGTAAGATAGAGTAGACTCCCAATCATACTTCTATAATTGGTTTGATCCACTGTTTTACCAGTTTCATTAGCATCCAACTTACAGGTGGTACTCATACATGTGTCACTACCTTTATTGCAATCTAAACCAAAACATTTCAAAATATCTTTAGTATATTTACTCTGATTTAAAATAATACCATTTCTATTTTGAAAATTTTGAAATCCAAGGAAAAATTTAAGTTCACCCATTAAACTCATTTCAAATTCATCTTGCATCATTTTTGAGAAATTAGTACATAAAGAATTTTTAGTGGATCCAAAAATAATGTCATCTACATAAATCTATACTATTAGAACATCTTTATAAATCCTTTTAATAAAACGAGTAGGATCCTATATTCTTTTAGTAAAACCTTTTGAAATATGAAAAGAACTAAGTTTATCATACCAATCTCTTGGATCTTGTTTTAGACCATATAAAGCTTTAGACAATTTAAAGACATGATTTGAAAAATGGGGATTTGTAAAACCAGGGGGTTATTCAACAAATACATCCTTAACTATATAACCATTTAAAAATGCACTTTTGACATCCATTTGATAATGTTTGAAATTTAGATGAGCTGTATAAGAAAGTAGTATCCTAATGGATTCTATTCTATCTACAGGTGCAATGGTTTCCTCATAGTCTATTCCATCTTCTTGACTATATCCTTGTGCAACTAGTATATCCTTGTTTCTAACTAAGTTTCTAGATTCATCAACTTTATTTCTAAACATCCATTTAGTGCATATGGTCAAAGTGTCATTAGGTCTTTATACTAATTCCCAAACCTTGTTTCTTTCAAACTGATTTAATTCTTCTTGCATAGCTATCACCCAAAATTCATCATTAAATGAAAAATTGATATTTTTAGGTTAAAGCTATGAAAGAAATGATTAATTTTCCACCTGGTTTCTCAGATAAGCTCTAGTTTGTGTTCCTCTATTTAGATAACCTACTACATCATCTAAAGGATGATTCTTGAGAGTTCTAATACCTCTAGAAAGAGTTGAACTATAATCCTCATGATTTTCTGTAGGTTCATATTCACCATGCACAAATTTTGGAAAATTTCCAAAACTGGTTGTTTTCACTAAGGGTTCACTGTATTTATCATTAAGGTATATAATTGAAATATCTTCCATATGGTGTTCAATAGATGTTTTGGGTTCATGAGGATCAGTCTCATCAAATTTTACATGAACTGATTCTTCCACACATTTGGTTCTCTTTTTGAATAATCTATAATATTTTCTAGATATTGAGTAACCTAGCAAAATTCCTTCATAACTTTTGGAAGTAAACTTTTCAAGGTTATCCTTAGTGTTAAGGATAAAGACTTTTAAACCAAAACCTCTAATGTGATTAAACTTATGTTTTCTATTATTCTATATCTCATAAGGGGTCTTCTTAAGAATATGTCTAATTAAGACTCTATCGATAATGTAACATGTTATATTAATAGATTCATCCCAAAAAAAGATAGGTAGATTATACTCATTTAGCATAGTCTAAGAAATCTCTTAAAGTGTCATATTTCTTCTTTCTACAACTCTATTTTGTAGAGGTGTTCTAGGGGCAGATAAATTGTGAGTATATCCATTTTGTGAGAAAAAATATTCAAATTCATGATTTTCAAACTCACGGCCATGACAACTTCTGAAGGACTTAATTCTAAGTCCACTAAGATTTTCTACAAACTTGGAATATTTAATAAAGTAAGAGCATTCTTCACTTTTGTGAGATAGAAAGTATACCCATGTATATCTAGAAAAATCATCTACAAGAACATAAACATAGTGCTTCCCATTTAATATTGAAACTCTAGATGGTCTAAATAATTCCATGTGAACCAAATCAAGCGGTTGAGAAGTAAAAACTTCATTCTTTGGTTTCAAATAATCTTTATGTTGTTTTCCCTTTTGAAAAAGATTACAAACTTTGTTATGTGGGAATTCTAATTTAGGTAAGTCTCAAACTAAGCCTTTCCTTGTTAGTTTTCTAAGTGAGTGGGCATTGCGGTGTCTTAATCTTCTATGCCATAACCAGGATTCCTTATGAAAAGCATTTAAAAAAGAAACATTTTTCTTAGATATAGAATTTAAATCACCAGCAAATACATTTTCATTTCTAAGATTAGTAAATATTAAATCATTTTTAGAATTAAAAACATTGCATGCATCATTTTCATATTTAACATTTAATCCATCATCACACAACTGATAGATACTTAGTAAATTGTATTTTAACCCATAAAAAAAAGTACTTTTGAAATTAATATAGTTTTATGGTTACCTATATGGCCTAAGAAGACGATCTTCCCTTTGCATTATCACCAAATGTGACATGTCCACCATCAACTTTAATTAGGCTCTTGAAGCATGAATTTTCTCCTATTATATGTCTTGAAAAACCACATTCTAAGTACCATAGAGTTTTACAGGATCTCTTCAGCCAATTTTCCTGCAAAACAGATTAAGTGTAGGGTAACATTGGTACCCAGATTTTTTTGGGTCTATAGAGGTTAGCGAGTAAAGATTTGGGAACCCATACATGTCTCATAGGTTTCCTATAATAAACAGATATTTTTTGAGACATGAACACTTTGTTAGGCCCTTTAGATAATTATTTTTCAAAACATGGTCCAGAACATGAACTAGAAGTGAACTGTCCAGATTTTGGAACAAAGTTTTTTTTAAAATCCTTCTCTATCTTGGTTGATATCCTAGACCAGTTGTATATTTTGGAGCAATTTGTTTTCCTAGAAACTGATTCAGGTTATCTCTACTAGTAGTATACTTCTCAAGATCTCTTTTAAATTTCTCATTCGATAATTTAAGTTCAGTATTTTCTTTTAACAACTGAGCACATTTTTCTTTTTCAATATCGAGATTAGACTTATAATTGCCATTTAAAGCATGTTGTCTTTTAAATAATTTATATTTACCATTGAGTTCATTAAAGGTGTTTTCAAGAATTCCACACTATTCAAATAGTTCGTCCTTAATCATATTCTTATCATTATCTGATTCACTTTCATTCCCATAATAGTAATCATTAGGTATAGGGGAATTGGGTGTTACCTCAGATGTTTCTGTCATTAAACACAGATTTTCATGTTTGTTCTTCTCAATATCTGAAGTGTCATATCCACTTGATCTACATTCTTAGGCACTCCAAGTAGCCTTTATATCCTTATTATATCCCTTTACCTTGTCTTCATGTTTATTTTTAAATTTCATCTTGTGGCAATCAGCCTTCACATGGCCTTTTCGTTTACACTCATATCAGACTATCTCACTTGTGTTGTCATTCCATTTTTTGTCCTTTTTCAATTGTCCTTTATTATCAAACGTTCCTTTATAGTTTTATTTTCTTAATAAATTTTTCTTTTGGTAGAACTTCTTGGACCTTCTATAAATATAATCCATCTCATCATCACTATCAAAATCTGAGTCTTTGATGGTGGAAGTTTCTACAAGATCTTGTCATTTTTATTTTTCTTTTCTCTTTGAGGTAGCAGTCTTGAATGTTATAGATTTATTTCTTAGTTCTTCATCTGATTCTTGATTTACCTTAATCTCTTATTCATAGATCATAAACTTTATAATTAGTTTGGTTACTATTATCTTGCCTATGTCACAAGATTCTCAGATAGAAACAGAAGTCCCTCTCCATCTATCAGGTAGGCATCGAAGCAATCTCATAATATGATCCTTGTTGTCCAATAGTTTCCCAAGAAAACTCATGGTATTCACTATTTTATAGAACCTGAGATACATTTTATAGATATGTTCATTAGGCTTCATTTTAAAATTATCATATTTAATAATATAGGTATTTAATATCATTTCTTTAACATTGGTTGTTCCCTCATGAGAATCAGCTAAAGTATCCCAAATTTCATATGTAGTTTTATAGGTAGATATTCTATTCAATTCTTCATCACCTAGAGAAAAATACAGTGCATTCATTTCATTTTAATTATTGTTATATGTGTATTTAGTCAACTGAGACCATGTGTCCCTAGCAGTAGTAGGCAATGCATGTTGTTCTTTAATTGTGTCCCAGATTTCAGGACCCATGATCTCTAGATGCATTTTCATTTTTAATTTCCACTCAGCATAGTTATTACCATTAAAGAAAGGTGTCCTATTATTAGTAGCACCCTCAAATCTATTATCCATTGTTAATTAAAATTTTTAGAACTAAATATTTATATGTGATAGAAATTTTAAGTTCTTTAAGATACAACTAAAATCACAGTTGAAATGAATTTGACAACTTGAACAACAATTCAGATAGTAACAACAAAAATTTAAGTCCCTTTGATACCAAATGTTAGTCATAGAGAAATCTCAAGAGGGGGTGAATTGAGTCCATACTTAATATTTATATTAAAAACTTTCTTATAACGATCCCCCAAATTTTTTAAACAGCCTAGTTAATTAAGGGAGTAGAGATATAAATGTCTACTTGGTCAACAGGTTTATAAAGGGTGATTAGTCCTTAGATGAATCAGTGTAAAAAACTTCTTTAACTTTTGAAACATGTTTACTGAATTAAACACATACACACACTAACCAAAACTAACTATCAAATTCAATGAAAAATAGTTTTTTGTTTTATAAATTATAAAAAGCATAAAATAGATAAAACAGATTATAAAAAAATATAGAGAACAGTGAAGTTTAACAAGAGGTTCAGTCTCAAGCTGAGACTTAATCCTCTCTACTTGGTGATCACCTGCCACCATGTAGTTTATATTAACAATAAACTTGATACACAACCTGTATCGATATTTACAGCAGTTTTCAAAAACTGTCCAGGGTTCACACCCTCAACCACAGTTCTTCATAGGAAAAAAAATAATACAGACCACACACAGTCTCTTCCATAGTTATATGTAGGAAACAAGATGTATGTAAAGTTTGATGTGAGGATATTTGGTATCCTCTAGTTCATGAATAGGAGACAGTGTGTGTAACAGACAGACACATAGACTTCTCAGAAATGTAAAATGAAGGAACACAATAGATCTAAGATTATAAGCTTGAGTTTAGAAATCTATATGTGTTTGAAGTTCAACTATTGACTCTTGGGAGTGAATAATTTGTTGTTCAAGTCTTTCTCTGGAAGTTGTCCTCAAAACAGAGTGTTGTAACTCCGGGTTCTAGATTTCCGGAGTTGAGTGTTCTGCTTTTTGTGTTTATCGAGAGTTGATGAAGCAAAATAGGCATCCTTGAAATTATTCTCCCAAAATGATCTTCTTTAGGTTCTTTGGTTCACGGTGTAAACATTGAATGGTTACTTTTTGATCTAGCAAGTAAGCTCCTTCACATGCACAGAGTGCACTTCTCATGCCACACTCTCTCCTTTTCTTCCTCAGTCTTCTCTTTTATATTTGAGGTCTGACAATAGGAATAAGTACATCATGTGCGATATTTCTCATACCTAATATTATCCCTAGATATGGTCTCTTGATATGTCTATAATCAGTATTAATTAATGTTAGAAGCATTAAATTTACCGAATATGATCATTGGAATAATCTTAATAATTTTACAAAGTATGGAGTAGAATAGTATGGTAGACTGGTAATGGTATCCTTCACAATGGAAGGCTTCAGCAGTTGGTGTACATTGGTAGCCTTCATCAGTAACCTTTCTAACAGTAACCTTCCATCGGTAGCCTTCATCGGTGACCATTGTATTGATGACCTTTGCATCGATGACCTTTGTATCGGTGACCCTTGCATCAGTTACCTTTGCATCAATGACCTTTAAATCAGTGACCTTTGCATCATTGACCTTTTCATAGGTGAACTTTGTACATAGAGAAATTTTTCACTATGATCTTAAACAAGAGAGCAGTGAGATTAAAAGTACATGGTAATTACTTTGATATAAACATGATTTTTACATAAATTATTATCCTGTAAGAGAAAAAAGATACTTTATATAAATGAAACATGATTTGGGATTATCAAAACAGGAGACTGCAACAATATCTGGGTAGTAATGAGTAAACATAATTGTTTATATTTTACCACATGATGTTTATATATTTACAATTGAGTAATGGAATATTTATAATACTTATAAAATGTTTTCCTATTTATAATTGTGGTTATTGGTTTTTTATAATGTCTATTTTTTCCCAAATACCTAAATAAAATTAATAAAAGATTAAACAAATGAATATATTGTTATTTTTATCCCAAATTAGATACATGTCCCTTGAATGAATTAATATCACCCATAAACATCACATAAAATTAGAGATAGAACTAATAAGGACATGATCATGTCAATTTTACTTCATTAATCAATCATGTATTCTTCTTATGATCATAAAAGCATCATAAAGCACACAGTTTTTCTATGCTAGAACATGGGAATTAGATAATCATGAACAAGAATATTGTGTTTATATGTGGATGATGTAGATTTTTGTTGTGTTAGATCCTTTTAGTTATGAAAATATGGTAACGAGTGGATAATTTTTGTATGAACTCATTCTAATGAGGCATCATCCATTATTATTTCTTATATTATCCTTGTGCATAAATATTTATAATTTATCTATTAGAGAATATGGGGACCGGTATATTGAATCTTCTGTTATAACACTATTTTTATTTTAAACATTTAAATTTTTTATATTGAATTATTTCTTAAGTATGGGTTTCTTCAAGTGCTATAAGAGTGGAAGTATGATTTTTAAGTTTATGATATTAAATAAATTTTATAACATCTGATTAGGGGAATTTTATATGGACCTGATGTAATAAACATTCACTCAAATAGAGGTTGTATGGCTGATATGTGTCTATTATATGTTGGAAATGTGCTTATCATTATAAACACAAGAAATAAGTTCCTATTTGTGGAATTCACACACGAATATGAGGGGCGTTCAAACATTACAAGGAATGTTGAATTTAGAAAAATTATAAAAATTAAAAAATTAAAAAATTAAAAAAATAAAATAGAATCCATGTGGTCGACACATACTACTATTTTAATTCATATAGTCATCCCCATTGAGTGGTGTATGTGACCTTTCCATTGCCATAATACTTGAATTTCATGGGTTGTTTTTATTTGTTTTAACTATGGTAATGTGGGATTCTAGTTTTCTAGGTTTAGTTTACATCTATCAGTTGGGGATGGGTCCTACCTGACTTACCTAGGGAAATAATAACCTCTTGGACCCAATTATGAGGCTGATAAGTACCAAAAAATTCCTAAAAATAATAAATAAAATAATTATAAATTTATATGATTGTGTATCATTATTTTGGGATCCATGAAACATATAAATATTGAATTGAATTTTTTTTAAATTATACTTTCATTTATTAAAAGTAACCCCATGAAGTATTTTATCTTATTTAATTATTTATAAACAATTTAAATGAATTTTTATAGATCATGAGATGCGATAAACACATACATGTTTGGTTTCATATTTATTTAATTTTAATTATTGAAATAACATATATTTTTTAATAATTGGATATTAAATATTATTTTTTGATTATGTGTGAATCAACTATCTTCATTTAACTATATAATATCTCATGCTTACATAGTTAAGTTATAAACACTAATGCCACATGTTGTGTTCCCCTAACCTATGTGTGAGTATGCAATGTACGAAATAGAGTAATTAATAATGTGGATGTTCAATATGAGACTCTATGTAAAACTAAACTTGTAAACATACATAGGATAAATATTGGAACTATTACATGAGTTACTACATGACTCAAGGATTCTCCCTGGGGTCTCAATTGATCCATTTCTAGCTCTATGGATGGACTAATAGTATACAAGTCATTTTTATGAATTTATTTATTTATTTTATTCATGCACATTAAATTATTTGTTTTATGAATTCATGAATGATATACGGTCACATAAAATAGTTAACACGCATAATAAAATAAAAATATAAATTCATGGTGAATTATTTCTATTTATAGATGGTTTATTTTAAAAAATAAGTCACACATTTAAGAATAATGATAAATATACATTGATTTCTTTCATGATGAAATTGAAGATTAAAATATATCAAATGAATATTATATCATCATGGTAATCGATCAATTAGATTATAATAAGACCATTTTTTAGGGTGATTATTATTTATAGTTAAGGTTAAATCTTTCTATTAAAGAGTTTTAATATGAGTTATGGGTTGACTTAACTAAATTTTGAAACAAATAAGATAATATGTATAACTTGGTGAAATTATAGAGGAAATTTACTAAGTAAATATGAGTTACGTGTTCAATGATATGGGACTCCACTCAAATGATGAAGGAATCATGAGTTAATTTAGTTATCTAGAAAAAAAACTATGTTAAAACTAACTAAGAAGTGGAATAAGAACATGTTATATTATGAAGATAGGTTATATGTATCATTTCCTACAATAACATTCAAGCTACTAAATATTCTGAATCCAATGGGTGGGGGATATTTGGATTTGAATAAAATTGAATCATAAATTTAATATTAATAAATTGATTATATTTAAATAATTTATATTCAAAATTAAAGTATTAATCTACTGAATTTTCATTTTATAGAGAAAAATAAATTAATAAAATATAATAATTGAAATCAATATTGTATAATAAAAAATCCTCTATGAAATATTTTTAAATTATTGGTACTAGTTCATGCATATAATAATATCATGTGAAATAGAATTTTATGTGTCATTGTCCCTAATAGCTAATGAGCCTATAACGACATAAGATTTTGGATTCATAAAATAAATACTATGTTTTTTAATTTATATCACACTCTACTCCAAAAATAAACAAACAACAACATATTAAGAATACATTATTCATAAATATATAATAAACAATAATATGGTATACCATTAATTTTTATTAACTTTGGTTGGTAATTAATTATTATGAGTTGATATTTAAAAGTTTATTTTTGGTAAAATTAACTTAATTAAATTAACCATTTTATTTTATAAATTTAAATTTTAGAATATATATTTATAATTTTAAATTTATTTTTTAATCACTCATAATAAATTTATAAAATGATATATTTTTAATATTTTTCTAAAATATTTTATTTTCATGTGAACAGTGAAAATACTAGTTTTATAAATGTCTCCACATTCATGAAATTATTATATTTTAATATATTTAATTTTTTTAATATTTATCCTATAAAATTATATATTATGAAATATAAATTATTTTAAGATGATATGTTGAATTTATAATCCCATGCTTAATATTTTGGAAATTTATATAGCGCTTTAAAGAAAAAAAAATTCCATATTTTTTGTTTAATTAATTATAACATTATGAAATGAATTTTCAAATTTATTTTATTCTTAAATAAATAATATTTAAATTTTAATGATTATGGTAAATTAAATGGAATCAATGTAATTGGTAACTCTATCCTGATCATAAAACATATTTCTTAAAAATAAATATTGAAATGTGTTTTACGTGATACACACAATAACATTAAGATTAATTCCATAAACATTGAATGTTAAGTTGAGAAAATTAATCTTTTAATTTATATAAAAATTTTATTACTATTTAATATTTCTAGTTTCATTTTTTATAAAATATACATTATTAGTATTAATGCTAATTACCATGATAATGGTGAAGGAATTATTTTAAAATTAATGTTTTATTGATATAAAGTAATTTATATCAAATAATATAAAATTAAATAATATTAATAATAAATATATTAGGATTCATAAACACATAAATAAATATATTAAAACTAAGTTAATTAATATCATAACTAAATAATATTAATAATCTATAGAGGTCAAAAAATCATTTTCTCTATAAAAACAGTTTTCTACTGACTTTTTGTTTTAAGATAAATAATATTTCTATAATTTTTAGAAAATAAATTTGATTAAATATATGTTAAATTTAGTTTCATAACACCCAAAAAAATTATTTTTGAGGTTTTATATGTTTAAAAAAACATAAAATCGCTTATTTAAAAACTAGTAACATTGTATGATAGTAAAAGAGTAAAATGGGGAAAAAATAATTCTATAATCCTTGTAACATGTTAAAAAAATGCAAAGAAATAACTATTTGTGTATTTATTAACCAAAAGTCACCCCAAACTCATCAATTTCAATTTTTTGAGCCATTTCTAGTGTAATATTGTCATGGAATTATTAAAATATAAGGTGTGTTTCCAAAAGTGTCCAATTCTTCTCTTATAAAAGGGGATCAATTACTCCCTTTAAAATACACTCCTAAATATTTAATTAGTAAACTTAGATATATTATATTAATATATCTATAAAATTTTACCAAAAAACAATCTCCTAGAAACTCATATTTTTCTTAATACCTTCAATTTGAAGGGGACTTCTAAGGGAAAAATCAAGTCTTCAATGTAAGTATTTTCTCCTTCTTAAGATTTTTCATTTAGTACTACTCTTTCAAATATCATAAAACAATGATAATATTATGAAATTAGTTTCATTATTATTATAATATGTTTTTATATGAATGTTGAAAACCCTAGTTATTAATTTCTATCCAATTATAAAAAACAAAATAACATCGTTTGTGCCTGGTGTGGACTACTGCATCCAAAAAAGCATCAACATTTTTTTTCATTTCTTCTATTCATGGATGGTATTAATAGTTGTAATTGTGAATAAAAATAATATATTAAATATAATTATTTATATGAAATATCAATTTAATATCCACTGTCCCCAACCCTCATGTGTTGATAAATGGGAACACTAATTGTGCATACGTGCAGATTACTGCTTCAACGATGAAATTTTTTTAAATTTTCCTTTTATATTTTCACAGATCATATATAAATAGTAAATTTTGTTTCATAATAATAATTAAATAAAAATAAAATCAGATTTATTATATTTTAATGATATTATTTAAAAATAAAAAACTCTTTAACCGTACTCACCAATCAAGTTTAAGCATGTTCAAGTCCGGGTCGATCAAACCACCTACACGGACAATTAATTAAAATATGATTATGGATGACTATTGGAACATAAAAAATAATAATAATATATTATATTATTTAAATCATTATTATTATATGTTTTAAAAATATTATATTATGTATTTAACTTATTATTAAAGAAAGAGTTTCATTTACTAAAATTATCAAAATAAGATCACATCAATTATATTTTCACATAATGTTACCAAAATTTATATGGGATGAAATAAGAACATTTTAAATCAATAGAAGATATAAATTAAATAATATTAAATAATATATCCATAGTTTTCTTGGTATCTAGTGATGGGTAATGATATCAAAATTATTAAACTTTCAAAAAACTTTTAAATTTATAAACACCTGAAGGCCATAATGTTCTATGACTAATTAATGTACTAATGATAAATAATTTTAATAAGTTTTATAAAATGGTAGTGTTTAAAAATAATTTTCTGAAATAGTTTATTAATATACATACATATATATATATTCATATGATGTTAGAGTGTTTTCAACTAAGAAAGAAAACAAGGTAAGGGTTTGTTGTCTCAAATTCACTTGCGTTGCGGCATGATTTCATGCTTTCCACTTATTACAATTTGATTTTGAATATATACTTTCAAAATAAATTAATTCATCATAAATCTATATTTTCATGGGATATAAATTTTTATTTCACATATCTCTTATATGTTCCTTCAATCTATTCACTTCTAATGTTGAAAGGGTGTAGCACCACTGGTCTCAAGTATATAACCCTTTCTTTATGTATTTTATGTATATAAAGTGTTTGGGATATGTTTGGGAGAGTTTGGAATAAATTTTATATGTTTTTTGGGATTTTATAAAGGTGATAGGTTGGTTCACATTTTGGGGAAACCATACAAGACCTATAAGAAATTGTTCACAATGAGATAAGGGTTATAGGGGAGGTGCACAGCTTGCCTAAACTATGTGGCTGCCTAGGAGAAACTATAAAAAGTGGTATAGATAGATTTGGAATTTTTGGAACAAGGTTTGTATAACCATTCAATCCAACCAAGCAAGGATCCCTTGAGATATAAGTGGGCACACTATTGGCGCACACCGTGTCTAATCATGCAACTAAACATGGACTGTTTAAAAGCGATATCCTTAAATTGTGGATAAAATATTTCTTCACCTATAACTCCTTATTTTTTCACCAAAACGGCCCTAAATCAATATTTTTTCCTCTAAAAGACAATATAGGTTTCTACCATCGATCCAGATCTGATATAAAGGCTTCTCTTAGTGAGTTGAAGTGGGATTCTCTTGATAAGTCATCATTTTTAGTTATTTTTCTTGATCTACAATAGATCATCTTTTATCCCTCTATTGTTTTATTAGATCTAATTTATATGTGGATATATTTAAGGTTTTTAATTCTAAATTGGAAAATATGTTTCTGTGTTTATGTTAGGGGAAGAGATCTATGGATATTTTTAGAGTTTCAACCCGTTTTGTGGAAATTCTCATGCTATTTATCATTATCACCATGAATTATGAGTTAGGTGGATTCAATATTGTCTCCTATATTTATAAAATTAAGTATTAGTTTAAAATTTATGGTTTCACCTGAAATTGGTTGTGATATGTTTTTGAATTTCTTTTTTGAAACCCTCTTTAGTGATGGTTTGGGGATTTGGTTTTTTTGTGAAAATTGGTTACAAAGTGCTTTGGTATATTGATTTAAAAATGTGGATTTTATATAATTATCATAAATGATTTAATTGATATTTTTTCAATAAAAGGATTTCTTTATTTAAATTAACTGGTATAGTTGATTTGACATGGTTTTCTTGAATGTTTTTAAATAAATGAATGGTTTTATTGAAATGGTTTAAATGGTTGATTTGGAATTGATTTTTGTCATAATGGTTGTGTGTGTTCATGTGCACTCAAGAAAGATAAGGGTAAGAAGTATTCCCCATCATTAGTGGGACAGATAAGGTTCAGGGCTTTTTCCCATCAAATTGGTTAATGAAGTGATGGCATTGTGAAAGGATTAATAACTACTCATGATTATAGGGAGGTCCAGGTTCCTTGCATGGTTGGATGTGTAGATATGTTGAATGGAATTAGTTATTCCAAAGTGGAATAAGTAGAATGTTTTAATGTTTTGTTTGGTTGTTTCCCTTGAAAAAACATTTTTTTTGGGAAAAATGTCGATATGGAAATTGTTTTATATACTATTTTAAAGTGATTTACATAAATTTTTATATATAAATGTGCTAACTTGTTCTATCTCTGTGTCATGTGTAGATAATTATTTTTAGGAAAACCTAATAGGTTTTAATAATCACCACTGATTTGGTACTTTGGTTCTTTTTTTAGATATTGTGTATCAGGACATTGTAAAATTTAATGTATCACACTTATCTAGTGAAGCATATTGATACTTGGTTGTTTTGGGGAGTGGAGAATAGAGTATGTTGGTGCTTGGAGTTATATAGTTGTCATTGATTTTTATTGGTCTTCCTCCAATGTTTACTTTGGGTTTTTTCATTCTTCCACTATGGGTGAACCCCTTGAAGTGTGCCTTCGGGGTCACCTCTATAATGTTTCTAAGATTAGTTTTCAAATATAGAGTCATTGAGATTGATCCGAAGAAGATCAAGGCCATCAGTCATATGTCTCCTTCGAGAAACATTTGGGATCTCAGAGGCTTTTAAGGATATTTAGCCTATATACACCGATTCATTGCAAATATGGCTAGAAAGTGTAACTCCTTTTCCTGGAACATGAAGAAAGGTTCCGATTATTAGTGGAATGAGGAGTGTCAGACCACTTTTGAGGAAATCATGCAGTATATACTATAGCCTCCAATTCTGAGGCCACCTGTTTCTAAAAATCCATTGGTCCTCAATGTTTCTGATCTAGAATGGTCCCTCAGTGCCCTTCTAACCCATAAGTACTATAAGGGAATAGAGAATATTTTATTCTATCTCATCCATGTGCTCCTCGATACAGAGACCAAATATTCATCTATTGAGAATATATACATTGAGATGGTATTCTAAGTACAAAAATTGAAACATTACTTGCAGCACTATAAGATAAATCTAGTGGTCCGAGTGGATCTGTAGAAGTGCATTTTGAACATCCCCATGTTGATAGGATGTCTAGCTCGGTGGGTAGTGATCCCCTAATAGTTTGATATCAAGTTTATCTCCTATAAGGAAATCAAGGGACATGCATTGGCAGACATTATTTCCGCCCATCTAACTCCCTTACACCAGTCTCAGGATCTTAATTTTCTCGATAATCCAATCCTCTTGGTAGATCATTCCATTCTGTGTTTGAAAATTGACTTTGATGGTGCTTCCCAAAGCCCAACCGGTAGAAGAATCAATGATCCTAGACTCAATATAGTGGCCATAGTTATCATGTTCATCATGTATACATGAGCTTTCCTACCATATTCATTACTCTTGTCAGAATTCAATACCGACAATGAGGAAGAGTACCACACTCTGATCACCAGTCTCAAGTTGGCCCTCGAGATTGACGTTCCCCACCTACAGGTGAAATGGAACTATGAAATAGTTATCAAGAAGATTAATGGTGACTATGTTGTAAGGAATTCAAATATCATATTTATATTAGAGCATACCCGCCAGTTGATAGCCCAGTTCCTTTCTCGACCAGAAGTTACTCATGTACCTCGATCACAGAACGGTCAAGCTGATTCCCTAGCTATCCTTATCGCATATCTTGTAGTGATCAACCATTATGATTTGATTATCCATGTGAAACATAGAATAATAATCACCCTTTTCACTCTGGACGATGATGTTATCCCACATGTAAGCCACTTTATAGCTGGTGCCTCCACATCAGGACCTCCAGGTCCCCCTACCATGGTATTGGAAGAGACTCCTGACTAGAGGATACCCTTTATCAAGTATCTCTAACACGATAATCTCCTAGAATATTGTTCCGATCCTGAGAAAATTTGATGGAGCACAGTGCAGTTCACCCTCAAGACTGGTCCTAGTTTTGAGAAGATCCTCTACTGATGTGGTTTTTATGGGATTCTCCTCTATTTCATCCAAGGAGGTGAGATTTCTTAAGTCATGTAGGAAGGTCATGCTGGTTCCTATAGGGATCAACAGACAGGGTCATAATAATCTTATCAGATCTGGAGATTGGGGTATATTTGTCCCACCATGATCTGTGACTATATCGAGTTTTCTAAGAGGTGACATGAATTCCAAATCCATGATAATTTCATGAAATGGCCACCATAACCTCTCCACAATACCAAGTACTCTTGGACCTTTATAGTCTAGGAACTCAATTTCGTGGGACCATATCCACTAGAAATAGCTCTCCAGTATAGGTTCATCCTGACCACTACAAATTTCTTTTCCAAGTGGGTAGGGTTAGTTATGCACAAGTTATTCAAGGCTCATTCTATCATTGTGTTTGTGATCTCCAATATAATATACTGATTCGGGGTCCCTTATGTCATCCTCACCAATAACGGCACAAACATCTGGGAAGCCAAACTAAATAAATTGTATTCCAAGTAGAAAATCTAATTTAATCATACCTCTCGCTATCATGCACAAGAAAATGGACAGATCAATTCATTCAACAAAACCCTCTCTAACATTCTGCAGAAGATGATTGGTTAAAATAAGAAGAGTTGGATGGAAAAACTCCCTAATTCTCTCTGGGTTTATCAAATGACGATTCATAATTATACTCAAGTGAACCCATATTCCCTAGTTTATGGAAGAAAGGTTGTCTTGCCCATCGAGATTCAGTTACCCTCATTACACACAACTATCTATGATTAGTAGACACCAGACAAAGTAGCTGAAATCTATCTGTCTAAACTGGAATATTTTGAATAGAATAGGTATTGTGCCCTGAAAAATCTAGAGAGACATTAGAATAAGATATCCAATTATTTCAACAAGAATGTTCTCTTCTTCTATTTCTTACAATGTGACATGGTGTTGGCACTGAGAACACCAATGATACCTGGAAGGAAGACACCAAAGCTGGATCCCAAATTATAGGGAACATATCCCATTCATAAGGTTTACCCCAATGGTGTATACTCCCTGGTCACTATAGATGGAGAGGGTATTACTCCTACCAAAAATACTAAATTACTCAAGGAGTATTTTTCTTAATTGTACCTCATGACATTAAACTATTGTGTCTTTACCTGACAATGTTAAACTATGTGGTCCGTCTAGGAAGAAGGAAGTGAAACTACCCATCACTCTTCCTGCATGACGTTAAACTGTATTACCATCCTGAAAGATGTTAAACAACCTACACTATCCTAGAGAATGTTAAAACACCACCATCATCCTGCATTATGATAAACTATAAAATCATCTAATCTATGTGACCTTAAACTAAGATATCCTACGTCCTTGTTGTATGACTTCAAACTATACAACATTTCAAAAATATGCATGGCTTGATTCCCATCCTCATGGGATACATAGGAACACTGGGACTTTTCATCCATGGCCCATCCTTAGGTCCCTTGACCTAATAGGATTCTTGGCCTAAGTTATCACTTAGGATTGTGCGGTGTGTTATGGACTCTACATCCTTGTCCACGTTGGGATATTTTTCCAATTTTTCACACATCCCCTTCAGGCAACCCTCCTTCATGCATCATCCTTACTGCAAGACGTTAAACTTCACGGGTACTACCACACTTTATGTATCCCATCATTTAGGTATCCTTCTTTTTTCACATCCAAAAGGACCCCCTTTAATGTCCTAGTCTCATGCCACCTTGGATCACCTACCATTTTGGGATAACATCCTGGAGGATCTTGAACGACAATTTGACACAAGTCCTGCATTGCGAATCTGGTTAGCAGTAGATGCTCAATTATTTTTTCCTATTATGGGTCACATGAGAGGGATACTGTGTTGAGAACATGGTTAGTATTTATCCACAATTTTTATTTTCATTTCATGGTCTCCTAAATTATTGGCATTGTGATTCACCTTTTATCCCCTTTTGTCACATAAACAAACATTAAACTAGGAATCTACACTCTGATTTCTATGTCCATAAACTAAGATATACCGTGTCCTTTTCACATGAAATTAAACTGCACAGAATCTTGAGAACTATATACATCTTGATTCCCATTCTCATGTGATACATATTAATCCTTGAATATTTCATTTTTGGGTCTATCCTAGGTTCAACTATCTTTTCTCTCGACCACTCGGCCTGAGTTATCTCCTAGAAATATGAATGGTGTGGTGTATGTGGTCTTACGTAATCATTCACGTTGAGTTATTTTCCATTTCATACACATCCCTCATTGAGATACCCCTTATCCACATCCTTGTCGTATGAAATTAAACTTTATGACACTTCATGACTACATATGGATTGATTCCCATCCTCATGGGAAACATAGGAACGCCTAAAAATTTCATCTTCAGGTCCATCCTTGTTACTTATAAACCTTATCTTCCTTTTTTCCACTTGGAATAAGTCCACTTAGGGGGTGTATGTGATGTGGTGTGGGCTTAGGTCCTCATTCACGTTGGGTTTTCAACATCCATGCCACATACCTCTCTCTTGAGAGCTCTTCATCCCCCTTTCCACTACTCATCTACTCGAGTCATCTTCTCTCAAATTGGGCCCATCAACCCTCTTTGGTAGTTCACCAAAGTGAATGGATGCACATTGGTTTGGGACCTAGATATTTGGGTTCTACATGGACATTTTTTCATCCATTTCCATGCTTCATGTTTCCCTTTATTTGGGTTTTCATCATCTTTCACATCCAAAAGGACCCTTTAACAACATGGATGTCAGGCCTCAATGCTCTCCTACTATCTTGGGAAACATACCTGAGGATTTTGAAAGACAATTTGACACAAGTCCCACATTGAGAATATGGTCAAATATCATTGTTCATTTTTTTGTTCCCATTTCAGGTCACACAATATGTATGTTGTGTTTCTAACACAGTCAATAGTTATCCTCCAACATTATGACATCCCCCACTAAATACTTAATATTGGACTTGTGGTTCACATCCCTTTCTACTCCATCATGTTCATGTGGAATTTCAACACCCATTATGTTAGCCTTCAGTGTGAATTTTCACATTAAGAGGATGAATCAATGGCGTCGTGTCATTCAAGGCTCTGCGTTGTTTCCCATTTCCCCGTATTCCATGTGTTGTGAAGATCTTCTCCTCCCTTTTTCCCACATAGAGCATAGATCACATGGGATTAGGGAATTTTTCAAGTTTTAAGATCACTTATAAGAATCTCACTTCTTTCAATTTGAGCTCTATGACCATAAACATAGACCCCCCTCATCCTTATTGCATGATGTTAAAATGCACGAACTTCGAGAACTACATATGGATTGATTCACATCCTTATGAGATATGTAGAAACACCCAAACACTTCATATTCGGGAATAAACTCAGTTAAATTGGCCTTTTTTCCCCTTGGAATAAGTTTTCTCTGCTTAAATTGTGTGCGGTGTGGCGTGGACCTCATCCTCATTCACGTCGGGTATGATTTATCATGCCATGTGCATTCCATTTAGAACCTCTATCTTCTATGTGCATCCAAGACATATGATTTTAAACTATAATTCCTAGTCCCACATGACTTTAAACTATTTCATCTTTGATGCATATAGTTAAAACATGACATCTTGTCCTCTCATACGACCCTAAACCGTAACACTATCGTCCTCGCCGCACGACAAGAAACGACACCGCATTGTGGTGTCCTCTCTTGAGGGGAAATCTTGGTTTGTATCGGTCATAAAAAATGCCATTTTTCAAGGCCTCTATATGGATTTATTCTTGTCATGACTCCTAGATTCTCCATCCTGGGTTAGTTTCATAAAAAACATCCACCTAAAAAACAATATCCATCAAATGCCACTTCTTTTGTTGCATGGGCCAGACCTTCATGATTGCATTTCCCCTATCATTGGTACCCTACTATGCCATAATCCAAAACAATTAGTGGATTTATTTCCATCCTTATGGGATATGTAGGAACTCTCGGACATTTTGTCTTGGGTCTAGCCCTAGGTATCTCAAATTGTGCCCTCTTTACGGCCCCCTCGACCCAAACTCTATCAGAAGCATGTGGTGTGTTGAGGATCTCTTGGGTCCTCATTCACATTGTGTTTATGATATCCATGCCATGTATTTTCATTCTATGATCTTCCTTATATTATCTTATTCCCTTGTCTCATGACAATAAGCTACACGAATCTTTCCAGAACTACTTATGGCTTGATTCTCACCCTCATGGGATACGTAGAAACACCTAGACAATTCGTCTGAGGCCCAACCCAAATTCCACCTTTGGTCCCCTGACCTAAGCATTTCCCTAGAAATACATGGTATAGAATGGAATTCTACCTTCCTCATTCACATCAAGTTTTTTAACAACCGCACCATGTGCCTCCCAGGTCTCTTCCCAGCCAGGTCCAAGTTCTACAACCATAAACTAAGATCTTACTAGGAGAATTACATATAGATTGATTCCCATCCTCATTGGATACATAGGAATTCCCGAACATTTAGTCTTCAGTTATAGCTCCATGTTAGGGAACCTCTAGTCTATGGCTTAAGGAATACAACTAGAAACATGTGGTGTGATGTGGACTCTTACGGTCCTCATTCACGTCAGGATATGTACTGCACCTCACATTTCCTTTTTTGGTAGCCACATCCATAATACATGAATTTAAACTAAAATTTTACCCTAGATAAGTTCAAGATTCCCCATGATGATTATTGGATTCTTCATCTTCCTCACCATAGAGGTTTTCCCTCACCTGTGTTGGTCTCTCACTACACTATATTTTGAAAAACTACGTATGTCTTGATTACTTCCCTAGAAGGATATGTAGTGACATCTGGATGTCTAGTTATTAGATCAAACCATGTTCTTGTAAACCCTCTAATACGGTCACCCTAGTCTTGTCCCCCCTTTCTGGACCATTCATTACCTCCATCCACACCGTACGACATTAAACTACGTGTCTATCATCCTCATTGGCATGATGTAAAACTAAAGGCCACTCTAGTGTTCTTGATAGAGATATCCTTTAAGGAAATTAGTACGATCTATGATCAGATCAATGTGCTCACATAATGGGTTTTCATCATGGTGGCATAATTTCAAGTGTGATGGACTACATTTGAACAACCCATCACTCCACCCTCCATGCTTCTTGTGCCCTTTATTTGGATCCTTGTCCTCTTTCACATTTAAAGGAACCCCCTAACAGTATGGATGCTCAGCCTATGGCTCAACTACTATTCAAAGCCAATGTTCCAGAATAATATGGATGAAATTTCGGGTTAGGTACTATTTTTTGATCATGGTAAGCGTTTGGCCCTCATTTTTTGTCCCCATTTCAGGCTAACGCAATAGGGATACTATGTTTCAAACATGGTCAATAGTTATCCTTCATTTCCATTCCGTCCCTAAAGTGTTCCGAATTTTGGGTTTCATGATTCATACATTCCACTCCCCTATATTATAATTGATTCCAACACCCCTAGTGTTACTCTGCTCATGCACTAGAGCATGTTGGGAAAGCAGAAATTCAACTGTTATGAGAACTTCATTCTCTAATCAGTCCTTTCACTTTCTTCCTAGAAACATAGAGTGGTCATTCAAACCCCGGATGCTTGGAGATTGGTTGGCACTCTCATATTAAAATGGAATAATGATGTGGTCATCCCTTGTTTCTCACATCGGGAACAACCCATGTGAGCTTAATGATTGATCCCTCGATATTTCACATATGTGATGGAAATACAGTAACCAAAATAGATAACATAACTCATGCACACAACCAAAATAAATGAGAAAATAATGAAATTACTTTTATGAGTTCATACAAATTACAATGCCCAGGTATTGGCCCCTCCCATAAACGATTTTACCTCTAGAATGGAATGTCCCAGCTCCACCACTCTCTGGATTGTAGAATCTAGGATCTACTATCGCTTATTAAGATCCCTCTCCTCCTTGATGAAAATGGGTAATAGTTCATTGGCCTTGATTCGGGATCAATCCTCATCGTCTTGGATAATATCCATATCTTGAGAAGCTCACCACATATCTTCCTCAGCCTCTACTAGTTGTTCCTTCAGTCAGGATATGAGTTACAATTGTGCATCTTCAAAAGTGGAATGATTGTTCAAATGCTCCCTTAAGAATTAGATCTCATGATCATCCTCCTGAAGTCACTTTATGTTCATGGAATTCCTCCACTTCCATCCCATACCGAGGTCACGGACATGTTCCTAGATTTTCTTTTCCATATAGTATCAAATGAGCATATGAGGAAATTGGGAATCCACTCCTCAAGCACATAGTTCACATATCCAGGAATGAAACCACCCCAACTGGTTTATCCATTTTTCTTTTTTGTTCTCTCCAATGAAGTTCTTGATCATCTTCCATAACCGGTGATAGACGACCTTTCAATCCTCTTCATTAGATGTTGTCTCATCCTGGTCCTTAGGGTTGGTGGGTTCATATGTGTGAAATGGCTTTAGGAATTCATTGGCAGGATCTTCCTCTAGTTTTTTGTCAGGTGGGCCAGGTACCATATCATCTGATTGATCCCCATCGTCGAATTCCACCTCAATGATCTCAGGTTCCATCATGCTGATAGTCCCACCTGTAATCGGGAGCATTGTGGTTTGGTTTGTATGGGCATTCGCTTCCATGACCGTTGATGTTCCCTTGGCAGCGCCAGGGGCCCCATCCATCCCCACCAATGTGGCCCACACCATTTCAAGAACTATTCATATAAAAATACATAGATGTTAGTTTTCCTAGTTCAATTTAAAATAGTTACAAATTATGTGAAGAATACTTACAGAGATCAAATAGTCAGTCTCACCCTTGATCTTCCACCACTGGAACCCTGAGGCGTAGCCCCCATATATGGTTGATAAATCCTAAGCCTCTAGGAGAACCACCCTAAGTGTCATGGAATTGCTAGATGTGGTAATCTTCATTGTCATAGCTTCAGACACTGAAGTTGTATCTACTATTGTGTGCGGTCAGGTTTTTCATATGGGGCTCTCCTGTATTGAGAAAACATTATTTGAGAAGGACTATATGACTAGAATGAGGACCACAATAAAATGGTTTAGGGATTACATCAAGAGCCCCCACAAACTCTTCCATATATATGTTTGAAACCTCACCTTCCTTCAAAGGGCTCCCTCTACCAACCTCTCCTCCGAGGAGGAAACTTTTGATTCATCCAGTAGGGGGAAGCACTCCCTTAATTTAGAGGAAGACAACTGTGAAGGGATTGTTTGATTGAGAATCACATTCACCCGATCTGTCATTAGATGTGGATTAACAAGAGAGTACATGAAGTCCTACAGCTCGTCGATGTACTTCTACCCTTCTGGTTGAGATTCCAAAATGTCGGCCCTGGCATGGCAGATCTCTGACAGATCCATCCCAAGATAGTTTAGATGGTGCCACATCTGGGATGGATTGAGGAATTGTCCGTTAACATCCCATTTTTTCCAATACTTTGGGAAATAGTATCCTCAACTATATCTATATGGCATAGCATCTTCCCTAGATCCTAATTGGGTATCCTACAGAACCCCCTATGTGGCCTCCCACCTTGTTGACTTTTCTCCTTTGGGACCGTCGGGTCCACCGTTGTAACCTATCTCTCGATTGGTGCAGGTCTCCCTGCTACTGTATCCCCTCCACCACAGCATGTTCTTGCCACTTTCTAGCCTCAAAATCGATGTTGATGAGGGCCACCTTCACTAGAACATATGGTCCACCACTTTAACATCTCCCCTAGGTAGACTGCCTCCCAACTCATGGTAGACTCTTTTATTTTCCCATAGACAGTTTTGGGTGGAGGCATCTCATTCTATATCTTCCCATCCTTCCATGTGAACATGATCCACATCTGCCTTTTTACACATGGATGTTCCTCATGGTGTACTCCCAATTAGACCCACAGGCTCAACCTCTGAATTCACTAGAACTTCCTCATGAAGCGGTGTGGGGTGTATGACTCATAGATAGGCTCGCGATCAACCTGCACCACCAGAGCTCCACCCCGAATGGCCAGGAGATAGGACTGATTCTCCTTAGTTACTTGGTCATCATTTGGGAATACACCTGTCATAAATGAAAATGGATGGAAGTAGAATTCATCCACCTTCTAGACTCAGTTCATCACTAGTGGTGGGGTTATCTTATCCGAGAAACTCTCCACAGCATTCAGAATAGCTTGTCGGATGTCTGACCCTATATGAGAAATGGGGTTCAGGTATTCATAAATCCCCATATGATCCTTTATCCATCCATATAGAAAATAGAGCAGCCCACACACCGTATGTGGATTCTTCCCTTCACCAATATGTGGCAATGCTTTGTATATCTTTTCCAACACTAAGATCCCTAGATAGATTTGTTCCCCCATCGCCAGCATGAATAGTATTATGAATGTGCTCGGTCAAACACTTGTGTTTGTGTCCCAGACCGGAATTATCCAACCATAGATAAGTGCAGAAAGAAACTTATCCAGCCTAACCATTGGATACTGCTCTCTGTTGATGCTATACCCCCACAACTTCCATTTTCTATCTTCCAGGGTTCACCAATAAGAGTTCACTTTATTGCACTGGTCTCCCTTTGGAAAGGTGGGAGACCTAACTGGTAGCCTCCTTGGTGCTTCCTCCCCTTCAGAAGTGGGAGCTGATGGTAAGTTCATGAAGCTCTTAAAACAAAAATGAAATTGGAAATCCCTCACCGACTACTTTTTCTTGACAGACACCAGATCCATTAATTCCTTTTCCAGCATCGACATCTTCTCTAGATCCTCCCATGTGTTCTCAGTGGGGAGTAACTCATCATACATTACCCCAAATATCGGAATCCCTAAGATCTTTTGAATATCCCATAGGCTGATACCAACCTTCCCATGGTGAAGATGAAAATTGTTGTTCATCAAAAACCACAACCTCAACAACTCTATCATCAGGTGGTTTTGCTGGTAAATATAGAATTGGGAGGCCCATGAAGCTTTATACAACCCTACATGCTTCCACACTGCCTGGAACTCCTCGTAGGAGGCACATACCAAGTAATACCATGCCCTATCATCTGTAAAATTTCCACCCTATAGAAAGTCCCTATAATTAGTCCACCCCTTTTTTGGGTTCCCCAAAGCCACCTTGAGGATGATGTGGTACTCCGGGGTAGATACCTCTAGATCCAATGCCTTCCCATCAACATTGTTAACATATTTATATAAGTAGTCAGTGTTGATGAGTGTGTGATCCTCCCATGTATGACCGTCGACATCCTTGAACCATTGGTGTTGGCACGACATACTCTTGAACCAATTGGTTGACTCATCTCTACATTCTTTAGGAATGAAATCATCTTCACTAAGACCAAATTCATACAGAGTCAATCTTTTTCATAGTGGTTAATTTTTATGGATTTCTAAAAATATCCCCACAAGGTATTCATTTTCTAAATGGATCCGCTTAAATTCCCAAATTCCTAGGTTATCATCCATCTCTTCCCTCCAGGTAGTATCTACAAGGACCCCCTAATAGCTTCTTAGTGAGCAATTCCATCCTGAGACTTTAAATTTTTTTGTCCTAGATCACAGAGCTTGATCGAAGAGCTTGATCGTAGAGATGGGTCATAGAGATCTACCACAAACCTTGCAGACACAACTTGTGGGGCGCACAATAGTAGAGTCTAAAGACTCATTGTGCAGTGCAGAGAAAAAGACATCTTGATTCACAAAGAGAGGTCATAGAGTGCATGAAACTTCCCAAATCGAGACCTCGGGTACAAAGATGAGGATATAGGTAAGGACAACATAGGGGTTGTCCTCCCATGCTTATAGGCGATGACCTCTGGGCTTCACAGAGTGCCTGGCCACGGTGAGCATTGTGGCCTTCTCAACATGCACATCGCTTATCCACATTGTGACCCCGCTTTGCAATCTCGATTCATGATCTCCCTAAAATTTTGGCAATATTCCCTATTAATTTGACCTTTATTTTATCCTTGGCTCCATGTATGAGGGGAGAAATTTTTTGCACCAAAATATGTGCATGGGAAACATACACAAAGGACACAACAATGCTAAAGGGGGTTGATTTGTGAAGCACCTTCACAAATCCCTTCAGCACTGCATCTAGCATAAAGACCTTCAGTACCATGGTCTGCGCGAAGTTGAGGCCTCCTTTTTGATTGTTACAGAAGAAAGAGTTGGTAGACTCTGTAGTTTTGAAAAAAATGATGGAAGTATTCTCACTATGGAGGGAATAAAATCAAATCTATGATTCCTTGGAAATTAATAGAAGCCTCTGCGAGCACTGCAGAGGGAATAAAGGAAGCCTCTACTTCGCAGCGTGCTGTTAGAACTTCACACCACATATCGTCTATAAATATCAAGCTTCCCAAAAACCCCAAGAATGGATACCCTAGCCTTTCTTTTTCTCACCTCTCAGATAATGAAGCACCCTCTGCTCTACAAATAAATGAGAAAATGAAATTTTCAAGGTATTTGATCATTGTGAAATACCTTTCCCTTTGATCATATTCAATACCTCTTTAAGTAGGGATGCTCTTTGGGAATCCCATGGGCCATCACAAAGGAAGGATATCACAATGGGAACTCAGGTCTTCTCAAAGTACTCATGCTTTACAAAGTACCTTCCATGCACATGTAAACCCCATTCTAAGGCAGGATCAATGTGCTTCATGAAATACATTTATTTGAAATCCTATAATTTGAAAGGAACCAAACCTCAATGAAGTCCTACTTTGTGATGTCATTTTCACTTCTCAAAGCACTCTTCGTACGCATGTATAATCCATTCCTAAGAAATACCACACCACTTCGCATAGCATACCCTTTCGCGGAGTCTCCCCACTTTGTGGAGCACCCAAGTTGTGAAATATCCCTTCATGTGAACCCCTTTTCTCCACAAACCCTTCTCCCATACAGACCTACAGGTTTGTATAAATTGATTTCAAAGTCCCATGGGTGGTGATTCATGGTATGTTGTATTACTTTAATCTTCTTCACATAGGCATTCTAACAGCTATTGCTTCTTCACATAGCCATTCTAATGTGATCCCCTAAATGGATCAATCCACAACCCCATCTCTATATGGAATTGTTGGTGTCATCCCTTCACCAAGGTTTAAAGCATGCTAGTTATGTAAGTCATGTGGGTGAGGAGTGAATCCTCACCATCTAAGCTATTGAACATTAAATTTTCAAGCATCTTCATCCCCATGACATGATGTTAAACTTTATCCTTACCCCGTGGAATGTATGTGGGGTGCCCCACATCAGACATTTTCCATGCCTATTAATCTCCATGAGAGTGATATCTTCCTCACATGGAATGTGATCCTCATTTCATATAATGGAATCTATCCTTGGGGGAGGGAAACCATCCTGGTGTAAGCCCCCAGCATTTTTTGCAGGAAGTAGCAGAATTTCTCTTCCTCACTCCTTCCGTGTGAAATGACCGGAGGAGAGATGGGCACAAGGGACTCTCGATTCCCTATCCCTCTCCCTTTGGTATTTATCACCATTGGGCCTCTATAATGGAGTAAGTCCCAATCTCCATCTCCTAGGGCCACTAACCACTCATAATCCCCATTCCATTCCTCAGGGATTCATCTTTCGCGACGTGATAGTTAGATCTTTATTGCTTCTTGTTTTTTACACTGAGTATGAATCACATGAGCTTATAGTAAGTATCCACCATGACACCCTTTTTGGGTCTTCTTAGTGTGTAAGCCTAATCCCTCACCACCGTACTACGTGCGCGTTGATCCTTTCCCTTTCTGATCAAGGTACGTAGGAATTCTCCTTAAGATTCATGCATGCCATCCTTCGGTCTTGACCACTTCATGTTGGTTCAACCTCTCCCCGCATGATGTTAAACTGTATACCCCTTTCCATCCCGCATGACATTAAAAAGTATGATTTTGAACTACATGGAATTTGATCCATGTCTCATAGGCAGGGAACATAGGAAGCCACCCTGAGGTTCAACCCCAAACACTAGTAAACATCAGTGTCCCCTTGGCTAGTACCCACATCCTTGGTCCCTCACTTAGCGGTGTTAGACCAGTATACTTTAGAACTATGTGGGTTTTGATCCCTATATTCTAGGAAGGGTAAATAGAAAGTCTCTATGAGGTTCATCCCCAAACACATGTAAACTTCAGTGTCCCCTATTCTGGGACCCACATCCCTGGTTCATCCCTTATTGGTATCAGACTAATATGATTTAGAACTTTGTGGGTTTTGATCCTTTTCTCTTAGGAAGGGTATGTTGGAAGACTCCCTGAGGTTGAACCCCAATCACTGGTAAACTTCGGTGTCCCCGTTTCTAGAACCCACATCCTTGGTCCATCCCTTAGTGGTCTCAAACCAACTCTTTGGCCGTTAACTATGCATAACCCTCAGCATGTCATTGGGTTTCTATCCTTTTCATAAACCCTAATTCCATGCCCCATCATGAACTATGTAGACTTTGATTCCCTGCCATAGGGATATGTTGGAAGCCTCCATGAGGTTCAAGTCCATCACTCATGTCCTATCATATTCCCTCCCTTGAGACCTTGTGTTTCATCAAGGTCATTCCCCAACCAGGAGTTTCTATTTCCTTAGGGTCCCATCCATGCGTCCATTCTCACGACTGCCTCCTCATGTGTCCCATCACCCTACCAAACTACGTGGAATTTGATTCTTTACCACAGGGATATGTAGGAAGCCTCTATGAGGTTCAACCCCAAAATCACCATCATATTCACATTGGTAATATCCCATTCCACTCATCCACTTCATTCAACCATCAATCATACATCTTGATTCTTACATGGGCTGCCACGTCCTAGTGGGATCATGTCATCCATTCGAGAATCTAATCATGCTTATTCCCCACAAATTTCATAACCATCCATCCAATAGTTCCCCTCTTGCAATGGGATTCTATCCATGCATAATCCCCAACATGCCTCCATGTTTTTTTCCTTTGTGTACACCCCAATTCATCACCCCTTCGAACTATGTGGGTTTTGATCCCTATCATCTACACAGGGTATATTGGAAACCAACATAAGGTTCAATACTAACTAATGGTAAAACTTGGTTTCCCCCTTTATGGGGTGAACTTTGACTAATCCTCCATCAGTGTTGTCCAGATCATCCTTCATGGTGTGATATCATCCCTCTATGGGACACACCACCTCGGATCCATCCTCATTGGGCATTCTAATCCACCCATCTGATAAACCTTCTAGGTTCTTCCTCCTAGGGATGTACCAATCTGATCCATCTCTATGTGATGTTATAATCACTCTCTTACCATCTTTACAAGATGTTAAACTCTTGGCTTACCTCATGTTAAACATGGGATGCCTAAGGAAAACCTCAGAAGACCCACCTTTGGAATAACCATCTTCTCTAGATGTTAAGCTCTCGGCATACTCTATGTTAAAAATGGGAAGTTGAGGAAACTCTCAGAGACATGCCTATGGAATATAATTCCCCACTCTCTATATGGGATGCCTCAGGCTATCGTGCCCTCGAGAATCTCTATCATAAGTAGAAGAAACCCATGCGTATTAGTGTTTCAGTATCCCGACATGCTAGCGATGTCCAACATGACTACTCCCATGATCGAAGGTTTCTTCCCTAACTTGACCCATTGGAATGTTCGGACAGAAGCAGTGTAATTAATCAGCATCCATGAAGATATGGCACAAGGGAATAGTTTCACAAATAACATCTTAAGTCTTTATGGGAGACCCTAACTAGGGAAAAATTCTGAGGAGGAATCCATGGAAGGAGAGACCGACATCCCATCATCCTGTTTCAATCATGGAGCAAACATCTCTGAATAAGCAATGGATGATTCCCATCTTTGGAAAACGAGAATGTGGGGCAATAGCCATCATGTCATAGCATGATGGAGTGCACCCTGTTGAAAGCGTCAGAAACACACATGGTGCAAAAATTTCCATAGAAAGATAAACCTAGAGGTAATTTTTCACTTATAATGATTTATCTTAAACTATTAGGCCACATGCTTTACACATTAACCTCAAACAACATGCCTAAATGTAAGAGTGAACTACCAAGAGTATCTCTTTGCCTCACAAAAGAACACACTGGGGATAACCATTTCTTTTCACATAAAAGTAATCATGAAACCTTTTAAATTAATAAATATTTTCTTTTAAATTCATTTACATCCACAATGTCAAGGGAATATCTATTTCATATAAATAACAAAAACAACATCATTTCTTCAAAAAAAATTAGCATGAATTAAAAAAATATTTAGAAACTAATTCAGAAGATAAGTTGAGCAATATTTATAGAACAAAACCTTTCCATAGAACCACCTATATCAAAACACTAAGAATTTATCTATTGGATGGGATCCATAAGCTGAATAGAGTGAATGACCGATGAAGAAAGAAACATATCCCTAGAACTATAATTCCCAATTGAACAATCAGATCCATTGGATTCCCAAGGTTTTCTTGGTTGATTTATATAAAGAAACAGTATGGGAAAAATAAGAAAAGGATCCAGGACTGAATTAGAGATAAAATTACCAAAAGAGGACTATATATTCAATCGACACGTCTATCCACCAAGGATTCAATTTGGTACATAAAAAATATCATAGAATGGTTAATAGGTTTATATATATAGAATATAGGTCGATATAAAAGAAAATTAACATTAAAATGAAGAATTTAGGGAAAATTATGATAGGACATTTAATTTTCTCAGAATATTTGCATCACTGGATAGTCAGTGGTTATTATCTAGCTATCCAATAGACTTATTATAACAAGATTTATCCCAAGCCAGTATATCAACTTATTTGTGGCTAAAATAGGCTATCTGGTGAGCCATATATAACTTTTTTATATATTAATTCATGTCAATAATACCCCAAACTTCTGAGAACCACCCCCAATCCTTGACAAGGAAACAAACTATGATAAAATATGCATATATTGATAATAAAAGAAGGTAAACAAAATAAATGAGTAAACATATCTAAAAAACTAGGGTGTGGAAATTGTCCACACAATATTTCTTTTTTTCCCAAAAAAGATAATTTGGAGAATTTTTACCCATAAAGAGATGAGATCATGTCCCTCTCATCAAAGGATCATATTCCCATGTCTCGTGATTATATAATTATTGTTACCATAGTAGTATGAAAAATGGAATAAACATCCCACATAGAACCTTCACATGAGATTCAGTTATATTAATGGGATATATAGACATTGACACATTTGGTTATATATTGAGGCCTCCCAATCCATAACATGAAATGGGTTAGATTGAAACCTCTTGAGTCTTTACACATTAATCCAAGTGTGGATAAGAGAAAAATAAGGTGGTAAATGTATGAGAAATTTTTCCTTAATAATCCACTTAATTACTCATACAGTCTTAAAAAACAAGGATCTAGCTTTCATTACTTTTTGCGCTATTAGTGACCCAGCTATGGTGATATTTTTGGGAATATATGATCTTAAATAGAAACATATATAGGATGATTAATATTACCCATATAAGACTTGTATTGGATTTGATCCATCACCAAAAATTGATGAACCATTGGTATTTTCATCATTTTTCTTGAACAAATATTATTCTAATCGTGGGTGGTTCACTAACCCCGGACCAATAGAGCCATGAGTTATTTTGTCATACATATATAGATTCAAAAATTCCCTCATTATAGATGATTTTTAGATACTATTATAAGAAAAACAACCCACCCCAAATAGTTATCCCATACACCTCTAAAGTCCAAGATGCAAGCATGGAGTATATCTTCTAGAATTTGAATTGCCCATTATTTGTTCTATCCAAATAAGAATGATATTTTCTCCTCATATTAACATTTGATCTCATTTAATCCTAGATTAAATTCGATAATCAAGAGTTAAAACAAGGGTATCTATCTATGAAAGTGGGCATCGGAGTCCTGGAAAAAAACAATCACCTGCACATCCATATTTATCAATTCATCCGCTTTGGTGGGGTCATAAATTAGTACAGAATAATAAAACTTGGTCAAGAAGTTAGTCACCACACAAATGGCGTTCATAAAATGTAGAATCTAAGGAAAACTAACAATGAAATAAATTTTTATATCATTCCATTTCCATTTTAGAATTGGGATAGGATAAAACAAAGAGTTTTAGTGAACAACCTTATTCTGTTGGGAAGTGTAGCATCAAGACTTTAAAAATGCTATGTCTTGTTTCATAAAAATCCACTAAAATTGATAATTCATTTTATAAAACATCATTTTATTTACTATTTAGATTGTGCATAATTGATAATGACAATAAGTCATAAAATCTTTCATCACTAATAGAGGAACAACATACTAATTTCTAAAGAATATAGAACCTTTCGGGGAGAGAGACCACATAGAAATGATCTACCATATAGATAAAGAATATATGATATTATGGAAATCATTTTATTTCTACTTCTTCTTGATTATCTTCTCGTGAAGAGGGGAAGTCAACTAGATTCTTTCCATAACATTACTGGACTCTTCTTCCCTGACATCTAGATTCATCATATCAAAGTGTCTCATAAATATTCTTTCATATTTTTCTACCATCATATCCTAATATATGAAATTTCTATAAGGAGAATCAATAACCATATTTTCCATTATTTAAGTATTTGAAATTTCAAAGATAAAATACAATAGGTATTACACCCATCACCTCTAATGGAAATCTAAATATTTATGGGATAATATATACACCAAACTATTATGTTTAGAGTAAATTATGAATCATTACCTAGGGTGGTAGTGTTGAAAACTCTTATGGGAATACATAAGAGTGATGAATTACAAATCATGCATAGAATAACTATTTTTGTGAGGTAAAATATTAAATCAGCCATAAGTGACCACGTGATCTCATTACATAATAACATATCCCAAACATGCACATAATGTATCACAATAAACCACATAACCCTATTCAACCTTTGGTGGAGTCATAAAGTTTGTGTAGTTTAAAATGTTATTTAGTCTATTGAAGGAGGAATAACACTTCAATTCTCACATGAACTACACTATTTTATTAGTGATAGTAGTCAAAGGTTATGCATGTTTTTGAGAAATCTTTCATGAAGTAGTGATAATATCCTATCATATCTAGGAAGATTTAAATTTTAAAGGAATTTTGTGGTTCTTCTTATGAAATGTTAGCTTCCACCATTTGTTGTTCAACTGAGATACCATTTTCTGAGACCATGTATCCTAATAACATAACTTCTCAAATCTAGAAATTGTATTTTGATAATTTTTCATGAAAATGATGATTCTTTAGGTTACCTAAACTATTTTTCATTAGACAAACAAGGTATTTTTTGATCCTTGAGTACATTAGAACGTTATCCATCAACACCATGATAAAAATTTCAAGATACTAGTGGGAATTAGGGTTCATTAATTCAATGATGACTATAGGAGAATTATATATGAAAAGAAATCAAAATTTCTTAAAAATGGACAGGCCTTCTCTTGATGGTAGTATTTGGAATATTTGGTTCATTGATTCTAAGATGTAGGTAACCAGACTGGATATTAATTTTTTAAAACCACTTAACCCATTTTAGTTGATCATTAAAATCATCAATTTCGGTAAAATGGTACTTTTTCCTGATAATTAAACAATTAAAATTTTGATGATCAGTAGATAAATTGAGAATTCTATATTCATTCTTAGAAAAGAGAATAGGAGCCACACATGGGGATTCACTCTACTATATCAATACACTAATTATCAAATTGACAAACTATCTTTTCAAATACATTAACATAGTTAGATATATGCATTAATATGGTATCTGTATCAGTTATATATTGGACACTAATTAAGTTGGGAAATCCACTTACCATCCTGAAGGAAAACCAATGAAATAATCTAGAAACTCATCAAGATATTCATTAACTACCAGTGGAAGATCCCCATTGAAATATTTCATCCCTAGTCCAACCACAAAAAAAGGAATAAAATTACCAATATCTAGAATATGAGTCCCTACCAACCATGAAATACATGGCATTTCCCATCAAGGGAAGTAATGTACACCCACCAATGATAAAAATAAATTTGAGATTTGTGTGAAATCAATAAATACATCCTAATAATATCATCAAATAGGATAAAATCATAGACCAATAAATCCTAAATAACTCAATGACAAAGACTAATAAAGACATTGAGCGGTATAAGAAACCTTGATTCTTTTTTCCTAGAGGATTCACTGACTCCATAACAAATGGCATCAGTTCTATTGAATATTTTAAAAGTTACTCAATACATATTAACCAAAAAGTCTGGAAGGAACCAATATCAAATAATGAATTATCTAATGTTATAGAAATATAAATGGTACCTCTCAAATTCATATAACCCACAACAAACTTCCACTGGATACTCTCATACAACATGTAACTAATTTCTTCTTGAGTATTATGGATAATACCCTATTTTCCATAATTCTTTCCAACGCAACAAAAACCCACTATGTTCCAAATATCAGGTTCCAATAATTTGAAAATAAACTGCATAACACAAATTCTATAAGTTCCCATGACATCCATAAGAGTTGGTAATTTTTTGAGGGGCATGGAAAAAACACGTTGTTCACCCCATTTGGCAACACTAGTAACAATTTAGACCACCAACTGCTACTGATGGTGCAAAATAAGATTTCTATGAACCAATACCACATTTTCCACTTGTAAAATTACTCTTATTCTTCTTATCAATATAAGAACCACTGATTCTACCATCATGGGTGGTAGGAACTCTAATCAACATAGATATGATAGACTAGTTAGTCTCTATTGTCAGCACCTTATCCACCACCTCTGTATTAAAAGAATGTTTTATCATAAAAACATGAGACTGGATATCTTCTGGATGACTTATTTAAAATTTATGAGCCTTTATATTATAATTTCTTATAGTATCAAGTGAAAAAATAGTTATCTCAGTAAAAAAATAGTCATATTCCATCATTGTTTTATTACATTGATCAAGGGATAGGACTTGTTGATTTCAACGTGGTTATAGACATCAGGTAGAATTTATTGGTGAATGTATCCTTGAATTCATTCCACTATAATACCTCATGATTATTTTAAAAAACTATAAAATCACCATAAATTATATACTTTAAAAATAAATACAAAGTTACTAAACTTGATATAATATGGGGTCTCTATGAATTCAAGGAGTCTCTCAATTTTTCCCAAGAAATCTTATACCTCTAAAGGATAATTCATCCCCTTGAAAAATATAGGTGTCTAATGATGAATAACCTTGTCCTAATTCATATCCACATACTTTTAAGGTTCCACCTCTCTGGAATTAGTGGGGGAATGTTCCACACTTTGTTCCGTAGCTCATACTATGTGCATAACTACTTCAATGAGATTCAATTCAACTTGAGGATTTTCCTACTATGGTTCATCATTATAAACCTCTTAAGGATTCACTGTAATTATTCTATGGGGCATTGTATTATACAACAAAAAATAAATAGACATAATAACATTAGACCAAATAATTCATTATAAATTGAAATAAAAAAATTAAAATGGAATCATAGTGGAACATGGAAAAGAGATACTAGAATTACATTACTGTATATCCTAAAAGATTCATTTCTTAAAAATCCATTGTATCTTAAGGCACTTATCAATGAGATTTGGCTTGGTAAACTCTAGTAACCTACCCCATAGTGTCCCAAAAAACCTATATCCTATCTAAAAACACACCCCAAGATATATAATGACAATGAAAATAAAAAACTTGACCATTGATGTAGATGCTTCACTAACAAACCTAGATCACCCAACCATCTATGAATCTGGTCCAGGCCTAACATAACCCAAAGGGCATTACCAACACCCATAGTTTGGTAACAATATCTTATGCCTTAAGAGATACCTTTTTGAATGAATTCACAATAAAATATCATAAAACAATATGACATATATAAATAGAATGTCACTATTCTAATATAAGAAAATAAAGGGAAATAAATATAAATAAGGAAAATACATGTGATAAAACCAAAAACCAATCCTATGTACACATGTATAGAAACACCCATCTCCATGTGACATAAATTCACTACTATATTCTCACACCCTTATAATTAATAAACCTTAATCCCCCCATGGTGCCTTGTCTTTACCTTCATTAGATGAAACAAGGTGTACATATGGTGTTAGAGAAATAAACCTAGACGGGTCCCACTTAGACTTTCAAATAAAGTCATAATAATATATCCCAAATATGTAATATGAAATATAAAAAGGGGTTAGATTAAAATTTAACACTATGTTTAAAAACATGGAAATAAAAACTTTTTAAAAACTTATAAAACATTTCCATTTAAACTAGTTTTAAAGCATTCCCATAACAATAAGTTTATCAAAGAATTAAATATAAATATTGAATAGATTAGTAGCATGGAAATTATCCCTTGGGTAAAGTAGTTCTAGGTTAGTAAGGATCCTCATAATATTATCATTATCAAAGGCCACCTTGTGTGAACATTACCTTATAATAATGTGGCTAGGGGTAATAGTTCACTTCAAAAAATGGATCCATGACTCAATATTATTAGGCCATAGGGTGCACACATTACCTTAGAACCATGGGCATTAGTTTAAGAGTTCCCTCATAATAATGGATATCTGCTATAAAAGTGACCACACATGACCATAAAATTTATTTCCACATAAAAATTTTGGGAAAATTTTAAAATGAGAAATATATTTTTTAAAATCAATTTACACTGATAATTTCAAGGATAAATCTATTTCATATGAATAACCAAAACCACATCACTTAAACAATAAAATAATCATTCATTTAACCAATTTTAGAAACCAATTTATAAGATAGAGAGATTATGTCTTATAGAATAAATCTTTTTCAAGAAACCACCTATCAAAAAAACATATAATTCAACTATTGAAATAAATCCATAAGATAGAGAGATATAAATCTCAAATGAGTAATAAAGAGATCCCAAGAACAATAATTTTCAATTAGAAACTGGGATCTAATTAATTCCCATGGTTTACATAGATGATCTATTTCTAGAATGAATAGTGATATAAAGAATAATGTGGTCCTGGAACAAATCATAGTTAGACTTATGGAAATAGAATTACATCTTCGATCAACACATTCATCAACCAAAGATTCATTCTCAGAGAAAAAAAACCAACATAGAATATATCATAGGTTCTTATGGTTTAAATAAAGGTGGAGGGGGAACATGATTAATATTAAAAGGGATAATTTGGTGTAAAATTATGATAAACCCCTTACAGATGTTGACCAGATCATTTTTACTAAAAGGATGGTGGTGATTATCCAACTAGTTAGTGGTTGCAAGATAAAATCCTAAAACCCATATTTTCTATCAGTTATCTGGTGGTTGGTCAGTGGCTAGCATGTATAATTATTAGATCATGTTTTTCCTAAGTTACACCATCTGTGGGAAGGTGGGTTATACTAGACGACCGATAGAAAACATGTGTCTTTTCAGAACTATAGGGTCAATTAAATGTTGCTCTAAACTTCTAATCAACTCCCTAGACCCTTGATAAGGAATATAACTAACTTTAAATACATATATATCTAAAATAAATTAATTTAAATGAAATAAAATAATTATTTTACCTAAATTAAACCTTGTGGTGTGGAAAATAGGATCCATTATTCATAATGAATAATTTATCACCTAACATGGTGATAAGAAATCCTATTTATTTGGTTTAATTTTTCATATTAAATATTTTTTTATTTATAAATAACACTTTTACATTATCTAATATAAATTTATTCCATTAAAACTATTATTTCATTTTGAGGCTTAAATTTAAAAAAAAATTATGATACTCCCACAATCTCAAATATTTATGTTCTTATAGTAAATTAAATATAATCTGTCACTTGGATATCACATTTCTATATTATATATTATGTAATATCATTTTTATTATTATGATAATTCAAATAGATTCACTTTATATTTCATGATTCAATTTTTTTCTATAATTTTCTTAAAAAAATTCTTTCAATCATAACTCAAAAATTTATGACACGATCAATTTTTTCATATTATAATTCTTATGGAATATCACCTATAATTTTATTTGGTATATGGTTAAGTTTTAATGTTTCTATTTTTAATTAATTTTCTAAAATAATAATATAATAATTTTATTAATTCATCATAAATATCCCTAAGATAAGAAATGAGTGATTTCATATTTTACCAATACAATGGATCTAATGTGTATAAGGAAATTTGAGTTTAGGAGAACTATACACTCTATATTCAATTATTGATAAATACCTGGTTAAGAGATTCTCAAGATTATTTTGACTAAAGATACTTTAATCTTCTTACCCTGTTATTTCTCTAATTCACTTTTATATTACTTAAATTTATTAAATAGTTTTATTATTAATCGATTATGTATTTAAATATCTAATAATCAAAATCAATAAATATGATAATATTACTCTAGTTTCTACTTGAAATAGTCTTCTTTTATATTTATGAGTTAATTCTAAAATATATGTGGATTTATATCCATTAATACTAAAATGTTTTTTGGCCATTATAACGAATTTCAAAAAATGTAAATACCTAAGTGTTTTAGCCCAAAAGTTTTTAAACACCATTCTTTATATATCCTTTCCATTTTTTTCTTTTATTTTTATAAGTATTATTTCATTATAATTGGGTATAATATGAGTCTTATATATTATATTCATCACTAATTAGATATATACGATACTTTTGGTTCATGGATAATGGAACAAATATTCTTGTATTGTTTATGAAATAAACATCATTTCAAAACTTGGAAAAAATTCACACTGTATCCAAAAATGACTCTGAGATTATATTTCGGGCATCACATAATTAATAATAATAGTTTTTAAATACAATAACCTCTCCATGATGAAATTTCAGGATTTTATCCTCTCTAGGAGATGTAAGATTTTATCTCCATAAAAAACATTGATATTCATTTCAATTAATGTAATCATTTTAATATTTAATGGCTCTAATATTTAGATACAAATGTGGGAGTCCCAATTGTATATAAAAACTATTGAATACTTTAAAAATAAGTAATTATCAGTAAAACATGGAATAATGCGATAAAAACATGAAAATGTTGAATAATAAAAAACATAGGATTTATAATCCTTGATAACCAAGCTACTCGCAAACCTATTCACAAAAAAAATTATGAGTAGAGTTTAATTCAGTTACACTCCCTATTTGTGAACCTGGAAACTTACTGACCTATTCATATATAAAATTGTGAGTATAGATTAATTCAATCACACTCACCCTTTATGAACCTAGATTTATTCCAACAAACATACATATAAAATTTGTAGTAGATCGTAATTCCATCATAGTCACCCTTTTTGAACCTACTGACTTTCTAACCTGCCAACATAACATTTCTATATATTGTGATATAATCATTTACCCAATAAATTATAGTTAAATATAGGTTACACTCATCTAATAATACATAAATTTATGTTGCACATTAAAACTAAAAATTAATAATCTCATAAAGAACCTATGGAAGAAAATTAGTTTGTTAAAACATTCAAAAACATCACATAACATAAACATAAGAAAGTATAGAATAACATAACTATCACTTTTAAAAAAAATCTTATCATAATAACATATAAAGGGTGATAAAAACATTACTTCATGAAAAATAATCCTTTTAGTGTAAATATAAGTTAAAATAATTTTTTTTTAAAAACTATTTTAAAACATTGAAGTGAAAACGACTTTCAAAAACATTTTTTTGAAAGAAAAGAGAATAATTATGGAAACATTATTATAAAGAGTTCCAAATAAAATGTCCTTAAAAATACATAATTTTTTCAAAAAATAAAAGTTAAAATACATTTTAAAAAAAATATTTTAAGATAATCTTTAATAATTTAAACTTGAAATATACCTAATGATTTCAATAAAATAAGTTAAAATACTTTGATAACTTTTACTTCTAAAATAATATTTAATAACAGAAACATGAAAATCGCATATAGTTTTTAATAAAATAATTGGAAATTCATTGAATATATTTAATTCTAAAAACAAATATTCCAGATAGAAATATGAAAAATATGTAAGAGTAATCAATGAAAATGTATAGAGGATAATAAAATCTTTTATTTTGAAAGGATGAAAATCCCTTTTGATCAAATGGAAATAACCTTATTGAAAAAAAATCATTAAAAGAGTATAAATATTATCATATAAAATGGGATATATAATGTTTAAAATTAGACAAAATAATAAATATTTTATTTCCAAAATAATATTGTAACATTTTAAGGAAGGAATATATGGACATGGAAGAAAAATCCATCAGTAAAAATGAGAGTTATTCATTCCAATGACACATTTTTATTTTGGAAAACATTTATTCAAAACCAATTATATTTATAATGAGAATTAATTTCCCAAATAATGAGGTTTATATATATTATAACATCACATAAGTTATAATATATCAATACTTAATGAAAATATTCAAATAATAATTATTATGAACCAATGAAGTGATTTTATTCAAGAAAGTCGCTTACCGCTTTTGTAACTTTTGAATAAAAACCCCATTAGAGGTATAACATTAAATAAAATACTTGATATCATCAAATATAATAGAATAATGATATATAATTCCAATGGGGTAGTATTTACACCATCTAAAAAGAAATTTTTTTTTAATATAAACTTGTCTCAAGGGATTCAAATTTGAGATGAAGAAACTCTTACAACATGAGTAGTGGATGGGTTGAAATAAAATGTAGAAGAGATAGTGAAAAATAATGTGTAACTTGGGACCAAGGTTGATTTATGATTAATTAATTCATGAGGGTTCGAATTATACCACATCAAATATTAGTAGCCACCAAACATGAAATCATGCCTCAATGAAGGGAAATATGAGACAATAAACCCTTACCTTTCTTCCTTTCTTAGTTGATAACACTCTAACCTCATGTAAGAATTTATGTATAACTAAATAAACTATTTCATAACATTAATAAAAAATATTATTATTTTTAATACATATTATAATTAAATATCATGAGTACATTAATTTGTTATATCATATTATGATAGTCGGTTCTTAAAAACTTTTACTATTTTTCACGTGCTTAATAATTTTAATATCATTACCCATAATTTTATAAAAAGTTAAATATTCATATATAATTTAATATTATATATAATATAACATATATTGATTTCAATTTTTTTTATTTTATCCCATGTGTGTTTTGGTTACATTATTTGAAAATCGAATTGGTTACAGTTTATTTATTCAAGTTTAGAAAATAAAAATGACACTTTAAAAAAGGTTGAATGAATACTATAATATTTTGAGAACCATATAATAATCATTATTTTGTTATTATATTATAATAATATTATTTTTAATTTATATATAGTTATATATAATCATATTTTAAACCATTTTTCACCTAGGCTGTTAAACCATCCCAGACTTGAACACACATTAACTCGATTGGAGAATATGATAAAAGAGTAGTTTCATTTAAAATAACTTCATTATAAATAATAATAATAATATAAATATAATTTTTTTCTAATTTTTAACTATATATTAAGGTTTATGGATAATTTATGAAAATATAAATGAAAAATGTTTCATTATGGAGACAGTAATTCGCACATACACATGATTAGTGTTCCTGATTCTCAACACGTCAGAGAGGGTCAAGGTGGATAATTAATAACATTTAATAATTATTATTATATTTTACATATAATTATTATTAATCATTACTACTATTAATACCATCCACTAAAGGAGGTAATGAAAAACAAATGATGTCTCTCAGTGGAGGTCGAGTCTATACAATGCACTAATGATGTTCTTTTTTCTAAGTGGATGTCAATGAATAACTAAAGATTGTACCATAAATATAACCAAATAATAGTATACTAATGATACTAAATTATTCATATTATTATGTTGATAATATATTAGGATCATTAATAGTAAGAAGAAAATCTTAAGAAGGATATAATACTTATGATGCAGACATTATTTTTCCCTTGGAAGTCCACTAGAAATTAAATCAATTAATCTTAATATGAGTTAACAAGAACATATGTTTATTGTAAAGGGTTCTAGGGAAATTTAAATTACTGATTTTTAATGATTAATTCTAAATTTAGTAGTTTTCTATTAAGGATTATAGTGACCCCTTTTATAAGAGAGGAAAATCAGACTTTTGGAAATACCCCTTATATTTTAATAATGTAATGACATTATTCCAAGTTCAATGGATCAAAAGTTTCAAAATTATTAATTTTTGGATGTATATAGGTCTCTTAAGACTCAAAAATGTCTTCCCATATATTTTTTAAATATATTATAAGTATATTTTAGTTTTGTCTTAATATTTTACTCTATTACTAGTAAACTACGTAACTGGATTTTTACTAAGTAATTTTATGTTTTATTAAACAAATATCATTACCCATATATTTTTTTTCTGATGGAACTAAATTTATCCTCCATTTAATCCAATTCAATTTATTAATATTATAAAATTAACTTTTCAATTAAAACCGATAATGTCTAGAAAAACTATTTTTATAGGAAAGATAGCATTATGCCCATTTTGGATTATTAATCCTATTTAGTATTTATTAAAAATTAAATGAATATAATATATTAATTTATATGTTTTTAAAATATAATTTATTAATAATTTAAATTATTTAAAATTAATTTAATTTATATAAATTTCTTAATATTAACAAAATAATAATTTTAAAATAATTGTTTCACCATTTTTGGGGTAACTAGAATTAATCCTAAAAATATAAATTGTATACCCAAAAATGATATTGGACATATTAAATGGTATTAAAACTATTATGCAATATAAAAGAATTATTTTATCAAATTAAATTTTTACGTGTAAGAAATTAATCTTAATGTTACAACATATATAACGTAAAAACACGTTTTCAAAAAGAATTAAGTAAAAATATTTATAATTGGGATAGAGTTATAAATTTCATTAACTACAATGAATTTAAAATAATTATAACCATTAAAATAGGATTTATATAATATTAAAGTAAATCTAGAACATCATTTCATCATGTTATAATTAATTAAACAAACTAATTGAAAAAAATTATCATTAAAATGATATATAAATTTTTGAAATGTCAACCATGGGTTTATTAATTGAACATAGTATCTTAAAATTATTTATATTTTAAAATATAGAATTTTATAGGAAAAAGGTTTAAATAAGTTCATTTTAGTCAACTAAAATAATACAATAAAAGTGATAATATTTATAAAATATGTATTTTCACTAATCACCTAAGAATTGATTAATTTAGAAAAAAATAAATCATAATCTTTTTTTTTTTGAGGAATTAAATAACTAATTTTAATTTATAAGATTTTTAACATGGTATTTCATAAATAAAATAAATAATGTATGTAAAGTTTCGTTTATTGAAAATAACATTTCCAATATTTAAAAATTTTAATTGTTTACCTTCTAAAACTAATAATAACAAATTGTTAACATTTAGTGTTTATTATAACTTTATTAACAGTGTCTTGTTAATATGTTGTGGTTTTTATGTTGGGATTATACTATGAAACATGTTACAGAACATACTGTTTATTTTAATAATCCAATATATTGGGTCATTACATTTTATCGTCTGTAAATAAATTACATCCACCCAATTTAATTAATTTTTAATAAAGTAATAATCTAATGGATCTGTAATATACTCATGATATATCTTCCACTATTATACCCACCATGTTATCCATAGTAAGTATAGGAAGCTATTTTTCCAATAGATGATTATTATGGGTTCTTAGGGACATACCTTTAACAACTTCATTTTTATAATCTAATTTCAAAATTAATACTACAACCAAAAAGATTTTAATAATTTCCAAAAGAATCAGAGTATATGAATTTTAAAGGTGGATCTAAATTTTTTTTTCAATGATACCTTCATTTCATCCTACTATACTTTCATTTCTACTATGTCATAATTGGATAATGCTATAAATCTCTTTTTTCTACCTTGGTTACTTTATGTTTTGTTCTCTTGTACTTATCAACATAATCCATCAATGTAAGTATTAAATAAATCTTTCAAAGAGGTTCTTAAAGATAATATACTTAACCAATTTATATCCCCCATGAGTTTATTTTCATGTGTGTAGTTATAGTTCCACTCATCATGAACTATTGCGGTGATCGAGTCAATTCTCAACCAACCATTTTCATGGTGATTACCCGTATAATCATATGTTCCACATCCACTTTACAGTATCTATGTATGGATGTATTTCTTGTTAAATCTCTTACTTAGGACTTCACAGATATTTTATGATATCTTTATATTCCCACACTCAACTCTTGGAATTTTACTAATGTTATATAACCATAATACCAAAGGTAAATAAGATAACCTCCAAAAAATAGCTACACAAATATCAAAAATAGACAAACTAATATACAATGTAACTAAAAGCATCTTTGCTACCAACTAAATTTTTCCAAGAAAAACAATTCTTAAATAACAAATAAATATCAAGATTTAAAAAATAAATATAAAAAAAGTCACATAACCTAATGATTAAAAGGTTTAGTGTCTTGGAGATTATATATTTATATATCTTAATTTTCTATATTTGAAAACATTTCTCCATACTTTTGATCCATAATAACATTTCTAAAAATATCACATGATACAATAATATACATAACCTACATATTGGAAACATAAGAAAGGGGTTATCTCAAAATATTAGTAAGGGAAAAGACATATCATAACGGATTAGATCATAAAAATAAAGGATAATATTAGAATAATATAAATAAAATAATAAAATCTTAAAATACCATGTTTAATAATAATAAAACATCATGTATAAGCATAAGATAATAATAAGATAATCAAGGAACCAAAAAATAAATGACCTTTCTTGAAAAATAAATATCAAAAATCATTAAACATGTGAGAATGATGTAAAAGTCTATAATACTTTAATAATAATGCATAGTTATGAAAACCTATAATAATATGATAAAAAATAAAAATGTTTCATAATCATAATCATAACATCTCTTATCCTTGTGAACTTATCTAATCAGCACCCAGTTCACCCACAAAATTGTTAGTAGAGATTAATTCCTTCCTAATTAACTTTTGTGTTCCTAATGACTTGCTAACCTATTCATATGTATAATAAATTGAAGAGATTAATTCTATCACACTTATCCTTTATGAATCTATATACATTATAACTTAATCATATGTAAAATTATTTGTTGCTCTTAACACCTTTGCATTCACCCATTATAAACCTATCTTCTTTATAACCTATTTTTATAATATTTCAATATAATAACATATAATCCTTTACCCATCAAACTTATGGGAGATATGGGTCCAACCCATCTCATAATCCATAAAATTGTGTTGTACTTGAAAATAAATGATTAATTATCCCACAAAGAACCCAAAAAATTAGTTGGTTTCTTAAAACAATAAAAAACATCACATAACACGAACTGAAGAAATCATAGAATATCAAAACTATCAATTTCAAAAATAAATCATATAATAATAACATATAAAGGGAAATGAAAACATCACATCATGGAAAAAACTTGTATGGTAAAAATAAGTTAAAATAAAAAACATTCTGGAATTTTTCTAAAACATTAAGGTGAAATTTAATTTCGAAAAAAATAATAGAAAGAGAATAATTTTGGAAAAGTTATTATAAATAGTTATTAATTAAAAATACATGAAAATAAATAATGGTTTCAAAATGTATAAGTTAAAATAGTTTTAAAAAATATATATTTAATAGAATATTTTATAATATAAACATGAAAATATATAATATTTTTAATAAAATAAGTGAAAATATTTTGATAACTTTGACTATTAAATGAATATTTAATAATAGAAACTTAAAAAAGATAATACATTTTTAATAAAATAAGGGGAAATACCTTGAAATATTTTACTTTTAAAAGAAGTATTTAATACTAGAAATATGATAAATATATAATATTACACAAAAGAAACTCTTGAGAGGATGATAAAACTTTTTATTTTGAAAGGATATAAAAAACCATTTGAACACTTTGATATAACCATATTGAAATATACACATCTTCAATAGAGTGTTTAATTTTCCTTCTAAAAAGTTATAATTAATTGTGAAAATCATATAAAATAAATAAAATTATCATTACAAAAATAGAGGTGAATTTTGGTGTGAATGAAGATATGGACTTGGAAGAAATGTTCAATCGGTAAAAATGAGAGGTGTTATTTCCACTGGTACTCTTTTATTTCAGAAAAAATTTAATCAAAGAATTTTTTACTGATAAATATATGTAATTTACATAGAATATAATTTTAAAATACAACATAACATCATCATTTGTTATAGTAGATCTATATTGAAAGATTAAAATCAAATAAGAATTATTATGATTAGATGAATAGATTCAAGTCACATAAACCCCATATTGACCTTGTAAATTTTGAATATAAAACCCATGAGTGGTGGAACATTAAATAAAACATTGAATATAGTGAGATATAATTGAATCGTGATGAAAAATTAAAATGGGGAAGTAATTAAACTATCTAAAATGGAAAATTTTGTTAATCATAAACATGTGTCAAGTAATTAAATTTAGATACAAATAACCCCTTTGTAACATCCCACCCCTCCTCATTGTCTTGAGAAGGTGGGAGGAAGTCACGTGGACTTAAGCAACATCCCCAAGATTTCAAAGGATGGAAATAAATTCCAAGGGCTTCTTTAATATATGTGGGATGATTTAACCTTTGAACATAAGACAACCAACAAAATGTTCCATACCCAAATAACCACTACATGATGCATGATATAAACAAAAATAAAAAAATACCATTTATAACAAAATCAAACCAGAAAAGGGTAGGTGGATTCTCTCTCATCTATACTATTCTAGAACATGAAAATTTAGTTTATTTTAAAGGTTTTATTAGATTTTATATGGAAACATTTTGTGGTTTTTTAAATGAAACTCATTCTATTTTTGTTTTCTAGATATGGAAAATTGGATGGCACTTGCAAAATTATTTTTGTTTATAATTTTTAAATAGTGATTTTAAAATTATGAAATGGTTTTGATGCATGAAAATGTTTTACCAAATACTTTCAAAAGATGAATTTTTCATGTAAAATTCATTTTAATGATATTTGGAAAGTGGGTTGTCATGTGTTCATGGTATATAGAGTATGGTTGTAAAATACCAACATCAAGGTAGGATGAATAATGGTCATAGAGTGCCACCATCAAGGTTTAATGGGTTATGGTTGTAGAGTACCACCATTAATGGTAACCCCAAGATTGAGTGTATGGTTTGGTGTATGTGTATGGGTGTGTAGGTGTAAGCCCAGGAATAATCATGTCAAATGTAAATATATGGAATAATATTTTTATTCGTTTTCTCACTTGGTTTTATCTAACATATTTATATAACCTACTTCACTATTTTATAAATTTTTTATATAAATTATGGTGATCGGTTCTTATCCTAGTATAATGTGATGGGAATTCTTTTGGGAATTCCTAATAAGTTTATAATCACCCCCTACTTGTGAACTTTGGTGAATTTCTATATTTCTTATATTGAGACACAGGAAATGTGGAGATATATTATTTATATAGAAATACATTTTAATACCTTGGACATTATAGGTGGTATTAGAGCTTAAATTTGGTCATGTGGTATCTATGATAATGAATTTTATGGACTTGGTGTTATTGTTACTTGATTTTGTCAGTAGTTTTATCATGTTCCCATTTTTACACTGATATTTTTGTTTGGTTAATTGTATTTAGGTTGTATTGTTTTACTCATGAATCTTATAGGAGGATTTGATATTTATTGTTAAACATTGATATGTTTCATTATAAAAAGGGGAAAATAATCCCCTGAAATTTTTCCAATCCCATGTATTTTATTGTTGGCATTTTCTATCTTAGGGACTTCGCCTAATATTATTAGAACTCCATCTCTTCTTAAACTAATGAGTTATGGGGGGGATGTTACTGTTTCTCTACTAAAAATTCCATAAGATCTCACATTGCATATTCAAGGAGGGATACAGCTAAATCATTAATGGAAATTGATGACAATTATTGTCCATGTTGAAATCATGTAACCCAATGGAGAAATAAAAGATCCCATTTATACATTGACTAACAGAATTGGGATTCCAATCGATAAACCAGACAAATAGATAATGGTCTAAGAGAGAGATAAATTGAGATTATCAGAACTGATTCATGCATATAAATTCTTAGTGAAGAAGGAAAGTGAAGGTGGTTGAGTGTAAATAAATAAGGGAGTCCACTATAAAATTTATTCCTATTCATGGGTTTAGTATAGGTTTTCTTTCTATTTTTTAGTTATTTTCATCTAATATTAATGATAATTTCATTCTATTTATCTCTATTTTAGTTAAAGTTATTTTTTCCCTATATTTTCTATTTTTTCGCTATAATATCAAAAATCCATGATCATAGATAGATAAAACATGGGGTTTTTTCAAGAAATATGTTTTGTATATCCTGATTCATTACACATAAAAATACATTTTTGAGTTCAAATTTTGAAGATTTAGTAGTTTTAGGGATGTATGGTTAGTGAAAATGATTCACATCCATAATTAATGATTATTTTATTCTCCCAAAATATCATCACTTTTCCCATGATCAATTTATTCCACTGGTATATGATAGAACTATTGAATTAATAGGATAATAGTCAGTTATTACTTTCTAGAGGAGTGTGTAGGGTGTTCTCTCAATTAATAATTAACTAATTTCTATTCCATGAAAGGGGTGGTTGTATAGAATGCATGAGGATTGTTATGAATGGTATAAAATCAAAATAATTTTTATTAAGGTATGTTCACATGTACGATGGAGTGTGTACATTGATAGATAATGATATTAATATGAGGGTGATAACAAATGAATTCATCAGCACTAATCCTAGGAGTATATTTTTTCTTCAAAACATCATTTTTTCATTTATTTTTAATATTTAATTTTTTCTAATTTAATCACACACACCTCCTATGACAACCCTGATTTTTATTACAACTTAAACATGATTTATTAGATAAAACATCACTTGATACAACAAAGAAGATCGAGAGTTTTATTATCTTTGTGGATTAGTATCATTACATAAAAACTTAAAACATGAAAATACAACATGTTTATTGAAAACTTCCTTTACATGACCACTGCATTCCCTCATACTTAGCATTGCATGGGATAACCTGAGGACATGCATAAGAAAAGGTGAGCTATAAAGCCCAGTAAGGGAGTACACATGGAATAATATGAGGAGTACAATACATTTTAGAAAATAGGCATATCAATAGAGAATAAAAGAAACATGAACATAAAGTTATGATAAAGCATGATAATCATAACATGGAAATGTGGCAATAACACTTAACATGGAATTAGCATGAGCCAAGGCTCATTGCACATGGAGCATGAGTAAATCCTCATTGCACATAAAGCACGAGTAAACCCTCGTTGCACTTGAATTATCATGATTCAACACTCATTACACACGACGTATCATGATACTATACTTTACCCAATGCATTGGAGCGCTATAAGGGTGCATCCTTCTTAAACATTTCTTTTCATGCATAAGTGTGCCACATGGATCATAAAACATGGATTCATAAAACATAATAATTTATTCCACGATAAAGGAATGTGGAATTCATACATGGAACTTTACAATCAATAAGTAAATGTTCATAAAGGTGAATACCCTTGATGGAGAAATGGGTATTGTATTCACTACACAATGACATTGTCTTAGAAAATCAGTGCGATTTCGGCAGCGTAACAGCGTGACATAATAATTCATAAAAATGGTTGATGACAGAGAAAGGGGTTCCTCATCATATTTACATGTAATGGATAGTAATTAGGTCATATATATACATGTCCCAACAATTGTAATGTAATTTAGATTCATGATACAAAAGTATTGCTTGAATGTAAAAGAGGAGAGAGAAGTTCCTTTCGGAATTTCGGCATAGTAACGGGTGTACATGGGAGGCATTTAATGATAGATAAAGGGTCTACCATCATTCAAACATAATAAGGGTAGTATGAGGGAGGTGAAAAACCATACCCCAACATTCATAATTTAAATTAAAAGGGAAAAACAACTTAAAGAAAATTGGACAAAAATGAGAAAGGAAGAAAAAACCCTTACTTGGAAGTGTACTTCCAAAGGCTAGAGAGAGGCTTGTGAGAGGCTTCTTGGGAGCTTGGGGCACCTTGGGAGGATTCTAGAGATATTAGGGCAGAGGTTGGACGAACTCCAAGGGCTTTGAGTTAGGAGGAAGTGGGATCTTGGGTGGGTTTATATAGGAAAGTTGAGGGAATTCTTTATTATTTAGGTTTGGGACCCCTTATATTAAATTAATCCAAACCACAAACCATACCATGGTTTTTTCCCATGGTTGTTGGAAAAGGGAAGAGTAAAACAATATTTTATAAGGTCAAATTCCGAACTTCTTAAAATAATAAGGTTTCTTGTGTGAAGGTGAGTCACACTCCCATGGAAATTAATTTAAAAAGGCAAAGTGTTGAATAAGTCTTGAGAGGTCCATTAATGCTTTTCAAAGTAAGTCAAACAAACCCAAAATCACATTATTTTAATTTTAAAACATATATTGGGTTACCATAAAGATTATATTATTTTATTACATCACTATTGGGTCATTATGATGTCATAAAATAGATTATATATTTAAACGGTATTTAATTTTTACCCAAAAATTTGATTGTCTCAGAAAATTATGAAAAATTCGTCGTTGGATAATTTTGACATCCTAATTCCAAAAATAAAATTTATTTTATATAAATAATTTTCTAAATATGTGAATTTTTACTTTTAAAATAAAAACTGACATTTATCAAAAATTCACGGGTTTTGACAGAAATGGCTTTCAAACCTTAATAAAAATTTTAATTGCATTCATAAAATTATAAGATCATTTATATTTAATAAAAATTAATTTAATATTATTATTATTATTTTATTAAAATATTATTTAATTCAAAAATCCCTTAATTTAATAAAATAGATTTCTTAATCAAATAATAACTAAAAATACCATTTGTACTTTAAAAACTATTTACAATGTATCAAAAATGTCTAGAAATTATATTCATTATTATATACAAAAAATAATGTACATGAACATAGTAGTAATTATTTGTTACATAACCCCTTAAAATAGCCCCATAAGACCTAAGGGTAAGGTGTGCGATGGTGACAGACTCTTGGGGTGGCTCAGATAACATCGCTCGAGTGGTAATTTCAATCAACTTCCACTTTTCCTGTAGATGGTCACGTTCGAACTTGACATGATGAAGCTCATCTTGGTCTTGGTCAAGAGCGAAGCCCAATAATTCCACCTCTTTTCCGATCTCCGACAAATGGGATTCGTATGGAGCAATTCTATTGGACGAGGTCATCGCTTCTTTTGTCTGAGTAAATTGGATTTGTTAAAGTCCTATATTTATACTAATCATGTGATCACTGTTTAACGGCTATATTAGCAACAATAAAAATTCTTAACATAAAACCAATGAAGTTGACACTTTATATAAACATAAAGAGACATTTAATTAGATCAAGAGGGATTTCCATTAATGAAACTTTGGGTCGTTACAATATTCCCCCTTAAGAAATTTCGCCCCCGAAATTTTCCTTTTCCCACACTAAAACAAATGTGGGTAACTCAACTCCATCATATCCTCTGATTCCCAAGTCGCTTCTTCAAACTTGTGGTTTCTCCACAACACCTTGATGAGGGGCATTGTCTTATTTTGTAGAACTTTTTCTCTACGATCTAAGATCTTCACCGGTTGCTCCTCATAAGAAAGATCATCTTCTAATTGTACCACCTTAGAAGAGAGTACATGTGAAGGGTCTGGTATGTACTTCCTTAAGAGGGATACATGAAATACATCATGTACTTTGGCCATAGTAGGTGGAAGTGCTAGTCGATAGGCCACAGCCCCAACACGATCAAGAATCTCGAAGGGGCCGATGTACCTTGGACTTAACTTCCCTTTCTTTCCAAACGTCGTGACCTTCTTCCATGGAGATATGTGTAGAAAAACCATGTCTCCAACTTTAAACTCAAGGTCTCGTCGACAATTATCTGCATAACTCTTCTATCGACTCTGGGCTGCCTTGATATGTTGCTGAATGGTTTTCACCTTCTCCACCATTTCCTCGACCATTTCTGGTCCAAGCATCTTACGTTCACTAACCTCATCCCAACATGCCGGTGTTCTACACCTTTTCCCATACAGGGCTTCATATGGTGCCATTTGGATGATCGAGTGGAAACTGTTATTATAAGAGAACTCAACCAGAGGAATATGTTGATCCCATCCTCCTTTAAAGTCCATTGAGCACGCTCTCAACATATCCTCAAGTGTTTGTATAGTCTGCTCAGATTGGCCATCAGTTTGAGGATGATAGGTCGTACTGAAGTTCAGTTCAGTATTCAGAGCATGTTAAAGACTCTTCCAAAACTTAGAGGTGAATCTTGGATCTCGGTCAGACACAATAGATAGTGGTACTCCATGCAACCTTACCACTTCCCTGGTATATATTTTTGCCAGTTGATCCAAAGATAAATCCTCCCGAATAGCAATGAAGTGTGCAGTATTTGTAAGACGATCTACAACAACCCAGATTGCATTGTTTCCTTTGGATGTCCTTGGAAGTCTGGTGATAAAGTCCATGGTGATGTTATCCCATTTCCAATCTGGTATGGGCAATGGTTGCATCATCCCCTTAGACTTCTGCCTCTCTGCCTTCACTTGGTCACACACCAGGCACTTTGATGTATATTCAGCGATCTCCTTCTTCATATTATCCCACCAAAAGTTTTCTCGGAGATCTCGATACATCTTTGTGCTCCCTGGGTGAATAGAGAAATTTGAACTATGTGAATCATTTAAAAGTTCCTTCTTCATCTTCGGACTTGATGGAACACATAGTCTTTTCCCAAACCGCACAATTCCTTATTCATTAACATTAAACTTAGAGGATTTCCCCTTTTTGATAGCTTCTACTTTTTCTTGAATTACCACATCATCCTTTTGAGCATCCTTTAACCTTTCCAAAAGATATGGTTGAGAAATCATTTGTGAAAGGATTGATGATTTTCCCTTCTTTATGATTCCCACATCCATATTCATCAAGTCTAAGAAGATTGGATCCTTCTCAATTCTCATCATTGATAGAATTGTTGGGTCCTTTCTACTTAGGGCATCTGCCACCTTGTTCACTTTCCCAGGGTGGTAATTGATTGAATAGTCATAATCCTTGATGAGCTCTATTCATCTTCTCTCACGCGTATTAAGAACTTTCTTTGTGAATATATATTTAAGACTCTTGTGGTTAGTATATATCTCACATTTCTCTCCATAGATATAATGCCGCCAGATTTTCAAGGCAAAGATCACCGCCTCCAACTCCATATCATGTGTTGGATAGTTTTTCTCATGGATTTTCAACTTCCTTGAGGCATAAGATATCACTTTATCATTCTTCATTTTCACACATCCTAATCCCTTCTTCGAAGCATCACTGAATACCACAAAAATCTCCCCAATTGTGGGTAAAGTGAGAATGGGTGCAGTGATAAGCCTCCTTTTCAACTCCTTGAAGCTTTCTTCGCATTCATAACTCCAAGAAAACTTTACTCCCTTTCGATTTAGCTTGTTAAGAGGGTTGGAAAATCATGAGAAATTTCTCACAAATCATCGATAATATCCAGCTAACCCCAAGAAGCTATGGATATCCGTTACCGATGTTGGCCTCAGCCATCCCTCAATTGAATCTATTTTGAAGGGGTCTATAGATATCCCATTTCTTGTGATGATATGGCCTAAGAATGAGACCTCCTTCAACCAGAACTCACACTTGCTGTACTTTGCAAAGAGCTTCTCCTTGCGCAAATTCTCTAGTATAGTTTTTAAATGCTCCTTGTGATCCTCCTTGGTTTTGAGTATATTAGAATATCATCTATAAAGACTACCAAAAATTTGTCAAGGTAATCTCTAAAGACTCTATTTATCAAGTCCATGAATATTCCTAGAGCATTGGTGAGTCAAAAAGGCATTAATATGAATTCATAGTGCCCGTACCTTGTACGAAAAGCAGTCTTGGGGACATCTTCCTTCTTCACCCTTACATGATAATATCCCGACCGCAAATCCACCTTGGAGAAGTATTGTGCTCCACACAGCTGATCAAACAATTCATCGATCCTTGGGAGAGGATAGTTGTTCTTTATCATGATTTTGTTAAGTTCACAATAATCGATGCAAAGCCGCATTGACCCATCCTTCTTCTTGACGAAGAGGACTGGTGCATCCCATGGTGAAGCACTTGGGCGTATAAACCCATTATCCAGATTCTCCTGTAGTTGTTTCTTTAGATCTTAAAGCTCTACAACAGCCATTCTATATGGAGTCTTGGATATTGGTAGCGCCCCAGGTATAAGTTCAATTGAGAACTCAACATCTCTTCTAGGAGGAAGACCAGCCAGTTCCTCGGGAAACACTTCCACGAATTCCCTCACAATAGGTATTTCTTCAAGGATGGTTTCTTCTTTGGACTAAATCATCTGAGCTAGATACGCATGCTCATAGGGCAGTAATATCCATGCTTGAGATGATGGAGCTAAAGGAGATTCATCTTCCTCCTGACACTTGTAAATAATCGAGTGTTGATTCTCTATATGGAGTGTGATTTCCCTATCCCGACAATTTATGTTGGCTCTATATAAGGAAAGTCAATCCATGCCAAGAATTTCATCAAATTCCACCAAAGGGAGTATGATGAGGTTCATCAGGAAATTAAATCCATAGATTATAACAGGGGAGGACTTATATTCATGGGATGCAATGATTGCCCCATTTTTTTTACTCATCGACATCTTTACTTCCATGATTTGTGGTGGTGCTGGGATTGTTCAACTAAACGTTCGAGATATAAAAGAATGCGTAGAACCTGAATCAAAAAGTACGTTCACTATTCTTGAATGAATAACTAGCGTACCTGTCGCCACTTCGTTTTCGGGGTTCACTTCGGCAGAAGTGATGGAAAAATCTCTTCCTTGCTGTCTTGGAGGTTGTTGGTTGCCTCCGAAAACCCTTGGATTAGGGCACTGATTTGCAAAATGACCCGATTCTTTGCATTTTTAGCATTGAACAATGCGTTGAGGTTTGAACGGAGTGTTCCTCTCCTCTGTTGTAGCCACGGGTCCTTCTTGCCGACAGTTAACAGGTAGGTTCCCTTCTCTTCCACACCTGAAGAATTTTCTCATCCCCTTAAGGCAATTTCCGGGGTGCTTCTTTCCTCACTTTTGGCAAGTGGGTGCTGGATCTTCTTAGCACCGTTGGATTTATCCATCAGATCACTAGCATTGAATTCCACCTTACGCTTCATGTCCCCATGATACCCCTGTGATTCCCTGATCTCCATTTCGACCTTGAGGGAACATCGGACAATTTCCTCATAGTTGTTGAAGTCACGAATCACTAATGCTTTCCGCAAGCTAGACTTCAGCCCACCAAAGAAGCAGTCAACCTTGCTTTCGGGGGTAACGAAAAAGCCAGAAGTGTATCATGCAAGCCTTGTGAAGTTTTCCTCATACGCTCCAACAGATTCTTCATCTTTTTTCTTGACGGAAAGGAAGCCCCATTCTATCTTAAGCTGGAGGGTGCGCGGAAAATATTTATCGAAAAAACATATTCTGGAAATCCTTCCATTCCAACGCTTCGATCTCCTCCTCAAGCTTCATATTTTTGATCAACGTCCACCATTGATCAGCTTCACCCTCCATACGATAAGCCGCTAGGAGAACCTTCTCTTGTTCAGAACATTGGAGGATAGAGAATATCTTTTCAATGGAGTTGATCCATTGTTCAGCAATCATGGGATCGGATGATCCACTAAAAGTAGGAGGCCTTTGTCTCATGAAGCTCTCGATAGCGACTAGTTCTTTCTTAGGGCGGGTTGAACGTTCCTCTTGACCCGTTTTTCTATTCAAAACTTGATTTAGCTGAGAGATAAGCGTGAAAAAGTTCGCGATTCCCGCTCCCATTGGATTTGGCATCTCATTAGTACAGTCATCACACTGATCTTCACAACGGTTGTTAGCCCGAGTCCTCCTATTACCGGCCATTGGCTGGAATAAAAGGAAAGTTAGGGGTAACACATAAAGGGTAATCCAAAGAAAAAATTTTATGACTTATAAATAAACTTTCATTTCCTTAACTCATGAGTCTATAGGCTTCAATCTAGGCTTTTCATGATCTACTTTCTAATATATATTCTTAAGGGAATTTTTTTAATTCCGTTAATAAGGGTTCATACTAAGCTTGTCAATTTATCAAAACATATCCCCTGGGAGTTTCTTAACCAAGAGTGCAACAAGGCCCGTTGTCGTGCACCAGTTCTCATTCGAGTCTAGCTCAAAGCGGTGTTTTTGGGTTTTACCCCTAGGATACATTTGTGCCAGAGCCGCATGTACCTGCTCGTATCCAGGCAGGGATGTATTTGTCTGATAAACCACTTACTCAGTACTTACCAAAACTTAGGGATATTATTATTATACTTATTCTTGTCTCTAGGTATTTACTAGGGTTTCCTAATCCCAAAAATAACTAAACCTGTCCTCTGATACCAACTATGACGACCCTGCTTTTTATTACAACTTAAACATGATTTATTACATAAAACTTCACTTGATACAACAAAGAATATCAAGAGGTTTAGTGTCTTTGGGGATTAGGATCATTACATACAAACTTAAAACAAGAAAATACAACATTTTTATTGAAAAATTCCTTTACATGACCACTACATTCCCTCATACTTATCATTGCATGGGATAACCTGAGGACATGCATAAGAAAAGGGTGATCTATAAAGCCCAGTAAGGGAGTACACATGGAATAACATGAGGAGTAAAATACATGTTAGACAATATGCATATAAATAGAGCATAAAAGAAACATGAACATAAATTCATGATAAAGAATGATAATCATAACATGGAAATGTGGCAACAACACTTAACATGGAATTAGCATGAGCCAAGGCTCATTGCACATGGAGCATGAGTAAATACTCATTGCACATAAAGCACGAGTAAACCCTTGTTTCACTTGAATTAGCATGAGTTAACACTCATTGCACATGAAGTATCATGATACTATACTTTACCCAATGCATGGGAGCGCTATAAGGGCGCACCCTTCTTAAACATTTCTTTTCATGCATAAGTGTGCCACATGGATCATAAAACATGGATTCATAAAACATAATCATTTATTCCAAAATAAAGGAATGTGAAATTAATACATGAAACTTTAAAATCAATAAGTAAATGTTCATAAAGGTGAATACCCTTTATGGACAAATGGGCATGGTATTCACTACACAATGACATTGGCTTAGAAAATCGGTGCGATTTCGGCAGCGTAACAGCGTGACATAAGAATTCATAAAAATGGTTGATGAGAGAGAAAGGGGTTCCTCGTCATATTTACATGTAATTTAAAGTAAGGAGGTCATATAGATACATGTCCCAACAATTATACTAGAATTTAGATTCATGATACAAAAGTATTTCTTGAATGTAAAAGATGAGAGATAAGTTCCTTTCAGAATTTCGGCATAGTAACGGGTGTACATGGGAGGAATTTAATGAGAGAGAAAGGGTCTCCCATAATTCAAACATAATTAGGGTAGTATGAGGGAGGTGCTAAACCATACCCCAAAATTCATAATTTAAATTAAAAGGGCAAAACAACTTAAATAAAATTCGACAAAAATGAGAAAGGAAGAAAAAACCCTTACTTGGAAGTGTGCTTCCAAAGGCTAGAGAGAGGCTTGTGAGAGACTTCTTGGGAGCTTGGGGCACCTTGGGAGGATTCTAGAGAGAGTATTGAAGAGGTTTGACGAACTCCAAGGGCTTTTAGTGAGGAGGAAGTGGGATCTTGGGTGGGTTTATATAGGAAAGGTGAGGGAATTCTTTATTATTTAGGTTTGGGACCCCTTATATTAAATTAATCCAAACCACAATCCATCCCATGGTTTTTACCCATGGTTTTTGGTAAAGGGAAGAGGAAAAAAAATATTTTATAAGGCCAAATTCATAACTTCTTAAAATAATAAGGGTGCTTATGTGGAGGTGAGTCACACTCCTATGGAAATTAATTTTAAAAGGCAAAGTGTTGAATATGTCTTGAGGGGTCCATTAATGCTTTGAAAAGTAAGTCAAACAAACCCAAAATCACATTATTTTAATTTTAAAACATATATTTGCCAACCATAAAGATTATAGTATTTTATTACATCACTATTGGGTCATTATGATGTCATAAAACACATTATATATTTAAACGGTATTTAATTTTTACCCAAAAATTTGATTGTCTCAGAAAATTATGAAAAATTCTTCGTTGGATAATTTTGACGTCCTGATTCCAAAAATAAAATTTATTTTATATAAATAATTTTCTAAATATGTGAATTTTTACTTTTAAAATAAAAACTGACATTTATCAAAAATTCACGGGTTTTGACAGAAATGGCTTTCAAACCTTAATAAAAAATTTAATTGCATTCATAAAATTATAAGATCATTTATATTTAATAAAAATTAATTTAATATTATTATTATTATTTTATTAAAATATTATTTAATTCAAAAATCCCTTAATTTAATAAAATAGATTTCTTAATTAAATAATAACTAAAACACCATTTGTACTTTAAAAACTATTTACAATGTATCAAAAATGACTAGAAATTATATTCATTATTATATACAAAAAATAATGTACATGAACATAGTACTACTTATTTGTTACATAACCCCTTAAAACATCCACATAAGACTTAAGGGTAAGGTGTACGATGGTGACAGACTCTTGGGGTGGCTCAGATAACATCGCTCGAGTGGTAATTTTAATCAACTTCTACTTTTCCCGTAGACAGTCACATTTGAGCTTGACATGATGAAGCTCAGCTTGGGCTTGTTCAAGAGAAAATCCCAAGGATGCCACATCTTTTCCAAGCTCTGACAAATGGGCTTTGTATGGAGCAATTCTACTGGACGAGGCCATCACTTCTTTTGTCTGAGTAAATTGGATTTGTTAAAGTCCTATATTTATACTAATCATGTGATCACTGTTCAATGGCTATATTAGCAATGGTAAAAATTCTTAACATAAAACCGATGAAGTTGAAACTTTATATAAACAAAAAGATACATTTAATTAGATCAAGAGGGATTTACATTAATGAAACTTTGGGTCGTTACACCTCCCCTCGTTTTCTACCTTTAATTATATCAAATAAATAAAAATTAATATGTGAGATAAATTATTAGTGATTGAAAAGGCTTATCAAGAGACAACCTATAGTTGGCCCACTAGATCCCACTCATAGAATTAAAAATTTAAATTAGAACCAAAACCTTAAAAAAGGGTTTTAAGAATCAATAAAATCTGATTTTATTCTTTAAATATTATTTATTGTAAAATTACCTCTTATAATTAGGTCCCTTTTGGGATAAATAATTCAAATTTCAAGAAAAAAAGATTGGGTGTGCACTATAGTCTAGATAAGGGTGCATACATATCTAGAATAAAATTGCATGATCTTCTTGGATACTATTTCATGATTTACATAGAGATAATAACATACAATATTATCTAGAGCATAATATATAATCTATTCATCATTAAATTATCTATAAATAGGGTTACCACCGCTAGTACATTGCATGATCAACCTCGGAAAATATTTCATGCATGGTCATTCTTTTCACCCAGGTTTAACTATCACACAAGATATACCTATATTATGTTTATTGGAAAAGGTATTAAATTATTCCCTTAGTGGCTATATATAGGAACACATAGTATAGTGAATTGATATGAGTGATAGAGGATAGGTGAAAATGTTTCTTAGTCAAAATTTTACTCTCTTTTCTTCTATGCCCTAGTTTTTTGACTATTAAGAACCCTTTTTCATATTTTTCCTAACTCATAATAATATTTTATTATATTCCCTATAAACATGTCTCAATATTCAAATTATAACCTTATTGGTATTTTCAAAAAAAAATTAAGCGATGGATAACAATATTGCGCCTAAGAAACTTCTCTATTATAGGCCACTAATACATGCTCTTGCACAATCTCTACAAGGGAATCCTTAAACTTTTATATTTTTGGAATATATGCCCTTATATGGGTCAATATTATTGATAAACACGCAAATATTTTCTTTATGTTACAACTCTCCATCATCATGGTTTAATTATAAATCATGGAAAGAGAGGTAAAATGTATCGATGTATAGCATGTTCATTAAGGATCCTTTTGTTGAGTATCCTTATATCAAACAGTACATGAATAATGTACTAGAAGATCATAAGAACACACTAAAACCCATGAACCGCAACTATTATTTAATATACCTCATATCACATGCTGAATTATTTAAAGGATGGAATTAAACCAGAAATTTATTCCCCTAGGGTGGATTCAAAACCAAATAGATATGGGATTACTGGTTGAGTAACACTTTCACTAAATTTAAAAATCATATTAATTATCTAGGAATTTATAAAGTTGTATATATATTATATATTTTTATATACGAGGATATATATTTTATCCCTGACCACATAGTCTATTGGATCCCTTGAACAAAAATATTTCATTCACTATATGGGAATATAGGGATCAGTTTATAAGATATATATATATATAAAATATAATTCTAGTATATATTTATGATGAAATCCTTCTACTAAAGGATTTTGGGGGGTATATTAATTAAACACCATTGAAGGAATTAAAACCATTTATGGAGTCTCAAAATATTATATATGAAAGAGAACCACACAAGAACCGACATAAATTTGAAGAGAAGGATGGAAATTTTCATAAATAAATATAGAAAGGGGAAAATTTTTAAACATCTTACATATTTTTCTACCATGAAAAATTAGAATCCATTTATACTTACTAGAATAATTTAAAATTTAGGGATAAAAGGTCATACCTGAGGTGATTCCTTGAATTATATCTCACTAGTGTTATTTCCAAGTGGTTGAGTGGATATATGCTACCTGTATATAGTTCACATATTGGTGTGTTTCTAATAACATTTGTGATAGAATGAAGACTAATATAAGGGATATTAATCTATTCTTTAGAAATTATGTTATCTATGATCTACCAATCATTACTATATGTATATTAATGAATGAATAACTTGTACATGTCAATAAAATTTTAAGTATTATGGTGGTGGATCACTACACATTTCGAGATATATGTGTTCCATAACCCACTTTACATTTCCATGTATCGATTTAATCAATATATTTAGAGAATTTTTATTTTTTTCAATATCATTGGATATCCTAGAGGTTATTGTAGCTTTGAGAATTTCCTGATAATTCAAATTCTTACCATATAGAGAATTCACAACTTAGACCATGCTATATTATTTCTCCAAATATTAGAAATTTTAACATTGAGAGATTTCAATTTTTCAAAAATAATATAATAATACATTATCATGGAGAATATAAACTATAAATTCTCTCTCATCAATTTTTGTTTCTATAAAGATAAACCCCATCATCGTATATAGAAATAAAAATATAAAAATGTCCAATTATGACCCAAAAATCATAGTTTATGATGATGAGTGTAGATACCCTTTCCAATATTTTATTTCCATTAGTAGATAATGTCATTGATATTTGACATGAATACATCATGGATTTTATGTCATCTAACCTTATTATAACATTGAAGGAGTTGGAGGCTTGGTATGGTGGATTCTATAATAAAAATAAGAGGTGATAGGTAAACTGAAAGGCATAAAAGGAGAGAAATATAATAAAGGTGTCAAACCATTAGATCCAATAGAGTATATTTCCATCGTCATAGATTAGGATTAAAGAGTCGTCATAGACTAATATGTAGACAATATAAGCCATTTTTAGATTCCCAAATAAGGCCCTAATTAAAATATATGGTACAAGTAATAACTATAAGTACAAGAAGAAGATTTATCCTACTAGGCTGTAGTGTTTATACCCACATATACATTCAAAGATCATATATATTGAGGCTTTTCACTTTTGGGATAACTATATAGTCATGAATTCCCTTGAGGATGTGTGTACATTCGTTTATATTGGCATCAAAATCCCATAGTTTGGGCTTCTAAAATATCCAAATGATATAAACTTCAAAAATAACCTCAGGGAATCCTATTTCTATATAATAGATATAGAGACACCAAAAAACACAAATAATAATAGATATCTATTAAAAATGTTGTTATAAAAATGATAGTTCTTAGTGTTGAATAAGAAGATATTAATTGGCTAGCTAAGAATTAATTGGATGAATATATTGACCCTATATATATGTGTGTGTTTGTGTGTTAAGATAATTTTAAGCATTCTTATTTTTATATTTATATATAATTAATATGTTTGATAATTTTTATTGTCTAAATTTATAAGTTTATAGGAGAAACTATAAAATCTATGAAGAATATGGTACGATGAAACCTAGTTGAGGGTGTTTCGTAGTTTAGGTTCCCACTATTTTAAGATAATCAATCACTAGATTGAATTTGATAATTGGAAGTTATGGTACTGGATCTACAATGTTCTTTCACTATCCCAACTCAAATTGAATTTGAGAACGAACTAGAAACTCTTCCTAGTTAGTGAGACATTGAGATTGTTTTGGATAATTTTCCATGCACATTCCCATATGATAAAAGGGTTAATTATTGAACTTAATTATTATTCTTCATTCAATACACATATTCTAGCATTGAAACAATTGTTCCTACATTTTAGAGAGGACACCCTTAACACACATTTTATATAATGAGGTAAAAGAGGCATCTGAGATCACAAATATACTAGGTATTGGGATGGAATCTATAATCATTAGAGATTACATCTATATTCCTCATAAGTAATCCTAAAATAATTCCTAGGAATCTCAAATTCCTCAGGTTGATTTTGTGGTGATGGAGGAAGAGAACCCAATGATTGAGGAATAATTCCTATGGGTATATGTGGATTACTTAAGGGAAAGGTAGTTTATATGCCTGATGTTCCCGTAAACTCAGAATAAAACCTTCCAAATAGATTATTAGACACATTGATAAATTTATTGGGAATTTTTTATCATGATTAAATATATGCTTTCACAAAAACGTGTTGAAAATGAGGATATGGTAAATAGATATTAATTGTGGCAACAAAATATTTTCACTTAATAGAAATGGAAGAATTAAAAAAATTTTCCACTAAGTTATATGGACATATATTTTATTCATGAGTGTTTTTTATTTCTATCTACTCATATTACATGTTTTAATTTAGATTCTAAACTGAACGATTCTTCACTATAGAAAATATAGGTTACATTATTTATAACCCAAAGGTCATAAATTATGAACTCTTGAAAATTTAATTCCTTACTAGTCAGAAATTATGTCTGATTTTACCTTTATAGATGCACCTAAAGTGGTCTCTATAGATCCAGGGCTAGATCTATCTTGAGAAAATATTTAAAATGAGCTAACTGAAGAGACAGTAGTGGTTGATAAGGTCAATTTTATAGTGATTGAAGATGGTTATATGTGGTATCCTCTATTAATATTAATATTTTCTACTTTTCATATATCGTTTTCATTAGTTTCACTAAAAACCCATAGATAACCAAGGGAAAACATAAGGAATCTACATTTTATCATCGTAAGTATCAATATTTTTTAGGAGGTACTTAACCTATACCTTGCTACTCAAACATATACACCCTCATAAAATGTGGTCAAAGTCTCATCCCCCCTAAGCATGTTAGTTCCAAATAACATTATAGTCCTCTCCATTATAATATACCTTAACCCAGAGAGTGACATGTTCAATTATGAGATGATTCCAAGAGTATGGTAGTAGATTTTGAATTTATTCACCCAAAATAACTGGGGTGAATTTGGTGGGAAACTAAATAACATTCTCCATACATTCACCACTATAGAATTTGGTGGGTTTAATTACTATGTATTCCATTTTGGAGTGAAGGAGATGATAACTGAATGAGAATGATTGATTATAGTATTATCAAAACCTATAGAAGTATAATTTGAGGCTCATGATATGATTATATTGACTCAAAATTTTAATTAAACTATTATTAGATTGTGGTGGTGAATGAATTTGAATCTATCACCAAGGAAAAAACATCTCTTTCAAATAATATCCATCAGTAATAAGATAAATTTGTCTAAGTGAAGGATAACTAAGGCTTATTGGATCATCCTAAAAATGATAAAAGGATTCCCTTGATTAGGTATAGTAAACGTTTCTAAATTTAGAACCCAAAACTGATAGATTAACTGAATTTCAATAAGACATTGGGAGTGTAGAATGATCAGAAGATCAAATCAAGGAATAAATAAAACATTCATTCTTTTTTTTGTCATGTTATCTCTTCTTATTTTTATTTTTTAATAATTTAGGAGAAACATAAAATTTTGGTTGTTCCACCTCTTATAATTTTTTAATAAAATGATCCTTTATTGAAAATAATTACATTTCATCTATATAAAAGTATACATTATGACAATGATGATGGATTGATTATCAGTCATTTGTCTCTTTTTAATTAAATGAGAATTCTTTCACTCAAAATATAAATTAGAGTTCAATTATATTCAAAAAATAACAATGGTGATACCTAAGTAATTAAAACCAATGGAACATGAAAGGGTAATAGATTTTGTAAATAATTATTTAATATCCTTATTTCATTGATGGGGTTTTTTGGTTAATCAATTATATTCTAGGACATATTCTCTTTGACATGTATAAGTGGTCTGTATATGTAACACATTATACCTTAATTATTGTCTAAGGTTATCCTATTAGATAAAATAATAAAGGGAATTTATTTCCTTATTAATATGCCATTTTAGTTGAGTGTAAGTGGGTTTCATATGTATCACATGAGTTATCATAATGATCCATGGTTATTATACTCAGATATGAAAATATTAGAGACTCAATATTATAGAACTATTTAAGGGTGTATCATGTGAGTTGAATAATGTTCAATAAGAGTTAAAATACCCTAAAATTACATCATTATGATTCTTGAAAATTTTATCTAAACCAAAATATATGCTGAATAAGAAGAAATATTGAATTTATATAGATCATTAAACATTATAAGAACAACTTTTATTTTTACTATTCCAATTATCAATAACTATATGATTTACATATTTTTTCTATTTCTATACTATTTTTTAGAAAATACTCTAAATTATTGGGCTTAGAGAATAAATAATCATTTTCTTATGTCCACCCTTTGTGGGATTTTCAATTAACATGATTTTTTCCTCTTTTTCTTCCAATTTAGGGACTTTCTTATTAAACCAAAATACAATGTATGAAGTTTATGTTCATAAAAATTTGACCAAAGTGGTTGATGTTTAACGTCATCCTTTTTACCAAAATAATTTTTATTTTATTAAGAAAAGAAATAATATGCGATTTTGAATGAAATAAAAATTCAATAATGGTAGATGAAAACATACAAGTGCAATTTATCAATAGTAGAAAAATGATTGTTCAAAATAGGTAGGAAACTGGGTGAATATAAATTCTCTATATCAGTATGAAATTGGGAATTTTTTGAAAGAGAATTTTTCAAAATATTAAATTATCTCTATGTGTTGAATATTTCTTTCCCTTCCTCCACTTTATATAAATAGTCCCGCATCATGTATAAGAAATACCAATGAGATGATTATGAAATTCTCTAAAATAGAATGATGATGGAAGTTTCTAATTCAATATAAGAAAGTGAAATAACCCTTTGGTGACATAAGTTAGTAACCATAATTAGAGATTTGGACCTAGTAATAATAGAGTTATCACACCCTAGGTTTGAAAAAAAATCCTAGAATAATTAAGCCCCAATGATTATGAATAGTATTTCCCTCTGATGAAATATTTATCCATGAAGATACATCTATGCTTTTTTTATACCTACTTTGAGAGGGATACCAGTGTACCCAACATCCTATATTTCTAGGTAGGTTATTCTACCAAATATGAAGTGTCTCTAGATACAATGATTGAATTAAACTCTCAGGAGTAGTCTCATTGATTTCCATAGCTTAATCCCAGGTAGTTTTAAAAAGTGGAAAAGAATACATGATAGAATAATGGTATAATCACCTTGAGTAGCCTCATTATTCCTACACAAAAGAGAATATAAAATCACATCAAAAATATATATATAATGGTGGCCAACATGAATATTGACTGTCCAAGAGAAAAAAAACCAAGGATATATTAAAAGGATCATATTGGAGAGAAGCATCCCTTATAGAGCCATAATAGTTACATAGTTCCCCATACAATAATATTTTCATAAAAATATTCTTTTTAGACTCCACCACTTAATCAATGATGTGACTTAACAATGATTCTAACATAAAACCTCTTAATAGAATAGTATCATCTAGTGGTAGAGTAACTTTTTTTATGCAACAGATAAAAAAACTAATTCTAATGGGGATACAGTTGACCCAAATTAAATTCAACCATTATACCATGGGCTTCAGAATCCTTTATTAAGCCCAAAAAATATGAAGAAAAATTCCTTTAGAATTAGAAAAAAAAATTGGTCCCTATAAAATGGTAGAATAATGTCCTTTGTCATATAAATCTGGACATCATCAAGAACTTACAAAAGAAGAGTTGGATATGAAAAATCCTCCCTAACTGAAATATCATGATTTAGGAATCCAAGGAATAATATTCTATAATCAACCCTTAAGTCCTTCCAGAAATATATATCACCTAAACCCAATATCCAGTGATTATGAACAATGATAGCAAGTAAGATAAACATATTCCGATTCAAAAATATTGATTCTAGACTCTATTATTTCCACTAACCATATACCAAATATTACCATGTTTGGAATGAGTGAATAGATTCTATAGGGTAGATTTCACCAAGAATTCCCAAGACAATTTAGCATGAATAGATTTCATAGTACTATCAAATACTTTAAATTAATACCACTCTCCTTGATAGGAAGAGGCAATCACCTCCATACAATCCCATGATACCTATTGTCCCATTAAATTCCCCATAAGAAGTATAAAACATCCTTTAAATTATATGAAGTACCACTTTAGGTATATAAACTATAAAGAGTAAATTAATAGGCATAAAGGAAAGGGAGCACTTGGTAAAGGTAATCTTGTCACCAAAAGATAAGAAATTATTCTTCCAATTTTGAATGAAACTAGACACTTTAAACATAATAGAATAAAAATGAAGAATTATAATAATCCCATATATAAAAGGATCCCCAATATACTCAACATGGAAATATGTTATGTTAATTCACAAACTCCTCTCAAGGAGGCCCCTTCCCATTATAGACATATTTTTATATAATAAAAAAATATCACTAAAATTGATAGAATGACCACTCCAAAATCCATAAATTTTAGAGTCTTGTGATTTTGGACATATATTTTAATATACCAATAAATAACACAAAAATATTATCTATAAAAAGAAGGTAACAGATACCTAGGGTCCAATACAGTCCAACAAACCTCCCCACAATCCTCTATATATGCATTAAGGTCACAAATAAGAGCATCATGTGAAATTATAAATATAGTTGGGGATAGTGGATCCTCTTTCCAAATGTGTCTCAATGATTTAAAGAAACCACATGTCCTCCCTACATGAGAAATAGACATATAAGGAGATAAGAAACACTAAAACATTATGTTGTAAACATGATGATTAAAACCAATTTTATTCGAGACTAATAGGATGCATCCCTATACCATATTATCAAAAAAATAATCAATATCAATTTTTATCATTACATTTCCTCCCCAAAATTTTTTTCCCAATTATTTTATCATTTACCAAGATAGATAAACCACCCATTTAATGTTATAACCTTTTACAAAACTATATTCTTCCTACAATATAATAGAAGAAATAATTAGAGATAACATATTTTTGAAAATAGTATACATAATATTATAATAAAAGTTTCACAAGATAATTGGCTAGAGGAGGTGAACAATATTGGGATATTTAACTTTTTGTATAATAACTAAAGTAGTGAAAGACATAGACATAGGGATAAATCCACTATTAAATAAATATATAACAACACATAACAAATCACCCTTAAATTAAATCCCATGAAAATGGGGAAACAGAACCTGAGAAATCATCAATTTCAAGTGTATTATAAACACCTATCAATTTAGTATCTTTATAAATTAATTCCCTTCCATGAATGGTAGTAATGGGGCCTTTCTGAAGGTATGGAATATGTTTTATAATATTATGAACAAATTCTTTACCTTCTATATGTTGACCACAAATATTTGAATCAGATATAGAATTAGTAAGTACACCAAAAAGTACCTGACCACAATGTAACCCAGTGTATTCAGATTTTTATTCAATAGAACCATATTATTTAAGAAGGTTAATCCTTATAATTAATCTCTTTACATTAATACACTCATAAAAATATACAGTATAATAATTCCCATATTTTATAGAAATAACCATAGACATGTATCCTTCCACTATCTATTCATTTAACATAATAGACTTAACATGTTCTAGTTTCCTAGATAGGTCTTCATAAACCTATTAATCCCATCTTGATAAAAAAATACCCTTTAATGGAACCAATTTTTCATACCAGATAGACAAAGAAGACAAAAAAATCAAGAGTTTAAAATTTTTCCGATTCGATCAACATTTTAGAATCATCTCCAACATAATCCAATCCCAGTTACAACCTTAGGAACTTGAATAAATTAATTTAATAATGAAAATGAAATAAAAACCATAACAATTTCAATTTCAATTGTAAACACATTATATACATTTTTAGATATCATATCTCAATGTTTCTGAAGTCATATCCCTCTCGATCATCAATATATACTTTAGATACTTTCTCGATTAATGATATTCAATCTTAAAGTTCTATTATGAAGAATCGATGGTTCTTTTTATGTTGATATAATCCTGGGACCATCATTTCATCAATATAGGTGGGACAACATGCATTGGGATCCCCTAAGCCTCCCCCACTATCTATAAAACTTGATAGGGAGGAGATAAATTCTCTAAAATTATTGAGAAAAATAATTCATGGTAATAGTGACTCCAAATTATATAATTAGTGTATTTAAATTTACAAAAATTTGACTTTTTCCTTTTATAAATTAATCGCATTAAATGAAACCACATTAACCATGTATCACATTGTTAATGTGTCATAAATTTCACATATATTTTATCAGTTACTCATAACATCTAAATTGTGTTGTCTGATAAAATATAGCCCATTAACATGGATCATTTCATATAAATATTTAACAAACTTATAATATAGTAGTTAGATAAATTTTAAATATATTATTAAAAATATTAATATTATTGAATTTATTTATTCCCACGATATCATTTAAAACTAGGCATTATCTAGACCCCTCTGTGTGGCCCAAAATATCCTGAAACTTTATTCAATAGAATTGAAAAAGCTTCTGAATACACTTTGTGTGTGACCCTATATGTACTTATCTCAATAGTAGTGTGTACTACTCATAGACCATTACTGTGGTATATTAATCCATGAAGACCCATATGGAGAGGAGGAATATTCATAATAACAAAAAAATCTATGAAAACACACTATTTAATGTAATCTATTTGTATCACGATATCTCATAAAGAAGGATGTACACATTTTTTAATCATCCTTTCTCTCTTTTTTTATACATACACTTATTGTATATAATTACCTTTAATCAAAATTTCCATGGATTTAGTAAAGGTACTACTATCATTCTCTATTGTCCCCATGATTTTTCTTCCTTTTGAAAGTGACAAATTCTATCTTGACTATTCAACCAATTTCATTCCACTAATGATTTACCCAACACAAGCTACCTCACCATGACATAAATACCAGGGTTTTTATATAGAATCAATAGAAGTGATATAATGATATATATTGGTAATTATAATAGGTCAAGAGACTAATAAACATTATCATATATAGGAATAACCAATGACACCTAGAACATATGGTGTTCCTATTGGTGGTCCAGTCCTTGCAATCTCCTCTACTAGAGAACATCAAGTGTAAACTACATAATAATTAGTATCAATTATAATGATCCCATAGCACCTAATAGTTAGAAAACATCCATGTATATTCAATATGATGTATCTAGAAAATATAAAATATGTTTAAGATTACTATCATAGTATATTGAGGTTCTCATTATAGTCAGAATCAATTATAACCTATTGATAAAGAAAATAATCTATGGATATTACCTGGTAAATGGTGTATGTATAAATATAAACTCTATTAAGTTATGAGTATATCACTCATAACTCACTATAAACATGATATGGTAATCAAAAAGTACATTTCAAGTTGGGTCTAGGGCACCCACTTTCACAACACTCCCACTTACACTAGATTCATCATAGTAATTATCCATGTTATCTCTCAGATTCCAATATCATTCTTAAAATGATTTATGAATTTATTTATTGTTCATTTCATGTTTTCTTCCATGGTTACTCTTCTATTTGTGTATTCACCTCCTTGAGAAATAATACTCAAGAGATGATATCCCTAAGTATATTTATTTTTTTGTATATCTAACCTTGAAATATTGTCTACTGATATTAAATTAAGCTTCACATTATTTATATTATGATAATAATTAAGTTACTAAGTGAAATTCCAAGAATGTAAACTGTTATTCGTGTTTTTTATACTTATTTATTTGTATCAGAATCCTCAATGTACTGCATATTTAATGATTTCTATACCACTGTCAAGAATGATATTCTCTAGATTGTTTCATTAGAAAAACTATGATATTAGATCATATTCATCTTGAGAAAGACTAGTCCCCCCCCCATTAAATCTAGTGTTCTATTCTCTAAAAGTACCAGGTACATATCCCTTGTACATTATCAAGTATATTTGGAATTTTTTGACTATGTACCATATAGTTATCCAAGATTTATATAATATTCTCTAACCATAAAGTATATATTGTATATATCATATCAAGTACATAACATGAAATTTGTGATAGGTTTATTTTTTTCACTAATGGAATTATACTTAACACTTTAATCTCCTCCTATATCACATATATGTCTTCTTGGATAGATTTATGTCATGTTACATTGTTAATAAGTCTCTCTAAAATTGTTCTAAGTTGTATTTTTCAATACCTTTTCAGTATATGTACTTTGACTTGGTCCAAGAAACCCTTAGATCTAACATTACAGAACATGTTCTGTAGAACTAGGTTGTTACTTAAATTCAATCATTAAAGAGTTACTTTCATTCTAGTCCTAATTAATTATAATAAAAAATAAATATTTTCTTTATATTATAAGAATATTTTACTTGGAAAACTATGGTTCTCCCACTGAACTAATATACACACTTATCATCCATTCATTCCAAATGAAATTTATATGATCATAATAATATCATAAATCTATAAATTTAACTCTAAAAAAATTATTTTTATTGGTATTTATTAGTCTAAACAATCCATTTTAGTTTCATAGTGTATACACCTTTCGAGAAAGGTGGTTGTAACATGTAATTCATAATATTTTGATCATAGAATGTTTCTATAATAAGTATAATTTTAATGGATTTAATAATTATTACTTGGTATAACCAATAGAACCATACTATTTCAATGTGTTCATGTCCCATTTATAGTATCTATTGAATACCCACCAATGACTTTACATCAATTAATGAAACTAAAAAAATGATTACTTGATTTTTGGTACATGGAATTCATCTTCTGAATTCATATAAACATATCAATAATAGCTGATTGGAATTTATTACTTCCTTATAGTATTCATTATTTTAAATGAATAATATTTGACCTTCTATAGTTAATATAAAACCATCAATATTGTTTTAAGCTTCATATGTAGTATGTGTCTCTATAAAATTCTTTTCCACAAGATCTTTCAAACCTTGCTTCTATTCCAACTACTTTTCCATATCTAGAATTGAATTAACCCAAGTAATTTGGCTCCCATTATATTTGATATAGATTTAATCACTTTTATAGAAATATATTCTATCTATTGAGTATTACTTTTATATATTATGTATTTATATAATATAATATATGAGATTTAGGATAATAATGGAGATTCAATTTTTAATTTAGTTCATGAAACTTTTCCCATTGACTTTACAAACACATTTAATCTAATGACATTTTACTCTAATATAATGTATTTATTTTCATACTATAGTTTATATGTTATCCATTTGTCATTATAATTGGCATCTATTTTTGGTTAAACCCCACTATTTTCGAAGCATTTCATGAAATATAATAGATAATTTTTCAATTTTTATAAGTACCATCATTGATTATTATTTTACTAAACCTACGACTTTTATGTGTATGATGGAATGTGCATTTAAAAATTTCCCCATTCTATATTTTTAATGATCAATGTATACATGTAATATCCCTCATCGATCATACTTCTAATAGCATCATATATTTTAAGTGAATAAGGAAGTGTGGGTATATAAATTACAACAGTCTAAATTATCAATGATCAAAAAATGCATGGTTAAGATATTCTTTGACACACAGGCTCAAAGAAACTCTTATCTTTTAACCATTAATTTTTATTAATTCACATTAACATTCCTTAACACCATTAAAGTATCTTATAATGTATAAAAATTTATCTATAACTTCTTCTTAGAATAGTTCACGCTCTATGGATATACTAATTTCAAAATATTTGTGGCTTATCCTTATTTATAAAGGAATATTTTTTCAAAACTAGATAAGTAAATATGTCAATAATAACTATGGTTTTTACCTCCAAAGAGTATTAATACCATATTGTACATATCCTTCAAAACTACTTTTAGTTTTACTAGACAAAGACTTATCTTTACATAACTAGGTATCTGAGTCTTTCATTTTATATTTCTTATGTATTTCCAATGATTCATGTATTACTGATGTATTTATTTTATATGAAATGCCATAAAAACTATTAATTAATAAATTTTCAAGTAGTATTAAATACAAAATTATAGTTTCAAAAGAATTGTTCATGCTGAAAAAATAATCATGTGCTTCTCTACACTATGTATCATACTTTCTCATACACTTGGTGAACACACCATGAATTATAGAAATGTTTCTTAAATTCATTGGTTCCCTTAGTTATAAAAAATATCAAAGGACATATTGTATCTAAAACCCAAGTAGTATAAAGGAATTATTACAATTAATTTTTAATATATATGAAGTAGAATCCATTGGTTGTTTCTTCTTCAATTCATTGTTGTTTCTCTTCTAGTGACTTATCTTGACACATGTGATGAAAATAACCTCACATTCAATGATCTCCATATTTATCTATGGATTCTTAGAAAGATTTTGTTTTGGAAGTGTACTCACTACTGACATTTTTATCTTATCTTTCTTATTGTTCACCTTAAAATTAAATCTTTAAATTTTCTTAAATTATAATATTCTTAGTGAATCATTCCCAATATATGTTGAAGTGGTTTCTATAAAATATATGTTTGAATTTTTTTTAAAAAAATATAAAAATTGTGTGGTGAGGATGAGAGAATAAAATGAAATTAAAGTTCATGATTTGACTTGAATCCCAACTCTTCCTATCATTAAATCTTCCGTATAATACTGAATAAATGAGGGCCAAAATGAGTTCCAAAAATCAATATCTATTTGATTGGTGTGATTATAATATCAATGGTTTCTCACTTCAATATCTCCTCATAAATGTCTCAGAGATGATACAATATGGTATAACCATCCATGTGCTCATGTTTGATTTGGAACTCATTATGCATTGATATTATCATTATAATATAAACATCATATTCATTATTAAATAGTCTCCTATATGAATATTTCTCATCATTGATTCCTGAGGAGGATAATCAAGTATAGAGGACCCCATTATGTATAATTTTTTATATATTTTTGTAATATGAAAAAACTCTTGTACCACTTATTTAAATTTTTTTCAGGTGAGGATAGGTTCCTTGTATAATATTGACCTCAGTTTATTTGTGGTACTACATTCCATTTTCTATAAAAATAAACAAATCATATTAGTAATTTTATTATGAATACCATTGATTAGACATTATAAATTTTAATATCTTCATTTTCTCTAACTATTTTATCTAAACTTAGAATCCCTTAAGTACAAGATTCTGAATACTTGGCCACATGAGTATTCTAGTAGAATAGATCCTTAAAACAACTCATTTTCATCTAAGAAGTGGTGATACCACTACTTAGAGATTCTTAATAGATAATTTTAGTTGGCCATCCCCATTAACTAGTGGATCATTGATCTATTCAGAAAAGTATCATATAATATAAAGGATTACCTTGAATCACTCAATTTTTGCCTCTAAAATTTAAACAAGCTATCTATGGGTACTTCCTTGATGCTAAATTTATTTAATTCATACCATCTCTCTTATAGTAACTCTCTGTAGTATGAGGATCCCCCAACTAGGGATTATGAGTACCTTGTAAAATCAGCTTTCTTTATATTTACGTGATGGATGGAATTAATGACCAAATATATAATTGATGGTTTTTAATTTTTCTCAGTCAATTTAATATATTTATATTTACAAAATATTGTTCAATGAAATATAAATCACATCTTTACAATTCAACAAAATTGACCAAAAATTCATCATACATGTTCATTTTATTTATACATTCCAGTTTATTATTCTATGTGATCACGTACATATACACATTCAAAAAATAAAAATAAACCATGCATAAATAAATAAAATAAATGATTGATCGTGAGTTTTTTTACTGGTATTCCATTGAAATTAAATGGATCAACCGTGACCCTTGGGGTAATTACCAGATTCATGTCTGACTCATGTCCTAACACCCACCCCCACTCAATGTATTTACATCTTGTCTAGAAATTTGATTCGCATCAGTATAGTCCACTTCTTTATTCACCATCATCATAATACATAAAGGATCATATACAGGTGAGGGGATCTCAGGAATGCATAATACATATTCAATATAGCTCTCTTGGAAACACATAACCTTTACATATAATGAATAATCTAGATGATGCACAAATCATCGAATTAAATAATTCGTTAATAAAAACATCGACCATATGAAATGATTAAACAATTAAATAAAATCCAAACATACACTGACCATTCACTGCTCATGATTAGTCAACATAAAAATGAAATATGTTATAAAATTAAATTTGTGATAAATTTAACTGAATTTAATTAAATATTAATAAAAGTAACTTAAAAAAATATTTAATTCACATAATATATGTCTCGAGATCCCAGTACTATTTTTAAAAATTTTGAAAATTTAAATTTTTTTTATATGTTTTAAATTTTCTTGAGTCTTGGGTGGATTGGAAACCCCATAAAGGGGTTTTAGGCCATCTCTTTTCCAGGATAGGGCCAAGTGGGTTGGCTAGGAACTAACCCAACTCAGCTCAAGTCAATTAGAAGCAGGTGCCCTGTGCATTGTGTGAGGATATAGGGAGGTGGAATGGGTGGTGGCCCACTATCATTCAAAATAAAGAAATATTATTTTTATAAAACCACACATACCTGGATAGAATGGGAAAATTTCTTCTATTGACCATTTAAATAGGATGAGAAAATTTTAAAGAGGGTTGCATAGCATCCCCCACTAATTTATCCCTTTTATGTTGTCTTAGAATGAGATTCCCCCATGCCCATTATTATGTGGTTTTTTTATCCATTCTAGGATATACTCTCCCCCCTCCCCTTCTATATATTATTTTTTTATTCTAAAAAATTCCAAAACCCCCATTAATAGGATTTTGATTTTTTATTTTATTATTATGAATTTTCAAAAAAAAATGAGTAATATTTCCCTGTTTATAAAAAAATATCCATCCACCAAAATTTTGGCCAGAGCTTTGGGATTACTATATAATACCTCCAATTAAATAAACCAGGATAAATTAAACACACACACACAAACCCACATATATGTTATTTAAATTTTAATCCCATAAGCACCCACTTCAATATGGTTTTGATCTTTTTATAGCCATATCTCGACCATCTAATGATAGATTGAATCATTGTCTATGGTGATGAGAATATAATGATAGCCTCTTATGATTTAATGAAAGATTAATTTTTATAGGATTAAACATATATTAACTCCCATTAATATTGATTTATGGTACTGGTCATGTAGTTGATGCTTGAAAAATTGGGAATTTAATCATTTTATCCTATTATCGACATCATAACAAAATCGTAAGAATAATTGTAGCCAAATTAAAACCTGAAGATCTCTCATAATTGAATTTAATAACAAAAATTAAAATTATATTGTACCTCTTATGATTTTCATTTTAAACATGTTACACTCAATATTAAATATTTTCTCTATAATGAAATGAATTAGGATCCCTCTAGATCATCCACACATGCTCTAAACACTTTTTTGATCATTGATCTTTGATCACCAGGTGATTTCATAGAGAATAAAAGTTTCATTAAAATTAATACTATTTTGGGACCATCGTTTCTTTTATCCAGGTGGGAGAACATGGATTGGGTTGCCCCAAACCTCCCTCTCTCCATAGAACTTGAGAGGGAGGAGATAAATTATCTTAAATTAATGATATTAATAATGAAAAGTAATAGTGAATCAAAATTACTTAAATAGGGGGTTTTCATTAAAAAAATAAACATATACCTTTTATAAAAGAAATATGTTAAATTAAACTACATTTACTTTTTATGAAATAGTTAACATATCATAAAAATCATTAATATTTTATCACTTATAATATCTAAAATGTGTTATTTCATAAAATATGGGCTATTAACTTGACTCATTTATCCCATAAAAAAATTTAATGAACCTCAAATATAATAAGTAAATAAATTCAATAGATATTATTACAAACCTAAAAAATATTGAATTTATTTATTTACATGTGATTGTTTAAACTTATACATTATCTATCCCCCATCATGGGTACAAAATATCCTAAAAATCTAATTCAATAGAATTTTGAAAGCTTATGAATCTGCTTTATGTGTTGTCATCTAGTTCCTTATCTCAATAGTAGTGAGTAATAATCATAAGATAGGTAAGGAGTTTAGAAACCCATCAATTCCCCTATGAAGATCGATAATATTCTTATAAATGAACACGTCATGTGAACACAAACTGTGCAATTGTTGATTCTCACCAAATGAGAATCAAAAAATATTCATGGGAATATATACCTAGATATGGGTATTATTTCATCCACAAAGAAAAGGAAGAAGAAGTTGGCCAAAATCACATGTATCATGTAAACCTCCAAGAGACACATGATCACATTTCATTATAAGGTCATGTGGACACTCTATGCGCAACATAGAACCTAATGAAAGATCTAATAGATCCCCTTTAGATGAGTCCTTCAACTATTGTGATTGCATCCATGATGCTCATTGGTCATGGATAGGTATATAGATAAGATTTCCAAGGTCATATGACTTTTCAATCATTGGATGACTAAGAAACCATGAAAAATCCTAGGAAAATATTGAGGAAAACGTCCAAAAGGTGGGTGACTCTTAAGGTTATAAAATTCATGTAAATCTCCCATGAAGTTCATGAGACACCATAATCACATGGTGACATGGCCACCTCACTACACAAGAGCCCACTAGCATGTCACCATCACGTAAGGGTCCTCTGACATTCCAACAATTCCAATGCTCCCTCTTTGGATCCAAATAAAAGCAGGAGGGGTTTTCCATGATAATACTCATGTGTCACCATAAGACCCTTTGTTGGTAACATGTTGTATCACTGATGGTGAGAGTGTTTGTCTTTGACAACACTCATGGAAGCTCAAAAAATCCCCATTCCCTTGTAAAATAAATAAGAAAATATAAATACAAAATATGGGATCCTATTACAATCATAAAATTCATTTAACATGCTTTTGCGCTCCACAATACTTCAAAAAAACATTTCTTCATGACAACCTAATCATTTGAAGGCCCCCTGGAAAGCCATTTTTGTCTCATGGAAGAACCCAGACATGTCTTTTTGATGATTTGAAATATTTTCAATAGGCATATTGATATCACAATGACCCTTTTAAATTTATTCCTTACAATGTTAAAGTCCCTTAGCATTCCCATATGATTAGGAATTACCCAAGTAATTGGCTAAAATCCAATAAATGGGAAATTAAAGGGATGGTCTCACAGTTGTTGAAAATCATGTGAGGCCCTCGAAATGGCCTTCAATAGGTTCTCATAAAACACATGACATCAAAGACCTACAATGACACCAACCTAGATTTTCACTATACACATCATGAAAAGCAGTGAAAATTAGGTGTGGTGAGGCCTATACATCCCCCACCCCAGCATGAAAAAATGAATCTTTGTATCCTTATATAGGCACACCTGAGAACCAGAGTAGATTTATCAGAGTAGCTGATCTCAATATTGGAAGGGTTTTCCCTAAGGTAAATTCTATTGAAAAACCTAAGTGATCATGCAACATGAATAGGCACTTCACATGATCACTCATAGATCATGAAAATGAATTCTGATGGGTTATGTGAAGGACATATTGTATAGCTTCCGAATCATGTGAGACTTAAACAAGATAACAATAAACAAATCTAAGGCATGTGTGATAAAAGGATGGAACCAGGAATAAAATTATGGTAGACTTAAATGAAAAACGAATATTTTGATCCTCATGTGTTTTGCATGAACCACCTATGTCATGTGACAATACCAGGACATGTTGCGCAGATCACATGACACTCCTTTGGTATACTATTTGAATTATGGTATGTCCATTAGACATGTTAGAGAAAGTCACATTGCACCCCTAGGAATTCCACTGGAGTCTTGAAAAACCCTCATGGATCACCAATCATGATCATACAATATTATTTAGGTTTTTCCACCAAATAATACAGAGGCACCAGTACATGTATATTGAGTCTTTTGATGGCACAAGGGAATGAAAACTAACACTCACGGCATCCTCTAGAAAATCTATCCAGATCTTATAACGTCCTCTGTACATGTCATCTAAATTTTTTAACGACACCCAAACAAGTCAGGTAGGACATGCAGTACCCTTCATACATGTCACACTGACTCTCGCAACACCATCCAAGTGTGACATACATATTTCATGATGAAACATGGTCAATTAATATGTATCATCCGACTCCATCCAATCGTGTCAAAAAAGATCATGCAATATTCTCCAGGATCATCTAGAGAAGTCTTGAGATTTCCTCTAGACAAGTCATCCTTAGTCATGCTACAAACTTATGGAATTCCAAAAGATTATACGATGTCCCTCAGACAAGTCAACTAGATCATTTGATTTTCTTTGGACATATCAGGAAGATATCCTATAACATGTCAAGAAGATAATCAATACATATTAGTTAGAAAATCAACACATGCCTCAAAGAAAAGTAGGCCCAGTCATGTTGGAATCCTAGGACTTGACAGCCTCATCCAGTCTTCATTATAGGGAAACCTAAGTTTTAAAGCCTCGGTTTAGGTGAACTACAACTACTCTAATTCCTTATATAACCAAGATATGTGGGATGCCTTTCTAAAGTCTCAAGATCCATAATTAACACCCAAAGGGTAGTCCCAAAACATAAGTCCCACATCTAAATGTAGTGATAATATCCATTTTCCATTCCTTCTGTCCCACAATGAGAAGATATCATGTGGGCATAGAAATATACAATGATCATATCATTAATGTATGAAAAATTTAGTGTGTAAGACCTCATCAGCGGAATAATATGATATGTCCACTACATCAATACAAGGGAAACCTTAGTGTGTAATCCATGATTGATTGAACAATGATAACTCTAATTCCTACAATAACCAGGATATGTAGGTTGCCTTTCTAAGGTATGATCCAAATGGTCATCCACTTTAGTGTAAATCCCATAATGTCTCCAAAATTTCAACCATTAAGACCCAATCATTCCCATGGGTTCATTATTCTACCTCTTTCATCAATGGGTTGGGAAGTGAATTGAAATACAATGAATCAGATTCCTACTATAACCAGGATATATAGGATGCCTTCCTAAGGACATAGATCCATATTAAACCTCTAAAGGGTTGTTCTAATGCATAATCCATGCATCCATATACAGTGAGATTGACTAATTTCTAACCCTTATTTCTCACATTGAGAATGGATCACACGGGCTTAGGGAGTTGAAATAGTCATATCATTCACATCATGAATCTCCACCAGTCAATGAAACACCAGTGTGTAAGCCCTAATGAGTGGAATGATATGACTCTCTCTATACAAGTACAACAAACTTGGGGTTGGTTCAAATGGTGTGATATAACTATGATAAATCTAATTTCTACCATAACTAGGATGCATAAGACATGTCCTCAAGACTCGATCTCAAATACCTAGTTCATAAGTGCCTGCACAAATTTTATTTTCTCATAACATTAAATTGAATGGGTTCAGAAAACTATGTGGTATTTGATTACTACTATAAAATATATATATAGGATTCATCAAAGAGGATCAACCACATCCTAGAAATATTAAATTCCTCCCTGTGTTGAGAAAATTTTGAAGTGCCTGACCATACATCTCCAAAATATAATCATCCACCCATCAGGGTAAATGGATTAATAACCTTAGATACATATGGATGGATTCACTAAAATATTACCCTTCATGTTTAATAGATATTTAACCTATCATCATTTTGAGGGATAAATTAATTTTGTATATAGATTAGAGAAGGGATTAGCCTATGGTCATTTTTTTGTGAGAAACTAATTCCATATCTGAAATGGAGAGATGATATACCTATGTTCATTTTCTAGGAGTAACTGATTCGATATCTAGAATACAAAAAAGGATTAACCTAGGGTCAATTTTTTAGGGTAATTGATCCTATATCAAGAATAGGAAGAGATTCATGAACATATCATATATCTATAAGAGAGTTATGGAGTTGGAAATAATTCCCCCCAAAATGGTGTGATGGGATCAACCTCTCATCCTCTAGACCAATGTGATTTCCTAAGCTCCATTATTTTTTAAACCCCAATTAACCACCTCCCTTTGGAAAGCAGGTCTATACCTAGTTATGGATGTGGGAGTCATTGGGAGTTTCCATGAATAACAATAATAGTGACCCAATGTGAATTATTGTGCAAGAAATTGATCCCCCTACAAATTTCCATCAGGTCAAGCCAAATTCATTTTCCATTGATTATTTTCTATAGAAAAAAAAATTGTGAAACCAATGTGAAGCTCTCAAATATAAGGATGATCGATTAATCATACATCGGTCCAATTTTTATTGTATAATCTATGAAAACAAAAATGGTGAACCCTATATGAATCGATTAAATAGTAGTATGATCGGTTAATCATACAGTGAGCCATTTTTTCTTTCCTAATCTACAAAAAAATGGTGAACCCAAAATGAATCGCTCAAATATCAGGATGATCGATTAATCATACATTGGGCCATTGTTCCTTCCATAATCTATAAAAACAAAAATAGTGAACCTAACATGAAGCTTTAAAATATAAAAATGATTGATTAACCATACGTTGGTCCATTTTTTATTCCATAATATATGAGAAAAATGTTGAACCTAACATGAATCTCTCAAATAGTTGGATAATCAGTTAATCAAATGTCAGTCTATTTTTTATTGAATAATCTATGCAAACAAAAATGGTGAACCTAATGTGAATCTCTCAAATAACATAATGATCAGTTGAACATGAATTGGGTTATTATTTTTTCATAATCTAGGCAAGAAATGGAAAACTTTACATGAATTTTATGACTAATCCTCTATATTTAGGGTTCTTATAAAATAATTCCACCCTCACGTTGAAAATTCCACATAAGTAGAAATAATGTATCAGGAATAAAAGGAAACTTTTGTTACCCATGAATATATAATTGATCACATATCATGCTTATGATGATGAACTAATCGATGACCTTTTTCCTTTTTTTCTTCATGACTGCAGATCCTATTCTTGAAAACAACACCCTAATCTAACATGTCTTCATCTAGAGATCATTCTGGAAAATCTGCTGGAAGTAAAACACCTATAGGCCTCAGAATTAACTTTCCCACCCAACATATTTAGTGTAGGGTGGAAAATTCAATGGTCTGGGAGTTCCATAGATATGGTAAAATCATGATACTTGAGGCTGCTCGTAAGGTTCTATATGAACTAAAACTGATGATTTTGCCTCATCAAAGAAAATTTACTGTAAAGATAGTAGCACTCATCACCACATCCAACTGATTTGGGAACTTATCCCTAGATCATGATAATCACCACCTTCAATATAATGATTAATGTGGACAAGGGAGTCAAATACGGATCCCTCCTGGTTTAGGGGGCACTGAGGAGGGATCCTATCAACCATCGTCACTAGTGTTATCCCACCGGCACCCATTAGTCATCTACTGATGGTACCACCTGATACACTGACAACTCTGAAACCCATTCATAGGAAAAAGGAAGACACATTGGGTGTGGAAGGATCTGGATAACAAGGTATGGGCTCATATACCCACTTCTACTGATGAAGACCGCTGGCATATTCTGATGGTATCTAGTAAAGAGTCATATTCCTGCTCACTGGAACAAGTTTTCAGGAATATTCCTACAGCAGGAATGGTAAGGTTCATATCCCTACCCCCATTCATGAAGTCCATCAGCATATTCAAGAGGAATAAGGAGGAAAAAGTTGGGATCATATACCCACTTCAATTGAAGCTATCTTCTAATATATAGTGGTGATAGAAAATCTTTCGTATTATGTCCCTGCACACACTTTTCTAAAATGATATTAAATCTTATCAACATCTGAATAACTCCTCTAACATATTCCATCACAGGTAAAAATATTAAGATAGGATCATATTCCTATCCCTAAATCTAGGGAAGCCCAACACTCTGATCATTATGAACAAGTGGTTTCTATGGAGAAATTGCACATTCTTTCTCCCATTTAAGAGTATTGTTGGTATATTATGATAAAAGATAAGGCACCAGACCGAGCTCATATTCCATTTCCAACCAGGTCTCACTAGGTTAGAGAAGAACATGCCTTGGGATAGGGGAACATTCATGTCAAAAAAATTCTAGAGACATATTTCAAAGTCCCATAATTAGTCTCATATCCCCATTCTAGTTGGGGAAAACCAAGTGAGAGCAGTATATGCCTCAAGATAGGCTCATATTCCTATCAAATAAGACCAATGAAATATTCTAAAGGCCCGGAATTTGAATCATATCCTCATTCTAGCTGGTTCTCACTATATGATAATATATCATGCCTCCAAATAGGCTTATATTATAGTCATTGAATCTACCTAACATATTTCATAAGATCATGGAATCCATACACATATTACAACTTCCTCTAATGACTGACTGCACTAGCATCCTTTTATGGAAATACAGAAGGTTTCTCATATACCTTCTCCCACTCTGGAGTTTCTTAAGCATTTTCTAGTGGGAAATGCATATTCATACTAACATCATGTGTAATTCCAATAGGGTCTCACTAAGTGAGGGTGGTGAATTCCCTAAGATAAACTCATATTCCTATCACAAAATACATGAGACATATTCCAAAGGCTCAAAATTGGGAGCATACCCTCATTCTAACTAAAGATCACAAATTGATAATGGAACATTCCCTAGGACATGATCATATTCCTATAAATAATTATGAAGCTCATTGGAATATTATAGAAGCTTCTTAGTAGTGAAATCATACTACCGTGACACCAAATGGTTATAAACTAGGTCTAGAAACCATTATAAAATAATCTCATATCCCTGAACAATTCCAGGTCATCATATTCTATCCATGACATAGAATAAGACTCATATTCTTAATATTCTCAATGCCAGTTTCCTTGAAGTTGTTCAAGACACATTCTCAACACCCTAAAGAATTTTCAACTATTAAACTAAAGCAGAAGATGATAATTACCATGATAGTCCCCCTTATTTTAGTGTAGATATGGCTCACTGGGACTCTACTCCTAACATATGTCATGGTCAACCTCCCCATAGTGATATCTACCATAAAAAAAATAAATACTCCTCTTACCCAGAAACCTAAGTATAGAGAGGTGTTCAAAATTCAGACACATTTTTATAGAGAGGTTACCAAAACATAGGGGTCATCCATATATATTTCTCTATCAACTACCAGTAGAACTCCACTCCAGTCAGCAGGAAACCCCAAGAAGTTTCCTTTATGGTATGATTGTATGGAGGCATGTATGTCTATTGGAGAGGAAGCAGACATCAATATTTGGAGATATTTATCTAGAAACAACCACCCCACCATATTCTGGGTTCTTTATACTTATGACTATGAGATCCCATACGAGCTAGAGAAAGAGCGCATGCATTATCTACACCAAAATATGTGTCTATTCATTAGTGACCAAAGACTAGGAACCTCTTTTATCTTGGATATTAGGGCCACCATCACACCATCAAGATATCTATTTTCAGTTAGACCTGATTTTTATCTTCATAGCCTAGGATCCAAAACTAAAGAAGCATAGTGTAAATCTGCAACATGATTGTTGTCATAGCATCACAACTCTTTGGTAGATGATCTCTAAATAAATTTTATCCATATACATTTAAATATGTGGAAGGTATAAATAATTAAATTTTTCCACACCCATGAAATAGAATAACCCTTCAAATATGACATATTATAATGTTATAGCCTCTAGAGAAATCAGGGGACCAGGTAACGATCGGTCCTATTGGTTACTACAATAGAATTCCCTAACTTCAATGATGCCAAAACATCATGAGAAAGGGGATAGGATAGCTAAAAAATGTATTTTAATGGGTCCCCTTGATGCAACAAAAAATAATTTTAGACACAAAATCAGTGGTTTCAATCAACCCAATGATATCCTCTATAAACTAACTCCTAACATGGGATACCATGTAACCTAGATTCTACACGAGCATAAATGTGACACATCAAACAATTCATAGTAACAACAGTTTTAATAGTCGTCCAAGAGTTAATCTATCCCACCAGGATGTAGGAATATCCACAAATACCTCCAACCCTCATATCTTTAATTCTCAAGAGGATTTAGGACATATCAATATCAGTTCCAAAAAAACCCTATCCCACTAGGCTGGGGAAATTTATATCTCAATTGCCATCACCATATTCATCATCCTCTAAGAGTGTCTTGGAAAAATCAATTAGAGTTCCAGATCAATCCCATCCAACTAGGGTAGGGGCATTTATATCTTAATTTCCATTCTAGGTATCATAAAATACCCAACTGGAATCATTTGATTCCCAATAATAGGATCAATATAGGCCAATTGTGCCCCCATAATAATCCCCAACCTATTGGGATGGGGTAATTTTCATCATCATCATCACTATAGAGGGAACCATTCTTCATCAGGTTGGAAAGTAAATATTGATGGATAGTATCCCATATGTTCCTCCCTCCATAAGAAAAACCTTTGTTATTCCGGTCTCATTCAGTAGCCACGAACAAAAACTCCCTAAATTTCATTAGTCATAGGTTGAGATGATAGGAGCATATGGTGAAATTAATCAAACCCCACTGGGTTGGAAAGATAAAAAAGGGCCATTATGGCCAAGGGTTCAATGAAAACCCCTAATATAGGCAGTGTAGAATCATTCTATTACATTAAAGGTAATGGGACAATCATCATTTCCAGATATACATATGTAAATGTCATTATTTTCAACACAATATATAATTTTGGATCAATAAATAGATATAGAGGTTTGAAAAATGGAAAACTTATCCTGAGAGGAGGGAAATCTGAATTCACCAATTGAGGCCACATGCACCCAGAATCGGAGAAGGCTTTGAAACTTAGCACCTATGAATATTGAGTTTCCACCTCTATGGTGGAACAATACCAAGGATAAAGGGAAATGTTTAACCATATCCCAATAACCACCTCAAATATTAAAGGTTCCTTCCATGGGGAAACAGTTGTCAAAATATAATAATGATATACGAACTATCAAACAACACAATGTGGTACTACTTTTGGGAAATATTCCTATTGGGTATTGTCTTCTAGCCAAGATGAATATTCTTCCTCCTAGTGATTATCTACCATCAATAATGGAATCTGATCCTCAAACTGTATTTAGATCTAGACATTTAGTATACATAATTGAGGAAGTTGAAAGTGATCATGACTTTACTCTTTTATAGTGATAGACTCTCCCCCGCTATGTTAATCACTTGGTATATGCATGGGTCGATAATCAGCTAGTGACAAAAATGAGACCACTTTAGCAATCCTCACTCGCTCCCTATGGATAGGAGGTGTATCAAACAATAGTACCTTCATAACTACCTAATTCCATCGAGTCCCTAACTACATGAATGGAATCCATGAAGGGGAAACACACACCTTTGAAGACTATGAAAAATCCATATGTTGAATGGGTGGATGACACTTTTCCTCTCCCAATTATTTAAATCCCACCTTATCCACCATTGATGGCATGGGAGACCCTGAAAAACATCTCACACACTTTGTATCCCAGTGTGGGCTAATGATTGGACCTTGATATTAATAGTAGGCAACAAAGTTAAGATGTTTTGTACAAACTCTATTAGGGATAGCCTTTGTTTGGTATAGTATCCTACTGAAAGGATTCATTGCAGGATGGGAAGACCTTTTTCATCAATTCCTTTACAAGTTCATATACATGTTGAGTAAAATGATAGTCATTAACCTGAAAACTATAATCAATGAGAAAATGAGAGGGTGTATGACTTCTTATCCAGATGGAAAGATCTATCCTATTCACTCAATATCCCTCTCTCAAAGGAAAATTTTATGGAACTCTATGCTAAAAATATTAAGGATGGGCTATAGACACTTATAATATCAATGATGTATCTAGGGGTTCCATGAGTTCATATAAATGACCCAATGTTTGGAAGACACTATTCATCAAACCTAAGAAAAATCTTGGACCATGCATTCAACATAGTGGAAAAGGCTCAGTAAGTAAGAAATTATTATTGTTACCCTAAAACCAATAGCATTTCCCATTCAAGAACTAAGCAGTTACCAAACCACACAACACTTCCCATTCAAGAACTAAGCAGTCAGAAGAAATGTTTTATTGGAAGAATGTTCTGGCTAGGCATGAATAGAAGTTCAACAACTGGATGACTCAGAAAGTAGTTAACTGGTCTCATTCCACCTTATGGTCATGTCTCTATAGACCCACTATAGCTCTTCCACCTTAGTAAGTTACATGAGACATGTCTCCCAAAGGTGGACATGATAATTAGACACAGAATGAAATAGAAGATGAAGATTCATATTTTTCTCCAACATAAGCATTGATTATTTTATATTTCATCTCTACAACATTCGATGCATGGAAATTTCCCTGCCAAATGAAACACATATTAGAAGATGATGTCATATTTGGTTCTTTCAATTTATACACTTTCTATAACCCTTCTCTAATTATGAATATGTCTCCAAGTGTGGGTTCCCTACACCAAACCTAGAGACATGAGGCCACATAATCAAGAAATAATGATATAGGGGATAGCATGGGTTTAGGGAAACCAAATATTTTAATCATGTCCCCATAGAGGACATATATGAATCTAAGAGTAATAGGAAAGCACTACAGAAATCCCAAAAGGTGCATGGAAGTTTCCCAAAACACTTCTGCAGTCATCCGCACCCATTCATCTTATGTGACCTCCAATAGGGGTGTGATTATCTAATCATCCTATATAATAGGTAAGGCCAACATGACCCACGCCATAAGAATCAGATGCTCCCATAACCTCTTCACAATAACCAGAAACATATACCTCAAATTACTTTGTTTTTGAGCTACATATTATAGAGAAACCCAACCCAGGAATCATTGACCACTGGTAAAGATTACTAAATTATAAAATAGCTATAGATTTTCCCATCCAATATATCAATCCTATATGCACTCCATATTTCAAAATAATATAGGTAGGCACTCATTGAAGCCATCTAGAGACCATAGGAGTTCAAAAAAGAAGTATATGTAGATGAATTCTCTCGAGTGGGGTCCATTCCAGCATAATTCCATGTTTCCATCTCTTTCGTAGATCATGATTAGGAATAGATCAGATAGGGACACATTATACCCCTATATATTTTAAGTAGACCTGATAATGTCGACATTGGAAGGGATCTTATTGAAAATGGTTCAAGGATCAATATAATTCCAATTCAAACCCTTAGATATTTGTGATATTCTGATGGGTATTTATCCCCCACAAATATGGACATTAAAGGTTATGATATGAATTAGAAATGTCTCTGAGGAAAATAACTCTCAAAGATCACTTTGGGGATCTCACATATAACAATGATTTTATGGTCATTCAGAAAGACACTGCATACAATGTCATGATCAGAAGGCCCTAGAACTATATCCACATGGTGGATCCTTCAACATTCCATTAGTGTTTGCAATACCCCATGGATGGAAATTTTTTCATAATATATGGTGATAATGAACCCTTCAATACTTTTGAATCCACATATGATGAAGCAAGTTTCTACAAAAGGGAAGGAAAATAACCAATGATTAATGATGATATACAGGTTGCAGACCTCAACATCTTGGGGACTACCCATAAAAACCCTATAGTATGCTTGAAAGTGATTATGTACTCCCCATAAATATAGTTGAGGTAATAAACCTGATCCTAGATTTCCAAGCCCCTTCTATCCTAATTGATAGTGTAAAATATAATCAACTTTAGAATCTCTTTACAATGAATCTAGAAATAGGGGATGATAGTGTAATTTCTCATGGCCTCTCTCACAAAAATTATGATAGATACTCCCTCAGATTAATGAATTCATATGAAAATGCCTCCATATACTCAGAGTGGGATGAAAAGTAGAATGACCTTTGAAACTCCCCTCCTGCATTCAAGGAAGGCATCTCCACCACCATTTTTGAGACTAGGCAGATAAATATTGTAATGGAAGAATACCCATGACATACAATGATTATTCCCACCACACCTCTTTAGTAAAAAGATATTTACATCACACTTATAAATAACCATCAATATTTTTTCACTTGGAACTATATAGAAATGCCCAGACAGAATCCAGATGTGGCTACACACTATCTCATCCTACCCGATGACCATAGAGGATTCATACTGGAAGCCAAGAGGATGAACCCCTCCCATTCGACCAATGTAGAGGTATACATTGAAAAATTTATCATATTTATCATTGTTTAAGAAGTGAAATACCCAAGATTCCTTTCCAATATCATCCCCTTTAAGAAATAATTGAATAGATTAGGGTCTGCATTGATTTAAGAGACCTCAATCGACATTTTCCTAATGATGAATTCCCATTACCTATCACATAACTCTTGATCGATGTAATTGTTGGATTTCAAGAAATTTCCTTAATGGATGGGTATTCAAGGTACAATCAGATAAAGATGGACCCTAAATATGAAGAATTCACTTCCTTCAGAGCACCTCATGGGATATTTTTCTATTAGTTCATGACCTTTGTCTTAAAGAATTATATCTCTATATATCAATGTGTCATGAATCATATATTTAAAAACATCATAGGAATAATATCCAAATTTTATTTCAATTACATAGTGGTGAAATCCTGATAGTGGTGTGATCACTTCATGAATCATTAAATATTTTTTGAAAAGCTATTCTATCACAGCCTAAAGATGAATCTGCTGAAATTATCCTTAGATCTTGCATATGGTAAGTTCCTTATATTTGTGGTACACCACCATTGTATCAAGGTTGACCAAAAAAGATAAGTTCTATTATAAAAATTTCACCACTAGAAATCTCATAGAACTGGGGGCACCATGGGAACCTCACCTACATTCAGTGTTTTATAGCCACCCTGGATGGAAAAGATATCCCATTCACTAGGATAATGAATAAGTGAATCACCTATCAGTGGTATGATGATTACTAATAATAAATCGAGAGTCTCAAGTAGCACCTATTACACCCACTATTCCTGATGTTGCGAGTGATAGGGAGACCACTCATCTTATATGTGGACACCATGGAATTCTCATTGGGTTCACTCCTCACACTAAAGAATGATGCAGGGAGTGATAAAATATCTATTACCTCAGTTAGAAAATTCTAGGTACTGAAACCCATTACTCTGATGATGAGAATAAATTCCTCACACTCATCTTTACATGGTAGAATCTGAGGTATTAAATGATGCTCCATGAAGTCCACCTTGTCTCCCGTATTGATCTTCTCAAGTAAACCCATTACCATTCCATTTTGAGTGTGCATTTTTTCTGATGGTCAGTCATTCTTCAACAATATTACATTTAGTTCATGTCATATATGTCAATGAAAGGATAGTCCCTAGATGATTTCCCCGTGGATAATCCCACTCCAAAAACCACACTAGTAGACACCAAAATTCTAGATGAATAGAATTTATATGCCCATGAAACTCCATAGACATGGGAGATTTATTTTGATGGTGCCTCCTAGAATCCTATCAGAAATATATTGGAAAACCTAAGACTCGATAAGGTCTTATTAGGGATTTTATTTGTTTCTTCATACAAAGAAATTTTTCCCTATACTTTCTCGACATCCTAATGCTGCACAAATAAAAAGAAATAATACAAGGCCCTCATAGATGGCTTGGAATTGACCCAATAGCTATAGATAACCTACTTGAATATCAAAGGTGATTCAGAGCTAGTGATAAATAAGATCAGTGAAAAATATTCAATCCAAAAGTAAGAACTTGAACCTCTCACTAGCCATGTAAGGGGACTAATTAAATGGTTCCATTTTGATCACACATCACATAATGTTCCCTGATCACAAAATTCTTGTACCGATGAATTATATAATGCATCCACCATCCTGGATGACCCTGATCAGGAGGAAGAAATCTTCTATATCATGTACAGAAGAATGATCGCTTTAATCATCATCTTTATATATGTAATAAATTAGTCAGGTAAACACTACCTCAGAGCATAATGAACCAGTATCAACCTCTAGATGGATATATCCCATAATTGGTTATCTCCCAAATGGTACTCTCCCGAAAAACTAAGTAGGGAATGAATAGATTCGATAGTGAGAAATAAACTTTACCCTGCGGGATGGTCCAAATGAGAAAAAACCCTACAAGAGAGGCTTCGATGGAATCCTCCTCATATGAATATCAAAAATAGATATTCACACCATTATGGAGGAAGTCCATGTAGGTTCCTACAATGCTCATTAGTCTGGGACCCAACTCTCCAACCAAATCAGGAGGTTGGGTTATTATAAGAAAACCATGATACAAGACTATGTGGAATTCATGAGTAAATGTCCTGCATGCTATATCCATGAAAAATTCATCCATCAAACCCTATAATTTCTACATATAGCTAAATATTTTCATCAATTCACCATATGGGGAATGAATATTGTGGGTCCATATCCCTCAACAACAACTAAGTAGTTCAAGTAATAAATTATTGATATAAACTTATTCTTAAAATGGGCTAAGGAAATATCCCTCATGTAATTCAGGATGATGAATATCATCAAATTCATAAATTCACATATCATTATTAGGTTCAAGGTACCTCACACAATATTGATGGAAATCATAACCAGCTTCTATTTAATGGAGTTGAAAAAATTGTACCAGGAATACAACATCAAGACCAATCACTTGTCACGCATTCATGAAGTGGAAATTTATAGATAGAATCATTCAATAAGACTATAAAATATACTCTAGAAGATTTTGGATAAAGATAATAATTTCTATATGGAAAAGATCTTCTTTGCTTTATGGTACTACTGTACCACTACATGTACTACTACATATGCAACATTGTATTCAATGATGTGCAAGAGTGATATAGTGATACCCATATAATTCCATCTTCTTTATATTTGAATATCCATTTTTTAACAACTCTTATATGATGATAAATAAGAAGAAGAAAAAACCACACGAGCTGGAGAGGCTCGATGATAATAGGTTTCATACATTGCACAACCTTTAAGTCCATCAGAACAAGATCGCATAGGCCTTTAATAAAAAGGTTTGACTCTATTCATTCCTCTAAGGAGAACTGGGGTTGGACCTTATAACCTCAATGATACCATGGAAGAATCCTCTGAATATGGAACCCAAATGGGAAGGACTATATATCATACATAAGGTCTATCAAAATGAGTCCACTTATTAGACACAATGGATGTGGAATGTCTCACACCTTCCCATCAATGCGAGGTTTCTCAAGAAATAATTTTCATAGTTATCATCAAGTAAATCTCAATTTGGTTTCATGATGTTAAAATGAGAAAATACATCCTAGTTTTATGACATTAAACTATGATAATTCTTCCTAAACACATGACTTTAAACTATATGGAGAGTTTCCTCACCACATGATGTTAAACTGAAAAAATCCCCCAATAGTTCATCCTCATTTATGTCAGGTGACCCTCATCCTAGAAGAAAGACATTAAAATTTCATAGCTTCTCATGTCCTTACAACATAATGGTAAACTGTATGGAAGAATTCCTCACTGCATAAAATTAAACTACACAAATCCCTATAGTGTTACTTTCCTTTCACATTAGGTGATCCACATCCTTACTGCAAGACATTAAAGTACACAACTCATTCCCTTGTTAATTGAAATTAAAATGCACAGGTTTTTAGAACTACATACAACTTGATTATCGTATTGATATGATATGTATGAATTCCTTGAACCGATATCTTGTTCTAGCCATCACATGATGAAAAATTCCCCTATCACATTCATAATCACCTTTTCATAATGAGAGGAACCCTTCCCATTCCTTATTTCTCGCAATGATAATAGATCATGTGATCTTATAATTTTTATCAAGGGCTTCTCCCCACAGACAAGGAATATAAGATCACGATAGGGTTATCATGATATTGAATTAAAGACCTTTAAAGGTATACCATGAGTCTTATCCACATGAAATTAATCTTCATGGTTAATGTCTCTTTCATGACATAAAACTGCATATTCCCATGGGCCTCACCCGAGAGGACCACTATTGTAGGTTTTGTCCTCCTGCCACATATTTGTTTAAGAAATACATGTGACTTGATTCTTATCCTCATATGATATGTAGTGACGCCCAAATCTCCTTCCCCTAGTCCATTAACAAAAAATAAACATGAAAGTGACCCCTTATAATGTACGGTTCAGACTTGTGTAGGGATATTTCTTTCAAGAACTACATGTGTCTTGATTCATTTCATAATAGGATGTGTTTTGACACCTAGATATAATGTATCAAGTCCGGCCACAATATTACCTTTTCACATTAGGGATCCCACGTTCTTACCACATGATGTTAAATTTAACATCTTGTTAAGAACTAAATTTTTATTTATTTCTATCATCACATGATATGCAGTGACACCTGGATATCCCATCTTGGGCCCATCCAAAAAAATCAATAGGAAAAATTCCCCCATTTGCGTATGGGTTATAACTGCGTAGATCATTTCCCATTAAAGAACTATGTGTGACTTTATTACTATCATCATGGGATATGTAGATAAACTTGGATCTACAATCTCAGTTTCTGCTAAAAACAACCAATGAATGAAAATGAACCCCAAACTACATAAGGGTTATGTCATACATGCTCATTTTCATATGTACGAGTCACATCTGCACATGAGTTTATTATGAATGTAATATAACTTTAATAATTTCTCATAAAGGTTCAAAAATCATTACTGCATGAATTTAAACATAAATAAAACAAATATGTCCTTATCACATGATGTTAAACTTCTAGGAGAACATCCTTGTCGAGTGGCATTAAAAATGAATGGAAAATATGTCCCAACTACATGAAGTTAAAATATGCAAAACATCACCCACTATCATCCATTATCTAAGGACCAAAAGATCCTTACCTTTATAAACTATAGTACATGTTGGTTTCTTCATCTTTTAGGTTCCTTAACCCATATATTACACTTATTTTCTCAAGCACCTCAAGTTACTGGAAACATTCCATGGACCTTGGGAAAAGATACCCAGCTTCAAGGGATCCTTTGTTTGACTATACATGTATTCCTATGGCACCTGAATTTGTGCCTATGGTCATCAAAAAAATGTGAAACTATACAAAATGGATTTCTTATCCTAGTGATCTTGATGTCACCATGGAAGAACTCAGCACCTTAGAGTTTTCTGGTTCATTCCTGGTATGATTGTACCATATCATTTCTCATGACCTGAGAACATCAATCCATGATTTGAAAAAAAAATCATTCCTACTCAGAAATATTTTGGAGTGCTCTTGACCCTGGTTGTCCTAATTAGGATCTTGTGTAACACCCCCTCATATTTGGTTTATGTTCATCATGGATTTAAATTATCTACACCTTGGTCAAATATGTACGACCTTAAACTCTAGCTTTTGATGGTCAAAATCACAAGACCCTAAACTACTAGAAAAAGAGACACAAATATGTTCAGGTTGAAAACCTACAATGGGAAGCCTTAGAAAAATGAAAGTCTTAACTCACTAAAATCTTCATCTCCAAAGTTTATGAAAAAAATTGAGTGCAAATAGATAAGACATAAAGATCATAGGGTATAATTTTTTACTCTAATAAAAGATGAAGATATGCTCGATGGATCCCCTAGTTTAGAAAAAAGTTAGTGTAATTATTTTTCACATCTCTTCATTGAGATAATATATTCACTAGGTCATGACACAACTTTTAGGATGCACAAACCCTTTCGTATATTACACTTTCCAAAAATCACACATCATGATTTGAGTGCCTTAGATCATGGTAAACCTTTCATGGCCCTTGTAAAAAGATACATGGCTTCATGGGACCCATTGTTTGACTATAAATGTATCCCTATTGATCCTATATATGTGACTATGTTTGTTAAACATATACGTCACTCTATAAAAAAGGTATTTCTAGTCCTTTTCTTTCCTGATGTCACCATGGAAGAACTCAATAACTCAAATTATTCTAATCCATTCCCAATATGATTTTCACATATCATATTCCCGACCCGATCACTTTAGAATATGATTTATAGTCCTCATACCAGACTATCAAAGAATATTTGAATTCCTGGAAGTTGTGTCACCATTTTTATACCCTTTCTCAAAGAAGGGATGTGACAAACCATTCAAGATCCTTTTGAAGGCCCACACCTCATGATTCAAAACCAGAGGGTGCAGTTCTTAGTCTTTATAATTAAATAGGTGAACTATCCTAGGGTATCATATCCCCTCCTAGATAGCCTTTCATTGTATACTCAACCTCGTTATTGGGATTTCTGAGTCTTCATAAATATTTTATGGCCCTCAAAAAGAAGTGAAGGTTATCTATAATTTACCATGATATCGACACATAAGGTCTTTTTCCTACCAACCAAATTCATCTCCTCCTTGTAGTAAAGTAACCCTGATCCTTGTGAGCCCTGGTAACACCATGGAGGAACATAGAACCTTAGGGTGTTATGGGTCATCCCTGGCATGTCTGGCCAATCTCATATTCATCAACTCAAAATTTTGGGTTATGACTTGCATCACCCACATTCCAAGAATCCAGGTGGACCAAGAATCCCTTGTACTTCTCCCTCATCTAATATCATTCCCATAAATCTTCCATGACCCATGGAAAAGAGTATGGAAACCTATGTTTGAAAATGCTATTGACGCATAAGGGATTTGACCTACCAACCAGAGACATCTCATCCATGCAGGAAAGGACCTCTAATCCCCATGATCCTCAACAACACCACAACAAAACAGATCATCCTAAGGTGTTTTGGGAAAATCATGTAATGTCTTAGCTATATTCCATGATCATTTATCATGTCTTGGAAGCAAGACATTAAAATGCTTGGAATCTCAAGGTCTGAGCTAAAAGGCCCTAAATTACAACAATAGAAGGTCTTATCTAAAAGACCCTAAACTATAAAAATATAATTTCTAATATAAAATACCATAATCTAACTTGATAAAAGGTCAAATATAAATGAACCAAATCTATAGAAATAGAAGTTTCGATATAAAAGTCCTTAAACTAAAGTAATAGATGCTCAGAGCTAAAATACTATAAACAACAACGATAGAAGGTATGAGATAAAAGACCTTAAACTAAAACAATATAAGGTATGAGATAAAAGACCAGAAACAACAAAAATAGAAGGTATAAGATAAAAGACCTTAAACTACAATGATAGGAGGTACAAGATAAAAGACCTTAAAACTATATCACAATATTGATTTAGTTTCTTAGTAAGTCCATTAGCATCAATGAAAGATAAAAAAATTCCCTTCAGTACATGCATTCTACCTAGTTTATCCTTCTGTGAGTCATGTAATCTTATGATAGATGAAACAGATATATCAAAATAATCTCATATCGGTGGGAATCCATGATCATTTCTTAAGAAGAATATAGTGTAATTATAAAATTCAGACCTAGTAATTAAGGTTTAGTTGATATTATGAAAATGATGTGTATCTTTGATGCTTTATACAACATCATATCAACAAGGTGTCATGAACATCATGAATAAAATAGAAATGGAAAACAACATATAATACTCAGCAGATCTATTAATTGATATCATATAAAAGTAATAATCTTCAAAAACAAAATACATATTAATGATCAAACTATAATAATATTCAGTCAACTAAGCTGGGAATGTCCACAAAAGTCTAGAGAAAAGTGCTGATTTAATTCTTAATAGTCGCTCTCTCTTCTTATGTGTTTCCTCTTAAATATGATCATGTATCCCCATGGCCAAATTTTAAAAAATTGGAAAAGATAATTTTGTGGTTGATTTGATCAGGCTCCTAATAAATAAATAGTATTGAGAAGCATTTCATAAAAATTACTTTCACGATGAGGTATCACAATCAGTTCTCATAGGAAGGTCCTATGAAGTGGACACACAATGAAGGTACGGAATAAGGGCACTAAGAATCAGATTATAATGACCCAAAATTTTATCAATGGAGTTTCTCCCTTCTTATAGTAAATTTCATATAGTATAAATCACATAATATTACTTATAGACCATAATAAAAACTTTATAAATAAATAATTAATGAATAATGTAGTATTTATAGAATTTAAGGAACCAATATCGATGAAATAGTAACTTGAACTTAAGAATAGTAATATGACACTTATGAATAGTAAATCGGACAAATGAATAGTAAAATCACCCATGAAAGTATAAATAAAATTTATGAATCTTATAAATGAAAGTATGGTATAATTATATCATATTCTAAGTAAATAATGTTTTATAAAATTATTAATTAGGTGTTAGAATTTTTATAAGACACAAATATTTAACTATAATTTTATGATTAATTTAATAATTTAAAATAAAATTTATTTTCATAAAATGTATCCATAAATTAATATTTTATGTCTTGTGGTTTTAATATAATTTTATGAGACCTTAATTAATTTTTTAGAGTGTTATAAAATCAGTTATAATTTTAAAATCTATATTTTCTAAGTAAATTGTTTTTTAAATTAAAAATTAATTTAATAATATTTAGAAAATTATTTTGAAAAAATTTAGTACATTTTTTAATTCTACACATAAAAATAATTAGGGTGAATTTTTTTGATTCTTCTTAAATACTTGAATTTTTGGTGAATAGTGAAATACAGCAATTTACGGTATATATACATTATAAGTTAAATAAAATATTTCATGAGTCATAGATGATCTAGAATTTTAATTATCTCCCTATTGTTTTTATTCATGTAATAATCACTATTTCTTTTCTTGTGGAAAAAAATAAACTAATGAATAAAATACTAAGAAAACACCCCTCTCCTACACTATCAATACCACCCATCACCACCTCTTTTCTCCACACCTATAAAGCTTTGATAATTGTAAAAATTCTACCCAAACCTATACCCAAGCCCCTCTCCCACTTCTATGAGCTCTTAGTATCATAAAAATAATAAAACCTTTTCCCTAAGGAGATTCTCAAGGAGGATAAATCAAAGAGATAAAATCCTCTTCTTTTTTCTTTTAATTTCATTTTAATTTCATTTATTTTATTCTCTTCTCATCACCTTATATTATAAATATAATGTTAACTCCATTATTTTTGATATACTATAATTATATCTTGTTAATGGAATATCCATCATAAAACTCTTTTCTCCCTCTCTTTTATTGTAAAACTGAAATTATCGCTCGTGAGGTGTCAATTTACCGACATCGTGGGGGCGATGTACCTTCATTTTACATTAACGGCTTCAAGGATGATAATAAAACAATTATAATGGTTGAAAAATATTTTAAAATTTATGTTACAACCCTATTTTATGTTATGAAACTAACATATATACATAATACTAAATGATAAAACAAAACGAGTTCATTGTGATCGAAAAACCACCAAAATTAACCAAAAACAATCATCATTAATTGTTATCTAATGATTCTGCCTCATACCATATAACCGAATTATTTATAATATCATTTAAACTTCTGTAATTCCATTAATAATATATAATAACAATTCTAAATATTTATCTATATTTTACATGAACTTCTATTCACGTATATGATTGAACTGGTCATAAAAACTAAGAAAATGAACACTCCTAAATGATGAAATTAAACTCTATAACTCACATAAAACCCCATAAATGAACTTAATAAAACCATAATGAATCAAAATTATTTATAAAAGGTTGATTATTTTTCAACTAATTAATATAATGTGATTATATAGGATATTAATGTGAATTATTCATTTGGACATATGGTAAGGGGAATTCTTGAACCCAACTCTCTTTCTTTGGGTTTTCTATCTTTCACCCATTTTTTAGTATGGATATTACTTTATTGTTCCTTATATATAATTTCTTAATAATTATCTTATATTTTCTATGATATAAATTTTACCAATCTGGTTTTATGAAAAATGCACTGATTTTTCCAAAATAATTCTTCTTTCAAAAAATACTATGTTTACTTCTCTTGTGATTGTTTCTTCTTCAATCAAGATTGATACCAAGAATATTATTTAATTTTTATCTTGGGAAATCCAAAGTTTATAAATGTATTATTTATGAAATTAAACCCATTCCTTTATATGGGTTATTTTATGTCTAAGTTTGATATATGTTCTATATGGAATTCATGTTAATGCATATATTATTATGTGACAGGTGTGCTCAAAATTATATAGTGTAATGTAAATGTTATCATGTGAGGGGTGCTCTCGGAATAAAATAACACTCCAATTCACTAGTTAATGAGATATATCTCATGATAAAAAGAGAAATATACAATAACATGATGATATCTTTGTTCACAAATATGTATGGTAGTTAGCCACTAAGACATGATGTTTCATTTATATGAATTTCCACATTCCAAGAATTTTCATAATCCTTCTTATAATGATTATTATCCTATTCATATGTTATGATGATAATGATTATGATAAACCCAAGTTATATATAAGGCCCTAGCCTTAAACATTACTGAATCTTGAGTTAAGTCAATAATTTTACTTTCATTTACATTTAGGATCTTTTCAGTTTTAGATATTTAGATAATTAGTCCATAAAAACATAAATATTACAAAGTAGACTCACTATACATTTCTTTCATAAAAAACTTTTAAAAAAATAATCATGGTTTTGTTTCATTTTTAAACATCATAACTTTTCCTTGATCCCATCCTTGACTCTATTCTCCTTTAAATCCTATGAAAAACATTTCAAAACTTGGGATGGGCATAAAAATCTCAATAAGGGATACACAATGAACTAAAAAATTTTATCCTTGAAAAAACATTTAAACCATGAATAATTTATCATAAAGTAAAACTTTTCACCTTTAAGAAGTAGTAATTACACTTCACTGAATATAATCTCATTTCTTACACTTTTTGTAATAAAAATATTACCTTAGAACCCATATAAATCAACATATAACATATAAAGGTAACTTAGGACATAATTATACTTAAATTGAATAATCATATGGTCTACTTCCACATATATCACTAAATGGAATAGCTATAAATTCAACTTCCATATCCAATGCATTGGAGGTTATAATGTAACCACCCATCCTTATTTTATCACGGAACCACCCATCTTTGGTTTATCACATAACCACTCATAAAATGTACAATTACCAATATATAATCATAACACATAAAATATTTCAATTTTCAACATTTCACACATAAAATTTCATTTTAAATAACAATAAATATTTTCAAGATATTGAAATATTCAATCTATTTCCAAAACTATTTAAAAATAATAATAAATATACTTTTAAATCAAAGTGCATCATACCACTTTGAAACATTTTAAATAAATTTAAATTTTAAAACATTAATTTACATATAAATAAATTCATAAAACCATTTTAAAAACATTGACATGGAATAAAATGTTTTAGAATAATAAATCATTAAAACGTTTAAAATGATGTTTTAGTTAAAGAGTATCTTACCACAAGAGAAACACTTAAATAAAAAACATTAAGTAATAACATTAAATAAATATTTAAATATCATGAGAATATATTAATTCATGATATAATTTTTTAAAATGGTTGTATATACAGCTTATAGGATAATAAATGTGCAAAACATCAAGACATGCCTCAATGAAAGGAGATTCAGACAAAGTCACTTACAATGATCGTATCATTAGATTAAGTATTAATCAATGACATAATTATGTGTGAAAATTATAAATACACAAAATATAAATGGATATTCAGTGTAAAATAATCAGTGTTCATTCACACATATTCTTGGAAAAACAAAACCAATGACATGGATATTTAACTCAATGAATGGAAATTGAGTTATGATTTCCCTTACCTTGAGTCAGAATTGTCTCGTATGTTCTTTATTTTCTTGAATAATAAACTTAGGTAAATTTATACTTTCTTTAGAACCTTTTTAAATTTTATTATTATTTTTATATCACTTATTACCATGTTATAAAAAATACATAACTGTTTATGTTCATATCGGGCATTTTGTCAATATTTGGTACTTGAGTCAAAAATGAACTTGTTTTGATGTAAATTGTCCATGTGGTAAAAATTAAATCATCTCTAGAATATTATTCATGATTTAAATATCATATATATCTATTATATATGTATTTATAATAGTCCATAATATTTGGAGATATGAAATGGAATGCACCATTCATGGAGATGGTAGGTCGTACGTATGCGTGAACGCTACTTTCATTTCTTTATCATATTAAAATAATAATAATTAAATTATATAAATGAATATTATAATACCATTATTATATTAATTTTATATATGACTCGTGGGTTTAATAAAACCATCCTTTATACATTCCATGTATAGCGGGAATGAGTCATATCGCTTTGAGGGGTTTGTAGTCCACACTTCCTCAAACAAAATTATCATATTTACACAACATGGAAAGAATAAAGGTATGAATTATAGAGAAAATATAAATATAATATATATAATAAGTAAAAATAGTTTCCATTATAATGGACACCATGAGATATGGTTGGGGAAAATTGAACAATCATTGTTTCGTGAGACTGTAGCTCACCGTACAGAGAAACAGTATGTTCGTTACCCATTAAATGAAGGTGTGTGTAAGTTTAGATTGAAAACTTAACATAACAACATCCTAGTATGTTTAGGATAATTTTTTTTATGTAATCATAGAATAATAATATTTTATGGAGTTTATAATGGAAATGAAACTAAAAAGCATAAGAGAAGGTGTTACCTCTTAATTAGGTAACTTCTTTTGGTTTATACCAAAAGGATTCCTTGGGAGGCTTTATACCCTAAGGGAGGATTATAAGATGAGGATAGGGATTCTATTAAGAGTTTTAGTCAGGTATTTTCTGAAACAAATGGTTCTTGAAGTGTGAGTATTAGAGAATAGATTGTACCTTTTTATAGAAGAGGGAAGGGGCACCCTTGGAAATCTTAAATTATTAAATTAATATAAATTAAATTTTTAATTAAAATGGATCCAAATTGAGATATTTATAATATAATATGAGTATAGTTTGAAATTATCTCATTCAATAATTTTTATATATGTATTTATTTTATTTTAACCCTTATCTTTTCAGTTTACCCTTAATTATTCTCTTTCAATTTTAATTGTTGTAACAACATTTTAATTATTAAGTGGTATTAATTTTAATTATGTGTGGTCAATTTCCCATAATTAGATACTTAATTAACTTTTATACCTTTTAATAATAAAAAAATTAAAATAATTATTTTAAATAATTTAATAAATTATTATTTTATAAAACATCAATTATGTCAATTTTAACACTATTTATTTTATTGAATTTAAATAAAATCTAAATAGAGATATAACATAGAACCAAACCATTTAATAGTCTTTTATAATTTCATATTAACCTATAAAAATATTTTATGACATAAATTATGTAAAATAATATTTATTTTAATATTTATAATATCAATTATTTGATTCCTTCATTAATAAATCAATCACTCCATCATCATTGTGTCATAATTAAATTTAATTATTTAATATATAAAAATTATAAATAAAATACCATGAAGTAGAAAATATTATTATCTTTCTAATTACTGTTTATATTATAATATATCCCTTATATAAACCCATATTAATATTGGTTTAGTAAGAATATATATGTTTATAACATATTTTCCATTAAATTAAAAGTTATATGTGTCATAATCACACCTAAGTGGCTTCCAAAGACCAAATTGTATTCCAAATGGTTTCATTGGTCATCCATATCTCATCCAATATTATTAGGATATGTTTTTGGGTATTTTTATATTATTATAATATTATTTTTACCTTTATTTACCAAATTTACCCTTTAACTATGGTAAATAAAAATAATTACTAAAGTTATTATTCATAATGTCCAAAAATAAAAGAGAACTATTTAAATAATTTGGATATTTTTATTAAAAATATGGAATCCATTTTTTCAAATTCAAAATACATAACTTATAGTAATTAATTTAAAATTAATCTGTGTTGTCAAAACAAGAAAACGGGTTTTTAAAAAGAAAAACCCATCAAAAGATTGACGTGTATTTATATCAAATTTCAATGTAAAATTACCTACCATGACCACGATTGGATTAAATTATAAAAAATTAATCTAATTATAGTTTAAAACTAATTAAATATATTATCTAACAATATAAGTAACTTAGATAAAAAATCAATTTTGAATTAAAATGCAGTTTTTCACTATTCATTAAAATATGAATTTTATCAGAAAAATACCAAAATTTCAACCAAAGTAAATTTTTTTGTCCCTATTTCAAAGAATAATTTTATTTTTTCAGATATAACTTATAAAAGTGTCAAAAACTATATTTAAAATGGGTTCACCATCAAAAGGCGGTAAAAATTCCTTTTTTGAAAAATGCTTCTTTTATGCTTCAAATTTATTTTTTTCTCATATCATATATAGAAAACATATAATATGAATTTTGAACATCACATTGAGTTTATATTTCATTAATATAATCAAAAAATATGGATATGATTTTATAAACACAATTATTCTCAATTAAATAGTTTTTCTTAAAAACACATCCTTTATATTCAATATGTTTTTATTTTCATTTATAATAAATTTTTTAACCAATGAATCATTATATAAACATTTGTAAACCATATTTTTACAATTCAGTTAATATTTTTCATTCCCTATATTCCAACAGTGATTTTATAATGGTAACATTTAAATAATAATATTTAGTTGTTCGTTTAAGATCGATGTAGCGTATCATGGACCCTATTGAACATAGTGTTTCTTTATTAAAACATGGGATTTTACATCCTCCACCCTTTAATAAATTATGTCATTTAAATATGAATTTGGGTTTGGTAACTAGGGTATGAATTTTCAAAATACCATTATTGTAATCCCACATTGGAAAAAGGGTTAATAAAACTACCACTTTAAAATAATAAAAGAGAAGTATAAAAGTCACCCAAGATAACAAATACTAGGATTCCATGTAGGAGAAAATGGATATGAAATAAAAACTATGTGTAAAGTTCTGATGTAGAGTGATAGAAAACATGATCAAGTGAAAGTTAACAATTAGAAAACCACAAACATGTGATGGGTAAAAGGGTATTTTATTTTGTAGTAGGAAAAGTAAAAAAGAAAATGTTTTTATTTTAAGATCCTTTTCATAAAGTTAAGGAATTTATTTATGATCTTGAATAATAACATAAGGGCACATAAGCCTCAGCCTAGTTGGTGAGGACTCTTTAAGTACATCCAAGAGACCTGGGATCAAATCCAAGCAGAGGCTAATTTCTAGTACTGTAGCAGTACTGTAGCAAGGGACTGTGCAAAACTGTAGAAGGAACTGTGCAGAACTGTAGCAGGAACTGTGTAGAACTGTAGCAGGTACTGTAGCAGGGACTATATAGAACTGTAGCAGGTACTGTAGCGGGACTGTAGCAGACACTGTTTGGAACTTTAGTAGCTGGGAATATTCCCCCGTTTGGGCCTTCGGGCCACCGATTTGGTCCCTGAGTCCTTTAAGGCCTTCGGGCTACCCAGGCCTTCAGGTAAGTAAGGCCTCTAGGCCACCTCAAGGCCTTTGGGCCACATTAAGTGCAGATGAAAACCAGACAACCTACAAGGAACAAAATTCATAAGGAGGAGGATCAAGTATCTTTCACTATAGCAGAAGCTAAACGGATTGAAAGAATGAGAGGGTATGGCACCTGCCATTGGGACAAGCCTGTGCATGCACCGGAAATCCTAGCCGAACAGCCATGCGAAGGTGGAGAGATGATTTCATGATGAAGATGCTGGGGAGGAGCAGTTCCAAGTAGTTAGTCTGGGTTGTATGCAATGTTTGAATCCTATGGGCAATGAATTCCTCTAAATCCTACGGGCCATGTAATACTTACGTCTACGGGCCTTGTGAGGGTTCGACCTCACCCCTTGAAAGGTGGATTATCAAAAATCAATAAAAAATGAAGTCCTTCGAGCCATTTGAGGTGAATAATAACATAAGGAATTATACTTACATTTAAAGTAGAGTTTCATATTTTAATAAATTTATACCACAAACACTTATTTTATCCAAATGATGAGTATTCAAGATGACTAGGTCATGCCTGAAGCACTAGAATAAAGTTCTATAGAATCACATAATCCACAAAAGATTAACTATATATTCATCCTGTCTTGAAATATTAATCAAAATCAAAAAGGTTAGGATAAAATCATATAATTCCCCAAAAATAATAAACCATTGTCTGACGAAAAAATACTTTTAATCTCCAAAATTCAACAGTAATATCTAAATTTCAACAAAGACCATTTGATAAATAATTGTCCTTAAAATTACTCAAAATAATACAAATTAATATTGAAAACCAAAAATTATACGAATTTGATAACATAATCTTCCAAGATAAATTTTAACATTTATGTCTAAATAATATCAAAAACTCTTAATGTATCATACAAAAAAGTAATTAAACTAATCACATTTTCTCCAAAATAGGTTAATCACTTCTATAAATAACCCAAATTGCCATAAGTCCTCTATAAAAACAAATATTATTCCAAAATAAATTTCAACCTTTACTCCTAATATAAAATACCATAGTATTTTATTTTCCTTATGCATATGGTGTTCCCAAAATAGAAAATGTATTCCAAAATAACATGTATCACTCAATCCCCATATCATTTTTCAATACCAAGGATATCTATTTGATAAAATGTAAGTTCCCAAAATTAACTTCATCTTATTCCATAAACTAGTTTAAATAAAAAGAAAAATTATTAATAACCAAGGACTTCACATAGGCCAATGGTATGTGATGCACCCACATTGCCCTTTAGTTATGGGTTCGATTCTCGCAGCCTTTTTGAATGTGACAGATTTTCACCCATCCTATGGGTTTTCCTTTTTCTAAAACTATATATTTCTAAAAATATTAAGAAAATATTATAAAGACATCAAAATTAACCATAACATGTTTTAACATAAAATTTTATTTCATACCTCACATTTTTCATCCTAAAAACTATTAACCCATAATTTTCTCAAAGGTTAATGTCTCCAAAAATACAATTAGTCACCTTAATATTTCATATCATAAAGCCTCATAAGGTGTTTATAAGAAATTGAACTTATGGTCAGCCTTAAAATTATAAACCCATGATGATATCCTTAACTCTTAAGAAAACATCCTAATCTCCAAAGTTTCCTAAACTATCCTCTGATACAAACTATAAGATCACACCATTAAACATTACTTAATCTTGAGTTAAGTCAATAATTTCACTTTAATTTACATAGAGGATATTTTCAGGTTTAGAGATTTATATAATTAGGCCGTAATAACTTAAATATTAAAAATTGTACACTTCTACTCACTATCCATTTTTTTCATAAAACAATAACTTAAAAAAATAAACATGGTTTCATTTCATGTTTAAACATCATAACTTTTCCTTGATCTCATCCATGATTATATTGTCCTTTAAATCATATGAAAAACATTTCAAAACTTGGGATGATCATAAAAATATTAGTAAGGGATACAAAAATAAGGAAAACTATTATCCTTTTAAAACATTTAAACCATGAATAATTTATCATAAAGTAATAATTTTCACCTTTAAGAAGTAGTAATTACACTTCACTGAATATAAGATCATTTCTTACCCTTTTTGTAATCAAAATATGACCTTAAAACCCATAGAAATAATTATATAAAATATAAAGATAACTTGTAACATAATCATACTTAAATATAATAACCATAAAATTGACTTCCACACATATCACTAAATGGAATATCCACATGACTAACTTCCATACCTAATTCATTAAAGGTTATCATGTAACCTCCCATCCTTGTTTTATCACAGAACCACCCATCTTTGGTTTATCATGTGACCACCCGTATTTGTTTTATCATATAAACACCTCTTAAATGTACAAGTACCATTATATAATAATAACATATAAAAGATTTAAATTTTTAACATTTCACTCATAAAATTTCATTTTCAATCATAATTAATATTTTCAATATATTTAAATATTCAATTCATTTACAAAAACCATTTAAAACATTTAATAAAGATACTTTTGAATAAAATTGTACCATACCACTTTGAAACTTTTGAAAGAAATTGAAATTTTAAAACATTCATTTCCATATAAATAAATTCATAAAAACCATTTTGAAAACATGTAAATTAAATAGAAGGTTTTAGAATAATAAATCTATTAAACATTTAAAACGATATTTTAGTTAAAGATTCCCTCACCACTAAAAAAACACTTGAATAAAAATAATTAAGGAATAAAATTAAATAATACTTTAAATATCATGATAATATACTAATTAATGATATAACATGTCAAAAGGGTTTTATATACACCTTATAGGATAATAAAGGTGCAAAACATCAAGATATGTCTCAATGAAAGGAGATTGAGGCGAAGTCCCTTACAAAGATTGTATCATTAGATTAAGGATAAATCAATGAAATAATTATATGTGATAAATATAAATACACCCAATAAAAGTGAATATTCAGTGTAAAAAAATTATAGTTAATTCACACATATTCTTGGAAAAACAAAACTAATAATATGGATATTTAACTCAATGAATGGAAATTGAGTTAATATTTCTCTTACCTTGAGTCTGACTTGTCTCATATGTTATTTATTTTCCTAAATAATAAAATTAGGTTAATTTATACTTTCTTTATAAAAATTTTCAAATTTATTATTCCTTTTAAATCACTTATTACCATGTTATAAAAATTACATAACTATTTAAGTACATATTGGACATTTTGTCGATATTCGGTACCTGAGTCAAAAATGAACTTGTTTTGATGTAAATTGAGCATGTAGTCAAAATTCCATCATCTGCATAATATTATTCATGATTTAAATATCATATATATCTATTATATATTTATTTAGAATAATCCATAATATTTAGAGATAAAAAATGAAATGCACCATTCATGGAGATGGTAGGTCATACGTACGCATGAACGCTACTTTAATTTATTTGTCATAATAAAAGAATAATAATTAAATGATATAGATATATATTATAATACTAGTATTATATTAATTTCATATATGTCTCATAGGTTTAATAAAACCATCCTTTATATATTCCATGTATAGCGAGAACAAGTCATATCGCTTTGAGGGGCGGTAGTCCACACCCCCTCAAACTAAATTATCATATTTATGCAACATGGAAAGAATAAAGGTATGAATCATAGAGACAATATAAATATAATATATATAATATTTAAAAATATTTTCCATTATAATGTCCACCATGAGAGGTGTTATGGGAAATTGAACAATGATCATTTTGTGAGGCAGTAGTTTGTCGTACACAGATACAGTATGTTTGTTACCCACTAAATAGAGGTGTGTGTCAGTGTATAATGAAAAATTATCATAAAAAAATCCTATTATATTTAGGATACTTTTGTTTTAATGTAATCATATAATAAGAATAGTTTAGGTAGTGTATAATTTAAATGAAACTAAAAAAACATGAGAGAAGTCGTTACCTCTTAACCGGGTAACTTATTTTGGTTTATATCAAAAGGATTCCTTGGTAGGATTTCTTCCCTACAAGAAGATTCTAGGATGAGGGTAGGTATTATAGGAATATTTTTGGGTAGGTAATAGCCTAACCAAATGGTTCTTGAAGTGTGATTATTAGAGAAGAGAGGGAACCTTTTTATAGAAGAGGGAAGGGGAATCCTTGGAAACTCTTAAATTATTAAACTAATATAAATTAATTTTTTAATTAAAATGGCCCCAATTTGAGATATGTAAAATATAATATGAGTATATTTCTAAATCCTCTCATCCAATAATTTTTATACATTTATTGATTTTATTTTAAACCTTATCTTTTTGGTTTACACTTAATTATTCTCTTTTAATTTTAATTGTGGTAACAACATTTTAATTATAAGAGGCTGTTAATTTTACTTATATGGGTTAAATTTTCCATAATTGGACACTTAATGAAATTTTAGACCTTATAATAGTCACTTTTTTATTTTAAAATGTTTTAGGATTTTAAATAATTTAATAAATTAGTATTTTTATAAAACAACAATTATGTTAATTTTTACACTATTCATTTTATTGAATTTAAATAAAATTTAACATAGATATAACTTTGAACCAAACCATTTAATAGTATTATAACATGTTATATTCACCTATAAAAATAGTGTATGACATACATTATATAAAATAAAATTTATTTTAATATTCATAATATAATTTATTTGATTCCTTTATTAATAAAGCAATCATTACATCGTCATTATTTCATAATTAAATTTAATTATTTAATGTATAAAATTTATAAATAAAATAACATGATATAGAAAATAGTTTTATATTTATAATGAATATTTATAGTCTAATATATCACTTATATAAACCTATATTAAAAATTTTTACTAAGAATATATATATTTATAACATATTTTCCTTTAATTTAAATTAAAAGTTATAAGTGTCATAATCACACCCAAGTGGCTTAAAGGGGAAAAATTTTAATCTAAGGGTTGTATTGGTCGTCCATATCTCATAAAATAGGATTATGAAAAATGTTGCGGCATTTTTATATTATTATAATATTATTTTTACCCTTATTAACTCGATTTACCCTTTAACGGTGGTAAATAAAAATAATTACTAAAGTTACTATTCATAATTTCCAAAAATAAAAGGATTTATATAATTTTTATCTTATGATTCCAAATATGGAATCCATTTTTCCAAATTCAAAACATAGAATTTGGAGTATTTAATTTAAAATTAATCCCCACTGTCAAAATAATAAAATGGGTTTTTTAAAAGTAAAAACCATCAAAAGATTGATGTGTGTTTATATAAAATTTCATTGTGAAATTACCTCTAATGACCAAAATTATATTATATGATAAAAAATAATCTATTTATATTTTAAAACCAATTAAATAGATAATCTAAAAATATAAATAATTTAGATGAAAAAAGAAGTTTTGAATTAAGATGCAGTTTTTTTCATTATTCATTAAAATGTGAATTTTATCATAAAAATACCAAAATTTTAACCAAAGTAAATTTTTATGTCTCAGTTCCAAATAATATGTTTATTTTTTAAATATAGCTTATAAAAGTGTCAAAAACTATATTTAAAATGAGTTCTCTATCAAAAGGTGATAAAAATGCCTTTTTTGAAAAATATTTCTTTTATGTTTAAAATTGATTTTGTTCTCATATCTTGTCTAGAAAACATATAATATGAATTTTAAAGATCGTATTGAGTTTATATTTGATTAATATAATCTAACAATAGTGATATGATTTTTTAAACACAATTATTCTCATTTAAATAGGTTTTCATGAAAACACATCCTTTATATTCAATTGGTTTTTATTTCCATTTCTAATAAATTTGGTAACCAATGAATCATTATATAAACACGTATAAACCATATTTTCTTAATTTAGTTAATGTTTTTCATTCCCACCATTAAAATGGATATTTTATAATGGTAACATTTAAATAATAATATTTAGTCGTTCTTTTAAGCTTGATGTAGCGTATCATGTATATTATTGAGAATAGAGTTTCTTTATTAAAACTTGAGATGTTATAGTATATTAATTTATGTTCTTATCTATTCATTTACTATTATTTTATCTCACCTTTTTATTTGATGTATATCCTTATTTTATTTCTTGTACTAAGGATAAAAAGTGGGGAAATCAGAAGCTAGAGAAAAAGGAATTAAATAAATTTTTATGTTTTATTTTGAAAATTTTACGTTTGGTCCTAATTTTCTCAAGATAATAAATATTTGGATCCTGGTTTTGTAATTATTTTATGTTTTTATCTTTAAAATGATTTAAAATTCATGTAAGAAAAATCAAGGTCACTATAGTTGGTATCAGAGCACGGTTTAATTGATTTGGAAATTAGGATTATGGAACCTTAGTGAAAACCCTTAGTATGAGACTAAATATAAGTAAACACCTAAGAAGATTTGTTTTAGAAAATTTAAAACATAGGTATCTCATAATATATTCCTTTAAAATAAATTTCATAATGGAATAAATTATTTATTCGTGACTTGTTGATTTATGTTTTGTTCTAACCTTTTCTATTTTAGAAAATGGTGGGAACCAGCAGAAACCATTCCAGCAACCCATGCAAAGGAAAATGAAAAGATTTCTGGAATGAAATCCCCAATTCCAAGGGTGGTGGAGTTTAAAAATTCATGGAAATTCTTACCCATATATCTCATATTATGAACAATAACCCAAATAATGTTGAATATTCACCTTCACCTACGAGGGAGCAACTGGCTATTGAGTCTTTTATGCGGTAATGACCACCAACATTTAGTGGATCATCTCATCAACTGGTCATGGAATATTGGTTCAACTAAATAGAGAATATATTTTCTATACTTCACTATTATAATATGGATAAAGTGACTCTTGTTGTTTATCATCTAGATGGAGAGGCCGACCAATCTTGGGTATCGATTAAGAACACCAAGCCGACTGAAGAAATTGAAAAGATGGAGTGGGAAAACTTTAATATAAAGTTTCCTAACAAGTATTTCCCTCTAAATCTTCATACAAATATGGATAGATAATTAATATATCTAAAGAAAAAGGAAGGATAATATGTCATGGCATACAAATAAAATTTCATAAGGTTTTCAATGTATGATTCATGTTTTGTTATAAAAAATGATAGAAAAAATTGATAGATTCTCTAATGGTTTAAAACCTCACCTTCTTAAGGATCTATATATTCTAGACTTTGGGAGTTATAAAGAAGTTGTTTGATGTGATCTAAAAGAGGATATGAATTTTGAAAAATGGTCCCCTGACTATGGTGATAAGAAACAAAATATGTAGTTTCAAACCGGAGGATATATTGGGAAAGGTGGGAAGAAAACTCGACCACCCACATGTCAAAAATGTAGGAAGAGGCGTCATGGGAACTAAATCAAAGAGATTGGTAAATGCTTCAAGTGTGAGGTAGAATGAATCTAATCTCATGAATATCAAATAGACATAAGGAAGTAGGACAATGTGGTAGAAGAAAGGAGAGAACCATCCATGGTCTAATGCTACAACTGTAGCGAGCAAGGGAACTATGCAAGCTAGTGCACTAAACATAGAGTCTTTGAGGGTAATCGAAATCAGCAACCACTAAAGCCAAATAATCAAGGAAAGGCTTATTCTGCCACTACAGCTGAAGTGGAATAAGAAAACGAATTCGTACAAGGTACGCTTCCTATTAACTCAAGAATGTAAAAAGTCGTATTTGATTCTGGTTCTACACATTCCTTTATATCTTGTAAGTTTTATAGAACAATTGAATCGAAACCTAGAAACCTTAATGTAGATATATCTATAAAAACACTAAGTGGTGAAATAATTGCAACCCAAGTGTTGGACTCTTCTCCTATCGAATTATGTGAGAAGATTCTTCTAGTGAATCTTGTGATAATTCCCTTGGTGGAATTTTAAGCTATAATTGGAATGGATTGGTTCTTATTATATAGAGCACATATAAAATGTCAAGAAAAGGAAAAATATTTTCATTTTCTAAACCACCCCATGCTCGTCTACAAATTCAATTAATATCATTAATATCCTTTTTAAAATCCTTCAATTGTGCGGGTTTTTATTCCTTATATAGAAGCATGCTTCTCTCAAATGGTTGATTCAAATGAAGGTATCAACCTAGGGGAAATGCCCATTATGAGGGAATACAGTGATGTATTTCTTGAAGAGTTACCCAAACTTCCCCCATATCATGAGGTAGGGTACTCAATAGAACTCATATCTAAAAATACTCCTATCTCAAAGTTTCCTTATATGATGTATCCTATCAAACTATAGGACTTAAAGAAGCAACTACAAGAGCATTTGGAAAAAGGGTTCATATAGCGCAGTGCGTCTCCTTGGGGTGCGCTGATTCTATTTGTCAAAAAAAGGATGGATCAATGAGACTATGTATCGATTATCGAAAACTCAAAAATATCACCATAAAGAATAAGTTTCCTCTTCCAAGGATTGATGACTTGTTCAATCAGTTTCAAGGAGCTCAATACTTATCAAAGGTGAATCTTTGTTATGGATATCATCAGCTAAAGGTGAAGATGCATGACATTCAAAAGAATTCCTTCCAAACAAGGTATGGGTACTAAGAGTTTATGGTGATTCCCTTAGGACATACTAATTCTACTAAAATCTTCATATATTTTGTGAATATAGTCTTTAGACATAACGTCAAAAAATTAGTGGTACTGTTTATCGACGATATTCTCATCCACTCCAAGAGAAAAGAGGAACATGAAGAATATCTAAGACTTTTTTGGTGACATTGAGGAAGGAGAAGTTTTACTCCAATTTTATAAAGTGTGACTCTTGGATATAGCAAGTCACATTCTTAGGACATGTGATCACAAGTGAAGGAATTTTTGTGGACCCATAAAAAACAAAGGCAATTTAGGAATGGACCAAGCCCTATAATGTCATGGAAATACATAGTTTTCTTAGATTAATGGGGTACTATCAATGTATTCTAAGAAATTTTTCCTGATTTTCTAGCCCACTAACTAAGTTAACAAGGAAATGGGTAAAGTATGTACGGATGTAAGAATGTGAGGAAAGGTTCAAAGAGATAAAGAGAAGGCTTATCATTGCACTTGTACTTACATTACTGAAAATTTGATAATGTTTTGTGATATAGAGTGATTCTTACAAGAAAGTATTGGGTTTTTTACTCATGTAAAATGATAATTTGATGGACAACACCTCGTGGAAGTTGATTATCCCTGAGCAGAACTACCTGATGCATGATATGGAGTTACAGGCTATGATTTTTTCCTTGAAAATCTGGTGGCACTACCTCTGTGGTAAGGAGTGTGACATATATTCTGATCACAAGATCCTAAAGTATATATTCACAAAAAAAGAGGTCAAAAAGAATCAAAGGATATGGTTAGATATAATCAAATACTATAATTACTCTATTAACTATCATCCTAGTAAAGTGAACATGGTATTTGATTCTCTTAGAAGAAAATAATCTGATACTCTCTCTATGATGTGGATTGAGAAAGACCATATCTTCTTAGACATGAAAATGATGGATTTGTAAATCATAATGGCGGTAAATATATCTTACCTTTACCAAATGATTTCCCAAAAATCTATCCAAGAAAATATTAAAGTGTCACAAAGGGATTATTTGAAGTTACAAAATAAGGTAAACGTAGTAAAGGAAGGGATGTTGTAATAGTTCCATATTGATGATGATGGTGTGATTCAGTTTAGAACAAGGCTTTGTGTGACTTAATCACCAAATATAAAGCAGCTATTTGATAATAGGAATCAGTCACATTTATCCATTCATCCTAGAAGTACCAAGATGTACCATGATTTTCAAAAACACTTTTGGTAGGAAAACATGAAAAAGAATATTTCTGAGTATATCCCAAAGTGATTGATATGTTAGCAAGTTAAAGTAGAGAGATAGAAGTCCAAATTTATGACACAACCATTTCCTATACCCATGTGGAAATGGTATAATGTCACTATGGACTTTTTCATGGGCCTACCAAAGAAATACAAATGAAATAATGTGATATAAGTTGTGGTGGACCAACTCACCAAGATTTCCCACTTTATCACTATTAGGGAAGATCTCTCACTTTAACAAAATGAAAATATATATGGGAATAAAGTGGTGAAACTGCATGAGGTTATACTCTCTATTGTCTATGATCATGATCCCAGGTTTATATGTAAATTATGGAGGAGTCTTAAACATGTTTTGAATACTGAATTAGATTATAGCATGGCATATCACCCCCTAACTGATGGATAATCTAAAAGAAATATTCAGACACTTGAAGATATGATAAGACACTAAACATTAGAATTAAAAGTTGGATGGGATCATCATCTCCCATTGGTTGAGTTCTCAGACAACAATAGCCTCCACTGGAGTATTTATATGGCTCCATATGAAGCTCTATATAGAGAGAGATATAGAACTCCAATCTGTTGGGATGAAGTTGGATAAAGAAAGAAACTTAGACATACTATTTTATAAGAGATTACATAGAAGGTTCAATCCATATAGCAACATATTAAATATTCTTAGATTTAGAAAAAGAGTTATGCTGACAATAGTCAAAGGTACTTGGAGTTCAACATTAGATATAAAGTCTTCCTTCGAATATCACCATGGAAAAGAGTCATGCGGTTTGTAAGGAAAGGGAAGCTTAGCCTAAGGTACATTGGCCCCATTGATATCCTCAATATCATAGGAGCAGTTTCCTATCATCTTTCTCTTCCACCATGTATGGATCAAATTAAATATTTTTTCTATGTATCTCTCTTAAGAAATTACATACTATATCCCTTACGTATATTAAACTTAGTGGTCGTACAACTGGATGATGATCTCTCATACAAGGATAAGTCGGTAAAGATTATGGTCCTAAGATTTAAAGTTATATCCAATAAGACACCCCATTTTATCAATGTGTTTTCGATGAACCATAAATATGAAGAAGAAACATGGGAACAAGAGGTGGTGATATAATAGAAATACCCCCACCCATTTATTTAAAATGAAATTTTAAGGGATAAATTTCAAAAGGGGGGAAGAATGTAATGACCCAAACTATTTTCATTGGAATTTTTCCCTTCTTATAATAATTTCATATAGTATAAATCACATAAAATAACTTATAGACCATAATTAAAACTTTATAAACAAATAATTAATGAAATAATAAGCATTTATAGAAGTGAAGGAACTAATACTGATGAAATAGTAACTTGAACTTTGGAATAGTAATATAAACCTTGTGAATAGTGAACTGGTCAAATGAATAGTAACTTCACCCATGAAAGTATAAATAAAATTTAGGAATATTATAAATTAAAGTATGGTATAATTATATCATAGTCTAAGTAAATAAATGTATTAAAATTTATTAATTAAGTGTTGTCATTTTTGTAAGTCATAAATATTTAATTATAATTTTATGATTAAGTTAGTAATTTAAAAAATATATTTTCATAAAATGTATCCATAATTTAATATTTTGATGTCTTGTGGTTTTAATATAATTTTATTATACCTTAAGTAATTTTTCAAAGTGTTATAAAATCAATTATAATTTTAAATTTTTTATTTTCCAAGTAAATGATGATTTTAATTAAAAATTAACTTACTCATATTTAGAAAATTATTTTCATAAAATGGATTTAATTTTTTTAATTCTACACATCAAGAAATGTCTAGGGTGAATTTTTGAGATTTTTCTAAAACACTTGAATTTTTAGTGAATAGTAAAATATAAAAATTTAGCGTATATATACATTATAAGTTAAATACACTATTCCATGATTCACAGTTAATGTAATCACCATAATCTATAATTATCCTTATATATTTACTATATTTTTTCATTAAATTATTATTATTTCTTTTCTTGTGGAAAAATAATAAACTAATGAATAAAATAATGACAAAACACCCCTCTCCTCCACTATAAATACCTCCCCTCGCCACCTCTTTTCCTCACACCTCTCAAGATTTGATCCCTATCTAAATTCTTCCCAAAACTATCCCCAATACCATATCCTATTTCCATTAGCTATTGGTCTCAAAAAAATACCAAAACATTTAACTAAGGAGGTTCTCAAGGAGGATAAATCCAAGAGGTAAAATCCTCTTCCTTTTTCTTTTAATTTCTTTTTAATTTCAATTATTTTCTTCTCTTATTCTCACCGTACCTTATCCAAATGGCATTATAAACTCCATTATGTTTGATATAATTTAATGATATCATATTAATGGAAGATAAATCATCAAAATCCTCTCTCTCTCTCTCTCTCTCTCTCTCTCTTATTCTAGAAATGAAATTATAGCCCGTGTTGTGTCAATTTACTAACATCGTGGGTGATGCACATTCATTTTCCTTTAATGCCTTCAAGGATTATAATAAAAAAATTATAATGGTTGAAAAATATTGTAAAATTAATGTTTCATACCTCTTTATGTTTTAGAACTAACATATATACATAATAATAAATGATAAAACAAAGTGAGTTCGTTGTGATTGAAAAACTTCCAAAATTAACCTAAAACAGTCATCATTAACTTTTATCTAAGGATTAATCCTCTTACCATATAAAAAATTTATTTATAAGATCATTTAAAAAATTAATATCATTAATAAAATATGATAACAATTTTGGATAGTTATCCTCATTTTACATGAACTTTCATTTATGTATACGAGTGAACCGATCATGGAAACTAAGAAAATGAACACTCCCGAATGATGAAATAAAACTCTATAACTCATCAAAAAAAGAATAAATGTATTTAATAAAACCATAATGAATTAAATTCATGTATAAAAGTTTATTTATTTTTTATTTAATTAATCTAATGTGATTATACAGGATATTAAAGTGAAGAAAGAATTTGTACATAAGGTAAGGGGAATTCTTAGACCCAAATCTCTTTCTTTGGATTTTCCCTTTTTCACCCCATTTTAAGTATGGATATTACTTTATTTTTACATATATATAATTTATTCATAATTATCATATCTTTATTGGGATATAAATACTACCAATTTGGTTTTATTAAAAATGTAAATATTTTTCCAAAAGAAATCTTCTTTCAAAAAAACCATTGTTTACTTCTGTTGTGATTGTTTCTTCTTCAATAAAGATTGATACCAAGCATATTATTCCATTTTTATCTAGGGAAATAATTTTTTTTGAATTTATACTTTATTAAATCAAACTCATTATTTTCCATGGGTTATTTTATGTCCAAGGTTAATATACATTCTATGTGGAATGCATGTTAATGTAATTATTATGATGTGACAAGTGCGCCTGAAATTAAATAGTGCAATGTAAATGTTATAATGTGACAGGTGAACCTAGAATTATATATTAATCCAATTCATAGGGCAATGGTATGTATATCATGATAAAAGGGGAAATATGTATGAACATGATGTTATCTTTGTTTACAATTATGTGTGGTAGTTGACCACTAAGATATGATGCTTCATTTTTATTCATTGACGCATTCTAATCCTTTTCTTAATGTTTCATATCATGATTATGATCCTATACCTATGTTATTGTGATAATTATTATGTTCACCCCATTTTATATTGATTCATTTTTTATCTATTCTCTTACTGGTATTTTAGCTCGCCCATTTATTTGATGTATATCCTTAGGTGATTACTTGTACTAAGGAGAAAAAGAGGGCCAATAAGAATCTAGAGAATAAGGAATTAAATAAATGTTTCTATTTTATTTTTTAAATTTTATGGGTGGTCCTAATTTTCCAAAGACACTAAACTTTTGTATCTTAGTGGTGTAATTATTTTATGATGTTATCTTTAAAATGATGTAAGAGACGTGTAAGAAAAAGCAGGGTTGTTATATAGATAGTCAGTGAGTGACCCACCCAATGTTTCTAGATTTATAGGGAATCCTGTGGAATACCAAACATCACTCAATAAACTAAGTGTTTCCCAAATCCACTGATTGGTGATAGTTCCAAATTCTCAAGCGGCCAATTACTTTCCTCAAAACTGATCCCTTATCCCCATGGGCATCACTCTTGAGAAGGGGTAGGAATTTTTTTATTCCCACCAAATGAGAATCAAAAAATATTCATGGAAAGAAATATCTAAATATGGGTATTATTTTCTCAATAAATAAAATGGAGAAGAAGGTGGCCAAAATCACATAGATCATGTAAACCTCTAGGAAACACTCGATCACAAGCCTTTATAAGGTCACACGGATACTCCATACGCAGTGCATAATCTGATGAATGATATCACAAATCCCATTTTTATGAGTCCTTTTACTCTTGTTAAGGTGTCTAAGATGCACACTAGTCACGCTGAGGTATCCAGATAAGATCCCCTAGTTAATGTGACTTTTCAACTGGTGGATTCCTGAAAAACCATCCAAAAATTATTGGAAAATAAATTTGAAAATATCCAAAAGATGGGAGCCTTTTGTGGTTTTAAACTTCATGTGACTCACCAATGTAGTTCATGAGAAAGAGTATGTCCATGGTGACTTGACTTCCTCACCATGTGAGATCCCACTGGCATTTCACCCTCATTACATGAAGGGACTCAGACATGTCCATCCAGTCCTACACTCCCCCTTTGGCTCCAAATACAAGCAGGAGGGTTTTCCATGATAATATTTTTTCATCACCATAAGACTTGTTTTGTTCACGTGGTGCATAAGTGATGGGGAGAGTGTTTTTATTTAACATCACTCAGTAAGGTTTTGAAATTGCATATCCCTTGTAAAATAAACAAATAAATATAAAGGGAGAAGGATTAATCCTTTTCCTATCATAAACATCGTCTTACACACTTGTGTGCTCTGCAATACCTCAAAAAACTATTCCACATGATAGACTGATATTTCAAAGGCCCCCTCACATTCCATCTTTGTATCATTGGAGATCATATACATGTCGCCTTAGATCACGTGAAAGTTTTTCTACAGGCATTCTGATCTCATGATGGCCCTTGTAAATGTTGACCTTACAATGTAAAAGTACCTTATCATGCCCACATTATTTTGAAAGACCCAATTAATTTCCCATAATACAATAAATGGGAAGCTTATGAGATCTTTTTGTGGTCACTGAAAATCATGTGACACCCCCTTAATAACCTACATTAGAGTCTCACAAAACACATGACATAAAATCCATCCACCAACTCCAGCCTTTATTTTTGAAATACGTGCCACGGAAAGAAAATAATAATAGGGGTGGTGAGGGCTATAAATCCCCCAACCCAACATGAAAAAATGCATTTTTGGATTCTCGCATCGGTGCACCTAAGAAATAGAGTGAATTTCCTAGAGTGTATGATCTCATAATTTCAAAGGTTTTCTATTAGGTAAAGTCTGAGGAACAACCTAAGTTATCATGAGATATGTATAGTCACTTCATGTGATCAATCATAGATCATGAAAAGCACTTCTGAAGGGTTATATGAAGTACATCCTACATAGCTACTGAATCACGTGATACTTAAACAAGATAACATTGAAAAAAAAGTAAGGCATATGAGATAAAAGGAAAGAAAAAGACTAAAAATATGGGAGACTTATGTCAAGAACATATATATCGATCCTCATATAGTTCTCATGAACCATAAAGGCCATGAGAAAACACTAAGATATGTAAATTGTATCTTTCAATGTCCTCTAAAAAATCCATCTAGATCTTACGATGTCCTCCAGACCTATCATCCAACTTTCACGATAACACCTAGAAAAGTCTGACATTACATGTAGCACCCTCCAAACATGTCACATTGACTCTTATAATACCTTCCGAGCATGATATCTATCTTTAACGATGACACCAAAGAAATTCAGCTCGATCATCAAACACCATCCAAGCATGTTAGCTGAGATCATGTGATAGAATCTAGGATCATCCAGCCACGTATTGTGATATCCTCTCAACAAGTCAGCCTTGTTCATGAAAAAGCCTTCTAGAATTTTATCCAAATTATTCAACATCCCTTAGACAAGTCATCTGGGTCATTTGATTGTCTTTGGACATGTCAGGCTAACATCCTTCAACATATCAAGTAGAAAATCAATGCAAGTCAGGTAGAAATTCAATTCATTCTAGGAAGACAATCAAGTCAGGTTAAGTAGACATCCCATGACTTTATAGCCTCGTCAAGTTTTCATATCATGGAAACCTTAGTGTTTAAGCCCTGATTTAAGTGAACTATGGAGACTCTAATTCTTAATATAACTAGGATATACAAGAAGACTTCATAAAGGTCTAATATCCATAATAAACACCCAAAGGGTAGTCCTAGTACATAAGTCCCACATCCACCAATAGTGAGACTGATCATTTCCATCCCTTGTTTTGCACACCGAGAATAGATCATGTGGGAATAGAAATATGAAATTATCATATGATTCACATAGGGAAACCTCAGCATGTAATCCATGGTTAGCGACATAATATGATTTATCTACTACTTCCATATAAGGGAAACCTTAGTGTGTAAGCCTTGATTGATTGAACTATAAGAAATATGATTCCTACAATAACCAGAATACATAGGATGACTTCCTAAGGTCTAGGTTCAAATGGGAATCTAATTCAGTGTAAGTAACTCCATGTATTCAAAATTTCAACCATCGTGGACCAATTATTCAAATGGTTTGATCATTCTACCTCATCCATCAGCTAACTGAGAAGTGAATTGAACTATGATGACTCTAATTTGATCTATATCCAAGGTACATAGGATTCCTTCCTACATCTAGATATCCATATTAAACCTTCAAAGGTATTTCCCAATGCATAAGTCATGTATCCATGATCAGTGAGACTTGCTACTTGTTATCCATTATTTCTTACACCGAGAATGGATCATGTGGGATTTAGGATTTTTAATAGTCATATCAATTGAATTGTGAATCTATACCGACCAGGGAAACCATAGTGTGTATGCCTCTATGAGTGGAATGATATGAATCAATCCATATAAGAACATCCACCTTGGGTATAGTCCAAAGGTTATGATCAAACTATGAAAAATATGACTCTTTCCATAACCAGGATATGTAGGATGTCTCCTCAAAAACTCCTACTCAAATACCTAGTGTATATGTTACCACACATATGTCCTTCATGTATAACATTAAACTAAATGGGTTCAATGAACTATAAAGGGTTTTATTCCTATTATAAACAAGATATTTATGATTCATCATAGAGGCACAATCCCATACTCAACATATTAAATTCCACCCTGTGTGGTAATAAATTTTGAAGCAACCTACCATACAACTCCAGCATATAAGAAGCCACCCATTATGGGAAATGGATGGTGAACCTCAGGTATATAAAGATGGATTCACTAAAATATTCCCCTTCATGTATAAAAGAGACTTAAACTACAGTCATATTTTGGGGGAAATAGATCTCGTATCTGAAATGAATAAAGGATTAACCTATGGTTATTTTGTGGGAGAAACTGATTCTGTATCTGAAACAGAGAAAGAATTAACCTATGGTCATTTTTTTAGGTTAACCAATATCATATCAATATTAGGAAGTTATTTGTGAACATGTTTTAAATCTATAAGAGAGTCCTAGAGTAGGAAACAATTCCCCCCAAAAGGGTGTGATAAGATCGACCTCCCATCATCTCGACCAATGTGAGTTCCTAAGTGCCATTTTTTCAGAAACCCCAACTGACTATCTACCTTTGGAAAGTAGGTTTGTACATAGTTAAAGATGTAGGATTCATCGGGAGTTTCCATTAATAAAAACAATGGTAACCCAATGTTAATGATTGTGCAAGAAATTATACCATACACAATTGACAGTCGGGCCAAACTGAACTCATTTTCCATTATGTCTTTTCCATTAAAACAATAATATAATATATTTTTCTCATGATATCTCATAAATCAGGATGAAAAAATTGTACTATAATAATTTCTCACTTTATATATAGATAAACTTACAGGATATACTTTCTTTCAATCACTATGGACATGGATTTAATAAAGGTACTACAATCATGGTGTCACGAACCAGCCTGGGTACCCTGGTAACCCGATAACTGAGCCAGACCAGACATATCCCAAAGGGAATTCCTGAACCCCATGGGTCAGAGACTAGCACCTAGCATCACACAACATTCAAGTGGGAACGATTTTTCCACCAACAATGCGGAAGAAAAGAAACAAGACAGTATGCATAACAAAAAGAAACTCCATTTGGAGTAATGTACTAGAATAAAAAGAGGTATAAAAGCCCAAAGTACTATAACCCAAGTACTAAAAATGGGAAAACAACCCCAAGGTCACTAAGGGAACAACTCACCAATACCAAAGATCAATAGCTGGATCCACCTCCAAGAGATTCATTCCCTTTGCTCGAACCTGGAAGAAGAAAGTCTACAAACAGCTAAAGGTAAAAGTAGGGTGTGAGCCTAAGCCCGGTAGGATACCACCAAAGATTCCATAACAGATGCCAAATATAGATTATCCAAAGAAAAACATCCAATTTTAAATTAAATAGGTTTGGCAATTCAAAATCATATTTTAACAAAACATGCTATACATTTTCAAATGATGGAAATAAATATTTTAAGTAATTATTTTACAAATGATGGAATACTTCTAAAATAATGGCTTAAATAAAAAAATTATATAAAACGGTTTATATAAATTTAGCAGGCATGTAAAGCAATTCAAAATTATTGTCATACATTTATATCTCAAATATAAATAAACAAGCAATCAATATGGTCATCTTCCAAAAGGTACGATAGTAGTAACCAGTTATAGGATTCCGCACTCTCTATGTGAACTCAGCAAAATGTGTATACACATGTCCCTATGACACTGGCCAAAGGAGACTGGTCACTAACCTGTCAGGGATGTGACCTGCCACAAGTATGTTTTAGAATGTTGTCGTAGCGTAGAGTGTATCAAAATAACTCACTAACTACCTAAGGCTTGCATGCACTCTTACATGATGGGTAAACTATTTTAAGACTACTTAAAATACGATCAATCCCATTCTTCCATTTCAAAAGTTCCAATTTCTTTCCATTTAAAAATAAATAGGTTTTATTCAAAAACATGCCTTTTTCACAAGATAAAACCACTGGGTTTCTATAAAATAATTTTAAGCCATTTTCACCAGTTTGAAATTCATTCAAAACCAATTCCATCATTACACAATTTATTTCCACAATTAAATTCAACAATTTAATTGAAATCATTTCTGTCAAATCCACAATTTAAATTAAACAATTTAAATCAAAAAAATTCCATAAACACACCCAATTCAATGGAATTGGGGGTTTTCCAAATTTTCATAACAAAACCATTTCAAATACCTCGATTCACTGGAATTGACTTTTTATCAATTTAATTGAAAGAAAATTTGAGCAATTGAATTTAAATCAAAAATTGAAATAAATCAAGAAAATATAATGATAAACAATTTGGCAAGTCGGGACGGAACCACCTACCTCGATTTATTGATGGGATTTAGCCGAACGAGAAACCCCAAAAACTGAGTGGAACAACGTCGTTGATCAAGTTCTGGATCTAAATCCTTAAAACCAAAAAAAAGATCAATGGAATCAAGATCTTGTAAAACTAGATCTAGATCCACAATCCTAGATCTAGATCATAACTCATAGTTTTAAATCCACAGAAAACATTGGAAATCTCCCATGAAAAGATCAAGGAAAGATAGAGGAAATAACGGGAGAAGTAACAGGTTGAAATCCACTTACCATGAGGAGAGATGATCCTCAATCCGATCCTTCAATCTCGAAGGAAGAAGTTTGGATCACCTTGGAATCTCTTCGGGAGGCTTTGGAAACACCTAGAATGTTTCAAGCCCAAGCCAAGGTCAGAAATATGGAAGTCCTGAGGGTTCAGGTGGTCTTAAGAAAGATTTTCAGAATTAAAAAAACTATGCGAACGGTTTCTTGGACAGAGGCGCATGGTCAGGCAAACCATATACCAATCGTGCGGAACCCACTGTCCAGGTTTTCAAGGTTGGAATGGTTTGATCGCACGGTTTATCAAATCGTGTGCAAACCGTGCAGACCTCTCTATCCAATTCTGCATGGTTGGAATGGTTTGGTCGCAAGGTTTGTCAAACCGTGCACAACTCACGGTCCTTTGTTTCCTTAAAAGTTCACCCAAACACACCCCAAGTCACTAATCTAAAATAGAGGTACTTAGAAACATCAAACGTACTTGAAAACGTAACATGATGTTACAACATCCCCACCATAAGATCTTTCAGTCCCCAGAAATCCTATGAAAAAACCTCCATGTAAAAAAAGATGAGGCCACTGCTCTCTCATTAGTACCTCCCTTTCCCACATCTCATGAGAATCAGAACCATGCTGCCATAGAACACGGACCATAGGTATCATTCTCCCACGAAGTACCTTGGTCTCAGAATCAAAAACTCTGACTAGTCGTTCAGTCACAGATAAATTTGGTTCAATCTCAAGATCACTCCAGCTCAAAACATGAGATGGATCAGAGCGATACTTTCGCAGCTACGATATATGGAACACTTTATGTATCGACGTCAGTTATGGTGGTAGATCTAGATGGTAAGCAACTTTCCATACATGACAAACAACCTCAAAAGGTCCCACAAAATGAGGAGAAAGCTTCCCTTGTCTCCCAAGACATTGATGACCTAATCGGGTTGAAACTTTCAAGAACACCTATTAACCAAGTGAGAACTCTAAAGATATATGGAGACGATTAGCATAAGACTTGTACCAACTCTGAGATGTCAAGATTCTCTGAAAAATCAACTGGATCTTAGTTGTCGTCTCTTGGACCAAACTCGGTCATACCAAGGAACTTTCACCAATCTCCAACCAATATAAAGGATATTTACAAGGACGGCCATACAATGCCTCAAAAGGAGACATTTTTATTGTAGAATGATAACTGTTGTTATAAGAAAACTCAACTAACCCTAGATGATCATCCCAAAACCCACCAAAGTCAAGAACACATGCACGGAGCATATCCTCAAGGATCTGAATATCTCTCTCTGTTTGGCCATCTAACTCTAGATGGTAGGTCGTGCTCAAATGGACCTGAGATCCCAGTGCCTCCTGAAGGCCTATCCAAAATCAAGAAGTAAATCTAGGATCCCTATCAAATATTATAGCGGACGGAACTCCGTGAAAACGAACAATTTCTTTCACATAGATATTTCCCAACTCCTCAACTTTGGTTGTATCTCGAATAGGTATAAAGTGATCTGACTTGGTCAGCTTGTTGATCACAACCCATATCGCATTCTTCTTCCTCTGGGTTTGAGGTAACCCAACCAAAAAGTCCATAGAGATTTCATCCCACTTCCATTTAAGGACTGGAAGTGTTTGAAGCAAACTCGAAGGTTTTTGGTGCTCAGCTTTCACCTACTGGCATGTATCGCAACGAGATACAAACTCAGCAATGTCTCATCTCATACCTGGCTACCAGAACTGTCACCGCATGTCATAGAACATCTTCGTGGTTATCGGGTACATATCCCACTAAGAGTTATGGAAATCCCCCATCACATTCTTCCTTTCCGATAACGGAACAATGTAACGGTTTCGATAACACAGAACACCCTCATTGGAGAATGACCATTGGGTGTCGGTCTCCCCACCATAAAGAGAGTAACTAATGCTATAGAATTCATCATCCAGTTGTTGTTCCTGAAGACTTAACTTGAGAATAGAATATTTCAACTGGAAACTGGCTAAAGAAACTTCATTCCCCTTCCACTGAACTCCAATATGCAACTGAGAAAAAAGAGCCATCAAACTCCACTCTTCTGAAGATTCTTTCATAGCCTGTAATAGAAGTTTCCTACTTAACTCATCTGCAACTACATTCCATTTCCCTGGGCTATAGGCAATGTCAAAGTCAAAATATTGCAGGTACTCCACCCAATGCCTTTGGTGGAGATTCAAATATTTTTTAGAGAAGATATAACTCAAGATCTTGTGTATGAATACAAAGTAAACCTTTCTCTATAAAGGAAATGTCTCCAACACTTAAGTGTGTGCATTACAGCTGCAAGTTCAAGGTCCTGGGTAGGATAGTTATTCTCATGAGGCTTAATATGACGAGATCCATAGGTAACAACATGGTTACCTTGTATAAGGACACATCCCAAACCTGAACCCGATGCATCACAGACGACCACGTAACCTATCCCAGCCTCAGGAAGAGTTAAAACCAGCACAGTAGTCAAAATACACTTTATCTCAAAAAAATAACTCTAAAATTTATCATTCCAAGAAAAATTCACTCCCTTTCGAGTCAGAGAAGTCATTGGAGAAGCTAACTTTGAGAAGTCTTTTATAAATCAGTGATAAAATCCTGATAAGCCCAAGAAGCTCCGAATCTCGAAAACATTTCGTGGTTGTTCCAAAGTCATAACAGCCTTCACCTTCTTAGGATCAACTGATATTCCTTGTTATGAAATGACATGTCCCAAGAATTTCACTTCACGAATCCAGAAATTGTACTTTGAAATCTTGGTATAAAGTCGGTGATTCTTTAGAAGACTTAGAACTGTTCTCAGATGATGCACATGATCCTCCTCAGACTTAGAGTAGACAATAATTTCATCCACAAAGACTACCACAAAAGTATCTAGATACTCATTGAAAACCTTTTTCATCAAATCCATGAAAACTTTAGGAGAATTTGTTAGGCCTAAGGTCATAACAAGGTACTCATAATGGCCATACCTACTCTGAAAATTGGTCTTATGAATGTCAGATTCTTTTATCCTCAACTGATGGTAACCAGATCTAAGATCAATTTTTGAAAACCACTTTTCCCCTTTCAATTGATAAAATAAATCATCAATTCGTGGTAACAGATATTTTTTCTTTATCGTAACTCGATTGAGATTTAGATAATCAACACATAAGCAAAGAGAACCATCAGCCTTCTTGGCAAAGAGAACTAGCGCTGCCCAAGGTGACACACTCGGACGTATAAATCCTTTCTCAATAATATCATCTAACTGAGACTTTAGTTCTTTTAGTTCAGCTGGATCCATTTGGTAAGAGGGAATAGAAACCGGTTGAGTACCAGGCATTAAGTCAATAGAAAAATCAACCTCCCTTACTAGTGGAAAACCAGAGAAGTCATAAGGAAAAACGTCGGGAAACTCAGCGACGACTGAAGGAAGATCACCACACATTGAATCTATCTCTAGATAAAAAGCAAACACTGATATAACCTTCCCCAACTCTGGATAATAGGGTCTAGATCTGCTTGAACTTCGGTCCCATTCTCCTTGAAAAACAAGAGGCACACCACTGGGTGTAGTAAGGTAGACCCCTAGAAGATAACAATTGATCTGGGCATTATTGGAAATGAGCCAATCCATCCCAAATATGACATCAAAAGTTTTTGTGTCGAGAACCAAAAAAACTCCAAGCAAGATCAACATATAATTGAGAGAAGACACAAGCAGGACTACGAAGACCCTTATCTCTCTTTGTACCAAGGGGTGTAGTAATATCCATCGCACAAGATAAAATCTCCATATGTAGATTAAGCAGATTAACAATATGGGTTGAAATAAATGAGTGAGATTCACCAGTATCAAAAATAGAAATCATTAAAGATGAAGTTATAGTAATGGTAGCTCTCACAGTTGTAGGACTTGTATCAGCTACCTCTGGCGACTCTTTCACCACATGAAGAAGCTTCGTTCCGGATGCCTATGGCTGGAACCCTTTTATATGTGAAGCATTTGATTTCCCTGCAGTTTTTAGAGGTGCTGATGATCCTATTCAACTACGTGGAGTAGATAAGTGATGGAAGAATCTCTGTAAGTTCCCTAAACATCCACAAGATCTACAGTTCTTGGGTGCCTTAGTGCAAAACCTCTTAGAATGTCCTGGCTTTCCACACTGATAGCAAGTCAATGAAGCCCCTCCTGGTGCTACCAGGGGACTGTAATGACTATGTTTCCGAGAACTACCATGATAAACATCTCACTTCTATTTTCCTTTAAAGGAACCAACAATGAAACTATAAGGAAAAGGAACTCCCTTCAACCCTGACTCTCCTACCAGGTCCATCTCAACCATCATTACCCTATCCAGCACATCAGAATAAGTGGGTAGCTTCAGTAAGAAAACTTGAGAATGGATATCTGATCGAAGTCCCAACTCAAATCATTGAGCCTTCATCTTCTCATTAGATACAATATCAGGAGAAAACTGTACAAACTAAGAAAAGAGATTTGAGTACTCAGTCACGGTTTTGTTGGCCTGCTCAAACTTGAAAAACTCCACAGCCTTGGCCAACACCATTGATTCTGGATAGAACTGGTTAGTGAAAAGAACCCTAAAGTCTTTCCACTCCAAACCCTCATGTTTCCCAGTCGTCACCATCATGTACCACCATATCCTGCTTTGTCCTTCCATCACAAAGGTGGCACACTTCACCTTGATCACATCAGTCATCTCCAAGAACCCAAAAAGACGTTCAATATTACTCAACCATTCCTCAGCATGTTGAGGGTCAGTGGAGCCTTTTAAAACAGGTGGTTTCTGGTGTAGGAACTCTTGAGAACGATTTTGGAGAATATCACTATGAGGATATATAGCTAGATCCTAAACAGGAACTGGAGGTGGTTCCTTTCCTAGAGCTTGGACAATGCGAACAATCACGTCAACTAGACTCGGGTCCATAATAGGACTCGCTTGCTGAGATTCAGCAGCAGCCTCTTTTTGGATCTGATTCCCACGTTTTCTCAGAGGCATGATACTACACAACATAAAAATACATTATATTAACACTCAAATAGAGTAACAAGGAAAACTATTCTTAATATAAGGGATAGAAAGATTTGGATTCCACTCTATCCAAATCAAAACAGGGAAAATACTAGAACTAATCCACAAGTCATATTTACCTAACCAACCCTGGTGACTTAAGGTTCATTGTGGTGAGAGCTAGACAAGAACTCAATCACAACTACCTCCAAAGTCTCGACAAGAATACTCAAATGCATACTGTCATCAAGGCAAGATGCTTAACCTTCCTTTGATAACATTTTTTCACAAACTATCATGGGTACCCTGGTAACCCGATAACCGAGTCGGCCCTGACATAACCTGAAGTGTGTTCATGATCCCCACGGGTTAGCGACTAGCACCTGGCATCACACAACGTGCAAGTGGGAATGATTTTTCCACCAACAATGCAGAAGAAAAGAAACAAGACAGTATGCATAACAAAAAGAAACTCCACTGGGATTAATGTACCAGAATACAAAGAGGCATAAAAAGCCCAAAGTACTACAACCCAAGTACTAAAAATGGAAAAATAGCCCCAAGGTCCCTAAGCACACAACTCACCAAGACCAAAGATCAATAGATGGATCCACCTCTAAGAGATTCCTTCCCTTTCCTCGAACCTGGAAGAAGAAAGTCTACAAACACCCAAAGGAAAAAATATGGTGTGAGCCTAAGCCCGGTAGGATACCACCAAAGATTCCGTAACAGATGCCAAATATATATTATATAAAGAAAAGCTTCCAAGTTTAAAGTAAACAGGTTTGGAAATTCAAAATCATATTTTAACAAAACATTCTATACATTTTCAAATGATGGAAATAAATATTTTAAGTAATGATTTTACAAATGATGGAATATTTCTAAAATAATGGCTTAAATAAAACATTTATATAAAGTATTTTATATAAATTCAGCAGGCATGTAAAGCGGTTCAAAAGTATTGGCATACATTTATATCTCAAATATAAATAAACAAGCGAGAAACATGGCCATCTTCCAAAATGTACGATAGTAGTAACCAGTTATAGGATTCCGCACTCTCTATGTGAACTCAGAAAAATGTGTATACACACGTCCCTATGACACTGGCCAAAGGAGACTCATCACCAACCCGTCGGGGATGTGACCTGCCGTAAGTATGTTTTAGAACGTTGTCGTAGCGTAGAGTGTATCCAAATAACTCACTAACTACCCAAGTCTTGCATGCACTCTTACATGATGGGTAAACTATTTTAAGACTGCTTAAAATAGGATCAATCCCATTATTCCATTTCAAAAGTGCCAATTTCTTTCCATTTAAAACCAAATAGGTTTTATTCAAAAACATGCCTTTTTCACAAGATAAAACCACTGGGTTTCTATCAAATAATTTTAAGCCATTTTCACCAGTTTTAAATTCATTCAAAACCAATTCCATCATTACACAATTTATTTCCACAATTAAATTCAACAATTTAATTGAAATCATTTCTGTAAAATCCACAATTTAAATCAGAAAATTACCATAAAAACACCCAATTCAATGGAATTGGGGGTTTTCCAAATTTTCATGCCAAAACCATTTCAAATACCTCGATTCACTTGAATCAAATTTTTATCAATTTAATTGAAAGAAAATTTGAGCAATTGGATTTAAATAAACAATTGAAATAAATCAAGCAAATACATTGATAATGAATTTGTCATGTCGGGACGGAACCACCTACCTCGATTTATTTATGGGAGTTAGCCCAACGAGAAACCCCAAAAAACCGAGTGGCACAATGTCGTTGATCAAGTTCTAGATCTAAATCCTTAAAACCAAAAAAAAAGATCAATGGCATAAAGATATTGTAAAACTAGATATAAATCCATAATACTAGATCTAGATCTGAACTCATAGTTTTAAATCCACGGAAAACAATGGAAATATCCCATGAAAAGATCAAGGAAAGATAGAGGAAAGAACGGGAGAAGTAACAGGTTGAAATCCACTTACCAGGAGGAGAGAGGATCCTCAATCCGAGTCTTCAATCTCAAAGGAAGAAGTTCAGATCACCTTGGAATCTCTCCAGGAGGCTTTGGAAACACCTAGAATGTTTCAAGCCCAAGCCAAGGTCATAAATATGGAAGTCATAGCGGTTCAGGAGCTCTTAAGAAGGATTTTCAGAATTAAAAAAAACTACACGCACGGTTTCCTGGACAGAGGCACATGGTCAGGAAAACCGTTCTCCAACCGTGTGGAACCCACTGTCCAGGTTTGCAAGGTTGGCACGGTTTGGTCGCACGTTTTTTAAAACCATGTGCAAACCGTGTGGACCTCTCTGTCCAGTTCTACATGGTTGGCATGGTTTGGTCGCACGGTTTGTCAAACCGTGTGCAAACCGTGCACAACTCATGGTCCTTTAGTTTTCCTTAAAAGTTTACCCAAACGCACCCCAAGTCACTACTCCAAAACAGAGGTACTTAGAAACATCAAAAGTACCTGAAAACGTAACGTGATGTTACACATGGTAAACTAGGACCAATATTTATCTTTTTTTTAGAATTTAATAATTCTATATTGACCATTCTTCTAATTCCATGCCACTAATGATGCACCCAACAAAAATCTACATTTCCATGACATCAATTCCTTAGTTTTTTATTGAATCAAAGTACATGATCAAATCGTATACATTGATAGTGATCTCAATTCAATACACCAATACATATTCTCATAGATATAAATAACCAATGAGAACTGAAACATGTGGTTTTCCTATTTGAGAGATAGTCTTGAAGATCTCATCTACTTAAGATCATCAAGTAAAAAATTCATGAAAATAATTCTCAATGATTGTGATCCCCCGTCACCTCATTTTTAGAAATTAACAATATATATTTTGTATGATTTATCTAGACCATAGGATTTAATTTTATGATTATTTTCATAATATCTCAAGGTTCTCATTATAGCTAGGAACTGCTACAACATGTTGATACGACAAAAAATCTATGGAATTTTCATGTAAATAGTGTATGCATAAATATCTACTCTATTTTGGTAATTATAAATCATACATAACTTGATGGATGTATGATATGGTAACTAAAAATAATTTTTCATGTTTGGTATAGGGAACCCACTTTCATGACACAAATATTCCATAGTAATTCTTTATCCCCTTAAATATCCTCAGCATGATCATCACACCATTTTTGAATTACTGATTTATTTTTATTTAGTTTTCCTTATAATTGTTTCATGGGAGTCCTTTTGACAACCAAATTCCAAAAAAACAGACTACATGGGGGAAGCCATCAACTTTCATCCAAAATCAAGAATATATGAAGTTGTTCTTCGTAGAATATAGTTATCCAAGATCAATGAAAAAAGTTCAATGATATGATTAAAAAAATTGGTATGTAAAATAACATCAATATATAAAAACCATTAACACATAAATTTTCAACATAAACCTATAAAATTGAATCTAAACCCATCTCCCACCCTTAAAATTATTTCACCATGTAAAATATTTTACTGAGAATCATTGATCCACTAGTTTCATATCCACCATGAAATATTTAAAATTATCCATCAATTTTTTTTGAACAAACACAGAATTAATTTTTTCTAAAGGTGATAAAATAATATTAAATTATACCTCAAAAAAATAGAGTAATGAACCAAGATTGAAACAATAGATATCTATCAATAGATGTGATCTTTACTACACTTCACACTATGCATGCACCACTATGAAAAAAATACACACTAAGTAAGGAAACATTGAATATAATATGTTGGTCTAATTCAATACCATATGTTGATGTAAATGTTTTACTTATATAAAATATAAATATGTTTATTGGTTAGAGAGCTATGAAATTATTATAGAAAAATAAATTGGTAATAAAACCTCTAAGATAAATCTCTCGGTTCTTTAGTTCTAGAATCAAAATAATTTTATAGTTGAAATAATCATCCTATTATTTAATGAATTTTCACTTGGATACAACTCTATAACCCCTAATATTCCATATAAGGATATATATTTAAAATGTTTTTTATCATTGAATACTTCAATAGCTTCACCACTCCCATAGAAGAAGAAGAAAATTCATTCCCTGAGACCTCATCCTTACACTGAGAGTGAGTTTGGATCTAGTATACATATCTATCCTAATCATATACACAAATTATTATGATATTTTTCCTCCTCAAATTAATTGGTTGACCAGTTCACAATTGGAGATCCCTTATAGAAAAAAATTGGAGTTAATGGTTTTAAAATTGGAACGTAGAAATGGGGAGAGAGGATTGTCATCTCTCCACTCATCCACCCCCTCCAAAGATTAGGGTGTTCATATAATTGGACAATTTTACTCCAATATACACGGGGATTAAAATAATTAATAGGGTAATGTAGGCTCGAGGGAACTCCCATGAATAATTTGAAAATAGTTAGGTTCTTGAGAAAAATAACTCTAACTAGATTAGAGGAGCTTCATGATGTAAAATATGGTTCTAGTTAGAAATAGATTCCTTAATCGGCCAATATGATCTCCCAACCCATATTATACGGGTCTGTATATAGTCATGGAACACCCATAGTTCTCAAGATAGAACTGAATGATTTTGAGATGGAAAATACATCACAGAAAAGTGTTATTTAAGATCATATCATGTCATAACATGAGGCCTCATAACCTAATCCTAGTAAGAATATGGGTTACCTTGCATCTAAAAAGACAAAACAAAATGAATACCATGAGACAGAGCCAACTTCTGCTAGCTATCAGAACCATGTCCTTGAATATGAAAATGATATAAATACCCAATACATTATTCATAATGAATTTTTTCCAAAAACAAATATCTAATCAAAAAATTTCAACTAAATTTGATTCAGGAGGGATTTTGAAACATCCATCTCCTCACAAATAGTTACACCCTAAGTTTTTATTACCTTTTGATCTTTTTTTCTTTCAAACCCCACTTTCTCAAAATGTCTATGGGATTAATTTTAAATTAATTTCTAGAACTTATGTGAATTGAATTTGGAAAAATGGATTCTATATTTTAAATGAGAATAATTTATAATATCTAATAAGTCATATTTAATTTTTTTTACCATAGTGATTAGTGGAAGCAATTAAATTTAATTACTGCGATTATGGTAAAAATAAGATTACTTAGTGGTTAAACTTAGAAAATAAGTTTTAGAAATTACCCAAAACATGTCCAAAACTCATTGGATATCCATGTTTCAACCTTATACATTCTATTATTTGGATTGGTATATTATGGGAGCCACTTTACACTGAAAAAATGTGGTGGGAATTTACTCTTTTAAAATAATTACAAAAGTGCCACTCACATCCCTTGTAAAAATCCACCCCTATAACCCACTCTTGACACATTAAAAACTAATTGATTCATTGAATATCATCCCAAATAACTTCTATACTTACCTCCTATCATCCATGAATCTTAATTTGGTAAGAAATCCAAGTAAGGAATTCCTTTGGTGCAAACCAAAAGAAGATACTCGAAGAAGAGGTAATGTTTATCAACAAATATAATTATTATATAAAAAATAAGTTTCTTAAATATACTGATATGTTGTTATGTTAATGTTAATACCTAAAACTATAGACACTTTTTTCAAATGGGTTATGAAATCATCATTCATGTGTACTTCAAACTACCGCCTCACAAAACAATATTGTTTGTTTTTTCATTACCACCTTGAAAGGATTGAAATAATCATGGACATACTATTTAAATATGATAAATATGATAAATATGATAATATTATTCTGTATTTATTATCTAACACACACCTTTATGCTTTCCATTTTTTGGGAATACGATAATGTTGTTCATGTATACGGCGGACTACCGACTCGCGAAGAGATGTGATTCATTTAAACTTTACAAGGAATGTATTAAGGATTGTATTAATAAAAATATTTAAAATATATAACATAAAAATAATTCTATAATGATAATATATCATATACCTTTCTTTCTTCCAATCCGACATGAAAATGGAAACAGGTTTCAAGAGTATGTTTGGCCTACCATCTCCATAAACAGAGTATATTATTTATTATTTCTATCATTTATATATTATTATAAATAAATATATACTTAATATATATGATATTTATATAATGGATATAATTCTATATATGTTTAAATAATTATTATGTAAGTGAATAAAAAATATTATAAATAAAATCTTTTATGAAAAAAAAAGTGGTTATAACCCGAAAATGTAACTTTAACATGGAATCATTAATAAAAAGGTAATAAAAATTCATAAGAAAATAATATATGGTATATGAATATAATTATATAATATATATATATATATATAATAAACTTATATTTATTATACTAGAGGTTTGATTTAGTACAATGGAAGCTAAGACTTAAGGTTAGGGGATTTCTAGCCTCACTTTTATTTCTATGAGACTTATGACATATTCACCACTCATTTATTAGATGTGGGGTATATACTCCCATATGAAATTTTATATCACTAATCCCATTTATTTTATGAAATTTATGGATTCAATTTATGTTATTATTTCATGTATCTCATGGTTCAAAAGTTATTCATATAGTAAGGGATTTATGTCTCACTTTTTACTTTTGTGAGACATATGCTATATCCATCACCAATTTATTCAGTGTGGTATATATACTAAACATGAATGTTCTTTATGATTATTATAATTAAATTTTTGGTATTAAAATATCCATTTCAGGATCTCTTTTTCATGGGATCTATGGTTCAAAAGTCACAAAATTGGTAGGAAATTTTTATCCCAATTTTCGTTCTTTGGGACATATGTTTTATTAAGTATATATATTATTTCATGAGGTTTATATAGATAACATTTTACATATATTATCCTTACTTTATTCATCCTTATCATATTTTAATTTCCACTTTATGTTACTCCTTCATGGGGATTATAATTCCATGTTACCAAAGTGGTAATGATGTTATGTTACAATCTCATTGTTTATTGAGATTGTTTATGATAAAGTATCCAATGTTGAAATATCATGATCATACTCTTGATAATTCTAATTAATTTTATTCCTTACTAGTTATTCATGATATCTTAATGTAATAGTACTATTTTTCAACTCTTTGGTAAAATATGACTATTTCCCACTTCGATTGGAAACCTGTTTTCTTTTAAAACCATGTTTTCTGAAAAAGTTTTCAAAAATGTTTTCCAAAATATTTTATTAAACTATTATTATTTTTATAAGACATTTTTAACCATGTTTTACTTTTAAAAAAAAAATTTTAAGAATTTTCATTTTGTTTTACAAAATAATGAATGTTTGTATTTTACCGAAAATGTGAAAGGAACCTTCATATTTACATGTATGACATGAATGTAATATTCTAACATCACAACCAATCATTGCTTAAAATCTTCATTTGTATGTTTTCAAAGTTATTTTCAAAGGGAATTTTTTTCAAATGGTTTTATGTTTTAAAAACATTTTTAAAGCAAAAAAGATATTTTCTTTTAAGAAATGTTTTAAAATATCATTTTGAAATTATTTTTCATTTAAGATGAAATCTGTTCATTTTACTCATAAATTAATTGGGATATTATCCAAGGGTATCATTTTTATTATTTCTCTAAATGGTTTATGTTTTTATGGAGTCATATTATAAAATCCTTTTCTCTTCCATGGTTTATATTCTTATGTAGCCTGCATCTTTTCATGGGATATGCTATGATGAAATGATTATGAAATATATCTCTTTTCCAAAGGTTATGATATGATGAAACATTTATGATATTGATTTCATTCCATGTGTTATGATATAATTAATGTTTATGATGTTGTGTCACAAATAAATATGGTTTTTATTATGAGATGGTTGGTACATATATCTCCCTCCAATGCATTGGGTAAATATTTATATATCTCATGAGATAGACATGGATGGAATGGAGAGTGAACCCAATAAATTAATACAGGGATAGAATGAGGTGTCAAATCAGTACTGTAAAGGACTTTATCTGCTATATTGTCCTTGTAAGTGATCCTTTACCAATATGGATATTATTTTATATGCCTATATGTATGCCACAAATTCATATCTTATGACAATATTATGCTCTCATGACTCATGTTATTTGATTATATTTTGATTCATGTCTTTTGAATGAAAAATATTTATTCCATGACCCGTGATTATAATCATTGATATATAGGGTATCATTTTCAAATTTTATGCACATGTTCTCATTCACTTATCTTTATTTTTTGTTTATATATCTCCCTTTTTTACCCTTATCGATCATCTGAGATCACCCTTTATTGTGTTTCCTTTAACTAGGTTATGAAGATATGTATTATGTATTATATGACTAAGAGGGATTATAGTTATTAATAACATGGTGGGAGATGACATAGCTCACTTATGTACTGGTGTTTATGTTTTCATGATTCCAAATGCACTATACTCTTACGGTTTTTAGGCATGTGTTTGTTTAATGTAATAAATATTTTTAAAAAATGATGTAATGTCTATGTATATTAATCTTGGGTCAATGTAGTTAGTATCAAAGGATAGTTTTAGCCATCCTTTCGAAACTATGATGATAAAACCATTGGGGGATACCTAAGGACGTGACTAAGGATAAGTATAATGATCAGTAAAAGTATAGGAAAATGTACTAGAATTTTGGTAAATGGTAGAGAGAGTGGTTTCCTATAAGTACATAAATGTATTGATAATAAAAGTGGATGTGGCTCTGGAACATTTGTAACTAGGAGAAAAAATCTCAAAAACACTATATTGAGCTAGACTCGATTGGGATCTGGTGTGAGAAAATGGGCCTTCCTGCACATCTAGTTTGACATACTCCCAGGGGATACTCATTGGAAATTTAATAACTCGTTACAAACCATCATAAAGGATTTAAATATATTATGGATATGAATAAACTAGGATAAACCTAAGGTGTCATATATTAAAGTAGTTGTCATAAGTCTACAATATTATAAGTGATTTCCCTGATTTTGTGGTTTCCCCACTATGATTATTGTTTCTTATTTTATACTTATTGATTTTGGTAAATGGGTGGAACCTGAAGGAACCATGTTAATTAAGAGTAAAAAAGTAAAATGAAAAGACTATTCTTCTAAGAATTCAAATTTTATGGGAGATGTAATAAAAAATCTCATTGTTATGCTCACACAACTTTCTAAAGCTAATAATCATGTTAGATATCCAAACAAACAAAGGAGGGAACAAAATTTTGTTGGTTCCTTCATAATCCAATGTCTACCTTCTTTCGATGGGTATTCTGATCTAATAGTTTCTAAATAATGGATTAGTACCACTAAAAAGATATTTTACATTCTCCAGTGTTCAAAACATGAAAAAAAAATTGGTTGTCTAATGTTTGGAAGGTGAAGTGGGTCAATGGTGGACTCTTATCAAGAATATAAGGTAACAAGATGAAAATAACTACATGGATTAGGACGAGTTCATGTAATTATTTTAAAATATGTAATTTCCTCATATTCTCCATATGAATATAGAGAAAGTGTTCCTTGAACTGAGTTAAAATAATGACGAATTCGTTTCAACCTATGAGTAAAATTTTACATGACATGTGAGGTACGCTTCTGATATTATCATCCAACCTAAAAGTAAGAATGGTTAATTCACTACTACAAATACGCCCTTTATCAGCACTAAAAATGGCCTTTAATAGTGCTAGAAAAGTGCTGTTAAAGCCTGTGAAGATAAAGGGGGGTCCCCTTTATCAGTGCTCAAAAAAGTGCTGATAAAAGTGCCCCATTATCAGCGCTTTTTTAGCGCTGATAAAGGGGTACTATATCAGCGCTTCCTTTTATCAGCTCTTTCATTTTAGCACTGATAAAGGACCCTTTTATCAGCGCTTTTAAAAAATCGCTGATAAAAGTTAAAAAATTAAAAAAAATTAAAAAAAAATTAAAAAATTAAAAAAATCATGCCAATCCGAGGGGGCTTTTATTAGAACTTGATCCCCAGTTTTAATAGCGCTTTCCACCCCCTCCAGCGTCCCTCACACACCCCCTCCACCCTTTATTAGCGCTAGCCCCCCACATCCACCCCCATGCGCGTGCCTCTGCCTCCAGCAGGTTTTGAACTCAAGACCTCCCCCCTGTGCGCCTAAGCCCTTACCACTACTCTATTTTGATTTGTTTACTATTTCATGATATCTCTATTTATATATATATATATATAGTTATATTTATTCGTATAGTAATATATATTTATATTAATATATATATAGTTATATTAATATATATATAGTTATATTAATATATATATAGTTATATTAATATATATATATAGTTATATTAATATATATATAGTTATATATATATATATACATAGTTATATTAATATATATATATATATAGTTATAGTTATATTAATATATGTATAGTTATATTAATATATATATAGTTATATTAATATATGTATAGTTATATTAATATATATATAGTTATATTAATATATCTATAGTTATATTAATATATATATAGATAGTTATATTAATATATATATATATAGTTATATTAATATATATATAGTTATATTAATATATATAGTTATATTAATATATATATATAGCTATATTAATATATATCTCTATTTATATATATATATAGTTATATTTATTCGCATAGTAATATATATTTATATTAATATATATATAGTTATATTAATATATATATATATAGATATATTAATATATATCTCTATTTATATATATATATATAGTTATATTTATTCGCATAGTAATGTATATTTATATTAATATATATATATAGTTATATGAATATATATCTCTATTTATATATATATATATATATATATATATATTTAGTTATATTTATTCGTATAGTAATATATATTTATATTAATATATATATAGTTATATGAATATATATATATATTTATAGTGATATTAATATATATATTTATAGTGATATTAATATATATGTAGTTATATTAATATATATATATATATATAGCTAGATTAATATATATATATAGTTAGATTAATATATAGGTATATAAATATTCATATATTTTTATTTTAAATAAAATGGATATTAGTTATTATTTAGATAAAGCTAATATATTTTATATGTAAATATATTTTAGTATTTATATTTATAATTAATTCTTATGTGTGGATATATAAAAAATATGTATATATTGTTATATATTTGATTATAAATAGCAGTGAATTATAAAAAACGATAAAATTTCAAAGACATAATATCAATATGAATGTAATACCTTGGAATAAATTCAGTCCCCACCAAAAAAAAGTCAATAATATCCCCTTAAACGAGGCTGAAAATCCAAAAAATGTTAAAACATTGGGGTACCCCGACTAAAAACTCAGTTTTGGAGGCCTTTTAGGCCTCTTTTGGCCTCGAAAAACCCTTTATCGAGGTGCCCCTAGATCATAAGGACGTAGAGCTCGTCACAGCCTTTGATTTGATATGTGGTAGAGCTCAAACGGACACCCGGATCAAAAGTTATGGCCGTTTGAAGTTTGAGTTGCGTTTTCAACATATTTTGGATCTTTTATTAATTTTTTTAATTTTTTTAGTCTTCAAATTGTTATTAAATTACTATTACTCCATAATAATTATCAAATTATTAATTAAAAATATTTTTTTAATTTTTGAAGAAGCCATTTTCACTAAATATCTTATATATTAAGTATATTAAGTTTGAATGTACATTTATATTTATCTAAAATATATTTAAAAATTATATATTATATTTATATCAATATAACTATATTTATATATTAATATATTAATATTTTTTTTTTTTGAATTCGACCCTTTATCAGCGCTTTTAAAAAAAATGCTAATAAAGCTCCCCCCCCCCCTTTATCAGCACTATTAAACAAGCGCTGATAAAGGGTGGGCCTTTATCAGTGCTAAAAAAACACTGATAAAGGGGTACTTTTATCAGCGCTTTTTTTAGCACTGATAAAGGTACCCCCCCTTTATCAGCGCTTTTTCGTTAGTGCTGATAAAGGGGGGGCACTGGGAAAAACTATTTTTCTGGTAGTGATTCTTCAATGGATTAAATCCAAGTTTATAAAGGGAAATATCCATAAGATACTTCATTATCTCTGAATTGATTTTTCGATGTGTAATCAAAGAGAAAATAGAAGTTAGGGTTATATATCAATATCATGGTTTTGATAAGAAAATAAAGATGCAGTTCAAAGGAAAATCTATGATCCAAAGAGAGAAGAATATCATATTTACATTATTCTCTATGTGTGTGGATAATCATGGAGGAAACTACCATAGGGGGAATAATAAATGATTTATGTGTTGAAGGGATGGTCCTTAGGAAATGGATTGTCGATGTGATGGGAAGAATATAGCTAATGATTTTAATAGAGATAAATTTACACAGAATTGACCTCCCACACTTCAGTGCTTCAATTTTAAGGAGAATGTTCATTATTCTAAAAAGTTACCAAATAAGAGGTTTAATTATGTTGACCAAAGCTAGTAACCTTTTAAGCTGAGTGATAAGGTGAAATCTCATTCAATCACTATTTTGATGAGGGGTCTGATAGATATGTGGTGAAAGGTAAACTTACCATCAAATCTAGAACTATTAATGCCTTATTTGACTCTAGATATACCCATTATTTCATATCTAATGAATTTTATAAGGGTTTCAAGATTCCCCCCCCCCCACAATTATATGTGGAATTATTATAAAAATATCCTAATGGTATGATGACTTCATCGCAAGTCTATGATTCCTCTACGGTTGATGTTGGTAAAAATGTGATTCCCGAAAATCTTGTCATTATTCCTCTAATTGAATTTGATTTCATATAATTCATGGATTATATTTCTCTCCATAATACCCACATCAATTTTTGAGTAAGGGAATTCATGTTTGATATTCTAAATCGACCTATGACCATATATCAATGTGACGATAAGTATGAGCTTCTGATAGTGATCACATCCAATGTATGGGTCTTAATTCCCATTCAGAAGGGATTTTTTATCTTAGATAGTTGGGGACAAACTCAAAATCAATGATATTCTTATTGTTTGAAAAAAATAGTGTCTTTCTGGAAGAATTTCCTAGTCTTTCACCACAATGTAAAGTTTAGTTCTCAATATAACTCATACTTGTTTCCACACCAATTTAAAGAATCCCTATAAAATGGCCTCAATTATGTTGAAAGAATTAAATAAATAACTCCAAGAATACCTTGAAAATGTATTAATTTGGTTAAGTGTGTCACCTTGGTGTGCACAAGTTTTTTTTTAAGAAAATGTAGATTGATGTGAATTTTCATTTATTATCAGGAGTGGAAAAAGATCACAAGAACAAGTATCTGCTTCCATATATTGATGAATTTTTGATCAACTGCCTAGATCTCAATACTTTTCCAAAATTAACCTTCACTTTTGATATCATCAAATAATTTTAAATAATGAGGATATACCCATGACGACATTCTATATAAGGTATGGACACTATGAATTTATTCTCATTCATTTCAGTCTTAAAAATGATCCCCTTGTCTTCATGGATTTAATTAATAGAGTATTTAGAGATTACCTTGATTAGTTTGTGGTACTCTTTATAATTGATATTATTTCCTATTAAAAGATCAAAAAAGATAATGAAGATCACTTTATAATTTTAATAAATACATTAAGGAAGGAGAAACTATATGAAAAATTTACAAAGTGTGAACTTTGGATGCAAAAAAGTTTCATCTTTATGTAATATAATCTTAAGGGAGGGTATATCGGTAGATCCAACAAAGATGAAGGATATGTAATATTGGACCATAACAATAATGGTGACTGTGATTAATAGATTTCTTGGTTTAATTAGATATTAATGATTTTTTTTGGATAATTAATCAAAACTATCTAATCCTCTAATAAATTTAACTCAGAGGGGAGTCGAGTTCCTCTAAAAAGTAATGTGAGGAAAATTTCAAGGAACAAAAGAGAAGGTTAGGAAGTTCAACTCTTATTACATTACCCTCTAGTGGAGAATTATATTTAAACTATATTTATGAATCCAACAAGAGATTGGGATGTGTTATTATGCATAATGACATGGTTATAGCCTATGCCTCATGAAAATTGAAGATTCATGAGAAAAAGTACCCAAATCATGATTTGAAGTTAGTTGTGGTAATTTTTTAATTAAAGATATGAAGGAATTATATTTATGGGGAAAATTGTGAAATATATACCAATACTAAATGTTTAAATTATATATTCACATAGTTGGAGTTGAGCATGTTCCAGAGAATATGGTTATATATGATAATGGATTATGACTACTCAATACATTACCACACTTGGAAAGAGAACAAGGAGGATGATACATTGAGTCAAAAGGATCATGCTAGCTTATCCACTATGAGAATCGCATAAGGAACAGTGTTTCTAGATTTGCAAAGGATGGATCTGGAAATCTTAGAGGAAGGGGAAAAAATTTCTTTCTAAACTAAATGTTCAACCATCTGTTCAAGTAACGATTAAAGAGGCATATAAGAAATATATAGAGCTACAAAATAAGGTTATAAATTTTCTAAGTTTAACCTTAATCATATTGGAATGGTAATGATCAGGAGTCGTGTATTGTTTCCTTCTATACTATACTTAAAGAAGGATTTCTTAGAGGAATCTCATAGTTATTCGTTCTATATTCATCTCATAAGTATGAAAATGTATAGATATTTGAATGAATACTTCTGGTGGGATGGAATAAAGAGAGATATCATAGAGATTGTATCTAGATTATTGTTATGAGAACATGTTAATATTGAAAGACAAAATTCTATGGTTATGTTTGTATCCATTACCCATACCATAGTGGAAATGGAAGAACATAATCATGGATTTTTTTCATTGGACTCCCCAAAAATCTTAAGGGAATAATGCTATATGGGTGTTAGTCAATCACTTTACTAAGATATCACACTTCATTTTTATCAAATAATACTTCTATTTGGATCAAAATGATATACATTATGGAAGATGTAAGGTTTCATGGAGTATCACATTTCGTTGTATCTTATTGGGATCTGATGTTTACCTCAATGTTCTAGTGAATTCTACAGAAAACCCTTGTTAAAGAATTGAGTTTTATCAATGCATATCATCCTCATATAGATGGTAAGTATGAACAAAAAATTCAAACCCTAGTGGATATGTTGAGATCTTGTTCTTTGGATTTCAAAGGAGGATGGGATCAACACCTTCCTATAGTTGAGTTTTTCATACAAAAATATCTTTCACTCAATCATTTAGATGACTCTTTATGAATTACTCTATGGAAATAAATGTAAATATACAATGTGTTAGAATGAAAATGGAGAAACAAATCCACCGGGACCTAAGATAGCTAAATAAATGATAGAGGAGGTTAAATCCATTCAACAACACATCAAGGCAGCATAGAGTCAAATTCTTTTTCTGATAGTCACTGAAATGATCTATAATTTGAATTTAGTGATATGGTGTTTCTTAAAATTTACCCATGGAATAAGGTCATGAGATTCAGAAAGTAAGGGAATCTAATCAAAAGGTATATCGGTTCCATTGAAATTATTGATCATATCGATATGGTAACCTATATATTTTCTTTACCACCATAACTCTCTGAATTCCACTATATGTTTCATGTATCTCTCCTAAGTAAGTACATACTTAACCCTTTACATGTATTGAACTCAGAGTTCATACTGTTGGGGTAAGATGTTTCTTATGAGGAACATTCAGTGGAGATTCTAGATCATTCAGAGAAAGTTATATGAATCAAGAACACTCAATTGTTCAAGGTTGTGTGGAGAAAACACCAATTAGAGGAATCTACATGGTAAATTGAGGATGTGATGAGGTATATGTATCATCATTTCTTTATATCAGAGTGATGAGTTTTGAGGGTGAAATTCATTTTAAGGGGGGTAGAATGTAACACCCTGAGTTTTTATGAACTTTTTTTTCAAATAAATTATATGAATTTGATGGATTTTATTGCACACTACACCATGTAAGGCTTTAATTATAGGCAATACCGTGTTAATATTGTGCTACACACAACACCGACATAGATTACATTACACACAACACTGAGTTTTAAGAAAACAATGATATATTATTAATATAGTAATTTAAACCCGACCTTTATAACCAAACCATTAAACTTAGAAATATGAAAATTAATAAATAATTTTTAAATATAATGGTTTTATATAATGAAAACATATTTATAATGAAATACATAATTTTTGGTAGAGTAATTATATGTTTTGAAAATAATATTTTCTTAAAAACTGTTTTTTATGTCTTTTTGTGAACAATAATAAAATTTATTTTTGGAATATTTAGTAAAATAATTTTATAAAATAAATATAATTTCATGAATTCATAATTTTAAAATTATCTTAGGGTGAATTGTTTGTATTTTTATGAACATTTTCATTTTTTGATGAATAATGAAAAATACGGCATTTTAATTAAAAAATATCATTTCATCTAATTTATTTATATAGTAATATTATATATTAATTTCCTTATAAATTATTTTTAGTCAAATTATATGTATATTATTACAATTTAATTCATTGTAATCAATTTCATATTGAAATTTAATATAAAATATTTGCAAACTTTTGATCTTTTTCTCTTAAAAACTCACTTTCTCAACATGTCTGCGGGATTAATTTTAAATTATTATCATCAAATTATGTTAATATAATTTGTAAAAATGGGTTTAATATTTGAAATAAAAATAATATATAATTTATTAAAATTCTAGCTTAATTTTTTACCTAATTGATTAGTGAAATTAATTAAAATTAATTAAAATTATTAAGGTAAAAACAAGATTACTTTGCGGTTAAACAGAGAAAATAAGGTGTAAGAATGGACCAAACATGTGAAAAAACTATTTGATATCCATATTTAGACCTTATCCCTTATATTATTGAGATATTTTTGTTATGGAATCCACGTTACATGGAAAAAACGAGGGAGGAATTTACTCTTTCAAAAACATAACAAAAGTGCCACTCACCTCCCTTAAAAAAAGGACACCAACTATCGCCCACTATTTAGACCATAAAAACCAATTTTTTAGGAAAATTACTGACCAAATAACTTATCCACTTCCCTTATCTCATATTATAAGCCTTAAATTTTTCATAAATACAACCAAGGAAGGCCTTTGGTGGAAACCAATAAGAGATACCAAAAGAAGAGATAATGTTCATCAATGAACATTTTTGTTTTATTTCTTCCACAAACACCTTAAATTATTTTTAAATCATTATTATATAATAAATTTAGTATAATACATATACTTATATGTTCTTATGCTATGTTTATGACCTAAAAGTACACACACTATCATCAAATGGGTTCTGAAATCACCGTTCGTGTGTACGGTGGACTACCGCCTCACGAACCAATATCATTTGTTTTTACATTACCACCTTTCAAGGTTGGTAATAATGATGTAAGTACTATTTATATATTATATATATTATATTTATGATTTTATTACTATTTTTAATAATTATATAATATATAACTTTAGGCTTTCTATTTTATGGGAATACGATAACGTCGTTCGTGTGTACGGAGGACTACCGCCTCTAGATTCAATGTGATTCATTCATGCTTTACATGGAATGTATTAAGGATGATTTTAATAAAAATATGTGATAAACATTAAATATAAATTATTATATAATTAAAATATATCTTATAACTTTATTTCTTTCAATTAAACAAGAAAATGGAAACAACATTCATACATACATATGATCTACCGTCTCCTAAAACAAAGTACTTTATTTTATATTTCTATATTTTATAGATTATTATAAATAAATATATACTGAATATATATGATATTTATATCATGGTTATAATTATAGATAATATTAAATCATGATAAATTTAATATAATAAATAAAATAAAAAATCAAAACTTTTATGAAAAACATAACTGTTATTACCCGAAAACATAACTTTAACATGGAATCCTTAATAAACATGTAATAAAATATCAAAATAAAGTAATATATGGTATTATAATTATGTATATTATTCTTTTATATATTAATAATAAACTTATACTAATTATACATTATTTTTAATGAGTACGAAGAATGTCAAGACTTAAGGTAAGTGGATTTCTAGTCTCATGTTTATTTCTGTGAGGTTTATGCCATATTCACTATGCGTTTATTTTTTGTAGTGTATAAAATTTCCTATGAAATGTTATATCATTAATTTAATTAATATCATGATATTTTATGTTTAAAATTATGTTATTCTTTTATGGATATTACTATTTAAAAGTTACTCAAGTAGTAAGGTATTTTCATCTCACTTTTTACTTTCATGACACACGTGTTATATCCACCACCTCTTTATTATATGTGATGTATATACTTCACATGAATGTAATTAATAATTTTTTTAATTAATTTTTTTTCTATTTACATTTCCATTTTATCATCTCTCTTTCATGGGATCTATGGTTCAAAATTCTCCAAAATCAGTAAGAGATGTTTGTCTCAATTTTTCTTATTTGAGATATACGTTTTGTTATGAACCTATATTCTCTTATGATGTGTACATACTGATCCTTTGAAATATATTTTCATTAATTTATTCATCCTAACTATATTTTAGTTTCTATTTTTTTTATTCTTTCATATGTTTTATGATTCAACGTTACCAAGGTGGTAAAAATGTTATGTTACAATCTAATCATTTATCAGGATTATTTATGATCAAGTATCCAATGTTGAAATATCATGATCAAAATCTCAATAATTATCATGAATTTATAATGATATATTCATGTAATTATACCATATTTACACTATTTGGTACTTAAGATATTTAAGAAAATATTTTGAAAAAAATCTGACTTTATTTCCCTCTTCGGTCGAAAATCTGTTTACTTTCAAAATCATGTTTTCAAAAATATGTATTCAAAAATGTTTTAAAAAATGATTTATTACCCCATTATTATTTTTAAAAAAATAAGTTAACCATTTTTTACTTTTTACAAAAAAAATAGAAGGAATCTTCATGTCATTTTCAGAAACAATGCTTGTTTTTATTTTACCAAAATGTGAAAGGAACAGTCATTTATACATGTACGTCATGAATATAATATTACCACATCCTGAAGAATTTTTTCTTAAAATATTACTTTATTTTTTTCAAATTTAATTTCATAGAAAGGTTTTCAAAAGTTTTTATGTTTTAAAAAAAATTGAAAGTAGAAAGTATATTTTCCTCGAGAAATGTTTTAAATGAACCTTTCAAAACTATTTTACGTATAAGTTGGAATTCATTGGTGTTACTCATGAATTAATGGGGATATTATCCATGGGAACCATTCATATTATTTCTATGAATGGTTTATGTTTTTATGGCTTGATTTTTATGAAACCAATTTCTCTTCTATGGGTTATATGATTATGGAACCTACCACTTTTCAAGGGTTATGCTATGATGAAATGATTTTAAATCCAATCTCTTTTCCACTGGTTATGATATAATGAAATTTTTATGATACCCATTTTATTTCATGGGTCATGATATGATTAATTTTTTTGATGTTATGGCACACATAAATATGGTTTTTCATATAATAATGGTGTGACCTATATTTTCCTCCAATGCATTGGGTAAAGATTTATATATCTAATGAGATAGTCATGGCTTGAATGAGGATTAAAACTGGTATAGTAATACAAGGCTGGAATGAGGAGTGATATCAATATAGTAAATGACCTTTTCTGCTATGATGTCCTTGTCAATGAGCCTTTACCAATATGGAAATGATTTATATGCTTATGTGTATGCCACAAATTCCTATATTTTTCCAATTTTATGATCTCATGGATCATGTTCTTTGATTACCTTATGATTCATGTCTTATAAACAACCAATATTTATTCCATGACTAATTATTATTATCATTGATATGTAGGGTATAGTTTTTAAATGTTATACTCATGTTCTCATACCCTTATGTTCATGTTATGCTTATGGAACTCACTTGTTCACCATTACTGAGAATCTGATCCCGCCCTTTCTTGTGTTTCTTTTCCCCATGTAATGAAGTTATATATTATGTATGATATTCCTAATAGGGGTGATAATTATGAAGAAAGTAGTGGGATATGACATAGAGCACTTACGAACTAGTGTTTATCTTTTCATGTTTCCAAAGGCACTAAACTATTATGGTCCTCAGGCATGTGTTTGTGTAATGTAATAAATATTCAAAAAATGTTGTAATATCTATATAGTTTCTGCTTAGGTTTCTATACAGATACACATACACATGGGTTTCAAGAGATATTTATAAACTATTAAACTGAAATAAAATACCCTAGGGAGTTACCAAAGACAATAAAAACTTCTTGTAAATAGAAATAAATAGGATTACCTGGTAGATGAATCCAAATAGTTTTCATAATGGTATCCTTTTTCCAATGAAATCAAGAGTCTTCTTAAAATTTAGAATGAGATAATGATTAAATACTAAAAAAATCCATGACCAATAAATTAAAAAAATTCTCATCATAATGGTGGAAGATTCCAAGTTGTCTATTATAAATAGGATTTATGGGTGATAGAGAAAATAGACTCCATGTAGAGTAAACTAGTGATAAAACTCAAAGTTTCATAAAAAAAGTTCATATTAAGGTTTATAATTGGGATATCGTATTATTTTAAAACTCTAAATATAGTATCCCAAACTCTAGAGTTCCATCCACAGAAACTCATGGTTTATGGGCAATCTAAATTAGAGGAGAATAATGGATTCCTTCAAAGTAGGTCAAAGCTAATGATCAAGGTATAAGAAGAACACCCTTAAATGAAGGATAAAGGTTGACAGGACCCTTAAAATAAGTTCATCACTAGGGATCCACACTAGAATGATATGGAGAATAAATAATATCCTAAGTTTCTTTATCCCCACTTTATTGAGAAGAATGTGGTTCCTCCAAGGAATAAATAAGAAAAATCAATTTTTTCTCATATTTATGGTCATATAACTTTGACTGAAGGTTTGGTGGGTGTCTAAGGTCATAAAAATTGACCAAAATATGTATCCTAATTTTAAGTTATAGATATAAGACCATAATTTGAGGATTTCATTCCCAACATGACCATGATCGAACCCACATGGATAGAGAATAAAACATGAATACATAGAATCTAAGTTTTAATTCTGGATAAATGTATAAAACAAAGGGAGGAATCATAACTAAGAACATTTATAACCCATTGATCATAGGAATATTTTATTATGTAAATCATAACTTGATATATTTGAATTTTTTATAGTGGAATGATACTGGATAGTCTATGACAACCATTAAACACCTTTGAATAATCGGACCATTAATATATAGTTAGATATATATATATATATCATGATTGAATACTTACCATGTTTGAATGATGGGTCTCAATATAATAATTTTAAGGTAGTATGGGGTTAGGGAACTTTTTACTGAAGACAAATATATACCCTTGGGTGGGTATAAGTAGGTCATATATATGGTAAGTGTGTGTCCTAACAACACTAAATGGGGATCCCTTTGGATTTAAGGCACTCATTACCAATATCTATGAATGGTTTTTGATAATTAAATTATTAAAGGCGTGAAGTATGATATATAGGTTGGAAGTGTTCAAAGATGAATATAATGTTCTAATTCCAATATAATAAAATAAAGATAGCATGAGGTGTTTATAATGGGATGAAATTGTAATAAATTTTGAGGCTAGGCCTTGAAAAATATAATCATACATCATTGAATATCCTATATGATTAGGAATAAAGATAAAAATAGTTCTGTAAAGGAACATTTTATCCAAGAATAGGGTCAATGGAAAGAAACACAGTATAAATCGGTTGATCCATACACTATGATTGAATGGAATAGGGGATGGTATGAAAGGGGGACTTATGGGTGGGCCAAAGAAAAGATATCTATGAATCACTACATACCAAATGGAAAAGGAATCAAGAAACATTTAGTATTTCAAATTCACTATAACATGAGAAATCTAATTAGAATCTATAAGAAGTGATGTTGTTAAAGTGTGAGGTGGTGGTACACTAGTATAAGAGTAAGATGTCAAAAAAACATGAATTGGTAGGAACAAAAAAACATGGGTATAAGGGAGGATTGAACTGAAAATAATTTTATGGCTGGGATAAAGATAAAAGATCCAAGAATCACTATGTAACTTGTGTAAACATGAATCATGCTACACAAAGAGTTTGATTTGGCCCATTATAGGATATCCAAGAAACATTATATTGTATCCCAATGTTGGGATGCTGTAGGAAACTTGATATAAGTTAGAGATCCCAAGAATTAGGATGGTTTAAATGGGAAATGGAAAAAAATTTAGATCTATGACTGGGATTACGGTAAGAGATCTGGGTGTCAATACGTATCATGTGAAAATAATAATTAAAACACACATACATTTTGATAAAGGGATTTTTTTACATGTTAATTGAACCTTGAAATTTATAGAGGACTAACATCATTATATCCATTAAGTATCATAAGAAATGGGTCTCCCATATATACCAAGTTCTAATGTAAGCGTAGCCATATAGCTTGATGTCGTGCTGAATGAACCACTCTATGTAGTTTAGGTTCATAAAGTATGGACCATATTTTATGCATTTTAAAGTCATTTTATGAGTACCATTCACAATATAGTTTAAGTTAATGTGGTAAGGACCACATTCCATCCAATTTAGGGTCATTGGATCAGGTCATATAAACCATATAAGTTATTTTCATATGGTACTCACCATATTGAAAATAATTTATGGTCAAGTGGTAAATACCCCGCTCAATACAGTTTAGGGTTTCAAAAAAAGGACCTATATTCTTTATAGTTTAAGGTCATGTGGTAAGTACCATTTAATATAATATGAATTTTCAAAAAAAAATACTTCTTTAGAAATCCTTCCTTGGTAATTGACATGATATGATCTCCATCTTTCATGATCATGGAGTAAGAACTATTGTAATAGAACTTACATATGATTTAATTTCCTTACCATTTTAGTTTTATTTTTATAAGATTCAATCATGGAATCATCATTGAACTCAATTCTAATACCAATTATTTTTAAACAAATGAAAAATCTTTTCTTTTTTGAATTATTTGGCTATATGATTCTAGGGATCCTTATAGTTATGTAATGCACCCATCCTTTTCACACCAACTTCCACTATCTTGTCCAACTAAATTTTTAATTGTTTGTATTTAGTGATTTGATCAAAAATATCTGTTCTAAGAGAGAAAAATTGAAACTAGATAGAAAAAACACTTCAATACTCTACACTAGAGAATATGGGGTTGCTGTTGTAGGAGTATATATAGTGGTGCGATAAGAATACAAATCATTGGGGAGTTTATTATGACATAAAATTGTGTCTCTTTCTACCATATTTTATAGTATATTTTATAATTTATTATTGAAGGGATCTATATCGCTATTTTTAACTACATGAAAACATGATGAATGTTTATACTAGATATTTTACTTTATATATAATTTTTTTAACTTTGATGCACATAAGATTGAACCATTGTATTTAAGGATAGTGTGATGAAATATAATTCTATTAACTGATTTATACATTAAAAAATTAATCAAGGTCATAGTTCTAATCTCTATGGGTAGAACTTCAAAAAAAGTCAGTAAAAATAATGATAAATTCGAACTACCTAATAGTAATTGGAGGGTATCATCCCGATAAATCTATTCTCTATAAATAAAATTTCTTAGATTATTTTGTATCTATTTTTTGAAGAGTCTATATGGGTATCCTACTCTAATTCTTTGACATGGATGCAAATATACTTTCCAAAGGAAAGAAATCAATAGAGTTTTTTACTGGTGATGCTTTGGATTTCACACTAGTCAACAAGAAGGAAGATCAATCTCATTATAAAATTTATGAGGTAATTATTATCTAATCAAAGACTCTCTATATATTTATGATATGTTCTTGAATTATTTAAAAATCCTAATGTGGGGCTGGTTACCATTATGAAAATGATTTATCATCAACATGTGCTTTTGTGAAAATATATATGGTACCATCTATATATATTATAAATTATCCATATTTATCTTATAAATTTTTTATTTTATGGTTTAAATCTACACAAATGGGTAGATAGATTTTATTTCTATCTTGGGAGGAGGTAGGTATTTAATGTATTTGGATCAGCCCTATGATTAGAGATTTCTATGTATCCTTGTGAAAGGAATCAGAACCTATGTAGTTTAGTTCTACTTAACTAGACATTTCATACCTTTTTAACTAATATGTAAAGGATCATAGTGGTTCCTTTTAAGGTTGTTCTTATGTGGACACTTCCGATTAGTTCAGATTCCTGCAGAATAAACTTCTAAGTGAATGATTCCTAACAATTATTTTTTGGTACTTATGAATGATCATCCCTTTTAGATTACCTTGTCTATTATTAACCAGACAAGAGAATGTGTGATGGGTTCATATAGGAATATTTACCTAGTGATAATGGGTTGTATGAGTCACTGGGAATATGACCTATTGAGGAGGAGTGTATGGAACACAATATATATATATATATATATATATATATATATATATATCCTAGTGTGGGTAGATTAAAGAATCTTAGGGACCATGGGGAATATATACTGATAAATAAAATTTCATATTTCATGGGGAGAATATAGCATGACATTTTTATAGTTTCATGTATTAGGTTTTAACCTCAGAGAGGTGTCCTATGTATCCTAACTAATGGGAATCAAAGACCATTTAGTTTGAGTTGCATAGTTTTAGGTCATTCAATAGGACTATACAATGCATTTTAATGTCATGTGGTAATGATGTTTTTTTGTTTATTAATATCATATGATAAGAAAATTCACTATGAAAATGGAGACAATAAATGATTCGGTAGGGCTTACGCATGGGTGGTGCATATGGTAAACCTTTTAAGGGATACAGGCCATTGGAGGTATATGGATCATAAGGAATGTGTTCTTTTGAGAAAGATAGATCATAGGGAATATGTACCTTTGAGTAAGATCTCAAAGAGGATATAGATCCATGAGGAAGGGGTTGGGGCTCACACATGATCTTTCTATAGAAGATAAGTTGCGGCTTAAATCTAGTAGAATTCCCCAGTATGCATCTACTTCAAATAGATTGATGTCTATAAATAGAATAAATACTATATTGGTGAGTAATATGTCTTCAAGACAATCATATTGAGTCTTATGAATATTTCATTCAACTGGTTCTCAAGAAAAACATGCTTAGATACTGTCTAAAAAAACCCCATCTTGGTAGGTGACCTAGCTGATGGTGGGATTTTGGGTCTTACACCTTGTAGGATTCCCTTTCATATACATACCAAGATCATTGATGAATCATAGTGATAAAATAATCAATGGGAACATGGTTGGGACTTGCACATATTGAGGAATCCTATGCTCTCATGGCTCACTCAATAGATCAAGATGCCCAAATTGAAACTTTGATAACCAAGATGTTCATCTAGATCCAAGGGATATCTCACCAGTTTCTGCATGATAAGATTCCCTATAATTAAGGGAATAAATGATCATTATTACCTGGATGTCCCTATCGGTCTATAAGGAAAGCCCATAAGATTCACTTTATCATGAAAGTTCATAATAGAAAGCATGCACACTAATGTGAATAATCAAATCATGTATATCAAGAGGTCATAGAGTATTCCTCACCTGAATAGGATTTTCAAGGATTTAAATTTATAAAAAAGAATATAGGGATATTTTTTGGATGGTCTTGACCAAGGATGATGACCTAGGTAGAAGAAACAATATGGGAAAGACTTAGTTCCCCATATTATGGTTGCTTCATGAAATATCCAGGAATGGACTAAATACTTTGGGACCTAGTTCCATTTGGAAGAGGCTTGATGGGAACTATAGGAGGCCCCAATTTTGGGTAGGAGAAATTTTATACAAAAAGTGGGAAATAACCCACATTTGGATTGGGTTAAAGGCTTTCCACAAAGGAGCTCTAACATAGGATCCTAATGAATGGGTTAGTCTGAGGTCATTGAAAGATTAGACATCATGGAGGGGATGATTTAATATATGACCTATGGATGGATATCATGAAAGGTATTCATTTATAGGCATCATAGATGGGAACTTCACAGATAAGGCCCTTTTATACAGCCTTCACAAGGGTCATTTTTCGACAAGTCCATTGTGGGGTGCTCTTGACGGATGATTCTAACTAAAGGTGTTCATTTATAAACATCCTATACATGACCCCCACATAGGACTATAGTGTATAAGATTTAGGGATGGGGCCTTCATGGATGAGTCCCATGAAAATGCCCTTTATAAATTAGGTTCTCATGGTAATCCTTTGTAGATGAGTCATGCAGAGGTGACCTCATAGATGGAATTCATTGAGTGTTTATTTTTATGGGATTTTCTCGAAAAATACATGTCATTTTCTCTGAATAGGGAAACTAGAATCATAAAAAATAGAATTTATCCTTTAATTCTTGAGAGAGTTCTCTAGAAATAGATAATCCCTCTCGATATGAAGAACCTGTTGATTAAAAACTTATACCTCGCTCAAAAAATGGAAGTGTTGGCTATTTATAGGTAGTTCTAGATAACCAAATTCTCAAAATAGATAGTCACATAGAGAGCATGAAATTGAATAGGAGTAAGGAAACTATGTAGGAGTAAACGTGACTGTGAATGATTTGTGGTAGCCAAACATTGTTTCACTCTAACTCGAGATACACTTAACCTATGCTCTAGACCAGAGGAAACTGGGCCTTTGGTGTTCCTCCCTATATGCTAATGTTTTTCAATTAGCATCGAGGGTTTAATTATGTGGTATTTGAGAGTCTATAACAACTGGTGATAATAACAATAAAAATTATGTTTATAAAAATATCACTGTAAAATAATTTAATCAAACTCATCGAAAGAAATGATAAACATCGATAATAACAAGAGAAAACATACCATATATACATATCAGATGATATATAAATGTCATAAAAGTCATAAAAAAGGTATGAAGGATCTCCCAAGGATCAATCATATAAGTACATAGTCAAAATCCCAAAAAGAAACTTTATTTCGTCATAAAATAACCCCATGGTCCATCTTCTATCCAACCCATGCACTCATGGTTCATCCTTGCTCTCTAATGTCTAACCCATGAGTCTGAACCCTTACCTGATTGAAAATCCTTGAAATCATCGCGCATCTTGAGGTGCTCGTGCAGGGTGTGATCTTGAACTCACCAGGCCACCACAAACATGTGCCTTTATTACATCTATATTTATATCGGTGTTTTAATATGTAAATAAATAGCTTCAACTCCCACATAATTTTCATAAACTTCTTCACTTGTGCTCAATATCCACAAGGGAGTATTTACCTACTTCATCAAACACTGAAAATGGAATGTTGTATCCATGGGTAGTCATACCTATATAACCATAACATCTCATCCATATATATATTTCACCCAACACCTTGATAAAAAAGATACATCATGTCCCATATTCCAAATAAAATCATTATCCCATCAGCACGTCCATAGCCATATCACGAGTCCCTTGTAATTTCACTTGAATAACCATCATTGGCTCAATAACTCGACATCCTAAGGCACGAAGTTCTTCATCCTCCAATAAAACTAAACCATCAGCATCAATATCATATCAAGCCTCATCCCCCATCTAATGGCCTCAAACCATCAACCATATATTTTATTAGTTAGTACCTCCACCATAACTGATGGTCATAACCATCCCCAAAGCTACAAATTCTACAGAGGTCTCCATCCACAACAAGTGGTAAAAACCACCTCAATGATTCATTTTCAATGTTCACATGACTCCAATAGATAATCCTCCAACAATGGGGATCAGAAATCACCAACCACCCTAAGACACACCATCCAGTGGAACTCCATCACTACATGAAAACCTCTATTCCCAACCGTGGTATGGTCATCACCATTCACCTCAACCCAATTAGCCATGTCGCCCCAAAACCTGGTGATAAACATCACCCAATATCTAATGGTACAAAACCAGAACATTAACATGGAACCCATATATTACATCATAGTTAAATTAATTTATACAATCGACATACCTTGCACAACCAATTTGGTAACCTTGTTTCACCTCTAGCCTATCATTGCCAACTCAATATTTTAAAAAAACATGAAGTTTCCCATTGTCATATCAACTCATGTATATTTATTCCACCATATAAATATGAATATTAAAAGGTAAAAATATATGAACCGCCTATATTAAACTAATAGGTGATCACTCGTTAAAGACAGACCTCTAATTTGAGCCATATGAGATGAAAATAAAGGATCTAAAAAATCCCTAAAAATTGGGTAAATGATCTCAAATAGAAATAACCTTCCAAACTGAATGATAAAAGAATGAGGAAAGAAATATTAATATTATCATTTCCTCTATCTATCTAATACAACTGACGGTGCTCGGATTTGAGCCTGAACGAAGAAGATCCTTAAAATTATCCAAAGATGGAAGAATGGAGGAACTCTCCCCTACTATGCATTCATTTGAGGAGGAAAGAGGATAAGAAGGTTAATATAAATGGGGTTGGGATTGTAAATTTAACCCCCTTTAATGAACCGTGAATTTTTACTACATGGTTTGGCTAACTTTTCACCAACCATGTGGCGCCACTGTCCAAAGGGCACCCCACCTCACATGGCTAGGTGCACAGTTTGTCAAACAATGCACAACCCATGAAGTCTCCTATATAATTTAATATATGTGGATTATATATCCCTGATCCCCCATTTCATATTTAGATCTAACTGTTCCTCCATGAAAATGGTCTACACCATTTGGGTTGCACAGTTACCCTAAATGCTCTTTAACCTTGCGGCCAGTGTTGTGTATTTCAGGTTCTAGTTTCTGAATCCCAATGTTTTTGAAACCAAACTGAACCCTCTAAGACACTTTTCAAGCATTAACCCCCCACCTTATAATAACACATTAAATTACTATAACTCTCATAATTACACTCCAAATCTTAAAATCATTATTGGTCCATCCACCAATAAAAAAAATTTAATCCCCTCAGAATATTCAACCTGTTCAAAAACCTAGGACATTACAACCTTCCCACCTAAATATAGCTCTTTTATGATCTATATAGTCACATGCTAACATGGTACCAAACATACCCATCTCATAAACATTCCCCTGGACTACCTCGATTATTCACTCAAGCCAGTTCCTCTTATGGTGCTCCGCATCTTAGGAATTACCTACCTGGTCATTCCCCAAACCAAATTCCAGATTTTCTATATCTCCACTAGCCATACGTTGGACATAAACATCCCCTCATGATATATGATCCTTTATGTACCTCCTAAGATGATCAATCACACTCACATCACATATAATTCCCACATAGTCATGCATCATAACTGATACCCAAATGTTCTTGCATAACACCTAATTACCGGCAGATATCTCAAATCACACACACACACACACATATATATATATATATATATATGTCATACCCAAAAAAATATCTAAATCCTTATGAATCTCATAAAACCCACACACCATTCATAATTCCAACCTATTAATCAGCACCTAGTTAATTCAACAACCACGTGTTCACCTCATGCACAAAAATCAGTCATACCAACATCAAAAGAACATGCCCATAATCATAATGTACCTATAACCATATTCAAATCCCCTCCCTTCTTTATCCCTTCTTGATCAACTGCATGCACTTACCTGATGATCAATTTCCCAAAGCCTATCCACTCTATGGAGCTACACCAACTACTGACCACTAACCCCACCGTAAGGTCTCTATCTCCCAGCCACGACCTGAGGATGCAATATTATCCCAACTACCTACTCCTAGTATATCTCTCATTCCTACATCAGTTCCTTGAGTCCGAATCAATCCCCAAATTCCAACTTTCTAAGAGATCTTTCAGTAGAGCCTCTCTAGTTTTCCCATCTTCATGCACACCTGACACTCCTTTAGAGGCCTTTCACACTGGTTCCATACATGACCTGACTTACCACACTTGAAGATCACTGTTGATGAACCACTCCTTGGTGGTCTACCCAAAACTCTAAACTGACTATTTGACTAAGGATCCTCACAACCTCACTTTCTCCTAACTGAAGCATCATTGCTAGTCTCATCCAATGCCATCACATAGCTTGAAAAAGTAATTTTTGTCATATTCCCCTTTACTATAAATACATTACTCACTACCTTGAGAATGAGTTCAACATAAATATATTCACATGGACTCTAATGGAATCCCAAAATCAATCCTAAAATCATATCAACCTAGAAATGTGATCGCTTTCCATAAAAGTTACAAAACAAGATAGGTCTGTGAACCTCCTAGCATAATTCATGATGGATGTATCCCCTTCTGCAAGTTCATGAACTCATAAGCTTGATCCACCCACAATGTCTTTGAGAATAAATACTCAAACAATCTAGTATTGAAATCCCTCCATGGGATCCCCTCATACCTACTTGCATGTACTTGTATATCCCAACGGATCTTTCCCATTCCTATGAGCATATATGTATCCAACTTCACCCTCTTCCCTAGGGGTGTCTTGATCTAATTGAATATGGTCTGCACAGACTCAATCCTATTTTATTCCATCTATAGTTCAGTATAAACCTGAAATAATGGTGGGTACTATGATAATAAAACATGTGTCATATATTTCATGGATGACTTAGCTCCCTAAAATCCTCTATCGATACTATGTACCAACCATGCCAGGCTTACCCTGAGCTATTCATAAAGGCATGGCATAATATCTCACATCTTTTGTGGTTGAACCACATGTCTTGGAGCCTCTACCAATGACTCATGCTCATCCCAATCCTTGGGGCCTCATCTAATTCATGCTCTATAAATACTATACCCCCTCCCTCCTGATGATCTATTAGAAAATATCTAGGTGGACTCTTACTAAGGACCAAAAACCATTGTCAATAACATTAATAAAAGACTATATGTCAAAAATAGTGAATGATATAATAGGAAGCACATATCACAACCCATACACATCCCTATCACATCCAAATCACATATTACTTGGCCTCATGGACCCTTTCCTAACCATATTGGATTTAGGAATCACAAACCAAGCATACGAAAAATCACCCACCTGGGGTGGATGAGTAGAATTCCACAAAGAAGTTATGTAGTAAAACATTGTTAAGTTTGTTGCTAACACTTTAAATAGATCAACCCATTTCTTTATTCCTACCTACCCTTATTAGATTTAGGCCCATATATACTACCTAGACATAGGATCACATTTCACCCTCATTAGGAACCATGGAACTGGGATAGCTGAGTAGAATTCTACCAAGAATCCAATGAGGAAAACACTATTTATCTTGATATAAACACTTTAAATAGCCCAACCCATTTTCTCAGATTCTAGGTTCCAAGAGATAATCATAAGCACACACACACACACACACACACACACACATATATATATATATATCATTTGAACTTAGTGCCTATAATTATAAATAAATGATCCTCCATTTCTTCATTGGGCCAAGGGACCTAATCTCATGAATTATGAACATCACACCCAAGTGTTCCACTTGAAATGTAAATGAATCAAATGTAAAATCACACAATAAGAACATCATTTCCTACCCTTAAAAACTTAGTCTATCCCCCATTCATGGGGATGAAGGAACCCAAACATAAGATATTTACTAAGTTTCGACTGGATCCAAGTCTCTGGTCTATGATAGCCCAAAGTTCAAACCATTTTTAAAACTATCGATTAATATCACTTAACAACCAGAAAAATGTTGTTCCATATTTTAATCAACATTTGGGATCTAATGCCACTTGTAGAACCCCGACCTAGGATCCACTTAACCTATGCTTCGGGTCAGAGGACTACTGGGCCTTGTGTGGGCCTCCCTATATGCCAAAGGTAGATGATTAGTAGGGAGGGTATAATTAGGTGATATTGGGGATATTATACCCTCTAGTGATAATTATGATAATAATAACAACAAATGTGCTAATAAAAATAGCATTGTGAATGTATTTAGTCAATATCAATAAAATAAATGATAAAAAAGGAAATAAAAAGCCAAAATCATACCAGATATACATATCAGATAACGTATACATGTCTCTACATTCATACAAAAGAATGAAGGATCGCCTATGGGATGATCATATAAGTACATACTCAAAATAGTAAAAAGAGACTCTAGAATGATGAAAAAGAACCCAGGGTCCATATACCATCCATCTCATGCACTCACGATGCATCCCTTTTCACTAAGCTTCATTCAACGAGTCTGATCCCTTACCAATCTCAAAAACATGAAGTCTGCACGCATCCTGAGGGGGTCATGCAGGGTGTGAACATGAACTCAGTAGGCCACCACTAATGTGTGTCTATCTTACATCCATAATTATATTATTGTATGAATAAAAAAATTAATGGATTTATCTCACACATCGGTTTCATAACCTGTTTTTCTTATGCTCAATAGCCAAAAAGGAGCATTTACCTACTTTGGCCAATATTGGAAATGGAATTATGTATCCATGGTAAGTCATAACCTGAGATACCTCTTCTCCCATGCATATATATATGTAACCCAACACCTCATGAAAACTGATGCCTAATGTACCACATGTCAAATTAAATGGGTGTCCCATCGGCACACCCATATCCATATCACATGTCCCTCAGACTTGCACTTGAATAACTGAGGTCAGCTAAATAGTCTGATGTCCCAAGTCATGGAGATCTATGTGCTCCCATAAACATGACCCATAAACCTCAATATCTTGGAGATATTGATCCCCTATTCAGTGGTCTTATGCCATCAATTATGGAATTATATCATGGGAACCTCCTCCATAGCTAATGATCATCACAACCCCCCCCCCCCAATCCTTCAAATTCTATGGAGGCCTCCACCCATAATGAGGGGTAAAAACTCCCTCACCAAATCCTTCTTTATGTTCACACAACTCCAATATTACATCATCCAAAAAAGGTGATTGGAAATCACCAACCACTACCCAATGGTGGCATGGCCATCACGATTTATCTCAACTTAATGAACCATGTCGTCCCAAACCCAAAGCTCAACATCACCCAATATCTCACTATCTAATACCTATGTGTTCCCATGGAACCCACATATCACATCACTATTAAATTAATTTATGCAATCATCGTACCTCACCCAACCAATTTATAAACCTCGTATCATGTCTAGACTTCCATACCTGACTCAAAGTTCTTAAACAAACATGGAGTTTCCCATCGACATCCTCCAACAACAATAATAAAATGAAAGCATTAATTAAAATATCACCCAAAGACCACCCCATTTTCATGTGCTTATTCTTCCATATAAACATTCATATAAAAATGAAAAATTCTATGAACCACCTACCTTATACTCTTTGGAATTCACTCACTAAAGATCGACATCTAATTTGAGCCATATCTAAAGAAAATGAAGGATCTGTCAAACAACCTGGAAATAGAGAAATTGATATCAGATGGAAATAAAATTCCAAATGACAAGATAAAATAATCAAGGAAGAAAAGGAACTAGTATTCCAACATATAGTAATCCAATTCAATTGATGATGCTTGAATCTGATCCCAAACAAAGAAGATCCCAAAAACTATATAAAAGGGAAGAATGGGGGAGCTCCCAGACTATGCATGAATTTGAGGAGGAAAATAGGAGAATAAATTAAAATAATTGAGGTAAAAATTGGTAATTTCATACCCATTAATGAATCTCCTAGTTTGACTACACGGTTTAGCTAACTGTGCACCAACCAATGCCATTATCCAAAGGGAACCCCACCTCCCACGGTTAGGTAAACAATTTTCAAACTGTGCGCATCCCACAAGGTCACCTCTATAATTTATTTCTTGGGGATCACATAGTTGTTCCCCACATGAATTTTTATCCCTGACAATGACTTCACAAATATTAGACAAATGGTTTGGTCTATACGGTTAGCACTAACTGTGCGCCAACTGTACGCCCGGTGTTGTGTCTTCTAGGTTTTGGTTTTCGAAGCTTGATTCATTCGAAACAAAACTAAACCTCTGATAAAATTTCAAACCATTAACCCACATCCAATAAAAACACGTTATAATGTTGTTACTCTTGGAATTATGTTCCAAATATTAAAATAAATTTTGACCTTTCCACCAATTAAAAGTTTGAATTCCATAAGAATTTCATACTCATTCAAAAACCCAGGACATTACAATCATGAATGATTTATATTCATGAAGGGTGCAGGTAACTGTTTAGTGGTCTCACTAAATACTAGTAAATTATTATCCTAGAATGAAGGAATTGGAGGACCATAAAGGGATTATGAAACCTAATAGAGAACTGTGATCCCACAAAAAATGAATTTCATCCATGAATGAAGTATGCAGATGTGAAGGGACTACTCATGATTTTCTCCTTTTCCTCTTTGCTTTAGATAAACTGAAAGTTGATATAGAATTATCATAACTTTTGATCGATATATTTATTTTTTCTCTATGAGTATTTAGATAGAAGCGTGTAAAAAAAACTACACCTCTAACATGGGTTTCCTCCATGGAAAGTGTTTTTTTTTAGGCTAAAAGGTTCCCAATAGACCCTAAAGGGGTTTTTATGGTCTCGAACCCCCTTTTTATTAGAAATGGATAAAATTCATATCTTATTCTAGGAGGGTGGTTCTCACTAAAACGTCATCATACTAGGAAAGGTTTTTGAGTAATCTCTATCCATTGGTGTGTAAGAATTCGAATGACACATAGAGATCCTTTTTTATTCTTTTTCAATCCTAGAGATACTTTTATATTAAAATTGGATCTCCCTAATGTAAGTGAGGACAATATTATAAATTCATAAAAAATTTACCGAAACTCATTTTTAGATTCAAAAAAATACCCCCTAGAATCAGATTGATTCGGAATGAAAGGAATCTAGTTCCAATGTGACATAGGGAACTTTTATGTATTTCATAAACATCTATAGGATTTTAGATCTAACTATCCAATTAAAGAATGTTCACCAATAGGAGTATCTCAACTCAAGGTGATTTTTTACCTCGACTTATTAATTCATGATAATTTTTCAAACATATAAATAGAAAATTCAGGATGATATTAATCTTCCAGAACATTGGGTAAGAATGGATTAATTAAATCATTATTTTGAAATACTTGAGTCAGGAATGTTTCCTCTTGAACATTTTACTATAGATGGGTATAGGTGAACTGAAACCATCTCCATAAACTAGAGTTGATCCACTCAGATATGAGGAGAAATTGACTCAACATAATGAAAATCCTGAAGGGGTAATTTGGAATGAATATTCCAATTTTCCAAAGGGATTAGGTACCCTGAAGTTACTTATTCATGCACCTTTCATATATTTTCTAAACCAATGTGTGGGAGGAACAAAAAGATTCTCTAATTTTTTCCTAGTCCAAGGGTCCTAGAATGCACAAATTGACTTTTACTAAGATCATATAATGGTCCCCACAATCACTACGTATTTTTTTATCACTATAACATTTTTCTAAGTCTTAGATGATGGAGACTTAGTGGGTTGGAACATGGTTTTTTCCTAGGCCACCCTTTATGGGTTTTTAACCTGAAAATTTTTATGGATTTTTACTATTTTAAAACAATTAATTTTTTTCAGTATGTGTGAGGTGTATAGCTAGGATGCATAGACTTGGCTTCTTACTAGGACACCCTTTTATGGTTTTTAATATTGAGAGTGTTATGTATCTTTCCTTTGGATGTTTAAGGTCTTATTTTTCAAACCATTGTAGATGTTGTTTAAGGCCAAAAAACATTGACTAAAAGGTAAGACAGTTATGATGACACATTTTTTGTTCATGGTGGTTATACCATTATGGATGTGGTTTTGGGACATGTTATGAGGACAGATGAATGTTCAAGAATAGTATTTCATACTCTTTATTTAAGAATTAGTATGATGCACAAGTTTTTAGCATCAAGGGTATTCAAATCAACTTTAATGGTCAAATTTTGGGATGTTTAAATCATAAATAAAGATATTTGATTGGGAAATAGTTCATTATATTGGTGTGAAGGGGATAAATGTGAACCATATTTGAATTAAGGGTTCCATTTTGATATTTACAAGGCATAAAAAGATTAGAGGACTTTCCCCTCAGGGTGGAGGTGCCTGTAGTTGGTTGGGATAGATATGTAAGTAGAGACATTACCAAAAAGAGTTGTACATTTGAGTTAGAAATTCTCCTTACCCATATCTATGAATGATTTGAAAGTATTCAAACATCTGAAGGAATGATGTGTGTTTATGGGTAAAAGGACATTCAAGAAGGGTTTAAGTACCATGAAGGTTAAATCAATGTGTATGGAACATATTCTCAAGGAAAAGAGATATAAAATGAAATTTATGGAGCGCATGTGTAGGAGAAGAGGTGTAAAATTTTCTCTAACATTTTCTTGGACTAGTGAGTCTAGCATGAATAGCTTGACTTTTTCTTAGCCATATTATGGGCCCCATAAGATTTGTGCCTTTTTCATTTTCACTCTAAATTTTTTCCTGATCATGAAAAGGATTACCTAAAAAGTAAATACATGACTTCTACATAGGCTAAAAAATATGACATTTCAACCAGATTATTTTTATGTCTTTTGTTATCTGTAGTTTAAGGGTCTTTTATTTTGGATGATTGGGGGAAGATTTTAAGGTTTCACATGTTCAACTAGATGTTTTTTGGGGTTTAAGGTTACAAAATTTTGACCACAAAGGAAATATAATATAAATAAAAATGGCGTAGAATAACCCAATATGAATTTTGATCCAAATTCTACTATAGACCATATCAAAAAGGGGTATACATAGTTTAAGGTCATGGTTTAAAGACCAAAAATTGGGGGTGTGATATGATAACCCGCATAGGAAATGGGAGATAAGATAATCCCAACACATTTTAATAGGGAATTGAAAATTTTTGAATCATGATAAAAAGTCTTTTAATCAAGAATTTGTGATGGGAAAAGTAATTCATGGTTGAAAATTAACTATAATTTGAAAGAAAGGTTCCACAAAAATGTTTTTAAATGCATTCAGAGATTGGGGAACCTTCTCCTTAGGATAATGTTGTCTCTGATTGACAGTGCTGAATATTGTGGCATGAACATTACATAGTAGAGGTATACCTTGGATTCAAATATTCTTGTTACTGATAACCATGAAAGTTTTATGGAGATTAAATTTATTAAGGAATAAACTTTGATATATGGAAGGAAACATCCAAGTGGCAATAAAAACATCCCAGTCCTAAACTAACCACAATTAGGTTGTTTAGGGATGATGAAAGGAGAACTGATATAGATAATGTTTTGTGAATTGGATTATAATAGGGGATCAAGTGTCACTATGCATCTTGTGGTAACATGAATCAAGGAAAACGTAGTTCATATAATATCCAGGCCTTTTCCATGTCAATGGTTAGGTGAACCATGACATCTATAGAGGAAAATGTGATCATATCCACAGAATCATGGAAGAAAGAGAGATTTTGTGGATATGGAAATTTTCTTAATATAGCTTCATGGATAAGAGAACTATTTTGAGGGATCATTCATTAATCTGGTTCTTATATAAGAGAGGGGGATTTTTGTTTCATTGTGGAATCATAAATAGGGATCCATGTTCTTGTGAAGATCATACATGTATTAGGATCTCATGAAAGGGTGTTAATCCAGACATGGTTGGAAACTCTATGTAGTTTAATTATAATAGGATGCACCACACATCATGAGATTTATCATCCTAATAAAAGGAATTGTGTATGAGATTCATGTGAAAATGTATTTTGTATTAAAAATAATTTGAATTTTTCAGAGTTTTGGACCCATTAAAGGGAAACCAAACATGAATGGAAAGAATCCAGGTATCAAGTTAGAGAAGATATTTTATTGAGATCCCTAGTTGGTCCCTGGATAAGTGATCTGAGTATCATTATGTATCTTAAAAAATTAGAAATCATTCTACACATGGTTTTAATTTGGTCTTCTATAGAGATCTACCTCTTGCATAGAGGGGGAGCATTCTCAATTAGGGTAAAATAGAATGGGCCCCCTAATCCATTTCAAGTTTTGTTTTCTAGACCACACATTGTGAAGTTTAAATTTATGTTACAAGGAACCAGGGTCTCTTTATATGAATGTAGGTCCAATGAGAAGTCGAATGTTAATGATATGGCACAAATACTAGGATTAATATCCTAAATGTTGAAAAAAAAATCCTAGAATAGTATTATGGATAAAGAACCAAATTATAAGGATCTTTACATATATCTACCTCATACACCAAGGAAGCTAAGTATCATGGGGGGACTAGTCTAAGATGTATTGACTCTTACATGATGGACCAAATATAACAAAGTTTAACATCATATGATAGAGATTCCAATGTCCTATAGTTTAAGTTCATTTAGTGAGGACCTTCATTGGGAGGTTTTGAATAGATCTTTCTTGTGCATAACATGAAACGACATCATCTTGGTGCCAACTTTATGGAAGGATGCCTGATGTGAATGAAGGGTTCTGATCACTAGGATTATGTAGAGGAAATTTGTTTAAATTTATAGATAGGCTCAATTTAGGAGATCCAGGCATCACCAAATATCTGTTATTAATATGAATCAATCCACATATTGTTATTATAAAATTTTTATTTTTATACAAATCTATCTCATGTATAGAAGAATCAGAGTGAAAATTAGTGTCCGTCTAGTGAGAGAAAAAAGGATTCAACCCATAATGAATTAGTAAGGGATTCACCACATGGGAAATGAAAATGTGACTAGAATATACGGGTGGGACTAGGATAAGAAATATTGGCATCACAATAGTTCTTGTATTAACATATATATAGCTACTTATAGTTCTTGTATGTTGAGAGAAAATAATATTCTCTTGTATTGACACTGAGTCAACAGAGGGAACCTAACATGAAAAAGTTAGGGTTTTTGAACTAAGAAAAAGTGGGGGAATAATTAGGAATGAACTTGTGGATGGTTTTGGAAGTTTGTATGATACAATGAATCATGTAATAATAGTAATCAATCTGTGTGTAGTTATTATAAAAAGGTTATTCATCTAAGTGTTGTATAATAACTAGAGGACTGAAATACACAATAAGAATTATGAAATGGATATACCTCTCATGTAAGGAGAACATGTCTCTCATACACTCCCAAATAGTTAGAGAGGTTGTTTATAGTGAACCTTATGTCATGTAGTTTTTCATCATGTAACCCATATTGGGATCCCTACCATAAAACATAATACATCTCGATAATGATAATCAAGGAAATCAACTAGAACATATAATATCATGTGAGTCTTGTTCATTGTGAGAAATAAGATTCTATTAGAAGATTATTCATATCATAAGAGATAACATGTCTAGTGTGGATTTCTAATAAACATCATGAAATTTTATATCATAAAATAAGGAAATTTTTGTTATGCTCTACATCATGAAATAATGACATTGTCATGTAGTTTTGCATCATGCAATAAGGAAATATGTTCTATGTGGTTCAATGTTGTTTAACTCGTACATTATGTTGTATAGTTTAAGGTCATGCCCCTAACACTAGGTAAACCCAATACAATGTTATGAAAAGCGCTTCTTGAGATTACTTTCATTTGTGGATAAATTGATGTGATGTCTATTTATTATGATGAGGGAGTAGGATCATTAGAGTAGACCTTCTATATGGAGTAAGGTCCCTCCCATTTCATTTCATGATTTGGAAGCTTCTTCACGGGTATCATTGGAGTTATGAGAGCTATCACAAGTTCTCCTTGGAGGAAAAAGTGGTGGTGAGATTTATTATTGAATGCTCACACAACACAATTCTGGTGGATTTCTACATTTTGCGGTGTGTGACTATTTATCATCATTTCTTTCTATATTATCCAATAACTTCTAGGGATATTATTCTTCATTTAGATGATTGTAGATATCAATGTGAAGAAAGGGAAAGTAAACCATGATGGATTAGATTTACTCCATTCTATATACAAGTGAATATGGGGTCTCTAAAGTAGCAGTGTAGGTTATGGTGTGATAAGATGACAAATAATGAATTTGTTTGTCTATCCAGGACTTCTTATCTCTATATAGTATATTTTTAAGGATATCAGACACAATCCTATTGAAATACTTCATCAGTACATTTTCCAATACATGGAAGTGGGGTGAGTAGTTAGATTGAATTTTTTATTCCTTATACAAACATTAAAATACAGAAGAGTATAAATTGGTGCTATTGTATACCATTATTATATGAGGGACACAAAATCAGGTAATTATGTTACTCTTCAAAAAATTAATGATTGCCTTTGTCTCCACTTCCTTGAGGGATATAAGCTTGGATCATTTAGAGAAGAATGTATTGGCCATAAAGATGTACTTGAATTGGCTAGTTGTAATTGGTGGAAAATCCCTATAATTATTCCTCATATGAAAAATGACAAGGACTATTCAGTGGTATGTAATATATCTGGGGGTTGATTGATGAAATTATCATGTGTATGTAAATCATGGAATTTCATAGTGAACTCCATGAAATCTTGCATTATTTATGACCATGAGTATCCAAACATCTTGATTTGATGAGAGAGTTTGAATCCTAACTGTTTAATGTCAAATTTTCCACCATTGAATACTTGTATAATAGTAAGAGTATTTCATCCTTCAATGCATCTGATGAGGACTTTATAAAATCCTAATTTATTGAGGAATTTCTAGGAATTTTATCCATAATAGAGGATTCTATGTACTTCCCAACTCTAGATATGTTCCTTCTTAGATCAAACTGATGGGAGAATTCAACTCTAGAGGTTGTCCACTATGGGGGAAATCTATCCCATTATAGTGTCATTCAACAAGGATATCAAGTCTCCTTTCTCCAGGGTGGTATTGATCTCATTGATTTCTATATATCATTATGGATGAATAGAGAGATCACTTTGGGATGTGAAACATAGATGACCGTTTTGTCTTGGTCTATATCATCAAGGGTTGTGGCTGCATTAGACAATGCATGAGTTTTTTTATACGCTTTCTAGAAAAAAAATTAAAACCACATAGGTTTAAAAAAAATTAAAATTAAGCCTTAAAGGCGGGATCACCGATGCCTCCTTTTCCCTTAAACAGAAAATTTTTTTCTTCAATTTTAATTATTTTTTTATATATTTAAATTTTTAATGTTTTATTATTATTTTGTTGTGTTTACATATATATATATATATAACAAAATGTTTCAACATAATTTATCTTTTACTCAAGTACGTGAGTTTTCTAACCTATAAAATATAAACTATAAAACCGATTTGAATGAAATTTTAAACATTGATTAAATATATAACAAGTAGTCAAAAATAAAAATAATTTTATTAAAAAAATGATGCAAAAATAATTTATAAGCTTTCCAATCCACCTACTTGAAACTTAAAAATGTTTCAAGTACGTGTATTTCCTAGCCTATAAAATATAAACTATAAGACCAATATGAAAGAAAATTTAAACATTGATTAAACATATAACTAGTAGTCGAAAATAAAAATAATTTCTTAAAAATGTTGATGAAAAATAATTTATAAGCTTTCTAATTCACCTACTTGAAACTTAAAAATATTTCAAGTACGTGATTTTGCTAGCCTATATAATATAAACTATAAGACAGATATGAATGAAATTTTAAACATTGATTAAACATATAATAAATAGTTGAAAATAAAAATAATTTCTTAAAAAATTTGGATGAAAAATAATTTATAAGTTTCTAATACACCCACTTGAAACTTAAAAATGTTTCAAATACGTGTCTTTCCTAGCCTATATATTATAAACTATAAGACCGATATGAATGAAATTTTAAACATTGATTAAATATATAACTAGTAGTCAAAAATAAAAATAATTTCTTAAAAAATGTTGATGAAAAATAATTTATAAGCTTTCTAATCCACCTACTTGAAACTTAAAAATGTTTCAAGTATATGACTTTGCTAGCCTATATAATATAAATTATAAGACCGATATGAATGAAATTTTAAACATTTATTAAACATATAATAAGTAGTTGAAAATAAAAAAAAATCTTAAAAAATGTTGATGATAAATAATTTATAAGATTTCTTATCCACCTACTTGAAACTTAAAAATGTTTCATGTACGTGCCTTTGCTAGCCCATATAATATAAATTATAAGACTGATATGAATGAAATTTTAAACATTGATTAAACATATAATAAGTAGTTGAATTTTTAATTTTCATTTATATGGGTCTTATAGTTTATATTTTATAGACTTTCAAAATCAAGTAGGTGGCTTAGGATCCTCCTCAACATTCATTCTTTTCGCTCTCACTTCTGAGTTACTTTTCTTACATTCCTTTCATTATCATTTATTTATTTTATTTATGAAACTCTTTATTTTCAAAAAAAAATTATATGTTTATGCTATCTCTTAAATTTTATTTACATTGTTTTTATACTGTATATTTTATAATCTTTTAAAGTTATTTACTTGAAATTTAATAATTATTCCTATGACTTTGAAAGCTGTCAAATATAAGTTATGCCTAAAATATAAATGAAAACTAAAATACTAGATAAATATATAAAAATGTCTAATAGCAATAATAGTATTTTCATTTCAATAGACATAAAACATATAAATGAACATGCACAATCAATGCCTATGTCTATGGCGAGGAGATTTTGTCCCACATGGTGGTCTGCGGATAGGATGTCTGCGTCGAGTGCATAGTAGAGTCTGATGACCTAGAGAGGGATGATCCTCGGGCACTGGAACGTTGATTGTCACATCCTTTATCTGTGTGTTGGTGGGAGGAGTTGTCAACTGTATCTCGTATTTCCCTCTGGATCCTTCTCCTACTAGGGTGGAAGAAGGACCTGTCATCATCACAGTGGGGAACCAAGACTGCGATGGAGCTATACCCCAAGACTATGACGGATGTGAACCACAAGGTTGCGATGGATCTAGACCCCAAGGGTGTGATGGATATGGACCCCAAGGCTGCGATGGATCTGGACCCCAAGATTGAGAGAACTGTGGATATTCTGTCAAGAAAGATGGATCTCATGCCACCTAAGGCACATCCAGAATCGACAGATGTTGAACCACTACAGGGCTGACCTCTGCCTGTGGAACAGGTGAGGCCTCACATGCAGCACAACGCAATCTACGTCACCGTGTTCGTGGCTCCTCAGCACTAGCAGCTGCTGTAGGATGTTCCTCTGGGGCAGGAACCTCCTCTCTCCGGGTTGGATGCTCGAAGATGCTCTCGAAAAGCACATGAAAAGATTCCATCGCATCCAGCACTACATCATGAACGGCTGCCTGGCTAAAGACCCCCTACTCTTCACCACTCATGCAAAAAAGTTGTTCTGTGTGACTACCCTATAAAGAGATTTAAATTGAATTATAAAATAGTTAAATAAAAAAACTAATGGAAATTTATTGACTTACCATCCTCTGTATCTCTCTGTCGTGCTAGGTAAGATACAGTATAGACTTCAGTCTATACCATGGCTCATACTCAACCTGCTCCGAAAGAAAGAATCGATTTGTAGGTACACCCTGAATATGAAACTATGCACGTCTGTGCCAGTAGTCGATAAAGCGAGCATGTACTCGGGGTCAGTCCTCATCCGGCCTCCCTGTGAGCTTCATCCCATGAAGCTCCTCTGTCTGTCTCGACGACAATGGAATAGAATGAGCACATAAAAACTAGCGCATGACTCTGTCAGGCTGCTGCCACTCAATAATATGGAAGTGAATGAGGGGCACTACAGCCATAGCATTCTCAAGCCCAACAGTGCAGTTTGCTGGCAATTGGTCCACAATAATCCAGTATGGAAGCCATGAAATCTGAAATGACATTTGACTTTGTCAAAAAAAACTCCTAACTAAAAACAAAAATTGATGCTATTATTAAATTTGTTAGACAGTGATAGATTGTATATACATACCTAATCAGGTAAAAGACAATCCAACTGGAGCTGATATATGCCCAAATGGTGTCACAGAACCACGTCAAAATTGTGTCACTGACACCACCTGTAAAATACATCATTGATAGTGACAAATAATGAGAAATTAAAGTCAATAAATAATAGTAGCATCAAAAACCAATAGAAATGACTGATCATACCAACGTCCACACGGAGCATCATGCAGCACCTCCATCTCGATCGGCGGACCAGCAAGCTCAGGACAGAATTTGGGGATGCGCTCTCATGCCCACATCTAAATAAGGATGACGCATCCCCCGAGACCTGTGCGGTCCCTACAGGATAGCCTGCATAATGCTCTATACGTGTATGTCAAGCAGGTTGATCCCCATCTGTACGTCATGGCCCGATCAAAGTCCTCTAGTAGGGGTAGATACATCATGTGCACATGCATCTCCAATTGATCAGTACACATGGTCCCGCCAATGAGTTGTAATATATATGCACGGGCATAACGCGTGACAGTATTCTCGTCAGCATCATCAGGTAAATGTGGAATTTGCGCCTGCAAACAAGGCATAGATACGGACGCTCCATCTGTAGCCCTATGATCAGAAAAAATGTCAACACCTAACAAGTGCTGAGCAAGGTCTGGCCAAGATGCACGAGTGGGTCCAATAACGGTTCTCCATGTGATGAAAATGGTGCGCTCGATGCACCCTGGTCAATCGATCTTCACCACCCTCTAACACGACCTGAGAAATATGGGTATGTTGCTGAGTGAGTAGTATGGTATCATCCATCTGCATATAAACAAATGAAATGAGTCATAAATGTAAAATGTAAATATAATGTTATGGTCAGCATAATGTTATGACTTATAGAATGTAAGACATGTCATGTTTATTCACATTGTTTTATAAATTTATTTTTACCAAAAGAAATATAATTCTCCAAGTCTTTTGGTTTTGAATAAAATAAAGATAAAAAGAGGAAAGAAGAGAAAAAAAAGATAATGGTAAAAACAACATTTATGAATTTCCCCACATATGATAATTGTGGAAGTAAAAACATTGATACATGTTTTAAGGGAATATTTCTTATCTATGTAGATCCTTTATAAACTAGTTGTTTATGTGTCTATGTTTCCAAAGTCACTAGATCGGTATGATTATGGAATAGATCATTCTATTATTTAATGAACATCATTCTACTTAGAATTTATATCTTTTTACGAAAATTAATTATCATTGTAGTTTTTATATGATGAAGGTTTAGTTAACCATAGGATACTAGGATGTGCTAACATCTATGACAACCCTAGGAATAATTCCAAGTATAGGATAACTTCATCTTGTTTTGATAACAATTATAAATGACCTAGGATAAACACAAGTTTTCATTGAAGAAGGTTTCATGATTTAGATATTCATTGAATGATTTTCCATGATTATGTTCTCTCCCAATATGATCATTATTTGTCACACTATTCTTTATTGTTTTATTCAATTAGTTGAACCCAAAGAAATCATTTTAATGTTGAATACGATATATAATTCATTGATTCTCTCCCTGAGCAATGGAATGTTATAGGATATGGAATGAAAAACATTCCAACCCAAAGAAATCTTGTTTCTATGCTAACACAATTTTTCAAGCTATGAATAACATTTTTCTTCGAATAAGAAAATGAAGGACCAGAATTCTATTGGGTCTAGGTTTTTGGATTTTTTATAAGGTTTTAGAGTTTAGGTTTTTGAATTTTGGGTTAGGGTTTAGGTTTTAGGTTTATGAATTGTGGGTTAAGTGTTCTGATTTTGGGTTTTGGGGTTTAGAAAACTGAGAAAAGAAAAAGATAAGATAACAACATATAATTTATAATACGAGAATGTCACAATGAAGACAATACATCATTGTGGATGAGAGTGTGAACTCAACCCAACAACATTAGGGCATCGTTTCCGGTTATGACCTTCTTTATGACATATGGTGCATCTCAAACTCTACCCTTGTTCTTAAGGCCAATCCATCTCATTACGCATCCTACTGGCCTTCATTCTCCCATGAGAATGCAACCAATTGATGTCAGGTATCACTATCGGTTGGCCTTCGGGCATCAGGAAATAACGATACTCCTCAATAGGCATCCATGGTGTAGAATAACAATTACCAATGGTGTCCCTCCAGTACACTGGATCAACGTATGCTTCCCATGATATGTTCATAGAGGCACATGTTGTGATGGCATGTGTACATGGAAACCATAAGGCCTGAAAGTTTCCACATTAACATTTCCTCGTTTCCAGTAATACCACCATTTTTTCATTGATGTGATTTGTGATGGGATATGAATGCTCTTGAACTTCATATCGAGACTCTTCTCATTGAAAAAGGCAGACATGATAACCAGAAGCGTCTTCAATATTCTTTTCAATCTCTCATTGAAAGTGTCTTCCGTACCTTAGCTCCTGTTTTATTCCATCTGATGCTAGTTTTTTTCTATCAACAAAGTACTTCACATATCGATATAATTTCTCCTGAACTAGGGTGGTTATAGGTAGCTTGTGAAGCCCTTTGAAGATACCATTGATGTACTTCACAATGTTTTTGTTCATGTGTGTGTACCTCTTCCCCCCATCATATGCCAATGTCCATTTTTCTTTTAGAATATGCATCATATAATCATAAACTTCTTGATTAGCCTGGCGGATTTTTTCAAAACGTTCTTCAAAACATCATTGATCCAACTCATATGCTACAGAAAATAGATGATATTTCACATAATTTGATTTTATCTTTATGCTGAAATAGTAAAAAATAACAAATACAATGTGTACCAAGCCTCGTGATTGTCCTCTTCATCGGTTCATTGTGGAATTTTTTATGCACATTGCTAGCAATGTGTCTAATGCAAAATTGATGATGTACATTTGGGTATCTCCATGTATCAGGATCCACATTGATTGCCTCATTAATTTCCTGATGGAGATCAGATATCAAACAAACACCCCGAATGTTGGTGAAATGGTTTCTAATACATGCCAGAAACCAACTCCATGATTCATAGTTTTCTTTCTCTACAATCGAAAAGGAAAGTGGAATAGGTGAATAGTTTCCATCTTTGGTTGCCGCAATCAACAATATGCCCTTGTATTTTCCAAATAGAAATATTCCATCAATCTGAATGAACTGTTTGCTAAAACAAAATGTGGAGATATAGGGAAGGAATGCCCAGAACAACCGATGAAATTCAACAAGAGATGGATCAAGTCGGTTATCGTGAGACACATGTTCGTTTGTATCAAGATGGAATACAACTTGGTTATGATGCCTCAGTATGGCTAGCAATTGCGATAACACCCAATATGAGCCATCTTAATCACCATAGACATTCACAATTGCTTTCTATTTCGCCATCCATGCCTTATTATAGGAAGTCTTATAACCGAATGTATGTACTATCCTCTCTTGCACAAGGGGTATCGGAACATCTTGGCATGTTCTAATCATCTCAACAACAATAGATGACACAAATTCTGCATCCAATGAGGGATGATCTTGTGGCAGGCTTGGTTGAATGTAATTATGAGCTGCCTCAATCCTCGAGATTCTCCAACCTCCAAATGCAATGTTCAGAATTTCCCTCAAGTGAAATCTACAATCATCCTCATACTTCTCACACCATATGACATATTTACTATGTCAAGATTCGTGAACTATATAGTTGTAGTGACTTTCAATGTGAAATCTCTTTAGCGTGCTTTTTAATGCATCTTTACTTGGAAAATTCCTTCCAACATATAAGGTTTTATCCAACTCACTAAACCTATATGGTAAAACTTTGGGGAACTCAGTTGCCGGTGTGAGAATATTATTGTTGAATTTAGGCACACGTGTCATTGCTTCTGACCAAGATTCAAGGAGTGGTGGATGATTTATTGTAGGTTGAGGTTGATGTACAACTGATGCATTTCTCGAAACCTCCTTCCTATCTTCTGCTGGTCCCTCCTCATCAGCATTGTTGTCACCATATGATCCATCATTACAAAACTCCTCATCAGAAGTCAGATTAACATTTATATCTGGGAGATCATCTAGGTTGTCCTCTTCTACATCATTTGGAATAGGCTCAATTACATGGGGCGGACTGTCTTCAACCACTCTTGTAAGTCTACATCTTCGTACAACTAGATGTTGTTGTTATACATTAGAAACATCAACATATAACTCTATTATGGTACTATCTGACTGTTGAGAAAATAAATTAATTACTTAGAACCACTGTGCATCAGCAACCAATGGACAAGCTAGATGTCACAGTGTTTCCAATAATTGCAAATGTCTATAGCTTATAAACTTAATCTCTTGATTGGATCCTAGATTTAAGGAACCATGAATTCTCTCTTGAAGGTCACTTATGGTTACACAATTATTTGTACTAACCACTGTTATTGGTTGTGTACTGTAAGAAGCTCCTTGCTCAATTTGAATAACCTCCTCATAGCAGTACACACAAGCAAACATGACTCTCTACGTCAAAAATGTTTCTTTCATCAAAATTATGAGTGTAAAAAATATTAACAATGATGGTTGACCATATAATATTTATTAGAATGTAATTTTAGGACACCTTTTTATACCCTAAAATATGCTAGTAATGTTTCATTATATAAAATTTTATTAGAATATAAGTCACATAACATTTTGAAAAATGAGGTAAAAAGAAGAGGAAACATCAAATTAGTCTAATTATCATTGAGAAAATGACAATTCTGGTCATATAAAGTGAAATGAAGAAGAACAAACGCATTAAATAACACATGAATGTTTTATAACATACAATAAATTTGTTAACATTTTTCAATAGAATGTGGTTTGGATGAGATGAGTCTCACTTCAGATGAGGTAAAATCCAACTTATTTTTTATTGATAGCTTAATAACATCTTCGAAAGATATGTACATCACTTTTGAAATTTTAAAAGCTTTCAACCATCTAATGAAATATCTTAGATGTCATCTTAGATTTCATTAGAAGGCCAAAAACTTTTGAAATCTCAAAAGTTAAGTACATATCCTTCGAAGATGTTATTAAGCTGCCAATTACAAATAAGCTGAATTTTACCTCATGTACGAAGTGAGACTCATCTCATCCAAACCTCATTTTATTGAAAAATTTCAATGAATTTATTGTATGTCATAAAGCATTCATGTGTTATTTAATGCGTTTTTTCTTCTTCATTTCACTTTATATGATCATAAATATCATTATCTAATCATTATATGGATTCATGTTTTAATCCTATGTTATTTATTAATTATTTTATAATTAATCATTGCTAATAATAACTATTATTTCTGAACAATATAATCTTTACGATACTAACATTTTAAAACATTTTCTTCTCCATTTCATTTTATATAATCATAATTGTCATTTTATCAACTAGTTTTCTTAGTACAGTTTTTAACTAATCAATCATTCTTTAATCACTAGTTAATCATTATTAAGTTATTATTTAATTATTTATTCCTTAATCGTTAATAATATTATATTCATTAGTTAATTATAATTAACTAATCATATATATTCATTTTTAATCCTAAATTATCATTAATTAATCTATAATTAATCATTACTAATAATAAGTATTATTTATAAACTATATGTAACTAAGTAAACTACTTAATACATAACATCTTTAATTACTAATAATAACTTTCATTCATTAATGTTTTTTCCTTATTTCATTCTATAACATCATAATTATCATTTTATCATTGATAAATATATTGATTTGATTTTTCTTTTCTTATATATTTTAGTAGTTTATAAAGAAAATGTGAATCATCTTAAGCATATCCCCTGGGAGTGTCAAACTAGGAGTGCATCAATGCTCGTTGTCGTGTACCAGGATACCCCAGGTCAAGTTCGAAACTCCTTGTCGGAGTTTTCACTCCTAGGTACATCTATGTCAGAGCCACATCCACTTGTTTGTATCCAAACAGACATTGATTGCTTAGATAACCACACAATCTTTATGCTACCAAAATTTCACAATACCTAATCCTAAGTTAATATATACTTAATCTGTACTTAATCTGTACTTAATCATTACTAATAATAATAATTATTCCAAACTATATATAACTAATTACACAACCTAATAAACAAAATATTTAAAACTAACTAAACTACTTAAAAATGAAATATTTAAAACTAAAAAGAATTCAATTAAATAAATAAAAAACATTCAATTAAATAAAAAACATACCTCTAAATGATGCTTCACAAAAAACTTCTTTCTTTTGGAACACTGACTCCGTCGCACGAAAAATGATTTTTTTTAGAGAGAGAAGCAATGGATTTATGAGAGATGAGGGAAAATCAAATGAAGAGAATGGGGGTGGATTCCCTTTTATAGGGATATGAGGCAAAGGCGGCATCCCCCCCGCCTTTCGCCTTACCCAGAGGTGAAAGGCAGCATCCCCCCCACCGCCTTTGTCATATCATTGATCCGGGCCAAAGGCAGCGCAGGGGATGGAAGGCAGTTTGTGGCGTATTTTAAAAAAAAATAACCTATGTCGTTTTAAAAAAAATCAAAAAACATAAAAAAACTCGACAATGCATCGACATAGGTTTTTTTTAATGTGATATGTGAGAAAATATTTGATTGGAGAGGAATTATATCATCAATCCTTATAAAGAATCAAGAAAATGGATCAATTCCTCCATAAAATAATAGGCACCATTAATCCTCTTGGTCATCAATTTTGAGTCACCCTTGATATTTAAATTGGAAACTAGATCCAGTAGAGATAGCTCCAAGCCTACAATGAGAGCTTGACATTTTGATTTTTTATTGGGTAAACCTTCTCAAGAAAGGAATGAATAGGGTAGAACCGCCTTCAATGGAGAGATGAGAACATTTTCCAATCAAACCCTATTTATATTTGGGTTTTTCATTCTTATTCATGTCAGGAATATAGAATCACTAACAAAATATATCTCCCATATTTGGGGAGAGTCATAGACAATTTAAAATCCTCATTAGGGAGCTTTGTATTCACCGTCATATGTTATGGGGTGGGGTGTGCTGCCAAAAAATATATCAACAAATGATGTTTGATGGCCATTTAGGGAATGAACTAAATGTCAAACTACTACAATATGACCACTAACCATGTCATACATTCGGTTTAAATTGTTCAACTAAGTATATATTTAAGTAGATTGATGCAAGATACCTAGTGAATCTTGTGATGTTATAGGTAGTGTCTTAACTATTGTACCGTGAATATTAGCAAAATGATATTCTTTTTTGTACGTTCCGGGCACAGCGGAAGCATGTTGGTGGGAGTACCTAACTTTAATTTTAGCGTTAACAACGATCAATTCGAGATCCGTCATGATAATAAAACGATGAATCTTCATAATAGAACGAAGCACGAAAAAGAAAGAGGTGAGTCTTGAAACCATATATAGGATCATCATATGTTGGTTATAATTAATTTAATTAATTAACAAGAATTACCTTGATGGAATTCTTTCTTTATTGATGTCTCCAGTCACGATCCGATGTGATCTGTCATTGCGTCGTAGAATCCAAGTGTGGATTCCTCTAGCGATGATCCACACGTGCTCCATGTATCTTTGGACGTCGCCAAAGGGATCTCTGGGTGTTAGCACAGAAGAGTCTTCGCTTGCGATGTCCGCCTTCGATCGCCTTGATCCGGTGGAGGTGGATCTCTCTCTCGTAGCTTTAGAGCGTTCTTGGGGGAAAAAATTCTATCTTGGCTTGAGAGCTTTTCCAAATCCGTTGTGCACAACCACTCAAAATGGCTAGGATAATGAGAAATATATAATTGGGATTTTTAATTACATAGAATAATAAAATGAATTAATTACCCGAAATCATTTATTCATTTCATTTAATTCTTAGTAATACCTCATGTCTAATAATAACAGTTGACTATTATTATTACTTGACATGCGCCCAGTGAATTACAATTAATATTATTTAATTAAATAAATAATATTATTTCTCATAAATTCCCAAAAAAACTAAACGGCGTGTATATATTAATATACACAGCGTGTACATTTATTTTCCATTTTTCTTAATTTCCTCCACCACATTTATTAAACCTTGAATAATGACTATTTATTTCTCAAATAAATATCACTGCATTATTCACTAATAAATATATTATTTCACCCACAATATATTCTCTCGAAAAACTAGTGTTGAAATAAATGTGATCAGGCATCCTTGAATAATTATTAAACCACAGTTGGGAATAATCTTTATTCAACTTGTTAAATTGATATTTAACTGAGTTACTTGGACACACTTAGTGTGTGGCCCTTTAGGCCTCTTTCTCAGTGGCATTAGGTGGAGCCTGCCTAAAGTCCAAGGTTAGCATCTAGAAACACACCAAGGCACCCATAGAGAAAGAAGTTAATGCTGCAACGACGTGTCACCTCCTACGAATTCTTACCGTGTAATGTAATCTCATTGTTGTGATATCTCGAATCAAGCGGGTTGCATACTAGTGTCATCAACCCATGTGCTTGATTATTCTTTCTTTGACTTTCTAGAATTGAACTTGCCCATTCCTCACCATGGTCATGGATTTATTTAGGCTATATCAATTACATTAAAGGTCCTAATATATCTACTTTCGTTATGGAACAGAAGGGACAAATCCTTTCTCGCATTATCTATTAATGCAATATCACTCGTGACGCACCCAGCGTATCCTACCTCGCTGCGAATAGTGTGTTGTCACAGTTTTCGTCAATACATCTAAGTGTGCGAGTTGTAATATTCATTAATAATAATCTTAAAGTCTAAGGACTAATACACATGTCTGTAGATAGGAACATCAAATGACACTATGAAATGTGTATTTCCTACTAGCGGGTCTCGTTCTCGTAATATCCTCCTGGACATTACCAAGGGCGCACACCATGAGAAGGTGCCTTAAAGTTTTATGAGTCCTCACCCCTAATGGCTTGTATTATTTGTGTCCCTCGAATAACATCATCCGCCCATAGAACATATATTCAAGAACAGTGTTATGGCACTTCCGGGTTCTCATCATAGCAGGGATCCGCTATGATCCTTTAATGCAACAGCTATCCTTAGGACATTATCACATGCATTGTCACGCAGAAGAACAATCAAGATGTGATGAGGTATTTATTAATGAATAAAGTATAAAGTAGTTGGTTCTAGGCCACCAACTTTAACAGACTCCCACTTGGACTAGAGCCAACTACTAACAATATTTAACCTGCAAGCTCTCACATGATATTCATGCTTCAGCTAAAATATGTCTTTAGTCATGGGGTCTACCACGTTCTCTTCCATGGACACTTTGTTCACTGCAACTTCACCCCTTTGATAGAAATCCCCCAAAAAGTGATACTTCCAGAGTATGTGTTGTGTCTGTTGATATGACCTTGGTTCTTTTGCAAGAGCCACCGCTGCAGTATTATCACAATACAACGTGATGGGATCTTTACTGTTAGGCACCACATCAAGCTCCTGGACAAAGTTCCGAATCCAGACGGCTTCCTTGGCTGCATCAGAAGCCTCTATATATTCAGACTCCGCTGTAGAATCAGCGACAACTGGCTGCTTTGAACTCTTCCAGCTCACAGCTCCTCCATTGAGACAGAAAACATATCCAGATTGTGACTTCAGATCATTCTGATCTATCTAAAAACCAGCATCAGCATACCCTCTGATGACAAGCTCCTCGTCTCCTCCATACACCAGGAACATATCCTTAATTCTTCTCAGATACTTAAGGATAGTTTTAACAACAGTTCAATGTTGTTCTCCTGGATCTGCTTGATATCTGTCTACCATGCTCAGTGCATAGGAAACATCAAGCCTGGTACATAACATGGCATACATGATGGATCCTATAGCCAAAGCATATGGGATCTTACTCATTCTATCTTTCTCTTGCTGTGTCTGAGGATACATTTTCTTAGAAATATGTCGGTCATGTGACACTGGAACTAATCCCCTCTTAGATTGTTCCATACTAAATCTCTTTAGTATCTGGTCAATGTATGTACCCTGACTTAGTCCAAGAAGCATCTTGGATCCATCACGAATGATCTTGATCCCTAGAATGTAGGTTGCTTCACCCAAGTCCTTCATGGAGAAACACTTGTTCAACCAATCCTTAATTGACTGTAAGACTGGTACATCGTTTCCAATAAGCAATATGTCATCAACATATACTACTAGGATAACGATTGCATTCTCATTAAACCGCTTATAAACACATAGCTCACATTCATTCTTAATGAAACCAAATTCCTTTATGGATTCATCAAATCGAATGTTCCACGATCTGGATGCTTGCTTTAATCCATAAATGGATTTCTACAACTTGGAAACTCATTTGGCTTCACCTGGTGCCACAAACCCTTCTGGTTGTGTCATATAGACATCTTCCTGAAGGTTCATGTTAAGGAATGTTGTTTTGACATCCGTTTTCCAAATCTTGTAGTCATGGTAAGCTGTTATGGAAAGTATGATTCTTATGGATTTAAACATGGAAACTAGTGAGAAGGTTTATCATAGTCAATTCCTTGACGCAGGCTGAATCCTTTAGCCACTAGCCTTACTTTATAGGTGCTAACTTGACCTTCCATGTCCAGTTTTCTCTTGAATACCCATTTGCATCCAACAGGCTTTACATCAACTGGCTCATCGACCAAAACCTAAACTTGGTTCTGATACATGAAATTCATCTCAAAATTCATAGCTTCTAGCCATCTTGAAGCTTCTGAGCTTTCTACTGCTTCCTTGTAGGAGGGAGGTTCATCATTGTCCAACAATAATGATTCACCATCCTCGGTGACTAGGAAACCATATCTCTCTGGTTTTTTTACCTCTCTTGAGCTCCTAAGTAGTACTTGTGTTTCTGGAACCTCTTTCACGGGGACTTGTGGAACTTGTTCCTATACCAACTCTTGTGTATCTTGAGCATCAACTTCGTCGAAGTCAATCTTGCTCCCACTATCCTTTTTGAGAATGTGCTCCCTCTTGAGAAAGATGGCGTGTCTGACGATAGTCACTTTCTTGTCTGAAGGGTTATATAGGTAATATCCTTTCATTTCCTTGGGATATCCTATAAAGATACACTTTGTGCCCCGGGGTGCTAGTTTGTTACCTGAGAAGGCCTTAACAAATGTCTCGCATCCCCCATACATGTGTGTGCGACAAAATGGGTTTCTTTCCATTCCATAACTCGGAGGGAATTCCATTTGCCGCCTTAGTTAGTACTTGGTTTAATGTGTATGCTGCAATCTGTAATGTATATCCCCAAAAGGATAATGGAAGATCTGCATGACTCATCATCGACCTCACCATGCCCAACAAGTTGTGGTTCCTCCTTTCACTAACATCATTCCACTGTGGTGTATAAGGAGGAGTGATCTGAGATAGAATCTCAGATTCCCGTAGAAGATCGATGAACTCTTGGTTCGGATATTCTCCACCTCGATCCAATCGAAACTTCTTTATCTTCTTACCAAGCTGATTCTCTACTTCATTCTTGAATTCCTTAAGTTTCTCTTAGGATTCTGACTTATACCTCAATAAGTAAACATATCCATATCTACTTAAATCGTCAGTAAAAGTAATGAAGTAAGAATATCCACCTCTAGCTTCTACTGGAAATGGTCCACACACATACGTGTGCACCAATCCTAGAAGATTTGTAGCCCTTTCACCCTGTCCACCGAAAGGAGGCTTGGTCATTTTACCTTGTAAACAAGTGTGACATCTATCAAGTGGTTTTAGCTCAGTAGAGTCTAAATAGCCAACTTGGCAGAGCTTTGTCAAGCGCTTCTCTTTTACATGACCGAGACGGTGATGCCACAACTGGGTGATGTATGAGTCATGTGAGTTTGTTTCGTTATCGATTGCCAACACTTGGTTTTCATAATTTAATACATACAAACCATTATTTAAATGTGACATACCATAATATACGTTGTTCTTATAAAAGAAGCAACCCTTATTTCCAAACTTGAAAATAAATCCATTCATATCCAAACATGATACAGAAATTATGTTTTCAGTAACACTAGGCACATAATAACAGTTATGTAAAACCAAAATCATCCCAGTTGGCGATGAGAGGTGGTAATCACCAATGGCTAACGCAGCCAGCCTCGCGTCATTGGCAGCTTGAAGATCCACCTCTCCTCTAGAAATCTTTCTAAATCTACTTGGTTCATGCATTTGAATACATATGTGAGCCCCACAAGCTGTATCTAATACCCAATGTGTAAAAATGGAAAGATTACACTTGATAACGAACGCACCTTTAGCGTCCCCACGCTTCTGGGTGCAGTTCCTCTTCCAGTGGCCTTGCTTGCCACATGAAAAACATACCGCCTCCCTTTCTTTGCCCTACCTCTGGATCTTCCCCTTCTTGGAGGGACGGTGCTCAGGGCTTCAGACCGTTTATAAGTCCTTGGCCCCTTTGCCTTGTCCTTCCTTTTCTTATTCACCATAAGGACTGCGGGTTTGTCACACCCCATGTCCTTATCTACCAGGGGAATTAAGGTCAGAAGTTCTGATAGACTCTTCTCATTGTTTCTCATGTTATAGTTGACAATAAATCTAGAGAAGGTCTTGGGAAGTGATGATATGATGAGATCTGTACGCAACTCATTCGGGAACTTAATCCCTAATATGTTCAAGCGTTCAATGTAGCCAATAAGCTTGACTACATGAGGCCTAGCTGGCGCAGACTCTCCAAGCTTAGTTGTAAACAAAGCGTTGGAGATCTCATATCTCTCTTGTCTCGCCTTCTCTTGGTAGAGATCCTTAAGGTGAGACATCATGCTATACGCGTCCATGTTTTCATGTTGCTTCAAGATCTCATTAGACATGGCCGATAGCATGAAACATTAGACATATGTGGCATCATCCATATGTTTCATATAGAGAGATATTTCCTCATCACTGGCCTTTTTCCCAGGCACAACTGGAACATGCTCTTCCAGCACATACAATTTCCTCTCGTGGCAAAGGATGACGCGTAAACGCCTCTTCCACTCTTGGAAATTGGTGTCGGTGAGAAGGTTTTCCTTCTCGAGTATGGTTCGCAATGATATGTTTGAAGTCATTTTCTTGTCGTTTCTACAAATTAAGATGAGTAAAGGTTTAGTACTTTATTATGATAAAACTGAGACAAATAAATAAATTAATACTTATTAGTCTCCCACTATTTTATCGAAATTCAATAGCCATCACCATTGAATTCGGAATATTATGTTCCCTGAATATTCTAGTGGAAAGGATCCATATTTCCCTTCGCATTACCCCAACTAGGGTTGTTCAAGCAACTTGAAGGGTTTTAGGTGGGCATTCCAAATGCCAACTGCATTAACTTGCAGCTCCTTGATCTATTGAGTGGACTCCTCAATCTTAAAATCCTTTTATTTTGGATTTCTTCAACCTTTGCCTCTTGGTCACACCAAGTCCTGCTGCTGCAGTCAACCATTGATGCGAACCAAATCAAGTCAACCCAAAACCTTGAATTAGAATTCCTCGATAATTGAAAGCACACCAACTAGGGTTGGTCAAGCACTTTGAATTATGGTTTGATTCTAACTAAGATTATGGAAGGCTATACCGACTTAATATTTCTTTGAGGGATTTTATCCTTATACTTAAATTTCCATTTTATTATCTTTGATTACATGCTTGTTAACATTGCGTGGGATATACTTAAGTGATTAACCATGTATAAGATAATATTTTACGCATAAGCCGGTCTTATTTTAGTTTCATCTTGCATGCTTGTTTAATTCATTAATTGTGTGATCGTGACAACACACCCACAATAAATAAACCATGCAACTGACAGAAATAAAATAAATGGTATGATCATGAGCTTGTTCTATTGGTTAGTTTATCTAGCGGTTGATAAACTAACCCAAGACCTAAGGGAGAAACACCTTGAACCTTTTGGGTTTGTGTTTACAGCTTTCACATGTCCACTTTTGTATCTCCTTGGATTGGTTTCACCTTGGCTCCTAACTTGAGTCGCCTCCACTAGCTTGGGAGCTCCATCCATTACATATGTTTTTCTCTCACACGCAGGTGAGGGGTAAAATGGGGTTTTACATAAAAGAAACCTTGGGCGCACAAGCCCTACATATTAATGAGGAGAAGGCTCGCAGGCCAACAAATTTAATTTAAATAAATAAATTAAAAGAAATCATTCACATACAAAGGTCTTGGTCTAGCTAATGATTATCCATGTATGCAATGATATTTACGCATAAATAAAATTGGCATTCAATTCTTTAATCGTTCTTGTTTAAGATAAATCACGCTCGAATCAATTAATTATCTTTAATTAATCAATCCTTTTATCGTAAACCCTTTTCTGAATTTCCTTGAGATTCTCATCCATCATAATTTTAAACAAATAAATTTATTTAAAATTATCTTTGTACGTAACTTATACTTTGGAAGAAACCCGGTGAATTTTTGTTCATAACTACCCAATGAGTAGAAATGAACATTACGCAGATGTTAAATTAAACACATATATATAAAACACCTATCACGTGTTGTGCCTCAGCTTTACGCCTGCACTATGGTTCACGTCTCAAGGGTTTATATAATATAATAATAAATTTTAATAAATCTGCGTAATTTGGATGAGCACACGGCGTGTAGTTTCGACTACACGATGTGTACTTTTGTTCACCACCCATCTGAAGTACATGTCAGGGGACATGGCATTAAATGTACTTCAGAAATTTTCAGAGTACATGGCGTGTTCAATGTGACACACACCGTGTAGTATCCGCGTTACATGGTTTCCAGCCGGACAAGCTGTGTACGGGGTACACGGTCCAACCCTGACTCGAAGGGACTACACGCCATGTTCCATGGGTCACACGGCGTGTAATCCGGAAACTGTGTGCCACCTGTTCCTGGTTATAATGGCTCGGGTTTTTGGGGTCCATTACTTTGTGAAACTCTCGTGTTGGGTTTTCTGGTCTGGGAATCTCGGTGAAGTTGGCCCAACGGTAGGCCTACCAGTAGCCTTAGCCTACCGGTAGCAGGTCTACCGGTAGCTCGGTCTACCGGTAGCCTTAGCCTACCGGTAGCAGGCCAACCGATAGCTCTGTCTACCGGTAGCTCGGTCTACCGGTAGCTCTGTCTACCGGTAGCTCGGTCTACCGGTCGCTGCAGCCTACCGGTAGCTCGGCTACCGGTAGCTGTCACCCACCAGTAGCTCTCAACTATCGGTGGCTCTGGCCTACCCCGCGGGTTCTTTCCAGTAGTGCTCCTTTTTGTGCAAATAGGGTTTTAAACCCTATTTTGACCCCGTTAATGTAACGACCCAATCTTTTTGAGTAGTATATTAACTTACTCTTATTTATTTAATAAGATGTTAATGGTTAATGCAGAAAGAGGAGTCGATGGCTTCATCCAGTAGACTCAACCCTTACGAAGCCCACTTATCAGAGCTTGGGAAGGAGGTAGCATCTGTGGGCTTCGCTTTGGACCAAGCCCAAGACGAACTCCAGCGTGTCAAGCTTGAACGAAAACGCTTGCAGGAGAAGTTCAAGTTGGTGGAGATTGCTACTAGGGCAATGTTATCTGAGCCTCCCTCAGATTCTCTCACCATACCACACCTTACACTTAGGTCTTATGCCAGTGTTATAAGGGGATATGTGATGAGACCCTAGTTTCCTTGTGTAATCCTTTCGGGTGAATAAATTGAGATTTCTTCCTTTAGTGATATTTGTGAAATTTCAAATGTCTAGATAATTTTAGAATGTATTTTATTGATGAATTTTGAAAAAGGGATATTTTGAAATATTTATGTAAACCCTAAATAACTAATGATGTGTAATGATTTTCAAAAAATGGTCTTCTACAAAAGTGTTCAGTAAGGAATTTGGAGTTTAATAAGATCAACTTAATTTTTGATGAATAGTAAATTATGAATAGTGATTTTACGCTTAGGATTAGTAATGTGACCAAATGGATTAGTAATTTTCACTCAAAGAAAGTTTTAATATAATCTATGCACCTTGATTAAGTAATGTGATTCAATAAAATGGGTAAATAATGGTTTCATAAATTATTATTCAAGTATTAGTTTTTTCGGATGAATAGTGTTTTTTAATTAAAAATTTAATTAAAAATAATTAGAAAATTATTTTTATAAAAATGACTTTATTTTTGAACTCAGAGCATCGATATTATGTTATGGTAATTTTTGGGGATTTTTCTGAAAAAATAAATTTTCGGTGAATAGTGTATTTATTTAAAAATAAAATTAAAAATATTTAGAAAATTATTTTTATAAAATGGAGTTCATTTTTGAAATCATAGCATTGATATTTGGTTAAGGTGAAATTTTGGGATTATTCTGAGAAAGTTGAATTTTCGGTGAATAGTGAAAGTATAGTTTTTAAGTTACGGGTGTTTAATGACATCATTAAATGATGTATTAAGTATATATTCAATATGGTCGAATTATGAATAGTAAGATAAGGTGTGAGGTGTCCCAAGTGGCCAATACCATGGGCAAATACCATGGGCAAGCCCATGGTTTTGCCAAAACCACTAGTGAGGTGTCCCTTGGCCATTAATGCTTTGTCCCCTCACTTTCCCTATAAATACCCACCCTTTCCTCCCTTAGTTTTCACTCCCAACTCTCCCCCAACGAAGTTCTGGTCTTCTTACCTTCCAAGGAGTCCTCCCAAGGTGCCCCCAAGCCCTCAAGGTCCAATCCTTTGAGTTTCAAGAGTCACGTTTTAAGGTAAGGGATCCGACCCCTCTCTTTCTTTTCAAGTAATCTCTTTTATGTCATTTCTTTTATACTCCATGTTCTTATGTTGGAGGATGTTCTTTTATATTCATCCTACTGCCTATTTCATGTTCATATGATGAGAGACCCCCCTTGCTCTCATCAATTCGTTTTAAGAATGTGTAAGTGACGCCGTTAGGCTGCCGAATTTTTAAGGGATTCTTTCACCCTTCTCATTTTTCAAGTTCGATTTTCATGTCAAGTCTTTCAAGTTCCTTTTTATTATGTTGGGGTATGATCTCTATATCTATCATACTGATCTCTTATGATCATATGATGAGGGACCCTATTTGATCTTGTCAAATCATTTTCTTTTGAAGTTAAGTGACGCCGTAAGGCTGCCGAATTTTCATAAGAGAAATCTAATCTTTTTTCCTTCCATGTTTTTCATTTCAAATGGTATGTCCCTAAAATTTTATTACCATGTCCATATGTCCTTCTTATTCTTTCACCCTACTGTTTTATGGATCATTTATGAGTGGGTGACCCATGTCCCCTCTCATTTCAATGTTTTCTAAAACCCTGAAACTTAGCCGTTATGCTGCAGAATTTTCCCCTCAAAATGCCTCTCTCTTTTCTCAAAAATTATTTTATGTTATAAAGCGAATACTCAAAGCTCTTATTTCTACAAGGGTATTCACATATGTATCAAAATGCTCCATTTTAAATTCTGGGATTCACATACATGAGACCCACTTTCCCTTTCCGTGGGTTTAAAGTGACGTAAAGATCATGTCTTTAAAGCAGTTATTAAAACGTTATGATTATGAAATGAAACCCATTTATTTTATGCTATGTGGGTTATTTATGAAATGTTTTATGATGATATATGTGGCTCACATGATAATAAAGGAAAATTTAAGGGTGCACCCTGATAGCGCTCCAATGCATTGGGTAATGATGTAACCACTAGAGATTACAATTTTCACGATACCTTGGTGAATAACCTTGGTAATTTTCAAATGACACCTTGGGGATGGACCTTGGTGATATGTTCATGATTGTCTATGTTATATGATGTAGCCACATCTTCAAGTTATGGAAAATGTTATTTTTATTATTAAATGTATCATGATTTCTTTCTCATACCTTAAAGTTCTTTTCATGTCCTTATTGAAGTATCTCGAGTTCACATGTAAAATGTTCCCCTTGTTTCCCTTACTGGGCCTTCTGCTCACCCTTTCTTTTTATGTATGTCCCCAGGTTATGAGATGCATAATGAACATAGGATGAACTAAAGGAGAAGCCTTTCAAGTGTTTAAGAAGAATGTTTTTATGTTTTTTTTTATGTATTATGATCCTTGTTTCCAAGACACTAAACCTTAACGATCCTCAGTTTTGTGTAATGTAATGAAAGTTTATGTTATAAAATGGCGGGATGCTATAGTTGGTATCAAAGGGTGGTTTAGTTATTTGTGGAAATTAGGATATAAAAACTTTAGGAAGAACCCTATAGAAAAGTTTAAATATAGGAAAACTTCCTGGTATTTTGGTAAGTATTGAGTAAGTGGTCTATCAAACAAATACATCCCTGTCTGGATACGAGCAGGTAGAGGCGGCTCTGGCACAGATGTACATAGGGGTAAAACCCGAAAACACCGCTTTGAGCTAGACTCGAACGGGAACTGGTGAACGATAACGGGCCTTGCTGCACTCTTGGTTACGACACTCCCGGGGGATATGTTTGGTTAATCACAAGCTTTTTATGAATCATTATGAAGGAATTATAGAGAAGTATAATTGTCTAAGCACGAAGTCTTAGTTAAAAGATTCATAAATGAAATAAGTTTCTCACTAAGGTTTTATTCTTTTAGAAAATGGTGGGCAATAGGAGGAACCGTGCCGATGGTGACCGCAATGCACCATGTGCTGACGGCCCTCCGATGGAAGCCGGAATGGAAACATTCATGCGAATGATGAACCAACTGACTCAAGTTATGAGTAATAACTTGAATCAAGTTGAGAGGCCGACCTCACCACGAAGGGAACAACTTTCTGTTGAGTCCTTCATGCGTCAACGACCTCCAACATTCAGTGGATCTACTGACCCATTGGTTGCGGAACAATGGATAAGCTCCATTGAAAAGATCTTTTCTGTACTTCATTGTTCGGAACAAGAAAAAGTCACCCTTGTTGTTTACCGCCTAGAGGGAGAAGCTGATCAGTGGTGGTCACTGATCAAAAACACGAAGCCACGAGGAGAGATGGAAGCTATGGAGTGGGAAGAATTTCGGGGGATTTTCTTTAACAAGTATTTCCCTCGTTCCATGAGAACGAAAATGGAGAAAGAGTTTCTCGAGCTGAAGCAGAAGGAGAACGAATCTGTCAGAAGCTATGAGATGAACTTCACAAGGCTTTCCCGTTATACCTCAAGCTTTTTCATGGACCCTAATGGGAAGGTTGATAGATTCTTTGGCGGACTACGACCACATCTGCGGAAGAATCTAGCCAACAGGGACTACGATAGCTATGAAGAAATAGTTCGAAGTGCTATGAAAGTTGAACTAGAGTTTGGGGAGACACAATGGTCTCACAAATCTAATGAGAAGAAGAGAACTCTAGAACCAAGCCTGGGAAGAAGTTTTGATCAGGAAAGAGGTGGAAAGCATATGCAACATGCCATATGCAATAAATGTGGGAAGAAGCATCCGGGGAACTGCTTGATCGGAAGTGGCAAGTGCTATAGGTGTGGAAAAGAAGACCATATTTCTCGGAATTGTCGTGGTGATGTGAAGCCTCAACTTCCCAACACTAACGACAGAGGAAAGATGGTTCTGGCCCTACCCGAAGTCACATGCTTCAAGTGTGGACAGCTTGGGCACTTTGCTAATCAATGTCCAAATCCGAGGGTGGTGGAGGGGAATCACCATCAACCTCAGCAGAGGCCAAGGGAGCAAGGCCGTGCTTTCGCTATCACAACAACTGAAGTTGAAGTTCCGAACGATGTGGTAGCAGGTACTCTTGTTGTCCTCTCAAAACTAGCAAGTGCTTTATTTGATTCTGGTTCTACGCATTCCTTTATTTCTTCCAAGTTTGCAAAGAATATAGAATCAATCCCCGAATTGCTTGAGGTAGAGTTGTCAGTCAAGACTCCAAGTGGGATTATCCATGCATCAACAGTGTTTAGAGACTCTAGTGTTTACTTTGGTGAGCACAATCTTATCGCAAATCTAGTAGTCATTCCCATGATGGAATTCGACGTTATACTAGGGATGGACTGGCTCTCAAAGTATAATGCTAAGATCAAATGCAGAAGTAAGGAAATCTCAGTAGTCTTGAATGAACAACCTACAGTTATCTTCCGAGGAGAGATATCCCAAACTGATCCCTATCTAGAAGCACCTCCTATAGTTTTATTTATGGAGTTAATCGGTGATGAGGAAGAAGGGAAGGGGAGCATACAAATTGAAGATGTTCCGATTGTTCAGGAATACATGGATGTATTTCCTGAGGAGTTACCTGGACCTCCCCCAGAAAGAGAGGTAGAGTTCTCCATTGAACTCGTACCTGGGTCTCAACCGATATCAAAGACTCCGTATAGAATGGCAAATGTGGAGCTAGAGGAGCTAAAGAAACAACTCCAAGACTTGTTGGAGAAGGGGTTTATCCGACCGAGTGTGTCTCCTTGGGGAGCACCAGTTCTCTTTGTGAAGAAGAAGGATGGATCAATGCGTCTATGCATTGATTATAGAGAACTGAACGGGATCACAGTGAAGAACAGATACCCTCTTCCAAGAATTGATGATTTATTTGACCAACTTCGTGGGGCTCAATTCTTCTCTAAGATTGACCTTCGATCTGGTTATCATCAACTGAGGGTGAAGAAGGAAGATATTCCAAAGACTTCCTTCCGATCAAGATATGGGCATTATGAGTTTACTGTTATGCCCTTCGGCTTGACTAATGCTCCTGCTATTTTCATGGATTTGATGAATAGAGTCTTTAAGGACTACCTTGATAACTTTGTGGTAGTTTTTATTGATGATATTTTGATATATTCAAAAAGTCGTGAGGAGCATGAAGATTATCTGAGGGTTGTTTTAAAAACTCTACGGAAGGAGAGGCTCTTTGGGAAGTTCAGTAAGTGTGAGTTTTGGTTACAACAAGTGGCTTTCTTGGGGCACATCGTAACCAATGAAGGAATATCGGTTGACCCTGCAAAGACAATGGTTGTGGAGGAGTGGCCTCAACCCACAACAGTAACTGAGATTCGTAGTTTCCTTGGTTTAGAGGGATATTATAGGAGGTTTGTGAAAAACTTTTCACGGATTTCTAATCCACTAACCAAGTTGACTCGAAAAGGGGTTAAGTTCATCTGGACAAAGGAATGCGAGGAAAGTTTCCAAGAGCTGAAGAAGAGATTGGTTACTGCACCTGTGTTAACACTACCCTCTATCGGAGAAGGATTCGTTATTTTTAGCGATGCATCTCTGAAAGGGCTTGGGTGCGTCCTCATGAAAAATGACAAAGTAATTGCTTATGCATCTCGACAGTTGAAGATTCATGAGCAGAATTATCCTACGCATGATCTAGAGCTAGCGGCAGTTGTTTTTTCTCTAAAGATATGGAGGCACTATCTTTATGGGGAGAAATGTGATATATACACTGACCACCAAAGTCTAAAGTATATTTTCACTCAGAAAGAATTGAACATGAGACAAAGGAGATGGTTGGAGCTTATTAAAGACTATGATTGTTCAATTCATTATCACCCTGGTAGAGCAAACAAAGTCGCAGATGCATTAAGCAGGAAAGATCCTGTTGTTCTGGCAACAATGAGGATCCTGGGAGATCCCTTGATTAAAGATCTAGTAAAACTGGACATGGGAATTATAAGGAAAGGGACATCATCAACCCTATCCCAAATGATTTCTCAACCTTCATTACTAGAGAAGATCAAGAAGGCTCAAAAAGAAGATCCTTTGCTGCAGGAGAAGTTCGAGGCAGTAAAGGATGGGAAGTCCCCTGATTCCAATATTGATCAAGAAGGTGTATTGAAATTTCGTACAAGACTCTGTGTTCCATCTATTCCGAGATAAAGAAAGAACTGATGGATGAAGCTCATAGCTCTACTTTCTCTATACATCCGGGAAGCACTAAGATGTATAGAGACCTTCGTGATCATTATTGGTGGGATAACATGAAGAGGGAGATTGCCGATTACACTACAAGGTGCCTGGTGTGTCAGCAAGTAAAGGCAGAAAGACAACTTCCTAAGGGGGTATTACAACCGCTACCCATACCAGTATGGAAGTGGGATAATATCACCATGGACTTTGTAACTGGTCTCCCAAAAACATCCAAAGGAAACAATGCGATATGGGTTATTGTGGACCGTCTCACCAAGACAGCCCATTTTATCTCTATTCGGGAAGATTTCTCTCTGGATCAGCTTGCCAAGATATACATGAAGGAAGTGGTAAGACTGCATGGGGTACCACTATCCATCGTATCTGATCGTGACCCAAGATTCACATCAAAATTCTGGAGAAGTCTTCAGCATGCTCTGAACACTGAATTGAATTTTAGTACGGCCTATCATCCTCAAACTGATGGCCAATCTGAAAGGACTATTCAGACACTCGAAGACATGTTGAGATTATGCTCAATGGAATTTAAAGGTGGATGGGATCAACACCTCCCATTAGTGGAGTTCTCCTATAACAACAGCTTCCATGCGAGTATTCAGATGGCACCCTATGAAGCTCTGTATGGAAAGCGGTGTAGAACTCCTACTTGTTGGGATGAAACTGGTGAGAGGAAGCTTCTTGGGCCTGATCTCGTGCAAGAGATGACAGAACTGGTTCATGCCATCCAACAACACATAAAGGCTGCTCAGAGTCGGCAGAAGAGCTATGCTGACAATCGTCGAAGGGACTTGGAGTTTGGTGTTGGTGACAAAGTCTTCCTTCGAATTTCTCCATAGAAGAGAGTCATGCGGTTTGGGAAGAAAGGGAAGCTCAGCCCTAGGTACATTGGCCCCTATGAAATCCTTGATCGCATAGGAGCAGTGGCCTATCGTCTAGCACTTCCACCGAACCTAGCTCAAGTTCATGATGTCTTCCATGTATCTCTCTTGAGGAAGTACATACCCGACCCTTCGCATGTACTGAACCCAGAGGTGGTACAACTTGAACATGACCTCTCTTATGAGGAGCAGCCAGTGGAGATCTTAGACCGTAGAGACAAGGTTCTACGAAACAAGACTACCCACCTTGTGAAAGTGTTGTGGAGGAATCATAAGTACGAAGAAGCGACTTGGGAGCCCGAGGAAACGATGAAGCAAAAGTACCCTCACCTTTTCGACTAGGCCTCAAGTGTAAATTTCGGGGACGAAATTTCTTAAGGGGGGAAGAATGTAACGACCCAATCTTTTTGAGTAGTATATTAACTTACTCTTATTTATTTAATAAGATGTTAATGGTTAATGCAGAAAGAGGAGTCGATGGCTTCATCCAATAGACTCAACCCTTACGAAGCCCACTTATCAGAGCTTGGGAAGGAGGTAGCATCTGTGGGCTTCGCTTTGGACCAAGCCCAAGACGAACTCCAGCGTGTCAAGCTTGAACGAAAACGCTTGCAGGAGATGTTCAAGTTGGTGGAGATTGCTACTAGGGCAATGTTATCTGAGCCTCCCTCAGATTCTCTCACCATAGCACACCTTACACTTAGGTCTTATGCCAGTGTTATAAGGGGCTATGTGATGAGACCCTAGTTTCCTTGTGTAATCCTTTCGGGTGAATAAATTGAGATTTCTTCCTTTAGTGATGTTTGTGAAATTTCAAATGTCTAGATAATTTTAGAATGTATTTTATTGATGAATTTTGAAAAAGGGATATTTTGAAATATTTATGTAAACCCTAAATAACTAATGATGTGTAATGATTTTCGAAAAATGGTCTTCTACAAAAGTGTTCAGTAAGGAATTTGGAGTTTAATAAGATCACCTTAATTTTTGATGAATAGTAAATTATGAATAGTGATTTTACGCTTAGGATTAGTAATGTGACCAAATGGATTAGTAATTTTCACTCAAAGAAAGTTTTAATATAATCTATGCACCTTGATTAAGTAATGTGATTCAATAAAATGGGTAAATAACGGTTTCATAAATTATTATTCAAGTATTAGTTTTTTCGGATGAATAGTTTTTTTTAATTAAAAATTTAATTAAAAATAATTAGAAAATTATTTTTATAAAAATGACTTTATTTTTGAACTCAGAGCATCGATATTATGTTATGGTAATTTTTGGGGATTTTTCTTAAAAAATAAATTTTCGGTGAATAGTGTATTTATTTAAAAATAAAATTAAAAATATTTAGAAAATTATTTTTATAAAATGGAGTTCATTTTTGAAATCATAGCATTGATATTTGGTTAAGGTGAAATTTTGGGATTATTCTGAGAAAGTTGAATTTTCGGTGAATAGTGAAAGTATAGTTTTTAAGTTACGGGTGTTTAATGACATCATTAAATGATGTATTAAGTATATATTCAATATGGTCGAATTATGAATAGTAAGATAAGGTGTGAGGTGTCCCAAGTGGCCAATACCATGGGCAAATACCATGGGCAAGCCCATGGTTTTGCCAAAACCACTAGTGAGGTGTCCCTTGGCCATTAATGCTTTGTCCCCTCACTTTCCCTATAAATACCCACCCTTTCCTCCCTTAGTTTTCACTCCCAACTCTACCCCAACGAAGTTCTGGTCTTCTTACCTTCCAAGGAGTCCTCCCAAGGTGCCCCCAAGCCCTCAAGGTCCAATCCTTTGAGTTTCAAGAGTCACGTTTTAAGGTAAGGGATCCGACCCCTCTCTTTCTTTTCAAGTAATCTCTTTTATGTCATTTCTTTTATACTCCATGTTCTTATGTTGGAGGATGTTCTTTTATATTCATCCTACTGCCTATTTCATGTTCATATGATGAAAGACCCCCCTTGCTCTCATCAATTCGTTTTAAGAATGTGTAAGTGACGCCGTTAGGCTGCCGAATTTTTAAGGGATTCTTTCACCCTTCTCATTTTTCAAGTTCGATTTTCATGTCAAGTCTTTCAAGTTCCTTTTTATTATGTTGGGGTATGATCTCTATATCTATCATACTGATCTCTTATGATCATATGATGAGGGACCCTATTTGATCTTGTCAAATCATTTTCTTTTGAAGTTAAGTGACGCCGTAAGGCTGCCGAATTTTCATAAGAGAAATCTAATCTTTTTTCCTTCCATGTTTTTCATTTCAAATGGTATGTCCCTAAAATTTTATTACCATGTCCATATGTCCTTCTTATTCTTTCACCCTACTGTTTTATGGATCATTTATGAGTGGGTGACCCATGTCCCCTCTCATTTCAATGTTTTCTAAAACCCCGAAACTTAGCCGTTATGCTGCAGAATTTTCCCCTCAAAATGCCTCTCTCTTTTCTCAAAAATTATTTTATGTTATAAAGCGAATACTCAAAGCTCTTATTTCTACAAGGGTATTCACATATGTATCAAAATGTTCCATTTTAAATTCTGGGATTTACATACATGAGACCCGCTTTCCCTTTCCGTGGGTTTAAAGTGACGTAAAGATCATGTCTTTAAAGCAGTTTTTAAAACGTTATGATTATGAAATGAAACCCATTTATTTTATGCTATGTGGGTTATTTATGAAATGTTTTATGATGATATATGTGGCTCACATGATAATAAAGGAAAATTTAAGGGTGCGCCCTAATAGCGCTCCAATGCATTGGGTAATGATGTAACCACTAGAGATTACAATTTTCACGATACCTTGGTGAATAACCTTGGTAATTTTCAAATGACACTTTGGGGATGGACCTTGGTGATATGTTCATGATTGTCTATGTTATATGATGTAGCCACATCTTCAAGTTATGGAAAATGTTATTTTTATTATTAAATGTATCATGATTTCTTTCTCATACCTTAAAGTTCTTTTCATGTCCTTATTGAAGTATCTCGAGTTCACATGTAAAATGTTCCTCTTGTTTCCCTTACTGGGCCTTCTGCTCACCCTTTCTTTTTATGTATGTCCCCAGGTTATGAGATGCATAATGAACATAGGATGAACTAAAGGAGAAGCCTTTCAAGTGTTTAAGAAGAATGTTTTTATGTTTTTTTTTATGTATTATGATCCTTGTTTCCAAGACACTAAACCTTAACGATCCTCAGTTTTGTGTAATGTAATGAAAGTTTATGTTATAAAATGGCGGGATGCTATAGTTGGTATCAAAGGGTGGTTTAGTTATTTGTGGAAATTAGGATATAAAAACTTTAGGAAGAACCCTATAGAAAAGTTTAAATATAGGAAAACTTCCTGGTATTTTGGTAAGTATTGAGTAAGTGGTCTATCAAACAAATACATCCCTGTCTGGATACGAGCAGGTAGAGGCGGCTCTGGCACAGATGTACATAGGGGTAAAACCCGAAAACACCGCTTTGAACTAGACTCGAACGGGAACTGGTGCACGATAACGGGCCTTGCTGCACTCTTGGTTACGACACTCCCGGGGGATATGTTTGGTTAATCACAAGCTTTTTATGAATCATTATGAAGGAATTATAGAGAAGTATAATTGTCTAAGCACGAAGTCTTAGTTAAAAGATTCATAAATGAAATAAGTTTCTCACTAAGGTTTTATTCTTTTAGAAAATGGAGGGCAATAGGAGGAACCGTGCCGATGGTGACCGCAATGCACCATGTGCTGACGGCCCTCCGATGGAAGCCGGAATGGAAACATTCATGCGAATGATGAACCAACTGACTCAAGTTATGAGTAATAACTTGAATCAAGCTGAGAGGCTGACCTCACCACGAAGGGAACAACTTTCTGTTGAGTCCTTCATGCGTCAACGACCTCCAACATTCAGTGGATCTACTGACCCATTGGTTGCGGAACAATGGATAAGCTCCATTGAAAAGATCTTTTCTGTACTTCATTGTTCGGAACAAGAAAAAGTCACCCTTGCTGTTTACCGCCTAGAGGGAGAAGCTGATCAGTGGTGGTCACTGATCAAAAACACGAAGCCACGAGGAGAGATGGAAGCTATGGAGTGGGAAGAATTTCGGGGGATTTTCTTTAACAAGTATTTCCCTCGTTCCATGAGAACGAAAATGGAGAAAGAGTTTCTCGAGCTGAAGCAGAAGGAGAACGAATCTGTCGGAAGCTATGAGATGAACTTCACAAGGCTTTCCCGTTATACCTCAAGCTTTGTCATGGACCCTAATGGGAAGGTTGATAGATTCTTTGGCGGACTACGACCGCATCTGTGGAAGAATCTAGCCAACAGGGACTACGATAGCTATGAAGAAATAGTTCGAAGTTCTATGAAAGTCGAACTAGAGTTTGGGGAGACACAATGGTCTCACAAATCTAATGAGAAGAAGAGAACTCTAGAACCAAGCCTGGGAAGAAGTTTTGATCAGGAAAGAGGTGGAAAGCATATGCAACATGCCATATGCAATAAATGTGGGAAGAAGCATCCGGGGAACTGCTTGATCGGAAGTGGCAAGTGCTATAGGTGTGGAAAAGAAGGCCATATTTCTCGGAACTGTCGTGGTGATGTGAAGCCTCAAATTCCCAACACTAACGACAGAGGAAAGATGGTTCTGGCCCTACCCGAAGTCACATGCTTCAAGTGTGGACAGCTTGGGCACTTTGCTAATCAATGTCCAAATCCGAGGGTGGTGGAGGGGAATCACCATCAACCTCAGCAGAGGCCAAGGGAGCAAGGCCGTGCTTTCGCTATCACAACAACTGAAGTTGAAGTTCCGAACGATGTGGTAGCAGGTACTCTTGTTGTCCTCTCAAAACTAGCAAGTGCTTTATTTGATTCTGGTTCTACGCATTCCTTTATTTCTTCCAAGTTTGCAAAGAATATAGAATCAATCCCCGAATTGCTTGAGGTAGAGTTGTCAGTCAAGACTCCAAGTGGGATTATCCATGCATCAACAGTGTTTAGAGACTCTAGTGTTTACTTTGGTGAGCACAATCTTATCGCAAATCTAGTAGTCATTCCCATGATGGAATTCGACGTTATACTAGGGATGGACTGGCTCTCAAAGTATAATGCTAAGATCAAATGCAGAAGTAAGGAAATCTCAGTAGTCTTGAATGAACAACCTACAGTTATCTTCCGAGGAGAGATATCCCAAACTGATCCCTATCTAGAAGCACCTCCTATAGTTTTCTTTATGGAGTTAATCGGTGATGAGGAAGAAGGGAAGGGGAGCATACAAATTGAAGATGTTCCGATTGTTCAGGAATACATGGATGTATTTCCTGAGGAGTTACCTGGACCTCCCCCAGAAAGAGAGGTAGAGTTCTCCATTGAACTCGTACCTGGGTCTCAACCGATATCAAAGACTCTGTATAGAATGGCAAATGTGGAGCTAGAGGAGCTAAAGAAACAACTCCAAGACTTGTTGGAGAAGGGGTTTATCCGACCGAGTGTGTCTCCTTGGGGAGCACCAGTTCTCTTTGTGAAGAAGAAGGATGGATCAATGCGGCTATGCATTGATTATAGAGAACTGAACGGGATCACAGTGAAGAACAGATACCCTCTTCCAAGAATTGATGATTTATTTGACCAACTTCGTGGGGCTCAATTCTTCTCTAAGATTGACCTTCGATCTGGTTATCATCAACTGAGGGTGAAGAAGGAAGATATTCCAAAGACTTCCTTCCGATCAAGATATGGGCATTATGAGTTTACTGTTATGCCCTTCGGCTTGACTAATGCTCCTGCTATTTTCATGGATTTGATGAATAGAGTCTTTAAGGACTACCTTGATAACTTTGTGGTAGTTTTTATTGATGATATTTTGATATATTCAAAAAGTCGTGAGGAGCATGAAGATTATCTGAGGGTTGTTTTAAAAACTCTACGGAAGGAGAGGCTCTTTGGGAAGTTCAGTAAGTGTGAGTTTTGGTTACAACAAGTGGCTTTCTTGGGGCACATCGTAACCAATGAAGGAATATCGGTTGACCCTGCAAAGACAATGGTTGTGGAGGAGTGGCCTCAACCCACAACAGTAACTGAGATTCGTAGTTTCCTTGGTTTAGAGGGATATTATAGGAGGTTTGTGAAAAACTTTTCACGGATTTCTAATCCACTAACCAAGTTGACTCGAAAAGGGGTTAAGTTCATCTGGACAAAGGAATGCGAGGAAAGTTTCCAAGAGCTGAAGAAGAGATTGGTTACTGCACCTGTGTTAACACTACCCTCTATCGGAGAAGGATTCGTTATTTTTAGCGATGCATCTCTGAAAGGGCTTGGGTGCGTCCTCATGAAAAATGACAAAGTAATTGCTTATGCATCTCGACAGTTGAAGATTCATGAGCAGAATTATCCTACGCATGATCTAGAGCTAGCGGCAGTTGTTTTTGCTCTAAAGATATGGAGGCACTATCTTTATGGGGAGAAATGTGATATATACACTGACCACCAAAGTCTAAAGTATATTTTCACTCAGAAAGAATTGAACATGAGACAAAGGAGATGGTTGGAGCTTATTAAAGACTATGATTGTTCAATTCATTATCACCCTGGTAGAGCAAACAAAGTCGCGGATGCATTAAGCAGGAAAGATCCTGTTGTTCTGGCAACAATGAGGATCCTGGGAGATCCCTTGATTAAAGATCTAGTAAAACTGGACATGGGAATTATAAGGAAAGGGACATCATCAACCCTATCCCAAATGATTTCTCAACCTTCATTACTAGAGAAGATCAAGAAGGCTCAAAAAGAAGATCCTTTGCTGCAGGAGAAGTTTGAGGCTGTAAAGGATGGGAAGTCCCCTGATTCCAATATTGATCAAGAAGGTGTATTGAAATTTCGTACAAGACTCTGTGTTCCATCTATTCCGGAGATAAAGAAAGAACTGATGGATGAAGCTCATAGCTCTACTTTCTCTATACATCCGGGAAGCACTAAGATGTATAGAGACCTTCGTGATCATTATTGGTGGGATAACATGAAGAGGGAGATTGCCGATTACACTACAAGGTGCCTGGTGTGTCAGCAAGTAAAGGCAGAAAGACAACTTCCTAAGGGGGTATTACAACCGCTACCCATACCAGTATGGAAGTGGGATAATATCACCATGGACTTTGTAACTGGTCTCCCAAAAACATCCAAAGGAAACAATGTGATATGGGTTATTGTGGACCGTCTCACCAAGACAGCCCATTTTATCTCTATTCGGGAAGATTTCTCTCTGGATCAGCTTGCCAAGATATACATGAAGGAAGTGGTAAGGCTGCATGGGGTACCACTATCCATCGTATCTGATCGTGACCCAAGATTCACATCAAAATTCTGGAGAAGTCTTCAGCATGCTCTGAACACTGAATTGAATTTTAGTACGGCCTATCATCCTCAAACTGATGGCCAATCTGAAAGGACTATTCAGACACTCGAAGACATGTTGAGATTATGCTCAATGGAATTTAAAGGTGGATGGGATCAACACCTCCCATTAGTGGAGTTCTCCTATAACAACAGCTTCCATGCGAGTATTCAGATGGCACCCTATGAAGCTCTGTATGGAAAGCGGTGTAGAACTCCTACTTGTTGGGATGAAACTGGTGAGAGGAAGCTTCTTGGGCCTGATCTCGTGCAAGAGATGACAGAACTGGTTCATGCCATCCAACAACACATAAAGGCTGCTCAGAGTCGGCAGAAGAGCTATGCTGACAATCGTCGAAGGGACTTGGAGTTTGGTGTTGGTGACAAAGTCTTCCTTCGAATTTCTCCATAGAAGAGATTCATGCGGTTTGGGAAGAAAGGGAAGCTCAGCCCTAGGTACATTGGCCCCTATGAAATCCTTGATCGCATAGGAGTAGTGGCCTATCGTCTAGCACTTCCACCGAACCTAGCTCAAGTTCATGATGTCTTCCATGTATCTCTCTTGAGGAAGTACATACCCGACCCTTCGCATGTACTGAACCCAGAGGTGGTACAACTTGAACATGACCTCTCTTATGAGGAGCAGCCAGTGGAGATCTTAGACCGTAGAGACAAGGTTCTACGAAACAAGACTACCCACCTTGTGAAAGTGTTGTGGAGGAATCATAAGTACGAAGAAGCGACTTGGGAGCCCGAGGAAACGATGAAGCAAAAGTACCCTCACCTTTTCGACTAGGCCTCAAGTGTAAATTTCGGGGACGAAATTTCTTAAGGGGGGAAGAATGTAACGACCCAATCTTTTTGAGTAGTATATTAACTTACTCTTATTTATTTAATAAGATGTTAATGGTTAATGCAGAAAGAGGAGTCGATGGCTTCATCCAATAGACTCAACCCTTACGAAGCCCACTTATCAGAGCTTGGGAAGGAGGTAGCATCTGTGGGCTTCGCTTTGGACCAAGCCCAAGACGAACTCCAGCGTGTCAAGCTTGAACGAAAACGCTTGCAGGAGATGTTCAAGTTGGTGGAGATTGCTACTAGGGCAATGTTATCTGAGCCTCCCTCAGATTCTCTCACCATAGCACACCTTACACTTAGGTCTTATGCCAGTGTTATAAGGGGCTATGTGATGAGACCCTAGTTTCCTTGTGTAATCCTTTCGGGTGAATAAATTGAGATTTCTTCCTTTAGTGATGTTTGTGAAATTTCAAATGTCTAGATAATTTTAGAATGTATTTTATTGATGAATTTTGAAAAAGGGATATTTTGAAATATTTATGTAAACCCTAAATAACTAATGATGTGTAATGATTTTCGAAAAATGGTCTTCTACAAAAGTGTTCAGTAAGGAATTTGGAGTTTAATAAGATCAACTTAATTTTTGATGAATAGTAAATTATGAATAGTGATTTTACGCTTAGGATTAGTAATGTGACCAAATGGATTAGTAATTTTCACTCAAAGAAAGTTTTAATATAATCTATGCACCTTGATTAAGTAATCTGATTCAATAAAATGGGTAAATAACGGTTTCATAAATTATTATTCATGTATTAGTTTTTTCGGATGAATAGTGTTTTTTAATTAAAAATTTAATTAAAAATAATTAGAAAATTATTTTTATAAAAATGACTTTATTTTTGAACTCAGAGCATCGATATTATGTTATGGTAATTTTTGGGGATTTTTCTTAAAAAATAAATTTTCAGTGAATAGTGTATTTATTTAAAAATAAAATTAAAAATATTTAGAAAATTATTTTTATAAAATGGAGTTCATTTTTGAAATCATAGCATTGATATTTGGTTAAGGTGAAATTTTGGGATTATTCTGAGAAAGTTGAATTTTCGGTGAATAGTGAAAGTATAGTTTTTAAGTTACGGGTGTTTAATGACATCATTAAATGATGTATTAAGTATATATTCAATATGGTCGAATTATGAATAGTAAGATAAGGTGTGAGGTGTCCCAAGTGGCCAATACCATGGGCAAATACCATGGGCAAGCCCATGGTTTTGCCAAAACCACTAGTGAGGTGTCCCTTGGCCATTAATGCTTTGTCCCCTCACTTTCCCTATAAATACCCACCCTTTCCTCCCTTAGTTTTCACTCCCAACTCTACCCCAACGAAGTTCTGGTCTTCTTACCTTCCAAGGAGTCCTCCCAAGGTGCCCCCAAGCCCTCAAGGTCCAATCCTTTGAGTTTCAAGAGTCACGTTTTAAGGTAAGGGATCCGACCCCTCTCTTTCTTTTCAAGTAATCTCTTTTATGTCATTTCTTTTATACTCCATGTTCTTATGTTGGAGGATGTTCTTTTATATTCATCCTACTGCCTATTTCATGTTCATATGATGAGAGACCCCCCTTGCTCTCATCAATTCGTTTTAAGAATGTGTAAGTGACGCCGTTAGGCTGCCGAATTTTTAAGGGATTCTTTCACCCTTCTCATTTTTCAAGTTCGATTTTCATGTCAAGTCTTTCAAGTTCCTTTTTATTATGTTGGGGTATGATCTCTATATCTATCATACTGATCTCTTATGATCATATGATGAGGGACCCTATTTGATCTTGTCAAATCATTTTCTTTTGAAGTTAAGTGACGCCGTAAGGCTGCCGAATTTTCATAAGAGAAATCTAATCTTTTTTCCTTCCATGTTTTTCATTTCAAATGGTATGTCCCTAAAATTTTATTACCATGCCCATATGTCCTTCTTATTCTTTCACCCTACTGTTTTATGGATCATTTATGAGTGGGTGACCCATGTCCCCTCTCATTTCAATGTTTTCTAAAACCCCGAAACTTAGCCGTTATGCTGCAGAATTTTCCCCTCAAAATGCCTCTCTCTTTTCTCAAAAATTATTTTATGTTATAAAGCGAATACTCAAAGCTCTTATTTCTACAAGGGTATTCACATATGTATCAAAATGTTCCATTTTAAATTCTGGGATTTACATACATGAGACCCGCTTTCCCTTTCCGTGGGTTTAAAGTGAAGTAAAGATCATGTCTTTAAAGCAGTTTTTAAAACGTTATGATTATGAAATGAAACCCATTTATTTTATGCTATGTGGGTTATTTATGAAATTTTTTATGATGATATATGTGGCTCACATGATAATAAAGGCAAATTTAAGGGTGCGCCCTGATAGCGCTCCAATGCATTGGGTAATGATGTAACCACTAGAGATTACAATTTTCACGATACCTTGGTGAATAACCTTGGTAATTTTCAAATGACACCTTGGGGATGGACCTTGGTGATATGTTCATGATTTTCTATGTTATATGATGTAGCCACATCTTCAAGTTATGGAAAATGTTATTTTTATTATTAAATGTATCATGATTTCTTTCTCATACCTTAAAGTTCTTTTCATGTCCTTATTGAAGTATCTCGAGTTCACATGTAAAATGTTCCTCTTGTTTCCCTTACTGGGCCTTCTGCTCACCATTTCTTTTGATGTATGTCCCCAGGTTATGAGATGCATAATGAACATAGGATGAACTAAAGGAGAAGCCTTTCAAGTGTTTAAGAAGAATGTTTTTATGTTTTTTTTATGTATTATGATCCTTGTTTCCAAGACACTAAACCTTAACGATCCTCAGTTTTGTGTAATGTAATGAAATTTTATGTTATAAAATGGCGGGATGCTATAGTTAAACTCGTTTTAAAATCTCGGTAACGCACTAAATGTTTTAATTAAATATTTAATGAATTAACCTGGTGTGTGCGTCGGTTTAAACGGCCCGACCTCTAATGACGTGTGGGGCCGCTTGGTCAACCCACGACCCCCGCTCATGCGGTTTCGCGTTCTTATCTCAACCGTCCGCAACCCTTATAACTAAGGGGTTCATCGTCGGTTCTTTTCTCGATCAGCCTCTGCCAGGAGTACCCTTTGTTCAGACGAGTCGATTTTCATTCAAGCGAGCCGCATCGCTATGCGTGAAGTTCCGCGCCCGGCCTAAGCGTCGATCGTTGATCAACAGGTAGGGAATTTCTCCTTCGTCTCTCCCTTTTGTGTATCATGCGGGGTGGGCATGCTTTTTCTTCTGTAGAATTGGTTAAACCAGACGTAAATAAAGATAATAAATGGATTCTATAAAGAAAGAAGGGGGGTTGTGATCGTTGATGTTGTTTTATATTATGATCTTCTTTCTGAATTGTGTGGGCTTACACCTACTGAAAATCGAGGTCGTTGGTGGTCGTTGTCTGTGCACTAACAAACCCTTACCCCTGGTGATGTTTTAAATGACTTGTTTTGTAATTATGAACTCCTGGTGTGAAAAAGGAAATTGGTTAATCACGTACACCCGGCTAAATAAATTGAAATCACCAGGATCAACCCTTCTGTGATAACCCCCCTATTAAAGCACACGGAAAATTGAAATCATGGAGTGTGTTAAATCTTATAAATCTGAAAATACTGGCATGGCCCTGCTTTCTGTTGGTGGTAGAGGTTTGGTTGTTTTCTTTTACGGGCTGATTGTTGGAGATGTGGGAGGGGATGGGATCCCCTGTTTTATACTCTCGGTGGTTGTGAAATTGGGAATGGGATTCCCTGTTGTTACGGATTCAGTGGTTGTGGATTTTAAGACTGGGTGGTTACCTTGTTTATATCACGAATTGGGGTGGGATCCTCTGTTGTTGAGAATCCCTTTTTGCTCCCGGATATTGGGCATGGGGCTGTAACTTAGGGTTCTCTTTAGTTGATGTGGCTTTACGAGAGAACCGGGTGTGGGTGTTATGGTTGATGCTTGATTGTTTGCTTTCCTGGACTTGTGCCTATGTTTACTAGTTTCCCAAGTAGGTGCAGAACTTATTTAAACACTATTACTGAACATGAAACAAGAATGGTACAAATGGGTTTTGTTGGCGAGAGTCGTGACTCGGACTTGAGTGTTGTTTGTGTCCTTTAGGATGGCTGAAGAAAAACCTAAACTTTGGGTGAGTGCTTGTTACCTATACTTATATTTGTAGTTTTGTGTTTCTTATTCGCGCCCCATCCAAGTTGAGCACTTAGTGCCGAACACCCCCATTTCATGGGGGAGGGTGTTTTTCCCAACACTATTATTAGTCGATGGTTATTAGCTCCTTTTCTGCTCCCTTTCCCGGATAGCCCAAGTATCTTCGGGCAGGCTGTGATGGCCTGAGGTCCATTATTAGCCCAAGAATCTTCAGGCAGGGTAGTGTGGTGGTTGGCCAGGTGTGTGCAGCAGGTGGTTTCCCAAGTGTCTTCGGGATGAGGCCCAGGTGTCTTCGGGCGTGGTAGTGGATCTTCTAGCCCAGGTGTCTTCGGGCGTGGCGGTGGTTGTTCTGACCTAGGTGTTTGCAGGCGTGGTTATGTGTGACAGTTGTGGCCCAGGTGTTTGCGGGCGGGATTCGGCAGTGGGACTGCGTGTGGTTGTGGCCCAGGTGTGTGCGGGCAGGTGTGGCAGTGGGACTGCGGCGAGAATGGCAGGATTGGTTCAATGCATAGGATGTCTCAATAACCAGTGGGAAAGTGGCGCGGGGTACCCAAACATCGATGTGCTCCTATATATATATATATTACTTGACTTGCGTTATTTGGGGAGTGTGCCTTGGTGAGGCTTGGGTGGATAGTTTACCTTGTTAGGTGTTTGGTTTACTCCTTCTCACGGGACTTTAGTACGTTCCCCCACTTGTGCACGAGAGTCTTTGGTTTTCCCTACTGAGTGTACTTGTATGCTCACCCTACGTATATAAAACTGCTTTCAGGATTCCAGGAGGACTTCAGGGATCGCGCAGGAGCTTACTAGCTCGGACCTTTGGGGCAGTTGCAGTTGTTGTTTTTTTTCTTCTTTGGTACTTACCCTTGTAGTTACTTGTGTACTTTGTGGCTTTTACTTTTGGAACATGCATGTGGGAATGTTTTACTTTTGGCTTTACTTTTCGTTTAGTTTTGGTGTTGTTGGGTTTCATCATCTTATCTCCCGATCCTATAAAACAAAAAGGGGTAATGCCTTCCATTTGTGTGTAATTTATATACCCTTGGTGCGAGTCGCCACTCCGGGACCTATTGAAGGCGGGTCTCGGGGGGTCATTATCTCTCCTTCAACTTAAAAAAGGAAGGGTCTGGCAATCTGCTGACCTTTCCCTCCTTTTGGTGAAGGCGGGTCGTGACAGAATGGTATCAGAGGGATGGTTGAGAGATAGGATGGAGTCTGGAGTTAGGCACAGTGAGGATTGCATGGGATGATAGGGCAACAGTGTTGGGTGACCTTGGTGCGTGAATTAGGCCAGGGAAGACCGGCTAGGACACGGGATTTTAGGGCCCTCCGTGATCCGATGCAAGGACTCTGGACCTACCAAACGACCAAGTAAGGCCACGCTGATTGCAGGGTAGAGAGACCCTAGGAAAGGTACATGCATCATAATGACTTGTGTTCTCGTGTTTCTGGGGTTTTTTTGGGGAATCAAGAATAAATGAAAAGTTTAAGAAGTTTTAAAGAACAATATTCTCCACTACTTGGGCTTAGGCATTCCTCGTTTACCTTGCAGTTATGGAACCTGGAAGGCGTCCACGTGTGGTACAGGCGATCGAGGCCCCGGAGACTACCTTGGCCGATCGACAGAGAGCTGATCGAGAGGAGGAGGATGACCAGAGGCAGAAGACACTTCGGGCTTTCCAGCGACAGACCCTCGAGATGTATGAGGGAAGCACCTCTAACATAAAGACGGAAGGCTAGCTAGAGGAGCTAGTGATAGCTTTCAGCCAGATTCGGGCCCCGACCGAGTACTGGGTTCCTCTGGCCGTCAGCCAGATGCGGGGAGCGGCGCGTCAGTGGTGGACGCTTTACCTGGGGGAGAAGAGAGAGGCTGAGGTGGCATGGGCTGATTTCGAGAGGGAGTTCCGGGCGGAATTCCTCTCCTCGACAATGAAGGCGGAAAAGAGACAGGAGCTACTCTCCCTCCAGCAAGGGAGTATGTCAGTAAGGGAGCTAGGAATCAAGTTCAAGGACCTCCTACGTTTTGCTCCGGACCTCTTTCCCGACGAGGAGTCTCGGGAAAAAATTTTAGAGGAGGCGCTCCGACCCTCCCTCCAGTATGTTGTTACCCCCCTTTACCCTGCTGACGTACTTGGAGGTCCAGAAGAAGGCCAAAGTGGTGGAGAGGATGCACGCTCTAGGAGGAGTGTCACGAGAGGGGATCCAGCTGGGACCATCGAAAGGGAAGGTCGTCAGCACCAGGCCTCCAGCGTCAGGGCCCTCTAGGTTCCGACCAACAAGGAGCAGGCCGCAGCAGTTCCAGTTCTGATCCCCTGGTCCTCGCCCTTTTCCTTCGGGCCCGGGACCGCGGTGCTTCGTCTGTGGGAGCCATGGACATCTCCGGAGTCAGTGCCCGGATCGGGTACAGTACGGTGGTGGCGGACAGCCCCAGCACCCGCCCCAGTAGTAGCTCCTAGCCAGGCCTTTCCAGCAGCAGCAGCAGGGACAACGAGCTCCCGCTCCTCCGAGGGAAGACGTAGGAGGAGGAGGCCGACCTCAGGGCGCTCCTCAGGGACCTCGACTGGGGCGTGGTCGGGGAGGTGGCCGACAGCTGAGGGGTAGAAGAGCTGGGCGTGGACAACTACACGCCGCGGAGGCAACAGTTCCAGCAGGGCCAGAGGTTGTTCGAGGTACGATTAGTTTGTTCAGTACTCTTGCTTTTTCCTTGTTCGATACCGGAGCTTCGCACTCCTTTGTTGCACCCAGTCTAGCTCGTGCCTTAGGTCTAGATGTCGAGAGACTTCCAGTGCCCCTAGTGTTGAGCACACCAGTCGGAGGTCAGACCGACTTGTTGTTTGTTTGTCGGGGATGCAGACTGATGATAGGGTCACATCAGTTGGTTAGGAATCTTCTTCTGCTACAGATACAGCCATATGATGTCATCCTAGGCATCGACTGGCTATTCTCTGTGTGTGTCGTCACCGACTGTTTCCGAGGAAGGGTTGTGTTCTCGGACTTGGGCGGCCGGCGTGTTACCTTCACCGACGAGCGGAGCAGTCAGAAGGGCAGCAGGCGAGAGGAACCCCTCCTCTCCTTGTTAGCCGAGCTGTCAGCGGAGTCAGTAGATGCTGAGATGGTGGAAGTGGCAGAGATCGTCTGTGAGTTTATGGACGTCTTCCCTGAGGAGGTGATGACTCTACCCCCTTGACGTGATATCGAGTTCGGGATAGACCTGTAGTCTGGCGCTCGTCTGATCTCGATGGCTCCTTACCGGATGGCACCTTCAAAGCTACGGGAGTTGCGGATTCAGATTGACGATCTGATGAAGAGGGGTTATGTTCGGCCGAGTGCGTCACCGTGGGGTGATCCAGTCTTGTTCACAAAGAAGGCAGATGGTGGTCTCAGGTTGTGCATAGACTACAAGAGGCTGAATCAGGTGACGATCAAGAATCGCTACCCTCTTCCGAGGATAGACGATCTTTTCGACCAGCTGAAAGGGGCAGGATGGTTCTCGAAGATCGGTCTGCGGTCTGGGTATCACCAGCTGAGAGTGAAGGAAAGTGACATCCCGAAGACGGCGTTCAGGTGCAGATATGGACACTTCGAGTTCGTGGTCATGCCCTTCGGTGTTACGAACGCCCCAGCTGTGTTCATGGGGCTTTGTGAACTCCATCTTCAGGGAGTACTTGGATTGGTTCGTGGTTGTGTTCATCGACGATATCCTGATCTATTCGAGATCAGAGGAGGACCATGCAGAGCACCTGAGGTCAAGGGCAATGTAGTGGCCGATGCCTTGAGCAGGAGGATGCAGAAGGATGTGGTCCGAGAGTCGGCGGACACCTGGAAGGCGATGGAGGAGTTGGCTGACTTACACCTGGATGCGAGGATGGATAGCGGTAGAGGCTGCCTATATCAGATGGCAGTGAAGTCGTCTCTGTTGCAGCAAGTGGAGGAGTCTCAGTGGGGAGACCCAAAGTGCGAAGTGATGCGCGACCGAGTTGACCAGGGAAATGCCCCGGAAGGATGGACGGAGAATGGCCAAAACCGGATGCTTTTCCAGGGAAAGTTGTTTGTTCCGGAGGCGATGCGCGGCAAGGTTCTCGGTGAGTTCCACAACTCACCCCTGGCGGTACACCCAGGAATTTCCAAGATGTACCAGGGACTGAAGAGACAGTTTTGGTGGCCCGGAGTTAAGCGAGCGGTGGTAGAGTTTGTGGCCAAGTGCTTAGTGTGTCAACAAGTGAAGGCTAAACACCGATTTCCAGGCGGCCTACTGCAGCCTCTAGATGTCCCCGAGTGGAAGTGGGACGACATCTCGATGGATTTTGTCACGGGACTACCCAAGGTCCAAGGGGGATACGACGCCATCTGGGTGGTAGTGGACCGGTTGAAGAAATCGGCTCACTTTATGGCGATCAGGGAGTCGAGTGCAGTGGATGCTTTGGCGCGAAGGTACGTGGATGAGGTGGTGCGATTGCATGGGATTCTGGGGTCTATAGTCTCGGATAGGGATGCACGGTTTACCTCGCGAGTCTGGAGAGGATTGCAGCATGCTTTTGGCACCCAGCTGCATCTTAGCACTGCTTTCCATCCCCAGACAGATGGACAGACAGAGTGCACCATCCATACCTTGGAGGATATACTGCGGGCATGTGTTCTGGACTCAGGGGGATCATGGGTATGATACTTGCCCCTGGTAGAGTTTGCCTACAATAATAGCTACCACTCCACCATTGGTATGGCCCCATTTGAAGCCCTGTACGGGAGGTCATGCCGCTCACCTGTGTGTTGGACCGAAGTCGGAGAGGCGGGCATCCTTGGCCCGGAGGTGGTGTAGAGCACGACGGAGAAGGTTCAGCTCATACGGGAAAGGATGAAGGCGGCTCAGGACCGACAGAAGTCGTATGCTGATACCAGGAGGAGGCCCTTGGAGTTTGAGGTTGGGGACCACGTGTTCTTGAAGGTCTCCCCTCGGCGTGGGCAGCGGAGGTTCGGCAAGGGGAGTAAGCTTTCTCCCAGGTTCATCGGACCCTTCGAAGTGTTGCGGCGGGTCGGCGAAGTGGCTTATCAGCTAGCGTTACCACCGCCGCTACTGAGGATACATGATGTCTTCCATGTGTCCCAGCTCCGTCGGTATCTGTACGACGATTCACACGTCCTTGATTGGGGTGAGCTGGACATCGAGGACGATGTGACTTTTGTGAAGAGACCAGTGATGATTGAGGATCGCAAGGAGAAGGTGCTTCGTGGGCAAACCATTCCCTTGGTTCGTGTGTTGTGGAGACATGGTGGGCTTGAGGAGAGTATGTGGGAGAGGGAAGCACAGATGCGTACCCAGTACCCAGAGTTGTTTTGAGTTTTGTTCTTTGTTGTACCTGTTGTGGTAGAACGTTTTGTCTTTTTGGTTATGAAATGTACTGGTTTTCTTTCCTCTAAATGTGTGTGAAAAGCCCTGGCTATGGGGGAGGAGAGAACCCGACCCCTAATGAAGACGCATTAAGGTGGATGCGATTAAACCCGTGCGGGCGAGTCAGTGCCGCCCAAAGCGGATAATATCTTGACATGGGGGAGGAGACTCCCCAACCCACATGCCTGGGCAGTTTGACATGGTATGTTGCTTGGTTCTTGACAGAAGGGCGTTTTTAGTTAACATGAGGTTCGCTCCTAAGAGGTATCTTTCGAGGTGGTTGTTCGGACCCTCTCTTTCCTTCTGGTTTGTTTTGATTCTCGAGGACGAGAATCGTTTAAGAGGTATCTGATGTAATGGCCCGGGTTTTTGGGGTCCATTACTTTGTGAAAATCTCGTGTTGGGTTTTATGGTCTGGGAATCTCGGTGAAGTTGGCCCAACGGTAGGCCTACCAATAGCCTTAGCCTACCGGTAGCAGGCCTACCGGTAACTCTGTCTACCGGTAGCCTTAGCCTACCGGTAGCTCTGTCTACCGGTAGCTCTGTCTACCGGTAGCCTTAGCCTACCAGTAGTAGGCCTACCGATAGCTCTGTCTAGCGGTAGCTCAGTCTACTGGTAGCTCTGTCTACCGGTAGCTCAGTCTACCGGTAGCTCTGTCTATCGGTAGCTCTGTCTACCGGCAGCTCAGTCTACCAGTAGCTCTGTCTACCGGTAGCTTGGTCTACCGGTAGCTGCAGCCTACCGGTAGCTGCAGTCTACTGATAGTTGCAGCCTATCGGTAGCTCAGCTACCGGTGGCTGTTGGCTACCGGTAGCTCTCGACTACCGGTAGATGTCACCCACCGGTAGCTCTCGACTACCGGTAGCTGTCACCCACCGGTAGCTCTCAGCTACCGGTAGCTCTGGCCTACCCCGCGGGTTCTTTCCAGTAGCGCTCCTTTTTGCGCAAATAGGGTTTTAAACCCTATTTTGACCCCGTTAAACTCGTTTTAAAATCCCGGTAACACACTAAATGTTTTAATTAAATATTTAATGAATTAACCTGGTGTGTGCGTCGGTTTAAACCGCCCGACCTCTAATGACGTGTGGGGCCGCGTGGTCAACCCACGACCCCCGCTCACGCGGTTTCACGTTCTTATCTGAACCGTCCGCGACCCTTATTACTAAGGGGTTCGCCGTGGGTTCTTCTTTTCTCGATCACCCTCTGCCAGGAGTACCCTTCGTTCAGACGAGTCGATTTTCGTTCAGGCGAGCCGCATCGCTATGCGTGAAGTTCCGCGCCCGGCCTAAGCGTCGATCGTTGATCAACAGGTAGGGAATTTCTCCTTCGTCTCTCCCTTTTGTGTATTATGCGGGGTGGGCGTGCTTTTGCTTCTGTAGAATTGGTTAAACCAGACGTAAATAAAGATAATAAACGGATTCTATAAAGAAAGAAGGGGGGTTGTGATCGTTGATGTTGTTTTATATTATGATCTTCTTTCTGAATTGTGTGGGCTTACGCCTACTGAAAATCGAGGTCGTTAGTGGTCGTTGTCTGTGCACTAACGAACCCTTACCCCTGGTGATGTTTTAAATGACTTGTTTTGTAATTATGAACTCCTGGTGTGAAAAAGGAAATTGGTTAATCACGTACACCTGGCTAAATAAATTGAAATCACCAGGATCAACCCTTCTGTGATAACCCCCTGTTAAAGCACACGGAAAATTGAAATCATGGAGTGTGTTAAATCTTATAAATCTGAAAATACCGGCATGGCCCTACTTTGTGTTGGTGGTAGTGGTTTGGTTGTTTTCTTTTACGGGCCGATTGTTGAAGATGTGGGAGGGGAGGGGATCCCTTGTTTTTATACTCTCGGTGGTTGTGAAATTGGGAATGGGATTCCCTGTTGTTACGGATTCAGTGGTTGTGGATTTTAAGACCGGGTGGTTACCTTGTTTATATCACGAATTGGGGTGGGATCCTCTGTTGTTGAGAAACCCTTTTTGCTCCCATATATTGGGCATGGGGCTGTAACTTAGGGTTCTCTTTAGTTGATGTGGCTTTACGAGAGAACTGGGTGTGGGTGTTATGGTTGATGCTTGACTGTTTGCTTTCCTGGACTTGTGCCTATGTTTACTAGTTGCCCAAGTAGGTGCAGAACTTATTTAAACATTATTACTGAACATGAAACAAGAATGGGACAAATGGGTTTTGTTGGCGAGAGTCGTGACTCGGACTTGAGTGTTGTTTGTTTCCTTTAGGCTGGCTGAAGAAAAAACCTAAACTTTGGGTGAGTGCTTGTTACCTATACTTATATTTGTAGTTTTGTGTTTCTTATTCGCGCCCCACCCAAGTTGAGCACTTAGTGCCGAACACCCCCATTTTATGGGGGCGGGTGTTTTTCCCAACACTATTATTAGTGGCTGGTTATTAGCTCCTTTTCTGCTCCCTTTCCTGGATAGTCCAAGTATCTTCGGGCAGGCTGTGATGGCCTGAGGTCCATTATTAGCCCAAGAAATTTCGGGCGGGGTAGTGTGGTGGTTGGCCAGGTGTGTGCGGCAGGTGGTTTCCCAAGTGTCTTTGGGATGAGGCTCAGGTGTCTTCGGGCGTGGCAGTGGATCTTCTAGCCCAGGTGTCTTCGGGCGTGATGGTGGTTGTTCTGGCCTAGGTGTTTGCAGGCGTGGTTACGTGTGACAGTTGTGGCCCAGGTGTTTGTGGGCGGGATTCGACAGTGGGACTGCGTGTGGTTGTGGCCCAGGTGTGTGCAGGCGGGTGTGGTAGTGGGACTGCGACGAGAACGGCGGGATTGGTTCGATGCGTAGGATGGCTCAATAACCAGTGGGAAAGTGGGGCGGGGTACCCAAACATCGATGTGCTCCTATATATATATATATTACTTGACTTGCGTTATTTGGGGAGTGTGCCTTAGTGAGGCTTGGGTGGATAGTTTACCTTGTTAGGTGTTTGGTTTACTCCTTCTCACGGGACTTTAGTAAGTTCCCCCACTTGTGCACGAGTCTTTGGTTTTCCTTACTGAGTGTACTTGTATACTCACCCTACGTGTATAAAACTGCTTTCAGGATTCCAGGAGGACTTCAGGGATCGCGCAAGACCTTACTAGCTCGGACCTTTGGGGCAGTTGCAGTTGCTGTTTTTTTTTTCTTCTTTGGTACTTACCCTTGTAGTCACTTTTGTACTTTGTAGCTTTTACTTTTGGAACATGCATGTGGGAATGGTTTACTTTTGGCTTTACTTTTCGTTTATTTTTTGTGTTGTTGGGTTTCATCATCTTATCTCCCGATCCTATAAAACAAAAAGGGGTAATGCCTTCCATTTGTGTGTAATTTCTATACCCTTGGTGCTAGTCGCCACTTCGGGACCTATTGAAGGCGGGTCTCGGGGGTCATTATCTCTCCTTCAACTTAAAGAAGGAAGGGTCTGGCAATCTGCTGACCCTTCCCTCCTTTTGGTGAAGGCGGGTCGTGACACTGGTCAACACACAGAGTCTTAAAGACTTAGATAGGATCAATTTACACGGCCTGATTTGGCGGACCAGTCCAATGTATTGAACCTAGACTACACGGTGTGTACTTCGGAATACACGTCGTGTATTCTGGTGTTGTATGGCCAGGAACATTTGGCACCTCCGGATGAGATCCTCTATTTTATTTTAATCAAAATTAAAAGAAAAATTTGTTTATGTAAGATGAACGAGAAACGTGAGGAGGAACAGATCTCGAGATTCAGATTTAAAGAACGATTAACTTGAATTGAAATAACTAAATTATTACATGCGTAAATCACCAACGAAAAACTAAATAATTATAATCAACGATATGACTCCCTCTGATACCACTTGTAGGTTCTGGGCACAGCGGAAGCGCGTTGGTGGGAGTACCCAACTTTAATTTTAGAGTTAACAACGATCAATCCGAGATCCGTCATGATAATAAAACGCTGAATCTTCGAAATAGAACGAAGAATGAAAAAGAAAGAGGGGAGTCCCGAAACCATATAGAGGATCGTCATATGTTAGTTATAATTAATTTAACTAATTAACAAGAATTACCTTAATGGAATTCTTTCTTCGTTGATGTCTCCGGTCACGATCTGATGTGATCCGTCGTTGCGTCGTAGAATCCAAGTGTAGGATTTCTCTAGCGGTGATCCACACGTGCTTCATGTATCTCTGGACATCGTTGAAGGGATCTCTGGGTGCTAGCGCAGAAGAGTCTTCGCTTGCAATGTCTGCTTTTGATCGCCTTGATCCGGTGGAGGTGGATCTCTCTCTCGTAGCTTGAGAGCGTTCTTGGTGGAAAAAGAATTCTCTCTTGGCTTGAGAGCTTTTCCAAATCTGTTGAACACAACCACTCAAAATGGCTAGGCTAATGAGAAATATATAATTGGGATTTTTAATTACATAGAATAATAAAATGAATTAATTATCCGAAAGCATTTATTCATTTCATTTAATTCTTAGTAATACCTCATGTCTAATAATAACAGTTGACTATTATTACTTGACATGCACCCAGTGAATTACACCAAATATTATTTAATTAAATAAATAATATTATTTATCATAAATTCTTAGAAAAACTACACGGCATGTATATATTAATATACACAGCATGTACTTTTATTTTCCATTTTTCTTAATTTCTTCCACCACATTTATTAGACCTTAAATAATGACTATTTATTACCATAGTTATTTACGGCGCATGGCGCACAACGACGACAAGAGCCCCTGGCGCAAAAGCGCACGGCGTGTGGCAATATTAACTTGTGGCGCACAAAAGAGGTGTATACATATATCAACAATAACAAATAATAAATTATACAATTTATATATAAAAAATAAAGATTTATGTCAATAATTCATATTTAATACATCAAAAAACAAATGAAGTCAACAATGACACCTACAATTAAATATTAAAAACTATATATCTCAAAAAATCATATATATCAATTCCTGAAATACATTAAAAACCATATATCTCAAAAAACCAAGACGGGGGTAAAAAACCATATATCTCAAAAAACAACAGGAGTAATTCGAAAAAAAATAAGGGGCGGGCAACATAAATAAAATTGAATTAAAAACAAAAAAAAATTACTGATTCGCACAAAAGGTGCGCCTGCTCGGGACAACATTGCGTATCTAAGTCGCGGTGGTTGAGGGAGCTCGGTTAAGTCGTGGTCGACTGGGTCACGGTAGTTGAGGGATCTCGGTTTGGTCGTGGCAGTCAATGTGGTCCAACACCGGCTGGGTCGCTACGCTCACGGGAAGAGTGTTGCGTAGAGTCGAAAGGGGAGGTCGTTGTTTGACCTCAAAAGATGTATTTTCAACCGGGGTGTAAGAGTTGGCAGGTTAAAAAAATACAAAAAAAATAAAAAAGGCTCAATGGCGCGCGCCATTGGCGCAACATGGCGCGCGCTATTGCGCTATATGGTGCACGCCACAGTGAGCCATCTTAAATGAGCCATGGTGAATCCATGGCGCGGCGCACCACTCCCTGGCGCTAGCCATGGCGCAATGGCGCGCCATGGCGCGCGCCATTAATAACTATGTTTATTACTCAAATAAATATCACTGCATTATTCGCTAATAAATATATTATTTCACCCACAATATATTCTCTCAAATAACTAGTGTCAAAATAAATGTGATCAAACATCCTTGAATAGTTATTAAACCGCAGTCGGGAATAATCTTTGTTCAACTTGTTAAATTAATATTTAACTGAGATATTTGGACACACTTAGTGTGTGACCCTCTAGGCCGCTTTCTCAGTGGCATTAGGCGGAGTCTGCCTAAAGTCCAAGGTTAACATCTAGCAACATGCCAAGGCACCCATAGAGAAAGAAGTTAATGCCACAACAACGTGTCACCTCCTACGAACGTTTACCGTGTAATGTAATCTCTTTGTCACGATATCTCGAATCAAGTGGGTTGCATGCTAGTGTCATCAACTCAAGTGCTCGATTATTCTTTCTTTGACTTTCCAAAATTGAACTTGTCCATTCCTCACCATGGTCATGGATTTATTTAGGCTATATCAATTCCATCAAAGGGTCTAAGATGTCTACTTCCATTATGAAATAGAAGGAACAAATCCTTTCTCGCATTATCTATTAATGCAATATCACTCGTGACGCACCCAACGTATCCTACCTCACTGCGAACTGTGTGTCGTCACAGTTTTCGTCAAAACATCTAAGTGCGCGAGTTGTAATACCCATTAATAATAATCTTAAAGTCTAAGGACCAATACACACGTCCGCAGATAGAAACATCCAATGACACTATGAAATGTGGATTTCCTACTGGCGGGTCTCGTTCTCATAATATCCTCCTGGACATTATCAAGGGCGCACATCATGAGAAGGTGCCTCAAAGTTTTATGAGTCCTCGCCCCTAATGGCCTATATTATTTGTGTCCCTCAAATAACATCATCCGGCCATAGAACATATATTCAAGAACAATGTTATGACACTTCCGGGTTCTCATCATAGTAGGGATCTGCTATGACCTTTTAATGCAACAGCTATCCTTTGGACATTATCACATGCATTGTCACGCAGAAGAACAGTCAAGATGTGATAAGGTATTTATTAATGAATAAAGTACAAAGTAGTTGGTTCTAAGCCACCAACTCCAACATTCTTGATATTATAATATAGGGCTTCAACATCTAGAATTTACTTTTAATGAAAGTAAAGACTATTCTAATTACTTTCATTGTTCTTATACACAAGAAAGGAACCATGTGGTTGCTCCAAGGTCACTACAAAACAAATGATCATTAATCCTTCTATAGGTGACATCAATACTATTGGGATCAATAGAGATTTCATGAGATCATAAAAGGATTCCTAATAATATTTATCCCACTAATAGGTCTTTACCTTCTTCGTCATCTTTGTGATAGGTCAAAACATTCCCACAATGTTAGCTATGAATTTTGTGATGGGGTTAAGGAATTCCAAAAGACCTATCAACTCTTTGAGATTTTGGGGAGGTGGAATATCAAGGATTAAATTGTTCTTCATGGGGTCAACAATGATTTTGAGATGGGGTACCATGAATCAAAGGAAATTCCTTGATGTTACATTAAAAGTTCAATTTTATTGGATTCATCTTATGGCTATGTTCAATCAGATTTTTGAAAACCATTTCAAGATCATCAAGATGATCACATCATCATTGGGTTTTACCACCAAGTCATCGATATATAATTCCACAATTTTCTCCATGAGAGGCTTAAAGATATGGTGGATTTCTTATTGGTATGTCATAGCAGTGTTCTTCAAGTAAAATAGCATTACATGATAACAATATACCCCCAGGGGTTCCCTAAAAGTGGTGTGCTTCTCATATTTAGGGTCTATACAAATTCGGGTGTATCCTAAATATTTTTCCATGAAGGAGAGGGAATTGAAACTAGCTACTACATCAATTAAAAGATCCCCGATTGGGACTTGGAAATCATCCTTTGGACAGTTCCAGTTGATATCCTTTAAGTCGATATAGACCCAGATCTACTCATTCCTCTTTTTGATATAGATGGTCTAAGATGTCTAATTTGGGTATTGGACATGTTAGATGAATTTTAATTTTATCATCTTGTCAAACTCTGCTTCCACCAAATAAAAATAGACATGATTCATTCTCATAGATGTCTGCTTATAACCATGATATTCATTGGAAAACCCAAATGATGGGTGGACACATCATAATCAAACCCAAGAAACTTTGTATGGTTCTAGTAAAATACATCCTTGTATTGTTTCAAGAAAGATATGTACATGTTTTTCTCTTTGGGGGACATGGAAACATTTATCAATATGGGTTGTGGGTTTTCCTCTTTACCTAGATTCACATGTCTGTGGACATTAATAGTCAAAGATATTCCTTCCTCAAATATTACAGGGGAATCAATGAGATATTCTTCCTCTCCCTCATTTAATTCAATATCTTTAGATGTTGGGGATGAAGGGAAATTTTGGGACCCAACATACAATATAGGGAAATTTTTATCTTCTGTAAATTAAGATGTGGTGTCTTTAGATCCCAAGGGTGTTGATGCATGGGAATCATTATAATGGGAATCAGTAACGTTTTCGCATTCCTCCCCACTATCAAGGGAAAATGATGTACCAATATCTTCATATTTGTGGGGATGATTTGTATCTACTCTTCTCAATGAAATGGAAGCATATTTGGATCCCAAAGACAATGTGAGAGTATTATTATTAAGGTAATAATTATATTTACCAATATGACATTATTCTCTTCATGGCTGGATTCATTTGACATGACTGATATCATATAGATGGGATAAAATGTGCTCAAGCCTAATGTCTGTCTCCTTCTATGAGGGTTGAGGTACACTTATTTGAAGATCATTGATTATGTGGTATGAATATTTGAATGATTTATTTGCATGAGATGTGTGGTTACCTTTTCCTCTATTGGAAGAATCAAATCAGTGGGGGAATATGGCTGACCATCATATGATAATAAGGTAATCATATGCTTTTACATGTTAAATAGAATCCATATAACTGGATGAATTCCAAAATATGGAGTTATTTCCTCAATACAATTTGTGGGAAAGACATATTCTTTATCTAGTTTATTGAATGATGTTATACAATCCATTTATATTCCACTAAGGCTCATGATCCCGATAACTATATTTACCACCTATTTTTCCCCTCTTATAGAATCATTCATATATATATATATTGAGATTCATGAGTCTAAGGGGGAATTGTCACTATAGAGTACCCCTACATTCCCACCGATCGAGAATTTAAGGAATTCATTTTATAATAAATTAATTGGTGTGTAAAAATGGAGTAATGAAAACCCTTGATGTGCATTGAAATCAATGAATTGGAAGATAACTATGAACTCATAGTTGAAGATGTGGTCTCTAAATTGGGATTTAATGTTGATTCAGAAGTTGGTTTTTTGTTTTATCTGGTCCTACCCCTGTATTTTCAAGTTCCGAGGAGGGAAATTTATTTTGCTATCTCCCCATCATTAGAGATTTTGGACCTGTATGAGATTAATTCTAGAGTCGTTGTCATTGAGGGCCTGCTGGAAATCGATGTTTTATTGTTTTTTAGATATATACAAGGGCCTGATGGGTCATTTTATGGAAACATCTTGGTTCTTATCTATGAAAGAGATGACCATGTGACACTATAAAGAGTTGGTTTTCATACAATACAAATCATTAATATAAACTAAAACCTCAAATTCTTAATGGACTAAAAGGGACTAAATAAGAACTTCTCTAAGCTCCATTAAGAGGTGAAAATTATCTTGAATAGATAGTTTTGTTGGGAAAAAGATATAAATTTTAGGATTTTATATTGCTAGATTATGGGTATACACTTCATATTGTGAGGTTAATTGGGGACTCATCCCCCACCTTTTTTAAAAAAAACTTCATATTGTGAGGATTATCCTTGGTCTGAGTCTTAAAGGTTGAGGTTGATTATGCTAGCTTTTCCATTTCCTGAGAAATATTTGGGTAATTTTTTATTTGATGTAGGTTGGATTGAGAAGACCATCCCACGTTCCAATGCTGACTGAGAAATTGCACACTCGATTGTCAATCATTCAATATTATTGGTTCTGAATGGGATCTCGATGATTTAAGAGTAAATCTATTCTCTTGTTGAGTCTGATAAATAGAAAATCTTCATATATTTATAACATACATGTATTTAGAGGAGACATTTCCTAATTGTTGATATCCATGTTAATGATATCATTGTCAACCTCCTCGATCTCTATAGCCTCTTCCCCCTCCCCAATTATGGGTGGGGAACTTGGGTTTATATATAAATTCATTAGAATAGTGGGGATCGATCTTGTCATCCATAGGACTATTTATCATTGATACACAAAGAGTACACCACAAAATACCACTCATGGAGGACATAAATGATGTAAGCCTCGGGAATCAGCCATAACTAAAGCTGCAGACTAAGAAGGAAGGGACCCCAAATCAGAAAACTAAAATAAGTGACCAGCATGGGTGATCCCGCTGGCAAGGAAGTCCACAACCTTATTGCCTTCAATCCAAGTGTGATGAATCTCCACCCTGTTGGGTCGGAAAAAACAAGGGAATGATGGCAAGAGGGGGGTGAATTGCCTTTTTAAAAAATTGATTAAGAAATTTAAATCAAAGTATAAATGCAGCGGAAAGTAAAGAGGCAAGACACAAGAACTTGATAACGGAGTTCGGCCAAAACCCGGCCTACGTCTCCGCTCCCAACTCAACCGTTGAGAGATTCCTACCGCTTGCTTTTCAATGGTTTTAGCAAGAAACCCACTAGGCTTTAAGGTAGCACTAGGACCTATTACAGCTTGCTTTTATTGGTTTAGCAAGAACCCACTTGCTTTTAATGGTTTAGCAAGAACCCACTAGTCTTTTTACGGGTGAAGACTAGCTCACCGAGACACAAGCCTTTTAAAGGAAAAGCTTGAGAAAACCTCTTCACACCTTAGTGGTGGTGTGAGAACCCAAAGAAGGGGAGATGAGAAAAGAGTTGGGGTTTGTAGGCACAAACCCAATTTTAAAGCTCAAAAAGAGATAAACAATAAAACCCGTAATGGAGAAGCCTTGGGCGCCTTTGATTGATTGATGATGTTTGAGGGCCGCTTCCAAGCTTCTATGGAGGTGCTCGGGTTTTTTGCAATAATTACAAAATTTAAAATCGGAGCTCCCCCTTACAAAAATAGTGGGTGCATGGGAGGAGGAAGCTTGGTTGGTGTAGCCAAGTCCATTGGTGGTTCTAGATACTCGTTGAGAACCTAGGAGATTGTTCAAATTTTGTTCCCCTTGGGTGAACTTAGCTAGGGTTTCTCTAAGGTCTTTGATGGTTGATTCCAAAGAATCAACATTTGGGAAATTTTGGATTTTTAGGGACATCTCCTCCTTCTCTTTGAGAAGTTGTTCTTTTTCGGAGGAGAGTTTTTTGAAATTCTTTTTTAAAGCGACAAATTTTGAAGAAAGCTCATGAAAACCATTTTCTAATTGGTCTCTAGCATGTTGGAGTTCTTCATAAGACATATGATTGAAAGAATTAGAAGAAGAAGAACAAGAGGAGGAGGAGTCGGAAGATGTTACCTCATGTTTTGCCATTAGGCATTTTGTACCTTGGTCGCTTGAGGAGAAGGAGGAGAAGGAGGAGCTATCACTCCAAGATGCCTTTGAAGCCTTCTTCTTCTTCTTCTTGGCCCTTTTCTTGTGAGGTGGGCAAATGGGTACGGATTTTGCATCGGGTTCTAGCTTTCGAGCGGGTTCTTGCTTTTGAGCCATGCAAGTACCTTCATGGGTTAGCTCTAAACATTTCCAAATATCATGTGAAGTAGAGCAAGAAGAAATATGATCAAAAACATTTCTATCAAGACCACAATGAAGAGCGTTCATGGCTTTGCCATCAAGCTCAAAATTCTTTATATCGGTGGGGGTCCATTTAGATTCATCGGGAGAGGAGAGGGAAAATCCTTGCAAAACAATTTTAAAAATTGGATAACCAATGCTTTTAAGAAAAGTTGACATGCGGGTTTTCCAAAAAGTATAATCGGCTCCATCAAAGAATGGAGCACGATCCAAAGAATGCCCTTCGGGGGATGAAGAGGTTGAAGCGGTAGAAGCCATCAAAATAGGATCTTTAATTTGAAACCGGGTTAGGGAATTATTCAAACCTCCCTTTGATACCAATTGTTGGGTCGGAAGAAAAGCGGGAATGATGGCAAGAGGGGGGGTAGAGAAAAGGGTTGGGGTTTGTAGGCACAAACCCAATTTTAAGCTCAAAATAAATAAATGCAATAAAACCCGTAATTGGGAAGACTCGGGCGCCAATGGATGATGGAGTTGATGGGCGTGCTCTCCCAAGCTTCTTGAGTGGAGCTCCTTGGATGTGGAAGTTGTTGGAGCTCTTGGGTTCCCTTGGAACAATCCGTCGGAGCTTCGCCAAAGATGTAAAAATGTGTCCGGTGGCTTGTATGTTGTTCCGGGGCTTCCTAGGCCTTTATTTATAGGCTAGGAACCTTCAAGTATCCGTTGGAGGGCTTTGGAGCCGTTGGAAAAGGCCTCGGAGCCGTTGGGAGGCTTTTGGAGTTGACTGGTCAAAGCCAACGGCTAGTTTGACCAGTGCTACCGGCTGGCCGGTACAGCTCCACCGGCTGGCCGGTGCCTTGGCAGTGGAGGAGAAGTCTGGTCCAGGGGCCACCGGTCGACCGGTACATCTCCACCGGCTGGCCGGCGCCCGAGTCTTCCCAATTACGGGTTTTATTGCATTTATTTATTTTGAGCTTAAAATTGGGTTTGTGCCTACAAACCCCAACCCTTTTCTCTACCCCCCCTCTTGCCATCATTCCCGCTTTTCTTCCGACCCAACACACCCAAACATTCAGAAGACACTTAATTCACTGGATTAGGTAGATTATGGTCCATGGTATGGAGGTAGTCTTATGGATACAGTTCAGAATAATCAAGGAATCTATCTCCATTGACTCCAAGGGGAGGTGCCTATCTCGGAAGAGTAGAATACCATTGAGAATTGTGTCGGCCTCCCCTCGAACAGAATCCCCATATCCGTAGACGGTTGAGAATTCCACTACAATTGATCCCCTGCAATCATGAATAACCCCTCCTCCCTGGATTATACCATCCATATAATACCCGTTGGTGTTTAGTTTCAGACCATGGCTAGGAGGATCCCATTTCACCCATCTTCCACGAGAGCACGCATCCTGAAATGAGGGGGAGAACGAATTACCATCATCGAGAGTTTTTAGAAAGGGAGATTTAGCCCATTTCTTAAATAGATCCCTAAGATCAGCTTCCAAGCTCTAGGATCAAGCCACCATAGCCGTCTGGGAGCTGCATGAGCCTTCATGGCAAGATTTGATTCGAGTAGACCAGATGGTCCAACACCCTACCCACAAAAGAGCTGACCTGAAATTTTGATCATTTTTATTGTCTGTGGTACCCTCGAAAAAGTTACATTGGAACTCGTTTATATTACTAGGTTATGGGTTAAAGTTTAACATCTCACCCAGCTTACCCCACACCACACCCGCCCATTCACTGTGGAAAAACAGGAGCACTATAGTTTCTATCTTGGGATCTCTGCAGCAAGCACACCTTAGAGGGAGATCCCGACAGCAGTGGATGCAACCCCATTCATCCCAGGCTGAGGAGTCAGAAGAGCCATCCATCAGGGAACGATTCCCTTTACCAGAAACAATACTATTGGAAGAGCTCATGAAAACCAGTTTATCAGGCACATTACTGATAATGATATCCCCAAAGATTTCCAATTGGTGTGGACTCAGAACCGAATGGATTAAAATGTGGAACTTTCTTGCTTGAGCGAAATAGATGCTTGGATTCAAACAACCTGAAAATCCCAACATTGTACGTGTCTAGTTATAATACTAGAAGTTAATGTCTCTGGAAAATTATCCATCTTGAGTGTTGTTGGAGTTTATCCGCATGACCATGGATTATCTTCGAAATCCCCTAGCTCCCGCCATGAGGCTCGTTCAAGATCGAACCATACTTGAGAGAAATGAACCTAGACCACAAGGATATGCCATCTAGTGCCTCCCAAACCAACCTAACCTGCATGCAGTGCATGGTTTCTTTGATACTCCTGAGATTAATACCCCTACCTCTGTATTTTTTCCATTCTCTCCCATTTTGCCCAATGGTACTTTCCTTTATCATGAGAATCCCATAAGAATTTAGGCATGATATTCTTCATCACTCTTAACACTGTTTTGGGCACACATAGGGTGGAAAGGATGTGCACTGGGATTGAAGTGAGAAAAATATAATTGAGATAAATGTGACTATCGAACGATAGAATGATATTTTTACAATTTAGGATGCGACTAGATATTTTTTCAACCTCTTGTAAAAGTGATGAAAACACACCCTTCTCGGTGCAATCGGGGCCCACAAGTACTACATAGGAAAGTGTTTTCTATTGACTCCAAGAGAGTCCAAAATATTTTTAACACTTCTCTATGGGAATTGGGCTGAAATGTAAACATTAGTTTTAACCTTATTAATAATTTGTCCACTCCACTTGGTGTACTCTTCAAATATTTTATTAAGCCTCCGGATAGAATGATTATTCCCATTAACAAAGATCAAAACATCATCCACAAAAAGAAGATGGGAAATACCATTAAGATTTGATTTTCACCGGAAGGGAAGAATGATACCATTAGACATGATCCTTATAATATATCTTCTGAGAGAATATTGATCTAGGATGAAGAGGCTGAGAGAAAGGAGATCTCCCTGCCAGAGGCCCCTTACTGACTTAATGAAACCCCACTTCTTTCCCTTGAGTATTTGAGAGCCATGGGGAGCTTTGACATCTGAAAAACAAGTCCACAACTTCATTAGAGAAACCCGTCTTCAACATAACTTTGATGACAAAGAACCACAACAATCTATCGAACGCCTTATCCATATCAACCTTGAGTGCAATGTTGGTGCCCGTAGTTTTCATGTTCATGACTTAACTATTTCCCGAGCTTGGTTGATAGCGGCTTGGAAAGATATGATATTAATAAATCCATGCTGCTCCTCAGAAACCCAATTGTGCTGGTGGAGAGAAATTCTTATATTAATAATGCCAGCAAAAAACCTTATATTATAAATTTCACATACTTATGTGGGTTGTTGATAGAATATGGGTTGTTGATAGAACATGGGTTGTTGACTTTTGGAATGAGAACTTCTATTGTATCACAAGCCGCCCTTGGGAGACTACCGCCCTTGAAGACATATTGGATGGTCTCAAGAATATCCAACTTCATGATATCCCAAGAGGCCACGTAGAAGGAGCTTGGGAATCCATCAGGCCCTGGAGAGCTCTCTGAATTCAATGAGATGACCTCCTCCCATGCCTCTTTCTCCTCGGGATACTTCCCAAGTATTTGTCGATCGTCTCAGTAACCACCTGTTAGGAATATAGGGGGGCTGCCCAGGTGTGGGTTGTACTTGGGGTCAGTTTGTTAGCTGTCAGCTGTGAGTTTGTTACAGCCAGCTGTTAGTTTGTTATAGTCAGTTAGGGGTTTGTTTGCTGGCAGCTAGGAGAATAAATAGGGGGTCAGCTGTTAGTTTGTTACAGCCAGCTGGGGGTTTGTTTACTGGCAGCTAGGAGAATAAATAGGGGGGCAGCGGGAGAGAAGGATACAAAAAAAATATTCTACTGCTTCATGCTCAACTTGGGTGCTGCTGCACGGGCCGGTCCTTGGGAGGACTGGATTACTCTTCTGGAAGTGGTCTTCCAGGGGAGCCGCCTACCTTCATTTTCTCCTTCCTCCACTCCTATATTCTTCTTTCCCATCCTGCTGTATTTCTGCTGTATTTCTGCTGCATATATACTGTGGATTTTAGCAATATAATTATGTTTCACTTCTCGTTCTCTCCCTCTCTCATTTTTTTTACATAACAATTTGGCGACTCCGCAAGGGAACAAGGTGGGAAAGACGAACGACGTTGTGGACAATCACAGTGTGATCTGCTGGGGAGATCACTCGAGGGAAGACGACCCGAGCTAGCTAGACGCTGGAGAGAGAAGTTGCTGCTGAGAAGGAGAACGCTGGTGTGTTGCAGCGCAGGAGGGAGACACACGTTGTGAAGAGAGCCAAAGCTTTGTTGTGACGAACAGAGCTGGACAGTAGCGGTGAACAATGGTGTCCAACACAGTGTGGAAGTCAGAAAACCGTACGACACCTAGGTGGAATTTGCAGGGTGTGTGGTTGAAATGTTTCTGGACAATCTTTGGAAGAAGCAATAGTTAGTTCTCTTCCTTCTCCGTATAAGTTGTAGGAGGCTTTTCGGAATGGAGTTGGATTTTTCTACAGAGGTACGATTTATGCACGCTCAGGCAGCTGTGATACAAGAACTACTTACGAATGTTAAAGAACAGCTGATGTTCTTGCGAGCAGAAGCACGAGAGCTGGAGTCGCAAGAGTCTTGTTGCTCCGATTCTGGAAAGTAGGGTGACAAAGTTGCTGCATGTACGTTTGGTAGCAATCCTGCGATGGAGCAGCAGCTTGAAAACAAACTGGTAAGTCCTGACGAGGTAATATCTAATCCATATTTTAGCATGAAAGTGGATCAAATGATTGCGAATGGAGAGACAGAAGGCTTGAGGGGTTTTCAAGCTAGACAGAAAATGATCAGCAGTGAAGAGCTGGAGGAACAGCTTGAAAACAGTCCAGAACGGCTTGTTGCGGTATACGTTGGACCGAATTTTAGTTTGTTTAAGCTTCATGAATTTATTACCATGGGTGAGTCGAAAAGTAAGTTTGAGTCTGAGGCAACATATGAGCTGGACGAGCGGTTCAAAACGAAAAATGTGGTTGTTGGGACTAGAAACAAGGGATCGCGAGCAGTACACCCAGCAGCAGTCAGGAGCTACGGACGACTACTAACAAAAATTGTTGATGTAGGGGGCCAAAAGGGAGGCTTGGAGGATCAAACACCACTATATCATAAGGTCTATCAATATAAACCGAATGTTTTAGCTATGGAAGTGGTGTTTATTGGTGCTGCGTATTCTAATCCTACCACTAAAGGACGGGGCGGTGCGCATTCTCTGGCTTTTAACTCTGGTTTTACTCCTCCACATGCAGAGTTTCCTTTGGCGGTGATTGCAGTAGACTGTTCCGCTCAAGCGGGCTCTGGACATGGCCTAAACACAGGAAGCTGCTACTCTTTTGTCCGAAAGGCCGTAAGATCAACGCCTGTTGCAACCATATATGGCGTGGATCTGGGAAAAAAATTGGCCCCAGTTTTTCCTGACAGCCATGGGGACCTTGAAGATACTGCTATATCAGTTGAGAAGGTAGGCAAAATAAAGGAAAATTCCCATCATTTGGAATCTGTCATGGCTGTAATTGATGCTGGACAGGATATGACTTCTGTAGTAGAGGTTCTAGTGTCTAGTGGGAACTTGAATTTAAGGCATATGCGACTTTTGGTGATCGAATTTGGAGCATGTGTTCTATTCACTTGGTTTCTAGGTTACCGCATCTATTCCGGTTCACTAACCTTACTGGAGGGAAGTTCAGTCTTCAGTTTTGTTGGGACCACCAAAAGATGTGATTTTAAATCCACCATGAGAGTGCTCGTTCCACAATTTTACTGGATGGTGGGTATATTGGCAGTCTTAGGCCAAGCTCATGCCAATGTTCGAGGAGATTTAGGATATGCCCACAAAGTCGACACCAGCTCACAGTTTCATGATTCTTTTCACATGGCAGTGGTCCTACCGAGATCTGGATCAAACCAGAGAAAAAGTGGGCTAGAAACTACTATTAGAAGCTTAAGAAAATATTTATCCCATGGTTTTCCCATCTTGCCTACAGAATATTTTGATGCAGAATATGTTGACACCAGGCGAGCTGACCTGATTTTAGCTTGCAGCATCAGAGGAAAGTGGGAAACCGAAACTGAAACTGTCGAGTGGCACCAAAGGCTGCAATGACAAGAAAATTACTCTACAAAGGTTTTTCATTTGTCGAACTGGGGAATTCGTGAACCAGATTGCTGCTACAGAGGCAAAAGCTACAGAAGAGACTAAAATGGGTGAAAGGAAAAATATTCCCACCAAGAGGGAAATTGCCACCACAAGACTGGTTTATGGTTCTGCTAATACTAAGTTGAACAAACCGAAAAAGATGGTTATTGCTGGTTACAAAGCACAATGGGAGATAGTGATTGATGGGTTTGATCAGCTGAATACCGCTTGGGAAGAACAGAAGACTTCAGTTGTTGTCAGGGGCGTGCACTTGAGCCTTATTTTTGCAATGGCGAGTTCTGTTGTGGCGTGGCCCACTGCAGGCTATGGAGTGAGTTGTGCTGGAAGTAATGATGAGTTGAGGGCTGTCATACCAGTGAACAGCCGAGCAGAGCTGTTGTTGGTCCACCTTGGGGACAAGGTGGTTTTTAGGTGGGAGGGAATTGTTAGGAATATAGGGGGGCTGCCCAGCTGTGGGTTGTACTTGGGGTCAGTTTGTTAGCTGTCAGTTGTGAGTTTGTTAGCTGCCAGCTGTGAGTTTGTTACAGCCAGCTGTTAGTTTGTTATAGCCAGCTGGGGGTTTGTTTGCTGGCAGCTAGGAGAATAAATAGGGGGTCAGCTGTTAGTTTGTTACAGCCAGCTCTTAGTTTGTTACAGTCAGCTGGGGGTTTGTTTACTGGCAGCTAGAAGAATAAACAGGGGGGGCAGCGGGAGAGCGGGAGAGAAGGATACAAAAAAAATATTCTACCTGCTTCATGCTCAGCTTGGGAGCAGCTGCACGGGCCGGTCCTTGGGAGGACTGGATTACTCTTCTGGAAGTGGTCTTCCAGGGGAGCCGCCTACCTTCATTTTCTCCTTCCTCCACTCCTATATTCTTCTTTCCCATCCTGCTGTATTTCTGCTGTATTTCTGCTGCATATATACTGTGGATTTTAGCAATATAATTATGTTTCACTTCTCGTTCTCTCCCTCTCTCATTTTTTTTACATAACACCACCCTGGGAATATAATACAGGATGTCTAATTTTCCTGTAGGGTACCCGGCCTACATAAAACGATTGGGATTAGCAAGAAAGTATTTAAAATGATAATCCATCATACCTACCACCATGTCAAGGTCATTGCTATATGATCCATCTTCCATACATATATTGGGGTTAAATGACCACTTCTTATCTTCGATACATACATAGAAATGAGCTGAGTTACGATCCCCTTCTCTAAGATATAATGATCTGGAAATCTCACAGGCCACTCTCTCCTCTTCCCAGATTATATTGGATAATATAGATTTTTTTTCCAGCAAGCTCCTTGAAAATGGAATCATCCTAGGCTTCTTCAACTCTAACCTCTGCGCAATCAATGACTTCTTTAATTGTCTTCATCCCCAACATTTGAGAAGGATGATTGTTACTCCGTGATTTGTGGTCCTGCTTCAACCGCATAAGTTTGTTCTGAAATCCAACCCAGAACCTTCCCTGCATGGGCTTGGTCTAGAACATGCAAACCACCTAGAGAAAGATTGGATCCAACCTGGCTGAGAAGAAGAACTGGTTATTCCCTCTTATACTGGATTCAATAGAAACAAGAATAGGTGAGTAGTCAGAAAGAGACTGAGTCAGATTGGAAATTCGAGCATACAGATAGAAATAAAAGGCATTAAGATTTTCTAAACACCGATCAAGTTTTCTCCAGATTCGGTGACTACCTTGCTGGTTATTTTAGCAAGTAAAATGATCACCATAATATCCCATATCAATCATACCATTTCCTGAATCAAAGACAGAAAAATCTTATTTTTCCTTCCAAGGAAATAGGCCCCCACCTTTCTTCACTGCAGCCTATTTAACTATATTAAAATCACCATCAACTATCCAGGGGGCGTCTTGTGGATTTCAAGTTCCAAGATCATCGCATAGCGACTCCATTTCAATAGAGCTACACTTTACAGACACAGATGAAAAAAGGATATAAAGCTTTCCAGTGCTGAACTTCATCGATATGTGTTGATTGGAGAGAGTAAGTTACTCCACGATGATGGAGTGATTCCAGAATAACAAAATGTGTCTATTAATCGGATCTCCATGTAGGAAGTTGGGAAGACCAAGTTTATGAATGAAATCCTAGATTCTAGAGGCCTTATTTTCGGGTTCTAGTACAATGATTCTAGAAGCTTTATGAAAACATGATTAAATAGATAGGAAACCAGACTTCACCCTGACACCTATGTCGTGAGTGTTCCACATTATAATGGTGATCATTTAATGAGAGCTCTATTGTGTTTTTACCCAAACATTGAATGAATCCATGACAGCGTGGAAGAAAAGTTGGACATTTCCCTCTTGGAACAAGAACTGGTGCACACACCACTGACCGAAGAACCACCCTCGAATTCGGGTTTCTTTGGAATATCCTCGATTGGAGACGACATTTATGGTTCCATGATAACTTTAAAATAATTCATCGTGATGATTGAACGAGAAACTGAGAAATATGGATCTTTGTCTTTATAATCATTACAATGAGACGAGGGAAGCAAGACCAACTTACCACCACTGAAATCCCCCACCGATGCCATGGGCCAGACCCGAGGAAGGAGAACTGGGCTGTTGAAAGAACCTGGCTTGATGACAACCAATGCACGGTAGGCCATAACCTCATTTTCCACCAAGGCCTTGGAAAGCACTGGATCCCCAGGGGGATGGGAAGCTGAGACTAAGGTAGAGAAGGGCCCTACTAACTCTTAAGACAGACTCTTGAAAAAATGAAACATATAACTCAGGAGAAGAAGAAGTACGGTTTCCGGGAGATAGGATCTCTCCCTGGAGCTTTCGAAGCAGCACAACTTCCTCTGGAAACTGAAATGGAGTGATCATTGAATAGAGAAGAGAGTAGTACATTACCGGAGAGGGAAACCAGACATTCTAATTCGAAGGGAAGCTCTCACCCACAGTTAGCCAGATGAATAATGGTAAAACCATGGAAACATTGAGTTACACACAAATCCGAGCCGATTCTGTATCTAGAGGGCTCATCATAATATCCGCCTCATAGAGAGAGGATACTAGGGAATCCCTGGCCCCTCTGAGAAATTCCAGGTTATGGAAGGGAAGCAGGAGACCAGGGAGCTCAATCCAGACCGTAGTGGTGGGAGTGTCACTTCCGATGTGAACATCCATTGACCAAAAGAAAAGGGAAAATCAACACCTTCCCAGGCATGACCACGCCTTTAAAAAATCATCTAGGGAGGATTGAATGACACTGAAGGAGCTGGTGTTCAGCACTGAGACCTTAGCCGAAGCGCTGAGGTCTCAGGAAGTGATGAAGGACGAGAACACAACCAAAAGAGATTTGTCCCTGCAAAATATGGCCACGAAGGACCACTTCAGGATATCCCATGCTGCAACGAAAGGTTCGATGCAGAAGGAGTCCACCTATATGCCGTTTGATGAGGATGATTGGGGGGCCACCGACTCAAGATCTAGAAGAGGCGAGAGAGAAAACTTCTGGTGGGTTAAAGGTTGAAGTAAAGAATCTTTGAAGAAGGAACATACCTTGAGAAATCCAGTTGCCACTCGAGGGACCAACCTTTTTTATGAAGCTGGCGAGACCATCGTCGGTCCATCAGAAGAAGAACGAGATCCTCTACGTCAGAAGGAAGCGCTGCCGTAGAGGGAACTAGGGTCAAAACTATAGTGCCCTTAACCCTAGTCACCTAGAGATGGTGGGTTATTTACTAAATGGTAATCAGATTACAGGATATCGCATGCCCAAGATTAAGGTTTTGTTGTCCTCAAGAAACTAGATATATAAACATTACAATACAACAGTAAATTTTACAACATCAAGTACAAGTCGTTATTCCTTAATTATATCCTTAGAGAAGATCATACATGTTATTCCATTGTATTACCTAGGGAAATGGGAAAAAATGTAAAGGGTTATCTCGAGTTTTCAGTAAGAGAAAGTGTACAGTGTGACATAATAATGAAATCATATATAAAAGGCTAATAACACTTCCACTACCCATCTTAGTTGTCTCATGAAACTTATCAGCACACCGATATGCTATAAAATTCTATACCCCGAACATCACATAAAATTCTAGTGTGTTGCATAAAATACTAAATAATCATAACTTATACATGGAATGATTCTCAAGAATAAACAACATTAAAAAACATAGAATAATTTTCCAATGAGATTTATCTTACAATATTTTCATATATAAAACAAAGGATTATACAACATGATAGTTTTTTTCTCTGGTCAATGAATTAATAAGGATATCTATGTGAATTACCCGAGCTCATATAAGGAATAACTATATATTGAAAATGTTAAAATAAGTACCCCTATCAAGTGAATAATGTAGAATTGTAGTTATTGGGTACATTCAATGACTAATATGATCAATGTGTTTAGGACATTGAATACATATATTTGCAATGGTTGGAGACTAATGTAATGAGAGAAGAATCACCACCCGACCCACACTATTGCATCTGGCAAAACACTCATATACATTAGATACATAAATTGAAAACACCATAATGACATTTTAAAATCATGTATTATAGTTTCTAAAGTGAAGGTAAATTATCTAAAGCATATCACCGAGGAGAGTTAAACGAGGTGAGAAATTAGACCCAATTGTTGTAAACTAAGTGACAATCAAGTCAATACACAACCATAACTTATTAGGATTACTACCTCTAGGTGCATCTGACCCAATTTTAGGATGTCTTCCTATATTTATATTTATCCATTCGGTTTCTTCTAATGTTTGGGGGTTATAATTGTTTATGATTATAGTATAATGAGAGGTAAGGATGATATCTCATTGATAATATGATAAAGAAAAAATAAAAAAAAATCATAATAACATTTCTGATTTAAATGAAAATGAATTTTAAAGGATTACAAAAATAAAGTACAATAATAGATTAGGAATCATTATGTTGACATGATATCAACTAAAGAAATGGATATATATGAGAGGGATTTGGGTATTATAACATTCATAATAAATAAAAGGGGTAAAAATAACTTGGATATATATGTATGGAAATATATGATATAGATGTTTCAATGGGATTAAAACAAAATAAACTCAAATAGGAAATGAAGAGGGTGAAATATGAACCCTTAAATATCTTGATCATCATAGCCTTGAGAAGTCCATTAGAACCATCCAAAATATTCATGATTAAAGAGAGATATACAGGAGAAACTCCTTGAGAATTCTATGAAAGGATAACATCGAATTTTGTGTGAGATAAATGAGAATAGGAGGTGTGTATTTATTGGTGTGGTGACTGGAATTTCATGGAAGAAATTATTTATGATTTTATTTCATTACTATCATTAGTGACACAATACTCTCCATAGTTCCCAATTTCTTCCATTTGTGATCATATAAAATTATTTTTTTGTGAAAATAGTTAGATATTATTACCTTTCTCTAGTTGAGTCATTCTTACATATATATGATTTCAGATTTACCGCATTTCACCATTTTTTACTGTATTTTAAATGTTTTTACTAAAAATTACCATATCTAACCCTATAGATAATTTCAAAATATTATTTCCAAATATTTAATTCTTTTAATAAAATCCATACTCTAATTATTTACATTTTACCTTTTATATAGGGACTATAGATTTTGTAAAAAAAATGTTAATTAACTAAACATCGTTTCATTTCTAATAGAATTTACACTTCAATATTACTTAAACCCTAGATATATAACCCATTAGCACAAAAGCAGAATATCAAAGGCTACAATATGAAATGATGGTACTTTTATGTGTTCGTTCAACCAATATTGATATGGTAGTGATTTCCATCAATTTAAACTTCTCCCACATATGATTCTTCTCCAACCTCATTTTTTAATATTCTACCAGGGCATGGCCAAGGGAAACCCTAGTGATGCTACCTCCTTCCCAATCTCTAATAAATGAACTTTATAAGGGATGTACCTACTAGTTAAAGCCACAATTACTCAATTTATTGATACTTAACCCTCGTAATTACCCTTATTATATATCAGTCCTAACATTCACTTTTTAATGGTTATACCGCCAACAATCTTAATTCTCTATAAAAATAATGAAAAATGGAAATAATGTACAAAAGACATATTTACCATTATTTATTATATATTCATCTGAAAAAATCCCCTAAATACTAACTCCCATTTTTATTTCATTCAATATGTTGATTCACTGGCTTGTGTTATTTTTCTTTTGTATTATTCTTATTATAGTTACGATGTTCACTGAAGAATATAATATAGGGTACATCTATGTTATACTTTCATTATTTTATTTTATTTTCCATTATTTTTTATATTGGTCAAAGTAAATTTATACCTCTAATTTTATGTACAACTTTTATAATATATATATATATATATATATATATTACTAGAATGTTTCTAGTGTAACATTCTCCCACTTATAATGATTTCATCACAAAAATTATAATTCAATACATGAAAAGGTACAAGAAATACTATCTCATTGAATCTGAATTTTCCCACGTTACTACTTTTATTTTGTAATTAATCTAAGGGACCTTCACTAGTTGAGTTGTCCGGTTTTGTAGTACTTTTTATTTTATATCAATAATTTGAATTGACTATTCTTTATATGATAATTCCATCTCAAACCAAACTTGATTAACCTTTAGGACATGGGAAGGGATAGGAATGTAGTTCCCTATAAGTGATATATGGAAGATTTAAAGCATTTAAGATGGGTTTGGTGTCATCTATAATCAGTATACTATAGTTCTAATCAACTCCAATATAATGAATGGCCCAATATACTATAGACTTGACTTCCATTACTTTCCCAACCTCCCGAAACCTTCTATAATGCCTCAACCAGGGTCACCCAAATTGTGCCTGCATGAGGACACCACATGACCTCAGACATTCCTCCCCATATGGAAGATGTTGCTAACTAGTGATGACGACCAAAGATATTCATGGGGAGACTATTCCCTCTAATATGTAGCATGGGGGAGTTCATTCCAAAATTTAACAGATATTCGGCACAACAAAGTCATATAATGAACATCCCAAAGAACATAAAAAAAGGGATCCCATTAGGCCCCCATAATATAGAATAGAAAGAAGTAAATCTATATGATGAAAAAAAAGAAAATAAACAAATAAAATATGTATTATATGTTATAAACAACACACTAACTAGTACATACTGATCAATAACTAAAATAAAACTAAAAAGTAAACTATCCTCTAGCACAATAACTATAAATAACCATGCTAATAACTCAACCCCTAAAAATATCTAGACCTATAAAAAGAATATAGCTCCAATAAGTTCTTATGACCCGAGAGAAATTAAGGAAGATCTACCAACAAATATCAAAACCCATGCTTTGTACATGGGTAGGGGGAGTCCATCATCCCAGTAGGAATACCCAATGCATTTATAGTAATGAGAGTTATTCTGATCAAGTGGATGTGCATGAAATAAATATATAAAGAGTGGGGTCACTCTTGTGCAACCCAACCACCCAGAAACATAATATAGAAGAACTTAAAGTATAAATGTCAGGTCGGAATGTGTTATATGGACCTCCCCAAACCCTAACCATATCTACTTTAGTTGGTGCTGGATGTCTCTATACATATATAACCACAAAATGGGACTATATAAAACCTTGAAAATAGTACCCAATATCACACCTACTTTAGTTAGTACCAGAGTGTCTTTAAGAACATCATGAAACCATGTCAACCAATGCAATCACTGAGGGGATGAATCACCCTAATATATAGAAATAAACAACAAGGGGATAACCCACTCATTATACAGAAGATAAATACCCACAGGATCAACCAACCAGTAAAAATAGACATATATCTAGAAAATGACCCACCAGGTACACAGAAGACAAACACCAAGGGACTAACTCACCCAACATACAAACGATAAACACCTGAGGCCTAACCTTCTTGATATACACAAGATAAACACTCGAGATCTAACTCACATGGTATAAAAAAGATAAGCACCCCAATGTTAACCCCCCAATATATAAAATTTAAACACATGTGGTCTAACTATCCTTATATACGTGGGATAAAATCCCAGGGTCTAACTCACTTCGGTATATAGGATTAATAGTGACTCCAAATCAGGTAAGTCCATCGTATCCAAATCTATTTGGGGGTCACATCCCCTGCATGTGGATACAAAACACCTATATAAGGATTCCCATGTACAATAATACATCTAGGTGAAAGTTACCCACACCCAAACCACTCATATGGCACATCTCACAAGGTTTATGCATCTACCAGAACCCGTACGACAAGTTTGTGGTCAACCTCCCAAGTGCTTGACCAATTATCATTAATACTATAATATAAGGCTTAGTTCAGTGATTTAAGTTCTATGGTGACTCCCACAACCATAAATACCAATATCTTACACACACCCTCTCTAGGGTAAACATATTACAGGGTCACTCGAAATGGGTCCCCCAGGTTAAACAACAACTTGGACACCCTATTTGGGTTCCTCAGTCACAATTCCATGTCTCAACCTTAGCTCGACACTCTGGTCATAACATTTCTCAACAATCAATAGATTCCTTTAGAATCTAACATCTAAGGGGTTTTTCATATGTAATAAACCCTTTTTATTAATTAAACTTTTCATTATATGGAACAAAAAATGATCTTTTACAAAATATTTTCTTTTAAATTGAGAATATAATACAATAAAAAAATAAAATATTGTTTTAATAAAATTGAAAGGATTCTTTATGGGTTCACATAGAGTTAATTTTTATAGAATATTGTAACACCCCGACCCCAGTTACCTTGAGTCGGTGCATTATTTTAATACATTGGAATGATTACAAGGAATCAAGTCCCGAAGGACCGATCAGTTTAGTAGTCTTGGAAAAATAGATCACATACATGAATGTTACATTTGCACTTTAAGACATACAAAACAACATAAATAATCTTTCTGAACGCCATTATTCTCTTGGCTTAACCCTGCATATCAATCACATTACACTTCTTGGAATCCTAGAAAAAATAAAACATAGAAAGGGGTGAGCTCAAATGCTCAGTAAGGGTAAGCAATACAACGGAAACTTTCAAAAATAAGCATAAACATTTAAGGTAATGTATAAAACTAAAACAAAAGCCTTTTAAAATTGAACTTCAGCATAATATGGCAGAAATAAAATGAAATAATGCCATTTACTTATTCACATGGATATTCTACTAATCGAATAATCACAAGCAATATCACTAACCACTTTCATAATGATGGAATGCATAATACCAGACTATCATAACCACATAGCCAAGGCCTCGTGCCAAGACTACAAATAAGATTTTGTCAAGGCCTTGTGCCAAGACACTAGTTTGTCTCATGAGACCTACCAATGCATCGAGGAGCTATAGCGGGCTCCACCCGTCACTTACTAAGTCCAATGCATTCCCATATGAAAAGGTTTAAACATAACATAAACATTCGTATTAAACTAGCATACGAAATGTCAATACTTTTTTCATAAACCATGAATGGTATAAAAATAACACATCCACAGTTAAACATATCACAAAACCTTAAATACAATACAAAAGTTTTGTATCATAATAAATCAACTTCAAATAAGCTTAAAATCCATCAAAGGATGTTGACATAGATGAAATCAAAACTATTTTAGAGAAATATCTCTTTTCTCGAAATCATTGAAAAGTCACACATTTATAAAGGAAGTAATTTAAAAGATATTTTTGAATAAAAGTGTCCCATACCACTTTGAAACTATTGAAAAGAAATATCATTTCAAAACATTCATGTCCATATAAAAAAATCCTTAAAATTATTTTGAAAACATGGACATTAATTGAAAAGATTTAGAAAGATAAATCTTTAAAACATTTGAAATTTTGATCTTGATAAAGGGTACCTTTAAAAATCCTTAAAATATTCATTTTGAAATAATTTTTATGAAAAATGGACATGGATGATAAAAATGTCCCAATAAATACTTACACATAAACAATCTCGGATAATGATGATATTGAGGAATTAACCCTTACTAATTTGGTAACTTACGAAACATACAACCCATGAAAGAGATATCATACAATGAATATGTAAATACACATAAATTAAAGTGTATTACACAAAGAATACAATTATGGGTAGTACATACACCACACAAAAGGTAATAGTGGAAATATGGCATGAATCTCACGGGAATAAGGAGTGAGATGAAAACCCCTTACCTTGCACTTTCCTTTAGTCGAGGGTACGCTTAACCTCCTGTACGAAGATCATAGTATGTTATTAAATTATACCAGAACCATATTAATATTTATGATATCATACCTGATTCATTTATGACTTTATATTACCCATTTAATAATAATTTCCATGTTAAGTTAACATTTTGGGTAATAATCACTTTCTTTATCGTACGTGTTTTAACTTGTCACTCTTGGTTGTATCACTTAGATCATGATTTAAATACATCCAGAATATAAAACATGATAAATATATCATATATATTTAGAATATAAATATGTATAATAGACATATATATGAAATGGAAAACACCGTTTATGAGGACGGTAGTCCGTACGTACGCATAAACGTTGTTTCTGTTTTCATATAGTATTGAACGGAAGTAAATGAATAAGATATATGTAAGTACATAAATCCTTATATATATATATATATATCCAGTAGAATTATTATGTCATATATTACATACTTATTAGTAATATATATTTTTAAAATTGTTGATGAATGGGTAACATGGAAATGAATTTCATCGCGTCGTGGAGACGGTAATCCGTACGTACGCACGAGCGAAAATATCATTTTTTGATATTAAAATAATATATAATTGGATGGTATATCATATATAAAGAATCATTATAATGTTATATTTATTATTTACATGAATTATAAATCATTATTATACCCATCCAAATAATAATATATTGAATAACAATTACACCACGACGTGGAGACGGTAAGCCGTACGTACGCACGTATGGTGACATGTCATTCAAAGGATGGATAGAATACTGAATATGGTTGTACCATATTTATAATAATATTACAGTATATAGGAGATACTAGATTTATTATTTTAGAATGGTAATAACAAATAAAGAAGAATTGGAAGAAGAAAGGAACTTGAAAAAGGGTGGTGAAATCATTACCTCTTCTTCGGGTTCTTCCTTTTGATTTGATCAAAAGGGCTCCTTAGGATGGCTTTCTTACTAAAGGAAGGCCTATAGGATGAAGTGAGGGAATATGAGAGAGTATTTGGGCAGAGTTTGTCCGAACCAAAAGGCTTTGATGGTGTGAGTTAATGAGAAGGAAGAGTGCCCTTTTATAAGAGGGGTGAGGGGCACCTTTGGAAAAGCTAGAAATATTATTTTATAATAAATTCATATTCGGTTTCTAATGGCTCTAAAGTGGATTATTTAAATTTTAAGGTGGGGATGGGTCTAAAACCACTCAACCAATATAATTTAGACAGTTTTGGGTCATTATATTAACCTTATCTTTAAGTATTAACTCTTAGTTAATTAGTTTCACTTTTACAATGTCTCTTTGTATTTTTATATTATATGGTTAGTAAACATACTATATACATCCAAGCGACCCCCAAGTGGTCCATTAATGATACAAATATCATGATATAAGTCTCTTGGCTGAACCTTAGATTTTTAGGAATTTAATATCAATTAATAATATAATATTTGTTTTAAAAACTCTTTTATGTCAATTTTGACACTATTCAATAATTGATTTTTGTAAAAATCATAACAGAATGATTACTTCGAAAAAGGTTAATTCAGTCAATCATAACATGTCATGTTAACCTAGAAAATTAGTGTAATTCATAAAAATTCTCAAATTATATTTATTTGGGTATTTTTAATATCAATTATTTTAATTTTTTCACTATTATGGTAATTACTGCATCATCATTGTGTCATAAATAAATTAAATTAATTAATGTCTAAAAATTATAAATAAAATTTCATTATGTAGGAAATAATTTTATCTTTCTGATGAATATTTACAATCGAATTTATCTTATGTATAATACTATATTAAAAATGTTTTAGTAAATAAACTTTGATTTTAACTCTTTTAACTCTTCTTTGAATTAAATAATAATAAATGTCCTAATCTAATCCAAGTGGACCTAAATGATAATATTTTATTCCTAAGGTTGTTTTTTGGTCGAGATACACTTGTCCAATAGAATTAGGACATGTGTTAGGGTAATATTAATATCATTTTTACCCTTAATTACCCTATTTACTTATAACCGTGGTAAATAAAATTAAAAAGTTACTATTCATCAAAAATTATTTTCATCTCATTGAACCAAATTTTACTACTTGATATTAACCGTGTCTATCGGATTTTCGAAATTCCATTCACAGAAGCGGTAAAATTAAGTTTTATGAAAAATTCAGTTTTTTAACTACCACTTAGTGGTTTCACTATTCATCAAAAATTGAAGTTTTTCAGAACAATGCCAAAATTTCACCCTAAGCTATAATTGATATTCCAAATTCAAAAATGATGTCTATTTTAAAAAATTCCAAACATATAAGTTTCATTAATTAATTTTATAATTAATTCCCGCTGTTACAACAAATAGCGTGTTTTTAAGAAACAATATATATCAAAAGATTGAAAATTATTTATGTCCAATTTCAAAGTGAAATTAATTCTAATGAAAACCATTGGATAAAATGGTAAAAATATATTCTAATTATACTTTAAAACCACTAAATAATATAATTTATCACTATAAATTATTTTGATTAAAAAAGTTGTTTTTAAGTATTTTTCACTATTCCTAAAAATTGGAAGTTCTCAGAAAAATACCAAAAATTCAACTTAGGATAATTTAGATATTAAAAATACAAAAATGAAGTCCATTTTGAGAGATAAAATTTCTAAAATTTTAAAAAGTAGGTATTACTATTCATAACAGTTACTTTGATTGGTCGTGGTGTGTGTTAGAACTCGAAGTTGCGTACAACACACGCTACTGTATTATTCAAAGAGAAGCATTCCGTGGAAGTTTGGGGTGTTACATTGTAATTTTTTTATGTCCCCATTCTAAAGAATAAATTTATTTAGTCAAATTGAATATATAAAAGTTTAAAATATTGGATTTAAAATGGGTTCACTATTAAAGTTGGTAAAAGTGCATTTTTGAAAAATACTTCTTTTATCTGAAAAAAAGAATTTGTTCTTACATTATGTCTAAGAAACTCATAATATGGATTCTAAAATTATAAGGATTATATAAAGTTTAAAATTTAGTTAATACTATTCATAACCTCTTTTGAACGACTTGTTTGGTATGTCATGGTGCGCTTTAACTCGGTGTTGCGTGTAGTGCAAGTTATTGAATTATTTTGAAGAAATAACACACTATGAAATCTTGGGGTGTTACATTCTCCCCTCCTTCAATAAATTGCGTCCTCGTAATTTGAAATTGTTCTTCAAAAATAAAAGGTTGAAAATAGAAAATATCTTTGTGGGAAAACCCACATCGGAAATTGGGTTACTAAAATTTAGTCTTAATATGAGGAAAAGAGAAATGAAAGGGTCACCACCAAATTATGATCTCGATTAGGAGAACATTGGTGGCAATTAGAGACATATAATTGGAGGAAAACCTAAATATTTATAGGTAGTGATTGAGGTCATCAATCACAAACAAGTTTAAAATTGAGGTACTTAAATTCATCAATCTATGATGATTTAAAATACCATCGGTTCAACAAAACATAAGGTATTAGGATAACACATTTTTGACGTTTCAAAATATCTTAGTTGAAATCACACATCGAAAAATGAATTAATGAAGCCTCTATTTAAAATAAAGAGTGGAAAGTATGAAGATTACTGAAAATAACACATACTAGGGTTCCATGTAGGAAAATATGGATATGGAAGAGAAATCTAACCATCAATTATTTGATGGAGAGTGGCAGAGAACATGGCTATGAAAAGGCCAACATTCCCAAAGCCATAAATTAGTGATGATCTAAGGTACCATCTAGGACAACATTTTTGTTCTAAGTTCCCTTTCTTAATGTTGAGGAATTTATTTATGATATTGACTAAGATCATAAGGAGATATACTTACTTTATAATTAGAGTTTTATCCATTTATAAATTTCTACCACAAACTCATCTTTCACCCCAATATAACTCAAAAATACTCTATTTATCCTAATCGTATAGGGTTCCAAATATAATGAATTTATAATTCACATATCAGACCCTTTATGTAAAGAAACTACATTATACCATCTAGGAACTTCATGTAGCACAATGGTAGGCGATAAATCCCAATTGCACTATGGTTGTGGGTTCGATTCCCGCAGCTTTGTCTGACACGACGGGTCGTCACACGGTCTGCGTGTTGTCCTTTAATAAAAATCCAAAAAAGAACCTTTCAAACTTAATCCATTCCAACCATTAGACTTATCCAAAATACTATTATCCAAACTCACAATCCAAAATTTACAAGGAAGTTAAACATAATGAGGATCCTTTTTTTCCAGGTAATAACATGTGAACACCTTCCTCATATATTATTTTACAACACCGCAACATTCTGAATTACCAAAATCAACCATCTCTTATTCCAAAATCACTACCTCAATATTAGGACCATATTAAGGTTTATCTTCCCTTCAACCATATAATTTCCAAAAATTTTAACTCGCTGTAGAGTCACTTTTCATAGTACCATAAAATCTCAAATCCTTAATTAAATAGTACTGTAGTACAATCCTTATTTATTTCCATAACATCATTGATACAACACTTAAATGAAATAATTCTAAAATAACAACATAGGAACACTAGTCATTCCTCTTCATATGTGGTAGTATCATAACTTGATTATTATCCAATAGCAACATTTGCGGCATAGTCTGATGACTGGGACATTGGTTCGCGTAGTGTCCAAACTCCTTGAAAATGAAGCATTGTACATTTGAAACCATTTTCTTACCCTTGCAGTCACGTACTTTGTGCCCTTTTCCTACACACTTATAACAAACTCCCATTCCTTTCAGGAAAGTTCCAGGGTGTTTCTTCCCACAGTTATCACATATGGGAAATTTCTTCCTTTCCCTCTTCCCTTTATCCATCTTTCTTTCTTCCATCCTTTTCTTCTCTTGCTTCCCTTCAAAGCCATAGGATTCAGTAAACTCTTTAGTTCTCTTATCCACACATGATACTATTTATTCATATGATAATAATACGTGGGAGACTATTTCCCTTCTAAATGATGGATTAATACCATGAAAGATACGATCCTTCTTACTCTTTGGATCATACGTATTACTGGAGTTCACATTCCTTCTACTGGGTGCCATTTCTATATAATAGCATAAAATAGGTCAGTTTATGAATTGCAATGAATAATTACAAACTTGTAAAATACCTAACACAAATTGAATAGTTTATGGATATAATCCATAATCATAAAAATGTTTTCATTGAGTAAGTATATACTCATGAGCCCTTCATAATGGTTTGTAAATAAAATGAGAATAATCCTAAGCATATCACCCGGGAGTGTCATGACCAAGAGTGCAGCAAGGCCCGTTGTTGTGCACCAGTTCTCGTTCGAGTCTAGCTCAAAGCAGTGTTTTCGGGTTTTACCCCTAGGTACATCTGTGCCAGAGCCGCCTCTACCTGCTCGTATCCAGACAGGGATGTATTGCTCGGAAAACTCACAAAATCTCTACAATACCAAAATTCTAGGAAGTTCTTCTATACTAATCCTCAAAGTATATCTTAGGGATATGTGCTCTAATCAGAGTTTATCTAAATCTAATTTCCAAGGTTATTGCTAAAATTCCTCTGATACCAACTATAATGCCCCGACCCCAGTTACCCTGAGTCGGTGCATTATTTTAATACATTGGAATGATTACAAGGAATCAAGTCCCGAAGGACCGATCAGTTTAGTAGTCTTGGAAAAATAGATCACATACATGAATGTTACATTTGCACTTTAAGACATACAAAACAACATAAATAATATTTATGAACGCCATTATTCCCTTGGCTTAACCCTGCATATCAATCACATTACACTTCTTGGAATCCTGGAAAAAATAAAACATAGAAAGGGGTGAGCTCAAATGCTGAGTAAGGGTAAGCAATACAACGAAAACTTTCAAAAATAAGTATAAACATTTAAGGCAATGTATAAAACTAAAACAAAAGCCTTTTAAACTTGAACTTCAGCATAATATGGCAGAAATAAAATGAAATAATTCCATTTACTTATTCACATGGATATTCTACTAATCGAATAGTCACAAGCAATATCACTAACCACTTTCATAATGATGGAATGTATAATGTCAGACTATCATAACCACATAGTCAAGGCCTCGTGCCAAGACTACAAATAAGATTTTGTTAAGGCCTTGTTCCAAGACACTAGTTTGTCTCATGAGACCTACCGATGCATCGAGGATCTATAGCGGGCTCCACCCGTCACTTACTAAGTCCAATGCATTCCCATATGAAAAGGTTTAAACATAACATAAACATTCGTATTAAACTAGCATACGAAATGTCAATACTTTTTCCATAAACCATGAATGGTATAAAAACAACACATCCACAGTTAAACATATCACAAAACCTTCAATACAATACAAAATTTTTGTATCATAATAAATCAACTTCAAATAAGCTTAAAATCCATCAAAGGATGTTGACATAGATGAAATCAAAACTATTTGAGAGAAATATCTCTTTTCTCGAAATCATTGAAAAGTCACACATTTATAAAGTAATTTAAAAGATATTTTTGAATCAAAGTGTCCCATACCACTTTGAAACTATTGAAAAGAAATATCATTTCAAAACATTCATGTCCATATAAATAAATCCTTAAAATTATTTTGAAAACATGGACATTAATTGAAAAGATTTAGAAAGATAAATCTTTAAAACATTTGAAATTTTGATCTTGATAAAGGGTACCTTTAAAAATCCTTAAAATATTCATTTTAAAATAATTTTTATGAAAAATGGACATGTATAATAAAAATGTCCCAATAAATACTTACACATAAACAATCTCGGATAATGATGAGATTGAGGAATTAACCCTTACCAATTTGGTAACTTACGAAACATACAACCCATGAAAGAGGTATCATACAATGAATATGTAAATACACATAAATTAAAGTGTATTACACAAAGAATACAATTATGGGTAGTACATACACCACACAAAAGGTAATAGTGGAAATATGGCATGAATCTCACGGGAATAAGGAGTGAGATGAAAACCCCTTACCTTGCACTTTCCTTTAGTAGAGGGTACGCTTAACCTCCTGTACGAAGATCATAGTATGTTATTAAATTATACCAAAACCATATTAATATTTATTATATCATACCTGATTCATTTATGACTTTATATTACCCATTTAATAATAATTTCCATGTTAAGTTAACATTTTGGGTAATAATCACTTTGTTTATCGTACGTGTTTTAACTTGTCACTATTGGTTGTATCACTTAGACCATGATTTAAATACATCCAGAATATAAAACATGATAAATATATCATATATATTTAGAATATAAATATGTATAATAGACATATATATGAAATGGAAAACACCATTTATGAGGACGGTAGTCCGTACGTACGCATAAACGCTGTTTCTGTTTTCATATAGTATTGAACGAAAGTAAATGAATAAGATATATGTAAGTACATAAATACTTATATATATATATATATTCAGTATCATTATTATGTCATATATTACATACTTATTAGTAATATATATTTTTAAAATCGTTGATGAGTGGGGAACTTGGAAATGAATTTCATCGCGTCGTGGAGACGGTAATCTGTACGTACGCACGAGCGAAAATATCATTCTTTTGATATTAAAATAATATATAATTGGATGGTATATCATATATACAGAATCATTATCATGTTATATTTATTATTTACATGAATTATAAATCATTATTATACCCATCCAAATAATAATATATTGAATAACAATTACACCACGACGTGGAGACGGTAAACCGTACATACGCACGTATGGTGACATGTCATTCAAAGGATGGATAGAATACTGAATATGGTTGTACCATATTTATAATAATATTACAGTATATAGGAGATACTTGATTTATTATTTTATAATGGTAATAACAAAGAAAGAATAAGTGGAAGAAGAAAGGAACTTGAAAAAGGGTGGTGAAATCATTACCTCTTCTTCGGGTTCTCCCTTTTGATTTGATCAAAAGGGCTCATTAGGATGGCTTTCTTACTAAAGGAAGGCCTCTAGGATGAAGTAAGGGAATATGAGAGAGTATTTGGGCAGAGTTTGTCCAAACAAAAAGGCTTTTATGGTGTGAGTTAATGAGAAGGGAGAGTGCCCTTTTATAAGAGGGGTGAGGGGCACCTTTGGAAAAGCTAGAAATATTATTTTATAATAAATTCATATTCGGTTTCTAATGGCTCTAAAGTGGATTATTTAAATTTTAAGGTGGGGATGGGTCGAAAACCACTCAACCAATAGAATTTAGATAGGTTGGGGTCATTATATTAACCTTATCTTTAAGTATTAACTCTTAGTTAATTAGTTTCACTTTTACAACGTCTCTTTGTATTTTTATATTATATGGTTAGTAAACATACTATATACATCCAAAAAACCCCCAAGTGGTCCATTAATGATACAAATATCATGATATAAGTCTATTGGCCGAACCTTAGATTTTTAGGAATTTAATATCAATTAATAATATAATATTTGTTTTAAAAACTCTTTTATGTCAATTTTGACACTATTCAATAATTGATTTTTGTAAAAATCATAAAAGAATGATTACTTCGAAAAAAGTTAATTCCGTCAATCCTAACATGTCATATTAACCTAGAAAATTAGTTTAATTCATAAAAATTCTCAAATTATATTTATTTGGGTATTTTTAATATCAATTATTTTAATTTTTTCACTATTATGGTAATTACTGCATCATCATTGTGTCATAAATAAATTAAATTATTTAATCTCTAAAAATTATAAATAAAATTTCATTATGTAGGAAATCATTTTAGATTTCTGATGAATATTTACAATCGAATTTATCTTATGTATAACACTATATTAAAAATGTTTTAGTAAATAAACTTTGATTTTAACTCTTTTAACTCTTCTTTGAATTAAATAATAATAAATGTCCTAATCTAATCCAAGTGGACCTAAATGATAATATTTTATTCCTAAGGTTGTTTTTGGTCAAGATACACTTTTCCAATAGAATTAGGACATGTGTTAGGGTAATATTAATATCATTTTTACCCTTAATTACCCTATTTACTTATAACCGTGGTAAATAAAAGTAAAAAGTTACTATTCATCAAAAATTATTTTCATCTCATTGAACCACATTTTACTACTTGATATTAACCGTGTCTCTCGGATTTTCAAAATTCCATTCACAGAAGCGGTAAGATTAAGTTTTATGAAAAATTTAGTTTTTTAACTACCACTTAGTTGTAACACCCGAGACTTTTATGTTATATAAATCATCAAAGGAATCTTTTTCTACACAACACTTGCTTGACTTGCTTTACACGAAATCGCGACCTTCCTCGATAGCTTGCGTCGTACGCAATACCGAGTTTCACTAAACAACGATATGCTATTAAAATATTATTAAAAATAGCCGTTATGAATAGTAATAACCACTTTTTGAAATTTTATAAATTTTATTTTTCAAAATGGACTTCATTTTTGGATTCAGAATATCGAAATTAGCCTAGGGTGAAATTTTGGTATTTTTCTGAAAACTTTCAATTTTTGATGAATAGTGAAACCACTAAGTGGTAGTTAAAAAACTGAATTTTTCATAAAACTTAATTTTACCGCTTCTGTGAGTGGAATTTAGAAAATCCGAGAGACACGGTTAATATCAAGGACTAAAATGTGGATCAATGAGATGAAAATAATTTTTGGTGAATAGTAACTTTTTACCTTTTTTTTACCACGGTTAAAAGTAAATAGGGTAATTAAGAGTAAAGATGATATTATTATTATCCTAACACATTTCCTAATTCTATTGGATAAGTGTAATTCGACAAAAAAAAACTTAGGAATAAAATATGACCATTTAGGCCCACTTGGATTAGATTAGGACATTTATTATTAATTTATTTAAAGAAGGGTTAAAATAGTTAAAATCAAAGTTTAATAAGTAAATAATTTTTAATATGGGGTTATACATAATATAAATTCGACTATAAATATTCATTAGAAAGATAAAAAGATTTCCTACATAATGGTATTTTATTTTTAATTTTTAGACATTAAATAATTTAATTTATTTATGACACAAAGATGATGCAATAATTATCTTATTAATGAAATATTGACATAATTAATGTTATAAACACCAAAATAAATGTAATTTGAGACTTTCTATAAATTTCACTAATTTTATAGGTTAATATGACATGTTAGTATTGATTTAATTAACTTGGTTCGAACTAATAATTCTGTTATGATTTTCAGAAAAATCAATTACTAAATAGTGTCAAAATTGACATAAAATAGTTTTCAAAACAAATATTATATTAGTAATTGTTATTTTATTCCTAAAAATCTAAGGTTCGGCAAAATGACTTAGATAATGTTATATATATTAATAATAAACAACTTGGGTTTCTTTTGGCTGCTTATAGTAAGTTTATTAACCTTATAGTATAAGAACACAAGAAGACACGGTAAAAGTAAACTTATTTAACTTAATGTTAAATCTAAATGATAAGGTTAAAATAGGAACCTAAACTTGTCTAAATTATATTGGATGAGAGGATTTCGACCCATCCCCACCTTAGATTCTAAATATATCAATTTGGAGCTATTTAAAACCGAACTTGACTTTATAATAAAATAATATTTTTAGTTTTCCCAAAGGTGCCCCTCTCCTCCCTTATAAAAGGGTACCTCCTCCCCCTCTTCCTCACACCACTTTGAGGCTTAAAACTCGGCAAACCCCTGACAATTTCTCCTATCCACTTCCCTAGAGACATCCTAGAGGTCCTGGTCTTCTTCAAAGACCAATTTTAGTGCCCTAAAAGAAGGTCTCAAAGAAGCACTTCAAAGAAGAGGTAATGTCCGTTACCGATTCTTTCATCTTTATTTATTCTTCCACTTCTTCTTATTTAGTTGTTTCATTATGAATTAATAACATCAGTAGCACTCATATACTGATATGTTATTATAAGTATGAAACAACCCTATTTCACCATCTATCCATCCTACGGAAAAAGAAATCACCGCGCGTGTGTACGTACGGAATACCGTCTCCATGCCGTGGTGTAATCTATTTTCCACCACCACCTTACTTGGATGGGTATAATGACTATATATGACTATTATAAAGTGATACTGATTCTGAAATAGTATACATACACTCCAATACAATTCCATGATCATAGGAACGATATCATCACTCGTGCGTACGTACAGAATACCGTCTCCACGATGTGATGCGACTCGTTCTACATGATATTCATTTCATAATGATTATATAAATGAATTTAATGAATGAATATGATATATATTACACTAATACCATTCTGGAAATGAGTTATCGATAACCTAAATATAATAATAAGAATTTATTCGACAAAACACGCATAAGAACAAAAAGTTATAAACACCCGAATAACAAGTAGCAATGAAATATTACTACTAAGAAGCTAAGAAAATGACCATATATGATATCATAAAAATAAGTATGATTCTGGAATAAGTCAATAACATTATTTAAATCATTATACAGGAGGTTCGGACACTTACGAAGCAAAATGGACCTAAGGTAAGGGAAATATCACAATCTCATTTTTATCCGAGATTGTTTATACTTTGGTATTTATTGGGGTGTATTTTATCATCCACATCAATGTTTCCTCAATATGTAATATTTATATCCTTCTACAATAGTTTATATTCAATTTTACCCTTCGGTGAGTTTTTTAGTAAAAGATATGAAAGGAATCTCTTGTCGTTTTTCATACGAGGTACTTTTTTGACTTTTCCGACAAAAGTACGAGAAGAATGTTTTTTTAACTTATACAGCAAGAATGGATTTTTAAAACGTTATTTCCAAGAAGCTTCCTTTACAAGTTTTCAAGTTTAGTTTTAATCAACTTCTTTTCGTTTAAAATTGAATGACATGTTAAGAAAGGAAAAGTGTTTTTGAAGTAGAAAGGATATTTTCCTCAAGAATGGAGTTCAAGTGTTTTATCAAAATTATTTTTCATATAAGATAATAAAGGGTTCTGTTTTCATCCCTATTGTTACATTTATTTGATTATGTTGTGATGGAATTATTTTTATGAATTCCTTGATCCTATATGAATTGTTTTATGATTTCATGATGTTTAAGAATCCCATTTTTATTACATGGGTTATGCTATGATGTATGGTTTATGATTTTGTGGCACACATAAGATTGGTATCATTATGGGATGGGTGGGACCTATATCTCCCTCCAATGAATTGGGTAAAGATTTTATATCTCATGAGATAGACATGGATGGAACGGTAGGTTATACCGGTTCAGTAAAACAGGACTGAAACGAGGGTGACTCGGTTCAGAAATGGACTTTGTCCACTAAGATAGTCTTGGCAATGAGTGTTGACTAATAATATATGATTCTCTATGATTATGTGTGTATGCCACAAAGTTTCATGTTTTAAGTTATGATTATTGTGATTACATTTCACTGCCATGATTTATCCCATGTTATGAAATTATGATCCCTTTTGCAGGTTAAGATTTCAAAAATGTTATGTTCTTATGAATATGATGTGATTGATATTTCTTTTGTTTACCCTTACTGAGCATTTGAGCTCACCCTTTTGTATGTTTTATTTCCCCAGGCCAGGAAGAAGGTTATTAAGTAGAATATGCCAAAAAGGGACTCTAGATATGATGAAATAAATGGGAGGCAAAGTAGATGCTTTATGAACCAGTTGTTTATGTTTCCCAGTTTCTAAAGACACTATACCTATACGGTACTTTCGAGGTTTTGTTATATGTTGTAATAAGTATGCTTCAATTTTGAAGTATTAACAATGTATGTAAAGTATGGGTCGTTATAGTTGGTATCAGAGGAAAGGTATAGTCAACCTTTGGAAACTAGGATGCGAAAGCCTTAGTAAGAACCCTAAGGATAATTCTAATCATAGAACACAATCTTAGTGTTTTAGAAATGGCCATGAATAACCTAGTATAAGACCTTAAGTTTGAAATTTTATTCTTGATTATGTGGTTTTCCTATTATAATTAGTGTTGCTCACACTATTCTTCTTGGTTTTAGTCAATGGCTGGAACCCGAAGGAACCGTGTTAATGCGGAATGCGACGGGCAATGCAATGATTGTCCCTCCTGAGCAACCAAATGTTATGGGAGCTGGAATGCAAAATCTTGTAGCCATGCTCACACAACTTTCTCAAGCTATGAATCATGCAGGACTTCCAAACGAGCAAAGGAATGAGCAACATTCTGTTGAATCCTTCATGAGGCAGCGTCCACCTTCTTTCAGCGGGTCTACTGATCCATTAGTTGCTGAACAATGGATTAGTACTACTGAAAAGATATTTTCAGTTCTTCAATGTTCTGAACATGATAAATTCATCCTAGCAGTGTATCGTTTGGAAGGAGATGCTGATCAATGGTGGAATCTTATTAAGAATACGAGGCAAAGGGATGAAATTGAGTCCATGGAATGGGACGAGTTCAAGAACTTATTTTTCAATAAATACTTCCCTCGTATTCTCCGAACAAAGATGGAGAAAGAGTTTCTTGAACTGAAGCAAAAGGATGATGAATCTGTTGGTACCTATGAAGCAAATTTTACAATACTTTCAAGGTATGCTTCTGGTATTATTATCCAACCTGGGAGTAAGATCGATCGATTCTTTAGTGGCTTAAAACCAAGTCTTCGAAGGGCGTTAGCCATAAGGGACTTCAATAGCTACGAGGAAATCGTTCGATGTGCTCTCAAAGTTGAGATGGAGATTGGAGTAACCCATCAGTCATATGGGTTTGATAAGAAGAGGAAAATGAAATTCAAAGGAAAATCTAAAGAGCACACTGAAAAGAAGATGAGCTTTCCCTTATGCTCAAAGTGTGGAAAGAAACATGGAGGGAGTTGTCTTAAAGGGACAAGTAAATGTTTCAAATGTGGAAAGGAAGGTCATCAGGCATTTTAATGCCGCGATGATGGGAAGAAGATGTTTAATGATGCAAACAAAGGAAGGGATACACAGAATGAACCTACTACACTTCAATGTTTCAAGTGCAAGGAGATGGGACATTATGCCAATAAATGCCCTAATCCAAGGGTTGATGATGATGTTCGACGTCAACAAACTCTTAAGGCTAAAGACAAAGAAAAGTCACATGAAATTTCTATCATCGATGTGGAGTATGATAACGATGTGGTGAAAGGTACACTTACCATCCACTCTAAAGTAGAAAATGTTTTATTTGATTCTGGATCCACCCACTCTTTTATTTCTGAAGAATTTTCTAAGGGTATCACCATATTACCTCAACAATTAGATGTTGAGTTAGCTGTGACAACACCTAATGGCACAACAGTCGCATCAAAAGTTTATAATTCTTCTCCGATCGAAGTTTGTGGGAAAGTGCTTCCTGCAAATCTTGTGATCCTTCCTATAGTGGAATTTGATGTGATTCTTGGCATGGATTGGCTTTCTTTATATGGAGCTCATATCAATTACCAAATAAGGGAAGTCACATTTCATATTCTAGATCAATCTATGATCATCTATCAATGCAAGGATAAACACAACCTTCCAGTGGAAATTTCTTCCATCTTATGGGTCTTGATTCCACTAAATGAAGGTTATTTATCTCAAATGGTTGGTGAGAAACTCATGATTAAGAATATGCCCATTGTACGGGAGTTTGATGATGTCTTTTCGGAAGAATTACCGGGACTTCCACCAAATCGTGAAGTTGAGTTCTCAATAGAACTCGTACCGGGTGCTTTGCCTATTTCAAAGACACCTTATAGAATGGCCCCAATTGAGTTGCAGGAATTGAAGAAGCAACTCCAAGAGAATCTTGATAAGGGATTCATATTCCCTAGTGCGTCACCTTGGGGAGCACCTGTTCTATTTGTTAAGAAGAAAGATGGATCAATGAGACTCTGCATTGATTATTGAGAACTTAACAAGATCACTATCAAGAACAAATATCCTCTCCCACGCATTGATGACTTATTTGACCAACTACGAGGAGCTCAATACTTTTCCAAGATTGATCTTCATTCAGGGTATCATAAATTAAGGGTCAAAAGGTAGGATATACCAAAGACAGCTTTCCGTACAAGGTATGGACACTATGAATTTATAGTGATTCCATTTGGTCTTACTAATGCCCCTGCTATCTTCATGGATCTGATGAATAGAGTCTTTAGAGACTATCTTGATCAATTTGTGGTAGTCTTTATAAACGATATTCTTGTCTATTCAAAGAGCAAGTAAGAACATGAAGATCACTTGAGAATTATGTTGAAGACCCTGAGAAAGGAGAAGCTTTATTCCAAATTTACCAAGTGTGAATTTTGGCTTCAAAAAGTTGCATTTTTGGGTTACATAATCTCAAAAGAGGGGATATCTGTGGATCCAGCAAAAACAGATGTTATCGAAAGATGGTCGAGACCAACAACAGTAACTGAGATCCGAAGTTTTCTTGGTTTGGCTAGATATTATCGACGTTTTGTGAAAGTTTTTTCACGATTATCTAATCCACTCACCAAGTTGACTCAGAAAGGAGTTAAGTTTGTCTGGATAGAAGAATGTAAAGAGAATTTCAAGGAGTTGAAAAGAAGGTTATCCAGTGCACCTGTGCTCACACTTCCTTGTAGTGGAGAAAGGTTTGTGATCTATAGTGATGCATCCAAGAAGGGATTGGGGTGTGTTCTTATGCAAAATGATATGGTGATAGCTTATGCCTCACGACAGTTGAAAATCCATGAGCAAAATTACCCAACACATGATTTGGAGTTAGCTGCGGTAATCTTTGCATTAAAGATTTGGAGGCATTACCTTTATGGTGAAAGGTGTGATATTTATACTGATCATAAAAGTTTAAAGTATATTTTCACACAAAAAGAGCTGAATATGCGTCAAAGAAGATAGTTGGAGCTGATTAAGGATTACGACTGCTCAATCCATTACCACCCTGGGAAAGCAAACAAGGTGGTAGATGCATTAAGTCGACAAGACCATGCTAGTTTATCCATGATGAGGATCACAAAAGATCCAATATTTATGGATTTACAAAGGATGGATCTTGGAATTATAATGGAAGGGGAAAAATCTTATCTTTCTCAAATGAATGTTCAACCATCTATACATGTGAAGATTAAAGAGGCACAGAAAGAAGATGTTGAGTTACAAAAGAAGGTGAGAAACGTTCCTGAATTCAACCTTGATTGTGATGGGATAATAAAGTTTAGGAATCAGGTTTGTGTTCCTCCCATCCCCGAATTAAAGAAGGAGCTGCTGGATGAGGCTCATAGTTCTTCATTCTCTATTCATCATGGAAGCACGAAGATGTATAGGGACCTGAAAGAGTACTTCTGGTGGGATGGCATGAAAAGAGATGTTGCTGAATTTGTCTCTCGATGCTTAGTTTGTCAACAAGTTAAAGCTGAGAGACAGAAGTCTAAGGAGATGTTACAACCATTACCCATACCCGAATGGAAATGGGAAAACATCACTATGGACTTTGTCATAGGACTTCCTAAAACATCCAAAGGCAATAATGCTATCTGGGTCATAGTTGATCGTCTTACAAAGTCTGCACACTTCATTGCTATTAGAGATGATTTCTCTCTGGATCAGCTTGCCAGGATATATGTAAAGTGGTAAGATTGCATGGAGTACCACTTTCTATTATATCCGATCGGGATCCGAGATTTACCTCGAAGTTCTGGCGAAGTCTTCAGCATACTCTGGATACAGAGTTGAGTTTCAGTACTGCTTATCATCCTCAGACAGACGGTCAGTCTGAGAGAACAATTCAAACGCTAGAAGATATGTTGAGAGCCTGCTCTATGGATTTCAAAGGTGGTTGGGATCAACACCTACCTTTGGTGGAATTTTCTTATAATAATATCTTTCACTCCAGTATTCAGATGGATCCTTATGAAGCTCTCTATGGAAAGAAATGCAGGACTCCAACTTGCTGGGATGAAGTTGGGGAAAGAAAGCTATTAGGACCTGATCTTGTTGAGGAAATGGCAGAAAAGGTCAGATCTATTCAACAACACATAAGAGCAGCTCAGAGTTGACAGAAATGTTATGCCGACAACCGAAGAAAAGACCTAGAGTTTGAAGTGGGTGATAAAGTGTTCTTACGAATATCTCCCTGGAAGAGGGTTATGAGATTTGGAAAGAAGGGGAAGTTGAGCCCTAGATATATTGGTCCTTTCAAAATACTGGATCGTGTTGGGAAGGAAGCTTACCGATTGGCGCTTCCACCAAATCTCTCTCAAGTTCACAATGTGTTCCATGTATCTCTCCTGAGAAAGTACATACCTGATCCTTCATATGTACTCAGCTCAGAAGTTGTACCACTAGAGCAAGATCTTTCTTATGAAGAACAACCGATAGAGATTCTGGATCGTAGCGAAAAATTCCTACGAAACAAGACCACTCTATTGGTGAAAGTTTTATGGAGGAACCACCAATTAGAAGAATCTACATGGGAACTTGAGGATATGATGAGGGAGAGGTATCCTCATCTGTTTGTTACAAAGTGACGAATTTCGAGGGCGAAATTCATTTTAAGGGGGGTAGAATGTAACACCCGAGACTTTTATGTTATATAAATCATCAAAGGAATCTTTTTCTACACAACACTTGCTTGTCTTGATTTACATGAAATCGCGACCTTCCTCGATAGCTTGCGTCGTACGCAATACCGAGTTTCACTAAACAACGATATGCTATTAAAATATTATTAAAACTAGCCGTTATGAATAGTAATAACCACCTTTTGAAATTTTATAAATTTTATTTTTCAAAATGGATTTCATTTTTGGATTCGGAATATCGAAATTAGCCTAGGGTGAAATTTTGGTATTTTTCTGAAAACTTTCAATTTTTGATGAATAGTGAAACCACTAAGTGGTAGTTAAAAAACTGAATTTTTCATAAAACTTAATTTTACCGCTTCTATGAGTGGAATTTCGAAAATCTGAGAGACACAGTTAATATCAAGGACTAAAATGTGGATCAATGAGATGAAAATAATTTTTGGTGAATAATAACTTTTTACCTTTTTTTACCACGGTTAAAAGTAAATAGGGTAATTAAGGGTAAAGATGATATTATTATTATCCTAACACATGTCCTAATTCTATTGGATAAGTTTAATTCGACCAAAAAAAACTTAGGAATAAAATATGACCATTTATCCCCACTTGGATTAGATTAGTACATTTATTATTAATTTATTTAAAGAAGGGTCAAAATAGTTAAAATCAAAGTTTAATAAGTAAATAATTTTTAATATGGGGTTATACATAAGATAAATTTGACTATAAATATTCATTAGAAAGATAAAAATATTTCATACATAATTGTATTTTATTTTTAATTTTTAGACATTAAATAATTCAATTTATTTATGACACAAATATGATGCAGTAATTATCTTATTAATGAAATATTGACATAATTAATGTTATAAACACCAAAATAAATGTAATTTGAGACTTTTTATGAATTCCACTAATTTTATAGGTTAATATGACATGTTAGTATTGATTTAATTAACTTGGTTCGAACTAATAATTATGTTATGATTTTCACAAAAACCAATTACTAAATAGTGTCAAAATTGACATAAAATAGTTTTCAAAACAAATATTATATTAGTAATTGTTATTTTATTCCTAAAAATCCAAGGTTCGGAAAAATTACTTAGATAAGGTTATATATATTAATAATAAACAACTTGGGGTTTGTTTGTCTGCTTATAGTAAGTTTATTAACCTTATAGTATAAGAACACAAGAAGACACGGTAAAAGTAAACTTATTTAACTTAATGTTAAATCTAAATGATAAGGTTAAAATAGGAACCTAAACTTGTCTAAATTCTATTGGATGAGAGGATTTAGACCCATACCCACCTTAGATTCGAAATATATCAATTTGGAGCTATTTAAAACCGAACTTGACTTTATAATAAAATAATATTTTTAGTTTTCCCAAAGGTGCCCCTCTCCTCCCTTATAAAAGGGCACCTCCTCCCCCTCTTCCTCACACCACTTTGAGCCTTCAAGATCGGCCAAACCCTGCCAATTCCTCCTCTCCACTTCACTAGAGACATCCTAGAGGTCCTGGTCTTCTTCAAAGACCAATTTTAGTGCCCTAAAAGAAGGTCTCAAAGAAGCACTTCAAAGAAGAGGTAATGTCCGTTACCGATTCTTTCATCTTTATTTCTTCTTCCACTTCTTCTTCTTTAGTTGTTTAATTATGAAGTAATAACATTAGTATCACTAATATACTGATATGTTATTATAAGTATGAAACAACCCTATTTCACCATCTATCCATCCTATGGAAAAAGAAATCACTGCGCGTGCGTACGTACGGAATACCGTCTCCACGTCGTGGTGTAATCTATTTTCCACCACCACCTTACTTGGATGGTTATAATGGTGTAAATAATGACTATATATGACTATTATAAAATTATACTGATTCTGAAATAGTATACATACACTCCAATACAATTCCACGATCATAGGAACGATATCATCACTCGTGCGTACGTACGGAATACCGTCTCCACGATGTGATGCGACTCATTCTACATGATCTTCATTTCATAATGATTATATAAATGAATTGAATGAATGAATATGATATATATTACACTAATACCATTCTGGAAATGAGTTATCCATAACATAAATATAAGAATAAGAATTTATTCGACAAAACACGCATAAGAACAAAAAGTTATAAACACCCGAATAACAAGTAGCAATGAAATATTACTACTAAGAAGCTAAGAAAATGACCATATATGATATCATAAAAATATGTATGATTCTGTAATAAGTCAATAACATTATTTAAATCATTATACAGGAGGTTCGGACACTTACGAAGCAAAACGGACCTAAGGTAAGGGAAATATCACAATCTCATTTTTATCCGAGATTGTTTATACTTTGGTATTTACTGGGGTGTATTTTATCATCCACATCAATGTTTCCTCAATATGTAATATTTATATCCTTATATAATAGTTTATATTCAATTTTACCCTTCGGTGAGTTTTTTAGTAAAAGATATGAAAGGAATCTCTTGTCGTTTTTCGTACGAGGTACTTTTTGACTTTTCCGACAAAAGTACGAGAAGAATGTTTTTTTTAACTTATACGACAGGAATGGATTTTTAAAACATTATTTCCAAGAAGCTTCCTTTACAAGTTTTCAAGTTTAGTTTTAATCAACTTCTTTTCGTTTAAAATTGAATGACATGTTAAGAAAGGAAAAGTGTTTTTGAAGTAGAAAGGATATTTTCCTCAAGAATGGAGTTCAAGTGTTTTATCAAAATTATTTTCCATATAAGATAATAAAGGGTTATGTTTTCATCCCTATTATTACATTTATTTGATTATGTTGTGATGGAATTATTTTTATGAATTCCTTGATCTTATATGAATTGTTTTATGATTTCATGATGTTTAAGAATCCCATTTTTATTACATGGGTTATGCTATGATGTATGGTTTATGATTTTGTGGCACACATAAGATTGGTATCATTATGAGATTGGTGGGACCTATATCTCCCTCCAATGCATTGGGTAAATATTTTATATCTCATGAGATAGACATGGCTGGAACGACAGGTTATACCGGTTCAGTGAAACAGGACTGAAACGAGGGTGACTCGGTTCAGAAATGACTTTGTCCACTAAGATAGTCTTGGCAATGAGTCATGACTAATAGGATATGATTATCTATGATTATGTGTGTATGCCACAAAGTTTCATGTTTTAAGTTATGATTATTGTGATTACATTTCACTGCCATGATTTATCCCATGTTATGAAATTATGATCTCTTTTGCAGGTTAAGATTTCCAAAATGTTATGTTCTTATGAATATGATGTGATTGATATTTATTTTGTTTACCCTTACTGAGCATTTGAGCTCACCCTTTTGTATGTTTTATTTCCCCAGGTCAGGAAGAAGGTTATTAAGTAGAATATGCCAAAAAGGGACTCTAGATATGATGAAATAAATTGGAGGCAAAGTAGATGCTTTATGAACCAGTTGTTTATGTTTCCTAGTTTCTAAAGAAACTATAACTATACGGTCATTTCGAGGTTTTGTTATATGTTGTAATAAGTATGCTTCAATTTTGAAGTATTAACAATGTATGTAAAGTATGGGTCGTTATATTAGTGGTTTCACTATTCATCAAAAATTGAAGTTTTTCAGAACAATGCCAAAATTTTACCCTAAGTTATAATTGATATTCTGAATTAAAAAATGATGTCTATTTTACAAAATTCCAAACATATAAGTTTCATTAATTAATTTTATAATTAATTCCCGCTGTTATAACAAATAACGTGTTTTTAAGAAACAATATATATCAAAAGATTGACAATTGTTTATGTCCAATTTCAAAGTGAAATTAATTCTAATGAAAACCATTGCATAAAATGGTAAAAATATATTCTAATTATACTTTAAAACCACTAAATAATATAATTTATTACTATAAATTATTTTGATTAAAAAAGTTGTTTTTAAGTATTTTTCACTATTCATAAAAATTGGAAGTTCTCAGAAAAATACCAAAAATTCAACTTAGGATAATTTCGATATTCCAAATCCAAAAATGAAGTCCATTTTGAGAGATAAAATTTCTAAAATTTTAAAAATTAGGTATTACTATTCATAACGGCTACTTTGATTGGTCGTGGTGTGTGTTAGAACTCGAAGTTGCGTACAACACACGCTACTGTATTATTCAAAGAGAAGCGTACCGTGGAAGCTTGGGGTGTTACATTGTAATTTTTTTATGTCACCATTCTAAAAAATAAATTTATTTAGTCAAATTGAATATATAAAAGTTTAAAATATTGGATTTAAAAAGGGTTCACTATTAATGTTGGTAAAAGTTCATTTTTGAAAAATACTTCTTTTATCTGAAAAAAAGAATTTGTTCTTACATTATGTCTAAGAAACTCATAATATGGATTCTAAAATTATAAGGATTATATAAAGTTTAAAATTTAGTTAATACTATTTATAACCTCTTTTGAAGGACTTGTTTGGTATGTCATGGTACGCTTTAACTCGGTGTTGCGTGTAGTGCTAGTTATTGAATTATTTTGAAGAAATAACACACTATGAAATCTTGGGGTGTTACAAATATCATATCTTAGGGACATAAATAAAAGGAAAGGGGTGAACATGAGTATATTAAGGGTATAATCAAGGGAGACATTTTACATGTGATCATGAGGCATATCAATAAGAACAAGAGGTATAGAAATACAACATGATCAAGAGAGGATGAGGAATATCACAATAAATTGAACATAACATGGGAATGTGGTTTTGATATAAAACGAGGCATTCATAATAATATCACTCTATTTTATCACCAAGGTGTCATGAATTAATATTTCCATGGTTATTCACCAAGGTATCATAAAACATGTCATCCTAGGAGATTAAATTCTTTACCCAATGCATTTGAGTGATATTAGGGAACACCTATAACATCCTAGGAATTTTCATAAGAATAAGTGCTTCATTTTTTAATTTAAATAAATCAAAATAATTTTTGATTTAATTGTTGTGTTAAATATTTAAAAAATATATAACATTAATTTAAATTATATCATTATTTATGATTTTATGAACTTTATAACTTTCAAATCTTATGTTATAATACTTTTTAAAATAAATTATTGTTTTCAAAAAATAATATTTGAATTTAAATTTATGTTAGTATTATAAACAAATATTGTTTATATATATATATGGTATTAATTTTCTTAAATGAATATTTAAATATAAACATATTTATTTATTTATTTTGTTAGAAAATATATGTTTTAATCTAATAACTCGTTATTGAAAGTATGTTTTCTTCAATGATCAATGTTGGTTAGTATTTTTATTAAATTATCAAACAGTGAAATAATATTTTATTTTAATGTAAATAAATAAAATTTTGTGATTATAATTTAACACTTTGTAGGGTTTCAAAAAATTCAGTAAAAGGAAGGAAAATACTCCCGCAAGTTGGGAGAAGAAAAGAAATACATGTTGGATTGAAAATTTGAGATGAAACTTGAAGAAATAAAATTTTGCAAAGGGATCTAGCATGACTGCATACCGATTATTGGGAAAGTTTTGTGGAAGGAATAAACCAAAAACCACTAGTAAACAGATGGCCTACGAAGTGCTGGACCATGAGGCATTGGCCAACGAATGAAGCTATTCACAATGAATTTCTGCCCACGAACCGAAGCTGCCGCGAACTAGTTTCACTAGAGAAAATTCGATGGAAGTACGCCCCACATACCATCCCCACGGACTGAGTAGTTCATGAATGATGAGTAGTTAGTGGTGCCCTATGAATTGAATATCCACAAATCATGGTTGATCGGGTCATCTGTGGGATAGATTTCCTCCATGGACTTCCGTAAAAGGTGTCGCGTGAATCGCATATACAGTTTCCCCGACACTCTATAAAATGACCACTAGGGGAACTGAAAGAGGAGTTTTTAAGAAGACGAAGAGAGAGCTTCGGGATGGGTTAAAAGGGGACGAGAAACATAGAGGGTGTAGGAGAAATTTCTCCAACACCCAAAATAGTTCACGGGACTCCGTCCTGCATCCGAAGCAGTTTGTGGATTCCATCTCGCGAACCGTAAGCAGTTTGCAGACTCCATCCCGCAAACCATATGCGGGTGTCACCTTCCGGTGAATAGTATTTGGAAGACCCTCTTCAGCCAACCAGAAAAACAATAAAAAATGTAATAAAAATGATTCGTGGATGCTCCTATACGGGCAACACAGTTCGTGGATGCTCTTATGTGGAAGACAGTACGTGGAATCCCTATATGGAATGCAATTCACAACTAGATCTTATCCGGCCAACGATTCGCAGAAGCCCCCATGTAGAAAAAAAATCTGTGTACCATCCTATGCGACCATCTCCTTTGCGAACAAGATCCTTCAGGGACAAAAAATTCTTAGCCATCTCCTATGAGGATGCTCCTACGCGACCAACTCCTACACAGACAACCCTATACAAAGAACTGTTTTCACCCACCAGTCCATATGGTAGGGGATGTTCCCCCGCACCCGCACTCGGGATTGGTGGAGGGCTCTGGGCCTGGACCTTTGGACCGGTCCCTTCGCCACCATCAATCACACCCATGAAAAATGGAGGGTTGCACTGTGAACTTTTTGAGATGGGACAATAACATTTTCCATTTCACCCTTATGTTGCCCAAACATTCGTCCCTCAAATAACATGAGTTGAACCACTCCTCATGAAACTCATAACACCCTATCACCTGCCTCCTATGCCAGGTTGACCTTGAAATCCATAGACAATCAAAACCGGAATGTTTCTTAAATGCCCAAACACATCCTTTCCATCTATCAAACTTTATGTCCCATGCGATTTCAGATCTTCATAAACCTCTATGGCCATCAGAAATGGACAGTTAGTTTCCTAAAAACAGATTTTATTGACTATGAACATCATGAACCAGCGACTCTACATATTTTTTCTACAAAGATGACCGATCAACCAAAGGAAAATTCATCCTTAGGAGAGGATTTTTCTACTTTCGTACGCCTAATGGCTTCCATGCCCGTATCATTTCCTCTGATCCGAGAATCCCCAAAGTCATGGTTTACACATTATTTCCCTATCATGTTCAAGGTATTTTAGAACATCCCAGTCAGATTATCCACTATCTAATCATGGATTCAATAAAAAATGGTCCAAACTCAATGACCTTAAACTACGAGTTATCATCTTGACCACATGATGTTAAACTGTATGGTATTAGTCCGTGAAACATGACATTAAATTGTGATGTCTTTTTCCAAGATATATGAATTTAAACTATAGTATGCTGGGTGATTTTGAATCTTTATAAACATACCTATGCATCATAAATATACGGTGAGTGTCCTATGGACACCTTTGTTTGACTATGCACATTATGCCCCGATGGCTCTATATATGTTGCCTACAAAAACAACCTGTTAACCATAGACAAATTCTCCCTCAGGAGAGGCCTCTCATACCTCTATACACCTAAATGGATTCCATTCCTTATATCATTTCTCCTAATTTTAAATCCTCCATAATCATGGTTTAGATTTTCTGCCCCTCTCATGTTCGAGGCACATCTGAACATGCAAACATGATTTTACTTTGGTTAATCATGGTTTATATAACAAGTGGTCCTCATCGTATGACTCTAAACTGAAAGACCCCAAATAGTCCTATCCACATGATGTTAAACTGTATGGAACTCATCCTGACCACATGACATTAAACTGTATGGTATTAGTCCATGCAACATGACATTAAACTGTGGTGTCATCATCTAAGTTGTATGACATTAAACTGCATAATACCCCATATGACATCTTAAGGGAAATACTCTTAAGGTAAGCCCCCAACCTTTTGTGAGTGGTATCACTCTTCACCCTCTTCACCTCAGCTCAAGAAGTGTCCATATAGATCACCAAGTTATGACTATCCTAGATATCAACATGAGTGAGGGTTGCATGCTTAAAGCTCCCATTTCCCTCTCCCGTTAGGCTCATAGCCACGACCTCTTTTGCTGTTATCACCGTCCTCCTTTTCCATCAGAGGAGAAGTGAAAGTGCACCTTTGTTGAATCTTTCACATCCTCTTGTTTCTCACACCGAGCATGAATCATGTGGGATTAGGGGTTTGTGACAATACAACATTCTCCCAAGAAAAAAAAACTATGAGAACTCTTATTCCTATTCCAACTAGGATACATAGGACTCCTGCTTGAAGGCTTGAGCTCAAAGGGGTACCCTCCCAAAAGGTTCACCCAATTATGCCCCCAACAAATGGGCCTCCTCCCAGGTGTAAGCCCCAAGATAAACGAACTATGAGAAATCTGATTCCCACCATAATTGGGATATATAGGATGCCTGTCCAAGGCATGAGTTCAAGGGACGTTCTCCTCAAAAGTCAGTCCTGATAAAATGTTTCCCCAAATTATAAAGGGATTCCTCCTAGGTGTAAGTCCTGATAATCGAAATATTTGGGCCTTTATTCCTCCCCCAAGGATAAGTAGGAAGACCATATTATGGTTCATACCCCAATATCAAACCACCTTCCATCTCTTCTAGATGATGATAAACTCCAAAGTGCCTTATTGCATGGATTAAGTCATCATTGCCTCTATAGCATCAAATCCATGTATATCAATGATGATCCTACAACCCAGGGGTATCCTATAGATACACTATTAGGGAATGAACCAAGGATTCATGAACAATTGAACATGACTTAAATATATAAGAGTCTAGGAATATGAAATAATTCCCCCCCAAAGGGTGTGATGAGACTGATCTCCCATCCTCTCGAACAATGGAGTCATAAAGTTTTGTTGCCTAAATATTCATCCAATGAGCGCTTACCTTTGGAAAGCAGGTCCATGAATCATGGATACAAGTCTAAGAACTCAGATCTTCTTTTCAGGTATGTTTTTCCTTTCTGGTCGTTTTTTAGAAAAAGAGGAAATTCTGGAAATTTTCTAAGTACACGCCGTGTACTTTAAGAGTACACGTCTTGTACTACCTTGCCACAGGAGGCCGTGTGATGGCTATGTAGTATCCACACACATGGCCGTGTGGGAGTGACTTGAATCCCACTTAAAGTGGAGTACAGAAACAGCGAGTACACACCATGTACTTCAAAAGTACACACCATGTACTTTTTTTTCATTAAATGCACCGGGGTCGCGTCTAATCGCCATACCGCTCTTCTTATAGGTCTCTTTTGACCGAGAGATCCGTACGACCATAGATCTTTGAAGAACCCCTGAGCAAACGTCCATCCTCCGAATCGAACAACGTCAGTTGCGTTGGAATCATATCAGTGAGTTCTCTCTTCTCCTTGAGCCTCGTTTCATGATTCCTCTTCTTTCTCTAGTTATATTCCATTGAACGTTTTAGACATTTTTATAGATCTACTGTGTTCTAGGTCGATCCAAGGGCCGGTGCTAGAGTATATCGATATCACAACGCCGAGGTAGGTGGTTTGTGCTTTTTTATTGAAAGTATTTGAGTATTATGTGCAATTATGCCCAATACCCTTGAACGAGGTATTGTGCGTTTACCGTTTTACCCCTTTTGTTTTCTTGCCATGCTTGTATGATTGTGTAGAGGTTAATTTGATATTAATAGGGTTTATTTCTATGCTTTGGATGTGTTTCCCATGCATGTTCTGCTTACGACCGTTGGTCTGCTTAGCCTTTTGTCCACCTTGCCTGTTTTCCATGCCTGTTGCTGTAGGATGGAGAGTTTATATTTTTGACATGCTTGATATTCTATAGACTGGTTAGCCAAGTAGTTCTATAGGTTTACTTTGGCCATATTTCACTTCTATGCTCGTTGACCTACACAGGGTTGTGAGAACCTGGTGTAGTAGACTATAAGGGGAATTGACCGAGTGAGTTTCCTCAAAGAATCTTTGAGCACTTTAGGCTATGAGAGAGATTGACCGAGTGAGCTTCCTCAGAGAGCCTAGGACCACTTGGGGATATAAGGAGAATTGACCGAGTGAGATTCCTCATAGAGTCCTTGATTGCTTTAGACTATAAGGGTAATTAACCGTGTGAGCTTCCTCAGAGAGTCTTTGTTTTAATTGAATGACTTGGGGATATAAGGGGAATTGATCGTGTGAGCTTCCTTAGAGAGTCCTTGACCTTGGGGCTATAAAGGGAATTGACCATGTGAGCTTCCTCAGAGATTCCTTGACTACCTTAGACTATAAGAGGAATTGACTGTGTGAGCTTCCTCAGAGTGTCTTGTTTTACCTTTGACTATAAGGGGAATTGACTGTGTGAGCTTCCTCAGAGAGTCTTTATATATTCTTATAACTAAACCATAGGGGATAGGATGTATGCACTTAATAGAGGGTTATTATGCTTGATTAATTATTTTTGAAACTATGGATTATTTACTACTGAGTACTTTCCTATTTACTATTTTCTGTACTTTTACCTGCCATATATTCACTGACTGTTAGGCATAGATCTTCGGGTGGTTGCCTACTGGGATTTAGTATCACACCCTGTTTGGGTCATGCTTTTGGGCCCAAACAGATTATATTGTTGCAGTTATAAATAAGGGCAAGCGTCATTCTACTTCAGGTACTTGACTTGCAGTAGAGCTGGAGAGCATGGGACCAAGCTTAGGCTTGTGATGCTGAGAACTGTTTATCTTTTTCTTTTGTACTTTGTTTTAACACTGTTTGTATTTCCAGCATTGTGAATTGTTTGGCTGCTTTATTAGATATATGTATCATGCATCATTATATATATATATATATATATATATATGTGCTCTAGTTGTTTATTATTCCAGTCTTCTACTGTTTACTGTTGTTGGATATTTACTGCTTCTGCTATCATGTGTTGTTTACTTCTGCTATATACTCTGCCAATAAGGGCATAGTTTCCACACTATCACACTCAAGCCTTCACTGCTAGTCAGCAGCCTTTGGCATGTGGGGAAATGTGCTTGAAGCCATGTGACCAACCGGGTACGGGGCGCCTCTGGGTGGCTTCCAGAACCGGGATGTTACAAAGTGGTATCAGAGGAATTATTTTCTCTTGATTTACTGTTTGGAGCCTTTATCTAGGTATAGGAAGGAATAGGTACTTGGTAATAAGCTGTGGCCAGGAGTAGCTAACCCGTGTATAGGGAAAATCCAATCTACCTCGTTTATTGAAATTTTTTCTAGTTTTTCAAGTTTATGATTGATCTGATTTTCACCATTGGGTGACTCACATGTTTTTTGTTATTACTGTTGACGTTATTGAGGTTCTATTTCTATCGCAACCCGATGAGATGAGGGTATGACATCACATGCATCATATAGGAACTTTCTAGAAATCACATGTCATGAATTCTTACCATGTCATCTAGGATGCAGTAGCGATTTCATGTTGTTGTGATAGACATTGTGTAGAATATACATGTTTTTATGATAGATGCCTTGATAAGAATACCTGCTATTTTGATAGGGTATTGATGTGTAAGGTTTTGTTTGAGTGAACTCCAAGCTTTGGTTCTTGAGGTGTTATGGGCCCTCATAGACTGGGATTTGGTAGATCATTACTTTGTTTTCCTTGTTATAGGATGTAGAAGATGCCAAACTATGATTCGTGGGGAGTATGGGCCCTCACGGATCAGAATTTGGCACCTTTAATGTTCATTTCAGTGTTTTTCTCAGCTCCAGAGTAGTTTTTGAGGCTTACTATTCGGAAAAACCCAGAATACACGCCATGTAGTTTTGACTACATGCCATGTGTTCTTCTGTTTAGGAAGAAACTGTTTTTCTTAAGTACATGTCGTGTACTTTATATACACGTCATGTAGTCTCTAACCATGTCATAAGCCATGTGGGAAGATACATGGGATAGGGATTTTCTTGTGGGCACACACCGTGTACCAATTGATCATGTCGTGTATCATTGATCATGTGTCCGACCATGTAACTAACAACACGGATGAATAAACCTTAAGCTATACATGTTGTGTCAGTATTGAACACGTCGTGTATTCTGACCCAGGTACCCGGCCGTGTCACTAACAACACAGGTCGGTGTTATCCTTTCATGTACACACCGTATCCATCTGGAACATGCTGTATAGTGTGAGCTGTGTTAGGCCGTGTCACTAACAACACGGGCCAGGTGAAGCTTGTCTAGTACACGTTGTTTCTACCTTGAACACGCCGTGTAGTATTGTCTTAGGAAATCTGTTTGGCTTAACCATGTATAAGGACTTGGGCATAGAAAGGGGATTCAAGTACATGCTGTGTGTTAAGACAACACGCCGTGTGTTTCGGGTGTTACATGACCAGTTTAGGTAGGAGTAAATGCCCATGTAAATGGCTTAAGAGAACACGCCGTGTAGGAATTGTACACATCGTGTAGTCATGTTTTATAAAACTTGAATGATTTCTTTCTCCTGTTCCCTTATTATGCTTCTATTTTTCAGTCCCTGATAATCTTGATCTAAGGTGTGCGCTTGACCTTGCAGTGTCATGCCACCAAGACGTCCTACGGTTATGCGCCAGTTTCCAGGCAGTGATCAGACACCGAACATGGCCGATCAGGGACTTCCAGCAGATCCTACCGTCATTCCAGTCTTGGAACCAACCGTTATACCTAACACAGGTGCTGATGCATAGTTCGAAGAGGGATTTTTTAGGATGATGCAGACCTTTCAGGGAGCACCGCATCCTGCCCTGTTAATGGCATAATTGACGCGGGTCTTTCAACAGCATCATCCTCCACTTTCTCAGGGGATGGAGGACCCCAGGCTACAGAGTCATGGATAGAAGCCACGCTGACGATTTTTGAGCATCTGTAGATACCTCTAGAGAAGAGGGTGAATCTTGCTACCTACATGCTTTGAGATTTTTCCAAGAGGTGGTGGGATGTGATCTCATAGGCGGGACACCAATAGAATATGACTTGGGATGAGTTTTGGCATATCTTCTACGATTATTTCTATCTGGAGACCTTGAGGGCCGATCGAGCCCAAGAGTTTATGAGTCTGGAGCAGGGTAATATTTCTGTTATGGAGTATTCCTCTCGCTTCACAGAGCTGCATAATTTTACGCCTATTCTAGGAGGTGATGAGTTGTTCCTTGCATGAAAGTTCGAGGATGGTCTCACGCACGAAATACGATACCAGGTGAACATCTTCAGGTTGACTTCGATATCTTCTATCATCAACCAGGTACTGATCACTGAGCATAATATGAGGGATTCTAGAGTGGTGAGCCAGGGTGGTTCAACATCAAGAGTTAGTATCCCTCCTCCTGATAGTAGGAAGTGCCTTAGGGAGTTTGAACAAGGAGATCAGAGTAGGTGGGATGCATCTTCCGGTAGCCAGGTAGTGTGCTACCAGTGTGGGAAGAGCGGGCATACGAGGCCACGTTTCCCGAGAGACCCGGTGGAGTGTCGATCTTGTGGATTCGCTCAGAGCGGTCAGGAAGGGTCACAGGGTCGCGACATAGGCCAACCTTTTTCAGTGGAGCAGACCCAGTAGGAGAAGGATCTCGGAACCTCTACAGTTCGAGGTATGATCTTAGTAGCCTCAGTTTTAGCTTCTGCACTTTTCGATATAGGGGCTTACTATAACTTTATGTCTATCGCTGTTGTAGATAGACTTGGTCTCTATATCTTTTCCTCTGCCAATATTTTGACGCTAGACACACCGTTGGGGACTAGAACAACTAGTGTACATCAGTTCAAGGAGTTCCCACTAGAGGTTGGTGACTGTCACTTTCTATGGGACCTCTATGTCCTAGAGATGACAGGATATGATGTCATTCTTGGAATGAACTGGCTAGTTCCCTTTCAGAAAGTCGTCAATTGTTATCATTGTAGGGTGAGTTTCGTATCACCAGAGGGTGGATCATTTCTTCATAGGGGAGAATGGGATGTCCAAGTGAGCAGAGCGGGTCCATAGCATCATGGGTTGAGAGGACTTACAACCCAGATTTCTAGTCTATATCTGGATGACCAGGGGACTTCGCAGATGGACTTTTCTCTAGTGGTGGACCGTTTCAGAGATGTCTTTCTATAGGACCTTTCAAGTTTGCCTCCAGAGTGCGAGGTAGACTTATTGATTGAGCTTGTGCCTGAGAGGACCATTTCGGGATATACCTAACACTGAGAGGGGGGTTAATCAGTGTTGGGGACTTTTTAAACCAATTCCAATATTTATCCATGTACCTCTTGACTTAGGATCTTGATTCTCTTATTCTCTTTTCCCTATCGCATGTAATAATAGAAAGTAGTAAAAATATGTACAAGATGTTTTTATAAGGTTTACCACTCAATAAGAGTAGCTACATCCTTGCCATGCATGGGTATGACCAGTGCATGGATTCTCCACTATGACGTGATATGCAATTACAGTGGAGTAGTTAGGAAAACAATCCTCTAGCCAGTGTGAGTCCCTACACTTTAGAGGGGGGTGGGAAACAATCCTCTTCACTGGACTGGTGATGACCTAGCCCAACTTGCAGCATCTAGCTGGTTCTTTATACTGCCTATAGAGACAATCTTCTTCCTTCTTCAAAAGAAAGGTTCTGCTCTTGGTCTTCTTTAATGCTCTTCACTTGATTACTTGCAAAGCAATAGGTAAGCAATTCTTCCTTCTTTCCTTATCTTCTTTTCTAGTACAACACCAACTAAACTAGGCTTCTTCTTTCTTCTTCTTAGTGCAACAACCAACTACACTAAAACTTCTTCTTTCTTCTTGGCTAGAATCACATATACCAATGTGATTATTCAGGCAGTAAAGATCGGTTCACTTGGCATCATCTGAATTAAACTGCCCTAAATAATTGTAGGCTTAAATTGGGAATACTATGTTCTTCTTCTTCTTCTCTTCTTTCTATACAAAAAACCTGTAAGTTGCACACTCTTCTTCTTCTTTTTCTTCTTCAATGCAAAACCAACTGCACTGAAACCTACTCTTCTTCACACACTCTCTTTCAGTGCAAAACCATATGCACTGAGATATTCTTCTTCTTCTTCTTGCTAGAATCACAAGTTCTCTTTGTGATTGTAAAAAAAACGAAGTCTAGATCAACTTAGCATCATCGTAGTTGAACAGAAGCTGGTAAGAACTTCTAGAACAACTCATATCTTGCGCAATAATCCTTACTTGCATGCCACCTTGCTTGCGTGCCCACCTGCTTGCGCACCATCAAATACTTGCGCGCCACAATTGTTCACAACTTACAACTTGCGTGCCACTTCTACTTGTGCGCCATTCTTCTTTCACGCCACTCTGCTTGCGCGCCACCTGCTTGCGTGCCATAACTTGTGTGCCTCTATTGTGCACATCTCACAACTTGTGCGCCGCCTTTGGATTATAAACAACACACTTTTCGAAGACACCTCCTTTCTTGTGCACCTATGACAACTTGCACACCACTTCTGCTTGCATGCCACTCTACTTGCGCACCACCCTACTTGCACTCCACTCTGCTTGCGCGCCACTTCCTACTTGCGCGCCTTATAAACAGCCCTCAGCTTGCGCGCCACATCAGCTTGCGCGCCACTTATACTACTTGCGCGATCAGAGCTCAAATTTTCTCTTAAGTGATGAGCCTAAAAAAATTAGGAGTCTAGTCATCTATTTATAGGCATTTTGGCGACTTGCGCGCCACATACACTTGTGTGCCGCTCCAGCACTTGCGCGCCGCTCCAGCACTTGCGCGCCGCTCCAGCACTTGCATGCCACTCTAGCACTTGCGCGACACTTTCTTTCCTTTGTCATATTTTGATATGATGATGTTTGAAATATGACTTGCGCACAACATACACTTGCGCGCCACATATAATTGCACACCACACTTTTGCATCATTCCATCACTAGTGCGACACTTTCTTTCCTTTGTCATATTTTGATGGGATGATCTTGAAATATGACTTGCACACAACATACAATTGCACGCCACATATACTTGAGTGCCACACTTGTGCGCCACTTTTGAATTGCGCACCACTTTCTTTCCTTTACCAAAAACACTTATTTACTCTCCCTATCCTCCATAAGGCTTGCATCACAAGTTCTCCAAACTTATGATATTTGTGAAATACAAATCAGCAAAGCATCATCATAGTTTTGTCCATTATTTTTGGAATATGAATTCCAATGTACTTATTCATCCTCACTTCAAATCCTCAATTCCTTTTAGAGTTTTAATTCCAAAGAACTCCAATAATCACTCTTCATCCAAAAGTGGAGGCTTGGAGCTTCTTCAAATACCTTCAATGTTACAGACAATGTATCACCTTTGATATGTGTATTTGGAACTTTAAAGGCAATGTGTAATTCATGACCTTCTTAGAATGTTAAGACCTTCCACACTCTCTCTTCTTCTTCAGCCATCATTCTCTACTTCATTCAAATCATATAATTCCTTTCTTAAAGTAAGATCTTGCATGGTTCTCATGAAATCATAAAGCATTGCATGGTCTTCTTTAAATCCTCATTCTTCTTCAATCATACTTAGATGGATGATACTTCACCATTCTTCATTTTTGTACACAATGTGTCACCTTTGACACAAGTTATTTGAACTTAGTATCAGTTCAATAATCGTCTAAATTGATCTCCTTAGAGAATTGCTCAAGTATGACATCCAATGCTATGATTCCATAAAAATTCTCTAGGCAACCTCACTTCATCCAATCTCCACTAACTTTTTAGTCCTTATTCATCTCCTTCTTCATTTTGAAGATTATTGACAACTGTTGACAACAAATACAATCTTCATACACAAAGTGGTCCCAACAGTGCCAGGAGCGGCACTAATTTCCATTCCTCCTTATGGGATGGCTACACCAGAGTTGCCGGAGCTCAAGAAATAGTTGGAGGAGTTACAAGCAAAGGGTTTCATCTGACCCAGTACTTCTCCTTGGGGTTCTCCTGTCCTATTTGCGAAGAAGGAAGACGATACCCTTAGGATTTGTGTGGACTATCGGAAGCTGAACCAGTTGACGATCAAGAACCGATATCCCTTGCCTAGGATTGATGGTCTCTTTGATCAGCTTCAAGGAGCCCAAGTGTTCTCAAAGATTGACCTGAGATCCGGTTACCATCAGTTGTGAGTTAGACCATCTTATATACCTCTCACAACCTTCAAGATCAGGTATGGTCTATATGAGTATATGGTTATGCCGTTCGGTCTCACGAACGCGCATGCAGTTTTCATGGCACTGATGAACCGAGTGTTCCATCCATACTTGGATTACTTCGTGGTTGTTTTCATGGATGATATCTTGGTGTACTCTCAAACTTGACACGACCATGCTACCCATCTTGAGATAATTTTGAGTACACTGAGGAAGCGTCAGTTATATACTAAGCTCTCAAAGTGCCACTTTTGGATGGATCAGATTCACTTCCTGGGACATATTATCTCAGTGGCAGGAGTATCAGTAGACCCAGAGAAAGTGAGAGCTATAGTTTCCTAGGAGTAACCGAAGAACGTATTTGAGGTGTGGAGTTTTCTAGGGATGGATGGATACTATAGACGTTTCATACAGGACTTTTCACACTTAGAAGCACCACTGACAGGTCTGACTAAGAAGGGTGTGAAGTTCTTATGGTCAGATTCTTGCGAGTCAGCCTTTCAGGAGCTGAAAGGGAAGTTGAATTTAGCATCAATACTAGTCTTTCCAGAGCCATGCAAGAGTTATATTGTTTACTGTGATGCATTAGTTATTGGGCTGGGAGCTATTCTTATGTAGGGAGATGGTGTCGTTGCATATGGGTCTCGGCAGTTGAGGACACATGAGAGGAATTACCCAATGCACGATTTGGATTTGGCAGCTGTTGTTCATTCTCTACACTGTTGGAGACATTATCTTCTGGGAGAGCATTTTGTGGTTGTCATCGACCAAAAAAGTCTCAAGTACATCTTCACTCAGCATGATCTGAATTTAAGACAGCGGAGGTGGGTCGAGTACCTATAGTCTTGTGACTTTGAGCTTTCCTACACGCTTGGGAAGGGCAACGCGGTGGCTGATGCGTTGAGCAGGAGGACTCAGATACAGGCAGTTCAGGAGGCTAGTAGTGAGTGGCAGCTTATGGATCTGTCATCTAAGATGCATTTGGAGGTGCATGACAGACAATGGTAGACTTTTCTATCTTATGTAGTTGTTACCTCTACTCTTCTTCATCGAGTTCAAATAAGGAAACTATCATATTCTGAATGCCTAGTCCTAAGGGAGAGTGTGTCAGGAGAGGACCCTATTCTTGGATGGACCATAGGCAAGGATGAGATCTTGTGTTTCCAGGGGCGCGTATGGGTGACAGTAGACATACACGAGGAGCTTATGCAGGACTTTCATTCCTCAGTTTGGGCAGTTCATCCTGATGTCACCAAGATGTATCGTGATCTACACCATTAGTATTGGTGTCGAGGCATGAAGAGGGATGGTGTTGGTTTCGTCATGAGGTGTTCCACTTGTCAGCAGGTGAAGGTAGAGCATCAGCGACCAACAGGGCTTTTACAACAGTTACCCATTCCTGAGTGGAAGTGGAGTGACGTCGCGATGGAATTCATGACTGGTTTACTGAGGTCGCCTCGAGGGAATGATGCAGGTTGGGTTGTCATTGAAAAACTCACGAAGGTTGCTCACTTCTTTCTGATCAAGGAGAACTTCAGTGTTGATGAGATGGTACATTTGTACATCCAAGAGATTGTACATCTACATGGAGTTCCAAACTCCATTATTTTAGACAGGGATGCACGTTTTACTTATCGGGTCTGGAAGGGGATTCAGAAGGCTTTGGGTACACATGTACTTTTGTGTACAACTTACCATCCCCAGATAGATGGCCAGTCTGAGCATAAGATTTAGGTGCTTGAGGACATGATCCGGGCATGCATTCTGGATTTTGGAGGTTCTTGGGAGAAACATATACCTCTTGTGGAGTTTTCCAACAAAAATAGTTTTCAAGCAACTATTCAGATGGCACCTTATGAGGCTTTGTATGGTAGGCCATGCCAATCAATCTTATATTGGATGGAGGCAGGAGAGTCAACTTTTCTGGGACCTTGTCTTGTTCAGGAGACTACATAGCAGATAGAGTTGATTCGGAAGAGGATGACTACTGCACAGTCTCAACAGAAGTCTTATGATGATCAGCAGAGACGGCCTCTGGAGTTCAAGGTTGGGGATCGGGTTTTCTTGCGTGTCACACCGAGGTTGGGACACAGGAGGATTAGGACACAGGGTAAGCTTTCGATGAGGTACGTCGGGCCATTTGAGGTGTTGGAGAGAGTTGAGCCGATTGCCTATCGGTTGTAGTTACCTCATAGGTATCGAGTTATGCACGACGTTTTTCACATTTCTCAGCTCCGGCATTACTTTTCAGACCCTTCTCATGTCTTTCAACCTGAGGAGGTTGAGATTGAAATGGATGTGTCGTTCGAGGAGCATCCTATACGGATTGTTGATCTCAGTATAATGGTTCTCCATGGCCAGTCTATTCCTTTAGTACGAGTGTTATGTTAACACGGGTGGGTACAGGATGAGACTTGGTAGAGGGAGGCCGATGTACAGGCCCAATGGCTAGAGCTACTCGGGGTTTCTTCTTCTACGCCACGCTAGGGAAATTCGGGAAAAAATTTCTTTAAGGGGGAAAGTTTGTATGAACCCGAATCTTCTTTTAAGGTATGTTTTTCCTTTGTGGTCATATTTGAGAAAAAGAGTAAATTTTGGAAATTTTCTAAGCATATGATGTGTAATTTATGAGTACACACCATGTACTTCCTTGCCGCAGGAGTCCGTGTGCTGGCCGTGTAGTAGCCACACACACGACCATGTGGGAGTGACTTGGAGGCCGCTTAAAGAGGAGTACGAAAACGGTGAGTACACGCTGTGTACTTCAAAAGTACAATCTGTGTACTTTCTTTTTTTCATTAAACACATCGGGGTCGCGTATAATCGCCGGAACACTCTTCTTCTAGGTCTCTTTCGACTGAGATCTCTGTACAGCCACGAATCTTCGATGAACCCCCAAGAAGGCATCCGTCCTCCGAATAGAACACCATCGGTTGCATTGGAATCGTATCGGTGAGTTATCTCTTCTCCTTAAGCCTCGTTTCATGATTCCTCTTCTTTCTCTACTTATCTTCTGTTGAATGTTTTAGAAGTTTTTGTAGATCTACCACATTCTAGGTCGATCCAAGGGTTGACGCCGGAGTATATCGATCTCACAAAGATGAGGTTGGTGGTTTTTGCCTTTCTGTTGAAAGTCTTTCAGTATTATGTCCAATTATGCCCAATACCCTTGAATGGGGTATTGTGGATTTACCGTTTTAACCCTGTTGTTTTCTTGCCTTGCTTGTATGCTTGTGTAGAGGTTAATTGGATATGAATAGGGTTGATTTCTATGCTTTAGATGTGTTGCCCATGCATGTTCTTCTTACAACCGTTTTTCTGCTTAGCCTTTTAGCCGCCTTGCCTGTTTTCCATGCCTGTTGCTATAGGATGGAGAGTTTGTATTTTCAACATGCTTGATATGTTGTAGACTGGTTAGCCAATTAGTTATGTAGGTTTACTTTGGACATATTTCACTGCTATGCTTGTTGACCTACACAGGGCTGTGAGAACCTGATGTAGTAGACTATAAGGGGAATTGTCCGAGTGAGCTTCCTCAGAGAGTCTTTGAGCACTTTAGGCTATGAGAGAGATTGACCGAGTGAGCTTCCTTAGAGAGACTAGGACCACTTGGGGCTATAAGGGTAATTGACCGAGTGAGCTTCCTTAGAGAGTCCTTGACTACTTTAGACTATAAGGGGAATTGACCGTGTGAGCTTCCTCAGAGAGTCTTTGTTTTAATTGAACAACTTGAGGCTATATGGTGAATTGATTGTGTGAGCTTACTCAGAGAGTCCTTGAACTTGGGGCTATAAGGGGAATTGACCATGTGAGCTTCCTTAGAGAGTCCTTGACTACCTTAGACTATAAGGGGAATTGACTGTGTAAGCTTCCTCAGAGAGTATTGTTTTACCTTTGACTATAAGGGGAATTGACTATATGAGATTCCTTAGAGAGTATTTAGATATTCTTATAACTGAACCAGAGGGGATAGGTAGTGTGCAATTCCTAGAGAGTTACTGTGATTGACTGATTGTTTTTGAAACTGTGGATTGTTTACTATTGAGTAATTTCTTGTTTACTATTTTCTGTACTTTTACCTTCCATTTATTCACTGACTGTCAGGCACAGATCTTTAGGTGGTTACCTACTGGGATTTAGTCTCACACCCTATTTGGTTCATAATTTTAGGCCCAAACAGATTATATTGTTGTAGGTATAGATAAGGGTAAGTGCCCTTCTACTTCAAGTACTTGACTTGCGGTGGATTTGGAGAGCATGGGACCAAGCTTGGGCTTGTGATGCTGAGGAGTTGTTTATCTTTTTCTTTTGTACTTTGGTTTAGCACTATTTGTATTTACAACATTGTGACTTGTTTGGATGCTTTCCTAGACATATGTGTCATGCATCATTATATATATATATATATGTGTGTGTGTGTGCGTGCTCCAGTTGTTTATTATTCTAGTCTTCCGCTGTTTACTATTGTTAGATATTTACTACTTCCGCTATTATGTGTTGTTTACTTCCGCTGTGTACTCTGCCAATGAGGGCATAGTTTCCCCACTATCACACCCAAACCCTCGTTGCTAGTCGGCAGCCTTTGGCGTGCGGGGAAATGCGCTTGAGGACATGTGACCAATCAGGTACGAGGCGCCTCTGGGTGGCTTTTGGAACCGGGACGTTACAACTGGGGTCTTTGGATGTTTTTGGCTCCATGGAAAAACCCATTAGAGACCATCTGAAGAAATAATATCCTAAGAGGATTGATTTCACAAATACTTAACCCTCTACAACCGTTCGCTAGAACTATTTGACTATGGCACATCCTTCATAATGCAGAAGGGATAAACTGCCCAGTCCCCACTAGGGCCACATGGTTTTCATTTGATATTCCAAATATCAAAATAATCCATAATGAAATTATTATTTTTCAAAATGTTTTCAAAGAAAAAATCAATGAATTTTCAAATAATAATTCTTTTTGAAATGCTTTTAAAAGTATTTTATATATCAAATATTTATATTTTATATAAAATATTTTAAAATATTTTTTAAATAAATATTTATTAAAGTGTTTTTCACTGGTTTTAAAACCCCTTAAAAGTAAATTTAATGCTTATCCTTTTTTTAAAATGTCTTTTACATCTATTTTAGAAATTATAAGATGGGAAACTTCTCCTAAGGAGTTAGAAAACATAAAGATAATTATATTTTTTATTTTAGTTTTCATAAAACACTAATAAATTGTAATGTTTTGTCTAATTATCCAAAATCTAGATGATAAAGTTCATGGAATGTAAGATGTATTGTGTATTGTTTCAGTTATCTTTTATAAAGAAACACAATATTTTTATCACTAAATCCAGAAGCATGAGTTTGGGGTCTTTAGTGTTGGAATTATAACAATGGTATAGACAACATTAGAGATTATACATTTTTGTTTAAGGAAAATATAAGCAATAGTATTGTGAAGTTTAACAATTCTAACTTTTCTTCATTATGATGATGGAAGTTCACAATTTTCTTAAGTCTGACAAACAAATCACGATAACACAATTCATTTAAGGGGGGAGAATATAAAATCTTGAAAATTTTAATATTAATAAGTGCTTTGTTTTGTAATTTAAATAGATAAAAATAAACTTTGATTTAATAGTTAAGTTAAATATTTAAAAAATATATAATATTACTTTAAATTATCTCATCATTTATGATTTTAATAAATTTATAGCTTTCATATCTTATGTTATCATATTTTTTAAAAATAAATTATTATTTTCAGAAAAAAAAATTTGAATTCAAATTTATGTTCAAGATTATAAAAAAAACTTTGTTTTTTTATATACATAGATATGGTATTAATTTATTTAAAAGAGTATGTTAATATAAACATATTTATTTTACTATTTTTCTGAAATATATTTTTTAATATAATAAATCAATTTTTAATGTAAAATGTTTTTCAATGATCAATGTTGGTTAATATTTTTCTTAAATTATAGAATGATGAAATAATAATTTATTTTAATATAAATAAATAAAAAATTGGAATTATAGTTTTACACTTAAAAATGATTTATAACTTATAAATACTTAAATCTATATAAATTTATTATAATATGTAATTTTAAACAAAATCTATAATAATTTAAAACTAAATATAATGTTATGATAATAAAAGATAATATAATTTATTATAAATTAAATGAAAAATCATATTCTATATATTTATCTATAATATTAAAGGTAATATATTTATAATAATATATGTTAATTATGAATTATATGATATAAATATATATATCTAATATAAATATTATGGAATATTAACTTTAATAAATTTTATGAAGATAATTATGAAAATATATGTAATAATAAAATAATTAAGTTTTTTTAATATGAATATAAATACTATTCTTATTTTTAAAAAATAAACTATGAAATAAAAATAAAACCGAAATTTTAAAAGAAAAAAAAGAAAAAAAAATGAAATGAGGATAGAAGAATCGAGAAATTAGGGTTAAGGGGAATGTGGATTCAAGGGGTTCATTTTAGGTAGAAATCGAGAACGGTAGAGAATTGACCTGAGAGAAGGGTTCAACTGTGGAACAGGCAAGGCGAGTGCAAAAAAGTGAGATCGAGGAAGGATATTGTGCTCAAGCGTAGATCTATGGTTAGAGTAAGGACTGGCCACTTACAAGGGAGATAGGGCGAGGCAAGAGTGATTCAAATTGAGATCAAAAAACTGAAGGGGTCGGACATCGACTGTGAACCACGAGATTGATTTTCAAATAAGATGAGGTTTCGAGCATAGTCGGCTACCGAAGATGGTTCTTTTTGTAGATTGGAGGTAGGTGTTTGTTGTTTTGTTTTAGGTGTCTGATTTTCCCAGAAATCCATCACTTTCCTATTATTGAATACATGTTCGTCATCAGTATGGATGTCTCTATTTAAAAATTGTAATTCAATGCCTTTATTAAATCAATACTTATTTTTTCAATGATTAAGGTTGTCATTGGTAGTCCCTATTACTGATCTGTTTATTTTTCTCCCTTCAATCATTATCAAGATACACTGCTCTCCATCCTTCTTATTATTTTATATATAATGAATCTGTTGTTTATTCAATTTTTAAAATGATTATGCGGTTGGATATGAGCCTATTTTTATATGCTTAAACAAGCAGGCGAAAAACATCTCTTGATATACATATATGAATATATTTATTTTCATTTATCTATATTAATGGATCTCCTTTAATGAAGTGTCTTTAAATTCTGATCATTTTTTTCTGGTTGCTTCATGTTTAATTTGATGTGTGTGAAATGAATATATATTTATGTTTGAGTAAAGAGTTAGAGAGAGAAGTGGAGTGTAAGAAGAGGGAACAAACCTTTTTTTCTTTTCTCCAAAGTATTTACAGTCTAGAGATAAAAGATAAATGAATTTCTTTAAATAAAATTTGTAATGGAAAAGCTCATTATTTTATAAAATCTCATATTTAAAAATTATGTATGTACATGTTCTATACTTTAGAAACGTTTATTTTCAAAATATAAAGTTTTTTTTATTTTTATTTTAAATATTTAATATAAGAAAATTATATTTTAGTTTTTAAAATATTATATTTCATTATAAATTTTTGTTATTAAAAAAAACTATGACTTTAATTTTTAATGGTATTATTTTCAACATTATAATAAAATTAGAGAATATTATGAGCTATTTTTGCAAGTGGAAGTATTTATTCTTTTCAATGATTTCAAAATTATTTCCTACCATATGTTATCATTTTATGTAAAATTATTATATAGTTAACAATATTTTAGTTAAGTAATTATATTTATAAATTTTATTTTAAGGATATTAGATTATTTTTAAAATATCTATCTTACCACAACTATTTTCTAGAATTAATTTTTAAAACTGGAAAGCAAGTTTGGGTTTTATTTTAAAACCCTTGTTTAATAGGTATTTTATTTTATCAAACCTTTATAATTTTACATGATATTTCTATAAATATTTTAATGATAAAGGTTATCATTTTTGTGTTATTTTTTTCTAAAAAAATTATATTTTACATATGTATATAGGCATGGCCATGATCTATATAAATTCATGAAAAACATTCCATAAAATTGATAAAACGTTTTTTAAGTATATATGTCAATGTATTTAATGATATTGTTTAATTATGAAAGCATTTAGATTAATTTATTTAATATATAATTATCAAATAACTTATGGATGTTATATTTAGAGTAATTTCTAGAATGTTATTAATTATTTATTCTCTTCTAAAATATATATTTCTCCAAAATAAATTATGGAATTTTATGAAAAGTTTCATTTTAAAGGTATAATTATTTTCTTCTTTGAAAGTAATTCAAGTAGTTTTGAAATGGTTTTTAATGGGTTGTGATTGAGAAAGGCATATCTTCAAAAAAAATTCATAAAAACTAAATCCAACACTTAAGTATCAATTGAGTTGAAGAGAGGAATGGAGAGTGAACCCACGACCTCATGGTAGTGATATTGCTTGTGGCCACATGGTTTTCATAGAACATGCCAAATATCAAAATAATCCATAAATAAATAATTACATTTCAAAATGTTTTCAAAGAAGAAATCGAAGTGTTTTCAAATAAGTATTTCTAAAATGAATTTTAAAATAATATGTATTTTGTAAAATATTTGAAAAGTATTATGTATATAAAATATTTATATTTGATATAAATATTTTTAAAGTAGTTTTTAAATTAATATATTTTAAAGTTTATTTCACTTGTTTTAAAACCTATTTTTGGGAAGTTTAACGCTCATCCCGTGTTTTAAAATGTTTTCACTAGTATTTTAGAAATTCTAAGATGGATGACTTCACTTATGGAGTTCACACACATGAAAAGAGTTAGATATTTTTTTTAATTTTTTTTACAACTCTGATAAATTGTAATGTTTTTTCTAATTCTTCATAACCTATAATGGAAAATTTCATGGAATGTAAGATGTATTGTGAATTGTTTCAGTTATCTTTAAAAAAGCATAGTATTTTAAGTACTAAATCTGGAAGCATGGGTTCATGGTCTTTAGAACACCCTTAATATTTATTAATTTCATGTGAGCTACATTGATCATAATAAATCATTTTTTTAAATACCAGAGGAAAATAAAGTATGAGGTTCATATAAAAGCATTGAGTACGTAAGAACATAAAGACTTGACCAAAACATCATTTTTAACCCAAGAAAGGGGAAGGTGGATTTTGTATATAAAAATCCCCAATGAAATAAATTATATTAACACCTAGGTGAATATACATGGATAATGGAATTTTTTTGGTATTGACAATATAATAATTTCTTATGTAAAAGATAGAGATTTGAGAAGTAAATTAGGCAACATGACCGGTATAAATAATGGATTTAGAAAAAGGTAAAATGAGATTGAATAAAGGTATCCAATTGATAAATAATTATTTTTTAGTTAATGGTATAATCTAAATAATGAGAAAAATAAAGTAACATTACCTTTAGAACATGTACACAAAAGAATTACTTGAATGGAAAAGAAGATGATGAAAATTCCCTTATCTTGAAGAGTTCATCCTAAATCTTGAGGATATAACCTTGGGGGATTAAGGACACATTGGGGGGACTATTTTGGAGTAAAAAATGACAAGAACTTCTTAGAGGATAGATTGGGAGTGAAGGGGAAGGGTGAAATTGGTGGATATTTATAGAAAAAGTGGAGGAATTGTTTAATAATTTCCAAATATAGGTCTTGGAAATCTAGGTAGTGGAAATTTAAACACCATTGGATTAATTATGGTTTCTATTCATGGTTTTAAAAATTTAAACAAAATTTTATAATATATTAATCCATTAGAACTGAAAATCATTTTTTAATAATTCTTTGGACAAGGAATGTTTGATTTTCCACTAAAAAATGTTTTTAAAATCAAATTTTCCATTTTAGAATTTAGAAATTAACACATAGGTTTGGAGATTGATTAAAATCTAGTAAAATACCTCATATTAATAAAATAAAAAAAGTTAGGTCATGGAATGTGTTTAATTATTTACTATTATATTATTATATATATATGAAGTCATAAAACATGCCAGAAACCCAATACTATTTTTTAATATTAAGTAAAAAATAAAGCATTTTAGAAAATTATAAAAAATCTCCCCTAACCTAATTTCAATTTGATTATTTCAAATATAATATTTATTTTACCAAATCAGTTTCTTATAAATATAAAAATTTTAACTTTTAAATATAAATTTCCTTATTTATTAATAATAGATGTTTTTAAGACATTTTAAAATTTATGACACTTATAAAAAATTCCTAGGGAATTATTAAATTATTTTATCATTTCTATTTCAACTACAGTTTCTTAAAATAATATTTCATTACAAAAATATTATTCAGAATATATGATTTTATTATTAAAGTGTATATAATTTATAAAAAAAATTACAAAAAAATATTATAAAAAATATTATTTAGAGTATAAAAAATTATGTTTTATTTCCATCCAACAATCAATTTATCAAATTTTATTACTTAAACATATACTTTATTAAACAAAAGTATTCTCAAAATGGGATTACTGAAATAACCATTTTATTTATACAATGAAAATTACACTTTAATTAACTAAGGCTTAGACATGTGACCCCATATTACACCCATGTATACCCTAAGGGTAAGGTGTGTGATTGTGGTTTTTTAATGGGGAGATCATCAAACATTGATTGAGAGGTAATCTCAACTAACATGAACATCTCCCATATGAGACTTCATTAAAGCCTCAATTGTTAAAGATCAACATGGAATTGGTCATGCAGAACCTCAGGGATGCTACATCCATCCCAAATTCTAACAAATGGGATTTAAATGGAATGACTCTACTGGTTGTGGCCATCCTTTCTCAATTCTACATCAATTATCCTTTTTCATTACTACTAATAGATAGTAATTAAAATGGTAAAATTATCACTAATGGGTATAGTTCCTAATGGTTAAATAGACCAATTGTTATATTGGAGAACATTTATATTTGACAAATGGTCATATTACTATTCCAACAGTCACATTTCTCCATATAAATATCTATTAGCACCAAAATATGTGCCATGAGAATTACTAAGGAAGACGTTGTTGGTTTGGATAAAATCTGAGCCAAAACGGACCAAAAACCCTCTTAAGATACTACTTCATGGATCCTAAACTCTTCATGAATGGATGAAGCTTGCGTCCAAGAAGTCTTATTCACAAGGGCATGAAGTCGTGACAATGTTCATTCATGAGTTCGATAGAGCTTTCTCACTACGCGAATGATTGACAGAGTCTTTGCAAGTTTGACAGAGCCACACCCATTCACAAAGACCAAAAATTCTTTGAAAATAGCTACTAATCGTCATAAAACACCTTTCCTATTAATACCTACATCATTCTGATATTTTAAAGATGGTTACCCAACCTTTCATCTTCCGAATTGCTCCCAATTTGCAAACCTATTGAGCATCACAAACCAGAAAAAATGGATCATCCATGGTACCTGGGATTCGTAAAACACCCTTCCATGTGTTCTTAAAAGCCTCAACCCCATGTGGAGATGACTTTCGCAAAGGTCTATTCCCTTCATGAAGTAAGAAGGCCCTCAAAGGCCCTTAAGGCTTCACAAAGCATTCAACCTTCACGAAGAACTCCTCTAATGAACTAGGATTTCATCCTGAGGTAGGGTGACCCTGGTTCGTGAAGCCCACTCCTTCATGAAGCCCCTACCCTTCATGAGGCACCAGAGCTTTATAAAGAACCTATCTTCGAGACCTTAATCTATTTGAAGCCTCTCTTTTAGGCCTATCAATGATGCATCCCTTCTCTTGACACCTCTTCACGATGGTTGAGTTACCATGGCCCCCAAACTAATCTAAGATTGGTTCAACTACACCTCGAGCCCCTATGTGACATGTGACACCAATCCTTATAGTCCACTCCATGTCAAGTGCTACTTGAGACTCCCACCAATGTATTGCTTCTCAGCATAGGTAAGCTATTGACCATTGCTTCTCATCATATGTATGCTAACATGGACATCATGATTGACCACTCCTCCCCGTCATTTTACCCTGGAATTTCTAAATCTATGCCCCGCCTATAGGTGCATGAGTGGTGGCCACATAAGCGTAAGGGGTGAAGAGTGAGTGCCCCACGTATGAGATGCATAATGTAAAACTACCTAGTTCCTACGTCCGCAACACATGAAATTAAACTGTGACATTACCATGTGAAATAACACATGATGCTCCATGTTTGAGTGGCATGGGATGGTCCCCACACCACCTACCCTCACATGGAATGAGATCCTCCTCAGGAAGCATTCATGCATAAGACCTACACCATCTCTTGTTAGTTCTTCATTCACAACATGAGTGTCGGGACTACTGCTTTATCTTGTTTCTCACACTGAGCATGACTGACACGAGATTAGAGGTCAATCACAATCATGACATCCACCCAATCTCCACTTCCATGGGCCACCCCTACGCGTAATCCCCAACCATGAAAACCCTGTGGGCCTCTCCTACAGTTAAGCCCCAACCATACCCTATGGGTAGCATCCAGGCGTAAGCCCCAACCACACGCTTCACTTCAGCGAGCCCCTATTTGGTATAAACCCCAACATTTCCAAACTATGTTGGCATTGATTCCCAAATAATTGGGATACATAGGAAGCTTCTCTGAGGTTCAAACCCAACATCCACATTCACCCTTATTTGCTATGGGCCACACCCCGATATGATCGTGCCCCTCACCTGGGAGACTACATCTCCTTCAAGTCCCTCAGACAAATTCAATGTGTAAGCCTCGCACCAAATCTAACCAAGAGAAATCCTCTTGCAACGGGAAACTTCCCCACGTAATCCCCACACCATCCCCCATCGACTCTCCTTTCGGGACACATGCTTCCTTTTCGCACGGTGTTAAAATGAACTGACCGGCCCTGTCATACGACCTAAACTATGACATCAAACTATCACTACGGAAAAAATGGGTATTTTGCAGCGGACAAGGGTCTCATCCCAAATAGTCCTTCAGGAGGGACTATTTGCGATGGGACCCTCTTCCCATAGCAAATAATTAATTATTTGTGACAGGTAGATGGTACTCGTCGAACGCCAAACCATGGGAAGGGTATTTGCAACAGACATAAAAGCCCGCCGCAAATACCCGACAACGTTTTTTAGTATTTGTGATGGGATCTATCTCTCGTCGCAAATAGTATGTTGACTGGTTGGTATTTGCAACGTGACCCGTCGCAAATACCTTTTTAACCACCACCCCTAATTAATAGGGGGTTAATATTTGCGACCGAAATCCTGTCACAACGAATCTAACCTATATATACCCCTGTTCGTTTTCCCTCTCAGTTGACTCCTTTCTCTACTCCTCTATCACTCTCTACTTACATTTTCTCGCTCAAATTTTTTCTAAGTTAAATTTTTTAAATCGGAGCAATATTCGCGGCTTAAATCTTTCGAAAGATTCTGTTTTATGTTCTTTATCTATTTCTTTTATTTTTTAATTAATTTATTTTATTTGATATTAGTTATAATTATTTTTAATTAGCTGCAATTAAATTAAATTAGAATTAGATCGTTTTATTTTACATTATTTTTTTACAAATACATGTGATTAGTATTAATTAGTATTAATTAATAGTTATATTAATTATTATTAATTAGTAGTCATTAGTATTAATTAGAAAATTTATTAATAATTATTAATAATTAGTCATAATTAGTAATAATTAGTGATAATTAGTAAAAATCAGCATTAATAAGTAGTAAATTGAAATAAATATTTATAAATAACAATAAATAGTAATAATAAGTCATAATTGTTAATAATTAGTGATAATTAGTAACAATTAGTTATAATTAGTAACAATTAGTCATAATTAGTAATAATTGGTCATAATTAGTAATAATTAGTAATAATTAGTAATAATTAGTATTAAATGCAATTAATTAGTAATAATTAGGAATAAGTAGTAATAATTAGGAATAATTAGGAGTAATTAGTAATAATTAGGAATACGTAGTAATAAATAGTAATAATTAGTAATAATGAGAAATAATTAGTAATAATGAGGAATAATTAGTAATAATTAGTAATAAATAGTAATAAATAGTAATAATTTATATTAATTAGAATTAATTTATAATAATTAGGATTGATTGGTAATAATTAGAATTAATTAGTAGTAATTAGTTTTAATTAGTAATAATTATGATTAATTAGTAATAATTAGGATTAATTAGTATTAATTAGGATTAATTATGATTAATTAGTAATAATTAGGAATAAATAGGATTAATTAGTAATATTTAGCAAAAATTAGAAATAAATAGTTATAATTAGCAATAATTTGTAATAATTAGCAATAATTTGTAATAATTAGCAAAAATTTGTAATAATTAGTAATAATTAGCAGTAATTAGTAATAATTTGGAATAATTAGTAATAATTAGGATTAATTAGTAATAATTAGGATTAATTAGAAATAATTACGATTAATTAGTAATAATTAGGGACAATTAGTAATAATCAGGAATAATTAGAAATAATTAAGAATAATTTGGATTAATTGGTAATAATTAGGATTAATTAGTATTAATAAAGAATAACTAGTAATAAATTGTAATAATTAATGATAATTAGTAATAAATAGTAATAAATAGTAATAAATAGTAATAAGTAGTAATAATTAGTAACAATTAGAAATAAATAGTAATAAATAGTAATAATTAGTAATAAATAGTAATAATTAGGATTAATTAGTAATAATTAGGATTAATTAGTAATAATTAAGATTATTTAGTGATAATTAAGATTAATGAGTAATAATTAGTAATAATTATTTATAATTAGGATTAATTAGTAATAATTAGTAATAATTAGTAATAATTAGTAATAATTAGTAATAAATATAAATAAATAGTAATAAATAGTAATAAATATAAATAAATAGTACTAATTAGTAGTAATTAGTACTAATTATTAGTAATTAGTACTAATTAGTAGTAATTAGTAGTAATTAGTAGTAATTAGTAGTAATTAGTAGTAATTAGTAGTAATTAAAAACAATTAGTACTAAATGTTAGCAAAAAGTAATAAATAGCAATAAATAGTGAAAATTAGTAATAATAAGGAATAAATAGTAGTAATTAGGAATTATTAGAAATAATTAGAAATAATTAGAAATAATTAGTAATAATTAGTTTTAATTAGGATTAATTAGGATTAATTAGGATTAATTAAGATTAATTAGTAATAATTAGTAATAATTTGTAATAAATAGTAATAAATAGTAATAAATAGTAATAAATAGTAATAAATAGTAATAAATAGTAATAGTTAGTAATAATTAGTAACAATTAGTAATAAATATTAATAAATAGTAATAATTAGTAATAAATAGTAATAATTATTAATAAATAGTAATAAATAGTAATAAATAGTAATAAATGGTAATAAATAGTAATAAATAGTAATAAATATCAATGATAAATGATAATTACTAATAATTTTCAATAATTAGAAACAATTTTCAAAAATTAGTAATAATTAGCAATTATTAGCAATAATTAACAATTATTAGCAATAAATAGAAATAATTAGCAATAATTAGCAATAAATAGCAATAAATAGCAATAAATATCAATAATTAGCAATAATTAGCCGTATATTGCAATAATTAGCAACAAATAACAATAAATAGAAATAAATTACAATAATTAGAAACAATTAGAAACAATTAGAAATAATTATCAATAAATAGAAATAATTATCAATAATTACCAATAATTCACAATAATTTGCAATAATTCGCAATAATTTGTAATAATTTGAAATAAATTGGATCAATTTCTAGCGGATTAGCGATATTCATTTTTCTCGATGGCTTTTCTCCTTGCAACTTTCACTCACTGTAATCACTCTAAAAAATCTACTCCAACGTATGAATATCCATTTTTGTATTCTTGAGAATTAATATGCATACATCGTAACTGAATTTTTAAACTGATTTTGGTGAGAGAAAGTTGTCAGAAGATGAGCAGTCAGGCAAACAAGGATCTTTTTCCTGATTAATCGTCTTCTTGCAGCTTTTTCCGACTGAAATCACTATGAAAAATCTGCTCTGACGTACGGATATCCATTTTCATATGCACGAGATTAGAGAGAAGCGCGTCAAGACCTCCCTGCTCTCCATTCTTATGTATACAAAAATGAATATTCGTACGTTGGAGCATATTTTTTTAGTGATTTTAGTTAGCGAAAGTTGCAACGAGATGAACTGTCTGACAAAAGATTTTCCTCCAATCCCTTAGAAATTGTGCCACTCATAATTAGTGGTAATTAGTATAAAGTAGCTGTAATTACTAATAATTTGAGGTAATTAGTATAAATTATTATAAATTAGTGTATATTAGTATAAATTTAAAAACACATACTATAAATAACTATAAAATAATATAAATTATTATAAATTTTTAGAAAAGTGAATTTAAATTTATTCTCCTTTTTTGGATAGTGTTTGTCTTATATCAAATTATTCAAAAAAATATTTATTTTATATTTTTTATAGAAATATGGAACAAGGAAGTCAAGAAAAGTCATTATTAGATGATCGTGCTTCGATAAATTAGTGCATAAATCCAAATAGTTTTGGTTTAAATCCTGTACATATTGAGGGTGTTGAGGCTTTCTTATCATTTGCATCATCAAAACCAGAATTTGTTTTAGAAGGGAAAATTAAGCGTCCTTGTAAAAGATGTGCTCTGAGGTCGTTTGACACATTTGACAACGTTGGAGATCATCTATTGTGTTTTGATTTTCAATCAGATTATATTTTTTGGTATCAACGTGGTGAACATAATTTCAGAAAATATACTAATAATTTGGTTCTAGATCCATCATGGTTTAAAAATTTAGTACATGATGTGGCAGGTCCTTATTTTCAATAAACTGAAACTCCATATGATATTGATTTAACTCCTGAGTTGGAACCATCTCAATTTTATGAGTTATTGAGGTTTACTAAAGAATCTGTATATCCTGGATGGAAGATAAGAAAATTTTAAGTGATTGAAAAATTTATGGCTATTCAATCAGATGATGGAATTTCAAATAGCTATTTTGATCGGATATTCTCTTTCGTAAAAACACTATTACCTAAAGGAAATGTGATGCCTAAAAATTTCTATGAGAGCAAGATGCTGGTTCGTAATATGGGTCTTGGTTATCATAAGATTCATGCTTGTTCAAATGATTGCATCTTATATTATGGTGAAAATGAGTCATTGGATAGTTATCCCACATGTGGACAATCGAGGTATAAAGAGGCTCAACTAGGGAAGTCTGGATTGATTCTTGTAAAATAGTTGAGATATTTTCCACTCACACCCAGATTGTAGTGTTTTTTATGTCTCAGAACACAATGGCATTGATTTCATGACATAAAAACAATATTTCAACTGGTAAAATCTTAAATAATTCCTATAAAATTGATTCATGGAAACATTTTGACAAAGTGAATCCTTCTTTTTCTTTAGAATATTGAAACGTGTGATTGGGTATTTCTACTGACAATTTCTGTCCATTTGGTTCTTACAATAGTAAGTATTAATGTTGGTCTCCTTTATAACTCCATACAATTTTTCTCTTTGTATTTTGATGAAGGAACCATATATCTTTTTGACCTTATTAATTCAAGGACATTTAAAAAATAATATTTATATTTATTTTAAGCCATTGATTGATGAGTTAAATTTATTATGGAGTAATGGCGTCAGTACATATAATGTTACTACGAAATAGAATTTTCTACTAGAGTTTGCATTGATGTGGAAAATTAGTGACTTCCCAGCATATGACATGTTATATAGCTGAAGTACACATGTTCCAAAATCATGTCTATATAGTATGAGAGACAACAAAGCATTTGTTCTTATCAATGGAAGAAACCCTTGTTTTTTTGAATATCATCGCATATTCCTTCCAACCGATTATCATTTTTGGAGGAACAAATATCATTTCAAAAAATGTACAATTGAAAGAGATGAACCTCAAAACTAATATCAGGTAAAGAGGTAAAACTAAATTGACTCTTCATTAAATCCCATCACATTTGGAACAAAGATAAACCAACAAAAAATTTATGGCTTTGGGAAAGAACACAATTGGATAAAACGGGGAATTTTTTGGGATCTTCCATATTAGTCTGATTTGTTGGTCCATCACATCTTGGATTTCACACACATTGAGAAGAACTATTTTTGATAATTTATTTCATACATTTTTTGATACACTAGGTAAGAACAAAGATAATGTAAATGGACAATTAGATCTTACCCAAATTTTCAAGCGAACAGAACATAAATTGTTTGAAAATGTCATATCACAGAAGTTAATGAATCTAAAAGAAGATTATACAATGTCCCAAGAAAATAGATTATTATTTTTTCAGTGGATTGTATATTTCATACTTCCATATGGTTATGCTTCCAATTTGGGTAGATGTGTCAGAAATGGTCATATTACTCGATGAAAAAGTCATGACTGTCATGTTATAATGGAAAGACTTATACCACTTAGATTAAGAGGTTTGTTGAATTATATGATTTGGTATGCGATAACAGATATATCATATTTTTTCTAAGACATTTTTGTGGTGAAAACAGACTAAAATGAACTATGCAGACTGTAAGAAGATGTTGTTTTAATTTTATGTAAACTGGAAAATAATATTTTTGCTGGCTCTCTTTGACTCAATGGAACATTTGATACTACATTTTCCACATGAAGAAAAATGTGTAGTTTTGGTACAGTTGTAATGGATGTACCCATTCAAGAGATGCATGTAGAAATTAAAGAAAAAAGTATGTAACAATGCATCAGTTGAAGGCTCAAATACAGAAGCTTATTTGTAATAGGAAATTTCTTTTTTTTACTCTCATTATTTTGAATATGAATATCCCTCAAAACACAACCGCATGGGCCATAATGAGGGAAATATTGATTATGAAATGAGAAATTAATTATCAGTTTTTAATCGGCCCAAACATAGATTTAGTGGAGTTCATGAATGATGGATTTCAGATGATGAACATCACAGAGTTCATACATATGTTATACTCAACTGTAAAGAAATGAAACCATTTGTACTATGAGTGATCCTATCACTTATTTTATAATCTTTGTTACAATAAATCAATCTTATTTTACTTTTAGGTTATATGATAATCATATCAAGAAACATCATCCACAAATTATAGAAGCTTCTCTTGAAAAACATCGACAAAATAATTTTTCCTACTGATTTCAAAAACTAGTCACATAAATTATTTATGGTTTAACATATAAAATCAATTTATTACTTATTATATTGACATTTTTTTTAAAAAATTTCAGGTATCTCAAAATTCAGATAAAATTGATAATCAATTATGTGTCTTGAGTAACCCACCAATCAAAATAGTTAAATCTTATAATGCATATGTCATTAATGTTTTTTTATTTCATACAAGTACACATGGGGAATAAAAAAACGATGAATAGTGGTGTTTTCTTTAGAGGATATCATCATAGAAAAACTGAAGTTTACTATTATGGCATGCTAGAAGAAATTATTGAATCGTGTTATCTAGGAAAGAATTAAATAACAATGTTTAAAACTTAGTGGTTGGATACTGAGAGAGGATTTCATGTCCATCCGACCCATGGAATCGTTGATATTAAATATAAAATTCTTCTTGTAGTAAATGAACCATTTTTATTGTCTCATTAGGTACATCAAATTTATTATGCAAATTAATGTGCTACTTAAAAAGAGTTGGGTGATTGGTGGAGCATAATAAAAATTAAATATCGGGAAGATAGGTTTACTCAAAGTGAATGTGGTTTTAATGAAGTGAAAGGAATTGAAATTTATCAAGAGACTGCTCTAAATCCATCTTTTTCATCAATAGACACAAATATCGATGATGACACACCATAGTTAAGGGTCGATGGTGACAATGTTGTTAATGATGTTACAAATGAATTTGAAATGACATGAGATGATGAAACTGGAACTCATATGGAAATTGATGATTCTAAGGAAGAATATAAAGGCATTGACATCATCATATATGAATATGAGGATGAAGATAAACATTGAAACTATTAAATGATGATTATAATATTATATAATATATATCTATATATATTAGTTGTTTTCAACTATTTTCTAACAACCGTCATTTCATGTTTCAAATGGATGAGGATATGTTTTATTAGTTGTAAGAGGTTGATCTACCTTTGGATGAGCAGGATATTGGATCATCTGACCCTGAGACTACTGTCGGTCTAGGGTGTACTCGGAGAGGGTGTGGTCTTTTGTGATTGATGATTCCTGACCATATCCCCGAGCGAAGTCCATGTCTTGGCTTCGATCCATGCATGTAGAGGTATGCTTACCTATGTATTTTAGTTAGCTTTCATTAATTTATTTATATACTAACATTTTTATTATTTTTTATTTTTTTCACACCTTTTCACATATAGATGTTGGACATGGGATCGCTATATTGTGCAATTATTTTTCTGAATCTCGGGTCATATGGAATGAGATTCCCATTGATGTTCAACACCGCATGTTTGATCATTGGCAGGTACGTAAATAAACTATATTTATTTTGAAATTTATTTAATTAGTAACTTGATATTATAAATTATTTGTAGGGTTTATGGTATCCCATTGATGAGAGCATGTGTGATTCTATTTGGAAGGCATGAGATGATTTTATGTGTGAGTGTTGCCGTTAGTTTATGCATGATTTGATAAGGAAAACAATAAATAAAGCAGGAGTGACAAAGTTTGATGAGTCGTTTCATGCCCACCAACCTGATTACATTTTATCTCATGTTTGGGATGGATTATGTTCACACTATTTGGGTGGACATTTTCATAGGATATCATCAGTAGGTTGACAAAATCAAAGGAGACGGGAGGTAAAACATCAACCCGGTATTCATACATTCAGTATGCACATGGAACATATGGTAAGAACTTTTTTTAAATAATTTATATAACTTTAAATGTAATGTTTTATTTTATATTCAAATAGGCAGTCAAACAACCTGATGTTATGGAGTTTAACGTTTATAGGAGGATGTACAATGATCCAATCACTGGAGAGATTAGAGGTGATCGCCAACATCAGATTATAGTTAGTATAATTTCTTTTTGAGTTTTAAAATTAACTAAAAATAATTTTTTAAATATTTTAATTTTAAATTTCAATTGAAGGAGTCATATGAAGCCACGATGTCTCAGAAATAGACTAAGAGTGAGTCTGAGACCGAAGGGCATACCTTTGCCCACCATTTTGTTGAGACAACATGGATGATGAAGGCCTAATATTCCTTCGAGAAAGACCAAGTTGTTGGTATTATCTCTTGATTGATGATTATGGCACCACCATGATGTCAGCATCTAGCTCGAGAGGAACTCGTGGAGAGTCATCATCATCTGCTTCACAATATAAAGAGCAGAAGCGACCTCATAGTTATCTTATAGAGAGTATGTGTAGGGAGAAGGAGGATATGTGTCAAGGGAAGAAGTAAGAGATGCACCAATAGAGACAACAACAACATGAAGAGATCCGACAGCAGCAGCAGCAGTAGGAGGAGGAGACACGTAGATGGCATCAACAACAACACAAGAAGATGGAGTACATGCAAAGTCTGACTCATGGTTTAGGGATAGAGTTCCCTCCACCAGCTCCTCAAGCTCCTCCAGAGGACCCCCACCTCAGTTATATATTTGTTTTTTATGATAAAAAATTTGAATTCAATTTTTTTGTAATATTAAATATTTACATTTCTATATGGTGTGTTTTTTATATTGTTGTGAATATTTCATTTTTTATTATTTATTTAATTTTTTTATTACTTTATTTTTTTATTCATTATTTTTTATTATATTATTTTTATGATTTGTTATATTTTTACAAATATTGAGGTTTTTATTATTTTACTAATATTAATATTATTATTTCATTAATAATAATAGTATATTATTAGTATTATTTTATTATTATTATTATATTCATATTATTATTTTATATTTTTATATTTTTTTCATTTTATTAATATTATTATTATTATTTCATTAATATTAATAATAATATTATTTATTATTATTATTATATTTATATTATTTATATTATTAATATTAGTATTATTATTATTTTCCAATATTTTTTTTTAATTTTCTAATATTATTTTATTTTTATTAATAATATTATTTTATTCAATTTTATTTTTTTAAGATATTTGTGATGGGACCTTTTGCGATGAGTCCTTTTGCAAAGGCCCGTCACAAATACTATTTTTTAAATAATCTCGGGGAAACTATTTGTGATGGGTCCATGTCCCATCACAAAAAAACTTTCTATGGAAGCCTTTTCTTCAATGGGTCATTTTCAACAGGACCCCATCACAAATGTCCCGTCACAAATATTCCAATTTCCAGTAGTGTATGTGGGATTTGATCCATGTACTCTAAACAAGGTACGTAAAACACCTCTTGAAGTTCAATCCCAACCATGGTAAACTCATGGTGTTCCTTACTAGGGATGCACCATCATGGGTATATCTCAAGGAATGTTCTGATCCCCCCATCTTTGATCAACCTCCACAGGGTGTCCTGATCCACTAGTAAACCATCATGTGTGACATCTCTCTCCTAGTGTTTCCCCTCCTAGAACCACCCTAATGGGGTGTTCCCATCATTTTCATCTCCATAAGATATTTAACTCTTGACATGGTCTATCTAAACCAGACATTTTGATCTATCCCCACAAGATGTAGAACTTGTGATAACCCTAAACTCACACCTTATTCATAATCACATGATGCTTGAGGTGAAATCCATGGAAGATATGTTCCCATGACATCAATTACCTCATGAAAAACATGATATTTCTAAGGTTAAATCCTAGGAATATATACTCCCATGGCATTGCTACCTCATGATCGACACAACATGCCTTGTGTTCTACAACTAGGATGCCTCTATGAGATTCCCTCCCAAGAGAAAGAATACAGGTGACCAATGTTCCTAGTGTCTAGAAATGCCAGTGATGCCCAACATGACAACTCTCATAACTGAAGGTTGCTACCCTGTCAATATGGAAACAATATGTCATTACAGAAGTAGTGTAATTTACCAATGTCTGCAAAGAGATGGAACTAGGAATGAGTTCCATGAACATGAATTAACCTTATAAGGGATACTTAGACCAGAAAACAAGTTTCAAGAAGTAATCCATGGAAGGATGAACTGAAATCCCATCATCCCATTTTGATCACAGATAATACATTGCTATTGAAAGTGATAGAACTTCCTGCCATTAGAAAGTGGGAATGTGGGGTAACAAGCAGCCACATCATGCATCAACCATATTTCAGACATGATGGCATGCCCTGGATAAAGCGTTAGAAATATAAATGAAAAAATGATATGAAACTATTATCCTCGACATGGGTTCTAGTATCATTCAAGACATCAACATATTAGCATGTCACTGGATTCAGACATTCAGCTCTAGGTCCCACCCAGAAAATGAGGGACCCAACATGGAACTCACCAAAAATTGTGGTAGTAAACATTGGGCATTCCTTGGTGTGTGACATTTTCAACACGTATCTCTCTCTCTCTCTCTATCCATACAATATTGGATGATGTTGGGGCATTAGACATCGATTTCCTTACACATATAATGATGGATGAATCCACCTACTTTGCAGTATACCAACCATAAGAAATCTACCACCCAACACTCGAAGGCACTGGGGTAGGAGAAATGTTAATGCTGCACTCCCACACGATAACACCTCTGCCACAACTTCTTTTATGAACTCAGATTCCAGGACCCATTCCCCGTCTCACCCTCAGAGATAATCCAACGGAGGGTGATGTACACCCTCATACATAGGTATGAGTAGGAATGAATCATTCCCACAAGGGACATGGTTCCCCAAAACTGTAACGCCCCGACCCCAGTTACCCATAGCCGGTTCATTATTACATAACATTGGCATGATCACAAAAGATCAAGTCTCAAAAGACTGATTAGTTTAATATCCTTGGAATAACTAGATACATTCATAAATTTTACATTACATCATAAAGTGAAAACTACTACTACAACATCTTGTCTTCATATCCCCTCATACTACCCCTACAGGTCATTCATAAATTACTTCTTCACATCCTGGAAAAAATAAAACATTGAAAGGGGTGAGCTCAGATGCTCAGTAAGGATAACAATATAGCGGAAACTTTCATAAATAAGCATAAACATTTAAGGCAATGTATAACTAAAACAAAAGAATTTTAAACTTGAACTTCAGTATAATATGGAAAAGATAAAATGAAATAATGCCCTTTAATTATTCACATGGATATTCTACTAGTCGAATAATCACATGCAATATCAATAACCAATTTTATGATGATGAAATGCATAATTCCAGACTATCATAACCACATAGCCAACAGCTCGTGCCAAGAATACAAATAAGATTTTGTCAAGCCCTCATGCCAAGACACTAGTTTGTCTCATGAGACCTACCAATTCATCGAGGATCTATAGCAGGCTCCACCTATCACTTATTAAGTCCAATGCATTCCTCATATGAATATGTTTAAACATAACATAAACATTCGTATTAAAACTAGCATACAAAATGTCAATACTTTCTCCATAAACCATGAATGGTATAAAAAAAACACATCCATAGTCAAACATATCACAAAACCTTCAATACAATATGTAAGTTTTGTATCATAATAAATCAAATTCAAATAAGCTTAAAATCCATCAAAGGATGTTGACATAGAAGAAATCAAAACTATTTGAGAGAAATATCTCTCTTTTTTTAAATAATTTAAAAGTCACATAATTATAAAAGAAAAAATTTACTTTGAAAACATTATTATAAGCTTGTAAGGGAAGCTTCAATGATTTTATAATGGCAGAAAATATCCACACCCACCGTATAAGTTAAAAAAGACATTCTTATCTTAATTCTGTCGAAAAGGTTAAAAAGGACCTTATTTGGAAAATGACAGAAAGATTCCTTTATAAACTTCTTATAAAAAGTCAAAAAGGGTATAAATTAATTTATCCAATATTCTTTAAAATAGTAAGAATTATTTGAAATACATTTTTAAGAAACATGGATATGGATGATAAAGAGGTCCCAGTAGATAATTACATATAAACAACCTCAGATAATGAAGAGATGGTGAAATAAACCCTTAACTTGTAATTTTACTTAGTCGATGGTATGTTAACCTCCTGTATAATAGTTAAAACATTTTTATTAAATTATACAAGAACCATATAAATAATTATGATATCATATATGATCTTATAATAATGCTTTGTTAATAATATTTTAGTATTATCGTTGTTTCGGGTGTTAACTTACTTGTTTTCTTTTATATGTTTTGTTACATAAGTCATGTTTGTTATGGATAGGTTATATCTTATTCATATATAGAATGATATAAAGTTCTTAAAAATTACTTTTAATCATCAAATGAGAATTAGTCTTGAGTGGATACGATGGGGAATGAATCTCATCGCGTTCGTGGAGACGGTAGTCCGTCCGTACGTACGAGCGACAATATCATTCTTTTGATATTAAAATAATATATAATTGGATGGTATATCATATATATAGAACCATTATCATGTTATATTTATTATTTAAATGAATTACACATCATTATTATACCCATCCAAATAATAATATATTGAATAACAATTACACCACGACGTGGAGACGGTAAGCCGTACGTACACACGTATGGTGACATGTCATTCAAATGATGGATAGAATAATAAATATGGATGTAACATATTTATAATAACATCACAGTATATAGAATATACTGGAGTTATTATTTTAGAATGGAAATAACAAATAAAGAATAAGTTGAAGAAGAAAGGAACTTGAAAGAGGGTGGTGAAAACATTACCTCTTCTTCAGGTTCTTCCTTTTGATTTGATCAAAAGAGCTCCTTAGGTTGGATTTATGACTAAAGGAAGGCCTCTAGGATTAAGGTAGGATATTTGAGAGGGTATTTGGGGAGATTTTGGTTGAGACCAAAGGATTTGAAGGTGTTAAATTGAGAGAAGGGGGAGTTCCCTTTTATAAGAGGGGTGAGGGGCACCTTTGGAAAAGCTAGAAATATTATTTTATAATAAATTAATATTCGGTTTCTAATGGATCCAAAGTAGATTATTTAAAGTTTAATGTGGTTATAGGTCTAAAAACACTCAACCAATAGGTTTTAGATAGGTTTGGGTCACTTTATTAACCTTATCTTTTAGTTTTAACTCTTAGTTAATTTGTTTGACACTTGCCATGTCTCTTTGTATTTTTATATTATGTAGTCAATAAACTTACTATAAACTTCCAAGAGACCCCCAAGTGGTCCATTAATGATCCACCTATCATTATTTAAGTATCTTGGATGAAACTTTTATTTTTAGGAATAGAATATAAATTAATAATATAATATTTGTTTTAAAAACTCTTTTATGTCAATTTTGACACTATTAGGTATTTGATATTTGTGAAAATCATAAAAGCATGATTACTTCAAAAAACATAATTAAATTAATACTAAAATGTAATATTAACCTATAAAATTAGTTTAATTCATAAAAATTATCAAATTACATTTATTTGGATATTTATAATATCAATTATTTTAATATTTCATTAATTAGGTAATTACTGCATCACCATTGTGTCATAAATAAATTAAATTATTTAATGTCTAAAAATTATAAATAAAATACCATTATGTAGAAAATATTTTTATATTTCTAATGAATATTTATAATCTAATTTATCTTATGTATAACCCTATATTAAAAATGTTTTAGTTATTAAACTTTGTTTTTAACTCTTTTAACTCTTCTTTGAATTAAATAATAATAAATGTCCTAATCTAATCCAAGTGGACCTAAATGATAATATTTTATTCCTAAGGTTTTTTTTGGTCGAGATACATTTTTCCAATAGAATTAGGACATGTGTTAGGGTAATATTAATATCATTTTTACCCTTAATTACCCTATTTACTTTTAACCGTGGTAAATAAAAGTAAAAAGTTACTATTCACCAAAATTTATTTTTATCCTATTAAACCACATTTTACTCCTTGATATTAACCGTGTCTCTCGGATTTTCAAAATTACACTCTTAGAAGCGGTAAAATTAAGTTTTATGTGAATTTGCAAATTCTCTTAGGAGGTGGGTAAAAGACGGTGAAAAGTTCCATAAAATTTTTATATATCTAAAATTATTCTATACTAACTCCAATGAATTAAATTGAACTTATATTGGTATTATATATCTATTTTGACCTTAATTAAATTTAAATAAAATAAATAATTATTCAAATAAAAATTTGGTTTTAAACTATAACTCAGTGTTTTTTCACTATTCGTAAAAATTGAATGTTTTCAGAAAAATACAAAAAAATCACCCTAAGATAATTTCGATATTCCAAATCCAAAAATGAAGTCCATTTTGAAAGATAAAATTTAAAAAGTTCAAAAATTTGGTATTACTATTCATAACGACTAGTTTGATTGGTTGTGGTGTGTGTTAGAACTCGAAGTTGCGTACAACACATGCTACTGTATTATTCAAAGAGAAGCATACCATGGAAGCTTGGGGTGTTACATTCTCCCCTTCTTCAAATGATTCCGTCCTCAAAATTTCTAGAATACTACTGCATGAAAAGACTCGGGTGGTTCTTCATCATATGTTCCTCAGGTTCCCACGTTGCTTCTTCCATCTTATAATTTCTCCACAAAATTTTTACCAGAAGAGTCGTCTGGTTTCTCAGTACTTGTTCTCTCGTATCAAGAATCCTGACGGGATCTTTATAATAAGACAGATCAGGTTCTAGTTATAATTCATCATAGGTGAGTACATGCGTTGGGTCAGACATGTATTTCCTCAACAGTGATACGTGGAACACATCGTGAACTTTGGAGAGACTTGGCAGCATTGCCAAACGGTAAGCTACAGCCCCAATTCATTCTAGAATTTCGAAAGGTCTGATGTACCTGGGACTCAATTTACCCTTCTTATTGAAACGTATAACTCCCTTCCATGGAGATACCTTCAAGAAAACATGATCTCCTACCTGAAATTCCAAATCCTTTCTTCGGTTATAGGCATAGATCTTCTACCTACTTTGAGATGCTTTGATGTGGTTTTGAATTACCTTTACCTTTTCCATTGTTTCCTCCACCAGTTCTGGGCCTACAAGTTTTCTTTCACCAATTTCATCCCAACAGGTTGGTGTGCAACATCTCTTTCCGTATAACGCTTCATATGGTGCCATCTGAATACTCGAATGGAAGCTATTATTATAAGAAAATTCTACCAAAGGTAAATATTGATCCCACATACCCTGAAAGTCAAGTGAGCATGATCTCAACATGTCTTCTATGGTTTGAATAGTCCGTTCTGATTGTCCATCTCTTTGAGGGTGGTAGGCAGTGCTCAAATGAAGTTTAGTATCCAAGTCCTTCTGAAGACTCTTCCATAATCTTGAAGTAAAATGGGGATCACGATCAGAAACAATCAATAGGGGTACTCCATGAAGTCTCACAACTTCATTAATATATAGTCTTACTAGACGTTCCAGTGGAAGATCTTCTCTTATAGCAAGAAAATGTGCTGACTTGGTAAGATGATCAATAATAACCCATATTTCATCGTTCCTTCTAGAAGTCTTTGGTAGCCCCATGACAAAGTCCATCGTAATATTTTCCCATTTCCACTCTGGTATGGGAAGAGGTTTCATGACTCGTCCAAGCTATTGACTTCCAGCTTTCACTTGTTGACAAACCATACATCTTGACACAAAATCAGCAATCTCCCTCTTCATGTTGTCCCACCAAAAGTGTTCTTTCAAATCTCTATACATTTTGGTGCTCCTAGGGTGTATAGAAAAATTGGAACTATGAGCATCATCCAACAATTCCCTTTTTAGATTAGGTATATTTGGAACACAAAGTCTCTTCCCAAATTTCAAAATTCCATATTCATACACAAAGTCACTCAATCTCCCATCATTCACAAATTTAATCTTCTTTTGAAACTCTTCATCATCGGTCTAAGAACTCTTAATCCTTTCTAGTAAAGACGTTTTGGCAACCATTTGAAAAATTATTGATGTTTCACCTTCAATGGTTATTCCCATGTCCATATTCACTAGATCCATGAAAATATGATCCCTTTCAATTATCATCTTATTCAAAACTCCATGATCTTTTTTGCTCAAAGCATATGCCACCTTATTTTCCTTCCCCGAGTGGTAGTATATCATGCAATCATAATCCTTGAGTAGTTCAAGCCATCGCCTTTGCCTCATGTTGAGTTCTTTCTGTGATAAAATATACTTCAAACTCTTGTGATCAGTATAAATATCACATTTTTCACCATAGAGATAATGTCTCCATATCTTCAAAGAAAAGACTACATCAGCTAACTCAATATCATGAGTAGGATAGTTTTGCTCATGAATTTTTAGCTGTCATGATGCATAGGAAATAACCCTGTCATTTTGCATAAGGAAACAACCAAGTCCTTTCTTCGATACATCACTATAAATAACGAATCCATCATTCCCCGATGGTAGAGTCAATATAGGAGCATTGACTAATCTTCTATTCAGTTATTCAAAACATTCTTCACACTCTTTTGTCCAAACAAATTTAACCCCTTTACGTGCGAGCTTTGTTAATGGGTTATCCAACCAGGAAAAATTATGGACGAAACGTCGATAATAACCTACTAAACCAATAAAAATATATACCTCAGTTATACTCATCGGTGCAGGCCATTCTTGGATTACCTTGGTCTTATAAGGATCAATAGAGATTCCATCTTTAGAGACAATATGGCCAAGAAAAGAAATCTCCTGAAGCCAGAATTCACACTTGCTAAACTTCCCATATAATTCATGTCTTCTCAGAGTCTTCAGGATAATGCGCAGGTGATTTTCATGATCTTTGTAACTTTTGGAGTATACCAAGATATCATCAATAAATACCACCACAAATTCATTGAGATATTACTTGAAAACTCTATTCATTAGATTCATGAATACAGAGGGTGCATTAGTCAGTCCAAAAGGCATTACTGTAAACTCGTAATGCCCGTACCTGGTTTGAAACGCTATCTTCGGAATGTCCTCCTTCTTCATACACAACTGATGGTATCCATATCGAAGGTCAATCTTAGAAAATTATTGAGATCCATGTAGTTGGTCAAATAAATCATCAATGCGAGGTAAGTGATACTTGTTCTTTATTGTTATAGCATTGATCTCCCTGTAGTCGATACATAACCTCATAGATCCATCTTTCTTCTTAACAAAAAGGATAGTGGATTCCCATAGAGAAACACTAGGGTGAATTAATCCCTTATTACTCAATTCATCTAGTTGTTTCTTTAGTTCCACTAATTCCACAATGGCCATTCTATAAGGGGTCTTCGATATGGGCCTTGAACCAGGAATTAAATCAACAGAAAACTCAACTTCTCGTTCTGAAGGATGTCCAGGTAAATCTTCTGGAAACACATCTACATATTCTTTCACAATAGGTACATTATCTATTTGAACATTCCTTTCCTCACCCATAGTCATTTCATTCTCTTCCTCCATAATAATTGAATTTAGTTAAGCTATTGGGGGTGGATCTTGGTAAGAATTAGGTGGTGACGATTCTGCTCTAAAGATAAGGTGTTCCTTATCATCATCATCAAAAATCTTAACCTCCTTCTTCTTACAATAAATCTTTGCATCATGGTCCTAAAGCCAATCCATACCGAGGATTATATCAAACTCAATCATAGGTATGACGATGAGATTAGCAGATAAAGAACATTTATGTGCTCTAATGGGGACTGATTCACAAAACTTTGTTGTAATGATACTTCCCTTAGGAGTTTTAACTAACAACTCCCTTGTTAAATCAAATTGGAAATATCTTATTTTCTTATAAAACTGGGAAGATATGAAACAATGCGATGATCCAAAATCAAATAATGCGTTTTCTAAACTTGAGGAAACCATTAAATTACCTGCCACCACGTCTTTCAGAGCTTCTACCTCAGCAGTAGTGATAGCATAAGCTTGGCCTTGATCCCTTGGCCTTTTCTGAGGTAAGTTTTCATGACGCTTAGGACATTCATTTTCATAATGTTCTATCTCCCTGCAATTGTAGCATTGGACATTGGTATCTTCCTTCTTCCCCTTGCAATCACGAGCTTGGTGGCCTTTTTCACCACACTTGTAACAGACTCCCATTCCCTTCAAGCAAGTACTAGGGTGTTTCTTCCCACATTTACTGCAGGATGGATATTCAACTTTTCCCTTCTTTCCCTTATTTCCATTCCCAGATTGATCAACATATCTCTTCTTCTCTTACTTTTCTTTAAAGTCATAAGACTTAGAGAATTCCTTTTCTGTCTTGATAGCACATGAGACAATGTCTTCGTACGACGAGAATGATTGTTAGACTAATGCTCGATGGAGAAATGGTTTTAACCCATGAAAGAAACGATCAATCTTACTTCTTGGGTTACATATATAATCTCCAGCATACCTTGCTAACCTTGTAAAGTTAGCCTCATACTTTGTGACATTCTCATCCTCCTTTTGTCTCAGACTCAGAAATTGCCTTTCCATATCTGCTCGATGGTCACAAGGAAATTATTTTTCTAAAAACAGATCTTTGAACTCCCTCCATTCCATATTTTATACTTCATCATCTTCCTTCATGTTTTGAATCAATGAACACCATTGATCAGCATCTACAGTGAGGAGGTAAACTACCATGATAACTTTTTCCCTTTCACTACTCCCCAAAGCCTGAAATATTTTCTCTAGGGAACTTATCCATTGCTCCGATACCAATGGATTTTTACTCCCATTGAATGTTGGTGGTTTTTGCCTCATGAAGCGATCTAACATTGATCCTCCATGCTGTGGATCGGGGTGCTCCATACGGGTAAGGTTATTATTCATAACCTGTGTGAGTTGTCCCAGTATGGTGATTAGCTGATCAACACCAGTTGCATCACCATCTCCACTATAATTATCTTGAGTAGGAGGGAAATCCCCACATGGAGTGCGTTCATTGATATGATTTCCATTTCTTATACTAGGCGCCATTTCTAAACAATGGCATAAACTAGATCAGTTTATGAATCAAAATACATAATTCCATACTTATAAAACACTTAACATAAATTGAATTATTTATGGATATAATCCATAATTATAAAAAAATGTTTTCTTTGAGGAATTATATACTCATAAACCCTTCATAATGATTTGTAAATAAAATGATAATTATCCTAAGCATATCCCCTGAGAGTGTCGTAACCAAGAGTGCAGTAAGGCCAGTTGTTTTGCACCAGTTCCTGTTCGAGTCTAGATCAAAGCAGTGTTTTTAGGTTTTACCCCTAGGTACATCTGTGCTAGAGCCGCCTCTACCTACTCATATCCAGATAGGGATGTATTTCTTAGAAAACTCACAAAATCTCTACAATACCAAAATTCTAGGAAGTTCTTCTATACTCACCCTCAAAGTATATCTTAGGGCTATGTACTCTAATCAGAGTTTATCTAAATCTAGCTTCGAAGGTTTATACTAAACTTCCTCTGATACCAACTATAACGCCCTAACCCCAATTACCCAGAGTCAGTGCATTATTACATAATATTGGCATTATCACAAAAGATCAAGTCTCAAAAGACCTATTAGTTTAGTAGCCTTGGAATAACTAGAAACATTCATAAAGTTTACATTACATCATAAAGTGAAAACTAATACTACAACATCTTGTCTTCATATCCCCTCATACTATCCCTGCAGGTCATTCATAAATTACTTCTTCATATCCTGGAAAAAATAAAACATTTAAAGGGGTGAGCTCAGATGCTCGATAAGGATAACAATATAGTAGAAACTTTCATAAATAAGCATAAACATTTAAGGAAATATATAACTAAAACAAAAGCCTTTTAAACTTGAACTTCAGCATAATATGGCAAAGATAAAATGAAATAATTCCATTTACTTATTCACATGGATATTCTACTGGTCGAATAATCACATGCAATATCAATAACCACTTTCATAATGATGGAATGCATAATTCCAGACTATCATAACCACATAGCCAAGGCCTCGTGCCAAGACTACAGATAAGATTTTGTCAATTCCTCATGCCAAGACACTATTTTGTCTCATGAGACCTACCGATGCATCGAGGAGCTATAGCGGGCTCCACCCATCACTTATTAAGTCCAATTCATTCCTCATATGAATAGGTTTAAACATAACATAAACATTCGTATTAAAACTAGCATACGAAATGTCAATACTTTCTCCATAAATCATGAATGGTATAAAAATAACACATCCATAGTAAAAAATATCACAAAACCTTCAATACAACATGGAAGTTTTGTATCATAATAAATCAACTTCAAATAAGCTTAAAATCCATCAAAGGATGTTGACATAGATGAAATCAAAACTATTTAAGAGAAATATCTCTTTTTTTTAAATCATTTAAAAGTCACATAATTATAAAAGAAAAAATTTACTTTGAAAAAATTCTTATAATCTTGTAAGGGAAGCTTAAATGATTTTATAATGGCAGAAAATAGCCGCACCTGTCGTATAAGTTAAAAAATATATTCTTACCTTAATTCTGTCGAAAAGGTTAAAAATGACCTTTTTTGGAAATTGACAGAAAGATTCCTTTATAAACTTATTATAAAAAGTCAAAAAGGGTATAAATGAATTTATCCCATAGTATTTAAAATAGTAATAATGATTTGAAATACATTTTTAAGAAACATGGATGTGGATGATAAAGAGGTCCCAGAAGATAATTACGTATAAACAACTTCGGATAATGAAGAGATTGTGAAATAAACCCTTACCTTGTACTTTTACTTAGTCGATGGTATGTTAACCTCCTGTATAATAGTTAAAACATTGTTATTAAATTATACAAGAACCATATACATAATTATGATATCATATACGATCTTCTAATAATGCTTTGTTAATAGTATTTTAGTATTATCGTTGTTTCAGGTGTTAACTTACGCGTTTTTTTATATGTTTTGTTACATAAGTCATGTTTGTTATGGATAGGTTGTATCTTATTCATATCCAGAATGATATAAAGTTCTTAAACATTATTTTTAATCATCAAATGAGAATTAGTCTTGAATGGATACGATAGGGAATGAATCTCATCGCGTTCGTGGAGACGGTAGTCCGTACGTACGCACGAGCGACAATATCATTCTTTTGATATTAAAATAATATATAATTGGATGGTATATCATATATAAAGAATCATTATCATGTTATATTTATTATTTACATGAATTACACATCATTATTATACCCATACAAATAATAATATATTAAATAACAATTACACCATGACGTGGAGACGGTAAGCCATACGTACGCACGTATGGTGACATGTCATTCAAAGGATGGATAGAATACTGAATATGGTTGTAATATATTTATAGTTACATCAAAGTATAAATAAGATACTAGAGTTATTATTTTAGAATGGAAATAACAAAGAAATAAGAAGTTGAAGAAGAAAGGAACTTGAAAGAGGGTGGTGAAAACATTACCTCTTCTTCAGGTTCTTCCTTTTGATTTGATCAAAATGGCTCCTTAGGTTGGCTTTCTTACTAAAGGAAGGCCTCTAGGATGAAGGGAGGATATTTGAGAGGGTATTTGGGCAGAGGTTGGATGAGCCCAAAGTCTTTGAATGTGTGAAATTGAGAGAAGGGGGAGTTCCCTTTTATAAGAGGGGCGAGGGGAACCTTTGGAAAAGCTAAAAATATTATTTTATAATAAATTCATATTTGGTTTATAATGGCTCAAAAGTGTATTATTTAAAGTTTAAGGTGGGTATATGTCGAAAAAACTCAACCAATAGGTTTTATATAGGTTTGGGTCACTTTATTAACCTTATCTTTTAGTTTTAACTCTTAGTTAATTAGTTTGACACTTACCATGTCTCTTTGTATTTTTATATTATATAGTCAATAAAATTACTATAAACTTCCAAGAGACCCACAAGTGGTACATTAATGATACAAATATCATTATTTAAGTCTCTTGGATGAACCTTAGATTTTTAGGAATAGAATATAAATTAATAATATAATATTTGTTTTAAAAACTCTTTTATGTCAATTTTGACACTATTTGGTATTTTATTTTTGTGAAAATCATAACAATATGATTACTTAGAAAAAACATAATTAAATCAAGAATAACATGTCATATTAACCTATAAAATTATTTTAATTCATAAAAATTCTCATATTACATTTATTTGGATATTTATAATATCAATTATTTTAATATTTCATTAATTAGGTAATTACTGCATCACCATTGTGTCATAAATAAATTAAATTATTTAAGGTATAAAAATTATAAATAAAATACCATTATGTAGGAAATAATTTTATCTTTCTAATTAATATTTATAATTTAATTTATCTTATGTATTACCCTATATTAAAAATGTTTTAGTTATTAAACTTTGATTTTAACTCTTTTAACTCTTCTTTGAATTAAATAATAATAAATGTCCTAATCTAATCCAAGTGGACCTAAATGATAATATTTTATTCCTAAGGTTGTTTTCGGTCGAGATAAACTTGTAAAATAGAATTAGGACATGTGTTAGGTTAATATTAATATCATTTTTACCCTTAATTATCCTATTTACTTTTAACCGTGGTAAATAAAAGTAAAAAGTTACTATTCACCAAAAATTATTTTTATCTTATTAAACCAAATTTTACTCCTTGATATTAACCATGTCTCTCGTATTTTTGAAATTACACTCTCAAAAGCGGTAAAATTAAGTTTTACGTGAATTCGCAAATTCTCCTAGGAGGTGGGTAAAAGACGGTGAAAAGTTCCATAAAATTTTTATATATCTAAAATTATTATAAACTAACTTCAATGAATTAAATTGAACTTATATAGGTATTATATATCTATTTTTACCTTAATTAAATTTAAATAAAATAAATTATTATTTAAATAAAAATTCGGTTTTAAACTATAACTCAGTGTTTTTTCACTATTCATCAAAAACTGAATGTTTTCAGAAAAATACCAAAAATTCACCCTAATCTAATTTTGATATTCCGAATCCAAAAATAAAGTCAATTTTGAAAGATAAAATTTAAAAATTTCAAAAAGTGGGTATTACTATTCATAACGTCTAGTTTGATTGGTTGTGGTGTGTGTTAGAACTCGAAGTTGCGTACAACACACGCTACTGTATTATTCAAAGAGAAGCGTACCGTGGAAGCTTGGGGTGTTACAAAAACCTAGTGTCCTCAGTGCCTCATTGTCCTGACCACCCCCAAGGGCCATGCAAGAAAACCACTCCCCATTCAAACAATGAATCATTTTGGGATTCTCTCCCTAGAGAGATCTTATGACTTTCTCCCCTACACTAGGGAGGTGGGGGATTATTGAGTCACCGTAGCCATGAATAATACCTAGGAGACTCTTACACATATACCAATATGACTTGTTAGTGATAGCAATGAATGGTCCTTCTGGCTAAAGAATATGTGTGTTATACACCTTCTCAACTGGCCCTTATTCGGACCACCTAACGTCAACGTCAGGGACAAGTTCTGAAGAATTCCCATCAAGGGGATTCATCTTCCACAGCTCTAGTGAACCCCACCACTACCATCACGTTCTGTCATATCCCTATAATATATGATTAGGAATCCATCTTTTCCCAGTTAGGATCGAGACCTCAGCTGCCTCGTAGGAAATCTGGGATGAATTTTTCCATTGTTTGTTCTAGCAACAGTCATTATGAGATGATGCATGATGATTAGATTTAGTGAAGAGGTCCTAAATATATTATCACCAACCAAAGCGTAGGTCCTCCCCTCTCTCACAATCAACTTGGAGGTCCTCACCATGTTACCACCGATCAAAGCAGAGGTCCTCCTCGCTTCATCGATAATCAGTATGGAGGTTCTCCCTATACTTATGCTTCTCTATACAGTGGTCCACCCCGTTTCACATCCAATTAGTGCGAAGGTCCTTTTCACACTATTCCTAGCTCAAGAAGAGGTCCCCCCACTACAACATTGATCAATGCAGAGGTCCTACCTACTTCATTAGCAACCAATATGGAGGTCCTCCTCATGTTTTCACCATCATCAAATATAGAGTTCCTCCCCATGTCACAACTAACCAGAGTGTAGGACGTCCCCACTCCTTCAACATTCAACATGTAGGTCCTCCCCATGTTTCCACCGTCCAAAGTGGAGGTATGCCCTAATATTTTAGTATCTAGTACGAAGGTATTCTCTATATTACCACTCATCAACATGGAGGTCCTCCTCGTGCCCATTTAAATCAGGGTGAAGGTCCTCCTCACATTTCAACCCACTATTATGGAGGTACCACCTGTTCCATTACTACCAGTCACTATAGAGGTCCTCCTCATATCCCTACCGAACAAAGCAGAGGTCCTCCCCACATTTTCAACAACTAGAGTGGAGGTCCTCCCTAGTACTTCATTGATCAATGTAGAGCCCCTCCGCACTGACAACAACTAATACAGAGACCCTCCCCATATCCCAACTAACCAAAGAAAAGTTACTACCATCATTACCACCCACCAACACAGAGGTTCTCCCCATGTTGAAGAATTAACCTGCCCTGGAGAACCATCCTAGGGCAGAAGGATGAAAAACCGACACCAGAGGAGAAACACCAAGAAACACCATGCCATAATTGATCTCATCCATATCTCATATGCTAAGGGGGGATGTGACTCAGTGATGGAACATTCACCCTAGTTGTCAGCATGAGAGTTTGAGACAGGATCCCGGTAGGTAAATTTCATCATCCTGGAAGGTCAGATCTACCAAATCCGTAGATCCCTCTATAGGTACATAAATGTGGAGGAGTTTTTGGCTCCCTTATAGGGGCTCACGGTGCAACCATATCTATCATAATTAGTCTTCCTATCCACCACTACCCATGTTCATGTAGATATTTTTTGGTCTGTTATGGCTTCTTTAGATAGTGAGCTACCTGAATAGTCACCTAGGAGTTCCCCTACCCTTGGACATGAAGCAGTGGTGAACACCCATTCCTATAAGGATCTTGTGATTTGGTTGATACCTCCCTCAATAGACAACCTAGCATGTAACAAATAGGTAACTCACACAACAACTCCTCTATCTTCTAGCCAGCTTACACACCAATCCACATCAGTGGAACCACCTATTTTTCAGCCAGAATCAATCAATGTTTAGTCTAATCAAGAGAAGGGACCCACCTCTGAGTAAGAAATACTATGTGAGACTCTAGCTACTGATGAGTTGTCGGTGGTATTCTGGCCAAATGAAACTTCTAACTTTGATAACCCAGAGTCCCTCACCAAGGTCTAGGATGTAAGTCTCCACCTAACTATCTGGGAAATTCTTCACTACCTTCATGATTTTTAGTTAGTCTACCTAGAAATTTGGGAGCACTTCGACGAAATTGATTAGCAGTGCTGAATGGTTGAGTTAGCAACACTCCCCATGGCTCAGCATAATGAATCTCTTGGTTACCATCAGATCCTCCAATAGAGATATATCAAGATCCTCATTGTGATCTATAGAATAATGGAAGAGGCATCTTCGCATGTGTTGATCTGGGGCTGGAGATAGTATGCCACTATTCACATCAGCCCTATCCTACCACAATGTAACCTACTCTTTAATATCGAGGATTTCCCTATGGGTATTGTTATGATAATCATGGTCATCCAAAACCTACCATAAAATCAAAAGGACATGGGATCTGATACATAGCATGATGAAGAAAAACTGTGACGCCCCAGGTTTTATGAACTGGTCCAAGTGAACAATGTTATGATTTTTAATGATGTATCTTGTTTTATATGTTGTGTTTTGTGTGCTGATAAAGAATTTGAAACGAAACAAAATAGGGAGAATAATGTAAACTGGTATATATTTAAAAGCTACATTGCAACAAGACCCAACTAATTGAAAATACCATGTACAAGACCTAACATGGTCACATCAAGACTACTAAGAATAACAACTCAAGTAATCAGATAGTTGTCGTCTTCTGGGTCCATCAGTGTGAAAAATATAATAGCCAGAGCCATGACACACATACTCAAAACCAAAGGTATGAGGAGAGACATCCTTCCTAGTTCAAGTGTTTTGATTTTGAGAAACACCCCACACCCCTGTTTTTTTCTTTTATAATGGTCCTTTATGTTATCACCGTTAAATATATATAGCCGTTGGGTTTTCAAAACAACATTTGGGTTTCCATTGATAAAGTTTATCTTTATATGAAAACTTGGTTTTTATTCTATTATAATCTTATGATATTTCAAATATTATAATATGTCTAAAATATTTTCACAAAAGAATCATATTTTTAAAATAAAAAGAGTATTTTTGGAAATAAATCTTTTTTTTTGTTTTTACAAAATCCCGATGGATACCTATATGGTTGAAAACTTAGTATTCTTTTTATGAAAAATATTTTTAAAGGGTATTGGTAATAATTATATCTTTTGATCTCTAAAATTATGTATTTTTTTTGAATTGGGGAAACTAATGGTCTTTAAAAACAAAGAACTTTATGAAATAGATAGTGGTGTATTTTAAAGATCCTAATATTTATAATGGTTTTGTATGTAAAATATGAAAGGTATATCTTTTAAAAGATTTATATCAAGATGTAAAGTATTTTATGTAAGATAGAAAAGGGTTTTAGATTTTAAGTTAAAATAATTTGTTTTTATTGTATATTAACTCAAATTTTACAAATATTTATATTGCACATTATTTTGAACTAAGTACACTTATACTAGTTATTTGGAAATCTAAATAATTTTTTAATAAAAAATTACGTTGGGGCCCAGAAAAGCTGAGGTACCGACCATCGTGGTCCCCAAGCACGTTTACAGAGTGTCAACCAGGCCTGAGGCCTGAGCCGAGCCTAGGTTCATCCAGTCGCACGCGGGCCTGTGTGTAAGGCCCGCGGCGCGCGCTGCGTAGGGTTGGGCCAAGGCCCGCATGGGGCCCGTGTGTAAGACCCATGAGTGTGTGTGTTTGTGTTACTGCCCCGTTTCCAGCATACTTTGAGTTTTAAACCTCGCCTCAACCGCGTTTCGTTTCGATGTGGGACACGCTCCGCGCGATCAGGACCGTCCGATCGACTTTTGCATCGATCTCGTCCGTCCAACCCGTTTTAACCGCGTGATCTCCCCGCGTGTCTCCGTAACCGTCCGATCCCTGCCGAGATTTAATCGCAGCCCTCGATCTCTTTAAATCGACCAACTCAATTCCCATGCTCCTCCAACAGTGCGATGTCTCTCTTTTTTTGATCCAGGCCGTCCATTTCTTACCGCGTCGACCTCCCCGTCATCTTTTTCCTCGCATTGGGGTCTCGCACCAGTAGGCCTGCATCAAGGACGCCTCAACCTTCTCCATCGCACTGCTCCTCTTGACCCCCGAACACCCCCTCATAGCTCACTATATTCCCATCTTCCCCACGATGGCCTACTCTTGGGCCGAGTCACCGAAGTGCACCGAGGCCTATATAAACCCTCCCACCTCATGAAATCGGGATGGTTCCTCCTTCACCTTCTCGCCCTCGGCCTCCTAGCAATCCAGTGAGCATACCCCTATTCCAAGCTTCCTCCTCAAGCAAGGTAAGGGTGTTTCACGTTTTTTTGGAGAAACCTATATTATTATATGCTCGGTATATACTATTTATATATATATATGTATATAACACAAAATTTCAGTTTGTAATGCTATCAAGGGAAGTTGCAATCGCGTTACAAGAGAGATATATATATATAATAATCCTTTTAATGTTTTAACGATTCAGTTTTACAAAAGAAAAGAAAACCCCTAAAACTTATATCTACGTATATTTTGTAAATACAGTTTTGTATATATAAGTATAAATATTTATAACTCAAACCCAATCGGTTTATGGTATCCATGATTATTTCGGTAGGTTATACTATCTAATATGTGTTTATAGAGGTTATATTTTAATCTACTCTTAACATATATTAGTTATTTAAACCTTATATATGTAAATAACTAAGTATGTATACATGGACATGTTTTTTTTAAACAAGACCATTATGATTTTGGGGAATAAATACCTATCCTTAAATGACATTGTGGATACAAACTAGGCCATTAGCCTAGGTGCAATAATGTTGTTGTTTAAAACCAAAGTTGTTACATATTTATGTATTTATAGTTTCACAAGGATTAAACCCTCATAAAGTTTTGATTTTTGACTAAATAAAACTTATGTAATTTTAGTTTTTTCAGAAATCAAGAAAATTTTAATGGTTTTGTTGTTTTAGTGTAAAAACCCATATATACATTCTTGGTGTATATATGGTGATGTGTAAACGTATTTATAAGTATAATTTCCAAAACACCACATGTGTGATTTTAATAATTTTGGGTGTTTACTAAACCAACATGTATTTTGTATTTATGTACACACAAATGAGCGTGTGTTATTAAAGGAGTTTTTTGGACATTTCCCAGGACGTATTTTTATGATAAAGTGTATATTTTGGATTAATTAAAATGTATTAAAGGATTTTGTATTTATGGGATCAGGTCGTCATAATGTGTTCATTTATTGACTTATTACACCATGATTCTACATTGGTGAATGTTACTAATTAATCAAGTTATAGCTAAATTCTTTTTCAAGGGCCTACTTATCACCTTAACTAGTGTTAAGTGTCTTCTCTAAACATTCCATTTCCAAGGAATAGTAATTTTAAAGATTCATCACTTATTATATCATCTTGTTCTTTTATTATTGCTTTAGTAATTAGCTCATGTGAAAAGAATGTTTTTCTAAACTATGTGTTCCTTTGATTAGTTATTAACATATTTTTCCATATAAACTGTCATATCATGTATTAGAAAGATGTGTGGTGGCTCATTAATTGTTTTTTTTGTTATTATGTATATAATGAATACAGATGGCATATCACTAAATGAACTAAGAAATTAGATTACCCAAAGTGGTATGGGACACCTTGGGTAATATGAAAATGAATGAGTTATTCAAGGTGGTATGAGACATCTTGAATATAAAAACTATTTAAGTATGAACGATGTGGCTCACATGATAATAAAGACAAATTTAAGGGTGCACCCTGATAGCGCCCCATTGCATTGGGTAATGATGTAACCACTAGATATTAAAATTTTAAGGGTGCGCCCTGATAGCGCCCCATTGCATTGGGTAATGATGTAACCACTAGAGATTACAATTTTAACGATACCTTGGGGTTTACATTGGTAATGTTTTTAATGACACCTTGGGGATGGACCTTGGTGAAACGGAAATGATTTTCTATGTTAAAAGGTGTAGCCACATGTTCAAGTTATGTAACAAGTTCTTTTCAAGACAATATACCTATTCTTTCACGACCATTTCCCTTATGCTCTCATAAAGTTCATATTTCACTGGTATAAGTTAGAGTATGGTCTGTGTGAAATAGTAATCAGCATATGAAAATTTAAGTTATTTCCTCTATGCGTAACTCTGATTATGCATTATTCTTAACTATTTAATTTTATGCTTAAGTAAATCACATGGCGTAGTTGTTTATGATAACCACTATTAATCCTTTGAGAAATGACATAATTATTCCATATATTTCCTAAAACTATTGATTGAGCATTTTGATGTTATGTGTTATAGTTTTCCTTAAGAGAATGATTTTAAACAAATGATTTCAAAATGTTACACTACTTTTTTTTAAAAAACCCCTTACTGAGTATGTCGATGCTCACCCTATGTTTTGATTTAAAATTTTCCGGTATCAGTTTTTAAAAGATGAATTATTTCAGAAGTTGACGGTTTCCCAGAACCCGAACCGCACACGATCCTCTGTATGGGGCATGATGTGTAGTTTACCTGTGCATGTTTTATTTTAAAGCAACACATCATGTTCAGAAGGCATCGACTCCTGGGTTTCTGGGGTCGGGGTCTCTACAGTTGGTATCAGAGGTTCGGTTTGGATAACTCTGGAAAACTAGAAACTGAAACAAAATATATATATATACATATATATATACTCTAGTTTTACTAAAAAAATGGGTTCTCTTAAATTTCAGATGAAAAACAAAGGCACAAATCTCTTATCTCTCCCCACTGAGGCCCTAGAGACCATTGTGTCTTTAGCTAGACGAGCAAATTTTCTAAACTATGACTGTATCCGAATGACATGCAAACACTTATACGACATATCCAACTCACCTCGAGTGTTTAGCCTACACCGGGGGTTGGGATTGGATTACCTCTTTATGATGATGACCCAATTTCTCTCCTATGCACATCGGGGAAGGTAGCATGAGGGAATTTTCCAAGTGTTCATGGCGGGTGAAGAATTTGGCACTATGATTGATAACCCTTTCCAAGAAGATGCTACTGACGGAGACCTCCAAGCAGCCTACCTTTTTTAGATTTTAAACTACAGCTTCTGGGGTCAGTTGTTGGACTTCGGAAGGTTAGAAGATGAGTCCACCCGACTATCTTGCAGACAACAAGTGTATGTGGATGTCTCCCAACTTCATACCCCTCATGCTAAACTCATGAGACGTCATAGGTGCCCCCATGAGTTTTTCCCTGAATGCTCAGCCTGTGTTTGGTTCGAGGAGTTATGGATTTTTTCTTCTCTATGCGGAGTTCGTTTAGTCAGTGGTTAAGGGAAACTCAAGTGCTAATGTTTAATAATAAACTTAGGTTTATTGAAATGTTGTCTTTCCCCTTCCGTGTATTTAATTTGTATTTATCCTTCAATGGTTTTCAAGTGATTTAATTCCCGTCTTAAACTTTCAGATGGAAGGACAAATCCACGTGTTATCTCTTCCCACTGAGATCCTGGAAATCATTGTAATCAAAATGTGTGAGGATGAGTATGACCCCTTCGCAAATTTGGGAAAAATGTGAAAGCAATGGTTTGAGGTGACAAACAGTCCGAAGATTCTCCACACCTGCCAGGGGAATGCCTCCATATATTACTGCATTGGCTCTGCATAGCTGGCCGGGCGTGAACGACGAGGAAGTTACCACGAAGGGCTCTTTTTGTGTTTCACCCTAGGCCGGAACTACACGACCAGAGTGAAATTTTAGGAGGCTACGTTAGAGGGAAATCTTTATGCGACTTATATGTTCTAACTCCTCAGCTTTAGCCTGTTTGACCACATCTATAGATTGAATGTTCTCAACCGAGACATAATTCGGCGAGTTCTTCATACATTGGTCTAAAAGGAAATTTCAGAACTTTGTACTGTTCGAGATTCCCTCTGGAAGCCTGAAGGTCTGGAACATGAGTTCAACCCCTCCTATCCTAGGTGTATCTGGGTTAGGGAACTGGAATATTTGAGCATCGCTATGGGATCCCGCTAAATGCACCTGTTGACCCTATACATTGGTGGAGATGGTAAGAACATCACAGAACCTTTGTAGTTTTGTGAAATAAATTGTGAGGATGCAATTTTCTAAAGGGGGGGATAATGTGACGCCCCATGTTTTATAAACTGGTCCAAGTGAACAATGTTATTCTTTTTAATGATGTCTCTTGTTTTATATGTTGTGTTTTGTGTGCTGATAAATAATTTTAAACGAAATAAAACCGGGAGAATAAGGTAAACTGGTATATATTTAAAAGTAACATTGCAAAAAGACCCAACTAATTAAAAATACCATGCACAAGACCTAACTTGTTCACAACATGAATACTAAGAATCACAACTCGAGTAATCGAATAGTTGTTGTCTTCTATGTCCATCAGTGTGAAAAATATAACAGCCAGATCCATGACACACATACTCAGCACCAAAGGTATGAGGAGATCCATCCTTCTTGGTACAAGTGTTTTGATTTTGAGAAACACCCCACACCCCTATTTTTTTCTTTTATAACGGTCCTTTAAGTTATGACCGTTAAATATATATAGCTGTTGGGTTTTCAAAACAACCTTTAGGTTTCCGTTGATAAAGTTTATCTTTATATGAAATCTTGGTTTTTATGCTCTTATAATTTTATGATATTTCAAATATTATAATATGACTAAAATATTTTCACAAAAGAATCATATTTTTAAAATAAAAAGAGTATTTTTGGAAATAAATCTTTTTTTTTGTTTTTAAAAAATTCTGATGGATACCAATATGGTTGAAAAATTAGTATTATTTTTATGAAAAATATGTTTAAAGGGTATTGGTAATAATTATATCTTTTCATCTCTAAAATTATGTATTTTTTTGAATTGGGGAAACTAATGGTCTTTAAAAAAAACTTTATGAAACAGATAGTGGTGTATTTTAAAGATCCTAAAATTTATAATGGTTTTGTATGTAAAATATGAAAGGTATATCTTTTAAAATATTTATATCAAGATGTAAAGTATTTTATGTAATCTAGAAAAGGGTGTTAGATTTTAAGTTAAAACTATTTGTTTTTATTGTATATTAACTCAAATTTTACAAATATTTATATTGCACATTATTTTGAACTAAGTAAACTTATACTAGTTATTTGGAAATATAAATAATTTTTTAATAAAAAACTATGTTGGGGCTCGGCCAAGCCGAGGTACCGACCATCGGGGTCCCCAAGCACGTTTAGAGAGTATCAACCAGGCCCGAGGCTCGATCCAAGCATAGGTTCATCCAGTGGAACGTGAGCCCATGTGTAAGGACCGCGGTGCACACTGCGTAGGGTTGGGCCAAGGCCTGCATGGGGCCCGTGTGTAAGACCCCTGTGTGTGTGCGTTTGTGTTATTGCCCTGTTGCCAGTGCACTTTGAGTTTTAAACCTCACCTCAACCGCGTTTCGTTTCGACGTGGGATGCACTCCACGCGATCAAGACTGTCTGATTGACTTCTGCATCGATCTCCTCCGTCCAACCCGTTTTAACCGGCGATATCCCCGTGTGTCTCTGTAACCGTCCGATCCCTGCCAAGATTTAATCGCAGCCCTCGATCTCTTTAAATCGATCAACTCAATTCCCGCTCTCCTCCAACCGTGCTATCTCTCTTTTTTTTGATCCAGGCCGTGCATTTCTTACCGCGTCGACCTCCCCGTCATCTTCTTCCTCACATCGGGGTCCCACACTAGTAGGCCTGCATCAAGGACGCCTCGGCCTTCTCCATCGCACTGCTCCTCTTGACCCCCAAACACCCCCTCCTAGCTCACTGTATTCCCGTCTTCCCCATGATGGCCTATTATTGGGTCGAGTCACCGAAGTGCACTAAGGCCTATATAAACCCTCCCAACTCATGAAATTAGGACGGTTCCTCCTTCACTTTCTCGCCCTTGGCCTCCCAGCAATCAAACGAGCATACCCCTGTTCCAAGATTCCTCCTCAAGCAAGGTAAGGGTGTTTTCATGTTTTGTTTGGAGAAACCTATATTATTATATGCTCGGTATATACTGTTTATATATATATATATGTATATAACACAAACTTTCAGTTTGTAATGCTATCAAGGGCAGTTTCCATCGCGTTACAAAAGAGATATATATATAAGAATCCTTTTAATGTTTTAACAATTCAGTTTTACAAAAGAAAAGAAAACCCCTAAAACTTATATCTACGCATATTTCGTATATACAGTTTTGTATATATAAGTATAAATATTCATAACTCAAACCCAATCGGTTTATGGTATCCATGATTATTTCGGTAGGTTATACTAGCTAATATGTGTTTATAGAGGTTATATTTTAACAGACTCTTAACATATATTAATTATTCAAACCTTATATATGTAAATAACTAAGTATGTATACATGTACATGTTTTTTTAAACAAGACCGTTATGATTTTGGGGAATTAATACCTATCCTTAAATGATGTTTTGGATGCAAACTAGGCCATTAGCTTAGGTGCAATAATGTTGTTGTTTAAAACCAAATTTGTTACATATTTATGTATTTATAGTTTCACGAGGATTAAACCCTCATAAAGTTTTGATTTTTGACTAAATAAAACTTATGTAATTTGAGTTTTTCAAAACTCAAGAAAATTTTAATGGTTTTGTTGTTTTAGTGTAAAAACCCATATATAAATTCTTGGTGTATATATGGTGATGTGTAAACGTATTTATAAGTATAATTTCCAAAACACCACATGTGTGATTTTAATAATTTTGGGTGTTTACTAAACCAACATGTATTTTGTATTTATGTACACACAAATGAGTGTGTGTTATTAAAGGAGTTTGTTGGACATTGCCCACAACACATTTTTATGATAAAGTGTATATTTTGGCTTGCTTAAAATGTTTTAAAGGATTTAGGATTTATGGGACCAGGTCTTCATAATGTGTTCATTTATTGGCTTATTACACCATGATTCTACATTGGTGAATGTTACTAATTAATCAAGTTATGGATAAATTATTTTTCAAGGGTCTTCTTATCACCTTAACTGGTGGCAAGTGTCTTCTCTAAACATTCCATTTCCAAGGAATAGTAATTTTAAAGATTCATCACTTATTATATCATCTTGTTCTTTTATTATTGCTCTAGTAATTAGCTCATGTGAAAAGAATGTTTTTCTAAACTATGTGTGCCTTTGATTAGTTATTAACATATTTTTCCATATAAACTGTCATATCATGTATTAGAAAGATTTGTGGTGGCTCATTAATTGTTTTTTTGTTATTATGTATATAATGCATACGAATGACATATCACTAAATGAACTAAGAAATTAGATTACCCAATGTGGTATGGGACACCTTGGGTAATATGAAAATGAATGAGTTATTCAAGGTGGTATGAGACATCTTGAATATAAAAACTATTTAAGTATGAATGATGTGGCTCACATGATAATAAAGACAAATTTAAGGGTGCGCCTTGATAGCGCCCAATTGCATTGGGTAATGATGTAACTACTAGAGATTGCAATTTTAAGGGTGCGCCCTGATAGCACCCCATTGCATTGGGTAATGATGTAACTACTAGAGATTACAATTTTAACGATACCTTGGGGTTTACCTTGGTAATGTTTTTAATGAAACCTTGGGGATGGAACTTGGTGAAACGAAAATGATTGTCTAAGTTAAAAGGTGTAACCACATGTTCAAGTTATGTAACAAGTTCTTTTCAAGACAATATACCTATTCTTTCACGACCATTGCCCTTATGCTCTCATAAAGTTCATATTTCACTGGTATAAGTTGGAGCATGGTTTGTGTGAAATAGTAATCAACATATGAAAATTTAATTTATTTCCTCTATGCGCAACTCTGATTATGCATTATTCTTAACTATTTAATTTTATTCTTAAGTAAATCACATGGCGTAGTTGTTTATGATAACCACTATTACTCCTTTGAGAAATGACATAATTATTCCATATATTTCCTAAAACTATTGATTGAGCATTTTGATGTTATGTGTTACTGTTTTCCTTAAGAGAATGATTTTAAACGAATGATTTCAAAATGTTACACTGCTTTTTTTTTATAATAAAAACCTTTTACTGAGTATGTCAATGATCACCCTATGTTTTGATTTAAAATTTTCAGGTATCGGCTTTTAAAAGATGAATTATTTCAGAAGTTGACGGTTTCCCAGAACCCGAACCACACACGATCCTCTGTATGGGGAATGATGTGTAGTTTACTAGTGCATGTTTTATTTTAAAGCAACACATCATGTTCAGAAGGCCCCGAATCCTGGGTTTCTGGGGTTGGGGTCTCTACAAAAACCACCCCTAGGGAAATGTGGTACTAGACAGACCCTCACATGGGTGTCCGTACTCACATACAAAGGCATGCAATTGTCCTCGGAGATCCCTCTACATCGATGCCCACTGATCAAATCATAAAAAGGGTAAGGAAAAGTTATATCCATCTAATCCATCAAAGTATGTGTTGAAAATAGAGGCAGATCCCACTGTATATTTCTTATTCTAGGAGCTTACAGAACATAAGAATATCCTCTCTTATTTCATGTCTGGTTGGCACTCGGATTATGACACCACCTGATGAAATCACATTTCTCCCCCAGTGGGGTAGCAGAAAGTTATAATTTTTGGATTTCCCTAGTCAAGCTTGATAATCCGGTGTATTTAGATAGAGTAGAAGAAGTAGTTCATGAAAAGAGACCAATATATGAGTCAATGAATTTGCCCGAGCAACATGATCATCTTCATTGAGACCTAGAAATAGCTACTCCATGAGCCTATGATCCTTTTTTATGAGTCGATGATCCTATAAATGTATTGGAGGTTAGTAATCCTTGTCAAATAAGAGAACCCCGCTAAGTGTATTTGATATATTCTATCATTGTTTTCCTTGAATCCATGGAAACATAAATGGAAAAGATCCCACCTCTCCTTGAGAAGTACCCAGCATGGGCAGACAACATACGAGCACCCCAGATTTTGGAAACCCTATATTTTACCCATTCAATGGGATGGTTAAACCTCTACAACATTTGAAAATTTTTATCTCATTTTGTGGGCCCATATTGGGAAACCTAGAGCCAAAGGAGGCCTCCAAGATTTGATGTTTCATCTAGACATTGGAAGGACCTATATTCATATAGTATAGCCAGTTGTGTATTGGGTCCATCAATGGTTGGAAAGACCTATATAGATATCCCATCTAGTAGTTAATCTCCACCATGCATAAAAAACATTTTTAACCTCTTCATGTGTAAGAAACTATCTAATGAGAGAGTCATATATTTCATTGCTTAGTGGAAAGGCCTCACATACTCACTCAACATGTTGCTGGATTAATGGTAGTTTTATACAATGTATGTGTGGAACATTAAGATAAACATGGTCCCTAACCTCATCACTCAAAAAATATGTGTTAGGTTCTGGTATTTTTTTTGACAAGGCCCATTTATTGAAGGAATCCTTTCAATAATCCAAGTTGTTACAACCATTTCCTCTTCCAAATCCTACAATAAGAGCCTTAAAAACTGAGACTACTACCACTATGTAGGTAGAGTCCCCTGAGCCATTTATTTTTTTGTACCTTTTTCTAACTGAGCCTCATTGAGTGTAACAGCCTAATCAAGTTCAAACTTGCTAAATGCAGAATCGGCATGCACCACCCCCCATACATAGCTACCCAGACAAGAGGATGTGGCTTCGACCCCTCATTAGGCTTCATCCCCTCATCAGGACCAGGCTCTCAGATCTACCTTCCCATATAGGGGGAACTGAACCTATTATATTAAGGACATATAGGTTCTCAGTTATTTCCTTAGTTCCCTAGAATATGGGATTCTGAAGCTTCTAGAGTGCAAGAATCCCCATGAAACAGAGCATATTGATCACCCCAACCACTTCCCTTACCATATTATATTTTGACATACCATTAAAAAATGAAATGTGTTCATGGATTGGATCTAGTAAAATGTATATAGTGGTCTAGTCAAGTTGAACAGTATTATGGAATAGGTGGCACACATCTCCATTGATCTTGACATTGATAGCGAATGGCATAAATATTCCAATCATGGGAACTATAAATATAATGATTTTTTGCTCATACAATAGTTTCTCACACCCAAGGTTTCATAATTTCCCTCTTAGGTAGGGAAAAAACTTCTGTGGTCACTTCGCCTTCTATGGCCATTGCCTTTGATCCTACGTCATAGCCTCGAAAATCTCAAAAGAGTAGTTGTCAATGACCCAAGGAAAACAAGAGTCCCTCACAGATGCCAAATCCATTTCACACCCTCAGTGATTTCGTGCCTCCAGAGTTGGGAATCACCCCTAGGGTCATCCATACATTGGAATACCCCTTTGAAGATGATTTGGAGTATGTATTTGTGAATGATGTTGATTTCATAGATCAATTCACACTCCCAGATGATGAGGAATACCCTGAAAATCCTATGGATTCCTCTATCCTATGCCATCACAATAATGGACGAAGATGTGAAAACTGCTAAAAAATCCAGGCCAGTGCCTCAAACTAAGATGTTCACACTACTGATACTAGACAATAGTTTTTTTGGAGAGCTCAGTATGCACTGTCCTACCATCCTACTACATTAGATATGCCACCACATTTAACCATGATAAATTACTAGGAAGATTAGTTGTGACCGCATCGTGGACAAATGCATCCATCTAACCAACCAACAATCACCCAATAATGGTTCTAGGTGAGTTATATTATGAGCATAAGGATATTTCCATCACCAGCCAGAACCCAATGGTACATCCAGTACTTTACCATCATATCTCTTTCCAAATAGAATCTTCCTATAGGAAGAAACATGCATCTAGCATGGAATTAAGATGTGATAAAAGAATATATATAGAATAAATTCAATTATCTTGATCCTAGAGGTCCTATGATTGTCTAAGGAAATGCATGAGGCCCTCACATAATCCCTAAATATCCCCTCTATTTTGAGACAGAGGTAGTTTCTATAGAGACCTACTATGAAGAGGAGGCCAAGAAATGGGAATGTCAAGCCATCATTTCATTCTTCGAAGAGGATAAGGTCACCCTCATGTAGGTGTATATTCATCTGCTATACATCACATGATAGTTCAATGGAATATAAATTCATTGCTACCTAATCAAAATAGGTTTGAGGATTAATCTCATCCTAACCCGCATTCTCCACAAGATGGGAGTGATTGAAGAATATTTGAGTCCCTATGACATGAAGATTCAGAGCTATGATAGAACTGAGCAGAGGCTGTGTGGAAGGATATGGTTTAAGACCCAGTTAAGATGATTTATAGTAAGCATTGAATTCATGGTTGTCTTACAATATACTACCTACAATGTGCTACTGGGTATTCCCTAGTTTCATCTTCACATGGAAGTAACCTCCTCGTATCAAGATTCCCTCAAGTACTCCCTCAATGGTTGAGTATGAGTAATCCATGGTGATGTGTCTCCCTTTGAATATTTTGAAGATTTTTACCAGGATTCCAACTATTACAAGATGGAGGGGAATCAAGATAAATCAAATGAGGTTGAGCACACAACTGTTACAACTAGTCCATGGTTAGAGTTGGATGTTGCTTTCGTTCTCTCGATCCACCAATTAGAGTCCATGATACCATACTTGGGGAGTTTCTTTGTCATCTTTGAGAGAAAAGGGAGTCACATACCTAAATCGTAGTAATTCCATAATATTACATTGTACCCCTACATATTCTAGGATTAGGTGATACTAGAATCCCCTACCCATGTTATGTATTAAGAGGTTCTCCCTATGGACACCATTTTGAGACATTCTCATATGTTCCTTAGGGTGGGGTTGAATATCCAAAAACCAACCCACCACCATTGATTTGATATAAATCATGGACCTTGTGGTCTAAGTCTTGATTATATTGGAACCAAAACCTATATCCCCATGGTTTCAACAGACTAGGGATCCCTCGGTAAGGATTCTTTATCCTCCCAGGTGGGAAAAAATGCTCCCCAAAACTAGTTAGATTGAATGAAACTCCTTATACTGATTATCCTCCCTCATACAATGAAGATGATTTGGAAGATAATCCTCCAAAATTCGAAGACGATGTCTCTACCACCATCGATGAGTTGATTCAGGTGAACCTTAGTACATAGGTAGATCTAAGGCTAACACTAATCAATACAACTACTCCTCAATAGGATCAACAATAGTATATAGATTTCATGAAACATCACTGAGATGTTTTCTCTTGTACCTATTATGAGATGCTAGGAATAGACACTTAGGTCACTTTACATCATCTTGGTCTCCTAGAAAGTCACCATATATTCAATCATCCTCAAAGGAAAATGCACCCTTCCCATGGTGCCAAGGTCGAGGATGAAGTTGATAAGATTACCAAGAAAAACTTCAATAGAGAAGTTTATTACCCCATGTCTCTAGATAAAATCATTCCCACCAGAAAAAAGAATATACATATTAGATTCTACATTAACTTATGGGATCTCAACTATCATTTTACAAAGGATGATTTTCCCATTCTAGTGATAGAGCTATTGATTGATGCCAAATTTGGGTTCCAGAATCTATCCTTCATGGATGGATACTCTAGATACAATCAGATCTAGATGTACCTTGAGGATGAGGAATCTATTAACTTTAGGGAAATATAAGGGTCCTTTTTCTATGATGTAATTAATTAAGGGATGAACAATGAAAGAGCCACTTATAAGAAGTCCATGCATCACATCTTCAAACCAATCCTCAATAAGTTAGTGGAATTATACATGGATGATTTAGTGGTAAAATCCTACCAGTGTTAGGACCATATTAGATATCTTGAAAAAGTTTTTAGCTCCCTTTGGTCTTAGTATTTGATGTTGAACCCCTTTAAGTTCACATTCAGAGTTTCATTTGGAGAGTTCCTCAACTTTATCGTCTAATAAAGCGGCATCAAGATCGACCAAGAGAAGATCATGGCCATCCACCAGATGCCTCCTCTAAGAAACCTATGGGTGATCCTTGGCCTTGAAGTCCACCTAGCCTATATACACTGATTCATCACAAATCTAAATGGAAAGTGTAATCCCTTTTCTAGGATCATGAAGAAAGGTACCATCTACCAGTGGGACGAGGAGTGATATACCACCTTTGAGGAAATAGATCAGTATATTCTAAATCCTCTAGTTATAATTCCACCTACCTTTGGGAATACTTTTGTCCTCTATGTGACCACCATCGAATGGTTCCTTAGCATCCTTATCGCCTAGAAGAACAATGAGTGCAAGGAGAACAATTTATATTATCTGAGTCACATGCTCCTTGACATAGAGACCAGATATTGTCCTATCAAGGAGAGAAATATTGTGTTGGTTTTATAGGTGTAGATGTTGCTATATTATCTACAGAATCATTATATAGATCTGGTGTCCCATGTGGACCCATTATATATATCCTAAATCATCTTGTGTTGATGAGATGACTGACATGATGAGTAGTGATCCTTTCACAGTTCGACATCAGGTTCATCCTGCATAAGGCCATCAAGGTTCATGTATTAACTGAATTTATAGACTCTTATACAACCCCCAAATAATTTCCCTCGTATGTCTATTTTTCAGAAAAGTCTATCCTTCAAGTGGACCAAGCCATGCTGTGCTAGAAGATGAATTTAGATGGTGCCTTTAGAAGCCCAACTGGTAGAAGGAACAATGATCTCAAGTTCGATAGTATAGACCTAGGGATCCTCTTCATTACCATGGCATGAGATGTCCTTCTATACTCTTTCCTATTGTTATAAGGATTCACAAAAAATGAGGTAGAGTATCAGGGTCTCATGTCTAGTCTTGAGCTGACCCTTGAGATTAATGCTCCCCACTTACTTGTGAAGGGAGACTCTAAGTTAGTAATCAAATAGATTAATGGTGATTACATCATCAGAAAGCTAGATTTAATACCCCCATTGGAGCACAACCACTAGTTGATGACCTAGTTCCCTTATTAGCTAGAGGTTACTAATGTTCTCCGATCACAAAATGGTCGAGCCAATACTTTTTCAAGCCTGGCCGCTTCTCTCATAGAGCCAAACCAGGATGACTTAATAATTCACGTGGTGTGTCGAAGGGTCATCAATCCATTTATTCCTAATGATGGGCATCAGGTAAAGCATTTGGCAATTGGTACTTCCACATAAGGACCCCAAGTTCCTCTATAGTAGAAGGCACCACCAGTTGGACAACTCATTTTGTCACGTACCTACAATATGTTATCCTCCTATTATATTAAGTTGAGCATGGGTGAATCCATCAGTGTGTAGTGTTTTTTACCCTCAAAAGAGGCCCTAAACATGATCAGGTTCTATATGGATAGTGTTTTGATGCGACTCTCCTCCATTTCATCCAGATTCACTAGGATATGCAGGAAGTTCATGCCAAGTCATGTGGTTCCCATCAGGCGGGATTGAAGATCTACTACTAGATTTAAAAACCATGATACTTTGGGACCACTATTGTCCATAAATATATTGAATTTACTAATAGGTTTCACATGTGTTATATCCAAGCCGTGTTTTTGCACCGAATTATAGAGCCCCTCTACACAACTATGTATTATTGTCCCTCTGTAGTATGGGGACTCCATGTTGTGGGACCATATCTGCCAGCGATAGCTCACCAGTAAAAGTTCATTTTGACCACCACATATTTCTTCTCCAATAGGGTAGAAGCAATTACCCACAAGGAGGTCAACACCTGATCCATGATCGAATTTATTAGATCCCACATCATCCATATATTCTAAGTTCCTCATACCATTCTCACTGACAATGGTACAATCATTTGGGTGACTGAGCTGATGAAGTTTTATGACAAGTACAACATCAAGTATAATCATACTTCTCGCTATCACACATAAGAAAATGGATGTATTGAGGCACTAAATAAGAAACTCACTAACATTCTATAGAAGATGGTGGGACATAAAAAAGAAGAGTTTTCTGGACATGTTCCCTAACGCCCTTTGGGCCTATCAGAAGACATATCAAAATTCCACCAAGATGACTCCATATTCCCTGGTGTACATAATAGATGCATTCTTACCCATTTATATTCAACTATCATCACTCCCAAAAACTTTTTATGACCATTATAATCTAGAAAAAATGGAAGAAGTCTATCTAGTAGAGATAGAATCCCTCAATGTGAATATTCTTTAGGTCTTGCATAATCTATAGAGGCCCCAAAAAAATATAGTGAGAGCATTCAATAAGAAGGATTTCCCCCGCTCCATCTTCCAGGGTGACACAGTACTGGCTCTCAGAACATTGATGATACCTAGAAAAAAGCCACCAAATATGGATCCCAAATCAGAAGGTATGTATAACATTCATAAGGTCTATTACAATGATGACTACTCTTTGATCACCATATATAGATAGATAATTAATCATCCAAACAAAGATAATTTTATAAAATATTACTTTGTGTAACGAAACCATGCATCCTAGTTGCATGATGATAAACTATGTAACCGACATTCAAGTTTCATGATGATAAACTATGTAACCTGTATCCATGTTGCATGAAAATAAAATGTATAACATGGGTATTAGTTTCATGATGATAAATTTCATAACCATTATCCTAGTTGCATGAAAATAAATTTCATAACCATTATACTAGTTTCATGATGTCAAAATATTTAATAACTATCATCCTCGCCATATGATGTTAAACTATGTATCAACATCTCAGGAACATGACGTTAATCTATAAGCTAGGTTCAAACTATATGACCTTAAACTAAGATCCAGTGGTCTATACATCACGACCATAAACTGTGCTTAAGTTTTCTCTCCATACTATGTTGTGTGGTATCGGGCCTTCTTGGAACTCATTCATGTGGTGTTTTTCATTCCTCCACCTGAAAAATATCTGTTTGGGATACCCAACCCTATTAGTTAAAACTCTATAACCATAAAATATGAACCTACATCCCATGAAAATTATGTTAAACTGGGCACTTGGTCTGAGTATTAATATCTTAAACTAATAACTATCTTATGGTCTATGCAGAATGGACTTAAACTATCTACATTATGTCCAAGAATTAATACCTTAAAATATTTTCAGCTCCTATAGTACAAGTTGTACAAATATAAACTACAAATCCTTAAATCCTCAATGCCGGATGTTAAACTACAATTCTACCTCATACAAAATTGGGACACCTCTTAATAAGAGAATATTTTTACCCCATTTCAGATCAGGATACCCCATGTGATGAGTTTGAGATAATCAACCCTAACCCATACTATAAATAGGGGATGCTTCATGATAACCATAAGATGGCTCAGATTCCCTCACTAGAGAGTATCACCATTACAGGCATTAGTCTCTTACCACACCATGTTCTAGAACTATGCATGGATTTATTCCCATCCTTATAGGATACATAGAGACACTAGAACTCCTAATTTCTAGTACCAACCATAAATTTATAAAGCGTTTGGACCTCTAGCCCTGTTTGTGGTGAGTGAGCCCCATTGGATCCATTGACATCAGGTATTCACTCCCTCATACCACATAGGTTCTTGTAGGTCCAACGTCAGTGCCAGAACATGAAGTTAAATAGTTTTCTTCCATTTTTTTCTCTATTCTAAGCATTATGACCTTATACCTTGTGTTTTTCCTCCTCATACATGTGTGGTGTAGGGCCTACTTGGCTCATTCACATTGATTTTTACCTCTTTAATGTCTCACAAGTTTATAGAAAACACCTTTTTTAGTCCATACATCATTACATTAAACTGATTTCCTCAGTCCAAGCATTATAACATTAAACTTTATGTAGATCCTCTATAGATTATATGGTGTGGTGTTGTGCTATCTTATCCCTCATTCACATTATGTTTTTCACTCTACCATGATACATATATTTATTGAAATATCCCCATATTATGGACTTTATGACCATAAACTAGGATTCTATGTCCAAGCATCATGAATTTACATTGTTTGCGAGTCTTCCTTGGGAGTGTGTTGTGTGATGCATGCCTCCTTGGTCCTCATTTACATTGGGTTATAACTATCATTCCATGCACATCCCTTTCATAATACTTCCCCCATTGTCCTCAGTGCATGATATTAACCTACAGTCTTACCCGACAAAATTTTTGGATGCCTCTTAAGTAAGAGATGATGTTTACCCTATTTTAAATCAGGTTTCCTCATACGATATGTATGAGATTTTTAACAAATGTTACCCCTTTAACAGGATATGGGATTCCCCACAATAATTGTGGGATGGATCATTGGTCAAGAAAGTAATACCCTAAACTGTGTGTGCTATCTCATAGAACAATGTATAACATGATTCTGATCATCATGGGACAAATAGTGAAATTTAGGATTTCCATCTCCGGTCTTCCTTTGAGGTATCAACCCCATTAAATTACCTTTTCCCATAAGTAAGTCAGGATGCCCTCATAACCTGATATGAGTAAGGAACATCCTCAACACATGATGTTAAATGGTAGCCTTACTCATATAAATATAGGATACCTATTATCTATGCATGATAAGATTCAATACCATTATTTGAGAGGGTATCCCCTTGTCAGTGTCGGTCTTCTACCACACTATGTTTCTAGTCCAAATATCATGAATATAAACTATGTGATAATTCTATCAGGAATATATAGTATGACATTGGACCTCTTTGGTTCACATTCACACGGGGTTTATCAACTCACCAAACCATACCCATCCATTTGGATAACCCTTGCCATTGTTTAAACTTTATGACATTAAAATAAGAAGAATAGTCTGTGAAGAATGACATTAAACTATTTTCCATGATCTAGGACATATGAATTTAAATATGTGCAATGTATCTGTCACATGACATTAAAATATGAGATGCATCTTGATCACGGGATATTACACTGTACCATGCACTTTACTCATCGTATGATGTTAAACTTTGCGTCTATTGTCCTTATTGTATGACGTAACACTATAAGGCATCCTAGGCTCTAACATAATAGGCCCTCTCCTCCATTTATGACCATATACCACATCATTCAAAATTTTAGTTATCACTTGTTATCTAAGATGATGCTCCCCTAGAATATAAGTCTGACCCTTTTTTCAGACTGATACGCCTACGCCAATGTGCTCTAACCCACCATGGAATAATTCAAATAGTGTTGGAATCTATTCAAAAATTCCACCACTCCATTTCCATGATTTGTATGATGATTATCTGTATACTCATCCTCCTCCATGTCTAAAGGTAAACCCTAATGACATGTTGTCTATCCAAGGATCACCTACCATCCTTGTCTAACACCCCAGAAGGATTTGGATGACATTCGATATAGGTTCAATATTTCGACCTTGGTTAGTGGTCAAACCTTGTTTGTTTTTCCCCATTTCTGGCTAATGGCATAAATGATTTGTTTTAAAAATGGTCAGAAGTTATTCTGTATTGCCTTAACACTCTCTTCATGTTCCAAATTTTGGGAATTGTGATTCAAAAACCCCATTCCCCTTTGTTTAGGTTGAATTAAATTCACATGGCGTTACCCCATTTGTGCACTACAGCACATTAGAAACAAATATAAGCTATTTATATGTCCCAATTCTCTATACATAGCCTCTATTAGTAAAATAACCCTCAATGGTTAGTCAATAATAGCAGACCCTGAGTGCTTGGCGATTATCCAACACTCCTACAAGTGATCAATGACATGAACGTACCTTGTTTCTCACACCAAGCATGACTCATGTGAGGTTAGGGATTGATCATTGGTTATTTTGAAAATTTTCTTGGAGTGTGATAATAAAACAAAGAAACATGTTCAAAGGATGCAAGAAAGAATAATCTAAATGTGTCATAGGTTCATCCACATATTTGAGCATGTTCTATAAAAAAAATTTCCCCTCGATGGTTCATCTTTAGTGATTGAACACTAAAGATCATCCTTCCATTTCTTGGTGATATCTATAATTCACTATCACGCCTCTTGGTTTTATTTCTCTATGTCAGCCTTGGAGCAGATATCTTCAACCTTGACCCACAACCGGTATTTCTCTGCCCATCACTCAACCTCTACCTTCTTATCCTTTGCCTCTTCAACATCAAACCCTTACAATTGAGTGCTCAGATTTATAATGTTCTTAGCATAAGTAGCACCTGTCATTAAATGATCCTATTCTAGCTCCTCCAAATAGAAAAATTATTCTAGATCTTTAGAAAGTTCTTATAATGCCTCAAATTGTTTCTTCTTCTAGGGTAGATCGATCTTTTTTCCATTATTCACGTGCCTGCTCAACAAGGAAATCCCAAGCCAGTGCATGAGGAGTACTAGAGTTTACTTCATCGATCTCTGGAATGAATAACCAATGGAAGAGATATCTCACCTATTGTGGAAGTTTAGAAATCCACATGCAAGTGATGAAGTTACACACATTCCTCCATGCATTGCGAGGGAAAACCTAGTTATCCTTAGTGATATTTGGGATAGAATCATCAAAATATTCAGGTGGTGCATCCTTATATGGAGTAAATACCATTAATATGTAATCAGAAGGATCATATGGGTGTAGGTATTATGATGTGAATGGCTAGAGAACAATCATAAGTAAAAGTTCCTCGCCAAACTCTACGCCCACAGTAGAACCCTCTATTAACCCTTGTGGTTCTTCTGAGGTTAACACAATTTCCTCGACTCCTTTGGATGCTCCTTTTGGTGACACAATATCATTTCCATCTTCTATGGCTACCACCACAGGTGATTCCATGGTAGGTGCATCTGATGTTTCCTCCCAAACCGCTCCATCCCTTGGAACATTTTCCACCTTTTCCATTACAACTTCAACTACAATGGTCTCTTTTGGTATCACCCCTTCCACATGCTCTTCCACCACAACTATCTTAGCCAGACCTATTGTGGGACTTGTCTCAATGATCTCCATTGAAGTTGTAGTCTCAAAAACCCCCTCTAATGGTACCTCTATAGCTATCCCAACTATGATGGATTATCCAACCATCTCGGTTGGGAGATTCAAATATGCTATCACCAACTTAGCCTAAAAAACAGATCATGTGAGTGTTGGCGCTAGTTGTTGAGTCCCGAGTTCTATTCAAAATTCAATTCCAAAATAACTTAGTCAAGCATAGGAAGGAAAAGAAATTATCCAAATACATGGAGGAGGAAGGGACTTACATGAATTTTATACTCCAGTAAGGATTTCTTGAAGGTTCATAAGTATCCCCCGGATAGGGTTCCATCTGCAGCCACTACCCCAATTGTGGGCACCAATGGTTGATTTATTATAGTCACAACATTAGAAATGGACCCCAAATTCTCCCTATCATTAGTTAAGGACCCCTCTCTCACCTTTTTAGGTCCGTCATAGACCTACCACTACTCCACGTTTGATCCATGTTCAAGTGGAAAAAAGAGTTAGAAAATAGTTCTAAGGAATGGGTTATATCATAGGAACATAATGATAAAGCTATATACCTGGTCGGTGGACACCTTTCCTATATTAGGAGGGACTTAATAATAATCACTTCTCCAATAATCTCCCAACTCCTTGGGAAAAGGATCATGCAAAGCCAATTCAGTTTCCAACAGTTATGGAGAAGGAAGTAAGAAGATTTTTTCTTTTGCAGAGTGTTGTCTTTTGTTGTCAAAGAGGATAAATCAAATCACTTTGTAAAAGGCTAGTAAAACCAGACGATGATTTACTGATTTTTATTTCACAAATATCATAAGTTTGGAGAACTTGTAATTAAATCCTCATGAAGGAAAGGGGAAAAAATTTGATGTCAATCATATTCAATTTTGATTGGAAAGAATGATGTTGTTGGAAGACATGTAAGTTTCAGTACTTTCCATTGAAAATATGATGATGATAAAGGTGCTTGATCAAAGAATATATATCATAGTAGATACGGTTTGTGATGAAAGAAGTTTTTTGTTGAATAAGCTAGATGATAATAAAGCATCATTGGTGTTCTTGCCGAAGTAGATTTTAAAGTGGTACTATTTTTTAGTGTTTTCCAAATTATTGAGGTTAAAAACAACGAGATGGAGAAATGTGATTTTGGAAAAGAATTTTGTGTGAAAAATTTGAAGATGGCTTGGTATGTTTCGCACAAGTGGTGTTCCAAGATCCTAAAATCAAAATATTTCAAAGGAAAGATTTTCACGAAATATTTATGAAGTTCATGAAAGATAATGTTGGTGTAAAAGAGAATTACTCACCCAATACGACATCAAATGGGGTTTTGCGCAACGCGTCAGGATCTTTCATGACGCGTTAGGGTTTTTGCACATGAGGGTCAGAAATTCCTATAAATAAAAGGTGACCCCTATAATTTGATAAGCTCGAAACTTAGAGAAATTATAATCCCGGAATCCTAGAATAATTTTAAGAAAAGGGAGTTGCATGAAAGAAATAGAGTTGCGAGTAAGAAGGATAAGTTGCGCACAAGAAGAGAGTTGCATGCAAGATTGAAGTTGCATACAAGAGGTGTTTCAAAACAAAAGTTAAATATTTCATGCAAGGAATGAAAGTTTTATACAAGACACCTAAAAGGGTGTGAAAAATATTTGAGCTTAGCATAAGTAGTAAGTTGTGTAAACACATAACATCAAATAAAATAGAGGATCTTTTATAGGCCTAGGTTTTGGAGAATTAGAATGAAATATTACATTACAAATATAATTTTACAAATTCTAATAAATATTAAGAAAAGTAACATCAAAGAAACCCTTCCACACTAGAAATTCATCATAGCACTTCCACTAAACCTGTAAGATTAATTTAAAAAACAAGGGGTGATCACAAAAATGCCCAGTAAGGGGTTTTAAAACAAGACCATTAAGAAATAATTTCCATTTTAAAACATTTATTTAAAATACATGCTTTAAATCATGAAATTAACATTTGTCATCATTATTTTCTTGATATATTCTGAAACAACTTTTAGGATAAATTCATGCTCAAAATTACTAAACATATTTAGGAGTTATAAATAGAATGCATTATAAAATCATGCACACACTTGAACAAAAATTCATTAAGTGCCACCTATAAGTTGGATAATGACCAAACTTAATCATTCTATGACATGCTAGTGGTGTGGATAAGAATTTACACATGAAATACTATTTTTGTAGAATTTCACCTAAAATGATGTCATTTATCATTATGGATTGGAAAATAAATATTAATCCTTCTTTATAAATGAATTACTATACAAGTATATGTTAAAATATAAATCTTTAAGCCATGTACTCTTGGAAAAATAAAACCGATTAATAAAGGTTCATAGAGAATGATCATTATCCATGGATATTTTACTATCTGAATATTCACATGGACTTCCACTTACTAGAATAATTATGAGGGAATTCATAATACAAGACATCATAATTTTTTTTCAAGGCCTCATCCCAAGACCATACATAACCATTTTTTCAAGGCCTCATGCGAAGACCTAATTTGTCTCATGAGACCTACTGATGCATCAAGAGGCTATAATGGGCCTCACCTATCACATAATAAGTCCCATTAATTCCTCACATGTCTAATAAAGTTATGTATTTAAATAAAAGAGTTCCATACCACTTTTATTTATTTAAAAATTATTTTTAGATGAAATAAATTCATCAAATGATCCAATGTGTTCCATACCACCTTGAAAAGTTTGGTTCCTAATCCATATATTATCATAAAAGGATTCATCTCATACTTAAATTGATTTTATTTATTTGTGAATAAAATTAATAATGAAATAAATACACATTAAATCAAAAATTCATATATTGTTTAGCCTCAATTAAAATAAATAGGTTTCGCACATGAAATGACGCAGTTGAGTAAACAGATTATGAAATAGATGAATAAGTTTGCACGATAACTTGTTTCATAAGTTCATATAAAATGATAAGTTTTATCTCATGAAGTTAAGAAAACAAAGTGTTTATAGGAATTTAAAATCATAGGATTGGAGATCGACAAACACCATTTATAATTTCTAAAAAAGAGGGGGGTATCAACTATACTCAAGTTGTTTATACACGAATTCATATACATGTATATATATAAATAAAAAAATATATATAAATGTATATACTTTTATATATGTATGTGGTTTTTATGAATAAAACCCTTATGAAATTTTAGAGCAAGAACCCTCCCATGGGATCACACACAAAGAAGAAGTTGATGAATGTAAATGTGTTTTACTTGAATGTATGATTATAATTATACTCACATGTATAATAAATCTTGAAAACTAAGTTAATACATAAGTTTTTAGATATAATATTCATGGAAAATAAACCCTTAACCCATATATATATATACTGAAAATATTAAGTTGTTTATGTGTATATATGCATGTATATACACATATAGATATACAATATTTAGTAAAATATAATAGCATAGTAATGAAATCATACCCTTAAAATTTTAATCCTTTAGAAATATATCCTTGAAAAATAGAGAATTCACATCATATAAGCAATTTGGGTTATAAGGAAAGACACATGTTTATATATATATATATATGATTATATATAGCTATGTATATACATGATTACAATTTTAAACAAAAATAATAAAATTTCCTTACTTGATTCTGATTAGAGGTGGGCTGAGAGTCCTGGAACCGAGAGAGAGAGAGTGAAATGCTTGGTACAGAGAAATTTCATGTATCCATTTGGGTGAAAAGTTGTTTTTTTTTTATTTTTTTTCAAATTATTGATTTTAATAGACAAAAGATAATAAAAAAAGTGTTAATTAATAAAAATTCAATGTTCAATAGGGTTAATTGATACCCTAAAATTATAAAAATTAAATGAGGAGGAGGTTCTAACTCATGGACTATGATACTTGGTTTAAAATAACACCACTTTTGGAAAATAAAACAAGAGGCCAAGACCAAGGAAAACACATCAAGAAGAATCAATAGAAAGAGGGGATGGGGAGGGGCCAATAGATATAAGATGCGATGGGGACTGGTTTGGATTCAATGAGGAAGAAGAAGAGAGAAAGAGTGGATGGTTCATATTAATTTTGGTCCGATCCAAAGGTCTAGATTAACCCTAAAAAATTTAATGGGGGGGGGGTGGTCATGCGGCTGATCAATGGACAAACCAGATCAATTTGCGTATCCGATCGAAGGGTCTGGACTGATCCATGTGTTTTAAAAAATGAAGGACAACTGATATTAGATCACGACTGATCAGATGTCCATGGTGGTTCTGCATGTTTTAAATAGGTTCTAAGGTCTAGATGTAGAGCATCCAAATCGAATAGTCTGGAAAATCGCACGATGATATTCTGTAGAATGGTGTACTGGTGCAGATGGTCAAGATCTCATGTGGTGAGATCCTGCGGCTGAGATCACGTACCGCATAAAATTCTGCATCCCACATCAAAACCCATCTGGTTTTGGGACTGCCTTATAACCTTCCATGTGCGGTGGCATCTCTCGATGACACAAGCACACACACCGAGGTCCTTACACATGAGACTCCACCCACGGGTGCCTTAGCCCACCCTCTCCCGCACTGGTGCACGACCTGGCTCACGCTGTGCTCGTGCCTGATCAATCCCTATACATAGGCCTATGCACAGATTTCCACCACTATGCTCACTAGGGTTCACTCTATCACTGCTCAAGAACTCTACTAAGTACCTACCTAGGCCTTGAGGGCTTGTCCTATAAGGCCACCCTCAACTAGTGGGCACCTTAGCCATATTTTTAGTAAATGTTTTTGTACATCACATAATACAGAAATGTTTATTTTATTACTTGTATAAATATTAGTTTCCCATTATTTCTATCTCTATTGTTATTATAATAAAAAATTAAATTTCGATAAATTAAAATTCAAATTACATTTTTTTAAACCCCCATCATTAAAACACCAACGTTTTAAAGAATATGAATACCCATGTTTTATATTAAAAAACAAAAAAACATTAAATAATAACCCATAGTTAAAAAAATTAATTTTATTTAACCAAAAATGTTATTTTAAAACATTTAAAGCATTTAACACCTAAAATACCCCACGACCACAAAAAATAAACAGTCACTTGAAAATCCCAACAGATACTTATAATGATCATTTTAATCCGTATAAATACCCATTCAAGGTATTCAAAGGATCAAGAACATTTTTTGTTTTAGGAGGATGATGCTCTACATTACTTTGACTATGTGAATATTTTCTATTCTTCTCACTATTTATTTTATTGTTTTGGTGGATTCAAGGGATAAAGGTTACTTAAATCGGTCTTATTGTGATGTTGGGAAGTCTTCTTTTTATTCTTTTATGTTTTGTGATGTTTTTTATTGAGTAGTTTCAATCCCTTGTATCAATGTAATATTTCAATATTTTATTGAAATGTTTCTCTTTCTCTTTAGTGTATTTAAAATAAAACACTCCAATTCACATTAAATTAAGAAAAATAATGATAATAACTAAAATTATTATTATTACATTTATAATTAAGTTTGGGGCATTATAATATCCCCCCTTTAACAGAATTTCTCCCTCACAATTATATTGTACTCATACACTCCCACCAACACTAACCCTCTAACATCATCTTCGATTTCCATACAAAATATTTTTAATAATTATTAATTAATTAAAAAAATTTCAATGAAAAAATATATTTAATTTATACCTTCACCAGGTCCACCACCATTTGATAATTTCTTGGTATGTTCTTCTAGTTAGGTTTATCTCCACAACATTTTTAAATTATTCAATTTCATTTTCCCAAAAGCACCATAAGCAACTAGGGTTGAAATCATGCAGACAACAGTAGGTCCTTGAGAGAGTGGTCTGGGAGGTGTAAAGTTCAGAGATATAATAATGGACTTGGTTTCGATAGACTAGTTGAAAAACTTTGTTTTCTAAAAACTAGATATCATAAAGTTTTCCATACATGATAAAGCTCAAAACCTGAAACAGATAGGCTTCATGGGGGTCACCCACCTCTGCAGCTTCTCGAAATTTTTCCAAGGCCAGATAAGTCTCAGACAGGGTGAAACATAGGAATAGTCCATTGTAGTACTTTCCTTTATACGCATAATATGCAGGTTGTGCATGAAATATAAATTAGTTGACATAACTCTATCCTTGGTGAAGTCGAAGGACATTTGGGATGTTTAACACCTGGTAGATGTGTTTGTAGGAGAGACATAGGTTTGAAAAAGGATGGTAAGTATCTGAACATGATTTTTCTATTATGGTCTCAAGCAGATCAGTAGGAAGGGACAATAGGTTAGTTGGTGAACCCTTTCCTTCTATATAAAAATGCATGAAAGTAACTTTATTTAAGAATACATACATAAATTAGTAGTTTTATTCTAATTTTCTAATGTTAACTAGGTCGTTCCTCTGATACGAACTATAAGGATCTGAGCCTGAGCTACCAGACTTGGCCCTTAAAAATGCTGTGTAATTTTTTTATAAAATAAACTTGAATAAACACACAACATCAAATAAAATAGAGGATCTTTTACCGACCTAGGTTTTGGAGAATTAGAATCCAATATTACATTCCAAATATAATTGTACAAATTTTAATAAACATTAAGTAAATTAACATCATAGTAATTATTCTACATTATAAATTCATTACAGAACATCCAATAAACCTATAATATTAGTTTAAAAAACAAGGGGTGAGCACAAAAATTCCCAGTAAGGGATTTTAAAACAAGAACATTAAGAAATAATTTCCCTTTTAAAACATTTCTTTAAAATACATGCTTTAAATCATGAAATTAACATTTTTCATCATCATTTTATTGAGATATTATGAAATAGCTTTTAGGATAAACTCATGGTCAAAATTTTTAAACTTATTTAGGAGTTATAAATAGAATTCATTAAAAAATCATGCATGCACTTTAATAGAAATGCATAAAGTGCCACCTATAAGTTCAATGATGACCAAAATTAATCATTCTATGACATGCTAGTGGTGCAGATAAGAATTTACACATTAAATAATATTTATTAAAAACTGCACATAAAATGATGTCATTTATCATTATGACTTGGAAACTAAATATTAATAATTATTTATAAATGAATTTCTATACAAGTATATGTTTAAATATAAAACTTTAAGCCATGTACTCTTGGAAAAATAAAACAGATTAACAATGGTTCATAGAGAATGATAATTATCCATGGATATTTTACTAGATGAATATTCACATGGACTTACACTTACTAGAATCATTTTTATGGAATACATAATATAGGATATGATAAACTTTCTGTCAAGGCCTCGTGCCAAGACCATACATAACCATTTTTTCAAGGCCTCATCCCACAACCTAGTTTGTCTCATGAGACCTACCGATGCATCAAGAAGCTATAATGGTCCTCACCCGTCACATAATAAGTCCCATGCATTCCTCACATGTCTAATAAAGGTATGTATTTAAATCAAAGTGTCACATACCACTTGGATTTATTTAAATCTTATTCTTAGATGAAATAAATTCATTAAACGATCCAAAGTGTCCCGTACAACCTTGAAAAGTTTGATTCCTAATCTATATATTATCATAAAAGGATTCATCTCATACTTATATTGATTGTATTTATTTTTGAATAAAATTAATAATGAAATAAATTCACATTAAATAAAAAATTCATATATTGTTTAACCTCAATTAAAATAAATAGGGTTCACACATGAATTAATTCATTTGAGTAAACAAATTATGTAATAGACTAATAGATTTTCACAATAACTTATTTCATAATTTCACATAAAATGATAAGGTTTATCTCATGTAGTTGAGAAAACAAAGTGTTTATAGGAATTTAAAATCACGTGTTTGGAGATTAAAAAACACCATTTATAATTTCTAAAAAAGAGGGGGGGGGGATCAACTATACTCAGGTTTTTTATACACAAATGCATATACATGTATATATATAAATAACTATATATATATATATAAATTTATATACTTGTATATATGTATGTGTTTTTTATGAATAAAACCCCTTCAAAATTTCAGAGTAAGAACCCTCCCATGGGATCACACCAAGAAAATGTTGATGAATATAAATGTGTTTTACTTGCATGTGGGATTACAATTATACTCAAATGTAAATAAATTTTAAAAACCAAGTTAATACATAAGTTTTTAGATATAATATTCATGGAAAATAAACCCTTAACCCCCCCACACATATATATACTAAAAATATTAAGTCACGTATGTGTATATACGCATGTATATACACACATATATACATTTTTTAGTAGAATACCATAACATGGTAATGAAATAATACCCTTAATATTTTAATCCTTTAGAAATAGATCCTTGAAAAATGGAGAATTCACATCATATAAGAAATTCGGGTTAGAAGAAAAGAGACATGGTTATATATATATATATATATATAACTATGTTTATACATAATTATGATTTTAAATGAAAATAATAAAATTCACTTACTTGATTCTGATCAAAGGTGGGATGAGAGTCCTAGAACCGAGAGACAGAGAGAGAGTAAGAGACTTGGTAGAGAGAAATGTTGGGTATCCATTTGGGGTGCAAAGTATGGTTTAAAAAAAATAAAGTTTTCAAATTATTTATTTGAATGGACAAAAATTAATCAAAAAAAGTTTCAATTAATACAAATTAAATATGAAATAGGGTTAATTGACACCCTAAAATTATAAAAATGAAACAAGGAAAAGTATCTGAGTCATGGACTGTGATACTTGGTTTAAAATAACACCATATTTGGAAAATAAAACAAGGGGCTGAGACCAGGGGAAACACATCGAGAAGCATCACAAGAAAGAGGGGATGAAGAGTGGAAGATGACTATAATATGTTATGAGGACTGGTTTGGATTCAAAGAGGAAGAAAAAGAGATAAAGAGTGGATGATTTAGATTAATTCTAGTCCAATCCAAAGGTCAAGATTAACCCTAAATTTTTTTACAAGGGGTGTCATGCAGCTGATCAACAAATGGACCAGATCGATCTACATATCCAACTGGATGGTCTAGACTGATCTGCGTGTTTTGAAAAATGAAGGATGACTGAGATTAGATCGCGAATGATCATATGGTTGTGGTGGTTCTGCGAGTTTTAAATAGGTTCGATGGTCTAGATCTAGTGAGACCAGATTAAATGGTTTGAAAAATTGTGTGGCGATATACAGTTGCATTGGGATTTGAATCGGCTACCGGTGCTGATGGTCAGGATCTCGCGTGATGAGATCCTACAACTGAGATTGCGTATCATAGAAAATTCTGCATCCCACATCGAAACCTAACTAGTTTTGGGACTACCTTATAACCTTTCATGTGCGGTGCCATCTCTCGATGACACAAGCACACACACCGGAGTCCTTACATATGAGACTCCACCCATGAGCACCATAGCCCTCCCTCTCCCACTTCGGTGCATGACCAGGCTCACCCTATGCTCATGCCTGACCAAGAAATATACATGGGCCTATGCATGGATTTCCTCCACTATACTCACTAGGGTTCACTCCAGCACTACTCAAGCACTCTGCTAAGTGCCTACTCAGGCCTTGAGGTCTTTTCATATAAGGCTTCCCTCAACTGGTGGGTGCCTTAGCCATATTTTTAGTAAAATGTTTTATACATTACATAATACAGAAATGTTTATTTTCTTACTTGTATAAATATTAGTTTCCCATTGTTTCTATCTCTATGGTTATTATAAAAAAACATTAAATGTTGATAAATTAAAATTCATCTTACATTTTTTTAAAACCCCCATCATTAAAACACCAATGTTTTAAAGAACACGAATACCCATGTTTTATATTAAAAAAAACAAACATTAAATAATAACCCATTGTTAAAACCCTTAATTTTATTTAACAAAAAATGTTATATTAAAACATTTAAAACATTTAACACCTAAAATAACCAACAACCACAAAACATCAGCAATCACTTGAAAACTCAAAAAACTACTTATAACGGTTATTTTAAGAGGTATAAATACCTGTTCAAGGTATTCAAAGGATCAAGAACATTTATTTTTTTAAGAGGATGGTGATCTACATTCCTTTAACTCTGTGTATTTTTTCTATACTTCTCACTATTTTTTTGTTTTAGTGGATTCAAGGTTTGAAGGTTACTTAATCAGTCTTATTGTGATGTTGGGTAGTCTTCTGTTTATTCTTTTAGGTCTTACGATGAGTTTTCTGAAGTAGCTGTAATCCCTTGTATCAATGTAATATTTCAGTGTTTTATTGAAATGTTTCTATTTATCTTTAGTTTATTTGAAATAAAACAAACTAATTTTCATTAAAGAAATAATAATAATATTAATAACTGAAATTATTATTATTAAATTTATAATTAATTTCAGGGCATTACAATATCCCCCCCTAACTGAATTGCACCATCACAATTCTATTGTACTCATACACTCCCACCAGCACCAACCCTCTGACATCATCCTCGATGTCCCTAAAAAATATTTTTAATTATTATTAATTAATTTACAAAATTTCAATGAAAAAAAATATTTAATTTATACCTTCACCAGGTCCACCACTGTTGGAGACTTTATTGGTAAGTTCTTCCAGTCATGTTGATCCCCAAAATATTTTTAAATTCTTTTATTTCATTTTCCCAAAAGCACCACGAACATCTAGGGTTTAATTAATGCAGACATGAGTAGGTCCTTGAGAGAGTATATTGAGAGGTGTAAAGTTCATAGATATCAGAATACACTTGGTTTCGATAGACTAGTCAAACAAATTTGTTTTCTAAAAACCATATATCATAAAGTCTTCCACACATGATAAAACTTATAACATGAAATAGATAGGATGCAGAGGGGTCACCCACATCTACAAATTCTCAAAATTCTTCCAAGGCCTGATAAGTCTCCAACACGGCGAAACATAGGAAGAGGCTATCATAGTACTTTCCTTTATGTGAATAATATGCAAGTTGTTCATGAAACATAAATTAGTATACATGAATTAGCCCTTGGTAAAGTCAAAGGACATTTGGGATCTTTGACACCCAATAGAGTTTTTTGCAGGACAAACATAGGTTTGAAAAAGGATGGTAATCATATGAACATGATTTGGCTATTATGGTCTCAAAAAGGTCATTAGGAAGTGATAAGAGGTTAGTTGATGAACCCTCACCTTCCATATGAAAATGTACGAAAGGAATTTTATTTAAGAAAACATACTTAAATTAGCAGTTTTATTCTAATTTTTCAAAGTTCACTAGAATGTTCCTCAAATACCAACTATAGGGACCTGAGCATAAGTGACCAGACTCATCCCTTACAAATGCTGTGTAATTTTTTTATAAAAGAAACTTGAATAAACACACAACATCAAATAAAACAGAGGATCTTTTACTGGCCTAGGTTTTGGAGAATTAGAATCCAATATTACATTCCAAATATAATTGTACAAATCCTAATAAACATTAAGTAGAGTAATATCAGAGCAGTGCTTCCACATTAGAAATTCATTGTAGCACTTCCACTAAACCTGTAAAATTTATTTAAAAAACAAGGGGTGAGAAAAAAATGTATAGTAAGGGGTTTTAAAACAATACCATTAAGAAATAATTTTCCATTCAAAAAATTTCTTTAAAATACATGCTTTAAATCATGAAATTAACATTTTTCATCATCATTTTCTTGACAGATTCTGAAACAACTTTTTAGATAAACTCGTGCTCAAAATTTCTGAAATTATTTCGGAGTTATAAATAGAATTTATTATAAAATCATGCACACACTTGAATATAAAATTCATGAAGTTCCGCTTATAAGTTGGATGATGACCAAACTTAATCATTCTATGACATGCTAATGGTGAAGATAAGAATTTACACATGAAATAATATTTATTCATAATTTCACATAAAATGATGTTATTTATCATTATGGATTGAAAACTAAATATTAATCCTTCTTTATAAATGATTTTCTATACAATTATATGTTCAAATATAAAAATTTAATCCATATGCTCTTAGAAAAATAAAACCGATTAATACTAGTTTATAGAGAATGATCATTAGCCATGGATATTTTACTAGATGAATATTCACATGGACTTCTACTTACTAGAATAATTATGAGGGAATGCATAATGCATGATATCATAAACATTTTGTCAAGGCCTCATGCCAAGACTATACACAACCATTTTTTCAAGGCCTCACACTAGTAGAAATAGGACCTATACCAATAGTTTTGGCCAAACTTTTGGTAAAGGTCACTAATTTGGACCTATACCAACAATTTGGACACAAATGTTGGTATAGGTCACTTATATGGAACTATACCAATGGTTTTGGCCAACCATTGGTATAGGTCACTAATTTAAACCTATACTAATGGTTTGGCCAAAGTCATTAGTATAGGTCACTTCTATGGACCTATACCAAAGGTTTTTGCCAAAACCGTTGGTATAAGACCAATATAGTGACCCTATATGAACAGTTTTGGCCAAAAAATTTGTATAGGGTGGACCTATACCAATGGTTTTTCCAAAACCATTGGTATAGCTCCAAAAGTCAAAGCACATATACTAACGGTTCTAAAAAAACCGTTGGTATAGGTCTATACCAACGATTTTGAAAATCATTGGTATAGTTACATACATTATTTTATGGAATCTTTCATTAAATAACATTAAATAAATCAAAATTTAAAAATAATTATGAATATACATATATATATTTATGAAATTATATTCACAAAAGTCATGTTAGGTTAGTGGTTAGGTCTTTGGATTATAAACGGGAGGTGCTGGGATAAAAACCAAGAAAGGTTTATTTTTTTAAATTACCTATACCAATGGTTTTATGAAACCGTTGGTATAGGTTTTTCATATGACCTATACCAAAAATTTTCCTAGAACCATTGGTATAGACCTATCCCCATTCCAAACCATCCAATGGTTCTCCAAACCGTTGGTATAGGCTATACCAATGGTTTGGAGACCTATACCAACAGTTCCAAACTGTTGGTATAGGGTATTTTTCTATTAGTGTCATGCCAAGACCCATTTTGTCTCATGAAACCTATCGATTCTTTGAGAGGCTATAACAGGCCTCACCTGTCACATAATAAGTCCCATGAATTCCTCATATATCTAATAAAGGTATGTCTTTAATTCAAAGTGTCCCATACCACATTGATTTATTTAAATCTTATTATTAGATGAAATAAATTCATTAAATGATCCAAGGTGTCCCATAACACCTTGAAATGTTTTGTTCATAATCCATATATTATCATAAAAGGATTTATCTCATACTTAAATTGATTGTCTTTATTTGTGAATAAAATTAATAATAAAATAAATGCACATTAAATAAAAAATGCATATATTGTTTAGCCTCAATTAAAATAAATAGGTTTCACAAATGAAATGATACTGTTGTGTAAAAAAATTATACAATAGAAAAATAGGTTCACATGATAAATTGTTTCATAATTTCACATAAAATTTTAAGGTTTATCTTATACACTTGTTCAAACAAAGTGTTTATAGGAATTTAAAATCATAGGTTTGGAGATTGATAAACACCATTTCTAATTTCTAAAAAAGAGGGGGGAATCAACTATATTTAATTTGTTTATACACAAATGTATATACATGTATATATATAAATAACTATACATATATAAATGTATATAATTGTATATATATATGTGGTTTGTATTAATAAAACCCATTTGAAATTTCAGAGCAAGAATCCTCCCATGGGATCACACACCAAGAAAAAGTTGACAAATGTAAATGCGGTTTACTTGTAGGATCAAAATAACGATGTAGATGATCAATATACAAGAGGGGGGGGGGGGGGGGTGAATTGTACACTTTAAAAAATTCCCTTAAATAAGGAAATATCTAATTTTAACAAAGTTAAACTAAGAAAATTCACAACACCTCTAACACCAATTGAAATATTTGGACAAAGTATGAAGTTACAAACTTCTAGTTCTATACACTTGCTTAACTCTGGAAAGTAATTCCAAAAAATAGGTTTCGTAAATATGGATCCTTAAATTAAAACTTAAGTAAAGTTTATAATATGATATTCTACCTTAAAGCGTATAGAATCTAACTAAATTAGAGTACAAGTGTAAGGAAATATAATAAGGTTATACTTTCCTTACAATACAAAAATGCAGCGAAAAAACTTGTAACAAAAACAAGTAACAAGATATAAATCTTTTAACCCAAAGAGAAGGGTATCCAACAACCTTGGATAAAGGTCCCTTGATTTATACTTTCAAGCAAGTCTGTCTTACCCACACTCGAGTAAGCCCTTTATACGAAGATCAGAATCTCTGTCTTGCTATCCCCGCAAGCCCTCAACTTCAAGGTAGTTGGAACCTCTGTCTTCCTCAGCAAGGAAGCCCTTGAACTTCAAGGTAGTTGGCACCCCTGTCTTCCTATCCCCAGAAGACCTCAAATTTAATCACCAACATTCAGAGCCGCACGAAGCAATCTGAACGAGCAGTTTAGTATGCACAAGGCATGAAAAGATTATCTCTTTAGAAATCACCTTAACAACATGTGGTCTCTAGAGTGATCAACTTCTTCATTGTTTTGAGCTCTTTCAAGTGAGCTCCTATTTATAGGATCAGTTGGAATGGTCATATCCCTCCTCCAACGGTCATATTTTCCTTAAATTTCAGAGGGACCTATACACGTGTCACTCAACCAATGGTTAGTTAGAAACAGAATGGATGACATCCTTTTATAACAAAACATGTGTAACTGAAGGCATGTCATTTTTTTATAATGAAACGAGTGTAAGAATACGAAAAACTAAAGTTCGTAATGTAAGCAAATAAAAGTTCGAAGTCTAACAAAAAATGAAATTCGGAGTCTATAATAAAGAGATATTCGGATTCTATTTTAAAGGAATTCAGAACCTGAATTCTGTAGAAATATGGAGTCTAAATTTCTAAGGAAATTCGGAGTTTGGTTTCACTAGAATTCAGAATCTAAACTTACAGAGTTTGGAGTCAAGCTTGTAGAAGTTTAGAGTCGAACTAGTAAAAGTTCAGAGTCAAACTCATAGAAGTTCGGAGTCAAACTAGTAAAAGTTTGGAGTCGAACTTGTAGAAGTTCAGAGTCCAGAATTCAGAGTGGAACTTTCTTAGAGTTCGTATCCAGAATTTGGAGTGGAACTTCATTACAGTTCATATCCAGAATTCAGAGTAGAACTTCATTACATTTCATATCCAGAATTCGGATCCTAAAACAGAATGCTTCATATCTAAGTATTATATGATTCCGATGTTTTTGATATGAATCTGATTTTTATACTTAAGAAAAATATTGATATGAACAATGAAAACATGGTAGAGGTAAATTCCTTTTATAATGAAATTTTCCTTATATAAGTAAAATATAGATTTTATTAAGTACAGGGTGTTTGTGATTTTCAAAACAAGAAGGAATCGAAAAATTCATAAGGAAAATCTTATTGAATTAACAATCTCCCCCTTTTTGGAAAGCACAAACAACCTTATGAAAAAGAATATAAAATAATTTGGAAAAATTTCTTTAGAGTTTGAAATTAAAACTTATCTCCCTTTGTTCATAGATGATAGTGAATACAAGTAACTCCTCCTTAGGCTTTGGAACTCTAAGGATTGTATTCTGAATTTCTGGAATGGAATTTTCATTAGAATGAAGGAATCGTAATGAGAACTCCCCCTTACTTAAGGATAGTTATTCTTAGTTTAGAAATTTTCCTTCTCCCCCTTAGGAGTAGTTCATTTTCCTTCTCCCCCTTTGTGATTTTCAAAAATAATTGTGGGAATGGAAAAAAAATAAAGTACCTGAAACATTAGTACAAAATAACCCCAGATACAAACAACCAGAGATTTTATTAGAGTTGAAATATTTTTTTTACAAATGCAACAAAATATCAGATTGAGTTTATTTGTCTTCCTTCTCCTTTGGAACTAACTTCTTTAAGAGAGTTTTCATCTTCTTCAAATCTTTTTGATCCTCCTCAGCTTGCTTCTCCAAAGCTGTGATCCTTTCTTATTGAGCTTTCAACACCTCTACTTGAGCCTTCATGGCCTCTTCTTGCATCTTTAGCAACTCATCTTTCTTTACAAGATTTTAAAATTTTGAGCAAGAGAGTTAAACTTATCATTCAAGTCCTTCACTTGTTGATTCTGATAATTTTTCTCAAGTATTAGCTTCTCCTGAAGATTCTTAATCTTGGAGTCCTCGGTGTCAAAAGCATCTTTAACATCATTCTGAAAATGATCAAACTCAACCATGTCTTCTTCAAATTTCTTAGACCACAAAGTGATTTTGCTGCAATATTTCCCGTGTACATCATAATTGATAAGAAAATTTCTATGGCCACCTTCAATTTTCACGCACTTATCCATCACCATGGATAAGGATTCCGATTTCTGATTTAGACTACGTTGAAGCATTTGGAACCTTGAGTCTATAGTAAGAAAAATTGGAATGGTGTCCACCAATTTCTTCAGAGACTCAACAACAAAGTCATGACCCTGTGCTGATGATTCTGAATTAGACACTTTGCTTGGGGATTATTCTTCTTTAATTTGCACCAGCTTCCTTTTAGAAGAACCAAAAATTCTTTCTTCCTGATGATATATTTTGTTGGAGTATCCATGAGAACTTTCTTACCTTTATCAGTTTTTAGAATGGGTTGATTATCTGGAGATTCTTCCTCACTCTATGATAGTTGAACAATATTTTCTTCATCTATTTTCTCCTTTTCTCCTCCTTCCTCAAGAAAATTCTTCTCATAGGTCTCTTCCTCAGAAAATTCATACTCTTTCTCTTTCTCTTCCTTATCATCATCTTTGTTACCTTCTTTCTCAACTCCCTTTCCCATAGTGACAAGTTTTGCGGATTCAGCCTTTTCTTGATAATCCTAAACTTGTTTAATTAGGTCATCTAGATTAGCACTTCCTTATTCTACTTCTTCTTCTCTTTTAACAATTTCTTCTTCTACTCTCTCAACAATTTATTCTTATGATCTTTCAACAACTTCTTTCTCTTTAAGATTTTCCAGAGTGAAGTAGTTCTTCCCAGGGGTTTCTGGTAATGGTTCAGTAAGGAAATTTTCCAGAATGGGGATCTTCTCAGAGGCTACTTCTGTATCTCTCAACAGAGATTGTACAAGCTCAGCTTCATACATCTTTTTCTTCATCTTATTCTCTTTTTCTTGCCTCTCTAACTCATCATATGCTTTCTCTTTTAAGGCCTTAGCCTTAGAAGGATTTAATTCGAATTGAGGGTCCCCTTCTTTTCTCTTCTCCTTGTCTTCCATCCACTTAGCAACCACTTCATCTGGGTAGGATTTTTGTTTATTTGGCTTGGGTGGTAAAGATTGAGTTTCCTTAGCTTTCTGGGTCTTGTCTTCAGCTACCACTTATTTCAACTTTCTCTTCTTCCCTTACTTTTTATATGGTTCTAGAGTTTGTTGATCTTTCTGAGATGCCTCAGCCTCTTCCTTTGGTAAAGGGTAGAATTATCCGGATTCAACAGAAAAACCCATCTTCATCCTTTTTAATGTATCATCACTAACCAGAATTACCTTGCAATTTCTTTTCTTGGAAGTGCAAGCAACTTTAAACGAATCAAGACATCTGATAATAAGCTTAGAAAACAAGGTCATATACATTATGATCTGATATTTCAGATTCCCTTCTTTAATATTCTTAACTGTAATCAAAACATGCCTCATCAAATTCAACTTCCTTAGATTTACCAAAAAATCTAAGATGTATATATCACTCTTCTTGAGATTATCCTTATCACCCCTTCTGGGTATGAAAAAGCCTTGTATCCACAGCTGTAGTATCTGATTATTCGAAGAGAGATGAGCAATCTTAGCAGTCTTGGCATCTTTAAGTCCAAGGCATTTCAATGCCTTTACTTTGTTGAAACTTCCTTGCTCATATAGAAGCTTATGTGAACAAAAATCAGCTTTACCTTCATAAGATAGACCCACCAAGCTTGCAACCTTGGTGTAAGAAAGCATATAAGTCTTCCCATAAGACTTTAATGAAAACTTCTCTCTGCCATCTTCCTTAAGGAAGGAAACAGACTCGTAAAACTCAACAAGAAAATCTGTATAAACTGGATCCTGATTCGCTGGCTTTGATAAGCAAACATCCTCCCAACCATTCAATCTGATATTCTTAGATATAAGAGAATCATACTTGTAGAAATTAGGATGCACTAACCTCTCCCTATAAACTAACCATTTTGAGATTGGCTTCGTAGTTGACATATCCTGAGAAGTAGCTTCAATAAACATTCGGAATGGAGGAGCTCTGAAGGATTCAGAATGACCTTCAACAACTGATGCAGAGCTTCGACACGCGAGAGCTTGAAATAGATATGGGACAACCAATGGGGTTCCCTTTATATAGGCGATGGAGCTTACCTTTCATCTTCCAAAAGCAGTCTAGCGATTGCGAATTTCTCTGATCTGATCTGACGGTTGAAATCAAATCTGCAAGGAAATCTTGAATCCGATCTTTTGAGGTTTTAACAAAAACATTCGTATTTAAGAATAAAAATGAATCCGAGAAATTTTATAAGAATAAGAAACTACCAGCAACTAAAAAAATGACTACGAAAACTTGAGTAAGGAAGTCATACCTTTCAAATTTGTCTAGGAAGTTTATTCGTAATAGGTAATATTCTTCTTGAAGAAAATTTTGACTACAAAAAAACACATTACAAAAATCTCACTACGAAAAAAATATGAGTACGAAAATTCCCATTATGAAAATTCTCATTACGAAAATGCTCATTATGAAAATTCTCAGTACGAAAATTCTCATTACAAAAATTCTCAGTATGAAAAATTTATTACGAAAATTTCCAGTACGAAAATTTCATTACGAAAATTTCCAGTACGAAAATTTCATTACGAAAATTTCCAGTATGAAAATTTCATTATGAAAATTTCCAGTACAAAAATTTCATTATGAAAATTTTCAGTAAAAAAATTTCATTACAAAAATTTATAGTATGAAAATTTCATTACGAAACTTTCTAGTACAAAAATTTCATTACAAAAATTTTAGTTACAAAAGTTTGAAAAACTGACTACGAAAATTTTGATTACAAAAGTTTTTTTAAAAAAAAAACTGACAATGAAAATTTTGATTATGTTAACAAGAAAATGTACTCTCCCTATGAAAAAGAGTTTATTACTATAAGGATAATTTTTCAACAAGAAGTTAATGAAGAAGGATTACCTCAAGGTTATCATTCCTAACTTCTGTTTAATGTATTCAAATCTATCAGAAGGTAAATATTTTGTGAAAATGTCAGCAAGAGGATCTTGCATTCTGATAAATTGAAGAATAATATCTCCTTTTAGTGTGTGATCCCAAATAAAGTGATGCATAATATCTATATGTTTTGCAAGAGAGTGATGTGCAGGATTTTTACTAAGGGTAATGGAACTTGTGTTATCACACAAAATCTGAGTCTTAGTAAAACTCAAGCCATAGTCTATGAGTGTGTGTTGCATCTACAACAATTGAGCACAAGAACTTCCAGCTGCTACATATTCTGCTTTAGCAGTGGAGAGTGCTACAAAGTGTTGCTTCTTGCATAACCAAGAAAATAATGAATCTCCTAAGAAATGAAAAGCTCCGGATGTACTCTTTCTATCCATTATACATCCACTAAATTCAGCATCTGAAAAACTCTATAAAACGAAATCATTTCCAGAAGTATAAAATATTCCTAGATCCATGGTTCCCTTTAAGTAGCAAAAAATTCTTTTCACTGCCTTTAAATGAGATTCCTTAGGATTGGATTGACATCTTGCATATAAGCATACTGAAAACATCAAGTCTGGTCGACTATCTTTCAAGAAAAGTAGACTTCCTATCATACCTATAAAAGATGTTTGATCTAATGGTTTCCCAACATCATCAAGATCAAGTGTGTTTGAGGTACCAGTAGGAGTACTTATACTCTTAGTGTTGTCATAACCATACTTTTTAAGAAGTTCTTTAATATACTTATGTTGGGATATGTAGATTCCTTATGGTTTTTGAGAAATTTGAAAACCAAAGAAAAATGTTAACTCACCCATCGTACTCATTTCAAACTCAGATTTCATTAGATCTACAAAGGAATCAGTTAAAGATTGCTGAGTTGAACCAAATATAATGTTATCAACATAAATTTGAACAATCAAAACATTTTTATTATATTTATTTATAAAAAGGGTTGAATTTTCATTTCCCTTAACATAGTTATTTTGAAGCAAAAATCCTATAAGTCTATCATACCAAGCTCGTGGGGTTTTTTTAAGGCCATACAAAGCTTTGGTAAGTCTAAAAACATGATCAGAATGTTTTGTATCTTCAAAGCCAGGAGGTTGTTCAACAAAAACTTCTTCTTGAACATAACCATTAAGAAAAGCACATTTCACATCCATTTGAAAAAGTTTAAAATTGAAGAATGCTACAAAGGCAAGTAGAATACAAATAGATTCAAGTCTAGCTACTAGAGCATAGGTTTCTTCATAGTCTATTACCTCTTGTTGATTATAGCCTTTGGCAACTAGTCTATCTTTATTTCTTACGATGATTCCATTTTCATAACACTTATTTCTGAAGACCCATTTTACTCCAATAATAGAAGTTTCTTTAGGTCTTTCAACCAAGGTCCAGACTTTATTCCTTTCGAATTCATTTAGTTCATCTTGCATGGATTTGATCCAATCATCATCACCTAAAGCTTCATCAGTGCTTTTTGGTTCCAATTGGGAAAAGAATGCTAGATGTTCTACTTCATTTCTTAAGGAACTTCTAGTCCTTACAGGTTGATTTACATCACCAATTATACTATCACTGGGATGATTCTTAAGAAACACTTGACTTGGGTTTTGTAAAACCTATTCATCAATATAGGGTAGGAAATATTCTGGGGTAAATGTTTCAGAGTTACTTTCTTGAACATTTTCCTTATCATAAGGATCTTCTAACAAAGGTTGATAATCAGTTTTTGAAAACACATCCAAGGATGTAGGTTGGGATGGTTTAAAAACAAAAGGATCAGTCTCATAAAATTTTACATGTACTGTTTCCTCAATAGTACAAGTTTTTTTTATTAAAAACTCTATAAGCCTTAGAAGTTGTGGAGTAACCTAAGAAAATTCCTTCATTAGATTTTGGTATGAATTTGAGTAGATTATCTTTAGTATTCATGATGAATACCTTGCAACCAAAAACCTTGAAGTAGTAAAGTCTAGGTTTTCTACCATTCCATAACTCATAAGGAGTTTTATTAAGAAAAGGTCTAATCAAAATGCGATTTATAGTGTAACAATCAGTACTTACAGCTTCAGCCCAAAAATTTCTAGCTATAGAATATTCACTCAACATGGTTCTAGTTATCTCTTGAAGAATTCTATTTCTTCTTTCAACTACACCATTTTGTTGAGGAGTTATAGGTGCTGAAAAGTTTTGAGTAATACCTTTTCTACTACAAAAAGTTTCAAAATTAGAATTTTGAAATTCTCCTCCATGATCACTATGAATAGTTTTCAATGGAAGGTTTTTCTCATTTTTAACTTGGGCTCTAAAACTTTTGAAATAAGAAAAAGATTCAGGTTTCTTTGCTAGAAAATAGACCCATGTAAATCTAGTTTAATCATCAACTAAGACAAATACATAATACTTGCCCCCAATGCTTCCAGTTTGTGTTGGACCAAAAAGATCCATGTGCACCAACTATAATTCATCAGTTGTTGAGACTTCACCGATTGATTTAAAACTAGATTTATATTGATTTCCATATTGACAAGGATCACAAACTTTAGAATAATCAAATCTAAGCTCCGGTAGATCCTTAACTAAACATTTATTAGAGAGTTTGCATAAGTTTCTATGGTTATAGTGACCTAGTCTTCTATTCCATAACCAAGAATGATCTTCCATTGCCCCAAGGAAAGGTATATCTTGGCTCCTAAGGTCTTCTAAGTTTAGTGTGTAAACATTATCTTGCCTATTGGCAGAAAGAATAATCTCTTCCTTGGAATTATGTACTAAGCACTTATCATTCCTAAAATTCACAAGGTATCCTTCATCACATAATTGACTTATGCTGATGAGGTTGTGCTTAATACCTTTAACAAACAAAACATTTGAAATCAGGGTTTTTCCAAGAAGATCAATATTACCTATACCAACAATTTCTCCCTGAGCATTATCTCTGAAAGTTACTTTCCCTCCTTTCGTCTTGATAATCTTTTCAAAATAGTTTTTTTCACCAGTCATATGCCGGGAACATCCACTATCCATGTACCAAGTATTGTTGTTGGCACTTTCCTTGTTTTCCTAAAAATAAGAAAAAAGTTAGGTTTTCGGAATCCAAACTTGTTTGGATCCAAGATTTTCAGATAAAAAAATTTTGGGTATCCACATTTGTTTAGAGAAATATGCTTTATGAAACCCAAGCGATTTAACTCTATTCAAAGAACAGTTTTTCTTCCAATGCCCACCACTTTGACACTTAGTGAAAAAATGGGCTTTAGAAGGAAAAAAATAGTTGTTTTTGAAAACTGGTTTTTGGTGAGTATAACCTACTCCAGTAGTGTTTCCTTTAGGTTTAATTTGAGAATACATCTTATCAAAATTTGCCTTCCCAGAGGTAAATTTTGCAAGGATATTCTTTAGAGAAAATATTTCATATTTTAGTCTAATGACTAAATTATTATCCTCAGGAATCATTTCCTTAGAGTTAGATTTTTCCTCAAAAACTTTCATCTCCAAAATAGCATTCTTAAGATCTTTAGAAAGTTTTTCCTTATCAGAATTTGCTTTCTCAAGGTCTTTAGAAAGTTTTTCTAAAAACTCTTCTTTATCTTTAAGATCCGAAGAAAGATTTGAAATCTCTTTTGTAAGAATTTCTTCCCTAGTATTTTCCTTGTCTAATTTCGTAGAAATTTTTATTTTTTTTTGCATTAAGTAACTTGGAAAACCTAGATACTTCTTCATATGAAGGTTCTTCATTTTCTGAGTATGAAGTATCTTCATTAGAAGGACTATTTTCGGAATAGTAATTTTTATCAAGAGATAAATTTGTTAAAGCCTCGGCAGAGCATACCTTGGCCATATGACATGTATGTGGAAAAGAAGTATTATCAATGAATCCCATATTCTTCTGAGATGATGAATCATATTCCGAAGATTCACTTTCTGAAGAGTCTCCACAGCTAGCACTCCAAGTAGTATTAGCTTTCAGACTTTTCTTAGCTTTGGCTTTGTAAAACATCTTCCCGTTCCTTTCAGAATGCCTCTATTTTCTTTCTTTCTTTTTAAGCATAGGGCAATCAGGTCCTATGTGTCAACTTCTCTTGGATTCATAGCATGTGACCTCTAAATATTTATTATCTTTCCTTTCCTTCTTCTTATACATGGATTGGAAATTTCTTTGACCATCTATCTTGTTCATTCTTTGAGAAAGATTAACTAACTCATTATCTAAGACTTCACTCTCACTAGATTCAGATTGGATAGTAACCTTCTTAGACTTGGATCTAGTTACTCTCTCAGGAGTCTTAGCTTTCATGTGATTTGAAGTTGTAGTAAAAGCAACAGTACCATTCCCATTCTTCTTTTTGATGTTGTCAGCATATCTCTTCATCCTTGTTTTATGTTGAAGAAGAGTTCCAAACAACTCATCTAAGGAAATTTGAGTAACCTTCCTATTCTCATCAATATCTGTTCTCTATGATTCCCACTCATTGGGAATAATATCAATGATCTTGTCAACAAGATCTTCATCATATAGACCTTTCTCTCCCATATATTATAAGATATTCACGATAGTCATAAACCTTTGTTGCACCTTACAAATAGGTTCTCCATAAGGAAAGTTAAAACCATGATACTCAGCTCTAAGCATGGATCTTCTAGTTTCAATCACTTTAGATGTACCAAAACGAGTAACTTCAAGTTTCTTCCATATACAGTTAGCTGCTTCAAAAGAAGAAATTTGGCTATATATGTTCCTATTCATTGAACATATTAGAGTATTGCATACCTTATAGTTTAATTGATAATAATGCTTCTCTTGGTTTGTGAAAGAATTTACTTACTTATCAGGAATTTGATAACCTCCAGTAAGAATAAAAAAATTTTCTACTCCAGTATTGATAACAAAAGTCTTCATTCGATCTCTCCAATACTCATTATCATTGCCATAAAAAATAGGTGGTCTTGTAGTATTTAAGTTGTCGATGGAACCAACATTTAAACCTCCCATCTTAAAAAACTTTCTACACATAAACTTGTTAATAACAAAAGTTCGGATTCAAGGAAAAAATTCCTAAGCAAGAAAAATATAGAACAATAAAAAAAACTGAGCAAGAAAAACTTATATGTGAATATAAGTATTTCAGAGACCTGCTCTGATACCAATTGTAGGATCAAAATAACGATGTAGATGCTCAATATATAAGAGGGGGGGGGGGTGAATTATACACTTTAAAAAATTTCCTTAAACATGGAAAGATCTAAGTTTAACAAAGTTAAAATAAGCAAATTCACAACACCTCTAACACCAATTGAAATATTGGGACAAAGTATGAAGTTACAATCTTCTAGTTCTATACACTTGCTTAAATATGGAAAGTGATTCCAAAAAATAGGTTCCGGAAATATGGATCCAGAAATTGAAACTTAACCAAAGTTTATAATATGATATTCTACCTTAAAGTGTATAGAATCTAACTAAATCAGAGTACAAATGTAAGGAAATATAAGAAGGTTATACTTTTCTTACAATAAAAAAATACAGCGGAAAAACTTGTAACAAAAACAAGAAACAAGATATAAATCTTTTAACCCAAAGAGAAGGGTATCCAATAACCTTGGATAAAGGTCCCTTGATTTATACTTTCAAGCAAGTCTGTCTTACACACACCCAGTTAATCCCTCGATACGAATATCAGAATCTTTGTCTTGCTATCCCTGCAAGCCCTCAACTTCAAGGTAGTTGGAACCTCTGTCTTCCTCAGTAAGGAAGCCCGCAAACTTCAAGGTAGTCGGCACCTCTATCTTCCTATCCCCGGAAGCCCTCAAATGTAATCACCAACATCCAGAGTCACACGAAGAAATCTGAACGAGAAGTTCAGTACGTACATGGCATGAAAATCTTATCTCTCTAGAAATCACCTTAACAGCGCGTGGTCTCTAGAGTGATCAACTTCTTCATTATTTTGAGCTCTTTCAAATGAGATCCTATTTATAGGCTCGTTTGGAATGGTCGACTCCCTCCTACAACGATCATATTTTCCTTAAATTTCGGAGGGACTTGTACAAGCGTCACTCAACCAACGGTTAGTCAAAAACAGAATGGACAACATCATTTTATAACAAAACATGTGTAAATGAAGGCACAACATCGTTTTATAATGAAACGATTGTAAGAATATGCAAAACTGAAGTTCAGAATGTAAGAAAATAAAAGTTTGGATTCTAACCAAAAATGAAATTCGGAGTCTATAATAAAGAGATATTCGGATTCTGTTTTAAAGGAATTCAGAACCTGAATTCTGTAGAAATCCGGAGTCTGAATTTCTAAAGAAATTCAGAGTTTGGTTTCACTAGAATTCAGAATATGAACTTACAGAGTTTGGAGTCGATCTTGTAGAAGTTCGGAGTCAAACTAGTAAAAGTTAGGAGTTGAACTCATAGAAGTTCGAAGTCGAACTAGTAAAAGTTAGGAGTCGAACTCGTAGAAGTTCGAAGTCCAGAATTCAGAGTGGAACTTTCTTAGAGTTCATATCTAGAATTCAGAGTGGAACTTCATTACAGTTCATATCCAGAATTCGGAGTGGAACTTCATTACAGTTCATATCCAAAATTTGGATCCTAAAACATAATGCTTCATATCTAAGTATTATATGATTCCGAGGTTTTTGATATGAATCTGATTTTTATACTTAAGAAAAATATTGATATGAACAATGAAAACATGGTAGAGTTAAATTCCTTTAATAAGGAAATTTTACTTATATAAGTAAAATGTATATTTTCTTAAGTACATGGTGTTTGTGATTTTCAAAACAAGAAGTAATGGAAAAAGTCATAAGGAAAACCTTATTGACTTAACATTACTTGCATGTAGGATTACACTTACACTCACATGTATAATAAATTTTGAAAACTAAGTTAATATATAATTTTTTAGATATAATATTCTTGGAAAAAAACCCTTAACCCACACACACATATATATATATACTGAAAATATCAAGTTGTGTATGCATATATACGGATGTGTATACACATATATATACAATTTTTAGTAGAAGATCCTAGCATGGTAATGAAATAATACCCTTAAAATTTTAATCCTTTAGAAAAAGATCTCTGAAAAATGAATAATTAAAATCATATAATCAAATTGGTTTAGAAGAAAAGATACATGGTTATATATATATATATATAACTATGTATATACATGATTATGATTTTAAATCAAAATAATAAAATTCCCTTACTTTATTCTGATCAGAGGTGGGCTGAGAGTCCTGGAATAGAGAGAGAGTGAGAGACTTGGTAGAGAGAAATTTAGGGTATCCATTTGGGTGAAAAGTGGGTTTTTTTAAAAAATATTTCTTCAAATTATTGATTCAAATAGAAAAAATATAATAAAAAAAGTGTTAATTAATACAAATTCAACATAAAACAAGGTTAATTGACACCCTAAAATTATAAAAATGAAATGAGGAGGAGGATTTGAGTCACAAACTATGATGATTGGTTTAAAATAAGACCACTTGTTGAAAATAAAAAAGGAGATGAAACTAGGGAAAATACGTTGAGAAGCATCAAAAGAAAGAGGCAATGGAGAGGGAATGATGGCTATAAGATGCAATTGGGACTGTTTTGGATTTAACAAGGAAGAACAAGAGAGAGAGATCAGACAATTTATATTAATTCTTCTCCGATCAAAAGGTACAGATTAACCCTAAAACATTTATCAAGGGGGGTCATGCGGTTGATCAACAGACAACCCAGATCGATCCGCATATCCAATCGGACGGTCTGGACTAATCCACATGTTTTAAAAAATGAAGGATGACTGAGATTAGATCATGTATGATCAGATGACTGTGGTGGTTCTGTGAGTTTTGAATAGGTTTTATGGTATAGATCTAGGGAAACCAGATTGAACGGTCTGAAAAATCGCGCGACAATATACCCCAACATTGGGATTTGAATAGTGTACCAGTGTGGACAGTCAGGATCTAGCATGGCGAGATCCTGCGGCTGAGATCACATACTATGTAAAATTACGCATCCCACATCGAAACCAAAATTGTTTCAGGACTTCCTTATAACCTTCTTTGCATGGTGCCATCTCTCGATGACACAAGCACACACACCATAGCCCTTACACATGAGACTCCACCTGCGAGCGACTTAGTCCACCCTCTCTCGCACTGGTGTGCGGCCTGACTCACCCTGTGCTTGCACCTGACTAGGCCCTATACATGGGAATGTGTGCGGATTGCCTCCACTATGCTTTCTAGGCTTCACTCTAGCACAGCTCAAGCGCTCTACTAAGCGCCTACCCGGGCCTTGAGGGCTTGACCTATAAGGTCTCCCTCGGCTGGTGGGTGCCTTCAACATATTTTTAGTAAAAGTTTTTATACATTACATAATACATAAATTTTTATTTTATTACTTGTATAAATATTAGTTTCCCATTATTTCTATCTCTATGGTTATTATAAAAAACATTAAATTTTGATAAATTAAAATTCATCTTACATTTTTTAAAAAACCCCAACATTAAAACCCCAATGTTTTAAATAACATGAATACCAATGTTTTATATTTTAAAAAAACAAACATTAAATAATAACTCAAAGTTAAAACCCTTAATTTTATTTAAAAAAATGTTATTTTAAAACATTTATAGAATTTAGCACCTAAAATACCCAACTACCATAAAATATCAATGGTTGCTTGAAAACCCAAATGACTACTTATAACTGTCATTTTATTCCATATAAATACCCATTCAAGGTATTCAAATGATCAAGAACATTTCTTGTTTTAAGAGGACGATACTCTCTATTCCTTTGAATTTGTGTATTTTTTCTATTCTTCTCACTATTTATTTTTTCTTTTTGATGGATTCAATGGACGAAGGTTACTTAATCAATATTGTTGTGATGTTGGGTGGTACTTCGTTAATTCTTTTAGGTCTCACAATGAGTTTTTTAGTAGTTGTAATCCCTTATATCAATGTAATATTTCATTGTTTTATTGAAATTTTTCTCTTTCTCTTTAACGTATTCTAAATAAAACACACCAATTCACATTAAAGTAATAATAATAATGATAATAACTAAAATTATTATTATTCCATTTATAATTATGTTCAGGGCATTACAATAGAAGATCTATATCTGGTGGAGTTTTATTTTTGGGGAATAGTTTTTTTAGTTGGCATACAAAGAAATATAATTCGGTAAATTTTAGCATGACTGAAGCTAATTATTTTCCTACTACTCAAGATTCTACCCAACTTATATGGATGAAGACTCAGTTATAAGATCTACTTTTTGAAGTAAAGTTACCCTTGCTCTTAGGTTGTGAAAATCAAAGTGCAATCAATCTTACATGGAATCTGGTACAAAATTATCTTTAAAAGAATATTGAAATCAAGTAACACTTCATCATAGAGAATGTAGAGAATAATGAGTTGAAGTTGAAGTATGTTCCAACATCAAAACAAGTTTTTTACATTTTTAGAAAACCATGACCAAATGAACCATTTTCTAAATTGAGGTTGAACACGGGAGTCCAACCTCCTTCTCATCAAGGTTGAGGTATGTGTTTCTATACCCTCTCATATTACCTTTGGATAATCTAGTGAAGTGGGATAATTGTTTCATAAATCTATCCTTATAGTTTCATGCATAAAGGGGGAGTTGTGGGTAAATTGTGAATCTAGCATGTGTGCGTGTGAACTATTCTAACTGATACTTGGAGTGGTTGTAGGAAAACAAATTTCAATATTCTAGGAAAGTTTAAGAAGTGGAGAAATATAATGAAGATTTATAAGGACTAAGGCTATAAAATATAGATGTTTATGTTTTGGAGAAGGTTGAGGAAGAAATGATGAAGAAATTTCATAGTCACTACTTTTTGAAAGCATGGTTTTACTGTCAATAATTCTTATTTCCTATAATGAGTTATCTCACATAGGCTTAGAATTGTTGATAATTAATCCATTGCATGAGGTTACAAAGTTCAGTGATTTATGAATCTTGGTTGAAAACAAAATCCAAAGGGGGAGATTTTTGGGACAAAGTTGGATGAAGAAGGAAGTAAGAAGGTTTTTTCTTTTGTAGAGTGTTGTATTTTTTTGTCAAAGAGGATAAATCAACTCACTTTGTAAAGGGATTTTAAAACTAGATTATTCTTAGCTGATTTGTATTTCCCAAGTATCATAAGTTTTTAGAACTTGTGATGCAAGCCTCATGAAGGAAAGGGGGATAAAATTTGATGCCAATCATATTTAGTTTTGATTAGAAAGAATGATATTGCTAAAATATATAGAAGTTGAAGTAATTTAAATTGAAAATATAATTATGTTAAAGGTGTTCAATCAAAGACTATATATAATGGTAGATATGGTTCATGATGAAAGTAGCTGTTTGTTAAATAATCTAGATTACAATGATGCATCATTGGTGTTCTTGCCAAAGAATATTTTAATGTGGTGCTGTTTTCTAGTGTTTTCCAAATTATTGGGGTTGAAGATTAAGAGATGGATAAATGTGATTTTAGTAAAGAATATTGCGTGCAAGTTTGAATATGGCTTGGTATGTTGCACACAAGCAGTGTTCCAAGATCCAAACATAAAAATATGGAAAAAGGAAAGATTTGTGCGAAAGATACAAGAAGTTCACAAAAGATGAGGTTGATGCAAAAGAGACTTACACGCCCAATGTAACATCAAATGGAGTTTTTCATGATGTACCAGGATCTTCCATGAGGCATCAGGGTTTTTGGATGTGGGGATCGGTGATGCCTATAAATAATTGGTGACCCCCTCTCATTTGATAAGATCAAAACTTAGAGAAATCCCAATCTCTGAAGCATGGAATAATTTTAATAAAAATAGAGTTGCACGAAATAAATAGAGTTGCGCGTAAGAAGGAGAAGTTTTACGCAATAAGAGATTTACACACAAGATTGATGTTGTGTGTAAGAGGTGTTTCATGACAAAAGTTAAATCTTGTGTACGAGGCATGAAAGTTACACGCAAGACACCTAAAAGGGTGCACAAAAGATTTGAGTTTATCACAAGTAGTAAGTTGTGTTCAAGGTATTTCTTACCAGCTTCTGGGTAGGAATGAGAAGAATTGTTTTGAAAGTTCAAACTATGAAAGATGATTAAGAAGAAATAAAACTTTGTTTTACCCTATTTGTGCTAAGAGTGTGTTCATGTGCTTCCATATTGTTTTACAAGTGCTACAAAAGTTTAAGGGTATGTCTTACTCATTATATTCCACATTAAAGGATTGTTTTCTAGTGGATTGTGTGGTACTGGATTGTTTCCATACCATACCGAGGACATAGAAACTCTTGTTGAGTAGTGAACCTTGTAAATATTGTGTTCTTGTAGATGTTTATTTTGATTGTGTTCAGTAGGTAATGAAATATTTAATAGGATGTGAAGGTTGTTTCAAAAAGAAGGAAACATAAAAGAAAAAGACAACACTAATTCACCCTATCCCCCTCCCAGTGGTACTTGGATCCTGAGTGGGAAACATCAATTGGTATCAGAGCGAAAAATACCCTTTGTTTACTCTTTACTTATGCTTTGAAGAGAATTTGTGATGGAGAATCTCAATTATGTGAATAGTAAAGGGATTCCTATATTTGATGGGAAAAATCATCATATCTGGAAAGATATAATGATGCCTTATCTTGTAACGACCCGAACCTTTTAATTATATTTTTTTCCTAATTTTGTATGTTATTTTATTTTATACTCAACAAAACTATATCCATTAATTAATGAAGTGGGTATAATTAAAATGAGACCGTTGGGTTTCGACTGTTATATGACCGTTGGTCAATATGACCATTGGAAACTATAATCTTAACGTTGTGTTTTTATAAATATGGTTATCTTGGTTAATTAATATAGAAATAATATTGAATGGCCTCATCCAGTAGACTCAAGCTATATGAAGCCCATCTGTTGGAGCTTGAGAAGGAGGTAGCATCACTAGGCTTTGCTCTGGACCAAGTCCAAGCCGAACTTCAACGTATGAAGCTTGAATGAAATCACCTAAGGGAGAAGTTCAAGATGATAGAAATCAACACTTGGGAAATATTGTCTGAGCCACCCCAAGATTCTATCACTATAGCACACCTTACACTTAGGTCCTATGCTGGTGTTATAAGGGGCTACGTAATGAGACCTTAGCTGCTTTTTATAATCCTTTTATATAAATAATTTTTTATTTCTTCTTATGGAAAAGATTGTGAATTTTAAATATCTAGATAAATATAGGATGTGTATTATTGATGAATTTAGGAAAAAAGGGTATTTTAAAATATTTTTGTATTCATTAAATAATTAATAATGTGAAATGATTTTCAAAAATGGTCTTCTACAGTTATTATCAGTGAGAAATTTAGATTATAATAAGATCAACTTGGTTTTTAGTGAATAGTAAAGTAAGGATAGTAACATACCCATATGAATTGTAATGAATAATAATTTGACCAAAAAAATAGAAACCTGACCCATGAATGTATAAATACATTTTAGACATCTTAAAAGTGAAAAAACGATCATAGTTTAAGTTTTGGTATTTTTGTATGCCATAAATATATTATTTATAATTTTATAATTAATTTAAAAATTTAAAATGGAAATATATTTTCATAAAATTTAATAATATATTGTTAATTTATTGTCTTATGGGTATACGATATTTTTATGGGACCTTGATTACATTTTTAAGGTGTTACAAAATGAGTTATAGTTTTAAAGTTGTATTTTTGGAATAAATAATGATTTTATTTAAAAATTAAATTTAAAATATTTAGAAAATTATTTTCATAAAATGGAATTCATTTTTGAATTCATAGCATCGATATTAGGTTAGGGTGAATTTTTGGGATTTTTCTGAAACAGTTGAATTATCGATGAATAGTAAAAATGCAGTTTTGAGTTTCAGGTGTTTAATGACATCATTAATGATGTAAACTTTCTGGTCGACTTATGAATAGTGAGATATTCTATGAGGTCTCCCAAGTGGCCAATACCATATGCAAATACCATGATAAATTCCAAGGTTTTTCAAATACCACCGATGAGCTGTCCCTTGGAAATTAATAATTTATTCACTCACTTTTCCTATAAATACCAAGCCATTTACCTCATTCATTTCACTCCAAAATAATCCCCAATGAAGTTATGGTCTCCTTACCTCCCAAGGAGTCCTCCCAAGGTTCCCTCAAGCCTCCCAAGGTCTCGAACTTCAATCTTTCTAAGTCACTCTTCAAGGTAAGGGATCCTTTCACCCTCCTCTTTTAAGTCATGAATTCTTTTATGTTGTGTCTTCTAGTTTCCATCTCTTTATATTGAGGTTATGTTCTTATATGTTCTCATTACTTTAAATTTCATTTATAATTGTTGAGATACCCTTTATGCTCTCATCAATTTGTTTTCTGAATTTTTAAGTGATGCCGTTAGGCTGCCGAATTTCTCGTAAAAGAAATCACATCTTCTCTTTCCTTTCAAGTTTCCTTTTCTTGTGGTATGTCATTCAAATATCCATACCATGTTCTTATCTCCATATTATTATGTATTTATATTGTAATATGAGTTATTTATGAGTGTTTTACCCTTGTACTCTCTCTTTTTATAATTTTCTAAAACCATGTTATATAGTCGTTATGCTGCAGAAATTTCGTCTCAAAATTTCTATCTCTTTCTCTCAAGAAATTATCTTGTTTATTTATGTGAATACCCAGAACTATTTTGTTTCTATGGGTTCTTATAAATATATAAAAAGGATATATTTTATTTTGGAATGTACATACATATAAACCTAACTCCCTTTCCATGGGTTATAAATGATATAATGATCTTATTTTTAGGAACTTTTAAAACGTCCTGATTTTGAAATAAAACCCATTTCTTTTATTCTCTAGGGGTTATTTATGAAATTTTTGATTATGATCTATGTGGATCGCATGAAATTAAAGACATATTAAGTGTACACCCTGATATCAGTTTAATTCATCCAGTAAATAATTAATCTATAGAGATGACAAGTTTCACGATACATTGGTGAATAACCTTGCTAATTTTTATGACACATCGGGGATAAACCTTGGTGACATGTTCATGAATGTATAAATGAAATGTTGTAGCCAAATATTCAAGTTATGATTCAAGTTCTTTTTCTTATGATATTTTTATTCTTCCTTTTCTCACACCTTTATGACTTTTATCATGTTCTTATTAATATTGCTCAAGATCACATGTCGACTGTTTCACTTGTTTTCCTTACTGAGCTTTCTGCTCACCCTTTCCTTTGATGTATGTCTCCAGGATATGAGATTTGGTAACTGTACATAGGATAAACCTATGAAAAATCCTTACGAGTGGTTTAGAAGAAGTTTTTATGTTGTTTTCATGTATTAAGTTCCTAATTTCCAAGGCACTGGACTTTAAAGATCCTCTATTCGTAAAATGTAATGAAAAGTTATGTAATAAAAAGGAAGGATGCCATAGTTGGTATCAAATGATAGTTTAGTTATTTATGGAAATTAAGCTATGAAATCTTTAGGAATAATCATATAGAAAAGTTTAAATATAGGAAAACATCCTGGTTTTTTTGTGAGTATTAAGTAAGTGGTTTATCAAGAAAATACATCCCTGTCTAGATACAAGCAGGTAGAGGCGGCTCTGGCACAGAGGTACCTAGGAGTGAAAAATATGAAAATGAGTTTCGGTCTTGACCCAAAGTATGCTGGTACATGACAATGGGCCATGCTACACTCTTGGTTATGACACTCATGGGGGATATTCTTGGTTAATCATAAGCTTTTTATGAATCATTTTGAAGGATTTATAGAGAAATGTAGTTGTTTAAAGAAGTTATGAGACATAAATCCTTTATAGTTAAAATATTCATAAATGAGATAAGTTTCTCATTAAGGTTTTATTTTTTTATAAATGGAGGGCAATAGGAGGAACTGTGCAAATGGTGACCGCAATGGGTCATGTGCTGATGGACCTCCGATTGAATCCATAATGGAAACATTCATGCGAATGATGAACCAACTGACTCAAGTTATGGGAAATAACTTGAATAAAGCTTAGAGACTAATTTCACCATGAAGGGAAAAACATTCTGTTGAGTCCTTTATGAATCAACGACCACCAAACATCAGTGGATTGACTGAACCATTGACTGCTGAGTAGTGGATCAGCTCTATCGAGAAGATATTTTCTGTACTCCACTGTTCAGAGAAAGAGAAGGTTACCCTGGCTGTCTATTGCTTATAAGGAGAAGATGATCAATGGTGGGGGTTGATTGAAAACACGAGGCAAATAGTGGAGGTTGAATCTATGGAGTGGTAAGAGTTCATAGGGATTTTCTTTAATAAGTATTTCCCTCGATCCATGAGAACAAGAATGGAGATGGAGTTTCTCGAGTTGAAGCAAAAGGAGAATGAATCTGTCGGAAGCTATGAGATGAACTTCAACTGACTTTCACGATATACCTCTAGCTTTTTCATGGATCCAAATGGAAAGGTTGATAGATTCTTCAGTGGAATGAGACCTCATCTGCGGAAGAGTCTAGCTAACCGAGACTCTGATAGCTACGAGGAGATCGTGCAGAGTGCGATGAAAGTCGAATTGGAGTTTGGTGAGATGAAATGGTCTCATAAATCAAGTGACAAAAAGCAATTGATGGATCCTAGCTTAGGGAGGACCTTTGATCAGGGAAGAGGAGGCAAGAAAGTGAAACATCCCACGTGTAATAAATGTGGGAAGAAGCATTTGGGGAACTGCCTGCTTGGGAGTGGGAAATGATACAAGTGTGGAAGAGATGTCCATATTGCGAGGAATTGTCGTAGTGAGGTTAAACCTAAACTTACAAACACTAATGACAAGTGGAAGATGGTGTAGGCCATACCTGATGTCCAGTGCTTTAAGTGTGGACAACTTGGGCACTTTTCCAATCACTGTCCAAATCCAAGGGTAGTGGAGGGGAACCACCATCAGCCTCAGCAAAGGCCAAGGGTGCAAGGTCATAATTTTGCTATCACGACAGCTGAATTTGAAGCTCTAGATGATGTGGTAGCAGGTACTCTTATTGTTCTCTCAAAGCTAGAAAGTACTTTGTTTGATTTTGGTTCTATGCATTCCTTTATTTCCTCCAAGTTTGCAAAGAATTTAGAATCAACCCCCGACTTGCTAAAAGTAGAGTTATGAGTCAAGACTCCTGGTGGGATTATCCAAGCATTGTTAGTGTTTAGAAACTCTAGTATTTACTTTTGTGAGCACAATATTATCACAAATCTATTATTCATTCCCATGCTGGAATTCGACATTATACTAGGGATATATTGGCTCTCAAAGTATAATGTTAAGATCAAATGTATAAGTAAGGAAATATTAGTAGTATTGAATGGAAAACCTATAGTTATCTTCCAAGGAAAGATATCTCAACCTGATCTTTGTCTAGAAGAACCCCCTATATCCTTCTTTATGGAATTTATCGGTGAAGAAGAAGAAGAAGTAAATGAGAGTTTGAGGATAGAAAATGTACCCATCATCCAGCAATACATTGACGTATTTCCTAAGGAGTTGCATGGACCTCCCCCAGAAAGAGAGGTAGAGTTCTCCATTGAAATCGTACCTGGATCTCATCCAATATCAAAGACCCCGTATAGGATAGAAAATATGGAGCTGGAGGAATTAAAGAAACAACTCCAAGATCTTTTGGAGAAGGGGTTTATCTGACTAAGTGTGTCTCCTTGGGGATCACCTGTTCTCTTTGTGAAGAAGAAGGATAGATCGATGTGACTATGCATTGATTATAGAGAACTGAACGAAATCACAGTAAAGAACAAATACCCTCTTCCAAGAATTGATGACTTATTTTACTAACTTCATGGGGCTCAATTATTCTCTAAGATTGATCTTTGATTTGGTTATCATCAATTGAGGGTGAAGAAAGAAGATATTCCAAAAACTGCCTTCCGATAAAGATATGGGCATTATGAGTTTGTTGTTATGCCTTTTGGACTGACTAATGTACCTGCTATTTTTGTGAATTTGATGAATATAGTCTTTAAAGACTACCTTGATAACTTTCTGGTAGTTTTATTGATGATATTCTGATATATTCCAAAAGTTGTGAGGAGCATGGGGATCATCTAAGGGTTACAGAATTTTTGGAAAGTTCAGTAAATGTGAATTTTGGTTACAATAAGTTGCTTTCTTGGGGCACATTGTTACCAATGAAGGAATCACAGTTGACCCTGCAAAGACAAAATTTGTAGAGGAGTGGCCTCAGCCTAAAACAATAACTGATATTCGTAGTTTCCTTGGATTAGAGGGATATTATAGGAGGTTTATGAAAAAATTTTCATGACTTTATAATCCATTAACCAAGTTAACTCAAAAAGGGGTCAAGTTCATTTGGACAAAGGATTGTGAGGAAAGTTTCCAAGAGTTGAAGAAGAGATTGGTTACTACAACTGTGTTAACTCTACCCTCAAGTGGAGAAGGATTCATAATTTTTAGTGATGCATCTCTGAAAGGGATTGGGTGCGTCCTCATGAAAAATGATAAGGTCATTGCTTATGCATCTTGACAGTTGAAGACTCATGGGAATAACTATCCTACGCATGATCTGGAGCTGGCGGCTGTCGTTTTTGCTATGAAGATATGGATGAACTATCTTTATGGGGATAAATGTGATATATACAAAGAACATCAAAGTTTGAAGTATATTTTCACACAAAAGGAATTTAACATGACACAAAGGAGATGGTTGGAACTACTTAAATACTATGATTGTTCAATTCATTATCATCCTGGAAGAGCAAACAAAGTTGCCGATGCATTAAGAAGGAAAGACCCAATTGTTCTATCCATTATGAGGATTCAAAGAGATCCTTTGATCAATGACCTAGTAAAACTGGAAATGAGAATTATAAAGGATGGGACATCATCAACCCTAACCCAAATTATTTCTCAAGCATCACAACTAGAGAAGATCAAGAAAGCTCAGAAAGAAGATCCTTTGTTACAAAAGAAGTTTGAGGCCGTGAAGGATGAGAAGTTTCTAGAGTTCAATACTGATCAAGAAGGTGTACTGAAATTTCATACAAGACTATGTGTTCCATCTATTCCAGAAATAAAGAAGGATCTGATGGATGAAGATCACAACTCTACTTTCTCTATACATCCTGGTAGCACAAAAATGTATAGGGACCTTCGTGATCATTATTGGTGGGATAATATGAAAAGGGAGATTGCTGAATACACTTCAAGGTGCCTGGTATTTCAGCAAGTGAAGGAAGAGAGACAAATTCCTAAAGGGGTATTGCAACCACTAACCATAGCAGCATAGAAGTGGGAAAATATCACTATGGACTTCGTCACTAGTATCCCGAGAACTTCCAAAGGAAATAATGCGATATGGGTTATTGTGGACCATCTCACCAAGACTGCCCATTTTATCTCCATTTGGGAAGATTTATCTCTTGATCAACTTTCCAGGATTTACATGAAGGAAGTCGTAAGGCTGCATGGAGTTCTACTTTCTATCATATCTGATTGTGATCCAAGGTTCACATCAAAATTCTAGGGAAGTATTCAACAAGCTCTGAGCACTAAATTGAATTTCAGTATGGCCTATCACCCCCAAACTGATGGCCAATCTGAAAGGACTATTCAAACAATCGAGGACATGATGAGAACTTGCTCAATGGAATTTAATGGTGGATGGGATCAACATCTCTCTTTAGTTAAGTTCTCTTACAACAACAGCTTTCAATATATCATTCAAATGGCACCCTATGAAGCTCTATATGGGAAGCGATGTTGAACTCCTACTTATTGGGATGAAGCTGGTGAGAGAAATCTTCTTGGGCCTGATCTTGTGCAAGAGATGACAGAAAATTTCCATTCCATCCAACAACACATTAAGGCTGCTCAGAGTTGGAAAAAGAGCTATGCCAACAACCGTCTAAGGGACTTAGAGTTTGATGTTGGTGACAAATTCTTTCTTCGGATTTCACCTTGGAAGAGAGTCATGATGTTTGGAAAGAAAGGGAAGCTCAGCCCTAGGTACATTGGCCCCTATGAAATCCTTGATCGTGTGGGTGAAGTGGCCTATCGGCTTGCACTTCCTCTAAATCTATCCCAATTTCATGATGTCTTCCACATATCCCTCTTGAGGAAGTACATACTTGTCCCTTCACATGTACTAAATCCAAAGGTGGTACAACTGGAACATGAACTCTCTTATAAGGAGAAGCCGGTGGAGATCTTGGATCGTAGAGACAAGGTTCTATGCAACAAGACTACCCACCTTGTTAAGGTGTTGTGGACAAACCAAAAATGTGAAGAATCCACGTGGGAACCGGAGGAGTATATGAGATGGAAGTACTCACATCTTTTCCCATCAGAGGGTATGAGATAAAAATTCAAGGACAAAATTTCTTAAGGGGGAAAGAATGTAACGACCCAAACTTTTTAATTATATTTGTTTCCTAATTTTGTGTGTTATTTTATTTTATACTCAACAAAACTATATCATTTAATTAATGAAGTGGGTATAATTAAAATGAGACCATTGGGTTTCGACTATTATATGACCGTTGGTCAATATGATCATTGGTCAATATGACCGTTGGTCAATATGACTGTTGGTCAATATGACTGTTGGTCAATATGACCATTGGAAACTATAATATTAACGCTGCATTTTTATAAATATGGTTATCTTGGTTAATTAATACAGAAAGAATATTGAATGGCCTCATCCAGTAGACTCAAGCCATATGAAGCCCATCTGTCGGAGTTTGGGAAGGAGGTAGCATCACTGGGCTTTTCTCTGGACCAACCTCAAGCTGAACTTCAATGTATGAAGCTTGAATGAAATTTCCTAAGGGAGAAGTTCAAGCTGATAGAAATCACCACTCATGCAATGTTGTCCGAGCCACCCCAAGATTATATCACCATAGCACACCTTACACTTAGGTCCTATGCTAGTGCTATAAGGGTCTATGTAATTAGACCTTAGCTGATTTGTGTAATCCTTTTATATAAATAAAATTTTTATTTCTTCTTATGGAAAAGTTTGTGAATTTCAAATATCCGGATAAATATAGGATGTGTATTATTGATGAATTTAGGAAAAAAGGATATTTTAAAATATTTTTGTATTCATTAAATAATTCATAATGTGAAATTATTTTCAAAAAATGGTCTTCTACAGTTGTAATCAGTGAGAAATTTAGAGTATAATAAGATCAACTTGGTTTTTAGTGAATAGTAATGTAGGAATAGTAACATACCCATATGAATAGTAATGAATACTAATGAATAGTAATTTGACCAAAAAATAGAAACTTCACCCATGAATGTATAAATACATTTTATACATCTTAAAAGTGAAAAAAAGATCATAGTTTAAGTTTTGGTATTTTTGTACGCCATAAATATTTTATTTACAAATTTATTATTAATTTAATAATTTAAAATGGAAATTTATTTTCATAAAATTTAATCATAAATTTTTACTTTATTTTCTTATGGGTATACAATATTTTTATGGGACCTTGATTACTTTTTTAGGGTGTTACAAAATGAGTTATAGTTTTAAAGTTTTATTTTTGGAATAAATAAGGATTTTATTTGAAAATTAAATTAAAAATATTTAGAAAATTATTTTCATAAAATGGACTTCATTTTTTAATTCAGAGCATTAATATTAGGTTAGGGTGAATTTTTGGGATTTTTAGAAATAATTGAATTATCAGTGAATAGTAAAAATGCAGTTTTGAGTTTAAGGTGTTTAATGACATCATTAATGATGTAATAATGATTTAAGCTTTCTGGTCGACTTATGAATTGTTAGATATGCTATGAGTTGTCCCAAGTGGCCAATACCATGGGAAAATACCATGGTCAAGACCATGGTTTTGCAAATACCACCGATGAGGTGTCCCTTGGAAATTAATAATTTATTCACGCACTTTTCCTATAAATACCAAGCCATTTCCATCATTCATTTCATTCAAAAATCATCCTCAAAGAAGTTATGGTCTCCTTACCTCCCAAGTAGTCCTACCAAGGTTCCCTCAAGCCTCCCAAGGTCCCAACCTTCATGATTTCGAAGTTACTTTTCAAGGTAAGGGATCCTTTCACCCTCCTCTTTTAATTCATGAATTCCTTTATGTTGTGTCTTCTAGTTTCCATATCTTTATGTTGAGGGTATGTTCTTATATATTCTCATTACTGTCCATTTCATGTCTAATTATTGAGAGACCCTTTCCACTCTCATCAATTTTTTTTTCTGAATTTTTAAGTGACGCCGTTAGGCTGCCGAATTTCTCATAAAAGAAATCACATCTTCTCTTTCCTTTCAAGTTTCATTTTCTTGTGGTATGTCATTAAAATATCCATACCATGTTCTTATCTAAATGTTATTCTGTATTTATATTGTAATATTATTTATTTATGACTAGGTTTCCCTTGTACCCTCTCTTTTTATTATTTTCTAAAACCGTGTTATATAGCCATTATGCTGCAGAAATTTCGTCTCAAAATTTATATCTATTTATCTCAAGAAATTATCTTGTTTATTTATGTGAATACCCAGACCTATTTCATTTTTATGGGTATTCATAAATATATAAAAAAGATATATCTTATTCTGTAATGGACATACATATAACCCTCACTCCCTTTCCATGGGTTATAAATGATATAATGATCTTATTTTTAAGAACTTTTAAAACTTCACGATTTTGAAATGAAACCCATTTATTTTATTATCTATGGTTTATTTATGAAATGTTTGATTATGATATATGTGGATCACATGAAATTAAGTACATATTAAGGGTTCACCCTGATAGCTCTCCAATTCATTGGGTAAATAATTAATCTCTAGAGATGAAAAGTTTCACGATACCTTGGTGAATAACCTTGGTAATTTTTATGACACCTCGGGGATAAACCTTGGTGATATGTTAATGAATGTATAAATGAAATTTTGTAGCCACATATTCAAGTTATGATTCAAGTTCTTTTTATTATGATATTCCTATTCTTCCTTTTCTCAAGCCTTTATGACTTTTATCATGTTCTTATTAATATTGCTCAAGATCACATGTCAACTATCTCACTTGTTTTCCTTACTGAGCCTTCTGCTCACCCTTTCCTTTGATGTATGTCTCCAAGATATGATATGTGGTAATTTTACATAGGATTAACCTATGATGAATCCTTACAAGTGGTTTAGAATAATGTTTTATGTTGTTTTCATGTATTAAGTTCCTGATTTCCAAGACATTAGACTTTAAAGATCATCTGTTTGTAAAATGTAATGAAAAGTTATGTAATAAAAAGGAGGGATGCCATATATCTTATGTCTCTTAGGTATGAAGTTCTTGAATCTACGACAAATGGATTTCCTATCATTGATGACATGGTTCCTCTTACACCAGTCAGCAAGAAGAATCTTGAGAACAATGGAAGAGCTAAAAATGCTTTACTCTAATCGCTTTCTAAACGTGAGTTTTTAAGAGTGAAAGGTGTTGCTACATCCAAATGTATTTGGGATATGGTGAAAAATATCTATAAAGGAAATAAAAAAGTAGAGAAGGAAAAACTTCAAATCTAGAGGCTGAAGTATAAAGACTTGAAAATGGGTGAGCTTGAAAATGTTGGGGACTTCTTTACCAGGGTAAATGACATTTTCAGCACAATCAGATGTCTTGGTGAAAAGTTAGAGGATTCTTTAGTTGTTGAAAAGATCTTGAGAATTCTACCCGATAAGTTTGATGCTAAAGTTTCATCATTATAATATAGAGACCCTGAAACACTATTTCTGTATGATTTTCATATCACTCTCATCAATTATGAAATGAGAAGGTATAAGACTCTAAAGAACAAAACGAAAGATGATAGAGAAATGTCTTTCAAGGCTACAAAGGAGGAGAAACTAAAGAATATTCTCATTGAAGATGAAGTTGGTGAATCCAATTTTGAAGATTATGTATGTAAAAATTTTGATGAAATTTTATCATCATTTTCTAAGAATGTGAAAAGAGGTAAACGTAAATTTAAGGGGAAACTTCCCTTGAAATGTTTTGAATGTGGAATTATTGGCCCATTTGTGGCCAATTTCCCTAAAAAAGGGAAAGATGAAGACAACGATGAAGAAGATAAAAGTAACATAATGTCATTGAAGAAACATGGTGATAAATATAAATATTCTTCTATAGGGAAATATAAAAAGTTCTTCAAATTTGAAAGAAGAATCCTTTTTTTCAAAGATAAAGAAAAATAGGATAGTGAAGTTGAATCCAAAATTTTTTTTTCTAAGAAATCTAGAGAGAATACCTTTATTAAAACTATTAATAATGAAGATTACATGATCAAAAGTTATGAAGAAGAAGAAACTCAACTTTAATATCATCTGAAAGTAGAGTTGAAAGAATGTTTGAGAAAGATCAGAAGGCTTAAGAAGGAAAATAGAAAGTTGATAAATGATGATTCTTCATTAAACAATCATGAAAGTTTTCTTGAGATTTATTATCTGAAGAATTATCTTGAGAGTGAAAAGAATCAAAATGAACATCTGGAAGTAACGATGAGGGAAAAACATTATGATTTGGAACTTGTACAACTGAATATTTCTAAAGCAAAAGAAAGGAATATAAGTTTCAAAAACTATATCTTTAAAGCTGGTGAAAGTTATTGTAAGAATGAATCAAATAAGTATCAATAAAAGTTACCTTCAAAGGTTGATAAGAAATATGGAACTGGTTCTAATAAGAACAAAGTTGGAAAGGCTATGTATGTGGCCAAAGTTAGAAATATAAAAAAATCAGAAGTATCTTAAAATCCTGAGTCCAGAAATATTTCTAATACTTCTGGTTATGATAAGTTTGAACAGAAATCTAAGCTGAAGAAGAAAGTTGCGATTGAAAATAGGAAGGCTGCTGGTCAGCATAGTTCTTTTATGAAGAGTGTTGAGAAGCATGTTCACAACTATAGTATGTATGGAAGTTTTATAGGAAAATATTCATTCTATAGTTACTACTGGTATTGTGGTGGATTCAGACACATAGAAAATATGTGTTGTTTCAACGAGAAAAATTACTATTATTCCACAAGTTATGAAAGATAAGGTTTGAGGGGGATTCAATCCTCTCAAAAGAAGAAGTACAGCATGGAAGTTCAGAAGAAATATTAGAAAGATGATGTGAAAGTCAACCATTGGAAACTATTTGTGAAAGATGTAAACAGCTTGGACAACTTTCTAAGGGATGTCTTGTTTTGTTTCCAGCAAAAAAAAAGGCTCTTAACAAATATCAGAAGCTGTACGTGAAGAATGAAAAGGAATAATCAAAAGCTCTTCTGTTGAAACCTCTTTGAAAGTTACAAAAGGAGAATGTCCATGGATTCTTGATAGTGGGCATTCTTATCATATGACAGGATAATTAAAGTTTCTGAATAATGTGAAAGAATTCAAATAAGAAATAATGACATTTGGCAATGATGAATGTCTGAGGATGAAAGGTGTTGGATTAGCCATCATCATGAAATAAAAGACAAAATCCAAGAAAATATTATATATTGATGGGATGAAACATAATTTGTTGAGTGTTTCAAAACATTGTAATGGGGGAAAAATTTTATCTTTAGAAAATATGGATTTGTTATGAAAAGTGAAGATGATGGAAAGTTAGTTATAAGAGTCCAATATACAAAAGGGAACTTGTTCCAAGTTGGTAAAGTAAAAAACTCTTGTTACATGGGTATGGTGGATGAAAATCAGTTATGAAATAAAAGTCTAGGACATATGTATCATAGAAACATGTGAAAATTATCAAGGAGATACAATGTCTGAGATATTCTTGATTTATCAAGAAGAAGATATTGATGTTGTACTATTTGTGAGAAAGAGAAGATTACAAACTCTGTGGATAAGAGAGTTGAAATTCGTTCAAAACGGCCCTTGGAACTTATACATTCTGATATTTGTGGAACAATGAGTAAGTAATCAAAAAATAGAGATAAGTACTTCATTACTTTCATTGATGACTTTACTCTCATTACATGTGTTATGTACATGAGACATAAGTCAGATGCTCTAAAAATGTTTAAGATTTTCAAGAGGAAAACAAATAAGAAATGTGAGTATTAAGTGAATAAGTTGAGAACTGATAATGGTGGAGAGTATAAGAATGAAGATTTTGAAAGCTATCTTGATAAGCACAAAATTCATCATGAGTTTAGTTCACCATACACACCTCAACAAAATGGGGTTGCTGAAAGAAATAATAGAAGTCTGGTTGAAGTGGGACGAACTATGTTGTTTAAACATGGTATCTATCATTACTATTAGAGGAAATCCATGAGTAATGTTGTGCGCATTTAAAACTGATGTTTCTATAGACCAAATTCAGATATGACTCCATATAAAATGTTTTATGGAAAAAATCCAAGTTTGAAACACTTAAGAGGTTTTGGGAGTCTATGCATTATAAATAAGAAAGGTAAAAACCTTGGAAAGTTTGAGAAAAGAGGAGGTGGTGGAATTTTTCTTGGCTATGCACTAGAAGAAAGAGGATATAGATGTTTCAACATAGAAATAGGGAGAATCATTGATTCTTCTGATGTGAAAGTTTTTGAAAATGTTGATAAAGAAAAGAAAACTTTTGATGATATAAAAGTAGAGTATGAAAAGGAATGTTTTGTTAACGATTCTGATAATGCTGCCGATAGTTGTAATCCTAATCAAGAAGAAGAATTATACTCCACAATTTCAAGTGATTAGCATGAAATTCAAACAGCTCATCCTAGGTTGAGGAAGCAAGTATAGGCTCAGAACATTATTGGTGATGAACATTAGAGGGTTCAAAAAAAAAGCAAGAAATGTTGTTACACATACTTATTTATATTCAAAAGTAGATCCAAATGATGTGAATGAAGATTTTGAGCATCTAGAATGGGTTTAGGCGATGAATGAAGAGCTTGATCAGATAGAAAAAATTATACTTGGGAACTTATACCCAATCCGGGTGACAAAAATGTTATTGATAAGAAAAGGTTTTTTCGGAACAAACTGAATAAAGAAGATGAAGTGATAAGGAACAAGGCAAGATTAGTCTGAAAAGGTTACTCATATATGGAAGGTGTTGATTTTGATGAGACTTTTTCTCCAGTGGCTAGATTGGAAACAATCATAATATTTCTTACTATTGCTGCACACCGAGGCTACAAAAGTTTTCAAATGGACGTGAAGTCTGCATTTCTTAATGGGAATCTGGATGAAGAAGTTTACATTGAACAAACTTGTGGATTTGTTGTTGGTAAAGATGCAAGTTATACGTGTAAGCTAAAGAAATTATTTTATAGGATAAAACAAGCTACAAGGGGATGATATTCTAAGATGGATATGTGCTTAAGGAAGATGAGTTTCAAGAAAGGAAGAGTTGACATAAATCTTTACATCGAGGACTGTTAGGAGTTCTCTAAGATCATAATTGTTTATGTTGATGAAATTATCTTTTCTAGGAATGATGAAATATCTTGTGAATGATTTGTTAAGAATATGAAGAAGTTGTTTGATATGTCCTTTATAGGAGAAATTAAATAATTTCTTAGGTTGCAAATATTATAGAAGAAGAACCACATTTTTCTTTCTCAAGAAAAGTATTCTAATGAACTTCTAAAGAAGTTTGGAAAGGAAAATTAAAAACTAGTTTCCACACCGATTTCAGTGGGAACCAAGTTTTCTAAAGATGGATAAGGTAAGGAAGTTGATCATAAAGAGTTTTGAAAGCTAATTGGAATTCTATTATTTTTGACTACCATAAGAACCAACATCATCTATGCTGTTAACTTATGTGAAAGATTTTAGAGATCCCCTAAAGAGTCACATTTGATTGATGGAAAAATAATTCTCATGAGGAAACACTAAATCCCTTACAAAGATGCATCACTATAAATAAAAATCACTTCAATGATAGAGGTTAGAGTTAAAATAGGTGATGTAACTAATCTATTATTTAGTTCATTGAAACCTTCTTCACAATCCTTTGTCCAGATAAACATACATCCTTTTAGAGTTAACTTGGTTAGTACATTATAATGTAATGAATATTTTTTCATAAACCTCCTATAATATCTTGTTAAACCAAGGAAACTAAAAATATCAGTTATTGTTATAGGATGAGGCTACTCCTCTACAACCTTTTTCTTGGAAAGGTTAAATAATATTCCTTTATTTGTTACTATTTAACCCATGAAAGAAACTTGGTGTAATCAAGATTAAATTTTCTAAATTTTTGGAATAGATTCTCCTCCTTGAGAGTTTTTAATAACAACCTTATATGATCCTCATTATACTCATGAATTTTGAAATATATGAGAATATAATAAATAAAAACTACCATGAATTTATAAATATATTCCTTAAATACCTAATAAAATCCACAAATATAGGATTTATAGTCATGGAAAGGGCATATCAGATAACTCATAAATCCCATATCTTGATTGGAAGGTATTTTTTAGAATATCTTTTTCTCCACCCTCAATTGATGGTACTCATATCCAAGGTCAATCATGGAGAAGAATTGACCCCCATGAAGCTAATCAAATAAATCATCAATCCTTGGGAGAGGGTACCTGTTTATCACTATGATCCTATTAAGTTAATTATAATCAATGCATAACTACATTGATCCATACAAATTATTTAAAAATATAATAGTTTCTCCCTAAGGAGACACAATTGGTCAGATAAATCCCTTCTAAAAAATATCTTGATGTTTTGTTTTTAATTCCTCTAACTCCACATTTTCCATTCTACACGGGGTATTCAATATCAGCTTGGATCCAAGTATGAGTTCAATAGAGAACTCTACCTATATTTATGGGGGAGGTCCAAGTAAATATTTAGGAAATATATCAATATATTACTAAATTATGAGGCATCTTCTATACTCATTATTTCATTTTTTATCCCTCTTCTCTAATCATCTCCATAAATAATCCTATGAGAAGTATTTCGAGACAAATATCAGGTCATGATATATCTCCTTTGAAATTAACTATAGGTTTTCCATTAGAGAACAATAAAATTTCCTTACTCATGAAATTTATCTTAGAATTATATTTTGTTAGCTAGTACATCCGTAGTACAGTGTCGAATTCCACCATGGGAATGACTATCATATTTTATATGAGATTTTACTTTCCAAAGTTAATACTAGAGTTTATATACACTATTTATTCTAGGATAATTACTCTAGGATTTTTACTAGTAATTATACTTCTATTATCTCATAGATGGATTCTATATTATATTAAAACATTGATGAAATAAAGGAATGCATAGTACTAAAATCAAACAAAGTACTTGATACCTTTGAGAGAAAAATGGGTGTACCTTCCACCACATTATTCGGAGCCTATACTTTAGTCATCGTGATATAAAATTCTTGAACTTTCTCACATGGTCTATTCTGAGGTTGATGGTGGTTTCCCTCCATTATATTCTAATTTGGACATTGATGGGAAAAGTGACCAATCTGTCCACACATGAATCATTGAACTTCATGTTGGTCCTGTACCATATTCCCTTTTTTCTTAGAGTTGAGAAGTTAATTGAACACCTCACCACAAAATTTCCAAAATATATTACAATATATTTTAGACTTGTATCAATTTACAATCACAAGAAAGAAGTTCCCTAAATTATTTTTCTAAGATTTTTTGCAAATGGGATGTTTCACTTTCTTTCATCCCCTTCCATGATAAAAATTATTCCATAAGTTTAGATCCATTTCTCTCTTATATTCATTCAACCAATGTTACCACTGCATCTCTCAAAAATTCAATTCAACCTTCATAGAACTCCACACTATCTCCTCATAGATTTTATAGTCTTTATTTTTTAAATTCATCCTCATATGGGGTATTAGTCCACTAGAGATTCTACCAACCTTTACCTTAGGAAACAAAAAAAGATAGTGGTGTATTGAGAAAGTCTTGTAAACTTCATTTAATATCTTCCCACCAATTCACTTTCCTTATACTTCAACTCTAAAAATTCCTTCTCTATTTTTTCACATTCAATGGAGAAAATATTTAGTGAAAAAATTCCCTTGTTCTCTTCTAACTCCATAGCATCAATATCTATTCTTATCTTCATGTTTCTAATTAGTTCCCACCACTGATCAAATTATCCTTCTAAGAGGTATAATTATAGGGTGGATTTATCTATATCTAAATAGAAGAGTAAAAAAAATATATTTTCTATAGATCAAATCCATCATTTAGTAATCAATGGGATAGTAGATACACTAAAAGAAGGCGATGGTTAACGTATGAAGGGCTCAACAATAAACTATTCACTTAGAGTTGAGTCTAGGTTCTCAACGTGATTCATGTTATTATTAATAACTCTTAATATTTGATTCATAATCCTTATTAAGTTTTACATTCCAGCTTCCATCATGTTAGGAAGGTCATCTGTGCAACATTCGTTATATTCATCATTTTGGAAATTCCTCCTAGTTCGTTATATTTATAAAACAATAGAAAACCTTAGTAGGAATGTTTTAATTTTAGGAATATTATAATTGTAAAGGTAGTTTATTTATTATAACATCGTCGTTAAAATTTTTATTCATTATTCACATATAATAAAAATTACATTTTCTATATATCCTTCATGATGGATCAGAAGATGATCCCGATTAACCAGACATATACCCCACATGTTTCAAAATAGGTTTTTAGTAAGGGCCATTTTTTCTCACTAGTTCCTAGTCGATTTTAGAAAAATGCAGTGTATTCGAAGTAGTTACCCCTAGGTAGATCTGTGCCAGATCCACTGACACTTATAGTATCCAGACAGGGATTTCATTTCTTAGAAACCACTTTCTTAATACATCAACCAAATTCTGGATTTTTTTACTATATTTATACTTATCACTATGGTTTATACTAAAGTTTTTAATTCCTAATTTCCAAATATATATAAACTGTCCTTTGATACCAACAATTACATCCTGTATTTTTGTTAGATAAAATTTTCATTACATGGAATAAAACAATGGATCCTTTAATGTTTAGTTTCTTGAAAATTATGAACATAATACATCAAAACATAAAACATTATTCTAATAAACATTAAATTATTCTTCATGGGTTCACCATAAGTTATATTTACAACATGTCATATCTTGGGGACATACATCAAAGGAAAGGGGTGAAAGTGATCCCTATAAGGGGACAAGAAAGGGAGACATTTAGCTTGTGATCATGAGACATATCAATAAGAACATGATGTATAGAAATATAAAATGATCAAGAGAACATAAGGAATGTCATAATAAAAATAAAATAACAATGAAATGTGGATACGACATAAAAATGAGGTATTCATAAGAATATCACCATGGTTTATCACCGAGGTGTCATAAAGGAAGATTACCAAGTTAATTCACAAAGGCATTATAAAACGCGTCATCTCTAGAGATAAAATTATTTACCCAATGAATTGAAGAGATATAACATCACACCCATAATATTTATTAATTTCATGTTATCCACATTGATTATAATAAATCATTTTTTCAATAACCTAGTGAAAATAATGTACATGATTCATATAAAATAATTGATTACATAAGTGATTAAAGACTTTACCATAACATATTTTTTACCCTATGTAAGGAAAATTTGGGTTTCATATATATAAATACATAAATAAATAAAAATATTAACATCTAGGTGAATACTCATGGATGAATATTTTTTTTGGTTTTCACAATATAATAATTTCTTATATAAAAGAGAGAGATTTGAGAAGTAAATTTTGTAGCATAACAGGTATGAATCAAGGATTTAAAAAAGTGTAAAATGATAGAGAATTAAGGTATCCCATTTATTAAACATAACCTTTTAGTAAGGGTATGATAAAAGGAATTAGAAAATAAAGTAACATATCCTTTATAATATGTACACAAAAACATTAAATGAATGGAAAAGATGATGATGAGAATTACTTTCTACTGAAGCGTTGCTCCTAAATATTGATGATGAAAGCATGGGGGATTAACAAAAACTTGGGGGGACTCTTGGGGAATAAAAAATGACCATACATTCATTGAGGATGGATTTTTATTGAGGGGGAATCAAGAAATTTATGGGTATTTATAGAAAAAGTGTATGAATTATTTAATAATTTTCAAATATTGGTATTAGAAATCTATGCAGTTAAAATTGAAAAGCCCTTGGAATACGCATGGTTCTTTATCATGGTTTTGAAAATTTGAGTAAAATTTTATGATATTTTAATCCATAAGAACTGAGCATCATTTTTAATACATCTCTGGACATATAAAGATATATTTTCCACACAATAATTCTTTTAAAATAAAAATTTCCATTTTAAACATTGGAAAGTCACATATAGTTTTGGAAATTGATTAAAAGATATTAAAATAATTAATATTAATAAAATAACATATTTTTAGCTGTGTATTGTGGTTGATTAATTATTAAATCATCATGAAATAAATATGAAGTCATAAAGCATACTGAAAACCTAAAACTGTATTTTTACTATTAAAAAAAAGTATTTTATAAAATTATCAAAAATTGACCATAACATAATTTCAAAATGTTGATTTATAATTATTATTTGTTTTATAAAAATACTTATCTAAATATAATAATTTTAAATTTTAAATATAAACATCCTTATTTCTTAAAAATTAACAGTTTTTAAGACAGTCAAATTTCTAACACTTATAAAAATTTCATAGAACTTTATAAAATTATTTTATCATTTCTATTTAATTAGAAGTGTTTAAAAAAAATAATCCATTAAAACAAATATTATTCAGAATACTAGAGTCCATTATAAAATTATATATATTTTCTAGAAATACAAATATGTTTTATTTTCTTCCAACAATCAATTTATCAAATTGTTCTTAATTAAAAATATATTTCATTAAACAAACTTATTCTAAAAATGGGATTAATTGAATAACCATTTTTTTACAAATTAAATTACAAATCAATCAACTAGGGATAATATATGTAACCCCTTATTACACCCACGTATTCCCTAAGGGTATGGTATGCGATGGTGGTAGTTTCATGGGGCGGATCAACAAACATTGACCTAGGGGAAATCTCCACTGACCTGAACTTCTCTTATAGGTCATTTTGTTCAAGCCTAAAATGTTCAATAATTGATTAGTCTTGGCCAAGGGTGAACCCTAGTGACACTAACTCCCTCCCAATTCTGATAATTGGGCTTCAAATAGCATGACTCTACTGGTTGGGGCCATCATTTCCCTAATCTTCATCAAATTTACTTTATTATTACAACTTCTAAACACTAATTAAAATGAAAAAATTATCACCAATGGGTATATCACCCAATATCCAAATATACCGATGTTTATATTAACCAAAAATCATATTTTAACAATGGTCATTTTACTATTCCAAATAACTCTTCATTCTTTCACTCAATATTCACTATAATTACTCTTAAGGATATATTTTCATTTTCTAAGATGTTGATTAGTTTATAATATATATACTTTTTCAATTATACAGTGTTGGTTATGGGAGAAATTATTCTATCTGATTGGTGTGATCCTATTTTCCCATTTTTTTATAATATATTTTATTTTTAAATTATAATTTTTGGTATTTTCATTAGTTTTGTAGTTGAATAACTTAATGATATTTATTAATGAGATATGGTTTTGTTTGTTACTATATATTTTAATCATATATAATATTATATAATATAGCACATATTTTCTTAGGAAACAAAAATCATTTAAATATTCTTGGTCTTTATACTACATCTATTATAGTAAACTTACCACCTCGATAACTTATATAAGTTCTCACTGGACTATACACACAACATGCCCCAATATGAAATACAAAATCCATAATAAATCACTAAAGGTATAAAATTTAAGCGATGTTATTAATTTATTCATAACTTTTTATTTACTCCCTTTATTGATTTTCTATGAAAAGTGCATAATTGGTGTGAAATATTCACGTTTTAATATTAAATATAATTTTGAGCATTATTTTAATTATTCTAGATTCAATTCATTTTGATGTTTTAATAATAAACCTCATTCTAACGATCTAAATTGTGTGATTCTTGTTTTTTAGGGTTTATTATTCAATTTACAACATATCATTAGAAGGAACATTTGGCCAATTTGTCCATTGGAAAGGTCATATAGTCCACAAAAGGACCAAATAATCTGTAAAAAAACTAGACCATCCATGATGCTTGAATTTATGGGATCAATCTAGAAAGAAAAATTTTATGAGACTCCACAATTTGTTCTTTATTATTCAAAGTAACCTTGGACAAAAATTTCAAGGCCCAACTCTAATAAAAAGGGGACCAGATGATGCTTTGAAATCCAGCCCACCATTCTATCTAGGAATTAAATTCATCATACATTTATTGAATTTTCTACTTATATAGAAATTCATTTGATCTGAGAGTTTTTAGTGTGAAAATAAGATATAGGAGGCAGACGCTTTAGAAGCAATGGTTCTAATTTGAGGGAATCTTCCTATTAAAAAACCCATTCACATTTCATCTTTTGAAAAATTATGTATTGAAATGGACATATTATATTTGTTTAATCAAACTACCATAAATTTGGATCCTTAATTTTAATGTACACCAAATGTTGAGGTTATACTATAAACATTCATATCTATAACTCTAAAGAAGAAAATTTCCCCAGAATTGGATATTTGGAGTATGAAATTTGTGAGCCAAGTATTGAGGAAGATTTGGAAAACAAACAATCCACCTCCTTAGGATATAAATATATTCCCCTCTATTCCTTGTAAAGTATTGACACTTAAAAATATAGGAGGATACATTGGAACGACCAAATCCTTTCTAAAGTCCTGGAAGGGCCTTCCAAACTCAAGTTTTCACTTGCAAGACCCTTCCTTCTCTCTTTGTTTTCATATTCTTTTCTGTTCATTTTCATTTGTAATATAGTAAGTGTTTTGTTGTAATTTTGTCTCAATATGAATGTAAGTTTCTTCATAATATGTTATTATCATCTACCTTATATAGTTCAATATCAATGTTCTTAAAATAGTTTAAAACAAGTTGAAAACAATTCTCTTCTTTCATTATTTCATTCAATCTAAAGTGTGATTTTACCTCTCTTAACATTTCATGTGTGTGTTCGGAGCACTACTCTTTTCTTATCCCCTTATTTTTAATTTAAACCCATCACTATAAGGATTAGAACCAGATTAATAACCATATCAATGGATGAGTAAATCTACAATTGGGGTGAGTCATAATTTGGGATATTAAGTGATTGATGGTTTTTTCTCGTTGGGTATTATTTAGGTTAACATTATGTATGTTGAATTTAAAATGTCAAGGATTAATAAGATGTTTTATTTAACATGTGGATTACATGGATTATTAGAACCATAAATACACTACCATAAAAAAGTTTTTAATTGAGATTAGAACCCTAGTTAAATTAAGGCTTTGATTAAATCCTTAACACTTGGGTATTCCGATAAAAATTATCTTATGAAGTGGGTGCTAATTTAATGCAATATAAATCAAATCTCAAGGATATCATAAACTTAAATCCATAATAATTAACTCACACCAATCATTATTAAATTGTTAAATAAATATTATTTTCACTTCAAATGGAACCGTTTCCAAGGATGATCCCTTAAGTAGACGGTATTTTTTTTTTATTTTTTGCAAAAAATAAGTAAAAAAATTAACCAATTTTTTTTTAGAAAACAAAACACATAAAGAAAAACCTGTATTCTCATAAAAATCATAAATGGAAAAAATCACAATGAAAAACCTGCCTTCTTCATCCTTCAAAACTTATATGAATTCCCCATAGCCTCTCAAAAAATCCCTCGGATCTATTTGACCCTGAAATTGAGAGAACTCTTCGCCAACTTAGGAGGAATATTAGGGATAATAAAATCACTCAAGATCTACTTATTGTCCAACCAATTGAACTAGATATGTCCAATCTTAGGGAAAAAACCTTAAAATAACTCACTTCCCCTAATATTAATTACCAACCCCTTGGTATTCAATATCCAAATACCGAGGTTTATTTTGAACTCAAATAAGTTTTGATTAATCTTCTACCTCATTTACATGGGCTAACTAGTGAGGATCCTCATATTCATCTCAAAGAGTTCTAAGTGGTGTGATCTACCATGAAGCATGATGGGGTTTCTGAAGAGAAAATAAAACTTTGAGCATTCCCTTTATCCCTATCTCACTCCACCAAGTCATGGCTCTACTACCCCTCTCCTTGTTCTATAAACTCATGGATTGAAATTAATCATCTCTTTTTAGAAAAATTATTTCCTGCTTCTCGTACAACTTCTATCCGAAAGAAAATAAGTGATATTCATCAATTCCCTAATGAATCACTCCATGAGTACTGGGAGAGGTTAAAAAATCATGCCGAAAACTTCCCACACCACCAAATACCTGACCAAATATTGATCCAATACATCAATGAAGGATTATTGGTTATGGAGATAACTCTCATTAATGTCGCAAGTGGCAGTTCTCTTGTTGAAAAAACTCCTACAACTGCACAAGATCTCATAATTAATATGGATGAAAACACACAATAATTCCATACTCGAGAAAATGCTCAAGTCAAACAAGTCCAAGAGAGCAAAACCATAGTGCCAAAAAAGACGACAGAGTGGATGAGTGAACTTACAGGTCTTGTGAAACAACTAGTGGTGGCTTCCAAATACCCAACCTCATCTTCTCTACAATCTCTATTCCCCAGACCTATTAAGAATTGTGGAATCTATATCTTAATTTCTCATCCAACTAACACATGTCCACAAATTCAAGAGTAACCATTTGATTAATCTAGACTAATGGATCTTAATGTATCATATGCATAGAGGAACACCAACCCTCAAAAATCAGGTTAGTTCATTAGAAACTTCAACCAACCCACTATGATCCATTCTCTTCTACCTTTAACCCAAGCTTGAGGTATGGTAATCCCATTTCTCATCTCCCACAATTACCTTCTCAAAACCTAAAACAATTCCAATATGGTCAAGGTGTTGGTAACATCCAAAAACCTTATCCTTTTGTCCCTCAACATCAAAGGATAAATCCTCCTATTTCTCCTCTTGGATTCCACTATCCTAATTATCCTTCCTAATTCCCCACCAAATATAATAACTTTCCCAAGAACCAAAATCAAGGCAATCCCAATTCAGGATAGACCTCCTCTTCCAAGAAACCATGCGAAAGTGTAATAGAATATCTTACCTCCTTCATTGGTTTAATCCTTAAAAACATTGAAACCCAAATTGGTCAACTTGCATCCCATCTAAGACAGAAACAGTAACTAAATTATTCCCAACTCCTATATCAACCATTACCCAACCCCAAGGGTAATGTAAGTGAATTTTCACTTAGATCGGAAAAGAAAATTGCTATGACTCATGATGAGTCCTCTCAATATACTTTAAATGTTGATTTGGAAAATGAAAAGAAAAAGAAACTAGAAAAAGTAACCTAAGACCACTCCCTTACCTTCTTATATTCCTCTAAGGAACCCAATTCCTTTTCCTCAAACTGTCTCTATGAAAAAGAATTCCTTTAAACCCTATCTTGAAATGATTGACATGCTTAGATGTGTTGAGGTGAACATTACCCTCTTAGATTCCATCCAAAAAATTACTAAGTATGCTGTGTTTCTTATGAAGTTATGCACCCATAAGAGGAAACTTAGGACCATTGATAATGTTTCAACCCATCATTATATATAGATAAAGTAAAAATACCAAGGGGAATTTAATTTTCCATTCCAAATAGGGAGTTAAAAATTTGATGGTGCTCTCATAGACCTAGGATCCTCGATAAATGTCATACCAAAATCCATATTCTACAACCTTGGTCTAGGTCCCTTACACCCAATAGGTGTTTTAATCTAGTTATCCAATCGAACCACAACTAGTCCTGAGGGAATAATTGAGGATATCCATGTCTGAGTTAATGATCTTATCTTCCCAGCTAATTTCTATCTCCTTGATATGGAAAGTGAGACAAAATCTTCTCGATCAACCCTAATTATAGGAAGATCATTCCTACTAACATCAAGAACTCATATTTTTTTCCATGTGGTCATCTCATCTATGGAATTTTGTGACCAAATGGTCAAGTTAAACATTTTAAATCCACAAGATACCCATTTGGGGATCAATCTTCCTTCTCAATCCATGCTTATGAGGACAATTTTGCGAGTCAAATGAACCCTATTCCATCATGTTCATCATTTTATAATGAGATTGGAGCCTATGAAATTTCCACCATGATTATCCAATTCATTAATGGGGAAGTTTATGCTAAACTTTTATTCATAGACTCCATCAATCTAGAGGATCTTGAAAAATATCTAAAATCCCATATCAAATCTGATCTCTACCATTCCACCTTGGAAAGTATTGATGAAAATGAACCTAAACCAACTAAAATCCCTTCCCATGTTCTTGAGTTGTCTATCCCACAAATAGAAGATGTGACTGATATGAAACCTCTTCTTACACAATTTAAATTTTCATTATTCTTCCATGGCCACTCTTATCCTGTCATTGCATTTTCCACACTTACTGAAACAGAGGAGTCTTAACTTTTTTAGGTGTTAAATGAAAACAAAAAGGCATTATATTTGAACCTAGATGACATACTAAGAATCAAACCTGCCCTTTTCATGAATCACATCCATCTCGAGGAATTACTAAAAAAAATCAGACAACCACAAAGAAGACTCAATCCACTCAAACTTGAGGTATTTAGGGAAGAGATTACCAAGCTTCTCTAAGCTGGTATTATCTACCCAATTTATGATAGTGAATGAGTTAGTTAGATTAAAGTGGTACCTAAGAAGGGTGGGATAACTATTTTCACAATTGAATATAGATAGGTGGTCACAACTCGAGTGAAAAAATGGTGTGTGTGCATCTATTATCGGAAATTGAATGCAGAAACACGAAAAGATCACTACCCTCTTCCATTCCATGATCAAATTCTAGAATGATTAGATAGAAAGTTAAACTATTTATTTCTTGATGGATACACCAACTACCTTCAAATCCCAATAGCACCTCAGGACCAAGAAAAGACTACTTTCACCTACCCCTTTAGAACAAATGCATATAAGAGAATACATTTTGTCCTTTTAAATGCTCCTATAACATTATAGAGGTGTATGATGAGTATATTTTATGAATTCATTGAGTATTTCATGGAGGTATTCATTGATTAATTTTCCATTTATGGTGATTCATTTGAATATTGTTTGCATTCACTCTCTCTATTACTTAAAAAGTGTTTCAATTGTAACCTTGTGATGAATTATGAAAAATTTAACTTCATTCATACTAATGGTATTTTTCTAGGGAACATAATTTCACATGATACTATTCAAGTCGAACCTTCTAAAATTGAGGTTATCCAATCTCTTCCTGAACCCACAATAGTTCAACACATCTATTTATTCCTTGGTTATGCTAGTTTATACTGACGATTCATCCATAACTTCAGTAGGATTTCCCTCCCACTAACTTGGATACTCCAAAATAATGTTACATTCCATTTAAATGGGTCTTGCAAGAGTGGATTCATTGAACTCAAATTTTTTCTTACAACTTCCCCATTAATCTAAACCCCAGATTGGTCCTTACCCTTTGAATTGATGTGTGATGCTTCTGATGAGGACATTGGGGCCATTCATGGTCAAAGAATAGAAACAATTCCTTATGTCATCTATTATGACTGAAAAAAATTGGATGAAACTCAATCTCACTACACTGTGATTGAAAATAAACATTTAACAGTGATGTTTTCCTTAGATAATTTCTATATCTATCTCTTAGTTTCCAAAATCATCATCTTCACAGACCATTATCCTATAAATTTCTTACTCAAAAAAAGTGATTCCAAATTGAGGCTAATAAGATGGATATTGATTCTACAAGAGTTTGAAATTGTGATTAATGATAGAATAGGAAAAGAAAACCTTGTGGTTGATATCTTGATTATAATTTCTAATTATTCTCATTTATAAATCATTGATCCTGAATTCCCCACCGAGATCCTTTCATCTCTCACCCCAAAGTTACCATGGTATGATTAAATTTTAAATTACTTGGTTTCTGGTGTTTTTCCTAAAAAATTTTCAAATGAACAAAAAGTAAATCTAAATAGTGATTCAAAATTATATTTTTCAGAAGATAATAATCTTTGGAAAACTGGGGCTGCCATTTTAATTAGGAGACGTGTCGATGAAGATGAACATTCCTCCATGTTGAAATTTTTCACTCAATGCCTGGTGGTGGCCACTTTTGACCACAAAGGACATCTCAAAAAGTCCTTGAATCAGGATTCTTTTGGCCTTCACTATTCAAGGACTCACATGAGTTCTGTAAATCATGTATAACTTGAAAAACATTTGGATTAATTTCTAAAAGAAATGAAATACCCCAAAAGAGCTTAATATTTTGTGAGATCTTCGATGTTTGGGGAATCGATTTCATAGGACCATTTCTACCCTCCAATGGATAATAATACCTTATTCTTATAAACTATTATGTTTATAGGTGGTTTGAGGCCAAACCCACTAGGAAGAATGATGCACATACTATTAGTGAGTTCTTAAAAACCCATATTTTCCATAGATTTGGATCATCGCGTGCCCTGATAAATTATTTAGGAACTCATTTCTATAATTGGACCATGGAATTGCTTTTGAAAAAAATGGGGTTGTACATAAAACTTCAACTACATATCACCCCAATATAAATGGCATGGATGAACTTTCTAATAGAGAAGTGAAAAGAGTACTTGAAAGAATTGTAAATCCCATTAGAAAAATCTGGGTTAAAAGACTTGGTGAAGTGCTTTGGGCTTATCGAACCTCCTATAAAACACTGATCAGGATGTATCCATTTAGGATAGTTTTTGGTAAAGTGTGTCATTTACTAGTTGAAATCCAACATAAGTCATTCTGGGCTGTGAAAACTTGTAATTTTTATTGTGAAAAATCTGGTAAAGAAAAAAAGTTGTGGTTGACCGAATTGAAGGATCTTCGACTAGATTATTATGAGAATTACAATATCTACCAATAAAAGGCCAAGTAACTCCATGATAAATAGATCACATGAAAGGTATTTAATGAATTTGAAAAGGTAAATCTCTTCAATTCTTGATTTTGACCTCACCTAGATAAGCATAATTATCATTGGGAAGGTCCTTTTATTATTATTCTTGTCTACCCATTTGGTGTAGTGAAATTACAAGAACCCTCTTCTAAAAGTACATTCATGGTTAATGGACATCAGTTAAACCATAACCATGAGAGGACACACATCTTAGGAATCACATCCACTTCTATCAGATCCCCAACCACTACAGTTAACCCACCACTGGATGGATATGGAGACCCACAAAATCCAAACCAAGGGAACCTTTTTCCCTTTAACTCTCTCTCTCTCTCTATATACCTATCCTACTCTCTTTCTATCTTTATTCTTCTTAATCTCTCATTATAAATTTTTACCACTTTCTTCATCAAAAATTTTCCCCTATTTCTATTTTGTGTGGGTGAGTATTTTAAAAAACACTAAAGAAACTAAAAAACTAAAAAAATATGAAAAAAATATTCCTAATCACACATCATCCACTTTTGAAAAATTTTCCAACCATTTTGGGGAGTCAAAAAAAATGTTTTTATGTTAAAAATTCTGTATTTTCATCATAAATTTGGATAAATAATATTGTGTCAAAACCCAAAAAATTTGAATGCTCAATTTTTTGATTCAGAAAATGATTCTTCCCCAACTATGAGGAACAAAATTAACTTTCATTCCAAGTTCACCTATGGACATATTTTCAAAACATGTATTTTCACCCTTGATTTTGAGTCTTGAGTTTGTAAACCTTCAAGTTTAATTTCCTACTTTGGTGTGCTTTAATATGATAGAGGCATTTTCTAAACCACATGATAATCAAAATAACCAAATATCCTCCCATTAAACTTACATTAATACTCCTTTTGAAAGCCCCTTCGATCCTATGAAAACCTTTTCTTTGATATCCACATTATAAGACCAATACCTTGTCCCACCCAATATCTAAATGGAATTATATTGGATAATTTATTGAAATTTAAGTGTAGGGATGAATGGATTTCAATTTGGGTGACATTTACTTTATTTTCAATGTATTTTCATATGCTTTAGGGAAAACATCAATTTTAGTGTTGGGGGAGGCTTTAATTCAGTGAGTTTGGGGAATGAACTTTCATTTATGTAATTTTGTAAATGTTATTGACAAGTGTTCCTAAAAGAAATTGAAAATTCAAAAAAGAAAAAGAAAAAATATGTACTGTGTCTTGGGTAGGTCAAAAATCACTCTTACTCAACCTATGATCTTGTTATAACTATTATAATTAGTGTCATGAGGAACTCAAACTTGGGTTGGGAGATGAGTGTGAGATCTTTTTCAAGTTAAACTTTTTAAAAAATGAAAAAAATAAATAATGAAAAAAATAACACTTATATCATTGGGAGAATTTTATTTTTGTAAATATTTTATCTTATCATCCTCTTCAAATTTTGTTCCTAATTTGTGTCTTTATTCACAAAATCATTCCCTTGAAAATATGTGTTTCCATAACCTTCAATGTCTTATTTCAAATTGTGTATTTCTTTTTACCATGTCAGTGTTTTACCCCTCATTTCCTCACTCTTTGATATTAAATTCCTACCACACCATAGCCACATAAAACCCCTAAAAAATACCTCTTGATTATTATAAAATTTATTATAGGGAATGAAAGTTTATATCTCTTTAAAACTCTATGATTTTCACTTTTGGTTGGTGAATTAGTTAACCTATAGAAATAAGCGTTTATCATATTGAGAGGAGTAAGTTTTGAGTGCCTACCTTTTCCATTTCTAATTTGATATAGAAAAATGAAATGTTTTTAGAATATTGTTTCTATAAAATTTTTTGGTGGAATTAAATATGGATGATTGAAATGGTCTAAACCTCCACTGATTTGGAATTTTTTTTTTAATATTTTTTGGTGAGTGAGAATGATTTAGTTATGTTTTTATATTTGTTGTACATGAGGACATGCACAAGGATAAGTGTGGGGGAGTTGATGTTATTAATTTACTCATTAATTTTTATTTACTCCCTTTACTTATTTTCTTTGAAAAGTGTATAATTTGTGTTAAATATTCATGTTTTAATATTAAATATAATTTTTGAGCATTATTTGAATTAATCTAGATTCGAGTTAGTTTAATGTTTTAATCATAACTCTCATCCTACTAATCCTAATTTTGTGATTATTTTTTTTAAAGTTCCTTATTCAATTTCCAACATATCATCAGAAGGAAGTTTTTCCTAATTTGGCCATTTTAATGGTTATATGGTCCACAAAAGAAGGCCTAAATAATGTGTTTAAAAACGGGACCATCCACGATGCTTGAATTTTTTGGCTCAATACAGAAACCCAAATTTGATGAGGCTTAATCATATTTTTTTGATTATCCAACAGAACCATGGATAAAACTTTCAAGGTTTAACTCAATAAAATAAGGCCCAAATGATGCTTTGAAGTCCCGTCCACCATTATTTATGGGAATTAAACTCATCACACATTTATTGAATTTTCACTTGATATAAACATCCATTCGAGAATAGATTTTTCATTGTGAAATCTAAGATATAAGAGGCAGAACTTTTAGAATAAATGGTTCATATTTTAGGGAATATTCCTATTAAAAACCCCATTCACATTTTGGCCTTCAAAAAAGTCTGGATTGAAATTGACAGATTAAAATTGTTTAATCAAACTTCCATAACTTTGGATCTTTAAGTACAATGGCCGCCAATGTTTGAGGGCTGACTATAAACATTTATATCTACAACGTTGAAGAAGACAATTTCTCTGTATTTTACTATCTAGAGTATCAAATTGATGAAACAAGTGGAAAGTAATATTTCGAAAGTAAACAACCCACCTCCTTTAAATTATTTTTTAATCTATTCAACTTTTTAAAATTATATTTTTAGAAGGAAGTCGCTTGTTCTTTATAACCAATCATGTCTCCAAGATAATATTCAAGGAGGTCCATTGGAACTCATTCGAATAAGGAAACACCATAATCTCCCCATATATTCTATATTACAATGTTTACCATGGATCATATCCCAATCCCTAACATTATAAATAATTAATTATAATATTTTACAAATAATTATTCAATTCAATTTATCTAATTATAACATTAAATAATTAATTTAAAATTTATAAAATTTAGAAATAATGTTTGAATTACTCATCGAGAAACATCATCTCATGGTAATGATGAGAAACCACTCACAAAAGGTCCGTAACATACTATTCACATCAAAAAGGAAAAATCCCTAACACAAAACACTGATTACACAATCAATTTTATTTAATTTAAGACTAAAACCTAAACCAATCTATAATGCAACATACATCAAGTGAAACCATAAGTGATGACTTGATTATTTCCTCTCGGGACCTCAAATATGATTCACACACAAGACTCCCTTAAGGGATGCTGATTTCCAATATACTCCCATGAAAATTGTCAAAAAACCTAACCAAGAGAATCCAAAATTAGAGATGGAATAATACAAGTAACAAAGGCAGTAGGAGGGGAGGATATTTTTTTAAAATTTAAATTGAATCACCCAAGAAACACCCCAAAATCAATGGATTTGAAGGGGTGAAGAGGGGAAGATCATCTAGGCATGCATGTGTGAGAGGGATGAGGAAAATAATGGGATATGGATAAAAACCTAGATATTTTTTTTTGTGGTAAAATTCCCATTTTTAAAGAAAATAAGATGGCTGAACAGTTTGGCTACATTATTTTCAAAACCATGTGTCAAATGTGTGGCAGACACTCCCTAAGAAAAACCATATTTCATGGTTTGGACATACAATTTATAAACCGTGTACCAACCATAAATCCTTAACTATCAAAGGAAACACACCCCACATGGTTGGGATGCATGGTTTAGAAAACTATATGCTAGTCAAGTTTTTTTTCTTCTAAAATGATAATTATACGATCCACATGATTTGTTTGCAACTATTTCATGACTGTATGCCATCAACCTGAACAAATTCAACCCACATGGATTCTTCTAAAATCCCAATAGTTTCTCCCTAATAATTTTCTACCAATGAGTACTAACCTTGTAAAATAAAAATTGAATTGGTTGCCTTCTTAGGTTCAGGGAGTGGTGAAACTTCCCATTAAATGTGCACACAAAACAATACACCCCAAAAAGAAACATAAAATACTCCCTAAATTCATCCAAAAATATCACAAGACTCACCTGAGTACCATAGGCACCTCTTGGTCCTAATACCATATCCAAAAATATCACTTTAAGATAATATGACTCTCAAAATTCAAAGCTAAATATCAATTTAAAAATCTACCCTTGCTCCAGAATCCCTAAAAATTCAAATTTCCATTGAAATTTATAACTTAACAAGGAGAAGGGTTTTACAAAATCCCTAGCATAATACTTTGTATCCCCAATAATCCTTAGTAAACTTCCAACCACGATCCCTGACTAGTCTTATTTTTTATTTACTATCAACACATCATGTTCTGTCACCGAACACCCATCATACACCCATCATTTAACTCCAAGTATATATCTTGATAACATTAAATTTTAATCAAATTTTAGGACTATCTATTTAAAATACCAAAAATACATCCCAAAATACACCCTTGATAATGTTTCTAAATCATCATATCAGATTCATAGAGAAGCCAATGAGCCCGTACCCGAGTGGTAAGGGCTCCTGCTTGGCATCCAAGAGACCCGGGTTCAAAACCAGGTGGAGGTGAATTTATGGGTCACTGTAGCAGCACTGTAGCAGTTACTGTTCGGTACTGTAGCAGCCAGAACTATTCACCTGATTTGGGCCTTCAGGCCACCAGTTCGGGACTATAGGTCTCTAGGGCCTTCGGGTCATCAAAGGCCTTAGGGCCATAGGGCCTTCGGGTCACGTAGACCATGGAGTAGCCCAGTTCACACAGAACATGCCCCAGAAGAGGATTTGAGAAATAGGATTAGAAACCACTAGATGTAGAGCTAATTGGATTGGAAGAATGAGAGGGTATGACAGCCGCCATCGGGACCAGGCACTGTGCAACTTTGTACGGGGCAATGCTAGCCAATCATCAATTCAAGGTGGGGACCTAGGTGATTAATGACATAGAAAGCTGGGGAGGGGCAGTTCAAGTGGGTTGGGTCTACGGGTCTTGAATTGGGCATGGTATTCCTTTGGGCCTTCGGGTCATGTATTGCCGGTTTTTCGGGCCTTATGACCTGGGCCTACGGGTCATGTACGAGTTCCACTTAAACCCTTAAAAGGGGGATTATCCATAATAAAAAAAAGAAGGCCTTCGGGCCATTTAGGAAGATTCATAGAGAAACACCAGTCCATCAACCATTAGATGACTTTCCTCAAAACACTCGGCTACACCGATGAAGTATCGATGCACCACCATAACACCTGATCATAATTTGTTAATACCCAAAGGAATTAATAAACCATTTGAAACCCCAACCATATATATATATCTCAACTAAAAATTTAAATTCCATTAATTGATTCCTTTACTGAACCATCTAACAATCACACTATTTCCATGAGAACTCACACATCAATTCCAATATGGTTCTCAGATATACACATTGATACCAAATAATGAAACATCACACAATGATTCATAAAAGTATTATAATGCTTCCCACTATAATAATTACCCACTAATACTCAATAATAACATATTTACAACTATATAAAAAATAAAACACACAACTGGTTGCCCAATCTCAACATTATATGAGTACTTCATGAGATCTACACATATGAATTTATCAATACCAATAAATTATAATTTTTAGATAGAAAAACAACCACCCATGTTACTCACTTCCTACTATAATAAACACAACAAACCAATCTACATAATAATCAGTTACTCTCTACACACCACCTCAATCAATTAAAACATACCCTTACATATCTCTTATATACACATCACCAAATGTCATTCCAAAAAATAAGTATACTTGGGAAATTTACCTCATCTAGAATCTATACATGAGACTAACCCCTCAAGGACCATAATCTCTTATAGAACACATATATAAAATATAAAGATGACCAGTCTAAAAATTACTATAGACACACCGTCCAGTTAAGTAAAATTCTACCAAGAAGATATATTGGAAAACACCATATAGGTTCATTGTTGAAATATTAAGTAATAAAATATATAACCTCTTTTGTGACCCATATCATACTCACATGAGTTTTAAAAACAAATACCATGTAATCCAAGTGTTTTTCTATCAAAAGTAACATCACCTAAAATCTTTGATTGTGCTGATCCATTTAAAAAATCTGAAATTATTTTCCAATAAAAATTTGAAATAAAATTTCAAGAACTATTTTCATATTATTTCAAAATACCTAAAAATTAAAATATTTTCAAAATAACCAGATCTTTTATCCATTTTAATTTAAATTGACTTATAAAAACATTCACACTTACCTCACACCACCACCAAGTTTCTTCTAGAATCAAATTTTTCTCAAAACCCAATTATTCCACAAGTCAATTCCCTATGATAATGAGACAAGTATATCACAATCCAAATCATTTAATCAACTATTCAATCAATCCCTTATAATACATTATTAATCTAATAACCCCTTATAATATGTTCTATAAAAAACCAATTATAATATATGTAACCACGATTAATTATGGATTATGATGAGATAATATGTCAAACACCACCACCCATTGGAATGAGTATCATTCCCTATGAATGAAACTATCATAATGAATAGAAAAATCAATAGCTCCAAATATTTATGTGAGACTCATATGAAGTATCCTCTAATCCGTATTGGAATTAAAAATCCAAATAAACACCTCAGTCATCCTAGAGTGCCTAGTCCCAAAAATGGACATCCCCTATCATATTGGGCTACAAAGAATGTGAATCTAGCTAAGAATGAATTCATATTACCTCCAAAGTCCCATAAATATATCTATATTTAGAACTAAAACATTCCAAACCCAAAAAATTATTTCATACAACTTTGTAATTCCCTAGACTTGGCCTCCTGAATAACATCCATGTAAGGATGCCACATCACCTCAGATGTTCCTACCCATACATAAGAGGCTGTCACCTATTGGAAATGTCCTAATATAGTTATATGGAGACTATTACCTCTAATATGAGTCATGATGTTCATTTATAAATATTATTAAAATTAATAATGCCCTATACATACAATGGACTTTCCAATATACCTTTAGACATAAACTGGGAGCCCATTGTGCCTCCATAGTCTGGAATTGAAAGCATTGAATCTATAAGATGGAGTAGAAAAAATATAGAAATAGTAAAAATAAATAAATAAATAAATAAATAAAACATGTATCATATATTATAAATGGAACACTATAAATTACATTCTTATTAATAAATAAAATAAAACTAAAAAGTAAAATGGGTTCTAGACCAACTCACTAGAAACCACTATATCAAGCACTCGACATCTATGAATATCTAGACCTGTACCAAGTATAATTCCCCAAGTAGTACCTATGACTTGATAGAAAACATGGAGATCTAATCATGTACATCAAAACCCACGTCTAGTATGTATGCATGAGTTTAGTCTAATGAACCATTAGTAATCCTCAATTCCTCTGCAATTTTGAGTGTTTCTGTGATCTAGTGGATGTACATGAAATACATATATAAAGAGTATAACTATGTTCATGAAACACACCCACCCAAAAAATCATAAAATAAAATCAAGTATAAATATTGGGTCTTTGGGTGTGAGATAAATCAAACAATACCCAACCATGATTGCTTCAACCAAATCTATATATTTTTTTATATGTAACCACTCATGGGGACCATGTACTACCTTAAAACAGGTTACTAATACCATACATGTGTTAGATAGAGATATAGTGTCTTTGAAAATGTCAAAAAACCATTTCAACCAGTATAATACCATGGGGGTTGACTATACCTATATATAGATATAAAAACCTAGGTGATGATCCAAATAGTATACACAAGATAATCACTTAGTGGTTGAACCAACTAGTACAAAAAATAGCACATGAGGTCTATCCCACCCAATATATAGAATATGAAACCTTATGGTCTAAATCACTCGGTATACAAAATATAAACACCTAATGGCTAAACCACCATGTCTATAAATGATAGAAAATAAGGATATGACTCACCCAATATACAATTGATAAAAAACCAATGGATGACCCACCTAGTATACAAAAGGTAAACCAATAGGGATTAACGTAACCAATTATACATGGGATAAAAAATATACTCTAACAGTACTAGATTTTTAAACTCAATGACCAACTCTCAATCAAGGTACTCCATAGTATACAAATCTATGAGGGGGGGGGGGATAAGTTCCCCTACCCACATATCTAAAAATAATTTCCATGGAATTATATGCACATAAATATATCTTGGTGGTAGTTTATCAAACCCAAACATCTCATATGATGAATCTCATTAGGTTCAGATATCTTCTAGAACCTGTCTCACAAGTGTGAGACCGAACTCACAAGTACATGACCAATTATCATTAATATGACTATATAAGGCTCATATCATCGATCTTATTTCCTAGGTTATACTCATAATAATCACTACCCATATCTCATATGCACTCTCTCTAGGGTCAAAATAATATTGGGGCACTCACCATGGGTACCCTAGGACAAACCACATCCGAGACACTATTCTTAGGGTTCTTGATAACAATTCAATCTCTTGGATGCATCCCATCACTCTAGTTACAATGTTCCTCAACACTCAATAACGTCTTAAAGACTCATCTATACCCTCAAAGGGGGCTTTCTCATCTATCAGGATCAACACATCACCCTGATACCACAAAGACATTTTTATATAGATACACACACAACATTCAAAAATATGGAATACAAAATCCATAAGAAATAAGAAACAATATGCAAAATAAGAATACAATATTTTGAAAACAATACATTTACCTTAATAGGTCAAAAGACCAATTATTATTAATCCAATCCCCTATCAACATCTCATTGAAAAACAAGTCAAAATCTTATTTTCAAACCATTTTCTTTTAAAATTTATCACAAACCATTTTACGCACACTAAGCCCTTAGACAAACCCTATTCAATAATTATTTATAAAAATAAAATCTCCTTTTGAAATTTTGTATCAAAATACATTTATCAAATCATCCATTACATTATATTCCATTTCAACCCATCCATATTTTTAAATTCATATTTTAAAATGGAAATCACTTATACTTTAAAACCACTCAAACCACTAAGAAAAACCTTATAGAGGGACACTGAATCTTTTTTAACCAAGGAGACACCATTGAATAATTTAGAAATCTATATAGACAATGTTGACTATTTAATCGATGAAAACCTACCCCATTCATATGGAGGAATTACAAAAGTCCAAGAAATATTGAGGGAGTATAATAATGATGGAATACAAACATAAATAACCAATCAACTAACAGGGTCAAATATAATAAAATACAACCACCTCAAACATTTATATACCAACCTTTTAATGAATCCAAAAAATCATTTCCCAAGATTTTCTAAGCTTTAACTTTAACCTGGGATCCAATCCCAATCCCCAAAATCAAAAATAATTAATTAAAAAAATATTAATAAAATTATTCAATTCAATTTAGGTAATTTTAAAATTTAATAACTGCATAAAAATTTAATCCATTTAGTCATAATTGAAAAAAAATCATCAGAAATCCTCATCACACTATAATGATGACCAACCACTCATGAAAGGTCCACAACACACTCCTAAAATTAACTTAAAAAAAATCCTAAACATGCAACATTGATTCCATAGTCAGATTTATTTAATTTCACCCAAGAAACTAAATTAACCTAAAAAAATGTACATAAATTGAAATGATTAATGAATTATTGATTATATAACCTAATAACATACTCTATGATCCACACATAAAAATTCCTTGAGGAGGGATGGTTTACACTACGGGTATGAAAATCATCACAAATACCATCTTGGTGAAGTCAAAATTGAATAGGGAACTAGAAGAGAATTAAAGGACAGAATTTGAGAATATATCACCTTATAAGGAAATTGAAATACCACAAGAAATAACTCACAATAGATGGATTTGAAGGGAAGAAGTTTGGGAGGCCAGTTGAGCAAGCATGTGTGATTGGGAGGTGGAAAATAGAGGGAGAGGTATTATTAGGACCAATCCTTAAAAAATATTATAATCTCATGTGTTTGGACCATAATTCACTTTAATTAATTCACAAATAACTATATATTTAAGATTTTTGTGAATTATGTTATAAATCTAACATAAAAAACTAATAATTTATAAAGTGGACACTTTACTCTATATAAAATTTTCCAACAATTTAAAACATTTAGAAAATAGAACATGTTTTGTTTCAATGAATAAACCTCATCACTTTAAAATTTAATTATTATTAGCTATTAAAAATATTTAAACCCTATTAATGTTTTTTATACATGGGATGAGAAAACAAATCTCAGTATAGAACATAAAATTAAATATGGAAACCCTAATTCTATTTAAAAACCATATAATAATAAAATAGAGGTTTAATTTAACATAATAAACATTGAGTTAAAAAACAATATTTTAATTTCACATGAAAAAAATACATTACCAATGCATTTCATAAATCCATTTATTATAAATAATAAAGGAAAAAAATATGAGGGTTTCATATAAAACACAGGTACTCATAAAACCATTTTCTTAAAAATATACCAGTTTACCTAAAAGTTATCAATAATTAGTTTAAAACAAATTATATTTAACATACATTTTGAAATAAAATTATTTCCATGAAAACTATTAAAAAATCATAGAAAGTTCATGTAGGTTCCATAATATATAATTACCATCTAACCCATACAGAACCCTTACAATTGGAATAACTATATGGTCAACTTCTAACATAATTCTCCAGAGAACATAATCATTACAAAATGTATTGATGCTCTATCTAAGTTCCCCCATTATATAATCTATATTGGGATCACCTATATTTATAACATATATTTGGATAAAATATTTTTAAAAAAAATTTCCAATGGCCATATCATGAATAAAGTTTTTTACAATTTCACCTTTTTATCATAAAACCCTTGAAAAACTATTTTAAACTTGTATGAAAAAACTATTGGATATAAAAACACCCATTCCTTTTAAAAACAAAATTTCAATTCCAAAATATAAAGAATAGTGTGAAATAAAATTTTTACTTGAATAAATAATCAAATATGGAAAATGAATCCAAAAATAAAATAATGGTTATAGTGACTAGCAAGTTCATAGTTACTGTATACATTAAAATAGAATAATCTTATTGTCTTTTATAAAGAAAGTCAGAACATTCTTTAAAATTATTGATTTTTTGAAACCATTTAGATAAAGTAAAAGTAGATTTAAAATTTCCATTATAAATATTTTATTCCTATATAAATATATTAATAAGATATTTTTTAAAAATTTAGACATGGGGGAAAAAGAGTTGGAAATGAAAATTTAAGAGGTTTTTTAAAAGAAAGTTCATTGCCTCAAGTCTGACTCACCATGTATGTTCTTTATCTTCCTAAATAATAATAATATACTAATTATTTAATTTCATAAGTACCTTTTTCATGTTTATAACCATTGAATAATTTTATAATCAATTACTTAATCACTTAAGTTCACATCAGATGTTTTGATGATGTTCAGATAACATGTCCAAAAAATGACTATGGTAGGTGGACTATGGTCAAAGAGTTCATTATTAAATCATATAAAAAATAATATTAATGAAATAATAATAATTTTTATATATAAATTAGACTTTTAAAACCCATCACGAACTATGGTTTTGAAAAACAAAGTATATTATAATTATGGATACAATAGGTTGTACGTATGTATGGGCAACATTTCTATTTTTCAACGATCATTATGCATGGAAGGTATGTATTATTTTATATTTCCATATTTATAATTATAAGATAAATTTAATATTATTTCACAAAATAAATTTATATATATTATCTATGTGACCTAGTGAGGGAAAATGAATCACATCACTTTATCGAGGTGGTAGGCCACACATACACACATACGTACAAACCACATTATAATTTTCAATGGATGTAAAAGAAAGAAATTAAATTTTAATTTTAATTTTAATAATGATTAATAATCCATTAATATAATATATAAACATTAATTCCACCATTATAATCATTAGTGGTCTTGATGGGAAACCAATTATATCGGTCTGTGAGGTGGTAGTGCTCCATACCCACGAATGAAATTTTTGTTTCCCATTTGATAGAAGGGAAGATAGATATAGGCTATGAAATTAACATAAAAATATAGAATTATATGTAATATAATGTTTTTATTATTTTAAATTATTTTAATACGATTTAAAGGTGTTAGATTAAGGAAAAAAATGAAAATGCTTGGTTAATAATTATACCTTTTCTTGGGAAAACCTCCATTTATTTACACCATAAGCCCTCTAAGGATGGTATTGTGCCAAAAATAAGACATCTAGAACTTGGTTATAGATTATATTAATTTATTTTCATAGTTATTTTTTGAAAAGTGTCTTATGAAGCATAGAAAAAGGGGATAATGAGTGCCCTTTTATAAGGGTGGGGAGGGGCATTGTTTGAATTTCTTAAAGTATTAATTTAATATAAATTAATTAATAGTCTCAAATGGATATAAATTTATATTATTATATAATAATATGAGTTAGTGTCTAAATCCTCACATAAAATAAAAATTGGACAAGTTTCGGTGATTTTTCACCCTTATATTTGTCTTTTTACTTGTGCTAAACTTTTTTTGACAATAACTGTGATGTCAATGTTTTTAATATTTAGTAGTGAATATGGTTACTATAAAAGGTAAATTGGAAAATAAATTAAACATGATTAATATTTTGAACCATATAAAAAACAATTTTCTTAACCTAGGATATTTTTTGTAGTGTTTTACCATTTAATAAAATATTATTTATTATATAATAACATTATTTTTTATTTTTGAACTATTCATTTAATTAGTTTTTTAAAAGAATGAAAAAACATATTTCTACTATAAGGAATTAAAACAAATTTAATATGCCATGTTTACATAAAAATACCATGTAACACAATAATTCATTCAAATCAAAATATATTTAACATTTTTAAAATCATTTATTTTATTTTTCTATTAATTGAATTAATAACGTGTCGGCGTTGCATGGGAATTTAAGGTAATTATTTCATCACTAAAAATTAAAAATAAATTAAAATGATAAATAAAAATCATTATATTTAAAATTAATCATTATAACCAAACTTAAAATATTTTTATACTTATGTAAAAAATTTAATGATAATAAAATAAAGATAATTAGATTTTTTACATTTCATTATATAAAATATTATAAAGGTAAAAATAATAGAAAAATAGTAAAAGGTCATATATTCTAATTTATGATGATTATGGATGAAATATACTCATAAAATAAAATTAACTCAAGTGTTAGGTTTACTTTCTAGTATTTATCACCTTATTTTTACCCTTAATTAAACCATTTTACCTTTACTGTGGTAACAAAACTTACTATGATTATAATTCATAATGAGTAAAAATAGAAGGTTCATATTTAACAAATTTTGATCTAAAAATTATGAATTTAGAATTGATTTTTCATGATTCAAATCCCAGATGTTGCAGAATTTCTTTAAAATGAAACTCATAAAATGTGATAGAAAACAATTATTTATAAAAATTTATTTTTAGTATAAAAATAATTTTATATTATATTCAAGTAAAATATTCATTCCAAATTCTATAAATAGATTATTTTTAGTCAAAAAATGTAATTAAATTTTAAAACTATTAAAAAAAATTAATTTTACATTATGAATGAATTAAAACAAAATATAGTTTTCAATAAAAATCTGCATTGTTCACTTTTCATTGAAAAATCAATCTTTTCATGAAAATATAAAAATTTCACAATATGATAATTTTTATGTATCAATTTCAAAAATAATATCCTTTTTATAAAAACAATTCTAGATGTTTCATAATTTGATTATAATATTTGGTGATAGAAAGTAATATATACCATTTTTAGGAAAATGTATTTTTAAAGAATATAATGTCTTTTCAAAAAATTGTGTGCTTATTTTATAAGAATTAATAAAAAAAAATTTATATAAAATTTATAATGCTGTTAATCCTATTCATACTTGTCAATTCAATATCTAGGTTATAGAAATCATATTTAAATAATAATATTTTGTGGTTTTTTAAGATCAGTGTTGTGTATTGTACAAGTTATAGAACATAATATACATAATTTAAAATATATGAGTGTTAAATTATACATCCCCATTTAAAAAAATACATCCTCATAATTTTAACTTCATCTTTTTAATTAAAGGATTTCTATCTGAACGTACCTGTGTTCAAATCCCACATTAGAAAAATGGTTAATAAAACATTATCTTGAAAAGAGGGTAAGGGATTTATGAAGGTAATCTATAATAACGCATAACTTGGTTTCTAAATAGGATAAAATTAGTGATAATTGAAAATATAGGCATGTAAGATAACATTTATGTCCAAATGATGATGGAGAGTGATTGAGAACCTTGATAATAAGGAATTGATCAATTATGAGAAAATTAATGACTATAAAACCATAAACTTAAGAGGTGTGAAAAAGACCATAGATTCCTAGAAAATGAAGGTAACAAGACATTTTTTTTCAATATATTTTTAGTAATGTTGATGAATTACTTTACCATATAGACTAATAACTTATACATATATAATTATATTACATGTTTAATTTTATCTTTTAATTAATTTCCAACACAATCTCATTTTTTCTCCTAAGGATGACTATTCAAGAAGAAATTTTCATGCATGAGATACTAAAATAATCTTCTAACAGATCAAATAATTCCATAAAAGGATAAAAATTTATTCTTCCTATCTTTATACATAATCCAAAAAAGGTTACCACAAGGTAAGATAATTCCAAAAGTGAATAAAAATTCATATGATAAATTCAATGTTAATCTCTAAATCTACAATAATAACACCCAACATTAAACTTAGATTATTTGATAAATTAATAACCATAAAATTCATCAAAATATTTATGACCAAGTTTAAAAACTCAAAAAGATTTTGATTATAATTTCTTCTAATATTAATTTAACATTTATCTCTAATTAACATTAGTGACTCACAAAGTCATATACATAAAAAATATAGGTTACCAAATAATAGAATCTACAAAATATGATAATCATTTACATAAAAAACCTAAATCATCATAATTCCTCAAAAAACAATTAAACATTATTCCTCATATAAAATCCTATATTATACAAAAATATTTATATTTAACTTAATTATATAAGGTTCCAAAAATAGAAAACTTGTTCCAAAATAATATTAATCACTTAATCCCTAAATATTTTTTCAATCCCATGATTCTCTATATGATAAAACATATGTTTCCAACATTATCATAATATTTATTTTTTGAAGTTTTTTACATAATTTCATACTAACTGGTAAATCACATAGTCCAGTGGTACGTGTTTCACCCTTATCACTCTTTATTTGTGTGTTCAAGCCCTACGTCCTTGCCAGAGGTGAATTTTTTTCCTAGCCTATGGGTTGTCCTTTTACTAAAATAATATTAATACAATTTCAATAATATTCAGAAAAATATGATGAGAATATAAAAAAATATCAATAATACTAAAATCACATTATTAACCTCCAATGTTTTATATATAGATCATTTTTACACAAAATAAAATAATTTAATTTGAATATCATTTCCTTAACATCATGAACATTTTATCCCAAATTCCTATTTATCTATTTATCATATGTCCTTAAGTGATTGTTTCCAAAAAATTTAACAATTTTTTCAGACTACATTTCAACGATATCGATTCTATCTAATATTTGTTTCCATTTAAAAAAATATAATATAGAATAATCTATTTGTATATCATGAATCTCATAATATTTAGAATATATTAGTGTATCCTTGATAAACACATACTTCATTAAACCTCTTTCTTAAACCATTAACCATGCTTTTTTTTCTTATTCATTAATACTTTATTTATATAAATAAATGATATGAAATATTTCCTTTTGATTCATCAATATCAAATCAATAATGTTTCATAATTAGAAGATAAGAAAATAATTCATACCTTAAATATAGATATCAGGGTCTTCATTTATACTGTTCATATCCCCTTTGTCTTCCACTATGAATTCCATATCCATAGAAAATAAAAAGTTAATTCCTTGGTTGTATTTACTTTTCTGAATGAGTTGGACTATTTTATATTTTGAAATCAAATAAAATAAATACCATGGTCCAATTTTTTTTGAGAAATAAAAATGTGTTGGATAGATAAAATAGTTTCATGGGTATTATTTTTATGTTTAAAAAGTTTTCAAAAAAATTTGAGCAAGCTTTTTCCATGAGAATAATGATTAAATCATTGAGAAGGGATAATAAGGTTGTGTGAGATCATTTTACTTTAATATTGATAAATTATTTTTAATTTGTATGAAATAACACCATTAAGACATAAAATGAATTATTTCATACGGTACTTTAAAATTCAACACCCATATAAATTATATTCCACTTTAACCTTTAAATTTCAAAAAACAACCTTAATAACTTCAACATTAAATAATTTTTTAACCTCAAAGGTTATCTCATACCTCTCAGCTTACATCCCCAAAAATTTAATTGAATTATTCTAAAATAATCACTCACCTCAACCATAAGAGTTACATAATCCTCCACATAATAAAACATATCCCAAAAATATAATTAGTCATATCAATATCTCATCACTTAAAACCTAAAAAAGAGTTTATAAGACTTTGAACTTATGATTAACCTTAAGCTAAAAAACCCATCATGGTATCTTTAACTCTTAAGTTAACTTCACAAAAAAACATCCTAATCTCTAAAGTAATCTAAACCATTTCTCTAGTACCAAATTTAAGGATCCAACCATTAGAATCACATAATCTGTTATCTTTAGGCCATAATTCAATTTCTTTCATTCCCAAAGATATTTTATCTAACACCCCGAGTTTTTATGGACCGTTTTTTTGAATAAATTAAATTTTCATTTATTTATTATAATGCACTAAGTCAAACATTATATTCACATGGATCCAAAATAGAATATGTTATATAACACCAAATAATATTACATTACATGGATCATCGACTCATCATATGTTACATGATACACAAACTTGGCATATGTTACACGCAACAATGATGTTTCTATGAAACATCATTTTATAGTTATAAATATTTAAATGAGATAACTATAATATGGTCATTAAAAATAATAATATGAATATTAATAACTACTATTAAAATATTATTTACAATTTTTTTATATAAATAACACATATTTATAATGAAATATATGATTTTTAGTAAATTCATTTTATGTTAAAAAATACTATTTTCTCGAATGAACTGCTTTTAGTGTCCTTCTGTGATAAATTATAAAATAAATTTGAGAAATAATTAGAAATTGAATTTTATAAAAATAGAATTAACTTTTGAATTTAAAATTCCAAAATTATCTTAGGGTGAATTTTTAGGATTTTTTTGAGAACTTCATTTTTTGATGAATAATGAAAAATACTGCATTTTAGTTAATAACTTCCTTTTCATTTAAATAATTATTAATGTTAAATTATACATTAAATTTGTTTTAAGGTAAAATTAGATCAAATATTACTCTATTATTATAATTTATTTTATTATAAAATATTTCACTTTGAAATTGAATATAAAAACATAGCAATCTTTGAATATTTTTCTACTTTGAAAACCCATTATTTTATCCGGTCTGTGAGATTAGAATTAACATTAATTTTTCCACTTCCATGAATTGAATTTATAAAAACCTAAATATAACATTTTAATTAGTATATTATTTACAGTTTATTAATATGAAGTTATTTTTTCCACAAAAATATTAGTAAAAGTGATTAAAATTAATCAAAATGATTATGGTCGAATTAATCTTAATTAGGGATGAAACATTAACATTAGAGGACCAAATGACCTAGAAACTTGTAAAAAACCCATTTTATAAAATATATTCATCAATAAGCATTAAATTATTGATTTACATTGGTTTTTTATTTATTTTTTAAGTAAGAACATATGTACACCTAACTTGTTTTCAAGAATTCCAATTGAGTCCTTTTCCTTCCCTATAAAAGGCCACCACCTCTCCCACTTGCTCACACCAATAAAAACTATTAAGTTTAGAAAATATATACCCAATAAACTTAAATTTAATCCTTAATAACTTCTATAATACATACCTTGGGTATAAGGAAATATAATGAAGCCTTTTGAAAAAACAAAAAAGGAGTTACCTGATTAAGAGGAAATGTCTTCTCTCAAGTTTTTTATTTTTTATTCTTTTCCACCATCTCCAATTTATTTTTTTACATGATAATATAACAACACAATTATCATAAATATACTATTATTTCTTATGCACTGGTTTTAACCTACACTTACACCCACCTTCATCTAATGGATAATGAACATTCTATTTACATGTAAGACGAACTACCACCTCACTAAGCGACGATTATTCAATTTTCCATACCACCTATCATGGTGGATATTATGATGAAAAATATATTTATATATGTTATATATTTATTATTTATTTAATATTTTATATTCATTTACAACACATATCTTTCTTACTTTCCATTTACTGTTAATTCGATAATTTCATTTGAGGAAGTGTAGACTACCACCCCTCAAAGTGATATGATTCATTCATAATCTACATGGATTGTATTAAGGATGTATTTAGTGAATATAAAAGTCATATATGATATCATAAATATAATATAATAATGATATATATATATATATATTCCTTTTACTTTGTTTCTTTTAACACAACAATTGAACGGAGGTAGCATTCATGCGTACGTACGACCTTTCGTCTCCATGATCGATGTATTCCATTTCATACTTATATATTATATAAATTATTAAAATACACATATATTGTATATAAATAATATTTATATCATGTTTTATATTCTGTAAATCATGATATAAAATATAAATACCAAAGATATAACATATTAAGACACATTCAAAGAATAAAGGGAATATTACCTGAAGTGAAACCTTAATATAGGATTGTTAATAATTGGGTAATATAAGGTAATAATAAAGACATATATATGAAAATATGTTTATTTAAATGATTTATAGTGCATTTATATTTATTTTACATGTTGTTATAATGATTATGATGAGAGTTAAGACACAAGGTAAGGGGATTTCATCTCACTTTTTATTTCCATGAGACACATGCTATGATTGCCACTCTTTCCTTTTGTGTGGTGTATATAATTCTCAAGATTATATTATATGTATATTATAATTAAATTTATTTTTATTCACATATTCAATTATGATCTTTATTTCATGGGGTTTATGTTTCAAAAGTTACCAAATCAGTAAAATAGTTTTGTCTCAATTTTCCTTCGTTGAGACTCATCTTTTTTATGAATCTAAATTCTCTTTAAAGGTTAATATACTCCCATTTTACATGTTATATCATAAATTTTATTTATTCCATGATGTTTTATGATTAATTTAATTTTTATTTTCTTACATAGAGATTATGATCCCATGTTACCAAGTTATAAGAGTTTATTGAGACAATATAATTGCTTTTCAAGATTGTTTATGTTTATGATTATTATGATGAAATATTATGATTAATCACTCAATAAAACTTATGAGTTTCCTTGAACTATGTTAATTCAACATATATCCATGTATTATTACAATATTTTCCCTCTTTGGTATATAATATAAATTGTTTAATTAAAATATGATAATCTCTCTCACCAATCAGAAATCTACTGTATTCAAAAACCATGTTTTCAAAAATGTTTTCAAAAGATATTTGAAGCCAATTTTCATGGAAAAATTATTTTAAAAACATTATATGGTTTTCAATTATTCCTTTATAAGTTCTCAAATCTATTTTCAAATAAAATGTTTTTCAAAAAGGTTTTATGTTTAAAAATCATTTTCAATACATAAAGGATATTTTCCTCAAGAAACGTTTTTAAAAGATATTTTAAATTTTTTCTCATATAATATAACATTCATTGGTTTTACTCATTCCTTTTGGGGAAATTATTCAATTTTTCAATTCATATTCTTTCTCTAAATGGATTATGTTTTGAGGGAATGATGTTTATGAAGCCTATTTCTCTTTCACATGTTATATGATTTTGAAACCCACTTCTATTTGTGGTTTATGTTTATGATGAAATGATTATTAAACCTATCTCTTTCCAAAGGTTATGACATGATTACATGTTTATAATACCCATTTCATTTCATGGGTTATGATATGATTATTTATGATCTTATAGAACATGCATATATGATTTCATTATGAGATGGATGAGACCTATATCCCCCTACAATTCATTAGGTAAAGATTTATATCTTATGATATAGACTATGTAGGTCTTGAGAATGATCCTTGACTACTAATATGGATATGGGAGTGAACCATGACTACCAAGATGGTATGAGGAGTGAAATCATACTATTAATATGACTATGGGAGTGAACCATGACAACCAACATGGTATGGTTAATGAAATTATACTACCGATATGGTCTTGGAAGTGATTACTTGGGTACTGGGGAAATCACATTATATGCATATGTGTCTACAAAAATTCCATGTTTTATTCTTATGTTATTATTTCATGGATTATGTCTTTTATTTTATTATGATTTATGTCTTATGAACTGCCAATACTTATTCCATGATTCATGTATATGATCTTTTATATGAAGGGTATGATCTTATATTTTCAGGATCATGTTCTCAAACCATTATGCTCATGATTATGTTTACATATCTCCCTTGTTTAACCTTACCGAGAATTTGAGATCAACCCTTTTTATGTTTCCTTTCCTAGGTTATGAATATATGTCTTATTCTTGATGTGTCTAATAAGGGTTATAGTCAAGGATAACCTTGTGAGAGATAATATATCCCACTTATGTATCAATGTTTATGTTTCTATGTTTCCAATTTCACTATATTATTATAGTCTTTGGGAACCTATTTGTATAATGTTTTAAGTATTCTGCAAATGTTATGTTACGTTAATGTATAAAAAGTGAGGGTAAAAATAGTTGGTATCAGAGAAAAGGTCTAGTTATCCTTTGGAAGGTATGATGATAAATCCTTAGTGAGAACCCTGAGGACATGTCTAAGTATATGTTTAAGAGTAAAGATAATTATAAGAAAATGTCCTGGAATTTTGGTGAAGGATAGAGTGAGTGGTTTCCTATAAATACATCCATGTATGGATATTACAAGTGTATGTGGCTTTAGCACAGATGTACCTAAGGGTAATAAATCCGACAAGATGTTTCAGACCTGACTCAGGGTAATCTGGTACATGAAAATAGGCCTTGATTCATACTTGGTTTGATACTTCCAAGGGATATTATTTGGAGCCCTTTTCTTATCCTGGCCCTGTCCTCGGATCTTCTCGGCCATATATCTCTTTCAAAGACACGATGTGCGGGCCGATCCTCTCCCCCTCTCAACCTTTCTTTCCGGGTGTCTCCTTGCCTCCGCTGCTGGTTTCCTGTGATGGATTTGGCTTGTCAGTGGAAGTCCCTGCTTCTGAATTTGTGAAGGTAGAAGCCTACCTCAAATGGACCTTTATTTCAATATTTGGTGCGGAAAAACCTCCGATCGCGGTCTTTCAGAGGTACGTCAGATCCTGGGGGCTCCTCTCCCCGGTGAAGGTTTCTGTCATCCACAGGAATGCCTTCTGTTTGGTTCTTGGCTCAGCTTCATATTTCATTCATGCTTGGTGCAAGGCTCCCCGATCCTGGGGGATATGGCACTTCAACCTGACTCGCTGGTCACTGGAGATTCATAAGGGCAAAGAGAATTATGTTGTGGTTGTCTGGATTAGTCTCCCTGGTCTTCTGTTGCCTTTTCAGAATAATGGCTTTCTCAAGGCGATTGGTGTTTCCCTGGGTGGTTTTCTTTGCTCTGATGATCACACCTAGTCCTGTGATGATGCCTCGACGGTGCGTATCTGTGTTGAAATGGATATCTCTAAGGAAATTCTATATAGGATCTTGCTTTGGGTTAAAGATTATTTCTGCTGGCCCCAAGACATCATCTATCCTATCTTCCCACAATTCTGCTCCTCTTGTCTTCTCTAGGGGAACTCTCTTCAGGTATGTAGGAAACAACATAAAGGTGGTCATCGATGCCATCTGTAGGATTCCTCTGTCAGAAGCCCCTTGGATGGCCCTCTGGTGGTGCCTCCCCATGCGAACTCAGTGGGGGGTCCCTAATGCCCCTCCTGCTCCTGCCTCAGCTCCTCCTCCAACCCACTTGAATGCAACTGAAATTGTTCCTGGATATGTTATGTTTCCCTCCTCCTTCAGGTGGTTTTTTCCTTCCCAGCATACCCCTTCAGTTCCTTCAGTTCGCAAGCTTCTGATGGCACTCGACCTTAGGCTTGTGCTTCATTTGAGTAGTCCTTCCTCTTCCCTTCCTATTTTCCCTACCCTACCCCTACTCCCTACCCTACCCCCCGCTGGTCTCATGCCCTCTTCCAGGCCTCCTCTCCATCCTAAATCAAGCACTTGTCGTTGGCACTTCCCCCATACTGATCCTCCAGTAGCGCATGAGTTTTCCTCCCCTCCTTGGCCCCTTCCTATGGATGGATCCCTAGACCGTGCTGCTGCTTCCAAGCTTCGGTCACCCACTTCGGTCAGATTAGTGGAATCCCCGAGATCACTGGTTTTTTCCACCCCACTGCTTCTCCCCCATCCAGTAATACAAGTATATGTACAAGAGCCAAGTCCAAGAAGTTAAGGTAAGAGATCTCCTCTCATCTTATAAAGGCTAAAAACCCAGGGACCAATGTCAGGGTGATCTTTGCTCAATGATTCCCATTCTCATTTGGAACACCCGTGGTCTTGGTGCCCATGTCAAAGAATATTTATTTTTAGTCTACTATCCAAAAATTCAAGGTTGATCTTGTTTCTTTCCTCAAACATAAGTAGAATATCTCCAAAATCAACGAGTTTACTAGCAGAATTAAGTTGCATGGATCAATGCATGCAGACCCATCCAATCGTCATATATGGATCTTCTAGCACCGAAAATTCTCAGTGGACCTGGTTCAAGCAGGTGACCAGCATATCACCACCAAGGTTACCCAAGACAATGGATCTTTCATTGTGTCCTTCATTTATGGGAGTTGCGATGCCCACCATAGGAAAATTTTATGGGATGATCTAAATGATTTTGACCCTGTTAGCCTCCCTTGGTTTGTTGGGGGACATTTCAATGTCATCGCCAACCTGGATGAGAAAAAAGGCAGGGGGCATTTCCTCAAGAAAGCTAGTTTGGACTTCACTCACTTCATGTCTGGAAAAGGCCTCATGGACCTCGGATACTCGGGTGATGATTTCACATGGTGCAACAACCAACACAGGTATTGACACTCGTGGATTATCTTGTACCGGTGCCTTGGAAATATGCAAGAAATTACTCTATACCCCAACACTAAGGTCAGTAACTTGGTGCATGGGATCTCAGATCACTCTCCTATTCTGGTCTCCCTATCTTTGAGTTAGGTGATCCATGATCGGTTTAGATTCTTTCAGCATTGGACTAGCCTCCCGGGTTATCAGCAGTTGGTTAGAGACTCGTGGAATGAATCCACTCAGCGGAATTATTGGTTTTCCATTCATAATAAACTGAGGAGGCTCAAAACCAGGATACAAACTTGGATAAAGGACATTCCCCACAATGATAGGGAAATTGAGTCAATCATGTAGGAGGTTGACCGTATGGAGTCTAGTTTGGAGGGGGCCTGGAATGATCTGATCTTTGAAGACCTTGCCATTAAGAAGGAAATTCTCGCAGTCATGATCCTTAAACAGGAACGTCTGGCAAGGGAGAAATCAAGGATTAGATGGCTTGGTGAGGGTGATAAGAACACTACCTATTTCTATTCTTGTATCAAAGAGAGGAAGCATTTTTTTCAGCCCAATATTCTGATGGATGATGGTACCTATTCAGATAATAGAGATGTTGTGGGGTCCCTTGCTCATTCCTTCTTTAAATATCTTTTTACTAGACAAAATATCCGAATGCCTAATGGCTACCTGGGAGGTGATGAGGGGATCCTTGATAACATTTCCAGACATGTTTCTATCCAGGATAATGAGAGGATGGGGGAAATCCCTGAGGAGAAAGAAATCTTTGAGGCAGTTATAAACCTCAAAGCGGATAGCGCGCCAGGTCCACATGGTTTCCCCGGCATGTTCTACAGAGCCTCTTGGAATGTGATAAAAAATGACTTATCAGAAGCTATTCGGGACTTCTTCAGGGGAGGTAGCTTACCTAGAGTGGCATATGCCACTACACTAGTGCTCATTCCAAAAATGAGTAACCCCTCTTCAATTTCTCATTATAGACCCATTAGCATGTGAAACTTCCCTTACAAATTTCTTGCGAGCATCATCAACTCAAGGATCTCCATTCACCTTCCCCGGTGGGTCTCCATTGAACAACATGGTTTTGTGAATGGCCTCTCTATTCAAGGGGCTATTGCATTGGCCCAAGAGATTATGAGAGATCTCTATACAAAGAACCATGGTTCAAACATGGCCATCAAACTTGATATGAACAAGGCATTTGACAGACTCGAATGAAGCTTCATCAATGAGGTGATCTCAGGTATGGGTTTCTCCCCTTGGGATACTGATCTCATTTTTAGATGCTTCAGCTCCCTGTGGCTGAATGTTACTTTTATGGGTAAGTCTCATGGTTTCTTCAAGGTGTCCCGTGGCCTAAGACAGGGTGATCCCTTATCACTGAGCCTTTTCATCCTCACACAAGACATCCTCAGCCGCCTTATCCATAGAGGCATACACAACGGTGAGATACTTCCATTCTGAAGAAGGATGAATCTTCCGGTCATCTCCCACCTCATGTTTGTAGATGAAACATTAATCTTCTTAAATTCCAATTAGAGTTCTATTTGTGGACTTCTTAGAGTGATTGAGGAATACTGCCATTGGAGTGGGTAGGATATTAACAGGTCCAAGAGAAAATTTTCCATTTCTAGCAGATGATCTTTCATTTGGGTGTCCTCCTTGAGCCACCTTCTAAATATGTAGAGAGGGAGTTTTCCCATGAAATATCTTGGGGTTACCATATCTTCAGGCAGACTTTGGATTTGTAACTTTGATCACATTACCAACAAGATAACTGACCGTATACTCAACTGGAAGAACATATTTCTTTCCTTTTGGGGTCGGATTGCACTGGTTAATAGAGTTCTTCTAGCCTCTCCTGTCCATGCCCTATCTTCTATCAAAGTTCCAAAAAAAGTCATCAGCAACATTGAAAACATCTTGGCCCGCTTCATCTGGGATCCTCTCGCTGCAGGAAAACACCATTGGGTGTCCTAGGTGAAGATGGCGAGGCCTATTTAGGAGGGCGGAATCAATGTTAGAATCCTTGTAGACACTCTCCTCTGCAGTCATGAAAAATTGGCCTGGGAAATCCATGAGCGCCGCTATCTATGGGGAAGGATCATGTACATCAGTTTCATAGATCACCCAGAGATTCTTAGCAGCTACGCGTCTCCTTTCTTGTATAATATTCTCCCTCATTTTACAGGACTGCTTTCCCACACCCGCTAGATTATTGGAGTAGGGGATCTGGCCTTTTGGCATCACAACTAGGCTAGCACGGTGATTGGATTTCCAGGATGCCCATACACCAACATTTAATTCAGGGAGGTGAGAAACTACCCAGATTTAATCAGGGTTGTGCTAAATGCAGACCAATAAGCCACATTTAACCTCATCGAGCTCAACTCTAATCCGGATATGTGCGTCTTTACCCTGTCTGCTTCCGGGGTCTTATATGCAAAGGATTACCACAACTCCCTTCTTCTCCAGAGGAAAACCGACTGTTGGAGTGAAATCTATATGAAGGAAATTACAACGAAATTCAAATTTCTTATGTGGCGAATTAGGAAAAATGTAGTTCCCACTGATGAGAACATTTGAAGATGAGGAACCAGCATGGCTTCCCGATGCTCTTGTTGCGTCAATCACAAAGAAGAAAGTGTGGCTCACCTATTCTTAGAGGGTTAATGGGAATGTGATGTCTGGTCCTATTTTAGGGAGTTCACTGGCTTCTCATCCAGCAACCTACGTGAAGAGCTGTTCCTTATCCGCTGGTTCCATGGATCAGGTGATAAGGTCCCGAAGAAAATAGCGCGTTCCATTATCCTGCTCGCTGGATGTTGGTGCTTATGGTAGGCTAGAAAAAAATCAAGATATGAGGGGATCCACTACACAGTAAGAGGCATCACCGCAAGAGTCAGAAACCTCCTCATCGACCTTGCCAGACTCTCTCACAAATGGAAAAATGATCCATCACTTCATCTGCTTTCTCCCAACATCCAATCCTCTCTTCTAGATGGCTCTACTAGATGAGGTCAATGGATCCAATGGCTTCTTCCTCCCATGGGTTTAAAACTTAATATTGATGTGTCCTGTATCTCAGGGGTCATGAAAGGAGGAGGGGCTCTCTGTGACTCTAGAGGATCAGTTATCTTGGCATTCACTGCTCATTTTGGCTACAGATTATCTCTACAGGAAAAAGCTCACGCCCTCCTCACTGGTCTCTCCCTCTATCGCCAGGAGAGCATATCCATTTCTGAAGCTGAAACTGAATCCCTTATACTCCTCAATTCCCTTCAAGGCATCGAGTTAACTCCCATGGTGACTCCTCAATTCCCTTCAAGGCATCAGGTTGCCTATATCATCCGGAAATGTTGTGTAATTCTTTCCACCAACATTCAAATGGTGAACACACAACGAGAGGGGAATAAAGTGAAAGATCACATAGCTTCTCTAACACCTCATAACTCCGAAACTTCCTGGTTCTATGATCTGAATTTTTTGAATCCGGAGGGGGTTAACATCATTAGAGGGAATGCCCTCGGTTTGCACTATTTTCACCCCCTAGATTCTCTTGTTCTCCCTTTATTTGCCCTGTTCTTCCTTTTTCCAAATAAATAAATAACTGATGATGATGATTTTGGTTTTATTCAATTGATGGAACCTAAAGGAATAATGTTAATTGTTATTACAATGGAAAATCCAACAATTGTCCTCCTAATAAACCGAATGCTGTGGGAGATGGAACGAAAAACCTCATTTCTATGATCACACAACTTTCTAAATCTATGAATCATGGTGGAATTACAAAATAAATAAGGATGTAACAAAATTATTCTTTGTCTTTCATGAGGAAACACCCACCTTCTTTTATTGGATTTTATGATCTAATTTTTTCTAAAAAATGGATCTATACTACTGAAAAGATAATCAATGTTCTGTAGTGTTCTGAGCAATAGAATGTCATTTTGGATGTCTATCGGTCAAAAGGAGAATCATACCAGTAGTTGACTCTAATCAATAATACAAGGTAGCAAGATTATATTGAATCCATGTATTGGGATGAGTTCAAGAAGGTATTTTTCAATAAGTAATTTCCTCGTATTATTCGAAACAAGATAGAGAAATAGTTCCTTGAGTTGATGTAAAGATATGATGAATCTCTTGGTACCTATAGGGCTAATTTCATGAGACTTTTGAGGTATGCTTTAATAATTATCATCCAACCCAATAGTAAAGTTGAGAGGTTCTTCATTGGCATAAATCCAATTCTTAGAAGGTCACTATCCATACGATATTTAGAAGCTATAAAGAGATTGTGCGTTATGAAATCAAGGTTGAAATGGAGGTTGGAGTCATGTATCAATATTATGGTTTTGATAAGAATAGGAAGATGTAGTTCAAAGGAGATTCTCAAAATCATACAGATAATAAGATGAGCACCCCTTTATGCTTTAAGTGTGTGAAGAGGCATGGAGTAAATTTCCATAAGTGGTCTAATAAATATTTTATGTGTGGAAGGGAATTCCATCAGGAATTTGATTTCCAAATTGATGGGAAGAAGTTAGATAATGTTGATAATTGGAAAAAATATGCATAGAATGAACCTCCCACGATTTAGTGCTACAAGTATAAGGAGAACAAGAATTATGCTATCTACTTCCCAAAACCAAGGTATAGTGATGATGATCAACATCAATAACCTTTTAAGACAAGGGATAAGAGGAAATGTCATGAAATTTATATTTTTGATGATGGGTGAGATAATGATGCGATGAAAGGTACACTTACCATCCACTCTAAAACCAACAATGTCATATTTGATTCTAGATCTACCCACTCTTTCATATCTAAAGAATTTTCTAAGGGTGTTACGATTCCACTAAAATAATTAGATATTGAATTATCATTGAAAACCCCTAATGATACAATGATTGAATCTCAAGTATATGATTCCTCTCTGGTTGATGTTTGTGGGAATGCAGTTCCTGCAAATCGTGTCATTATTCCTTTGGTTGAATTTGATATCATCTTAGGCATGGATTATCTTTATCTACATAAATACCTCATCAATTTTCAAGGAATGAAAGTTACATTTTTTATTTAAAACCCTCCTATGATCATCCATAAATGTGATAATAAGTATGAGCTTCCTATAGAGATTACATCCAGTGTATGGGTATTATTTCCCATTCATAAGGGTTTCTTATATCAAATGAATGGGGGAAAAATAAGAATTTATGATATTCATATTGTTTGGGATTTTATGGACTTGTTTCCAAAAGAGTTTCCTAGTTTTCCCCCAATACATGAAGTTGAGCTATCAATAGAACTTATACCTTGTTACTCACCTATTTCAATAACTCCTCATAGAATGACCCTGATTGAGTTGCAGGAATTGATGAAGAAACTCTAAGAAAATCTCGATAAGGGATTCATTTGGACAAGTGTGTCACCTTGGGGTGAACCCGTTATTTTTTTGAAAAATAAATATGGATCAATGAGACTCTGAATTTATTATCAGGAGTAGAACAAGATCATAATAAAGGTAAAATATACTCTTCCCCATATAGATGAATTTTTTGATCAACTATGCAGAGCTCAATACTTTTCCAAGATTGACCTTCGTTCTGGATATCATCAATTAAGGGTCAAGAAAGAGGATATACCCAAGAATACATTCTATACTAGTTATGAACACTATGAATATATATTGATGCCTTTTGGTCTTCCTAATTCTCCTTCTATCATTATGGATTTAATGAGTAGAGTCTTTATAGATTACCTTGATCAGTTTTTGGTAGTATTTATAGATGATATTATTAACTATTAAAAGAGTATGGTAGAGCATAAATATCAAATGAGAATTGTATTGAAGACCCTAAGGAAGGAGAATATATATGAAAAATTTACAAATTATGAATTTTGGATACAAAAGGTTTCATTTTTGGATCATATAATCTCAAGAGATGGTATAAAAGTACATCCAATAATGAAAGAGGCTATTGAATGCTGGCCTAGACCAACCACGGTGACCGAGATCTGTATAATCCTTAGTTTAGTTGGATATCATTGATGTTTTTTAGAGATTTTTTCATGAATATATAACCCTCTGACCAAGTTAACTTATAAGGGTGTCAAGTTACTCTAGACAGATTAATGTGAGGAAAATTTCAAGGAATTAAAGAGAAGGCTATTCAATGAACCTATGTATAAATTACCCTATAGTGGAGAAGGGTTTTTAATCTATAGAGATGCATTAATGAATATATTGGGATGTGTTCATATGTATAATAACATGGTCATCACTTATGCATCGCATTAGTTGAATATTCTTGAAAAAAATTTACCAAATCATGATTTGGAGTTAGCAACAATAGTTTTTTAATTAAAGATATGAATGAATTATATTTATAGAGAAAAGTGTGATATATATACAGATCATAAATTTCTGAAATATATATCCACATAGAAGGAGTTGAACATATTCCAAATAAAATGGTTAGAGTTGATAAAGGATTATGACTAATCAATACATTACCACCATGGGAAAGTGAATAAGGTGTCCAATGCTTTGTGTTGGAAGGATCATGCTAGATTATCCATGATTAGGATAAAAAAATATCCAATATTTCTATATTTTCAAAAGATAGATCTATAAATCCTGAAGGAAGGGTAAAAATATTATCTTTCCCAAATGAATGTTCAACCCTCTATACAACTGAAGAACAAGGAGGTGTAGAAGGAAGATGTAGAGATACAAAATAATGTTAGAAATGTTCCCAAGTTTAACCTTGATTAGGATAGAGTGATAAGGTTTAGGAAACATGTTTGTGTTCCTTCCATACTAGATTTGAAGAAGGAGCTATTAGAGGAAGCTCATAGTTCTTCAATCTCTATTCATCTTGGAAGTATTAAGATGTATATGGATTTTAAAGAATACTTATGGTGGGATGGAATGAAGAGATATATCACAAAGTTTGTATATTGGTTCTTGGTGCACCAACAAGTTATGGATGAAAGATAATAGTATAAAGGTATGTTGCATCTATTACCCATACCAAAATGGAAATGGGAGAAACTCACTATGTATTTTATTGTGGGACTACCCAAAACCTATAAAGGGTTTAATTCTATATAGGTGGTATTAAATCTTTTTACTAAGTCATCACACTTCATCACTATCAGAGAATACTTCTATCAAGATCATATTTCCAGGATATGCATTAAAGAAGTGGTAAGGTTGCATGGATTACCACATTCCATTATATTGAATCGGGATCTGAGGTTCACCTTAAAGTTTTGGAAAAGTATTTAGTAAGAACTTGATATAAAATTGAGTTTCATCACTTCTTATCATCCTCATACAGATGGTTAGTCTAAAAGAACATTTCAAACCCTAGTGGATATGTTGAGATCTTGTTCTCTGGATTTGAAATGTGTTTGGGATCAACACCTTCCTAAAGTTGAGTTTTCTTACAGTAATAGATTTTACTCAAGCATTCAAATGGAACTGTATGAAGCCCTCTATGGGAAGAAATATATAACTACAACATGCTAGGATGAGGTAAGAGAAATAAAGATATTGGGTCTTTATATTTCTAAAGTAATGGTCGAGAAGGTTAGAGCCATTCAATAACATATCAAGACAGATCAAAGCCAGAATAAAAGTTACACTGATAACCATTTCCATGATCTGGAATTTGAAATTGGTGAAAAAGTGTTTCTATGAATCTCACTCTGGAATAAATTTATGTGATTCAAGAAGAAAGGGAAACTATTCCCTAGATATACTATTCCCTTTGATATTCTTAATCATATCAGGATGATACCCAATTTCTTAGAACATCCTCTAAATCTCTCTTAAGTCCATAAGGTGTTCCATGTATCTCTCATGAGGAAGTATATATGTGACCCTTCATATGTATTGAACTCATAGGTTATATCACTGGATTAGGATCATTCTTACAAGGAACAAACTGTTGAAATTATGGATTATACAGAGAGAGTACTATGAAACAAGACTACTCACCTAGTCAATGTTTTGTGGATAAATCACCAGTTAGAAGAAGCTATGTTGGAACTTGGGGATATGATGAAGCAGAAGTATCCTCATTTTTTACTCAATTGATTAATTTAGTGGGAGAAATACATTTTAAGGGGGGGTATAATGTAACACCCTAAGTTTTTATGGACCTTTTACCGAATAAATTAATTTTTAATTTATTTCTTTCAATGAACTAAGTCACACATTCCTTTCATATGAAATCGAATTTCTGTACATTACATGACAAAAAATAATTATAAATTACATGGAACATCAACTCGAAATATGTTACATGCAATACCGACTTGGCATATGTTACACGTAACAACGATGTTTCTAAGAAACATTATTTTATAGTTATAATTATTTAAATGAGATAATTAAAACCTTTTCATTAAAAATAGTAATATAAAAAATAATAAATACTTTTATAATATTTTTTATATTTGTTTTATATAAATAAAACCTATTGATAATGAAAGAGATTATTTTTAGTAAATTCCTTTTATGTTTAAAAATATCGTTTTATCGAATGAATTGCTTTTAATGTCCTTGTCTGAAAAATAATAAAATTAATTCTACACAAATTTATAAATTTAAGTTGATAAAATAAAAATCATATTTTAATTTATAATTATGAAATTATTTTAGGGTTATTTTTGGGATTTTTATGAGAAACTTTATTTTTTGACGATTAGTGAAAAATATTGCATTTTAGTTATTAAATTCAATTTCGTTAAAATATTTATTAATGTTAAATTATAAATTAATTTTTTTAATGTCACATTAGATCAATTATAAATCTATTATTACAATTTAGGTCATTATAATCAATTTCACTATTAAAATGAATATTAAAACTTAACAATCATTTGAACATTTATCTACTTTAAAAACCTGTTATTTTCTCATGTCTGCGGGATTCACATTAATCATAATTTTTCCGCTTATGTGAATTGAATTTTGAAAAACTAACATAAAAAATTGTAATCAGTATAATATTTAGATTATAATAATATAAATTAATTTTTTTACCAAATAGATTTGTAAAATCGATTAATATTAATCACAACGACTAAGGTCAAATTAAGCTTAATTTGGGACTAAACCATAATCTTAGGGGCTCGAATGACCTTTCCACTTATCAAAAACAAATTTTATGGCCATTAATCATCCATAAAACATAAATTATTGATTTATGTTTATTGTTTCATGAATTTTGTTAGGTAAGAACATGTGTACATCTAACTAGTTTTCAAAAATTCAAAGTGAATCCTTTTCCTTTCCTATAAATTGACCCTACCTCTCCCACTTCCTCACACCACTAAAAACTCTGATGTTTGGAAAATCTCTACCCAATAAAATTCCTAGAAATCCTAACTTACTCCTAGAATCCCTCCCATGGGCATATGTAAATCCAAGGAAGCCTTTTGAGACAAACTAAATAGAGCTACCCGATTAAGAGGTAACACCTTCTATGAAGCCCTTTCTTTTACTTTCTTTCACCACCCCATCCACCTTATTTTTTTTCATTATTTAATGAAAAAAAGTAGTATTATAACTATACTAGTACGTTTTTATGATAATGTTTCAACCTAAAATAACACATACCTCTATCTAATGGATAATGAACATACTGTTTATGTGAACGATGAATTACCGCTCACTAAACGATGGTTATTCAATTTTACCTATCTCCTTTCATGGTGAAAATTATTATGGAAACTCTTTTATATATGTTATATATTTATTATTTATTTAATATTATGTATTAATTTTACAACATACATATTTTTTACTTTCCATTTGGGTTTATTATGATAATTTTGTTTGAGGAATTGTAGACTTCCGGCCCCTCAAAGCGTTATGATTCATTCATACAGTACATGGATTGTATTAAGGATTGTTTTAGTGAATATATAAGACATATATGATATCAAAAATCTACTATAATAATGATATATATACATATATTTATTTTACTTTTTTTCTTTCAACATGATAATTAAACGGAAATAGCGTTCATGCATATGTACTGCCTACTGTCTCAATGAACGATGTATTACGTTTCATACTTATATATTCTATAGTTTATTATAATAAAAACATAATGTATATAAATAATATTTATATCATGGTTTAAATTATTTAAATCATGATATAAATTATAAATACCAAATATGTAACAAATTAATACACATGCGAAGAATAAAGTGAATATTTCCTGAGGTGAAACCTTAACATAGGATTTTTAACAAGAGGGTAATATAAGGTAGTAATAAAACCATATAAATGATAATATGGTTCTGTAAAATATGTATACTAAATTTATATTTATTATACAGGTGGTTTGAATGAGTATAATGAGAATCAAGACACAGTGTAATGGGATTTTATCTCACTTTTTATTTCTGTGAGATACATGTTGTGTTCGCCACTCTTTCCTTTTGTGTGGTGTATATACATCCCATGATTGTATTATATGTATATTATAATTAAATTTATGGGTATTTACACATCAATTTTATTATATTTCTTTCATGGGGTTTAAGTTTCAAAATTTACCAAATTGGTAAAATAGTTTTGTCTCAATTTTCCTTCATTGAGACTCATGTTTTGTTGTGTGCCTAAATTCTATTTTAAGATGTAAATACTTCCATTATACATGTTATACCATGAATATCATATTTTTAATAATATATTAAGCTTCACGTAATTTCCATTTATTACAAGGAGAGTATGATCCCATGTTACCAAGTTATAAGAGTTTATTGAGACAATCTCACCACTTTTCAAGATTATTTATGTTTATTCTTCCTCTGATGAAATATTATGATCCATCTCTCAAGAAAACTCATGAGTTTATTTATCCTATATTTATTCAAGATATATCCATGTATTAGTACCATATTTACCCTCTTTGGTATATAAGATAATGTTTTAAGTAAAATATGACCGTCTCTCTCTCCGGTTGGAAATCAATTTCATTAAAAAACCGTGTTTTCAAAAATGTTTTCAAAATATATTTGAATCTAATTTACAAGGAAAAAGTATTTTAAAAAAGTTTTATGATTTTCAATTATTTATTTATAAGTTTTCAAATCTATTTTCAATGAAAAGGTTTTTCAAAAATGGTTTATGTTTTAAAATGCACTTTCAATGTATAAAGGATATTTTTCTCAAGAATGTTTTTTAAAATATCTTTCAAAATTATTTCCCATATAAGATAACATCTGTTGGTGTTACTCATTAATTTTTTGGGAAATTATTCAATGTTTAAATTAATATTATTTCTCTTAATGGATAATGTTTTGAGGGATTATGTTGATGAAACCCATTACTCTTTCACATGTTATATGCTTTTGAAACCCACTTCTTTTCACAGGTCAAGTTTATGATGTAATGATTATGAAACCTGTCTCTTTCCACAAGTTATGACATGATTGCATGTTTATAATACCCATTTAATTTCATGGGTTATGATATGATTATTTATGATCTGGTGGAATATATATATATGATTTCATTATGATATGGGTGCGACCTATATCTTTCTCCAATGCATTAGGTAAAGATTTATATCTCATGATATAGAGTAAGATGGTCTTAAGAATGAAACTTGATTACTAAGACGACCATGGCAGTTAACCATGACTACCAAGATAGTATGAGGAGTGAACATATGCTACTAAAATGGACATGGGAGTGAACCGTGACTACCCAAATGTTATGGGGAGTGAACCTATACTACTAAGATGGTATTGGTAGTAATGCCATGGCTACTATAGAAATCATATTATATGCATATGTGTCTTCCATAATTCCATGTTTTATTCCTATGTTATGATTTCAAAGATTATTTACTTTATTTCCTTATGATTTAGGCCTTATAAACTTCAGATCTATATTCCATGATTCATGTATATGATATTTGATATGAAGAGTATGATCTTATATTTTCATGATCATTTTCTCAAAACCTTATGCTAATTATTATGTTTACATATCTCCCTTGTTTACCCTTAATGATAATTTCTTCCCACCCATTTTTATGTTTCATTTCTTAGTTTATGAAGATATTATTTATGATTGATGTGTCTAAGAAGGGTGCTAGTTATGGATAACCAAGTGGGAGATAATGTAGCTCATTTATGTATCAGTACTTATGTTTTCATTTTTCCAAAGGCACTAGACTAATAAGGTCTTTGGACATCTTTTTGTATAATGTTTTAAGTATTATGAAAATGTTTTGTAATATTAATGTATGAAAAGAGAGGGTCACTTTAGTTTAGTATTATAGTTTTAAAGAATTAGTTTTGAATCTTACATAACATACCCATAAGTTACAAAGTGTAAACTTCTAATCAGTATAAATTTTTACAACAATAATAAAGATTTAAAGAAATGAAACATTTTTTCTTTCAATGGATAATCATCCTGACTTTCAACATGAATTATTAATTTTTATTACCCATATTTAAAACCAATAAAATGTACTTTAAAAACATGGGATGAGAACAAAAATTTCATTAAGAGATATAAAAAGAAATATAGAAACCTATTAATCTATTTTAAGACCATGAAATCATAAAAAAGAGTTTTCCTTTAGCATAATAAACATTAAGTTTAAAGATAATAATTTATCTAAAAATGAAATCAACATTATTTCACTAAGTTTTTTTATAAAACACTTTATATGAAATCAAAAATTAAATATCATAAACATGAGGTTTTATCAGAAAACATGAGAACCCATGAAAACACTTTCTAAAAAACAAATATTTTTCCCAAAAAAGGGAATAATAATTTCTTTAAAATAAATGATATTTGAATTACCATTTTAAATTAAATGATTTACATGAGATCTCATAAATAATCATAGAACATTAATTTAGGTTCCTTGGAAAATAACCATCATAGAACACTTATGGAACCCTTATTATTGGAATAACTATATGAACGACTTCCAACATATTTCTCTATAGAACACATTCATTACCCAATGCATTGGAGTGCTATCTGGGTGTGACCATCATATAAGATATATCAGGATCACCCATATTTATAAGCTATATCAGGATCACCCGTTATCATAAGTAATGTACAAAAACCATATTATGAATAAAAAATTCTAAATTTTCACCTTTTCATCATAAAAACCTTGAATAACTCTTTTAAACCCATATACAAAAAACTTTTTGATATAAAAATATCGTTTCCATTTAAAATACCATTTTTTAATACAAAAATACCAAAAATAAAGGGAAATTATGGTTTTATTAGAATAAAAATGAAATCTTATAAATTAATCATAAAATATAATAATGATTGCATTTGTGGTAGAATTAATTGTTTATGTATACTTTAAAATGGAATATTTATATTGTTTTTTTTGTAAAGAAGGTAAAAAAATTCCATAAAAAAATTCATTTTGAAAACATTTAAAATAAATTCAATAGGGACATAAAATTTATTTTTAATTCTTTTATGTTCATATAAATATATTAATAATATATATTTTAAAATATGGAAATGAAAGAAAAAGGGTTATAAGGGAAACTTTAAAAGGGTATTTTTGACATAAAAACATAAAAAACATATTTTATATATAGGTTTTATTATTTCATAATTGTTTAATAAGACTATAAGGAGTTAGAAAAATAAATAATATGAAAACACTTCGTTAATAACTAAACATATTATTGGGACAACCTTTTATTATTTACACCTGGATCCCTCTACTATTGGTATTCTACCAAAATGAAGAACTCTATAAAATAGAGAGGGATTCTAGAAATGTATTTGGGTAGGATCCATATGTGATAAATGGTTTATAAAGAGTGAATAAAGGGGAGATGAGGTTCTTATTTATAAGAGAGGTGTGGGTAATTCTTGAAATTTCTTAAGGTATTAAATTAGTATAAATTAATTTTCATTTCCCAGTGGATCAAATTGATATTATTCAAAGTTGATATAAGGATGAGTTAAAATTATCCCATCTAACAAAATTTTGACGAGTTTAGATGATGATTTCACAATTTTCATTTTGTTTTAACCCCTGTTAACCATTTTCAATTATTACCCTAATAACAAAGTTTTTACTCTTTAGGGGTCAATATAAACACTATAAACAGGAAAATGGACCATAAATGGACCATGTATTATGTTTTAAACCATACAACAATCAATTGTTAAATAATTTTAGTTTTAGGAGTTTTTAATCATTCAATACAATATTATTTGTTATAAAATACCATTAATGTTGATTTTTGAACTATTTATTTAATTTTAATTTTGAAAATTGAAAGTAAACAATGGAATTAGATTATTAGACATTCAAATATATCTTATATGTAATTTATATCTATAAAATGCATGGAACATAATAATTTATTAAATTAATCCTACTAAAAATATTTTTAAAACCATTTATTTTATTTTTCTATTAATTGAATTAAAACTGTATTTGTTTTTGGTGGACATTTAAGTTAATTATTTCATCACTAAAAATAAAAAATAAATTATCAATATAATTAAAAATAATTTATATTTAAAATTAATTTTTATAATCTAAAATATTTTCTTTTTTATCTTTATGTCAATAATTTAATGATAATAAAAAAAGAGAATGACATTTTTAACCTTTCTTTGAATAATATATTATAAAGTTTAAAATCATGGCCATATGGAAACAAAATTTCATGTATTCTAGTTATTGATTTTTATGGATTCAATATAATAATCCAATAATATTAAGAAAAGTGTTAGGGTTACATTATAGTATTTATCATATTATCTTTACCCATAATTAACCCATTTTACCTTTATAGAAGCAACAAAAGTTATTATGGTTCCTATTCATAATGAATAAAAATAAAAGGGATTTTTTTTTAAAATTTATACATCCTTATTAAAAATATGGGTTAAATTTTTCATGATACAAAACACATAAATGGTTAAATTTAATTTAAAATTAAACATATAAAATGCGTTGGGAAACAATTTATATGAAAAATTCCTTTTTAAGTACAAAAATTTTTTTATACTAAATTCAGGTATAAAATTCATTATAAAGTCTATAACTACCTTATTTTTAATCAAAATAAACTAATTTAATTTTAAATATAATCTAAAATAAAATTTTACATTATAAATACTTTAAATAAAAATATATTTTAAATAAAAATAAGTATTTTCCACATTTCAATGAAAAATTTATTTTTTTTAAAAAATATCAAAATTTTACCATAATATAATTTTTGATATGATAATTTAAAAAAATATATCATTTTAATGAAATAAACTATATAAACTTTTCAGAAATTAATTATATTATTTACTCAGAAAAAGTAATAAATACCATTTTTGAAGAAAATGTATTTTTGTGGAATATATTTTCTTTTCTAAAAATTCATCTCTTATTTATCATTAATTAATCAAAAAATTTGTTTTTATTAGAAACTTTATATATATATATATTTCATTTTTTAGTTTATCCTTTTCATACATTCCAATGCAACATCTAGGTTATAATAGTAATATATAAATAATAATATTCCATGGTAAGGTTAAGCTTAATATTTTATATAATACTTGTTTTCAATCATAATATCCTTATTTTATAATATAAAGGTGTTAAAAGGATAAATTACCATTGTGTTATTTTGGTAAAATACTTATTTTAATAAAAATAAGTAGGCCACATGGGTTGGATGCATTATTTTCCAAACCGTGTTCCAAACATGTGTTAGGAACTACCAAAGAAAAACCATATAACATGGTTTGGACACATGGAATCAAAAATACGTGCTAACTATGAAACATTAATTTCCAAGGAAAAATATCCCACACTATTGGAACACATTCTTTACCAAACAATTTTCCAAACATGAAAAATGGCTATGTAACTAAAATTATAAGTCATATATTATTTTTATAAAGTTATGTGGTGACTATGAATCGTACCCAAAAATAAATTCAACAATAATAGATTCATATTAAATCCATATAGTTTATCTTTTACTATTAACTAGTTGTGAATGATAACCATGTGATATAAAAAGTGAAATGGAAACTTCCTTAAGCACAGGTTGCTGTAAAGTTTCCCTTAAACCAAGCATGAAAAACTATGCACCCGATGTAGAAACCTTAAAAAGTATCATAATTTATCCTAAAGCTCACAAGGATCGCTTGAGTACTTAAGGAACATCTTATACCTAAATATATATATAAAAATATTTTATTAATATGATCTAATTCTCAGGAATAAAATATAAAACATGATTTAAAAAATGACCCCTCTCCAGAATCCCCAAATTATATAATTTCCATTGAACTTTTCAACTAATCAAGGGTTAGTGTTTTAAACCTTTCCATAGATATATATTTTGGAAGACATGGTACCCTACATATAATTCAATATTCCCCCTTCATTTTCGTATATATTTATTTACATCATTTAGATAACCTAATATGATTCAGGATAAATCTTACCTTCTTTGATGTTTATTCTATAAGATATAGAATAAATAAATTCTTTTATTTAAAATTATCCCATCATTTTCAAGTTTTAAATATCTTCCCATATAAGGATTTATATGGTTCTATTTTTATCATATAGTGGTAACTTTTATTTTATGAAAATTAAACTAGATATAAATACTGATGACAACATCAGTAGAAGTTAGGAGAGAATGAATAATGAATGAACTCAAATGTTTGGATTGTATTTTCAATCTATCCATCTATTTCAGAGTGATAGACTATGATAACATTGAGTTCCACATTTAAATACTTATCGAGTCTCCTCAAAAAAATTTATATGAACCTTACTCCATGATCTGAGAATTTTTATTTTTTTAATCCCATAAAATTTTACAACTTCATTTATATACAACTGTGTAAGAAAATACTTAGGAAAATATTCTCATATTTTATGGAAATGATCTCACTTTGTATGAAAATACACAATGACCCAAATTGAATTATTTCTTTTGAATATATTAGGAAAACTATTGATAATATAAAAAGTACCATTATAATACTTATAATCCAATATTCATAAAGGTTTCATAAGTCTTTTTAGAAGTCTTATTTCAGCCTTCACATGTTGGTATATGAGGAATCATATAGTGTAATCTATAATCTCCCTCTTCATATTTTACAACTACAAATGTTTACATCTATCTCTATACATTTTGTTACTACTAGGATATATGGAGAATTTTGAGCTATGATCCTCATCTAGTAGATCTTTATTCACCTCAAGTATTAATAGAACATATAACCTCTTAACAAAATATATAAATCCATCACATCTAATGTTAAAATTGGGTAATATACCATTTTTTACATCTATTATATTCTTTTCATGGGCCTTATCATCATGCTAAACTTTCTTGATCCTATGTAATAAATTGGTTTAGCCAGTTACATGGAATAAGAATGATGTTTCCCCTTACATTATAATACCCAAGTCTATATTTAATAAGTCCTTATGAATTGGATCTGTATCCACCATTATTATGGATAAGATACTATGGCCTTTTCTAATTATGAATTGTACACCTTATTTTATTTTTTTGGTATTATAATTTATAACACAATCATAATCCTTGATAATTTCAAACCATATCCTTTTCCTCATAATAAGAAAATTTTATGTAAATATATTCAAACTCTCAAGGTCAATGTACATATTACATTTTTCTTAATAAATATAATTCTTGTATATATTTAATGAAAATATCATATATACAAACTCAAAATCATTATTCGGATAAATAATATTATAGGGTTTCAGTAATCAAGATTTATAATCCATAACCCAACAATTTCTATTATAACATATCCAAGGCCTTTTATTGATGCATCACTATAAATTCGAAACACTTGTTTTCATAATGGACGAGTCAAAATACATGGATTCACCAGTAACTTCTTCAATTACTAAAATCTATCTTTAAATTCCATAATACATTTTAATTTTACCCCCTTACATGTCACCTTGGTTAATGAATTAGCTAATTATGTTAGTTTTTAACAAATAGCTAGTAGTATCCTACTAATCCAAGGAAACTATGTATTTTTTATGCTACTATGTCTTATCCATGACTTGAAAAAAATATTTACAAAATGCAGATAAATATATTATCCTTGGAAATAATATTTCCAAGGAAAAAAACATATTGAAGAAAAAATTCATATTAATTAATTTTCTGGCATAACATCCTTTTTATGAAAACCTCAAGAAAAATTCAAAAATAAGATTTATAATCCTCGTAAAATTAGTTTATATATTAATTTCATCAATGAATACAAATAAAAATATCAATATTTTCCTTGAATACTCTATTTATCAAGTCTATAAACATAGAGGTTATAATTTTCGTCCCAAAAGGCATTACTGTGAACTCATAACTATTGGTTTTGGTGTCCTAGGAAAAACTTTTAGTATATTTATAACATGTATATTTGATATATTTAATATTAATAAAAGATATTATTATATATTTTTCATTATTATACATGACTCTGATGTAATAATGTCATTGAGTATACATCATATTAATAAGGTCATAGCAATTATATGCTATGATGGGAAACTTGAATTTCTACGATGATATTCTTAAATAATGTTCTACAGTTGGATAACTTACTACAATGGGACACATACTACCTAGAAAATTATGTGTGAGTAATCATGAGTAAATTAGGCATTTTATCTTGATTTTCACACTTGTTAATCTCCATGATGGGAGATTATGAGAACATAAATGCTAGTAGGAATTACACATATTTTGGTTTCATCAGATATTTCTTTCTACGAGTGTGTATAATAGTCCTTAGACATTAATATTATCATTAATTCAAGTCATGAATTGCACACATAGATTTTCTGACAAAAATCATGACTCTATATATTCATTGTGGGGTTTTTTATGTTAGATGTGCCACAATTAACATGTTATTAATGGATAAGTAGAGAAAGAATTTATCCCATTCATCATTATGGAATATGTAATTTTGATCCTTTGAATGGAATATAACTATTTCCCTAAGTTCCAAAGTCATGGTGTAATGAAATGTTTATTTCATATATTCAAATAATGATTTATCAATCCTATAGGTTTTTTAACACATATATGAAACCTTATTGATGATATATTGTGATAAATAGATTATATTACAGAGTGAGTGTTTATATTTAATTATCATCATTTCAAAATTATGTTCAATCACTTGGGTACCTTGACCCCTTTTATAGATAATAATCTTGGACATCATACAAAACCTTCCAATTCCATCATTAAATAATCCTAGAGGGTCACACATTAAGTGTTTCTGATGATGTTGATTAAATTCGGTTTGAATTTAATTAATTGAGTAAATATTATTCTCAATATAGAGGGATGCTTTTACTCACATTTTACTGATTGTAATTGTTAATTAATAAATTAAATATTTAAATTAAATGTTTATTTGGGAGTTAAAAAAATTCTATAGGAGTTTAAATTGACCAAGACTGAGTCCGGAGAAAAATATTAATTAGAAACCCAGTTAAGTAATATTTTTTATTCAAAAAGTTGGCACATGGTACAAAATAATAATAATAATAATAATATGGTTATGTGGTATGGGGTTTATTAAATATTATAATATAGTTTTAGGGTTAGCATGAAACTAAATAATATTTTAACTCAATCCCTAGCTCTATAAATAGTAAGTTATGTCTATTATGTATTTTATCCAAAATCAAAACATGAGAATCGTTGCGCAAAAAAAAAACTATATGTTGACTCCCCCTTTATCTCTTCCTCTCAAGAATGAGAGACTCAAGAGAGATCCATTAAATATTGAAGGATAAGTGATAAAAAAAATGACACAAGAAAATCTACTCACCACACTAGAACCAAAAGATCGATTGACATTTCTCAGAGATCAAAGGAGAATGTGTGGATCACCACTAGAGGGGTTCTATCCTTGGACCCTCATAGTGCAAAAAAGGAAATATGAAATAGTCTTTTATGATGATAGAAATATATATAGAAGAAATTTTTATTAGATCAGGTATTCATTTAATTTGAAATGAAATAAATTAGTTATAAATTTGAAGTGAAAAATCCCTACTCTTGGTTTTGGAAAACTATATATTAAATAAATTTTAATTTATCTCCCACAATTACAATCTTATTCTATGCCCAAAACTAACAAGTTGCATTAAAGGGAGGTTAAATTTAAATTTATAATTATTTTTTAGATTATTGATCCATACAAAATCAAGGTTGAATTTTTATTTCATATTATTCATTCTTTAATCAGTTCTGAATAAACATGTTGTCGACATATTAATAATTATCATTTATTGTTTCATTTTATTAATCATCTAATAATTATTGAAGAACATCCAGAAATATCATCGAGAACATCCAAATTTTTGTCTGGTAAGACAGGGTTAAACAACTTTAGCTGAAGTATACATCATGTAACCTAGCACACTTTACCCAGCCATGGCATGGGATACAAGACATACCACATACCATGTGTTGACCGACCAACCTGGAACGTGGTTTTTAGAGTACACAATGTGTATATGGTGTACATGTTGTGTAGACTAGACTGAGTAGTGGCGTAAGTTATGAAATCCATATGGTCATTATACACAGTCAAACCAAATGATACTAACAACCTAGAACATTTATGATATAAATGATTTGTATGTAGTGTTCATGAATTTTAGTTTATAAATTACCATGTCAAAGATACACACCCAGCCCTCAATCTGATTTTCTAGACACATGATAGTAGAGATACATTGTGTGTAGCTAGTGAAACATGTCATGTAGTATCTTTCCCAAGAACATGCTAAGTCTTTATTTGGGTTGAACGAGCATAAAAAATTAAGAAAATACAATGAGTATATTTCCATTACATGTTGTGTAATCCTATCGAGATACACATAGAAGATTGAGATGAGTATCTTGTGCACATGACAAGCAGATAGACATGATGTAGTTGGATTGTACATGCTGTGTAATTTGAACGAGTCAACACACTAAATCCCTAGGTGTGTAACAAAAATACATGATAATAGAAGTACACAATTTGTATCTAGAAAGTACACACTGTGTAGTGTACCAATTACTATCATAAATAAACTACATTAAAGTCACAATTGCATCAATAAAACCTTATTTCACTGATTGGCACCATCAGTGTTTGAAAATTCAATAAGTGTTTTAAATAATTTCAATTTCTCCAATAATTTATTAAAATGAATATTAAACTATTAGGTTTTACATTTATTTACCATTAATTCCTTTTATGATGGTTATCTCCCAGAGGATTTGAATGATCATTAAGATGAGGGGAATTAATTAATTAATTAATTCATACAAGATAATTTATCTTAGAAATAAAGAATGAATAAGAAATTAATGTTATCCATTTAATATTGCATATACGTTGCATGTAAGACCATTCATGATCTTGAGTAAGAACTATGTATGTAATTAATGTTTTAATTTAATTTATTATATGTGTTTTCAAATAATTATTATTTAATTAAATATTAAGGCCTGTGAGTCATCCCCACCTACATTATTATATAGGACCTACATGTCTCTGGTTATTTATATAACCCAATTAACTAATCCTTTGGTTACCCTCAATTTCATGCGAGTTATAAAAACATGTAATTAATAGAGTTTACCAAGGCATGTGAAGGCACTAAAAAAGGAACTATAATGATGAAAAACCATGAGATACACATGTTAGAAGACATAATGTTGTAACTCATTCCAAGACTAGTAATAAGAGTTATTTCCCCTAAGTAAAAAAGTTCATTTATATTCCTATAATTAAATCAACCATTATATAAGCTCATGATAGGGACATTCATTCATTCATTTATCTATTTCTATCGATGCATTATTTTTTTATGTATGTGAGACCAAGATCACATAAATAAGTTAATTAATGTGAAATGATGGAAGTTAAATAAAAGTATTATTAGTATATGTTTTATTAAGCATGGTTAATTAATTAAGTAACATAAAATTACTATTAATAAGACATGTAAAGGATAAAACATGATAAAATTTAGGAATAATTAATTAAAATCCCTCAACCTAATATTAATTCAGAATAGTCCTTTCATCATATGATTGAGAATGAATCCATAGAACTAAGTGTAGTACATGGCCAAATTCTGGACACTTACTTTTTTCATGGAGTTGTCATGGGGTTTTTGGGTTGACTTAAGTGACTTTTATTGAATTTAATAACCAAAGTATATTAAATACCTATTAGGAGGAAAGTGTTGAAGAAATCCTTAACAGGATTCCAGGATAAGTGAATCCATTCAATAGATCATGGAGCTACAAGCCCATAGTTGGTACGAACACCTACCTAATTAATTTCTTGTAGTTTTCATGGCCAAATTCTAGATAATTAAGAGAAGTAAAAGGGATAATTTCAACTAGAATGTCTTAGAAACTAGAAATTCCAAGTTTAATAGTGAGAGATATCGAGACTTGATAATATAGTGGGAAATTTAACTAATAAAATAAAAAAATTTATTATTTATCAAATAATTTCTAATCAAGAAAAATTATTAATAATCTACTCTTTAAATATAGAATAAAAAGGAAATATCATCATCGAAACAATCCATATGATCAATAATGGAGATAGAAAACCTCCTCATTATAAGTAAATTACTAGAGTAGTTTAAATGCCTTCAGGTTGTGCTACACCATGAACTGAAATATTATATTCTAGAATCCTCAATGTCTGATCTTTATACTAAGTAGGTGAGTAATGAAGTGTTCTTTATATATGAAAAATATTTTATAGATGTAGTCGACATTCGATATTTGATTATTTTATCTATGTCTAGTGAAATCATGAAATCTCATGAAAAAATAGATGCGTATAGAATACTTGAGAGCCACCAAGGTTTATACCAGGAGAGATGTAGACAAGAATGATTTTAGATTTCCAAAGAACTATTTCAATGTAATCTTGTGGAGGGTGTTCTAGATGAGACTGATGTAGATAAGACCATTTTTCACACTGAACACCTAAATGTTATCAGGTTTAAACTCCATGATGAATTAGGAATTGATCTCATTATTGCATCACTCTCTTATATACTCTCCATAGTTATGTAAATTTTAAAATGAACAACATTTAGAACTATCTTGAAGATTTACACAATCTCCCTCTCTAAGAAGGTAATGATACAAAGTGTTAAAATCCATCTATACTTATAGTGAATAAATGGGAAGGAAAGAGAATAACTCTAAGTAAAAAGTCTTTTTTATGCCTTTACAAGAAGATAAAAATCTAGAGGTAGAAATGGAATAATATACTACATATTTCTCATGTGGAAAGAAGGCATGCTAGAAGAAAAACTACACCCATGCAAAGAAGAAAGGGGAAGTTTCATGTGCATTTATTATCGAGTGCAATTTATATATTTCTACAAATTGGATATTAAATATAGATTGTGATGCTCACATAAGTATTCAATCAATGAAACCATGTTGGTTTATAAATAATAATTGAGGGGAGGTAAATATATGAGAAACCAACAGAGCTAGACATGATGTTATAACTATCGGGGACTACCACCTCACATTTCTGAATAGAATGATCTTAGTTTTCAAAGGTGGTTATTATTTTACATCTGTTACCTAAAAAATTAATTCTGCATCTAGACATGATATAGATGGATTTACATAAAAATATTGGAATAAATATTTCTTATTTTATAAGGATACAATTTTTTATGGAAAGACACATTTAAATAATGGTAATTATGTTTTACATTACATGAACCAAGTAATTGAAATAAATAACTAAGTAACTTTATATGTCTCATACCATAACCAACATTAGCATCACTGCATATGTCATGTAAATGATAGAAATTTGATAAATTACATCAATATGGTTATTTAGATTCTTTTTAACTGATTCCACATGGTGTATGTCACACATGTTTACAAGGAAAAATCACTAAATACCTATTTTATGGGAAAGGTGAAAGGGGTAAAGGGATTCATGAATTAATACATACTGATGTGTGTGGACCATTTTATATTAAAGTAAGGGGTTTATAATCATAGTACATAAATATTACTGATGATTTTCTTATATATGGATATGTATACTTAATTATACATAAGTCGGATTATTTTGATATATTCAAGGAATACAATAATGAAGTTGAGAACCATCTTGGAAAGAAGATTAAAAAACCCTACTTAGGACATGGTGAGTAATATCTTAATAAATATTTCATTGATTATTTATGGGATTCTTGGATACTATCTTAACTCAATCCTCTTTATATGACTTAGTGTAATAGTTTCAGTGAATGGAGGAACCGTACCTTGTTGGATATGGTGAGATCAATGATGATTCATGCTAGTCTTCTATTATTCCATTTAGAATACATGTTATAAATAGTAGCATACGTGCTAAAACATGTTCCAAAACAAGTGATATATGATATAATATATCAATTATGAAATTTAAAGTAACCTATCTTGTCTTACTTATATGCGTAGGGTTGATAATATTTTGTTAAGGCATATTCAGGTAACAAGATTGAAACTCGAGGCACAAAGTGTAACTTTATGGGATATCCCAAAGAAACAAAGGGATAATACCAATAAAATACTTCAGAATAAAGGTTTTGGTTTATATAAATTCCACATTTATTGATAAGGATATTATCTATAAAATATATAGTGGGAAATAGATATACATTGATAATGTATAGGCTGAAGATACACACAAGTTGGAACATGAAAAATTACACCAATCCCCATGGAAGAAGAAGTTGTTCCAGGAAAAAATACATAATAGGAGTACTAAAGAGGTTATAGACAATAACTGTATTATTTTCTAGTCACTAAGGTTGGGAACTCATTACTAGTAGATTATAACGATCCTCTAACCTATAAGGAAGAAGTAAGTGAAACAAATGTTTCTAAGTGGAAGAAATCCATGAATTCCAAAAATAGATTCCATATACAAAAACCAAGTATGGAATTTTGTATATCCTATATTGGATGTAAATATTGTTGCTTTTAAATGGGTATTCAAGAAGAAAATGGACATATAAGGACAATTTGGTACCTATATGGAATGATTGGTTGCAAAAGGTTTTAAAAAACGTTAAGGAATTACTATAATGAAACCTTTTCAGTAGTTGTGATGTTAAAATACATCCAAATTACACTTTCCATTATGGATTTCTTTGACTATGATATTTGAAAAATGGATGTCAAAACATAATTATATAATGGGAATCTTTAGGGTGATGTTTGTATGACACAACCTAAAAAGTTTCTGACTCCAATGGATGCCAACAAGATACGAAAATTTAAAAATTCCATTTATGTATTTAATCTAGCATCCAGGTCATGGACTATTAATTTTGATGAATCCATAACAGAATTTGGTTTCATAAATAATGAGTATGATTATGAGTCTTATATCTACAAATGTTTTAGTGGGAGTGTAGTCATTTTTTAAAAGTATATGCTGATGAAATGTAACTAATTGGAAATTAAATAAAATTCTTATTGTATGTCAAGGCATGGTTTAATAAATGCTTCTCTATGAAGGAATTGAGAAAGAAATTATATATCATTTAGATAAATTTTTATTTTGATATATCAAATTGGATTCTCGGCCTATGTAAAAGTACATAAAATGAAATGATATTAAAGATATTCTATATGGAATAATACAAGATGGGATTGTTTCTAGTGTCACATGGTATTTATCTTTCTAGGAAAATGTGTTCTCAAACACATGAGAAAATAAATATAATGGAATGGATTACATACACATCATCAATTAGGTCAGTCATTTATGCTATGCTATATACTACGCTAGATTCCACCTACGAAATAAGTGATGTAAGAAGATATTTAGTTAACCCAAGTGACTACCATTAGACGGAAGTAAATACTATCATTAGGTATATATGAAATACAAAGTATAAGTTCCTATTTTAGGGAGGAAATGATGAACTAGTTGTCATAAGATATGCATATTCTAGTTTCTAAACCGATCAAGGTAACATTAATACACAAACAAGATACATCTTCACATTGAATGAAGGTGTTGTGAGCTCAAAGAGTTTGGAGTAAGATATGGTTTTAGATTCTATAGTAGAGTTTGAGTTTATTATTTATTATAAGGAAGCTAAATAATCAATATGGACACAAAACTTTATCTAAAATCATGACTTGTTACCTAGTAGTAAATATACTATCACACTATACTTTGATGATACTACATCAGTGGAACTCGCAAAAGATTCAAGGTCACATTAGTGGACATAGAACATACCTAATAAGTATCTTATAGTGAGGGATTTTTCTTAGATAGGTGAAGTTGTAGTGAGTAGTATTTCCATGGAAGACAATTTGTAAGATCCCTTGATGAAATCCTTGACTCAGCAGAAACATCATTATCATGTGAGCTCCAGTGGACTAAAACTCATAGGCAGTTGGCTATAGTCTAAGATGGGATTTTTAGGAGTTTGTGTCCTAGGACCAATTATTTTTACTTTTATTACATGTATATTAATTGTTTTTAATATTAATAAAACATTTTATTATTTATTATTCATTATTAAAAATGACTCTAATGTAATATTGTCATAGATTTTATGTCACATTGACCTGGTTAGAGCAGTTCCCCTTTAGGATGAGAACCTTTAAGTGCTATGACAATACTCTTAAATAATATTACATGGTTAGATAATGTACTATGATGGGATACACAATACGTATAATATTAGGTGTGAGTACTTGTAAGAAAATGAGGCTTATTCTCATAAAGATCTCACTTTTAAATCTTTAAGATAAGGGATTATGAGAACATAACCACCTGTTGGAATTCTGCATGTTTTGGTGCCATTGGATATTCCTATCCGTGACCATGTTTAATGGTCCTCAGACCTTAATATTATTATTAATTAATTTCATAAATCACAAACTTATATTATATGACAAAAAAGTGATTCTGTTTATTTGTGATGATGCGAGGTACGTTTGGTGCATCACTATTGACATGTTATTAATGGATAAGTCAAGGATGGATTTTTCCCTTACATATTCATGGAAGATGAAATCTCATTCAATTGATTGGAATAGAAACATCACTCTAAATTCCATAGTCATACTGTAATGATGTGTTTATTTTAGATAGTTAAATAAAGACGTATCAAGCATATAGGTTGGTGACACATATGTGCAACCTTCTTGATGAGATATTTTGATAAAAGAATTTTATTACACAGTTAGCATTCATATGTGTTTTAGATCATTGTGACATTATGTTATTTCTATTGGGTTCCTCAAATCAATTCTAGATAGTAATCTTTGGATTTATGCAAGCCCACCTAATGCTAATGAGAAAAATCCTACAGGGTCACACACTTAATGTTTTCTATTATCTTAAATAAATTGTATTTTAATTAAAATAAATAAATAAATAATATTCTGAAAAATGAGGGATACTTTTATTTAATTTTCTCAACAATTTTTTTATTGGTGAATTAAATATTTAAATGAAATATTTATTAGATATTTAAATAAATTCTACAGGAGTTCAAATGGACCAAGAACGAGTCTGGTAACCAATATTTATTAACATGCCTGTTAAATAATATTTATTATTGGAAAAGTTGGAACACACCACTAAATAATTATAATATTATTAATATTATGTGGAATTGGGTTTATTATATATTATAATATCTTTTAAGGACTGATATGAAATTTAATTATATTTTATATTAATCCATACCTCTATAAATAGACGGTTATGTCTAGCATGTATTGTATCCAAAATTGAATATTGAAAATCATTGCAGACAAAAAAAATATCTCTAGGATCATCCTTTATCTCTTACTCTCAAGAAAATGAAATGAGAGATAGATCCCTTCATGATTAAATAATGTGGTATAAACATTAATAACACAAGATAATTGAATCACTACACTGCACCTAGAGATCAATTGGCATTTCTCGGAGATCAAAGGATCACATGTGTACCACGACTAAAGGGATTCTATATTTAGATCCTCATAATGAAATAAAGGAAATTCAAAAGGGTGTTTTAGAACAACCGATATCTACATGAATTAAATAATTCTCAGATTATGTATTCGTTTTATTTGATATTAAATTAATTAATTATAAATTTTATATCCAAGATCCTCACACAAGGTTTTTGATAAAATCAATATTAATAATTTTTTAATATATCTCCCACAACCGCACATTTCCTCTACTTAAACTAACTACACTTGATCTATTCTATATAGTGGATTAGGAATGGGTTTTTTATCAGGTATAAGATCAACAGTGAATTCAAATTCATTATATAGGGTAAATCCTACTAATTTATCTATAAATACATTAATATATTCATTTACAATTTGTATATCATTTATTATTGAAACCCCATTTCCCTTTGAATATTTTATTTTATCCACTTCTCTACCATGGATTTCATTATACTGGTTTATTGGGGGTGGTTCTTGATAAGATTTAGGTAATGAATTCTCCCATCAAATAACAAGTAATTCCATACGTGCTTCACCAATTCATCATAAGTGTGATGATTAGAAAAAAAAAATAACATACATGAAATCTAATTTTAAATTTATACTATATATTTATTTCAATAAAACTACCACATGGGGTTTTAATTCATAAATTGTCCTTTAATTATTCATGGAGTGATTAAACATTCTTTTGAAACATGAATTATATAAAAGAGTACATAGACCCAAGATCAAATAGTGTAATGAAAAAATTTGAGTGTATTATCAAAGTACATACTATCACATAATTTGTATATTTAACTTTGGAAATTCCAATTATTAATGTGAATGCTTAATAACCTTATGAAAGTAGCACCATACTACACCACTTTATCTTCTTACCTTTTTCATAAATTTAATAATTCTTTTTCCATTGTAGTACATTTCTCATTAGGAAAATATGTTTATATAAAAATCATAAGCATTCAACTTCATGTTTTTTTGTCTCCTCTACCTTCTTAGTAATTTTAATAGGGGACAAAAATTGTTAAATACATCCCATTAAATGATACATATCCATGATAACTTTTGCTTTCTTATAATATCCAAAATCCATATAGATATTTTCAAAAGACTTTTCTATGCATAGTGTAACAACCCGAGTTTTTTATGATTTTTTTATAATAAATTAAACTACTTTGATGTATTTACTTACATACAACACCATTTTAATCTTTATTTATATGTAACACCTAGTTAATATTTCACTCTAAGCAACAATGGCTTAGAATGCATTACACACAACAATGAGTTTTAAAAAAACCATGAAATATTATTAATTTAGTTATTTAAACTCTACCATTATAACCTATCCATTAAAAAAATATAAATTATAATAGATATTTTTTTAAATATTAATTAAAATTTTTTATATAAATAAAACATCTTGGTTATAAAATACATAATTTTTAGTAAAGTGTTTATATGTTTCAAATATTCTATTTTATTAATAAATGGAATTTCTAAAAAAATTAATTTTTAAAAAAATTAGAAAATTAATTTTATAAAATAAAATTCAATTTTTTAATTAAAAATTCCAAAATTTTCTATGGGTTTTTTTTGGATTTTTTGGAATGTTTTATTTCTTGATGAATAGTGTAAAATACTAAATTTTATTTCAATACTACATTTTCGTTTATTTTTATATATTAATTTATATTATATTTTAAATTGGTTTAAAAGTAATTTTTCATTAATTATAAATCTATTAATCCAATTTTGGTCATTTTAATTAATTTCATATTGAAATTGGATATAAAAACTTTGTAAACTTTTGATCATTTTCTCTTTAAAAACCAGCTTTCTCACAATGCCATTGGGATTAATTTTAAATTAATTTTTCCTCTTCTATTATTTGAATTTTCAAAAAATAATTAATTATTTAGAATAAGAATAATTTATATTGTATAATAATGGAAAAATATTTTTTTACCAAAGTTAATAGTAAATGGAGTAAAAAATTAACTACCACAGTTAAGGTAAAAATGGGTTTCCTAGAGTGTTAAACTAAAATGATAAAGGTAAAAATATCCTCTATTATTATATAAAAACAATTTCCTATCCCTCTATAGACCATACAACTTATGAGGTTCTATAATTGCCTAATTTTGACCCTTTTACATATGAATAATGTGGAAACAATTATTTCTTTTCCAAAATACCAAGTGTGTCTTCTCCCCCACTTATAAAAGGCCACCCTTCTCCTCTCTTCTTCACACCTTCAAACCACTTTGGTTCGGCCATGAACTACCCAAATAACTTTAAAAATTAAAAACCCTCATCTTAGAATCCATATTTTTTACACATATATATATATCCTAGGAAATATTTTAGTTTAAACCTAAGGTGGATACCCGAATAAGAGGTAACATTCATCAATAATCATTTTTGTTTTATCTCTTTCTCCACCTCCTTTAATTATTTTTATTAATTATTATATAATAAAATCAGTATATTATATATAATGAGATGTTTTTATGTTATAATAATTAACTAAAACAATCCATACTTCTATAAAATGGGTTACGAAATCATCGTTCGGGTGTACGGTGAGATACCACCTCACGCACTGATGTCATTAGTTTTTTCCATTACCACCTCTAAAGGCTGGTCATAATGATGTATTTTCTATTTATATATTATAAATATTATTTTTATGATTTTATTAGGATTTTTAAACTATTATATGATGTATACCTTCATCCTATACATTTTGTGGGAATACGATAACATTGTTCGTGGGTTTAGCAAACCACCACCTCATGAAGTGATGTGATTTGTTCACGCATTACATGGAATGTATTAAAGATGAGTTTAATAATTTTTTTGATATATACACCATAAAAATGATTTTGTAATGATAATATATATCACATACTCTTCTTTCTTTCAATACAACATAAAAATAGAAATAACATTCATTCGTACATACAGCCTACCATCTCCATAAATGTTGTATTTCATTTCCATTCACTAAATTTTATGGATTTATATAAATTCATATATAATGAATATATATTATATTTATATCATGGTTATATTTATTTAGATTATGGAACCATAATCAAAGTATGAGGATCAAGAATATAACAAACCAAAAAATATATGAAAACAAATCGGTTATTACCTAAAAACATAACTTTAACATAGAATTATTAATAAATAGGTAATAAAATGACATAATAAAATAATATATGGTATGATATATATTAATATTTTTATGTAATATATTTATAATAAACTTATATTTATTATTTAGGAGGTTTTAATGAGTGCAACATAAGTCAAGACTTAAGGTAAGGGATTTCTGTCTCACTTTTTACTTATGTGATACACATTCCATATTCACCACCTATTTATTTAATGTGGTGTGTACAATGCACATGAATTTAATTTATGAATATTATTTTGAGATTTATTTGGATTTACCTATCCATTTATGTATCTATATTTCATGGAGTTTACAGTTAAAACGTTACCAATGTGGTAAGGGAATTCTATCTCACTTTTTTACTTTTGCGTTACACATACCATATTCAACACCTAAAAATTTTATGTGGTTTGTATGAGTTCCATGAAGATATTTTATTATTATTATATTATAAATTATTTAGATTTAAATAACCATTTTAGGATATCTATTTCATGGGGTTTATGGTTAAAATGTTACCAAAGTAGTAAGGGATCTTCGTCTCACTTTTTTACTTCCGTGAGACACTTGTAATATTCAAAACCCATTTCTTTTATGTGATGTGAATACATCCAATAAATTTATTTTATTATTATTCAATTAACAATTATTGGTATTTAAATATACATTAATAATGTCTATTTCATGGGGTTTATAGTTAAAATGTTACCAAAGTGGTAAGTTAATTTTTTCTCAATTTTCTTTCTTTGATATGTATATTATGTTATCAAACTATGTTTTTTCACAAGGTGTAAATATAGACCCTTTGAAATTTAATATCATCAATTTAATTATACTCCTGATATTTTATGTTTAATTATATGTTATTCCTTTATGGGTTTTATGAATAAATATTAACTAAGTGGTAAAGATTTTATGTTATAATCTCATCGTTTATCGGTATTGTTTCTGATACTTCTCCAATGATGATATCTCATGATATAACTCTCAATAATTTTCAGGAAGTTTCTTATTATAGGGTAATTATAATATTATTAATGTTTTCCATTAATTTTCCTCTATTTATGTAATCAAGAGTTCAAAATAATGTTTTTATGAAAAAACACCTTTTCTATTGAAAACACATTTTCATCCAAAACCGTGTTTCTAAAAAAAGGTTTTCAAAAATTTTCTAAAATATTTTTTTTAAAGAAGAAAGGATATTTTTTTCATGAAATGTTTTTAATGATGTTTTAAAATTATTTTCCATATAATATGGCATCTATTGAAGTTATGAATTCCTTACTGAGGATATGATCCAAGGACACTGGTATTATTTATTCTTTGAATGGTTGATGTTTATGATGAAAAGTTTTTTACAAAACCCATTTCTATTCCATGGGTTATACCAAGATAAAATTATTATTAAACCCACTTCATTTCATGATTTATTATATTATGAAATGAGTATAAAACCTATCTATTTTCTACAGGTTATGATATGATCAAATGTTTATGATACCCATTTCATTTAATCATTTATGGTATAATAAATGTTAATGATATTGTGGAACCCATAAATATAGTTTTCATTATGTGATGGGTGGGACATATATCACCTTCCAATGCATTAGGTAAAAATTTATATCTCATGGGATAGATTGGACTAGAACAAGGAGTGAGCTCTCTTTAGTAAGATAAGGTTAAAATGGGGAGTGAACCCAATTTAGTAATACTAGTGTAGAATGGGTAGAAAAACATGTTCAGTAAAGGGATTTTCTACTATTATGGTCTTGGAATTGATCCTTGAATAATATGGGAATAATTTTTTATTCATATGTGCAGGCCAAAAATTCTATATCTTATTCTAATTTTATTCTCTTAGGGCCCATGTTCTTTTATTTCCTTATGATTCATGTCTTATAAACTACCAATCATTATGCCATGATTCAATATTATCATATTCGATATGTATAATATGATTTTCAAATGTTATTATCATGTTCTCATACACTTATGTTCATGTCATGCATATGTATATCCCTTTTTTACCCTTAATGATCATATGAGTTCACCAATTATTATGTTTCCTTTCCCCATGTTATATATATATATATTATGATATTTCTAAGAAGGTTTCTTATTGTGATGAACATAGTGGGAGATTATGTTGCACACTAATAGACCAATTATTTCTGTTTCCATGTTTCCAAAGGAACTAAAATATTATGTTCCTCAAGTGTTTGTTTTTTTAATGTAATTAATTATCATAAAAAATGATGTAATATCTATTTATGATAATTTTGGGTCACTATATTTGGTATCAGAGGATAGGTTTAGTTAACCTTTGGAAACTAGGATGAGAAAAACTTAGTGAGACCCCTAAGTATATGTCTAAGGATAAGTATAAGGTGGATTCTATGTGTAGGAAAATATCCTGGATTTTTTTAAAGGATAGATTGAGGGGTTTTTATAGAAAAAATATCTTTTTATATACTTTAAGAGGATTTGTCTTCTATGTATATGTACAAAGGGGTAACAACCTAAAAAACACCACAATGAGGTAGACTCGATCCGAAACTGGTGCATGACAACATGCCTTACTATAAAAATTATTTGAAACTCCTTTGGGATATGATTTGGGAATTCACAAAATATTTTTTAACCATTATAAAGTATTTAAATATATGATGACAATGAATAAAATAGGATAAACACAAGGATTCATTGATAAAAAGAAGGTGTTGGGATCCAAACATCCTATAAGTTATTTTTTGGAGATTATATGGTTCCCCACTATGATTATTGTTTCATAAAATATGCTTGTTGGTTTTTGATAAAGGATGGAAACCAAAGGAACCATGTTAGTACTAAGTGTGATGAGTAATGAAATTATTTTCCACATGATAATCCAAATGTTATGGGAGATGGAATGAAAAATCTTGTTGCTATACTCACATAACTTTCTCAACCTATGAATCATTTGGTACTTCTAAACCAAAAAAAAGAGGAAAGAAAATTTTGTGTAGTCTATCATGAGGAAATATCCACCTTATTTTAGTTTTTATTTTTATTGACTAGTTTCTGAACAATGGAATTAGCACCACTGAAAATATATTATCTATTCTCTAGTATTCAGAACATGAAAAAGTTAATTTTATTTTTCTATCAAGTTGGGAGGTGAGGCAAAACAATGGTGAAATCTTATCAAGAATAAGAGAAAACAAAATAAAATTTACTCCATGGATTGAGATGACTTCAAGATATTATTTTTCAATAAGTAAATTACACATAATCTCCACATGAATATGAAGAAGGAGTTCCTTGAGATAAAGTAAAAGTATGATGAATCTGTTGGTACTTATGAGGAAAATTTTACAAGAAAATCAAGGTAAAGTTATCATATTATCATCCAAAATGAATATAAGGTTGATAATTTCAAAAGCAGATTAAAATAAATTCTTTTAAAAGAGTTATACATAAAATACTTCAGTAGCTATAAATAGATAATTTAATTTTCTATAAAGGTGGAAATAGAGGTTGGAGTTATGTTTCAATCTCATCGATTTTAAAAGAAAATGAATATCTAATTCAAAGAAAAATATAAAAACCATGGATAAAAGAAGTTAAATATTCTTTTATACTCAAAGTATGGTAATGATCATGTAGGGAATTTAATTAGGGGGACTAGTAAATGTTTAAAGTGTGTAAGGGAAGTTAATCATGAAATTTATTACCGAGGTGATGGGAAGAAGTTATCTAATGAAGAAAATAGAGAGAAAGATGCATAAAAAAACCTCCCGCACTTCAGTGCTTCATGTGTAAGGAAAATGGGAACTATGATAACCAATTTGAAAACCCTAGGGTTAATGATGTTGATCGATTTCATCAACCTCTTAAGCCAAGGGATAATAAGAAATCTCATGTGATCACTCTTTATAAAGAGGTGTGTGACAATGATGTGGTAAAAGGTACACATACCATGCACTCAAGAACTGTTAATGTCTTATTAGACTCTAGATCTACCCATTATTTAATATCTAAAAAAATTTATAAGGGTATTAGATGAAACCCAAATGATTATATTATGATTTTTATGTGAAATCCCCTAAGGATAGGATGACCCCATCACCTGTTTATGATTCCTCTCTGGTTTAAATTTGTGGGAATATGATTCCTACTAATATTTTGATTCTTTATCTAGTTGAATTTAATGTCATATTCAGAATGGATTGGCGTTCTTTGCATAAATACAACATCAATTTTCAATTAAAGAAGTTATATTTGATATTCCAAAATAATATATGATTTTATATCAATGTGATGATATGTATGAACTTCAGATGAATATTAAATCTATTGAATGGGTCTTAATTACCATTAATAGGGGATGTTTATCTCAAATGGTTTGGGAGGATCTAAAAATCAATGATATGCCTATTATTTGAGATTTTGTTGATTCCTTTATATAATAATTTACTAGTATTCATCCAAAATGTGAAGTTGAGTTCTTAATGAAACTCAGACCTGGTGCCACAAAAATTTCAAAGACTCCCTATAGAATATACCCAATTGAGTTGCTATAATTAAAGAAGAAACTATAGGAAAACCTTAACAAGGAATTCATTTGGACAAGTGTGTCACCTTTGGGTCAACATGTTCTTTATATTAAAAATTAATGATATATTAGTGAAACTCTCTATTGATTATTGGGTTTTGAACAAGATCAAAATTATGAATAAGTATCATCTTTCCTATATTAATGACTTTTTTTTATTAATTTCATGGATCTCAATACCTTTCCAATGTTAAACTTTGTTTTGGGTATCATTAATTTAGGGCCAAGAAGTATGATATACCCAAGACAATATTCCATATATGTTATGGAAACTATGAATATATAATGATTCCATTCGGTCTTACTAATTCCCCAACTATCTTAAAGGATTTGATGAATAAAGTCTTTAGATATTAACATGATCATTTTATGGTAATCCTGATAGATGATATTATTATTTTTTAGAATATAAAGGAATAACATAAATACCAAATTAGAATTGTATTATTGTACCTTAGGAAGTGGAAACTATATGAAAAATTTAAATGTGTTAATTTTGTCTAAAAAGGTTATATTTTTGGGTCATAAAATCTCAAGAGATAGTATATCACAAGATCCATAAAATAAAAAGGCAATTAAATTATGACCAAGGCCAACCATGGTGACTAAGATATGTAGTTTCCTTGGTTTAGCAATATATTATCAATATTTTATGGAGAATTTATCATGACTATCTAATCCACCCATCATGTTAACTCATAATGAAACCAAGCTCATATAGATAGATGAATGTGAGTAAAATTTCAAATAACTAAAGAGAAGGTTGGTCAGTGCACCTATGCTTACATTACCCTATAATGGATAAGGGTTTTTAATATATATTGATTCATCGAAGAAGGGATTATAATGTTTTCTAATGTAGAATGCAATGGTTATAGCTTATGCCTCTTGAAAATTGATGGTTCATGAGAAAAAATACTAAATTCATGATTTGGATTTATCCAATGTAATTTTTTCATTAAAGATATCAATTCATTATATTTATGGATAAAAGTTTGACATATATATACTAATCATAAAAGATTAATGTATATGTTGACATAGAAGGATTTGAACATATGCTAAAGAAGATTGTTAGAGTTTATTAATGATTATTACTACTCATTACATTACCACTCTGGGAAAGTGAAAAAGTGGAATATGCTTTGAGTCAAAAGGATCATGATAGCTTATCAATGTTAAGGATAAAAAAATATCCAGTATTTATTGATATAAAAAGGATGAATATGTAAATCATGAATGGAGTGGAGAAATATTATCTTGGTCAATTTAATGTTCAACCATTAATCAAAGTGATGATTAAAGAGGCATAGAAGGAAGATGTAGAGCTACAAAAGAAGGTTATAAATGTTTATGAGTTTAACCATGATCTTGATGGAATGATAAGGTTCATGAAATGTGAATTTATTTCATCCATACCAGATATGAAGAATGATTTTTTAGAGGAATATCATAGTTCTTCATTATCTATTCATCTATAAATAATGAAGATGTATAAAGATTTGAAAGAGTAATTTTGGTTGGATGGAATAAAGAGATATACTGTAGATTTTGTATCTTGGTGCTTGGTATGTCAACATGTTAAGGCTGAATGACAAAAGTCTAAGTGGATGTTGCATCTATTACCCATACTAGAATGGAAATGGGAGAACATCACCATTGATTTTTTTCATTGGACTCCCCAAAATGTATAAAGGGAATAATGATATATGGGTTGTAGTCGACCACCTTACTAAGTTAGCACACATAAATTCTATCATAATATACTTTTATCTGGATAAGCTTTCTATGATATACATTAAGGAAGTGTCACATATTTATGGAGTACCACATTACACTGTATCTGATTGGTATCCATGGTTTACCTTAATGATATAAAATGTTTTATCAATATCTAGATACAGGGTTGAGTTTCAATACTGTGTATCATTCCCAAATAGATGTTCTATCTAAAAGAAAAATTAAAACCCTGGAGGATATTATGAGGTATTATTCATTGGATTTCCAACGTGGTTGGAATCAACACCATCCTATAGTTGATTTTTCTTAAAACAATATCTTTCATTGAAGAATTGAAATATCTCCTTATGAAACCCTATATGTAAAAAAATGCAGATCTCCAATATAGAGGAATAATGATGGAGAATGAAAGATTTTTTGGACATGAGATAGCTGATGAAATGGAAGTGAAGGTTGAATCCATTTGACAACACATCAAGGTAGCTCAGAGTCGGTAGAAAAGTTATGATGATAATCATAGGCATGATTTAGAATTTAAAGTTAGTGATAAGGTGTTTTTATTAATTTCTCCATGGAATAATGCTATGAGATTTGAGAATAAAGGGAACTAAGACCTAGGTATATCAGTCCCTTTAAAATTGTTAATCATATTGGGATATCATCCTACTATACAGATCTTCCACTGATCCTCTAAAAATTTCACAATGCTTTTCAAGTATATGTACTGAGTAAGTACATAACAGGCCCCTTCACATGTATCTAATACATAGGTCATACTACTTGAGAAAGTTCTTTCTTATGAGTAACAACTATTGGAGATTTTGGATTGTATAGAGAAAGTTATACAAAATAATACCACTCACCTGGTCATTGTTTTGTGAAAAAACCACATGTTTGGGGAGGATACTTGGGAACTTGAGGATGTTATAAGGTTGAAGTATCCTCATTTTTTGTATGAGAATGGATAATTTCAATGGAGAAATTCATTTTAAGGGGTGTAGAATGTAACAACCTAATTTTTTAATATTTTTTTTGGAATAAATTTGTTTTATTTGATGTATTTCCTTGTAAAAAACACCAAATTAAGACTATTTTATACACAAATCCAAGTTTATATTGTGTTATACTCAATACTAGAAAATCTTGTCTTATATGCAATACTAAGTTTTAAAATCCATGATATATTATTAATTTAGTTATTTAAACTCAACAGTCATAATCTAATAATTAAAAATAGAAAAATGAATAGTAATAGCGAATTTTTAAATATTAAGTATAATGGTTTTATATAAATAAAAAATATTTATAATAAAATACATAATATTTAGTAAATCCTTTATATGTTCTAAAAATGATTTTTTAGAAATGATTTTTATGATAAAATTAATTTTTGACATTTTTAGAAAATGAATTTGATAAAATAAAATTCTTTTTTTAATTCCTTATTCCGAAATTATCTTAGGGTAAATTTTTGTGAATTTTATAAAAAGATTCATTTTTAATTAATTGTGAAAAATATTAATTTTTAATTGAAAACTACCTTTTCATTTAATTTTTTTTTAAATTTAAGTTATATTTTTAATTTTTTTTAAAGTGTATTTATTTCAATAATACATATATTAATCCAATTTATTTCTTCGTAATAATTTTTTATTGAAATTATATGTAAACACGTTGTAACCTTTTTATCATTTTCTCTTTAAAAACCCACTTTCTCTTCACTTCCATGGGATTGATTTTATTTTATTTTTTCACTTTTGTGAATTTAATTTTGAAAAATTTATTTCCCATTTGGAATCATAATACTTTATTTTTTCAAACAATTTAAACTTAATTTTTGACCAAAATGAATACTGTATATAGTAAAACTTAATTACCACAGTTAAGCTAAAAATAGATTTATCAGTCGTTAAAATAATAATTTATGGGTAAAAATATCTTATATTTTTTTAAGAACTATTTTATTGACATATATAGACCATGAATCATCTAAAATTCTATAATTGTCAAATTTGGATGACTTTTACATATGAAAAACATGGGAGCACTTATTTCTTTTAAAAATAACAAGTGTGTCCTCTCCATCACTTAAAAAAGCCCACCCCTCTCGTCTCTTATTATCACCTTAAAAAATCATTATTTTATAAAATACCTACCCAAATGAATTCCCAAATTCCCTCATTTCATCCTATAATACTTAGTATGGACAAAATTCTATCCTATGAAATATTCTAGTAAAAACTTATGGAGGATACTCGAAGAAGAGGTAACGTTCATCAATGAACATTTTTGATTTATTTATTCCTACACCAAATTAAATTATTTTTATATAATAAAAAATATTCCATACACTGAGATGTTTTTATGTTATGTTAATGACCTAAAACCTTATCCACTTCGATAAAATGGGTCACAAAATCATTTTTTGCATGTCTGGTGGACTACTGCCTTGCGAACCGATGTCATTTGTTCTTCCATTAACACCTATCAAGGATGATAATAATGATGGATTAATGTTTATATATTATATATATTATATTTATGATGTTATTACTATTTTTTAGTTGTTATATTATACATCCCATCATACTCTCCATTTTTTGAAAATATGAGAACGTTGTATTTGTGTATAGTGGAACGCCATCACCTGAAGTAATGTTATTCATTCAATATTTACATGGAATGTATTAAGGATGGGTTTAATAAAAATTTATTATATATATATTAAATAAAAATTATTCTATAATTATAATATATATCACTTAATTTTTATTATTTCAATTAGATAAGAACTAGGAAATAACTTACATGCTTACATACAACCGAACGTCTCCATGAACGGTGTAATTAATTTTTATTAACTAAATTTTATGGATTAAAATAAATAAATATATAATTAATATATATGATATTTTTATCATGGCTATAATTATGGAAATTAAAGATCCATGATCAAATTAAGAGGACCAGAAATATTACAAACCAAAAGATATACAAAAAACAAAGCAGTTATTACCCAAAAACATAACATTAACAGAAATTGTTAATAAATGGGTAACAAAAGGTAATAATAATTTATGGTATGATATATGTGAATATTTTTATTTAATATATGTATAGTTAAATTATATTTATTATACTTGAGGTTGGAATGAGTACGATGGATGTTAAGGCTTAAGGTAAGGGACTTTCGTCTCACTTTTTATTTCCACAAGACACATTCCATATTCCCCACAAATTTATTTTATAAAGTGTTTATAATTCCCATGAATTTATTTTATGATTATTATACTAATAATTATTTGGATTTAAATATCTATTTTATTATCTTTCTTTCATGGGATTTACAATTAAATAATTACCAAAGTGGTAGAGGATTTCTGTGCCACCTTTTACTTATGTGAGACACAATCCATATTCACCACCTATGTCATATATGTGGTGTGTATACTTACCATAAATTTATTTTATGATTAATATACTGATAATTATTGGAATTTTTATATCTATTTTAAGATCTCTCTTTCATGGGTTTTATAGTAAAAATGTTACCAAAACGGTAAGGGATTTCCATCTCACTATTTACTTTAGTGAGACACATGTTGTATTCAACACCTATTTATTTAATGTGGTGTCTATAATTACCATAAATTTATTTTAGGATTATTATAATTAGAATTATTTGGATTTAAATATCTATTTGAGGATTTATATTTCATGTTAAAAACATTACTAAAGTAGTTAGGGATTTTGTCTCAATTTTTCTTCTTTGAGATGCACGTTATGAACCTATATTTTAAAAAAAAGTGTTTATACTAACCCATTGACATGTAATGTCATTAATTTATTCATACTCATGATATATTTTGTTTCATTTTATTTCATTATTTAATGGGTATTACGAATCAATGTTACTAAATTTGTAAATATGTTATGTTACAATCTCATTGTTTATCATGATTCAATATGATAATGTTTCCAATGTTGATATATAATAATCTACATCTCAGAAATTCTCATGAATGTTATTATCCTATTCACATTCAATTATAATGAATGTTTCCCCTTTAATTTTTACTTTTATTTTCTCAAGAGTTCAAAGGAATGTTTTTATGAAAAATTTTCTTTTCATTTTAAAATCATTTTTCTTCCAAAACCATGTTTTCGAAAAAATGTTAGAAAAAATGATTTAAAAAGATTTTTAAAAATAAGAAAGGATATTTTACTCAATAAATGATTTAAGTGATCTTTAAAAATTATTTCCCATCTAAGATTTCATTTTTTGATTTAAACCATGCCTTACTAAGTATATTATCGAAGGATACCATTCTTATTATTTTTCTAAATGGTTTATGTATTTGATGACAAGATTTTATGAAACCCATTTCTCTTCCATAGGTTATACCATAATTAAATTATTATGAAATATCATTCTTTTCATGGGGTATTCAATACTTAAATTATTATGAAACCATTCTATTTACCATAGTTTATTATATGATAAAATGTTATTGATACCCATTTCATATCATGAGTTATGAAATTATGAATGTTTATGATATTATAGACCACACAAATATGGTTTTCATTATGTGAATGGTATCCCCTATATATCAACACAATTCATTTAGAAAATATTTATATCTCATGATAAATATATTACTAGAACATGGAGTGAACTAGGTTCATTAATATAAGGATAGAATGGGGAATGAACCTGATTGAGTAAGATAGAGCTGAAATGGGGAGTGAACTCAGTTCTGTAAAGGACTTTGTCCAATATGATAGTGTTGGTATTGATCCTTGAATAATATAGAGATTATTTTTTATGCTTATCTGTATGAAAACATTCCTTGTCTTTTGTAAATTTTATTCTCCTATGGATTATGTTATTTGATTTCCTTATGATTCATGTCTTATAAACTGACAACCTTCATGCAATGATTTAAGATTATGATTATTGATATGCATGGTTTGATTTTAAAATGTTATTATATTATTCTCATACTTTTATTTTGTTTTTATGATTATGTATCTCCCTTGTTTAAAATAAATTTATCATATGAGCTAACAATTTATTTTTGTTTCTTTTACCCAAATTATGAAGTAATGTATTCTATATGATATGACTAATAAGAGTGCTTGTTGTTAAGAAAGTAGTAGGAGATGATGTATCTCACTTACATACCCATTTTTTTAAATTTTCTAAAGGAACTAAAATATTATGGTCTTTAGGTGTGTGTTTACATAATGTAGTGAATATTCATAAAAACATTATGTAATATCTATGTTTGATAAGCCTGGGTTTCTATACACTTCCATCATTAGATTAGAGGATCCTCTAAATGATAGAGTTTTTTGCCTAAAAAATTTTCTAAAAAGGTTTATACATGTTGAGGGTAAAGAGGTTTCTCAATATGAAAATGGTTATATTTCAGTACCTTAGTTAATTTCCCTTGGACTGTGATAATGTTTTGTGTACCATCATTAACTCAATTACCTTGATTATCTATAAAATCCTTATATTTTCCTTGTTTTTTACCATGTTTTCTCATATATTAAGTGCCATTATATTACAAATGGAATAACATAATTAGTAATTTTATAAACTACTAATGTGTAAAACATGACTTATACATCACTTTTTCCTAAAATATGGTCTAATTCATAACATATATATCAACAAAATTCTAGAATAAAATATAGAATTTTCTAGTGATAAAATATATTCTTTCTTCCCACATTCAAGAAAATATTGTTCCTAAGGTTTATACTAATCCTCTCTCTAATACCAACCATATCACCCCCAAATATAGTCACCCATAGATAATGGGTTATTTATAACATGTTAACCAAATTACATGATATTCCATAGCCATTTTAAGGTTTAGTAGTCCTCAAGAGACTAGATAAATAAGCATTACAATATAAAATGAAATTTTACAACATTAAGTATAAGTCTTTATTACATAGCTAGAGTATATAAAAATGATAAATACATAATTATAACATAATTTATGGATGAAAATAAAAATTAAATAATTACATGGATAGAATTAAATGACTATAAAATGATGAAAATGATGGTAATGGATAATGATAAACACAATAAACATACCATAGATGAATTATTTCAATAAATTAGATATAAAAGTGCAAGGATACTCCCATTACCCTATCCTAGTTTTCACATGAGACCCACCAAAACACTAAGGGGGTATATAATTCCAGGTCCTACCAAACACATATAATTATAATGAATTAAACCACACATTAATAATTCATACATGGCATAATTTTTAGAAATAAATTCCATTAAAATATATAACAATATTTATTAATGCACCTAATCATACAATATTTTTTGGTATTGAAGAAAGTATTATACAACATGGTAATAGTTCTCCCATGTTAATGAATCAATAAGTATTCTAGGTGAATTACCTAGAATCATATAAAGAATCAATATGTATTTAGGAATAATCAAATATATACCCTTATCATGTGAAAAATATAGAATTTCAATTATTAGTTTCTTAAAAATACTATATTATCAAGGTGTTTTGGAAATAAAATAAATGTATTTGCAATTATATAAGACTAATGCAGGGAGAAAAATTAACCCTAGGTCTACATCAACATATTTGGTTCATCACATGAATAAATTAAATATATAAATTGGAATAAACCTAATTATATATTCAAATCCTCCCATATGGTTTGTAAATAGAATTTTAATCTTCAAAAACATACCCCTCAATAGTATAAAATCTTGTGTGCAGTTAGGATAATTTTTTTTGCACCAAGTGACAATTGAGTTACCACTCAACTAACCATTTTTTGGGTGATTAACCCTCATTAAATTTGAGCTAGTTCTTGTATCTACTTGTAGTATCCAAAAAAGTAAATAATTTCTACAAAACAACAAACTCATTATGTAAAATTTATGATGTTTTCTTATATTTAGATTATCACTTGGGATTTCATAGACATTTGAGAAATATAGCTACTTATATTGGTAGTATAATAAGATTTAATGGTGATATACCATTGTTAATATGATAATGAATTTATAATGACTAATCATTATAACATATCACATTGAAATGAAGTTGAATTGGAAAGTATTACATAAATATAGGATACAAAGGGATTAAAAATACATACATCATCAGGGTAACAACTAACGAAAGGGAAATATGAAATGGATTTGGGTATTTTGATAATTTACCAAGGGGTAATTTGAAAATGAAGATATAACAATGGAGACATATTAAGTGGATATTAAAATAATATTACAACAATAGAAATTAAAATTGGAAATGAAGAGGGTTAAATAGGTACCCTTACCATTATTGAGCTTTTTATTATAGAGTTTACCCACATAACCAACCAAACAATTTCTTATTAAAGAGATAGATTAAAAAAATACTTAAGAGAGATATGAATAGGGAATTTTAAATTTTGTGTGAGATAAACAATAAGAGGGTGTGGAATTTTATAGGTGTGGTGTGAAAAATTTTATGGAATAAATTTTTTTTTATTTTATTTCTCCACTTTATTTAGTTCTCCTCTACCCCCATAGTGCCCCATTACCTCCTATAGTACTTAGATATAAATCATAGTGACAAAAATAGAAAAATAAAATTACCGTGGTCAATTTGAGCCATGATTACATATATACGATGACATATTTACTATATTTCAATATATTTCACCATTTTTACTATATTTTACTATTTTTTTTAAAAAAACTACTAAATCTCATTGATTATATAATTTCAATGTCCTATTTCTAAATACATATTATATTTTACCAAATTCCTTATCTAGTTATATATATATTACCTTTTATATAGGGATGACACATTTGAAAAAAATGGTATTGAAGTAAACATCCTTCCATTTCTTAAATAATTTACACTTTAATAATACTTAAACCCTAGATACCTAACTTCTTATTAGACCAAAATAATTACTAAGGTTATGGTCTGTAATTGTGGTACTTTCATGGGGTGGTTCAACCAAAATTGATCTGGTAGTGATTTCCACTAACTTGAATTTCTTCTATAGATGATTCCACTCCAAACATAGTTGTTGAAGTTTTTATTTTTCTTGGTCAAGGGTGAACCCCGATGATGATACCTTCTTCCCAAACTCTAATAAATGGACCTCACAATGGATTTTACTACTTGTTGGATATAAATTTTATCCTTTATATATTAAGTATCTCTCATCATTTCCCTTAGTATATAAAAAACATAACGATCACTTTATAATAGTTATACCACCAATGATCAAAATTTCCAACAATCATAACACCTAATTATCATAATGTACAAAAATAAAATTCAATATTACTTCTTATATATTCATTCAAACCAATCCACTAAATAATAAATCTCATTTTTATTTAATTCAATATGTTGATTCCATGGATTTTATTATTTTTCTTTTATACAATTCTTATTACAACTATGATATTCATTGGAGAATATACACCAGGAAACATTTTCAATAGACATGAATTTTTTTTTATTTTGAATTATTAGTTATATAATTATTAGTAAATTAATTACATTGATTTGAAGTATATTTTTTTAAAAAAAATATACACATTTTTTACTATAATTTGTCCGGTGTTATAATAATTTGTTAATTTAATTTCACCATGAATATTCCATGCACCTGGTTGAATAATATTTTATTTATTCATTCATCAAGCATTAATTATCCTATAATTATAATTTCTTGCCATAATACTTCCACCGTGTTAATATGGAAAATACATAAGTCACATGTGCTAATGATTTACCCAATTTCTCTTTCACCAAGTCAGGCATCTTCTAAAGGATTTATTTAAAGGAAAATTATTATTGAATGTTGTTTCCTAGTATTTTATAGTATGAGAAATAGTCAAGTATGTCATTGAGACTTTCTACAATAGGTTTCTTAGCCTCAGGAAAATTGAAAAAGTTATTTTCTATAACTACAATGACGTATAATGAGAATTACTCTTTTCAAATGGAATAAGGCTTATTATTCCGATCATTAGAATTTAGGGGACTTGCCTAAATCATTCCCTATTAATGGGGGATGTGTTTTTTTGGTTCCATTTATGAGGAGTAACAACATGATATTACATAATATTGGGTACTAAGTTTAGTACCACAACTTGTTTAAGTGTGATGGTTGTGGTCTATATATTGCCAAGATTATATCTCTGGGATGATGGTGTTGGACAAGATTTTTTTCATGACCATCATATAACATCATAAAATATTTTTGATATTTATATAGACATACAAAACCTAGAATAGTATTCCAATTTAATAAAAGGTTTTTGAAACTCATAAAAAATATTCTCTATAAAAATATTTAATAGATTCTTATAAAATCACCAATTTTCCAATGAATGATTTTTTTAAAAATAAGTATAAATTCAAGATTAATTTTTTCATTTAAGAAATAAAATATGTATACAAATATTTATCATGTAAATTATTATTTACATATCTTTCATGGAAATAAGAAATTTATTTATTAAAATAGTTTAGAAAAAGGGCTTCTGATAGGTTGAGCAACAACTTATTGCATTTGGCATGGCCACAGGACCCAAACCCATGACCGAAGGGTGATAATGTCTTATCACATTCTTTCATACTACATGATTCCATAATTTCATTTTCTATAATTTTTAAATATGTATAAATATTTTATTATATACAAGATTCCTTTCAAATATAGTGGTTTATTTGATAACTACATTCCTTTTACTAATAGTTTATTTTTTCAAATAATATTGGTAATGAAGTCATTGTAATTTAATGGTTAACAAATAATGATAATTATTTTCATTTACATAATTTTTTTGTATAATTATTTAAAATTTTATGTATAGTTAAATATGAATGATAAAATATGACACATTTTAGTTTTACATTACATTTTATTTAAATGTTTTTCTTTTATCAAATTTAGTGTATATGTTTTCTTGTTTTAAAATAATCCATTTAAAATATTAAGTATCACAATTCATAATAAATTTTACATAAAGATTAATTTCATTAATTAAGTAAAATACATTTAATGAACGATCATATCCAAAAAAATAACCAGTTTTACAATAAGAAGACACAAAAAATACTATTACATTTCATAAGAACTTTACTCGTCAGACATAAATATTTACAAGTACAAGTAGATATAGCAAAGGGATATACAAATTAAATAATAGTAAATTCACCAAAAAAAAATTGTATTCTTGAAATCCCAAAAAATATTTCCCCTACTATAAATATCATAAAAATGAAGATAAGTGTTAGGAAAACAAGGAACATTATCAAAGGATGTGTAAGAACATTTTTAAGTGATGTAGTGAGTGAAAAAAATGAGAATGAAGGTATATTTATAGGGAAATATAATAATTTTTTTATTTTATGATTTTTAGCCAATATGGTTTTTTTGGAATTATGACCATGAGTAAATAAGATATTTGGTCATTATAATTATTTATTATGTATATGTAATTAAGCGTTTGACGTGATTATTTTTATGATATAAATAAAATTGTTTTATTATAGAATATAAATATATTCCCATAAGAATATGTTTTATTATAAATTTATTTGTTTTATATAAAATTTATTTTCATGAAATAATCTTACAAAAAACTTTTTAAATAATAATATATTTTATAAATACCTAAGTAATTTTTATAATGGTCAGAAGGTTAAATTTTCTACAAAATTTATAAATTATAAAAAATATTTATTTTTATTAAAAAGTTAAAACTATAAAATTTATAGAATTATTTTGATAAAATTAACTTAATTTTTGGACTCAATGAATCAAAATTATCTTATTTTTTTTTTGAATTTTCACACAAAGTTGATTCTTTGGCAAAAAAGGGAAACTTTTCTCTTTACAAATAACTATGATTTTATGACATCATTATTTTCTCAGTATGAATAAAAATTCATGAAATATATTATTCAATAAAAATAAAATTAAATAAGTATAAAATTAATTTAAAAAAATTCATTTAAAAATATAAATTTATAATTTTCTTTTTTGAACCAATAATTTTATTTTTGAAATAAAAGTTGTTTTTTTCTTCTGTGAATTAATTTTATTGATTGAGAGGTATGTTTTGGTTTAGTCATGCCTTGACCATCCATGAAGATTCTAATACTCATTTACAATGCTTTAATTTCGTTTTAATTGATTTAACCCACACTTGGATGACTTCTATAATAAAATATTATATATTTTAACCTCTAAACCACCCCTAATTAAGTTTGAATACCCCTTTCCCTCCTCACTTTCCACAAAAATGACTTTTTAAAAAATTTATCTCCTAATTCCACTATTAATTTTATATCCATGGTGGTTCTGGGGTTCTATGAAGCCCCCCTCTAGCTTTAGGAAGCTTCCTTCCAGGATAAGGGTTCCATCAAATATCCTCCCCTTTCAAGTACAATACATTTTTATATTGTCTTCATAGATTTAATTTCTTATACTGATTTTCTTGTAATAAGATGTTATTATATTCCATTTTATATTCTTTAAATGAATTTTTATTTATTTTCTCTCATTATATCCTTTTCATTTGCTGTTACTATGTCGAAGTAAGGGTCCCCAATCCTCAAATTCCATTTTCAAGTCCATTAATTTTGTTATATTATCTTTCTAAATTTCTTTTGATATAATAACATTTCTATTATTATATGGTGTTATATTCAATTTGTTATGTTTTAAATGATAATTTATTTACTCCCTCTCATTATATTCATTTTCATGTTATTATAATAATCAGACTATCCCATAGCTATAAAACCATCCCAAATTTGGTAAAAAATAGTGTGTGTGGTTTTCATTAGAAATAAAATACCTATATAGATACTAAAAGTGTAAATGTTTTGGATAAGATTATTCTTGGGAAACCCCAAAAGAGGTGGTTGGGTATATCCTGACTATCATTTTGATTCACAGTGAGTGGGCCCTACTGCATAACTTGTTTTATACTCATGAGAGAAATGATTTGGTTAATATACACACTCATTACAAACACATTTTGAAGGATTTATTTATAAATTATTTGGTCTCATACCTTTAAAATTTCATGTATTTCAATAACCTATATATCTTTTAAATTCTTTTATTGTGGAAAAATAAAATTTTACCATATAATTCATTATTCTATATGGGAAAATCTTGTATGATATGCCTCAATGAGAAATTATTCTATGTATTTATTTATTAATTCATTAAACATTATTCCATATAATATTTTTTAATGCGATTTAATGATTTCGACATGAAATGATGTGTGGGACATGAAATTATATAGGTCCATAGTGTAATATTATGTTTCATCAGACAACTAAGATAGAGTAATGGGAGAATCTTTACTCTTTATGTAAGATGTATTAGCACAAAGCCTTGATGGTATTTTAATACTTATAGAATTTTGAATTCCCGTAAAAATATGAACATTTATTTTTTACTAGGATTTTTTAATTGTTATTTTTTCCATGTATTTATTTATTCTCTTGTTTCATATGGTATGAAATAACTAAGTTTATTCATTCATTCCACCAACAATACTAAGATCTGTTATTTTTATTCAAAAATTTATTCAATTTCAACTTGTCCATAGATTAATTTATGCTCTAATTTATTATGGTATGTAATAAATAAACTTATTCATTCATGACTCCCATTAAACTTTGAAAAGTTATTATTATCCTAGAATTTATTCATTGTTAAATTGTCCATGGATTTATTTATGCACTAATTCATTATGATGTGAAAAAACACAGTTTATTAATTCATGCCTTCTTTAAATTTATGATCAGTTATTTATATCTTGTAATCTATTCATTTTCATGTTGGCCATGTATTTATTTATCCTACTAGTATCATTTTTTACAGCACATGTCATTTTATTTATTTTTTCCAAAAAAAATCCATTGTATTATATTACCTTTAAGGGTATCTAATATCAACCATTTATATTGTTTTACTTTTCCCTAGTAATCTAAGAGGTGTACTATGTATGGAAACTATATTTTTAAGGAGATTAAAAATGATTTTTATTTATATGACATATTTTTAGTTTCAGTGTAATTTAAATATCATCTATGTATATTGTTTTCTAATGTATTAAACCATTGGTTCCTATATTTTTTTGTCCAAGTATAATTGTTACAAAATATCCACTAGATCTAGGGTATTGGAGTCGATGTTGTTACAATTATCATGTGGAATTTTATATTCTAGGAGTAAGGCAAACCCTCTAATCTAGAATTGAAATCCATAACCCTATAATTCTTATGTTTTTTGTAATAGAAGAGATCAAGGATCATTTACTTCATCAACATGAAGATGAATTTATTTATGTGATATGATAAAGGACTTCCTAAACTATAACTAACCCATCTAGAGGTCTCTAAACCAGATTAAACAAGGTACCTCCTGAGTCCTTATAAAACATCTAATCTTAGTATCTTTTCTCTATTCAAGAATTACAATCATGGTATAACATAGAGAAACAATGTTCATAAGATATTATTAAATGTCCTCAATCCCATTTTATATTGGTAAATTTGTGTTCCTAAATTTGGTTGGTGTATGGGTTTTATCCACCCTTTGAGGATATGGATTTATTTCTCGTTGTGCTGGTGCACATCTACTTTCCAAGGAATTTTTTTGATCTATTAGGGAGTCGATGGAGTTGACTAGTTCTAGTGGGACTATCACATGAGTTTAAACTTGATTTATAGTAGTGAGTGAATCCTAATATTTTTAGTTCGTCCATATCTATTGTTGATATCCAGCATTTGTTGACACGGGCTATCCGGCCCGACATGGCTCCGGCTACCGCATTGGTGGATATAATTCTTGATATTCATTGGCTATCGGGTTTAGATACATCTATTTTATGGTCACAAATCCTATTGGTGTTGGTATTTAAGGGATTATATATTGGTAATTTTTTATGGAACTAACCCATAAAAATGAATAATCTCTCTTCATTTTGAAAACATTAACAAATAACAACACGACAATAATGCAAAAGGAGTATCGTTAATATTTATTCATTGAGTGATAATTTTTAATAATGTTCAAAAATATGTATAATAATAGGTTTTATATATTTTAAGGGGTTACAAAGATTTAGATCCATGTTTACAACTGGAGGATTCCCATCAGATTGAATGGGTACTAGGCCTTCACTATGAACGATGAATGGAATTTGGGGGAAAAGTTTTCTTAAAAAAATCCATGAATGAAACAATTTATCACCACCACTAACCAATAAATTAGGTTTCCTATTCTATTTTATATGTCTTCTTGATGATACTCCTTTAATGAAGTATGTTTTAGACACATTAGGTTTTATTAAATTCCACCTACATCATATTGGTGAATGCTTTAAACCATTTCAATGCTTATTGAATATTTTTATCCACTCATAATGAATTTGAAATTGAATGAAACTATATGATAGGATATAGTGAATGAATTCATAAATTTTCATAAATTCATTCCCTTAATTTATTCTATGATGAGATCAAATCATAAAATGAAAAATAAGTGTTAATATACTTATAGTGCATACTATTATTTAGGGATATCATTATATAAAATATGCCTATGATTCGTGGAATTTGTAACCATCTCCCATATAAAGAATTCTATAAAGACTTAATGAAAACCAATATAACTCTATGGGAATCAATCCAATAATATTTTTGGATATGGTTTCATAAAACTATCTTCATCTTTGAATAAACACATTATACAAAACATAATACTTAAAGGAATAACTGTGTGAACTTTCAAAACACAATATCATTTCACATAGATAATAAATTCCTATATCATAGATGTAATAAATTAATGGCCTCTAGAAAATCATTAGGGCTAGTCAAGCTATAAAGGGGTTTGGTGTGATATCCATCAAACATATTCATATTTTCATATGAAAAAATACACCATAATATGTAAAATATACACTATATGTTTAAACATATATCCCATTTACCATCGAGTGAACATTATATATAGATTAATTCAAATCCATTATAGGGAATCTCATCCTTTCATGATTCCATAAAACAGAATTACTAGGGATATGTATACATCACATGTAATTCACCTAAAAGATGAGTACATAACATATCCTTCGTCTAAGTAGTTGAACATATCATATAGGAATCAACTAATCATATCCATGAATTTTACCATTCTAATTAAATATTTGGCCGATTGACTTTACTTTTTAGATAAGTAGGGAATTCCCATATTTGTTACACTCTAACCAATGAAAAGATCAAAAACATACACAACCACCACCTAATTATCTAAGTCAATTTTTTTTACTTGCATAACAAAGGTATTAGAGTTTAAGGGTTCTTATTCTTGATATATTTCCAACCTTAGGTAATGAGGATTAATAATAATAATCATACAACCTTATGTATATCAATGACTTTATGAGATTCCATGAGACATGATTTGTGGTAAAATCCATGTAATAAGCCTCTACTTACTACCTCATAAATATATTAATCATATCTCATATAAAAATATTTTTATTGAATACAAGATTGTATTCTTTATAACCTTTACATATCATAACATTTAATTATACATCAATATTAATATTAATTAAGGATAACTCAAGATCATAATTTTATGGGATATTATCATTATAGTTTTCATGTGAAGTAAAATACAACACACATGAATTAATGAAAACTGAATGATTCCTTTTTTACAATAACAAGATATATTTAAAACCATTACAACCAATATCTCATGTGTTTAAAACCCCAGTATTCTACATGAAACTCATGTTATTTTCTGGAAATTTTTTATCAATTAATCTCTTTTATTTTCATATGTAGCCACCCATTAGATCATTACCTCACCCCACTCAAGAATCTCTAATACGAGATGCTATTTGTGAAGGATGTTTTTTTTCTATAATGAGATACAAGTACATTTTCATGTGTTATAGCTCCATTGTTATCACATTAAAGATCAATAGGTCCCTTAATTTTAGAATCCACCTCTTATTCAGAAAAAAAATTCTGGATCTAAATATATTCCTTCATAGTATCTGAGGTAGCGATGCACTCTTCATCTATTTTCAGTTCCATTACAGTATATTTTTGGTATTATTCTAATTGAAATCTATATCATTTAGACTAAACACAAAATAAGGATGAGATTTTATATCATCACTATCATATTGGAAACTTGAATATCTGAAATACATTATATAGATCTCATCTTCTCCTTTAAAGAGAAATAATATATCCTTCGCCTTTCTCAAGTACTCCAGGATGTTCTTCATAGAAATATAGTGACTCTCACGAGGATTGGAATGGTATTTACTTGTTATAATAATGTAATTAGTGGCTTTAGGTTCGGTAAAAAATATATAATACATAATAGATCATATAATGTACACATATGAAATTTTATCCATCCTTTCCAACTCTTTAGAAGTATTCTAAAACATCTGAATATTAGTTCCATACACCATTGGTAACGACCCATTCTCAGAGTTCTACATGAAAAACCACTTTATTTCCTAACCAATATAATTTTTTCACTAAGTCTAAGAATCATCTTAGATCTATATCTATAGATCTTCAAGCTATGTATGTAAGAATCTTCACCCATGTCTTCCATCGAGAAGCATTTACCCAACCAAAGTTTCTTATTATGAAGTTTTATGATATCATTTCGAATAAGAAGTATGAAATGAAAAGAAAATATCATAAATACTACTATTAAACCACTAATCCTAATATATAAACAAGAATCACCCATTTTGTTTGAATATATACTCTTTAATTGAATTATGAAATTATTTTCGAACTCCAATATACATGATTCAATCTATAAATTGACCATTGTAGTTTTCTTACCTATGAATTCTCACTTTGAACATTAAATACTTTGGGATGTATCATTTACATATTCTAATATAAATTTATATCATGGAAAATAATTTTAACATCATCATGATATATCTTACAACATAAATGATCTTATAAAAATAGAAAACATTGAGTGAAAATTATTATCACAATAGGTGAAAGATTTGCTTTATAGTCAATAACAAGAATTTTCATGAAACATTTTACAACCCAATGTGATTTATATATATACACACTACCATCCATGTCAGTTTTCTTCTGGAAAATTCATTTTAACACTACGGGTCCCAAATATTTAGGTGTATCTACCAAGTTATAATCCTAGTTAGTGTACATTAACTCCATTTCACATTCTAGGGAAATTAACCATTTCTCTAAAAGAGAATACTGAATAACCTCCTTGTAGGTGATAGGTTCATCATATAAGAACATTACCTCATCAAAATTATCTATATTTAATCAATATAACATAATATATTGATTAATATTATAGGAATATTTAGGTTCTTGTATAACTTGAGTCATTTATTCTTCCACAACTCTTTATGGAACTAACTCAACATCCATCTCAAGAACACATCCCATTTATTGGTATTGAAATTATCCCAGTTTGACATTCATACCACTAAATCCATTATTGATAAATTACTTATCATGGAATATATAAAATTGGTCCATAATAGTTTTTTGTTATTAGGATTATAGAATTAATATCCTTTATTTTCTTTATGATAACTAAAAAATAATCATTTGTCAGATTTATAGTTATTCTTATCAGAAGACAAACATCATAGAATTTCGTCGCATACTAAAATATTAATAAAATATAAACTAGGATGTTTCAAATACTATATAATATTGATTTAACCATGTACATTAAAGTATGATTCCACATTTTAGACAAACTTTTACATTTTTTTTCTTCCAGTAAGAGTGAGTTGTTGAATAATTCAACAACCCCTCAGACGATCAATGAATATCTAGATCAAGTATTCACTACCCCATTTGGATTGGAGGATATTAGTACTATCTCCCTATATAGTCTATACTTAATTTATAAACTCATTGAAATTTTCAAAATATTCATATAGTATTTTCTTTAGAAACAAATATCCATATCGACTAAAGTCATCGGTAATGGTAACCAAGTACCCAAAACTAAAACTTTCTTGAGTAATCAATGGTCCACATACATAACTATTTATGAGATCCAATATTCCACAGACAGTTCCACATATTCCTCTTAATATTGATTTTTTGCATCTTTCCTAATAAATAATGTTAAATTATAAAAATGATTCATGATGAAACATCTCTTAGAGTCCATATCAATGGTTCCATCAGATGTGTTACTCATTTATATGCCAAAAGATACAACTCCAAATATAGGTTGTATTAGAATCAACCCATACATTATTATTCGTAATATTATAAAAAATATTATCCCAATATAGAATGTATAAACTATTTATCATGTTCCCATTTCCATAATATATCTCATTAATATATGTAGAACAACTCTTATTCATAATAGTGAATGAGAATCACCTCTCATCCAAAAAAGATATATAAATAAAATTTATATTTATAGTAGGAACATAGATTTTTTTTTTAAAATCTAGAACTAATACACTAGTTTGACATAGATAATTATTTCTTATGTATAATACATTAACTCTTTCTTCATTACTAATATTAAGATCTACCTCTCCCATTTTAAATTACCTCTTATATTTGATTTTGTATTTATCATAAAAACATGTATGATGTAAAAATGGTATTTAATAAGAAATTGTGAATATTGGTGGGATTTATTTCTATAACATCAACTTTTAAAGTTTCTATGGTATTCTCATTGAGATAACTTATCATCCCTAAAGACCATTCTCTAATTATTTTATAGGCTATATTTATAATAGATATCAAAATTATTCCATAATATACAACAAATACATATATATGGGTGATTATCATGTATTATACCTTTTATTAAAGGTCCTATAAATTAATATACTTCCACTAATAAAGATGACCCTACACATCATATGTATTTAGTGATTCAAGATCCATATTTTACTAAGACATGAGTTCACTTGGACATTCCTACAACCGATCAAATATTTAGGAATAAAATCATTATAGTTATAATAGTTAGGATTCTTGGATAGTTTAGTGAGAAAATATTTTCTCAGATCCATTATATGGATAAAATTAGCTCTATTCTTCTAGTATCATAACTCTTAGGGTTTCCCATATAATTGTTACCCAAATCAAACATCTAGACCAAGCTAAGAAAAGACAAGCCATGTTAACCCTATTATATAAGAACCTACCCAATGATGATTCAAAGTCACTAAATAGTTTCTTTCCTACAAAATATAATCTAGAGGAACTATACTATGAAATATCCTACTTGGTTGGGATATTGAGGTCATGAAATGTTTCAATTTTGAAGGAATATTACAGTTAGTATTTTTAAGGGGTTTCCTTTTAAAATTCAAAACAACTTAATATAAATTAAATTTATATAAAATTAATAACTATTTCATCTTATTAAATTATTATCTTCTCATTTTTATTCATTTTTACATGCATTATTCTAATGATTTAATTTTTGAGTCCTGATTCCATATAAAAAATTTATATTTTGAATCCAAATTAACTTTTACTTATTTAAAAAACCATAAAGTTTATTTTTCTCACCTAAAAATAGATGTTGAACATATTTACACATATTATAATAAATATTAGGCATAAGGTCTTTAATATTTTCATGTAATTTGAAAGAGGTATATGAGATTTTTAATCTCCACATGAGTATGACAAGATTAAAAAATAGTCAACCCCCACATTTCTATTAAGAAGACATAAACTGATAGGAAAATGTAGTCTAATGACATATCCATCTCCCCATTAGAATTTACTTAAAATATAATTCAATTAATGATATATTTAAAAAATTATTTTTAATATCCATATTAAAAAACTACTATTATTATTATTACTCTATAAAAAAGTAAGGATAAGTTTAATGAAAACTAAACCTTATGGAGTTGTACCAAGAATTTAATAGAAGGTTTAACCCCCATAAATAAATTTATCATATAAATATAATCATATAAAATATTAATATTTCAAAAAAATATTGAATTTGAATATAAAAGATATATACTAAATAAATGAAATAATTATTTATTTTAATTTAGGAGAAATAAATACAAATTTTTCATGTTTTATTTAGTCTTGAAGAAACCTATTTTTCATGGACCTGAACTTATAATTTATAAAAAATTTACAACTTATAATTTTTTTATTAAAGTATCACTTTTATGAAATTTTTGTATAAGACTTATTTTAGGAATTCTAATAATATTATTAGTGACAAAATATTATTGATTCTATGAGAATAGACTAAAATTTACCAATCATATTATATGATATAATTCTATATCAAAGATTATGATTCTTATCACTGCCTATGATTGGTGATACCATATAACAACAATCATATTTTATGATGAAGTATGTTTTTAATAAACTCATGGTTTAATCCAAATTTATTATATCACATATCATAATCTATAATGTAGAAAAAATCCATGATCTCTAGTCATATCAGACGTCACAATATGAATATAGCATATTCTATAGTAGGAGTTTTTTTAACGTATTGTATTTTAAAAATCTATATGATATGAATTAAAATTTACAATTCTTCAAAAAATAGTATATTAAAACCTTTTAATCCATTCATAAAAAATCTTTGATACCACTTAGAGGTTTTGAGTTATTATATATTGATAATTGGTGGTATAAAAACCTATGAAATGACAAATCTATCTTCAAGGAATTAAATATAGAAACTTTAATAATGGAGAACATACTGATCATGTGTAAGAAGTGGCCTCCATATTCTATATTTCATGGATAATTATTGATGATTATCATGAAGTAGAAACAAATAATGTTTCTGACCTCTAGGAGGGGATATACATTTTGATATTATATTACAACTAGAGGATCCCCACAACACTAATGGGGTGAAAGAGCCTTATTTATGAGTGATTAAAGATACTTAAGAGAAGTGTATTTTTAAATTATTTTTCATAAAACTAATTATGGCCACCACTCATCAAAAAAATATTTAACACATTCCAATTTTTAGGCTTGCTAGATATTCCTTCTTATGTTAAGAATGTTTTTACCACTTTAAGTGTCATAAAATTCCACTAAAATCCTATTGGGTAATGCATTAATCCCATTTAAATAACACTCAAGACATTAATCCATTTATAATGGATCAAAAGAATATAAAACCATAAAGGATGATTATCTAAAAGCATTCATGCATTTTGATAAATTCATTCCTTTATCATATAATATGGTGAGATCAAATTTAAAGCCTTGATATGAGTATGAGTATACTTATATTTCACACTATGATATAGGGATATCATTAAATATGAAATCCCTTGAATTTTGTACATTTCAAAAAATTAGATGGTTGGACTATTCCCTTAAGTGTTGAGTAATTTTCTTAGGTTTTGGAATATCTATAGGAGGATAAATATTGGTCTCCATCTAGATATTATAATTAGTCAGAATATTTATTTGGATTATTTTGTTATTGATCCACCTTAGTCACTCCAACCCAGATTTTAATTTGTATAAATTTTACATGATTATGGAAGCTTCAATTTAATTATGGGTTGGGTGGTATATGGAAATACTATTACATTTTTATGGATAAATCTTATCTAGGAGGGGGTAGATGGAAATTTGGAAGATCTCCTTAGTTTTTAGTCTTCCTTTAATACCAATTTGGGACACTATACTCAATTAATTATATTTGGACTATATTTTGGAAGGTGACTTCCTCGTCATGTTCTTAGACATCAGGGTCATTCACCAATTAATTTTTGGATCCAATTATAATAACAATTACTAATTAATTATATGTTGTTGGAATCAAATCTTTGTTAAACGTGTAGGGGATATATTTCATTATAAGTATATTTTAGGGAAAAAATAATAATCCTCCTCTATTTTTTCATACATGATGGAATATTTTGACTTAGATACCATATAAGGAATTATATTCTCTCCTTAATATTCCCTAAAAATTTATTTATATAAGATTATTATAATATAGTCTATGATGATATTCGTTGAACTCTCCCCCAATGAGGAGTACATACCACACTTTTTAATGAACTATAAAGGTTTCTATTGTAGCTTTTTCCCAAATTTAAAATAGATTAGTTTTCCTGAGAGAGGGGGAGGTGGTAATATTAATTACCATATCATTGTTGGTTGTGGTTAAATTGGTTTTGAATTCATCAAATCTTGGAGTTTATAAGGATTTGATGATCCTTAGAGTGGTTGTAGTGGTTGAAATTAAGCTAGCACTAAGGGCTAGGGATGTTAATTTATTACCACTGTGGTAGTTTTTTGGTATGAATTATTGAATTTCATGTAATTATCTTGACAATAAGAAAGCTTTAGTGCATGTTTTAGGTGAAAAATTATCACTACTAAAGGTTATTCTATTATTGAGGGCATCAAATTCCTTAGATAGAAGGATCACTCAAAATTATTAGCATATTCATGTAACATTTTATCACTGGAACTATCTTATAAAATATGTTGCTTTTGCTCTCTAGATATATTAGGGTTCTATTGGATAGAATATTTAGAATATACAGAGTTTGAGGCTATGACTAGTCCTGAGGTGGATACATTTCATAATGACTTTCTTTGGGGAAATTTTGGATATAAAGAGGGTTAAAATGTAATGCCCCATGATCACCCAACCCGAATATGTGTACATCAAGTGGGGTGTCAATGATTAATTATAATAGGGGTTTTAAACCTATAATGGATCACTATTGGACACCTCTACACTTCTTTACCGAATTTGGCTATATTGATTTTGAAAGGGAGAACAAGTTGATCTAGAGGAAGATTTCTCCCATTTCATTTACATGGTTAGTATATTCCTGATGGAAGGGGACTTTTCACAGATCCTAAATAAATATTTTATTTACCTAAGCATTCAATATTGTGCACACACAAGTTCAGTATTGATGAGGTAGCTCACACAACACCAAATTTCTATTGTCACTATTTTTATTATAACTAATATAAATCTAAATAATATAAAGAGGTTGAGTTTTAAATATGAATGAAGTATTTATATATATATATATAAATTCAATTCAAATAGAATGAAGTTAGAAAGAACGAAAAGACATATTCATTCTTAGTATATCATAGTTATTGATATCATTGTTCATTAAAATATTCTTAATACTCAATTCAATATAGTGATCAAGATCATTCACACTACACCCTCATTCAAATTTTTATTACCCCAACATAAAGATCTCTAAATATGGGTAAATACTCTTCTTATAGTAAGCTATGAGATTTCTTCATTGAGCAATGCTATTGAATCCATTATCCATCATATGAATAACATATATAATTAAGGTAAAGGTGAATGATTAATGAGAATAAGAACTCAATGTAGAGAAAATAGTGAAATCACACACCATAATAAATTTAAATACAAAAAAACATCTCAAAATTAAATAATGTGACTGAAATTTAAGTGTAACAAATTTCAATCAAAAAACCATTTCCTCCCTGAAACAAAAACAAATCTTAGTTTTCTATTTTTATGGATCTAGAAAGGAAAAATGTGGAAAAAACATATAAAAGTAAAAATGAGAGAATGTGGTTTGAAGAAGAAGAATAATATATATTAAAAGTAAAAAGAATATACTACATCAAAAAATAACCTCTAAACCTCTAATAAATGGAAACAAATTTTGCAACTTATTGAAATAGTGGTGGAGGAATAATTTATAGGTAGATGGGTGAAGAATATTTTCTATGAATACATCTCCATAAAAATGGTGTGTGTTGGACATAATAATAATGATATTTGGGATTTAAATATTCTTTAAAGTTGTTCATATTTTTATTTCACAGGATCCCCCAAAATTGTATCTTGATTAGACAAGTAATAAATTTGTTATGGTAGTTTCACTCCAAAAGTAATTTTTGGCCTAGATAACTATCGATGTTCCCATGCACCGAGTTCCCATGAATTTATGGCCTTTATATAGTTTGAATCACAGGGGGAAACAATTATAAAAATTATTTTTCTAGAAATCCATTTATATATATATATAATTTTAGATCAATTAGAAAATACATTTGTGAGATATAAGCCCATTTTCGAAATTTTCTAGATATAGGCACATATTCCAAGGTTTGATTTGTGAGCATCTTTTTGGCCATCAATATTTGAATTTAGAATTGGGTCCAATTTAAGGAAATATATCCCAAAAAATATATAAGCCTATAAAATATTAAATTTATAGTTTGGGTTAATATAATATTTTTTTGAAATACAAATATGTCATAAATTAATTAAAATTTCAAAAATAAACCATTTTTATAATTAATCTAGAAATAATTGTAAAACCATAAAATGTGACAATTTCACATAAAATGAATCTTTTGTGGGATTAAAACATTTAAATTAAAATTGAAATTATTGAAAATATTGGTTCTATTAATCTTCGTGAGACTAATATTTTTTATTGAGGAGGAAGGAAATTACCCCTAGATTCATGTAAAGATACTATATGAATTCCTCCATAAAAGGCTATAGGATTCCATATTTAGAGGTTTCCATGGGCTATAATATAATAAATATATTGTCATCATCTATTTTTTATCTCAATAAAATATCTTTATATTCATATTGTGAGAGGGATTACTCTATACGATCTAACTAGATTGGTATCTTCCCTACTAACTTATATAGGGGAGGAAGATTTTTTGAATCTTTGTTTCTTCTAAAAAATGAATATTTTATAGGAAAAATTGAGGTGCGTATAGATGATTGGAGATAAATCAAATTCTAAATGGGCTCCAAATACACATGAGTGGATAGATTCATAGATGATAAATCTTCATGAAAGAGAAAGTATTTTTTAAGGATATTGGAGATCTAAAAAATTCAATATTATGGGAATATGGAAATTAATCACACAACATATTTACAAACCTCCACAACACCTATAAATACCCCCTTCCATCTTCATGTAATGGGACTGTGACCTTTGGAATTCTAGTAGAAGCTCAAAATTTAAGAAGCATCATCTTTCATGAGACAAAGGTGAAATGGATTCCTACATATATCTATCTTTAATGAATAGAACCCCATGAGTTCCATAGCACCAAAGACCATGGTGGAGATAAACTTTGTTATGGATCATGTCCTCTATAATTGGGGAGAATTCTTTGTTCCCCATAGGGTTTCGAGAGGCCTCCATCATTCACAGAACCCACCCCATTAGAGCAATGGAACCAACCGAAGGAAGGGTAACCATGTTTTATAAAGGCCTAAACATCACTATACACACCTTTAATAACCCCCATGCTTCCCAAAACATAGCTCAAGGCCCCCTTATAATTTCTCCTTTGAGTAGACACAACTTCAAGAATGTTGAGTTCCCATAGGACTTGTTCCTATCCAAGATGGGTTCAATCATTCCTCGATCATCTACATGACCAATATCAATAATACTCATGCCCATTATCCATTTTTAAAGAATGTATTAGACCATATAATCTAATATTTCTCCTAAGAATAGAAAACCTAACATTAGTACCCCCACATGTCACCTGAACCTGGAAGTGTACAAGCATGTTTCTATCCAATAGAATTTTTTAGATGGAGAAATAATCCCAAGAAGTCACATCATCATTGGAAACCAATTTTCTTTCCATTAAATAGGGGATAGTGTTGTATCCTTCTCCCCTCTTACCCTGATCGGGAATGGGTATCCCCTGGTGTAAGTACCTTCAATGTCTGATCCAAAATACTTTAAATTATATTTCCTAACATCCTACTTGTATGATGTTGAGCTCCATGTAAACATCCTTGACTCACTAGTTTTAAGATTGAGATGATATCCCATATTATATACAAATTCCTTGAGTAATACCAACACCATAAATTTTTATCCCACATTTAATGACATAAAAATCATTACTACAAGAAATTAAACTTCATGGACTAATCTTTCTAATTGAACTCAAATTATACACTCAATAAATGTTGATTTTTATCCCTACCTCTTAATAGTGTATGTAGGATTCCTCCCTAAGGTTCAATACCAACACCATCCTAAACATGTATACCTTACACTTATAAGATATGATCCCAAAATGTGATTATCCACCCCATCAGGGAGGTAAGATTAACCCCTCAGGATCAAAACTTAAAGTCCCCACTGGATCTTGACATATCCATGTGATGCTAACATGTATCTATCCAAGTATGTGATAAGGGTTCATAGGGAACATCCATTCAAGAAATTTAATATATCATTCTGTCCTGATAATACATTAAACCTATGAACATAAATGAGGAATCAAAATTATTACCTCATGTGAAAAACATGATATTACCTAGGTGAAAAACCTTGGATACTATTTACCCATGGTGTAAGTTTCCTAGTAAAAAACATCAGATGCCTTTGGTCTAACAACTAAGACACCTCACATATGATATTCCCTCAACTATTAATGGGGATGAAATTTATAGATTCTTGAAATTCCCAAAATCCACATATTTCTGGAGATGTCTAACATCACCATATGCTCTGACCACAGGTAGCTACCCTATCATATAAACAAGAATCATAATCAATTAGTGTCTACTTTAACATGAGTCCTATAATGGGATTAAAATAAATGTCTCAATTCAATTAGGGATACCAAGACTAGAAAATTAAATGAGGAGGAATCTAGGTAACGAGGAACCAACATCCCATTATCTCATTTGAGTATAGTATCCAACATCATAAATTATTGTTGTATAGGCCACCTACCATATTCATGACCATATTCATGTAATTCAATCATATGTCTCTTATAGGTTTATGTGATGTGAATGAACATGGAAACCTCTTTATTTGTTTCTTGTGTTGGGAAAATAAAACCCATATTGCAGTATTTCTTCCTCTATGAATTTTCTGATACTCATTTGGAGGGAGTTAAAACTTTCCCCCTGGAGCGATGTCCTCAGGGATAATGTCTTAGTTATGAGGAAAGTAAATTCCTTCCTAAGGCTTCAATACTATCACCAATTTGTGTTTTTGGTGATTCTTGGTTTTCCAGGCAATGTTTGGTATTCCACCAAATGACCTACAAATAGGGAAGTAGATAAGGATTAATTCACTGACTACTGAACTCTTTAGAACTACTTCACTCTTCTTCCAATGCATATCCTTTATACAAGACCTTCTTGCAATAACCCATCATGAGAGATCACCGTGTGATAATTTTGAGAGAACCAATTTGTAATGAATCCTTTTTATAGGTGCTCCCTCGAATCAATCCACAAACATATATTCGTTAATTTTTTGAGGTTTGGATGTGGGTATAGATGATCTTCTTGAGGGATTCTTGGGATCTGGTGTCTTGATCACAAGATCCTTAGACTATTATGTGGCTTACGTGACCATGTCAAGGTCTTGCGATCCTGAGTATTCTTAGGGGTCATGCAGTTACATGATTCTTTGTGGGTTTATGTCATCCATGATATCTTCAGGGGCCAGGTTATTCATGAATCCTTTATGTGATTTTTAATGCCTTGATGGTTCATGTGATGTGCATGAAGATGATAGAATTTTGTGTCTTTCCCTTGACATGATTTTATTTTATCTTTTTGTCTTATGACACTTAATTTTCTGGAAATATATTTCAACTATCATCAATGTTCCTCCATTATGTCTAATAAAAGGCTATGATTTCTAGAAACGACAATGTTTTCCCTTGATATCATGTGAATTCTAATAACAACATTATGAAATGGCTTCTTCCATTCAAGATTCAAAATTATACTTCACCACACTATCTTCCTCTATACAGGTTCATCTTTCTAAATGATGTTTTCATTCCTCCTTCAAACTCAAATCTAATAACTTATTGGGTGTAAACTTCTCTTGATTGTATTTAGACAAAAATTATTGAGGTTATCCGAATAGTTATATCTTAATCAGAGGGTTTGTCTTATAAGTTTGAAAACTCTCCCTTGGGTATGGACGAATATGATTTACCCATCATCCAATTTCACAAAGTCAATCGAGTATATTTTTTTCTTATATAAAAAACCCAAGTGGAATATGGATATTTAAATGGGATCTCCATCCTGGCGGTAACTTTTTTTATGAAGGGGAAAATCTATTCTAGTTCAGGAAAAGCTTCGTAGAGTTCACTGACTAGTTATATATTGTCCAAATTTTTGAAGAAGTATGCATATCTCAATTTATTATCTATATATAACATAATATTCTTAGAGAAATAGTTTTCCTTTGGCGTCCTAGGGTAACTAATTTCATCTATCCTATGGTGAGGTGCGAATCAGACTACGGGATATCTACCAACTAGATGGGATCTTCCCTCTCGGAGAGATGTACAACAAGTTCCTTCCAACCACAAATATCTGGAATGACCCTCTGTAGAATATTGTATTGGTGGGGGAAATTATTATAATTTTTATGGAAGATTTAAGAAAAAAGTTGGCTATGTGATCTATTATCTCTTTCAAAAACTGGATTAACAGTTTCCTTTATCACAACAGAGTCAGGCTGACTGTTATAAAAACCCATTGGTACCCTTCCCTGCATTTTTATGGTTGTTATGGATCACATTGGGCCATTTTGGAAGATAAGGATCATAATTAATAGTGATATTTAGTGAATCTATAGATATATCCATGAATTTGGAGGGCTTCATGGCCATGTTACTGAATTGGTGGCTTTACCCAGCTGGGGACATGTGTTCAGGAATCCGGATCAATATGCTGGTGATGGAAGCATAACTAGTGGTGAGACAATGCCTTAATTTATTGGTGTTGACCCTTGATCACCTTTACTTGCTCCTAGGATAAATCCATAAAGGAATTAACCCTATAGTACTAGTTTTCCTTTGTAGTTTTTATTTTTCTAGATAGGGGACTATTAACATTTCTATAAATACTATAATTCCACAAGGATCACCAATTCCTTATCTCATCTAGGGTTTTTGAGTATATCAAGGGTTAGGTCCATGTCACTGGGATTTTATGTAGTTACTAATGCATTTATTCGATTTGATATCTTTCATTTCACCCTTTATCCCACAATGACTGGCCCAATCATTAATAATGGAAATGTCTCTCTCAACAAAAGGATGAACATGATCTCACTTAAAGATGAAGTTCTTATGGCTAGGATGGAAAAGCTGATTGTTTTCTATCCATGTACACCTTATTGGGTTTCATGTCAGTTTGGTTTCCCCTAAAGGGTTTCCCTTCTCCCTTTGAATGACATGCGAGGAGAGATACACACTGAGATAATCTGCCATTTATGGATGATGTTGTCACATGAAAACATGGATATGGAGATCATTCTTTTTTTCTCTAATTAACCTTCCTTTCTTACTCATGATTTTTACCATGATTGGGTATCAGCCTATCTGGGTGGTGTACTAAGACAATTGGTTCATCATTTAGAAATTCCATTTTACTCACAATCCTCTATATCCATGGAAATGTTGGAGTTGATTAATGACTTGTCCAAGACTTATAGTACATGCCCTCCTCTTCGCAACACCCACCTCGATAGCAGGAGAGACTCTATCATAGAAATTGTCCCTCTGACACAAGAAACAAGTAATGAATCTATTGAGGGGAGGATATATGGATCCTAATGTCCTTCTTCCTTATCATCTTAGTGGACTATTGTTCCTTTTGGAATTCCCATCCTATTAGTCATAGAATCTCGAACATGACATAGGTTGATCTGGTAGAAAATTCACACCCTGATTAATGAGACTCCATTAAAATCATTTCTTTTCCAAGGGGAAATCCTTAATCAGCTATTAAATTACATGATTTTAATTGTTTTGATTTATAACCACTTAATGAAATCATGATAAAAATTATCATAGTTAGGAAGGATTTGGCCACTAGTGGGAGGGGCTTGCGTGATATCAAAGATGATAATCCATTTTATGAATCGATAGAGGATGATTTTGACATACTAGAGAAGAGTCACTAGTTTATATATAACTTTCAAGCCTAGATGGATTTCTAGATTGTGCATGTATGGAGGTGTGAATAAATCATATCTTACTTGAGGTATAACCTTTTGGCTTCATTATATTCATCAGAAACAAAAAAAAAGATATTTAAGGAGATAAATACTTTAGTTGAGATTCTCTGTACTGGGGAAGAAGAAAAAGAGGTTGGGATATCGACATTTAAGTATTCAATTTACACTTCTCTAAAGACTCATTACAACTTTGATAAACACTCCAATTGAATCTTATTGTAGTTCGATCGTTTATATGCACTCTATTTTTGAAAAGTTTTATGGTGAGACTCTGAAATATGGAGATTTCTCCTATTTCATACTATCAATGAATGGGTTTTTAGAACTCTATATGTTTTTTGTAGCTTTCACTCATCCATTATGTGCATGAATTTTTACTAATATTTTGTTACATGAACCACCAGCAATACCCACCCCTTGCATAATATCAAGTAAAACTAAATGCATGGATCTGAATATTTAAATAATAACATGCTCTATTTTAGAAATGATCATGAATTCCCACCAACATGAGATTTATCTTTGATGTATCTATTCTAATTATCTTGATATTACATGTTTTAAAAAATAATTATTGGTTAAACTATATTTCCTAGAGGTAGATTGATTTATCTTTTTCTAAAGATTATAGGCTTGGTGAGCATAACATGATTTTTTCCAAGGACATATAGTGGGACTTATAATATTTTTCATACTCAAAGACTAAATATTCATTGTGATGCAGTTTATGAAACTTTTTCATAGACCTTTAATAATTTTAGTTTAGGGTCTTTTTTATTATACCTTATATCATTTTAGTTTAGGGTTTTTTCACTTAGAACTTATATTTATATTGTTTAGGGTCTTTTAGCTCAAACATTATATCACTATAGTTTAGGGTCTTTTAACTCAGACCTTCTATCACTATTGATTAGGGACTTTTAGTTCAGACCTTCTATCACTATTGTTCAGGGTATTTTAGGTCCAACCTTAAAATTCCATGAAGTTTAATGTCTTAATGATAGGACTTGATTTATGATCGTGGAATATGGTGAAAACATGTCAATAATGACTTAAAACAGCCTAGGGAATTGAGTTATTCCATGGTGTTATCATGTCTCATGGGGATTAGAGCTCCATTCCTGCAAGAAGATAATGCCTATGGTTGGTAGGTCAAGTACCTTATGCATTAGTAGCATTATCAAATAGAGGGGCCTCTACTCTTTTACATGGGTCATGGAAGATTTATGTGGGTAATATTGGTTGAGGGAGAAATACTAGGGAGGATAGGCCCACCTGGATAGTTGGAATATGGGTTACATAAGTCATAAAAAAATGTTTTAGTTGATGAACATGGGATGGGGAAGACATGCCAGGTATGATTCATAACACATTGAGGTTCTAGGTTCCACCATGATATTTCCATAGGTCACAAGGATTGAACAACATTTCTTTCGAGGAGGATATGCCTTTAGTTGTTAGGTCAAATCCCTTATGCACCGATATCAAGGTCAAGAAAACACAATCTCCACTCTTTTATTAGGGCCATAAAATATATGTGAATACTTAAACTTACAGATGTTGGGGTTGGGTATAGAGTAATTCTATCAAATAAGGATTCAATAATCCTAAGGTAGTTCATCTCATAATTGGGAAGGCCAATACCTACAACATGTGGTTTCAAATACTGAGGTGTGGACCATCAAAGGTTTATGAATGGAGTGTCAAATTCCTACTATGATAAATAGTAAAAAACATGGTGATGTAATGTCTAGGATGTTGAATCCTATTAGATAGTTTGGTATGGGGATTTTAAATTATGTTCCAAAGTGATTAAGTCACAAGGATTATATGGTAAAATCATACCGGGAATGGCTCAGAAAAAACTAGATTGCTGAGTTCTTCCATGGTAACATCAGGGATCACAAGGTTGGGGAATCATTTTTTTGTAGAGTGACGCATGTGGTTGAAGAATATAGTCCCACATGTAGGAGCCATATGCATACATGAATAGTAAAATAAAGGGTCCCATGAAGATGGGTATCCTTTTCCAATGTCAATTAAAGGTTTATGGTGATATGAGTCACTCAAATCATGAAGTGTGATTTGTGGAAAGAGTAATATCCAAGAAGGGTTCAAGCACCATAAAATTTGAGTCACCACCAAGCAAACATATTCTCACAACAAGAACATATGATAAATCATTACGCTAATTTTTTCTAAACCAGGGTGTCCAACAAGCATAGATTAGATTTTACTAGGGTTATAAAGTAGTCCCTATGAGATTTACACCTTATTTATTTGTGCCCTGATTTTTTCATAAACACTAGAGATGAAGAGTTTAGTGATTTAAGACATTAATTTTGACCAGGATTCCCTTTGTGTGTTATAAAACTAGCATGTTTTTTTGTCTATTTCACTATAATTTTAAAGTTCTTGAGATTTGGACCATTATGGGAAGGATTTTAAGGTTGTACATCTTTAAAAAAAGTACAGTAAGATTATGGTCATGATGCACATGGACCTAGTTGGGGGGATTTTACATAGGAGCCCAATTAGGATACCCAAGATCAAGAACACTCCAATATCTTTCTATAAGGGAGATTTAAATATTGTGAGTCATATGATGAGTTTCTCAAGTCATGAGAAACTATCTGGGACAATCATACCAGGGATGTCCTAGAACACCCTATAGTGCTAAGTTATCCCAAAAAGATTCTAGGATCACAAGGATTAGAAATACCTCTATAAAAAGCCACTATTTATCTAGTTGGTAGGTATGAGACCTTATGAATTGATATCATGGTCAAATATAGATATCCCTTTTCCATTCCAAGGGCCATGAAAGGTTTTCAGCAACATGAGGTGCACGAGACATGAAGTGTGATTTATGAATTGAGGTGATTTAAAATATGGAGAAATAACCATGTACTCTGGATGACCGCGGTAAGGTTATTATGTTCCTTTGATAAGGGATGAAAAATTGGTCATGTCTAACAGATCATAACATCTTGTAGTGGGTACATAGTTGCTTCAGTGTAGTTTTAGGTCATGTGGTAAATAAATCTTCCTTATAGTTTAATCATCACGCGGTAAGTATTTTTTTGGTGTAGTTTATCATCATTCGGTAAGGATGTGAGAAATGATGTGAAAAATTATGAATTATATATTACATATACAAGCAGGCCGTGTAACACCCTGAGTTTTTATGGACCTTTTTTTTGAATAAATTAAATTTTCATTTATTTCTTGCAATTTAGTAACTCAAACATTCCTTTCACATAGAGCCAACTTAGAATAAGTTACATGAAACCAACTCAACATACATCACATAGAACATTGATTTGGTGTATTTTACACACAACACCGACTCGAAGTATATTACACACAACAACTATGTTTCCACGAAGCATCATTTTTTAGCTATAATTATTTAAATGAGATAATTATAACCTATCTGTTAAACTTATTATTATTAATAGTAGTAATTAGTGTTCAAATATTTTTTATAAATTTTTATATAAATAATACATATTTATAATGAACAATATAATTTTTGGTAAAGTCCTTTTATGTTTAAAAGTAAAATTTTCTCAAATGAACTGCTTTTAATGTCCTACTGTGAAAAATAATAAAATTAATTTTAGACATATTTAGAAATTGAATTTGAAAAAAAATTATTTTTCAATATATAATTTCTTAATTATCTTAGGTTGAATTTTTGGTATTTTTTTTGAAACATCATTTATTGATGAATAGTGAAAGACACTGCATTTTAGTTAATAACTACCTTTTTGTTTAAATAATTATTAATTTTAAATTATAAAATAAAATTGTTTTATGGTCACATTAGATCCATAATAAATCTATTAATACAATTTATTTCATTATAAACAATTTCACATTGAAATTGAATATAAAAACATAAAAAACTTTTGAACATTTTTCTACAATAAAAACCCGTTATTTCGTTCTCTATATGGGATTAACATTAATCTTAATTTTTTCACTTATGTGAATTGGATTTAGAAAACTAACATATAAAATTTTAATTAGGATAATATTTAGTTACTAATAATATCCACTTAATGTTTTACCAAACAATTAGTAAAAGGGATTAAAACTAATCACAGTGATTACGGTCAAATTAAGCTTAATTTGAGACTAAACCTTAATAATAGGGGCCAAAATGACCTTAAAACTTTTGAAAAACTAATTTTATGTCAATTATTCTTTCATAAACCTTAAATTATTTGTTTATATTGTTTTTATGACTTTTTTAGGTAATAATATGTGTATACTTAACTCGTTTTCAAAATTTTCCAAGTGAATCCTTTTCCTTTCCTATAAAAGGCCACCTAATATCCTACTTCCTCAAACCTCTAAAACCTATCTTGTTCATAAAATATACATCAAATAAACTTACTAGAAATCATACCTTAATCCTATAATCCTTACATTGGAAATAAATATATCCAAGGAAGACTTTTGGCACAAAACAAAAGGAGTTAGCCGATTGAGAGGTAACATCTTCTCTCAAGTCCTTTCTTTTATTTTATTTAGCCACCCCTCCAATTTATTTTTTAATGATATTATAAAAACAATAGTATCATAAATATACTAAGATTTTTTTATGCTAAGGTTTCAACCTACATTTATAGAAACCTCTATCTAATGGATAGTGATCATACTGTTTATGTGTACGGCGAACTACCGCCTCACTAAACGATGATTGTTCAATTTTCCTTAACGCCTCTCATGTTGAAAGTTGTTACTTGAACTATGTTTATATATGTTATATATTATATTTATTTTTTATTTTATCTTCTTTATTCTCTTTAAAACACATATCTTTTTTACTTTCCATTTGGCGTTAATATGAAAATTTTGTTTGAGGAAGTGTGGACTACTGCCCCCTCAAAGCGATAAGATTCATTCATACACTACATGGATTGTATTAAGGATGGTTTTAGTGAATATATAATACATATATGATGTTATAAATCTACTTTAATAATTATATATATATATATTCATATATATATATATGTCTTTTACTTTCTTTCTTTCAACACGACAATTAAACAGAAATAGCATTAATGCTTACATATGGCCTACTGTCTCCATGAATGATGTATTCAATTTCATAAATTTATATTCTACAGATTTTTATTATACACATATAATGTATATATATATTATTTATTTCATGTTTTAAATTTTGGAAACCATGATAGAAAGTATAAATACCAAAGATATTACAAATTAAGACACATGCGAAAAAATAAAGCGAATATTAACCAAAGTGAAATCGTAACAAAGGATTGTTAACAAGAGTGTAATGTAAGGTAATAATCAAACCATATATATATATATATGATAATATTATTCTTAAAAATATTTATAATAAATTTATATTTATTCTATAGGTGGTTTGAATGAGTACGACGAGAGTCAAGACACAAGGTAAGGAGATTTCATCACACTTTTTATTTCTATGAGATATATGCTGTGTTCAACACTATTTACCTTTGTGTGGTGTATTAATTGTTGATGGTTGTATTCTATGTATTTTATAATTAAATTTATGGGTATTAACATATCCATTTTATGATATTTCATTTATGGGTTTAAGTTTCAAAAGTTACCAAATCGGTAAAATAGTTTTGTCTCAATTTTCCTTTGTTGAGACTCATGTTTTGTTATGCACCTATATTCTCATTTGAGGTTTATATACTTACATTTTACAAGTCATATCATGAGTTAATTTTATTTAATGATATTTTAATCTTCACTTTATTTCAATTTCTTAAATTGAGAGTGTGATCTCATGTTACCAAGTTATAAGAGTTTATTAAGATAATCTCATCGCTTTTAGAGATTGTTAATATTTATGATTACTTTTATGAAATATCATGATCCATATCTCAAGAAAACTCATGAGTTTACTTATCATCTATTTATTCAAGATATATCCATGTATTAGTACCATGTTTCATGTAATGGATCATACCTACCCAGTCCATTATATTGTCAAAATCCAGGGTTTGGGGTGTTCTGGGAGGCAAGAGTAGCTCATTTCAGGAGTTTTCCAGTTTTATAGTTTTTCCATCAGTGAATTATGAATTGTTAGACCAGTGTTGGGGGATCAACATTGGTAATTTAGGGAATCAGTTGGTCATGTCATCAATAGGGTAGGGCGTCAGTAGGCGGGGCATCGATAGATCGGGCATCGATAGGTTATGCCTCAATATGTCGGGTACCAGTGACTCACATCAGTGAGTCAGGAATTGGTGGGTCACATTGGTGAATCAATATTGGTGAGTCACTATCATTGAGTCATGTAGGTGACTCAGTCATTGGTGAGTCATTTCCAAATTTTTCCATTTTTTATAGTTTCACCCCACTTACATTTTATTTGACATAAATCAAGTTTAAAACCTTGTTTAAGAATTTATAAAGGAATTTAAAAGAATATTAATTATATATTTGATATACTAATGCTCCCAGAACTTTGAAATAGTTAAACTGCATAATCTTGATCGTGATACGACTTTTAATGACTTTTGAAACTGTTCTTCCATTGATATAGGATATATATCATCTATGCCAAGATATTATTTTCCCTGTGTGTTTCTGTTTTCTCTTCATGCTACCAGAACCTTTCTTATTAGAGGAGTCACATATGTGGTGAAGTTGTGGATCTAGTTTTCCTTGGAGTCTTTCCTACTACTCACGCACCCCTATTTTTTGGTGTAATGAGGAATTGTGGTTAATTTATTGTTCTAGTTTGGAATTCTTCATCTCTATTTTAATTGTGTATCATGTTGGGTGGGTGTACTGATGTCTTATTAAGGGTATGGTTGAAATAAATTTAACAAAGATAAATTAGGTATGGGATAATGTTTATGATGTTTGTTTTCTTTATATATTATCCTTTATCCTTGTTGTGAATCGTATGGGTAGTATCCTTCTGAAAATTATGGCTATTGGTGGTCTTTTTTTATGCACGAGACTCATGAATACTTTTTTTAATCTTTTGTTGAATGGTTTTTCACATGAAAACTTGATTAATCACATATATCTGGTTAATTAAATGGATTCTATAGGATCAAACCTATTATATGATAACCCATGAATTATAAAAGTGTAATTAAATAACAATTTTGGTCAAGTCTGAATACACTCTGATTGATAGTCATGGTTGTGTGCTTTATATGGTTCTGTATGGTTTTAGTGCCTTGTGTGGGTTGTATTGTTACTGTGGGATTTGTGCATGGGGAGATACATGAGGTTTAATGGAATCCCTGGTTGAGAGGTTGTTGATTTTGGAATGGATGACCTTGTTATGTAGTGGGACTACATTGGGTTTTGTTATGGTTGTTGGGAATGGTCTATTCATGCAATGGGAATGCAAGCTGGTACGGTTTTTTTGCTATATGTGGTGCTTTTCATGTAGTGGGGCTGCTAAGGATGGTCTAGGAGGGATAATTTTGATTAAGGATTGTGTTTCCTTGCATGGGCCTTTCACCTGGAGTTTCTAGGGGATTTTGTGATGTGTGTTGGGGGCTTTTTTATTTGGAGGAAGGACAAGGAAACATGACATTGAAGAATGATAGTGGAACTGGTTGGATGGATGTTCAAGAAAAGGGAGTATGCAGTGGGTTGTTTTACCTTGGTCCTTATTCATGGTGTGTTATGGATTTATTTTTACTTATTTCTTGTGATGTGTTTGGAATTTTCCCTTATAGAGATGGAATGAATAGATTGTTTTTTAATTAAAGAATGAAATTTGGTTAAATGAATTATCTAGGGGTTATGAATTGGGTTTATGGCTATTTGTGTAGCTGTATATTTAGAGGTAGTAGCAAAGATAGTTTGTGTGGACTGGTTTGTTTTGAAAACCCATGGGTTGGGATGAGTTTTTTGTACCTATATATACTTATAGTTCCTTTTTATTTCTATATGTAGACCACTTGTTTTGAGAACTAAATGCCGAACACCCCCATTTTTATGGGGGAGGGTGTCCTTTCCCATCATCCCAGTGGGAGGATGGATGGATGGTTATTGGATCTTCTATGATCCCTCTTCTAGGCATTGGTAACTCTAGACTCTTCAGGATGACTGTGGTGTAGTTGTGAGACCTAGGTGTTTGCGGGAGAGGTGTGCTTCCCAGGTGCCTTCAGGATGTGATATGTCATACTTTCATAGGTGTCTTTGGGATGAGGTTGTGGTTTTTTGGCCCATGTGTTTGCGGGAAAGATGTGATGTGGTTGTGGCCTAGGTGTCTATAGGTGGGATGTGGTATGTGGCCCAGTTTTGTGTAGGAATATTGTGACGATGGGGCTTGTGGAAGAGAATGGTAGTGTCAGGACGTTCACCATTAGGGATGAGTAGTTAACTAGTGGGAAGTGGTGTGGGGTACCCAAATATTGATGTGCTTAATATTTTTTTAATTTACTTGACTTAAATTATTTGGGGAGTGTTCCTTAGTGAGGTTGGGGTGGATATAATATTTTGTTATGTGCTTTTGAGTTTATGTTGTTTTTCCCACAGGGGTATTAGTATGTTTCCCCCACTTATGCATGAGAGACTTTGGCTTTTCCTACTGAGTATACTTGTATGATCAGCCTATGTATATAAAACTATTTTCAGGTTTCTAGAGAGATTATGTGGACCGTGATGGACCTTACTAGATTGAGGGTCGGGATAGTTGTTGTTTCACTACTTAGATTTGTTCTTTTGGTATTTACTTTCGAGTTTCCATTGAATTTATAGCAGTTTTACATTAAACTTGAATGTGGGATAGAATATGGATTATTTTATATATATTTCTTGGAGTTGTTTTGATGTTGATACATCTTATTTCCTGGTCATGGTTACTATAAAAGGGTAATGAAACCCATTTTGTGAGATTTGTATACCCTTGGTGCTGGTTTCCACCCTGGGGCCTACTGGAGGTAGGACTCGGGGGTCATTATCTCTTTTTCATATTGAATAAGGAAGGTCAAAAAACTTTTCCATACCTTCCCTTATCTTGATAAAGGAGGTTAGTGACTTAATGATATCATAGGACGATGTTTTAGATATAGGATGTATTTTGGAGTTAGGCACAGTAAGGATTTCATGGGACGGTAGGTAAAAATGTTAGGTGATCTTGGTGCACGACATAGGCCATGGAAGACTGGATAGGACACATGATTTTAAGCCCCCCTATGATCCGATGCAAGGAATATGAGATTTTCAAACAACCAATTATGGCTACACTGTTTGCAGGGTAGAATACCTAGGAAAGGTACATCCATCATAATGACTTGTGTTCTTGTTTTTCTTGGGTGTTTTTTTGGAAATTAAAATAAATCATGGGTTAAAATGAATTCTAAATAAAATTACATACAACTCAGTCTTAGGATTTACCTATTTACTTTTTTATCTATAGAACCCAGTCATCACCCACAAGTGGCTCGGGCAATGGAGGCTCAGTAGGCCGATTCTACTGATTGGTGAAGGGTTGATTTATAGGAGGATGAAAACTAGTGGCATAGAACATTACGTGATTTCCAATGACATAACATATGAATTTTATGAGGGTAGTGTCTCAGACATGAAGATAGAGAGCTGGCTTGAGGATCTTGAGGTCACCTTCAGCCGAATCTGGGATCTAACGGAGTACTGGGTTCTATTGGGTGTTAATCAGATGCGGGGAGTTGCGTGTTAGTGGTGGATGGTCTATCTGGGGGAGGGGAAAGTGGATGATGTTATGTGGGCTGATTTTGAGAATGAATTCCGGGTGGAATTACTTTCATTGACCATGTAGTCTCAGAAGTGACAAGAGATACTCTCCCTAAAATAGAAGAGTATGTCAGTATGAGAGTTGGGGATCAATTTCAAGGATCTCCTTCTCTTTTCTCCAGATCTCTTTTTGGATTAGGAGTCTCGAGTGATACACTTCATCATTCCCTTTAGTATGAAGTTAACCCCTTCAACTTGATGACAAACCTAGAGGTCTAGAAGAATGATTAGGTGGTTGAGAGGATGCAATCACGAGGAGGTCTACCATGAGAGGTGATCCAACAAGTTTCTATGAAGGTAAAGGCTTCCAGCAGTAGGTCTCAAGTGCCAGGGCCTTCAAAGTTCTAGCCACTAGGGAGTTGACATCAGGATTTTCAGTTTCAACCTTCCGGTCCTCAATATTTTCCCATAGGATTGGAACCAAGGTGTTTCTCTTATGGAGGCTTCCATAACCTTTAGAGTCAATTACCTGTTCAATCACAGTATGGTGGAGGTGGGCATGTTTACCACCTGCCTCTGCAGTAGTTGTCGACCAGGCTATTTTAGTAGCATGGATTGTATTCTCTTGTTCCACAGAGGGGACATAAAGTAGGTCAAGGCTGACCTCAGGGTGTTGCTCTGGGACCTCGACCTAGATGTGGTATAGGAGGAGGTCGACATAAGAAGGGAAGAGAAGCTAGGAATAGTTAATTGCATGTTGTAGAGGAATCCGTTCTATTGGTGTTAGATATCATTCAAGTTATGATCATTTTATTTATCACTCTTGTTTGTGCCTTGTTTGATTCTCTAGCTTCACACTCCTTTGTTTCACTCGCTCTAGACCATGATTTGGGACTATACATATAGAGAATTTTTGTTCCCTTGGTGTTGATAACACTATTTGGAGGTTATACTTTCTTATTTGATGTTTTACAGGGATGCATACTAATGAGGGGCCACATCATTCCTATGGGGATATTTTCCTGTTACAGATATAACCATATTATTTCATCCTTAGCATCGACCAGTTTTACTTTGTGCATGGTATCATCTTCCCGACGAGAGTCGTGTTTCATACGTGGATGTCCAATGTGTCGCTTTCATTAGTGAGTGGAGTTTTCTGATGGGAAATCAGCATATAGAGCCTATTCTTTCCTTGTTGGATGAGATCTCAGTTGAATCAGTAGATGCTGAGATGGTGGGGGTTCTTAGAGTCGTTGGGTAGTTCTTGTATATTTTTTTCATGGAGGTTTTGACTCTACCCCGTCAACGTGATATTGATTTAGGGATAGAATTACAGCCTAATGCTTATCTTATTTCTATGGGTACTTATCATATTTCACCTTTTGAGCTTCAAGAACTAAGGATTCATATTGATGATCTAATTAATAAGGGATTTATCCAACCCGATGTGTCACTGTGGGTTTCTCCGGTCTTATTTTTGAAGAAGGGATATGGTGGCCTGAGGCTGTATATAGACTACCAGAGGATGAATTTAGAAACAGTCAAGAACTATTACCCTCTCCTGAGGATAGACGGTCTTTTCGACCAAATGAGGAGAGGAAATTGGTTTTCTAAGATCGTTTTGCAGTCTGGGTATCACCAGTTGAGGGTGAAGGAGGGTGAAATCCCAAATACTATATTTAGATGTAGGTATGGTCACTTTGAGTTCATGGTCATTCCATTCAGGGTTACAAATGCAAATGCTATTTTCAGGGGACTTATGAACTCCATCTTTAGCGATTTCCTAGACCGGTCATTATCGTATTCATTGATGACATTTTGATCTACTCAAATTCATAGGTGGAGCATACCGAGCATCTCTAGACTATTCTGGAGGTCCTTCGATGCCAACAAATCTATGGAAAGTTTTCCAAGTGAAGTTTTGGGACACGATAGGTCCGCTTAATTCGATATGTGGTGTCTCAACAGGGTGTATAAGTGGACCCATCGATAGTAAATGTAGTTGTTTCTTGGGAATCACCTAAGAATGTGGCATAGGTTTGTATTTTTCTCAGTCTGGTAAGAAATTATCATAGATCTGTACCTGATTTCTCTTGATTGGCATCTCCATTGATGGATCTGACCAGAAAAGGCCAAGATTTTGTGTGGAGTGAGCAGTGCCAGGAAGCGTTCAGATATTTGAAGGAGAAGTTGGTCAGTTCTCAAGTGCTTTGGTTTCTAGAGGATGGTTTAAAGTTCTTGGTGTTTTGTGATGCTTCCCATCTAGGATTGGGGTGTGTGATGATATAGTAATGGGTAGTGACCTCTTATGGGTCTAGGTAGTTATGTCCCCATGAATGTAACTATGCCACCCATTATCTGGAGCTAGCGGCGGTCATGTTTGTGCTGAATTTTTGGGAGTACTACCTCATTAGAGAGCACTTTTTGTGCTTCACGGATCACAAGAACTTGAGGTATACCTTTTCCCAGTGATATCTAAACATGTGATATAGGATGTGGGTGGAGTTTCTATAGGATTATGAATTTTAGATATCTTAATACTTAGGGAAGGTAAATTTATTATCTAATTCTTTGAGTAGGAATTCATGGAAAGAGGTAGTTCGGGAATCTACAGATGCTTGGAAGGAGATAGAGGAGTTGGATACCTTGCACGTAGATGAAATAATGGATAATGGAAGAGGATATCTATTTCAGATTATGGTGAAGTCATCTCTAAGGTAGTAGGTGGAGGATTATCAATTGGGATACTTGGTGGTAGAGGTAATGCGTGATCATGTTGACTAGGGTGATTCTCTGGAGGGATGGTTGGAGCATGGTCAGAATCAGATATTATTCCAAGGGAAGCTATTTGTTGTAGCGGCGATGCATGAGAGAGTTATTTTTGAGTTCCATATCTCACCCCTAAAGTTACAACTAGGATTTTCCAAGATGTATCGTGTCTTAAGAGAACAGTTTTTGTGGCCCAGGATGAAACATGATGTGGCATAGTTTGTGTTTAAGTGTTTGGTGTTCTAGAAAGTGAAGGCTAAGAACCATGTTACTGGTGTTTTTTGGAAACCCTTAGATGTCCCTGAGTGGAAGTGGGATGAAATATCAATGGATTTATTTACAGGATTACCTAGTGATCCTGGAAGATGTGATACAATTTGGGTAGTGGTGGATCGACTTATGAAATTGGCTCACTTCTTAGGGATTAAGAAGTTGAGCGCAATGGATTCATTTGTGATAAGGTATGTGGATGAGGTGGTTCAAGTGCATAAGTTTCAAATATACATTGTCTCATATTGGGATACATGTTTTACCTCGCAAGTCTTGATGGGATTTCAACATGATTTTGGCACTTAGTTACACCTCATCACTGCTTTCCACCCTCAGACATATGAGAAGATAGAGAAGACCATCCTCACATTGAAGTACATGTTGCGAACATGCGTCTTGAACATTGATGGGTCTTGAGTATGAAGCTATACCTTGGTAGAGTTTTCTTAAAATAATAACTATCACTCTTCCATTGTTATGGCTCTATTCAAAGCATTGTACATGAGACAATGTTTTTCACCTTTATTTTGGACAAACGTTGTGGAGGCAGTTGTTCTTGGTCCAGATGTGGTTTAGGGTACGACCATGAAGGTTCATCTTGTTCATGAGAGGATTAAGGAAGCACATGACCAACATAAGTTGTATGAAAATCGTAGGAGGAGGCACTTGGAGGTCGAGGTTGGAGACCATGTGTTCTTAAAGGTTTTTCCTCGACATGGAAAATGGAGGTTCGGTAGAGGGAGAAAGCTTTCAACCAAGTTCATCAGACCCTTCAAGGTGTTGGGGAGAGTTAGAAAGTTGGAATAATAGTTTTCATTTCCACCTCAATTAGAGAGTATCCAAGATGTCTTTTACATATCTCACCTTCTTTGGTATCTACATGATGACTCCCACATCATTGATTGGGGAGAGTTGGATATCGAGGAATACACAACTTTCTTGGAGTGACCAATGGAGATCTAAGATCATTGGAGAGGGTGTTGCATGGATGAACCATTCCTTTGGATTGTGTGTTGTGAAGGAATGATGACATGGAGGATAATACTTGGGAAATAGATTTGCATATGTGTTCCCATTACCTAGACTTATTTTGAGTTTTTCTTGTGTGATTTTATTATTATGTAGTTCTCAAACCTTATTTTCCATAAGATGCGTTGCTTCCTTGTTCTATAATGTGTGATAAAGTCTTGACATGTGGAAAGGGGGGATACCATATTCCTAATCAAAATACATTAATTTAGATGTGATTATACCCATGAAGACGAGTCTGCGCCACCTAAAGAGGACGGTATCTTGAAACGGAGGAAGGAATTCCCTAATTCATGTGTTCAGACAGTTGGTGCTTGTGTGGGGTATCTTTTGGATGTTTGGGTTAGCAGATGAGGGAGGATTTGTTCTTGTATGTTGAGGTTTCAATCCATTTTTTGAACAACATAGGGTGGTTTATCCTTGAGAGGTATCTTATGAGGTGGTTGTTTGGACCCCTCTTTCTTTTGGTTTTGGTTTTGAATTCTCGAGGGAGATAATAGTTTAAGAGGTATCTTATGTAATGTCTCAGACCTCCCTGATCCATTAATTTATCAAAATCCTATTTTTGGGGTGTTCTGGGAGGCATGAGTATCTCATTTTGAGAGTTTTCCTATTTTATAGTTTTTCCATCGATGAGTCAGGCATTGGTAGCTCAGTGTCAGTGGATCAACATCAGTAGGTTAGGGAGTTAGTAGGTCAGGGCATCCGTAGGTCAGGGTGTCCGTAGGTGAGGGCGTCAACATGTTGGGAGTCGATAGGTTAGAGCGTTGGTAGGTTAAGGTGTCGGTAGGTCGGGCGTCAGTATGTTAGGTATTGGTGACTAGTGTTGGTAAGTCAGGCATCGATGGGTCATGTTGGCGACTCGCTATCGGTGAGTAACTGTTGATGAATCGTGTTGGTGACTCACCCATCGGTGAGTCATTTTCAGATTTTCCCAGTTTTTTCTAGTTTTTCCCCTCTTACAATTTGTTTGAGGTAAATTGAGTTTAAAAACTTATTTGATCATTTCTATAGGAGTTTCAAATGATATTAATTATATTGTTAATATCCTAACACTCCCAGAACATTTAAATAGTCAAAACACATAATCTTGATCATGATCCAAATTTTAATGACTTATGAAACCGTTATTCCATTGATATAGGATCCAGATTTTCTAATACAAGATCATCCCTTCCCTGTGTGTTTCCTTTTTCTCTTTGCGTGACCAGAGCCTTTCTTCCTTGAAGATTCACATATGTGGTGTAGTTATGGATTTAGTTTTCCTTGGAGTATTTCCTTCTACTTGCGCACCCCTAGTTTTGGCGTAAAGAGGAATTTTTGGTAGTATGTTTTTATAGGTTTGAATTCATTTGTCTCTCTTTTAATTGTATATCATGAGGGGTGGGTATACTAATGTATTATTGTGGGTATTGTTGAAACAAATTTAACAAAGATAAATGAGGGTTGAGATGATGTTGATGATGTTCATTTTTTATCAATTATCTTTGATCACTGTTGTGAATCGTATGGGAAGTATCCTTATGAAAATAATGGTTGTTGGTGGTCTTTGTTTGCGCATGAGACTTATGAATACTTGTTGTTAATCTTCTGTTGAACGAATGTGCAAATGAAAACTTGATTAATCACATATATCTGGTTAACTAAATGGATTCCATGGGATCAAACATGTTCTATTATAATCCTTGAATTATGAAAGTGTAATTAAAGAATAGTGTTGACCAAATCCAAATACACTCTATTTGATAGGTGTGGTTGTGTGATGTGTATGGTTCTGTTCGGTTTTAGTGAATTGTGTGGTTTTTATGATTACTTATGGTTTCATGTATGGGTTGGTACGAGTATTGTAAGGGAATCCTAGGTTGATAGGTTAGTGATTATAGAATGGATGAACTTGTTGTACAGTGGGACTACATCTGGGTTGTGTTATGGTTGTTCGACATGGTCTGTTCATGCAGTGAGACTTCAAGCTGGTTGAGTTTATTTGTTTTTATAGATGTGGTGATTTTCATGCAGCAAGGCTTCTATGTATGGTTTAGAAGGGATAATTTTTAAGAAGGATGGTGTTACCTTGTTTGGGACTTTCTCCTAGAGTTTCTAAGGGTTTTTGTGAGGTGTGTTGGGGGTTTACTTGTTGGGGGGAAGGACAGGGTGACATGAATATGAAGAATGATAGTGGTAGTGGTTAGATGTATGTTCAAGAAAGGGGAGTGTGTAGTGGGTTTTTTACCTTGGTCCTTATTCCTAGTGTGTTACGAATGTTTTTTTGTGGCTGTTTTTGTGCTATGTTTAGTAGTTTCTTGCATATAGATGGAATAGAAATATGGTTTGTGAAATAAATAATGACAGTTGGTTAAATAAATTAGTTAGGGGATATGAATTGGGTTTACCACTATTTGGGTGGTTGTGCATTTAGAGTTAGCAGCAAAGGTAGTTTTTTGTGGGATGGGTTGTTTTGAAAACCTAGAGGTTGGACTGAGTGTTTGGAACCTATATATATACATGTAGTTTCTTATGATTTCTATACGTACCCCACCCGTGTTGAGAACTATGTATCAAATACACCCATTTTTATGGGAAAGGGTTTCCTTTACCAATATCCTAGTGGGAGGATAGATGGATGGTTATTGGATCTTCTCTATTCCCTCTTCCAGGCATTGGTATCCCTAGACGCTTTGAGCAGATTTTGGTACAGTTGTGAGCCCCAGGTGTCTATGGGCTAGGTGTGATTCCCATGTGTATTAAAGATGAGATATGTCATAATTTATCAGGTGTCTTCAGGATGAGATTGTGGTTTTGTGGCCTAGGTGTGGGAAGTTGTGACGTGGTTGTGGATTAGGTATTTGCAAGAGGGATGTGGTATGTGGCCCAGATGTGTCCAGGTAGGTTGTGATAGTGGGTCTTGTAGAAGAGCGTGATAGCATTAGGTTGTTCACTATTAGGGATGAGTAGTTAACCAATGAGAAGTGGTGTGGGGTACCCAAATATCTATGTTCTTACTATATCTACATTACATAACTTGTGTTATTTGGTGATCATGAATTGGTGAGGTTGGGGTGGATAGTATACCTTGTTAGGTTATTTTGTGTTTCTATTGTTTTTCTCATAGAATCATTAGTATGTTTCCCCTACTTGTGCACGAGAGACTTTGGATTTTCCTACTGAGTATACTTGTATGCTCACCCTACGTATATAAAACTATTTTCAGGTTTTTAGGGAGATTATGCAGACTGTTCTGGACCTTACCAGATTGGGTGTTGGGATAATTGCTATGTTTTTTCTTAGATTTGTTATTTTGGTATTTACTTTAGAGTTTTCATTGTATTCCGGATAATTTTACCACAAACATGCATTTGGAATAGATTTTGGATCCTTTCATATATATGTATTATAATTTTTTTTGAGATTGATACATTTTATATCTCGATCTTGGTTATTATAAAAATGTTAATGCCCCCTGTTTTGTGAGATTTTTATACCCTTGGTGCTAGTCACTACCCTGGGGCCTACTGGAGGTGGGATTTGGGGGTCATTATCTATTTTTCATCTTGAAGAAGGAAGGTCACAACACTTTTGCATCACTTCCCCCATCTTGGAAAAGGAGAGTCATGACATTTCATCTCTTTGTTACTTGAGATAATTTTTTTATGTAAAATATGACTATCTCTCTCTTTATTCAAAAATATTTTTTTATTAAAAAATCATGTTTTTAAAAGTGTTTTAAAAATATCTTTGAAGTCTATTTTCAAGGGAAAAGGATTTTAAAAACATTTTCTGGTTTTCAATGCTTCCTTTATAAGTTTTCAAATCTTTTTTTTCAAATAAAAAGTTTTTCAAAAAGGTTTTCTGTTTTAAAAAAATTCAATGAAGAATGGATATTTTACTCAAGAAAAGGTTTTTAATGTACTTTGAAAATTATTTCCCATCTAAGATAACTTTTTTTGGTATTACTCATGCCTTTTGAGGGATATTATTCAATGTTTCCATTCACATTATTTCCCTAAATGGATTATGTTTTGAGGGCATGATGATGATTAATTCCATTTATTTTTCATGGTTTATATGCTTTTGAGATCCTCTTCTTTTCATGGTTTATTTTTATGATGAAATGATTATGAAACATGTCTCTTTCCATAGGTTATGATATGATTACTTGTTTATAATACACATTTCATTTAATCAGTTATGATATGATTATTTATTATCTTATGGAACATGTATGTATGATTACATTATGATATGGGTGGGACCTATATCTCCCTATAATTCACTGGGTATTGATTTATAGCTCCTGTGATAGATAAAAATTGTCATTGGAATGAACCTTGACTACTAATATGGCCATGGGAGTGAACCCTACCTACCAAGATGGTATGATAAGTGAACTCATGACACTAAGATGGCCATGAGAGTGAACCATGAATAGCTAGATGGTATCAGGAGTGAACCTATACTACCAAGATGGTCTTGTATATGATGCCTTGTATACTATGGAAATAATATTATATGCATATTTGTCTACCATAATTCCATGTTTTATTCCTATGTTATTATTTTATGGCTTATGTCATTTATTTTCTTATGATTAATGTCTTATTAATTTCCATGCCTTATTCTATGATTAGTTTAAATGATCTTTGATATGTAGGGTACGATCTTCTATTTTCATGATCATGTTCCCATACCCCTATTCTTATGATTATGTTTACATATCTCCCTTTTTTACCCTTACTATGCATTTGATATCACCCCTTTTTTTGTTTCCTTCCCAAGTTTATTAAGATATGTATTATGTTTGATGTGTCTAAGAAAGATTCTAGTCAAGGAGAACCTCGTGGGAGATAATGTAGCTCACTATGTATTAGTGTTTATGTTTTCATGATTCCAAAGGCCCTAGATTAGTATTGGATTTGGGCATTTTTTGTATAATGTTTTAAGTATTCAAAAAATTTTATATAATGATAATGTATGAAAATTGAGGTTCTCTATAGTTTGTATCAATGAAAAGGTTTAGTTAAAACTTGGAATCTAGGATGATAAAACCTTAGTGATAACCCTAAGGACATGTCTAAAGATAAGTTTAAGAGTAAGGAAAATTATAGGGAAATTTATTAGATTTTTTTTGAAAGATTTAGTGAGTGGTTTCCTAGAAATACATACATGTATGGATTCTAAAAGTGGATGTGTCTCTAGAACAGATGTACGTAGGGGTAACAACTTTGATAAGATGTTCTAGGCCTGACTTAGGGTAATCTGGTACATGAAAATGGGCCTTACTGCACACCTGGTCTGACACTCTAGGGAGAAATACTTTGGGAATTCAAAAACTATTCATGAACCATTATGAATTATTAAAAAAGAAGTTTGATATTATTAACACAGGATAAAACTAAGGCGTCATAGATTAAGGAAGGTGTCATAACATAGACATCATATTAGTGACTTTTCATGAGTATATGGTTCCTCGATATGATAACTATTTCTTACTCTATGATTTTGATTTTAGTCAATGAATCTAACCCAAAGAAGCCATGTTAATGGTGAATGCAATGGAAAATGAAATAATTGTTTTCCCAAGAAACCAAATTCTATGGGATATGGAATGAAAAACCTCAATGATATGATCACACACATTTCTCAAGATATGAATCATGATGGACATCTAAATGAGGAAAGGAGGGAACAACATTCTGTTGAGTCTTTTAAAAGGATACATCCACCTTCTTTCAGAGGGTCTTATGATCCACTTGTTACTGAAAAATGGATCATTACTACTGAAAATATATTCTTTATTCTCCAGTGTTATGAGAATGAGAATGTAATTCTGGTTGTATATTAGTTAGAAGGTGAAGCATACCAGTGGTAGACTCTAATCAATAATATGAGGAAACAAGATGAGATTGAATCCATGGATTGGGAGGAGTTCATGAACATATTTTTCAATAATAAATTTCATCAGATTCTTCAAACCATGATAGAGAAAGAGTTCCTTGAGTTTTAGAAAAGGGATGATGAATCTATTGGTACCTATGAGGATAATTTCAAGAGACATGTGAGGTATGCTTTAGGAATTTTCATCCCACACATAATTTATTCGATGGCTTAAAGCTATGTCTCAGATGATTTCTTTCCATAAGATAATATAGTATCTACAAAGAGATTGTGGGTTGTGAAATCAAGGTTGAAATGGAGGTTATAGTCACGTATCAATCCCAGGGTTTTTATAAGAAGAGGAAGATAGAGTTTAATGGAAAATTTAAAAACCATGAAGGGAAGAATATTTACTTCCTTTTATCCTCTAAGTGTGGGAAGAATCATGAAGGAAATTTTCTTAAGGGTTCTAATAAATGTTTTAAGTGTGTAAGGGAAGTCCATAAGACATTTGATTTCCGTTGTGATGAAAATAAGTTAGCAAATGTTGTGATTGGGTAAAAAGAGATACAGAATGCACCTCCCATGATTCAGTGCTACAAGTGTAAAGAAAATGAGCATTATGATAACCACATCTCAAAACCAAGGGATGGAGATGATGATTGAAGTCAGCAACCTCTTGATCCATGGGACAAGTGGAAATATCATTCAATTACTATTCTTGATGAGGGGTGAGATAACAATGTGATTAAAGGTACACTTACCATCCAATCCAGAACTACTAATGTCATATTTGATTCTGGATCTACCCAAACTTTCATATCTAATGAATTTTATAATGGTGTTAGGATTCCAACAAAAAAATAGACATGTAATTAAAAGTACAAACCCATAATGGTATGATGATTGCATCTCAAGTCTATGATTCCTCTCCAGTTGATGTTTGTGGGAATGTGTTTCCTATAAATCTTTTTATTCTTCATTTGGATGAATTTGATGTCATGTTAAGAATGGATTGGATTTTTCTACATAAATACCACATCAATTTTCAAGGAAGAGAATTTGCGTTTGATATTTTAAATCCTCTTATGATCAACTATCAATGTGAAAATAAGTATGAAATTCTTATAGAGATTACATTATGTGTATGGGTGATAATTCCCATTAACAAGGATTACTTATCTCAAATGTTTGGTGAGAGAATTGACATCAATCATATGTATATTGTTTGGGATTTTTTGGATGACTTTCCAAAATCATTTCATAGTCTTCGACCAAAAAATTAAGTTGAGTTCTCATTATAACTTATACCTAGTTCCACACCAATTTCAAAGACTCCATATAGAATGGCCCCAATTGAGTAGTAGGAATTGAAGAAGAAAATCCAAGAAAAACATAATAATGGATTCATTTGGGCAAGTGTGTCACATTAGGGCGTAACTGTTCTTTTTTTGAAAAAGAAATATGGATCAATGAGACTCTATATTGATTATCATAAGATTAACAAGATCAAAATAAAGAACAAATATCCACTTCCCTGTATAGATGAATTATTTTATCAACTATGTGGAGCTCAATAATTTTCCAAGATTGACCTTCATTTTGGATATCATCAATTGAGGGTCAAGAAAGAGGATATACCCAAGACATAATTTTGTACAAGGTATAGACACTATGAATATATAGTGATGCCTTTTTGTCTTACTAAGGCCCCTTCTATCTTTATGGATTTAATGAATAGAGTACCTAGAGATTATCTCGATCAGCGTATGGTCACATTTATAGATGATATTCTTATCTACTGAAAAATTAAGTAAGATCATGAAGATCACTTTTGAATTATACTGAAGACCCTAAGTAAGGAGAAGATATATGAAAAATTTACAAATTATGAATTTTAGCTGCAAAAGGATTCATTTTTGGGTCACATAATCTCAAGATATGGTATAATAGTAGATCCATCAAAGACGGAGGCTATTAAATGCTAGCATAGAACAACCAAGGTGTCTAAGATTCATAAATTTCAAGGTTTATCTAGGTAATATTGATGGAATATGGAGAATGTTTCATGACTATATAGTCCTATAACAAAGTTAACTCGGAAGAGTGTTAAGTTCTTTTGGATAGATGAATGTGAGGAAAATGTCAAGGAACTAAAGTGAAGGTTATTAAGTGAACCTATACTTACATTAAACTATAATTGAGAAAGGTTTATAATATATAGTGATAAATCCAAGAATGTATTGATATGTGTTCTTATTTAGAATATATTTATTATCACTTATGTCGTGCAGTAGTTGAATATTCATGAGAAGAATTACCCAACTCGTAATTTAGAGTTAGCTATGGTCATTTTTTCATTAAAGATATGAAGGAATTATCTTCACATAAAAATGTGTGATATATATATATATATATTGATCATAAAAGTTTAAAATATATAGTTACATAGAAGGAGTTGAACATACATTAGAGAAGATAATTAGATTTGATAAAGAATTATGACTGGTCAATACATTACCCCTATGGGAAATCGAACAAGATGATCGATGATTTGAGTTAGAAGGACCATTCTAGATTATCTATGATGAGGATCAAAAAAGTTACAATATTTATAGAATTTAAAAGGATGGATCTAGAAATCATAATGTAAGGAAAAAATCTTATCTTTATCAAATGAATGTTCAACCCTCTATCCAAGTAAAGATCAAGGAGGTGCATAAGGGAGATGTAGAGCTGTAAAAGAAAGTCAGAAATGTACCTAAGTTTAACCTTTATCATGATGAAATGATAAGGTTTAGGAATCGTGTTTTTATTCCTTCCATACCAAATTTGAAAAAGGATCTATTATAGGAACCTCATATTTCATAATTCTATATTCATCTCCAAAGTATGAAGTTGTATAGGCACTGGAAAGAATAATTCTTGTGGGATTGTATGAAGAGAGATATCACAGATTTTGTATCTCAGTTCTTGGTATTCCAATAGGTTAAGGCTAAAAGACAAAAGTATAAAGGGATGTTGTATCCATTACCCATACTATAATGGAAATGAGAGAACATAACTATGGATTTTATCACGGGACTACCCAAAACCTCTAAAGGGATTAATGCTATATGGGTGGTATTCAATCACCTTACTAAGTCAGCACAATTCATCGCTATCAGAGAAGACTTATCTCTGGATCATCTTTACAAGATATACATTAATTTTTTTAAGGTTTCATGGAGTAATAAATTACATTGTATCAGATTAGGATCCAAGGCTCACCACAATATTATAGAGAAGTTTTCATAAAGAACTTTATAGAGAATTGAGTTTTAGAACTGCTTATCATCCTCAGACAAATGTTCAGTCTGAAAGGACAATTCAAAACCTATAGGATATGTTGAGATCTAGTTATCTGGATTTAAAAGGTGGTTGAGATAAAAACCTTACTCTAGTTTAGTTTTATTACAACAATACGTTTCACTTAATCATTCAGATGGAACCTTATGAAACTCTATATGGGAATAAATTTAGAGATCCAACATGTTGGGATTAGGTTGGAGAAAGAAATATATTGGGACCTGATATCACTGAATAAATGGTTGATTATGTTAGAACCATTCAAAAACATATCAAGGCAGCTCAATGTTAGTAAAAAAGTTATGTTGATAACCATCAACATGATCTGAAATTTAAAGTTAGTGAATTTTTTTTCTTTGAATCTCACCTTGGAAGAAGGTTATGATATTCGGGAATAAATGGAAACTAATCCCAAGGTATATTGGTCCCTATGAGATTATTGATCATATCGGGATGATAGCCTATCTCTTGGAACATCCTACAAATATCTCTAAAGTCTATGATGTGTTTCATGTATCTATCCTGAGGAAGTACATACCTATCCCTTCACATGTACTAAACTCAGAGGTCAAACCACTGGATCAAGATCTTTCTTAGGAGGAGAAACCTATTGAAATTCTTGATCGTATAGAGAAATTTTAACAAAACAAGATTACTCACCTGGTTAAAGTTTTGTGGATAAATACCCTTTTTTAGAATGCTATATGTAAACTTAAGGATATGATGAAGTATAAGTATCCTCATTTGATTTTACCTAAGTGATTAGTTCGAGGCATAAATTCATTTTAAGGGTGGTAGAATGTAACACCCAAAGTTTTTATGGTCTTTTTTTTGAATAATTAAAATTTTCATTTATTTCTTATAATGAACTAAGTCAAACATTACCTTCACAAGATAGAAACTTAGAATACATTACATGGCATAAAATAATCTTACTTTTAATGGAACATTTTCTTGTCGTATGTTACACACGTCACTGACTTGGCATATTTTACATGTAACATTAAGGTTTCTACGAAACATCATTTTATAGTTATAATTATTTAAATAATATAATTATAACCTAGACATTAAAATTACTCATATGAACGGAAATAACTTACTGTAAAATATTCTTTTAATTTTTTTATATAAACAAAACATATTGACAATTAAAGATATTCTTTTTGGTAAGACCCTCTATGTTTAAAAATATGGTTTTCTCGAATGAACTGCTTTTAATGTATTTCCGTGAAAAAAATAAAATTATTTTTTAAAACATTTAGAAATTTAATTTGATAAAATAAACTTTATTTTTTAATTTATAATTATTAAATTATCTTAGAGTTAATTTTTTTTGAGTTTTCTATGCAACTTGGTTTTTCGATAAATAGTGAAAATATTGTATTTTAGTTAATAACTTCCTTTTCATTTAATTAATTACTAATGTTAAATTATACATAAAATCTATTTTAAGGTCACATTAGATCAATTATACATCCATTAATAAAATTTATTTATTTATAAAATATTTCACTTTGAAATTGAATATAAACACTTAACAACCTTTTGATGATTTTCCCCTTTAAAAACCTATTATTTCGTCATATCTATAGGATTAACATTAATTTCAATTTTTCCGATTTTATGAATTAAATTTTAAAAAAATTACACAATACATGTTAATTAAAATAATTTTTATAGTATAATAATATGAACTAATTTTTTTACAAAAAATATTAGTAAAAGTGATTAAAATTAATCACAACGATTAAGGTCAAATTAAGCTTAATTCAGGACTAAACCTTAATCTTAGGAGATAAAATGACCGAGAAACTTGTATAGAACCCATTGGGTGGACATTATTCGGCCATAAAAATTAAATTATTGATTTATGTTGTTTTTTATGACTATTTTTAGGTATTAACATGTGTACACCTAACTTGTTTTCAAAAATTACAAGTGAGTCATGTTCCTTCCCTATAAAAGGACACCAACTCTCCCGATTACTCACACCTCTAAAACCTATTAAGTTCGGTCATGATATTCCAAATACACTTCTCAGAAAACATCCCTTCCTCATATAATCCTTCCCTTGGACATAAGGAAATCCAAGTAAGCGTTTTGGCACAAAACAAAAGGAGTTACCCAATTAAGAAGCAACATCTTCTCTCAAGTCATTTATTTTGTTTTCATTATCCAACCCCTACACTTATTTTTTTTTATTGTATAAAAACACAATTATCCTCAATATACTAGTATGTTTTAATGATAATTTTTCAACCTACACTTACATATACCTCATTCTAATAGATAACGAACATATTGTTTATGTGTACGGTGAACTACCGCCTCACTAAACGATGATTGTTCAATTTTCCTTACCACCTCTCATGGTGGAAATTATGATAGAAACTCTATTTATATATGTTAGATATTATATTTATATTTATTTAATAATATTTAATGCTTTTACAATATATATCTTTTTACATTCTATTTGGTGTTAACACAATAATTTTGTTTGAGAAAGTGTGGACTACTGCCTCCTCAAAGTGATATGATTCATTCATACACTACATGAATTTTTTTAAGGATAGTTTTACTGAAAATATAAGGAATATATAATATAATAAATATAATGTAATAATGATATATACACACACACACACACAAACATATATACATATTTTTCTTTTACCTTCTTTCTTTCAACACAACAATTAAACGGAAATAGCATCCATGCGTACGTACGACCTACCGTCTCCATGAACGGTGTATTCCATTTAATAATTATATATTCTATAGATTATTATAATACAAATATAATATATATATATAATACTTATATCATATTTTTCATTATGTAAATCATGATATAAAGTATAAATACCAAAGATATAACAAATTAAGACACATGCGAAGAATAAAGAAAATATTACCCGAAGTAAAACCTTAACATAGGATTGTTAAAAAGAGGGTAATATAAGGTCATAATAAAATCATATATATAATAATATGGTTATTTAATATATTTATAATAAATATATATATATTATACAGGGGTTTTTAATGAGTATGACAAGAGTCAGGACTCAAGGTAAGGGGATTCCATCTCACTTTTTATTTTTGTGAGACACATGCTATGTTCACCACTCTTTCCTTTTTTCAAGTGTATTTACTAACCATGATTATATTTTATGTATATTATAAAAAAATTTATGGGTATTCACATATCCATTTTATGATATTTCTTTCATAGGGTTTATGTATCAAAAATTATAAATCGGTAAAATGGTTTTGTCTCAATTTGCCTTTGTTGAGACCCATGTTTTGTTATGTACCTAAATTCTCATTTGAGGTGTATATAATTACATTTTACATTTTATATCATGAATTTACTATCATTAATGATATTATAAGATTCATTTAATTTCCATTCCTTACATGGAGAGTATGATCAGAAGTTATCATGTACAAGAGTTTATTGAGACAGTCTCATCACTTTTTGAGATTGTTCATGTTTATGATTCCTATGTTGAAATTTTATGATCCATATCTCAAGAACAATAATTAGTTTCCTTATACCCTATTTATTAAAGATATATCTATGTATTAGTACCATATTTTCCCTCTTTGGTACTTAAGATAGTGTTTTAAAGTAAAATATATCCGTCTCTCTCTCCGGTTGGAAATCTATTACATTCAGAAACCATGTTTTCAAAAATGTTTCCAAAAAATATTTTCAAAAAAGTTTTAAAAAGATCATTGAAGCCCATTTTCACAGAAAAATGATTTTAAAAACGTTTTTTGGTTTTCAATGATTCGTTTATAAGTTTCAAAGCTTGATTCAAATATATATTTTTTAAAAAGGTTTTATATTTTTAAAAGGAGTTTCAATGAAGAAAGAATATTTTAATCAATAAATATTTTTAAAAGATCATTGATAGTTATTTCCCATCTAAGATAATTTTTTTGGTGTTACTCATTCCTTTTTAGAGAAATTATTAAATTTTTCCATTCATATTATTTTTATGAATGGATTATGTTTTGAGGGTAAGATGTTGATGAAACCCATTTCTCTTTCACAGGTTATATGCTTTTGAAACCTGATTCTATTCACGAGTTATTTTTATAATGAAATGATTATGAAACCTATCTATTTCCATAGGTTATGATATGATTACATGTTTATAATACCCATTTCATTCCATGAGTTATGATATGATTATTTATGATCTTGTGGCACATGTATGTGTGATTTTATTATGAGGTGGGTGGGACCTATATCTACCTATAATGAATTTGGTAAAGATAATATCTCATGAGATAGACTAATATGGTATTGGAAATGAACCTTGACTACTATGATGACCATGGGAGTGAACCATGACTACCAGGTTGGTATGAGGAGTGAACTCATGCTACTAAAATTTCCATAGGAGTGAACCATGAATACCAAGATGGGATAGGGAGTGAACCTATACTACCAAGATGGTCTTAGAAGTGATTACTTGGCTAATATAGAAATAATATTATATGAATATATGTCTTCCACAATTCCATGTTTTATTCCTATGTTATGTTGTCATGGATTATGTCCTTTATTTCCTTATGACTCATGTCTTATTAACTACAAATCATTATTCCATGATTCATGTATATGATCTTTCATATGTAGGGTATGATATTATATTTTCATGACCATGTTCTAATACCCTTATTCTCATGATTATGTTTACATATCTACCTTGTTTAACCTTATTGAGAATTTGAGCTCACCCCTTTTTATGTTTCCTTCCCCAAGTTATGAAAATATGTATTATGTTTGATGTGTTTAAGAAGGGTTCTAGTCAAGAAGAACATAGTGAAATATACTATTTCTCACTTATGTATCAATGTAAATGTTTCTATATTTCCAAATGAACTAGACTAGTATGATCTTTGGGAGTCTATTTTTATAATGTTTTAAGTTTTATGAAAATTTTATGTAACGTAAATGTATGAAATGTGAGGGTTTCTATAGGCCGTATGTAGATCTAACTCATACTTAGGAAAAATGGTCTAGTATAGCTCAACCCCTATGTAGTTGGGGTGAATTTACCAAATCAGTTGTGGTAACTAGGCCCCAAATTAGAGATCTATGCAACACTAAATATCCTATGATGATGGGAATTAATCCACACATAGTTATTGAATGGGAAACACTCTACACAGATCTGGAGCATATGTAGAGGTGTGCATTTTTTACATTTATTGTTCTATATGGGCTTAGGATTGAAGATTATGGCATCACTATATATCCTTTGGTGACATGAATCAATACACACATAGTTATTGAGTAATCATGCTGTTTAACTTTATCTGAAAAGGACGTTGGATTCCAGACTTGAAAATGGGTATTGTGGATAGACCCAAGGATAAAAATTTGGGCATCACTATGTATCCTACAGTAATAGGAATCAAGCAATACCCAGTTCTTGATGAAGGAACTTCATGAACATGTCTATCCTATATGTAGAGAGGGGGTATTTTTTATATTTTTTATGAATGGACCTGGGATTTAATATTCTAGAATCACTATATATCCTATGATTCTATAAATCAAGTCACATGTAGTTTTTGAATGGAGAGAACTATATGTAGGTCTAGCTCATACATATAGGAACAATTGTTTATATTGATTATTATAGCTAGGACCAAGATTGGATATTTGGGCATCATTATAAATCATGTAATTATAGGAATCAAGCCACACATAGTTATTGAGGATTAGAGACGTGGTAGGAGAATAATCACTGATAATAGTGGTCCTCTTTGGTGAGGTCCATAGGAATGTTTTGTTTTACATCGTGTAAGGGACCTCAACCATGTAGTTTAACGTCATGTGGTGGGGAGTCATGGTATTCCTTTTATGCTCATTCATTCAGGACCATGATGAACCTGTCATGAGATTTTATTCCTTGTTCATGGGGGGGGGACCCATTACCTAAATTCCTAAGCTCATGTGATCCATGATTAGTGTAAGGAACCAGGAATATAAAGGGTTCACCTCACAATATAGAGTATATTAAGGATATGATAGGGGAATTTTTCGTCATGTGGATTCTAGACCAAGATATAGGATTGAGGCATCCCAACATATCTCGATGAAAATGAGAATCGAGACATACGTAGTTCCAAAAACCCATTTAGTTTAATATCATGTGGTAAGGAAATCAGCAGTGTAGTTTAATGTTATGAGGTAAGGATGATGACCACATGACATGATAGATAATGAATATTAAAGAATCCATGTAGTTTTGCTTCATGTGGTGAGTACATTCTCCATACATTTTAACATTATGTGTTAAGGATGCATCTATATATTTTAACATTATACTAATGGGATGCCAATGATAACTACATATAGTTTAATTTCATGTGGATAGGATGTGATATTTGTTATTGTTTAAATTCCCTTTTCCATGAATTGAGATTCCATGTAGTATAACATCTTGCTACAAGGATGATCTTGTGTAGTATAAAATCATGTAACCAGGAATATGGGTGCTTGATGATTTTTATGTAAAGTATTTCTTGTGAAACCTCACATTGGTGGGGGGTGTTCCACATTCCCCATCATTTTTCTCTATTGAGTAAGCTATGTTTTGATAGAACTTATGTATGATGTAAGGCCCTTCCTTTTCGGGTTCCTTCTTCGAAGGCTTATTTCAGGGTATTATTGGGGTCCTGAGATCTGACACCAATTCTCCATAGAGGAATGAATGAAGGATGAACTTCTTATAATGACTAATGTGACCTGATTTTAATGGACTTCAAGGTTTCACAATGTATGAAACCTGTTATCATCAAGATTCTCTAATTCATCCAAACTCTTTTACAGTTTCTCGTCATATGAGAGTTTTCCACTAATTTTTATTCAGAGTAAAGGAATATATACTTCTATAGGTATCATTTCCTTGGTACAATACACTAATAAGTATGGTGTTTCTTGTGTATAAGTATTAATAGTGTTACTATAGGCCGATAAATCATGGAGAAAATTGTCTCGCTCGAATATCTTATCCATTTTCACCATCTTTTGGAGTATATTTGATATTGACTTGTTGAATTAATCTATTTTTACATTTTACACTACATGATAGTGATATGATATATTGGACTCAATATCATACTCCTGGTATAGTTTCTTCAAATCTGTAGAATAAAATTTGGTGCCATTATACATTAATATTGTATTATAGAATCCAAACTTGAAGATAATATAGGATTTTATGAAGTTGATAATGTTATTCATTTTGAATTTTCTGAGGGCTATTGCCTTATCTCATTTGTAAAATAATTCTATAGTAGTAAGGATGTACTTGAACTATTTAGTTTTGGTTTGGGGATATGGCCCCTCAACATCCATTCCACATATAGAAAAAGACAATTAATATTTAGAAGTATGTATCACATATAGGGGATGATGGATGAATTTTTCATGGATCTGGAATAGATAATTGTTTTGGTGAATTCCACAAAGTTATGTATCCTGGTATTCAAGTAATAACCCAACCTTTTTTATTTGGTGAGAGATCCTAGTCCTAGAAAGGCGAGTTTCATAGGATTCTTCATGTAATTCTTCCATGATGACGATAATATATCATTCTACTATGCATATGAGGAGGATTCCGTCGAATAAAAAATTAGAGATGGAATTATACTCATTTGGAACAATCTATATGGAAAAGTTTGTTGCAGGACGCCAGATCTATTCCCTTCTGGCTCAATATTTCAGGAGAGTCTCATTTTGAAGATAACCAATTATGGACTCCGTACATCTAGGAGTGGATGAAAGTTCATCATAATATATGATGGTGTTTAAATGAATTATTTATTCCATATCAAAAATTAAGACCAATGAAACCATACTTTGGTGCATTATATTGAAGATTTATTACTCATGACCAGGGTTGAAAATAGTGTGGCTGTATTAGCCAATGCGTTGGTGAAGAATCTATGATTGAGGAACATGATGCAATGTGGGATCAAAATGAAACTCTGACATCTATCCCCTAACGTAGCGAGTGAGAGGGTCCAGATCCTCATTTTTAATGACATATTCACCATTGATCAACTTTATCACTAGTTATGAATCCCTTTTTATATTTACGTAGGAAATATGTAGATGTAGGTCTAGTTCCAAGCTAGTGATAAGGTCTTTTTATTCAGACCCATTATTCATATATCCCTCTCATAGTGAGAAATATTAGGGCAAAACCACTTTTTCAGGAGAGAGAAATACAATCCCTAATCCAACCCGATTGAGTTTTGGGTTTTCCATCCTTTTGTCGATATCACATAGGGAGGTTCCATAAAAATAAATTTCCCATGTTTTTGGGGTTTCATGGGCATAGAGGATGCCCTCATCTAGGAGCTTAGTGTACACCGATGTATTCTCCAGGGTGAGAAGTGCTATGAGGAAATCAGTTTGGGATTTCCATTTCACTGCCATCTGTGACACTAAGTGGATGACATATTGTTGCAGAATGACCACCCATTGGACCTGATATCTAGATAGTTTAGGGAGGAAAAGGATAATATTGAACAGATCAGTACGAGATACTAGATATACTTAATGGTTCTACAAGTATTGCGTCATATTTTTCCATGCAAATATGAGTGTAAGGAATTTCTTCTCAACATTAGTGTATTAGGTCTTAGTACATAGAATTGTTTGGATGAGGTAGTAAAGATTGTTTTTACTCCCCACAACATTTTTATATGTGTGGAGGGGGCCTAATGAGTATTCCATAGTAGAAACGTATAAGATGAGTGGACTCCATTCCACTAGAGGAATCAAAACTACTGGGTGCAATAAATATTTCTTGAGGCTTTCAAGGGTTTTTTGGCATTCCCCATCCCATTATTCGGTGATTACCTTCTTCATTAACCTGGGTAAGGGGAGATATTTCTAAGAGTTGGTGTCCTAGAACCAACTAGTTGTACTTTGATTACATGGATATTTAAGGTATTTAAATATTAAAAATCTTATTACATATTATTCATTGTTTTGCATGACTATGATGTAATAATGTACTAGAGTATTTGTTTCATTGATAAGGTCATGATCATTCACTACTATGATGAGAACCCTGAAATGCTATAAAAATATTCTTAAATATAGTTTTATGGTTGGATGACATACTATGATGGGACACATAGCATGTAGACCGTCAAGTGTGAGTACTCGTAAGTAGATGAGACTTCCTCTCATGAGGTTCATACTTGGTAATCTACAAGACAAAAGATTATGAGAATAGACATGCCAGTAGGAATTCTGCATATTTTGGTGTCATTTTATTTTTATATCTTTGATCATATGTAATGATCCTTAGACATTAATGTTATCATTAATACATGTCATGACTCACGCACATTGATTTACTAATGAAAACCATCACACAGTCAGTTGGTGAGAAGTTGGGTATATTGGGTGTGTCACAAGTGACATGTTATTAATGGATAAGTTGAGGAAGGATTTGTCCCTTCCACATATGGAAGTTGGTATATCATCCATTTTATTGAAATAGAACTATCACGTGAAATTCCATGGCTATGGTGTAATGACACGTTTATTTCAGGTAGTCAAAGAATGACGTATTAAGCACAAAGTTTGATGAACCTATCATGAAACCTGTTTGATGAGATATTGAGACACAAGGATTATATTACATAGTGAGAGTTCATATTTGGAAGTCATTTATAAAACTTTAAGTTATTTCTCTTGGGTTCCTTGACCCATTGCCAGATAGTACTATTGGAGTTTAGGAAATCCCACCTAATTACAATGATAATGAATCCAAAAGGGTCACACACTAATTGTTTCTGGTGGTCTCAGTTAAATTATATTTTAATTTAATTAATATAAATTATTCTCAAGATAGCGGAATAATTTTATTCAAGTTAAAATGATTGCATAAATTAAATAAATATTTATTCACTGAATTGTGGGTAAAATATATTTATTTATGTTATTGAACATTTGATAAATATTTATTTACTAGTTTGTAAATAAAATATTTATTTAAGAGAATAAATTATTTATTTAATTATTCTAGTGTTCAATAAATAGAAGTGGAGTTTGAGTAGACCAATGCGAGTTCGATAGTAAAATAATTATTTACAAGATGATAAATAATTATTTAACCAAATGGGACAAATTAAAATAATTCTGCTATTATTTTGTGATGCAAAATTTTATTTATAATTATGTTTTGTGCAAGTTGGCGCAACATAAATAATTACGCGGTATTATTATTAATATCATGGATTTTCTCTAAATTTATGAATTCATTTATTTATTGTTACACAATTAAATATTGTAACTAAATCCTCATGTCAAAAAGAGACACATACGTCTATTGTGCCATGTACCGAACTGCACACCCAGTGAATTGAGAATTGTTGATCTAAACAATTTCTCTCTGAAATAGTCTTCCTTCCCCTCTCAAGAACAAGATACGTTCTTCAAATCCAATGAACAAGAGATCAAGAACAACCGACACAAGACACTCGCTTCACCGTGCTAGAACCTGGAGAACAAGCAGTGTCGATCAGAGGCCATCAGAGCATGTGTGGATCACCACTAGAAGGATTTTATTTTGGATCCTTGTAAGTGCAATAAGATAATTCAGAAGGGTCATTCTAGATGATCAGCATCATTAATGAAGAAAATAAAGAAGATCTAGGTATTTTTTATGAAATTAATTAAATTAATTATAATAATGATGTGAAAAGATCCTCTATAAAAGTTTCAGGCCTATTCTTACTTTATCTAAATCTTTGATTATATTCCTTGGAGACTAGCATTCATTGAAGTATTGATCCTGGAATAATCATTGATCATGGTAAAAATCAAAGTTGGGTGTCAGCCCAACCACGCTTCTGCTGCTTCTAGAACCTACAAGTGGTATCAGAGGGGTTACATCATAGTTTATAGTTAATTAAATATTTCATTGATGATTTATGCATTTAATAATTTAGTTGTTTCAATTCAAGTTAATTGTTCTACAAATTCAAATATCGAGATCTATTATTCCTCTTTCGTTTATTGTTCACCTTACAGAAAAGATCTTTTCTTTTAATTTTTAACTAAAATAGAAGAGAGAATCTCATCTGGAGGTGACAAAGGTTCCTGGCCATCCAACACCAGAACACATGACATGTATTCGGCAGTGCATGACATGTATTCAAGGTTCAATACACCATGTCTAGTCTTCCAAACCAATCCATGTCATTAGAGTTTGTTTAAGTCTTAATGAATTCATGTGTTGACCTGGAACATGTTTCATGTAGTTTTCGGATTACACATCGCGGGGCCCACTAGACACAGTGGGTAGTCCCTTCGGGTTAGGGTTGGACCGTGTACCCTGAACACGGCTTGTCCGGATGGAGACCGTGTAATGAGGAACTACATAGCGTGCGGCCCACTAGACACATCGTGTACTCTGAAGATTTCTGAAGTACACTCCCACACCGTTTCCCCAGGTGTGTACTTTGGATGGACGGTGAACAATAGTACACAATGTGTAGTTGGAACTACACTCCGTGTACTCATAAAAATTATGAAGATTTATTAAAATTTAAAATTATTTTATACAAACCCTTGATACATGTACCATCATGAGGGCATAAAGCTGAGGCACAACAAACGATAGGTGTTTTATATACATGAGTTTAATTTAACATCCGCGCAATGTTCATTTCTACTAATTGGGTAGTTTTGAAAAGGAATTCACCAGGTTTCCTCCAAGGTACAAGTTACATAGAAAGATAATTTTAAATGAATTTATATGTTTAAAATTACGATCGATGAGAATCTGAAGGAAATTTAGAAAAGGGTTTAATATTAAAGGATTGATTAATTAAATATGATAATTAATTAATTCGAGTGTGATTTATCTTAAACAAGAATGATTAAATAATTGAATTCTAGTTTTATTTATACCTAAATATCCTTTCTTTTATGGATGGTAATGAATTAGACTAAGACCTTTGTATGTGGATGGTTTCCTTTAATTTATTTATTTAATTTAAATTTATTGGCCTACAATCCTTCTCCTTATTAATATGTAGGGCCTGCATGCCCAAGGTTTCTTTTATCTAAAACCCCTTTTTACCCCTAACCTGTATGTGAGTTAAAAAAAGGCATATGTAATGGATGTAACTCCCAATCGAGTGGAGGTAGTTCAAGTTGGAGCCAAGACGAAATCAATCCCAGGAGATACATAGGTGTACAGGTGGAAATATGTAAACATGAACCCAAAAGGTTCAAAGTGTTTCTCCCCTAGGCCAGGATTAGTTTATGAACTTCTAGATAAACTAAACATTAAAAAATCTCATGATCATGCCCTTTGTTTTATTTCATTTCTATCAGATGCATGTTTTATCATTATGGATGTGTTTTCATGATCACATAATTAATGAATTAAATAATAATGAAAGATAGAACTAAAATAAACAAGGCCTATGTGTAAATATTATCAAGATATCGTTAATCACCTAAGTTAGTTCCAATTGATATTAACAATAATGTGATAATTATAATGCCCTGACCCCAGAATCCTAGAGCTAGTGCATTATTTCAATAAATTGGCATGATTACAAGGAATCAAGTCCTGAAGGACCAATCAGTTTAGTCGCCTTGGAAAATAGATTACATTCATGAACTTCTCATTACGATTTTGAACATAAAATTCAACATAGATAATATTTTTAGAATGACCTTGTAATCCTAGATTAATCCTGCATATAAATCATATTACACTTCTAGGAATCCTGGGAAAATAAAACATAAGAAAGGGGTGAGATCAGATGATCAGTAAGGATAAACAATATAGCATAAGCTATCATAAATAATCATAAACATTTAAGTCAATGTATAAGACTAAAACATAATCCTTTTAAAATTAAAATTCAGCATAATATGGGAAAAAAATCAAACAATACCATTTATTTATTCACATGGATATTATACTAGTAGAATAATCACATGTAACGTCAATAACTAATCTCATAATTATGAAATAAATAATACCGAACATCTTAACCAAAAAGTCAATGCCTCATGCCAAGATCCTAAATATAAATTTTTGTCAACGAATTGTTCCAAGACACTAGTTTTTCTCATGAGACCTACCGATGCATCGAGGGTCTATAGAATGCCCCACCCGTCACTTACTAAGTCCAATTCATTCCTCATATGAAAATGGTGAGACATAATCTAAACATTCGTATTAAAACTAGTATATGAAATTTCAATACTTTAACCACACACCATGAATGGTACAAAAATAGCACATCCATAGTCAAGCATAACTCATTAAATACAATATAGATGATTATATTATAATAAATCAACCTAAATCAGGAATAACATATAATGAAGGATATTGACATAGATGAAAATAATCAGTAAAACTATTTAAGATAAATATCCCCTTTTTCTTGAAAACATTTAAAAGTGGAACTATTTATCAAAGAAGTCATTTAAAATAGATTTTTGAATCATAATGTCCCATGGCACATTGAAACTTTTGAGAGGAATTTTAATTCAAAAACATTCATGTCTATATAAATAAATCCTTAAATACATTTTTAAAACATGGACATTAATGAGAATTATTTAAAAGAATAAATCTTTAAAATGATATTTTAGTTAAAGAGTTATTGACCAAATGAGAGATGCTTGAATACAAATAACTGAGTAATAACATTTATCAGAACATTATAATATCATAACAATAAAGGTATTCATTATATAATATGTCAAAGGACAATATATACACCATATAAAATTGAATTGGCGCATAACAAAAAATAAGTCTCAATAGAATGTAAATTGAGACGAAATCCATTATAAATACCGTATCCTTATATTAAGGATAAATTAATGAAATAGTTATGTGTGAAAAATATAAATAAACTCAATATGATTTGATATTCAGTGTAAATCAATCAGAGGACATTCACACATATTATTGTAAAAACAAAACCAATGACTTGGATGTTTAACTCAATGAATGAAAATTGAGTTACGATTACCCCTATTAGGTTCATATTAATGACTTGATAATTTTATTAATGGAGTTATTATGTGTATCAAAAGTATATCCACACAAAGGGAAGTGTCAATTAGTAAATAAATAGTGATTCCACACATAATCTTGGAGAAAAATAATCAATGAAGTATGCGTAAAACCCAATGAGTGGAAATTGAAATGTGAACTTCCCTTAACAATTTTGTAACTTACAAAACATACACCCCATAAAAGAAGGATCATAAAAGAAGATGTAAATACCAATTAATTAAATTATATTACACAAAGAAGAGAATCATGGGTATTACATACACCATACAAAAGGAAATGGTGGAAAATATAGCATGAATCACACAGGAATGAAAAGTGAGATGAAAACCCCTTACCTTATACTTTCCTATTGTCGAGGGTATGTCTAACCTCTCGTATAATAGTAAAATAATTTTTATTAAATTATAAAAGAACCACATACATAAATATGATATCATATATGATCCTCTAATATTTATTTGTTAATAATATTTCAGTAGTATCATTGTTTGGGGTGTTAACTGATTCGTTTTCCTTTATATGTTTTGTTATGTAAGTAATGTTTGTTATAAATATGATGTATTTTATTCATGTACATAATTATATTAAGTTATTAAACATTATTTTTAATCATAAAGTGAAAATTATTCTTGAATGGTTACGATGAGGAATGAAATCTCATCGTGCCATAGAGACGGTAGGTCGTACGTACGCACGAGAGACAATATCATTCTATTGATGGTGAAATCATATGTAATTGGATGGCATATTATATATAAATAATAATTAATATTTTATATTTATTATTTTCATAAATTATACTCATTATTATACCCATTCATATAATGTAGTGTTGAATAACAAACTACACTATAGTGTGGAGACAGTAAGCCCTACGTACGCACACATAGTGACCTTATCATTCATAGGATGGATAGAATAATGAATATGGTTGTATCATATTTATAATAAAATCATAGTATGTATAAGGTACTATAGTTATTATTTTAGTATGGAAACAACAATGAAATATGATGTAGAAGAAGAAAAGAACTTTTAAAGAGGTGATGAAATAATTACCTCTTCTTCTGGTGCTTCCTTTTGATTTGAACAAAAGGGATCCTTTGGTTGGATTAAAGATTAATGTAAGGAATATAAGATTAATTGAGGGTATTTTTTAGGATATATGAGCAAGGGTTAGCAGAGACAAATTGTCACGACCCGTCCTCGGGGCCCGTGCCGTGACTACCCCAAGCCCGCCTTCCATAGGCCAGGGGCTGGCGACTAGCACCAAGGCGTAAATCCCAGTAAAAAGGGAAGGCATTGCCTTTGTAAAGTAAACAATCACACAGAGTACACGCAGAAGAAGTAAACACTAAGTAAAAACTGAGTACAACAGTAAGTGCAGAAAGTAAAAAGGGGCCGGAAATACAAGCCCAACTGTAAAGTACAACTCAAAGGGAAAACAACAACTGAAAAGTAAAGCTGCTACGCCGAGCTGTCCACTGGAAATCCCACCTGAAGGGTGGGTACAGATAGCTCCTCTGCTCCTCGGGTCCCGCCGTCCACTCCGAGTATGTCCGCCCAGTGGTCCACCTTCGGGTACCGCCTCGTCATCACGTCCACCTATGGGTACCGTCTCGTCGTGAGGTCCCCCTCCAGGTACCATCTCGTCGTATAGTCCACCTCCAGGTACCGTCCAGTCCTCGAACACTCGGCCTCTGTCAGCACTGCCCGTCGTCTGCAACCAACACAACGAGGTGCGGGCATAGCCCGTGCAGGGGTGAGTATAACGATACTCAGTAGGGACCCCGAGACCTTCAAGGTCTCACTAAACCAATAAGGATAACCACAAAGAAGATCTCAACAGATAACCTCTACTTAGGTATATGCCCATACATATACCTAAGTTATCAAGTAACCCATCTCAATCATGAGGAAACACAAGGATTGTGAAATCAATGGATAACCACTACCCGGGTATATGCCCATACATATACCTAAGTTAGCAAGTGACCCATCTCAATCATGAGGTAAACACAAGGTCAAAAGTCTCAGCTCAACCAGGATTTTCATTATCGAAACCATAACTGCTGAAGAGCTCCATCTCTAGAGTGTACAGTGGTCCTGTCACGACTCCGAGGTACTGCTCACTAACCTAAGACTGCTGAAGAACTCCACCCATCGAGTACTGTGGGCCAGCTTCTACAACCAAGCGCTCCAATGTGCCGCTACAACCAAGCGCACCTCTGTCGTGGGTCTGCCGCTACAACCAAACGCTCCCATGTGCCGCTACAACCAAGCGCACCTCTGTCGTGGGTCTGCCGCTACAACCAAGCGCTCCCATGTGCCGCTACAACCAAGCTCACCTCTGTCGTGGGTCTGCCGCTACAACCAACCGCTCCCATGTGCCGCTACAACCACACGCACCTCTGTAACACACCGATTCGTTCGATCAGCAGTCGTCGGGTCTCAGCCAGCTACACGGTCTCCGTACTCCGCACACTCGTCGCTGGGAGGGTCCGCTCCACGAGCTACAGGTCGATACTCCAAGTATCTCAAAGTCCCACGAAGAAGTATCTCAAAGGACCGCCACGTCATAGGGGTCTCAACGCAACAGACGGCGCGTCAATCGGACGCCCGGTCTGTGAGTTATTAGCCTTTTCGTCCCAGGGGCCCGGTTGGTTTCGTGAGCGAACCAAACCCGGCCGTATCTCAACTGTACCTCGAATGCTCATAGGGTAAACTCATAGGTACCGTTTCTCAGCGCGATCACCAACGCCGCTGACGGTTCGTCAAACGGACGTTCTGTCAGAAAGATATCAGCTTTTCCGTTCCAGGGGCTCGGTTGGATTTCGGTGCGATCCAACTCGGCCACTATCCATCTGCATCCAAAACTCGTGCAGAGGATGCCAAAAGTTCCGTATCGTCAATAGGAACGCAACGCAACAGACGGCGCGTCAATCGGACGCCTGGTCTGGATGTTATTGGCTTTTCCGTCTCACACCCACCCTGGGAAACTTCCCAGGAGGTCACCCATCCTGATCACTACTCTAGGCCAAGCACACTTAACTATAGAGTTTTAACCACGTAGCCTCCCGAAAAGGAAGATGTACCTTGAGTATAGTATACCGAAACGACCGTCTCGATCCAAGGATCGCGTTGCCGCTGACGGCGAGTCGTTTGCAGGCTCGTAGCCCAAGATACGGGCATTTGACCAAAAGTGGTCCGAAACTAGGGGTCTGGGCCCGGGCCGACCTGGCCCGACCCCCCCTGGTCCGACCCGAACCGGGTCAGCCCGAAGCGGGTCGACCCGACCCGGTCCGGCTGGACCCGGCCCGGCCGGCGGCGCGACCCGGCCGGCGGTGCGGCCAGCGCGTCGTTCGGGTGCCGCGCGCGGGGGGCAAAGCCCCCCCCCCCTTTTGTGAAACCGCGACCCCTTAATTGGGGCCGCTTGAAGACCCGGCCATGGGAATTAATTCCCCCGGTCTCCACTGCCCGACCGGCCCGCACTGGCCGGCCGGTTTCGCCACCAAGGACCGGCGACGGCCGGTCCTTCCTTCGCCGACGCCGGCGGCCCGGTGCCGGCCGCCGGTCATCTTGCTCCGCCGCGGCCCGGAACCGGCCGCTGCCTATGCCGTTCAGCGCGATGCGACGACATCGCTTCCCTCCGCCGCGGCCCCGCTCCGGCCGTGGCGCCTTTGACTTTCTTCGACGCGACGCGATGACATCGCGTTCTTGGATTTCTTTCCACGGCGCGGCGCGACGGCGCCGCACGTATCTTCTGCAATAAATCTTGTGGTGCGACGGCACCACGTTTTCTCGTATCATCCTCAAGATACCATCACGAAAAACAAAGGAGGAGGGTCGGCCGTGTTTGTGCGGTCCGACCCCCTCGCATTATTCAATAACAAAAAGGGTTTTAATCCACGATTATCACCAAGTTTGTATTCACGAACAATTAAATAAATAAACCCCTACCTCGATTCAGATACGGTGCACGTCAACAACCCGCGGAAGACGAGCGTCGCGGAGGTCGGGCGTCGCGGGGAAAGAACGTCGACTCCGTTGTCGTCGAGGTGCATTCGAAGGGGAAACGTCGTTGGAAGAAGACGTCGCGTTCTTCGGTGGAGATGTTCTTCGTTGGAGGTTTTCTTCGCGTTCTTCGTCGATGTTGAAGAAGAAGAAGACTTAGCCTTTTCTCTCCCAAGTCTCCACCACAAGAACAACTAACCCCAAAATAAAATAATCCTCCCACTTATTTTATTAACCCAATATAGGTTTTGAATTTCAAGAGTTTGAAAATTCAAAACCCATATTTAACTCACTTAAGTTATTAACATAAGATGTTATAAAATTAAGGAGGTGTTAAGTTATCAAAACTTAAATGGGGGGTTTAGAGGGGTTAGGAAAGTTAAGGAATTTGAAGAGGTGGGGAGGGGTTTGTGTGGGCCCCACCCTTTCAAATATCCACACATGGGAAGTTGGATGGATGTGGGCCCACCACCAACTTCCCATGGGAGAAGTTAACAACTTAACATGAAATAAAATTGATTTAACAATTTTATTCACTTTTTTATTAAAACCCCAAAAAAATTAACTTCTTCTCCCGCACAAACGCAACTACGGTAAAAGTTCCCTTAAGCGATTACCGGCGTTGCGAGTTCATCGGTGCAATCGGATTTCAATTCCGAGCACCGGTTCAAAAGATAGAAATTCCCGCTCGCTCGTTCACTGAACGTACCCGAGCCAAACTTCGGAAATTAATTCCGGGCACACCGGGCCTCAGAATCAGGCGCCGTCAGAAACTGCGTTCTTGTAAAATTCCAAAGAAAATTAAGAAAAAATTTCCCTTGAAATTTCCGGGTCTTTACATTACTCCCACCTCAGGGCTTTACGTCCCCATAAAGCTTCAATACAAACTAGGGTCACAAAAGCGGTACAGAGCACGCATCTGAGCCTTCCGCTCCCATGTGATTACCTGGAGGTTCCGTACTGCCAAAGAAAGTGCACCCGAGGAATCGATCGTCCTCGTAGGATCTGCTCTTGTCGATCCTCGATCCCCACAGGAACCTCCGTGAAAGACACCCCATCACCATCGTCCAGCTCCTCATGGTCGATGATATGCGCATGTTCGAGCACGTATCTTCTCAGTTGAGATACGTGGAAGTCATCATGCACCTGGTGCAACTGCGGTGAATGGGTCAAGTGGTAAACCACCCCGCCTACCCAGATGGGGACCTAAGAAGGTCCGCTGAACCCTGGAGATAACTTGCCGCCTTGGCCACATCTCCGTAAACCTTGTCGAGGTGAGACCCGTATAAGAACGTGGTCGCCATCCTCAAACTCCAGATGTTTCCAATTCCTGTTAGAACTGGAACTAAAACGACTGCTGCCACGAGGGTAAGGTTGGCCGATTCAAGAATGATTGGTCGCACCCTCCCGTGAAAAAGTTTATCCCGTGCTGCCTGGGGTTTCCTTTTCACCGACCAAGGAAAACCCATCCCGACGTTTGCCTAAAACCGTCAATTTGAGTATAAACAGTTATTTCCCATTCCATACTCAAACTAACGTCGTAAGGCCTCGACGCTGTCACCAAGAGATTCCAACCGAAACTCTCGCCTCGAGGGTCTGACCACACCGTCGGCGTAAGTGTGATTATCAAGTCTCCTCCCAAGGTATCTCCAGACGTGAGGGTCAAGTCCACGGCTTACCAGAAACTCTAGGTCTGGAACAAGATTTGTGAAAGCAAGAAATGATTCACATCGATGTCCGTTACTACAACATCTAGTAGTGGACACAGACTGTCCCTTGAATCATTTCTAGAGCCATTGGGTCACACTCCTTGACCGCATGCAGGCGCACTCTTCATCCGCCCTCCAGCTCCCTGAGCCTGGCAGGAATAACTAAGGAGGATGGTTGTACCATGTTAGGATGTACACCACCTCATGCTGCTCTCCTAGATCTGCCTCCACGTCTACTGCTTCGTAGACTCATCTCTCCTTTAAGATTCCTCTTCTTAACACGCCCGAGTCTCTATGACTGGCACCGGTTTCCTGTTTCTTACTGCACTGAGCAGTCTTTATCCTCTCTTGGATGTCCTGGACCTCCTTTAGTCTCACAAGAGCTGCTATGATTTCTTCTTTGCCGATAAGAGAAACCCGGTCTCATCCCCTGGATGAACCACATTCATTGCCTAATACAGTCAATCCTGACATGAATGATGCATTCATGCCATGGATGACGTCGTAAGGCCTCGACGTATCTACTAAGAGATCTAAATGTCACTCTCTCCTCCAAGGGTCGAGTCACACTTTCGGCATCAGTGTGAGGTCACTGGGTCCCCTCCAGTAGAAATCTCGAAAGTGAGGGTTAAGTCAACAGTTTAACCGGGACCACTCAGTATCAACAAAACAAAAGGACAGGAAAGCAACAAAGATAAGTGTCTTTTTATTATTGCAGCTCATAGTACCAAGACACGAATACAAAGCAACATGGAACTAGAAGTACAAAGGACGTATCCACTAGTTCCTCTCCTGCCCACCTACTCTCAAAGCTCTAATGCCTTGTCCACGGCTCGACTGTTACTCAAGCACTCACCGCTGCTTCTGTCTCGGTGGCTCCTCCAACACCCGCTGATCAATCGTACGAGGAGTCGGACAGTCACGTGCCAGGTGACACTTTCCACCGCAGGAGTAACATTGTCCGTTTCTGGCATGCCTGGCTCTGACCCCACCTCGGGTGCCCCGCACCACCGGTCCTAAAACCCGAGATCGTCCAACTGCTAGTCCGGTCCTCCTGGACCTCTGCATCATCTTTCTACTGCCCACAGATGACTCGGATACTGATCGAAAAGCACGCGGTAAAGGCAGAATCTCATGTACACGCTCGGGGTGTAGAGATACTAGCACAAACTCCACCCTGAAGAAGGTCTTGAAGTCTTCCCATGCAAAGTTCATCTCATCGCAAAACTGGAACAAGTGGCTCCACCACCTGCCTGCTGCTTCCTGAAGGAGGCTGGTAGCAAAGATCACCATGAAGTCTGCCGGCATCCCCATTAGCCTGAAGACTCTCACCACAGCCTCCAGCCAAACCTCAGCCGCCTGCGGGTCCGTCTCTCCCCGGAACCTGGGTGGCCTCTGGCGCTGGAACTCGTGCAGCGCGCTCAAGCGTCGTGCATCGCCTACTGCTGGGGCTGGTGGCATCGGTGGCCCAACGGGTAGCAGTACCACTGGTGCCTCCGCTGGTGCCTCAACTGGGATAGGGCCCTGTACTGACGCCTCGTCGCTCGGCGGGCTGTCAGTACGTACCACTCTCGGGGCTCTAGCTGGTCGTCCGTGAAAAGGCATTCTGAAAGAAACATCGTGACACGGTCAAACGTTTATACCTAGTGAGCTGACCTGGTTTGATCTGTTTTAAGGGAAAACCTTTGAAAACACACACACAATTAGTGTTTTCGTGCACAAAGTCAGAAATCAGTTGTCAGGGTCCTGGTGTATGGATACGTCGGCCGCCGACACCAACACTGGACTCCCTGAACTGAAAACCACACTCGGTACTCTCAACACTATTGCTTCACAGAAAGAAACATCAGAGTTATAAGTTCTGCGGTAGAACCGAACTCCTTTGATACCAATTTGTCACGACCCGTCCTCGGGGCCCGTGTCGTGACTACCCCAAGCCCGCCTTCCATAGGCCAGGGGCTGGCGACTAGCACCAAGGCGTAAATCCCGGTAAAAAGGGAAGGAATTGCCTTTGTAAAGTAAACAATCACACAGAGTACAAGCAGAAGAAGTAAACACTAAGTAAAAACTGAGTACAACAGTAAGTGCGGAAAGTAAAAAGGGGCCGGAAATACAAGCCCAACTGTAAAGTACAACTCAAAGGGAAAACAGCAACTAAAAAGTAAAGCTGCTACGCCGAGCTGTCCACTGGAAATCCCACCTGAAGGGTGGGTACAGATAGCTCCTCTGCTCCTCGGGTCCCGCCGTCCGCTCCGAGTATGTCCGCCCAGTGGTCCACCTTCGGGTACTGCCTCGTCATCACGTCCACCTCTGGGTACCGTCTCGTCGTGAGGTCCTCCTCCAGGTACCATCTCGTCGTATAGTCCACCTCCAGGTATCGTCCAGTCCTCGAACACTCGGCCTCTGTCAGCACTGCCCGTCGTCTGCAACCAACACAACGAGGTGCGGGCATAGCCCGTGCAGGGGTGAGTATAACGATACTCAGTAGGGACCCCGAGACCTTCAAGGTCTCACTAAACCAATAAGGATAACCACAAAGAAGATATCAACAGATAACCTCTACTTAGGTATATGCCCATACATATACCTAAGTTATCAAGTAACCCATCTCAATCATGAGGAAACACAAGGATTGTGAAATCAATGGATAACCACTACCCGGGTATATGCCCATACATATACCTAAGTTAGCAAGTGACCCATCTCAATCATGAGGTAAACACAAGGTAAAAAGTCTCAGCTCAACCAGGATTTTCATTATCGAAACCGTAACTGCTGAAGAGCTCCGTCTCTGGAGTGTACAATGGTCCTGTCACGACTCCGAGGTACTGCTCACTAACCTATGACTGCTGAAGAACTCCACCCATCGAGTACTGTGGGCCAGCTGCTACAACCAAGCGCTCCAATGTGCCGCTACAACCAAGCGCACCTCTGTCGTGGGTCTGCCGCTACAACCAAGCGCTCCCATGTGCCGCTACAACCAAGCGTACCTCTTTCGTGGGTCTGCCGCTACAACCAAGCGCTCCCATGTGCCGCTACAACCAAGCGCACCTCTGTAACACACCGAGTCGTTCGATCAGCAGTCGTCGGGTCTCAGCCAGCTACACGGTCTCCGTACTCCGCACGCTCGTCGCTGGGAGGGTCCGCTCCATGAGCTAAAGGTCGATACTCCAAGTATCTCAAAGTCCCACGAAGAAATATCTCAAAGGACCGCCACGTCATAGGGGTCTCAACGCAACAGACGGCGCGTCAATCGGACGCCCGGTCTGTGAGTTATTAGCCTTTTCGTTCCAGGGGCCCGGTTGGTTTCGTGAGCGAACCAAACCCGACCGTATCTCAACTGTACCCCGAACTCTCATAGGGTAAACTCATAGGGACCGTTTCTCAGCGCGATTACCAACGCCGCTGACGGTTCGTCAAACAGACGTTCTGTCAGAAAGATATCAGCTTTTCCGTTCCAGGGGCCCGGTTGGATTTCGGTGCGATCCAACTCGGCCACTATCCATCTGCATCCAAAACTCGGGCAGAAGATGCCAAAAGTTCCGTATCGTCAATAGGAACGCAACGCAATAGACGGCGCGTCAATCAGACGCCTGGTCTGGAAGTTATTGGCTTTTCCGTCTCACACCCACCCTGGGAAACTTCCCAGGAGGTCACCCATCCTGATCACTACTCTAGGCCAAGCACACTTAACTATAGAGTTTTAACCACGTAGCCTCCCGAAAAGGAAGATGTACCTTGAGTATAGTATACCGAAACGACCGTCTCGATCCAAGGATCGCGTTGCCGCTGACGGCGAGTCGTTTGGAGGCATGTAGCCCAAGATACGGGCATTTGACCAAAAGTGGTCCGAAACTGGGGGTCTGGGCCCGGGCCGACCCGGCCCGACCCCCCCTGGTCCGACCCGAACCGGGTCGGCCCGAACCGGGTCGACCCGACCCAGTCCGGCTGGACCCGGCCCGGCCGGCGGCGCGACCCGGCCGGCGATGCGGCCAGCGCGTTGTTCGGGTGCCGCGCGCGGGGGGCAAAGCCCCCCCCCCCTTTGTGAAACCGCGGCCCCTTAATTGGGGCCGCTTGAAGACCCGGCCATGGGAATTAATTCCCCCGGTCTCCACTGCCCGACCGGCCCGCACTGGCCGGCCGGTTTCGCCACCAAGGACCGGCGACGGCCGGTCCTTCCTTCGCCGACGCCGGCGGCCCGGTGCCGGCCGCCGGTCATCTTGCTCCGCCGCGGCCTGGAACCGGCCGCTGCCTATGCCGTTCGGCGCGATGCGACGACATCGCTTCCCTCCGCCGCGGCCCCGCTCCGGCCGCGGCGCCTTTGACTTTCTTCGACGCGACGCGACGGCATCGCGTTCTTGGATTTCTTTCCACGGCGCGGCGCGACGGCGCCGCGCGTATCTTCCGCAATAAATCTTGTGGTGCGACGACACCACGTTTTCTCGTATCATCCTCAAGATACCATCACGAAAAACAAAGGAGGAGGGTCGGCCGTGTTTGTGCGGTCCGACCCCCTCGCGTTATTCAATAACAAAAAGGGTTTTAATCCACGATTATCACCAAGTTTGTATTCACGAACAATTAAATAAATAAACCCCTACCTCGATTCAGATACGGTGCACGTCAACAACCCGCGGAAGACGAGCGTCGCGGAGGTCGGGCGTCGCGGGGAAAGAACGTCGACTCCGTTGTCGTCGAGGTGCGTTCGAAGGGGAAACGTCGTTGGAAGAAGACGTCGCGTTCTTCGGTGGAGATGTTCTTCGTTGGAGGTGTTCTTCGCGTTCTTCGTCGATGTTGAAGAAGAAGAAGACTTAGCCTTTTCTCTCCCAAGTCTCCACCACAAGAACAACTAACCCCAAAATAAAATAATCCTCCCACTTATTTTATTAACCCAATATAGGTTTTGAATTTCAAGAGTTTGAAAATTCAAAACCCATATTTAACTCACTTAAGTTATTAACATAAGATGTTATAAAATTAAGGAGGTGTTAAGTTATCAAAACTTAAATGGGGGGTTTAGAGGGGTTAGGAAAGTTAAGGAATTTGAAGAGGTGGGGAGGGGTTTGTGTGGGCCCCACCCTTTCAAATATCCACACATGGAAAGTTGGATGGATGTGGGCCCACCACCAACTTCCCATGGGAGAAGTTAACAACTTAACATGAAATAAAATTGATTTAACAATTTTATTCACTTTTTTATTAAAACCCCCAAAAAATTAACTTCTTCTCCCGCACAAACGCAACTACGGTAAAGGTTCCCTTAAGCGATTACCGGCGTTGCAGGTTCATCGGTGCAATCAGATTTCAATTCCGAGCACCGGTTCAAAAGATAGAAATTCCCGCTCGCTCGTTCACTGAATGTACCCGAGCCAAACTTCGGAAATTAATTCCGGGCACACCGGGCCTCAGAATCAGGCGCCGTCAGAAACTGCATTCTTGTAAAATTCCAAATAAAATTAAGAAAAAATTTCCCTTGAAATTTCTGGGTCTTTACACAAATGGGCTTGGAGGTGTGAATTTAAGAGAAGGGGAAATACCCATTTATAATAGAGGTGAGGGGCACTTTAGGAAAATATTGAAATATTAATTTATTATAAATTTATTTTCTATTTATAATAGCTCCAAATGAATTTATTTCTAGGATAATTTGGTGATGGGTATAACTCATCTCAACCAATAGGTTTTAGACAAGTTTAGGTCACCATATTAACCTTATATTTTAGATTTAACTCTTAGTTAAATAATTTATCTTTTACCATGTCTTCTTGTATTTTTACACTACATGGTTAATATAGTTGCTATAAGATTCTAATAGAACCTTAAGTGGATCATTAATGACATATATAACATTATCTAACTCATTTTTCCAAACTATAGATTTTTAGGATTTTTATATTTTTTAATAAAATAGTATTTGTATTAAAAACTCATTTATGTCAATTTTGACACTATTTAGTATTTTTTGGAAAGTCATAAAAACTTTATTATATAGAAAAAAATACATTTAATCAATACTAACATGTCATATCCACCTATAAAATTTTTGTATGTCATAAAAAGTTTCAATTTACCTTTATTTTTATATTTATAATATCATTTATTTGATTCCTTCATTAATAAATAAAATACTACCTCATTATTGTGTCATAAATAAATATACTTATTTAATTTATAAAAATTATAAATAAAATACCATGTTGTAGAAAATATTTTTATATTTATAATGAATTTTTATAGTCTAATTTATCTTATGTATAACCCTTTATTAAAAATGGTTTAGTTATAAAAATTTCAATTTAACAGTTTTAACTCTTCATTAAATTAAATATAATAAATGTTATAATAAAGCCCAAATGAATCAAAAAGGATCTTATTTTTATCATAAGGTTGGTTTTGGTAGAAAAAAACTTATCCAATAGAATTAGGACATGTGTTGGGGTAATTTGAAATTATTATAATATTATTTTTACCTTTAATTACCCTATTTACCTTTAACCATGGTAAATAAAATTCAAAAGTTATTATTCACCAAAAATTATTTGCATCCTATTGAACCAAATTTTACTTACTAATAAAAACTATGTATGTCGGATTTTTTAAATTAAATTCACAGAAGTAGTAAAATTACATTTTATGCAAATTTGCTAATGTACTTAGAAGTTGGGTAAAAGACGTTAAAAAGTTCAATAAAATTGTATATATCTAATCTTATTATAAAATGACTCAAATTAATTACATTGGACTAATATATGTATTATGTATCTATTTTTACTTTAAAATAAATTGTAATTAAAAATAATTATTTAAATGAAAAGGTCATTTTTTAAGTACTATGCAGTATTTTTCACTATTCATAAAAAATTGAATGTGTTCTGAAAAATACCAAAACTTTACCCTAAGATAAATTTGATATTCTAAACCCAAAAATGATGTTTATTTTACCAAATTCAATTTTTAGTATTTTATATTATTAATTTTTTTATTTTTCGCAAAGGACATAAAAAGTAGTTTTAAAAAAATAGTTTTTCTAAATATATAACTATTTTAACAAAACAAATAAATTTCATTATAAATATGTTTTATTTATGTTAAAAAATTATAAATAACATTTAAAATTTATTTTTTACTATTTATATTACAATATTTAATTGAAAAATATATATATTATTTAAATAATTATAATACTAATGTGTTGTCTCGCAAAAACTCAATTTTGCGTATAACAGAAGACAAGTCAGTGTGGCATGTAGTATAAGATATTGAATTACTTTAAAGAAATAACTTACTATGAAATATTGGGGTGTTACATTCTTCTAACCTTTTGGAAATTTCATCTTTGCAATTTTAAATTTGGGCTTGGAAACTTCATTGAAAGTCCCACATAAAAAAACTAGTCAATAAAAATATCACTTTAAAAGAAAGAAAGAGAAGTAAAAAATGTCACCCGAGATAACCCATACTAGGGTTCCATGTAGAAAAACATGGATATGAAAGAGAAATCAAACCATCAAGTTATGATGGAGATTGATAGAAAACATGATTCGAAGAAAGTTAACTACCAGAAAACCATAAACTTGTGATGGTTTAAATTGTGTTTAATTACCTAGTAGGAAGAGTAAACAGAAATTTTTTTGGATTTAAGTTAGTTTTCATAATGTTGAGGAATTTATTTATGATATTTACTAATAACATAAATATATATATAATTACTTTTCAAGTATAGTTTCATCCTTTAATAAATTTCTACCACAAACTCATCTTTTGTTCAAACGAGAAGTATTCAAGATGATTTAGTCACACCTGAAGTGATAGAATCAACTTATAAAGAATCACATAATCCAAAAAAAAAATGAACTATATTTTTCCCTTTTCTTTAGAAATTAACCAAAACTAAAATGGTTAGTACAAGATCAGATGATCCCCAAAAATGAGAATCCTTTATAAAAATAAATACCACTCTTAATATCCAAAATTAAACAAATAATACCCAAAGTTCAAAAAAGACCATTCAACAAATAATTGTCGTTAAAACTCTTAAAAAATAATCCAAACTATTTTTGAAACCCAAAATTTCAAAAGGAATTTATCACATGGTCTTCCACGATAAATCTTAACACTTATCTCTAAGTAACATTGACTACTCTTAAAGTCACATACTTAAAAGTAATTAACCTAATCACATTTTCTCTATGATAGGTTAATCATTTCCATAAATAAACCAAATTTCTATAAGTCCACAATAAAAACATAGATTATTCTAAAATAAAAAAACCACCATTACTCCTCAAATTAAATCCCATAGTATTCTATTTTCTATAGGCATATAGTGTTCCCAAAAGAGAGAACCTCTTCCAAAATAACATTTATCACTTAATCACCAAATAATTTTCCTATACTAAGGATATCTGAAACACACGGCCGATTGTCGCCTATCGACCGGTCAAGGTTCCGGTGCTCTGCTAATGTGTATAGCAGCACTCGGGTCGAATCCTCGGCGATGATACTTTGTAGTAGTCGTTTGTTTTTAGTTGATTGTATTTTGATTGGGGGGGTTTGTTTGCAGAGCTTAATTGAAATGTTTAATGAATTATGTTTAATTTAACAAGTTGATAAATATTGGGGTGAGTTCATCATTAGGTTAGTTAAGCTTGTGATATCCTTGAGCTTTGCTTTATATTGCATTTAAATTAACACCCATGACACAAGATGATGTTGATTAGAATTTTTAAGTGTTAAGGCTTTAAACCAAGACTTAACTTAACTTAAGGTTATAATCTCAATCAGATCTTATTTATGGTTGTGTATTTATGGTTCCAATAATCCATGGAAACCACATGTTAAACAAAACAAGTCATTAATCCATGACATGTTAAGTCCAACATACACAATGTTAATTCAAAGAATATTCATCGAGCAGAAGCTCTCAATCACTTAACATACCTAAATTATAACTCACCCCAATGAGAGATTTACTCAGCCATTATGATTTTTATTAATATGGTAATATATGTTTATGGTGATGAATTATAAAGATAAGAAAAAGAAAGGGACAAGATAAGAGTAGTGTGCCGAACACACACACGAAATATTTTGAGAATCAAAAAAAAAAAAAGAATTTCGATTGAATGAGGAAGCAAGATAAGGTACTGTAATTTAAAATGATTCAAACTATTTTAAGACCATAAATATTATACTACAGAAGGTGGAGGAGAATAAGAGATATTGAAGAAGAAACTTTCATTAAAACAGAATTACAAAATAAAGGACTTACAAAATTACAAAAATGAAGAACACAAAAGTAAGTGAAAAGAAAGAGAGGAGGAAAGGTCCCTCAAGTGTAAACATGAGTATGGCAGGTTCTCCCAAGCCTTTGGCAAAGCTTTGGTCGTTCCAATATGATCTCCTCTCTTCTGAAATTCCAACCCCTCTCAAGGAGAGAAGGAGAGAGTATTTATAGCCCAAGGAGTGGACTGTTTGCTTTCCCAATCTGTCCCTCCAATTGCATCGCCAATTGAGCTATTCAGACAGCCGAATCTTCAAATAGCTCCTTCTTCAAAGTTGTAGACCATAATGTTGGCCGACTAATACCAAAATTTTGAGTCATTTGGAATTAAGGATAAAAAGTTATGGCCGGTTTCATAAAAACACTTAAACTGTCCATTTCAATCCAGTCTTTTTGAAGTCCATAATGTGAAAGGGTTTTTGAATATGAATATGCCTTCAAATCCGAATTGTTTCTTCAACAAAGTCGGCCACCTATATCTCCTATTTCACACTGCAAAATATCAGCTCTCTTGGATGATTACATCAGGAGATATGTCATGCATACTATACTGATTTTCATTCTCGGCCAGAATGGTGGGCTGGATTCAAAGATTTATTTGGGACCCTTGTACTTGTATTTGGGCCATGAAATTTTTATCCAAGATGTCATGTAGTGTCCCCCGAATTATGGTGGAGAGTTAAGGTTTTTGAACTTCTGGATTGAGCCCAGTAAATCAATCTTCATGAATAGTCCAGTTTCTTCACAGATTCTTTGGTCTTGTTTGTGAGGACCATATGACCCTTCAAATGGAAGAATTGGATCATGGTGCCTTCTAATGAAATGTTGTATATTGAAAGGAGAATCCTACAAAACAAGAAACACATAATTTGGATCAGTATAGTGATAGTTATAAGTAAAACATTAAACTGACTCAATTTGACTACTTCTAAAAATGCTCAAATATTATACTTAATATTAAAAAATTAATATTTCACACAAATTATGCACATTTCATATAAAATAAGTAAAGGGGGAATATAATAAGTCATGAAAATATTAATAACATAAACTCCCCCACACTTAGATTTGCGCGTGTCCTCATGTGCAACAAATATAAAAACATGACAAAATCATTTTCACTCACCAACAAATATTAAAATTTTGTTTTCTCCAATCAGGGGAGGTTTAGACTATTTCACTCATCCATATTGAATTCAATCACAAGTTTGGTTCACAATAATGCATCAGAAACAATTCATTTTTTCATGTTCAAGGTTTGAATTAGAAAATGTAGGCACTCAAAACTTACTCCTCTCAAGATGATAAAAATGTATTTTAGGAAGTTCACTCATTCACCAACAAAAAGTGAAAATCAAGAGTTTGTAAGAGCTATCAGCTTCCATTCCCAAATCTAATGTGTACAAGAATCAAGAGGTCTTTTAAGGGGTTTTTCAGTGGCTATGGGACGGTAGGTATATAATGTCCAAAGGAAAAGAGGGGTTAAAAACACCAATATGGAAAAATCAATGCACATTTTTTTTGAAATTTGATTTGAAAGGAAATAGAAACACATATTTACAAGGGCAAGAATGTGTGATGAATGAAAAGTGAGGGAGATAGAAAATGGAATAGGGTGAGATGATGGAATATGTACAACATGGAAGACTTCCAATAATGACACAATACAAGATGATTCAAGTGTTCTTTTTTTTTCTCTTTTTGCTCTTTTTTTTCGAAAGTTGTGCTTGAAACAAGTCTCACAGTCATCTCCCAACCCATGCTTGATCTCCACATGGAAATAATTTATAACACGAACAAAGGTTGATGATGAATGATTTTTGACCCACCCAATACACAACCCATTCCTTTTTTTTATTTTTTTCATTTTTTTTATATAATTTTTTTTTCATTTTTTTGGACACTTTTCAATGACTTTTGTACAAATGACAATTACACATATACACCCCAAAGCTCACAGAATTACAACCTCTCCCCCACACTTGAATGGAAGCTTGCCCTCAAGCATATGATGACACATTGGAAATCAATGAAAGTACGCCCAAAAATGAAGTCTATTCCCCCCACACTTAAATTTCAATAAATTGTACAATGAAAATCCATGAAGATGTTGGGTGGGACAAGGTATTAGGCTTGTAATGTGGCTATCAAAAGAAAGGGTTTCATAGGCTCAAAGGGGATTTCAAAAGTAGGATCAATGTAAGGGTAACGTGAGGCTATTTGGCTATTCTGATTCTCATGTGGCTTAGAAAATGCCTCTATCATATTAATGCACACAAAAGATAGAAATTCAGCTCGAAGGTCCACAAAATCAAGACTCACAATCAGTGGTGAAGACACACAATGAAAAAGATGGCCATAGATGACCTTGGCATGAAGGCTAATGTTATTCCTCACGGTAGGGGAGAATCATTTTCCACCAAAAATTGTTCATTCAAAATTTTTGTTATTGACACAAAATTGTTTACCCAAGTTTGAGATAAAAATTCAATATATTTGAGTTTAAAACAAGCCTTTTGACTCCCCAAAATGGTTGGACAAAATTTCAATATTGGATGATGAGTAATTATGACACCCCTTTTTTTCAATTTTCATTTGTTTTTAATTATTTTTTTTAAATTTTTTTATTTTTAATGACAGATCCACACAAAAGAGAAAATAGAAAAAAGGTTGTGGAAGAATGTTGTAAAAAAAAATGAGAGGGAGAGAGGAAGAAGAAGAAATATAGAGAAGAAGAGAGGGAAGAGAGATTGAGGAGAGATAGAGTTAAAGGGAAAGAGGTGCCTCCTGGTTTGGATTTGGCGGGTCTCCATCCAGTGGTGGTTCTATTGAAGTGGATGGGGTTTCGATGGAAGTCGACGTGGTTCCTGGATTGTGAGACCTCTCATGGTGATGCTTTAATCGGTGTCCATTTACCGTGAATGTTCTTTTTGAAGAAGGGTCTTGGACTTGCACTGCACCAAATGGGTAAACATTAGTAATAACAAAAGGACCTTCCCAACGAGAATTAAGCTTACCTGGGTGAAGTCGAAATCGAGAATTGAAGAGAATTACCTTTTCACCTTCATGAAATACCTTTCGAAGAATGTTCTTGTCATGGAGTGACTTTGCCTTTTCTTTGTAGAGAATGGAGTTCTCATACGAATCGAGTCGAAGCTCCTCCAATTCAGTCAACTGCAACAATCTTTCTTCACCAGATTTTTCACAATCAAAATTACAAGTTTTGACAGCCCAAAATGACTTATGTTGGATTTCAACTGGTAAATGACAGGCTTTACCAAAAACTAGCCTAAATGGAGACATCCCAATGGGTGTCTTATAGGCTGTTCGATAGGCCCAAAGTGCTTCACCAAGTCTATCGGGCCAGTCTTTTCTTGTGGGCTTAACAATTCTTTCAATCACTCTTTTCACTTCTCTGTTAGAAAGTTCAGCCATTCCATTTGTTTGAGGGTGATATGAAGTGGATGTTTTATGTACAACCCCATTCTTTTTCAAAAGTGACTCCATGGTTCTATTACAGAAATGATTTCCTAAGTCACTTATCAAAGCACGTGGTGTTACGAATCGATGAAAGATATGGGTTTTGAGGAACTCACTCACAGTTTGAGCATCATCTTTCCTAGTGGGTTTGGACTCGACCCACCTAGAAACATAATCGACCGCAAGAAGAATGTATGAGAATCCATTGGAAGGGGGAAATGGTCCCATGAAATCGATGCCCCAAACATCGAAAAGCTCACAGAAGATTAATGGCTTTTGAGGCATTTCGTTTCTTTTGGAAATTGTGCCAAACTTTTGGCAAGTGGGACATGATTGACAGAACTCGTGTGAGTCCTTGAAGAGTGAAGGCCAAAAGAATCCAGAATCTAGGACCTTTCGAGAAGTCCTTTGTGGTCCAAAGTGGCCACCTCCAGGCATTGAGTGGCAGAATTCCAAGATGGAGGATTGTTCAGTTTCATCAACACATCTCTTAATTACCATGTCAGCCCCGGTTTTCCAAAGTTTATTATCTTCCCAAAAATAATGCTTTGAATCACTTTTCATCTTTTCTTTTTGTTCTTTTGAAAAATATTCAGGGAAAACACCGGAAACCAAGTAATTGACAATTGGGGCATACCATGGTAACTTTGGAGTGAGAGAGGAGAGGTGTTCAGTTGGAAATCCAGGATCAATTATTTCAGAATGAGAAGAATTAGAAATTCTACTCAGGTGGTCAGCCACAGGGTTTTCTTTTCCAGGTTTATCTTTTATCACAATGTCAAACTCTTGGAGCATTAAAATCCATCTTATTAGCCTTGGTTTGGAATCACTTTTCTTAAGTAAGAACTTTAATGCTGAGTGGTCCGTGAAGATGATGATTTTGGCACCTAAGAGATAGGGCCGGAATTTATCCAAGGCAAAAACCACAGCTAAAAGTTCTTTTTCAGTCACAGTGTAGTGTGATTGAGTTTCATCCAATGTTTTTGAGGCATAAAAGATGACATGAGGAATGTTTTCTCTTCTTTGACCAAGAACAGCCCCAATGGCCCTATCAGAAGCATCACACATCAATTCAAATGGTAAGGACCAATCTGGGGGTTGGATTATTGGAGCAGATGTGAGAGAAGATTTAAGTTCAATGAAGGCTCTCTTGCAAGCCTCATCAAAATTGAATGTGACATCATTTTGAAGTAAACGAGTGAGTGGGAGGGAAATCTTGCTGAAGTTCTGAATGAATCGCCGATAAAAACCGGCATGACCAAGGAAGGACCGAATGTCTCGAACTGATTTGGGTTCAGGAAGTGATTGGATCACCTCAATTTTGGTTGGATCAACTTGGATACCCTCTTGAGAAATTATGTGCCCTAGAACAATCCCATTTGAAACCATGAAGTGACATTTCTCAAAATTCAGCACAAGGTTGCACTTGACACACTTTTGAAGGACCAAAGAGAGTGAATGTAAGCAAGATTCAAATGACTCGCCATAAATGGTAAAGTCATCCATGAAGACCTCCATGCAATTCTCAATGAATTCAGAAAAGATACTCATCATACACCGCTGGAATGTTGCAGGAGCATTACAAAGGCCAAAAGGCATTCGCCTATAGGCATAGGTTCCAAAGGGGCAAGTGAATGTGGTCTTTTCTTGGTCTTGAGGTGCGATTGGAATTTGGAAGTAGCCAGTGTAACCATCAAGAAAGCAATAGTGTGACTTTCTGGCCAATCTCTCAAGCATTTGGTCAAGGAAAGGAAGTGGGTAGTGATCTTTTCGTGTTTCAGCATTCAATTTGCGATAATCGATGCACACACGCCATTTGTTTTTCACTCGAGTTGTGACCACTTCTCCATGTTCATTTGTGACAACTGTTATCCCGCCCTTCTTAGGAACGACTTGAATTGGACTCACCCATTCACTATCAGAAATTGGGTAGATAATACTAGCTTGAAGAAGCTTGGTAATCTCTTCCCTAACTACCTCAAGTATGAGTGGATTGAGTCTTCTTTGAGGTTGCCTAATTGGTTTGGATGATTCCTCTAGATGGATGTGATGCATGCAAAGGGCAGGGTTGATTCCTGGAATATTCTCTAGGGTCCAACCTAAGGCATTTTTGTTTTCTTCTAACACTTGAACAAGTTGGGACTCCTCAGTTTCAGAAAGTGAAGCAGAGATAATGACAGGGTAGGAGGGATTATGGAAAAGGAATGCATACTTGAGGTGTGAAGGAAGTGGTTTTAGATCAGTTTCAGCCTTGATTTGAGAGCTAGACAAGTTAGGAGAAGGAGAAGGGATTCCAGATGGGTTTGGATCATTTTCCTCAACATTGTCCAAGGTGGAGCAGTAGAGATCAGAGTTGATGTGGGATTCAAGAGAGTTTTCAAGTTCCTCCAGATTTATGGAGTCTATGAATGAGAGGTCCACATCAACTTCACCATTTATGACTTTGTTAATCATGGTGCAGATTTCACAAGATCCTTTATCATTATAACATGAAGAACATGGTGGATTGGGGTTCGATTGAATCTTAGAAGTGTCCTCAAAAGAATGGATTGAGAATGCAGAGTGATCCTCAGATGGGTATCGCATGGCTTGGAAAATGTTGAACTTGACCAGTTGGTCACCGAATTCCATGGATAAGATGCCTAAATGGACATCAATCTTGGTTCTCGCAGTCATGAGGAATGGTCTTCCTAGAATTAGGGGAGATCGAGAAGAGGTCGTCTCACCTTCCATGTCAAGGACATAGAAATCAGCCGGGAAGATAAGATTATTGACCCGAACAAGAACATCCTCAATTATCCCCTCAGGACTGGCAGTGCTTCGATTGGCTAATTGAATGACAACACCCGTTGGGTGCAAGGGACCTAGACCAAGGTTGGAGAAAATGGATTTGGGCATGACATTTATTGAGGCTCCAAGGTCTATGAGTGCATCATCAAAGTTGGAACTCCCTATTTGACATGGAACCGTGAAGGTCCCTGGATCTTTGCACTTCATGGGAATGGACTGTTGGGTTGAAACATTTTCAATGTTCCTAAGTTTCCTCTTATGGGTGCACAATTCCTTAAGAAACTTGGCATACATAGGGATTTGTTTGATGGCATCTAAGAGGGGGATGTTCACTTCAACACGTCTAAACATGTCAACCATTTCAGGATCAGGTTCAAAGGACTTCTTAGGCTTGGAGATGGCTTGAGGAAAAGGAATTGGGTTCCTTAGAGGAATGGAAGGAGGTGAAGGAGTGGATTCAAGTTCCTTTTCTAGCTTTTTGTTCTTTTCATTTTCTAGATCAACATCGAAAGGGGAGGTAGAGAAATCAGCATGGGGCATTGCAATTTTCTTTCCCGATCTAAGTGCAATTGCACTTACATTACCCTTAGGGTTGGGTAATGGTTGAGCTGGGAGTTGGGATGAATTGGATGGTTGTTGCTGGCTAAGGTGGGATGCAAGTTGACCTATTTGGGTTTCAATGTTCTTGAGGCTAGAACGGGTGAAGGAAGCAAGATCCTCTACAGCACTTTCCCATGGTTGTTTAGAAGAAGATTCTTGTCCCAAATTGGGTTGGCCTTGATTTTGGTTCTTGGGAAAGCGATTGTATTGGGTGGGGAATTGGGAAGGCTCTTTAGGATAGTGGAATCCAGGAGGAGGATTGTTCCTTTGGGGTTGAGGGACAAAAGGGTAAGGTTGTTGGAAGTTACCAACACCTTGACTGTATTGAAACTGGTTTGGGTTTTGAGGAGGGAATTGCGGAGGATGAGAAATGGGATTACCATACCTCAGAGGTGGGTTAAAGGTAGAAGAGAAGGGCTCAGAGTGGGGTTGGTTAAAGTTTCTAACAAACTGACCTGATTGTTGAGGGTTGAAGTTTCGCTGAGAATATGCCGCATTGAGCTCCATTGGACTAGATGAATCAGATGGATCATCTTGAAGTTGTGTACATGTGTCAGTTGGATGAGATGGAGAGTTGCAAATTCCACAATTCTTGATAGGTCCAGGGAATAGTGACTGTGGAGAAGATGAGGTTGGGGCTTTGGTAGCCACCGCTAGTTGACGCACAAGACCTGTAAGTTCACTCATCCACTCAGTCATCTTGTTGGGCTCTATGGATTGATTCTCTTGGGCTTGTTTCACTTGAGCATGTGCTCGAGTATGTAATTGCTGCGTGTTTGCAGCCATGTTACTTATGAGATCTCTTGCAGCTACAGGAGTTTTGTCAACAAGATCACCGCCACTTGTGGCATCAATGAGAGTTCGCTCCATAGCCAATAACCCCTCATAGAAGTATTGGATCAGGAGTTGGTCAGGGATTTGATGGTGTGGACAAGTTTCCACAAGCTTTTTGAACCTCTCCCAATACTCATGGAGTGATTCATTAGGGAATTGACGGATGCCGCTTATTTCCTTTCGGATAGAAGCTATTCGGGAAGTGGGAAAGAACTTCTCAAGGAAAAGTCTCTTCATGTCAACCCATGAGTTTATGGAACCAGGTGGGAGGTAGTAGAGCCAAGACTTGGCAGAATCCGCTAGGGAAAAGGGGAAAGCTCTAAGCTTGATTTGTTCTTCAGAAACCCCTTGAGGCTTCATGGTAGAGCATACTACTTGGAACTCTTTAAGGTGAAGATGTGGATCCTCACCGGCTAGTCCGTGAAAATGAGGGAGAAGATGAATCAAACCCGATTTGAGTTCGAAGTCAGCATCAATGTTTGGATATTGAATTCCAAGAGGTTGGTAATTCATATCAGGGGTAGCAAGTTCTTTTAGGGTTTGTTCCCTAGGATTGGCCATTTCAATTTCAACTGGTTGGATGAGGACTGGTTCTTGAATTATTTGAGTATCTCTTATGTTCCTCCTAAGTTGGCGAAGTGTTCGCTCAATTTCAGGGTCAAAAAAATCCAAGGGATTGTTTGGAAGGCTACGGGGCATTCAGAGAGATTTTGGAAGAAAGAGGAAGACGGGTTTTTCTTTGTATTTTTTTTTTCAGTTTATGATTTTTAAGAGGAAGACGGGTTTTTCTTTGTGTTTTTTTTCAATTTTTTTTAAACTTTTGTATTTTTTTTGGGGTTTTTTTTACAATAACCAGAAACTAATGAATACTTAAAGCACCATCCCCGGCAACGGCGCCATTTGGTATGCACGGCCGATTGTCGCCTATCGACCGGTCAAGGTTCCGGTGCTCTGCTAATGTGTATAGCAGCACTCGGGTCGAATCCTCGGCGATGATACTTTGTAGTAGTCGTTTGTTTTTAGTTGATTGTATTTTGATTGGGGGGTTTTGTTTGCAGAGCTTAATTGAAATGTTTAATGAATTATGTTTAATTTAACAAGTTGATAAATATTGGGGTGAGTTCATCATTAGGTTAGTTAAGCTTGTGATATCCTTGAGCTTTGCTTTATATTGCATTTAAATTAACACCCATGACACAAGATGATGTTGATTAGAATTCTTAAGTGTTAAGGCTTTAAACCAAGACTTAACTTAACATAAGGTTATAATCTCAATCAGATCTTATTTATGGTTGTGTATTTATGGTTCCAATAATCCATGGAAACCACATGTTAAACAAAACAAGTCATTAATCCATGACATGTTAAGTCCAACATACACAATGTTAATTCAAAGAATATTCATCGAGCAGAAGCTCTCAATCACTTAACATACCTAAATTATAACTCACACCAATGAGAGATTTACTCAGCCATTATGATGTTTATTAATCTGGTAATATATGTTTATGGTGATGAATTATAAAGATAAGAAAAAGAAAGGGACAAGATAAGAGTAGTGTGCCGAACACACACACGAAATATTTTGAGAATCAAAAAAAAGAATTTCGATTGAATGAGGAAGCAAGATAAGGTACTGTAATTTAAAATGATTCAAACTATTTTAAGACCATGAATATTATACTACAGAAGGTGGAGGAGAATAAGAGATATTGAAGAAGAAACTTTCATTAAAACAGAATTACAAAATAAAGGACTTACAAAATTACAAAAATGAAGAACACAAAAGTAAGTGAAAAGAAAGAGAGGAGGAAAGGTCCCTCAAGTGTAAACTTGAGTATGGCAGGTCCTCTCAAGCCTTTGGAAAAGCTTTGGTCGTGCCAATATGATCTCCTCTCTTCTGAAATGCCAACCCCTCTCAAGGAGAGAAGGAGAGAGTATTTATAGCCCAAGGAGTGGACTGTTTGCTTTCCCAATCTGTCCCTCCACTTGCATCGCCAATTGAGCTATTCAGACAGCCGAATCTTCAAATAGCTCCTTCTTAAAAGTTGTAGAAAATAATGTTGGCCTACTTCTCTAAAAATTTTGAGTCATTTGGACTTAAGGATAAAAAGTTATGGCCGGTTTCATAAACGAACTTAAACTGTCCATTTCAATCCAGTCTTTTTGAAGTCCATAATGTGAAAGGGTTTTTGAATATGAAGATGCCTTCAAATCCGAATTGTTTCTTCAACAAAGTCGTCCACCTATATCTCCTCTTTCACACTGAAAAATATCAGCTCTCTTGGATGATTACATCAGGAGATATGTTATTCATACTATACTGATTTTCATTCTCGGACAGAATGGTGGGCTGGACTTAAAAGATTTATTTGGGCCCCTTGTACTTAGATATGGGCCATGAAATTTTTATCCAAGATGACATGTAGTGTCCCCCGAATTATGGTGGAGAGTTAAGGTTTTTGAACTTCTGGATTGAGCCCAGTAAATCAATCTTCATGAATAGTCCAGTTTCTTCACAGATTCTTTGGTCTTGTTTGTGAGGACCATATGACCCTTCAAATGGCAGAATTGGATCATGGTGCCTTCTAATGAAATGTTGTATATTTAAAGGAGAATCCTAAAAAACAAGAAACACACAATTTGGATCATTATAGTGATAGTAATAAGTAAAACATTAAACTGACTCAATTTGACTACTTCTAAAAATGCTCAAATATTATACTTAATATTAAAACATTAATATTTCACACAAATTATGCACATTTCATATAAAATAAGTAAAGGGGGAATATAATAATTCATGAAAATATTAATAACATCAATATCCCTTTTATAGATCATAAGTTCCAAAAATCAACATATTCTTGATTCATAAAATCATTTAACTAAAAAGAATTAGTCATAATAACCTAGGACTTCATGTAGTCCAGTGGTAGGTGATAAATCCAAGTCGTACTTTGGTTGTGGGTTCGATTCCCACAGCTTTGTCCAACGTGACAGGTTGTCACACAGTCTGCATGTTTTCCTTTTTAAAAAACTATATAATTTTATAAAATTCCAAAAAATGAGATAAATTACTCAAAAATAACCGTAACATATTTTAACAACAAATGTAATCTCATACCCCACATTTTCATCCCAAAAAGCAATAACCTGTAATCACCTCAAATTAAAGGATCATATAAACCCAAATGGTTCTTTATAACTATATCCACAAAAGAAAATATGATTCTTCCTCAAATTTCAATTCAAATAACAAACTGCAGGGTTACACATTATGACATCCCGCCTTTTTATCACATAAACTTTCATTACATTATAAAAAACTGAGGATCTTTAAGGTTTAGTGTCTTGGAAACCAGGAACTTAATAAATGAAAATAAACATTCTTCTTAAACACTTGAAAGGATTATTCATTTGTTCATCCTAAGTTCATTACAACATCTCATAACCTGGGAGCATACATCAAAGGAAAGGGTGAGAAGAAGGCCCAGTAAGGGAAACAAGGGAAACATTTTACATTAGAACTTGAGATACATCAAAAGTCATGAAAAATAACTTTAAGCCATGAGAAAGAGTTCATGAGGAATATAATAATAAAAAATAACATGTTTCATAACTTGAAGATGTGGCTAAAACATTTAACATAGATAATCATTTCCGTTTCACCAAGGTCCATCCCTAAGGTGTCATTAAAAATTACCAAGGTTATTCACCAAGGCGTCGTTAAAAATGGTCATCTCTAGAGATTAAGTCTTTACCCAATGCATTGAAGAGCTATCAGGGCGCACACTTAAATTTTCCTTTACTATCATGTGATCCACATATATCATCATCAATAATTTCATAAAAAACCCATATAGCATAAAATAAATGGGTTTCATTTCATAGTCCTCACATTTTAAAAACTGCTTTAAAGACATGATCTTTATGTCACTTTAAACCCACGGAAAAGGAAAGCGGGTTTCATGTATGTAAATTACAGAATTTAAAATATAACATTTTGGTATATATGTGAATACCCCTTTAAAATAAATAGCTTTGAGTATTCACTTAATAGAATAAAATAATTTGAGAAAAAGAGAGAGACATTTTGAGACGGAAATTCGGCAGCATAACAACTATGTTGTAGGGTTTTAGAAAACATTGAAAAGAGAGGGGACATGGGTAACCCACTCATAAATGATCCATAAAACAGTAGGGGGACATAATATAAAGGATTTAAGAACATTATAATTAAATTTTAAAGATATACCATATGAAATGAAGAACAGGAAAAGAAGACAAAAATAATATTTCTCTTATGAAAATTCGGCAGCCTAATAGCGTCACATAAACTTCAAAAAAATGAATTGAAGAGATCAAATAGGGTATCTAGTCATATGAAAATAAAAGATAATTATTATATATATAGAGATCATACCCCTACATAATAAAAAGGAACTTGAAATACTTGACATGAAAGTAGAGCTTTGAAAAATGAGAAAGGTGAAAGAATCTGTTACAAATATTTCAGCAGCCTAACGGCGCCATTTAAACATTCATAAAACGAAATGATAAGAGTAATAGAGGATCTCTCATCATATGAAAAATTAAAAGGGAAGTAATAGTATTATAAAAGAACATCCTCCAACATAATAACATGGATCATAAAAGAAATGACATAAAAAAGATTACTTGAAAAGAAAGAGAGAGGTTGGATCCCTTACCTTAAACGTAACTCTTATAACTAAAATGTTGGGACCTTGAGGGCCTGGGGGAACCTTGGGAGGAATTCTTGGGAGGTAGCGATACCAGAGCTTCATCGGGGGAGAGTTGGGAGTGAAAACTAAAGGAGAAAAGGGTGAGTATTTATAGGGAAAGTGAGGGGACAAGGAATTAATGGCCAATGGACACCTCATTGGTGGTTTTGGAAAAACCATGGGATTTACCACCTTATTTTCCAATGGTATTGGCCAATTGGGGCACCACATACCTTATATTACTATTCATAAGTCTAAAATATTTATTACATACTTAATACATCATTTAATGATGTCATTAAACACCCGTAACTTAAAAACTGTATTTTCACTATTCATCGAAAATTCAACTTTCTCAGAAAAATCCCAAAAAATTACCTTAGCATAATATCGATGTTCTGAATTCAAAAGTAAAGTCCATTTTATAAAAATAATTTTCTAAATATTTTTAATTTAATTTTTAATTAAAAACACTATTCACCTGAAAAAATTAATACTTGACTAATAATTTATGAAACCGTTATTTATCCATTTAATTAAATCACATTACTTAATCAAGGTGCCTAGATTATATTAATAATTTATTTAAGTGAGATTACTAATCCATTTGGTCACATTACTAATCCTAAGCATAAAATCACTATTCACAATTTACTATTCATCAATAATTAAGTTGATCTTATTAGACTCTAAATTTTGTACTGAACATAATTGTAGAAGACCATTTTTTGAAAATAATTACACATTTTTAATTATTTAAGGTTTACATAAACATTTTTAAAATATCCTTTCTCTAAAATTCATAAAAAATATGCATACTATATTTATCCAGACATTTGAAAATTCATAAACTTCATCATAAGAAGAAATCAAAATTTTTATTTAAAACAAAGGATTACACAAGGCAGTTACGGTCTCCTTACATAGCCCCTTATAACCCCAGCATTGGAACTAAGTGTAAGGTGTGCTAAGGTGAGAGAATGTGAGGGCGGCTCAGCCAACATTGTACGCGTAGTAATTTCTATCAGTTTGAACTTATCGTGAAGGAGATTCCATTATACCTTCACACGATGAAGTTCGTCTTGGGTTTGGTCCAGAGCAAAGCCCAATGGTGCTACCTCCTTCCCAAGTTCCATTATATGGGCTTTGATTGGCCCGAGACTACTGGATGAGGCCATGAAATCTTCTTTCTATATTAATTAACCAAGATCACTTGTATTTAGAGACAATAATCGAAACGTTTAGTATCCAGCGGTCATATTGACCAATGGTCATATAATAGTCAAAACCCAAAGGTCTCATTTTAATTATACTCATGTTATCAAATGAAACAGTTTTGTTGAGTATAAAAATAAAATAACACACAAAATTAGGAAACAAGATTTATTCAAAATTTCGGGTCGTTACAATCTTCCCCCCTTAAGAAATTGCGTCCTCGGAATTTTTAAAATTGGGTTTTGAAATTTCATTGAAAGTTCCACATCCTAAAAGGGTTCAGTAAAACTATTACTTTAAAGGAAAGAAAGGGAAGTACAAAGGTCACCCGAGTTAACCCACACTAGGATTCCATGTAGGAAAACATGGACATGGAGGAGAAAACAAAGGGTCAAGTTCTGAGGGAGAGTGATAGAAAACATGAGTAGGAGAAAGTTAACCACAAGAAAATCACAAAATTATGAGGTGTGTAAACGGTCTTTGATTACCTAGTAGGAAACGTAAACCAAAAACGTTTTTGTTTTACGTTCATTTTCATAATTTTGAGGAATTCATTTACTACATAGAATCAAAAAAATAAGGAAATATACCTACCTTCAAGTAGAGTTTCATCCTTTAATAAGTTTCTACCAAAACTAATATTTTATCCAAACGATGAGCATTAAAAAACACTTGGTCTCATCAAAACACAAGAATCATCTTATTGAGAGTCACATAATCCACCAAAGATTAACTATCAATTTCTTATATCTTTAAACATTATCCCAAAAATAGAAAGGGTAAGAGAAAACAACTCTTCAAAAATAAAGAATCCTATAGGAAGGGAAACTACTTTTAAATGTTCAAAGTTCCATGGTACTACCCAAAGTTCATCATAGACCATTCCATAAATAACTGTCATTAAAATTCCTCAAAATAAACCAAATTAAGATTGAAACCCAATTATAAGAACGATCTCATAACATAGTCTTCCAAGATAGAATTTATCATTCATCTCTAAACAACATCAACCACTATTATCATCTTATAACAAAAGTAACTAACCTAATCACATATCCCCAAGATAGGTTAATCATTTCCATATGTAACCTAAATTACTATAAGTTCGCCTTAAATTCATCGATTCTTCAAAATATAAGTCAACCTTTACTCCTTAAAGAAAATACCGTAGTAATCTATTACCTCGATCAAATAGGGTTCCCAAAAATAGTGAACATCTTCCAAAATAATAATCATATTTTAATCCCCTAATCACCTTTTTTTAAGAAGAACAACTTCACTACATCAACATGTGGCACATAACAATAAATGTTTTCCTTAATGATATAAAATCATCTTATGTAGTGACTCGATGATCTTAGAAAACATGAAAGATATGCTCATAGAGCACGAACTAAAATACAACATGACATAGACAAGTATTGCGAAGAAGTTACATGTACTTCAGTCATCATGATCCATCTCAGCATAGGACTTGCATTGTTCCCTTGTCCTTGAAGATTGTTGATGCTCATCATGCTTCTCACCCATTCCAAGAGAGCATTTCCTTGGATAATTCCTAACTTATCCAAATTTACGACATCGAAATGTATAAGGTACATTAGATTGAACCTTATCTCTATTCATCACATTATCCATTTTTTTAAAGCAATTGGCTACTTTATGCCATATCTTCCCACACTTAAAACATCTCCCGGTTCCTTTGTGACATTCTCCTTAGTGCCTCTTCCCACACTTTTTGCAAAAAATAAATTGGGTCTTCTTTCCCTTATCAACTTTATCAGATGAACATCCTTGAGACTTTTTCTTCTTCTTCCTTGATGAATTTGGGCATTCAACTAGGTAAAAATTATTAATTGTGATTTTTGATAGCTGGTTTTCCATAATCACAATATGTTCAACTTGATCTTTCGTCATCTCTGTCACATTAATAGGGCAATTGTCACATTTCCTATCACATTGGTTGTTGGGACATGCTCTTCCATTTCCCGTCATTAACTAAGAAAAGAACGTATAATTAGGGGGCTTAAATACTTAGCCAATAATCATTAAAAGGAAAATTTAAGCATAGAAGGATAAACTTGTAGAAGGAAATTATACCCTAACTTATGATACACTAGGTTCTAATCTAGGTTATCCATGATCATATATTCTTATGTGAATCTTTATTTTATTTTATATTTGTTCCTTTAATAACGGTTCATACTAAGCTTATGAATTTACCAAAGCATATTCCCCAGGAGTGTCGTAACCAAGAGTGCAGTAAGGCACGTTGTCGTGTATCGGTTCCCATTTGAGTCTCGCTCAAAGCAGTGTTTTCGGGTTTTACCCCTATGTACATCTGTGCCAGAGCCACCTCTACCTGCTCGTATCCAAACATGGATGTATTTTCTTGGAAATCCCTTACTCAATACTCACCGAAATACCAGGAAGATTTTCTATATTTAAAATTTTCTATAGGGTTCTTCCTAGAGTTTTCATATCCTAATTTCCACAAATAACTAAACCATCATTTGATACCAACTATGACATCCCGCCTTTTCATCACATAAACTTTCAATACATTGTACAAAACTGAGGATCTTTAAGGTTTAGTGTCTTAGGAACCAGGAACTTAATACATGAAAAAAAAACATTCTTCTTAAACACTTGAAAGGCTTCTTAATTTGTTCATCCTAAGTTCTTTACAGCATCTCATAACCTGGGAGCATAAATCAAAGGAAAGGGTGAGCATAAGGCCCAGTAAGGGAAACAAGGGAAACATTTTACGTGAGAACATGAGATACATCAAAAGTCATGAAAAATAACTTTAAGGCATGAGAAAGAGTTCATGAGGAATATAATAATAAAAATAATGTGTTTCATAACTTGAATATGTGGCTACAACATTTAACATAGACAATCATTTCCGTTTCACCAAGGTCCATCCCCAAGGTGTCATTAAAAATTACCAAGGTTATTCACCAAGTCGTCGTTAAAAATGGTCATCTCTAGAGATTAAGTCTTTACCCAATGCATTGGAGCGCTATCAGGGCGCACCAATAAATTTGCCTTTATTATCATGTGATCCACATATACCATCATCAATCATTTCATAAACAAACCATATAGCATAAAATAAATGAGTTTCATTTCATAGTCATCACATTTTAAAAACTGCTTTAAAGACATGATCTTTATGTCACTTTAAACCCATGGAAAAGGAAAGCAGGTTTCATGTATGTAAATCTTATAATTTAAAATAGAAAATTTTGGTATATATGTGAATACCCATTTAGAAGAAATATCTTTGAGTATTCACTTAATAAAATAAAAGAATTTTAGAAAAAGAGAGAGACATTTTTGAGATGGAAATTCGGCAGCATAACGACTATGTTGTAGGGTTTTAAAAAACATTGAAAAGAGAGGGGACATGGGTAACCCACTCATAAATGATCTGTAAAACAGTAGGGAGACATAATATAAAGGATTTAAGAACATGGTAATTAAATTTGAAAGATATACCATATGAAATGAAGAACATGAAAGGAAGACAAAAATAAGATTTCTCTTATGAAAATTCGGCATCCTAACAGCATCACTTAAACTTCAAAAAAATGAATTTACGAGATCAAATAGGGTCTCTAATCATATGAACATAAAAGATAAGTATGATAGATATAAAGATCATACCCCAATATAATAAAAAGGAACTTGAAAGACTTTTCATGAAAGTAGAACTTTGAAAAATGAGAAAGGTGAAAGAATCTGTTACAAAAATTTCGGCAGCCTAACGACGCCACTTAAACATTCATAAAACGAAATGATGAGAGTAAGAGAGGATCTCTAATCATATGAAAATAAAAAGAGCAGTAAGAGGAATATAAAAGAACATCCTCCAACATAAGAACATGGAGCATAAAAGAAATGACAAAAAAGAGATTACTTGAAAAAAAGAGGGAGGTTGGATCCCTTACCTTAAACGTAACTCTTAAAACTCAAAGGTTGGGACCTTGAGGACTTGGGGGCACCTTGGGAGGAATTATTGGGAGGTAATGAGACCATAGATTCATTGGGGGAGAGTTTTAAGTGAAAAATAAATGATAAAATGATGGGTATTTATAGGGAAAGTGAGGGGACAAGGCGTTAATGGCCAAGGGACACCTCATTGGTGGTTTTGGCAAAACCATGGGCTTTCCCATGGTATTTTACCATGGTATTGTCCACTTGGGACACCTCATACCTTATCTTACTATTCAAAAGTCGACCATATTGATTACATACTTAATACATCATTTAAGGATGTCATTAAACACCCGTAACTTAAAAACTGTATTTTCACTATTCATCGAAAATTCAACTTTCTCAGAAAAATCCCAAAAAATTACCTTAGCATAATATCGATGATCTGAATTCAAAAAGAAAATTCCATTTTATAAAAATAATTTTCTAAATATTTTTAATTTAATTTTTATTTAAAAACACTATTCACCCAAAAAAACTAATACTTGACTAATAATTTATGAAACCGTTATTTAACCATTTTATTGAATCACATTTCTTAATCAAGGTACCTAGATTATATTAATAATTTCTTTAAGTGAGATTACTAATCCATTTGGTCACATTACTAATCCTAAGCATAAAATCACTATTCATAATTTACTATTCATCAAAAATTAAGTTGATCTTATTAGACTCTAAATTTCGAACTGAACATAATTGTAGAAGACCATTTTTTGAAAATCATTACACATTTTTAATTATTTAAGGTTTACATAAACATTTTTAAAATATCCTTTCTCTAAAATTCATCAAAGATATGCATACTATATTTATCCGAACATTTGAAAATTCATAAACTTCATCATAAGAAGAAATCAAAATTTTTATTTTAAACACAAGATTACACAAGGCAGTTACGGTATCCTTACATATCCCCTTATAACCCCAGCATAGGACCTAAGTGTAAGGTGTGCTAAGGTGAGAGAATCTGAGGGCGGCTCAGCCAACATTACACGAGTAGTAATTTCTATCAGTTTGAACTTCTCGCGAAGGAGATTCTGTTCTAGCTTCACACGATAAAGTTCGACTTGGGTTTGGTCCAGAGCAAAGCCCAGTGGTGCTACCTCCTTCCCAAGTTCCGTTAGATGGGCTTCGATTGGCCCGAGACTACTGGATGAGGCCATCAAATCTTCTTTATATATTAATTAACCAAGATCACTTGTATTTAGAGACAATAATTGAAAAATTTAGTTTCCAGCGGTTATATTGACCAATGGTCATATAACAGTCAAAGACCAATGGTATCATTTTAATTATACTCATGTTATCAAATGAAACAGTTTTGTTGAGTATAAAAATAAAATAACACACAAAATTAGGAAACAAGAATTATTCAAAATTTTGGGTCGTTACACACATACAAGAGAAAAGTTTTCCAAAGTAATCCCATCCAAAAAGAGAAATAATAATTTTAAACATTTCTCCATCCATTTATTTACTCATATGTTCTTCCTTGACCTAGTGGTTATCCTATAGAATAGGACACTAAATCAGGTAATTCCCAAGTCCCCTTCATTTATAGAAAATGACTATAAATGGATTATTAGGATCATTTTTATTTTCTTCCATTGTACTCTTCATTTTTCCTCAGAAATTCTTTACTTTATGTCATTTGTTCCCACGCATAAATCATTTCTTTGTTCCATTGAGAAACTTTCCTAGGTGTCTCCTTCCATATTTCCTGCATGATAAAAATTAAGCCTTATTTTCTCCATGGTCTCCACTGTTGGAGCTCTTATTATTCTCTGCCTTCCTCTTCTTTATTGGGTTTGGGAGCTGGTTAATGTATATGTTGTTGATCATATTTTTGGAAATTGATTCGGCATGAACACAATATATTTTACACCTATAAACATTTCATTTCATTTCTCATTTCCACCACTGTTCCCACCTTGTACATCATGTTAAATGTTACTATGAATTCCTTCGAATCCAGCCATTGACTAAAACCATAAAGCATAGTGTGAGTAAAAATATTCATAAAATAATTTAGATAATATCATGAAACCTTATTTTCAATCTAAAACACCTTAGGATTAAACAAGGTTATTCATTCTCATCTTATATTAAAATCCTCCAAAATGGTTTGTATAGGAAATGTGAATTATCCTAAGCATATCACCTGGGAGTGTCAAACCAGGTGAACAACAAGGCCCGTTATCGTATACCAGGATACCTCGAGTCAAGCCCGAAACTCATTGTTAGAGTTTTCACTCATAAGTACATCTGTGATAGAACCACATCCACTTGTAGTATCTAGAAAGGGATGCATTTCTTAGAAAACGCACAAAATCTCTACATTACCAAAATTCTAGGAAGTTCTTCTATAATAATCCTCAAAGTCTATCTTAAGGTAATGTTCTATAATATGATTTTTTTCTAAATATATTTTCAAGGATATTGATAAAATTTCTCTGATACAAAATATAATTCCCCAACCCTAGAAGCCCAGAGCCAGTGCATTATTTCAATACATTTGCATGATTACAAGGAATCAAGTCCCGAAGGACCGATCAGTTTAGCAGTCTTGGAAAATACATTACATACATGAAATTCACATTACAATTTAAAACATAAAATTCAACATAAATAATCCTTTGATAATTCCATTATATTCCTAGCTTAAGCCTACATATAAATCATAATACACTTCATGGAATCTTGGGAAAATAAAACAAAAGAAAGGGGTGATCTCAGATGCTCAGTAAGGATAAAAAATATAGCATAATCTATCATAAATAAGCATAAACATTTAAGGTAATGTATAAGAGTAAAAAATAGGCCTTTTAAACTTAAAATTAAGAATAATATGGAAGAGATAAATCAAATAATTCCATTTACTTATTCACATGGATATTCTAATAGTCAAATAATCACATGTAACATCAATAACTAATCTCATAATGATGGAATGCATAATATTGTACATATTAACCACAAAGTCAAGGCCTCGTGCCAAGAACCTAAATATAAATTTTTGTCAAGGCCTTGTGCCAAGACACTAGTTTGTCTCATGAGACATACTAATGCATCGAGGGGCTATAGTGGATCTTGCTTGTCACTTACTTAGTCCAATGAATTCCCTATATGAAAAGGGTGAAACCTAATCTAAACATTTGTATTAAAACTGAAGTTCCCAATCAGGATCCAAGTATCACTGAGAGGGGGAGGGGGTGAATCAGTGATATCTTTTTCTTTTTAAGTTTCCCCTTTTTGAAACAACCTTCGCCTCCTGTTAAAGAGTTTCTTCCCTGCTGAACACACACATCCACAGGAACACAAGATTTACAAGGTTCACTACTCAACAAGAGTAGCTACGTCCTTGGTATGGTACGGAAATAATCCAGTACCACACAATCCACTAGAAAACAATCCTTTGATGTGGAATACAACGAGTAGGATATACCCTTACACTCGTGCAACACTTTGAAAACAATCCAATAGTGCGTGTGCTCCCTCTTAGCACAAATATGATAACACAATGTTTCAGTGCTTCTTTACAATAAAACAGATGTATTCTCCGAAGTACAAATCTTCACTTTCTTACCCAGAAGCCGGTAAGAACTCTCTTGTGCACAACTGAATACGTGCGAAGACCCCAAATATTTCGCGCAGCCTTTAGGGTGCCTTGCGCGCAATTCAAATGGCTTGCGCGTAAAAACCCCTTTTGGCGCGAAAAACGTTTTCGCGCAACTTTCCTTTTACGCGCAACTTTTCCTCTTTTCGCGCAACTCACTTAGCGTATAATTTACGCGCACCAGAGCTCGGGATTTCTTCTAAGTGTCGAGCATTAGCATTTAATAGGGATTAGCCTCATATTTATAGGCATTTTTGAACCCGCGTGAAAAACACTAATCCGCGCGTAAAACCTCCTCCATGCGCGTAAAAACTCTTTTATGCAACTTCATATTTCGCGCCATGCTTCAATATTCCGTGCACCTCATGCCTTTGCCATCTTTCATCGTTCTAAGCATGAAGCACCAATTGCGCGCAAAATTCCGCACCGCGTTCCATATTGCGCGCAAACCCAATCTTTCCTGCGACATCAAATTTCGCGCACTGCTCCAATATTTCGCGTATTTTATGCCTTTGCCAATTTTTGATCTTCTGATCTCGAACCATCATTTGCGCGAAAACTTCATTCATCAATTTCGCGCACCATGCCAATATTTCGCGCATCCCGCAGATTTTTCGCGCAACCCGCTACTATTTCGCGCATCCCGCAGATATTGCGCGCACCACTTTATTTTTGCGCGAAACATGCCTAAATTTCCGCGCACTCCATTCCTTTGTCATTTTTCAACGTTCTGACCTTGAATAACTCTTTTGCACATATAAACCATCTTCAATCTTATGTGCAACATCCATTGCCAAGCACATTTCTTCATCTCCCGATTTTCAGGCCCTAAAATTTGGCAAACACTGGAAAACGGCGCCACCTTAAACTGTGCTTTTCTGCCATCCCCAGATTGTCTATTGCTTTGCCATTTTATCTCTTTACTGCTTCCCATAACCATTCTTCTGCTCTTATCACGAATCCCACTATCATGATATTTATCCTTTGATAGATCAGCTTAAGCATCGTCAAAGTTGCAATGGGAACTGAATCTTTCCTATCTTCCAGCAGCATCATTCCTTCCAATCAAAACATTATATGACTGGCATCATTATTTCTCCCCCTTTCCTTCATAAGGCTTGCATCACAAGTTCTCCTAACTCATGATTTGTGTGAAATACATACCAGAAAAGCATCGTCTGATTTATGATCCTTCTACAAAGTGAATTGATTTATCGCCTTTGACAACAAAATACAACACTCTGCAAAAGCTAACTCTTCAAACTTTCATCTTCATTCAACCTGGTCCCAACAATCTCCCCCTTTGGATTTTGTTGTCAACAAAGATTCATAAATCACTGAATTTTGAAACCTTTTGCAATGGATTACTTATCAACAATTCTAAGCCTACGTGAGCTAACTCATTGTAGGAAACAAGATTTATTGACAGCCAAAACCATGCTGTCCAAAAGCAGTGACTGTGAAATCTTATGAACATACCTCCTCATCCTTCTTCAGAACATCTTGCAATAGCATTCTTCACTTCTTCATCTTTCCTGTAAAACAACTTTGTTTCCTACAACCACTCCAACAAATAGTTAGAATAGTTCACTCACATACATGCTGAATTCACAGCTTACCCACAAATCTCCCTTAATACATTCTTCCTTATGGATAGATTTATGAAACAATTCTCCCCCTTGACAACACTATCCAAAGCTAAGACGAGAGAGGGGACAGAAACATGTACCTTAACCTTGATGAGAAGGAGGTTGTACACCCATGTTCAACCTCAACTTTGCAAATGGTTCCTTCGGTAACGGTTTTGTAAATATATCAGCAATTTGTTCAGATGTAGGAACATACTCCAGCCTCAGTTCATTCTTTTCAACCTGCTCTTTGATGAAGTGGTACTTTATATCAATGTGTTTTGAACGAGAATGTTGTACTGGATTTCTTGTAAGATTGATTGCACTCTGATTATCACAACCCAAGAGCAATGGTAGCTTTACATCAACAAGTAGATCTTCCAGCTGAGTCTTCATCCACATTAGTTGAGTTGCAGCTTGAGTAGCAGCAACATACTCAGCCTCAGCTGTGCTAAGAGTTACTGAATTATGTTTCTTGGTATGCCAACTAACACAGCTTTTTCCTAGAAAGAATACTCCACCAGATGTGGATCTTCGATCATCAACATTTCCTGCCCAATCAGCATCAGAATACCCAAATAGATCAATATTTTCAGAGCCGTCATACCGGATTCCAAAGTTTGTTGTGCCTTTGATATATCTGAGAATTCTTTTTCCAGCAATCAAATGTGATTCTTTAGGAGCACTCTGAAATCTCGCACATAAAGTAACAGCATAGACGATGTCGGGTCTTGAGGCAGTCAAATATAGCAGACTTCCAATCAGTTTTCGAAACTCTTTCTGATCAACTTCCTTTCCTTCTCCATCTTTAGACAACTTGGTTCCCACTGAAATCGGTGTGGAAACTGGTTTCGAATTTTCCATGCCAAACTTCTTCAGAAGTTCCTTAGCATACTTTTCTTGAGATAGAAAAACATGATTCTTCTTCTGTGAAATTTGTAACCCAAGAAAGTACTTCATTTCTCCTAGCATGGACATCTCAAATAACTTCTTCATCTCCTCAGCAAATTTTTCACATGATCTTTCATTATTTCCAGCAAATATAATATCATCGACATAAACAATAACGATCAGTGAAAACTCTTGACATTTCTTGATGTAGAGATTGCTGTCAACTCTCCCTTTCTTAAAGTTAATCTTCTTCAAGCAAGTATCTAATTTAGAATACCATGCTCTCGGAGCCTGTTTTAGCCCATACAGATCCTTCTTCAACCTGCACACATAGCTTTCATCTTTCCCAATAACAAATCCACAAGGTTGATCAATGTAAACTTCCTCGTCAAGATCACCATTCAAGAATGCAGATTTTACATCCATTTGAAAGATTTTGTAACCTCGTTGTGCAGAAATGGCAAGAAATATTCTGATTGTTTCTAATCGAGCTACTGGAGCAAAGGTTTCATCAAAGTCAATGCCTTCAATTTGTGAATACCCTTTGCAGACCAATCTTTCCTTGTTTCTTATTACATTACCTTCTTCATTCAGCTTGTTTCGAAAAACCCACTTTGTACCAATAATATTCTTGTTGTCCGGCTTGGGCACAAGTTCCCAAGTATTGTTCTTCTCTATCTGATCAAGCTCTTCATTCATAGCATGAACCCATTCTGGATGCTCAAATGCTTCATTTACATCATTCGGTTCAACTTTCGAATAAAGAGAAGTATGTGATATAACATTTGTTGTTCTTCTTGTTTGAACCCTCTGATTTTTATCTACAATAATGTTCTGAGCCTCCACTTGTTTCCTCAACCTAGGATGAGTTGTTTGAACTTCATCCTCATCACTTGATATTTCTGAGTCAGATTCCTCTTCTTGAGTAGGATGAACAAATTCTGAAACATTATCAGAATTGTTAACAAAATCTTCTCTATCCCGCTCGACTTCCACATCAACATATGACTGCTTTTCTTTCTCAGCACTTTCAACAACTTTTACATCTGAAGAATCAATAATTCTTCCTGTTTCTTTGTTGAGGCATCTATATCCTCTTCCTTCTGGAGCATAGCCAAGAAAAATTCCGTCATCTCCTCTTTTCTCGGACTTTCCCAGATTTCCACCTTTCTTCTTTATAATACATGGACTCCCAAAGACTCTCAAGTGTTTCAGACTTGGAGTTTTTCCATAGAACATTTCATATGGAGTCATATCTGAGTTTGGCCTATAGAAACACCGGTTCTGAATATACACGGCAGTGCTCATGGCTTGCCTCCAATAATAATGAGAGAGACTATGTTCAAGTAACATAGTTCTCCCCATTTCCACCAGACTTCGATTCTTTCTTTCAGCCACCCCATTTTGTTGAGGTGTGTATGGTGAACTAAACTCATGCCGAATTCCATGTTTCTCAAGATAAATTTCAAACTCTTCATTCTTATACTCACCACCATTATCAGTTCTCAACTTCTTCACTGAATACTCACATTCTTTCTCTGCTTTCCTTCTGAAACTCTTAAACATTGTTAGAGCATCTGACTTATGTCTCATGTACATAACACAAGTAATGCGAGTAAAGTCATCAATGAAAGTAATGAAGTACTTATCTCCATTTGAAGATTGCTTGCTCATTGGCCCACATATATCTGAGTGTATGAGTTCTAAGGGTCTTTTTGAGCGAATTTCAACTCACTTGTGCATAGAATTAGCAATCTTCCCTTTCTCACAAATAGTGCATCACCAATCTCTTTCTCTTGATAAATCAGGCATATCCCGAACACTTTCTCTCTTTGACAACTTGCACATATTTCTCTGACACATATGACCTAGCCTTTTATGCCATAATTTATTTTCATCCACCACACTCATGTAACAAGAGTTCTGTCCATCCCCAACTTGGAACAAATTCCCTCTTGTACGCTGGCCCCTTGTAACTATGTTTCCATCATTTTCACTTTTTACAACAAATCCATCTTTTCTGAAGATCACTTTGTTGCCCTCATCACAGAGTTGTGACACACTGAGCAGGTTGTGTTTCAGTCCATCAACATATAGTGTTTTTCTGGATTTCATCTTTTCTTTTCCAATGATGGCTGACCCAACACCTTTGATCCTTAGAGATTCATCATTTCCAAATGTCACAGTTCCTTCTTTAAAGTCTTTCACATTCTTCAGCAGCTTTAAGTCTCCTGTCATATGAGATGAACATCCACTATCAAGAATCCATGGACGTTCTCCTTTGGTAGCCTTCAAAGCTGTTTCAACAACAAGTGCTTTTTGTTCTTCCTTTTCCTCCACTTTCTGTTTTGCTTCTTCCAATTTCCTAGCCAAATCAATGTGTTCTGGCCAGAGAACCATGCATTCTTTCTTTTCAGACTTATCATATTTGTCCCTTTTGTATTTTAAAAACTCTGTCTTCTGAGGATTATTAACAAACTTTTGTTGCTCTGGTAACACACTAAGGCAGCCCTTAGCAAGATGTCCAGGTTGATCACATCTTTCACAATAAGTTTCCAGTGGTTGGAATCTGTTCCCAACTTTCACACCAGTCTTCTCAGATTTCTTCTGAAACTTATTTGGAGATCTTCTATTTTGAAAGCGTTGGCTCCCTCTCAATCCTTGTCCTTCAAAACTTTTGGAATAGTTGTAATGTTGTTGGTTAAACCAACACATACTTTCCATGTGTCCGAATCCACCACAATACCAGCAGTATCCGTAGAAAGAATATTTACCTCTGAAACTTTTAGACTGAATGGAGTTGTGAACACGCTTCTCAAAAACCATCATATTTTCATTTGTAACTCTCTTCTTCAGCTCAGATTCAGCAGTACCAGAAGTATTAGAATCTTTTCTTGACTCAAGATTTTTATGCACTTCTGATTTTTCTGCATTGCTGATTTTGACCACATACTTTGTCTTTCCAGCCTTGCTCTTATCAGAACCAGTTTTGTCTTTCATTTCAACCTTTGAAGGTAAGTTTTGTAGATCCCTTTTTGGTTCATTCTTACTGGAACATTCCCCTACTTCTGAGATAGAATTTTTGGAACTGATATTCATTTCTTTAGATTTATGCAGTTTTTGTTGGACAAGTTCCAACTCTTCTTCTTTTGCCTTCAACTTCACTTCAAGATGATCATTACGATTCTTTGTATTCTCAAGAGAATTTTTCAGATCATCAATCTCTTTTTTCATCATCATTTTATCATCTGTAAAACCTTCTTGATTGTTTACTGTGGAATTTTCTTTTACTAACTTGTTGTTTTCTTTCTCCAGTTTTCTGATCTTCCTCAAACATTCCTTCAGCTCTTCTTTCAGATACTGTTCAAGTTGAGTATCTTCTTCTTCAGTACTACTACTCTCATAATCATCATTATTCACTGTTGCAAAAAAGGTACTCTCTCTAGTTTTTTCAGTAGCAGATTTTTCTGATTCAGTCTCGCTATCATCATCTTCCTTATCATTTGACAAAAAGCTTCTTCTTTTTGATTTAAAGAACTTTTTATTCTGACTTCTACCAGAATATTTATCTTTTCGATCCTGTTTCTTCCATGACCTTCTTGGTCCTCTGTCTTCTTCATCACTGTCGGCATCTTTCCCCTTTTGAGGGCAATTAGCCGCAAAGTGGCCAACTGCTCCACATTCAAAACATTTCAAAGGGAGTTTCCCTTTGTATTTCCCTGTGCCTCTTTTAACATTTTTAGAAAACAAGGATAGAATTTCATCAAAATTTTTACATAACTCATTTTCAGAGTTGGATTCACCAGCTTCTTCATTAATAAGAATTTTCTTCGACTTCTCTTTCTTTTCTGCCCTGAAAGACATTTCTCTATCAGTTTTTGCTTTGCTCTTCATGGTCTTCTCTCTTCTCATCTCATAAGTGATGAGAGTACTGTGCAAATCATCAAGAGATAATGTTTCCGGATCTCTGTCTTCTAGTGAAGAAACTTTAGCATCAAATTTGTCAGGCAGAATTCTCAGGATCTTTTCAACAACTGTATCATCTTCTAACTTTTCACCAAGACATCTGATTGTACTGACAATGTCATTAACTCTGGTAAAGAATTCCCCAACAGATTCAGATTCTCCCATTTTCAAGTCTTCATACTTCAGCCTCCAGATTTGTAGTTTTGCCTTCTTCACTTTTGTATTTCCTTCATAGATATTCATTAGCTTATCCCAGATGCCTTTAGCAGTAGTGACACCTTTCACTCTTAAAAACTCACTCTCAGAAAGTGATGAGAGTAATGCATTTTTAGCTCTTCCATCATTCTCAAGATTCTTCTTATCGACAGGAGTAAGAGGGACCTTGTCATCAATATCAGGAAATCCATCTGTTGTAGTTTCAAGAACTTCATATCCAAGAGACATAAGATACGGCATCATTCTGTCCTTCCAGATGTGATAGTTCTTTCCATCGAAGATTGGAATCCCCTTACTGTTCACGCAATTTAGATTTTCCATCACAACTTCTCTTCAAACAATTCAGCAAAGAGTAAACGAAGGGAACCTTCCTCTGATACCAATTGAAGTTCCCAATCAGGATCCAAGTATCACTGAGAGGGGGAGGGGGTGAATCAGTGATATCTTTTTCTTTTTAAGTTTCCCCTTTTTGAAACAACCTTCGCCTCCTGTTAAAGAGTTTCTTCCCTGCTGAACACACACATCCACAGGAACACAAGATTTACAAGGTTCACTACTCAACAAGAGTAGCTACGTCCTTGGTATGGTACGGAAATAATCCAGTACCACACAATCCACTAGAAAACAATCCTTTGATGTGGAATACAACGAGTAGGATATACCCTTACACTCGTGCAGCACTTTGAAAACAATCCAATAGTGCGTGTGCTCCCTCTTAGCACAAATATGATAACACAATGTTTCAGTGCTTCTTTACAATAAAACAGATGTATTCTCCGAAGTACAAATCTTCACTTTCTTACCCAGAAGCCGGTAAGAACTCTCTTGTGCACAACTGAATACGTGCGAAGACCCCAAATATTTCGCGCAGCCTTTAGGGTGCTTTGCGCGCAATTCAAATGGCTTGCGCGTAAAAACCCCTTTTGGCGCGAAAAACGTTTTCGCGCAACTTTCCTTTTACGCGCAACTTTTCCTCTTTTCGCGCAACTCACTTAGCGTATAATTTACGCGCACCAGAGCTCGGGATTTCTTCTAAGTGTCGAGCATTAGCATTTAACAGGGATTAGCCTCATATTTATAGGCATTTTTGAACCCGCGCGAAAAACACTAATCCGCGCGTAAAACCTCCTCCATGCGCGTAAAAACTCTTTTATGCAACTTCATATTTCGCGCCATGCTTCAATATTCCGCGCACCTCATGCCTTTGCCATCTTTCATCGTTCTAAGCATGAAGCACCAATTGCGCGCAAAATTCCGCACCGCGTTCCATATTGCGCGCAAACCCAATCTTTCCTGCGACATCAAATTTCGCGCACTGCTCCAATATTTCGCGCATTTTATGCCTTTGCCAATTTTTGATCTTCTGATCTCGAACCATCATTTGCGCGAAAACTTCATTCATCAATTTCGCGCACCATGCCAATATTTCGCGCATCCCGCAGATTTTTCGCGCAACCCGCTACTATTTCGCGCATCCCGCAGATATTGCGCGCACCACTTTATTTTTGCGCGAAACATGCCTAAATTTCCGCGCACTCCATTCCTTTGTCATTTTTCAACGTTCTGACCTTGAATAACTCTTTTTCACATATAAACCATCTTCAATCTTATGTGCAACATCCATTGCCAAGCACATTTCTTCATCTCCCGATTTTCAGGCCCTAAAATTTGGCAAACACTGGAAAACGGCGCCACCTTAAACTGTGCTTTTCTGCCATCCCCAGATTGTCTATTGCTTTGCCATTTTATCTCTTTACTGCTTCCCATAACCATTCTTCTGCTCTTATCACGAATCCCACTATCATGATATTTATCCTTTGATAGATCAGCTTAAGCATCGTCAAAGTTGCAATGGGAACTGAATCTTTCCTATCTTCCAGCAGCATCATTCCTTCCAATCAAAACATTATATGACTGGCATCATCATTTCTCCCCCTTTCCTTCATAAGGCTTGCATCACAAGTTCTCCTAACTCATGATTTGTGTGAAATACATACCAGCAAAGCATCGTCTGATTTATGATCCTTCTACAAAGTGAATTGATTTATCGCCTTTGACAACAAAATACAACACTCTGCAAAAGCTAACTCTTCAAACTTTCATCTTCATTCAACCTGGTCCCAACAATCTCCCCCTTTGGATTTTCTTGTCAACAAAGATTCATAAATCACTGAATTTTGAAACCTTTTGCAATGGATTACTTATCAACAATTCTAAGCCTACGTGAGCTAACTCATTGTAGGAAACAAGATTTATTGACAGCCAAAACCATGCTGTCCAAAAGCAGTGACTGTGAAATCTTATGAACATACCTCCTCATCCTTCTTCAGAACATCTTGCAATAGCATTCTTCACTTCTTCATCTTTCCTGTAAAACAACTTTGTTTCCTACAACCACTCCAACAAATAGTTAGAATAGTTCACTCACATACATGCTGAATTCACAGCTTACCCACAACTCTCCCTTAATACATTCTTCCTTATGGATAGATTTATGAAACAATTCTCCCCCTTGACAACACTATCCAAAGCTAAGACGAGAGAGGGGACAGAAACATGTACCTTAACCTTGATGAGAAGGAGGTTGTACACCCATGTTCAACCTCAACTTTGCAAATGGTTCCTTCGGTAACGGTTTTGTAAATATATCAGCAATTTGTTCAGATGTAGGAACATACTCCAGCCTCAGTTCATTCTTTTCAACCTGCTCTTTGATGAAGTGGTACTTTATATCAATGTGTTTTGAACGAGAATGTTGTACTGGATTTCTTGTAAGATTGATTGCACTCTGATTATCACAACCCAAGAGCAATGGTAGCTTTACTTCAACAAGTAGATCTTCCAGCTGAGTCTTCATCCACATTAGTTGAGTTGCAGCTTGAGTAGCAGCAACATACTCAGCCTCAGCTGTGCTAAGAGTTACTGAATTCTGTTTCTTGGTATGCCAACTAACACAGCTTTTTCCTAGAAAGAATACTCCACCAGATGTGGATCTTCGATCATCAACATTTCCTGCCCAATCAGCATCAGAATACCCAAATAGATCAATATTTTCAGAGCCATCATACCGGATTCCAAAGTTTGTTGTGCCTTTGATATATCTGAGAATTCTTTTTCCAGCAATCAAATGTGATTCTTTAGGAGCACTCTGAAATCTCGCACATAAAGTAACAGCATAGACGATGTCGGGTCTTGAGGCAGTCAAATATAGCAGACTTCCAATCAGTTTTCGAAACTCTTTCTGATCAACTTCCTTTCCTTCTCCATCTTTAGACAACTTGGTTCCCACTGAAATCGGTGTGGAAACTGGTTTCGAATTTTCCATGCCAAACTTCTTCAGAAGTTCCTTAGCATACTTTTCTTGAGATAGAAAAACATGATTCTTCTTCTGTGAAATTTGTAACCCAAGAAAGTACTTCATTTCTCCTAGCATGGACATCTCAAATAACTTCTTCATCTCCTCAGCAAATTTTTCACTTGATCTTTCATTATTTCCAGCAAATATAATATCATCGACATAAACAATAACGATCAGTGAAAACTCTTGACATTTCTTGATGTAGAGATTGCTGTCAACTCTCCCTTTCTTAAAGTTCATCTTCTTCAAGCAAGTATCTAATTTAGAATACCATGCTCTCGGAGCCTGTTTTAGCCCATACAGAGCCTTCTTCAACCTGCACACATAGCTTTCATCTTTCCCAATAACAAATCCACAAGGTTGATCAATGTAAACTTCCTCGTCAAGATCACCATTCAAGAATGCAGATTTTACATCCATTTGAAAGATTTTGTAACCTCGTTGTGCAGCAATGGCAAGAAATATTCTGATTGTTTCTAATCGAGCTACTGGAGCAAAGGTTTCATCAAAGTCAATGCCTTCAATTTGTGAATACCCTTTGCAGACCAATCTTGCCTTGTTTCTTATTACATTACCTTCTTCATTCAGCTTGTTTCGAAAAACCCACTTTGTACCAATAATATTCTTGTTGTCCGGCTTGGGCACAAGTTCCCAAGTATTGTTCTTCTCTATCTGATCAAGCTCTTCATTCATAGCATGAACCCATTCTGGATGCTCAAATGCTTCATTTACATCATTCGGTTCAACTTTCGAATAAAGAGAAGTATGTGATATAACATTTGTTGTTCTTCTTGTTTGAACCCTCTGATTTTTATCTCCAATAATGTTCTGAGCCTCCACTTGTTTCCTCAACCTAGGATGAGTTGTTTGAACTTCATCCTCATCACTTGATATTTCTGAGTCAGATTCCTCTTCTTGAGTAGGATGAACAAATTCTGAAACATTATCAGAATTGTTAACAAAATCTTCTCTATCCCGCTCGACTTCCACATCAACATATGACTGCTTTTCTTTCTCAGCACTTTCAACAACTTTTACATCTGAAGAATCAATAATTCTTCCTGTTTCTTTGTTGAGGCATCTATATCCTCTTCCTTCTGGAGCATAGCCAAGAAAAATTCCGTCATCTCCTCTTTGCTCGAACTTTCCCAGATTTCCACCTTTCTTCTTTATAATACATGGACTCCCAAAGACTCTCAAGTGTTTCAGACTTGGAGTTTTTCCATAGAACATTTCATATGGAGTCATATCTGAGTTTGGCCTATAGAAACACCGGTTCTGAATATACACGGCAGTGCTCATGGCTTGCCTCCAATAATAATGAGAGAGACTATGTTCAAGTAACATAGTTCTCCCCATTTCCACCAGACTTCGATTCTTTCTTTCAGCCACCCCATTTTGTTGAGGTGTGTATGGTGAACTAAACTCATGCCGAATTCCATGTTTCTCAAGATAACTTTCAAACTCTTCATTCTTATACTCACCACCATTATCAGTTCTCAACTTCTTCACTGAATACTCACATTCTTTCTCTGCTTTCCTTCTGAAACTCTTAAACATTGTTAGAGCATCTGACTTATGTCTCATGTACATAACACAAGTAATGCGAGTAAAGTCATCAATGAAAGTAATGAAGTACTTATCTCCATTTGAAGATTTCTTGCTCATTGGCCCACATATATCTGAGTGTATGAGTTCTAAGGGTCTTTTTGAGCGAATTTCAACTCACTTGTGCATAGAATTAGCAATCTTCCCTTTCTCACAAATAGTGCAGCACCAATCTCTTTCTCTTGATAAATCAGGCATATCCCGAACACTTTCTCTCTTTGACAACTTGCACATATTTCTCTGACACATATGACCTAGCCTTTTATGCCATAATTTATTTTCATCCACCACACTCATGTAACAAGAGTTCTGTCCATCCCCAACTTGGAACAAATTCCCTCTTGTACGCTGGCCCCTTGTAACTATGTTTCCATCATTTTCACTTTTTACAACAAATCCATCTTTTCTGAAGATCACTTTGTTGCCCTCATCACAGAGTTGTGACACACTGAGCAGGTTGTGTTTCAGTCCATCAACATATAGTGTTTTTCTGGATTTCATCTTTTCTTTTCCAATGATGGCTGACCCAACACCTTTGATCCTTAGAGATTCATCATTTCCAAATGTCACAGTTCCTTCTTTAAAGTCTTTCACATTCTTCAGCAGCTTTAAGTCTCCTGTCATATGAGATGAACATCCACTATCAAGAATCCATGGATGTTCTCCTTTGGTAGCCTTCAAAGCTGTTTCAACAACAAGTGCTTTTTGTTCTTCCTTTTCCTCCACTTTCTGTTTTGCTTCTTCCAATTTCCTAGCCAAATCAATGTGTTCTGGCCAGAGAACCATGCATTCTTTCTTTTCAGACTTATCATATTTGTCCCTTTTGTATTTTAAAAACTCTGTCTTCTGAGGATTATTAACAAACTTTTGTTGCTCTGGTAACACACTAAGGCATCCCTTAGCAAGATGTCCAGGTTGATCACATCTTTCACAATAAGTTTCCAGTGGTTGGAATCTGTTCCCAACATTCACACCAGTCTTCTCAGATTTCTTCTGAAACTTATTTGGAGATCTTCTATTTTGAAAGCGTTGGCTCCCTCTCAATCCTTGTCCTTCAAAACTTTTGGAATAGTTGTAATGTTGTTGGTTAAACCAACACATACTTTCCATGTGTCCGAATCCACCACAATACCAGCAGTATCCATAGAAAGAATATTTACCTCTGAAACTTTTAGACTGAATGGAGTTCTGAACACGCTTCTCAAAAACCATCATCTTTTCATTTGTAACTCTCTTCTTCAGCTCAGATTCAGCAGTACCAGAAGTATTAGAAGCTTTTCTTGACTCAAGATTTTTATGCACTTCTGATTTTTCTGCATTGCTGATTTTGACCACATACTTTGTCTTTCCAGCCTTGCTCTTATCAGAACCAGTTTTGTCTTTCATTTCAACCTTTGAAGGTAAGTTTTGTAGATCCCTTTTTGGTTCATTCTTACTGGAACATTCCCCTACTTCTGAGATAGAATTTTTGGAACTGATATTCATTTCTTTAGCTTTATGCAGTTTTTGTTGGACAAGTTCCAACTCTTCTTCTTTTGCCTTCAACTTCACTTCAAGATGATCATTACGATTCTTTGTATTCTCAAGAGAATTTTTCAGATCATCAATCTCTTTTTTCATCATCATTTTATCATCTGTAAAACCTTCTTGATTGTTTACTGTGGAATTTTCTTTTACTAACTTGTTGTTTTCTTTCTCCAGTTTTCTGATCTTCCTCAAACATTCCTTCAGCTCTTCTTTCAGATACTGTTCAAGTTGAGTATCTTCTTCTTCAGTACTACTACTCTCATAATCATCATTATTCACTGTTGCAAAAAAGGTACTCTCTCTAGTTTTTTCAGTAGCAGATTTTTCTGATTCAGTCTCGCTATCATCATCTTCCTTATCATTTGACAAAAAGCTTCTTCTTTTTGATTTAAAGAACTTTTTATTCTGACTTCTACCAGAATATTTATCTTTTCGATCCTGTTTCTTCCATGACCTTCTTGGTCCTCTGTCTTCTTCATCACTGTCGGCATCTTTCCCCTTTTGAGGGCAATTAGCCGCAAAGTGGCCAACTGCTCCACATTCAAAACATTTCAAAGGGAGTTTCCCTTTGTATTTCCCTGTGCCTCTTTTAACATTTTTAGAAAACAAGGATAGAATTTCATCAAAAGTTTTACATACCTCATTTTCAGAGTTGGATTCACCAGCTTCTTCATTAATAAGAATTTTCTTCGACTTCTCTTTCTTTTCTGCCCTGAAAGACATTTCTCTATCAGTTTTTGCTTTGCTCTTCATGGTCTTCTATCTTCTCATCTCATAAGTGATGAGAGTACTGTGCAAATCATCAAGAGATAATGTTTCCGGATCTCTGTCTTCTAGTGAAGAAACTTTAGCATCAAATTTGTCAGGCAGAATTCTCAGGATCTTTTCAACAACTGTATCATCTTCTAACTTTTCACCAAGACATCTGATTGTACTGACAATGTCATTAACTCTGGTAAAGAATTCCCCAACAGATTCAGATTCTCCCATTTTCAAGTCTTCATACTTCAGCCTCCAGATTTGTAGTTTTGCCTTCTTCACTTTTGTATTTCCTTCATAGATATTCATTAGCTTATCCCAGATGCCTTTAGCAGTAGTGACACCTTTCACTCTTAAAAACTCACTCTCAGAAAGTGATGAGAGTAATGCATTTTTAGCTCTTCCATCATTCTCAAGATTCTTCTTATCGACAGGAGTAAGAGGGACCTTGTCATCAATATCAGGAAATCCATCTGTTGTAGTTTCAAGAACTTCATATCCAAGAGACATAAGATACGGCATCATTCTGTCCTTCCAGATGTGATAGTTCTTTCCATCGAAGATTGGAATCCCCTTACTGTTCACGCAATTTAGATTTTCCATCACAACTTCTCTTCAAACAATTCAGCAAAGTGTAAACGAAGGGAACCTTCCTCTGATACCAATTGAAGTTCCCAATCAGGATCCAAGTATCACTGAGAGGGGGAGGGGGTGAATCAGTGATATCTTTTTCTTTTTAAGTTTCCCCTTTTTGAAACAACCTTCGCCTCCTGTTAAAGAGTTTCTTCCCTGCTGAACACACACATCCACAGGAACACAAGATTTACAAGGTTCACTACTCAACAAGAGTAGCTACGTCCTTGGTATGGTACGGAAATAATCCAGTACCACACAATCCACTAGAAAACAATCCTTTGATGTGGAATACAACGAGTAGGATATACCCTTACACTCGTGCAGCACTTTGAAAACAATCCAATAGTGCGTGTGCTCCCTCTTAGCACAAATATGATAACACAATGTTTCAGTGCTTCTTTACAATAAAACAGATGTATTCTCCGAAGTACAAATCTTCACTTTCTTACCCAGAAGCCGGTAAGAACTCTCTTGTGCACAACTGAATACGTGCGAAGACCCCAAATATTTCGCGCAGCCTTTAGGGTGCCTTGCGCGCAATTCAAATGGCTTGCGCGTAAAAACCCCTTTTGGCGCGAAAAACGTTTTCGCGCAACTTTCCTTTTACGCGCAACTTTTCCTCTTTTCGCGCAACTCACTTAGCGTATAATTTACGCGCACCAGAGCTCGGGATTTCTTCTAAGTGTCGAGCATTAGCATTTAACAGGGATTAGCCTCATATTTATAGGCATTTTTGAACCCGCGCGAAAAACACTAATCCGCGCGTAAAACCTCCTCCATGCGCGTAAAAACTCTTTTATGCAACTTCATATTTCGCGCCATGCTTCAATATTCCGCGCACCTCATGCCTTTGCCATCTTTCATCGTTCTAAGCATGAAGCACCAATTGCGCGCAAAATTCCGCACCGCGTTCCATATTGCGCGCAAACCCAATCTTTCCTGCGACATGAAATTTCGCGCACTGCTCCAATATTTCGCGCATTTTATGCCTTTGCCAATTTTTGATCTTCTGATCTCGAACCATCATTTGCGCGAAAACTTCATTCATCAATTTCGCGCACCATGCCAATATTTCGCGCATCCCGCAGATTTTTCGCGCAACCCGCTACTATTTCGCGCATCCCGCAGATATTGCGCGCACCACTTTATTTTTGCGCGAAACATGCCTAAATTTCCGCGCACTCCATTCCTTTGTCATTTTTCAACGTTCTGACCTTGAATAACTCTTTTTCACATATAAACCATCTTCAATCTTATGTGCAACATCCATTGCCAAGCACATTTCTTCATCTCCCGATTTTCAGGCCCTAAAATTTGGCAAACACTGGAAAACGGCGCCACCTTAAACTGTGCTTTTCTGCCATCCCCAGATTGTCTATTGCTTTGCCATTTTATCTCTTTACTGCTTCCCATAACCATTCTTCTGCTCTTATCACGAATCCCACTATCATGATATTTATCCTTTGATAGATCAGCTTAAGCATCGTCAAAGTTGCAATGGGAACTGAATCTTTCCTATCTTCCAGCAGCATCATTCCTTCCAATCAAAACATTATATGACTGGCATCATCATTTCCCCCCCTTTACTTCATAAGGCTTGCATCACAAGTTCTCCTAACTCATGATTTGTGTGAAATACATACCAGCAAAGCATCGTCTGATTTATGATCCTTCTACAAAGTGAATTGATTTATCGCCTTTGACAACAAAATACAACACTCTGCAAAAGCTAACTCTTCAAACTTTCATCTTCATTCAACCTGGTCCCAACAATCTCCCCCTTTGGATTTTCTTGTCAACAAAGATTCATAAATCACTGAATTTTGAAACCTTTTGCAATGGATTACTTATCAACAATTCTAAGCCTACGTGAGCTAACTCATTGTAGGAAACAAGATTTATTGACAGCCAAAACCATGCTGTCCAAAAGCAGTGACTGTGAAATCTTATGAACATACCTCCTCATCCTTCTTCAGAACATCTTGCAATAGCATTCTTCACTTCTTCATCTTTCCTGTAAAACAACTTTGTTTCCTACAACCACTCCAACAAATAGTTAGAATAGTTCACTCACATACATGCTGAATTCACAGCTTACCCACAACTCTCCCTTAATACATTCTTCCTTATGGATAGATTTATGAAACAATTCTCCCCCTTGACAACACTATCCAAAGCTAAGACGAGAGAGGGGACAGAAACATGTACCTTAACCTTGATGAGAAGGAGGTTGTACACCCATGTTCAACCTCAACTTTGCAAATGGTTCCTTCGGTAACGGTTTTGTAAATATATCAGCAATTTGTTCAGATGTAGGAACATACTCCAGCCTCAGTTCATTCTTTTCAACCTGCTCTTTGATGAAGTGGTACTTTATATCAATGTGTTTTGAACGAGAATGTTGTACTGGATTTCTTGTAAGATTGATTGCACTCTGATTATCACAACCCAAGAGCAATGGTAGCTTTACTTCAACAAGTAGATCTTCCAGCTGAGTCTTCATCCACATTAGTTGAGTTGCAGCTTGAGTAGCAGCAACATACTCAGCCTCAGCTGTGCTAAGAGTTACTGAATTCTGTTTCTTGGTATGCCAACTAACACAGCTTTTTTCTAGAAAGAATACTCCACCAGATGTGGATCTTCGATCATCAACATTTCCTGCCCAATCAGCATCAGAATACCCAAATAGATCAATATTTTCAGAGCCATCATACCGGATTCCAAAGTTTGTTGTGCCTTTGATATATCTGAGAATTCTTTTTCCAGCAATCAAATGTGATTCTTTAGGAGCACTCTGAAATCTCGCACATAAAGTAACAGCATAGACGATGTCGGGTCTTGAGGCAGTCAAATATAGCAGACTTCCAATCAGTTTTCGAAACTCTTTCTGATCAACTTCCTTTCCTTCTCCATCTTTAGACAACTTGGTTCCCACTGAAATCGGTGTGGAAACTGGTTTCGAATTTTCCATGCCAAACTTCTTCAGAAGTTCCTTAGCATACTTTTCTTGAGATAGAAAAACATGATTCTTCTTCTGTGAAATTTGTAACCCAAGAAAGTACTTCATTTCTCCTAGCATGGACATCTCAAATAACTTCTTCATCTCCTCAGCAAATTTTTCACTTGATCTTTCATTATTTCCAGCAAATATAATATCATCGACATAAACAATAACGATCAGTGAAAACTCTTGACATTTCTTGATGTAGAGATTGCTGTCAACTCTCCCTTTCTTAAAGTTCATCTTCTTCAAGCAAGTATCTAATTTAGAATACCATGCTCTCGGAGCCTGTTTTAGCCCATACAGAGCCTTCTTCAACCTGCACACATAGCTTTCATCTTTCCCAATAACAAATCCACAAGGTTGATCAATGTAAACTTCCTCGTCAAGATCACCATTCAAGAATGCAGATTTTACATCCATTTGAAAGATTTTGTAACCTCGTTGTGCAGCAATGGCAAGAAATATTCTGATTGTTTCTAATCGAGCTACTGGAGCAAAGGTTTCATCAAAGTCAATGCCTTCAATTTGTGAATACCCTTTGCAGACCAATCTTGCCTTGTTTCTTATTACATTACCTTCTTCATTCAGCTTGTTTCGAAAAACCCACTTTGTACCAATAATATTCTTGTTGTCCGGCTTGGGCACAAGTTCCCAAGTATTGTTCTTCTCTATCTGATCAAGCTCTTCATTCATAGCATGAACCCATTCTGGATGCTCAAATGCTTCATTTACATCATTCGGTTCAACTTTCGAATAAAGAGAAGTATGTGATATAACATTTGTTGTTCTTCTTGTTTGAACCCTCTGATTTTTATCTCCAATAATGTTCTGAGCCTCCACTTGTTTCCTCAACCTAGGATGAGTTGTTTGAACTTCATCCTCATCACTTGATATTTCTGAGTCAGATTCCTCTTCTTGAGTAGGATGAACAAATTCTGAAACATTATCAGAATTGTTAACAAAATCTTCTCTATCCCGCTCGACTTCCACATCAACATATGACTGCTTTTCTTTCTCAGCACTTTCAACAACTTTTACATCTGAAGAATCAATAATTCTTCCTGTTTCTTTGTTGAGGCATCTATATCCTCTTCCTTCTGGAGCATAGCCAAGAAAAATTCCGTCATCTCCTCTTTGCTCGAACTTTCCCAGATTTCCACCTTTCTTCTTTATAATACATGGACTCCCAAAGACTCTCAAGTGTTTCAGACTTGGAGTTTTTCCATAGAACATTTCATATGGAGTCATATCTGAGTTTGGCCTATAGAAACACCGGTTCTGAATATACACGGCAGTGCTCATGGCTTGCCTCCAATAATAATGAGAGAGACTATGTTCAAGTAACATAGTTCTCCCCATTTCCACCAGACTTCGATTCTTTCTTTCAGCCACCCCATTTTGTTGAGGTGTGTATGGTGAACTAAACTCATGCCGAATTCCATGTTTCTCAAGATAACTTTCAAACTCTTCATTCTTATACTCACCACCATTATCAGTTCTCAACTTCTTCACTGAATACTCACATTCTTTCTCTGCTTTCCTTCTGAAACTCTTAAACATTGTTAGAGCATCTGACTTATGTCTCATGTACATAACACAAGTAATGCGAGTAAAGTCATCAATGAAAGTAATGAAGTACTTATCTCCATTTGAAGATTTCTTGCTCATTGGCCCACATATATCTGAGTGTATGAGTTCTAAGGGTCTTTTTGAGCGAATTTCAACTCACTTGTGCATAGAATTAGCAATCTTCCCTTTCTCACAAATAGTGCAGCACCAATCTCTTTCTCTTGATAAATCAGGCATATCCCGAACACTTTGTCTCTTTGACAACTTGCACATATTTCTCTGACACATATGACCTAGCCTTTTATGCCATAATTTATTTTCATCCACCACACTCATGTAACAAGAGTTCTGTCCATCCCCAACTTGGAACAAATTCCCTCTTGTACGCTGGCCCCTTGTAACTATGTTTCCATCATTTTCACTTTTTACAACAAATCCATCTTTTCTGAAGATCACTTTGTTGCCCTCATCACAGAGTTGTGACACACTGAGCAGGTTGTGTTTCAGTCCATCAACATATAGTGTTTTTCTGGATTTCATCTTTTCTTTTCCAATGATGGCTGACCCAACACCTTTGATCCTTAGAGATTCATCATTTCCAAATGTCACAGTTCCTTCTTTAAAGTCTTTCACATTCTTCAGCAGCTTTAAGTCTCCTGTCATATGAGATGAACATCCACTATCAAGAATCCATGGACGTTCTCCTTTGGTAGCCTTCAAAGCTGTTTCAACAACAAGTGCTTTTTGTTCTTCCTTTTCCTCCACTTTCTGTTTTGCTTCTTCCAATTTCCTAGCCAAATCAATGTGTTCTGGCCAGAGAACCATGCATTCTTTCTTTTCAGACTTATCATATTTGTCCCTTTTGTATTTTAAAAACTCTGTCTTCTGAGGATTATTAACAAACTTTTGTTGCTCTGGTAACACACTAAGGCAGCCCTTAGCAAGATGTCCAGGTTGATCACATCTTTCACAATAAGTTTCCAGTGGTTGGAATCTGTTCCCAACTTTCACACCAGTCTTCTCAGATTTCTTCTGAAACTTATTTGGAGATCTTCTATTTTGAAAGCGTTGGCTCCCTCTCAATCCTTGTCCTTCAAAACTTTTGGAATAGTTGTAATGTTGTTGGTTAAACCAACACATACTTTCCATGTGTCCGAATCCACCACAATACCAGCAGTATCCATAGAAAGAATATTTACCTCTGAAACTTTTAGACTGAATGGAGTTCTGAACACGCTTCTCAAAAACCATCATCTTTTCATTTGTAACTCTCTTCTTCAGCTCAGATTCAGCAGTACCAGAAGTATTAGAAGCTTTTCTTGACTCAAGATTTTTATGCACTTCTGATTTTTCTGCATTGCTGATTTTGACCACATACTTTGTCTTTCCAGCCTTGCTCTTATCAGAACCAGTTTTGTCTTTCATTTCAACCTTTGAAGGTAAGTTTTGTAGATCCCTTTTTGGTTCATTCTTACTGGAACATTCCCCTACTTCTGAGATAGAATTTTTGGAACTGATATTCATTTCTTTAGCTTTATGCAGTTTTTGTTGGACAAGTTCCAACTCTTCTTCTTTTGCCTTCAACTTCACTTCAAGATGATCATTACGATTCTTTGTATTCTCAAGAGAATTTTTCAGATCATCAATCTCTTTTTTCATCATCATTTTATCATCTGTAAAACCTTCTTGATTGTTTACTGTGGAATTTTCTTTTACTAACTTGTTGTTTTCTTTCTCCAGTTTTCTGATCTTCCTCAAACATTCCTTCAGCTCTTCTTTCAGATACTGTTCAAGTTGAGTATCTTCTTCTTCAGTACTACTACTCTCATAATCATCATTATTCACTGTTGCAAAAAAGGTACTCTCTCTAGTTTTTTCAGTAGCAGATTTTTCTGATTCAGTCTCGCTATCATCATCTTCCTTATCATTTGACAAAAAGCTTCTTCTTTTTGATTTAAAGAACTTTTTATTCTGACTTCTACCAGAATATTTATCTTTTCGATCCTGTTTCTTCCATGACCTTCTTGGTCCTCTGTCTTCTTCATCACTGTCGGCATCTTTCCCCTTTTGAGGGCAATTAGCCGCAAAGTGGCCAACTGCTCCACATTCAAAACATTTCAAAGGGAGTTTCCCTTTGTATTTCCCTGTGCCTCTTTTAACATTTTTAGAAAACAAGGATAGAATTTCATCAAAATTTTTACATAACTCATTTTCAGAGTTGGATTCACCAACTTCTTCATTAATAAGAATTTTCTTCGACTTCTCTTTCTTTTCTGCCCTGAAAGACATTTCTCTATCAGTTTTTGCTTTGCTCTTCATGGTCTTCTCTCTTCTCATCTCATAAGTGATGAGAGTACTGTGCAAATCATCAAGAGATAATGTTTCCGGATCTCTGTCTTCTAGTGAAGAAACTTTAGCATCAAATTTGTCAGGTAGAATTCTCAGGATCTTTTCAACAACTGTATCATCTTCTAACTTTTCACCAAGACATCTGATTGTACTGACAATGTCATTAACTCTGGTAAAGAATTCCCCAACAGATTCAGATTCTCCCATTTTCAAGTCTTCATACTTCAGCCTCCAGATTTGTAGTTTTGCCTTCTTCACTTTTGTATTTCCTTCATAGATATTCATTAGCTTATCCCAGATGCCTTTAGCAGTAGTGACACCTTTCACTCTTAAAAACTCACTCTCAGAAAGTGATGAGAGTAATGCATTTTTAGCTCTTCCATCATTCTCAAGATTCTTTTTATCGACAGGAGTAAGAGGGACCTTGTCATCAATATCAGGAAATCCATCTGTTGTAGTTTCAAGAACTTCATATCCAAGAGACATAAGATACGGCATCATTCTGTCCTTCCAGATGTGATAGTTCTTTCCATCGAAGATTGGAATCCCCTTACTGTTCACGCAATTTAGATTTTCCATCACAACTTCTCTTCAAACAATTCAGCAAAGAGTAAACGAAGGGAACCTTCCTCTGATACCAATTGAAGTTCCCAATCAGGATCCAAGTATCACTGAGAGGGGGAGGGGGTGAATCAGTGATATCTTTTTCTTTTTAAGTTTCCCCTTTTTGAAACAACCTTCGCCTCCTGTTAAAGAGTTTCTTCCCTGCTGAACACACACATCCACAGGAACACAAGATTTACAAGGTTCACTACTCAACAAGAGTAGCTACGTCCTTGGTATGGTACGGAAATAATCCAGTACCACACAATCCACTAGAAAACAATCCTTTGATGTGGAATACAACGAGTAGGATATACCCTTACACTCGTGCAGCACTTTGAAAACAATCCAATAGTGCGTGTGCTCCCTCTTAGCACAAATATGATAACACAATGTTTCAGTGCTTCTTTACAATAAAACAGATGTATTCTCCGAAGTACAAATCTTCACTTTCTTACCCAGAAGCCGGTAAGAACTCTCTTGTGCACAACTGAATACGTGCGAAGACCCCAAATATTTCGCGCAGCCTTTAGGGTGCCTTGCGCGCAATTCAAATGGCTTGCGCGTAAAAACCCCTTTTGGCGCGAAAAACGTTTTCGCGCAACTTTCCTTTTACGCGCAACTTTTCCTCTTTTCGCGCAACTCACTTAGCGTATAATTTACGCGCACCAGAGCTCGGGATTTCTTCTAAGTGTCGAGCATTAGCATTTAACAGGGATTAGCCTCATATTTATAGGCATTTTTGAACCCGCGCGAAAAACACTAATCCGCGCGTAAAACCTCCTCCATGTGCGTAAAAACTCTTTTATGCAACTTCATATTTCGCGCCATGCTTCAATATTCCGCGCACCTCATGCCTTTGCCATCTTTCATCGTTCTAAGCATGAAGCACCAATTGCGCGCAAAATTCCGCACCGCGTTCCATATTGCGCGCAAACCCAATCTTTCCTGCGACATGAAATTTCGCGCACTGCTCCAATATTTCGCGCATTTTATGCCTTTGCCAATTTTTGATCTTCTGATCTCGAACCATCATTTGCGCGAAAACTTCATTCATCAATTTCGCGCACCATGCCAATATTTCGCGCATCCCGCAGATTTTTCGCGCAACCCGCTACTATTTCGCGCATCCCGCAGATATTGCGCGCACCACTTTATTTTTGCGCGAAACATGCCTAAATTTCCGCGCACTCCATTCCTTTGTCATTTTTCAACGTTCTGACCTTGAATAACTCTTTTTCACATATAAACCATCTTCAATCTTATGTGCAACATCCATTGCCAAGCACATTTCTTCATCTCCCGATTTTCAGGCCCTAAAATTTGGCAAACACTGGAAAACGGCGCCACCTTAAACTGTGCTTTTCTGCCATCCCCAGATTGTCTATTGCTTTGCCATTTTATCTCTTTACTGCTTCCCATAACCATTCTTCTGCTCTTATCACGAATCCCACTATCATGATATTTATCCTTTGATAGATCAGCTTAAGCATCGTCAAAGTTGCAATGGGAACTGAATCTTTCCTATCTTCCAGCAGCATCATTCCTTCCAATCAAAACATTATATGACTGGCATCATCATTTCTCCCCCTTTCCTTCATAAGGCTTGCATCACAAGTTCTCCTAACTCATGATTTGTGTGAAATACATACCAGCAAAGCATCGTCTGATTTATGATCCTTCTACAAAGTGAATTGATTTATCGCCTTTGACAACAAAATACAACACTCTGCAAAAGCTAACTCTTCAAACTTTCATCTTCATTCAACCTGGTCCCAACAAAAACTAGCATACAAAATGTAAATATTTTAACCATAAACCATGAATGGTATAAAAATAGCACATCCACAGTCAAAAATAACTCATTAAATACAATATGTATGATTTTATTATAATAAATCAACCTCAATCAAGAATAAACTACAATGAAGTATGTTGACCTAGATGAAAATAATTAGTAAAACTATTAGAGAGAAATATCCCTTTTTTCTTGAAAACATTTAAAAGTCTCCCTATTTATCAAAAAAGTCATTTAAAATATATTTTTGAAAAAGTGTCCCATACCACTTTAAAACTTTTGAATGTAATTTTAGTTTCAAAACATTCATGTTCTTATAAATAAATCCTTAAAACCTTTTTTAAAACATGGATATTAATGAGAATGATTTAAAAGAATAAATATTTAAAACAATATTTTAGTTAAAGAGTTCCTAACCAAATGAGAGATGCTTGAATACAAATAATTGAGAAATAAATTTTTTTAAACTTTATAATATGATGAGAATAAATGGATTCCTGATATAATATGTCAAAGGACAGCATATACACCATATAAAACCGAATTGGCACATAACAACAAAGAAGTCTCAATAGAATGTAAATTGAGACGAAATACCTTATAAAGACCGTATCCTTTGATCAATGATAAATCAAGGACATAAGTATGTGTGAAAAATATAAATACACTCAATATGATTGGGTATTCAGTGTAAATCGATCAGAGGAGATTCACACATGTTCTTGTAAAAACAAAACTAATGACTTGGATGTTCAACTCAAAGAATGAAAATTGAGTTAAGATTACCCTTATCAAGTTCATGTCAATGACTTGATAATTTTATAAATGGAGTGATTATGTGTATCATAAGTATATACACACAAATGGGAGTGGAAATTAATAAATAAATAGTGATTCCACACATAATCTTGGAGTAAAATAATCAATGAAGTATGCATAAAACCCAATGAGTGGAAATTGAAATTTGAACTTCCCTTATCGATTTGGTGACATACACTACAAAAAAAATGACTTATACCAACATAAATTTTTCATCGGATAATATATTTGTTGATAAAAATGAGTAATTCCAACAGATATATCATTATGTTGATGTTCTTTATAAGTACCGAAAATTATTTTTACCAACATATACATCTGTTATTATTAACTCTTTTATACCAACAAATGATTTAGTATCAATTAAATTTGTCTCTCCATCTTATCAACACAAACAATTATACGACAAAAAAATGAATATATTCTTATAATTTATCATTAATGGAATATATTTTACCATTAAACACACACATCACAATAAATTATTCATTATCAATAAATATTTTACTAATATTTTAATATATATTTATTATTATTATTTTAAAAAAAGTCATTTATAAATAATAATATATTCTTATATAATGAATTAAAATATTGATAATTTAAAATATTTTCATCATACTAATATATATATATATATATAATTTAAAATTATTGATAAATGATTCAAATTTATGCTGACTGTAACCAAATAAATTATAAACCTATGAATAAAAAACAAGGAATTAGATCTATCTATAATAATTAATTTATTTTAGAAACTAAGAATTAACATTATAATAATTATTTTTTATATTTATCAAATAAATCCCACGCCCAAAATGTCACAACCGCGACAAGGGTATTCCCAAATCTGGTACCCCGATAACCCTAATGATCCAGATGAAATCAATCCTTCATCGCCACAACATTCATCCCTCTTCAGTTTGTCGCCACAGGGGCCATCCTTTCAGTTTGTTGCCAAAACATTCACCCCCCTTTGATTCGTTGCCACAATGCCAATTATTTCTGGTAACCCATTCACCCCCCTTTGGTTCGTCTCCACGTCGTTGTTCGCCTGCTATGTTTCTTTTAATTAGTTGTACCTTTGGTTAGTCGATATCATCCCCCTCCTCCCCCTCTCTTTTTCATTCCCATCCTGAATTAGGTTATGAAGAACATATTTTAACTAAAAAAATGTGAACTTGTTATGATTTCACAATTCATTCTTATAAATGTTGAGCGAATGACTTTGTTTTACATTTCAACACCCATTCTTTACAAATAAATTCACCCACTATCATCTTTTTAGACAGATATTCATTCTTAGTTTTGTGAATAATGTTTTTCTATTTAGTATTTTATCATGACAGCATGATGCTCTTTCTCTTGTAGATCAATGGCTTCTCTAAAGATCACCCTTCCTGACTTGAACTGTGAAATTTCAAATTTGTTTGATACTAGATGAAATTATCATGCATGTTGTAATTTTTCTTTTACATGGTAGTTTTTGTGTTTCCTTGAAAATCAGTGTGAGGTGTCAATGAAATCCATTCAAAAAAAAAATTCACATTAGGCCTTGGGAATTCATTGCATCAATCACCCCTTACTTTCTAACCTGGTTATATTTCATTGAAATTCAATGTCACAATCTCATGTTTAATTATTCTGTTTTGTAGGTAATGTTATAGGAATAATATGTTTGGACATCATTAAACTCTAATGTTGTAATTTACATTTTCTGTTATCTTTTATGAATAGGTGTTTTGATGATAGAAACTTGGATATATTTTTTGACAAGGTGGATGATTTTTTCAATTCAATTATTAGGCTAACAACAATCATCATGAGAGTTTGCTTTATTTTCTATTAGTTTTTACATTCTTTAAATATGAATTAATATTTTAAGGATGATAAAAAATTATTTTGAGCCTAAAACTGTGAAATTTCAAATGTGTTTGATACTGGTTGACACTATCTCACATGCTGGAATTTTTGTTTTACATGATGTTTTTTGTGTTTCCTTGAAAATCAGTGTGAGGTGTCAATGAAATTCATACAAAAATTAACATTTGGTCTTGGGAATTCATTGTATCACTCATATTTTACTTTTTAACCTAGTTATATTTCATTTTGAACTTCAATGTTACAATCTCATGCTTAATCGTTCTATTTTGTAGGTAATATTATGGGAGTTATCCATTTGGACATCAATGATAATAAGGAAGTGAGATGCTCTTTATTTTTTCGATCAATGTCTTCTCTAGAGATCAATCTATCCGGATTGAATCTCATTAGATTCACTTCTGTAATTTTTCATCAGGTTTAATTCTAATCATTGATCACTAATGTTGTAATTAATATTTTATGTTATCTTTTGTGAATAGGTGTTTTGATGATAGCAACTTGGACATGATGTTTTTTATGTTTCCTTGAAATTCATCATGAGGTGTCAATGAAATTCATATAAAAATTAACATTTGGCCTTTGGAATTAATTGCATCACTCATACAATACCATATGATGTTTAATAATTTTGTTTTTTAGGTAATGTTATAGGAATAATCTGTTTGGACATAAATGACAACAAGGAAGTGAAATCCTCTTTTCTTCTATAGATCAACCCAGTTGAATATTTTGATAAGAAGGTCGATTATTTTTTCAATACAATTCTTAGGATAACATAAATCATGAGGGGAGTTTTCTTTCTTTTTTTGTTGTATTTTATGTTATTTCAATACGAATTATTTTGTGCATACTGTTAAAAATTTATTTTGAGCCTAAAACTGTGAAATTTCAAATGTGTTCAGTTTGGACATCAATGACAACAAGTCGATGCCCTTTATTTTGTAGATCAATGGCTTTTCAAGAGACCAACCTGCCTGACTTGAGTCTCATTCGATTCACTTCATTTATTTTTCATCAGGTTTCATTCTTTTTTAGATCAATGGCTTCTCAAGAGACCACCTTGCCTTACTTGAATATGTGTTTTGATGATAGCAACCTCGTTGAATTTTTTGATAAGAAGGTGGATGATTTTTTCAATTAAATACTTAGGGTAACATCAATCATTTGGGGTATTTTCTTTCTTTCTGTTAGTTTTCAAATTATATCTGTAAAAAAATCATTTTGATCCTAAAACTATGAAATTTCAACTGTGGTGTCAATGAAATTCATGCCAAAATTAACATTTTGATCATAATTTTCACACGGACTGTAGTGAGCTGATCATACTAAATGTAGCAGACTTTGCTGCTATTACAGCTGCTATGATATATTATTATCGACTCTACTACTATTACACAAACATATTAGATAGTAACTCCAGATTACAGAGGTTCAATGAATCACACATAGGATCCAGAATAGCAGCAGTACATCGTATATCATATCAGCAGAGTTACACACAGACTGTAATAGACTCTGCTACGATATATGATTACTGACTCCACTGCTATTACACACAAAAAACTCCACTACTATTCTGGATCCTATGTATAATTCATTTAACCCCTGTAATCTGGAATTTCTATGTAATCTGTACAAAAAATTTGTGTGTACTATATATGTACTGTATGAAATTTGGTATCTGTGTAAAATATGAAATATGAATAATCCAAAATATGTATGTGTTATCTGTGTAATATTTATAACAGATTATTTTCTATTAATGTGATCACTAGCTTATTATATTTAAAATATTATCTGTGTAACATTCATTATGTGTAAATGATTACAATTTATTCATTATCTGTATATTTTTATAGTCCATCGATTATTAGTGTATCATTTATTATAATTTTTTGACCATCAAAAATTTTTAGTTGAAGAGGGAAAGAAGGCCCAAACTGCTCTGCTAGTAGCCTTCGCACTGGAGTGTTCCTCCTTCCAGCAAAGCGGTCCTTTCGATAAAATGGGTGTTTTTCTGCCAAAAAGCTATGACTTTGGGGAACAGATTCATCATATTCTTGTGTGCTAAGGGGAAAAATCTCTGTTCAAATAGGTACTAAGGTTGCTGATTTCAATTCCTTAAACAATGAATCATCTGTATTGCCTTCTTTCTTTCACTTTTAACATGCAAACTCACATCGAATGCTCAAGTGGGTCTGTCAGCTGATGCTTCACTGAATCTGTCTGAAGCTGTGGTGTGGGATGGGTTCATGTTTTTTGGATATAATGGTGGATTTAATTCACGATTTATATGTTACAGGTTTGGTACGTTGAATCCATATGATAGGTGACTTGAGTTCAATATTGTTCTACTACTGTTTGAAGATTTTAGGTGAATGAATTCTAGTTCTTTCTCTTATCTATAAAAAACTAGTTGAACTATACATGAAAGTTATTCCCACATGGGGCTTTTTGGACTGCTTGATTCTTTTTTCTATATTACAGTTTCTTTTGATAAAAAGGGTGCTTTTCAGCCAACTAGCTGTGACATTGGGGAACAGATTCGTCAAATTCTTGAGTGCTAAGAGGAAGAATTTCTGGGTAAACAGGTAGCATGGCCACTGTATTCAATTCCATAAATAAGGACTCATCTGCATTGTCTTCTTTCTTTTAGTTGTAACATGCACACTCACATCTAATGTTCAAGTTGCTACATTGAATCTGTCTGAAGATGTGGCGTGGGATGGGTTCGTGTTTTTTGGCTACAATGATGGCTGCAATTCACTATATATGTTATAGGTTCCAAATATTGAAGCTAGAGGTCATGTGTCTTGAGTTCAATATTGTTCTACTACAATTTGGATTACTTGATTATATTCTCTATTTTTGCATACTGTTCATATTTTCTACTTTAAAATATGTGCATTCATTATAGTTCATTTAACTTTTTTCAGATTGCATGATGTGTTCATTACAACGCGGCATGGCTCATTATTTTTGGAATATAAGTTCTCAATCTGTATGACGCGACTTGGCTCGTTGGCTCAGCATCTTGGGTAGGGATTCTAAGACCCTGGTGTTTTATATTTTCCATGTAATTTCTAATATGATTTCATTATTAGTATTATCATCACTGCTTAAGCCCATGCATTTGAATTTCTATTCATATTTATCTTATGTGTTAACAATGAATTTATTAGTATAATTCAATATTTCAGTATTTGGAACTTTTCATTAAGTTTGAAATAGAAATTTTTACTTTCTTCGATTACCTTTTTTTATTGTTTTCCTCTTTTTAGGTTCTAAGAATGAAATAAATCTGTTCTTGTGGATTCTCCTAACAAATTGGAATTTATAGGTTTAACATTTCTATTTCCTTTCCAATGTTTTTTCATTTTTCATTGAAGGTGTTTTTCAAACAACATCCCTAGTGTTTTTCACTGTCGCTGATCCACAGAGGGAACTCATTGAGTTTGATTTGGTAGAACAATTAATGTTCTAATATCATGTGCAAAAGTTTTTTTTAAAGAGTAGTCATAACATCATTTATTTATTTATTCTTAGTAACATATATTTCTTTATTTTTGGTTAATTCATAGTGTTAATGCCACCAATATATTCCTGTTTCTGTCTAAATACAATGAATGCGCTACTTCCATAAATTCCATAACAACTTAATTGTTTTAATTCTATTTTCTTAACACGGTAATTATTTCAAATAGTCTTTTCAGATTATGAAATATATTTAATCATTACATTTTTTTAATTTAAAGCTATCCATGGTCATTAAAAGATAATGAAAAACAAGGAAAACAATAAATCATTGTTTGTATTGAGTTCTTAGGGTCTAAATGATGCAATGCAGTCAATGTTTTAATTCCAAGATGATGGAAAACTAAGAGCTGCTGGTTATTGTCTATGAATCTGAAGAAAAATGTTTAATCCAAGCTATTATAACATTGTCTGTTCAATATGGATAGGGTTAGATGATGATCTAAAATAGTTTAGAGTAGTTGAGATGATTACACCATGTTTTCACATTCCTATTCCATGGTCAGTGAAAAAATCTGGATATATGTATTTTAGATCATTGCTTTCACATTCCAGTGCCTTGTTCAGTGAACATATATAAATATATGTATTTTATATTATATATCCTACAGTTTTGGTTGCATATTTATAGTTTGATTCCCATTTTTGACATATTAAGGGGTTTATGGTTTTGGCTGCATATTCATTTATTTCGAGCTGCATATTGAATGTTTTGAGTATAAATAAAAAATGACTATTTTTTATGGTTTATGATAAATGAATGCATAAAACAGTTTGAATTTTTGATGGTTGTTTAGTATTTATTTTGGCTTCATATTCATTTTTGGATTTTTTTTCATTGATGGTTGGTTTGTATTTGTTTTGGCTGCATATTTAATTCATTTGTTTTAATGGAATTTCAGTTTCTTTGGCTATCTTTGTTTGGTTTGAAGGTGGTTTAAGGGGTGTGCATGTCTAGTTACATGATGTACAAGCGACAAGTGTATTCTTCATTCCTTCGGTTGGTTTTATGATAGGGGTTTTTTGCATTAACTCATTGTTATTTTTCTATTTGGATGGCTTTCCTTTGTTAAGTAGGAACTCACTATCATGAAAAGATTCAATAAGATCCCAATCTAGCCACATTCGTAGCATCGGTTCCATGAGAAAATGTCAAACAGTATGCCTAAAGGATTCGTTGTTCAATGGAAAAGAGTGGAACCGATTTGCATTTGAACCAATTGTTCATCCCTTTCATTTTGATGTTGGATCTTGTCCATCTGAGAAAGAATAATTTTGTACCCTCTAAACATTATCTTACCAAGGAATACATCACTGGTAGCTGATACATTCTGGGTGATAACATTCCCCACTTTCAGATACCTTTTTAATTCAATATTCTCATCATATCCATCTTCCAAGATGCAATCAAAAGTTGAATCCTGCAATAGATCACATTTGGAGACAACATCGAGCCAGAGATGATCACTGAATCTCTTCCCTTGTGTATCTTGAACTGGTTAGAAGGGAACATCACACAATGTCCAGGTAGTTCATGAACATACATAACTACTGTAGGCAAGTGTGAGAGTTCTTCAAGCATCAATCTCTCCAATATATTTCTATACAGATCATTTTTTTGTAATTTCATTTATTTCTCCTTTGGTATTTTACACTAATTTGTGGTTCTGATCATTGATTATGTGTGGTGTAGATCTTGAAGCTGGAAGGTGTGTCATAGTAGTGACTTGTGGGTATGCTCTTCGACTGTCAAATTGGAGGCTCACTGGTCCTGAGGCATGGATGGGTCATTGGTGCTGGAGCTGGGTCAGTGGGGCATGGTTGAGATGTGGGTACTTGGGGTGTGTGATGTATCCTACTGGGTGATCCTGTGGGGGGGGGGATCTGACATTTTTTAATCTAATTTTTTTTATTAAATTTCAGTATTAACATAATTACAATTTTTCTATGTTTTAACATTCATGTCAATCGTCTTTGGTTTAGTAATCAAAATAGATGAATTATATATGATATATTAATAAATATAAAAATTTATATTTTTTATTCAAATGTAATTTATAAATAGATATTATATGTAATTTAAAATGTGTTAAAATAGTCTTCAGTTTAATAATTATAACATTTGTATTATATATGATAAATTAATTTGTATGTAAATGTAATTTATAAACAAATATTATATATTTGTAATATTATTACCAACAGATAAATTTGTCATCAGAACCTGTTTCTAAACACTTTAACCAACATATATATTATCTGTTGGTATTATTATAATTGCAACAGATCTATTTTATCTGTTGCAAAAAGATTTAGCGATGGAGTTTTTACCAACAGTTTAGTGATAGGGACATATATGTTGGTAAAACGTTTTACCAACAGAAAATGCACTTTTACCAACAGATGTGTTCATGTTAGAAAACGTGAAATATTTTGCAGTGATACCAAACATACACCCCATGAAATAAGGATAATAAAATAATATATAAATACCCATAAATTAAATTATATTACAAAACGAATACAATCATGGGCAGTATATACACCACACAGAAGGAAATAATGGAAAATATAGCATGAATCTCACAGGAATGAAAAGTGAGATGAAAACCCCTGACCTTATACATTATTTTAGTAGAGGGTATGTTTAACCACATGCATAATGGTTAATGAATTTTTATTAAATTATAAAATAATCACATACATAAATATGATATCATATATGATCCTATAATATTGCTTTGTTAATAATATTTCATTAGTATCATTGTTTCAGGTGTTAACTGATTCATTTTCCTTTATATGTTTTGTTACATAAGTTGTGTTTATTATGGATAGGATGTATTTTTTTCATATACAAGATGATATTATGTTCTTAAATGTTATTTTTTAATAATAAAACGAAAATTAATTTTGAATGGTTACAATGGGGAATGAAATCTCATCGCGTTGTGGAGATCATATGTCGCACGTACGCACGAGCGACAATATCATTCTATTGATGGGGAAATAATATGTAATTGTATGTTAAATTATATATAAATAATCATTAACATGTTATATTTGTTATTTAAATCAATTATACTCATTATTATACCCATCCAAATAATTTAGTGTTGAATAACAAACTACACCAAAAGGTAGAGATGATAAGCTGTACATACGCACACATGGTGACTTTATCATTCATAGGATCGATAGAATAATGAATATAATTTTACCATATTTATAATAATATCTCAGTATGTATAAGGTACTAGAGTTATTATTTTAGTATGGAAACAACAAATAAAGAGGAGGTAGAAGAAGAAAAGGACTTTGAAAGAGGTAGTGAAATAATTACCTCTTCTTCGGGTGCTTCCTTTTGATTTGAACAAAATGGATCCTTAGGTTGGATTTAAGATCAAACTAAGGAATATAGGTTGAATTTAGGGTATTTGGGATGATATTTTATCAGGTTTAGGACAATCCTAATTGATTTGGAGGTGTAAATTTAAGAGAAGGGGAATTACCTTATTATAAGAGCGGTGAAGGGCACTTTAGGAAAATATTGAAATATTAATTTATTATAAAATTATTTTGGTTTTTAATAGCTCCAAATGGATTTATTTCTAGGATAAGTTTGTTATGGGTGGAAATACTCCCAATAAATAGGTTTTAGACAAGTTTAGTGCACCATATTAACCTTATCTTTTAGATTTAGCTCTTAGTTAAATAGTTTATCTTTTACCCCATCTTCTTGTATTTTTATACTACATGGTTAATATAGTTACTATAAAATACCAATAGAACCTCAAGTGGTTAATTAATTATATATATAACATTATATAAGTCATTTTTCTGAACTATAGATTTTTAGTATTTTTATATTATTTAATAAACCAGAATTTGTATTAAAAACTCATTTTTGTCAATTTTGACACTATTTAGTATTTTTTTGTCAAAGTAATAAAAACTTGATTACTTTGAAAAAAATACATTGAATCAAACCTAAAATTTCATATTAACCTATAAAATTAGTGGATGGTATAAAAAGTTTCAATTTACATTTATTTTAATATTTATAATAACATTTATTTGATTCATTCATTAATAAGGAAAATACTAAATCATTATTGTTTCATAAATAAATTCAGTTATTTAATATCTAAAAATTATAAATAAACTTACATGATTTATTAAATATTTTTATATTTATAAGGAATATTTATTGTCGAATTTATCTTATTTATAACCCTATATTAAAAATGGTTTAGTTATTAAAATTTGAATTTAACACTTTAAACTCTTCTTGAAATAAAATATAATAAATTTCCTAATCTAATCCAAATGGATCAAAAAGGATCTTATTTTTATCCTAAGTTTTATTTTGGTCTAAAATCACTTATCCAATAGAATTAGGACATTTTTTGGGGTAATTTTAAATTATTATAACATTATTTTTACCTTTAATTACCCTATTTACCTTTAACCACAATAAATAAAATTCAAAAGTTACTATTCACCGATTTTTTTTTCATCCTATTGAACCAAATTTTACCTAATGATGATCACCTTGGATTTCAAATTATTTAAATTTAATTCACAGAAGCGATAAAATTATGTTTTATGCAAATTTGGCAAATGTACCTAGAAGGTGGGTAAAAGACGTTAAAAAGTTCGATAAAACTGTATATATCTAATCTTATTATAAAACGACTCAAATGGATTATATTATAATGATATATGTATTATGTATCTATTTTGACTTTAAGATAAAATTTAATTAAAAATAATTATTTAAATGAAAAAGTCGGGTTTTATGTACTATGCTGTATTTTTCACTATTCATCAAAAATTTAAAGTTTTAAGAAAAATACCAAAAAATGAACCTAAGATAATTTTGATATTCCAAATATAAAAATGAAGTCTATTTTACCAAATTCAATTTTTAGGAGTGTCTAATATTAATTTTATTATTGTTTACAAAAGGAAAAAAAGTAGTTCTTTTAAGAAAATATTTTTTCTGAATATATAACTATTTTAACAAAACATATAAATTTCATTATAAATATGTTTTATTTATGTGAAAAAATTATAAATAACATTTAAAATTTATTTTTTACTATTCATATTACAATATTTAATTGAAATATATATATATATATATATATATATATATATTGTTTAAGTAATTATAATACTAATGTGTTGTCTTGTAGAAACTCAATCTTGCATATAACGCATGCCAAGTAAGTGTTGCGTGCAGTATAAGCTATAGAATTATTTTAATGAAATAACTTACTGTGAAATATTGGGGTGTTACAATAATGATAATAAGAAATTCATGCATAATAGATAAAAATCCCTCAAATAAAATTTTAAGTTAGACCAAGCTTTCCATTACTTGATTAATGAAAAAACTCAATAAAAATATGTGTTTGACCAAACCTTGTTGGGAATCTTACTTTTATACATGAAGCCCTTATGAAAGGTTTCAGGTTGACTTAACCATATTACATCAAGTGGAGAATCCCTTACAAGACATGGTGTAATATTGGAGCCAAGAGTTGAGGAAATCCAAAGTCCAGATTTCAGGATTGGGGAGTCCACTTAAAAGATCAAGGAGTTTCAAGACTGAAGTTGAAAAAGACCTTACTACCTAAATACATTCAAATAGCTTTACCAACCATTGTTGGGTTTATGTGAAGGGGAATATAGATCATTACCACTAGAATGTCATGGTAAATAGACATTCTGAGTTCAAAGGTGATGACCATTGGGATTTGATAAAATAGTGGAAGATGTAATTTATTATTTCTCATAAAGATGTAATCAAGAATGTACTAATGATATTATCTTTTAATTGTAGAAAAAAATGAAAAGTTCATCAACCACATTATCCCTACAATCAATTTTGGATATAGACAACTTCCTCACCGGCAATAACTTCCAGGAATGGTTTAGACACCTTTGGGTTATCCTACACTATGAACAGAAATCTTATGTGTTGGATTCGACATTACCAGATCTACCTACCAAAGAGATGAGTGATGAGGATTTCCCGGTCTATGATAAACATATGAACAACACGGTCTACGTTCAATGTTTTATGCTATCATCATTTCTACTAAGATCATGAAGTCTCATGAAAAAATGGATGCTTATAGTATGATCAATCACCTCTATGGTCTTTACTAGGAGAGATCAAGACATGAAAGGTTTGAGATCTCCAAGGCACTCTTTCAGAGTATGCTTGAGAGGGTTCCCCAGCAAGTCCTCGTGTATTCAATATCATTGGCTACATTGAGCGCCTAAAGGTTCTAGGGTTTAAACTTCCAGAGGAACTGGGCACTGATCTCATTCTCGCATCACTCCCTCAGAGATTCTCTAGATTTGTTGTTAATTTTAACATGAACAACATTGAAAAGTCTTTATATGATCTTATTATCATCATTTTCCAAGTGGAAAAAGATATGAAGCTTTAGAATCCTTATGTCCTTATGGTGAATAAGAGGAAAGGGAAGGAAAAGAGCTTTAAGCCCAAAGATTATTCACAACCTTCCAAGAAAAGAAAGATCAAAGGGGAGGAAAGGGAACATGGGGCTATTGTTTTCGTATGTGGAAATAAAGGCCACTAGAAGAAGAACTGCACCCAGCCTAAGAAGCAAGGGGAAGCTTTCGGTGCATTTTTTATCAAATGAAATCTATCTGTTTCTACAAAATGGGTATTATATACAACTTTTGGAGCTCACATATGTATCCAAATACAAGAACCAATTAGATTTAGGAAGATTGACCAAGGGGAGGTAGATCTGTGAGCAACCAACGGTGCCAGACTTGTTGCTATAGCTGTCAGGGACTACCACCTCATGTTGCCAACTACGATGATCTTGGGGTTAAAGGGTTGTTATTATGTGTCATATATTACTAAAAAAATTATTTCTATATCTAGATTGGATACAGATGGATTTTTTTTCAAGTTTGGAAATGAATTTTTCTTCTTTTACAAAGATAGAATTTGATTTGGTAGGGCACATTTATACAATGGTCTTTACATGTTGGATTACACAAACCAAGTAATGGAAACTGATAACAAATATACATCACATGAATCATACCACACCCAACTTTGGCATCACTGAATCAGTCATGTAAATGATAAACAATAGACAAAGTTACATCAAGATGGATATTTAGATTCTTTCGAACTAAAATCACTTGGCGTGTTTCATGCATGTTTACAAGGAAAAATGACCAAATCCCCATTTAGTGGGAAAGCAGAAAGGGATAAAGAACATCTTGAATTGGTTCATACCGGTGTGTGTAGACCATTTTTAGTTGAAGAAAGGGGAGGGTACTCATACTTCATAACTTTTACTAATGATTTTAGTAGATATGGATATATCTACTTAATGAGGTATAAATTGGATTCTTTTGATAAGTTTAAAGAATACAATAATGAAGTTGAGAACCATATTGTAAGAAGATTAAGAAACTCCACTCAGACTGAGGTGGATAATATCTTAATCAAGACTTTATTTAATACTTATAATAGTTTGGGATCCTATACCAAATCAATACTCCTCACATGTCCTAATGGAATGGTGTGAGTGAAAGGAGGAACCACACCCCGTTGGACATGGTGAGATCAATGACGAGTCATTCGAGTATTCCATTATCCTTTTGCAGATATACATTACAAACAACAGCACAAATACTTAACCAAGTACCAAATAAATCAATAAATGGTATTCCATATGAGTTCTGGGTGGAAAGAAATCTATATTATTGAATTTACATGTGTGGGGAAGCGATACATTTGTTAAGGCATGTTTAGGTAACAAACATGCACCCTGAGGCACAAAGTGTACCTTTATAGGATACCCCATGTAAACAAGGGAATATTACCTATAAAACCACTTTGAAAAAAAGTTTATAGTGGCAAGACACACCATATTCCTTGAGAGGGAGCATATCTCCAAAAGAGATAGTGGGAGCGAGATAGACTTCGAAGAAGTTGATGCTCAAGGTACACAAGAGTTGGTATAGGAGCAGGTTCCATAAAGCACCATGGAAGAAAGACCTATTCTAGGGACATAGGAACTATGTAGGAGTACAAGATAGGTTATAGAAACAAAATGGTACAATTTTCTAGTTACCGAGGATGGTGACTCATTATTATTTGATAATAATGATCCTTTAACCTACAAGGAAGAAGTAAGTAGCACAAATGTTTCCAAGTGGCAAGAAGTCCTGAATTTTGAAATGGATTCCATGTACCAAAACCAAGTCTCAGTTTTGGTATATCCTCCAGTTGATGTAAAGCCGGTTGGTTGAAAATGGGTATTCAAAGAGAAACTAGACATAGAAGGACAATTTAGTACCTATAAGGCACGACTAGTTGTAGAAGGATTCAAATAGCATCAAGGCATTGACTATGAAGAAACCTTTTCACCAGTTTCAATGATGAAATCCATAGGAATTCTATTTGCCATTGTTTCTTACCATGACTATGAGATTTGGAAAATGGATGTCAAAATAGCATTCCTTAAAGAGAACCTTCAGGAATATGTCTACATGACACAACCTGAAAGATTTATGACTCCAAAGGATGCCAATAAGGTATGCAAGTTATAGAAATCCATTTATGGATTATATAAGCATCCAGGTCATTGAACATTCATTTTGATGAAGAAATAATGAAATTTGGTTTTATCAAGAACGAATGTGAGCCTTGTGTCTACAAACGGTTTAGTGGGAGTGCAGTCATTTTCTTAATAGTATATGTTCATGACATATTACTTATTGGAAATGAGATACCATTCTTACAGTTTCTATGGCATTGTTGAATCAATGCTTATCCATTAAGGACTTGGGTGAGGCAAAATAGGTTCTTTGTATCAATATCCATTGTGATAGATCCAAGAGATTGATGGAATTAAGTCAAAGTACATACATTGATAAGATACTAAAGTGATTTAGTATAGAACAATCTAATAGGGGATTATTGATAGCATCACATGACATTCATCTTTCTATGAAAATGTTTCCTAAAAAACATGAGGAAAGAAAGATAATGGATAGGACTCCATACACATCAACGATTGGGTCAGTCATGTATACCATGCAATGTACTAGGATGGATGTCGCCTATGCATTAAGTGCGGTAGGAAGACATCAAGTTAACCCAGGTGACTGCCATTAGATGGTATTCAAGACTATCCTAGAGTATCTGAGGTGTACTAAGGATATGTTCCTGGTTTATGGAGGATATGAGGAACTAGTCATCAGAGGACATATAGATGCTATTTTACAGACTAATCAAGATGTCATGATGTCTAAAATGGGATACATATTCACTTTTAATGGAGGTGCAGTGAGCTAGAAGAGCTCAAAGCATAGTGTGGTTGTAGATTCTATAGCAGAGTCTGTGTATATTGTAGATTCTGAGGCAGCTAAAGAAGCAGTTTTGATGAGAAGATTCATCCAGGAGCTGGATGCGATACCTAGCAGTAAAGATCCCATCACACTATACTGTAATAATTCTATAGTAGTGGCTCTCACAAAAGAGCGAAGGTCACATTAGTGGATGAAGAACATACTTCAGAAGTGTCATCTCTTGAAGGATTTTTCTCAGAGAGGTGAAGTTGCAGTGAGTAGTATTTCCATGGAAGATAATGTGGCAGACCCCTTGACTAAAGACTTGACTCAGCAGAAACATGTTCATGATGTGAGGTCTAGCAGACTGAAAGTCATAGAAAGTTGTCTCTAGTCCAAGTGGGAGTTTTTAAGAGTTGGTGTCCTAGAACCAACTGGTTGTACTTTGATTACATGGATATTTAATGTATTTAAATATTAAAAATCTTATTACATATTATTCATTTTTGTTGACACTCCTTTCTATCACAAAGTCTAATGACTGAAAAAGGGGAATACCTTAAGCACAAAGAGATTCATCCTTTGAATAAACATAAAAAATTGACAAAGGCATGAACAAGGATTCCTTTCAACATGGGTCACACAAGTTTCACTATGGTCTCACAAGTATAATTGCGCGCCCCATATTGGTCGCGCAGGTGACTTGCGCACCCTATTTGATTTTCAACCAAGGTCCTCAATGGCCTATAAATACCCCCTATGGGCCCCCCATTTGGAGGATAAAAAATCCAAAAAGTCAGATTTAAGCTCTTGGCACCCTAGTCTCTACTTGAAGTCCTCCGAACACTTCTAAGGTAATTTCTTACCTAGAATGTAAGATCTAAAGAGTGGGAATAAAGCCTAAGTGTTAAAATTCATTAACACTTTCATGACACCTTATACCTTCAACAGAACTTTCACACCACCCTTTTGGAAGCCTTTAGGGATAATACTAAGGGTTTGAGCCAAGTATTGCCCAAGTATTACCCTATTGGTTAACCCTCACCCATGTAAACATGTGTCGCTCAAGTATACTTGCACGACCCAGACTTGCGCGCCCAAACAAGACTTGCGCGCCTGCCTCTTTTTGGGTGCCCCTCCTTCCTATTCAACTCTTTTCTTCAAATCCACCTCTCCTCTTCAAGATTTAGCCTTCAAAACCCTCTTCAAATCCATTTTTGGCATGGTTCCTTTGTTGGCTTCTTTATCTGAAAGTAATTTTGTGGAACATCTCTCAAAAACTCGTGATTTACATATCTTTATGTCACTAAGGTTAAAGATTTCATTCATTCAACCTCATCATTTAAGATGAGAAGATCTTTAATCTAGGCATCCTCTTTAGGAGTAATACCCAGTCATAATTCCCATTAACCCGGGATTCCTTTTTAGGAGTAAGCCCCAATCTCAAATCCCCTTAACTTAGGCCTCATTCTCAGGAGTAAGCCCTAAGTATTAAGTCCCTTTAACCGGGCCTCCTTCTCAGGAATAAGCCCTAGTCACAATTTCTCTTAACCAGTCATAATTTCTTTTAATCTGGGCATCCTCCTCAGGAGTAATCCCCAATCATAATTTTCCTTAACTTGGGCAACCTCCTTAGGAGTAAGCCCCAAGTTCCCAAATTTGGTCATCCTCCTTAGGAGTAGGCCCCAGTCTTAATTTCTCTTAACCTGGGCCTCCTTCTTAGGAGTAAGCCCCAATCATAATTTATTTGATGTGGGCTTCCTTCTCAGGAATAAAATCCAATCATAAGTCCCCTCTAATTTGGGCATCCTTCTCAGAATTAAGTCCTAAATTAAGTATCCAAATCTCCATAAATCACATATACCTTTATGGACCATATTCCCGGGCTTCTTCCCTGAAGTAAGTCCTGATCTTCATCTATCTAGGAAGTCATACATACATAAGCCCCATATTATTTCTTATGATTACATCTTTCGTGGCAAAACACATCAGGTTTTACTGATACCTCTTTTTTCTCACACTGAGCATGACTCACGTGAGCTAAGAACGTAAAAGTAATTATGACCTCTTTCTTTGGGCCATCAACCATGCATAAACTCCATATTTCTTCACTCGAACTGTGTGGGTTCTGATTCCTCTTCTAAACAAGGATACGTAGGTAGCCCATCTGCAGGTACAATCCCAAATCTGAAATAATCCATGTCCTTTTGAATGACAATAAACATCAAGTGCCCCACTGAGTGTCTTTAAAACCAGTATGGTTATCATAATGACCAAGAGATTTATATATAATGTGTTGAAGGATACCATCGACTACGAATCTCTAACAAATACAGATGATTCTCTATCAATGAAGAACCTCAAATACATATAAAAGATTCTCTAAATCTCATAAATATCAATCATTGATTGTCAGATCTAAAGGAAAGCTCATTTTCATACTTGGTAATTTAATAAGGATTCATGAACATAAATAAAATCTATAAGAGAGTCCTATAGTAGAAAATAATTCCCCCCAAAAAGGTGTGATGAGTCTGACCTCCCATCCTCTCGACCAATGCAAATTCTTAAGTCTCATCGGTCCACAACTAATGAGAACCTACCTTTGGAAAGTAGGTCCAAATGAATATGGAATCATTGGATGTTTCCGGTTCTATGAATAAACCCGTTAGAAACCGATTGGAATTTTTGAAACTTAAAAAACATGGTCATCTCCATTTCCAGAGGAAACAAAAATGGTGAGCCCGACGTGAATCCTTAACGAAGTTAAATGATGTTTTACTTATTTGTTAGGACCCTATTTAATTCAATGTGAGGGACAACAAAGCAATCAATAACATATGTGCTCATCCAAAAGATTTAGTGGCTGAACTTATCTTGATTATGTTTGTTATATCAAACAGGCACTCATTTCCAAGATCTATATGCGTTACAGAAATGGATTCTCTAAAGTTCACATCTGTGAATGCATCTGCTGCTACTCCTGCTGGATCCTCATCCGATCTAAGGACGACATCACCTAATCAGCGTCTTTAACGCTAGGTCTCAAATGCACTTGTTAAGGAATACCGTCAACATGGTACCATTCCGACTCTGGAGGCCGCTCGACAAGCCCTCCAAGTAAATAATTCACCCTGGCTGTCCGGACAATGACGACCAGTGATCAAGAAGCAGGTGGTTCCAACCATTGTATCCAACCGTTTCGGGTCGTTATCCCCAGAACGCAATCACCAGTCCCTCCCATATTATGGGGAGGTGAATTAGAAGGTCAATCAAGGCCTTAATTCAAGAAGACATGAGTCCTTCCTGAGGGATCCCATCAACAATCGCCACCAGACTCGTGAGATAGTGCGCCCTTAACATGATGAGGGTATCACCTTTAGGGGTTCGACTCAGGTTCCTCAGACCCGAGCACGCAAGACGAACCACCAGAGGTGAAATATGGTCAACAGGGAGCAGGTTCTTACTTCTCCCCCCTCCAGAGAAGTACATCAAGCTAACTTGATGGAAAACAACGAGCATGCATATACACCCGTCCGTCCTGATGTTACTGCCCAGCAGACTCGTCTGGCAGTAACACGCCAATCCCGCCAGGAAATTCTAGTGGAGTATTATAGGCAGGCATATAAACCTGTTTATAACTCATCATCTAGTAAGCAGGCTCTTCTGACTACAACCAAAGAAGCTCGCCAATCTAATATGGTGGCAAATGATAAGCAAGGACATACACCTGTTTACAATCAACAATTCTTTCAGCAGTCTCATCTGCCAGTATTGAAGGAAAGTCATCAACCATACTTGACGAAGAATACACAGAAGGCACATACACATGCCAATATTCATCAAGCCTTCCAACAGTCTCATTTGGTAGCACCCAGAGAAGTCAGTCGAAAAGATCCAATGACAAATTTGGAGTAGACTCAACTCTCTGCCCCCACACATGAGTAATGTCAGAATTCACTGACAGGAAAAGGAGGACAGGAGCATGAATACACACCTACTCCAAGAACGGAATGGACGTATATTCCTGTTCTGGTAGCTGAAGTCACCAAGCACATTCTAACAATGGTGAAAGAGCAGAAGCAAATCCCTGCTCATATTCTGGATGCCTATAAAAATATTATAACAACTTCAGTGACATCACAGGAAAAGAAATAAAAATCTTGTCCCTATCAGTGGAGTGACACATCAACATATCACTTCAGAATAGATACACACCTCTCTTCCATCCCAAGAGGGTTGTGGGGTATACTCACCCATATCATACAAACAATCAAGTCAGGCACATACACCTGATTTGAATGGAGATAATCAGCCTAACCTGACTATTTCTCCTGAGCAGGCACATACACCTACCCATAATAACCACTTTTGTCAACAAGTGGTTCCCAAAGTGAGTAAGAAGGCATCTAAGAAAAAGTCCCATCTATCATAGTCAATAAATCAAGAGCCAATCTATAATAAGGTCTTGATCGATGCTGGAGTTCTTGATGCACTTAGACAATTATCTATTGCAACTCAAGATTCTACTCTCTCATTTCCCAATAGTGGGAACATTAATTCGAAAGGTCTTCATCAGACACTTCTTTATTAAGGCTTTCTTCATGAAAGTTCGGTCGATCTCGAAGTATCATCTTCATATGAGAGCCACGAGAACCCTCTGCATGGCCAAAAGATCAATGAGAAAAAGGTTTCATCTTTTGCTATAACCCACCATGGTGGTCCTCCCCATGATGATGAATTTATCTGTGAAAGTTCTCTCCGTAGTAGTAATTCGAATTTCCTGGAAAATTCTTCAAAGTATAATGTAGTAACGAGAAAACCCTCTTATCTTGAGGCACTTGCAAATGTGAAGCCAGTCATGTATGATGCTTTACCGCTAGCAGGTGGAATACTTTCTCAATCAGAAGATATCCCGGGGTGTAGGTCATTCTTTGAACCACCTATGGGTCATTCATCTTCTAGTTTGATAAATGAATTCTCTAAAAATCTTGTTGAATCTGATGAAGCAACAAGGAAGCACCATCTTTGGTCTAATCAAGTAGAAGAATCTTCATCGAATGATAAAGAGGAAGTGCTGAATATGAGAAAAAAACTGGCGAAAGGTGAAGTACCAGTCATGTTTTGGCCTTTGGATAACTCTCAGTATGATATTCTAGAGATGTTGATAGAAGATTGTATTCATGATATTCGTCTCAACATGTGGAAGACTCTTTTTAATTTAAAAGAGAAAATATTTTCTTATGATAAATATGAAAATCATGTCAAGATAATAAAAGGGTTATAACACCAAATTGATTTGGCATCTCTCTCAGTTTCCCGATATCCAAATGTTGAAAATCAGTAGAGAGACCTTCAGAGTTCATGACATGGCGCACTAAAAAGATTGGGCCTGTTAATTACCAATGCCCGATCTGATATTCATATTAGGGGATGGGGTGTTCATAGAGCACTCCATTTAACTGTACTCTCCAGTAAACAAAGCCTGCCAAAAATGGTCTCATGCAATGTTATTGCCCATGGCCGGCCACAACCAATAGGTTTTGTTTGTAATCAAAGGCTTGCTTAAGAATATGCCTCAACTAGTTCTTCTCAAAGTCAGGCATACAGAGAACAAGTTGTCGAATTACTCCTGCATCTGGCAAATGAGAATATCAAACATGCTTCTCATTTAGATCGTGCACATCATCAGGCGACAGAAGTGTCAGAAATCATCCAATGGTCATTTGAACCAGGTGATTTGAGTGGATGTAGGTTGATGCATCCAACCAATTTCCAGACTAAAATCCACAAGATCAGGAGAGATTTTAAGAAATTCTCAGATGTAGCAGCTCAAGAACCACCCTAGCTTGCCAAACTAGGGACTATTTTAACCCAAACCTAGGAATCAACAAATAGGATTTGAGGAGTTGAGAAAGAATAGTACGAAAATCCCCAGTCCACTGGACTGTGGACCTTTTCAAATCCTCAATCCATTCCTCAGTGGAAGTCAGTCTTCTCTTGATTAGGGAATAAGCCACAAGAGGAACGTAGAGCCGAATTATCATGAGATTCCCTCCAAATTATGGTTCATCAAGAAGTTCCTGAGGGATCAACTCAATAAAAGGAAATGTCTCATCAAGGTCATGGAAGAAGACAGTATCGCAAAAATGCTGATAGAAGGGATGCAATGCGTTATGCATCAATAAATGTCATCAATGCCATTGTTGCTGATCCTCCAGAACATGAGGCTCATTTAGAGGGATTAGATAAAGAAGTTCCTAATCAAGAGGCTCTATACACAGAGGTAAATGAAGAAGGTGTGCATACAAGAAATCAGAGGCTTACCTAGAATCTTGGTATTCCTTCAAATAACCAACTTCCCCCTCTCCGAAAGGTGTCAAACAAGGGGAAAGGAAAAATTCATGCTACATTCTACCCTACCTCTGGAGAAGGCCAATCACTCTCACTAGAGAAAAGATTCTATCAATAAGAGGAAGAAATAAAAGAGTTAAGGAGGTTGAATGCCGAACTACTTCAAGGTAGTCTCCCTCATAAGCATGCTGGAGTCAGTAGTCAAGGGAATTTGTTGCAGCTACTAAGATGGATCGAGAATATCCTCCTTTACCAGTACACCCTCACTGGTCTAATCCTATGGGTCATGCGCAACAAAAATCGGTGGTGCTACCATCATTTGCAGTACCAGCCACCATATTTTTCCAAGCTCTAGTTATTGCATCTTCTTAGGTCTAAGCTCAACCAAATGTTTCTCAAAAGTTAATAACTACCATTGAGTCATTAATAGCTCGGTTGGAAGCTATGGAGGGAAAACATGCACAAATTCGACCAGAAAATAGAGCTTACCCTGAATGGGTTAATGCAATTCCTCACTGATAAAAATTTTCAAGTACCACATTCCCAATTTTTAATGGTTCGGAAGACCCATAAAAACACTTAACACATTTTGTTTCTCGTTGTGATCCTATGATGGGAACTCCTCAACAACAAGAAGCAGTTAAGCTTAGGTGTTTTGTACAGTCATTACAAGGGCCTCCTTTTTTCTGGTATACAAGCTTGCAATCCTGGTCAATTACCGGGTGGGAAGATCTCTATCAACGTTTCGTTCTTCAATTCAGCTAAAATTTTCCAAAGAAAATAGTTTTTGATCTTACAAATTGTAAGCAAAGTGAGAATGAAAGAGTTTCAGATTTCATTGCTCGCTGGAAGGGATTAACATATTCCTTAAGCTTACCACTCCCTCAAGAAGAGTTGTTTCCAAACTATGTGGCAAATTTGTGTGATGAATTACGCACACTGTTGATCCCTGTGAAATACATAGGAGGGTTTCGAGACCTTAATTCAATCACTCAATATATTGAAGACTCTCTTAAAAAGACTAAGGATAAAACTCATATAATTCCATTAGCTACAAGAAGAAGAATGCGTAGAGCAGAGACTGCTATAGTTACAATTAAACAAGTACATGTACCAACTTCTACTTCAAAACATTCATCTTACCGAAGGGATCCACCTCCTGAGCGTCAAAAACAGAGGCCGTTTCGTCAAGATGATCAAAGAGATCAAAGACGGAAACAATTTGAGGAGTTAAAGAGAAATTTTTATTCTTTCTGAAATGAATAAGTTCCTAGTTACTTCATTTCGGCTCTGGAAAATAATTTGGTTCAGTTTCCAAGGCCCAAAAGGTCAAACAAGGAGATGAATACTGTCCCAACTATTTCCCATTTCATCATATGTTGGGGCATCCCATTCAGAAGTGTTTTGTCTTCAAATACCTCCTACAAAAGATGGTGGACTCGGGATAAGTTTAACTGAAAGTTTCTTCAGCCCAGGTAGCATGTGTTACTGCTACAGATCCAGAGGAAGAAGGCGGGTGAAAAGAAGTGAAAAGCAACAATGCGCAGAAATATAATGATTGGATGGTTAGAAAAATGATCAACCGAACTCATTCCATTTTACAGACACAATTGAAGAAACCAATTGTGTCTTCTACTATAAACACCACAACAAAACCACCTTCATTAGAAGGAAAATCCTCAAAGAGGTGGCATAATTCAAATAAAGAAGAGCAGTCAAAAGAAGATGAGATCATGTCAAATCCCAAGTTATCTTTGACTATGGCAGATTTTATGCCATCTACTTCAAAGCCATGGGCACCACCCCACCAAACGGCACAACCTAAATTGCCTATCAGGCAGAATCTTCATCAGATGAAGAGTTGATCTTTGGTTCTGTTAACATGATTCACTTAACAGATCCTTATTCCAGTCACAGTTTCGATCTTGATGAGCCTGAGTTCCCTGTATCAAACAGAGGAATTAGAGGGAGTTCCAGTGGTCTAGGATACAGAGGAAGATGTTGATATTCTAGAATCCACTATTTCAATCCTACCCCTGCTAGAACTGTATATGCAGCAGACACTCATGGCAGAGCCCTTCTGTGGGCTTAACAGGAACTAGAAAATTCTTCCACACATAGAAGATTCAGTCCTGGCACAATTATTTTGGAGGATTGGTTGGAGGTTACACCTTCTTTCTCTCATCAAGTAAATAGACCTAGTCGGTCTAATCTTCCAAACCAGGAGTATTTACAACTCCTACCCCGATACAAGATGCACTACCACAAAACTAGGCAAGGCCAGTGCCAACCTTTATCAGCGCTAACGAAAAGGTACGGATAAACGCGGGGGGGGGGGGGGGGGGGTAATTTTATTAGCTCTAAAAAAAGCGCTAATAAATGTACCCCTTTATCAGCACTTTTTTTGCAATTTTAAAGGTACCCCCTTTAACATTACTTTTTTAGCGCTGTTAAAGAGCACCCCTTTTTCAGCACTTTTTTAGTAGCGCTGATAAAGGGGGGTCTTTATCAGCGCTTTCTTTTAAAGCACTGATAAAGGGTCTGCGACAAAAAAAAATTCATTAAAAAATATATATTAATATTTAAATATATAGATATACTTATATTGATATAAATATAATATATATATTTTTAAATATAATTTTAAATATATTTTAGATAAGTGTAAATATACAGTTACACTTAATATATTAGATATTTAGTAAAAATGGCTTATAAAAAAATTAAAAAAATATTTTTAATTAATAATTTTCTAATTATTATAGAGTAATAGTCATTTAATAACAAATTGAAGACTAAAAAATAAAAAAATAAAAAAATATCCAAAATATGTTGAAAATGCAACTCGAACTTCAAATGACCATAACTTTTGATCCGGGTGTCCGTTTGAGCTCTACCACATATCAAATTGAAGAATGCGATGAGATATACATCGCTGTGATTGGGGGGGCCCTATTAATGGGGTTTTCAAGGCCAAAAAAGGCTCAGAAGGCCGGAAAAACCGAGTTTTTAGTCGGGGTACCTCGATTTTTTAACATTTTTTGGATTTTCAGCCTCATTTTAGGGGGTATTATTGACTTTTTTTGGGGGGGACTGAATTTATTACAAGGTATTACATTCATATTGATATTTATTTTTTTAAATTTCATCGTTTTTTATAATTCACTACTATTTATAATCAAATATATAACAATATATACATATTTTTTATATATTCATACATAAAAATTTAATTATATAAATATAAATAATAAAATATATTTACATATAAAATATATTAGATTTATCTAAATAATAACTAATATCCATTTTATTTAAAATACAAATATATGAATATTTATATACCTATATATTAATCTAACTATATATGTACCTATATAATGTGTGTGTGTCTATTTGTGTGTGTCTATATATTAACAAACTGCTATATTATATATATATATATATTCTAACATATGTATATGCATATATATATATATATATGTATAATTATACTTATAGAAACACACACACACACATATATATGTGTGTATGTGTGTGTGTTGTATATATGTATTTATTTACACACACACAAAACAAAACATATTTTATAATTGTATTGAAAACTAATCTTATAAATATATATTAATATACGAATAAATATATGGATAAAAAAATATAACTAAATATATATAAATAAATAGATACAACTTAATATTAATATATGAATAAATATATTAATATATACATATATAAATATAACTAACTATATATGTATATATATATACATATATTAATAAAACTATATAAATTTATATTAATATATGAATAAATATAACTATATATATATATATATATAAATAGATATATCACTATTTGGAGAAAAAATCAAATTAGAGGAGTGGTAAAGACTTAGCGCGCATGGGGGGAGGTCTTGAGTTCAAAACCTGGTAGAGGCAGGCAGGGGCGCACGCATGGGTGAATTTGGGGGGGATATAATGCTGTTAAAGGGGTCTAAAAGCGCTGATAAAACACGGGGCGTCGTGGATGGGGCTTGCGGGGGAGTGGGTGGGGCGGGGGCACTGATAAATGGGGGGGGGGGGGAGCGCTGTTAAAAGCCCCCTCCGATTTACAGATTTTTTTTTTTTTTTAATTTTTTTAATTTTTTTTAAATTTTTTAACTTTTATCAGCGCTAAAAAAATCCCTGATAAAAGGGGTCTTTTATCAGTGCTAAAAATAGCACCGATAAAGGACCCTTTTTTCAGCACTTTTTTTAGTGCTGATAAAAGGCCCCTTTTATCGGGGCTTTTTTTAGGACTGATAAAAGGGCTCTTTATCAGCGCTTTTTGGAGCGCTCATAAAGGGGACCCCCCCTTTAACTTCACCAACATTAACAGTTCTTTTTTAGTGCTGTTAAAGGACTTTTTTAGCGTTGATAAAATCCATATTTGTAGTAGTTATGCATCTACTTCCAAAGCATCAACTTCTAAGGCACCTGCGAAACCACATGTTCCTGTTGGGAAATATAGACCTTTGGATCAAAAGTATGATGTCTTGAAACATTTGGCCCACGTATTGGAAAATTTATCAATTCTGGATGCCTTAAATCTATCAAAGGATCTTCAGGAGGCACTCATTGAGGCTTTGTCAAGTCCTCATGAATTTGAAACTGAAATTGCTGCGGCTGAAGTGTACCATGTAGAGAGTGATCCTGCAGAATTCCATACAGTGATATATTTTACAGATGAAGATGATGTTGTGCATGGACATATTAGACCTTTGTATTTATCTGGAAAGTTCAATGATGTAGACATCCGACGAGCCTACATTGATAATGGTTCAGGAGTCAACCTCATCCTCATTCATACACTTCATCGATTAGGCCTCACCGAATCTGATTTATCTCCTTCTACATTGATTTTGCAAGGATATGATAAAAATGAACAAGAACCTTTGGGCGATATCATACTCAGAACTCAGTTCGGAAATATTGTATCCAATTCATATTTCATGGTTGTTCGTCATGACGCAGCCTTCAACATTTTACTTGGAAGATGTTGGCTACATCAACATGCGGTTATCCCTTCATCATACCATCAATGTCTCAAATATTGTTTCAATGGTAAAATTGGGACATTGTATGGTGATAAAGCCCCATTCAAAACATGTGAATCTCAATACATTGAGGTGGAATTATATCACATGGAGGGAAAGGAGAAATCCAAAACAAGGGAGGTTACCAAAGTTAATGCTCCATATGGTTTGGAAAAGATTCCAGTAAATCCATTCATACATGTGAGTACAGATTATGTGTTTCCTATCAGTAAAATTGACAGGATAGACCCAAATACAAATACTCTTATGGAAACTTCCATAATGTCAATTACGGTAACCAATCCAGACAACATGGGAAAAATTGGTGATTCACCAAGAAATGATGAAAGCTCAAATGGAGATGTCTTCATTTCATCCACTGAAATCCAACAACTCTATATTTTTCCAACCAGGTCAGAAGAAGTTATAGCAATATCAGAGGTGAATGATGATGTTGATTACCAATTAATCATCTCCTCTTTATTACCCATGGAAGACCCTTCATCATTAATAGAGTCAGAAATGGAAGCTTCTTCTTCAAGATGTTCAAATTTTGATTTCTCTTATGATCATAGAAACTCTGCTTCATCATATACTATGCAAGTAGAAACATAAGAAATAACACATGGTGAAGAAGAAGAGGAAGATCTCAAGGATGCTCATCCAGCTTTTGAAGAGGGTATCTCTAGAACTGTGGATGAACTCAGAGAAATAAATCTGGATACAAAAGAAGATCCACGCCCCACTTTAATTAGTGCGGCCATGACTCTTGAAGAGCAAGAAATATATATTTCATTTTTAAAGAAAAATCAAGATATATTTGATTGGAACTATACAGAAATGTCGGGGCTTGATCCCGATGTTGCTAATCATCATTTGGGTTTGCCAGAAGAACATCGAGGATTCAAGCAATCCGCAAGAAGAACACACCCAAGTTATGCTTCCAAAATTGAAGCTAAGGTGGATAAGTTTATCAAAGATAACTTTGTCAGAGAAGTTCAACATAACAAATGGTTGGATAATATTATCCCTGTGAAAAAGAAGAATGGAAAAATTAGAGTTTGCATTGATTTCAGAGATCTTAATCAGCATTGTCCCAAGGATGATTTTCCAGTTTTGATCACATAACTCTTAATTGATGCAACAGCTGGCTATGAAGCACTTTCCTTCATGGATGGATATTTTGGGTATAATCAAATCCGAATGGTTCTAGAAGATGAAGAATCTATAGCCTTCAGAGCCCCTCAGGGTGTGTTCTGCTATTGGGTAATGCCCTTTGGCCTGAAGAATGCAGGCGCAACATATCAACATGCCATACACCATATCTTCAAACCCTTTTTAAGGAAGTTTTTTGAATGTTATGTGGATGATTTTGTGGTTAAATCCAGACAAAATTCTAATCAATTTTCTGATTTTGAAATCATATTCCACAAACTTCGACAAAAAAATTTGAAGATGAACCCCTTGAAATGTTCTTTTGGGGTAACCTCAGGAAAATTTCTCGGCTTTTTTGTATGCCATCATGGTATTGAAGTCGATCCTGATAAGACAAAATCAATCCTTGGTATGTCACCTCCTCGAAATTTAAAGGAATTGAGAGGACTTCAAGGAAACTTGGCCTATATTCGGCGTTTCTTCTCCAATTCGGCAGGCAAATGTTTACCCTTCACCAAATTGATGAAGAAGGGAGTCACTTACCAGTGGACTGATGAATGTCAAGAAGCATTCAATATTCTCAAGAAATATCTCTTGAGTCCACCAGTATTAATGCCACCTGTTGAATGAAGACCACTTATTATTTATGTGACAGCTTTAGAGAAATCATTGGGTTCCTTCCTTGCCCATAAGAATGATGCTGGGAATGAAAACAACCTTTACTATCTCAGTTGGACTATGCTTGAAGTAGAAACCCGATATTCAAGTATTGAAAAGTGCTACCTAGCATTAATATTTTCAGTTCAGAAATTGAGACACTACTTGAAACATCATGAGCTCCAATTGGTATCTCACAATAACCTGCTCAAATTCATCCTTAGTCATCCAATGATTACAGGATATCTGGAAAGGTGGACAATTATTTTGCAGCAATTTGATATCCAGTATGTGTCTCAAAAGGCAATAAAGGGCCAAGCTCTGGATGATTTCCTTGCTGAACATCCTTCAGTAGAAGATACATCTTTAGATATTGAACTTCCTGATGAAGAAGTATTTTCCATTCAAGATAATCTTCAAACATGGGAAATGTACTTTGATTGTGCTTCCATAAGTCCAATAGGGAAGAAAATGGAAGATCCTAAATTCAACAATATTGGGTTAGGAATTGTGCTTATTTCCCCCCAAAAGGTAGTTTTTCCCTATTCCTTATTATTGTGGGAATGCGGTACAAATAATGAAGCATAATATCAAGCTCTCATCGCAGGATTGGAGTTGGCACTTCAGGCATAGGTGAATCACTTAAAGGTGAAAGGTTATTCAGACCTGGTAATCAAACAAGTCAATGGGGATTATGCCATCAGAAAAGAAGAGTTAATTCCATTGTATGATTGCGTTAGATAGTTAATGGTTGAATTTCCTTTGGAACTGACATTTTCTTATGTCCCGCGATCACAAAATGCTCAAGTTGATGCATTGGATAATATAGCCACAACTCTAGCTGATCCAAATCGGGATGAAACAATCATCAATATTGCCCACCATCACACAATTTCACCTTATGTTCAAACCAGAACAGAGGAAATCAATGAAATTAGTCCTATTTCTGGACAATATGGTCATACTATAGGATAGATGACACCTATCAGGGAATACCTTCAAAATGGAACACTCCCACCTGATTGAGCTGGGAAAGAACAAGTCCGGCGATGTGTGGTCAATTTTACTCTTTATGATAGCGCTGATCACCTAGAAAAAATTCTCTACAAAAGAAGTTTTGATGGAATTATCTTCAGATGGATTGATGGTGAAGAGACAATGGCTGTCATGAAAGAAGTACATGAAAGAGTCTTTAGTGCCCACCAGTCTGGACATAGACTGTCCGATCAAATTTAAAGGCTTGGATACTTTTGGCTTTCAATGATACAAGATTGTGTTGATTTCATGAAGAAGTGTCATTCTTTCCTAGTATGTGACAACTTCATTCATCAACCCCCATAGTTTCTTCATATAGGTAAATACTCATGAACATTTTCCATATGGGGAATAGATGTAGTAGAACCTTACCCTTCCACTACATCCAAGCAGTTTAAGTATATTCTTACTACTACTGAATTCTTTTCCAAATGGGAATAGGCAATACCTCTCAAAGAAGTCATTTCTAAAAGCATTGTTAGCTTCATCAAGTCTAACATCATTACCAGATTTGGTGTCCCTCATACCATATTGACAGACAATGGCACCAACTACTGTTCATCCGAGGTAAGGAAGTTGTATCAAGAATACAACATCAAATCTAACCATTCATCTTGGTATCATGTAGTGGCCAATGGCCAAATAGAAGCCTTAAATAAGACTCTTTCAAATATACTGCAAAAGATGGTGGATAAAGATAAGAAATCATGGCTTGATAAACTTTTTCATGCTTTATGGGTAGATCAGACCACCACCTGCACTACAACACGGTCAACTCCATATTCATTGGTATATGGAACAGAAACAGTCTTGCCCATTGAAGCTCAATTACCTTCACTCAGATTGGCCATTTTTGATCATTCATCTAAAGATGAACAATCTCAAAAGAAATTGGATGAATTGGAACAATTAGATGAAAAAAGATTGTGCACCCTACACCACTTGGAAGTCTATCAGAATTGAATAACACAAGCTTTTAACAAAAAATTTCATCTTCATTCATTCATTCAAGGAGAATTGGTATTGGTTCTCAGAACTCCAATGATACTAGTAAAGAAACCTCCCAAGATTGAGCCAAAATGGGAAGGACCTTACTCAATACATAAGGTCTACTCCAATGGAGCTTATTCTTTAATATCAATGGATGGAGAACTCATCATGACTCCAACCAATGCCAGATTTATGAAGAAGTATTTTGTGTAACACAAATACTCTCTCATCCAACATGTCGTTAAACTATATTCTCCATTCTTCGTCCAACATGACTTTAAACTGTATTGTCCCTCTTTCATCCAACATGACGTTAAACTGTATTGTCCATTCTTCGTCCAACATGATGTTAAACTATATTGTCCTAGCTACAGGACACTAAACTGTGCACCACTCGTCCTTGCTATATGACGTTAAACTATACAACCCCTCTTTTGTCCTTACTGCATGACATTAAACTGCATAGTCCCCCCCTATATCCTTACTGCGTGACATTAAACTGCTCAGTCCCTTCTTCGTCCAACATGACGTTAAACTATGCATCATTAAGGTTGTTGCTACCTCTTGTTTCTCACATCGAGTATGACTCACATGAGCTTAGAGTAAACATCAACCATAACACCCTCTCTGGGCTGCTAACCATGTGTAAGTCCCAACAACATTTTTTAGGTTGTTGTCCTTAAGAACAACTTGATCACCAATTCATTATTCAATCAAACTACGCAGACTTTGATCCTTTCCTTATAGGCTGGGTACGTAGGCAACCTTCCGAGGTTCAAGACCAAAACCAATCTCTTCACGTCGATTCACCTCCATCTCATACAATGTTGATTCGTGAAGATACCCCCAGAACCAATATTTTTTACATTGGTTCACCATCTTCCTTGCTATATGACATTAAAATATTCTCACTTTTGTCCTGTACGACAATAAACTACAACATTTTTTGACACCCTCACTTGAGAGGGAATCATTATTTACATTGATCTACAATCATGTTATATTCGAAAGACTACACGCATACATGGAAATGCCTAAACCTTTAATCTTGGGTCAAACCATCATTACACTAAAGTCCCCTTTCACCCTTCACTTGTACGAACCAAATCTGTACAGAGAGTATTTCAAGAACTACGTGCGGCTTGATTCCCATCCTTAGGGGATACATAGAAACGTTCGAGTGTCCATCGAATCCAGCCCCAAGTCTTTGGGCCTAACCCCAAATTCCACTTTCATTCCCTTGGCTGAAAAGTCCCCCTATGAAAACATGAATGTGGTATGAAAACCCTGGTCTTCATTCACATCAGGTTTAACAACACAATGTGTATTCCTCAATATGGTCTGAGCTCTATGACACTAAACTAAGATCTCCTACACTCTCGTCCCACATGACGTTAAACTATATTTCAAGAACTATGTATGGCTTGATTCCCTATCATTATGGGATAAGTAGTGAAGTCCAACACCTCAATTCAGGACCTATAAACAACATGATTATGGTTTAGCATTGGTCTGTGTATCACTTTCATGCATTGGACAATGTCCATTTTGATGTGTCATACTCCTTACCTTAAATACTTTCAGATCCTCATAACCCTTTTCTTGACTTCTAGTCACAAAATTTCTAATACCCTAGAATTGTTTTTCCTGACTATGCAGCACATGCCCTTAGGTGGCCTTGCATAAACAATCTACATAACATACTTGTCAGCCAAAAGATACTATTATTTGACTATGCCGCCAATGCCCTTAAGTGTCCCTGCATAATTCAGCCCCCTAATAGGTTTGTCAAATAGTGGTAACTTCATTCTTGGGGTGAAAACCTCTTTTGACCTTATTTTTCTTAACGAAAATATATATGGAACTGTAAAAATATCCATCCTTAACATATTTGTCCCATACTCTTTTTCATGATCTGAAAGGTTTAAAGTCTATGGTTTATATTTTCCTTCCCTACGTTTGGGTCAGAACTTCATAGGAGTGATGTTCATCCAATTTTTAGACAATATTGATTGGAAACATCCTCTCCATATTCAAGTACCTCTCTCCATAAAGCAGACTCTATGCTTTGGAAAATTTGAATCTCTATAAACTTTCACTGGCTTTTTAGCAATAGAAAAGTAAAATTTCTGAGTGTTCTTTTTCCTGACTATGGAGCATGTTCCCTTAGGTGGCCTTGCATAAATAGTCTACATAATGGACTTTTCAGCCAAAAGATGATATTATTTGACTATACAACCAATGCCCTTAAGTGGACCTGCATAATTCAACCCCCTAACGGGTTTGTTAAATAGTGGTAACCTCATTCTTGGTAAATACTTCTTCTAATGCCTTTTATCCCTTTTTTCATATAATTCCTCAGATTCAAAATTTCTTAAGTCATAGTTTACATGTTTTCCCCCACACACGAATGTGGTAATATGTTTTTAGATAAATTATCAAGGAATTGAGTCAATTTTAATCCATTCTCCATTTGGTCAAAGCTATTCGACCTTAAACATTAGACTTTTTCATGTCCGACGTGCATGACTTTAAACTGCGCACAAAAGACAAGGGAACTCTAAACAAAATTCAAGTCCCAGCTCACTAAACATAAATTTTGTATGATTTAGGTAATATTGAGAAATTAAAAGATGTAAAGTTTGTAGGGTTATTTTTATAATCCTAGAAGAAATCAAACTATGATTACTAGGCCCATTTTCTTAGGTAAAAATTTAAAGTAGGTAGCAAAAGAATGCAGGCACAAATGATTGAAGATGAAAGTGTCTTTCATTGATGCACAAGACTTAGAAGGACATCTGTAGACTGGAATCTCTTCTCTTTTTCAGGAATTACAAGAGTCTTTCAACATAACTCTTCATTTGATTTACGACATCCCGAGCTTCATCAACAGCCACCTGGAATTCATTCATTTAAACTAGATACAATAAGTGATGTAGTGATACCAGATCTTCTTGGAAAAATTGTAAAAGAATGTTCTTGAGTGCAGTTTGAGAAATTTTTCTACTGATTAAACAGTGACTCTGTTTCTATCCAAGATACTTGAAAGATGGATACATGGATGTGAGAATGAGGCATTAAAAGTAAAGAGACATTTGGAGAGAATACTCTTTTCAGATATAGTTCTAATGCCATGATAGTCTTTTCTCCACCAACTGGAAGTGGAAAACATATCAGCCCACGGGTTTGCCATTTTCATATCTGTAAAAAAATGGCATGGAATAAAAATTTGAAAGTTCACACCATTGTTGATTCTCTTAATGCATAGCATAACCGAAATAGAGGAGTATCAGTGCAACTACATCTCGAGCATATAGTTCTTTGCATCGGGAATTTTGACTTTTTGCAGATGACCATGGCTATACAGAGGCAGGTAGATGCTCTATGGAAAACTAAGATGATACTTCTTCAAGTACTTGGACAAATATGGGAGAGTTCTGTCGCAAATATTGTGATAGTCATGGCCAACGATGTTCATCATATCATCAATCCACTTGCTAGACAGTTCATTAGATGTTCCAATTCTTCTAGGAGCCATTGAATCTGCACAATGGTCGAATAATTAACTTTTAAGTATGTTTATGTTTCATAAAATTTGTGAAGAAATCCGAAAAAATTTCCAAGGCATTAAGGCGCGCAAGTCCCATATTGGCGTGCAAGTCTAATAGTGTCGTGTAAGTTTGGGTGCGCAGGTATCACCACACAAGTCCAAATACATCTGCAGAAGCGCGACACAAAGAAACAATGAATTGTGGACAGAAGCACCTGTGCGAACAAGAGCCCACTTGTGTGATGAGAGCGAAGTGCTTTGAAAGCCGTGTGCTTTGTGCGAGAGTGGCACCCGTATTTATAGGCAAGGCCATACCCCTGTGCACCGAATCCTGCACGGTTTACACCTGCGTGCCGCTACCTATGCGCTCAACACCTACACGCCCAAAATTCCTTGATTTTATCCTTTATCTCAGAGTCAAATCATCCTTCCTTTTTTCGGATCCAAATCTGAGGGGGGGACCTTTTTTGACACTCCTTTCCGTTACAAATTCTAATTACTAGAAAAGGAGAATACATTAAGCACAAAGAGATTCATCCTTTGAAGAAAAATCAAAAATTGAAAAAGGCATGAACAAGGATTCCTTTAAACATGGATCCCATAAGTTTCACTATGGTCGCGCAAGTATACTTGTGCACCCCATATTGGTCGCGTCGATGACTTGCACGCCCCATATTGGTCGCGCAGGTGACTTGTGCACCCCTATTTGATTTTGTCCCAAGGTCCTCAATGGCTTATAAATACCCCCTATGGGGCCCCCATTTGGAGGACGAAAAATCCAAAAGTTAGATTTACGATCTCGGCACCATAGTCTCTACTTGAAGTCTTCCGAACAGTTCTAAGGTAATTTCTTACCTAGAATGAAATATTTAAATAGGGGGAATAAGGACTAAGTGTTGAAATTCATTAAAACTTGCACGCCTAAGTTTCTAACCCTTAAGGGAAATGAAGATACTTGCGCGCCACCTTATCCCTTCAACAAAACTTTCATGCCACCCTTTTGGAAGCCTTTAGGGATAATAATAAGGGCTTGAGCCAAGTATCACCCAAGTATTACCCTATTGGTTAACCGTTTCCCAAGTACACATGTGTCGTGCAAGTATACTTACACGACCAGGACTTGTGCGCCCAAATAGGACTTGCGTGCCTGCCTCTTTTTGGGTGCCGCCTATTCAACTCTTTTCTTCAAATCCACCTCTCTTTAAGATTTATCCTTCAAAACACACTTCAAAGCCATTTTTTGCATGATTAATTTGTTGGATTGTTTATTTGAAAGGAATTCTGTGGATCATCTCTCAAAAACTCATGATTTACATATATTTATGTCACAAAGGTTAGATATTTTATTCATTCAATCTCATCCTTTAAGATGAGAAGATCCTTAATCTGGGCATCCTCCTTAGGAGTAAGCCCCAATTTCTATAATCTGGGCATCCTCTTTAGAAGTAATCCCCAGTCATAATTCCAATTAAACCAGGTTTCCTTTTTAGGAGTAAGCCCCAATCTCAAATACCCTTAACTTACGCTCCTTCTCAGGAGTAAGCCCCAAGTCTCAAGTCCCTTTAACATGGGCCTCCTTCTCAGGAATTATCCCTAATCATAATTTCTCTTAACCAGTCATAATTTATTTTAATCTGGGCATCCTCCTCAAGAGTAAGCCCCAATCATAATTTTCCTTAACTTGGGAATCCTCCTTAGGAGTAAGCCCCAAGTTCCCAAATCTGGGCATCCTCCTAAGGAGTAAGCCCGAGTCTTAATTTCTCTTAACCTAGGCCTCCTTCTTAAGAGTAATCCCCAGTCATAATTTCTTTTGATGTGGGATTCCTTCTCAGAAATAAAACCCAATCATAAGTCCCCTCTAATTTGGTCATCCTTCTCAGGATTAAGTCCCAAATTAAGTATCCAAATCTCCATAAAGAACATATACCTTTATGGGCCCTATTCCCGGGCTTCTTCCCTGAAGTAAGTCCCAATCATCATCTATCTAGGTAGTCATACATACATAAGCCCCATATTATTTCTTATGATTGCATCTTTCGTGGCACAAATGTCAGGTTTTACTGAAACCTATTGTTTCTCACACCGAGCATGACTCACGTGACCTTAAAACGTAAAAGTAATTATGACATCTTTTTTTGGGCCATCAACCATTCATAAACACCATATTTCTTCACTCTAACTATGTGGGTTCTGATTCATTTTCTAAAAAAGGATACGTAGGTAGCCCATCTGCAGGTACGACCCCAACTCTGAAATAATCCATGTCCTTCTGAATGACAATAAACTTCAAGTGCCCCACTGACTGGATTTAAAACCAGTATGGTTATCATAATGACCAAGATATTTATTTATAATGTGTTGAAGGATACCATTGACTAAGAATCTCTAACAAATAAATATGATTCTCTATCGATGAAGAACCTCAAATACATATAAAAGATTCTCTAAATCTCATACATATCAATCATTGATTGTCAGATCTAATGAAAAGATCATTTTCATACTTGGTAATTTAATAAGGATTCACGAACATAACTCAAATCTATAAGAGAGTCCTAGAGTAGATAATAACTCCCCCCAAAAAGGTGTGATGAGTCCGACCTCCCATCCTCTCGACCAATGAAAATTCTTAAGCCTCATCGGTCCCTAACTAATGAGCCCCTACCTTTGTAAAGTAGGTCCAAATGGATATGGAATCATTGGATGTTTATGGTTCTACAAATAAACCCATTAGAAACCAATTGGAATGTTTGAACCTTAAACAAACAAGGTCATCCTTATTTCCAAAGGAAACAATTGTTCTGCATGACTATGATGTAATAATTTCCTAGAGTATTTGATTCATTGATAAGGTCATGGAAGTTCCCTGCTATGATGAGAACCTTGAAATTATATAAAAATAGTCTTAAATATAGTTCTATAGTTGGATGAAATACTATAATGGGACACATAGCATGACGACCGTGAGGTGTGAGTACTCGTAAGCAGATGATATTTCCTCTCATGAAGTCCACACTTGGTAATCTCCAGGACAGGTGATTATGATAACAGAACCACTAGTAATAATTCCACATGTTTTGGTGTCATTGGATTTTTCTATCTACGAGCGTGTGTAATGATCCTTAGAATTTAAGATTATCATTAATACGTGTCATGACTTTCACACATTGATTTAGTGAAGAAAACCATCATACTGATAGTTGGCGGGAAGTAATGTATGTTGGGTGTGTCATGAGTGGCATGTTATTAATAGATAAGTCGAAAAAGTATTTTTCCTTTCTATTTATGGAAGTTGATATCTCAACCCATTGGTTGAAATAGAAATGTCACACGAAATTCCATGGCCATGGTGTAATGATGAGATTATTTCCGGTAGTCAAAGAATAGCATATCAAGTACAAAGGTTAATGACACAATCATGAAACCTGCTTGATGAGATATTTAGACAAAAGGATTATATTACACAGTGAGAGTTCGTATGTTGATGTCATTGTTGTGGATTTAAGTTCTTTCTCTTGGGTGTCTTGACCTATTTCTAGATAGTACTCTTGGACTTTAGGCAAGCCTGTGTAATTCCAATGAGAAATAATCCCAGAGGGTCACACACTAAGTCAAGGAAGTATTTTTCCATTCTATTTATAGAAGTTGATATCTAAACCCATTGGTTGAAATAGAACTGTCGCACGAAATTCCATGTCCATGGTGTAACGACAAGATTATTTTAGGTAGTCAAAGAATGGAGTATCAAGTACAAAGGTTGATGAAACAATCATGAAAGCTGCTTGATGAGATATTGAGACACAAGGATTATATTACACAGTGATAATTCATATGTTGATGTCATTATTGTGGCTTTAAGTTCTTTCTCTTGGGTGTCTTGACCTATTTCTAGACAGTACTCTTGGACTTTAGGCAAGCCTGCCTAATGACAATGAGAAAAAATCCCAAAGGGTCACACAATAAGTGTTTCTGGTGTTTCTGGTGGTCTCGGTTAAATTATATTTGGATAAAAAATATATATTTATTTTATTAAAGGTAGTGGATACTTATATTTAGGGACCATATTTATTTTATTGTACACTAAATACTTATCCATGATGGAAAGGGCTTGGAAGCCAGTAGTTTAATTGATCAAGATTTATTTGATCGAAAATGGGGAATCAACTTTTTCATAGTTCTGATTAAGGTCTCTAAAATCAATGAAGACCCTAATCGTCGAATTATTTTTCTTAATAGGGACAATATTGACATCACATCTTAGGTATTACACTTCTCTAACAAATTAGGATTTAATAAAATTTTAAACATCCATCTATACATTGGTTTCATGAGAGGGGTGAATCCTTTTGGCTTCCCTCTTAAAGCCTCAATGGTCATCGGGAAAGATGAGATGGTGTATATCCACATATGGATTAATTCTTGTCATTTATGTATAGTTTCAAGAAGACATGTATCAATGTTTATTTAGAAATTAAATGTAAATATCTTTCTCTTCTAGGGGAAAGGTGGAACTAATCAGTATAGGCCATGAGTATTATTATGTTCCTAGATTTACCTTCTTGAGCTCATCGATGGTGGTGGAAACACCTTCCAAAAATGTAGGAGGGGCATTCTTGAGGTCTTCCTTGTCTTCTTCCACCTCAGAGTATGTGGAGGAATTATCATATGGATATGGTAATTTGGGGTAATCTCTATCATTTTTGAGGTGAGGGAGGATATATGAAGGGACATTATCATAAAATATTTCTTCAGTCATTGTAGAGAGATACTAGAGATGATTTCCTCGTACACTTTCAATGGGGACATGAGGGGATTGGGCCTCTGGGACTAGGTCAAGCATCTCAACTAGATTTATTGGGAGTACATAGTCTTTGTCGAGCATACTCTAGGGATGTGTAGGGGTAGTCCCCAAGCTGTTTCTAGCTGTAACCTACATATCTTCATCCAATGTTGGTTATTTTCATTGCATTTTATAGAAACTAACTTCATCATATGTGGTTTGGAATGTCTCAAAGGGGGATGAATCATCAATTAGTATGCTGATCTTTCCATCGATAGGGTATTTAAGACAATGAAGGAACGTTAAAGGTAATGCCATGTGACGGCGGAGCTAGGGACTTATGAGAATGAAATTTTATGGAGTCTCTTTTTATGTAACCATAAAATCAACATCAGATGTGAGATCTCCAAGATAATATTTGATATTGATCTTCTGAAGAGGTATTTAGTCATGCTTTTCATGCCGAAGAATGGTCATCTTTGTAGGATATATGTCCCCTTCACTATATCCCAAACTTCATAGGTTTAAAACTAGGATGAGATTGATCTCTAAACTATTATCAATTAGGTCCCTTCAGACATAGACATTATTGATTCTGTCTGAAGCATATAGGGGCATGATGTTACCTTGGATGACCTCTTCCTGTTCCTGGTCAGTGAACAGGATGGAGACATGGAATTCTGATGGAATAGTCTCTACTTAATAAACCTGAGCTATAGAAACATCTTCCTCAAACACATGTGGGCTCTAATTTGATTCAATGAGTGCCTCCATGAGTTATTTTGAATGATGGAGTGCATCAAGGATTTAGATCTTGGTCAGGACAAATGCCAAAAAATTTAAAATTTCATACTTTTGTGCCATAGATATGGATTTCTTGATGTGCAGTTGATCCTAAACATGTGGTTCAGGAGCCAAGGCACTCGATGTGGATGAGAATAGTGATTGTGAATAGGTTTATGGAGAACATTATTCCACTAACACAGGTCATGTTGAACATCCACATTTTCTTGGATGATTAAACAATCACACCCCTTCTATGTAGTCGTGTAACAAAACTAAGCATGGGAGACTATTGGAGGGTTCTAGGGCACCTAAATTCCTCTTTTGGTCATGATATAGAACATTCCCATGCATCTAATCTTCATATATTTCCTCTTTAGGGATGTGGAAAAAATATTGGGTCAGACCACACTCGTGATGCACCTTGAATCCTCGGTTCTTATGTTTGTATCCATCCATTCCATGACTAAAAATAGGGAACTCATATTATGATGCATATTAAATATTGTAGAATTGGTGTTCCAAGTGAATAAAATTGAATGAACTAAATATGAACTATTCATATGATGAGGGTTCTGTTTGGTGGGGTGGTAATCGTGCTTCAGATGTTACAGGGAAGAAATATGAAAGAATTAGAGCTTACGTTGATGAAAAATATGAATCCTCTTTTGTTTCCTCCTTATTTTTATGGAGGCATCCACATTTGAGAGTCATATGTGATGTTACCTCCTTGGGTGGAAGAGATATTGTGGGTTTGGGTAGCTGTGGTGTCATGGCTGCATGAGCTCAGTCAAATTTGTTTCAAGTCATATGGTTATCAAACATCCACCTGTGACTAGTAGGGATTTTTTTTCCAATCATCTTATTCTTATGTTTGGGAAATAGTTATGAATTTTACCTACTCTGAGGAGATATCTAGCACCACCTAATTGAAATCTAACATTACTTGAAAATTTTATTTGAAGATGAAGAAGTCCTAGATATTATGACCCAACATTCTATGTATTGGGATGTAGTCAGGATAGTCGGTGAGGTTGACCTCATTTAGCTTCATGGGCCGTGACAACATAAAAAAGGTATTATCCATGTCTACCAAAAAATAATTGGGGAATTTTTCATTTCAAAAGGATTATGATTTAATCATCTATTTCTCAGATATCTGGTGACCCTTAATTATATGTGCTTCTTTATAAGGATGATTTTAGGGTTGCTTCCACTCGAGATAGGGTTCTAGGAGGTTTGAGACCTACCTAGGTCTTGTATGGGAATTGCTGTAGGATTGAGGGTGATATCTTAAACTTTTTATTCGCCTATAATTTTCACCTATGCTGAGGCCATGAGTCTAGTTTTGGATTGGGATTCACTAAATGGTGTATTTAAATCATTGTTCCATTTCTATGAACTCACAGAACCCACTTGGATAATTCATTAGGATCAGAGGTGTCAGAAACTCATCTTAGAGATTTTCATCTTAGAGTTCTAGTAGTTTCTCCTGTGAGAGGGATATGTTGAGTGAATAGGTTAAACATTTTTCATCTAGTTATGAAGTTAGACACCCTCTCATTTTTATATTGTTGTTAGTTTTTCAAGTCCATGATTTTTCTTTTCCTCGACATGGATCTAAAAGGATAAAATAATTCATGACAAAGGTCTTCACATTCGGTAACGGATCCTGCTGGTAAAATGCTATATCAAACAAATGTTGGCCCTATCAGAGTCTATAAAAAACACCTTAGATTTTTCACCTTATGTTTATCTAGAGTGCCCATCATTGTCCTAAATTGAGATAAAAAGTGTGTCAGATTATTTTTACGGACTTCTACACCATCAAAGGTAGATAAGGTAAAATTTAAAAAATTAATTAGTGGAAAAGTATCATTCACACACTCACGTTATGGAATCCTCTTAGGCTATTCAGGTTATTTTCACCCTTCTATGGATTCCATTCATATAGACAGGTACTTGATGATATTAAAAAGATCCAGGGGCACCACTTTCTAGGACACCTCACATCACCATGGAGCGGGTGGGGATTGATGAGGAGGCCTCTACTTTGTCTCCCACTAATTCTCCATTCATACTAAGACTGAATGATTTACATGGTGATGGATAGGCTCCTACTGTAATAGAGGGAAGTCATAATATTTTATAATTCCTCATTTATGTAGACCACCTATATAGATCCAGAGCTAGTTTAATGATCAAATGCTACTCTTTTTGGCATATCAGCTCTTGTAGGTGGAGGAATATTAACCTCATCCTAAATATGAAACCCCATGGGAATATTTCCCCTAAGTAGATCCTCATTAAGTTGTATATGAGTTTGGATCTCATTCTCATATTGTGACAACTACTCCTCCATGGAAGGAACATCAACTCTTATAGGAGGTTATTCAGATGTGGCCACACCTTTTCCTTTTTCATTGATAGTGTTTCACTAGGGATTTGGAAACTAAATATTCAAAGGTTATAGATTGTAGATCATTTTTTGGTTCTAGGTGCATGAAGACCCAGTTGTTAAATCCAAATCACCCTCCTCTCAGGGTATTTTTTCATGTTGTGGCCCTTTGAATTTTAATATTTATCATCCATATATATTATTTTGATAGTGACGGAACTCACATAAGAATATCAAAAAATGATTGTTGTCCAATTAATTTTTATGCAAAATGATGATTCTGTACTACCTTATTGAGGGTCATTCTTCAAACCCTTGGCCATATTAGGCTATTTCAGATTGAGACCTTAGTAATGTTTGATTTACTTCACAGTATGATCCTCCTATCTTGACCTATGAATAATGAACTTGAGGGATATCTTGATCATGATGGCTGAACGGGCCTCGAATACCAAAGGTTTGTTCTGTGGAGGGAGGCATTGATGTGATTCCAACTATTATTTTTTACCTCCCAACTTGACATAGGATTATTTCCTCTATAGTGATTATAATGGTGAAAATTTCCCCAGACCTATGGGATGTGGGTTATTTTGGGACACTATTGGCATTGATTCATCATATTGTTGAAGATCCAATGATTTTAGTTGGAGATTTGATGACTATTGGGACATAAATTGAGAAATAAATTCCCATATCCATGAGGTATGAGGTTGATCTATAATCACTATAGATTCCCATAGGACCCTCTCAAGGGATAATGACCCTGGTTATGGTGATTGAGATATAAATTCCCCATAGTACAGTGGAATAGGGTTTTTTTGCATCTGCTGCCGATATGTACTAAATCCTCTTGGGAAATTATGATCTTAGGGGTGGACGTAGTGGTAGATATTCCCATATCACGACTACCTGGGTTCACTCATGGATGGATACTATGGAATTTTCTATTATGACCTATTTGATATAGTAAAACTATGTTTGTGTGGGAGATGGGTGTGATGGAAGCCCATGATGGGAATCATTATTTATGGGAAGTTGTTTGGTTGATCACAATTTCGACCTCCATGATTGAAATGAATTCCTATTGCTTTGAGGGGTCTAGGTCAACAATTTTATGGTTATCCTCTCCCTCTTTTCGTGATTTCAGGGCATCTTTGATGTGGGGGTATTCCATAGTAGGGACTAAATAGCTCACACATTATCTAGTACCCTAATTTCACCTAAGGATATGTCATTATAGTATAACATATATGACATGTTATGTTGTTCTGGGGACATAGTGAAGTGTAATGCTCCAAATTTTACCCATCCGTGGATACTCACATCTGAAAATTCTATGAAAATTAGTTTTTGGAGGGTTGTTGCAATGTGGATAAAAACACTACATAGGTGTTTTCATGATTTTTCACTCCTAGATTCTGGACCACTGAAAAGGTTTCCATATCCATATAACAATAGAGGTATTTTTGGGATTAAGGTGATATTCATATCCTCGATAAGGGATATTTCTAGTCTTCAGTTGATGATGCGTAGTACACATATTTTGGTGTATTTAAGGCATAAAACCTTGTATAGATCATATGTGACCTTATATTTACTAGTGGGGAGGGGATAGATCATGGTGGGGAGGTCATTTTAGGCTAAATATCTCCATATATTAGTGTCTTCATCATCTTTATCACACTTACATGCTTCCATCCAATCAGACCATAGAAGACACTTCTTGGAACCACCTTTTACCATAGTGTAGTGGTGTTGGAAGCTGATGGGGAACTATATATGGTTGACACTAATGTTTCAAGAACCTCTATATATAAAGTCATCTAAGTTTTGAACACCTATATATAAAAAGGTGTCTATCTATGAGGATAATTACCCTATCTGTGGGGAATATCATGTTGGGAAGGTTGAACATGGAGGTTGTCTAGAGTAGAGTTCCTGTGATCCATCTTGACACTACCACGAAGAGGAATATCATGAAAATGATTTTATTTTTCTTCAATTAAAGAGTTTATGGAACCTTGGGAAATTGAGAATGTGTATTGAATAACATCAATGAAATTAGAATTAGGGATATGGGCCCCATTCTGATTCATGGATGGAATATCCCAACCTGACTTCTAGAATTGTAAAGGGAAGAGAGCCAGCTGTATGATAGCTTCGAGAACATGTTTATAATTGTCTAGTGAAGTGAGAGTATGAGACCATTTCTGAGAATTTATTGGAGTATGATAATGAGCTTTCTCATTATTTATAGGAATATGATCTTACCCCGAGATGTGTGCCATTTTCACTTGGTGAGCCTTAGTCAGAATGTGAGTATAATCCTAAACTTAAGGATTTGGAATATTCCACTGGTCATTTTTGGAAGGGATATTATCCTACCATGAGGTATGATTTTCTCCCACTTGGTGAGCCCCATTTTTAAAAGTAATATCAGTCTAGTTCAAATATAAATTCCTCAGCAGAATATGCTGAAGGACCTCTGGAATGGGAGAAGGGATATGTGCCTCCTATGGTATTGCCTCATAAGGATGCTGGGGTAGTTGTTCATTGGTTGAAGTGTGAATATGCACCTAGATTCTATGATATAATAGAATACACCAAGAAGATTCACAGATAAGAATATGAGACTTTCCCAAGGCCTATTTCATTCTCACTTGGGGAGACCCGGACAGAATGAAGATATAGGCCTAATATTGGGACTTTTAAGTATTCCTCTAGTCAACATTGATGTGAATATGAGAATGTACCAAAGCATGTTCCCCTTTCACTTTGTGATACCCATACAGAATGGGAATATGAGACTTATCATGGGCCTTTGGGATATTCCGCCATAATTTTTCTATATGCATGTGCCCCTGCCATGAGGCATGTACCACTCTCACCTCGTGAGCCCCAGTTGGAATGAGAATATGATCCCAGTCTAGTGCATCTTCATTTACCAAAATATTCTGATAATCCTCTTAGATGGTAGTAATAATGTGTGCTTTATCCAAAGAAACCAATTGTTTATAATGATTAGATTATTGATCTTCCCTGCCTGTAGAGATAGGAATATGTTCCTATCCCTATATCTGTACCAATGATGGAATATTCCGGTGGAGTTCTTTAGCTACATCTAAGATGTAATGACATTTTAGCAAAGTCCGCACCAGGATATAAGCCTACACATTTTCTATCTCCACTATATACTAGAAAATATCTTCAATTGAAGTGGGATTATGAGTCTACTTATTTCCACTATGTGAAACCATAATATGATGATGGACTTGATGCACATGGATTGGGATATGCATCTCCCCCATACCTGCTATAGGAATATGCCCACAAATTTGTCCATATTGAGTATGGACATGAGTATTATCATTGGTTACTGTATGAATATGTCAAAAGATATCATCAATGGGTGTGGTGATATGATCCCACTACCGGATATCCATCACCTTCCTTTCTCGACATGTCTTCCTTATTTACTGTGCATGGGTATCAGAGGTGGAAGTGTCTTGGGTAGTACCCTCAATAGGAAACTGATGGGTACTAGTGAGACGATGCTTGTGATTATGGTTTAATAGATACCTCCTCAGTGGTCCCTAAATCATTCGAGATCTATAACTGACTCCTTGGTCCACCTTAATTAGATACATACAATGTTTATTATCATGCTCTAGGGATAATCTCTAGAAGCAGTTTTATGTCGAAATGAGGGCCACTGCCTTTGGTGTATCTTTCCTTGGACGATGCAGAATTTTCATCTTTATTACAAGGCGGACCTCATGTGTAGCTTCAAGGGTTCATATTGTACCATGTCTATGGTATTACATGACAATTGTTTCTCCACCTCACATTGAATTTTTCAGAAAGGTGGTCATTTTTCAACCCGTGGGGGTTGAAACCAAAGCCGACTTGTCAAAATGTTCACTAGATTATGAAATTATCTTATATTAGGGTGTTGTTGATGAGAGAAGTATCTAAAGTAATGAATAAAATGAGGAATAATGTAAATTATTAGTTAAATATTTTAGGCATGATGTTTTCTCAATGATATATTCATGGTTAGCACAATGGTCCTTTTATGCCTGATCTAGACATTCTGCTCACATGGAATTGTCAAAGTTAGGATGGAATAATTTCATGGGACCTCGGTTATAAAGGATCATCTATAAGATTTATGTCAATATTATCACCTTGGTTTGTGCAAATAAAAGTATCCAGATGCATGATTAACCGATAATTATTTTATTGGAGAGATTCATGTTAGGTGCACCATTTTAGTTTCAATGGAAAAGAGACAGTCAAGAACCATTATTAGGATAACAAGATAGTTTGATGAGAACTAGGAAGTCTATCATTTTTTATGTTGTGAAGGAGATTCCATGATTCTGTAGGTTCTAGGCACAGCAAAAGCACAGTTGGGCCAAAACCCAACTTTAATTTTTACCATGATCAATGATTATTCTGGGATCAATATGATGATGAACGCCAGTCTCCACGGAATAGAATCAAAGATTTAGATAAAGAAGGAAGAGGCCAAAAACATTTAGATAGGATCTTTCAAATCATGTTTATAATCAATTTAATTAATTTTATAAAGAAAAGAATACCTGGATCCTCGTTATTTTCTTCGTTGATGATGTTCATGGTTCGAAATGAACCTTTCAGATTATCTCATTGCGCTTGCAAGGATCAAAACTAGAATCCCTCTAGAGGTGATCCACACATGATCTGATAGACTCTGATCGACACCACTCATTCTCCAGGAGCTAGCGTGGGATAGAGAGTATCTTGTTTTGGCTGTTCTTGATCACTTGTTCTTCATCCTTGAAGAACGTCTCTCGTTCTTAAGAGGGGAAAGAAGAGGATTCGAGAGAGAAATTGTTTAGCTCAAAAATTCTCAATTCACGAAGCATGCCATGTGTACACTATGGAAAAATAGACATACTTTTCTATTTATATGCATGGAACATTAGTTACAGTATTTAATTACATAATATCAATTAAATGCATTTATGAACTTAGAGAAAACCCATTATAATAATAATAATACCGCGTCATTATTTATGGTGCACCAACTTGCGAAAAATGAAATTATGAATAAAATTCCACATCACAAAATAATAGCAGTGTCATTATTATTTTAACTTGGACAAAATAATAATTATTTACCATATTGTAAATAATTATTTTACTACCGGACCGGCCTTGGTCTTCTCGAACTCCACTTCTATTTATTGAACTCCCGAATAAATAAATAAAAAATAATTTATTCTCTTAAATAAATATTTTATTTACAAACTAGTAAATAAATATTTATTAAATTTTCAATAAAATAAATAAATAAATTTTATTTAATTTATGCGACCATATTAACTTAAATAAAATTATTCCATGTTCTTGAGAATAATATTTATTTCATTAATTAAATTCAAATAGAATTTTACTAAGACCAACAAAAACACTTAGTGTGTGACCCCCTAAGATTATTTCTCATTGGAATTAGTCGGGCTTTTCTAATGTCCAAGAGTACTATCTAGCAACATGTCAAGGAACCCAAGAAAAATAACGTAAATTCAAAACAAAAATATCCACTTATGAATGCTCACTATGTAATATAATCACTTTGTCTCAACATATCATTAAGCAGGTTTCATGACAGTGTCATCAACCTTTATACTTGATACATCATTATTTGACTACCTAAAATAAACTCTTCATTACACCATGGACATGGAATTTCATGTGACAGATCTATTTCAATCAAAGGGATGAGATATCAACATCCATAAATGGAAGTGAAAAATCCTTCCTTGACTTATCCATTAATATCTTGTCACTTGTGATGCACACACCGTATCCTACTTCCCACCAAATGTATGTGTGACAGTTTTTGTCAGTAAATCAAAGTTTGCGATTCATGACACATATTAATGATAATATTAAATTCTAAGGATCATTACACATGCCTAAAGATAGAAATATCCAATGACACCAAAACATGCGGAATTCCTACTGGTGGGTATGTTCTCATAATCTCCTATCTTGGAGATTACTAAGTGAGAACTACATGAGAGGAAGTCTCATCTACTTATGAGTAATCGTACCTGACAGTCTGCATGCTATGTGTCCCTTTATAGTATGTCATCCAACTATAGAACTATTTTTAAGAATATTTTTATAGCATTTTAAGGTTCTCATCATAGCGGGGAACTTCCATGACCTTATCAATGCAACAAATACTCTTGGATATTATTACATCATACTCATGAAGAACAATGGACAATATGTAATAATATGTTTAATATTTAAATAAATTAAATATCCATGTAATCAAAGTACAACCAGTTGGTTCTAAGACACCGACTCTTACAAACTCCCACATGGACTAGAGACAACTACCTATGACTTTCAATCCACTAGACCTCACATGGTGATCATGTTTCTGCTGAGTTATGGATTTAGTCAAGGGGTCCACCACATTGACTTCCATGGAAATACTACTCACTGCAAATTCACCTTTCGGAGAAAAATCCTTCAAGAGATGATACTTCTGAAGTATGTGTTTCGTCCGCTGACGTGACCTTGACTCTTTTTCAAGAGCCACCGCTGCAATACTATCACAGTATAGTTTGATAGGATATTTACTGCTAGGTATCATATCCAGCTCATAGACAAAGATTTTCATCCAGAATTCTTATTCAGCTTCCTCAAAAGCTACGATATACTCGGACTCTACTATAGAATCTGCAACCACACTCTACTTTTAGCTCTTCTAGCCCACTGCACCTCCATTCAAAGTGAATATGTATCTCATTTGTGACTTCATGTCATATTGATCAGTCTAGAAACTAGAATATGCATATCCTCTAATAACTAGCTCCTCATCTCCTCTATAAACTAGGAACATATCCTTAGTATGCCTAAGATACTTTAGGATAGTCTTGACTACCATCCAATGGTGGTCACTTGGGTCAGCTTGATATCTATCTACCACACTTAATTCAGAGGCGACATCTAGCCTAGTATATAGCATGGCATATATGACTGAACCAATCACTGATGTGTATGGAGTTCTTTCCATTATCATTCTCTCCTCATGTCTCTGAGGACACATTTTCTTGGAAAGATGAATGTTATGTGACACATGAAATAATACACTCTTGTATTGTTCTATAATGAATCTCTTTAGTATCTTATCAATGTATGTACTTTGACTTAGGACCAAAATCTCTTGGATATATCACGATGAATCTTGATCACAAGAATATATGCTGCCTCACCCAAGTCCTTCATGGAGAATCATTGATTCAACCATGCCTTAGCAGACTGTAAGACTTTTATCTCATTAATGATAAGTAATATGTCTTCAACATACTATTAGAAAAATTACTACACTCCCACAAAACCTTTAGTAGGAACAAGGCTCACATTCATTCTTGATACAACCAAATTTTGTTATGGCTTCATCAAAATGAATGTCCCATTACCTGGATTCTTGTTGTAATCCATAAATTGATTTCTATAACTTGCATACCTTATTGGAATCCTTTATAGTCACAAACCCTTTAGGTTGTTTCATGTAGACATCTTCCTAAAGATTCCCATTAATGAAGGATATTCTTACATCCATTTGACACATATCATAGTCATGGTAAGCTATAATGGAAAACATAATTCTATGGGATTTCAACATTGCAACTGGTGAAAAGTTTTCATCGTACTCAATTCCTTGACGCTATTTAAACCCTTTTGCAACCAGTCATACCTTATAGGTACTGACTTGTCCTTCCATGTCCAGTTTCTTCATGAATAACCATTCTCAACCAACTAGGTTTACATCAATTGGGGGATCTACGAAAATATAGACTTGGTTTTGATAAATGGAATCCATTTCAGAATTCATGTCTTCTTACCACTTAGAAATTTCTATGTCACTTACTACTTCCTTTTAGGTTAGAGGATCATTATTATCAACTAATAATGAGTCTCCATACTCAGTAACTAGAAAACCGTACCATTCTATTTCTCTAACCTCTCTTTTACTCCTATGCAGTACATGTGTATCTTGATCATATTCTTCTTCCACGGGGCTTTGTGGATTCTATTCCTATACCAACTCTTGTTTACCTTGAGCCTCAACTTCATCAAAGTATATTTCACTCCCACTATCTCTTTTGGAGATGTGATCCCTCTTATGGAATATGGCATGTATTACCAATATAACCTTTTTTTTCCGAGGGGTTGTATAGGTAATGTCCCCTTGTTTCCTTGGGGTATCCTATAAAGGTGAACTTTGTGCCACGGGGTGTGAGTTTGTTACCTGAAGAGGCCTTAACAAGTGCTTTTCTACCCCACACATGTAAATTTGATAACCTGGCTTTTCTTCAACTCCAAAACTCATATAGAATACCATTTATCGATTTATTTGGTACTTGGTTTAGTATGTGTGCCACTGTTTGTAACGCATATCCCCAAAAAGCTAATGGAAGACTCACATGACTCAAAATTGATCTCACCATGTCCAACAAGGTGTGGTTCCTCCTTTCACTCACACCATTTCATTGGGGCATGTATGGTAGAGTGAGTTGGGATAAGATCCCAAACTCCTATAAATAATCAATGATGTCTTGATTAAGATATTCTCCACCTCAGTTTGAGAAGAGTTTCTTAATCTTCTTACTAAGTCAGTTCTCAACATTATTCTTGTATTCTTCAAACTTATCAAAAGAATCCCACTTATACATCATTAAGTATATATATCCATATCTACTAAAATAATTAGTAAAAGTTATGAAGTATGATTACCCCCCCCTTCCTTCAACTAGAAATGGCCCACACACATCGGTATGAGCCAATTCAAGAAGTTATTTGGACCTTTAACCTTTCCCACTAAATGGGGCTTTGGTCATTTTTCCTTGTAAACATGCATGATATATTACAAGTGGTTTTAGTTTGAAAGAATATAAATATCCATATTGATTTAACTTTGTCTAGTGTTTCTTATTTACATGACCTAGTCGATGATGCCAAATTTGGGTGTGGTATGAGTTATGTGAAGTATCTTTGTTATCGATTGTCATTACTTGCTTTATGTAATCCAACATGTAAAGACCACTGTATAAATGTTCCCTACCAAAAAAATGATATATTTGTAAAATAAGAACATTCATTTCGAAACTCCAAAACAAATCCATATGTATCTAATATGGATACAAAAATAATGTTCTTAGTAATAGAAGGAACATAATAATAACCATTTAACACCAAGATCATCCTAGTTGGAAACGTGAGGTGGTAGTCCCCGACAACTATAGCAGCAAGTCTGGATTCGTTGGATACTCATAGATCTACCTCCCCTTGGTCAATCTTCCTAAATCTACTTGGTTCCTATATTTGGATACATATTTGATCACCACAAGCTATATCTATTACACAATTTGTAGAAATAGATAGATTTCATTTGATAAAAAATGCACCTAAAGCTTCCCCTTGCTTCTTAGGCTGGGTGAAATTTTTCTTCCAGTGGCCCTTCTTACCACATGAAAAACAAACATCCTCTTGTTCCTTTGCCTCCCATTTTATCTTCCTTTTCTTAGAAGGTCGTGAAGAAGATTTGGCCTTAAAGATATTCACCTCCCCTTTCCTCTTATTCACCACAAGTACAGAAGGATTTTCATGCTTCATATCTTTGTCCACTTGGTGAATGAGGATAAGTAGATCAAATAGAGACTTCTCAATTTTGTTCATATTGAAATTGATAACAAAGTTAGAGAAGATCTGAGGGAGTGATGTGAGAATGATATCAATGACCAGTTCTTCAGGGAGTTTAAACCCTAGAACCTCTAGGTGATAAATTTATCCAATGATCTTGACTACATGAGGCCCAGCTAGGGAACCTTCTCCAAGATTACTCTGAAAGAGTGCCTTAGAGATCTAAAATCTTTCTTGTCTTTCTCTCTCTTGGTAAAGACCAAGGAGGTGATCAAGAATGCTATAAACACACATGTTTTCATAAGATTTAATGATCTCACTAGAAATTAATGATATCATCTAACATTTAATGTTGACCGCGTTATTCATATGTTTCTCATAGACTAGGAAATCCTCATCACTCGCCTCTTTGGCAGGCAGATCAGGTAATGCCAACTCTAGCACGTAAGACTTCTATTCAGGGTGTAGGATAACCTGAAGGCATATAAACCATTCCTAGAAGTTACTATCGGTGAGGATATTGTCTTTATCTATAATTTATCACATATATAGTGTGGTTGACAAGCTTTTCATTTTTATTCTTTTTTTAAAAGAGAAAATCATTAGTACTTTATTGATTACATTTTATAAGAAATAATAAATTTTTATTAAGTCTCCCACTATTTTATCAAGTCCAAATGTCCCTTATCATTGAACTCAGAATATCTAGTTGACATGACATTCTAGTGGCAAGGATACATATCCCCCTTAGCATAAACCCATCAAGGGTTGGTCAAGCTATTAGAAAGTATTTAGGTAGGAAGGTATTTTCCAAATGCAGGCTTGCAGCTCCTTGATCCGTTGAGTGGACTCCCCAATCTTGAAATCATGATTTTTGGATTTCTTCAACTCTTGCCTCCAATATTACACCAAGTATAGAAAGGGTCACTCCTCTAGATTTAATATGGTTTAGTCAACCTGAAACCTTTCATAAGGTATTCCTATATAAAAGTAATTTTTCCAACAAGGGTTGGTCAAACCCATAGTTTTAGTGAGTTTTTCCCTTAACCATGTAATAGAAGTCTTCATATGAATTAATATTTTATTTGAGGGGGGTTTTATCTCTTATGCGTGAATTGATTATTATCATTATCACATGCTTTTTAATATTAAGTGGAACTTACTTAAGTTATTAACCATGTCTTGATAATATTTACACAAATGTTTGGTTTATTTTAGTTCCATCTTGCATGCTTGTTTAATTCATTAATTATGTAATCGTGAAAACACATCAATAATGATAAACCATGAAACCAACAAAAATAAAATAAAGGGAATTATCATGAGTTTTTTTAATGGTTAGTTTATCTAGCGGTTGATAAACTAACCCTGACCTAGGGGAGAAACATCATGAACCTTTTGAGTTCGTGTTTACAGCTTTCCACCTATCCACCTCTGTATCTTCTGGGATTGGTTTCGTCTCGGCTCTAGCTTGAAATACCTCCACTAGATTTGGATTTACATCCATTACATATGCCTTTTTTAAACTCACATGCAAGTGAGGGGTAAAAAATTGGTTTTACATAAAAGAAACCTTTGGCATGCTGGCCCTACATATTAATGAGGAGAAGTCTTATAGGCCAACAAATATAATTTAAATAAATAAATTAAAATAAACCATCCACATAAAAAGTTCTTGGTCTAGCTCATGATCATCTATACAAGAAACAATATTTATGCATAAATAAAACTAGCATTCAATTATTTAATCATTCTTGTTAAAGATAAATCATGCTCGAATAAATTAATTATCATCTTTAATTAATCAATCCTTTTATCTTAAACCCTTTTATGAATTTCCTTGAGATTCTCATCCATCATATTTTTAATAAAATAAATTTTCTTAAAATTATCTTTGTACATAACTTGTACCTTGGAGGCAACCCAGTGAATTCCCATTCATAACTACCCAAAGATTAGATATGAACATTACACAAATGTTAAATTAAACACACATATATAAAAAACCAATCACATGTTGGGCCTCATATTTATGCCAGCACTATGGTACACATCTCAAGGGCTTGTATAATATAATAATAAATTTTAATAAATATGTGTAAATTGGATGAGTACACGGCGTGTAGTTATGACTACACAATGTGTACTATCGTTCACCATTCATCCTAAGTACACACTTGAAGACATGGCATGTTGATGTACTTTGAAAATCTTCAGAGTACACAATTTGTTCAGTGGGCCACACCCCATGTAGTATCTGTGTTACATGGTTTCCAGTTGAGAAAGCCATGTATGGGGTGCACGGTACAACCCTAACCCGAAGGGACTACATGCCGTGTCCATTGGACTACATGGTGTGTAATCCAGAAACCACATGAAACCTATTCCTGGTCAACACACGGAGTAATTTAAGACTTAGAAAGACTCTAACACACAACTTGGTTTGGAGAACCGGTCTGATGCATTGAATATTGACTACATGATGTGTACTACCAAATACACACCATGTGTTTTGGTGTTGTATAGTCAGGAAGCTTTGGCACCTCCGGATGAGATCTTCTATTTTATTTTAATCAAAATTAAAAGAAAAGATCATTTCTATATGGTGAACGAGAAACAAAAGAGGGGGAATAGATATTGATATTCTCATTTGCAGAACGATTAAATTTAATTGAAACAACTAAATTATTAAATGTATAAATCCTAAATGAAATATTTAAATAATTATAAACTATGATGTAACTGCTCTGATACCACTTGTAGGTTCCGGGTGCAACAAAATCATGGTTGGGATGACACCCAACTTTAATTTTTACCATGATCAATGATTATTCCGGGATCAATACAACGATGAATGACATTCTCCACGGAATAGAATCAATGATTTAGATAAAGAATGAAGAGGGCCGAAACCTTAAGAGAGGATCTTGAACATCATGTTCATAATTAATTTAATTAATTTTATAAAGAAAATAAAACCTAAATCTTCAATATTTTATTCATCGATGATGTTCATGGTTTGGAATGACCCTTCCAGATTATCTCGTTGCTCTTGAGAGGATCCAAAATATAATCCCTCTAGCGGTGATCCGCACATGCTCTGATGGCCTCTGATTGACACCACTCATTCTCCGAGTGCTAGTGTAGCGAAGTGAGTGTATTGTGTCACTCATTCTTGATCACTTGTTCTTCAGACTTGAAGAACATCTCTCATTCTTGAGATGGGAAAGAAGAGGATTCGAGAGAGAAAGTTTTTATCTCGACAATTCTCAATTCACCAAGCGTGTTGTGTGTGTACTATGGCACAATAGATGTACTTGTATATTTATATGCATGGAACTTAAGTTACAATATTCAATTGCATAACATAAATTAAATACATTCATGAACTTAGAGAAAAACCATGCTCATAAAAAAATAATACCGCGTCATTATTTATGGTGCACCAACTTGCGCGAAACAGAATTATGGATAAAATTCAACATCACAAAATAATAGTAGCAATATTATTATTTTAACTTGTGCCAACTAATAATTATTTATCGACTTGAAAATAATTATTTTACTATTGGACTGACCTTGGACCACTCGAACTCCACTTTTATTTATTGAGAACACAAATAAATAAATAAATATTTTATTTTATTAAATATATATTTTATTTACAAACTCGTAAATAAATATTTATTAAATGTTCGATAAAATAAATAAATAAATTTTATTTAATTTATGCGACCATCTTAATTTGAATATAATTATTCCACATTCTTGAGAACAATATTTATTTCATTAATTAAATTAAAATAAAATTTAACCGATACCACAAAAAATCACTTAGTGTGTGACCCTATAGGAATCAATCTTGTTGGCATTAGGTAGGCTTGCCTAAAGTCCAAGAGTACTGTCTAGAAATGGGTCAAGGAACCCAAGATAAAGAATGTAAAGTCGCAACAACTACATCCACATACGAATGCTCACTGTGTAATATAATCCCTTTGACTCAATATCTCATCAAGTAGGTTTCATGATAGTGTCATCAACCATTATAATTAATATGTCATTCTTTCACTACCTGAAATAAACTTGTCATTACACCATGCCCATGGAACTTCACGTGACAGGTCTATTTCAATAAAAGGGTCGAGATATCAACATCCATAAATGGAAGGAAAAAATCCTTCCTCGACTTATCCACTAATATCATGTCACTCGTGACGCACCCAATATACCCTACTTCCCGCTAACTATCTGCATGATAATTTTCATTAGTAAATAAAAGTGTGTGATTCATGACCCGTATTAATGATAATATTAATGTCAAAGGATCCTTAAACCCGCTCATAGATAGAAATATCCGAAGACAGAAAAACATGAGGAATTCATAATGGCGGGTCTATTCTCATAATCTCCCATCTTGGATATTACTAAGTGAGAACTTCATGAGAGGAAGTCTCATCTGCTTAAGAGTACTCTCACTGGATTGTCTGCATGCTATCTGTCCCTTCATAGTATGTCATCCAACTGTAAAACTATATTTAAGAATATTTTTATAGCATTTCAAGGTTCTCATCATACCGGGGAATTTCCATGACCTTATCAATGCAAAAAATACTCTAGGACATTAGTACATTCTAGTCTTGCAGAACAATGAACAATATGTAATAAGATGTTTAATATTTAAATAAATTAAATATCCATGTAATCAAAGTATAAACATTTGGTTCAAGGACAATAACTCTTACAGATTCATGTTGGTTTCACCATTTTTTTTTTGATGAAAAAGGTGATGATTGAGATGATTTCAGTTGGCCCAAAGTTTGATTGAAAGGTATTCAATTTCTTGTACAATAATTGAAATCACATAACAATTATTTTTTTAATAGAAATCCTAATGGATCCCACATTCATAACTAGGTATATACCTTCTTTCCAAAGTAAGGTGGTCAGTTGTGGTTTTAGGCCAAATTACACTTAGGAACTCCGAGTGGTCAAAATTATGGGAGTTTAGGCTCATCACACCCTTTTGGGGGGAATTGTATACTACCCTAAGACTCTCTTATATATATAAGATATGTTTGTGAATCTCTTCCTAATCTCCATATGGGACTGGTTACCCTAGAAAAATGATCATAGGTTGGACACTTTAATGTAGAATAAGGGGATCTCATTAGTGAATACATCTGTATGTATCTTAGGATATTCATCCATTTACCAGTAATGAATAGTTTCTTATATGATAAATCTATATAAATTGAAACACCAGAATTTACTACCATGCTGGGAGGTGGTTAATATTATGAGGAGAATATTGAGCTGTTATTTGGTTTCCTACATATAATTATTATTTTAGGAATCAAAATCCACACAGTTCATTAAACTTGTGTAGTTTAATGTCATGTGAAAAAAACATGTGTGGGCACATAATCACCAGATATTTGATCTCAAGTGTCTATAAGACATCCTATATACCCTGGTTATAGTATGAATTCGTGTTATCATAGTTTGATCACTCACTTGGGATTGAACCCTTGGTAGATACCCCCATATGGGGGGGAGGGTTTGTATTAAGCCACTCATTAGTGTTTAAATACTGATATTTTCTTGGCCAGTAGAGATCTACAATGAAAATTACATTACTATTTTACCTCACTAATCCCTCTTGAGTTATGCTAAGTGTGATAAATAATGGATGACATATAATTGTTGGAACTAAGGATGTTATTGATTGGAAATGGAGTTTGATTTGTGTTTTTTGTCAATCCTAAACAAGGAAGATCAGGGATTTCATGGAATATCATAGAGTTTGAAAGAAAAGGGATCTTACAGTTCATGTTGATAATAGTTTTGAAGGTGGCATTGTTTCCTAGTGTTTTCCAAATTTTTGGGGTAAAAAATCTAGAGGAAGAGGTGAGCGTCACAAAAGGTATTTTTTTGGAATCAACATTTCATACATATAGTAAATGAATGCATTTCATAAAGCCTGAGATTATGTTTGTAAAGATGAGGATCATTGTGAATATATATGGTGTTTTTACGTGATTACGAGAAGAGGAGCATCATGACTGTGCAATGTTTTGACAGGAGGCTCCACGAATATGAAGATCATCATGAACAGTGAATTTCATTGGATCGTCGCGAAGGGAGGAGTGTTGTGAAGATATTTTTGGTTGATCTGGAAATCACATAAGAGGCGTTAGAGCATAAAAAATTCCAACCCTATAAATATAAGGCTACCTCTCTTCACTTCTAATGAAATTTTCAAGGAAAATACGAAATCACTCTGATTTTGTGAATCTAGGGGAGATTTGAGAAACTAACATTTCATGCGATCTTCAGCATTGAAAATGATTATTTAGTATTGAATGATTCCAATAATTTTGATTAATGAGTAATTAGCGATGATGGGTTATTCCACGTTGACTTAGTGATCTTTGTGAAGGTAGTTTTCTATGAAAGCAGGGAGCTTCGTGGAGGCAGTTTGTTTTGAGAAGGTTGTTGGCTTCTCAAAGGTAGTGGGCCTCTTGAAAATAATTATTGAACATCAAGTTTAAGTGGACAAGGCTTTCATAGTGCATAAAATATGGTCTATGGTGCATGTAGATTCTCGTTAAAAGTCAGGGACAAAGACTTTAATGCCAATCTATGAAATCAACCTTGAAGTTGATAAATTGAGTTTGACTTCTCTCACAACTGTAATCTTAGGGGATTCAATAGAATTTTTCTGAGGGATGTAGTGAGCTATCCCTAAAATATTATAAAGTCAGTATCTCTAGCATAGAGTGACTTTGTCAAAACTTCTTTATTTCACATCCAATGAATATTAGTGGATTTAGGTATGACCGGAACACTATTGTTATATGCTCCTTAGACTAGCCCTTAGTGGTGAAACAAGTAAAATTGTTGTGTTTTCTCTTTTCATGTGAATAATTTATTGTTGATCGAATCCATCATATAGGTTTAATGAGTTCCTACCAATGTGGGAATAAGATACGTCATATTTAAAGAAAAAGTTGACACCCTAATTCAACCATACCATCTTAGGGTGTTCAAGGGTCCTACATGTGGTATCAGATCTAGGTTCATATTTGTTTGATACTCTATAATAAAGATATTCTTTGTTGAAGATTTTAGTTTCTTTACTTTATCAATAATGAATTTCAGTTTTGATAGAGATTCAATTATCTTTTAGAATAATTATTTATCAAGAAATGTCTTTAAAAATAATAAAAATAAAGAGAATAGACAATTAAAGAAGTCCCACTTACCTAAAGAAGATGTAGTATTTAGTTCTCCATTACTTTATGAAAATAAAGATATATCAGGCTTGAACAATATAGAGTAGATAGCTCATATTTCTACCAAAGACAAGGAAAACCTTTCAACCTCATGTAAATCAATATTTTCAAATGATCAAGAGGCATGTCTTTGAACATTTGGAATCTTTCCTCAAAATAATGACCATAACACAATTTCCAATATTGATCAATCTAAAACCTCAGATGAAATTGAAAGACTAAAAAAATATCTTCATGGATTTCCAAAACAAAGAGTGATTGTTTTTTTATAATATTTCAATATATGTAGGAGGAAATCACTTAGATGAGAAAATAATTAGATTATATAGAGGAAGGATTTTAAGGAAAAACCATTTAGTGTTGGAAGTTCTATAAGCATGTTGGATCCTTTGAAGAAACAAAGAGGGAAAATGAAATAAGTACCTCAAAATAACTCAAATAATCTGACGTGAAAGATAGCTTTAAAAATTCTATTGACATAAAGATCCATGTTCTTGAAGACCAATTAAAAAATAATATTGATTTCAAGGGTCTATAATTATATGGAATATATGATAAGATCAAGGAACTTGACTCCTTGATTATAAAAAAGCGATTCTACATGAATAAAAATTTTCTACAATAAATATTTCGTGAAAATAAATGAAGTTTATTATTGAGGATAATAAAATAAACTTCAATATGAAATGTCTATATTTGGAAGACCAGTTGGTCAATCTTGAAAAAACTTATATTGAGACGTCACAAAATAAGGAAACAACTACTATTTCTACTCAATTATCAATAGAGGGTTCTAAAGCTGAAAGACCTCTAACTTATGATAAGATGATCATGAAATCTTTCGATGGTCTATCTCAAGTAGCTAAGAAGAAACATGTGCCACAAAAACCGACTTGTGTTAATGCCTCAAAACCTATTATCATGAAGAGTGTAGGTTTTAAGGAAAATAATGGACAAGTATGGATGAATAAAGGAGATAAGAAACCTAATACCATGACTAGAGTTGATAGGAAGAAGATCTTTGAATCCAATTTCCCAAAGGGAGCTCAATAAGTCATGAAGAAGATCCAACAACCTTATACAAGAGATACAAAGAAATCAAGATTTATGGGTCAATTTTGGTGTTGCAACATATTTGGGCATTGTGCATTAAATTTTTGGTATAATTTGAAAAATGTAAAAGAGAAAAAGAAGACTACCTCATGGGGGGGGGGGGAATCTCGAGAATAAGAATCAACATACACAGGTCCAGAATCATCTATTTAGTACAAAAATATTTGGAATGATTGATAAATTTTGTGATGTTTTTAATGAAATTTTTCACAAGGTTGGTATATGATTATCTCAAAAGGAATTCATTTTTCACAGTAAAATTATACCACAAAAGTTGGCTAAGAAGGAATAATAAACCTTGGTAATGGAGTTGAATAATGTTGTGAACATAAATCCTCCCAAGAAGGTATCAAAGAAGTATGATGAGAAGATCTTGGATTCTAAATCCATGATGTTGAAAGGTAGTTCATCCAAGAGAACTACTAATATGTATGATAGATAGAAGAATTCATGAGGAAGATCCAAGATTTCTTCCACAGTTTCTAATGGCATGTTAGTTATCTAGCCAAAATAATTGGATAGAACGAGGAAGCTAGATGCTGCACAAGCTAAGGCTACTAAAAAAGAAAGATAAAAGACTCCACATGATGATTATAGTGTGCATCAGAGTTTTAAAACAAAATAAAACTCAAGTGTTAAAGAAGTTATGTGTAAGAGATATGAGAAATCTGGTCACATTTAATTTTTTTTAACCTTAATACCATAACAAGAATCATTCCATAAGTGGAGTAAGTAGTTTTCATACATGAAGGTTGTTTATCAGAAAACATCTCCACACAGAGTAAAAGAGTATGAGAAGAGATCCATACTACCTCAACATAAATCATACCATATGTTAAGATGTGAAATGATGAAGACTTGATCATGTGGAGCAACATGGTTGAGAAGATCATCTCAACCATGTGGTTCATATTAATGATGAAAGGAGGATCCACCTTATTCCCTTAATCATTTGTGTACTTTATTCATGCTTATAATATAGGGAAATGAAGGTGGATAAATTTCTCAAGGGAAGAACCTCTGAAGAAGATAGAGATGTCGATTCTTGATAGCCAAGATGAAGAAGTCACCATTATTGTTTGATTCCTCAATTAGATATTCAAATACAAATATGATGGAATATCATTTCTTGATGAAGATTAAGTTTTTATATTTTGGATAGTCACAAGTTAAAGACCAATTCTTCTATATTTTCTATACTGAAATTTCTTTAAATCCATTCTTGAAAAGATCCACCATTTTGAAGATGTTGAGAATTATTTCCCTTAACGAGGAGACAAATGAAGAATGATGAAGAAGATTCTAGAATCATTATTTCAATTTTAATCTAAGATAATTATTCTGAAAATTTCTTAAAGATTATGTCATTAGAAAATGAGTTTGGGTGGTTAAGGAATGATTTAGATGCTAAAATAGTGTATAGATTATAAAATTTTATGGGATAACACAAAGAATATAATATAGAAGAAGTTTCAAAAGAGAAAATCATGGTTGGAGTAAATTCATCTAAACCTTATAGGAGATATTGATGAGTACAAAAATATGAACAGAAACAAGGAACACCTAGTGTGTAAAGGAAATGACCAGATTGAAGAAATTAATGTTGAATAAATAGTTAATCTAGTGGAAATACTGGACTCAAGCATGCTTTTCCTTGATATGGAAATTCAAATGAGATATAAAGTTTATTAGATGAGTGTTAAAGACATTATTCCAGAATGAAATTCTTGATGAAGAATTCTACATTGAATTAATATCACCACAAACATGGTATTCTGGAATAGATAATTATCTGAAGAAACTCTGATTCAAAAGAAGAGGTGTGATCACAGTATCTATTTGAAGAATTGAAAGGAAGATCAATTTATGGTGCTGTTATATGTGGATGATATTGTATTTGGTGGTAATAATTAAGAGTTAGTGGATGAATTTTCCAATCACATGAAATCATAATTTGAAATGTCTATGATTGGTGAACTCACATACTTCTTAGGGATGAAAATGTTTCAGAGGAAAGATTACAAATTTATTTATCAGGAAATGTGTGCAAAATAGCTAATAGAGAAATTCAATATGAATGATTCCAAACCAATGTTATCTCTAATTATAGTTGGGAAAATTTTTGGAAAGCATGAAGATGGGTCATCTGTGGATCCTATAATGTACATGAAAATCATTGTAAGCTTATTGTACTTGACTGCAACACAACAAGATATTGTCTTTTCAACATTCTTAGTGTCCCACTTTAAAAGTAGTATTAAGTATGAACACATGGAGACAGTGAAAATAATCATGAGGTATATTCAAGGTATGCACAATTATGTATTATACTTTGTTACAGGAAGAGATAATGAACTATCATAATTTTTTGATGCTGACTAGGCTGGAGATGTTTTTGATAGAAAGTACACAAGCAGTGGAGAATTATTTGTTGGAAATAAATGTGTGGGATGTTTTAGTAAGGAATAGAAAATTAATTCTCTAAGTAATACTGGAGTTGAGTATATCTCTGCTACAAAGTCTTGTACTCAGCTATTATGGATGAAGAAATTACGAACTGATATTAGAGATGAGGTAAAACAACCAATGGTGTTTTATTGTGATAACAAGAGTAAAACTAAACTTAGGAAGAATCATTTTCATTATTCTCATATAAAACACATTAAAATTAGATATCACTTCATTAATGAAAAATCTAAACAAGGCCTGATTAAAATGAATCATGTTAGAACTGATGATCAAGTGATTAACATACTGACCAAGCCATTTTCAGCACATTTTTTTTGAGAATCATCAGTTGAACCTCATTGTTCAATCACCTCCTGGTGCATGAGGAGGTTATGAGGGTTCCCCTCTCCCCAGTTGTGTTAACTATTTTAATCTGTTTGTGGATGTGATATAGGTTTATGGGGGAGATACTATCTAGGGGGAATATGTTTTGAAATATATATTTCAAATTTAGGTTCTTTGGGTTTATTTTCAATGAGAGATAATGGCTAATATAAATGGTATAATAGACGATAATGATATGTTCTTATGTAATAAGGAAGATAGAATGATGGAATATAAAGAATAGAGAAATTAAAAAATGTTACAATGTAAGAGAATGGTGAGTTATAAAGGGTGAAAATGAAGGGAGATAATGAGAATGGAAAAGACAATAGCTGTTATGAGGAAATAGTCAAATATTTTCTTGGATATATTTAAGCATTACAAAACATGATAACCCAATTCATATCTTCCCTCTTGTTTTCTACACCGAGCATTGCTCATGTATAATTATAGTGATGGTTGAGTTGTTTCTTGCTTATCAGGTGTTGATTATGACTGGTGATCTATTGAATTTATTTATAAATTTACAACAAACCCAAATGTGGAGATTGTTGGAACCAAGGATGTTCTTTTATGGAAATAGAGACTGGATTATGTTTTCTGTCAATATTTTACATGGAAGATCAAGGAGTGAATGGAAGATTAGAGATAGCATCACAAATAGTGAATTTCATTAGAGTATCATGAAGGGAGGATCGCCGTGAAGATATTTTTGGTTGATTTGGAAAACATGCAGGAGACGATGAAATGAAAAAACATTGATCTTACAAATATAATTCCACCTCTCTTCACTTATAATTAATTTTTTCATGGATAATCAGGAATCGCTTTGATTTCATGGAGCTAGGGGATCTCTACAAAACTGGCATTCCATGCAATCTTGAGCATCGCAAAACAACTACTTTAGTCATGAATGATGATAATGATTTTGATTAATGAGTAATTTATAATAATGGGGTATTCAACATTGACTTAGTGAGCCACATGAAGGCAGTGTTCCATGAAGGAAGAGAGCTTCACGAAGGTAGCTTGTTCGGTGAAGGCAGTTTACTTCATGAAGGTAGTGAGCTTCGTGAAGGATATTCATGAAAGGCAGTATTGAACATCGAGTTTATGTGGAAAAGGATTTTATAGTGCATACACTCGGGCCTTTGGTGCATATATAGTCTCATGCTAAGTCAGGGACAACAAATTTAATTCCAATCTATTGAATCAACCTATAAGTCAATAAATCGAGTTAGACTTCTCTCACAATAGTGAGATAGGGGGAGTCAATGGATGTGTTCCTAGGGGCACATGGATCTATTTATAAAATATTCTAAAGGTAGTATTCCTTGAAAAAAGTTTCTATGTAAAAACATATGTATTCCACATCTAGTGAAGATGAAAGGATTTGGGTATGACCGACACACTGTTGGCATATTATCCTTAGACTATCCCTTAGTGGTGAACCAAGTAAAATTGTTGTTCTGTCTCTTTTTATGTGAATGATTGATTTCTAATTGAATCCATCATACCATTTTAAGGAGTTCCTACTAATGTGGGAACTATATCTGTCATATTAAACGAAACATTTAACACCCTGATTGAGCCCTCCTCTCTCAGGGTGTTCTGGGTTCCTATAGTAATCAGCCTCACTACATGTGGATGCATGGGTTATATAATATGACTACCCATGGAATGTTTTAATTTAGAGCTCAAGTATCAATGAGGCATCTAATGTATTAAGGTTATGATAGGAATTGTATTCATCATAGTTAACTCATATTCTCAGTTCACTGATGGATGAGGTATAATGACCAACCCATGGAAATGATTGGATCTTAATGGTTTAAATACTAAAAACATGATGGGATTTCCCCGTAACGATTGCCTTCTAGAGTTTAGAATCAGGAGTTAAGAAGGATTCCTATGTATCCTAGTTATTAAATGAATCAAAGTCATCGTAGTTCAATGATTTGGGGCTTACATACTGAGGTTGACCTTATATGTGGTATATATAATATTATGCCACTGATTGAGGATTAAACACTGAGGTTTCATTATATGAATGATATGATCATTGAATCTCACTAAGACCATATGAGCTATGCTCGGTGTTTAAAACAATTGATGGAAAATAACCAGTCTTATTACATTGTGTGTGTGAGACTTATGCACTGGGAATTCCCTTTTGCTACTTAATGTAGAGATCGAGCCTTAGGGAGGCATCCTACATATCCTTTTTATGGATGGAATCAGAGGCATCAAAGTAACCTTGATCAGGGATTACATACTAATGTCTCGCTTCTGACCGGGGCTTACACACTAAGGATGAGAAAGGTTATCAAGTCCTAAGATTGACCGATTTTCCTATCCTACTTGTCCTCCAAACATGTGTTGATTGTCTTCTTGACATTCCTTGATTGTCTTCTTGACATGACAGAGGATGTAAACCTTTCATGTCCAAATATAATCGCATAATCTTATTGAATTTTCCAAGGGATGCCACATAACCTGGATAGCATGTATAATGCTTTTATCATGGTCAAGGATAACATTTTAGGATTTTACTTAATGGATTGGATTAATGATCCTATAAGACATCTCATGATCCTGAATGACATGCTTAAAGTTCTTCACATGATCCAACTGGCTTGCCCTGGTGTCATCATGAAATCTAGATGACAAGCTTGGAGAGACTCATGAGAGTCAATGTGACATGACTGGAGGGTGACGTGTGATGCAGGTTGACATGTCTTGAGGGAACCATAGAAACTTCTTGACATTTTTGGTGGACATTATAAGAGATAGAAAAAATACCCAAAGGGCATCAAAAAATATAGATTTCTTGCTCAAAGGATGTCACAAGATCCAGTTAACATGCCCTAGTGCTATCATCATACTCATTTGAAATTTATTGATGTCTCCATAGGATCTGGGTGACATATTTAGAGGACATTGCGAATCCAGGATAATGAGACTATAGGGTTTCATGAGACTTGAGCGGCATGCCTAAGGGGTGCCATGTGACTTGATCTAACATGTCCATGGGACTTCATATGATCCAAATAGTATACCAAAGGAGAATCATGTGAATTGGAAGACATGTCATGTTGCTATCCCATGACCCGAGTGGTTCATGAGAAGAACACGAGGATCAATGTATATGTTCTTCATACAAGGTTCAGGTCTTTTAGTCTTTGTTCCAGCCTTTTATTTCATATGCCTTATATTTTTTCAGTTTTTTATTATTTTATGTCCATGTGTTTTTGAATATATTTAGGATATTCTTCGCATGACCTGCGAGAAGTACTTCATGTGATCTATGAGTGACCACATGAAGTACTTATGCATGATACATGATCGGTTTGGTTCTTCACCAGATCTTACCTGATGAGATGCTTTTCTAATCATGAGATCAACTCTCTAAGAAATCCTCTCTGGTGCCAAGGTGCAATGGTGTGAGGTTCTATGGAAAAGTCCATCTATTTCTAGGATGCATTTTTCATGCTATTGTGGGGGATGTATAGGCCTCTCCACCCTATTTATTTACCACTTTGTGTGGCCCATATTACATAAATACAATATAGAGTCAGTGGAGGTATTTGGAATCACACATCTTCGTAAGGTTTTCCTATAGGTTATTCGAGAGGCATCACATGATTTTAAGTGACCATGGGACCATCCTTTAAACACCCCATTAATTGGATTATGGAAAATTAATAGGGTCTTTCCAAATCACAAGGACATGTTGAGGGTCTTTCGTATTGTTATGAGGACACATAAAAGGGCCTTCACGAGATCAGGATTCCTATTGGAAGGACTTCACATGGTCTTAGGTGACTTGTTTAGGAAATTTTATGAGAAAAGGATGGCTTGCTAGTGGGACTTCATGAGATCAATCCGACTTATCATAAGTTATTGTGAGACCGTTCCAATGCATCACAAGATTTTTTCAACTACAAGAGGCTCCATCCATTTCCCTTTTATTTCCTTGTTTTATTTTTCAAAGTGTTATGGATCTTGTGAGATTTCATGAGTGTTGTGGAAGAAAATAAATTTCCCCATCAGTGATGTGTCATGTGACCAACAAAGGTCTTTTATTGATGTGAAATCACTTCATGGATAAACCCTTTTGCTTATTTTTGAAACCAAAGGTGGATCATGATACTTCCTTGACATGACCGAAGCTTTTCACGTGATAGGGGAGACATTCCAGTGGGATCTTGTGTGACTAGACAGACATTTCACTGAGGATCCTGTAGTGCCTCTTTGGATTCATGGGTGCATCACAATAGTTTTATGACTTCAAGAGGATCCCACCTTTCCCATTTTTTCCTTTATTTTATAAAGTTTTGGGATCTTGGGAGGTTTCATCCCAATTTTCAAATATATAAAATATACCTATTGGTGATGTGTCATGTGATATTTATGATTTTAAGAAGTTCTCATATTTTGGTTATTTATCTCCTATTTTTTTGTGGAATTCTAGATGGCTTGTTAGGCGCCATGCAACTAACAATTCAAGCGAAACTTGGGGGGTGCTTGTCTAGCTTTTGCTTCTTGATCAGTGAGTGTATAGGAAGAATATATAAGAACATTGAGGCTTTGTCAAAGGGGATTCAATAGATCTTCCACATGTTGTGTGCTATGTGTGACCATCTGCATGACCTTGATCAGGTTATGCAATATCATGTCTCATGGAGGTTCACAAGATCCATGCAATCATGGGCACCTTATTCTTCCTTTATTTTGAGGGGAAAATAATACCCATATTCTTGAATGTTTTCCTTTGTGAATTTTATGATGCTCATTTGGTGTGTGTTAACAATCCTTCTAGGACACAAAGGTGGTATAAAATTCTTGATTTTAAGGGGACCATATATACTATCACGACCCGCCTTCACCAAGATGAGGGAAGGGATAACAGATTTCCAGACCCTTCATTCCTCAAGTTGAAGGAGAGATAATGACCCCTGAGACCTACCTTCAATAGGTCCCGGAGTGGAGACTTGCACCAACGGCATAGAATAACACGTAATATGGAAGGCATTACCCTTTTTATTTAGTAGGATTAAGAGATAAGATAGTTAATCCCCAAAAAAACCAAAACTGGAAGCAAAAGTCAAGCCAAAAAATTCATCCCATTATGCACGTTCCAATAATAAGTGCTACAAAGTGAAAGAAAACTCCAAAGAGAAGTACCAAAATAAAATAAAAACAACAATGTCAACGGTCCAGGTGTTAGAGCTAATAGGTTCCGGCATGGTTCTCGAAGTACTCCTGGAAACCTGGAAGCAGTTTTATATAAATAGGGTGAGCATACATATATACTCAGTAGGGAAAACCAAAAGCTCTCATGCACAAGTGGGGAGGCATTCTAATGCCCTGTGAGAAAAGGAGATAACCAAAGCACCTAGAAAGGAAACTATCCACCCAACCTCACCAAGGAACACTCCCTAAATAATGAAAGTCAAGTAAAGTAATAGTAATAACATGTCAATGTTTGGGTATCCCGCACCACTTTACCACTAGTTATTGAAGACATCATACTTGTCATACCTCCCCCACCATTCTCACCGCAGTCCCACTACCATCCCCTGCCTGCACACACTTGGCCTACCACAACCACACATCCCGACTGCAAACACCTGGGCCACAACAACCACACCTAATCATGCCTGTAGACACTTGGGCCCAAAAAAATACCACCACACCTAAAGATACATGGGCCAGAATAACTACTGCCACACCTAAAGACATTATGCGTCATCCCGAAGAAACTTGGGAAATAACCTTCCCACACACACTTGGGAAAACCACTAAAAATACACTTCCCAAAGAATTTTGGACTATAATGGATCTCAGGACATCATGGACTACCTGAAGAGTCTAGAGATACTAAGGAAAGGGAGCATAAAAGGAACTAATAACCAGCCGATCATAGGAGTGTTAGAAAAAATACCCTTCCCCATGAAATGTGGGTGTTCGGCACGAAGTGCTCAAATTGGTTGGAGCACAAATAAGAAACATAAGAGCTAAATTATAAATATAGGTAAACAATCAATTGTCCAAACCTAGGGGTTCCAACACTAGCCCATACAAAAAAAAACCATTGTTACTATTCATTTGTAAGAAGCACACTCGCTATAACCAAGTCACAACTCATTCCCGAAAAACATTTCCCCATTGAACCCATTATTTTTTTCATATTCAATTGATTCCATTTAAAAAATAATTCTTCCCTAACAGGCAACTAAAATGCACAACCACAATCCAATGAAGGAAAAACAACCAAGCAGCAAATTAATTATTCACACCTGGTTCTCTTGTAAAGTCACAACAACAAAAGGGATCCGTGAGATCCCTCAAAGTAATGGAACCAATCCAAGCCCCAACATACGACCCTACACGACCTCCAATCCACAAACCAACAATTGCACCACAATAAGATATCACGTCCCCATCCTTATCACCCCACAAGCATCAAGAAGAACAACCACACACATCACTAGAACATAGTAAGGGAGTTTTCAGATTTTAAACAAACTGTTCATTTAGTTCCATTTTTTGTTTGGTTAAACGGGGTGACCACAAAAGGATTATTATTCATTGGGAATCCATTTAATCAATCGAGTTTATCTGATTAAACAGTTCCCGTGTTACAACCATTCAATCATAGAATTATCCAGAAAAACAGAGGTTCATAAGTGTTCAAGAAAGGACCACCAACGACCACGATTTTCAGTGGACATAAGCACATACAATTCAAAACATACCGGTAAAGATAAAAGAGTATATCATCATTATTAAACACACCCCATCATTATTTGGAATCCATTTATTATCATTGTTAGGTTTTGGTTTCATCCACCCCCGAAGGAACATCATCATACCCATCCCGCATGATACACAGTAAAGAGAGACTAAGGAGAAACCCTACTTGGATGATCAATGATCGATGTTTTTATCCTCACGCCAATAAGTGGGGATGCATGACTTGCAGGGGAGGAACTCTGGGGACTCCAAGAGTGAGCAGGAAAGGTTCCAGCATAGGCACACCACTATGTATGGGAAGGGGGAATCTAAACGCACCAAGGAAAGATAAATAGATCTGCCAATAAGAAGAAAGAATTCCCGTGCGATAAAAGGTGAGATCTTAGAGTTATGGGATATGAAATATTGAACTACATTAAAAGTAGATCATGGTTTCTCCACACATTTGGGTGGTTACAGATGATGGAATTAATTGTCATTTAATAATTCTCATCAAAGAGGTGGCCATAATAGTAGTGAGTTAAAGGGTTTCCTTTAAACAGTTGGAAAGTATGGGAAAAGGGTGTGACACTAAAGAAAAAGACACATTTTTTGGTAAGTCAAGGGTATCCCAACTCTTGGGGGATTTTTGATATCATTTATGGGATTTTAATGGATATGAAAGGGGTATTAAAACACTTTTACATCAAAAGATACATTGTAGAGGCAGAACTGGGAAAACTCAAGAAACTACAAAAAAGAGAGGGACACCATTTGGTGCGATACAGTAACGGTGCCACCAGTTCGGTGGAACACTATAAGGGGTGTCACCGTTTCGGTGTGCGACCATGATGTTACGACCACTATGGTGAAATATTCATGGTGCCACAGTCACGGATCTTCCATGACTGGTACCACCGTCATAGTGCTACAGTGACTTGTTCCACCATCACGATGCTTCCATGACCGGTTCCACCATCATGGTGCTGCTGTGACTGGTTCCACCACCATGGTGCTGCCATGACTAGTTCCACCTTCACGCTTCCTCTGTGACTGATGCAACCATGGAACCAAGTTTTTGGAAAAGTACTGGACCAGGGGGGTCTGGGCCATTAAATCAGATACCTCTCAAATTAGTCTCACCCTCATGAATTGAAACTATACCTAAAGAAAAGAGGGGTCTGAACAACCCCCTCGAAAGATAACACTTAGAAGTAAACCTCCCTGACATCCAAAAACACCTCTCCCTCAAGTAACCACACAAATATGTAAAGGTCATAGCATCCAGTCATATGGATTAGGGTGTCTCTTCCTCCATGTCAAGATACTATCCTCTTTGGGTGGAACTAACTCACCCATAGACGTTTAACCGCATCCACTTTAATGCGTCTTGATTAGGGATCAGGTCCTCCCTTCCCCACAGTTAGGAGTTTTCACACACATCCAGAGAACAAAGATAACAGTCCATTTCATAGTTAAAAAGGTCAAACACTACCTCACCACAAGTACAAAAAAAAAACAGAACAAAAATAAAAAAAACATTGGGTACTGGGCGCACATCTGTGCCTCCCATTCCTAGGTACACTCCTTGAGCCCACCATGCCTCCATAAGACACGAACCAAAGGGATGGTTCATCCACGATGCGCCTTCTCTTCAAAATCCTGGATCCTCCCTGGTCGCTCTACAAACATCACATCTTCCTTGATATCCATCTTCTCCCAGTCGAGGACGTGCAAATCATCATGTAGATACCGATGAATATGAGACACATGGAAGACGTCATGCACCCTTAGTAGCGGCTGTGGTAGTTCCAGCTGATAAGCCACTTTGTCGACCTACTACAATACCTCAAAGGGTCTGACGATCCTAGGAGAAATCTTAATCTCCCTACTGAACCTCCATTGTCCACGCTGAGGGGATACCTTTAAGAACATGTGGTCCCTGACCTCAACCTCCAAGGGTCTCCTTCTATGATCAGTATACGACTTTTGATGGTCTTGATCTGCCTTAGTTCTCTCCCATATAAGATGAACCTTCTCCATTGTGATCTACAATACCTAAGGGCCATGAACACCTACTTCCCCAACCTATTCCTAGCACACAGGTGAGCGAAATGACCTCCTGTACAAGGATTCGAATGGAGCTATGCCAATGGTAGAGTGATAGATATTTTCTAGGATAACTCTACCAGAGGAAACTATCATACCCATGATCCCCTGAAGTCCAGAACACATGCTCGTAGCATATCCTCCATAGTCTGAATGGTCTGCTCTGTCTGCCCATATGTTTGGGGATGGAAAGCAGTGATGAGGCATAGCTAGGTGCTAAAATCATGTTGCAATCCTTTCCAGACACGTGAGTTAAACTGGGTATCCTGATCCGAGACTGTGGACCTTAGAACTCCATGAAACCACACCACCTCATCCATGTACCTCTGTGCTAAGGAATCCACCACACTTGACTCCTAGATTTCCAGGAAGTGAGATGATTTCGTCAGCCAGTCCACCACTATCCAGATGGAATCACAACCTCCTTGAAATCTTGGTAGTACTATGAAAAAATCAATAGATATGTCATCCCACTTCCACTTGGGGATGTCTAAAGGTCATAACAGTCCTCCTGGGACACGGGGTACAACCTTCACTTGCTGACACATGAGGCACTTTTATAGAAACTCGGCCACTACCCGCTTCACATCGAGCCACCAAAACTGACCCCTAAAGTCCCAGTACATCTTGGAAACTCCTGGGTTCACCGCTAGGGGTGAGTTATAGAACTTTCCAAGAACTCTCTTGTGTATTTCCACAAGGATGAAAAACTTTACATGAAACAACATCCTATTCTGCCCGTCTTCAGACCATGCTCCATGAGCATTACCCTAGATAACACGATCATGCATCACTTTAGCCTCTAAGTCCCCCCACTGAGACTCCTCCACCTGCTGCAATAGAGAGGACTACACTGTCATCTGGAAGAAACAACCTTTTCCATTCTCCATCCTTGCATCTAGGTGTAGGGAATCCAACTCCTCCATCACCTTCCAAGAATCTATTGATTCTAAAACCATGTCCTTATGCAAATTACTAATCAAGGAATCAGCCAACATGTTCCTCTTTCCTAAGGTATAGGAAATCTAGAAGTTGTATTCCTAACGAAACTCCATCCACCTCCACTTCCACATGTTCATATCCTATTGGGAGAAGATATACAGCAAGATCTTATGATCCTTTAAGACCACGAAGTGATCCCTGATGAGGTAATTTCACCTTAACTTTAGTGCAAACATGACCACTGCAAGCTCAAAGTCTTGGGTGGAAATTTTATTCTCATGGGGGTGTAACTACCTAGACCCATAAGAGATCACCCCTACTATTGCATCAGTACACACCCCAAGCCTTGGCCTAAAGCATCAGAGAACACCTAAAACATCACCCTTCTTCTGGAAACCTCAGTGTCGGGGCACTAACCGCCCTCCCCTTCAGATAACTGAAGGCTTCCTGACACTACTTACTCCATATGAAGGCCTGATCCTTTTTTGTTAATGTTATCAAAGGAGATGCAACTCGAGAGAAGTAGGGCATGAACCTATGATAATATCCAACCATACCTAGGAAACTATGAACCTACATCACATTCTTGGGTGCTTCCTAAGAAAAAATTGCTTCAAAATTTGATGGATCAACCACTATTACCTACTTAGACACCACATGTCCAAGGAAGTGCACCTCTCTTGTCCAGAACATGCACTTGGACAACTTTTTGTAGAGCTGGTGCTGTTAGAGGACACCCTAAAATCAATATTAGATGCTCGGTGTGATCATACTCTGATCTTGAGAAAAACAAGATGTCGTCAATACACACAACTATAAACTAGTCCAGATATTCCCGGAAGACAGAGTTCATGATCCCCATGAACACAGCTGGGGCGTTCGTAACGATGAACGACATTACTATGAACTCAAAGTTCCCATATCTACACCTAAAGGAAATATTCTAGATTTCAACCTCCTTCACCCTCAACTGGTAATATCCTGACCATAGGTCGATCTTGGAGAACCATCCTACCCCATTCAACTGATCAAAAAAGTTTTCTATCCTTGGAAGAGGGTAACAGTTCTTGACCATTACCTGATTCAATCTCCGATAGTCAATGAAAAGCCTGAGACCACCATATGCCTTCTTCACAAAAAAGACTAGAGAACCCCATGGTGATGCACTTGGTCTAACAAAACCCTTGTTCTTATAATCATCAATCTGAATCCATAACCCCCGCAACTCAGAAGGTTCCATTTGATGGGGAGACAACGAAATCAGATGGGAACTAGGTTGCAAGTCTATCATGAACTGAACATCACGTCGAGGGAGTAAAGTCACCACCTCCTCAAGGAAGACATCCATGACCTCAATAATGATCCCTAGGAATTCCACCATCTTTGTATCTGCTGAATCTACTGATATCTTAGCTAACAAGGAGAGTCTCCACTCACCGGCTACCCTCCTGGCAACCCCGCTCGTTGATAAAAGCTACACGCTGGTCACCCATATCTAAAAACACAAACCTTCTTCCAAAGAATTAGATAATTTCACACACATATAATATAAATTTGATTCCTAGAATGACATCATATGAATTCATCTACAGAAAAAGAAGTTCCCCACTAGACTGATGTGGCCCCAACATCAGTCTACACCCCTGGAAAACATGAGACAAGCTGGTCTGAACTCTGACTGGTGTACTCAAAACTAGGGGCACAAGAAGTCTCTCTATGTATAGACCCATAGCATGGGATATATTGGGTGAAACAAAGGATTTTTAATCTCTTTAATCAAAGAAGACATAGGTAAGAGTGATAAATAAGCTGATCGTACCTCGAACGATTTTTGGCCCTACTAGAACTGCTGCCTTTGCGGCATAAAACTGCCCACACCTAGCTCCTATGCCCCTCAGTTATCAGTCTCCTCCCCGACCACTCCCTGGCCGATGTCCCTAAGGATCACCCTGTGGTCAACATCCTCCTACAACACATGTTTCAAAGGAGTGGGAGCTCATTTTCGCTGCTATTGTTACTGAAAGGGCATGGCTGGAAACTGCTGCTGTTAAGGTGGGTGCGGAACCTGTCTACACCCACTATACTAAACTCGGTCCAAGAACTGATGCGTAAGGTGTCCATGACTTCCACAGATGAATAATCTTGGTCCTGGACCCGCAAAGAATGGGTGAGTACTGGGATATCAAAAATGGAATTGTTGGGGCCTGCTCGCCATTGGATGAAACTTGAAAGGACTTGACACTGGATGCCTAATGCTAACGGATTTTCCCTTTGACGAGACCAAATGGATCCTCTCTCCAGGCACACCTCTCAAAATGTGAATCCTCTCCGCCACTTCATCCTTCTTCTGAACCTCTAAGTACGTCGATAGGGTGAAGGGAGTAACAACATACTAAAGAGAAGGTCCGAGTGCCTCCACTAAACGTCTCACCTGAGACTCCTCATCTGGAAAGAGGTCTGGATCAAAGCAAAGGAGATACTTGAACTTTACCCTTAACTCCCTTACTGACATTCTCCCCTAATGAAGGGAGATTAGATCCTACCTCTTCTTTACCTTCATCATGGAAGATATGAATTCTGCTCGGAACTCCCTCTTGAAGTCAGTCAAAAAAACCCCATCCTCCCTCTTCTCCCCAAGATAGAGCTTCCACCACAGATGCGCTGCTCCCCACATATGGCTTATAGCTAGAGGAAACCAGTACTCTGTCAGAGACCAGATAAAGTTGAAATATATCATCATCTCCTTGAGCCATCTCTATGTATCCATGTCGGAGACGCTACCCTCGTACTTCCCGAGGGGTTTCCGTTGAAAGGCATGAAGTGTCATCTACAACTGGTTTTCATCCTCCTCTCAATAATCCCTCTAATGATAAGAAAAATAATCCTATTGGGCCTCAATCTCTTTCACTACTTGTGGCCTCCATCCAGGTTCCATAGCTGCAAGGTAAACTAGTAATTCCTTAGCCCAAGTAGTGTAGACGATTGATTTTATTTTTTTTAGACTTTTTATTTATTTTAAATCCCCAAAATACCCAAAAAATACAAGAATAGAGGTCATTATGATGCATATACATTTCATATGGTCTTTACTTTGAAATTAGTATAGCCTCACTTAGTCGTTCGGTAGGTCTAGAGTCCTTGTGTCAGATCAGTGGGGGCCCTAAAATCATGTGTCCTAGTTGGTCTTCCCTAGCCTATTTCACATGCCAACATTTCCTAACACCATTTCCCTACCATACCTTGAAATCCTTACTGTTCCTAACTCCAAAATCCATCATATCTCTCAATCTCCTCCTTTGATACCATTCTATCACGACCCACCTTCACCAAGATGAGGGAAGGGACAATAGATTTCCATAACCTTCCTACCTCAAGTTAAAGGAGAGATAATGACCCCTAAGACCCACCTTCAATAGGTACTGGAGTGAAGAATAGAACCAAGGGTATAGGGTCCCATGTAATATAGAAGCCATTACCCTTTTCATTTAGTTGGATCAAGAGATAAGATAGTAAATCCCAAACAACACAAAAACTATAAGTAAAAGTAAATCCAAAACAATTCATTCCCATATGCATGCTCCAATAATAAGTGCTACAAAGTACAAGAAAACTACAAAGGGAAGTACCAAAAGAAAATAAAAACAACAATATCAATGGTACCGATGTCCGAGCTAATAGGGTCTGCCACGATCCTCGAATTACTCCCATAAACCTAAAAGTATATTTATATACATAGGGTGATCATACAGGTATACTTAGTAGGGAGAACCAAAATCTCTCGTGCATAAGTAGGGAGACATACTAATGCCCCGTGAGAAAAGGAGATAACTAAATCACCTAACAAGGAAACTATCCACCCAAACTCACCAAGGAACACTCCTAAAATAATGCAAGTAAGGTAAAATAATAGTAATAACACATCAATGTTTGGGTACCCTGCACCACTTTCCCACTGGTTATTTAAGAAATCCAATGCATCAGACCTCCCCCGCCATTCTCACTATAGTCCCACTACCATCCCTTGCCCACACACACCTGGGCTACCACAACCACACATCCAGCCCGCAAAAACCTTGGCCACAACAACCACATGTAACCATACCCACAGCCACCTAGCCCAAAATAACTACCTCCATTCCCAAAGACACCTGGGATAGAATAACTACTACCACGCCCGAAGACACCTAAGCCTCATCTCAAAGACACTTGGGAAACAACCTGCCCGCACACACGTGGTAAAACCACCACAACTACCCTGCCTGAATAATCTTAGGCTACAATGGACCTCAGGACATCACATTCTGCCTGAAGAGTCTTGGGATACTCGAGAAAGGGAGAAGAAAAGGATCTAATAACTAGCCACTCATAGGAGTGTTGGAAAAAAACACCCTTCCCCATGAAATGGGGGTGTTCATCATGAATTTCTAAACTTGGGTGGGGCACGAATAAGAAACATAAGAACTAAATTATACATATAGGTAAACAAGAACTCATCCCAATATAGAGGTTCTAAAACCATCCCATACACAAACACCCTCATTACTATTCATTCATAAGAAACACAACAGCCACAACCAATTCACAACTCATTCCTGGAAAACATTTCCCCATTGAACCCATTCTTGTTTTCATATTCAAGTGATTCCAGTTAAAAAAACTTCTTCACTATCTGGAAACTAACAAGCATAAAAAAAATCCAAGGAAAGAAAAATACCAAGAATCAAATTATGAATTCACACCCGGTTCTCTTATAATGTCAAAACAACAAAAGGGATCCGTGAGATCCCTCAAAGTATTGGAAGCAAACCAATCCCCAACATACGACCCCACATGGCCACTGATCCACAAACCAACAACTTCAGCACAAAATGGGATCCTATCCCCATCCCCATCACCCCACAATCATCAAGAAGAACAACCAAACACATCATCAGAACAAAGTAATGGAGTTTTCAGATTTTAAGCACACCATTCATTTGGTTCTATATTTTTGTTTGGTTAACCAGGGTGACCACACAAGGATTCTTATTCATTGGGAATCCATTTAATCAACCGAGTTTATGGGATTAACCAGTTCCTGTGTTACATCCATTCAATCACAAAATTATCCAGAAAAACATAGTTTCATAAGTGTGCAAGAAAGGACTAACAACAACCACATTTTTTAGTGGAAATAATCCCATACAATTCACAACATATAAACAAATATAAAATAACATAGCAGCATCATCAAACACACCCCATCATTATTTGGAAACCATTTATTATCTTTTTTAAGGTTTGGTTTCATCCATCCTCGAAGGAACATCATCGTACCCACCCTGCATGATACACAGTAAAGAGAGATAAAGGAAAAACCCAACTTGGATGATCAACGATCAAAGTTTTTATCCTCGCGCCAATAATTGGGGATGTGCAACTTGAAGGGGAGGAACTTAGGGGACTCTAAGAGTGTGCAGGAAAGGCTCCATCATAGGCACAACACTAGCCTTGGGAAGAGGGACTCTAAACACACCAAGGAAAGAAAAAGAGACCAGCCAATAAGAGGAAAGAATTCTCATGCGATAAAAAGTGAGATCCTATAGTTATGAGATATGAAATCTAGAATGGATTTAAAGGCAGATCGTGGTTTCTAAATGTGGTTGGGTGGTTACACATGATGGTATTAATTTTCATTTAATAATTCTCATCGGAGAGGTGGCTATAACAATAGTGAGTTAAAGGGTTTCCTTTAAATAGCTGGAATGTATGGGAAAAAGGGCATGACACCAAAAAAAAAAGCCACAAATTTTGGTAAGTCAAGGGTTGCCCAACACTTGTTGGGGATTTTAGATATCATTTATGGGATTTTAATGGATTTTAATGGGGTATTAAAACAGTTTTACGTCAAAAGATACATTGAGGGGGTGGAACTGGGAAAACTCGGGAAACTGAAAAAAATAAAGGGTGGGACACCGTAAGTGGTGCCACTATTCCGGTGAGCAACCATGACAGTGCTACCACTATGGTGCCACCATCATGGTTCCCCTGTCATGGTGCCACCGTCATGGGGCCACCATCACAACACCATCGTCTTGGGACCACCTTCACCGCACCACCGTCACGACACCACTATCACGGTGCTGCTGTGACCGGTACCACCATCATGGTGCTCCCATGACCGGTGCCACCATCATGGTTCTACGTTGACTGGTACCACTGTCATAGTGCTACTGTGACTGGTTCCACCACCGTGGTGCCTCCGTGACCAATGCCACCGTCATACTGCCGCCGTGATTGGTGCCATCGTGGAACCATGTTTTGGAAATGTACTAGACCAGGAGGGTCCGAGCCATTACTTATACCCCAACCTATATGGATATAGTAATGATGATTTCCCCATCACTGGAGGAAAATCCTTCAATCCATGGATGGTTGACCCATTTTATCCCCCTATGCTAAAACATCAATATCATAGTAGGTATTTTTTTCTAGAAAACCCAATCCCCTAATCAACACTAATTAGAGTGTGGGGTTTTCATGAACATTAATAACCTACAGATAATTAGAAGGAGGATAAATCATTTTAGATCCTGGCCACTAACCATCTATTGACCATTTTTATCCACATGCTATAATACACTTCACTATCGCAGAGTCCCTCAATAAGGACCCTATGACATGACTCTACTAGAATATCTTAATGAAATTCAATCTCGAGAGCCTAGAACATCTCACTAAAATCCACCAGTAGTGCTGAATGGTTGACATCAATGCACTCCCACTGGTTCAGTGCTCAACTCATATGGGTACCACATGAGTTCTCTACATACAAGTGTTAGGAGCTTCACAATACATAATTCGATCAGGTAATAGGTATCCCACCATGTGCAGTTCAAAGTCTAGGAATAATATAATTTCATCTATTTTATTCCCCTACCATATAAATAATAAGATCATCATAATTTTCCACCCACTGATGGTGAAGGATCCCCTATAACCACCACCATCATGAACATCATTAGAATAAGTCCCCATGATAATCATAGAGACATGAACACTAACATGGGGACTGATGGAGATTATCTACCCAAATGGAAGGCATTGTATAATAAGGATTGTTCTATAGGAACCCACACTCATCAGCTGATAGGGGTGCTGGGTCATGGAAGTCCCATCATTGTTGCACTATCTCTTTATCATCGAAATATAAACATATGTATGGGAGTTTATAAGACCTTATGTAAATATAATGTCACACCGAAGGATAAATTAGATTCTTGGATGATTACTTTTCTATAGGTCCTTGATGTCAACAAGAGGCTGATCGCCAATCTTCTCACCGAGTAGCACCCAAAGAAAGACATCGTTATAGGGGACCCCATCATCCCCCAGCTAAACATATGGTCCTTCTGAGGTAGAAACCTAGTAAAAAATATGGAATTATCATGAATCTGACAAGGGAAGAAGATGGGGGATATGGGAAGTGACCATGATATGTTAAACCTATCTCACCAGAGTAATATCACTTCCCACATTAAGAGCATGATCGCTTCAACTATCGAGCTAGTAGTCTTGTCATAACATTGGTGACTATGTACAATTTCCTAAATGATGTGATAGATACTATCATAAAATGTCTATGTCATTGTAGATACAATTTTTTTTAAATCCAATTGATGGGAACCTATTTATAACATGGGTGGACCATGTACACCCACCCCTAGTGTTTGGTAAAAAGATATTTTCAACAATTAATGGTGTAGATAATATTTTATAGTACATAGAACACTTCACCTCATGATGATAACCAATGTTGGGGACTCCCTATAGTATGAATATTCCAAAAACTTGTGTTTCATCCTTCCATGGACGAAATAACATTCATGTGGTGCAACCAGTTGGCCCTGGGATCTATTCCTATATGGGAGGATCTCCATAGATAGTTCATCTAACAGTTCAGCTATACCCAATTTCAGACCAGTATTACTGACCTCTCCAAATTCAAGAAGATGACTGATGATAAGTGATAAAACACTATTTTATTGAATATTTTATTGATAATAAATGAAATAATTTCCTCACATTGTGTTAAATATGTTTATTTATAAAATATTTGGGATTTGATCATTCATTTGAAAATTTGGTGAAAATTCCAGTTTTACCCTTAATAGTGCATTGTAGTATTTCGAAGATAAATATTTTTATAGTTATTATTTGAATTTGAAATTTTGTAACAGTGTTAAGAACGTCATTTTATACAACTTTCTTTCAGGACACTAGAGCTAAAGAGTGCATTTGGATGGAGTAAACGATCAATTAATCCAATGGTGGGCTGGACTCGGCAGAATGGACATAGGTTCTGTATTTGGGCCATATAGTCTACATACGGGCTTGGATGGAGCCCAAATTTTGAGGAAAGCTCGGGGACATGATTTGGAACAAATCATAATTCTGGAAGGCCGGTCAATTCACGCTTTTTGGAGGTAAAATGGGCGGTGCAAGTTGGAATAAAATATTTGGCCGAGTTTTTCATTTCACACTTAAAAAGTTATGTATCCCTAGCCCTCACAAACTCTATTTTAAAGGGGGTTTTAACTCTTTTAGAGGTCTGGTCGAGGCTTTGGGAAGGTGTGGCCAAAAGGGTGTCTCTTGGGAGCCCCTCACAACTCTTGGAATAAGTAAGCCTTTGTGCAAACCTCTCTTCCAAAAAGGCTCTCCTCTCTCACCTCTTCTTTGTATTTTTTTTCTTTCATGTTTGTTTCTTGAATTTTTCTTCAAATAATATTCTGTGTTCATCCCTCTTCTTCTTATCTTAATCTTCTTAATTGGGTTGGAATCAAGAGTGGAGACAAGATTGGGTTCTACCCTTTCAATCCGTTGCTTATGCAAAACGTCTCCACGATGACTACACCACCCATGGAAGAGTAGTTCTTTTTAGTAATCGATCGACTTCTATCCTTCTTCATCCATTTATTTTGAATCAATGAGCTACTGTAATTCAAATATTATGATATATTAATTGATTTTTAATTTAAATGAAACTAAGAAAGCAATTGAATAGTTAACACAAAACACGCGAGGTCGGGAATTGTGTGAACTGTGAGAGCGCAACCTTAACCTGTAATTCAAAACCACATGGGATCAATTTGTAGAGTTAAAATATAATCCCTAAACTCAATTAATCCTCATTTCCAGAGTTGTTATGTGCCTTAATTTACCACTGACCATAAGCTAATTTTAGAACATCAATCAAAGCAGGGTGTTGCGATTTCATGTTCCGAAGTTAGCCTAAGGTTAAAATTCACTTCAATCTTCGTGGTAAAGTTAATTCTCGTAGGGTTTGGGATTTAACAAATTAAGGGATAATAATTAAGTGAATATTAATTTAAATGATAATGATTAATAAATGATTGAAGAGGTAGAGTTAGATCGATTACGTCTTTTAAATATTGTCTAAACAAAACATCTTTTTGTTGTGTCATTTAAATCAAACTTCATTTCAAAACTAAAAACAAAAAAAATGCAATCTTCTTCCAGCAAACTTCTTCTAGGTTCATAAACTATAAAAAAACCACCCCCATCCTTTCAAGTAGTTATTTTATTCTCTTTTATTTTATTTTTAGAATACCTCTAATAAGTAGTTAAATTCACTTCCTCCTTTGAGAGACGACCTTGGTCAGCCACTCTGCTGCACCTAAGTACCCCAAAATCATACTAATCATTTGAGGGCGCCCACGACAGCGCTCTATCAAATTGGCGCCGTTGCCGGGGAGGCAAGTAATTATTTCAACCAATTAGAGGTATTTATTTTATTTTAATTTTTATTCTCTTCCTCTCTTCTTTCTTTCTTCTTTACCCAATCTGAATTTTCTTCTTCTTCTTTTATTTTCTTCTACTTCTTTTTGGACCATCAACTCAAACTTCTCATTTTTATTTTACTATGGTCCAATTTCTTTCTTTTCATTTTTATTTGATCTATGACACGAACTAATCCTGAAGATCTCTTAGATCTTGACCCTGAGATTGAACGTAGCCTTAGGGCACGAATCAGACATTCTCAATCTACGGGAAGTTTCAATATTCAACCAGTTGGTGAATTCCTCTCTTCTGGAAACATTGAAATTGGAAGCAATTCAAATTCAAACATAAAAGAGGAACCAATGGCTGGAAACAATGGAAATGAACTTAATAGAACCATTCGAGAATTGGCTGCACCTGATATTAACTATCAACCAAATTGTATTGCATACCCAAATCTTGAATCGGACTTTGAATTGAAATCTGGATTAATTCACCTTCTTCCAAAGTTTCGTGGCTTATCTGGTGAGGATCCCAACAAACACCTTAAGGAATTTAATGTGGTTTTCTCAACTTTAAAACCGAGAAATGTTTCTGAAGATCAAATTAAATTAAGAGCATTCCCATTCTCACTTGATGGAGCTGCAAAAGATTGGATGTATTATTTGCAACCTGAAGATGTAACATGTTGGAATGATTTGAAACGTCTTTTCTTGCAAAGATTTTTTCCAGCATCAAGGACAACATCCATTCGAAAGGAGATATCGGGGATCAAGCAAGCCCAAGGGGAGTCAATGTATGAGTACTGGGAGCGATTCAAGAAGTTGTGTGCAAGCTGCCCACATCACCAAATCAGTGAGCAACTCCTCATTTAGTACTTCTATGAAGGACTCACACCTATGGAGAGAAGCATGGTAGATGCTGCGGCTGGAGGAGCATTGGTGGACAAGACACTAGTAGCTGAACGAGTATTGATCGACAAAATGGCCCAAAACTCTCAACAATTTGGTGATAGAGGTACACCACATGTCAGGGGAGTACATCAAGTAAGTCCTTATTCTCTTGAAAGTCATTTGATTGATACTAAGTTGGAAGAATTGACCACTATGGTGAGGCAAATTGCTTTGGCACAAAAGACATCTCTACCCCCTCCTTCAAGGCCTTGTGGTATTTGCACTGAGACAAGCCACCCAACTGACTGTTGCCCACAACTCCAAGAAATAGAAGATTGTGCAGCAGTGTTCCCTGGGAGACCATTTCACCAGCAAGAACAACAACCATATCCCCAAAAGAAGTTTGATCCAACATACAACCAAGGGTGGAAAGATCAGTTGGACATGAGGTATGGCTCTGGACAACAACAAAGGCCACCCTTTCAACAAAACTTCCAGCAGCCTCCGCCTTACCAGCAGGGTTTCCAACAACCCCAAAGGAGATTTGAAGCTCAAACATCAACAAGTCAGCAACAAGGGAATCATCAAACAAAGGTAGATTCTAATACTGATGATCATTTGAAGCAAATTGTTCTTAATCAACAGAATGAGCTGAAGAGTCAATGTTCGGAGCTGAGGGAGTTGAAGACTCAAATGAACCAGATTGCCACCGCCCTCCATGAACTTGTGAGTAAGAATTCTGGAAATCTACCTTCCCAACCCACTCCAAATCCAAAGGGGAATGTTAGTTCCATCACATTGAGAAGTGGGAAGAAAATGAACGATACATCTGCACCTACCATTCCACCGAGATTCACCTCAACTTCAGAGAAGCCGCATTCTATACCAACTGATGAGCAATCCAAGGAGAAAGATAAAGGTAAGAAAAAGATTGATGATGTACCTCCTAAACCCCTTCCTTTTCCAAATAGGGTTGTTCAAACCAAGAAGATGGCTGAAGAAGCAATACAAAAGGAGGTTTTGGACACATTCAAGCGTGTGGAGATCAAAATTCCTCTACTTGAAGCCATTAAGCAAATCCCAAGGTATGCCAAATTCTTAAAATAACTCTGCACCAATCGAAGAGGGCTCAAGGGGAATGAGAGGATCAACCATGGAAGGAATGTCTCGACACTCATTACACCAACTCTAGCAATGCCAACAAAGTGCAAGGATCCTGGGACATTCACCATCCCATGTACCATAGGGGAGTTGCACTTCTCTGATGCTCTTTGTGATTTGGGAGCTTCCATAAATGTGATGCCTCACTCTGTATTCTCTTCCTTACAGGTTGGTGAGTTGAAGCCAACAAGAGTAGTGGTGCAATTGGCGAATAGAGCTACGGCATATCCAGCAGGAGTCCTTGAGGATGTACTTGTCCGGGTAAGAGACATGATCTTTCCAGCGGATTTATATGTTCTTAACATGGAGGATGATCAGGTAAGTTCTCATGCCCCCATTATCTTAGGTAGACCCTTCCTCAAAACTGCAAAAACTATCATAAATGTCAATGAGGGTACACTTTCCATGGATTTTGGAGATGAAGTTGTGATATTTAATGTTATGGATTCCATGAAGTACCCCTCAGAGGACCATTCTGCTTTTGTTATCTCCCATTTTGAACCACCAAGTAAAAACATCATGGAATTGGATTGTCCTATGCTTAGGGAGATTATGAGTATTGGTTCTAGTTTGATGTCTAAGAATACTTATACACCCATTTTTAAGAAACAAGACTCTAAGATTTGATTTTGAAATGGAATCATATTCTGATTTTGATCATGTGAACTCTGATTTTGACATGGCTATTGAGTATGCTGATGGATTTGGTGCTTTATTCTCTGATTGTGATTATTTTTATTCTGATACTGATGTTCATTGTGCAGATATGTCTGTTGCATCAATTTCTCCATCCATACATCACCCACCTACATTGGAACTCAAGCCATTGCCCCCAAATCTCAAATATGCATACTTGCTCAGTGGTGATAGATTACCTGTCATAATTGCTAACAATATCTCTTTTGAACATGAAGAAAAACTTTTGAATCTTTTGAGAGATAACATTAGGGAAATTGGTTGGACATTGGCAGACATATCAGGTATTAGCCCCTCCATTTGCATGCATAGGATTCTCTTGGAGGATGGGGCTAAACCGGTGAGACAGCTACAAAGGAGACTTAATCCCACCCTCCTAGAAGTTGTTAAGAAAGAAGTTGAAAAATTACTTGAGGTGGGTATCATTTACCCTATTTCTGACTCACAATGGGTTATCCCTGTTCAAGTTGTACCAAAGAAAACTGGTTTCACTGTTATAAAAAATGAAAATGATGAGTTAGTTCCTGTGAGAGTACAAAACAGTTGGTGAGTGTGTATCGATTATAGGAAACTAAATCAATCCACTCATAAGGACCATTTCCCACTTCCATTCATTGACCAGATTCTTGAGAGACTAGCTGGGAAGACACACTATTGTTTCTTGGATGGATTTTCTGGCTATTTTCAGGTTCCCATTGCAGCAGAGGACCAGGAGAAGACAACATTCACCTGCCCATTTGGTACCTTTGCTTACCGGAGGATGCCATTTGGACTTTGCAACGCCCCAGGTACCTTCCAGAGATGCATGGTGAGTATTTTCTCAGATTTCATTGAGACCTGCATGGAGGTATTTATGGATGATTTTATAGTTTATGGGTCCTCATTTGATGAATGTCTCTCTAGTTTGGGTGATGTGTTGCATCGTTGTATTGAGAAGAATCTGGTCTTAAATTTTGAAAAATGTCATTTCATGGTCGAAAAGGGAATTGTCTTAGGTCATATAGTCTCACAACATGGAATTGAGGTTGATAAATCTAAGGTAGACATTATTTCATCCCTCCCATATCCTACATGTGTGCGTGATGTTCGATCATTCCTTGGGCATGCTAGATTTTATCGACGCTTCATCAGAGATTTTAGTAAGATCGCTCTACCCTTATCTCGATTGCTTCAAAAAGATATTGACTTAAATTTTGATGATTCATGCAGGGTATCATTTGATGAGCTGAAGAAGTGTCTGACCACTCCACCAATCATACAGCCCCCACGGTGGGACCTTCCATTTGAGCTTATGTGTGATGCCTCCAACTTCGCGGTTGGAGCTGTCTTATCTCAGAGGATGGAGGGACGTTCACATGTGATCGCCTATGCATCGAGGACGCTAGATTCAGCCCAATCAAACTACACTACCACAGAAAAGGAGTTTCTTGCTGTCATATTTTCTTTAGATAAATTCCGTTCATATTTATTGGGCTCTAAAGTAGTTGTTTTTTCTGACCATGTAGCTTTGAGGTACCTCCTAAAGAAGCCAGATGCAAAGCCACGACTTATCCGTTGGATGCTCCTTCTTCAAGAGTTTGACCTTGAGATAAAGGACAAGAAGGGGTCAGAGAATTTGGTGCCAGACCACATGAGTAGGCTTACTCACACACTAGAGGATGACACCTTGGATCAGGTACCACTTCGGGACACTTTCCCTGATGAGAATCTCTATACCATCTCAGATAAGCATCCTTGGTATTCTGATTTAGTTAATTACATTGTTGGCTCTGAAATCCCAGTAAATTTGAAGAAGCATCAAGTCCAAAAATTAAAAAGTGAGTCTAGGTATTATGTGTGGGATGATCCGTACCTCTGGCGCATGTGTAGTGACCAAGTCATTAGGAGGTGTGTTCCCGATCATGAGTTTGAGTCTGTTTTGCATTTCTGTCATACACTTGCATGTGGTGGACACTTTGGACCCCAACGGACAGCTAGGAAGGTTTTAGACTCTGGATTATATTGGCCTAGCTTGTTCCATGATGCCCATTTGTTTTGTAAGTCATGCTCTCGTTGCCAACACACTGGGAACATTTCTAGGAGACATGAGATGCCCCAACAACCCATACTATTTTGTGAGATTTTTGATGTATGGGGCATCGACTTTATGGGTCCTTTTCCTAGTTCATTTGGATTTTTGTATATTTTGGTTTCTGTTGATTATGTGAGTAAATGGGTGGAGGCCAAGGCCACCAGGACTGACGATTCTCATGTTGTTGTGGACTTTGTCAAAGCACAGATTTTTTGCAGGTTTGGAGTACCAAAGGCCATAATCAGTGACCAAGGGACACACTTTTGCAATACGAATTTTTCTTCCCTCCTTCGAAAGTATGGGGTGACACACAAAACATCAACACCATACCACCCCCAAACAAATGTCCAGGCTGAGGTTTCAAATCGTGAGTTGAAACAAATCTTGGAGAAAACCGTGCAGCCAAATAGGAAGGATTGGAGCAAGCGCTTGGATGATGCATTGTGGGATTATAGGACAGCATACAAGACCCCCATTGGTATGTCCCCATTTCGGATTGTTTTTGGGAAAGCGTGTCATCTCCCCGTGGAAGTCGAGCATCGGGCATATTGGGCTATAAAGAAATGTAACATGGATTTGGCCCAAGAAGGAATTCAAAGGAAGTTGCAAATTCAAGAGCTTGAGGAGATTCGACTGTCATCATATGAGAACTCAAGGCTCTACAAGGAAAGATCAAAAGCAACTCATGACAAAATGATCCAACAAAGGGAGTTTCATGTTGGAGAGAAAGTCCTTCTCTATAGTTCACGACTGAAGTTGATGCCTGGTAAGTTGCGTTCCAGATGGTTAGGTCCTTATATTGTGTCTAATGTTTTTCCTTATGGTGCAGTGGAGATCACACAAGAGGACACTGGAAGGAGCTTTACAGTCAATGGCCAACATTTGAAGAGATACATTGAGGGACATCCTACTGATGCAGTGGATTTTATCACACTGCATGACCCCATCATCATTTGATCACATCAGGCTGTTCCTAACCCTTTCACTTTTATATTATTTGTCCTATTTAAAAATTCTGCATTTCATGTGCATATATCATCTCATGGGTTCACATTGAGGACAATGAAATACTTTAAGTGTGGGGGAGGGAACCTTTTAGTTTAGTAATTTCAATTGTTTTCCTGTTTTAAAAAAAAAACCAAAAAAAAAATTGTATGTTTTTCAAAATTTGTGTGTTTATTTTACAATTTTCTGTGTGTTTTTGAAACTTTTTAGCTGAAATGATTCTCATCACCATTTTAAATCCATATCAATAAGTGAAACAATTTACCCCTTGAAACTAAGCTTAAATGAATGCTGAAATGACTTTGTTTCAAGTTCAAATATTTAGTAATTTCATGGAAAGTACACCGAATTTTGAATCTCATGCCACATCTCACTGTCTTTATATTTGAAATCACTTTCCTGTGAGGCTTCTGAACCATTATTTTCATATTCTTTACATTCACCTCACTTCTTGAGAGAACCAAACCATGCTTTATTTAACCAGAATTTGATCTATTCCTGTCAAAACTTGAGGGTTTGAGGTACATATGTTTAAATGATTGAGACATTTGTTTGGTATTAAAGCCCCTATTTCAAAGAATCCTTTTTTATAATGGCCTACCTTGAATATTTAATCCTTGTAGCCCTTATAATCCATGCACAACCTGTTAGGTTAAGCCACATTACAAGCCAATTTTCCCTATCCAACCAACTCTTGAAGTGAAATTGCATAATCTAGTTGAGATTAAGTGTGGGGGAAGCTGTCTTGTGTTGTTCCACCACATTATGTGATACTTTGGGTGGAAAATTAAATTCTGAAGAGATGTGTTTGTTGCTAAAGAAAGTCATTATATTGAAAGCTGTGCCTTTTCTGGAGCTTTCATGACAAGTGAAGCTGTGCCTTTTCTGGAGCTTCTAATTGAGGTGGAAAGCTGTGCCCATCTGGAGCTTTCAAGAAAATCATGTTTGAGAAGATTGACATTTTTTATGCTGAAATGATGAATGGTGTAAACCTTTCATGACCTTTCATGATTATGGAGCTGAATTGATACTATGGGGATTGAAGAGAAGACCATATTTAAGTGAAAATTAGATTAATGCAATTTTTCTTCAAAAGAGTCAAGCCCTCCTCATTCAGCCTCAGAGTTTTTCACATCTTAATCCTACCAACCGAAAGCCACAGAACAAACCTGAAAAGTCCTCATGATAAACATATGTCCTTGACTCACATCGGGTAGCGATGTAGGAATCTATCAAGCCTATGGTGACCCTTGTATGAGTTTGGATGAGAAAGACATTGAAAAAAAAATTGATATTTGAGTGATGAGAGAAAATTCAAGCGAGGTAAGTGTTTTGTGCATGGGTGGATAAATGAAGTGGAAATATATTGAATGATATAATGGAGAACTTGAAATAAGGTTTTTTATGAGGCATGATATCTTTTGATTCTTGGTGTGAAATTGATTGTTCTTAAGGATATGTGTTTTAAAATTGGTTTTGATTTGATATTGATGTTTACTTGATATGAGGTTTTGCCCAGGTGTGCAAAAGGGTAAGTGTGGGGGAGTTGATAAAACACTATTTTATTGAATATTTTATTGATAATAAATTAAATAATTTCCTCACATTGTGTTAAATATGTTTATTTATAAAATATTTGGGATTTGATCATTCATTTGAAAATTTGGTGAAAATTCCAGTTTTACCCTTAATAGTGCATTGTAGTATTTCGAAGATACATATTTTTATAGTTATTATTTGAATTTGAAATTTTGTAACAGTGTTCCTAACTTCATTTTATACAACTTTAATTCAGGACACTAGAGCTAAAGAGTGCATTTGGATGGACTAAATGATCAATTAATCCAATGGTGGGCTGGACTCGGCAGAATGGACATAGGTTCTGTATTTGGGCCATATAGTCTACATACGGGCTTGGATTGAGCCCCAATTTTGAGGAAAGATCGTGGACATGATTTGGCACAAATCATAATTCTGGAAGGCCGGTCAATTCACGCTTTTTGGAGGTAAAATGGGCGGTGAAAGTTGGAATAAAATATTTGGCCGAGTTTTTCATTTCACACTTAAAAAGTTATGTATCCCTAGCCCTCACAAAATCTATTTTAAAGGGGGTTTTAACTCTTTGAGAGGGCTGGTAGAGGATTTGGGAAGGTGTGTCCGAAAGGGTGTCTCTTGGGAGCCCCTCACAACTCTTGGAAGAAGTAATCCTTTGTGCAAACCTCTCTTCCAAAAAGGCTCTCCTCTCTCACCTCTTCTTTGTATTTCTTTTCTTTCATGTTTGTTTCTTGAATTTTTCTTCAAATAATATTCTGTGTTCATCCCTCTTCTTCTTATATTAATCTTCTTAATTGGGTTGGAATCAAGAGTGGAGACAAGATTGGGTTCTACCCTTTCAATCCGTTGCTTATGCAAAACGTCTCCACGATGACTACACCACCCATGGAAGAGTAGTTCTTTTTAGTAATCGATCGACCTCTATCCTTCTTCATTCATTTATTTTGAATCAATGAGCTACTGTAATTCACATATTATGATCTATTAATTGAGTTTTTAATTTAAATTAAACTAAGCAAGCAATTGAATAGTTAACACAAAACACGCGAGGTCGGGAATTGTGTGAACTGTGAGAGCGCAACCTTAACCGATAATTCAAAACCACATGGGATCAATTTGTAGAGTTCAAATATAATCCCTAAACTCAATTAATCCTCATTTACAGAGTGGTTATGTGCCTTAATTTACCACTGACCATAAGCTAATTTTAGAACATCAATCAAAGCAGGGTGTTGCGATTGCATGTTCCGAAGTTAGCCTAAGGTTAAAATTCACTTCAATCTTCGTGGTAAAGTTAATTCTCATAGGGTTCGGGATTTAACAAATTAAGGGATCATAATTAAGTGAATATTAATTTAAATGATAATGATTAATAAATGATTGAAGAGGTAGAGTTAGATCGATTACGTCTTTTAAATATTGTCTAAACAAAACATCTTTTTGTTGTGTCATTTAAATCAAACTTCATTTCAAAACTAAAAACAAAAAAAAATGCAATCTTCTTCCAGCAAACTTCTTCTAGGTTCATAAACTATAAAAAAACCACCCCCATCCTTTCAAGTAGTTATTTTATTCTCTTATATTTTATTTTTAGAATACCTATAATAAGTAGTTAAATTCACTTCCTCCTTTGAGAGACGACCTTGGTCAGCCACTCTGCTGCACCTAAGTACCCCAAAATCATACTAATCATTTGAGGGCGCCCACGACAGCGCTCTATCAATAAGTTTTTGACTTCAAAGACTGATTGAAGGGGATTAAATACTACCTTGATCTGTATCTCTCCCAAGAAAATATTTTTGGGGATCGGTATAGAGAATGTACGAGATGGGTTGTTCCCTACCCTTATCTTGAGATATCCATGTAGATATCAATTGTTCTGAAAAATTGATCAACATTTGGAAAAATCCTTGCAGATGAGAAAACAATGTGCACACCCATAAAGAATTATATCTCCCACATGAAATCATGTGAATGAATAAATATCCACTGCTATAAAAACTCAAGCTCTTCACTTGGTTCCCCTTCAGTTACCTTCGCATGGAAATCATCACCAAGAATAGCTTCAATATGAGAATACCACCCAAAACCCTCATTAGGTCCAAGAACCTATAATTTCCTTTCTATATTATAATAAAACGTTATAAACTTTCATGTACTCTCAGAATTCATGATACATTATTTTTTCCACAGAAAAGAACATCCTAAAGCTGCCTGAATCCATAAAGCCACACGAAGTTGAACTCATAGACTATGCCAATTACGTCCGGTATCATTGAGTCATTGAACATGAAATCAAAGAGTTCTTCATATTCTAATATTCTATATAACACTAGATAGACCACAAACTAATCATGTCAGGTGAAACCCAGTAAAGGTGACTTATGTCACTTTCTCCATCAATATAGGTGACAAAGAAAATGGTGAATGGTGGCCAGTTACTTGCTGAAGAAAATAGATGTATAATGATTGGATATCTCATAATATGGTATCTCATGAATTTATAATATTTTTCCCATTTTATAATTCTTGAACACCCTATGGTTTCTATGCCTTATCTAACCACTACATCAACATCATATCCTCCCAAGTCACATATGAATAGGCACCGATGACGTCAGGGAAATAAGAGTTCCCCACTAGTGCCAAGACCAGTCTGTACGCACAGTGACATCATTCCACCAAAATTGTGAGATTCAATTAGGATCTATCCCATCATTAAATATTCCACTAATTATTAATAATAATATGTTTTGTGAACACTTTCTACCAGGTGGATCATTGTGTAGTACTCAGTGATAAGGAACATCGTGTCACCTCTTCAAGAACTTCTAGATGACACCATCAAAGAAATGTAAGGAACCATAATGTATTAAAATATGCCAAAATTTGTACATCATAAAGGACTATTCACTCTATTGATAATAGATGAAAATCCTCACATAAGGCCTAACATGCATAATCCTCATAGAACACAACATCAGGTACACCTCTACAACCATCCATATTGGTTGATCATTCTACTTAGCTGTTGCAACCTAGAGATCATTCATAGATGAACATGTACTAATATCAAAAATCTAGTGCTTAGTCTAAACCATCAAATAAATAGTAGCACATGGAAAAAACCATCCATTCACTAGTTCCTGAGCCATCGGTTCCCACTATACTCATCGTTAAAGAATAGTCCTTGGTAGTAATAACTATTCCCCTCACTCATAAGTATTCTTTTCAGAATAAATTAACCAATATACTTTTGAGTATACCAATAATTTACATACTCCACCTATCAAAAAAGATGTGTGAGTCCCTTACCAAGGCCATGAAGTTCCATCTCTAGATTGAGAGTGAGGTATCTACCCTTAAGTCCTATTGAATAGAAGAATATGAACACAATGAATTAAAATCCACCACTTCCTTCTATAAATAGTGTGAAGATGATGTTATTTTGGGAACATATGCCCACTATAAGGAATAGTTTTGTTAAACAGTGTGGAATTTCATCATTTCTTGGTGGATATGGGATTCAATATCAATCACATTCCAACCCAAATTCTCCAAAAGATAGGACTCATAGAAGCATATCTTACTCCTCAACCCTAAAACTTTGGGGTTGATGACAATAGAAAGAAGAATACACACATAAATATTCAGCTAAAGGCATAATTTAGTGACTTGGTAGAAAGCACCGAGTACATGATTGTATCATATAATACTCTCTATAAATTATCTTTTAGGGTGGTACTGGATCAATATATAATCATTGGTCCCCTCCTCATACCAAAATTCATGAAATACTCCATTGATAGTAAAGCATAAGTACTTCATGGTAATTATTATCCCTTAAACTCATGTAAATACCCCTACATGGATGTTCATTACTGTAAAATGGATGGAAAGTTTCTCCAGAATGATGGAGTCAATCATATAAATTCCCAAAATGATCTAAAAGAAACCTCAATGGATCCATGGGAATATTTTAAGGATAGAACCATCTTGGTAATGCCATGGTTGGAACTAAAAAAATTGGATCATGTAAGATGATTCATAGTACCAATTAAAAAGTAATTATAATAGATCGCCTAATACTTATACATTAGATAAGTGTGGTTGAAGCCAAAAAATTCAAATCCTATGAAGTACTGAGAGATCTGTCCCTAAAATACTATCCTATGAAAACAATGTATGTTCGTAAAGGAAGGGATGAATTGTTGGTAGTCCACCCATTATCACTATTTTGATATCCCATATGGACCTCAAGAATTATTTCATAATCTTTTTTCACCTTGGTATCTACAGAGTAATTATACATCATTGGGGATTCTCCCCTATTAAAGAAGATGGTAGCACCAATCTACATTATCCAAATCTAGGGTAGTCTCATCCTTTTTTTGATCCTCATTTTTCTGATAGATAATTGTATTTTCATGATTCAAATCATAATTTTGAAGAGGTTGTTTCTACCAATTTCAATGAGTTGAGACACATGAATCTCAACCTAGAGGACGACCAGAGGATGACACAAATTTGAATAGTCATATCTCTGGAAGAGTAAAAAAATAGTTTACCTTCTTAAAATAGAATTGGGATGTTATCATTTGAAGATATATGAAAATCCTGGGGCTCAATACCAATGTTTTTGGTCATTACGATTCCATCTCAATGGGAAACCATGGTATCAAGATACCTTGTAGTGAAATTCACACTTCCCTAGGTTCCACTGATACCATGGTTGATAGGTTAATCAATTCCATTACGATCAAGGAAGTCTTGTAATCAAAATGGTTGACCACTATCATCTTAGTCAGGAATAATAATAGATAGATAAGAGTCCATATTTAATTGTATTACCTCTACATACACTTCCCAAAGGATTATTTTCCACTTCCATTGAAAGGGATTATAAATAAAACAATTTTTTATCTCCAAGACAAATCATTCATAGATGACTGTGTTGGGTACAATCAAATTCATATTTACCTTGAAGATGAATATGCCACATATTTTAGAGTTCCTCAAGGAACATTTTTCTATAGAGTGACTCCATTTTTTTTCGAATGTTGTAGTTACCTACCAGCATCACATGAACAATATATTCATGTTTCTATTCAAGAAATTGGTGGTCCGATATGTGTGTGATTTAATGGAGAAATCCTATAAATTCATGGACCATATCAAGGATCTTGAGAAATTGTTTTAATTCATTTGATCTCATTACCTAAAGATGATCCTACTAAAGTGTGTGTTTGGGGTTTCATATAGAAATTCTATTGCCTTTATTTTTTGGTAAAATGGAATCAAAACAAATCATGTCAAAATTAATGCTATTTTCTAGATGCCTCATCTGTGAATACTCCAAGAGTTGTGAAACCTCAAGGACCTTGTAGTCTATATCTAATGATTCATTGTGAATATATATGATAAATTTAATAACTTTTAAGGATTTTAAAAAATAAAACTAAATATCAATGGGATGAATGATTTCATACCACATTTGAAGAAATCATTCATTATCTACAATATCCTCCGATCCTGATGCCACCATCCTAGGAAATAATTTGGTCATTTATGTGACCACCCTGGAAAGGTACCTTGGTTTTATTTTTTCCTAGAATAAAAATAAGGATAGGGATAATATCATGTACTACCTTAGTCACATCCAATTTTACATAGCGACTAGATACTCTCCAATCAAGAAAACATTACACATCTTTGTCTTCAAATTGTAGATATTTTGAAACTACTTTTATCCCCATGAGATATATTTGGTATTCCAATGTCAATCCACTAATGTACATCCTCAACCACCACATGCTGATGGGATGATCAACATACTGGGAAACAAATATATAGAAGTTTTACATTAGGATTTTCTTTGAGAAAATTATCATGGGAGAGGAAATTGAGGACTTCCTATCTAGGAATCTGGACCCCTAATAATTTCCCTAAAATGTTGAATTCTTGGATGATTCCATCCTCTATTTGGATCATACTACACTATGATATCAAATTCACTTTGATGACACCTCCCAAAGCGTGACTAGAGAAGGCTCAAATACACCAAACTCAAAAGTGTTGGCCTTAGGATTTTCTTCATCACTCCTATACATGACATATTTCCCAAATCATTCATATTGTTTTAAAGATGCACTAATAATGAGGTTTAGTATCAGGAAATTTCCACATGACATGATTTTTCTCTTTAAATTAATGTTTTCTAATTTCATTTAAAGGGAGACTTCGGTATTTTAATAATAAGATTAATGGTGACTAATTTTTTAGGAATCATGAACTTGTCCCCCTATGGAGTGAAATCATGAGCTTATGGACCAATTAACTCCCTAGATTAAGGATAATCATATTACTCGTTCAAATAATGATTGAGTTGAAACCTTGGAAATCCTAGAAACATCCCTTAGAAATCCAAACTCAGATGACCTAATCATTAATGTAGAGAAACACATAGTCATCACCATCATAAATTATGATAGCAACGACTAATAAGTAAATTAGATATATGCTAACACCTCTACATATGGTACCTCATGAATTTCAACACTTTAAGAATCACCTGATTAAATTAGTTCATTCATTGAGTATCCATGAAATATGTCTCTCATATCAAAACAAGGAGAGCATGAGTGAATCTATCTGTGTGTAGTGTAGTTTTTATTTTTGGATAACCCCAACCTAGATAATACTTTCTACATGAATGAATTTTATGGAATCCTTATCTGTTGCATCAAAGTAAATAATATTCCTCAGGTTCTACAATAATTCCATTCTTGTTTATGTGATTCCCATCAAGCATGATTGAATCACTCTCACCAGATATTGTGATTGAGGTATTTCTATCCCACCATAGTTTATGAATTCATTTCATTTATCAAGATGTTTCATCCATACCAAATCCATTATAACTTCATGCATCATTCAAATGAGATTTAGTGAGAAAAAGTAGTAATTTACCTTTTATATATGATGACTCGAAATTGTTGGCCACTTCCATCTTGAAACAACTCAATAGTGCTGGTTCATTTAGACTTCCATGAACTTATTTTCAAAATGAGAGGAAACCATCCCTCTAAAATAACTAAAGACTGGTTTTGTGATCAAGTTCATAAAATCCCATATCATCCACTAATTTGGGATCTCTCACATTATTATCATATACAATGGCACTAAATTTCTAGTTGCTATGTTGAAATGGTTAAATTCTAAGAACAAAATTCGGTCCATCCACACATCCTTTTGTCACCCATAAGTGAATATGAAGATTGAAACATTCCCCAAAACTCTCTCTAACATCCTATATAATATAGTGGGTCAGAACAAAGAGATTTGTCATGATAAACTCATAGATGCACTATGGGACTACCAAAAGATGACACAAAAATCCACCCATCCAACCCCATACCCCCTTTTGTATGGGTCTGAAGTGGGTTAATTTATATATTTTAGCTATCATAGCTTTGGATGACCATTTATGACCAGAAGATTATAAAAAAGAGATCCAAATTCCATAATTATGATTTGGAATCCCTCAAATAAAATAGTCTCCAGTCACCTGATAACCTATAAGGAAACCATAATTACATGTCGTGATCATTAATTTTTTTTCCTCCTATCCTTCATTTAAGGTGATATGATACAAGCTCTAGAATGATGATACCTAGGAAAAATACACCTAACATAGAACCAAAATGGGAAGGATCTTTTATTATATACATTTTATATAAATAGACTTCTTCAATGGTATATAAAAATTGAACAAAATTTTTAAGGAGCATATAACACCTCCCACCAATTTTAGTTTCCTCAAGAGGTACATCACATAAACCTCTAAAATCATCTTATTCGATTGTTATAAAACTATATGAAATATTCTGGTTCATATTAAATAATAATGTATGACATCTTCTTAATTGCATGATGATAAACTATAGAAAAATTTCTGTTATAATATGTTAGGCTTTATAACACAAAATCCATAACATTTGATATAAAAATTCATATACAATGTCCTCACCATAAGAAATTAAACTGCATGGTCCATGTCCCTTTCACATAGCGTGAAACCATGTGATTCCTTGGGTCTTCACTTGAGAGGGTCCCATGTACAGTGTTGATATCCTATCATGCCACATTATAGAACTAAGTGAGGATTGATTCTCAATCCCATGGGATTTATAGAGACAAAAAGATCTTATATCATAGGACTAAACCATTCATTCACCTACTTCAAGATGTCTATCCTTGAGAATGGGTTCAACACTCACTTGATGATGCACCCTTAAGTGTGCTCAGATGTACAGTCATACAAACCTAGAGTATTTAATTCCAGTCAAACATTTAACCAATTCATATCCATACTTTTAGTAATACTGAATTTGACCCCCATCACCATCAAGATTTAAAACAATTCCCATAATGAAAATGGTTCTTGGATAACTTGGCTCACCACTTGTTCTAGGTACTCACCAGAAATGATGTCTGGTGACTGATAATGGTTACCATGTTTCAGACGTGGTCAATTGTTGATAATAATTTTTCTATCCCCATCCTTTATTGATGCTTTAATGGAAATTTTGTTTGGAACTTGTTCAATAGTCATTCCCTACCTATCGATCACCCCCTTTTGTGGTTCAAACTCCATAATACACAATTTAAATTGTCTTCACCACCCATTTCTTTGGGATTGTTGAATCCTTTAGGGTTACCTCTTGGTGAAATCATGCATGTAGATTAATAATGTTACTATTATTGGGACTCTCTTATCCCTGATTCTATACATCATTGTTTCCTACTCCCTTTTGATAGGAAAGGCTCCTTGCACTTCCTTTTTTCTCACACCAATCATAGATCACATGGTCTTAATAATCTTTATAATACCATCCCCACATGATTAATAAGAATAAATTCCCCATTCATCTGAGAATCCGGATATTAAACTACACAAAAAATGTTTTTAATGGACCTTTCAAGGAGTGATGACACTTTAGACCTCTCTTCACATCGGGGTTGAACTCTCTGATGTAACAATAACCCTTCTAGAACAAAACCCTTTTCATTCTAACATCATGAACGTATAATGTGTGAAATAATTTTTTCAAATCTATATAACGTTAAACACCTGTAACCAACATCCTAGTCACATGATGTGAACTTGTATATATCATCATAGTAACATGACATAAAAATATAAAAAAAATTCTACGTAATGTGATGTTAAACTATGAGAATATGTCCACGTCATGTGACATTAAACTATATGATGCCTCATCCTTATAGTATTATGTAAATATTATTTTCTACAATCCTTTCTATAAATTTGTAATCTTCATGGTCCATATACCTATCACATGTTGTGAAATTGTGTGATACATTAGGTTCTCACTAGATATAGGGTCTCACCTTCTAGTGTTGATGACCGATTCATCACACTTTAGAACTATGCACAACTAGATTAACATTTATAATGGGATATATATGAACTTCTGTACCTCTTGTCCTAAGACTATCCCAACAAACACTCTATTTAAGGGCCATAACCCATAGGAAAAATTTCAATTATTTCCTACTAATATTCCCATTAATCCCATTAAATTTCATTGTAGAATAGCTCTTAGAGTGTTTAACTCCCCTGAACATCCTAACATGTTCACTTCCACACATCGTGCCTTCCTCTGTTTGGATCCAAATAACCATCCTGATTTGAATATACCACATAACAGAGATAGTTCCTAGACAAACAAGATCACATCCTATATTGTTCACTCAATTAAAAATATATTTAGTGATAGTTATAGATTTCCTTATCTTGAACATTGTAGAAAGTTGATCTTATAATTTTTCATCCCATCCGTGACTGGTGTGGTTGTGGAACCTATATTCCAAAAATGGTATGAAGTTGTTACCTACCCACAAGTCACCCCCTTTTATTTAAGTTCACTAAAGTCATGATTTACCTCCATTACTCCTCCCTTGGTTTGGATGTAGTTTTAAAAACCTTGGTTTTATCCCCCAATGCATTGGTTTATGATGACTAATATAGTCGGTATCATTGGGAACATACAAAGTCATATCAATTTATACCTTATCATTATCTACCTTATGAAAAGTGGAACTAAATACCAATGATTGTTTTTCACACCAATAATGGATTATGTAGGATTATTATTATTAGTAGGGTATTCCTAAACAAGGTAGAACTACACACTTGTTCCAAAAAAGAACATCACTCAGTATCTAGTCCAGGATGTAAGAATTTATACTAGAAGAAACCATCATTGGTCCAATAATTATGATCTTAAACTATGTACAACATTTATTGGCAATGTTTCTGTAACATCCCGACCTTCCACGATATGCTTCTCTTTCAATAATGCAATAGCTTGCATTGTACGCAGGTTCGAGATTCAACACACCGTGACCAATAAAAGTAGCCGTTATGAATAGTAATACCCACTTTCTCAAATTATATAAATTTTATATTTCAAAATGGACTTCATTTTTGTATTTGGAATGTCGAAATTATCCTAAGTTGAATTTTTTGTAATTTTCTGAGAACTTCCAATTTTTTATGAGTAGAGAAAAATACTTAAAAACAACTTTTTTAATCAAAATAATTATAGTGATAAATTATAATATTGATTGGTTTTGAAGTATAATTATAATATATTTTTACCATTTTATCCAATTCTGGTAATTATAATTAATTTCACTTTGAAATAGGACATAAACAATTGTCAATATTTTGATATATATTGTTTCTTAAAAACACGCTATTTGTTGTGACAGCGGGAATTAATTATAAAATTAGTTAATGCAACTTATATTTTTGGAATTTTGTAAAATAGACATAATTTTTGAATTTGTAATATCAACTATAGCTTAGGGTGAAATTTTGGCATTGTTCTGAAAAACTTCAATTTTTGATGAATAGTGAAACCACTAAGTGGTAGTTAAAAAACTGATTTTTCGTTTAAATGAAACATTACCACTTCTGTGATTTTATTTTAAAAAATCCAACATAAATGGTTATCATTAGGAAGTAAAATGTGTTTCAATGTGATTAAAATAAATTTTTGGTGGAAAGTAACTTTTAAGTTTAATTAATCGCGATTAAAGGTAATTAGTGATATTTAAGGTAAAAATGATATTATAAAAATATGAAAATACCTTTACACTTGTCATACCCTTATTGGATGAGTCATGGACGTCCAAGACAATCCATGGGTCAACTTGGGGACCCCATGGAGCCACTTGTGTAAGAAAATGACACTAATAACCTTTTTTTAAAGTAAAAAATAAAATTATCACAAACATGTGTAGTTTTACTAAAACAATTACTAAATGGGGTTATATAAGTTAAAATTTAAACTATAAATATTAATTGGAAATCTAAAAATATTTCCTACATCATGATATTTTTTTTATAATTTTTATACATTAAATAAATTAAATTTTTTATGACACCATGATGATGCATCAATTACCTCATTAATTAACGATTTAAATAAAATGGAATGATAATGTAAAATCTAAGGCTTACACTTATCTAAAACCTATTGTATGGGAATATTTCGAACCCTTATCACCTTATCCTAGAAATATAGCATTGTGGGACCTTTAGAATCCGAAAATCATTTCATAATAAAGTAACATTTCAATCTTTCCAAGAGTACCCCTCCTCTCCTCTTATAAAAGGCCCCCACCACTACCACCTTATTCACACCTTCCAAGCCATTTGGCTCAGCCAAACTCTGCCCAAATACACTTTCAACTTCCCTATCTTACTCCTAGAAGCCTCACTTTGGGCAGAAGTCTTCCCAAGGAAGCCTTTGGCTCAAATCAAATAGAGTTACCCGATTTTAAGGTAATGTCTTCTCTTATGTTGTTTTGTTTTATTTTGCTTCTCCAACCCCCTAAAATATTTTTATTATTTTCATTTGTAACAACACCAGTATCTTCAATATACTAGGATGTTTTTATGAGATGTATTTTATTTACATTTACACACACCTTGGTCAAATGGTTAAATAACATACTGTTTCTGTGGGTGGTGAATTACTACCTCACGAAACGATGATTGTTCAATCTTCTTTTAACACCTATCATGGTGCCCATTATGATGAAACTATTTTTTATATATGATATATATTATGTTTATGTTATCCTTATGATTCTGTATTTTTCATTTATTTCATACCTTTATGATTTCCATTATGGGTAAACGCGATAATTTCATTTTAGGAAGTGCGGACTACCGCCCCCTCAAAGTTATTTGAATCGTTAATGCCATATGTGGGATGTATAAAGGATGGAGTAAATGGTATTATACATTATATTATACTGGAATTATAGTATAAATTTATATAATTATAATTTCATTACATTAAATATGAAATAGACATGAAAGTAGCGTTCATGCGTAAGTACGGCTTACCGTCTCCATGAACGGTGCATTTCATTTCTTACCTCTAAATGTTATGTAATATTATAAAGGCAAGTATATACTGGATATATATGATATCTACATCATGAATATAATTCTGGATGTAATGGATATTTTACCACATGAAAAAATTGTAATTATAAGAAGTTTATTTTTAACTCAAGTACCAAAGATCGACAAAACGACCGTTATTAACTTAAATAACTACATAATGTTCATAACAAGTAATAAGTGATATAATAGGAATAATGAACTTGAAAATGGTTCTTAAGCATGTATAAATTAACTCTAGTTTATTATCCCGGAGGTTAAAGAACGATCGAGTCAAGTCGGACACGTGGTAAGGGAATTTCTTAACCCAATTTCCATTCTTTGGGTTAATCTCCTACTTTCAAATTATGTCATGATATTATTATGTCCTATATTGTATTTGTACTTTCTTTATGTGTACTTATAGTAAATACACATAATAGATCTATTTTATTTTAAAAATGATCTTTCTAAAGACTTCATCCCAATCTCCTTTCATTGAGGCATATTTGGTTTTATACACAAATTTCATTTATACGGTGTATAAACCCCTTTGAATTTTACTTTTATTCAAAAGGAATCTTTTTATACGAAGCGTTTTTACTAAACGATAAAAGGAATTTTTTTCTTATGTATGCGGCGACAACGACTTCTCCGCCGCCATGACTATTATTTGAGTTTCAGCTTCCTCTATAAGCCATAACTTTTTTTTAAAGAAAAATAAATACCATATTTTAATTTTCTTTTATTTTGGTATTGAAAATGGTTTTGATAAAGTTTTTATTATATCAATGTGTTGTATTGATATCTTGTGATTAAAGTGTGGAAATCTTATGTTTCCTTTATGCACGTTTTATGTGATACAATTATGTTATGGTTTATGATATGTTTAAACCTGTTCATATGAGGAATGCATTGGACTTAATGAGTGACAGGTGGAGCCCACTATAGCTCCTCGATGCATCGGTAGGTCTCATGAGACAAACTAGTGTCTTGGCATGAGGCCTTGAAAAAAATCTTATTTTTAGTCTTGGAACGAGACCTTGGCTACGTGGTTATGATATTCTGGCATTATGCATTCCATCATTATGAAAGTGGTTATTGATATTGCATGTGATTATTCGACTAGTAGAATATCCATGTGAGTAAGTAAATGGCATTATTTAATTTTATTTTTGCCATATTAGGCTGAATTTCAAGTTTAAAAAGTATTTTGTTTTAGTTATAAATTCCCTTAAATGTTAATGTTTATTTATGAAAGCTTCCGCTATATTGTTATCCTTACTGAGAATCTGAGCTCACCCCTTCCAATGTTTTAATTTTTCCAGGATGTGAAGAAGTATATTAAGAATGACCTACAGGGATAGTATGAGGGGATATTAAGACAAGATTGTGTTGTAGTTTTTTTTACTTTATGATGTAATGTAAGACTTATGAATGTATTTAGTGTTTCCAAGGCTACTAAACTAATCGGTCTTTCGAGACTTGATCTTTTGTGATCATACCAATGTTACGCAGTAATGCACCGACTCTGGGTAACTGGGGTCGGGGCATTACAGTTTCATTTTGTAAAATCAACCTTGTATCTCTCTTAATGTTGGGTTATACTCTTTTTCAAGGAATGAACATCCCCAGGATAGACACATACCTTTTGGTCCAAGATCTATGGCCTGAACCTAGTAGAAATCTTTATCTAGGCATCATTAATTTATAATGTGTATACCCAATCCCAAAAATATCATGTGTGGTATAATACCTCTACATACCACTTTTCACAGTGGTTTACTTTTCTTTCATACCACACAAACTTCTTTGAGATGCACCACCATGGTCCAAACTATAAAAAGTTAAACTAGAGTCCAGTACCTTGGTCCAAAATCCATGACCTTAAACTAGAAGCATCACCTTTTTTTGATGAAATTTAACTTAAACTATGTGAAAAACTGTAATAAAAGTAACATGAGTTTAAACTACATCACCCAATGTACTAGTTACATGATGTAAAACCATAATACATCATCTCGGTTGTGCAATGTTAAACCACATGACAACATATTTATCAAAAGATGTTAAAATTTATTACAACTATGGTCATAGTTGCATAACCTTAAATTGAGTAACTATAATACTTTCATACATTTTTTAAACTAGATAACTGGTTTCTTATACATTCATAAGAGTATAGACATTACCAATTTCAAAATAGATCTCCTATCGTTCAATACCCTAGTACTAATTTTTTCTTGATTCACAATTCAGTGGGATATGTAATGACACCTGGACCCCCTATCCTTATACCAATCAAAAATTAATCTATTTTTTGAGACTATATTTCATAAAAATATTCCCTTGGACCTAAATTATTTATAGGTTTTTCAATATTATATAGAAAATCCATATTAACCTCGCTAATGTACAAAGACTCATGTCCTTAAACTATGTGCAACTCAGCCCCGATATTTTTTTTGTGCAATACCTCCATGGAACATTATTTACATTGGGTTTAAAACCATTCAATGCCACAAAATCCCTTCTATAGGCCCCTATATTAGTCCATGTTCCATGACTCTAAACTTGGGGAAACCCAATTTTTCCTAACAGTTACAACATTATATTGTGTGCATATGGACCCCTATGACCCTCAATCCACATCTAGTTTATGTTACCTATGGTGTTTAAGTATAAAAATGACCCCTTTTCATCACATCCTCACTTGAGAGGACTATCAATTTTTGTGGTAGACTCCTACCACATCAAATTCTACAATTAAATACATCTTGATTCTCATTTTTAATGAAATATATAGAAATAGATCGATATTCTATCCCGATCACTACCGTAAATTCTCTCATCACTTAGACCTTACTTTGGCACCCCTCATCTAACTTTGAATCCTAGTGTCTTTAAACATTCCAAGGTGGTGTGAATCTTATATAGAGGTGGACTAAGTATTATGATGTGAAACTATATTAAATCTTATGCGGCATTAGACCTCTATGGACCTCCCTTCACTTTTGGTTTATAATATATTCTTCACCGCAAAAACTTCTCCAAATGGCCAATGTATTATGATAGTAAACTATTTTCAAGATTTTTTGGATAATTTTTTTGTGGTGAAAGGCCCTCTTATCACTCATTTCATTCCAGGTTCATGCTCTCTCACATACCATATGAACCTTTCCAAACTGCACCCTTTGTTGTTTCCAAGCTCTATAAACTTAAACTAGTATACTTGGTCTAAACATCACACCCTTACACTATGTATAATCATCCACATAAGAGACTATAAATGTATTCCCACCTAGTTTGACTTGGATGAACTCAATATCTAAAAGGAAATTGACATATATTTCTATCAGGTTGAAAAACTATAAGGGAAATATAAGAAACATTCATGCCTTCACCCAAAAAGTTTCCCCTATGGTTTAGAAAAAAGTATGGTCTTGAATGGAAATATATAAAAAATATGGGTGACTCTCCATTAGGCCTTAAAAAAATATCTATTATCACTAAAACCATTAGTAAAATAAATTTTAATATATAGTATTACATTCATTTTCCACCCCATTCACAAGGCTCTCCATGAGGTACTGACCTTTTTGTTCCCTCTACTGTACAAACCACATCAACAAATTAATATGTTATTCACATCAATTCACATGTATTGGTCCCAAGATGCTAAGTAATGATAGAAATTTCCTATTCACATGATTTAAATAGTGATACACATAATCCTCAATCTATTATGTTAAAAATCATGTCTACATTTTCCTCACAAGATGATAAACTGGAAGCCTCACATCCTCAATGAACAATGAAAAAATTTATAATGATCTATCCTCATTTGAGATAAACTTTCCCCTCCTTTGATGGTAGTGACATATAAATCCACTTATATTACATGAATGTCTCTTAGAAAAATAGATGATGGTCCCATTGGAAAATAGGTTAGGCTTTCTCTCTGGATGATAATCCCTCTCAATGTTATGGTATCTACTATGTCATAATTCACAGTGCATTAAAATCTATTCAAACATTTCCTTAGTTGGGATGCATGCTTCTAGTCCTCCTTTATTTTTACCCCCATCATATTCCACATCCGAACTATCTCACCTAATTGTGAATGTTTCCATCCAAACCAGCTCACCACCCATCCTATGCACATTTCTCAAAGGAATTCTCAAACAAATTAAGAATTCCCATGTTTCAAACATGGTCAACTGTTGACCATCATTTGTATATCCCCACTCATGGTAGTGAAACTGTGGACTTGTGTTTCAAATATGGTTATAATTAATCTTCATTTATCACTTAATCTCTCATTGTGATCAAATTCTTGGATATATAAATTAACATCGTCCATCTTCCCCTTTGTTTGTGTAGAATATAGTGCCCCAATTTTTACCCTTCTTATGGGCTCACACATGTTGGGAATTTCATCCATCTGTATATATTCTATCCCTCCATCCAATGTATTCCTGGTTAGGACACTGTCAGTTTTATATGTAACATTTCAAACAAAATCATTAACTCACTATCTGTAACTTTGTTATAAGTGAGTGATCTTTAACTTATTAGTTGTCTCTCACAAATAACATGACTCATATAGTCTTAGATGTTTATAGTTAGTTTCCTTGTTAATGTGATTGATATACAACAAAAAACTCTATATATAGGTAAAAAAATAAATTTTATTATCTTTATTGATAAGGGTCATCCATTTACTGGAGTTTATCCTTTACTACGTGGAACAAACTAATTAAAAAGAAACCCCCATATTGGTTTTCTTGAGAAAGAGACCACCCCATACCATGCATCTATTTCCTAATATTCTCAAGGTTATTTTACCTCATTGTGGTCTTTATTACATCCTCCTCATCTATCAAGAAAAATTCATTAATCTGGATCTTCACCCATTACTACTTGTCTCTGCACTACACCCCCAAGGATTCATATCCTCATGATTCAGCCACAACCTATTCTAGTTATTGCATTAGCTATCTCATTATCTGTCTTTTTGGTATTGAAAATATACTTATGATGAAGTTATTCCCCCACAACCAAGTGATATCTTGTCCATCCACCTATAGTACTTTGGTTCCTTCTTTGGTATGCTCATACCAAACCCATCCTTGACCCATCCGCCTTCCCTAGATGTTCCTTCTGCCAATCTCACCCCTGGGAGGTCCCCATAAGAGGAAATTTCTAGCAATATATTCACCCATTCGGTCAGTGACCACACCACACCATATCATATGAACAGATCCTCTACATTCTTTAGGTATTTTGTATCATATAATAGAAGAGTTGAGATCCTAGTCTTGAAAAGGATCCTCCTCAGAAGGAAAATACCCTCACTCTAGAGGAGTACCCGTGCATCCTAGAGAGAGTTTATATATCGAAATATCTACTAATTGCTATGGGTTTTGGGGTAGAATGAATCTTTTGTCCCCTCCACCCTATATAGGAACTTAAACAATGTAATGATTAATGATTTTAGGGACACCTATGATGGCTATCCTCCCTACTAAGGCTACTTTATTTCGAGAAATGGGACCACCAATGATATTCCCTTAGGAGATGTACCATGTGTGGGGCCAGGAACCACATGAGGTGTAGTACTACACCACCGATGGGTCCCAATCTTCCTCCTCAGTGTACTATCTCAACTGTAACATTCCCCTGAATGTGTGGTAGTGACCACTTCTTAGACTCCACCAAGGTGAATGGAATCCTCAACAGGTCCCCAGGGTATGCACTGTCTCATATTCTCACATAATTATGGGAGATCTCATGGGAGGAATCACTTAGTAAAAGCCCTATCTTGCCTCTACTTCCCTCCCAAGAAAAAATGTTCCACAACTTCCACAAGATCATCAGGTGGCATATCAAGCACACCCTATAACACACCTTTGACATAAACATCTGGAGACACAATAATTTGTTAGATAATCTTTATGGGATTTATGGTTTACTTACCATGTTACTATCCATCTACACCACCAATAACCCACCACAGAATGGCTGTACATATGATTAATAATCTTTTATCCCTATGTTGTTATTCGTGATAGTCTCCATTATTATGGGAAATGAATGAAACAAGGAATTATCCAAATACCCTACCCACATGGGGGATCTATCCCACTCAATTTATAATGGGAAACATCCTGTGATGTTTAGAATGTATGGTCATAAGTTCATACTAGGAGGGAAGATCATGTTCAGATAATCATACCCCCATGTGTGCAACGATCCATCCATATAAAACATGAAATGGCCCACACACAAAAAATGAGGTACTTTTCTTGTTGATGTTTCATGGTACCTTATAATGCTTCCCCAAAATAGGACTTACATATTGATGTGCTACCCCAACACTAGAAATGGTTTTGTGATGAATGCGCTTAGGGTGTGTCACGAAACGAGATTATCTATCCATAGTGGAATGAAACAAAAAACCATACCAATATTATATTGGGAGAAATAAAATTAACATTTTAACCCAATAAGTGGAACTATATTGACTCTACGATCAACCAATAACATTGCTCCTTCCCACACCGTGATTCCCTCGAGCACTGATGGGGGCTCCATGGTAGTCTCTCTATGGGTTTGTTCAAGAAATAGTCAAACAATTGATTGAACTAGATTTCCTTCATCCTTAGATTTTTCTGACTCCCTCCACACATCACTTCTCCCTATCTACATAGATATTTTCATTAGGGAGTAATATTTCATACACCTCCCCTAAATCTGGACCCCAAAAACTAGACAATTCCCCACAAGTTGATGCCAACCATCCTGTAGTGCAGGTGAAACATATTGGTCCCAATTTACCATATTATTGTTAACTTAGAAATGATATCCGGTAGGCAATAAATGTAGAACTATAAGGTCAACATATTTTTATATAGCTTTATCCTTTTAAATCCCCCTCAAACTCATCACATTTCTAGAATACCCATTATTCTGAGGCCCACTTATCTAAAAAGTTTCCACCTTGACATATGTCCCACTCCTTAGTCCAACACTAGATGCAGTCTTCTAAGAATACCTTAAATATACCTTCATATTATGGGGGGTGGATGGGATCACTATTGATCATATTTATGGGGTTTTATAGAGAATGAGTAGTGATTGAAGAATGGTCCTTGAAGTAGTGACTAGCTAGGTCTTTATTACACCAATAGAGCCCTGGAGATCTACTGAACTATTAAGAAGGGGCATCCCGATTGGAATTGGAGTTATAAAAATCATACCTCTACCCAAATCTATATATTGAGAGCCTTTATTAGAGAGGGAAATCCTTTTTCTCCTCTATTATTATTTTTAAGAGAAGGTTATAGTCTAAAATGGTTTATAATCTCTCTCTGATCGTGATATTCCTAGACCTCTATGTACTCCATGCAGCTACAGCTTATACCCCCTCAAGTACCATGTCAAATAATTTTAAAATTATCTATGTCTGGTTTATGATAGAATGGTCATGAAGATCTATCATTTATGAAACAAGATCATTAAAAAACCATTTCAAAGGTTACACAGAAAATTCATTCAAGGAAGAATAAAGAGTCATGAGAATTGAGGATTTTTGTCACATAATTCATATGAAATACATGATTTTTAAAAAAAGAGAGGATTTGTAATCTTCCACAATAATCCATTGGTCACCCCAAGGTACCTCCCCTATTTATAGGAGAAGGGTGTGTTTTGTTTAAAAAACTAGGCTTCCCTTAATACAAAATTTTAGTGTTTTGGAATTCAAATTCAATCCTCTTCTCCCACATTTACTCCCACTCTAATGGGGGATTTTATGACACTGAATACGAAATGTTATAGGAAACTTAGAAGAGTGTGCAGATCATTCAAGGTAGATTTTGGTAAAAACATGTTAAAAATAAGTTTATGGATTCATGAAACATGTATCCCTTAAGAAAAAGAAGGGCTTCATAAAGGATGTTAGAGTTCAGGAAAATTTAATCATACATGAATATTTTATTACTTCATAGAATGTGTTTCCTAACCTCCACCTTGCCTATAAATACCCATTTATTACTCATTTAAAGGGACCAAGACCTTTGGACTTCTATATAAGTATCTAAATTCAAAAAAAAAACATCCTTTGAAAGCCAAAGGTGAAATGGATTCCAAAAGGTATCCATTATTCAAGAAATACTTAACTTGGGTTCCTTAGAACCAACTACCATAGTAGAGATAATCTTTTCAATGGATTATTTCATCAATGATAGGAGAGAATTCATAATTTTTTAGGCTAGTGTTGTGACTTGATTTTATTTATTATCAATAGATAAATATACGGAAAATGTCACCCGAGGTGAGTAAAGTGAGTAAACAATTTCCTTGTTGAGAAGTTTTTGAAAACAAAGATGATGGAAGGTTTTTAAAAAGTTTTCAATCAGATCCCCATTAGACTCAATTTATTATCATGAGATATATGATTAGTCCATCATAATGGGATAGTGATATAATGTGGAAATTCAGAGAAATAAACTTCTAGAAACATATGATGATGCTTTTCTGATCTCTCAATGTTTCGAAAATCATACAGAAATCATGATACAAGTAGTTGTGAGTTGAAGGAAACATAAGTTTGAGTTTGTAGAGATTACAAATATAACATGTTTTAGATTTTTCTCATTGGAACATGGTATTCTTCATATTTAGGAGTTTTCAGAAATAGGGAAACATGAATATATTGAGTTAAAAGGATTTAAAGAGTCTTGATTGGGCCAATCCATCAGTGTGAGATAACAGTCAATCCATTAGACGATATTATAAATAGGATGAGATCTAAATAACAATCCATTGGTATGACATGAATGCCGATCTATTAGACAATAAGCATACATCATTACCTCAGATGAGAATTTACACTGATCCATACTTATAGTTTCCCACACTGGTACATTGGATGGGTATTAACACTGATTCATTTTACAAGAGAAAAGACATAGGGTGAGTTCATCTTTGTAATCAAAATCATTAGATAAATCTATAAAAATGTCTGAAGAGTGATATCATAATGAGTATGTGATTGAATATATGAGAATTATTGAGTTTATACTGAAGTGGTTGCAGGTGACTATTGTCTATATAAGTTTCAACAGTGCAATCATCCATTTTAAATTGACCCAGAGCATTGGAAGAGCTTTTCATAAGAAAGTCCATCAGATGAATTTTCTATAAGAAATCCTATTAGACAGACTCTAAGGTATAAATAATAATTGGAGTCACTAAACAAATAAATATTAGACCCACTTAATCATACAATATAATATTTTTTAAATACAAAGATGTGTGCAGTTTTGAAAAGATTTAAGAAGATTAGAAAAGGCTCCAAAAGTGTTGAGATCGGTGGAAATAGTTAAAGATAAAGATTAAATGAACATGAAAGCTGGATATATAAAATTATTTTGTGGGGGAAGATGAATTGGTTTTACTTCATTTTTCATTTTGGGATTCCTGTTATTAGAGATCACAATAAATACGTACTTTGTAACTATTAATGTGCATAGAGAGTTGAAGTTATGACATTTTGGTTTGAGATCTCAACTAGAGTTTGGTTTCAGGTTTAAGATGATGTCCATCAAAGCGATCCCATTAGATAGAGTTCCAACAAAGCAATTTTCTTCAGATCAACATCCATTAGAGTAAATTCTCATTAGATATTGTTCCACTAAAGGGACATCCATCAAATAGAATCCCATCTAACTGAGTCCATCAGATGGTTTTATATCAGATATAGAAAATTTGAGAAGATGATTGAGTTCCTACCAAGTCGATATAAGAAGAGTACAAGTTAAACCGAATGGGGGATAATCTAATGGAAACCATTGGACAGAGGTTACTAGACTGAGGCATATCAGATTTAATTTTTATAACCATGTATTTCTTAGTAGAATTTCTAGAAATATTGAGTTTAAGTGTATTCATATTTGTTAAAGATCCGAAGGATGATTTAGTAAATACAATTCCTTAAGAGAATTGTTGATGTTCTTGAAGATTATACATAGGTGAAGATGATCTATCTCTATTTTGGAGGAAGTGAAGAACATTCTAAAGTGGATCATAAAAATGTGAAAAGTGAAGGTTTTATCTGTGGTTTCTTAACAGATATTGAAAAATGGTTGTTTTATGGTGTGTATAAAAAGATTTTGGAATGTCAATATGAAAAATATAGTTGGGGGGTATAAAAAACTATGGAAAAAAGTTAAATATTAGTTTGTTAAACTACTTACTTATTATGCCTTTGTGTTTTGAAAAGAAGTTATTAATGTAATCCATGTTGGTGGGAATATCCAACATGACAACGAGTAGTTCTTTGTACAAAAAATTGTAAATATCATTTTATGAACCTTAATTATATATTTTTTTGTATATGATAGGTGAGGTTGAGAGTTATATTTGAGTGGATCATAACTTAAACCAGTTAAAAAGGTTAATAAAAGGTGTCTAAGGTCGTTAATAAACATTCTTATAAAAAGGAAAAGGTATCATAGATTCACCCCCTTCGCTCAATGGTCTCGATCCTATTTAAGAACATCAACTAGTATTAGAGTGATGTTACCTCTGAATGATCCATCTATGAGAATAGAGAATTTCAATTCAATGAACAATAGGTGTGTTTATGTTTTTATGGAAAAAAATATCACAGTTTGATAAATATGATATTACATTATCTTCGATCACTTAGTATTGAAGTTAGATATGCACTAATAGTGGGATTAAATCCAATCAAATATGTTTTTATGATAGGTGCTAATAAGTAACGTTTAAAAGATAATATAAAATCTCAAAATTATTTTTTTGATTTCTATTACATATAATGTTTATATAATGATTATGAGATTTAAAATAGCTAGTAAAATGTGAGATAAGTTGAGCAGTATTCGTGAATTAAATTAAAATGTTACAGAATCCATGTTACAAATATGGATAAATAAATTTAATGAATTAAAAATGTTTGATAAAGAATATATTTAATATTACATTATAAGATTTAATGAGATTCTGAGAAAATCAGAGGTTTTATAGAGAATATAGAAGATTCTATAATAGTTATAATACTGATGAGAATTTTTCTATATAGATTTGATACCAAAGTTTTATATTTATAATATTGTGAAAATTTATTGTTGGATGAAATTCAGAATACTCTTATAGAATATGAAATCGTAAAATCTTATTTTTTTCAAGATAAATGATGAGAGACAAAATTTAATTCAATTCATTGTTAAAATTGAAAAAGAAGATCTAGACGTTAATGAAGAATAAAGTGATTTGGAGGTAGAGAAAGAAGATAATGATTTTAAAAAAATTATTTCCATTCTTTATAGAAAATACAATTAGGGTAGTGGAAAGGGAAAAGGTAAAAACTCTCTCAAATGAGGGAATTGTGAAGGTAAATGACATTTTAAAAAAAATTGTTCTAGGAAGAAAATTAAAGAGTATGAGTTTGGAGATGAGGATAATAAGTCACAGTAACAAAATGACGAATAAAAATTTAGAATGACATCCTTATAAAAAGAATAAGAAAATTTATCTAAGTAGAGTAACTAAAGATTACTCTTCATTAATTGATGAATATGATAACTAAAGAAACTTCCTTGATAACGTTTTAAATTGAAGTATTTAATAAAGTAATTATTATAATGGAGAAGAAATTATAGAATATAACTGGATTCTTAAAACAATTTTTTAAAGTTAAATTGACTAGAATACTCAACTCAAGAAAGAGTAATGAAAGATGATGAAAGTATAAATTTTAAAAATGGTGATAAGATTGAGAATGAGGAAATTAACCACAATTTTATTAGATCGCATAAGATGAATTTTGGTGATCTGAAAAGAAAAATGAAATGTTTTTAAGAAAACTGAACTAGGGATAAGAAGTTCAACCCTACTAAAGCTATAGATATTGAAGAAAGTGAATAAAACAAGTTAATGATAGATGATTTTCAAATGATAGTTTATATTTTAAAAGATATGTTAATGGATAATGAATTAGATCTATCTGAATCACAATACATTTTTCTTACAACACAAATTGAATTAAGAATGATGAGAGAATATTTCACAAAAATAGTTCAGGTAAAGGGTGAGACTTCTAAATATGGTAGAAAGAAAAGTTCAGAAAAGAAATTTTTTTCTTATGCTAAACAATAAAAATGTTCATCTTCTTCTAGTAACACTAAAGGTTAAAAAATAAAGAATTATTTGAAATAATAATCCACTAATAAAGAGAGGAATTATTCCGGAACACATCCCCATGAGAAATGTGGTCAATGATTTATGTGGAAAAAATAATAACAATGTTATGAGAAAGATTAAAATCAGTTAGAAAGATCAATATTCAGAGGTTACTATTGATGTTGTGTAATTTTCATACATAGTGATATTTTATGTTTCCACATTATTTCTCTACCAAGAAACATGTATGAATCATGGGGGATCTATGATGAGTAAATAAGGCCAAACATTTTCTAATAAATTGTTGTAAACAAAAAAGGAAACTCCAAAGGTGAAAAATGTTGAATAATAATAAAATAAAAATGATAAGATGAATAATTTTATAAAAACCGATCTTCTTGTTTCAGAAAATAAAGTTTTATTAGATATTTTTCTATAACAAGTTACCATAGTTTGAATGATAGAAAAATAAAAAAATTCATCTAAAGAAAATTGGAAGGAATTTTTTCTTTTTCTGAATATGAGAAAAATGTTGATAAAAAGGAATCAGTAGATATTGAATTAAATATTATGAATAGGTTTAAGATATTTGAAAAATAAGTAATTCCACTAAGTGTTGTATGAATATCATGTAGTCCTAATAAGAAAAAAATGAAGAATATGTAACAAAATCATTGAATTTTTTTAATAAATATTAAGAGAAGTAGAAAACCTCATCAACATATTCTACTGATGAAAAGAAACTTGTTACAAAATTTTATAAGGGTTAACGTAAGGAAGAAAAGAAATCCAATAAAAAATCCAAGAAGAAGAAGAAAAAATAATGTTTGATAGAATACTCTCAGTCTGAATGCTTCTTCTGTAAAACTACTAAGGTTCCTCCTTATTTAAAACATATTTGTATATTTTTAATAACTTATTGGGAATTGAAGGAGTTGATGTAAAGAATATAAGATACAAGGAACTTACACTTATTTTAAGAAAAATAAATGAGGTTACTATATATATGTTTTTTCCAAATGTTGTGTTTATAAACCTGAACATTCTGATATGTTTCATGAGATGGGTGTTGGTTTTTTTAGCTTAATGAAAATTTTCTATATTTCCCCAGATATGAGAATGATGAAAGGAATATAATAAAAGTATTACATGAATATTTCTGTTATAGACAACATTGATCATCTTATCTATACTCTCTTGTTTTATATATCGGGTTTGACCTCATATAATTAGAGTTTTTTAGTTAAAGGATCATTTTTAAGAAAATCATTTGATACTATTGTTCTTTAGAAGAAAATTTTCAAAAATGTTGAGTGATACCAATGAATTCGATTATTAATACAGGGTAGGATACATGATAGTAGAGAAGACATGGAGGGGGAGAAGAAAAGTAGGGGAGAAAGAGTATGTTTTAAGTGAGTATTTCTTTTAAAATGGGTATGGACAACAAACACAAAGGGGGAGATTATTATGGACAATTTGTGATTTTTTATTGTCAATAGATAAATATGTGGACTATGTTTCTTGAGGTAAGTAAAGTGAGTAAATAACATTATTACCGATAAGTTTCTTGAAATATTGATGAAGGAGGGGTTTTTGAATTTTTTTCAATCAGAAACCCATCAGAATTAGTTTATTGGAAGGAGATATTGGATCCATCCCATTAGATTATGATTAGGATTGAAATTAAGAAGTCATAGAAAGAAAATTCCATAAAACTTTGATGATTTTTTGCTAATATCTCAAAGATTCAAAAATCATGAAAAAGTCATGATACAATTAGTATTGAGTTGAAGGAAAAATATGTGTGAATTTCTAGATTTTTCAACTTTATTTTTTTCTAGAAACTGCTCAATAGAATAGGTTTGAACATATTTAAATGATTTCATAAATCTAAAAACCTGAATATACTGAGTTTAAAGGATCAAAAAAATTATAATCTAGATGATCCATCTATGTGGGGTATATACTCATCCATAGGAAGATCCAATTAATGGTATGAGATCCAAATATTGATCCACAAGTATGACAAAGATTCTAATCTATTAGACAAGAAGTAGGAATTGGCACATTGTACTAGAAATGACAATGATCTATAAATATAGTTTTTGACACTGGTATATTGGATGATTATGAATACCAGTTTATTATACCAGAGAAAAGACAGAGGGATAGTTCATCTTTTTAATCAGAATCATTTGATCAGTTTGAGAAAATGTATGAAGAGTGATACCTTAATAAAAAAGTGTATGAAAATATTAGAATGGTTGAGTTTATATTGATTTGGTTCTAGGTAATTAAAGTCTAAAGAAGTAGAAACAATTTATTAAACTATTTTTAATTATCTTAAAATATCAAACAATAATTTTATATGAAATTAAATCATATTCAGTTTATATAAGAAATCCTCTCGGACTAAATCTAAATAAAAAAGTATAATTAGAATCACCAAACAATGGAAGACCATACTCACTTAATTGGACTAGATAATAGTTTTTAAATAGGTATATTTATCATGTTTTGAGATGATTTTATAAGAATCTAGAATGTTTTGGAAGTGTTGAGATGGGTAAAAATAGTCAAAGATGATGCTTAATTGAACATGAAATTTGTATATTTGAAAATTTGGTTGATCTTGGAGAAGAATTTTTTTCCCTCCTTTTCCATTATGGGAAACCTAAAAATATATATCACAATACATTCATACTTTTTAAATATTATTGTGCATATAGAGATAACACTTGGACATGTTTTTCCATGATCTCAACTAGAGTTTTCTTTCAGGTTGAAGAGGAGGTCCAGTTGAGCGAGCCTAGCAGAGTATGTTACAATAGAGAAGGTTCCATCAGAGCAAGATCCATCAATAAAAAGTATAATTTGATGGAGTTTAACCAATGTGAGATCCATTTATTTGAATCCCATTAGATAGATTCCATGTGATGGAGTTTTATCAGATGAAGAAATTGTGAGATGTTGATCTAGTTCCTACACAGTTGAAACAGGAAGAGAAGAATCAAAATTGAATGTGGGTGGATTAGACAAAGAATATATGATAGAGGTTTCTAGACTTAGAAAGACCCAAAATAATTTTCCTATGTAAGTTTTTAGGATAGAATTTATGTAATGATTGAGTTTTATCATATTCATATTTGATAAATATTTGGAAGATGTTTCAATATAAACAAGTTCTTAAGACAATTTTTATGTTAAAGAATATTATGAAAAGGTTCAGTTGATATAGCTTACTTGTAGAGTAAGTGAATAACTTTATAAAGTGGATCAAAAAATAAGTGAAAAGTGAATCTTGTAATTGTGTGTTCTTATTAGTTACTGAAAATTCTTTTTTATGGGGTGTATAACCAGTGGTGGGAAAGTGAATACGAAAATGATTCTTGGTATTATAACTAATAATTGAAACAAAAGTGACTACTGGGTTGTTAAACCACCTTTTCTCATTCCTTTATATTATGGGAGGAAGTTAGTAAAATAATCCATGTTGGTGGGACTATCCATCATAGGAAGGAGTATGGATTTGTCTAAAACCTTTTAAATGGGATTTCAGGCCCCTGGGACTTTGGGCTTTGTAATGGGACTCCTTTACCCATTCAAAAAGAGGTATTTTAATTCCTTTAATAATAGAAATGAGTATTTGGCCCCAACCTTAAAAAATATTTTTTTTTGCATATGAAAGGTGATATTGAGAGTTTAATTTTAGTGGATCGTAACTACAAAATGGTTTAGAGGTTACAAATGTTTCCTATGGTAGCTAAGAAAAATTATTATAATAAAATGACACCACTTAATTGACCACCCCTCTCAGTGGTATTGATCCTATTTGTGAAAATCATCATTCCCTATAGTTTTCTACAAGACTACCATCTTTCACAGAACACACCCCGTAAGATCTAGGGTACCACCCATAGAAAGTAAACCATGTTGTACAAAGACCTAAACCTTACAATAGAAACCTTCAAAACCCCCCTTAACTAAACACACCTTCAAGGCCTTATCATGATGTCTCCTATATCCATATATAAAACTGGGAATGTTGAGTTCATATGGGCCTTGTTTCTATCAAATTTAGGTTTAATCATTCCCCATTTATCTATATTTCCACTATCATCAAACCTCATTTCCATGTCATTTTCTACAAGCATGTATTAGAAGATATCATCATATATTACTCTTAAGAATATGTACCCTAACATTAGGACACCAACATTTCACCCAAACCTGGTAGTATCTATGCCTTTTTCTATCCAAAATCAGATGCACAATGGAAACACAAGCCCAATTGGTTGAATAATGAAAGGAAACTAGTTCCCATTACCTTAAACAAGGGAGAACACTATATCCTCCTCTCCTTAAGCCCAAAATTAGAACGGGAAGCCACTGGTGTAATCCCCATCAATGTTCTATCTATAATAATTTATACTATATAACCTAGGTCAAGGCCATACAATATTAAACTAAAAATTATTTCATCAGTGTATGAAGTTAAATTATGACCTTACCCAGTGTAACAAACATTTTATTCCTTATGTTATTAGCCAAATATAATCCCCCATATTTCTATATGCTTCTATACATAATCATCCCATTATCCCACATTGTCATTGCATTCATAGAATAAGTGTCCTTACTGCACAATGTTAAACTACATGGACAGATCCTGCTTCCTGACCATAAACTGTGCACTCAAACTTTGTGGGTTTTGATCCCCACCACCAAATAGTGCATGTAGTATTCCACCCTATGGTTTAATATAGAAATCAATTTTTTTAAATCTTCCCCCATGGAGGAGACAACTAAAAAGTGTGATCATCCTTCCCCCATAAGGAGGCATACATTGTTTATCACCATCCATAAATCAGATCCACACTAGTTCTCATCATCTCCCTGTAATGATAACCCATATCTAGCTCAGTACGTACCAAACCTACATGGTAAATGTCCCCACAAGACCTTAAACTGGTGACTGTGTCCCCAAATTTCCTTAAACCTATGGAACTTTCCTTACACGTCCATAAATTGTTGAACCCAATGGATGAATAAATATATCCACCTTATGTGACAAACATGAGATGCCCTTGGCTATGAGTCTTGGTTTTCTTATAAATATGGTTTACATTTCTCTGTAATGAACATATGATTCCATGCACTCTACACCTATGATGCCTCACAAGTGAGATTTCCTACACTCTAAACGAGGAAGACTATTATAGATTCCCAATATTTACAACAACCAAATCTATATCGACATGATCAATGTCACCATAAATTCTAACCACAGGCAGCTTCCCTGTCATGATTGAAAGAATCATAATTAACTGGTGTCTACTAGAATATGGTTTCAGAAATGTGATTCATGAAAATTCTTCAAATCTATGATGGAGACCTCGACTAGGTGACTAACTCCAACGGGGAAAACATGAGAAGGGAAAATGAAATCCCATCATTTTTTTCTAATAAAAGGATTTTAAATATTCTTCTTTAATGGTATATTCCACCATTATTTTGAAATTGGGAATTTGGGGAAACCATACTAGGGGGGATGCAAGCATTCCAAGGACACAAACCAATCCAAGAGCTGAATTGCACACTCAATGTGTGCCCTAATGGGAGTTCTAGAAAATAATATCCTATAATAAATTAAAGGATATGTAGTTCATCGATGGTGAAGAAGAATACCATTAATTCAACTATCTTTTGGATGAGGTGAGGTATCTTCAATCAGTGATGAGAATAATAATGTCACAAACCAGCCTGGGTCGACCCCGAACCGGTCACCTGATCTGATTCATGACATGGAATGAAGGGAGTTCCTAATCTCCATGGGATGGAAACTAGTGTCAGGCATCCAAATAAATCAGTTGGGAACAATTTATCCAGGAAAAGATATATAAATAAAATAAAATAAATGGAAAAAACAGACAATAGAAATAAAAATAACTTAATAGAGAAACATACCTCAAGTGACCTTATGGGTCAGTACGGGACACAAAAAACACACTCTCTCTAAGATCAACCCAAACTATAGGAACATTTAAATAGAAAATAAAGTAGGCATGAGTGCTGAGATTCTCAGTAGGAATGATAAGGAAAAACAATTCCCTATTCCCTTACCTTTAATAAGAAATCCAAATCATGCTAGTTTGGAAATAAAACCACATAAAAATAATATTTAATATTCTTAAAAATCTAAGCAATCTATTTATAATAAAAAACTTTCTCTTTTTATAACATTTTTAAAATATTTTAAAAGCATTCATAGTCATTTTAAAGTGAAAGACAAGTAGTTTAAACTAAAAAACACGTATTTTTTCACAAAGGGGGAAACAATCTTAAATCAACTAAAATGGAAACCATTTCACAAACACCATGACATAAGCGAGCACCATGGTCTATCCCTATAAGAAACTAGCACAAATGGGACCCTAGGAACCTTTTAACTCAGTGAAATGTGGTATAGAAACCATAACCAACAATGTTCTCATTCATTATCCACTAGTAGGGGACACCTCCATAACCTAGTGGTCTCCCACCATCATCCACAATCATTTAGTCAGTGTTGTAGCATCAATACTAATAGATGAAACTAGGATGAACCACTTTCAAATCATCTAGGGTACTAGTAATTTTCCTCCCAACTATATACCCTAGGCTTCCCATATTCTCTATTTCAGGTGGTGGTGAGTTTTCATAAAACTAACATACATGAACATATCATTCTCATTATTCAAAAACATACTCACCCTCTCACCACCGATCTCACTCCTTGATCACATCCCCCCTTTTTCCATCACACAAAAATTCATGATTCTCTTTACTAGGAACATATAAAAATACACACATTCAATATACACATCATTTTCTAAATCAAGGGGGCATGACTCAAGATGGGTTTTTGTTTTTCACAAACCATTCTTATAGTTCCAAATAGGCAAAATTATTTACAAGGAATACATTTAATTTTAGAACACATAATCACCCAAGACTTTTATGTTTCCAAAATCATTTAAAAGATCAATTGAACAACCGATTTACTACACATTTAAAAACAATCTTGAACCCATGCTTAGAATGATGCCATTATTTCAAGAAATTAAAACCCCTATTTGACCATGAGTTCAGACCAAAACCCATATTTTGAAATCACATTAGATATTTTTAGAAAACCAAACATGTCATTACACTTTTATGACCAAAGAATTTAATAGGCCAAACTCCTTTGAAAATATTCATTAAAAATTTAAAACCACTTAGTAAATCACTTTGTATGAAAATTCACTTAAGATCAAATGGGCGTTAGAAATAAATTTCATTTTCCAAAACAAAGGCATAATCATTTATAGAAACCACAACCAGATTTCATATCATGTGTATATTTCATAAATATAAAAAATGTTTTTAAAACAATCAAATAATCATGAGATTCAAATTAAATTAATAAGAATAGGGGACCTACCGCAGGGTGGAACCAAACTAAACATTCATCCCTTGGCACTTTCTAACTAAAAGATACTGCTCCCCCACAAAGCATATGAACCTTCCCATACATGTAAGGACACCTAGACCCTATAAACACATCCGTATGGCCATGAATATGTGCAAGGGAATCCTTGCATATATGATTATATGCATATACTAGTTTCCACTCACCTACGTATGCATCTTTATATATATATATATATATATATATATATATACTGGAAATCACCTAGACCCATACATGTATATTCACTTCCATGGATGATTATACATGTAACGTGGGAACCCACATGTACATATATACTTACCTATGAACACGTCAACGATTCACCTTAGACCGAATGACTCAAAACCACTCAGAACAGTCCAAATCACTACCCTAAAAATACTAGAAACCATAAAAACCTAGGGGTAAAGTTCAAAACACATCATCTAAATTGTTAATAACCCATAAAATCCTTAATACTCTCAAATAAAGGGTACGAAAACAACCAACAACATAAAATCCATATATCAGTTGGCAGTGGTGAACCAAAATGACATGGAATAATACAACACACCTTAAAATATATACCAAAGACTCATAAATTACAAAACCCCAAATACAAACTAAGAGGAAAAGATGAATAGAGGAAAACCGTACCCGAAATCATTGGCGGGCGGACCAAATCAAAGTGAATCACTTCCCCTTCAGTGATAGTTGTTAGAGTACACATGATCAAGAACCGAGTAACCCATTTCCCACCCAATCATTGAAAGAGAACAAAAAATTTGGTTATCCGAACCCTAGGTTCGGTCGAACTGAATAGGGCGATGAAGGGAGATAAAAACACCAAAGTAAGGAAGCAGGAGGGAAGAGGAGGGCTTACCGGAGAAGAGTCTATTGCAAATTGGGAGGATAGACTATGAACTGATGGAGGGTGAGGTGGCTATGGTGTGAAGGGTAAGGGCTCCGACTGAGGGATGTGGGACACACAATAATGAAAGGGGGTAAGAGGGGGTCACAAGACCTAAGGGGGAAAATGGGGGAAGAGGTAATAATAATAATAACAATAATAATAATAATAATCATCTTCATCATACTAATAATAATTATAGATGTCATAATAAAAATAATCATAATAATCATAGAAAATTAATAATAATAATAATAATTTTATTAATAATAAAAACATTATAATAATATGAATATTACTATTATTTGTTAAAAAATATTTTAATTTTTATTTAATTTTTCATATCTAATTTTATTTTTTTCATTGAAAATTTATTTTATTTAAAAACAGAGCCAAACTAAACAGGTACCTAGGAAAAGCCACACAGTTCCCGAATCGTGATATCCCCATGTTCCAGATGCTGCTAAGCCCAAAATGTCAATTTCTAAATAAAAGAGAAGTTTCAGGTTGGGGTGTGATAATTCTCCCCAACATGACATTTTATTCCCCCCAAAAGTCCCAAATGTCTTGTTTGGTCAAAGCATGGATAAAAAATGCAATGATTCATAGAAAAATACCTTGGCAATTTAAGGACTAAAATCTGAGAAATCACTCGACAACCAAAATAATAGCTTACGAGATCCCAAGACTGGAACCACTAAATGAGAGGACCTATAGAGAAGGATCCTAATCTCAAACAAAAGAGAAATATGGAACACCCCAACCCCTCACCTAGAAATTACCAAACCTCTTTGGATATTTCACATACATTCATCAAGTGACCCTTTATCTGTCTAAACAATTACCACATTTAGGGTTGGGTGGAATAGGAAAAAATGTATTTCCCCATTATGAGCTCTTTAAAGATTGATTTTCCATTGGGTTTGTTTCATTATGGTCTCCCCACCATATTAGGATTCAGGGCGACATTGTCCCTTTTGAATCGAAACCACTCACAAAACCAAACCCAACTCCTAACACCTGTGAGATCAGTGATAGGTATCCCCACCATATTAAGAACAAGATAACGCAATACAGTTTAGACCTTCCATCACAAACGAACCAACATGGACCGAATCCTAACACAAGAGGGGGGGGGGGGTAGAAGGAACTCGAAATGAACACCGATTTCTAACTCATCAGTTCCTTACGACACGGGCATCTCCAATGGGTAACACCCAAAACTCAAAACCATTTAAAAGTAACACTAGTCACTCAAAATTTTATATCCCATGAGACACATCCATGAAAACTTTAGGAAATAGGCCACCAGGATATTCAAAACAAAAGGGCCCAAAACAAATAACCATGGGAAAGGAAAATTCAACCGGCGTGCTATCCGATGTCAGAGGTAGTAAATTGGATTCTCACCCACATACTTAGTGACTTCCTGAGAATGTGAATAGATTCAATCCAAGACCTATGGCTAGAGTCCAGATGTCATGAATCATTTTCTACACTATAGAATGGAACTGAAAACCTCCAATGAAGGCTTCATCCCTTAATAACACAACTTACAAAACTTTTTCTGCAACCATAACCAAAACATGACTTTGAAGGATTATAGAAAATGGTCTTAGAGTTCCAAACCAAAAAAATTGGAAGAAACGATAGGGTGGGCCTTAGATTGAGAAATAGGGAGTGATGAGGGAGACACCCCAGGAACAGGTTCCTCTGGTTCTCACACCTCGCTGAATAGGGAACCTTTCATGAGCATCTTATGAAACTAAAACTACTTCTATCACTATCCACCCATTACGACTCAACATGAAATAATAAAAGGGAAAGTACCCTTCACCAATCCAAATTGGGTCCTTTTAACAGAACTGGAACTACTAACGCACTCATTACATCTAGAGTTTTAAATACCCAAAGACACACCCAGCTTTCTTAGGTTACACCACAACCACTATAAAACCTCAACCACCACAAGGAAAAAAATATTATGAATAGTTTTTTACCCCAACAATCTTTTCCATGTTCGGTAAAAACTATAAACCAAAAGGAATCCTTCAGAGGCCATTAGAAATTTCTGTGTGGCATACTCTAAATGAGAAACATGAATTCCACTCATAGTGTATCGCAAAACAAGCCACCACTTCCCATAATAAATCAAATATTAACTCAAATATCATCTCAACTTAGTAATAATAATTAAAAAACCAAGTACAACATAATAAAACCCAAACTACCATTATAAAATAACCACTTTCAATTTTAACTCAAACCATTTTACACTTTAAAAATCATCTCAACACCAGAAACCACTTCAAAAATCACTTTCATGTCAATCCATTTTTGGACAAAAAATCATTCCAACACACCCACTTATCAGAATATAATTTTAGAAAACAAAATGAGCCTCAGAAACCAAGAACCTACCTTTTGTATTCTATAAAACCTCACATGTATGTACATTCACAAGAAAACTTGGAACCCATCGAAACATACCAAATCCATGTCCACTATCCACATATATGAGATCTAGAAGAATACCAAAGGTCAAACATATCATTTCCAAATTCCCATTTCCAAGAGACATCAATTTCACATTTCAGCAAAAATTGAAAAAACCCCAGAAAATGTTCTAAATCCACTTAAAATTTACACTATATAAAATATTTAAAAGATCCCAAAATAGTTTCCAAAAGAATATCAATTTTCAAAATAACTCATTTCATTTTAAAAAAAAACCATGATTTTCATTTTGGAAATCCAATTTCAATAGACCTATCAATAATTTTAGAACCTGAGAAAAACACCCCAAAACCAACTAAAACTCACAGCAAGAACATTCAAAATCAATCAATTCACTCAACTAATCAAGATTCCAAATTATCAAATAAACAAAAACTACCCACAACTTGGTCACATGGTTTGTAAGATTGTGCACCAGTTAGGTGAGCACATAAGAAGTCATCAGAGGCAATTACATGGTTTGAATATGTCTTGATAGGCCATTCATAGAAACCATGTGGCCTTCGAAATGACCACTGAATCTAAAAAAAACCATAAACACCTAAGAAATACTAAGGAATTTGAAGATAACTGAGAACCAAGTATGGAATTCGAGGCAAGGCCATCTCATACCACCCTTTCAATTCATCTTTCATTTTGAATATGTGGTGATCAAGAACCTACCTACAATTGAACACTTGGATTCCAACAATATTAACTCCAAAATATCAGATGTAACAACTGAGCCCTAGTGACAGCACAAACACCCCACCTTAACATGGAAGTCCAGTCCTGGCCTGCCAGGTACCACCATTTTCCCCGTAGACACGTGGTACCCACCAAAGGGTCCACCCACATGCCTGAATGGGTCATCTGGATAATGGAAGTCCCCACAAGTAAACACATGTCCTTTCTAGTGTGTTTTTTCCTCACTCACACACATCCTGGGAAACTTCCCAGAAGGTCACCCATCCTGATCAAGAACCTACGCACAATTGAACACTTGGATTCCAACAATATTAACTCCAAAATATCAGATGTGACAATTGGGCCCCAATGACAGCACAGACACCCCGCCTTAACATGGAAGTTGGGTCCTGGCCTGCCAGGTACCACCAGTTTCCCCACAGACACGTGGGTCATCAGACTAATGACAATCCCCACAAGCCAACACATGTCATTTCTAGTGTGTTTTGTCCTCAATCGCACACATCTTGGGAAACTTCCAAGAAGGTCACCCATCCTGATCAAGAACCTACCCACAATTGAACACTAGGAGTCCAACAATATTAACTCCAAAATATCAGATGTGACAATTGGGCCCCAGTGACAGCACAAACACCCCTACTTAACATGGAAGTCAGGTCTTGGCCTGCCAGGTACCACCAGTTTCCCCGCAGACACGTGGTCCCCACCCAAGGGTCTACCCACATGCCTGAATGGGTCATCTGACTAATGATAGTCCCCATAAGCCAACACATGTCCTTTCCAGTGTGTTTTTTCCTCACTCGCACACATCCTGCGAAACTTCCTAGAAGGTCACCCATCCTATTCACTACTCCAAGCCAAGCATGCTTAACTGTGAAGTTCTAACCAGGTAGGCTCCTGGAAAGGAAGGTGCACCTTGTTGACATGAGTCATATAAATTATCTATTTAACCCTTTATCATTCGGGGGTGTTACAATCACCCCCCACTTTAGAGCACAACGTCCTCTTTGTGGGCCCTACATCTCAACCTAGACACTGCACCGCACTTAAGGCTGGGTTCCTCCTCTAATACCAAATGTGAAAACTGGGCTCTAGTGACAGCACAAACACCCCGCCATAACATGGCAGTCAGGTCCTGGCCTGCCAGGTACCACTAGTTGCCCCGCAGACACATGTTCCCCACCCAAGGGTCCACCCACATGTCTGAATGAGTCATCTGACTAATGATAGTCCCCACAATCCAACACATTTCCTTTCTAGTGTGTTTCGTCCTCACTCGCACACATTCTGGGAAACTTCGTAGTAGGTCACCCATCCTGATCACTACTCCAAGCCAAGCACACTTAACTGTGAAGTTTTAATCAGGTAGGATCCTGAAAAAGAAGGTGAACCTTGTTGACATGAGTCATATCATTTATCCATTTAACCCTTTATCATTCGGGGGTGTTACATCAGACATCCCCAAAGTATATGGGAAAAACATTCCTTAGATACCATTTTTTCATGAACTAGCCCGAGTCAACCCCGAACTAGTCACCCGAGCAGATCCGCAACATGGCCCGAAAGGCATTCCCAATCCCCATTGGGTGAAAACCAATGTCGGGCATCCAAATTAATTAGTTGGGAATGATTTACCCCGAAAGAGACAAATAAAAAAAAATAAACTGAATAATCTAGAAATGGAAATAAAAAACCTAAGCAGTGAAACATACCTCAAGTGACCTCGTGGGTCACCATAAGACGTAAAACACACTGGCTCTAAGAGTGACCCAAACAAGAGGAACCAAAAACTAAAAAATAAAGTAGGAATGATCACTGATATGCTGACTATGAATTCCAATGATAAAAAACACTTATTCCCTTAACTTCAATAAGAAACCTATATCATGCTAGTATGGAAATAAAACCACATAAAAATAATATTTACCATTCATACAAATTTAGGAAATACATTTCCAAGAAAAAACATTTCTCTTTTTATCACATTTATAAAATATTTTACAAACATTCATAGTCATTTAAAAATGAATGAAAAAATGTTTAAATTAAAAACATGTATTTTTTTACAAGGGGGAAAACAAGCTTGAAGAAACTAAATTGGAAATAATTTCACAAACACCATTTCAAAAGTAAGAACCATGGTCAACCCCTACAGTTTACTAGAACAAATGGGACACTAGGAAACTCTTACCTCAGTGAAGTGTGGTATAGAAACCATGAACAATAGAGTTCTTGTGCACAAGCCACAAATAGGGGAAACCTCCATATCCTAGTGGTATCCCATCACCATCCATAATCATTTAGTTTGTGTTGCATCATAAGTCCTTCTAGGAGAAACTAAGACAAACCACTTCTGAATCATCTAGTGTACTAGTACTCATCCACCCACCTAGATACCCTGAGCTTCCCATGTGCTCTATTTTAGGTGGTGGTGAGTTTTCATAAAACTAACATATATAAAAATAACATTCTGTGTATTCAAAAACACACTCACCCTCTCACCACTGACCTCCCTCCTTAAGAACATCCCCCCTTTTTAAATCACAAAAAAATGAACAAGCCTCTTTACTATGCACATATCACAATCCAAGAATTCAACATACACATCATTTTCTAAAATAACCTCAAGATGAGTTTTCCTTTTTCACTAACCATTCTTAAAGTTCCAAACATGATTAATTATTTACAATAAATACTTTTTATTTTAGAACACATAATCAACCAACAATATTAAGTTTCCAAAATAATTTAAAAGATCAATTGTACAACCAATTTACTACACATTTAAATACAAGCCTAATCACATTCTTACAATGATGCAATTATTTTAAGAATGTCAAACCACCATTTGACCTCGAGTTCACACCACAAACCATATTTTTAAATCGCATTGAAGATTTTTGGAAAACAAAACATGTCACTATACATTTATAACTAAACCGTCTGAAAGGCCAAACACCTTTGGAAATATTCATAACCACTTAGGAAATCACTTTTTAAGAAAATTCACATAATACCAAATGGGAACTAAAAATAAATTTCATTTTAAAAAACAAATCCATAATCCTTTCTAGAAACCACAATCAAATTTTATAGCATGTGTATATTTCATAATTACAAAATATTTTTTTTAAAACAAGAAAGAAATCATGAGATTCAAATTAAAGGAATAAAAATAGGGGACCTAGTTAGGGTTGAACCAAACCAAACATTCGACCCTTGGCACTTTGTAACTAAAAGCTACTGCTCCCCCACTAAGAATACACACCTTCACATACATGTAAGGACACCTATCCCTTATGTACACATCATAATGGCCATAAAAATATGCAAGGGGATCCTTACATATATTCTTATATGCAAATAATAGTCTCCACTCACCTATGTATGAATTTTCATATATATAAATGGGAACAACTGGCCCCATACATGTATATTCACTATCATAGATTATTATAAAAGTAATGAGGGAACCCAAATATACATATATGCTTACATATGCACATGCAGGCAAGTTTCCTTACACCCAATAACTCTAAACCACTCGGAATAGTCCAACACACTACAAATCAAATACTAGGAACCATAAGAACTCATTATAAAAGTTCAAGACACCTAAACTAAATTATTAAGAACCCATAAACATCTTTATACTCTCAAATAAAGGGTACTAAACCATCTAACGACATAAAATCCATACATAGAATGGCGACGATGAACCAAAACAACACAACACAATACCATACACCATCCAGAGACTCATAAATTACAAAACACCCAAATAAAAACTAAGAGATAAAGAATAATGGAGGAAAAACATACCCAAAATCATTGGTGGGGGGACTGAATTGAATTGAGCTGCTTCACCTTCGATGATGGTTGTCAGAACACACATGAATGAGACTTGAAGGACCCATTTCTTACCCTAACATTGAAAGAGAAGATAAAAAACTTAGGTTAGCCAAACCCTAGGTTTGGCCGAACCGAATAGGGAAACGAAGGGATAGAAAATACCAAAGTAAGGAAGGAGAAAGGAAGAAGATGTATTACTAGAGAAGACTACATTGTGAATCCGGAGGAGATACCATGACCAGAGGGAGGGAGAAGTGACTATGGAACATGTGGTAGAGTCTTCGGCTGAGGGATGCATGACACACAAAGATGAAAGGGGGAATGGGTGGGGGGTGACCTAATGTGGAAGGGGGGAAGAGGTAATAATAATAATAAAATCTATAATAATAATAATAATATTAATAACTATAATAATAATAATAATAATAATCATCATCATCACCATAAAAATCTAAATACCTTAATATCAATAATAATATTAATATTGATAATAATAAAATAATAATAACATGGATGTTAATATTATTATTAAAAATTATTTTAAATTTTATTTCATTTTTCATATTTTATTTTTTAAATTCAAACACTATTTTATTTAAAAACAGAGGTAGACTATACAATTACCTGGGTGAAGCCACCCAGTTACCAAACTATTCTCTACCTGTGCGCCAGACGCTTCCAAGATCAAAACATAAATTTCAAAATAAAAACTAAAAAATTAAAATCAGGACTCAACATGCTTAAAAAAATAAAATAATACCAATTATGAAATAAATTAAAAAATCAAGAGTTGTACCATGTTGGTGTGTTACACATAGTGCTTCTTGCTTCAATATCTCAAGTGCTGCTCGATATGAGGGGGGTATAGAACATAGAGTAGTGTCAAAATGGGGAATAAAATCTTATTGAGAAGTTATTTCAATATAGGGAGGGTATAGAGAGTGAATTCTAGGGTGAGTACCTCCATGTTCATCATTATATTCTCCATCATGGGGAGGAATTCAATTCTGGTTTGATGTCTAGCTTTAGGGGGTAATTCTACAATATATTTACAAGGGAGGAAATATTAGATGTGTGGTTTGGTTTCCATAGGGAAGACCTTCATGGTTACAAATATTTAATGGATTCTAAATTTGATTACCTTCATTCTAATTTACTATTCGAATGTGAGGAGGAATTTTATAGCTTCCATAGAAGAGTTCCCATGATCAATCTCTATGTTTCCATGGGTATCACTATGATTAAATTAAGTTCTTTACCTTTTTTGATGAATAAAATAGATATATGGGCCCCTATAGAGAGGTTTTAAAGGTCCTCATGCACCAAAAGGATATCCAAGGGATGCATATAACACTAATAGGTGGTGAATTAATATTGGAAATCTTATAAACTAATTTAAAATTATAACTTCTATCACCTCTTCACTTTATCAGTGAATAGATCTCTCTATTTGATTATCTCAATATTATACTTTATGAATGTTGATATAAATAAGATTATAATATAAAAATTACACCGGGGTATTTTAATGAGGCTTTACTCTATTTAGGATTACTACATCACCAATGTATGATGGTTATTATCCCAATCTCACATATATTAATTATTATTTTAAAAATAACCACATACTATAATATGAATTTATATTTATTATCCATGAACTAACTAGGAAAATTAAACAAAAAACTTCTTATTCTATAAGTCTTTATAGACTACATGATATTACCATCTCCTTATGAATTGTGTTAATCAACTCAACTCTAATCTTATCTTGAGAAAAATTATATGATCTCTTTCCTCAATGTGTAATATTTTTTATATATCCTCAAAATCAGCATCGAATTAAATTCTCATGCACGTAGTAAATAAAGGATATAATGATATAATTTATACTTTCATATTATAATACTATAGGCTAGATCTCATACTTTATTTAGGATGGAAAAAATCAGAAGTAGGTATTTTTAGGATATATCACAATATTCTTATTATTTTTTAATGTACAAAGGGTGAATTGCTAAAAAACACTAGAATATATCATTCCTTAAACTACATTAAATAAAAATATACACGCAAAGGAAAATCTGCCTATTTTTTATTTGATAAACAATACCTTTATAGAGTTTTTTTCTAATGAATTTATCTCTTTTAATTTTATCTTTTTTACTTATAGAATATATTCGAGATAGACACATTAAATATTCCTACACCGTTAAATTTATTCTAATATTTTTTATATTGACCTCCCAAAAAATATGATAATTTAATTTTCTATAATCATCATCATTGAAAACATCCTAAAATATCAGCGTTTATTTTCCCACTATATATTGTTGTTTTATCATATCCAATTTCACTTTAAAATGATTATGTATTTATAATTGACACTTTATATAAGTATATAATATTTATTCTCTTAAAAATACCTGAATATCATATAAAAATAGAAATCCACACATGTATGATTCCGTGCATAATACAGTCACGGTTGTGGCTCATTCATGGTGAAACTCACTCCTTCCAACTATATGGATCCATCCTTAAAAACATGAAAAATAAGGATTAATGATCCTTAGAAACATTATAATATAAGGGAGAATGATACTTATGTAATTAGGGTTATGTTTATAAATATGATAATTCATACTTATAAAATCATCCTTTATCATTATTTCTTCCCACTATTATCTCAATGATACACTTTCATCTTAATTTATCATCACTAAATGAATCATGAATACATCATAGAATTATATTATCTCCATATATAAATATATAAATAAGAATATTGAAATTATACTTTCAGAAGATTATCTCCCAATTCTCACACTCTAAATTCCTCATGTATATCTCCTTCAACATTTATAGACAACCATTGCTATGGTTTTCCATTCAATTCAAATGAATTATTTTGAATTGAAACATACTATTGTGGTATGTTTCTCAACAATAATTACATGATCCCCCACACATGAAAAACTCTTAGTGTTGGGTTGAAGATGGAAGAGAATGTATTCTTTTCAAGTAGTGCACACCAATATTTTTAAACAAGAAAAAATCATTTAATAAAATTTTCCAACATTATAAATACTTTTGACATGCCTCTACATTATATATCACCACAATTATCAATTCCCTTTCAAAACCATTATGGTTTCATTGCTCTATGGATCTTTTATGACATCCCGTATAGTGTCTATCTTGAACCACATGCCATTGATGACATGTATAGGCTCTATTCATCTTTTTATAATTTTAGTTGGTAGTAGTTAACCCTATCTACTACTTCACAGTGGTAAATATGGATCTTTTTTCTGGTTGGTGGTTAGAATATTTTTTATCTAAAATATAACTAATGTATACAATATAAGAGTAAATTAGTCTAGTTTTTATGAGTATGTTTCCAACTATTTTGAAGTGAAACAATCTTAAAAATATTTATAATTTTATAATGTTAATTTGATGTAATTTTATAATTTGATTAGTACCACTCTTCTGAACTCACAATACTAAAAAAATATTTTTATATTTGATATAAAATACACCCAGTGTCTCAGATGCAGTATAGGTATTCCAGGATAATATTAAATAGCACAAAATCAAACTATCCTTCTTTATTAAATAAAATATTCTTAAATATATAAATATATTTAAAACAATTTCCTTATAAATTATCCATGCATTACAGAAATTTTAGCATCTTAAACATTAAAAATACCTTTTCCATCATGTGAATCGATCGTCCAATTAGAGTGATTTGAAACAAATTCCATGTCTCAAGAGAGATCATTAAACCACAAATTTTATTCCCAAATTATCAATTATAACAATAAATTTGTTTGTAATATGAAATTATAATTATTATCAAGATCAAGAAATATATAAAGAACTTAAAATAAATTCATCATAAATATATTGACATCATGTAACTTTCCTTTAATCCTATTGATCCATTTTTACCAAAAATAAAACACAAACATAAAGTGAGTACAACCTGAACTTTGTAATTAATTAGGGTAGGGATTTTTACATACTCAATGGTCTTCTGTTTCCTTCAGTGAAATTTACTTTTGGATGTTCTCTATTTGGTGATTAGGGTTATGAACTATGGACAAAAATCTTTATGCGTGAAAGATCTCATAGAAGACTTCCATGTTTTGATCAAAATATTTCAATAATATTATTGAGATTAGGTGAGAATATGAGGCTACCATTTTCTTCCCACCAAAATATACTTATATATTTATTTAAAATAGGTGGGGATATGGGCCAAATTCTTGGTTTTTATCAAAATTTTCTGAAAACTATCCTTAATTTGAGTAGTAATAGGAATATGGTCCTGCAATTAAATGATTTCTAGGATATGATGGCTGGGTCCTTTGAGGTGGGAAGGGATAAGAGACTTCAATGAAGTGTCTAATGTAATTTTATAGATAAATCAAGTTGGAATGTGAATATATTTATGATCTTTTTTATTCCTCATGGGGTTACATCGATGGAATTTCAGAATGGGAGTGGGAAAATAAACCTACCCTTTAGTTATTGCAGGAGTTTAATAATTAATTCCCCTAATGGTGTGTGTAAGAATATAGGCCTTGAACTTTTTATTCATCTAATATTCTCAATGTCAGTTCTCCATTATCCCTTCCATGATATGTAGACAGTGTTGTAAGGAATGAGTAGAGATATAATCCAATTATTAAATTTCCTCCAAAATATGCTTAGGGTATTCACTCATGGGAATGATAAAATAGGACATTGATTTATTTAAAGGGAGGATATGATCACATTTTAGTCCTCTATTTTCTATTATAATATTCATATGGGTTCAAGTGAAGGGGAAATGATTTGGGATTTCCCTCTAAGTGTCATCAGACTATACCAATTTTCTTCCTCTAATGATTATATAATATAATGGAAGGAATATTTTGAATAAGTATTAATATAGGATATCTATGGAGTTTCCATCATAATATACTGATTGAATCCCTCATCGGTAATGGAAATATGATCTTGATTCCTATCATTGATATCTTTAATCCCTTGGTGGGACCTCTAACTATGTTCCTGAGTCTAATTGATTAGGGTTGGTATTTCTAGAGGGTCTCCTTAGATGGCTAAAAAATATCAAGGTTCATATGACATTAGAACTATCTTTGATCAACATGAACCCTCCTTGTTAAATCATATACCATGTTATGGATACATTTTTCCTCTTTATCCATCTCATCAGATAATAAAGGTATATGTTTTCTATCTTTGTAAATAGGCTTATAAAGTGGTTATAGGTGGTGATAGTCACCTCTATCTTTTCTTCATTCCTCTATTGGTGAGTTGGTAAATAGGGGTTGATAGCTTAGGGGCTCTCCCTAGGTTCCCCAAAGTTGAGGATTGGACTATTGAGGTATTACTCCCTAATCAAAGCAATGGCCACCTAATATTTAATACTTTTAATCACAAATATAATCCTCATGGATAGTGGAGTTACAACCTTAATAGAAGTTATTAAACACATTTTATGATTTTATGATGTATTTTTTTAGATTTAAGCGGTATATTTAATAGGTTCATGAATTTATAGAAAATGAGTAAATAAAAAAAAATAATTTTTTAGAACATTATCTCAAGTAAGAGTTTCATTGATCAATTAGTATCATGGGTAAAGTATTCATATATGGTTTACAATTTGGTTTCTAGTGGATAAATAAATGGACTCTCACTCCATGCCACATTAGCATTAGTGCGTAACTACTTTACATAGGTTGGTGGTCACTCTATTTTTTAACTAAGATTATTTTTAATATGCATTGACTTGGAGGATGGGAGGTTGGTCTCATCAAACCCTTTTTGATGTAATTATTTTCTACAAAGAGACTCTATTATAAATTTAATATATTTTTATAAATTCTCCCTAAATCCTACTATGAGTCTGGTTTTCACAACATTATTGATCAATTTCCAACATGCATTGATGTGAAGATATTTCACTAAAAATTAATTTTTTATTATCAAACACTTTTATGAAAAAAATGAGAAACCATATTTTGACACCCAAAAAGAAACAAAAAGTCCATTATTGATCAATTTCTACTAACCAATTTTAATTTCCATAAACAGTTTCCATGAGATAGTGTTTACTTGAGTATCGGGTTCCTCTACCAAAAGACCTTCGGACCTTGAACCCAGCATATCCCAAGATTAAATATACTCATTAATGATGATTTACCCCTTGACATATCCCCTTATTAAAAATAGATCCTACTTATTAATCCATTCACTCTGTTCCTAATTAGTAGTCACCCTTAGATCCCTTTCCGTCATTCTATCAGCCTCTTCATCTGGAGCATTAATTTTTAGAATAGTTTCATCAATTGCCTCTTCCGAACTCATGAGAAAATCCAAATACTGTTTGGAAATAAATTTAGATTCCTTATTCTGATAAACCAATAAGGAGAGGTGTTAATCACTAACCTCTGATTTCCTACCCTGACAAGAAACTTAGAGACATGTGGGATGTCATTGACTATTTTTTTAGTTTTTATCTTCTTTGCTGAATATGATTTCTGACTACTCTAAGCCATCTCTGTCCATTTCTTAATCAACTGAAATGTCTTCATTATCTCTTGGATAAGGATTTTACCGACCAGTGAAGTCTTACATGTCTCTACTAAACAAAGTGTTGAAGGACTAGGAATACCATATAATTATTCAAAAGGATTCCCATGATTGAAGGACTAATAAATATTGTTATATAAGAAATCCACTAATGGTACATGCACCTCCCATGAGACACCAAAAGCCATTACACAATCCCAAATCATGTCTTCCAATGTCTGTATTTTCATTTAAGATTAACCATATGTATGAGGATGATATACCATGCTTATGTTCAACTGATTCCTAATGGATTACTGTAAGGATTTCTTGAAATGAGATGTAAACTGCGAATATATGTCTAAAACTATTAATATAGGTATGCTATGAAGCTTTACAAATTCCTGGATATAGATCATTGAAAAGTGATCCACCATATGAGATTCATGATTAGGGGTGAAATGGGATGATTTTTTGATCCAATGTAATATCACCCATATGGAATCGGGTTTCCAAACCATTCTTTGAAGACTTGTAAAAAATTGCATTCTTATCTTCTACCATTTCCAAATAGAAATAGGTAATGACTATATCATATCTATTGTTTGTTAATGTTTGAATTAACCTTATGATAGGTTAATAATCTTGAAACAAACTCATCCACGTTCCTTTTTATACCAACACATAAAAACATTTTTAATTCAGTTCCTTATAGATATTCTATATTCCAGGATGAACAACCCATATTGAATAGTGATAAGAATAAATAACTTGTTCCTAACAAGCTAAAGGTATGACCCTCCAATCTTGGAACCAAAAAACTAAAGTCCCATCTAGATTACAACCTTCAATGGTCACCCCACTATTGTTTTTTGACCTCATAGAAACACATTAAGAATCATATTTATGTGACTCTATAACCCTCACCACAAAATATAGAAGGAAAGAAACTAGAATGAAAACTGCACAATTACCTCTGTCTTTACATTCCAAGTGCATGTCGACTATCACTGACATCAACTTCCACTGATCTAAAGATTCGTTTTCCAACTAAGTATATGTATTTATTCTAAATGATTTTTCCACGAAATTTCCTTTACCTAGTGTGTACATCTAGTTAGATTCAAATATACAGAGATACTCCATCCATATTCTTTGTCTCAGATTTAAATCCCACTATGAAACAATATGATCTAATCTATTATGATCTATAAACACTGTAAATTTATCCTTAATGAGGAAATGATGAAAAGTCTTCAAATCATGGACTAAAACAACTGACTTCGAATTGTGTGATGGGTAGTTCTTATTATGAAACCATAACATCAAGGATCTATAATAAAAAACATGACATCCCTTCATGATAACACATGTCAAACTAGATCACAAAACATCACAATACACCACATACCTTTGTCCTGATTCTGAAAATATCAAGATTGGTGTTGATGTATAGATAAATTTAAGCTCCGGAATGGGGATTTTTACATTCATCATTCCATTGAAATGGAAGATTCTTCCTTTTTAAAATTATCATCGGGGAATCTAGTTATCAAAAATCATGAACAAAACGTTGGTAATAACCATATAATCCTAGGAAAGTCCGTATGTCAAATTCATTCTTTAGAGGTTGTTAACAGATAATATCCTCTATCTTTTCTGGATCCACAGAATCATCTCGTTTAGAGATTACATGGCCAAGAAAATATACCTCTTAAATCCAGAAAATACACTTTGATAATTTAGCATAAATACAATGATCCCACAAAATTACCAACACTATGGCCAAGTGTTTCTCATGCTCAAGGATTATCCTTGAATACAACAATGTGTCATCCAAATACACCACCTAAATTAATCCATATATCTATAAAATATCTAATTCATCAATGTCTTAAAAACTATTAGATCATTCATAGGATATAAATGAATTAGTACATTCTCATAATGGCCATATATACACTTGAAAGTTGTCTCTGGAATATCCTCCTTCCAAAACCATAATTAGTGATATCCTAAGTAAAATTAAATCTTATAGAACCACTCATATCCTCTCAATTGATCAAACAGAACATCAATATGTGGAATTCAATACCGATTATTTATTATAACCTAGTTAAGATTACAATAATCCACAAAAAACTAAAGATTTCAATCTGCCTTTTTGATAAACATAACCAGTACTTCCCATAGAGACGTGCTCATCCAAATGAACCATTTTATTTCAAGATCTTCCAACTATGTATTCAATTACCTTAATTTCATTGGTTCTATATGATTATATAGAAGTAAAATAGGACTAGTCCCTGTAAGGATATCAACTATTAACTCCACTTTTCTTATGGTTGGAAACCCATAGGAATGTTTTGGAAAACATATCTAGAAATTGATTTATAACCTCTAGAAAAATCCCCTTCTTTATCTATCCCATCGATTCCAAGGTCAACACCGACAACTGGTATAAGATCCTTCCAACTACTAGTGCCAAAAATCACATCCCACCCACCTTTACATTTTGGCCTCATATAAACTGATGCTCGATGCCATTATATGTCATAAAACTATCTCTTTTTGTACAATAGTCTATGTAAAATTTAAATATTGATAACCAATCCATACCCAGGATTGTGTCATAGATATCCATTTTAAGCATAGAGAAATCCAATATCAAATCATCCCCATAAAAAGTTATATAATACCTCTACACACAAAAGATTGACATTATCTTTGTCCAAGAGGAGTTTAAAGATTCAAAATAGAGGGAATCATCTCGACATTTAAACTCTACAAATCAAAACTATGAGAAGAAAAAAACTAGTGGGATTCTGTTGTATCATAGAAATAATGGAGAAGGTTAGAATTTAAATTAATCATACCTCTCACCATTGATGGCCTAGATTGATCATCCACAACAAATTTATTAGCTCCATATAATTTCTTGCCCATTGTACTTTGTTATATACTACCCTATTGGGATTTACCTTATTGAGGTGTCATGGTATTTCTAGAATCACCATGTCTAGCTTGGCTATACTGAATAGAGGTTTTCTGCTACCCTCTTCCCATTGAATCATATGATGTCTATGAAACATGAGATGTATCTCGAACACCAGACCACATAGCACTATGACAATAGCATCGAAGATTCCCCATCCAGTTACAATTGTGGCATACTCTAGGTGGTTCTATATATTTTCACTTCCTGTGATCTAAATCACAATATTGAAAACATCCTAGCACAATCATATGATTTGGTGGAAGATTCACTGATCTATTTTTTTAATTATGATATATTCCACTACCTTGGAAATATGTGTCCCTATTCCACTTGTGCCCAACATTAGAGTTCCCACAATTTCCCATAGGTATCAAGATGCTCTCTCCACCCATAACTTCTGGGATTTTCCCCTTTTCCACCATCTTTTTATTTACCATCTTGGTATAATCCATTATACTCAGCAAGAGATTATCAAAGTGAATCTCTTTCCTCATCCTCAATTCAAAAATTCATTCCTTCAAGGACGCACCTGTAGAAACATTAGCTGAAAAACAAAAAAAATCAAAAATTTAGCCACATACTTAGTCATTGAGAGGTTCTACTTTTTAATGATAAAAAGAAAGTCATTATTTTAATCCTATATGTATGAGGATATAATTGTTTTTTGAACAATTATTCAAAATACTCCCATGAAATTCATTGGTCTAATTTAGCCTAAACTACTAAATCACACCATTGGCATGAAATATCCTATATGATATATATTGATAACATGATTTTAAATCTGCTGGTGTTCCAAGGAAATTGATGTTTTGATTCATTGTATTCAACCAAACTTCTTCCCTCTCTAGTTTCAAATCATCCAGAATGGTTGCTGGATTTTGTTTCTGGAACTGAATGGAATGATTCACATAAAATGGTCCATCCCTCTTATTCCCATATCCATATCATAAATATCTTGGACTATACTCTGAACTAGCTTTTGGCTCACCTGTGGCTCAGGTGAAGCCACATTCTTAGTATATACTTCTGATTGGTTTCCTATATGCCTAAAAGTTCCTTTTTTAATAAACACAACAAATTCCATAAGTCTCGCTCTATAGAAACTGATGTCTTAATAATTTTAAATTCCACCACATCACAACTATCACATCATTGTTTTTAAAAAATTCCTCACATTCTTCCGTCAACCAAAATTTTAAAATTACACCATGATTTTGAAAATCAAATCATTTTCAAAATAATACTAGCATGTCATTCTAAAAAATATCACATTTTAAATGGCTCTTTAATACTTTTAAAAAATAATTATTTTTTCACCCAATGATGAATAATTACTCGAAATGAAATATGAACTCCTAGTGGGAAGTCATATATATCAGTGCATGTCATGCTCTTTTCATTGGATAAACCCACGTAAATTAGATTACAACTCCTATAAGTTTCTCAAAAAAACTTATGTACCCAATTCATTGGTAACATGAAGTTAAACATAAATAGGTTTTCCACATTATTTTATACTCTACATTTAATATAATAAAAATCCTACACCTTTCTACCAACCCAACTCAAGGACTCAAACATAATTAATTTAAACTCAAATATTGATAAATGAAACTATTTTTCACAAAATATTTCTACCGACCAAGTCTAATACCATTTTCAAGTGAAGGATAGGATGAGCTGATATCATTCGTAACATCCTGCCTCTCCTCATTGGCTACAGTCAACATCAAATTCCTTCTTGGCCTTAGGAGACATCCCAGATATTCTAAAGGATAGAAATAAATTCCAATGTATTATATATAGTTGGGAGGTGGTTTTCCATTTGAAAATAAAATAACCAAAACCAAGTATCCCATAAAAAACAAGAAATATATTACACATGATAATAATACAATACAACTCAAATTCATACAAAAATACAACAAAATCAAACTACACCATAACCAAAATCAGAGTACCAAAGTGAATGATTAATCCAAAAACATAAAAGTATCCATAGATATCAACACAACAACTCCCAATATGCTCCAAGATCTAACTCCACAATCTATTCCAATGTATCATGAATCACCACTAATAAAATGTGATACATCCCCTTTACCTATGTCCTGGTACACAATATCTATAAATTTATGAAAGTTCCCCAATAATAGGGGAGTAATGAAACTCAGTAGGTTTTCCATAAATCAATTCCCTACTCAAGCCACTATTATAGAACAGGTCCTCACAATTATATAAAATAATTTATATTAGAAAATGTAAAAAAAATCTATATTAAAATATAAAACAATTTCCATAACAAAATATTTTCCCCAAATCCTAGAACTTTAAATGGAAACAAATGAAACAAGTCATATAACCATTTATAAAATCCCATTTTGGCATTACCCATTCCATTTTTCATCACCCAATATACACACTCAATCACAAAAGCTTGGTGTTACCTTTGAAGGTGGGATTTCATGTCCAAAACCTGTCACTTTGATGATGGTACTCCATGACCAGTATCCATCCCATTCAAATCATGCTTAACCATTGAATCCAAAAACCAAGTAATAAAATATTTTTCAAACCACATAAATAAAACAACCATTTATCGAAAGAAATTTTCCAACCATTTTTCAATGCATCGATCTAATTTTTTTAAATCATCATTTTAAAATCAGGTTACCACTTTCACTTTCCACCAAAATACCAAAGTTTTACTATTTTATAAAATTTACCCAAAGGGGTATTCTGTACATAATTTCACAAAACATTTCACAATAAAATTAAAGAAACAAAATTAAATAAGGACTTTTAGTTCAAGGATGATGAGTCAAAAGAAAATTCACCTCCCTTAGAAATTATTTCTAAAACAAAGAACGCTATAAGTTTAATAAAACCAATTCAAATATTCAAAACCACCCCATATATCATTTTCTAACATCAAAACATCATAATTACATCATTATTATCATCCTTTATCATATAACTATCCCAAAAAAAACATATCATTGAATCCAAGAGACAGAATACGAGTAGATATAAGAAAAACCCCAAGAACAGAGACTTACCAAGTTATACGTCCTTCAATGAACCAATATTTTCCAACAGATCTCCTCTGGATTAAACAGTAAAGTATCCAAAACATTTTGGATGATGAAAAAATGTTTTAGGGTCTAAATATGTAAGAAATAAGTAGATTTTATCTAAACTAGGTTAGATATATTATTTTAGAATCTAATTGTAAATCGTGCATGGTTAGAAAAACCAGGTTCTAACCTTGAAAAAGCGTTTATCCAAAAAGTAATGGTTTCTCCTAGGTGGCTGCATGGTTTTCAAAAATAGTTCATCTAACCATGCACCTACCAAGACCCAACTTCTCCACTTTTCAATAGTTCCTTTGGGAGTTTCATTATTTTTACTAACAATGATCATACTAAGGACCTCCATAAAATCCCATTAAAGATTCCAAAATTCCTCTAATCCCTCCAAAACTTCACTTAAACACTTTAAATTATAAAAATACCTAAGGAAAGAGTTATTTAATTGGAACTAGGGGTGGTATATTTCTAGTCTCTCTTTTATTTCTAGGAGACTTATACCATATTCAAAACACAATTATTTTTTATGTTATATATACTACCTATTTAACATGTTATATCTTTAATATACTAATTTTAATTATATTAAATGTTTCATTTGATTTTATGATTTAATTTGGATTATTATTAAAGTGATTACAAAATTGGTAATGGATTTCTGTCCCACTTTTATTTTCTTTGAGAAAAATTACATATTCCCCACAAGTTTCTTTTATATGGTGTATATACCACCCATAAATAGTTTTTATTATTCTTATCATGAAAATTATGGGGACTTAAATATCTATTCTATGAAATATTTTTTTTGGGGTTATGGTTCAGAAGTTACCATCTTGGTAAGGGATTTTGTGTCAAATTGCCTTCTTTGGGACATAAGTTTTATTATGAACCTATTTTCTTATATGTGGTGTATATAATTCCCCTTTGACATGTTATATATTTAACATAATTATTCTCATGATATTATATGTCTCATTTAATGTTATTACATCATGGGTATTATGATTCAAAGTTACAAAATTGGTACAAGTATTATGTTAAAATATCATCATTTATCATGATTGTTTTTCATTATGATTGCAGTGATGAAATATAATGATAGATATATCAAGAAATATGTGATTTATATTATCCTATTGTTATAACTTTATATTTTTTGTTTATATTAATTTTTCTGTATTTATGTTCTCAAGAGTTCAAAATAATGTTTTTAATATTTTTTATTTATCTCTTCGGTTACAAACCCTTTTTCTTCCAAAACCATGTTTCTTAATAATGTTTTCCAAAATGTTATAAAATTCCCCAAATGATATATTAATTACTTTTTTCTCATGTTTTAATTTATATATAGTGTTTTAGAAGGAATATTCAGGTCATATTCAAAAAATGACCATTTTTATTTTTTTTGAAAATGTGAAATGAATATTTATTTTAATGTGTATATAATTTTACAACATAAACAATATTTTTTTTAAATATTCCTTTTTAAGTATCAAAGTATATCTTCAAAGAAAATAATGTTGATATTTTTTTATGTTTTATATTTTTTTCAAGTGGGAAGGATATTTTCCTCAATAATTTTTTAAATTATTTTCAAGATCTTCCTTTATAAGTTTCAATGGTTATTTTTAGAGAAGAGTATTTTGAAAATATTTTATGTTTTATTTTTTTTCAAATTGGAAAGGCTATTTTCATATAGAAATGATCCAAGTGATCTTTAAATAACCCTTTCCATCTAATATGACATCCTTTAAGGTTTCTTATGCTCTGTTGGGGATATGATCCAACGATACCATTATTATTCATTCTATGAATGGTTTTTTTATTATAAAAAGATGTTTATGAAAATAATCTATATTACATGGGTTATACCATTATAAAATTCTCATAAAACCCATTTTTTTCATGATTTGTGATTTAATTAAATTATTAAATGATTATGAAACATATATTTTTTTCAATGGTTATGTTATGAATAAATGTTTATGAAACCCATTTAATTTCATGGGTTTTGATATGATTATTGATTTATGATCTTGTGACCCACATATGTATGATTTTAATTATGTGATGGGTGAGATTAATATCTACATAAAATGCATTGGGTAAATATTGATATCTCATGAGATAAATAGGAATGGAATGGGGTGTGTTCCTAGTTTTGTAATGGAATTTTTTCACTATGATATTCTTAGGAGTGGAAATTAACTAGTATGATAATTTTGGGATTAAAACCAATAAAATTTTGTAGTCTTGGAAATTAACAATGAACTACTAAAGAAATTATTTTCTATACTTATGTGTATTCCCTAATCTATGTATTATTCCAATATTATGATCTAATGGTTCCGAATCTTTAATTCCATTATGATTAATGTCTTAATAACTACCATGAGTTATTACATGACTCATGTTTCTTATCAATGATATGTAGGTTATGGTTTTCAAAATGATATTATATTGTTATCATACAAATATTATAATGGTATTTTGATTTCTCCCTTGTTTACCCTTACTGAGAATTTGTTCTCCCTCTTTCTTATTTTTCTATTCCCCTGGCTATGATGAAATGTATTATGTATGAAATATCTAAGAAGGGTTATAGTTATGATGAGCATAGTGGATAATGTCATTTCTCACTTATGGATCCATTTTTTTTACAAGATTCCAAAGGAGCTGTACATTTATAATAATCAGGTGTGTGTTTTTAAAATGTAATGTTTATTCATTCAAAAAGATGTAGTATCTATGTATGATAATTTTTGATCTTTACAGTTGGTATGAGTTGATATGTTTTATTATACTTTGGAAACAAAGATGAGAAAACTTTAATGAGATCCCTAGGAATTGTTTTATGGATATTTCCAGGGATATTTAAGTATAAGCCTAAGGATGAGTTAAAGTATAGGAAAATGTCATGGAATTTTGGTAAAGGATAGAGATAGTAGTTTCCAAGAAATTATATCCATTTATGGAAAATACATGTGGATGTGGATATAGAACATGTGTACTTAGGGGGTAATAAATTATAAATGGGTGCATTAATCTAGACTTGATCATCACATGGTGCACAATAACGAGCCATGCTATACACTTGGTCTGAAAATCGTAGGGGATATTCTTCGGAAATTCAAAAATCTTTATGAACTGTCATGATATATTTAAATATATTGTGAAATTAATTGACCTATGATAAACCTAAGGTTCAATAGATTTAAAATAATTAGCCATGGTTTAGATGTCCTATATGTGATTTATCATCATTATGTGGTTTCCCATTATGAATATTATTACTCACACTATGCTTTTTGGTTTTAGTAAATGGTTGAAACTAGATGGATTTGGGTTAATGTTGAATGTGATCGTGAATTTTTTGATGAGGAATTAAATGGTATTTTGAATGTATTGAAGGATATTGTGATTATTCATAATCAGTTATCATGATATATGATTAACAATGTGCATTATAACCAACTCTAAAACTCACCAAATAAGAGAAAGATATAGTTCATCAAGCATCCGGGTGGTGGTTACCTTGGAGGAAAGAAGATTCTATTTTATATATGTTAATAATGGGAGAATAAGTACCCATGTGAGTGCCTTATATAAATGGTAAGTTGTTTTGATTGAGTAAAAGGATATAAATAAAGTAATTAAAGAGGAAAAATGAAATGTTCAGTGAAGGAAGTGTATAATAATAAAAGTCTCCCGAAGACATCTTCATTGGTTGAAGGTTACAAATTTGGAATGTTTTGGAATTTTGAAAACAATTTTTCTAAATGGAAATATAATGAAGAGAATTATAAAGGTTGTATGAGTATTGATTATATTGTCTATGAAGAAGAGACTACAAATGACATATGAAAATAATGAATTATCAAGAAATAAGATAATCAAGAATGTTTAATGGTGTATGAATAATGTGGAATGATTGATTTTATTATGTATTGGAATTCATATAATTATATTTTTATGAGTTTAATTTTGGTTAATAGAATCATGAAACATCAATGGATTATTCCACATCAGTTTTTAATTAAAGAGTTGTAATAATATTTTAAATGGTTCTGATGTCCTAGAAAAGCGATTTAATGGAAATGAGATATTTTTATTAAAGGAAGATAACCCATAATATGTTATTTATGTTGATGGAATGGTTTTTTAGTTTTGATAAAGTGAATATTACTATGGATAAATTAAATTTGATAGTACTAATTACCTTGTAATTGATTAATGATTTCTTGAAAAAGAAGTTTATTATATCATTGAATGAGATTATTTCATTTTTGGATTTATTGGATATATCCAATAATATATGTTTTCTTTAAGGAACATGGAATATTTTATTTTATAAATATGGTTTTATGGTAATTCATGTTATTAAAATGTTTTAAAATAATTCATGTTGAAGGTAATAAAATATTTAGTATGTGATAATGGAGAACTACATCATATTTTTTAGGGGTTTAATGATAATCTATTTTTTAAATCTGGTGATCCTCTTTCTAAATATTGGGATTTTAATATTTTGGAAGGTTCATAATGTTAACCATTTCTGAAATGGTTTAAGATGAACACTGTAGATGGTTTTAGATATTAATTTATTACATAACCATATTGAGATTTTTTTATATTAGATAATCAATGCTAACCATTTATTTATAATGGTAACTAGAGATGGAAGGAATAAAATACCATTTAATTATAGATCTTTTGATCATTTATTTACCCTTGAATGAAAAATTCATCTTCATTTCTTGGAGTAAGAGATGAAGTGGAAATTGATTAAGGCACAACACAAATATGATATTGTTATTATTAAATGGAATGAAATAAAGTAATAATATATTCTTGTGAAAATTATTCAACTTTGAGAAAAGGACCTTGAATTTTTTTCCCATTACTATCATTTCTAATGATATTAATTAACTTTTTCAAGCCTATTTTTTATAGTTTTTTTTGTCAATTTTCACATGATTATTCACTTTCTTGTGATCAATGATATATATCCTTCATTATTTTGAAATTATTATTTTCTTGCATGTCGAAATGTTCACTTCCCACCTATGTTCTCTTATTTGGAAACCAAGTATGTGTTATTGAAAATGACTTATTCACATCCCTTTCTCTATTTTCAAGATGATGTTTTATTAACCCCTTTTATGATGTGGGTCTCCCATAAAGTTATTTTTAAATTTAAAACACTTTTTTCCCAAAAAAAGGTTAAAATCACGAGGATGAAATTTATTTAAGGTGGTAGAATGTAACACCTCGATATTTTTTGATATATTATGTTTCAAATAAATTTTTATATTTTCAATATTTTGTATCACATGAAAAATGAAGTTTGGATTATGTACTTTCAAAACTGAGTTTATATTATGTTACCCACAACAATGATATTAGGTTTCATTACACCCAACACTAGGTTTAAATGAAATGTGACATACTATAAAATATTACAATTTAATGTGATAATTGGCACCTTATTGTTGGATATGAATAACATTAACTAATTTATGAAAATATACGGCTTAAAATGTGTATAAAATGATTTATTTGGTGAAAAAATAAATATAATTGAAAATAAAAACTATTTTAAAATGAAGGAAATCTTTTTATGGGAAAATATTTTTATGAAAAAAACATGTTTTACCACAATAACTTAAATAAATAACTTTTAGTAATTTATTTTAATGATATTTATATAGAAACTTAAGTTTTATGAAATGTTTTTAAAAAAAATTTAAATTTCTCTAGTGGATTATATTTCATGATACACCAAATAATGTTTTCATTATATGAAACACCATGTTAATATCACACTACAACACCACCTTCTTGGCTTGCATTACACATGACACAGGGTTTTAAAAAAACATCGATTTATTATTAATATAGTTATTTAAATCCAAAAATTATAACCAAAGTGTTTAATGTAGTAATTAGAATAAAGATAACTACTTTTTAAATATAATGGTTTTATATATTTAAAACATATTGATAATGGAATACACAATTTTTGGTAAAGTCTATATATGTTTTGAAAATTATATTTTCTCAAAAATTTATTTTTTATGTCATTTTGTAAAGAATATTACTTTTTTTGAAAATTTTATGAATTAAATTTGATAAAATAAAAATAATTTTGAATTCGTAATTTAAAACTTATCATAGAGTTATTTTTTTGGGAATTTTCTGAAATGAATCATTTTTTATGATTAGTGAAAAATATTGAATTTGAATTATAAACTACCTTTCCATCTAATTTATTTATAATATTTAATTATATTTAATTTTTTTTAAAATTATATTTAGTTGAATTATACATATATTATTTCAACTTAACACATTGGAATAAATTTAATATTTAAATTTAATAAGAAACATTTTAAACTTTTGAAATTGGTCACTTTAAAAACCTTCGTTCTCAACACGCATGTGAGATTAATTTTAATTTAATTTCTAACAATTTTTTGAATTTAATTTAGAGAAATGGTTTAAATATTTGGAATAGTAATAATTTCTAATTTATAATAATTCTAACTTAACGTTTAACCAATTTTATTAGTGAAAGCAATGAAAATTAATTATAGTGATTAATGTAAAAATAAGATTACTTAGTGGTTAAACATAGAAATTAAGTTTTAAACATGACCCAAAACTTTTAAAAATCAACTATATGGACATATACATACATTATCTCTTCTCATATTGATATTTGTCCTTTATGGGGGCCACTAACATGAAAAAACGTGGTTGGAATCTAATCTTTCAAACAGTTACAAGAATGCCACTACTCCTCAAATATAAAAGGGCACTCAATCTCACATTTTATTTAGAAAATAAAAACTATTTTGTTCTTAAAATAGCTACCCAAGTAACCTATAAAATCCCATACCTTCATCTTATAATCCCCAACTTTTTCATACACTCATCCTTGGATGAACTTTTATGAAATCCAAAATGAGATACCCAAAGATGAGATAACATTCATCAAAGAACGTTTTTGTTTTATTTATTCTTCAAACCCCTTAAATTATTTTTATTTAATGATTATAAAATAACAATAGTATGTTAAATATATTTATATTTTGTTTTTATATGGGTACAAAATACAACCACACATACTTCCATCAAATGGGTTACAAAATCAATGTTTGTGTGTATGTAGGACAACCACCTTGTGAAATGATGTCATTTGTTTTTCCATTACCACGTTTAATGTTTAAGAATAATGATGAAAAAAATATTTATTTAATATATTTATTATATTTATGATGTTATTATAATTATATAATTTTTATACCACACATAAAATTATGATTCCCATGATATGGGAATATGATAACATCATTCATGTGTATGGAGGACTACTACCTTACAAAGTAATGTGATTCATTCAAGCATTACATGGAATGTATTAAGGATTGGATTAATAAATGTATTTTATATATGTTAAATAAAAGGATTCCTGAATGTTGATATCTTATATACATTTATTTATTTCAATATGGAAATAAAATGGAAACAATGATTATGCGTACGTACGGACTACCGTCTCCATGAACGGTGTAATGACCCAAACTTTAAATAATGAAAACTACTTTTGATCAAATTAAATGTATTATTATGTAAAATGGTTATATAAAATGTGAACATACTTGGTTTTATGTTTTTGGATTTTAAAATACCATTAAGAATTGTTATTGTTGCTAATATTGTCATTAAACAATGATCAATTGATTAGTATAAATATAGGTATTTAACAAATCCAATTTACTCACACAAAGGAAGTGATGACCTCATCTAGTAAACTTTCACCATACGAAGACCATTTTTCAGAGCTTGGAAAGGATGTGGTGTCATTGGGATTTGATCTTAACCAAGACCAATCCAAGCTTCAACATGTTAAGCTCAAACAGAACCACCTATGGGAGAAGTGGTAGCTGATAGAGATTTACACCCAAGCGATGTTATCCGAGCCACCCCAAGAGTCTATCACCATCGCACACCTTACCCTTTGGTCCTATGCAGGTGTTATAAATGGTTATGCAACAAAACCTTAGCACTATGTTTATGTGAATCATTTTTGTATATAATAATGAATATATATTCATTTAATTGTTTTTACCCTGTAAAAGTTTTTAAAGAACATATAGTATTTTTAATTAATATACAATTAAGAAATCTATTTTGGCGAATTAACGGATTTTTGAGTTAAATAATATTTTAATAAAATTTTATTACTAATTTACCTTTAATTTTTTTTAAAAGGAAAAGATATATTACTTATCAAGGAAACCAGGATTACAAAGCTAACCAGGGAATGAGTTCACCCAACAACGATCACCCCAATATTTCCCAAAATGGGCCAAATTATGGGCTTTCGAGTTTCCATATATTTTGATAAAATAAAATTTGCATACATCAAATCCATCGATCAGGGACCAGATTTTCCTCAATACGAGGCCATAATGTTGGGAATCTGCATCTTTTTTTGAGAGGGCATTCACTACTTCGAGGCAGTCAGATTCCACCAAAATCCTGGGCCATAATTTTGAATGGGAAAAAGAAGCCCCTGGAGTATGGCCGAGGCCTCTGCCACCACAGGGCGCTATGATTTATGCACCGCCCTACACTGAGCATCCACCATCTGGCCAAAACTTTTATGAGCAATGAGCCCAATACTGACCCTTGAATTAGTAGAGATAACAATATCTGTATTAATCTTGAAGAAACCCTCAGGGGGGAGACCAAAAAGGAACCTCTTGTCAAGTGTGGCCCAAATAATGCACCGCATCACTTTTCTTCCAATCATTCATCCACTCCAAAGCTCTATCCACCCATAGGTGATCAGGGGTCACCTTTCATTTGGAAAATGCATTCATTCCATCGAGTCCAAACCAACCAAGAAATTGTTCATATCAGCCCTACCACTATCGGTTCCAGAGAAGACACCCATTTAGAAAAGTTTGGGACCAACCTAATTGAAAGATAAAAGAAAATACCAAAATCCAGCCTCCAAACCTTCCACTCCCCTTCCAACCCCTTACAGGAAAGAATTGCATGCAACGGGGATTCCACATCATGGAGGCATAAAGGACAAGTGTCTTCCTCTGCCAAATGTCACTGCACCAAGAAGTCACGGGTTGGAAGAACCCCAGAATAGACTTGCCACCAAAAAACTTTCACCTTAGGGGGAGCGGTGAAGGACCAAAGGCACTTCCACCGGTTATTGGTAAAGACCTGGGCCAAAACTTGAACCCTCATTTTGTAACCCGAACGAACAGAATATCTTCCCTGAGGTTCCCCAGTCTAGAAAATCTGGTCAATACCCATTCCTGGTGTGAGAGGGATACTCAGGATGAGATGATGATCCACCTCTTTAAACCAGCAAAAACGATTCTCCCGATCCCACTCCTCAAGCGAGTCATCAAGCAGATCACATACCCTTGCATCTTCAAATCCGGGAACAACTGGTGAGGAAACCTTATGATTGATGGCATCTTCCAGCCATGGATCATTCCAAATTTTTAATATTATGCCCATTAGCAATTCTCCACATGCAGCCCAAATCAATGAGAGATTTTGCTCCCAAAATTCTCCTCCACATAAAAATTGGTCGTGGCCCCTGCTGATCATGCAAGAAATCAGAGTGACGGAAGTACTTAGCTCACATCAACTTTGAGAACAGGGTATTTGGGTGGGAAAGAAGGTTCCATCCTTGTTTTGCCAAAAGAGCCTCGTTAAACCATTTGTGATTTTGGAAACCAAGGCCGCCACAGAATGTTGAAACGCACATCTTCTACCAAGACATCCAATGGGAGTTATGTTTTCCCTCATGAGATCCCCACCAAACATTGGCCAACCGGGAGTGTATTTGATCAGCGAGAGTTTCTTGGAATTTAAACCGCTACATAGCATAAGAAGGGATTTCTTGGGCCACTAACTTCACGAGTACTTTCTTTCATCTCTTGGAAATAATCCTACTCAACCAAAGAAAAATTAGATTATCCACCCTATCCACAATCATGCCGAAAACGTTTTTATTTGACCTACCCACCATGGTTGGGAGGCCAAGGTACTAAGGATGCTTATCAACCAGCGAAAACCCACACATTCACTGCAACTCCTCTCTCTTATCCTGTGGGACGCCTTTGGACATCATAATGACCCAATAGTGATGTAATAAAATACTATAAATGATATTTTCAGAAAATATATGTTTTAACATTAAAATAATGTGATTTTAGGTTTGTTTTATTTATTTTACAAATATTTAGTGGACCCTCCAAAACTTATAAAACATTTAAACCTTTTTAATTGATTTCCTTAAGAGTATGACTCACCTCCACATAAGAAAACCTAATATTTTAAGAAGTTAGGCCATTGGACTTATAAAATAATGTTTCCAATCCCCTTTGAAAAAAAACATGGACAAAAGCCATGTGCTGGTTTGTGGTTTTGATTATTTTAACATGTGGTGTCTAAAACCTAAATAATAAAGAATTACCTCTCCTTTCCTATATAAACCCACCCATGCTCCCACATACTCTTCACTCAAAGACTCTAGAGATTGACCAAAACCTTCAATCCTCTCTCTAAAATCCTCTAAATGCACCCCAATCTCCCAATAATCCTCTCTCAATCCCTTCCCAAGCCTTTGGGATCACACTTCCATGTATGGGATTCCCACTTTCCTTTTTTATGTCCATGTTTCCTTATATTGTTATGCCCACTTATTTTCAATTAAAAATGTTGGGTTATGGTTTACCACCACCCCTATACTTTCCTCCTTATGTTTTAATGATGGCATAACCCTTTCTCTCTCATTAATACCTCCCATCTAACACCCATTACCGTTCCGAAATTCCATAAAGGATTCTTTCCTTTCTCATTTTATCCATATTTCTTAATATTGTTATGCCATTTTATTTTAAATTGTAAATGTGGTGGTATAGTTTCTCACCACAAAAATATATTCCCTCTTAGTTTTTAATGATTATAGACCCCATCCTATCTCATTAATTCCTTCCATGTACTCCCATTACCATGCTGAAATTCTGTAAGGGATTTCTCTCTCCTCATTTATATCCAAGCAATTATTTTGTATTAAGAATATAAAATTCCATTACTTTTGTTGGGAAATTATTTATATGACCCCATTACTATCCATTTAATGTATATATTATGAGACACCCCTTTCTCACTCATCAACCATTTTTATGAATTCTTATGTCACACTGTTATGCTGCTGAAATTACACCGCGATTTTCCAAGCCAAAGTTATTGTGTTGTGAATACCATTCCCATTTCTCTATCAAGGGTATTCACCTTTATACACATTTAATTATTGATTATAGAGTTTTATATATGAATTCCACATTCCTTTATCATGGAATAAATGATGATCTTTAATGGTTCCATGTTGTATGATCCATTGGCACACTTATACATGAAATTAAATGATTAAGAGGGGTGTGCCCTGATAGCACTCCAATGCATTGTGTAAAGAGTAGTATCATGATACATCAAGTGAAATGAGGGTTTAATCATGATAATTATAGTTAAATGAGAGTTTAATCATTCTCCATGTGCAATGAGCCTTGGCTCATGCTAAAATCACATTAAATGTTGTTGCCACATTTCCATGTTATGATAATCATGCTATACCATGCCTTTATGTTCATCTTTCTCTTATGATAATTTGATATGCCTATTGCCTAACATGTACTGTATTCTTCATTTTATGCCTAGTTTACTACCTTACTTGGATTTATATCTCAACCTTTTTTATGCATGTCCCCAATTTATCCAATGCAATGCTATGTACGAGGGAATGTAGTGGTCATGTAAAAGATTTTTTCAATAAAGATGTTGTGTTTCATGTTTTAAGTCATTCTGTAATGTTCCTAAACCCCAAAGAAACTAGAACTCTCGATATTCCATGTTTTATCAAGTGAATAATTTATGTAATAAATCAAATTTAAGTGTTTAATAAAAATAAGGGTAGTTATAGTTGGTATCAGAGGATAGATTTAGTTATTTTTGACACAGGGATTAGAAAACCCTAGTGAAGCCTTATAGATAAGAATAAGTATAATAAAAACATCCCTAAATTTTTCTGAGTATTGAGTAAGTGGTTTATTAATAAAATGCATCCTTGTCTAGATATGAGTAGGTAGAGCCGGCTCTGGCACAAATGTACCTAGAAGTGAAAACTATGACATAGAGTTTCAGGCATGACCCAGGGTATACTTTTACACGACAATGAGCATTGTTGTACTCTTAGTTATGAAACTTCTGGGGGATATTCTTTGGTAAATTCACAAGATTATTATGAAACATTTTTATGGGAATAAAAAATTCCCCTAATAATATATGTTGGTAAGTAGATCATGGATAACATAGATTAAAGCCTATAGGTTCATAAGTTAAGGAAATAAAAATTATTTATAAGACATCTTTTTTTGTCCTTGGATTACCCTTTATGTGTTACCCCAAACATTCCTTTTATTCCATCAAATGTATATTAATACGAGGAATTAGAATAAAAATAAATGTGAAGATCAATGTGATGACTTTTCAAATGATATGACCAATACAATGGGATAGGGAATCAAGAACTTTGTCACAATACTCTCTCAGTTAACTCAATTTTTGAATAGAAACATGGGTCAAGGGGAGCGTTCAACCCCCCCCCCCCCAAGAAAGAACAAGTCTCAATCGAGAGATTCATGAGATAAAGGCCTCCTACGTTTAATAGATCATATGATCCCTCAATCGTCGAACAATGGATCAAATCTATTGAAACAATCTTCTCCATCCTTTAATGTTATGAAAAAGAGAATGTTATTTTGGATGATTATCGTATGGAGGGTAAAGTCAATCAATGGTGGACATTGATCAAATATATGAAGCATGAGGAGGAGATTGAAGAATTGGAATGGAAGGATTTATGAATTTTTTTTCTCTACAAATATTTTCCTTGCACCCTCCAACTTATGATGGAAATGGACTTTCTTGACCTCAAGAAAAAAGATGATGAATCCATCAGAGCATAAGAGGAAAAATTTGCAAGGATTTTACAATACACCTCCAGCTTTTTCATTAACCCTGAATTCAAGGTTGACCGCTTCTTTGGTGGGCTAAAACCTAGCTTACAGAAAGCCCTGGCGATCCGTGACTTAGATAGCTCTAAGGAAATTATATGATGTTCCCTCATGGTTGAAATGGATATTGGTGAATCTTAGAGGTATCATGGGGATAAGAAGCATAAGGTGGACATCAATTCTGGTGGTTCGATGGATAAATCCAATGGTACTAATAAAACCCAGCACCCCACATGACAAAGGTGCGGAAAGAAGCACCCCAAATATTTTCTGAAGTGGATAAGGAAATGCTTTTGGTGTGGACGAGAAGCGAACCTAGACATTAATTACTGACAAGAAAAACCCGCGACTATAAAATAGGATAGGAACACTCTATTCGACTCTCAACACATTGTTTGTTACTTAAACTGAAAAGAACTAGGGAACCTTGCAAATTAGTTCCCTAATCCAAGGGGTTTCAGAGGCAACCAACAACCTCGAAGGCAGAAAGGGTGAGCTTTTTCCATCACTACCGCTGAAGTGAACCCTGACAATGAATTGGGGATAGATACACTAGTTATTCATTCAAGAATAGAGAACATACTTTTTCGATTCTGGTTCAACACATTATTTTGTATCCCAGAAGTTTAGTGGAATAATCCCAACACCACCACAAATCATGGAAGTAAAGATTTTGGTGAGTAAGGAAAATGGGGAAATCATTGTATCCCATGAATATAACTCTTCCCCTATAATAGTTTATATATTGAACCTCTTGGAGAACCTCTTCATACTCTCTCTGGTATAATTTGATGCAATTCTCGGCATGGATTAGATTTCCTCATATAGAGCCAACATAAATTGTCGTGAGAGGGAAGTCACTCTCTATATGGAGAATATCCCCCAAATTCGATACAAGTACAAAGAGGAATATTAATCTTCTATAGAACTATAATCTCATGCGTGGATATTAATTCTCTATTAGCATGCATATCTAGCTCAGATGATTGAGTCTAAGTAAGTAGAAATCCTTGAAGACATGCATATTTTGATGGAATTTGCTGAAGTGTTTCCCAAGGAATTTTTTAGTCTTCCTACTAGAAGAGATGTTGAATTCTCAATTGACCTTATACTTGGGAAATTTCCAATATCCAAGAATCCATATAGAATAGATATTGTGGAGCTTGAGAAGCTAAAGAAACAACTACAGGAGAATCTGGATAAATGTTTTATACGCCAAAGTGCTTCACCATGGGGTTCTCCAGTCCTCTTCGTCAAGAAAAAGGATGGGTCAATGCACCTTTTCATTGATTATCATGAGCTCAAAAAAATCACGATAAAGAACAAGTATTATCTTCCCTAAATTTATGACTTGTTTGATCATATACGTGGAGCAGAATACTTTTCCAATTTGGATTTGTAGTCAGGATATTACCATGTAATGGTGAAGAAGGAGGATATCCCCAAGACTGATTTTCATACAAGGTGCAGGCACTATGAATTCATTGTAATGCCATTCTGACACACTAACACTCATACAATATTTATTGAAATTATGAATAGATTCTTTAGAAATTAACTAGATAAATTTATGGTATTATTTATAGAGGATACTCTAATATACTCCAAAACCAAGGAGGATCTTGGGGAGCATATAAGAATGATACAAGAGAACTTGAAAAATGAGAATATCTATGCAAAGTACAATAAGTGTGAGTTCTGGTTGAAGGAGGTCTCATTCTTAGGCCATATCATCACAAGCAATGAGATATCTGTGGATCCATCCATGAGAGCTACAATTGAAGGATGGTCGAGGCCAACATCGATAATTTATATCTGTAGATTCATGGGGTTAGCTAGATATTATTGCCAATTTGTGATAAATTTCTCATGATTGTCAAACCCTCTTACCAAGCTAACTCAAAAGGGAGTCAAGTTTTCTTGGAGTGATGAATTCAAAGAGAGCTTCAAGGAGTTGAAAAGCAGGATTATCATTGCTCTCATGCTCACATTACCCACGAGTAGAGAAATTTTTATGGTATTTAGTGATTCTTCGAAGAATGGTCTGGTTTGTGTGTTGACTCATAATGAAAAAGTCATTGCCTATGATTTAAAGAAATTGAAAGCTCATGAGAAAAATTATCCAACACATGATCTAGAGTTGGCTGCAACAATCTTCACTTTAAAAATTTGGTGGCATTACCTTTTTGGGGAAAAGTGTGAAATATATACGGACCACAAAAGACTCACGTATATATTCACATAGAAAGAGTTGAATATGCACCAACAAAGATGGTTTGAGCTAATCAAAGACTATGAATGATCAATCCATTACCACCCTAGGAGAGATAACAAGGTGGAAGATTATCAAAGTAGAAAGGACCCATGAATTCTATCATTGATGAGAATTGAAAAGGATCCAATCTTCTTAGATTTGATAAAGATGGAAATGGAAATCATAAAGAAGGGAACATCATCAATCCTTTCACAAATGAATTCTCAACTATCTATTTTGGAAAGGTTAGAGGATTCTCAAAAGGATGATGTGGGAATTCAGAAGAAGTTAGAAACTATAAGAAAATGGAAATCGTTGGAGTTCAGTGTCAATGAAGAAGGAATTGTGAGATTTGGGTCAAGACTATTCGTTCCATCGAATCCAGAGTTAAAGAAGGAACTTTGGGATGATGCACATAGTTCAAATTTATCCATTCACCTAGGAAACACAAAGAAGTATTGAAATCTTTGAGATCATTACTAGTGGAATAACATGAAGAATGACATCACTGATTACACATCAAAGTGCCTAGTATTTCAGCAAGTGAAGGCTGGGAGGCATAAGTCTAAGGGGATGATGAAACCATTTCCCATACCAGCATGTAAAGGGGAGAATATCATTTTAGACAATGTCACTAGAGTTTCAAAGACATCCAAAGAAAACATTGATACCTGGGTTGTTGTGGATCTCCTTACAAAGACTGCACACTTCATTGCAATTTAGAAGGATTTCTCATTGGATCAACTGACATGTATATACAATGGAAATGTGGTAAGGCTGCATGATGTACCACTATATATTATATCCGATTGATATCCAAGATTCACCTCTATGTTTTGGAAGAGTATTCAACATGCTATGGATACTGTGTTGAACTTCAGTACGACTTATGATCCTTAAACTGATAGTCAAACCGAGGGGACTATCCAAACACTTGAGTATATGTTGATATAATTCTTAATAGACTTATAAGGAAGATGGGATCAACATCTCCCACTTGTTGAGTTATCATACAATAATAGATTCCACTCAAGAATCCAAATGGATCCTTATGAAGCCCTGTATGGGAAGAGGTGTAGAACACCGACATGTTGGGATGGAGTTGGGGAGTAAAAACTCTTAGGTCCATATATGGTCAAAAAATGGTGGAGAAGGTTAAGACCATCTTGAAGCACCTTAAAGACACTCAGAGTCGAAAATAGAGCTATGTTGATAATCATTGATGAGACATCGATTTTGATGTCAGAGACATGGTATTCCTCCACATATCACCATGGAATAGAGTTATGAGATTTGGGATGAACCAAAATCTTAGTCCAATTTACATCATCCATTTTGAGATCTATAATCGCATTAGAGCTGTGTCCTATTGACTAGTACTACAACCGGACCTATATTAAGTACATGATGTATTCAATGTATCACTCTTGAGGAAGTACATATCTAACCCATCACATGTACTAAATCCAGAGGTGGTACTATTGGAGAATTACCTCTCTTATGAAGATAAACCTATTAAGATCTTAGATCATAGGAAAAAAGTTCTATGAAATAATACAATGTCCCTTATCAAGGTGTTGTGGCAAAACCAAAAGTTTGAAGAGGAAACGTGGGAATCATAGGAAGTGATAAAGTAGATTTACCCGCAATTGTTTAGTGTGGGAAAAGGAAATTTCAAGGGTGAAATTTCTTATGGGGGGAAGATTGTAACGAGCCAAAATTTCATTAATGAAAACTACTTTTGATCCAATTAAATGTATTATTATGTAAAATGGTTATATAAAAAGTGAACTTCCTCAGTTTTATGTTTTTGGATATTAAATTACCATTAATAATTGTTACCTTTGTTAATATAGTTATTGAATAGTGATCAATTGATTAGTATAAATATAGGGCTTTAACAAATCGAATTTACGATGAAAAAGAAAGCGATCACCTCATCCAGTTGACTTTCCCCATACGAAGCCCATTTTTAGGAGCTCGGAAAGGAGGTGGTGTCATTGGTATTCGCTCTTGACCAAGTCCAAGACGAGTTTCAACATGTTAAGTATGAATGTATCTGCCTACAAAAGAAGAGGAAGTTAATAGAGATTACCACTCGAGTGATGTTATCTGAGCCACCCCAAGAGTCAGCCACCATTGCACACCTTACCCTTCAGTCCTATACGAGTATTATAAGGGGTTGTGTAACAAGACCATAACACTATGATTATGTTCATCATTTTTGTATATAATAAACAATATACATTTATTTTATTTTTGTTACCTTATAAATGTTTTTTAAAGAACATATAGTATTTTTAGTTAATATTCATTGAAGATATATATTTTGATGAATTAATGGATTTTATTGAATTAAAAAATATTTTAATTAAATATTATTACCAAATTATTTTTTATTAAATATTAATGGTTTTATAATTTTTATTAATACAATTGTGATTTTTATTATGGTTTAAAATTCATTTTGTCAAAACCCATGAATTTTTTATAAATGCCAGTTTTCATTTTAAAAGAAAAAAATTCACATATTTATAAAATTATTTAGATAACATGAATATTATTTTGGGAATCATAATGTCTAAATTATCCAATGGTGAATTTTTCATAATTTTCTGAGACATTCGAATTTTTGGATAAAAAATGAAATACCTTTTAATTATATAATGTGTTTTATGACATCATAATGACCCAATAATGATGTAATAAAATACTATAAGTGTTATTTTAGTCCAATATGTGTTTTACCATTAAAATAATGTCATTTTAGGTTTGTTTTATTTATTTTATAATGCTTTAGTGGACCCTCCAAGACTTATTAAACATTTTAACTTTTTAAATTGATTTCCTTAAGAGTGTGACTCACCTCCACATAAGAAAGCCTAATATTTTAAGATGTTCGAAAATTGGACTTATAAAATAATATTTTACAGTCCACTTTGGCAAAAACCGTGGGAAAAAACCATGGGATGGTATGTTGTTTTTATTAGCTTAATCTGTGGTGTCCATGACTTAAATAATAAAGAATTCCCTCCCTTTTCCTATATAAAACCACACAAGATCCCACTTCATCTTCACTCAAATAATTTTTAGATCTAAAAAACTCTTCCATCCTCTATCTATAATAATCTCATGGTGCCCCAATCTCCCAAGAAGCCTCTCTCAAGACTCTCCCAAGCCTTTGGGATTATACTTCCAAGTAAGGGATTCTCACTTTCCTTATTTATGTCCACGTTTTCTTATATTGTTATTCCCTTTTATTTTCAATTCAAAATATCAAAGAATTATTTCAAACCTCCCATATAATTCACTAATTATGTTTTAATGGTTAGATACCCCTTTTACTCTCATTAATACCTCCCATCTTACACCCTTTACCATACCGAAATTCAGTAAAGGATTCCTTTCTTTCTCATTTTATCCAAGTTTCTTAATATTGTTATGCCCTTTTATTTTCGATTTTAAATGTTGGGGTATGGTTTTAAACCTAACCCATACTGACCTACATATGTTTTAATGATGAGATACCCCTTTCTCTATCATTAATTCCTTCCATGTACACCCATTACTATGCTGAAATTCCATAACGGATTTCTCTCTCCTCATTTACATCCAATCATTTTTTTGTATTATGAATCTAAAATTTCATTACATTTACTGGGAAATTATCTATATGAAACCTTAATATCCATTTCATGTAAATATTAAGAGACACCCATTTCTCTATAATCAACCATTTTTATGAATTCTTATGTCACACCGTTATACTGCCGAAAATACACCGTGATTTTCCAAGCCAAAGTCATTTTATCATGAATACCATGCCCATTTTTCTATCAAGGGTATTAACCTTTATTCAAATTTACTTATTGATTATAGAGTTTCATGTATAAATTACACATTACTTTATCATGGAATTAATGATGATCTTTATTGATTTTTTGTTGTATGATCCATGTGGAACACTTATACATGAAATGAAATGATTAAGAAGGGTGCACCCTGATTACACTCCAATGCATTGGGTAAAGATTAGTATCATGATAATTCAAGTTAAATGAGGGTTTAATCATTCTAATTCAATTTAAATGAGGGTTTAATCATGTTTCATGTTCAATGAGCCTTGGATCATGCTAAAATCATGTTAAATGTTGTTGCCACATTTCCATGTTATGATAATCCTGATATATCATGCATTTATGTTCATGTTTATCTTATGCTTATTTGATATTAATATTTCTTAACATGTACTGTATTATTCATTTTATTCCTTTTTTACTCACTTATTGGGATTTATATCTCACCCTTTTCTTATGCATTTCCCCAGGTTATCCCATGCAATGCTATGTATAAGGGAATGTAGTGGCCATGTAAAGGAAATTTTCAATAAAGATGTTGTGTTTCATGTTTTAAGTCATTATGTAATGTCCCTAATCCCCAAATAAATTATACCTCTCTATCTTACATGTTTTATCAAGTGAATAATTTATGTATTAAATAATGTTTAAGTGTGTAATAAAAATCAGGGTTTTTATAAACGGTGTATTTCATTTCATATTTCTATATCTTATTGATTGTAATAAATACATATATAAATAATATATATTATATTAATATCATGGTTATAATTATTGATATTATTCAATCATGATTAATGTAAGAGTGAAAAAATATTACAAATCAAAACATATACAAAAAAAATAAAGTGGTTATTAACAGAAACGTAAATTTAACATGAAATTGTTGATAAATAGGGCAATAAATAGTTATAAAAAAATATATATGATATGATATAAATTATGATGGTTATTTAATAGAGTTATAATAAAATTATATTTCTTATACCATAGTATTAAACAATTATAATATAATTCAATTCTTAAAGTAAGGGATTCCCATCTCACTTTAATTTTCTACGTGACACATGCCATGTTCACCACATATTTCTTATATGTAGTATGTATACATCCCATGAATATATTTTATCATTCAGGTATTCAGATTTATTGTTAGTTACAAATACATTTGAGTATATCTCTCTAATGGGGTTATAATTTCAATGTTACTAATTAGGTAAGGTAATTTTGTCTCAATTTTCCTTTTTTGAGACACATGTTTTGTTATGAACCAATATTATTTTACAAGGTGTGTAAACTTCCCCTTTGAAATTTATATACTGAATATAATTATTTTAATTATATTTTAAGATTAATTTAATGTTAACCTTTCATGGGGTGTATGATTCAAAGTTACTAAAATCGTATAATTTTGTTGCTATAATCTCATCATTTATCGGGATTGTATATGATTATGTTTACAATAATAAAATATTATGAACCATATCTCACTAATTATCATGATTCTTTTTTCATGTTATAAATTATTTAATGTTATAATTTTCACACTCTTTGGTATTTAATATATTAATTTCTTTTAAAGAAAATCAGTATTTATTTCACCCTTTAGTCAGAAATCTGTTTTCTGTCAAATCACTATTTTCTAAAATGGTTATAAAAAATGTTTTCAAACATGTTTTACTACCCTATTATTATTTTAAAAACAATTTAACCATTTTATTACTTTATACAAAAATGTTTGGAAGGAATCTTCATTGAATTTTCTAAAACAATGCTCGTTTGAATATTAACAGAAATATGAAAGGAACATTAATGTTTATGTGTATAACATGAATATAATATTACTAATTCATGAAAAATAATTACATAGAAGATTAATTTTTACTTATTCAATTTTATTTTCAATGAATAATTTTTTCAAAAGGTTTTAGGTTTGAAAATTAATTTTCAAAGGGGAAATGATATTTTCCTCAAGAAATGTTTTAAATGATAGTTTAAAAAATAAACTAAGATGAAATCTGTTGGAGTTACTTATGAATTAATGGGGATATTATCTAAAGGGGACATTCATATTTTTATTTTAAAAGGTTTATATTTTTATGGAATAATTTTTATGAAGCTTGTTTTTCTTCCATGGGTTATATGATTATGTAACCTGCCTTTTTCCAGAGTTATGCTATGATAAAATTATTATGCAACATGTGTCTTTTTAATTGGTTATGATATGATTAAATGTTTATGATAACCATTTCATTTTTTTGGTTATTATATGATAAAGTTTTATGATACTTTGTAACAATTATATAAGATTGAAAAATGTGATTGGTGGAACCTATATATTTCTCCAATGGAATGGGTGAAGATTTATGTATCTCATGAGATAGACATGGATGGAATGAGGAGTGAACCCAATATGGTAATACATGGAAATAATGATGAGTAAACTGATTACTATAATGTATGGATAAAATTTTGAGTTAACTCATTATAGTTAAGTAATTTTTCCACTATGATGGCCTTAGCGGTTATCCATGACCAATATGAAAATGATCTTTTATTCTTATGTGTATGCCACAAATTCATGTATTATACCAATGTTATTCTCTCACGGATCATATTAATTCATCCCCTTATGATTCATGTCTTATGTAATTCCAATATTTATTCCACGACTCGTGATTATGATATTTAATATGCAGGGTATGGTTTTAAAATGTTATTCTCATGTTCTCATACCCTTATTTTCATGTTATGCTTACATTTATCCCTTGTTTACCCTTACCGAGCATATGATCACACCCTTTCATACACTCCCTTTCTCCAGGTTATCAACATATGTATTATTTATGAAATTTCTAATAGGGTTTCTAGTTATAAAGAACATAATGGGAGATAACATAGTTCCCTTATAGAATAGTGTTTATGTTTTAATGTTTCTAAAGTAACTAAACTATTATAGTCCCTAGGCATGTGTTTATGTAATGTAATGAATATTTTTCAAAAATGAACTAATATTTATGTATCTTAAGACCAGGTCACTATAATCTAAATATTACACATTCAATAAAATATTTAACATTCTTCTTATGTGTTTTCTATACAATAAATAATAATAAATCCAATTTTATGCTTAAAAACATTAATATTGTAAAAAATAATATTTTTTCACCTTTTGTGCACTTTTTTTTGAAAAATATTTTTTTTCCACAATTATCAAAATTTATTTGAAAAAATTAATTTAATTTTCAAAATTATTATGTAAAAAATATATTAGGGATATTTTTTGAGAATTTTCTAAGAAGATTAATTTGTGTATAAATATTGAAGAATACTAGTTTTCATTTAGAAATACCATTTCTTTTAATGAATTGGGAAATATAAAAATTGCATTATTATGGTTTTAAAAGTAAAATTAGTTAAATTATATGTCAATTAATTTAATTTTGGTAATTATAATAATTTTCATGTTGAATTTTGATATAAACACTTTCTAAAATTTTGAACATTTTATCATGGGAAAACCGTTTTATTTTCGCATATGTGGGATTATTTTTAAATTAAATTCTACCACATATATGAATTTAATTTTTTAAAATTGATTCCATAATTTTAATTATAATAATTTATATTATCTAATTAAGTAAAATCAATTTTCAACACAATGAATAGTAAAAAAAGTAAAAATTAATTATCATTATTTAGGCGAATATGGGTTTAATGGAGGTGAAACTAAAAAGAGAAGGGGTAAAACACATATAAACTTACCAAACAATGATTTTATAGGAAATATTTTGGACCTTATATCATTAAGGTTCTAAAATGATTCCTTTTGGAGCCTTTCTTTTTAAGTGAAGAATGTGGGTACAATTTTTATTTCCAAAAAGTAGAAGTGTGCTACTCACCTAATTTATAAATGGTAACACATTATTCTATCATATTCACACATCCAAAACCATTTGGTTTGGACAATAAAATCTAAAAAATATTCCATAATTCTCTCTTATTATTATTGAATCGTTTTTTTGTTATAAATTTAACATAGGAAGTCTTTTGGTGTAAACCTGAAGAGGTTACCCGAAGAAGAGGTAATGTCATTTGACATGCATTTTTAATTTATTTATTTATAAAAATACTTAAATTATTTTTAAAATATGATTATATAATAACTTAAATATATTCCATATACTTATATTTTTTATGTTAAGTTTATGAACTACAAACTTCTGAACTTTCATCAAAGGGGATAAGAAATCTACATTCATATGTTTGGCGTTCCACCGCCTCAAGAAACGATGTTATTGGTATCCGATTTCCACCTCTCATGGATGTATATAAGGATGAATTAAAAGTTTTTATATTATATTTATGATATTATTATACTTCTAGGATTATTATATCACATATAACATCTTACTCTCAATTTCATGGGAATACGATAACGTTGCTTGTGTGTAAGGCAGACTACCACCTCATGAAGCGATGCGATTCATTCATGCTTTATATAGGCGGTAATAAGGATCAGTTTGATGATAATTTGTGAAATATATGAAATTAAAATGATTTTAGAATTAAAATATATTAATTACCATTATTTATATTAATCCGTTGAGAAAAAGGATTTGACATCCATGCGTATGTATGACCTACCATTTCCACGAATGATGTATTTCATTTTCCATCAACAACTATTCTGGATTAATATAAATATAGTTATACTTAATATTTATTATATTAACATAATGTTTAAATTTATTGAGATGATGAAACTATCTTCAATGTAACAATACTAGAAAAAAAATCAAAACATATATGAAAAATAAAGAAGTTATTACTCAACACTTGATTTTAACAAATAATTGTTTATAGATAGGTAATAAAAGGTCATAAGAAAATAATAAATGGTACAATAAATAAGAATTTGTTTATTTAATATATGTATCATGAACTTATATTTATTATACAAGTGGTTCATATCTTCATGAAGGAATTAAACTCTTAAGTTAAGGGATTTATAATGTCTTTTTTATTTATGGGAGACTTATGACATACTCACCACAAGTGTATTTTGTAGGGGGTGTATACTACCACATTGACATGATATATCATGAATATAATTAATTTAATGTTATTTAATGATTTATTTGATGGTATTATTTAATTTGTATTATGATTCAAGATATTTCCAAAGTGGTAATGGATTTATATTACACTTTTATTTTATTTGAGACAAAGGCCATATTAACCACATGATTCATTTATGCAGTGTATATACTATCCATAAATGTATTTTATGATTAATATCCCAACAATTATTTGAATTTAAATACCAATTTTATTATATATATTTCATGGGGTTTATGGTTTAAAAGTCACTAAGGCTGTTGGGGATTTTTGTCTCAAATTATCATCATCAGGATATAAGTTATGTTATACACCTATACACTTCCCATTTGACATGTTATATCCTGAATACACTTATTTTAATGATATTATATGTTTCATTTAATGTTATTATTTCATAGGGATTATGAATCAAGGTTAACAATATGATAAGAGTTTCGTGTTACAATATCTTTGTTTATTAGGATTGTTTATGATTATGCTTCCAATGATAAAATATTTTGATATATTTCCCGAGAAACACGAGAATTTTATTATATTTTAATTTTTTCATTAGAAAATATTTTTCCATTAATTTTATTCTATTTAAGTACTCATGATTTTAAAATAATTTTTTGAAGAGAAATCATATTTATTTACCTCTTCAGGTGACAACCCTTTTTCATCAAAAAATAAGTTTTATAAAAAAAATTCAGAAATGTATTAACATTACCCAAAAATTTTATTAAAAAATTTTGACCCGTGTTTTAGTTTTTAAATTCTTTTTAAAGTATTATTCAGGTCAATTTCAAATAAATACCCATTTGGGTTTTACCAAAAATTTGAATGTAATATTTTCTATAAAGTGTATGGAGTTTTTCACTATCATGACCACTCAATGTTTTAAGGATTAATTTATATGTATCAAAGGTTAATTTCAAAGAAAAATATTTTGAATATTTTTTATGTTTTAGAATTTTTTTTCAAAGTGGAAATGATATTTCCTTGAAGAAATGTACTAAATATTTTTTAGTTATTCCTTTATATGTTTCAATGACTATTTTAAAATAAAATATATTTTGAAAATATTTTTCACTTCTAAAATTTTTTTTAAAAAGGAGGTTTATTTTACTCTATAAATGTTTCATTTAATATTCCAAAGTAATTTTATATCTATGATGATATCTTTTGTTGTTAATTATACTTTACTATAGATCTGATCCCTGGAAACCATTATTATTATTTCTATGAATGGTTTATGTTTATGATTATAAGATGTTTATGAAGCCCATTTCTCTTCTATAGGTTATACAATGAAAACATTATTATGAAACCAACTTATTTTTACATGATATATGCTTTGATAAAATGATGAAATGATTGTAAAACCTTTTTTTGCGAAGTTATGTTATGGTGAAATGTATAGGAAACCCATTTCATTTCATGAGTTTTGATATGATGAATGTTTTATGATCTTTTTTCACAAGTATGAATGATTTTAATTATGTTATGGGTGGGACCTATATCTCCCATCAATGAATTGGGTATATATTGATATCTCATGAGATAAAGAATATTGGAATTTGGAGTGAACCAGTTCAATAAGGGACTATATCTATTATGATATTCAGGGGGGGAACCTTGAATAATATGATTTCTTGGGGAGTGAACCCAATCCAATTTGATAGTCCTTTAAATGAGCCATGAACTATAGAAGAAATTATTTTCTTTACTTATGTGTTTCCCAAAACTCCATGTTTTATGTTAATGTTATGATCTCATGGTTCAAGTTCTTTGATTACATTATGATTCATCTATTATGAACTACCAAGATTAGTTCCATGACTTATGTTAATGGGCAATGACATTGAGGGTATGGTTTTTAGATGTTATTATCATGTTCCCAAACACTTATGATCATGATATTTCTTAGAAGGGTTCCAAATATAAAGAACATATATGGAGATGATGTATCTCACTAATGGACCGGTTGTTTATATGTTCATGTTTCTAATGGCACATTACCTTTATGATCCCCATGAATATATTTATTTAATGTATTGAATTTTCAACTAAAAATATATAATATCTATGTATGATAAAAGGAAACTATTCCCTATTATTATGACATATGAGTTAATTATTTGTGAAGGATCATACATGTACTTCCTCGGGAGAAATACATGTAACACATCTATAACTTTAGAGATATTCGGTTGAAGTTACAAGAGATAAGAAACAATACGTATATGATTAATAATTTTGAATGAACCAATATATGTTGGTCTTTGTTTTTCCTTATTTCTAAAAATCATAACCTTCGTAAAAGGATAAGTTAATAGAATGAATTTCTCACAAACATCAAAGTCTAGATCTCACCGATGATGGTTGGTAGAAACTTTCAATTGACAATGAGTTACAGTGATGTGCTATTGAATATATCTAACGTTTCCTACCATTTCAATAGCTATATCATGTCCCAATAACTTTATTTCTCCAAATACATCCTATAAAATTGGATTTATGCACATCTTTACAAATAGGGATTTATAAATAACTATCTTAATGATCAAATTAAAGATATTATTTTAAGAAAATTTGACCATATAAAGGTGTTGATCCCAAGATCCTTTAAAATCAATAGAAATTTCTCTCAAAATATCATCTTAGGTTTTTTTTTCTTCATAGACTAACCATATGTATTAGGATGATATGTAGTACAAAAACTAAAATCTATATCAAGATCCCACTAAATACATCTCCAGAATCTTGAGGTAAATATGTGATCCCGAGCTTGTAAAATTGAGATTGGTACTCTGTGAAATATCACTATTTCCTTAATGAATATAATGGAATGTTGACCAGGAGGGAAATTTTTTCAATTTGAAATGAAGTTTGATGGCTACATAAGGGAAACAACTATAACCTAAACAACATTAGTCACTTTAGATTTTTTTATATTCTAACGACCAAATCAATGTTAATTTTTTCTGAATCCTATTTTGGTATGGGTAGTGGTTGTGAAATCCCCTTGGATTGTTTTCTCTCAACCTTTACTTGTTGATATAACATGGACCAATATACATAATCTATAATATCCATTTTCATCGTATCCCACCATAAATAATCTTTTAGTTCTATATGCATATTTTTACTTATTGGGTGAATAGTTAATTTTAAACTATGTGCTTCATGAAACAACTCCATCATGTCTGGTTTTTAAGGGAAACATACTGGGTTCCTAAACATTATCATTCCAAAGAAATAATGGTGGAACTTATGAAAATTTCTCACCTTATTCATCAATTCAACATCCCCAGTTACTTTTGGGACCAAGTTGGACGGAGAAGGAAGTAAGAAGAGTTTGTTGTTACAGAGTGTTGTCTTCTGTTGTCAAAGAAGATAAATCAATTCACTTTGTAAAGGACCTGTAAATAAGAAAATTATTTTCTAATGTGTATTTCACAAATATCATAAGTCATGAGAACTTGTGATGCAATACTTATGAAGGAAAATGGGAGTAAAGGTGACGCCAGTCATATGCAATTTTGATTAGAAAGAATGATGCTGCTGGAAGATAGTGAAGTTGTAGTACTTCCTATTGAAAACCTGACGATGATAAAGGTGTTTGATCAAAAACTATATATCATGATAGACATGGTTTGTGATGAATTCAATTGTTATTTGAATACACTAGATGATAATTAAGTAACATTGGTGTTCTTTCCGAAATAGATTTTAAGGTGTCATCGTTTCCTAGCGGTTGACAAATTTTTGGGGCTAAAAATTAGAAGATAGAGAAATGTGATTTTGGAAAAGGATGACGCAAGAAGGATCGAAGATGTCTTGGTATGTTGCGCACAAGTGGATTTCCTTGATCTTAACATCAAAATCTTGAAAAGTAGAGGTTTTTGGGAAATATATTTTTTTGTGAGCTAGATTAAAGGGAGTTTGGAGTGTTGTGTGCAAGGCATGATTTAAGGTTAAAACATCGAAAAATGGAAAATGCATGAGGTACACGAAAGATTCAAGAAGTGAAAAAAATATGAATTTGGCGTGAAAGAGAATTACGTGCCGAATATGGAATCAAATGGGTTTTTTTGTGACACATCAGGATCTTGCACGACACATTGGGGTTTTTTCGCATAGGGGTTGATGAGATCTATAGGTAAGAGTTAACCCCCTAATATTTTCTTTCCTCGACACTTAGAGAAATCCTGAGCTCTGAAATGCGAAATAATATTAATTAAAGGGGAGTGCAAAAAATAAATATATTTACACACAATATTTAAGTTGTGCGCAAGAGGTGTTTTGCGACAAAAGTCAAATATTTCATGCGAGGCATTGAAGTTGTGAGAAAGACACCTAAAAGGGTGCATGAAATATTGGGGTTGTTCGCATGTATTCAGTTGTGCGTAAGGTAGTTCTTACCAGATTTTGGGTAGGAAAGTGAAGATTTGTGCTTTAGAGAATCCACCTATTCAATTGTAAAGAAGAACTAAAATACTGTAATTCCCTATCTGTGCTAAAAGGGTGCACACACACTTGAGGATTGTTTTACAAGTGATACATGAGTGTAATGGAATATCCTACTCATTGTATTCCACATAAAAGGATAGTTTTATAGTGGATTGTGTGGAACTGTATTGTTTCTATACCATACCAAGGGGGTAGCTACTCTTGTTGAGTAGTGAACTTTGTAAATATTATGTTCATGTGGTTGTGTGTGTTCAGTTGGGAAGAAACTCTTTAACAGGAGGCGGATGTTGTTTCAAAAAGGAAGAAACATAAAAAGAAAATAGATATAACTGATTCACCCATACCCCTCTTAGTGATACTTGGATCCTGACTGGGAACTACAATTACTTCCTCTTTACTCATCACATGGATGGATGGTTGAAAATCCATATGAGAATGATATAATCCAACACATATCCTAACGTTTTCAAGATTTGTCTTCTATAAATCCATAAATATTGGATATATTCTAATCCTCATCAATGGAAAATGATAATGGACTTTCTAACATATAGCATCATCTACCTTGTTCACCTTCCAAGGATGATAGTGCATTGAGCATTTAAAATCTCTAATCATCTCTAACCATCACTATTGTTGATTATTGAAATATTTTTTCATTGAAATATTCTTCAATATTTTATTAATAATAAATATATAACTCTATTCACCGTAATGATACTTCCTCTATATTTTGAGTGAAAACATTATTGCTTCCAACAACAAATCTGGAGTAGCATAATTTTTATCATTAATTTTCAAATAATAATAGGCATAAGATTTCACAATTTCGTTATATAGGATAAAACATCCCAACCCATTCATTAATGAAACACTAAATATTAAAATCCCTTCTCCACTATAGTGTTGTGTAAGTATAGGTGGACCAAAAAACCTTCTTTTTAGATATATTAAAATTTACTCACATTAATTTATCCAAACGAACTTGGATCCCTTCAAAGGAAATATTATTATTAGATTATATAGCTATAATAAATTTATTAAAAATATTCACCAGTTATTTTTTATGATTTATCATGACTTGGGAACAAACAAATGAAAATTTCCCCCCATTAAAAAATTTAAATGGTGAGAGACCTCCATTACTAGGGTTGGTGATGGTGACTCCATGATAAGACAGAGATGATGGGATGTTGGTTCCTTCTTCTAAGGATTCATACTTGGAGTTTGCTTTATAGTCTGAGACTACATCAAATATTTAATTCATGTTCATGAAAATCATTCTTAATTCCATCTCAAGGTGGTCACTATCTAATTACACTTATTTTGTCTCAATTGGGAAGTGACCTATAGTCTATGTAGATGGTACCATTGGGCATGTCTGAGAATTTTTAAATGTTGGGAATTATGAGAATCTACAAAATATTCATATTTCAAAGTTCATCTCATATGTTTGGCCTAATAGGTGAATAACCCAAGGTATTGCATGTCATCTATAGGGTTGTTGATACTAGGGAAATAAGGCATCTGGGGCTTCTACCATAGGCATCCCATGTTTGTTAAACATGGTAGAGATTTCAAATTGTGTCCCAATTTTAACATTATATGGGGATATGTAGGTATGTAGTTTAATTTATTTTAGATATTTTTGGGTTTAGTTTTCCATTGGGGAGGAGTGATTATTACACATGAGGGTTTGATTAAGTGTGTCACTAAGTGGGGGGAGGGGATGATCAAACGTGAGGGTTCAGTTAAGTGTGTCATGGGGGGTGATGATCACACTTGTGGGTTTAGTTATGTGTGTAACATGGGAGGAATATGATCACACATGAGGATTTTTTTATCCCATGGGAAAGACATAAATTTTATGGTTTTAGGGTGTTGGGATTAAACCTTTGGGAGGTATTAAAGATATGCCAATATGTTGAGATTGAACCTGATGGAGGTGTACTATGTAACTTATAGTGAAATAGGGATCAAAAACCATGTATTTAAATGCCTCAATTTAATGTCATGTTTCAAGAATGATCCACTTTATTTAACATCATGGGTTAAGTAAACTCATGTTAGATAAGGATCATCAATAAGGGATGATGTGGGTTTTATGCATAAAGTTTCCCTGAGGGAGGACTATCAACCCATGGCGGGGAAGGATGGTGTAGGGATTATGCATGGAAGTTTCCTGAAATAGGTGGATCATCCCATTTTTTGGAAGGGGTAATCATCCCATAATGATCATACATGGGGAATCTAGGGCAACTCACATAGGGTATGAGGTAAGGGGTCATCCCATTCATATCATACATGAGGCATCATGTGTTCATTACATAGGGTAAGACTATAGTTTAATGTCATGTACTAAGTAATTTTTCTTGTAATGTAACGTCATAAGACTTAGATATTTCTTAATAAAGTTTTATTACATTTAGTTCAGATGTTAGTAGGACCAACACTGAGGGAGACCATTTCTCAGTAAGAGAGAAATATTTAGAATAATACATCCCTACTGGTGATGGTGGGTATTTTACCTTGATGCTGCCACCTTAGAGGGTTATAAATCTACTTATAATTCAACTCTAGATGGGAAATTGTGTAAAAATATTATATAGGAGTGAAAATCATGGGTCCCAACATTTGGGTTCCTATGTTTAGTTGAAAGAGGAATTAGGGTTCCAATGATTAGAGAAAAGGAAAGGTAATGGTGTAGGTCATGATTGATGTAAAGGGGGAGGAAAAAATGGTTTATGATAATATTCACACAATAATTTGGGGTATGGATGAACTATTTTTGGATGGGTATGATGTGATCTAGAACTTAATGTGTTTGGAATGGTGTTCGTTGAAAGGAGGAACCCTAGAAAGGCATGGTGGATGAGTTTGATGAAATTGTATGTTTCAAAAATGGCGGGGGATTCCTGAAAGGTAGGGTTTTTATAAAGGATATAGGATTCAAGAAGGATATGGGTATCATGATGGAACATATTTCATGAAATATAGTGACCCTACATTAGAGTAATGTATTGGTTCCCATGGGGTTATTTTTATGAAGGATAGTCATCTCATGAAACCCTAAGAGCCATAAACCTCATTCTTCTTATGTGAATGCCTTGGAACTTCATAAAAGTCATTCCATCCATGATTTTAGGTACTCTAAAACCCATGGGATTATGTTTTGTGGAGTATTGGTACATATGGATGTCCATATCCTCTCTCACTTGTGAGGTTTAGAGTTTCTCCAATCCAGATATTTTTTTGGAAGTCCAACAATCACTTCCCATAAAATCTTGGATAGAGGAGGAATTTATAGGCATGGTGAAAGTGGGGGTGTTACATTAACAAAATTTAATTCCTCATAAATACATTTCACAAAGTTTTTTCATCATGGTGGGATGATGCACAAATTTAAATACATTTCATAGATGCTACGACATCAACTTTTGTGGCCACCTAGAAACATTGGAAAAGTATCACCCATTTTCAAAGGTTTTGATCATCATGAAAACATATCCTTATGTGTTTTTTGAGATTTTTTCCCCAAATATACTCCAAATAGTATGATACTTTTTTAATATTTCCCTTGACACTAGTATTTTTGAATCAATGAATCCTACCCTCAGAATGGGAGATAATGAAGGGGAATGAGTGTCATATTCGGAGGAGAAACTATAGAAAATTGGTGATTTTCAAACACTATTCATGAAAATAGATTTGGTCATATTCCTATAAATTGGGGTTATCTTTTGATTGGATACCATGAGATTTTTACAAATTATAGGAACTTTATTATCTTTTTGAAAAACTAAAGACCTTTTGAGTGTTCTGTGGTTTTGATCATTACCAATCACAAAATATCACACCTACGTTAAAAGTGATTTCATGAATAGAATTATGTGAAACTAGTGAAAATTCATGTTCTCAACGTTTGAAAAAATACCTTCATGAAAGAAAATGTCCCATGTCTTGGAAAAAATGGATTCTAAAGGTGCTGATTCCATTGTATCTCTATGAAGGGAGCTTGGTGAAAATATTATGATTGGGGAGAGATTCATGAATTAGTCTAAATATGAAACACTTACTGAATTGATGAAGGATTTGAAATAAGAATACTTGTTATGTAATAGGCTATCAATATACGAATTTGGGATTAGTTATGACATGTTCATTCTTAGAACCGAATGAGACACACCTTCCTACTAGTTCAGGAGGACACCTGGGTAGTAATAGTGGAAAATATATCACAAGGGTCACATTGTGAAGGACCATGAATTGATCACAACCAATTCACTATGTAAACCACTTAAAAACATCAACATCTATTTATTTTTTGATAAGGTATCACTCTAATATGAGACATTCTTCAAGGATTTTTTTAAGATAGTCTCAAAGACTAGATAGCGGAATTGGATTTTCACCATGGTTGAAATTTTATGGATGAGTGTCATATTGGTTATGTTAGTATTTTCATGAGTTTTAGGTAGAGATAAAGAGGATTGTTCTATATGATATAGTGTGGACTTCGCATTTCCACATCTACCACCACCCAAAACATCATGTATTGGCTATTGAGTAGGTGGTTCCCAAGAACCAAAAAATAAAACCTAAATTATGTGGATATTGGAATCATCTTGTGGGATCACTACCATATTATTAGGATACTAATCCAAGGGTCCATGTCTAATAAGTTCCACCCCATAAATAATTTTTTGGATGCCCAGGATCAGATGCCCACCAAAGCCCGGGTTTTGGTACATTTGGTATAGGGGAGTGAGAATAAGTAGGGGATGAAGGAAATACCCTTTAAGTAGTGGTTCTGTTATTTCTTAAAAAATACAACATACAATATACTATAGAGGATAAACTAGTGTATGATGGAACCTATGCGAGGAAAGTAGAAATCATATTATAAAATTCTGTAGGATTTCATGACTTGTTATGGAACTCATCTATGGATGGAAGATTTTGGTTTAGGATTACCACATGGGGGTATGGACATATATCTTTATAATTGTGACAATTTTTACAATTGGGAAGTTCATCAACCATAATATGCTGGTTCTTGTGAAAATATACAAGATTTTGTGCCACATTAGCAAGAGGAAGACCCGATTCCATGGGTGTGGGACCATATTTTTCTTTTATAACCATGTTTCCTCACACATGAGGGGGTATGAGTACCCAAATCCTATTCCTTCCAAGAACCAACTTCCGACCATTAATGGTCAACATTGATGGGAGTTAGCCACTTGAGATAGATTCAATTGGCATGCTAGCAAGGATCAGATGAGAAGATAAATTTATCTTCGACCCATTCCCCTACCAATGTGGGAGGTCATAGATGATGATGTTGAGATATTAGATCAATGGTAGTACATATTTTCTTTCTTTGGTAGGGTACTAGTGGTGAAGGTATATTTTACAAAAATCTATATGCCGTTGAATATTTTCCCATTCGCTAGGCAGTTCTAGTGCCTTCTGCGACATACCCCAATGGTGTATAAAAGGGTACATGCCTTGTTTCAACACTCATTTATCTAAACGATATGGAATATTTTCACTTGGGATGATGTTAGAATAATATATAAGATGCATACTTCTAATGTTGAGTTTGATATTTTTCATGAATATATTCTTAGGTGGGAAAATTTAAAACCTTGGGAGAATATAAGGTGTCCATATACTCAGTTGGATGATGAAGAATGGGTATTAAGAACATGTGGTTGGGGGAGATTGGTATGAAGGGCATACCACATATGAAGAGCTGGAGGAGCTGGTAGAGAAATAGTTGCAACTCTATCAATGCCTGGTTCTGTAAACACATAATCTTTAGAGAGGGGATAAAAAAGGTATAACACTATTGGGAAAGAGGCCTTTAGAGGATGTTCAACCCTCTATAGAAGTACCAAGGGTACAAGGCCAGGGTTCGGGGAATAAATTGTGTCGTCCATATCGTCCCAGTGGAATTATCTTCCTCGAAGCCTAAGTGAGATGGGCAATTTACCATCAACTAAACTCTCTCTGTGAGTTGTGGAAGTGTATTAACTCTGATGGGACTTAGCTTCCTAGACTTGGTAGAGTAAGGGTAGGTTTCTAGGATTCCTAGGAGGAGGAGATGAATTATATCCTAGAACTAGAAGAACTGTTCCATTCTAATGGTGTGGCCCGCCCCAACACTATATAGGTGAAAGCATCATTAGGTATGCCCTCCCCTATATATATCCCTATGATTCATCTATCTGTGGCCAATAATATCCAAGAGGGTTTAGAGGAGTGAGAATTCTAGGGATGTTAGTCTCCCCAATTGGAGAATATGTTGTTAGTAATGAAGTAATATTATGGATTTTATATGCCTTGAACAACTACTACTCACTGAAATATTGTTTTATAACCTATTTTTAACTTATATTGGAATCAATGAGAACAGAGGAGGGAGTTGTTCATTAAAAACCTCATGAAGAGTATGAGAAAGCTTCCCCATCCCTCTAAGGGGTGGGCACAAGGTCACCCCTAAATTTGACTTCATAGGCAGCCTTCCATCTTTCATTGATATGGAACATGTGATGGAGGTAATGACCCCAAATGCTCATGTGCTTCCTAATAACCCATACTTTCTCTTATGGGTTATAGGATATATGTTTTAAAATTATATTGAATAATTTTTTTCTTATGTAATTATTAAGAATATTCATCTATGGGAAAACTTCTGAATATTTGGGCATAAGCTTCTGGGGAAATACTTTCACAAGGGGGACTGCCAATGAACCTATCAGATTTTCTAGTCTGTTTATACAACTCTTGTAATACTTCTCCCCTCTTCACCACGATTTTTTATTGTACTCCAATTAGATACACATGAAAAAAAATGTTTGTGTAAACTGTGATGGGGACCCAACCCCTAGTACCAATGCCTGATTCAAAGGAGAATACCATCATGGTAGTGATGACTGACATTGTGGTCCCAAAAGAGATGGATGATGTTGTGACTTTGATGGAAGTGAATGAGGAGGTTGTGGTAGTTGGAAAAACCAAATAGGTTCCGCATGAGATAGATAATGTATTCGAGGCCTTAATGGTGGTTTCTAGAATAATGCCACTAATAGAGGTGGTTGAGGAGGTTGTGATAGTGTATCCTACTTTAGATGTGCCAATGGTGGGTGAAGGGGGTTTTCTGGAAGGTGAAGAATCTAGAGAGGATGTGTTTCCCCTTGACACATGTCTTAGATAACCTGGGGAAATTCTGAAAACTTGCTTAAAAATTATCTGACCACTTATGTGTTTGTGTCCTTCCCTGAGTATGAGCCTATGCCACCTAAGGACTTCTAGGATTCTTGCTTAAATGTTTCTATGAAGAATTTATTCATCTGATGAAGGGTGTGGAGGACTATGCATAATATCATCAATCACACTCCACTGAACAATCTAAAAAATAATGTGGGATATATATCCATTAGATAGTTAGATTGGGGAATGGAAAAGTAGACTCCAATGACATTTTTACACTAGTTCGACACATTACGCTTGAAGGGGATCATGTTGAGTGGATGTAATTAAATGATTATTATAACATGAATAATTTTATGGGAACCCAAGTGCTTCATGTGTATGAGGAAGAGAACTATTAGCTTTAAGGGAAGGTTTTAGAGCATGAAACTTTCATCAATTCTCAAAAAGATATCATCATCCATTTGAATGCTCAGTTGGTGGAATATGAGGCTAAGGCAGCATGGGAAGTATCTTAGGTGGATGAGTTCCAAGTTTAGTATTACATGTATTAAATTCATCATGATGATTTCCTCCTTATGGATGAGGAGTAATTGGTTGGGAAATTCAAGAATTAGAAGACCCTGTAGGATACTCGGAAGAGGCTAGCTTAGTTAGATCACTCAATCATTAGGGATTGTCCTTATAAACTTTATATTAGTTGTCAATAAATGAGTGGATGTAACATGAGGATGACTCTACATTTTTTTAATATTATTGTTTTTAATAAACAATATGTTTTTTAAATCATATTCTTCATATTAACAAGGAAACCAATAAAAAATCTATTAGCCCACGTGAGCTATGATAGGCTTGGTAAACAAGGGACCAACAAAAGAATGCTCTCTTTTTTGAGATTTCTAGACATAGGATGAAAAATTAAGGTCTAAATTGTTCATTTAATACATATATAATACTAACTAGGAAATATTTTGTTGGATATTGGAAAAATATTCATTGATGAATTTCTTTCTTAATGAACAATTGTGCACAAATGGGGTAAGTCCAAAGGCACTAAATTTTTATAAACAAAAGTGAGTGATGAAGAGCATTAATCAGGGCACATAAAATCTAGAGAATAATGTGGGTGATAGGATGATAGAGGATGAATACTAACCATGTTCAAAACATAGATTCCATGATCATTTCATTATGGATTGGAACAAACAAATGAGGTTCAGCAATTGAACATATAAGAAACACAAGACCTGTTAAGATGTCTTCAAAAGAATTTTAGAGTGGGTGCCCAGGATAATAGGTGAGAAAATTTGGCTATAACCCATTGAAATTTAGGTTTAATTTATAGAATAAAAAATTATGGGTATCCAATTCTAGTAATATTAGAAGTATGGGGTTGATCTGATGGAATGTTTGAATAGATTATAATACTCTCATTATTACACCACTATGTTTCTGAGCACAATGGGTGTCCTTATCAGTCTGAATGAAGGGCAGAATCATCTTCCATGGGTAATGTCATCTTGCATTAAAATATAATGTCATTTAACTAAAATGGAGTGGTAGGTGAGAAACAATAAAGTAAAATAGGGGTTATCAGGTGAGTTCTTGAGATGCTTCACAATTTTACATCGTGCATTGAGGACGGAGGGTGTGCAGTTGGACATATTGATGCAAGGATGTTGAATGTGTAGTTTAGCATATTATGGTGAGGATGATGCATCACCCAATTTAACATTATGTGATTAAGAGATTCAAGACACCGTTTAGCTTCTTGTGACCAGGATGGGAGAACTGACATGAATAGATGAAACAGTTAAGGTTTGGCCCATTCTATTTCCTGAACCTGTGGGTTCAATGAGCACGACTGAGTTTTTTCTTGGGGATGAGATGGGTCCCACAAGAATTTTACATTTTTATTTATGCATTTTTTGTGAAATCATGAGAGTGACATAGAGGGATGGATTCATACTTTTTCTCAATATTTCCCTATGGGTTTTCAACCTACCCGACATATGCACCACACAAATATGGATGTTTAAGGTCATTCTAGTCATATGAGGGGTCCCAAATAGTTTAATATCATAATTGTTGTAATATATGTTGATGAGTTTAAGATCATGTATAATTTAATAAGGAGGTAATTAGTTGTCCTATGGATGCTTATGTGTCACAGAAGGAGAGGTAACTAGACATGAATTGAGGGCCGAGGAGGGCTAACACCAAATGAAACATTCTTAGGAAAACATGAAAATAGTTAAATTTCATGATGAATATAATTTTAATTCTAGTATAAGGTCATACAATATGGAATAAATAAGGGTTAACATCCCATAAGAACATGTGTGTCATGGAAGACTAGAAAAAAGATGCAAATTAATGGTCGAAGAGGCTCGATGCCACATGAAATATTCCCAGGGAAACTTGCAGATAGTTTAAAGTCATGGTTCATGAAAATGGGATACTAATTTAAGGTAGTAAAGTTAAGATCAATGTGGGTTTCTCCATTTAAGGGATTCCCATGTGTTCTGACCTTGCTTAGGGAAACTCTTCCCTAACTCCTAATCCCATGTTAGCTATGCTCGGTGTGAGGGACACAGAGTGGTGTGAAGTTTTAATTTTCACAAGGGATTGAAAAATATGGGAAAAAATAAGTCGATTTAGTAATAATACATGAGTGTATGAGAGAATTAAGAAAAGGTGCTGAAGTTCCTACCAGATTGAAGGAAAGTTTAAAGGGAGGTAAACTATGACTTCCAAGAACTGGACTAAAGAAGAGGGTGACAAATGGGAAGGGAGAACTATTGAACATTTTTTAAACAAAAATTTCATATAAATACAAGTCTTGGATGGGATATAAAAAACTAGGATTTATCATTAGACATGTTAAAAACCTAGGGACCACCAAATTTCACCAAATATTCTTAAGGGTGTGTGCCCAGAATGGTAGGTGAGCCACTGTGTCCAAAATTTTTTGTATTTGTGAGGGACTATGGAATGATGGGGATCATAATCGATGGAAGAAAAAAGTTTGATATTATAAATAGAGGATTTATAATGGGAAAAAACTCTTGGATCTACTACCCTTTGTTCTTTAACATTTTAGAAGAGAATAATGGTAGGAAATTATTAAGCATAATGCAGAGGGTGAGCACCTCAAGAAAAGTTGGTGGTGGGATTAGAACAAGGATATGAGACTTGTATGTTTCTATGTATCCCAAGGGAATGTGAACTAATCCTTAAGTAGTTTTGGAATAGATATTGGTAGGTGAACAATGCTGAAATGGTTGAGTCCTCGCCAATGAGGATGATGGATTATCTCATAGTTATCATATGAGTAATCTTATATTCATCACATATGGGAAGGATATAGTTGAATATAATGCATTGATGATGTTTTTTCTATTTTTAGGGTTCATCCCATATTTACCATATGAGTAATCCTGTGTTTATCACATAGGTTAAGGCTGTAGTTTGAAATTGTGATCTATTGGGATTTACAGTTTAGAGTAAAAAATATATGACTATGGATGATTCTTATTTAAAGCTGCAGATATTGGACTATAAAAACTACTAGTTGAAGGGAAAAAATATTTTACCAAAGGGCATGGGATGCTTTAAGAGGCTTGTAAGGCATGAGAGACTAACAACACAAAATAAAGAGAGATACAAGGAGACCCATTTACATGCATACTTATAAAAATAATATATTGATTATAAGTCAAGATGACGAGTGGGAGAAGACCCTAAAATGGGTTAATACTGGGAATGGGCCCTTGGTATGAAATATAGGAATCTCCACATATCCCATGGGACTGGAAATTAATCCACATTTAGTTCTTGAACATGGATTGGTAGGAGACCAATGCTAAAAGAGTGGTGTCCTCTTTGGTGAGGATGTTGAGTCATATAATTATTATCATTGGTAATCCTATGTTTATCACATAGGGTAATGCTATCGTTTAACATCATGTTCTGGGGACATTGGTTTTTTTATTCTTACATTTATCATATGATGAATCCTATGTTCATCGAATGGGGTAAGGCTATAGTTTAACATTAAGTACTGAGTATCTTTCTGAGTCTTATGAATTGAGCTTCCAATCCTTTCATCATTATGTCTAGTCATGGGGGAAACATGAATTCATAATAGATAAAGGGTTATATTTAGTTACTACATAGAATGATAAGGACCATGAAGGAAATAATGTTGAATATTACCTCACTTTGGGAAGGGAAACATGTCCCTTGACCTATAAGAAAAGGGTCTAGGAGTCACCATGTATCACACTACGTTGGGAACCAAGATACACATAGTTATGTGATATGTCATGCTAAGAGATCCTTTTAAAGGGGGAAGAATGGAATCCTCTATATTGAGTAAACATGATATCATGAATTTTTATTTATATGATGAGGACGTGGAAAAGTATCATATTCATCACATGTGGTATCCTATATTCATCACATAGGGTGAGGCTAAAATTTAACGTCATGTGTTGAGGACATTAGGTTCATCTCATTTTTGACATATGAGGCATCATTTTTTTCAATAGATATGGTATGTCTATAGTTTAATGTTTTTTTGTCTAAGGATGTCGGTCTTTGTATTTTAGAGTCATATATCTGAAAAAAGATGATGTTGGTTTATGGTCTCATATATGAGACCATTGTAACCACTAGTTTATCTTCATAGATCATTTACCACAGGGTTCACATAATATACTATTGAGAAACTTAGAATTGGTTGGAAGTGTGATAAACTCCCCATCCATGGTGATAAACCTATATGAACCATTAGATTAGACCTTATAGATAACATATGGTTCTTCTAATATAGATTCCAACTTCGGTGGATTTATCCACGTATCATTGGTAGTCTAAGAGCAAGTAATATGTTCCCATGAAGGATGAATAAGAGGTGAACCTTCTTATTGAATTCTCACACTACCCTATTCTAGTGCCTCTCAAAATTTCGCAGTGCCCGAAGTAGGTTTTTATTAATATCTTTCAACCCATCTTGATAGAATTTCAGTATTCCTTATAGAATATACTAGTAATACATAGGCATCTAGAGTGACAAAAACTAAACTTAAATTGGTAAAACTGACTCTGTTCTATACACCATGGAGTATGATTTTTCCAAGGTGGGGCATTGTTTTTTATTCCTATAATAATAAAGGGAATTAGAGAGTTTACCAAAACTAGTTTTTTTATTATGGAATATAATATTATAGAGGATGTTATATATGGTATTTTTTAATATCTTGATCAGTCCATTTTCATGTGTGTGATTATATGAAATGTGGTTAGAATGGGTGTTGAACATGGCATAAAATTCCTTTAGATTAGTAGCATTAATATTAGTTATGTTGTTTTTGATAATGGTGTGAGGAAGCCCAAATAGATTAATGATGTTCGCGTTCTTGAACTCAATCATAGATTGGGTTTTAATTTCCATGAGGGGAAATTCCTCTACTTTCTTTGAGTGGATGTCCATTGCAGTCAAAATAAACCTAGACTAAAAAGTTTTCATTGGTTAGTAGGGACCATCAATGTAAATTCCCCAAACTATGAAGGGTTAAGTGTATTTGGTAGTGTGGATAATATTTTGCGGTTGATCCAAAAAATCATCATAGATACAACACAAAATAAACATTTTGTTGAAATCAGTGTAGTTGAGAGCTATTACAAGGTTAAAATTAACGCAACCTCCATGTTTAGAGGGAGACCATTAGTCTGTCTTGATGGTATCCTTTGGATACTTAATGGAACTATTGTATAAAATAAGGTATATCATCCCCTTGGAAGAAATTTGAAAAAATTATATCAAAAAAACATATGTGGAGATCATGAAAATGTTTTGGCTACTAGGGAGGGAGAACTATACTACACATTTGTGGAGTCTCTCACACTTGGATTTTCCTGATAGAAGGATGCAGTGTTAGAGATAGTCAATAAAGGGAGTCATTTAATCAGGCATTTATTAATAAACATGGGTATTTTATGTTATTATAATATAAGTATTGACATCCCTCTAATATACCTATTGGTTTTTATCATCTAAATTTGTGAGGGTGATGACCCTTCAATGTGTCACAAGAAGGACCAATTCATCCAGGTTGGGCTCTATAAGGGATGAAGTCAAGATTTCCAAAGTGTTAGATTGACCATTTTTGAATTTTACAACAAGATTTATCATTTTTTGGGAAGGAAAAGGATATATCATCTAACAAGTTCTTTCCAATAGGGGTGCACGTTCTTCCTTTCTAATAACATACTCACCCTTTTTCTACTTAATGGCTAGCTCAGAATCTCCATTCACATGTAAAAAGTGGAATTCAACAACAAGGGCCAACTCAGTACTAGAAAAAAAACTTGATATTGTTCCTCATTATTAGTGAAAACTTATGATAACATGAAATAGTATGGAATGATGACCTATTCAGGAATGATGAAGACAATCCCTATGACTACTTGACTGATTTTGGTGTCATTGGTCCTTATATTGGTTGGGATTTGGGAGGAACCATTCAAATTATTCTACTAGTATAGTAAAAATATTTCACTACTAAGATAATGAATTCATCTAAGAAATCATCATCTAGGGCCATCTCTTCTAGAGTCGATGTGCATCCAGGAAATATGCCAAATATTATCCCTTAAGAACGTTCTACTGAAAAAACATGACCACAAATATATTGAGGATTACCACCCAACAAGCCAATTTCTCTATCATAATAGCATGGTTGAGGATGTAATTCAATTATTTAACAAAGGATATTAGCTAAACCTCATGATTCTTCAAGTTATTATATAACATTTTTATATAAAATACCAATGAATGGATACTCTTTTTGATGTGCGAATATGCGGTCTCTATGTCGAGGAGCATGTGGATGAGATAATATAGGATATTTTCCATATCTCATTGGCTTTCTGAGATAAGAGGGCTCCTAGGAACCATTATAGGGAAGTCATGTAGTAGACTAGAGGATTTACTAATATGGGATCCCTTAGAACTAGATGTTGTAGTAGATACTTCTTAATATCCTCAAAGGTGTCCTGATAGTCCTCATACAATAGTTAGGTGATAAAGTTATTAATAAGTCTAAAAAAATTCTAATAATTTATTACCAGGTTTTCATGGAGTAGAATAATATATGCTATGTTTCTTTGGAGGCCTTTCAACTCTTGATGGATGTGTGGATGATGAATTTGGATGATAACTTTCATTTTCTATGGGTCATTCTAGATTCCACTATATCTTATGATAATGACAAGAAACATTATAGTGGTTACATCTAATGTGAAATTAAAAGGTTTCACCTTTAAAAGTTAGGAGGAAAGTAAGATGAACACTTTCCCAAGGTCTTTGATATTTTCTTGGATCTTGCAGGACATGACCCTCAAATTATCTACATATCATTCACCATTGCTCTGAGGAGAAATTTGAGGATATGGGGCCTGGAATGTAGGTAATTAAAACCAAAATTATTCAAACCAAAATGAAACACCCAGTAGTTTAAGGCCCCATAGGTTTCTCTGAAGTCAGTGGATTCATCATCCTTAGGGTCCATCTAGATCTGATTGAACCTGGAATATCCATCCATAAAGAAGTATCCCTAGAAACCAACTGAACCATTGATGATTAGATCTATCATTAGAAGAGGGAAAATAGTTATTTGGGAAATTGAGTTTCTGATCCTTGAATTTGATACAAACCATGATCTTCCCATTCATATTATTTATTAGGATGATTCTAAACAACCACATGGGGTACTAGACCTCTCTGATGAAGTTGTTCATAATATTGTTTTCTAACTTTAGCAACAACCATTGCACTGTGGGGGAGTTAATATTTCTGGGAGGTAGTATAAACTCATGGTGACCCATTAGGATGATTAAGAGATAAATAGAAACCAAATGATTGAGCCAAATTAATTCTCTATAGCTCTAGGGGAACATGTCATAGTGCTTCGTCAGGAAATCCACATACAAATATTGTTCCTCCAGAGACATTGTTATGCTGATTAGTGTTTTCTTTTGATCTTATTTATTTTTGAGTTTAACTTTACTCCACTTATAATTATTGGTGGACATATCATCCCCAATAGTATGATGGGATTCACTAAAATCCTCTTAATTATCTGATATTGGGGAATTAGAGGAAGGAGGTGACTCTTTTGGATGACCTAACCCATGGGGAGAAGTAGTGTTTTCTCTATAAAATACTTGATCCTTGACCAGGGGTTCATGTTATTTAGAAACTATGTTAAAAAAATATACTGAGTAAATATTTCTTGGTTTATGAAAATAAATAACACTATTAATATCAATGTAATGGTATTGAGTCAACTTCTATGGAGTTAGCCCTACTTTTTAGAACATGGGGGAATGTTGCAGATCGATGGGTATGGGGATAACCTCCCTATATTCTATAGGGTTTCCATTTCATTGTATTTAGTGGTCATTTCTAATGTAGTAGTATGATGTTATATTTGAGTAATCCTTTTTCTTATAATATATCAAACAACCTCAAATATATGGTGTTATGGGTTTAAAACGATCATTTCTGAGAGAAAATCTATCTTTCACATATGTTCAAGGATCTGTAGTAGAATCTATCAGATCATTAGAGGGTTTGATGCACTTGAACCTACCACTATGGATTTGTTTTGAAACCATTTTATAGTTCCCTATGTCTAGATAGAAATCCTCATAATAGTCAACTAGGGGACCATCTCCCTAGAGTAACCCTACTCAACTATCAAAGGAGTAATTGAGGCACTTGTGTTATGAAGAGGGGACCACTATATGCAACTAAATCTAGGTCCTTCCTAACAGTGCATTATTGGAAATCTCTTTTTAGATTACAATAAATTTTGGGCTTTCTACAAGACAAATTAATTGAGTCCTTAGTCGAATCTCTTCCTACAACATCTTCTCACTCTTTTCAAACCCCTGAATTTTTAGGTCAGAGGAAGTCAAATTTTATTCTATAAGAACCCATTTTTGGAGTGTCTTGGTATAGATGAGGTTGATTCCTAAGGTGGTATGCACTATATATTGGAATATTTCCACACTATTGAACTATTTTGTAACATATAATAGACATATGTATCGATGAATACTACCACATTCTGAATCCCTATAAAAGGAAATAGCAACGTTACATTCCTCCCATTTGACTTATTATATGTAATAAACCTTGAAATCATAAAATACAATATCAAATTGAAGGAGACTATTCAAGGATTTTTGAAGGACCACAGACATGTCCTTTAATAGTCGTAGAACATCACAGATCAAGAGACATGTTAATATTATGACATGGTGCTTCAACACATCATATTTCATAGTGAGGGGAATGTTTTTTACTACATAGGGATGTTCTTTAGTAGGGATAATAGAAGATTATATTGGATGAAGTTATGGGTTATGACTAGTACTCTATGCACTCTGATTTTGGTTACCTGGTATACTATGAATACCTGAGAGCTGGACATCAGAAAGATAAACACCAGATGGTTGAGGTGAGGCCCTAGATAAACATGTTTGATATTTATGTGGTAACATATGAGATATAAGGTAAACCAATATATTTAGCTATGAATTCATTTCAGACACAGTGAAATGTGAGGGATATTCTTGTTGATCTCTATGTGAGAACTGTTTTCTAGTTTCAGTAATAAGAACATTATGTTATACAGTGCTATCCTAGAAATTATTCCTTCTACCAAATCCCCTTCTTATATTTTATTTTAATAGTCTTAGGGGACTTGAGGGGGTGACATGCTGTTCCTCATCACTGATTATCACATAGGGGTACACCAATTCAGTAGTTTTCATTGAGTCATATCCCTACTCTTCATCAGTGGAATAATTAGGGCCCAAATGAACTCTTTGTGAATCTCCTAGTTTAGGAGGTATTAAGTCTTCCATAGTGTTATATATATTCAACAATGATGGGGAACTCTGATTTATTTATAACTGTTGATTCTTATTCTTCTGGGACATGAATGTTTTTGATGAAGTTGAAAATAAAATGAATAGTGGAGTTTTTCTAATAGAATGAGGTCATGATTTTCTAAAATGACCATAAATGATTCTGTGAGAATGAGAGATTATCATTCAAGGTTACCAATAATTTTAATTTTGTATCCCCTATCTAGGATCCTAATTCATGTCACTATAGTATTTTTTGTCATTATCTAGGTCAATAGATACTTGTACTAATTATAAAGAGATGTCTCTCAAATTGACTATTCCATGGTCCACTTGGTCTTAGCGCTAATCTGAGAAGACAAACCACTCTTTGATGATATGTTTTATGATCCTATGATATGGGAAATGATTAGTGAAGTTCGTAATTTTTTCTTCTTGATGTCTCTTGTATTCTAGAAATATCAAGAAATACTTTTCCAGGGCACATAAGAGACATATCAAGACCGATCCATCCTTGAAGCAATTAGATTTTTTCCTTCTTTATGTTAAAGGGCCCTAGGTGATTATACCTAATGGAGTGGTAATGTTCTCTCAGGGAGGATATGGTCAAAGAGTTTGTTACCAATTAGGACTTAATTGGAAAGGATTCTCTTAGAGAGCATCATCTAACAAAGGTAAATGTAGGTGAATCATCTCAATAGTCTCTACCTTCGTGATAATGTCAGTTTATTCATTCATAGGACTCCATATGGGATATAGAAGGGGTAATGGGAATGATAGTTTCTTGTTTTAGTTCTAGGTTTCTTCTATATGATGATATTTTTGGAGAATTATTGAAATACTATTAGGCAATTCTTGGAGATGAGGGTAGGGGCCATATCATCTATAATAATATTCATACTTATAATCAGTAGATGATCCTATGAAAGATAAATATTGAGTGATTATGTGAGCCCCTTCCATCAAGATATGAAATAAGAAACTCACTCATCATCCCTCTATTTTTAATTAGAGATATATGTTATATTGGTATTTTGTATGGTGGATCAGATCAGATAAAGTAACTACCTACACAGATCCTCCTAACTCAAAATGGAACGTCGAGGAAATTGGTCAGAGAATTCAAATATAGTTATTCAATGGTATGGAAAAGCCATCAAATCATGGTGGATTCTTACTATTCTAGATTCCCCAACATTAGGCTGCACCTTGATGAAAAGTAGGCCAAATATTATATCATATCACCCATCACATTAAATATGGTAAATATTGGGTTCCAAATTTGTGGTATTTGGTGCATCTTTTCAACCCATTCTAGATAAATATTTCCTTCTAGAGGTATTGAAATTTTTCTTATTTATTTAGAATCCAAGAAGGTAGTGAGAGTACCAATAATTTCATAATGGTTTTTATTTCTGGTAATAGGTTCTACGATTGTCTATTCATCCTAGGATTATGGGAGACCCTAAACAAGAGGCAGATAGGATTATTGATGATATAGAGTGGGTGAGTCATATCTTGGAAATTTTTTAGCCCCTAACATCTTAATTGATAGGGTTTACATGGCCACCCAGCTCAAACCTGGGTGCCTAGTCAAGGACTATTTGACGATGTGGAGGAGGGATATGGTCCCTTTAGAATTTTTCATGACCAAGTCACTATAGGTAAATAATATTAGTGATAATACTCTAATATTCTACAAGTTCTTAGAGTAAAGAGGCCATCCAAGGGTCTAAAAAAGTTTTATGTATGACCTCAGATGTATCAGTGGCCTCAAAATCCCCCTTGATGTTTTTGATATATCAATTGGAAATTGAAAATTTATCATTGGGGGGACTCCCAAGGACTTGTTCTAGTATCTAATGATGATTATAGGCACCCATTGGGGCATATATTTGGTACTATGCCTCCCCATGTGTTGTGTTATACCTTTTATGACCTATATTGGTGTCTTGGTTTTACAGATCATTCAGAATGTCAATAGTTACAACATTAATTATAGTGGTGGTTTGAGAAGAACATTCAACACATTGTAAAGGACAGGCTGATGATCCCATTGTTTTTGTAGGATAGGGGTGAAATGGAGGGTAACATACTTCCCCCAAAATTTAATATTCACATGTTGTTATACCTTCTCCATGATTTTATGAATTAATATGAGGCTCATAATTCATATATATTGGAAACTATAGTAGTATCCATACTGGTCATGTTGCTTGTATACCATGAGTTCTTTGATGTCAACCCAATTACATTGGATTTGGATGGAATAAATACATTCTTAGCTTATCAAAAAAAATATCCAACATATTTGAATGAATTATAGTATCACCTTGATATTCTAGTTGATTCATGAAACTTGGTCCATAGAAAGTAAATCTATGATGAAAAAAATTCAGTGTTTTAGGAGGAAAGAATTCAATAGATAGCTAGTCATTGGCAATGATCCCCTAATTTTTTTCTTTCTCATTACCTAGTGGATGACCTTATTCCTAAGCATCCCTAACCCCAATTAGTTCTAGACATTAAGTTGGAGGTGGTACTAATGTATACCTTTATTTCTGCTAACATTCTTGAAGATGGAAAGCCTTACAGGCCTATCATCCACTAAACATTGTAATACATTTTCTTGGTGGGTCTAACTTAATGATTATGTCCATGGAGGATTGGGGTTCAAAAATTCATCATTGGAAAGGGTGGAAACATATTTATGAGTTTTAGAGGAGTTTTTACCATCATCTGAGGTTGTTAATAAAAACCTCGATGTCTCACCCACATTCAATGCTGAGGTATAGAGGAGGGAAGCTGTTGGTGGAAAAGACAATTGAACTATGTGTCCCTAAAAGTTTGGTAGAACATCATCAAATTGTAGGTACCTATGGGGAGATTTTATAAATCAACTGAACTCAACATCAAAAATAATTTTCCTCAGTTGATGGGATTCTTCCCCAGATTAGGTGGTGTGGGTGAAGGCTCCATAATTGATTCATCCATCATCTTAGGGTCTGAGAGATTGATGGTGACATGGTGTCTTCTATGGTTCTTCCTTTAATGGTGTAGGTGTTCTCCAAGAACCAATTTCTAGTAGTAACTTGGGTTTCTCCATGTGCATTGTGACCTAGGTCATGAGAGAACCCCCAAAGGTAGTTGATTTTCCTTCTTCCCTAGGATGGGTCTTTAGAGTACGTTATATCATCAGTATGATTATGACCTATGTGTTGGTTTTTTAATGAGGGGAGGATCTCTATAGTGAAATTATTCCTCATAGGACAACCCGTAATGTTTTTTGGTGGCATCCAAGATTTGGAGATTCAACCAGACCTACCTAATGGGTGGATAGGTATCGATCCCTAGAGGATATAAATAGGGCCTATAAGGTGGTTGCGGTGGAGAGGTAATGTATAGTAGTGGTGGTTGGGGCCACATAATCAAGAGAAGAGGACTCCTAATGGGAAGTGTTTATGTCCTCTCCCTAGAGTTAGTGATGAGTGTATTGAACCATGGTTAGCAAAGTAGGAGTGAGATATACCTACTCTTAAAACTATGGCACCAACTGATGTCATCATTATAGCTAGGTGGGACCCTCATATTTAGTTCACAAGTGGTGGTCACCATAGGTTTGACCTATATGTCCCCTACATCATTGACATAATAGAGGAAGCTATTAGATTATTTTAAGGAGATTCTACTAAAATTTTTCATCATTATAAATGAAGGGGAGGGTGGTGATTTCCTCTAATAGGGTCCTTATAGGTGGTGGTGATAGAATGGTTTTAGGGATTCCACCTCTTTTGGACCATATACATGTTTATGATGATCCCTTTATTCTCAAACTGAAAAACATGGGTGTTGATGACCTTTTTATAGATGAGATCATTTGGGGAGATGAGGTTTGGGTACCAAGTATTATGTTATAAGTAGTTCATCATGGAAGTAACATTATATTGTGTGACTAACATAATATTAGTCCCCATTCTCCCACAAATGTTGGTGGTGGGTTTTTGTGTGTTTCTGGTGTCTCGAGTCTAATGAAATATACCGAACTAGCTATCAGTTGATTCATCGCGAAGAATATTCCAAATTTTCCCAAACATATTTAATCCTTCCTCATGGTGTATGGAGGATACACTTCAAAAATTACATAGATAGAGGAATATCAATTACCTACACATTCCCCCTAGTTGTTGGAGAGTAATTACACACAGGGCCCCCCATCTCTTTAGGGGAGGGTATATGCCATATATTTGCATCTGATCATGCTAAAATATGATTGTTCCAAGAATTTTTGATCTAATCGCTAATGATGTATAATAATATCACATGTTCACCATTTTGTTTAAGAACTTTCTCATAGTTGGATCACATATAGATGCACTATTTCTTTCCTTGCATTCTCTCTTTTCAAATGTGGTTGGTCGTCAATACTAAGGCTAGTGATGTTGGCTCCTTGATCGAAATGGTATGTTGGGTTGTCAGTTCCTCCTTCTATGGATTCATACTAGGATATTTTTCACTTAATTCATGTCTCTATAAATTATTTAATTCATTATCCCCAAAACATATTCCTGATTCCATATCAAGGAAGATTCTTATTAATTATGCTAATTATATATCAACTTGGCAGAAACATGTGGTCAGAGTAGATAGAAATGTTGGGTATTTCAGAGCATTTATGGATGCTGGGAATCTATAATATCTTCATGTATTGAATGTCATATATTATTTTAGGTATCTTAGGTGTGGAACCCAAGGCATCCTATATCGGTAATGGGGTATTTGATTCAATGGGAATAAGGAATTTGAGGATTTTACCATATGAATCCCATTTTTTATTGTATGAGGTAGATGTGATTGATTGTTTCATAGGTTCAACATATTATGGGTGTAGTTAGGTCACATTTTTAAAAATTATGGAGGAATTATGGTTAGGTGTTCCCCTAGGAGGTAGACGATCACACATGAGGGTTTAGTTATGTGTGTCCACATGGAGTAATATGATCATAATTGAAGGTTTGGTTAAGTGTGTCACTAGCAAGGAAAATGATCACACCTGAGGGTTTGGTTACATTTTCCCCACATGGTAAGTTGATCAAACATGATTTTTTTTATCTCTCATGGGTAGTATTTTTATGTTTTTTTGAAATTGTTGTGTTCATATTGAACCTCAATGAAGTATTTGTGGTTTGTTGAGATGTATGGATTGAACCTCATGGAGGTGTCCTATGCTCCTTTTTTTAGAAAATACGGATAAAAATTCATACAGTTCAATGAACCAATTGAATATCATCATAAAAAAGTGGTCCATGCAATTTAACATCATTTTTTAAGGACAATCACCTCATGGAAGGAGAGTTAATTGGGGATGGTGTGGGGATTCTGCATAAAGGCTCCTTGAGGTATGAGGATCATCTAATGTTGGGGAAGTATGGAGTGGGTGTTATGCTTGGAAGATTCTTAAAGTAGGATTATCGTCCCATATTGGGGAAGTGGGTGTCATCCCATGATCATCATACATGGAGTTTCCCCTGATTGTTTCACATGGTAGGAGGTGATGGGTCATCCCATGCCAACCATATGTGGGGCATCATGTGTTCCTCAAAAGGAAAAAGACTACAGTTTAACATAATGTGATGAGGACATTGGCATGTATTTTAACTTTGTAAAACTAAGATATTGGTCATGTAATATTTACATCTTGAAACCTAGATGTTGGATGGACTTACACCCAATGATAAAATTTCAAGGAATGAGAGGAAGATATAGATTAATAAATCCCTACAAGGAAATGTGGGAAGTTTCCCTAGATGATTCCACCTTTAGTTATTTTTATTATACTACTCATATACCTATTTATATGGGGGGTATTCCTTATATACCACCATGTAGGATTATAATATAGGGGTTCCAATGTTAGGGTACATGTTCATAGAAGAAAGAGGCACAGTGTTCCCATTCATTGGAGAAAAAGAAATTGCAATGGTACAAGATATGATTAAAGGAGGGGGTGTAAAACAGGGTTTATGATATTGATCCCATTGGAATTTGTAGTGTAGGTAAAATGGTTTTGAATGGGTAGAGGGACCCTGGTCACTCAATATTCATGAAAGGGTGTTGGCTAAAAGGAGTAACCATGGAGAGGCTAGGTGGATGTGTTTTTTGAAGGATGCAATCTTAATAAAGGTAAGGGGTATAGAAAAGTTTTAATGATTCATGAAATATTGGTGTCTCATGAAGGTTCATATCCCATGAAATAGGGTGTCCCTAAATTGGAGTAATATCTTGGCTACCATGGGGTTGATCTCACAATGGATAGTTTTCTTGTGAAACCCTTGGATCCAAAAATGGATTTCATCTTATTCGATGGTTGTGGACCTTTGTGAAATGTATCTCTACCATAATACAAGGTTATCTAGAACCCACGGGAGGTTGTTTCATGAATTATGGCTACCTTTGGGAATATATATCTTCTCTCACACATGAATTTTAGAGTTTCATGAATTCGAATCCTTTTTCGGAAATCCAATGGTCACCTCCCCTTGAAGACTCGAAAATACATTTAATGAGGGTTTTGAATCATATCTAGATTGTTTATGAATGGAAAGACAATATGAAAATATTACCACCTAAAATTCTTCAGCCTATAGGTTAATTTCATGAAGCACCACCCATTTGAGAAGGTTTTGACCTTCATAAACAGAGATCGTTAGGTGTGTTTTCATCTATTTTGGAACAGGTTCACTCTATATCAGTTTTGAATTTCTCAATATCTCCTATAATTTTTTTTATTTTGACATCAAAAGTAGTATCCTTCGAAATGAAAATAATTGTGGATATCAATTACCATGGTTGGTTTGAACCATTATTAAATAACATCCATCACTAAAGGATCCATCAATATACCCTCACATTAGATTCAATGACCAATGAATTAGAGTTTTGTGGCTAGTATTCAAACATGGTAAATTTTGCATATAACATTTCCTTAGGGTATTTATCCCAATTTCAACTAATTTTTATTCTCTTACTTCCTCATTTAATATAGAATAATGTCATAACTAATGACTAAAAAAACTTATAAATCTAATCTCCAATGATTCTATTCAATAGATCCTTTAAGACAATAGAGGAATTTATAAGTCCAAATGGTTTCACTAAAATTTATAATGATCATACCTCATACATAATCTTTCATACATACATACTTCTTATTTAAACTCAATTTATGATATCAATAATTAATTTTAATCTTGAAAAAGTATATATATCCACATATTTTTTATAAAAATTAATCAATATAGCATAAATAATTCATTCTCTTGATAGTGGTCTTGTTATGTTCTTTATAACAAATGAAAAGACAATTTTAACCCTCATTCATCTTCATAAAAATAATATGTGTAACCAATGGTGACAAATAAAAGTATGGAAATACCTTATAATGACTCTCTTAGAGTTTATTATTTAATTATTGTAACTCAATTGGGTCTATTCTGTAAGGAGTATTCACATTTAGTATATCATAAGGTATGAGTACTATTGGAAACTCAACATCATTATTTAGGGAAAGACTTGGAAAGTATTCAAGAAATACGTCACCATAATCTTAAATAATATTCATATCTTTGTTTATTATTTCCTTACCAACCATTTAAGATAAATAACTTTGATAAATATATAGTAATATCCATACAATGATAGTAACTTATATTAGAATTTCATATTCATCCCCACACTAAAATAATATCATTGGTTGATTTGGTATATGCAATGCGACTTCAATTAATCATCAATTGATATGGGATATATATAATGAGGGAAAATACATTCCAAAAATATAATCATATTCAACTAGAGGTATAATCACAATATTTTTATGAAGCACATTCCCACAAAACTCTATCAAAGATGAAGTATAGACCTGAGACGTGATCATCATACCATTAAAAGTTTTTTACTATTAACTAAATATATAATAATTCAGGTGATGATGTTATATCCTTTTATAATAATTTAGATATATGATAGTTGGTGTTGATATAATCAAATAATAAATTTTTAATTATATAGTCGATGGTAAGTGTACCTTTCACCACTTTATTGTGGTGACCCACTTTAGTAGTTGTGATCATAAGATATTTCCCTTTTTATTTGTGAATAAGAGGTTAATGATAATAATTGTCATCACGAGAAAATATATTCATGAACATATTGTCCTTATATCTATACACCTTTGAATGTTATCATTGAAATTTTGGTGTCACATTTGGTTGTGATTTTCACCACTCTATTCATTTAATGGCCTCTTCACATCACTTCAACATTCTTTTTCTCTATGGATATCTTTTCTATAGTTAAAAAATTTACTATTTCTCATAATTAAATTCCTTTTTACTTCCTAAAATACTTTTTACATGAAGTAAAAAAAGTTTTCTTTCCTATATGGGTATTAATATTATAATTTCCATGATATTAAATCTTCCCCTTTTTATCCCAAAAACCACAGACACCAAGATTCTACAATTTCTATTTATAACTTATGAGAACATCAATAAATTTATTCATATATTTAAAATTATCATATAGAAAATTCCTTTTGAACTCTTAGTCAAAATTTAGTAAATAATTTGCCTACTTTTCTTTTAGTATCGATGATAAAACTTAAATCATTCCTTACAGGTCATATGAAATGTTCCTCATAGGTACTAATGGTATCTTCATCCTTCAAATTTATTTCTATAAATTACCTTTGTATTTTCATAAAACGATTCTATGGATAATACATATTGTAAAATACCTTCTTAAACTCTTCACATGTCATGGGTTCAATTTCCTCCTCCTGCCTAACATTATAGATAAGAATCCAACATTGATAATATTATCCATCAAAATAATATGATTCCAAGAAACAATTCTCATGTTTTGAATACAAGGAAGTTTAAACTATATTTTCCATTGTATTGATTTCTTTCTAAGATATTAGCGGTTCATAGGAACCACTAAATGAGAATGGATGTTTCCACATGGAAGAATCAATATTGAGTTATTCATTCTTTTGGATATTTGGACAATCAGTATGATTCATGATACCTTTAATATCTTAATAGATTTGGGTGATCATAATCACATGATTTAATACCCTAGACCATAATTAATTTGGTTTCTCATGAGGACAATTGTTTAATTTCACATCACATTCATCATTAACAGGATTTCTCCTGTGTCTATTTATTGACTAAGAAAAAAAACATTAGGTGAGAAATAATAATCATAGTGAGTAATCATGTAAATATGAAAAAAATTCATAGGATGTCTAAATGAAGAAAAATTATTTTTAATCAACAAATACTTTAGATTAATTTGTTCCATTCATGGTCATAATCTATCCAAATCATTCATAATGGTTCATAATGAGAATGTAAATTAACTCAATAACATCCCTCAACAATTTCTATCCAAGTGTACAATATTATACCCACTCATCATGAACCCATGATGATTAGGTTAAACAATATTCCCCTTTCAGAGTTTCTACCCCATGATGCATCTATTCTATAACCATACCCCCTTTCCATTATCCATATAGTGTTGTATTTTATTGTGAAACCAAAAAACCTCTACTTTACCAAAATTTTAGGTTGTTATCCTATACTTAGTATTATCCCTAGGATTTTCAACAATTTTATAAACTAATAATATCTAAATATTAACTAAACTCTACTATGATACTAACTGAGGTTACCTAAGTATTTAATACATATTTATTAAATAATTTTAGATAAATATTAAATAAATCTCATAAAAAACATGTATTATAATTTTAATGTTTTAGATTCATTTGATACAAAAAACATAATTATCTTATTTCATGAAAAATATTCAAAATATCCTAAAATAAAACTTTCACATAATACACTTACTAAACATACCCTACATAAATCAATTCATCTTATCCCATGAAAAGTAATCATAATAAAGGGATATATCAGTTGATCAGTAGCAGAAAAAATAAGAGATATCAATCAACAATCATAAGTAACAATATGATAATAATAATGGTATGATAATATGATCATAACTTATAATAACCAGAACCAATAAGTAAAAGATCATTAATTATCAAGCACGGGATAAGGGTTTTTTATAGAAATGGCATAACTCAAAAATGCGTGGAATAATCAATAATCAATCATGTTCTATGAGAACATATAATAAACACAAGAAATATGGTTTTGGAATTAAAATAAGCATAGAAAACCACTTCCTTAGTCCAGGATCACATCCAAGGATATCATAGTGGATAGGGTTCACTCCCATTCCATCTTATCCTTAGTCGATATTCACTTTGAATACTATCATAGTGGAAAATTTCACTTACTAAATTGAGATCACTCCCAATTCAATACCATGTTTTCTCATGAGATTTCCATCATTACCCAATGTATTATTGGTATGTATTATTTTTTTCCAAACTAACACATAATAAAAATCATATATATGTGTTCAAAAATATCAAACAACATTCATCACATCATTATATCATAACCCATGTGAAGGGAAAAAAGTTTCATAAACATTTCATAATTTGATCCTTGATTAATCTGTGAAGAAAATATGTTTCATAAAGGTTTTATTATAACATACCAAACATATTGTAATGAAATGGGTTCTATAAAATAATATTTAAAAGATCATCTTTATAATCTGTCCAAAGAAATAAAATATATGGTAATATAAGATCATATCCCTAGTGAATCATAATAATTGTTGATGTATGTTGATATAGATGAAAAATACCATTAAATGACCATTCAAATAGTTCATTCAAAACATGAGAAAAAAATATTTTCTATTGATAGTAATTTTGTTAAAAATTTCTAGAATATTGAGAAAATACTTTACATTGAAAATATTATTTAATGTTTTTCAAGGAATCTTCAAATAAAAGTTTGATACTAATATAAGTAAAATTTAATATGTTGTATACATTAAAAGAAAAAACTTCCTTGCACACTTTTGTAAATTCTCAAAAATAACTTATTTAAAAAACATTCCGGAATATTACTTTTAAAATATTAATAAATATAGTCAAAGGTATTGAAAATTAAATTTTAAAAAAATTCATGTTTAGGTATGAACATTCATAAAATACTTTTGAAGTCATAAAACAAAATTATCATCAACCAACAGAGGAAATAAGGTTGGATTTTATTTAAAAACATTTTCATGATCATTTTAATTAAAAAAAGAGAAAAATGGTACTAATAAATTAAGAATTATGAAATAAATAGATAAAAATAAAATATATGGGGTTTATAATTTATGATCTATATAATTTCCCTCAATTTAATGTTATCATAGATGATCCAGAAAAGAAATGATATTGTAAAAAAACCCCTTACCTGAAATTCTATAATACTTCATATGAATTTTAATAAACATTATAAAAAGTACACAATTATTATTAATATATTAAATGAGTATATTTATAAATTACATAATATGTAACATTTATTTAAAATTTCAAATTATCCTTTTATAAACAATTTATTCATTAAAATAATCATTTGGGGTAAAAACTGGTATGTTTTCAATGCATGTTTTTGTTGAACAGTTCTTGTACTTACACCATGGTCATGGATTATTTGTATCTAGAATATTTATCATGAAATAATTATCATATTCATTCATCATAAAAAATATTATAATTATTCAAAGAAATATGCAATGAAAAGGAATCACATCGATGTGTGGTGGTGGTATTCCATATGTACGTATGAGTGATGTTGTATTTATCCAAGGAATGGAAGGGTAAGAAGGTAGATAAGATCATATAAATAAAAAAATATTTAATTAATGAATATCATATATAAACATTAAATTAATCATAATTACCATCCATGGATTAAGGTGATGAAAAATAAATGATATTGCTCTGTGGAGGTTGTAATGGATAGATACAAAGAAGTGATACTTTCATTTCCAATTTTAGGGAACTGAGGTGTAACATGGTTGATAAATCCAAATAAAAACAACTAAATTTATTGAATATACCTAATAATTTTTTTTATAATTGATACTATATATTTAGAGGTGGTATATAATAAATAAAATTTAAATTACTCAGTTAAAAGTTTTACCTCTGTTGAGGAACCTCCTTTTGCTTTCAACTTAAGCCATGAAAGGATTATATTAAAAAAACTAAATACCTATATGAATTGGGAAGAGATTTTAGGAAGTTATTATGGAAGTTATTGGAAAATATATATGTTTATTGTATTATTTTTAAAGTAGGATTGGTGGTATTCTTTTAAAAGAGAAAGAGAAAACACATGGAATTTTTCAAATAGATTAAAATATAATAATGTCTAACTCATGTAAAGTAGATATAAAATGAAAAATAATTTAATATATTAGAGACAATGTATAAAAACAATATAAAATTAAACTTAAATAATTTTTACTAATATTTTAAACCTTATCTCCAAGGTTAACCCCTGGAAAACCCATTTTAATATTTATTGTGGTAACACCTTTCTTTCACTTTTTACGGTTTCTTATTAAAAAAATGAAGTTAAAATTACTAAATTATATCAATTTTTTATTATAAATATATCTTTATATATAATTCAATTTATAAAATTGGTAGATATTAATTATTAAATAAGTGTAAAAAATCCAAAAATTCTTATTAGAATAATTTAGTTTTAAACATTAAATTGAGTTTACCTTAATTTTATTCCATGTAAAACCTATTTGATGACTGTTAAAAAAATTGATTTAACATATTATCTAAAATCACCATTAAATCATTCATAAATATATATTTATTTGATTCACAATGATAGAACATATTTTGCGTATAATTGTTTTTCAGAATAAAATTTATTTTTACCTTGAAATGAATTTATTTCAATTTATATCAAAATAAAAAATAATGGATTCATTTAATAGATATGTAAACAAAAATATTAATTTAATTAGTCATATTCATACCATTAAATATAATGGATTGGAGATAACTATCACATTAAATAACAATATTTATATCGTGGTTCATTTAAGTTCAGTGTTGTGTATAAATAAAGCTATAAAATAATTTAAATTTATTTAAAGAGATATATGTCATACATTCTCAACGAGTCATTGAAAAACTCAAAAAAATGTCATCCAATAAGAGTATACTAATCTAAGGGATATCTTATTGTATTCCTCATGACATGATTCTTTGTTATCATGGGAATATATATGATCTTCATTACCCTGGGGAACCTATTAGGCTAGGAGAAAAACCCAAGAGATTCCTTATATTAATGGATTAAAAGATCGAGAGGGGAGCTTTTATGTTCATTATATGATCATTTATCATGGTAGGATATGTAGGAGGACTCATAAAAATGGTATTTTTAGGGATTTAAACTTTTATGAAGGACTCAAAGATTGTTTTTTTGCACTGTCTTGACCCAAGTATATGGAATGGGTGGAACAAATGATATGATAAAAACCTCATTCGCCGTATTTTATTATCTTTAAGAAATGGGAATGAATATAAAAATTTATTTTTGTCCCATTTACATTGTGAAAAAGAAAATATGGTAACCCTTGGAGTAATCCATTTTATATAGGAGCAATATGTTACATGAAGGGGTAAATCACCCACATTGGGATTTAATAGACGTCTTGATGTATAAGAGGCCTTAAATAGGAGACTCATGGAATATTTTAACAAATTTCATTGATTTATGTCACCTATAATAGGATAGGATCTTGTATGAATCTCACAGATGGGTATGAAAGAGGTCTTTCATGTATAGGCTTCATAGACAGTGCCCTAAAAAGTGAGGCCCTAATAGAGGGCCTTCTTGGATAAGGCCCTCGTGAAGGGATCCTCGATGAAAAGTACCACATAGGGAATTTGAGTATATTTTTAATTGATGGGGTCATATCATGGGTTTTAAATAACATTTTTTTGGATAGTTCCCACATGATGATACCTTTATGAATAGACTTCATGACCGAGGCCATTAGAGATAGCCTAACAACATGATAATTTTTCTATTGCCACTTCACTTCAGGATAAAATGATTAATGACTCAAAATGACCATAAAATATGATATATTAGTTCATTTTAGATCTAAAATTAGTTAAATAAAATTCTTGAAAATTGAATACACCCTTGCCTATATGGTTTTCCCATTAAAGGTGTATTCTAAGGTGAAAAAGTTCCTATAAAACCATAGAGAATGGGTTTTATAATCCAGAAATAAATTTTCATCTAAAATATATTAAATTAATGCTCCACTAAAAGTGGAAGGTTCTCAAAACCACATTACTATAAATTTAATTTTTTAGTAGTCTTTATATCTTGGTGTAAGAGAATCATATAGATCACGGAGAACCTATTTCCTTATTTTTCAATTATGGATATACATTTATCTTAAAACAAGATCTATCTAATTGAAGAGAGGAATATTATAGGAATTACCTGAAAAAGTAAATGGAACTCACCTTTTAATCTCAATAGTATCATTCATAAACTTTTTGTGTTGGTGGATGAACTATTCAAGTACTAAAGATGCATGACACACATCTTAGTGAATTCTACACAATCATGCATCATGGAGGGAAAAAGTGTCAAAGACTTATAATTTGGGGAAATATACTTGCTCATATTTCATGTGATCCACATGTTCCAATGCGTAAATATTTTATAATAGTTAGGGTCTCTTATCCTTTAAATAAGTTTGGAATAACTTCCTCAAAGACTCATTTATAGAGGATTTTTTGGGTCTTAAGGCCACCATATGTAATGGAACTTATATCTTACTAAAAAATTTGGTCATTCTTATCTAACTATAAATATAAAACACTAACATGGATGTAATTATCTATCCAATAAATTAAATTTATTATTGGTCCAATTGGCATACATAAGAGCCCAATATGAGCTAAGGTTGGGTCAATTTCATCTATTAATTACATATATTTACTGATGGAAGAAATTAATAACCTATAATGTGAGATATCTATGATCATTTCATCTTCATCTCAATTGAAAATATTCATGACCCAATATCCAACATGTCCATTTTATCAATATGGAAGCATGGAATACAAGATGAAACTGGTTCTAAGGGAAACATAACATTCAATTATTTCTTGTGGTCAAACAAAGTAGTCAAAACCTCTTCCATAATTGCATATTGTCTATTAATTTTTGTTATTACCAATATTAAGTTAGGTTTGAAATTTATAAAAAACCAATTTTTGAAATACTAATTATATTATGGTATTCATGGCCTTGTATTATGCCTCATTATTAGTGAACCCTTATGAAAGAAGGAAATAATATGGTAAGATAGCCTCTGTTGGAGAAATAAATATGATTTTTAAAACAATTAGATTATATTTTTTTCCTAAATAATATGTATGGTTGGACTTCATGAATTACCATTAAATAAAATTTCCCATGACTGATATTTTTCAAAGAAAGATACGATATCCTCATTAGGTAGATCTATATCAAAAGGATGTTCATCTAAGAAGGGCCACATTTAAAAAAAAATAAATTCATTTCCCTTCAATACCTTATGAAATATAAATTGAATATAAAATTGTATAATAATAATATCCCATATTACTAATCATCTAGTTAACAAGTGATTACCATGGATGTACTTTAAAAGGACAATGTGAGAGGTTAAATAAAAATCATGTGTCTATAAATAATGATGAAAATATTATACTACAATGTTTAAGTAAATGAAATTCTTATTGATAGTGGTATATGTTCTCTCTCCATCCAATATCCTCTAGATGAGGTAGTAAATGATATTTTTTTATGATTGAATCATTTTATAAAAAAATGAATCAATAGATCATTTTAATGTATCCATATAAATATTGAGTGGATTTTTTTTAAAATACACAAAATATTAATTTTACGTGATATACACTTATTGAGGTAATAAAATTTTATTTGTAAATATCTATACCACTGGTACATTTATCCATTGTTCATCATTTATTTAAAGGGTTTAATTTTTTTAAGGGTTTCAAATGAAATTTCTAATATAGGGGATCCATAATTAGTGTCTTATTAACTTTAAGATATTTCATGGTGTGGGTATTTTGTGTATTAGTTTAATTTTTTTCGATTGATATCAATTATGTGTTGATGATAAATGAATCTGATAAATATTATGTAAGTCACCTTGAATTAATATTTCAACACATTTATCTTTTTGTGTGTGAAAAAAGTGTTTGAAGAAACATACTTCTAAATTAGTGAAGTGAATTTAGTTCTATAATTACTTAACAGTCATATAATTGATCTATCATTGAAGTATACTTTTGAGTAAGAGATTAAAGATATGATGCATCATCTTTTTATAAGTATCTATAAAATTAATAAATTAGAAGACATCAATCTATAATAGTATATTCACTAAGACCAAATAAAGGTGTTTTACTCTTCTAAAAAAAGATCCATTTAGATTTTTTTGTAGTTGTAATATTCACCTGTAAACCATATGGCTTGAAAACTATCCTTTTTACCAAACTTTAGTTTCATGATCAATAAAGGGAATTCATCCTTTAGAAAGTGATTTTTGAAGTCCTTGAAGTTGATGAAATATGTAATTCAACTATTTTTCCCATAAACTAGACAATCCCATATAACTAGTCATATAACTAATATTCTCAAATAAAAATGTATTTGATTATGTTATTCACCTCAGATTGTACTTTATCACTATGAGATGGATATATTATCCTCAATATTTGTTTATAAAAAATTTATTTTTCTGGTAGGCTTAATTAATAAAGATATACATAGGGATATAACTATATTTTTTTATAACTCTACCCAAATACATCCTGGTATAGTTTGAGGAAGGGAATATATTTATCTTGATCCATAGGATCCATAGTTGTGTTGATTAAATAGTACCGCATGTTCTCTTTTATACTCAAATTTACTTATTTTAGATCATCAATGGTAGTAGATATTAATTATTAAAATATATGTGGGAATTTTTTGATTTATTATCCATGAACATCATAGGTAGAAGATATATAACACTCTTGAGATTTATTTATTTAAATTGGAATGTCATTATCTATCTTAGTATTACATACTTAAAAAAGTATTAAAAAAATATCAAGTATGGATAAAAACATATGGATAGGTACATAGTATCCCAATCCTTGAATTTTAATGAATTATATCCTTATTATTCCCATGTTTCTTAACTACATCAACCGATTATCAGTTACACCTTCATCCCAATTGATGTTCTTGTATCTAGGATCAATTCATAGGGGTAATAAATGAATATTTTTGTTTTTTGATAAATATTGTTCAATTAATGAATTTTTATTTATATTATAAGAGAAGGTGGAGATCTTATATATTCCCCCTTAATTGGGAGAACCACATGATTTATTATTTCTATTTTTGTTTCTTTAATTCTATGGATAGAGACAAATAAACACTTTTTAGAACATTCCAAAAACTAACATGGGCAGCTCCAAAAAAAGGATTTTGGCCTATATTTAATTGTCTATATATGGTTGTTTTATTTACATCATATAATATACCACATCAATATACCAAGTTTTCAAGATCAAAAAGGGGAACCATCATTATAATGTACTCTAATTTATCCATCAATAGAGTATTTCATGAATCGATGGTATGATGTGGTAGTTTACAAAAGAAGATGATGGTATGGCCTTTTTATAAAGTTATTGAAAGTATAGTCATAAAAAATAGTCTTAATCTTGAAATAAAAAATAATATTCCTAAATTTGGATTTCAATATAATATTCCACAATGTTTTATTCTAACTCTTATCATAGCCTTTGATCTTTAAATGAAAAGAATATTAATTAATTTATTTTCATCAAATGCCATAAAGAATTCATGCTATAATAAAGTTCACTTCTAAACTATAATCTTCTCTATATTGATGAATGTAGTTATGTTTGATAGTTATTAACATATATAAGGGTATAATGTTTTCTTTCATAAATTATTACTTATCAGTATCCTTAAAGGAGATGTTTGTATTGTATTATGGTGATCTCATATCGACATGATATGTCTTGGAGGTGTCCAATTCACTCTTTAACTTCTATGGGTTTGACAAAACCTTAGTGAGGACATAATGTATCTCTTCATAATGATGAGTGGGATCTATGATTTTAATTCAAGTTGTAATAATTGAAAGATGTTTCAACACATCGAACATTTTTTTTGTGGGGTCTGTGATTCCTAAAATGAACATTGCCCCAAAATTAAGTAACAAGCTGATATGATATAAGAAATAGTGACATTCATATTCCAAAATTTGGGGCCATTTTTCACTTAGAGGATATAATGTTTATATCCCACCACATTATGACCCTAAAAGAGAATTTTTATCAGTCAATAGATTCGATAATTAGATATTAAAAAGAGATTATTAGATGTTATTTAATTGGAATAATACTCATGTTGAGCTCACTGGATTGATTTTACCCTAATTATTTATCATATATTATATATTCAAGGATAAGTAATAATCTCTTGGTCAAGCCTTGAGTATGAATTTCTCTACCCAAAATATATCTTTGATAATATGTAGGAGATCCCAATTTAGAATACTTCTTACTCGATATACCTACTTATTATTCGAATAATATTGATAGAGGAAACTATTACTCTTTATAAAAAGAGGGTTTTATTTGGTGGGGAAATAATATTACTCCCATTTATTAGGGTAAAACATCGATGATAGTTTTTGTTGAGTTATTAAACCTTTGGGGATGCTAATTTTATTCATTTATTCAACTATATCGATTACCTTAAATCTTAGGAGTCAACAAGGTAAAAGGTGATATTTTTCAGTGCTATAGGGAATTGGGATCATGATTGGTTGATTAAATCATTCCATAATAATGTAATCTATGTGATTACTAAATTTTTAGGTCATTAAACTTTGAAATTTTTATGTTTGGATCCTTTAATTACTCTTCTCTCACTTTTAGGAAGGTAACTAAGACATATGTAAATTGTTTATTGAGTATTCCCAATAGTACATGTCTTCATAAACCATATTTTCCGATAAATATTTGATGTAAAAAATCATGTGATTGTTTTGACAAAAAGATTATTATATAAAACATAACAAGGGTGAACATTCTGAAAAACATTTTATGGTTATTTTGCCTCTTGTAAAATTAAAATTAATATTCTATAGAATAAATGAAATAACTAAAAGACTAATAATTTTAGAAGAAAATAAACTATATTTTTCTACTATAAAAATCATGGAACCCCAAGAAATGTGTTCATAAAATTAATATTTTTATATATGTATTAGTGTTATAATTGTTTTCCAAGATGCGACACTACATTCAATATCTCTGCCTTCCAAAATAAATTATATATTACTACCAACATAATTGTAACCACTCCCTTTTATACCTTTATAGAATTTGATTCTTGTGATGGTGGTTCATAAAGATTCCTTTTCATTATTTTATAACTAATTCCATTTAAAAGTTATACTATTTTAGAAAACTATAAATATACATTGGGATAATTTTATAAGAAGGGAATATTTTCTAACTCATCTCTAAAATTATCCACATAAATTTAAAATAATTTATATTAGGGATGATGTATCTCTAGGGAATATGTAATGCATTTCCATTTATCAATAATATTCTAATGTTAATACCTCTACCACTATTTATTGTTTATGGGAATGATTATTTTCTATAGTATAGAACTAAATTGAAATAGTAATTTCAACTAAAGATCCTCCCACCTAAAAATAAACCAACCTATTATATTATTGATCAAAAAAATTCCTACCCTATAAATCATCTAGAAACATATATGTTTGGATACTTTATGTTATTCTTGAGTTTTAAATATTTTTTCATGATGGGTAGAAATGTGAGTGAGATACAGATCTATGAATCATGTGCTATTTAATGTTAAGTAGTTGGTGATGTCAATTTTCAGAATTAAATTAGTCAGGTACACCCACTTGGGATATGGTTTCCTCATTGGCTATAAAGGTTCATGTTGAGTCTCAATTTCCTCTAACATAGTAGTAAAAAAATACAACATTTATATTTATGGTATTGCTAACTTTGTTGATTTCTACCATGGATTAATTTTCCTAGCCTTATATTGATGTTATCCCAGTTAAAGAAACTCTTACTATTTAACTAATTGTATTATTAACCAACATGTAGATGTACCCTTGGGTGTACATGATGGATTGATTTTTCTTTTATGGGTTATGTGGTATCCTCCTATTAAATAATTTTAACCAATGCATATATATATTCATATAGAAAATCATATTCAATAGGTAGGTTTCCCATACTAAATTTTCATTAATTATCTCATATCAGTATTTGAATTGGGTAAATTTCTCATTGAAGTGAATCATGTCAACATCCTCAGGGGGTGGGTGTGTTAGGGATATAACCAAAAATTGAAAATGTACCTTACTTATGGATCACAAAGTGTCTATTAGTGCTATGTTTGGAATGGATCCTAGGCCACATTCATACCTTTAATATTGATTACTTACTTCTTCCATACATACCATTGTGTGAGTGTTATTCTCTACAGACACTTCCTATTTTCCCAGATCACTATCAACAACATGATCCATAACATCAATATGGATATCAACAATAAATTTAACTAACATGAATTCTATTTTGATAAATAAATCTTTATCTGTATATAATAATTAGTGTGGCTAATTGACTTAAAAATATTAAAAAATGGTTTTCGACATCTCTTACTTTTGGCTTGTTGGTGTGTTGTGTAGTATTGTGTGTGTTATGAAACATTGATATCTATTTGCAAAATTTGGTTATTATAATGTTAAAGACTACTCATAATAATTTATTCTAAGGTAATGTACTTTGAATATGAATAAGTGAATTCACGGTGGATATGTTAGCTCATGACCTATTTGAGAAGATTCATACAGCCTTAAGAAAATTTAATTTTTTATCATAGTCACATTAGGGACCCAATTATATATTTAATTAATGGCTAACACTAATGGTGGTTAACTTGTAAAAATTACCCAAAATTCATGGGGTTGGGTTTCCCATTATATACTAAAGCTATAATTTGTCATTTCGTTATTTGGTATGGTATACTAAAGAGTGTTGGATATAACACATCACTTTGTGGTTTAGTATGAGAAGTGTTAACCAGTATGGATGGACTAATGGTTATTATATTTAACCTCAAACAAATTTCTATTTTTTAATTTCTTAGTATCTTGATGAAAGATATTATTGATTACTCGATGTCATCAAGTATACCTCTTGTATTATTGAGATACAACACAGTTCTATTGGTTTCAATGTAAATAATTTCTACAAATCATATTATCAAAATGACTAGTATCTATTACACTACAAGATACTTTTGAAGTTTGATCTTATTGTAAAAAAACAGGGGTAAAATTAAATAATAAAAATTATCCTTAACCCCTAATGTGTGTATAGTTATAGGATTCATTGATGATTTTGAAAAGTGTCTTTGTGAATTTAATCAAGATCATTGAGTATTCCCATTTTGGTTTCCATATTTGGGGTTCTATGCTACTAGGTGGGTATAATGGTCTACCTAGTAACACAGTTCACAAAAATTCATTAAAATGATCTATATACCCATTATATATAGTGTTTATGAATCTAAAATTATTTAATTTGGCCATTAAATTATAGAAAGGACATGGTATAAATTACTCATTAAGGATATTCATAATAACTTAGTGATACCTAAAAAGAGTTCAAAACAAGGCTTGTATTTTGATAGTTTTCATTTAATTCCATAGGATATTGGTATCTCCATCATCCCTGGTAAATTGATTTACGATTGTTTACCTATAAATGGGTTGTAAGATGATATAAAGATTACACTATAATTTTAGATCCTTGGTAATAACTTCCTACAGACATGAGATAGATAAGAGAATAAAGGATAAACCCATAGCAGATATAAAATAATAGTGGAACAACGATGACATACAAATCTGGTAGTAACCTTTGAAGATATAATGGAAAAGTGTTAATACAAGGTTGAAGGATATGTGATTGGTTCCTTAAAGTGGAGTGTCCATCTTATTAGATGGGTTGATGATTGACTGGACATCAAGGATCAATATTCGAGGAAGGAATATGAGGGGAGAAATATTGTATGATATAAGATTTCCATTGTTGAAGGGATACATAATTTTAAGGGACACATAAATGTACAAATTGGATTAATTATGAAAGAATAACTATATAAGTACAGCTATATGAAAATTATGATTTTCAAGGGTTAAACCTAGATTGAATGATTTCACTCGAGACATTAAATCCACTAGGGTAAAATAGGGGTTCTTTTCTTATGTAGGTGAATTTGGGAAGTACTTATCCCAAAGTACCCCATGAGGGATAGGTGTATGTTGACACCAAAATCAAGAAAAAAAAGAACAAAGGGAAATCATTAGGGGATGCCTCGTGAAGACCGCTCGCAGAGCCCCCGTGGCCCCGCGACCAGTGCAGAGCTCCTCCTTCATGAACCCACCATAGAGCAAGGGGGTGGGATGATCCGTGAATCGATATGACATTTTCAATCCTGCCACAGAGAAAGGGAGTAGGATTCTCTGTGAACAGATTTGATGTTCGCGATCCCACCGTGGAGCAAGGGGGCGGGATGCTCCAGGAACCGATTTGACATTCGCAAACCTGCCACAGAGCAAGGGGGCGGGATGTTCTGCAAACCAATTGGACATTTGCGAACCTGCCACAGAGCAAGCTTCATATTCGAGCCGAGCGAGCTCTTCTTTGTAGTGCCTCTTGGCTATAAATACCAGGCTCCCCTCGAGCCTAAAGTATGGATCCTACGACTTTTCGCCTTCTGAGCTCCCACATCACGAAGCAATTTCTGCTCTGCGAAACATGAGAATTTCAAGGTACTTTTTCATCACAAAGTTGATTCTCCTTTGCGTGATTTCCACCCCTCTTCAAAGAGGGATTCCCTTCATAGAGCCCATGAGCCTCCGTGAAGGAAGGAGATCCCCAAGGGGACTCGGGGCATCACATAGTGTTTATGCTTCATGAAGTACCCTTCGTACACAGATGACCCACATACTAAGGCGTGGTCACTATGCTTCGCGAAGCACATTGCTTCACAATGTTATGCTTCACAAGGCACCCTTGCTTCACGAGGAATTTCTCCGTGAATTCCTTTTCACTTCACGAAGTACCTTCCATATGCACCTATCCCCTATGCCTAGGCTAGGCGACGTCACTTCGCAAAGCACATCCCTTCGCAAATCCTCTCCACTTCACGGAGCACTAGAGATTCACATGGCTTCTACCTATGAACCCCTTTGCTATGTGACTCATTTTCCTATGGGCCCTATAGGTTATCAAAAAGAAATTTCAAGGTCTCTTGGGTGATGCTTCCCGTTGCATTGCTTCACCTCATGCTTCTTTGCATTGGAATGATAATAGCTATTTCTTCCTCACATAGCCACGCTAACGTGGACCCCTAAATGGATTGTTCCTTAACAACCCCACAACATTGCATTGTCGATGCCTTCCTTCCCTCAAGGGAAAGGGGTATCCATTATGTAAGACCTAGGGGTGCAGAGTGCACCCAACTCATTCGAACTGGAGGACGTTAAACTTACAAGCACCATCATCCCCAGCATATGACGTTAAACTTTGGACTCACCCCATGCATCATACACGGGGTGACCCATCTCGAACATTATCTATTCCCATTGGTCTTTACCAGAGTGAAATCATTTCTCAAAAGGGATGAGATCCTCTTTATAAGAGTTGAATTTATCTGTGGGTAAATGGAAACTATCTTGGTGTAAGACCCTAGCTTTTCTTGTAGGAGGCAGCACCCCTTCTCCTCCAATATTCTTCCTTACCAAATACCAGAGGAGATATGGGAATCATGACCTTTTTTATCCCGTCCCTCTCCCATCGGGCTTTGTCTCCACTCAGGCCTCTATCCAAGACTAAGTCCCAATATCTATCACCCTGGGCTGCTAACCACGTGTAAAGCCCCTATTTCCTATTTGGGATACTAACCGTGCGTAAGGCCCCATTTTCCTCTTAGGGCAGCTAAACACATATAAGACCCTGTTTCATATTTGGACCGCTAACCACATGTAAGCCCCCATTCCACTTCCCACGGATGCCCCTTATGTGACGTGATCACCAATTCTTCACTGCCTCTTGTTTCTCACATCAAGCATGTCTCACGTGGGCTTAGAGCAAGCACCGACCATGAAAACCTCTCTGGGAATCCTAGAGTGTAAGCCGCACACTCCTATAGAACTACACGAACTTCGATCCTTACCAAGGCAAGGTACGTAGGAAGCCTCCCTAAGGTTTAATACCCACACCCATTGGTATCAACCATCTTCATGTTGGTTCCCACTCCTCCTGAACTATGAAGACTTTGATCCTTGCCAAGGAAAGGTACGTAGGAAGCCTCCCTGAGGTTCATTCCCAACGACCATTGGTCCCGACCATCTTCACGTCGGTTCTCCAACTCACACCATCTCGAACTACGTGGATTTTGATCCTTTCCAAGGCGAGGTACATAAGAAGCCTCCATGAGGTTCAAATCCAACTACCATGGGTTCCAACCCCCTTCACATTGGATCACCTTCATCCTGTATGATGTTAAACTGCATGCCTCCTTTTCATCCTGCATGACGTTAAACTGCATCCACCATCCCGAACTACATGGGCTTTGACCATTGTCTCCTAGACAGGGTATGTAGGAAGCCTCTATGAGGTTCAACCCCATAAAGTGTTAAGTCGTTATGAACCCCATTTAGCAGTAAGATAGTGTGACCCCCATTCAACGGTAATCCATTGTCAACCCCATTCTGTGGTAAGACATTGTAAATTCCATTCAATGGTAAGCCGTTTTCAACCCCATTATATGGTAATCTATTGTCAACCCCATTCAGCGGTAAGCTGTTGTGACCCCCATTCAGCGGTAAGAAATTTTCAACCCCATTCGGCAGTAAGCCATTGAATTCCCCAATCGATGGTAAGTTTTCGTCAAATGAACTATGTAGACTTTGATTCCCTGACACAGGGATACGTATGAGGTCTCTTTGAGACTCAAGCCTGACATCACCGTCATCCCTGAGTCAAATACATCCCATTATCCATCCACTTCATTTAATCATCCATTATCCATCTTGATTCTTACCCGGGCAGCCACATCCCGGTGAGATCATGCTAATTCACCTCTTCACTGCTTCTACCAGTAAACAGGTAACTAACCACATGTTAGATCTAGCATCAACGTTCCCTCCAATGGTTTCACCCATCTAATCCTCTTTAGTCAGTGTTCCGATCAGTCTGATCCATCTCCACTAGATGTTAAACTCACGGAATAACCTGTGTTAAACATGGGAAGCTGAGGAAAATCTCAGATACATGCCTATGGAATATAATTCTCCGCATTCGACGCGGGATACCTCAGGCTTCCGCACCCTCGAGAATCCCTATAATAATGTGAAGAAACCCAGATTCCCTAGTATTCTAGCATCTAGACATGCCAGTGATGTCCAACGTAACTACTCCCCTAACCGAAGGTTACTACCCTGACTAGACCCCTTGAATGTTCCGATAGAATCAGTGTAATTAACTGGTGTCCATAAAGAGATGGAATTGGGAAGAGTTTCATGAACAACGTCTTAAGTCTATAAGGGAGACCCATACTAGGTGAAGAGATCCGAGGAGGAATCCCCAGAAGGAAGAACTGATATCCCATCATCCCATTTCAATCAAGGAGTAAATGTCCTTGAATAAGCAACAGATACCGCCCACCTTTAGAAAGAGGGAATGCAGGGAAACAACTACACATCCTCCACAAACGGATGCACGTGCCCCAGCGAAAGCGTCAAAAACAAAAATGGTGAACCTGACCTGAAGATCTTCTCCTCAATATGGAGATTAGTAGAGTTTGATACATCAAGGGATTACTGTGTAACCAGATCTAGCTATCCGACGTTGGGTCCCGCCAAGCAAATAACGGGCCTGGTGTGAAACTCACCAGATGTTGGGGGAGCCAAAATGTTGGAAATCCCGGTCTGCGATGTTGTCAGTGTGGATCCATCTTACCAGTCTTGGAAGACAGAATGGTGTTGGGGCACTGGTCGTCGATTCCTTTCCTTTTAGCACTAATGGGTTAATGTCTCTGCCTTTCTAGAACCAAGATGCTACAGTGATTCAATCATCACCCACACACCGATGTAGGGGCTGGATAAATTCTAACACGACAGTCTCACATGGATCCACCTCTTTTACGACAATCTCCACATCTATGAATGTCAGGCACCCATGCCCCATCTCCCCTTATGAATTCATTCTTTGTAGGGTGATCAATGACCTCATACGCTGGTATTAGGAGGAGGGGATTATCCCATCATGGGATATGGCCCACCAGGATCTAGAGGAGTATGTGCCTCGTCACCACCACTGCCCCCATGGGTCGCGCAGGGATCCACTACTTCCTACTCTAACTTACAATCGTTTCGAGAGCCTCTCCACAGAAAGCCTTGATGAATCTCTTCCCTACGTCGATGAGGTAGGGGATGTTTGGGCCAACCCGTTCAGGATCTCATTTCAGGGGACCCCATGAAGGGCTCCCACATGCCTGGGCCAGTTCCTCCATCTGGTCCCACTAGAAAATGAGCAGCTAATCCATGCACCTTCACCATTGGCCCCGGTCTGGTTGACCCAATTCCAGCGTCGAAAACATGTCAAGGAGAACACCCACCAAGAGGCGTCAATGTCAGCCACTACTGTGGCTCAGGACACTTCCACTGTATATCATCAACCCCGTGTGTATTCTGAGTAGTGGGACTTGTATACCCGGCCCAGATTGAGGCCCCAATCTCCCTACAGATATCCTTGGTTGACTCTCTCGGCCACCGGTGCAGGTAGTGGGCACCAACAGTACAGACGATCTCTTCGAATTGCCACCAAGGAGAATGTGGGTCTTCCCCACTTCCTGGATTGGCATGGAGGTCCACCTCGTGCTACCCTCAACCAAAATGATGGACCTCCCCATGATGATGACACCCAACATGGAAGCCTCTCCCATTCTCATTACATTGGGTATGGAGTCATCCCTACTGACACAGACTGTCAGTGTGTGGATGTTGCACATCTGGTCAATCTCCAGCATGGGGGGCCTCCACATGTCCTAAAAACATCTTGCTAAGGTCCTCATCACCTTAGTAACCAGAGGGGTGAAGGCCAGCTTCGCTTGACTAGCACCCAACACAGAGGTCCTACCCATGTTCAGCTCAACTAGTACATGGACCTTCCTCACATAGATGATGCCCGAGAAAACAAGGATGGAGGTCCTACCCGTGCTTCTATTGGCTTGATAGGAGGTTTTACCCACTCCAACACTTCCCATAGAGGTCCTCCCCATGTCCCCTGGGATATCTGTCCCGGTGATCCTCACACCCTGGCTTACTCAGGTGGGAATCCTCTCCACCCCAGCACCAGTATGGATGAAGGACCTCCTCATGCTGAAAATCTACCCTATCCTGAAGAACCATCCCAGGGTAGGAGGGTGGGTAGTCACCTCCATAAAAAGAGTGCTGAGAAGATTCAGACTGAGATCAAACCAGTTTGCTTCTCAGACATTGAGGCGGAATATGACTTAGCTATGGAGACTTCACCTAGATCCTCCGCGTGGAGGGATGGGGAAGGTAAAAGGCTCATTAGCCTCATACTTCCAGAATGTGAGGTATATCAGATTCCCACCTCCCTTTGAAGGTATATCCAGGAAGATGAAAACTTGGCAGCTCCACAAGTTACGGTTGTGCAATCACCGCCATCATCACTAGAAGCACTCTCTACCTCAACTAGAGATCAGAAAGAGCTATTCTAGGGACCAATGGTGGATGGACAACATCATTGTCCATTTCCAACAACCATAGTACCTATGTCATAAACTGTGGTAGTTATCCCATCTTACAGTGATGTCATGGCTAAGTCACTTAACTCTTCGAAGGATAGCCCGAGATGCATCGGTTTTTTAGCTTGCTTGCCGTATTCTCTACCTTCCGGCCTACTGTCCCAGCGGTCTACATCGGTACCACTACTGGTTCCCCAGCCACCTCTAGTAGATGAGTGGGGAAATGAAGGGCCAGACCCTGATTCCAAGCCCAAGAGATTATGGGATATCTTCACGGTAGACCACTTCCCTGAGATGTTTTGGCCGGTTGCAGCACCGAAGTTTTTGCGCCGGAATCCCTCACCCAAGAGGAAGTCGGGTGTTTCTATCAAACCCATTTGGTGACTCATTTCCATCTTCATAATCAGAAAGTGGGTTAACCTAAGATCCAAGAAAATTTCGAAGACATTTTCGAACAATTCCGTCTAGTTGATTTGGCCACAATCTCTGTGGCCCAGCACCCCGAGTCAGTAGGTCGCCGTAGAGCCCCCCCCCCCCAAAAAAATGGTGCGTTTAGAGTTTCAGGGTATTCCAAAGGATTATAAAAGATGCTTCTCCCCACATACAGATCCATGGTTGGGGCTTGTATGCTTCCCTCCTCTTCATCCCTATCCGTCGATTACCCGATTTGAAAGGCGACGTAGAGGATATGCGTCCAGGAAGAGTTGTGGTTAACATGGATGATCTGTTAGAGGGAGAGAATGAGATAGAGATCATTGGAGATGACCCACCCCCTGAGGTATTTCCACACTTTTTGGACCCATTGGGAAGGATTAATCATCAACAGAGGAATCTGCTGGGTGTTCTCATGCCCACCGAGGCACTAGTCCTCAACCAAAATTCCAAAAAAGGCAAGGAATACCTCGGACCCGCCAAAACCTCTGACCCGTCTGGCTCAATGTAGAAGGTGGAAGACGATCCTAAAAAAGATGTGTTGTGTCAGAATATCACTGAACATAAGAAGGTGGCCGGCGACCTCCTTGATGAACGCACTGTAAATCGAATTCCAGTCAACAGTGATCCAAGGCCGGAGCATCAGGGGCGGGCACAACATCCCCTCAAAAAATTTCCTCTAGTTGACCTTGACCATCCAGCCCACACAGACAAGGTTAATGCTAGAACCTATGGAAATAGGGCATGTTATGTCTCTCCCAATCCTCTTAAATGGTGGGATAATGCTCGGGACCCGGCTCAGATTCTCCCAACAGCCCCACTTGTCGTTCCACCAGCCACTCCACGAGTCGTTGGGCTTCCTTATCATGTTGAAGAACCCGCCAATGCACTAGTATTCAGGGATCCCCATCAAGACAAGAACACCCACCCAGATGATCCGATGGCGTCACTCATTTCCCTCCTCAAGGAATTAGAGACTCGACTGGTGGAAATCCATCTCGATGACAAGCCATATTTGGCGTGGGTGGATGATATTCCAACACCCCCGGGTTTCGTGAATCTGACATTTCCCCCTTCAATGGGTCAGGGGACCCACCACAACACCTAGCCCACTTTATCTCAAGGTGTGGCCCCATGTTCAGAACTCCAGTGCAGTAGGAGGCTTCCAAACTCCAATGTTTTGTGCATACATTGGAAGGGACTGTATTTTTCTAGTACAACCAGCTCCCCCATCAGATTAGTAGCCGGCTAGGAAGAACTCTGTAGGAAATTTCTCTACCAGTTTAGTTCCACCACTCGAAAGACAAGTATCTTGGACCTCATCAAGTACAAGAAGAGGCTTGATGAGCACATTGCCGACTTTGTCGCCCAGTGGAAAGGGATCACATACTCTCTTGACATTCCACTGAATCAGTAGAAACTACTGACAATTTTCACAGGGAATTTCAAGATAGAACCGGTCCCCTATTTGATCACTTGGAACTATTCTGGGGGATTTAGAGACTTCTCTGATAAGGCCCAACGCGTAGAGGAATCCTTACAGCAAGCTAAGCAGGCATGTCTGTTGCCTCATGCAATCCCCGCGAGAAGGGCCGCAAAGGCCGAGCCTGCCATAGTGGCCCAAATAGAGGCCCCTGGGTGACTATAGTTTTCTCTAGTAGAGCCACCTCCACAGCCTCAAAAAGGCCCTCCACCTCAGGCATAACCACTGGCCCAGCAGCACCCACCTCATAATCGGCAGGTTCCCCCTTACATTGCGCCGACACCACCCATGCAAGATAATTAAGTTCCACCTCCTCAATGGCCTCCTCCAGCTCCTCATCAGGGTCAATCTCTAAGGGCCCCCTTTCCAGACAGGAGAAATCATACCTACTCGTTCAACAAGGAACAGGTCCCCGGTTACTTCTGCAGTGCCTTGTAGAAGGGGATTCTACCTTTTCCTGGGTGAAGAAGGCCAGAAGAGGAAAACCTCACTAATAAACCTAATTACTACCCTTTTCATCAGATCTTGGGGAACTCTCTCAAGCAATTCTATGTGTTTAAAGACTGGCTTCAAGACCAAGTAGATAACAATATAGTCCAGTTAGGCCCAGCTCCGACACAGGTGGCATGCGTCTTCATGAGGCCAGATAGAAGCAGTGACACTGAGGGTGAGTGGCATCAGGTTTCTATTCATGGGTCCAAGAGGTATGACGACTGGTTGACTCGTTAAATATTCACCAGCACCGTTGGTGTCATTTGGGCGTGCCTAAATCGGCCAGAGCCTTCGGAAGCTGCATCCACCACTTCTACATCATCGTCTCTACCGACCTCTTCCCAGAAGAGCCAACACCGGCGATGTAAGATAAAGTAAACCTTCCTACCAATGCCTTATTTATCCCGTACTCTCGGCGACTTCAGGTCCCCAGAGATGGTGGTTCCTCCTAGAATCCTTCTAGTAGTGGAGGACTCATTGAGTGACGGTCAAGGGTATGTGTTGATTAATACCATAGAGATGGTAAACCCTTACATGATTCCTGACAATGAGGAGTTCCAAGTAGATCCTCCCAACGTCCTTAGCTGTCGTCAGCGTCAACAGAGTCATGACTATATGGGCCATAAAAGTGCCTCGGTCAGCACTTCCAGCCAAGTTGTGCATGCTTCCAAAGCTAGGAAACATGCTCAGCGTAGAGCTCAGCATGTACAACCTTCTCATTTGCTGGCATCAGGCCCGCCTTTACCATCGTTAGTGTTGTTGGATTAGGAAGAGCCACTTTGACCATGTCATGACCAGCCACGCCCTGCTATAGGTTGGTCTTAGTCATCTAGCCCTCATCTAGTAGACACTATGCAGGCTTCAACTAGTATGCAGAAGGATGTTCCTAGTACCAATCAGCCACCAACCTAGTCAACGGGGTCCACCATACCTCCTATCATAGAGATACCTCCTGTAAGTAGAAGTTCATGCCTGACATGGAATTACGATGTTCTCAAGCATCTTTCTAGTATTTCAGAAAGGCTCTCCATCCTTGAGTCCCTTGTCCTATCATCAGATATATGTGAGGCCCTCACTGAGGCTTTAAGAAGCCCCCTCTAGTTTGAGATGGAGGTAGCAGTCGTAGAAGCCTTTAATGTTGAAGCGGTCGAGAATGATGAATGCCAGGACATCATCTCGTTCTCTGGAGAAGATAGAGGCTCTCCCATAAAGGGGAACATTCACCCACTGTACATCACTATCCAGTTCAATGGCATAGAGTTTTGTCACTGTCTTGTTGACATGGCCTCTGGAATCAACCTGATCTCGACTCAGAAACTGTGAAAACTGGGATTTGTCCAAAGATGATCTGAGTCCCTCTGACCTAAGAATTCAAGGTTATGACTGGATAGAACAAACATCGGTCGGAAAGATTCGCTTGAAGACCCAGTTCAGTGGCATACTTTCCAGCACCAAATTTATTGTTGTCTCCCAGGACACCGCCTACAATGTGTTGATGGGAAGGCCATGGCTCCACTTGTATGCGATAGTTCCCTCATCATACCACCAGTGCCTCAAGTACTCCCTTAATGGTCGAGTGGGTGTGCTTCAAGGTGATACATCTCCCTTTTCCTCTTGTGAAGCCCGCTACCTGGATTCCAACTACTACAAGAGAAAATACAAGCAGATTTAGACTAATGAGGTTGAGCATGCCATGACTACGACCAACCTATAGATAGATCTAGATGATGCCTATGTCTTTCCAATCCAGTGATTGGAGGCTACGACCCCAGACATGTTATGATGATTAGTTATTTCTAGGATGAGGGGGGAACACATTCCTAGTCCTATGTGTCGCCAAAAGATCACCTCGTACTTCTATACAAATCAGGCTCAGGTGATCCCGAAGCCTCCTACTCTCATAAGGTATCAGGATGTCCACCCCATGGTGACGACAATACGTCATACATGCTTGTTACACCAGGCCATAATCAAACAGTTCATGCTGACGTGCCACTATTGCTTCAATATCATCAATTTTGGCCCATTGGGCTGAAGGCCAGATGGGATCAGTTCGACAGCCTTCATCAATATGGTTGTAGCAACACAATAGTTCGCTAATGCAGTGTCCAATGCCGCTCAGGTGGGTACCAGCCTCCCGTCGGGATCTTCCGACTCAGAAGTGACTCCTCCTATTTAGGATTCACCCTCCATGAGTGAAGAATAAGATTTAGAGGATGCTCCCCCCACCTTTGAGGAGGGCGTCTCTGCCACAGTTGACGAGTTGGTATAGGTGAACCTCAGTAGTGAGGTAGACCCGAGACCCACATTAATTAGTGATGCGATGCCCCTCGAGGATAAACAATAGTACATAGACTTCCTAAAACAACACCGTGATGTGTTTTCCTAGAGTTATGATGAGATGCCAGGACTAGATCATCAGGTTGTCGTCCACTGCCTTGGTCTCCCGGAAAATCATCCTGGGTTCAAGTAGCCTACCAGAAAGATTCACCCTTCTCATGGTGCCCTAGTTGAGATAAAAGTTGATAAGATCATCAGAGTGATTTTTTTTAAGGAGGTCTAATACCCCAAATGGATATCAAACATTGTGCCAGTCAGGAAGATGTACAGACAGATCATAGTCTACATTGACTTCCGAGATCTCAACCTTCACTGTCTGAAGGATTATTTTCCTCTTCCTGTGATAAATTTTTGATCAATGCTATGGCTGGATTTCAAGCACTCTCTTTCATGTATTGGTAATCTGGTTATAAATAGATTTGAATGGCCCTTGAGGATTAGGATTCTACAGCCTTTAGGGTTCCACAATGTAGTTTTTGTTACCGGGTCATGCCATTCAGTTTAAAGAATGAAGGTTCCACCTATCAGCGGGCTGTGTATCACATATTTAAGCCGATCCTCGAAACATTGGTGGAATGTTACATAGATGACCTGGTGGAAAAATATTTCTTGCGTCAAGACCATCTCAAAGTCCTTTGGAAATTGTTCATCTTCCTCCATTCTCGTCACTTGAAGATGAACCCTTTGAATTCTGCTTTCTGTGTCACCTCTGGAATGTTTTTCGGCTTTGTTTTCAGATACAGGGGCATTGAGATCGACCTAGAGAAGATCAAGACCATTATCTAGATGTCTCCTCTGAGCAATATTTGGGAAATTTGAGGCTTCCAAGGCCACTTAGCCTACAAACACCGATTCATCATGAATTTTCCCGGAAAGTGTAAGCACTTTTATCATCTCATGAAGCAAGGCACCGTCTATGAGTGGGACGAAGAGTGTCAAACTACTTTTGAGGAGATCAATTAGTACTTTCACTAGCCACTGGTCCTAATGACACCAGTCTCCGGAAATCCACTGGCCCTTTATGTGATCACCCTGAAATGATCTCTCAGTGCCCTTATCACCCAGAAGAACAATGAGGGGATGGAGATCCACCTCTACTACCTCAGCTGCATGCTCCTTGATACGGAGACCAGATACCCCCTATCGAAAAGAGATATATTGAACTTGTATTCGTAGTACAAAAGTTGCATCATTACTTGCAGCATCATGAGGTAAAGTTGGTGTCCCAAGTAGATATCCTAAAGTACATCCTGAACCACCCCATGTTGACAGGATGTCTAACTTGGTGATAAGTGATTCTCCAGTAGTTCGACATTAGGTTTGTCCCTCAGAAGGATATTAAGGGGCATGCGCTGGAAAAATTCCTTGCTTCCCACCCTGATCTTGCTGATCAATCCTTGGATCTTGATTTCCCTGATAAGGCAATCCTCTCGGTAGACCAAGCCATGCCGTGCTGGCAGATTCACTTCGATAGTGCTTCCTAGAGCCCCACTGGAAGGAGGCTCAATGACCCCAGGCTCAATATAGTAGGCCTGTGTAATGTTTTTATTACCCCGGCACAAGCCATCCTCCCATACTCATTCTTGTTGTTAGAAGGCTGCACCACCAATGAGGCAGAGTATAGTCTCTCATCACCGGCCTTGAGTTGGACCTTGAGATTGATGTGCCCCATTTTCATGTGAAAGGGTACTCTGAAATAGTCATCAAGCAGATCAATGGTGAATATGTTAATTGAAAGCCAGAGCTCATACCATTGTTGGAACGCACTCTCCAGCTAATGGCCTAGTTCCCATCTCAGCCAGAAGTTACTCATGTCCCCCGATCTCAAAATCGTCGAGCTGACGCCCAGGCCAGCCTAGCTGCATCACTTGTGGAGCCCGGGCAGGATGATCTGATTATCCACATGGCACACTAGAGATTCATTGCTCCTATCAGCCCAGATGATGATGACGACCTGTAGGTGAGCCACCTTACTGCCAGAGACTCCATGTCAGGACCCCAAGATCTCCTAGAGGTAGTGATTGAAGTGACTCCCAACTGGAGAGTCCCCTTTTTCGAGAATCTTCAAAACGGTTACCTCCTAGCTGATCAGACCAAGCGTGAGTAAATTCAATGTCTCAAATTGTAGTTCACCCTCCAGCACAGCCCTGGCCATGATAAGATCCTCTATAAGTGTAGTATTGATGGGGTTATCCTCTTTTACATTCATGGAGTCCGGATTTCTTAGGTCATGCAAGAGGTTCACATCGGTTCCTACAGGGCTCATCAGATCAGTCCGAAACTATCCCACCAGATCCAGAGACTGGGGTACTTTTGGCCCTCCATGATCCATGACTGCATCGAGTTCTCCAATATATGCCATGCATTCTAAATATATGCTAACTTTATTCATTGGATGTCTGAGCCTCTCCACTCCACCAAGTACTCTTGTCCATTTGCGGTATGTGTACTCGATGGCGTTTGACCATATCCACTGGTGAAAGCTCGCCAGTGTAGGTTCATGCTGATTGCTATGGATTTCTTCTCCAAGGAAGAGGCAGTTCTACTCAAGGAGGTCAAGGCCCATTACATCGTTGAATTTTTGAGATCCAACATCATTTACCAATTCAGAGTCCCTCATTCCATCCTCGCCGATAATGGTACGATGTTACGAGCATCTAAACTGAAGAAATTGTACGCTAAGTACAACATTCATTCTGACCATACCTCCCGCTATCATTCTCAAGAAAATGGATAGATCGAGGCGTTCTACAAAACCCTCTCTAACATTCTGAAGAAAATGGTTGGTCATGATAAGAGTAGTTGGATGGACACGCTCCCCAATGCCCTATGGGCATACCAGACGATGACTCGTAATTCCACCCAGGCGACCCCATATTCCTTGGTGTATGAGAGAGAGGCTATCCTACCCATTAAGATTCAATTTCCCTCATTGTACACAATAGTCTATGATCAGCAAGTGCTAGATAAAGTGTCCTAAATCTATCTTTATGTGTTGGAAGCACTCGATGGGAACAAGATTCATGCCATGCACAATCTGAAAATGCATCAAAACAAGATATATAAAGCTTTCAACAAGAATGTTCACCTCTGCTCCTTCCTGTAAGGTGACTTGATATTGGCCCTGAGGGAACCAATGATACCTGGCAGGAAACCACCCCAGTTAAAACCCAAATGGGAAGGACCTTACACCATTCAAAATATTTACTCTAATGGAGCATAATCACTAGTTATAATGGATGGTGAGCATATAAATCCTCCCATCAATGCCATGTTCCTCAAGGAATACTTTGCATGAGTCCCTATGGTCCTGCATAACCCTAAACTGTATGGTCCTACATGACCCCAAACTGTGTGATGGTCCCGCATGACCCTAAACTACATTAAAGTCCTACACAACCTTAAACTGTACGGTCTTGCATGACCACAAACTGCATGATGGTCCCGCACAAACCTAAACTTCATTACGGTTCTCCATGACCTTAAACTATATAGTCCTGAACAACCCCAAACTGCGTGATGGTCCCACACGACCCTAAACTACATTACAGTCTTGCATGATCTTAGACTGTACGGTCCAACATGACCTTAAAATGTAAAATCCTACAGTACCTTAAACCGTGTTTCATCCTTCAAGATGTTAAAATGCATCTAAAGAACTATGTATGACTTGATTCCCATTCCCATGGGATACATAGGAACACTCCAATGCCTCATATTGAGTCCAGCCCCAGTTTCCTCTTTGACTATCCCCTTCTAGGTATAGTTCCTTTGGAGGATCTCACATGGAATCATGTAATATTCTTTGGTCCCACCCATGTTAGGGTTATGATGATTTCACCATGTTCTATCCTTCGTTCTTCTAATCCTCCCACATCCTTAACGCATGTTGCTAAACTGAATGGCCCTTCCATAACCATGTGTAGCTTGATTCCCATCCTTATGGGATATGTAGGACTGCTCGAAAATTTCATCCATAGGCCCAACCCCAAACTTTGGGACCTCCCATTGGGACTAAACACATGGTGTGGTGCGGGATCTTCCCCTCATTCACATCAATTTTATCATGACCATACCATGTATCCCTCTCCTCTAAAGATCTCTATCTCTTCTGATGTCTAACTTTATTTGAAATTGAATGGGCACATTTATGCTCCACACACCCCATCACTTGGGTTCACATTATCATTCACATTTGAAGGGCCCCCGAACAATAAGGATACTTATACTAAGGGCTCTCCTATTGTTTCGGGCCAACGTCCTTCAGGATTTCAAACAATAAATCGATACAAGTCCCACATTGTAAAAATGGTCGGTGGTAGAAGCTCATTTGTTGATACCATTTCAGGTCACATGATTTAGATATTGTGTTTTGAATCTGGTCAACAGTTATCCTTTGTTGTTGTCACCACCCCCATATGTCCCAAACATGGAGTGTAGTGGTTCATTCTACCCCATCGTCACTCCAAATATCAGTCTGCCTCAAGTAGGAGTGTAATTACAGCAGGCGGACCCTCATGTGATAGGGAGATCCTAGTCCCACTCCTTATTTCACACACTGATCATTGATCACCTGGGCTTAGGAGTTATGAAGGCAATGCCCACATGAGAGATCATATGGATACAATTGGATGGGACACCCAGCCTCAGGTCCTTAGACCCCTTAGCCCCCTTGACCTAAGTTATCATTTAGGATTGTGAGGTGCGGTATGGACTCACGTCCTCATTCATGTCGGTCTATTTCACCAATCCACACATATCCCCTTGAGACATTACTCCCTTCATTTATCATACATCCCATGAGAACATGCCTCACCATGCTTCGCGAGCCCATTATTTTGGTTTCCATCACCTTCTATATCCAAAAGATCCCCCAAATAGTATGAATGCTTGACCCAAGGGTCCTCCTACCATTACTGGCTAACGTTGTCGAGGATTGAAGGCGACAAATTGATACAAGTCCCATGTTGAGAGTATGGTCAACAGTCGATGCTCAATTGTTTTCCCTGAATTCTGGTCACACAAGGATGGATACTATGTTACGAATCTGGTCAATAGTGGTCCACTATCATCATTTCTATTTTATGGTCTTCCTTAGGCATGATGATTCTCCCTCTTTGTCCCATGAATATGACATTAAACTAGGAATACACGGTCTGAGCTCTATGAATCTAAACTAAGATCACCTTCGTCCTCACTACAAGACGTTAAACTGCAAGGAAATCATTACTTTCCATTTAAGGCCCAGCCTAAGGTCCCTTGAACTTTCCATCCCTGGACCAATTTTTCACTTAGGATTGTATGGTGTAATGCTGGATTATGTCCTCATTCACTTCGGGTTACTCACCGTGCCATACACATCCTTGGATGAGATACCTTGCCCCTATATTTGTCTTTCCCATCATGGCGTCAAATTGCACAGCACCCCAAGAACTACGTATGGATTTATTACCATCCTCATGGGATACATAGGACCACCTGAACATCTGGTCTTTGGGTCCAGCCCCATCTCTTAAAAACCTCCCTTTCATTTTGGCCTCTTGGCCCACATTCTTCCAGAAGAGGGGTATACGGTGTGGTATGGGTTTATGTCCTCATTCATGTCAGGTTTATAATAACCATGCCACATACCTTTCTCTCTTGAGAGGCCTTTGATCCCTTTCCTTGCACTCATATCTTTGAGTTGGATACCCTTAAGTCAGGTCCCTCGACCCTCTTCAGTGATTCACCAATTGGCCCTTGAGTACTCTAGTCTAGAACATGGAGTGTCATATTCTACATGGACATGCTTTCACCCACTTTTCAGGATTTGTGTTCCCTTTCATTTGGGATTCCATTATATTTTACATCCAAAGGGACCCCCAAATGGCGTGGATGCTAGGACTAAGGGCTCTCCTACAATTACAGGCAATGTCCTTGAAAGTTTCAGATGAAAAATCGATACAAGTCCTACATTGAAAAAAAGGTTAGCTATCAACGCTCTTTTATTGTTCCCATCTCAGGCCACGTGATATGAATACTGTGTTTCGAACAAGGTCAACAGTTATCCTCCATCGTCACATCAATCCCCTTAAAGCCTTGAATGTTGGTTACATAATTAACATTATTTTCTACCACATCATGTCCAAATGGAATTTCGACACTCCTGACATTATCCCTTGTGTGAATTTACACATTAGAAGAATGAAACTATGATAAGGCATCATTCAAAGCTACACACTGACTTCCCTTTGGCATGCATTCTAGGTATTGCCAAAAACCTCTTCCACCCTTGTTTCCCAAACTGAGATTAACTCACATGGGATTAGGAATTAGATTGAGGTTTGTGCCTACATGGAAGGATTTTGCCTCTCCAAGGTTCGATCTCTAAGAACTTAAACAAATATCTCTTTTATAACTATGTACATCTTGATTCCCATACCCATGGGATATGTAGAAATTCCTAGATATCTCGTCTTTGGGTCCAGCTTAATTTCCACTAATTTATCTCTTCTGTTATGACTTCTAGGCCCTATCTCTTATAGGACCGCACGATGTGGCATGTGTGGGATTATGGCTTCACTCACGTCGGGTTTACAATTGCCGCATCATGTACACCCCTTTCTAGAATTTATTCTCCCCTACTTCTTATCCCAAATGACATTAAAATATATGTTGTCCCACACAACATTAAAAGACACCTTCAAGAACTATGAGTGAATTGATTCTCATCCTCATGGGATACGTAGGAACACCCGTAAATCTCGTCTTCAGGTCTAGCTCAACAGAGAGCTAGCCTCTCCTGTCCCATATCCACTAACCTTTTTTGGCCCCTCGGCCCGAGGTTTCCTCTTCATAATCACACATGGTATTATGTGGAACTCGTCCTCATTCACGTCGGGTATGCTTTATCGTGCTGTGTACATTCCCTATGGAACCCCATCTCTCTTGTATATGTCTGATCCATATGACTTTAAACTATGATGACTAATCCCACATGACTTTAAACTGTTATATCTATAATGCACGATGTTAAAGTGCATGGTTGGTCCTATCCCAGGACCTTAAAACATTGACATTATCTTCCTAGCCGCATGAAAAAAAACAAAACTGCACCGTGATATCCTCACTCAAGAGGGAATCTTGTTTGGTATCAGTCACACAACATACCATTTTTCAATGCCTGCCTATACCTTGATTATTGTGGCAATGCTTAGAATTTCTATCCTAGATCCATCACTTCACAAACAAACACTCATTTATCCTAAAGGCCAAACAAGATCTATCAAATATTTCTTCTTTCAGTGCAAGGGACAGACCCGCACAACCTTATTATCTCTGGTATTGGCATCCAACCGTGCTCTATCTAGAAATATGTGTGGATTGATTCTCATACTTATGAGATATGTAAGACCGCCCGAACACATTGTCTCTGGGTCCAGCCCTAGGAATCTAAAATCATGTCCTCTCTTTCGGCCCCTCAGCCCAAACTCTCTTGGGAACAATTGGTGTAGCGAGTACCTCATGGGTCCTCATTCACGTCGGGTTTTTGCAATAGCCATACCATGTGCCCCCATGTGTTTTTCCAACCTGGTCCAAGTTCTATGGCCCTAAACTAAGATCTCCCTATGGGAACTATGCATTGGGTTCGGCTACTTTGCTACCCTCTGTCCAGTCTATTAAATTAAGCCCCCTCAAGGGATCATCCTACGACCATTAAGCTCGAAGTGTGCTACCTGAGGACCCTTGTCCGTATAGGGGGAATCGACTCCCTCCATATGAAATGACTTATTTTCATACTCATATGTGTTGTGGCAGTGCCCGGAGTGTGAAATTTTTATAGGGAAATTACCTCATTCCATGTTCAAGCTTCGTGAGCCTGATATTTAGATCCTCATCCTCTTCCATGTCTGAAAGGAACCCCTTTTCAGACTGGTCTCAATACACATTGGCTTACCTACCGTCATGGGCCAACATCCCTGTGGACCTCAGACAACATTTTTGATAGGTCCCATGTTTCAAACATGTTCAGTGGTTGACCCTCATTTGTCTGCCCCAATTCAAGGCTAACATGATATGGATGTTGTGTTTCAAACATGGTCAAAAGTTATCCCCTATAGTCACACCACCATCACTGTGGTCTAGATCTTGAGCATCATGATTCAAATATTCCGACTTTATTATGTTCAAGTGGAATTCCAGCATACACGGCTTTGATCCTCCGCGCATCTAGGTTCATTATATAGGCGGGTCAGCAACATTGGGACGTCATTCACGTATTGTGCCATTTCCCCTAACATGTTACTTCCTATGTCTTGAAAGTCCCATCAATACTTCTTGTTTACCACATCGATCATGACTCATGTGGGATTAGTAGTTCTTGTAGGACATGTACTGGCGTATCCATGTCGCACATGCCTTCCTTCCTCCCGCATGATGTTAAACTGCATGCATAAAACTACATGTAGCTTGATTCCCATTCTAATGGGGTACGTAGGAAAGCCTGACTGATTTACTTTGGGCCCAACCTAACTTTAAATTTTGGTCCCTTGACCTAAAGAACTTTCTTCCGGGATACGCAGTGTGGTGCCGACTCCTTATGTCCTCATTCACGTCAGGTTTATAGCTACTGCACCACATACTACCTTCATGGGATCTTCCCTTTCACTCTCTGTCCTATCATATGTCGTTAAACTGAACAAGTCCATATGTCCTCAGCGCATGACACTAAACTATGATTCTACCCTAAACAAGTTCAGGATTCCCCATGTTAATCATGGGATGCACCATATCCCTTGCCAAAGAGGTCCTTCTCAGAAGTATGTTTGATCCATGATTAGATGGATATGCCCACCTAATGTTCCTTCATCATGGTGGTGTGATTTCAATAGTTTTAGACTCCATTTAAACAACCCATCACTCCAACTCCACTCTTTGTGTGCCCTTAATTCAGACCCTCGTCCTCTTTCACATCTAAGGAAACCCCCTAATAGTATGGATGTCTGGCCTATGGCTTGCCTACTATCCTGGGCCAACGTTCTGGAAGACAAATGGATGAAATTTCGAGTTCGGCCATATGTTTCGAACATGGTCAGTGGTCCACCCTCATTTGTTATCCCCATTTCAGGATAACACAATAGGATACTGTGTTTCGAACATGGTCAATGTTATTCTTCATTGTCATGACATCCTACAGTGTTCTGAATTTTGGGGTATTTTGATTCACACATTCCACTCCCTTATGTTCAGATTAATTCTAACTCCCCCGATGTTACCCTACTCGTGCACTAGTGCACACTGGGAAATCGAGGATTCAGCTATTTTGAGGTCCTCATCCTCCAGCCGGTCCTCCCCCTTTCTTTTCGGAAATCTGGATTGGTTGTTAAAAACCCTTGGATGCCCGAAGCTTGGTTTGTACTCTTATATTTGGGTGGAATAATAAGGTGGTCATCCCTTGTTCCTCACACCGGGCCCAATCCATGTGAGCTTAGGGGTTGATCACTGGATGCGCAATGAATATGACGAGAATGCAATAAACCAATACAAATTACGAAACCCTTGCATGCATCTGGAACAAAACAATCAAAGCATGAAAGTATGTTCAAGGAATTGTAATCATTACAGTACCCGAGGGTCTATCCCTCCCATGGATGGGTTAACCCCATCAAAAGAGCGTCACAAATCCACCACCCTCTGGATTGTGGCGTCTAGGATTTACTATTGCCTGTTAATATCCCGCTGCTCCTCGACAGAAATGGGGCGCAATTCATCATCCATGATCTGGGCCCTCTCTACGTCGGTCCAGATGATGGTAATTTCTGCAATGGCTTGCATCATGCGCTCTTCGGCCTCTGGTAGCTGGGCCTTTAATTGAAATATTATCGTTGATTGCGCTTTGAGGGAGGATGAGTGCTCATCCGCCCAGATCTACAACCATTGAACCTCATTTTCAGCCTCCTAGAGTCTCTTGATGTTCACCACTTTCCTCTACTTCCATCCCACACCAAGGCCACGATCATACTCCTGAATCTTCTCTTCCATAAGATCCCGGATGATCATGTAGGTATGCTAGGCATTCACTCCCCCAGCACATAGTTCATGTTGTCATGAATGAATTCTATCCATCCATCCATCCATTTCACTTGGGGGGTGTCATAAATTAAGTGCTAGAGCATCTTCCACGATCGGCGATGAACTATTTTTCTATCCTCTTCATCAGAGGTTGTCGCGTCCCAGTCGGCGTGGTTGGCAGGCTCATATGCGGGGACTGCCCCCATGAACTTGTCAGCAGGGTCCAAATCTATTGTTTGATTAGGTATGGTGGGTCATGGACTGTCCGATTGATCCTCATCGTCATATCTCACCTTAATGATTTCAAGTTCAGCCCCACTAACGGTCCCACAAGTGATCAGGAGCATCACCGCTTGGTCACTTTGGATATCCGCCTCCATGATCACCAAAATTCCCCTGGGAAAGGTACACCCAAAAGTCCTGACCAACCTCCCCAAGGTGGCCCACGCCATCTGAAGAACTGTGCATATAAAGAGGGTCACATATGTCGTTAGCCTAGTCAATGAGTGGCAGTCATGAATTGCGCAAATAAAAATTACAGAGGTCGAACTCTCAGTCTCATTCCTGGTCTGTTGTTGTGGGGACTCCGAGACGTGGCCCACTGTATATTATAGGGAAGTCTGAAAACTCCGAGGGATCTATCTCGAGTGCCCAGGACCCTCTAGGTGCACTAATCGTCATAACAGTGGGATCAGATCTAGAAGGCCCTACATCTGCATCTACTGTAGGGTGGGAGCAAGATCAGTGTATGGGGTTCTCCTGAAAAGTTCAAATATTAGTGAGGAATTCAAAATGACCTAGAAACAGACCCTGAGGAAGGGACTTAGGATGTTACCTCAAGGGCCTCTGTAAATTCCTCAAGATTTGAACCTTGATCACGAACTCTGCCTTCCTCCAATGATCTCCCTCTACCAGCCTCCTCACCCAGTCTATCATTAAATGTGGGGCACCCCATGAGTGAAAAAAATCCTCCAACTCAGTCAGGTATCACTCCACGTCCTCCTGGGATACTGCAAAGCCAGCCCTGACAGGGCTAATTCTCGGCAATTCCATCCTGAGATGGTTCAAGTATTGGCACATCTCAGTCGGACTGAGGAATTGCCTATTGACATCCCAGATGTCTCAGGCCTCTAGGAAGGAAGTATTCTCCGGCATGTCTATATGGATCAACCGCTTCCCCAGAGCCTGGGTGGATATTCTATGGAATCCTCTCGGTGGACTCCCCTCTAGAAAACTCTATTCTTCTAGGACCACCAGGTATGATGCCGTTGTTGGATCTACCTCTACTACCCCCCTCAAATGTTAAGGGCCTCACCACCATGGTAGCCCCACCACCATGGGATTTCCTTACCACCTTCCAACCTTGACCTCGAGGTTGGAGAGGCATGCCATCACCAGACCGAATGGTTGGCTGCTTTAACATCTCCCCCGAGTAGGACACCTCCCAGCTTTTAGAATACTCCTTCACCAACTTGAAGATGGCCATGGGTGGAGGCATCTTGTTCTGCATATTTCTGTCCTCCCGTGTGGACATGAGACACATCTACCTCATCACACACGGATGTTCCTCATGGTGCACCCCTAAATAGACTTGTGGTGTCAGCCACTACATACACCAAACTTTCTTGGCAAATCAGTTCGTGGTGTATGGATTTTAGAGAGGATCATTGTCTACTCTCCCCACCAAGACTCCACCTCAAAAGGCCAATAGGTAGGACTGATGATCTTCTGTTCCTTGGCCATCATCAGTAAACGAACCCGTTGGCAGCGGGGACGAATGAATGTTGAATTCCTCTATCTTCCAGATGCGGTTCAGTACCGCTTGCACAATCAGTTTGGCTGGAAAGCTCCCCGTGTAATTCAGAATGGACGAGTAGAAGTTCGGTTCTGGAGGGGAGATAGGGCTCAGATATTCATAGACCTCCCTAACGTGTGCCGCTATCCACCCATACAAGAGGTGGAATGGCCTGCATATCCTGTGTGGCCTCTTCCTCTCACTGATATGCCACATCACCTTGTACAGTTTGGAAATCATCTAGATTCTGAGGTTTAGACACCCTCCTATCACCAGCATGAACACCATGATAAATGTGCTTGGTCGCACACTCATGTTTGTATCCCCCACCGAAAGGATCCAACCGTAGATGAGAGCAGTGAAGAATGCCACCTGCTTGACTAACGGTTGCTGCTCAGTACTGACATTGAACCCCTAGGTTTTTCACTGGATATCCTCCAGGAGCCACCAATATGAGTGATCCTTGCCTTGTTGATCCCCCTTCGAGAAAGTATAAGGCCTCACCAGAAACTGTCTATTTTTCAGAAAGTTCAGAAACTGTTTGAACCACCGTTTGAAGTGGACATCTCTCACTGCATCCTTGTTCTCTCCTAGCACCAGCTTCATCAGTTCCATCACCAGAGGTGGAATTTTCTCCAGATCCTCCCATGAACCCATAATAGGGAGGAATTCATCATACATCACCCCCAGTATCGGGACCCCCCGAGATCTTGTTCACATCCCATAAACTGATGCCAACCTCCCTATGGTGTAAGTGGAAGGTATTGGTCCTCTATGACCACCTGATCAACAACTTTATCATTAGCTGCTTCGATTGGTATATATGAAATTGCGTGGACCAAGAAACCTCATACAGTCCCACTGTTCTTAGATCCACCCCAAACTCATCAGACGAGGCACCTACCCAGTGGGCCCAGGCCCATTCATCGGTGAAGTTTCTTCCCTGGCATAAATCCCACTCATCGGACCATCCCTTCCCTAGGTTCCTCTGGGCTGCATTCAAGATCTTATAGTACATAGGGGGGGATGTCTCTGGCTGCAATTCCCTCCCATCAACATTTTTCTGATTGTTTTATAGGCAATCAACAATAACAAGTGTGAATTGCTCCCAGGCATGGTTGTTAGCCATCCTGAACCACTGGCGCTGGCACAACGTGATGCTAAACCGGTAATCTGGTTCATCCTTATTTTCTTTAGGGATGAAGACATCATCGCTTAGCCCAAATCCATATAGAGACAACCTCTTACATAGTGGATAGTTTCTCTATATTTCTGACAGCAACTCCACCAGTGAATTGTGGTCAGAGTGGCTCTATATTAGCACCCCTAAACCCAATCTATTCTCCATTTCCTCCCTTTGGGAATCTTCCACAAGGAACCCCCCCCAGCAGTCACCCAATGATCCATTCAGTTTTGAAGTTCACACGTTCTTTGGGTTTGGTTCGCGAAGCTCTTTTGCAGAGCAAGTTCGTGGAGTTGGGTCACAAATGAAGTTTATGGAGTCATGCCTTGGCCTTTAGATGTAGTTCTCGGAGCGTACCGATGTGAAGTCAAAGACTCACTGTGCGCAGCGAAGTAGAAGGCCCGATTCGTGGAGAGAAATCACAGAGTATGCGAAGCTTCACTAATTGGGAGTTCTACAAGACAAAAACATGGAGAAGATAAAGGAAAAAAAAGAGAGGTCAACTCCCCTTTTTGCAGGAGAGGACCCCTGATGCTTCACGGCGCGTTCATTCAACGATGAGCTTCATGGCTCACCAGCCTGCACATGTCGCTCTGCCTCGCAAGCCCCCTTCACGAGTCACCTTTGTGATTGACCAAGGAATTTTTGTTGTTGAACCTCTAAATTTTACCGTCATTTTCACCTAGGCTCGAAGTCCGAGGGGGGGGGGGCATTTTTGGATGCCAAAATCAAGGAAAATCAAGAAAAAAGGTAAAGCATTAGGGGCTACCTTGTGAAGACTGCTCACGGAGCCCCCGTGGCCCCGCGATGAGCGAATAGCTCCCCCTTCACGAACCCTCCATGGATCAAGGGGGAGGGATGCTCCACGAACCTATTTGACTTTCGCAAACCTGCCACGAAGTAAGGGGTGGTATACTTTGCGAACGGATTTAATGTTCGCGAACCCAACGCAGAGTAAGGGGGTGGGATGATCCACGAACCGATTTGACATCCACAAACCTGATGTGGATCATGGGGGTGAGATGCTTTACAAACTGATTTGATGTTCGCGAACCCTCCGCAGAGCAAGCTCTGTCATCGGGCCGAGCGAGCTCTGCTTCACAGTGCCTCTTGCCTATAAATACCAGGCTCCCCTCGAGCCCAAAGGATGGATCCTCCAACCTTTCACCTTCTGAGCTCCTACATTGCAAAGAAATTTCTGCTATGTGAACGAAGAATATTTCAAGGTAGTTTTTCATCATGAAGAGACTTCCCTTTTTCATGAATTCCACCGATTTTTTAAGAGGGATGCCCTTCACAGAGCCCACGAGCCTCCGTGAAGGAAGGAGATCACCAAGGGGACTCAGGTCGTCGTGAAGCATTTATGCTTCGTGAAGTACCCTTTGTACACATATGACCGCATGCTAAGGCATGGTCACTATACTTGATGAAGCAAATTGCTTCAAAATTTTATGCTTCACAAGGAACCCTTTCTTCATGAGGAATTCCTCCACGAATGCCTTTCCACGTCTAGAAGCACCTTCCAAATGCACCTATTCCCTATGCCTAGGCTAGGAGACGTCACTTCACAAATCACATCCCTCCGCAAAGCCTCTCCACTTCACGGAGCACCATAGCTTCACAAGGATTCTACCTAAGAACCCCTTGGCTCTTAGTATCATTTTCCCATGCATCCCTTCAGGTTTTCACGAAGTAATTTTAAGGTCCCTTGGGCGGTGCTTCCCATTTCATTACTTCACCTCATGCTTCTTCGCATTGGCATGCTAATGACTTTTTATTCTTCGCATAGCCACACTAATGTGTATCCCCTCAATGGATCGCTCCATAACACCCTCTCTCCATGGCATTGCTGATGACTTCCTTCCCTCAAGGGCAGGTAGGTATCAGTTATTTAATTTCTAGGGGTGCGGAGTGCACCCGCCTCGTTCGAGATGCAAGATGTTAAACTACCAAGCACCATCATCCCCAGCACATGAAGTTAAACTGTGTCCTCACCCCATGCATCATATGTGGGGTGGATTGTCTTGGACATTATTTACACCCATTGTTCTCTACGGGAATGAAATCATTCCTCACATGGGATGAGATCCTCTTTATGGGAGCATCATTTATCCGCAAGGAAAGGGCAACTATCTTGGTGTAAGCCCCTAGATTTTCTTGCAGGAGGCAGCACCCATGCTCCTCCTATCTTCTTCCTTGCAAAATACTAGAGGAGATAAGGGAATCGAGACCTTCGTTATCCTGTCCCTCTCCCATTAGGGATTGTCTCCACCCAGGTCTCCATCCTGGAGCATGTCCCAATCACCATCACCCTGGGCTGCTTAACACACATAAGCCCCTATTTCATATTTGGGATTCTAACCATGTGTAAGCCCCCTGTTTCCTCTTTGGGCTGCTAACCACACGTAAGCCCCCTATTTCTTCTTTGAGATACTAGCCATGCGTAAGCCCCTATTTCCTCTTTGGGCCGCAAACCATGTGTAAGCCCCCATTTCAATTCCCACGGACACACCTTTCACCATGTGATTGTCAAGTCTTTTCTGCCTCTTATTTCTCACACCGAGAATGACTCACATGGGATTAGAGAAAGTACCGACCATGACATCCTCTCTGGGCAGCCTAGAGTGTAATACCCACACTAGTCTTGAACTACGATGACTTTGATCCTTTTCCAAGGCAAGGTACTTTGGAAGCCTCCCTGAGGTTCAAGCCCCACAACCATTGGTACCGACCATCTTCACGCCAGTTCCCACTCCTCATGAACTATGTAGACTTTGATCCTTTCCAAGGAAAGGTACGTTGGAAGCATCCCCGAGGTTCAAGCCCAAATAAAATTGGTATCAACCATCTTCACGTCGGTTCACCAACTGACACCATCCCGAACTACGCAGACTTTGACCCTTGCCAAGGTGAGGTACATAGGAAGCCTCCCTAAGGTTCAAGACCAACAACCATGGGTTTCGACCCCCTTCGCGTTGAATCAACTTCATCCTGCATGACATTAAAATGAAAGCCCCATTTTTTTCTTACACGATGTTAAACTACATCCACCATCCTGAACTACATTGGATTTGATCATTTTCTCCTAGACATGGAACATAGGAGGCCTCTATGAGGTTCATCCCAATCCAGCGGTAAGCCATTGTGAACCCCATTCGACGGTAAGCCATTGTGACCCCCATTCAATGGTAAGCCATTGTCAACCCCATTCAGCGGTAAGCCATTGTCAACCCCATTCAGCGGTAAGCCATTGTCAACCCCATTCAGTGGTAAGCCGTTGTCAACCCCATTAAGTGATAAGCTGTTGTCAAACCCATTCAGCGGTAAGCTGTTGTGACCCCCATTCAGCGGTAAATTGTTGTCCACCCCATTTGGAAGTAATCCGTTGAAGTCCCCAATCGATAGTAATCCATCATCAGATGAACTGTGAAGACTTTGATTCCCTGACATAGGGATATATAGGAGGTATTTTCGAGACTCAAGCCTGACATCATTATCATCCCTAAGTCGACTTCATCCCATTCTCCATCCACTTAACTTAATCATACATTATCCATCTTGATTCTTACCTAGGCTGCCACATCCCCATGAGATCATGCAAATTCACCTTTTCATTATTTCTAGCAGTAACCAGGTAACTAACCACGTGTTAGCTCTAGAATCAATGTTCCCTCCAAAGTTTTCACCCATATGATCCACTCTAGTCAGTGTTTCGATCAGTCTAATCCATCTCCTCTAGACGTTAAACTCATGGAATACCCTGTGTTAAACATGGGAAGTTAAGTAAAACGTAAGATACATGCCTATGGCATTTAATCCTCCGCATTTGATGCAGGATTCCTCAGGATTCCACTCCTTTGAGAATCCCTATAATAAGGGGAAGAAACCCATTCATGCTAGTGTTCTAGAATCCATTCATGCATGTGATGTCCAATGTGACTACTCCCCCGACCGAAGGTTACTGCCCTGATCAGACCCCTTGGAATGTCCCGACAGAAGCAATGTAATCAAATAGTGTCCATGAAGATATGGAACTGGGAAGAGATTCACAAAAAACATCTTAAGTCTATAAGGGAGTCCCAGAATAGGTGACAAGCTATAAGGAGGAATCCATGAAAGGAAGAACCGACATCCCATCACCCTATTTCGATTAAGGAGAAAACGACCCCGAATAAGCGACAGATGTCCCCCACCTTTAAAAAGTGGGAATGCGGGGCAACAGTTGTGCGTCCTCCAAATATGGATGCACAAGCCCCGAAAAAAGCATCAGAAACATTGTAGTACACTTGGGATGAAGGGGGTGATAAATATATCCACCCTTGTTGTCTTTATATCTCCCTCATTGTGGACCTTCACTATATTATATATTATTAATACATGGGCGATAGGGTCTATCATGATGGTTCTACTAGTAAAACCCTCAGATAACTTAAATAACACAATTTTCTATATTTTTAACTAAGGTTTGGAGTTCAAAAAATGTATGGGAGTTTATGGAATTTTAGGGAACTTAATATGGTCATTTTTATCAAATTTTACTTAGTGTAAAAAAGTTTTGGATCCAAGGTGTAATTTTTTAGGCAAAATAACTTTGGGAGCCCATCCTTGTGGGAAATAAGTGATGCATAGCTATGTGCTGGAGGTGTGAGTGATATTCCACTTAGAAGATTTCATGGGAACGTTTTTATAAAATTTGGAATGGGTACAATTTTTTAGAGTAGGATTTAGACACACTACCTTAAACTAGGGCATAGATAGTATATTACCCAGGTACAATAATGCACATTGGTTTGTGATAAGGTGTATACTCAACCATCCCCAGTGTTCCAATTTATATTAGAAAAGGGATCTTATAAATAATTTCGTATAAAAATAGTCAAACTCCCTTATTAAAATTATTTTTAGTTTATTAAACAGTTCTATGAAGCACAAAATAGATCAAAATGGGTTTTAGGGGCTTGCTTAAAGATTATACATCTTGATAGTTTCTATAATGGGATTAATGTTTGTTGTTACTATTTATTCTTGATTCCAAAGAAATAAAAATGAGTAAAATATTATGGAATTTAAAATAATATTTCTATATTTACAAGTCAGTGTAAATTATGGAATATGATATTTAAATGATAAATATCTACAACTACATCAAATTTTTATGGTGATTAGATATGTGATCATGAAGATTGAAATTTATCTTCCATAGGTGAATTATTTATCCACAAAATATGTATTTATAAGACCTCCAATAATACATATTATATCATATTAAACAAAAATTATGATGGGATTATTTTGGTATTTCAAGAAATATGAAGAATGATGTGGGTGACTTCCCAACTCAAACACATAAAGGTAGAATTCAGATACCCATTGATGATTTTTCATGGAAAATTTTTATCACATTTGTGGTGAATTTGGATTAAGTTTTTATTTGGAAACATTTAAATATCAAATACCAATTGGTTAAGGAATAGTTAGAAATGAGAGATATTGACTTGAAATATATTTCAATGGAGGAGTAAGTTGGGGTTATATTATTGAATCTATTAATGAAGGATTCCTTAAAGCCCTTGAGAGTGAAATTAATTTTTCATTTACTCCTAAAATATATGTATGTTAATTTGATATGTTATTCCTTCTTCATAAATTTACATTTTTGTTACAAAGGGGAAGGGTAATTTAAAACTCTTATTCCAAGATAAAACGAACTCTTATTACTTGGGGGAATTGATGAGAGGGGAGATGATAAGAGAAGTTCCATTTTAGTGGGATACATAATGTGTTAGTAGTAGATGTTTCTAAAATTATTCCTTATCATGCTGAAAATAAATTAAAATGGAGATATTGGAAATCCCTCACTGATGGTTGATTTTGAAAATTCCTTATAAATTGAAGTGAAATTGGGGGAGATGAGAAAATATAAATTGAAGCTTGTTCAATATAGTAATGTTCTTTACAACGAGATTTGTATAAATCAGAATTTAATTATTATTTACAATGGAATAGTATATAAATAACCCTCATATTAAGCAATTTATAAGACTAGAATGAAATTGTTGGTAATTTTAGATTGCATTTATTGTTAATATGCTCATGGATTAAAGAAAGACCTGTTGATGTTGATTGATCTAAAAAGGATTTAAGACTTAATGAGGAGGCAAAAGCCATGTTTTATATCTCTATAAGAAATATCAAGGTGAGTCAATTGAAAATATCTTATAGAGTTGACGAAAATTTAGTTTTTTAATATTCAGATAAATTTTCATGTTTTTTAAATCCATGTGTGAGCTAAAATTAGGTGTGGTTTTTATTTCTACCACATGGGTAGTGGTAAAAACTGCAATGGTAACACTAATAATTGTTTTAAAGTATTAAATTGTAGAACTAAAGGAGAATAACGAGGTGATGTAATGAAAAATTGGTGTTCCAGAAGTCGTAGTTTGTGAACTTTTTTTTGAAAACTTTCTATACGTATGCTCAAAGGAAAAATACTCATGGTTACTGATCATTTTTATGGGGGATGTGGAATCCATTCCAAGGTAAACATTACCATGATATGGTATAATTAAAATATATTATTTAAAGAAATGAAATAAATGACTGATATTCATAGAAGATATAGATATTTTGTTTTTTAGACCTAGGTTTGACATGAAGAATTATGGAATAGCCAACACCAAATAAATAATGGTTTTTCTATAATTATTTATATTATATTTTTTATTGTAAACAGGTGATAAAACATGGTGATAAATTACCAAACATTTTTGGGATAATTATAAAGATTATTTGGCTATGTATGATGATGATAACATACTTGCTCATTTGATCTAGGATTATAGTCTCTTGAGGAGGACTGCGAAAGATTGGTCATCTTATTAATACATATTTGATTATCATTCTTAACCATAGAGTTTAATACAATAATTAAATAACTTTCCTCTATTCTATATTTCTAATAATATAAGTACATGGAATGTAAGATTACAAATGTTGAAAACCTAGGACTCCACTTGATAAAAATAGAGAGTAAAACTTTTAAACATATCTTTTATTGTGTGTTTTTTCACACTCATCCTATCAACTTTGTATCAATCCTTTATCCTACACATTAAAAATTATGAGAAAAACTATTTCTAAATATTATTTATTGGTGACTAGTGATTCATAACCTTATTTATATTCATGTATATTTCATTGATGCCTTTAATAAAAAAAAAATTTCAAAAACATACAACAATTTTCTGATTTTTTTACAGTTAAAGAACACTTCAAAAAACTCAATCTATGATAAATTCATGAAAATTGGATAACCAATGTAAAAAAATAATTCTTTATACATACTAGTAAAGAAAATGATAAATTAACCACTATAAAGTTTCACTATTACAACTAAATTAGATATATAAATATACTTAAAGATAAGATAGTTTCTTTTATTAAAAATTTAAATGTAGAGTAATGACATAAATTTGTACAAAAATGGAATAAAAAATAAATAAAAGTCATCATAAGTATATTTTAAAACTTAGGGAGACATATATTACTAAAAAAGATATAATTTATTTTTATTGTATTAATATTGGTCACATTGTGAGAATTTGTTGGATTTCATAGATAGATGAAGAAAAAGTATTTCAAAAAGTATTTTATTTTAATGGTTATTTAAGTACACAACATATTTATATACATGAGGCATTATAGTGTAAGAATAATATTTGAAAAATATAAAGTATAATATTGGTGAAGACAACCTCAAAGAAGAATATTGGGCTGAAAATTATTTTTGGTAATGTATTTAATTTACTTTAAGAGTATATCACTAATTAATCAAAAATGTGGATGAAATTTGAAAAAATGGAATATTTTTTTTATTGTTTTATTTTAAAAAATTACACTTAAATGAATTAAATTCCAATGAGATAAATATAAAATATTAGAAATTTTATAAAAGGTAAAAGTAAAAATTACTCTAAAAAATCCTTGAAAAAGACTAAATGAAAGTTTAACTTTGAATTTATATCCCATATGATAGAAAATAAATTTCTACCCATAAAAATTAATGATATTATCAATGATTCAACAACATTTTACAGTTATAGAGAATTATAAATACATGTTTATGAAAGGATTTAAATAAAAGAAATCAATATGTCACTATATATTGAATGTCTCAAAAATAACTATTATAGTGTGATTAATGTTTTTAATTTAATGAATAATGTTTTATTTATTGATTATTTATGTTAAATTAAAAGTTTTAATTTCTTAATTATCATTAAATGACAATGAGAGTAGTATGAGTTTTTGAAAATTAAAGATAAAAACAAAAATTATCTCACGAGTTATTAAAAATATTAATAATTACAAAGAATATGAACATTTTAAAAAGTAAAAAAAATAAATCAACAAATATAGTTTAAATTTTGGAAAAATACATTAATATTGGTACATTTTTATCTAGATACAATGTAAACGATATACAATATATAATAATTTCATTATTACTCATAATTTTCATGGATTTATTTAAAAATATAGCACTTTAATATGATTTATCAAACATAAAATTTCTTGAGTAATTTTTACTTTCATCATATATAATTTAACAAATAAATATGTTTTCACTATTTATAACTAATGATAGTTTGTTTTCCAATGGTATTTTTATTCCTTTAATATTTCTTTAAAATAAAAAATTTACCATTTTATTTCATAACTAATAAAATTTCTTAGACCCAAAATATATGATATGGAAACATATAATGAATATCAATTAATAAAAATATTTTTAAGGGTTTGTAAGAATACTTCCCTTATATATTCATAGTATACTCCATTACAAAAACTTGTCCAAATATATCGTTATGATAAACCAATGATGATCATGAGTGTTTCACATCCCATGATTGAGGAATTTTATTTTATAAATACAATAATTTATATAATTACTCTTATCTATTAATGTAATAAGAATATACTAATAAAATGGATTATTTTAAAAATGGTTTTTGGGAAATTTGAACTTAACCATTAAAGTATATAAAGGACCCCTTTTTATGGGTTTGAAGTGAAAAAAGAGAGACTTAAGAGGTGTTAAAGTTGACTAAAAAGTACTTAGATATAAAGACCCAAGAATGAAATATATGAATATTACATATTTTTAGATGAATATTCATTACATTTTACAATTGAACGCTTAAGGATTATAATAGTTTAGTGTCTTTGGAAACTTATAAAACATTTTTCTAACTTGCAAAAGATCTTAAAAATCTCCCATAAAGATCTTCCCCTTTATTACTACTACTTAAATGATTTCATTATAACTTGAGGAATGGAAACAAAATAAAGGGAGAGCTTAGATTCTCAGTAAGGGTAATTAAACAATAGATGAACATATGAATGTAAAAACATGAACAAGACTTTTGAATATCAAAATATTGAGTCATGAAATAATTATTAGAAGTTCATAAAGCATAAATCATAAAGGAAGATTAACCATGATAATATAGAATTGGAATAAAACATGAAATTTTGGAAAACACATAAGTATAGAAAATCATTTCCATATTAGCCAAGGATCATAGACAAGAAAACCATGGCAGAAAAATTCCATTACAAAACCGATTTCATTCTTCATTCCAATCCCTGTATTATTGAAATAGATATATTTATTGTTTTATCCCAATATTACTGAACTAAATTTATTTCCTATCCTAGTCATGTTGATCTCATGAGATATAAATTTTTATAAAATGCATTGAAGGGAGATATAGGTCCCACCCATCTCATAATGAAATCATTCTTACATGCACCAAAAAAATATAAATCATTCATCATAGTATAACCAATGAAATAAAATGGGTTTCTTAAATATTATTCCATCATAACAAAATCCATATAAAATTTCATTCCATCATTAACACAATCAAATCGTAGTAATAATAGGGATAGAAACAGAACCATATTTAAATAGAGTTATATTAGATGGAAAATAATTTTGATAAAACACTTGAACATAGTTCTTGGGGATAATATCGTTTATTCTTAATTTTTTTTCTTTTCTCAAAATGCCGCTCAATTTTAGAATAAAACAATTTGGTTAAAAATAAAATTGAAATAATGTAGAGGAAGCTTCATGGAAATAAGGGGTAAAAATATATCCATGCTATATAAGTTAAAAAAATCATTCTCCCCGTACTTTTTTTAGAAATGTCAAAAAGTACCTCGTATGGTAAATGAAATAAAGATTCCTTCTAAACCATGTAGTAAAAGTCAGAATGGGTAAAAACAACTTTAAACATACATAGAAGAATAATACACAATTTTTGTAAACATTTTTAGAAAAAATGAACATGGATGATAAATATACTTCCATTAAATATGTATGTATAAAAAATCTCAGATAAAAATTAGATTGAAAATTATCCCTTATATTAGGTATGTTATCTTTTGTATGTATCCAAACCACCTATTCTTCAACGTGCTTCCTCTAAATATCGTCTTAGAGCACTAGAGTTAGAATTTGAAGAAGACCAAAACCTATAGAATGTTACTAGAGAATTTTATAAGGTAAAGGGTAAGGGGATGGCTGAGATTTAATGTTCAAATTGATGTGAAGAGGTGAGTAAGGAGGTGTTATTTTATAATTGAGGTGATTAGTACCTTTGGAAACCTCAAAAATATTAATTTATAAAAAAATCAAACCCTAATAAAAAACCACAATACTATTCCAATTTATAATATGAGATGATATAGGGTTGCGATCTCATCAACAAAGAAATTTTTAGGCAAGTGTTTATGTCAGTTTATACACTACCATTTTAATTAACACTTAGTTATTATATTTATTTTTAATTAAGATAACAAACATTTCAATACTAAAAGGGTGAAATATTTATTTATTTGATGTAAATTAGACCATAAATAAGTAAATTATATAATTTTAGACTATATATTAATTATTCAATAATTTATAATAATAATTTATGATTTTTAAATAATTTAATAAAACATCATTTTGAAAAAATAATAATAGTCTCAATTTTGGAACTATTTAGTTCATGGATTTTTAAAAATATCAAAATAGGATGTTATCATCGAACCAAATTTTTTATTATATCTATATGGGGTCCAGAGAATCTTTAAAAATCATTTTGTATGTTAATTAGCTCAAACTATATTTATTTTAATATTGTTAATAACATTAATTTGATATTTCCATTAATAAAAGAAGTACTACATCACTATTGTGTAATTTTTTAATATACTTATTTTTTTGGTAAAAATTAAAAATAAAATACTAAGATGAATATAAATATACTAGATCTCATAATAATTCATTTATAATAATTTATAATTTGGAAAATTCAACATTAAAAATGTTATACTAATTAAATTATGAATGTGACAACTTTAACATCACTTAAAATAAAATAATATTAGTGTCACAATATCTTCCATATGGATCCAAATGGCCAATAACTAAACCATTTGATTATTATGCTCGAGATATATTATAAAAATAAGAATTGGTCATGTTTTTGGGACTTTTAATGGTTATTATTATTTTAATAATAATTTTTTATGGATTTCTAATCAATTATTTAATTTTTACACCATCAAAGTATAAGTGTTTAAGGTAATTATATATTTCCTAAAGATTTAAAATATATTAAAATGATAAAGAAAAAAAATTAGATTTAAAATAAGTATTTATAATCAAATTTATCTTCTGTATATCCTTGTATAAAAAATGGTTTAGTTATTAAAATTTGAGTGAAACATATTTAACTTTTCTTTAAATAAAATAAATTAAATTCCCTAATCTAATAAAAGTGGCTTCAAAAGAAAAAAATTATGACACAAAGATAATTTATGTAGAAACACACTCATCAAATTATATTAATACAAGTATTAGAATAATTTTTTAATAATAGTTTTACCCTTAATTAATCAATTTACCCTTTTACCGTATTAATAAAAACTACAGAAGATACTATTAACAATGCCCAAAACAAAAATAATTCTATTTACATAATTTGGGACTACTTATTTCAAATATGGGATCCATTTTTAAAATTTTAAAACATATAAGTTGTAGTAATAAATTTAAAATTATTCATGTTTTTGGAAAGAGAGAATGAGTTTTTTAAAAGTTAAACCATTAAAAAATATTTAAATACTTTTACATTTGAATTCAATGTAAAATTATTGATAATGAAATACATTATATTGAATGATAAAAATATATTCTATTTATACTTTTAAAATATTCAATAATATAATTTAATTACATAAACTATTTCAATGAAAACAATTGTTTTATATTAAAATTTAGTATAATTTTACTATCTATCAAAATTTAAAACATGTCAGAAAAATATCAAAAATTCATAAAAAGAAATTTTTTATCTCCCTATTCCAAAGAAGAAGTTTTTTGTTATATATAATATATAAAAGTGTCGAAAAATATATTTAAAATGGGTGTGCCATCAAAAGGCGGTAATACTATTTTTTTTAAAATACTTCTTTTATTTGAAATAATTGAGTTTGTTATTATATCAGGTCTAGAAAAAATATACGATTAATTTTTAACATTAAGTAGAATCCATAAAGAGTTATTTTATTATTTTATAGACTCACTTATTTTCATTTAAATAGTATTTATAGATGGAAGTTAACACTATTCATACCCACCATTATAATGACAAGGTTATAATATTTAGTTATCTTTTATACTCGATCTTGCATGAAATGAATTCTATTAAAATAACTTGAAATAATGTGTAACACAAGAAAAAATAGTGTTGCTTATACTAAAAGCTAATAGAGTGTTGTTGATAGTGTAAACTAATCTTGGTGTATGGTACAACACAAGATATCCCAGAAATTTAAAAGATTCCATCTCATAAAATCTTAGGGTGTTATATCCTACCCCCTTAAACTGAATTTCACACTTGAAATTCATTGGGGTTATAAAAGGTTTACTACTTGAAAGATTCTATCATATAAACCCACATCATAAAAAGTAATACTAAACCTTCATTTTAAAAAGGAATGTTAGAAATATAATGGTTACCTAAAGTAACTCGTCTTTGGGATTCCATATAGAAAAACATAGCTATGATATGAAAACATGGATATGAAAGAAAAATATAACCATAAAGTTATGATGGATTGTGTTAGAGAACAAGGTTTGGAGAAATTAGACAACCAGAAAGTCATAAATCTATGATGATTTAAGGGACCATCTAATTCATCAGATAAGAAGATACTAAGATAATATTTTTCGTTTTCCAGTTCTTTTCCCTAAATTTGAAGAACATGAGAAAAATAATTACTTCATTTTAGTACAATCCCACAATTTTCATTCCTTGAACAATTTCCACTTCATCCCTTATTCAAAGAAATAAATTTTAGTTTGTCATTACTGAAGTGTTAGAAGATCATGATATCCATAAATATAATGATAAGTCATTCTATGTGTCTTAAAAAAGGTTAACATAGGTTATTGAATATGCATAAGTCCGCCTATTGTGAGATAATACATTAATCTGACAAACTTCAACCAAAGTTTAACTTAAAATTTCCATAAAATTTTAACCTTACAATCTTTCTAAAACATGAAAATAGAAAACATTAGATATAGGTAAACTAAATTGGTTTAACATTTATCTCCCATATCTCTTAAGGAATCTCTTGGTTGTCACATTTCTGACATGTTAATAACTTAATCTTGTATTCTATGGATTCATAGTAACAACCTGAATTATCAAATTATTATTAAAAACATTGAAGTTTTCTTATTCTTATGTCCAAAAAGATGTAATCATAATCCAAGATAGCATAACCCACATGTCAATAACTCCATAACCAGATACAAAGTAACTAATATAATATAATTTACGTATTCCTATCCAACATACCTTTATAAAGATACAATTATCTCAACAACATGTTCATATTAAGGGTCATCCTTCCCTAAATTACGTGTTTTCAAAAAACATTACCTTATTATATCAATCACTTTTCATGGTTACCAGTACCACTCATAACATACATTCAAATACATGTGTAAAACCAAAGTGGACCATTACATAGATATTTCATTATTCCATGATACCATAAAAGCGATTCTACAACATTACTATGGAATCCCATTACATAAACACTCAATAATTCCACCTCTTCATTTTCATACTCAACATCACCAATAGAGATCACATGTGATTTTATTTTGTCTTTGGATTTAAGATATTTTCGATGTTGATAATCATTGATAACCCTTGGATTAGGGAATTGGTTACCATAATGCCCCATTTCCTTGCACTTATAGTGCTGAATTGTGGTGGTCATTCTCTGTATCCATTTATCTATTCACATAAATAGTTACTTTTTTCTCATTACTTCCGCACTCAACTTCCTGATGAACTTATTTTCCATACTTAAAAAAAAAATTTATAGTCCCTTTAAGATAGTCTCCATCATGCTTCTTTCCACACTTTTAGCATAAAGAAACACTCATATTCTTTTCACCATTGTTTTGAGATTTTCCTTGAACTCCATCTTTCATTTCTTATCAAAACCATGAGATTGATATGTAACACTAAATTTCACTTATACCTTGATAGAACAATGCACTATGTATTTATAGCAACTAAAGTCTCTTATATCTAACACCCTTCGAAGGCTTGGTTTTAAGGAACTGAAAAATTGATCAACTTTACTTTCAGGTTAGATGATAAATGCAGAAGCATACCATGAAAGTCATATAAAATTTTACTTGTATGTACCAATAGATTCATCATCCGTTTGATTAAGCTCAAGTAACTCATTTTCCATTTTTTTGAAGAATACGATGAAATTACTTATTAAAAAATAAGTTTGTTAAACTCATCCAATTCCATGGATTAAATTTCATTTTGTTGCCTTGTATTCTTGATTACGGTCCACCACTGCTCCACTTCTCCTTCTAAATGATAAATAGAAAAAATGACTTTTTTATTTTCCAAAGAGCGGAAAATGGAAAATATATTTTCAATGGTACTAATCCATTGTTCAGAACAATTGGATTAGAAGACCCACTAAAAGACATTAGAAGTTGAATCATGAAGGAATTAAAAGAATATTGTTCCCCTCTCTACTCATTTGGAAGTATAGAATGATTTATAACTTGTGTATGCATAGAGATTATATTTTCTTTTCCATCTCCCATACCATTTGTTTGTTTAGGAGGAAAATTTTTTCATTGAAAATTGTATTGATCATTATCATGGATCCTTCGGGTTCTAGTCATTGTCTAAAACCCAAAAAATAATAATGTGAGAGGAAAAATCATACTAGGAAAACAATATAATTAAGAGGGTGTATTTTCAATCTCTAACATCTTAGGTTTAATCCTAGATTATTCATGATCGTTACGATAATTCTAGGATATTAAAATATAGTTATATATATCCTTAGGACATCCCATAGAAATATATCTAGGTGTCTCATGAAAGTTTTCACATCATAGTTTTCGAAGGTTGCCTAAACCTTTCCTCTGATACCGACTATAACGACCCAAAAATGACATTTATGAATATTACATATTTTTATATGAATGTAAATTATATTTTACAAATGCATGCCTAGGGACCATAATAGTTTAGTGCATTTGGAAACTTGGAATACTTTCTTCTAACTTGTGAAATATCTTCAACAAGTCTCATAAATATATTCCCCTTTACTACTCATAATTAAATTATTTCTTTATAACATGAGGAATGAAAACAGGAGAAAAGGTGATAATAGATGATCAGTAGGGGTAAGAAAAAAATATATGAACTTATAAAGGTAAAAAACATGAACAAAACTTTTGAATATCAAAATCTTGAGTCATGAAACAGATCATAATTGTTTGTAAAGAATAAACCATAAAGGAACATTAACTATGATAACATAAAATTGGAATAAAACATAAACTTATGGAAAATCCATAAGTATATAAAATCATATCCATATTATCCAAGGCTCATATATATGAACATCATATTAGAAAAAGTATATTATTATACCAAATATATTTTTCATTTCAACCCTTTATTAATGAACCTGATATACTAGCCATTTCAACCCTGTATTACTGAACCAGATTTACTTTATGTTCTAGTCGTGTCTATTTTGTGATATATAAATATGCACCTACTGCATTAGAGAGATATATAAGTCCCACTCATCACATAATGAAACCATTATTACATGTTCCACAAAAATATAAATCATTCACCATAGAATAACCCAAGAAATAAAATTGGTTTCTTAAACATCATTCCATCATAACATTGTAACACCCCGAGCTTTCACGATACACTTCTCTTTCAAAAATGCAATAGCTTGCATTGTACGCAAGTTCGAGATTCTAACACACCGTGACAAATCAAAGTAGCAGTTATGAATAGTAATACCCATTTTTTGAAATTATATAAATTTTTTATTTCAAAATGGACTTCATTTTTGTATTCAGAATATCGAAATTAGCCTATGTTGAATTTTTGGTATTTTTCTGAGAACTTCCAATTTTTTATGAATAGTGAAAAATACTTAAAAATTTTTTTTTAATCAAAATAATTTATAGTGATAAATTATACTATTTATTGGTTTTAATGTATAATTGGAATATATTTTTACCATTTTATCCAATGGTGGTCATTATAATTAATTTCACTTTGAAATTGAACATAAACAATTGTCAATCTTTTGATATATATTATTTCATAAAAACCCGCTATTTGTTGTGACAGCGGGAATTAATTATAAAATTAATTAATGAAACTTATATGTTTGGAATTTTGTAAAATAGACATCATTTTTTAATTCAGAATATCAATTATAGCTTAGGGTGAAATTTTGGCATTGTTCTGAAAAACATGAATTTTTGATGAATAGTGAAACCACTAAGTGGTAGTTAAAAAACTGATATTTCGTTTAAATGAAACATTACTACCTCTGTGATTTTTTTCCAAAAATCCAACATAAATGGTTGTCATTAGGATGTAAAATGTGGTTCAATGGGATTAAAATAATTTTTTGGTGAATAGTAACTTTTAAGTTTAATTAATCGCGATTAAAGGTAATTAGTGAAATTTAAGGTAAAAATGATATTATAGAAATATGAAAATACCTTTACACTTGTCCTACCCCTATTGTATGAGTCATGGCCGACCAAGACAATCCATGGGTCAACTTGGGGACCCCATGGAGCCACTTTGGTAGGAAAATGACATTAAAAACTTTTTATTTAATGTTAAAATAAAAATGTCACAAACATGAGTTCTTTTACTAAAACAACTTTCAAATGGGGTTATACAAGTCATATTTTTGACTATAAATATTAATTATAAAGATAAAAAGATTTCATAAATCATGACATTTGTTTTATAATTTTTATACATTAAATAAATTAAAATTTGTATGACACAATGATGATGCATCAATTACCTCATTAATTAACGATTTAAATAAAATGAAAGGATAATGTAAAATATAATGCTTAAACTTGTAAAAAACATATTGGATGAGGAGATTTAGAACCCTTATCACCTTATCCACCAAAGATATCATTTTGGGACCTTTAAAATCCGAAAAGCATTTCAATCTTTCCAAGAGTGCCCCTCCTCTCCTCTTATAAAAGGCCCCCACCACTACCAACTTATTCACACTTTCAAGCCATTTGTCTTGGCCAAACTCTGCCCAAATACTCTCCCAAATTCCCCCTATTACTCCTAGAATCCTCACTTTGGGCAAAAATCTTCCCAAGGAAGCCTTTGGCTCAAATCAAAAAGAGTTACCCGATTTTAAGGTAATGTCTTCTCTTATGTTATTTTGTTTTATTTTGCTTCTACAACCCCCTAATTTTTTTTATTAATTTCTTTTGTAACAGAACCAGTATCATAAATATACTAGGATGTTTTTATAAAAATTTTTCGAGCTACACTTACACACACCTACATCTAATGGTTAAGAACATACTGTTTCTGTGGATGGAAAATTTCTGCCTCACGAAACGATGATTTTTCAACACTCATATAACACCTTCAAAGGTGGCCATTAAGATGTCAATATATTTATATATGATATATATTATGTTTTTGTTTTCCTTATGATTCTGTATTTTTTATTTATGACATACCTTTATGATTTCTATTATGGGTAAACGTGATATTTTCATTTTAGGAAGTGCGGACTACCGCCCCCTCAAAGTGATTTGAATCGTTAATGCCATATGTGGATGTATAAAGGATGGAGTAAATGGTATTATACATTATATTGTACTGGAATTATATTATACCTTTATATATTTTTAATTTCATTCCATTAAATACGAAATAGAAATGAAAGTAGTGTTCATGCGTACGTACGACTTACCGTCTCCATGAACAGTGCATTTCATTTCATACCTCTAAATGTTATGTAATATTATAAACGCATGTATATACTGGATATATATTCTATATATGATATCTACATCATGAATATAATTTTGGATATAATGGATATTTCACCACATGAACAACTTGTAATTATAAGAAGTTTATTTTTTACTCAAGTACCAAAGATCGAAAAAATGACCGTTATTAACTTAAATAATTACAAAATGTTCATAACATGGTAATAAGTGATATAAAAGTAATAATGAACTTGAAAAAGGTTCTTAAGCAATTATAAATTAACTCTAGTTTATTATTCAGGAGGTTAAAGAATGATCGGGCCAAGTTGGACACGAGGTAAGGGAACTTCTTAACCCAATTTCCATTCTCTGGGTTAATCTCCTAATTTCAAATTATGTCATGATATTATTATGTACTATCTTGTATTTTTACTTTCTTTATGTGTACTTATAGTGAATACACATAATATATATATTTTATTTTAAAAAATGATCTTTGTAAGGGACTTCGTCTCAATCTTCTTTTATTGAGGCATATTTTGTTTTAAAACAAGACTTTCTTTCATACGGTGTTTAAACCCCTTTAAATTTTACGTTTATTCAAAAAGAATCTTTTCTATTCAAAAAGTTTTACTAAATGAAAAAAAGGAATGTTTTTTTGTCGTACGTATGCGGTGACAACGACTTCTCCGCAGCCCTGACCATTATTTGAGTTTCGGCTTGCTCTACAAGCCATAACTTTTTTTAAATGAAAAATAAATACCAAGATTTAATTTTCCTTTATTTTGGTATTGAAAATGGTTTTGAAAGTGTTTTTATTATATCAATGTGTTGTATTGATATGTTGTGATTGAAATGTGGAAATGTTATGTTTCCATTATGCATGTTTTATGTGATACGATTATGTTATGGTTTATGATATGTTTAAACCTATTCATATGAGGAATGCATTAGACTTAATAAGTGACGGGTGGAGCCCGCTATAGCTCCTCGATGCATCGGTAGGTCTCATGAGACAAACTAGTGTCTTGGCATGAGGCCTTGACCAAATCTTATTTTTGGTCTTGGCACGAGGCCTTGGCTACGTGGTTATGATAGTCTGACATTATGCATTCGATCATTATGAAAGTCGTTATTGATATTACATGTGATTATTCGACTAGTAGAATATCCATGTGAGTAAGTAAATGGCATTATTTAATTTTATTTTTTCCATATTATTCTAAAGTTCAAGTTTAAAAAGGCTTTTATTTTAGTTATACAATGCCTTAAATGTTAATGTTTATTTATGAAAGCTTCCGCTATATTGTTATCCTTACTGACCATATGAGCTCACCCCTTTCAATGATTTGATTTTTCCAGGATGTGAAGAAGTATTTTAGGAATGACCTGCAGGGATAGTCTGAAGGGGATATGAGTGTGGAAAATGGAGACTATGTTATTTTGATTTTTCACTTTATGATGTAATGTAAGACTTATGAATGTATCTAGTGTTTCCAAAACTACTAAACTAATCGGTCTATCGAGACTTGATCTTTTGTGATCATGCCAATGTTATGCAATAACACACCGACTCTGGGTAGCTGGGGTCGGGGCGTTATAGTTGGTATCAGAGGCAGTTTAGTACTAACCTTGGAAGATAGATTTTGATAAACTCTGATTAGAGCACATAGCCCAATGATAGACTTTGATGATTAGTATAGAATAACTTCCTAGAATTTTTTTTATTATAGAGATTTTTTGAGTTTTCTAAGCAATACATCCCTGTCTGGATACGAGTAGGTAGAGGCGGCTCTGGCACAGATGTACCTAGGGGTAAAACCCAAAAACACCGCTTTGAGCTAGACTCGAACGAGAACTGGTGCATGACAACAGGCCTTGCCGCACTCTTGGTTACGAAACTCCTGGGGGGATATGCCTAGGATAATTATCATTTTCTTTACAAACCATTATGAAGGGCTTATGAATATATACTTATTAAAAGAAAACATTTTTATTATTACGGATTATATCCATAAATAGTTCAATTTATGTTAAGTGTTTTGTAATTTTGTTATTAGGTATTTTGATTCATAAACTAACCTAGTTTATGCCATTGTATAGAAATGGCACCCAGTAGAAGGAATGTGAACTCCATCAATACGTATGATCCAAAGAGTAAGAAGGATCATATCTTTCACGGTATTAATCAAACATTTAGAAGGGAAATAGTCTCCCATGTGTTCTCAACATATGAAGAAACATTATCATGTGTTAATAATATAAGTAGAGAATTATCTGAGTCTTATGTATTTGAAGGGATGAAAGAGAAGAAAACGATGGAAGAGAGAATGATGGATAAAGGGATGAGGGAAAAGAATAATTTTACAATATGTGATAACTGTGGGAAGAAACACCATGGAACTTGCCTGAAGGGAATGGGAGTTTGTTATAAGTGTGGAGAAAAAGGACACCAAGTGCGTGACTGCAAGGGCAAGAAAAAGGATTCAAATGTACAATGCTTCATCTATAAGGAGTTGGGACACTACACAAACCAATGTCCAAATCATCAGAGTATGCCCCAAATGATGTTATTGGATAATAATCAAGTTATGATACTACCACAGATGAGGATAATTGATTAGAGTTCTTATGATGTTATTAAATAATTTTGTCATTTGAGTGTTGTATCAATGATGTACTGGTTATAATAATTATGGAGTATATAAGGACTGTACTGCAGTACTATTTCATCAAGGACTTGAGATTGTGTGGAACCAAGAAAAGTGACTCCACGACAGTTTAAATTTTTGGAAAATATATGGTTGAGAGAAAGATAAACCATAATATGGTTCTGATACCGAGATAGTGATTTTGGAATAATAAATGATTGATTTGGATAAATTATATTGGATATTCTTAACTTCCATGAAACTGATTAATGATTTGTATACATTTTTGGATAGAAAGAGTATATCTAGTATTCTATAAGCAATAAGGGATCATGAATGTAATCAACAAGGATTTATGGTAATTAAGTATGTTTTAGTGTTTTAAAAGAATACATGATGAAGGTGTTCACATGTTGTTACATGGAAAAAAAGGATCTTCATTATGTTTACCTTCCTTATAAAATTTGGACTGTGAGTTGGAAAGAAGTATTTTGGATAACTATAAAGGTTGGAATGGATAAAGTTGATCTTTGGATAGTATTGTTGAAGGTTAAAACATTTTTAAAGATTATTTTTGGAATATTATAATACTATAGTTTTAGGAAACGGACAACCTTCAGGGTGGGGCATAACCCGTCGCGTCGGACAAAGCTACAGGAATCGAACCCACAACCATAGTGCGATAGGCCTTTATTACCTACCACTAGCCTACATGAAGTCCCTGATAATTACAAAATAGTTTTCCTAATCTAAATGGTATGTGTTAATATTTTGAACCTTGTACGATTAGGATAAATATAATATTTTTGAGTTATATTATCTTTTTGAGTGAAAGATGAGTTTGTGGTAGAAATTAGTTGAAGGTTGAAACTCTACTTGTCAAGAATAAATATATATATACCTATCTCTTATTCTATGAATAAATTCATTCTTAAACTTTAGTAAAGGGATATTAAAACAAAAAATGTGTTATCCTAATACCTTATGTCTTGTTGAACTGATAATATTTTAAATCAACATAGATTGAAGGCTTTGAGGCCCTTAATTTTACACTTGTTTGTGATTGATAACCTCAACCACTCCCTAGAAATATTTACATTTTTCATCCAATTATACATCTATAATTGCCACCAATGTTCTCGTTATCGAGATCATAATTTGGTGGTGACTTTTTCATTTCCCTTTCCCTCTTATTAAGGCTAAATTTTATTAACCTTATTTCCGATGTGGGTTTTCCACAAAAATATTTTCTATTTTCAACCTTTTATTTTCAAAGAAAATTTTCAAATTGCGAGTATGCAATTTATTGAATGAGGGGAGAATGTAACACCCCGAGCTTTCACGATACGCTTTTCTTTCAATAATGCAATAGCCTGCATTGTACGCAAGTTCGAGATTCTAACACACCGCGACCAATCAAAGTAGCAGTTATGAATAGTAATACCCACCTTTTGAAATTATATAAATTTTATATTTCAAGATGGAATTCATTTTTTTATTTGGAATATCGAAATTAGCCTATGTTGAATTTTTGGTATTTTTCTAAGAACTTCAATTTTTTTATGAATAGTGAAAAATACTTAAAAACAACTTTTTAAATCAAAATAATTTATAGTGACAAATTATAATATTGAGTGGTTTTGATGTATAATTAGAATATATTTTTACCATTTTATACAATGGTGGTCATTAGAATTAATTTCACTTTGAAATTGATCATAAACAATTGTCAATCTTTTGATATATATTGTTTCATAAAAACACGCTATTTGTTGTGACACCGAGAATTAATTATAAAATTAATTAATGAAAATTATATATTTTGAATTTTTTAAAATAGACATCATTTTTGAATTCGGAATATCAATTATAGCTTAGGGTGAAATTTTGGCATTGTTCTGAAAAACTTCAATTTTTGATGAATAGTGAAACCACTAAGTGGTAGTTAAAAAACTGATATTTTGTTTAAATGAAAAATTACCACTTCTGTGATTTGTTTTTCAAAAATCTGACATACATGGTTGTCATTAAGAATTAAAATTTGGTTCAATGGGATTAAAATAATTTTTTGGTGAATAGTAACTTTTAAGTTTAATTAATCACGATTAAAGGTAATTAGTGAAATTTAAGGTAAAAATGATATTATAAAAATATGAAAATACCATTACACTTGTCCTACCCATATTGGATGATTCATAGACGACCAATACAATCCATGGGTTAACATGGGGACCCCATGGAGCCACTTTGGTAGGAAAATGACATTAAAAACTTTTTATTTAATGTTAAAATAAAAATGTCACAAACATGAGTTCTTTTACTAAAACAATTTTTAAATGGGGTCATACAAGTCATATTTTTGACTATAAATATTCATTAGAAATCTAAAACGATTTCATAAATCATGATATATGTTTTATAATTTTTAGACATTAAATAAATTAAAATTTGTATGACACAATGATGATGTAGCGATTACCTCATTAATTAACGATTTAAATAAAATGAAAGGATAATGTAAATTATAAGGATTACACTTGTAAAAAACCTATTGGATGAGGAGATTTCGAACCCTTATCACCTTATCCTCGAAATATATCATTGTGGGACCTTTGGAATTCGAAAATCATTTCATAATAAAGTAACATTTCAATATTTCGAAGAGTGCCCCTCCTCTCCTCTTATAAAAAGCCCCCACCACTACCACCTTATTCACACTTCCAAGCCATTTGGATCGACCAACCTCTGCCAAAATACTCTCCCAACTTCCCTCTCTTACTTCTAGAAGCCTCACTTTGGAAAAAACGCTTCCCAAGGAATCCTTTGGCTCAAATCAAAAAGAGTTACCCGATTTTAAGGTAATGTCTTCTCTTATGTTATTTTGTTTTATTTTTCTTCTACAACACCCTAAAATCTTGTTATTAACATATTTTGTAACACCAACAGTATCCTCAATATACTAGTATGTTTTTATAAGAATTGTTCGAGCTACACTTACACACACCTACATATAATGGTTAAAGAACATACTGTTTCTGTGGATGGTGAATTTCTGCCTCACGAAACGATGATTGTTCAACACTCATATAACACCTTCAAAGGTGGCCATTAAGATGTTACTATATTTATATATGATATATATTATGTTTTTGTTTTCATTATGATTCCTTATTTTTCATTTATGACATACCTTTATGATTTCCATTATGGGTAAACGCAATATTTTCATTTTAGGAAGTGCGGACTACCGCCCCCTCAAAGTGATTTGAATCGTTAATGCCATATGTGAGATGTATAAAGGATAGAGTAAATGGTATTATACATTATATTATACTGGAATTATATTATACCTTTATATATTTTTAACTTCATTCCATTAAATACGAAATATAAATGAAATTAGCGTTCATGCGTACGTACGGCTTATCGTCTCCATGAACGGTGCATTTCATTTCTTACCTCCAAATGATATTTAATATTATAAATGCATGTATATACGGGATATATATGATATATATGATATCTAAATCATGAATATAATTCTGGATATAATGGATATTTCACCACATGAACAACTTGTAATTATAAGAGGTTTATTTTTGACTCAAGTACCAAAGATCGACAAAACGACCGTTATTAACTTAAATAATTACATAATGTTCATAACATGGTAATAAGTGATAAGAAAGGAATAATGAACTTGAAAAAGGTTCTTAAGAAAGTAGAAATTAACTCTAGTTTATTATTCAAGAGGTTAAAGAATGATCGAGTCAAGTTGGACACGAGGTAAGGGAACTTCTTAACCCAATTTCTATTCTTTGGGTTAATCTCCAACTTTCAAATTATGCCATGATATTATTATGTCCTATCTTGTATTTTTACTTTCTTTATATGTACTTATAGTGAATAAACATAATAGATATAATTTATTTTAAAAAATTGTCCTTGTAAGGGACTTCGTCTCAATCTTCTTTCATTGAGGCATATTTTGTTTTAATACAAGACTTTCTTTTATACAGTGTATAAACCCCTTTGAATTTTATGTTTATTCAAAAAGAATCTTTTTTATACAAAGCGTTTTACTAAACGACAAAAGGGAATGTTTTTTTGTCGTACATATGCAGCGACAACAACTTCTCCACCGCCATGACCACTATTTGAGTTTCGGCTTCCTCTACAAGCCATAACTGTTTTTAAATGAAAAATAAATACCAAGATTTAATTTTTCTTTATTTTGGTATTGAAAATTGTTTTGAAAGTGTTTTTATTATATCAATGTGTTGTATTGATATCTTGTGATTGAAATGTGGAAATTCTATGTTTCCTTTATGAATGTTTTATGTGATATGATTATGTTATGGTTTATGATATGTTTAAACCTGTTAATATGATGAATGCATTAGACTTAATAAGTGACGGGTGGATCCCGCTATAGCTCCTCGATGCATCAGTAGGTCTCATGAGACAAACTAGTGTCTTGGCACGAGGCCTTGACAAAATCGTATTTGTCGTCTCGGCACGAGGCCTTGGCTACGTGGTTATGATAGTCTGTCATTATGCATTCCATCATTATGAATGTGGTTATTGATATTGCATGTGATTATTCAACTAGTAGAATATCCATGTGAGTAAGTAAATGGAATTATTTAATTTTATTTTTTCCATATTATTCTAAAGTTCAAGTTTAAAAAGTATTTTGTTTTAGTTATACATTTCCTTAAATGTTAATGTTTATTTATGAAAGCTTCAGCTATATTTTTATCCTTACTGAGCATCTGAGCTCACCCCTATCAATGTTTTTATTTTTACAGGATATGAAGTAGTATTTTAGGAATGACCTGTAGGGATAGTATGAAGGGGATATGAGTGTGGAAAATGGAGACTATGTTATTGTTATTTTTCACTTTATGATGTAATGTAAGACTTATGAATGTATCTAGTGTTTCCAAGACTACTAAACTAATCAGTCTTTTGAGACATGATCTTTTGTGATCATTCCAATGTTACGCAATAACGCACCGACTCTGGGTTGCTGGGGTCGGGGCGTTACAACATAATCCATATAAAATTTCATTCCATCATTAACACAATCAAATCATAGTAATAATAAAGATAAAAACATAAACCTATTTAAAGAGTGTCATTTTAGATGAAAAATAATTTTGAAAAAACTCTAGAACTTAATTCTTGATGAAAATATCATTACTTCTTCAAAAATGTTTTCTTTTCTCAAAATTCCACCAATTAACAAAAACATGTTAGTTGAAAATAAAATTGAAAACGTGTAGAAGAAGCTTCATGGAAATAAGGTATAAAAAGCTTTCCATTCCATATAAGTTAAAAAAATATTCACCTCATACTTTTTTTGGAAAATTCAAAAAGTAACTCATATGGTAAATGAAATAAATATTCCTTCCAAACTATGTAGTAAAATTCAAAAATGGGTAAAAATTACTACAAACATAAATAGAAGAATGGTAATAATTATCAGAAAACATTTCTTGAAATCATGGATATAGATGATAAATATACCCCTAATAAATAATTATCTATAAAAAATCTTGAATAATAACGAGATTGAAAAATTATCCCTTACCTTATGTTTGATATCCTCTGTATGTATCTGAACCTCGTTTCTTTGGTGTGATTCCTCTAAATCTCCTCTTAGAGCACTAGAGATGGCCTTTGAAGAAGACCAGAACCACTAGAATGTAACTAGGGAAGTGGATAAGGGAAAATGGTATGGGATGGCTGAGCGTTAAGGATCTACTTCAAGTCAAGAAGTGATGGAGGATGTTTCCTTTTGTAACTGAGGTGAGAGTAACTTTTGGGAACCTAAAAAATATTAATTTATAATAAAATAAAACCCCACTCAAAAACCTCAAAAATTTCCCAATTTAGAATATGATATGAGATAGGGTTGTGATCTCATCAATGAATAATTTTTAGTCAAGTTTTCATGTCAATTTGAAGATTATCATTTTAATTAACACTTAATTATTCCAATTAAGTTTAATTAAGATGATAAACATTTAAATATTAAAAATTTGAAATATTTATTTATTTGATATCAATTAGACCATAAATAAGTACCTTACATCATTTTGGACCATATAATAATTATAATATATTTTTTAAAAATGTTTTATGAATTTTAAATAATTTAAGAAAACATTATTTTGACAAAACCATAATAGTGTCAATTTTGATATTGTTCAATTAATGGATTTTAAAAAATATAAAGATAATATGTTATCAGAAATTTTTTATTATTTTATTCATATGGGTTCTAGTTCACGTAAAAAATAATTTTATATATTAATTAGCTCCAATTATATTTATTTTAATATTTTTAATAACATCAATTTTATATTTACTTTAATAAAATAATTACTACATCAATTTTGTGTATTCATTTAATAATCTTATTTATTGGGTAAATATTAAAAATAAAACACTAAGATGAAGATAAATATACTAACCTTCATAATAATAATTTTAGTGGAATTTATCTTATAGAAATTGCAACATTAAAATTGTTATACTTATTAAATTATGAATGTGACAACATTAACATCACTTTAAATAAAATAATATAAGTGTCCCAATCACATCCATATGGCTGCAAATTGTAAGAAACTAGACCATTGGATGATTATGGTTGATATATACTCCATAAATAATACTTTTCCAAGTTTATTGGCCTTTTTATGGTTATTATTATTTTAATAATAATTGTTTTATTTATTTCTCATTAATTAATTAATTTGTACACCATCAAAGTATAAGTCTTCAAGATAATTATATATTTTTAAAAATTAAAAATAAATTACCATGATAAATAAAATCATTTTATATTTCCAATAATTATTTATAATTGAATTTATCTTACATTAATCCTTAAATAAAAAATTGTTTAGTTATTAAAATTTGAGTGATACATATTTAACTTTTCATTAAATAAAATAAATTAAATATCCTAATCTAATCCAAGTGGCTTCTAAAGCACACAATTTTAACTCAAGGATGATTTATGTCGAAACAAACTCATCATATTTTATTAATATAAGTGTTAGGATAATTTAAATAGTATTTTTACCCTTAATTACCCATTTTACCCTTTTACTATTCTAATAAAAATTACCGAAGTTACTATTCATAATACCCAAAATTAAATAAATCTATTTACATAATTTGTTCCTAATAATTTCAAATATGGAATACATATTTCAAAATTAAAAATACATAAGTTTAAATAATTAATTTAAAATTTTTACCATTGTAAGAAAGACAGAACGAGTTTTTTAATAGTTAAAGCATTGCAAAAGAAGAAAATGTTTTTACATATGAATTGAATATAAAATTAATTATAATTAAATAAATTATATTGAATGATAAAAATATATTCTATTTATACTTTAAAATAATTCATTAATATAATTTTATTACATATATTATTTCAATAAAAAGAGTTATTTTCTATTAAAATTTAGTATAATTTTATTATTCATCAAAATTTAAGATTTATCACAAAAATAACAAAAATTAATCCAATTTTTTTTATATCCTTATTCCAAAGAATAGTTTTTTGTTAAATAGAATATATAAAAGTTTCAAAAACTATATTTAAAATGGGTGCCCCATCAAATGGAGGCAATACTACATTATTTTAAAAATACTTATTTTATCAGAAAAAATTGAATTTATTCTTATATCAGGCCTAGAAAATATATAAGATGAATTTTAAAAATTATACTGTATCCATAAAGATTGATTTTATTATTTTATAGACTCACTTAATTTCATTTAAATATTTTTTATAAGGAAGATAATATTATTCATACCCCTCATTATAATGACTAGGATATAATATGTAGTCATCACTTATACTCGGTATTATGTGAAATCAATTCTATCAAAATAACTTGAAATCATGTGTAACATAAGCCAATAATAGTGTTGCGTATACAAAAAGCTAATATAGTGTCACGTATAGCTCAAGATAATCTTGGGTTGTGTAAAATAAAAGAATCAAAGAAATTAAAATAAATATATCTCAAAAAATATCAGGGTGTCACACTAAAGGGATTATTAAATTTAGGGTAATTAAAAAATCTTGAATAGGGTATAACATGCCACCACTTAAAGGTTTGTTGGGTTCTAGTAGAATCCCTTTAAGGGATTCAATTTTCATTAAAGCCACAACCAGTCCCCTGAATATCTACTATCTAACCACCACAAATATAGTGACCATAAAAAATCTAGTAGATGGGTACAAGGTATTTGATATCCCCGAGGATTTTTTTAATTAAAATAATTTCTTTGAATCAATACCCCATGCCATCTATCTCTTTTAGGTAACCTATAAAAAAGGATTCAAGATTACCCAATTTATTTCTCCTATTCTTCTTATTTTTCCTCTTCAAGATATCGTCTAATCAATAATTATTTTAGTGTAATGGAATTATAGTGGTATGTTTATTCCATCTCACAAATTCTCTTATTTTTTCTCTCATGGATTCTCACTAATTTTTTTTAAATCCTTAATTTTGTAATTTTTCACATGATTCCAATATTACAGGTTATTGTGGATGACTCAACACATGATAATTGACATGATTACTCTTGATAACACAAGTTATGTTGTACCAAATAGAGTTCATTTTTAGTCACATTTCATTAATGATTTTATGGTGAGTGTGGGTAAGTGGGTGAATCGATGATGGAATTTATCCATTAGGGCTTGGGGTGTTTGTGTGGGGTTGGGAGATGCTTCTTTGGACTATGAAGGGTGTACCAAATGTGTTTCATATTTTCATTATAATTATTTAATAACTAGGTAATGGTAACGGTGTGGGATAAAATATAAATTAGGATACATGGTGTCTATTTAGATTGAATTGCAGTCTTTTTAGGATTGTGATTTTCAATGGAATGGTGTTTGATAATTCTATTAAGAGATATATGTCAAAAATTAGTTATGGGTTTGGTTAGGTTCAATGTCATTTACTTAATTTTTTTCTTTAGGGAGGAAAATAAAATCATTGAGTATTATTTTTAATAAAGGGTCTCATGTGGACATATTATTCCATAAGTGTGATCTACTAAGTGTATATTTAATTATTAGTTTTTAAAAATGAATTATCTAGAGGGGATGGATATGTAATGGGATAGAACAAAGTGTAAGTACATTGTCCCCATAAATGTGGCATTTAAGGTGATGAGAGTAAAATATTTAACCAACCTAGGATGGTATTTATTTATTTATTGGGATTAACATGTGGATAATGACAAAAAATAGTTCTAAAATGTAAATTGTAATTGGATTCTTATTTAAAATTTATTTCTTTTTATAATTGTTTCAGTGTGCGGTTTGATGTTTGGATCGGCTCCCCTTTCATCAGTGAGTCTTGGCACGGTTCCATTGGTTTTGTTCTTCTAGTACCAAATTTTTTCCAGCTATGTGCTTTTTCCGTAACCTGGCATCACCGTGAGTTATTCTGTAGGGTTTCTAGTGGGGAGCGACATCGATCTGCAGTTCCTCAGAGGGGGGGGAGGCTTTGTGCTTCTGCTTCTATGATTTGGTTTTTTCCTTTGAGGATTATGGATTTGTTAGATTGATTGTGAAACTGGCTAAAAATCTGGCATTTTTTGGATTGGTGTTTTGACTTAGCTGGTTCTTCATTGTATCTTCACACTGATTTTCTAGCCACCATAACTTGCCTACATTGGAACCTAGTGTGGGTTCTTTCTTGGTCCTAATGGAGCTGATCCATGCCTAGATTAGTGTTTCTAGTTCAGGATTATCTGGATCCACCCATCAGTGGTGCTCCCTTGGAAAAATGTTGGGTCATCCAGTCCTAGGTGATGATGGCTTGAATTCATGTCCCTTGGAATGCCTTTGGGCCTCTGCAGCGGTGGTGTAGGGTGTCGTGTGGAGTGCGGCGGGTTTTTACCAGGATAGTCATTGATGGTGGTTCTATAGTCTCATGATTTCTTCATAATGGGGAACCCAGATAGTCTACAAAGAGTTACTTCAAATGAGAATAGAGTTAGTCACCTTCGTCATGCGTGTCTTTTCGTATTTGGATGTTTGAGAGAGTATGGCGCTACCATCGGTATCAGGCCCATGCATTTTCGCATGGGACAGCTAGATGAGCAGCCATGCTTTATTGGAGGCATGCCTTATCGATGTTGATATTGGTAAGGGGTACTTTTACGTAGTCTTGTGATGGGTTTCAACCCTCTTGATTTTCGGATTATTTTAATGTCTCTCTGTCCCTGAAGTCTTGGTTTTCCCCCATTAAACATAAAAGGGGGATTATCCAAAATAAATAAAAATTTTAGCCTTCGGGACATTCAATCATACCTTGTATTTCCTAAAAATTATAATTATTGAGTATTGGTTTTACTATATAGTTCTTATTCGAGTATCATAGGTTCAAGATAATCGTTATTATGATAGTTATTTTTATTATATCATTTTATAGAAGCAATTTTTTGAAACATTTTGTGCATTAATTGGTTATTGAAAAATATTTCCTTGGTGATTGTGAATTTTTTTATATCTATACACTAGAAATAAATTATATATATATATATATAAGTTTTTTTGTCTGTATCTGTCATGGGATGTGAACTAGTATTCCCTAACTCTTGTGAAATACTACATTTTGTAATATCCATACACTATTAATTCTACCATAAATGATATTTCTATTCATCCAAGATTATGAGAAAGAAACGATGTTGGTATAGTTGGCTTCCATGGTGTTTTAGTTAGAACATGGAAAACTGACACCAAAGGTATATGTTTTTTAATCCTTCCCTATATAGGGGTGTTTTAGAACTAAATTATTTTTTATAGTTTCTTATTGTGGTTAGGTATCCAATGGAATATATGTACCCACTAGTTTATATGTTACACAATCATGGGTTTAGATAATAGTTCAAAATATGGGTAATTAGTTTCCATTTTGATTAGAAAGGCATATGGGAACCAATGTGATAGTCATATATTTATTTTTTCTATTCCACATTAAAAAATAAATTGATTGTTTTCTATATCTAATTGTCATCATAATATATGTTTACACTACCATTAATATAATGCATGTTCTGGAATATATAGTGGATTATATTAAGGAAAAAATTGATGGATACCCAATAATTTATGTACTCAGAAACTGTATATGCATCTCGATGGACATTCTGACTTTACATTTTTCATGCAGGCTATGGTATGAACACTAAGAAATGAGAAGATGTAGACTAACATAGTGAGGATAATGATATGGTACCAATGAAATAATAAGGTCATGTATTGGTTCATATAATCTTTGGTTTCCTATTTCATTTATGTATCATACACAGTCAAACTATTTAGGTCATCTGTTCCTTTTTGTGTGTGCTTGTGAGTATTGTGAGTCCAATTAATTATTAAATAGTTATTATTTTGTATGACTATATTCCATCTACAATTATTTTATTTTGTACACAATTTTATTAAATATACTATTATTCCTTCTTATTTACATACTATTTTATACAATGATGTAATACTTTTAGCCTCACTACTTATTATTATTAGTTTAATGTTGATAATTGTTAACCTATAGCATATGGGTAGGAATTGCTCAAATCATATAGTGACTCGACTAAAGTTTTTGAAACAAAATTTGACCAGGTATATTACAAATATGTATCAAAGAATTATTTTATTTTTATATACTCTTTATATTTTTCACAATACAGAATGAGATATGATTTCTTTAGACATATACTTAACACTCACCTTGAGTTTAACTGACACATTCATGGTGAAATTTCATGTTAACAATAAATAATTTTGTGATTAATATTTTTTTAGTATATAGAGTTAGGATTATAATAAATTTTATAGAGTGAGTTATGTTTTATTTATTTACTGTTAGATTATTTAATTAAGAGTCATATAAACTTGTTTCATTCTTGGAACATAAGATTAATTTTCATGATCATTATTTCTTATAATCGGTAAGTCTATTATTGAAAATTTTAGGAAATATAAAGAAATTATTGATTAAAGTTTTATGAAAGGGTTTTAATTATTAAAATACCCAATAATAAATAAAATAATGCTTTCCTAAATAAGTTACTTACAAAACCATACTTTATTAAACCGAATTATGAGAAAAATGTTTTTGAAATGTTTTTAAAAATTCATTTTAAACAAAAAGGGGTTTAATTCATCAAATAATCAATTGAAAATGAAATAGTACTTTCCTTAATAATCTAATGCTAGTGTATTCATTAATTGAAAGTTATTATGATGATTTTAGTGATATCATCTCCCGATAGTAGTATTTTGATATATTTATATAGATTAGATCATTTTTAAAAGAGTGATGTATTTTACATGAGATATATATCATGTCTCCTATAATAAGTGGGGTATATTGAGTTTACCTTATTTCTCATTAATGTTGTGATTGTTATGTAATTATGATATCCTTGGGTTTTCATAAGAATTTAAATTACCCTAACTACTGTTAGTTTAATTTTTTGGATAATTCCTTTGATATATGAACAATGTGTGAAAGGTAGACATGAGAGTTCTCTTACATAGTGATGAGGAATATAAATCATGGATTAATAGGATAATACTAATTAAGATATTATCTAAGTGAGTATCTATGTAATATGTGTGTGTATGATTTTTTATAGTTCTTAGGATTCGATAAAGAATAAGTATTAGTTTTTCAACTCAAAAGGTATTAAAGGAGATTCATAGGCACAAAATGATTATACTTAATTAATAATTAATCCTTTGATTTTGTAGAAAATGTTTACTCTAATTTATGTATATTTTAAAAGTATAAAATTAATAGTTTCACAACTCCTTGATAAAGGATTTATGAATGGTAGATAATTAGGGGAAGAGGCAGATAATTTCAAATATATTTCATATCTCACATTTAATAGTGGGTTGAGATTCAAGAATGTTAATGATTTTATAGTAATTATATAATCTAATTTTTAATTGAACAATTCTCTAAAAAATATTTAGGTACCTCTAAAATGATTTGAAATAGAATGTGGAGTAGGTAAATTATAGATAACACTACAGGTTGAAAGTGGTAATATAATATCATTTTGGTTTAATTTCCACTCTCTTCACTATGAGATGATAAATCTAAAGGTTTTAGACATAATAATTTTTGGAAATATAGGGTCAGATGACACATCCATTAAATACATATATATTTTATCCCCCTACCCTCGAGTTTAGTGTCTTTTAATATTAGATACACAACCAAATTAATTTAAAAACAATCATGAATATCTCTAGTAAATAATCTTCCCATAAGATACCTTTCTAGACACATCATACAAAATAATATTCTTAATTACCAAGGGAATAAAATCATAAGGAAGGGTGATCTTAGATGATCAGTAAGGGATGACCATAAAAGATATCAATTAATGATTATATGTGAGAATAAGATGAACATGTAGGTATGATAACCAGATTAAGGTACATGAAAATAATATAAATAAATCATACCCAATAAAACATTGATCATAAATCACGAATCAAGACTAGATAATTTTGACTAAAGATACTAAATGAAGCATATGGATATGGAATCCTGATGCAATTATCAGAAGCCATAACATTGGAATGTTGAATGACATAGAAATTTGGAATAAAAATGTGTTACATATATAAATGTTTAAAATAATTTCTTATATTAAGGATCACTACCAAGACCATCATCAGATAGTCGAATGAGTCCCATAGTAGATTGGGTTCACTCCCAGATCCCATAAACCTAGTGGGTAGGGTCCCATAAACATTGGTTTCACTCCATATTTCCAAACATGCATTGGATTGACTTCCCTCTAGTCCCATATATGTCATCTCATGATTTATAAAGAACTACCGAATGCATTGTAGGAATATATATTTCTAGTCCAACCCATCATAAAATTAAAAACCATAAATATCTTTACCACTTGAACATGATCACATTCATTAATAATTCATAGCATAAATAGCCTAAAATAAAGATATATGTTTTATGAAATATCTTTTGGGCATGAATAGATCATCAAGAGAAATAAATTAAATGATTTCATTGAAAACAATTCTTGTGAAACATTATAAAAAATAAGCAGTTATCAATGTAGATGGAAAAAACATTATAATATCATGAAAATTTTATTTTAAAAATAATAATAAATGTCATTTACATTTTTTATAAGTTTTATTTTCCGAGAAAATAATTTATAAAAATTAGTTTTATTAAAGTACTAAGATATTAAATAAAAATATATTTAACAATTATGAAAAATTTAAAAGGAATCCTTGTAAATTAAATCAAATAAAACAGTTTGAGAAAGTGAGAGTGTAAAAATATTAAAAATATTCCTCACATACATTTTTAAAATAATTTTTATATAAATTGAAAATTAAATCCAACACTCATAGAAGTAGGGATAAGTAAATATATAAATGATTTTTAAATTCCTAGATTTTGAAGAAAATTTGTTCCAACCAAAAAGAAGATATAAGGTTAGTTCAACTTACCAGAATCATTATAATTGAAATATAAAATACTATTAGTTGATATTTTATGAAAAAAAAGTAATAGTATAAATAACAAGAGGAAAAAAGAATATGTTGTCATAAATTGAGTCCAAATCAAATTTCTTCTAAAGGTAATTTAGACAAACACAAACATTATTCAAGGTGAGATTTTTAAATACATCCTTTGGGATTTGGTAGCTCTTGAATCAAAATATATTGAAGGGGAGAACCCAATATAAATTTTTATAAATAACCCCAAGCTTAACATACATGGATATTACAAAATTTTAGATGAATATTTAGAACATTACAAAAAATACATGCCCGAGGACCATAATAGTTTAGTGTCTTTTGAATCCTGGAAACGTCATCATATAACTTAGGGAAAAATATTCATCATCTCCCTTAAAGATATTACCCTTTAGAAGTCCTACTAATAACTATTCTTCATGACTTGGTAAAATAAATCATAAGAAAGAGGTGATATAATATTCCCAGTAAGGGTAAAAAAGGGATATATATAAGCCTAACATGAGCATAAGAGTATGATAACATGATCATAACATTATAAGATCATACCCTATATATCAAAGATCATAATCAATAATCGGGACATAAATATTTGAAGTTCATAAGTCATGAATCATAATGGTGACTAATCATAATAAATCTACGATGAACTATAATGTCATGTCATATTAATGCGACACCATTATGACCATCAAAAACCATTCTATGTTTTAAGGTTAAAAACCAAGATCATTAACATAGTAGATCACGACACACCTGTTTCTGTTTTATGGATCTGGACACACCTGTTTCCCATAGTGGATTAGGACATACCTGTTTCCCATTTTGGACCAGGACACACACGTTTCCAATTTTGGATTAGGACACACATGTTTCCTATTTTGGATCAATACATTCCCATTTTGGATTAGGACAACCTGTTTCCCCTTGTCGATCAAGCCCATAAAATTATTTCCCACAATTATCTTATAAATATTTACTAGTGGCATTAAAGGGAGATATAGGTACCACAAATCTCATAATTAAAGCATGCATATGCATACCAAAACACATTAATCTTATCATGAACATAAAAAGATATGGATTTCATAAACATCATATCATAACCCTTAAAATAAAATGATTATCCTAAACCTTTATCATACCATAACATATATAAAATAGAAATGTTTCATAATCATTTAATCCTAGAATAACCCATTAAAGGAAGCATGTTTCATAGGAATTTAACAGTGTATAACACATTAATAAGAAAATAGTTTCATAAATTTCAGTCCATAAAAACATAAACCATTAAGAGAAATAATATGAATGGTGTCCTTGGATCATATCCCTTGTATATAATAAACTATAACAAAGTATTCCATATTAGCGGGATATGGATATTTAAAGATCACATGGAACAAATTTTTTATAAAATAATAAAATTTTTAAAATGAATTTCTTTAAAAAAAACATTGAAAACATATGAAGGAATCACGAAGAGTTTTTTAAAACATTTCTTAAGGAAAATATCTTTTCTGATTTGAACAAAACTCATTAAAAATAAAAAAATTGAAATTCCATTCATTAAAAATAGATTTTTCAACATATATATGAATATTTAAAACATATTTAATAATTTTTTTCTTTAAAAATTATAACATAATATTAAAAAAAAAATTAAATACTTTTTCCTTGAATGCTTATAATAAAATATTTAATTTTTTTTAAAACCTTTTTCCTTGAAAATATATAAAAGAATATTAAAAATAATTTTGAAAGTAATTTTCTTAGAAAATAATTTGAAAAATAATAAATAATTATTTAACTCATTTAAAATAAATTCTAAATATAAAAAAATTGAAATCCTTTTTATAAAACATACTTTTGAAAGGACATATATTTCTGACCAAGGAGAGAGATAATGTTGTATTTTCCTAAAAAACATTATTAATTGTCATAAGTACCTTAGAGTGGAAAAATGATTCCAATACATGAATATTTAATGAAAAAACATTGGATAATAAAATTGATGAGTATTATTGAGTGATGGATCATAATAATTCATCCATGGAGGCATAATCATAAACAGTCCCAATAAATGATAAGATTGTTGTAATAAACTGTTACAACTTTGGTAACATTAAATCATGATCCGTAAAGGATAATAACATTAAATAAATATTATAATACCCTGGAAAGAATAAAATTAATTATATAAAAAATAAAAGGTAGTATATACACCTCATAGAATAATATCCGTGCATAACACGACATGTTTTGTAAAGAAAGGAAATTGAGAGAAGACTACCTTTTTTTATTGTGTTACATTTGATACATCAAACCCATGAAAGAGATATAATACAAGGGATAAGTAAATATTAATAAATTTTAGTATAATTTTCTAATAATACAATCATAGTAATTATATACACCACATAAAAGAAACGAGTGGTCAACATGGCATGTATCTCACAAATAATAGAAATTTAGATGAGATGAACCTTATATTATGTCTTGAATTGCTTTTAAAAAATTAAATGATACTACATAATAAATAAAATTATATTAAAAATATAACACATAACTATATTTTTATATTTAATACCAAATATTATTTGATTATGACATTATATTACCCATTTCAAACAATTTCATGTTAATGTTATGTTTTAGGTAATATCTGCTTTGTTTCTCATATATGTTTGAGCTTGTTATTCTTGATCCTATTACATAAATGATTATTTAATTATTTAATGAAAGTAAAAAAATGATATAAATATAATATAAATTAATTATATAAATATTTTTAGTAATATATGAATGATAGAAATGTGAAATGGAATACCCCATTGATTGAGACAGTAGGTAGTACGTATGTATAAATTCTTTTTCCATTTTTCTATCGTAATGAAAGAAAGAAAATAAATGAAATATATGTATATATATAATATCATCAATGTATAATTATTATGTCATATATATTTTATAATTTCAATAAACCCATCCTTAATTAATTCCATGTAAAGTGTGAACGAATCACATCGCTTTGAGGTGACAGAAGTCCACACGTCTACAAACAAAGTTATTGTATTTACCTAAAATAGAAACAATTGAGGTATATTTTACATAATTATGAATGAAGAATAATAAATAATAAATATAATATATAATAAAAAAATATATTTCCCCCTATAATTACCATCCTTGAGAGTTGATAATGTAAAAATGAAAGCAATCCTTTTGTGAGGTGGTAATTCACTGTACACAAAAAAAGTAAGTTCATTACCAATTTGATAGAAGTGTGTGTAATTGTAGGTGGAAACCATCGAATAAAAACATTACAATATATTTATGATATATAGGTTATCATATAATTATGGATTAAAAATATTTTAGTGGGTATATAATTAAGATAAAACAAAGGATCCCGAGGAAGGATGTTACCTCTTCTTGGGGAAACTCCTTGGGGTTTGCACCAAAGGGGATCCTTGGTTAGATTTATTCTATAAATTAGGCATATAGTTTTATATTAGGGGTGTTGGGAGATTACTTGGTAATTGGTTGTATGAGCCAATGTGTCTTGATATATGAAAGGAAGTGAGGGGTGTGAGTGCCCTTTTATAGAGGAGGATGAGTGACATTCTTATAAATAAAAAAGGGTAAACACTATTGAGAGGTATCCCTTAAAAAATGTGCCTCTGATAATTTTTAAAATTAGATAAAATAGGTAAATTTGTTTAAGTATTTCTATAAAAAAGATTTTTGAAATTTTTCTAGTTTATGTGGCCTCTTAATATTAATTGTTTACGATTTTGTAATATTATTTTTACTTTAATCGTTATAATAAATTTTAATTACTCTCACAAATATTTTTGGTAAAAAACTAATTTGAAGTTATTATAAATTATAAATCATGATTATTAAAAATATTTAATAATTTTTTTTATTCTAATCATGCAACTGGAATAAATTAATTTAAAGTTAATCCCACAGATGGGATGACAAAGTGGGTTTTTAATGTGGAAATGTTCAAAAGTTTTCTAAGTTTTTATATCTAATTTTAATATTGAATTGTTTGAAATGTTATAAATTGGATTAAATGATATAAATATGATATAATTATACTTAAAACCCAATTAAAAATATTATCTAAGTATATTAATAAATTATATGAAAAGGTAGTTTTGAATTAAGATTCATTGTTTTTTTATTCATCAAAAAACGAAACATCTTAGAAAAATAAAAATTCACCATATGTAAATTTTGATATTATGATTCAAAAAGTGAAGTTTATTTTGTCAAATTAAAATTTTAAATTTTTTAAAATTTATATTTAAAATGGGGTTTCCATTAAAAGGATTCAAAATTACCATTTAGAAAAATGCATTTTTTATTAATCAAATTGGATTTATTTTTATCTTATACCTAAAAAATATATTGTATGAGTATTAGAAATATTGATTGAATATATAATATATAAAAATCATTTAAAACCATTAACAAAATTGGGTTATTTAATTAATGTGGGTTTGTCCATAAAAAAATTTCCTTAGAAAAGTAATTTCTTTATTTCCAAATATTTATTTGATTCAGTTATAATAATTTATAAAGAAATGATTCACTTTATATTCATGTGTAAATAATATTTTCCCAATTCAGTTAATCATATAAATAACATATATTCCAATGGATAAGTGGTTTCTATAAAAATATTTTTATAATATTATTAATTGTATATTTTAGTTCGGTAAAACTCGTCCTTGTGGGTAACACAAGCAATAGAAGGGACTCATTATTGTTTGTAATATTAGAAGAAAAAAAAATTATATGTACCAAAAGCTAATAAAAGAGTTTCATGTAGAAAATTATTTACTTTGTGTTGTATATATTGAAATCGAAGCTTAGTACATTCAAGTACCAAAAGATATATTCCGTGTTGTGTGAACTGAAAAATATAAAACATATTACATTAATTTGAAAAACTAATTCACCAAATATCAGGGTGTTACATCATACCAAATTTAATATGAATTTAACCCTAAAAAGTTTCCTATGTTTTCAAATTTTTAATAACTTAAAGTTCAAATCATAGAACCCACATCGTAAAAAATAATTTTAAAATATCCTTTTAAAAAAGGAATATTTGAAACATAATAGTTATCCAAAGTGAAATATAATTAGGTTTCTATATAGGAGAACACATGTGGGATGTGAAAACATGGACATAGAATAAAATCATAAATATTCAAAGATATTGATAAATATCATTGATCATAAGAAAGTGGGTGATCCATAGATAAATAATAATAAAAAAACCATAAACTGATGAAGCATGGAAGGGGTCACTAATATCATAAAAAATGATGATAATAAGAGAACATTTTATTTCAAGATCCTTTTCCTAATGTTTAACAATTATCATGTGAATATATATTTACTTGATTTAGAAAAAATCTTACCTTTTTTTTAACTTGATCAATTTTCCCTTCATCACTTATTCTATCAAATAAAGTAGAGTTGTCATTCCTGAAGCATTAGAAGATCATGAGATCCATAAATAGAATGATAGGTCATTAAATCTATATTTATAATAAAAATATTATCAAAAGTTATCACATATGAATAAATCATCATTTGGAGAGATAATAATTTAATCAATAATTCTTTACCTGAATTTTAACTTAAACCATTCTATAAATTGTTAATCTTGTAATGAATTCAATATATAATTAAACCTTTATTCCTTAAATGGTCTCTAATATTATACCAAAACCTTTTTATTAGAAACTTGTGTACATACCTATACTTATAGAATATAAAATGTGATTTTATTATCCATTAATCTATGTAGATGGAGATAATCAAATAAAACTTCACTAAATGATGAACAATAATATTTTTATAGGGGTTAATCAACCTAAATAATACATGAAATTCCCAACTAAGGAGGGGAGGATAAGTTTTCCCTAATTATCTGGATCCACTTCACCCATTAAGATTTCATAATCATTCCTTATGTAATTTTTCCTCAATGGTTATTAAATATTATCATCCACATTAGTTCTTGGATTGGGGAACATGTCAGAATAATGGTCAAACTCCCTAATATTGAAACATTGAAGTGTGGGGGGTTCATTATTTGGAGATTTATCTTTATTCCCATCACCTCAGTACTCTTCCTATCGATGACCTTTCTTTCCACACATAAAACATTTATCAGTTCCCCTAAGAAAATTTACTCCATGTTCCATTCCACACGATGAGGATAAAGTAAATATAATCTTATTCTCTCCATAGTCTTTATACTTTCCTCTAAATTATATTCCTCTTTTCTTATCATAACAATGAGATTGATGGAATACTTTAAGATCCATTTTTTAAGAATAATATGAGGAAGTTACTCACTAAAAAATAATTTCTTGAACTCTTACCAATATATGGAGACAATTATATCTTATTGACTAAAATTATTTATAATGTTCCACCACTAATTCATTTCACCTCCCAATTGGTAAGTTCCCAATAGAAAATTTTCATAGTCTAAATAATGGGCAATGGAAAGTATATTTTCAATTTTAAAGATCCATTTATAATCAACTAGAGGATACATTATTCACTATAATAAGGTGGATTTTACTTTAATAAGGAGTCAACAAAACATTGTTCCATCCATTGGTAATTTGGGAACTAGACATTATTCATGGATTGATATGGTTGTGTGGTTATAAAAATGATATTTTCACTCATTTATACTTAACATTCAGTTGCTCTGGAGGAACATTATTTCATTTTCCATTTCATTCTTCATTTATATAGTTATTTTGGGTTCCATCCCATATCTAAAACCAGAAATCATATAATGAGAAACACATATCATAGATTAAAACCACATAATCTGGACAAATCACTTATTAGATTTTTAAGCATGAAACATACTTTTTAATCCTTGAAACCATTGGTTTATCATAGATCAATAAAATTAATTATTTATATATATACTTCATGATGTTTAATAATGTTTTTTTGAGTTATGAAAGAACATCACTCAGAAGTATTAAACCAGGTGTGCAGCAATGTCCGTTTTTGTGCACCGGTTCCCAATCAAGTCTAGATCAATAAGATGTTTCTAGGGTAGTTACCCATATATACACTAGTGATAGAGCCACATACACCTGTACTCTCTAGAAAGAGATGTGTTTCTAGGAAACCACTCACTTTATCCTTTACCAAAACTCCAGTACAGTTTTCTATACTTTAACTAATTCACATACTTATCCATAAATACATCTCTAGACAGATCCATATAAATATCACAAGGGATATCAATAATTATTTCTCATTATAGTTTCTAAATTCTGAATAATAATTTATTTTTATTCCAATTATAGTGACCTAATATTAACATTCATACATATTACATCTTTTTAGATTAATAATCAGCACATTACAAAAATACATTCCTAAGGAACAAAATAGTTTATTATATTTAGAAACATGGGAAAACAATATTCTACCTTGGTGATAAATCTTCAACATCTCCCTTAAAGATATTCTCCTTTATTACTCCTAATTCAAATCTTTCCTCATAACATGGGAATGGAAACTTAAGAAAGCAGTGAGATAAGATTCTCAATAAGGGTAAATGAGAGAAATTTTTAAGAATAATGTGAGAATAATGTTATAATAAAATGATCTTAACAATATAATATCATACCATTCCTATCAATGATCCTAATCAGGATTCATTTCTTAAATATTGAAAGTTTATAATACATGAATCATATAGGTGATTAATCAACATAAATCAATCATGAAACATAATCTCATATCATATAAGTGTGGTGCCATTATAACTATAGAAAAACATTTCTCGTGTCAAGGTTAACTACCAAGACCATCAATATAGTTTATTAAGGAACACCTATTTCCGCCTTTTTGGATCAAGAAATACCTATTTCCCTTATTGGATTAGGACACACCTATTTCTGATTTTGGATTAGGGCACACATGTTTCTAATTTTGGATAAGGACACACCTATCTCTAATTTTAGATCAGGACACACATGTTTGAAATTTTTGATTAGGAAAGACCTGTTTAATCATGTGGATCAAGAGCATTACCTTGTTTCCCATCATTATATCATTAATCATTACCCAATACAATGGAGTGAGACATAGGTCCCACCCATCTAAAAAGAAAACAATAAATTAAAGTTCCCTAAAATATTCATATTAAAACTACCCATAAAAAGGTATGGGTTTCAAAAAAATAATTTCATAACACATAAAATAAAATGGGTATCATAAAAATTTAATCATATCATAACCTATAGAAAACAGACATGTTTTTTAATGACTCAAACTATTAGAAAACAAATTTCCCATGTGATTTATTTAAATTTATAATTGTGTAATATGGTTTTAGAAAAGACATATATTTATTTTGTTTTATTATACTATATCTAATTTAAAATATGATTAAGTAGCATTATAATTACTAATATAGTCGTTGAATAGTGATCACATGGTTAATATAAATATATGGTTTTAACAAATCCAATTGACACTAATAAAGGATGTGTTGGCCTCAATCAATAGGATCATACCCTGTAAATCCCATTTATTTGAGCTTTATAGGGAGGTAAAATCACTAGGATTTATCCTTTTCAAAAACATTTTTCTTGCGGCAGTGGCTGAACTCCTACATGAAATCTGGTATGTAAGAAACGATCTTATCCATAATAATCACTCTTTCAGTCTCAATGCAGGAAAATCTTGAATTCTCATTGCGATACATGAAGCTGCATCAATTCAAAAATATTGTTGCATCAATCATATTGGAGACTTTGAGATCCTCAGACGTATCTGTGTCCCAGGTATTTTCCCGAAGATCAAGCAGCCCTTTGAAGTTTTCTGGCAACCTCCAATGCCAGGTTGGATTAAAGTGAATGTCGACAGCGCCTCAAAAGGCAATCCTGGACCTGCTAGTTGTGGGTCCATTTTCAGATATTCTGATGACCATTTCCATGGTTGCTTTTATGGTGGGTGTGGGATTGCCTCTTCCATTGAAGCGGAGATTCTTGGAGTCATACATGCTATTGATTTTGTGCTGCAAAGAGTTTGGCATAATCTGTGGATTGAAAGTGATTCTACCACCATTGTTCAAGCCATTTGGAACGGATTTATTCATCTCGCCTGGCCGCTTACTACACGTTGGATGAACTGCTTGAATTCGCTTCAGGAGATCGACTACATTGCTACTCATATCTTCCGTGAAGCAAATGTTGTTGCTGATGCCCTTTCCAACAAAGGTGTCCACCAGAACATGACATGGCTGGATGCGCTGCCAGCTGATTTTCTTCACCTATTTGAAAGAGATTGTAATAAAATCCCATCCTTTCGTCTCATGTAAACTTTTGTTTCTTTAATTAATAAATGGTGTTTTGGTCTAAACAAAAATAAAATATTTACAATAGAATTTCAATCTCATTGAGATCACGACCCAAACCATATTCTCCAAACCACCCCATGAAAAGTTCACCGCCACACACCTCACTCTTAAAGAGTTCTCTAGTGCATTAAAGTGATATGTATCAAGAACCTAATATAATTAATATATATATTTTATATCATATTTAATATATTTTCATTTTATTATCGTTACTTTATAAATGATTTAGATTTTTATTTAAAAAAAATTATATTTTTGGGTAATATGAAAATTAAATTAAGGAATTTGTTTAGTGAATTAATATATATTTGAAATAAATAATATATTAATACTATATTAATATTAATTAATTTTTATTTAATATAAACTATCATGTAATTTTATTGAAATCAAAAGTATTTTTTATAAGGATCTAAAAAATTGTTATCATCAATAAACCCATTATTTTGCAATATAATTTCAATTATCTTTTTAAAATTGAAAATGAACATATCTAGAAAATTATTTAGATAAAATAAATATTTTTTGGAATTAAAATTTCTCAATTATTCAATGGTGAATTTTCCATTATTTACTATGACAATCAAATTTTTGGGTAAAAATTAAATATCGTATAAATATACATTGGGTATTATGACATCATAATGACCCAAACGTTATGCATAGAATACTATAAAAGTTAACCATGAACAAATCTATGTTTTCTCTTCATAATAATTAGATTTTATGATTATTTTAATATTTTTATAAATCCTTTATGAATCCTCCAAAATCAGTAATATATTTTAAGATTTTAAAATCATTTATTTAAGAGTATGACTCACCTACACATAAGAAAGGGAATTTTTTTCTACCCTTGGCGTTATAAAATAATTAAAACAACTCCCCTTTAAAATAAATCATGGGAAAAACCCTGGTAAGGTTTGTGGTTTTGGTAATTTTATTATATAGAGTACAAAACCTATGTTTAAGAAATAATAATGAAATCCCCACTCATTTCCCATATAAACCCACCCAAGATAAACTTTATCTTCACTAAAACTCCTTTAAGAACATACTTACACTTTTATACTCTCTCTAGAGTCTTCCTAGGGTGACTCTAAGATCTCAATATGTTTCTCCCAAACATTTAGTGTCACACACACACAAGTAAGGGATCCTCACATTCTCTATTTTATCGATGTTTCTTTATTATCTTAATTAATAATATTGTGATATGTATTTAAATTCCCATATTACTTCCCATTATATTTCAAAATAATAATATACCACTTTCTTCACTCATCCACCAATTTTTTAAAAAATTTACGTGACGCCGTTATGCTGTCAAAATGTCATCACACTTTTCTATGAAAAAACTATTGTACTGTCAATTCCATAAATATTTTATATCATGTGTGTTCAACTTTATAAATTTATAATTATTTTAATTGGTATTTACATGTATTTATTTCACACACTTTTACCTTTTAATAAAATATGATGATTAATGAATCCATGTTCTATGATCGATGTAGCACCATTAAACATGAGAATAAAATCAATGTGATGGGTGCACTATGAATTATTTGGAGCTCCAATGAATTGGATAATGTTTAGTCACATGAGATGTAATTTTGTGATAGACAGTGAACATTATTCCTTCATAGGACTTTTTCCATCATTATTTCTTCAGAGTTAGCCTTGACCTATGTTTATAATGTAGTGTTTTAAGTTTTTTTCCACATTTTCTGTGTTTAATTTTTGTTATCATTCAAAATCATGTTTTATTATTAATTTTTATTTTATTAAACATTGATATGACTATTGTATAACATTTATTACCTTATTCCATTCTTACTACCTAACTTGTCTTTATATCTAATCCCTTTCTTATGTATATCCCCATGTAATCCCGTGAAAATTTCATTGTGAGTATATAAAATAATTTTTCAAAAATGATGATGTTTTTTCATTATTTTAATTATTTATGTAATGTACCAAATTCCCAAGTAAACTATACTGATCCATCATCTAGGTTATATTAGGTGTTATCTTATATTATAAATCATGAATAAATATATAATAAAGATAAGGGCTGTTATAGTTGGTATCAACAGAAATTTTTTGTTATTTTTTAAGAACATGACTAGAAAACTACAGTGAATGACTTAGGGACAAGACTATGTATAAAAATTCATCCCTGAATTTTTTATGTTTAATTTATGTGTTTTATCAATAAAATATGTCCTTATGTAGATACTACAAGTGGATGTGTTTTTGGAACAGATATACCTAGGGGAAAAAACCCCGATAAGGCGTGTCGAGCCTAATTTGGCATAACCTGGTACATGAAAATGGGAATTACAATGCAGTTAGTTTGAAACTCCTTGGGGATATGCTTTAGTAAAATCCTAGGCTCGATATGAGCCATTACTAATGGAATAAAAAATTCCCATAAGAGTATATTCTAGGAAACAGATCACAGATAACATATATTGAATCCAAGATATTTATACGTTAAGTAAATAAATTAAATATATATTATCCCTTTAATTTCATTATATACCCCTTTATGTGTTTGATAGATAAAAAATAATCATCCCTAATTAAACTTTAATTCTACAAAATTGATTAAAATATGAGGAATTTGGTAAAAAAAATAAATGCGATGAGAAATGTGATGACTGACCCAACAAGATTCCCAACCCGATGGGAGCAGGAATAATTTTTTTTTGATAATACTATCTCAACTGACTCAGGTTCTAAATAGAATCCTAGATTAGAAGTAGTTTCCAATCCCCCTAATAAAGAACAATCTATAGTTGACTCCTTTATGCGACAACGACCTCCAAAATTCATTGAATAATTCGATCCCTTAATCATAGAACAATGGATTAAATCCATAAATAATATCTTCTAAAACCTTCAATGTTATAAACATGATAAGGTTATAATGGATATCTATCATATGGAAGTAGAAGATGATCAGTGGTTCACATTGATCAAGAATACTAAGCCTAATGAAGAGATCTAAGTTATGGTGTTAAAGGAATTCAATAAAATAATTTTTGAAAAATAGTTTCCTCACCCTATTTATCTTAAAATGGAAAGAGATTTCCATTCCCACAAGAAAAATTATGAAGAATCTATCGAGGAGAATGAGGAAAAATTTATAATACTTTCATGATACACCTTCGACCTTTTCATTACCCTTTAATATAAGGTTGACCACTTCTTTTGTGGGATAAGACCTCATGTATAAAAGTCCATGGGGATCCTAGCCTTTGATAGATATAAGAAATTTTTCAATTTTACCTTAAATTTGAAATGGAGATATTAAAATATCAAGGTTATCACATGGATAAGAATTGGAAATTGGAGTTTAATTCTAGCTGTCTGATTGAGAAATATAAAGGTGTTAATAAATTTCAACATCCCACTCGTCAATGGTGCGTAAAGTAAAACTAACCCAATTTCCTAATAAGGACTATGAAATCCTTTAGGTGTGGGAAGGAAGGTAATCTTGCTAGAGATTACTGATTGATGAAACCCACCATTGTAATGGATAAATGGAATGCTCTGGTCAAACCTCAACACATTGTTCCTTGCAACAAATACAAGAAACCAAGGCACTTTTTAGAACAATTCACTAAGAAATGGGTTTTTGAAGACAACCAAAAACCTCTAAGGTATGAAGGTAGAAGTTTTTCCATCACAACAACAACGGTGGATCCCATCAAAGAAGTTGTGATATGTATATAGGTTATTAATTAATAAATATTTAACAAACTTTTTTATTCTTGTTCCATGCATTCATTAATATCATGAATATTTAGCAGAATTATTCAAACACCGCCACAACATATGAAAGTAGAGATTTCAGTGAAAATAGATAATGGGGAAATTATTTCATCCCATGTATATTAATACTCCCCTATCAAAATTTGTGCACTTAACTTCCCAGTGAAACTTCTCATACTTCATTTGGTGTAATTTGATTTAATTTTGGGTATGTATTGTCTCCCCCTATATAGAGCCAACATAAATTTTTGTGAGTAGGAAATCAACATCTATATTAAGAATCGACCCCTGATTCTATACTAGTGCAAGGAGGAGTATAAATCTAATTTAGAACCAAATTGAAAAGCATGGATATTTTTACCCTATGAGCAAGCATATATATCTCTAATTATTGAATATAAAGAAAAAAACGTCCTTGAAGACATGCCTATTATGATGAAATAAACTGATGTGTTTCTCGAGGAACTTTCTAGTCTTACCCCTAGAAAAGAGGTTAAATTTTTAATCAATCCTATACTTGGGGTTTTTCAATTATCCAAGACTCTATATAGAATGGCTGTTGTGGAACTTGAGGGGATGAAGAAATAACTACAAAAGAATCCTGATAAAGGGTTTATATAGCCACATGCTTCACTATGGGGTGCACTAATAAACTTCTTCATGAAGATGGATGAGTCAATGTTCCATTTCATTTATTATCTTGAGCTTAACAATAACACAATAAAAAAAATTATCCTCTAACTCAGATGATTATTTTTTTCAATCAGTTACATGGAGCACAAAACTTCTCTAAGTTGGATCTGTGATTGGGATATTACCAATTTACGGTGAAGAATTAGGATATCCCAAAGAATGCTTTTTGAACAAGGTATAAGAACTTTGAGTTCATAGTGATGCCTTTCAGACACAAAAATTATCTAGAAATCTTCATATACATGATGAATAGAGTCGTTAAATATTACGTTGACAAATTTTTGGTTGTCGGTATAGATGATATTCTAATATACTCCAAAACCATGGATGATAATGAGGTGCATCTAAGAACTATGCTAAAGACCATATGAAAGGAGAAGATTTATTCCAACTACAATAGATGTGGTTTCTGGATAAATTAATATCATTCTTGGGGAATATCGTCACATGAAATGGGATATGTATGGACCCTTAAAAATGAGAGAAATTTAATGTTGGACAAGGCTAATATCTATGAACAATATCTATAGTTTCCTTGGGTTAGCAGGGTAGTATTGTATAATTGTGAGAAATTTCTTTTAATTTTCAAACCCGCTTACCTATATAACTTGGATGGGAGTCATATTTTCTTAGAATGATGAATTTGAAGAAAGTTTCAAAGAATTGAAAATGTGGATTATCACTACACAAGTTCTCACACATACCACAAGTGTAGAATATTTTGTGGTATTCATTGATGCTTATAATAAGGGATTGAGTTGTGTGTTAATGGAAAATGAAAAAGTAATAGCCTACGATTCAAGGTAGTTGAATGTTCATGAATAGAATTATGCAATGAATGATATGCAGTTATATGTAGTGATATTTGAATTTAAAATATACCAACATTATCTATTTAGGGAGAATTATGAAATATATATGGTTTAAAAAATATCATTGTATATATTCACATAGAAATATTTGAATATGTGACAATGAAAATGGTTAGATTTGATAAAAACTATGGCTAATAAAATTACTACTATCCTAGAAAAAAGAATAAGGTGGAAGATTCTATAAGTATAAAGGATCCAGTAATGTTGTCATTTATGAGAATTGAAAATAATATAATATTCTTATATTAGAAATGTATTGACATGGGAATCATAATGAAAGTAACATCATAAATCATTTCAGAAATGATTTCTTAACCATCCCTTCAGAAGAGGTTAAATGTTGCTCATAGAAAGTATGTGGGAATTAAGAAGAAAGTGGAAAATTTATTAAAAGGTAAATCCATGTAGTTCAATGTTAATGAACAAGGAGTTGTAATATTTGGGCCACATCTATGTGTACCATCCAATAAAGAGATAAAGAGAGTGAATATGAATGATGCACATAGCTCAAGGTTCTCTATTCACCCAGAGTGTATAAATAAATATTGATATCATCGATAGAACTATTAGTGGGACAATATTAAGAATGAGAACACTAAATATACATCAATATTCATGGTATGTTATTAAGTCAAGGATGGAAGGAAACAAACTAATGGGATGATGAAACCATTACCCATAACTATATGGAAATGTGAAAACATAACTATGGACCTTTTCACTAGGATTTTGAAGACATCCCGAGGAAAAACCCTATATGGGTTGGGGTGGATCATCTTACAAAGATTAAAAACATCATTGTGATTTTAGAGGATGTCTAACTGGATCAACATGCATGGATATACATCAGAGATGTGGTGATGTTGCATGTTGTACCACTATCAATTGTATCAGATCGTGATCTAAGATTCACCTCCATATTCTGTGAAAGTTTCCATCATTATATAAACACTAATCTGAACGTCAATATGACTTATCATTGTGAAAATTATGGCCAATATGAGAAGACTATGAAGAAATTGGAATACATGTTGAGAACATGTTCTATGGACTTCAAAGGAGGATGGGACCAACATATTCCTCTGGTTAAGTTCTCTTACAATAATAGTTTTAACTTCAGAGTCCAAATGGATCTTTATGATGTACATTATGGTAAGAGGTGAAAAACACCTACATGTTGGGATGAAGTTTGGGAATGTAAACTATTAGGTCTTGAAATGGTCAAGGAAATGGTGGAAAAGGTTAAGACCATTAAAAAACATCAATTCTACTCAAAGTTGATAGAATATCTATAATAAAAATTTCCAATAATACCAAGAGATTGATTTTAGAGACATGGTATTACACTACATATCTCCATTGAATAAATTCTTGAGATTTGGGAAGAATGGAAAGATTAGTCAAAGATACATCGGCTTATTTGAGATCCTTGATCACATCATTGCGATGGCCTATCAACTATCACTCCCACGTAACCTATCCCAAGTTCATGATGTATTTCATGTTTCACTCTTGATTAAGTACATACCAAACCTCAACTTGTACTCAATCTAGAGGTGATACCATTGGTGAATGACCTTTTTAATGAGTAGCAACTGGTGAAGATTTTAGATTATAGAGAAAAATATCTATAGAATAAGACAATGCACCTAGTCAAAGTATTGTGGAGAAACCACTAATTTGTAGAATCAACATCGGAACCAGAGGATGTGATGAAACAAATTTACCCTCATATATTTTAGTGTCGGGAAAAAAAATTTGAGTGTGAAATTTCTTATGGGGGGGAAGATTGTAACATCCAAAACATTTATAAAAAAATTTCCCTTGTGATTTAATTAAATGTAATATTTTTTTAATATGGTTATAGAAAACTCATGTACTTATTTGTATTTATTATATTATAATGGATTTAAAAAACTATTAATTATCACTAACATTGATAATATATCTATTGAACAGTTACATGATTAGTATAGATATAGGGTTTTATCAAATCCAAATGACACAGAAAAAGGATTGATGGCCTCAACCAATAGGATTGTATCCTATTAATCCCATTTATCTGGGCATCCAAGGGAGATAACATCACTATGATTTTACCTTAACTAAGCCCAAGCTTAGATCCAATGAAATATGTATGAGAGAAACCTTTTACATGAGAATTCAAGCTCATCGAGATCACAACCCAAACCATGTCACTGAACAACTGCATGAAAATGTCACCATTGCACACCTCACTCTTAGGGTGTGTTCTGGTGTTTTAATGGGATATGTATAAAACACTATTATAATTAATATATATTTTATAAAATAATGATTCTCTTTTAATTTTATTTTTGTTATATTATAAATGATTTTTTTATTCAAAAATACAAATAATGTATTTTTCAGGTAATATTCAAATTCAATTATGGAATTTATTTTCAAGTTTTTTTTATTTTTTAAATATACATTATTTTAATAAAATATTAATATTAAATATGTCTTATTAAATGTAAATCATTAGATAATTTTTAGGAAGTCAAATGTAATTTTATAAGGGTTCAAAAACTATTACATTCAAAAACCCATCATTTCTCAATAAATTTCGATGGTTATTTTCAAAGTAAAAATTATAATCATTAGAACAAAATTTCATAAAATGAATAAAATTTTTGTAATTCGAAAATATAAATTATTCAATAGTGAGTTTTTCATAATTTTATAAGACAATCCAATTTTTGGGTGAAAATTAAATATCGTATAAATGTACCTTATGTATTATAGAATCATAATGACCCAAAAGTTTTTTAATAAATTCAATAAAAGGTATAATCGACCAAATATATGGTCTACTTTTAAAATAATTATATTTTAAATTTATTTTATTAATTTGATAAATCATTTATGAATCCTCCAAAATCATTTTTATATTTTATGATTTTGAAATCATTTCTAAAGAGTATGAATCACCTTATCATAAGAAAAGTAATTATTTTATTATGTTATGAGATTTTAATAATAAAATAATGAAATACACTCCCATTTGGAAGAAACCAAGGTACAATTCATGGGAAGATTTGTGGTTGTGGTTATTTTATTATATAGAGTCCAAAACATATGTTTGAGAAATAATAAATTAATCCCCACTCATTTTAATTATAAGACCTCCCAAGATCCCATTAATATTCACTAAAACTCATTACAGAACACCCTTGATCTACCATAACCTCTATAGAGTCCTCCCAAGGTGACCCTAAACTCTCAAGAATCACCTCCCAAGCATTTGGATTCACACAACTAATATATGTGGTCCTCACTTCCTCTTCTTTATTCAATTTTCTTTATTATCTTATACCTACTATTTCATATTAATAATGTTATGATATGTCTTTCCATTTCCCTATTACTATACATTTGTGTTAAAAATTACTATAGACCCCTTCATATCCCATCAACCAATTTTTATGAATTTTTAAGTGATGTAGTTATGGTACTGAAATTTCACTGTGATTTTCCATGCCAAAATAATTGTACAGTGAATACCACACCCATTCTATATCAAGGGTTTTAACATTTATACACATATACTTATTTAAATTCAGACATACACTTATGTATTCTACACTCATTGATCTTGGGTTAAATATGATGATTAATGAATCAAAGTTCTATGATATATGTGGCACACTTAATCATGAGAATGAAATGAATGTGATGGGTGTATTAATAATTATATAGAAATCCAATGAATTAGATAATTTTTAGTATCATGATACATCATTCTAGGATAAAGAGTTAACATGATTCTATTATGTGACTTTTTCCCTCATGATTTCCTAGAATTTGGCCCTGAAATAAGTTTATGATACAATGTTTTAACTTTTCGCCACATTTCCCATGTTTCCTCATGCCATATCAGGCCTTATTATTCATATTAATGTTATTCCCCGTTGATATTCCTCTTTTTTTAATTTATTTTGTTACTCCATCCTAATTCCCGTACATGGATTTATAGCTCACCCCTTTCTTATGTATTTCTCCAGGTTATCCCACAAAGGTTTACGTTCGATCATGTTAAGGAAGTTTTCAATAAAGGAAATTTTTCTATTTTAAATTGTTATGTAATGTATGTAATTTCTAAAGAAACTATACCAACTTTATCTTATGAGTTGTATTAAGGGTAATCGTATGTAATAAATCAAAAATTAATGTGTAATAATAAAAAAATGTTATTATAGTTGTCATAATAATTTCATTCGAGAATAACCCATGAAACAAAGCACGTTTCATATGAATTTTTCATGGTATAACCCATTGAATAGTAATAGGTTTACTAAAAATCAATTCATAAAAATATATAAAATTTATAGAAATAAAATCAATGGTTTCTTAAGATCATATCCTTAGTAAATCATAAACTATAACCATTTATTCTATATTATATGGAGAAGGATTTTAAACGATCACATAAAACACAAGTTTTTAAAACATATAACATTTTTAAAATATTTTCATTTTAAACCACTGTGAAAACATATAAAGGAATCATGAATATTCATGTAAAAATTTGTTAATGAAAATATACTTTTGGCTTTGAAAAAACGCTCTTTAAAATAGAAAACATTTTGAAAACCTTTTTCTATAAAAATAGCTTTGAAAACATGTAAAGGAATATTTAAAACATCAAAAAAACCTTTTTCCTTGAATACATATAAAATATAAATGAATACACTGTTAAAACCTTTTCTTTATCAACTTAAAAATGAATATTGAAAATATTTTGAAAATCATTTTCCTTGAAAGACTTTATTAATTATATAAACTAACAAATAGTGGAAAAATTGGTACCAATACATTAATATTTCATTAATAACTATATTATAAGAAAATTCAGGAGTATTTTTTATAGATTGATCACAATATTTCATCATTTGAATCATAATCATAAACAATTCCGGTAAACGATGAGATTGTAGAAATAAATTGTTACCACTTTGGTAACATTAAATCATTATCCCCATAAGAGATTAAAATTAAATGAATATTATAATATCAAGAAAATAATAAATTTCATGATATAACATGTAAAATAAAATATATACACATCATCCAAAAATGTAGGTTTATAACACAATATATGTTTTAAAGAAGGACAATTGACACAAAACTACTTTACTGATTTAGTAACTTCTTAAACATAATTCCCTTGAAATAGAGATCATAAAATGGATATATACCCATAAATTTAAGTCTATGTGTCCTAGAATACATTCTTGGGTAGTATCTAAACCACACAAAATAAATGAATGGTGAACATGGAATGTATCTCACAGATAATAAAAAGTGAGATGAGGAAACCCTTACCTTATGTCTTGACTTACATAGTACCCTTTAAAACTTCCTGTATAATAAATCTAAGTCTATTATACATCTAACAAACAGATATATTTTTTTACATTTAATACCATATATTATTTTATTATGATTTTAAATTACTAATTTATTAACAATTCCACATTAATGTTACATTTTAGGTATATCCAATTTGTTTCTCATATACATTTTGACCTTTTATTATTTATCCTCTTACGTAGATGCTTGCTACCCAACCCTAAATCCTAGAGTTAGTGTATTCTACAAATTATATTGGCATGACAAGGAATGATCATTTTAGTAGGCTTGGTAAACTAGATACATAAATTTGACTTGTATTATAGATAAATATACTAATTACAACATAAATGTTTTCTTATTTATAAATAAACCACTTAGAGGATAACCTTATTCCATATAGTAAATCCCTACATATCTTTCATAGTATTCTTCTTGGATTCCTGGGTAAAGGAACATAATAAGGGTGAGCTGAAATGCTTAGTAAGGGTAATTCATATCAGAAGAACTAATGAATCAATGAGAATATTCAATATGGAAAGGTAAAAATCTGAACATACATTCCATATAATAAATAAAACGAATGTAAGTTCCTAGAAACATGGAAAGGTAATAACTGGAAACACATTCTATTCAAATAACTCATTATGTAAAAATCAATATGGAAAGGTAATAAATAGAAACACATGCCATTAAAATTATTAGATAAGTAAAAATAAATATAGAAAGGTAAGAAATTGAAAAATAATTCCATTTAATCAATAAACTAAGAATGAAATGCATAAAAATATTTTATTATGTGAAAATATCATGGATAATAAATAATGAATATATATAAAGGTAATGCTTAATTATTGAATGTATTGTCTCAGGAACATGAAATCCTATACTGTCAAGATCCAACTTCTATATAGTTTAAAACCACGGAAAGAAACCCATTTCATTTTCCAAATTATTTGTCTCATGAGAACTTATCCATGCATCGAGGAGATATACAAAGTCTGGGATCCACCCGCCATTGCATGTCTAATGAAATATTCATATTGATACATGAATTTAATTATTAAAAAATATTCTTTATCAAAAATAAATATTGAATAAAATATTTGTATTTAACAATAATTCCCCAGTTAATCAAATAACTATTAAAGTAGACACCATAGGTGAAATTGTATATAGATTAGGAAATAATAATATCTATGATAAATGAAAGGTATAATTTATGGGGAATTCAATGTCAAATTATTATAAGAAATTGAATATTTAAATGTGGGATTATAAAAATCAAGGAATTGAATGTGAATACAATCTTTCATAAACTAAATTATAAACAATCTAGAGAAAGATTAAGGATGGTATCAACACAACATTTTTAAAATGGAGTAAAATAAAGGGTTTTTGTCGTTGATGAATGGAAATATTATAAAAATATCTTTTAAAAAAATTCCTGATATGTTTTCCTTTTGTTTTGAAAATCCTTTTAAAATACATTTAATTTGAAAATTTATTTTGAAAACATTTTCTTTGAAACTAAACCATTTAACATGAAAAGTAAGTTTCAAAGAAATGACTATGGGTAAATTTGTATACATTGTATGAGGTAATAGAACATTCATTTTGCAAGGTTCAAGGATATAAAAATTGCTTGTTTAGAAAGTGATAAGAAGATTCCATTAATAAAATAAATGAAAAAGGGTAAAAAATTATTTACCAAATCATTTTGAAATCATTTTTGAAAATATTTTATTAAAACATGATTTTTATAAGAAAACTGGTTCTCCAGGTAAAGAGATAAATAAATTCGGGTTTTCTAAAAAATAATTTCTAAAACATTTTGAGTACTAAATAGTTTCAAAATGGTAGTAATACATTAAAATGGTGAACATGAAATTTATGTCACATATTTAAATAAAGTGAGATAAGAATCCCTCATCTTGTGCTTCCTTTCAAGTGAACATCATTTAACTTATTTTATGATAAAATTAATTTAATTATCTACTTTCTTGAAAACCTTTTTCATGTTTATAATTAATTTAATTTCACTTTTTACAATGTTGTATAAAACTAGTTAAACAATTATGTTTATATCAAGTGTTTTTCCAAATCCAGTTTATGTTTTAAAAATAACTTTGGTTGGTCAAATATGGTTAAAGGGTTCTTTATATAACATCCCCAAAATAATAAACATGACAAAATTATCATATTTATACGTTAATTATTATTTTAAAATTGATAATCAAATATGGTTATGAAAAATGGATCAACGTTAAGATCATGGAGATGGTAGGTCGTACGTATGCATGAGTAACATTCTCATTTTTTGATGATAATTATGGAAAGAAGTTAAGTAGAAAATATCCCAATATAATTAACATTATATCCTAAATAATATATTATTTAATCATATAAACTTATATATATAATTATGGTGATTTAAAAGGAATCACATCATATCGAGGAGGTGGTAGTCCACATGTCGATGAACGACCTTATCACTTTTTATGTGTGAATGGGTAATAAAGAAAATGATATATATATATATATATATTGTATTTAAATAAAGTTAATTGTGTAATTAATATTCTATATAGGGTTTTAGTTAACATTTTCTAATTAAAATTATCCTTTACACATTCCATTGTTAGTGTGAACGAATCACATCGCTTCGAGGGGAAATAGTCCACACTTCCTCAAATGATGTTATCATATTAACGTAAAATGGAAAGTATTAAAGATATATATAATAAAAGAAATAAATAATAATAAATACATAATATATATCATATATATCCTATATAAAGATATTTTACATCATAATTTCCACCCTGAGAGGTGGTAACGAAAAAACAAACAATCATCCTTTCGTGAGGCAGTAGTTTGTCGTACATAGAAACAGTGTGTTCGTTACCCATTAGATGGAAGTTTGTATAAGTGTAGTACAAAAATTAAAATAAAAAATCATTGTATATTTATTATATAGGTGTTATTACATAATAATTGAATAAATATATTTTACGGGGTGGATAATGGAAATAAGTATAAAAAGCTTAAGAGAAGACGTTACCTCTTAATCGGGTAACTATGTTTGCTTTGTACCAAAAGGATTTCTTGGAAGGAATTATGAAAAAATAAAGGCATCAAGGTATAGTGGATGGATATTTTAAATCTATACGTGTATATATTGACCTACCTTAATTTTTTTTATTGGTGTGAGTAATGGGGAGAGGTGGTGACCATTTATAGGGAAGGAAAAGGACTCCCTTGGAATTTTTGGAAACAAGTTAGGTGTACACATGTTATTACTGAATAAAAGTAATAAAAAACCAAAAAAACTAAATAATGGAATTTTCATGGACTAAATATGAAAATATAATTGTTTTGGGTCAATTGGATTGGTTATTTAGGCCCCTGGGTTAAAGGTTTAGTCCTTTATTAAGCTTAATTTTTATTTAATAATTATAATTAATTTTAATTACTTTAACTAATATTTTGGATTAGAAACAAAGGTTTTAATATAAGAAATTATAAATTATTCTATTTAAAAATATTGAATCTATTTTTTCAAAATAAAATATCTTAAGTGGAAAAAAATAATTTAGACTTCATCCCGTAAGAGGGACAACATTGCAGATTTTTAAAGTAAAACATTCTGAAAGATTGCTTTGTTTTTATAATCAATTTAAATTTGAAATTAATTAAAATGAATTATTTTGTAATAGTTGATAAAAATATTATCTAATTAAACTTTAAAACCAATAAAAAGTATAACTTAACCCTATAAATAAATTAGATGAAAAAGCAGTTTTAAACAAAAATTCCATATTTTTAACTATTCATTAAAAATTGAAATATTTTATAAAAATGTAAAAATTATCCCAAGCCAAATTATTATGTTTATATTTAATAGATTAATTTTATTTTGATATATTAATGAAATAAAAGTGTCAAGATTCTGATTTAAAATGGGTTCTCTATCAATATGAGGTAAAATTGCCTTTATAAAAATATAGGTTTTTATGTGTGAAATAGGATTTGTTCTTATCTTAGGCATATCAAACTTAATGAATAAATATAAAAAATATTATATTGAATATATAACATATATATTTCATTAAAATAATTGGCTAATTTTTATTAATTATGTTCATTAATACATAACTCTTTTTGAAGCATAAATACAATAATATTTCTTTTTTATATCCAATTGGTTCTTATTTTCATTTTTAATTAATTTGATTCTAAGTAATTAATTTTATATTTATATAAAAAATAAATTTTCATAATTTAATTAATAATATTTATAAATGTTAACATAATGTCTAGATTATTTAATATTAAATTAAATAATAATATTTTAATAATATATTGTTATTTGGTGAAACTCAGTCTTGCGGGTAATGCAAGATATCGTAGAAGGTCGCTCTTTCATGTAATGAAAGCTAAATCAGTGTTGTGTGCATTTAAATATATATAATTTATTTTAAATAATAAATATATAATAAGTTATGCGAATATAATATTTCCTCTCATTCTTGGTGTTGCGTGTCATACAGACTATTGAATACAAGGTTCTTAAATTATATTTTTGGGACTTCATATTCTCCCCAAATTAATTAAATTTCATCCTCGCAATTTGAACACTATTATAGTGATATATTGTTTGATACTTCCTATTTTTTAAATCCCACATTAGGTGAATGCTTTATAAGTCATCCTCTATAAAAGAATGGAAAGTAAAAAGGTCACATGGACTACCATGTAACTAGTTTTCTATGTAAGAGAACATCAGTGGAAAGAAGAGATTAAAACATATAGAAAAAGCATAAATATTTATAGGGAGTGAATGAGGTCATTAATCACAAACAATTTAATTACCAATATAAAGTTGAGGTACTCATATCCATAAATCCTTGATGATTTAGAAGATAATCGGTTCTATAGAAATTGAGGTATTAGGACAACATTTTATTTCAATGTTATTTTACTAATGTTGTGTAATTATTTTACTAACCTTGAATATAAGTGAATATTCAAACCAGATAGGATTCAATTTCATGTGAAAGATACTGAATGTTTTTGTGCATCGATAAAATTCTCATTCATTTCTTTATTACAAAAAATTAATTACTAATAATTAATGTTTTATTTTGTTTGACACATTAGATTAAACTTCTAAACGACTATAAGGCCTATAAATGAGTAACAAGTATAACTATTTTTCGTTAAGTATCTTTCAAAACCAATATGGTTAATAGATTAATCTATAATCCCTAAAATTTATACTAATGGTTCATAATTAACATTTATTCATCAAATTGTTTAACTAATAGCAATAAAAAAATAACTAGGACATTACGTAGGTCAGTGGTTGGCATGAAATCCTTATCATCCTTTGGTCATGGGTTCAAGACCCACAATCTTGCTAGATTTTATAAGATGTCACCTGGATTATAGGTTATCCTTTTATAAAAACAAATTAACATAATTTCAAAAATAAATATTATGGAAATATTTGAAATTAGGTTAATCACAATATATCCTTTTAACAATGGTTTTTAATACAACCTCAATACATTAATATTTCATCCATTTATTTTCAACATAGGTCCTTCCTTGATCTAGGGTTTACCCATAATATCATTAATACGATTTCAAAATCACAACTCATTATTTCCTATCTAAAACACATTAGGTATAAACTAGGATATTCATTTTTATTATCTTTTCAAATTTTTCATAATGGTTTGTAAAGAAAATGTGTATTATCCTAAGAAAATACCCAAGGACTGTCAAACCATTTCAGTAATAAGGAATATGGTCATATAACAAGTTACTCTAAGTTAGTCTCGGAATATCTTGTTAGAGATATTAATCCTAGATACATCTATTCCAGAACCACATACAATTGTAGTATCCAGACATGGATGTATTGCTTGGAATACCCACATAATCTCTACCTTACCAAAATTCCAGAATGTTCATATATAATTATCCTCAAATTATATCATAGGGTTATGTTCTATAACCTTTTTTTTCCTAAATCTAGTTCCCAAGGATGCTACTAAAATTCCTCTAATACCAATTGTAGCAACCCAACCCTAGAATCCATGAGCCGATGTCTGTTACTAATTACATTTGCATTATTACAATGAATAAATCCACAAAGGACTGATAAATTTAGTATTATTAGTATACCAGATACCTAAATGAGTCTTGAATTAAAAATTAATGCCCTAATTATAACATAATTTTTTTTCTTTATAAATAAACAACTTTAAGGATAACTTTATTCCATCTAGTTAATCCCTGCATATCTTTCATAGTACATATCTTGGATTCCTAGGGAAAAGAACAAAATAAGGGTGACCTTAAATGCCAACGAAGCATAAATTATAGTGGAATAAATAACAAATCAATGAGAATATTCAATATGGAAAGATAAATAACTAAAAAAACATTCCATGTAATGAGTAAACTAAATGGAAGTTTGTAATCAATATGGAAAGGTAATAGATGGAAATATATTCTATTAAAATAAATATGTATGAAAATTCAACATGTGAAGGTAATAAATGGAAACACATGCCATTCAAAAAAATAGATAAGGAAAAAAATATAGAAAGGTAATAAATTTAAAACACATGCCATATAATAAATAAACTGAGAATGAATTGCATCCATATATTTTATCATGCAAAAATATAATTGATAATAAATAATGAATCCAAATGAAAGAAATGATTAATTATTTGATGAAATGTATTGGGAACATGGAAACCTATACTGTCCAGATCCATACTCTAGAAAGTTTAAAATTATCGATAGAAACGCATTTAATTTTCATATCTTATCTATCTCTTGAGAACCTATTAATGAATCAAGGAGTTATACAATGTATGGGCTCCATCCATTATTTCATGTACAAATCTTTATTTATATCATGTAATTTTTTTAATTATTAAGAAAAATGAATTATCAAATTTTAGTACTGAATAAAATATATATATTTATCAATAATTCATCAGTTAATACAATAACTATTAAAGTAGAAACCATATGTAAAATGGTATATGGTTTTGGAAACAAAAATATCCAAGATAAATGAAATGGATAATTAATGGGAAATTCAATGTCAAATGATCCTTATAAATTGACTATTTTAAGGGGACTTAAATGAACCAAGGAAGCAAATTTGAATACTATCCTTGTCAAAATAAGTTATAAACCATCCAGATAAATTTTATGGATGGTATAAACACAACATTTCTGAATTGGAGAAAAATAAAGGGTTTCTGTCCTTGATGAATGCAAATATTATAAAAATAACCTTTGAAAAAAATTCTTGAGTAAGATATAATTTTTTTGAAAAACATTTTAAGAAAAATTTTCATTGAAATTTTATTTTTAGAACATTTTATTTAAAAATAAATTTTTTAAACCATCAAATAAAGTTTCTACAAAATGAGGATATGTAATTCTATACTTTTCATACAAGGTAAAAAAAATTCATTCTGCATGGTTAACTGTTAGAAAAGTTCATTATTCAGAAAGAGACAAGAAGATTTCATTAAAAATAATTGTAAATGAAAAAAGGGAAAAAATTTATTTATTAAATCATTTAAATATTTTTTGAATACATTTTATTATATAATATTTTCTAGAATAAAATAGGTTCTCCAACTAAAGAGAGAAATAATGTCGGGCTCTCTTAAAAACATTTTCTAAAACATTTTGAGTCTTAAAGAGTGGAAAATGGTACTAATAAATGAGAATGTTCATGAATTACTAGATAATAATGAAATAATTTTTTAAAAAATTGTTATATAATTTTCTTGAATGTAAATTCCATGAAAATATCATTATGATTCATCTTGAGGAAAATAATCTTTAAACATTCCAAAGCGTCCCATACCAATTTGAAACATTTTAAATCATAAAACTCAAAAAATAATAATATTACAAGAATTTTTAAAATAAAATGAAGATAAAAGGATTAATTATATAATATAAAAAAGGGGAAGTAGATACATCACACAAAAAATGTAAGTGGTGAACTTGACATTTATCTCACGAATGTAAAGAAGTCTGATGTGAATCCTAGACCGTGTGTTTCCTTTCGAGTGAACCTCCTTTAACTTCTTGTATAATAAACTTATGTTAATTTTATACATTACTGAAAACATTTTTCATGTTTATTATTACTTTTATTTCAATTTTTACAATGTTGAATACAACTACTTAACCAATTATGTTTATGTCGGGTGTTTTGACCAAATTCAGTTTATGTGTAAAAAATGACTTTGGTAGGTCAACTATGGTCAAATAGTTCCTTATATAACATCTAAAGAATAATAACCATGAAATAATTAAAATATTTATAAATTAATTATAATTTAAAATCAATAATTAAATATGGTTATGAAAAATGAATGAAAGTTATGATCATGGAGATGGTAGGTCGTACGTACACACGGGTTACATTGTCATTTTAAAATGTATGCTATGGAAAAAAGGTAAGTAACACGATATATTTATAAAATGAAAATTATATCCTAAACACCATTTTATTAAATCATATATAATTATTGATATAATTATTGTGATTTAAAGGGAATAACATCGTGTCAAGGAGACGGTAGTCCACACGTCCACGAACGACGTTATCACTTTTTAAGTATGTGAAAGGATAATATAGAAAATGATATATATATATATAATTTATTTACATATAGATAATTAAGTAATTAATATAATATATTAGTTTTATATGTCACACATTTTTAATTAAAACCATTCTTTATATGTTCCATGTTTCGTGCGAATGTATCACATCGCTTCAAGGGGACGGTAGTCCACACTTCCTAAAACGATGTTCTCGTATTAATCTAATATGGAAATTATTAAAGTCATGTGTAATAAATTGTATTAAATAATTATAAATACATAATAAATAAAATATATATCATATATAAAGAGATTTTACAAAACAATTTCCACCATGAGAGGTGGTAAAGGAATAATGAACAATTATTGTTTCGTGAGGCTGTAGTTCACTGTACACAGAAACAGTATGTTCTTTACCCATTTGATTGAAGTGTGTGTAATTAAAAGTATAAAAACATACATAAAAAAATACTAGTATATTTAGGATACATGTGTTTTTACATAAAAATGGAATAAATATATTTTAAGGACGGATAATAGAAATAAAATTTACAAGCTTGAGGGAAGATGTTACCTCTTAATCAGGTAACTACTTTTGGTTTGTATGAAAAAGATTCCATGGAAGAATTTACGATGAAATAGAGGCTTCAAGTTAAAAATTATGTTTTTTTGGAAAGATATATGATGATATCATGGCATAACCTATGTGTTTTTAGAGGTTTGAGTAAAGGGAGAGGTGGTGGCCTTTTAGAGGGAACGAAAAGAACTCAGTTTGAATGTTTGGAAACAAATTAGGAGTACACATGTTATTACCTAAACAATGAAATTAAATTCCCATATAACTCAATAATTTAAGGTTAATTACCTAATTATGACATGAAAATAGTTTTTTAACACGTGTCTAGGTCTTTTGGGACCCTAAGTTAAAGATTTAGTCTTTTATAAAGCTTAATTTTGCTATAATAATTATAATTAATTTGAATTTCTTTCAAAAATGATTTTGGTAAATACAAAATTTGGTATTATTAGAAATTAGAAATTATTATTATTTAAAATATGTATTCCATTTTTTCAAATTCCAGTCATAGAAGTCTCAGAAACTAATTTAAAATTCATCCCATTAGGGGGACGACATTGCGGGTTTTTAAAGTAAAAAACGTTTGAAAGTTATCTATGTTTTGATCAACAATTTCAACATTAAATTGATTAAAATTATATAATTTGTATTAATAGATAAATATATTATTTTTATAAACATTAAAAACAATTAAATTTATAATTTATACTTTTAAATAAATTAGAATAAAAATTAGTTTTAAACTAAAATTCTATATTTTTAACTATTCATTACAAAATGAAATTTTTGATAAAAATATAAAATATTATCCCTAACCTAATTATTATGTATATATTTTAAATATGAAGTTTATTTTGATATATTAAATCAATAAAGTATCAAAATTAATATTTAAAATGGGTTCTCCATTAAAAGGCTGTAAAATTGCATTTATAAAAATATAGGTTTTAATGTGTGAAATAGGGTTTGTTCTTATCCTATGCATATCAAACCTAATGGATAAATTTAAAAGATATTTGGTTCAATACATAAAATATATATCTAATTAAAATAAATAACTAATTTTAATTAATTATGTACTTTAAGACAAAACTCCTTTGGAAGCATTAATATAATTATATTTCTTTTTATATAAAATTGGTTCTTATTTTCATTTATAATTAATTAGAAATCAAATAATTAATTTTATATTTATATAAAAAATAAATTTTCATAATTTAGTTAGTACTATTTAAAACCTCTAACATAACGGCTAGGTTATATCATACTGTATTAAATAATAACATTTTAATAATATATTGTTATTTGGTGAAACTTTATCTTACGTGAAAGGCAAGCTATCAAGGAAGGTTTCTCCTGCGTTTAAAACAAGATAACACAGTTTTGAGTGCAGTGAAACATATATAATCTATCTTAATTATTAAATGTATAATAAATTATCCAGATATTATATTACCTCACACGCTTGGTGTCACATGTCTAACAAGTTATCAAATACAAGGTTTATACTTTATATTTTCAGGTTGTTGCATATATAATTATCTATTTATTTATATAATGTAAAACATGGTATAAATATAATGCATATATTAATTATATAAATGTTTATAATAATATTTGGAATATTGAAATATGAAATGGAAGACACCGTTCTTGGAGACGGTAGGTCGTACATACAAATAAACACTATTTTTGTTTTATTATCATATTGAAAGAAAGAAAGTAAATGATATATATATATATATATAATATAATAAAAATGTAATCGTTATTTTATATATATCATATAATTTCCCTAAACCTATCCTTTATATATTCCATGTAATGTGTGAATAAATCACATTTCTTTGAGGAGGCGGTAGTCCACACGTTTAGAAACATAATTATCGTATTTACACAAAATAAAAAACATGAAGGTTTGATTTATATAATAAAAATATAATAATAAATAAATCATAAATATCATATATATCATATAAAAATAGTGTCCATCATAATTCCTAACCTTGATAGGTGGTAAAGGAAAAACGAACAACATCATTTTGTTAGGTGGTAGTTCACCATACACAAGAATTGTAAGTTCTTTACCCATTATATGGAAGTGTTTGTAAGTGTATATATATATCTTAGAAAATAAACATATATTTATATTAAGGATGCTTAAGTTTTTATATAAAAATTTAACAAGAAGATTTTCAGGGTGTGGAATGAAAATAAATCAAAGGAGCTTGAGAAAGGATTTTACTTATTCTTTGGGAAACTCCCCTTAGTTAGAACCAAAGGGATTCCATGGTTGGATTTATTCCAAAAATTAGGATTATATGTTTAGATGAGGTATTTTATTAGATTATTTAGGATGTTATTGTATGATAAAAAGTTTCTTGATTGGTGTAAGAAAGTAAGGGGTGAGTGCCCTTTTATAGAGGGTAAATGTAACGCCCCGACACTAGATTCCCAGAGTCGATGCATTATTTTAGTACATTGGAATGATTACAAGGAATAAAGTCTCAAAATACTGACTAGTTTAGTAGTCATGAAAAATAGATAACATACATGAACGTCACATTACACTTTCCAACATAGAACACAAAAAAATCCTTTGAGAATGACATTGTTCCCTTTGCTTAACCCTGCATCTTAAACATAAAACACTTTTGGGATCCTGGGAAAATAAAGCATAAGAAAGGGGTGATCTCATATGCTCAGTAAGGTTAAATAATTTAGTGGAATCTATAAACTTTCTAGGAAAGATATGTAATAAAAACAACAGCCTTTTAAACATAAAAAAGAACAAAATATGGAAAAAATAAATAAAAAATTACCATATTAACATGAACACAGATATTCTACTTGTAAAATAATCACATGTAATACATAATTTCATAATGAGGGAATGTATAGTATCAGAATTTAATTTTTGTGTCAAGGACTCGTGCTAGGACCTAGGGGCTAACTGTAACCGGACCCCAACCTGGAGAGCCTCTGTAACTCGACTCCAACCCAATGAGCCTCTGTAACCGGACTCCAACCCAGAGAGAATATGTAACCGGACTCCAAACCGGAGGGTCTTCTATAACCAGACCCCAACCCGGAGGGCTTACTTTTACCGGTCCCCAACCCAGAACATACTAGTCCAACACATTCATCTTAATAAGAGGTTGAAATATAACATAAAAATTCGTATTAAAACTATCATATGAGATGTCAATACATTAACCATAAACCATGAATAGGAAAAAAATAACTCATCCATAGTAAAACATATCACAAAACCATAAATACAATATGGAAGATTTGTATCACAATAAATCAACTTCAAATAAGTGTAAAATTTATCAAAGGATGTTGGCATAGATTAAATCAAAACTATTTGAGAGAAATATCTATTTCTATTTTTAAATCATTTAAGATTCACATAATTATAAAGAAAAAAATTATTTTGAAAATATTCTTATAAGCTTGCAATGGAAGCTTCAATAATTATATAATGGCAGAAAATAGCTGCACCCACCGTATAAGTTAAAAAAGACATTCTTACCTTAATTTTGTCAAAAAGGTTATAAAGTACGTTGTTTAGAAAATGATGGAAAGATTCCATTAAAAAACATATAAGGAAAATAAGGGTATAAATGACTTTAACCCATTGTCTAGTTAATAGTAAAAATGTTTTGAAATACATTTTAAGAAATATAGATGTGGATGATAAAGAGGTCCTAGTAGATAATTTCGTTAAACAACCTCGGATAATGAAGTGATTGTAGAATTAACCCTTACCTTGTACTTTTCCTTGGTCGAGGGTATAATAACCACCTCTATAATAGTTAAATAATTGTTATTAAATTATACAAGAACCATATAAATAATAATGATATCATATATGATCTTCTAATAATGCATTGTTAATGATATTTTAGTATTGTCGTCGTTTGAGGTGTTAACTGATTTGTTTTCCTTTATATTATTTGTTATGTGAGTCAGGTTTTTTATGGATGGGATGTTTATTATTCATATCCAGAATGATATCAAGTATTTAAGAATTATTTTTAATTATCAATTGAAAATTAATCCTAAATGGTTTTGATGGGGAATGAATCTCATCGCGTTCGTGGAGATGGTAATCCGTACGTATTCACGAGCGACAAGATCATCATTTTGATATTAAAATTGTATAAAATTGGATGTTATATCATATATAAATAATCATTATCATGTTATATTTACTATTTACATCAATTATACATAATTATAATACCCATCCAAATAATAATGTATTGAATAACAACTACACAACGACGTGGAGACGGTAAGCTGTACGTACGCACGTATGGTGACATGTCATTCAAAGGATGTATAGAATAATGAATATAGTCATAACATATTTATAATAAAATAATAGTATATAGAATATATATGAGTTATTATTTTAGAATGGAAGGGAAAGAAGAAGTGGAAGAAGAAAAGAACTTGAAAGATGTGATGAAATATTTACCTCTTCTTCGGGTTCTTCCTTTTGATTTGATCAAAAGGGACTCTATGGTTGGATTTCTGACTAAAGAAAGGCCTCTAGGATTAAGGTAGGACAATTTTGAGGATATCTGGGTAGGTTTTGGCTGAGACAAATGGATTTTAAGGTGTGAATTTAAGAGAAGGAAGAGTGAGCTTTTATAAGAGGCGTGAGGGGAACCTTAGGAAAAGATTTGGAATATTATTTTATAATAAAATAATTTTCGGTTTCTAAGGGATCCAAAATGATTTAGTTCGAGGATAAGGTAGGGATGGGTTGAAAAATACTCAACCAATAGGTTTTAGACAGGTTTGGGTCACTATATTGACCTTATCTTTTAGATTTAACTCTTAGTTAATTAGTTTGACATTTACCATGTCTCTTTGTATTTTTATATTATATGGTTAATAAACTTACTATAAACCTACAAGATAACCTCAAGTTGTTAATTAATGACATATATAATATTATTTAAGATGTTTGGATGAACCTTAGAATTTTAGGAATAGAATATCAATTAATAATATAATATTTGTTTTAAAAACTCTTTTATGTAAATTTTGACACTATTTTCTATTTTGTTTTTTTTAAATTTATAACAGCATTATTACTTATAAAAAAACTCATTTAATCAACCATAACATGTCATATTAACCTATATAATTTTTTCTAATTCATATAAAGTCTCAAATAAAATTTAATTGGATATTTATAATATCAATTATTTTAATATTTCATTAATAAGGTAATTACTACATCATCATTGTGTCATAAATAAATTAAATTATTTTATTTCTAATAAATATAAATAAAATTCCATTATGTAGGAACTATTTTTATCTTTCCAATGAATATTTATATTCAAAAGGATGACTTATATAACCCAATGTAAAAAATTTATTTACTATGAGATATTTGTTTATGTCATTTTTTCCTTTACTTTAAGTTAATTAAAATAAAGTGTCATTATCATTCATAAGTGGCTCCATGCGATCCCAAAATCGACCCAATAATTCCCATGGTCGTCCATGACTCATTAAAAAAGATTAGGACATGTGTTAAGGTAATTCTGTATTATTATAATATTCTTTTTACCTTGAATTACCCTATTTACCTTTAATTGCGGTAAATAAAAGTCAAAAGTTACTATTCAAAAAATAATTATTTTCATCTTATTGAACCAGATTTTACTTACTGAGGTTAATTGTGTCTCTTTGATTTTTGAAATTCAACTCACAGAAACGGTAAAATTATGTTTTATGCAAATCTGCAAATTCTCCTAGGAGGTGGGTAAAAGACGGTAAAAAGTTCAATAAAATATTTATATATATAAACTTATAATATAAAAACTCCAATTAATTATATTGATATTATACAGGTATTATGTATCTATTTTTACCTAAAACAAATTAAAATAAAATAAATAATTATTTAATAAAAAGTCGATTTTAACCAATAACTCAGTATTTTCACTATTCATCAAAAATTAAATGTTTTCAGAAAAATACCAAAATTTCACCCTAAGATAATTTTGATATTATGAATTAAAAAATTAATTCTATTTTACCAAATTCAGAAAATTTAATGTTCACTTATTAATTTAAAATTAAATCTCGTTGTCAAAACCAAAAAGCGTGTTGTTAAGAAATAATAACTAACAAAGGATCGAAATTTGTTTATATTAAATTTCAAAGTGAAATTATTTCTAATGAATAAAATTGGATTAAATGGTAAAAATATAATCTATTTATACTTACAAAACATTAAAATTTATAATTTTACACTACAATTTATTTTGATTAAAAAGTTGTTTTCAGTTAAAATATAGTGTTTTTCACTATTCACCCAAATATGAAAGTTATCAGAAAAACACAAAAAAATTATTGAAACTAAATTATCATTCCATGATTCTAAAGAAGAATTTTATTTTTCAAATTGAATATATACAATTTTCAGATATTGGATTTAAAAAGGGTTCGCCATTAAAAGTTGATAAAATTGCATTTTTTTAAAACATAATTCTTTTATCTGAAAAAATGAATTTGATTTTTTTTATTATGTCTAAGAATCTCATAATATGGATTCTGAAATTATAAGGATTATATAAAGTTCAAAATTTTGTTAATACTATTCATAACATCTTTTGAACGGCTAGTTTGGTAAGTTGTGGTGCGTTTGAACTCGGAGTTTCGTGTAATGAAAGTTATTGAATTACTTTGAAGAAATAACGTACTATGAAATCTTGGGTTGTTATAATAAATAGTGTAATTATTATAAATATAAAGAGTTAAACACTATTTAAAGGTCTCCCTTACATCATGTGCCTCAAATAATTATTCAGATTAGATAAAAGTGGTTGATTGGTCAAAATATATCCATAATGTTTATTTTTTACATGTTTCTATTCTATTTTCCACTTACTATTAAATTATAACCATTAAGTAATATTTTGTTATCTTAATTGTTGTAATTAATTTTAATTACTTTCATGAATATGTTGGATAAAAAAAACTAATTTTACCTTATTATAAATTATAAGATATGATTATTCCAATTATTTAATACATATTTCCAAATTATAATAACAGATGTTGTTGAAATTAATTTGATGTTAATCCCATTGACAAGAAGACCAAATTCTTTTTAAAGTAAAAATGTTCAAAAGATTGTTATGTTTTTATATCTAAATTTAATGATCTTTTTTACAATGACATAAATTATATTAAATTATATAAAATTGAACTAATTATATGTAAAAATAATAATTTAAAACATTATCTAACTATATAAGTTAATTAGATAAAAAATTCAGTTTGGAATTAAAATCTAGTATATTTCACTACTCATCAAAATATTAAACTTTACAAAAAAATACAAAAATTAACTCAAAGTAAATTTTTATATTGATATTACAAAATTGATGTTAAATTTTCAAATAGAAATTATAAAAGTTTCAAAATTTATATTTAAAATGGGTTTAACATTAATAGATGGTAAAATTACATTTTAGAGAAATACATCATTTTAATCATAAAATTATATTTATTCTTATATTATACATATAAAATATATTTTAAGTGTATTAAAAATATTTACTGAAAATAAAATATATATGTTTTATTGAAAAAATTAATCAAAAGTGATTTTTTTATAAAATTGTGCTTGTATATAGAAAAAATGTCTTTGAAAAGTAATTTCTTTATTTTTAAGTAGTTATTACATTCAAATATTGTAATTTATAACCAAATGATTAACTTTACATACATGTGTAAATAATATTTTTATAATTTAGTTAGACTTATTCATAACTTCAATTCCAACTTCTAGGTGGTAGTTATAATTTTTTTAATAATATTAATAATATATTATTACTCGATAAAACTCAACATTCTCTATAATTCTAGCTATCAATGGGTCTCAGTATTATGTATAATACAAGTAAAACATTGTGTTTAATGTACCAAAATATTAAATAAGTGTTTTTTGAAGTGAAATTTTCACTTGTTTTTGTGTATAAAATAGGACAAAAATAATTCATTTTTATAAAAAAAATTCTGTATTCAGTGTTGTGTGTAATGAAAAATATCAAAAAGACTAAATTAATTTGAATGGAATAATTAAAAAAATCTCAGGGTGTTATATTTTACATCATTTGATACTCCAGAAAATTATTATTAAGGAAATAAAATATATACATCGCAAATATGAAAAAAGTGCTTAATATGGAGCATATCTCAATAAAAGGAAATTGTGATGAAGAAACCCTTTCTTTAATCCCGACTTCCAAAAAAGTGTGTTAACCTCCTATAAAATAATTATAACCTTTTTATTCACTTATCTAATAATTTTTTTGTACATTTATTTCATTTTACACACTTTAATTAAAATCATTTAATACTCATATATCAGTTAGCTAGTTATTTTTTATTTCCATAGTTAGATGTTAGTAATTTTTCATTCTTTCATATATGTTATGTTGTGGAGATGTTGATACTTATCATGTAATAATATATTCATTATTACTACATTATTCAAGGTATTTAAATAATAATTTTTAAACAATTTATATATTATTATGTTCAATTTATGAATTTATGGGTATGGTTCTTGATAATTGAATTTATGATGAGAAATGTTTTTGGTAATTTGTCGATAATAATGAGTTATTTTATAATATCCATTAATATTTTGTTCCACCCTTAAAAATATTAATAAAATAAATTAATATTTAACATAATATGTTAAATTTCTTAATAAATTGTTACTCATTATATATATAAATGATAATGATGCTATAACATCATTTAGGTAAGTGGTTGAACCAACTCAAACAATTTTGTGTTATCATACTAAATGAGTCTCTTTTTGGAGTTTTAAAATTGCAATATAATTTCCAAATAAGAATAAGTATGTTAATAGAATGTAATTAGTTTGGATAATGATATTTATAAGGATTCAATGTGAGAAGTCAATTTAAATGGTTAGATAAGAAGTAGATACTTACATTGATGGAATCCATCCATGAAATAGTTTCTTTTGAAATTAATGATTCAGGCCTTCTTCATGGGACAGAAAGACAACAAATGTGAAACAAGAATTTATTTGAGGAACATTAATCATATATTAAATGTAAAATATAAGGATACAAGTGGTTTTTAGTAGGGGGTAAGATAGACCATTTTATAGGTGAAAATAAAGGACCTTTCCTTGAAAAATCTAGTTGGGTGAAGGGTAAGGATGAAATAACAAGGGTGTGAGGTAAGTTAGGTAAGTAAATATGGGAGATAATTGTAATTTTTAATCCTAATCCTAACAAAGGTCTTATATAATGGGTTTATATCATTTAAATTATGAATTATTTGAGTCATGTCATTTTTACCCATTTTACCTTATTTATTTATTCCCCACAATATTAATTTTTTTAGAAAACATATATGATTCCCAATGTTTCCGAATTTATGCATGATTATTAAATTAGTTTCAATAATCAAATATTATTTAATTTATAAAGATGAAAAATCTTTTATTTAATAGAAATATATATATATATAAACATGGTTTTATGGAAAAATGTATTTTTAAACATTAGGTGTTCTTAATATTATTTCATGTCAATTACTAATTAAATGAATTTTAATATATATTTTAATACATATAAACATTCCATTATAATATAATCATCCATTATCAGTGATAAATTTAATTTATTGCGATTAAAATTCACAACCTTAAGAAAAATAGTTCGTTGGAGTATTATCAGAACATTAAATGATTTTAATCCCACCAAATTATTTAGCTTCAAATCATTATTTTTTTTCAATATATTGTTATTATAATATATATATAAACATTATAAACACCTAAAATAATTATTTAATTATAATATTAATATTATTTCATTAATATATGTACAAAATTTTATAATAAATCATTTTAATTAATTATATACTTTTTATTTCATTATAAAAAAATTTCGTATATATTAATTATATTAATTTTAATTTTTTACAAATTATTTCAAAAATATTGTATACCTGTTTTATGTGGGTATATCCAATGAATATATATTCATTTAGTATATATCAAATTACCGTATATCCAATGACCATATAACAAATGTTCAAATATATAACGATCAAATTACAATCCTATATATTGTCATACATAGCTCTAACAAATTATTCATCCTATTTTTTAAATTATTTGTAAAAATATTTATCATATTAATAACATTTATAATTATATATATAGATATAATTGACTATGTTTTCTTTATCGTAGATCTTTGTAATGGGAATTTGAACCATGTTGTAGTTTTTTTATGTACTTTAATTTCGTTATAAATTTTACAAATTATGTTTCATTTAGTTATTTAGTAATGTATTTCATATATTTATTTCAATATTCTACTGTAATGAAATAAAACATCATCCATTTGGTTTATTTTTTCATGTATAATATGCTACACGATTTATTTAAAGTAAAATATACACCAAAATAATGGGGCATTACACATGGAACACTAAAAGAATTATCATCCAGTAACCAAGTTAATTATTTATTTGAATAATTTTTATTCGTTATACGTCTCTTATAATGAAATCAATTCAGTAATACCTTAATTTTGAAAAGTGATATGATGATTCAATTACAAGTGAATCTACTTTATATTTACCTTAACACTTGGACAGAAATAGACCAAAAAAGTTTGTCATTTTAGGGTAGAGTTTTATTTACTTATTTTTACTACATTTAATAGAAATTTGGATGAGTAGGTGTTGATGTAGGGGAGAGATTTTTATAAGTAGAACCAGCCATCGATATGGGTATAATATACTTAAAATTATTGTTTAGGTTTCCGTTAATCTACTTAGAATTCATAAATAATGTATGAGTGTAAACCCAGTGTTATAAAATATTAGTGGAGTTTGATGGATATAGAGAAATGGTCCACCTAAAAGAGTTTTTATAGAGGTTCGATTTATGTTTTGTAGTAGAATGTGGTTTATGGGAAAGGCACTCATATATTCCATAGAATTAATAGATAATGAAAATCCTATGGTGGAGATTACTCCATTGATTATTCTGAAGAAAAAACCTCATCTTAGATTTAGTATGGTAAATTTAGTGGAAAATATGTTGGTCAAATACATACTAGAAATGGTTTTGGTTTCATCTCGTTTTTATATTCAAGTGGGATTGGTGCTCTTTTCATGTGGGTGGATACTAATTTTAAATATGGACTAGTAGTTTCTTTAAGAAATACAATCATGTATTTGTCTATAGAGTAGAATTAAATAAAAAGACCAGTACTGATTGGATATATTCCAAATTATTGAATTATTCCTACATTTTTGAATTGTTCTATAATTTTCTAGTAACTTTCATACATTTGATAATTTATTGGTGTGTAATTAGAGAATTTAGGTAATGTTTATTTTGGTATGGAGAATATTATTGTTCCTCAAGGAATAACACTGATGGCCTCATCAAAATAACAAGTTATCAAGTGCTTCAACATTGAATCTAGATGATGAAAATTAGACGATGATAGTCTGGTGATGTAAGAGAGTATTTCTAAAATAAAGATAATATATATTCCACTAGAAAAAATCATAGATGTTAGTTAATATAGAAAATTAGATCATTTACAAATTTCATTGACTTAATAAATCAGTCTGTCTATTTTATGGAATTTTTTATCTTCTTGGTAAATGGAACAATATTGAATTGAATAGAAAAACTTTGGTAGATTATATGTAATATCTTTTCAAAAGTGTTTTATTATAATGAGGAAATTTAATGATCAACCCCATAATTTTGGTGATGACTGACATTTATTTAAAATTTGATTAATAATCTTCAACGATTTTTCTATTTTTAGAAATATAGGGGGATATGATGGTATCATTTTGAGAGTGATATTGAGATATAATGTGCAAATCACGAATGGGAGTCAGATGTTATAAATACGTGAGGATACTTCTCAAGGATGATAATTCATATAGTGTAGAGTTTTTAATGAATATATTCATATCAATGAGATTAATTAATGGATAAGACTACACTAAAAAATGTAATTTCGAATTTAAATTTGAGAATTTTGAGAAGGGAACCTTTAGAATGGGTTTAGATTAGTAAAAAATATTTTTTGAGGTGTAAAAGATGGCATAAAAATATTGATAGGAATTATTGAGTTTAGGTAAATTTAAAAACATTTAAATGGAATGCAATATACCTCAATAAAAATACTTGTGGGGTGTCACCAAAATTATAGTAGGGGATAGCAGTGGCATTGAATACATTGTTAGGATACTGGACTATTTGTGGATAACCATATAAATTTAGTAGAAATAAAAACTTCAGTATACCCCCACTGTGATTTTTCATGTTTCAGGTTTGTTTTTTTAATAAAAAAAAATTTTTTGGCTCAAATTAAAACTCTATATAACCCCTCTCTTTTAGTCCGTCGATAACCCAAGAGATGATATTACCTTATTTCCCTCATATTTTTTATATTCTATAATTTATATATGGTATTTAATAAATGACCCATATACTCAAATTTCCTCATAGAGATATGGTTATTCCCTCATAAACATTCACTTATTGTCTCTCTCATGATTTCTCACAACATCATCTCAAATCATTAAATTTATTTTTAGGGGGGGTGGTTGACTATATCAAAAATGTTAGGTGATTAAGGTAAATTCAACCAATGATAATTGATATAATTTAAAATAATAGTCTAGGTTAGGTGATCATTTTAAAATTCCCATTATGAATTTTTTTTGGGGTGATTATGAGTGTTGTTAAGTGGGTGAGTCCAACTTGGAATTCATTTTTTAGGTAATGGGGTGCTCATGTGAGGTTGGGTATGTATTATTAGGACAGTAAAGGGAGTACCACATAAGGTGTAATGTGTTTTTATTATTTTATTATAGTTATTTCAATGTAAATAAGTTCTTAGAAAATAAAAAATTATCCCATTTATGGTTTCAAATTTATATCATGTATTAGTAGGAATGTGAGGTAGGATATAATTTTTTTATTCAATTTGAATATGAGTGTTGAGTCAACATTGGGTAAAGGGTTACGTTAGGTTGAATGGATTTAGATTAGTGTATTTACTTAGTGATGAAACATGTATCCAAGAGTGATATTGATAATAAGGGGTTATATACAACATTATTATTCCTTGAGTATGTCCTATTAAGAGTAGATTGACGTGTTTATTATCATAATATAATTACCTTGAGGGGAAATTATTGGTAATTTTGGGAATTGAATGTAGATACCTTGTTACCCATGATATAGTCCACTTTTAGATAAGGGTTAATTATTTATGAAACTAGATATGATCATTATATGTTCAAGGGGTGTGACCTCTTGAGGGAGGGTGTTCCCCACTCTATTATATTCTCATCAATGAAGCTATGGATAGTTGAATGAAATTATTTTAAATTAAATTAAATTAAAATAAAATTTTAATATTCTTTTAACTTATTTGTAAAACTATTTTTCACTGAACTTAATTAATAAATTTATAGTTTTGAGTTGATGATGTAGTTACATGTTAATGGTTTTACTTGTATGAATATATGAGGATTTTCTTGAGTTAATAATATTTTATATTTTACTCCTTCCACACATTGAGAAATACACATAGAAATATATGTGTATATATCTTATTCATATTAGTATACACAGGTTTTCCTATGGTTGAAATGGGGAAATAGAGAGTATTATTTAAATTATAAAGTGATTTTTTTGATAGAATAGGCTAATGTTCATGGTTACTTTTGGATTAGATTTATTATTTTTTTAATTTTTATTTTATTTGGGAAAATTCTATAATTTATTTAATTGAGTTATGGATGAAAATTTATTTTGTGATAGTGATGTAGATTGGTTTTCATGCATTAGCTATACATTTTATGTATGTATATATATATATATATAAATGAATGACCATAATATTTTAATATTTTATAGATTTTTTTGAATGTAAAAAACAAGTATTAGGGATTCATATAATAATAAATGATAATATAATCACCAGGAATACCAACCTTACAACCATGGGGGGGATCTTGTGTTGGAAAAAATATTGATATGTTCATCTAGATCACCAGTAGAATATAGTAAATCATCCATATTTTTTCCATCATTCCACATATAAAAATATTCATATCATCATTGATCAAATTCTTTCAATCCCTAATGAGATACATAATTTTCCTATGAGGGGGCTTGTGAATAGACAACAAGTTCACCAATATAATAGAGTATGTTTCCACTATGTTTTAGGTTAGGTTATTCAAATTTCATAATGTAATACTAGTGTATATGGACTAATCCTCCATAATAAGAGAGTTTTTCTAACCATATTGAGTATTGAATACCATCACAATCAAGCATACACACAACCCCAACAACATAATCACTATTAGTACTATGTTTTATCCCTGACTTAAGGGCCCTCCACCCGACCATGTACCCCCCCCCCCCCCCCCGAGTACACCCTTGGACATTAGTTGAATACAAAGCCTATCATGAAAGTATCTTCCTCAGGGTTGGATTCATGACACTAATTTTTATCAAGTAACAAAACTCATCCATTATAGACAACACCATGAATTTGAGCCCAACATTAGTATATTTACTCTTGTGGTGTGGGTAGTTTTTTCAAGCATCCCAAATAACCTAATAACAAATATCTAATAGCATTATATATATATATATATGGGAATCTCCAAATAACCTCATGGAACTATAAACCCCTACGATAAGAAAATTATTGAAGGAATCATGTTTAGTGGAATTCCAAAAAACACCCACAATGAAAATCCATATAAATCCATCCCACTCCCCCAATAAAAATTGGTTTTAATATGTTTCCACACTCCAAGATGAATAAAATTTATATTATTATGCAATAAATATTCCATTTACATGAACAAAAAAATCCATATGAAGATCCTGATTATTGATAAACCAAATATGGAAAAGGAAATCCTAGGAAAATCATTCAGGATTCCACCAAATTATCTGTTCAAAAATCAATAATTCTTTACCCCACAATCTAATGAGAGTTATCTTCCAATATGAGAAGAGTTAATTGTAGGAATTTCAAAATAGAAGATTCTGAAGGTCAATATTTATTCAGAATTTTATCTTTGATAACCATATTTATTTTTACCAAATTTATCTCAAAAAGAATACCAACAAAGGACCACTAACCTAATCTTTTACTACATTCAATGGATGGTAATTATGATATTATCATATTAATACAACCCAATTTAGTGGTTTTTTTTACCTTTTACATGCTACCTAGTGAATTTTTTACTTTTTAATAGGATTCCCAAATTAATGTATCCAACAAACATTCTATATTCTAAATAATAAAATTTTATACCACTAAAGATGAGAGAACATGAATTCAGAAGGTTGAAATCATGTTATTAAAAATCATAATCCATCCACCAAATAAAAGAAATGTACCCTTTTAGTTATTGATGCACCTAGTGACATTTTTGACCAGCCAATAAATATATTTAATGTGAATCCTGTAAATAGAAATAGGTCCACCTACGTACAACATGGGGAAGGATACTCATGGAATATCGATCTCATCCTCAATTCATTCATATATAGTAGGTGCACACTCATTAGGGAAAAACAAATTTATTTTACTATAATTAATAAGACCCCCTGTAAAAATTTTATAATCATCTTGGATATGGTTAAAATCTTCTATAGATCTTTTACTACCATTCATGAAAATAATTATACCATTTGTGAACATTAAGTGAGAGAATCCATTAAACTATATCTATCCCAAAAGTAATTGATTTTTCCACTATAAATTGTTTTATTTAGATTCATATTGAGGATTTTAAAACCTAAGATAAATAGGTTTGGTGAGATATGATACCCTTACTAAAATAACCTCATAGCTTTAAAACCATTCCTATAAGAGAGACCAAGAAAAACATGGAGATATAAACTCTAAAAAATGTCATAATCCCAATTAGAGGAACTATAATTATTCATGAAATTCATGGTATAGTTCTATTCCATCATATCCTCGGCTTTATCCATTTTAATATTAATCATGATATTGACATTAACCTCTTACCTATTTAGGTTTCCAATCATTTCTTATTCAATTGAAATAGATCCTTGTATATATTTACCCATAAAAATCTATGTTATTCACTAGAAATAATGTTAATAATAACCTAATAAAGTATGGTTTTAATGATATTTTCCATTACATTATTCATTCCCCCCTCTGGTAGCTTGGGTGGCACAAAGTGTTTAGGGTGTGAGGTACCAGTCGCGGGGTCGATTACCTATGCCATTTTCTTCTTATCGTGTGCATTGTTAATGGAACCCCTCTTATATTATTCATGTTATTACACATACTGATAGAAAAATATTGATAAAATGAATATTGTTTCTAATAATTGGTAATTAAAACTAGAGTAAAATAAAATGTGACTCTAGGGAGTTTCAATTATCTAAAAACATCTAATAATACATCAACATTGTCCTTTTAAATGATGTCTTAATCTATAAAATAGATGGATCATAGAAAACCATCCAATCCAGAGGAATTATCTGGATTAATTATATCAAACACCTATTTAAATTCCACCCCTTTGTGTATTCTATAAATACCAAAATTTATAATCTCATATATTATTCTAAAAGATATATACCACCTCTCTTGGATAGCCATCACCCTCAACTCTCTTTGGTCCTAGTTGTAGAGAATAGAAGTATGAAATAATGATGTAGTTGACTTCATTGACATCATAAATAATATAATCATCCTCATGATAAAATATATATTTTCCAAAAATATCATTTTTTGATAGCCCATGCCCCCTCCCTTAAACAAAGTTCTCAAGAAATCACATTTGAAAAAACCCTCAATCTATAGAAGGTTTCCAACAAGTTTGTTTTTATTATCAATCAAATGAATAAATAAATACTCATTCAACTGATCTTGAAATTTAATGTATAGTATGTTAATTTCATATTGGAGCTCCACTATGTTATAATGGGGGCTTTGTTGGATGTTCTTCCAGGATGAAAGGAAATTATTAATCCCCAGGTTCTTATCTTTCAAGGAGACCCATGCAAAAAAATGGCAGTATTAAAATGTCCTATAATTTATATATAAATTTATTATCACACAACAAGAGAATAGAGATGAAGAACCATTGACTTAAGGTATTTGTATGTTAAATATAAATAAGAAGTTGAGAATGGTTTAAGAGAGCCCTTGACATGTGAGTGATAGATTCTTTTAGAAATATTATTAATTCGTTGATATTAGAGGTCAAAATATTCAGTCAAATAAATATACAATGATTTCCTTCCTTATTATTACAGTATGTAAAGATATCTATAGAACAATATAGATACATGATACTTGAACTCTTAAAATAGTCTATAAAATCAAACATTCCCTTTCACAAGAACTTCACCTCTCTTCTCATCTCAGTCCATAATAGAGTTATTGTTACCCTAAAAGACCCAATAAAGAAATATAGTATCTAAAAAATATTTATATAGTGCCAAAGTATTTTACATTAATAACGATATAATTTTTCATAATTCAAAGACAAAATAAAATATTAACATGAGAGGTAAACGATTACAATGATATTCTAGAAATAATAATCAACGATATCCACATGAACATGGGACATCTACATGATCCATATATAAATAATGATTGGACTTACATTCATGAAATTATTAAAATGGGTTTTCAAGGAAAACATTTGAATCTCTTCAACATCATTATAAAGTTTTACACTAATGAACAAAGATATATTTTTAATATTTAATTCATGGGTGATGAAATAAATTTTTTCTAAGGTACTAATTCCAATATCTTTATAGATAATAAACAAGTTCATGAGTATTTCTTGGATAGTGTGATAAAACTAGTACCATTTTCCTAGTGAGGGGAAGCTAAAGAATCTATAGAGTAATCTCAAGATCTTTATCTATTAATCATGTGGGATGTAGAAATAAAACATGATAATTTCCAAAGGTGATGTCCCACTCAGACTAATTCCTCAAGATAGTTATAATTTAATCCAAGAAGATATGTGAATGAGTTTAGAGTGTACTCCACCTCTTTAACCAATGGTATAGATGAATGAACCATGACACTAGAGAGATAATAGGGTGAGGAAGCTCCACCATAATGAGACTTCAAGAAGTTTAGGAAAGTATAATACATAGTTATATTCAACTCATCAAAGTATGAGGATACCAATGATGACATCATGACTTGAACATCCAATGTTGGGTGTGACACCTCTGAATGGGGAATTATGCTGGGAGAAAATAAATCCAATGACACCTTGAATCTTATTAACATTTTCCTATTTCCCATAGGATTATAATTAAGATCACCTAACTCTTGATGTGGAGTACCTCAATGGGTATAATGAGATAGTATTGAGGTGATTTTAAGGTCATCTATAGTTTTATGTAATTGGTTTGTAAGGGTGACCCAGGAAATATCACACTACCTAGAGGGGGGGGGGTTAATCAGTGGTGGTATAAAATTATTTTATAATTTACTTGTTGAAAAAACCCTATGTGATTTATTAGTATCTAATACTCCTAAAATAAACACTCATCCTTACATGAAATATGAATATAATAAAATTCAAAATTCACACAAATTTTTTTATAAGGTTCCAGTTTTATGTGAGGGAATACTTATTATTTTTATAGTTTCTATCATGGTATACAAATTTTTCAATATAATTATAACACCAAATACTAGTGGGTAAGGAGGTATCATCCTTCACAAAAAATAACAACTTTTATCTGGTTAAAAGGTTTTATACTGTCTCAAATAAGTTAAAATTAAACAAAACAATACCAGTTGATAAATGTCTCCATCAAGTTCATGTTCCTAAAATTATCAAAAAAAAATCATCTTTGAGTCTTCATAAATTTTTATAGAATACCATGTAAACATATTCATGAATAATATCTAAAAATGATACAGATTGATAGAATATACATGTTCTAGTCGGTTCCAACTCACTACATGCATATCCTTGAAGGTATAAGACTTTTAATCATTGAATGCTATGGGGTAAATAGTGATTTATGTTTTTATGGTTAACTAGATTCAAACTAATTATCTTCTTATTCATTGAGATTCTATACTCACATCATGTACTTTTCAATGTTTCTCGATATCTAAATCATCACTCTCCCCAATAATTTTTTTTATTCTAACAGGCACATTTAATTATCATGTCCTTTCCAATATACCATAAATGAAAAATATAATAATCATTTAGACTTCCAATATAATTTATAATAAATATATATCTATTTTCATCATCTATGGTCCTCTGATTTGATGTCATTGAACAAATCACATGGATCAATCAGTCATGTTTATAATGTAAAATTCAACTACTACCCTTTTCTATTAAATGGTTTGAAAATATTTAAAGTTCAAAATCATTAAACACTAATTTAAAATACTCAATTAATTGAGTTGGATAATTTATATATATATTTAAATAAATCCCTCTTTAAAAATAACTTCAATTACACATTAATATTTCTTGAATAAAAATTTTCACCCATTCACTCACTGCATGAAATTATTCATTTTAACTCTAACTCAATTATAAAATGATCTAAAAATTCATAGAACATTGATCATCACATAAAAAACAATCTTAAATAATTATATTATTTTCATGGGATTATTGAACTTATTATCATACCAATATCATTAAATTTACATTATATGAATACTTCTGAGATATTATTGTTCAAATGATTCAATTATCATTGATTATTCCACATTTATATTCATTAACATGGAAATATGGATCTTTATGAAATGAAGGACATAATCTATTAATTTTTATTTAATAAAAATATTAATTGGGATGATTTAAACCATACACCATAGTACTTGAATCCCCATCTTTAAATTTTCATAAAATAATTTTTTTTGAAGATTCTCATATTATTATAAAGTAAAATAATTTATGATGAATAAATATCTTTCACCAAATAATTATAATATTCACCATATAATAACCATAAGTTTAGGATGAAAATTATATATATACTTTATATATTTTTAGATGAAAATAATCTCATGGGAATACAATATTATTCTTTCCTTTATTTCAGTTAGAACATCCATTGAAAACTTATCTTACACCACTCCACATCTTAATGAAACATTGATATCATATGAATTATTAGTATATTAAGATTCTATTTTATCTAAATTTTTTTATGATATAATTGTATACTCTATTTTGAAAACATATATATCATATTGAACAATAATAATATTTTATGAAAACTTATATATTTTTTGAAAATATCTATTTTCATATGAAAAGAAAAACATCTTATAGAATTATCATAGGATATTGAATCCAATATTTCATAATTATAGTAATCATTAAATTATCATATTATCTATTATTTACATCATTTAAATTCTATAAATTATATAAAAACCACTCACACACATTAAAAATATACTGAAAATTTAAAAACAACTTCATCGATATTTGAATGGACTCTATTAATTCTCAATCTTGATCGAAAAAAACTGAAACCCTTCAATAATTCCATAGGGCACATCAATATCCCCAATTTTGATTTGTTTTTGAAAAAAATTAACAACTTATAAATATTTATCAATTTCACACAACTCGCTCTAAATTACCTATTCTCATAAGAATCATCAAATAAAATCCTTTCTCAAATGAGAAATGTCCTAAAACTATACTACCAAATAAGGTAATGTGGTTGAGAGAAATCTAAATCAAAATGATAAGAAATTATTATCAAGTGACACAGATTAACTCCACCCAAATTGACACTTATAATTCTACATCCATTCCCTTATTAGGAAATTAACAAAGAATAATATTAATGATATATAATTATAGAGAAAAAACTATGCGTTTTTACCAAGAAACACTACCCTTATAACAAAGAAGAGTACCAAAAGTTTTAAAAAGTGTTATGAAAAATCTCTCTTCCCAATATAATGAAAATACTAATTTAGGGGTGGGTCATTCCACACGTCCTTATGTGAGTGTAAAGGGATGAACATGAAGTTTAAAACTAAATTATTCTAACCACTATCTTGGAATTTCATTCCTAAAAATATATAATGTGATATTTATTGAAAATTTATAAAAATTACACATCAACATGATCCACTTTATATTTAATGGAATTAAATATTATATAATCCTTCTTTCATATCGAATGCTGAGGTAGATTTTTGAAATTATTAATTTAAATTTTATTATCACAGGATATTTATAGTTCATTTTTAACCTCATCTCTTAAGTCTAATAATTATAATTACATAAAAACATTTGTGTACTAGTATTTATTGATTCTATATAAACTTCCTTTATAGATCCCAGGTAAATTAAATCATCTTTTAATGTATCATAAGATCAATTTAGTTTATAGAATATAATACTCTTTTGGATCACTCAAAATCTTTGTACAAAGAGTCATTGTGAAAAACTTATATTAAATATTTTAATTATTAAAGTATACCAATGATTATTCTAAACTCTTTCTGATTAAAACTATTTCTACAATTATAAATGTTTAATTTTGTTCTGAAATCATTTGCAGGGAGTCCTTCCATGAAATGTTTTATTGAAACCAACTTAACAATTCCATGGAATATTTCTTCTTGTATTGGGAGTTTTAATAATATATTTTCACAATCTAAAAACATATAAAATAACTATTATCACATAATATATAAATCTCAAAATATTTTTCCATATTATTTTCTAAATAATCCAAAATATATTCTTTGTTACTTATAAAAAATTTCTTCAACATACAGAATGGATATGATAATTCAAATAGATATCACTTTTATGAAGGTATTTCTATCAAATATTCCTTGTGAAATTGCAAACCCTTTAAAAAACCATCCAACATACCATACAAGGATTTAAGGGATTATTCATCAAATTTAAAGATTTCTTAATCATTAATAAAATGTTATTCATATTTAATAAGGATATAATCCTTAGTTTTTTAAATGAAAACATCCTCTTATAGATCCCAATTAATGAAGGAAGATTTGACATCCAGTTGATAGATCTTGTAATGAATTTGTAATTCCATAATCAATAAAATCATTATGGTATCAATCATAACTAATGGTTCAAATGATTAACTAAAATTAACTCCTTCCATTTATGTGTCTAATTTAAAATACATCTTTAATTTATTTCTTATCACTTTTTCCTAATCATTAATATTTTATAAAAACCAACATGGTTCCAATCCCAATTTTTTGGTCACATCTTGGAGTAGGTTCCAATGTGGATTTATTATCAATAAAATTGAATTCATAATTCATAATCATGAATAATTAATCCATATAAACTAATATATAAATAATTTATCATTTGAAATGTTATATGAGTAAAATTGCATTTTCTAATCTCAACCCCCTTCTAATTTGGATAGGTGAATCTTCATTGACAATAATATTTTATTTATAAACAATATTATTAAATATATTATGTATCTATATCTTATTATAAACAATATCATATTCATATTTATAATGATTTAAATACTCTTCAAATTTATTCTACGTATCTCCAACTTCAACACCGCTCTATATTTTAAAAATTTATATGCTTCCAACTCTATTTAGGTAATCACATGCCTAAACTGTCACATATTCATTGTGATGATTTTAATAGATTTTCACATCAAAAGATTTTACCAACTTATATAATATTTTATTCAAACATTTTTATCTCCTTACATTAGAAAGGTATCCCATTAAGGTTTCTTGTTTAACCTTTTCGTAAAATGTTCTCAGATTTTTAACTTTAATCTTAATAAAGTGAGGGGTTCCAAAACATTTAGAGTATTTTTCATTTTGTGATTCTTTTTTATAATTTACTAAGGTGTAAAATGAGTTTTTGAGTCAAAAAGCACCTATTTTTAATTTTTATAGTAGTACATATTGATTGTTTTTAGAAAAAATTTAGAATGTTTATGCTCATCCAACATAGTCCTTCCCATCTCAACAGTTCTCCTATTTTTTTCATTCATCTAAAAAATATTTTTGGGGGAGGGGTGTAAAGTGTTTTATATTGTTGTTTCATATCATTTTTACTATAATAACATTCAATTTAATTTTATGTTTATCATTTCCCATTTTCTGACATTACCTTCATGATATATACACCAAGCTCCGTCATAATCTATCATTTAAATATTTTGATTGTCTTTATAGCTTTTGACATGTGTCTCATCAATAAAAAAAATTTCATGATGGTTTAATCAAAAAATAAATTTTTGAAATAAAGGTATCCATTTCTTGACCTATTTTTCATAAGATCAAAGACATTCAAATGAATAAAAAATAAAGGTATAGGGTATTTAATTTCAAATCTTTTGTGTGACCCTTAAAAAATCATTCCATTTTGAAAAGTTTCAAAAATAAATTATCCATCTCTTTTGAGTTGAGGTAATAATATCACCATTGAATGATTTTAAATCATACTCAAGTTTCATTGGAAAAGGTGGCCAAATATTATATTCTAAAGAGTATTCTCATCTATGGAACTCAAGTAACATATGTTGGATGGGTAAAATATTTGAAATAAAAATCCACTAGTTCTTTCACCCCATATAATGACCCATCCATATTTTCAATTATTTATTATTCATGATTTATTTTAAAAGAAAAAAATCATTCCAATCATTACATAATTTAAGCACACTAAATAGATTTTGTTCTATCCCTTCTATAAATATAACATCCTTGAGATTGGGGTTTTTTGACTCAATTTTAAATGTTTAGGAGCCTATTATTATCAAGGAACAATCATTAAAAAAATATGCTACCCCTTATTTATGATATCATATGTTCCTATATATTTTAGTATCTCTATTCATGTGGGAGGAACAATAAATGTCAAGTATGAATGGTTTTTTCCTTACTAGATTTCAATGAAATCTCAATAATGATAGATTATTATTATTGGTTTTATTTTTAAATTAATTACCCTTTTGATTTCTATAAATTTATTCCAAGAATATAGTTATGAATTTATCAAGACAATTAACATGTTTATAAAATCATACAAAAATTTCTGATAAAAAAATCCTATTTTTGGTGGAAATAATTAGTGTTTTTTACACACAATAAGCTTTTTTGGTGTATCTCTTATCATCAACTAAGAGATTCTCTTCAATGATTAATTCCTTTTTATAGGTAAAAATATGTTGTACCACTAAGTATAATAATTATTTTCAAACATACCACAACCAAATCAATAGCCATTTAATACGAATATTCTAGAATAATTGAATTCCTGAAAGAAAAATTCTATCCAAAATTTGGATTTTTTGAAAAATACATATTTGAAATTATTTTTATATAGGGTAGGAAATTTTCCTTATAATTCTCCATTATACCATTTATTTGGGAGAATGTTTTTAACAAACCTTTATCCTAAACTTGTCTAAATATTATATTAGGACCAATAATAATAGTCAAAATTGAATTATTATCATGTCATTAAACTACATATTTAACTAGATATCATGTTTATATAGTCTCATCTGTCTTATCTATTTCAAATTTTACATCAAGGAAAACTTTTGGAATCTTATTTCATCTTATTTAAATAATTATTAGTTTTAATGATTTTTTTGTATCTTACTCTGTTCATTTATTTTCACAACTAGTTTTTCATCATGACACATTATGATATTTTCATGTTTTGAAACATTCAACACATATTTTTTAATCTATTCAATGGCCTCTATTTCTATCTTGAGGAATAATTATTTAGATATAGCTTTATTTCTAGCTCCCTTATTCATTAACATGGTTTCCTTCTTGATATTTATATTATTCACAAGACACATTTCCAATTATGATATGGGTATGTGATTTATATATGTTTCTTCATCTCATTCCTTATTAATACATGAATAAAATTAAATATTCTATATAAGTTCCATGAAATTTATAAATTTTTCAGAAGATTCATCTTCTAAGATGATACTTGATGGAAAATATTCTTCTTCATCTTTCCACATAAAAATAATACTATTTTATCTGGGTAATTTAATCTTGTTGTCACAAGATTTAATCATTTTTACCCTTTACCATATTTATTTATAGTGAAATAGGTTTCTCATACATTTATATTACATATTTTTAGATAAATAATCATTAAATTTTACAAACACCGACCTGATGACTGTAATAGTTTAGTTCTATTAGAAACTTGGAACAAAATATTCTGATCTAATGAAATATATTCAATGTATTTCATAAATATCATCAAATTTAGTATTCCTAATATAAATAACATAAAATCCTGATATTTTTATAATATAGAGTATTTTTATATTTTTTTGATGTTTTTTTATATACTACACCAAGATAAGCTTGCGCAATACACAACACCATATTAGCTTGAAATATACTCAACGCTATGCTTGGATTGTGTTACAAAAAAATTTAAGTTCCTTTGATTTAATTGATTTCATGCAAGACTTAGTATATGTGAACTACTAAATATTATATTGTCACCTTATAACCTAGTCATTATAATGGTGGGTATGAAAAATATTAACTTTCTTGTGAGAACTATTTAAATATAAATAACTTTGTATATAAAATAATAAAATCACTCTTGATGGATTTTATTAATGAAATATATGTTTAATATATTCAATCTAATGTTTAAAATTTATATTATATGGTTTCTAGAAATTAAATAAGTAAAAATTCAATTTTATTAATAAAAGAAGTATTTTTTAAAAAAATGTAGTTTTGCGTCTTTTGAGGCAACACCTATTTTAAATATAGATTTTTACAATTTTATATATTCTATTTAACAAAATAAAAAATTTTATTTGGAAGAGAGTTATAAATTTTTTTCTTTATATTATCATTTTATATTTTTTGATAACATTATTGTTTGGATGAATAGTAAAACTACATAAAATTTTAATTGAAAACAAATTTTTTCATCGAAATAATTTATATGGATAAATTATATTATTGAATGGTTTTAAAGTATAAATAAAATATATTTTTATCATTCAATATAATTTATGTCATTGTAATTAATTGTACAGTGAACATTAATGTAAAAAACATTTAATTCTTTTACAATGTTTTAACTTTTAAAAACCTATTTTCACTCTAAAAACAAGAATAATTTAAATTTAATTATTGATAACTATATGTTTAAAATTTTAAAAAATGAATTCTATATTTGGAAACTGTTAAAAAAATTAAATAGGATCCTTTTATTTTTTTTTGATTTTATGAATAGTAACTTTGATAAGTTTTATTTACCATAGTTAAAGTTAAATCTGGTAAATTAGGGTAACAAATAATACGATAAGGACAATGAAAAAAACCTAAAACTTACCAAAACCCTATTAGATGAAAAAACATATACCCTTAACACTTATGTATCATAATTGACTCATTTAATGGACTCTTGTCCATGAAATTGATATATATATATATATATATATATATGTATATATTATTAAAATAAAAGAAAGTGACAACATGTCACCCTCTTATCTCTTATAAGTAGAATAATTTTAATATATTGATAAAAATAAGATAAAATAGATAATAAATAGGATAAATGAATCTAATTCAATTATCTAAATCATGGTAATTTATTTAGAATTTTTAGGGATTAAATAATAACCTTAAATTCTTATACAATGATGTGGAAGAAATATTTAATTGACAGAAAATAAATAATATATTTTTATTTATAATTTTAATAACTATTAAAATACTAAAAAATATGACCAAATATTATTGGTAGAGTATATATCAACTACAATCATCCATGTGTTGAGTTATTGAACATTTGGATCCATATGGAAAATATTATGACACATATAATTTTTATTTAAAGTGATGTTAAAGTTATCACATTCATGTTTAAAAAAATATAACATTTTTAATGTAGGATTATACATAAGTTATATTACACTATAAGTATTAAACATAAATATAAAAGATTTATCTTCATAATATTTTTTTTTAATTTTTATTCAACAAATAAGTATATTAAATAATTACACAAAAATGATATAGAAATTATTTTATTAATGGAAATATCAAATTAATGTCATTAACAATATTAAAATAAATATTATTATGGATAATTAATATATACAATGAATTATATTGGTGACCTTGAACCATTAGGGATATAATAAAATATTTTATTATAGGATAACATCTTATCTTAGTTTTTTTAAAAATCCATGAAATGAATAGTGTCAAAATTGACACTATAGATATTTTGTCAAAATAATTTTTTATTAAATTATTTAAATATAATAATAAATTTTTAAAAATAAAAAATAATTACAATATGGTCTATCATGTTGTAAATTGTCCATTTATGGTATAATTGATATCAAATAATTAAAAATTACACTATTTTAATTTTGAATGATTTGTTACCTTAGTGAAAATTAAAATAAAATAACTAAGTGTTAATTTAAATGATATGGTTTGAATTTATATAAAAACATTAATAAAATTTATTTTTTGATGATATTACAACCTTATCCCATATATTCTTCTAAAATATGACATTTTTTAGGTTTTTGGATGTGTTTGGAATTTATTATAAATTAATATTTTTTGAGATTCCAAAAGTGCCTCTCACCTCAATTATAAAAGGGAACCTACTCCCTTACCTATTAATATCACATTGTGCCTTAAATCTCATCCATAACCAGACCGTTTACCTTCTCATTATCTCTAGTTACATTTTATAGGTTCGGGTATTCTCAAAAGACCAACTATAGTTAATTTAAGAGGATATTTAGAGGGAACACGTCGAAGAAGAGGTAATCTCCTTTACCGATTCTTTCAAATTATTTCTTCTTCTAGTTCCTCTTAATGAGTTGTTTCCATTATAAAGTAAAAAATTTAGTATAAATTAAAATTTTAGATGTCATTATAGTTATAAAACAACCATATTTCACTTTTTATCCATCCTATGAAAAATGAAATCACAATGCGTGCGTACGTACGACATGCCCTCTTTATACAGTGGTGTAAGCTATTTTCACCACCTTACTTGGATGGATATAATGATGGAAATAATAACTATATTTTATTGTTATAAAATTATACGGATTCTAGAATAACATATATACCATCCACTTCCATACCATTTAACAATTATCAGAATGATATCGTTTCTCGTGCGTACTTATGACCTACCATCTCTACGATGCAATGCGATTAATTATACTAGATATCCATTAATGCACAAATATATAAATGTAAATAATGAATAAATATTCTATATGTTATGTTAATATCACTTTTTAATGATATAAATATGTCCTAATAAGTATAATCAAAACTTATTTGATAAAACATGCATAAAAAATAAAGGAGTTAATACCCGAATAACGAGTAATAATGAAGTGTTATTACAAAACGAGTGATAATATGACCATACATGATATCATAAATATTATTATGATTATGAAATAAGTAAATGAAATAATTAAATCATTATACAGGATGTTCAAATACATATAAAGGATATCAGACCTAATGTAAGGGATTATTTTGACTCACTTTTATTTCTCTAGGACATATTCCTTATACACCACCTATTTCTATTTTTTGGTTCTTATGTTGCCCGTGAATGTTTTTATGACTCTTATTATAAAGTTTATAATATTTAAATATGAATATAAATTTCTAATATGATTTAACTAATTATAAATTTGTAGGGGATAATTTTACAATCCCATTATTATCCAAGATTGATTATCTGTAATTATTTACTAGGGTATATTTATCATCCATATCCATGTTTTCAAAAAATGATCACAATTATATTATGGATGTTTAAAGTAATTTTTTTCATGTTTTAATTTTACTACATGGTTTTGAAGTAATATTTCCTTCATTTTCCATAGAAGTTACTTTTTGATTTTTTTGGAAAAAGTATGCGAATAATATTTTTTAACTTATATGGGATGAATTCATTTTTTACTTTCACAAAACCTTATTACCATGAATATTTTATTAAAAAAATTCAAGTCAATTTTCAATGAAATTATTTTCTTTTAAAATTTTGTGTTTTTTTAATAATAGAAAATGTTTTCTTGAAGAATAAAGGATATTTTCCTCAATAATTAATTTCAAGTGTTTTATCAAAATTATATTCCATATAAGATGAAATTATTTGAATTGGGTTTTGTTTCCATAACTATTATTAGTATGGTTTGATTTTTTTTTATGTAATGCTATTTATAAGTTCATTTTTTTATATGTATTGTTATGGGATTGTGTTTAAGTAACCCATTTTATTCTTTAGGTTGTACTATGGTGAATGATTTATGTTTTGGTGTCACATGTAAGAATAATATCATTATAAGATATATGGGACCTATATCTCCCTATAATGCATTGGGTGGAGATTGATATCTCACGATATAGAAATGATTTTAATGAAAATTATATCTGGTTCAATAATACTAGGCTGGATGGGAAAGTAAATCTGGTTCAGTAATACAGGGCTGGAACGACAAGTATACCGGGTCTAGTAATTGACTTTTTCCACTATGATGGTCTTGAAATGAACCTTGGATAATATGAAAATTATTTTCAATGCTTATGTGTTTTCCAAAATCCCATGTTTTATACCAATGCTATTTTCTCATGGCTCTTGTTCCTTTATTATTTATGACTTATGAACCACTAAGATTTATTTCATGACTAATATTTTAATATTTGTTATAGATGGTATGATTTTAAAAATATATATTCATGTTTTTACATTCTTATGTTTATGTTTTTTTTGATATTATCTATGTTTACCCTTACTGGGAATTTGAGCTCACCCTTTTCATATATTTTATTTTTCCTATGATATAAAGAAATGTTTTAGGTAGGAAAACAAAAGAGGATAATATTTATGGGAGATGTTGAAGAGCATTCACCAAGTTATAAGAATGTGTTCATAATTTCCAAATACACTAAACTAATATAGGCTTTGGGAATTTATTTGGGTCATGTATTAATTATTCCATAAAAGTAATGTAATGTCTACGTACATCAAGCTTTGGGTATTTATAGTTGGTATCAGAGTAAATGTTTAGTTAACCTTTGCATACTAGGATGTGAAAACTTTAGTGAGATCCCAAAAGATATTTTGAAGGATATGTCTAAGGAAATCTTAAGTATAATTATATATCTTAGTTATAATACTATAGTTATTTCTATAATCATGAATAACCGAGGATTAAGCCTAAGATATCATAGATAAAAATATTATAAGTAATTTACCTTACTTATGTGTTCTTAATCTCTAATATGTATTTATCACAATTTGATTTATGGTCTTAGTCAATATCTATATCTCAATAGAACATAGTTAAATTTGAATGTTTTAAATGTGGAAATTATAGAAATTATGAAAATTGATTTCTTAAGTGGGAATCTCATAAAGAGAATCATGAACGTGGTATGAGTATTAGTTATAATGGTGAGGATAAAATTATTATAAATGACATTTGAAAGTTATGAGATGTTCTAGAATTATTGTTTACTTTAAACCTAATAAGTTTGTTATGTTATGGTTAAAGAACCATAAGATAGGATTCATATTTTAGAAAGGACTAATATGATGGATCCTAAGTAATGGTTTAAGAATAAAGTTGGATGATTATGGTGTATATGTTTTGTAAATCAAATATTTTTTATAATAATCATGAAATATATAAGTGTTTTCTGTATAATAATTTCACTAAGGACTAGAAAGGATATGGTGAATAGTTCTAAGGAACTAGAAATTCAATTTAAGGGTATGAAGATATTCTAGGAAAAAACATGATTATGGGAAAGATAACCCATAATACATCCATTATGTTAAGATAATGATGTTTGGATAAAGATATGTTGGATATGAATGAGTAAATTTTATGATACTAGTTTCATTGGAACAAATTATAGATTTGTTTTCAAGAGGGTTATGCTATCATAGACAAATTATAAAAATTGATGGGACTTAAGGAATCAATTAAATATGTTTTTGAATAAGGAAACATGCATGCTTTCAATATGGATATATGGTAATTCAGGTTATTATCAAGAGAATACATAATGAAGGTGTTCACATGATTGGAATGTGACCAACAAGATATTCCTTATGATATATGTGTTGGAGTTGGTGACCTAGAACCAATTTTTTTTACATTATGACAAATATGTATACATTGGATGGTTATTAGTAAACTGCTTATCTCAACATGATTGTTCTTATGCCTAACATTGTATGTGATATTTTCGTAAGTGTTGTTGTCACACTAAAAGGTCATAGCGGATCCCTACTATGATGAGAACCTAGAAGTTCCATGACATTATTCTTAAATATATGTTCTATATCCAGATGATATCATTTGAAGGGACACAATTTATATATGTTATCAGGGGTGGATACTCATTGGACTTTGAGGAACATTCTCATGGTGTACACCCTTGGTAATGTCTAGGAGGATATTATGATAATGATACCTTCCAATAGAAAATCCATATTTATAAGTTTCATTGGATGTTCCTATATGTGGACATGTGTATTGGTCCTTAGACATTAATATTAGTATTAATGGGTATTTTGAATCACACAATTGGATGTATTGGAGATAACCGTGATGACATTTGTTCGTGGTGAGTTAGGATATGTTGGGTGAGTCAGGAGTAATATTACATTAATGAATAATGAGAGAATGGATATGTCCCTTCTGTTCTATAATGGAAGTTGATATATCAGGACCTTAGATGGAAATTATATAGCCTAAATAAATCAATGGACACAGTGATCTATAGTCATGTTCTATTTCCATGAAGTCAAATAATGAGTAATTGATGAAATGGGTTGATGACACTTTCATGAAACCCGTTTGATTTGAGAAATCAGGATAATATATTATCTTATAAGATAAGCATTCATATGATGAGACACGTCGTTACGGTATTAACTTCTGTCTCTATGGGTTCCTTGTCATATTTTTAGATGCTAACCTTGGAATTTAGGTTACTCCAACTAATGACCATGAGAAAGAGGCCAGAGGGTATCACACTAAAGATATTCAATATCTTAGTCAGATAATATATTATTTATTATTTAATAAGTTGAATAAATATTATTCCCATTTTTGGTTTAATAATTATTCATGGATTCCTGATCACATTTATTTCAACACTATTTATTCTAGAGAATATATTATGAGTTGAATAATTAATAAATATTTATTTTCTATTTAGTTAATATAATATTTATATATTTATTGAAGAATAATTCAATTTTATTTATTTAATAAATAAATAGTCATTATTCAAGGTTCAACAAATATGGTGGAGGATTGGCGGACCAAGTTAATGGTCTAGTGAGAAATAATAATATTGAATATTATTTTATTAAATAATATTTAATTATAACTCACAAGATAAGTGCATGTTTTGAAATAAAAATGTCGTTATTATTATTTCACATGGGGGTTTATCTAGGATTAATAAAATAATTAAGCTATCTGTGTAAATTATTTATTATTACCATACTAAATTAAATACCATGTTATATTATTCTTTTATTATCCGAGAACTAGCCAAATGATGTTGATGATAGTGTGCATGACAAATTGGAGAAATGATATCAAGCCAAGAGAGTTCATCCCTCTCCAAGAATGCTCTCAAGAATGAGAGAGATCCACCTCCACCGGATCAAGGAGACATCATTGGAAGTGAATCTCAAGGTGATCGAAGGCAGACATTGCAAGCACAGGGATATTCCAAGCTATCACCCAGAGGCTCCTTCAGGAAATCTCGTAGATACCTAGAACAAATGTGGATCACTACTTGAGGAGATATAACATTGATATCTACAACACAATGATAGTACACCTGCAGATCTTTGGCCTAACACATCAATGAATAAAGAATCACCTTGGAGGTAACTCTTATTTAATTAAATTAATTATAAAAAAATGTTTGACCTATCTTCTCGGTTCTAGGTTCTATTCCTTTTTCTTATTTATTTGATTCAATTCTGTGGATCATGATATTAACCATTTCAATATCTTAGATTGTTCATCGACAATGGAAAAAAATAAAAGTTGGGAACCATCCCTCCTGTTCTTCTACTGTGCCCGAAACCTATGAATGATATCAAATGGGTGTATTATTGTTTATAATTATTTCAAAAATTCATTGCTAGTTTATGTTTTAATAATTTAGTTTTTCAATTCATGTTTAGTTGTTGTTGGTAATCTAAATTATGAGATCTGTTCTTCCTCTACTATTTCTCATAGATCTAACAGAAACAATTAATTTTATTATTAAAATTTTATTGGGGATATCATTAGGAGGTTCCAAGGATTATATCTAGGTAACACAGTAGTACACACTATGTAATCGGATTTACATGCCATGTAGTTATGTTCAATGCATTTTGAGTGGCTGTAAAATTACAAAACCTGTGTACATTAATGAAACGAGGTATAATTAATTCTTACACTGCATTTTGAACAAGAAAAAATAGTACACGGTCAGCTAGACTACGTTCCATATAGCCCACTGTACATGGTGTGCAGTCCATTTCAGGTCAGGGTTAGGGTATGTATCCAATACACAACTTAGCTGACTAGTTACTATGTAACATGGAGTTAACATGGCGTGTGGCCCATTGGAAACGCCGTGTACTCTGAAATTTCCAAGGTACACCTCACACACTGAGTCCCTAGGCATGTACTTCGAATAGAAAGTGATGGTAGTACATGTTGTGTATATCGGATCTACACGTCATGTACTTTACCAAATTATACAGAATATAAAATTTAATTTTGGCATATTTTTGAAATATTTATATAATTTATATGTCGTATTATATGTTGTTATTCTAAGTGCGTTGAAGGATGAGATGTGGCCTAAAATTCATGTAATTCATGTAATAATCCATTAAGTACATGTCATGTAAGTACGTGCTAAGTCATATATTTCATATATCACTAGAGTTAAATAGTATATGATCATAATACAAGTTGGGTAGGTTTGGATAAGTATACACCGGGTTACATCCAAGGTACAAGTTATGTACAAGGTTAATTTTAAATGAATTATTATTTAAAAAAATTATAATGGATAAAAATTTCAATGAAATTTATAAATGGATTAAGATAAAAGTATTGATTAATTAGGGATAATAATGAATCGATTTTAGAAAGATTAATTTTAAATTAGAATAATTTAAAAATTGAAAACTAGTTTTATTAAATGATTTTGTTTGCATGTATGTGAATTATTATGAGATAGACCAGAACTTTTGTATGTGATTGAGTTTCTTTTAATTTATTAAATTAAATTTTTGTCATGTGTGCCTTCTATCCTCATTAATATATAGGACTAGGGTTCCCATGGATTCTTTTATGTAAACCCCCTTTTACCTCTCACCTGCATTTGATTAAAAGCATATATAATGGATGGAGCTCCCAATCTAGTGGAGATGGTTTATGTTAGGAGGGTAAGAGAAACCAATCCAAGGAGATACAAAGGTGGAAATGTGGACAGATGTAAACATGAACCTAATTAGTTTATGGTGTTTCTCCCCTAGGTCAGTAGTTAGTCTATAAACTAGTAGATAAGCTAACAATTTGAAAAATATCACGATCATACATTTTATTTTATTTTTTTCAGTTGTATGGTTATTCATTATAGATGTTTAGTCGTGATCACATGTTTAACGAATTAACAAGCATGCAATATAGAACTAAAATAAACGGTATTAAGCGAAAATATTATCTAATACATGGTTAATCACTAAATCCTATCCCACTTAATATTAAAAATCATTTGAAAAGATGATAAATGGTAATTTACACATAAAGGATAAAATCCCTCAATAAAATATTAAGTTAGTACGACCTTACATTACTTCGGTTAGAATCAAACCCTATTTCAGAGTGCTTTACTAACCATAGTTGGGGTGCTTTCAGTTATTGGGAAATTTTAATTTTAGGTTTTGGGTTATCTTGACATAGTTTACATCAAGTGTTGACTTCTAAATAAGGACATTGTGTAACTGAGAGGCAAAGGTTGAGGAAAAAAAATTAAGGATTTTATGATTGGGGAGTCCAATCAAAAGATCAAAGAGATGTGTGTTAATGTAGTTGACATTTGTAATTTCTACCAAAACCCATTCAAATTTCTTGACCATTCAAAGTTCGGTTAATGTAATTGGAAATATGGATCCTTTCCACTATAATTCTCAAGAAATAGGAAATTCCAAATCTAATGGTGAGGAATATTGGTTTTTGATAAAATAGTGTGATATTAATGAATATTTATTTATTTATTTGTATTGCTTTTATCAGATAAAGTACTAAAACTCTATTTATCTTATTTATAGAAATGAAATTAAAAATGACATCAAACATGTTGTTGTGATCCACACCAGGGAAGGAAAACCCTATCACTGGCACTAATTTCCAAGAGTGGAAAAGGTGTCGTTGGGTCATCCTTCTCCATGAAAGGAAACTATATGTTCTAGAAGAACCTTTAATAGATGTTCCTTGAAATGAGGCGAGTGATTAGGAGATCTCTATGTTTGAGAAACATCAGAATGATTTTATGGGTTTTCATTGCCTCATGCTATCATCCATGTCCAATGAGCTCTTAATACAACATGAGTAAATGGATTCTTATATCATGATGTATCACCTTGGGGATCTCAATAAAGAGAAAGAGGGAGAAGATAGGTATGAGATATTCAACGCTTTGTTCACCACTAAGCATAGAGAGTCTACCCCAGCTAGACCACATGTAGTCAATATTATTAGCTACATTGAGTATCTAAACATCTTAGGGATTAATTTTAAGATGATTTTCACACAGATCGCATAATATCATCACTACACAAGACTTTATCTAGGTTTATTGTGAATTATAATATGAGAAATAATGAAAAGAGTCTATCATAACTTCTTAATTTAACTCCACAAGTTGATAAGGACATGGGGTGCGAAAAACTACCCATACTTATGGTGAATAAGAAGATGAAGGAAAATGTAAAGGTGCATAGGACGTATAAATAGTCTAAAACCCTCAAGCATCAACTGTCCAAGAAGAAGAATATACAAATGCTGGATAAGAAAAAGGAGGTAGTATGCTTTGCATGTGGTAAGTCAGGCCACTGGAAGAGTAAATGCACCAAGAGGCAAGGGGATTCCAAAAGTTAATTTTTTATCAAGTGAAATATTTTCATTTCTACACGTTGGGTATTAGATACAACTTGTGGTTCTCATATCTATATTCAAATGTTAGAACCAAGTATATTATTGAAAATATCTAGAGGAGAGGTGGATCTATGAGTAGCCAATTGTGTGAGGTTGGATGCTCATTCCATTGGTTACTACCACCTAAAATTACCAATGAGGACTTTTTTTGGTTTTACATGGCTGTTATTATGTTTCCAGTGTTACCCAAAAAATAATTTCTGTATCAATTTTGAATACAGATGGGTTTATTTTCAAATTCAGAAATAAAATCCATTTATTTTATAAGGACAACATATGTTATGGTATGAAGCATTTAAATAATGATCTTTGTATATTAAATTATGAAAACCAAGTGTTGGAAATTGATAACGAATCAAGTTTACATGACACATATAAAACCCAAGTGTGGTATCACTGTCTCTATCATGTAAACAAGAAGTGTTTGAAAAAGCTCTATCAGGATGGTTATTAAGAAACTTCTAGATAAAACCACCTAATAGATGTAACAATGGATTATAAGGGAAAATGAAAAAATTGCCATTAGGTGGATAGGGTGAAAGGTCCATAGAGCTTATAGGATTGATATACACTAATGTGTGTGGACCATTTATAGTAGAAGCTACATATAGATTTTCTTATGTCCTATCTTTTACTGATGACTTTATTAGATATGGATATATTAACTTGATGAGGTAAAAGTCCATGTCATTTTAGAAATTCCAGAAATTCAAGAATGAAGTATAAAATCATCTTTGTAAGAAGATAAAGAATCTTCGATCAGATCGAGGTGGATAATATCTTAACCAAGAGTTCCTAAAATTTCCGTGGGAGTTTGGGATTTTATCTCAAGTCACAACATATTATACATAATAGTGGAATGGTGTTAGTAAATGGGGGAATCATACCTTATTGGACATGAAGAGTCATGCATATCTTCCATTATCTTTTTTTGGATATTAATTACAAACTACAACATACACATTAAACGAAGTACCAAATAAGATGGAAAATGGAATTCCCTTTAAATTGTGTAGTGGAAAGAAACCCATTTGGTCTCATACAAGTGTATGGGGATTCGAGGCATTTGTTAAGTATTTATTAAGAAATAAACTAGAACCTAAGGCACAAGGTGTATCTTTATAGGGTTTACCAATGAAACAAAGGGATACTACCTATAAAACCCCTCAGACACTAATGTAATTGTTTCTAGGAAAGAAGTGTTTCTTGAGAGGGAGGAATCCTCAAAAAGTATAGTGGGGGAAATATTAAATTCGATGAAGTTGATGCCCAAGATACACGAGAATTGGTACAGGAACATGTTCCACAGGTCCCCATGGAATAAGTTGTTCATGAAACACAAGTATTGCGTAAGATCTCAATATAGGTAAGGGAAACATAGAGATATAGTTTTCTAGTCACTAAGGATGGTGACTCGTTGTTGTTGGACAATGATGTGCCTCTCTCCTATAAGGAGGTAGTAGAGAGATTTGAATTTTCAAGATGTCTGGAAGCTATAGATTCTGAGATGGATTCTTTATATCAGAATCAAGTTTGGATTTTGGTCAATGCGTCAGTTGATGTAGAATGAGTTGGTTGTAAATGGGTATTCAAGAATAAACTGGACCTAGAAGGTAAAGTAAGTACCTATAAATCAAGGCTAGGGGATAAAGGTTTTAAACAGTGTTAAGGAATTAACTACGATGAATCTTTGTCACCAGTTTCCATGTTTAAATCCATAATAATCATACTTTCCATAGTAGCTTACTATGACTATGATATTTGGAAGATGAATGTCAAAACATCATTCCATAATGGGAAACTTCAGGAAGATATCTATATGACAAAAAAAGGATTGTGACATAAGGTTTTTCCAAAAGGATTTTCATTTTTCAGAGGTATACTTATGGATTGAAGTAAGCATATTGGTCATGGAACATTCAATTTAGTGAAGCCATAAGGGAATTTGGTTTTATGAAGAATGAATGTGAGTGATGTGTTTACAAAATGGTTTAATGTAAGTTCATTAATTATCCTATTATTATATGTTTATGACATATTACATATTAGAAAATACTTTCCAATCTTAGAGTCAGTTAAATACTAGTTGAACAAGTGCCTCTCCATGAAGGAATTAGGAGAAGCAGCCTATATTTTAGGGATCAAGATCATTTATGATTGAACAAAGAGGATTCTTGGACTAATCCAAAGTACATATCTTGACTAGATACTAAAGAGAATTAATATGGAACAATACAAGAGATAATTAGTTCTAGTGTCACATGGTTAATATCCTTTTAAGAAAATGTGTCCCCAAACATAATAGGAGAAAGATAGAATGAGTAAAATACCATATTCTTCAGTGATAGGATCTATCATGTATGTGATGTTAGGTACTAGACTTGATGTTTCTTATGTATTGATCATGGTAGGTAGATATCAAGAAGATCCAATAGAACATTATTGCACTACTGTTAAGACTATCCTTCAATATCTAAGAAGAACTAAGGACATGTTCCTGGTGTATGGAGGAAACAAGGAGCTTGACATCCGAGGGTATGCTGATGCTAGTTTTCAGAAATTTCAGAATGATCTGTAGTCATAATAATTATATGTTTTCTATCTCAACAGAGGAGCTGTGAGCTGGAAGAGTTAAAGTACCAAGTTGTAGATGATTCTATGGAGGAGTCAAAGTGCATATTGGCTTTTGATACAACTAAGGATTCCATATGTATTCGAATATTTGTCTAGGATCTTGGTGGGGTACATAGTAGTAAAGACCCTATCACATATTATTATAATAATACTACGGTGGTGGGTCTTTCAAAAGAGCCAAGATCAAATAAATGGACAATTCACATACTCCGGAAGTATCAACTCCTTATGGATTTGTATAAAAGGGTTTAATTTTAAGTGCATATAGTATCCCTGGACGAGAACATAGAGTACCCCTTTATGAAAGGCCTATCTCAATGGAAGTCTAAATATCGTATGAGAGCTAGCGGATTGATGATTTTTAGCAGTTGGCTCTAGTGATAGTGGGATTCTGTTGGAGTTGGTTCCCTAGAACCAACTTCTTCGTACATTATGATAAACATGTATTCACTAGATGAATATTAATAAGCTCTTTATCACATCATGATTGTTCTTATGGATGTCATTGTATGTGATAATGTCATAAGATTAGTTGTCATACTAAAAGTCATAGAGGATATCTAATATAATGAGAACCCAGAAGTTCCATGACACTATTCTTGAATATAAATTCTATAGTTGGATAATATCATTTTGTGGGACATAAATGATATAGGAAATCAGGGGTGGATACTCATAAGACCTTGAGGCACCTTCTCATGGTATACACCCTTGTTAATGTCTAGGAGGATATTATAATAACAAGACCTTACAGTATAAAATCTACATTTCTAAGTGTGATTGGATATTCTTATATGTGTACGTATGTATTGGTCCTTAGACATTAAGATTATTATTAATGTGTATTATGAAACTCTTATTTTGATGTATTGGTAAAAACTATGATGACATATGTTCGTGATGAGGTATGATATGTTAGGTGTGTCAAGAGTAATACTTCATTAATGAATAATGCGTGAAAGGATTTGTCTCTTCTATTCCATAATGTAAGTTGATATCTCTTGCAATTTATAGAAATGATATAGCCTAAATAAATCCTTTTCCACGGTGTTCTATAGAAAAGTTAAATTTCTTATAAGATAATAAATGAGAAATCAAGAACATGGGTTGATGGAAGTTTCATGAAACCCACTTGATTAGAGATATTGAGATAAGGGATTATATTACATGGTAAGTGTTCGTATGAGGTGAATTGTGGTTACGAAATTAAATTCTTTCCCTATAGGTGCCTTAGAAAGTTTATAAATGCTAACCTTGGAATTTTTTCTACTTTACCTAATGCCACTAAGAAAGAGTCTTAGAGGGTCACACACTAAGTGTATCAAGTATCTCAGTTAAATAATATATTATTTATTATTTAACAAGTTGAAGAAATATTATTCTCGGTTTTGGTTTAATATTTATTCATCGATTTATGATTACATTTATTTTGAAAAAATTTATTTGAGAGAATATATTGTGGGAGGAATAATTAATAAATATTTATTTTCTATTTAGTGAATATAATATTTATATATTTATTGTCAAATAATGAAGGGATATTTATTTAATAAATAAGTAGTCATTATTCAAGGTTCAATAATTAAGTTTGAGGATTCAAAGACCCAACTAATAGTCCAGTGAGAAATAATAATGTTGAATATTATTTGATTAAATATTATTTAATTATAACTCACAAGATAAGCTCCGGTCAAGAAATGATTGTGTTACTATTATTTTTTGACATGGAGTTTCAGGATGATTAATAAAATAATTAAGGCACTTGTGAAAATTATTTATTATTACTCTATTAAATTAAATTCTTGGTTATATTATTCTCTTATTATCCAAGTACCAATCAAGCGACATAGATGGTGGTGTGCATAAAAAAAGGAGAAAATATCTCAAGCATAGAGAGTTAATCCCTATCCAAAAATGCTCTCAAGAATGGTAGAGATCCTACTATACTGGATTATGGAAAATGATTTGGATGTGGATTCAAGGTGATCAAAGGCAGACATCACAAGCTACATGATATTTCGAGCTAGCACCCAGAGACTCCTTTGGCGATGTCCAGAGATATGTGGAGCACATGTGGATCACCACTAGAGGAGATCTACCCTTTATCTCTACAAGGAAACAACTGTACACCTATATATATTTGTGACCAAATGCATCAAAGAAAAAATAATAACCTTGGATTTAATTATTATTTTATTAAACTAATTATGAACAAAATATAGTGATCCACCCTTATCTATTCCATATTCTATTTCATTTTCTTTTTTCTTTGATTCAATTCTATAGATCATGATGTTCACCATCGCTAGATCTTAGAATATTCATAAAAAATGGAAAACAATAAATATTGGGAATTTTCCAACTCATGATTCCACTATGCTTAGAACCTAAAATATGGGAGATAAATGTTAAGTTGATTTATTTCACCTCTTTATAATATTTTGGATTTTTAGCTTTCTAAAAGATTGTAAGGTTATCCATTTATAGAAAGTATATGTTAAGCCTCAGCTGATTTTTTTAGATTAAAGTGTAATATCACTATAGGTTTAATTATGTATATTTGATAAATATTTCTAACCTTTTGGTTATGATAATGAAATATGGAATGAACTATCATTATATTTATTGATATCAGGGTCTACTAATGCTTCAAGAATGAAAAATTCAACTTTATTTATTGGAATACGAGACGAAGTAGAAATTGATCGAGGACCAAGGAAAGGATGAGATTATACTTAACCAAGTATGTATTTATTCTCATTATGCTACTCTAGGGAATGTATCTGAAAACAAAAAACATCACCCCGGTACCTTAATTTCTGATGAATCAAATTTCCCCTTAAATCATTACAGATTTATATCTTTTTGATTTTTAAATTTCTCCTAACCTTGTTCTCTATCACTCTACATTAGAAGTTGATGGTTATATTTTTCTTCCATATCCATGTTTTCACATGAGACATATGTTATTATATTTGGAAAATCAGTGAGGTGTTAATTTGGGTAACTTTTATGTTTCTAACTTTTCTTTTTTTAAAACAATGTTTTAGTATTCCTTTTTACGATGTGAGTTTCTATGAAAGAAACATTCAAGTAGTAAAACTTTTATAATCCTGATGAATGTTGAAGGAGAAATTATTTTCAAGCGGGGTATCATGTAACACCCCAAGAGTTTTATAAGATAGAGTTTTTTTTTAAATTTCATTGATATCTTGTGTTCTACGCTAAACCAAGACAATCATGCGCAATACGCAACACCGACTTAGCTAGCAGTATACAAAAAATTATATTGGGCACGTGTTACAAAAAATTTCAAGATCTTTTGAAATAATTCTTTTCATTAAATAATGAGTATATTTTAACAACTAAATATTAAAATTTATCATTATAACCTATTCATTATAATGGTAGGTATGAACAGTAATAACTTTCTTCTAAAATACTATTTAAATCTAAATAAGTGAGTTTAAAAAATAATAAAAGTGTTATTGATGGATATTATTAATGACATATATGTTTAATATATTTAATATAACGTTTAAAATCTATCTTATATGTTTTATAGACATGATATAAGAACAAATTCAATTTTTTGGATAAAAGAAGTATTTTTCAAGAAAATGCAGTTTTCCACCTTTTAATGGCACACCAATTTTAAATATATTTTTTACACTTTTATGTTTCTTATTCAAAAAAAATAAACATTTTATTTAGAATCGGGATAAAAAAAATTACTTTGGATGAATTTTTGATATTTTTCAGATAATATTCATGTTTTGATGATTAGTAAAAATACAGTAACCTTTAATTGAAAACAACTTTCTTCATTGAAATAATTCATACGGTTAAATTATATTATTAAAATTAATTAAAGTATAAATAAATTATATTTTAATCATTAAATATAATTTAGATAATTGAAAATAATTTTACATTTAATTTTGATGTGAAAACATTTTAATATTTTGCAATGTTTTAACTTTTAAAAATCCATTTTTCATTATGAGAACAAGAATAATTTTAATTTAATTACTACAACTTTTGTGTTTAAAATTTTGAAAAATGGATTTTCTATTTGGAATCAATGGGTGAAAATTATGTAAATAGTCTCCTTTTATTTTTTTGGATTTTATGAATAGTAACTTTGCTAATTTTTATTTACCATGAGTAAAGTTAAATAAAAAAAATTGGGGTAACAAATAACACGATAAGGACAATAAAATTACAACAAAACTTTCCAAAATCCTATTGGATGAATAAAAATCAACCCTTAACACTTATGTATCTGAATTGACTCATTTAATGGAATCATGTTCATGAAAATGATGTATATATATATATATATATATTTAAAATAAAAGAATGTGAAAACATGCCACATTCTTATATATTATAAGTAGAATAATTTTAATACAGTGATAAATATGAGATAACATTGATAATAAGTAGTCTACATAAATATAATGAAATTATCTACATCATGTAAATTTATTTATAATTTTAGAGATTAAACAATTACCTAAAACCTTATACAATGATGATAGAGAAATTTTTTAATTGATGGAAATTTAGTAAAATAATTTATATTAAAATTATAATTACCAATAAAATACCAAAAAACATGACCACATCTCATTATTAGAGTATATATCTACCATAATCATCCAAGGGTTGAGTTATTTATCATTTAGATCCATATGGAAAAAATTATAACACTTATAATATTTTAATTAAAGTGATGTTAAAGTTGTCACATTAATGTTTTAATAAATATAACATTTTTAATGTAGGATTCTAAAGAAGAAAAATTATATTATAGTTATTCCTTTGAAATCTAAAATCGTTGTCTTAGTCTTAATATTTTATTTATAATTTTTATTCAACAAATAAAATATTGAAAAGTTACACAAACCTGATGTAATAATTTTTTTATTAATGGAAATATATAATTAATGTGATTAACAATATTAAAATAAATATTAATTTGGAAAATTAATTTAACCAATGAATTTTATAAGTGACCTTGACCCATTAAAGATATAATAAAATATTTTATTTGAGTATATAATTTTATCTTTATTTTTTTTTAAATCCATGAAATGAATAGTGTCAAAATAGAATTATTGATATTTTGTAAAAATAAATTTATATTAAAATATTTAAAAATCATAATAAATTTTTAAAAATAAAAAATAATTATGATATGGTCTAAAAATGTTATACATTTTTCATTTTTGGTCTAATTGATATCAAATAAGTAAAAATTATAATATTTTAATATTGAATCATTTGTTACCAATTTAAAATTAAAATTGGACAACTAAAGGTTAATTTAAACAATATAGTTTTAATTGACATAAAAACTTTCCAAAAATTTATTGGGTGATGATATTAGAATTTCAACTTATATAATATTTTAAAACATGATATTTTTTAGGTTTTTTAATGTGTTTTGATTTTATTATTAAATAATATTTTTTGAGTTTCCAAAAGTGTCTCACACCTCAATTATAGAAGGGAACCTCCTTACTTACCTATTCACTTAACTTTGAACCTTTAATATTGGCCTTCCCCTATCAATATCCCATATTAACTTCCCTTATTACAGTTTATAGGTTCTAATCTGCTTAAAAGTCCAACTGTAGTGCTTTTAAGTGGATATTTAGAGGGTGAACGTTGAAGAATGGGTAATCTCATATACAGATTCTTTCAAATTATTTCTTCTTATACTTCCTCATCTTGAGTTTTTACATTATAAAGTAATAAATACAATATAAATTATAGACATAGATGTTATTATGGTGATGTAATAACCATATTATTACATCTATCCATCCTTTGAAACAGAAATCACCAGGCGTGCGTACGTACGACTTACAGTTTCCACGTCATGGTGTAATCTATTTTTTTATCACATTACCTGGATGGATATAATGATGGAAATAATAAATGTATATAATTTTTATAAAATTATATGGATTATTGAAAACATATATACCATCCACTTCAAAACCATTTCACAATTATTAGAATGATATCATCGCTCGTGCGTATGTATGGCCTACTATCTCCATGATGCGATGCGATTCATTCTACAAGATATAAATTAAAGCATGATTATATCAAGAATAATTATGAACACATATAATAGAAAAAGTTTTATGAAAACATGGTAATGGATGATAAATATACCATAATAAATAATTACGTATAATCTATCTTAGATAATAATGAGACTAAAAAATTATCCCTAACCAATTTATAATCGGTCAAATCATATAACTCATAAAATAAAGAAAATTATATTCATATGTAAAAATTATAACCTTAATAAAAATAGTCATAAGAAAATTCATGGGCATCATAAATACCACACAAAAGAAATAAGCAGTTAATAAAGAATATCTCCCACATAAATAAATGTGATAGAAAATAATCCATTACCTTAGGTTCGATATCTTTGGCATGTATCTGAAACTCCTATATAATAATTTAAATGACTTAATTGACTTATTCAAAAATCATAGTCATTTTTAGGATATCATATATGATCACATCATCATTTTTTTGGTAATAACAATTCATTATTACTTGTTATTCAGGTATTAACTACTTTATTTTCTAATGAATGTTTTATCGAATATGTTATGGTTTCCATATTAGGCCATAGTTTTATCAATAAACATTGATACTAACATAATATATATAATATTTAACATATATACCATATTATTTCTCTAAATATACATATATATATCATCCATTTTTCATGGAGATGAAAAGAGAGTCACATCGCTCCATGAAGGTGGAAGTTCACATGCACAAGAATAACATTATCATTATTCAGTGACTGAAAATGTATGAAATAAAATGATATATTATCTTTTCACAATGAAAACTATTTCATGAATATAATAATTATATCATTTATGTGACATATATTCATTAAAATTGTTCTTATTACCATCCATGTAAAGTGTTAGTGAAAAACGAATCACATCATTTTACAAGGCAGTAGTCCATCGTATACATGAGAGGCACCATCATCTCCCCTACATAATGGAAAGTAAAAAATGTTTATATGATATAATGAATATATAGGTATAATTATGTTATAAATATTACATATATATATATATATACTTTATATCCATAATCATATCCAACTATGATAAGTGTTGTTGGAAAACTTGTCACATCAGTTTGTGGGGTAGTAGTTATAAGGCCCTGACCTTAAACCTTACTTAATTTTGAATTAAATGAATAATTCGTATTGAGGATCTTTTCAGGTTTAGAGTTTTAGAGAATTATATCATAAATCATGAATTACATTCCACATTTAAACAAAGTGGTTACATAAAAGATAGTATTAGTTATTTCCCATCAACGGAAACATCTTTAAAATAAAACATGGATTATTTCTTTACACTTCCTTGACACTATCATCATATCCTGAACCTTTCCATTGACCTGTGAAAAACTTTTCAAAAGCTTGGGATGAGCATAAAAATATCATTAAGGGATATAAAAGTATGAAAAGAAAACATTAGTCCATGTATGAAAACATACTTTACTCATAAAACATAATCATTTTAACATACCTCATCAAATCAATAATAAATCATAGAAATCATAAGACATAAAGGTAACTTGAGGCATTCATAACATTCTTACGTAGGGAGTAACCCTCTTGGTTACATTTGGAATACCCATCACAGTATATTCCCTAAATCTCTTGGGCGAAACCTTAACATTTCACTCCTTCGCGTAACCCAATGCATTGGGGAGCTATATCGGGCTCATCTGCCCTAAGTTTATCACGGAACCACCCGTCGTCATAATAATTCCAAAGAACCATAACATAATCGTATCACATAGAACATGCATAAAGGAAACATAACATTTCCACTTTTCAATCACAAGATATTAATACAACACATTGATATAAAAACATTATGAAAACCATTTTCAATACCAAAATAAAAGAAAATCAAAACATGGTATTTATTTTTCATTAAAATAAAGTATGGCTTGTAGAGGAAGCCGAAACTCTAATAATGGTCACGGCGGCGGAGAAGTCGTTGTCGCCGCGTACGTACGACAAAAACATTCCCTTTTGTCATTTAGTAAAAATATTCATAAAAAAAATATTACTTTTGGATAAACGTAAAAGTCAAAGGGGTTTATACACCGTATAAAAGAAAGTTGTGTATAAAACAAAATATGCCTCAATGAAAGGAGATTGAGACGAAGTCCCTTACAAAGACGGTATCCTTGGATTAAGGATAAATCAATTACATAATTATGTGTGAAAAATGAATAAACCAAATATAAGTGGATATTAAGCGTAAAACAATCAAAGTAAATTCACACATATTCATAAAATGACATATACACGGAGTACAAGTTTCTCCCCAAGAATCAAAATTGGGTTAAGAAGTTCCCTTGCAAAAAAATTGACAGCCTAATGGCGTCACTTCAAAATTCAGAAAAAGAGTCGATGAGAGATAAAAAGAGTATCTCATCACTTGGGCATAAAATTTAAATCTATAAGGATATATAAGAACATATCCCAACATAATAGTATGTGAATTAAAAGACATAACAAAAGAGGTCTTTTAAAAAGAAGAGGGTGAAAGGTTCCCTTACCGACTTGGGTAACATTTGAAACGTACACCCCATGGAAGAAGGGTCATTCAATAAAGATTTAAATACCCATAAACGAAATTATATTACACAAAGTTTATAATAATGGGCAGTACATACACCACTCAAAAGAAATAGTGTCAAACGTAGCATAAATCTCACAGGACTAAGAATGAGATGAAAAATCCCTTACGGAAACTCGGCACCCTAACGACGCCACTTAAAACTTCCAAAAAAATGGATTGATGACATCAAATAGGGTATCTCATCATATTACAATAAAATTTAAAGCAAGATGAATATAAAAGAACATCCCCTGTCATAACAAAGAGGAGCTTAAAAGGAGTGATATAAAAGAGAGTACTTAAAAAGAAAGAGAGAGGTTAGATCTCTTACGAAAATTCGGCAGCCTAACGGCGCCACTCAAAACTTCCAAAATGGATTGATGAGAGAAAATAGGTTCTCTCATCATATTAAAATAAGAATTACAGTATGAGTAATATAAAAGAACATCCCACTCATAAGAAAGATGAGCTTAAAATGAATGACATAAAAGAGTGTACTTAAAAAGAAAGAGAGGAGTAGGATCCCTTACCTCGTGTCTGACATGACTCGATCATTCTTTAATCTCCTGAATAATAAACTTGAGTTAATTTATACTTACTTAAGAACCTTTTTCAAGTTCATTATTCTTTTTATATCACTTATTACCATGTCATGAACACTATGTTATTATTTAAGTTAATAACGGTCGTTTTAACGATCATTGGTTCTTGAGTAAAAAATAAACTATTTATAATTACAAGTTGTTCATGTGGTAAGATATGAATTTTATCCAGAATTATATTCATGATTTAGATATCATATATATCATATATATTCAGTATATTCATGCATTTATAATATTACATAACATTTAGAGGTAAGAAATGAAATGCACCGTTCATGGAGACGGTAAGCCGTACGTACGCATGAACACTACTTCCATTTCTATTTCATATTTAATGGAATTAAAACATAATTATACATAATAGTATTTTAATTCCAGTACGGTATCATATATAATATCATTAAATTTATCCTTTATACGTACCACATATGGTATTAACGAATCAAATCACTCTGAGGGGGCGGTAGTCCGCACTTCCTAAAATGAAGATATCACGTATACCCATAATGGAAGCCATAAAGGTATGACATAAATGAAAAATAAAGAAGATTAAGTAAAACATAAACATATTATATATCATATATAAATATAGTGACATCTTAATGGCCACCTTTGAAGGTGTTATATGAGTGTTGAACAATCATCGTTTCATGAGGCAGAAATTCACCATCCACAGAAACAGTATGTTCTTTAACCATTAGATGTAGGGGTGTGTAAGTCTAGATTGAATCATTATTATAAAAACATCCTAGTATATTGATTATACTGGTGTTTTTACAAAATAAATGAATAAAAGAGTTTAGGGTGGTTGGAGAAGCAAAATAAAACATAAGAACACAAGAGAAGACACTACCTTTAAATCGGGTATCTCTCTTTGATTTGAGCTCAAATGCTTACTTGGAAAGGATTATGCCAAAAGTTAGGCTTAAATGATAAAGAGAGGTATGTGGGGAGATGAAATGGGCAGAGTTTGGCCGAGAAAAAGGCTTGAGAGGTGTGTGTAAGGTGTTAGAGGTGGGGGCCTTTTATAAGAGGAGAGGAGGGGCACCCTTGGAAAGTTACAAAATGTTACTTTAATTTCAAATGAGTTTCGGATTTTAAAGGTCCCACATTGATGTAATTCAAGGATAAGGTGGTAAGGGTTCGAAATCCACCCATAAAATTGGTTTGTGACAAGTTTAGGTCTTAGATTTTACGTTATCTTTTCATTTTATTTAAATCGTGAAATAATGAGGTAATCGCTGCATCATCATTGTGTCATAAATAATTTAATTTATTTAGTGTCTAAAAATTATAAAAAAAATATCATGATGTAGTAAATCTGTTTATATTTCTAATGAATATTTATAGTAAAAAATATGACTTTTATAACCCCATGTAAAAATTGGTTTAGTAAAACAACACATGTTTGTGACATTTTAATTTTAACTTTAAATAAAAAGTTATTAATGTCATTTTGCTACCAAAGTGGCTCCATGGGGTCCCCAAGTTGACCCATGGATTTTAATGGTCGTCCATGACACATCCAATGAGGGTAAGATGTGTGTCTAGGTCATTTCATATTATTAAAAGCATTATTTTTACCTTAAATTACACTAATTACCTTTAATCGCAATTAATAAAACTTAAAAATTATTATTCACCAAAAATTATTTTAATCTCATTGAACCACATTTTACTTCTTAATGACAACCATGTATGTCAGATTTTTGAAAATTAAATCAAATAAGTGGCAAAGTTTCATTTAAACGAAAAATTAGTTTTTTAAGTACCACTTAGTGGTTTCACTATTCATAAAAAATTGAAGTTTTCCAGAAAAATACCAAAAAATCACCCTAAGCTATATTTGATATTCTGAATTAAAAAATGATGTCTATTTTAAAAAATTCAAAACATATAAGTTAAATTAATTAATCTAATAATTAATTCCCACTATCAGAGCAAATAGCGTGTTTTTATGAAATAATAAGTATCAAAATATTGACACTAGTTTAAGTCAAATTTCAAGATGAAATTAATTCCAACGACCACTATTGGATTAAATGGTAAACATATATTCTAATTTCACTTTAAAACCAATTCAAAGGATAATATAATCATATAAATAAATTAGATTAGAAAGAGTTTTTGAATTAAAATACATCATTTTTCACTATTCATTAAAAAATGAACTTTATTGGAAAAATACCAAAAATTTACACAAAGTAAATATTGATGTCCCGATTCTGAAAAAGAATTTTATTTTGTCAAATATAACACATAAAATTGTCAAAAAGTGTATATAAAAGAGGTTCTCCATCAAAAGGCGGTTAATCGTCCTTTTAAAGAATATTAGAATATTTACGCTTAAAATTGGATTCATTCACATTTTAAGCCTCTAACATTTATTGGATAAAAGTAAAAATAGTTGACAAACATATATAATAATTTTTTAGTTAGTTCCGTTCATTCCCGCCATTACAACGACTAGGCGTTAACTACGATTTAAAATAATATTATTTTATTATTAGATTGCAACGTAAGATTCCCAAGAAACTCGTTGTTGCGTATTCGGCACACCATCGAGCATACCATCCCCTTTAAAGTAATATTAATATTTTATTCACTAATATGGATAAATGTGAAAATTTCATATTCTCTATTTACCTGGGGTGTTACATCCTTCCCCCCTTTTGGGAATTGCGTCCTTGTAATTTTAAAATTGGGCTTGGAAACTTCATTGAAAATCCCACATCGGAACAAGATTCAGTAAAACAATCACATTAAAATAAAGAAAGAGAAGTACAAAGGTCACCCGAGTTAACCCATACTAGGATTCCAAGTATGAAAATATGGACATGGAGGAAAAAACCAAGGGTCATGTTCTGATGGAGAGTGATAGTAAACATGTCTAGGAGAAAGTTAACCATAAGAAAATCACAAACCTGTGATGGGTTAAACGGTATTCGATTCCCCAGTAAGAAAAGTTAACAGAAAACATTTTTGTTTTAAGTTACTCTTCATTGAGGAACTTATTTTTGAGCTTAACTAAATCATAATGAAACATACTTACTTGTCAGGTAGACTTTTAACTTTTACTAGATTCCTTAATCAAAATCATATTTTCTCCAAAAGACGAGTATTTAGGAAGACTGGTTCGCATTATGAGTACTATAATCAACTTCTTGAGAATCACCTAATCCACAAAAGAGAACTATATATTTCCCATGTCTTCAGACAAAATCCAAAACCAAAATTGTTAGTATGAGATCAGATAATCCACAAAAGTATAATCCTTTATAAAAATAAAATCTATTCTTAATCTCCAAAATTTTTCAAACAAACCCAAAGTTCAACGAAGACCATTCGATAAACTATTGACAATTCTTCAAAGTAAACCAAACTAAAATTGAAACCCAAATATTTGAAGGATTTAATCACATAGTATTCCATGGTACAAATTAACTTTTATCTCCAAATAACATCAGTTTCTCTTAAATTCTCATATTGAAAAGTAATTAACCTAATAACATATCCTCGATGTTAGGTTAATCATTTCCATAGATAACCTAAAATAAACTTACTCTTGATTCCTAAAATCATCTAACTAAAAAGAATTAGTCAAACTAACCAGGGACTTCACGTAGTCCAGTGGTAGGCGATAAATACCAGTCGCACTTTGGTTGTGGGTTCGATTCCCGCAGCTTTGTCTGATGCGACGGGTAGTCACACAGTCTGTGTGTTGTCCTTTTTCTAAAACTATATATTTATTAAAAAAAATCCCCAAAACGAGATAAAATCTTCAAAAATAATCATAACATATTTTAACATCAAGTTTATCTCATGCCTTTCATTTTCCATCATAATATATAATAACCCCTAATTACCTCAAAAGCAAGGATCATATAAACCCTACTGGTAACCTCTATAATTATTACCTGAACTTTTACATCGATTGGTCATCTCGTACATGATGCATTACAGAACATACCAAGGTACAAGTGGTTGATCATGAATCCTTGATAGTTGGTTTAGAACAACCACGAGTTTCCTCATTGAATCCCCCATTTCATCCAGTCTCTTAATCCGAGAACCACTATAGTTTCCTTCAAACCTATTGTCACTTTGGTGCCTACTTGATCCATCCATTCACTAAAAACAGAAATGTCAGTGTGAGTATATCAACAAAACCACCATGTACTAATGAAGAAGATAAACACTAAGATATACTTACTCATTCACTTTATCTAAAACTAGGACTCTTTCTGAAATCCTAACCATTATGGTAATGTCACTTATGCATTGAGAATACCCTAACCTCTAAAGTTATCTAAACCGACCTCTGATACCAACTATAAGGCCCCGACCTTAAACCTTACTTAATATTGAATTAAATGAATAATTCACATTGAGGATCTTTTCAGGTTTATAGTTTTAGAGAATTAGATCATAAATCATGAATTACATTCCATATTTAAAAAAAGTGGTTAAATAAATGATGGTATTCATTTTTTCCCATCAACGGAAACATCTTTAAAATAAAACATGGATTCTTTCTTGACACTTCATTGACACTATCATCATATCATGCACCTTTCCCTTGACCTTTGAAAAACATTTCAAAAGCATGGGATGAGCATAAAAAGCTCAGTAAGGGATATAAAAGTATGAAAAGAAAACATTAGTCCATGTATGAAAACATACTTTACTCATAAAACATAAGCATTTTAACATACCTCATCAAATCATGAATAAATCATAGAAATCATAAGACATAAAGGTAACTTGAGGCATTCATAACATTCTTACGTAGGGAGTAACCCTCTTGGTTACGTTTGGAATACCCATCACAGTATATTCCCTAAATCTCTTCGGAGAAACCTTAACGTTTCACTCCTTCGTGTAACCCAATGCATTGGAGAGCTATATCGGGATCACCCGCCCTTATTTTATCACGGAACCACCCGTCTTCATAATAATGCCCAAGAACCATAACATAATCGTATCACATAGAACATGCATAAAGGAAACATAACATTTCCACTTTTCAATCACAAGATATTAATACAACACGTTGATATAAAAACATTATGAAAACCATTTTCAATACCAAAATAAAATAAAATTAAAACATGGTATTTATTTTTCATTTAAAAAAAATTATGGCTTGTAGAGGAAGCCGAAACTCAAATAATGGTCACGGCGGCGGAGAAGTCGTTGTCGCCGCATACATACGACAACAACATTCCCTTTTTTCATTTAGTAAAAAGCTTCGTATAAAAAAGATTCATTTTGGATAAACGTAAAAGTCAAAGGGGTTTATAGACCGTATAAAAGAAAGTTGTGTATAAAACAAAATATGCCTCAATGAAAGGAGATTGAGACAAAGTCCCTTACAAAGACAGTATCCTTGGATTAAGGATAAATCAATTACATAATTATGTGTGACAAACGAATACACCAAATATAAGTGGATATTAAGTGTAAAACAATTAGAGTACATTCACACATATTCATAAAATGACATATACAGGGAGTACAAGTTTCTCCCGAAGAATCAAAATTGGCTTAAGAAGTTCCCCTGCAAAAATTCGACAGCCTAACGGCGTCACTTCAAAATTCTGAAAAAGAGTTGATGAGAGATAAAAAGGGTATCTCATCACTTGGACATAAAATTTACATCAATAAGGATATATAAGAACATATCCCAACATAATATTATGTGAATTAAAATACATAACAAAAGAAATCTTTTAAAAAGAGGAGGGTGAAAGGTTCCCTTACCGACTTGGGTAACTTTCGAAACGTACACCCCATGGAAGTAGGGTCATTCAATGAAGATGTAAATACCCATAAAATAAAGTATATTACACAAAGTGTATAATAATGGGAAGTACATACACCACTCAAATGAAATAGTGTCAAACGTAGCATAAATCTCACGGGACTAAAAGTGAGATGAAAAATACCTTACGAAAACTCGGCAGCCTAACGACGCCACTTAAAACTTCCAAAAAAATGGATTGATGAGATCAAATAGGGTATCTCATCATATTAAAATAAAATGTAAAGAAAGATTAATATAAAATAACATCCCCCATCATAACAAAGAGCAGCTTAAAATAAGTGACATAAAGGAGAGTACTTAAAAAGAAAGAGAGAGGTTAGATCTCTCACGAAAATTCGGCAGCCTAACGGTGCCACTCAAAACTTCCAAAATGGATTGATGAGAGAAAATAGTGCCTCTAATAAAATGAACATAATAAGTACAGTAGGAGTAATATAAAATAACATCCCAATCATAATAAATATGAGCTTAAAAGGAATGACATAAAAGAGTGTACTTAAAAAGAAAGAGAGGAGTAGGATCCCTTACCTTGTGTCCGACATGACTCGATCGTTACTTAATCTCCTGAATAATAAACTTGAGTTAATTTCTACTTTCTTAAGAACCTTTTTCAAGTTCATTATTCATTTTATATCACTTATTACCATGTCTTGAACACTATGTTATTATTTAAGTTAATAACAGTTGTTTTAACGATCATTGGTTCTTGAGTCAAAAATAAACTCTTTATAATTACAAGTTGTTCATGTGGTAAGATATCAATTATATCCATAATTATATTCATGATGTAGATATCATATATATCATATATATCCAGTATATTCATTCATTTATAATATTACATAACATTTAGAGGTAAGAAATGAAATGCACCGTTCATGGAGACGGTAAGCCGTACGTACGCATGAACGCTACTTCCATTTCTATTTCATATTTAATGAAATTAAAACATAATGATACATAATAGTATTTTAATTACAGTATGGTATCATATATAATATCATTAAATTTATCCTTTATATGTACCACATATGGTATTAACGAATCAAATCACTTTGAGGGGGCGGTAGTCCGCACTTCCTAAAATGAAGATATCACGTATACCCATAATGGAAGCCACAAATATATGCCATAAATGAAAAATACAGAAGCTTAAGTAAAACATAAACATATTATATATCATATATAAATATAGTGACATCTTAATGGCCACCTTTTAAGGTGTTATATGAGTGTTGAACAATCATCATTTCGTGAGGCAGAAATTTGCCATCCACAGAAACAGTATGTTCTTTAACCATTAGATGTAGGCGTGTGTAAGTGTAGATTGAATCCTTATTATAAAAACATACTAGTATATGGATGATACTGGTTTTGTTACAAAATAAATTAATAAAAGAGTTTAGGGGGGTTGGAGAAGAAAAATAAAACATAAGAACACAAGAGAAGACACTACCTTTAAATCTGGTATCTCTCTTTCATTTGAGCTCAAAGGCTTCCTTGGAAAGGATTCTGCCCAAAGTGAGGATTCAATGATGAATATAGGGATGTGGAGTGATGAAATGGGCAGGGGTTGGCCGATCCAAAGGCTCGAGAGGTGTGTGTAAGGTGGTAGAGGTGGGGTCCTTTAATAAGAGGAGAGGAGGGGCACTCTTGGAAAGTTACAAAATGTTACTTTATTTTCAAATGAGTTTCGGATTTTAAAGGTCCCAAATGGATGTATTTCGAGGATAAGGTGGTAAGGGTTAAAAATAAACCCATACAATAGGTTTTTGACAAGTTTATGTCTTAGATTTTACATTATCTTTTCATTTTATTTAAATCGTTAAATAATGAGGTACTCGCTGCATCATCATTGTGTCATAAATAACTTAATTTATTTAGTGTCTAAAAATTATAAAAAAACTATCATGATGTAGGAAATATTTTTATATTTCTAATGAATATCTATAGTAAAAAATATGACTTGTATAACCTCATGTAAAAATTGTTTTAGTAAAACAACACATGTTTGTGAAATTTTAATTTTAACTTTAAATAAAAAGTTATTTATGTCATTTTCCTACCAAAGTGGCTCCATGGGGTCCCCAAGTTGACCCATGGATTGTCTTGGTCGGCCATAATACATCCAATGAGGGTAGGACATGTTTCTAGGTCATTTCATAATATCAATGCATTATTTTTACCTTAAATTACACTAATTACCTTTAATCGCGATTAATAAAACTTAAAAATTACTTTTCACCAAAAATAATTTTAATCTCATTGAACCACATTTTACTTCTTAATGAAAACCATGTATGTAGGATTTTTTAAAATCAAATCACAGAAGTGGAAAAGTTTCATTTAAACGAAAAATCAGTTTTTTAAGTACCACTTAGTGGTTTCACTATTCATCAAAAATTGAAGTTTTCCAAAAAAATACCAAAAATCCACCCTAAGCTATATTTGATATTCCGAATTAAAAATTGATGTCTATTTTAAAAAATTACAAACATATAATTTACATTAATTAATTTAATAATTAATTCCTGCTGTCATAGAAAATAGCGTGTTTTTATGAAATAATAAGTATCAAAAGATTGACACTAGTTTAAGTCCAATTTCAAGATGAAATTAATTCCAACGACCACTATTGGATTAAATGGTAAAACTATATTCTAATTTCACTTTAAAACCAATTCAAAAGATAATATAATCATATAAATAAATTATATTAAAAATAGGTTTTGAATTAAAATACAACATTTTTCACCATTCATTAAAAAATGAACTTTATCAGAAAAATACCAAAAATTTACAAAAAGTAAATTTTGATGTCCCGATTCTAAAAAAGAATTTTATTTTGTCAAATATAACACATAAAATTGTCAAAAAGTGTATTTAAAAGAGGTTCGCCATCAAAATGCGGTTAATCAACCTTTTAAAGAATATTAGAATATTTAGGCTTAAAATTGGATTCATTCACATTTTAAGCCTCTAACAATTATTGGATAAAAGTAAAAATATTTGACAAACATATATAATAATTTTTTAGTTAGTTCTATTCATTCCTTCCATTACAACGACTAGGCGTTAACTACGATTTAAAATAATATTATTTTATTATTAGATTGCAACGTAAGATTCTCAGGAAACTCGTTGTTGCGTATTGGGCACGCCACCGAGCATAGCGTCCCCTTTAAAGTAATATTAATATTTTATTCACAAATACGGATAAATGGGAAAATTTCATATTCTCTATTTACCTTGGGTGTTACAGTAGTACATCATAATCACGAGTGACGTTTTCATTTACCATTTACGAGAAGAGAATATGGATATACCTTATTACCTTAACATAATAACAATGTTATAACACCCCAAACATGTTATGGTATGTTTCTCTAAAATAAATTCAATTAATTAGATATCCTATATTTTTTGAATCACTGAGTCTCAGTGATACAACACTTATTTATTATAGGAGATAGTCATAAAGTATTTATTAAACGTGAATTTTCCACTTTTGTGTTTTGAATTTTGAAAAAACAGACATAGACGATTGTTATCAGGGTGATATTTTGAGTCTGATAGAATCAAGATAATTTTTGGTTAATAGTAACGTACCCTTATGAGTAGTTACATTACCTTATGAATAGTAAATTACCCATATGAACAGTAATATGACCCTTATGAATGGTAACCTTACCCATGAATGTGTAAATAAAATTTAGGCACCTTAAAAATCAAGATGAATATTTTATGTGTTGGTATTTTTCGATTAAATGATGATTTTATTTAAAAATTAAATTTAACATATTTAGAAAATTATTTACGAATAATGGAGTTCATTTTTGGATTTGACACATCGAAAAATTGTTAGGGTGAATTGTTGAGATTTTTCTAAAATACATTATTTATTTAGTGAATAGTAAAACACATTAATTTACCTTATAAATACATTATATTTTAAATCCACTATTCCAAACAGCATGAGTGATTTAAGTACCCAAATGTCAAAATCACATGCACTTATTACTATTATAGTTCATAGAATCCTCATATTGCATATATTAGGGTAAAATAATAAACTAATTATTAAAATATTAAGAAAACCCTCCTCCCCTTCACTATATAAACCACCCCTCACCCCTCTTCCTCCCACACCACTCAAAATTTGAGCCATGTCTTAGTTCTTCCCAGTACACTTATCAATACCTACCCCCATTTCCAAGACCTTCTGTTCTCATCAAAAGTCCAAAATAAAAGGCCTTAATGAGATTCTCAAGGAGGAGTACTCAAGAGGTTAATCTCTCTTCCTTTTTTCTTTTACCTTCTTTTAAAAGTTCTATTCTTTAGTTCCTCTCTACTCACCTACCTACATCCAAGTTCTATGATAATTCTATTACCTTAAATAAACTGTAATTTTATTATTCTATTTGAATATTTCATCAACATATCTCTTTCCCCCCTCCTCTTACACAAAAAATGAAAATACTATCCGAGATGTGTTAATTTTTCATATTCAAGGATAAAAGATTTTCAATTTATATTAGTATCTTCAAGATTAGTCAATAAAATTTTTAATGGTTGAGCCAAATCATAATATATTTATTTTACCTTTTTCAATGTTATGGAATCCTTACACACTCATAATATAAAATAATAATATAGAACAAGGTCATTATGCACGAAACCGCCAAGTTAATCCAAGAGTTTATCATTAAATTTTAACTAATGAGTCTTCCTCATGGTATATAAATAATTATAAGATAATTTATATCTATTTAATTTCATTAACAATATATATTAAAAATTCTGTATGTTTAACCACATTTCAAACAAACATCCACTCATGAATACAAGTAAACTAATCATGAATCCCAATGAAGAAAATGCTTCAAAAACAATAAAATTGAACCTCATAAACCCATAAAAGGCCATGAATGAACCTAATAAGGTTATAATAAATAAATTAAATTTATATAATTTCATGTACATATTAATTAATTAATCTAAATTTGATTATTCAGGTCATTAAGATCAATCGAGAACACATTCGGGTATAGGGTAAGGGGTTTCTCATCTCACATTTATTTCCTTGAGATTTCCATTATTCTCCACTTATTTCTTTTATGTGGTATATTTTTACTTCCATTTGATATATAATATCATGATTATCTTTATATTGAAGTTATTAAATGATTCAATTTATAATTATTAACTCGATTGATTATAATATAGTAAGGGACTTTGTTTCGGTTTCCATTTCTTTATGATTAACATGGTATTGTGCACCTAATCATTCTTATGTGGTGTACCTACTACCCCTTTGAGAAAATTTTTCATTTTATTTTTTAAATATATAATATATCCATATTATAGTTTCATGGATTTTATTATTATCTTAAGCCTTATATCCTTTAACATAAAATGTTTATTTGGGATGTTGTTTTAACTATGGAAATATTGATGAATTCATATCCTATACTCTAAATGAATATTGAGAAGGAATATTGTACTTGTATTAAATCTATTTATAAATAATGATTTGGAATTTTGGTGATGGGAAAGTCCCACTGTAGTCTGTCAACACATCAACATGTCCCATGAGAAGAATCAGTTGGCGACAAACCCTTTGAGTTTTTTTTGAGAAATGAATCAGACGGGTATCTTCCCATAGAATTAAACCATTTAGATGTTATAGTGGTATTATGTGCCACATATATGATACCAAATTAATAAGAATTCTCTTTATTCATTTTTATTTATTATTATCTATGAGATATTCACAATGACAAAAATCTATGGATGTGGTTTCATTCTCTGTTTGTTAATGACATGAATTTTTTATTTATTCACCAGGACATATAGACTATACCAATTTGATTATGATTATATTATTATTGATTCATGATTACACTATTTTTAACCCTTACTGAGCATTTGATCTCACCCCTTTCATTTCTTTACCTTCAATAGGTTATAAAGAGGAGACCATTTATGGAGTTCTTGTGGATAGACTTTTTTAGTTTTTGTTATGTATTGTATTTTGTTACCTTTCCCAATGTAATATGAGTTACATGTATGTATCTTATTTATTCAATTATAAAAAAAAATATTGTTCCATTGGTATTTCATTCCTTTTAATAATGCCAATGTAATAAGTAATGCACTGGCTTCAGGCTTCTAAGGTCGGGGTGTCATAGTTGGTATGAGAGGAAGTTTAGAAGTAACCTTGGAAACTAGATTTAGGTAACATAGTTTAGAGGACAAAAACCTAATCTAGACTTCAGGGATAATCATAGAAGAACATGCTAGAAATTTTGTAAATTAGATATTATGTGCGTCTTCCTAGAAAATACACCCATGTATGGATTCTACAAGTGGACGTGGTTCTGGAACATATGTACTAAGGAGTAAAAAATATAACAATGATTTTTGGACATAAACCAGGGTATGATGGTACATAAAAACATGCCTTACTATGCACCTAGTTTGAAATTCCTAGGGTATATGATTTGGATAATTGAAATTTTCTTTAAAAATATTGATAAAGAATTTAAATGTAAATATAAACAATGTTTATGATTAAGAGATTAGTTGTGAAAAAAAAATTAGATTATTGTATGTGTTTTCTAGTGAGAAATTATAAACTATGACTTAATTTCATGTATTCCATTATTTAGTGATGGCACCTAATGAATGAAGGGTAAAAAATACACACGTACAATGTAGGTATTGAACCACTGAGCATGTCAACAAATTTAATTTTGGAGTAGATTAGATCATGACCATATTGGGAAAACTTAGTTAGGCTATGATAAATAACCATGCTACACTTGTGATAGATAATTTTATGTGGCAGAATCCCCTATCTTTTAGTTGGACTACTAATCTTGTGGTACCTGAGCAGTATATCAAGTACCTTGAAAATATATTTCAAGCATTAAGATATAATGAAAATTAAAAGGTAGTACTGGAAGTATATTTCCTCAAGGGTGATGTTGATTAATGGTGGTATTTGACCTAGAATACCACGGTGGAAAAATATATAGAAGATATGGAATGGAGGAATTTTAAGGAAACATTCTTCAAAAAATACTTCCCTTATGAACAATGAACTGAAATAAAGAGTAAATTCCTTATTCCAAATAAAATGGAAGAAGAGATAGTTGTGGAATATGACGCTACCTTCACAAGATTATCCAGGTATGTTATAGATTACATATGTGATTTGGAAGACAAGAATCATCATTTCTTTGAAGGTCTTAATCCATGTCTTCGAATGACAGTAGGTTCAAAAAAAATCATCATATGATGAAATTGTATTAATTTCCATCAAAATAGAGAATGAATTTACTAGATCAAATTTTTTCAAGGGAAATAAAAATAAGAAGAGGCATTATAATATCCATGGAAAAGATGAAGCACTAATGATGAAGAAGGGAATGAAAAGGTTTTCATTATGAAAGAACTGTTGAAAGAATCATCTGGAAAAATGATTGAATGGCATGTGAGTTTTCTATAAGTGTGGAGAAAATGGTCATCGATCTAGTAAATGTAAGGGGAAGACACATGTCAATGATTTTCAATACTACAATTGTAGATATATTGTACACTATGAAAATGAGTGTCCTAAGTGCTAAGGAAACTTGCCTCAGAAAAGGCCACAAGAGAAAGGGAAATCTTATGAGATTACAAACACATAGTTTAATGTTCCTAATGATGTGGTGGTAGTTACTTTAATTGTTTTATCAAACTTAGAAAATTCTTTATTTGATTTAGGATCATCACATTCATTTTTATCATCCATGTTTTCCATGAAAATTAGACAAGTCTAGTTTGATTCAATAAAGGAGTTTTTAGTCAACACTCTTAGGGGATGTATCATTGCATGAAAGATGTGTTGAACAATCCCCCTCATGAAACAAAAATATGATTTAGTTTCAAACCTCATCATTATAATAATGATTTACATTGATAAATTTCTCATTATGAATTGGCTGTCAAATTATGATGTGATGATATATTGCAAGAAGAAGGAAGTTATAATTTTTAAGAATGGTATAGAATCCCTTGTCTTTTGAGTACAAACCTCACCATATGATTCTTATCTAGATCCCCCAGTATATCTAATTAATGAAATTAATGAGAGGAATATAACACAATATCTATGGGTGAGGAAAGAAATCTTCAAATTAAAGATGTACCTATTATGCAAGACTACATAGATGTATATACATAGGACTTACCCAAACATCCTCCAGTGAGAGAAGTTGAGTTATTTATTGATTTAATACTTTATGAAAGACCTATATCAAATACTCCTAATAGAATGGGCACTCTATAATTAGTGGATCTAAAGAAACAACTAGAGTAATTGAGTGAAAAAAGATTTATTCGACCAAGTGTATCTCTATGGGGAGCCCCTGACCTCTTTGCCAAGAATAAAGATAGATCCATGAGGATATGCATTTATTATAGGGAAATCAATGCTATTAAAATAACTAAAAAGTATAATATTCCATTAATTGATGATTTATTTGATCAAATTCATAGAGCCTAATATTTTTCAAAGATTGAACTTTGATTTGGATATCAACAGTTTTGTGTGAGGAAGTAAGATATTCAAAATACAGCATTTAGAACTAGGTATGTGTATTATTAGTTTACAATAATTCCTTTTGGACTAAATAATGTACCCTCTGTTTTCATGGATCTTAATGAACAGAGTTTTCAAGGAATATCTTGGTGAATGTTTTGTGGTATTTATTGATGATATCCTAGTATAATTAATAAGCAATGAAGATGATGATAATAACTTAAATATTATTCTGAAAACTCTTAGAAGAAATGAATTATATAGGAAGTTTAACAAGTGTGAATTTTGGTTTCAATATGTTTATTTTTTATCCATATTTTCTCTGAAAATGGAATCTTAGTTGATCCTTAGAAAACAAATGCAATCAAAGAATAGATCACTCCAACAAACATAACCAAGGTTCATTGTTTTATTGGATTAGCAGGTTACTATCGATATTTCTTTCAAAATTTTCCCCAATTTACTAACCATCTAACCAATCTCACACATAAAGGGTTTATGTTTGTATGGATGAAAGAATGTCCAAAATGATTTGAAGAATTGAAAATAAGATTGGTCAAGGCTCAAATTTTGACTGCTCTATCTAGAAATTATGGATTTGTGATATATAATTATTTAATAAATAATGGATGGGGTTGCATCCTTATATAAAATAATAAAGTTATTGATTATTCCTCAAGGCAGTTGAGGACTCATGAACAAAATTACCCAACTCATGAACTGGTGTTTGCAGCCATAATCTTTTCTCTGAAAATATGGATACATTATCCCTACAGTGAATGATGTGAGATATATATGGATCACAAGAGTTTGAAATACATTTTTACACAAAAAAAAATCTACATGAGGAAAAGGATATGGATCATGTTACTCAAGGATTATGATTTTTCTATACACTACCACCTAGGAAGGGAAAATAAGGTGGTGGATGTATTAAGCAGGAAAGATCATGGACTTCTAACTCAAATGAGAATTGAGAGATATCATATATTCATGGATATAATAAATTTTTATATGGGAATTGTTAAGGAAGGGGAACATCTTCCCTCTTTCAAATGATTAATAACCCATCTTTACAAAAGACGATAAAAATCTCTCAGTCTAATGATGAAAATCTATAAAAGAAAATTAAATCTGTTAAGGATGAAATATTGGGAGACTTCGTGTATGAGGATGGATTTATACAATTTGGGAAAAGGTTATGTGTTCCATCGGTACCTGAGATAAAAATGAAACTATTAGACAATTATCATAGCTCAAATTTCCTTATACACTCTGGTAGTACTAAGATGTATAGAGATATAAAGGGACATTTTTTGTGGGATAACATTAAGAGATAAATTGTTGACTATGTTTCAAGGTGTCTAGTTTTCCAACAAGTGAAGGCCAATAGACAACATCCTAAAGGGGCCATGAAACGTCCACATATTCCTATGTGGGAGTGGGATGAAATTATGAGGAATTTTTTCATTGAAATATTGTATAAAACTTTAAGGAATAATTCAATATGTATAATTGTTGATTGTCTCAGGAAATAAGCACATTTACTTTCTATAAGAGAGGATTTACCACTTGAGTGTTTTTCAATACATTATATTAATAAATTTTTAAGACATCATAGTGAATCACTATCGATTGTGTCTGATAGAGATCCCCGATATACATAAAAATTCTAGAAAATTATCTATATGGATTTGGATATTGAGCTTCATATGGGTACTGCTTATCACCCCCAAACTGACAGATAGTCTAAAAGAAATATTCAAAAATAGGAAGATATGTTGAGATCATTCTCTCTTGACTTTCAAGGTATGTGGGATAAATACTTTCCTTTTTTGAAATTTTGATACAATAATAGTTTCTATTCTAGAATTAAAATGTTACCATATAAACAATTATATGGTAAGAGGTGTTGAACTCCAACATTTTGGGGTGAAGTTGGAGAGTGGAAACTTATAGGCCCAGAACAAATCGAAGAGACAACTACAAAAGTAAAGAAAATTCTTCCCCCTTTTAAAGCAGGCCAAAGTAGTAAAAAGAATTATGCTGACAACTGAAGAAAGGATTTCGAATTTCAAGTAGGATATCATGTCTTTCTAAATATACCTCCATGGAAGTGTGTCTTAATATTTCATAAGAAAGGGAAACTGAGCCCCAGGTACATCAGATCATTTGAAATTCTGGAATGGATCAGAGTTATATCTTACCGTTTAGCAATTAAAAAAAGTCTCTATAAAGTTCATAATGTTTTCCACGTGTCATTTTTAAAGAAATACATTCCAGACCCAAGTCAGGTACTCACCTATGAATAAATAGATCTAGAACCTGATTTGTCTTATTGTGAAGAGCCTATCGATATTCTTGAAACTAGATAGGAAGTACTGAGAAATCGAATTACTCATATGGTAAAGGTTCTATGGAGAAAATATAAAATTGAGTAAGAAACATGGGAACCTAAGGATGTTATGAATAAGAACCACCCACAAATTTTTAATGTAATTTAATTTCAAAGATGAAATTTTTTAATGTGGGAAGAATATAACACCCCAAAAAATTTATGGTTTGTTTATATTAAATACTTTCAATTCATTAGATAGACTATATTTCATGATGCACTAATTCTATATGACACAACACTTGTTTAGTATAGGATAAATTCATAACCAAGCCATTAAACTTGAATTTTCCAGTTTTGTGTTTTGAATTTCGAAAAACAAACATACATGGTTTTGATCAAGGTGATATTTGGAGTCTGATAGAATCAAGTAAATTTTCAGTGAATAGTAACTTAACCCTATGAATAGTAAAATAACCTTATGAATAGTAAATTACCCTTATGAATAGTAATATTAACCTTATGAATGGTAACCTTACCCATAAAAGTGTTCATAAAATTTAGGCACCTAAAAAATAGAGATGAATATTTTAAGAGTTGGTATTTTTCGATTAAATGGGGATTTTAATTAAAAATTAAATTTCTCATATTTAGAAAATTATTTTTAAAAAATGAATTTCATTTTTGGATTTTACACATCAAAAATATTTTAGGGTGAATTTTTGAAATTTTTCTGAAATACTTGAATTTTTGGTGGATAGTAAAATACATTAATTAATGTGTACATAATTTTTGATTTATATCCACTATTCCAAGAATCATGAGTGATGTAAGAACCCAAATCAATAATTCACATGAACTTAATACTATTATAGGTCATGGAATCCTCACTATTTACTATCTTAGGGTAAAATAATAAACTAATGATTAAAATATTAAGAAAACCCTCCTCCCCTTCACTATATAAACCACCCCTCACACCCTCTTCCTCCCACACCACTCAAGATTTGATCCTTGCCTAAGTTCTACCAACTAAACTTCCCAAGACCTACCCCCACATCCAAGACCTACTGGTCTCACAAAAAGTCAAAAAAATTCCTTAAGAAGATTCTCAATGAGGAGTACTCAGGAGGTGAACCTCTCTTCCTTTTTTGTTTCAACTTTTTTTATAAGATCCATTATTTTGTTTCTCTCTCCTCACCTATCCACATCCAAATTATACAATAATTATATTTCCTTAAATTAAATTAAATTTTATTATTATAATTGAATATTTCATCATCATCTCTCTTTTCCCCCTCCTCTTATACTAAAAATCAAAATACTATCCAAGATGTGTTAATTTATTACATTCAAGGATGACATGTTTTCAATTTCTATTACTATCTTCAATACTAGTCATGAAAACTTTTTAATGGTTGAATAAGATCATTATATATGTATTTTACCTTATTCAATGTTCTTTAATCCTTACACACTCATAATATAAAATAATAATACAAAACAAGTTCATTATGAACAAAACGACCAAGTTTATCCAAGCGTTTATAATTAATTATTAACTAATGAGACATCCTCATCGTATATAAACCAAAAATAATTAAAAACCATTTATATATCTATAATTTCACTAATATTATATATTAAAAATTCTTTATGTTTAACTACATTTCAAATGAACTTTCATTCATGAATACAAGTAAACCGATCAGGAAAACCAAGGAAGAGAATGCTTCAAGAACAATAAAATCGAACCTATTAAATCCATATAAAAGGCCATGAATGAAACTAATAAGGTTATAATAAATAAACTACATCTATATAATATCCTATAATTTTTAATTAGTGAGTTAAAATTTTATTATTCATGTTATTAAGATCAATCAAGAAAACTTTTGGTCATATGGTAAGGGGTTTCTCATCTAACTTTTATTTCCATGATATTTCCAATGTTTTCAACTTATTTATCATATGTCGTGTATTTTTACTTCCATTTGATATATAATATCAGTATTATATTTATATTAATTGTATTTAGTGAATCAATTTTTTATTATTAACTCAATTGATTGCAATATTGCAAGGGACTTTGTTTCGGTTTCCATTTCATTGTGATTTACTAGGTATTCTGCACCTAATCATTCTTATGTGGTGTAACTACTGCCCCTTTGAGATTTGTTTTCATTTGAACATGTAAATATATTATATATACATATTTTTATTTCATGTATATTCCTATTTTCTTAATACATATAACATTTTACATACATTATTTATTTGGGATGTTGTTTTAACAATGGAAATATTGATAAATCCATATCTTCTACTCTATAGGGATATTGAGAATGAATATTGTACATGTATTAAATATATATATAAATAATGACTTGTAATTTCAGTGATGGGTGGAGCCCTTTATATCCTATTGATGCATCGACATGTCTCATTAGACAAATCAGTTGGCAACAAGTCCTTCGAGTCCGTTCCCAAAACAGAATTAGATGGGTTTCTACCAACAAAATTAAATTGTTTTGATGGTATAGTGGTATCATGTTCTAGATAAATGACGCCTAATTAATAATAATTCCCATTATTATTTTTTAGTTATTAATATCCATGAGGTTTACACTATGACAAAATCTATGGATGCAGTTTCATTCTTAGTTTTATTAATGGCATGTTTTTTTCATTTATTCACCGTGACATATTGTCTATGCCAATTAGATTATGATTCAATTTTTATTGATTCATGATTCTGTTATTTTTGACCCTTACTGAGCATTCGATCTCACCCTTTTCATTTGTTAACCTTAAACAAGTTGTGAATAGGAAACCATTTATTGAGATATCATGGATGTATTATAATAGTTGTTGTTATGTATTGTATTTTTTAACTTTCCCAATATAATTAGACTTACATATTTGAATCTAGTTTCTTAAATACAACTAAACTGATAATTACTTCAGGATTTAATTCCTTTTAATCATGCCAATGTAATAAGTAATGCACTGGCTCAGGGATTTTGGGGCCAGGGAGTTACAATCTAAGTATATGGTAGATAATGTTTTTATTATATAAGCATAAATGAAAATTTTGTGTAGGATGTGTACGAATAAATAAGACAAAAACACATAGTTAGTAATTTTACCTCTTCTCAGACCACCCCTATAGGATTATACCTAATTATACCTAGGATGGATTTCTAACCAAAATACGATTATAAGATTAGGATATGGAAGTATAAAAGTGGTTTGGGTGGGGATTTTCTGAATAAAAACGGTATGAATTTATGAATAAGGGAGGAGAGAGGTGGAATTTTATAAGTAATTTGAGTGGGACACCTGTGATTTTTTTGAAATAGTAAGGTGTACCCTTGTTTTTTCACATGAAAAAGGGTCTACAATGGATTATTATCAAGATATATACTTGATATGGTCTAAATAAGGCCATAAAATATATTTTATACATGTTTTAGATAAATTTAACTCTTATGTTTTTAGTTTAACCCTGGATAAATCCATTTTTACCTTAATTGTGGAAATTAGTTTTTACACTTTTCACTATTCATTATGGTAAAAAATTACGTTGAAATTATTAGATAATATAAATTATTCTAATTAAAAATATGGAATCCATTTTAGAAAATTCTATTTTCATAAATTTAAAAAAAAAATTAAAACAAAACCCAGAGAGGTGATAAAATTAAGGTTTTCAAGAAGTGTGTTTTCAAGATAAAGATAATCTAATATCAACTTAATTATTATTAATAATTATTATATGAATATATATTAATATATATTAATATATAATATATTTATTTTACTTAAAACATTTCTTATTAGATAATATAATAATTAATTAAAAAGGATAGACATTGTTCACATTAAAATAGTTTTTAGAAAAAAACCCATTATTAAACAAAAAACAAACTTATAAAAAAATACAGAATAAATTTGATTAAAAAGTATTCAAGGGGATTAAATGTAACTAAATAATACATTTTTCACTTTAAATATATTTAAAATATATTGGGACTATTAAATTACATAATTTTTTGAAAAGAGAATACTTTTTTATACAAATTACTATTTTACATTATTCACTGGAAAATTAGTATTTCCCAAAAAATCCCAAAATTTCATCCAAAGTAAATTTTTATTTTATGATTTAAAAAATTTAATTCATTTTTAATTAAAAATATAAAATTTATAAATTAAGATTTTAAATAAAACATTATAATAAAAGTGTTTAATTAATACTATTTATATTTTGATTTAACAATTAATTAATATTTTTATACTGAATATAAAAATATTAATAAAAATGAGCGTGATTTATTCTATCATTTACTAGGTTTTTACATGTATTTTGAATTACATATATTAATTTCAGGTGAAATGACCATACCATTCAATTTAAATCTAGGTGATAAGGATTTATGTACCATGAATGGAGGGACACCAATTGATGGTGTGGGGATTATGCTTTAGGATACTGAAAAGATATGGTAATGTAATCATCATCACATGAGTAATTACATGATCATCACATTGGATATATAGGTCACATCATATAGGGAATACAATGATTTTTTCATAAGTGGAGCTATAGTTTGATGTCTTCCATTGAGGAGAAAATAAGCAGTTTAACATCTTGAATTGTGGATGTAGGTTTCATTTTAATATCATTACTTGAGGATATCCATATTTTTAAAGTATAAATAATTAAATACGGAGTGGGGATTACATGATAAAATTTCCAAGGGAGAGAATGACTTATTTTGTGTACTAGGGCAGTTTACCTTGATGGATCCTTGACTGGGGATTACACCTAATTGGAGTCCCAGGTGCTTCTCGAAAATTTGGAGAGCATGAGCAGGGCCTTTCCATAAGTTTTGTTTCTCATCTAAAAAATCAGTTGTGTATATTTATTTTACATGAAGATAATTTGAATGACTAGACAAGGGTCCAATGATCACTCAAATAAAAAAACATAATTAGTGAAAAGATTCATCAAATGGAGGTGTTTAGTATGAGTTTCATGAAATGTTAGAGTGGCATTAAACATGGAGTTTTGAGAGAAATGGGTATCTAGTATAAGTGTTCCTATTAGATATCAATGTCATGGGGTTCATAGAATATTGACATGAGAAACATAATGTTTCATGAAGCATATGCCTCTAACATGGAAGATGTTCTTCGTGTATTTGAGTTATATGAAATTCATCACAAACAAAAGACAATACATTGAAGTACTCATGTGGGGTAGTTCAAAAAAGATCCAAATATGTGGCTAGGAATTTGATTCCCTAGTTATATGAGTTTCTAAATTATAGGTTCTATAAGATGAAATATTTTTTATAGAATTCCAAATATTGGGTCCCTATAATGAGTTTGTTTCAGATTCTTTCCACAAACAGCGCATGCATCATCATAGAGAAGCACTACTTGTGGACCCATGTTCCTTCTTTTAAAAGGAGAGTGGAATCCATAACTTCTTCTTCTATGTTTTCTCCTTGATCAAATTGGTATGGTGGGATTTCAATTTATCCTTTCGTGGATTCCACCCCATAATTCGTCACCTAGTCCGGGTCTCTCTTATAGATTTGAGTAGTGGTTCGTGAATCTAATTCTTGTTTCCATATATCTATGGATGCCTGTCAATTACACTACTTCTTTCAAGACATTCTAATGGGTCTTGATATGACAATAAACATAGTTTAGAGTAGATGATAGCATCAGGTATGTCGAGTCATCTCTGTATGTGTGGACATTGTTCAACTGTATTCTTATTCATAGAATGGAATTAGAAGGGTGCAGAACTCGAGACTTCCCATGTTGATCGTGGGGTTTATTATAGCAGAGGCATGTCTTCGAGGGGTTTCTCAGCTTCGTATGTTTAACCCAGGGTATTCTATGAGTTTAACATATATCAGAGATGAGTCAAAATGATCTGAACAATTATGAAATTGCATTAGACAGGCACATCCCTAGGAGGGATCATGTTGAAGGCTTACTGGATGAGTGGATCAGAACACCCAGTGAGGGTAGACCCTAGGAGTGGTGTGTCCCATAATTGGAATATTTCACACTGTGAAGGCTGGTCTAGACACCACTAAGTGCAGAACATATATTTTACACCACTATGAGCCCCCCCAAATTTTACCATTGGCTGGGATTGAGCCTCATAGAGGCAATATATGTACCTTGTTTAGAAGATATGGATCAAAACCCATTTATTTCGAATGTTTGATTCAGGGATTAATCATGGTTAGATTCCCTTGTGCCGCAAAAAATAGCGATGATGTAGGTAACCTTACCATAATAGGGTTAAGGTGGTGGAATGGATAGTCGAATCTTATGCATGGGTATATGCCTATATTAGTGGCATGATCCCATTGGGATGCGACATCCTGAGTAGGAATCAGGATGGATAACGGATGATTTGATGAAGTGGATGAGATGAATGGGATGGAACTGATGTGGATATGATAGTGGTGTTGTTATTGATCCTTAGAGAGGAATCCAATGTATCCCCGTGGTAGGGAATCAATGTCCACATAGTTTGGTGGGACTATTGGACACCTAAGGAGTTGGCCCATGAAAATGAAGTGCTTGGACGGGGACCCTAAAGAAGGAGAACTGTCGGGTTGGGGCATGATCTTCCTAAAACCCAAAGTCTCAAGGGGAGATCAAGATAAAAAATGGATGACGGGATTGAACCTCATGGAGGATTCCTACATATCTCGTGTAGAATATGGGGATCAAAGTCCTTGTAGTTCAATATGAGGCATGGAATCGAGGTATACACAAAGGAAAAAAACCTGGAGACATGATGAGGCCTATGCATTGTTAACATCCCATAATAAAAGGAACACTCTTCATTGGAGGGTTATGATATTCAGGGGTTATTCATGGATACCTTCCAGGGACATGTGGTTGGGGTGTACACAAAGGACAACAACCCTTCGACATGCTAGGTCTTACACATCGTTAACATACCATAAAGATGTAGGACCCCGAGACAACCTGAGAGGGGAGTGGTGAATTAGGATGTCAAATATTTCTTTTAATGTGATGGATCTTATTCCCATATTGGAAGGAACTCATTGAACCTATATGATCGATATGATTATCAATCAAACATTCACATACAAATATATGACACACAATAATTTTTCTTGGTTCACCACTATGGAATATTTCCAAGGAGAATACACCAAAAATGTGTTATTCATACCAAAATACACTAATATTCAATAGTTTCTTAGTAAACTAGTTTAAACATAGTCACTATGTGTTAGGCACACTACCTTTACAAGAATTCAGGGATAACACACTGCGTCCCTCTAAGAACTTCTGTCGACTCCCCCTAGATCATTTCCTTCGGTAAAGTCTCCCTCAGCTTATCGACTCGAAGGTCTCTTCAACAGATTTTCATTGAAGTATTTTTCTCTGACTATCATGAGACTCTACATGCCTCGATGTACAGAATTGATGCACATGGAAGAAATATTCACTTAAAAAATGATCAAAACTAACTTTCATGAAGCTCTTTCACAAATCATCCTTCATGAATCTCCCTTGACTTTTCCAAACAAACTACTTTCATAAAGAACCCCTTCCTTCATGGAAAAAGAATCTTCATGAAGCTCACAAAGTCAACATGGTAAACCCTATCTTTGTGAAGCACATTTTTCTCAAAATAATTGGCATCAATCAATACATTATAATTATTTTTGAGATACTCAAGATCGCATAGAATATCAGTTTCATAGAGCTCCCATGGATTAGGGAAATTATATCTATTCTGTATTTTCCCTGAAAAAATTCGTTAGAACTGAAGTGGGTGTCCTCTTATTTATAGGCCTGGTTGTTCGCAAAGCTCTACCACCTCCAGCATGTTTTCTGGATCTATCAAAAACATCTTAGTGGTCCACCTCCTTTCCTAAATCACTATTGATATTTTACATTGTTAGGATGATATCTATCAAACCCTTTGTGCCATCGCGATGTTACAAATATCATAATCATAGAGATAACCATCACTAATCACGATACTCAAATTCTCTTTCTTTCATGATGCTCATCGTAATCATGTAGCACACTGTCAGAATTATTTAATCCTTCACGAAACACCACCCATGTATCCCATCTTCGCAAAACTCATTCATTTTACATAATTTCATATTTCCTTCATGATAAAGCATTTTCCAGAATGATTTCAATTTTTCAAAAATTTGACATGAAGAATTTGGAAAACACTAGGCAACGACACCACCTTCAAATCTATTGTGAGCTTGTACTGTAGGATCCCTTTCCTTACAATCTACTTGGTCATTAATGTGAGGATTGAAAAAAACAAACCATAATCCATTTCCAGCAAAGAACTCCCTTGGTTCCAAAAATGGATGCACCGTGACACCCCAGGGAGGCGTATCCAAGAGATGTGTCCCAAAAAGGGAATATGCCACATCAGGATGGTACATCCCTATAAGGGAGAACCATAGTTTTCTATTGATCAGGGTTTAATCTTAGGGAAGCATCCTACATACCCTGTATATGAGATAGGGATCATAACCCCTTATTTTGAAAGGTTAAAGAGGATTGTAGTTTAACATCATGTGGGGTGAAAGTGAATAGACATGAAGTGGTTAGGATAGATGTATGATGGGCTTAAACCTCGGGGAGTTTTCATACCTACCATGTGGAAGACCAGGATCAAAGTACACATAGTTATGATGAAGAAAGGGGCTTGGGGATTACACATGGTTATCAAAATATAGTCATGATGGGGATTACACATGGTCAGTGTCTCATATAATAGAGGGGGAAGAGTTTCAAGATCCTATCGGGATGAGGCATCCTGGGGAGAATTAGGGTTGATGATAAATGATATTGGATAGATTATCTTACCATAGAGAGGTGGATTTGGGGGGATGTGTCCCATAAATAGAATATGTCGCATCATGAGGGTACATCCCTAGGATGGGGAACCATAGTTTACCAAAAGTTGGGTCACAATGCCCTATGTGAGCGGACCCTAGGTGGTGTTTCCCATAAAAAGAATATGTCACACCATTATGGATGATCAGAACAATGACGGAGGTAGATCAGGGAGATTGTACACCTAGAAGGGGGCCCCAACGTTAACCATTTGATGGGATTGAACCCCAAGGAGGTCTCCTACGCACCCTGTGTAGAATACAAGGATCAAATGAGATTCCCATTCTATGTCATGCAGGAATCCCATTCTAGGTCATGCGGGAATCCCATGTTCATTGCAAGGGTTAAAGATCAATTTTAACATTATGTGAATAGATTTGGTGTACGGGGATAAGGCAATGAGATTCCCATTCTATCGTCCTCATGGAATGCCATGAGGGAATCTTGACATGATGGTTGGTCGAGGGAAAATGGTTTGGGGATGGCAACGTAAAAGGAGACCCATAGTGGATGTTTTATATTCGTCTCATGATGAGGTATCTTATGTTTGGTGCACAAGGAATCCTATTCTTAAATTATAGGGTATGATACTATTTAAAATAATGTAGTGATGACTGTTGGAATATTATGGTAGACGCAGAAGGCATCTCTTATCCATAACATGATCCATAATACGTTTTTCATATAGGGTTTACTATAGTTTAAAGTCATCTGGTGATGACTATTAGAAAAAAAGGACTAAAAATGGTGGTTGTAGGATTTACGCAAGAGTGGACCGATCTGGTTTGACTTGTAATAGGAGGCAGGTGATGAGTATTGAGATGCTTATTTTGGAATGGTTCAACTCAAGGTACTCAAGGAATTATATTTGAGAATCTCAACTTATGGCATGAGAAAAGGACCAAGAATAATATGTCCACTCAGGGTGTTTCAAGGATAATGGAGGAGCATCTTGAATTATAGTTTTCCTATCATGGATGCCAGGTGTGAATAAGGTCCCAAGGTTAACTATCGATGACCTGACCCAAAAATGTTTGTGTTGCGACTCTCTAATTTTTAAGGGCTCGGTGATAGTAGCGAAGGGACCATCTCGGAAGGCCGGAATAGCAACCAGCAACAGATGGAAGGCAGGGGTGTGGGGAATGCGCCCATGTGGTATGGACTAGCGAGAAAATGCATGGACAATGTTGCATGTAAGGTGAGATACATTAAGGATAGTTTGTGTGCAAGATTGTGTAGATTGGACCTTTTATGCATAAGATTGGGTAGGTTGGCACTGGGGCGTGAAAGATTGGGCTTACATGCAAGACCGATGTTGCATGCTATGGGATATATTGCACGCACTTGAATAAGTCAGAAAAGAGGTCAGGTGAGGATCAAACCACTATGGGATCATGCGAAGGAAAACCCATATGGGACCTGTCAGGCAAGATCTATAAAATGAGGGTTCCATTATTACATGCTTGCACAGATGAGGTGGTCTTACTCACAGTAGAACAGAGGCCAGCCTCTAAAGGATTACCTTGAAGGTAAGGGGGTACCCTTCTATTTATAGGTGAAAATATAGGAGGGTACATTCAAGGTGGTCTATGTGGAAGAGGCTGTTTGAAGTCTTATTGGGCGTGTAAGTGTCTTGTGTGATGATTTCAATCTTGCGTGCACATATCAAAACTTGTCTTCACCTAACTTAGCCATTTTTTGGGTGTCTAGGGAAACAGATGGCCCTTTGAATTTTCATTTGGTGCATAAATGGTTTGTGTGATAGGTTCCACAAGAGATTTCATTGTTGCGCGCAAGATTCCATTCTTGTGCGTAAATCCATGCTTTCCCCCAAAAATCACCCCAGATGGCCATTTTTAATTGTTTGACTTCGAACGAACATAACTTATGAACTGTAACTCTATTCAAGTTCCATAACTAGTCAAATTGAATCCTCGAAAAGGAGCTACACTCCATGATCATGTTTAGCGTCATTAAGAGCATTACAAGAATGCATTTTTTGTGTGCCAATAGTGGTGATAAAGGGGTATTTTTATCTTTTTTATGTTAATGCAATATATTCATGTGAGATTATTGTATATAGAGAAGTCAATGTTTTTTGGTTCTTCAACATTCATCTAGAGAAACCTGAGTTTTGTAGTATTTTATATTCCATTCATAGAAGTTTGATTTGAATGAACTTTGACCCTTTTCCATTGGATTCACCTTGATCATCTCGTAATTTTTTATATTGGTTGATTTTCCTTCTAATTCCTTCCTTGATGATATTTCCAACATCAACAGACACACAACTACATATATTATAAAGGATAGAGGGAGGATTCACATATTATCATATTTAATTTAATATTATATTTTTATGTTAAAACGTGTGATAAATAATTAAAATAAATAAATAAATCCAACACATAAATTGGTTAGTCAAACTCTTGATCAATAAAAACATGTAATAAAAACACATTTAAAATTTCTAGAAATAAGTTCAATTCATTCTAATTAATAAAAATTAACATGAATTAATAAAATTCTAAAAAAATTAATGCACAATTTTAATATTTTATCATAAAAATACTTGATACATAAGAAAGAAAACCTATATTAATTTTAAAAAATTAAATTAATTATATTTTATTTTTAAAAATTTATTTAAGCACACTATGTGTACAACATATTATATAAGGCATGTATATTTAGTGTAATATTAAATTTCCATTTATAGAACTTTATTACTTACCTAGAATATACTGTCACATGACATATCATGTGATACATGTTGTGTATGATTCTTGTCAGGAATTGTGTGCTTACAAGGCCTATATGCCCACAAAACATGTTGTAATATACATGAAATTTAGTTGTATGGGTTATGTCATATAATATTCATGGCATTTGTAACGACATTACACTCCATAATATACATGGCATGTACTGTTGGTATTGTTTGTGAAGTACACACCATGTACGATGAAATTTACACACTGTGTAGCTTCAGGATTTATGTAGAACTTAAAACACCACTTTTTGACCCACACAAAACACTGAAAATCACTAAATATATACCAATCATGGATTGAAATGCATTATATAGTGTGTACATGCTATTTATACATCATGTAATTTGTATCATGCCACATTTCTCAATTAGATATCAATATGTTCTGTGTAATGACACCACACACTGACTAAACAACTCACTATTAGCTATAAAACGTTTTTGATCATGTGTGGTTATATGATGTGTACACAAGCTACACATAATAAATTCCTTATCAAGATACATTTCATGATGGAATTCAATATATGGTGTGCAGCGATATCGCATATTGACATACACGATGCAATGTGATTTACATGATTTGTTCCTTGTGTGAGTTAACTATAAGTACATGGTTTATAATTTACCATAACATATTTTCTAACTATTTCATGACTCCAGTGACCATGGAACCTTCATAGAGGATCATCGATCATTCCCACTATGTTTCTCTTCCATTATTGGCTATAAGAACATGGATGAATGTGTAATATCAACCATATAATTTTTAATCAAAATAAGAGCATGAATGATAATAAACCAATACATGAAATTGATTAAATCAATATAAATAAATAACTAAAAATTATAATTTGGACACTATGATACCACTTGAATGATTTCAGGATATATTTAATATGTCAAACATTCCTAATTTAATTTTTTCCATTGATATCAACGGATAATATCTGATTAAATTGAAAAACACACCCCAAAATCCTCTATATATAATATAAAATAGATAATTTATAATTAATTCAAAATAAAATTTTCCTCAAATAAAATAATATTTTTGATTAAGGTTTTTGTCCTTCTTATTATGTTGTCATTATGATGGACAATCAAAGTGATTATTCTTCAAGGTTTATCTATAAATGGTCCATGAATCTTCAACAAGTGTTCATGGTGTTCTGAGTGCTAGCGTAGAGGAACTAAGTGCTTCATTTCATTATCATTGATTCTAATAAGAATCTCTCTTGTTTTATCTCAATTCGTGAAATGGATAAAAGGATGATGAATCTGTCTGTGGATTATAATAATTCAAAAGATAATGTCTCTATTGTTCAGAATAACAAATGCTAAAAAAATGACATAACATAGATTGTATACTTAGGGTAAAACATTTTATAATTAAAAAAATCCTTATTAATATTTATGGGTAAAACAACCAGGTGATTATTATTATTATTATTATTTATTAGAAATGTGGTTATTAAAATAGTATTTATAAATAAATAAATTATTAATTATTAAAATGATAATAAGTTAATATATCATTTCCATTAACCAATTAACGTGTTTCATTTATCCTCACATAAATTTTAATAAACCTAAAAAAATAATATATTTATTTAAATAAATATTTTAATGACCATGACCCTAATATCTTAAAGCTGGTGTCTTACTTTAATAAATTGGTGTAGATACAAGATTAAAATCCTATAGGGACAAAAAGATTAGTAGTTTTTAAAAACTAGATTATAAAAATGATACCAATATGAAATTGGGAATATAAAATAAAATCTACTATATAATAAAAGATAATAAACTGCACCTTGAAAAATCATTAAATGATATATTCTTCATAACATTGGGAAAGGAAAAAATATAAGGGTGCGATCAAATTCTTAGTAAAGATTATGTATATCAAAAAATATCATGAATAAATAAGCATAATTAATGATTAAGGTTTGATAACTAAGCACATATTCCATTTAAATAACAAGATAAGGAATAATCAATATGGTTAGAGAAATAACTGAAAACACATTCCATATAATCAGTAATTTGAGAATGAAATGCATCCATAAATTTTTTCATAATAAAACTCTCATGGATAATAATAAATTAATCTGAATTAAGTTAATTCCCAATTATTTGATGTCATGTCCAAGGCACCTGAAAACCTATATCATCAAGACCTTTTACAAGATGGTTTAAACAAGCAGGTATAAATCTATTTAATTTGGCCAACGAATTCTTCTCATGAGACCTTTTGATGCATTAAGGGGATATAAAAAGTCAGATCCCCACCTGTCACTATCATCACAAATAATTCATCCCATATTTAATAATAAATTTTATTTAAGAACAGTATGCCTTATTAAATATTCGTATTGAGTAAATTTTAAATATTTATAAATATTTCCCCAGTTACTCAAATAACATTCAAACTAAACACCATATTTAATATGGTATGTGCTTTAGTAAATAATAATATCTATCACCCAAGAATATTGATATTTAAGATAAATGAAATTTTTATTGTAAAATGATTGCAATAAAGTGATTGTTTCAAGAGAAAGTTAACAACCACAAATGTAAGTGAGATTTCAAGATAAATTTCATCACTTGGTAATTCTGAAATCAAACTCCATTTGATGAAATTATTCAAATGGAAACATAAAATACCATGAATAATGAAATACTCATGATATTTCATGTCAAAGGGGGTGTATATACAACACAAAAAGTGAATTAGTTCATAATAACAAATAAGTATCAATGGAATGTAAATTAAGATAAATTTGTTTACCTTACACTCCCTTTTAGTAAAACTCCCTTTAACATACTATAGAATGGTTTTAAGAATTTTATTAACTTACACTAGAACTATATTTATATTTATAATATCATATGTGATACTTCTATAAAATGTTATCATCCCTTTGTTAATAGTATTTCATTATTTTTATTTTTTATGGTGTTAATTTCATTTTTTGGAGTATATTTTGACTTGTTCATTTTTTGTTTCTCTTAATTATATCATGATTTAATCACCTCTATAATGTAAAACATGATTTAAATATCATACATATTTATTATAAATGTATTTAGAATAATATATAAAATTTGGTTATATGAAGTAAAATACACCATTCATTGGGATGGTAGGTTATACATACACATGAAAGTTGTTTCCAATTCCTTTTTATAATAAAAGAAAGAAAAGTAAAATATATATATAAATATATATTATAATTATAGTATAATTTTTATGATATTTTTTCTATGGAGACATGTACTTGTTTAAAATTGTAGTGTACGCCCCTTAGTTTTGTAAATTAATTGTTCTCTTGGTGTGTGTGGGGCCTCAGGGGTGTTATGGGGGTTTGGGAAATTAAAATAATAAAATTCAAGCCAATCTATGCAAGGAGCATGGTTTTTCATTGTTAAGAAAACCAAGAGGGTTTCCGAAGAATGTTGTGCAACCCTGGATTGTAGCACTACACATTGTTGGCACACAGTTAGTCAAATCATGTGCAGCTCCACATGTAACTATGAAACCTCACATTCCTTATATATTGGCTTGCAAATGGTTAGAAAAACCATGTGGGTAAACCATGTGGCCTTGTAAAAGTTAAAAAAATTACAGTTTTTTCATATGGGATTTTAAGATCACATCCTATTTCTCCTCCATTTATTCCTTCTCCCGCCCCAGAAATTCCCCCTTTTGAGCCAAGATTCCTAGGGGTTTATCTCATTAATTTCAAAACTATTTGGATTTTCATTGGTTATGGATCGAATCTTGGGGAATTTCTATCACATCCCTTGCTTCTATTTTCCGTATTATTATTAGTAGTTTCTCCAATCTTCTTCGGAATCCCTAAAACTCTCTTTTTATAGTAGAATCTAGGTTGGGGATTCAAGGGGTGTTGGAATCCAAATATAAGTCTAAGATCAAGAGTTAGTTCATCATCATATTCGAGGTTTGTGGCCTATAAGTTATATCCCACAGTTTCTATAAGGATTTTTTCATATGTGCTTGTGTTCTTGGATCCACCTTGTTATAAAATTGAATCCTTTAGTGAGATTTAGAGAAAGGGGTATCTAAATGATAAATTGAACCCCTCATGGTCCCCTTGGGATGCATGGATGATGACTTGACCATTTAGGTCCACCCATGGGGTGTGTCGGCTTTCTCAAACAGAGAAAGTGGTAGGGTTAAGGGAAGGGTTGTCAAGTGATAATTTAAAGCACGTGAATAACATGTTTTAATGGTTTATTAAGTTAAAAATAGAATAATTATATTCATTCCTATGGTGATAGTGACATAAGGGATTGTTTGGAATGGCACAGAAATGAAAAAATGGGTTAAATGAGATTATGTCAAATGCTTAACAATTTTTTAGAAATGCCAAACAGGATTAGTGCATATCAAATGGTGAACTTTTTAATGGGCAATGGAATGTTAAAATGGGGAATATGTTAAATGGGATGAAATAAGGGAATTTACGAATATATGGAATGGGCTAATACATGGGAATTATGATAAATACATAATGGATTGAATGTAATAAAGTGGTTGCATTATGAAATATAATAATTTTACTTAAAAATCTAACTGGACAAATTCATGTGAAATTTTAAATGGGCTAAATTGGATAATTTATGGTAATTGGTGAATATTGTCTAATGTAAGGGAATTGTGAATATACTTAATGGGTTAAGTAACAATAAGGGGAATTAGGATAAACAGATATAAAATGTAAATGGAAAATGTGTTAATGGGTTATGGAACAATATATATTCACATGTTGATAGTTATGGAATGTAATTTATATTTGTATTGGTTGTCTTTGGTTGTGATATGTTATGTGTGTGGTGGATAGGAAAATAAGAATGTGCGCAAGGCTTATAAGAGTGGGGTATTGAAATAAGTCTCTATGCCCACGGGTCAAGTTAGATTAAGGCTCTAAACTCCAACCCAAATTGCATAGGTTAGGGAATGGGCGATGAGTATATTCCCCTAATGGTAGAATTCTATCCAGACTAAGACTTTTAGGTGAGGAATATGTGTTGATGTGATTTTTCATCCCTAGTGAGATAGTGAATTTATTTATTCCCTTATACAGAGTGATTTACTACCTTAGACCTGTGTTTATATGATGTATATGCCTAGCCCATGGAACACATGATAAAAATGGATTATGTAATGAAGAAGGTTTAAATGATGTAAATTGTACCAAAGTTAGAAATATTTAAGGTAATGATTGTTAACAATTAGAACTTGAGTTGTATTTTACTTACTTTTCATTTATTTAATATTTACATGCAGTATATATTCAGATTGGATATTTTGTAGACACCGTTGGTGGTGGCTTAATGAGTTTTACTCACACCCTACTCAGGTACCATTGGGTTCCCAAGAAGATTTCATTGTTTCAAGTTAGGAAAAGGGAGAGGGACTTATACTAGAGGTTGATGTGGGTTCAGATATGCATGGATGATGATTTAGACTTAGAGTTCGGATAGTTTTTGGGATTAAGCTGGTTGTTTTTATTTTATTTTTTGTTTATTTGTCACTGTTAGCATGCAATGACATATTTCACTTTGGTTATGGTTTGTATACTATTTTGGGAGATGCTTTTATTTTCATGTTTATGGGTTATTTTAGTTCATTTCCATTATTTATATTTTTATTTGATGTGTATTACTCCAGTAAAGAGGGTATAGTCTCCCCACATGGTATGTTAGACCCTCGCTGCTAGTCGGAAACCTCTATCGTATGGGGAGGCGTGCTTGAGGTCACGTGATGAATCATATCAGGGCTCAAGTTTAGTGTCTCCCGAGTTGGGTACATTACAATTTGGTATAATAGTAGTTCATTTATATGTTCTTGTCATTTGAGGTGGTTGACAGGAGGTTAGGATGTATCAGACCTCAGTAATTAGTTCATTCATGGGAGTATCTAACCCATATACAAGGGGAAAACAATTAAACCCAGGGGAATTGTAGTTCTTGATGTGTGTTTCTTTAAATGAATAATATTTTAGCATTGGGTGATTCATATGTTGTATGATATGACTAATTTATGATATATTTATAATGGCCAAAATTGCATGAATTTGTGCAATCATGCATCATTTTTGGCACCAAAGGATATAGGTGGCATACATCATGATAGACACACATGAGATGAGTGTTTTGGGCATAGAGAGTGGATTTTATTTTATTTCCTTGAAAATTTGAACAAAATGGTGTCTAATAATGGTAATGCAAGAGGGAAAAATGAGAAAAGTAAAAATTAATAGTTAAGGAATTGTGTGTAAAAAGAAACGCTATGACCAAGTTATAATTTTTTATTGTGAAAAATTGTAATGATTGAATGGTGTCTAATAGAGAATGATTTACGTAGTGAATGTAAAATGGTTAATGAATTTTTACTAATGAAAGGTTTAAACGAGTTAAAATGATTATTGTAACAATTTTTTAAATGGGGAGTTTAAAATGTGAATGTTTAAGTGAAAATGGTGAAGTTAATTATGAAGGATTTGTAATGGTGGAACTTTGGGAGAACCAGGTAGTGGGTATTCTGTATGTTTTTTATTGGACCTTTTCTATTGGTGGTTTGGGGAAGTGAGGGTTACCTAGCAGGAGACCTTGGGTTAGGATTTTAATACCTTTATGGCTATGATACAGTGTAGTAGATGTGCTTATTGAATCCTCAGTAGGGTTGTGGCCTTAGCGTCATGAGGTGTTTTCAGTAATGCGAGCGTAGAAACTCTTGTGGGTCATGAACATTCAGAGTTTATACCATATCTTAAAGATGGTAGATTGATATTAGTTATATTATCAGTAGGGACATTGTGAGTTATGTTATGGACCACAGAAATGGTGTTGGGATCATAATTTCGATGTATGTGAATCGTTTCCTTTGGTGTGGAACCTAGAGTAAATGGTCACTTAGTGCGTTAGGTGCCATGGGTATCAGAACAAGGGTGAGAGTGTCGTTCGTGAACATTGATTTGTTTGTGACTTGATGTCTATGGTTTGCAAATATTATCAATGTCTTTTACTTATGTGGATCCATTTTAGGGGTTCGGTATCATTTGACAATCACGTTGACCTATGGGAGAGGTTAGACAAGGTTCCTAGTGCCTTTGGGTGTGTATCATACAAGTGGATGTTTTAGACTTTGATTATGGGACATATAGATTGCTACCTAGTGTAGCTTTGTCCTAGAGGTCTATGTGGGAAGGTTTATGGTTTGGTGATTTTACTCGAGTTGTGGTTATACATTGATAGTTTGGGGTAAATAAAGGGTGACCTCATGTAAGGGTTGCCCAGTGACGCGGTTTCCTTTGAACATTAATTGTGGGGGATACATCAGAGGTGGAATCAATTCATAATCAGTACCATCAGGTTTTTAAAAGTTCTATACTTGTGCTCTGGTTCTTCTATAGAAAACCTAAGTGCTTTTGGTAGTTTGTAAGGTTTGTTCAGATAGTTATACCATATGGATATATAACCCATCTGTTTGGATGAAGATTAATAGAGGTATCGATGTAGTTTTCTAGAGGAAGAGACAAGGGTGAATGAAGCTCAGTTATATGATTTTTTTGAAGGTGACACCCAAAGTGAGGGTGGCCATGTGGCTTATATTCTTTTTATGAATGGTTTGGTTATTGAATGAGACGTAGAGGATTCCATGAGGCCGATGAGGATGACTATCGAAGATGCATGATTAAGTGAGTAAGTGGGCATTGGGCTATGCTTTGCTAAATGTTGGATTGTGATATAGTATTTTTTTGTTGTTAACTACCATGGATACAATGGAATAATTAGAGTAGTGTGATGGAAGTATTTCCTTAGGAAACATCAATTTATGAAAGCATGGTGGACAGCCATGGAGCGGGGGTGAGTCATAGATGGAAATCAAGCCTGAGTGGTGGTGGTTAAATATTGATTATATGCGTGTAGTAGGGAATCCTAAGACACTTGGAAGTTCATGGTTTCCTATAGTGGGATCTTACATCAACAATGGATGAGTTGGTGGTGGTTTTCTTTGATAATATCTTCAAAAACCTCAACTAGCGATGATCATGCCCAATATCTTGATATCACCCCATGTACGTTGAGAAGATTTGGATTTATGCCAAGACACTTGATGATGTTTTGGTTGGATGATGGACTTCATCGATTTTATGCTCATGGGGAGGTATATGTGGAGCTGGATTATGGGATGTACACCATTGACAGTTTTGGGTGAGGACCTCAGGATGTACCAGGTGTGAACAAACATCATGTGTGGTACTCATGGAACCCGAGAATGAGAACTAGGTAATGTTAATTTTCTTGTTCTGGATAAATCTAGATATCCATTTATAAGTTTTGGGGTACTTATTACGATCAAATTTAAGTCATGTGGTTGGAATCCCTCATGGAGAGCAATGGTAACGACGCTCTTAAGGTTGGGATTTATAAATTATTCTTAGATATAGAGTGGAGGATGATGAGTTGATGTAGTCACACTAGGATTCCAATGAAGAATCGTGGACTTGAATACTGGGTCTCTTAGAGAGGCTAGGTGGGCCTTGACTATGGTGGTTTTTTGATATGATCATTTTCTTTGGGATCACAATGGTTCTGAATGAAATCTATGATTCTGGCGTTTAGTCGTTATAGGGCATAGTGAGATGTCACAATGATTGGTGGTAAGAGAGTTTGGGTTCTATAACTCCAATGAAAAATGGAATTAGACTCGGGTATGTTTCTCTGGGTAATATCAGAATGTATTGTATATTTATTCAACCTTGTACATGTGATGCAGTGTCATGCCAATGGTGACATTAAGCGTTCCAGGATGAGTTAGTCGGGGATAAATCGACTCAAACTGGAGAAAGATAAAAATGTGGAGACTGGTAAATCACCATGGAAGATGTTTTTGGGATGAGAAGTATGTTTCAAATATTGGAGTGCATTTGAGTGTGAACGTATACTTCTTTATTAATTTTATGAATGGCAGGAGTGCATGTGTTGGGAATGTTGATTGGGGTTGTAATGCCTAAGGATGGTTTAGAGGGAAGTGATGTCATGATGACAGAATTTTATTGGAAGATAGGTAATGACCTCAGTGGATTCATTGGATAATAATTATATTATTCAAGTAATAAAGAACACTATGAAGGTGAAAAAGTGTTGTGTGCCATGAGTGGAAGATGTGTGTCTGGGGACAAGCTATTCATGGGTAGCCATACCTAAGATGGTAAACTTGAATGGGCGTGGTGAGAGTAACCCACCTCCGGTTTGAAGTTGTGGTGGAAATTTCCATTTAGAAAAGAATTAATGCTTTATTAAGGTCATGTTGATCTTATTCCTCGAATAGATAGAGTAGGAATGTCCTCCTAGGTGGTTTCAATGGCAAGGCTAGAGGCCAGTGCAGGTAGAATTACATATGGATTTTTGGGTGAGTGAGTTGGGATCACATCAGGTATGATGTGTAATTCGAGTTTATATTCTGGTGGTCTTTTGTTGATATAAGGGGTTCCAAATAATAGGAGATGGTGGAGAGAACCATAAAGGGAAAGTGGTTGGTTAGTGACATGATCCGTGTTTTGGGTTGGTGGGACTCGAGTGATCCCCATTCAGATGAGTTAGTATTGATTGAGAGCATTGGTACAAGTTTAATTGGTTGAGTTCCATGAGAGTTTTGGTTGCATTTTGATGTACATTTATGGAATGGGACCATCAGGACATGAGTGGGGTATTGATGTGTGTTAGGAAATGTGGTTGGAAGGAACACGTGGTTTCCTTCGAGGATATCATGTTTTAGTCACCATTAGAGTTTTGAAAATAGATTAAAATGAAACCAAGTGATTTGGCTCATGAGTTATGAGGAGAATCAAATTAGTGGGGGTACCTATTAGTTCCTCCAAGATGGTATGATGCTATGTGAGAGGTTTCCATGTGCTGAGAATTAGACAATACTTCATAAGTTTTCCCTATGAATTTCTAGTGGTTGATGTATGGTTGATGTTGACGTGTCCTTTAAAGAGTATTTATTTCATGTTATAGTTCCTAGTGAGAAATTATGATGGGAAAAGTTTGTGACTTTTTTGTTCTCTATGGAAGCATGGGAATGTTTAAGAATAAACTTGAGAGCATGAATTAGATATGTGGGCCCAATGGCTTGGTCTCTTTGTTACAGAAGCTCAATAATGCTCAGAAAGAGTGGATCAAAGACGAACCATTATAATGTGGGGAGGTTTTCAGATTTAGGCTCTATGGAGGTATTTTATTATTTAAAATTTCGTTATGAATCCCTTAAATTTTTTAATTAATTTTTCATTGGGTGTGTGAGGGACCTCAGGGGTGTTACGGGGGATCTGGTCACGTAAAGAAGGAAAACCAGGCTAATTTGTGCAGGGCGCATGATTTGCACACTGTTAAGAAAACCATTCAAGATTATTAAAAAAACTTTGAAACCTTGGACAATTTCATTACACATGGTTTCCAAACGGTTATTCAAACCATGTGAAGCTCCCTAGGTAACTGTGAAACCTCGCCTTCCCTAGATATTGGATTGCACATGGTTTGTGCATGGTTAGGAAAATCGTGCTGGTAAAACGTGCAACCCCTTAAAAGTATAAAAAATTATAGTTTTCCATTACAGGATATTAGGATTCCATCCAATTTCTCTCCCACTTCTTCCTCCACCAGCCCTGGATACATCCTAATTCAACCCAAGATTACAAGGGGTTGATCACTTTCACTTCTAATCCATTTGGATCACTTTTGATTATGGATCAAAGCTATGGGTAGTTCTATCACATCCCTTGCTTATCTTTTCATGATAAGGGTTTTTAGGTTCTACCATATTATTATGATCCCTAAAATTCCCTTTTCCTGGTGTAACATAGTTTAGGGATTCAAAAGGTGTTTGAATCCGAATCTAAGGCTACAATAAAGAGTGATTTCATCATCAGATTCAATATAGGTTGTCTACAAGTTATATCCAATAATTTTGATATGGATTTTGGCATATGTGATTGTGTTCATAGTTCCTCCTGGATATGTGATTGAATAATTTATCGAGATTTGGTGAAATGGGTGTCTAAATTACAAATTTAACCCATTATGGTTCTCATGGGATGCATGGAGGATGACCTGGAAATATAGGTCCACCCATGGGGTGAGACAGCTTTCTCATACCTAGAAAGTGGTAGGGTTAAGTGAAGGGTTGTGAAGTGAAAATGTAGATACCATGAATAACATGTTTTAATGGTTGATTAAGATAAAAATTGAATAATGTTATTAGATACTAGGGTGATAATGGCGTAAGGGATTGTTTGGCCTCACACAAAAATGGGAGAAATGGGTTAAATGATATTATGTTTAATTCTTAAATTTTTTTGTTAGAAATGCATAAGAGGATTAGTGCACATGAAATGGTGAACTTGTAAATTGGTAATGGAATGGAAAAAATGGTGAATATTTTAAATGAGATGAAATAAGTGAATTGATGAATATATGAAATGGGTTAATACATGGAAATTATGGGTCATACCTAATGGGTTGAATGTAATAAAGTGCTTATGCTATGTGATATAAACATTTTACTTGAAAAACATAAATGTGTAAATGCTTTTGAAATAGTTAATAGACTAAATGGGATAATGTATGGTAATTGGTTAATATTGGCTACTGTATGGGATGTGTGAATATACCTAATTGGTTATGTCTTGAGAATGGTAATTGGGATAAACAACTATGAAATGTAAATGGAAAATATGTTAATGGGTTATGACATAGTTTAAATTCCCATGTTGATATCTATTGAATATTATTTCTATTTGTATTGTTTGGGTTTTATTGTGATATGGTTTGAATGTGTTGGATGGAAAAATAAGAATGTGAACATGACTTGGTAGAGTGGCGTATTGACATGAGGCTCTACATCCACATATAGAGTTAGACCGAGGATCTAAACTCCACCCCAAAATTCATGGGTTAAGGAAGGGGATGGATGATCTATTCTCCTAATGGTTTTATTCCAACCGGACCAAGGATTCGAGGTGAGGAATATATGTTTATGTTATGAATTCATACCAAGTGAGATAGGGATTTGATTTATTCCCTTATAAATATTGATTTATTTCCTTATAACCATATGTAGATGATGTATATGCCTAACCCATGGAACACAATATGAAAATTGATTAATTAAACAAGAAGGATTAAATGATCAAAATGGTACAAATGATAGAAACAGTTAAGGTAATGATTGTTAAAAAATGGAACCTGTGTTTCATTTTACATACATGACTTTTTTTAGTTTTTTTCATGCACTATCTATTTAGATTTAATATTTTTTAGACAATGTTGGTTGTGTCCTACTGATTTGTACTCACAACCTACTTGGGAAACACTAGGTACCTGAAATGATTTCATGGATGTAGGTTTGGACAAGAGAAAGGGCACTATTCTAGGGAGTTGAGGTGGGTTGGGATATACATGGATGAGGATCCGGGCTTGAATTTTGGACGGTTTTGCGGATTTAGTTGGATTTTTTTTTTCATTTTGAGTTTTTTACTTGACATTATCAGCATGACATTATATATTTAACTTTTGTTATGGGTTGTGCCCATTTTTTATGAGATGCTTGGGTTTTCATGTTTATTAGTAATTTTAGTTTTTCAACTATTTATATTTTTATGTACTGGGTCGTACTCTGGTAAAGAGGGTATAGTCTATCGACATGGCTTTTTAGACCCCCACTGCTAGTCATCAACCTATGGCGTATGGGGAGGCACACTTGAGTTCATGTGATGAATCGACTTAGGGAACCATTATAAAGTCTCAAAAATCAGGGATGTTACCTAATTATTAAATCATATATATCACATATGTTTATTAAAACCATCTTTAATACATTCCATGTAATGAGTCAATGAATCAAATCACTCCACAAGGTGGCAGTCTGTCGTACACATGAACGACATTATCTTGTTCTCACAAAATGGTAAGAAATAAGACATGTGTTATAAAATAATTATAAAATCATAAATTTATCATATATATCATATATAAGTAGTATTTAAAACATTATTACCAACCTTAAAAAGGTAGTAATGAAAAACAAATAATGATATCGGTTCATGAAGTGGTATTCTATAATACACACGAATGATGATTTCCTAACCCATTTGGTGAAAGTGTGTGAATTTTTATGTCATACCCACAACTAAAAAAATATAATTATATTTTATATATTTTTTTATAATATATTCATGATATCAAAATTATTTAAGGATTTGGATATGGAAATAAAATAAAAACACTTTTAGAATAACATTGTTTCTTCTTCAGGTATCCACCATAGGTTTGAAATATTTCCACACTATGTTGGTGTTATTCCAACTATATGTATTATAGGATTAGGTTGTGGAATTTTGGTCGTGATTTGGGAATTTATTTTCCGGACCAATGTTTTTTGATATGTGTGCATAAGGGGGATAGGTGGAGGCCTTTTATAAGTGGGTGAGTTGAAAACATGTTATGTTTTTAATGAACTGCACCCATGTTTTTTCCAAGTAATATGGCTCCAATAATGAACCAAAATATATAATAGAAGCGATAAGGTCTAAAAATATACATAAAATAGTGTTTTATAATTTTCTATGTCATTTGGAAACTTATTTTTAATGTTTAGTCCCTTGGTAAACTTTTTTTCTCTTAGTCACTGTAATTAATTTTAACTATATTCACTAATCATTTTGGTAAAAAATTAAGTTTAGATTATTAAAAAATAAAAATTACTCTAATTATAAGTATGGAATCAATTTTTTCAAATTAAAATCACATAATTTCTAGAAATTAATTTAAAATTAATCTCAAAGGCATTTCGATAAAATGAGTTTTCAAATTGAAAATGTACAAAAGTTAACTAGGTTTTTATATCTAACTTAAATATAAAAATGATTAAAATGGCCTAAATTTTATTAATATATGTATTATTTATCTATTTTCACATTAAAAAATTAGAAATATAATTTAAAATTATAAATTATTTAGATGAAAAGGTAGTTTTCAATTAAAATTATATAATTTTCACTATTCATTAAAAATGAAACTTTATAAAAAACTACCAAAAATCACACTAATATAATTTTGAAATAATTATTTTATAAATATAGTTTGTTTTTTCAAATATAATTTTTAAATGTTTCAAAATTTAATGATATAAGGAACACATCATGTACTTGTGAGGGGTTTCACGACATTTCCAAATCATATGAAAAGAATCCAATTCTTTAAAAAATTTAAAATAGGCTGATTTACCAGGGGATAAGTTCCCTTTCCTACCAAATAATACAACTCCCTTTCATGAAGATACTTTCAGGAAAACATGATCTCCCACTTAGAATTTCAACTATTTTCTCTGATTATCAACATATCTCTTATGTCTACTTTGAGCTGCTTTAATGTGAGCCTAAATAACCATTATCTTCAATGTTTTCTATTCTAATATTTCTAGTTCTATGGGTTTCCTTTCACCAAATTCATCACATCATGTTGGATTATGACATCTATTTCCATATAATTCTTCATACATATCAATTTGAATACTTGAATGGAAACTATTATTATAGAAAAACTCTACTAAAGGTAATTTCTTATCCCATATACCTTGAAAGTAGAGTGATCATGACCTCAATGTCTCTACCATTTCTTTAATTTTTATTTTGGACTATCAATAAGTTTGGGGTTGGTCGGAAGTGCTCAAATGAAGCTTAGTATCAAGATCCATTTGAATACCCTTCTATAATTTTGATGTAAAGAGGAGATCTCAATCAAAAAAAATTGATAGAGGTGCACCATAAAGTCTAAAAACATGAATAATATAGAGTGTTGATAGGATCTGAATAGGTAAATATTCTCTAATAGCAATGAAATATGCTTAAATGGTTTGGTGATAAATGATAACCCATATTGCATATTTCTTTAAAAGAGTATTTGGAAGTCTTGTGAAAAATTCCATAGTAATTTCATCTCATTTACAAAAAATAATAGGAAGAGGTTTCATAAATCTTTTAGAATTATATCTCTCCTTATTTACAAGTTAAAATCAAAACATTTGGACACCTAATCAATAATTTCCTGCAGCATGTTATCCCACAAAACATTTTCCCTCAAATTACAATAACTTTTTGTGCTACAAGGGTGTGTAGATAAACTTGAGTTATGATAATTATCCAAAAGTACCCTTTTTTATCTCAGGTATAGATGAAACACATAATCTCTATCTAAATTTTAGGACACTATCTTTACAATATAAATCCTCTAATTTCCCACCATTCACGAATTTAATTTTTTAATGAAATTTCTCATCATCAGATTGAGAATTATTTATCTTCTCTAATAATGATAGTTTTTCGATCATTTGAAAAATTATTGATTTATCTCATTACTTAGTAATTCCCATATCCATATTTATTATATCCATGAACATAATATCCCTTAAAATCCTCATTTTAGTTATAATTCCAAGATCATTCATACTTAATGTATATGATACCTTATTTTATTTTTGTGGGTGATAGTGTATTCAGAAATCATAATCCTTGATTTTTTGAAGCCATCCCATTTGTCTCATATTGATCTCTTTATATGAAAAGATGTATTTCAGGATTTTATGATCCATGTATATCTCACATCTCTCACTTTATTGATAATTTCTCCATATCTTCAAAGAAAATATCATAGCTTCCAAATAAAGATCATGTATTAGGTATCTCTGTTCATGAATTTTTAATTGACTTAATACATATACAGTAAATTTATCATTTTTCATTATCACACTACCAATTCCTCTTTTCTTCCTCAAAAAAATTATTAACATTACTTTTTTCAAACAAACTTAAGACCTTTATGTACAAGCTTGGTTAAAAGGTAATCCAATCAGGAAAAATTGTGAATGAATCCCAGATAGTAACCTGCCAAACCAATAGAACAACATACCTCTATTTTTTTCAATGGTGTTCTCCATTATCTAACCTCCTTCTTCTTTGATAGATCAAACAAGATTTCATTTTTGGAGATAATATGGACAAGAAAAGAAACATCCTAATTCTAGAAATCACACATACTAAATTTCCCATATAAATCTTTCTTTCAAGGATCCTTAAGAATAATCTGCAAGTGATTATTATGTTACTCATAGATTTTAAAATAAATCATAATATCATCAATCAATACCACAATAAAATCATTAAAATAATACTTAAATACTCTATTTATTATATCTATAAAAATAGAGGGTGAATTAGTTATTCTAAATGGAATTACTATACACACATAATTTCTACTCCTCATCTGAAAATATATCTTCGAAATATCTTCATTCATTACTCACAATTGGTGATACCCAAAATGAATTTCAATCTTTGAACAATATTAATCTCTGTAGATTTGATTAAATAGTTTTTCAATTCAAGGAATTGGATACTTTTTCTGTATCGTAATAACATAGATTTCCTTATAATAAATGAAAAACCTTATGGATCCATATTGATTATTACGAAGAGAATATGGGCTCTACATTGGGAAAAACTAGTGTGAATCAATCCCTTATTAAAAAAATCCTATATTTATTTCTTCAACTACACTAAATCCATAGTGGCTATTCTATATAGAGTCTTTGATATTGATCTTCCCTAAGAGAATAAATTAATTGAAAATCTAACTTCAAGGTCTTGGGGATGTCCAGGTAATTACTTAAGAAATACATCAATTTATTCTTCTAAAATAGGTAAATACTAAGTTTTAAGTTTACAATATTCATCCCTATATTTTTCTTACTCCTCTTCCTCAAGAATTTCATTCATTAGAGTTATTGGTAGTGGATATAGATAAGAATCAGATGATGAATTTTCTACTCTAAAGATAAGTAAATCTATATCAACCTCACACATCATAATTTCCTTCTTCTTATAATAATATTTTGCATCATATTTTGAAATCCATTCCATACCAAGGACTATATCAAGGGAAAACATAGGTATGATGATAATGTTAGAAAATAATTCCATTTTAGATTTTATAATGCGGATTAGCCGATATTTTGTCATTTCAATGAGATTTCCCTTAATATTTTTGACTTATAATCCCTTATTAAATCAAAAGGGAAATTTCTAATTTTCTTGGAAAAAATAGGTAGATATAATAGATTATAATGATCCATAATCAAGTTTACCCATTTTTAAGAATGAATTTAAGATTAATTTACCTTCCAATATATCATTTTTTACTTCTACCTCAGCTATAATAATTACATAATCGCGGAATTCTCCCCTTGACCTCTTCTATAGTGGATTCTGTTGATGCATGGAACATTTATTTTCAAAGTGAACAATATATTTACAGTAGTAGAACTGGACACCATTTATTTTTTTCTTCCCCTTTAATTTATGAGCATGGTGACCACTATCTCCACACTTATAAAAAACTCCAAATCCCTTAAAAATTTCCTATGGTTCTTCTTTCCATAGATTTTAGAAGGTGGGAAATGTTTCTTTTTTTTTGTTCTTCTTGGATTCAAACCATTTTTCATTATTCTTAAATGAAATATTCTTCTCTTAGTTTCCCTTGAATATATAAGATTTAGAGCATTCCCTATCTATTTTTATGGGGCATACATCTTTTTAATCATATGCTGAAAAATTTGGAGAGACCAACACCCTAGAGAGACTTGCCATAATCCCTTCAAATAAGTGGTTAATATTTCATTCTGTATTGCATATGTAATCTATAGAACACCTATTCAACCTTTTAAAGGAGGATTCATAATCAATGACACTTTCATATTACTTTTGACTTATACTAAGGAACATTATCTTCATCTCATTTTGTTGATCACAAGGGAGACATTTATCAAAGAATGTCTCCTTAAAATATTTAAATTCCATGAGTTTTATTTACTCTTCATCCCTAGTATTTTGGATCAACAATAACCATAGATCAACGTCGCCTTTGAGATAATACATCTTAATTCTAAAATTTTTATTTTTACCATATCCCATGTCCATATATATCTTTTCTAGGGAATTAATCCATTTATTAACAATAATGAGATTTGTATTCCCACTAAACAATGGGGGATTCAGTCACATATAATGATCTAGCATAGGAAAATATTTTTGTGGAATAGGTTGGTCCATAAAGGAAATGGTATTTTTCTTATTAAGTTATTAAATTGAACTAATATATCCATAATTTACTCCTTTTCAATTCCAGTTGTATTAGTTACCTCAGTAGGGGAATCTCTACATTTTCCATGAGTATTAATACTATTCTTTCTTCCATGCTCCATTTCCAAAAAATGAAATATACAGGATTATAGAATAGAATTATGAATTTTAAATCATAATTTATAATTCTGTATATTGTAAAACACTTAGCATAAATTAAAACGTATTCATTATTAATATAAGAATCATAAACATTGGTTTCTTTGGGGATATATTTAAGTTCAAATCCTTTATAATGGTTTTTAAATAAAATGTGAATTTATCCAAGCATATACCCCAAGAGTGTCATACTAGGTGCATAGTATGTCTTAATTTTATGTACTAGGTTACACTCAAGTAAATATCGATTCACCCTTTTTAGTTTTATTACCCCTAGATGCACATGTTCCAAAATCAAGTCCACTTGAAGTATCTATATAGAGATGTATTATTAGGAAGTCCCACATAATCTCTATCTTACATGAAAATTAAAATATTATTTTATAATTATCCTCAAATTATATCATAGGGTTATTTTCCCTAATCTATGCTTTCCAAAATCTAGTTTCTAAGTTTTTTTCTAGGATTCCTCTAGTACCGACTATAACTAACCCAGATCCAATAGTACATAGCTTGAACCTTATTTTATTACGTTGTCTAGATACAGGATTAAAATAAAAAAGGACCGAACTGTTTGGAATTTTTGGACAACCAGATTACATAAATAATACAAATATTATATTATGAATAAAAATAAGACAAAATATATAACAAAAACTAATAAATTACATCCTTGAAAATTCATTCAAAGATCTCTTCTTCATAATATGTAGAAGGGAAAAAATAAGTTTTACCTAAAATACTCAGTAAGGGTTAAGTACAGTGGAATCTATTATAACTACCATAAGGATAATCAACATGGAAAGGTTGATAACTAAACATAAATCACATTTAAATAACTGGATAAGGCATAATCAATATGGAGAAGTAAATAACAAAAACACATTATATTTAATCAATAAAGCGTGAATGAAATTCATCAATAGATATTATCAGAGTGAAAATATCATGGATAATAATAACTGAATCTAAATGATGGAAATTCTTAATTATTCAACATCTTGTTTGGGGCACATGAAAACATATACCATCAAGACATTTTATAATAGGGCTTAAAACTACATACAGAAACCAATTTAATTTTTCCATCTGATTTTTCTCAACAGACCTATCGATTCATCAAGGAGATATATAAATTATGGTCCCCACCCATCACAACCAGTATGAAGCATCAATCACGTATCTAATAATTAATTTAATTCATGAACAATATGCCTTATCAAATCATTGTATTGAGTAATGGATGTGAATTTATCAATATTCCATGGTTAATCAAATAAATTTCAATGTAAAAAACACAAGTAAAAATGAAATACGGACTAGGAAATAATCATATACATAAACCCAAGAATATTACTATATAATATAAATTAAATTTCCATTGAAAATTTATTATAATAAATTGATTATTTCAAGATAAATTTGATAATAAAAAATGAATGGGAGATTTCAAAATAACTTTCATCACATGGTAATTTTAAAATCAAATACCATTGGATAAAATGATACCAATTGAAACTTAAAATTACATGATGAATTAAGTATTGATGATATTATATGTCCAAGGGGTAGTTTACTCACCACATAAAAGTGAATTGGTGCAAAATAATAAATAAATCTCAGTGGAATGTAAATTGAGATGACATCTCAAACCTTATGATCTCTTTTGGATGAACACTATTTAATCTCTTATATAATGGTTTTAATATTGTAATTAAATTATAATAGAACCATATTAATACTATACTATAATATATAATACTTTTATAAAATTTTATCACCCACTTTTTACTAATATATCATTGTTTTCATTGTTTCAGGTGTTAATTGTACTATATTTCAGTATGTTTTGACTTGTTATTTTTTCCCTCTTTCTTAGATAAATATATAATCATTTAAAAAATGTAAAACTTGATTTTAACACTGTATAAGTATGTATATAAATCCATAATATTTGGTGATAGTAAATGAAAACACCGATCATGGAGATGGTAGGTCGTACATACTGATTAACACTGTATCCATTTTCTTATCGTAATGAAAGAAAGTAAATTAAATGATATATATATAAAAAATATCTTTAAATTATAATTATTATGTAATATATATCACATATTTCTTTAAAACCATCATTAATACATTCCATGTAAAATGTGAACGAATCACATCGCTTCATAGGGAGTTAGTCTGTCGTACACACGAATAACGTTATAATTTTATAACAAAATGAAAATCATCAAGGTATGTGTTATATAAAAATTTTATAATTATAAATATATAATAAATATAATATATATAAAATATAAACATTATTTACATCATTATTCCCATCCTTAAAATGTAGTAAAGGGAAAAAATGACATCGGTTCGCAAGGCGGTAGTCTGTTGTAAACATGAACGATGATTTCTTAATCCATTTGATGGAAGTGTGTGAATTTGTATGTATTATAAGTAATTTAAACAAATATCAGTATATGTTTTATACTTAGGTTATTATATATTAGTTATTTAAAAATAATTGACGGATGTGGAGAATAAAATAAAATAAAAATTCTTTTATAAAAATATTACTTCTTCTTTGGGTATCCTCCTTAGGATTTCAAAAATGCCTCCATAAGTTGGTTTTCATTACATGATAAGGATTATATTATTTATGGAGGGAATATTGGGAGTTATGTTTTAAATTATTATCCAAACCAATGTGTTTTTATATGTTTGAAAGGGGGGAGTGAGAGGCCTTTTATAAGTGGGGTGAGTGAAAACATGTAAATTTTTGAAAGAGGGATATCCACCCATGTTTCTTCCATTTAAAGAAGATAAATAATGAAAAAAATCAATATAATAAGGTATAATGTCTAAATATTGAAATATGATGGATTTTGGACAATTTATTAGGTCATTTTTTCCCATAAGTTTAATTTTTAGTGCTTTGGAAAAATCATTTTTTTCTCTTAATCATTGTAATTAATTTTCACTTGTTTCACTAATAATTTTGGGAAAAAATTAAGTTGAAATTATTATACATTATAAATTATGATGATTATAAATATGGGATCAATTTTCTCAAATTCAACTCACATATGTTTTAGAATACAATTTAAAATTAATCCCCCATACGTATCGAGAAAACATATTTTTAAAGTGAAAATGTTCAAATGTTTACTGAGTTTTTATATCTAAATTAAATATAAAAATGATTACAATGACCTATATTTGATTAATATATATATTATTTTTATATTTTTAATTTAAAATCATTTAAACAATAATTTAACATTGTAAATGAATTTGACGAAAAGGTAGTTTTTAATTAAAATTTAGTATTTTTCACTATTCATCCAAAAATGAAACTTTTCATAAAAAAAGATAATCTAATTTTAAAATTATTATTTTAATAATGATATTTATTTTTTCAAAATAAATTATGTAAGTTTCGAAATTTAGTTTTAAAACAAGTTCTCCATTAAAAGGTGAAAAACTGCCTTCAGAAAAATACAGCTTTGTATATGTAAAATTGGATTTGTTCTTACCCTATAACTATAAAATCTATAGTATGAACGCCATATTTTTTTATTGAATATATAATATATAAATTTTATTAATATAATCCAATATTATTATTTAATTTAATTTAATTTAATTTATTATGATAAAACACCTTTGGCGAGTACCAATTTCTTTTTATAAAAGCATTTCATTTATATTAAATTGGTATTTATATTAATTTATAATTAATTGGTAAATAATGAATTCAAGAATATATATTCAAAATTTATTTAATACTATTAATAAATTCAATTTATCAATCATTTTAAATGATAATATTAATATTATTAAATAAAAGTTCATCTTGTGTGTAGCGCAATCCATCGAAGAATGTCACTATTGTGTGTATTGTAAGCTATGAATAAAATGAAATTTCTATATAAAAGGAAAATATTGTAATGACTTGGGGAGTTAAAAGTTTTTTCACTTTATAAGTAAATATTTTACTCACTAGAAACATTGATAAAAATTTGTTTTAATATTCACATAAATAAGTAAATATTTAATAGATACACTAAACTAGAGAATCAATAAATATTTATCTAATACCATGAACATAAACGATCAAGAGATAAAATTAATCTCAAGTATTTTTAACTAAAATTTATCATGACTGGATTTATGTTATCAACTTTACTTGAATAATTATTATTCCACAAACCTAGAATATTATTTATTATTAATATTTAATTTAATTTAATTATATGAGATTTCAGAGACACTTTGTGCGTGACCATATTGTCCTCTTTCTCAGTGGCGTTAAGTGAAATTACTTAAAGTACCAGATCATCATCTAGAAACACGCAAATTCAATAATAGAGATATAATTTATTATTTTAATTAAAACAACCTCATTATGAATTATACTCTGTATTGTAATCTATTTTTCTACCGATATCCCATCGAATAGGTTGAATAATTATGGAATCACTCTATATGATCAATTTATATTTCTTTGACCTTCTAAAAAAACTCATATGTAAACTATGATGGGAATGGATTTATTTGATAGTTCTATTTATATTAAAGATCTATATATAACATATTCCATTCATAATTAAGGGATAAATCCTTTCCTGATACATTTAATTAATGTTATATCACTTGTGACGCACCCAACAAGTAGCACCCCAAGGTTTTAAAAATAAATTTAAATTTATGAAACACTGAGTCTCAACATAACGGAACTTTGTTTTAAGGAGATGTTTATAAACTATCCATAAAACATAATTTTATCACTTATATGATTCGAATTTTAAAAAACATAAATCTACAGTTGTAGAGACCCGAAGCGTGACATATATTGACATTACATTACTTTAGCGGAATACTTAATACATAACAAAAATAGACACACAAGGACCGTAATAGTTTAGTGTCTTTGAAAACTTGGAACGTAATCTTCTAATCAGGGTGAAAGATCTTCAACATCTCCCATAAAGATCTTCCTTTTTTATAACCTAAAACTATTCTTTATATCCTGGGGAAAAGAAAACATAAAAGGGTGAGCTCAAATTCTCAGTAAGGGTAAACAAAAGAAATATTAATCACATCATATTCATAAGAACATAACATTTTGGAAATCTTAACCTGCAAAAGAGAGCACAATTTCATAACATGGGATAAATCATAGTAGTGAAATGAAATCCCAATAATCATAACTTAAAACATGAAACTTTATGGCATACACACATAATCATAGAGAATGATATCTTATTAGTCAATACTCATTGCCAAGACTATCTTAGTGGACAAAGTCCATTTCTGAACCGAGTCACCCTCGTTTCAGTCATGTTTCAATGAAAAGGTATAACCTACCATTCCAGCCATGTCTATCTCATGAGATATAAAATATTTACCCAATGCATTGGAGGGAGATATAGGTCCCACCCATCTCATAACGATACCATTCTTATGTGTGCCACAAAATCATAAACCATACATCATTGCATAACCCATGTAATAAAAATGGGAATCTTAAACATCATGTCATCATAAAACAATTCATATACGATAAAGGAATTCATAAAAATAATTCCATCACAACATAATCAAATCAATTTAATAATAGGGATAAAAACAGAACCCTTTATTATCTTAGATGGAAAATAATTTTGATAAAACACTTGAACTTCATTCTTTAGGAAAATATCCTTTCTACTTCAAAAACACTTTTCCTTTCATAACATGTCATACAATTCTAAACTAAAAGAATTTGATTAAAAATAAACATGAAAACTTGTAAAGGAAGCTACTTGGAAATAATGTTTTAAAAATCCATTCATGCCGTATAAGTTAAAAAAACATTCTTCTCGTACTTTTGTCGGAAAAAACAAAAAGTACCTCGTACGAAAAATGACAAAATATTCCTTTCATATCTTTTACTAAAAACTCAACAAAGGGTAAAATAGGTTTTAAACAATTGTAGGTGGATGGAAATAATATTACATATTGATGTAACGTGGATGTGGATGATAAAATACACCCCAATAAAAACCAAAGTATAAGCAATCTCAGATAAAAATGAGATTTGTGATATTTCCCTTACCTTATGTCTGATATGCTTTGTACGTATCCGAACCTCCTCTTTTTGACGCGCCTTTTCTTAACCTCCACTTAAAAAACTAAGGATGGTATTTGAAGAAGACCAGGACCTATAGGATGATACTAGGGAAGTGGAGAAGATATTTTGGTAGGGGTTGGCTGAGCTTGAATGCTCAAATTGGTGTGAGGAGGAGAGGGAGGAGGTGCCCTTTTATAAGGGAGGAGAGGGGCACTTTAGGAAAATCTCAAAATATTATTTTATATTAAGGTTAAATTCGGTTTATAATGGTTCCAAAGGGTCTTATTTCGAAGATAAAGTGGGTATGGGTTGAAATCCTCTCATCCAATAGGATTTAGAAAAGTTTAGGTTATTATTTTAACCTTATCAATTAGATTTAACTCTAAGTTAAATAATTTAACTTCTACCGTGTCTTTTTGTTTTCTTACACTATATGGTTAATAAACTTACCATAACAAGCCAAACGAACCCCAAGTTGTTTATTATTAATATCTCTATCCTTATCTAAGTAATTTGGCCGAACCTTAGATTTGTAGGAATTAAATAACAATTAATAATATAATATTTGTTTTAAAAACTAATTTATGTCAATTTTGACACTATTTGGTACATGATTTTTATGAAATTCATAACAGAATGATAAGTTCGAACCAAGTTACTTATATCAACAATAACATGTCATATTAACCCAGAAAATTAATGTAAGTCATAAAAAGTCTCAAATTATATTTATTTGGGTATTTATAATATCAATTATTATAATATTTCACTATTATGGTAATTACTGCATCATCATTGTGTCATAAATTAATTTATTTAATGTCTAAAAATTATAAATAAAATACCATTATGTAGGAAATCTTTTTATCTTTCTAATGAATATTTATAGTTGCATTTATCTTATGTATAAACCTATATTAAAAATAATTTACTTATTAAACATTGATTTTAACTATTTTAACCCTTCTTTAAATAAATTAATAATAAATGTCCTAATCTAATCCATGTGGGCCTAAATGGTCATATTTTATTCCTAGGGTTGTTTTTGGTCGAATTACACTTGTCCAATAGAATTAGGACATGTGTTAGGGTAATAATAATATCATTTTTACCCTTAATTACCCTATTTACTTTTAACCGTGGTAAATAAAAGTAAAAAGTTACTATTCACCAAAAAAATTCATCTCATTGAACCACATTTTACTTAATGAAATCAACCGTGTCTCTCGGATTTTTGAAATTCCACTCACAGAAGCGGTAAAATTAAGTTTTATGAAAAATTCAGTTTTTTAACTACCACTTAGTGGTTTCACTATTCATCAAAAAATGAAAGTTTTCAGAAAAATACCAAAAATTATGCCTAAGCTATATTTGATATTATGAACTCAAAAATGATTTCAATTTTACCAAATTCAAAACATATCAGTTTCATTAATTAATTTAAAAATTAATTCCCGTCGTCAAAACAAATAGCGTGTTCTTAAGAGATAATAACTATCAAAAGATTGACACTTGTTTATGTCTGGTTTAAATGTAGAATTACATCCAATGACCAACATTGTATTAAATTGTAAAAATATATTCTAAATATACTTTAAAACCACTCAAATTAATAATTTATCACTATTAATTATTTCGATTGAAAAAGATGTTTTCAATTAAAATTTAGTAATTTTCACTATTCACCAAAATATGAAAGTTATCCGAAAATTACCAAAATTTCACCCTAAGCTAATTTCGATATTTTGAATCCAAAAATGAAGTCCATTTTGAAAAATAAAATTTACAAAATTTCAAAAAGTGGTTATTACTATTCATAACGGCTAGTTTTAATAATATTTTAATAGCATATCGTTGTTTAGTGAAACTTGGTATTGCGTACTACACATGCTATCGAGGAAGGTCACGATTACGTGTAATGCAAGGAAAGTCAAGGATGTGTGTTTTGAAAACTCCTTTTGGTGTAGCGTACAACACAAGACATTAATGAAATAAAAAATAATATTTTTCATAAAATCTCGGGGTGTTACATTCTACCCCCCTTAAAATGAATTTCGCCCTCAAAATTTGTCGGGGTTATAAATGGTTTACTACTTGAATGTTTCTTTAATAGAAACCCACATCGTAGAAAGGAATACCAAAACCAATCTTTAAAAATGAAAAGTATGAAACGTAACGGTTACCCAAATAAACTAATCACTGGGTTTCCACATAGTTGAAAATATGGATATGGAAGAGAAATCTAACCATCATGTTCTGATGGAGAGTGGTAGAGAACATGGCTATGGAAAAGCCAGAAATCACAAAGCCATAAATTTGTGACGATATAAGGTACCATCTGATTCATTAGATATAAGGGCACTAGGACATCATTTTTGGTTTTCATGATCATTTCCCTAAAGTTGATGAAATTGGAATTAGAAGAAATACTTTCGCGATTTTGGCATAGTCTCACCATTGGTCGTTCTTTGGACAATTTCCACTTCATCTCTTAAAGAAATGAAGTTGAATTTGTCATTCGTGATGTGTTAGCAGACTATGTGATAGAATGATGGGTCATTTCACCTGTCTCAAACAAAAGGTTAGAAAAGTTATCAAAAAATACATAAGTCCATCTATAGTGAGATTAATCATATATGGTTCCTAAAATGGACTTATACTTCATATATCATACTGCTTAATATAATAAAACTAGTTTCTACTAAACAGGGACTTCCCGTAGGCCAGTGGTAGGTGATAAAGGCCAGTCGCACTTCGGTTGTGGGTTTGATTCCTACAACCTTGTCCGACGCGATGGGTTGTCGCCCGTCCTGCAGGTTGTCCTTTTTCTAAAACTATATTACTATAACATCCCATCAATAATATCGAAAAAAAACTTCTATCCTTAAACAATACTAACTTATGTTCAACATAATCCATTCCAATATTTAGGCTTATCCATAATACTACAGTCCATTCTAATAATATAGTGAAAATGATTACCAGAGATTTAATACCATCGTTGATCCCCATATATCATAAGATATATCTTTTTGGTCACATTCCAAACATTCAAAGGCCTCAATCATGTACTCTCTTGAATACCCATTGAACCTTAGTGAAAACATGAATGCAGTTAAAAGTTAACACTTTCCACATACCAAAATCCTCAAAATTCTATATACTCAAACCATGATATCACTTAGTCCTTATATCAATCATGAGCTCATGAATACTATCAAACATATTAGATTCTCTTTATCCCTTCATTATGTGCATATCATCTGCTTTCCAAAAATATTTCAATCACTTTTCATGGTTACCGTTGTCATAAAATTATTGAAAACCACAATAGACCAATACATAAATATTCCAATATTCAACGATACTATATACAACATTATTCTGGAATCCCATTACATAAACACTTAATCATTCCACCACATCGTTATCATATTCAACATCGCCAATGGTGGTCGCATGTGACTTCCCTTTGTCCTTTTCCTTAAGTTGTTGCTCATGTCGATCATCACTAACCCTTGGATTATGGAATTTATTAGCATAATTCCCCATTTCCTTGCACTTGAAGCATTGAAGTGTAGTAGGTTCATTCTGTGTATCCCTTCCTTTGTTTGCATCATTAGACATCTTCTTCCCACCATTGTGGCATTCAAATGCCCGATGAACTTCCTTTCCACATTTGAAACATTTACTTATCCCTTTAAGACAATCTCCACCATGCTTCTTTCCACACTTTGAGCATAAGGAAACATTCATCTTCTTTTCACCATTATTCTGAGATTTCTCCTTGAACTCCATCTTTCGTTTCTTTTCAAAACTATGAGATGGATAAGTAACACCAACTTCCATTTCTACCTTGATAGCACAACGCACAATTTCTTTATAGCTACTGAAGTCTCTTATAGATAATGCCCTTCGAAGATTTGGTTTTATGCCACTGAAGAATCGATCAACTTTACTTTCAGGTTGGATGATAAATCCAGAGGCATACCTTGCAAGCCTTGTAAAATTTGCTTCGTATATACCAACAGATTCATCATCCTTTTGCTTTAGTTCAAGAAACTCCATCTCCGTCTTTGTTCTAAGAATACGAGGGAAGTACTTATTGAAAAATAAGTTCTTGAACTCGTCCCATTCCATGGACTCAATTTCATCCCTTTGCCTCGTATTCTTAATAAGATTTCACCATTGATCAACATAACCTTCCAAATGATACACTGCTAAGATGACTTTATCATGCTCTGAACATTGAAGAACTGAAAATATATTTTCAGTAGTACTGATCCATTGTTCAACAACAATTGGATCAGAAGACCCACTGAAAGAATGTGGACGTTGCCTCATGAAGGACTCAATAGAATATTGTTCCCTTCTCTGCTCATTTGGAAGTCCAGAATGATTCATAGCTTGTGTAAGTATAGTAATAAGATTTTTCACTCCATCTCCCATAACATTTGTTTGTTCAGGAGGACAATCATTGCATTGTCCATTACATTGATCAACATGGTTCCTTCGGGTTCCAGCCATCGTCTAAAACCCAAAAAGAATAGTGTGAGAGGTAAAAATCACACTAGGGAAAACAATATAATAAAGGGGGGTTACCTTCAATATCTAACATCTTAGTTTAAATTCTAAGATTGTTGCTATAGTTCTAGGACTATATCCTATACGTATACTTATCCTTAGGGACATCCCTAGACATACCTTAGAAATATCTCTAGGGATCTCACTAACGTTTTTGCATCCTAGTTTCCAAAGGTTGACTAAACCTACCTTTGATACCAGCTGTAGAGACCCGAAGCTTGACGTACATTGAAATTACATTACTTTAGAGGAATACTTAATACATAACAAAAACAGACACACAAGGACCGTAATAGTTTAGTGTCTTTGGAAACTTGGAACGTAATCTTCTAATCGGGGTGAAAGATCTTCAACATCTCCCATAAAGATCTTCCTTTTTTTAACCTAAAACATTTTTTTATATCCTCGGGAAAAGAAAACATAAAAGGGTGAGCTCAAATGCTCAGTAAGGGTAAAAAAAAGAAATATCAATCACATCATATTCATAAGAACATAACATTTTGGAAATCTTAACCTGCAGAAGAGAGCATAATTTCATAACATGGGATAAATCATAGTAGTGAAATGAAATCCCAATAATCAAAACATAAAACATGAAACTTTGTGGCATACACACATAATTATAGATAATCATATCTTATTAGTCAAGACTCATTGCCAAGACTATCTTAGTGGACAAAGTCCATTTCTGAACCGAGTCACCCTCGTTTCAGTCCTGTTTCACTGAACCGGTATAACCTACCATTCCAGCCATGTCTATCTCATGAGATATAAAATCTTTACCCAATTCATTGGAGGGAGATATAGGTCCCACCCATCTCATAATGATACCATTCTTATTTGTGCCACAAAATCATAAACCATACATCATTTCATAACCCATGTAATAAAAATGGGAATCTTAAACATCACGACATCATAAAACCATTCATATACGATAAAGGAATTCATAAAAATAATTCCATCACAACATAATCAAATCAATTTAATAATAGGGATAAAAACAAAACCCTTTATTATCTTATATGGAAAATAATTTTGATAAAACACTTGATCTTCATTCTTGAGGAAAATATCCTTTCTACTTCAAAAACACTTTTCCTTTCTTAACATGTCATACAATTCTAAACTAAAAGAATTTGATTAAAAATAAACTTGAAAAATTGTAAAGGAAGCTTCTTGGAAATAATGTTTTAAAAATAAATTCATGCCGTATAAGTTAAAAAACATTGTTCTCGTACTTTTGTCGGAAAAGTCAAAAAGTACCTCATACGAAAAACGACAAAATATTCATTTCATATGTTTTACTAAAAACTCAACAAACGGTAAAATAGGTTTTAAACAATTGTAGGTGGATGGAAATAATATTACATATTGAGGTAACATAGATGTGGATTATAAAATACACCCCAGTAAATACCAAAGTATAAGCAATCTCAGATAAAAATGAGATTTGTGATATTTCCCTTACCTTATGTCTGATATGCTTTGTACGTATCTGAACCTCCTCTTTTTGACGCGCCTTTTCTTAACCTCCACTTAAAGAACTAAGGATGGTCTTTGAAGAAGACCAAGACCTCTAGGATGATACTAGGTAAGTGGAGTAGAGATTTTGGCAGGGGTTGGCCGAGCTTTAATGCTCAAATTGGTGTCAGGAGGAGAGGGAGGAGGTGCCCTTTTATAAGGGAGGAGAGGGGCACTTTAGGAAAATCTCAAAATATTATTTTATATTAAGGTAAAATTTGGTTTATAATGGTTACAAAAGGGTCTTATTTCGAAGATAAAGTGGGGATGGGTCGAAATCCTCTCATCCAATAGGATTTAGACAAGTTTAGGTTATTATTTTAACCTTATCAATTAGATTTAACTCTAAGTTAAATAATTTAACTTTTACCGTGTCTTTTTGTTTTCTTACACTATATGGTTAATAAACATACCATAACAAGACAAACGAACCCCAAGTTGTTTATTATTAATATATCTATCATTATATAAGTCATTTGGCCGAACCTTAGATTTTTATGAATTAAATAACAATTAATAATATCATATTTGTTTTAAAAACTAATTTTTGTCAATTTTGACACTATTTGGTACATGATTTTTATGAAATTTATAACAGAATGATAAGTTCGAACCAAGTTTCTTATATCAAAAATAACATGTCATATAAACCTAGAAAATTAATGTAAGTCATAAAAAGTATCAAATTATATTTATTTGGGTATTTATAATATCAATTGTTATAATTTTTCACTATTATGGTAATTACTGCGTCATCATTGTGTCATAAATTAATTTATTTAATGTCTAAAAATTATAAATAAAATATCATTATGTAGGAAATATTTTTAGATTTCTAATGAGTATTTATAGTCGCATTTATCTTATGTATAACCCTATATTAAAAATAATTTACTTATTAAACATTGATTTTAACTATTTTAACCCTTCTTTAAATAAATTAATAATAAATGTCCTAATCTAATCCAAGTGGGCCTAAATGGTCATATTTTATTCCTAGGGTTGTTTTTGGTCGAATTACACTTGTCCAATAGAATTAGGACATGTGTTAGGGTAATAATAATATCATTTTTACTCTTAATTACCCTATTTACTTTTAACAGTGGTAAATAAAAGTAAAAAGTTACTATTCACCAAACATTATTTTCATCTCATTGAACCACATTTTACTTACTGACATCAACCGTGTCTCTTGGATTTTTGAAATTCCACTCACAGAAGTGGTAAAATTAAGTTTTATGAAAAATTCAGTTTTTTAACTACCACTTAGTGGTTTCACTATTCATCAAAAATTGAAGGTTTTCAGAAAAATACCAAAAATTAGTCCTAAACTATATTTGATATTATGAACTCAAAAATGATTTCTATTTTACCAAATTCAAAACATATCAGTTTCATTAATTAATTAAAAAATTAATTCCCGTCGTCAAAACAAATAGCGTGTTCTTAAGAGATAATAACTATCAAAAGATTGACACTTGTTTATGTCTGGTTTAAATGTAGAATTACATACAATGACCAACATTGTATTAAATTGTAAAAATATATTCTAAATATAATTTAAAACCACTCAAATTAATAATTTATCACTATTAATTATTTCGATTGAAAAAGTTGTTTTTAATTAAAATTTAGTAATTTTCACTATTCACCAAAATATGAAAGTTATCCGAAAATTACCAAAATTTCACCCTAAGCTAATTTCGATATTCCAAATCCAAAAATGAAGTCCATTTTGAAAAATAAAATTTACAAAATTTCAAAAAGTGGTTATTATTATTCATAATGGCTAGTTTTAATAATATTTTAATAGCATATCGTTGTTTAGTGAAACTCGGTATTGCGTACTACACACGCTATCGAGGAAGGTCGCAATTGCGTGTAATGCAAGGAAAGTCAAGGATGCGTGTTGTGCAAGCTCCTTTTGGTGTAGCGTACAACACAATACATTAATGAAATAAAAAAGAATATTTTTCATAAAATCTCGGGGTGTTACAACAGTTGTGATCAGCAAGTTATTTGGAGTCTGATATAACAAACTTGATTTTTTTGGTAAATAGTAACATACCATTATGAATATTAATATGAAAAGTAATATGAACCTTATTAATAGGAAATAATATTATTATTTTATTTTATTATGGTTGTAAGATAATTAGATCTTGATTAATTGGTCAAGGTGATATAAAATGAGTTATAGTATTAAAATTGTTATTTTTATAATAAATTATGATTTTATTTAAAAATTAATGTAATAATATTAAGAAAATTATTTTAAAATAATGGAGTTCATTTTTGAATTATACACATCAAAAAATGGTTATGGTGAATTTTTGTGATATGTTTGAGATGGTTGAATCTTCATGGAATAATAAAAATTTAGTTTTATGTTTTCGATGAGTTTGATGACATCATAATGATGCAATCATTCTGGTTGAGACTTGAGGATTAAAATATGATATGAGGTGTCCCAAGTGGCCAATACCATGGGAAAAAAACCATGGAAAGACCATTGTTTTGAAAATACCACTAACGAGGTGTCCTTTAAAAGTAATTAAAAACTCCCCCACTTTCACAATAAATACCACCACCACCCCCTATTCCTCTCACACATCTCAAGCTTTGATAATTATCAAAATTCTACTAAATCACATTCCCAAGGACCATCCAATGTCCAAGACCTTCTGGTATAAGGAGATGTCCAAAACCAAAGGCCTTAAGGAGGATCTCAAGGAGAAGATATCAATATGTAAGAATCCATTTTCATTTTCTTATGTTTTCTTTTTAGTTCTTTTAATTTATTATACTCTATTATCCTCCCCTTAATCCAATAGGCATGAAAGTTGAATTATTTTATACAATATGGATTTTTATCATGTTTATGTAAAAATTTATCATCATTTTTCCTCTCCTATTTCTCTTATTCTAAAAATAAAAACATCATCCGTGAAGTTTCGATTAACCGACATTGTGGACAATGTTTATTCAATTTCATTTACTCACTTAAAAGTAGTTTTTAAAACAATTTTAAGGCTTGAAACATATTTTTAGGTGTATTATTTTTCATATATTATGTTCTGTAATTAGCTTATATTCATAATATTAAAGGTATATGATGAAACTTGTTTGTGATTATTGAAGAACCGCTAAAATGATATAAACAAATATCATTAATGACATAACTAATGATTCATCCCCTTACCATATAACCCAAATTATTTGTGGAATAATTTAATATTATGGAAACAAGTTAACACCATTTCTTTCCACTTATAGATTTTTTCTTCCATTTGACAAGGAAATCATTTATGATCCAGTCTTGGAAATCATGTAGATAACACATCTGAAATAACAGAAAGAACAAAATATTATTAATTAATGGTTGGAATGATGTCATAAAATGATCATATAATGTGTTATAAACATAAATATGTTTCTTTGAAATATTAATAACACTCGTTTTACCATTACATAGTAGTTTTAAACAATTTTATCAAAAATAAATAAAAATAAATTCATTTGGGCCATTCGGGGGGGGGGGGGGGGGTTAAACAAGTTTAGGTATGAAAAACTTGAGGTAATGGAATTCTTAACCTAATTTCCATTATTTGGGTTAACCTTCTACATTATTCATTATGTGGTAATAATATTATATTTTGTGATGTATTTTTGTTTATATTATGTTGTATTATGTTTATTTATAGTGTATAAACATATTACTTTCATTTTATTAATTTCTCACATCAATTATATGATATTTTTAAGGGACTTTTCTTCAAAAATACTCTTCTAAAATTCTATTTTATGAAATTCTAAAGGAATGTTTTTATAAATTTTTTCATGTTTTTTGAATATGTTATGGTTCTTGGGAATTGTTTATTATGAAGGGTTGTACCTGTGTCTCCCTCCAATTCATTGGGTATGTGTAATTTCGATGTCGGTTGTATGGTTACCCCAAGTGTAACTATGATGGTTACAATATAAGGTAGTCATGAGGGTTAAAATCATAAGGTATCCATGAGGGTAAAAATATAATTGATTAATTACCCAAGATACACTTATGGTTTTATATATGTTCTTTAATTTTTTATGAAAATCTCATCTTTCAAAAAATACATATATGTGGGTGAGAAGTATGTCTTTGTGAAAATGATTTCATATATTTATATATTTTTATGGAATCATGTTTTCTTTCCTTCTTTTTATATCCATTACTGAGATTTTTATGATCATACTATGTTTTAAATTTTTTTCCCATTTTATAAGGATGTTTAATAGAAATATGGAATTCAAGTTAAATGTTATGAAGAATTTTAAAAGAAATCATGTTGTTGTTTTGTGTTAAAAAAATTATGTTTTGGAAGAAATGGATATTGTTTTAATGGTGCCCAATTAGTATGATTTTGGGTTGATATGTTTGAGTTATGTAAAAAATTTCTAAAACCCTAAACCAAAAAGATATTGGGGAATGTAAAGTAGTAAAATCTAGTTGAAATAACTAGATTATGTAATGTTTTAGGCAGAGGCATTATAGTTGGTAACAGAGAAAATTTTAGATAACTTTAGAAGTTAGTATGTTGTTAACAGAAGGCCATAAATGATTTTTACCTTTTTTTTATGCTGAAATGGTATTGAATTTAAATTTTACCATGTTGCTTCATCTAATATATTTTTGATCAATTTATTTTTCACCGAATAAATAGGGAAAATGAAGTTGGAAGGAACTTAGTGGCTGATATCTTTCTGAATCTACAACCAAAAATGGTGGGAATTATAACCATGTTGTTTGTTATAGTAATTGATCAGTTGATACAGGTAATAAATGGTGGTGTCATCTATTCAAGAGAAAAACCAGAGCATCCAAAAAGGAACATGATGATAGTGGAATATTTTATGAGGCAACACCCTCCGGCATTCAGTGGATCTTCTAACCCAGTAGCAGATGAAGTATGGATCAAATACCTTGAAAAGATATTCAGTGTTTTGGGATGATCATATAATTAAAAGTTTAGTGTTTCTATTTATCATTTTGAAGTTCAAGTTGATTGGTGGTGGTCAATGGTCAATAATACTAGGGATAGAGAGAAGATTGAAGCCTTAGAGTGGGATGAATTTAAAACTCTTTTCCTTGAAAAATATTTTACAATGGTGGTTAGACTTAGGATAGAGAATAAATTATTTGAATTTAGAAGAATGGGGAAGATTCAGTGGGTGTGTATACATAGAAATTCAACTGACTGGTGAGGTATGATCCAAATATTTTTCTTGTTCTTGATAGAAAAATCAACTGTTTTTACTCAGGATTGAAGCCAAGAAATCATTGGTCATTGTCTTTCCATGAGTTTAAAAGGTATTATAATTTTTTTACATGAGGAGAGTGTAGAAATGGAGTTTTCTAATGACCATGTATATCTTGATAACAAACAGAAGAAGAGGTCCAGATGGAATGTGATGGATAATAATCAATCAAAGAAATTTGATGGTAAGAAGTTCAATTTCCAATTTTTGAAAAGTGCGGTAAAAACCAACCTGGGTAATGTCTTACCAAAACAAATAAGTGTTTTTGATGTGGTACATTTAGACATATGTCCCAAGATTGTAATGAAAATGAATCTAAGAATAAAATTGATAAGTAAACTATAAAGTGTTTTAAATGTGGTGCGATGGGTCATTATAAAAATTCATGCCCAAAGAGAGATCTAGATGATACAAAGAAGCTAGACTATAAGTAGAAAGGTGTAGTGAGATCCTTTACGACTATGTTATTAAACATTGGTCCATTCAATAAAGTTGTATCGGGTACCCTGTTTGTTTTCTCATATTTTTCTAATGTTTTGTTTGATAGAGGATCTACACATTCCATTATTTATGAGAAATTCTATATTAAATTAGAAATATCTTGTCAAAAAATGAGACTGAAACTTTTTGTTAAAATACGAGGGGAAATATTAAAGTAAAGAGAAATTATAAGAATCTTTCTACTATGGTCTATGGAAAGGATTTACCTATAAAACTTATAGATTTCTCATTAGTAGAGTTTGATTTTATTCTGGGTATGGATTGGATTTCCATTTATCATGGTAAGATTCATTGTAGAGATAAAGAAGTTTTTTTCCATAAAGAGTTTCAGTTTGTATACAAGAATAAACCCATAAAATTGGTTATATATCAGGAAGCTGATAAACTATTAAAATATGTAAATGAATGTTATATTTCTTATACTGTTGAAAACAAGGTAACTATATAGATTAATGATGTTCTAGTGGTAAATGAATATCTTGATGTATTTTCTGATGAGTTACCCAAGTATATACCTAATCATTAAGTTGAATTTATAATTGACATAGTTCCTAATTCTAATCCAATTTAAGTCCCCCCTTATCGAATGTCTCAAATGGAACTTCTAGAATTGAAAAATCAATTTCATGAGTCGCTTGATAAAGGATTCACTCATCCTAGTACTTCACCATAGGGAGCTCTAGTTTTGTTTGTTAAAAAGAAAGATGGTTTAATGATAGTTTTCATTGATTATATAGCCTTGAATAACATCACTTTTAAAAACATGTATCCTTTTCCTCATATCGATTATTTGTTTGATCATCTCTAGGGAGAATTGTATTTTTTAATGGTTTACCTGATGTTAGGGTACTATACGTTGAAAGTAATGGAATCAGACATCCCAAAACTACATTTCGTACAAAATATGGGCATTATAAATTTGTCGTCTTGTCATTTGGGTTAACTAATTAACTTTTTATATTCATTTATCTTATTAATAGAATATTTGATGAGTACTTAGATAAGTATGTGGTTGTTTTTATTTTTGAAACTCTTTTATATTCTAAAAGTATATCAGATCATAGAAAACATCTAAGGGTTATTTTTTAAACCTTAAAAGAAAATACAATGTATGTAAAATTCATAAACTGTGAATTTTGGTTGCAATAGATTTCATCTATAAGGAATATTGTAAATAAACATGTAATAACATGTTATCCTACCAAAAATATGGTTGATTAATGGAAAAGACCAAAAAATGTTACATAGATTCATAGTTTTCTTGGACTACCTGGTTATTACTGATGGTTTGTTAAAAACATTGCACGATTATCTCGCCCGCTAACTAAGTTAACAAAAAACAGGTTAAATTTGATTGTACAAAATAATTTATTTATTACTTTCAAGAATTGAAAAGAAGATTGACGAATTCTCTAGTTCTTACCCTAACTTCAATAAATGATATGTTTTCATCTACAATGATGCTTCATTGAAGATACTTGGATGTGTTATGATGTAGAATGATAATGTAATTGCTTATTCTTTAAGAAAACTAAAACCCCATGCGTTAAATTATACAACACATGATTTGAAATTATCAGATGTGGTTTTTTCTTAAAAAATTTGGAGGCATCATTTATAAGAATCCAAATGTAAAATATATACCGACCGTAAAAGTTTGAAGTATATATTCACTCAAATGGAACTAAACATGAAGAAAAGAAGATGTATTGAATTGATAAAGGATTATGATTATACGATCAATTACCATCTGGGAAATGAAAACATAGTGGAGGATTCCTTGATTCAAAATATCATGAATCATTAACCATGTTACGATTGGACTAGGATCCCTTTATTAACTATTTGATGAATTTTTTATTGGATGTTGTTAGTGCAGGAAATTCCTCTGTTTGGTTTCAGGTTTCAGTGTAGTCATCTTTGTCAGAAATAATTAATCAAGTGTATAAGGAATATGGGGTGCTATAGAAAAAGGTATAATTGGTTAAAATGGGTAAGTTTCTGGAATTTAACATTGATAAAGATTTTGTTTTATGATTTGGAAACAGATTATTTGTGCCTTGCGATTCTCGGCTAAAGAAAAAGTTTTTGTGTGAAGCTCATAGTTCTCCATTTTCTGATCATTCCTTAGTACTAAGATGTATAGAGAACATCGAGAGTATTAATGGTGAGATGGAATGAAAATACATATTACAAATTTTACAATGAAATGTTTGACATGTCAATAGGTTAAAGAAGAGTGGAAATTACCAAAGGGGGTGATTTAGTCTTTACTAATGCTAGAGTGGAAATGGGAAAATATATCTATGGAATTAATTGTGGCACTACCAAATACTTCTCAAGGTAATAATACAATCTAGTTTATTGTTTTTAAACTAATTATATATGCTCATTTCCATAATATTTGAGATACTATGTATTTGGATCAGCTTTCTCAACAATAACTCAAAGTGATTGTTAGGTTACATGGACTTCCTCTTTCTATTATAGCTGACTATGGTCTGAGGTTCACTTCTATCTTTTGGAAAGTCCTTCAGAAGTCGTTGGGAATAGAATTAAATATCTATATAGATTTTCATCCTCAATCAGGTGGGTAGTTAGAAAAAATGATTCAGACTTTGGAGGATATGCTTCGAGCGTGTCAATGGATTACTAGGGAAGTTGGGATCATCATATTTTTTTAGTTGATATTTTTCATAATAATAGATTTCATTTCAGTATATAGATGGAAACTATTAAAGAATTATATGGGAACTAGTGTAGAAAACTATAATTTTGGGATGAAGTTGGGGAAAGGATAATGTTGGGATAAGAATTAGTAAAGGAAGTGGCTAGGAATGTTAATATAATCATGCAACACATGAGTACAGCTCAATATAGGTAGAAAGGTTATGCAGATAATAAGAGGAAAGAGTTTTCTTTTAAGTTAGGTGATCACAATTTTTATAGAATCTCACCATGGAAAACTGTTATGTGTTTTGGTAAGAAATGAAAGCTAAGTACAAGGTTCATTGGACCTTATGGAATCCTAGAGAATGATGGACCAGTCGCCTATCGAGTATCTTTTCCTCTGATTTTATCTCAGGTACACAATGTTTTGTATGTTTTGATGTGGAGAATACATGCGCTATATTCATCACTTGTTTTGAGCCCAGAAGAAATTCAGTTGGAAGACAATATTTATTATGAAGAGAAACCTATTCAGATTATTGATCAAAGAGAAAAGGTATTTTAGAGTAAGGTAATCCATCAAATAAAGGTTTTTAGGAGAAAACACATAGTTGAAGAAGCAACATGGGAATCTGAAAATTCTATAAGGGAAATTCACCCACACTTGTTTAATAATTAAACAAAATTGTGAGGACGCACATTCCAAAAGGTTAGGAGAATGTAACACCCCAAGTTTTTAAAAATAAATTAAAATGAATGAAACACTGAGTCTCGACATAATGGAACTTTTTTAAGGAGATATTGATAAACTATCTGCTAAACATAGTTTTATCACTTCTATGATTTGAATTTTGAAAAATTAACATCTGCGGTTGTGATCAGAAATTTATATAGAGTCTGAGAGAACCAACTTTATTTTTATGGAGAATAGTAACATACCTTTATGAATAGTAATATGAATAGTAATATGAATATTAATATGACCCTTATTAATAGTAAATCATATTATTATTATTTTTTCTTTAGGTATTAAGATAATGAGATGTTGATTAATTTTTCAAGGTGATATAAAATGACTTATAGTTTTAAAATTGTTATTTTTCAAATAAATTATGATATTATTTAAAAATTAAATTAGCCACATTTAAAAAAATTATTTTTAAAAAATACATTTCATCTGTGAATTACACACATCAAAAAATGGTTAGGGTGAATTTTTGGGATTTTTCTGAGATAGTTGAATTTTTAGTGAATAGTAAAAATACAATTTTATGTTTTTAGTGTGTTTGAGGACATAATAATGATATAATAATTATTTAATTATTATATTATACTCTTAAGGATTAAAATATGATATGAGGTCTCCAAATTGGTCACTATCATGGGCAAAAAACCATGGTAAAGCCCATGGTTTTTGAAATTCCACGAATAAGGTATCCGTTAAAATTAATTAAAAACTCCCCCACTTTCATTATAAATACCACCCTCACCCCCATATTCCTATAACACCTATAAAGATTTAAAAATTATCTAAATTCTACTAAATACCATTACCAATGCCCTTCCCACATTCAAGAACTGTTTGTCTCACCAAAAGGCCAAAAATAAAGGCCTTAAGGAGGATCTTCATGAGAAGAGATCAAGAGGTAAAAATACTATTTTATTTTCTTGTGTTTTCTTTTAAATTATTTTTTTTCTTATACTATCTTCTACTCCCCTTATCCAATAGTCATTAAATCTCCAGTACTCTATATATTTAGGATTTTTATCATGTTAATGGAAAAATTCGTCAACATTCTTCCTCTCCTCTTTCTATTATTCTAAAAATAAGACCATTTTAATGGTTGAAACATATTTTTAAGTGTATTATTTGACCTCTATTTTTTTATATAATCAACTTATCTTCATGATATTAAAAGTATATAATGAAAAAAATTGTGATTATCGAAGAACCACTAAAATGATCTAAACGAATATCACTAATATTTTCACTAATGTTTCATCCTCTTACCATATAACCAAAATTATTTATGGAATAATTTAATATTCTATAAACATGTTATCACCATTTTTTCTTCTTTTAGAGTTTTTCTTCCATTTTATAAGGAAATCCATTATTAACCATCCTTGGAAGTCATGTAAAGAATTCAATCTAAAAATGTAAAGAACAAAGTATTATTAATTAATGGGTGGAATGATGTTATAGAATGATCATATAAAGTGTTATAAACATCATTATATTTTTTTAAAATATTAATAACACTCTTTCAACAATTATACAGGAGGTTTAAAGAAGTATTAGTAAGACAAACACTATCTAAGTGAATTATTAAGCCAATTTCCATTCATTGGGTTTACCTTCTAAATTATTCATTATGTGGTAGGAAGATTATATGTGTGATGAATTTTTGTTTATATTATGTTTTATTATTTGAATTTAGATTTCATAAACATACTACTTTAATTATATTAATTTATCACATCAATTACATGATATTTGTAAGGGACATTCCTTTAAAAATTATATTTTAAAATTCCATTTTACGAAATTCAAAAGCAATGTTTTTATATAATTTTTCATGTTTTGTGAATATGTTCTAGTTCTTGGGAATTATTTATAATGAAGGTTGGGACCTATATCTCCCTTGAATACATTGGATATATGTATGTTATAGGTTGGCTGTATGGTTACTCCAAGTGTAACTAGGATGGTTACTCTATAAGGTAACTATGAAGGTTACATTTTATGGTAGTCATGAGGGTTGAAAATAATAAGGTTGTAGTGAGGGTTACAATATAAGTATGTAATTCCCCCAGATACCCTTATGGTTTTATATATGTTCTTCAATGGTTTATGGAAATATCATGTTTCACAAAGTAATTATATATGAGTGAGAAATATGTCTTTTTGAAAATGATTTCATATATTTATAAGTTTTCATGGAATAATGGTTTCTTATGTTTATATCCCATACAAATTTTTTTATGACCATACCATGTATTAAAATGTTTTCCACAGGTTATTAGGATGTGTAAGAGAAAGAAGGAATTCAAGTTAAATGTTATGAAGATTTGTCAAAGAAATCATGCTATTGTTTTGTGTTAAAAATATTATGTTTTAGAAGAAATTGATACTATTTTAATCGTACCCACTTTGTATACTTGTTGGATGATATGTATGATCTATGTCCTAACATTCTATAACTCCAAATTGAAAAGATATTTGGGAATGTAAAGTATATAAATCTAGTTGAAATAGGGAGATTATTTTATGTTTAAGGTTTAGTACTTATACAACATATGTTGTCTCCCCTTTAGAATTTGTCATTATGATTTTCATCTCTATATAAAAGTACATAATTCATGATATGAATTAATAATAATATCAAGTATATGGACTAATATAGATTTTTGAATTTTGGAATATCTAATGAAACCATACAATATATATAATCTTATTGGTAGGTCTATCTGTATAACCTCCCTTCTCAAATATCACAAAATGTGAACTTCATGAAAAAAGTATCGATTTATTATGAGGATTCATCACATGATAGTCGAACCTCATTTTCATCCCATCAGATAGATGTTATCTAAACTTTAGAACATATTTTTAAAAATATTTTCATAACATCTCCGGGTTCTCATTAAATGGGGAACTATTACAACTATTTAATGTGAGAAAACTCTAAGGAAATTATCGCATTGGTGTTATACCGAATAATAATAATTATGTGATAATATATATTTTTATATTTTTGTAATAAAAATTAAAATTATAGTCAGATCTATAGAAATAACTCTAACATAACACATATAATTCTATATGCCATTTTCATGAACTTCGACCTCTTTAAATATGCCTCAGGTATACTCATCGATCTTTCCAAGAGTTTATTCTTATGTTCATAGTGTATTAGTAAATATTGTGTAGTTAGAGGAAATTTATAACCATTCAATTTTTTTATGAATTTATCAAATAAATATATTCTTGTAAATCTCAAAAATATTTCACTATATAAATCATTACAATCAATTATACCCACATCTGGAAGATCCCTGAATGTTAACTTTTAACATTAAATTTAAATGTTAATTTTATAATACTATTAAATCATATAAATATATAATGATATGTAAATTCCATAAAATATTATAGGATATGGTAGAGGTGAATTATCATTATAATTCATTATATGTTATCCATGTCCTAAGGTATTTGATTTTCCTTAGTTCCAATATTCTATAATCTATGAAATATACATATCATATATTATGATACATCCAAAAAAATCATATATTTTATATTTAAAAAAGGGTTTATCTCCATCAATGTCAAACATTCACTAAATCCACATGGACATGGTTCAATATTACCTTACATTAAGTAATATACAATAACCTTTGAAATCATATCCAAAAATCCTTCGGGATATTTTTGAATTTTTTTTTAAATTTTTCATTGACTTTATTGTGTATAAAATAAAATGTAATGCCTTGTAAACATTCATCCAAAACTCATATTGGATAAACTGTAAAATATTTTTCATGTATCTCCCCATGATTCATAAAACTTAATCCACATTAATTCAACCACAAAGTGTGATCCCATGTGCCTTTATATCATTAAAAAAAATAATGATCCTTGTCATTTATATATGTTATTTATTTAATAATAGATATTTGGTATGATTTTGTGTCTATTAAATAGATAGATCTTGGAGTTAGGGAGAAGAAGGATGAAGTGGGGAGTTATATCTAGTTCATATTATAGTTTTCACGAAGACTCCACTGGGTACTCAGTGATGCGGTACTGAGTACTCACTGACGGGAGAAGTGGTGTAAGTCCACTATACATATTGTTGGATGGCTAGTGGATATATATTGGGTGGATGACATGGTTTGGTTGGTTACCCGGTGTCATCCAATACTATTTTTAAATATGGTGTACTTATATACTATTTTTCTAGGTATTTGTTCATAACTCTAGATAACTTTTATTTAGGGATCATTTAGGAAAATATTGATAGAGTTTTGGATAACCAGATTTGTCTCATCGTTAACCACATTCATGTTTCTATCCCAACTTCATTTGAGCTTATATTTGATATATAATTGGTGTTTTTACTCTATATCAATTATATATTCATTAATATTTACATTTTATGTAAAATTGATTTGTTTTATATCACTATGTAATTCTAATTCTCATTTTATTACTTAATGTTCACAAAAATCAGGGATTTTTTAGTTCTTGAGGTTACTGGAGCCTCGTGACATAGGAGTATTTCTTATCTTTATTATAGTTGGTGACCTATTACTTTATCATGGACTTTGGCATGTGTTTATATATGAATTTTGGTATACTTGGTGACTTAATTTCTTTCCTGTGGATTGGGGATTTCATTTTGTCGTATTATTGAGAAATAAACTTACTATAATTTATTTAATGTTAAATGTGGCCCAAATGTATTGACATAGGATTTTAATTTATTTTAAACATGCTTAAAAGGTTATATTAGTGTAGGAATACCGATACAAAATGATAAAATTAAAATGATGATAATTTTTTTTTAAATAGTCAAATGTGGGTACATTTATGAAATAAATGGTTAACTACTGTGAAAAATGCATAATTTTTTCTAATAAATTCATGTAATGAGTTTATATAGTTTTTAATGTGATTTGGATAATTTTAAATTACCTTGTGTGTTTATTGTGTGGTATTTAGACAAAAATAATTAATTTTAAGTATAAAAATAAGGCATTAATGGGGAAAAGGTAATTTGGTTGCCAATGGAATTTGCCCAATGCCTTGGTGGTTAGAGTGTATGTATAGAAAGTTGAATATTAGTAATTATAAATTTGATATGTTTCTTTAAATTTATATGAGGAATAAATAATTTTATAGATGTTATGAAGATAACCTTAGATTGAATTATGAGATATTGGAGCCTTATAAAGGGTTTTTAAAATGTAATGTTTTTCAAAATTATAAGATTTGATGATGGATATAGATTTTATTTTTCAAATTTATAGGATAAGCTATATAGATGAAATATAATGATAATAAGTGTTTTTATGATTGAGATTTGAAATTTTGTGTTGTTAGTTAAGTGTTTTGTGAGATGCCTATCGCTAACCATGTTTTGTAGTGTTATCTTAATCCATAATAGCGATCACTTATTAGTAGACAAGGGGGGAAGATATGTGATATTCAATTATATGTGGTAGTTACCCCATAGAGGATGGATATATGTTATTACATGATATGGAATAGTTAGCCATGAGGTGATGGGTATATGTTATCTATGATAACCCATATCTTTTGTAAGAATTATTTCATGATTTTTTTCATAAATATATAAATAATAAAATTTTAGAAAATTAAGAGACCTAGTTTCATTTAAGAAATTAGATTCATAACATAATAACATAAAATATGGATATGAAAAAAATTAAAAAACTCCATAACATGACCTTAAATCCCATTGACCTTCTAATCTTTCTTGGGATAACATAAGGAAACACATAAGAAATGAGTGATATATAATGCTCAATAAAGGAGTAATCAAATAACATAATAAAGTTAAGATGTATGTGTGGTTCAAGAGGTATAAAATTGTGAAATAGACTGGTGATAATCAAAATCATAACCATAAAAGAATGAAATAAGGTGATGACATCAAGACATTATAGGAATGTGTAAAAACATACAAAATAACATCCTAAGCATAATTTAGGGAAAACCATTGATCCATCATAAAATATTATTCATATAATATCATCCCATTGTTTATTCATGATATCTCATGAGATTAAACAAAAATTGGATCGTAAGAGTAACTATGATGGCTTTACTTACAAGAGGGTGGGTGAATTGTTGTTTAAAAATTAAACTAAAAAAACACAAAACCTCTTTAAGTAAAATGATCTGACTCAACATTTTCTGATGATCAGAGTATTAGAATGAGAATCAAATATTGTCCAATTGTATCATAGTATGTTTTAATCAGTATCACAAATACACTAGTAAATTATCTTGTTATAAAGATAAATATTATAACTAACTTTCTAAAAAAGCACATCAAAAAATTAGAACTTGTTAAAAAAAACAAATGCTTAGATTTTAAAAGTAAGAATGAATTAAAAGATATACTAAAAGAAGTAATTCCTTAACAATTAAGAGTAAAGGTAGTCTAAAACCCTAACTAAAGGTTTCCACAGATTTATACTTACTATAATGTTTGTCTTTCTTTATCAGGAAAGCCCTTGATATGATGATTGGAACAAGCTCTCTCTTCATATTCTCAGAATACTTTAATAAAATGATGAGAATCTATATTCCTATCCCTGGAATCCATTGATCAGATATATTGAATTATCTATCAACCTATACTTGTAAGCCCTTGATCATTATAATGATCAGACGTGGAATAAAAAAGAAAATGTTATTAAGGAAATAAACCTGAAAATAATTCCATAGAAAGAAAAATATCTAAAAATTTAAATGTATAGAAATTGGATATTCATTTATAGAAACTTTTAGAAGAATTGATATTAAAAAATTATCATCTCCCAGAACATCAAATTACTCACCATTTATAGGAGATCTCCCAGTTGTCATATTTTTTAGTTAGTTTCAACAGACTTGGACAAATTTCACTTGACATCTCATTTATAATTGAATGGCTAATGTCATTTTTTATCACCATTACAATTATAATAAGTATTACTTATGATAGAAATAAGTATAAATATTGTGGTTATAAACATAGGATATTATTATAGACTTCATTTTTGTTTTTCAACATGATAAGACTTATAAGGATCAGTCTAATGTATCGGTAGTAGTATCAGCCTGAAAGGCATGAATTTTTCAGTACAAAAGACAAGACAATAGTCTAATCACTTGTTGTAAAAAAGATCTATCTTACTAATCAAACTCATCCTTAATATTATGAATCTTATTGAATAAGGATAAGTTAATATTCACAATACATTAGGATTATATCTATTTTGGGTTTAAATTAATGTTTTATACAAAAAATAATAAAATAGTCGAGAAATATAAAGTTATTAAACAATGTTTTAGAAGAGTTTTTTTTATTTCTAAAACTAATGGAATAGAAAAGTAAGAAGTAACAATTTTGACTCAACAATCTCTCCCTTTTGGAAATGAAAAATCACAACACTTAAATGAAAAACCAGAACATTATAAACATATACCCCTTTTTTATTTTAATAACTTTGAAGAAATTATTTATAACTCCCTTTGAGTTTATAACTAATTCATGATATGATGGAAAGTATTAAAACTTCTCCCCCTTAGGATGGTATCTACCATTTTTATAAAAATCCCCCTTAGACAAATCTCTGCCCATTCACCATAACAAAAACTTCTTAAGATATCTCCCCTTTCTTATTTATAAAAATAATGGGAAAGTAAACATTATTTATTGAAAATTTTAAAAGTAATAATATACAAAACAATTATTTTTGATATAACTAATCATACAATAAATAATATAAAGAACATACATCCAAAAGTATTAGAAGAAATTTAAGCATGAAGTATTAAATGAAAATATAGTCACATTCATCGACCATTGAAATGTTTTAAAAAATAGATCTTGATTTTAAAATAAAAATAATTATTTCTTTATTTATTAGTTTTTTGACAATGGGCTTCATGTTCTTGAAATCTTTTTGATCCTTCTCAAGCATCACAATATATTATTCCATTAACATTATTTTTTCAACCATCAATAATCAACCATAAAACTTCCTTATAATTCTCTTTATTCTCATTCCTCATAAGGATCAATTCATTTTCACATGTTCTCGGCCTACTTTTTTTCCACTCCAAAACGTGAACATTTTATTTCAAAATATTTACTTCCTCTTTTTAATCATCATTTTTATCTCTAAAAACTTCTACAAACATCCCTCAATCAGATACATTAGAATTTTACTTGTTAAAGGAATCTTCTATTTCCTAAAAAATATTTTCTTCAATAAATTGATCTTCATGTTCCCTGATATCACAATCCACATGATTTTACTACTTTACCATTTGATTGTATGATATTTTCTAAGTATGGTATTTTTCTTGGAAATGTTTCACTTATGCTTCCATTTGGATAACTGACTCATTTAAAACTTATAATGACTATGATTTTTCACTAAGGCTATTAAAACAAAGTGGACATCTTGCTTCTAACTTTGTAAAATATGGAATGATATCACTTAACCTTTTCAATATTTGACAAATACAATTGAAAATTTTCTGATCAATTGTGGTCTCCAAGATTGATAATCCTAATGATGGTTTGTGAGGTTTTGGTCTGAAAGATTCAATATCATATTTTTATTCAAATTTATATTTTCCTTTCATAGAAACAATATTATCATCTAAATATTCATCAATGACCACATTATTATTTAATCTTTATTTTTTAGAAACTTTTATTTGTGATTGTTTATCTTTCTCTTTGGCTTCCTTTTAATATGATTTTTCTTCTTGAGGTCCTACTATATATGCATACATATCCTACTAAGTAGTTAAGGGGGATGATTATGAATCCAAATATTTATTTTATTTTGATCCTCCATTAGTCTCTATTTTTTCATTATAATTTTATTCTTTAATAATTTCTTCTACTTATTCTTCTAATTGTTCTTTAATTTAATCTTCTACTTATTCCGCTTACTTTTGGTCTTAATCTTTCTCTTTTTCCTCAATATCTGTCTCTAAATTCCTTATAGCCCTGAGGTTACTTTTTGAAACCTTTCTAGGTACTGATTCTTTTTTCCTTCTCAATATGAACCTGTACTGATTCATCAGTAAGAACTTTTTATTTTACCTTATCAATAAATGAGGGAACTACTGTAGGAATAACTAAAAATTATTTTAAAATAAAAATTGGCCTCATGAATGATTTGATCAATATGAGATTTTGGTATATTGGGATTTTTTATGCTCCTTCAATGCCATTTATAAAAAATTCACAAATCATGGACTCATCTAATATCTCATTCTATATCTTCCATTTCTACTCTTCTTTGAACTATTTAGTTGTATGAATTACTAAATGTTTTACCTTATTAGGTTAAATAACAAACTTAGGATCCAGTGGTATGTTTTGTTCCTTATGAGCCATGAGTTTTTTGAAAACATCATTTGTAATTTTCTTTTCTTTCTTTTTTTGAAGGGAATAATCTTCCTTTATTTTGTTATTTTAAAAATCTCTTGGTTTCTTGTAAGTTTGGGATTCAGAGAATTCCCCATAAAACTTTTAAAAAATTTCTTTTATCATTGAATAAAAAACAATTTTATTCATTTAATTTTTTCTTCACTAATAAAATAAATATTTTCATTGACTATGTAAGACTTATTATCAACTTTAAAAAGTGAAATACATTTCAAAATTAAATTATTGATGAATGATATAAAAATTATGATCTTAATCTTAATTGAGGAACTCTTGATAACCTCTATTATAATGAAAATAAATCTCACCATGTTATTTGTCTCATATTTATCAAGAAGTACAAAAAACAATATATAGGATACCTTAAGATTATCTCGATAACCCTTTCATGGAATCTAGTAACCCTGCATCCATAATTCTAATACTCTTGCATCTGGTGATAAGTGATACACTTTCCTCACTTTCTCATAAATTTGGAACAAAGTCTATTTTTCCCTAGCTTTATCAAAAGATCCATGATTGTCCGGAAATTTCTGTGATGGAAGATAAGCTTCTCCTCCATTAGGTATATCCAAGAATTCAACTACTCTTTAATATGAAATTTTTTATTTATTGGAAAATATAGAAAAATAAAATTTATCCATAACTTATTCTATAAAAAACTCATCAAAGGCATAAAATTCTCTTATTAAGTGAGGGTAATATAAATCAAAATATTTATCATGTTTTTTGAAACATACAAATTTCCATACTTATAAAGAAATAATTATTTTGAGAGTAGAATAATACTTATTAAACCACTTTCTATCGACAATACATTCTCTAAAAACATTAATTTTGTGAAATATTCTTCGGTTTCCATCATAATGGGAGCTAATCTAGGGATCAGACTATTTCTAAAACAATCATACTGATGACTTCAGGGAGTGGTAAGAGTCAGTGATGAAATCTCAAGAAAATTTTGTGGGATAGGGTATGTCCTACCCATATATAGGCATAGATAGGAAATGGTTCTAATTCCAAAAACATTAAATGGTTTAGATTAAAACCTTAACTGATCAGGAGGTTGAGATTTAATTTATAAATTTTTTAAAATAACTTTCAAATCTCAATGTTTTAAAAACATTATTAGAGTGATAATAATTCTGATTTGAAAAACATTTAATTTTTTTGAAAACAACTCAAAGTAATGAAACTAAAAGAAGAAATGACTGAAAAAATTATAAAATAATGTAACAGATTAGTGATAAAATATAAAAGAATAAAACAGTACATTTCAAATTAGAAAGTTTCATCGGTATGAGAAATATTTTTTTCTTGGTTTTTGTAATGAAAATTTATTATGATAGATTATAAAACAAAAAAATTAAGATAAACTTATAAATTTAAAAAATTTTACGATAGTTTTAAGATTAATGAATTATTATAAAAAGTTGTAACAAAATTTTTGTCCAAAAAGTTTTATAATAATTTTTTGTTTGTAAATAAATTTGAGTAACCTGAATCTAAAAAATTTTATAAAAGGTTTGGAATCTAAAAAAATTCAACAAAATAAAAACTTTTAGAAAAACGAAATTTTAAAAATCTAATGTTTTAGGAAAACCAAAAGTTAAGATAAATTACATAAACACATGTAATCCACCTATAAAATAAATTACATTAATGTAAGTATATTGGTAAACAAGAATTGTATTTGAATGATCACTTAAAATTGATCATTCATTGATTCTATTTAATTCATTCAAATCTATTGGAACTAAGGTGTTTAGTAAAAATATCATCATGTTGTTCTTCCATACTAATGAATTTTAAAATTATATCTCATTTAATTATGTGATCCCAAATGAAATGGTGTATTATATCCATGATCTTAGAATGTTAGTGATGTAATGGGTTTTCACTTAAGGAAATGGAACATGTGTTGAAAAAATGTATTTGAGTTTTAGTAAAATTCATGCCACAGTCTGTGAGTGTGTATCTCATTCATAATACTTCATCACAACAACATCCATCTACTACATATTCAGCTTCAGTAGTTGAATGTTCTACTAAGTGTTGTTTTATGCAATATTTCTAAACTAAATTATCTCCTAAGAAATGAAATGTTCTAGATTTATTTTTTTACCCGTTCTATATCCACCAATGTCCTCATCATACAAAACTTTTTGTCTAATTTTTTTTCAAACAAATTGAATAATCCTAAATCCATAATTCATTTAAGATAATGAAAGATTCATTTCAAAGATTTTAGATGGGATTATTTTTTTATTGTGTTGATATATAGAACATAAGTACAATGAAAAAAATAAATCTCTATGACTAGATATTTAGTAAAGTAAGATTCCAATCATATATCAACAAGTTTTCTGATCAATTGGTTTCCAACCCTCATCTATTTTGGAGGTACCAATAAGAGTAATAATTATTTTATTATTTTCATATCCAAATTTATTAAGAATATATTTTATATACTTATGTTGATATATAAAATTTCCTTCCATATTTTCTGAAATTTTAAATCCTAAGAAATATGTCAACCCACACATCATACTCATTTCAAACTCAGACTTCATAAGATCTTTAAAGAAATCTGTTAATGATTTTTGAGTTGAACCAAATATAATGTCATCAACATAGATTTTTACAATCATAAATTTTTTATTTACTTATTTTATAAAAATACTTGGATATAATATGCCCTTGTCAAAAAATTTTTATAACAAAAATACAATTAACCAATCACACAAAGCTCGAGGGTATTGTATATGTCCATAAGGTGCCTTAGTGAGTTTATAAACATGTTCTATATTTCTTGTATTTCAAAAAATAGGGGTAGTTCTATATTAACTACTGCCTAAGAATATCAGTGAAGGATATAACACTTTACATACATTTGATATAGATTGAAATTAGATAATTATATAAAGTCTATAAGAATTCGAATTACTTCAAGTCTTTCTTCTGGTGTATAGGTTTCTTCATGGACTATTCACTATTATTGGTTATAACCATTAACAAAAAGTATATATTTATTTCTATAAATTATTTCATTTTCAACATAATAATTACAAAAAACCCATTATACTACAATTATAAAAGTTTTTATAGCTGGTTTGAAAAAATTCAAGACATTGTTCCATTCAAAATCATTGACTTAATAAAGAATTAATTTTATCCAATCTTCATCCCCTAGAGCCTCATCATGATTATTACATTATAATTGATATAAGAAATCTATATATTAAATTTTATTTCTCAATGAACTTATAGTCCTAACTAGTTGTTCTAAATCACCAATGATATTATCACTAGGAAGATTCCTAAGAAACAACTGACTTCTTGGGTTTTCAACAATCAGTTTATCAGTAATAGATTGAAAATATTCCTGATGAAAAACATCTGAAACATATTCTTTGGTTATTTACTTATGAGCTTTATTTTATACAATAGGTTGAAAATCAGTTTTAGAAATAGCATATGAGGATGTAGGTTGAGTTTGTTTGAAAAAAAAATCGATTTCATCAAACTTAACATGCACTATTTTAGCAATAGTATAAGAATTTTTATTAAAAACAAAATAAGACTTACTAGTTGTGGAATAAAATAAAGACATTCCTTTATAAAATTTTGGTGAAACTTTATGTAGATTATCTTTTTTTATTAATAATGAATACTTTGTATACAAAAAATTTGAAATAAGAACTTTTGGTTTTATTATTTTCTATAATTAATAAGAAGTTTTATTAATAAAAGGTCAAATTAAAACTATATTTATAGTATATTAATAAGTATTAACATCTTCATACCAAAAAAATTTAGTAACTAAGTATTCACATAGTATGGTTAATGTAATCTCCAAAAGATATAAATTTCTTCTTCTGATTACACCATTTTTCTATGGAGAGTTATGTGTTGGAAACTTATGTTCAATACCTTTCTTACTATAAAAAGTTTCAACATCATAATTTTCAAATTCACCACCATAAAAACTATGAATAGTAATAAAGGAGATTTTTTTCATATTTTTTACTCTATATACAAAGGTGTTAAAATATTTAATTGGTTCGTATTTTTTTTATCAGAAAATAGACCCATGTGTATCTAGTGTAACCATCAACTAAGACATGTACATGGTATTTTCATCCAATACTTTCAGTTTGTATAGAACCAAATAAGTACATGTGTACTAACTGTGAAGAATCATAAGTTTACACTTCACTAATAGATTTAAAACCTTATATTTTTTACCATGTTGACAAGGATTGAAAACATTTGAAGTATCAAACCAATGTTCTGGTATATCCTTAACAAGTCCTTTCTTAGTCAACATATCTATGTTTCTAAGGTTATAGTGTCCTAAAATTATATTCCTTAATCAATATTGATCATCCATTTCACAATTGCAAGGTATGTCTTAGTTCTTAAGACCTTCTATGTTTAGTGTGTAAATATTCTCACACTGATTGGAAGAAAGAATAAATTCATCCTTGGAACTATGTAACATACATATATCATTACTCAAGTTTAAATGGTAACCTTCATCACATAACTAACTTATTCTTATAAGATTTTTCTTTAGTCCTAAAAAAAATAAAACATTTGAAATTAAATCTTTTCAAAGAAGTTTAATGTCACCTATACCAAATATTTTTCCTTGGGATCTATTTCCAAAAGTTATTTTTTTACCTTTCATCTTGGTAATCTTCTTGAATATATATTTGTTTCTAATCATGTACCAAGAGAAACCACTATACATATAATAAATATTCTTATTTTTTGTACTATATTTATTTTCATGAAAAAAATATATAATTTTTATGAAACATGAAACTTTTTGGGTCTGGTATTATCAGAAAATAAGATTTTGGGTAACCAAATTTGTCCTATATTATTATTTTTGGAAAACTTCATTTCCATTTAAAAATTGGATTTATGAAAACCTAATGATAATAATTTATTAAGATATCAATTAAATTTACAAATTCCATCATTTTAGCATTTTGTGAAAAATGGTGCACTCTTAGGAACAAAATATTAATTACTAAATGATTGTTTTTTATTTGTAAAACCTATTAAATAATTATTACCATGATGTATAATTATTTTATAAATTTACTCAGTGTTTTCTTTACTAGTGGTAAACTAGGAAAATAGTTTCTTCAAATTATAAATTTCAAATTTTAGTTTGATAAAAATATTTTTATCCCCATCAAAATTAGTTTTAAAACAATGTTTTACTCTTAATTAATTGTTCTCCAAAATTTATTTATCATGTTATATAGAAAGATATTCTTTTTCAAAATTATCTTTATCAAGATCTTTTGAAATAATTGATTTTAATTTTCTTAAAAATATTATCCTTGAGTCTTCTTTAATAAGATTTTCCTTGGCATTATCAAGTTTTTTTTACAAAATTTACAATTTTTATTTTCTGGGAGTTTAGAAAATCTGGAAACTTCATCGTAACTATGAAATATATTATCCTCTTCAATTGAGGATGAATCTATATCAGATGAATTTGAATCCTTCTAATTAAGATAGCTTACCTTTAAAAGACATATTAGTAAGGGATTTAGTAGTGTGTACCTTTTATAGTAGAAATTTTTTTACCATAGTTCCTTAAACAAAAAGGCCAATGTCTCACTATCAAGAACATTCGTTATCATAATATCCTTTAGAAGAATCTCCACCAATGGCATTAAATGTGTCAGACGCTTTCATAACATTATTTAATTAAGATTTATAATACTTATTTTAATTTTAATATAAATTTATTTCATTCCTAGCTTTAATTTTGTGCTTATTATAATCATGTAAGATATGTATTTCCTTCTTGTAATCAATACAAGTAACTTCAGAATATTGTTTTTGTCAATTTTATCCTTAAGACACTTTTTATATCTGATTTGAAAATCCAACTTACCATTGATTTTTTTCACCATTATGTAAGGGTTATACAACTCATTATCATAATGTTCAAATGGTATATAATTATACTATACAAAAAATTTATTCTTCCTTGAAGATTTCAAAACTTTCTCTGCTAACTAAACCTTAGTAGGTAAAGTAGATTTTATAGAAAAAGAAACACCGCCATTTTTCTTCTTATAATTCTCATCATAACTCTTCATTCTTTTTTATATTGCATTATGTTACCAATAAAATCATCAAGGGTTAGATTCATAATATTATTTATGTTACCCACAACAGTTTATTCAAATTACCACTCAATGGACATTATATCTATAATATTTTCAACACAAATATTATCATTAATACCTTATCTCCAAGAGACTTTAAACTATTAATAATAGTTATAAACCTTTAGTTCACCTTGGAAACCATCTCACCAGGCAGAAAATCAAATGCTTGATAATTACCATAAATCATACCTCTTTTAGTTTCAATAACATTGGAAGGACCAAAATGTGTGACTTTTAACTTTTCCCAAATACCATTTAAAGCTTAAAAAGATGAAATATAACTGTATATACTTCTATACATGGAATATCAAAGAGTATTCCTTACTCTATAATACAACTGATACTATTTTTCTCTTGATTTTTAAAATTTTTAATATCTTTAATCATGTGATTTCTATTAAACCTAAAAAAAATTATAAACTCCAGTGTTAATAATAAACGACCTAATCCTATCTATCTTGAATTCATAGTCATCCCCATTAAATATTGGTGGTCAACTTAGATTGATATTTTCAAGGGATACAATATTAAGACCTTCCGTATTAAAAAAATAAAGACTCTTTTCTACACAAACATATTAGTGTAAAACTATTTACATAGAAGAAGTTTATAACAAAACATAATAAACTTGAAGTTTATAGAAGAAGTAAAAAATCATCAATTATAAGATATAAAACCTGATATGATAACATTTTTTTCATTATAAGAGTAACTATAAAGGATTTACATTCAAGATTGGGTGAATTATAATTTAAAAATTAATCTAAGACAAAACAAAAAACATATTTAACTGAAATTATTTGACTCAACACCGTCTAATGATTTGAGTATTAGAATTAGAATCAATTTTTTTTAAAAATTTATCAGAGTACATTTAAATTTGTATCATAGATACACTAATAAAATATTTTTTTATAAATATAAGTATTACAACTAACTTTATAAAAAAGTGAACAAAAGAAAAAATATATCTTGAACAAAAATGAAATGCATCACTTATAATAGTAAGATTGACATAAAAGTTATATTAAAATTTTTCAATCTTTTAGCCATAATATTAAAGGTAGTCATAAACCATAAGTAATGGTATCTATAGTTTTATACATATTATAAAGTATCATTTTTTTAACTAGGAAGATCCTCGTTACGATTTTTAGAACATTCTTTATCTTCAAATCCTTAGAATCCCTTGAAATGATGATTGTTATCTGTAATCCTTGCACATGAATCCCTCGATCTGATGGATCAGATACACCGTATTCCTATCTTCAAAACCCCCAAATTATTACAATTATCAGACATGAAATTAAAAATAAATTTTATTAGGGAAACAACCCTAACACAGATTAGCTAGAATGAAATGTCTCTAATGTATTATAATGACTAAGAAAAAGATGTTCATGCAGATAAAAATTTAAAATACATGAGTTGAAAGATGTATCATGTTCCAAATATTCAAATGACTACTTATTTAAAGGCAATATCTCAACATCATATTTCTGAGTTAGTTGCAATAGCCTCGGATAGGGTTCACTAGATAGATGACATGTAACTGAATGTCTAACCTCATTCTGTTTAGAATAATTAAAATGCTAATAAGTATTCCTTATGATATAAAATATTAAACCTATTTTGATTATAAATATAGGATAATATGATGAACATTATTATTTTTTAAATATGATAATCCTTATAAATATTATTCTGATGTATCGATACTATTATTAGTATGATAGTCATGAATTTTTTTAATAAAAAAAGAAAAGGCAAAAGTCTGTCCACTAGTCAGGAAAAAATAACTACCCAATTAATCAAGAATAATCCTTAATCTGATGAATCATATTTAAGAATTATGAGTTTATATTCAGAATACATTAGTATTATTTCTATTGTTAGGTAAAAAGTAATTTTTTCTACATAAATATACTAAAAAACTTGGGAAATAAAAAGTTAGTAAACATAGTTTTAAGAGAGATTTTGTGATTTCCAAAACTAAAGGAATGGAAAAGTAATAAGTAACCCTTCTGACTCAACAAACATTACCCAATTAATTGGAGGTCTATATAATTTTGACCCTCCCATTATATCCATACCATATACATAATTTTTTTCTACATAGATCACACAACATGATAAGGTGTTTCATCACTTTTAGTCTCATGATTATAGAGTATGTTTCACATACATGGGTGTCCCTAATCAATGAAGGAAAGTGAAATCTAGGTGAATACCCTTGAGTAGAAATAGATAAAGGTATTCATTACAAAAAAGTTTTTATGGAAAATCCTTGGATAAATTAGAAAGAAAAATGTGTGTACATGATGGTTTATGGGAGAGATTAATGAAGGTGAAACGTGTTATCTAATTAATTGTTCATCATATGTTCAGTAAAGGTATGTGTCAGTAACAATTTTTTTATATAAAAAACAAAGCCTAAGCCTCTTTTTATTATGAAATAAAATACATCTTTATATATTTTTAGATGGAGACAAATTACATTTCCCATAGGCCTAAGGATAATTGTCCCATGAACCTGACCCAAAGGCCCTAGGGCTTGAAAGCCCTAATTTATGCCCAAAATACCATTATATAACACAAAGGCCCCTCTGATAAAGGTTATAATGAGAGAAAATAAATAATATCTCATTATTAAATAGAATAGTAAAGTGTAATTTATAAACATATGAAAAATAAAAAAATTAATGTTCAAAATGATAGATATAAAGGATATACTTGAATAAAGAGGAAGAGATAGATAATATCTTACATGAGAAGGTAGCTTCTAAAAGCTTCATCAAAGCATCTTAAGAGATTAGAAACACCATGGGAGGTATATTAATAGGGATGATGAGAGGAAGTTTATTCTTCATGGATTCATATTGTAGATTAAAGGGAGTTTGGATTGGTATTTTTGAAAAAAGATAAAGGAATTCGTTCTTCATTTTTAAACATAAGTTTCAAACTCTAAGTAAAAAGATAAAAAATAAAAACCTTCCCATGGTTTTATCCAAAGAAGAGTGCTTTCAAATATTTTATTAGTTTAATAACTAAACTCATTACAATACTACAATTCATGACATGGAAGTGAGTCATGATCATAAATCATTGTTTTTAAACTAGTAAAATATGATATATATTTTTTAGGATTCATTATACCTTTATAAAATTAATAAAATTACTTCAAAAAAACATTATTTTAAAGTGGAAACCTATTTTCAGTCAACTATTAATTTTATATTATTTATTCCATCACTTTTATACCATTATGATGTCATAAAACATACAATATATTTAAACGATATTAAATGTTTACTCAGAAAATGCATTTGTCTTAGAAAAATATGAAAAAATCACCATTTTCTAATTTTAACACGCTAATTTCAAAAACTGATATTTGTTTTTCCAAAATAATATTATAAATAAAATAATTTACAATTTTAAGTTAAAAATACTTAATTATTGAAGAAATACCAGTTTTTATGACACAAGCGACCCATATAAAAATTACAAAGGACTGCATAAAATTATATTATCATTTATATTTAAATAAATATTATTTAATGAGACAATTGTATGAAAATGGAATTTATTATAAAACTCATGTATTTAACATATAATTTTTTTAATTAAAATGATATATTTCCCAAAAATACATTTTTTGTTTCTTCATATCAAAATTAAATTGTTATCACACACATTATATAGATATTTATATATAAAAAGTAATATTGAAAAAGGATCAATATAATAATTATATTATTGAAAAAAAAATTATACTACTATGGTCTAGAATCATAGCCCCTTATGACACTAGCATACACCCAAATGTTATGGTGTGTGATAATAATTTTTTTGGGTGGTTCGATGGACATGGTTTGGGAGGTGATCAATATAAGCTTTAACTTATCCCATAAATAGTTTCAGTCAAGTTTAATTTGTTGAATCTTTACTCAATATTAGTTAATAGAAAATATCAGGGATGTCATATTCCTTAAAAGCTTCGATAAAAGGAATTAATAGGGTATGATCTTACTGATTGTGGTCATCACTTCTTCCTTATGTGTAAATTGGATTTTATCATAACCCTTAATATATAGTAAACTTAATAGTAATTGTAAAATATCTATATTACAAAAAATCGAGAAGTATAACTGTATTTATTCATAATAGAAATATTATGGAAATTTTTTATAATAGTCTAAAATAAAAAATGAAATATCATGAATTTGTTTTATATAAGTACATTAATTAATAAGGAAAAAATTCATTTAGAATAGAATTTCATTTATAAAATTCGAGTTCATTACATTCTCCCACCCACCTCCTTAGAAATTTCACCCTAAAAATTTTAATTTATACACAAAAATAGATAAGGGTAATTTTGTTTCATCACCTATTTTAGTTCCAATATTACCTCATCAAAACTTTTGTTCTACCAAAGTACTTCTACTAAATGACTTTTCTTATTTATTAGAACTTGTTTTCTATGATATAATATCTTCAACAACTATTACATTCATGAAATATCATTTTCCAAAGGCACCACACCTTAATTCAATACATGTGAGTAGTCTGGTAGGCACTTCCTTAAGAGGAATACATGGAACACGTCTTTTACAAGAGATTTGTTATGTGGGAGTGTTAGTTAATGAGCCACAACATCAATGTGATAAAATATCCCAAAGTGGAAAATGTATATAAGAATAAGATTCAATTTTTCTTGAACCGTGTGAATTTATTCAATGGTTATATATAAAGGAACACCATATATATGACCTCAAACACTAGGTTCTATCGATGATTTTTAATTTATAATTTTTCCATATTTTTATGTATTTTTTGTAATACTAAATCATATGAATCTTCTCTGTTATATCTTGGATAAGATCATGTCCCATCATCTTTCGCTCTCCAACTTCACTTCAGCATGTTAGAGTCCAACACGTCGTCCCATATAGAGAAAAATAAGGAGAAATTATAATTCTAGAATTAAAACTATTATTAATTAAGAACTCTAAAAGGGGAAAGTGTTAATCCCAACATCCTTGTAAATCTATTAAACATGATCTTAGTATGTACTACAAAATATGAATTATTACCTTAGACTGACGATCCATATGAGGGTCATAACAAATGTTGAAAATAAGTAGTTTATCAAATGATTATTGATGGATTCTCTAGATGTATGAGTTAAACCTCATATTTTGATCAGATACAATATAGAGTGGTACTCAATTCTGTCTTAGAACTTCTATTGTGTATATCATAGAAATTTGGTCAAGAGATAAATCTTCCTTGTTAAAAATGAAATTCCCAAATTTTTTATGGTGATCTATTACCACTTAAATGGTATTAGGACTTTTAGATATATTGGGGAGTTTTACTATAAAATCCATGGTTATGTTTTCCCATTTCTATACTGGTATGAAATTTTTTTTCATCATACCCTTATACTTATATCGATAACCCTTAACTTATTTTCATACCAAGAATCGAGATAAAAAAATTCAATCTCCCTCTTAATTTTATCTATTAAGACATTTCTATTTTGATCTTTATATATCTTATTACTTCCTGGAAAAATAGATAATGACAATTTATGTGAATTATTTAGAAATTACCTCTTCAGTTCTAGTTTTTATGTGATATATATCCCTATTCCAACACTTATGGCTCTATATTTAGAAAATTTGAACTTTTAAATACTCTCTCCCTTTCTCTATGTCTCCTAATCATATTTTTGGGCCACTCTGATCCTGATAAGAATGGTTGGTTGAGTAGTTATTTGAGAAATATATGATTATATTCCTTTGATTATTCTCATTTTCATCATTTCCATGTCTAAGAAGATTTAATATCTTGGAATCTTCATCATGGATAGGGTTTTGGCATCCTTTATATTCATATAGTATACCAATTTATTTTCTTTCCCAAGATAAAAATTGAATTAATAGTCATTTTGATGTCTCAAACCCACAAACCTGAATCTGATTGCATAAACACAAACTTTACATACTATATTAAATATTAACTATACATTCCCTATTAAAACCCATATATTTTATAAATAGTATTCATGATTTTTTAAATTGAGACACATATAATACAATCCCAAAAAATTGAAAGGACTCTTGTATTTCAGTAATTAGATAAATAACATAAAAACATGAAACAAGGATACAATAATAATATATAAAACTCCTTTATGTGATCTTAAAATTCCATCACTCTTCAAATATTACATGGAATTAATGAAATGTTTTTCATGATATGTAAAATTGATTATATTTTTAAAGGTCATTTATTTTATAAGTAGTACTCTAGGTTGTATCTCAAGCACCGTTAGTGGTATATAGTGTGTATTTTTAATAAAAAGTACTAAAATGTGAGGTAGTTTTGAAAACATATTATAAAAAATAAATTAAGTAAGGAGTTAAATATTTGGAAAGAATGTTGGTCTTTCTAGAATTATAAGAGAATAATTCCATTTCAAGTTCACTACACATATCAATTAGTTCATCATTCTAAAAAATACACTTGTTTTAATCGAATACTTTGGTTTAGGGTTGTCAATATCACAATTCCACTCTTTCATATTAAAATAATGCAAAAAGAACCACCCATTGACACAAAAATTGTGTTGTCAAGGATTAGGCCTCAAGAGTATAGTGAGGGTTTCCAAATCATACTGATAACTTATGTATGTCTGAGAGGAAGGGGTACTTCTATTGTGCAATCAAACAACCCAATATTCCCACTTGAAATATCAACAGAATCCATATTGAAATGAAAAGTGGTACAAATAAGTGTACCAAATAAATAAATTGGAATGATAAGAAAGATAATATAGCACTGAAATTAAAAGTTTCAAACAAAAATTACACCAAACCATCATAAGAAACGTGTTGAAACACCCTTAATAGTATATGTAATCCCTTCAATTGAAAATCCACAATTTATCTTGCCATCGAGATGAGGAGTAGGCTCGGGTGGAAATTCCCCTTTATACATGATCCCCGTATGAGGATAGAGGCATCTAGAACATCTATTATAAGGATATAAATCCTATAGGAATCCAAAATAGTATAACCTTTCCTCCTAGTTGAACTTTCAAATGGGATTTCCAAGGATCCAATTTATAAGAAAAATGGAAGTGGGTTTTGGGAACCCATATTTTATAAAACCACCTGGATTATGGGTTTTGGTATCTAAAATCCTTATCTATAATTTTAAAAGACAAAAAAATTATTTACCAACCTCATTAATATCTAAAAATAAAGTTGGAAACATTTGGTGAAACACATATCTAGATATAATTGAGATATAGAATATCACTTTTGACTTTGAAAAGATTTAATTTCTATGAAATATTGGTTAGGATGTGCCCATTAATGGAAAAATTGGGATTTTGTGTATCTAGAAGAGTTTTATCCCATTGGATTTTGGATCAGTCCACAATGTTTCATCCTAATTGGATGAAATTATTAGTTTCACTGTGCGTTTGAGTCTATATGGTTTCTTGGGCTCCAACACGGTTAAGGACTCATTTATTGAACATCATTCTGGATCCTCAAAATCACCTCCACCTATAATAAAATCATTCAAACAAGTGTACTTACCCATTTTAACAATGACAAAAAAATTGAATGAGTCCAAAATTAATTTTTTTTAACAATTTGAATTTATAATACAGAATCAGCTTAATAAGGGTGAAATAAAATAGTGAATCACGGTGTGATAACACCCACACACCTAAAAATTTTCACCCTTGGGAAAAGTCACACTTCCAAAAATAATGCATGAAGATATTCCCAACTTCATGGAGATATAAAATTGAATCAAAATTTAATTCCTGGTAGCAATTTAATCAAAGAAAAAATCATAGCAAGGAGTTATTCTCAACAATCATAGAAAAAGGTGTCTCATAAATTGTACCAGAAAAAAATTCAATACGATGAATAATACCAATTTGATAAAGTAATTCAAAAGTAAAAAAATGATCCAAACTCTCCATGTGTGTGTGTAAAAACAATTTAATTCTATTCTTTCCACTTTCAAACCAAGAAATATATGTTATTTTAAAATCAATTTTACTAGAATGGTTTTTTCCACTGAACCTTCCATGCATCTTTTGAAATAAAATTTCAAGATCCACTCACTTATGCATTTTGAAAAGTCAAACCATAATATCCCAACCTAGATATCCCTGTATCATTTACATTTCATCACACCCCTAATTTATTATTAATTTTTTTCCTTAAAGTTAAACATGGAAAAAATATCACACTCATCACTCAACATTTGTATGATCTCCTCACGACACTAATTATATTAGTTATAACAAAATCAAAGGTTGAAGATGAATTATTTTTAACCTACCCAATACAAAACCCCAATTTTATATTTTTTTGTTTTGATTTTTGTTTTATTTTTAGATTTTTAGGGCGTACAACAATCTGATCATAGGTACGCGTGCATAGGTAAATAAAATATAGTAATGAAAAAGATTAGATAAGTAATGAATGTAGGGAAATTTAATTTTATAAAGATGATAAATATTAACCTAACTTATATTTAACTTCTAATGAGTAAGAAAAATTCACACTACCTTGTTGGGTGAAAAGATATGTGGAGATATTGACTGAAATAATTATCCCATAAAATACTCACTCAAAGGGTACCATTCTTCTAAAAGGTTTCAAAATGATAAAATCATTAATATCATCAATGGAAAATCAATTTACATGAAAAATGAACACATAAATGTTAATTCATTCTAAAACACACATTTTATTAGTGAATGTAAAAAAAAATTAAAACATCTTGAAATATGGAAATTCATTATGCATTTTCAATAATTCACATGGTTAAGTGAGAATAAAAAAATGAACATTCCAGAAAAAAAGTTAATGGGAGGGGTGAAATTGGGAGTGGCAATACTATAAAGCAAGTGAAAATGAGAAAAAGAGGAAATATGATGAAAATTCTTAACTAGCATAAGAATGTACCCCCCCCCAACCTAGATTATATATTATCCTTGCTATAATAAAAGATAATGTAATAAGGAAGGATAAAACTGCATGGTTATAATTTGTATCATGCTTCTTGAACTTGGAGTTCCTCTATTGGGGACTTTAGAATGGCTTCATGAAATTGCTTCAACCACATCCCATTCATAGTGAAGGTTTGTTTTTGTTTATTCATTTTGAACATGAAAAAACACCAAATGTATAAAAATTAGTAATAGTGTATGGGCCAAACCAGGAGGAATGAATCTTACCAAGATGAAACTTCGGACTTACATTGAAAATGAGGAATTTCTTCCCAATAAGGATTTGATGATGACAGATGAGGCAGTGATGTGAAGTCTTTCATAACAACCCTTCTCTTTATTGCACACTTAAACATAGTTTTTTACATAAAAACATCACTTGATATAACAGATAATATTGATAGGTCTATTGTCTTTGGGGATTAGGAACATTACATAACAACTTAAAAACATTTAATAAACATCATTATTGAAAACTTATTTTAGATGACCACACACATTCCTTCGTACTTAGAATTGTGTGGGATAACCTAGGGAAATGCATAAGAAGAGGGTGATCTATAAAGACATTAAAGGGAGTAAAAAAGGAATAACAAGAAGAATCCAATACATGTTAGGAAATAGGAATATCAAAGGACTATAATAGAAACATGAACATAAAGGCATGATATAACATGATTATCATAACATGGAAATGTGGCAACAACACTTAACATTGTATTAGCATGATCCAAGGAACATTACACATGGAGCATGAGTAAACCATAATTTAACTTGAATTAGCATGAGTAAACTCTAATTGCACTTGACTTATAATGTTACTAATCTTTACCCAATGCATTGGACCAGTATCAGGGCACACCCTTCTTAACCATATCATTTCATGCATAAGTGTGCCACATAGATCATATAACATGGATTCATTAAACATCATAATTTATTCCACGATAAAGGAATATGGAATTATTACATGAAACTCCATAATCCATATGTAAATGTTCATAAAGTTGAATAACCTTGATAGGGAAATGGGCATGGTATTCACTACACAATGACTTTGGCTTGGAAAATCATGATGCAATTTTAGAAGCATAACAGTGTGACACAAGAATTCATAAAAATCGTTGATTAGAGATAAGGGGTGTCTCATAATATGTACATGAAATTTATATTAAGGGGGTTATATAGATACATGTCCTAACATATGTAATTGAATTTATATTCTTAAAACAAAGAATCACTTGAATGTAAATGAGAAGAGAGAAATTTAATATAGAATTTTGGCATGGTAAGAGGTGTTCATTGGAGGAATTAATGAGAGAGAAAGGGGTATCTCAGAATTAAAACCTAAAGAGGGAAATATGGGGGAGGTGAAAATCATACCTTATCATTTATAATTGAAAATAAAATGGCATAACAATATTATGAAACTTGGATAAAATGAGAAAGGTAGGAATACCTTACATGGAAGTGTGATCCCAAAGGCATGGGAGAGGCCTGAGAGAGACTTATTGGGAGATCGGGGTGCCTTGGGAGGATTCTAGAGAGAGGAGGTAAGAGTATGGTAGATCTCCAAATTCTTTTATTTAATATTAAGTGGGAGTTTGGGTGGGTTTATAAAGGAAAAGATAGGGAATTCTTTATTATTTAGGTTTTGAACACCACAAATTAAAATAAAAAACCACAAACCATACCATGGTTTTTTCCAAATAGGATTGTAAGGAATTATTTTATAAGGCCAATAGTTGTAATTCTTAAAATATTAGGCTTGATTTTGTGGAGGTGAGTCACACTCTCAAGGAAATCAATTCAAAACGTTAAAATGTTTTATAAGTCTTGAAGGATCCACTAATTCTTTGTAAAATAAATCAAACAAACATAAAATCAAATTATTTTAATGGTAAAACATATATTTTCAGAACAAACCATTTATAGTATTTTATTAAATCACTATTGGGTAATTATTATGTCATAAAATACATTATATAATTAAACGATATATAATTTTTTACCCAAAAATTCGACTGTCTCAAAAAACAATGAAGAAATCACCATTGGATAATTTCAACATCCTGATTCCAAAAATAATATTAATTTTATCTAAATAATTTTCTAAATAAGTGTATTTTTACTTTTAAAACAAAAAATTACATTTATCCAAAATTAAAGGGTTTTGACAAAAAACGACATTCCAACCTTAATAAAAATCAGAGATGTATTCAGAAAAATTATATGATCATTTATATTTAATAAAAAATAATTTTGTAATAATATTTCATTAAAATATTATTTAATTCAAAAAAATCCATTAATTCATCAAAATATGTATCTTAATTGAATATTAACAAAAAATAATATTTTTGATTTAAAAACTATTTACCAAGAAACAATAGTAAAAAAAGAATGCATATTATCTATAAAAATAATGTACATAATCATAGTTCTTGGTTCTTGTTACATAAACCCTTATAACACCTGCATAATACTGAAGGGTATGGTGTGCGATGGTGACAAACTCTTGGGGTGGCTCGGATAACATTGCTCGAGTGATAATCTCTTTCAACTTCCACTTCTCCCATAGTCGGTTCCATTTGGGCTTAACGTGTTGAATCTCAGCTTGGTCTTGTTCAAGAGAAAATCTCAATGACACCACCTCTATTCCGAGCTCCAACAAATGGGCATTATATGGGGAAAGTCTACTAGATTAGGACATCACTTCCTTTTTCTGAGTAAATTGGATTTGTTAAAACTCTATATTTATACTAATCATGTGATCACTGTTCAATAGCTATATTAGAAAAAATCATAATTCTTAATGGTATTTTAAAATACAAACACTTAAAACCAAGGAAGTGCATATAACCATTTTTTCTAATAATAAATTTAATTAGATCAAGAGGAATTTTTATTAATGAATGTTTGGGTCATTACAATCTTTCCCCCTTAAGAAATTTCTCCCTCAAAATTTCCTTTTCCCACACTAAAACAGATGAGGGAAACTCTTCTTCATTACTTCATCTGATTCCTACATTTCTTCTTTAAACTTTTGGTTTCTTCACAACACTTTCACGAGGGGCATTGTCTTATTTCGTATACCTTTTTCCATATGATCTAAGATCTTCACCAGCTTCTCTTAATATTTTAGATCATTATCAAATGGTACCACTATGTTATTGAGTACATGTGATGGTTCATGTATGTACTTCCTCAAGAGTGATATATAGAATACATCATGTACTTGAGATAGTTTTGGTGGGAGTGTTAGTTGATAGGCCACCGCTCCAATGCAATCAAGGATCTCAAAAGGGCCTATGTACCTGGACTAAGCTTTCCCTTCTTCCCAAATCTCAAAAATCTCTTCCATGGTGATATGCAGAGGAATACCATGTCTCTAACATCAAACTTTAGGTCTCATAAATGATTATTAGCATATATTTTTTGTCGACACTGAGTAGCATTAATGTGTTGCTGGATGGTCTTAACCTTTATTACCATTTCGTCGACCATTTCCTGACCTAGGAATTTTCTCTCCCAAATTCTTCCCACCATGTTGGTGTTCTGCACCCCTTCCCATACAGGGATTTATAAGGAGCTAGTTAGATGATTGAGTAGAAACTGTTGTTTTAAAAGAAATAAACTATAGGAATATTTTGATCTCAAACTCTTTTGAAGTCCATAGACCACGCTCTCAACATGTACTCAAGTGTTTGGATAGTTCGCTCAGACTGGACATCAGTTTGAGGTTGATAAGCCGTATTGAATTTCAGCTTAGTATCCAAATCATTTCAAAGACTCTTCAAAAACCTAGAGGTGAATATTGGATCTCAATCATATATAATCGATTGTGGGACTCCATGAAGACTTACCACTTATCTTATATATATTTTTTCAGATGATCTAATGATAAATACACTCAAATTGCAATGAAATGTGCTTTATTTGTAATATAATCCAAAAAAACCTAGATAGCATTGTTTCCTTTGGATTTATTTGGAATTTCGGTGACAATTTTCTTGGTGATTTTCTCTCATTTCCATGCTGTAATGGGTAATTGTTGCATCATCCCCTTAGAATTCTTCCACTTAGCCTTCACCTGCTGATATACCAGGAACTTTGATTTATACTCAGTGATCTCCTTCTTTATGTCATCCCACCAATAATGCTATCGGAGATCTTGAAACATCTTTTTGTTTCCTGGCTGAATGGTGAAATTTGACCTATGTTCATCATCTAAAATTTATTTCTTTAACTCCAGATTTGATGGAACACATAGTATTGACCCAAATCTCACAATTCCCTCTTCATTGATATTGAACTATGAGGATTTCCCTTTTCTGATAGTTTCCATGTTCTTCTAAATTCCCACTTCATCCTAATGAGCATCTTTTAACCTTTCCAAAAGAGATGGTTGAGCAATAATTTCTGAACGTATTGATGATATTCCCTTCTTTATGATTCTCATGTACATATTTATCGAATAAATGAATATTGTATCCTTTTCAATTATCATTAATGATGGAATTTCTAGGTCCTTTTTACATGTATCATCCCCCACCTTGTTTGCTTTCCCAGTGTGGTAATGCATTGAGAAGTTATACTCATTGATCAACTCTAACCATATTCATTGGTGCATCTTCCACTCTTTCTATGTGAATATATACTTGAGGCTTTTGTGGTTTGTATATATCTCACACTTCTCCATAAATAGGTAATGCCGCCAAATTTTGAAAGCAAAGATCACTAAATACAACTACAGGTCAAGTGTTGGATAGTTTATCTCATGAACATTCAATTTCCTTGAAGAATAGACAATGAACTTTTCATTTCGATCAACACACACCCCAAGCCCTTCTTCAAAGTATAATTGAATATGAAAAAAAGTTCTTCACTTGTGTGTAGTGTGAGCATGGTCATAGTGACAAGCCTAATTTTCGACTCCTTGAAGCTCTCTTCACATTCATCACTCCAAGAAAACTTTACCCCCTTCCGAGTTAGCTTGTTAAGTAGGTTGGACAATAGTGAAGAATTTCATAAAAATTGGTGATAATATCTATCTAACCGCATTAATTTTCCGATATCTGTTACCGATGTTGGCCTTGGCCATCCCTCAATTACGGAGGTCTTAGAGGGATCCATAGATATCCCCTAGCTTGTGATGATATGAACCAATAATGAGACCTCCTTCAACTAGAACTCACACTTGTTGTACTTTTCATAGAGCTTCTCCTTTTGAAAGGTCTATAGTACAGTTCTCAGATGCTCCTCATGCTCCTCCTTGGTTTTGGAGTATATTAGAATATCATCTATAAATACTACCAAAAATTTGTCTAGGTAATCTCTAAAGACTCTAATCATCAAGTCCATGATGATTTTTGGAGAATTAGTGAGTCTGAAAGGCATTACTATGAATTCAAAGTGCTCGTACATTGTACGAAAAGTAGTCTTGGGGATGTCCTCCTTCTTCGCCCTTACTTGGTAATATCTTGACCGCAAATCCACCTATGAAAATTATAATGCTCCACGTAACTGATCGAACAAGTCATCCATTCTGTGAAGAGGATACTTGTTCTTTATCATGATTTTTTGAGCTCATGATAATAAACGCAAAGGCGCATTGACACACCCTTCTTCTTGACGAAGAGGATTGGTTCACCCCATGGTGAAGCACTTGGGCATATAAAACCTTTATCTCGATTATTCTATAGTTATTTCTTCATCCAATGAATCTCCACATCATCCATTCTATATTTATTCTTTGATATTACAAATGCCCTAGGTATAAGATAAATTGATAATTCAACATCTCTTCTAGGAGGAAGACCAGGAAATTCCTCGGGAAACACTTCAGTAAATTCCCTTACAATAGGAATGTCTTCAAGGATGGTTTCTTCCATAGAATCAATCATCTGTGATAGATATGTGTACTCATAGGTTGGTAATATCCACGCTTGAGATGATGGTTCTAAAGAAGATTCATCTTCCACCTTTCACTTGTATAGAATCTGGGGTCGATTCTCTATATGTAGTGTGATTTTCCTCTCATGGAAATTTATGTTGGATTTATATAAGGAAAGCCAATACATGATAAGAATTTCATCATATTACACTTGGGGGAATGATGAGTTTATCTAGAAAGTTAAATCCACAAATTATGATAGGGTAGGAGTTATATTCATGGGATGCAATGATTTCCCCATTTTCCATACTCACTAAAATCATTACTTCCATGATTTGTGGTGGTGTTGGGATTTCTTAACAAAACTTTTGGGATACAAAAGAATGTGTAGAACTAGAATCAAAATGTACATTTGATATTCATGAATTAATGACTACAGTACCTATCACCGCTTCATTTTCAGGGTTCTCTTTGGTGGTAGTGATGGATAAAGATCACCCTTGATTCCTTGGAGGTTGTTAGTTGCCTATGAAAACCCTTGGATTTGGGAACTGATTTTCAAGGTGACCTGGTTCATTGTATTTAAAGCAATTAACAACATATTGAGGGTTGAAAATTTTGCTTCTCTACTCTATCATAGCTGTTATTTTTTCTTGTTAGAAGTTAACGGCTAGGTTCCCTTCTCTTCTACACCTAAAGCATTTTCTAGTCTCCTTTAGGTAGTTTCTGAGGTATATCTGTCCACACCTTTGGAAAGTAGGGTGATGGATTTTCTTAGCACCATTGGATTTATATATCGGACTGCCAGAATTAAAGTCCACCTTAGGCTTCTTATCCCCTTGATACCCTTGGGATTTTCTGAACTTCATTTCAACCTTGAGGGCACATCAGACAATTTCCTCATAGCTATCGAGGTCACAGGTCACCAGGGCTTTCTGTAGGCTAGGTTTTAGCCCACCATAGAAGTGTTAAACCTTTCATTCGGAGGTAATGACAAAGCCAGAGTTATATCATGCAAACCTTGTGATGTTTTCCTTATACACTCCGAGGAATTCATTGTCTTTTTTATTGAGGAAAAGGAATTCCCTTTCCATCTTATGTTGGAGGGTGTGATGTAAATATTTGTCGAAAAACATTTTCAGAAAATACTTCCATTCCAACACCTCGATAGCCTCCTAAAGCTTCATATTATTGATCAATGTCCACCATTGATCAGCTTCACCCTCCATACGACAAGCATCCATAATAACCTTCTCTCCTTTGGAACATTGAAATATGGAGAAGATCTTTTCAATGGATTTGATCCATTGTTTGGAAATTGAAGGATCAGTTGATCCGATAAAAGTAGGACTCCTTTGTCTCATGAAGATCTCGATTGCGACTTGTTCTATCTTAGGGGGGGTTGAATGTTCCTCTTGACCCATGTTTTTATTCAAAACTTTAGTTAACTGGGAGAGTATTATGATAAATTACGCGATTCTCGCTCCCATAGGATTGGGCATCTCATAAGAATAGTCATCACATTGAACATCATATCAGTTGTTAGCCTGAGTCCTCCTATTACCATCCATTGGATGGAATAAAAGGAATGTTATGGGTAACACATAAAGGGTAATAGAAGGGCAAAAAATGGATTACTTATAAATTACATTCATTTCCTTAACATATGAACTTATAAGCTTCAATATATGTTATCTATGATCTACTTCCCAACATATAATCTTAGGGGTATTTTTTTAATTCCCATAATTACAGTTCATACTAAGATTATGAATTTACTAAAGCATATCCCTCAGTAGTTTCATAACCAATAGTGAAGCAAGGCCTGTTTTCGTGCACTAGTTCCCGTTTGAGTCTAGATCAAAGCATTGTTTTCGGATTTTACCCCTAGATACATTTGTGAAAGAACCGTGTCTACCTGGTCGTATCCAGACAAGGTTGTATTTTCATGATAAACCACTTCCAAAATACTCAAAAAAATATAAGTATGTTTTTATTATACGTAGTCTTATCCCAAAGGATTTTACTAGGGGTTTCTAATCCTAATCCCAAAAAAACTAAGCCTATCCTCTGATACCAACTATAATAACCTTGCTCTTTATTTCACACTTAATAATATTTTATTACATAAAACCTTCACTTGATACAACATTTAAGACTGATATGTATAGTATCTTTGGGCTTGGAAAATTACATAACAACTTAAAACATGAAATACACATCTTTATTGAAAACGTTTTTTACATGACAACACACATTTCATCATAGTTAGCATTGCATGGGATAAATTGAAGACATGCATAAGAAAAAGGTGAGCTATAAATCTCAATAAGTGATTAAAGAGCATAACATGAAGAATACAATACATTTTAGGAAATATTCATATCAAAGGATCATAAGAGAAACATGAACATAAATCCCTGATATAACATGATTATCATAAGATGGAAATGTGACAACAACACTTAACATGGTAATAACATGAGTCAATGATCATAGCACATAAAGCATGAGTAAACCCTCACTGTACTTGAATTAGAATGATTAAACTCTCATTGAACTTGACATATCATGATATTAATCTTACCCAATGCATTGGAGTGCTATCAAGGTGCACTCTTCTTAAATATTTCATTTCATGCAAAAGTCTTCCATATAGATCGTATAACATGGATCAATTAATCAAAACCATTTATTACATGATAAAGTAATGTGGAATTCATACATGAAACTATATAATCAATAATTAAATGTGCATAAAGATGAATACCCTTTATATAGAAATTATAATGGTATTCACTACACAATGACTTTTTCTTGGAAAATCAAGGGGGAATTTCGCCCACATAACAGCGTGACATAAAAATTCATAAAAATGGTTGATGAATGAGAAAGGGGTGTCTCATAATATGTACATGAAATATACAGTAATAGGGTCATATAGACACATAAACCATCATATTTAATGGAATTTATATTCATAAAACAAAAGAATCACTTGAATGTAAATGAGGAGAGAGAAATTCCTTATGGAATTTCAGCATGGAAACGAGTGTTCATTAGAGGAATTAATGGGAGAGAAATGGGTCCATAATCATTGAAACATAAGTAGGGAAGTATTATGGAGGTGAGAAATAATACCCTGACATTTATAATTGAAAATACAAGGTCATAACAATATTAAGAAACTTAGATAAAATGAGAAAGGAAGGAATCCCTTACATGGAAGTGTGATCCCAAAGGATTGGGAGAGGATTGATAGAGGATTCTTGTGATCTTGGGGAGCTATGGGAGGATTATAGAGAGAGTAGAGAAGATTTTGGTAGATATCAAAAGGCTTTGAGTGAAGATAAAGTGGGATCTTGTGTGGGTTTATATAGGAAAAGGGAGGGAATATTTTATTATTTAGGTTCCGAACACCACAGATTAAACTAACAAAAACTACAAAACATCCCATGGTTTTTTCACTTGATTTTTCCAAAAGTGGAGTGTAAAATATTATTATATATGTTCAGTGTCCTAACATCTTAAAATATTAGGATTTCTTATGTAGAGCTGGGTCACACTCTTTGGGAAATCAATTTAAAAATCTAAAATGCATTATAAGTCTTGGAGGGTCCACCAAAGCATTATAAAATAAATCAAACAAACCTAAAATCACATTTATTTAATGGTAAAACATATATTATATTAATATCTCATTTATAGTATTTTATCACATCACTATTGGGTCATTATGATGTCATAAAACACATTATATTATTAAACGGTATTTAATTTTTTACCCAAAAATTCGAATGTCTCCGAAAATTATGAAACATTCACCATTGGATAATTTCGACGTCAAGATTCCAAAAATAATATTCATTTTATCTAAATAATTTACTATATATGTTAATTTTTACTTTTATAATAAAAACAAACATTTATAAAAAATTCATCAGTTTTGACAAAAATATCAATCAAACATTAATAAAAATCACAATTGTATCCACAAAAATTAGAAAATCATTTAATAAAAAGTAATTTAGCAATAATATTTAATTAAAATTTTATTTAATTCCTAAAAATCCAGTAATTCATCAAAATATATATCTTAATAGAATATTAAATAAATATACTATTTTTCCTTTAAAAACTATTTACCAAGTAACAATAATAAAAAATAATGTATATTCACTATAAAAAAATGTACATAATCATAGTACTAGGTTCTTGTTACATAACCCCTTGTAACACCCATATAATAATGATGGGTATGGTGTGTGATGGTGACAGACTCGTAGTGTGGCTCAGATAACATCTCTCGGGTGGTAATCTCTACCAACTCCCACTTCTTTCATAGGCAGTTCCGTTTGAGGTTAACATATTGAATCTTGGCTTGGGATTGGTCAAGAGATAATCCCAATGACGCCACCTTCTTTCCAAGCTTTAACAAATTGGACTCGTATGGGGAAAGTCTATTGGATGAGGCCATCACTTCCTTTGTATGAGTAAATTGGATTTGTTAAATCCCTATATTTATACTAATCATGATATCACACTTCAATAGCTATATTAGCAACAATCACAATTCTTAACGGTATTTTAAAATCCAAAAACATAAATCCAAGGAAGTGTATATAACCATTTTCCCTAATAAGACATCTAATTAGATCAAGAGTAATTTTCATTAATGAATGTTTGGGTCGTTACACCTTGGTTTTCTAAACATAAATTTAGGAGTTCTCAGAAAAGTATCTTCTCATTTCCACAAACTCCTGAATTTGTAACTTGTTTTTATCACCTCCACCAAAAAGACTAGAATTACATTGTTTAATGGCTCAGTAGGCCCAGTTCTATATATCAATATAATGTTTAAAACTATTTCTGAAAAAGTGGATAAGGTGACATTCCAAAGGGAGTCTTAAAGGGAGTACAATAATCCCATAATGAATCATTTAGTCTAAGACTCTAATCATTCCAATTGGTTTGAACTCTTTTTTCAAGAATTTATTTTTTTATCTATTGGAAACCTCAGCATGACCGTTGGATTATAGGTGATATAATGATTACACTCGATGCCTAACCCTACACCGATGCAAAAGTGATTGTATTATTCCTTTGCAGAAATGAAAACCCTGGTCACTGAAGATGAACGTAGGTAATCTAAACCTACAGAAAATTTGGGTTCTCAAAAATTCCAAAACATTCTTGGAATAATTTGACCTCATGGATTATGCCTCTACCCATTTTGAAACATAATCAACTACTAGAATATTGTACATGTTTCCAAAGGAATTGGGAAAATGGGACCATAAAGGTAATGCTCCAAACATATTAAATAAAATGAAAGAGAATGATTTGTAGTGGAATTTCATTTATTTTAGAGACATTCCCCATTCTTTGAAAATGATGACTAGATTTAAAAAAATCATTGGCATCCTAAAATAATGTTTTCCAAATGAGACATGAATCAAGGACATTGTGGGAAGTCCATTGGGGACTAAAGTTACCCCCACAAGAAACAATATGTCATAACCTAAGGATGGACTGAAACTCGCAATCGGGAACAAAAATCATGAGGACATGATCTATACATGTGTGCCAAAGGTATGGGTCATCCCAAATGTACCAAATAGACATGTGTTTTAGATGGTTATCTTGGTTTTCTTAAAACAGTTGGAATGTAAGATGATACAATATAATTTAAAATTTTGGAATACTAAAGAACAACATATTACACGTGGTACAATTGCTCATTCGGAAATATGTTAGTTATGGGAATATATGGGTATGAGTCAAAGTTTGTGGATGGAGGGATCATACTGATATTATTAGCCACCAAATTCTCTACTCATTTTTACATCTAATTTTCAAATTAATTTCTAGAATGAGAAGAATCCAGTGAATGGGATGTGGTTTGGAATCTAGTTTCTTAAGGAAATGCTGGAGGGATTCATGATATGAGAACACAATGAATTTATACACTAAAAGGTATGACCTAAATTAATCGAAGGGAAAAATGGAATGGAAATACTTTCTAATTATGGTGTAATTTTATTGGGTAGGGTCCAATGTGAATGAGACATAGGCTATGACATATGGATCTCGATCAACCCATTGTGATAGGACTTCCCCAAATGCATGGTTAAAGGAGTCACACATGATATCAAATAGAAAATCTAACTGAAGTTTTTGGATTACTAGGGGTGATGTGAGACTCCATTTTAGTTGGTCAATAGAATCCTCACAAATTTTATCAAACACAAATTATTTTTCTTTTTGGATTAATTAGTAGAGGGTAATTAAAATTTTACCAAAGTCACAAATAAAATGATGATAAAATTCAGCATCACTTAAGAAATACCACACATCCCATAAATTTTGGGTGAATGGTAGGGAAGAAATGACATCAAATTTTTATTTATCTACTTGGATACCATACCCATAAATGAAATTTCCATGTACAATACCTTGTAACACTATGAAATGGAATTTCTCATAATTTACTAAAAGATTATTTTCAATGAAGTGACGTTGGAAAGAACCAATGCTACTCAAACACTAATAAAAAGTGAATCCATAAATAGTGAAATAATCCATGAATAATTCCTTGAAATTCATGGGGTGATCCTAAAAAATACTAACCATGCATAACTGAAATGTACCTGGAGCATTGCATAGAGCAATTGGCATCCTGCTATATGAAAATATAATAAAGGGGAAAGTGAATGTGGGATTTTCCTAATACTTAGGGGAAATATGGATTTGAATGTATCCAGAATACCCATCAAGGAAACAGTAGTGGGTCATCTCTAGTATCCTCTATAGAATCTGGTTAATGAACAACAATGGGAAATAGTCCTTCCTAGTGTGTTGTTTTGGATATAAATAATCTATATAGACATGCCAAATATTTTTCACATGGGTTGGAACAAATTAATTATTTTTATTTTTTATTATTGCTAGAATAGTTTTCTTAGGTACTACATACACTAGACCGACTCATTGGATGTCATATATTGAATAAATTATTCATGAGGCCAATAATTTAGATACCTCCTTTTTAAAAACATCTAAGAGGTTTGGGTTCAGTCGATGTTGTCCCTTCCTCATTGGTTTAGCCTCATCATTTAAAAACATATTATGTGTGAAATTTTATGGGATAATATCTATAATGTCAGAAAGTGTACATCCTAATGGTTTTTTATACTCCCTAAAAAGTTGAAGAAGTTGCAATTCATGCTCTGGAGGGAATGAATTAGAAATGATGATAGACTACTTGTTTCCATTCTCAATATATAAATAATTAAAAAAATTAGGTAGTGGATTAAGATCCAATTCATAGGTATTTTGGATCAATTGATGTGAATGTGAAATTGATAGGTAAATGATCTCATCTATATTCTAAATGGTAACATCTTCATATTAGTAATGAGCTTTTACAAGCTTAGTAGTATCATTAATGATTATGGGATCCTTGGTGCTTAAGAAACCATCAATTACAAAAATTCTTGACATTTTTCTAAATTAGTACAACAATAAATGCATGATTAATTACCTATTATTTATATCAATGTTGAAAACTCACTAAGTGGATCATGGGAAAGAAAAGAATTATTTTCATGGGGAGGTAGTACATCAATTAAATTAATTGAAAGTGAGGAATTTTATTCTTATGGGTGCCTCCTATAATCAAGGATGTTGATGTGGAAAATTTCACCACCAAACTCAATAGATAATGTACCATGGTGGAAATTAATTATTGTTTTTGTGGTTTTAAATAACAGATATCTCAATATAATCATTGTGTGTCCATTTATCCTATTATCTTCCATTTTAAATACATCAAAATTAACATGAAAAATTAAAACTTTCACCCTCAAAAGAACATCCTTTAACACATCAGTAGGGTGTGCTGTAATTTAGTATTCGAGTTGAGAAACAATTCTTCTGGTCTTTAATTCCCTAACATGAAATGAAGATAAAATGGATTGAGGCATCATATTTATAAAAGTATTCAAATGAATCATAGCATTGTAAAATAAATACTCCACAATGTTGCAAGGAATAGATAATGTTCCAAGATTATTTTATTTGGTGGGAAGTTATGGTTATATAAATGTTGAGATGTTCCTCCCCAAGATAACCTTTTCATCCCCTTGAGTTTAGCTTCGTTGTGCACACATCTCCTTAAAAAACTTTGTGTACTGTGGAATTTTCTTCACAACATCGATAAAGGGAATGTCAACCTACACTTTTTTAAAAGCATCCAAGATATATTTATCAAGTTCAATTTATTTTTTATTCCTTGGTTGGGTGTCCCTTTGTGGAAATGTTAAAGTTATGGATTGGAATGATGGTTCATCAAATTAAACTCTCTTCCATTTTGAAGGGTGTCTCTCAATATAATGTTTTTCCAAATTCGGGCTATTTTCAATGTTTGGGATGGTGGTTTCCCCGAGAGGGGATAAATATAATATAGATTTCATTTGGATTTTATGTTTTTTTTTCACTTAAATGAGTGATGAAACTAACCTTTCTCTTATCTCTGGGGCGGACTAGTGTTTGATAGGGTAGTTTACCTGACTTGTGACTTTGTATTTCCCATATCAAGTTAGTGAGTTGGCATAATTGGTGTTTTAGATCTTGTATACTTGTTTGGTTGTTTTTATGGAATTGGATATTATTTGGATTCATTTGTTTAATAATGTTTTTTAGAACAGGATCAGGTTTTGGAGGGGGGTTTTGTAAAGTTCTTTGTGGTGGTTGAGGATTTCTGGGTGGTGGTGGTGGGTGACTACACTGCCCGATTGGTTCCACTATTATTGAGGTTGGTTTGAAAACCAAACTTCACTATAGTTTTTTTGTCTTTCCACCTAGGGTTGGATGGATAGTATAGTTCTTTCCTAAGGGGTTAGTAATAGGGGAGACCTAAAAAGATTGCCTCATAACTCTCAGAAGTTTCTCCCATTTGAGGGAATTGGTCAAAATAATGGGTTCTAACAGAATAAATACCACAATGGATGAGAGGAGGAGATTCATATTTCCCTTGGGAAAGATAAATTTGTTGGAGAAGGGTACTTACCTCTTCAAAATTTGTGTCCACCATCTTCTCAAGCTCATAACTTTTCACCTGATAGAATCCTTGAATTGGCACACTGGACCTAGAGCCGAATTATTGAGTGTTTTATACCATGTTTGCATTGATGGTACTTGGAGTGATTGGGGTTTAATCAACTAGTACACCACATTAACCAGGATAAATCATGTTTCAATCAATTATAATTATAACATCATGAAAATATTGAATTAAAAGTCGATCACGTATTTGGTGGTGTGGGAAACTCGAACAAAGTCTTTTAATCATTTCCTAGTATTCATGATTTTTTCCTCCATTTGATTACCTCATACTAGTGGTTTTATTTTGAATAGTTTTAGTTCAAGATATTAGGAATTATTTTTCATGAGAAAAGTTTTTTATGTTCACCCAGCCTCTAATTATGGATTTCACATAGTATAGACAATAATTTGGGGTATCTTCTAATGAGAAATGGAATTCCCTAATATTTAATTGTTATTAATCCACATTTTTAGGTTTTAATGTTCAACACATAGTGTGAAGTTCTTTTATGTTCTTATTGTATCTTCTCTCATGAGTCTATGGAATCTAGGTAATAAGTGAATTAAACCAGATTTTAGTTCAAAATTAGGTGCCTCATCTTGTATTTGAATATATGCGGTATAAATATCTAAATTAGGAGAGGTTATTTCTTTTAATAATATTTTCATTTCATCTATATTTTTCAAGTTTATTGTAGTCATGATGTTTGTTTTAGAAGAATAATAAGGATTATGAAGTGCGATGATGATTAGTGTATCCTCCTTCAATAGATCATTTGGGGATTCTTAGTGTTGATGACATGAGATCCTTTATGGTTCTTATTTGAAATGATGTTGTTCCTATAATGAATATTACATCATGAAAAATACTAAAAAAGAAGATTTTATAAATAAACTTTAAAAATTAAAGAAGAAAGGAAGTGAACAATTAATTACAAAATACACAATTGTTTTATAAAAATGAACACTAAAAACAAAAGTGCTCCCTAGAAAATGTGTCAAAATTTGAATGTGTTGTCATGTCACATAAAATTGATTATATTTTCAAAGGAAATTTATAGCATAGAGAAGGTGATATTCCATCTATCAAGAATATTTGGTAGTTTATAGTGTTTGTTTTTAATTAAAGGTACTAAAAAATTGGGTGCTTTTGAAAATATTTTTAAAAATAAAATTACTTAATTATATAGTTTAGTAGTTGACAAGGAAGATGGGGTTTTTAGAATTTTGATAGAAGGAGTTAATTTCCAGTTCACAAAAAATCTTGGTTATTTCATCGTTCTGAAAAATAAACATGGTTTAATGGAATCATTTGTTTAAGGGTTGTAAAGATCATGATTCCCCTCTTTCCACTTTAAACGATGCCTAAAGAACCACCCCTTGACATAACAATCATGTTGTCAATTTTTTGACCTCAATAATTGAGTGAGTACTACCAAAAAATACTAATATCTCATGTATGTGTTTTATAAATGATATTCTTGTGTTTTCCAATCAGAACAACCCAATATTCCTACAAGAAATATCAACCCAATTTGTATTGAAATGAAAAGTGTTACATTTATGTTTACCAAATAAATGCATTAAAAGGAGAATAAAGTTAAGATTACACACCAATGAAATGTTTAAAACAAAAATTACACCAAACCATTAAAATAACAAGGGAATAAACTCCCTTAACAAGAGGTGTATCTCCCTTGAAATGATCTTCCACCATTTAGCTCACCATTGAGAGGAGGAGGAGGCTGGGGGGGAACTTTTCCTTCATCTCTGATCCACATATGAGGATAGGGGCCTATAGAACTTATAGTATTAGGAGATTACTCCTATGGTACTATAAAATAGAAGCACATTTCCTCTTGGTAAAACTTCCAAATTGGGTTCCCAAGGTTCCAATTTATAAGCAAAGTGGAAGGTGGTTTTGGGATCCTAGATATCATAAAACTTCTTAGACCATGGTTTTCAGCAACCAAACATTCTTATATCACTTTTGAAAAAAATAGTTTTTCTTCACTACAAATTTAATTTTTTTCATTGAATATCTTGAATCATTTGGAGATCTATATCTCTAGATATAGCCTAAATATATAACACCCCTTTTGACTTTGAGCTGATTATTTTTCTTGGATAAGTAAGTTCGGATGGGACACTTAATAGAGTAATTGGGATTTAGTGTATACAAAAGAGTTGTATCCCCCTAAATTTTAGATTACCCCGCAAAATTGAATCCCAATTTGATGTATAGATTGGTTGTAGTTTTTGTTTATTCTATATGGGTTCTTGGGATCCTGCACATTTTAAGTCTCTTTGCTTGAACTTCCTTTTCGATCCTCCAACAAACCTGCACCTACAATTAAACCATAAAAAAGTAAAATTACACTTTATAAAAGTGATAAAAACAAAATAATTGAATCAATAATTAATTTAAATTCATTTTAATAATTCTAATTTATAGTAGAAAACATGTTTAACACATTGATGTAAGGGTGAAATAAAATTGTGAATCGTAGTGCTATCAGTTCCTTGAAGATGTACATAAAAAAGGGGTGAGTTATAAATTCTATTAATTGAATAATAAAATAATGAAATGGTGAAATTAAAAAATTTGAATCAATATTCATATCAGTATGTAATAATTAGGGTTAGAATCATAATCATGAACATGAAATCCTGATATAAGATGAAAAAATAAAGTAAACAAAGGAATGCGGAAAAAACATAAAAGATGAAATCATAAGTATAATTCAAGGGTAAACACTAAGAAATCATAATATAATGTGATTAGGATAACCTATATTACATAGTATATGTTATCTCATGATATTAAAACATTACTTAATGAAATGGAGGGATATATAATTCTAGGACCACCCATCATATTCATATCATGTACATGCATTAGTGTTCCATATAGATCATACAACATAACAAAACCATTCATCGATTTTAATCACACTATTAATTATTTTGTGTTAAATACATTGAAGTACTAATAAAATGAAGGTTAGGTACCTCTAGGTGAATACCTTTGACTGGAAATGGGGATTGGTATTCATTACACAAATTGTTTCCTGAAAAAATCATAAGATAATATCGAAAGCATAATGAGTGTATATGATGATTCACTTAATAGGTTTAATGGGAGTAAAAAGTGGTCTAAAATTAATTTGAAATCATAAATATGTAAAATTTATGTGTAAAATCACAATCCAACATGTATAATTAGAGATAAAAGTCCATAATACAAAGAATGTTCTTGAATAAAGAGGACAATGAGTGAATCGCCTTTCCTTGAGAGGGTGAGAAGCTTCTTAAGATCATGGGAAAACATGGGAGGGATATAGACAAGTATATAAAGAGTGAAATTTTTCTCAAGGGGTTTTGTGTGAAAAGGAGAGAATTTTGGGAGGGAATTTATAATAAAATTTAGGGGAATTGGTTATAAATAACTAAAATTAGGTTCTGGACTCTATATGATAAAATAATAAAAACCACAAATATTACCTCAGTTTTCATGCAAATTGGATTTTAAATATTTTATAATTCTTTGAACCAAACATATTAAAATAATGTCATTGATGATGTGGTAGTTAGTCATGTTCATAAAGAATTGTTTTTAAAATAATAAAATTTAATATAGGTTTTGTTCAGTACATTAAGGTTTTGTAAAATTAAAAAAAAAATATAAAAAGAAAATTATTTACAAGTTAAATATATATTTGGTTATGAATTCCTTTTATAGAATTTATTAAATCACTTTTGAGCTATTATGATGTCTTAATACAAACTATATATTTATACCTTATTTAATTTTTACCCACACATTCAACCATCTCATCAAAGTATTAATAAATAACCATTAGATAATTTTGACATGTTGATTTAAAATTAATATTTATTTTAAAAATTAAAATTCAAAATATGATATTGTTTACTTTTAAATTAAAAAACCATGTTTATTTGAAAATACTTTTTTTTTAAAAAACTAACAATTTTATAGCCCATGGAACCTCACTCGCCCGGTCTTCACTCTCGAATCTCGGCTCCGCCTTCTACCCTCTCTAGGGTTTCCTCCATGGCGGTGATGGGTTGCCCCCCTTTCTTCTCCAAGTTTCCTTTCCTCGTTGTTTTTCATTTCTTCTCAGATTCTCGTCCTTCACGGTATTCTTCGTTTGGGGGTTCCTAGGGTTTCATCCCTCCACATCACCTTTCTCCTTCCGCCTTGGGTTGAATCCCCCTGCTCTGTCTCTTTTTGCACCTTCATGGTTATGGCTCCCATAGGGTTTTGCCACGGCAATTCCCTCCTCCATCATAGTCTCCGGTGATGTTGAAGCTCAATCCTTATTATGGCCTCCGGATCTCTTGTGTTTCACTCTCCCTATATTTTTTTCTATTGCAGAGATTGTTCCCCTTCTGGACGCTCAGCCTCCATCTATTTCCTCGTCTTGCTTGCAGTTTGATAACTGTTCTCCGTCAACTGCTGCTCTTTATGTCAATCCCACCTCTCCGGACCCCATCCTTGGTCAGTGTGTTGGTTAACATGGAGGTTTGGGATTGTTCTGTAGGCTATGTTCGGTGTTGGTTTTCCTATCACCTTCTGTTGATCGAGTGTTGGTTTTTCATTGCCCGTTTTCTCATATTTGGTTTTAGGAGGTGTATGGTCATTCATCCTCATCAATGACGATGATTTTTCAGTGAGTGCCGACAGTTGGGTGTCACTGCTTCCTTGGATCTTCTTCTTCCTGACATGTGTATTTTTGTTTACCTCGACGCTGGTTGTTTCTTGGTGGTCGAGGCGATAGTTTTTGGTATGAGGTTCTCCGGCATGCTGACGTTGTTCTGGAGGTGTTAGTCCAGCGGTCTAATCTCATCATTGTTGTGGATGTTGATGTCTGTTCTATTGGGTGGAGGTTGGGACCTCCTATGTGGACTCGGCCGGCTTCGGCCTTCAGGCAGCGGTGGGATTCATTCGAACTTTTCTCTAGTTTCCCATTCCAACACTCCTCTCCAGGTCGGTCCGGTGCGGTGGATCTTTAGAGGCTCTGGGATGTGTAGTTTGTGCAGTCACTGATGGTTCAAGAGGTTCAACCTGAGGTGGCTTCTCACCTTACTCCGGATTTCAGTTATGGTGCTTCTGATGCATGGTGTCTTATGTGGTTTGATGACTTCTAAAGGCCAAGCATGGTTCCATTTCAGGCGATGAATGTGTCCTGTTTTTTTTGTCGTGATGGTGGCAGCGTTGGAGTGTCAGGCTGTTCGGCTCAAGGTGTGATGCGGTCAGTTTGTCGGTGGTTCTTTCGTTTGATTTTGAATTGTGAATTTGAAAATGTGGATTATGGTGGCTCGAGGTGAGGTATGGTTTCCAAAGGTGATTTTGAATTTTGAACAGTGATTGCAGGTAGTTTTTGAACTCTAGCTAGATGGTTTTTAATGTATTGGTGAGTCCCTGAATTGTTTCATCTTTTTTGATTTGTAAGTGGCCCTTATTTATCTGAAAATACAAAAAAAAGGATTTGGACCTAACAATTTTACAGCCCTTATAAAGATTACATTTATCTTCAATAAATTATATTTTCATTTTTATATAGATAAATATTATTTTGTAATAATATTATATAAACATAATATTTATTTCAATATTCCTAAATTTTTCAAAAAATTGTTAAAACTATATATTTTTCAAAAATGTGTTTTTGGTTTATTCATATCAAAATCAAATTTTCTTCAACTCATATATAATTGTATATATAAATTAATAATTAAATGGATGAAAATAGAAATTATATTATTAAAAAAATATTTTAATTCATACTACTATGTTCTAGATACCTAATCCCTTATTACACCAACATAATTCTTAAGGGTAAGGTGTGTGATGGTGGAACTTTCTTAATGTAATTCTACAAACATGGTTTGGGACATGATCTAGATATTCTTGCACTTATCCCATAAATGGTTCCATTTGTGTTTCATATAATGAATTTCAGATTTTTATTGGTCAAGGGTATATCCTAGTGACTCCATTTCCCTTGGAAGATCTAATAATTAGGATTCATAGGTTATGATCCTATTGGTCGAGGCCATCACTTCTTCTGTCCATGTCAATCATCTTTTATCATAATTCTTAATATATACTACTCTTAACAATCACTATACATAGACTATATTTTCAATGGTTAATATGGATAATGGTATTTTAAATCTAACTGGATATATTTTATAATAGGCCAAAATACCCAGAGTAGTGAATGTTATTTTTATAACTACATTACTAGCTAATGAATATATTCATTAAAAATAGAATTTCATTTATAATTGTTTGCGTCATTACATTTTTCCCTCCTTAGAAATTTTACCCTTGAAATTTCATTTTATATACGAAAACAGATGAGGGTACTTATATTTCATCACCTCTCTCAGTTCTCATGTTTCTTCCTCACACTTCTTTTCCCTCCACGACACTTTAACCAAGTGAGTTTCTTGTTTCATAGAACATTATATCTATAGTCTACGATATTCACCAAATTATCCTAATATAAAAGATTATTCTCCAAGGGTACCACCTCTATATTTAGTACCTGTGAGGGGTCTGATATGTAGTCCTCAAAAATGATATATGGAACATAACATATACTTGGGTTAGGTTTTGTGGGAGTGCAATTCAATATGCCACAACTTTGATGTGATCAATGATATCAGAGGGGTAAATATATCTTGGACTAAGTTGTACCTTCTTCCAAAAAATAATTAATTTCCTTTATGATGATATATGAGGGAACACCTTCTCTCTATCATCAATATCTAGGTCTCATCAATGATTTTATGTATATATTTTCTATAAGTTTCTATGTATTATATATGACATTTAATGGTTTAAACCTTATCTATAATATCTTATTTAAGACTAGGACCCATAATCTTCTTCTATCCAACATCATCCCAACATCTTATAGTCTGACACCTCTTCCCATATAAATCCTCATAAAGTTCCATTTTAATGCAATAATGTAAATTGTTGTTATATGAGAACACAAATAGGGTAAGGTGTTGATCCCAATATCCTTGGAAGTCTATTGATCACGATCTCAGAATATCCAGTAGAGTTTGAATGGTTATTTTATTGTTAACATTTATCTAAGGATGATAAACAATACTAATACATAACTTCATATCTAACAATTGTTTATGGATTCTCTAGAACACTAAGGTAAACCTTGGATCTCAATTAGATGTAATGGAGAGTGTCACTCTATTAAGTCTTACAACTTTCATTATATATATCATGGAATGTTAGTCAATGGATAAATATTCCTTAAATGGAAATGAAATTTACTTCCTCTATAAGGCAATTTTTTGAAAATATTGGGGTTGAAACCTCAATTTATTATTTAAAGAAAATACCTATTTAGTGTGGGTAGAGGGAGACCCATTACATATCCTGAAGGACCAAGGCCAAGTGGCCTGAATACGAGGCTTGAAAGCCCATTTAATGACCCAAAGGACCCCTCTGTGAACCGTAATGCTACAGTACCCGCACTGCTACAGTACCGCCGCCGCTACATTACCCTACAATAGTGCCTCCGCCTCAACCCTATAATAGTGCCTCCACCTATACAATGTTATTAGATTTAGATTTCATGGGGAGTCCTACTATGTAATCAATGGTTATGTTTTATTATTTACATATAATTATAGAGAATATTTGAATCATACCCTTATACCATTATCGTTCAGCCATGACTTATTGTAATATAAAGAATGTAGATACAAATTCATTAATCTCCCTCATCATGTTATCCCATAGGATGTTTTTGTTTAGATATCTATACATCATAGAAATTCTTGGATTAATAGAGAATGATGAAATATTTGAATCATCTAGAAGTTCCCTATATAGTATCTTTTTATGGGACACATAATTAGGTCCCAAACCATATAACTCTACCTTTATAAATGTTTTAACTCTAAAACATTTTCTTCCATTCTCTGCGGATCATCATCTTCTATTTTAAAACATCCTAGTGTTAAGGAGAGTTACACACATTTAGGTTATTGTTGAAACCTATATTTTAGGATAATCATGGGCTCTAATGGATAATAAATGGTTTGGGAGAGTCTGAGGATCATTCAGAGCATGGATTTTTGATAAATGGGAGGAAAGACTGAGCTGCAATGTTGTTGTATGGTTAGTGCTAACCGTGTGGGTGACCCAGTGAGTAGGGTGAGCCACACAGTTGGTCTAAAACCATGTAAAGAGGGATTAATTCCCATGTAGTTTTAGAGGATTTGGTATAATGGATTATACATTGCTTGAACATGGTTAGCCAAACTATGTGCCTACCCCATGTGGGGTCCCTCTTTAAGAAGAACTGGGTAAATGGTTGGCGCACAGTTTGGTCAACCATGCGACCAAACCGTGCAGCCCGGTGATTTTAAGGAGAAAAGACTCTTTTTCCCTTGAAATATTTTAATACCCAAAATTCTTCTCCTCTATAATTTTCTTCTCTATTAGATGTGTGATCTCCCTTCTCAAGCCATCCTTGGATTTTTTTTATCTTCCCTATCCGATCTCCAAATCCTTTGTCATTGGATGCATAGGAAACCATGAGGTGAGATCTAAACTCCCCTTCATTTCATTAATTTTTTATCTTCTTCTTTGTAGTGTTATTAAGGTGATATCTAATTTTCCTCACTTTCATGTCATTTGAATATTCTCATGTTAACTCGCATTCTACCTTGATTCAAGTGATGAAAATGGATGAGTGGTCTTCTACGTACTTATGGTAGGTTCACTAGTTATTTCACATGAGTTTCATTGTGTTTATGCTATGAACTATTGTGCCAGATGTTGAACTTTTCTTGAGATGACTCTAAATTGTTAAATAAGTTAAAAAGAATTCTTCTATGTGTCCATTATGACTCTTATGAGTGGAAAATAAAATATTGGTTGATCTCCTTGACCCAATACATCTAAATGGGTGTGTTGATTCCTTGGAGGATTAATCCCCTTTATCCATAACTATCTAAAAACATATTCAACAGTGTTTCACTTGTAATATACTCCTTTATAAATAAATTTAATTAAGATAATGGTATATCCATGAGTTAGGACATTGAGCCTTATGATTCATTCTTTATTCCTTATACCATGTTCCATGTGCCTGTTTAATATGTTGTATTCTCCATACATTATTCTCACTTCTTATGCCTTGTTCTGTATGTCCATTTCTATGCTTATTGTCTCCTGATTTTTTCATAGTTGTGGGGATTGAAAAAATGGTGTGGTTAGCTTTGTTTTCATGTTAAGAATGTAATTCCTTGTTTATGACATGTAATCCTGAATTATATGCCTTATATTCTCGAAGATCGAGCACAAACATGTCTCATGACTTAAGGATGTTCGGATGGTATCTTTGGGGTTGGTACTTGGATCCAATGTACACATCAAGGAATACCCTTGTCTTTACTTGGATAGCCTCTCTGGTCAGATTATTTATACTCATGAGTGACACTAGTTTCCTAGGGAGGCACTGTGGATGGGCTCGTTGGCAAGATTGTTATACCATGCCTCAAGAGATAATCGATTCCCTATGTGAGAGACATGGGATGGTATTAGTGGTTATACTTACACAATGTCAAGAGTGATATGAGGGATCCCTCAAATGGGTCACCTTAGATGGTCCCTTTAGTATTGGGTATTTTGGGAGCTCCTACAACAACCCTTGGGATTCCTTTATGGTTCACGTTAGAGGGACTCAGCATGACACATTGGATTTTAAGGTCACCTTTACTTGGTGTGATGCATTATTATTAAATTATGATAATTTTTGACTGATTAAATAGGGATGTTTTCACCAATCCAAATCACAATCTTGCAGTTGATCCTCACTTGATGATTTATCTGTGATGACCCACTTACACAACTTATCAATTTTGTATAGGATCCTTGGCTTAGACATCCATCATAAACTGATGTTTGTAGACTCAGGTGGGTATCCTTTGAAGAGATTGGGATGTTGTTGAGATTTATTTAAATATTTCCATGAATTAACTATTATTGGAACATTTTTCATCTTATATTGCATGAACTAGATTGATCTAGACACCATTAATGGTGGATTACTGAGTATATCTCACATCCATCTTGGGACACCTTTGGTACCCAAACATACTCCATGATTTCAGTTATAGACAAATGTAATCTCCCATATTTTGATGCTTGATTATGAGTTCTAGGAAGGCATTCAGGGGTAGAGGAGTGAGAATATTCTCATGATGAAATCAATAGTTATTTTTTAGCCTTTTTATATTTTTATATAGAAAGGGGTAAATGAATCTATCCCATGTTCCCCTTGTACTCATCTGTTATAGTTACATGACATCATGATAATCATTTTTAGAATTTATTTATTATCCAGATTCTTCCCATTTTTTATTATCATGGATGGTTTATTATTATCTTTATATTTTTGTCTGCTTCTTATTACTACTTCCACTATAGCGGGTTACTATTACTATTGTTATGGTGTCTTATTACACTATTTATTATTTCATTTATAGCTATATTCTACAGTCTAACATATGAGGGAATAGTTTCCCCATGGACGCACCCTAATCCATCACAGCTTTTCGGCAGCCTCTATCGTAAGGGGAGGCATGCTTCAGGTCTTATGGCCCACCATATCGAGGCACCATTAAGTGTCACCTAGGGTAGGATGCTAAAAAGTGGTATTAGAGCTATTTTTCCTTTTTCCTTATTGTTGGGGTATTAGATAGGAGACTAGGACTATTAAAATTTGGAAATGAGCCTATTCGTTGTAGTAGTTGACCCACATGGAGAGGAAACCCAAATTACATGGGATGGGAAAATGCTATTATTGGTTGCATTGTTGCATTTTTATGGATTTCACCTGTGGGTGACATGCTTGTTTTATGTTTTGGTTAATATTTGTATTATTATAATTATTTTCTTATTCATAGCCCAATGATAATTGGTAATATTAATTCATGCATCATACTAGGTGTTATGGCTATAAATTTCATGCATTATTTTGTGCCATATCAAATGTTTACATGAATTACCTATATTTATTATTCTGATTGTGGTGAATTTTCCATTATAAATTATTGTGTTATAGTGTTATTGTATGGATGATATGATTGTCCTGATTAAAGATCCAACATAAATATAAATAGTGTTTTCCTATATAGATTGATGGTGAAACCATAATTAACCAATCAGGACATAATAACTAGTTTGATTGATGAATCCCAATGTAAATTGAAGTTGTGAGTACTTATATAAATCAGGAATAGAAAATCATTCAATAAAATCACTATGAATGACATGTTACATCCTGGCACCTAATGTAAAAGTCATATCATAGTGACTTGATGAGCCAATTTCAAATTATAAAGATTATAGACCTTAAAAAATTTGGAATTTTGGATGTAATTAACTAGGTGAGATAAATATATACAAATAAATCATAATATACTTCAGTAAATTAATGTTTAAAAATAAAATGGTTATCTCTAGATGGAATTACAATTGCATTATAAACGTTGTTTTCCTTTATACCTTGAAATTGACATTCCATATACTGAAACCTACCCTGTGTTGGATGAGAACTTGACCCGAACCTGACCTTAGTAGTGGGAAATAGGTTGTGTCTCCAATGATCCTTTTATGGGCCTTTCTTACCATCTAGAACTTGATTTAGAAGTAGGAAGATAGGTATGGATCACTTATATGAAGGCTTTGTACCTATCCCTTCTCATTATCTCTTTTCTTATCTATTATAAATCTTATATGATGAGTGCACTTATAAATTTTAGAGTCATTCCATTACGCCATACTCACATTGTACACCAAGAAAGTGGTGACGCTCATGTTCTAGAGGTAGTGTGACCTAAGACACTAGGGGTACCACTTATAGTCCTACTTTAGGGAAATACTATTGATCTTCCATTGGGAATTAAAGCTTAGTTCTATGATAACTTCTTCCACTTTATGCAATCACTGTAGGGTGCTCCCAGATTCACCCCAACCATGGTACAGTTGTCTCGGGAGTTTCAGCAGCAGTTTCCTCCCACCTTTTTAGGGGACGTTATACATCAATCTAATGAGTCATGAATGGAGAAAATTCTATAGAACTTTGACCATATTGACGTGCCTACAAATAAGAGGATCAATCTCACTACCTACATGCTATGTGACACTACTAAGTGTTTGGAGATGTCATCTCTTAGGCTGATCTTCATCAAGGTATTGTCTATGAATACTTCTATATGGACTTCTATGATAAATTATTTATATATATGCTGAGAGTGGACCACTCCATGCAGTTTATGAATCTCTAGCAAGGTTCTATATCAATGTTAAGTATTCTTCATCCTTCACTGAGCATCATCATTTTTCTCTTACTCTGACCAGCGTTGAGTAAAAAAAATAAGAGATGATTTGAGGAAGAATTTTCTAAATCTTCCAATCATAGATGAATTTATTTCAGTTGACTACCATCATATATATTGTGAAATAGTCCCTTATTATAGAAGAGAACCTCATAGAATCTAACAATGTAAACTAGGGAAGGTTAATTCGGAGGTAGGGGACAATTCATTTTCTAGTAGGAAGCCCCATCTCAAGGGTGGATGTGGGGGCAGTAGTAAATAGGTGACACATACTGACAACTATTTAGTGTGTCGCTAGTGGGGAAGGATGGGCCATAAAAATCCACAGTTCACAAGGAACCTTTTTCAATGCCGAGCTTGCAGCGGGATCAGTGACCTTCAGCACTCCTGTTAATGTTTTTCTCTAGTGTCCTGTGAGAGGGGATATGTACTAACACCTCTTTTAGGTATAGAATCAGAAACTCCATGTCATGCTAAAGGTTTTAATAATACTAGATTATCATTATGAGGATATGGTCATGGATGAGGTACTATGACTTTAGAGGTTCAACATCAACATATAAGGCCTTCCCAAGACAGTCATGCAACATTATAGGGTCGTGATTCGGCCCATACTTATATAGTATAGCCTACTCTTGAGGGGTAGTGTCTGGGGCCTTCTACAGTATGATGTATTATTGTGGTACTTTATGCCTTATTTTATGCCCTTTATGACACAAATTCCTTTCACTCTTTTATATATGAGGTGATTATTGGGCCTTGAGATAGAATACTCTAGTGGAGTTATGTCTCTCGACACGATGTTAGGGGTAATATCAAAGGGCATACATTGGTTCAATGAGTTCCCCCTTGAGATTGGTGGCTATCATTTCTTATTGAGTTTTTTTCTCTCGAGATTATTGATAGGAAATTTATTCTCGGTATGGACAAGTTTTTTCCTTATCAAGCTCATATTGATTACTATCAATGGTGTGTGTCCTTTACATCACTTTATGGAAGCACATATATTTATAAGGTCGATTGGGATATCCAAGCTAGTTGATCTAGACCCGAGTATCAGGAGATTGGAAGAGTGAAAACCGAGATGGAGAGTCTCTCTATAAGTATTTAGGGATGCAACTTACTAAATTCCCTCATGTGGTGGATCGTTTCAGGGATGTATTCCACGAAATTTTCTCAAGCTTACCTCTCAAGAGAGATCTGAAGTTCCCTATTGAACTAGTTCCATGTTCATCACCAGTGTCCTTTACACCTTATTGGAAGGAACCTATAGAGCTCCAAGAACTCATGAAGTAGTTTCCAGACCTAGAGTAAAATGGTGTTATTTGAACTAGAATTTCTCTAGGGGTTTACATGTACTTTTCACCCAGAAGGCGGAGGCTAACATCAGGTTGTGTGTGGATTATAGACGCTAGAACCATCTTATAGGGAATAATCATTATCTACTACCTCAAATAGAATTACTCTTAAAATAGATCTAAGAAGGTATAGTTTTATTCAAGATAGTCTTGAGGTCAGAATACTATCAGGTTCATGTGAGACTATCAGACATACCACATACAACGTTTCAAAGAAGGTACAACTTAACAAGTATCTGGTTTTATCGTTAAAACTTAAGAACATGCCCAAAATATTTATGGATAAGATGAATTAGGCTTTCCACCCTTACATGGATATATTTGTGGTAGTATTTGTTAATGAAATATTAGTGTATTTTGTCACTGTACATGACCATACCAACAATGTTGATATTATTTTAGATACACTATGAGAGCATCAACTTTAATCTAAGCTTAGAAAATACCACCTTTTGATTGGTAAGGTTCTCTTACTGGGTAATATAATTTCTGAGTTAGTTGTATCTATTGACACATAGATGGTGAAAGTCATGTTTTCCTAAGAACATCACAAGAATGTGTTTGAGACACATAGTTTCTTGGGACTGGTTGGCTATTATAGGTGATTCATCGAGGAATTTTCATGCTTGGAAGATCCTCTTTTGGGCCTGAAAAAAATGGTATGAAGTTCATGTGTTCATAATCTTATGATACATACTTTTAGGAGTTTAAAGGGTTCCATAATTGAGCATTGATCCTCATTCATATAGATCTAGATAGTGGTTACACTATTTATTGTGATGCTTCAAGAATCAGGCTAGGATCAATCCTCATGAAGAGAGATTGGGTTGTAGGGTCCCACAATATGAGGCCTCATGAGTGTAATTACCCTATGAATTTCCTTGATATAGAAGTTATGGTTCATGCTCTATGTTAATAGAGTCGTTATTTATTAGGTGTGTGTTCCATTATCTACGCAGATCAAAAATTACTCAAATACATATCCACACATCGAGACTCAAATATCATGTAGTGCAGGTAGGTACAATAATTGTAGTCAATTGAATTTTCGATTCCCTATACACCCAGTAAGGCTAATTCGCTGGCTGATTCCTTGAGCTGTAATACTCAGAAACTAGCCATCTAGGAGGCCAACACCGAGTGGTAGTTGTTGGATCTATTTTTTTGATATGCACCTAGATGTTTAAAAATTCCATGGCCATTCAATTTTAGCAGTGTTGATAGTGAAATCCTTTCTTCTAGAGAAGGTGTAGTTGATATAGATTTCACTTACGGATGGCCTCATCCTGATAGAATGTGTCTCTGGTGGGAACTCTCCTCCTATTTGGGATTTTTATGATACTTTTACCATACTCTACCGTGGGATTGTTTGGGTGGCTTCTAGTATACAAGAAGAGTTGATGGAGGCATATCTTGCCTTAGTTTGAGGAATTCACCTCCAGATTACTAAGATTTTTTGAGATGTATGTCATTAGTATTTCTATCTAGGTATGAAGTGGGAGATAGAAAGTTTTATTACTCGATGCTCCTCCGGTCAGCAAGTGAAGGTTGAGCACCAGTGACATGTTGACCTTTTACATCCTCTATCCATTTCTTTATGGAAATAGAATTATTTCACCATGGAATTTGAGACAATATTTTCATGATCATCTAGATGCAGTGATATAGTATGAGTGATCATTAATAGGATGACCAAGGTCATGCACTTCCTACCAATCTGGGAGACCTTCTTAGTGGATATGCTTGGGAGGTTTCATATTCGATAGATATTGTGCCTTCATGGTGTTCCATATTCTGTCATATTATACCAAGATTTCTAGTTTACATAACGATTCTAGTATCTAATCTAGAATCCACTAGGTTTACAGGTTATCTTGAGTATATCTTATCATCCACAGACCGATGGGCAGTTCGATTGGATGATACAGCTATTATAAGACATGCTCCAGGCACATGTCCATGATTTTTGAGGTTTATGAAAAAAATACACCTCTTAGGGATTTTTCATATAACAATAGCTTTTTTAAAATGATTCAAATGGATCCATTTGAGTTCCTTTATTGTAGGATGTTCCATTCACCCTTTTTGTGGGTAGAGGTGGGTGAGTTAACTCTATTAGGTTATCATCTCATTCAGGATGATTCAGAGAATTCATAGATGATTCAAAAACATATGGGTACAGATCATTCTAGGATAAAATCTTATACATATAATTAAAATAAATACCTGGAGTTCTAGGTGTTACATAATTCATATTTTGTGTGTTCCACCTAGATTTTGTCACATATGAATTCAAATTCAGTACAAGTTATCACCTCAATATGTTAGGCCTTCTGAGATATTGGAGAGAGTCGGATCGGTAGCTTATCCGTTTTATTTACTGTGGAGGTACCATTCCATGAATGATGTCTTGAACATATCCTAGATTTGATAGTATCCGGATGACCCATCTCATTCATTTTACCATGAGGATACTGAGATGGTGGGGGTTAAATACTTTGATGATCATTTGATACATTTATTTGATCATAGCATGAAGGTTCTTCAAGGCAGATTAGTTCCATTAGTCAGGGTGATATGGAAGAACAATTGTGTGAAGGATGATACTATGTAGTGGGAGGCTGACATATGTGTTTAGTGTCTAAAACATTTATTAGGCATCATTTAACCACCCTCAGAAGGGAATCTCAGGGATGAGTTGTCTTAATGGGGGGAGGTTGTAACATCCCAAATTTTTGGAGAGGTATAGACTTGTATATTGAAGTTAAAACCTCTATCTTATGATAATCATGGTCTCTAATTGTTAATTAATGGTTTGGGAGAGTTTGAGGCTCCATCAGAGCTTAGAGTTATGATAATTGGGAGGATCGACTAAGTTTCCCAGTTAGGAGATAGTTAGTACCAACCATGTGACTCAACCATACAGGCTACCCGGTGCATAGAGTGAGCCGCTCTGTCTATCTGAAACCATTAAAGGAGGGAATCACACCCATGAAAGTTGTAGAGGATTTAGGATAGTGTCTTCTACATTTCTTGTGAATGATTATCCAAACTGTGCACCTAGCCTGTGTGGGGTCACTCCTTGAGCAAAACTAGTAGCACCTTTAGTGCATGGTTTGGTCATCCATGTGGCCTAGTAATTAAAATTGAAATGAATCTTCTTACCTTGAAATGTATTATTACCCATAATTATTATCCTTTCTTAGTTTCTTCTCCATGAGCCGCATAAGCTCCCTTCTCGAGCCATCCCAGGCTTTCTTCTATCTCCTCTGTCTGATCTCCAAATCCTCTACCGTTGGATGTGTTGGAAATTTTAATATATTATCGAAACTAATTTTCATTATATTCATCACTTAAATTATTCTCTTATATGATATTGAGTTGTGACCTCATTTTCCCCATTTTTGTCGAATTTGATTATTCTTAGGTTAACTATCATTCTAGTTCGATTCAAGGGATGAAATTGGATGTGTGGTCATTTATGAACCTAAGGTAGGTAGTCTAGTTTATTCCAATGAGTTTTATTTCATTTATTCCATGAATTTTTGTTTCGTGTGCCAAATGTTTCCAAGAATGACTCTAAATTGTTAAATAAGTTTAATTGATTGCTTTTTATTTTTCATTACAACTCTTATGATGAAAGAATCAACCATTGAATGATCTCCTTGACCCATTCCAACTCAATGGGTGTGTCTTCCCCTTATAGACTTAATACCCATTAACTATAACTTTTTAAACACCTCTTGTTGTGTTTCACTTATAATAGATTCCTTTATTAATAAATTGAATTAAGAGAATGGTATAGCCTTGATTTAGGCCCTTGAGCCTTATGATTTATGTTTTATACCTTATACCATGTGACTTGTGCCAATTTCTTATTTTTTACGCTTCAATACTTTTGATCACTTATCATCTCTTATTCCATATATCCATGTTTATGAATATTCCCTCTTTCTTTATGCCATAATTATTGGGATTTAATAAAATGGTTTGGTTTCCTTGGTTTTTATGTGAAGAATATAATACCTTGTTGATGACATGTGATCATTAATGTTATGCCATATCTTTTTACAGGTCATGAGTGAAAATGGGTCCTAAATTAAGGACATCATGGATGAGTTATCCATGATCGGTAGTTGGATATGATGGATGCATCGGGATCAACCCTAGGATTTCCTTAGATAGGCTCTCCAGGAAGATTATTTGTACCCATGAGTGACAATGGTTCCCAAAGAGAGGAACTATGGATGGAACCATTGGAAAGATGGTTATATCATATCATGGATGATAATCATTCCTATATGTGAGATACCATGGAAGGGATAAGAGGATATTCTTACAATATGCCAAGAAAGGTATGATATATTCCTTGGATATGTCACCATGAACGAGCTCTATGGTATTTCATATTTTGGGAGCTCCATTAATGATCCTTGGGATTCCTTTATAGATATGTTTGGATGGTCTTCGGATGCCACACTAGATTTAATAGTTGAATTTTCCTAGTTGACATGTGATTATCTATTATTTAGTTATGAGAATTCTTGATTGATGACATCAGGATGAGTCTGTCAAACAAATATCAATCCTGGGGTTATCCATCACTTTATTCTTTATATGTGATAACCAATGTACACACCTTATCACTTTTGTAAAAGTTACTTAGCTCAGGCATCCATCTTAGACTGAATTAGGTAGATTCAGGTGGGTATCATTCAAGGATATTGGGCTGATGTAATTATTTATTTAAATATTTCCTTACATTTACTCTTATTGGGACTTTGTTCATCTTATATTGCATGAACTGGATTGATCCAAACATTGTTGGTGGTGTCCTACTGAGTATATCTTACACCCTTCTTGGTCCTACTTTGGTACCCAAGAAAACTTCATTATTTTAGGTATAGATAAAGGGAAGCACCCGACATCAGATGCTTGATTCTGAGTTATATGATGGAGTTCAGGGGTAGGGGACTAGGCCTCTGCTCATGATGCTAGCAGTAGCTATTTTTTTATCTTTTTTTATTTTTTTATCATAAGTTATATGCATGTATCCCTTGTTCCCCTTGTAATAATGTTATATATTTACAAGACATCATGATAAACATTTTTGGTATCTATTTATTGTTCATCTTCAGCCTATTTTTTATTATCTTTCATGGCTGATTATTATCTTTCAACCATTGTCTTCTTCTCATTTCGGTTTCCAATATGGTGAGTTACTAATAGTATTTTTATAGTATTTTCTTCCTTTTTTCTTATTTATTTTGTACTAATATGATCCAATATGATCTATGAGGGAATATTCTCCTAATGGGCATACCCTATTCACTTATTTATAATCAATAGCCTCTGGCATACACGGACGTGTGCTTTAGGTTTTATGGCCCACCAAATCAGGGCACTATTAAGTGGTACCTGGGGTGTGAAACTACATTTTTTGGCCTCCTTCATCCTATAACTAATGGATGGTTGAGTGGTTATTTTTCTAAGGTAGGATGAGGTTCCTTTTATTATTTCCATTTTCACCCCTTTCATGCCCAAGTTGTTTGGATCCCATTCAATCCTCAAAATGGGTAGGGTTGAGGGATCCTATCTACTCAGAGAATCTCCCACTTTTTTCACCTTACCAGGATGGTAATGGATTTATCAACCACAATCTTTTATCATCTCTATCAGAATTCACTGGGGAATATTGAGCTCATTTTGTGGGAATATATACTTGAGGCCTTTATTGTATATATATATATATATATAACTCTTTTTAACATAGTGATAATGTCACCAAATTTTCAATACAAATATCACTATAGCTAGTTCTAGATCATGGGTTGGGTAGTTCTTATCATGGATCATTAATTGGTGGGAGTAATAGGCAAACTATTTTCCATATTTCATGATTAGATAACTAAATCCATTTTATTGAAGAATCAATATAGATCCCAAATCATTGCATGCTACTGGGTAATGAGATTATAGTTAGAGTGATTAGCCTCTTATTTACCTCTTTAAATCTCTCATCACAATCATCATTCTAGAAAAAATTCATTCAATTATAATTTTTCTTGGTTATTGGGTTTGAAAATCATGATAAAGTTCTCATAAATCGATGATAATACCCTACTAATCCAAGGAAACTATGGATTGATTTCACGTATTTTGGTTTGAACTTTCCTTAAATTTCCTATATCTTTGAATGAGCTATATATATTCCTTTTATAGTGGTAAAATACCTTAATAATTTTACATTATCCATCCAAAATACACATTTACCATATATCACATATAAATTTTCCTTTTTAAAATTATTTTGTATAGAATTCAAATAATTTTCTTGTTCCTCCATTCTTTGGAGTAGATAAAAATATCATCTATAAATAATACCAAAAGTTTTCCAGGTAATCCCTAAAGAAACTATTAATTAATTCCATAAACATATATTTAAGATTATAAACTCCAAATGGAATCACTGTGAACTCATAGTTTTTGTATCTTCTATAAAAAGTAGTCCTGGGGATGTCCCCCTTCTTCACATTTACATGATAATATATCAACCAAATATTCAACTTAGAAAGGTACTAGGCCCCATGTAGCTGATTTAACAAGTCATCAATCCAAAGAAGAGGATACTTTTTTTTTGTCTTATTGGGATCATGATAATCAATGTAGAGGCACATTGAGCCACCCTTCTTCTTGATGAATAGGACTGGTGCACCCCATAGTGAATCACTTGGGTGTATAAACACATTATCTTGATACTCTTATAGTTTATTTTTTAACTCCTCATATTAAATAGTTGAAATTATATAGATATTCCTGTATATTCAAAAATATCCAGGTATAATTTCAATTTGTAACTTAACCTCATAGCTTTGAGGAAGACCAGACAATTCTTATGGAAACACATCAAGATATTCCCTTAAAATGGTTATGTCATCAATGAATATATTTTCCATACTCTCATTAATTTAAGCTTGATATTATTTCTCATATGGAAATAATATCCATTCTTGAGATGACGATTCAAAAATTGATTCATCATCCTCCTTAAAGTTATATGAAATCAAAGGGAGATTCTTGATATGGAGGATGATTTCAATCACATAGAAATTTATGTTGGCTCTAATAATGAAAGCTAATGCACACCCATAAATTCATCTAATTATGAAAATGGAATTTTCATAAGGTTTAATAGGATTTTTAGCCTTTAAATATTGATAGGGGAGGAGTTATATATGTTGTATGGAATAATTTCATGATATTTCATTTTTACTAAAAACTCACTTACATATTTTGAGATGGTGTTTGAGTAGTTCTAATAAAATTATATTATAATAAAGAATGTGTAGAAACATAATCAAATATTATGTTCAATATTCTTGAATGGGTAACTATTGTACCTATAATTATGCCATGTTTAGGATCCACCTTAAAGTTGTGATAGAATGTGATCTATTTATCTCTCTAGCCCTTAGATGTTTTTATTGTTAGTTATCATTGAAAACCCTTGAATTAGTGTAATTATTTTCATAGTGTTTGTGTCCCATGTAATTAAAACATTGAAAATTAGGGTGAGGATTGAATGGAGAATTCCATTCTTCCAACATATTTGTGGGTTTCTCCTAACAATATTTCCTATCTCTGTTCCCTTCCTTCCCACACCAAAATAATTTCCTTATCACCGTCAGTATTTATTCATGATCATTCTTCCAATATTTTAAAAAGTTGTTTATTGGATATTTTTTACATTGAGATATTTCTCTATCACTCCCTAAGAATTAAACTCCATTCTCCAATTCCCTAACTATAAACCCCTGAGACCCTTGAGATTTTATAATCTCCATTTCAACATTTTGGGAACACCGAACAATTTCTTTATAGTTTTCAAATTCTCAAATAATTGATTCTTTTTTTAGACGTGGATTTAACCCATAAAATAATTTTTCAACATTATTTTTAGGGCCAATGACAAATCCAAAGGTGTATCATGATCTTATGATGAATTTATCCTTATAAACCCTAATGTATTTTTCATCATTTTATTTGAGAACAATGAAATACCTCTTTATTTTAAGTCATATAATGTGGGGAAAATAATTATAGAAAAAATTTGTAATTATTTATACTGCATCACTTCAATATCCCCCTTAGAATTCATATTTTTATCAATTAACACTATTTATCAGCTTCCCTCTTCAAACAATAAATAGCCTCCATGGCCTTCTCTTTCTTAGATCATTAAAGGACATAGACTATACTTTTAGTAGAGTTAATATATTTTTCCATGACTAAAGGATCAAAATATTCACTAAATGTCAAAGGCCTTTTTATTGTAAAGGTCTCAATTGAAACTTTCTATTTATTTAGGGTATATGGATTTCCCCCTGGGTTCATATTTCTATTCAATTTTTTTAATTAACCATGTATTTTCATGAAGTTTCCTACTACAACTCTTATCAGGTTTAGCACCTCATTTGGTAAGTCATTAAGTTTCCCATCACATTGTTTTTTGGATCAGTTTCTCATATTTTTAACCATTAACTAAAATAAATGGAAAATTAGGGTTGAAAATTTTAAAACTATTAATCATATAAAATGGAAAATGTGAACATTGGGGAGATATAAATAACATACATTCTTTAACCTATGAATTTATAGGTTTTAATCTATGTTATAAATGGTCTATTTCCTAACCTAAAATTTTATGGGAATTTTTTATCCCCTCAAAATGTTTTGTAAATAGATTATTAATTTAAAAAATCACATCCCTTAGGATAATTAAATGATTTGTGTAGAATTTTCTCTTTTTCATACATTAATTGGAGATCAATTTAAAACCCAGTACACCGTTTTCCGTGTAATTACCCCTATGAATAACTGTACCAAAACCATAGCCAATTGTAGTATCCTGATAGGGATTTTGTTTCTTAGAAGCCATTTAATCATATTTTACCATAATTTTGGGAACTTTTCCTATGTTTAGTCTTATCCATAAGGATTTCACTATATTTTCCTAATTCCTGTCCCAAAAAATAACTAGAAATTAATCTGATACCAATTATGACAACCCATATCTTTTAAAAACATTAATTCATGATTTATTACATAAAGACACCCATAATAAAATACAAAAATATTTAAAGGCCTTTTGTGTTTGTGTTATTAGATAAATACCCTAAACTATTGAAACAGGAACATAATGACATTATTTAAAACTCCTTAACGTGCTCTTGAAATTCCATCACTCTTCTAAAACTACAGAGCATAGCCTGGGGACGTACATAAGAAAGGGGTGGGATATAAATTCTAGTAAGAGAATAATAAAATAATAAATTTACAAAATAAATCCATGTGAGTAAATAAGAAATTTATGATGACATAAATGGGGTGATAGTCATAATAATGAACATAAAATCATGATATAAGATTATAATATCAAGGCAACAAAGGAATGTGCCAGTAAGATAAAACATGAATTATAAGAATAATTCAAGGCTGATTTCTGATAATCCATAACATAATGTGATTAGGATAACCATACTTGAACCATATATTGTATCTCATGAATTAAAAATATTACCGAATGCATTGGAGGTCTATATAATTTTGGGCCCACCTATCGCATTCATATCACATACATGCATTAGTGTTCCTCATAGATCATACAACCTAAAAAAATTAATTAATTTTAATAACATGATTAAAGAGTGTGTATTAAATACATATAATTACACAATAAATTAATTATAGGTTAATCTTGTTGAATTACCATTAGTGGAAATGGTTATGGGTATTCACCACACAAATCTTTGGAATTGAAAAATTGCAGGAAAACTATGGCAGCATACGAGGTATAAATATTTATTTTTGTATGGTTTTAATGAGAGTGAAAATTGGTCTATCATTACATAGAAATAATATGGAATGTAAAATGGTTTTGTACAAACAAATTCCAAGAATAAAAATTTGAAATAAAATGGCATCACACAAATAATGTTCTAGAATAAAGAGAAAGAGAGAATCCTCTTACCTTTAGAGGGAGCTTATAAAATTTTGTGACGAGATTCTTAAGATCTTGGTAAAACATGGAGAGGGATTTATAGAGTGATATAAAGAGAAAATTAAGTCCTAATAGGTTTTTCATGATGATTAGTGGGATCATGGATAGGTATTTATAGAAAAAGTGAGGGGAATTTGTTTATTAATTACATAACACAGATTTTGGACTTTATGATAAAATAATCAAAACCAAACAGCTTCCCATGGATTTTCCCATAGATTTTGAAAAATTAGAGTGGTTTTATAAATTTTAAAATTATAATAACCAAAAATATTAAATATTATCATTATTAATGTAGAAGTGATTCAGGTTCATAAGGAATTGATTTTAAAACCCAAAATATAATATAGGTTTTGGAGGGTTCATTATGGTTTGATAAAATTAAGACAATAACATGAAAAACACATTATTGTAAATGGTAAACAAATATTTATCCACTGATTTATTTTATAGAATTTCTTACAACACTTTTGTGCTATTATGATGTTATAATACAAACCATGTATCTATCATATTTAATTTTTTTCCAAAAAATTTGATTATCTCAAAAAATTATGAAAAATTTACCATTAGATAATTTCTATGTGATGATTTAAAAATAATATTTTTTTCAAAAATAGTTATCTTTATATAAGAATTATTTTTTTAAATAAAAATCCTCATTTACTATAAAATGAATGTATTTATGAAATTACAAATTTCGTAACCCTTATATAGATTACAATAGAATTGAATAAATTATATTATCATTTTTATATAAATAAATATTATTTAATAACATTATATGAATGAAATATGTATTTTAAAGTACATTAATTTATAAAAAATAATATTAAGACCATATACTTTCCAAAAATACAATTTTCATTTCATTATATCAAAATATAAGTTTCATCCACTCGTCTATTATTTTATATATAATTTAATATTGAAATGGGATAAACCTAATAATAATTTTATTTAAAAAATGGATATACAATTTCAAATTGATAGGTTCTAGATACATAAACTCTTATAACACTAGTTTACACCCTAAGGGAAGGTGTGCGATGGTGGGACTTTCTTGGTGTGGTTTAGCGAACATGGTTTCGGTTGCAATTTCAGTAAGTTTGAGATTCCATAATAAATGGTGTTTTATGTTTTTTTATTAAATTTCATATTGTTCATGGTCAAGGTAAAATCTGAATTATTCCATGTCCCTATGAATCATTGATAATTAGTCTTTATATATTTTGATTAAATTATTTGATGTCATCACTTTCTTCTATCAGTGTTAATTATACTTTATCATAACTCTTAATATATACTAATATTAACAATAATGGATTAATGGATATATTATAAATGGTTAATGTACTTAAATTAATTTTAAATATTATTAGATATATTTTATAATGGTCTAAAATACCTAAAGTTTTCCATGTTTTTTCATTAACTACATTAATTAATAAGGCATTTATTTACTCAAAAGGGAATTTAATTTATAAAATTTTAGGTTGTTACATTCTCATAAATAATTATACCATAATAACATGACTTAAATAAAATATAACATTACATAAATTCCTAATTCATGTTAGTTTTAGGGGTTTGTATAATTATTAAAAATCCCTAACTAGTAAATCTCATGTCTTTCTCAACTAATATACATTCTTTCAACCATTTAATAAATTACATAATTCATAATAAGTCTTAGATTTCTCCCATAAATTCATCCACATGAAATATAATTCTAAATAAGTCACGTGTACTAATTTTCCTCATAACCTAGGTAATGCAAATATAAGAAATGGATTAACTAAAATGTTCAATAAAGGAAACATAGAATTGTGGTTGTCGAAAATATAAGCATGGCATACATTTTATGGTAAGAATAAATAATATGAATAATGAAATAATAAAATAAAATTGACATCATATTAAATCCATTTCAATAAATTAAAACATGGATAATAATAACTAATTATCTCATACTGATGGAAGGCACAATGTCAACCATCCAAAGCTTGTTTTCAAATCTTTATGTCAATACACTATACTGATTTTGGGAGATGTATACCCCCAAACCCAAGATTATTTCCCTCCTAAGACCTATATATTCATCAAAGGGGGTTATAATTATAGGCCACACCAATCAATTTTTTAATTCTTACATCTTCACTATAAGAGTAAATAAGACATTTTATACTATTCCCTAAGGAACCTCTGGATGAATAAAAACATGCTTTTCATATAATGAAAAGTGTGTAATGTCAATACATAATCCAACTTGGTAAGTATTTAATATTAATCAAGAATGTAAATACTTTTCACTGTGTTAATAAAATTTATAAGAAACTCATAACCCATATGGAATAAGAAGATGGATGGTTGAACAATGCATAGTTAACTTGCACGTAATCATCTGTATTGGAATAAAAATATATGGAATGGAAATAATTTTCCCTATGTAAGTAAAAGGGATAAAATTATCATAACTCATCTATAGAAATAATGTGGATGGTTTAAAAATAACATAACCTTAGTGTAAAAAATGAATCATATAATGGTATTAACATAAATGAAATAAACCCTCTCAGAAAGAATGCTTTAAATGGTATCAAAAAATAAGGGTTCAAGAATATTTTTTTTGAAATTGTTGGTTAAATCCCCAAATGATATATATATATATAATATAGGATAAATAATGAAACATAACCTCATTATGGTAAATCATTTTGAAAATTAAAATTTAAATGGAATTAGAAATATAAAATATCTTTTATAAAATAATTTTATCATTGATGTAAAAGATGATGTTACTCGTAAATTATAAAAGTATTTTGCAAATGTTAAGTGAATTTTTTTGAAGACAATTTCTTTTAAAATTAATATTCCAAAAATAGGACCTTGAAAATAAATGATTTTTATCTATTAGAAATATAGATAATATGATAAAACACATAAAGTGAAAGGGAAAACCCTTTTTATTGTTTTCAAAACACCATTGTTCAAAACAAAAATTATAAAAACAGTAAAAAATGTCTTTTATATGAAAATATATTTTTTCCTAGAGAATTACAGAAATTAAAATAAAATAAAATATTATCTATGGAGAACTAAGTCTTGAAATAAATAAGTTCATGATGAAACAATGTAACTCAAGGAAATGAGACATGAGTTATCAACATTCACTATGAGAAACATACTCCTTGAAATAAACAATAACTAAAAAAGGTGTATTATGTTGTATAATTTTAAATCAATATAGAAAAAATAAAATACCGCATAATATAATTAGTTTTTAGAATGCACAAAACTTTTAATTCCAATAGGATGATCATAACTCAATGAATGAAAATTCAGTTATAAAAAATCCTTACAACTAGGGTAACAATTGATTAAAAGAAATTTACTAAAAAATAATATATATGGATTAGTATTTCCAAGGAATAAAAAATATATTATAAAGATACATTCATTAGTATTCAATACATAATTAAAAGGAATACATGGTGCATAATATAATAATGTCTCAAATCATTAAATTTTGATACAAATAACCCTTTCATATTGATCAACATTTTAATCAAATCCCCTTGATATGGAGGGATTATAATTGAAATTAAAATACCGTAATTAAAATATAATTCATTATATGATATCTAAAATATATATAATATACACCACAAAAATTAAATTAGGTTCATAATACCAATGATTTGTTAAAGTGAGAAATTCGAGATGAAAACTCTTACCTCCGTCATGATTCATTCTACCCTTGTAAAAAAATCCTTATAAATTAAATTAATCTCATTATATACATACCCAAGAACCTTATTGATAAATATATTCATTTATATTCCTCATTTATAATCATTATATATATATATATATTAGTAATCTTTTACATATTTCTAAAATTGGGTGAAAGTAGTCTTTAACGCTTTGAAATAATTTACTAGAAGTAGTGAATGTATATATTCTTTTTCAAAATTCCTTTATTAATAGATCATATAAGGTATTTTAATAGATTTTATATAATACTATTAAAGGTATAATTTCATTCTATTATTTTTTAGGTTACAAACACTAAATATGAAATTAGTGATCATTATATTTCGGTGATTCTTAATGAACAAAAGGTGTTTTCTTAATCAATGAGTTAAATATTGATATAATATTACAAGGGAAAAAAGTTTATTTACATTTTAATATTTTTTTATAACTGTAAATAAGTTCTCATATTCATCCATGATATATATTCATATAATTTATCAAGTATATGGTTATACCAACCCAAACATGAACCTATCATGAATAATGGATAATTATGAGGTGGTTTAGTTAAAAAATCATTATAAAATAAGAATAATTATATTAGTTTTTCTTATTAGTCTAATGTATCATATTTTTAATTAATTATAAAGAGTATAAAATTTATATAAATTAATAACATAAAAATAGCAGTGTATCTTCCTTTTAGTATGGTCGTTTTAAACAATTGAAATAATGATGAACATTTTTTGTCAAATAATTAATTGGTTATCAAATTCTTCATAGAAAAACATTAATTATATCATAAAAATAATATTTATCCCTTAAACCCATTCCCATTAATATCCATGTAAGGTGGTGAGGAACAGAAAAATAGAAATCAATCTTTCTATGAAGGGGTAGTCCACACATATGCGTGGATGAGGATTAAATTTTATATATAATGGAGAAAAGGATTAAAATGTTTTATCATTTAAAATTCATAAACATGATATATATAACATAATTATTTAATAATTTTCTTTTTTATACTAACCTTTTAATTTTTTGAATCAAAACAAAACATGTTGCATCATGGAGGCGAAGTCTGCACAACAAATGAATGAGAATTTCCTTTTTCTAAATATAAAAGGGAAAAGGTGACTAATGATTATCCCATATCATAATAAAATTCATTATATGAAAAATATTAATTTAATTACAAATTTATTTAAAAAATAGAATTTTAAAAGAAATTATAAATAAATAAGTTAAGAAAAAAGTATCACTCACTTTGATCACTTTGAGATTTCCATGAAATATCCCCTTGAAATTGTTGGAATAGGTGAATCTCTTGTGACCAGAAGATCAAGAGTGCGAATGAGTATTTTAATGTAGTAAAAAACGTAATGGATTTAGGAGTAAACCTAATCGTTAGTATTTCCTTGATGGATTTTTGAGAGGCCCCTTTTATAAGTGGTGAGAATGGTATTTTTTAGTATTCCAGCTTAATATAAATATAAAACATGTTAAACATATAAAGTAGATCCAAAATTGATAAATAATGGACTATAGAAGAGATAATGTTGATAAATACCTCATATAGTAAATTATAGTAATTTTTATCATTTTTCAAGCCCTCTTGAATGTTTAATTTAACGATTTTACCTTTTACAATGGTACGCAGTATTTACCTAAGCTAATTTAATATTTATTTTTAAAATCAACATGGTCATAATTATAAAATTTGAACCAATAATTAAAGTTTATAAATCCATTTCATTCGATTTAGTTTATAAAATTTATAATAATTTATTTTAAAATAAAAAATTATAATGTATTATTTTTTTGATAAAACATTACATATGTTCAAAATATAAAATATGGGTTTTTAAGTTAAAACCAAAATTTTTAAGATTATAAATTCACAAATAAAATAGATATTTGGTCATAGAAATTTTTTTCATGAATTCCCAATTAAAACACATATAGTAATAATGTCGTAAAAGTCATTTTATCTTTAAAAATGGTATTTTAACCTAAAGAATTATTATTTGAAAATAAAAAAAAAATATTATGTAAATATTACTATGATGAATAAAAAAATAATTTACATTTTTTAAAATTCAAATTCTATGATTTAAAAAATTAAATTATAAATAAAATGGTGAGATATAATGAAAAATTATTGTAATAAGATAATACATTTTTAAGAACATTAACCATTCTCATTCTACTTTCTTTCCAATTACTAATTACACTATTATTGAACAATTACTCATATAAAATATAAATTTTCATCATTAAACACTTGTTTTGTAAAATAAAGATACATATCTTATAGAATTTCCATAAGTAGAAAAATAATTTTGTAAGTATAAAATGATCATATTATCCATTTTTAGCTATATATATTTAATTAAATTCAATTTAGAATTAGAATTTATTTTCTTATTTATATATATTTAATAAACTAGTTACTCCCATTCACCACCAAAAATTCAATGGATTGGTTTTAACTATATTAACATATCATGGTTTCATTTTAGTTTGATGTTATGTGTGGATAAAACTATTGAATATATGGAATTATTTAAAAGAAATCATATATAAGAGTTTTCGGTGTTAAATATCCCCCCTAATAAATGTTTTCCACATGATTTGTCTCATAAGATCAATGTAATTTCTATAGGCGACTCATAATTCACCATACAACACTAGATTATCATTAGTTTATTTTGGATATAGAATGAAATTTATCTATATGAAAAATTAATATTAGTTAATTATAAAGGGATCCATACCATTCCAAATTTAAAATATAATTATAATAAGGTAAGAAGAATAAGAGCCATAAGGAATAACTTTCCAAAAATCTTGAAACTGATTTATATGATAATAATACCACTAAGGAATTCTATTTATATCTCAATAACCAATAGTTGGTGAAAAATTACATAACCTAGAAAACTAGATAATCTTTAGTAAAAATTCACTATATTCAATATTTTTAGTAGTTTCATAGGATTTTACTTTTTTTCATGGGTATTAGTAACTATTTACCTCATTTACCAATGGATTAAGATATTTATTCCCATAATGACATACTCTATTACAATTGAAGCAACTAATTTTTATATATTTTATCATTCCATTACACTTATGATTTTTATAACCTTCATATCTACACCTATAGAATTCACCTGCCCATTAAATGAAATTTCATTATTCTTTTTCCCACATTGTTAACATATAGGAAGCTGAATCTTATTTCCTTCAACATCTTCATTGATTTCTCTTTCATGAGGCTCCATATTTCTCTTCGTCATTCTATTTGGGACTTAGAATATGTTAATGTTAATAATAATTTTTAAGGATAATTTTTTTATCATATTCATAATTTTTATAACTACATCTCCCATTTTGAAAGGTTTTACATTGAGGTAATCTCTTCATTATCCATCACACCCATGGTTCCTTCAATTTTCAACCAATTCTGGGTAAAAAAAATTATAAAAGTGAAATTATCATATAAAATTACATAAAAGTGATTCAACCATAAAACATATTATCTTTATCACCAAATTAGACTTTAATTCCTTTAGTTCATCCTATATAAATATCAGTTTAACCTAGGTTAATTTATATTGGGTTTTCTTATACATCTCAATCACATCCCTCATAATAAATATCCCAAATTACCATGAACATTATTAAAATAATCTAAACTCAAAAATCATTAAAATATATTCTCTTAAAATACATCTTATCCCTTATCCAAAAAATCACATGTCAATTGGTATGTACCATAATTTATGAATCTCTAGGTTTCAATGTCTGTTATCCATAGACACATTCCTATTATGTTATCTAACCAAAGCATATTTAAGTACCTCATAATGGTTCATAAAAATAATTTGAATAGGCTAAATAATATGCCCTCATAGTGTCAAACCATGTGTGCAATTAGGCCTTTTTATTTTTCCCCATGTGATGATTGACGTGTTACCCAATCTTCCCTTTGGGGTAATTACCCCTAGGTACATTGATTACAGATCCTACATCAACTTGAAAAATTTATAAAATGAATTAATTGAAAGGAAAACAAATTACACAAGACTTTATTAAAATACCATGATTTTATCCTATACATAAACTTATTCATAGTATTTTCAATGAATTTACCTTATTCTAATCCATCAATAAAAAGTTCATTATTACCTTATCAATAAATCATATACTACCCCAAAGGGTTATCTATACCATTTAAATTAGGATCATCTATAACTTATCAAGACATAAATTATCTCCAACAAACATCTTAATATCCAAAGTTATGCCTACTATTAATCCAACAATGGAACCCCATACCTACACTACTAGACCTAGTTCCATAAAAACATACTTAACATACTAGATTTTATATGAAATATAGATTCCCAGACATAACTATCCCATAATTACATGAATTAAATAAAATATTTCATTATATATATTTCAAATAAATTTTAGTTTTAAATCCTTGGAGAGTTTGGAAAAATAAAAACACAATAAATTCCATGTTTTTTTAGCTAATGGAAATCTTCTCCACTCTATAAGAAACAACTTAATTTTGAGTAAGACCTCATCATCTCCTATAAATTCTTCCACATGGGTTATCCTTCTAAACATGTATCATGTACTAATTTTCTTCATAACCTTGTGAATGTAATCATGAGAAAAGGCTGATAACAAATACCCTATAAGGAAACGTATAAATTAAGTTGTAGAAAATAAAAGAATCGAATACATGATATGGAAGAAATAAATAATATAAATAAAAAAACCATCTAAAACAAATAAAATTATATATGCATTAAAATAAATGAAAACATGGACAAAAATAATTAATGATGTCATATTGATGGAATTAATAACGTCAACCATCAAAAAACATATTATCAAGGAATTGGTCCATGACACTATACTAATATAGGGAGAGGTATACACAAAAATAAAAGTTATTTTCTTCTATATGGCCTATGTATACCTCAATGGGCTACATATTTTTGAGCTAAAATATTCACTTGTTTATGTATGATTCATTCGCTATAAGATTCAACAAGAAATTTCATGTCGTTACCTAAAGAACCTCTAGCTTAATAAATGCACGTCCATCCTTATAATGAGGAGTATGAATTGTAAATACATAATCAACCTATGTTAGTAGTGAATAGTCATCAAGAATATAAATACTTTACCCCATGTAAATAAAAGTGAATACATGATCATAACTAAACTAGAGGAAGTAGGTGTGTGGTTAAACAATATATCTAACTTTCTTAAAAGGACTAACTATGATATGTATGATCACTGAGAGGGGATGGTTATAATCAGTGATATTCTATTTTTACATTTTTTTAAATAAGAAATAACCTTCACCTATGGTTAGAGAGAAGTGACTCTACTGGATAGTAAAAATCAAGAACACACACAAGAACATGGGTATTTAAAAGTTAAACAAAACAATAAGAGTGTCTAATCCTTGGCATGGTCTTGAAGTAATCCAAGACCACTCAACCATTAGTAATCAATTATTTTAGTGGTTACAGTAATCAGGGAATATCCATTACTTTCTTATCATTGTATTATTTTTGAAAGTGTATGTGTTCATCATACATATAATATGATATAAAAATATTTTTCAACAATAATAAGAACCTTCACAAATAGGCTTCAAAGATTTTATTTTTCTACTTATACTTTATTCACACTTTCATTACTATATGTTCTTTTTCATCCACTTCCCTTTCTTGAAAATTAATAAGCATGAAATTCTTTATCAACTTCATCATTTATACCTTTCTATCTGATACACTCTTTTTGATACCCTCATTCTATTAATATTCTTAAGATACCCTCTATCCAATACCCCCTTTCATTGATGCCAACTAATTCCATGTTTGTTTGATTAACTCTTCACATATTAATTTGATACAACTTGATGGGAATACTATCTCTAGTATCACTCTATATGATTCTTCTACATTCAATGATTTCACAACTGGTTGATGCCAATCATCTTCAATAACATGAATGAAAACAAAATCAATCACCATAGCATACCTAATCCCCATTTATATAGGCAGCAATTCTCTAAAAGTTTAGGAAGGTTTGAAAACTAAAATTTGAATTTCCCACTTCCAAATTAGAATATCCCACTCAAAACATTATTCATTTGACCTCCTTCAAATATCCTATGAGATAGGATATAAAAAAATCATATGAATCATTATGTAAAAATAATAATAAATTAACTCTTAAAACATTCTTCAAACATGAATATAATCATGATTATCCCATAATGGTTATTTAAGAATTTAACGAAGAGCTCAATATTGTCACATTGGATGTCTTTAAAAATGGATTTTCAAAGATCCCCAAAATATCATCATATTAATATTCATTATAACTTCTCTATATGGTAACCTCAAATGGTTCTTATCAATCTGATCACCCGATATCTAATGCATCATCATTGAAATTTATGTCCAATTTCATAGAATGGAAATTTTTGTCAGAAGCTCCATTAAGAAACCAAAATCTGGCATCTTCATAAATATTATTCTAGTTGATAAACACATGAATGTCCAGAAAGATCCTTCCATCTCAAAAATCCCCAACACTTTATTGACTTTCTAACATACATTATTTGTCTATTGGACTTCATAAAACTGTATCTAATGGCCTTTTGTTTCACTGTCCATTGGACTTCATAAATCACTTTTGAATAGAATTACAATGTTGATCTGTATACTTAATACTCTGTTTCATTTTATCCAACCTCATATACAACTTCCACAACTCCTACATCTTCTTTTCATAAGAACAAAATTATTTTTTTAGAAAAACATAATCTATAACCATGAATAACTTCATATAAACGTGATATTTGATTAATTTGAAGATCAGTAAATAATCTATTTATTTTAAATTTCTAAACATCTCTACCCCGTAGAACTATGAGAAAAATAGTATAAACATTTAGATCCACAGTCCATTAAATTTATTTAAACTATTTCACTTTTGATATTATATTTTGTTTGTTCACCTTTTTCACCACTACCTAGACCATTTTATACAAAAACCTCATAAGGAAGGTTCCAAAATTTTCTTGTGATTTATGTATGATAAAAATACAACATATAGGGAAACACTATTTTTTCTTAATTAGATTCTTCATAAAAAAACAACACCTCAGAACCTCTAGGTCTCAAAAATATCCCCCTTTAGAATTTTCTGAACTAAGGAGCATAAATCACTATGACTTTGAAACTCATGAAATGGATCACTAATCCAAAAATTTCTAAGTCTATGTGTGATAAATAATTATATGAAATTAGAATTTTTTGAAAACAATAAATTGTTGTCTATAAAGTTATTACTAAGAAACGTTTCTTAAGATACTTTTAATGGAATTCTATCACCTCATATTCATAATATAAACCTATAAGAAATATTTCATGAAACCACATTAATAAAATTTTAAAATAGTTCAAAAATGATAAAATCATAACTTTCCCCTTTCAAAAACTCCCCCAAGATACATTATCTCTTTAGATAGGTAAATCTATTACCAATGGATATATTTATGTTACACTTATTATCCATTTTAGAACACTATAGAATGAAAACATGAGAGAGGGGATGGAATTCACATACCATATCCTTTAAGAGAATGAAATTTTACACCCATAATAAACCTTAGTTTCTAAAAAGATTCCTCTGATGATGGTTTAGTGAATATATCATCAACATTCCCCATTATATATACAAATTACAACATTAGTTTATTTATTTCCACATTCTATTTAATGGAGTCAAATTTAGTTTTAATGTTCTTATAAGGAGAATATTCCACTTAATTATTACTGATAATAATATCACATTGATTATCATAAACCAAGAGAATAAGAAACTTCCTATTAATGTTCAAATCATCTAGTTGTGTCTCAATCAACTTTAATTATGTTTCACCTTGAGTGGAATCTACACACTTAAATTTTATTGTGACAATGGTTAAAAAATTTAGATTTGTTGTATGAAAATTCACTCATCTTTATCCTAATTTTATGACTCAATATTAGGTAGATATTTTCACATCAACACAACCTTCCCAATATACATATGTATAAAAAAACAAATAATTATTATTATGATATCATAGTTTAAAGAAAAATAAATTGTGAATTAGATATATTGGATAATTATTTTTCTATCCATAAGATTATATTCCTTTGGTCCACTTTGATACCTTTCATAAAGTGTAACAACATACACTATATCTGACCATAAATTCATTTGATATAATAGGATTCCATTCAACATTATAAATTATATTAGATCCAACCCCTTTCTTTTCCCATATTTTTCTGACTTAGATCCCACAAAAAAGGTTTCGTAAATAGGATTTGAATCATCACTTATACACTTTATCAGAAGTTCCTTAGAATAATTCTCTTGAGATAGGAAAATGTAATTAATATTTTGACACATTTTTAGGCTAAGAAATATTTTAATTTATCCTAGAATAAAAAATAAATATAACATTTCATCTCATGAGAAATATTTTCACACATTTCATCATCATTCCCAATGAATATGATATCATCAACATAATCATCCATAATAAGGTAAAATTCATGACATTATTTTATATAGAGGTTATTATAAACTCTTTATTTCATGAAATTTAACTCCCTTAAGAATTTATTGAATTAAAATTTAAAAAATATTAGATCATTATTTATAATATAAAAATCATTCTTCAACTTTCACACATAACATTCATCTTGAACATGTATGAAACCACACATTTTCTCAATATGAACTTCTTCAACAATATCTTTGTTAATGGAAAATGACTTGAAATCCTTATATAATATCATGTATTTTCATTGTATATAAATATAAATAAGGATTATAATAGTTATAATTTTTTTATAGTGTGTAAATGATCTCATAATAATAAATTCCTTCAACTTGTGATCATCCTTTACAAATTACTCATGTGATGTTTCTTATCACCAAACCTTTTTCATTCTTTTTATTTAGAAAAAAACCTTTAGTTCTATTTTGATTCATATTTACTAGTGTGTGTAAAAGTTTACATGTCTCATTATTCTTATATAATTCAATTATTCAACCATGGAATAAATCAACTCTTTATTCTCCATGTATTATTCAACATCTCTTGGATCAACTAGTAAATACAAAGAGTTATGTGAGAGTACCCTTTATGGTCTTCTAGTTTGAGATTTTTGATCTTAACACCAATTATATTTGGGGCCACCACTATCTTTCCGAGACTTATATGATATGAACAAAATTTTCCCTCATCACTTGAAATTTTTGAATCAATATATTGTTCTTGTTTAGTTGGTACATCATTACATCTACCATAAAATTTGTGATGTTGTTTAATAGTAACAACCTCATATTTACTTTATCCTATATTTGTAATAAATATAAAAACTATCTATCAAAATTTTCTATACCTTTCACATCTTGAGAGTCAATAATATTTATTTTTTATTATTATAGAACACATATCCTCTACTACTTGGAGGGTATTAAGGAAAGATACCATCAATACCTCATTGATAGAACTTCCCACGATTATCACCTTTGAATTTTATAATCTATGGAATGCCCAAAACCCTTAGTTATTTCAAACATGGGGTGTCTTTATAATACATATTTCTTTTGAATATTTTTTGAGGCATGAAATAGGTTCTTATAATTGGGATACCATTGTCACTTTTCTAATAAAATCTTAATGGTTCCCCTATCTATAGTCGGGTACAAAACTTCTTTCCAAATCATGGCAGTCATTTGGGTTATAAGACCCATCTACTCTTGGGGACTCACATTGGTCAAGAGGATGGGAGGTCAGTCTCATCGCACCCTTTTGGGGGTAACTGGTTCCTATTCAGGGACTCTCTTATATATTTAATATAAGTTCTTGAATCACATAGTAATCCTGATACGAGACCAATTACCCAAACAAAATGATTCATCGGATAATTATCTTGTTAAACAATGAAAGGAAGTCTCATTGATGAACTGATGAGAGTACAATATCATTAGTGAATCCATATGTATGTATGTGAGGTTATTCATTCATCCCCTTACCGATGAATAACCTATTTATATGTTGAATCCATTTGACCAAATTCTTTGTAATGTTCTGCTATGATAGGTGGTGTTTAATTTTCTGAGGGGATTTAGCCATCATAAGGCGTCCTACATATTCTAGTTATTGTAGGAATCAAAACCCACATATGTTTTTAATCATGTGCAGTTTAGTGTCATGAGGATAAGATATATGTGTGGGTACTAAGACACCAAATGTTTGAGCTTGGGTCTCAGGGAGATGCCCTATATATTCTGGTTATGGTAGGAATCAGATTCATCATAGTTTAATTGATTGGGGCTCACACACTGAGGTTTCCCATACTATTATGGAGGTTTATAGTAAATATGTTATGATTATTGCAACTCTTTAATCCCATGTGATCCATTCTCGTTGTTAGAAAAAAATGATACCAAGTAAGCAATGTATTTTATCTAAATAAGGGACTTAGATGCTGATATTTCCCCATATGATTAACATGGAGCTTGAACCTAAAGGAGAGGTGGCCTGCGTATCTTGAATATGGAAGGAATTAGAGTATTTATGGTTATATTAGTCCCTTGGGACTATCCCCAAGGTATATTCTCTTATATGAGGGGTTTTAATACCATTCCACTCATTAGGGGTTATATACTGGGATTTCCTTGGGGAGTGGAGATTCATGATACTCAATGATATGTTCATTGCACCTCCCAAATCCCACATGAGATACACTAGTTGTGAGAAACAATGGGGTATAGATGATCAATTTTATTTTTTATATATATGAGACTTGTATACTAGGATAGTTCTTGTTTTTTTAGTAGATATCTTAGGCCTTGAAAAGGCACCCTACGTATCCCAATTATTGTGGAAATCAGAGTTATCACAGTTCATTTATCCATTAACCAACTAATAGGCTAAGGTGGATGATCACTCTATGATACATCATGACCATCCTCGAAGTATTAGTAAAGTTAGGGGTTTATAATAACATGGATACCCATTTGATTAGGGACATACCAGATGATGTTGGTATTTGGGGCTTATTAAGGCTACCCTAGAAACCCTGGGGTGTATATTGTAGATGATATGATCAGGGAAACTCCCTTAGACAACATGAGCTATGAATTTTGTGAGAAACAAGGGTTACCAGGTGTTCTATATAACTACTTTTGATAAGGTCTTGGATTCTGGGATCACCATGGATAATCAATATATATCTCATACCTTGAAGAGGTGGCCTATGTATCTTGAATATGGTAGGAATCAGATTCATGATAGTTCCATTTATATTAAGGCTTACACCTGGAGTTTTCCCTTGTATTCTAGGCTTACACATAGAGTATGGATAGGGCTATCAAATCATGGTGTACCTTTGTGACCTAACCTACTTTTCTAGAGGGTGTCTCATGACATATTTTACTTGTTTGGGGGATATTGCATGGCCCAACTAGATTTTCTTAGAAGCCATCACATGACCTGTCTTGACACATATGGGGGTTTTAAAAGACTTAGTGTGACATGGTTTTAAGTATTTTATGTGTCTTGGATAACATCCTTGGAGGTCAACATGAGATTTAGACTTCATGTCTAAAGGGAATCATTGGTCACAACTAGATTATCTGGAGGATGTCGCGAGAGATTGGTTGTCATGACCTAGTGCAATAGAGAAACTTGACTAATATGAGAGAATGATGTTATATGAGTCAGGTGATGTATCTAAATGAAGTCACACGGCTTATATGATAAACCCATAAGGGTCTGTGAGTCCAAGGTGAGGTTCCTAGAGGGGTTGTGTGACTTTCATTAACATGTGAGTAGAATTTCACGTGTCCCAAATACCATAATCAAGGAATGTCACAAGATCTATGTGATATATTCCGGTGTGGTCTTATGTCCTTGTAAGACTCTTGTGATGTGCATGAGGGCCAGTTATTATATCTTTCATTTGAGTCTTCCACTTTTAATCTTGGTTTCATCCCATATATTGTGAATGCCTTAGGTTTGTTCTCTATCAATTTATTTTGAGTCTCACATGATCTAGATGACATGCAGTATGTCCTCTTTGTGCATTTCTAAAAGAACATTACATTATCAATGAGAGATCACAAAAAAATACCTTTTGTGTAGTCCATTATTACTCCAGCTATTGTCAAGTATATTACCTGATGGAAGACTATATGGTTGAGTGATTTGTTTCTCTGAGAAGTATGCTCTGATTCTTGTGATTTTTTCACTCAAGAGTTTCCTTCTAAAAGTAGTCAATTTATTTTTCATACTTGGGTGGGGAATTTAAAGGCATTGCCACACTTATTTTCAACAGTTTGTGAAATCATATCTATCATGGATCTAGGAAGGAGGTGGTGAAGGGATATGGCACCATGCGGTTTCTCGAGTCTCTGTTGTAGACCAATCCAATTGTGTTGCCTGATTTTTAGTGGTCATAAGCCTCTTCAATCGACACTACCTTTATTAGATTATATCCAATTAATAGTGACTTTTTTTCAGGAGTACATGTTAAAGGACTCCAATGTGGTCATGTTGACATTTCTGAGGGCTTTCACGAGATCCATGTTGCCTATTGAAAGGCATTTGTGAGATTCTTGGTGAATTGTCTGGGGCCTTCCACAATACGAGGATAGTTTGTCTAAGGGTCTTGTGGGACCATGTTTAGGACTTACATAGAACTTGAGATGATTTTTACCATAGTGATTACCTTCTTCCTCTTATCTCTTTTACATCCATTGTTTTATGTGACAAAGGTTGGGAGTCATGAGAGATTTCATAAGTAATGTTAAGGAAAATTACTCTATTTTTTTGTGATGTGTTGCTTGATCGATATGGGTCATGTGTTGGTGCATGATTATTTCAAGGAAAAATATATCTGTTTTTTTAGAGAACTGAAGGGGAATGCATGGAGTTTCTTGGACATTCACAAAGACTTCCTTGCTATGTGGATGATAAGACAATGGGATTTCTTGAGATGAGGAAGATGTGTTGAAGAGGTCTTGAAGTGTCTTTTTTTTTCATGGGTGCACCATATGTCCCTTAACAACTGAAAGAACCTCTCAACTTCTCCCCATTATCCCATTTTTTTTATTTTACAATGTTTCTAGACTTAAATGAATTTGAATGAGTAATTTCAAAGAAATTTAATCACTTTTAGGATGATGCCTTGTGTGGCCAATATGGGTCATATGGGGGTGCACAAACATGTTTATAGACAAGTCTATCTATTTTTACTTAGAGAAACTAAGAGGAAACACATATTTTCTTGGACATAACCGAGTAATTTCATGTGGTGAGGCTGAAAAGTCAAAGGGACTTCACGAGATGAGGTGGGAATGTTGTCAGGGACTCATAGTACCATGTGGATCACTAGGGGTGCATTTCATGTCCTTCAACAACCACAAGTACCTTTCACCTCTTCCTTTTTATATTATTTGTTTTATTCTACAAAGGTTAGGGGTTCTCATGAGTTTTATTGGATATCATTAATAAAATCTATCCTTTCAAACAATTCATATGGTGTATGAGATTTAGGACCACTGGGGTCTATCCCTTTGGATATCATTCCTATTTTTTATAAAGGGAATTTCAAATGTCTTTCTTGTCACTTTCCAATGAAATACCAAGAAGATTAAGGGTTATCATTTGGTTGTCATTACATGGTGATCAATTTTCTTGATATCCTTTATAAGAGTGGGAAGGATATTTGTAGGGGACTCAGTGGAATTATCCGTAGGTTATGCGATGAACATGTAGTATTTTCATGACCATGAAATGGTCATGAGTCCCTTGGAGGATCATGCAATCTATGAGTCTATATTACTTTGATTTTGTGTGGAAGGAAATTCCTATATCAAGGTATTCCTTCTTTGGAAAATTTTCTGATGCTCATTTGGCAGGCATCAACATTTGGCCCTCCTGAGGAGCGATGTACACCGTGATAAGGAATAAGTTCTAAAGAAAACTAATGACTATCTGATTCTTTGGTGGTGTCAAAAATAGGTGTCTTAGGTGATGTTTGTTCTTCCTGGAATTGATTGGTATCCTATGAATTGTCCTATATATAGGGGTGGAGGAAAATTCATTTAGTCTATCACCCCTTCTCCAGAGTGCTCTCATTTTAGCATCTGTCGAGTGCCTCTGTCGCAATGCTTTTCCATGAACCCTAATTGTGATCCCCATTTTCATGTATATTTCATGAGTTTATTTCTTTTGAAGTTTCCCGTAATATTTTTTTATGCCCAGATCCTTGTTTTATCCAACCATGAATTATACCTCAATAACTTCTCAAACTTTAGCTATGAGTGTTGTGGTTGTCTTGAGGACCTCGTGAGAGTCTTTGACAAGGGAATTCGATAACTTTTGAATCACATAACAATGTCTATTTAACATAGAAACTTTCCTCTAAGGGGTTCATCGGTTCGCATGATACCCTATGGGGGTTATGTACTTGGTGTGTCCTCGGGAGGTCAAGCAATCTGTGAAATCCTTATGTGGTTCACAAATCACTTGATGAGTCATACGATGTGTATGATTCCACTGGTCCTTGTCGTTATTTGAAAATATTTATTTTATTTTTCTAACATGTTCCAATTACTTATTTTTAGGTGGATTCTAGTGCTCATCATGTTCCAATAGATGTATCCAATCAAAGAACCATGACCACCTGATATTGTAATGTTGATCTCCACTATCATGTGTATACTGATAACGAGACCCTAGAGAGGTTCCTCGCCCATGACGTCCAAAATTATCCCTTATCTCATAGAATTCCTATATAAGGGTTTGGTTTCTATATGATTCTAGCATTCCCCCATCATATATTAATTTTCCATTCTATAGGGTGTTTGGTTCTCTTGACAGCATTTAGACAATAATTGATAAATACGGTTGGATGATTATAGCTTGATCCTAGGGTTTTTCTCTTATGTGGTCTAACTCTCCTTAAGGCCTGAATTTCCATTATTTCACCTAGAAACTTATCGATCAGAGAAATTCAAGTATATTTTCTTCTTGTTTGAATAATCTAGGTAGTGTATGGTATGTAAAGTGGGATCTCCATACTGGTGGAAATTTCTTCGATGAGTGGGTGTGGAATTTATGGGTTAGGTGAAGCTTCTTGGACCTCACTGATGATTTATACAGGGTCCACCTTTATGAGGTTGCATGGATCTCTCAATTCATTTTCTATTGCCAACTCGACCTTCTTTGGGATATGATCAGCCATTGGTGCACTAGTACCAAAACATTTCATTTGTATCATGGTGAAGTGGGCTTCGGCATATGGGACATCTATTAGTTGGGTGGGATTATTCCCCATGGAGAAATGTATGATGAATTCCTCCCTACTACAGATGTCTAGGATAATCCTCATTAGACCCCAATTTTGGTGAGGTATATGATTATTATTTTATGTGATAAATCAAAGAAAGAACTGACAATATTCTCTATTATTTCTTTCATGGATTATATAATCATACTATTCTATAGCAACAAAGTTATATTAGTTGTTATTCTCTGTCGTCGGTTCTGCTCCCAGAATGTCTGTAATAGTGATGGATCATATTGGAATATCTTATGGATTGGAGATTATAACTCATGGTGATATTGTGAGAACTCTAATATCTCTCCAAACCTAATACTGGAAGGTTTCATATCCATTTTCTGGAATGGGCGGTTGTTTATGACTGAGGTCACATGTTTAGAAATCTATGTTAGCAAATTGGTGATGGCAGAATGAATTACAGAAGGGTGAAACCTTTACTTGGAAGTACCAATCCTTGCATGACTTTATCAAATTATAGGTCATATTAAACATGTTATAACCCCTTACATGATTATTGGTCCTCTATAGTTCATATTTGGATGGATAGGGGATCATTTCTATTGTTATGAATATTACAAATATTTGAGGAACTGAGACCCCATATCTTGTCCAAGATTGTGATACATATATGGGGTCAGGGCTATGTCCCTAAGCCCTAAATAGGATAAAGTCACGCTATTCCGTCTTGATAGATTTGACTTTATCCCATATTGTGCACTAGTTAGGCCGATCCTTGATGATGGCAGATTCTCCCTTGACAAAAGATGTTATATGATCTCCCTTCAAGATCGGGTTCTTACAGATATGGTGGACGAGCTAATTATCTGTGAGTCATACATGTTGGTTTTGGGTTTAGTGGAAGTGAATATGGGATAGTTCCCAACTTTAATTTTTTTTCATATTCAATGAACAATATGTTATCTATGCATATATGAACACCGTGATCCATGGAATCGAATCAATGAAATAGGATGGATGAATAGAAACCTGAAACTAAGATAGAGGATCATCATATTTTGTTTATAATTAATTTAATTTAATAAGAATTACCTTTATGTTTTATTTGTTTTTCATTTATGAGTTCGGCCACAGATCTACAGGTGTATTGTTGTTACATTTTAGAGATCAATGGTAGATATCCTATAGAAGGTGATCTACAAATTTTCTACATATCTTTGAACATCACTAAAAGAGTCTCCAGGTGCAATCATGGAAGATCCTTGAACTTGTGATATATGACTTCAATCTACATGGGAACCACTTCTAAATAATTCTCCTCGATCTGATGGAGGATGATCTCCCTCGTTTATGAGAGTGTTATTGGAGAGGGGTGAAATCTCTAGACTTGAGATATTTTCTCCAATTTTTTGTGCATAACACAATAAGTGTCACTTGGATAGAACTTAGCTAAAAGTAGAATAATATAATTGGGAATTTAATTCACTAGGTTAATAATAAATAATTTTCACAAGTTCCTTAATTATTTTATTAATCCTAGAAAAACCCCCATTTTATATAATAACAGAAACATTATTATTTCTTGACATGCACTTAACTTTCGAGTTACAATTAAATATTATTTAATAAAATAATATTCAATATTATTATTTCCCATCAGAACATTAAATCAGTCCACCAATCCTCCACCATATTTATTAAACCATGAATAATGACTATTTATTTATTAAATAGCTATCATTGCATTATTCTCCAATAAATAATTAAATATTTAATTAACTAAATAGAAAATAAATGTTTTTTAATTATTCCACCCACAATATATTATCTTGAATAACTAGTGATGAAATAAATACGATCATACATCCATGAATAAATATTAAACAAAAACCAATAATTATCTTTATTCAACTTCAAAAATCATAGATAATATTTTATTTAACTGAGATACTAGATACACATAGTGTGTGACCATCTAGGCCAATTTCTCAGTGGAATTAGGAAAAGTTACCTAATGTCCATGGTTAGTGCCTAGAAACATTCCAAGGAACCCATTAGGAATGAAATTAATGCCACAATGACATTTCACCTCATACGAATACTTACCTTGTAATATAATCCATTTGTCTTGATATCTCCAATAAAGTGGGTTTTATGCAAGTGACATCAACCCATATGCCTTATTTCTCATTCTTTGACTTCCATGAATTTTAACATGCCTATAGAACACCATTTCCATGGATTTATTTACGTGATATCATTTCCATCACAGGGATTCAGATATTAACTTTCATTATGAAACGTAAGGGACAAATCCTTTCTCTCATTATTTATTAATGAAGTATTACTCATAATGCACCCAAAATATCTTACCTCGCCACAAACATATGTCATCACGGTTTTTGCAAATACATATAAGTGTGCGAGTCATAATACCAATTAATAATAATCTTAAATTTTAAGGTCCAGTACACACATCCGTAGATAGAAACATCCTATGGCACTTTTAAAGGTGGATTTCGTATTGTCAAGTCTCGTTCTCATAATATCCTACTAGATATCACTAAGGATGTACACAATGAGAAGGGGCCTTAAATTCCTATGACTCTCCACCCTTGATAGCCTGTATCATTTATGTCCCTTAAATAATATCATCATTCCATAGAACATATATCTAATAATTGTGTCATAGAACCTTTGGGTTCTCATCAGAGTGGGGAACTGCTATGACCTTTTAGTGTGACAACTACTCTTGGAACATTATCACATGAAATGTTACAAAAAATAACAATCATGATGTGATAAGGAGTTTCTTAATATTCAAAAACCATGAATATATGTTATCATAAAGTATATAGACGTTGGTTCTAGGGAACCAACTCCTATAGACTCATTCTTTCACTAGATCCAACTACTAACAACCTTCGGTTTTCTATCTGTCATATGATACTCATGTTTCTACTAACATAATCCTTTAGTCAAGGGCTCCACCTCATTCTATTTCATAGATACTCTACTCACTGTAAATTCACCTCGTTGATGAAAATAACTCAATAAGGGATACTTTTGGAGTATGTTCTTTGTCCGTTGATGTGACGTTGGATCTTTTATAAAAGACACCATGGTAGTATCATCAGAATAAAATGTGATAGGTTCATTAATTTTAGGTACCACATCAACCTCGTGGATAAATTTATGAATCCATATGGCTTTCTTTGCTACATCAGAAGCCATTATATACTTCGAATCTGTTATAGAATCACCAAAAACTAGGTGGTTTGAACTCTTCCTTCTAAAAACTCATCCATTGATATAGAAAACATATCATTATTGTGACTTTAGATCATTATGATCTGTTTGAAAACCAGCATCAGCATGCCCTTTGATGGAAAGCTCTTGATCTTCTCCATACACCAAGAATATATCCATAGTTCTTCTTAGATACTTAAGAATATTCTTAACAATAGTCCAATGTTGTTCTCCTGGATCTTCTTGTTCTCTTCCTACAATGACCAATATATAGGAAAAATAAAGTCATGTACATAATATGGAATACATGAGTGATCATGTAGCTGAAGCATATGGGATCTTACTCATTCTATCTTTCTCTTATTGGGTCTGGGGACACATTTTATTAGAAACATGTAAGCCATGTGACACTGGAACCAATCCCATCTTGGATTCTTCCATACTAAATCACTTTAATATCTGGTCAATATATACAATTTTACTTATTCCAAGAATTATCTTAGATCTATCATGAATGATCTTTATCCCTAGAATGTAGGCAGCTTCACATAAGTATTTCATGAAGAAGCACTTGTTCAACCAGTCCTCAAAAGATTTTTTTACTGGTATGTCATTCCCAATAAGTAATGTGTCATCAAAATATACTACTAGGATAATGAATATATTCCCACTAAACCTTTTGTAAACACAAATCTTACATTCATTTTTCATGAAACCAAATTATTTTATGGATTCATCAAATCAAATGTTCTATGACCTAGATGCTTGTTTCAATCCATAAATGGAACTCTAAAACTTTCAAATATTTTTTTATCACCTGGTGTCACAAAACCATCTATTTGTGTCATATAAACATCTTCCTAAAGGTTCCCAATAAGGAATGTAATTTTGAAATCCACCTTCCAAATCTCATAGTCATGGTAAGATGTTATGGAAAATATGATTCTGATGGATTTAAATAAGGAAACTTGTGAAAAGGATTCATCATAGTCAGTTACTTGACATTTTTGAAACCCTTTATCCACTATCCTTTCTTTATAGGTACTTACTTTACCTTCCATGTCCAGTTTCCTATTTAATACCCATTTATATCCCATAGGATTTACATCAACTCGAGCATCAAATAGAACCCAAACAAGGTTCTCATACATGGAATCCATCTCAAAATTCAAAGCTTCTAGCCAACTTATAACATCTGATCTCTCTGCTGCCTCCTTGTAGGTTAGAGTTTCATCATTGTCCAACAAAAATGACCCACCATCCTCAGTGACTGGAAGACCATATCTATTTGTTTTTCTTACCTCTCTTACACTCCTATATAGTACATGTGTTTTAGGAACTATTATTTCCATGGGGACCTATGGAACTTGTTCCTATACCAAATCTGATGTATCTTGAGCATCAACTTCATCAAAGTCAATCATGTTATCACTATTATTTTGTCGGATGTGCTCCCTCTAAAGAAAAATTGATTGTCTGACAATAGTCACATTCTTCTGTGAGGGATTTTAAAGGTATTATCCCTTTGCTTCCTAAGGATACCCTATAAATATACACTTCATGCCCTGGGGTGCTAGTTTGTTTCTTGAGAAATCATTTTTAAATGTCTCATAAATCCATACATCTGTATGTGACAAAATAGGTTTCATTCCATTCCATAGCTTGAAGGGAATTCCATTTTCTACTCTACTTGGTACTCAGTTTATTGTATATTTTGAAGTTTATAATGAATATCCCCAAAATTAAAATGGAAGATTTACAAGACTCGTCATCAACCTTACCATGTCCAACAATTTACAGTTCCTCCTTTCACTAATACCATTCCACTATGGTGTATATGGTGGAGTCAGTTGAGATAGAATCCCAAACACTAATAAAATGTCGATGAACTATTGATTAAGATATTCTCCACCTTGATCCGATCGAAGCTTCTTTATCTTCTCACCAAGATAATTATCTACTTCATTCTTGAATTCCTTGAATTTCACAAAGGAATCAAACTTATACCTCAACAAGTAAATATATCCATATCCACTTAGTTCATCAATAAATGTTATGAAGTAATAAAGCCACATATATCCTCTATTGGAAATGGTCTACACACATTAGTGTGTACCAATCATAGAAGCTCTTTGGACCTTTCACCCTATCCACCAAATGGAGGTTTGGTAACTTTTTCTTATAAATAAGCATGAAATCTATCAATTGGTTTTAGCTCTGAAGAGTCTAAATAACCATATTAATATATCTTTGTCAAATGCTTCTAATTTACATGGCCAATATGATGGTGTCAAAACTGGGTGTTATATGAGTCATGTGAACATGATTCGTTATCTATTTCCAACACTTGATTTTCATAATTTAATACATACAGACCATTATTTAAATGTTCCATACGATAACATATATTTTACTTATAAAAGAAACAACTTTTATTTTCAAATTTTAAAATAAACCCATCTATATCTAAACCTGATAAAAAAATTATGTTTTTGGTAACATAGGGCACATAATAACAATCATGAAACACCAAAATCATCTCAATCAGCAATGAAAGGTTATAGTCACCAATGGGAAGTGCAACCAACATTTAACCATTAGTAGTTCTTAGATCCACCTCTCCTATGGATATTTTTGAAATCTAATTGGTTCGTTCATTTGAATATAGATGTGAGCAAAAAATATATATCAAATAGCCAATGTGTAGAAATGGAAATATTTATATTGATAATGAATACACCTTTGGATTCCCCTTGCCTTTGGGTGCAATTCCTCTTCTAGTTTCCTGACTTTTCACATGAAAATCATATTGCCTCTTTTTCCTTTCTATCCCATTCTATCTTCTTATTCTTCGTAAGACAGTGCTTGGGGGGTTAGACTGTTTATAAGTCTTAGGACCCTTTTCCATTTCCTTCCTCTTCTTATTCAATATAAGAACTACTAGTTTTTCATTCCCCATATCATATCCACTTAGTGAATCAGGGTTAAAAGTTCTGATAGACTCTTCTCATTATTTCTCATATTATAATTCATAATAAAATAATAGAAGGTCTTGGTCAGTGATGAGAGTATGAGATCTGTATGAAACTCATTTGGTAATTTAATCCCTAAGATGTCTAGATACTCAATATAGTTGATAAGCTTGACTACATGAGGCCCAGATGGCATAGAATCTACCAGAGTGGTAATCAAAAAAGTTTTGGATATCTCATACCTCTCATAACTCTCGTTCAATTGGTATATATCCTAAAAGTGAGACATCATGCTATAAGCATCTATTTACTCATATTGCTTCAAGAGATCATTGGTAATGGATGATAACATGAGGCACAAAACATTGGTAGCATCGTTCAGATGTATCTCATACATAGAGATCTCCTCATCAATCATCTCATTTCCAGATGCAACTAGTAAAGGTTCATCCAGCACATATAGTTTCCTTTCATGGCGAAGGATGACAAGAAGGTACCTTTTCCACTATGGGAAATTAGTGCTAGTGATAATGTTTTCCTTATCGACTATGGATCACAATGATATGTTTGATTTCATTTTTAATTTTTTTATAAAAATAATAGGAACAAAGGTTTAGAACTATATCTGATAAAATTATGATAAATAAATAAATCAATATTCATTAGTCTCCTACTATTTTATCAAAACAAAATAAACCTCACCATTGGCTTGAAAATATCCTATTTCTTGGACATTCGAACATGAAGGATAAATATTTCCCTTCACATTACCCCAATTTTGTTGGTAAAGAAATTTGAAAGGTTTTATTTAGTCATTCCAAATACCAACTGCATTAACTCGCAATTCCTAGACCCTTTGAGTGATCTCCCCAGTCCTGAAATCCTTAATTTTGGATTTTCTCAACCTTTTCTGATCAGTTACACTAATTCCAACTTTGGAAGTCAACCCTTGTTGTAAAATAAGTCAAGTCAACCCCAAACCTCAAATTAGAATCCCCTGATAATTGAATGCACCCCAACATTAAATGGTCATGCACTTTGAAATATGATTCGATTCTAACAGAAGTAATGGAAGGCTATGGTGACATAATATTTTATTAAGGGAGTTTAACTTTATGGATAAATTTCCATTTATTATATATTAAAATTATTTTTAATATTATTTGGGATAAGATTAAGTTATTAACCATGTATTAAATAATATTTATTCCTAATCCAGTTTATTTTAGTTCCATATTGCATGGTTGTTAATTCATTAATTATGTGATCGTGACAAAACAACCATAATGAATAACCATACAACTGGCAAAAATAAATTAAAGGGGATGATCATGAGAATAGTCTAAGGATTATTTTTTCTATCGTTTGATAAACTAACAACTATCCTTGGGGAGAAACACCTTGAAAAAAATAGGTTCATGTTTATAGATTTCCACATGTCCACCTTTGAATCTCCTTAGGTTGGTTTCACCGTAGCTCCTAACTTTAACCGCCTCCACTAGTGTGGGATCTCCATCCATTACATATGATTTTACTCACATGCATTTTAGGGGTAATATCGGCTTTACATAAAAGAAACCATGGGAATATAAGCCCTAAATATTAATGACGAGAGAAGGAACACATTCCAACAATTTAATTTAATAAATTAAAAGGAAACCAATCACATACAAAAGGTTTAGTAAACCTCATTATCATCCACATGCAAGCAAACAATTTCTGAATTTAATAACACTGGCATTTAATTATTTAATCATTATTATTTATGATAAATTTAAATCTAATCGATTAATTATTATATTTAATTAATAAATCCTTTATCTTAATAATTTTATGAATTTCCTTGATATTCTCATCCATTATAATTTAAAAAAATATATAATTAATTTAAAATTAAACTTGTACATAACTTGTACCTTGGAGGTAACCCGGTGAATACCCATCCAAAACAACCCAACATGTATTATGCTTGTATATTGTTTTACTATTACGACATATGGCATACATGACCACATACTTTCATGATGTGTACTTTATTGAAAATTATATGAATTACATGAATTTCTGGCCATGTTTTATGATTCAATGCACATAGAGTAACTACCTATAATAAAAATCATACATGATATGAATATTTGAAAATTATGAAAATATTAATGTTTTAATTCTGACTAATTTGGAAAATTATACAAAGTGTAGATCTGATCTACATGATATGTATTACCTTCACCGTCTATCCGAAGTACATGCAAAGGGATTCAGCATGTGAGGTGTACTTCAGAAATTTCGGGTTACATGACATGTCTAGTGGGACAAACACCCTATTGATTCCATGTTATATGGTCACCGGTCGACTAAGCCATGAATGGGATACATAGCCCGAACCTAACCCAAAAGGGACTACATACTTTGTCCATTAGACCACATGACATGTAGTCTAGCCGACCATGCTCCCGTATGTCTTGATCAACACACAATGTAAGAATGAACTAAACCATGTGTCATTAATACACACAGGTTGAGTAACTGCTGAACTACTCCAGAAGCACTGAACACAGATACATGACTTGTAACTTTGATTACACAGAGCGTATTACTATGTTACTTGGATATAATCCTTGGAACCTTCAGATGAGATCCTTGATATAATTTTAATCATAAGATTAATCATTTCTATTATATCTACAAGAAACAATAGAGGAAGAAAAACGATCTTGTCATTCTGATTATAAAGGAACAATTAAACTTTAATTGAAAAACTAAATTATAAATGCACAAATAACCAATGATTATTTAATAATTATAAACACTACAATTCCACCTATGATACCACTTTTAGGTTCTAAGTGCAGTCAAATCACGGATGCGATGGTGCCATAACTTAATATTCTCATATTCAATGAACAATCTGGGATCTATGCGACGATAAACAATTTTGATGCATGAAATTTAATCAAAGAAATAGGAAAATGGAATAGAAACTTGGAACTAAGAGAGAGGATCAACATTTTTTTATAATTAACCTAATTAAATAAGAATTACCATCACTGTTTATTCTTTATTTGTTGATGTGTTCAACCATAGATCTGCAGGTGTACCATCGTTACATTGTATAGATCAGGGGTAAATCTATTCTAGCAGCGATCCATGCTTGTTCCATGTATCTTTGAATGCCTCCAAATGAGTCTTCAGGTGCTAACATGGAAGATCCTTGTGCTTGAGATGTCTACCTCTGATCTCCTTGAGAACATCTTCCTAAGTGTACTTCTTTATCCGGTGTAGGAGGATCTATCTCGTTCTTGAGAGCGTTCTTAGAGAGGCATGAACTCTCTAAACTTGAGATATTTTCTCAAATTTGTTGTCCACAACATAATAAGCATCACATGCCTAGTAATATGCTAATAATAGCATAATATAACCAGCCACTTAATTCACTTGGGTAATAATAAATAATTTTCACAAGTGACTTAATTATTATATAAATCCTAGAAAATACCCTAGGTAAAATAATAACAAAACCATTTTTATTTCTTAACATGTGCTGAAATTGTGAGTTTTCATTAAAAATTATTTGATCAAATAATATTCATTATTATTATATCTCACCGGACCCTTAACTTGGTCCACCAATACTCAACTATACTTATTCGACCATGATTTATGACTATTTATTTAATAAATAAATATCAATCCATTATTGTCTAATAAATATATACATATTATATTCACTAAATTGTAAATAAATAATTATTAATTATTTCTCCAATAATATATTCTCTCAAATAACTAGTGTCGAAATAAATGTGATCAGGCTTCCATGAATACTTATTAAACCAAAACTGGAAATAATCTTTATTCAACTTGTTAAATAATAAATAATATATTGTTTAACTGAGATACTAGATACACTTAGTGTGTCACCCTCTACGACTCTTTCACAGTTTAATTAGAAGGAGCAGCTTAACGTCCAAGGTTAGAACCTAGAAATACACCAAGGCACCTAGAGAGAAAGAATTTAATGCTGAAATGACATGTGACCTCACAAAAATTCTTACTATGTAATATAATCCATTTGTTTTGATATCTCCAATCAATAGGGTTTCATGCAAGTGTTATAAACCCATGTGCTTGATTTCACATTATTTGACTTCTCAAAAATTAATCCTTCCGATAGAACACCCTAGGCACGGATTTATTTATGATATATCATTTCCATCAAAGGGCCTAATATATCAACTTTTGTTATGGAAGTGAAGGGAAAAATCCTATCTCATATTATTCATTAATGTAGTATTAATCGTGAGACTCCCAATATATCCTACCTCAATGAGAACATATTTCAGAATGGTTTTCTCTTATACATCTATGTGTGTGAGTCATAATACTAATTGTTAATAATATTAAATTCTAAGAACCAATACATACATCCTCAAATAGAAGCATCCAATGACACTTATAAATGCATATTTCTTACTATTATGTCTCATTCTCATAATATCCTATTGGATATCACCAAGGGAGTACACCATGAGAAGGTGTCACAATGTCCTATGAGTCTCAATCCCTGATAGCCGATATCATTTGTGTCCCTCAAATAATATCATCCAACCCTATAACATATATCTAAGAATAGTGTATTATCACTTATGGGTTCTCATCGTAGTGGGGAACTACTACAACATTTTAGTGAGACAACTACTCTTGGGACATTATGACATGCAATGTTACATAGAAGAACAATCATGATGTGATAAAGAGTCTATTAATATTCAAGAACCATGAATATAAGTTATCATAATGTTGATATAAGTTCGTTCTAGGGAACCAATTCCTATAGTACACACCGTATCGATTGGCTTGATAGTATTTCTACATTTAGAGGGTATTACATATGCCTTTGGTCAAAATTCAAGGGGAGCAACATCCCTGGTTTATACACCAATTTTTTAGGATGTTGACATGTGAAGACACTATGGTTGAGATTATTCTTCCTCTTTATGATGCTTATTCTTATTTCCTTACCCATGATTATGCCCATGCTTTGGTAACGGAATATCCCAATGGTGTGTGGGAATTGCTAGTCCATCATGTGGACAAACCTTTTGCATCACCAATTACTTTGTTAGAAGAAAAAATGTAGGTGATCAATGACCTGGACAAGGGATTGAAAAAGAGACCTCGTTTGGGTGATGACCACTCAGACAGGAAACAGATTCTATTGAGTAGGTTAATCCTCCAACATAGGCTATGGATGATGAATATGTTGATATTAGATAACATGAGTCGTATTCTCTTGTTTTAGCACTGATTTGATTTCCTGGTCATCCTTATTCCACATATACCTCGTTGGCTTCATCACATCATAGATTAGTCTGTGAATGGATTCACACCATGATTACTGAGACCCATTGAAATATTCTACAACCACGGAGAACACCTTGACAAGTTATATCATGACATAGGAGAATAATACTAGGATTTATAGCCTAAATATTAGATCATTTAGAAAATCACCTTGAAATGAAGAAACTTGGACACATATGAAAGGGATTTACACAATCTTGTGAATGGGCCTTCCCTTACTAAGAAAGTTAGGGAGACAATGGAGGTGTTGGAGCAGGGTCACCAATTGTTATCTGAACTACAAGCTCAGATGGATTCTTGGACTGTGAAGATATGAATATATGAGGATATTATTTCTTATATGAAGTTTAACCATTAGATATCATCATCCTCATTGGTTACTACTCATTAGAGGGTTGAAGTGTTTACTAATCTGGTTAAGGCTCTCTTCCATGGGGAAGAAGCAGATGAAGCGGGGAGAGTGGCACATTGATGATCAATTAATGCCTCTCACTAAACTCTTTTAGATCTTTCTAGTGTATTCGACCATCTTTTACTATAAATCAACTATTTTATTGCAAATAGTCCCCCTCTTTGGATGAAGCCACCAAGCGGCTTTGAAATGTGGAGATTCCTCCCTCCTTTTCATATTGTGAATGGATGAATTTTCTAAATTCTCTATAATGATATTCATATTTCTTCTTTTCATGATGTGCATGATATCAAGTTACTAAAAGATTCTAATAATTTCCAATTATACACTTCTTTTAAATAAAATCAAGAAGACCTGAATGTTTGGATACAGAGATTTAGATCAAAATAGACTCTTTTTTGAGAAGTGATCATGAATTTACACCAACATGAGATTTTCTATTGAGGATTCATTCCAATTTTTATGATATAACCTAATTTGAAAATGATAAATGGGTATAATATTTTTCATAGAGGGAGAGTGCACCATTATTTTTCAAATCTGGCAGGCTTGGTGAGCATATCTTGATTTTTATAAGGCCATATGGTGAGCCTTATAAGTTCTCGTAGCCTAAATAATTTCCACAGTCTTTAGATTATGTTCATTTAGCTTCGAACTAACATCCCTTTACTTTACAGTATTTTAGATTGGAACTAATATCACTTTAGTATAAGGTGTTTTAGCTCAGAACATCTATTGTTTTAGTTTAAGGTCTTTTAGCTTGGACCTTCTATTGATTTAGTTTAAGGTATTTTAGCTAGAACCTTCTATTTATTCAGTTTATGATCTTTTATATTGGACCTTATATTGATTTAATTTAAGGTATTTTAGTTCAGACCCAATATGTTTTTAGTTTATGTCTTTTATCGTACACCCAATATTGATTTAGTTTAGTGTATTTTAAGTTAGACCTATTGTTCTTTAGTTAAAGGTCTTTTAGCTTAGATGTGATATTTATTTAGTTTAAGGTATATTAGCTCGGACCCTCTATATGATCATGAGATATGGTTTAGACATACAATGAATGACCTAAATCACACAGATGTGCTTGGTTTTTTCCATGGTGTTGTTTTGGATCATAAGGATCATAAGGCCATTTTTCAGAGTGATGCATTTGGTTGATAACCATCGGTGCATATTTAGGGGCCATAAGAATTCATTCATAGTCAAGAAAATTGTACTTGATGTTGGGTGTCCATTCCAAGGACTATGGAAGATTTATGGAACGTATATTGGTTGAGTGAAAAATATTAGAGAAGTAAGATATGCCTAGATTAATGGAATACGGGTGATGTAAATCATAATTTGAAAGTCTGAGTCCATTAATATGAGATGATACAGACATGTCGGGTATGTCCCATGACATGCTGATATGGAAGGTTCCACCACAATATTGATGGGGCTTACAAGGATTGAGGACCCATTATGACAAAGTGGACATTCCATTAGTTATTAGGTCAAGGCCCTTATGCATCAGTAGCACACCAAGAGAAAGATGGTCTACACCTCTCTCTGAGTTCCATTAAAGGTTTGTAGATACTCAAACATCCATATAATGAAGTATTATATGGTGGTAAGGCTACTGAGGAAGAGTTCTATAACCCTAGATAAATTATCACTTAAGTCATAAAGCTCAATCTCTATGCCCTATAGTTTCAAATTTTGAGGTGTGGGCTATCTAAGGCTATGGAATGAAGTGTCACATCCTATCCTTGAGAAATGTTACAAAACACAGTGATGTAACGTTCAAGATATTGAATCCTCTTAGATAGTTTTTTTGGGTGTTATAAATCATGATCCAGAACGCTCAAATTCATAGAAATATATGTTAAGATCATATAGGGATAAGTTTAGAAACACTGAGTTGATGAGTGCTACAACAATGATTTTAAGGATCGCGAGGATTGGAATTTCCTTTTTCAAAGTGACACATTTTTTTTACAAACATAGGCACATATGTAGGATCCATAGGCATGAATTCATACTCATGAAAAGGTTCCATGAATCCTGATATCCTTTCCAAGGGCCATAAAAGGTTGAAATGATCTGAGAAACCCCAACTCAAGATGTGTGATATGTGGAAAGCGTAAAATACATCGAGGGTGCGAGTAACCTAAAAGTTTTTCCACTACCTAAAAAAAATATTTTGGTAGTTAGAAGATGTGAAAAGACATTACTCTAAATTTTCCATGGACCATGGGGTCCAACAGTTATATCTTGTATTCCTCTAGGGTTACAAGGTAAAACCTATGAGATTTATTCCTTATATGATTACACCCTTTTTGGAGTTTAGCAGGTGAAGGATTGACTTTTTCTCTGGCTTCCCTTTGCAGTTTTGCAACATAATAAATGTTTTGTCTCTTTCATTTTTAGTTTAAGGTCTTTCAATTTAGACCATTATTGGAAAGTGTTTAAGGTCGTATAGATTTGACCTAATCACAAGAAATATAGGGTCATGACTCACAAGGACCTAATATGGTAGATGTTACACAAGATCCTAATTAGGATACCCAGGGTTAATAGAACCCCACCATACTTTTAAGTGGGAGATGTAAATGTTTTAAATCATAAATTGAGGTTCTCAGGTCATGATTAATGATACTATACAGTCATATGTGGAGTAGTCCATATACATTAAGGTGTTGAGTGTTCCCGCAATGATGTCAAGGCTCACAAGGATTATAATTTCTTTTTCAGAGTGATGAAATAAGTTAATGTACAGAAGTGCATATGGAGGAGTCATGGGCATGTATTCATAGTCAAGAAAAGTGACCTTGAAGCTGGATATCATTTCCAAGGGCCATGTAAGGTTACAGTGATCTAAGACACCTAAGGCAAGAATTATGGTTATGGATTGTTGTTCTTTAAAAGATAGTGGGAGCACCATGTACTATGGTTTATTGGGTAACTGTCTTTTGGTCCTTTGATAAGGAAGGGTGAATGGGTTGTGGTGTTCCAATTCAATTTCATTTTTTTGGGGATGTACTTTCCTCAGTGTGGTTTAATGTCATGCGGTAAGGACATACTTCCATGTAGTTTAACATCATGCAGTAAAGATATACTTTCATGCAATTTAACATTATATTCTAAGTACATATTTTCTTGTTGTTTAATGTCATGTGGTAAGGAATTAATTATACTCTGTTTAACATCACGTTGTAAGAAAATAATTCCATTTAGTTTAACATCATGTAGTAAGGACGTACTTCCATGAATTTTAATGTCATGTGGTAAGGGAGTACTTCCATGCTATTTGACATCATACAGTAGGGGTTTACTTCCTTGAATTTTAACTTCATGTGGTAAGGACGTACTTCCATGAATTTTAACATCATTTGGTAAGGATGTAAATTCATTTATTTTAACATCATATAATAAGGATATAATTCCTTGTAGTTTAATTTCATGTGGTAAGGAAGTACTTCCATGCTATTTAACGTCATGTTGTAAGGATGTGGTTACCATTGTAAAGGTGTGAAATTTTTTGGGTGGGCCCAAATATGAATACTTGTTCATCACTATGTACCTTATGAATATGAGAATAAAGCCCCTTATAGTTTTAAATGGAGTCTTCTATGTAGTTCTATCCCATACGCGAGGTGGCATGCTTTTATATTTTTTTGTTGTGACAGGGCTTGGAGTTACAAATTCAGGCATCATGTGGGGAAGGAATCAAGTCACATGTAGTTCTTTAATGGGAAATATTATACATAGGTCTAACCCATATATAGAGGTGGGAATTATTTCCTTTGAACATTATAGTTGGTCCTGATATTGGAGATCCAGGCGTCACTACATATACTGTGATGATAGGAATCAAGCTACACATAGTTATTGATGTTCCATGAAGTTTAAAGTCCTATGAAAAGGATGGAGGTTCATTGACATGAAAAAAATATAAATGTTGCAGTTGTACCCAAGAATGGATGTCGGGCATCACTATGTATCTCATAAAATGTGAGAATCAATATATATGTAGTTCTTGAAATTCCACACAGTTTAACGTCATGCAGTGAGGACAGAGGTGAACCGAGGTGAATTGATGGGAATATTATGTTTGGTCCCAAGCGAAAATGTCAAAGCATCACTACATATGTCATGAGAATGAGAATCAAACCACATGAAGTTTTGAAGGACCGTATAGTTTTAAGTCATGTGATAAGGACATTAATCGTATGGTTTAATCTCATGTGGTGAGCACTCATGGTATACCATTTATGGTCATGCATTTAGGACAACAATGAACATGTTGTGTAAATTTATTCCTTTTTGTGAGGTTAAGTCACTTCCATAATTCCTAAGATCATGTGAGATATTACTGGTGTGAGAAATAAAGGATGGAAATGGTTTTCCTACAATATAGAGACAGTTGAGGGAACAATGAGGGAATTTTGTATCATGTATTGGCTAGACCAAGATATAGGCTCGAGGTTTCCTATGTATCTCATTGAAAATGGGAATCAATCCACATGTAGTTCTGGAAAAACTATGCAGTTTAAAATCATGTGTCAAGGATGTAGGTTACTCAATGTGAATGAATATGGATATCACGGATCGATGTAGTTTTACATGATGTAGTATGGACATTGGGTCACCCATCATAATGGGGAAGTTATTGGTCAATTTAGTTTTACATCATTCGGAAAGGACATTGGATCACTCATCATGAATGAAAAATAATCCTATGGATGGGACCAATAATAGAGGTTTGAGTGTCACTATATATTTTAGGATGATAAGAATCAAGCCATACACAGTTCTTAGGAAATTGTATTGTTTAACATCTTGTAGCAAGGACGAACTCCATATAATTAAACTTCATGTGGTCAATAAAAATGATAGTACATACACTGATGTAGATTCCTAGGGATTATAGATTATGAAAATTATTTCTTGAGAACCCTCCCATTGGTGGGAGGTGTGACACACTCCCCATCCAGGGTGGCTAGTGAATAGGTTTCATTATGATAAACTGCATGTATTACATAAGGTTCTTCCCACGTAGGATTCAATTTCGAGGGCTTCCTTCCTGGTATCACTAGGGTTCTTAGGTCCAAAACCATTTATATATTAAATAATGAATAGAGGAGAACCTTTTTATAAAAGGATCGATATATCCAGTTCTAATGAATTTCTAGATTGCGTAGTGTGTGATGCCTCTTCTCATCTAGCCATTCCAACTCATCTAGATAATTTTTTAAATTTATCGTTATTTGAAAGTTCTATGCAAATGGAAATTTATAGTGATGGTAGTAGGACTTATTTGGGTAACATTTCCTTAGTCACATACACCAATGAGTATGGTGTTTCTTGTGTATAAGTACGTGTGGTAGTACGGTAGGCCCATAAAACATGGAGAAGTTTGTCTGGCTAAGACTACATATCACAGTTCACCATCTTCTGGAGTATATTTAATGGAATCTTATTGAAGGCCTATATCTATCCGTTTTTTATAGAATGATAATAAGACGAGTGATTGGACTCAATATTATACTATTGGTATAGCTTCTTCAACTCCATGGAACAGAAATTGGTTCCATTTTCCTTAAATGTTGTGTGGGGGACCCTGAACCCGATGACGATATAGGAATTTATGAAGTGGATTTTTTTCTTCATCCCGAATTACATGAGGAGTATTTCCTCATCCAATTTGGAAAATAATTTGGTAATGGTATGGATGTACTTGAACTGCTTAACTATGGTTGGGGATATACCCCCATGACATCCATCCCCCAAATGGAAAATGACCAAGAATATCTAACCGTATGTAGTAATTATTGAGATTTATGGAAGAATGTTTCATGGATTTGGAATGAATGAAATTTATTGGTTAATTCCACATAGTCATGTATCAGGATTTCCAGTAATATCCATCCTCCAGATATGGTGGGAGAGCCTGGTCCCAGATTTATGACCATTGAAAGATACCGCTTGGACTTATTCCAGGATGGAAGATGCATCTCCTTCCGCAATGCATCTAAGGTTGATCCCATTGAATCCAGGCTTCTAGAGGGGTTTCTACTCATTTGGGTTGTCCTGCAGGGTAAAGTTTATATCATGATGCTAGATCTATTTCATTCCGGCTCTGCCTATTGAGAGAGTCCCATTTTGCCGAGATCTGATTATGGGCTCCATCTATCCAAGGGTGATTATTGGTACAACACACTCTGAGGTGGTAGTGACCTGACTGATCTATTTCACATCGCATACAAAAAATTTTGACACCATTCTCTAATGTCTGATGTGAAATATTTTTTCTTCCTGATCAGGATTGTCTAAGACAATGGCTTCATTATCCAACACATCTGTACAAGCATTCTATGATTAGATAACATGATGCAATGTGGGTTCAAAAGGGAACACTTCCATTAGTCACCTAACATAGCCAATTAGAGGGGCCAATTTTTCATCTTCTTAATGGAATATTCTCCATTGATCTGATTTATCACCAACTATGAATCTCCTTTTATGTTTAGGTAGGGTATTTGCAACTGTAGGGCCAATTCCAAGCTAGTGATGAGGTCTTGGTATTATACCTTGTTATTTTTTAAGCCTTTAGATAGTGAGAAGGAGTAGGGAAAACTATTTTTTTAGGAGATAAAAATTCTATCCCCAAGACAACTCAGTTGAGATTTGAATTTTCCATCCTTATTCTGATAGGACATCTAGAGGAGCCATAAAAATATATCTCCCACATCTAGGGAGTGTCATGGGAATATAATACCTCTTCATCTAGAATCTCAGTGTCTTCCGACATATTTTAAAGGTATGGATGTGATGGAAAGAAATCAGTCAGGGATTCTCATTTCACTTACTTATGTGACACAAATGGATGTCATAGTGCTAAATAATGACATCCCATCTGGCCAAATGCCCAATCATAATGTGATGGCCAAGTATGTACTTGAGTGGATTCATGCGAGAGACCAATTGGACTTCATGGTGCTATATGTAAGGCCTCATATTTTTCACTATGAAGATGAGTGAAAGGATGTTGTTCTGGAAATCAAAGTATAGGGTCTCAGTACATATAATTTTCTAACTAAGGTAATAGAGACTATTTTATCTTCACGCATCATTATTTTGTGTGAGGAGGGTTCCCAATGAACATTCTTTGGTGGCCAAATATAATATAATTTTTCTACCTTCCACCGAAGTAATCATAATTAGTGGGTATGGTTTGTATATCTTTAGACTGTCAATGGATTTTTGGCAATCCTCTTACCATTGGTAGGGAGCTCCATTAGTCATTAGCCTAGTGAAGGGTAGAGCATTTCTGTCCAGGCTGGTAATTAATTTTTTAATGTAAGAGGGGTTCCCTTGGATCCCCCTCAATTATTTAGGAATTCTATGTGTGATGTTTCTAATATAAAACTAGTATTCTCTGGGTTGACCTAAATATAATAGTGGCATGCCAAAAAACTGAATAATTTCCCTAACATTACCCAGAAAGTGAATTTCAATGGATTCGCCTCCATACTATGTTGTCGAAGATTATCGAAAATTGTTTGAAGGTATGTGAATTGATCATATATCTATAAGTATTTTCCCCCCAGGTCATCAACATAACATTAAGCTATCTATCCTAGGAATGGATTAAAGATATAGTACATGACACATTGATATGTGGTGCCATATTTCTTTAAACCAAATGGAATGACCTAATAGTAGAAGATCCCCTAAGGTTCTCTGAAAGATGTAGCATCTTCATCCTTGGGGTCCACCTTTAATCGATTTTACACTGAGTATCCATCCATGAAATAAAGGGATTGGATACCAATAGTTGTATCAATAAAGATCTATGTGATCGACAATGTGAAATCATCTTTTGGGAAATGTCAATTACGGTCTCTAAAATCAATGTAGACCCTAATTTTTCAATTCTTCTTCTTGAAAAGGATTATAAAATTAATCTAACATGGGTACTCAGAAACATTTTTCTTCGACCGACATTTCAACCTCTACCTCTATATTGGTGACATGAGAGGGTTGAGTCTTCCTAGCTACCAAATTGATGGCTTAATGCTTATCTGGTACCCCAAGATGGTGCATAGCCACATCTATGTTCATTTCAAGCATTTCTATATTGATCCATGTGAACACATATTGATGTTTCCTTATAAATGTGATGTACATATATTTCTATTTGTGGTTCATGGTGACACTAATTATTATAGGTTGTGGGTACTCTTATGTTCATGAATTTATCTTCCTAAGTTCATTGATGGTGGTGGAGACACCTTCCTCAAATGCTGGAGGGGTGTTTCTAAGATCAGCCTCATCTTCTTCCATCTTTGTGTCTGTCGAGGATTTTTTATATGGAGATATAAATCTAGGGGATTCAATATCATTATTGGGGAAATAGAGTCTATCATAAGAGACATTATCATCCCTTATTTATTGAGTCGCTTTATAGAGATGTCAGAGATGATTGTCTAAGATGGTGTCACTAGGGACAGGTGGGGCTTCGACCTCTAGGATTATATTTTGGACATCAACCAGGTTTATGGGGAGCACATATTCATCATTGAGCATACACTAGGGATTCACATGGGTGGTCCCCAAGACATTAAGAGAGGCAACCTATATATTATCATCCACCATTTGGGTAATTGCCTCATTTTTTATAGAAGTATCCTTTAGAACATGTGGACCCAAAATTCTCTAAGGGAGAACTATCACCATGTAGTATGCCGAATTTTACCTTAAAGGGATACTTTAAACACATGTAGAATGTTAAAGGTATCTCCAGGTGGCTATGGAGAGAGGGCCTTACAAGAAAAACGTTATATGTTGTGTCTTGCTGGCATACCATAAACTTAGCATCTGATGTAAGATTCAACCATGATTTTCTGGAGAGTTATTTTCTCACACTTATCATACACTTAGATGGTAAAAAAAGTTGGAGACAAATCCCCTTCGCTATATCCCAAACATCGTAGGGTTTAGACTAGGATGAGATTGATCCTAGAACCATTATCAATTAGGTACATTTGGACCTTGAAATTATTGAGTCTTCTAAATACATATAGGGGTATGATGTGTCCTTTAAGTGCCTCTTCCTTCTCTTGATCAGTGGATGATATGGCGATGTTACATTTTGATTACATTGACTCGACTCGATAGACCATGGCTACTACAACTACTATCTCCAACTCTTATGGGATCAGTATGGATTCAATAAGTTCCTCCTTGAGTTAATTTGAAATATGGAGTTCATAGATGACTAATAACTTGTCTGGGACTATCTCCATCTATTTTGTAAATTCATATTTTTGTGCCATAGTTCGATGCTTCCTGATATGGGGTTTCTCCTGGATGTGTGGATGAGGCACCGAGGAATATTGGGTGGATGAACTTGTGCATTTTCAATGATTGAGGGATTATCTAATGAAAGAGTCAAAGTTCACATCAAACTTCCCCATTTCTTGTTTTGATCATACTGGACCCTTGATAAGTAGTCATGCAAGATAATATGATACGGGTGACTGATGTAGGGATCTGAGGAACCTACTATCATCTTTTGAGATTGTTGGAGTGCTTCAATGAAAATCTTAGCTGCATATATTCCATCCATGCTGATATTAATAGAATACTGAGTTCGACCACATTCATGATGTCCCATGTACCCACTAATCTAGCACATATGACCTCCCATTCCCCAGTTATGTGAGGTAAACTCATGATTTGGGGAAACTCAACATTAGGGAAGGGGTATGACAAGTGTATCATGATGACATATCCAAATATGAGTTCTTCATCCAATGAGGGTTCTATTTGGTGGGGTGGTTCCCATTCCTCTGATGTTGTAAGGAATAAATTTTTGAGAGTTAAGTTTTTATTTAAAGAATAATACGATGCTTCCTCTGATATTTCTTCTTGGTTTTGGTTGTCATGCCCACCTATGGGGGTTATATTTCATATTCCCTTCTTCGGTGTTGGAACTATCATGGGTCTGCACAACTATGATTCCAGAGTGGAGTGGGCTTGATCAAAAAAACTTTAGAATCATACATTTTTTTAGATTTTGTGCTTGTCTGTCTGGTACTTCCTTCCAATCACTATCATCTTCTAGTTTTATCATAGTTATACAAGTCACCTTCTCTGGTAAGTTTTCTAGCACCAACCATCTATATTTGACCATGCCTTAAAGGAAATTCCTAAAGGTGAAATAGTTCAAGATATTATGAACCAGACATCTGTGGAAAGGGATGTAATTGGTATGGTCAGTGATATTGAATTACTCAATAATCCTAGGTTGTAGGAGTGTGATAAGGTTATTATACATGTATTCTAATAAATTACAATGGAATGTTTCATTTTGGAAGTAGTATGATTTGTTCATCTATTCCTCAAATCTCAGGCAACCCTGATATATTTATGCTTCTTTCCGCGAGTGATTCTATGGTTTTCTCCAATCGATAGGATGTGATGGGAAGTTTGAGTCTACCTAGTTATTTGGATAGGAATCACTAATGGCTTGAGAGTGATAGTTTTAGCTTCTCCTCTGGATGGCCTTTTTCCCTGTGTTGTAGGCATGAGTCAGATTTAGGATCGAGTCCACTAGATGGTTTCTTCTAAACATTTGTCCATTTCGGGAAACTCATAGAATCCATCATGATATATCACTATAATCATAAGAATCTGAAACTAATCACTATAATTGTCAGCCTAGAGTTTCAATGGTTGCTCTTATGAGATAGGGATGCTGAGTGAGTAGGTCAAACCCTTCCACCTTGCTATGAAGTCAAACACTCTTTCATTCTCATGTTGATTGAAATTTTTCTTGTTGAAGATCATTGTATTCTTCAGTGTAGAACTAAATTTATAATATAGTTGATGATGAAGGTATTCACATCGTGACACATACCCTACTGGAAGATTGTTATTCCAAACAAATGTTGTCCATGACAGAGTTTATTCAAAACTCATCATCTCTGTTGCATCCTATTCATCACAAGGGCCCATCATTGGCCAACATTTGGATATGAAGTGTGTGAAATGTTTTTCTGGGTCTACAGAACCATCAAATTTAGAGAATGTGGGATTTATGAAATTGGGTGGAGGAAAATTGTCGTCCACCTTATCAGGATAAGGAATCCTCTTAGGTTTCACAGGTGCGCATCACCCTCCCATGGATTGTATTTGAGTATCTAGGGACTCAATGATGTTAAGAAGCTTTGGAGACACTTTTTCTTGAGATTTAACCCATCCATAGAGAGTTAGTGGGGGTTGATGAGGTGGCCCCACTTTTATTTCATTCTGATTTTCGATTCGTCCTAAGATTGAATGGTTTCATTGGTGAGGGAGATGATTTGGTTACAACGGAGGGAAGTCACGATCATCTTCAACTTCCTCAATTATTTGGACTGGCTATATAGACACTGACCCAAATTGATTCTCAAATACCACTCTTGTTGGCTGATCATCCATGTGAGGGAGAACATTCATCTCTTATTGAAGATGATACCCGGTGGTAATATTCCTTTTGAGTATCTCCTCATTGAGTTGTCAAACTTTTTGTATTTCTATATCATATTTCAACAATCATTCCTCCAGTGAAGGAACCCCATTTCTTCTGGGAGGTGACTGGGATGTGGTTGTACCCATACCCTTGGTAATATTCCATCATGGAGGTGAAAACTCAATATTTGGGGGAGTAATATTTTGGATTCGTCTTTGATTATTAGTGTGTGCAGCCTCATTTGGTGTATCCAAGTCACACTCCTCTCAAGGTATGTTTTCTATGTTGCGGCCTTCTACACTTTCATCTTGATCAATATACACCATGTTAACAGTGATGAAATTTATAGAGGCATATCAGGGAATAGTGATTATTCCATTTATTTCTATGCAACAGGGTAATTATCAATTGTACACTACAATGTTATTAGTTAAATCCTTGGACATGTTGGTATATTTTGGCATGTGATTCCAGCGAGGTCTGATTTTCCTTATTGTACATTACTTCTATTTACACCTATGAACAATGACTCTGGGAGAGTTTCTGGTCATGGTTGTCAAATTTTCCTCAACCAGAATGGGTTTTTATCATGATGGGAGGAGTTGGAATAATGCTGAATATTGATTAATTAATCCCAACCAAAGGAAGATTGATTCTCTTTGTGGTGGAGACAATGATGAAAATGAACCCATCCCTATGGCGGGGGGTTATTTGGGACCATTATTGGAATGGATTAGTCTAGTGTTTGAGCATCCAATGACTCTAGTCGAAGGATAGATGATTCCCGGGATAGAAATGAATACATTAATGACCACAAACCATTGGTGTTAGGGAAATATGAAATCACCAATGATTTCTGTAGGGTCCCCTCAGGGGAAAATGAACCTCACGATAGTGATTGATATTTAAATTCCCCCAACTAAAAGGGTTTGGGTTATCTTATGGTGGTCAAAGTTATATCTTGAATCCACCCAAAAATTGAAGATCTAAGGGGTGGAGGTGGTGGTATATATTCTCATGGACCAAGGGTAATGTCTTCTCCTTAATGGCTATTACTGGATCTATTACTGTGGTCTGTGTGATGTGGTGTAGTGGTGATTGTGTTTGAATTGGGTGCAATGATAGCCCATGGTGAGAGTCATTCCTTACAGTAAGTTATCTAGGTGATTGAAACATTGATCTTCATGTTTGGAATGAACTATAATTATCTTGAGGGGACTACTTTGAAATCCATTTGGATATCCACTCCCCTCTTTTGTGGTGTCTGGGAACCATTGAAGTAAGGGAATTCTATCACAGTGACCAACTGGCCTGAGCGTTACCCAGTCCCTTGATTTTTCTAGAGGTTATAACATTGCAGGATGTCATATATGAGGGGTTCTTCTATTCCATGAAAGTGGAAATGTGTAATCTTACATACTCTCCCCATCCTCAAATACGAATGCATGACGTCTCTTCATAGATCATCTTCTAAATATTTTTGATGCAATGGTGGAAAGAGTATTGCAGATTTACAAAGTGCTTTTCCAGTTTTGGATCCTGGGCCATGGAGATAGCAGTCAGGTCTAGATGAAATCAGATTATATTGATTTTATTAAGGTGTCACTTTTTTCCTATATAAGGTATATGTTGAGCCTTCAGTCGGTGAAGGGAAGCCCACATATTTTGGAATATATATGGCATGAAATCCTTTTCTAGCTCATCTGGGATCTCATAGTCAGTAGTAGAAAGGGGTCAAAACATGATGGTGTGATTATTTCTAGCTAACTCTCTCCATATGTCAATATCGGCCTACTCCTCATCAGACTTACCTGACTCTATCCAGTAAGACCAAAGAAGATGGACCTGATGGTCTTCTGTTGATGGGAGTGTGGTGATGCTTGATATTGATGGGGAACCATATACAATTGACCCTATTGATTTGACCACCTCTATATATGAAGGTGTCAGAGTTTGGTTCAACTCTCTATACACAGTGTTTGGACAAAGGAAGGATTTCCTTTTCCATGAGAGATTTTATCATGGGGAGGTTGACCATGGTGTGCGTTAGGAGTAAAGTCCATGCAATCCATCTCCACTCTACCATGAGAAATAATATGGAGGAAATTTACATATTCTACTTCCACTTCAATAGAAGAATTGGTGGAACCTTGTGGTGTTCAGAATATGTCTTGAATGTACTCAAGGACACAAGAATTGAGTAGATTGTGAGTATGGTCCATGTTCTACATCGTAGTTGGGATTGATGGTCAGCCTTTTGGAATTTTCCAGGGTTATAAGCCTGCTGTATGAAAATTTTCAGAACTTGTATATAACTATATAGTGCTATTGGAGTATAAACCTACTGCCAAGAAGCTATTTGGATATTCTGATGATATATCTCCTTATTGATAGAAATGTGAGATTATCCTCAGGCATGTTCTATTATTACCTGGTGAACATCATCCAGGATAGGAGGATACCAATATTGAGCTTTTGGAATATACCACTGGTCTTTCATGTTAGGAATATGAACCGACAAAAGAGGTGGGTACCACTCTTACTTGGTGGGCCCTCGTTGGATCAAGAATATGAGCCTGTTCGGAATATTCATTCCCCATCAAAACATGCAAACAGACCTCTGAAATGTGAGAAGGAACATGATCCTCTTCCTGTGTTTCCATGGAATGATACTAGCTTTATCATTATTTTTCAGAAGAAGGAATATACATCTTTCTTTTGTGATTTACCAGAATACGCTGGGAAAATTCACTGCTAGGAATGTGAGCCAGTCTCGAGGCTAGTTCCCTTCTCACTTAGTTAGACCTATCCATAATGGGGATATTTTCCTAATCCTAGGACTTTGAAGTATGCCACTATACTTCTTATATATGAATATGAGAATGTCCTGAGGCATGTTCCCCTTTCACGTGGTGATCCCCATCCAGAATGGTGATATGAGCATGATCCTAGAACTTTGGAATATGATGCTAGACTTCTTTTGTAGGAATGTTCCCATGTCCCGATGCATGTGCCGATATCTCACCTGGTGAGACCCAATTGGAATGGGAATATGATCCTGGTAAGACACCTCTCCCTCCATCAAGATATACTTATAATCCTCCTAGGTGAGAGAATGGATGTGTTCTTGCTTCGGTATGGCCAATTGTTCAAAATGATCAGAGTGCTGAGATGACCTGACTATAACGATAAGATTATGAGCTTATCCCTTCATATAAAACAATTTCAAAATTTTCAATTGGAGTTCTTCAGTTTTGGCTTAAATATACTGGAATTTTATCAAAGTGTGTGCAGTTATATGAGCCTGCACATTTTTTATGCATGATAAACTGGCAGATATCTTCAATGGAAGAGGGTATATGTTCCCACTTATTTCCTCCATGTTCCATCAGAATATCCAGATGGGATTCATACAATGGGGTAGCAGTATTATCACCCCCCATGCCTGCTTCAAGGATATGCCCACGGAATGGTTCTAAATGAGCAGAGATATGAGATTGGTTACTAGTTCCTGCCTGAATTTGACGACAGTGATCATCAATAGGAGTGGTAGTATGAGCCCTCTTTTGGATCCTCCTTTAATGAATCTTCTTGGTAGCTAGTTCATGGGCATAATTTGTGGATTTGTGTTAGATGGCACCCTTAGTAGACAACTAATGGATATTAGCAGGATGGTTTGGGTGACAGTGGTTGATTGTTACCCACCTTGGTGGAACCTGAACTGAAAGGGAACCATATTTGGACTCCTGGTCGACCTTCATAAAATGTAGAAGATTGTTATTGTAAAACTATGGGGATAATACCCCGAAGTTTTTGTTCATGGTGAAGAGAGCCATTGGATTAGTAGAAGACTTTCCCATGTGATGCAAACTCTCTAGTCATCATACCCAGTGAAATTCATGAGTATCATCCATGGTTGGGGTTGTACCATGTTGTCTATACTCCCAAACCATCGTGTTTTCTACCTATCATTAGAGTCATATATAGGGTGAAATTATCTTGAATCCCATCGAGGTTGTAGTCAAGAATGATTTTCTAGAGAAACTTCTAGATGATGAAGACATTTTATTGAATCAGAATGTTGTCAATATATGTATTCATGCATACAAAAAGGAAAAAGGTAACCAATTAGTGCAATATTGTAGGCATATTTGTCTGAATTGGATATGCATGGTAAATTTTTTTTCCTAATATTCCCAGATAAATCCATTCTACTCATTTGGACTTTTCAAAATGAGGATGGACTTATTTCATGGGAACCCCAGTTACAAAATATCATTTATAAGATCATGTCGGTCTTACTAATTATTTTATAAATTATTTTCAAAACAAAGTGTCCCGACACATTTTAACATGGTAATTCTATTTTTATATATACCCCTAATGGATTTATCATTTTTTTAATATAGGGTAAAATGAAATGTTCTATTAGATAATAACCTATCATTTTTTTATTAGAGAGATTCACATTGGGTTCACTATTTTTGTTTTGTTGGGTTTTTGAGGCATTAAATGGGTTTTTCTAGTTGGGTTACCATTTTCAAATTTCCTATAAACTCTCAATGGTTCTCCCATATGTAGCTGGGTATAGACCTTCTTCCATAGGTCGACGAATATCTGGGTTTTCAGGCCAATGACTTTGGGGGACTCGCATTGGTCGAGAGAATGAGAGGTCATGCTCATCACACCATTTTGAGGGGAACTATTTCCTATTACATGACTCTCTTATATATTCAAGATATGTTTTTGTATCTCTTCCTAATTCGGATATGGGACCAATTACCCTGCCAAAATGATTCATTGCCTAATTATATCATTAAACAAAGAAAGAAAGTCTAATTGATGAGATGATGGGAGTGAAATGTTATTGGTGAATTCATATGTATGTATCAACTATTATTCATTCATCCCATTAATGGTGAACAACAAATTTATGTGCTAAATTTTTAGGGCCAAATTCTTAGTAATGTACTACCATGTGAGGAAGTGATTAATATTCAAAGGATGGGATTGATCCATTTTGAGGAATCCTATGTATTATTATATGAATAAAAACACATATAATTCGTTAATACTATGTATTTTAGCATCATGTGGAGAGGAAATATGTGTGGGTTCTAAGACATCAAATTTTTGAGTTTGGATATCAGGGAGACATCCAATGTATCTTTGTTATGGAAGAAATCTGAGTCGTCATAGTTTAATTGATCAGGGAATACACACTATGGTCTTTAATACCATTATGGTGGTTTATAGTGAATATGTTATGATCATTTCATATCCCTAATACCATGTGAGCCATGATCATATTGTGAAACAATGGATATCAAGTAATCAATGTCATTCCTCTCAATAACGGACTTATATGTTGATATTTCCTTGGAAGATTAATATGGAGCTTGAACCTCTGGAGTTGTGGCCTATGCATCCTGAATATGGAAGGAATTAGAGTCATTTTAGTTACCTTAGACCCTTGAGAATGGCCCCAAGGTATATTCCCTTATATGAGTGGTGTTCATACCATTCCACTCATCGGTTCTTACATACTAGGATTTACCTAGTGAGTGGAGATTCATAACACTCAATGAGATGTTCATTGCACCTCCCTAAGCCCACTTGATCTATGATCGATTTGAGAAACAAGGGGGAAGGATGATCAGTATCATGGAATATATGTATGGGACTTGTATACTGGGATAGTCCATGAGTTTTTTGGTATAGATCATGGGCCTTGAAAAGGCATCCTACGTATCCCTATTATGGTGGGAATAAGATTTATCATAGTTATCCCTTAACCTGCTAATAGGCTAAAGTGTATGATCACTTTCAGAGACATTAAGACCATCCTCTAGGTTTGAGGAATTTTAAGGGTTTATAAAAGAATAGATACCCAATTGATTGGGGACATACCAGATTATTTTAGTATTTGGGGATTATACACTAAGGTTGCACTGGAAACCTTGGGGCATATAATAAAGATGATATGATTAGTTCAACTCCCTATGACCAAGTGATTGATGATCATTATGATAAACAAGGGTTAGTAGTTGATCTATTTAATTTCGTCGTATAAGGTATTGGATACTAGTATCACCCTATATAATTAATATGGGGCTCAAACGTTGAAGAGGTGTCCTATGTATTCTGAATATGGATGGAATCAGAGCTATCATAGTTCCCTTTATATCGAGGCTTAACCACTGAGTCTTCCCTTTTATTTAGGGATTACAAACTGAGGATAGATATTGCTATCAAATACTAGGATTCCCTTGTGACGTAGCCTTCTAGTCTAGATGTTTTTTCATGACCTAGTTGACTTGTCAGAGGGGATATCGCACGACCCAATTGGATTTTCCTGAAAACTATCACATGACCTGTCATGACACATATGGGAGTGTCTCATGATTCAGTGTGACATGATTTGAAGGATGTTGTGTTTCTTTTATAACATCCTTGGAGGTCATCACAATTCTTGTCCATCATGTCTAGAGGGCATCCCGGGTCTCAGCTTGCTTATCTGGATGGTGTCGTGAGAGCTTAGTTGTCATGCTCGGGTGCAACAACAAGACTTGATTGATATGAGTGAACACCATTATATGAGTCATGTGATGTATTTTGAGGAAGCTGAAGTTATCAGATGAAATACCAAGAAGGGTTTACGATACCAAGGTGATTTGCCGATAGGGGTTGTGTGACTTTCTTTAAAATTTCAATAGGATTTCGCATGTCCCAAATAGCATACTAAAGGAATGTTTCAAAATCTAAGTGATGTACCCTGGTGTTGTGTCGTTTCCTTGTATGACTCACGTGAAGCACATGAGGGCCATATATAATGTATTTCATTTTATTTATTAACATTTGATCTTGTTTTTATCTCTTTTATTGAAAATGCATTGGGTTTGTTCAGTATGAGTTTATTTTGAGTCATGCGTGATCTGGAAGACATCTGGTATGTTCTCAACATGCCATGTCAACAGCCATTTGTGTGATCTATAAAAGATAACAAAAAGTACCTTATATATGGAGAGTTATTTCTCCAACAATTCACTAGTATATTACCTAATAGAATCCTAGATGATTGAGTGATCAGTTTCTCTGAGAAGTCTGCTCTGATGACTGGGAATTTTGCACCCAAGAGTTTCCTTCATGTAGTATCTGGTTTATTTTTCATGATTGGGTGGAGAATTTATAGTCAAAGACAACCTGGTTGTTTGGCGCTTTGTGTGGAGTATCTGGTGTGGATCAAAGTTGTAGTTGGTAAAGGGATTTAGCACCACACAGTCTCACGAATCTATGTCAGAGACCGTTCTGAGTGCGTCACCTAATTTTTAGAGGTTGTGGGTCTCTTCCATTGATTCTCCCTTAATTGAATTATATCCAAATATTAGGGACTTGTTTGATCACAAAGACATGTCAAAGGAATACCATGTTTTCGTGTTGACATGTCTAAGTGGTTTCACAAGATCCAAGGTGCCAATTTAAAGGTGTTCACGAGATCCTTGGTAACTTGCTTAGGGCCTTCTGTGAGACAAAGATGGATTGACCAGGGGTCTCGCAAGACTACGCTATAGACTTCCTTAGCATGTCGTAATCCTTTTACACCCATGATTTCCTCCGACATATTCCATATTTTATCTCTTTTATTTTATTTGAAAAAATTTGGGAGTTATGTGATATTTCATAAGTAATTTCAAATACAATTACACTATTTTTTAATGATGCTTCATGTGACCGATATGGGTCAAGTGGGGGTGCACATTCATTTCATGGGGAAATTTATATATTTGTCTTTAGAGCACCAAAGGATAAATCACATAGTTTCTTGGACATTCCTAAGGACTTCCGTATGTGGTGGATAAAAAGCCAAATGTCTTTCGTGAGATGTGTCAGACTTGTCTCAGAGGTCTTACGGTGTCATGCAGTTTTTCCAGGGGCGCGCCACATGTCCTTTAGTGACCGCAACCACCTCTCACCTCCTCACCATTATCTCATTTATCTTATTTTACAATGATTTGGGAGTTATGTGAATTTTCAAGAGTAATGTCAAGGACTTTTTCTTGATTTTTTGATGATGCCTCACATAACCGATATGGGTCATATGGGTGTGCACGATCATGTTGGTGGAAAAATATATATTTTTGTCCATATAATGCCAAAGGGGAAGCACGGTGTTTCCTGGACATACCTAATTTCTTCCATGTGCTGAGGATGATAAGTCAAAGTTACATCTCAATATTAGGAGGGCACATCGCCACAGACTCATTGTGCCTTATAGGTCATCGGGGGTGTTTCTCATGTCCTTCAGCTCCCACAAGTACCTCTCTCCTATTCCCTTTTATCTCTTTTTTTATTATACAATTTTTAGGCATCTTGAGAGTTTTCTTAGATATCATTAATGAAATTTATCCTTCTGAATGATTAATATGTTACACGAGCTTCATGAACACCGGGGGTCTCTCCTTTTTGATATCATTCATATTTATTCTTGAGTGAATTTGGGATGGCTTTTAAGGAACACTCCAATGAAAAACATAGAGGATTGGGGCACTCATTTGGTTTTCATCATGTGGACATCAGTTGTCTAGAGAGCTTGAATAAGACTTGGAAGGTTCATTGAAGGGGACTTCATGGGAGTCACTGTAGGTTATGTGATGCATATGGAATCTTCACATCACCTTGGAATGGTCATGTGATCATGAGTCCATTGGTGGCTCATAAGATCCATGATTATTGGTTCCTTTTCTTTTTTGGGGAAGGAAATTCCCATATATAGGTATTCCCTCCCTTGAGAATTTTCTAATTCACATTTGGTGGGAATAAAAAATATCATAAATAGTTATATCAATGTTTGTTCTATATAAATTGTTATTATGAATATGAATAGTCACTCTAATATCTTTCCTTCAAAAATAATAGAGAAGTACCATGTTTAATCAGCATAGTTTGAGCCATAAAAGTAAAACTTATATTATTTCTTTCAGAAACACAATTTTTTATGGTGTCTATGGTGCACTATGTTCAGGATGAATCACCTGATTTTCAAGATAATCATTGAACTTATGATTAATGTATTTATCACCATTATCATTTTTACACTTCTTCAAATAATAACCATATTTTTCTTCAGCACTTATTCAAAAAAATATTAGACATTTTGAGATCCTCTTATTGATGTTTTGAAAACATAATACATGTAATAAGAGTAAAATAATCGATAAAGGAAATAAAATAATTATATACATTTTTATTACTATATTATGGGCCAATATATATCATAATGTATAATCTCTAATGGATGAGTAGAATATAACTAAAATTTATTATGTATTATGGTTATAATATTCCCTTTCTCACATATGGAATAACACCAATCTCTTTTTATCATGTCAATAATACCATGAATACTATCTCTGTTTTTTAGCTTACTCGTATTCCTCTAGAATATATTTCCATGACTCTTATTACATAACTAATTTTATTCCGTCATGATTAGATAAAAATAACCCTATGAATATCTAACTTGAATTACCATTCCCTTGGTTTATTATACAATTATTACAACTTTCCAATATTTAATATATTTCTCAACAAAACTATCTATTTTTAAAAAAACATAATTTCCTTCATAATAGAGTTTTGAAACACTTAACAAGTTGTGTTTTAATCCATCAATAAATAAGGATCTTTTTATTTTATCTTTCCTTTTCTACTTATAGCATATCTAATGCCTTTGATTCTATGGGAATCATTATTTCCAATATTCAATGTACCTTATTTTTATTCTTCTTATTTATTCAAAAACATAAAATATATCTTCATGTGGTAGGAACACCCAATATCCAATATCATAGTTCATTCTATTTTTGTATATTTGAGAGTATTTTCAACAACAAAAATCCTTCCCTTTACCTTTTATTCTTTTATATGAGGCTTTTGTTATTTTTTGTGAAATGTTTTTTGAGATGGTATCCTAAAAATATATCCTTTACAAAGGTTTCTAGGTATATCACATCTTTTTTTAATAATTTCTAGAGGTTGAAATCTATTTTCACTCTTCAAATAAAATTTTCATGGTTTTCTTCTTTATTTGGGTTAAATATTCCAAAAAACATTGCCTATGATACCAATAGGATTTATTATATTGTTATTGATTAAATCAGCCAAATATTTTTGTATTAAAAAAACATCCACAATGCCAAAAATATTCATAGAAAGCATATTTTCCTCTATAACTTATATGGTTTCCAAAACTACGAACCTACATTAAATCATTTTTCCTTCTATAAACCATGGATCCTTAATGTGAAATTCTTTGTACCTTCCTAAAAAATTATTATTTAGCATTGGTTTCTTATTACCCTTAACATATTCCCTGGATTTAGAATAGTTTATTTCAGACATTAATTATTTATTAATTTCATAATTTTGAACTATGCTTGTTTTGGCTACATATATGTTCTTTGTAAATTTATTAATCTTGTAAACATATTCAATCTTATTATTAACCTATGAGGATTATCCTTTTTGATCCATCTGATGTATAAAATTATTATAACTTTCTCCAACTTCTGAAACTAAGTTTAGAAATTTTCTTGTTCCTTCCTCATCTTTAAAATAAATATTGGATATGATAAAATTATTTATCCTTCAGCTTTATATTTTCCTTAAGCATAATGTTGAGGTTTTTTATTAATCAAGTAACTTCTTTATATCATCAATCAGTTCTAGAAACTTATATTTTTTTTTACAAAACTAATTATTGATAATTTTGTAAATGACGACATTTCTTCAAATTATTTTTCTCTTTTTAAAGTCTAACAATATTTTCAAAAAATTGTTTCAAATATCTTTTAATAATAAACTCCATATGATTCTCCTATTATCCATATTTAGAGGTGATACTTTCATCATTTTTAAACTTCTCATCATTCACTTTTTCAATAATAAATTTTTTGATAGCATCATCATTGGAGAATTCATCCCCCACTTCACCATCACCATATTACTTGTATTTTAAAAGAGAGTATCTCTTTCTATATTTATAGAACCTATTATCATTTCCCATTAAATAGGATTTTGATTTATATACCTTATTATTTAGATATATTCTTGATTTTCTATCTTCTTCATCCATATCTTCATCTTCCTTTAATCATGGATAATTCATTGAAAATATCCAACCGATCTACACCCAAATCATTTCAATAGTAACATTCCATTGTACTTACCTATGCCTATTTTTTCATTTTTTTAAAAATTATTTGAATCTATAAAAAAATCATTAACCTCGTCATTGTGGTCAAATTTAATAAATTATTCTTTGATAACCTTATTAGACATTTCTTTATTTTCATTTTTGAAATGTATTTCTCAATTAACCTTCTATTTATTATTTATATCCTTTTTTATTCTCAATTCATATGTGATGAGAATGATATGAAAATAATATAGAGAAATATTTTCATGATATCTGTCTTCAAAAGATTATACTCTTTTAATAAAATATATCTATAATTATTCTTAGAATCATTTCATCAATAGCTTAATCTTCCAATATATCGCCAAAACGTTTTATTTTTATTTAAATTTATTTCACTCTTTAAAATCAGTGAAAAATAGATTCATCATTTTCCATTTTAAGATATTCGTACTTAATAATTAGATCTTTAACTTATATTTATTCTCATTAATATTTCCTTCATAAATTTTCTTTACCTTATCCCATATTCCATTAGAATTTCCAATTCTTTTAACCCTAATAAATTCAATTTCAGGGAATAAAGAATGTATATAATTTTTAGGTCACCCATCATTCCCCAATTTACTTTTATTAGTATTTGTTAAGGTAGAACCCTCACCTAGAGAAAGTAAAAAATTTATAGTAGCTTTAGGAACTTCATATCCAATGGATATAAGATAGGGTAACATTATATCCTTCTATATAAGATATTTTTTTCATCAAAGACATGAATCCCTATACTATTGATAGAGTTCTGACCATCCACGTAAACCTTAATTTTCATAAACTTTCATAAAAAATTAAATGAAGTAACCTTCACTCTAATAAAAATTTAGAGGACTAATCAGAATCTATGTGATCACTAATAGGGGGAGGGTTGAATAAGAAATTTTATATTTTTATGTTTTGTAACATAATATGAAAACTTCACCTCTAGTTGGAGAGGAATAACTCTGATAGCAAATAATAAACAAGTAAATACTTGGGAACATGAGTGTTTACAAGGTCCATTGTTCAATAAGACTGGCTACTCCTTTTCATTGATTTTAAGTAATACCAAGCCACACAACGACTAGAAAACAATCATTTTGGTGGTTATATATTTTATGGACTATAAATCACTTGAATAACACCTAATTCCTTTAGATAGTGAATATTATTCTCACAAAAATAATTTTATACAACAATATTTTAGAATAATATTAAGATCCCTCACCAATAAGATTCAATATTGCGACTTTAATGCTTTAACTTTCTTCGCACTTTACTTAGTGCTGGTTTTTATTCCGCCACTTCACTTTCTTTAACATTAGTGAGAAAAAACTTACTTATCAACTTATATATATAGACCTTTACTTATAATACTATCTATCTAGTAAAATCAATCCATTATCTTTGGTTTTATACCTTATTTATAATACCACTAACTCATGCCAACTGATTACATGTTCTTATAAACATCTCTTCACCTTGATCATATAATACCACTTGATAGGAAGACTCTACCTCATATAAATCCACCAAATTACTATATATACAATACTTACATAATTTTTTCTCACAAAATTCAAAAACAGGAAGATTAAAAACATCAATAATCTTGATGCACATTCTCCCCCTTTATATGGGGATTAATTCTTTAAAATTTTACAAAGAAGCATACAATAAAAAATCAATTATCCAATTAAAAATTTTAATATCTCAATAAAACCATTAATTGTTTTTATAAAATAAAACTTCATAAAATATAGGAGTCAATATACCTTTATAGGAATATTTTCTTAAAAATCAACGCTAAATAGCACTTTAAACTTCCTCAAAACATGGTGATAATATTGATTTTCACATCATGATTATTTTTGTATTTAATGACCATCCAATCATAATCACATTTAATGTCTCCTAATAAGTCTTTTAAAATATCCCCAAAACGTTTTATGGTTCATCCTCATTGAAACTTCTCTATCTAGTAAACTAAGAATGATCTTCTTTTTCTGGTCACTCTCTATTTGATGTATTAGCATGGACATCTTTGTCTGATTACTCAACTTGGAAAATCATTGTCTGAAGATCTATTTAGAAACCAATGTTTTATGTCTTTGAAAAAATTATTATATCTCATGATCTCATGAATGTGTGTGTGGATTAACTATATTCAAAACTTCCACAAAACAACCCTAAAGATCTTACATGCATTTTTTCTCTGGTTAAATTCATAAATTTATTTCTGATGGCCTTGAGTTTATTTATCTGATGTACTTTACAAAAATTTGTATAATAAACACGAAATGTTTTATTGGTATAATTTATACTTCCTATTTATTATCCAACATCATCTTCCACTTATATAACTCCTTTTTCCACCATTCATACAAATATTATTCCTTCAAACAATTGAAGATAAAATCATCAATTCCATCATATAAAAATTATTTAATAGTACTTTTATGATCAATAAATCATATCCTAATTTGAATCTACCAAAAAAATATGCATTATTGAACTATGAACATGATAAAGTAAGCATTTAGTGCCACACTCTGCCAGATTTTTCCAGTCCATTAGAATCCATTAGTTGGATTCGATCTATTCACCTTTTTCAATATTATCCAGAAAAATGTATCTACAAACATTATAATGAAGTATCAAACATTATAAAGGGATTTATGAATGAAAAAAATTCAATACATAATAAATCATTCTTTTATCTCAACGAGATTCTAGTTAATGAAACAAAATCTTATAACCTTTTAGTCTTAACATTTTCCATAATCATCTGTATTAGAATAACAACATATGTAATTCTAATACTTTTCCACATTTCAATAAAAGGGATAACATGATCATAACTCATATGAAAAAAGAAGTTGGATGGTTTTTATATAATATAACCCAAGTGTAATAAAGAAAACATGGAAGGGTATTGGCATAAATGAAAAACATCCTCACAAAAAAGAATACTTTGAATCGTATCAAAAATGAAAGGATCAATAATCAAATTGATTGATATCATGAGTTGAATCCCACAAATAATATATGTTAGAGGAAAATTAAGAAACATAAATCTAATTAAGATAAATAAATTTAAAAATAAAAATAAAAATGGAATTGAAAACATCAAAGTTTTTTTGGAAAAAAATAACATTAACATAAAAGGAGATATTGCGGGTCACATCTATAAGTTTTTTTCAAAGGTGATGTGAAAAATCTTATAAAAACATTAATTTTATAAAAAATTTATAATATTAGACACTTTAAAAGGCATAATATTTATCTTATAAAAATTTACAGCAGATGATAAATCATATAAGGTGAAAGGAAACCCCTTTTCATTATTTTTAAAATACCTTTATTCAAAACTCAAATTCTGAAAATACTAAACAAACATTCATTTGTATCAAAATATATTTTTCCCTAGAGGACTACAGAGATAAAAATATAATAAAATATTAATTTGGGAGAACCCAGGTATAGGAGAAAAAATTTTATGATGAAACAATATAACTCATTTGAAAAGAGACATGAGTTATTAATATTCTATACAAGCAACATACTCCTTAAAGTAAGAAATATTTAAAAAAGTAATATTATGTGGTAGAAATGTAAATTTATATAATAAAGAAATATAATAAACTATAATATAATCAATTGGAATAAATTACCCAACTTTTATGTCTAAGATAATGATCGTAACTCAATAAGTGAAAATTGAGTAACCAAAAAGCTTTACAACTTGGATAACAATTAATTAAAAGAAATTTGATAAAAAGTAACTAATTTGGATTAGTATTTAATATTAATAAAAAAAATATGATATATATAAATCCACGGGAAATTAATAAACCATTACAATGATAATATGGTTCACAATAAAATCATGTCTCAAATAATTCATGTATGAGACAGAGAACCCTTATAGCTTGAGAAACAATTTAATCAAAACCCTTGAATAGAAGGGTAATTAATTGAATAAAAAAAAAATTATTAAAATATATTTCATGATATGATATCTCAAATTGGAAATATATACACCACTTAAATTAAATTTGGTTCAAAATACCAAACTTCTCTCAAAGAAAGGAATTTGAGATGAAAACTCTTACCTCAATCCCGATTTGTTCTGTAATAGCACCAAATTTCATGAATAGTTAAATTAAGTAAATTAAATGAATACCCGATAACCTTATTAATAAATATAAACATTTATACTAATCATTTATAATAATTCTATACATACATATGTGTATATATATTTGTTAGTTTTTATATATTTTCTACAGTGAGTGTTTACTATCTTCATTGCTTTGAAAATGTTTCATAAAAGTGGTGTTGGTATATATTATTTATCAAAATTACATCATTATTAGATCATGTAAAGTAATGTAATAGATTTTTAATGATATTTTTAAATTATAATTTCATCCCATAGTATTTTTGGTCCCTATCCATGAAGATGAAATCAATTATGACCATTTGTTTTATTATTAACAGACAAAAGGAATTTTCTTAATAAATGAAATAAATATTTATATGACCGTGCTAGAACCCAAAAAATATTTACATATTTATATCAAATTATATTGGTAAATGTGTTCTCATATTAATCCCTGGCATAAATGTATCATATAGTTCCAGTTGGTGGTTAAACCCCCCCAAACATGATCCTACCATGATTATTGTATGATTATGTGGTGGTTTAGTTATAATATCATTATACCAAAAGCATAATGATAATATTTGGTAATTATTAGAGTGAAATATAATTTTTTTAAATAATAATAAAGTGGAAATAATTTATATAATTTCATTATATAAAAATAAGGGATTATTTTCCCCTTCGTATGCTCATTTTAAACTAATGAATTAACAGAAATCATATTTTGGTTATATCATTAATATGATATCAAATTTTTCAAAAAAAGACTTATGGATATCACAACCATAATATTTATCCATTGGAACCATTCTCATAAATATCCATTTAAGTTAGTGATGAATAGAAAAATAAAAATAAAACATTCCATGGAGGCGGAAGTCCACACATATACATGGGTTATGATTAAAATTTCCATGGAATAGAGAAAATTCTTAATGTATTTTATTATTTCAAAACCATAAAATGATATAAATATAAAAATTAATTATTAAATTCCCCTTTTATACCATCCTTGCAAGGTTTTTAAGTAAAATTAAACATGTTTTTTCATGGAGGTGGTAGTCCGCACAACACATAAATGAAGATTTTTATTCTTAATAAAAAAGGGAAACTATAATTAATGATTACTTTCATAGCATAATAAAATTTAGTATATAAAAAAATACAAATTAAATTAAATTTATATTATAAAATTATAAATCAAAATTAAATTATAATAGAATGATATTAAGTAAAAAATGATTACTCACATTGGACACTTTGATATTTCCTTGGAATATCCCTTGGAAATGGATGGTATAAGTTAATATCTTCTGACCAAAATCTAAATATAGTGAAATATTATAAAATTGGAATATAAAATTATATGTTTTTATAAGGAAACCTCATTTTTAGGAGTGACTTTAAGGGGTGTTGATAGCCCCCTTTTAGAAGTTTTCAGAATGGCATTTTATAAATATATCAACTTAATATAAAGGGAGTGCATGTTAAAAATGTAAAGTGGATCCAAAATTTAGAAATAATGGAGTTAAGAAGATACAATGTTGGTCCAAAACATATCCATTAAATTATAGAATGTTTTTATCATGCTTCAATCTATTTTTCCCATGAATGATTAATTTTAAATTTTCGGTTTTTACCACGGTAATTAGTTTTTACCTAAGTTAAATTGATCAGAATGCCTAAAAATAAAGTGGTCTTTATTAAATAATTAGAACCCGTTTATTATAAATTTTAAATCTATTTCATTCAATTCAATTTATATAGCTGATAATAGTATGTTTTAAACCTAAAAAATATAATGTATTAAACAAAATAGAAAATATTTCTTGTGTTCTAAAATATCAAAAATGGGTTTGCAATTAAATTTTTTAAATTAAAAATTCCCATATAAAATAAATATTTGTCCTTATAAAAATGTTTCATGATTTTCCAACTCATACTTATATACTAATAATTTCATAAATGTCATGTTATTTGTAAAAATGGTATTTCCATCTAAAAATAATTGTTTTAGAAAAATAATAAATAATATTAATAAAATATTACTATGATTAATCAAAAATATTAATTTTTTATATTGAAATTCTAAATAATATAAATTTAAATTATCTATAAAAATAGGTGATATAATGAAAACCAGTTTTTACGGAAAAATGTTTTTTAAGAAATTAACTAGTCTCATTCATACTTACAATCATTTAATAATTAAATTAGTATTGACCAATTATTCATATACAACATATTTTATCATAATTTATCATATGATTTGTGAATTATAAATTCACATCATGAAGACAATAAATATTTAAAAAAAAATTCTAAGTATAAAACGATCATATTTTTTATTTTAGTTATATCAAATGAATTGAATTCATATTATAAGTAGCCTTTATTTTCTTTCAATAAATATTTCATAAATTAGTTACTAAAATTAATTAACTCTACTTGAATTTCTTGGTATTAATGGTCTAAACTTATCATGGTTTAGTTTCAGTTTGGTATTGTGTATAGAGCAAGCTATCAGACATATTTACCTGTTTAAATGTAATTATATATTAAATTTATTAGGTGTTACAATCATAATACTTGTTCAGAATAAACCACATTCATTAGAACATATTGATATTTTTTAATATATATTTTTGGCTCCTATTATGTCACCCTAATATTTTATGAAATATTTTCTTTTTTAACAAATTTAATTTCTTCGATAGCTTATAAAACACGCAACACCGAGTTTTAAAAAACTGTAATATAATATAAATATTATTATTTAAACCTAACCATTATAACCTATATGTCAAAATTTTATATATGAAGAGGAATAAAAATAATTTAAAATTTTGTATAAATTTTTTAGATAAATAAATAATATTATCTAGTAAATTCTTTATATGTTTTAAAAATTTATTTTTTAACCAAAATGTTTTTATCACTTTTATGATAAAATAATATAATTAATTTATATAAATTTTATATAACTTTTTTAAAAAATATAAATTAATTTTTGAAATCATCATTCCAAAATTATCTTATAGTGAATTTTTAAGATTTTTTTAAAAAGATTAAATTTTAATAAATAATGAAAAATACGGGGTTTTTTTGAAAACATACTTTTTATATAAAGAATTTACAAATTTACATATTATTTTAAATTGTTATAAAAGTTAAATTATTTTATTTTTATTAATTTTAATCCAATTTATATGATTTTAATCAATTTTGTATTGAATTTTGATATTAAAACATTTTATCCTTACCAAAAAAAATCTTTGTAGAATTATTTTTTCGTCACTTTAATGAGATTAATTTTAAATAAAATTACACCCCTAATATGAAGGGAATTTATAATTTTTTTTGATATATAAAATATGTATAATAATTATTACATAATTAATTCAAATTAATTTTTTAAAAAAATTAATAAAAAAATTGTAAAAAAATTAATTATAGCGGTTAAGTTTAAAACATGGTTTTTCACATTACATATGAATTTTTTAAAATTAATTTTCAACACACATAGGATATATATTTAATAAATTTAATTTCATATTTAGAATCATTGGGTACAAATTATCTATTAAGTATCATTTTATTTTTTTAGTTTAAATGATTAATTTCCTAGGATAATAAAAACTGACTAGTTACCGTGGTGACAACTAAAATGGTAATAGTGAGGAAAAAAGGGGTTATGGGAATAAAATGTTTAAAATATGTATTGTTTATTTTGGTATAGATTTTAATCAACTATATCAACCCTCCACTTCATTATTTATCAATTTTTGAGGAACATAGATTGAGAGTGACTTCCCATTATCGAATAGTTTTAGATGTTTATAAAAATGACACTCATCCATTATAAAAGGTATCCTACTCTTCTCTACTATTTGCACTTAAAAAATCCTTTAGTCTCATCCAATACCTACACAAATAGGTGTTGATCATGTTGTTTCAACAATAATTTATATTTTTTTGATTATTTTGAGGCTCAAAAATACCCTTATATGTTATTCTAATGATTTTACATTAAGTATATTTCTAAAAATTAACATTCTTTATTTTCAAAATTTTTGAATAATATTAAATCATTTGATTCACATGAAATATTTTTAAATGTTTTTGGAAATCTATTTAGTGTGTTTTGGAATCACTGTTTATACCGTACGTTGGAGAGCATTGCCTAAGTATTACAACCTATGTTTTTTTATGAGAGTTTAGAAAAGTATGATTAATCAACCTTATATTGATATAAACATATGGTAAAAGAACATTACGTTTGGAAGGAACCTTACGTTTTTTATGTGAGAATAGTATGGATGAAGAACCCTATATAAGTATGGAACCTTAAATTTTCTTCATAAAAGTATGGATCATAAACCCTAATTTTGTAATAAATACTTATGTTTTATCAAAAAGTAGGGATCACATACATTATGTTCTAAAGAAAAGAAAAGTATAGATCATATACAATATGTTTGAAAGACGATGAAAAAAGTATGGATCATCAACCTTACATTTTTAATCAACCTTATGTTTGGAACCCTACATTTGACTTCTTTAAATGTCAGATATCTGTATTTGCAACTTTATCATGCAATAGTCTTTTGCGGAATATCAGGAATATTTCAAGCTCAATTCAAATTTCATTTTTAAAGTGCATATTTGACAGTTTTAAAGCTGTATATACATGATTCATCAGATCGATTTAAGAGGAGTATTTCGTACCAATTTTTAAGGGATGTTACGACTGCTATTTTATTCAAAAATTTTGAATATTGTGATCTGTCAGGCATCTTTTGTGGTTATGAATTTATGGATAAGATGCCCGTATTTTTTCTATATATTCTATGTATCTGAATTCAATAGATCACACTGGTGACATGATATCTCTTGAATTCACAGCGATTATAAAATTAAAATTTGAAGATATTCTAGTTTCACAAAAATAGATATTCACTGGTTATTTAAAAAATATTTTACATATCAATTGCTATAAAGAATAACTAGATTCTTTTTTATATCAGAAAGTGAAATGGTGAAGTTTTACTTGTTTTGCATTGAATATTTATCGTTTATCTTCTACTGATTTATTGCGGAATATATTTCAAGGTCAATTGTAACCAGATCGATTCAGATCTTCCCTTATCTGAAGAACAACCTTTCTGAAGACAGTGATCCATTTACTGTCTGTATCATATTACTGCAAATATAAAGACCAATCAGAAAGTATTTGTCAAAACAATACTCATTTATTTTGAGTAATAGATTCTTATATTAAGCCGTTTGACATGTTTTATACTTAGAAACAGAAGACACTATTTTAGACTTAAACTTTAATGGAGTCAACTTCCTGAACTCAGTTATGGAAGGTCTCCTGAAAAGAGGACCAACTAGTAAAAATAACTAAGCTTGTGGAGAAGCACATTGGTAGGCTGGACTGGGGGATCTTTGTGCCCTGAACTGCTATAAATATTTTTGTCCTGATATTTTTTTATTTTTGCTACATAAATAATCTGATAAATATAAAAGGATAGAATTTATTATCATCTAGATTTCTCAAGAAGTTTTTAAAGATAAAATTCACCCCCCTCTTAGGTATATTTCATATAACATGATCTGAAAATTTGTATCAGAGGTTGGGATTTTTATAAAGTTATACCATGCTGAAAGTAAAGGATTATACAGAGATCTCAATGTATGATACATGAGAGGGAATGTCAATAGTTTGAGCTCCGTACTTGAATGGTGAAAACTATGGATATTGGAAATTGAGGATGATTATCTTCCTAAAGAATCTTGGATAAAAAGTCTACTAAAAAAATTCTTACTCCTTATGAAATTCCTGAGAAACCCAAAATATGGAGTGCGGCTACTAAAGTAGAGTATGACATAAATTCAAAAGCTATGAATGCTATCACCTATGGTATAGGACCATATGAATTTAATCAAGTATCTCAATGCCCGACTACTTATGAAATGTGGTAGAAAATTATAGTTACTTATAAAGGAAATGACAATGTCAGACAAATGAGGTATGCTACCACAAAGCTAAAATTTGATACATTTATAATTCATGATGGTGAAAGCATCACTCAGATGAATGGAAAGATTATATAGATAGTATACATCACTACTACCTTGGTATATCCTATCACCCAAGTAGGTCAAGACTTGAATTTTCTGAGGGTACTACCAACCCAATGGAATGGGATATCGGTAGCCATTAGGTAATCATCACCTGTATAAAATATAACTATGATTGAATTGATTGGAAATCTAATAGTGTATGACGATGAGATGAAAGATGAATCTAATGATCTGAAAGTATTGATAAAAAGAGAAAATACTACTTTGAATGTTACATCTCAGAAGAAGAGTAGAATGATGAAATAAGAATTCAAAAAGGTAGAATGTTCTAACTCGTCTGATTCAAAGATGGAACTGGCAGAGATGGCCAGAAAATTCATAAAATTATATAAGAAGAAGAAAGGATTCAGAAAATACAATAATAAATATGATAATGATTCAAAGGAAGTCAGATGATATGAATGCAAGAAGATGGATCACATAAGACCTGACTGTCCTCTGCTAAAAATAGAAAAGAAAAGTGGTTTTTCAAAAATACTAATTATGAGCAGAAAGATAAAAGAGAAATTAAAGCTACATGGGGTGTTTCTAAAGACTCCAGCAACTCATCAATGTCTGACTAAAAAAATTATAATCAAATCTAAAAGAAAATATGGGTTTCATGGATGAAGACAATGAGGTACAATCTTATTACTCTTCCAATTCTTATTCGGACCCAAGCTTTTCAAATAACAAACTTGTAGCCTATTACAATATGCTAGAATAAAGATATGATTCCTTATTGAAAACTCATAAATCACTAAGAAATAGTCACAATGAAATTTTAAGAGAAAGGGACACTTTTCTAAAACAACATCAACAGTTAATTGAGAAATATAACTGATCTAACACAAATAGTGCAGATCATTAATCTAAGATCAAAACACTGTAAGATGAAGTGAAAACATATAAAAGTGAATCTCTCCTTTTTACAAAATAATAAAATACTTTAAATGAAATTCTTGGTAAGAATGTGATTAATAAAGGAAGATATGGAATATGTAGTAAAGGTGTGAATCCTAGATTGTATAAAAAATATTTTGTTCCAAATAAAAAAGGTGTAATGTTAAACTACTATCGAACAGAAGGTCATACAACTAAAAAAGTTATTTAGAAATCACCAATTTAGTGTAATTAAAAAATCCTTTATTTTAAATAGTGTATTTGGTTCAAATGATTATAGAAAAAACAAAGCTAATCTAGATACCTAGATCACTTCTAGTTAACACTGCTGGACCCAAGAGAATATGGGTTCCAAAAAATCCATTTTTTAAATTTCATTGCAGAAAGAAGGTTATAGAAGTAGAAAATAAATACGGTACATGGATATTGGTTGCTCTAGGAATATGATTGAGAACTCATCGAACTATAAAAACTTAACTAAAAAATAAGGTGGTTTAGTCTCCTTTGGTGACAATACAAAAAGAAAAATCATTGGTATTCGAACAGTTGGAGATTCATAAGTTATCTCAATAAACCAATTACTTTATGTATAAGGATTGAAACATAACCTGATATGTATTTCTCAAATTTTTTATGATGGCTATTGTGTTGATTTTTCTAACAACTGTTGTTCTATTTCTATATATAAATTTCTTAAATTTAGAGCACCCATAACTGAAAATGATTATACCCAAGACTTAAATTCCTTATGTAAACAAAAAGTAAATTTTTTAACTACTAAAATAAATGAATCCTTGATCTGGAATAGAATAATTGGAAATTGAAATGTTTATGAATTACATAATTTGTCTAAGAAACAATTAGTTTCAGATTTACCTAGTCTTAAATTTGACAGTGAAAATTTTGTGACGCATGTCAAATTGGCAAGAAAAATAAATCATCCATCAAATAAATTAACAAAATTGCTGCATTTAAACCATTAGAATGTATCCATTAGATCTATTTGGACCTTAAATAGTTAAAAGTTTGTCTTGTGAATTATATATATATATATATGTTTTAGTTTATGAAAATCCTAGATTTACTTGTATATATTTTCTAAAATATATAAATGAAGTTTTTATTATATTTGAAAGTTTTTATAAATCTATTCAAAATGAAAAAGATTTTAAAATTATTTCATTAAGAAGTGATCACGGTGGAGAATCTGGGAATAAGGAATTCAATTTCTTTTTCTCAAATCTAGGAATTAAACACACCTTCTCTGATCCAAGAACACCTCAAAAAAATGGAATTGTTGAAAGAATAAATAGTACTATCTAAGAAATGGAAACGACTATGATAAATGAGTACAATCTTTCTACCTATTTCTAGGCAGAAGCAGTAAGAAAATCCTTCTATATAATGAATAGAGTTTTAATCATACCAATTTTCAAAAGGACACCCTATAAACTTTGGAATAATAGAAAAACAAAAGTTAAATACTTTAATTCTTTTAGATTCAAGGTTTATATCTTGAACACCATATATAATCTTGTAATGTTTTATCCAACATTAGATGAAGGAATTTTCTGAAGATATTTTTCAACCTCCAAATATTATAGAGTTTTTAATAAAAAGTCAATGATTGTTGAAGAATTAATTCATGTGAAATTTGATGAATCTGATCCTTTTGACAAAAGGAAAGATCAATTTGATGAATTTGACCCTAATAATAATGAGAACTGAAAACCTAAAAGAATATTTTGAAAGTGATATTAAAAAATTCAGTCTAGTTCAGAAGAACATAATGTTGATGAACCTAATAGTTTTTTACCTAGAAAATATAGAACTTTAAAGAATCTCCCTTTAGAAACTGTTATAGGAGACCTAGACATAGGAATAAAAACTAGAAGAAATATAAGAAATCTAGTTGGGTTTTCTACCTTTCTATCCCAATTAGAACCTATGTCAAAAAAGAAGCCTTAGTTGATGAAAGTTGGATGATAGCAATGCAAGAAGAACTAAACCTATCCAGAAGAAGTGAATTTTGGAAATTAGTTTATAAACCAAATAAATATCTTTTTATTGGAACCAAATGGGTCTTTAGAAATAAACAAGATGATCAAGGAGTTATAACTAGAAATAAAGTAAGACTAGTAGATAAAGGATATAATCAAGAAGAAGGTATAGATTATGATGAGACCTTTTCCCCTGTAGCTAGATTAGAAGACATTAGAATCATTTTATCCAATGAATCTCATATGACCTTTAAATTATTTTAGATGGATGTTATGTCTACCCTTTTAAATGGTTATTTAATGGGGAAAGTCTATGTAGAGAAACCTCATTATTTTAAAAATTCTCAAAAACCATATTTTGTTTCAAACTTACAAAAGCACTTTATGGCCCTAAACAAGTACCTAGATCTTCGTATAAAAGATTAAGTTCTTTTCTTTTGAAAATTTATTTTACAATTGGTATGGCAGATCCAACACTTTTTATGAAAACTATAAATTCTAGTACAATATTGGTTCAAATTTATGTTTATGATTCGATTTTTGGATCAACAAATAAAAAAAATTCATGAGTTTTCAAACATAATGCAAAAAGTATTTAAAATGAGTATGATGGGAGAAATAAATTTATTTTTAGGACTTTAAATCTATAAAAAAGATTTTGGAAATGTTTTGAATCAATGAAAATACATTAATGATTCACTAAAGAAATTTGGACTTGAAAACAGAAATACATATACAACTCCTATGTGTACTAATATAAAACATTATTAGGATGAAACTAGAAAACTAGTAGACAACAAGTTATACAGAGGCATGATTGGTATTTTATTACATCTTACTTTTAGAAAGCTAGATATTTCATACTGAGTATGTATTTTTACAAGATTTCAATCAAATCCTAAGTAATATCATCTTACAACTGTTAAATATTTTCTAGATATTTAAAAGGAACTATTTTTCAATCTCTTCTTTATCCAAAAAATTCTGATTTTAATTTATTTTCATACTCGGGTGATGATTTTGGAAGTTATAGATTAGATAGAAAAACACCTTCGGAACCTTTCACTTTTTAGGAAAATATTTAGTGTCATGGTCTAGTAAGAAACAACCCTCAGTTTCTTTGTCAATAGCCGAGGCAAAATATGTATCTGCATGCAATTGTTGTGCACAAGTTTTTTGGATGAAAAACACTATTATGGACTTTGGACTAAAATTTGATAATACACCTATTTTATGTGATAATAATAGTACTATAAGTATTTCAAAAAATCCTATAAGTCATTCTAGAACTAAGTATATTGATATTTGACATCATCTTCTAAGAGATCATGTTCTAAAAAAGAATATATTTTTAAAATTTATAAGTACTAAATTTTAATTAGCTGATATTTTTACTAAACCACTTCCCAGTGCATGTTTTGATTTTATTAAGGGAGAGTTAGGTTTATTTAATTTTAAATAAATTTTATTTTTAATTTTATTTTTTAAAATAAATTTTATTTAATTTAAATCTTAATTTTATTTGATCATATTATTTTTATTTTTATTTTTTCTCTATTTAAAATAATTTAGCTAATTATCTTTTAAATAAGTTACACTTTTATTTTTATTCTGTAATAAATGTTAAATATACTGTATATAGTTTAATTTATTTTAATTTCTGTAATGATTATTACATACGTAATGGCACGAGAATCAAGGCTCTATCAGAGCCCGTTTCGAATTCCAAAACCGATCTTTTTCTCAAAACCTTTCAAACTACCGAAACACTTCACCTCTTTCATCTTCTTTTTCCTACACATTCAAAACCCTAGAATCTCAAACATTCAGAGCTTTTTGACATAAATGGAAAAACTATGAGAACCAAAGATGGTGAACCCAGTGATGCGAAGTGTCAGCTTTCAACTGGATGGGGAAATACTTTAGAAAAAAGTCATTGATCTGGAATGGTTATATCAGACGAACCTGATGCTGTAGCAAGTGTTATACTTTCAAAGTATTGAAATGACATTCAGTGAGGACTACACTGAATTTCTGTATGAAGTTGAGTTGATAAATTTTTATAAACCTGTTCAATTTAGTTTGGGAGATACAGAAGATTTGATTGTTACGAAGATCGAAGATAGGGAGTTAATGATCTATTCTATTGAAATAGAAAAGATCTTGAATTTCCCCCATGAGGGTGTTTTTCATTTTGATTTGAAGAAAATCAAGAATTACAATAATAAATCTAAGAATTTTATTTCTTTTCTGTTTTGTTATACTAATATAAGGAAAATGTTGGTAAAGGATTTAGAACTAGATCATAAAGTTTTTGTTATTTTTTTTCAGAACAGGATAGCCCCATGGATGTCTCAGATGGAGAAGATTCTTTTTCAATATATGTATATAATGTCTCTTTTTTCAAGTGACATAAAGATGAATTTTCCTATATATATTATTAGATATTTCAATTATTGGTTTAAAACTAAGGCTCAAATGAATTTATATCCTTATAGAATATTTATTTAAAAGTTTTTGTTTAAGAAAGATTTAGTAAGACTAATTGATGTGATAGTCAGATGCCATTATAGTAATGTATTGAATGTTGGATCTTTGAAAAAACTCATTATTTTCTAGAGCACTGTAAAAGGTAAAATCATTCCAGTTGGAGCTGTGGAAGATCAGGAATATTCTTAGGGGGAACAACCTGAAAAATCTAAAGAAGGTATGGATGAATCCAGAATAGGGGAAGTTTCAAAGACATCAATAAGAATAAAATTTCAAACTTAATATGAACCTGCTGATGAAGAAATTCAGGGATGAATTCTTTGTTCAATGAATATAATAGTTGGTTAGGAACCTGCTAGAGAGACAGTTCTTGAAATAAGAGATCCTTTATTTTATAAGTTTCTGTGAGAATCTGTTCAAGAAGAAAGTCTAGACGAAGATACTTCTTAGGTAGAAGTGGAAGGTTTGCCTCAGGCTAAGGCAAAGACAAGAACCGAGGAGGTACCTCAGATTGAAAAATCACAATAAATAGAAATTATAGATCAATTTGTGGATTATATTTACTCTCTACATCAGAGTCAGGAAATGATTCTAGAAGAAATTTCCCAAGAAGAGAGCCAGTCTTTGGAAGTTGAGTTTGAAGATCAACCTTTTGAAGAAAATTTCTCTGAAATTAATACAAAAGTTCTGAATGAATCTTTCTCAGTTGATATTGATGGAGAAAAATCAGTTGAGAAACTAGATGAGCATAATAAAGAAGAAAAATCATATGATCAATCTTTACAAATGATCTTGGTAAATAAAGATGTAAATCAAGCACATGGTACCTCTACTTCTATCTCCGATCATTTTGATGAACTTTTCCGAAAATTTAACAGAGCTAAATCAGAAAATGTTTCTTTAAGAAGAGAGTTAGAAAAAGGGAAGCATAGATTTCAAAATCTAAAATATATTTATGTTTCTAATAAAGTGGTTGATGTTATTAAAATAAAAATGCTGAAAGAGGTTGCAGATTTAAAATATGAAGTTGTATTGAAATTATATTTAGAAGAACTGAAAGTTTTATGGAGGCAAAGTTTGAAACTGTCACAGGAAGTTATGAAAGTACATTAGGTACTTCACCTGATTTGATCAAAATATTCCATGCCATTACAACTATAATGAGCAACATGAATGATTGGTTGCAGGATTTACAGTGTAATAGCGGTCATTTTCTAGTTCTGTTGGACAATCAGAAACATATTATTGATCATCTTACTTCAAGTGAACTAGGCATTAGAGAATTACTGATCTGATTCACTGAGAAGCCCAATATGTTTATGGAGAAGGAAGATATATTGCATGAAATTTTTAGATTGAATCTCTTTGAAAATATTCATTTGACTCAAGAAGGAAAAGATCTGATCGTTCATCTAGGAGATGGTGTAATGAAGAGATTAAGGTTATAGTTGTCAGAGTTGAAGGATGTTATTAGAATCAGTGAGATACCCTATTTCTAACCTTTTAGCCCAACAACCTTGATTCTTGATCATTCATGTACTTGAATATTTTTTTATAAATGAAATTTCTTATCTATCATATTTTATGTTTTCTGTTTATTTCTTTATTAGACTGCCTAAAAAATCTGGATTCCTTTATTGATAAAAAATTTCTCATAAAATTTTCTTACCAGTTCAGTTCCACATTAAAAAGTTTTATATTCATTATTATATAATTCTTTTTTGACATCACAAAAAGGGGGAGAAATTTGGATAAATATAACATTTTATAAAGGGATATAAATTTTATTTTAAATAGAAACCTTTCTTTTAAATAGACATATAGGAAGAAATTATTTTCTATAGAGAACCTTTAGAGAGAAATTTGGATAAACTAGTATTGTATATTTTTAAAGAGACATTTGGATGTCAAAATTAAAGATTGTTTTTATCCTTAAAAAATCTAAATTTTATGTAAATAATTTTATGGGGTTTTTCATCAAAAAGGGAGAGATTGTTGGGAATGTCATTTCAAAAATAATCTATATTTGTATGAGGATTTTGATACTCACTAAAAACATTATTTTTTATTATAATGATTTTACTAAAAGTATATTTTAGGAAATTAATATTCATTATATTTCCAATTTTGGAATAATATTAAAGCATATGATTCACGTGAAATATTTTTCAAAGTGTTTTGGAAGCTATTCAGTGTGTTCTAGAATCTTTATTCATGCCATATGTTGGAGAGCGTAGAATAAGTATTATATCCTATGTGTTGGGAAAAAATCCCTCAAGGCATCATTGAAGAATTTTTGAGGTGATTGTGTTTGTTGAAAAAGTGGACAACTGTGATGTGATTATTGACATAGCAAAACAATGACATTCAGATTTGTTGAAAAAGGAGATTTCATGGTAGAATGTCGAGTTCAAGAGTTGTGTTCAATGATCCATGTTTGATTCAAGAACTTCGACAAAGGAATGGATGATCTAGAGGCGTTACAAAAAGAATAGATACAAGGTGGCACCATTTTCCAGTGTTTGCAAAATTTTGGGGCCTAAAAATTGACAAATGAAGACAAGTGGATTTTGGAAAAGGGACCTGTGCACCGTTAAATTGAAGTAGAAGAAACTTTCATGCCATATGGTTTTCAAGATCAGAGCATCAAAATATGGAAAAGGAAAGAGGGTCGTGCAGGTATTGGTGTGGTCACGCAGGTGACCTGCGCGCCGTGAAAAGACTTTCACACCGATTCTTTGGATGCTTGAGAACTTGCACGCCTGTTGTTTTTTAAGATTAGAAGATCAAAATATGGCAAAGGAAAAAGGGTCGCGCAGGTATTGGTTTGGTGGTGCAAGTGACTTGTAGGGGAAGAGACCTGCGTGCTGATACTTGCTCGCTGAGGGGTGACTTGCACACCGCTGCATAGGTTGACCAAATGCCTATAAATACAGGACCAAACCTCCTCATTTTGGAGTGGAGTTCAACACTTAGAAAAATAAAAGCTCACGTAGAGTTGGTGTGGTGGCCGTGCAGGTGGTGTGTGGTCGCGCATGTGGACATGCCCGCCAGTGTTTGAAGTTGCATGCTGGTTGGTAGTTGCACGCTAATATTGTATTGGGCGTAAAAGGGATTCAGTCGTGTAGGTTTGGAGTTGTAGAAGATTGTGCCACGCAGTGGTAGAGGTAGACCTGCGTGCCAGTTATGACTTGCATGCCGATACTTGCATGTCGGGTTAGACCTGAATGCCAAGTAAGGTTGATTCCTTGATAGTGTTTTTGGGATGTGTGGAAGCTGAATGTTTTCCCGATTCCTTCGGTGAAAAGAGAGATTCGTCTACGAATGAAATTTTGACATGAATAGAGCATCCACATACAACAGAGGATGTATTCATTAGAGATAATGAAGAGACCTACCAGTCTATAAACTGTGAGTGGATCCTTTCCAGAGTAGTGAGCAAAGGAAGAGGAAGAAGGTGATCCTTTCCACCGGCAATGATCCAGAGAGAGAAACAGGGAGTGACCCTTGGGAAAGTAGTGAGTTGACCCTAAACATTGTAAAGGCAGTGATCTTGGGACATAGTGACTGTTCCTGAACCTTGTAATCCACATCTAGTGAAGTTTAGTGGAATTTGGTATGACTGACAACTTATCGGCATATGCTCCTTGGACGTAGCCCTTAGCGGTGAACCAAGTAAAAAATCGATGTGTCATGTGCATCATTTACTTTCTGTTTATATTGTGCAACAGGAAAGAGGTAGAATATTGTTTTTATTAACAGAAAAACAAAATCAGAATGGGCTTTATCTTTAAATTATTCATACCCTGATTCACCCCCCCTCTCAGGGTATTCAGCCTTGTGGACCTAACAATTGGTATTATAGGAAAAGGTTGATATTTTTTCTTCTATCGATGGAGGTCACTAATCATAAAGGGATTCCAATATTCGACGGATGTAATTTTCAGATATGGAATAATCTAATGTGGCATTACTTCCGATCTTTGGGAATGGATGTGTTTTTAGTAGCTATTCATGGTATCACAACTGATATTAATAGTGGTGCATTATCAGAAGCTGAGCATAGAGAGTTAGATGCTAATTCAAAAGCAATCAATGCCTTAGGGGGATCCCTTTCCAATCCCATCTATACAAAGGTGATTTCATGCAAAACATCACATGTCATGTGGGAAAAGATTTTGAATATATATGAAGGGGATACAAAGGTTAGAGAGGCAAAGCTGTAAGTGTTGTAGTACAAGTATGAAGATCTGAGAATGAACCCGAATGAGTATGTTGATGCATTCTTTGACAGGGTAAATGTTGTGGTAGAAGACATGCGAGATCATGGTGAAATTATCGAATACATAAAAATTGTGAAGTTCATCTTGAGAAAACATCCACCTCGGTTCAATATGAAAGTTTCTGTTTTGGAAGATAAAGACTCGAAATAATTGACATTGGATAACCTGCACAACACCCTTTTTGCATATGAAATGAGAAATGATGATAACGACACTATGGAAAAGGGGAAATCCAAAGAGGTGGAATTTAAGGCCATGAAGAATCTCACCATTGAAGATTCTCAGGAGGAAGAAGAGATATATGAGGTAATGTCCTTCCTCTTTTCAAACCTTCCAATAGGAAAAGGAAAGTTCAAAGGGAAACTTACTCTTGCATGATTTAGATGTGGAAAGGTTGGAAATCTCACACCATGATTCCCTAAAAAGTTTCAAGAAGAAAATGATGAAGATGATGTTGAAATTCCCAATAAAAATCCTCAGCCTATGTGGAAAGAAAGAAGCAGTTCAAGAGAAATTTATTCAAGAAGAAGAATCTTATTTCACAAGAAATAGATAGTTTAGATGACTCTGAGGTTGAATAGGTTTAGGAGATTGAAAACTACAAAGATTGTGGAGAAAATTCTATGGTGGCGGTCGTCGGTAGTTCTCATGGAAAGGAAGAAACTGATGTTAGAGAAGAAGAAGAAGAAGTTGAAGGAAGAGTTGATATAGAATCCGAATTGGAAGCATCTCTTGAGGAGATAGGCGTTTGGAGATCCAAAATGAAGAAAGACAATAAACTGGTTCATGATTCCAAACTCTATAAGAAACAAAAAGATGAAGAAAATTATGAGTTGTTAAAATAAATTGAACGGCTAAAATCCTCAACACTAGAGAGCTCAGAAAATATTGTTGAGTATAAGACTAAAATTGAGGAACAACAGAAGGAAATTGATTGGTTGACTAACACAGGAATGGAGCAGGTCAGACGTATCAAAGAGCTTGAAGAAGAAGTGGTCAGTCTGTGATGAAAAATGAAGGATCAAGAAAAACTCTTGACCTCCAATGTGATGTCAGGAAAGCATGTCATTCCAAAGACTGAAAAGGTGAAAGAGGAGCATAGTTGTTTAGCAGGAAAGAAGCAGCAACTGAGCTCAGACGTTAAGGCTGATTCATGGATTGATAAGAAGAAAAAATCTGTGGCAATTGAAGTCAAACCGCAAGCACCCGTCTTAAAATTGAAGTTTGATTTGAGCACAAAACAGAATCAGAATGTTCAATGATCCCAAGGGGATACCCGTAGTGTTGATGTAACATGAAGGAATGCACCTTATATTAGGTGTTATTGTTGTTTAAATATGGTACATTCATAGTATGGATGTTCCATATCCAAGAGATATCGAAGGGAACAAGAACAGATGTGGCTGTCAAACAGATAACGGTTTTACAGAAAATATTTCGAAGGACACTGTTTTTGGTGCGGTGGATTTGGGGACGTGGCTAGGTACTGTACTTCAACAATACAGAGAAATGCACCAAAGTATAATCAAAACATTCTCAAGTAGCAGATCAATAAACCAACATGTGAGTTAAAAATGCAGAAAAGATTTGCGGATTTTCAAGATAAATCTGGTCCATCATACTCTGATAAAGAACAGAAGTCTCAATCCATGCTGAGTGTGAAGGAAAAAGTATGGACCAAGAAGAAGAAAAATGAGAAGGCTATGGTGGCATAAATTTCCCTTAAGGCATCAGATCACTCTGGTGTATTGATCCTTGATAGTGGTTGCACTTCTCACATGACAGGTAATAAGGATCTTATTACAGGCTTAAAATATTACAATGAAGGATTTGTCAAATTTGGAAACAATGAAGGCCTGAAGATTGTTTGCTCATGGAAAGCCACGTTTTGGGGAAAATAAATGAGATATACTGATGTCTTGGTTGTAGAGGGTCTTAGTCATAACTTGCTCAGTTTTAATCAACTATGTGACTCTGGGAACTCTATCCGATTTACCCAGAAGATGTGTGTTGTGAAAGTAAAAGATGGAGCAGTTGTTCTACAGGGAAAAAGGACAAAGGGAAATCTTTACCTTGTAGGTGGGGAGGAAGATACATGCCTTTTATCCATAGAGGAAGAAAACAAGTTGTGGCATAAGCAACTTGGTCATCTCTGCCAACCATCCATGGAAGACCTGGTAAAGTGTGATGCTGCTAGAGACCTTCCCAAACTATCACGTGATCACACTCATACGTGTGATTCTTTCCAATAAGGGAAGATCAACAGAAATACATACATGCCAAAGGAACAGAAATCAACTAGAGTACTTTAATTGGTGCATGCTGATGTATGTTGACCTATCTCACCTCGAGCTATAAATGGGAAAAGGTACTATGTTCTTTTAATTGATGATTATAGTAGAATGTCCTGGGTATTTTTCATTACCCATAAGACAGAGATGTTCAGTTTCATAAAGAAGTATAGGAGGGAATCAGAAAGGATGCTTGGGTAGAAAATTCTAAAGTTATGTACTAATAAATGTATGGAATTCACAAACAGTCAAGTCGAAAACTATCTCGAGAAACACGGGATAAGGTATCAAGTTTCATCAGTGAGAACTCCCCAACAAAATGGAGTGGTTGAGAGGATAAATCGGATCATCAACAACATGTCCAGAATGATGCTTATTGAAAAGGACCTACTAGAGAAATTTTGGAAGGAAGCAGTTCTGACATCGGACTATATTTCGAACAGGTCTCTGTTGTGTCATAAGGAAGGGAATACTCCATAAGAAATGTGGTACAGAAATAATCCAACACTGAAATACTTTTGAAGCTTTGGGAGTAAGTGTTGCATTATCAACAAAGAAAATCATAGGAAGTTTGAGTCATGAGTAGATGAGGTGATATTCCTTGGCTACTCAGGGAAAAGAAAAGCATATAAATGTTTCAAAAAAAGGCTGGGAAAAATTGTTAAGAGCAATGATGTCACTATAGTTGAAAATGAACATAATAATAAATGACCTAGTGAATAGTTTCTGGATGAAATTGATGATGAGGTAAGCCACACAGGGGGAGCAGAAGTGGCAGAGACTGAATCAGAAGAAGATATTGATGATGAAAAAGAAAGTGTCAAGTCTGTGTCTGCAAGGAAGCCAAAGAGTCGAGCTGAAATTGATTGGTAGAATACCATTGGTGATCAGACAGCTCCAGTTTAGACTCGAATAATGAAATCATTATAGAAAACATTGTTTTCATCTCAGGTGGAGCCGAAATGTTTTTTTGATGCAGCCGAAGATGAAAACTGGGTTCAGGCTACGAATGAAGAGCTTGATCAGACTGAGAAGAAACAGACATGAGAGATTGTTTCGAGGCTAGCAGACAAGAATGTCATCGAGACTAAATGGGTTTATCGCAACAAAATCAATGAAGATGAAATAGTTATTCGGAACAAAGCACAACTAGTGTTCAAGGGATACTCCCAGATAGAGGGAATAAATATTGATGAGACATTTGCACTGGTTTTAAGGCTGGAGACAATAAGATTATTTTTGGCCATAGCAGTGCAAAGAAAGTTCAAAGTGTTCCATATGGATGTCAAATACACATTCTTGAATGGTGTTCTAGAAGAAGAGGTATATATTGAGCAGCCAGATGGTTTTCTCATTCATAAGGACGAGAACAAAGTTTGTAGGCTGAAGAAGGCATTGTATGGGCTAAAACAAGCACCAAGAGCATGGTACTCAAGGCTTGATCAGTACTTGAAGAATCTTGGTTTCCCACATGGGGGAGTTGATTACAATCTCTATTTCAGCAACAATTGTAATCAAAGGATGATGGTGTTTGTTTATGTCGATGACATAATATTTGGCGGATCAGATGAAGCTCAGTGCAGACAATTTACCGAATTCATGAAAACTGAGTTTGAAATGTCAATGATTGGTGATCTAAAGTTTTCCCTTGGTCTACAGGTGACACAAGGAAGGAATAGAACATTCATTTCTGAATCCAAATATTCCAAATATGTTTTAAGAAGGTTTGGTATGGAGAATTCCAAGGAGATGAAGACTTCGGTTGCTACCCGGATGAAATTATCAAAAGCTGAGGATGGCAAGGTAGTTAATATCACAGAATATTGGAAAATCATTGGAAGTTTGTTGTACTTGACCGCGACAAGGCCTGATATTATTTTCTCCACATGCCAAGCAGTGAGATATCAGAGTAATCCCAAGGAAAGCCACATGATTGTAGTGAAAAGAACACTTCGGTATATCAAAGTCATTGTGGATTTCGGTCTGATGTATACTGACAAATCTCAATCAGTTTTATTGGGTTACATAGATGTAGATTGGGTTGGATCAACAAATGATAGAAAATCAACGTTAGGAGGTGCTTTATATCTTGGTGGATTATGTATTTCTTGGCTAAGAAAGAAGCAAGATTGCATTTCATTGAGCACCGCGGAAGCTGATTATATTGCATCCACTCAAGAATGCACACACTTATTGTGGATGAAGCAGTAGCTTGATGATATGGGAGTTGAAGTGAACTCTCCGATCAGAATCTAGTGTGATAACTCAAGTTCTATAAATCTCATCAAAAATACCATCCATCACTCAAGGACAAATCACATTGAGATAAAGTATCATTTTATCAAGGAGAAAGTTGAGCAGGGAATCGTGAAGTTGGAGAATGTGCCTACAGAGCTACAGGTTGCAGACATTCTATCAAAGGCCTTACTCATGGAAGATTTTGATAGGCATCGAATGGCTCTGGGAGTTCAGTCGACTCCCCACACTGAAAAGAGTTTGGATGTGGGAAACCACCCCCTCTCCCCGAGGTATGATGTGTTTTTCCCAAATGTGTTGATATGTGTTCTATACTCTGTTATAGCCTACAAAGGAGTGACCTTTGGTTTTGTTGACAAAGGGGGAGAAAATAGTGATTGTTCAAGTGGGAGACAGTGTGGCTATTTGAAAAATCAGGAATGATATGGGGAGAAGCTGACAGGTGCAGCCGCGAGATAGGGGGAGCAATGAGAAAGGGGGAGCGTATTAAATCTGACGATGCTAGAAGTGATCGATCAAATAATAGATATCACGACAGCTGAGGATTGTGATAAAAGCAGAAGAGTGGTGTTGCAGAGTGGTAAGAATGTTTTCAAAAATTGGTATCAGTTTGGTAACAATTGGTATCATTTTTATGTCAACAGTGGGTGTAATAGATGAAGTGATTCATTGATAAACTTTTCATTTACTCTTGTTTCTCACACAGAGCATTGCTCATGCGGTCTTAGAGTATGTGTTGGGTAAATCCTTAATCGGTATCAGAATTGCAATAGGTGAATGGTGGATGAATAATTAACAATGCATATTTTTATGGAAGAGTTGTCAATAAACCCAAAGGGGGAGATTGTTGGGCAAAAATCCCTCAAGGCATCATTGAATGATTTTTGAGGTGATTGTGTTTGTTGACAAAGTGGAAACCTGTGCTATGATTGTTGAAAAAGAAAAACAATGACATACAAATTTGTTAACAAAGGGGATTTAATGGTGGAATGTCAAGTTCAATAGTTGTGGTCAATGATCCATGTTTGATTCAATAATGTCGACAAAGGAATGGATGATATGGAGGCGGTACAAAAAGAACAGATACAAGGTGGCGTCGTTTTCCAGTGTTTTCCAAATTGTTGGGCCTGAAAATCGACAAATGAAGACAAGTGGATTTTGGAAAAGGGACCTGTGCTCTGTTGACTTGAAGTATAAGAAACTTGCGCACTATATGTTTTTCAAAATCAGAGCATCAAAATATGGCAAAGGAAATAGGTTCGCACAAGTATTGGTGTGGTCGCGTAGGTGACCTACGCACCGTGAAGAGACTCGCGTGTCGATGCCTTGGATGATTGAGAACTTGTGTACCTGTTGTTTTTCAAGATCAGAAGATCAAAATATGGAAAAGGAAATAGGGTCACGCAGTTATTGGTTTGGTTACGCAAGTGACTTGCAGGGGAAGAGACATGCGTGCCAAGACTTGTGGGATGAGGGGTGACTTGCGCGCCACCGCGTAGGTTGACCAAATGCCAATAAATATAGTACCAACCCTCCTCATTTTGGATTGGAGTTCAACACCTAGAAAAATCAGAGCTCCCATCGTGCTGTTGTGGTGGTCGGGAAGGTGGTGTGTGTTCGCGCAGGTGGACTTGTGCGCCAGTGTTTGAAGTTTCATGTCGGTTGGTAATTTTGCGCCAATATTGGCTTGGGCATAAAAGGTATTAAGTCACGCAGGTTTGGAGTTGCAGAAGATTTTGCCGCGCATGTGGTAGAGGCAGACCTGCATGCCAATTGTGACTTGTGCACTGATACTTTCATGCTTGGTTAAACCTACGCGCCAAGTAAGGTTGATTCCTCGACAGTGTTTTCGGGTAGCGTGGAAACTGGATGTTTACCCGATACCTTCAGTGCAAAGAGAGATTCATCTACATTTGAAAGTTGGACTTCAACAGAGCATCCACATACAACAGAGGATGTACTCATTAGAGATATTGATGTGATCTACAAGTCTATAAATTTTGAGTGGATCCTTTCCGAAGAAGTGAGCAAAGGAAGAGGAAGAAGGTGATTCTCTCCACTGGTAGTAAGCCAGAGAGAGAGGCAGTGAGTGACCCTTGGGAAAGTAGTGAGATGACCCTAAACATTGTAAAGGCAGTGATCCTAGGACAGAGTGACTATGCCCGAACCTAGTAATCCACAGCTAGTGAAGTTTAGTGGAATTTGGTACGACTGATAACTTGTCGGCATATGCTCCTTGGACGTAGCCCTTAGCAGTGAACCAAGTAAAAATCGTTGTGTCCTATGCATGCTTTAATTTCTGTTTATATTGTGCAACAGGAAATAGAGAGAACATTTTTTTGCTTAACAATGAAACAAGATCAGAACGGGATTTATTTTTAAATTAGTCATACCCTGATTCACCCCCCCGCTCTCAGGTATTCAGCCTTGTGGACCTAACACTATGTTTATTTTATAGGAGTTCCAAAAATTATGGTTAATCAACCTTTCATTGATAGAAAATTTTGGTAAAAGAACCTTACATTTGGATGTAACATTATGTTTTTTATATGAGATAATTATGGATGAATAACACTACGTAAGTATGGAACCTTGAGTTTGCTTCAAAAAAGTATGGATCATCAACCCTAATTTTCTAATGAACCCAACGTTTTATCAAAAAGTATGGATCATATACCTTATGTTCTGAATAAATGAAAAGTATAGATCATATACCAAATGTTTGAATGATGATGACAAAAGTATGTATCATCAAAATTACGTTTGAAATCAACCTTACATTTGGAATCATACATTAGACATATTCAAATGTCGGAGATTTGTATTTTTGACTTAATCATGTAACGATCTTTTTTGGAATATTAGGATGATTTCAAGATCGATTCAAAGCCGATTTTAAAGAGAATGTTTTACTATTTTAAATTTTTATATATGTGATTTATCAGATCAATTTAATAATTGGATTTCATGCCGATTATTAAGGGAAGTTATAACCACACTCTTATTCAAAAATATTGAATATTGTGATCTATCTGAAGACTTTTTGGATCTAAATTTATGAATAATGACCTCGTCTTTATTCTATATATTTTTTATATCTGAATTTTGTAGATATTAAGGTTGACACGATATCACTTGAATTCTGTGATTACAAAATTCAAATCCAGATATATTTGAGTTTCACAAAAACAAATATTTGCTGATTCATTAAAAAAATTTGTAGCTTTGTTGCTATAAAGAACAACCAGATTCATTTTTATATCATAAAGAGAAAAGGTGAAGTTTTACTTATTCAACATTATATATCTATCATGAATCCACCATTGATTTGTTGCTGAATATATTTCAAGGTCAATTGCAACCTGGTCGATTCATAACTACTCTTATATGAAGAAAAACCTTTCTGAAGATGGCGACCCATTTACTAGAAGTTGCGTACTGCTAAAACTGTGAAAATCAATCAGAAAATATTTGTCAAAACTATACTCTTTTATTTTGAGTATCATCTTATAATATTAAGCTGCTGACAGGTTTAATGCTTAGAACCATAAGGGTCTATTTTATCCTTAAACTGTAATAGTGTCAACTGCCTGCACTTAGTTGTGGATGGTCTCATGAAAAGAGGATTGACTAGTGAAAATCACCAAGCTCATGGAGAAGAGCGTTGGTGGAGTGGACCAGGGGATCTTTTTGCCTTGAAACACTATATATCATTGTGTCCTGATATTTTTTTCCCATTGAATAAGAAATCTTATAAAGATAAAAGGATAGAATTGATTATCATCAAGATTTCTTGAGAATTTTTGAAAGACACAATTCACCCCCCTCTTATGAATATTTATTATAACACGATCCAAAAATAGGTTCCTTAATCACCTACCCACATAATATAGGCCTTATTTTCATTATTAAACCCTCCTAATATAGATTTTGGTGATAACCCAAGGAGGTTGTCTGAAGAAGAGGTATCGTTCTTATCCAAAAAATTTATTTTATTTCTTATTCCATCTCCTTTAAATATTCTTTAACTATTATGATATAATAAAATAAGTATCTCCCATATAATTATATTTTATTATGTCATTTTTGTAACCTAAATCTGTCTCGTCCTAAATAAAATGGGAAACAAAACCATCTATCATGTGTATAGTTGACTACTATCTCACAAACCAATGTAATTCTTTTTCCAGCACTGCCTCTCATGGTTGGTTATAATGTAACAACCCAAACTTTTTTATTAATATTTGTTTCTCAAAAATGCATGTTATATTATTTTATACTCAACATAAATATATCTCTTTATTAATGAAGTGGGTAAAATTTTAAATTTGACCATCGTGTTTCAATCATTATATGATTATTGGTCAATTATGACCATTTTTTAATATTATTGTTGGAAACTATACTCTTAATAATGATATTAACCATATAATTATTGTTTATACGTTTAAATCACGAAGTAAAATTAATGATGAAAGAAGAGTCGATTGCCTCACACAGTGGAATAGTTTCATACAAATCCCATTTGTCTGAAATTGAGAAGGAGGTAGAGTCCTTAGGCTTTGATCTTCACTAATCCCAAGTCAAGATTAAATATGTGAATCTTGAATGAAATCACCTTTGGGAGAAGTTCAGGTTAGTAGAGATTACCACTCAGGCAATGTTAGTCGAGCCTCCTCATGAGTCTATCATTATCAAAAACCTCACCATTAGGTTGTATGCGGGTCTTATATGGCGTTATGTGTAAAGAACTTAGTAACTTATTTTATAATCCCATTGTATAAATAAATTTTTTCCCATCAATTCTGTTTTGACTTTAGTTTTTCTTAAAAATATGATAAATTTGATAAAGTGATTTTTCGATCAAAAATTGTACTTTTAATAAAAGATTTAATTATTATAAAAAATAAGGTATTATTAGTAATGTTTATTAATAATAAAATAGTATTATAAAAAACAATTTCATTTAATTACAACTGATAAATAATTGTATTTTTTCAAGTGTCAGAACGTTTAATTTTCATTTTACTATACATTTTATGTCCACTATTATATTTAATAAATATGTATTTTTATATTTAAAAGGTATATTTCTCATATTTAGATAATATTTATGATAAAATAAATGTAATTTTTTAAATTAGAACATCTATATATTAGGTTAGGGTGAATTTATGATAATTTTCTGAAATACTTCAGTTTTTCAGGAATAGTAAAAATACATTATGAGTTTTTTGGTATGTTTAATGAAATCAGAATGATGTATTAATTAATATAAAATTATATTCAAATATTTTGGATTAAAATATAATATTAGTTTCCCCAAGTGTATAATTCCATGGGAAAATACCCTAGGAAATCCCAGGGTTTTGCAACTACCACTATTATGGTGTCCAAGGAAATTAATAAAACTCCCTCACTTTTACTATAAATACCAAACAATTTCTACACTATCATTCATTAAAAATTCATAATTCATGAATATATAATATTTTTTCCTCCTAAGGAGTCCTACCAAGTTTTCCTCAATCCCTCGTTGTCCCAATATTCATGTTTAAGGAGTTACTCTTCAAGGTAAGGGAAATATCAACTTCTCTTTTCCATTCTAGTTCCCTTTTTTGTGGTATGTCTTTTAAAATTTTACATGATGTTATTTTTTTTCATTTTAGTATAACTATTTAATGTATTAAGATTAATCCATTTAGATTATACCCTTTTCCACTCTCTTTTAATGTTTTCTAAAACCATGTTTCATACCTGTTATGTAGCTGATTGTTCTTCTCAAAATTTCTCTTTTTCTCAATAAATTATTTTATTTTCTTTATGTGAATAACCAAACCACTTTATTTTATAGGGAAATTAACCAATAACGTAAAATTTTTTATTTTATTTTTTAATTTACATACATAATACACTCATTTCCTTATCATGTGTTAAAAATGACATAATGATCACATTTTTAAGCACTTTTTATAATTTCACGACTTTGATACAAAACCCATTTCTTTTATTCTACAAGGGTTATTTATGAGATTTTTTATTATGATATATGTGGAAAAAATTAAAATTAATAGATATTATGGTTTGGCCTAGATAGATCTTCAATGAATTGGGTAAATACTTTAATCTCTAGAGATGATGTGTTTTATAATACCTTGGTGAATAACCTTTGAAATTTTTACAACACCTTAGTGACAAACCATGATGATATACTTATGAATGTATAAAATAAATGTTTTATCCAAATATCCAAGTTATTAGTAATGTTTTTTATTGTTATATTCCTATTTAATATTTATTCATATATTTTCTATTGTTATTATTGATAATTATCAAGATAACCTGTAAACAGTTTCCCCAGTTTTCCCTTACTTGTCCTTATGCTCACCCTTTACTTTTATTTATATCCCTAGGTTATGATATGTACTAATTGAACTTAGTATTAACCTAATATTAATCCTTTAAATTGTATTATGATAATTATTTCATGTATTATGTAACTTTTCTCCAGGACACTAAACATTAAAAGATCCTCTTTTTTACAATGTAATGAAACGTTATGTAATAAAAGGCTGGATGATATATATAATTATGTATTTAATTACACAGATATATATATATATATTATTTATGAACTAATTTTAATTTTTGAATTATAATATCACACTTACCTTTTTACCATCAAATCCATTGAAAACAATAGCGTCGCTTTTGCATATGTGTGGACTACCGCCTCTATGAAGTGATGCGATGTGTTTTTAATTTTATTTTGACATGGATGGTAATAAGGATAGATTTAATGAATATATATGATATATTTGAAATTAATATTATTTTTTAAAGGTTATATATTATTTAACTATCTTTCATTCCATCCATTAAGAAAATTGAAAGAGCATTCATGCTTATATATGACTTACCACCTCCATGAATGGTTTCATTCATTTTCAATCTATAAATTTTATGAATTACTATAAATAATTCTACAATGAAAATATATATATATATATATATTCTATTTTTATCATTTTTATCATTCTATTGAATATAGAACCACGATCAATGTAAAATTACTAAAAATACACAACCAAAACATGCATAAAAATAAAGTAGTTATTACCCAAAATGTTATTTTAACAAGGAATTGTTTATAAAAGGGTAATAAATGGTCATAAGTAAATGATATATTTTATGATATATATGATTATGTTTCTGTAATATATTTATAATAAACCTATATTTATCATTCATGATTTCTAATCTGTATTAAGGAATTTGACACTTATAGTAAGGGATTTGTAGTCTCTCTTTTATTTTTAGTACACATTTTCTATATTCACCACTCATTTATTTGGTTTATTGTATATAATTTACCTTTGAAATTTAATATTATGAATATACTTATTTTCATGATATTTAAAGTTTCATTTAAATTTATACTTTCATGAGGCATATGATTCAAAAGTTACCAAATCATGTAAGGGATTTTTGTCTCAAATTGTCTTCTTTGGGAAATATGTTATATTATGCACCTATCTACTTTTATGATTTGTAAATATGGAACCATGATCATGATAATTCAGGAATTTATTTATTCTCATGATATTTAAGGTTTCATTTATATTTCTTCTTTCATGGTTCTTATAATTCAAAAGATATTAATGTGATAATATTTTTACATTGCAATCTCATTATTTGGGATTGTTTATGATTAAGTTTCCAATTATGAAATATTGTGATATATCTCTAAAGAAACACATAATATTTCATATTATTTTTTTATTTAATTAAAATACATGTTTTCCTTTCATTTTCCTTTGTTTAATAAAAAATATACCGAAAGATTTTTTTTTGAAAAAAGTATTTACTTCTCTTTTCGGTTGAAAATAATTTTAATTTAATGTCCATATTTTATAAAAATATTTTAAAGGAAGATTTAAATATTATCAAATTATTTTTTTAAAGAAATTTTACCCATTTTTATTTAAAAATAATAATAATAAACATTCCTCTTTTCATTTTTCTGAATGATGTTGTTTTGACTTTGTACTAAATATATGAAAAGACTAATTATTTAAACAAATATAACATGAACAGACTTTTAAAAAATCATGGAAAGTCAATTATTTGAATCTTAATTTAGAAAACGTCCATATTTTTTTGAATAAAATGTTTTTATTTAATATTTTGGAATGTTTTCATATTTTAATGAAGTGATTTCGGAATGAAAACAATATTTTCCTCAAGAATGTTTTAATGATATTTTTATAGAATTTATATCTATCAATGATAATAATATTTGGTGTTACTTATGTTTTACTGGTGGTTTGATACAATGTTATGATCCTTATTCCTTCTCTATATGGTTTATGTTTATCATTATGACGATGTGATGATTTTGAAACCCATTTATTTTTTCAGGGGTTATGCTATGATGATTTTATGAAATGATTATGAAACCCATTTTATTTTCCCAAATTATGATTTGAGGATATTGACTAATGTTTACAGATTTTATGGCACACAAATGTATGTATTATTTGATGGACATGACTTGTATATCCTTAAAATTCATTGGGTAATGATTTATATATCATAAGATAATTATGGTAAACAAGATGATGTTATTGATCCACTACATGATATAAGACGATGTGATTGATCCACTATGGAAAACAGGTGATGATCTGTGATATGTTATGTTATAGAAATTTGGTAGTAATTCCTAATCCTCTATGATTTTATTTTATCGGTAGTTAACCATGACCTATGAAATGGTTTATATAATTATGATGGTGTCACAATAAAGGACATACACTTATGGTTCATGTTTATTTAATTATTATTTATCACTCTTATGGTTTATTTATTTTGAAATGATAATTGTGTATACCATGGATCATGCTTACCATCCATGATAGATTAGGGATGAACTTTTTTTGTTATATTCATAATATCAAGCACCTATGATTATATTATTCTTTCATATAACCATAGATTTATATCTTCTATATTTACTATTACTAGGAATATTAGATAGCAATTTATTATTTTTATTTTCCCAAGGTTATAAAGAATCCTTTAAGTGGGGTATGTCTATGAATATTACTAAATGGTAAAAATATTATGGGAGATGTTGAAGATCTTTCATGAAATAATCATATTGTATAACTAGTCTCCAAAGACAATAAAACTTTATGATCCTTGATAATTTATTTGTAAAATGTATTGAATTTTCATCTAAAAATATGTCATATTGTTTTATAAAAAGCATTGTATGTTATAGTTTGTATCAGATAAAGGTTTAGTTAAACTAAAGAAACTAGGATGAGAAATCATTATTGATATAACTAAAAATATGTATAAGGATAAGTCAAATTAGAAGAAAATGTTCTAGAATTTTGGTGAATGATAGAGAGATAGATTTTAGAGAAATCATATCACTATCTATACACTTCAAGTGGATGTGGTTATGGAGTAATTGTACCTAGGGGTAATCACTATGAAATGGGTGCATTAGGATTTGAACTTTTCATCACATGGTTCTCGACAACAAGCCTTGTTGCATACATATGTTGAAACTTCTATGGGATATGTTTTGGATATTGAAAAAATATTTATGAACCATCCTGAATAATTTTAATAATTACCATGAATAGCCTAGGTTAAGAGGAAGGTTTTATAGATTGAAGAAAAGGTTTAATGATTTTGACATCCCATAAGTAATTTTTAATGATTTTATGGTTTCCCATTATGATTATTTTTTCTCATAATATGTTTTGTGGTTTTATTAAATTGATGGAACTAAGAGGAATCATGTTAACAAAAAAAATATTATAGGAAATTTGGTGATTATGAGAAACCAAATTGGATGATGACTGGAGATAAAGATGTTTTGGTTATGCCTAATTAGCTATCAGAGTATATGATTAACAATGGGAAATTTGGTAATATTACTAACATGTTAAATAATGTTAATATGGAATTTTATGAAATTTCATGTTATAAAAAACATAGTGAAAATAATATTTATCATCTTATATGTTAAGAATGTGGGTAGAATCACCTATAATAATATATCAAATAGAGGGGAATAAGTTTTTTATTTTGAAATTAAAATCATTTAATACAAAGTTTACATGGAATTTGATGTATTATATGTAGGGAACTTGGGCATTATCCATGTAAATTCTCTAAAGTAAGGGTTATACCCTAGACCAAAGAATGACCTATGATATTCCAGTCATTTAATTAAGATGATTGAACTGTGTATCTATTCAGATTCAATAATTATGTTGTTTAATTATTTTTAACAATGTTATTTTGATTATAAGAATCATGAAACATCTAATGATTATTCTATTTTTTTGATGTATATAATTCTTCATGTAAGATAAACTTATGAGTTATGGATACCATCATGGGTTTATGAGTTCATGGTTTTTCATAATTCAAAATTCATAAAATAACTTTTTGTTGGTTTTAAGTTAGGGGATTTCAATGAGATTAATGAAATTTTGGGAGAGTATTCATTGTGATAAGGTATATGTAACCCTTACATTCAATGTGGAGTATTATATATGGAGTTTTTCTCTTTTCATAAGTTTAATGGTACTGATAACCATAAAGGTTTATATGAACTTTGATTATTATATATGTTCATCATATATCCAGTGGTGTTATAAGAATTATATTAATATAGTTTTAATAAATTTGAAAACATGTCACATCGGGTAAGGTCGCGGGGCTTGAACCCATAATAGAAGGGAGATAAGGGTGAAACACTTACCACTCACATACATGATGTCTTGGTTAGTATGAAATAACTATTTTTCAAAAGAATTTGATAGATAATTATTATGTTGACTTTGGGAATATATTTTTTATCTTAGACAAAACCATGGGATTTAAAAATGATATAGTGGTAGCTTATTCCTCATAACAACTAAAGGTTTCTGATAAAAATTACCCAACATGTGATTTAGAATAAGTTATGGTAATTTTTTCATTAATGATCTGGTGGTATTATTTTTACATAGAAATTTGTTATACAATTAATGATCAAGAGATTTTAAAGTATGTATTCACACATAAAGAGTTGAACACTCTCCATAGAATATGATCGTGACAAATTAAAGATTATGATACTCAAAACATTCCAACCCTGGGAAAGAAAACAAGGTGGCCATTGATTTGAGTCGAAAGGATTGTTCTAGATTATCTATGATGAGGATCATAAAAGATCCAATTTTTCTTGATTTTTAAAGGATGGATCAAGAAATCATGAAGGAAGGGGAAATATTATAATTTTTATATATGTGTTCAGTCATCAATACAACTAAAGAATAAAGAGGCACATAAGGAAGGTGTAGAGATATAGAATAAAGTATGAAATGTTTCTGGGATTAACCATGATTATAATGGAATGATAAGGTTTAGAAACCATGTATTTGTTCCATCCATGACATATTTGAAGAAGGATGTTTTAGGGTAATCTCATAGTTATTTATTATCAATTCATCCAAAAAGAAAAAAGATGTATAGATATTGAAAATAGTATATCTTTAGGGATAGAATGAAGAGATATATTTTAGAATATGTATCTCAATGATTGGTATGTATCTCAATGATTGGTGTGTTATTAAGTTAATGATGATATATGAAAGTATAAGGGGATGTTATAATTATTACCCTTACCAAAATGAAAATGGGAAAACATCCCTAAGGATTTTGTTGTTAGACTCCCCAAAACATCTCGAGGGAATAATGTTATATGGGTTGTAGTTAATTTCATTATGAAGTCCTCACACATCATTTTTATCAAAAAATATGTTTCTTTCGATAAACATCCTAGGATATACTTTAATGAAGTTGTAAGGTTTCATAGGGTACCAAATTCTATTTTTTCTGATCAGGATTTGAGGTTTACATTTATGTTCTGTGGAACTATTTAGTAGGTTATGGATACAATGATAAATTTTAGAAAGAATTTTCATCCTTATACAGATGGTAATTTTAAGAGATCAATTCAAACACTATATGATATTATAAAATCTTATTCTATAGATTTCAAAGGTGGTTAGCTTCAGCTCCTTCCTCTAATTGAATTTTATGATCTGGAGTTTAAAGTTGGTTAGAATGTTTTTCTAAAAATTTGTTCATGTTATAAGGTTATGAGATTTTGGAATAAAATAAAGTTGATACCTAGGAATAATCACACTTTTGAGATTCTTGATCGAGTAGGAATGGTTTCTTGTCATCTAGGGCTTCCACCAAGCATCTCTCATCTCCATATTGAGTTCAATGTATCTCTCCTGGGGAAGTACATACTTGAACCTTAAAACATACTATACTCGGTGGTTATACCCATAGATCATGATATTTCCATAAAAGAACAACCAGTGTAGATTCCAAATTATAGATCTACTATTCTATGAAATAAGACCACTCACCTAGTCAATCTTTTTAGTGAAACCACCAATTTGAATAAGTTATGTGGGAAACTGGGGATAATGGGAGGAAGAAGTATCCTCATGTGATTGTATTAGAGTGAAAAATAATGAGGTGAAATTCATATTAATGGGGGTATAATGTAACACCTTTAGATTTTATGAAATATAATTTAATCAAATATATTTAATTTCTTTGGTAGCTTACGATACATGCAACACTAAGTTTTATCAAAATGTAATAAACTATTAATATTATTATTTAAGCCTACAATTTATAACATAGCCTTTAAAAATGGTTATAGGAATAAGAATAAAAATATTTTAAAAATAAATATAATAGTTTTAGATATATCAAATATATTTTCTACTATAGTATTTATATTCTTCAAAAATACATTTTTCCATAAAAATGGTTTTACTGTATTTTGTGAGAAAATAATATAATTAATTTCTACCAATTTTATAAAATGTATTTGAAAAATTGAACTTAATTTTTGAAATTTTTATATCGAAATTATCATAGAGTTAACTTTTAATAATTTTCTAAATATATTAATTTTTGGAAGAATAGTTAAAGAAACTTATTTTTAATTGAAAATTTCTTTTTCTTTTAAAGAATTTACAAAGATAAATATTTTCTAAAATGTTTTAAAATTAAAATTACTTACATTTTTATTTATATGTTTTAGATAATTGGAATAAATTTCATATTGAATTTTTATATTAAAATATTTTATACTTATGAAATCCTTTTATTTGGAAAATTGTTTTTCCCTCGTGTCTGTAGGATTAATTTTAAATTAAATTCTACAAATTATGTGAATTGAATTTGGGAAATTGCATTAAATATTTGGGAATATAATAATTAATATTATATAATATGTTATAATTAATTTTCACATGATTAAATATTAAAAATAGTACAAAATTAATTACTGTTGTTAAGGTTTAATTGGAGTTTTTCATGTTATATATACACATGTTAAAATTAATTTTAAATAAATATAGGATCCTTATTTAATAAATTTGATTTTATATTTACACTAAGTGCGATAAAATTATCTAATAAAGGAAATTTTATTTTAGTACTTAAAATATAAATTTTCTTAGTAAATAAAAAGAGACTAGTTACCGTGGTGAAAACTAAAATGATAAAAGTAAGAAATTTTAGAGTGTAAGTGATTAAAAAGTTTAAATCATGTGTATTTTGATATGTTTGAAGTGTGTATTGACAATATCATCCCTCCGCTACATTATTTATCAATATATGAGGTATTTTTCATGATAGTGAGTTCCAAATATTGAATAGTTTTGGTTATTTACAAAAAATCCACTCCTCCAATATAAAAGGACACCCTCTCTCCCCTCCCTTTCACAATTACAAAGCCTTTTGTTTCATAAAAACAATAAATATTATTTTAGTTTCATACCTTAACATATACTATGTGTCTTATTTTGATTAAAAATTACTCTTAACAATGTTATGGTGCTAACCAAAAGAGATTTTTTGAAGATCAGATATTATTCTTAACCAGGCATTTTTATTTTATTTCTTCTTACAAATAATTAAAATATTCTTAAAATATAATGGTATAATAAAATAATTATATACTATATACTATGATTTTATTATTTTATTGTAATAACCTACATCTATTTCTACTTCCATCAAATTGGAAACAATACTGTCGATCGTGTATATGGTAGACTGTTGCCTCCTGAACTGATGTAATTGTTTTCCATCGATACCTCTAAAAGATGGATATAATGTTGAATTTAATGTATTTATATATATATATAATGAATTAATTATACTTATGAAATTATAATATCACATCTACCTTTTTACCATTCAATCCATTAGAAAAAGTTAATGTCGCTCAAGCATACATGTGGACTATTTCCTCCATTAAGCGATGTGATGAGTTTTTTGTTTTATTTTTAGATGGATTATTATAATTATATATTTAATTAATTAATATGATATATATGGTATTAAAATTATTATATAAATATTATATATTATTTAATTTTCTTTCTCTCCATCCATTAACAAAATGAAAATAGCATTCATGTGTACGTATGGCCTACCATCTCCATAAACAATGTGATTCATTTTCTATATCTAACTTTTATAGATTAAAATACATATATAAATAATTAATATATATTATATTTATATAATTTTTAACATAATGGAGTTTATGTAACCATGATCATTGTAACATTATTGAAAATACCAAAAAACATTCATGAAAAACGAAGAATTTATTACCCAAAGCGTAATTTTAACAAGGAATTGATTATAAAAGGGTAATAAAAGGTAAAATGTAAATAATATATGGTATGATATATTTGAGTATGGTTTTATTATAAATTATAATAAAACAATATTTATTATATTTTAGTTTGGAATGTGTAAAAAGGAAATCGATACTTAAGGAAAAGGATTTTTAGTCTATCTTTTATTTCTATGATACATATATCATATCCACCACTTATTTATTTTGTGTAGTATATATAATACCCATTTTACATGTTATTTAATGAATATAATTATTTTAATTATTTTAAAATTTTCAATTAAATATATTATTTCATGGGGCTTACGATTCAAAAGTAACCAAAGCATGTAAGAGATTTTTGTCTCAAGTTGTCTTCTTTGGGACATATGTTATGTTATACACCTATTTTATCTTATAATATGTATATAAAGAACATTACATATGTTATATCATGAATTATTTTATTATAAATATATTTTATGTTTAATTCAATGTTATTTTTCAATAGGGATTATGATTCAAAAGATACCAATGTGCAAAGCTTTTATGTTAAAATCTCATTGTATATAAGGATTGTTTATGATTAATATTATAATGATGAAATCATATAATATATATCTAAATTACTCATGGATTTTATTATAGGTTTTTTATTTCATTAAAATATATATCTTCATTTTATTTTCCTCTCTTTAATAACTAAATACACTTAAATAGTTTTTTTGATAAAAGAATGACTTTATTAACCTCTTAGGTCAAAAATAATTTTTCTTTCACACCTATGTTCTCTAAAAATGTTTTAATGAAAGATTTTACTATTACACAATTTATTTTTAAAGAATTTTTCACACATTTTTTAGTTTTTAACAAATTCTTTTAGATGAAACTTGTTTTATTTTTAAAAAAATGTTAATTTTGAATTTTTACTGAAAATGTGTAAGGAACCCTTATTTTAACGTTTACAGGATAAAATGAATGTCATTACACAATAAAAATTCGATTATTTGAATATTATTTTTAGTTTTATCAAGGTTATATTTAAATAAAATTATTTATTTAATATTTTTGAAAAAGTTTAGATTTTAGATAAGTGGTTTCAAAATGAAAAGGATATTTTCCTCAATAATTTGTTAATAATTGTTTTTTAGATTTTTTATTCATTAATAACAACAACCTCTATTGTTGCTTATATTTTACTAAGGATATGATACAATTATACCATACTTATTATTTATATGGATGGTTTTATTATTATAATGATTATATTATTATGAAACTAATTTATTTTACCACGGGTTATGCAATGATGGATTGATGAAATGATTATCAAACCTTATTTCTTTGCACAGGTGATGATATGAAGATATGATGAATGTTTAATGATTTTATGAAACAAAAAATTATGTATTATATAATGGTTGGGACTTATATATCCCTCTAATTCATTTAGTAAATACTAATATCTCATGAGATAATTATAAGAAACTAGCTAATGTGCTTGATCCTTATGGGGAATGGGATGATATACTCAATCCACTATATGAAATAGGTGATCATGTCTGATACGTTATGTTATGGGAAAAAATTAGGGTTTCCTGATCCACACTTATTTTATTGTATCAATAGTAAAACATGACATGTGAAATTTGTTCTATACTTATGAATGTTCCACACATATATGAAATAAAATTATGGTTCATGATTGTTTTGTGATTATTTTTCACTCTTATGGATAATGTCTTTTGAAATGAAATTTTTTATTCCATTGATCGTTTTTATGATACATTATAGATTAGGTATGTATTTTTAAGTTATATTCATAATATAATACCAATGTTCTTATATTATTCTTTCATATGATTATCGATTGATATCTTTCATGTTTACCCATACTGAGCATCTGAGGTCACCCTTTCTTATATTTCCTTTCACCAGGTTATAAAGAATATTTTATATAGGTTATGTTTATGATGATTAAAAATGGGAATATATTATGGGATATGTTGAATATATTTCATGAAATAAGAATATTGTGTTACTATTCTCCAAATATACTAAACCTTTATGATCCTCGGGTGTGTATTTGTAAAATGTATTGAATATTCATATAAAAATATGTAATATTTATGTATGAAAATCATCGTCTATTTCAATTATAATCAATATATATGTTACACATATCCCCATAGAGATAATTTCACCAAATATTCAATATAAAGATCACCGCATCCAATTATAGATCAAACATTAGGTAGTTTAACTTATTAATCTTTAATTTGTGGGAGAAATAGGCTATCCATTTTTCATTTTTCATTAGTACACAACCCAAGCCTTTTTTGATGAATTATTATAGACAATAAATTTTTCCCCATTAGTGGGTAATTTCAGCATAGATGTAGTGATTAGAATCTTTTTTATCTCTTTAAATATCTCCTCAAAATCATTAGTATAGAAACAATGCACTCCCTTGTGAGATGTCTTGGTTTGTGGGTTTGCAAATGATAATAGGTTTCTCACAAATTTATGATAGTACCTATATAATCACAAGAAAATAAGTATCTCCATTATATATGTTGGTTTATTCCATCCTTCAATTATCTATATCTTCTAAGGATCCACATATATCTCTATGTTGATGATAACATGACCAAGTAATGTTACTTATTTTGGGTTTTTGGAAAATATTTACTTTCACCAAATAAAATTTTCTAAATTAATATCATTAAACAAAGATGATACAACTAATACCATTAGACAAATATGATTTTGTTGAATTCATCTGATATGAATAATATTTCAGTGGATTCCTGTGGAGGTATTTTAGAGTTTACTATAAAGAATTTCATAAGAATGGGTTTATCAGCCAGGTATGATTCGATAGAGATCGTATGACGAAGTTTGTCAAATGATGTTCCCTCAGTTCTTGTCCACCAAGGTGATGTATATCGACAAGGAATAGTTTCTTGGGTATAGATTTTTGGATGTTTAATTAAAAGGTTCTATATTTAAATATAGGTCACCTTGGTCAATGTGGGGATGAATATAATTCTCAACAGTTAGTAAAACATTTTTCCTGATTAACGACCTCTATAAAGGTGGTGTTGTTCCATCTAATTATGATTATCATGTTATACAATATAGTTTTAGTTTCTAACTAAATTTTCCAAGTCTTCGTAATAGATTAAAAGTGGGTGATGAAATATTCAATCACTTTTACCTCTAGTAATTATTATTTTTGAAGTGTGTCTTTTATTGACATATGACATTTTTCTGAACCAAATAAATCTAGTTTATACTTTTATTGGTTTTTTGTATGAAGTTAAAACATTTAGTTTTGTGTGGTGATTAGGTGGGATGACATCATATTTCTAGTGACAAAACATAGAGGAGGAGGTTATCATAAAATCATATATTGGGAAACATTTCACATCTTTTCTCTTTACTATCTGAGGTGATCAAATGAACATTTTCCTGGTGTGAGTTGTTCTTGTCATGTTCTTCTAGAGGAATGCATATAGTGGTACTCTATTATTCTTTCCATAAAGTGGTGTCATAGGGTTCGTTATACTTCACTCACATAATTATAGTTTCTCTATTATTTGAATTACATGTTATTTGATTTCAATTGTTAATATTGTTTTCAAGAATAATGACTTAAGATGAAGGGAATGATCAAATTAAAAACATTTATATTATATACTTTTTATTTTGGATAAGGAAATTAGAGAATCTTTTTGTAAAAAAATATCAAGACTCACCCTTTTCCAGTGAATGTCCTGAGATAAAGAAAAAAATGAATTTGAGTGGTTATTTGGGAAGCTTTATCCCTGATCAAGATTTCTCTTTCCCATAATGTTTTTTCAATATTAGAGAGATGATAACTACTACAAATTTTATGAAATAGTTGTATGAAATGTATGAGGATACAAAAACTCTAAAAAATGTTTTTATAATGTAAATATTGTTAAACTATAGGTTATTTGATGAAAATAATGCATTTGATCACATAAATAACTTTAATATGATCTAAGGGAAGCTAAAGTTAGTTGAGGTAACTTCCATAGATGATCATTGTGATTTTCATCTTATTTCATCACATGTAGATAGTTGGGATTCCATGGTGATAGTAGTGATAAACTCTAGTGGAAAGGTATATCTCATATGAGATAACATTCAAAACATGATCATAAATGTTGAGTTGAGGTAGAAGGAAGTTCAAACATTGTCTAAAAGTTATCACAATGCTACCATATGGGGATTCTCACATCATTCGATGGACCTTTAAGAATATAAATCTACAAAATATAAGTATTGTGGAAGATGTTTATACGAATTTAATGTTCCAAGTCATACTTATTGGGTCTATGGAAAAAATTGAAAAATAAAAAAAAACATTATAGTAATTTTCCATAGGCTTTAAATTCTGTATAGAAAAGCATATCAAGTACCTTAGACTGTAACAACCCTCAACCATTCATCCCCGATCCAATGCTAAAAACATAATATATAAATCTATATTTTTGATACCAATAATTGTGACCCAATTATATTCATCTAAAACATACAACATCAAGTGAAAATATTATATCACTTAAATAACCAAGGACATTTTATGTTAATAGTTCTAAAAAATTATTAAAAAATATTACATAATAATACTCATGTATTTTATTGAGCATTTTTCAACTATTCCCCACTTTTCTTATTCAACATTTCTTCATCAATCATAAAATTATTCACAAATGAAAACATTCTATTTATAATTTATCTCACATCAATATTCATATTCTGGGGGAATGGAAAACATAATAATGGTTAGATAAAATGAATAATAAGGATAAATATAATCATTAATAATTGAATATCACATATGAGCATAAGATAATCATAATTTTATGCTAGCATAATCAAAGTACATTAGCATAATATAAGGTAATTCATACCTATAAAAATAAGGATAATAAATAACTATTCATGGAATAATGCTTCAACATAATAAAATAGTCATATAATTTAACAATCATTATCCATTTCAAAGTAATCCTTGAGAAAAATATCCATTAGAACTTGTTGAAATCATTGAAAATTTTTGTAGGTATCTTAGAACATAAATCATTCATAATGGAATCACGAAACTAGAAAATTCTTATATCTATAAGTAATAACGTATAACTGGTAAACTCCATCATCTCTTAGAAGTAACTTACACTTAGTCAACTTTTTCATCTCTTAAGAGAAACTTGACTCTATCATCTCATAGGAGTTGCTTTCATCCTGCTAACTATGTCTCATTACCCAATAAAATAGAGGGATATAATGGACCCACCCTCCACATATTAGGAAAATACCCTTATGAATTCGGTTTTACTCTCAAATATTTTTTCAACAACAATATCCAATTACCGTATCACGAAACAAAACACATTGATGATTTCTCTTCATTAAATATTTCATAGCTTGATTTACCCATGAAAATGGAATGGGTTTCGAAAAAATCTACTTAAAAATCATTATAAACAATTCATTAAAATGAAGTGAATTATCACATCAATTTTTAAGTATATGAATCATTCTATGATTTTTACATAGATAAAAATACATTTAAAAGAACATTTGAAATGTTTCTTGGAAAACGGGGGGAAAATGCCCATTTTTTCAGTACGTTTATAAACAAAAAATTAAAAAATGGAAATAACTTTTTTTATAACCATTGAAACATATAAAGTAATAATAAAATAAATTCATTTTCATTATTGTGGTAAAATTTATTCATGTCATAAATGATAAAATTGAACATTCATTTAAAAAAAATTAAAGAGATTCATTAGTAACCCATGGGGAAAATGGGTAAAATTTATTCTTTTAAAACTTTTAATACAAGGTAAAAGATCATTGAAATTAACTATACGAAATAATTTATCTTTATAAAATAATTTTTTTAATAATATAAATAACATATATAAATCGATTCTCTATAGGATTTTAAAACCTCCAAAACATCCTTTGTAAGGAAAAACCTCTTACATACTTTTAAAACCAAAAACCCTTTGAATGAATGAAAATAAGAAGGAAAATAAAATGCTATATATATAAAAAATTAATGATATTTTACTTTAATATTAATTATATACGGTATATGAATGAATTTAGGTGAATCAATCAAAACACCTCTCAAAGAAGGTGGTTTGAGGCAAGAAACCCATGCAACTTGGGTAACGATTGACTAAAAAATCCATAGAATTAAGGAGAATAACATGTTTATTTAAAACCAATAATTTCCATGAAATAATATTCTAAAACACATTCATGTGAAAGTAAGTACACTACATATAATAATTTATGATGGATAACATGGAATATGTTTCAAAGTATTGAAATCCAGACCATGAAAACCCTTGCAACATTTATAACATTTAAATCAATATCTTATAAAAGACAGAATGTAAAAGGAACATTAAATATAACTATAAAACATTGATTTGTGATATAATATCTAAATAGGTATCATATTGGTCATATAATATGAATTAGGCCCATAATATGAGACATGTCTCAATTAAATAATATAGAAACGAGTAATTCATACAAATATCATTTCCATAGAGTGAGAATTAATCATTGAATTGATTATGTAAAATAATTATAAAACCACAAAAAACAAGTGTAAATAAAAAATAATATAATTATAGGTTATTTTATACATTATCATGGAATAATTTATTCAATTAAGGGGATGTATAAAGCGATAAATGGGAACTGAGTTAAGAGACCCCTTACCTCAATTCCATAATTTATATGTATGTCCTTTAACTAAAGTATAATAAAATTATATTAATTATTTAAATCTTTGATATATATTTATAGGTTTATTAAATTTTGATTAAATTATTTAAATCATTTATTACAATGACATATTTAATCACTTAACTGATGAAGTACACATTGGGTATTTTGAGGAAGTTCGGTTCATAATTTCAAAATGAATTTAGTAGGTTGACCATTGTAAAAGGGGTAACTATATAATCATCCCAATAAAAATAATAATTACTTAATTATTATTTTTATAAATCAAATACAATATTATAATCACCCATGAATTTTTTATGTGAAAAAAATCACATTTCATCATTGAAGTGGTATTCCACACATATGCTCGAGTGACATTATAATTTTCTAATAGGTGTAAAGGTAATAATGTAAGTAGTATATTATATTTTTAGAATACTAATTGTTTCATTAATATCATATATATTTATTAAATCCATTTTAATAACCACCCTTATCTTGTTGGGATGAAAAAAACACATCACTTAATGGAGGTGGTAGTCCACATGTACTCAAAAATGATGATTGTGTTCCCCATAGGATGGAGAAGGTGATAAATAATGTCATTACATTGGAATAATAAAATATCATTATATGGTAGGAAATTATGATATTATATTGGAATTTTTATTACTTAATTGAAGGAGATAATAAAGGAATTAAAATTAATGAGAACGATTAAAATAATTACCTCCTCTTTGAGAGACCTCATTTCGGTTTCTTCTTAAGGACCCATGGGATGGTATTTTAAAGAGACAAAAACAAACTTAAATTGTATAAGGATATTTATAAGACGTTTTAATTTTATTTTTTAAAAATAAATTTCTCAAGGTTTTGTGAATAATAGATGAGAGGTAGTGTCCTTTTATAGTGAATAAAATAACCCACTTAGAATTACTTAAAATATTTAAACCTAATAAATTAATTTTCATGGGAAAATAGAAGAATTTGGATAAATTATAAAATATAAGATAGTTTAGGTTTTAAATATTTTCAACTAATAACTTTTTTATTGTTTTATGTTTCATTTTAAACCTTATCTTTGGGTTTAACCATTTCATTAACCAGTGTTAACCTTAACCGTAGTTACAACGTTTTAAATACTAAAGGGTTTTAATTTACATATAAGGTATAAATTGGTATAAAAATAATAAAAGGATAAAATTTAATAACATATCATATCCCATGTATCCTATTTAAATATTTTATTACTTTTAAATAATTTAATAATCTGTTATTTTACAAAAAAAAAGTACCATTAAAGTCATTTTAAGAGAATTCCATATATATTGACATTAAAGACATGAAGTGGATGGAATTATAATATAAACTCTTTAACCCCAAAATTATAAATTATTAGTAACCATAAAATTCATGTGACACCATATGTAATCCAATATAATTTACTTGTGATATTTCTAAAATCATTTACTTTTATTTTAAGACTAGTTGCACAAGAACTATATTAGCATTTAGTATGAATTTATGTTAATAATACCATCACTAAAAATTTAAAAATTAAATTAATTATGTTAAAAATAAAATATTATAATCCTTCATAACATCTTCTAATTACTATTTGAACACATAAGAGAAATTAAAACCAAGAGATTAACATTTTGGAATTTTCCTTTACTTAAAATAATATAACAGTTTTATCTAAAAAATTGTATCAAGATTACATATTTTAGAATATATAAATGGGTGTTTGAAATAAAATCATCCAAAATAAAAAAATCAACTGTTATATATGTTACTAATTCTCTATTACAGAATTTTTAACCTTAATTACCCAATTTACACATACTTAGGTGACATATATTTACCACTTTTACTATCCATTATGATAAAAAATTAAGTGGAGATATTTACCAAATTTTAACCTTCTGATTCCCAGTATGGAATAAATTTTCAAGATTCACTTTCTAGATGTGGTATAAATCAATTTTAAAACAAATGTGTACAACCTAATAAAAATGATTATTAGAAAATTGTATTTTATGCAAAAAATTACTTATACGAAAATCAATTATAAAAATGATTCATATGTAATTAGTTATATCATTTAAATATAATGGAGAATTATTTTAATTCAATATAAAATCCAAATTATATTACAACTTTTAAATTTATATATTTAATGAAAATAAATGATGGTTTTACAAAAATATTTATTATTCATAATTCACTAAAAAAATCTATTCATAAAAATATCAAAAATTCACCCTCAGATAATATTTTAATGCTAATTTAAAAAAAAACATCCAATTCCTCAAATAAAATTTCTAAATATAGTAGAAATTAAGTATAATTTTCCAGCCCAAAATTTTATAAAAATAATTTTCTAAGAAAACATATTTTTTGAGGAAAAAATTAGTTTATTAAATATTGAGTACTTATTTATTATGAATTAATAAATACATTTTATTTGGGTAAACCATTTATACATATATTTCATAATTTAGTTAGTTTTATTAATATCCATCAATTTAATGGCTAGATTATAATATATCGATGTTCGTTATAAGATCGATGTTGTGTGTCAAGCATGTTATCAAACACTTAAAATTAATTTAAGGATAAATATATTCTAAAATATTAGGGTGTTACATTATACCCCCTTTAAATAAATTTATCCCTCATAATTGCATTCATAACATACTAGAATTAGTGCATTCTGACATTGTAATGAAATCTGATGTAGATTCTATCATGATAACCAACTTCTATGTCACTGCTATGAAACATAGTATTTTCTAATAAGGTATTTCTAAAAACAACTATATATAATTATAAGACTAATGAGTATTAAAAAATACCTTGATATTTGATCAATACATTCCATGTAATAACGTATAGATTTATATTCCTCTTACTCAAGTTGAGTATATCATTTAACATCAAGATTGATGATATTATATAACATATTTAAATGTTTTTTTCCCACTATAATAATAATTTAATCTTTGATTGTGATTTAAGCTATTTTCCATACCTTATTCTCTTATTTAATAATATTATTGATAAACTTGATTTTTTTTCATGAATTATGCACTAAAATTAACATTTAATAGATCATCTAAACCATAAAATAATTAAATTATAATCCTCCTGTCTATATATATTTACCAAAACTGAAATGGTTAGTAAAAGTTATCCAATATAAATAAATTTTCATGAACCAATATCCAAAATAATCATAATAACACTGAAATCTCAAATTAATCATTTTATAAATAATTTACCTTAAAAATCTTCAAAATATTATATACCAAAATTGATACCCAATGATTAGAATGATTTTATCACATATTGTATTATAATAAACCTAGAAAATATCTTCAAATAATATTAATCACTCAAAATTTGATATTCCAAAAATGTATATACCATTATAATATACTCCCAAAATATTATAATCTTTTTAATAAATATCATGGATCACCAAAAAGCCACAATTAAATCATATATGCCTCCAAAAAATAATTATAAACAAACTTTCGAATATATTCTATGAATCCATAAAAAAGTAATAAAATTAAAAACAAATCAATTTTTTATCAAATAACTAATCAATTTCAAGGTCATGAATACTATCCAATTTTATTTATCAATATCAATAATCTCTTTATCCCAATAAAATATTATTATCTCAATATCTTGCACATATTAAGGGTTATTTATCCCTTGGTCATGTGTCTTCAAAAAATATCCCCTTATCACTAAATAAATTTTCTAGTTTATCAGTACCATTCAATAAATTCTTGAAAATACTCAAGGAAAAAATATAGTTGAATAATCATAAGATGTTTCATGATTATTATAAAAAATTTATCATTGATAAAACACTTCTGAAACATAATTATCAAATCCCAGTACATAAACATTATAATTATTCCACTTTAACAATTTTCATGAATAGGAACATCCTTAGTCTTGGATTGAGAACTATTATTAGGGTATTGACTTAGATAGTTCCCAAATTCCCCACAAATAATACATTGAACTACAAATGATACGTAAGGATGAACTTTATTACCCTCCATCTAACTCTTCATTTTTAAATGATAATTATAGGAACTAAATGCTTCTCTTCCACACCCAAGAGATCTTTTCATTACATCAAGACATTTCTATGAGTTCTTCATTCTAAAATCCATACATGTTGGAAGATTAATCTTCATTCCCCTTTAGACTTCATGAAACTCCATATTTCACTTATTTGGATTACTTAAAATCTCCCATATTATAAAGACCCTAACATAGTAGCACATAGCTGAAGGTTACAATATTAAATTGGCACCAGATACAAGGAATTACATCTTGAATTACCATATAGTTTAGTAGTCTAGTTAAACTTGATACATTCTTGAAATTTATATTAAATTTTAAAACTTGAAATACATAAAAGTTTTTTCTTTTAGAATGACATTATTCCTCATTGTGTATCCCTGCATATCAGTTACAAAACACTTCATGTTATCCTAGGGAAAATAAAACATTAGAGAGGGGTGTGATTATATGCTCAGTAAGGGTAAGATTATATTATAATATATCATGAATAAATAATATAATCAATATGTAAAGACAAATAACTGAATCAGATGTAATTTAATCAATAAACTAATTATAATATTTAAAAAATAAATGTTGATTAAATAAATATATATAAATAAATATATAATATTTAAACATATCCAAGGATATTATAACTAATCAACTAATCACAAGGACATCAATAAATGACTAGATAAATAGGGAATGAATAATTATGGAAATACGAAACATACTATCAAGACCATTCACAAGACAGTTTAAATCTCTCGGGTGAAAGTCATATAATTGGGATAATTGATTTGTCTCATGAGATTTTTTGATTCATCAAGGGGCTATATATAATTAATCCCCGCCCATCACTTACTAAGTCCAATTAATTCTTCATATTAAAGGGGTTAAACATAATTGACATAAACCTTTATATTTAAAACCCAACATATGAAATGTTAATACTTACCCCAATTAAATAAGCATGATCATAATCCATATAGAAATATACGGTGAATGGTAATAAAATTGTACATCTTTAGTCAAAATGAAGCTAAACCATCAAAAGAAACAATAAGATGATATCAATACAAAATATCCTTATTAAACCATAATTAAAACAAATATTTTATGATTTCAGTTAATTAAAATACAAAAAAATGTCATTAAAAACACTCTTGATGAAAATATCCTTTACACTTTGAAAATAAAATTTTTAAACAAAAAATTCACAAAACATATTGAAAATAATTTTCATGAAAAATAAAATTTTAAAACATATTAAATAGTAATTGAAACATTTACTGGTAATGATAGGGGAAGATAATTTCCATGTCGTACACATTGAAACAAATATACCTTTCATATTTTTGGTAAAATCCAAATGGGACTTGATTTGAAAATTACATTAAGATTCATTTTAAAAAATTAAAAATTAAATATATGTAATAATTTATCTAATAAATTATTTGGTAATGTTTAATAACATTTTAAATAAAATAGAAAATATTTATTTTGATGAAAAACGATTTTCGATCGAAGAGAGAAATAAATACGAATTTATTAAAAACATTTACTCAATATTTTTAAGTAACAAAGAGTGGGAAAATAGTACTGTTACAGGAAAATTTTCATTAATAACTATATCATAATAAAATATATTGAGTTTAAGATACAACTATAAAATAATTTCTCCCAAGGGAGACTTAAACGAAAACAATCCCGAATAATGATTATATTATTAAAATAACCCCTTACCACTTTTGTAAATTTTGAATCATAATCCCCAAGAAATAAATAACTTCAAATTAAAATTTAAATAACCTGAATAAAAATTTATTAATGATATAAAATATCATAAGGTTCATTATATACACCACAAAAATGAATAAGTGGTGAATATGGCATATGTATCACGGAAGTAAAAGTGAGATGAGAAACACTTACCTCATGTTTGACTTCCTTCATATGTGTCTGAAACTATTGTATAATAAATATAGGATTATAATACATCAAATAAAGAAAAATAATCCTATATTTCATACCATATAATATTTAATTATAGTATTTTATCACAATTTAGTAACATTTCTTCGTTAAAATCACTATTTTGGGTGATAATATCTTCGTTTTCATTTATGTTTTAGTTCTGTAATTTGGGTCCATTTAATTAGATAATGGTTGAAAAATATTAAGAATTTTATATATTATATAAATATAATTTATATTCATTATATATTAATTTATAGTAATATATTAATGTTATATATAGAAATTGTATTACACTATTCATGGAGACGGTAAGTTGTTTGTACGTATGAAAGTTGATTCCGTTTTTCTAGGCAGATGAAAAAATGAACATAAATATTAATTCAAATTTCAAGAATCATTTTTATTTTATATATATAATTTATATTATTCAAATTCATCCTTATTTCCATCCATGTACAAATTTAATGAAGAACATTTCACATCGCTATAGGGAGGTGGCAATCCCAACGTGCGCATGAGAGACATTATTATTTTCTAATAGATTTAAAGGTAATAATTTAGATGATATATAATAATTTATGAAGTATTTTTAATTAATAAATATTAAATATATTCATTAATAGTAACCTTACTATCTTTTATGTAAATCATAAGCAAAAAATGAATCACATCACTTCGTGAGTGGTAGTTCGTTGTACAGACAAGTGACGTTATCGTATCCCCTACAGAATGGAAAGTAATAAGCTATATGTGATATACTAATTAAAAAATTATAAAAATTACATAAATATCATATAAATAAGTTAAATACACCATTATATCAACACTTTAAAGGTGGTTGTAGAAATCTAATTATATCTATTCAAGAGGCGATAGTCTGCCACACACACAATCAACTGTTTTACTTCCCATTTGATGGAAGTGGAGATGCATCTAGGTTATGAAATTAATTTAATAAAATATAATTATATATGGGATATTTTTATACTATATTATCATATTTTAAGAATATTATAAGGAGTTGTTAGAATAAATAATAAAAAATCATACATTTAATAATTTTACCTCCTCTTCAGAGAGACTCTTTATCTTTATACCTAAAGCCTTACTAGAAGGAATCATAGTAGAAAAATGGCCTCTAGGATTTTTAGAGGGACATAAGAACGATATTTTGGTAGTTATTAGATGACCCAAAGGGTTTTTTAAGTGTGAATATGGGAGGAGACAAGGTGGCCAATTATATGTGTGGGAGAGGACACACATGGAATTTTTGAAAAGATAAAGTGATACCCACATTTTTCTTAAGAAAAAACCATCCAAAACGGTTCATTATCAAAACACAGATATTATAGGGTCTAAATATGTTCATAAAATTAGTTTTGGACAAATTTCATGTCTTCTTTATCCCTTATATTCATAGTTTAACCCACCACCCCCTCATAAACACATTTTTACCTTTACTATTATAATTAATTTTTATTATTTTCAGTCTTCAACGTGGTAAAAAATTAAGATGAACTTATTAAATAATATATATTTTTATGATTCTAAAAATGGAATCAATTTTTACAAATTAAATTCCTATAATTGGAATAATTCAATTAGAAATTAAACCATAGACACGATGAAAGAGTGGTTTTCCCAAGAGAAAATTCCCATAACTATATAATTTTTAATATAAAAGATCAATATAAAATTGGTTCCCAAGAAATAAATTGGATTAATAGATATATAATTAAACTAATATTACTTTTAAAACCATATTAAAATAATATTTATCTTGTAATTTATTATAATGAAATTTATTTTTTAAAATATAAACCATAATTTTTCCCTATTCACTAAAGTATTTTTATTTTTAGAAAATTCTCCAAAATTTACCAAAAGATAATTTTGACATATATATTTCAAAACATAAGATTATTTTATTAAATAAATTTTTTAAAAATTTTAAATGTTAAATTTTAAATTATATGCACAAAGTATGATTGGACCCCTTTTAGAAAAATACAAATTTTCATAAAATATTTCTTTTTATTTCAAATGGTTCTTACTTTAATTTTAACTAATATATAACCATTGAATTTAATTTATATATTTGTAAAAAATATTATTTTTAAAAATTTAGTTCATACTATTCATACCTTCCAACATAAGGACAATGTTACAATGGTCATGTTTAAATAATAATATTTTGATAGAGTATCATGTTTCATTCAAATCCAATTTTGTGTGCATTGAAAGCTATCAATGATTATGAATTTAATTAAAAATAAATATATCATAAATTATCATAGTGTTACATTATTTTTTAAGATTTATTTTTTGTGTCATATATGATTTATAAAATTTTGTATCTTTTTAAAAATATTAGGACATTGCATTATACCCCCCTAATTAAATTACATCCTCTGAATTTAATCTTCATATTCATAATGTAGGATTTTAAATTTGAAATTACATTTCTTGAAATACCAAATTTTTAGAATGGTTAATAATAAATTCACCTTGAAAGAGATAAAGAGGAGTATAAAGTTCATCTAGAATAACACATTCTAGGATTCTAATTAGGAAAACATTTGTGTGAAATGAAAATATAGACCTATAAAAAAGTGTAAATAATTATATAGAGTGATGCAGATCATTGATCATAATAAATTTGGTGACCCAAAAAAGGTTATTGAGCAAAAAACCATAAATTTATAAAGAGTGAAAAGACTGTCGGTTCATTAGAAATGATGGTGTTAGGATAACATTTTTGTTTCCAGATCATCTTCCTAGAGTTGAGGAATTATTTTACTATCTAAAAATATAAGGAAATATAATTAATTAATATCTTTAAATTTAAAAATCATAGTTTTATCCTTTGGTTTTTCTTTTATTAGTTTCCACTTCATCTCTTACTCCAATAAATGAATGTCCAAAAATGAAATTTTTATTCTTGAATCACTAAAATTAAATTTTAATAGATCATAATATCTATAGAAGAGTGACAATGTATTCCTACTGTCTTTACTAAAACTAAAATGTTTATAAATATTTATCTAATAACACTCAAAGTTCTACTTAATCCATTATATATATAGTTAATATTAAGGATCATCTTAAATATATCTGATCAAATTTAATTGGAATGTATCAAAATTATTATTATATTCCCTAGAAAATATAGAGTGTCTATTAATGTAACATTAAAAATATGTTAAGGATCATCCTCCTCCAGACCGGCTCCATTCGGCCACCCTGGCCTCGTGCCTCCCTCCTCCAGACCGGCTCCTTCCGGCCGCACCAACACCCGCACTGGCCTCCCCTCTGCCGGATAGCCTCCAACCGGCCGCCCTAAGCTCACCGGACGGCCCGCTCTGCGCTGTCTGGGGCCGTTCCGGACCAGACAGCCGCCTCGCCGGAGCAGCTGGTTGTCGGCCATGTGGCTGGTCGGCCTATTTCCCAGCCTCCTCCCACTCCCCTCGGACTATTCTGGAAGTTTCATCCGCCTTAGGAGTAGTTTGATGCCCCGGTCATGCCGCGGTCACGCCGTGGTTCCAGGACGACATCTCGCGGCGGTACGTAGTATTGCCGGACTCCGCTCCGGCTATATGTAACCCGGCATTAAATTAATTTTAATTAATTTATTTTTTTTTAAATTAATTTAATTTGAATTAATTTATGGGTTTAAATTATTTTAATCTGAAAATATTAATTTAATTTATGTTTAGAATTAAATTAATGGTTTAATTTAATTTAATTTTTCGAATTAAAATTAAATTAAAAAAATGGAAATGATAAAATTTAATTACTTGAATTTAATAAAATTTCATTTAATTTGTTAGAACACCCTCGCATAATTTAAATTTATTGCAATTTAATTTTATTGCGCTTTTACCCCGAGTGGTCTTGAGCTATTGATCGGCCTGTGTATGTCTGGCATCTATTTATTTATTTAATTATTTATTCAATTCATGTGATGATTATAATATTTAATTACATAAGTGAAGGTCTTTGAATCATATTTTAATTCAAATATGTATAAGGGTATGTTCATCCATTGCACTATTTGTATTTTGTACCCCAGACCCCCTCGCCTGCATGCGAGTATATTTGTATTTATACGGTGACGATCCGAGAGGCAGACCCTGCCATGTTGAAGCGGTAGTCCAAACAGGAGTTGGGCGCTTTGAACTGGGGGAAGCAGCAACACAAGTCATGTATCGACTCAGGTATGGATTCCCCTAGGTGATGATTGATCAGTTATCGATTTATCATTATAGACTGCTCAAGACTAGTCAGAATGCATGATTTACTTTATGCACAGTTTATTATTTTATGCGTCTGAATGATTATTACATGATCACATAGGATAGTAAACAATATAAAATGCATAAAGTTGTGATGAATAATATTCTATTGCATGTTCAGTTGTGAGCACGACAACACAGTTTGAACATAATAAATAGAAAAGGACTATATTCGTCAATCAATATTAAAAAATTCACTCAAAGATATATTAAGTCCAAAATGCCTTCCATTTCTCACATCTAAACAAAACTGGCTGTTTGGGTTCTCATCATCCTCAGTTGAGAGTGCCTCTTACTACCGGGGCCTTTCCATGTGAGAAATGGGTCAACTTAACTAAAGTGAGTAGTCAAGGATTAGCCTTAGCTAACTTTCTATCACTTTAGAGGCAAGAGGTTGAGGGAATCAAGATCAGATTCCAAAAGCTGGGATATTACTCAACAACACAAGGAACCACAAGAACAAGTGGTTGGACAGCATAGTGCCTACCTTGAAACCCTCTAAGTAGTGTCATAGCCCTAGCTTGTAGACTACGAGGGAGGTTTCGAGGATCCTTTCCACTAGAATGCTCAAGTGATAGAGTATTCAGAATAAAATATTGGGGGCTATTAAGGTTTGTTAAAATAGTGGGAGACATTAAATGATATAATAATAATAAAATGTCAAAAGGTAATCAAGACAAAGTATTAACTGCTAAATGTTTATCTGATGTAGATTAAAAATGGAAATCACCAACACCACAAGTACATTATCACTAGGATCGATCTTGGATAAAGAAAATATCATGACCGGCAATAACTTCCAGGAGTGGTACAAGCGCTTGTGCATAGTACTGTGCCAAGAAAGAAAGTTATATGTGCTAGAATCCCCAATTCCTTCTGAGCCTCCTCAGGGAGTAATCAAGATGGAAAAAGATAAATGGAGAAAGCATGTAGACGATGCGCTTGATGTACAATGCATCATATTGTCATCCATGTCCAGCCAATTGCAAAAAATGCATGAGGAAGAGGACGCCTACAAGATGCTTTCACATCTCCAAGAACTGTATGAGGAGAGGGCTCGGAAAGAAAGGTATGAGATCTCAAGTGCGCTTTATAAGTGCTGGATAGCAGAAGGGCACCAATATAGTCCTCACGTACTCAAGATGATTGGGTATATTGAGAGGCTTGAAGCCATTGGGTTCAAACTGAACCAAGAACTAGTAGTGGATCTCATTCTTGCCTCTTTACCGTCAAGCTTCTCGACTTTCATTTTCAATTATAATATGAATGATATGACAAAGTCGCTCTTGGATCTTTTGGATTTAGTTCACCAAGATGATAAGGACATGAAAAACACTAATTCATCTATCCTTATGGTGAAAAAGAAAAACAAGGGAAAGGCAAAGGGTCTAAGGCCAATTCAAGGCCAAAGACACTAATGCATCATCCTACCAAGAAGCCAAAGATTCAAAGGCAAAGTAATGATTAGGAAGCTGTCTGCTTTGGATGTGGAAAGAAAGGCCACTGGAATAAGAATTGCAGAGGTGGAAAGAAGAAGCAATCTTATGCTTCTGCTTCAGGTATTTTTTCCATTGGATGCAATCTTCTTTATCTACATGTTGGTTATTGGATACGGCATGTGGTTCACACATTTGTATTCATATACAAGAACCATGTAGGTTCAAGAAGATTGGAAAAGGTCAAGTGGATATCTGATATGCAAATGGTGCAAGTCTGGTGGCCTTGGCAGTGGGAGACTATCACTTGACTTTACCAACTGGTTTGGTTCTTGGTTTAAACAATTTATATTATGTACCATCTGTTTCCAGAAACATTATCTTTGTGTCATGTTTAGACACTATGGATTTCTATTTCAAGTTTGGAAATAAAAGTTGTCTCTTTTATAGGGATAACATATGTTATGGTATGGCACATCTTAATAATGGTTTATATATACTAGAACTCGAAAATTTAGTAATGGCAATCAATGAAAAAAAACATCCAACATGACTCAAATAACACCCGCCTATGGAACTTCAGGCTTGGTCATGTAAACGAGAAGTGATTATGAAGATTACATCAAGAAGGGTATATAGACTCGGTACAGTTAGAACCCTTAGATGTATGTCAAGCTTGTTTAGAAGGAAATATGACCAAGCACCTTTCTCAGGAAATGGAGAAAGAGCAAATGCAGTGTTGGAATTAATACATACTGATGTATGTGGTCCATTTCCAGTAGAGGAAAGGGGTGGTTTTCTATACTTCATTACTTTTACTGATGATTATAGTAGGTATGGATATATCTACTTAATGCGGTATAATTCATATTCCTTTCGTTTCTTTAAGGAATACCAAAATGAAGTAGAAAACCAACATGGTAAGAAGATAAAAGTACTTCGCTCAGACCAAGGCGAAGAATATCTTAACCAAGATTTCATTGATCACTTGAAGGAGTGTGGGATAGTATCCCAACTCACTCCTCCCTATACACCACAATGGAATTGTGTCAGTGAAAGGAGGAATATGACATTTCTTGACATGGTCAGATTAATGATGAGTCATACAACTCTACCATTATCCTTTTGGGGATACACCTTGCAGATAGCAGCATATACCCTTAACCGAGTACCAACTAAAGTTGTAGATGGGATTCCATATCAGTTATGGTATAAAAAGAAACCCAATCTAACACACATGCGTGTGTGGGGATGCGAGACATTTTTCAAGACTTTACCAAGTGAAAAATTAGCATCCAGAAGCACTAAGTGCATCTTTAAAGGTTATCCCAAGGAAACTAGAGGATACTACCTATATAACCCTTTATATAGAAAAGTCATTGTGGAATGATACGCCACATTTCTAAAAATGGATCACATTTATACTATAAATAGTGGTAGCAAGATTTACTTCGATGAAGTTAATGCTCTAGATACACAAGAGTAGGTAGAGGAATAATCTCCACAAGAGTAAGTCGAAGAAGAAATTGTTCCTGAGACACATATACTGCGTAGGTCTACGTGAGAGGATAGAGAACTAGAGTGTTATGGTTTTCTTGTCATCGAGTCAGGTGACACAATAATATTTGAGGATGATGAACCTCTAACCTACAAGGAATCAGTAGAAGGCAAAGAAGCTGCTACATGGAAATAATCCATGAATTATAATATGGAGTCCATGTACCAAAATCAAGTTTGGATTTTGGTAGACCCTCCAGCTGATGTAAAGCCCATTGGATGTAAATGAGTATTCAAGAAGAAGATAGACATGGATGGTAAGGTTAATACCTTTAAAACAAGACTGGTTGAAAAGGTTTTCAGACAACGTCAAGGCATTGACTATGATGAAACCTTCTCACCAGTGGCAATGCTTAAATCCATCTGAATATTTCTTACAATAGCAGCCTTTCATGATTATGAAATTTGGAAAATGGATGTCAAAACTGGTTTTCTAAATGGGTAGTTGGATGAAGACATCTATATGACTCAACCCGAAGGGTTTGTTAATTCAAAGAATTCCAATAAAGTATGAAATTTGCAAAGATCCATTTATGGATTAAAGCATGCATCAAGATCATGGAATGTACACTTTTATGAGGCCATAAGAGATTTTGGTTTTGTCAATAATGAAAGTGAGCCTTGTGTTTATAAAAAGGTTGAAGGGAATGCTATTGTTTTTCTAGTTTTGTATGTTGACGACATATTAATCATGGGAAGCAAGGTGCAAGTCTTATGATCAGTTTAGACTTGGTTAAATGAATGCTTCTCCATGAAAGACTTAGGTGAATCAGCCTACATTCTTAGGATCAAGATCTATCTAGATAGATATCAAAGACTGGTTGGCCTAAGTCAAAGTACATATATTGACAAGGTACTCAAAAGGTACAATATGGAACAATCCAAGAGAGGATTGTTACCTATGTCACATGGTGTAAAACTCTCCAAGAAAATGTGTCCACAAACACATGAGGAGATTGAAAGAATGAGTAGAGTCCTTTATTCTTCAGCATTGGGTTCTATCATGTATGTCATGTTATGTACTAGGTTTGATGTTGCCTTTTCATTAAGCATGGAGGGTAGATATCAAGCCAATCCAGGATATCTACACTGGAAAGCTGTTAAAACTATCCTAAAGTACTTAAGGAATACTAAGGATATGTTCCTGGTGTGTGGAGGAGATGATGAACTAGATGTGAGGGTATACACTAATGCTAGTTTCCAGACAGATCATGATTATATGAAATCACAGTCAAGATACATATTTTTTTTGAATGGCGGTGCAGTGAGCTGGAGAAGCTCAAAGAAAGTTGTGGTTGCTGATTTTGCAGCAGAGTCCGAATATATTACATCTTCTAATGTAGAAAAGGAATCAGTATGGATATGTATCTTTATCTCAGACATTGGAGTTCTACCTATCCGTACAGACCATGTTCCAGTATATTGTGATAATACTGCTATAGTGGTGCTTTCCAAGGAGACCAGGTCTCACCAGAGGACAAAGCATATTATTCAGAAGTTTTATCTATTGAGGGATTTTACTCAAAGAGGTGAAGTGACAGTTAGCAGAGTATCCACAGAGGACAACGTGGTAGACCCCCTGACTAAATCCATTTCTCTGAAGAAGCATGATTCACATGTGAGAGCTGGTGGATGGAAACCTGTTAGAAGTTGGCTCTAGTGCAAGTGGGAGTGTTGAAAGTGGGTTCCCTAGACCCAAATTGTATTGTACTTTGATTACTGTTACATGTATTCAGTTTGTTTTTATACATGTGTTTCTCTTTCCATGATAGTGTAGATACTTCTACATCCTATTCGTTAATGGAAATGTCCTTATATTACCTATCACATCAAATGGTTATAACAAGTCCTAGGCTATAATGAGAACCCTGAGATGCCATGATAGTAATCTTAAAGTAACCTCCTATGGTCCAGTTACATCATTCTTAAAGGACACAGATGATCTGTGACCATCAGGTGATGGGGGCTCATAATCATTGAGACTTTTTCTCAAGAAGTTCGCACTTGATGATCTCTAGCTATTGAGATCATGAGGACAATCCCGCTTAATAGGAACACCACATGTTTTTGGTGTCATTGGTTATTCCTATCTACGGACATGTGTAATGGTCTCCTGACTTGTGATCATTATCAATGAATGTCATTTAATTAGGTAAATTTTATATAAGGCGAAAACCATGGTGACAAAGTCATGGTGTGGTAGTTTGTATCAGGTACATCGTTAATGGCATGTCATTGATTGAATGATCGAGAAAGGATTTGTCTCTTCCGAGTTCAAGAAGAGATATCTCAGACCTGTTTGATTGGGATAGTTGCACCTTCAATAAATCCATGGCCATGGTAGTCGAAAGTAAGACCGTCCGGACAAATCAACAAACAAAAATAAAGAAAATAAATAATGATGACACTAGTAAGAATTCTACTTTATTGAGATATCGATGATGAAGAGATTAGATTACACAGATCATGTTCATAGGAAGGCAGTCGTTGCTTTGACTTTGACTTATCTCTATAGGGGCCTCGATGGGTTTCTAGACCTCGCTCTAGGTTGGTGGTATTATTCACTACTATAGAGATAAGGGCTTAGAAGGTCACACACTATAGCGCCTTGAGAATCTTCCCTATTCTGGGAATAAAAATTTAGAACTTGGCGGGCCCCAACAAAGGGTCCAAGCACTTTCCAAGTTCTATGGATCACCAAAGAATAAATAAATTCATTAATTATTCGAGTTTAGAATAATTCGTTGAATTTATTTATAACATGTATTTACAAGTTATATAGTAAATACAAGTATTATTATTATTCGAATGGATTTCAATATCCTAGGTTCGTTTAATATTAGCAGGAGTAATGAGTTTAGTTAAAGACTCAAATTTATCATGTAATATATTTATATATTACAGGTAAGTGATAAATTGTAAATATTTTTTATGGCATAATTTTATTTGTCATAAATAATTATTTATATCACTTATATAGCAGGCGTCTATTACACGGGGGCCAGGAACCTACACTGCATGTTATTAAACACTCCCTATATAAGTGAGAGAGAGGCTCTCCCATGATGACTATTCATGTGTCAAGATTAAGATCATCTCTCTCCTCCTGGAATTTGGAATGAGATAATCTCAATCAAAGAAGGATTTTCAAGATCATCCATCCCGGATCGAAGCTTCCTCCTTTGCGGTGATCATCGCTATGCTGAAGTGAGCGTCGAAGATCCACGCTAGCACCTGGATCATGATGAACGGCGCACGAGCAGATTCGCGAGGCGTGTGTGGATGATCTAGAGGGCTTAGATGTTAGAGCCTTCGAGCAACGATCACTGGCGTCCTTCACGTCAATTCTGAACAAGGTAAATGTTTAGTTTAATTTTTGTGCTCTTTATAAACCTCGCAAGATCCTTGGACCAAGCCAGGACAAGATCACCGGAGTTGACAGGGACATGTCACTCTGGTGAAGCAAAATATTTTAAATTCCCAGCCCACCGGCTTCCGCTGCGCAGTCCTGGTACCCAACATATTCACCATGAACCATGGTACCTTCAATATTTATCAAACCAAGACAAAAATACATGGGGTTATTCAAACTCCCCTTTATATTTTTTTTACAATTATTTGATATCCTTCTAAATTGTTGTACCTCAAACAAACACTTTATTTTTGAAGAAACACAATTATTTCATCATTGCGAAGGAGTGAGAATTATTTAGTACTACTACTACAACTTCTATGGGTTACTACCTTCACCTCCACTGAGGATAATTATTTAATGACCACTTTTTCATCTCTAGTGGGTTACTACATTCACCGTCCCTAAGGAAAATTATTTAAAGACCACAAAATTAACATTGATGGGTAACTACATTCACCATGACCAAGGATAATTATTTTAAGACAATTGTAACAACCCAACTGAGTAACGTCATTCCTCATTATGTTTATCTTCCTTGTAGTCTTAATAATGAGTTCATTATATGATTTATCAACATTGATGAAAACATCATTAGAATCAACACACTAATATTAAAACTCTCCCACCAACTTACACTCCCCCCTTCACTATGGACTTGTCTCCCTCATTGGAAATATAATCCAAATGACCATAGGGGTCTGAATGAAATAAAAATTCAACTAAAGGGAAGTCTAAACATGAAATTTTATCCTCAATTTTCAAGACCACTCATGTTTCCTAGCTTTCATAAATATGTTTATAAGCTAATCATTTTTGAAAATATATAAATATATGATTTCAAATGAAACTCCCTTCTCTTTGATGAAATGATAGCACATGTCGATATGTTTAGACCAATAGTATTGAACCATATTTTTTAAATTTAAATAACACTTTGATTATCAAAAAAGTATTCAACAATAACTGAAAATCAACCCATAAATAACATGTTGCACCTGTATCCAAAAATATTATGTAAGTGAATGTATATCAACCATATGTTATGATTCATCTAAACTTGGGGTCACTGAACTCTATTTTTTACTACACCATAGAACCCAACCATCTCCAATGAAGAACACTTAACCTGATGTGAATCAATGATCTATATAGTCCCCTACCCAATCTATAGTAGTGTAAATAATAATATCAATATTCACACTTTATTTATAGAGTAGACAAGAATTTATTGTGCCTCATACGTACCTCAGAATTATTCTTACTAAAAGCATGTGTAACTCATTTGGTTCAATTTGATACATTACACTCAAATTCATTATATAATAAATATTTGGTATGAATGTTTTGAGATAAAAAATACTTTCAATTATAATACTAAATTTATTCTAATCAACCTTACTATTATATTCATCTTTGATTAAACTTTTTCCAACTGATTTATATTTAGAAACCAAATTAGTATATTTTATTCCAAAACTTTATCAAAGTTTATTTATCATACTTATATTGTAAAATAAATACATACTTAGAATTATACACAATTTTTAATCCCATAAAGTAGTTTAGTTGTCCAATTAAGGACATATGAAACTTATTATAAATTTTTTAATGAAACATGATCATAAAAAACTATTATTAATGGAAAGATGTTATTTCATAAACATAAACAATCACTATAATTGTTTCTGAGGAATCTTCTCCATGTATATGTTTCTATCAACAGTCCCCTTGAAATCCCCCATTCTTCTTAAATAGTCAACAAGGTTATAACAAAAAGTACTTGGAGCCTATTTCAATCCATATATAGATTTATTCAATATATAGAGCATTATTCCACAATTTTGAATAATTAAAACTTCTTGTTGTTCAATTAAAACATCTTTTTCAAGGTCACCAATCAGAAACATAGTTTTTTCATCCATTTGATAAACTATGTAATGCATATGATCTTCCAAATCTATGAAAAATATTATAGTCACTAGTTTAAAAATTAGTGCAAAAGCCTCATAAAATTCAATGCCCTCCATTTTATAATAAGTATTGAAAAAAATCTAGCCCTTTTCCATGAGACTTCACCTTTATCATTCATTTTTCTCCTGGAAACCTATTTTGTATCAATCTCATTTTTAGTTTTTGGTCTTGGAATAAGTTCCCATGTATAGTTTTTCTCAACATGATTGGGTTTTTAATTAATATAATCCACCCATTAATCATGTTAAATAGAATCATCTACCATTATTGGATCAGATTGTGATACAAGAGTTATTTGGTTCCAAAATATTTGTCTCTTTATGGGATGAAATAGATGACTTTTATTCCCAATGATATTATCATTCTCAATATGTTACTTCAACTTATTAAATTGATTTATATCAACACCAACACCTTTTTCGTCAGCACTAGAACATTATAAATTACCATTAACTATTTCAGGTCTTATTTCAGAAGCATTTTGAACTATTTATTTAAAATCTAGTCATTTTTTATACAAGAATCTCAAAATATACTTGAATTTTATGACTTGTTTTGCCATGATTTTGTTTAATATTCACATATGAACACTCAAAAATCATCGAATCTATTGTTCCAGCATCTATTTCTATTTCCATTAGAAAAATATCCCATACAGACTTCATTATCATCATTTTCATCAAATTTTTCTAGTTTACTTACTTTGATTTTAATATAATAAGGACTTCCAAATACCTTTAAATATTTCACTGTAGGATTTATCTAATACAAAATATCATTAGCTGTATCATATGTATCAGGTATAAAAATTCGTATATTTTGAATATTCACTATTTTAAACACTATTTCTCTCTAGAAATATTTTGAAATATCATTCTTAACCATCATTGTTTTTCCCATTTCCATAATGCTTATATTATTCCTCTCTACAATCTAATTTTATTTTAGTATATAATGAGTGATATAATAATGTATGATTATATTTTTATAAGGTAAATTTCAAATGCATAACATGTGTATTCTTTACCAATATTAGATCTTAGTTTTATGATACACATACCATGATATTTTTTAACCTATATTCTATACATTTTTAAAGTTTTGTTTGTCTCAGAAATGTGCCTGATAAAAATAAAATTATTAAATTAATTTAAATCATCAATGAAAGTAATGAAATAAAAATCACCTTATGTATAATTCTATATCTTGGGCCCAAAAATATCTATGTAGAAAAACTAAAATGGTCTTATGGTATTAATATCATCCTTCTTGTAAATATTCTGAGATATTTTCCCTTCTGACATGTTATATAGATTTTATCTTGATATCTCTTAAAATTAAGTAAATCTTTTACCACATCATGTTTCAAAATATTTCTTCTATTTCTTTTCTAAATATTACTGAGTATTTTATACCATAAAAAGTTCTCATCTTTCATGATTGGGTTAAATGTATTAGATTGATCACCAATAAAGAATAAATTACCATTTTTTCTACTACCTTGAGAGATATATCTTCCCTAAATTGTGATTTTAATGATGCAATTATTTATATTTAATGTTCCTTCTTTCCCATTATCACAAATTTTCTGGACACATAACAAGTTTTGTTCTATCACTTGAACATAAATGCCTTTGATTATCCAGGAAGAGTCATTACCAAATTTTATTTCACCTCCTTCTTGTTTCTCAATGTTCTTCAAAATTTTAACATCACCCGTCAAGTGGGTGGAACACCCACTATCAAGTATCTTTTCATATGTCTTCTTACTTTCTTTGACATAATCGTATTCCAAGCATGGATTTTTCTAACTATGTACATGAACTAATTTCCCTTTATCATTAAAAGGAAACTGATTGGGTAATAATTTCTTGAATTTCTCCACTCTATGTCCATTTTTATCACATCATTCATAAATTTATTCAATATAAGAAAACATGATTTTTGTTCTAATCTCATTACTAGTTTCCTTAACATCATATACTTTTTAGAATATTCTTTATTCTGATTAGAACTTCAGCCCTAGTTTCTTTCCTACTCCCTAATAAACAAGTGTTATACCAACATGTATATGAAATATTTAAGAGCATTCCACATCACTATAAATAACCCTATAAACATAATTTTCTTTAAAATATTAAGTTGCATATAAAACATCAGCCTATAATTCAACATTTGGTGAACTGTTTAAGTATGATTTTCAATCTAATTAGGAAAATATGTTTAATTTTCTCTTCTTTTTTCATCAGATAATTTTTTCATGAAAATTAACTCCATTTTTATTGATCCATACTTGACCATAATTGCGATTAAAACCTAAATTTTTAGTATTAATTGTTTTAGAAATATATTTCTTAGATGAGGGTTTTATTAGAATTTTTTCAACATCTTTAGAGGATTTTACCTTGACTTTAATAAATATTTTGAAGTATTTTTTTTATATTTGATAGATATTTTTAATCATCAAGAAAAAAAACCATCATTATAAATTTTTTATCCTTGAAAGAGAGTTTTTCTTTGAATTCTTTCATCATATTATCTCATTATTCATATTCAGATATGATATTTTTATTTTCTTTTTCATGAATTTCCCCCTTCTTAATTACTCAATTTCTTCTTCCAATAATTTCATGTTTTTAATTACCAACATCTTCTTCACTTTATTTAGAATTTTTTTTAATAAATACATGCCTCATGTTCATCATTGAGGATGTATTCATAATCTATTGGTCTTGAATAATCTTCATCACAACTGGATAAACCCACAATATTCTAATCATGGTCTATAAAATTTATAGATTTTTGTGTCTATTTATGAGAATCAATACATGGGATAAGTTAATCTTACTTTTATTTACTCATATGATTTATTCTTTTAGTTATTTTAAATCTCTTATTTATTACACCAAGATTTTAAGCTTCTCCATAATTTCATATCAACTTATTTCCTTAAAATGATATAATATTTTCAAAAGAATTATCTAATCATTCCTTCTTTTATAAATTAATTTCATAGTTTCCAGGTCCAATTAATTTATAAAATCTACCAAATAATGTACCTTTTTCAAATTTTTCCCTTATATATTATTTTTAAAATTAATTCATGAACTCTTTGATATTTTTCCTCACTCTTAAAATCAATTATGTTCACAACTTCTTCATCATTACAAATTTTCATATTTCCTATGGGTTAAAAATCCATATCTTCTATCACTTTTATCTTAGAAATATTCAAAATTCTTATGAAATGAGAATATTATGTAGCTCATCAAAGGAGAGATCATATATATCTTTAAGTGATGAAATTTTGGGATCAAATATTTCAGGAAAATTTCTCATTAATTTCTTTATAATTGTTGAATCGTCAATTTTCTCACCAGTGAAATGAATATTTCTCACAATTTTATTTACATGAGTAAATCAGTCATCAACACATTCATATTTTATCATATTAATATCTTTGAATTTTATTCCCTGGGTCTATAACATTACCTCTTTGAATATCACATTCCCTTCATAACTTCTCTTAATATTATACCAAATTTACATTGTAGTTTTTAGGCCCATAAATTTCAAGTATAATTTATATAATAATGACCTTGGAATAGAGTTTTGTGCTTTTTGACCAACTTATATAATCTTCTAGTCGTAAAATTCCATCGGACCATCAATTAAAAATTATTTAAAATACACTTTCATTGTATCATTGACTTCAAGACACATATTTAAAAGATATGGAAATATTTGATTCTTACAATTGTGGCAATATTTTCCTTTTAATGTAGGTACACCCCTATTGTTAACTGAGTTGATATTATCAACGGATCAAAGGATAATTGTTTATATCCTAAAAATGAATCCTTCTCTAATACCAATTAAAGTTTTTATTAGGATTGGTTTCCTCCACTAAAAAGGGGGTTGAATTTTTAAAGGGAATATTTTATAATTTTTGTAAATAAAATAACGGTTTATGACTTGTTAGAGTGTGATCCAATCAAAAAAATAAATAACTCACCCACACATGATCATGTAAAAATATAAATATCAAGGAACAAAAATATTTTAAAATGTTTGTATCCAATGAGGAATCCTACTCCGTATCATGGTCACTTAATCCCCCTAACCATGAATTCTTTTCTCTATATCCCCAAGTAAAATCCTCTTATAAGAAATAATGTGGCATCCCCCTAAACTTGTTAAGAGTCACAACCAACATAATAGATTCTTGTTTTATTAAAAAAATATGATTATAACTTGAATAATATCACTATAAAAATAGGTGTATTCATCAACAAAGTATAAATATCCACTTACATGAGACTTTGGAATATCAAATAAAGAATTTACCTTATGAAAGACATGAAATGCACTAAACAAATATTCTCAATCTAAAACAATATCTCCTAAATTTTTAAGTTTCATCAATTTTTGATCACTGAAGATCCAACCTAGGCTTCATATTGTTCTTCTTCTTCTCTTTTCAAACATAGTAAAATCTCCCTTCAATCATTGTTTCTAACCTCTCACTCATAGTTTTCTCTTTCTTTTTTAATATATAAAAAATTCAACTTCCTATATCCTCTATCGTTTTTAATTAAAACTAAAGGTAAATGTCCCATGATCTCCACACTCTATCTTCTACTACATTATATAGATCATACCCCATGATCTCTGAATTTTATCACATAATGATCTCTATGGCCGCTGAAAAATATTTAATCTGCATTTTTCCCAAATTTATATTACTATGTATTAAAATAAAAAAGTTAAATATCATTAAGAACCTATGAAAAATCCCTCAACACATGCTATAATAATGGAGAAAAGTCAAACCCTATAATCATTGAATAATTACAAATGGTGCAATCACTATTGTAATTATTCTCTTCAGAATATTTGAATTCGGGAATTTTGTGGATAACCAATCCATTCATAGTGAAAATTATGAATAAGCTATATAATGAAAAATAAGAAACATATTAATTAGAAATGTAGTTTTATATATAAATCAGATATGTAAACATTCACCAATGTGAGTTAACATTTGGCTATGTCTGTAATCAGATATGCCATCTACCTCAAAATTCAAATACATGAATCATTTAGCTCTCTTATTAAAAAAAGTTATGTGAATTCCAAAATCGGTTACACCAATTATATGGATAAAAATTGCATTTATTAATATTATCTATCTGAATGGACTAATTTTTAGAAACAACTATGTGAATCTTCACTTCACAAAATCATCTATGTGGATCAACCCTTTATAAAACATGTTATTTGGATCCAAATAACCACTCAAACTCAAAAAGAACGAATTAAAATAATCTCAAAACATTTCCAAAAACATTTTATGGTATCATGAAATTATATTACATGATTTAAAATTCAATAAAACTAGTTCATGACACATCATATGTATTAATCACCACACAAAAGGTAGTCAGCAAATGCAACAACTCATACTCACTAAGAATCATGATATCTTCAAACTCTCTCAGAAAAATTCATAAATACATGGGGTTCCTTGTTTTAAATAAAAACAACACTATAGAACACTAATAAGGATTTATAGAAGAATGTTTGATAGGTTTTAGTTGATATAAGTGGCTCAAGTTAGTGTGAATAATAGAGGATATGTGGTTTCCTTTTATAGTGAAGGAAATGACACTATTGTAATAACATAAAAGATTTAAATATAATAAATCCTCGTTTATGTTCATGTGGAACAAAGTGAAAAAAATCAGATCTAAGATAGTGTAATGTTGAAATCATTTCAACAAAAAAAATTATGATAAGTTTTTGGGGAATTTTAAACCATATCATTGGGTTTAACACCACCATTAACCAATTTTAACCTTAACCCAGGTAATATAATTTTCAATACTAAAAAGTTATAAATTTACTTCTAAGGTAATAAATGGATCAAAATGGGAAAGAGGTGGATTTTTTATAATATTACTCTCCTTTATCCTCTTTCGGTATTTTTTTATTTTGAAATAATTTAATAATATATTATTTAACATAAAATACCATTAAATTAATTTTAAAAAATATTCATATATTTTTACTTTAAAGGCATCAAGATAAGAATATAATTTGAATATAAACTCTTTCACCATAAATTATACATTAATATTAAGCATAAAATTCTTGTGAAAACATAATCTAGCCAAAAAATTACTTTTTATGTTTTTAAAATCATTTATTTTGATTTTTCTACTCTATGCATAAGAACTATGTCAGCGTTGTATCAGAATTTATTTTAAAATCACAGTAACAAAAAATTAAAAATAATTTAAATTCATAAAAAATTATATTAAATATAAACATTTATATTTTTCCATAACATCTTCTTATCTTTATGTGAACAAATAATATAGATTAAAACAAATAGAGTAACATTTTGGAATTTCCCTTTACTTAAAATAATATAAAGGCCTTTATTAAAGATGAATGGAATAAAAATTTAATATTTTAGAATATATAAAGTGGTGTTTTAACTAAAATTTTTAATTAGAAATAAGGATTGTTTTATATACTTTTTTAAATACTTTTATATTATTTTTAACCATAATTACTAGATCAACACTTACCAAGGTGATAAATATTTACCGCAATTACTATTCGTTATGTGAAAAAAATATTGACCTATTAAACAAATTTTAAGAAAATGAATAAAAATATATAATCCATATTTCCAGATTAAAGTTTCTAATTTTGTAGAAATAAAATTTAATATGGATTCCTAAAACCTAATGGAAATACATTTTTAGAAAATTGAATTTTTAAGCCAAAAAATGAACTTAAACCAAAAATCAAGTGTAACAATGATCAATATATAATTGACTAGATTATTTCATGATAAAGGAGAATTGAGTTAATTTAATATCAAATTAAAATAATAATGGGAATTTTAAATTACTTTATTTAATGAAAATAAAATATAGTTTTACAAAAAAAACAATATTTATCACTATTCACATAAAAATAAATATCTTTAGAAAAATATGAAAAATTCACCATAAAATAATATTTAAATGATGATTAAAAAAATACTATTAACTTCCCCCAAAAAAATTAAATATGTTATAAATTAATTATAATTTCTCTGAACAAAATTCTATAAAAACTTTTTTTGTAGAAAACATAATTTTTGAAGCATAAAATGACTTTTCTAATTATTTAGTACTTATATATTATGAATTAGACATTAAATTTTATTTGAGAAAAATATTTATATATTTATATGTATATATTACGTAATGTTGTTAATCCTATGTATACCCGACAATTTAATTATTATGTTATAATATATCATGTTTTATTGGTATTATGTGTCAAGAAAGCTATCAAACGCTTATAATTTATTTAACGATAAATATATTATAAAATTTATTGGTGTTAAATGGAAAAAGGTTCCATTTTCATACTAAATATTATAATTATAGAGGATTCATGGGTAATTGACTCTGGTGAATCTTTTCATTCAACTAGTGAGTGTGGATGCATGGTTGGTTATGTACTGCGAAGCTTGGGAATACTATATATTACTAATAATGAAGCTATAGATAAAGTAAGTAAATGTGATGTTTAAATTCGAAAAAAATTGAATTTTATTGAGAATGAATCATATTATACATATTCCAAGTCTCCTTAAGAGCCTCATATTAGTGGGACATCTTGATTATGGGGGTTTTAGAATGACTTTTTCAATGGATTCTAGAAGATCAACAGAGTTTCCAAGGTGATTTCTAATAGTGTAAAAATGGAACATTATACTTAAGTGTACCTAAGGATGAAGTTATAGTGATTGAAATCACTATATTACATGGTTTTAAAATATGTCATTGTATGTTTTTTCACTTTAGTAAAAATAATTTAAATATTTTAGCATTGAAGATAATATTTAAACTCGATCGCATAAATGTTGGAATATGGGAGAGTTGTATCATAAGGAACCATAAAGAACCATAATAGAGTTTCCTCAACTTTGATGGTAAAAATATAATTAATTAAAATTAAGAACTTTTTCATTATAATGTTTTGTGACTAACCCCTTATTCACATGAATTGAGGATCATAATACTTTTCATAATTTCGTTGATGATTCTACTTGAAAAGAATAAGTTTATTTATTAATGTGTAAATATGATCAATTTTAGTTATGTATTCAATGGAATGATTTTTTTTGAAAATGATTGTGAATGACAGTTCTAATTTCTCCAGAAAGAAAATAGTTTAGATTTCATCAAACACAACTTTTATAATTTTTTTCAAAGGAAAGGAAATAGGAATGAGAAGTCAATTCCAAGAACTAAAAAACAAAATGGAGTAGCTAATAGGATGAATAATACAACTAAAAATAATTAATCGAGTATGAGTCTGCACTCTAGAATGAATAAGGGAATTTGGGAAGAACCATTAAATACAACAGTGTATCTAGTGAACAGAAAACCAACTTTTATTGTGGAAAAAGAACTTCATGAGGAACATTGGTATAGTGAGAGAACATTGCGAACCATATAGAAGTATTTAGAGTTATCATATATATTCATATTGATGATAAAGTTATAGATATGTTGGTGTCTTGATCCAAGTAGTGTTTTCTTAATAGTTATGGTGATGAGAACATGGGATATCATCTAAGGGGTGATAAAAAGAAAAAAAATATAGAGATGATATGTTGTTTTTAATGAAGAAATTTTGTGGAAAGATTGAAACTTGGATAAGAAAAAAGTTAAGGATATATCAACTGTTGAAGTTTGGGATAATTAGAAATAGAAATCCAGAAAGGCACTCTAACTAGAAAATATATAGGAAACATCCGAGGTTGGCACTAAGATGGTCAGGTTACTAGATAGATAACAATCAAATAGAACATTTATAGAAAAATATTGATCTTTAATACCATTATCGAATCAATAACAACTATATAACTTTATCTTAAGGACTATTATTAGGAAAGAATCAACTATATAGAGAAACATCATATGGAAAACTATCATACATAGAGGTTATAATGTAAGAAGCTTAGGTTGTACTGTGGAGATTCACTTGTGTTAGAAAAAAAGTTTAGTGGTTTTGAGTTAATTTGAATTTATTACTTCTAATGGACCCAGGAGAAAGAATAGTTTGTAAGAAGAAGTTATTGCTAGGGAAGTGAAAATGTAGGAGTTAACCACATAAGAGGAGATGAAATCTGTAAATATTAATAATACTTGGGAGTTTAATAAACTACCAATGGAAAAATAGAAATAGAAAAAAAAATTAATTTGAAAGAGGATGTTTATGGAAGTAGGCGATACAGAGAAATTATGGTGGTAAATGGGTTTAAAAAAAGGATCAAATTTTATAAAATTTCATCACACGTAGTGATTCACACAACCATTTTTATAGTTCTCAATATTTTTTAATCTAATGATCTACACTAGAAGTATATGAACATAAATACAACATTTATTTTTGGAGATTTGGAGGAAGAAATTTGAATCATTCATCCCATGTGTTATGAAGTTCATTGAAATAAGTATTTCAATTGAACATTGAAATGAAGTCATTATGTCTTGAAGCAAGATCCATGAAAATAGATTCATAAGTTTAAACAATTTTATCCTTGAGGAATGTTTTAGTCAATGTGATTTTAATCGTAGTCTCACGACCCATCCCGTAGGGCCCATGCCGTCACTTCCCCAAGGCCGCCTTCCATAGTCCAGTGGTTGAGGACTAACACCAAAAGAAAAATTCCCTAAAACTGGGAAGGCATTTCCATTATAACCTGTAAAACACACACAATCAAGAACAGAACCGGACGAAACACCCAGTAAACAGTATAACAAAAAAGTGTTGAATGTAAAAGGGGCCAGAATACAAGCCCAAATGAAAAGTACAAGTACAACTAAAATGCAATATAACTAAAAAAAGAAAATACAGTTGTTGGATCATCCTCTGAGGTTCCTACCTGAAGGGTAGGTACAAATCATATCCTCATCACTCCACATACATCTATCTCTTTCCTGTACCAACAATCCATATGGTCCACCTCCGGGTATCGTCCAGTCTTGGCACTCTCAGCCTCTGTCAGCGCTGTCCATCGTCAGCATCCAACACAACGAAGTACGGGCATAACTCATGCAAGGGTGAGTATAGCTGTAATTTCCCACACAAATCTAGCCCATTCCTTTAATGAATTATGGTTTTTAAGGTGTTCTGGGAGGTAAGGGTGTCTTTTTCCCAACAATTTTCTAAATATTTTCAGTTTTGTGAACAGTGTTTCCAGAACAGTAACCTTCTAACGATAACCTTCTAATTGTGACCATGAACAATGTTTCCAGAACTGTGACCTTATAATAGTGACCTTATAATGGTGGACTTGAACAGTTTTTCTAGAATAGTGAGGTCTATTGGTAACCTCTATCGGTAACCTCTAACGGTAGGTGTACAATATTGGTAGGTGTATAGTGTTTCCAGAATGGTAGGTGTATAGTGTTTCCAGAATGGTGAGGTCTATCGGTAACCTCTAACAGTGAGGTCTATCGGTAACATCTAACGGTGAGGTCTATGGTAACCTCTAATGGTGAGGTCTATTGGTAACCTCTAATGGTGAGGTCTATTGGTAACCTCTAATGGTGAGCTCTAACGATGACCTTTTCTTTCCATTGCCAAATTTTGAGTATGTGAATAGTGTTTCTAGCTTCCTACAGTTTCGCCCCTTTGACATTTCCTTTGACATAAAATACATTTAAAGCCTTATTTTAAGGACTCTTAAGGCCGATTCAAAGGCCATAAATCCTATATTAATTATTCCTAAGGCCTGGGAATTTTTCACTTGGTCAAACTGTGTGGGTTAATGAGATCCAATTTTTATGGGGAATTAATCATATCTTAAACCGTCGCCCCATTAAATATTCAAAAGGGACAAGATATCAACCTAACCTGTTATTTCTATTTTGTCTCAGCTATGAGATGCTAGAACCTTTCAATCCTTCCCGTAGGATTTTCCCAATCAAACTTTACTCCTCAGATTGGTTCTGAACTGTTTTGATGCAACCAAGCTATATCAATTAATCTTTGATATAAGGTATGTTTTATCATCATTCCTTTGGCAATCATCTTCTCCGGTTTCTACATATAATTTTATATCATGTAATATTTATTCTTTTAATGGGTTTTTTCTTGGGGTTTGGTTGGTGTTGTCGTATCATGGCATCCTTGGGTGGATGCAGTTGTCGTGAGAGGAGGATCGTGACCCGTTGTGTGGATAAAGAACGTGAGGAGCTGTTTGAGGTAGGGAATTCATTGCTTCTCTTTCTTTTACGTGAAATTGTACTGTTATCATGTTTAATCCCAATGGATGACAATGTAATTGAAATAATAAATATTTAAACTGGATAAATAAATTGATATCGATCGTATATTATTGCCTCATGTTTTTCTAGATAGTTTGATATCTATGCATGCTTTGATTAGCTATTCGTTCATGATGGAAATCAATAAATAATGTAAATTGGGATTAATTGATAATTTTTTGGTTAAAGATAAAGTGGAATTTAAATTAATTTGATTCTAGTTGTAATTTGATGTTAATAAAATTGACGCAGTAAGCATGCTTAATTATTGGTGGTAGCTTACTGATTGGATTTCTGGAATTTGGAACCTACGAATAATAAATCTGTTAATTCAAGATGGATTAAAGAACTGATTGTTTGATAATTCCTTAATGGGTTCTGAGTTACCCTTTTGAGTGTTAAAGGGCCAAGATCCCTATTGATGTGATGTTTTCTCCTACTTATTGTGTTGTGATGTGATTCTGGATAGCTGTTATGATATGTGGGGGCATGGAAGCCTTTTGGTTGTGGCAGAAGATGATGCCTAGAGTGGCGAGATGCATCTGTTATGCATGTGGGTGTCGTGGAGGACACCAGTGGTGATGGAATGGGATGGATGTGATTATTGGATGCTTGTTGTTTCTTATTTTTTGTTTATCATCTTTACTTTTCCCCACTACTCAAGGTAGCTAGTCTTGCTTACCGTTCTTCCGAAAGAGGCGAAGACGCACGAGGTATGCCACGTGCTTTCGGTGTTTAGCTTCTCGAGGGAGGATGGGTCTATTCTCTTGTTATAGGCGGCAAAGACTCGACGGGTAGTACATCTACTCACCGTGTTTAGACCCTTGCATTTAGTAGCTTAGAATGTTTTATAGAATGACTAGGAATGTGGTAAGGTAATTTTATAATGAGTAATTGAATAAATGGTGTTAACCCATGGGGATGGAGATTCTGGAACATAATGATGAGGTTGTAATTTTTGATGGAACATTTGACTTTGGGTGTGATGATAATGAAATTTAATGTGGGATTATTCATGGTTAATTAATGTTTAAAGAATTAATTAACATATAGTGGAACTGATAAAAATGGAATGAAGTAATCTAATAAATCTCTTTAAATGGTGGTGTGCTTATAGGATACATAGTCTTAGAAGTAGCAGCCCGGAGTCTGATAGACGTTAGCTGCAGTTGTGTCTAAGACTAGGTAATGCCAATAGTGTGGTTGTGAGATATAATATATCATGTAATTTTTTTGTTTCTATATGATACTCCACCCTGTCAGTAAGGGAAACTGACACCCTGAGGATTCTGAGCCCTGGGGGGTGTTTTCCCCAACATTCTGGTGGGAGGATAGATGGCTGACTACCCCCTTTAGCCCCACACTCTTCTCTTGGTAGTTTCTGGTGCTGGAAGGCACATTGGTTTGTTTTCCCCATATATGTGTGTAGAGGTCTATAATGGATTATGGTTATTCAAACACATGTATTCTACATATAGTTTTCTATATACTACTATAGGTGTAACATGTATAGGCTGTGATGGCTTTAGGATCCTTACTCGGTGTATGGGAGGTAATAGATTGAGGTATAATACCCAAAGTATGATACAAATTATGCGAGCTATGGTGGATCCTAGAAAATAACTGGTTTCTTTGGTTTTCAGACGTGGTGGTTTTGTTACACGAGTTACATATTGTGGTGCTTCACCCAAGTGTCTGCGAGCAAGCCTTTTTGGAGAGAGATGCTTAGGACGTGCGACGTTGGGGAAAAGCGGAAAACTAGTGGGGAAGTAGTAGCGGGGTGCCCTTGATATACCTTACTATATGATATATTCTTGTATGCATTACTTGGTGAGAGTATCCAGGGTGAGGTTGGGAACTTAGTATACCTATTTATGTGACGAGTTAGTTTCACTTGTTGTTCACTATGCTTTAGCATGTTTTCTTTACTTTTTCATGAGAGGCTTTGGAGAGGATCCTACTAAGTATACTGTTATACTCACCATATGTATATATAAACTGTTTTCAGGTCACATGGATCAGGTTGGAGATCAAGCTGGTTTTTCAAGCGTGGGGTTTTAGGAGCTATTCAGGATGGTGGTTGCTACTATCTTTACATTATTTTGGGTACTCACTGTTTTTCCCTTCCAGTTGTAGTAATTTTGCATGACATTTCATATATGAATTTGGGTTTATTTTATATTCTAGTTCTGAGTTGGAGTTTATTGGTGTCTATCTTATCTCTCTCTTCTGTATGTGTTATCTTAGAGGGTAATTCCTCCCATTTGTGTGTTTACTATACCCTCGGTGCTAGTTGCTAGTCCAGGGCCTACTGGAGGTGGGACTCGGGGGGTCTGTATCACCCTTCTCACTTTTCCAGCCTATAAGGGGTACACTTTGTGGGGAGGGGGTCATGACAGAGTAGTATCAAAGGTCTGGTTGAGGGATATGATGGAGTTAGTCACAGGTGAAGTTGCATGGGTTGGTAGGGAAACTGTGTCATTCATGTTTAGCAAGTGAGGTAAACACTGCAGACCGGATGAGACATAGACATTTAGGGAACCCTATGATATGATGTATGGACCTTTAAGTTTACAGTTGCTACTAAACAAGGTGATACTAGTTGCAGGGTAGAGACCAAGTAAAGGATCATGCATCATTCTTCTCTGTGCCTGTGTTTGAATGGGTAGACCATGGGATAGGATAACCTAAAAACAATGAAAGAAAACAATTAATTAATTAATGTTGAGTCTTCCATATTCTAGGTTTAGGAGCTCTAATGGTTTGTTATTTTACAGGTATGGCTCCAGGTCCACGCCCTCTTCAGGTTTGTGCAAAAAATGTCTAGCAGGTTGTTCCAGCATATCACTGCATGGTAGAGGTTGACGACGACGACACTTGGAGGAAGACACTCCGAGAGTTTCAGTGCTAGAGTGTGTATAAGTACGAGGGCTCTGTTTCAGATGCAGTCATGGAAGACTGGTTAGAGGAAGTCGAGATCAGCTTCAGTTTGATTCATGCTCATAAAGAAAACTTGGTGTCCCTGGTTGTGATGATGTTGTGTGGAGTAGTGAGGCAGTGGTGGTTCTTATTCCTCGGGGATTGTGGAGAGTTAGCGATCTCGTGGGAGGAGTTCCAAGACCGGTTTAGAGTCGAGTATCTTTCTTCGAATACGAAGGCGTCTAATCTTCAGGAGCTTCCTACCCTTCAACAAAGGAGCTCTAGTGTTCGAGAGTTTGGAATCCATTTCAGGAACCTTTTACGATATGCTTTGGATCTGTTACCAGATGAGGAGGTCAGGGAGAGACATTTCAAGGAGATTTTTCATCCTGAGATCCAGTGTCAGGTCACCCCATTTATGCTAAAGACATATCTTGAGGTGCTGGAAAGGGCAATAGTTGTTGAGAGGACTTTGGCCAGGACCAGATCATCACGAGAGGGGAATCATCATGATTCTTCACGAACCAGGGCTATGGTGTGGGGTTCCCGATTTTCAGGGTAGAAGAGTTTCTGTTCAGTCGAGGGTAGGTCCCATACCTTCACATATCATTTCTCCAGAGATAGCAACTCTTAGGCCTATGATAAGGGATCAGGTGCTTGTTTTTATTGTGGTGGTTGTGGTCATCAGCTGCGGGAGTGCCCGAACTTTCAGAGCAGTCATCGTGTGCCAGGTGCTACGCTCTAGGTTCCTCCTTTGAGGCAGTTCTAGCTAAGCCATCAGTAGCCAGTTGCACCAGCTTTAGATCAGCAGAGGGTAGAAGGGGAAGGCATAGGACAACCCCATAACGCTCCCCATGCTTAGTGAGCAAAGCGCGGCCGTGGTGGTGGTCATCATCAGGGTTATAGAGGTCATAGAGAAGGTCGTGGTTAGCTTCATGCTCTAGCGTTTCTAGTTCCAGGCGAGCGAAATGTCGTTAGAGGTACCCTTTTCTTGTTTTCTACCTTGGTGTATGCCTTGTTTTATTCAAGAGAGACACACTCCTTCATATCACATTCCCTTGTCCATGATTTGGGACTTGAGGTAGAGAGGTTTCCAGTGCCCTTGGCATTGAATACTCCAGTTGGAGGTCGAATTGACTTGATGGAAGTATGTAGAGACTCTGAGCTAGTGTTGGGGCAACACCGCTCTTGGGGAGATTTCCTATGTTTACGAATACAACCATATGATGTCATACTCGGCATAGATTGGTTATATTCGGTGTAGGCTATCATGGATTTCTTCAAAAAGAAGGTCATTTTCATTGGTGCAGATAGAGACAAAGTGGTGTTTGTTAGTGAGTGAGATCCTCGGATGGGTCATAGGCGCTTTCCATCCTTATCATCCATGATGGATGAGATGATGCTAGATTCTTTAGAGGTTCAGTAGTTGGCGTTTCCTAGGGTCGTAGAGGAGTACCCTGATGTTTTTCCAGAAGAGGTTGTAGCATTACCCCCTCAACGAGAGATCGAGTTTGGGATCAAGCTAAATCCAGGAGCATCTCCCATCTCTATGTCTCCATATAGGATGGCCCCTTATGTGTTACAAGAGCTACATATATAGCTTGATGGTCTGTTACAGTGCAGTTTTGTTCGGCCAAGTGTGTCACCATGGGGTACAAAAATTTTGTTCATGAAGAAGGCCGACGGCAGTTTACGGTTGTGTGTCGATTATCATCGCTTAAAAAAAGTGAAAATAAAGAATTGTTATCCTCTTCCGTGGATTGATTATTTATTTGATCAACTGAAGGGTGCAAGTTTATTCTCAAATATTGACTTGCGTTCAGGATATCATCAGATGTGTGTGAAGAATGAGGATATCCCAAAGACTACTTTCCATTGTCATCATGGGCATTATGAGTTCTTTGTAATGTCATTTGGCATGAAGAATGATCTAGCTGTATTCATGGGATTGATGAATGTTGTGTTCCGTGAGTTCCTGGACAAGTTCGTGGTAGTTTTCATCGATGACATCCTTGTATACTCTACATCTGAAGAGGAGCATGCAGAGCATCTACAAGCTATTTTAGGGGTTCTTTGCCAACATCAGATGTTCAAGAAGTTTTCAAAGTGTGATTTTTGGGCTTGATAAGTCCGTTTCTTGTGGCATGTTGTGTCCCAACAGGGAGTAGATTTGGATCCATCGAAGATAGAAGCAATTGTGTCTTGGGTAGTCCCCAAGACAGTGTCAGAGGTGTGAAGTTTCCTTGGTCTTGCAGGATACTACATGAGGTTTGTAGCCAATTTATCATGAGTTGCTACTCCTCTAACATATTTGAATAGGAAGGACTAGGCATTCATATGGACTGATTAGTGTCAGGCAGCTTTCGAGTATCTAAAGGAAAAGATAGTAAGTGCTCTAGTCCTTTGTCTTCCAGGTGAGGGAGTTCAGTTTGATGTTTTCAGCAATGCTCCACATCTGGGTTTAGGCTGTGTTCTCATACAATAGAGGTTAGTTGTTTCTTATAGGTCTCGGTAATTGTGTTCCCATGAATGCAACTATGCCACCCCTGATATTGAGTTGGAATCTGTGGTGTTTGCTCTGACGTTTTGGAGACATTACCTCATTGGTGAGCTCTTTTTGGTTTTCATTGATCATAATAGTTTGAGTTATGTTTTCTCCCAGTGTGACTTGAACTTACGACAGTGTCGGTGAATAGAGTTCTTGCAGGAATATGACTTTGAAATATCATATACACATGGAAAAGAGAATGTTGTAGCTGATGCGCTGAGCCGAAAGCCACGTAGTGATACTGTGCATGAATCCGGTGATTCCTGGAGAGTAATGGAAGAACTGTTATTATTACATCTTGATAAGGGAGAAGTTGGGGGTAGAGGTTGTCTTTTTTAGATGATGGTGCAGTCATCCCTAGTGCAGAAGGTGGAAGAGTCCCAGTTGGGGGATCTTGAGGTGGAGGTCTGGATGGATCAAGTTGTTTTTGGTGAGGCCCCAAATGGTTGGACGGAGGATGAACAACAACGAGTGTTGTATCATGGAAGGCTTTTTTTCCTTGACGATGTGCGAGATGGTTCTCAAAGAGTTTCATAGTTCGCCTTTAGTAGTGTATCCTGGGGTGAAAAAGATGTACTGAGCCTTGAGGAGTCAGTTTTGGTGGCATGGGCTAAAGCGTGTGGTTGCGGAGTTTGTGTCTCGATGTTTAGTCTGCCAGAAGGTGAAGGTCGAACACCATATTCTAGGTGGTCTTCTCCAACCATTATATATTACTCAGTGGAAGTGGGAGGACATCTCAATGGACTTTGTTACAGGTTTACCTCGAGCTCTAGGAGGACATGATGCTATTTGGGTGGCAGGGGATCGCTTAACAAAATCAGCCCACTTCATAGCAATCAAGGAGTCGAGCTCAGTGGAAGTCTTGTCGAGGAAGTATCTAGAGGAGGTGGTGAGACTTCATGGAGTCCCTAGGATGATCATTTCTGATCGAGATCCTCGTTTTACCTCCAGGGTGTGGATAGGTCTCCAACATGCTTTTGGTTCTCAACTATGCCTTAGCACTGCTTTTCATCCTCAAATGGATGGTCAGACAGAGCGAACCATCCAGACTCTTGAAGAGATGTTACAATCTTTTGTTCTTGATTTTCGAGGTTCATGGATGAGGCACTTACCCTTGGTGGAGTTCTCTTACAATAATAGTTTTCACTTAACCATCGATATGGCTCCGTTTGAAGCCTTGTATGGCTGGCCTTGCCATTCTCCGTTGTGCTAGACTGGGGTCGGAGAGTCAGAAATTCTCAGACTAGAACTAGTACAGAATACAACAGAGATGGTTCAGGTGATTCATAAGAGGATGATGAAAGTGAAAGATCACTAGAAATCATCTGTTGATCAAAGAAGGAGGCCCTTAGAGTTTAATGTTGGGGATCATGTGTTTCTAAAGGTGACTCCCCGTCGTGGGCAGTGATGGTTTGGTCATGGAAGTAAGCTTTCTCCCCGGTTTGTTGGGCCTTTCGAGGTGTTATCTTGTGTTGGATCTATGGAGTATCGAGTATAACTTCCCCCATAGATGAGTTAGATACATGATGTTTTCAATGTATCACAACTCCGTCGTAATCTTCATGATGACTCTCACATCATCGATTGGGGTGAGATCGATTATAATGATGATGATACCTTTGAAGAACGACCTGTGGAGATCAAATATCGTAAGTATAAGGTGTTGCGTGGACATTCTATTCCCTTGGTTTGTGTCTTGTGGTGACATTGTGGTGTCGAGGAGAGTACTTGGGAGTGGGAGTCCCAGATGCGTGTCCAGTACCCAGAGCTATTTTAAGTTGATGTGCGGAGTTTTCATTGTTCCTTTCTTTTATGTACCTTTGATGTGATGTTATGAATAAATTGTTTGGATATAGAATTTTTGTTCCCCTTCTCTCAGATTTTGTGGTTTTGTTTCAGCTTTCGAACAACTCAGGGTGGTTTTTCCCTGAGAGGTATCTTACGGGGTGGTTGTTTGGACCCCTCTTTTCTTCTGGGTTGGTTTTGAATTCTCGGGGACAAGAATGTTTTGAGATGTATCTAATGTAATGGCTCGGACCTCTCCATCCCATTCCGTTTTTGAATTATGGGTTTTGAGGTGTTCTAGGAGGTTAGGGTGTCTCTTTCCCAACAATTTCCAAAAATAAAATTAGTTCTGTGAATAATGTTTCGAGAACGGTAACCTTCTAACGGTAACCTTCTAACGGTGACCATGAACAGTGTTTCTAGAACGGTAACCTTCTAATGATGACCTTATAATGGTAGAATTTAATAGTGTTTCCAGAATAGTGAGTTCTATTGGTAACCTCTATTGGTAACCTCTAATGGTAGGTGTACATTAACGATAGGTGTACAGTGTTTCCAGAATGGTAGGTGTACAGTGTTTCCAGAATGGTGAGGTCTATCCGTAACCTCTAACGGTGAGGTCTATCGGTAACCTCTGGCGGTGAGGTATATGGTATCCTCTAACGGTGAGGTCTATCGTTAACCTCTAACGGTGAGGTCTATCGGTAACCTCTAACGGTGAGGTCTAATGTTGACCTTTTCATTCCTTTGCCAAATTTTGAGCCTGTGAACAGTGTTTCCAGCTTTCTATAGTTTCACCCCTTTGACGTTACCTTTGACGTAAAATACATTTAAAGCCTTATTTTAAGGACTCTTAAGGATTATTCAAAGGCCATAAATCCTATATTAATTATTCCTAAGGCCCGGGATGTTTTTACTTGGTCAAACCACGTGGGTTAATGCGGTCTGATTTTTATGGGGAATTAAGTGTATCTTAAACCATCACCCCATTAAATCTTGAAAAGGGACAAGGTATCATCCTACCTTGTTCTTCCTCTTTGTTCTCTAATATGAGACACTAGAACCTTTAAATCCTTACTGTAGGAGTTTCCCAATCAAACTTTACTCCTTGGATTGGTTCCAACCTGTTTTGATGCAACTAAGCAGTATCGATCAATCTTCGATATAAGGTATGTTTTATCGTTGTTCCTTTGGGGATCATCTTCTCCTGTTTCTCCATTCCATGTTATAGCATGTAATCTTCAATCTTCGAATAGGTTTTTTCTTGGGGTTTGGTCAGTGCTGTCGTACCGTAGAATCCTTGGGTGGATGCAGTTTTTGCGAGAGGAGGATCGTGACTTGTTGTGTGGATAAAGAATTTGAGGAACAGTTTGAGGTAGAGGATTCATTGCTTCTCTTTCATTTACGTGAAACTTTATTGTTGGCATGTTTAATCCCAATGTATGAAAATGGAATTGACATAATAAATATTTTAACCGGATAAATAAATTGATATCGATCGTATGTTATTGCCTCATGTTTTGCTAGATAGTGTGATATCTATGCTTGCTTTGATTATTTGTTCGTTCTTGATAAAAATCGGTAAATAACGTAAATTGGGATTAATTGATAATTGTTTGGATAAAGATAAAGAGGCCTGTAAAGGAATTTGATTCTAGTTGTAATTTGAAGTTAATCAAATTGACGTCGTAAGAATGTTTAATTATTGGTGATAGATTACTGATTAGGTTTCCAGAATTTGGAACCTATGAATAATAAATCTGTTAATTCAAGTTGGATTAAAGAACTCATTGTTTGATAATTCCTTAAAGGGTTCTAATTTACCCTCTTGATTGTTAGAGGGCCAGGATCCATATTGATGTGATGATGTTTTCCTACTACTTGTGTTGTGATGTGATCATGGATGGCCGTTGTGATATATGGGGGCATGGAGGCCTTTTGGTTGTGGTAGCAAATGACGCCTAGAGTGGCGAGATGCATCAGTTATGTATGTGGGTGTCGGGGAGGACACTAGTGGTGATGGAATGGGATTTATGTGATTATTCTATGATTGTTGTTTCTTATTTGTTGTTTATCTACTTTACTTTTCCCCACTTCTCAAGGCAATTGGTCTTTCTTACCATTCTTCCGAAAGAGATGAAGACATGCGGAGTATGCCACGTGCTTTCTGTGTTTATATTCTCAAGGGAGGATGGTTTTATTCTCTTGTTATAAGTGGAAAAGACTCGACGAGTAGTACATCTACTCACCGTATTGAGCCCCTTTTGTTTAGTATCTTAGAATGTTTTTCTATAATGCCTGGGAATGTGGGAAATTAATTCTATAATGAATAATTGAATAAATGGTGTTAACCCATGGGGATGGAGATGCTGGAACATAATGATGAGGTTGTAATTTTTGAAGGAACAATTAACTTTGGTTGTGATGCTAATGAAATTTAACGTGGGATTGTTCATGGTTATTTAATGTTTAAATAATTAATTAACATACAGTGGAACTGATAAAAATGGAATGAAGTAATATAATAAAGCTCTTTAAATGGTTGTGTGCTTATAGGATACCTGGTATTAGAAGTAGCTGCCCGGAGGCTGAGAGACGTTAGCTGCAGTTGTGTCTAAGACTAGGTAATGCCCATAGTGTGGTTTTCAGATATAATATATCATGTACTTTTTGTGTTTCTATACGCTACTCCACCCTGTCAATAAGGGAAACTAACACCCCAGGGATTCTGAGACCTGGAGGGTGTTTTCCCCAACATTCTGGTGGGAGGATGGATGGATGACGACCCCCTTTGGCCCCACTCTCTTCTCTTGGTAGTTACTGGTGCTGGTAGGAACATTGGTTAATTTTACCCATATATGTGTGCAGAGGGCTGTAATGGATTTTCGTTATTCACACACATATATTCTAGATATAGTTTTCTATGTACTACTATAGGTGTAATGTGTATAGGCTGTGATGGCTTGAGGATCCTTACTCGGTGTATGGGCTGTAATGGATTGAGGTATAATACCCAATGTATGATACACGTTATGCGAGCTGTGGTGGCTCTCAGAAACTACCTGGTTACTTTGGTGTGTGGACGTGGTCGTTTTGATGCCCGAGGTGCATATTGTGGTGTCTCGCCCAGGTGTTTGCGGGCAAGACTTCATGGAGAGAGATGCTCAAAACGTGCGACATTGGGGAAAATCAGTAAACCAGTGGGGATGTAGTAGTGGGGTACCCTTGATATTCTTTACTATATGATATATTATTGTATGTGTTACTTGGTGAGAGTAGCTATGGTGAGGTTGGGAACTTAGTATACATGTTTAGCTGATGAGTTAGTTTCACTTGTTGTTCACTGTGCTTTAGCATGATTTCTTTACTTTTCCATGAGAGGCTTAGGAGAGTATCCTATTGAGTTTACTATTATACTCACCCTATGTATATATAAACTATTTTCAGGTCAGTTGGAGCAGGTTATAGATCAAGCTGGTTTTTACAAGATTGGGGTTGCAGGAGCTGTTCGGACTGGTGGTTGCTGCTGTCTTTACATTCTTTTGGGTACTTGCAGTTTTTCCCTTATAGTTGTAGTACATTTTCATGAAATTTCATATATGAATTTGGGTTTCTTTTATATTTTAGTTCTAAGTTGGAGTTGATTGGTGTCTATCTTATCTCTCTCATCTGCATGTGTTCTCTTAGGGGTTAATACCTCCCATTTGTGTGTTTACTATACCCTCGGTGCTAGTCTCCAACCCGGGGCCTACTGGAGGCGAGACTCTGGGGTCATTATCTCCCTTCTCACAATACCGACCCAGGAGGGGTATACTTTGTGGGGAGGGGGTCGTGAAAATAATGATTCTCAATAGGGACCCTAAGACCCTCAAGGTCTCACAAAATCCACCAAGGATGAACTAAAAAGTATGAAATCAACAAATAACCTAAATACGTATATTCCCATATATATACCTATATTATTAAGTAATCCATCTAAATCATGAGGAAAACACAAAAGTATTGACTCAGCTCAAACCAGGATTTTATTTTAGGGGTAGTATCAAGTAACAACCCCAGTGACATTATCCAAACCTCGACTACTGGAGAACTCCTACTCAATCTAGTAAAGTGGTCCTTCCTAAACACCAAGAACGCTTCCCACTAACCTTGGATTGTTGAGGTACTCCTCCTGTCGAGTACCATGGGTCTGCCGCAACACACAGAGGTGCTCCCCACCATGGGTCTGCCGCATCACCAAGCTCGCTCCCCCTTGTAGCCTGCTAAGTTACTACTCCTATCGAGTACAATTGGTCTGTCACATCACCAAGCGCGCTACTCCACCGTGGGTCTTCCACGACACTAAGGTGCTCCCCACTGGGATAGTATAGTCACTTCGAGTCAAACGGTCATCAGTCGTCAGGTCTCAGCCAGCTACTAGGTCTCCGCATTATGCTCGCTTGTCTCCAGGAGGATCCACTCCACGAGCTACTGGACAATACTCCATCTATCATGAAGTACCACGAAGAAGTATCTCAAAGGTCTTCCACGTCATAGGGGTTTCAACTTAATAGATGGAACGTCAATCGGACGCCTGATTTGTGAGTTATTAGCCTTTTAGTGCCGGAGGCTCGGTTGGATTTGTGCACGATCCAACCTGACCATAACTCAACTATACCCAAACTCTAGTGGTATATACTCAAAGGGACCATCATAATCAAATATTACCATCGTCGCAGATGAATCATCAAATGGATGTCCAATTACAAAGATATGGCCAAAAGAAAGTAAAGGGGTCCTAGTGGGCCCGGTTCCTATCCGACTTTGTCGGACCGACCTGGCCTGACCTAGTTTGGGCCGACCCAGTTCAGGTTGACCTAACCTAACCCGTTGGGTCTGGCCCAGCCCACTCGGCCCAGCCCAGCAGGCCGCGAGGGGATGCAAAGACCTGTGATGGCGCGGACCGGCCAGGAGTCAGCGCGGGGGAAGTTCGGCCCAGAGGGCATTGTGTGGGCGGCTCAGCCTGGAGGGTGCCGCGAGGGCGGCTCAACCTAGGGTGCGGGGCCGATTCGGCTTAGAGGGCCACAACAAGGGTGTCTTGGGGTGGCTCATCACGGAGGACGGGATGACGCGGTCGGGGTCGGTTCAGCCAGCGGGTGGCATGACTGGGGCCAGTTCGGCCGGGAGGCTGGGCAGTTGGGGTGGCTCAGCCGGTGGATGGCGAAGCCAGGGCGGCTCGGCCGGGAGGCTAGGGTGGCCAAGAGGTGGTTCTTCTGAGAGGCAATGGTGGTCGGGGCCAGTTCGGCCAGCGGACAGTGCGGCCAGGGCGGCTCAGCCCGACCCAGGGTGGCTCAGCCAGAAGGGCATATACCGTGAGGGCAGTTTGTCAGGGGCGCCCTGAGGGGGCACGAACGGTTCGGTCAGGGCACCGTGAGGGGTTACGGGGCCGGTTCAGCTAGTGGCAGTGTAGGAAGATGTGGGGGAGGAGCGGGATGTGGAGTCCGCGGGTGGCACGACCGTTACCTTCATCACCTACGACGCTGTTTTCGCTTTCCCCCATTTCGAAGAACACCACAAAGAAGAACGGCGAGGGGTCGAGCCATGTTTTTTTGGCCCACACCCTCCGTGTTTAGAGTGGTAGCAAGTGGTTCATCAAGAACATTAAAAAAAGAATGTGCATCAAATTTATTTTAAAACATAAATTCCCATAATACCTTTATAATTTATATTCCTAAACCCGATGTTTCCTCTAGAATTGGGGATGACCTTGTTGATTGAAGATTCAAACATTCCAATCGGTTTCTAGCAGGTTTTTTCGTAGAACTGGAAACATCTAATGATTCCATATCCATTTAGACCTACTTTCCAAATGTAGGTGATCATTAGTTGTGGACTAATGAAGCTTAGGAATTTTCATTGGTCGAGAGGATGGGAGGTCAGACTCATCACACCTTTTTGAGGGGAATTATTGTCTACTCTAGGACTCTCTTTATAGATTTGAGTTATGTTCGTGAATCCTTATTACATTACCAGGTATAAAATGTGCTTTCCTTTAAATCTGACAATCAATTATTGATGTGAAGAAAATTTAGAGAACCTTTTATATGTATTTGAGGTTCTTCATCGATAGGTAATCATCTATATTTGTTAGAGATTCTTAGTTGATGGTATCCTTAAATACATAAAAGTCTCTTGGTCATTATGATGACCATACTGGTTTTAAATCCACTCAGTGGGGAACATGAAGTTTATTGTCATTCAGAAGGACATGGATTATTTCAGAGTTGGGATCGTACCCGCTGATGGGCTAACTATGTATCCTTTGTTTTGTAAAAGGAACCAGAACCCATGTAGTTCGAGTAAGGGAGCATGATATTTATGCATGATTGATGGCTCAAAGAAAGATGTCATGATTACTTTCACACTCTAAGCTCATGTGAGTCATGCTCGATGTGAGAAACAAGAGGTATTGGTGAAACCAGACAATTGTGCCACGAAAGATGCAATTATGTGGGGTTATGTGTGTATAACTGCCCAAATAGATGAGGATTAAGATTTACTTTAGGGAAGAAATCCAGGAACAGGGTCCATAAAGGTATATGTACTTCATGGGGATTTGGATACTCTAATCTTGGGGCTTACTCCTAAAGAAGATGCCCAAGTTAAGAGGGGACTTATGATTGGGTTTTACTCCTCAGAAGGAAGCCCAGATCAAAAAAAAGAATTATGACTGGTTAAGAGAAAATAAGACTGGGGCTTATTCCTGAGAAGAAGGCCCAGGTTAAGGGACTTGGAAAATTAAGGGACTTGGGGCTTACTCATGAGGAGGATGCCCATATTTGAGACTGGGGTGTACTTATGAAAAGGAGGCCCAGGATAAGAGAATTATGGTTGGGGCATACTCCTGAGGAGGATGCCCATATTTGGGAACTTTTAAGACTGGGGATTACTCCTAAAGAGGATGCCCAGATTAGGGGACTTGGGGCTTATTCCTGAAAGGTATTCCCAAATTAATGAGGATTTGGCCTGGGACTTACTCCTAAAAAGGAGGCCCAGGTTATGTATTCTCCCATCTTAAAGGATGAGGTTGAATGAATGAAATCCCAATCTTTAGTGACATAATGATGTGTAAATCACTAGGTTTTGAGAGATGTTCCACGAAGTTCCTTTCAGATAAGGAATCTGAATCAAGAAGTCATTCCATAAATGGATTTGAAGAGTGTATTGAAGACTGAATCTTGAATAGGAGAGGTGAAATGCCATAATAGGGGTGAAATGGGCAGGAAAGGCACCCAAAAAGATAGGGGCGCGCAAGTCCTGGTAGGTGCACAGGTACTGCGTGGGCGCGCAAGTCCTAGTCGCGCAGGTATACCTTTGCGGCACATGTGTACTTGTGCGATTTTCATCCCTTAGAGTAATATTTGGGCGATCCTTGATCAAAGCCTTTAGAATTATCCCTAGAGGCTTTCCAAAAGATGGTGTGCAAATTATGGTGAAGAAGTAGGGCAGTGTGAAAGTGTGTCCATTTCTCTTAAGGGTAAAACACTTAGGCATGCAAGTGTTAGTGAATTATAACATTAAGACCTTACTTATCTTTTTTAGACCTTCCATTCTAGGTAAAGAATTACCTTAGAAGTGTTCAGAAGACCTGAAGAAAAGACTTGGGGGTTCAGAGCTCTATATCTGAATTCTGGAAAAAAATTCCTCCTAAAATGGGGGCCCTTAGGGTCTATTTATAGGCTGTAGAAAACCCCGGGCGGTTATCACTTGGGGAACACAATTCACTTGCGCGACCATTAAGCGGCGCACAAGTATACCTGCACGACAGTAAGGGAACTTGCGCAACCCTTGTGAAATTTTCTTCCTATTCATTCCTTTGTCAATTTTTGATATTTTCTTCAAAGGATTAATCACTTTATGCTAAGTTATTTCCCTTTCCATTCTTTTAGACAATGTGATGAAAAAGGACCATCAACAAAAGTCCCCCCTCAGAGTTGGATCCGAAAAATAAGGGTGTGACTCTGAGGAAAAGAAGAAAACCAAAGGGAAAGAGGCATGTAGAAGCTCACCTCACAACTATCATCGTACAGGTGTGAGGCATGCAGGGCTGGAGCGCGCTGGCTGTAGGCACGCAGCTGGCTGGCCTGGCCTATAAATATGCGATCATTTGTCTCATAGAGCACTGATTTCCGGATTTTCGAGCTCTCACCACACAGGTCACCTTCGCTGCGCAAGTTGCTCATTTTCCGCTGTTTCATTCGTTGTCGCACTGCTGTCAAGGTATTTGGACTTGCACGGTTATACTTGTGTTCCAAAAACATGCGCGGCACATTGACACTTGCGCAACACATCCATACTTGTGCGCCGTGTTTTAGACTTGCACGCCTTAATGCCTTTGCCATTTTTCTGAATTCCTACACAAATTTTATGGAAACTAAACCCATTTAAGAGTTACGTTATTCAACTTTTGTGAAGATTCAATGGATCCAAGAAGAATTGGAATGGCTGATGAACTAGCAAGAAAAAGAATTGATTAAATGATGGATATCTTTGGCCATGATTATTATACCGTTTGTGATAGCACTCTCCCAGATTTGGATAAGTGTCTAAAGAAATATCACTTTGATTTTCCACAAAGCACTTATCTGCCTTTGTACGGTTATGGTCATCTACGAGAATTCACTATTCTAGAAGAAAAGAACTATCTCACATTTTCGTGGTTTCAGAGTTACACCAACTTTGCTTCAGAAAATATCTCATGTGGAGGAGTATTTATAAATGCTGGAATAGTGGAGAAGTCCCACATGATGCACCATAGCCCTTGTATGCCAGATATGAAACCCCATAAGCCTGAGTTGCAACCACATTGTCATCCTTCAATCTTCTGAAATGCTCAGATGGATCAATCCAAAGGCTGGAATAAAAGTTGGGACTTCCGTCCTGGGGGAGGTATGAAGCCAACTTGGATGTGGGCATACTGGGTACGACAAACCTGTGCAGAGTTTTTCAAAAATCTAAAAGAAGTTGTGATATAAGAAGCTGTCTGGGATGGGAAAACATATGTTTACAGACATGATAACTTCGTGCTAGAGATAATCAGCCACTAGAGCCCAAAAACCAATTCTTTTCATCTGAATCATGGAGAAGTAGGCATCAGTCTGTGGGATGTTCATAGGATCTCAAGGGACCCAATTTTGGGCGATATGTATGATGAATTCATTCCTCCCAAGGTGACTTGGAATGATTCAGAGAAGACTCCTTCTTTGGATCGGGAATTATTTAAAATCTTCCCTAGGCTCAAGAGTTCAGAGACCTCCTTAACTCATTCTAGAAAGGATATTCATCTGGAGGAGTGGATGAATATATTTCTTATTGAGAATAAAGATAAGGAGTCAAAGGAGAAGGAACCAAAAGAAAAATGATCCAAGAAAAATAAATCCAAGGATAAGAGGCCCACCTGTCCTACTACCTACCCAAAACCTGAGAAGAGGGGTGCTCCTGGCACATTCTGGACAACTCTAGAAGCAGGAGAGTTCGAGAAGTGGGGATATGAAGTTAATCAAAGGATCCCGAAGAAGACTTGTTTGACGGGATTCTTGGCTTTGTGGCTCAGCGTTTATCTCTTGCCAGTCAGGGACTTGAAGGGAGGCGTCAGGCCAGGGACCTTCATTATTGCGGCAAAGTTGGCTGAGGGAAAAATGGTTGGGTTGGCTACCCCCATTTTAGCAAAGATTCACATGATTTTACTTCTTGTCTTCATGGGTAAATCTACCTTAAGAATAGTGGGACCATTCCAAGTTTTATGGGGATGGATCTCCACTCACTTCAGGACTTACAATGTAAAGAATGGATTGAAAATTCCTGGAAGTTCTTTCAGGACGTCAGTGCAAGCATTCTCTGGAGTTTCTCCATTAGATCTTAATACCTATGACATGAAAGTGAGGTTAAGAATGTTTAAGGAATTAAACTTCTTTCCCTATGGAAATCCACCAACCGGGCAATTTGTTGATGATGGAACAACCCACTTGGATTTGAGGGCATACATGCTAGCTTGCAGGGATGGTGTGATAGTTTCCAGGATTGATGGAGAAATTATATCCGAGGATTATGCTCCATATAGATTTGCAAGTTAATTCAAGTGTCTGCAACAGATTGTTGTATCTCCCCCAGTACATGTCAGGTTAGAGAAACATCTGATAGTTGCTCGACAACTATGGTTTCTGACCTCAAGGGAGAAGACTGGGGTGGTATTTGATCTACCAGTTGAAAAAGCGGCACATAACTTGACCACATGGTATGCTGAGCACTGGATAGCATCATACCCTAAAGGGGTGCTGAATCACCCAGCTTATCAGGTGGGGAAAAGGAATAGGGCTGTAGAGAATGGAACCCTTCCTCATGAAGGTGATGCTTCCCCACCTGAAGTTGATTCACCAGATTCCTCCTCTAGGACTGATTCAACGGATTCCCATGATGGGGATGATGAGGCACAACAAATGGAAAAGTGGCCTCGTGCCCGATATAATCCTCCGGTTAGAATCAAGAGACCTACTCCATCAACTCCTGGTGGGTTACTTCATTGTGGTAATTTAATTACTACTACTTTATAAAGAAATAAGTATTATTTTATTATTCTTTATCTGTAGTTGTAGGAGCTGGGAAGAAACTGAAATCAAAGATTATAGGGCCTTCCTCACAGCATTCATATCTAAGACCAGAGGCTGTCCAGACATGGAAGAGTTTATACTGTGGTATTGAGACCGCCTGGATATATTTTTGTGAGGGCCTACAACTCCCTGGAATAGGGAATATTGTGGCTTCTTCAGATATCCAATATGAGGATAACCCCAATGAAGTGCGGGATTACATCAGAGAGCTGTAAAGGCTCAGATATGCCATTGACGATTTCATTCATATCACCAAACAGGTGATGGAATTGATAGATCGTGGCGCCGCTAAGGGGACTGATGAGGAGTGGCACGATTATGTTGCTCCTAAAGATGTAATTTTTATTTCCTTATTTTCTTCACAACTTGATTTCAGTAGAATATTTGTTATTCAAGGAAATTATTTTCTTCATCTTGCAGCTTTCCAAAACTACTGAGGTTCTTTCACCTCAGTATAGCCCTGGTGGTACTGCCATCGGGGATGCTGCTAAATCTCCTCGTGAACCGGGCGAGATATGTCCAGGACAGTAGGCCATGAATGAAGAGTTGGACATGGGATTCCATTCACCAATTCAAGTGCCAATAAGGGAGACTATGGATACTCCTAAAATCCAAAAGGACAAAGGCGGCGAAGGAGGAAGTCCACCGCTAAATGATTTATTAGTAGTGGTAAGTCCTTCAGATAATCATGAGTTTAAACCATGAAAAAGATTGCTCACTTTCCGTGGGATTTTAGGGGCTTCTTCAATTTCCCCTTTGAGTGAATGTACTGATCCTCCTTTAAGGACCACGAAGGGTGATGTGGAACAAACGCAAATTCAGGATGACTTGCCTGCTTCTGAAAAAGATCCAAAATCTATTCCCAATACTGCTCCTCTTGCTGTTATACGTAGAGAAGAACCTGCACCAGAATCATCGGTGGTCGTAGCAACTGAATTTACCATCCTTCTTAAAGAAGCTGTCCAGGGTCAGGGGCTGCAGAATGAGGGTCGCCAAGAGGACACATCAAATGCTCCCACTAGTGAGACTAACAAGGATTCTGAAATATCATTGGATGAAATGATGAATCATGGCATGTATTTCGATGAATTTTATGATCAAGCTAGATTATCATGTGATTTAGAAGACCTTGGGCATGAGTGTTATCCTTTTCCTAGTAAATTTTCTTATAATTTCCACTTCTAATCATGACTGAAAATATTATCCATTTCCATCCATAGAAGCTGCTGAACTTCCAATGCCTGAAGAGGGTGTGGACATTGATGTCAACCCTACCATTGCAGAAACATTTGCTCAAGTGGAGATAAACCTAGTAAAACTTCCTAATACCCATATTGAAGATCCTGTTGAAACTGTGAAAGATGGTGAGGAGTCTTCTCAAGCTGCTGATCTACTGTTAGGTAAAGATTGTATTGAGTTTTCAAGATAGACAACCAACTTCCATTATTCTATGAAACTAACCATACTTTTAATTTATCAAACAGGGCTATCATCTTCAATGGCTAGAACTGGAGGTGACGTCTCAACCTCCGTTCAATCATTAGTAGAAGTTGAAGATACCAGGGTCAGGGGGAAGGAGTAGAAGATGGAACTTCCATAAGTTCATTAATCATAGATTACGTTCCCCCCTGTGATGATGATGTTGAATCAGACCCAGAGGTGCTTAAGGCGCTCATCTTTTCACGACGCAAGGCATGGAACAACATATGGAAAATCATATCTGAAGTGCCTTTATAAGATCTATCATCAAATATCCCTCGATTATCATCCTAGTTCGTCATGCTAGGACTTGGAGGTTTTGGATACCAATAGATCCATGCCGAAGTGAAACAAGTAATCTTAAGAAGGGAGCAGGAACAAAAGTGTCTTGAAGATCTGACCAGGGTGAAGCTATCAGTCAATATCAGCGAATTTGAGGCTGTAGTATCCCGATCTGAAGCTGACTATGCTGCCAAGATGAAGGGGATGAAGAATAAGATCAAAGATAAAGTCGTTCAGAAGATGAATCTTCAGCAACAGTTAGATGTTGTTACTAGGGAACTTGACCAACTCAATAATTCACTGGAGGGAGCTCAAATGAATGGTATGAAAGCCATTGCGGATGCCAATAAAGCACTCCATCAGGATGAAAAGAGTGAAGTTGGTCAAGTGCATGAGCTTCAAGTAGCTGCTGATGAAGCTCAGGATGAGGTTCATCAATTGAAGACTTATGTCGACAGCCTCTTGTAATTTACTGAAAAAGAGACGAGACTCCCATCTGTGGATGTCCTTCTAATTCGTTTGCATCAAATGAAGAACTTCTTTACCTTTAATCATTTGTGCACCTATTTTCCTGCTACCTACTTTAAATTTTACCTAAGTCAATGGTCCTAGTAAGCATAGTTTGATTTTTACTAGGATTAATGTAAATAACCCTACAAACTTTGAATCTTTTAATTGATCAATATTACCTAAATCATACAAAATGTATGTTTAGTGAGTTGGAACTTGACTTTTATTCAGTGTTCCTTTGTATTTTGTGGGTAGTTTAAAGTCATGCACGTTGGACATAAAGAGGATAATGTTTAAGGTCGAAATATATTTGACCGAAATGGATTAGAATTGACTCAATTACTTGAAACTTTATCAGAAAACATATTACCATACTCAAGTATGAGGTAAAATATGTAAAATATGACTTAAGAATATTTGAATCTAAAGAATGATATGAAAAGAGCTAAAAGGAATTAGAAGAAGTAGTTTCCAAGAATGAAGTTACCATTATTTAACAAACCCATTAGGGGGTTGAATTATGCAGGGACACCTAAGGGTATGGGCTGTATAGTCAAATAAATAACATCTTTTGGCTAACAAGTCTTTTATGTAGACTGTTTATGCAAGGCCACCTAAGTGAACGTGCTCCATATTTAGGAAAAAGAACTCTCAGAAATTTACTTTCCCGGTGCTAAAAAGCCAGTGAATGTTTATGAAGATTCAAATTTTCCAAAGTATAGAGTTTGTTGTATGGAAATAGGTACTTGAATATGGAGAAGATATTTCTAAACAAGATTATCGAAGAACTGGATGAATATTACTCCTATGAAGGTCTAAACCAAATGTAGGGAAGGATAATATAAACCATAGACTTGAATACTTTCAGATCATGAGAAAGGATTTGGGACAAGTATGTTAAGGATGGCTATTTTTGCGGATCCCTACATATTGTTATTAAGACAAATAAGGACAAAAGAATATTTCTTCCCAAGAATGAAGTTACCATTATTTAACAAACCTGTTAGGGGGTTGAATTATGCAGGGCCACCTAAGGGCATTGACTTCATAGTCAATTAATAGCATCTTTTGGCTGACAGGTCCGTTATGTAGACTGTTTATGCAAGGTCGCCTAAGGTCACGTGCTGCATGGTCAGGAAAAAGAACTCTCAGAATTTCAGGCCTTCTATGATTAGAAGTCAAAAACAAGGGTTATGAAGATCTAGAAGTATTCAAAATTAGGATTATGACACATAAATATTGGTATTGTCCAATGTATACAGAGATACACGAATCAATGATAACCATAATCATATTGTGGCAGGGTCTTGAATGGAAATGTTGGACTTCACTACATATCCCATAAGGATGGGAATCAAGCCATACGTAGTTCTTGAACTACAGTTTAACGTCGTGTTGGAAAAAAGGATTGGAGATCTTAGTTTAGAGTCATAGATCTTGGACCATTATAAGAAATACACAGTGTGTGTTTTCATGGGGACTTTTCATCCAATGGACTGAAAGTGGAATTTGGGGTTAGGCCCAAAAGACTTGGGGCTGGATTCGAGGGACAATCGAACGTTCCTACGTATCCCATAAGGATGGGAATCAAGACCACGTAGTTCTAGAAATACCCTCTGTACAAATTTGGTTCATACATGTGAAGGGTGAAAGGGGACTTTAGTGTAATGATGGTTTAACCCAAGATAAAATGTTTGGGCATTTCCATGTATGCACGTAGTCTTTGGAATGAAACATGATTGAAAAATCAATGTAAATAATGGTTCCCTCTCAGGTGAGGGTATCGAAGAATATTGTAGTTTATTGTCATACATGACAAAAAGTGTTGTACAGTTTACAGTCATTTAGCAAGGACGAAAGTGAACCAATGTAAAGATATTGATTCTAGGGACGATTTCATGAATCAACATCATATAAGATGGAGGTGAACCGATGTGAAGTGATTGGTTTTGGGCTTGAACTTTGGGAGGTTGACTACGTACCCAGCCTGGAAGGCAAGGATCAAAGTCCGCGTAGTTCAATTAAATAAGGAATTAGTGATCAAGCTATTCTTGGGGACAACGACCAAAAATATTATGTTGGGACTTACACGTGTTTAGCGGCCCAAAGAGGGTGTTGTGGTTGAAATTTTCTCTAAGATCATGTGAGTCATACTCGGTGTGAGAAACAAGAGGTAACAACAACCTTAAAGATGCACAGTTTAATGTCATATAGAACATATTAAAGGACTTTTGTACAGTTTAGCGTCATGTTGGACGATGGTGACAATATAGTTTAACGTCATGTTGGACGAAAGGGGGACTGTGCAGTTTAATGTCATGAAGTGAGGACAAAAGAGTACACCATTTAATATCATGTTGGACGTATTAGGGACTTTTTCAAAGTTTAACGTCATGTTGGACCAAAAAGGAACGATATAGTTTAGTGTCATGTTGGACGTAAGTGCCAATAGTTTAAGGTTGTATGCATGGACCGTTGGTTATGCAGTTTAACGTCTTGCTGAACGTAAGGGACTTCTATACAGTTTAGCATCATGTAGCTATGACGTTACCGTTTAACGTCATGTTGGACGAAAGAAATACAAATAGTTTATGGTCGTATGCATGGACCATTGCTGTATAGTTTAATGTCATATAGCAAGGATGATGAAGGGGACACAATTAAACGTCATGTTGGATGAAAGGGAATATATTTTGTGTTTATACCAAATACTTCTTCAAAAATATGGCATTGGTTGGAGTAGTGATGAGTTCTCCATCCATCGAGATTAATGAATAAGCTCTATTGGAGTAGACCCTATGTATTGTATAAGGTCCTTCCCATTTTGGCTCAAGATTGGGAGGTTTCTTTCCTAGTATCATTGGAGTTCTGAGAACTAATACCAATTCTCCCTGAGTGAATGAACGGAGATGAACCTTTTTGTTGAAAGCTCATGTTATTCGATTCTGATAGACTTCTATGTGGTGAAAAGTGCACAATCTTTTCTCATCTAACTGTTCCAATTCATTCAATCGATTTTGAGATTTTTCATCTATAGATGACTGATCACAAATGGATACTCTGAGTGAAGGCAATTGAAATTCAATTGGAAAGACTACTTCCATTCCATATAACAATGAATATGGAGTTGATCGTGTTGCAGTGCGGGTGGTAGTTCGATAATCCCATAAAGCATGAAAATTTTTTATCAGGCCATGACTTCTTATCTTTATCCACTACCTTTTGTAGTATATTTGACAGAGTCTTGTTGAAAGCTTCTATCTGTCCATTGGCCGCTGCATGATACTGAGATGAATGATTAGATTTGATGTTGTATTCTTGATACAACTTCTTCACCTCAGATGAACAAAAGTTGGTGCCATTGTCCGTCAATATGGTATGAGGGACACCAAATCTAGTAATGATGTTAGAATTGATGAATCTAACAATAATTTTAGAACTAACTTCTTTGAGAGGTATTTCCCTTGACCATTTGTAAATGAAGTCAGTAGCAGTAAGAATATACTTAAGATGCTTGGCCATAGCTGAAGGGTAAGGTCACACCACATCTATTACCCATGTGGAAAGTGGCCACGAGTATTTAGCTGTATGAAGAAACTCTGGACGTTGATGAATGAAGTTGGCATGTACTTGGAATGAATGAAACTTATTTTTGAAATCAACACAATCTTGTATCATTGAAGGCCAAAAGTATCCAAGACTTCGAATCTGATAAGACAGTCTATGTCCAGACTGGTGGGCACCATAGACTCCTGCGTGCACTTCTTTCATGACAGCCATTGCTCTTCAACATCAATGAATCTGAAGAGAACTACACCAAAACCACTCTTGTAGAGAATTTTCTCTAGGTGATCTGGTCTATCATAAAGAGTAAAGTTGACCACACGTCGCTGGATTTGTTCTTTCCTGGCTCTATCAGGCAGAAGTGTTCCATTTTAGAGGTATTCCCTAATAGGTGACATCCATCCTGTAGTATGACCATACGGTTCAGGAATGGGACTACTTTCATTGATTTCCTCAATTTTGGCTTGAACATAAGGTGAAATTGTACGACGGTGGGCAATACTGATGGTTGTCTCATCCCGATTTGGATCTGCCAGAGCTGTGGCTATATTAGCCAGTGCAGCAGCTTAAGCATTTTGTGATCGCGGGACATAAGAAAATGTCGGTTCCGAATAGAATTCCTCCATTAACTCTCTGACGTAATCATACAAAGGGATTAGTTCTTCTTTTCTAATGGCCTATTCCCCATTGACTTGTTTTATTACCAGGTCTGAATCACCTCTCACCTTAAAGTGATTCACTTGTGCATGAAGTGCCAATTCCAAGCCTGCGATGAGAGATTGGTATTCTGCTTCAGTATTGGTACCACCTTCCCACAATAAGAAGGAATAAGGTAACAATACCTTTTCTGGAGAAATGAGCACAATTCCTAAGACAACTTTGTTGAATTTAGGATTTTCCATTTTCCTCCTTATTGGACTTCTGGAAGCACCATCAAAATACATTTCCCATGCCTAAGGACTTTCGTGAATAAAGAGGTCTTCCTCATCAGGGAGTTCAATATCTGAAGATGTGTCTTACACTGAAGGGTGTTCACCCAGGAAATCAACCAAAGTTTGGCCCTTTATTGCCTTTTGAGACACATACTGAATGTCAAATTGCTGCAAAATAACCGCCCACCTTGCCAGACGTCCTGTAAGCATTGGACGACTAAGGATGAATTTGAGTGGGTTATTGCGAGATACCAATTGGACCTCGTGATGTTGCAGATAGTGTCTCAAATTCTGAACTATAAAGATTAATGCTAGGCAGCACTTCTCAATATTTGAATACCATGTTTCTGCTTCAAGCATAGTCTGACTGAGGTAGTAGAGACTGTTTTCATTCCCAGCATCATTCTTTTGAGCAAGAAAGACACCCAATGATTTCTCTAAATCTGTCACGTAGAGGATAAGTGGTCTTACTTCAACAGGTGACATGAGTATCGGTGGACTCAAGAGGTACTTCTTGAGAATATCGAATGCTTCTTGACATTCTTCGGTCCACTGGTAAGTGACTCGCTTCTTTATCAATTTGGTTAAGGGTAAACTTTTGCCTGCCAAATTGGTGATGAAACGCCGAATATAGGCTAAGTTTCCTTGAAGTCCTCTTAATTATTTCAAGATTCGAGGAGGTGACATACCATGTATTGAATTTGTTTTCTCAGGATCGACTTCAATACCATGATGGAGTACAAAAAATCTGAGAAATTTTCCTGAGGTTACCCCAAAAGCACATTTTAAGGGGTTCATCTTCAAATTATGTTTTTGAAACTTGCGGAATATGAATTCCAAATCAGCCAAGTTATTAGAAAGTTTTTTTGGATTTAACCACCAAATCGTCTACATAGCATTCAACAAACTTTCCTAAAAAGGGTTTGAAGATACGATGCATGACACAGTGATTTGTTGCACCTGCATTCTTTAAGCCAAAGGGCATTACCCGGTACCAAAACACACCCTGAGGGGCTCTGATGGCTATGGATTCCTCATCTTCTGGGGCCATTTGGATTTTATTATATCCATAATATCCATCCATGAAGGAAAGTTCTTCATAGCCAGCTGTTGCATCAATTAAAAGTTCTGTAATCGGAACTGGGAAATCATCCTTAGGAAAATTCCAATTAAGATCTCTAAAATCAATGAAAACTCTAATTTGTCCATTATTCTTCTTTACAGGGATAATATTAGCCAACCACTTGGGATACTTAACTACTCTGATGAAGTTAGCATTGATAAGCTTATCCACTTCAGCTTCAATTTTGGAACCATAAGTTGGGTGTGTTCTTCTTGCGGCTTTCTTAAATCCTCGATGTTCTTCTGGTAAACCCAAATGATGAGTAGCAACATCAGGATCAAGACCGAGCATCTCTGTATAGTTCCAAGCAAATATGTCTCGATTTTTCTTTAAAAAGGAAATATACATCTCTTGTTCTTCAAGAGTCATGGCCGCACTGATTAAAGAGGAGCATGGATCTTCTTTTGTACCCAGATTTATTTCTCTGAGTTCATCCATGGTGGTAGAGATACCCTCTTCAAATGCTGGAGGAGCATCTATGAGATCTTCCTCTTCTTCTTCAACATGTGTTATTTCTTCCGTTTCTACTTGCATAGTAGATGATGAAGCAGAACTTTCATGATCAGAAGAGATGTCAAAATTTGCACATCTTGAAGAAGAATCTTCCATTTCCGACCTGATTGACGATGAAGGGTCTTCTTTGGGTAATAAAGAGGAGATGATGGATTGATAATCGACATCATCGTTCACCTCCGATGTTGCTATAACTTCTTCTGGCCTGATTAGTGAAGTATAGACTTGTTGAATTTCAATAGATGAAATGAAGATGTCACCATTTGTGCTTTCATCACTGCTTGGTGGGTTACCAATTTCTCCCATGTTGTCTGGCTCGATTGTCGTAATTGAAATTATGGATCTTTCCATAAGAGTATTTTGATTTGGGTCTATCTTGTCAATTTGACTGATAGGAAACACATAATCTGTACTCACATGTGTAAATCGATTTACTGGAATCTTCTCCAAACCATATGGAGCATTAACTTTGGTAATCTCCTTTATTGTGGATTCCTCTTTTCCATTCATGTGGTAGAATTTCGCCTCAATGTATTGAGATTAACATATCTTGAACGGGGCCTTATCACCATATAATGTCCCATCATGACCATCAAAACAAAACTTGAGACATTGATGGTATGACTAAGGGATATCCGCATTCTGATGTAGCCAGGGTCTTCCAAGAAAGATGTTGAAGGCTGAGTCTTGATCAAAAACCATGAAATCTGAATTGGACACAATATCCCCAAACTGAGTTCTGAGTGTAATCTCTCCCAGTGGTTCTTGTTCATTTTTATCATATCATTGTAACATCAAGGTAGAAGGAGATAAATCAGATTCTGTGAGGCCCAATCGACGAAGTGTACGAATGGGCATGAGGTTGACTCCTGAACCATTATCAATGAAAACTCTTTGAATTTCTACGCCATTGACCTTTCTAGATAAGTACAAAGGTCTAATATGTCCATGCACGACATCATCTTCATCTTCATATGTGAAAGATATCACTGCATGGAATTCTGCAGGATTATTCTCTACATGGGAGACTTTAGCTGCCGAAATTTCAGTTTCAAACTCCTAAGGGCTTGAAAAAGCCTTAACGAGTGCTTCCCGAAGATCCTTTGATAAATTCAAGGCATCCAAAATTGATAACTTGGCCGGTAGTTGGGACAAGTGTTTCAATATATCATACTTTTGATCCAAAGGTCTGCTTTTCCCAATAGGAACATGTAGTTTAGCAGGTGCCTTGGAAGTTGATGCTTTGGAATTTGATGCATCTTGTACAGGGATAGGAGTTTGTAATACTCCTGGCTTTGGAAGATTAGACCAATTAGGTCTATTTACTTGCTGAGATGAAGAATATGGAACTTTCAACCGATCTTCCAGAATAATTGTGCTAGGGCTGAGTCTGCCTTGTGTGGAAGAACTTGCTTGTTCTTGTTGAGCTCGTTGAAGGGCTCTACCCCTAGTTTCTACCGCATACATAGTTCTAGCAGGGGTAGAATTGGAATAGTGGACTCTGAAAGATCCACGTCTTCCCCTGTATCCTAAGCCTCTGGAACTTCCTCTGATTCCTCTATTTGATATAGGGAATTCGGGCTCATCAAAATCGAAACTGTGATTAACATATGGATCTGTTAATTGAATCATATTAACAGAACCGAAAATCAACTCTTCATCTGATGAAGACTCTTCCTGGTTAAAATGTTTAGGTTGTGTCGTTTGGTGGGGTGGTGCTCGTTGCTTCGAAGTAGATGTCATGAAATCTGCTAGAGTCAAAGACAAATTAGGCTTTGACACATACTCATCTTCTTCTTATTGTTCCTCCATCTTGTAATTGTGTCGTTTCATTGAGGATTTTCCCTCTGATGAAGAGGGTTTTTCTACGGCATTCATGGAAGAAGGCACAATTGGTTTCTTCAATTGTGTTCGCAAAATAGAATGAGTTCGGTTGATCGTCTTTCTGACCGTCCAATCATCATATTTTTTGTGCATTTTTGTTCTTAAATTCTTGCCACTTTCCTTCCTCCTCTGGAACTGTAGCAGTAACACATGCTACCTGGACTGAAGAGCCTTTTAGATTGACTTGTCCCGAGTAGACCATCTTTTGCAGGAGGTCCTTGAAAACAAAACACTCCTGAATGGGATGCCCCAACATTTGATGAAAGGGGAAATAGTTGGGACGGTCTTCATCTCCTTCTATGTTTGGCCTCTTGGGCCTTGGAAATTGAACCAAATTATTTTCCAGAGCCTAAATGAAATAACTAGGAACTTGTTCATTTTGGAAAGAGTAAACTTGGCTTTTAAAATCCTCAAATTGTTTTCTTCTTTGATCTCTTTGATCATCTTGACGAAATTTCCTCTGTTTTTTACACTCAAGAGGTGGAGCCCTTCAGGAAGATGAAGGTTTTGAAGTAGAAGTAGGTACAGGTGCTTGCTTAAGCAAAACTGTAGCAGTCTCTGCTTTACCCATTCTCCTTCCTAGAGCTGATGGAATTACACGATATTTAGCCTTAGTCTATATAAGAGTATCCTCAATCTGTTGAGTGATTGAAGTAAGGTCTCGAAACCCTACTGTGTATTTCACAGGTATCAACGGTGTGCGTAATTCGTCAAGCAGAGTTTCCACACAGATTGGAAACAGTTCCTCTTGAGGGAGTGCTAAGCTTAGGTAATATGTTAATCCCTTCTAGCGAGCAATGAAATCTTAGACCCTTTCATTCTCCCTTTTCTTACAGTTTGTAAGATAAAAAACTGTTGTCTTTGGCAACGTTGAGCTGAACTGAAGAAGGAATCTTTGGCGAAGATCCTCCAATCCGGTAATTGATCGGGATTGCAAGCTTGTGTACCAAACAAAAGCCGGTCCTTGCAAGGTTGGTACGAAGCATCTAAGTTTCACTGATTCTTGCTGCTCCGGAGTCCCCATCATAGGATCGCAACAAGACACTTAATGTGTCAAATGTTGTTCATGATCACCTAATCCATTGAAAATAGGGAATACGGGATTCCCAAAACTTGATGGGGGAAGGATTGAATCTACGCATTTAGGGTAAGCTCTCTTTTCTGGTTGAACCTACGCACGTTTCCTTTTCATAGTCTCTAACCGAGCTATTAATGACTCAACAGTAGTTATTAAATTTTGAGAAACATCTGGTTGAACTTGGACTTGGGCAGGTGAAATAACTGGAGTTTGGATAGGTATGACAGCTGGTACTGCAACTGATGACAGCACTGCCAATTATTGTTGCACTTGACCTATAGGATTAGACCTGTGAGGGTGTACGGATAAATGAGGATATTCTTGATCCATCTCAGTAGTTTCAACAAACTCCTTTGGCTGACTAACTTCAGCATGCTTGGGAGGAAGACTACCTTGATGTAGTTCTGTGTTCATCATTCTCAATTCCTTCATTTCTTCCTCTTGTTGCGCAAATCTTTGCTCTAGTGAGAGTGATTGGCCTTCTCTAGAGGAAGGATATGTAACCTTATTTTTTCCCTTCCTTTTGTTTGATCCCTTTCGGAGAGGGGGAAGTGGGTTATTTGAAGTAACACCCAGATTTTGGGTAAACCTTTGATTTCGTGTACGCACACCTTCTTCATTTGTGTCTGTGCATACAACTTCTTGAACAGGAACCTATTCATCTGATCCCTCTGAGTGAGCCTTATCTTGTGGATCAACAACAACGATATTGATGACATTAATTGATGCATAATGCATTGCATCCCTTATATCAGAATTTCGGCAATATTTCTTCTTCCATGTCTCTGATGAGACATTTCCTTTCGTTGATTTGATCCCTCGGGAACTTCTTGACGAACCGTAATTTAGAGAGAGTCTCTTGAAAATTTGGATCTTAGTTCCTCTTGGGGTTTCTTCCCTAATCGAGAGAAGACCGACTTTCTTCAAGGGAGGGATTGAGGATTTAAAAAAGTCCCCAGTCCGGTGGACTGGGGCTGTTCCTGCTATTCCCGCTCAACTCCTCGAATCCTATTTGTTGATTCTGAGGGTTGGTTTAAAAGAGTCCCCAGTTTGGCAAGCTGGGGTGGCTCCTGACATGCTATGTCTGATACTTTCTTAAAAGATATCATGATCTTGTAGACCTTGGTTTGGAAATTAGCTGGATGCATCAATCGATATCCACTTTTATCTCCCGGATCAAAAGACCATTGGAAGATTTCTGAAACTTCTGTCACTTGATGATTTGCTTTCTCCATATGAGAGTCCTATTCAATATTCTCATTTGCTTGATGTAGGAGTAATTCAACAACTTGTTCTCTGTATTCTTGATTTTGAGAGGAACTAGTTGAAGACTTTTCTTGGGTAAGCCTTTGATTACAAACAAAGCCAGTTGATTGTGGCTGGCCATAGGCAATAACATTTCATGAGACCATTTTCGGCGGGCTTTTCTAACTTGAGAGCACAGTAAAATGTAGTGCTCCATGAACACCACATCCTCTGACATGAATACCAGATGGGGCATTGGCAATTAACTGGCACAATCTTCTTAGTGCGCCAAGGAATGAACGCTGAAGGATTCGCTGTTGCTTTTCAGCCTTCAGATATTGAGAGACTGATATAGATTCCAAATCAATTGACATTTTAACCCTTCTATTATATTAACATGATTTTCATATTCATCATAAGATAATACTTTTTTTTCAACTAACAAAAAGTTTTCCATATGTTGAGACGAATATCATGAATTCCATCTTCCGTCAACATCTCTGGAATGTCATACTGAGAGTTGGCCAGAGGTCAAAACATGACTGGCACATCACCTTTTTCCAGTTGTTTTCTCATGTTCATCATTTCCTCTTTATCATTCAATGAAGATTCTTCTAACTGATTTGACCAGAGATGGTGCTTCCTTGTTGCTTCATCGGATTCAATAAGATTGGTAGAGAAATCACTGATCAAACTAGAGGATGCATGACTTAGGGGTGGTTCGGAGAATGAACTATACCCTGGGCTATCTTCTTGTTGAGAAAGTATTTCACCTGCTAGCGATGAAGCATCAGACATGACTGGTTTCACACTTGAAAGTGCCTCAAGATAAGAGGGCTTTCTCGGCACTACATTGTCTACTAGAGAATTTTCCGGGAAATGTGCATCACTATTGCGGAGAGAAAATTTGCATCGAAATTCATCATAATGGGGAGGACCACCATGGTGGGTTATAGAAAAAGATTAGATCTCTTGCTCCTTGGTCTTCTGACCACACAGACGGTTCCTGTGGCTCTCATCTGAAGATGAAACTTCAAGATCGACCGAATTGTCATGAAGCAAGCCTTCATGAAGAAGTGTCTGTTGATGACCTTCTAAATTAATGTTCCCACTATTGGGAAATGAGGGAGTAGAATCTTGGATTCCAACAGATAATTGTCTAAGGGCTTCAATAACTCCAGCATCGAGCAAGGCCTTGTTACAGATTGGCTCTTGATCTCTTGACTGTGTTGGGTGAGTCTTCTTCTTAGACGCCTTCTTACTAGCCTTGGAAACAACTTGTTGACAAAAGTGGCTACTCTGAGCAGGTGTATGTGCCTGATCAAGAGAAATGGCCAGTTTAGGATGACAATCTCTACTCAAGTCAGGTGTATGTGCCTGACTTGGTTGTTCATATGATATGGGGGAATACGCCCCACAACCCTCTTGGACTGGAACAGATGTGTGTGTCTGTTTTGGAGTAAACTGTTGGTTTGTCACTCCACTGGTATGGATAGATTTATGTGTCTTTCCCAGAGATGCTACTGAAGTTGTTATAATATCCTGGAAAGCATCCAGAATATGAGCATGGATTTTCTTATGCTCTTTCACCATTGATAGAATATTCTTGGTGACTTCAGCTGCCGGAATGGGGATATACATCCATTCTGTACATGGAGTAGGTGTATGTGCCTTCTCCTGTCCTCCTTTTCCTGTCAGTGAATCCTGACAGTACTCAAGTGTGGGGGCAGAAAGTTGAGTCTGCCTCCTGTTTGTTGTCGGAGCTTTCCGACTGACTTCTCCATATGCAACCAAGCGAGACTGTGGGTAGGCCTGATCAATACTAACAGGTGTATGTGCCTACTGATTGCACTTCACCGAACATGGTTGAAGAGATCCATCATATGTAGTTAGATGAGCCTGATGACTAGCTGATGATGTATAAATAGGTGTATGTTCCTGCCTATAGTACTCCGCCGGAATTTCCTGGCAGGATTGGCGTGATGCTGCCAGATGAGTCTGCTGGACAGCGGAATTAAAACGGGCAGGTGTGTGTGCCCTCTCATTGCTTTCCACCATGTTAGGTTGGTGGACTTCTCTGGAAATGGCATAGATGAGAACCTACTCACTGTTAACTAGATTTTTCCTCTGGCGATTCGTTTTTCCTGCTCGGGTTCGAGGAACCTGAGCCGAACGCCTGGAGTCGACACCCTCATCATGTTTAGGGCACACTACCGCATGAGTCTGGTAGTGATTGTTGATGGGATCCCTTAAGAAGGACTCATGCTTCGTTGAATTAAGGCCCTGAGGGACCTTCTCATTCACCTCCCCAGAATATAGTAGTGAATGGTGATTGCGTTCTAGGGATAATGACCCAAAACCGTTAGAGATGGTAGTTAACACCAACTGCTTCTTGATCATTGGTCGTCGTAGTCCAGACAACCAGGGTGAATTGTTCACTTGGAGGGCTTGTTGAGCAGCCTCCAGAGTGGGAATGGTACCATGTTGATGGTACTTCTTAACCAGTGCATTTGATACCCAGCATTGAAGATGATAAGTAGGTGATGTCGTCCTCAGAGTGGACGATGATCCAGCAGCAGTAGCAGTAGTGGCATTCACAGCAGCAGTATTCACAGGTGTGAACTTGAGAGCAGCCATTTCTTAGAATGCAGAAAATCAAGGAAAAGGGTGCCTGTTTGATATAATAGATACAATCAAGATAAATCCAGCCACTACATCTTTTGGATGAGCACATATTTCATTGATTTCTTTGTTGGCCCTCTCATTGAGTTAAAATAGGGGCCTAAAAAATAATCAAAGCATCATTTTAACATGGTTAAGGATTCACGTCAGGTTCACCATTTTTCGTTTCCTCTGGAATTGGGGGTGACCTTGTTGATTGAAGGTTCAAACATTCCAATCAGTTTCTAATGGGTTTGTTCGTAGAACCGGAAACATCCAATGATTCCATATCCATTTAGACCTACTTTCCAAAGGTAGGCGCTCATTAGTTGTGTACTAATGAAGCTTAGGAATTTGCATTGGTCAAGAGGATTGGAGGTCGGACTCATCACACCTTTTTGAGGGGAATTATTGTCTACTCTAGGACTCTCTTTATATATTTAAGTTATGTTCGTGAATCCTTATTACATTACCAGGTATAAAATGTGCTTTCCTTTAAATCTGACAATCAATGATTGATGTGAAGAAAATTTAGAGAATATTTTATATGAATTCAAGGTTCTTCAACGATAGAGAATCATCTTTATTTGTTAGATATTCTTAGTTGATGGTATCCTTAAATACATAAAAGTCTATTGGTCATTATGATTACCATACTGGTTTTAAATCCACTCAATGGGGCACTTAAAGTTTATTGTCATTCAGGAGGACATGTATTATTTCAGAGTTGGGATCGTACCCGCTGATGGGATACCTACGTATCCTTTGTTTTCGAAACGGAATTAGAACCCATGTAGTTCGAGTAAGAGAGTATGATATTTATGCATGATTGATGACTCAAAGAATGATGTCATGATTACTTTTATACTCTAAGCTTACGTGAGTCATGCTCGGTGTGAGAAACAAGATGTATTGGTGAAACCAGACAATTGTGCCACGAAATATGCAATGATGTGGGGCTTATGTGTGTATAACTACCCAAATAGATGAGGATTAAGATTTACTTCAGGGAAGAAATCCAGGAATAGGTTCCATAAAGTTATATGTACTTCATGGAGATTTGGATACTCTAATATTGGGGTGTACTCCTAAGGAAGATTCCCAAGTTAGGAGGGGACTTATGATTGGGTTTTACTCCTGATAAGGAAGCCCAAATCAAAAAAATAATTATGACTGGTTAAGAGAAAATAATACTGGGGCTTATTCCTGAGATGAAGGCCTAGGTTAAGGGACTTTGAAAATTAAGGGACTTGGGGCTTACTCATGAGGAGGATGCCCATATTTGAGACTGGGGCTTACTTCTGAAAAGGAGGCCCAGGTTAAGAGAATTATGGTTGGGGCTTACTCCTGAGGAGGATGCCCATATTTGGGAACTTTTAAGACTGAGGCTTACTCCTAAGGAGGATGCCCAGATTAAGGGACTTGGGGCTTATTCCTGAAAGGGATGCCCAAATTAATGAGGATTTGGCCTAGGAATTACTCCTGAAAAGGAGGACCAGGTTAAGGATTCTCTCATCTTAAAGGATGAGGTTGAATGAATGAAATCTCAATTTTTAGTGACATAAAGATGCGTAAATCACTAGGTTTTGAGAGATGTTCCATGAAGTTCCTTTCAGATAAGGAAGAAAATCATGAAATCATTCCATAAATGGATTTTAAGAGTGTCTTGAATACTGAATCTTGAATAGGAGAGGTGGAATGGCATAAGAGGGGTGAAATGGGCAGGAAAGGCACCCAAAACAATAGGGGCGTGCAAGTCCCGACAGGTGCGCAGGTACTGCGTGGACGCGCAAGTCCTAGTCGCGTAGGTATACCTGCCCGGCACATGTGTACTTGCATGATTTTCAGCCCTTAGAGTAATATTTGGGCGATCCTTGATCAAAGCCTTTAGAATTATCCCTAGCGGCTTTCCAGAAGAAGGCGCTCAAGTTATGGTGAATAAGTTGGGCAGTGCACAAATGTGTCCATTTCCCTTAAGGGTAAAACACTTAGGTGCACAAGTGTTAGTGAATTATAACATTTAGACCTTACTTATCTTGTTTAGACCTACCATTCTAGGTAAAGAATTACCTTATAAGTGTTCGGAATACCTGAAGAAAAGACTTTGGAATTCAGAGCTCTGTATCTGAATTCTGGAAGAAATTCCTCCTGAAATGGGGGTCCCACAGGGTCTATTTATAGGCTGCTAAATACCCTGGGCGGTTATCACTTGGGGCGCACTGGTCACTTGCGTAACCATTAAGCGGCACACAAGTATACCTGCGTGACAGTAAGGGAACTTTCGCGACCCTTGTGAAATGTTCTTCCTATTCATTCCTTTCTCAATTACTGGTATTTTCTTTAAAGGATTAATCACTTTGTGCTAAGTCATTTCCCTTTCCATTATTTTAGACAATGTGGAGAAAAAGGAGCATCAACACCCGCAAAGGAAAGACATCCATAGATCAACTTGATAATAAGTTGATCTGCGTTCTTTTTTTAGAAGGAAATAATCATGGGAATAAAACCATACTTAATTAAAAACACTACCTTGTTCGATGTTGGTTGACATTAGTGTGTGAAGGCAGACACTGATTCCTTATAGACGAACACATCCTACATTGAAGGAAGTTTCAATAAAGGAAGTCAAAGTCGAGGTCATTCTTCATAGTCGAAGGTGTTCCTCATCGGTGGAGTGTTATTCATTGAGAGCTTTCTCCCAAGTTCCTCCTCTCCTCAATTCCACCCAAGTGAATTCATAACCAAAATAATAGATTGAAATATCTATTAATTCATTGGCATAATATTCAAAAATGATTAAATAATTAATTGTTGTGTTGTCTCAATTAATTAATGTGGAGGATTTTACACAATTAATAATGTGTGTTGTCACAATTAATAAGGTGTGTTGGAACAATTTAAAAAGTGGAGGTGTTGAAGAGGCTCCCCCCACATTTATGAGGGGGGTTGAGAGGTTTTCCTCTCATCCCATTATTAGGGGGTCGGGTGGTCCCCACCACAATAAATCAAGAAGAAGAGGTTTAGTTTCGGTGGACCCCACCCCTGAACATCCACATGGAGGGTGGTTACAACAAAAATAAAATAAAATATGAGCTTATTTTATATTATTATTTCCACGAAAAACCCAAAAACTAACTCTTACCCTCGACCAGCTGTCGTCGAGGTGAAAGACTTCTTAAACGAATATCAGCGTTGCGGGTTCCACGGTACCCTCAGATTCCAATTCCGAGCACTGGTTCAAAAGTTAGAAAACCCCACTCGTATTTTTACTAAACGTACTCAAAATAAAGTTCAGAAATTCATTCCTAGTACTCTGATCCTCAGTATCATGTGCCGTCAATTTTTCCATACTCATAAAATTCCCATATATTTAAAAAAAATACATGGAAATTCAATGCTTTTACATTCTCTCCACCTCATGGATCTATGTCCTCATAAGCCACAACTAAACTAGGTAAATAAGTGGGGGGTACTGAGCACACATCTGAGTCTCCCTCTCCCATGTTCTCTCCTGAAGGTTCCTGTGCTGCCAGCGAATGCGCACCTAAGGTGTCAACTGTCCACGAAGGACCCACTCCTGTCGATCCTCAATCTCTACACAATACTTCATAAAAGTCTCCCCATCATCAACATCCATCTCGTCATGGTTGATGATGTGAGAAGGGTCGTGCATGCACCTCCTCAGCTGGGATACGTGGAAGACATCATGCACCCGGTGCAACTGAGGTGGAAGCGCTAAGCGATAAGACACCTCGCCAACTCTATTGAGAACCTGAAAAGGTCCGATGAATCTCAGAGATAACTTGCCGCCTCAGCCAAATCTCTACAAACCTCATCAAGGTGAGACCTGTGTAAAGATGCGTTCTCCATCCTAAAACTCTATAGGTCTCTGTATCCTGTCGAAATATTACTTTCGCCTCTTTTGTGTAGTCTTCATCCGCTCCTGGATGACCTACACCATTTTTGTGGTAGCTGGTACCATCTCTGGTCCCACTAGTGCTGACTCCCCTAGGTCAGTCTAGCACAAGGGTGATCTTCAAGGTCCCTCGTATAATGCCTCAAAAGGTGTCATCCTAATGGTGGAGTGATAGCCTTTGTTGTATGAAAACTCCACCTAAGGCAAGTGATCCTCCCAGCTGCGACTGTAGTCATGGACACAAGCACACAGCATGTCCTCGAGGGTTTGAATGGTCCACTCAGTCCGACCATCCCTCTGAGGATAGAAGGTGGTGCTCAAATGAAGCTACGTCCCGAAAGCCTCCTGCAACCCCTTCCATAGCTGAGAAGTAAATCATGCATCACGATCAGAGACAATCGTCTTGGGTACTCCATTTAGCTGCACAATCTCCTGCACATAGATGCATCCCAAGCTCTCTATCGATCTTTTCTCTCAGATCGGAAGGAAGTGGGCCGACTTGGTGAGCCATTTGATGATCACCCAGATAGAGTCATGACCCTTGGATGTACGTGGAAGTACTGTCACGAAGTCCATAAATATCTCATCCCAGTTCCACTTTGGGACCTCTAAAGTCTAAACCAATCTTGTTAGTACCAAATGCTCCACCTTCACTTGCTGACAAGTGAGGCATCGAGAGACAAACTCTGTAAATACTTTCTTCATTCCGGACCACCAGTGCTGCCGTTGGAGGTCCTGGTACATCTTTTCCACTTATAGATGTACTGCTAGAGGGGATGTGTGGAACTCCCTCAACAATTCCTCCTGAAGTGACACATGTACCATGATACGTCCCTTGAAGAGGATGGCGTGCTCCCCACCTTCACAAAATCTATCAGGTGCCTGCCCTATGGATATCTGATTACGTCAAACCTCACAGTCAGCATCCCCATGTTGCGCCTCCCTGACTCGCTAAAGAAGTGGGGGAGTGACTATAAGAGACTGAAGGAAGGATACTCCATCTCTATAGATAAAGGATATTTTTAAAGCAGCCAACTACTTCGTCGCCTCTCTTAGCAGCTGTATACCAGATATCCTGCTGAGTGCATCTGCAACAAAGTTCCCCTTCCCAGGATTATAGACTATCTCGAAGTCATAGTCTAAGAGGAACTCAATCCAAAACTGATGTCTCAGGTTCAGGTCCATCTGATAGAAGATATACCTGAGACTTTTGTGATCAGAGTACCCTATAATGTGATCTCCCATCAGATAGTGTCACCACATATTCAAGGAGAAGACCACTGCTGCTAACACCAGGTCATGGGTAGCGTAGTTCTGCTCATGCTGTCTCAACTGTTGAGAGCCATATGTGATCACTGCTCACCCCTGCATCAGGACACATCCAAGTCTGGTCCCTGATGTGTCGTAGTAGACTACATACACGATGCCTTCCTCTAGGAGCCTCAAGATGGGGGCACTATTCAGCCTCTACCTCGGCTTTTAAAAGCTCTGTTGGAATCTCTCCGACCTCACAGAGGGTTTCCCCTTCTTTTTCAAGGATGATAGTGGTGTTGTAACTCTGGAGAAATCTGGAAAAAATCTCTAGTAGTATCCATCCAAACCCAGGAAACTTCATACCTCTGTCACACTCCAGGGTGGCTCCCAAAAACGTACCACCTCAATATTCATTGGATTTACTGCAAATCTAGCCTTCGAGATGACATGACTCTGAAAGTGAACCTCTCTTATCCAAAACTAGCACTTCGAGAGCTTACCATAAAGTTAGTTCTCTCAAAGTGTGTCCAGTACTACCCACAAATGGTAGGAATGCTCCTCATCAGTGGTCGATTAGATCAGGATGTCGTCAGTGAAGACTATAAAAAAGTGTTCAAGGTATGGCTGAAATATCATGTTCATGAGTCCCATGAACACTGCTGGAGAATTGGTTATACTGAATGGAATAACAAAGAACTCAGAGTGGCCATACCGACACCTAAAGGATGTCTTCTACACATCCTTGTCTTATACTTTGAGCTGGGGGTATCCTGATCTGAGGTCTATCTTCGAGAACCATTGTGCTCCCTTCAGTAGATCAAAGATGTCATCAATCCTAAAGAGTGGGTACTTATTCTTCATGGTCACTTGGTTCTAGTGCCGATAGTCAACACAAAGACTCAAGCTCCCACCCGACTTCATGGAGAACAAGAATTAGGGATTCCCAAAGAGAAACACTGGGCTGGATGAATCCCTTCCCCTGCAAGTCCTTTAGCTGTACCTGTAGCTCACGAAGCTCCGCGAGAGCCATCCAATATGCTAGTGAAGATATCGGTGTCATCCCGAGGTACAAGTATATGTAAAAGTCCACCTCTCTGTGAGGAGGTAGACCTGGGACATCATAAGGGAAAACATCCATGTACTAGTCCACCACTATAGGATTTCTCTGACTCTCCACATCAACAGCTCTGAGGGTATGGCTAGCCAATTGATGAGTGACCGGCTACACTCTCCTCCGAGCAAGTCCATCTCGTGCTGCAAAGGTTCCCTTCTCACAGGTGAAGGTAAACCAAATCCCATCTATGCGGACACATCGCACTTTGCGCCTAATACAGTCTATCTGAGCATAGACTATAGATAACTAGTCCATACCAAAGATGACATTGTAAGGCCACAACGCCGCTACTAGGAGATCACAGCCGAAGCTCTCGCATCCTAGAGTAAGCTCACACTAACAGCACCAATGTGTTATCGTTGAATCTACTCTCTTAGGAGTCTCTAGGCATATAGATTGAGCCAATAGCTCTGTAAAAATCTCCGACCTCCAAATGTGGGCAGTGGCAATGAAAGAATAACCGGAACCTGTGTCTATAAGTACTACAGCTGAGGTAGAGTAGACACAGATCATACATCGTATTATCTCTAGAGTTCCGTGATCATATCCCTCAGCTTCCTGGATCTGATCTCTCCCCTTTCCACCTGCTCCCTACAGCCGGGGTGGACCTCCTGGTGGTGGTTGCGATAACACCTCGAAACGTCGTCCACCACCAGCTGATCAACCAACTCCTCTACCACGTTTGCCTCCGCCCTGCAGACCACCTCAATCGAATATCTATCTCTTCATGGGCGGTCCTTCAATCATCTTCTAATCATCCATATGCAAGGTCAGACAGTCACGATCCATGTGACTATGCCCGCCGCATGAGTAAAACTACCCAATCCTAACATGGTTGTATCCACTTTAGGTGCCCCGCACCACCGATCCTGATTCAAGTGGTTATCCACCTATAGGTATTGGCCTCTTGGACCATTGCGTCATCTGTCTACTTCCAACTGCTGAAGACTCCGCTACGTGTCGACTGGTGGTGGATCTCACTTCTAGAGAATGTTCAGCAAGGAAACACTTCACCATGAGGTCTCTCTCAAATTCCCCTGCATACGTCGGGATGCTGAGTGAGATCACTGAAGCCCTGATCTCCTGCCTGAGTCCTTAATCGAATGTTTGAGACATGAAGAATGGGTCCCACACCATATCGGTGGAGTAGCATGAGAGGTCTGTAAACCTCACTGAGTACTGAGCTACAGTCATGATGCCCTACTGCAGATGAAGTAGCTCCTATATGCGCACTGTGCAGAGAGTCGCTGAAACAAACTCTTCTCGAAACAGGCTCTCGAAGTCTACCCATAAAAGAGTCACCTCGTCATGAACTTGGAGAATCAAGATCCACCATATGCCTGTTGCGGCCTATAGTAGGCTGGCAGCAAGGATCACGATGAGGTCTGCTGGTGTCCCTACCAGTCGGAAAACTCTCCCCATAGCCTCCATCCAATCCTCAGCAGCATGTGGGTCTATTTCTCCCCAGAACCTAGGTGGCCTCTGGTGCTATAACTCATGCAATGCGCTCAAGAGGCATGCACCGTCTGCTACTCGGGATGGAGGCATCGGTGGCCCAATGGGGAGTGGTACCGCTGGTGCCTCCGCTGGAAAAGGGCCCTACGCAGAGGCCTCATTTCTCGATGGTCTATTAGTGTGTACAACTCTCAAAAATCAATCCGGATGTCTGCATGGTGGCATTCTGAAAATAAACAGGTGTTCTATTGTTAAAAGTTATACCTGGTGAGCTGACCTGGTTGATCTGACTTAAATAAAACTTGTAAAAACACACACGCAATCAGTGTTTTCGTGTACTGAGTTGGAAATAAGAAGTTAGGGTCCTACTGTATGGATACGTCAGTCGTTGCACCAACACTGGACTCCCTAAACTGAGAACCACACTCACTACTCTTAACACTATTTCTTTATAGAAACGATCAGAGTCCTAAGTTAAGAAGTAAAACCGACTCCTTTGATACCAATTTGTCATGACCCATCCCCTAGGGCCCGTGCCATGACTACCCCAAGGCCGTCTTCTATAGGCCAGGGGATGGCGACTAGCACCAAAGGCATAATTCCCTAAAACTGGGAAGGCATCACCTTTATAACCTGTAACACACACACAAACAGGCACACAGCTGGACGAAACACCAAGTAAACTGTATAACAAAATATTGTTGAAAGTAAAAGAGGCCAGAATACAAGCCCAAAAAGAAAGTACAAGTAAAACTAAATTGAAATACAACTTAAGAAAAATAAAAGATAGCTGCTCGATCGTCCTCCAAGGTTCCTAACTGAAGGGTAGGTATATATCGTCTCCTCGGCACTCCACATCTGTCTGTCTCCTCCATGTATCGACAAGACGTATGGTCCACCTCCGGGTATTGTCCAGTCCTGACACTCTCATCCACCGTCAGCGATGTCTGTCATCTGCATCCAACACAATGATGTACAGGCATTGCCTGTCCAGGGGTGAGTATAACGATACTCAGTAGGGACCCCGAGACCCTCAAGGTCTCACAAAATCCACCAAGGGTAAACCAAAAAGTATGAAATCAACAGATAACCCTTATTAAGTATATTCCCATACATATACCTAGGTTTTTAAGTAATCCATCTCAATCATGAGGAAAACACAAAAGTACTGACTCAGCTCAAACAAGGATTTTATTTTAGGGGTAGTATCTAGTAACATCTCCATTCACATTATCAAAACCTCGGCTGTTGGAAAACTCTTGCTCAATCGAGTATAGTGGTCCTGCTACAACACTAAGTGCACTTCCCACTAAACTTGGACTTCTGAGGTACTCCTCCTGTCGAGTACCATGGGTATGCCGCGTCACACAGAGGCGCTCCCCACCGTGGGTCTGCTGCGTCACCAAGCGAACTCCCCCTCATAGCCTACTGAGGCACTCCTCCTGTCGAGTACCATGGGTCTACCGTGTCACCAGGAGCGCTCCTCCACCATGGGTCTGCCTCAATCCCAAGTCTCTCCCCACGGGGCTAGTAGAGTCAATCCGAGTCAAACGGTCAGTAGTCATCATGTCTCAGCCAGCTACTAGGTCTCCACACTACGCTCACTCGTCTCTGGAAGAATCTGATCCATGAGCTATTGGTCGATACTCTACCTATCATGAAGTACCAAGATGAAGTATCTAAAAGGTATACCACATCATAGGGGTCTCAACGTAACAGATGTCGCGTCAATTAGACGTCTGGTCTGTGAGTTATTATCCTTTTAGTCTTGGGGCTCGGTTGGATTCGTACACGATCCAACCTGACCATAACTCAACTATACCCAAACTCCAGTTGGGTATACTCAAAGGGATCGTCATGCTTAAATATTACCAGTGCCGTTGATGGTTTGTCAAATAGACTTATGGTGCCAAAGATATGGACAAAAGAAGTAAAGGGGCCATAGTGGGCACGGGTCTGGTCCGACCTGGTCAGACTGACCTGGCCTGACCTGTTGGGTCTGGCTTGGCCCGTTGGGTGGGCCAGCCCATTGGGTTCGGCCCAACCCCTTGGCCCCACCCTAGCAGGCCGCAAGGGGACGCGAAGATTGATGAAGGCGCAGACCGGCCGCTAGGACGCGGACTGGACGTGAGTCAGCGCGAGGGTGGTTCGGCCCAGAGGGCGCCGCGTGGGCAGCTCGGCCCAGAGGGTGCCACGAGTGCGGCTTGGCCTGGGGTGCAGGGCCGGTTTGTCTTAGAGGGTCGTGACAAGGGCAGCTCAGGGTGGCTCATCCCAGAGGCTTGGATGGCACGACCGTGGATGGTTCGGCCAGCGGGTGGTGCGACCAGGGCCGGTTCGGTCGAGATGTCAGGCGACCGGGGTGGCCAGGATCTAGTTCGGTCGAGAGGCCGGGGTGGACGGGGCTGGTTCGGCCGGAGAACGGTGCTGCTAGGGTGGCTCGGCCGGAAGGGCGGAGACCGCAGTGGCAGTTCGGCCAGGGCGTCGCGAGGGGGTGCGGCTGGTTCAGCCAGGGCGTCATGAGGGGTCGCAGGGCTGGTTCAGTCGGTGGTAGCACATGATGTCGTGGGGGAGGCATGGGTTGCGAAGGTCGTGGGTGGCACGACCGTTTCCTTCATCTCCTTTGACGCCATTGTCGCCTTCCTCTATTTTGAAGAACATCACAAAGAAGAATGGTGGGGGGTCGGGCCATGTTTGTTTGCCCCACACCCTCCGCGTTTAGAGTGGTAGCAAGCAGTTTATCAAGAACATAAACAAAGAACAAGCATGGAAGATATTTTAAAACTTCAATTCCCATAATCCCTCGATAATTTTATTTCCCAACCCCGCAAAGGAAAAACATCCATGGATCAACTTGATAAAAATTTGATCCTCATTCATTTTTTTAGAAGGAAAGAACCTAGGGAATAAAATCATACTTATTTAAAAACCCTACCTTGTTCGATGTTGGTTGACATTGGTGTGAGAAGGCGGACACTGATTAATTGTAGAAAAACACGTCCTACGTTGAAGGATGTTCTGAGAAAGGAAGTTGAAGTTGAGGTCGTTCTTCATATTTGAAGGCGTTCCTCGTCGGTGGAGCATTCTTCGTTGGGAGCTTTCTCCCAAGTTCCTCCTCTCCCGAATTCCACCGAATTGAATTCGTAGCCAAAATAATAGATTTAAATATCTATTGAGTCATTGGAATAATATTCAAAAAGTTTTAAATAATTAATTGATGTGTTAGCTCAATTAATTAATGGGGAGGATTTGACACAATTAATAAGGTACATTGGCACAAGTAAAAAAGTGGAGGTGTTGAAGAGGCTCCCCCTACATTTATGAGGGGGATTGAGAGGTTTTCCTCTCATCCCATTACTAGGGGGTCAGGTGGTCCCCGCCATTATAAATCAAGAAGAGGAGGATTAGTTCCGGTGGACCCCACCCTTGAACATCCACACAGAGTGTGGTTACAAAAAAAATAATATAAAATATGAGCTCATTTTATTTTATTATTTCCACGAAAAACCCAAAAACTAACTTTTACCCTTGACCAACTGTCGTCGAGGTGAAATTCTTCTTAAGCGAATACCGGCGATGGAAGTTCAACGGTTCCCTCAAATTTCAATTCCGAGCACCGGTTCAAAAGTTAGAAAAACCCTCTCACACGTTTACTGAACGTACCCGAAATAAAGTTTAGAAATTCATTTCGGGAACTCCATGCCTCAAAATTATGCGCCATCAATTTTTCTGGACCCATAAAATTCCCATATATTTAGAAACTTTACATGGAAATTATGAGCCTTTACATGTAGTCGATACAAAAAAATAAATGTGATAATAGGAATTATCATATATCATTTTTTTGTGGATGATATGTTAATTGATGGTATATAGTTCAATAAAATTGATGAACTAAATAGGAAGATATCAAAAATATTTGAGATGAATAAACTTCTACAATCTAAAAAGATCTAGGGGATGAAAATTGATCGGTATAAAAAAAAATATCTTTATTTTTATCTCAGAATGAATACATTATAAGGTTCCTAAACTATTCAAAATGGACTTTTGTAAACCTTTCTCAACCACCCTCACCAGACCCATCAAACATTATAAATCATAGTCACCATAAATGGATGGATAATCTCTTAACCTAGAGATGGAAAGTTTTTCCTCAACTGTTCGAATATTGATATATGAAATGGTTATATAAACAACAATATATTTCTTTTGAATTGGCAGTTTCTATCTTTTTCTTATAAAATCCAAGGAGGTAAAATCAAGATGTTGTGAAAAATATCTTAAAATTATTGAATGTTTGGGAGGATAAATCTTTATGTTTCAGATATGATGACCAGTTTAAAGACTTTTCAGAAACATATATTTCAAGATTCATAGATTTATAGAAAAGTATTATTGGTTTTTTATTTAATGTTTGTGGGATAGAGATAAACTATATGTCTTTATTGTATCTAGTTGTTACATTATCTAAAATATAATAATAGTGTATTATTACTACTAATTAAAGGAAAGAGTTGATATAGTTGATAATCTTGCTGAAGAAACATATAAAGGGATTGGAAAGAAGAATTTTATTTTGTGATAGTCAAAGTTCCATTAAAATTTATCAAAATCTAGTGTTTCATTAATGAATGAAATGAATTTACCTAAAATATCAATTTATATAAATTCTTTTAGAAATTAAAGTGTTGGATCTATAAAACATTATTGAGAAGTATAATCCTATTGACATGTTTACAAATGTGTTTCCCCAAGAAAGTATAAGGAAACATTTTTCCTCAGTTTGAATTTAATGATCGAACAGTGTGGAGAATACTGAATGCATTAGATAGAGGAATACTGATGGTGGATGGTTAGATAAGGATTCAATATTGATGAAATTTCTAATTGAGAGATTATTGGTTTCCTATAAAATATTGAGTTTTAATGAATTTAGTTTTCTAAACGTATATCATTGGACAAAGATGATCATATTGTGATCATTATACATAGATGGTATATATTAATTCATCAGATAGGGATGGAATCTTAGAGTTTTTGTAACTATATATTCTAGGGAATGCCTAATAAAATTTCATCAGACTGAGTTAATCAATTAGGGGTTTTTGAATATAAATCATCATATGAAGTCCATCGAATGAAGTCCATAAGATAGAGTTCCATCAGCTATTATCCACTAGAGTGATGTCTCTCTACATGGGATTATTTCATTGGTACTAGATATTGGTGGTTCTAATCGATGGTTTAATATTGAATTATAGGTTTCAAAGTTCAATGAGAGGTTGATAGTGAATCTCAAAGGTCGGTGTAACTTTTTGAACATTTAGAGACCTATATAAATGTGTGTTTGGACCATTTGATGATTATTATCATGTTATTCTAGTTATTGGGTGTTTTTGAACCAAACTGTATAAAACATTATAATATATTGTAAGTGAGAAATTAGTTTTTCAATCTCTTTTTTCTCTAGTAATGAATATTGTTTCCATGTTCTACAATGGATTTAGTATATCTCTATGAACCATGTAAATCATGTTTATTTTTTCTTTTTTGTTGATGTTTGTATGAAGTGACATTGTTTAGTGTTTTATGGGGTTTATTTTGGATCTCGTATTAGTTCTGGTGAAAAAAATTAGTAGAAGATGTTATCTAAAAAACACTTATTTATAAACATTGTGAATATTTACTCTATTCAAGCTGAAGCCATCAGATGAAAATCCCTCCAGTGTAAATGGTGTTTGTTTTTTTATCTAATGGAATAGATAGAGTGGTCCTCCTTTCTTCTTCCCAAAAAAAATCTCCATCAAAAAATATCATTTATTATACATTAAATTTATATTTTTCATTAATAAAGTCATTATCATGTCATCCAAATGATCCTCATGTTCCTCTTTGATTTTGGAATAGATATGATTATCATCAATAAATACTACGATAAATTTATCTATAAAATTTATATATATTATATTCATTATGTCTAAGAAGATATCTGAAGAATTTGTGAGGCTAAATGGAAACATTGTGAACTCATAGTTCATGTAACATGTGTTAGAGTTGTTGTATTATAACCAACTGTTTGTACTTTGATTACATGGATATTTAATTTATTTAAATATTAAACAACTTATTACATATTTTTCATTTTTCTTCATGCTTATTATGTAATAATGTCCTAGAGTATTTGTTGCATTGATATGGTCCAAGCAGTTCCCTGCTATGATGAAAACCTTGAAGTTCTATAACAATATTATTAAATATATTTATGCGGTTGGATGAAATACTAAGATGGGACACACAGTATATAGACTATTAGGTTCAATTACTCGTAAGTAGTTGAGAATTTCTCTCATGAATTTCTCACTTGGTAATATCCAATATTGGAGATTATGAGAACAGACCTGCTAGTAGGAATTCTTCCTGTTTTGGTATCATCAGGTGTTCCTATCTATGAGCATGTGTAATGGTCCTTATACTTTACAATTATCATTAATATATGTCACGACTTGCACACTTTTATTTTATGATGAAAACTCTCACGCCATATGTTTGCAAGAAGTAGGGTATGTTGGGTGCATCACGAGTGGCATGTTGTTAATGGATAAGTCAAGGAAGGATTTATCCCTTCCATTTAAGGAAGTTGATATCTTTACCCTTTGATTGAAATAGAATATCATGAAAAAATCTATGTCCATAGTGTAATGATGAGTTTATTTCAGGTAGTCAAAGAACGGTGTATCATGTACAATGGTTGATGACACTATCATGAAACATGCTTGATGAGATATTGAGACAAAGGGATTATGTTACATAGTTATCTTTTGTATGCCGATTTCATTGTTGTGACATTAAGTTCTTTCTCTTGTGTGTCTTAACCCATTGCTAGAACATACTCTTGGACTTTAGGAAAGCCCATCTAATTCCAATGAAAAATAATCCTAGAGGGTCAGACAATAAGTGTTTTTAGTGGTCTTGGTTAAATTATATTTGAATTCAGTTAATGAAATAAAAATTATTCTCAAGACGATAGAAAAAATTTATTCAAGTTAAAAATATTACATAAAATAAATAAATATCTATTCACTAGATTGTGAGTGAAATATATTTATTTATTTTATTGAACATTTAACAAATATTTATTTAACAGTTTGAAAATAAAATATTTAAGAGAATAAAATATTTATTTATTCAGGTATTCAACAAATGGATGTGGAGTTAGAGCATACCAAGGATGGTCTAGTAGTAAAATAATTATTTTCAAGACAATAAACAATTATTTAACTAGTTGGCATAAGTTAAAATAATAATAACGCTGATATTATTTTGTGACGTGGAATTTTATTTATAAATCCGTTTTGCGCAAGTTGGTGCACCAAAAATAATTAAACTGTATTATTATTAAGAGCATGAGTTTTATCTAAGGTTATGAATGTATATAATTGTAGTTATGCAATTAAATATTATAACTAATGCCCCATATCGATAAATAGACAAGTGTGACTATTGCTCCATGTACTAAACTGCACACCCGGTTAATTGATAATTTTTTAGGTAAACTATTTCTCTCTTGAATCCTCTTCCCTCCCCTCTCAAGAATGAGAGATACTTTTCAAGAGAGAACAAAAAGTGATCAAGAACGACTGAAACAAGATACTAGCTTCACCACACTAGCACCCAGAGAACAAGTGGTATCGATTAGAGACCACCAGATCATGTCTGGAACCCCACTAGAGGGATTATGGTTTAGATCCTTGCAAGCGCAATGAGACCATCCAGAAGGGTCATTCTAGATGATCAACATCATCAATGAAGAAAATACTGAATATCCAAGTATTCATTCCTTCAGAAAATTAATTATAAACATGATGTGAAAGATCCTTTCTCTCTCAGATCTGAATCCTTTCTTCTTTTGTCTAAATCATTGATTTTGATCTAGGGATTCTAGAATTCATAATCATATTGATCCCAGATTGGCCATTAATTATAGTAAAGGGAAATGTTTTCCCCACCCAACGCTTCACATCCACTGTGTCTGGATCCTTCAAGTAGTATCATAGGGAGGTCATCATAGTATATAATTATTTCAATTAATCTTTGATGATTTACTATTTAATAATTTTTTTTAATTCAAGTTTTATCATTCTTATAATATGAATTTCAAGATCTATTCTCCCTCTTTTCATTTCTCACAGATTTCAACAAAAACAAATGATTTTTTGATTAAAATTAAAACGGAGGACTCATATGTAGGTGCTAAGGATTCTACCCAGGTGACATAAATGTACAGGTTGTGTGTTCAGACTTACATGTTGTGTTCTCCTCCATACATGCCATGTAATCCGGACTACACATTGTGTATTCTTGTTTAGCGCATTGGGAGGAATACGTAAAATACTAAAACTATGTGCATTTATTGCATGTAGTGTAGTTAATTCTACACCGTGTATTGACCGGGACAGATAGGCACGTGCATATCAGATTACATGCCATGTGTCCTACTACACACGATGTACAGTCCCTTCGGGTCAGTGGCTAAACTGTGTATACCATACATGGATAAGCCGACCGATAATCGTGTAATTTGGAGACAAAATGACATGTATCCCACTGTACACACTATGTACTCCAAAATTCGTGAAGTATGCTTCACACGATGAATCCCTATGATTTTACTTCAGGACAAACAGTGAAGGTAGTACACACCGTGTAGTCATAACTACACGTCGTTTACTTTTAAAAATTACACAAAGATAAAATATTAATTTTTGTGTAATGTTCAGAACTATATATCATGTATAAATCATAATACTGGTTTTTACTATATGAATTAAAGCATCTTGTATTCTATATTTCATAAGAGTAAAACATTATGTGAATATAATACATTTTGGGTAGATTAGAACGGGTATACAGAAGGATTCCTCCAAGGTGCATTAATGAACGAGGATGAGAATATCAAGGGAATTCATAAAAGGATTAAGATAAAACTATTGATTAATTAAAGATAAAAATTAGTCTATTCAAGATCAATTTATCTTAATAATAATGGTTAAAAAATTGAATGATAGTTTTATTAAATGAGTAACTTATTACATATATGTGGTTGATCATGATCTAGACCAATACCTTTGTATGTGATTGGTTTCCTTTTAATTTGATTATTAAATTAATTTTGTCCTCTGAGCTATTTCTCCTCATTAATATGTAGGGTCTGGGTTCCGGTGGTTTCTTTTATGTAAACCCCTTTTTACCCCTACCTGTGTGAGAGTTTAAAAAGAATATGTAATGGATTGAGCTCCCAAGATGGTTGAGTTGGTCCAAGTCTAGAGCTGAGGTGAAACCAATCCAAGGAGATACAAAGGTGGACAAAAGGAAAGTTGTAAACAAGAATGTTTTTCTCACCAAGGTAAAGGTTGGTTTATCAACCACTTGATAAACTAACCATTAGAAGAAAAAAAATCTCATGATCATTCCATTTACTTTATTTTATTTCTGTTAGTTTCATGGTTATCCAATATGGATGTGTTGTGACAATGACACAATTAATTAACTAACAATCATGCTTTATTGAATTAAAATAAACCAGGCTTGTGCATAAATATTATCAAGACATGGTAAATCACTTAAGTAAGTTCCACTTAATATTAACAATAATTTTACAAAGATATTAATCCAATTTATTCTTAGCAGACAAAATTCCCTAAAAATATTAAGTCAGACTAATCCTTCCATTAATTGATTAATGGAAAGACTCAATAAAACTATGTGTTGGATCAAACCTTTTTGGTACACTTAATTTTAAATAGGAATACCTTATGAAAGGTTTATGGTAGACTTAAATTTATTACATCAAGAGAAGTATCCCTTTCTAAACATGGTGTAATATTGGAGGCAAGTGTTGAGGAAATCCAAGTCAGGATTTCAGGATTTGGGAGTCCACTCAAAATATCGAGGAGTAGCAAGCCCAGAGTTGGCAATACATGCCTACCTAAGTACCTTAAAATAGCATGAAAATCCCTTGTTGGGGTTATGAAAATGGTAATATAGATCCTTACAACAAGAATGTCCTGACAACTAGACATTATAAGTTCAATGGTGAGGGCCATTGGGTCTTGATAAAATAGTAGGAGACTCAACAAAATTAATTTTTTTCCTGATAAAATGTAATACAAAAAGTTACTATCATCTAATTTTGTAATTATAGAATTAAATTACAAGCTCTTCAAACACACTATCCCTACATTGAATTCGGGATAATGAAAATATCCTCACTTGCAGTAACTTCCAGGAATGGTTTAGACACCTTTAGGATATTTTACTCCTTGAATGGAAGTCGTGCATACTGGAGTTGCATTACCTGATTTTCCGGCCCAAGATGTGAGTGATGAAAAGTTCTTGGTCTATGAGAAACATATGAACAACATAGTTCATATTCAATGTTTGATATTATCATCAATTTCTAGTGGTCTCATGAAGTCTCACAAAAACATGGATGCTTATAGCATGCTCAAGAACCTCTGTGGTCTTTACCAGGAGAGAGCAAGCCAAGAACAGTTTGAGATATCCAGGGCACTCTTTTAGAGTATGTTTGGAGAGGGCTCCCTAGCTAGGCCTCACGTAGTCAAGATCATTGGATACATTGAGCGCTTGGAGGTTCAAGGGTTTAAACTCCCTAAAGAACTGGAAAATGATCTCATTATTACGTCACTCCCTAATAGATTATCTATATTTGTTATTAATTTTAATATGAACAACATTGGGAAGTCTCTATCTGATCTTCTTATCCTCATTCTCCAAGTGGACAAAGATATGAATCATGGAATGGATGTTGTCTTTGTAGTGGATAATATAAAAGGGAAGGAGAAGATATTTAAGCCAAAATATTCTTCACACCCTTTCAAGAAAATAAGGATCATAGGGTAGTAAAGGGAATAGGAATATTTTCGTTTCACATGTGGTAAGAAGGGCCACTGGAAGAAGAACTGCACTCAGCCTAAGAAGAAAGGGGGAGCTTCAGGAACATTTTTTATCGAATGAAATCTATTTGTTTTAACAAATTGGGTGTTAGAAACAACTTTTGGTGATCACTTATGTATCCAAATATAGGAACTAAAAATATTTGGAAAGATTTAATAAGGGGAGGTAGATCTACAAGAAGCCAATGGAGCCAGAAAAACTGATGTAGCTATTATGGATTGCCACCTCACATTGCCAACTAGGATGATATTGGTGTTGAAGGGTTTCTATTTTGTGTCTTCTATAACTAAAAACATTAATCCTATATCCAAATTAGATAAATATGGATTTTTTTTTCAAATTTGGAAATGAATATTGATTATTTAAAAAAGAAATCATTTTTTTGGTTAGTCACATTTATACAACAGTCTTTACATGTGGTATTACACAAACCAAGTAATGTCAATCAATAACAAAGGTACATCTCATTACTCATACCACACCAAACATTGGCATAACTAGCCAGGTCATGTAAATGAGAAATTATTGATAGAGTTACATCAAGATGGATATTTAGATTCATTTGAACTAAAGTAACTTGGCATATGTCACACATATTTAGAAGGAAAAATAACCAAAACCCCATTTAGTGGGAAAGGTGAAAGGGATAAATAGATTCTTGAATTAGTTCATAACGATGTGTATGGAAAATTTTTAGTTAATGTAAGGGGTGGGTACTCATTCTTCATAACTTTTACAGATGATTTTAGTAGATATAGATATATCAACGTAATGAGGTATAAGTAAGAATCTCTTTATAAGCTCAAAGAATACAATAATTAAGTTGAGAACCAGATTGGTAAGAAGATTAAGAAACTCCACTCCGAGTAGGAGAGTTTCTTAATAAAGACTTCATTGATTACTTATGAGAGTTTGGGATTTTATCCCAACTCACTCTTCCTTATATACCTCATCAGAATGGTGTAAGATAAATGAGTAACCACACCTTTTTAGACATGGTGAGATCAATGATGAGTCATGTAAGTCTTCCATTATCGTTTTGGGGATACGCATTACAAAAAGTGACACACATACTAAGTACCAACTAAATGGATAAATGGTATTCCATATGTATTTTTCAGTGGAAGAAAAGTAATGTTACCAAATTTATATGTTTGGGGTATCGAATCATTTGTTAAGGCCTATTAAGGTAAATAACTTGCACCTCGAGGCACAAGGTGTAAATTTATAGGATACCCTAAGGAAACAAGGGGATATTACCTATAAAATCCCTTAAAAAATGGTTATTGTAGAAATACACGCTATATTCCATGAGAGGGAACACATATCCAAAAGAGATACTGGGAGGAAGATAGACATCAATCAATTAGAGGCTCAAGGTACACAAAAGTTGGTACAAGAACAGATTCCCCAAAGACCTGTGGAAAAAGAATTCTTTCTAGAGACACAAGTACTATATAGGATTAAAAGATATGTTAGAGAACCTAAATGGTATGGGTTTCTATTTATGGAGGATGGTGAATCATTATTGGTTGATAATAATGATCCTCTAACCTACAAAGAAGAATTTAGTGGAACAGACATTTCCAAGTGGTATGAATCCATGAATTCAGAAATGGATTCCATGAACCTAAACCAAGTCTATATTTTGGTAGATCCTCTAGTTGATGTAAATATTGTGTGATGAAAATTGGTATTCAAGAAGAAACTAGACATGTAAGAACAATTCAATAGCTATAAGGTATGACTGGTTGCAAAAGGGTTTAAACAGTATCAAGGAATTGACTATGATGAATCCTCTTCACTAGTTTTGATGTTAAAATCCATCAGAATTCTATTTTTCATTACTTATTACCATGACTATGAGATTTGTAAAATGGATGTCAAAATAACCTTCCATAATGGGAACCTTTAGGGAGATGTATACATCACACAACCTGAAGGTTTTTTGACTCCAAAGGATTCCAATAAGGTATGCAAGTTGTAGAAATCCATTTTTGGATTAAAACGAGCATCTATGTCATGGAATATTAATTTTGACGAAGCCATAATGAAATTTGTTTTTATTAATAATTAATGTGATCCTTGTGTCTATAAATTGTTTATTGAGAGTGTGGTCATTATCCTAATAGTATATGTTGATGACATATTAATTTTTCGAAACAAGATACCAGTCTTACAATATGTTAAGGCGTTGTTGAATCAGTGCTTCTTCATGCAGTAATTCGGTGAGGCATCATATATTCTTGGTATTATGACCCATCATGATAGATCCAAAATATTGATGGGCCTATGTCAAAGTATATACATTGACAAGATACTAAAGATATATAGTATAGACCAATCCAAGAGGGGATTGTTTCCAGCATCCCATGGCATTTAACTTTCTAAGAAAATGTGCCCTAAAGAACATGAGGAAAGGGATATAATGGAAAGAACTCCATATACATCAGTGATTGGGTCAGTCATGTATTGCATGATATTTACTAGGCTAAATGTTTCATATGCATTGAGTGTGGTAGGCAGATATCAAGCTGAACCAAGTGACATCCAATGGATGGAAGTCACGACTATACTTAAGTATCTGAGGCATACTAATGATATATTCTTTGATTATGGAGGAGATGAGGAACTAGTCATTAAGGGATATTTAGATTCTAGTTTCTCAACTCATCAGGATGACATGAAGTAACAAACTAGATACATATTCACAGTGAATAGAGGTGTTGTGATCTAGAATAGCTCAAAGAAACGTGTGGTCATAGATTCTACAAGAGAGTCTGAGTATATCACAGCTTCTGAGGTAGCTAAAGAAACCGTTTGGATGCAAATATTCATCTAGGAGTTGGATGTAGTACCTAGAAGTAAATATCACATCACACTCTATTGTGATAATACTGCAGTGGTGGATCTTGAAAAATATCCAAGGTAACATCAGCGGATGAAACATATACTTAGGAAGTATCACCTCTTGAAGGATTTTTCTTAGAGAGGTGAAGTTGTAGTTAGCAGAATTTCCATAGAAGAGAGCTTGGTGGACTCCTTGACTAAAACCATGACTTAACAGAAACATGATCATCATGTGAGGTCTAGTGGACTAAAAGTCGTAGGTAGTTTTCTCTAGTCCAAGTGGGTGTTTGTTAGAGTTGGTTTCCTATAACAATTTATTGGTAATTCAATTACATGTATATTTAATGTATTTAAATATTTAACATCTTATTATATATTTTTCATTGTTATTCATGAGTATGATGTAATAATGTCCTTGAGTATTTGTTTCCTTGATAAGGACAGGTCAGTTCCCCTCTATGATGAGAACCTTGAAATGATATAACAATATTATTAAATATAGTTCTATGGTTGGATGAAAAACAGTGATTGGACATATAGAATACAGATCATTAGGTGCGAGTACTCATAAGCAGATGATACTTCCTCTCATGAAGTTTACACTTAGTAACGTCCAAGACTAGAGATCATGATAACAGACCTGCCAGTAGGAATTCTGCATGTTTTGGTGTCATCGTATATTAGTATCTATGAGCATGTGTAATGGTCCTTGGGATTTAATATTATTATAAATACTTTTCACGACTCACGCACTTTGATTTACAAAGAAAAACCGGAATGCCATATGTTGTCTGAAAGTAGGGTATGTTGGATGCCTCATGAGTGGAATGTTTTTATGGATAATTTGAGGAAGGATTGATCCTTTCAATTTATGGAAGTTGATATCTCATTCCTTTGATTGAAATAGAACCGTTGCACGAAATTCCATGCCCATGGTGTAACGATTATTTTATTTTAGGTAGTCTAAGAATGTTGTATCAAGCACAAAGTTTGACGACACTATCATGAATCCTACATGATGAGATATTAAGACAAAGAGATTATATTACACATTCGATATTCGTATGTAGATATTGTTGTTACAAATTTAAGTTCTTTCTCTTGGGTTCCTTGAAACGTTGCTATATAGTACTCTTGGACTTTAGTCAAGCCCACTGAATGCCAATAAGAAACAATCCTAAAGGGTCACACACTAAGTGTTTTTGTGGTCTCGGTAAAATTCTATTTGAATTTAATTAATGAAATAAATATTATTCTCAAGATTGTGGAATAATTTTATTCAAGTTAAAATGATCACATAAATTAATTAAATATTTATTCACTAGATTGTGAGTTAAATATATTTATTTATACTATTCAACATTTAATAAATATTTATTTACCATTTTTCAAATAAAATATTTAAGAGAGTAAATTATTTATTTCTTTGGGTGTTAAATAAATGGATGTGGATTTCGAGAGGACCAAGGCCTGTCTAGTAGTAAAATAATTATTTGTGAGATGGTAAACAATTATTTAACTAGTTAGAACAAGATAAAATAATAATAACACTTATTTTATTTTGTGACACAAGTTTTTTATTTATAATTTCATTTTGTGGAAGTTCGCACACAATAAATAATGACGTGGTATTGTTATTAAGAGCATGGGTTTTCTCTAAGGTTATGAATGCATTTAATTTTTTTCACAAAATTAAATATTGTAAATGAATTACCATATCGATAAATAGACAAGTACATCTATTGTTCCATGTACCAAAATGAAAACCTAGTAAATTGATAATTGTTGAGCTAAATTATTTCTCTCTAGAATCATCATCCCTCCCCTCTCAAGAATGAGAGAAATTTTTTAAGACCAAAGAAAACATGATCTAGAATGACGGAAAAAAGACACTCACTTCACCACGCTAGAACCCAGAAATTGAGTGGAGTCGATCAGAGTCCGTCAAAGCACATGTGGATCACTGCTAGAGGGATTATAGTTTGGATCCTCACAAGCACAACGAGACCATTGGGAAGGGATATTCTGGACGATCAACATCATCAACAAATAAATTACATAATATTTGTATATTATTTTCTATATGAAATTGACTAAATTAATTATAAACATGATGTGAAGGATCCTTTCTCTCTTGGATCCATATCCTTTCTTATATTGTTTAAATATTTGTTTTTAATTTTTTGACACTGGAATTTGTCATCATATTGATCCTAGATTGGTTATTGATTACAAAAAGTAAAATTTGGGCCCTACCAAATGTTTCGCTTCCACAGTGTCCAGATCCTTCAAATTGTATGAAAAGTAATAATTGGGATATCCCCCTTCTTCAACTTTTTATGATAATATGTTCATTGAAGATACACCATAGAGAAATGTTAGGATCCACAAAGCTAATTGAACATGTAATCAATCCATGGAAGAGGGAACTTTTTGTTTATTTTGATCTTGTTCAACACTCAATAATCAATGAAGATACATATTGACCCATCCTTATTCTTAATGAAAAGGACTAGAGCTCCCCATGGTGAAGCACCTGCATGAACAACCCCTTTATCCAAATTATTTTAAAGTTGATTCATTATCTCTTTAAGTTTAATAGTTGTTATTTTATATGGTGTCTTTGATATTACCAAATATCTAGGTATATGTTCAATCGAGAACTCAAATTCTTAGCTCAAAGGAATACCACAAATTGTTTTTGGAAATAAATTAGTGAATTCCATTAAAATGAGCATGTCATCAAGGATTATATTTTCCCTAGTATCAATAAATTGAGCTATATAATTTTTCTCATAAGAAATTAGCATCCACACATAAGTTAAAGATTCCAAAAATTATTCATCATAATCCTTACAATTTTACAAAATCATAGGTAAATTGGTGATAAAAAAGTTAGTTTCCTTCTCCTGATAATTAATGTTATCTTTATACAAGTAAATCCAATTCATTACAAGGATTGCATCAAATTTATCTAAAATGAGTATCATAAGGTTTTTGGGAAATTCCCACCCCAAATATTGAATTGGGATAAATTATATTCTTGGTATGAAATAATTGATCTATTTAATGTTTGAATTGAAAATTTAACATCCATGTTTTGAATTGGACCATGAATAAATCTATTAAACAAGCATGATATAAAAGAAATAATATAACCAAAGTCAGATAATAGATTTTATATTCATGAATGAATAACTAGAAAACAATTTACCACTTCATTTTTAGGATCCTCATCAATAATTATGATGGAATATCCTCACCCTTTATCTCTAGACCATGGAGGTTTTATAGTTTGTTATCTTCAAAAACCCTTTGTTTATAAAATTAGTTTTAATAGTGTCCTTATTCCTTACAATTAGAAAAATTACACAATTAGTTGAGGGTTAACTGGAACCTTACTTTATTTTATCACATCAATGGGTTTCTTTATCTCCCATTATAATTCACCAGGTTTGTGCCCCACCTTCACACACATGAATTATTTCCTTGTTTCCTTCTAGTAATTTCTAAGATACCACTTCCTAACAATTTGAAAAGTGTGATATTTTAATTTTTCACCACTATGATATTTCTCCATCACTTACCTAGAATTAAAATTTATCTCTTATTCTTATATCCATTTTCATGATAACCTTGAGATTCAAAATTTCCATTTTCACTTTGAGGGCACATCAAAAAATTTTCACATAATTATAAATTTCTCTAATTGCTGAATATTTTTTGTAGATTCATATTTAGACCACTAAATAATTTGTTAACTTTATTATTACATTATGTGAGAGTTTGAGGCTTATTGTATAGGTCTTGTGATGTTTTCCCAATACAACCTGATGGATTAATCTATTTTTTATTAAGGACAATGAACTCTATATCCATTTTTAGTCATCAAGTGTAATGAAAATATTTATTGAAAAACATTTCCTGAATTATTACCAATCCATCTCTAAAATATCTTTATTGGTCTTTATATTCTGGATCAACATCCATCATCAATTATCTTCTACCACTATGTGATAAAAATTAATCATAAACTTCTCTTACTCAAAGAATTAAAGGGAAGTGAAGATTTTTTCAATAGTGTATCCATTATTCAATTGTTAAGGGATCAGAAGATCTATTAAAAGTTAGAGGCCTTTGTCATGTAAAGGTATTAATTGTGACTTTATCTTTCTTTGGGGTGCGTTTGTTTGACCAAATTCAATGTTCTAATCAAATATTGTGTTAATAGAGTGATTATTTTAATGATTTTCTCAAATGTTACTCTCATTAGGTTGGGAATCTCATTTGGTTAGGCATCACATTTCCCATCACATTGGTTGTTGATATGATTTGTCCTATTTCCATCCAATGACTATAATAAAGGAAAACTAGGGATGATAATTTTATTACTATTAAACATATAAAATAAAATCTATGTATATTTAATGGATAACCCATAAATGAAATATATTCCTTAACCTAAAAATTTATAGGATTATATCTATCTTATCCATGAACTATTTTCTGCCATTAAATTTCATAAGAATTTTCCTCCTTTCACAATGGTCTATAAAATTTATGTGATTAATTAATGTATATCCCCTATAAGTTTTTATGTAGGTGTTAATTCTTAAGACACTTTTTTATCACCAAGTATTGGTCGAGTTAAAACCCAACTATCCCTTCCAAAGACAATTCCCCTTAGTAGGTCAATTTCATATCCAAATCAACTTTATAGTATCTAGATATGGATTTACTTTCTCAAAAAACCAATCACTCTATACTTTACCAAAATTTAGGGATGTTTTTATATATTTAGTATTATCCCTAAGGTTTTAATTAAGTTTTTGTAATCTTAATCCCAAAAAATAACTATCCCTTTCTCTGATACCAAACATGAAAACCCATATCTTTTATACACTTTATTTCGTGATTTATTATGTAAAGATATACATAATAAAATCCCATAAAATTGAGAGTCCTGGTGTGTTTGGGGAATTAGATACATAGCACAATAACTTAAAATATATATAAGAACATTGTTTAAAAATATCATAAATTGACCTTAAATTATATTTAACTACTAATACAATATAATATAACCTTGGTACATTCAAAAGAAAGGGGTGAGTTATAAATCCCAGTTAGGCAATAGTCAATGAATATAATAAAGTAAAATAGCACATGTGAGTAAAGAGGTATATCTTGGTGACATAGATAGGAGAAAATCATAATCATGAACATAAAATAATGACATAATATGATAATAATAAGGCATTATAGAAATATTTCAATAATATAATGCATCACATCATAAGTATAAGTCAAGGATAAATACCAAGACATCCTAACAAAGTGTGATTAGGGTAACCAATCACAGATCATTCATGGAATCTCATTATATAAGAACATTACCCAATGCATTAAAGGTTTAAAAAATTTTAGTCATGCCCATCATATTCATATCATGTAAATTCATTTTTGTGCCACATAGATCATACAATATAGGGAAATCTATCAGAAATTTTAATCCAATGATTAAGAAGCGTGGGTTATACAAATGGAAGTCTCTATTTGATGAAGGATATTTACATATAGGTGAAAAAACATGATTATAAATTGTTATGGGCATTCAAAATATTAAAGTTTGTCATGGAAAATCATGGGATAATTTTAGCAGCATAACCGGGGTGTATAAAGGATCATGGGAAATATTTTTGAGAGAGAAATGTGTTATATTATTACTTGGGAAACATATTTATAGTTTTTTAATATATAAAAACACATTAAAAATTAAAATTTTAAAATAAAAATTATAAATACAAATAAGGATATTGAATTGAAAATAATGAAGAGGAATCCCATACTTTGGCATAATAACAGATTAGGTAATGGTTATAATGGTAATGGATAAATAATATACAGAAACCCCCACTCCAGTAACAAGGAGAAAGTGTTTAATTTATTACTTTAATACATGATACAAGGAATCTCATTATATTGGATTGATTAGTTTAGTAGTAATAAAAAATAAGATACAAACAAGATTCATATATTTCATTGAAAATATAAAATACTAAGAATAAAAAACATACGCAGATCCTTGATATTATCCATAATATATGTTTGGGAAAATAAAAATAATAAATGGTGAGATCAAATTATCATTAAGGGTAACATATGGTGTAAGATAACCTAAATAATTATGTAATATTCAATTTAAAAATGTAAATAACTAAAAAAACATTTCATTTAATCAATAACATGATCATTCAATTCATCCATGGATAATATAAATTAATTAATCTCATAGATAATAATAACTAAATTATTAATGAAATAAATATTTAATATTGGATTTCATGATCACATATATCATGATATCTATACCATTAAATCTATGTTCTAAGAAATTTTAATCAACATGTATGTATACACTGAAATCTAGTTTAATTAGCCAACAGATTTATCACATGTGACCTATCAATACATCAAGGGGATATCTATAACAGGTCCCCACCCATCACTATATGTCTAATGCATTATTCATATGTTGAATGAGAAATTCAATTAAGAAACATTATTATTTATCAATAAATATCTTTATTGTGTAAATAATATAGAAAATTAATATTTTCCTCAGTCAATCATATAAATTTAATAATAAAACACCATATGTAGGTATATAATCCCATACTTTGCATACTTGGATATCACATCTCAATAGATGAATATTTATTATTATAATACAATGATCGAAAAAATAATCATATATTTCTAGTTCCCTTGTAAACCTAAATACATAAAAAACTAGTTTACAAGTTAGCTACATCATCTCCACTATGTTATTTATAAATTAAACCCTTCTTATACATGTCATATATAATACCTTTCCTCATAACTTGGGGAAAGTAATTATAATAAATGGTGAGCTTTGATACTAGTTAATGATAGAAAAGGTAAATATCAATGATCACTTAAACATAAGATAAAAATAAAGGTATGGATATCGGTCTTTTATAAGTCATGAATCATAAAGGAATCAAAGAAAATGAGTCACGAGAGTATAACATTAGCCAAATTCATAATTTTTTGGCATTCATATAAGAATAAAAAATAATTTAGTTAGCATTAAATCCTTACTACAGAGAGTATTATATTATATTTGTTTCATTACCCAAACCATCATATTAGTCAAGGTTCACTCCAAAGACTATCATAGTCGACAAAGTCCCTTATTGAAATATGTTCACTCCCCCATTCCATTCTGACTTATCTCATGAGATATTCAAATTTACTGAATGAATTATAGGGATATATAATTTCACTCTCACTTATAACACTACTAAAATCATGTATATTTATTCCAAAATATTATAAATCATTCATCATAACATAACCTAGGAAGATGAAACAAGTTTCATAAATATTTCATCATTTCATTATATCTTAACCCATAGAAAATAAAAAGGTTTCATAACTTAATTAACCCATAAAAAACAGGTCTCAGGGATTCTTCTTTAAATCATAATCATCATAATCCATCCAAATAATTAAATTTGATGGTATCACTTGATAATATTCTCAATAAATAATAGGTAGTATCAATGTATGTCATATCAGATGAAAATTACTTTAAAAGATATCAGGATTATTTCTTGAGGGAAAAAACCTTTTAATTTTGAAATAAATTCCTTAAAATACAAAATAAAAAAATATTAACTAAAATACTTTCCTTGAATAGAACCTTGGAAACATGTAAATGAATATTCATAACATTGAGTTGTTATAACATCAGTAAATTTGGTTCATTCTATATAAGTTAAAAGAAAACATTCCTTTCACACTTTTTAAAAAAAATTAAAAGTACCTTTTTTAGAAAAAGAAAATAATTTTACTTTTAAGGAATTTTTGAAATAGTAAATAAAGGGTAAAAATGAATTTAATAATCATATTAAAATATAAAAACAATTCTTTAAAACATTTTTATAAAACATGTACATGGATGAAAAAGTATTTCTACCAAATAGAGAAATAATTTTGGTTTTCCTTTAAAAAATTCTTTTAGTATCTTGAATTATTAAAAGATTAAAATTAAAGTAAAACATGTAATCTCCAGAAATAAATAGAGAATAACAAAATTCATGAGTTTATTGTGAGGTAGATAATTGGATTTCAAAATTGGAAATGTAATCATAAAAAATCCTTGAAAATAATGTGGTTTTAACATAAAACTATTTTCTCAAGTTTGACTTTCTTTGAAAGTACTCTATCATCCTGTACAATGGATTTAAATTTTTTATAATTATATGAAAAATAATTTACATACTTATAATATCATATATTATTAATATATAACATTTAAATACCCATTTATCATTAATTCCTTATTAAAAGTTTCGTTTCTAAGTGTTAGTTGTTCCTTATTTTCATAAGCATTTTGGTTTGGTAATTAAAATAATAGTAAATTTATCATGGTTACTTAATATACATAATTTTATTCATGATATAAATATCATATATATTCATTATATAAATATTTAGAGTCAACAAAAAATGATAAAGATATAAAAAATAATTACACCGTTCATGGAGATGGTAGGCCTTACGAACAGATGAACACTATTTACATATTTTGACGGATGGAACGAAAGAAAGGTAAAAAATAATTAACCTTTAAAGAATAATTATTATATTATACATATATCATATATATTATTAAAATACATTCTCATTTTTATCCATGTAAATTTGAAACAAAAAATGAATCGCATCACTTTGTGGAGGGGGTAGTCCACACATATGCACGAGAAATGTTGTCTTTCTCCAATGAATTTAAAGGTAAGAATATAAATATGATATTATAATTAAAAAATAATAATTATTCCATAAATATAATATATAAAAATTAATCCCACCATAATATCCATACATAAAATAGGGTTTTTAAAAAATTATTTGTATCCTTATGTGAAAATGGTAAGTTGTACGTACACACGAGTGATGCTTTACATTTCCATTTGATGGTAAATAGGGTGTATAATTGTAGTTTCATATTAATAATTACATTTAATTATATTTAGTATTATTAATTTATTATTTTATGTTAAATACCATATATTTATAGGATGTAAAAGAATAATTAAAAAGAAAGTGATCGGTTAATGTGACTTCCTCTTCTTTGAAAGAACTCCTTTGGATCCCCACATAAGGACCCTAGGGATAGTCTTTTGGGGATACCAAAACCTCTAAAATGTGTATAGTTAGTTTAAAATATAATTTTATATGTTTTTATTGTTATATAAATCTCAATGTGGGGTAAAGAAAATAGAGGATATGTATCCATTTATAAGACAGGGAGAGGACACACTTGAAATTATTTACAAGATTAAAATAAAATAAACTCATCCTCAATAAAAATTATTAAAAAATGTAATTAATTCAAATAAAAATAGAATAGGGTCTAAATTAAATCATCCGATGATATTTTTATTGGTTTTGGTGCCATTTTAAACATTATCCCTTTTATTAACCCCTTTGTTAATCATTTTCACCATAATAATAGTGACAATTATTTAAATCCTAAAGGGTTAACAATGTTATAATAAAAGAAAAAAAGACTCATCAATATAACATGGATGATATGTTCAATAATATTCCATTTCCTTGGATAGATATAAATTTTTTATAAATTTTAAATAATTTAATAAATTTTTGTTTATTATAAAATATCATTAATGTCAATTTTCGAACTGTTCATTCAATTTGAATTTAAAGGTACCATTACAAAGATATAATTTTAGTAAAATATTTTAAAATTGCCTTAATGTATCATATATATATATAATCATGGAACTAAATAATTCACTAAATTTTATTACTCCTATTATTTTTATAATCTTTTATTTTCTATTAATTGAGTAAATATTGTATCTACATTGCATAAGAGTTTAAGGTAAATATTCAATCACTATAAATTAGAAATAAATTTATATTATAAAAATAAATAATATATCTTTCAGATAAACATTTAGAACTAAACATATCATTTTTTAAACCTTGTGTAAAAAAGTTTATAGATATTAAAGTATGAAGAGTGACATTTTGTACATATTCTTTTATTAAATTAATATAAAGGTCATATTAAAAGAAATATGGCACTAATTGGAAATATAATTGTTAATTCGATGTAAATTTATTAAATACGCTAATAAAATATGATAAATAAAAGTATTAGATAAATTTTAATGTCTTATCCCAAATTTTTAACCCTACTTTACCCATTTTACCATTATCGAGGTGACAAAAATTACTATTGATTACTATTTATACTAACCAAAAATCTAATGGACCTATTTAGAAACAGTAATCCACTTAATTAAAAATATTGAATCCATTTTTTAATATTGAATTTCTATAATTTTTATAAATTTATTTGAAAATAAGTGCACCAAATGCAATGAAAACAAATTTTTTAGAAAAATACATTTTGAAACATAAAACTATATATATAATAATATATCACGCCTAACATAAATATTATATGAATAATAAATATTTTTATTTACTTAATAATACTTAAAATTTATTAAAATTAGTCACAAAAAGTTTTCATATTTATTTATAAAGACAAATTCCCAGAACAAAAATTGTTTTTTAGAAAAAAAACATCTATTTTACTTATAAATGATTTTTATTTTCATTTATAATCAATTAATAACCAATGAATTTATTTTAAAAAAAATTAAACCATAAATTTATCATAATTCATTTATTCCTATTAATACTCACCAATTTAATGATTATGTTATAATGGTATGTTGTATTACAATTAATTTTTACTTGAGGTTTCTTGTATCACAAGATATCAAAAAAATTAAATTTATTTGAAAAGAAATATATCCTAAAATCTCAGGGAGTTGCATTCTACACCCTTAAAATAAAATCCTACCTTGAAATTCCATTACTTAGATTTAAATAAAATAGGACATGTCTATTTCATGATGTCCATGGGTTCCCAAGTATCTTTTTCTAATTTTTGATTCCTCTAGAGAAACTTAACTAATTTTGTAGTCTTATTCTATAGAAGTTTATCTCTACATTATAATATTTCTACATGTTTTTCTTCATAACAATCATCATAATCTAGAATTAAAATCTATGATTTTAGTATATGTGAAGGATCAAGTATGTACTTCGTTTAGAGAGTTACATTCAACACATCATGAACTTGAGAGAGGTTAGGTGTAAGTTTCAAGAGATAAGATATCATCCCTACTCGATCAAGAATATCGATGGGGACAATATACCTAGGTATGATATTTTATTTCTTAAAAAATGTCATAACATTATTCCATGGATAAATTAAATGAAACACCTTATAACAAAATTCAAACTCCATGTCTTATCAATGATTATCTTCATAACTTTTCTATTGAATCTAAGATTAATTTATGTTCAATTGATTATCTTTGAGTTTCTCTACCAATTCCTCATTTTGATCATGTCCCAAAATCTTTTTTTCTCTAAATTCATACCAACATGTTAGAGTTCTATAGTTATTTCCATGGAGGGTTTTTATAAGGAGCTATCTGAATTCTCCAGTAAAAGTTGTTATTATAAGAAAACCCAAATAGAGGAAAGTGTCGATCCCAACCACTTTTCAAATCCATAGAACAAGATATCAATATATCCACTAGGGTTTGAATGGTTCTATTATACAGGCCATATGTCTAAAAATGATAATCTATACCGAAAATCAACTCTATATTCAGATCCTATAGAAGGAGTTTTCAGAACATTAAGGAAAACTTGATCAGATACAACAGAATGTTGTAATTCATACAAAATTAACACTTATTTAGTGTATATTATGGAAGTTTTATCAAGAGATAAATATTCTATAATATAAATTAAGTGTGTATACTTTATAAGGTGATTGAATAAAACCTAAAAAATATTATCTCCATTATAAATTTGGGGGATTCCCGCAACAAAATCCATTGTGATGTTTTCCAATTTCCAATCTGGTATGGGTAATGGTTTTATTTTCCCCTTAGAGTTATGTATCTTATACATAACTTTCTAGCATACCAAGAATCAACAAAGATACTCATAAATATATCTCATCATGTTTTCCCACCATAAATACTCTTTTAGGTCACTGTAAATATTCATACTACTAGGATGAAATGATAATGATGAACTATGGGCCTTTTATAATAACTCTTTCATAAAATATAGTATATATTGAAAACATACACAGTGTGGAACATTTTTATTCTTTGATAGTCAAGGTTAAACTCAGTAATATTTATCCACTTCTTATGTAGTTCCACATCTTCCTTTCATGCCTCTTTAATCCTCACATAGATAGATGATTCAACACTCATTTGAGAAAGATAATATTTCTCCCCTACAATCAGGATTTTTAGATCCATCCATTATAAAATAAAAAAAATAATCTTTTGTGATCCTCATCATAGATAATCTAGCATGATTCTTTTGACATAAGGAATCTTCCAGCATTTTTACTTTCATGAAGTGGAAATTTATTAAGTATTCGTAATTTTTAATCAACTCCAACCATCTTCCTTAGCACATATTCAACTCTTTTTGAGTAAATATATACTTAAAACATTTATGATCAGTATATAAATCAAATATTTCCCCATATTTTTAATTACTCTATATATTTAATGAAAACTTTTCCACCTCTAACTCCAAATCATGATTTCGGTAATTTTTCTCATGAACATTCAGTTTTTTGCGGCATAAACTATACCAATATCATTATTTATAAGAATACATATCAGTATATTATTTGATGCATTACTGAAGATTAAAACCCCTTATCCATTTTAGAGTGAAATTGAATATGTTTTTTTGACTCAGTTACTTGATTTTTTTCCTCACATTAATCTATCTCATATAACTTGGTTCACTCCCAAGTTAACTTGGTGAGTAGATTAAATAGTCATAATAAATTCTCCAAAAATCCTGGATAATATCTATAAAAACCAAGACAATTATGCATCTCGGTCAAGTTTTTATCTAGTAACAATGTTCATGAATGTCATTCTTTAATGGATCCATCTATATACCCTCTCCTAAGATTATATGACCTAAATATGATGATTTTTATAAATAAAATTTATACTTTAAATTTTTCATCCAAGTTCTACATCCTTAGGGTCTTTGGTACAATTCTGAAGAGACGTTCATTCTATTTCTTTATCATTGAGTGTATTAGGATATCATCCATAAATAATATCATGTATTGAATTAGGTATTCTCTAAATACTCTATTCATTAAATCCATTAAGATATTATAGGTATCACTAATACCAAATGAAATCATTGTATATTCATAGTGTCCATACCTTGTACGGAATGTAATTTTTGGTATATCCTTCTATATAAAACTCAATTTATTATATCAATAATGAATTTCAATGTTATAAATGTATTTATATCTACACATATGATTGAAAAAGTCATCAATATAAGGAATATGAAACTTATTGTTGATTTTTATCTTGTTAAGTTCTAAATAATTGATACAGAATCACATTGATCTATATTTATTCACAAAAAAATTAATTGGTTCACCTTGTGGTGATATAATTATCTGAATCAATACCTTATAATTATTATCTTATAGTTAATTATTTATTTTCTTTAACTCTATCATAGCCATTATATGGGCATTCTTGGAAAATATTCTATCACCTGATTTGAGTGCTATTGAAAACTTAACATCATGATTAGGTGGAAGACTATGAAACTCTTCCAAAAAGATATCAAAAATCTCATGTACAATAGTAATATCATATTTTTTTTAGTTACTCCCAAAAAATATTAAATAAACACCTATTTTTAATATGAATCAAGACCCATATAATGAATTCAATTTCCATCAGAAGTTGATATTTATCGTCATACTCATAGATGATCAAAGGATTGTTCATAATATCAAAAATGACATAACTTTTATAAAATATGGTGTGGGAATTATATAAATAAATCCAATTCAATCCTAAAATAACATATAATTCAACCAGACAGATAATAACAAGATTTATATGAATCACATTCGCACAAACATCAATTACATAAGAATCATAGACTTGAGATGAAATCATTGTATCATTAGGGGTTTTCATTGTTAATTAAACATATAATAATTGAGGTGGTACTATAAATACATTATAAAAATCATTAAATTTAGAAGAGTGGGTAAATCTATAATCCAATAATACAGTAGCAGTTCTATAATGGATGGTATGTTTACTCTTCACCACTTTTTATCAACATCATCAATAGTGATCACTTGGGATTTATCATTGTCACTAGGATTAAGAGGGTATTGATTCCAATCATCAACATTTACATTCATATTTTAGAATTTTTTATAATAATTCCTTTACTCATTCTATTTGAAACACTGGAGTGTGGGTCATGCATTTTGTTGATATTTTTCAGTATTCCTTTCCTAAACTATCTTCTTCACATCAATTTGGAATTTGATAGCCTGATGACCATCCTTTCCAAACATAAAACATTTATCAGTATCCTTAAGTAATTTTCATCTAAGTTTCCTTCCACACTTTGATCATAAATTTAGACTCATCTTCTTATCTTCATGAATTTTAGAGTTTCCTTTTAATTACATCTTTATTTTCTTATGAAAACTGTCATATTTATGGGTAACTGTAATCAAAATTTCTACCTTGATTGCACATTGAATGATTTATTCCTAGCTACTGAAGTCTTTAATGGGAAATTCATGTCAGAGCATTGGTTTTAAGCTACTATAGAATTGATAAACCTTACTTTTTGGTTGTATGATAATAATTGAAGCTTACCTAACAAGTCTTGTAAAATTTTCATCATAAGTACTAATGGATCATTATACTTTTGATTTATCTCAAGGAATTATTTTTTATTTTTTTTATAAAGAATATGTAGAGATTAAAAATTAAAAAAAAAATAAACTCCTAAAATCAAATAACTTGATGGATTCAATTTATTCTACTACTTCGTGTTCATGATAAGATTCCACCATTAATTTTCTTCTCCTTCCAAATGATAGATAACCAAAGTAACCTTTTCTTGTTCCAAACACCGAAGAATGGGAAAAATATTTCTTGTGGTCTTGATCTATTTATCTATAACTAGTGTATTAGAAGGCCCACTAAAAGAAGTTGGGTGTCACCTCATGATAGACTCAATAGAATATTGTTCCCTCTTTTCTTTATTTTTAGAATCATCATGATTGATATCTAGAGAAAGTTTTGTATGCAGAGTAATTATTTTTTTTTCATTCTAGTTCTCATAACATTTAGTTTCACTGGTGTTCTATATTGACCCCATATCTAATAACCTAGAGGTGATTAATTATTTCTATATTGGAATGAGATACAAGTGATTGCATCATGAATGATGAAAAAGTTTAGTTGTCTTGGTAAACTGGATACATAAATGACTACCATGTTACATTTGAATATCCAAATTACATCATAATGTTTTTATGATATCATTATTTCCTATAGAATATACTTTCATATCACTCATATAGCACTTAGTGGATTATAGTAAAAGGAAAAAATAATGGTGATCACAAATGCTCAGTAAGAGTTACTTAAATCATAAGCTATCATGAATAGACAAGGAGTAATCAATATGAAAATAAAATAAGTAAACATTACATCCATTTAAATAACTTTACTATTAGGAATATATAAGGGGTAATCAATATGAAAATGTAAATAACTAAACACGCATTCTATTTAAGTAACTGTAATATCATGAATATATAAGTAATAATAAATATTGAAAGGTAAATAACTGAACACACATTCTGTTTAAATAATTTGAATATCGTAATTATTTAAGGATTAATCAATATGGAAAGGTAAATAATTTAACACACATTCAACTTAAATAACATGAATATCATGAATAGATAATGAGTAATAAATATTTTAAGGTAAATATTTGAACAGAAATATCATTTAAATAACTTGACTATCATGAATAGATAAGTGATAATAAATATGTATAGTAAATAATTGAACACAGATTCCATTTACATAACTTTATTATCATGAATAGACAATATGTTAAGTAAAATAACTTAACACAAATTTAATTTAAATTACTTGACTATCAGGAATAAATAAGGCATAATAAATATGAAAAGGTAAATAACTAAAAACATGTTCCATTTAATCAATAAGTGAGAATGAAACGCATCCAAAGATAATATCATTTTGAAAATATCATGGATGAAAATAATTGAATTATTAATTAAGGAAAAACATAATTATTGGATGTAGCAATCTTAGGCATCATTATACCCTTATTGTTAATAACTTTCACAAGATAATTCAAAACTATGGGTAAAATCCCATTTAAAAAGCTTACTGATTCGCCTCATGAGAATAATAATTATTCCATGGGATATAGAATTTTTGACCCCACCTATCACTGCATGTCCAAATAATTCCTCATATATTTAATAGTTGATTTAATTCTTGAACATTGTTCCTTATCATCAAATATATATATTAAGTAAATAATTATTATTAATCAATATTTACCTAGATAAAAAAATAACTCTCAATGTATAACAATTTATGTAGAAATTACATATTGTTTAATATATAAACATATCAATAATAAAAAATATGGATAATTTATGTTACTTTAATGTCCAATTATCATAAGAAAGTGAATATTTCAATAGAAAGTTAATGAATATAAAATTGAATCAATAAATTAAATGTTAATACATTAATTGGTCAAAATGATCTTAATCGATCATTTAAAAGAATAAGTATTATATCAATTCAACATATTCCTTGTTTATTATAAGAAAAATAAATTTTTTGTGTCATTGATGAATACACATATGATTAAAATATCCTCAAAACATTATTGAGGAAAATATCCATTTCATATTGAAAATCACATTTTAAAACTACATATTCACAAAAAACATTGAAAATAATTTAATTTTAAAATAGTCACTTAATCTTATAAAATAATCATTAAAAAATTGAGTTGTCATGGATACTATAAATTTCATTCATTTCATACATGTTCAAACAAATATTCATTTAACATTTTTGACAAAAATTCAAACTAGTATTATTTTGAAGAAAACATGAAGATTTATTTCAAAACATTTTATAAAAAGTAAAAATGGGTAAAAATGTATTTAATAAATCATTTTTAAAAAGTTTAAAACGTTTTTTCAAACATTTTTAGAAAACATTAATTTTTATGAAAATTTATTTTCGACCGAAGAGACAAAAGAATTCATCTTTTATTAAAATAAATGTATCATTAATTTTAAGTACCAAAGAGTGGTAAAATGGTAATATAAATTGAAAAAAATCATTAATAACTGAAGGATATGAAAAATAAAGTGTTTTATTATAAAATGATCAAATAATTTCCTTTAATGTAAATTCAAGTCTAAATAATCATGATTAAAATGATATTATAAAATACACCCTAATAAATATCAAAACATTGAGGTGAAGATTAATAAAGGAGTAAATTTTTTTAACATATTAAATACACATAAAACAATTATAAATAAAACTTAATATAGTCATAATTATTCATACACATAATCTTAGAATTTCAAAGATAGTGATGTAGTAATATAACCCAATGAAAGAGAAATTGACTTATGAAATTCTTCACCGATTAGTAATTTTCTATTTAATTATACTTGGATGAAAAAATTAGAATTAAAACATAAAATACAATTAATTATGAATGAATCATGATATTACATGTAAAAGGGAAATTATATACACCATAAAAAGCAAATTAGGTGCATAAGATTATAATAAGCCTCAATGAAGGGAAATTGAGATGAAGCCCCTTACCCCACGCTTTCTTTTATTTAAACGTTGCTTAAAGTCTTGTATAGTGGTTTTAATAATTTTAATAATTTTTATTAGAACCATATTTATATTTAAAATATAATTTAGTATCCTCTTATAACATTTTACCACTCATTTGTTAATAATATTTCACTATTTCCATTGTTTCAGGTGTTAATTTCCTTGTTTTCTCCTGTGTTTTTTATTAAAGTTCTAGTTCATGAGTATTGGATATAGATCCATAATTGTAAAAATCATATAATTTTTATACATATATTATTTAATCATTATATTAATTTTTATAATCATTCTTCAAATTTTTATAGAGAAAATCAATTGCATCACTTTGGGGAGACGGTAGGCCATACGTTTGCATGAGCAATGATATCATTCCATTAATGAGATATGAGATAAGTAATTATGAGATATATTAATTTAATATAATAAATATAATCTCATACATATCACATATTTTAATTAAATTTATACTTATTACACTCCTTAAAATGCGTAAGTGAAAAATGAATCACATCACTTCGTGAGGCAATAGTCTTCTATACACACGGGTGACATTATCATAATTTAAAAGGAATTAAAAATTATATGTTATATTAAAATTAAATAAGTATAATAATATCATAAATATATTATACATTTATAAAATCCATCATTATATCCATCCATGAAATATGGTGATTGAAAACAAATTACATCGGTTCGTGAGGAGGTAGTTTTTCAAACGTGTGATTAAAGGTTTCATTTCTCATTTGATAGAAGTGAAGATAAATATAGGTCATAAAATTAACACAATAATGTATAAATATATGGAATATAATGATTTTATTATATTATAATGGCTTAATAATATTTTTAGGAGGTGTAAGAAGAAACAAAATAATAATTCTCATTTATGAACGTTACATCTTCATCGAACAACTTCTTTTGGTTTTTACCAAAATCAATCATAGGTTAGATTTATAATAAAAAAATATCTATAAGATATTTTTATGGGATAAAATAAGTTATTTTTTTATGTATAATTTTAACCAAGTGGTTTTGGAAGAGTGAAAAGGGGAGGAGATGGGTGGCCTTTTATAAGTGGGGGAGTGGACACACAAGGAATTTTTGAAAATATTCAACTACACCCACATTATTATCATTTCAAAAGCCTCTGAAATGGTCCATTATCAACCATTTTAAGTTATAAGGTAAAATATAGAAATAAATAGGTATTTTACATGTTTTTAATTTATTTTAACACTTATATTTTTATTCTAACCCCTAGTAAATCAGTTTTCTACCTTAACCGTGGTAATTAATTTTTACTGCTTTTACTATTCATAATGGTTAAAAACAATTTGATTTTATTAGATAATATAAATCTTTCTAATTAAAAATATTTAATACATTTTTTCCCAAATTCAATTCATATATCTGGAAGAATCCAATTTAAAATTATACCTATTGACATTAGAGAAATGCAGGTATCTAATGGGAAAATTCTCATAAGTATAGAATGTTTTAGCATAAAACTTTAAAATAAAATTGATTCCAATGACCTCAATTCATTAAATTTTAATATAATTGAATAAATTTTACTTTATAACCAATTTAAAATATAACTTATCTGTTTAAAACATTTAAATGAAAAATTAATTTTTCCTCAAAAAATAGTATTTTTAACTATTCATCAAACAAATGTTTTTATAGAATTATAAAAAAAATCCCAAATAAAACTTCGACTTTTATATTTCAAAAAAAATGTTTATGTTTTAAAATTAAATTTTAAATGGGGTTAAAAAATAATTTTAAATTATGTGCACAATGAAGGACTAAAACACCTTTCAAAAAAATATTTTTCTCCAAAAAACATTTCTTTTTCTTTCAAAATATTATTATTTTTATTTTTAATCAATAGATAAGAAATAAAAAAATTTAAAAATGTATTTTAAAATATTGGTTATTATTATTCCTACCCTCCAAATAATTTTCATGATATAATGGTCACATTTTAAATAGTAATATTTTAATTGAGTATTGTGTTTTGTTTAAACTTAGTGTTGCATGCATCTCATGCTATCTAAGGGATTGAATTTATTTAAAAACAAATATATCATAATGTCTCAAGGTGTCATATTATCATTTAATCTCATTGTATCATTTCATATATTCTATAAAAATCAATTTTATTCTTTTAAAATATCATGTTGTTACATTCACCCCACCTTCAATAAATTACATACTTGTAATTTAAACTTGATCTTGGTAATCAAGGGGTTTGACTTTTTGAAATACCATTGCTAAAAACCCAACATCATAAACTGGTAAATAAAATTACTCTTTATAAAAAACAATGTTAAATACAAAGGTGATCTATAATAACACATAACTAGGTTTCTAAGTAGGAAATAATTATTTTTAGGTGAATATATAGACATCGAAGAAAAGCATAAATAATTATAAATGGTGATATGGGTCACAGATCACAAGAAAGTGGGTAATAAATTGAATGTTATGGACTATAAAACCATAAATCTATGATGATTTAAAATAACATTTGATTCATTGGATATGAATGTAATAGGATAATATTTTTTTCAAAATCCTTTTCCTAAAGTTGAGGGATTATTTAACTATCTTAGAATATAATGAAATATACTTACTTGATATATTTATATTTAGTTATAATAATTTCATCCCTTTTTTCATGATCATTTTCTAATTCATCAATTACACCAAGAAATTAATATCCAAAAATGATTTTTTTATGCATGAAGCACTAAAATTCACATTTAATGGATCATAAGATCCATAAAAGAGTGACGAGTATTTTTGTCGATATCAAACTATTTTCCAAAAAAAATATGGTTAGAACAAGTTATCCTATATAGTAATTTAATCTATAAACCTCAATATTAACTCCACCTTTTTATCAATACTATTTATTAATAAAATAAATTAAGTAAAAACAATGAAATATTAACCGGAACATAAAATAGGCCAACAGTGGGTGTTAATTCCTTATCACCAATTGGTTATGGGTTCAATCACCATGGCCTTACCAGATTCTATATATGTTCACTCAGAATGCAATCTATCCTTTTTTAAATCATAATAATATAATTCCAATAAAGTTACCAAATTATGATAACTTATAATTACTAAAACATCAATGATAAGATAACCCTTAAAGGTTAAAAATACCTTTAATCTTAAGTCAAAAAAATTTTAATTTCGTTATTCCTCAAATAATATTTTCACTAAAACATATAATAAACTAATTAGTTATATTTTCATAAGTTTTTTCCCAAAATATCCACAATTTTAATAGAATCCTATCACATAAAACCTAAAAGGGGGTGTTTAATATGTTGAACTTATGATCAATTTTAAACTCATAAACCCATGATGGTATCTATTAGTCCTAAGTTAAAAAAGTCACATATGATTCTAAAATTTGAAACAATCGTTAGATATTTCATGATCCTTATTACCAAAATACTATTATTAAAAATAATTCTAAAATAAAATTCTATAATCCCAATACATAAATAATTTAATAGTTTTATTTCAATATATGTCATTCCTTAGACTTGGTATTAACCTTTAAAAGTGGTAATTGACTCAGATAATTCACAGGTTCCCCAAATTTAAGACAAAGATCTATAAATGGATCCCTAGGATGAAATTGTTTTCCTTCCATCATACTCTCTATTTTTTCTCAACAATTAATTACTTTATGAACTTATTTTCCATGCATTAAACATTTTCTCATTCCCTTGAGACACTTTCATGGGTGTCTCTTTCCACATTTTTGACATGAAAGAAATCTATCCATATTTCCTCTATGGTATCCACCACTCGAGCTCTTAGCAAAGACCATATTTCACTTATTTGGTGAGTCCAAGTGTTGGGTGAGGTATATATTATTAATTTTAAAATATGAAAAATGATTATGAAAAATCATGACATATTACACTAGTATCATCCCATTTTTTACTCATAGTCAACATATATTCCATTATATTCAATTTTAATATGATTTCTTCAGGTTACAACCATTGAATAAATCCCAAAAACAAAGTATGAGAAACAATAATCATAATATCAAAACCATATAATCATTTATATGATGTCTTAACCATGACACCTTCTTTTCAATATAATAATCTTTATGTTTAACTTCGGTCATTCATTTTCATCATCTATTCAAATCCAACATAATGTTTTGTAAAGAAAATGTGAATTATCCAAATCATATCCCCTTGTAGTGTCACACCAGGTTTATAGTAAGACCTATTTTCATGCACTATGTGATGATCGGGTCAAGCCCAATGAACCCTTTCTAGATTTATTACCCTTAGGTAAAACGTTTCTAGAACTACATCAACTTGTAGTTTCCATAAAACAATTTATTTCTAGGAATAAAACATAATCACATCCTTACCAAAAATTTAGTATGTTCTTCTATACTTGTACTCAAAGTCTATCATAGGGATATGTTCTTTAATCTATTTTCTCCTAAATCTAGTTCTTAATATTTCTACTAACATCTTCTAATAGAAACTCTAATGAACCTAGCTCCAATAGCCCAAATCTGATGTCTACCATACTTCATTGTCATCATATATAAATAAATACATCATTAAGGAAAGAAAAGTTTTTTAGTCTTGGTAAACTACATATATACTTGACTCCCATATTAAATTTTAATATACAAATTACAACATAATTTTTATTTTGGAATATTATTATTCCCTCTAGAATATCATTTCATATCATTTATAATATACTTCATTGATTCTAATGAAAGGAAACAAAATAAAGGTGATCTCAAATTCTTGGTAAGATCTATGTAAAGTGGAATCTATCATGAATATATAATAATTAATTGATATGTGAAGAAAAATAACTAAACACACATGACACTTAAATAACTTGAATTTTATGAATAGATAAGGATTAATCAATAGAGAAAGGTAAATAACTGAACACACATTCAATTTAAATAACATGACTATCATGAACAGATAATGAATAATAAATATGGAAATGTAAATAACTAGACACACTTTCCATTTTAAATAACTTGATTATTCTGGTTAGATAAGTAATCAATATAGAAAGATAAATAACTAAATGAACATTCCATTTAAATAACTTGACTATCGTGAGTAGATAAGGATTAACCAATATGGAAAGGTAAATAATTAAACACGCATGTTATTTAAATATATTGACTATAGTGAATAGATAAGGAATAATCAATATAGAAAGGTAAATAACTGAACATACCTACCTTTTAAATAACATTACTATCGTGAATAAATAAGGATTAATAAATATGTATGGTTAAATAATTGAATACAGATTCTATTTAAGAAACGTCGCCATCCTGAATAGATAATGAATAATCCATATTTAAAGGAAAATAAATTAAATCACGTTCCATTTAATCAATAATAAATAATGATATGTATCTAGATATAATATCATTGTGAAAATATCATGGATAATAATAACTAGATTCTTAATGATGGAAATGCTTAATTATTGGATGTCGTAATCTCAGGCATCACGACACCTCTACTGTCAATACCTTTCACAAGATAGTTTTAAAATGTGGGTAAAAAATTATTTAATAATAGCTTACTGACTCACCTCGTGAGAACATTTATGAATTTTGGGGATATATAATATCATGCCCCACTCATCATTGCATGTCCAAAGTATTCCTCATATATTTAATAATTAATATAAATCTTGAAAAAATGTTTCTTATCATTAAATATCCATATTATGTAAATAATATAGATTAATCAATATTTAATCAAGTAAAAAAATAACCCACAATGTATAAAGAAGTATGTAGAAATGATATGTGGCTAAAGAAATAAACATATCCATGATAAATAATATGGATATCTTGGGGGAAATTAAAGTCAAATTATCATAGGAAAGTGAATATTACAATGAAAAATTTAAGACAATAAAAATGAATCAAAAAATTGAATTTATATACTTTCCCTAGTGAATATTTTCATAAAACATCCTTATTTGGAATAAGGATAGTATCAATACAACATATTCCCATGGTATTATAAATAAAATAAAGGGTTATTATTGGTGAAAAATAGAAATTCCATAAAAATATTTTAGAAACATTATTAAGGAAAATACCCTTTTCTTATTGATAATCACCATTTAAAACTAAATATTAAAAATATATTTTTTAAAAACATGTTTAAAAAACATTTCATTGGAAATAAAACTTCAAAATAATAATATAATATTTAAAACATTTAGTATTAATGACTCCCTAAAATTCTGTTCATTTCACATATGGTAAAACAATGATCCCTTTCACTTTTTCGATAAAAGAAAAATGGGAATTTTTAAAATGACATGAATATTATATTAAATACTTTTTTCAAATTTTAAAAATGGTAAAAAAAATCTTCAATAAATCATTTCTAAATGGTTAAAAACATTTCTGAAATTATTTATAGAATACATAGATTTTGATGGAAAAAAACATTCAATTGAGGAGTGAAATGAGGTTGGATTTTATTAAAAACAATTATCATTCATTTTAAGTACCAAAGAGTTTTAAAATTGTATTATTACTTCTAAAAATCATTAATAACCAGAGTAGAATAAAATTAATTAGGTTTATTAGTCAATGATAAATAATTTTCTTCAGTGGAAATTTATGTATAAACAATCCCGATTAAAATGAGATTGTGAAATAAACACTTTCAAAAATCATAACATTGAATTCATGATTAATAAATGTAAAAAAAATTGATCAAGTTTAAATCCAAATAATAAAATTGTAAATACAGTATAAGAATGTAAAAAGAATATACACACATAATCTTATAATTTCAAAGACAATGAAGAAGTATTATAACCTAATGAAAATAAATTGAGTTATGAAATTATTTACCACTTCGTAATTTACAAGTCAACTACCCTTTTATGTAATAATTCAAAATTTATAATTATAATACCATGAAGTGTGAATGATATGGCATCTCATATTTTTATTATATAAACTATTCATCACATGGATCAAAATATGGGATTTTTTAAAGTTTTGGTTCTTGGTAATCTAGAAAATAATTCATGAAAACATAAAGCATTATTCTAATCCATCAAAAATTATTTTTAATGTGTTCAACATAAGTTAATTTTTATACATCTAATATCATGGGGACATACATAAAAGGAAATGGGTGATAATGATCCTAGTAATAGAATAAGAAAGGGAGACATTTAGCATATGACCATGAGCCATATCAGTAAGAACATGAGGTACAACAATATAACCTGATCAAGAGAACATAAGGTATATAATAATAAAAATATCATGAATCATAAAATATAAATGGGGATACAACATAAAAATGATTCATTCAAAATCATATCACTATGGTTTATTACTGAGGTGTCATAAATGAAAATTACCATGGTTATTCACCAAGGTATCATAAAACATGTCATATCTAGAGATTAAATTATTTACCCCATTCATTGGAGAGATATAAAGGTACACCCTTCATATTTATAAATTTTATGTGATCCAAATGGATCATAATAAATAATTTTATTAATAACTTATGGTAAATGACAATAATAACAACAATGATATTTTATTAATCAAAGGAAGTAGCAAGAAAAACAACCGCCGGGAAAAATGAGAAAAGAGAAGGAAACTAATGAGGTCGGGTCATTATATCATTATTAATACATGAAAAGGGAATGTGGGTTATATATAATTAAATACCTGAATAAATAATTAATTTTACATATAATTTAATACCCATGGAAAGGTAATATTTTTAGGTATTCTTAAAAAGAAAAAAAATGATAATTTTTGAAGTAAAAGTTAGAAATAAATTTGGTAGCATGAGGGGTATATAATATGGATTAAGGAAAGGGAAATGAGAGGGTAAAAGGGAATACCTTTGATAAAATACTATTATTATATTAATTATGTAATATAATGTTCAAATTAATAAATTAGTTCGGAAAATATAAGACATACCCCAAAAATTGAACTTGAATAGAAAAGAGAAGTGGAGATTTACCATACCATGAAGAGTTTTCCCTAAAACCTAATGATAGATACTTTGGGTATTAAGGATGCCTTAGGGGATATTGGGGAGTAAAAATAAGCTTAAATTTGTGAAAGATAAATCTTTAGTGAAGGGTAATGGTGAAATGGGAGGGTATTTATAGAAAAAGTGGATGAATTATTTAAAAAATTTCAAATATACGTATTTGAAATCTAAGTTGTGAAAATGAAAAACCATAGGCTTAGCCATGATTTTTCTCATGTTTTTAGATATTTGAGTCCCATTTTTTGATATTTTAATCCAATATAATTAAACACAACTTTTTAATAATTTGTTTTGGCATGGAAAAGTTAATTTTTCACAAAGTAATGTTTTTAAAACAAAATCTATTTTTGACTTTGGAAAGTAGTTTATAGGTTTGGAAATTTATTAAAATATATTAAAATAATTAATATTAACAAATTTATATATTTTAGTTCACGGGTTCTAGTTAATTAATTATTACATCATTATTAAATAAATATGAAGTCGTAAAAGAAACCAAAAACGAAAAAATATATTTTTACTATTCCCGGAAAAATAAATAATTTTAAAAAAATCTCATAAATTTACCCTAACATAATTCCAATGTTATCATTTAAAATATAATTTTAATTATATAAAAAAATAATTTAAATATTATAATTGTGACTTTTAAAAATAAAAAACTTTATTTAATGAAAAATAGAATTTTTTGAAGAACATTCCAATTTCTAACACATATAAAAAAATCCTAGGACATTATAAAATTATTTTACAATTTATATTTAAATAAAAAAATTTTAAAAAACTATTTAAGTAAACAAATTATTTTTAATACATTCTTCTATTATAAAAATATTTATCTTTTCAAAAAAACAAAATTATGTTTTATTTGTGTCCAGAAATCAATTTATAAAATTCATATCAATTAAACATATATTTTATTAAATAAAGTAATTCATAAAATGGAATTTATGGAATAAATATTTTATTTATACAAATTAATTACACCTTAAGTAATTAAGGAATAGATATGTAACCCAATAAAATGGCCAATCTCTCCCTAGGGTAAGGTGTATGATGGTGGTAATTTCATGGGGTGGCTCAGCTAACATTGAGAGAGTGGTAATCTTTAGTAACTTGAAATTATACTACATGAAATTTTGATCAAGATTCACTTGTGGAAGCTAAGAATGGGCGTGGTCTCGGGAGAAACCCATTGACACTACCTCCCCTCTTATACTAAAAAATGGGATTCAAAGTCCATGATACTACAATTTGATGCTATTATTTCTCTTTTCTACTTCAATTGTCCTTTTTCATTACTATATATTATCACTAATTATAATGTTTAAATTATCACCAATTGGTAGAGTTCCCAATGGTAAAATCTAATAACTTGTGTATTAACCAACATTTATATTTGATCAACTATCATATAACGGTTAAATCCCCATGATCACATTTCCATTCATATTCTATAAATACCACTTCATTATCTCACCCAATATTCAAAACAATTTCTCCCAAGGTTATATATTTTTATTTTCTATGATTTTTATTGTCTTGCTAATATTCTGTATCATTTTTTTAGTGTTGGTCAGGGGTGATGATTATAATATATTTGGGTGATCCATATTTTCCCATTTATCCATTTTTTTGTTTTTTCTTGTTGTAATGTTTTTAATTTTAATTGTTTTCAAAACTGACTGATTTAAATATCATTATTAAGGAGATAGGTTTTTGTCGGTTCCTCTTTGTTTTGTACATTCATAATATAATATAATAAAACGCACAATTTCATTGAAAGAAAATATCATTAAAAAATACTGTTTACATACAAATGAATCATGATATTATATATAAAAGATGAATTATATACACCATATAAGATAAATTAGGTGTATAACATTGCAATATGGCTCAATGAATATAAATTGAGATGAAGTCCCTTACCTCATGATTCCTTTTAGTTGAATGTAATTTAATATCATATATAGTGGTTTTAATCATGTCATTAATTTATAAAAAACTATATTTATATTTATAATATAATTTAGTATCCTCATATAACATTTTACAACCCATTTGTTAAAAATGATTCATTGCTTTCATTGTTTTGGGTGTTAATTTCCTTTTTTTCTCATGCATGTTTTTTCATCAAGTTATAGTATATTGGTATATAATATTAATAACTCCTATCTATAGTTATATTAATGTTATAAATTTTTTATTTAATCATTATATACATTTTCATAATAATTCTGGAAATTATTATATAGAAAATGAATTGCATAGCTTCGTGCAGATGGTAGGTCGTACACAAGCCCAAACGATAATATAATTCTATTAACAAGTGAAATGATAAAAAATTAGGTGATATATTTATCTTATAGAATCAATATCATGTCATATATATCACATATATTCATTAAATTTGTCCTTATTTCATTCCATGTAAATCATAAGTGAAAAATGAATTTCATCGCTTCGTGAGGCAGTAGTCTTCTGAACATATAACCAAAGTTACTGTAATTTAAATAGAATGGAATATAATAAGGAATTTGTGATATTAAAATACAATATATATAATAATATTATAAGTATCATATACATTTTTCAAACACATCATTATATCTATCCTTTAATGGTGGTATTAGAAAATGAATTGCATTGGTTCGTGAGGTGGTAATCCACCATACACATGATGATTGGTTTTGTTACGCATTTGATTGAAGAGGATATGGATATAGGTTATTCCAATAACATAATATCATCAATTTATATATAATATATGGATTTATTATATGTTCATATTTTAATAATATTTGAAATAGGGGTAAGAGAAAAATATAAAGGCTCATTTAATAAGGTAACCTCTTCTTTGGAAAACTTTTTAAGTTTTCACTAAAATCCTTCCAAGGATGGATTTCTAAAAAAGGGATATAAGATGTTTTAAGGGGAGCAGTGAAGTGATATAGGTAGGGATTTCTAGAACCAAATTTATTTTTATCATTTACATGCCATATTTCAACATTGTCACCTATAAGGGAATTTTTCATGTTGGTAAGTAATTTTAACCCTTATATTTTTAGTTCAACTCCTAGTAAATCAGTGTTTTACCTTAACCGTGTTAATTAATTTTAACTTCTTTTAATATTAAAAATGGTAAAAAATTAGGTTGAACTTATTATATAATATAAATTATTATGATTCCAAATATGGATTTTATATTTCTAAATTCAATTAATATAAGTGGATGAATCCAATTTAAAATTATACCCACGGACATGATGAAAAATCAAGTTTCCAAAGAGAAAAACTCATAAGAATAAAATATTTTGATATAAATTTTCAATATAAAATTTATTCCAATGAATTAAATTAGATAAAATGTAATATAATTTAACTAATTTTACTTTAAAAAATTAATATTATTATTTAACTTTATAAATAATTTAAATAAAAATAAAATTTTCAATAAAAATCATTAATTTTCATTATTCATCAAAAAAATAAACTTTTCATAAATTTATCAAAAAATCTACATAGATAATTTATATATATATATATTTAAGAAATTAATTTTTTATTTTTTAAAATAAATTTTATAATGTTATTGAAAATTAATTTTAAATTATGTAAATAAAGCATAACTAAACAACATTTTAGGGAAATGGATTTTTGCAGAAAACATTTATTTTTCTATTATTCTTATTTTTATTACAATAATTATATAACCAGTGCACATGTGCCAAAAATATATTTACATAAATTATTTAGTCTTATTCATACCCTCCAACTTAACATCTTGGTTATAACACTCTAGTTTTAAATAATAATATTTTAATAGAGTATTGTTTTTCATTTAAACCCAGTACTATGTACATAGTAACCTACCGAAGTTATTGAATTTATTTCAAAATAAATATATGATAATGTATTAGTGTGTTATATTCTCATCTAATCTTGGTGTCATGTTTTATATATTCTATTGAATTCAATTTTGTTCTTTTAAAATATAAGGGTGTTACATGGGAAAACAATACATTTTATATCATATTCAGAGTTAACAAAATTACTTTGGGTTTCATCCATTGACCTAAACCAAAATAGTAGTATAAGAAATAAAAATTATAGTAAAAAATCAGTTAATTATGAAAAATAATTTATAAAATGCCTAAATCATGAAACATTATTTAAATATATGACACCCTAGGTTTAACTTAGGCCATTCATGATCATCATATATTGCGATCATTAATAATGGTTTATAGATAAAATGTGAATTAACCCTATAATATCCCTCATGAGTGTCAAACCAGGTGTGCAATAAGGGCACACCCACCATGCACTAGAATGATGGATGAGATATTCTTGACCCATTCTTTTTGGGGTTATTACCCTTTTATTCATTTGTTCTTAAACCATGCCCACTTTTAGTGTCTAGATATAGAGGTTCTGTTAGGAAAACTATACTCATTTATTTACCATATCTTGTGACGTTCTTCTATACATAGAATTATCCTAAAATTTCTCACTAAATTTTTTTTGTCCTATTTTCCAGAGGATACTAAACCTTACTCTAATACCATCTATAGAAACCCATAATTTTTATACATATATATCATATCTTAATAAATGAAAATTCATTATAATAATATAATGTTACATTCTATAATGGTATAGTTTTAGTTATTTTGGAAACATGGATTGATAAACAACTGGCTCATAAGTGAACTACATTACCTTTCACTATATTATTTGCAAATAGAACCCTTATTATACATATCATACATAATAACTTTCAACATGATATTATGAAAGGAAACAAAATAAAGGGTGGGATCTAATGCTCAGTAAGGGTAAACAAGGGAGATATTAATGATCACTTAAACATAACATGAATAGAAGTGTATGAGAACACAATAATAACATTTTCAAACCATACCCTATATATCATAGATCATAATATTGATTCATGTCATAGAATAACTTATTTTATAAGACCTGAATTATAAAGGAATCAAATAACATAGGCCACAAGAGCATAGAATTGGAATAATACATAAGTTTTTGGCATATACATAACCATATAAAATCATTTACTCAGTATCCAAGGATTGATATCAAGACTATCCGAGGGTATTGGGTTCACTCCACAATCCATCGTAGTAGTTAAGGTTCACTCCCAAGAGAATCACAGCGGATAGATTCCCTTACTTAACTGGATTCACTTCTTATTACATTCCTATTAATCACATGAGATATGAAATAACACCCAATGTATTGAGGGAAATATATATTTGGTCCTACCTATCACATTATTAAAATAATATCTATGTGTTCCAGAAGATCATAAACCATTCATAATATCATAACCCATGAAAATGAAATGTGTTTCATAAACATTTCAGTATTTCTTCATATCATAACCCATGGAAAAAATGGGTTTTATAACTTAATTAACATGTGGTAAAAAAATATAAAACCATATTTAAATCATCATCATCATAATCCATCCATATATTTAAAGTAGATATTATCACAATTTTATATCCCTAATAATGAATGTACCACCTTGTGGTTGAGTTTTATTTTTTGTCAATGATTATCATTGGTTGAATATGGTGGTCAATGAAATGGTAAGATTTAATTTATTTCAATGTTTTGAAGAAGTTTCAAAATTAATGGAGCTCAGATAAAGTCCTAAAAACTTGATATTCCAAGAATCATCCATTAAAGAATTTGATTTTCATAGTGATTCCTAGATAATAATTAAGGATTATTTTTATGAGATTAGATGTCATAATTTACTGATTATCCTAGTAGTTCACAGGATTGGTGAACTAATCTTCATGTCAAATACATGTATCAAATGTGAAAAATGTTTTACAGTAAATTAGAAAGTGGTTTTGAGTATGAATAAGTTCTTTTGAATGAATATTCCAAAAAATAATAGAAGAATAAAACAAGGTCATACACTATTCCTTTATTTCATGAGAACCATGAAAGATATACCATTAAGATTATTTAGATTTTTTTTCATGAAGGATACCCATGAAATATAAATTGTTTCTAATGAGGAGTTATTTTGTTGATGAGGAAGTGGTGGATGAAATTGTGCATTGTGATATACTTATAAGTATTCTATGTTATATGTTTAGTGTGGGTTATATAAAAAATTGTCCAACTACACATAGTATCCATGTGAACCTCAACCAAGGCTATGTGGGACCCAAGACTCAACCATTCCCATTAGAGGCGAGCTCAATCCACCATGCATGGTGGTAGAGGAAAATAGTGTTTGTAAGAGGTGAGTAGGCCCATGTGTAAGGCCCAAAATTTACACGACCGATGCCAAATATAGGGATGGCCGGAAGCCCATTTGTTTGTGGATGGTGTTCAGGTGTTGACCCCTAGATGAAATCATGAGGTAGAAACCAAAAAAATATTTCTATTATTCTAGAGGAATGTTGGTATGAGATTTTGATGTGGGAAACTCTAACTGTGCTCACTATTTACTCATCATTTAAATGATGAACAAAACAAAGGTTATCCTGTAACGACAAAAACTTTTTAAATGATATTTTTCTCCTAAATAAATGTTTGTTACATTTTATATTATATTATACACATAAAAAAATATAAACCAAAAACAATTATCTTATTAATAATGTTTATTACATTAGTCACATATAAAACTAATTAAAATTACAAAAATTACAGCTGGATAGAAAATATAAAATAGAAAAGATAAAATGGGAAAATAATGATCACCCCAATATACTAGAATCATGTCCCCACTAAAAATTCAATATAAATGAAATAAAATATTAGTAAACCAATAAAAATATTAATAAATTAAAATATAACCTTAGTGAGAAATTTTAGTGAATTTTTTATTGAAATAATTAAGTGGAATTTATAGGGTATAAAGGAAATGTGCTTATTGGGATTCAACCATTATATGACTACCGATCAATATAACCATTGGTCAATTTGACCATTTGAAACTATAATCTTGGTTCTTAATTTTACCATTATAATTAGTGTTTATAAGTATTAATAACAAAGTATAATTGATACAGAAAGGATAATCGGTGGCCTCAACTAGTAGAGTTGTGCAATTTGAAGCCCACTTATCCGAAATTTAGAGGGAGGTATCATTATCAAGATATTCCATTAATCAAGACCAAGAAGATATTTATAAAGTTAATATTTAATTAAATCTCATATAGTAGAGGTCCACATTGGTGTATATTACCACTCAATTGATGTTAGCTGAGGCACCCCACAAAACTACCCCCATCACACACCTAACCATTAGGGCTTATGCAAGTGTAATAAAGAGTTAAATTTCCTGACCTCAGTTACATAAAGTGTAAAATCATTTGAATAAATAAAATTTTTATTTCATCAATTCCTATTAAGAATTGTTTTCTTAATAAAATATATATTTAATTGAGATTAATTTTCTAATTTAATTTTTAGACACAAATAAAACATATTTATATTTTTCTAAAAAATATATATACTTGAATAATAAACTGAGGTATTTGGAATAATATTTTTTAATAAAATAGTGTTTTAAAACACACTTATCAAAATATAAATGATTAAATAATTTTATAATGGCCTAGGGAATTTTTTATAAGTGTTTGAAATTTTATTACACATTGAAAATGCTATTTTTTATATAAATAAGGATTTTTATATTAAAAAGATAAAATTATCATATTTAGATATATTTTCTGTTAAAATAAAATTCATTTTTGAAGTCTTCACATCAAAATTACATTAGGTTGAATTTATTATAATTTTCTAAAAGACTCTCATTGTCTCCTAAATAGTATAAATGTTGTTTTGGGTTTTCTGTATGTTTAATGAATTCATATTTCTGTCATAAATATTTAATAATTATATAAATAACATTAATTACCTAAAATATGTTATTTTGTTTATATTAGGTATTTTAATATATTTTAATCAATTTGTAATACTATAAGTGACTTTCCAAAGTCAAAAAAGAGGAAATTATTTTTTAAAAACATTATTTTGTGAAATATTTATTTTCCATAGAACAATAAGTATTAAAATACGTGTCCGATTATAGTTTATTAAAATATCATAAAATTTCACCCAAATTTCCAAAACCATGAGCAAAAACCAAGGGTAATGTAATGGTTTTTCATTTTCCACAACATATATTTCCAATACATATATTTGGAAATTATTAAACAATTCATCCAATTTTTCTATAAATAACCATCAGTTTCACCATTCTCTTTAACTCGAAATCGATCATCTAATAATTTAGGCCGATTCATCCTCTTAAGGAGTCCGCACATGGTTTTTCAATCCCCCAAGGTTTTATCCTCATGTTTTAGGAACAACTCTTCAAGGTAAGAGAAATCCCCACTTCTATTTCCATTTAAATTCTCTTTTTTATGTGGTGTATATTCTAATTTACAGAATATGTTATTTTTTCACTTTATATTATCCTATTACTATAATAATATTATTTTAACAAGGTTATACTATTTTCCCCATTCATTTTACACTTTTCTAAAACCATTTCTTACACTCATCGTCCTGCTGAATGTACTTCTCAAATTTCCCTCTTTTACATGAGAAATTTTGTTGTCCTTTTTAATTGAATAACGAAACCTATTTTATTTTATATAGTTATTAAACTAGATTTAAAAATGATTTTTAGGGGGTTTTACATCTATGAAACCCACATTTCTTTTAATGGGTCCAAAATGAAGTAGTGATCATGTCTTTATGCTCTTTTTCATGCCAAGATTTTAGTAAGAGGAATGTTCATTATTATCCAATGGTTTTTAATGAAATAATTTATTATGATATATGTGGATCATATTAAATGAAGATATATGTAGTGTGTTTCCTGATATAATCTCAATGTATTGGTTAAAAAATATAATATCTATAAATGGCATGTTTTATGATACCTTGGTGAATAACCTTGGTAATTTTCATTTATGAAACCTTAGTAATAAACCTTGGTGATATGCTTATAAATGTATCATTTACATTTTGTAGAAAAATATTTATGTTATGATTCATATTCTTATTATTTTGATAAGCCTCTTATTCATGCCTCATTGTTATGCCACATGTTCTTTTTGATATATCCCAACATAACATACTATATGTCTCTATTGATTATTCCATTACTGGGCTTTATGCTCACCCTTTTCTTTTGATGTATATCCCTAGGATAATAGATATAGTAAAAGTAACTTAGGTTAAACCCATGAATATGTATTTAAAGTGTAATTTAGAATAATATTTTATGATTTCATGTATTATCTACCTTACTTCCAACAAACTAAACATTAAAAGATCCTAAATTTGTACCAAGTATTGAAAATTTATGTAATAAAAATGTTCGATGAAGTAGTTGGTATCAAAGTATAGTTTAGTTATTTGTGGAAATTAAGGATTAAAATATTCAGAATGAATTATATGGATAAGTCTATATATAGAAAAAAATACCAGTATTTTTGTAAGTATTAAGTAAGTGATTTAAAAAAAATCTTTCTGGATAATACAAGTGGATATGGATCTGGATCTAGAATAGATGTACCAAGGGGTATCAATTGAAAGAACCACTTTTAGCTTGACTAAAATAGGAACTGGTGTACGACAATGGGCCTTGTTGTACACCTAGTTTGACACTCTCGGGGGATATGTTTAGTTTGTTAAAATATTTTTATAAACCCTTTTGAAGGATATCTATAAAATGTAATTGTTATTATATAATATTAATAAAATATTTAATCATGATGCTTTAAGACATAAAATTATTTTAGAGTTATAAGATTTATAAAAGTAATGTGTTTATCCCAATGGATTTCTTCTTTTAGAAAAATGGTAGGAAATAGAATGAACCATGAAAATGATGAGTGAAACAGACAATACACTGATGACATTCTGATGGAAGCTAGAATGGAAAACTTTATGTGGATAATAAGTCAACTAACTTGAGTTATGAACCATAACTTGAATCGGGTAGAGAGACTGGATTCAACATGAATGGAACATCTTTTTGTTGAGTACTTAATGCATCAATGATCACATTTTTAGTGGATCTATTGAACCATTGATTTTTGAAAAATTGATAAGCTCTATAGAAAATATATTTTCTATACTCTGTTGATTTTAGTAAGAGAAAGTAATTGTTAGGTCCACAAGGCTGAATACCCTAAGTGGGGGGTGAATCATAGTATGACTAATTTAAATTAAAGCTTGTTCTGATCTTGTTTTGATGTTAAGAAAAACACTCTTCTCTCTCTTTCCCATTGCACAATATAAACATAAAGTAAAGAATGCACAGGACACAACAATTTTTACTTGGTTCACCCTCATTGGGCTACGTCCAAAGAGCATACACCAAAAATGTACTGAAGTACAAAATCCACTATAATCACACTAATGTTTACAATGTTCAGGATAGATCACTTCTATACCCAGGCTCATTGCCTTTACAATGTTTAGGGTCAGCTCACTGCTTTCCCAAGGGTCACTCTCAGTTTCTCTCTCTCTAACTCACTACAAGTGGAGAGGATCACCTTCTTCCACTTCCTTTACTCACTTCTCTGGAAAAGATATACTCATAGTTTATAGACCTGCAGGTCTCTTCATTATCAATAATGAATGCATCTTATGTTGTATGTATATTCTCTGTTAAAGTCCACCTTTCACCCATAGATGAATCTCACTTTGCATCGAAGGTATCGGGTAATCTTCCAGCTTTCATGTATCCCTGAATCACTTCTGTGAATCAACCTTACCTGGCTCCCTTATCTAAGCCGGTGTGCAAGTATCAGCACACAAGTTATAACTGGCGTGCAATTCCACCTCCACCACTTGCACGACACAAGCTTCTGCTACTCCAAACTTGCGTGACTCACACCCTTTTACGCCCAAACCAATATTGGCGCGCAACCAACAAATTTCATGCTTCTTTAAAAATGGGAAGCATTTTCACCTCAACAACTTGTGTGACACCCCCTTCTTCAACTCAAGATTTGGGCGACTCACTTCCTTCCTCACCCAAACCACCTTAGGCACCCAACTATCACCTGGCGCACAACTTCTACTTGTGCGACCACACACCACTTGCGCGACCACCACACATGCGCGACGGGAGCTCTGATTTTTCTATGGTTTGAACTCTTCACCAAATGATGAGGGATCAACCTCAATTTATAGGAATTTGGACACCCTGTGCGATGGCTTGAAAGTCTCCACTCGGCATGCATGTTTCGGCACGCAAGTCTCTGTCACGCAAGTCACTTGCGTGACCAACCCTAAAACTTGGGCACCGCTTATCCATTTTCCATATTCTGATGTCCTGAACTTGAAAAACATTAGGTACGCAAGTTTAATCTCCTTAAAGTACATGGCACTCAAGTCCCTCTTCCAAAATCCACTTGTCTTCATTTGTCGATTTTCTGGCCCAACAATTTAGAAAAAACTAGAAAACGATGCCACCTTGTGTCTGTTCTTTTTGTACCACCTCCAAATCATCCATTCCTTTGTTGAAGTTCTTGAATCAAACATGGATCGTTAACCATATCCCTTGAACTCGACATGCCACCATGAAATCCCCTTTGTCAAAATTTTTTTATGCCATGGCTTGATTTGTGAACATTCACAACAAAGATGTTCCCTTTGTCAACAAACACAATCACCTCAAAAATGATTCAATGATACCTTGAGGGATTTTTACCCAACAATAACCTTGATAGTATACCACTTAGAAAGAGAATATCATTAGTGGTATAAACTAATTAAAAACACCAATCCAAGAATGAAGATTGATGTAATGGAGTGGGAAAAGTTTAGGGGAATCTTTTTAAATAAAATATCCCATGTTCAATGGAAACAAAAATAGTGATGGAATTCCTATAACTAAAGCATAAGGAAAATGAGTTAGTGGGAATCTATGATATGAATTTTACAATACCTTCTCAACACTTCATTAGTTTTCTTATGGATCCTAAAGGAAATGTTGATAGATTATTCTAAAGACTGAGGCCCCATCCCTAGAGGAATATATAAAATTAAGACAATGAAATATATGAGGAGATATTGTGTAGTGTTATGAAGGTTGAATTGGAGTTTGTAAAGAAGCAGTGGTCATGTAGACAGAATTAAAATGATATAGCAATAGATCCAAACTCAGGGAATAAATTTTATTAGGGAAGTGGAGGAAAGAAAGTTTGAATTACCATATATAATAAATTTGGGAATAAGAATTTATGGAAATTCATTCTTGGTAGTGCAAAGTACTAAATTTTTTTGAAGAGAAGGGTATATAGATCAGAACTATCTTGGTGAGGTGAATCCTAAACTTCACACCAGTAATGAAAAAGATAAGATGGTGCAGGCCTATCCTAAAGTTCAATGACTCACATTTGTATAGATTGGTAACTTTTATAATTAATTTACAATTCAGAATTTAATAAAGGGAAACCACCATCACCCTCATTATAGTCTAAGAAAGCATAGTTTATTATTTTCTGTCATGCCGGTTGAAATAAAAGATCCAAATGATGTGGTGGTTAGTACACTCATTATGCTCTCAGTGATAGAAATTACTTTATTTAATTGTAGTTCTACATATTCTTTTATTTCATAAATGTTTCCAAAGAATATATAATCAATCCCTTAACATATAGAATTATGTTTATTACTCAAAACTTATGGAGGGATTCTCCTAGCATCACCAATGGATAAAAACTCTAGTATTAAATTTGGAGAGTATAATCTCATCACAAATATATTAGTCATTTTCATAGTGTAATTAAACACTATACTTGGGATATAATACCTCTCAAATTATATTACCAAGATCAACTGAAGAAGCATTGAAATTTTAGTAATCTCTAATGGTAGACCTGTAGTTTTTTTCAAAATAGATATATCCCGGAAAGAGATTTTTCTAAAATAACCTCCCATAGACTTCTTTATGTTGATAATCATTGAAGAGGGAGAATAAAATAACAGTAAAAATATAGAGAATTTCCTTATCATTTAGGAATACATTAATGTATTTCCTAAAGTGTTACCTGAACCTCCCCAAGAAATAGAGGTAGAATTATCCATTGAACTCAAAACTAGATCCAATCTGATATCAATAACCCCATATATATTGGAAAATATAGAGTAAAAGAAATTAAATAAAGAACTTTAAGATATTCTTGGTAAGGGATTTATCTGAATAAGTGTGTCTCAATTGGGAGCGCCGGTTCTCATTATGAATAAGAATGATGGATCAATGTGGCTATGCATTGATTATTGATAACTTAACAAGATCACAGTGAAGAACAAGTACCCTCTCCAAAGGATTGATGATTTATTTTATCAAATTCATAGGTATCAATTATTCTCTATGATTAACCTCTGATCTAGGTATCATTAAATTAGGGTGAATAAAGATGACAATCCAAAGATTTCCCTCTAAAAAAGATATGGTTATTATAAGATTTTTGTTATATCCTTCGTCTTTACTAATGCTCCTACTATATTTATAAATTTTTTAAATATAGTATTTAAGGACTACCTTGAAAAATTCAAGGTAGTTTTTATTAATAATATTTTGTTATAATTCAAAATTCATAAGGATCATGAGGATCGTCTAAGGGTTATATTGGTAACTCTAAGGAAAGAAATACTATTTGGAAAAATTAGAAAATGTGAATTATAGTTAAAACAAGTTTCATTCGTGGGGAACTTTGTAACCAATGAAGAAATCTTAGGTGACCCTACAAAGACAAAGGTTGTAGAGGAGTGGTCTCATCCTACAATAATAACTAAGATTCATAGTTCCCGTGTTTTACAAATATATTATAGGATGTTTGTGAAAAACCATTCATGAATTTATAATCCACTAACTAAGTTAACTTGAAAAGGGGATAAGTTCATCTGGACAAAGGAGTGTGAAAAAAAAGTTCCCAAGAACTAAATATGAGATTGGTTACTGCATATGTACTAACGTTACCCTTTTTTAGAGAAGGATTCATTATTTATAGTGATTCATCTCTAAAACGGATTGGGTGCCTCCTCATGAAAAATGATATGTTGGTTTTTTAGGCATCTCAATAGTTAAAGCCTCATGAGAAGAATTATCCTATGAATTACATAGAGTTATATATAGTTATTTTTTTCTCTAAAAATTTGCAGGAACTATCTTTATGGGGAGAAATGTGATATATATACATAGCAGAAAATTTTGAAGTATACTTTCATGAAAAATGAATTAAACATTAGACAAAGGAGATTATTGGAACTTCTTATGGACTGTGACTATTCAATTCATTATCACCTTGGAAGAGAAAAAAAATTCACTAATTCATTAAGTAGGAAAGACCCTATTTTGATGGAAATTATGAGGATTCTAGGTAATCCATTTATCAAGGGCCTAGTAAAATTGGACATGGGAATCTTAAGGGAAGGGAAAACAACAACACTATCCAAAATGATTTATCAACCATAATTATAAGAGAAGATCAAGAAATATAAAATAAAAGATACTTTATTAAAAATTAAGATAGATTCTATAAAGAATGGGAAGTTTTTGGAGTTCAATACTGATCAGTAAGGTCTATTGATATTTCATATAAGGCTACATGTTCCATTTTTTTCCAGAAATAAAGAAGCAAATGATGGACAAATCTCATATCACTACATTCTATATACATCAAGGAAGAAGTAAAATGTATAGGGACCTTTGTAGACATTATTTGTGGGGTAATATAAAAAGAGATATTATTGACTACACTGTATGGTTCTTGATGTGCAGAAATTGAAGGTAGATCGACAACTTCGTAAAGGGATATTACAAACACTACCCATACCATCATGGAAGTGGGACAATATCACTATTCAATTCATCACTGGTCTCCAAAGAACATCCAAAGGAAATAGTAGGATATGGGATATATTATATCGAATCACCAATAATTACCATTAAGTCACCATTTAAGAATATTTATCTCTTAACAAAAATTCCAAGATATACATAAAGGAAGGTCTGAGGTTGCATGGGGTGCTAGTTTCTCTCATTTTTTATCATGATCCAGTTCTCATCTAAATTTTGTATAATTATTCAACATTATATGAATACTGAATTGAATTCTATTAAATATTATAACCCTATACCGGTGTCCAATCTGAAAGGACTATTTAGACACTTGAGGACATACAGATAACATGCTCAATGGAATTTAAAGGTGGATGGGATCAACACCTCCTCATATTTGAGTTCTTATAAAACAAAATCTTCCACTCGATTATTCAAATTTCACCATAAGAAACTCTATATGAATGTGATGTAAAACTCTTACTTATTGGGATGAAGTTGGAAGGACGTTTCATGGGCCCAATATTGTATAAGAGATGATAGAAAAGGGTTATGACATCCAACAACATATAAAGAATGTTCAGACTTGGAAGAAGATCTATACCAACAACCATTAAAGGTACTTGAATCTTGATTTTTGGAGAAAAAAAATCCTTCGAATATATCTATGGAAGAGATTCATGCAACTTTGAAATAAAATGAATCTTAGCCCTAGGTAAATTGCCACCTTGGAAATCTTTGATCGCATTAGATCATCCAATTGAAGAGCATACTTTATCATTACATTATTCTGTTGTAAAACCAATTAAAATTACAAACATTACAAATATTAAAAAATATAAAATAGAAAACCAAAAATAGGAAAATTAGGATCACCCTAATCTACTAGAATCATCTCCCCTACTGAAAATTTTATAGGAGTTAAAAAATAGTAAACCAATCGAAATATTAATAAATAAAAAAATAACCTTAGGGATAAATTGTAGTAAATTTTTGAGTGAAATAATAAAGTGGTATTTATAAATAATAAAGAGAAATGTGACTTTTGGGATTGGATGGTTATATGACTGTTGGTCAAATATGATTGTTGGTAAACATAACTATTAGTCGATTCGACCATTGGAAACTATACCCTTCATTTATAATTTTACTATTATAATTAGTGTTTTTAAGTAGTAATGAAAATGTATAATTGATACATAAAAGAGAATTGATGGCCTCAACTAGTAGATTCATTTTATTGAAAGACCATTTATGAGAACTAATGAGGGAGGTATCGTCATTGGGGTTTTCCCTTGAACATACCCAAGATGAGCTTCTGCAAGTGAGACAAAATCGCTTATGGGATAAGTTCAAGATATTAGAGATTACTACTCATTCGATGTTAACCAAGACACCCTATAAAACTACCACCGTCAAACAACATACCCTTAGGGTGTATGTGGGTGTAATAATGGGTTATGTGTCTATACCTTAGTTACATAATGTTTAAATTCCTTTGTATAAATAAAATCATTATTTAATCAATTCCTCTTAGTAATTTTTTTTCTTAATAAAATATATGTTTAATTGAGATGAATTTGATAATTTTATTTTTAGACCCAAATAATATATAATTTTATTTTTCAAGAAAATATATACACTTTTATAAAAATCTCAAGTATTAAAAATAATATTTTTTTAATAAAATAGTCTTTTAAAAATCACTTATCAAAATATAAATGATAAAATAATTTTATAATGCTTAGGAATTTTTTTATAAGTGTCAGAAATTTGATTGTGTCTTAAAAACTACTATTTTTTAAATAACCAATTATATTTAAAAGTTAAAATTATCATATTTACTGGATTTTTATGATAAAATAAACATCTTATTTGAAATCATCACATAAAAATTTAGTTAGGTTGAATTTATGATAATATTCTAAAATAAATTAATTTTACTATGAATAGTAAAAATTCAATTTGGGGTTTTCAGTGTGATTAATGACTTAATATTTACGTCATAATGATTTAATAATTACTTAAAAATAATCCATAGCCTAAAACATGTTATATTGTTAATATTTTTTTAATATATTTTAATTAATTTCTAAAACTATAAGTGACTTTCCAAATTCTTCCAAAAAAATATTTAATTTTTAAAAACATTTATTTGTAGAATATTTACTATTCCATTCCGAAAAAAGTATTAAAAAAGTTTTTCAGTTCTATTGGAATAAATATTATAAAATTTGATCCAAATTTCAAAAAACATGATAAAAAACCATGGCTATTCAAATTATTTTTTTCATTTTCCACAAACTAGTTTTCCAAGACCTATATTTGGAAATTATTATACAATTTCTACATATTTTCTACAAATAACCACCAATTTCACTATTCCATTTTACTCAAAATCCATCCTCTATGAAGTTATAATGGTTTTCTCTCCCATGGAGTCCCCCCAAGGTGTCTTAAATCCACTAAGGTTCTATCCACAAGTTTTAGGAACAACACTTCAAGTTTTGGTGGTTTCCCTCCCAAGGAGTCCCCCCCAAGTCTTATAAATGTCTCAATTAAATGTCGTAGCCACATTTTCTTGTTATTATAATGATATGCCTATTTTTCATGCCTTATTGTTATGCCTCATGTTCTTTTTGATATTTCCCATGACCAAATGTTATATGTATCTCTTTACTACTCCCTTAATGGGCTTTATGTTCACCATTTTCCTTATATGTATATACCCGGGATATGAGATGAAGTAAAAGTAACTTAGGTTGAACCCATGAAGATGAAACTAATGTGTATTTTAGAATAATGTTCCATGTTTCCATGTATTATATGGATTATTTTCAAGAAACTAATATTTAAAAGATCCTACATTTTTACCATGTAATAAAAAGTTATGTAATAAAAATTTGGGATTCCATACATCTGATTAAAGAAATCATAGCCATACTATCACATGTGCATTTACTATTCAAAGGATTCATTAATTTTTTAGTAACTCCATCACCATCCACCTTCTGACTCTACAATGTGACACTGTCTCACCAGATAATATGGTCGAGCAACTATTTTTCAAAGGATAGATCTCCATGGTCGTTCCTAGGTTGAAATGATGGGTCGTATATGATCAAAGGAATCGTGAAACATTGTTATCATAATTCATATGAATAATCCTATAGATAATTCTCTACTAAACTAAAACTTCATTTGGAGGAGGCCATTTGAGCTCTCTGTTTAGGAAGCTGGATTGCATGCAATTATTATTGCATGCACATTATTTATTCATCGAAAAATAGATGAAAGTCACAAAGCTTAAAGACTATGTCTTTTAAAATTTATTTTAAACTCCTACTAAAGAATTAAAATATAAGGTATTTGGGAATTCAAAACCTATATTTTCATTGAATAAATTCCCATATTTTAATCAGTGGATACATAGTGTAAAGGTGATGATCCATGCCTATAAAAGAAGAGTCTCTGACTTCAAGTAAATTTTTATTTCTCATGTTTTCAACAAGAGCTCTTGTTATTATGAGAAAAAGAGAATATATGTCTTTAACATTCATGAGAAACCAATAAGATACAAGATCCTTCTAGTATTTTCTAATAAGAGGGGGTTTTCAAGTCTTTGATGAGGGAAAATCACTCTTGGAAGTGATTCGCAAAGAAAAAAATTTCAAAAAGCAATAGGGATAGCACAAAACAATCTCCCTAACTTTGGGGAGATATGAGATCTGTGAATCCTTCCTAGTTCATGAATGATCTTGATACATCTTTGAGCTAGTTCATCATTTGATTACTCCTAATGTGTAACATGAATACATGTTTCTGCATAGATTTAACAAGAATTCATGATGAAGCAATTTTGAAAATCAACTGTCTACGAGAAGGAGAATAACTGAACACTCTCGGTTTTCATAAGAGATAGGGTCATGCAGTCACACTTGGATGAATATACTATGCATGAAATAAATAGTACAAGTCTTGAGTACTGCAAAGGATAGTGTGTGCATAAACAATACTTTCAAAAAGAAAAGGAGGATGTGTTCACAGGATATAGTAGATACAAAATATAGTGTGTGAAAATAGAATGTAAACAGTGCATGCATGCATACATTTAATAATGAATTCATATGCACACAAAATGACCAATAAAGTGTGTGAACTTATATGAAGAAGAATAAGAAGTGAATATAAATAAAATAAAATGTACATGCATGCATAACGTGAATCCATATTCACATTAGAATATAAATTCATAGGCTCTTGATTATGAAATAAGTTTTACAAGTTTTAAAAGACCCATGAAAATTGTTATACATGCATTAGATGATGTTTTTAGTGCAGTGTAATTAATTTTTTCCAAATATTCAGTTGCACTAAGAATAATTGATACACTAAATTGTTGTTATTGTGATTTTAAGAAATATAATTTGACACTAATGTGAAATTTCATATTATTATGTGTCAAAGTAGAAGATAGTGGCCGATATATAATCAGTTTATTATTATCTTGGATAGAATAATTGTGATAGTTTTTTATTGATATGATCTTTGGTGTTTAAATAATCACAAAGGGAGTTTGTGACTCTAGTAAGAACAAGTAGAATAAGATTCAGTGCAATATTTTTTACACTAAAGATATCAAGACACTTCTAAAAACGATTGTATATATTTGGGTATCACAGATCAAAAGGAGAAGTGTAAGTGACTTTATAAGTTGATATTAGTTTATTATCATTAAGGTCATGTAGAATTAATTACATCATTCAACAACACATTCATATTATTATGACTGATAAAAGAAGAATAAGAAAGTGCATCTTTATGTTTTATGCTATGAGGAAAGAAGAAGTGTTTATTAATTTTTGTTGTGAAAGTAACAAAGTGAAGAATAAATTAGTGGAGTAACTGAACATAACTATGAAATACAATGGTATTATTAATAGGTGGAATACTTTCATTGTTTCGAAAAGAACCTTATCAATAAGGGGAATACTGTTTCTATATGTAGTATAAAGATCAATCAAATTGTTGTAAAACATGAATTTTCAATTGACTATAGTTCATTTCAAATGGAAGATTATTTTCTACATGATGTAATCACATTAAAAGGATTACTTTATAGTGGTAGTGTGGTTTGTATTATTTTTATACCATTCTAAGGATTATAAACTCTTATTGAGTAGCGAACCTTGTAAAAATATCATGTGCTATATTTTACTGCTTTTATATACTTTCATGCGACAGGGAAAATAAAATAAGAGAATAATGATCCAGAAAGTTCAAAGAGGTAAAGGGATAAAAAATCATTGGATTAAAAATTCTCCAACACTAATTCCTCCTCCCCCCACCTATCTGTGTTAGTCAAATCGAAAATTGGCCATTTCATGTTGTATCAGATACCAGGTCATCTTTTTTATATTATCTACAATAAATATATTATCCTTTTAAGTTTTCATATTCCTTCCTGAGTAAACAATAAAGTGCAGTTTTGGTGAAGATTCAATTATCTCTGAGCAAGATTTTATATCTACCAATACTATGATGAAAAAGAGATATAAAGAGAAGATAAATTTGAATAAAAAATATTTCTTATCTAAAAAAGAATAATTGTATGTTTCTCAATGCCTTTTGATAATAAATACATATTAGGTTTGTAAATTTATGATTAGGTGTCTCAATTTTCCACCAAAAAGATGGAAAATCTTTCTGTATCAAGAAATCAAGAGGTATGTGTTAGTTCCCTTCAAAACTACCCTGACGAAGATCCTAGTACAAGTGTCCATGATGATCAATATACAAATTCTAGAGAGATATTAGTAATTTAATTAATAGATATACTAAATGGTACTCTTGAAGAAACAGTTTCCCTTGATCGTGGAGTCTTTCAATTTATGCAGGAAAATATAACCCAGCTGGAAGGTAACTATGATGTTTTAGAAGATTTCAAACAAGAAAAAAATTTATAATTTTAATTAAAAAATAGGGAACATGAAATAAGTTCTTCAAAATTCCTTCAATACATTCAATAGACATATTTATTCAATAATATTTTAGAAGAAAAGATCCATGTACTTGATGATAAATTAAAAAATAGCACTAATGTCGAGGGTTTATAATTGGAAGAAATATCCAAGAATATCAAGGAACTTGACACGTTGATTCAGAACGAAGTAAATCAGTATGAATATGAAGTTGAAAAATTAATACGTCTTGTGAAGAAAATATGATTATGATTTAAGATCAAAACTAATCCATAATATAAAAAGTATAGATTTGTATGTTTAGTTGAAAAATCTTAAGAAGACACATATTGAGAATTCACAAAAGAAGGAAACCGTTTTTTTTGTAATCAATAGTCACTAGAATATTCTATATTAAAAATACCTCAAACATTTGATAAAAATATCATGACATCTTTTGATGATCAATCTTAAGAAACTGTGAAGAAAAAGGTACCATCCTAACCATCTTGTACTAATGTTTATAAATTTGTTATCATGAATAGTGCATGTTGTAAAACTAAATCTAAAAAATTATGGATAAATAAAGGTGATAATAATCCTACCACCATTACTTGTGGTATAAGAAAAGTAATATGGAAGTTATTTCCCCATAGACTACACAAAAAATCATGATGAAGACCCAACAATCTAATACAGAAGATATTAGGAAATTAGTGTTTGCATGTCAATGTTGGTGTTGAAAAAAAGGGAATAGTGGATTAAATGTTTTGGTACAATACTCGAAATGTAAAATCAAAAAGGAAGAATGTTTCAAGTAGGATTAATACCAAGATAAAAAAGAAACATCCATAGGTCTAGAAGAATCTATATACCACAAACAGATTTCAAAATCTTGACAATATCAGTGAGTTAATAAATGGAATTAGTCACAAGGTTGATACATTTTCATCTCAATATGTATCAAAATATTATTAGAAAATAGGTTAAAAAAATCTAGATAAGAATTAAGAAGAAACCTTGGGAAGATATCAGAAGAATATTGTGAACAAAAACTCTTCCAAGAAGATCCAAAGTAATGAAGTTGAGAAGACCTTGGATCCTAAATCCAAAATATTGAATTCAAAGTGAATCCAAAAGAACTAACAAAAGGTATGGTACTTCAAATAACCCATGTGGAAGATCTAAACATGCTTCCATAGTTCTTAATGAAAAGTTAGTTATTTGGATAGAATTTTTGGAAATAATGAGGAAATATGAAGATGCATAGGCTAAGGATAGGGGAAAAGAAAAGAAAATATTCCACATGATGAAGAAAAAGTGTGTGAGAGTTTTCAAAAATAATTCAACTCTTGTGTTAAATAATTTATGTGTGGGAGATGTAATAAATATAGTCACATTGCAGAAGGTTGATTAGATTTTCTACCAGAACAAGTAGAAATCCTTGAGAGGAGAAATAATGTATCATCTATGAAGGTTGTTAAGAAAAAAATTTCTATATACAAAGAAGAATAGGATGTGAAGAGATTCATGTAGCCCAAACAAAAATTAGACTAAATGTTCATATATGAAATCATAGAGATTTGAAAAAATGGACAAACTTGGTTGAGAAAAAAATCTCAACCTTTCAATTCATATTAATGAAGCAAGAAATACCCACCTTATTCCCATAAAACTTTGTTTATTTTATTTTTTCTTATAATTAATCTAATTAAAGGTTATGTAAGTTCTCAAGGGAATGTACTAAGAATTAGTGAGTGGAAAGGCTGAATAAGTTACTATCCATGAATAATTCCTCAATTTGGTATTCAGATACAGATATGATAGATGGTCATCTTTGATAAAGATAAAAAATTTGTTGTCCTATTCTTGAAAGCCTTTATAAAGAATATATCGTTTTAGTTTGATCTTATTTCTTGATATCCGAAAGAATAACTTTTCTAGAATATCATCCTTAGTAAAGTTATAGAAGTTGTCCAATCTGGATAGTCACATGCGGAAGATCTATCATGGTGTATTCTCTATACTAGAATTTATTGAAATCCATAATTTATGAGTTGAACCATTATGAATATTATGATAATTGATTCACTTGTGGGGAAGACAAATTAAAAATGATGAATTAGATTCTATAATTTTTATTTCAATTTGTATCAAATCTGATTATTTTGGAAATTTGTTGAAGATCTTGTCATTAGAAAAGATATAAATCTATTAATATCATATCCTTGGTTACTAAAAATAAATATCATTTTACAAAGGTGGATTAATTTAATTAATTAATGAAATAAGAATAATGTAAATTCTATGTGGTCAATTATCCTACCTATTACACTTGAATGTTTTTAATTTATTTTTTGGAGTGAGGGAAGGAATTACAAGTTGATCTTTCTTAAAAAAAATTCATATCTCATTTATGTATCTTTATCCTAGAATAAAAGTGGAAAAAACATGAAGATAAGTCTATGAGTTATCATTTCATAAGGTAACAATCTCACTGGGTAATGTAAATATTTTTTTTTTCAAAATCAAATCCTCTTGTTTTCTACACTAAGCATAGATTGAGTGTACATAGAGTGAAATAATGGATGACACATTTTATAAATATGTATTAATTCCCATTTACCATGAAGTTTTAATTTCTTATCAGTAATTGGGAGAATAAGTGAAATTAATGTTGGAAAATTAAAGTGGAGAGAAAAGATAATGATCCACATATTGACACATTCATTTGGGGAATAACTTTGAATGTATTTCCAACAAATACAAAGGGGGATATTGAAAATCCAACTCTGTGTATGAGTTCTATTTATTTTCAATGATTTTCATTGGTTGATAAATGTGATCAATGAAATATATATATTTCATTGATTTTAATATGATTAATAAGTTCCAATGATAATAAAGATTGGATGAAGTCCTCAAGTCATGATCTTCCAGGAAACATTTGTTGAAGTCTTTGTGTTTCATGGTGATTCTTGGAGAATTTGTATGGTTTCCTTTAATGACATTGGATGTCATGGTTGAATGATTATACTTGTAATTAATATGATTTGTGAACTAATATTTATGTAAAATACATGTACCAAATGTGATAAATTTTTTAAATCAAAGAAGAAATTCATTGGGATGATGAATAAGTTTGTTGTAATGAATATTCAAAAAATAATAGAATAAGAAAAGAAGTCCATACACTATGACTTTATTTCATGAGAACCATGCAAGATATATCATGAAAATTATTCAAATTATGATTTTTATGAAGGAGATTAATGACATATAAATTATATTTCATTAGGGGTTGTTTTAAATATGAAGAAGTAGTAGATGTATTTTTTTCATTTTGATATACTTAAAATTATTCTAAGTTATATTTTTAGTGGGGTTTATATAAAAAAATTGGACAACTACACTTAGTATCCAATCAAACCTCAACCAAGGATATTTGGGACCCAAGAGTCAACCGTGCCCATGGGAGGCTAGCTCATGTCACAAAGCATGGTAGTAGAGAAGAATAGTGCATATAGAAGGTAGGCAGCCCATGTGTAATTCCCATAGTGTTCACGGCTTTGGTCATGCATAGGGTAAGTCAGAATCCCATGTGTGTGTTGATGGTGTATCGGTGTTGATCCCCATCTAATAGCTCAAAGGAGAAACCTGGAACGCTTAGCTATTATACATGAGGAATAACACTCTGGGATTTCACTATGGGACTCACTCACCATGCTCACTATTCACCTATAATTTAAATGAATGAAACAAATGAAGTTTGACTCATTAGAGGAATTAGTTATATTTGATCTTCTATAAATTTATTATTTTATGAAATACACATGAATTTTTTAATATCATAATAATCTTCCTCCCCCCAAATCCAAATGGAACCACTATCTCAGAAGAGAAGATGGTCGAGCAACTATTTTTCAAAGTAGTGATTATTATAAATTTTCAAGGAGAGATCTGTTTTTTTTGGAAAACAGAGCATCTATGGATTTCAATCATGCAAGAAATCAATGAGACCTTAAAGCCTTGAAATCTTAGCAAAGATGAGGAGTTTTTTGGTTCTTCAAGAAGTGTAAATCACTATCAAATGAGCATCGAGAAGTATAGTGTTCTATGGAGCAATGGAGGATGTGAAAATGTGTCTCCCTATATTTCATGAAGATTTGAGATTTGTGAATACTTCTTAGATTATGAGGAATATTGGCACATCCACAATTCAATGCTTGAGTCGAGTACTCCCATTGTTTGTCTCAAAGAAATAGTTCTGTGAATCTTTAATAATATTTCTCAAAGAATCAAGTTCAAGCATCAATTATCTATGAGAAGGAGAAGAACTGAACACTCTGGGTTTTCACAAAGAGATCGGGTCACACAGTTTCACTTTCATGATTGTCCTATACATGAACTAAATAGGAAGAGGCTTGAGTATTGCAAAGGATAGTGTATTCATACAATATACTTGTGAAAATAATAGGAGGTTTTGTTCATATGATATAGTGGACACAAAATACAGTGTGTGTAAAGAGAAATTGAATAATTCCTACATGCATGCATTGAAAATTCAATTCATATGCACATAAAATGATCAAGAAACTGTGTACAATTTCATGAATAATAATAAGAAGTGAAAAAAATTACTTTCATTCCTAACATGAACCCATATACACATGATAATATAAATTTATAAGCTCAAGATTATGTGCTAAGGTGTGCATGATTAAAAATACCCATGTAAATTTTTATACATGAAAAAGATGATGTGTTCAGTGCTATGAAATTATTGTTTCCATGATATTCAATTGCACCAAGAATAATCGATACACTCAATTGGTGTTATTTTGTATTGAAGAAAGGTAATTTGACACTGATGAACAATTTCATATTATTGTGTGTCAAAGAAGAATACATTGTCCAATCTAAACTCAGTTGATTATTATTCATGCTATAATAATTTTTTTGATGTTTTATTGAGATAATCTTTAGTATTTAAATAATCCCAAATGAATTTTATGATTATTATAAGAAAAAGAAAAACAATATTATGTGAAATATTTTTTTACTGAAGAGATCAAGACAATATTATACACTATTTCAAATATTTGTGTGTCACATATCAAAGAGATAAGAGTAAGTGATTGCCTGGGATGAGATCTGTTGATTATCATTTGGGTTTAATAGAATTTAGTTTATCAGTCCACAACACATTTATTTTATTAAGAAAGATATAAGAATAAGATTAAATTTCACCTTTTAGTTTTCTATTGTGAAGTAATAATAAGTGTTTATTTCATGTTGTTTTGAAAGAAACAAAGTGAAGAAGAAGTTAGTTAAAGAACTAAACAGCACTATGACATCCAACAATAGTTTCAACATGTGGAATACTTTCTTGGGGTCACAAATAAACTTATCAGAAAGGAGAATACTATCTCTAGAGGTAGTATAGAGATCCATCCATGTGATATAAAACATGCAATGTCAACTGACTATATTTTATTACATGTGAAAGGGTACTTCCTACTTACTATAACCATATTCAAAGGATAAAATTATAGTGGTTGTGTGATCAGAACTATTTCCAAACCATTACGATGAATAACTACTCTAATTGAGTAATGAAGTTTGTAAAAATATCTTGTTCTATCTTTTACATGTTTCATATACTTTTATACGACATAGAAAAAAGAATAAGAGAATTAATATCCTTATAGGTGAATGTGGAAAAGAGATTTAATGTTTTTATTAGATTAAAAAGTATCCAACACTTATTCATCCCCCTGGAATATTAGGAATATCACAAACTTTTCCTTTCAAATAAATCATAAAAAATATTAAATTAAGTCACATTATATGAAAATACCCTTAAGAGATATCAGGAATATTTCTTAATGAAAATAACATTTCCATTCTGAAATCAATTCTTTAAAATATAAAACATAAAATATATTAATGAAATAATATTATTTAATAGTAGAATTAAAACATTTAAAGTAATATTCAATTCATTTATTGGTTATTATTATGGTAAATTTTATTTATTTCTTATAAGTTAAAAGAAATCATTTCAATCACATTTTTGTAAAAAGGTCAAAAAGTGCCTCATTCAGAAAAAAACATGAAGATTCATATTAAACCATTTCTAAAAAATTAAATCATGGGTAAAAATGAATTTAACCAATAATATTAATATAATAATTACACTATTGAAAACATTTTTAGAAAACATGTAAATGGAAGAAAATGGATATTCGAATGAAAAGAAAAATGAAGTATATTTTCTTTTAAAACATTATTTTAGTATCTTAATTCCTTAAAGAGATGAAAATTAAAATAATACATGTAATCTATATAAATAAACATAGTATAATAAAACTCATTTGGTTTTTGAGAGTTATATCTTGAAATTTCATCATCATAAACTTAATCATAAATAATCCTCGTAAATAATATTATTGTAACATAAAACACTTACCCAAAGTTCCATATACTTTTAAAGTGTTTTATCCTCTTGTATAATAAATTTAGTTTTTTTGTATTTATATACCAAAATTATTTATAAACTTAAAATATCATATATTATCCCTTTACAACATTTCAATATCCATTTATCAATAATTTCTTATTAAAATTATCATTTTTGGGTGTTAACTATTTCATTTTTTGTAAGAATTTTTGTTTTGTAGTTCTAGTCCTTATAATTTGACATAGTTCTATCATCTCAAAATTTTTAGAAATGATATAAATATTATCTATATTCATTATATATATATATTCTTAGTTTTCCATAAAATTTATAGATACAAGTATGAATTACTTCATTTATGAGGACGATAGGTCGTACATACGCATTAATGATGTCTTTATTTTTCAATGAATTTAACGAAAAGAGTGGTAAATAATATTTCACAATTAAATAATTATTATTATATAATATATATATTCATCAAATACATACTCATTACCATCTATATAAATTCTAAATGAAAAATATCACATAGTTTCGTGGAGGTGGTAATCCACACATATGCATAAGTGACATTATCATTTTCCAACAGATTTTAAGGTAAGAAGGTAGATATGAATAATAAATATAGAAGAATAAAAATGTCATAAATTTTATATATAAGCATTAAACCCATAATATTACCTATCAGTGATATATTGTAATGTCAAATGAACTGTATCATTCTGTGTAGACGATAAGTTGTACGTACGCTTGAGCGATACTTTTAGATCCCATTGGATAGGAAAGAGGGTGTATAATGGTAATTTAATAATCATAATAAAATTTTAGTATATTTATGAGACTTAATTTATTATTTCTGATAAATAAAATATATTTATAAAAGTTAAAATAATAATTAAAAATAAATTGGTTGGTTAAGGCTATTACCTCTTCTTCCAAAGAACTCCGTTGGATATCCACTGAAGGACCCTAGGGTCATTATTTTGGGGATACCAGCACCTATTTAATATGAATAAGAACTTTTATGAGATAATTTTCTAGGTTATGGTTCAGTTAAAAGGCTCAAATCTTTGTGAAGAATAGAATGTAAGAGTGTCCTTTTATATTAGAGATGGAAGACACACTTGGAATTTATTAAAAGATTAAAATATAATAAAGGCATTCTCAATAAAAAATCATTAAATGAACATGAATTAAAATAAAAAGATTAAATGTTTAAAATATAATCATCCAATGAAATTTTTAGTTTTTATGTCATTTTAAACCTTATTATTTTATTAACCCCTTAAAAAATAATTTTTATCTTTAATAAGGGTAACAATTATTTCAATATTAAAGGGTTAAGAATGATAACATAAATGGAAAAATGAATTATAAATGTACCATGGTTGATAAGTAAAACCATAATCAATTCCATTATCTAAGGATAAAAGTTTAATGAATTTTAAATCAATTAATAAAAAATTATATATTATAAAATATTATTAATTTAAATTTTGGAAATATTCATTCAATTTGAATTCAAAAGAAGTAATAAAAAGATAAAATTATAATATAATATATTAAAATAGAAAAAATATGTAATATTTATTAAAAAAATCATGAAACATAGTAATTTACTAAAAATATTGTAATTTTAATCTTTTAAAATCATTTATTTTTTATTAATTGAATAAATATTGTATCGGTGTTGCATAAGAATTTATGTTCATTATTCAATAACATAAAATTATAAATAATTTACAATGATAAAAAAAATAAATTATATTTAAAAAACTAATTTCCAAAGTTTTCTTTTTTTATCCCTATGTAAACATTTGTGAGATATTAAAGTCACGAGAGTGACATTTTATATATATTATTTTCTTAAATTAATATAAAGGTTATTTTCAAGGAAATATGGAACCAAGTGGACATATATTCAATACATGGATGTAAATTGAAAAAACTTATCCAATAGGATAAATACATGTTTTGTTAAAAAAAATTAAACCTTGTCCCGATTTTTGACCCTATTTTACCTGTTTTACCGTTACTAAGGTGATAAAAATCTAATATGGTTACTATTCATGTTGTCAAAAAATAAAAGTACCGATTTACAAAATTTTATCCTCATAGTCCATAACATGGAATCCATTTTAATAAATTAAATTTTTATAAGTGGTAAAATTTATTTAAAAAAAGTGCACAAAAAGTGAAAAAAAATCATTTTTTTATAAAAATACATCTTTATGAATAAATTGGATATATATTTTTATTTTATACCTAGAATATATATTGGATTAATGTTAAAAAAAATTATTGAATACATAATATATAAATTCAATTAAAATAATGCACCAATAATGGTCAATTTAATTTATAAAAATCATTGTATGCATAGAAACAATTTTTTTAGAAAAACATCAATTTTACTTGAAAATTATTTTTCCCCATTTATAATAAATTGATAACTAATGAATTTATTTTACACATGGATAAACCATAACTATTTCATAATTTATTTATTATTATTCATACCCACCAATTCAACGGCTTTATTATAAGAACATATTTCATTACAGTCCATTTAGACTTAGAGTTTTGTGTATCACAAGATATCAAAGAAATTAAATTTATTTGAAAAGAAATATATAATAAAATATCAAGGAGTTACATTATAAATGGTATAAAGTTTAAGAAATAACCATATACATGATTCAATGAATATGTATATTTATGATAAATTTAGTTTCCAATGAAAAATGATTATAAGAAATTGAATGTTTCAAGATAAAGTTAATGACCAAAAAATTAATTAGAGATATAATATGACCCTCAATTATTCTAAAATATAGGTTTGGTAATAAAATAATGTATTTTGGGAATAAAAAAATAAAAAAAAATATATTAATATAATATTGAATTAAATATTTTTTTTAAACATTGAAATATTGTAGTAGAATCCAAATAGTGTAAAATGGTTATGATGGTCAGAAAATTCATTAACGCCATATATGTTAAAAAGAAACATTACTTTTGAATTTTGGTAAATAAATTAATAAATATTCCTTTTGAAAAAATAATTAATATTTTTTTCAATAATTTTAAAATTAAATGATAACTTAAAATGTTTTTATTAAATCATTTTAGTAAATAAAATGAACTTTTGGTTAAGCAATTTTTAAAAATATAGACATTGAAGAAAAATATACCCGTTCAAAAGAGAAATAATTTCGATTTTTATTTTTAACATTTATTTGAATGTTTAAAATTAAAAAGTGAGTAAAATTTGTAATAATATTCATAAACTACTTAATTATTAATATTACTAGAAATATATTAATTTATAAAGGATGGATTATAAGACTCCATCAATTAAAATAAGAGCAATATTAAAAATGATATTGTAAAATAAATCCTTACCTCTTTGGAAACTTTTAAATTGTAACCCCTTGAAATTGTAAACTTGAATTGTGAATTTAATCATCATGAATAAATATATAGTCATGTTAAATACATTAAAGTTGAATCATATACACCTTATAAAGTTAAATCGGTGTATAATACCTAATCTGTCTCAATGGAGCGGATATTCAGATGAAATCTCTTACCAAAAGTAAGACTTTCCTTAAAGGTTCTCTAACCTTATTTATAATATATTTTAATTTATCATACTTACATAATAGAACCATATTCATATCTATAATATAACATATCATCCATTTACAATATTTATCACATTTATGTTAATAGTATTTTATTATTATCTTTATTTTAGGTGTTAACTACTTTGTTTTTCATGTATGTTTTCATTTGGATGTCTTGGCCCTTGAATATTTATCATGGTTTTATCATATCTATTTTTTAAAAGATTTAAATATCATATATATTCAATATAAATATATTTAGATAAATATATAAAATATAGAGATAGAAAAATGAATTACATTATTCATGGAGATGGTAGGTCGTATGTATGCATGAACGATGTTTTCACTTTTCAACAAACGGAACAGAAGAAAGTTAAATAACCATTCATGTTTAGAGGATAATTTTTATATAATATATATCTTATATATTCATTAAATCTATCCTTTTTACCATCTATTTAAATTGGAAATGAAAAAACTAAATCCCATCAATTTGGGGAGGTGGTAGTCTACATATACACATGAGCGATGTTGTTGTTTTCCAAAGCATTATGAGGTAAGAAGTTAGATATGGTACTATGATTACAAAGGAATAATAATGTCATGAATATCATACATATTCATTGTTTCCATATTTATAACCATACAAGTAAATTTGTGATGAAAATGTATTACACCACTATGTGGAGATGATAAACTGTATGTACGCATGAGTGATGCTTTTTCATTTCTTAGGATGGAATAAAAATTGAAACTTTTTGTAACATAATCATTATAACATATATATTTATTTATTTTTCTGTATTTATTACGTTTGGTTTTGTAAAATTATTTAAGATAATAATAAGGAATAAATAAACATTAAAGACTCGGTAAATATGACTACCTCTTCTTTAATAGACTTCCTTTATATCCCTTCTTAAGGACCCTTAGAATAATCTTTTAAGAAGAGAAACACCAATAATATTTTTCTAAAGAATTATAAAATAGAACTATTTAGGTTTTGGTAGATCTATGTTTATCAAATTATTGTAAGAAAAATATATAAGGGGTGTCTTTTATAAGTTAGGAGAGGGGCATTCTATGAATTTATTAAAGTATTAAATTATTATAAATTATTTTTCAAGTAAAAATGGAGAAAAAATTGATATAGTTAGAATTAAATATGATAATGAGTTTAATAACTCCCATAAAATCAAATTAGGTATGTTTTGGTATTTTTCTAAAACCTATCTTTTATTTTTAACCTCACATTCAATTTTTTGACAATTACTGTAATATGTATGTTTTCTACCCTTTAAGGTACAATAATGTTACAATAATAGGAAAAACTACACATAAATGGAAACGGATGATGTTTAAAGCCATATATCTTTAATTGGGAAGAATTTATTTATTTTATTTTTAAAAAATAATTTAATAAAATATTATTTATTATAAATATAATTAATGTCATTTTAACACTATTCATTTAATTCGACATAAAATACATTAATAAAAAGACAATATTTGAATATAATTATTTAAAACATCCCAAATATGTAATTTGTATCTATAAAATTCATGAAACACTATATGTAATCCAATTTTTATTACATTCATTTTTTTTAAATCATTTATTTTATTTTTCTATTAATTGAATAAATTATTTGTCATCTTTACGTAAGAATTGAAGATAATTATTCAATCACTAAAAATTTTAAAAAAATTACCATGATGAAAAAATTAATTTATCTTTTTAAACATTAATTTAATACCTAAAATTAGTTTCTTCAATCCCTATCACACAATATTGTAGATATCAAAAGTAAGAGGAAGATAATTTTGAAATTATCATTTACTAAAATACTATAAAGGTTAAAATTAATGTTAAATTTAAAAGAATGTCATATTTTAAAATTTTGGATCATTATAGACATAATAGACACATCAAATGAAATATATTCATGTTTTTGGATATATTTTAATGCCTTATCATATTATTTTTAACCTTAATTACTCAATTTAACCATCACTAAGGTGATAAATTTTACAATGGTTAGTATTCATAATTCCTAAAAATAAAAGGGTCTAATTTAACACTATAAACACTTGATTATAAATATGAAATCCATTTTATCAAATTAAAATCCTATAAATTTTAGAAATTAATTTAAAAATAAACTTGCAAAATGTGATGAAAAATGGTTTTCCGAAAAAATTTGTTTTTAAGCCTAAAATAGACTTATATAAAAATTATAAAAAAATAATGAACCTAATTTAAGTAAAATGGATATTATATAATATTAACACTAAATCCAAAATATTATGTAACTTTAAATTAATTTATTTAAAGAAAATAAATGACAATTTCAAAAAAAAAGTGGTATTTTCACTATTCGCTGAAAAATAAATCCTTTTAGAAAAATACCAAAATTTCAACCTAAGATAATATTAAAATGATAAACTAAAAAATTATATAATTATCAAATAATATTTAATATGTTTTCCTAGTTAAATTAAAATCTATTTTATGTATAATTAATCTATCAGTGAAATTTATTTAAATTGAAATATATCATAAAATCTTAGTTTGTTACATTCTATTTCCTTTTAAGAATTTCACCCATGAAATTTATTTACTCTAATAAAAAACACCAAGGATACTTATGCCTCATCACATCATCATGTTCCCATTTATCTTCCCCAATTTTATGATTTTTATATAAAACTTTTATGAGGTGAGTGGTCTTCTATCATAGAAATTTATATTTATGATCGAAAATCTCCACTGATTATTCTTTATAAAAAAGGTATCAATCCAGTGGTACAACCTATGATCCTAGTATATATGAATGATAAGGTATTTAATTCTTCATCAGAGATTCATGGAACAAATCATAGACTTTAGAGATATTTGGTGGAACTTCCAATTGATAATCTATCACCCAAATATGATCAAATATTTTGAATGGACTAATATATTTAGGTCTCAGCTTTCCCCTCTTTCCAAATATCCTAACCTTTTTCCAAGGATATATTCATAGGAATACCTCATAACCATCTTTGAACTCTAGATCTCAATGATTATTGTAATAATAACTTTTTTTACTTTCAAATCCCTTATGTGTTATTGAATGGATCTCAGTCTCTTTGTCAATTCCTCAACTAGATCAGGTCATAATAGATTTCTTTCTCCAACTTCATCCAAATACATCAGATTTATTCACTTCCTTCCATTTAAATATTCATAAGGATCAATATAATTGTTCGAGTAAAAGATATTTTTTTAATCGAATTCAACCAAAGAAATATGTTTATCCCAATCAACATTGAAATCTATAGAGAATTATCTCAACATGTCTTCTATAGTTTGAGTTTTCCTCTTAGATTGACCATATGTTTAAGAATAAGAAGTATTAAAACTCAAATTTGTATCCAGATCCTACTAAAGGCTTCTTCATAACTTAGAGGTAAATCTATGATTCCATCATATATGATTAGGAATTATACTCCATAAAATATCACAACTTTTTTAATGTATAACTGAGTAATCTAATCAAGAGGGAATACTTCTCCAACAAAGATAAAATGTGATGATTTCATAAATAATTCAACGAAAACCAAAATTTCATTATATCCTTTATATGATTTGTGGATTTTTTATAATGAAACCCATAGTAATTTTTCCCTTTTCCATTATGGTAAGGGTAATGGTTGTAACATCTTCATAGACTTATGTATCTTATCCTTAACTTGATGAAACACTGGGCATTAGGATACATGCTTGGAAGTATCCCTTTTTATATTATTCTTCCATAAATATTCTTTCATATATCTATACATGATTTTAATACTAAGATGAATATAATAGTATTAACTATGATCTTCATCCAATAGCTTTTTCTTCAAATCTGGTATTGACAGGATATATACTAAGTTCTCGAACTATATCATTTAGCATGATCATTGTTGAACTCAGAAACATTCCTCACAATCTTATTTAATTCTATTTCTTCTTTATGTTATTTCTTAATCTTATCACGGATAAATGTTTGAAAATTCATCTTATAAAGATAATTTTCCCCCTTTCCTCAAGATTTCAAGATAAAATTTCTAAAAATATATAAATATTGGATATTTTCAGTCCTTATAATTGACAAGCTTGCATGATCATTCTGACTCATTGCATTAGCTACCATCTACACATTCCCATGTTGGTAATGTATTGAGTAATCATAATCTTTTATTAACTTCTACCATATTCTCAGGAATATATTCAACTCTTTATATGTAAATATATAATTTAAACTTTTATGATCAATAAATATATCATACATATCTCAATAAATATATTTCCTCTATATCTTCAATGTAATAATTATTTCTACTAACTCTAAATCATGTTTCAAGTAATTCTTCTCCTGAATTTCCTACTTGTGGGAGGAATAATCTATTAAGAGATCATTTTTCCTCAGGATGCATCTCAATAATTTCTTTGATGGATCACTATATATCACAAGTTATTTTCTACTATAGGGTAGTTTAATAATGATAATTGTTAACAACCTTCTCTTTGGTTCAATGAAAATCTCCCCACATTCATTTATCCATTATAATATTAACTCCTTGTGGGTCAACTTGGTGATTGGATTATAAATTAATGACAAATATCTTTCAATGTTTTAATGGTATCTAGCCAGCCTAAGGAAACTACAACTCTTAATTACAATGATTGATCTAGGCCATTTATCAATAAATTATATCATTTAATGATCCATTACTATAACCTCCCTTGAAATTATATAACCCAACAATCAGACTTTTAATGATAAAATTCACACTTGGTAAATTTGGAATTTAGATTTTCCTTCCTCGGGTCTTCATAATAATTCTCAAATGTTTTTCATGCTCTTAATTTCTATTTGAATATATAAGAATATCATCTATAAATACTACCAAAAACTTTTCAATATAATCTTTAGAGACTCTATTCATGGAATCAATAAATATAATAGGAGAATTATTAAGTTCAAATGGAATTACTATAAATTCACAATGACCATACCTTATATGGAAGGATGTCTTGAGTATATCCTTATTATTGACCCTTAGCTGATGATAGACTGGTAGAATATCAATCTTGTAAAAATATTTATCTCCTCATAATCGATCAAATAGATAATTGATATGGGTTATAAAAAACTTTTTCTTAATATTTATCTTTTTAGTTCTTGATAATCAACACAAAGACGTATTAACCAACATTTCCTCTAAAAAAAATAATAGGTGTACCCCAAGGTGAAGTACTAAGAATATTGAGTCACTTATCTAAATTCTTCTATATTATTTCTTCAATTACTAAAACTTGAGTGGGACCATTATATATGGATTCTTTGAAATAGTAATAGCAACATGTGTGATTTATTTTGAAAACTCAACTTTATAAACTAGGGGAAGATGAGGAAACTCTTCTGGAAAGACATCAACAAACTATTATATAGTAGGAATAACCTAAATGTTGATTTTATCCCCAACTATATGAGATAAATATCCCCCATGAATTTATATTAAAACCCATATTATAGAAGTAATTTCCATTTGAAGTTTATGTTTTTCCTTGCATAGAAAAACTACTATCGGATGATTAGGAATATTAAATATAAATTCCCTTCCTCAATAACTAATATATACTCTATACTGAGAGTGAAAATACATGAAAAAAATTAAATCAAATTCAACAAGATGTTAAATAATAAAATATTCAAGAATAATATTTCCCAAACTTCTATCAGAGATGGTCTATCAAAATGAGATGCAATCATTCTACCATTAGAAGTTTTCACTACCAACTCAACATCTAATAGTTTAAGTGGTGATGTGATACTAATAGAAAATTATTTTGATATAAAAGAGTAGGTATAAAAAATTAAAATAAAACATTTACACTTATAGATTAGATGATAAGTGTACCCTTCACCATATCATTTGGAACTTCTACTTCAGCTTTAGCAATTCCATATGTTTGACCTTTTCACCGAGGCTTCTTATTTAGTAATTTCTCTTAACACTTGGTTAACTAGTTTAAATAACAACCAATACCTTTAAAATTTAAGCACTATATATTTACCTTATATTCATTATCTAGATAACCCTTATCTATACACTCATAATAAACTTCTATATCCTTCAATAAATTTATATGATGTTTATTTCCATAATTTTTAGATGATCGAAATTGATTTGTTCCATTATTCTTCTTTGATGTGTTCCTTTTTTTCTTAGTTCTCATATAACCACTTCTTCTATTGATTTCATTTGAATATATAGGATCTTTAAAATTCATTCTATGTCTTTATGGAATTTTATACCATTTCATAATATGTTGACAACATTTGAGAAACTAGTTCCCTTCATAGACTTATATTATGCCTGTCAAAGAAAATATCAATCTTTTTTTATATTACATATGTAGTCCAAAACATGACTATCTAATATTTTAAATTTAACCTTATAATCTTCCACACTTTCTTTTTCCTTTTTATTTAAAGTGATGAAATACATCTCTATTTCAACTCACTGTTTTCGAGGGAAGTGTTTCTAAAATAAAATCACATTAAAATATTACATTCCATCCTTTATATTTCTTCATATTTTTAGTATTTTAGAGCAATGGCCACCATTAATAAGAATCTCCTTTCAAACAGTACACTTACGAAATAACTTTTTTCTTTAATTACATCCCAAATCCAAGAATATCTTTTTGAGGTATTTAATCCATTTCTCTACTAATAATAGATTATTAGTTCCATTAAAAGGAGGATTATATCACATTATGTGATCCAAAATAGGTGAATCATGCTGGGGAACAATTGTTTGCTCTATTTGAGAAAGTTTATTCATCATAACCTGAGTTAGATTCCCTTATATGGCCATAATCTTCTTAGTTATAACATCAACTACATTAACTTTCTAAGTAGGGAAATCTCTATATTGTATACATGTGTTGATTACCTTCCTTCCATTAGGCTCCATCACAAAATAAAGGAACACACTGAGTTAGATCATAATCATCTTGATTATTTAGCCTTAAAATAAAAAATCACACTATTCATAAAAGTTCTCAAATAATATTACAGATTATCGTAATTCTCATGTCAGCTATGATCATTTAAAATATAGTTCTCAAGTTTTATACTAAACTTTATTTCATTCCAAATATTGAAACCTAAAATCTGGTAATGTGGATCCAATGTTCACTTTATTACATTGGTACAAGATACAAGGAGTCTCACTTAATACGATACATTAGTTTAGTATTAATGAAGAACTAGACACATACATGATTCCCATATTACATTATAAATATACAATACATAAAAAAATTCTTCCAACCTTGATATTATTCATAATTTCCTTCTAAATATCCTGGGAAAATGAAAATAAATAAAGGGTGACCTAAAATTCTCAAAAAGGGTTACATAAAGTGGAATATATCATGAACTAATAATTCATAATCAATATGGAAAGGAAAATAAATGAAAACACAAGTCATTTAATCCATAACTTGAGCAGAAAATATATCCATAGACAATATTAATAAATTAATATAATGGATAATAATAATTGAATTCTCAATGAAGTAAATACTTAATATTGGATGTCACGATTTCAGACATCATGAAACCTATACCATCAAATCCTTGTGCTAAGAAATTTTAATTAATGGGTTTTTATACACCAGAAACCCATTTAATTGGAAATCTTATTAGTCTCATGAGACATGTTGATGCATTGAGGGGATATCTATAATTAGACCCTACTTGTCACTTATTTTTCAGGGCATTCCTCATATATTTAATGATCAATTCAATTTATAAACAATATTTCATATCAAAAGAAATCCATATTGTGTAAATAATAAAGTGTATTAATATATTACTTTGTCAATCAAATAAAATTCAAGGTAAAACATTATTTTTAGAAATGATATTTGGTTTAAGAAAAAATCATATCCTTGATAAAAATAATATGGATTTTTAAGAAAAATGTGATTTCTAATGAAAATATACCATAGGAAATTGACTTTTTCAACAGAATATTTATGACAAAAAGGTTAATAAGATATAAAATATGTCCATCAATTCATATGAGATATCATTTTTGTCATAAAATCATATCCTTTATATAACAATGGAAAATTTAATAATAATGGTAATATAAGATTTAATTAAATATTTTTACTAGTAAAACCACTGAAATATTTTATATGAATCTAAATAACATAAAATATTTATGCTAGTGGGAAAATTTATTAATGACATATACGTTAAAATGAAACATTACATTTATATTTTTATAAAGAAAGTAAAAAAATAAATCTTTTGAAAATAAATATATATATTCCTTTAAAACCTTTTATAATTAACTGATAACTTTAAATTTACTAAATAAATAATTTTATTAAATAAAAATTACTTTTCGTAAAACATTTTTCCAAAATATGGACATAGAAGATAAATATTCTCGATTAAAAAAGAAATAAGATCAGCTTCTCTTTTAAATGGTTATTTACAAGATTAAAATTATAAAGAGATGAAAATAGGGAAGAAAGTATAGAAACAATTTCAATATTCATAGTATTATAAAATATATGTATTTCACTAAGTTTATATTATAATATTCCATCAATCAAAATAATTTCCATCCCAAAAATATGTGATTTTAAAATAAATCATTACCTCTCTGATAACTTTTAAGTTGTAAACCCTTGAAAGTATAAAGTTAAATTGAAACATTAATAATTATTCATTAATATTTCTTCATTTTAAATACATAAAATGTAAATTATGCACACCATATAAAATTAAATAGGCGAATAATACCAAATTTGTCTTAATGGAGTGGAAATTGAGACGAAATCCCTTACATCAAGTTTGAATAGCCTCGTAGGTGCTCTAGCCACCTTTATAATATATTTTATTTTTTTTATAATTACATAATATAACCATATTAATATCTATAATATCACATATGATCCATTGATAACATTTTATTCCCTATTTATTAACAGTTTTTGATTATTATCATTATTTTACGTGTTAACCACTTTGTTTTTCATGTATGTTTTGAATTGGTAGTCTCTATCCTTGAATATTTCTCAGGGTTAAATAATATCCATAATTATATTAGAGATATAAATATAATATATATTCAATATATATATATTTATAGTCATCCATAAAAAACATATATGAACAAATGAATCACACCATTCATGGACATGGTAGGTTGTACGTATGCATGAATTTTGTTTTCATATTTCAACGGATGGAAAAAAGGAATAAAAAATAATAATTCATGTTTAAAATATCATATTTATATCATATATATCTAATATATTCATTAAAACCTATCCTTATTACCATACAAGTAAATCATAAAAGAAAAATGAATCACATCTCTTTGTTTTGGTGGTTGTCCACAAATACGCACCAGCAAAGTTATTGTTTTCAAACTAATTGGGAAGTAAGAAGGTAGATAAGATATTATAATTATGTAAGAATAGTTATTTCATAAATATCATATATATTCATTATTTTAATCTTTATAACTATCTAATTAAAGTAGTGATGAAAAATTATTTTCACAGCAAAGTGGAGACGGTAAGTCATATGTGCACACAAGCGATGCTTTTTCTCTTCATAAGAAGGAAAAGAGACCAAAAATTGTAATACCATAATCATAATAAAATATAATTATATATATTAAACTATAGTTATTATTTTATGATTTTTAAAACACATTAAGAATAATTAGAAGAAAAAATAATCCTAAAAAAGTCTGTAAAGACAATTAACTCTTCTTCGGTAGACTTCCTTTAGACCCCTTCTTAAAGACTCTTGGAATGGTATTTCAAGAATATAAACACCTAAAATTAATTAATTTATAATTTTAAAATATTACTTGGTTGTTTTTTATATAGGTTTCTCAAAGTGGTGTATGGAAAAGAGAGATGAGATGTCCTTACATAAGTGAGGGTGGGCATTCCTGGAATTTCTTAAAGTATTAAATTATTAAAAATTATTTTTTAAGTAAAATTGTCAAAAAATTTATATAGTTAAAATTTAATATGATTATGAGTCTAAATTTTGTCATATAATAAAATGTTTATACGCTTTGGTCATGTTTTTACCCTTATATTTTAGTTTTATCCCCCACTTAACCCATTTTATAATTATCACAATATTAAATATTCTACCCTTTATGGGTCACAGATGTTACCATGATAGGAAAAAGTACCCATAAATGGACCGTTGAATTATTTTTAGATAATATTATATTAAATTTCATTATGATAGTATTTTTATGAATTTCAAATCTTTTAATAAAATATTATTAATTCTATTTTTGACAATATTCGCTTAATTAGAATTTAAATACATCAAAAAAAGATGAAATTCAAATAGAATATTTTAACACATCATTAACATGTCATATATATCTATAAAATTATTGTTCACAATAACTCGTCCAATTTTTATTAATTTCAATATTTTTAAAATCATTTATTTTATTTTTCTATTAATTCAATAAATATTGTGTTAGTGTTTTGATAGCATTTAACATAATTTTTCAATCAATAAAAACATAAAATAAATTAAAATGATAAAAACATAATTCAAATTTTAAATAACCAATTAAAACTGAAAATAAGTTATTATTATATATGACACAAAATATTACAGATATTAAAATCAAGAGAATGATATTTTTGATTTATTCTTTACATATATATTATAAAGGTATACATCAAAGGTAAATAGAAAATAAGAAGGTAATATTTTTTAAATTAGTATTATTATCATTGAAATATAATCATATAATTAAATAAAGTCAGGCGTTTGTTATATTTTTAATGTTTGATCACATTATTAATAACCTTAATTAACTTATTTACCCTTTACCGAGGTGATAAATTTTACTATGGTTTCTATTCATAATACCTAAAAATAAAATAGCCCTATTTAACAACTTTTAACCTCATGATTCCAAATATAGAATCTATTTTATCAAACTCAATTTTTATAAGTTCAAGAAATTAATTTAAAAAAAATTGCAAAATGACATGAAAAACGGTTTTCTAGAAAAATGCATTTTTAAACCAAAAAATAGGCTTAAATGAAAATTATATAAAATTATAATTCTAATGTAAAAAAAATGTATCGTATACTACTTTAATTAAAACCAAAAATGTAATATAACTTTTAAAATTACTTTATTTAAAGAAAATAAATAATTTTTTTACAAAAATATGTATTTTCATTATTCATTAAAAAAATAAATATTTTTGAAAAAATCTCAAATTTTTAATCTAAGATAATATTGATGATAAATTAAAAAATTATATAATTATCACATTATAGTTTAATATTTTTTCATGTTCTATTTAAAATTTTTGTTGCGTGTAATGAAATATATCAAAGATATTATTTTTAATAGAAATATCTTATAAAATATCATATTGTTACATAATCTCTCATTCATAGAAAATAAATAGAATAGTATAGGTATATTTATTAGAACATGAAAAAATAATCAATTTATATTCAAAAGTATAAATACAACTTAAGCACTTGGATTAATTGAAAGAGTAATAGAATCCCTGACTTGAGAGGTTGCCTCTAAAAGCGTAGGAGGAGCTTCTTAAGAATTTAAAAACCCCTATGAAATGATTTAAAGAAGGTTAGGTAGATTAAATTTATTTTTAAATGATTTTGAGTTAATATTAAAGGGTTTTTTGTGTGTATTTATAGAAAAATATAGAGTAATTATTTATTAATTTCTAAACATATGTTTGGACTCTATGTAATGAAATAATCAAAATTAGAAAAAATCCCATGGTTTTTCACCATGATTTATGTTAAATAGTAATGGTTTTTAATATTTTTCTAGTTTAATAACTTAACTCGTTTAAATAATACCATTCATGATGTGAAATTGATTAATGTTTATAAATAGATTTTTTAAAACATTAAAATATAATGCAAGTTTTAGTGGATTCATTTTATGATTGTAAAATTAATCAAATTAATTTAAAAACATATTATTTTAATGAGAAAGTTATATTTAGTTGACTATAAATTTTCTAGTATTTATTACTTCACTTGTATACCATTATAATGTCAAAATATTTACTATATATTTACCAAAAAACAACTTCCGGACCTTGAAAATTTTTACCTAGGACTTTAATAAATTATATTTTCATTTATATTAAAATAAATATTATTTAATAAGACTATTTAATAAAAATAAAATTTATTCAAAAACTATTGGATTTATCAAAATAGTGTTTTTAGTAAAACTATATGTTATCCAAAAATATAATTTTTATTTCATCATATCAAAATATAATTTTTTCAAAATCATTATATAATCATGTTTATATAAAAATTAATAATGAAAAGGGATAAATATAATCATTATTTTATTAATAATAATATATCTGAATTCATACTACTAAGTTATAGATAAATATACCCTTATTACATCAATTTACACCATAATGGTAAGGTGTGTTGTGGTAGTACTTTCTTGAGGTGGTTCAGTGAACATTGTTTGAGAGGTGATCACTATAAGCTTGAACTTCTCCCATAAATGGATTCAAATGAGTTTTGAAAATTTTAATATCACCTTTGTCTTGGTCAAGGGAAATCCTAGTGACACCATCTCTTGTAAAATCTTTAATAAATGGGCTTTATAAGAAAAAATTATACTCATCAAGGCCATATCTTCTTCCTTCTATGTAAATTAAATTTTATTGTAACCCTTAATATATACAAAAACGTAACTATCACTATATAATTAAAATATTACAAGTAGCCATGATTCTTAATTATATTTATTCACAATAGTCATATTATAGAAATATTTTATAATTTTCCAAAATAATAAATGAAATATAGTACTTTTGTTTTTTTGATAAATACATTACTTAGCAATGAATATATTCATTCAGAATGTAATTTCATTTCTAAATGTTTGTGTCAATATATTCTTCCATGATATGGAAAATTATACCTTGATGGGTAGGATATGGATAATTTTATGGGGGATGAGCAGTTGAGAGATATTGTTCCACGATTATGTTTATCTTTAGGTGAGGATAGTTTTTCATGATGAGATATGATCATGCTACTTAACCCTCCAATGTTAGCATTGGGCGATGTAGGTATGACATGTTTAGATGACATAGTTTCACCTTCCCTTTATCACCTTAATAAAATTTATAGTAATTGAATAATTTTAGTATTACACTATTTTATATATATTCATATATTGGATCCTTAAGTTGTTAAGGATTTATTTATCTATACTAGGGATTTAATTCTCTATTACAAAATAAAAACACCTTGTGTGAATAATTATTCCATACATGATGTTTTTGGTAAAGTCAAGAGGCCTTAGTATCCAAGAGTTTTAGTATAAAGACACATTGGATCTTAGATTGTGGGCTTAAAAAGTAGTCATTTGTGTTTTTCATAAACTTCATTTCATCATTTTTTTAGTTTTTTTACTTATGGTTGTGCATGTATGACTTACCCCTAAGTCATGTTAGACTGTATAACATTTTTGGGCATGTTGGGATAATATTTGAGTTTTTTTATTATTTTGTCGCTTAATTTTTGTTAATATTGTGATTATTATTATCTATTTATTTGGTGTGATGGACCATTATACGTAAAATCACTTCCAAAAAGGTATCTTACACCCTCCACACTTATTAGTATCCTATAGTGATTAGGTGTTTCACATGAGTGAATGTGGTGTTTTTCCTTGGTAATGCTATCATACCAAGGTGGGATATTATAAAATGGTATGAAATTCGTTCTTTCTTGGATCCTTGATATTTGGTTCAAGGTATAGTGGAAACTATGAGTCAGGACTTGGTATGAAATATATGTGTTAGTGTCTAGAAAAATAACCATAGTATAAGTCTATGTATCCAGGGAAGTATGTTATTATAATTTCATGATTTTTAAAAAATATTTTATGGTATAATTCTCACTCATTAGAGAGTGATTAGTGGGTTATTCATGAATCATATAGGAAAATAGGTGCATGATGTGTATATGAGTGTGCATGTACTTATTTTTGAATTGTAAATTGACTGAGTAGTTGATATTTTTTATCATTGAATAGTTTTTGATAATCTAATATGATTTTTTTAACAAAAAAATGAAATCTAAGTTTGGAATTGGGGAACTTCAAAAGGGGATTAATTAATTATTTCATGTAGTAACTTTATATGGAATTTAAAGTGTCTTGTTTATGTGTATAATTTCTATGAATATAAAGGGAATTTAATTATAGAATTATGGAAATGTAATGTTGTGATTACAGAAAAATGGAATATTTAATACGTTTATATTTTGGTAAAATAAAAAAGAGTAAGGTTATTAAAATGTTTACTTGAAATTTAAGGTGTCATTTTTATATATTTAATTTATGTGAATATAAATGGAATGTAACTATGTTAGGTTTGATAAAAAAAATTCCAACTTGGGATCTCTCCCACGTGTATGTGGTAGTCTTGTAAGAGCATATGCACTCGTTCTTTACTATTTTAGACCACCATGACTTTGTTCTAACTTGGACCCTACCCAACTTGCAATAAAAAAATTTAATGTTGGATATATGATTTTTGTATTTTAATTTTAATGAAAATGAATTTTTTTATTTTTTATTATGTGAAAAATAAAAATTTAAAGAGTAAATTAAAATTTAATGTTGTAAGTAATTGTTTAATATATTCTAAAATTGGACCCTGAGTAAATCAAATGATGTGTTTTTTATTAGGAATTTAAATTTTTTTGGTTTGGGGTTTTTATCAAACCTTATAATCATGATATTGTGAATTTTGTATATTAATTTCCATATGAATAGATATATGAATTATTGTAAATTATTATTGTAACACTTAAATTGGTTTAAAAAAGTAAGTTTAAGGTATTAAATGATGTAACCATGAAAGTATGATTTATACCAAAAATGAAGAAAATTCATAATGGGGTATTATATCACATGTTAAAATTTTGGTTTTCAATATATTTTATTTAATTATTACATTAAGTGTGATAAACAAAATGGGTTTTTTTTATGTTGAAGACATGATGGAGATGAAGTCAATACTTCATTGGTTTTTAGTTATCATGAAGTAATGTTTAATTAAAACTTTTGAAAATATAACATGATTTCTTCTTGATTTTCTTTATTTATTAAAGTTATTTTTCCATGATGTTATTGTATTGTTAAAATTCATGTTTAAAGGGATTTATTTGATTGAATATGGTAAATTTTAAATAATTTAATCAATTATTATAAATATCATTCTATAATTAAATTTTAGAATGGGTTTTATCACATTGATAAAGTTTTTATTATTCTTATTATGGGAACGTTTTTTTAAAATAAAAAGTATTGTTGAAAAGTTTGTTGAATTTTATTCCTAATTGTAATTATTTAGAAATAATTATTTTGGTGATATGAATGTTTAATCATGATAAATTAAAGTAAATAATTAGAATTCTTGGGTTGTATCCAGAAAGTTATACAATTATTTATATCTATAATATGATCATTTTTAGTGGAGATTTATTGGGTAAGTTTAATGTTATGAGATTCTAAAAAAGGAAAATATTTTGATTTGAGAAGATAAATATATTGAGTTTAAAGGTTTATCTTGTTAAGAAAATATTTTTTAATAATATTCTTATCATTACTATTTATTAAATTATAAATTGAGTTTTGAATGTGTGGGTATCAAAATTGAAATATGTATTTAAGTTTATTAAAATTGTTCTGAATGTGTTGTGTGAAACATATTGATGTTATTGTTTCATTAAAAGTGTGTTAAAATTAAAAGTTGAGTGTTGTCATGTAGGGGATAATTTACATGATTAATTATATTTGTGTTCAATGAATAATCTATTATAAGTTATGATTTTGTTAATGTTGGTTGATTTGAAGTGGTTTAAGTGACTAAACCATAAAAAAACTAAAATAAAAAAAATGGTTCTCTAATTAAACCTTAATAGTGTATTATTAATGGATTAAGAGAAGGAATTTTAGGATCCCTAGGATTCACACTCCATGATCTCGTGCTAAAAACATAAAATTTACACATTGGATTTTATATGAATCCATAATTATATTATCTTTCTCACACAATGTAACAATTACATTCTAACTGCCTTTTTAGGTTTAGAGCTTTTTAGATATAAGACAGATATTTTACAATTAAAACACATGTTCTTTGTATCAAATGAAAATTGTTTCCACTATATAAGAAACTACTTAATTAAAAATGAGTATTTAACATCCCCTATAGATTCTACAGACAAGGTGAAATTCTATATAAACCATTCATAATACTTCCTTTCATAAATTGGGGTAAATCGAAATATAATAAAGGGTGAGTTAAAATTCTCAATAAGGGTAAACACAAGAGATAATAATCCATAATCATAAGTTAGAATAAAATAAGCATATGGCTATAATCAATACACATAATAAAATCACACCCATAAAGTTTTATATCACAAAACATGAGTCAAAGAGTATATCATGGAATAACATAATAAATTAAATATAATATAGTGTAAATATTATACATTAAATAGGATTCATGAATCATAACTTAGTCATAATAATATTAGTAAAAATGTTGAATATTTAAAATATGTCACAAAAATTAGTGTTGGTAAAAGTTAATTTCCTGAGCCACACCATCAGTTCCCAAATTTTTTAGAAACTAAAATACATTCATGAAGACTTATATCATGATATATAAACTTTTACCAGTTCATTAGAGGGTGATGTAGGACCCCACTCATCATCATTCAATAATATGAGTACCACTTGAAAATCATTCACTTATCACATCATAAAGAACCCATAGAAATGAAATGGGTTCTATCAAACATTCAAACAAACCATTCAATTTTATAGTATAAATAACCCATGTATCCTTTCCATTGGAAATCACATAAATAAATCATTAATAATCATAAAAAGATAAACCCAAAAAAAATGTGTTCCCCAAATATTCAATAACGTTTTTGGTAAATTCCCTTTCACCAGGATAGTAATGAATATGGTATTTATACTATATAGGCAAAGGGAAAGCAGTTAAGAAAATAAGTCCCCCCATAATTCTATGTATGGAATATAAGTGAACATCCTTCAATCAAATGAATCAAAAATAATCTATTCACAGAGGAAAGGCATTAGAATAAAAATTTCAATTATACACCCGAAATGATAATGTAAGACAAAGATAGTGATTGATAATTCCACAAAAATAGAAGGATATAACATAATACATACATAGAAAAATGGTATATGGTATCATTTAAATAATTTCCTTGATCAATTATAATATATTTCAATAAAAAATGAATTAGATGAAAATTATTTTTATGAGTTTTATGGGTAAATCAATCTAGAAATGAGAAATATCTATGATCCTTTGCAAACAATTTTAAATAGATATTTTATAAAATTAAGATAATATTAAATTATTTTATAATCCATGAAAACATAAAGAAAATGTTTCATATAAATTATAATGTCAGCGTAAATATATGTTCACACAGAAAACGTTAAACTGATATGATTTTCACACTTTGATGAAAATGACCCATATAAAAACATTAAAATTTCATTAAAACATTTAGAAGAAGTTAATGTAGTATAAAATGACCTTAATAAATTATTTATTCCTATATAAATACATTTCAAAATCATCCAATGAAACTAGATAAGGAAAAGGGCGGTTCTCAACTGAGATGAAGATATGGTGTTGGTTTCACTAACACGAAACCCTTTATGTAAAATATGATTCAAGGAGAAAATAAATTATTATTTATCATGGTAACCCCCATGAATAACCATTGAAAAATTTGAGGGGTTTTATAAAGAATAGAAATTCTCCATATGGGTTATCATTTAAAAATAATCTTGATTTGAAAAAAAAACTATTAGCAACAAAACCATTATGGTTTGATTAAAACCTAAATCAAAACCCTTGTAGGATAAAAATTTTGAAATTGAAGTTAAAATACCATGAATAATAGATAATTCATGATATATTTTAACCAATAGAAAATATATAGATTGTACAAAAATAAATTGATGCATAACAAAAAGCATGTCCCAATAATTAAGAAATGTGATCAAGAAACCCTTACAATATGCATAATCTTTTTGCAGTAAGATTAAATTAATAATGAGGTAATAATTAATAATTGTAAAACAATATATAATGAGTAAATTATTTAAATATTAGTTATAAGGTATAAGAAATAAAACTTGGAATAATAGAGTTCAATAAGATTGCTTGTTACTCTATAGAATGAAATTTAATTCAAAAAAACCCTTACCATCTTGGAATCCATTAAATCAATGTACTATCAAATAAATAGCATTGTATGGTTGATAAATCCATAATAATAACCTGAATATCTTAAAAATACATTCATTAGGTAGTAATCACACTATATGAAATATTTCACGGTGCATAATAAAAAATATTTCTCAAGAAATTAAATTTCTGACAAAGAACATATTTCCATTGGTATTGATTCATTATATATAAGCACTAAACATCCTTTATAATCACATTATGTTTGTTAAAAACATTATGAAGAACTTTATTCAACTATATTTATCATATAGGTTTCTCTTATGTCGGTTACTTAGGGTTGTTCAGTTAATTTCTCTATAAAACTTTTTTTATATTCAAAAAAGTCAAACATATTATAAAATTAATTCATAATATCTATATTTATCATGTTATATTTATAATAAATTTCAATTATTAAAAAAATTTATAATTATATATGTCTCCAAAATGGACTCCAAGAATGAAAGGTATCATGAAATGTTCCTTTTGGTGGAAAAATTTATTATGACAGTTTATTGTTAATATCACATATAAAATATCCAACATTATTTTTCTAGAACCTCAAAAATAATTATTCTGTTATTATTCTACCATATCACCATTAAATATATTTCCATGGTAACCCATGATATGAATTTATAGCATCATTCATGTAGGTTATTAAACTGACTAAAACATGAACATGTAATAATAAGTGGATAAGTATCATTATGGTGTGATTTAGTTATAATTTTATTATTATTGAAGTATATTGATATTATTTAAATTTTATTAATGTATTGAATCATAATTTAAAATAAATATATTTATAGTAAAGGACTAGATGAATAAAATGAATCACTTTCAGGGTGGTGGTAGTCCTCATGTATGCATGTATGACATTTTCATTTTTTCATAGAACATGTGGAAGATAGGAAATTGTTTACAATTTCAAATTCTTAACAATGTTATAAAAATATTATTATTTCATTACTTACACTATTAGTTCCATCCATTTTTGGACATTAATATAAATAATAAATTTCATTAATGGAGAAGGTAGTCCGCACATACACATTATGACGTTTTTATTTAATTGTTTTGATGGATTATAGGTATTGAAAATAGTAATTAATTTATGTAATTATATTATGGTTTTTAAAAAAACAATTATGAGACATATTAATTAGAAAAAACATTAAGAAGGTGGTAATACTTATGTCGAGTTCTTGATTTTTCTCTTAAAAATATCTTTCGAAATGGTGTATTAAGATAAATAATGGTAACCAAAGTCTTAAGAAAGTGTAAGAGGGTTTTAAGAGGAAACAAATTTCATATTTTTAATGATAACTTAAAATTTAAATGTACTCCATATAGTAGTGTAAGGATCCCCTTTTATAAGTGAATAGGAGGAAACTTTTGGAAGCAACGTTTACATTTTCAATAATAAAAAGTTATTATTCAAGGGTAAAAGGCTCAAAAAATAAAAAAATTGGAAGTTGGGTGAAGTTTTGTTTAGACACATCTAAAAAACATTTGGAAACATATTTTTAAATTTTTAAGTTATTACCTCTTAGTAAATCTATTTTTACATTTTTTCACTTTTTCTAGGGTAATTAATTTTTAACTATAGTAATTAATGTTAATTTAAAAAATTAAAATTGATCATTTAAACTAATTTTAACATTATAGTTTCAAAATTATAAAATAATTTTATAAAACAAAATTTCTAATGAGGTGAAACATTAATTTTAAAATAAACACACATATCACATAAAAACAATTTCAAAGAAAAATTTTGTTTCTATGCTTAAAACATATGTGTAACTAATTGCTTTCAACATTATCAATTTTTAGAGAATAAATTGATTTTTTGTAAAAAAATGTATATAACATTCAAATCAATACAAAACCAATATTTACCATTAAAAAAATTAATTAAAAGAAAATATTAAAAAAATTGGAATTGAAAATTTTATTTGGTTTTATAACGTTAAATATAGATTTCCTAAAGATTAAAAGAATACTTTAAATTCATAAAGTTATTCATTAATTAATTATTTAACCAATTAATGGGTTTTATAATATTCTAGGTCCTTATATATTGATAAAGTAAAAAAAGTTAGTGTTTTTGGTAAAAAGACGTTATTTTTTACTATTCATATTGAAATCACTTATCATCGAAAAATACCAAAAAACATAAAATGATAATTTTTATATGAGGATTTAAAAAATTATGTTCATTAAAAAAATTAAAATTTATAAATTTATAAATTTATCTTTTAAATGAGAATTATATATAAGTAAAACAACTTCCATTGAAAAATTACCTTAAAAAATTTTAAGTATTTTTATCTTATTTTGTATGCATATCTAATTGATTAGAGTGTTTTTATTTACCAAAGGTATAATTATTATTAAATTTTCTTAATAAAATGTATATAATATGACACAACTCGGTTTATTTCAGTGGTATATATAAAATAAGTTATTGAATAAGATGTTTATTTAATGTAAAAAAATATACAGTAAAATATTAGGTCGTTACATAGCCCCTAAATAAATTGCATCCTCATAATTGTAAAACGCATATTTTAAGAGAAATTTTCATAGGGGATTACCAATTCACCATTCACCAATAGATGATCATGAGTTGGTTTAGGTTATTAAGTGAGGTTTCTATTTAGGAAAATTGATATGATCCTTTTGTAAAGGGAGTTGATATATTCCAAATGAAACCCTAATAAGTGAAGAAGAGAAAATTTTATAAGAAGTAATAATTCAAAAACCATAGAGAAGATTCATATACTCAATATATAATAATTATAACACCAAATTGTTTTATTTATAAATAATTATTTAATAGGTTAAACTTTATTTGACATAAGAGATATCAAAAATATAGAGTGAAATGACGTTATTCTATAAAATAATAGTTTTTATAGGATTTTCCTTGTTCCCATAGTATATGATGTTACTGTTGAATATTTATATTGTCATCACTTTGATTGGGGAATTTATTGGTATAATTCCTAATTTCCTTTCATTTGAAGAAATATATTTCTATTCCTTCTCTCTTTTACTTACACTCGTTATCTTGATGGCCTTTATATCTACATTTGTAGCATCTACCCATCCCCTTATGTTAATTATTATTTCTATATTGTTTACAAAATGGAAATTAAATCTTCTTTCCTTCCTCATTTATTCCACAAGAAAATCCAAAATATTACATCCTTATCTTATTTGGTGTTTTTATGGTTTCAACTAAGTTCACATTATCAATTATAATTCTTGATATTTTGTTTGGAATAATCAAAATATTTGTCACTACAAATATTATCTTCTTGGATTTCTCATTGGGTTAATCTCAGCATTTCCCATGGTATGCACTATTAACTTGGTTCATTCAGGATTTATACTTTACTAAAACAAAAAAAAAGTTAATAGAAATGAAGAATAATTAACACCATATGAGAATGAACATATGAAAAACTAAACATTGAAATATTTTAATCTTTAAAATAATTAAATTAGATTTTAATTTAACCAAAATCATTATTAATTCAAACTAGGATTTTTTAAAAAACATTTCTCTCATATTTCTTAACCTATTTCCTTGACATAATAAATCCTACATAATAGAACATAATTTTAATTTGATTTCCCAAATAATATCACCCAAGAGTGTATAACCATGTATGCAATCTTAGGCCCAATCATTGTGCACCAAAATAAAAATTGATTTGATATTCAACCATCATTTTTCAGGTTGATTACCCATAGGTTCCCATTTTTCATTTTCATATCCACTTTCTTGTATCCATTGATTGATTTAAATTCTAGTAAAACAATGTAATCTTTACTCTACCAAAACTCCATGATGTTATCTGTTATTTAGACTTATCCCTAGGATTTTTTTTAATTATCTCTCATTCTAATCCCCAAACAACATAAAATATTCAAAATAACCTACATAAAGGTTTATCTATACGATTGAAACTATGATCAACCATGAACTATAAATACTTTATGGCCTTTATAACTTCTTAATTTATCTTCAATCAATAATATCATAACCTTTAATGTAATCTAAACCATCCTTTGATATAAACTAAGGTACCCTAGAACCCACACTACCAGATGCAGTGTTAAAAATATAAACATAAAACTATAGATTCTATACACATCCATAATAACAAGATATTTCTCACATAATGTAACAATTATATTCCAAATTCCTTTTTAGGTTTATATTTTTTGATAGTTTTATAAAATAACTAGAAGAAACCAAGTTATTTGTATAAAATTTACATTATTTCACTATATTAGAAACAAATTAATCTAAAATGAGCCTTAGAAATCCCCTATAAATTCTACCCACAAGATGAACATCTAGATAAATCATACATAATATTTATTTTTACAACCTAGGGAAATGGAAATATAAGAAAGGGTGAGATAAAATGATCTGTAATGGTAAACATATGAGATAACAATAAATTATCATAATTGAGAAAAAGATGAGCATGTGGGAATAATCAAGACATACAGTAAAATAATGCTTAAACAAATTAGATCATAAATTAATTCCATGATCGACACCATCAATTCTAATTGGTACAAGAAACTAAAATATACTCATGAATACTTATCTCATTTGATATAAAATTTTAAACAATTAACTAGAGTGTGATATTGGACTTCACCCATCATCATCCATACATATGAGTGCCACTTGAAAATCATTCACTCAACACATCATAAATAATCCATGGAAATAAAATGGTCATGATAAAACATTCAAATGATAATCATTCAATTTAATAGAATAAAGAACCCATGGAAATAAAATGTGTTCCATATCATTCTCAAATGGAATAAGATACAGAAATTATCAATAAACAAAAGAAGATAAAACCATGGAGAATAAATATGTATCCAAATATATTCACTAACATTATTAGAAAATACCCTTAAATTTTAGATAGAAAATCATATAGTATTTACATAGTATAGTTAAATTGTATATTTTTATGATACTAACATACCCAATCAATCAATTTATAGAATCTAGGTGAATAAAATTCAATCAAAATAATCTAAAATGAGGTATTCATAGTGGAAAGGCATTTTCAGAAAAATTGTAGTTATACATTGAAGATGAATAGGTAAGACTAAGGTAGTGATGGATCATTCCTCCAAAATATAAGTATATAAAATAATCTATATATAGAAAAATGGTGTGTAGTAACATTTTAATAATATCTTTTATCAATTATAATATATGTCAAATAATAATGACTTTAAAAAAACAATTTCTATGTTTTTTGGAAAAAAATAACTTTAGAATAAGAAATATACATGATCCTTAGAAAAAAAGTAAATAAATATTTTATAAAACTAAGTTAATAAGAATTTACTTTTTAAACCATAAAAATATAGAGAAAAACTTTCATATAATACAACAAAGTTGGAGGAAAGATTTGTTTTCATGGAAAATTTTAAAAAGAGATTCTTTTCACACTTTGATGAAAATAATCCATAAAAACATTAAAAACTTATTTAAAACTTTTTAATGATTTGAAATTAGTAGAAAATAACCTTAAATAATTATTTCGGGATATATAAGTACATTTTCAAAGTCATCCAATGAATATGAACAAAGAAAACATGAGGTTCCCAACTAAGAAGCAAAGAAAGGGTCGGTTTCACTTATAAGAAACCGTAATGGCACAATATGAGTCAATAGGAAATAAAATTTTGACGGAGAATTTTAAAACCACTGAATAATGAAAGAAAATTATGAGTGGTTTTATACAGAATAAAACTTCCCCATATGAACAATCTTTCAAAAACAATCATGATTTGAAAATTAGATTGGTAACGAAACCCTTACAATTTGAGTAACATTTAAATCAAATCACTTAAAAGAGAAATATTTTAAAATTTAACTACAAATATCATGAATAAAAGATAATACATGATATAATATAACAAAAAATAAATATATAGACAATATAAAATTAAATTGGTTCATAATAAGATACATGGAAAAAAGAATTAGTAATAGAGACCAAGAAATTATTATAAGAAGCATAATCCTTAAGGTATGAGTAATTTGATAATGAGGTCCTAAAGAAGAATTTTAAAACCCAAAAAAATAATTATGAAATTAATTATAACTTATTCATTAAGTATAATAAATCATAATTTGAACAATATATTTCAATAATAATATTTGTAACTAAATGGATGGAAATTGATTTAGGAAATCCCCTTAAAACCATGGTATCCTATTAATTAAATATCATTCAAATAAAGAACATTATATAGCTCTTAAAACCCAAATAGAACGAATATGGTAAAATAAATTCTATATTTAGTAATCATGCCATATTAAATTTGTCATTTTTCACAATAAAAATTATGTCTCGAGAAATTAAATTTGAGACCAAGAACCCCTTACCGTGGAAAAAATTTATTTTGTGCATGCACTTAAAATACTAGATAATAAAATTATTTTTTTAGAAACTATATTAATAATATTATAAAAATATATTGCAAATTATAATGCATATCTATTATCATATGTTATTTATTTATTATATAGTTATTTTCTTATATCGGTTACTTGGGGTTTTTTATTCAGCTTTTTCATAACACTTTCTATATATTGAAAATGTTCAACAGTGTTGTAAAATTGGATCATAATATATATTTTTATATTTTTATTTAATTTATTATTATATTATTAAAAAACTCTATAGTTCCATATGTATCCAAAATGGACTCTTATTATGAAAGGTAACTTTAAGTGTTCCTTTTTGGTGCTTAATTTTACTATGACCGTTTATTATTAATATCACTTATAAAATATCCAAAGTAATTTTTATAGAACCTTAAAAATAATAATTTATATATTATTATCCAATATCACCATTAATTATATTTCTATGGTCATCCATGATAGAAATTTATAGCATTATTCATATAGACAGTTAAAATGACAAAAATGTGAACATGCTATAATTAATGGATAAGAATGATTATGAGGTGATTTAGTTATAATAAAATTATTACATAATTATAATGAAACTATTTATATTTTATTAATTTGGAAAATAATAATATAAATTTTTAGGGAAAATAATAAAAGACTAGATGTAAAAAAGGAAATACATCACGTTCGTTAAGCAAGTAGTATACACGTACATACATATGGAATTTTCATTTTATTAAATTAATGAGAGTAAGTTAGGGAATGGTTTATAATTTAAAAACCTCAATAATTTTATAAATATCATATTATTTCATTAATTAAACTTTTATAAGCATCCATGTTAGGTGGTAAATAAAAATAAGGCATGTTATTCGTGAAGGTGGTAGTCTGCACGTATGTTTGATGACCTTTTTATTTTTCAAATAATTAAATGGATTTAAATTAAATATTAATTCTTAATTTAATAATCATAAATATATTTTTTATACCATATTTATTCATAAATTCCATAATTACTACCAACCATTATAGGTGGTTATTAAAAATTAAAGATGATGATTTGTGGAGGTGGTAGTCTACACATTTTCATGATCTACCTAATTTTGTATTTCTTAGTGGATGAAAATTAATAAATAAAGGCTTTAAATTTAATATAATAACTTATTGGTATATTAATTATTATTATTTCATTATATTAATGTGGTTTAAAAAACAAATTGTAGGAATATTAAGAATAAAAGATTAAGAAAGTGGTAATACTTACATTGAAATCATGGGTTTTCTGATAGAAATATCCTTAGAAAAGGGGGGCCTTAATCTAACTAATTATTATCATATATATAATAATTTGTTAGAGACTTATAGATGGGAAAATATTATAGTTTTAGTAATAAATTGTAAGTTAATGTTTTAACATGAAGTGGAGAAAGTATCACATTTTATAAGTGAAGATGAGGGAAACTTTGGAATCACCCATTAAATTTTCAATAATGTAATGTTACTTTTCAAGGGTAAAATCCTTAAAAAATGAAACATGATAAATCTTAGTGATTTTTAGTCGATACACACCTTCAATATCAATTTAGAAACATGTTTTGATTCATTTCCTCCAAGTAAATATATTTCTATCATTTTTACTTTAATTAAAGTAATTATTTTTCAACCATAGTAATTAATTTTAATGACTAAAATTAAAAATTTAAATTTAAATTTATTTAAAGATTATAATTTAAAATTTTAAAATAATTTTAGGATATAAAATTTATATTAATGTGAAATGTTAAGTTTAATATAAATCCACATATCGTATAAAAATATTTTTTAGGAAAAAGTGTGTTTCCATGATTAAATATTATGTGTAAGATATGGTTATCAACATTATCAATTTTCATGAAATAAATTAATTTATTATAAAAAAATTTATGTACCTTTTAAATCAATCCAAACTGAATATTACATTTAAAATACTCAATTAAAAGATACGATTAAAAACATTTTTATTAAAATTAAATTATTACCATTGTTTTATAAGGTTAAACAAAGATTTTATAAATTTAAAAATTAAAATAATAAATTTATTTGTTAAATAAATATTTTAATAATTAATAGGTTTTATAAAACTCTAGGTACTTCTTATATACTAATAAGTAATAAAGTCACTATTTTGGACAAAAAGAGTATTTTTCACTATTTATCTAAAAATTATTATCTCAAAAAAACCCAAAAAACCCTACTGAGTCAACATTTATACAAATAATTCAAAAATGAATTTCATTTAACAAGATTAATATTCTGAAATTTATATATTTAGCATTTAAATGAAAATAAAATATATAAGGAAAACTACTTTTATTGAAAGAATCCATTTTAAAACATTAAGTATTCTTATCCTATTTTTTATGAATATCTAACTGATTATAGTATTTTTATTTTTCAATAGATTTAATTATTATTAAATATTATTAATAATATTTATCTATCATTTTATAGCTTATTTTAGTTCGGTGGCATATATAAAACAAGTTTTCGAATATAATATGTTTTTAAAGGAAAAATCATATAGTAAATCGTGGTTCATTAAAAAATTATCATTATGTTAGTTGCTAGAATTGGGAGTTTTACCTTTTATAATCTTAATCAGGTGTTCTAGTGATACAAAAATATTTCATGGGTTCCTTGGTGAATCATAGGTGTAATATAAAACATAATTATATGGGGTATTGATAATAATTGATATGTTAAATTAATGTGATGCTTCTATTAAAGAATATGGTTATGATATTTTAAACAGTTTCAAATGTTAAATGATAAATATTCAATCTTAATTTTTGGTTATTGGATGAATAAAAAATTATTTTATTTTATCTCTTTTGAGTAAAATTAGAAATTTTTGTTTATGAAATATATATATTTGGTATGGTAAAAGAGGTTAGAGATTGTGAAATATAACTATTTTTTAGTATTTCTATAGGTTTAAGAAATATTGAATGGAATCATAAAACTTTTAATGATGAGATGCTTTTAAGAATTTATTGATGTTTTATTGGGAAGTTTGTTGAATATAATTGATAATTGAGTAATAACGTTTAATTTTTGTGTTCTTTTATGAAATATTCTTGATAAATTTCTTTTGTAGGATATGAAACATTGTTAGGTTATGTGGTAAAATATAATTATTTATATTGGTTTAATATTAAAAATATTTTTTATATCCTTAATTTTCTATAAATTGGTGAATAGTTCAATTCAAATTAAAATATGAATTTTCCAATGAAGATATGTTTAATATTGGTGTAATGTATGGGTTATAAGTAATTAAAGGGGGTGGTTAATTATAAAATATAATGACAAGGGTTATTAAATGGTGAATAGGTTTATTTAATTGATACTATAAACTTCCAATAGTTATGTTCTTAATAATCCAATCATGTAAAAGATGATGGATTTTTATTGTGAAATAATTTTGAATAAATGATTTCCTTGGTTTAGTGAGATATAATTGGGTGGTGTGTTTCTTTGATTACGAGCATGTCGTGTGATGTGATATGGTTTGATTTGGGGGTAAAAAATAAATTTTAGAATTGGATTGGTTGTGATTAAATAGTACGGTAATAAACTATTTAACTAAGTTTAGATGTATTATTTGGGGTAGTAGTGTATAAATTGAATATTACATATCCAATCTGAGGATTTGAGAGAAGTTAGATATATGAGATGCAGTGGTGGACTTTCAATTTTGGGAAATGTTCATCAAGACCTTAGAAATTATTTGTTGTAGATCATGTTAAGTAGGTTGGTAGGAGTAACCAATAGTATCATTGAGTTATGTGTGTATTATCATTGAGTATGGAATGGTTCTTTAAGAAAATTATATTCGTCTATTTTTATAATGGTGGTTGTGAATCAGTGTTCCTTAGTATATGAAGACCCATATGGTCAGGATCCTCTTGTGTTTAACTTATAGTTTTGTGATTATTTTCCTTATCTATGTCTGTGTTAGGGAAGAAAATTAAATTCTTAGTGATGGGGTAATTTTTAGTAGGAAATCAAGATGCTTCATAGGGTTGATAATCCCTATAGTATGGATTTTGTAACACCCCATGTCATTTAGGTATGTGCTTAACTTATTTATAGGTCTTTTGTATGATTTTGGTATTTTTATGGTTATGGTTCCGATAATTGAGGTTAAAAAGGTAGTAGAGAGGGAGAATTTATATGTGGATCCCATTATATTTTTCCAAAAGAGTCAACAATTACCTGAAAAAAGGGGTATTGGGAACTCTATGACTAATGAAGGGGTGTAGGTCCCCTGGACCAACTCCAGCATGGCTAGTAGACATACACTAGCCCGAATGGCCTGAAGGCCTTCTTTTTTATTTTATTATGGATAATCCCACTTTTAAGGGTTGAAGGGGAACCCGTACATGACCCGTAGGCCCAAGGCCCAAGGCCCGACATGACTTACAGTAAATGACCAGAAGTCCCAAAGGCATACCATGCCCAATACATGACTCGCAGGCCCAACCCACTAAAACTGCCCCTCCCCAGCTTTTGCATCATTGATCTCCTAACTCCCCACCTTGCATTGCTGATCAGCTAGCATTTCCCCATACAAAGCTGCATGGTGCCTAGTCCCGATGGCGGTTTCCATACCCTCTCATTCTTCCAATCCGATTAGCTCTGCTTCTGGTGGCTGTTATTCTTGTTTCTCTGATCCTATTTTGGGGAATGCTCTGTGTGAATTGGGATACACCATGGTATTATTGGCCTGAATGCCCTGTGGTCCGAAGACCTTTGATGGCCCGAAGGCCCTTGAGACCCGTAGGCCCAAACCGGTGGCCCGAAGGCTCAAATCGGGTGAATAGTTAAGACTGCTATAGTACCGAACATTACTGCTACAATATTTCTATAGTACTGCTACAGTATCCCAGAAATTCACCTCCACCCAGTTTTGAACTTGGTTCTCTTGGATGCCAAGTAGAATCCCTTACCACTCGGGTACGGGATCGTCGACAGTAGACATACATTAGGTGAATGATGTGTTCTATTCAGGTACATGGTGTTCCCTAGGGATTTCTTTTTAAAAATTGTAGAATAAATTTTTCAAGTATGAAATGATTGTTTCTTGACTCATTATCTCTTCAATTTAGGGACCATTTGGATGAATTTTGATGGAATTTTAGACACCTAAATACCTATCATCATTCTCAACCTTCAATATTTGTTTCTACCATCATTTGAGCTCATATTTGATATATGATTAGTGTGTTGTCTCTATCTCAGTAAGTGATTTATAAATATTACCAATTCATGCAAAGTTAATTATGTTTAGATGACTATGAAATTATGTTATATTTATCTTTCTTCTAATTTACCTAGATCTAGAATTATTGAGTTCTTTGTGTTTCTAGATGCATGTTACATGGGATTATTGATTTTTTTTTATGGTAGGTGACCATATTTCTCATAGATTTTTGAATGGGTTTATATGTGAATCATGGGATGATTGGTGGCTTAATTTCATTATTGTTTTGATCAGTTTGAGAATTTTTATTATTATTGAGAAATTAATTTATTTTCTTTTATTGAATGATAAGTGTGGACATAAAGTGTTGGATTTAGGATTTAATTGACATTAACCATGATTAAAATGTTGAATTAGTGTGGGAAATGCTAATATGATGTGTGAAAATTAAAAGGATGATAGTATGGTAGTTTTTATATGGTTAAACAATGATATAATTGTGAAATAAAGTCATAATTGTTGGTATAAATGCCCAAATTTTCATAATAAATTGATTTGATGAGTTTATGTAGTTTTTTCTAGTGTTAGAATAATATATAATCACCATGTGTGTTTATTCTGTGGTTTTATTATTGAAATAACAAATCTTAAGGATGGAGATGAGGCATTAATGATAAATAAGCTAATTTGGTTTCCTAGGTAATTTACCCCATGCCATGGGGGTTAGATTCACTAATAAAAAACAATCCTTTAACAATGTTAGACATTATTATTTCTATAAAAAATAAATAACTAAGATTCCCTTTATCAGAGCTAAAATAAACACTGATAATGGGTACCTTTTATCGCCACTTTTTTTAGAACTTTTAGTTATTTTATTTAGCATCGATAAAAGGTACCATTTATCAGTGATTTATTTTTAGCACTGATAAAGGGTACTGTTGGCATAGAAATTCATTCCCATGATGGATTGAGGAAGTTAAAGATCATTTTTGGAAACATTAAATCTTTACAAGGAAAAAAACACAAAAGGGTCCTACATAATGAAGATCCCTTTCCAATATCCTCACCAGTGTGACCGGTGTGATTTCATTGATGGACAACTCTTTGAGTTAGATGCTCTCCAAGAATGCCGGGAAGCTGGTTGATGGAAACCTCCATGAGTCTGACGCTCTTTGTGAACACCACGAAGCCACATAATAAAACGCTTAGTGACTATGATGGATCTTCCTCCGTTCATGATATTGATTTCCTTAGCGGCACACATCTAAGCATCGCGATGCCCAGTGCCTATAAATATGCAGCTTACCCCCACCTTGAAGCATCATAACCTAGAACTTTCACCCTTCTAGCTCTCATTTCATGAAGCTCCATATAGTCTATGAACCAGTGAGAAAATACATCACCCAATTTATTTTAGCATCATGAAACATCTTTACCTTTTTCCACATTTACCTCCACTTAATCTAGAGATTCACTTCATAAATTTCTATACCCATCACGAAGGTAGGAGTCCCTCTTGGGTACTCAAGAATTCTCAGAGCATTTAGCCTTCGAAAAGCACCCCAAAAATACATGTAAACCCCATGCCTAAGTTCAGCCACCATACTTCATGAAGCTCCTCCATTCGTGGAGACCCTTTTTGATATGCTTCACAAAGAACCTCCCTTTGTGAAGCTCCTTTTCCCCATTAATCTCCTCTCATCAAGTCCTTCTACTTCACGAACCCCATTCCCATATGGCCCTCCAGGATCATATGTAGTGATTTTATAATTTCTCATGTAGTGTCCCTTATCATTTTGTCCTACCACTTTCTATTAGCATAGGTATGCTAATGGATCTTTCTTTTTGGCATAGACATGATTACGTGGACCCCAAAATTGACCATTCCTCCATGCCCCTCATATTAGTCCTTGTTGATTCTATCCCTTCGCTGAGTACGGGTATGTATTAGTCATGTAATTCTAGGGGGTAAGGAGTGAATCATTCTAGTTTGAGCTACAGGATGTTAAACCGCCAAGCACCTTCATCCTTCATACATGATGTTAAACTATAGTATCACCCCATGAAATACACATGGGGTGTTCCATCACATGCATTCTACACACCCACTATTCTATATGGAATTGAGATATTACTTTATCTACTAGTATGAAATGTCATCCTCCACTCATGGGACTAGATCCTCCTCGGTTTTCACTCCTAGAGTAAGTCCTAATCTCCATTTCTCTAAGCCACTAGCAATGTGTAATCCACACACCATATCTCATGGATTCACCTTTTGCAACATGACCATAAAGTCTAATGATACCTATTATTTCTCACACTGACCATGAATCACATGGGATTAGAGTAACACTAACCATGACATCCTCTTTGGTCTGTTAACCATGCATAAGCCCCAGCATTTCTCCATGTCACCAGCCATGTGTTCACCCCAATTCTATGCCCCCCCCACATCCTAAACTATGCGCACTTTGATCCCTTACGTCTACACAGGGTGCATAGAAAGCCTCTTTGAGGTTAAATCCCATCACTCCCCAACATCCATTAGTTCCATCTATTTTTCATCAGTTCATTCATCATGCATGATGTTAAACTGCATGCTCCGAACTACATGGGTTCTTGATCCCTTTCGGGTATGTATAAAGCCTCATTGAGGTTTAATACCATCAAATGGTAACTTTGTTGCTCCCTCCTAGGAAACTACCCTCCTGATATGAAATATTCCATTCTTGGTAAACATCAACTGGATCCACCACCTGCGGTGTTCTAATCCATCCCCCTAGAATACTAACCATGTGTAATTTGTGCACATATCACATCCATCTAACCATGAGGGATACTCCTGTGAAGGGCTACTAACCATAAGTAATCCCATGGCATGTATCAGGGTTATTGTCCATGTGTACATCCCGATTTTCTACCTCCATTCCTGAACTGTGTGTAATTTTATCCCTGCCTTCTAAACATGGTATAAAGGAAACTTCTCTGAGATTCAATCCCATTATATATTCCCATCCGGATCTTTCCCCTAGGTCGCTATGTCTCGGGAGGGTCATTCCCTAACCTGGAGGTTCTTCTTCCTTCAAGTCGCTACCCATGAATTCATTCTCATGGGATTACTCCTTAGGTGACTCAATTCCCCAATCATAACTATGTGGGATTTTATTACCAACAAGCTGGGATATGTATGAAACCTCCCTAGGGTTCAAGTCTAACACTACCATCTTCACATTGGTTATACCCCATTAAACCCTTTACCACTCTTAGTATTGCATGGTCTATCTCATTATTTAATCCCCATTAATCACATTGTTTCTCCTTGCAGGACTTGGGAACCTAACCATGCATAATTCCCACATAATCCACAATCATTCAACCAAGACTGATCTTCTTGTGATGGGCCTCTAGCCATTTGTAAGCCCCAAACTATTCCCTATCAATCTACATGGGTTTTGATCTCTATCTCCTAAAAATGTTTTGTAGGAAGCCTCCCTGAGGTTCAATCCCAGCCAATGGTAAGCCTTGTTGTCACCCTCTTTGGGTTCCACCTCCCTAATCCACCCTCGGTGGTGTCCAAATCAGCCATTATGGTTTGAAACCTTCTCTTCATGAGATGCACCACCTCATATCTACTCTCATTTCATTCTATGGTCCATCCATATGGTATCCACCTCTTTGGGTTCCACCTCCCTGATTCTCCCTCAATGGTGTCTTTATCAATTATCATAGTGTGAAACCTTCTCTTCATGAGACGCACCACCTTGGATCCTCTCTCATTGGGCTTTTTGATCAGTCCATCTAGTGTCCCAATTCTTAGGGTCCACCTCCCTGATTTGGTGAACTGTACTGTCATTGAAGTCAGTCAATGATTAAAATTTATATTCCTACTAACTACTGTATATGTGTAAAGTAGGTTCAAACCCACAAGGAAGGAAAATCTAACCACTATTCTCCTAAAAACCATCTAAAACTACACTGTTGTCTATAGTGGGGTGGATATTCTACTTTTTTTTAATTTTTATAAAGAAGTATAGTGACGGAAAATTTTAAAACAATGTATCCTACTAAAATGAAACCAGAGACAGTTGAAAACAAAGGAGAACAGAGATATAAAAGCACTGATAAATGAAAAAACTATTTAAATGCTCTAGAAAAATATTTATTCTATTGGTTTTAAAATAAATTCAATTCACTTAAAAGATATCACAGAGTGCCACCATAAGATTATTAATTACCTCCCTCACCAGAAATTAATCCATACTAGCTAATCTATTCTAGAGTTTTCCACTCCAAAATAAATCAACTATGAACAGTTTGAAAAGAGACAACATGAAAAATCACCGCAAGTCATGTAGTCTTAAGAATTTATTATCTTTTGAAAAATGTATTCACAATAAATATCACCAATTGATTGTGAAGTTTCGAAAATAAATTTTGGTGGAACAATTCAATTGAATGAATTCAGTATTGATCTCGCCGATCAATACCGAATACATCTATTGATGAAGTGAAAAATAACATTTACAGATAACCAGTAGAACATCAAATTATCCCCAAACTAAAATGTTTAGCCTAGAATCATCTCAATTACATATACTAAAACAATTCAATTACAAAGGAGAATAATTGAAAGAAAATAGAGGAAGGAAACTCCTTCTGCTTGCGTGAATTTCTGTTGTTCCTGGCCTCCACAAGCTCCAGGAAGTGGTTCTAGAGTCGCCTTCTGCACTACCTCCGTTCGGGACTAGATCCTTCAATGTGTTAAATGAATGTCCGTATAATGAATGTCTCCCCCTAATGAATCTTCTTCTAATGAATGTCTCCCAATCTCTGAATATGCTGCTTGCTCTGTCTTAAGTAGCCACTATCTTATGTTCCTTGTCACTGAACATCTTCCACCGACTATGAAAGCCCTTCTCAAATTCACCGCACACATGCATTTTTACCGCAACTGGCACGTCGCACTAATTTTTCCCACGTAACTAACTCTGGGTGAGTTAGTTGGAAGCACTTGGAAAGGTTTTTGACTCTTGAATGAACCTGCGTAAGAAAAACAAACAAAAGAATTAAAACGCTAAGGAAATAAAGAATTATAATTTAATAAATTAGTTTATTAAAATGAATTTTAAAAGAATTAATAAAGTTTTAAATAATTTTATTAAATGAATTACTTTATTACTACTATAAAAAACTAGAAATTTAATTTTAGAGATTACATTCAGAAGAAATAATAATGAAATAAAAGTATTTAATTATATATTTAAATATTAAATTTATTAGATTGGTTAATCAATCCTAATGAATATTGGAATTTGAGAATTTTAATTAATTATTAATTATTAAACATTAATTAAATAAGTAATTTATTTAATTATTAATTTATGTTATACATTAAGATACTTTTATTAGTAAATTTTTTTAAGTTACTTTGTCTAAAGTTTATAAATTATTAAAATTCTAGTTCTAGATAATAATTTAAATATTTAAATTGATATATTTTAATTAATTAATAATGTTTAATAATAATTATTAATTAATTACTATTCTGAACATTATATTGTTAACTAATTAATTAGTTTATACAAATTTAATTGCTATGAATATTTATTTTATTGATAAATTTTATTATGCAACAATAAATGTTAATAAATTTTAATTTAGTTTAGGAGTTAATCTAATTTAGTTAAATAAAGTATAAATAAATAAATTAAATTAGTAATTCTATTTAATTATTTATGTTTTATGTTTTGTTTAATTATAAATATTAATTATTATTTTAGTTTTATTTACTTTGTTTTTTATCTATTTTTATTACTATATTTTTTAAAATATTTTTCTTCTTCCCCTCCCCATTTTGGCGCAATAGGGGAGGGTTTCTCAGAATCCTTCTCCAGGAAGGAAGTACTCGGCTGCTTCGTCCTCCATCATCAGCGACACGATTCTTCATCACGTGACACAACGTCCTGACTCTCTAGAACCAGCACGGCAGGGGTTGTGGTGCACCTCTTCGACTTGGAGTGGCTTCAAACCAGTGGTGGCCTCCTCTGGTTTGAACGACGTAGTGGACAGCTTGACAACAGCTCTTCCATGATTTTTGGTGACACTGCTCCTCACCTCTCACCCAGCCTCAGTTCCTCCTTAAGCGTCGGTGACAAAGTGTGGTATCCACTTACTCTAGATTCGGCGTGACGGCTTCAAGACGGTGAGCCCAATGTTTTTTTCACACTGTCACCACAAAAATGATCGAATTTTCTGAAATGGGTTTTCCGAGCAAAATAATTTAGTCCTCAATATTTTGGTTTAGTTTAGTGATGCATGAGATCAAAAGGTGAGTTGAAACAGTGATAAGCAGAGGAAAAAGCAGGGGAGCAGATCAGTCAAAGACACCTAACAGTGAGGTGTAGGGGAATGGTGAGGAATAGCTCACCGTTAATAGAATAGAAATAGGGAAGCTCAATGCGGGGTTCAACGATAGACCAAAAAGATAGCTCACCGATAGTTTTTAAGGGGAAACATCATCATTAGAGAGAAAATAAAAATGGTCATTGATTTTTTAAAAACAAAAAAGAGCAGCGGCATAGGGGTCACCTATAGAAATAAAATAAAAAATAAAAAATCTCCATTTGTATAAAATAGAATAGGTCACTGGTATAACGAAATAGTCACCGATGGACCAAAGGGTCTCTAATAGCACTAAATAAAGAGTTCACAGTTTCAAAAAAATGAAATCTTACCATTAAGAAAAGTGGTCACCGAAGGAAACAAAATAAAAGTTCACCGTTATGCAATAAAAATAAAAGGGTCACTGGTAGAAATAAGGTCACCGATACAAATAAAATGAGAGGCTCACTATTAGGACAAAGATAAATAACTAACAGTAACCTTCCAAAATTAAAAATGCATGAATTGAACTTAAAATTATAAGTTAAGAAAACTAAATAAGAAATTGAAAATAATTAATTAAAATAATGCTAAAAATAATAAATTTAAAATAGGATTTTTAGAAAACATTAAAACATTAACATTATTAATTGAGAACACTTAAATTATAAACTAAATAATTTCTAAACTAAATTAATAAAATACTTATATTAAAATTACTAAATAATTAATTAAAAGGTAAGAAGTGAATGAAAAAGTTAGCATCGGAGATCCAATAAATTACCAATAGCTCTTTTCTACCTCACCGGTAGACTAGAAACAAAAATTAGTGACCTAATAATTTAATTGCATTCTTAAAATTAATTAATTAACGTTTTAAGGCTATTAATTAATTTTTTTAAACAACTAAGTGAATACATAAAATGAAAATTGAACAAATTTATTTAATTTAAACCAAAATTCTTATCTTAATTAACTAGCAGGATGATTAGACAAGTAATTTAACATTGTTATCCTATTGTAATGAAACTGAATTATAAGATAAAATGTTAAAATAAAGACTAAGTTAATTAAATAGAATTACAATGATTAAATAATTGTTTATAAAAAATCTCAGTTTATTAAAATTTCTATCAGATTTAAATTACCCAAACTAAATAAGACATAATTAAATTAGAAAAGTAAAGTAAGATTAAAATAATTAATTTAAAGACACAAAATACATAATTAATTGTAAAAATTTATTGATTAACAAAATTAATTATAAAAATACAAAATTAAAATTGTTTATCATAAAGTGATTAAATAATTTATTAAATCATTAAAAATTAAGTAAAAAAGATGTGGCAAAACTATGCAAAAATAGAGCCACATCAAATTCCCCCACATTTAAGCATTGTTTGTCCTAAAACAATCTCATGCATTATTATCATTTAAAAAAATAATATTATAGTATTTAAATATTCATCTCAAACTGTAACATGTCCAACACTTAAAACGGAGGGCAAAAACTGTCAACGGGCTTTTTTAAAATGTTTCAAATGATGTCTTGCCGAGAACAAATAATCAATGAGTAATCTCGAATTCTATGAATAATAAAGAAATAAATATTTCTTGCCTCATATGTGATATAACTTAATGACTCACTTCAATTCATGCTTCGGTTCTAATTTCAAGAGTGACAAGAGGTAAAATATCAATGGAATTAAGGCCTTAACCAAGGAACTTTGTACTTTGACAGAATCCGAGGTTCCAAAAATAACTAATTTTTTCTTATAAATAACCTTATTGATACAACCTAAATGATTTCCATATAAACCAATTGACCCCTTCTTCATCCAGTGTTCTTAATTCCGCTCACCTTAATGAACTCATTTTTGACCCTAGACACTTTATTTATTTTTCCCAAGCCATGTATCATTGTGCTAAGCACTGTGCAATGCACTTATTCATAGTGAACAGAGGGCTTAAAGTTAACAGAAACGCACCCAGCATCTAGGGTCTCAGAGACTCACAGTGGGATCCCCGATTCCCAGACTACTCTAGTTCTAAAAGATTAATATCAAAAATAATTTATATTGGCTCATTAAGATGATTAATTTTAATAAATAAAAGCTGAATGAGGCCCCTAAAATCGGAATCAAACTTCTAGTTCTAAGGATTATTATCATAACTCCACAAACATGTAATGAAAATCACTTTCAGAAGTAGTTCCTACACCAAATTTCCATCAAATTACTAAGTAAGACCACTCAACAATCATCCAACCTCATAATTTTTAGATTCAGAGCAGTTCTTAACTACCAATCAAAGCACTATCCTTAGGCAAGACCCAATTGAGTATAGTGTAAAGCCTAAAATTATGACAGAATTTTCAAAAAAATTACCAATTTTTTACAAAAATATTGAAGTGAAATGGGAATTGATGAGCTTACATTAAAGCACAGTTTAGCATATTCAAGAATTGACCCCATCCCTACTCTTAAAACCCAACATTTTCCCCAAAGTTGACTTCCAAAAATGGAGAAGAATAATTAAAAATTTTAAGGTTCAAAATAGATTTTAAATAGAGTAGATTTATTACATGAATAAGGGTCTCTTTGATGTTCAAAAATATTGTTTGCCACAGAAATTATCTTAGAGTAGGTCCACATCCAAGTATAAGCATTAACACTAAAGTCCAATGAATAATTTTTAATACAGTTCAAGAAATATCATGTAACTTGTGGGTGCACAATGGAAAAGGTGTAAGCATTTTAACAAAGTATGATTCAAATTCATATTCAATTAAGCCTAAAGAAAGAATTCATAAAATCCCTTAGCAAAGCACATTCAACAACAAACACAACAATCAGCAATCATGTAACCCCCCCCCCCCCACACACACTTAGTTTCAAGCAATGGATGTTTTTAATAATAATGAAATTCTATTTTCAACGGTGAATTACATGAAAAAAATTTAAATTCAACTCAGTGAAAGGTAACAAAATTTCATTCAAATTAAATCATAATTTTAAACATATGATGAATTTTTATAACAAAACATGTAGAAAATTTTATCCTTTAATTCAATAGAATCAGAAAAATAAATGCAACAATTATGAATTGGGTACTTCCCTGAAAATAATTTTCAATTTCCCTCCAGTATGGGAATTCCACTCATTTATTGACACAAGCAGCAACATCCCAAGACAGAACCAGGAGACAAAGAACAAGCTGTTACAGGTATTTAACAAAAACAGAATACATAAGTAGAACTTTATTCAAGTTTAAAAAGAAACAACATAAAGACAAAATGAACTATGGGTTTCCTCCCATGCAGTGCTAAGTTTTAAAGTCTTCAGCCAGACTTTATTCAAGATCAGTTTCCAATCACTGTAATGGCAGTCAAGCCATTTGTATATCCCTCAAAATAAAGTTTAAACCTCTTCCCATTAACTGACATGGGATTATTCTCTTCACTTACAATTTCAATAGCACCATTCTTCAGCACTCGCACTACAGTAATGGGTCTGGACCACTTGGACCTATGTTTTCTAGGAAATAGTTTAAGTCTAGAATTAAAAAGAAGGACCTTCTGTCTAGGTTTGAATTCTTTGATTTGTACGATGGAATATTGAAATATTTTAGTCATCCCTCTATAAATTCTTGAATTATCATAACTCTCTCTCCTAATATCATCGAGTTCACTCATCTTAAGTAATATCCTCTCACCAGAACTCTTAAAATCAAAGTTTAGAGCCTTAACTTCCCCATATGACTTGTGTTGAAACTCCATAGGTAAATGACAGCATTTCCCATACAACATCCTATAAGGAGACATACCAATTGGGGTATTAAATGCAGTTCTATAAGCCCATAAAGATTTATCCAACTCAAGATACCAGTCTTTCCTAGAGGTCGACACAATTTTCTCAAGTATTTGTTTCAATTCCCTATTTTATATTTCCACTTGTCCACTAGACTATGGATGATAAGGAGTACCAGTTTTATGAACATATCCATATTTCTCCATCAAAGCTTAAAACATATAATTCTTAAAATTTGTTCCATTATTAGTGATAAAAGATTTGGGAGCTCCAAATCTTGAAATGATGTTATTTTTAACAAATTTTATTATAGAATTGTCTTGATTGTTGGGTAGTACCACAACCTCAACCCATTTTGAAACATAGTCTACAACAACAAGAATAAATTCATTCCCATGAGATGATGGAAATGGACACATGAAATCTAAACCCCAAACATCAAAAATTTCAACTTCTAGAATTCCTTTTTGGGGTAACACTTTCTTTCTACTCACATTGCCTAGCCTCTGACATCTATCACAACCAACCACAAAGCTCTTAGCATCCTCAAAAAGAGTAGGCCAATAAAAATAGATTTTAGAACCGTCTGAGTAATTCTTTAACCCCATGGTGACCTCCCCAAGGTGTAGAATTAAAACTTTCTAAGATAGGTTTCATTTCTTCCTCAGGCACACACCTTCTAATAATACCATCAGCACATCTCTTAATCAGCAAGGTATCATCCCAAAGATAGTACTTAAGTTCAGAAATTAATTTCATTATTTGGTTAATTGAATGGTTTTTGGGAAAGACTCCGACTGCCAGAAAGTTGCAAAAATCTGCAAACCAAGAAGATTGCCTGATTGACACGGTAAGTAGATTTTCATTAGGAAAGGAAGATTTTATCTCCCCGAGATCTTTAGATACAGAAAGAGTAGGGGGAATCCTATATAAATGGTCAGCAACTAAATTTTAATCTCCCTTCTTATCCCTAATTTCTAAATCAAATTATTGTAGCAACAAAGTCCATTTAATCAGCCTGGGTTTAGTTTCTTTCTTAGACCGCAAGTACTTTAAAGTTGAATGATCAGTGAAAACAATGACTTTTGAACCTATCAAGTACTGTCTAAACTTTTATAAAGTAAACACAGAAGCTAACAATTCTTTTTCAGTAGTGGTATAATTCTTTTGGGCCTCTTCTAGCAGTCTACTATCATAATACACCACATGCAGTTTCCTATATTTCCTCTATCCAAGGAAAGCACCTACAAATATGTCACTAGCATCACACATTTGTTCAAAAGGTAGTTTCCAGTCAGGTGCAGTGATGATGGGTGATGTAGTGAGTTTCTCTTTAAGAAGATTAAATTATTTCAATCAATTTTCATCAAAATTGAATGGTATATCCTTGACCAGCAAAGAGCACAAGGGCTCAGTAATTTTGGAAAAATATTTTATGAATCTTTGGTAGAAACTAGCATGCCCTAAGAAACTTCTAACACCATTGACGTTTACAGGAGGAGGTAATTTTTGAATAACATCAATCTTAATAGTATCAACTTCTAGACCTCTCTTGGGAACTTTATGGCCAAGCACTATACCTTATGTGACCATGAATTGAAATTTCTCCCAATTAAGAACAATGTTGGTTTTAATTCATCTCTCCAAGACTAACTCAAGATTTCCAAGACAAGTATCAAAAGTACTACCCACAATAGAAAATTCATCCACGAAAACCTCAATAATTATATTAATCATATCTGAAAAGATAGCCATCATATACCTTTGAAAGGTGGATAGATCTCCACACAACCCAAAGGGAATCTACCTATAAGCAAATTTCCCAAAGGGGAATGTGAAAGTGGTCTTTTCCTGGTCCTCTGGATCAACAGGAATCTGGTTGTAACCAAAATACCCATCCAAGAAATAGAAAAACTCATTTCTAGAAAGCCTCTCAAGCATTTGTTATAAGAAGGGTATTAGAAAACGATCCTTCCTAGTGGCTGCATTAAGCTTACTATGATCTATAAAGACTCTACATTTTGTGGATTTCATAAATTGAACTTTTTCATTTTTCATTTTTAACAATAGTGAAACCTCCCTTCTTGGGGACAACCTAGACTGGGCTGACCCAAGCACTATCAGAAATGGGATATATCATTTCAGTATTCCATAGTTTGATCACTTCCTCTCACAAATTCTTTCATGTATAGATTTAAATTTCATTGACACTCTACCATAGGCTTAAGATCTGGCTCCATAGGTATTTTATGCATACAAAATGAGAGACTAATAGCCTTGATATCATGTATTGTCTTGCATATGGAATATTTAAACTTTTTTAAAACATTCAAAAATATTTCCTCTTGATTTTCATTCAGTTTAGAAGAAACTATTAGAGTAAAAGTGGAGTTCTCACCCAGAAATGAATATTTAAAATGAGAATGGATTGGTTTTAGTTCAAGAATGGGTGGTTATACACTAGAAGGAAGAATCTTAGGCCTGGGAGGTCCAAGATCTTCGACATACCTCTTGTAAAGAGTATTAAAAGATGAGAGATTTTCAATTTCATGCTCAGATTCAGAAGTAACAGTGCTGCTGTCCAAAGTGGGCAGTACACTATCCATACATTCCATACCAGATTTCAAAAATTTAATCAGAGAAGAATCATCTAGTTATCTTATAAGTTCTCCCTAAATATCATAAAAGTGTTCATCAAGGTTTTTTTTAATAGAAACACCCTCAAATTCACTCAAAAATATCTTAAGTTCATAAATATAGGACCCTTCTTCAGTAGAAACTCGACAGTTGTCCAGTTCTAGAAAATTTTCCAAATTTGGTGTACGAGTAGAATTTTCAACTTCTAAAACATATTCAAAAATATTTTCATCTTCACAATTATATACTTTAATAGAGGATTGATTTTCAAATTCATTAGAGTTTCCAATTGAGTTCTCTTTCTCTAAGGACTCTAGCATTGAACAGTTTTCAGAAAAAGTTGGTCCTCTAACATTTTTAAACACATTGAACTATTCTTGTTATTCTCAAATTTTGAAAATAAGTTGACCCTTAGAAACATCAATAACAATACCACCTGTATCCAAGAAGGGCCTACCCACGATGATGGGCACCTCTTGATCACACTCTATATCTAAAACTAAAAAGTCTGCAGGTAAAAACAGCTTCCCAACCCCAACTAGCAAATAATCTATCCTACCCATAGGATGAGTGAAAGATCTATCAGCTAAATTTAGTATGACTGTGGTGGATTGAAGGTCACCTAGCCTCAACTGTTAAAATAGTGAGTATGGGAGAATATTAATGCTAGCACCTAAATCACATAAATAGTTGAGTTGATCGGAGTTTCCTAATGTACATGGTATGACAAAACTACCTGGGTCTTTTAGTTTATGTGAGATTTTCTTTTAAAGTATAGCATTGTACTCTTTAGTGAGGTTGTAAGTAGTAAATTCTTCTAGAGTTTTTTTAAAAAAAATTCATAAGAGATTTAAAATAATATGGGATTTGAATTAAATCTTGAATTAATAGAATGTTCACTTGAGGTTTGGAAAGAAGACCAAGGAATCAAAGAAGTTTATCCTTAGTGTAACTTTGAGGTTTCAGTTTCTCAGGGAAAGAGATGGGTGGGGAAAAAATTTATGGACAATAGGAATATACCTCATCTCTTCCTCAACGTTTTCTTTTCCATTATTTCTTTGATTTTTAGATGAAGTTTCAGCTTGAGTTTCAAAAGGAAAATTCATATTTTTATCATATTCAAGACTTTTCTCTGAATTTCTAACATGTGTACAAAGCAGATTTTTACTTCCAAATTGAAGAATATTTTCATTTTGGGAATTTTCATGGTCTTTTTCAGCTATAGTTTGAGTATTAATCCCACTCCTAGTTACAATATCCATGGAATTCTCCCGGGGGTTATGTTTAGTGGTACTTAGTAGTCTACCTTTTTTCCTAGATGATAAATCTCTAGAAAATTGACCAAGTTTTGTTTCGATGTTTTTCATTCTCACATCAGTTTGCATTTTATCAGAATCATATTGATTTTGATACTTGGGCAGCTGAGTCATGTATCTTTCCTCTTGGGATTTGATTACATTCAAAACTAGATCAAGCTTAGAAGAAATGTGACTATCATTGTTTCCTTTTACATTTGAAGACTCACCAATCTATTGATTTTGAATGTTTTGTCTTGGTTGATTAGAGTAATTAGGGGCAGTGGATTCTTTAACTAAACCTTGATCTTTCCAAGATAGATTTGGATGGTACCTATAGCCTTGGTTATAACTGTTTGAAAGTGGATCTTCCTTAGGAGGCATTCTTGGACCATAGTTAACAAAGTTCGAATTTTTTTGTTGTTGGGATGGCATATCAAAGTTATTACAGCAGTTTTCAGTATGCCCAAACATACCACACTAGACACACTATTCCCTTAAATATTGGTTGGTATTTTGACATCCAAGTTGGTTAATAGTTTGTTTTGAATTCTGGTTCATTAAAGATTGAAGTTAGTTGGAGATTTCATCAAGTTGAATTTGATTTTCATTCATTGAACCAGTGTTTGAATTAACATTTCTATTAACTCTTTTCCTTCTTGAATTTTTATGTTGTGAATTCAGTGAAGGATTAATAAAAAAAATTCTAAGTTCTTCATCTATTTTGTCATTGTAATTACCACTAGTAGCTTGGTTAACTAGATTCTTTCCAGAGGGGGAAAACCCTTCAAATAATGTATCCTTGAGAAGGTGAGATGGGAGTTAATGATGGAGAAACTGCCTAAGAAGATCCATGAATCTATCCCAAGATTCATGAAATGGTTATCCATACTCTTGATAAAAACTAGTTATTTTAGTTCTATGTTCTCCTTTTAATTTGTTGGGATAGAATTTCAAAATGAAAGAGTTATACACTTGATCCCAGTTTTCAAAAAATTTCTCATCTAGAATCAGAAACAAATTTCTAGAATTCCCCTTAAGGAAAAATTGAATTAATCTCATTCTAAGTTCATTCTCTATGAGTCTTAGAAGAGGCAATTTTTGGACAGTGTTATAGAAGTCTCTAATAAAAGCAAGGGTGTCCTCATTAGAGAGTCCATCAAAAGCAGACAATTGAGAAATGTGTGATTGTTTAAGTTCATAATTTCCGGACCTAGAGGATTACCTAATGGATTATGGATTACTTGAAACTTGAAGAAGTTGAAACTCCCTCATCCTAGGCCTTTTATATTCTTCTGAATGTTTTGTATTATTTTGAATGTTGTTATTAGTAACTCTATTATCTATGTTTTCCATTTAAGTTTTGTTATTCTTTCTTAGTGCAGTGAGATGTTTATCTATTTCTAAGTTCAGTGGATCTAGAATAAGAGGAGAGTGTCTTGTGCTCATACAAATAGAAATAGACAGTACTATGTAGTGACAAATCAGCAAGAAGTGAAACAATTTTTTGTTTACAATTTTCAAAAAATTTAATTTTTTTTAAAAAAAAATCTTTTTGATTTTTTTTAGTTTTTTAGCTACTAAAATGGCTTGTGCCCTCCCCAGAAGTGGTGTAAAAACATGACCTGTACTGTCATTGAGTTTGGTCAAAGTTTAAAATTTATATTCCTACTAACTACTGTATATGTGGCAAGCAGGGTCGAACCCAAAGGGATGTAAAATCTAACCATTATTCCTCCAAAAACCATCTAAAACTCCATTGTTGTCTGTAGTAGAGTGAATATTCTACTTTTTTTGCTTTTTATAAAGAAGTAGAGTAACAAAAAATTTCAAAACAAGGTATCCTACTAAATTGAAGCTAGAGACAGTTGAAAACAAAGGGGAACAGAGATATAAAAGCACGGTTAAATGAACAGTCTATTTAAATGCTCAGGGAAAAATATCCATTCTACTAGTTCTAAAAGAAATTCAATTCACTTAAATGATATCACAGAGTGCCACCATAAGAGTATGAATTACTTCCCTTGCCATAATTTAAGCCATACTATCCAATCTATTCTAGAGTTCGTCACTCCAAAATAAATCAATTGTGAACAGTTTGATAAGTGACAATAAGAAAAACTCACTGTAAGTCATGTAGTATTAATAATTTACTATCTTTTGAAAATTTATTCACAATCAATCTCGCCAACTGATTTTGAAGTCTTGAAAATAAATTTTGGTGGAATAATGTAATTGAATGAATTTAATATTGATCTCGCTAATCAATACCGAATACATCAATTCATGAATTGAAAAAGAACATTTAAAGATAACCAGTAGAACATCAAATTATCTCCGAACTAAAAGTTTTAGCCTATCATCATCTTAATTACATATAATAAAACAATTAAATTAAAAAGGAGAATAATTAAAAGAAAACAGAAGAAGGAAAGTCCCTCTTCTTGCATGAGTTGCTGTTGTTCCTGGCCTCCTTCAGCTCCAGGAAGTGGTTCCAGAGTCGCCCTCTGCACTACCTCAATTCGGAACTAGATCCTTCAACATGTTCAATGAATGTTCATCTAATGAATGTCTCCACCCAATGAATCTCCATATAATTAATGTCTCCCAATCTCCAAATATGATTCTTGCTCTGTCTTAAGTATCCACTATCTTCTGCTTCTTGTCACCGAACATCTTCCGTCGACTTTGAAAGCCCTTCAAAAATGCAACGTACACATGAATTTTTACCATGACTGGAATGTCACACTAATTTTTCTCACGTAAATAACTTCGGGTGAGTTAGTTGGAAGCACTTGGAGAAGTTTTTGACACTTTAATGAACTTGCGTAAGAAAAACAAACAAAATAATTAAAATTCTAGGCAAATGAAGTATTATATTTTAAAAAATTAGGCTATTAAAAAGTATTTTAAACTAATTTATAAAAATTTAATAAATTTATTAGATGAATTACTTTATTAGTACTATTAAAAACTAGAAATTAAATTTAAGAGATTATATTGAGATGAAACGATAATGAAATAAAAGTATTTAATTATATATTTAAATATTAAATTTATTAGATTAGTTCATCAATCTTAATGAATATTGGAATTTGAGACTTTTAATTAATTATTGATTATTAAACATTAATTAATTAAGTAATTTATTTAATTATAAATTTATGTTGTACATTAAGATACTTTTATTAGTAACTTTTATTAAGTTACTTTGTCTAAAGTTTATAAATTGTTAAAATTCTAGTTCTAGATAATAATTTAAATAGATAAATTGAAATATTTTAATTAATTAATAATGTTTAATAATAATTATTAATTAATTACTATTCTAGAAATTATACTATTAACTTATTAATTAGTTTATATAAATTTACTTTCTATTAATATTTATTTTATTGATAAATTTTATTATGCAACAATAAATGTTAATAAATTTTAATTTAGTTTAGGAGTTAATCTAATTTAGTTAAATAAATTATAAAAAAATAAATTAAATTAGTAATTTTGTTTAATTATTTACCATTTATGTTTTGTTTATTTACAAATATTAATTATTATTTTAGTTTTATTTACTTTTTTTATATATTTTTATTACTATATATTTTTTAAATCTTTTTTTTCTTCCCCTCCCCATTTCGGCGCAACATGGGAGGGTTTCTCAGAATCCTTCTCTAGGAAGCAAGTACTCGGCTACTTCGTCCTCCATCACTGGCGACACAATTCTTTAGCAGGTGACACAACGTCCTGACTCTCCAGATCCAGCGTGGTAGGGGTTGTGGTGGACCCCCTAGACTAACAGTGGCTTCAAACCAACATCGACCTCCTCTGAATCGAACGACGTAGTAGACAGGGTGACAACAGCTCTTCCATGATTGTCGGTGACACCACTCCTCACCTCTCTCCCAACCTCAGTTCCTCCTTAAGTGTCAGTGAGAAAGTGCGAGAACCTCTTCCTACAGATTCAGCACGATGGATTCAAGACGGTGAGCCCAATGTTTTTTTCACAACAGCACCATGCAAATTCTCAACTTTCCTGAAATGGGTTTTCAGAGAAAAAGAATTCAGTCCTCAATATTTTGGTTTAGTTCAGCCATGAACGAGAGTATAAGGTGAGTTTAAATGGTGAGAAGCAGAGGAAAAAGCAGGGGAGCGGATCAGTCGAAGACGCCTAATAGTGAGGTGTAGGGGAATGGTGAGGAATAGCTCACCGTTAGAAGAATAGAAATAGAGAAGCTCGACGCAGGGTTCACTGATAGACTAAAAATATACCTCACCGATAGTTTTAAACGGGAAAGGTCACTCTTATAAAAAAATAAAAAGGATCACTGAGAGTTTAAAAACATAAAGGAGCAGCGGCGTGGGTGTCACTAATAAAAAAAATTAAAAATAAAAACTCTCTTTTTTTATAAAATAGAATAGGTCACTGGTTGAACAAAATAGTCACTGATGGATCAAAGGGTCACCATTATCACTAAATAAAAAAGTTATAGTTTCAATAAAAATTAAATCTTACCGTTAAGAATAGAGGCCACCGAAGGAAACAAAATAAAATCTCACTGTTACACAATAAAAATAAAAGGGTCGCCGGTAGAAATAAGGTCACCGATACAAATAAAAATAGTGGCTCATTGTTAAAACAAAGATAAATAAATAACAGTGACCTTCAAAAATTAGAAACGCGTGAATTAAACATAAAATTATAAGTTAATTAAACTAAATAAAAAATTGAAAATAATTATTTAAAAGAATGCTAAAAACCATAAATTTAAAAAAAATATTTTTATTAAACTTTAAAACATTAACGTTATTAATTGACAACACTTAAATTATAAACTAAATAATTGTTAAACTAAATTAATAAAAGACTTATATTAGAATTACTAAATAATTAATTAAAAGGTAAGAAGTGAATGAAAAGGTTAGCATCGGTGACCCAATAAGTTACCGATAGCTCTTGTCTACCTTAGCGGTAGACTAGAAACTACAATTAGTGAATTAATAATTTAACTAAATTCATTAAATTAATTAATTAATGTTGTAAAACTCTTAATTAATTATTTAAAAAATTAAGTGAATACATAAAAATAAAAGTGAACTAATTTATTTAATTTCAACTAAAATTCTTATCATATTTAACTAGAAGGACGATTAGACAAGTAATTTAATATTTTTAACCTATTATAATGAAACTAAATTAGAAGATAAAAAATTAAAATAAGGACTAAGTTAATTAAATATAATTACAATGATTAAATTATTTTTTATAAAAAAAATTAGTTTATTAAAAAGTCTAGCAGATTTAAATTACCCAAACTAAATAAGAAAGAATTAAATTAGAAAAGAAAAGTAAGATTAATATTATTAATTTAAAGACTAAAAATACATATCTAATTATAAAAATTGATTAATTAACAAAATTAATTATAAAAATATAAAAGTAAAATTATTTAGCATAAAGTGACTAAATAATTAATTAAATCATTAAAAATTAAGTAAAAATATGTGGAAAAACTATGGAAAAAAAGAGCCATATCATTTAGCCTCAGTGGTATCCCAATCAGCCTTCACAGTGTGAAACCTTCTATTTAGGAGATGCACCACTTAGGATATAAATTTATTGAGTGTTCTGATCCATCTATATGGTGTCCCCCTTATTGCATTCCACCTCCCTAATCTACCCTTTGTGGGGTCCAGATCATCTTTCACAATGTGAAAACTTCTCTTCATAAGACACACCGCATCAGATCCCCTCTCATTGGGAAGTATGATCTATCCATCCAATGTCCCCCTCATTAGGTTCCACCTCCCCGATCTACCCTTAGTCATGTCTAGATCATCCTTAATGGTGTGGAACCTTCCCTTCATGAGACATGTCACTCCTAGGTCAATCCTCATAGGGCGTTCTTATTCATCCATCTGATAAACCTTCCAAGTGATCCCTCCTAGGGATATACCCATCTAATCCACCTTCATTAGAGTTTTGATTGGTCTGATCATTCTCTACATGATTCTAAAATTGTGGAATACCTCATGTTAAACATGGGAAGCTGAGGAAAACCTCTGATACATTCCTCTATCATAAGATACCCCATGATTTATATAGGATGCCTCGGTTTCTGCACCTTTGAGAAACCCTCTTATGAAGAAGAATACATGTGATCAATGTTTAAGAATCAAGAGATTCCCAAACATGCATGATGTTACCATCTACTCTGACTGAATGTTGCTACCCTAACATGACCCTTTACAATGACTTTCCATAAGCAGCATAATTAATTAGAGTCCACAAAGATATGGTATCGAGAATGAGTTTCACGAACAACATCTTAATATATGTGGGAGACCCGGGCTTGGTGACAAATTCCGAGGAGGAATTCACAAAAGGAGGAACTGACATCCTATCATCCCATTTTGATCAAGGAGTATACATATCTGAAGAAGTGGTAAATTTCACCCATCATTAGAAATTGTGAATTCTAGGTACAATGAGTCATCAGAAAGAATTGACATGACAACCCATGCAGGCATACCCCAGCGTAAAGCGTTAGAAATACAAATGGTGAACCCGACGTGAGCTAGTTCTCCTACAACTATGGGGGTTTGTGGTGCTTGAGACATTGACAGATGAGCGTGATGCCAAATCCAACTATCTGGTGCTCGGACCCACCAGGAAAATAACAGGCCTGACATGGAACTCACCAAAAATCGTGGCAATTAATCATTGGAAATTATAGTATGTGGCAATTTCTATGTGGATATATCTCCCCTACCATAGAAGAATGAAAGGTGTTGGGGAATTGGTCATTTCTTTCCTAATATCTATACTGATGGATGAATCTTCCTTCTTTAGATGACCCAAGCTGTAGGAAACCAATCACCCCCCCCCCCCCCGCTAGTAGATACAGGGGAAGGAGGAACTATAATGCATCAATCACACACGGCTCCACCTTCTCCACAACAACATCCCCAACCATTGATATCAGGCTCCCATGCCTCATATCACCATCCAAAATTGTTTAGATAAGGGTGATAAACATGTTTGTTTGTTGATATTAGCAAGATACGGTCATTCATATATGATCCATGGCCTTCCAAAACCTCAAGGCTCCAGCGCCTTGCCATCACTGCCACCCCCAAGGGTTGCACAGGGATCCACTACTCTCCACACCAATATTAAACCATTTTAGGAGCCTCTCTCTAAAATGTTCTTGTGACTCACTCCCCTACTCCAATAATCTAAGGGACGTCTCTGTCATCCTGGGGATGACTACCACCCGAGATCTGCAAAGGAGGGATCCCACCAGACCATGTTAATTCCACCAATTTACAGTCCCTCGGTTTGTAGAATATGTGGCCTATGGCTCTGATCAGTTGGCCCAAGAGTGGGTGACCTGACGCCAACATCCGGCACAAGCACTAGAAGAAACCTATTAGGGGGAATCATATTTTATAGCTTTAATGGACCATGCCACCACTTACACATACTACCATCTACCTCCTATTACAGAGTAGGATCAGTTCAATTCAGGATTGGGATTGAGACCTTGGCCGCCCCATGGGCTGGTTGGGTTGACTCTTTCATTCACTGACAAGGTTATTAGCTATCTCAGGCCGACCCATAAAGATTATATTTAGTACGTAGGTCCTCCCTACACCATCATCAGCTATAATGGAGCTCCTCCCCACTATCTCACTCATCATAGAGGTCCTCCACATGTTACTGGCATCATTATAAGTGGAGTTCCTATCCATATTTTTAACACTCATAAAAGAGGTCCTCCCCATGCCTATTATTCCAGAAACGGTGGTCCTCCTCGTGTCTCATATTGTCAATGTGAAGTTCCTCCATGTGTTCTTTTTTAATCAAGTAGAGGTCCTCCCCACAGCAGTACTAACTAGAGTGGAGGCCCTCCTCGCTCCATCACCCATCAGCATAGAGGTCCTCCTCATGTTCTCACCAGCTATAATGGAGGTCCTCCCCACTCTAGTAACAATACAAGTGGAGTTCCTCCCTACTTCATTGACAATTAACATGGAGGTCCTTCCCATGTCTAGTTTGATCATCATGAAGGAACTCCTTGTGCTACCACTTCGAACCTACGCAGAGGTCCTCCCTGTGTATTATGTAGTAGATAAAGATATCCCAACCATATTCTAGCTAGATCCAGTAGAGTTCCTCCCTGCACCATCACTCCCTGCTCTGGAGGCCCTCTATGGGCACCAGTTAATCAACATGGAGGTCATCCCCATGTCCTCTTCGACATATGTCCAAGTGATCCTCACACCTCAACTCACCAAAGAGGACTTCCTCCATGCTCCAATAACAACCCACATAGAGGTCCTCTCCATTTCAAAGATTTATCCTACCCTAAAGAATCATCTGAGGGTAAAATGGTGAATCATCACCATTGAAGGAAGAACTCGGAGAAATGATAGATCATCATTAATCCAGTCCTCTTTTCAAATTCGGAAGTAGAATGAGACTCGATGATTGAGCCTTCATCCCAATCCAATGCATAAGATTCTGGGACAGGGATACATCTTGTGGTCTTCATCCTTTAAGAAAGATAGATGTACTGGATCCCTAAAACCCTCTATAGGTACAAGAAGGAGGAGGCATATTTGGATCCCTTCCATGGTCTTTCCGTGAAGTCCTCTCTACCATCACCAGATTCATTATCTACCTCAACACGATATCATAGAAAGTTGTTCTAGGTCTTGGTAGATTATGAGAACCAACCATATATTCCACCAATATTCTCTGATTTTATGCATGAAGTGGTGTTTAACACCCCATCCTACAACAACAAGATGTTGTGGTTGATACCATCCCTGAGAGATGACCCAGTCTGCAGCATCCTATCAGCTCGTACAATGTTCTCCTTACCAACCAACATTCCACTACAATGGTCTACATTAGTTCCATTGCTTGTTCCTCATCCACCCTAATAAAAGAGTGTGGAAACCAAGATATGGAACCCTATATTGAGTGAATAAGTCTATGTGACATTCTTATGACGTACTAGTTATCTGAGATGTTCTAGAAGATCACGAATCCAGACATCGACAATCCTGAATTAGTCACCTAGGATGAATTCATGTTCTTTTTCTAGACCATCTGGGTGGTGCATTTTCACCTCTAGAACCATGAGTTGGTTTATCCAAAGAGTCGGGAGCACTTTGATGACATTTACCAGTAGTGTCTCATGGTTGACTTTGTCACGCATCCCATGGATCAGCACCCTACATCACCCAACAGTTACTGAACTCTTCAGTACATATGAATCTTGATCTAACATGTTCTCTACAAAATTATCAAATAGTCTTCTCTGCATGAGGAGATCAGGGGATGGGGGAAATATGGTACTCTCTACTTTAGACTGATCTTGGGACAACTATACTTACCTGGTGATATTGAGGGTATGCCTCCAAGCGCCGTCGTGATAAACATGGTCATCCTAGAGATATAAACATAAGTGGGAATTGGAATAAGATTTGAAGAGAATGACCCACCCCTTGGGGCATAAAGACACCCATCGATCCCTGTAGGCATCCACAGTCATCAATAGATATAGTTTATTGGCCTTGGGGACCCTTATACATCATTTCACATCGGTCAGAACACCAAAAAGGGAAAAATTGTATTGGGAACCTTAATCCCTATAACCCATCTAGTTCAATACCAAAGATAGAGGATGATCTAGATAAGGTAGTGTTGCTCCAAAATCTCATAGAACAAAATAATCTCATTGAAAATCTCCTCTCCAAGTAACTTGTGGAACGACATTCAGACTACGGTGATCCTCAGTATGATCTCATCCATACTCCACTGGGGAAGTAGGGGTAGCCATAGGTTCTTCCTGGAAATTTTCCTCTTATTGATCTTAAAACCTTATACCTACCAATAATGTAGAGACTGGAGATTATGGGAAAAGGCCACAATATGAAGCACTGAATCCACCTGAACTTTGAAAGAATCATCCTTGGTACCCTGATTAAGTCATTCCCCCAATGATTCCTCAGGTTATTCCTTCAGTGGCTCCACTAGCTTCTCTAGTTTCTCCATGATTCACTAAGCCTTCCTATCACATTGAAGATGATTATAATGCAATGGTTGTTAGGAATGCCCACTAATGTGATCTTATGTCTAGTTTCATCGCCCACCTTGAGGCCCTTGAAACGTGATAGGTGGAAATTCTTCCTGATGGTAAGTTGTATCTAGCATGGATGGATGATATGCTAGCACCCCTAGATTTCATGAACCCTACCTTTTCCCATTTCAATGGGATGGGTGACCCTCTACAGCATCTTTCCCATTTTATGTCATGGTGTGGACCTATGCTGGGGACTTCGGCGTAGTAGGAAGCCACCATGATTTGGTGTTTCGTGAAACGATGGAAGAACCTTTGTTCATCTGGTACATCTAGTTACCAATTAGATCTATAGTTTTTTGGGAAGACCTTCATAAAAATTTTCCATATCAATTAAACTCCAACACTCACAAGACTAGTATTTTTGACCTCTTGAAGTGAAAACAATAGTCGGATGAGTGAGTCACGGAATTCATCGCCAGGTGGAAGGGCCTCATGCATTCACTCAAAATAATGATGACTCAAGAACAGTTGTTGAAAATATGTTTGGATAATGCAAATACTGAATTGGTTTTCTCCTGTATCACTCAGAACATCCCATGTGGAATTCGAGAATTTTATGATAAGGCTCAATGTTTAGAGGAGGCCTTGTAGCAAGCTAAACAGGCACGCATGATACCTCCCAGATCTCCAACAAGAAGAGATGAAAAGGGTGAGACTATTGAAATTACATAGTTAGAGGCCCCTAGACCATTAGAATTTCTATCGGTGTAGCCTCATCCTTAGCCTTTCTGTGGATAACAGCCTCAGGCCCAGCCTCATGTTCTCCCTCATCTGAATCGTCTTGCCCCACCCCATCAAGAACCACCTCTTAGGCGAGGCAATCAGGATCATGTCCCTCACCAATCTTCAACCCCTATTCATGGATAGAATTCTATATTTCCTTTTCTAGATATGAGAAACCATATTTTCTTAGGTCTCTGGTTATTTTTCAAGTGCCTTGGATTTGGGAATCCTTAAATTTCCAGAACGCAGGAAGCCCCGGGAAGATGATTCCACTAATCGCCATGAGTATTTTGATTACCAAAAGATACTTGGAAACACCATCAAGCAATGTTATGTGTTCAAGGATTAGATTCAAGACTATAATGAATAAAATTTTGTAAGATTAGATCTTTCCCTTTCCATAGTGGCATATGTTTCTACGAAGTCAGACAGCGAAAACTAAAGTGAAGGACATAAAGTCTTCAGGACCGAGTTTGAGAAGTATGACCATTGGTTCACATTTAGGGTAGTATATCACACCCATGGTGTCATTAATGCCTATTTGAATCAGCCCAAGCCTCCTAGATTTTTCATACCTCCTCCCACTATCACGTTTTCATCCACACCTCTACCGTTCACTTCTCAGAAGAGTAGGTGATGACGACACAAGGGAAAGCAGAGACCCCACCGGTGCTGAAGCCATCCCACACTCATAGAGATTTCATTCCCCCAGAGATGGGATTCACCCACATAATTATCCCAGTATTGGAGGATTTATTATGAGATTATCATCAATATTCCTTAGTGAATATTGTCGAACTGGTGGGTCCTTACATGGTTCCCAGTGACGAGAAAGGTCAGGTGGATACTCTTAATTCTCCTCATTGACATCATTTTCGACAAGGCCATGGACATATGAACCATTAGAATTCCTAGGCCATAACTTCCAGTCAAGATGTGCAAGAAATAGAGACCATACAACAAGTTTATCATAGATCTCAGCAAGCGTAGCCCGCTCATCCTATCTCATCGGGTTCTCTACCACCGCTGTTTGTACTAACCGGCCAGGAAGATCCACTGAAACCACGTCATGATCAACTACATCCATCGATGGATAGACCTCAATCATCTAACACTCATATGGTAGTATTTATCTATGTTTCATCTAGTGAGAAATGGTATATCCCTAGTACTAGCCAGATTCCACCGATTCGACCAACCACATTTCCCATCATACCTCCTGCCGAAGAGAGACCTGTTGAAATGTGTGTCTAGTATGGATGTATAATGTTCTTAAGAACCTTTCCTGTATTCTTGAAAATATCTCAATCCTTGAGTCTCTCATCCTCTCAAAATATATGTGTGAATCCCTTGAAGAGGCTTTTAAAATCACCTACCAGTTTGAAATAGAGGTAGCAGGAACATAATCTTTTCATGCTGAGGAAGTCTATTGAGTAGAATTCCAAGCCATCATCTCATTATTTGTAGAAGATGAAGGCTCCCCTGTATAGGGGCACATCCACACATTGTACATCATTGGATAGCTTAACGGAGTGGAAGTCTGCCATTTTCTTATCGGCATAGGTTATGGGATCAATCTCTTCCCAACCTGTATTCTCCATAATATTGAACTATCTGAAGAAGATTTGAGTCCCTCTGACCTAAAAATAAAGAGTTATTAATGGAACAAGAAGAGGTCATGTGGAAAGATTAACCTGAATACCTAGTTTGAGGGCCTGGTTTTCAGCACTTAATTCATGGTCATCTCACATAACATTGCCTACAATGTGTTGATGCATAGTCCCTAGCTTCATATGCATGTAGAAGTTCCCTCCTCATATCACCAACTCCTCAATTAATCCCTTAGGTTGGGTTCCAAAAGATCTATATTATCTCTTGAGATTCATCTTAAGTCACTCATTGTTTAACTATCTTCGCTTATCAAAGTTGTTCTGGCTTCAATTATAGTTTGTAATCTTCTTAAAAGACCACGCATGCTGCAAAGGAGGGGTGGATGTTGGGTGAGGTGGAATCCCCCAAACCACGGGTTGAAACTAAACATCAAAGGGTCTTTTATGGAGGGAGTCATAAGGGGTGTAGGATTACTTCAAGACTATTGGGGTTCTGGGCATGTTGCGTTTAGTTCTTTTTATGGCCCAGGTAATTCATTGGGTGTGGAGGTTCGGACTCTTCTTTCTGGCCGGATGGTTTGTAGGAGGAGAGGTTTGCATGTGGCGGAGGTGGAATCAGATTATGAGGTCTTGGTTCAGGATATACATAGAATTTATGAGATTCCTTGGGAATTGATTTATCTTATTTGAAGGTGAAAGGCGGAAACAAATCATGGAAGGTTAATTCACCATAGCTGGAGAGAATCTAACTTTTCTACTGATTCACTTGCTCATTTGGGTAGGCAGGAGGAGTCTCTTATGGTTTATGATAGTCTTCAGTCTCTTCCCCTTGAGTTTCTTTGTGTGGTGCAAGGGGATTCCCTTGTCCTGCATCACTTTTCCCCCCTTGAAGGACTGCTCCAGGTTGTACTTGTTCTCCTTTGAAATAATATAAGAAATAACTTTCAGGTCAGGTGTTCTCCAAGGTGATGTGTCTCCCTTTGACTCTTGTGAATCCCGCTACTTAGATGCTAACTTTTATAAGAGCAAGGAAAAGAGGGTTCCAACCAATTAGTTTGAGAACACTACTACTTTGGTCAACCCATGAATGGTTTTGGATGATGCATCCATCCCCCCAATTCACCAGTTGGAGGCCATAACCACAGACTTGGGACATTTCTTCATCATTTCTGAGATGAGGGGAAGACACATTCCCAGATACAAGGAACACTGGAATATTACCTCATACTCCGATACAGACCAGACTTAGGTAATACTAGAGTCTATTCCACCTATTAGGTATCGAGATGTGCATCCCATGGATATATTATTACACCACACCTATAAGTTTCTCCAGGCCAAGGTAAGTTGACACTAACTAACTCAACATAACTGCTTTGATATCATCAAGCATGGTCCGCTCAATAAAAGGCCTAATGGGATCACATCAATAGATTTTGTTTCAATGCCTTCAATAGTGAATGATATGCATGGTGAATATTCCACTAGCACTCGAGCTGACATTATCATTCCACCAAATTTAGTTGAATCTAATGGTTTGCCTCTTGATCCACCTATCTCAAATGATGAGCAAGACCTGGAGGATTCTCATCCCAAATTTGAAGGGGGTGTCTCCACCACCATTGATGAGTTAGTATAGGTTAATCTTGGTACTGAGGAAGACTCGAGACCAACAATGATTAGTTCAGCCATGCATGAAGAAGAACAGTAGTATTATGTGGATATCTTGAAGCTGCATCGGGATGTATTTTCCTAGAGTTATGATGAGAATCCAAGACTAGATATTTTGGTCATTGTCTTCCACCTTGGTCTCCCAATAAGTAATCCCATGTTCGAACAACCTCCTCGGAATATTCATCCCTCTCATGGTTCCATGGTCAAGGACAAAGTTGATAAGATAATCAAAGACAACTTTGCCAAGGAATTCCAATACCCTAGTTAGTTGGCCAACATCATTCCTATCAGAAATAAGAATGGATAGATCAAAGTCTATATTGATTTTCAGGATCCCAATTATCACTGTCTGAAGGAATATTTTTCCCTTCCAATGATAAACCATTTGATGGATTCCACCACTATATTATGAGACCTCTCTTTCATGGATGGATATTTCGGTTATAATAAAATCTAAATGGACCCTGAAGATGAGGATTCCACTGCCTTCAGGGCACCATAGGGTACCTTCTTCTATCAGGTAATTACCTTATGTTTAAAGAATATAGGATCCACCTATCATCATTCCATGCACTACATATTCAAGACAATCCTTGGGACTTTTGTGGAGTGATATGTTGATGATTTGGTAGTCAAATCCTACTAACGTCAGGACCATCTCATAGATCATGAGAAAGTGTTTAGCTTCCTCTACTCCCACCATCTGAAGATGAACCCCTTGAAGTGTACCTTATGGGTTACCTATGGGAAGTTTCTCATTTTTTTTCAGATATAGAGGCATCGAGATCAACCTAGGGAAGATCAAGGCCATCACTTAGATGCCTCCTCCGAGTAACCTTCCGGAGCTCCAAGCCTTGAAAGACAACTTAGCCTATATACACCGATTCATTATGAATCTGGGTAGAAGGTGTAATAAAATTTCTAGATTCATTAAGAAAGGTTTCATCTACCAATGGGATGAGGAGTGCCAGACCACTTTTGGGGAGATCAAATAGTATTTTCTATAGCCTCTGGTTTTGATGCCACCCATATATAGAAATTCATTGGTCCTTTATGTGATAACCCTAGAACAATCCATCATCCCCCTTCTCCCCCAGAAGAACAATCAATGGATGGATAATAGCTTGCACTATCTTAGTTGCATGCACCTCAATATAGAGATGAAATACTATTTTGTCGAGAAGAACTAACTCGCATTGGTTTTCAATGTGTAGAAATTTTTAAATTATGTACAGCATCATTAGATGCTGCTGGTATCTTGTGTGGATCTACTAAAGTATATTCTAAACTAACATATGTTGAAAAGTTTCCTAGTTTGGTGGGTGGTGATCCTTTAGCGGTTCAACATTAGGTTCATCCCACATAAGGCCATCAAGGGTCATGCCCTGGAAGACTTTCTAGCCACCCATCCATCCCTAGAAGAGAATTCCATGGATCTTGATTTTTTAGATGAGTCCATTAAATTAGTGGATCAAGATATGCCAGGTTGAGAGATGAATTTCAATGGTGCCTCCCGAAACCTGATTTCCAGGATGCTCAATCATCCCCGACTCAAAAAAGTATGCCTAGGGTTTTTTCTTTATCACACATAAACTGGTTGTCTTACCCTATTCATTCTTGTTGTCAAAGGTTTGCACTAACAACATGGTAAAGTATCAGACCCTTGTCACTCATCTCAATCTGTCTCTCGAGATTGATTTTCCACACCTACATGTGAAGGGGGACTCTGAGTTAGGCATCAAGTAGATAAAATTTGATTATATCATCAAGAAGTCAGAGCTCATACCCTTACTCAAGAATGTTCTCCAGCCGATGGCCTATTTCCCTTCTCAAATAGAGGTGGTTCATGTTCCTTGATCATATAATGGTCGATCCAATAATCGGTCCAGTTTAGGTGCTTCTATCATAGAGCCTGACCAGGAATATCTTTTCATCCATGTGCCACATTGAAGAGTCATCACTCCTGTTTCCCTAGATGGTGATGAAAACCATTAGGTAGGTCACCTTACTATAGATATTTCCACATTGGGACCTCTCTATCCCCTGCTAAAACAAAATAAACTGCTGATTGGAAAACTACTTTCATTGAGTACCTTCATCATGATAGTCTCCCAATAGACAGAGCCCAACATGAGCGAATCTGTTGGCATGTAGTGAAGATCACCCTAATGATCAGATTGAGCCTCAAACATATACTCTATAGATGCATATTTGATAAAATTATCATCCATTTCATTAAGGGAGACAATATTCCCCAAGTTATGTAGGAATTTCATTCTGGTTTGTGTGGATCCCAGTTGGAAGGGTCGAAACTCTCTCACCAGATTCAAAGTTTGGGTATTTTTTTTCACCACGGTCCATGACTGCATCAATTTGACCAAGAGGTTCCACGCATGTTATATTCATTATAACATTATGCATTGACCACTAGATCCCCTCCATACCACCAAGTATTCTTAGACTTTCGTAGTCTAGGGACTCGATGACGTTGGACCACATCTACTGGAAACAACTCTCTAATGCAGGTTATTCTAATAGTAACATATTTCATTTCCAAGTGGGGAGATTCAATTCTACTTAAGGAGATCAAGGCCTATTATATAATTAAGTTAATGAGATCTAATATCATTCATCAATTTGGAGTCCCTCAAGTTGTTCTCACTGATAATGACACCAAATTCCGAGCAGTTGATCTGAAGAAATTGTACTCCAAGTAAAACATCTAGTCCAACCACACTTCTTACTACCATGTACATGAAAATGGACAGATCGAGGAATTCAACAATACCCTATATAACATTTTGTAGAAGTTAGTGGTCCAAAACAAGAAGATTTTCCCAGAAAAGCTCCCCAATTTTCTCTAGGATTATTGGATGATGACTTGAAACTCCACCCATGTGACCACATATTCCCCAGTGTGTGGAATAGAGGTTGTCCTAACCATTGAGATTTAGTTTACATCACTTCTTATAGTTTTCTATGGTAAGAAGATGTCAGATAGAGTATTATAATTCCATCTATATAAGTTGGAATCCCTCTATGAAAATAGTCTTTGGGACTTACACTATCTGGAGAGGCAGTAGAATAAGATATCCATAGCTTTGAATAATAAAGTTCATCTCCAATCCTTCATTCGAGGTGATATAGTATTTTCTCTAAGGATGTTGATGATACCTAGCTAGAATCCATCAAATTTTGAGGCCAAATGGGAAAACCCTATATCATTCACAAGGTGTACCCTAACAGTACATAATCTTTGGTCACCATGGATGGAGAGTGACTTACTCCTCCCACCAATGTCGAGTTCCTCAATAAGTAATTTTCATAAGAGATTCTTTTTCCTAGTTACATGACTTGAAACTAGATAATATCTCTCATCCTTCATGATGATAAACTATTATCATGTCTCGCATGATGATAAACTATGCATGGTTCGAGATCTATAACCTTAAAATAAGATCTCTCCCATCCTTACCGAATTATATTAAACTTCACGGAATTCATAAACTATATATGGTTTCATTCCCATCATCATGGGATATGTAAGAATGCATGGACACTTTATCTATGGCTTATCCGCCAATTCAACTTCTTGTCCTTATGGCATGGTTTCTTCCTCGGGAGTGTGTGGTGTGGTTATGAGACCTACTTGGTCCTCATAAACATTATATTACTTTATGAAACCATATTACACACCCCCATGTTGGTAGTTTCACCACATGGTATGAGTTTAAAACATTAAACAAAGATCTCTCCCATATCGTATGACATTAAAATATTACATCCTACCTATAAGATGTTAAATTTCATAGAATTTATGGCCCTTTATATATGACCTTAAAAATAAAGTTCCATTTTTTCCCATACAATGTTAAATTTCCCCGCCCCACATGAAATTAAAACTATTGCTTCGTCCAGGTTGTATGATGATAAACTACACAACACCCAAATGTCCTAACCTGAGAGGGCATCACTTTTGGAACTAATCACTCACTATGCCATTTCTAGAACTACATATGGATTGATTCCCATCCTTATGGGATACATAGTAATTTCCCTACATTTGTTCTTTGGGGCCTAATCGTATTTCCATCCTTTCATCTCTTTTTCCTGAGATCTCTCTTGAGAACGCATGGTGTGGTTTATATTTTGGTGATATTCATTCACTTCATGTGTAATTTTCCCACTATGTACATCCCCTTTGGGATAAATTTCCCCCAATATCCTATTTTTATGATGTTAAATTGCATAATAGACATCATCCTTACCGCACAACATTAAACTGCACTGAGTTCAATAACTATGTATGGCTTGATACCCATCCTTATGAGATATGTAGAAATGCCTATATATTTTTATATAGTCTAGCCACCAGATTCTTTCAAATTATCATACTATTTTCCTCTTGGGAGTGTGTGGTGCAGTTTTGAGACCTCCTTGATCCTCATTCATGTTAGAATATAAGAGTTACACCATGTTCCTCCCTCATGAATTCCCCCCTTACTTCATCCTTACCACACAACATTAAATTGCACAGACTTCAAGAACTACATATAGATTGATTCCCATCCTAATGGGATGCATAGGAATTATTGGACATTTTTTATTTGGGTTCAGTCCCTATTTAACAATCCCTCTCTTGGGAGTATGTTGTATAGAGACAGGCCTCCTTGGTTCGCATTCATGTTGGGTTCATCACCTCTCAATGCCATGTATATCCATTAAAGAGTCCTCATTGGTTGGTCTGAACTCTAGAACCATAAACTAATGTCCCAATGTCCTAGTCACATGATAATAAACAATGTGACGCCTTCATCCTTAGCACATTATGTTAATCTACATCGGATTTTTGAAGTATGTATGGCTTGATTCCCATCTTCATAAGATATGTAGGAACACCCAAAATCTTTTTCTTTGGGTCTAAACCTTTTTTATCTTTATTCCTCTTAATTTGGCATTGGTTCATTACCATGTCATATCTAGGATCTCTCTTGAGGATTCTTCCCTTAAAGAGTGGTTTAGATCCCTCTATCTATACGTCATTGCATATTGAGAAGGTTGTTCGACATCATTGGGACATCCTTAACCCGACTTCCCCATTCCCTCTGTTGTGTGTCTCCATGTGTCATAAGAATCATCTCTACCCCCTTTTTCCCACACCAATCATGGATCATGTGGGATTAGGGTTCAAGGTAGGGTTTATACCTGCATAGAACAATTTCACTGTCTTATGGTCCAAAATCTGTGAACTTAAACTATGATTTCACATCCTAAGCTCATGACGTTAAATTAAGCATCTAAGTACAAGCCTTATCACATCAAACTATGTGAAGGTTTTCCTTAGTGAATGTGTGGTGTAGTTTGGATCTCCTTGGTCCTCATTCACATCGGGTTACTTCATGGACTTGTACTACACACTTCACCTTTGGTAGCCTCATTTTATGATTCGAGATCTAAGACCACAAATTAAGATCCTTAATATCCTTACTGCATGATGTCAAATGAAAAACTATCCCTCAAACTTATTGTAAGATGTTAAATTGTGCATTCTATATTTGCGTTGTATAAAGATAAACTACATAGCACGAAGGCATCTTCATCTAGAAGATATTTCCCTTTTGGAATCACTACCTTAAAATGCCACCTATCAGGAACTATTTGTGGATTGATTCACATATTTATGGGATATTTAGTGATGCCTATACATTTTGTCCTCATGCCTAGCTACAGTGTCACAAAATCAACCCTTTGACCCTTTGGCCAAGATATCATCTAGGAATGTGTTGTGTAGTGTGGACCTCATTGGTCCTCATTCATGTTAGTTTTCATCATGGAACCACATTTCACATCTCCCCTATAAGTGGTCTAAACTCTATGATCTTAAACAAATTTTTTTTTGTGCAATTTGGCATGACAGTAAAATACGTAACAATCACAATTTTCTTTTTTGAGAGGATATCACCCATATTGGCACTAGTCACTCATTGTTCCATTTCCAGAACTACTTGTGGATTAATTACCATCCTTATAGGATACATAGTTAAGATTGGGCATATTTTCCCAGGACCCAACCATTGAAACATGACCCATTTTCCCTTTCTTGTTCAGGATACCCTCCTCAAGAATGTGTGGTGTAGACCTCCTTGATCATCACTCATGCGAGGTTTCTCATACCGCCACACTACATATTCCCAAAATGGATGTTCAATCCCCGTGGTCCAAACTCTATGACCCAAAACTAATATATTTTGAATCTTATTCTCTTTCGTGATATGTTGTATAGTGTGGAACTCTTTAGTCCTCATTCATGTTGGGTCTATTTGGATATCGCGTAATGTACACTCATTATGAGATTACTTTATGGTACAAACTCTATGACCATAAACTAAGAATAAATCATCCTTAATGCATGAAATTAAACTTCAAACATGACTTTAAAAGATCAGGATTTCCTTTGATGATCATGGGATGCTTCTTCCTCCTCACCAGAGAGGATTGACTATACTAGTGTTGATCTTATACTACACTGTGTTCAAATAAATATGTGTGGCTTGATTACCATACTAATGGGATACATATCAACACCCAGTAATTTTGTATTGTGTCGAAACCTAGGTTTACCAACCCCTTTACTCCTCATATTTTTTTATAGTCCAAACATCATGACCTTAAACTAAAATCCTCACTATGGTATTGTCTTTTTTCCATATCATATATGATTCCTTCCTATATATTCCCTGATACTTATATGGTACACAAGACACTTTGGCTCACTCACCTTGGTCTTATTTCCTCCATATCACATGACTATGCTGGAACATACATAACAAGGGGCCAGGTAGTACAACTTTAAACTGTGTGCAACATCCTTACCACATGATTATAAACTGTGGAACACATCCTAATAAAATGATTTTAAACTATAATATATATCCTCCTCACTGTATGATATTAAAATATGTGTTCAACATTCTTATTTTTATGATGTAATACTGAAAGGTGTCTTAATCCCTTGTCAGAGTTGTTTCCCTCCAAGATCTAGGTTTGATCTTTATTTGGACCAGTACATCTTCACCAATGTGCTCTTAGTCATGGTGGTGTAATTTCATGAGTGTTGGAGTAATTTAAAACACTTCATCACTCCACCTCATGATTTTTATTCCCTTATTTGGATCCTCATCCTCTTTCATGTGTGAAGGGCCCCCATATGGAATGGTCTCATGCCATTTTGAATCACCTACCATTCTGGGCTAATGCCCTAAAAGGCTTTGGATGACACTTTGAGTTTGGCCTCATGTTTTCAAATATGACTAGTGATTGGTGATCATTTGTTTTTTTCCATATCAAGATAATGAGATTAGGATACCATATCTCGAATACAGTTAGTAGTTATCCTCCATCATTGTGCCACCCTCATTGTGTTTTGAATATTGGGCATGTGATTCGCACTTTTTCATCCCCATTTCTTCAGATTGATTTTTTCACCCGTAGAGTTATCCTAATCATGCACCAACACACATTGGAAAAACATTTGTCTATTCCAAGATCCATGTTCTCCGGCCATAGCCTCTCTCATCCCGAATGACCTAGGTGGTCAATCATAAATTGCATACACTGAGTACTCAATGATTATATGACACTATCATATGGAATGAACAATTACATGGAATGACCGACATGAGCTTACATATTGATCATCATTTCTTTCAGAGATATGATGGTGGTTTTATAATTTAAGACAATCAAGTAATGTGTATACATTTCAAAATAAAAAAAATCATGAAATATGTTTTAAGAGATAAGTAAAACACATCCCTTGTGGATTTCCCCCTTAAATTGAGCATTTTATCTCCACCGCACTTTGGCATGTGGCCTTCAGGATCTATTGTCACCATCTGAGTGACCTTTATTCCTTTTTGGAAACATGGTGAAGCTCATTAGCCCAGATCTTCTCTATATCCCACTCAGATCATATTTTGGCCACTTCACGAGATACTTCCCTCAGCTGCTCTTCAGCATCTACCAACTGGACCCTCAATTGTGATATGTGTTCAGATTGGGTTTTAGTGAAGGAAGAGCACTTGTTCATCCTTTATTCCAAGCATTAAAACTCCAATTCAACCTTATGGAGTTTCTGAGTGTCGAAATACTTCATCTAGTTCTAGGAATCATCCAAGCGACAATCTCTCTCCCGTATTCTTTCAGTGAGGTAATCCCAAACAATCTTATATAAACCTCAGGCATTCAGCCCTTCATTTTATAGATCACATAGCCGGGGGAAAAGTGATCCCATTCGGCTTATCCAATCTTATTCTGGGGTATTTCTTATGAATCTCATGATCAACTTCCATGATCAATGATGAATAGCTTGACTTTTCTCTATGTCAGAATTAGATTCGTCCAAATCCTCTGGGTTAACGGGTTTATACTCTAGAAATGTGGCTTGGAGTTCAGCGATAAGATCCTCCTATGGAATTCTATTGGATAGTGTGTGGTCCATATCATGTGTTTTATCCTCATCAATTTATCACACTTAGATGAGGTTGTTCCTGTCAGCTTTGGGTTCACTAGTGGCTCTACTCGCAACCAGATTGTCGTGGTTTGATCATCTTGGGCACCTAGTTCAACACAAATTAGTATTCCTGTCATGAAAGGAGCCCCGAGACCCCTGACCGTCCCCACCAATATTACACCTACTAGTTCAAGGACTATCTAGATAGATGTTATGTCATTTAACCTGGTTGAATAAACAAAAGATGTGACCATGTGAGGCAAGAAGCTTATAGAGGTCAAGTGATGATTGCTCGCATCCTCAGAGAATCCACCCTAGTTTCTGCAACATTTTTGGACCTTGTAGCCCCTATAGATTGTTCTTATATTCCCATAGTCCCATTTTTATCCCTTTGGGAGGGGATCCTTTTCACAATTCTCTCCTGTACAAAACAAATTTCAGTCGAGAAACCTATATGAACATGAAAAAGATCATACAGGGGAATGGTTTCGGGATTAACTCAAGAGCTTCGGAAAAACCTCCCAAAGAGGATTACTCTAAGTTCCCAACCTCACTATCCTCTAGAGGGATCCCTCTATTATCATATTCTCCCTAATACCCTTATGATTCATCAGGTAGAGGAAAGTGCTGTACCAGCTCAATAGTAGACAGTTGTGGTGTAGATGCAAAGTTTAGCAATACTTTCACTGGATCCTTCATTGGATGTGGAGTGACCTAAGAGTGCACTAAGTCCTCCAGCTCAACCACATATCAGTCCCCTTCTTCCTAAGATAACATAAATTCATACCTCTCATGACCAATGGTTAGAGGTTCTATTCCAAATTGGTTAAGGAAATTCGATATTTCGTAAGGACAAAGGAATTTCAGGCTAATCTCCTAGGACTCCCAAGCCTCAGGATAAATGGAATCCTCATGTATATATATGGAATGTAGAAGCATCCTAGGATCTTGAGAAGTTTTTCTGAAAAAACCTATGGATGGATTCCCTTCCTCCCAAGTCTTCTTAGCTAGAGGTACTGGGTCTACTACTATTTTTCCACTTTCATTTTAGGTTTGTTCAGGCCTTGGAACTATTGGCCTTGTTACTGAATCTTCGCAACAATGATGTGTATCATACCTACCACTGTAATGTAATCTTGTTGTCGTCTTGCACCAACCTCATGTTGGAGGGGCTACTCCATCGTTGTCTTGGGTGGTCTATTGTTTCATTATTTCTCTTGGGTAGGCTTCCTTCCAGATCTTTTCATACTCCTCGATTATCCTGTAAGTGGTGGTATGTAGTTACAGTCTGTTCCCCATTTTCTCATCCTCCCACATGAACATGAGCCACAAATACCTCATCACACATGGGGGATCCCCATGACGCACCCCTAGGTAGACTCTTGGGATTAATCTCTATAGTCATCGGAACTACCTCATGAATCGACATGGGGTATAGGGTTCACATATCAGTTTGTGATCCACCCACACTATCACCACTCTGCCTTGAAATTCTAGGAGATATTACCAATACTATTAATTTACCCTACCATCATTGGTGAACACTCCTGTTGGAAAATGGAATGGATTGAAGATGAGTTCATTCACCCTCTAGATTGTTTTCAGCATAGTCATTAGGTTTAGTTTGAATGGGAAACATCCCACCATGTTCAGAATGGCTGATCAAAAGTCTAAACCATGAGAGGATATGGTATTCGGATATTCATACACTATCATGTGTGTTACCACCTAGAATAATAGGAAATGGAGTTGTCTTCAGGCACGTAGTGTCTTCCTCCCCTCACTAATGTGACAAAGCACCTTATACAGCTTTCGAACACCGAAATTCTGATCTTGATACATTACCTCATTTCTAGCATGGACTCCATAATAAATGTTCCTAGATACACACCCATGTGCTCATCTCTGACCAGAAACATCCATGCACATATGAGTGCTGATATAAACCCATACAACCTAACCACCCGTTGATTCTCAGTGTTGATGTTGTATCCCCATAGATTCCATTGGTTATCCTCTAGGATTAGCTAGTAGGAACCATCCTTGTTGGGCTGACCCCCTTTTGGGTAGGTACAAGGCCTTATGGGTAGTTTCATGGGTTCATCCTCTCCCTCAGTAGGACTCTATGGGGGAAAATTCAGAAAACGGTGTAACCACTCCTTGAAGTGGACGTCCCTCATCATCTGCTTATCTTCTCTCAGCACCAGGTCCAGCAATGCCTTCTCCAGCCATGGTATATTCTCTAATTCCTCCCATTAATTCTCTGGAGGGATAAATTCATCATAAATTTTCCCCAAAATAGTAATCCCATAAATATGGTAAAGGTCCTAGAGGATGATGCCATCCTCCCAATGATAAAGATGAAAGGTATTGGTCCTTGATGACCATATACTCAGAAGCTCAGGAATGATGTCTTTTCGATTGATATATGTGAAATTGGGAGGCACATGTAGTCTCATATAGGCCTACTCACCTCAACTCTACTCTAAATCGTACACAGTACAAACATACCTAGTAGGCCCATGCCCATTCTTCCGTGAAGTTACAACCTAGCATAAGTACCAATCATTGGTCCATCCTTTCTATGAGTTCCTAAACTTTCCTTGAGGATATTTTAGTTACCTATTAGAGATAAATTTGGATTAAATTATTTCCCATCAATTTCATTGACATTGTCGTAAAGATAGTCAGAGGTGATAGGTTTATAATCCCTCCTGTTATTCCCATCAAAAGCTCTGAACCACTGGTATTGATTTGGTGTGCCCGTGACCAGTAATTCCGTTTGTCTCTACTCTCTTCTGGGATTAAAACATTGTTCCTCAGGCCTAATATGTACAATAATAATCTCTTTAATAAGGTTAAGTCCTTTTAAACATCCAAAAATAAAACAATAAAGGGTTCATGGTCAGAATGACTCTAAATATACTCTCCGATCTGGATTTCTTTCATCATATATTCTATTTAGGCAGAATCTATAAGGACCTTCCGGGAAGCTTATTGATTGGCCAATTTCTCCAAGACATAGTTCTTTTTATTTATTATTCTTGAATATCATTCACAAATATCATTTTAGGAGAATCTTCACAGAGCACCCGATCATGGAGTCACGATGGCCTATGCATGTATCGTGGAGAAACAGTGGATCGTAATGCACAGGTTTACTAAGCAGTACTCACAGACCGCCGGTTTGAGGAACCTAGTTCACAGGGAGCATTCATAGGGGTGATGTAACTTGGTAATTTGAGAGATTAAGAATGGGGTTTTCAGTGACCATATACGGATAAGGGGGCCCCTTGCACGAAATTTATAGGTGAAAACCCTTCAAGCTTCACAGAACCCAGAACGTTTTCAATCTTCATACCGATCTCACCCCCACACTCCACACACCATAATTGAGAACCATCTTCATGATCAATAGGTTTTCAGAGATTTACCCTCAAAATCCAACCCTCCTTTTCCCCTCGACACCAATTATGAGGGGGGGATTCTATTGGCACTAAAATTTGTGTCCTGAATGGATAGAGAAAGTCCAAGACCATTTAGTGAAAACATTGAAGAATAGTGAGTAAAAAAATCATCAAAGGGGCATGCTTCGTGAAGTTCCCTCACCAATCCCCTCGCCAATCTAACCATCAAGAAGATATTTATGGGAAACTCTATGAGTTCAATGCTATCTGCAAATTCTGTGAAGACGGTTGATAGAGACCTCCAGGTTTCTAATGCTCTCTATATATTAAGCAAAGCTGGTTGATGGAAACCTTCATAAGTCTGATGCTCTCTGTGAATTCCAAAAATCTACTTGGTAGAATTCTCCACAAGTATGATGAATGTTCCTCTATTCACGAAGATCAATTTACTTCTTAATGCACATCTGAGCATTACGATTCCCGGTACTTATAAATATATAGATCACCCCCACCTAGAAGCATATTTAACCTATCCTTTCACCTTCTGAGCTCCTATTTCGTGAAGCTCCCAGTGCCCCCACAAACTAGTGAGAAAATACATCAACCAAGGTATTTGAGCATCATGAAAAAGATTTCCCATTGTTACTATTTTCCTCCACTTGAAGTAGATATGCCCTTCAAAAATTTTCACATCTATCACAAAGGCAGGAGTCCTTATTGGTAACTATAGAATTTTCAGATCATTCATCCTTCTCGAAGAACCTCTTGAATACATATGGATCCCATGCCTAGTCTGGGTCTCCATGATTTTCAAAGCTCCTCCCTTAATGGAGAACCGTTTCTCCATGATTCATGAAAAACCACCCTTCACGAAGCTCCTTTTCTCCATGAATCACCAGAGCTTTGCAAATATCCGCTCTGTAAGGCCTCTTCCTTTGCAAACTCCTTTCTTCTACGACCCTCTAGGCTTGTACACAGTGATTTTCTGATTCCATGTGTGTTTTACCTTATCCTGTTTTCCTACCTATTTCTTTCTATCATAGTTACCCTAATTGATATTTCTTTTTGGGCATAGAGATGATAACATAGACCCCATAATTTACCATTCTCCCACACCCCTCATATCAGTCATTACTGATTCGTTCTCTTCCCTAGGTGTGGGTATGTATTACTCATGTGAGTCCAGGGAGTAAGAAGTGAATTATACCCATCTGATCTATAGGATGTTAAACTACCAAACAACATCATCTTCATCACATGACGTTAAACTGTAGTCTCTCCACATTCAATACCCATGGGGTGTTCTGTCTTGGGCATTATCCAGACCCACTAGTCTCCATGGGAGAAAGATATTCCACTATCTACTAGCATGGAATGACATCATTCTCTCATAGGACTACGTCCTCGCCGAGAGTATCACCTAGAGTATGTCCCAATCTGCATCTCCATGGGCTTCTAGCAATGCGTAAGCCCCACACCATCTCTTGTGGACACACCTTTTACGACATGACCATCAGTTCTACTGCTACCTTTTGTTTCTCACACTAAGCATGAATCACATGGTATTAGTGTAATAGTGACTATGACATCCTCATTGGGCCACTGACCATGTATAATCCCCAATATGTTTTTTGGTCACTGGCCATGTGTTCACCCAGATTTTGTGCCCCCCCCCCCATCGCCACCACATACTAAAATATGTGGACTTTGATCCCTACCTTCTAAGCAGGGTATGTAGGAAGCCTATCTGAGGGGAAATCCCATCACTCCACATTATCCATTTATTCCATCTATTTCACATTGATTCATTCATCTTGCATGATGTTAAACTGAATGTTATGAACTACGTGGGTTTCGATCCCTTTCAGGTACGTCGGAAGCCTCTTTGAGGTTCAATCCCAACCAAGGGTAACTCTAGTGCTCCCTCTTAGGGATGTACCCTCCTCATGTAAAATTTTCCCTTCCTGGGACACATATATTGAATCCACTCCCTAAGGTGTTCTAATCCATCCTCCCAGGCAGCTAACCATGCATAAGCTCTACACATATCACATCCATCCAACCAAAAGTGATCCTATTATGAAGGTTTTCTAACCATGTGTAATATCATGATGAATCTCTGGGTCATTGTTCATGTGTATGCCTAGATTCTCTACCTCCATTCATGAACTATGTGTACTTTGATCCCTTCCTACTAAATGGGTTACGTAGGAAGCCTCTCGAAGGTTCAAGCCTATCCTACATTCCCATCCTAACCTTTCCCATAGGTCTCTATGTCTTTGGAGGATCATGCCTTAACCTGGAGGTTTCTTTCCCATCAAGTCCCTACCCATGCACTCATTATCATGGACTGCCTCCTTAGATGACTCAATGATATCATCAAAACTATGTGGACTTTTACTCCCAACCATCTAGGATACATAGGAAACCTACCTGAGGTTCAATCCCAACACTTTCATCTTTACATCAATTCTATCTCATTCATCCATTTATGTCTCTTAGTAGTGCATGGGTAATATCAGTGAATAATATCCATTTATCCCATTGCTTCTCCTTGTGGAACCTGGGAATCTAACCATGCATAATCGTCACACAATCAACACTCATTCAACCAAGAGTGATCCTCTTTCAATGAGGATCTAGACATGCATGATCCCCAAACCATGCCCTCTAGAACTATGTGGGTTTAGATCCCTTTATCCTAAATAGGGTATGTAGGAACCCCCCCCCCCCCTGAGGTTCAATCCCAGCCAATGGTAAACCTTGGTATCCCCCTATTTGGGGTCCAAATCCTTGATCCTCCCTCAGTGGTGTCCAGATCATCCTTCACATTGTGAAACCTTCTCTTCAAGAGATGCACCACCTCGGATCTGCTCCCATTAGGTGTTATAATACATCCATCTAATGTCCCCCTCTTTGGGGTCCACCTCCCTCATCCATCTTCAGTGGTGTTTAGATCAGCCTTTATAGTGTGAAACCTTCACTTCATGAGATGAACCACCACAGATCTTCTCTCATTGGGAATTCTGATCCATCCATCTAGTGTCCCCATTTTTTGGGTCCACCTCCCTGATCTGCCCTCAGTGGTGTCTATATCAACCTTCACGGTGTGAAACCTTATCTTCATGAGATGAACCACTTCAGATACGCTCTCATTCGGAGTTATGATCCATCCATATGGTGTCCCCATCATTGATCTCCACCTCATTAAACCATCCTATGTGGTGTCTGGATTAGCTTTCACGATGTGAAACCTTCTCTTCATGTGACGCACCACCTCAGATCTGATATCATTGGGAAACCTAATCCATCAATCTAATGTCCCCATCATTGGGGTCCACCACCCTACTCTTTCCTCAGTGGTGTCCAGATCAGCCTTCACAGTGTGAAGCCTTCTCTTCATGGGACACACCACTCTCGGTTTCTTCCTCATAGTTTTTTTTATCCATCCATCCAGTAAACCTTCTAGGTTCTCCTTATTATATATTTACCCATATGATCCACCTTCGTAAGTGTTCTGATTAGTCTTATCCATCTCTTCAAGATGTTAAACTCATGGCATACCCCATGTTAAACCTGGTAAGCCAAGGAAAACCTCTGAGGCATGCCTCTAACATAAGATACCATATGATAGATGTGGGTTTTGTGACTTTGAAATGCCCTCTTATGAGGAAGAATAAAGGTGACCAATTTTCAAGCATCTAGATATTCCCCAACATGCTTGATGTTACCATCTACTCCAATTGAAGGTTTCTTCCTTGACTTAACCCTTTGGAATGTCCTCAAAGTAGCAACGTAATTACCCTTTATCAGTGCATTATTTTTAGTATTGATAAATACCGAATGCCCCGAAGGCCTTAATTTTTATTTATTTTTGATAACCCCCCTTTCAAGGGATTAGGGGGAACCCTTACAAGGTTCGTAGACTTAGAGATTACATGGTCCATGGGCTTAAGAGATTACATGACCCAAAGATCTTAGGGAATTCATCAAAAATATCTACAAGGAACTGCCCCTCCCTAGTATCTGCATCATGATAGTTGCTCTCCACCTTCACATGGCTATCGTATTGATAAAGGTCCCAAATAAAATCTAATAATTAAATAAATAAAAAATAAAAATGAGTTTATTAGAAAGAAATATTAAAAAAATTATTAATTAAATAATGATTTATAAAAAGCAATAAATTGATTATATTATATATATAAATTATATACACTAATAAATAGAATATATTAAATATATAGATATATATAAAATGAAAATTATTGAAATAAAAAATAATAATATGTAAATTAAGAAAAATATAAAACATTTTATTAATTAAATAATTATCGATAAGATTAATAAATAGTATATATTAAATATATATATATATATTAATGTATATAAATATGATTTATATAATACAAAATATTTATTCTTTATATTAAATAGTCATATATTTAGTGATGAAATGGTTTATAATTAAAAATTAATATGAATTAAAAATACTGACTAATTGCATCGAGTAATGGACATAATTGAATGATGTTTTATTTTTTCACTTTACCATATATCAAACGTTTATTATATTCATTTCACATATATATACATAATTAATGAATTTTAATATACAATGAATGAAAAAAAAATTTACGTAATTAATGAAATATTATATAAAAACACATACACCTAATATTTATGTAATTCATTCAAATTTTAGTATTCGTTTTAAAATTTCATTATAACATGATACATTTAATATATGATACCTTTAATTGTAAAATTGTATTTATTTATTTTAATTTTATTACAGTTAGGTATTAATTCATTTATAATATTTTTTTTATTTTTTTGGAAATTTAATCAATTTCTATTATTTAAATATATTTATTTATTTACTAATTTATAATATTTTCAATATGTGTTCATATTTATTTCAATATATATTTATATTTTTTAATAATTTATATTTAATTAATAAAACATATCAATTTTTTCAATATTGTTAAAGTGTACTCGTTTTTTATTATTCAATTTCACTCATTTTTAACATTCATGCACTTATGATTAAATATTCACTAACAATGTTAAAAATATATTTGTAAATAAATATTTATAAATGTATATTTAATATATTTATGCATTTATATATTTATAATTATAAATAAATAAATAATATTTTCAAAAAAAGTATTTATATAATTATAAAGAAATAATTATATATATATAAATAATTATAAAATTTTAATAAATTTATTTAAATAATGAATAAAATTAATATATTTATATTTATATATATTTATTATATATATATAATTACATAAAGATATATAATGATATAAATATATAAATATATAAATATTCTTTTTTAAGAATTTATATAATTATAAACGAATCATTATATATTTAAATAATTATAAAATTATAATAACTATATTTAAAAATTGAATATATTTAATATATTTATATTTTTATATATATATATTAAATGTAAACATATATAATTATATAAATATATTTACAAAAAATATATATAATTATAATTGTGAATCCTTTATTGGTGCTTAAGTAATAAGCCCTGATAAAATGTATCTTTATCAATGCTTTTTTGGAAGCACTGATAAAAGTGTCCCAATATATTTATAGAACACTAACCAGTTGCAAAACAGATGCAATATACAAATATTTCCATAAAATCCACCTATATCCACTGCTCATCCTCATCAGATTCAAGCTCAAATCAAGGCTTGAATCAAGGCTCGAACAATTCCAAGGCTCAAATGATTCAAGGGTCAAACAAATCCAAGGCTTGAATGATTTCCAGGTTTGGTGATAACTCTACTTTCTCTGATATGATTCAAAGCTTCAATCTGAGGTATGATATTTTCTCTTCCTCCTCACTCGTTTATTTATTGGTTGGTGATATCTATTTGAATTTGTTATCAACATTATTTCTTTTATTCATTAGAAAAATATTTCTTATCACACTATATTTTCAAAAAAAATTCCACTTCCAACTATATCTTGAATATTATAGATATTGGGGATAATATATGGAATGACTTAGTGACCACTGTACATGTGCAATGGGGTTCTCTTCATTCATTCAACTCGGTAGATGTGGGATTATTCTAATCAATTGAGTGATTCATCCTACCATTGAACTTATGAAATACTAGTCCTGATGCACATGTGATAGTAATACACTAGTTTCTTACATGATATAAAGAGTCATAAGCAGTTAGGCGAATGATATTGACCATTTCTATAGAGTGACAATAATGTTGGGACATCACATTAAGAAAAAAAAGTAAATATATATATGAGAAATCCCCAAAGGATTGATAATTGTTCTTGATAATACTATATTTATAATCTAGTATTTTCATTATTGTTGTTATTTTATTTTCATCAATTTTCAAAATCCCCAATATTTTCAATTTTTAAAAATATATATACAATACATTAAATATAATAATGTTCTAGGAATAGTGAGTGATCCAAAATAAAAATTTTAAGGTAATGAACATGTCCATAAATTGTGTTGTACTAATTAGGAATATAAATATTATTTTTTTCCACCCAATAACGGGTGTTTCATATACTCAAACTAGTAATATAATATAGAATTATTTACCACATAATGAAACTCATTATTAATACTTCTTCTTAAAATTTCAATCCCCTTCACAGAATTGTATATATATATATATGACAAAAAATTATACATATGATATGAGTATAATTATAAATGTGAGAAATGAAATACTTATCACAATGCATTGATTTATTCTTTGAGTGTCTATATATATCATAGTTAATAAACTCCAAGGGTTGTTTAATTTAAATATCTAATTTATTATTTTAATTCTAACAGTCTACCCATTCTAATTAGTAAAAATATCTATCAATTTTTTCTTTTCATCATAAAAACATCTCAACCCACCCTTTTGAAGTCCGTATTTAAATGCCTCATTATATAATATGATCAATTTTTTTCTAACAAAAATTAATTTTCTCTTTTAAACACAATTACCATAAATTTTTACTCACCCCAGATTAGAATATGGTTTGGATATTTTTTTATAGCTTTGTAAAAATATATCCATCCTTTAAATGATAACTCGCTCATTGATACTTCTTAAAAAATAACTTCATTTCATTCATGACACATATAATAAACACTATGTATGTTTTACTTTAATCCATCTAATAAAAAATCATTTGAACTTGTCATAAATATTTAATTACATAAATTTACCTATCACATGAGATGAGTAACCAATATCTAATATTAAATGATGTTTCTTTTGGAAATCCTTTAGCGTGACATAAATAATAAATTCCTATTTAATTCCATTATTTTTTGTATAATACATTTCTAATTATTTTTTCAGGTTTATCTATGTTTTTAGAACATCTTTACAATCCTTCATACAACTGTTTAATTTTTCACATGTTCAATAGAGTTCATTCAATTGTTGAAATTCATCATCAAATTTTACTTATGAAGATTCAACTCACTTCAAAACTATTTTTGTAAGAGTGAGTCATCTCCCCATTAACTTAAAACCTCTATAACTTATATAATTACTTTTATTTATCTCATTATGACTAAAATATTATACATTGTTCCCAAAATCACCATAGAACCCATAATATCCATGAAAATGACATTTTCTTATAAAGCCTAGTCTTCATCTGCTTTAAAATAATTCTTGTTTTCAACCCTTATATACATAATTCATGAATCAATTTATCAACTATGAATTTTTAGATGTTTAAAACCTTTATCATTATTAGGTATATTCTTTCCCTAAAATTATTATTTTCCCATTATTTATTGATTTATAATTTAAATTTAAATTATAATTTAAATATATTTTTTAAATATTTGATACACTATTAATATTGAATTTAATAAATCATTAGGTTGTTACATCTCTTGTTTCAAGAAATTTAATGGAGGTTATCAAATTCTATATATGTTGGAATAATTATTAGAAATTATTTTTAGGTATTCATCATTTTATGTCTACTTGTATTGGTTCCACCCCTAGGAATCTATGATTACAATCCATGTATATGAAATAACACATTATTTTTAAAAAAAATTATTCATATATTTTTATATCTTCTAGTTTATGGAATGAGAGATTATTATTCTTTTTATAATATTTGGCTTTCTTATTACTCTTTAATTGCCTATATTATATTTTCATTTTTATAGGGGATTTAAGAAAGAATTTATAGATCATTTTAATAGAGGTGGGAATAGTATTAGTTAGAGGATTTAAATTATTAAATGTGGGATTTCTTCTATAAATATAGAATTCGTTGAGGGCCAAAGGATTATTATATTATACCATATCCCCACTGAGACCACTTGAATCCAAGACAAGAATATGTATGCCCCCCAAATGTCACCTTTAGTAGGCCACAAGTTATAAACTCTTACCAATGGTGTAATTTTCATAAATATGATCCATTAGACCTTTTATATAACACAATGGAGTTTAAGTGTCATCCTCATCATCTTTATCACCTAAATAGTTATTATTGCAGTTTTTTTTCTTGAGACTCATCCCCTATTTCTTTTATATTGCTTGTACCACTCTATGAAAAAGTCATCACATGGATGACTGCTGCTTAGATTATTTCAACCAACATAGGTTCATGTCTACAAGATATGGAGGATGAGTTTGAAACAAAAAAATTTAATGATAAATGTTTAGGAGATGAGCTAATGAAGATAAAAGTTATTTATAACTTTCACATTTGGATGAATTCAGAGGATAACACCTACCATAGTAGAGTAATTCTTTTCTTAAATTCAATTACCCATTTTCTTCAAATCATACTGAAATTATTTTTAACAATCAAATGTTTGGTTTACCTTATTAGAATTATCTAGAACTTTCACCTTTGATAATGAATATCTTATGTTATTTTATTTATTTATTATACAAAATGAATATTTTATTAACCTAATAGGATGTATATGAATTGAAAATTGAAACATGCTAATCATTTGAAAAAATAATATGAAGAAAGAGTTAAATAATTCATCAAGTGTGAGATAGAGAATTCATATGACCCTTCTCAAATCCTTTGTCCATGTTTACTTTCTTTCTATTCAAACAAAATAATATGGAAGAGTTAGAATTACATTTATGTTTTCAAAGAATAGATCAGAGCTATAAATTTTGGACTAAACATGGGCAACAACTGAATGTACAAACCAATTGGGATGATACTGCAGTTTAGGAATCATTTGATATAAAAACTAGTGTAAATTATAATGGAGATCATATGGAAGAAATGAAAATTGAAATTGAAGATAACCATCATGATTGTCCAAATTTGTTTGATAAGTTACACTGTTGTTCAAAGAAACTATTGTAGACCAGTTTTACTAAATACATAACATTTTCAGTTGTATTGAAGTTATATAATTTTAAAGTTGGAAGTGGATGTGGTTAATCTAGTTTTACATAACTACTTGGCCTCCTTAATAATATGATACTAAAAGAAAATGATCTACCATGTCGAACATATGATGTTAAATGAATTCTATGTTCAATGGGAATGATGTCTAAAAAATATATGCTTGTCCAAATAATTCGATATTGTTTTCAAAGGATCATTAATCACTTATAAAATGACCAAAGCGTGGAATAGATCAATATAATAAAAATGAATCATGTGCTTATAAATATGTATGATCCTTTCCTATAATTCCATAGTTTAGAACACTTTATGGATGCCAAGAAATCATGATACAATTGACATGGAATGCAGATGAAATAACTAAATATGGGAACCTATGTTATGAAATAGATTATCCTTTGTGGAATAATATTGATTACGAGTATCCTGAATTTAGAAATGATTTTAAAAACTTACATCTTGTGTTATCTAAATATAGACTAAATAATTTTAGTGTACAAAGTAGTACTCACAGTACATATACCAACATGTTGAAAAATTATAACTTACAAGTAGGATTATACATGAAGTGAAAATACATTAGGTTGTCTCTTCATATATCTGGACCAAAGCAACCCAGTAATGATTTTGATGTCTATTTGGATCTATTTATCGAATATTTGAAATTAATGGGGGATGCATGTGTTATAATGTGTGATACTCATAGAAGTGAATAATTCATATTGAGGGCCATATTTTATGGGATGATAAATGATTTACCCGATTATAGAAATTCATTAGGCTATAGAATTAAATAAATGTGGGGTGTCCCATTTGAGAAGAATACATATACTTAGTTCGGTTGAAACATTCCTCAAATACTATGTTTTTAGGACATGAGAAATTTTTACCTCGATGACATAAATACTGATCCTCGATGACAACATTCAATAGGAATATCCAACAAGGTACAACACCATCTCCACTAATGGTTGATCAACTATTTGAAAAAGTAAAAGATATTGAAAATATTTTCAATAAACCATTTTTACAAAACCTAACAATATCTGGTTGGAATAAGATAACAATTTTCTTTGAATTATCATATTTAAATTGTTTGAACATTTGACAATTTTTTGATGTCATGAATATAGAAATAAATTTATTTTATTGTATTATTGGAACATTAATAAAATTTCCCAAAAAAATAAAATATGGAATCAAGTCTAGGTTGGATATGATTGAAATGGGAATAAGGGAAGAGTTGGCATCGGTGAAGGTTAAAGAGATGACTTTTCTTTCTCTAGAAGCTTACACTCTATCTGTACATAAAAAATTGAAATTTTACCTTTTGTTTAATACTGTAAAATTTATATATGGGTATTCATAAAATATTTTTAATTTCATGTCAATGACTAATTTGAAGTTACAAGGAAAAAATTCACATGAATATCATGTTTTGATGTAAGATGTGATGCATATTTATTTCCATTTCATTCTTCCTAAAAATGTATGAAATACATTAACTAGACAATTATTATTTTTCAAAGACATATACAGTAATTTTATGGGCCCAATAAAGTTTCCAATCATGAAAAAAAGGTTTTAGACATTTTATTTGAATTAGATATGTCATTCACATCATCATTATTTAATTTAATGGTTCACATTAGGGTTCACTTGGATAGAGATGTTCAAATATATGGTCTTGTCAATTATAGATGGATGTACCCCCTTTGAATGGTATATGAAGATTTTGAAAGGGTGTGTCAACAATCGAATTCAGCTAGAAGGTTGTATTGCAGAATGATAGATTATTGAAGAAGCTGTTAAATTCTATACCAATTACCTATCTAGTGGTGATAGAATTGGTCTCCCAAAGTCTCATTATAGTATATGCCTTATGGGTGAAGGAGTTTTTAGAAGAGATATTGTTATAATTAACTTGATATAGTGGGAGAAATTACACCTTTACATTTTACATATTATTGAAGATTTTTATACATACATTTAATCCCATAAATAAATTCTTAGTGATTTGAATCCATCAATGGATAAATTATGGATATTAAATACACATAATCAGTTGTTTATGGGATAGTTATGAGATCAAATTTATAAGGATTTATCTAAATATATGAATTTAATTGTTGAAAAAGTTTGATATCTATCTAGGGGATGGAATAAAAATGTTGTATCTTACACTAGTTTTCTAATCAATGGTTATACATTATATAAAAAATAACACAATGACTGCATTACAATTAAAAATGGTGGTGTTACACTTATGAAAGAAGTGATGCACATATCTGGTTCTAAGGATAGAAATCCAATTTATAAAAATAAGTCATATTTTGGAATTATCTAATAGATATATGAGTTGGATTATACAATATCTCAAGTGTTGATTTTCTATTGCAAATGGGTTGACAATAGGATTGTAGTGAAAGTTGATGCAATGGGCTTCCTGAAGGTGAATTTCAGTGTGGAAGGGGGAAATATAAGTCATTCATAATGGACTCTCGAGTGCAAGTATTTTATGTCTTAAATCCAGCATACAATAATTGGCTAAATGTCTTTCTAGTGACTAAAACAAATGTCGAGTCAGATGAAAATTCAATTGAGGATGACCCTTTCATTGGGAGATCACAATCAGTTCATGTAAGTCATAGTGTATACAATGTCTTATACATTATAGGGGACCATAAATAGAGAATTTTTATTCTCAATAAAGGAACCAAATCTCTAAAAACTTTAAAAAAAATAAAGCGTGTTCAATGAGAAGGTAAAAGTGTTTTTTAACATACTATGTTTTTCCTCATAATATTATTTATTCTCTACTTTATTAACACAATATAAATTAAATGTTTGACTACTCATATAGAAAATTTCTTCTATACATTATTATGTTACCAATCTTGTATAATAATACACTATAATGAATAAAATCTTTTGGGAAGATGTAAAGGTAATTTCAAGATATAATTTCTTTATAAAACCAAAAAAAATATAACAAAATGTCGATTTAATTTTTATTCTTCCTTGTAATTTACATTAATTTTAGAATATTTATGTTCATCTTTCATAACTTTAAATTCCAAAAATTCCACATACTTTTTATCCCTCAAAAACCTTTTCACCCCTATAGTGTTGGTATTTATCACTTTCCTTCAAGTTCCATCCACTGCCTTTGTAGGAAGAGAAATGGAGCTGCCTCGGCTCAATCACGTAGGTAATATTGATGTTTTCATAGTAAAATCATTTTATGTATAATTAATGTATTATTTCATATTTATGTTTTATTTATTTATTTTTATTATTACTCGCATAATAATTTTTTTCTTATACAGTTGGATTCTTTTGTTCAACTTGGGCTATTTTGTTCGAAGCTGCTCATGCTCATGAGAGGTTAGACTTCCATACTACAATTGAGATAATGAAAACATTGAAATGGGTCAATAATATATACAACCATAATGAAAAGTTGAATTCATACTACTTATTTAATTATTTTTGTCAAAATATTATCTACTATTTGTAAGTTAATTTCCTTATCATTTTAATCTAATACATATTTAGTTTTTTTCACAGATATTTTGGGAAGTCATATTTTTCTTTCAACTATATATAATAATACACAAAAGAGATGCCATGTTATTTTTTTCCAATGTTACAATGCTTTCCATTTTCTTTCATTTTCCAACTGCCAACATTCCATATTGAGTCGATTTTCTTAGCCAAAAAACCTTTTTTGACTAAGAACATCGACTCAATATGAATTGTTGTATGTTTAACAAAAGAATACAATGGGGAGAATGGTAACATTATAATTTAAGATTTTTTTGATACTTTTGGACAAGTAATAATTATCTAGACCTCAATCTAACACACGGTAGGACAACTATGACACTAAGTGCAGCTTTTAATTTAAAATTGACATTAATTTTAGTAAAAAAGAATATTGACATACTCAAAATCAAGAAAAAACATTTGGATTATTTTTATACATTATCGTAATGATCCATAAGTAAATTATGATTTATAAGGATTATTTGCTTCGGAATATATTACATGATATGCCCTATATGACTCAAAGTTTCTATTAATGGTATAAAATTCACATTTTAATTCAAAATGTTTCACACACTGAGAACCATGAAAATGCACTTGTATTGTATTTATAATTTCATAAAATGATTTATAAGTCATTTTTTATGTGTAGTAATTATCCTCACATCAAAATGATGCATGGTGTGATAGGTATGACTCAAAGTACTTCTTTTTATTTAAAATGTACATTAATTTTAGTAAAAAATACAACTAACATACTAAAAACTGAGAAAACACATTCATATAATTTTAATAATTTATTACAATGATCCATAATTCATTTTTCATATGTATGAATTTTCCACACCTCTATTTGATACATGATGTGTCCAGTATAACTCAAAGTGTCTGTTATCAGTTTAAAATTGACATTTTAGTTCTAAAGCAAATTAGTCTCAGCTCAGTTGGTGAAGACTCCTTAAGTGCATCCAAGAGACCTAGGATCAAATCCTGGTAGAGGCTAATCTCTGGTACTATAGCAGGTACTGTATATGGTACTATAGTGGGTACTGTAGCAGGTACTGTAGCAAGAACTGTGTTGAACTGTAGCAAGCACTGTAGAAGGCACTGTAGCAGGCACTGTAGCATCCGGGAATATTCCCCCGTCTGGGCCTTTAGGCCACCGATATAGTTCCTAAGTCTTTTAAGGACTTCGTTCCACCTAGGACTTCAGGTCAGTAAGGCCTTTGGGCCACCTCAAGGCCTTTAGGCCACCTTAAGTGCAGATGAAAACAAAACAACCTACAAGGAACAATCTTCAGAAGGAGGAGGAGCAAGGATCTTTCAACATAGTAGAAGATAAACAGATTGCAATAATGAGAGGGTATGGCACCTGCCATCGGGAAAAAGATGTGTATGCAAGGGAAAGCCTAGCCGGACAGCCATGCGAAGGTGGAGAGCTGATTTCACGATGAAGAGGCTAGGGAAGGAGTAGTTCCAAGTAGTTAGTCTCGGTTGTATGTAATGTTTGAAACCTACGGGCAATGAATTCCTCTAAGGCCTACAAGACATATAATACTTATGCATTCAGGCCTTTTAAGGGTTCCACCTCACCCCTTGAAAGGTGGATTAGCAAAAACAAATAAAAAATAAAGGCCTTTGGGCCAGTGGAGGACATTTTAGTTCAAAAAATCCACTCACTCAAAACTAATAAAAATACACTTATATTGTCATGATAATTTATAAATATGATTAATAAGTCATTTTATACATGTAGGAATAATTATCAAATAAAATAAACATATGATGTGACTGATATGACTCAAAGTTCATGTTTCTAGTTTAAAATGAAAATTTAGTAAGAAAGACATGTGACATACTCAAAACTAATAAAAAAATATTCTGATTGATTTGATACTTTAGTAAAATGATTTATAATTAATTTGGGACAGGTAAGAATCATCCTCACCTCAATATGATGTAAGTTGTGACTGATATGGATCCAAGTGCATCTTTTTATTTAAAATTGACATTAATTTTTTATAAAAAGGACAACTAACATACTCAAAACTGAGAAAATGAATTCATATTATTTGTTTACTTCAGTAAAATGATCCATAAATAATTTTTAATTTGTATGAATCATCCTAACCTCAATCCAACACATTGTGTGACTGGTAAGACTCCAAGTGCATCTTTTTATTTAAAATTGATATTAATTTTATTAAAAATAAAAAATGCACATACTCGAAATAGATAAAACACATTCAAATTGATTTGATGCTAAGGAAAATGATTAATAAGTCATTTTGGATGTGTATGAGTCATCCCCAACTCAATCCTATACATGGTGTGACCAGTATGACTCCAAGTGTATCTTTTTATTTAAAATTGACAATGATTTTCGTAAAAAAATTAAAACCGATAAAGTCAAAACTGATAAAATGAATTTTGATTGTTTTTATATTTAATTAAAATGATAAATAAGTCACTTTTTACATTTATCAATTATCTTCACCTCAATATGATGCATGATGTTCCTGGTATTACTCAAAGTGCAAGTTATCAATTTAAAATTGACATTTTAGTTTAAAATGTTTCACTTGCTGAAAACTAAGAAAACAATATCATATTGTCTTGAAATTTTAGGAAAGAAAATCATAAGTAATTTTTTACATGTTGGAATTAGAATTACATCAAACTAACACATTATGTGACTTTTACTTGTCAAAGTGTGTGTTTTCAATTTAAAATGATATTTTAGTAAAAAAATACAAGTGACGTACTCAAAACTGAGAAAAAGAATTTAGATTGTTTTTATACTTCAATAAAATGATCCATAAGTCATTTGTTATTTTTAGGAATCAGCATCACCACAATCTGACACACGATGTGATTGGTATGACTCCAAGTATGTCATTTTTATTTTAAATTTACATTAATTTTAGTAAAAAATATTATGAACATACTGAAAACTAGAAAAAAAGCATTCAGATTATTTTTATACTTTAGTAAAATGATCGATTAGTCATTTATGATGTGTAAGAATCATCATATCCTCAATATAATACATGATGTTCTAGATATGACTCAATGGGTATGTTATAAGTTAACAATTTACATTTTGGTTCAAAAAATATCGACCACTAAAACTAAGAAAACACACCCATATTGTCTTCATAATTTAGGAAAACAATTTAGAAGTCATTTTTTGATAGGTAGGAATCAGTCTCATATCAACCCGACACACGATATAACATGTATGACTCAAAGTGTGTGTTTCTAGTTTAAAATGAAATTTTTGTAAATATGACAAGTTATATACTCAAAACTAAGAAAACATATTAATATTGTTTTTAAACTTATTAAAAACTATACATTAGTCATTTGGGACATTTAGGAATCAACTGCACCTTAATCTGACACACGGTGTAACCGGTATCACCCCAAGTTCATCTTTTTATTTAAAATTGACATTAATTATAGTAAAATAAAGAATTAACATCCTCAAAACCAATAAAATTCATTTGGATTATTTTGATACTTTAGGAAAATAATCCATAAGTTATTTTTTACATTTTGGAAATAGATTCACTTAAATATGATACACAATGTTTTGATTATGACTCAAAGTGTCTTTTATCAGTTTAAAATTGACATTTTAGTTCAAGAAGTTTCACTCACTAAAAACTGAGCATACATGATCAGATTATCTGGATAATTTAGGAAAAAGATTCATATGTCAGTTATGACATATATAAATCATTTTAACATTAAATTGACACATGATGTTTCCAGTATGACTCAAAGTGCATGTTTCCAATTTAAAATGATATTTTAGAAAAAAAATATAAGATACATACTCAAAAATAATCAAATGCATTCGTATTATTTTTATAATTTAGGAAAAATATCCATAAGTTATTTGGGAAGTGTAAGAATCAGTCTCACCTCAATCCAATGCATGGTGTGACTGGAATGACTCCAAGTGCATCATTTCAATATATAAGTGTCATTTTAGTTTAAAATGTGCATCACATCACAAAAACCAAAAAATGATCCTTGGTTATTTTCTCATAATCCTATATACTATTACTTAATTAATGTACTTATCATTTTTATCTTGAACAAGTGTAGTTATCTTTCAGAGAGATAATGCTTGAATACTAATAAGAATTGGTGTGACATAAAATAATCAACTGCAGCTCAATCTGATACACAATGTTCTTGGTATGACTCAAATTTTAGTTAAAAATTAACACTTTATGTTAACTTATTTTTTTTATATTATTAATAAAATATGAATTTTTTTCATATATAGGTGTCTTCTTTTTCTCAAGTAGGGATGGTTTATTCGGTAATACCACGGGTTGAGTTTAGGATCAAAATAGATATGAACAATGATGTTTTTTAATGTGTGTAATACTTTTTACTTATGTAATTGTATAATCAAATATTTTAAATATCTATAATATACTTTTTTTTCTAGTATTTGTGTTGTAAATTTTATTTTATTTAAATTATGTATTGGTGCTTGATTTTGGTAATTTTTTGTGGTGTTTATGGTGATGTAGTGTTCTATTATATGACACTACACTAGTGGTTTAGTGTGTTGTAATAGCACATTGTAGTATTCCCCTTTATCAATTATTTTACTAGAACTGTTAAAGGACCCCTATATCAGTTCCTATAAAACCTCTGATAAAAGACCCATTTATTAGTGCTAAATAAAAGTGTTGATAAATTTTGGACTTTATCTGCACTTTTAAAGTGATTATAAAGGACCCCTTTATTAGTTCTTTTTTATCATAGATAAAGGACCACTTTATCATCACTTTTTATCACAGTTTAAATTCTTGATATCTTATTCTCACTGTGGTAGTCAGCACTACTCTAACGCTGATAAATACCATTTTTAGCATTTTTAAAGGCCTATTTTTCTATAGTGATTGTGTGTTTATCATGTATAATATTGGTAAGTGAAATATATAAATGGGAGTTTAAATGGATAAAGGGATTAAATAACCACATAAAGTTTAGACAGATAATCATGGATTTAATTGTGAGGTATTGGGGCCTTATTAGTGGTTTTTAAAATGTGTTTTATTTTTGAAATTATGATTTTTGATGTTGGATAACGATTTATTTATTCTTGTTGATTGTAAATGATATATGGGTAAATATAATAGAAACATGAGTTTTCCATAGATGTAAATGATCTATTGTTTTATAATTTAATTTTTGGGTGATATGTTTATCATTTACCTTATTGTGTTATGTTTATCCATGATAATGATCACTCACATGAAGCCATTTATGGGATGAGATGACATATTCTACAATATTTCATAGTTATCACTGATGGTATGAATATATTTTACACCATGATATGGAATGGTTGGACCTGAGGGGGTGGATATATGTTGTTCCATGATATGGTAGAATAAACCTCGAGGGGTAGGGTGAATATGACTCTATGGGTCATGAGTGACTAGGTGTGATTGTTTCATGTACATGGTTAACTTTGTATGAGTTAGAGTTTTCATGATGAGCAATGAGAAAACTTTTCAACCTTCAGGTACCAGCATTGGACAAAGAAAGTCTGAATTATTTGGATAACATGGTTACAACTTCACTTTTATCACCTTATTAAAATTGATAGTAATTGAACAATTTTAGCATTATACAATTATATATATATATATATATATTCCCATACTAGAACCTTGATTTTGTGGGGTTACGTTGGTTTCTATCAAGTATTTCATTCTCCCATACAATATACACACATCTTCATTACATATAGATTACATGCATGATGTTTCAAGTAAAGGAAAGAGTCCTTAGTAGCTAAGAGTTTGTATTTGAAGACACTTTAGAGATTAGTTTTTGGGATTTTAGGGTCTTTAGAAGTGGGTTTTATACACTTCCTTTTGTCGTTTTTTAGTTTTCTTACTCAAATTTTAGCATGTATGACTTATGCTTTAGTTATTTCGGACTACAAAACTTTTGTGGGTGTGTTGGGATATTATTTGATATTATTGAGTTGATATTTTTTTCTTCCACTATTTATTGATTTGGTAATTCTTATTATCTATTTATTTGGTGTGATGTTCTATTATTTGGGAAATCACCCCCAAGCAGAATCTTAGACCTTTGACATTAGTCGCATATCTCTAGACATCAAATATTTCACTTGAGGCAATGTAATGTTTTACCTTGGTAAAGAATTCATACTAGAGTGGGATGTTACAACATCATATCTTAATTCCAAAATTCATAAATGTAAGAAAATAAAATCCACTATAAAATCATCTATGATATACAATCTACAAAGGGATCCAGACTGATCTCCCTTAAACATATATATCTTTATACATATGTCCAAAAAATTTATCAAATATAGGCATTTATTTTCATATGATCCATGATACATATAGTATTTAAATACTATATATTTACTTATACATTCTTGAATCTTTATGTACAAACTAACTAGCTCGATGAACATATCACATTTAATTCAACTTGATGGATAATCACATCGCATGCATCATATCCAATAGATAAGTTCATCACATGTCACTTATCTAAGTATAATCATACACTCCTTTGTACTATTTTAATCAAGGGTCCAGATTTCATACTCATCATGTGAGAGAAAAAATATCATCTTGATTAACTGAAATAGTTAATTTATCAAAAACATACCCAACCACCCTATAATTATCTAAACCAAAGGGTGCAATAATAAATTTATCAAATTATGATGATTTTCATGAAAATTATCTTGTTCAACCCCAAATAATTGTAAAATATAAGTATAAAACATACACCCCTAGTGTACCAAAGAAATAGTGTATGGCACTCCATGTGATATACTTCATGGTTCATCAAATACAAAAAAAAACTCATTTTATGTATCATGATCATATTATGTATCTATATAAAAACTCATACTGACACTAACCTTAACATTTCATTATAACCTATAAAACTCCATGAAAAACATTTTACATGGATAACACAAGGTCATACTTTGAGTGGTTAATTATCATTTCACTTCATGTTTCAAATTCATCCAACTTGAAAAAAATTTGGAGATTCCTTATATATAACATAAAACATTTTATTAAATTCTTAAACTCTTTTAAGAATATGCCAAAAAAATCATACTTAAGTGATAATTTCATATCTAATGTGAAGTAATTCCAAAATACATTATTTTTTACATATTTTAGGTTTTTTTAAACTCATTTTATATTGATGTAATTATTACTACATATTTATGTGAACATATGATAAAATCCTCCCCACTAAACTCCTTTAATGGGTAACATATATGAAGAAATCCAATTTAAATAATGATGAGACAGGGGAATCACATTCCTAAGGTTCAACACCTTGAATAAAGTATTCGAACCCATGTACTTCACAATAGAAAATGGTATGATGTTAATAACTCATTTTGTCTTATAAGTTCATCATCATTATCATTCTTTAAACCTTTTCGTAAAAATTTTCTTTAATATAAGTTTTTATAACTAAATGTAACTCTTTACATTATTTCTCTTTACCAACATATCATAAAATCTTTTAGAATATTAAGTGGCATTCACATTGTAACATGACTAGTATAATATTTTATTTATTTTACATTATACCTCTCTAAGTAAAATCATACTCTCACTAACCTCTTAAAAAAAATTCTTTACAGAATATCATGCTAAGAAACACATAATAATTTTTTTTTGAAAACAGCACTCATTTCTTTTAGTTAGAATATTTTAAAAAAAATATATTTCCAATAATATGTCATATATTTTTTTATTGAAATATTTGAAAAATAATACTTTGTTCTTTAAAATATTCCACTAAGGGTTGTTAGGAACTCTATTCTTATATTTGAAAAAATATCATTGATAAACTCCTCTATACTAGATAAAACATTTTTATCCTTTTATCCTTCTTTAAGACATGTCATATAATTTGATGGATCAAAAACCATGTATACCAAAAAATCGTCTCATTTTATTCATAACAACACTTTGTTGATAAATGATTTCTATTATCATATAATAGGAATGTGATAAGAATACACATCCTTTATTTAGATCCATCTGAGCATGAAATATTCCTTTTAATTCAAAATATTCATAATAAGAAAATTTTATAAAACTTTGTAATGTAGTATCCAAGATCTATCAATTCATACCTTTTTTAAATCCTATATATGTTTAATATTTGTAAAATATACATTTGGGATAATATACCATTTATAATTAAAGAATTTTTTTCTATAAAATGAATACCTGACATGGAACCTCTATGAAGTTACTAAAACCCCTTCAGGAATACCAAAAAATCTCATCAAAAGGAATTATTACCCCACTTTCATGACACCTCCCTTAGGTTTGAACAACTTTGATTGGAAACTCAAAAAAAATTGGACTTTCTAATATACTTTTTGTTATTATTATTTAAAATTTTACCTATTTATATTGTCAATATAACACTAAAACCTTAATATATCATTACTTGTTCAAATTTCCTTAACACCTGAGGAAATTGGTGCAAAATTTTCAAAACATTTTCATTGATTATTATATAATGAATTCCAAATCCAGATTAATGGGTGAAGGAAAACATACAATTTCTCAAAGTTAGTTACATAACCAATAATATTTTTTATATAAGTGGAGACCAAAAGTTACTTCACTAATTATTCATTTAAATAATGTCATTGAAACCCAAATTCGATCCTTTTATGCTCATCTTGATCCACTTCTTTAACAACTCTAGCATTTGGTTACTCTGGAAGGTATTAATAACACATAGAACTTTCCTTCTAACTCAATAAAAATTATTAAGTTTCTATACCAATATAATAAATTGCTTTCATTATGTTTATTAATTCTCAAGGATTGATTTTAAATACATGTTATATGATGATAATGGAATTTATCTATAATTGAATCTTTTATCATTTGAGTATCATATTTTATATTCATTTAATAAGGACTTTTATTAAATGTGAACACAATAAAATGATTAAACATTTTTAAACTTAATCATATCCATTAGTTTTCTGATATCCATATTTCAATATAATTCACCCCTAACCCTTTTAATCTTGTAACATAATTCATGGCACTTTTTGGAAGAAAATTAGTTCAATTTTATAAAATATATCTCTTGAAAATATGAGTGGATAACTCTTTATCCTAGTACATAATATGAGTTCACTCAACTATATTCCTTTGGTATCTAATTATTAGTGTTCCCTAGCTAAACAAAATCCAAAAATCGAATCAGATATAGGCATCTAATTGTTATGTTCAACTATAATATTCTTTCCTTTAACAAGATAAATAATGGGTTCCTAATTTATAGGGTGACCTATACTGAGTGATTGTGGTTTTTGAAAAGTTTTTTATTTGGAAATAATCTAACACTTGGTATTTTAAGAATATTTCTTATATCACCATCTTATATCATGTATTCTATTTATATGTATGCAAGCTTTTACAAATCTAGTTTCTGAATCCCTATTCCTTACACTAAATCAATATGTTCAAATAATAATGATGTGTAACACTTTACAAAACTTGTATCTTGTAGTAATAACCCAAATTAAATAGAAACATATATTTAAACATATCCAAATGTATATTATGCATAAGATAGGTGAAAATTATTCATGTAAGATCTTATAATTATATGAAGTTAATAATCCCTAAAGGATTAATCATTGAGTGATAGATATCTAACCACTAATTTTCTAGATAGAACCTAAGCTCATTGAACAGTGGGTAGTGTGATCTAAATTTCCTGTAACCATAGTTCATTAATTAATATAGATCACAATTACATCATAATTCTAACACATAATATGTATAATTTATAATATAAGGGTTTTAAGGGGTCATTCTATGATCTTTATCGGTAGAAACAAACCATATAGTTGTTTGATCTTTCTTAAATGATCAACATGTGAGGGTTTGTGAAGAATATTATACATGTATCAAAATTTTAGTATCCTCTATATTGATTTAGTAAGATTAATAATTGTCACCAAATTAGAAAATAAATGTTTCCTACCTCCTTGGGTAATCCACCAGCCTAAGGATCCTAGATCACAACCTAAGGATTATTAGAATTTTGGAGTGTTAGTGCCTTTACACCAGTGATGAAATATGTTCTAAAAATAATAGAGTTTAAAAAATATTTTCATGAAGTTAATGATCACCATAACCACAAATGGGGGAACTAATTCCCTTTTATAGCCCTACTCTAGGATCTTATTTTAATGAAATTCATCATCCAGATAAAATATATTAGGTTTCATCTCATGTGTAACTTCCCAATAGATAATCCATTAAACACATTAAATGAATATTGAAGTTGTGTTTAATCCATTCATAATGTATTATATACTGAAGAAACTCATGTGGGTGGATCACAGTATAAGTATGAATCTGATTCATATAGATTATAATGCATAGGTGTAACTTATTATATGAAATATATATAATAGGATTCTTAATACACTTTTATGATCTATAAAATTTATATGCTCTAATATCAATCTATTGGGTATTGTAGCCTATGATCCATTTCCATCTTATAATATTACTTAGCTATATTTAAGTTTATATCCAAAAATATCCCACTTCCACTTAAATACTATAATAACTTAATGTAAAACTTCTTAACTCTTTGTGAATCCATAAAAAACTCTTTTTAGACATGATTTCATCAAAATACCTTCATTTTAGAACAAACACTTTTTCCAAAACATATTCCTTATACAAATTCCTAATTTTGTGACACTGAAAACCTTAATATAAATGAAAAAATATCGAATCCTTTTTTGATATATGTAAGTAAATATTGGACTCTATTAAAGCATTATTCATACTCAATATGTTAATGGATCTGGTTTGATCTCCACAAAATATATTTATATCTCTATAAAAACATGTCCACCACGAGATGTATCATATAAATCATATTTATACCTATATAATAACTTTTCCCATGACATTTAATGACCACTAGACATGGAAAAATAGAAATCTAGTACAATACAACTCAACCTTTCTTGATTCTTTGAAAAACATCTACTTGGTTAATGAATAAATCACATGACATTAATCTAGTAGATGATCCATTACATGTCCCCCATCATAATAGTTCAACACATCATATTTTTCTCAAATAGTCATGACTATGACTTTCCTTAGTCTAATTCAATCAAGTTTCATATGTCTTTACTCATTATACACGTAGAAAAATATCATCTTGTTTGTACTCCAACTGACTATGTGATTAGAAACATACACAACCACCATTGATTAGTCAAGTATCTTATGACTTATATGAGAAAGGTATCAAAGTATGAAGGTTCTCATTCTAGGTATCCCACAAACCTCATATAATATGTATTAATAATAAGTATACACCACTAAGTATATTTATGATTGTATGGAATTCAATGGGATATATTTTGGTGGGTAAGTCCATGTAATAAGTCTCTACTTTCCACCACATGAATATCTTCCTTTTATGTCATATATAACCCTTTATAATAAGAAAAAAAATTATTTGTATTAACTTTAACATATCATCAAAACCCATTATACTCCATTATGATCATTGATTAGGGATAACTCAAAGTCTCTTTGAGGGTATTTTATCATTCCACTATTAATGTAATGTATATTTCAACACACATAAATGAGTGATAAATGGATACTTACATTTATTATAAATAACATGATATAATATGAGACAGTTACATCAATCTATTAAGTATTATATACCAAGAGACTCAATATAACCCTCATTATCTTATTATGCCAATGGTTTTTTAAATAGATATCCTATATTATCATCTATTTCCTCCCAACAATTCATAACATCACACATCTCAATAATCTCTTGTATGAGATAGTATTTGAGAAGGATTTATTTGGTCCTTTGGTGAGAATCGGGGTCCATGGACAGGGTGATGTCTCTATTACTATGATGGTAATGCTCAACCACTCCCTTATTGCTTGGAAAAACCTCTAGATCCGAGATTAACTTCACGAACAAAATAGATTTATTTTTAGAATCTGATAAAGTTATTTACTTTGCCTCTATTATCGAGTCTTCTATGGTATCTTATTTGTAACAATTCAAACATATATCTATAGTATTCTAGAAAAATACAAAACTAGATTGAGATTTCATATCATCCTTAACGAATTGAATAATAGTATATGTGTCACCCTTTACACAGAGTGAAACCTTACCTTCAAATAATAATAACATATCCTTGTTCCTTCTTAAGTGATTAAAAATGTTCTTTATAGAAATATAGATACTCTCATAAGGTTTTAATTGGTATCAAAAAGTAGTACATAGAGTATAGGAAACATTAGGTGGAGTGCTCAACATGACATACATGGAAAATCATGTGGATAACGCATAAGGAATTCTATCAATCCTTTTTAACTCTTTATAATAATCTATAATCTTCCTAGTATTCATTCCATGTAACACTAGTAAAGACCCATTCATAGAGTTCCCCATGATAAACCATTTTATAACCTTACCAATGTAATCATCATGACTAATTACAAAAAACCTCTTATATTTATCTATACAGATCTTTATACACGATATGTAGGAAGCTTCACTCATATCTTTAATTGAGAATCACTTACTAGGATACATCTTCACTGAGTTAATTTTTAGAATTTCATTTCTGATAATCAGTATGTCATCCACATAAAATATTATAAATACTAAAACTCTCCAATTAATCCACTTGTATACATAAGAATAATCTAATTTTTTTATGAAAATAACTATTTAATTATATAATAAATTAAAATATTCTAACTCTGAGAAGACTGCTTCAATCCATAAATCGACCATTACAACTTACATAATTTAACAATCTCATTTGGAACTTCAAAACCTTTGCATTGTATCATATACACATACTCGGCTAAATTCTCATCAAGGAAATTATTTTTGACATCCATTTGATATATCTCATAATCAAAATGAGCCCCTATAGGAAGAAATATATGAATAGACTTTATCATCACATCAAGTGAAAAGGTTTCTTCATAGTCAATACTAATAATTTTTCTTGTAACTTTTTTTCAACCAAAAATGATTTATAAGTATACACTATACTATCCATGTCTATTTTATAATAACAAATCACACTTTAACCCTATAGGTTTCACTTCATTAGGTGCATCTTCCATGTTCCAAACCTGGTTAATGTAAATGGATTTTATTTTAGATTCCATGATCTTAACCATTTCTCAAAATTAGAACATATCAATGGACTCCTAGTAAGTAGTAGGTTAATTTTCTATTAACATTACCTCATCTTCATTATCTATGAGAAATACAAAACTCATGTGATCTGGATAAATCCTACCAGAACATTGAGGTTCTTTTGTAGCTTGAGCCAATTATTCTTCCATAATTAATTATCAGATCAGCTTAACCTACTTCTCAGGAGAACATCCCATGTGTTGGTCTTGAAATTCTCAAAGGTTAACTTTATTACCACTAATTTCATGACTTATATGATCCTTCTCAAGGAAAACTATAACATCCCTGACTGGGTGGACACTATATATAGTGCTCTGATCCCATTCATCACATGACCTCAGGCATGCTTCCTCATTTTCCAGAGGCTACCGACTAGCAGCACGATTCAATGAAGGTAAAATGACGAGACTATACCCACTTTTCAGAGTAAAAATACATTATAAATAATATTAATAGAAAAAATAACCATCTAGAATACTAAATGGACATCATACGATAAGAGACAATAAGTAACCAAGTAACAAATTCTAGGATAATCTTATGGATACACTATATGTCAAGCAGTCATATAGTATATACCCAAAGTACCAAAAGCATAAAATAACATGAACAAGGTCTCGAGTCCCAACCTGATCCTAACATCCCATGCTCTAACCAAAAATCCCATTAATGAACCATACACTAAGTCCCTATCCTAAAACTGTACCTAAAAAAGTAGCATGTGATCAGGTACCCAAGTGACATGGCAGCCCAAGAAGGGTGTGAGTACAACTCAGTAGGACACCTCCAATAGTATCTAAAGAAATAACTAGTCTATACAATAGTTTATATAGGTAATGAAGAATCTATAAATATACAATGAAATAAAAGAAACAGGTTCACATTTGAAAAATTATTAATCAAACTTTTTTATCATTTAAGTTCCAAGTATCATTTGATCAAACAAACTAGCTCTGATCATGTCGGGAGCCTAATACATTGAAAAAAAGGTCACATAAATTTAGTCACAAATAGAAGTTCACTAATTAAACATTTTATCAAATTACCTTAAACACTCGTTCTAATAATCAATCCATGTCCATAATTTAGGTTCATAGAGACTTAGTCTGATATCTTAACCAAAAATATTATTCAGTGGTGCTTTGAGAATTCGTCCACCCCAACCTAGTTCAATATCCTCTAGTGCTAGTGGAAAGCATGAGAGTGGGCATGGTCTTGGAAACTAGTCCCAAATTAAAAAATTATTTATCCTATAATGGGGAAGTTCACTTCGGCAATGCACATAACCATGGGAAAGTAGTGCATGTTTCCAATAAGAAATGATCTGTTGGCAGTGAGGTTAGGTAGAAAAAATTGTAAGCCTTAGAGAGTCGGGAAGATGTAGTGGATGGTTCCAGTCTTAGAAGAACGATACCAGTGTTAATGCTTGGAAATTGGTTTGATTCCTTGGGAACTGAGGAGGTGGATTTGGATAATAATGATCCATATTGGGTAGAGATATGTACGGAGGGTCAAGGTTTACCTGGGGATAATTCAATCAATGAGGTTTGTAGTTCGATTTCTATTGATAGTGTGGAGGTAGATCACTATAGAGGGATTTATAACCCATGGATAAAAAATGGAGGAAGGGTTCATGAGACTTGGGAACATGTATTCTTTTAAAGGATAATATTTTTGAAGGGATGAAGGATTGGTTCTACCTTTCTAAACCAATAAAGACCAAATTGGGATTGAAGTTAAGAAGAAGGGAGATAATGGGAACATTATATTGCACTGAGTAGGGAACTCAAGGTGATTAGTTAAAAGAAAATGATAATAAAGTTGAGAAAAATAATATGGTTTTCATGTCCATTAGTAATGAGAACTTTTAGAATGTCCCTAGAGTTGAAGATCCTAAGAATGGTGAAACCATGCCTAACATGGACGCCCACCTCAAGGGTGTCTTGACTATCATGCATTGGGAGATAGATTAAGAGGATACTATAAATGGAAAAATTCTAGAGTTTTTGATGTATTTGGAGGAAGAAATGGGGGAGGAGTCTCTTAACATCAATTATACACAAATGGGAGGCTGATATAATAATGGAATAGGACGATTCAGGTTGATACGAATGATGAGAAATGTGATTAGATCAACAAAAAAGACCTTATACTAATAAGAATCTTCAATGAAGGGAAGATCAATAAAGAGGAGTATATCCAAACCTAGGAAAAATTGGATTACCAATTTGAAGATCTTATCATAGAAGATCCATGAACACAAGTAACAATGCTATCCTAGAAATTATTTATAGAGAATGCTTATAATATAATTATTCTATTTTTCAATATGTTTGTGATATCTTATGATGTTTTTCAACCTGGGTGAACATTTTTGGTTTCTCACTTTCTTTCTTAAATTTTTTTGATAATAAAAAGTTAATTTTCAGTCAAAATAATCTTATAACAAAATTATAATCTACTGGAAAAGTTAGGATTTAGGAATTTGAAATGATTATAAAAATTCTACAATCACTATTACAAAAAATATAAGGAAGACGAGTTATAGACTCAACCTAAGATTTGATTTGTACCCAACGGTACTCCAAATAGCTTATAATTGGGGGAGAATCATCTCTTAGATGTTTAGGATGGTTTGGCTTGTCATCCAAGCTACTAGAGATGTAATAAATTGTAAATTTTGGTTCAAACCATTTAATAAAGAGGATAGAAATAGTAATTTCCACCATTTTAATAGCTTTCATGATTTTCCTATACAGTTGGACAAATCGTGTGCCAACAATGAAGCTTCCTCTAGTCAATCGGATTTTGGGTTTCATAGCCTCCTGATAATCTTGCATAGTTTAACAAACTATGTGTTAGTCATGTTGGATAGATCTATCCAAACCCATATTGTTTGGTCCCCCTCCTTTCATGGTTTTCCAACCATAAACCACCCCTCCCCATGGTGCACAGTTTAGGTTTACTATTAGTATGAATCATGTGCCAACAATGCACCATGTACTAAATGGCCTCTTTTACTCCTATTTCATGTTCTAAACCCCCAATACACCCCCAAGGCCTCTCGTATCCTCAGGAAACATTCCATCAACCATTTTAAAGAAGTTAAACCAAATTCATATAGGGACATACCTCTATGAGATATCGGGATCTTACAACCTCTTCACCATATAATGGAGCATCCTTGACATGCACCTTCCATGCACCACAAAACCTCCAATACAAAGTTCATGCCATGGGGCCCACCTATCGAATTCTCTCTCCAAGTATCTCCCTAAACTCAGTCATGTTTTAATAATACTCAGACCAGGAAAATAGTCCAACCCCAAAGAATTTGTCTGGTATGATCCCTAATCATGAACCCAATGCCCCTCATAGGACCTATCAATATCAAACCCAACATCAACCACAGGAACCCAATATGGAATCCAAAGAAAAACTACCTAAATTTTGAAACAATGAAACATCATACATATCATCAAACCTCCTTGGAAGTTTCAATTGGCACTCAACCCACCCAATCCTCTCCACAACTCATGGCCCAAATTAATTGGCACCAACTTACCTTTTTCCGAAAAATTATAATGGTGACCCAAGCTTGGAATCACTCGAAGAACAAAGTTTTCATACCACAGTTCCCAAGTCTATGTTGGTCCAAAAATCATGGCCCAAATTCTCATTCTGCATCTGAACATCCAAATCACAACCTAAGAATAACCTTAATCACAAGGTACTCAACCTGTCAAAAACTGGACCATCTCCCCTCATTAAACCAAACACCAAGATGGAACATACCCAAGCCCATCCAACCCATAACATAGATCATGGTATCTCTCGAATACTCACCAGATCTATAGTTCTCGCCACCATAGGCTATATCTTACCACCACCATATTCTAGTGGTTGGAACCTCCACCATCCAAAAAGACCACCAAAATCTTAACTCAAATTCCAAAACATTCCCAATGCATTTCCTAAATCACCACACCCAAACATCCACAAGAAAACCATCCAACATTGGCATCAAACCTTTCTATAGAAACCACCATAAATGGATATTCAACACCATCTATTTACCAACTAAAAAACGTAAACCTCTCTCAAGTTCTCCTTCATTATTGAAATATAATTTACATTAAAAACACCAAACTAAATGTGGATTATAACTTACCACATTTCTTCCTTTAACCATATCATGTGAAATATCCCTGATTGGATTGTCCCAATACACCCATATTTTTTTGTTGACATGCTACCACCTTCACTTTCACAGGATGCCTTATCACTTAAGGAATATTTCCATCATTCGATGCACCTACTGGATTCATTCTCTAACTTTCAAGAAAACTTCACTATTAAATAATCCACTACTCTACAATACATTATTGTGCTCAACTATACCCATCATCATTCCTAACACAAGCACCTATGTCATCCATACATTGAATAAATACAACTTGGTTCTTCTTAAAATCCCATTTCCACTTTCAAAATGCACCTATATTTAGAAAAAAATCCACCGAAGGTGGTTTACAACTCACCACTTTCACTTTATTTCCTAGTCGAGTCAATCTGTCCCTGACCAACTCATCCTGAAAATGCCCAACTTCACTATTGCAACATCACCACAATACTTGAACAAGGTTCCCTCACACTCAAATACATTTAATGATCACCCAAACACACCTACTAGAGTCCATGTTTGACTTTCAGTATGTTCTAGCACCAAACCTCCATTTCTGAGAACTGTTGTTATATTATATCATTCCCATCAATGAATCTAACATAAGCACATATGATTTCTTTTAGAACCACTCTGATCCTGAAGATAATTCTTGTCTCAATAAACTACTATATCCAAGTCCCAAGCGGACTTCCCTAAAAAACTCAAACATGCACCACACAAGTTTCTCATTGACATCCTAATGCCACCATGACCACTCCTTTGTCAGACCCACACATCTATGAATTATGTACGGCTCCCCACCTTAGGAGTGTCATTATCACTGCTTTTCTCAAGCAATTCCAAGAACTATGGAACACGCTTCAATCACAATTTGAACCCAAAAACATGGATGTGTCCATATAGTTTTTCCTAGAACAAAAAAACATCAACTGCTACCTGTTTCTGGCTTTTGAGAATGTCACCAATGGAATTCTTCAACATCTGGTCCAAACCGAGTACCTCACCCATAAACGGTTGATGGAATAATTCCCACCATCCAAATCCACATATACTAATCCATGACCATAACCCCCAAGAGGCCCTATAACCAACCAAAACACATTTATGTATCTAAGCATAAATCCAGAGCTCTCTCAGCATACCAAAGATGATATCAGGATATTGGTCATGATCATCTCAATTTGAAGAGTAAACCAAGATGTAAATGATGAATACCACCACAAGTTATCCATTCTTGAAATCGCCTATATTTTAATGACATCTCAACCCACCAGAAAGCCTAGGCTTCCTTGACCACAAACATTTCATCAACACCCGGACACCACAAATAATTCAAGAGGACCTTTCCAACCAAAATTTCACCACCCCTTCATGACTCTATACCATGTAGACATGAACCAATGTTTCCTTTAGAACTATTACCACCACACCACTCAAGTTATCCTAGTATAACCCTGGATATTCACAACAAAAAACAATGATCCATCATAATAATTCAAAATCAAACGGTCTCCCACATAACCAGCACTTCCCCCTTTGATCACACAGAAACATACAGGCCCTTATCCAAAGCCACAAATTCACATAACCCAAAAGGCATCATCTATCTATAGAATGTTCCCAACACCCATTCCTAAACAAAACCCTCAAGTCCATGCACTAACCAATGGAAACACAGTAATCTCAATCCAAAATCCTATCAAACATACATCACCAGATCTAGGACCAAATGCCTACTCACACAATTGTATGTGCCTCTTAGTCCATCATACCCATTAGACTTGAAGTATTTAAAATGATTCCTTCTAAAATCCCAACCTTTCACACAAAAATCCCAACCATGTGACAACCCCTCACCCTAGGTGTTACTTTCATAATAAAAGTGTCCATAAATTCATTGTTCACTCTTTCCTTTCATGTTTATATACAACATTAAGTCCTTCATTAAATGTTATCAAGACGGTCATATCAGTCAGTTGGATGATCATTCCCCTTGAAAACATCCTTGAAACCAACCAAAAGAACTCAAGTGTTTCCCTTAGAGGGATAACAAGGAATAAATATGAACTTCCATCTAAATTTTTATGGCACCCCCTGTGCACAAATTACACCTTTAATGCAACCAATCATGCTATAAATTAAAAGGTACCTACAACACTGGGCCTACCTTCAATGAGGGATCTTTCCATTTCCCAATACTTTCTCATCATAACTAAAACTCGATTTAGTTCACCAAAACCATTGACTTCCCTACATAGACTTCTATGACAAACCCGCACTAGGAAACACTCTATATATACCATTTTCGAGGTCTAATACATACAAATGTTCCATATACACCCCAAAAACATGAGTAACCTAGATGAAACCTCTCATGGGTCACCTCAAATGCCAAACTACACCAACTCCCTGAACTAGATTCACATTAAGAAAGGTCCCTTGGATCTCCCTCTAAGCCACACACATCAAACCTCACCCCTATCAGTGCCCATGGGGGGCTCTCTTAACCCATTTTTTGAAACATAAAATGTCTAACACACCCAAAAATATATCTACTCTAGGTCTCCTCCAAATATTCTCACAAATAATTTGGCACTATGATCCAAACACCCAATCTATGGTCCAAAAAACAACTTGCGGGGTCTCAACCAATAGAGGTCACCACATCCATTTTAACAACGGCCTTTTAAAATATTAAGGTCACTACCTAACTGAATGTAAAATAAGAAAAATATATTTAACCACACATCAAACCCCAAAAAGGACTCATGACCTACAAGCATGGTCTCAAACTAGGGCACTCTCACTACCCAAACCACCCATACATAGGGTCCAATCACAAAACTAGGGATATCCTTTCCCAATTTCCCAATAGGTACAATAATTTATCATTTTACTTCTTGATTACACATTTCCATTTAAAAACTCATGGTTTCACATTTCAAAAACATCCATTTTCAAAACCCAATAATTTTCACTTTCAAAAACGTTTTTATTAACCCAATATTTCAAAAGTTGATACTTTTCTCAATTCATATTTCAAAACATATTTCATTAACAACCATTTTATGGAAAGATCAATATACATAAACTATAGGCATAAAATTAATCCACTAGAATATGAATCCCAAGGAACTATAAATCACATGAAATATAGAGATGGCCTATCAATCCTATATACCTATCATGATGCATGAACCTGAACATCCTCTCTTTATATATTGATCCATGAGATAAAACCTCATAAATTAATAACATTACATCCTAGTGCACCACTTGAGGTGTAAGTATCAACCAACAATAAAACCAAAAAACAAAACATCAATTCCCACCCATGGCAACTTGGGGTTTCCTATATACTTGGGACAACAGACACCCAGGCAGAAGATCATCACCAAGAACTGACAATATCTTAGTATCATGTCTACCATACCCAAATATTTATACAAAAGACAACCTTTGATTCCAATTTATAACACCCCTAACTTGGTATCCACTATATCTATTTCCCCAAGTAGGGTTTACACATGACCTCATATGCGCCTCCTCATACACTATAGGTTGTCGACTAATATCTTGATTCAATAAAGGTACAATAAGGAGATGATACACACTTATCATAGTAAAACCATAATAGAAAAAATATAAATAGATAGAAGAATCATACGGAATAGTAAATGGATAGCATATAGAAATAGATAATATATAACTAAGTAACACATGCTAGGAAAATGGTATAGATACACTACATGTCAGGAAGTCATATAGTATAGACCCAAAGTACCAAAACCAAAAAAGGACCTAAAAACGGTCTAGAGTCCCAACTCGGTTCTAACATCCAATTTTCCAACCAATCATCCCACACATGATTCATACACCAGGTCCATATCTTGAAACTATTCCTGAAAAAAGAAGTATCATCTTCTTAGGTACCCAAGTGCCATGGAGGCCCAAGAAAGGTGTGAGTACAACTAAGTATTTCACCACCAATAGTGTCTAAAGAAATAACTAGTGTGTACAACATTGTATGTAGGTGATCCAGGAGAAAAAATATATATAGGGTAATAAAATAAATATTTTCACATTTAAAAAGTTCTAGTCAACCCTTTTATCCTTTAAGTTCCATGTTTCAACCAACAAAACAAACTATATCCAATCATACCAGGATCTTAATCTGTAGCACAAGGGGTCACATAATTTTAGTCACAAAGGGACATCTACTAATCAAATAATTGATAACTTACCTCATAGGATCAATAAAATAATCAATCCATGTCCATACATTAGGAGAATAGATCCTAGGTCCGACATCATAAGAAAAATAATACATTAGGGGGGCCTGGTGAATCAGTTCATCCCAGCCAAAACAATGAACATCAGTACCTGATTCATGAGCATAGAGAATTAGTCCAACATCAAAAATATAGAAATATAATGGTGGGGCCTAGAGCCTCAATCAATCTTGACCCATGTGAGTAGAGCCTTAGTCTGATACTCCCACACACACCACTTATTCACATGTACATGATTGATAAACCATTTATCACATTTCCCCACTTTCTAATTTCATTTTGCAAGGTCCTAATGGACCTTAAAAATCAAATAATGTCATAAAAAACCAAAATAATACTCATTTAAAATCATCTTGAAGCCACCCTTTAAAACAAAGGTCTTCCTCTTTGAAAAACTAAACTTTTCTCCAAGGATGTCATTTCCATTTCCAACTATGCAAAATAATCATTAACGCATTTTCACAAAAAAGGGACCATAAACTCATTTCAAATCATCTTTTCGAATCTATTAAGAAATCTCATTTTTGAATCACATTGAGTTCCCAACCTCTTTTTGAAGCATGAACCACTTTAAAACATATTATTCTTAATTTATAACCATAACTGGATAAAAATACAAACGATGTCATTTAAGCCATTTCAAAAGCCTGATAGGAATTTCACAAAATCCAACATATAATCAATTAAATTATCCCTTTAACAATACCACATACAAACTTTTTATTCATGATAATTAACTTTCATAAATTATCTTATATCCATGTTTACTGACTCATTTCACCATTTTAAAGTGTTTATCATATCTCAAGGGTAACCAAAGGTCTGGTCTCGAATCCTCAATGGACCCAACATGGTCTGTGAAGGGTATCATGCCTCAATATAAGGCCCATTTTACTTTCCCTATAAAAATAAAATAAAACAAGTAAATGCATCAAATTATCATAACTACACACACATATTAAACGTCAATACTATGGAAAAAAACTTTAAGATCACCTACCTCATTTTCATTGGAAACTACTCACTTAATCTTATCCATTGATTTAAACTCTAACAACATTTAAAGATGCAAATTAGAATCTTCTGAAAAAGTGATGTTTTTGGGATTCAGAATGAGAAAAATAATTCTAAGAGACATATTCAAGAAAATAGAAGCAATAGGGGTGTTAGAATCACCTGGATCTTTAATCCACACCAAATCGCACTCCAAACGGCTTAGAATTGAGAGAGAACTATATCTTGGATGTTTATGAGGGTTTGGTTCATCACCCAAGATGATGGAGGTGAAAAAGGGGTGAAATTAAGGTTAGACCCCTTAAAGAATATGGGTGAAATGGTAAAAACTTCCCATTTTAATATTAGGTATGATTGTTCAAACCATGCACCAACTGTGTGGCTCCCTTTTTTCAAGGAGAGCATTGGTCGCTCAGTCTTCTAAAAATACTGCATAGTTTGAAAAACTGTGTGGTAGCCACTTAGGATGGCTCTAACTAATCTCACATGGTTTCCCCACCTCCTTGTTCATTTTTCCTACTAGGGTTCATGGTTCTAATGCATGATTAGTACTGACTATGCACCAACCATGAAACCCGCACTAGAATGCCTCTTTTCTTCCTCTTTCATGTTTCAAACCCTCGATACACCCCCAATGCATCTTTTATCCTTATGAAAAATTCCATAAATCGTTTTAAGGGAGTTTGACCAAATTCAAATAGGGACACACCTCCTTGAATGGTCAGGATCTTATAAAAACACCATGTCGGTCCATAAGAACTTTTTTCAATGGGATTATAACAATAATGCCCCCACGAGCTATTTGGTATAATCAAAAAATTATTATTTATGTAATTTAGTATCTATTTTATCATAATACAAATACTAAGAATATTATTTACAACCCCAAGTCCTCATAAAATTCATATTGGTATGTTTCTTATTCTATATCTCATATGGTGTATTTATGATTTCTTTAGATGGAATTTGGTTTAGTAAAAATTGAATATTCTTCAGAGAGTGACCCCAAAATAAAATATTAGAGTCATGCTGACTCATCAGTTGTCAAACCATGTCCATCAAGTTTCAGTTTCTCCTCTCAAACACCTTATTTTGGGCTATTCTAAGAGGAGAGAGTTGTGAAACAATTCAACAATCATATGAATGATCAATGAATTTTTAGCACAATTGTTCACTATCCTGATCTAATCATATGATATTAATACTTTACCCAATTAATTGTGTGATTTATTTTGAAACAATTCGAAATTTTAAAAAGTTTCATACTTTTTTTCATCTAAAACACATATCCATACTAACTAAAGTCATCAATAACGGTATAAAAGTACCTAAAACCACCACTTACTTGAAAAATCATCAGTTCACAAACTATGTAAGACCTGTAACATTCAAATAAACCTTTCACATTTTCCATTAAAATATTCATTTTTCATATTTTCTAATAAATAATTTTTTTTAATTTTTAGATGATTCATAACCTGGTGGTTTCAATAATCCATCTCTATGGAGTCTTTGAATTTTTTAATTATTTATATGTCTAGGGTGACAATGGAAAATGTGGGTAGGATTAGAATCAACCCTAGATTTATAATTATGAATTTTATAAATAGGATTATCCATGTTAAAAATATATAAAACATTAATCATATTCTTAATTCTATAAAACAACTCATTCATATATATATATATATTATTAATAGTGAATGAGAATCCCTCCTTGTCCAACCAAGATACACAAATAAAATTTATATTTTTGGAGGGAATATAAGATATAAACTATTTTTCCTATTCAAAATTTCTTAAAACATATTCTTTATATATATATATATATATATATTTGTGATATCTCTTGTTATTAATAGTGAAAAAGAATTCTTTCTTGTCCAAACAGGATACAAAAATCAAATTTATGTTTATGGAAGGAACGTAATAACAGTTCTCTATTTCTAAGGCCAATCCACTTGGTAAAGTAAACTCATAGTTTTTAAATTCTAATATAGTAACTCTTGAACCATTACTGACATGAATCTCTAATTCACCCTTTTTTAATTATATTATATCTTTTATACTATTTAATTAGCACAAATGTGTGATGCATATCCAATATGATATACTCATGGGTAATAATTAATGAAATTACATGTTCATATTCTCATAATGATTCTTTTCTTTGATAACACTTCTTAAATGTAGATATAAATCACTAACTATTTTATAGGTCATAATTATGAGTGATATCAATATGATTATCATGAATTCAACTATAACCTATAAAATATACAATTTTATAGGTGATTATAATGTATTATATATTTTCATCAAGTAATTTTAAGGAAAGTACTCCCAGTAAAATTTATAACCCCAAACATCACATTTATTTAGTGATCCAAGATACATATTTCATGAAGAAATTAGACTAATTTGGCATTCCTCTCACCGCTTATTTATTTAGGTATGGAATTATCCCAATCATAATAGTTATGATTCTTGGATAGTTGAGCGAGAAATGCTTTTCCTCAATATGTAAAATGAATAAACTCAACTCTATTCCTTTGTAATTATAACTCTTAAGGTTTCACAACTAAGTTTAACCAAAATCAATCATTAAGAATAAGATAATAAAATAAAACCTAGGGGAACGCTTATTTGCAAGAACCTATCCAAGGATTTTATAGTGTCACCCATTACAAACCTTCAATACACAGGTTAATCAAGATAAATTATGGTTTTAAATAACCTACCTAATTGGATTATCATGTTCTTGACAAGTGATTCTTTTGGAAGTAATCTCACACTTCTTATTTAATGGATTTTTCTTTTAAAATTCTCACCAGTTTAACATAAATCAATTTTATCTTAAACCCTTTGCATATTAGGAAATCATTATTATCTCATGTTTTATTCATATTTGTATAAATTATACTAATGATTTATTTTTAGAATATTTATTCCTTTGACCAATTTAATTTTTCTACACCATATTAATTTTAAACTATTTACACAACCAAAAAATTTGTGTTATTCACTGAAAAAACTCCAAACATATTCATGTAAATCTAAATTCATCTCATGAATAAGTTACATAAAATTTTCATGTAAATGCATATAGTTATATGAGATTGGAAATATTCACATGACCATTCTTGGAGAGACAGATAGGAAACCTCTAACCTCTCTAAAATAAGTAATAAGCTTATTGACTAGTTCATAGTACAACCCCAAGTCCCTCTCCCCTGGGATACTTTACTCAAAATATAATAAAATTTATGATATCTCTAACACCCAATATACTGAAACTATATTCAATAACTATTTTTAATATTATAAATTAAAAAATAAACTAAGGTCCATGTGAATGAAAAACTAAATCTTATGGATCTGTAGCTAGCTTGTAATTCAATGATCTATCTCCTAGAATCAATTTATCACATAAATTTAATCATATATATTATTTAAATTCTATAAACAATTTATAAATATAAATAATATAAATTAATAGAGATAAATAAACACTTTATTTTTTTCTACCATGCATGGGAAACCAATATGAACATTTCATATTGTATCTTGGAATATAAAATATCATTTTATAACTTCTAAAAATTATAATTTACAAAAAAATTATAATAATTAAATTTATCGAAAATAATAATATTTTTTATGCGTATTATATTTTAGGACTAACAATCAATCATAAAATATAACTGATACTAAATAGAAAGTATTTTTCCTACTAATCATATTTTACCATATAAAATTCTTTCATAAAAAATGATATATATAATTTCTTATGATTAGGTATATCATATAACACTAATTGTATTTTTTGATTGATTCTGTGTCATATATATTCTATACTTCCCTGTTTTCCACAAATCCGAAATCCAACCATATTTTATGATATCATATGTTATAAGATAAAACTCAGTTTAAATTCAAGGACTTCTACAATATTTTAATTTATGATTTAACATATTTGTATATTGCATCTAATTGAAGTAAGATTTTTTCAATGTATCATATTTTAAAATAAGACTATATATGAATTACGATAATGGATTATTTAAAAAACCAATGAATTAATAACTTTTTAATCCTTGTAGAACAAGGAAATGATACCACTAATGGGTTTTAGGATATCATCCTATGATCTTTAGTAGTAGAAAAATCCATGTAATTTCTTAACCTAGATTTAATGATTTACATTTGAGGGTTTTCAAAGAATAGTGTACCTATATCATAGTTGCAGTAGCCTCTCTCTTGATAGATTAATATTGATGATGATCACTAAAGTAGGAAAAAGGATTCTTACTTGTAAAGTTAATCCACCAGACAAAGGATGTTGGTTCACAGATTGAGGATGCCCAGAACATCAAAGGGGTACTTGATTCTTCACAGTAGTGATTAAAAAATTATCAGGGACAAAAGATTTTCATAAATATTTTAAATAAACTAGTTACCATAACCACCATTGATAAGGGATCTCATTCCTAATTATCTTTTTTCAATGAAACACAACAGTTGTATGCAACGTATTGGGTGTCATCCAGTGCATTACTTCCTGTTAGAGAATCCATTGAACCAATTAAAATAATATATAATCTATGTTTAATGCATTCATAATGAACTATAAATGGGAGGAAACTATGTGGAAGGATCATTTTAGGTGCATGCATTACATTCATGAAGATCTTAATTCATAATTGAATGATACTTTACAATACATATATAAGATGCTTCTTAAGATTCCTTTATGAACCAAACAATTTTTTTGCTACATTATTCCTCTCATTTATATAATATCATGTAATCCAGGTCAGTCATAAAATATGACTAACCTATATTTAAATGAATATCCATCAATAATTAACTTGTTAATTGAACCTTGTAGCCTAATCCAAGACAAAGGAAAGGTAGAAGAAAGCTAAATCAGTTATCTCTTATCATACCTAGCATGTAACTCCTTAAATGGATGTATGATTATTTAATGTAGAATTTTAATAATTTTAAACTAAATTATATATCCATTCATTATATAATATTCTTATTCTAGAATAAAACAAGGAATAACATCAAATAAATGAACAATTCATAAATTTAGACATGAGATATACATTTTTCAACAATTCAAATATAAAGTAATTATAAACACTATAATTTAGAAATATATTATGTAAATTCCATGATAAAATAAATATAAATACTTTATATTTATTTTTATTATTACCTTCTTTATATTATCATATTATATGGAATTTAGTTAAATTTATGATACTAAATGAAATAAAAACACTTTATATTTCATATCTGATATAAATTTTTTTTACATAATATAAATGTCACTTATTTATTATTTTGTAAAAATTAATCTTATCAATTTATCAAAAATAATATTGATACGGTTGAAAAAAATTATTCAAATAACGCCTTTAATTATAACATTTCAAAATTAACAACTATGAACAATTCATAATTCAATATAAAATTCTTTATATTTTACCTTATTTTTAAATTTATAAAAATTTTATAAATTACCCATATAATTTCTATATAAAAAATTTTATATCTAGATTATAAGTCTTTTTATATAAATTAAAAAGTTATTTTAATAATGATAATAAATACTATGGATATTTATTTATTAAATGTTTCATAATCATTTAATAATTAATTATAAACTTTTTATAATTAATTATTTTATAAAAACATTTTAAATTAAAACAATATCCTAAAATTAATTTTCCTATAATTTATAATAATTATATAAATAATATCATTCAATTCATAAATAAAAAAGTGTAAAAGTAAATTTTTTTATCGATTTTGGTTTCACAACATATATTATATCGTAGACTATGATAAATCATTCCTTATATCATATTTTGTGATGGACATTTGGTGAATTTTGATGCATTATCCAAGCACTATAAATAATATACTAGAATATACATTATCTATCATGAGACACGAATTTGTATTCGATGGATAAATGTCATATTTTTTAACTTTCATCAATATTACTAAGTTGATACACTGTTTTTTTCACACACGAAATTGTGTCAAATGGAACCATTGCAAGTTAAGAATTGTGATATGTAACATTATAATATGTTATAAACTAACGAAATTCCACTATTTCATTACTTGCAATAGGTTATATAGTACCATATGATGCAATCACATCCTAGGATATCCCTTATCGTAATATAAGACACATATCAAAATCTATTTTTTAATTATATAAAATATGATATATATATATATATATATATATATATATATTTAAAAGGTAATTCTATGTCATATTCAATGATTAAAAAATGATATCATTTATTTATTCATTTTAAACATTAATTTAAGGATCAAACCATGTTTTATTTCTTAGATTCCATTGATGGGTTTATAAGGATCGAATAAATATCATTCATGTAACAAAATACATCAATGAAACCTCAAATCCAAGATCATCATGCTAGGAAACCATAACCATGTGTAATAAAAGTAAATAAATTGTATACCATACACTGATGTTGTTTATAGATATTGTGTTCTACCATGAGTTTAATGAAGATCACTAAGCAACAACTAACATGATCCTTTACACAATTTATCTTAAATCACTCAATTATTGAATGATATTCTCTTTTTAATCACAATATGGTAGTATATCTAAAGGAAAATAGAGAAATAGAAGATAGATTTAGTTTCATACAATCTCCATAAACCACACAAATGTTTAGATACCAGTTTCATGGCCTCAATCCACTTTATATAGGCTTCATGGATACTCTCTAAGCCTTCCATTCATTTACTCATACATGCATAACGTACAAGTAAATATCATGTTGTTGTTAACCATTTATAACCCCTAAATCATTTCCTGAATTTATCATATAATTGCATTCATGTAATTACCCAAAACATTTCATCATATGAAATGCTTTAATCAATGATAGCCATATACAAAGGATTCTCTAACAATAAATTTTAATATTTAATTTCTTTTTTATTCATATCATATAATTAATGAGATTTAATTCATAACACTATAGACATATCATTTACTATAAAAGGATATTGTAGTTTTGATGTATCACCATACCACACCTTAAGATATCCAAATCCTAAGGAATATGATATTCCTTAGTTTCAATATGTCATACCCTAATACATATACATATCATACATTATGATATAGGTAAAAAGAATAGATGTTTTGTATTTAATTTTGATCATATCTCCATCACATATTGTTCTTTATTTTTTTAGGTAAACTAGCAGAAAACTGTAAAATCGTTAAACAATTTAAGCACTCAAAATGAAATTTTCCTTTGTGTTTTATATTCCCTAATTTCATGTGTTTGATAAAAATGGTAAAAACACATTTAAATTCATGGAATAATTTTTGAATTTCAATTAATCTTTATGAGATATTATTCTTCATTGTTTTCTAAAAATTTAGAGCATTTAAATGTTATAACACATTTAAGTTTTTCCTTTCTTATTAAATTTATTCCAATTACTCATCTCATCAAATAAAAGATATTATTGGGCTTGAAAATGGTAAACTCATCCAAATCATGATACGTAACAAACTGACCTAGGTTTTTCCATCCCATCACTCATCCTTGCATTCTCTAATGCCCAAATTATATTCCCAATCTCTATGAGTTAGAAACAAGCACTAGGGAAACAAAATACAATCAAATGTTAAATATTTTGCCTTTATAATCAAAATAACCAAATAATACATTCCTATTGGAAATACCGCATGATTCTCCTATAACTCATACATCCACACAATCAAATAAACCATCTCAATAATACAAAAATGAAATTATAAGATATGAAACAATAATTGGATGTAAAAAAACCATAATCTACATAAATTAAAAATTTATAAGAAATAAATATATATAATATTCGTTAGTAAACATAAAAAATCTCAAAATGAGATCATGTATGGTGAGTTTGATACATGAAATATCAAAAAAACCAAAATCCAAAAATGATCCACATGATCCAAACTCCATGAGACCAAAATCTCCACCATAATGAAAAATATAAGGACATATTTGATCATGAGGAACCACTGAATGGCATGGTTCGCTTTCCTTTACCCATGTATTGCAAAACTAGATCTATATATACACAACAATATATGAAGGATGTGAAGAAAAATCCAAGTAGGATACCACTATGAATCTATATAATTTCATTCTCTATAAAAACCAATAATTGTAGTTTTAAACCCATATTTTAAAAATATCACTTTGAAAACATTTCATTAGAAATCTATTTGGTTTTTCTAAAAAAACCATGTTTCAAAGGAATGAGTGACAAAGGCATAAATTAAGAGAATTTAAGGCCGAATGGAATAAACAAGATCAATTCAGCCAAACATGGAATACATATAAGAATGAAAATCATCATATATCCATATAAGTGTATTGGGAATAAAACACAAGTCATCTCAATGGACCAAATCACATGCAACATGGGCTCTAACCAATGGGGTCTCTAATGTCTTAATCTAACACAATTTCACTAACCGGTTATGTGAGTAAAGAAAGATTGGGATATTTTTCATTCTCCCTCATGCTCTAAATTCCTCACATGTTCCCTCTCAATATTCTTTGGAAATATTCCCTAGCTAATTCACAACTTAGACTCATGCCTGTAATTGTCTAAACCACCCACACCCCAAGTTCACCCATGAGGCATCATTTTCTAATCACATAAATCATTAATAATTTCAATTCCAAAAAACACACATTCCCATAATACATCAATCACCAATCACAAGCTAAACCATTTTAAAAATCCCATTTATAAATCCATTTGAAACCATAAAACCTCTGTTTCGAAGTTTACCAAGAACCTTGCATGAATAAAAAATATTCCATTGTAAAATTCATGTAAACCCATAAATTAACAACAAATTCAAGGAATAAAGTAAAAAATGGATAAATCATACTCATGAATACATTTTAAATGAAAATTAATTAATGAAATCCAAAGGAAAACAAGAACTAAATGTAATCCAATGAAAAGCACCACTAGGTAGAGACACCATCCTTGAAACCATATCAATGCTCATCGCCTATGATGAAAACCACTAGAACCAACAAAGAGAGGGTCTAATGAACCCAAATCACCAAGAAATACAATTAATAATACACCATAACCCCTTAATTTGGCCTTTATACCATGATATCATTTAAACATTCCATCGAAATGGAAAAATAATGGAAAAGGGTAAAGAAGAGATAAAATGAATATAAATCATTCTTACCTCAAGAAAATCAATCCAGATCCAATAATATTCTATAAAGGATGAAGGAATAATAATCTCTCAGCCAAGGGAGAGATTTTTCAAGCGAATAGAGAGGAAGAGGGTGTGTTGGGGTTAAAATTCATCAATAGTGAAAAGGTAAAACCTCGCTTTTTAATGAGTTGGACTGGGCTACATAGTTTGGTCGCACAGTAAGTAAAACTATTAACCAACCCTATGGGATACAATAACCTCCAAAAATAAGGTTTCATGGTTCTTAGAGACAACCACAGGATTAAAAAACTATGTAGAGACCATGAAAACTGTATTGTCCCATACACACCCCTCACAAGATTATCCAGACAGTTTTCACTAACCTTGTGCTAACAATACATCAATACTCTTTCTCAAAAAAAATTATGATTTCTGACTCCCAAATAATTGGAACTCCACGAATAAATAAATAAAACTAAAAATGAAACATATAATTGATTTTTTTTGTCAAAATTATCCCCACTCTTCCCCTTTATACCCTCATAATGTCATCAATAATCCACATTAGAAAATCTAATAGGTTATTTCTCCCTAATCAATACTATTTTTTCACATATCATGACTATCAAAACACATTTACAAAGTACAAAAATCAAAAAGATCAATTTACCTTGTATAATATTGATATTACAATCCAAGATACAATAATCTTATTAAAAAAGTTTGCATCAGGATCCAAATCCAAATCTTCTAACTCTATCATGAGAGATGGGTTCGAATTGTAATTACTCAATTAGGACACTACAAGACCCTATAACACCCTAATAGGGGAGGGGTGAATTAGGATTTCAACTTTTCCTCTTAAAGTGGTTGATCTTGTTCCCATGTTGGTAGGAACTTTTAAAACCTATCAGATGGGATCATGCGACTATTAAACATTCATATGTAGAGAAACCACAAGAAAGTTTTACTCAGTTCACCATTAAGAGATATTCAAAGAAGAATATGCCTATATTGTTTCATTTGTGCCTAAATCAACTAAACATAACTAGTTATTGTGGAGTATGGAAGATTAAACATGGTCACTCTATTCTAGTAACACTTCTTCTATAAGAAATATAGGGAGAGCACACTACCTCCTTCGGACCACTTCCGTGAGGTCATTGAAAGAGTTTTTTCCATGCTTTCTTAGTGTTGAGATGTATTAAAATTTATGGTATTTTTTGAACTCCTTTAGGTACCTTTGAAGTTTTCTAAAACTCACTATTTGTAGGCGGGATAAAATTAAATTTTGACAGAGCCTATAGAGGAAATCTAGGTCATGTGAGATATGGGGAGGTATTTAGAGATTATTTTAGTTATATATACAGTTGTCTCTATGTCCCTTATGGTTGTGAGTTGACTTTAGAATCTGAAATGTTTGTTCTGATTAAAGGAGTGGACATGGAAAATAAACAGGGCGAGAAAAAATTATGGATCGAGGGTGAATCTTCTATAATTGTGCATTCTATTAGAATGATTAACATTCATATTTCATGAATAATGACTGAAAATGGATCAAATGACTTGACATGAACTCCTCCCTTAATTACTTTATCACTCATATTTATTGTGAAGCTAACTCACTTATTGATGATCTATTAAATAAAGTGGTGAGCTATGATGATTTCATATTCTCCAACATGATTCTTGATGAGTTGTTTCCCCTTTTCCAAAAAAATAAAGGTAAACTATATTCTTTTAGACTAATTTAACCATTTTTTATCTATTTCTTGAGGCTTTCCCTTTGGGGAAGACCTCATTTTTTCTCAAAAAGAATCTTGTGAACTTGTGTGCAACACATATAATTGCACGAAAATTTATGGTTTTTTCATGCCAATATAACTTTCATGAAAACTCTTTATGAACATCACCTGGTCTTGATAGACACAAGTAATGTTCTGTATGCAAGTCTCCATCATGGAACTCTATGACGTAGAAAACTAATGCACAGTAGAGGCACTTAATCTTCATTGGAAAATTTACTTCAAATAAAGGGGGTGGCCACCTATATATAGACATGGAAATACCTATACGCAAAATCCCTATGAACTTTCCACTGTGTTTTCAACTTCTCTCATATTCTGAAATTCCCAGTTTGGCATCCCCTTTAGCACTCAAACTCCATATATATTTTTTGGGTGTGAAAAACTCTTCCTTTGTCATGAAAATCCATCTTTCATACAATTTTAGATCTTTCACACAACTCTTACCATTCTTATATTTTGATGTCACGGTCTTGAAACATCACTTATGCACAACGTTTTGAGACATTTACACCCTTGATTTCAAATTTTTTCATTTATGTGAAAAAACATTCCTTTTCAAAAATAAACTTTCTCCATTATCCAAATTTTGGACCCAAAAGGTTTTTCAAACACTAGAAAAAAACACCACCTTCAACACTGAATCCATATTAACTATAAAAACACTTATATTGAAAACAACATGATTAATCCTACTATGGAATTACAATAAACACAAAATACACTCTATTTACAGATTTTGAAAAGGCTTGGTTCCAATAATCTCCCCATCGATTTTTTTGAAAATTTGTAGATAAATTCAATAAAGTACAAGACATTATCAAAAACATGATAGGTATAAAATATCTCAACCATCACTCTAAGTCTACATGATCAAAGAATGGTGTAAAAAAACAAGAGTGGTGAAAGAAAATTTTAGGCCTCGATAGATCACCGACCAACCATAAAAGCCTATAATTTTTTTGAATTTCACTTATCTCCCCTTTGGTATTAATCTCAGATAAATGAAAATTTAGTGCTCAAAAACAAAATACCCCAATATTTTATCTCCCCCATAGGCCTACATTACATCCAAAAATAGATTAAAATAGTTAACACAACTAGGGAGAGGGAAAAACTATAATATCCTCATACAGTGGGAGGTAGATGAACACTGAGTTTCAACTAATGTTTCTTGAACATTGGTACTACCAAAGAATTAGTTGAGATATTATCCACTTTTTTATTAGTGCCAGCATGCTCCATTTTAATCACACCTTGTTCAAATTTTTATTTTATAAAGTGATATATAATCTCAATATGTTTTTTATGAAAGTGTTGAACCAAATTCTTCGTAAGATAGATCATGATCTTTTTTTCATAGTGAATTTCCATTGGTTTTTTCACCTCATCACCAATATTAGCTAGTTATTTCTTCATCTACAATAGTTGATTGCATGCCTTTATAACAGATATATATTTTGCTTCAACCATACTAAGAGAATTTATTTCCTGTTTCTTTCTCAACAATACCACAAATGTTTTTCCTATGAATAATGAACAACCAATTGAGGACTTTCGATCTACAATATCTCCAACCCAATCAGCATCATAAAATGATGATAGTTCGTTATCTCTTAGTATAATCCAAAATTTAGTATACCTTGAATATAACTAATGATTCGTTTAAAAAAATTCAAATGCTCTTACTTCAGATTACTTTGAAAGATGTACACTAAGAATGTTTCAAAGATGATATTTGGTTGTGTTGTTTTTTCTGACGCTTTTGTCGAGGCGCGAATGCTCGTCATGTTTGGGGGATGTCGGCGTTGTTTTGTTACCCCGCGTTCCCGCTTTCCAAAGGTGGGTGGCATTTTCTCCTTATTCAGGGACGTCTTATCCTTGATCGAAACGGGATGATGGGATGTTGGTTCTTCATTCCATGGATTACTCCTTGAATTTTTCACCTAATCTGGGTCTCCCTTATAGATTAAGATGTAGTTCATGAAACTCTTCCCAGTGCCATGTTTCCATGAATGCCGGTTAATTACACTACTTCTGTTAGGACATTTCAAGGGGTCCAGTCAGGGCAGCAACATTCAGTTGGAGGAGTAGTCATGTTGAGGCATCACTGGCATGTCTGGATGCTGGGGCATTGGTGTGTCTGTCTTTTTCACTTATTATAGGGCTTCTTGAGGGAGCAAAAGCCTGAGGCATCCCACATCGAGCGCGGGGAATCATATGCCATAGGCATGTATCTGATTTTTTCCTCAGCTTCCTGTGTTTAACACGGGGTATGCCGCAAGTTTAGCATCCAACAGAGACGGATCGGGCTGATCTAAACACTATCTAGAGTGGATCAGATTGAAGAACCCCTGGATGGAACACCGATATTGGGGCCAGCATGTCGGTGGATTCTCAAATGCTGTAGAGGGGAATGGGGTGTCATGATCTCACCGAGATGTGGTGGCCTGGGTAAGAATCAAGATGGAAGATGGATTTTGGGGCTTGATCCTCGAAGATACTTCCTACGTACCATGCCTTTACATGGATTAAAATCCTTATAGTTTGGGTGTATAGTTTAACGTCATGTTGGATGGGGGTATTTGTTAGAGAACTGACGTGGAGATGGACCGGGGGGTTTGGTGGATGATGGGATTGAACCTCATGGAGGCTTCCTACATACCATGCCTTGACATGGATCAAAGTCCCCATAGTTTGAGATGGATGTCTAAGGGATTACACTCTAGGCTACCCAAGGTGGTGGGTGAACTGACGTGAATGAGGTTGGAACGACTGAGTGGTGGGCTTGAACCTCATAAGGATTCCTACGTACCAGGCCTTGACGGGGATCAAAGACCACGTAGTTCAGAATGGATGCTGGTGAACCGACGTGAAAAGGGACCTTGGTCCAATGGGTGATGGTCTTGAACTTCAGGGAGGCTTCCTACGTACCATGCCTTGACATGGATCAAAGTCCACATAGTTCGGGATGGATAAGGGGCTATTGAACTGACATGAAGGGTTTCAGAACAACTGGATGGTGGGATTGAATCTCGTGAGACTTCCTACGTACCATGCCTTGACTAGGATCAATGTCCACGTAGATCAGGATGGATGTCGGTGAATTGACATGAATGAGGTTGGAAAGAATGGGTGGTGGGATTGAACCTTTTAAGACTTTCTACGTACCATTCCTTGATAGGGATCAAATACCATGTAGTTCAGAATGGATTTCGGTGAACCGACGTGAAGAAGGACCTTGGTCCGATGGGTGATGGGCTTGAACCTCGGGGAGGCTTCCCACATACCATGCCTTGACATGGATCAAATTCCACATAGTTCCGGATGGATAAGGGGCTGTTGAACCAACATGAAGGGGTGTCAGAACAACTGGATGGTGGGCTTGAACCTCATGAGGCTTCCTATGTACCATGCCTTGATATGGATCAAAGTGCACGTAGTTCAGGATGGATGCTGGTGAACCGACATGAATGAGGACCTTGGAGGTGGATGGTGGGCCTAAACCTCATGGAGGATTCCTATGTACCATGCCTTGACATTGATCAAAGACCATGTAGTTCATGGGTATAGTTTAACGTCATGTGGGATGGGGATGTTTGGCAATTTAAACGTCCATCAGCTCGGGCGAGGGGTTTGGGGCTTACACTCTAAGGCGGCCTACGGTGTGTCATGGTCAGTGCTCACTCTAAGCTCACGAGAGACATGCTCAGTGTGAGAAACAAGAGGCAGCAGAGACCTGACGATCACGTTGTGAAGGGTGCATTCGTGGGAAGCGAGAAGGGGCTTACGCGTTGAGCGGCCCATGGTGTCGGGATTTACTCCAGGATGGAGGCTCGTGAGTGACAAAGTGTAGCGGGAGAGGGAATTGGGACCAAATAAAGGAGAATCCTCATTCCCTGTCACGCCCTCCGCCAGCCTTGGCATCGAGGAAGTGATGAGGGGCATGGGTGGCGCCTCCTGCAAGAAAATCTAGGGGCTTACACCAAGTTGAATGCCCTTCCCCTGCAGACAAACGCCACTACCAGAAAGAGGATATCATCCCTTGTGGAGACCAAAGGGTGTAGATAATTTCCAAGGTGGGGAAACCCCATGTGAGAGGCATGGGGTGATGTCATAGTTTAACATCATGTGTTGAGGATGAGAGTTCTTGGCAGTTTAACGTCCTGCAGCTCGGATTAGGTGGGTATGCTTCACACCCCCTATGACTTACATAACTAGTACCCTCTACTCCTTGTGGGAGGGAAGGTACTGGAAATGCTGTAGTGAAGGTGTTTTGTGGAGAGAACCATCAAGGGGTCCATGTTAGCATGGCTATGCGAAGAATCAATAGCCATTAACGTGCCTATGAGAAGAATCATTAGGCACAACAACACTATGAGCAGTATCGTCCAGGGGACATTGAAGTCACATCGTGCAAACCTGGAGGGTTTCACGTGAAAAGGGTTTTCCAAGAATAAGGCTCCATAGGCAGGGGCCTTGTGGAGCTCAATTGCTCTGTGTGGTGGAGGTAACTGGAGAAGGGGTGTGCTTCGCAAAGTGGGGTGCCTTAGCCTTAGAATGGGGCAGAGGTGCAATTGGGAGGTGCTTCGTGAAGTGGAAAGGCATTCGCGGAGCACGGCTTCGTGGAGCAAAGGTGCCTCACGAAGCAGGATGTCCGGAAGCAATGTGCTTCGTGAAGTACAGTGGTCCTACCTTAGCAGATGGATCAAGTGTACATGAAGGGTGTTTTGTGAAGCATAAATACTCTACAACAACCCGAGTCCCCTTGGGGAACCCCTTCCTTCGCGAAATCCCTTAGGCTTCACGAAATGCATCCCTCTCAGAAGAGGGGATCAAAACGAGACAATGGGGAGGCACTTCGTGAAGCAAAAGTACCTCATGTAGCTCATGATTCGTAGAGAAAAGGGTGCTTCGTGATTTGGGATCTAGGAAGTTGAAAGGTCATATTGTCCCTCAATCTGGCTCGGGGGGGGGGGAGCCTAGTATTTATAGGCAAGAGGCGTCGTGAATCAGATCTTACACGATGCGAAGAGAGCTTGGGTTGCTTCTTGGTGGGTCGTGAACGTCAGGGGAATTCGCGGAGGGTACCGCCTCCTTTTCTTCGCAGCGGGCTTGAGAATGTTAGTGGCTTTCATGGAGGGTGCCACCTCCTTTGCTTCACGACAAGCTCGCGAATGTCATCAGTGTTCATGGAGCCTCCAGCCTCCTTTGCTTCACGGCGGCCGCATTGCTTGGGGGGACTCCGCAAAGTGGCTTCGAGAGGCCAGTTTCAGGGTCTCTTTCTCTTCTTTCTTTTCTTACAACATTTTGGTGCCAAAAATCCCCCCCCCCTCATACTTGGAGCTATGGAGAAATCAAGGTTCGAAGTCTGAGGGTCAATTGCCAAAATCTTCGGTCGTTCGTGGAGATGGATCGCGAAGAAGGCTAGCGAGGTGGACAACCGATGCGCAGGCCGAGCGCGCCGCGAAGCTCGACCTGATCCAGATGCGCCGTGAAGCACCGAAGGTTGGCACCTATAAATAGGGGATGTGGACCTCCCTTTTTCCGTTCCATTCTCCATGAATTTTTCCTTTTGCGCTCTCGATTCGTGAAGCTCTACGTACTCCGTGACTACTCTCCGCGAATCAGGCTTCGCAGTGAACCACAAGTCTTTGACTCTGCGACAGCGCTACACGAATGTGCGCTTCCAGGACGAGGCCAGGATCCACGATTTGTCTTTGTGAATGAGCCCCGTGGACAGGCTTCGCGACCCCAGCTGAAAATTGTCTGAGTCTTTAAAACCAAATGGCCCATCAAGAAGCTGCCTAGGGGGTGCTTGCGGACGCCGCCTGGAGGGATGAGATGGAAAATTTTCTGGGTCTAGGAGAGTTGGTCTGTAGCCACTCGTACCATAATTCATTGATGAAGCTGCTATCAAAGAGCCATAAAAACTAGCTGTTGTGCAGGAGGCTGCCCTTGTATGGTTTCGGGCTGAGGGATGACATCTTCATTCCCGAGGCAAGTAGGGACGAACCAGCTTGCTGGTTCCGGAGCACGTCGGGCCAGCGCCAATGGTTCAGGGTGAATGATGGTCATACACAGGAGGACTTCACACCCATCATCGTTGACTGCCTTTACAACCACTTGAACACCATTGATGGGCATGAATTGTAGCCGTAGACGTCTCCTCCTCTGTACCATATGATAATGAAGGTAGCTTTGAGGGATTCGAAGAAGGGGTGGTCTGAGGAGTGGGACATGCGCCAGGGCGACAACTTCACAGATGATTGGGCATGGGCCTACTAGGTAGGTGCCTTGTGTGTGGAGTTTGGAGATGATATGAGGAGAGTGGGCTTGTATGAGGCGGCCTGTGCCTCCCAATTCCACAAATATCAACCAAAACAGATGATGCCAGAGCTGTTGAGAAGATGGTCGTCTAGGACCAACACTTTTCACCTGCACCATGGGGAGGTCGGCATCAGTCTGTGGGATGTCCATCAGATTTCAGGGGTCCCGATCTTGGGGGATATGTACGATGAGTTCCTCCCCATCATCAGTGTGTGGGAGGATTCAGAGTAGATTCCACATGTGGCGATGGAACTGATGGGGCTGGTCCCCGGGGAAGACAAAGAAGCGGTGAGATACATCTACTTTAAGCGGTGGTTCTAGCAGTTCTTGAACTTCCTGGTGGACTGAGAGTTTCCCACGAGGCCTCGGAATTGCCCGAAGGGGGCTCAATGGGGAAAGGATCACTCTTATTGGTGGATCTTTGAGGATAGCCAGTGGAAGACCTGGGGTTTCAATGTCAATACTGAACAGCAGCCGATAGTCAGGCTGGCAGCGTTTATTGCGGCCCTTATCTGTGGTTGGATCCTATCAGTGAGGGATACCAACATGGGGGTGCGGCCTAGCACATTTTTCATGGCATACATGCTGGTTACAGGAGGGCGAGTCAATATATGGATTCTGATGCTCGCTAGATTGTACAAGATGTTATGGCATGTTAGCGAGGGAAAAAGGTTGCAGAGGATATGAGGGCCCTTCCATCTTCTGTATGGGTGGATTGCAGCACACATCAAAAGGGTTTATGAATATCCGAACCCCATCTCACCTCTGGGGTCAAACTTCCTGTCATCCATTCTAAATGCTTCCGGGAGATTTCCAGCCAAATTAACCATATTGTTGGTACTAAATCGGGTGTGGAAGGTGGACGAGTTTAATTTTCACCCATTTCCATTGCCGATGGGGGTACTCACCGATGACGGTTGGGGGACGGAGGAGCACCAGGCCTATCTTTTGGGCTTTCGAGGTGGAGTCTTGGTATAAAGGGTGGATAGCGAGCCTCTCTGCAAGTCGTACACCCCACATTGTTTTGTGAGTCAATTCTGGTGCGTGCAGCAACTGACTCCGCGGGTCTACTAGGAGGTGCGCCACGAGGAGAACCCATGTGTGATGAGGAAATTGTGGCTCATGTTCACACAGGAATATGGGAAAATGCGGAATGAATTTCCTCCGCCTACTGTCGCCTTCGGACTGGTGAAGGAGGATTCCATAAGCTAGGAGGCAGATTATCTGGGAGAAATGCTGAATCAGCTAACTATTTGAGCTGGTGATGGTGGGCTTTCCCTATCTCAATGTCAGGGTCGAAAGGAAGAAAGGGCCTCTCACGGTGGCAGGGCTGCTGTGGCGCCGAGACCTGCACCAACTGAGGGTGAGCCAGTGGCGGCGGATCCAACAACGGTAGTGGATCCGGTGGTCCCAGGAGAGCAGAGCCATCCGGAGGGGCGGTCACCGAGGGGATTCCGCAGGATATCCACTCAGGCTCCGGGTAAACAGCTGCGCCATATCGATATGCTAGAGAATGTTGTTTTACCGGAGTCCTGGGACATCTGGGATGTCAACCGGCAATTCCTCGGCCTGCCCGAGATATGGAAACACCTGAACCATCGTAGGATGTACTTACTGGGTATAGGCCCTGTCTGGGCTGGTTTTGCAGCATCCCCGGTAGAGGTGGATAAATATATGGCTGAGCTGGAGGATTTTGTGTATTCTAGGATTTCCCCACCTTCAATGACAGACCGGGTGAGGGTACTGCTGGATCAGACAGTTCCCCCACAACTTTCGGTTGCTGAGCTGAGAGAGAGCTTCCACCTACTAGAAGAATCAGACGAATCCTCTTGGGGTGACGAGGCCGGTGGAGGGAGCCCTTTGGAGGAAGCCGAAGTCGGCGATCAAGACTCGGGTCTCGAATATTTCACGGAGGCTCTCAAGGTAACATTCCAAGATTTTTTTTCAGGTATGCTCTTAGGTCATTATGGACTTCTTACCAACATCTGAACCATGGAGGAGGACTTTGTGCATAGACCTCGTTCTCACCCCTCGGTGGGTGATGATGCAGGACCCTCGGAACCCGCACCTGTGGATGCATCCAGTTCTATGTCTGGCGGGGCTAGGACACCTGAGGTGGCTCCTCCAAAATATCTGGACCTCCCGAAAATATATGGAGGTCCGCGCTTCGGGTTCCCATCAACATCAACTTAGGAGTGACACCAGGAGTTCGATCTCTATAAGTCCTCTCTACTGAATTCATTACTGCCACACATTGATCATGGCAACTAACGTGCATGAACTTCTCTATTACATACAGCTCTTTGACTGGAATGGGATACTGTGTCAAGGTTGGTCGGTATTTTTGGCGGCGCCCCTCCCAGGGGCATGCCAGTAATCGTGGAGATAGTTACGCAACCCACCCAAGCTGCAGTGCTCCCTATCATTGGAGGGACCACTAGAAGGTCCATGCCCGAGGTCATTGGGGTAGGGTCCAATGATGAGGATTTACCAGTCAACCCAAGTCCCTCCATGCCTAATCCCATGCCGGATGTTGCGCCTAATCCAATGACAGACGTAGATCCCGCTGAAGATTTTCTAAGGGCGTACCCCACATACGAACCTGCCAATCGCACGGACTGGGATGAGATGGCCTCTGACGAAGAGGAAAGTGACATAGGCCACTGCCAGTCATGGAAGCTGATCATTCTATTTATCAAAAAGACCCCCCAGGAATTATGGCTGGATGAGATGGACAGAATTAGCTCGCAGTTTCATGAACTGTGTGCTAGGGGAATGGATGCCCAGCGCCCACACCTGCTCATCCGAGATCTTATGGGGAAGAAGATATGGGAGTATGATCGTGGCCTCCACATGGGCTGGCAGTGGAGGAAGTAGGAGAACATCAAGATGATCTGGGAGGTTGAAAATGAGATCCAATGGCTACAGATCTAGGTGGATGAGCACTCAGCCTCTCTTAATGAAAAATAGGACCTGATCTTGCGATTGAAGGATCAGCTGGCAGAGGCAGAAGAGCGTGTGAGGGAGGCTTCCGAAGAAATTTCTGTCATTCAGGATGATATAGAGTGGGCCCACACTGAGGCTGATGAAATGTGCCCCATCACTGCTGAGGAGGAGCAGGAGTTGAGCCGACGGAAGTAACTCTTGGACGCCACAAGTTAGAGGGTGGCGGAACTGCAACTTTCTTTTGACGAGGTTAACCCATCCATGGGAGGGATAAACCCCCAAGTGGTGTAAGGATCACAAACTCTCAAACGTACTTTCATGTTTTGATTTATTTGATGTCATAGCATGCATGAGTTTTGTTATCGAGGTTGGCTTCATACATGTCAGTTATATTCGTGAAATGTCCAGTGGTCAGTCCCTAAGCTCACGTGGGTCGAGCCCAATGTGAGAAACAAGGGGTGATCACCATGCTATTCCATCTGAACATAATGTGTTGACCAAGATTCAGGTATCTAGGGTTTAAGTAATCAATCCATATCTTCTGGGAATACATGGAAGTGGCCCGATCGGATGATTAGGACCTTAGAACAATCGATGAGCCATTCTTTCGATGTGATCTGGTGCACGAGCAGGGTAACGCCCGGGGCGTTGGGATTAGTCCGAACATTGGGAAGTGGAAGGTCTGAATCACGATACCCAAAATCCAGAATGCTATGGGGGGTGGCATCACAATGAAGGATAACTGTCGACCATGTTCAAAACACAGTATCCTTATTGTGTCAGCCTGTAATGGGGATAAAAAATGAGGGCCGACCATTGACCATGTTCGAAACACGGGTCCTGACTCAAAATTTTATCCATTAGTCTTTCGGAACATTGGCCTAGGACAATAGGCGGGCCATAGGCTGAGCATCCATATTGTTAGGGGGTTCCTACAGACATGAAAGAGGACAAGGGTCCGAATAAAGGGAACGCAAAGCGTGAAGGGTGGAGGGATGGTTTGTTCAAACAGAATCCAATACTCTTGAAATTACACCATCGTGGTGGAAGCACACTAGATGACACATTGGTCTAATCATGGATCATTCCTTCTTTTAGACAGGGCCTCTCTAGAAATGGAGTCATCGCTTCCCAATGTAATCTTGGGGAATCCCAAACTTGTTCAGGGCTGAGTTACAGTTGTACGGTTTCCTATGGGGGGTCCGTCCAGGGGGTGAAAATGGGGAAGAATAAGATTTATGATTCCTGGGGCTGGACCCTAGGAGAAATATCGGAGTGTCTCTATGTATACCATGAGGATAGAAATCAAGTCGTGCGTAGTTCATAAAGCACAGTTTAACGTCATGCAGGATGAGGAGAAGCTTGGTTGTGCCGGTACATATCCAACCAAAACTTCTAAGCCCACATGAGTCATGCTCGATGTGGGAAACAAGAAGTAATGGGGAACTTTCCCAAAACAGGAAGGGTCAGGTTAGGGAAAAGGGACGCTCGGTGAATATCAGCCCAATGATGCTAACATGTCTATGTAGCATACCTAGACATGCGAAGAGATAAATCCGAATATGTCGAAATTCCACTTGAACATGAGGAAGTGAAAATGCGTGAATCATGATGCTCACAATCTGGATCATAATGATGGCAGCGTGGCGATCGAGGATAACCACTGACTGTGGTCAAAACACGGCATCCATATCACGTTAGTCTAGAATGGGTACAGACAAATGAGGGTCGATCGTTGACCATGTTTGAAACATGGGACCTGTCGTAAATGTCGTCCAAGATCCTTAGGGACGTTGGCCCAAAATGATAGGAGATCCCTTAGGCCCATCATCCATGGAGATCCCTTAAGCCTATCATCCATGTCATCTGAGGGTCCTTTTGGATATGGAAGAGGATGAGGATCCAAATAGCGAGCCCATGAATTATGGACATGGAACGGAAGGAATGTCTCCATGAAAATTCTACACTTCGGGCTCTTTGTCAAAATGCATCTGAATACATCAATGAGACATATTAGATAGAGGGAGTCGAGTCCCTTACCATAGGGAGATCTTAGTTTAGGGTCGTATAATTTGGACCATGGATGGGAGGAAACACGAGAGATTCATGGCGAGAAATTACAACAACCCGGCATGAATGGGAACTGGGGGTCCCGACCACCCTGTGTTCCTTAGGAGAGGTTTTAGGTCAAGGGACCAAAAACAAGAGTTGAGATGGGTCTGTGGCAAAGTGAAAAGGTGTTCCTATGTACCCCATGGGGATGGAGATCAAGTTGCACGTAGTTCTTGAAGAGGGGGCACGGTGATGTACCAGTGCAAGGGATAAAAGGGGTGTGCCGGCGTGGCCCATGCACCAAATGAAGTGGTATTTGATAAATCTTGTTTGTCCTTTAAATTGAGTGGGTTTTTTGTGAAGCGAAAAGCCTAGGGTAGCAGTCCCTGGCGTTTCCACAAGAGTCAATCCATAGAAGGCATTTAAAAATGGCATGGCATATGACCAATACCCCACGTGATGTCCTCCACGATGAGGTCATCACAATGTAGTGTCATTTCTCATCATGCGGCCAGGATGATAATGTCATAGTTTAGGGTCATGTGATAGGACCAAGCATGTATTTTAACGTCACGCAGCGTAGAAGTAGTAGAGACGATGCTAGGTGGGGAATATGTACGGTGCCATGGAACATAACCGACATGAATGGGTACATGATCCCACATTACACCGTATGAAATTCCGAGAGGGGAACCTCAGGAAAAGGGTCCCAAATAGAAGTGAAAGTGAAAGGGGCCGGAGAAACTAGCTCCCAACTGAGCTGGACACAAAAATGAGACGTCGTTGTGGTCCTACGTATCCTATAACGATGGGAATCAAGCTACACGTAGTTCTCAAGGGTTCCAATTAATGTCGTTCGGGATAGGAAATAGGAGGGATAATTCTTAGAATGGGGTTTGCGTGGTGCGGATATTGAAAACTCCAACATGAATGAGGAAATAATCCCATACCATACCACGCGGTCCCGTAGACAAAGTCCCGAAGGCGGGACAAAAAAGACAAATTAGCAGAACTCAAGCTGGACCCAAAGACAAGAGGTCTGGGTGTTCCTACATATCCCATTAGGATGGGAATCCAGCTGTATGTAGTTCTGGGGAGATCTTAGTTTATGGTCTTAGACTCAGACCCTGGAGGGATGGCAGATTTCCAAGTAGGCATAGACCTCAACCCGATCCCTAAGCCCACGTGAGTCAAACTCTGTTTGGGAAACAAGGGAGGAAGATGTCTTTTGAAATACCTGGAACGCACATCAGAGGGGAATCAGTGTGGAGCCCGGAATGACATCCCTATTTTGTCTTTGGTCCTCCTAATGTGCAGATGCGCACTGAGGAATAGTACCAAGAGTTTCTAAGATCTACTTGGACATGGGAAGGTGGGGAAGGGTGTGAATCATGCAACCGACATTTTTGTCTTAATGAGGTTGGCATGGTGATGGAGGATAACTATTAACCGTGGTGAAAACGCAGCATCCATATCGCGTTAGCATGAAGTGGGAACAACAAATGAACATCAACCACTAACCATATTCACAACACGAGATTTTTATCAATTTGTTGTCTGAAACCCTCAGGGGCGTTGGCCCGTAACGGTAGGAGAGCCCTTAGGCGTAGTATTCATGCCATTTTTGGGGGTCCCTTCGGGTGTGAGTGATGGAAGCCCTAATGAAGGGGAACATAAAACCTGGGAAACTTGTGGAAGCATTTTCGAGTAGAACCCAGCATTCCAGGTACTAAACCAAAGTACCATTAGGCACATTGATGAACCGTTGAAGAGGGTCGACGTAGATGCTCAGGAGAGAGAGGTACATGGTGTGGTCATGACAAGACTGACATGAACAAGGACATAATCCCATGTCACTCCATATAATCCCCTCTCCGGGGAAGGGTAGGCCAAGGGGACTAAGGTGAAATGGATATTTCCGAGAGATGGGGCTAGACTTGAAGTCTAGACATTTGCGTGGTCCTACGTATCCCATAAGGATGGGAATCAAGCCACACATAGTTCTTGAAGAAACCTCGGGGTAAGATACCCCAATGAGGGGGGTGTACGACACGTGAATGAGGAAATAATTCCATACCACACCATATTCTCCCATAAGAGAACCTGGGCTGGGGGCCCGAAAGGCCAAGGGGCCTGAGGCTGGGCCTCGGTCAAGAAGGCCCGACCTACTGCAGTTTAAGGTCTTGAAGTGAGGACGAGGAGGGGAATATGATTCCCTAGACAAAGGGGAGTGTAAGTAATGGTTAACAAACCAACTTTAATGAGGACATAATCCCATACCACACCGTACCCTCCCATAAGAGAACCTGGGTCGGGGGCCCGAAAGGCCAGGGGCCTGAGGCTGGGCCTCAGTCAGGAAGGCCTAACCTACTTCCAGTTTAACGTCTTGTAGTGAGGACGAGAAGGGGAATATAATTCCCTAGACAAAGAGGGGTATACAGCACAGTGAACAACCTGACGTGAATGAGGACATAATCCCATACCACACTATATGCTCCCATAAGAGAACCTGGGTCAGGGGCCCGAAAGGCCAGGGGCCTGAGGCTGGGCCTCGGTAAAAAAGGTCTGACCTACTTTCAGTTTACCGTCTTGTAGTGAGGACGAGGAGGGGAAAAGGTATCTCATACGGGGATGTGTATGGCATGGTGAAAAACCCGACATGAATGAGGGAATAATCCCATATGACACTGCACAATCCCATAAGGGAAAACCTGGGTCGGGGCCTGAGAAGGCCGAGGGGGCCTAACTGTTGGCACTGCCCGGAGGGAGTTCATCACTTGGAGATACAACGGGGCAGAATGAACCACTACAGTCAATGTTTGGGACATCCCGGGGTGGTCCTAATGATCCAGGATAGCTATTGACCACGTTTGAAACATAGCGTCCCCATAGTGGCATGAAATGAGAGCAACAAATGAGCATCGACCACTGACCACATTCAAAAAGCGGGACTTGCATCGGCTTGTTTCTCGACACCCTCAAGGGTGTTGGCCTGAAGTGGTAAGAGAGACCTTAGGAATAGTATCCATACCATTCAGGGGCCCTTTTGGATGGGTAAGGTGATGGAATCCCAGTCAAGGAGTAGGTGAAGCCATGCTGCACCCATCTCTAAAAGAGGCGAACGTCTTCAAGGAGAGGGGCGTACGGCTGGATCAAGATTAACTCGATGTGAATTGGGGAAAAATTTCACCTTTTCCATACATATTTAACCGGGGGAAAGGTTCTAACGTTTGGTCTGGGCCAATGGATGAAATTTATCAGTATTCCTACGTATCCCATGCAGATGGGAATCAAGCCATACGTAGTTCTTGAGGTCCATTCAGTTTAACGTCATGTGGTGAATAAGTGGGAGGATAGAAGAATGGTAGTGGGCACATGTTGTGACCATTATAAACCTTGTATGAGTAGGGCTAAGGAAGCATACTCCATATCATGCAATGATCCTCCAAGGAAGCTATACCCAGGGGGGATAGTCAAAGAGAAGACTTCGAGGCTTTGCTCAAATCAATGCATCTGAGCATTCCTACGTATCCCATAAAGATGGGAATCAAGCCACACGTAGTTCTCAAGATGCAGTTTAACATCATGCAGGATTGGATAGTTTAAGGTCATGTAGGACTGAGGGGCTTAGGAAAAGTATTTCTTAAGGAACTTGGCATTGGTGGGAGGAGTTATGCGCTCACCATCCATGGTCACCAAGGAATATGCTCCATTGGGGTAAACCATGTGGACTATGTAAGGTCCTTACCATTTGGGCTCCAACTTGGGTGGCTTCTTGTCGGGGATCATTGGCGCTCGGAGGTCCAACACCAGGTTTCCTAGCATAAAAGAGCGGAGGTGAACCTTCTTGTTGAAGGCTCTGGCTATCTTATTTTGATTCCTTTCCAGATTGTGTAGTGCACGGAGCCTGCTCTCGTCAAGTTCGTCCAATTCATCTAGACGTATTTCAGCCACCTTATATGGCGCCTTCTGGTCATAGACTATAGTGCATAACGAATGCAGCTGGATCTCGATCGGTAGTACGGCCTCAGCTCCGTACACTAGGGAATACGGGGTTACCTGGGTGGAATTGCGAGTTGTCATCCAATAGGCCTAGAGGGCATTGGGGAGCTTGTTCGGCCAACTCTTCTTGTTCTGGCCAATCATTTTCTGAAAAATGATAGAGAGGGTTTTTTTGAATGCCTCGATCTGCCCATTTTCCTATGCATGATAGTGGGAGGTATGGTTCGAACGGATACTATACTTGGAATACGGTTTCTTCAGTTCGGCTGCTCGGAAGTTGGTGTCGTTATCGGTGAGGACAACATGAGGGACTCTAAACCAGTGGATGATATTGGAGCTCACAAAGTCAACGATGGAATGGGCCTTAACCTCCTTGAGTGGAACTGCCTCTACCCACTTGGAAAAGAAATCTGTGGTGGTTAGGATGAACCTGCACTGACGAGCTGTCGTCGGTGGGTATGTCCCCACGACATCGATCCCCCACACCGCAAATGGCCAAGAGTAATTGGTAGAGTGGAGAGGTTCCAGCGACCGATGCAAGTAGTTAGAATGTACTTGTCATGCGTGAAATATCTTGGAAAACTCAATACAATCATGGATCATCGAGGGCCAAAAGTACCCCAATCTCCGGATCTGATGGGACAACTTCATCCCAACCTGGTGGCCACCGTAGGAACCGATATGAACCACTTGAATGAGCTGTGAAATCTTGACTCCTTGAATGAAATAGAGGAGAACACCATCGAAACCACGCTTATAGAGGATCCGCTCAAGACTGGGACCACTCTAGAGGGTAAATTGCAGTGTGCGGCATCGGATTCGCTCACGCTCGGCCCGATCATCTGGGAGAAAACCATTTTGGAGATACTCGACAAAAGGGTATCTCAAGTTGGGAGTCGTCTCAACCACATCATCTGAAGAACCTATGGCTCCTCTCGTAGAGGATCTGGTGGTAAGATGGCTTACTCATAGGTCGTCATCATCCTCTGGGGTGACGGGGGCAATGACTCTCCGGTGTGCTACATGCATAATTAGATCATCCTGCTCAGGTTCTGCAAGTGACACAGCTAAGCCAGCCAAAGCATCCACTCGACCATTTTGTGACCGAGGGACATGGACAACCTCCGGTCGAAAAGGGAACTGGGCCATTAGATGGATGGTGCACTCCAACAATGGCATGAGCTCTGGATTCCTAACAACATAGTCATTGTTGACTTGCTTGATGATTATTTCGGAATCCCCTTTCATGTTCAAATGGGGAACATTGATCTCAAGGGCCAGCTCGAGGCCTGTTATGAGAGCCTCTACCTCATTGTTGGTGCAGCCTTCTAACAACAGTAATGAGTACGGTAGAACCACTCGTGTCGGGGTGATAAAGACTATACTCAGGACCACTCTGTTAAGCCTAGGATCGTTGAGCCTCCTACCAGTGGGGCTTTGGGAGGCACCGTCGAAGTGCATTTTCCAACATGAGACAGCATGATCGACTAAAATGATTGCCTCATTAGGAAAATATAGGTCCAAGGATTGATCCGAGGAGGTTGGATGGGCAGCTAGGAAGTCTACCAATCCCTGCCCCTTAACAGAATTCTGAGGCATGAACCAGATGTCAAACTACCAGAGAATTACTACCCACCGCACAAGTCGTCTAGTCAAAATGGGGCGGTTCAGAATGTACTTTAGTGGGTCTACCCGAGAGACCAACTTTACCTCATGGTGCTGCAAGTAATGTCGCAATTTTTGTATGGAAGACACAAGAGAAAGTAAGCTCTTTTGGATGGGGGAGTATCTAGTCTCCTTATCGAGGAGCATGAAGCTGAGGTAGTAGAGGTTGTTCTCTGTCCCCTCATTATTCTTTTGGGCGAGCAGGGCACCGAGAGACCATTCCAGGGTGGTCACATAAAAAACCAGCGGCTTTCCGGCGACGGGTGGCATCAAGACCGGAGGCTGCAGCAGATACCGCTTGACTTCCTCAAACATGGCCTGACACTCTTCATTCCATTCCTAGGTAGTGCCCTTCCTCATGAGTCAAGAAAAGGCCTTACACTTGCTATCCACATTCGCAATGAATCAGCGTATGTAAGCTAAGTGGCCTTGAAATCCTCAAAGCGCGTGAATATTTCTTAGGGGGGCATCTGGCTGATGTCCTTGATCTACTTTGGGTCGATCTCGATGCCTCGATATCTAACAATGAATCTGAGAAACTTGTCGGAGGTGACCCCGAAGGCACATTTAAGTGGGTTCATCTTCAGGTGGTGGGAATGGAGGAAACCTAACACTTTCTCAAGGTCCTTTAGGTGGTCCTGGTGTAGGCGATATTCGACCACCAGATCGTCCACATTGTACTCCACCAATGTTATGAGAATTGACTTGAATATGTGGTGCATGGCCCGATGATAGGTGGAACCTGTATTTTTCAGGCCGAAGGGCATAACCTGGTAACAAAAAGTACATTGGGGGCCCTGAAAGTGGTGGAATCCTCATCTTTAGGGGGAATCTGGATCTGGTTGTACCCAGAATACCCATCCATGAAGGACAGGGCTTGGAACTTGGTCATAGCATCAATCAAAAATTCTATCACTGGAAGGGGAAAATCATCCTTCGGACAGTGACAGTTGAGATCATGGAAGTCGATATAGTCTTAGATATGCCCGTTCTTCTTCCTGACTGGCACAATGTTGGCCAGCCACTTGGGGTACTGGATCTCCTTGACAAAGTTGGCTCTAATGAGCTTGTCAACCTTGGCCTCGACCATGGCATCGTGAGAAGGGTGCATCTTTCTGGGAGGATGCTTGAACCCGCGATGGTTTTTCAGGAGACCAAGGCGGTGGATGGCTACCTGGGGATCTAGTCCTAGCATCTCACCGTAACTCTAGGCGAAAACATCACGGTGCTGCTTAATGAAGTTCATGTACCGCTGCTACTCCTTGAGGGACATGGAGGCACTAATCAATGTGGGTCTCGGATCTACCTCCCTACCAAGGTTCACCTGTACCAGTTCATCGACTGTAGTAGAGACGCCTTCTTCAAAGGCAGGGGGAGAATCCTCTAGAACCTCTTCTCCACTTATGGAGGGATTTTCCATGGGGGGAGTTTCTTCCAAGTCACCAGACTCTAATGGGAAGCTGGTGCTATCTTGAGCGACAGTGGTCAGCATATCGTGAGATTCACGTGCTACTGAGACCATGGCGATGATGGTAGTTGATCCGATCCCATCTGGTCTTTAGACCATGAGGCCATGCTTGATAACATTAAAGAAATAGTGGTGCGTCGCCTTGATACGGTTAATTCCAGCCCAGCGAAATAGACACGTATGACTTACCATCATTGCCATGAGCCGAATGTCCTGATACCGTATGGGGGTAGAAGGTTTTGGGATCACTTGAGCCTGGCTTGTGTAGGAGTACGACGTGATTTTTCATCATCTCTTGGACCTAGGAATATTCTTTCCTCTCGTACTCAAAACGACAAAGAATTTTCCCATGTCGGGGGTCGTAGCCTCCAACTGATTGATCGGGAAGATATAGGCATCATCCAGACCTACCCAGGGATCACTTGTGACCGTGGCAGGCTCAATCTCACATGCCAGAATATGCTTATCATTTCTCTTGTAATAGTCAGCGTCCAGATAGCAGGCTTCAGAAGAGGAAAAAGGAGATGAATCTCCTTGGAGCACACCTACTCAACCATTGAGGGAGTTTTTAAGGCATTGGTGATACGATGAAGGGATCGTTGAGTGTAGGTGGAGCCATGGCATGCCCATCAATGAATTGTACGCGGTGTCCTGGGATACAACCATGAATTCAGTACTGGAAACTAGGCCATCGAACTGGGTCTTCAAATGGATCTTGCCGACCGGGGTCTTCTCGGTCCTGTCGTATCCCTGGATTCTTAGATCAGAGGGAGTAAAACCATCCTCAGACAACCCCAGCTTCCTCAGTGTCTTATTCAGAATTAGGTTAATCCCAGAGCCTGTGTCAACAAGATAGCGGTGGACTTCCACGCCATTAAACTGACCAGTGATGTACAGTGGATGAATGTGCCCCTATATGGGAGGGTCTTTGTCTTCACCAAATAACAAGATAACTGCCTGGCATTCGGCATTCTCAATTGCCTCAATGTGGAAGGCTTCTGCAGATGCTACCTCCATCTCAAACTGGAGGGGGATCCTTAGAGCGTCGGCGAGTGCCTCACGCATGTCTGAAGACAGTCGAAGATCCTCAAGGATAGAAAGACTTGCAGGGATGTCGGAAAGGTGCTTGAGGAAATCATACTTCCACTCCAAGAACAAACTTCTGGTTACAGGAGGCCGCTCTGCAATTGGAGGCATGGAGGGCCCTACCGGCTGGACCGACGGCTGGCTAGTGATAGGTACGTCCCATTACTCACTAGTCAAGGCCTAAAGAGTATCTTCTGGATGAGAACCAGACAACTGAGATCAGCCTTTAGCAGGGCGAGACTGGACATGGTATAGACGAGGTAGCTCTGCCTGATCTAGTAGCACAAACAGCAGTGGAGGTAGGTCTGAAGACACCAGATGAGGAGGTTGCGCGTGTTGAGCTCTACGCTAGGTCTGATGTCTGGTCTCAGTGGTGTGCACAGCCTAGCTAAAGGCGCCAACTGACATTCCTTAATGACCCATATGGTTGCGGTTCCACCAATGTTAGCATCGGGTGGGGACGTTAGGGAGGTTCTCCTGGCGTTCCCCCTCATCGGGAATCATACAGGGATTTACCAACTCCACGGTATTAACCAAAGCGTACCCCTGACTATCACATGATGAAACATCCACCACTGGGTGGATTCTGGGAGGGATCCCCATATCAGGAGGCATGAAGTCACCAAGAGTGAAGGATGACGACGACATTGGTGGAGTGTGTTGCTTCTTCTTGCACCGCTGATGCTTGCCCTTCTGGGAAGAGGTCGGCTGAGATGATGATGCAGAGGTGTTGGACGCATTTTCTGAAGGCTCCAGCTGATTCAGTCATGCCTGAATAAATACCATGGGCGTGAGAGACTTCTTTATAAGCCATCCAGTCATTGTACTTCCAGGATTCGTGGCTGGGAACCTGCTTCCACTCACCTTCATCGTCGCTACCACTTTCTGGCCTCACAAAGACAACTGCCACTTATGCTAGGGTCGGGCCCATCCTGACTATGTTGTTATCAACCTGGTCTTGGATCCAGTCTTTAAACACATATAACTGCATGAGGGTGTGCCCCAGAATATGATGATAGGGGTAGTATTTGGGGTGATTAGTGAGATTCGCCTCTGTCGGCCTTCTTCACTCAGGTAAGCGTACAATCCCCTGCTCTAGGGCACTACAAATGTAACCAGGGACCTGATCCTTGCTGAATGAGTAATTCTGGTGTATTTTTTCTGGATAGGGGGCTTTGGGAGCCTGGCCTTGACGAGGGGCTGGAGGATCCTGCCGAGGAGGCGGAGCCTGATTATCCCTCCTAGGCGGCGGTGGCGCGTTGTGCGGAGGAACCTGTCGATTCTGAGGCGGTCTCTAGTGGGCAGGGGGTTGCGCCTATGGTGGCCGGTATCTGCGAGGTTGCAGAGCCGGTGCTACTGGCAGTAATTCTAGCTGCCCGGGGGCTTCTATTTGGGCCACCGTATCAGGCTCATCTATGGCAGCCCTACTTGATGGGATCACAGGGGGCAGCGGACGTGCCTGACTAGCCTGTTGCAGAGCTTCCTCGAGGTGCTGGGCCTTATCTGAGAAGTCTCGGAACCCTCCGGGGTAGTTCTGAGTGATCAGGGAAGGGACCAGTTCTGTTTTGACATTCCCCACACACATCGTCAGTAATTTATCCTGAGTCAATGTCCTGTTGAGGGATTATGTGAGCCCCTTCCACCCGGTGATGAAGTCTGTGACTCGTTCATCGGGCCTTTGCTTGCACCTAAAGAGGTCTGTGATGCTGGTCTTCTGCGTGGTGGAGCTGAACTGGTAAAGGAATTGTCGACAAAGATCCTCCTAGCTGGTCACCAATCCAATGGGGAGCTGGTTGTACCAGACAAACGCATGGCCTTCCAATGTCTGCACAAAACAACGGATCTTGGCGGCTTCCTACTGTACTGGAGTCCCCAACATGGGGCCACACCGTGAGAAAAAGTGGGCCAAGTGTTGTGGTGGGTCCCCTACCCCATTAAAGGGTGAGAATGTGGGATTTCCAAAACCCGGGGGTGCAGGCATATCATCCACCCACGCTGGATATAGCTTTCCATCTGGTGGGACTTCCACCTTTCGTGTTTCCAATGCCTCGAGGCGGGTGATGAGTGCCACCATTGGATCTTCCGAGCAGGGGTCCCTATCCTGACGGGGATCCCTAACCACGAGTGCATTGTCGGGATCTTCAACATGGTAGATGGGCTCAACGGATCATGGAGTGACTGGAGGAGCAGCCTGTGGGGTAGCTGGGGGAACCCGGGCCGGATTCCTCGGATTTCCGCGCCGTTCGGGAGGGTTTGGGGAGATGTATCATGCCCTCTTACCGTGAGTTCCGGATTAAACCCTGTCTGCAGGAGCAGTATGATCAGGGTTTCCCGGAGGCATCTCGCTGGGGGGAAGTTGTTCCTGCCCCTGCTGCCCCAACCTAGGATTACCATAGTCGGGTCGTCACTCTATAGCACATTTGGCTAGGAGTTTTTCGACCAACCTATTCTTCTCAGCAAGCTGTTGGCACAATACGGACTTCTCAGGGTCTTCCTCCGTCTTCTGCACTTAGTCAGATGGGTCAGAGTGCTTGACAGCTTTGACATGCTCTTTACCTCTACTGGCATTCTGACTGAGTACCAACGACTCGATGGGCGTAGGGAGACCTAGGAAGTTCCGTTGATATTGATTAATCCTCCCTGATGGATACAACAATGGTGGCACACCCTCAGGGGGTAAGTATCCATTAAGAAATTCCATATCGTCTTCCTTATCCACAAAATCAGCCATGTGGACCTTGACCCTTCCCAGGGGCATGTACTCAATATCGCATATCGAGTCGGGCTGCTGTCGAAGAGGGATAAATAGGAGGGCAGTGTACTTCCCCCAGCCACGAACTTGCACGTGGGGGGTAGACTCCCTGATGATTTTGTGGAGTACCCTAAAACTCTAAACACATCTCTATTGGAGGGTCCTCTGGTGACCTGGTGACTCAGGGCACTGGGCCACGGGGAGTGCGGCCAAATCGACCAGAGGGCATTGCTCGCCGATTTCCTCAAAGTGCACTTGGCTCCTGGGTTACACCACCCGATGATAATGAAGACAGAAGTGTGTTGACCATAGAGTTTGATGGAGGCACTCGACATCTTCTAGGGTGTGCGATTCCGGCACATAGAATTTTGACTTCGTCGCTGGCCAGAACTTCTCCGAGAAGTGATCTTCCGCAAGAATGTTCCATAAGTTCCTGGGATTGGATTCAGGGTCTAGACCCATATTTCCCCACTCGTCAACCAGAGGTAGCTGAGGAACCGTTAGCATTACTGAGGCATACCGTTGAGACAGTAGACTGGGTGGCAGAGAATACGGCGAACGAGCCAACTAGCCGCTGAATTCTGGGCCATCCACCGAGGAGTGCGGTGACCTGACCACAATGTCACGATACGAAGGGCTGACAGCCATAGCTTCTGGAGCAGGGATCATGGTTACCGGCTATGGTTCACACTGTAGATCAACCACCATCATTCCCCAAAATAGCTCTCCATGATCTCTGGTCGAGGTAGATGGCGCTTCTAGTGATGATGGTGGTGACTGCATGGTCGAAACCTGTGGGATTACCAAAATTTCCTCCTCATGGATGTGCCTGCGAAGAGAGGCAGGAATCCGATGGACTTCACACTCCGGAAGGATGAGGCTGATACGCCTTATTCCTACCCCGATCCATGACACATAGGACCGAAGGGAGGGTTCCACCACTGAGACGTACTCTGCTTCAGAATCCGAGAAACATACCGGTTAGATCGTAGTATGAAGCTTTTAGGTGTTATTTTTGCGGCAACAACGACCTGTCTTCCTGCCCCAGAATTGATCTTTGGGGAAGGAAAGATTCCTGGTACGAGGAGATCCCTCGGCTGTACTGGTGTTTGGGTGGGGAGCACTTCCACCTGAGTGGGCTGAGGTGCGAGGAGCACCGTGGTAGATGTTAAAGGGGACACAGGGAGGACCTTCATGCTGGGTGCTGGTGTAGGTAGGACCTCCGCTGGAACTGATGGGAGCACAGGTAGGTCCTCCATGCCTGGTTCCCTTGGTGACGTTAGTGTGAGGCAAGTCCCCATACTGATTGGACCGAACATGGGTAGGACCTCCGTGATGGGTGCTGGTGGAGTGACGTTGATCTCCACCCCTCTGGTTACTAGGACGAGGAGGACTTTCATTGGCTTCTACAAGGATTTGAGGGAGGTCCTAACATCATAGAGTGACTTGAGGTACAACGTCCCCACCCTGGTGCTTCGTGGCAGAAGGGACGGCTCCATATCCAGTATAATGAGCGCGGGAGAGGCTCCCCGATGGGGTTTTTCTACCATGGGGAAGACCCTCATTCAGGTTGAAGCTGGTACGGGGCATACCTTTGAGTCGGGCCTAGAAGCGTGAAGGGCCCGTGTCCTCCACGGTACTTGCATGGGGAGGGTCTCCGTACCGGGTGGCATTGTTGCAGGTTAGTCCGCGGTGGCCACCGCCTGTGCCTGCGACCAGGAGAGTCGACCCAGCCTGCCTGTGGGGTGGTTGGGGCCTCGATCTGGATCGGGCATATAGATGCCCCTGCTCAGCGTGTGCAGGGGGTTGATGATGCAATTCGGTGGTGGATCGGTCCATAATAGCTGCTGACTTTGACACCCCTTGATGGGCGCTCCCATCAGCATATGCCCGACGCTGGTGTCGGGTCAGATGGGCCGGTACCGGTGGTGCAGGTAGGTAGTATACCTGCTCTTTAGCTCGGGGAACCGAGTGGCAGTGCTGGAGAAACCTGGTGGGGGCCCTCACTAGGAACCCCTGGGATGAAACTCTGGCCGGGACGGCCTGAAAATCCCCTACCTCATCAGCATAGACCATGGAGTCATCGAGGCATTCTGGGGATAGGCTCCTAAAATGATTGAAGGTTGGAGTGGGAAGAATTGGCTCCCTGCACGGCCCTCGGGGGTGGCATTGACAGCGAGGCATAGACTCCTCTAAATACAGGCGGGCCATGTCCCTCGTATGGATGACCCCCTCCTCCTCATACCTATGTACAAGGTCATTGATTACCCTCCATTGGATCATTTCTGATGGGGAGAGGGGGTGTGGGCGCCTAGTAGTCATGGCAGTCGAGACCATCATAGAAGAGAAAGAACCGCGCGGGGTAGCCGCGTTGATATTGCCCCTACCCCTACATCGGTGGGCAGAAGGTGATCGGGTTCCGGATGCAGCAACTGGATTCCTGAAGGTAGGGAGATCATCTCCTTTGTACTAATAGAAAAAGAAATCGACACCCAGTGCCCCAGTGCTATTATGCCTTCCATGACCAATAAGAGGGATCCACGCTGACAACGTCGCAGACCGATATCCCCAACATTTTGACTGCCCCAACTTCTAGTGAGTTTTATGCCAGGCCCGCTATTTTCCTAGAGGGGCCCGACACCGGATATCCGGATCCGGTGACACATTACTCTACTGATGCCTCGAGTGTTGCTAATCTCCACATTGAGAAGAAGAAGTTCACGTCGGGATGATGGGATGATGGGATATTGGTTCTTCCTTCTGTGGATTACTCCTCGAAATTCGTCACCGAATCCAGGTCTCCCTTATATATTAAGATGTAGTTCGTGAAACTCTTCCCAGTGCCATGTTTCCATGAACGTCGGTTAATTACACTGCTTCTGTCAGGATATTCCAAGGGGTCTGGTCAGGGCAGAAACCTTCAGTTGGGGGAGTAGTCATGTTGAGGCATCACTGGCGTGTCTGGACGCTGGGGAATTGGCTTGTCTATCTTTTGTCCCTTATTATAGGGCTTCTCAAGGGTGCAGAAGCCTGAGGCATCCCACATCGAGCGTGGGGAATCATATTCCATAGTCATGTATCTGAGGATTTCCTCAGATTCCTATGTTTAACACGGGGTATGCTACAAGTTTAACGTCCAGAGGAGACAAATCGGGTTGATCAAAACACTAGCTAGAGTGGATCAAATTGAAGAACCCCATGGAGGGAACACCGATATTGGCGCCAGCACGTGGGCGACTTCCTGAAGCTGCGGAGGGGAATGGGGTCGCATGATCTCACCGGGATGTGACGGCTCAGGTAAGAATCAGGATTGAAGATGGTTTTTTGGGCTTGAGCCTCGAAGAGACTTCCTACATACCATGAATTGACATGGATCAAAATACTTGTAGTTCGGGTGTACAGTTTAACGTCTTGTGGGATGGGGGTATGTGTCGGCGAACCGACATGGAGATGGACCGGGGGTCCGATGGATGATGGTCTTAAACCTCATGGAGGCTTCCTACGTACCATACCTTGACATGGATCAAAGTTCCCGTAGTTCGAGATGGATGTGTGGGGGCTTACACTCTAGGCTACCCAAGGTGGTGGGTGAACTGATGTGAATGAGGTTGGAAAAACCGAGTGGTGGTCTTGAACCTCGTAAGTCTTCCTACGTATCATGCCTTGACAGGGATCAAAGGCCACGTAGTTCTGAATGGATGTTGGTGAACCGACATGAAGGAGGACCTTGATCCGATGGGTGATGGTCTTGAGCCTCGGGGAGGCTTCCTACATACCATACCTTGACATGGATCAAATTCCACATAGTTCGGGATGGATAAGGGGTTGTTGAACTGACATGAAGGGGTGTCAGAACAACTAGATGGTGGGCATGAACCTCATGAGGCTTCCTACGTACCATGCCTTGACATGGATCAAAGTCCACGTAGTTCAGGATGGATTCTGGTGAACTGATGTGAATGAGGTCGGAATGACTGGGTGGTGGGCTTGAACCTCGTAAGGCTTCCTACACACCATTCCTTGATTGGGATCAAAGACCACATAGTTCAAAATGGATGCTGGTGAATCGATGTGAAGAAGGACCTTGGTCCGATGGGTGATGGGATTGAACCTCGGGGAGGCTTCCTACGTACCATGCCTTGACCTGGATCAAAGTCCACATAGTTCGGGATTGATAAAAGGTTATTGAAATGACATGAAGGGGTGTCGGAACAACTGAATTGTGGGCTTGAACCTCATGAGGCTTCCTACATACCATGCCTTAACATAGATCAAAGTCCACGTAGTTCAGGATGGATGCTAGTGAACTGATGTGAATGAGGACCTTAGAGGTGGATGGTGGGCTTGAACCTCGTGGAGGCTTCCTACGTACCATTCCTTGACATGGATCAAAGACCACATAGTTCAGGGGTACAGTTTAACGTCATGCGGGACAGGGATACTTGGTAGTTTAAACGTCTTGTAGCTCGGGTGAGGGGTTTGGGGCTTACACTCTAAGGTGGCCCACGGTATTTCATGGTCGACGCTCACTATAAACTTGCAAGATTCATGCTCAGAGTGAGAAAAAAGAGGCAGTAGAGACATGACGATCATGTTGAGAAGGGTGCATCTGTGGGAAGCGATAAGGGGCTTAGGCATTGAGAGGCCCATGGTGCTGGGACTTACTCTAGGATGGAGGCCCATGAGGGACAAAGCACAGCGGGAGAGGGACTTGCGACTGAAGAAAGGATAATCCTCGTTCCCTCTCACTCCCTCCACCAGCCTTGGCACCAAGGAAGTGAGGAGGGGCAGGGGTGGCGCCTCCTGCAAGAAAAGCTAGGGGCTTACACCAAGGTGGGTGTCCTTCCCCCGTGGACAAACACCACTCCCAGAAGTATGATATCATCCCTTGTGGAGACCAGAGGGCATAGAGAATTTCCAAGGTGGGGAAACCCCACGTGAGAAGAACAGGGCAATGTCACGGTTTAACGTCGTGTGTTGAAGATGAGGGTTCTTGGAAGTTTAATGTCCTGAAGCTCGGACGAGGTGGGTTTTCTTCGCACCCCCTAGGACTTACATAACTGGTACCCTCTACTCCTTTTGGGAGGGATGGTACTGGCAATGCCGTAGTGAAGGGGTGTCGTGGAGAAAACCATCGAGGGGTCCACATTAGCTTGGCTATGCAAAGAAGAAATATCCATTAGTGTGCCTATGCGAAGAATCATTAGGTGCAGCAACGCTACGGGCAGTATCATACAGGGGACTTTGAAGTCGCATCGTGCAAACCTGGAGGGTCACATTGGAAAGGGTTTTCCAAGTAGAGGGGTTCATAGGAAGGGGCCTTGTGGAACTCAGTTTCTCTGCGTGGTGGAGGGCACTGGCGAAGGGGTGTGCTTTGCGAAGTGGGGTGCCTTAGCCTTAGCATGGGGAGGAGGTGAAATTGAGAGGTTCTTCACGAAGTGGAAAGGCATTCATGGAGCGTAGCCTTGCAGAGAAAAGGTTCCTCACAGAGAAGGATGTTGGGAAACAATGTGATTCACAAAGTACAGGGATCCTACCTTATAAAATGGATAAAGTGTACATGAAGGGTGTTTCACAAATCATAAACCCTCCATGACAACCCGGGTCCCCTTGGGGATATCCTTCCTTCGCGAAAGCCCGTAGGATTTTCGAAAGGCATCCCTCTCAGAAGAGGGGATCAAAATGAGACAATGGGGAGGCACTTCATGAAGAAAAAGTACCTCATGTAGATCATTATTTGTAGAGCAAAGGGTGATTCATGATTTGGGAGCTAGGAAGTTGAAAGGTCAGATTGTCCATCTGTCGGGCTCGGGGGGAGCTCAGTATTTATAGGCAAGATGCACCACGAATCAGAGCTTACACGGCACGAAGAGATCTTGGGTTGCTTCGTGGCAGGTCACAAATTTTAAGGGCATTCGCGGAGGGTACTGCCTCCTTTTCTTCGCGGAAGGCTTGCGAACGTCCGCGACATTTGTGGAGCCTCCCACCTCATTTGCTTCATGGCAGCCACGTTGCTTGGGGGGACTCCGCGAAGTGGATTCGTGAGGCCGGTCACGAGGCCTATTTCTATTCTTTATTTTCTTCCAACATTTTGGTTCCAACAGTTGTGGTCAAGTATAATAATATTTCAATGATTCTATTATATAGGTTGGGATCAATAGATTTCTCATCCTTATTGTTTCTATGTTTTTTCAGAACCACAATTGAATTTAACATTGGTTTGGAGTCATGAATTTTAAATTTCCTTAGAATCTATCTTGTATATTTTTTGATAAATGAAGGTGTAATACTTACTTTGAATCACAATCATCCCCAATAAGTATGAGAGTTCGCCAATAATAGACATTTCAAATTCCAATTTTATGTGATTAGAAAATTATTCCACTAATCCTAACCTTCATTCACCAATAATAATATTATCCACATACACAAGAACCATAAATTGATCATTATGAGAATTATCCACATAGATATTATGGTCAAAACCTAATCTTTTAAATTCTTTCTTCTTCAGATAAGAATCCAGTCGAGAATACAACACCCATGGTGCCTTATTAATACTATAGAGATCCTTCTTTAATCAAAAAACCTTCATCTAATTATTTCCAATCAGGAATCCCATTGTTTGTTTAATTTAGACTTCATATTTAAGAACACTATTTAATAATTCCATTTTGACATCTATATGATAAACTTTGTACCATATTTGAATTTCCATGGTAAGAAAGAGCCCGATCAACTCCATTCTAGCCACTAGAGAAAAAGTTTCTTCAACATTAACACCTTCAATCTATGCATAGCCTTTACACACCAATATTTCCATATTTTTTATCACATTTCCATGCTCATCAAAAAAAATTAAAGATCCACTTTGTTCAAATAATATTGTGATTTTTGGGTCTCTTAATAAAATCTCATATCTGATTGTTATCAATCTGATCCATTTATTCAATAATGAACTTAACCCACGATTCATTATTCATTGCTTCTTTAAATGAGGTTTGTTCCACAATTGTTTAGAAGGTGTAATGTACTTCATTCTTCATTCACATTTTTGTGTAGCTGCGGTCTAATCCCCAATGATGTTGGATTGATAAAGTTGTCCTTTTCTATTTCTCCTGAGAGGTTCTAATGAAGTTTCTTCATCAATGGTTTCCTATTCTGATTCTTCTTCTGAATCATCATAATTTTGTGATCCCAAAATTAATTTCAATACTTCCAATATTTATTCATTTTATTCTATCCATTTTCCACTTTCTTCTTCATCTTAAATCATAGCAACATATGATCTCCTCGAGGTATTTATGGTTTTATACTCAATGATAATGAGAAAAGTTTCTTCCATAATCTTTGTAAGATGGTTATTGTATAATTTTCAGGTTGTAATATTCATTTAATATCCAATTAATATTCCTTGTTCTATAATATCACCATATTTTCCTTGATTTACTTCTTTTTTCGTATGAAAATTTTACTTCTAAAAACACAAAAAAAAAACTTTATAGAGGGATTCCTTCCATATCATACCTCATATAGTGTCATAGTTTCTCATATGAAAACCCCTATTTAGTTTTTATTGTACACTCTACTTGAACAACCTCTTTCCAATAATGATTAGAAACACAGATCTCAATCATCTTAGTTCTAGCCATATTTCTCACTTGTCGATTTCTACATTCAACACCCCCATTTTTTAGGGGTTCTCACTGAAAAGACCTCATGTTGCATCCCCTGTTTTTATATGTGATTTTCAAATTCAATGGATGTGTATTCTCATCAGTTGTTTGGTAATAAAATATTGATTGTATAACCAATTTTATTTTTAGCTCTTGGATGATAACTCTACATGAAATCAATAACTTTCCATTTTATATGCATAAACATCACAAAATCCATTCTAATATAATAATCAAAAAAATAATGAAGTTCCTCTCTCCATATGTGCTAGCCACATTCATTGGACCACAAATGTCTGTTTGGATGAGATCCAGAATATTTGAGTACCTTTTATTCTTCAGCTGATATAAACACCCAAATATATTTCCTCTCATGAATTAATCACATGTCTTTTCCCAATCATGCTTCATATTGGGAATTTTGAAAACTATCTTATGCTTAGATATGTATTCCATTATCTATTGATTAATGTCACCCAACCTCTGGTTCCACAATTTTTTTTTCTTATTCAATTGTTAAGTACCAAATGTTCTCTTTATATTCAACTTGGTATAAATTTTCATTTGTTTTTCATCCTTTTATAAGTGAATTGTTTATCTTTCCTTTAACAGTGTAACCCTTCTGATTAAATGTCACTACCATATATTTGACTCACACTTAGAATATTATTATGCAAACCTTCTATGTTGAGAACGTCAGTTTTCTTTAGCTCTTCATTTTTTAGTTTTGTATTTCCACTACCTTCGATCTTTAAAGAACCATCATTTCCAAATATAACTATTATATCAACCCTTTTCTTAACATTATTCAACAAATCAACATTCATTGTCATGTGGGATGAGAATCCATTGTCAAGAATCCATGTACTAATATTCTTTGTAGCTTTGTGGGATATTTCTGCAAGATTGGATTTCTCAATTTTCTACTTTTCCTTTCATGAGATACTTTTTTGAGTATAGGATAAATATATCCTTTACAATATCTTTTCAATATACATGGGTTTATAAAATTAATATTATTATTCCAAAGAATAATATCTATCTTAAAGTGTAAATTTTCTTCATTGATGAGTATTGACTTGTCTCAAAGTTCTATAGGTATTGTTCCAACATTTTCTATGCCTACAATGAATAGATTTATGATCATAGTTATAATAGTGAAACAAATATCCATAGAAACTATTTATTCTATTTGATGAAGGATATGGTCGCATTCTCCTTTGTCAACTTCCTGGAACATCCCATTCAGATATCTTTCTTCCTCTTTACTGTAAGACATGGTATGGCCTAGAAATCCACAAAATTGACATTTCATAAGGGGAAATATCATCTCACTTTCATTCCTCTACATGTACCCATCTTTTGTAAGGTTATTTGACTAGAGATCCTCTCTGGATACTTGAGGATTATTTTCAGATCTATTTTATATTTGTTTCAAATCTTTATTTTCTAGGAAATCAATCACATTTGTGATATTTCCAACTTCATCATTCCCTTTATTTTGGCTCATCCTATTTCCATCCTTTGATGTTTCTGTATCACAACCAATTCCACTTTTTCATATACATGTATATCTCTGATCATTCATGTCCTTATATGCTAATTTATAGCTACGTTTATCTATTTATAATAGCTCTTCATCTAAGAATATTCCAAACTATAATTTCGTATTTTTTTCCTTGATTTTGATTCAGTTTCCAATTTACTCCTTAGATTAACAACTTATTCTTCAAGTCCTTAAACTATCTTATCCTTTTCCTCCAGTCTCAATGTAAGGTCACTGAAGACTTTTTCCTTCTATTCAATCATGTGTTTAAACTCAAAAAACTCTTCTAAGATTTAAATGGTTGTTAAATGTTATTTTGACTCTCCTTCTAGTAGATCAGTTTCTACTTCAATCTAATCAACATACTCTAACAACTCTTTTAGAAAAACTCCCATATTTCTGTTTTTTTATTTGAATTTAAATCTCATCAAGAGCACCCTCAATTTAAAACTTGAGATAAACAACACCAACCAACCAATTATCTTCATCTTTTTTATTTTCTACCTTTTCAACTATATCCATCATGGATGCTTTTGGTTTAGATTTAAACACTAATTATATATCCTCTAAAAATTAATTATCATCTTGTTCTTCTTTGCAGACGAAGCTCTTTCTCTGTAATTTCATTACAGATTTTAAGTATCCCTTGATAAGAAACCAATTTTGAGGCTTCTTCCTGATTTCTTCTTTAAATTCTACATCATAAAATTTTCTTGGTCATCGAACAGTAATGTGCCCTACTTTACCACACTAAAACAAATCCAAGGGAAGATTGCCTTCAAATATACCTTTTCCTCTATTTAATTTTCTAGTAGTAAGAGTAAGAAATTCATAACCCACATAATATCCATCATCACTACCTTGGGAAATGTAAATATTTTTCATGGATTTTAATTCTATTTTCTTGATTTATCTAATTTATGTTTCTTCTGGTTTGACTCTCATTTCATATGCCACCAAACTGCTTAGAAGATCATCAAGAGAATGTTTAGACAAATCCATTTCCTCAAGATATGACATTTTTGGATTGTACAAAGGTGGAATCCTTTTTAATATTTTCTTTACAATGTCGATATAATTAATTTATTCACTAATTTCTCAAATTGATCCAATAACTTCAGTAATTTGATTCAAAAATATATATGAATTTTTATCTGGATTCATTTTTAGATAAGAAAAACTATTGGGAAAAAACATAAATTTTAGCCTCCTTAAATTTTTTATCACCTTTATATATATTTTTTAGCTTCTCCCACATGGAATTGGATGAAGTGCACCTCATTACCTTCAAATAGATTTAATCAAATAGAATTGCAGTAATGGAATTTTATTATTTATCATTTGTATCAATCATTTTACTTTCTGTTTCAGTCATATAAACACATGTTGCATCATTAACCTAAATCCCTTGAGTTGTGGAAAATATAACTTATATCCTAAGGGATCAAAGATGAGATCTCATCATATTCTTTAAAATCAAGAAGTTTCTTCCGTCAAAGAGCGGTACTCCCCTAAAATTTACTAAATTATCCATTAAAAACAACAGAGGACTAATTTAACACTAATAACATATACTCTTTGATACCACTTATAGCACCCTATAACACCTTGAGAGGGTGGGGGTGAATCAGGGTGTGAACTTTTTCTTTTAAAGTGACATATGTTGTTTACATGTTGGTTGGAACTTGTAAAACCTATCTAATGAAATCATGTAGTTATTAAAAATTCATATACAGTGAGAAAACATATCAATTTTACTTGATTCACCACTAAGGGCCAGTCTAAGTAGAATATGGAGAAAGTGTGTCAGTCATACCTAAATCTACTAAGCTTCACTAGTTATTGTGCAATATAAAAGATCAGACATAGTCACTCTGTTCCAAGAACAATACCATTACAATATATTTAGGGAGAGCACACTGACACCCTCATAACACTTCCCTTAAATCCCCCTTGCTCACTGCCTTGGGTGAAGTCTTACTAAGTTTAATGACTTGAAGGTTTCTTTAATAGATTGGTTATTTAGGTATTTTCCTCTGATTAGCATGAGACACTACTTGCACCATAGTCCTGAATTGATGCACCGGTATGTACTGATAAATCAAGCCAAATATTCAAAACCTACTAGTAACACAATATGTAAACATTAACACAAAACCTATAGTTGCACACAAATTTTTGGTTTCAGCTAGTAAGTTTAACTTATGAACAAACTATTAACAATCTTTACTTAGTCTTGATAGACAAAAAATTGTTCTGCATGCAAGTCTCCTTCACAGAACTCTATCGTGTGTAAAACTTTTAGGTGGCAGAGGTGCCAAATATTAGTTGGAAATGTTAATTCTAATAAAGGGGGAAGCCACTTATTTATATACATGGTCATTTTTATGCATAACATCCTTATTCTATGTCCATTGTACACACAATTTCCCTCCTACGCCAAACTTCTCATTTTGACATTTCCTGTAGCATACAAACCCCATCTCCATTTCATTGGTGCATGAAACTCTTCATGTGTCAAAAAATTCCATCTTTAGTTAAATTTTAGATATTGTGTACAACTCTTGAATTTTTCTTATTTTTATGTGATCATCCCAAAACATCACTTGTGTGCTACTTTTCAAAATTCCTTCACCCTTGCACACAACTTTTTTCATTGATGAAAAAAAACCTTCCTTTTCCAAAATCAACTTTCTCCATCCTCCAAATTTTGGACCACCAAAATTTGGAAAACACTATGAAATAATTCCACATTAAAAAATGAATCTGTTTTCATTGTAAAAACAATTATATTGAAAACTCCTTGATCAACCCCTGTGTAAATTGATAACAAACAAAAAATACACTCCATTTCTAGCTTATGAAAATCCATGGTTCCAAAAAACACATGGAATAAAACATGATTCAATTTCATCCATGATATAAAGTCTAACTAATAATATATCATCCAAAGACACTACACAAATTTAAATACCTGACATGACACATTTCTAATTTCCCCTACTTTCCTTAGATATGATGGCCCATTTGGATAAATACCCAAAGAAACACTTTATCTTTATCCTCAATCTCTAATAAGTGAAGATGATGATCATCATATTGTTTATTGAAATTATGATTTTTTTCTACCATTTTCTAAATCAACTGAATTTTTTTCATCATCTCTTTTAAGAGACTTAATCCTGAAAAGGAATACTCATTCAACTTGACCCAACACAATAGCTACCAACATTACTGACCATACAATAATTGAAAAGAAGACTTCGTGATTGAGGATTGATAATTTTTTTATAAAAACTCAACTAATTCTAGATTCATATCTCATGAACCCTTGAAAAAAAGTATGAAAGTGTGAAACATATCATCAAGAATCAAGTAGATCTCTCAATCTAATCATAGGTTCCCATAGAATCTTGGAGACACAACCAAAATAGAGATGTAAAATAGGAATCAATATTAGAAACAAGGACTAAGGGTAACCCATGAACCCTAGATATCTCTCATAAATACAAATTCTAGATCTCCTATACCTTCATAGACTCTTTAATGGGAATAAAATAGTGTGCTTTGATCAATCGATCAATAACCACACAAATAATGTTATTCCTACTACGAGTTTAAGGTTGGACAATCAATAAATCCATGTATATTTCATCACACATACATAATATAATGAAGGGAGGAAAAAACAACCTAGCTAGTCTCTAACTCTCATCTTTGATAAACTGTCTTGTAAAACAATAGGATATAAAATCAGAAATTTACTATCTCAATCTAGGACACCAATACTAGTTTCTCATATTATAAAATATCTTGGTAGCCCAAGGATAAATGGGAGAACTATAATAATTACTCTCATGTGTCATATCCCACCTCAAGGTCAAAGAAACCAACACCCACTTCTTTAGAAAAATAGAACCATTAAGAGACTGTGATTAGTCATTTTATGTATCCCTACCATTTAAAACATTAATAATCTACAAGTATTAAGGGTTGTATGTGCACTCATATAGAACATGATCATAAATAGAGGTTATTAATTAAACACTAGTCAAGAACAACCACTCTCCATCCTCTTATACTTCCAAACTAAAATTAAAAATAAAGCTCATTATACTACACACCTCTAAAGATTCTCTCACTGCATGGACTATAAATTTCCTTCTCAAGTCATTGGTGACCATATTCTCTGTCATGAGCCACTTGGGTCGAACCTGAACTGGTCACCTAAGACAATCCATGGCAAGTCCCTGTTGACGCTCCTTTCGTCACAGAATCTAAAGATCGGAAAAGGGGAATATCTAAGCAAAAAGTGATTCATCCTTTGAAGAAACATCAAAAAATCGACAAAGGGATGAACAAGGAGAACATTTCCCATAGGTCGCGCAAGTTCCCTCATGGTCGCGCAAGTACACTTGCGCGCCGCCTAGTGGTCGTGCAAGTACTTGCGCGACGCCTTATGGTCGTGCAAGTGACTTGCGCGACCTAAGTGATAACCGCCCGGTAACCGCCCGGTAACCGCCCAGGGTCTTATTTTGCCTATAAATAGACCCTGTGGGCCCCCCATTTGAGAGGATCTTTTTCCAGAAACTCGGATTGAAGCTCCCGACGCCCAAGTCTCTTCTCAAAGCTTCCGGAACACTTCTAAGGTAATTTCATACCTAGAACGGAAGATCTAAAGAGAAGAAGGAAGGCCTAAGTGTTGAAACTTATCAAACACTTGCGCGCCGACTTATTTCCTTAAATATAACTTGCGCGTCCCTTTTCTGGAAGCACCTCAAGAACATTCTAAAGGGTTTAAAACAGAGTCGCTCAAGTATTTCAAATGCTGGTTGAAAATCGCGCAAGTACACTATGTGTCGCGCAGGTATACCTGCACGACCAATACTTGCGCGCCCACGGAAGACTTGCGCGCCTTGCAAGACTTGCGCGCCCCTATCTTTTTGGGTGCCCATCTTGCCCATTTTCACCCCTCTTAAGCCATTTCACCTTTCCTTTTCAAGATTCAGTCTTCAAGACACTCTTCAAAGCCATTTATGGCATGATTTCTTGATTTGACTTTCTTATCTGAAAGGAATTCTGTGGAATCTCTCTCAAAGTCTAGTGATTTAAATATCCGTATGTCACTAAAATACGGAGAGTTCATTAATTCAACCTCATCCTTTAAGATGAGAGAATCCTAACCTGGGTCTCCTTTTCAGGAATAATCCCCAGTTATAAAACCTTTAATCTGGGCATCTTCTTCAGGAGTAAGCCCCAAATTCTTAAAGTTCCCAATCTTGGGCATCCTTCTCAGGAGTAAGCCCCAATCAAGTCCTTTAATCATGGGAATCTTTCTTAAGAATAAGCCCCAACCTCAAATATGGGCACCCTCCTCAGGAGTAATCCCCAAACCTTAATCCCTAACCTGGGTCTCCTTTTTTAGGAATAAAACTCAGTCATAATCTTGGGCTTCCCTTTCAGGAGTAAGCCCCAAGTCCCTTAACCTGGGTCTCCTTTTCAGGAATAGGACTCAGTCATAACCTTGGGTCTCCTTTTCAGGAATAAGCCCCAAGTCCCCTTAAATTTCTCTTAACCAGTCATAATTTACCTTTTGATTTGGGTTTCCTTTTCAGGAGTAAAACCCAATCATAAGTCCCCTCCTAACTTGGGCATCCTCCTTAGGAGTAAGCCCCAAGATTAGAGTATTCAAATCTCCATGAAGAACATATAACTTTATGGACCCTATTCATGGATTTTCTCCCTAAAAGTAAATCCTAAACCTTCATCTATCTGGGCAGTCATCCATACATAAGCCCCAAACAAATTCTTATGATTGCATCTTTCATGGCACAATTGTCTAAATTTTTACCAATACCTCTTGTTTCTCACACCGAGCATGACTCACGTGAGCTTAGAGTGTAAAAGTAATTATGACATTCATCTTTGAGCCATCAATCATAAACATCATACTCCATAACTCGAACTACGTGGGTTCTGATTCCTTTTCCAAAATAAAGGATACGTAGGTAGCCCATTTATGGGTTCGATCCCAACTTTGAAATAATCCATGTCCTTCTGAATGACGATAAACTTCAAGTGCCCCACTAAGTGGCTTTAAAACCAGCCTGGTCATCATAATGACCAAGAGACTTTTATATAAATGTTTTGAAGGATACCATTGACCAAGAATCTCTAAACAGATATAGATGATTCTCTATTGATGAAGAACCTCGAATACATATAAAAGATTCTCTAAATTTCTTGCATATTTAATCATTGATTGTTAAAACTAAAGGAAAGCACATTTTTATACTTGGTAATGTAATAAGGATTCACAAACATAACTTAAATCTATAAAGAGAGTCCCGGAGTAGACAATAATTCCCCTCAAAAAGGTGTGATGAGTCCGACCTCCCATCCTCTCGACCAATGCAAATTCCTAAGCCTCATTAGTCCACAAGTTAATGAGCGCCTGCCTTTGGAAAGTAGGTCCAAATGGATGTGGAATCATTGGATGTTTCCAGTTCTACGAACAAACCCGTTAGAAACCGATCGGAACGTTTGAATCTCCCGTCCAGGAGGTCATCCCCGGATTCCGTGCGAAACAAAAATGGTGAACCCGACGTGAATCCTTAACCAAGTTAAAGTGATGTTCTTCTTATTTTTTAGGACCCTTGGGCCAACAAAGCAATCATTGACATGTGCTCATCCAAAAGATGCAGTGGCCGGATTCATCTTGATTATGTCTGTTACATGGAACAGGCACTATTTTCTCAAGATCTTCTGCAAAAATGGCTTTCCTTAAATTCACCCCTATGAATACTGCTGCTGTGAACACCTCTACTGTGAGGTCTGCTGCTGTGAAAACCAATGCTGCTACTCCTGCTGGAACGTCATCCGCTCTGAGGATGACATCACCAACTCAGCGTCTTCAACGCTGTGTTTCTAATGCACTGGTTAAGGAGTACCGTCGCAACGGTACTATCCCAACTCTGGAGGCCGCTCGTCAAGCCCTCCAAGTTAACAACTCTACCTGGTCGTCCGGACAACGGCGGCGAGCAATCAAGAAGCAGGCGGTGCTGACTACCGTCTCCAACCGTTTCGGGTCGTTATCCCCGGAACGCAATTTCCATTCACTCCCTTACTCTGAGGAAGTGAATGAGCAGGTCCCGCAGGACCTTAATTCAAAAAGACAGGAGTCCTTCTCAAGGGCTCCCATCAACAATCGCCGCCAGACTCGTGTGGTAGTGTGCCCTCAACATGATGAGGGTACCGACTCCAGGCATTCAGCTCAGGTTCCTCGAACCCGATCAGGCAAGATGAACTGCCAGAGACGGAATCCGGTTAATAATAAGCAGGTTGTCATCCCTGCCATCTCCGGAGAAGTCCACCAACCTAACTTGGTGGCAAACATCGAGCAGGCATACACACCTGTTCTTTTTAATTCCGCTGTCCAGCAGACTCGTCTGACAGCATCAAGCCTATCCCGCCAGGCAATTCCGGCGGAGTACCATAGGCAGGAACATACACCTGCTTATACATCACCAGTTATTCAGCAGGCTCGTCTGACTACATATGATGGATCTCGTCAACCGCGTTTGGCGAAGTGTAATCATCAGGCACATACACCTGCTAATACTAATCAGGCCTACCAACAGTCTCGCTTGGTAGCGCCCGGAGAAGTAAGTCGGAAAGTCCCGACGACAAACAGGAGGCAGACTCAACTCTCTGCCTCCACACTTGAGTACTGTCAGGATTCACTGACAAGAAAAGGAGGACAGGAGCAGGCACATACACCTACTCCAAGCCCGGAATGGACGTATATCCCCGTTCCGGCGGCTGAAGTCACCAAACATATTTTGTCAATGGTGAAAGAGAAGAAGCAAATTCTTGCTCATATTCTGGATGCTTGCCAGGATATCATAACATCTTCAGCATCATCTCAGGGATAGACAAATAAATATATCCCTAGCAATGGAGTGACACATCAACGATTCACTCCGGAACAGACACACACATCTGTTCCAGTCCAAGTGGGTTATGGGGCATACTCCCCCATATCATACGGACAACCAAGTCAGGCACATACACCTGATTTGAGTGGAGATCGTCAGCCTAACCTGACCATCTTTCCTGATCAGGCACATACACCTTCTCAGAGCAATCACTTTCGTCATCAAGTGGTTTCTAAAGCGAGTAAGAAGGCATCTAAGAAAAAGATCCGCCCAGCACAGTCAGGACATCAAAGGCCAATCTGCAACAAGGCCTTGCTCGATGCAGGAGTTCTTGAAGCCCTCAGACATTTATCTGTCGGAATTCAAGATTATACTCCCTCAGTTCCCAATAACGGGAACATTAATTCTGAAGGTCTTCAACATACACTTCCTCATGAAGACTTGCTTCATGAAAATTCGGTCAATCTGGAAGTTTCTTCTTCAGATGAGAGCCACAGGAACCCTCTGTGTGGTCAGAAGGCCAAGGAGCAAGAGATCTCATCTTTTGTTGTAACCCATCATGACGGTCCTCCTCATGGTGATGAACTTCTCTGCGAAAGTCCTCTCCGCAGTAGTGATTCACGTTGTCTCGAAAATTCTTCAGAAGGCAATGTAGTGACGAGAAAGCCCTCCTATCTCGAGGCACTTGCAAACGTAAAACCAGTCATGTATGATGCTTTACTATCGGCAGGTGAAACTCTTTCTCCATCAGAAGATAGCCTGGGGTTCAGGTTATTCTCCGAACCACCCCTGGGTCATTCATCTTCCAGCATGAATAGTGATTTCTCTACCAATCTTGTTGAATCCGATGAAGCAACAAGGAAACACCAACTCTGGTCCAAACAGGTAGAAGAATCTTCATTTAATGATAAAGAGGAAATGCTGAAAATGAGGAAAAAACTGGAAAAAGGTGAAGTACCAGTCATGTTTTGGCCTTTGGCTGACTCCCAGTACGACATTCCAAAGATGTTGACGGATGATGGAATCCATGATATTCGTCTCAACATATGGAAAACTCTTTGTCAATTAAAGAAGAAGGTATTATCTTACGATGAATATGAAAATCATCTTAAGATAATAGAAGGGTTACAACGCCAGATTGATTTGGCATCTCTATCAGTCTCTCGGTATCCGAAGGCTGAAAAGAAACAGAGAACCCTTCAATGTTCATGCCTTGGCACAGTAAGAAGATTGCGTCAGTTAATTGCCAATGCTCCATCTGATGTTCATATCAGAGGATGGGGTGTTCACGGAGAACTACATTTCACAGTGCTTTCCGGTCAGCAAAGCCCGCCGAAAATGGTCTCATGCAATGTTATTGCCCATGGCCAGCCACAGTCAATGGGCTTTGTTCATAATCAAAAGCTTTCTCAAGAACAGGCTTCAACTAGTTCCTCTCAAAATCAAGTATATAGAGAACAGGTTGTTGAATTTCTCCTACATCAAGCAGGCAAGAATATTGCACAAGCCTCTCGTCTGGAGCAAACACGTCATCAAATGACAGAAGTTTCGGAAATCATCCAACGGTCTGTTAAACCAGGTGATAAAAGTGGATACAGGTTAATGCATCCAGCTAATTTCCGAACTAAGATTCGCAAGATCAAGAGAGATTTTAAGAAGATCTCAGACATAGCATGTCAAGAGACACCCCAGCTTGTCAGACTAGGGACTTCTCTAAACCAACCCTCAGAGTCAACAAATGGGATTCGAGGAGTTGAGCGGAAGCAGCAGGAACATCCCCAGTCCACCGGACTGGGGACTTTTTCAAATCCTCAATCCCTCCCTCAGAGAAAGTCAGTATTCTCTCGATTAGGGAATAAGCCTCAAGAGGAACGAAGAGCTAAGCTGTCAGGAGATTCTCTCCAAGTGACGGTTCTCCGAGAAATTCCTGAGGGATCAAGTCAACGGAATGCCATGTCTCATCATGGACATAGAAGGAGACAATATCACAGAAATGCTGATAGAAAGGATTCCATACAATATGCATCCATTAATGTCATCAATGCCGTTGCTGCTGATTCACCAGATGAGGCTCAATCAGAGGGATCAGACGAAGGGGTTCCTGCTCAAGAAGTTGCGCACACAGACCTAAATGAAGAAGGTGTGCGCACACGTAATCAAAGGCTTACCCAAAATCTGGGTATTCCTTCAAGTAACCCACTTCCCCCTCTCCGAAAAGGATCCAATAAGGGGAAAGGAAAGAATCAGGTTACTTCTCACCCTTCCTCTGAAGGAGGTCAATCGCTCTCATTAGAGCAAAGGTTTGCACAACAGGAGGAAGAAATGAAAGAATTAAAAAAGTTGAATGCAGAACTACTTCAGAGTAGTCTTCTTCTTAAGAATGCTGAAGTCTGACAGCCGAAGGAATTTGTTGTAACTACTGAGATGGATCAAGAATATCCTCCTTTATCAGTACACCCACAGAGGTCTAATCCTACGGGTCAAACGCAACAACGGTTGGAAGCACTACCATCAGTTGCAGCACCAACCACCACGTCTGTCCAAGCTCCATTCATTGCACCTACCCAAAACCAAGTTCAACCTGACGTTTCTCAAAAGTTAATAACTACTATTGAGTCATTAACAGCTCGGTTAGAAACTATGGAAGGGAAACGGGCGCAAGTTCAACCTGAAAAGAAAGTTTACCTTGAATGGGTAGATTCAATTTCTCCTCCATCCAGTTTTGGAAACCCTATTTTCCCTACTTTCAATGGATCAGGCGACCCTGAACAACATTTGACGCATTACGTGTCTTGTTGTGATCCTATGATGGGAACTCCAGAGCAGCAAGAAGCAGTGAAACTCAGATGCTTCGTGCGAACCTTGCAAGGACCAGCTTTTGTATGGTATACAAGCTTGCAATCCCGGTCAGTCATCGGATGGGAGGATCTTCGTCAAAAATTCCTTCTTCAGTTTAGCTCAACTTTGCCAAAAACGACAGTTTTCAATATTACAAACTGCAAGCAAAGGGAGAATGAAAGAGTCTCTGATTTCATTGCTCGTTGGAAGGGATTAACGTATTCCTTGAGTTTAGCAGTCCCTCATGAGGAATTATTGCCAATCTGTGTGGCAAATTTGCGTGACGAATTACGCACGCCATTGATCCCTGTGAAATACACAGGAGGGTTTCGAGACCTTACTTCAATCGCTCAACAGATTGAAGATTCCCTTATACAGGCTAAGGTTAAATCTCGTGTAATTCCATCAGCTCCAGGAAGAAGAATGGGTAAAGCAGAAACTGCTACAGTTATGCTTAAACAGGCACCTGTACCTATTTCTACTTCAAAACCTTCATCTTCTCGAAGGGCTCCACCTCCTGAACGCCAACAACAAAGGTTGTTTCGTCCAAATGATCAAAAAGATCAACAATGAAAACAATTTGAGGATATGAAGAGTAAAACATACTCTTTCTGAAGTGAACAAGTTCCTGGTTACTTCATTTCAGCTCTGGAAAATAATTTGGTTCAATTACCAGTGCCGAAGAGGCCAAACAAGGAAGGAGATGAAGACCGTCCCAATTATTGTCCCTTTCATCAAATGTTGGGGCATCCCATCCAGGAGTGTTTTGTCTTTAAAGACCTCCTGCAAAAGATGGTCGACTTGGGACAAGTCAAATTGAAGGGTTCTTCAGCTCATGTAGCGTGTATTACCGCTACAGATCCAGAAGAAGGAGGCGAGTGGCAGGAAGTCAAAAGAAAAACTGCGAAAAAATATGATGATTGGATGGTCAGAAAGACAATCAATCGGACCCATTCCATTTTTCGAACACAATTGAAGAAGCCAATTGTGTCTCCTACAAAAGCTGCAGTAAAGCCTCCATCAAAAGACAAATCCTCAAAAGGTCAGCGCAATTCAAAGAAGAAAGAGGAATCAGGAGAAGATGAGTATGTATCAAATCCTAAATTGTCTTTGACTCTGGCAGATTTCATGCCATCTACTTCAAAGCCACGGGCACCGTCCCACCAAACGGCACAACCTAAACAGGCTAATCAGGCAGAGTCTTTATCAGACGAAGAGTTAATCTTTGGTTCTGTCTGATCTCAATGGATGGAGAACACATCACGACTCCAACTAATGCCAGATTTCTAAAGAAGTATTTTGTATAAACACAAAATATTGTTCCCAGATCCAAAACAATCACATTGGTTTATATTATGTCCGAGATGACATTAAACTATATTTTGTCCTGGCAACATGACATTAAACTGTGTGGCACTTTCATCGTCCAGCATGACGTTAAACTGTGTTAGTTCCCTTATCGTCCAACATGACGTTAAACTGTCACATTGGTTACTATTATGTCTGAGATGACATTAAACTATATTTTGTCCTGGCAACATGACATTAAACTGTGTGGAACTTTCATCGTCCAGCATGACGTTAAACTGTGTTAGTTCCCTTATCGTCCAACATGATGTTAAACTGTCACATTGGTTACTATTATGTCCAAGATGACATTAAACTATATATTGTCCAACATGACATTAAACTGTTATAATGTCCAGAAAGACGTTAAACTGTGATGTCCTATCTACATGACATTAAACTGTACAGAAGATCCTATATTTTGTCCGAGATGACATTAAACTATATTTTGTCCTGGCAACATGACATTAAACTGTGTGGCACTTTCATCGTCCAGCATGACGATAAACTGTAAAAAGTCCCCAGAACTGATATCCTCATATTGGTTCACCTTAGTCCTAGCTACATGACTTTAAACTATACAGCACCAGTTCGTCCTTGTTATATGACGTTAAACTATACAGCAATGGTCCAGTATGACTTTAAACTGCAACTTCGTCCCACACGACATTAAACTGTGAAAAAGTTCCCTAAACCGTCCAGTGTGACCTTAAACTGCATCATCCCTGGTCCATGTATATGACCATAAACTATTTTCAAATCCTTTATGTCCAGCAAGACGTTAAACTGTGACGTCCTAACTACATGACGCTAAACTGTATAAAAGTCCCTCACGTCCGGAAAGACGTTAAACTATATAATCTCAAAAGTCCAGTATGACATTAAACTGCACCATCCACGGTCCATGCATATGACCTTAAACTATTCGCACTTTCGTCCGACATGACGTTAAAATGGTACACTCCTTTGTCCTTACTGCATGACATTAAACTGCACGGTCCCCCTTTCGTCCAGTATGACGTTAAACTGTATTGTCCCCATCGTCCTAACTACATGACGCTAAACTGTACAGAAAGTCCTTGATATATCCTACATGACATTAAACTGTTATTTTTTCCCTGCTACATGACACTAAACTGTGCAGCACCAATAGTCCTAACTGCAAGACTTTAAACTGCATAGTCCCTTTTTTATGTCCTACATGACATTAAACTGTGCATCGTTAAGGTTATTATTACCTCTTGTTTCTCACACCGAGTATGACTCACGTGAGCTTAGAGTGAACATCAACCATAACACTCCCTTTGGGCCACTAACCATGTATAAGTCCCAACAACATTTTTTATTTAGATCATTGTCCACAAGAACAACTTGATCATTAATTCATTCTTTAATTGAACTACACGGACTTTGATCCTTGCCCTCCAGGCTGGGTATGTAGGCAACCTCCCAGGGTTCAAGCCCAAAAAACAATCTCTTCACATCGGTTCACCACAACCTCATATTATGTTGATTTGTGAAACCACCCCTGGAATCAATATCTTTACATTGATTCACTTTCATCCTTGTTATATGACGTTAAACTATACAACACTTTTGTCCGGTACGACAATAAACTACAATATTCTTTGATTTCCTCATTTGAGAAGGAACTATTATTTACATTGATTTTTCAATCATGGTTTTCATTTTCAAAAGACTACGTGCATACATGGTAATTCCTAAACTTTTTATCGCAGGTTAAACCATCATTGCACTAAAGTCCCCTTTCACCCTTCACATGTACGAACCAAATTTGTACAAAGGGTAGTTATAGAACTACGTGGACTTGATTCCCATCCTTATGGGATACGTAGGAACATTCGAGTGTCCCTCGAATCCAATCCCAAGTCTTTTGGGCCTAACCCCAAATTTCACTTTCAGTCCCTTGGCTGAAAAGTCCTCATGAAAACACACACTGTGTATTCATTATTATGGTCCGAATTCTATGACCCTAAACTAAGATCACTCATACTTTCGTCCTGCACGACGTTAAAATGCATTTCAAGAACTACATATGGCTTGATTCTCATTCTTATGAGATACGTAGTGAAGTCCAAGTTTCAATTCAGGACCCAGCCACAACATGATTATGGTTTTCATTGACCTATGTATCTCTATATACATTGGACAATACCCATCTTTATGTGTTATAATCCTAACCTTAAATATTTTCAGATCTTCATAACCCTTTTCATGACTTCTAGTCACAAAAATGTCAAACTTCTGAGAATTCTTTTGTCTGACTATGCAGCACGTGCCCATAGGTGGCCTTGCATAAACAGTCCACATAACAGACTTGTCAGCCAAAAGATGCTATTCATTTGACCATGCAGCCAATGCCCATAGGTGGCCCTGCATATTTCAACCCCCTAACGGGTTTTGTTAAATAATAGTAACTTCATTCTTGGGAAGAATGCCTATTTTGTCCTTATTTGTCTTAAACGACAGTATGTAGGGATCCGCAAAAAAATAGCCATCCTTAACATATTTGTCCCATATCCTTTTTCATGATCTGAAAGTATTCAAGTCTATGGTTTATTCTTCTTCCCTATGTTTGAGTCAGACCTTCGTAGGAGTGATATTCATCCAGTTCTTCGATATTCTTGTTTGGAAATATCTTCTCCATATTCAAGTACCTCTTTCCATACAACAAACTCTATGCTTTAGAAAATTTGAATCTCCATAAACTTTCACTGGCTTTTAGCATTAGGAAAGTAAATTTCTAGGAATTCTTTTGCCTGACTATGCAGCACGTGCCCATAGGTGGCCTTGCATAAACAGTCCACATAACAGACTTGTCAGCCAAAAGATGCTATTTATTTGACCATGCAGCCAATTCCAATAGGTGGCCCTGCATATTTCAACCCCCTAACGGGTTTTGTTAAATAATAGTAACTTCATTCTTGGAAACTACTTCTTCTAATGCCTTTTAGCTATTTTTCATATCATTCCTCATATTCAAATATTCTTAAGCCATAGTTTACATTTTTTCCCTCATACTTGAGTATGGTAATATGTTTTCAGATAAATTGTCAAGGAATTGAATCCATTTTTTAATCCATTTCGGTCAAAGCTATTTCGACCTTAAAAATTAGCCCCTTTTATGTCCGGCGTGCATGACTTTAAACTGCCTACACAAAAGACAAAGGAAATCTGAATAAAATTCAAGTTCCAGCACACTTGCGTGCTGCCTTCTGTGCCCTGAAGACTTGCGCGCCCCCTTTTCCTTTGGATGGATTCAATTTCCTCAGAGTCAAATCCTCATTTCTCTCCGGATCCAACTCTGAGGGGGGACTTTTGTTGACGCTCCTTTCATCACAGAATCTAAAGATCGGAAAAGGGGAATATCTATGCAAAAAGTGATTCATCCTTTGAAGAAACATCAAAAAATCGACAAAGGGATGAACAAGGAGAACATTTCCCATAGGTCGCGCAAGTTCCCTCATGGTACACTTGCGCGCCGCCTAGTGTTCGTGCAAGTACTTGCGCGACGCCTTATGGTCGTGCAAGTGACTTGCGCGACCTAAGTGATAACCGCTCGGTAACCACCCGGTAACCGCCCAGGGTCTTCTTTTGCCTATAAATATACCCCGTGGGCCCCCCATTCGAGAGGATCTTTTTCCAGAAACTCGGATTGAAGCTCCCAACGCCCAAGTCTCTTCTCAAATCTTCCGAAACACTTCTAAGGTAATTTCTTACCTAGAACGGAAGATCTAAAGAGAAGAAGGAAGGCCTAAGTGTTGAAACTTATCAAACACTTGCGCGCCGACTTATTTCCTTCAATATAACTTGTGCGTCCCTTTTATGGAAGCACCTCAAGAACATTCTAAAGGGTTTAAAACAGAGTCGCTCAAGTATTTCAAATGCTGGTTGAAAATCGCACAAGTACACTATGTGTCGCGCAGGTATACCTGCGCGACCAATACTTGCGCGCCCACGGAAGACTTGCGCGCCTTGCAAGACTTGCGCGCCCCTATCTTTTTGGGTGCCCATCTTGCCCATTGTTACCCCTCTTAAGCCATTTCACCTTTCCTTTTCAAGATTCAGTCTTCAAGACACTCTTCAAAGCCATTTATGGCATGATTTCTTGATTTGACTTTCTTATCTGAAAGGAATTCTGTGGAATCTCTCTCAAAGTCTAGTGATTTAAATATCCTTATGTCACTAAAATACGGAGAGTTCATTCATTCAACCTCATCCTTTAAGATGAGAGAATCCTAACCTGGGTCTCCTTTTCAGGAATAATCCCCAGTTATAAAACCTTTAATCTGGGCATCTTCTTCAGGAGTAAGCCCCAAATTCTTAAAGTTCCCAATCTTGGGCATCCTCCTCAGGAGTAAGCCCCAATCAAGTCCTTTAATCATGGGAATATTTCTTAAGAATAAGCCCCAACCTCAAATATGGGCACCCTCCTCAGGAGTAATCCCCAACCCTTAATCCCTAACCTGGGTCTCCTTTTTTAGGAATAAAACTCAGTCATAATCTTGGGCTTCCCTTTCAGGAATAAGCCCGAAGTCCCTTAACCTGGGTCTCCTTTTCAGGAATAGGACTCAGTCATAACCTTGGGTCTCCTTTTCAGGAATAAGCCCCAAGTCCCCTTAAATTTCTCTTAACCAGTCATAATTTACCTTTTTATTTGGGTTTCCTTTTTAGGAGTAAAACCCAATCATAAGTCCCCTCCTAACTTGGGCATCCTCCTTAGGAGTAAGCCCCAAGATTAGAGTATTCAAATCTCCATGAAGCACATATAACTTTATGGACCCTGTTCATGGATTTTCTCCCTAAAAGTAAATCCTAAACCTTCATCTATCTGGGCAGTCATCCATACATAAGCCCCAAACAAATTCTTATGATTGCATCTTTCATGGCACAATTGTATAAATTTTTACCAATACCTCTTGTTTCTCACACCGAGCATGACTCACGTGAGCTTAGAGTGTAAAAGTAATTATGACATTCATATTTGAGCCATCAATCATAAACATCATACTCCATAACTCGAACTACGTGGGTTTTGATTCCTTTTCCAAAATAAAGGATACGTAGGTAGCCCATTTATGGGTTTGATCCCAACTTTGAAATAATCCCTGTCCTTCTGAATGACGATAAACTTCAAGTGCCCCACTGAGTGGCTTTAAAACCAGCCTGGTCATCATAATGACCAAGAGACTTTTATATAAATGTTTTGAAGGATACCATTGACCAAGAATCTCTAAACAGATATAGATGATTCTCTATTGATGAAGAACCTCGAATACATATAAAAGATTCTCTAAATTTCTTGCATATTTAATAATTGATTGTTAAAACTAAAGGAAAGAACATTTTTATACTTGGTAATGTAATAAGGATTCACGAACATAACTTAAATCTATAAAGAGAGTCCCGGAGTAGACAATAATTCCCCTCAAAAAGGTGTGATGAGTCCGACCTCCCATCCTCTCGACCAATGCAAATTCCTAAGCCTCATTAGTCCACAAGTTAATGAGCGCCTGCCTTTGGAAAGTAGGTCCAAATGGATGTGGAATCATTGGATGTTTCCGGTTCTACGAACAAACCCGTTAGAAACCGATCAGAACGTTTGAATCTCCCGTCCAGGAGGTCATCCCCGGATTCCGTGCGAAACAGTCCCGAAGGGCGTTCTCAATCCCTACGGGCTAGCAACTAGTTTTGAACTTCATTAGAGTATACAAAGGAATGATTTCACCTAATAAATCATCTATAACTAATAGTGGAAAGAACTCAAATAGAACATTATATATATAAAAATAAGATGAATAACTTTTATAAACAATCTGAAAATTTACATCAACTGCACAAAACAGCCAACAAGAAAAAATGAAAACACTATCTTTATGTGACCTTGCTGGTCACTCTCCAACATAACGATCAATCGCCACCCAAAGTGACTGAAATCAAGATGAAGCCTACACAAAGACTAAAAACAAAAAGAACTATAAGCATGATCATTAAAACTCAGTAGGCTAGCCCAATAATCTATTCGCAATGAATTTACTTTAAAATAAAAGAAACATGACTTTCAATTTTAAACTAATATATATAAAAGTATTCTTTTCTACTCATTTTACTCAAAAACAAGGTACAACTGATTTATCTTACTCATTTCCAAAACTAGATTCATTTCATTAGTGTGTCATTAGCATTTTTAATGGGAAAGTGATCTCTATATTTTTCGGCTTGCACAAATAGGGTAAAACAATTGAAATAAATTTTCATAAACCTTAGTAAAAACAAACCATCACTTTCCAAGAAAAACATTAAACAAGAAGGAACTATAGTAGTCACACAACAAGGGAAATGTAAATACTCATACAAGCATCACATTTATCGTTGCAAGTAACTAAAATCCAATGTACATGCGTGAACCTAGGAGAAAAAAAATAATCCATAAGATACCAATATATGATACCCCATCTACGGTAGCATGCCACACATGATTAAATCAAAACTCTCATTACACTCGCCCATCCTTTCTCAAGGAAGGCCGAGGGAAATTCCTATAGAAATAAAACCAATAAATCCACTTACTTATGGGCCACTAGTCAGTATCATGTCCTACCAATAAAGCAATAATTATTATATAATTATCTCAACATTATAGGTTCCCATGTATCAATTATTTAATGGGGGTGAGCTAACTTATGTCAGCTGATCATCTAATCACAATATATACATAATAATAATTCATAACATGCATCACCCCAAGTCACTCCAAGGACTGATCTCATGCCACATAACAAACAGAACAAAAAGTGTCAAACCTAGGGCACTCTAATAATGTATCACAAGGATTTCATAGTGAGGAAATACCGTACATTATTTACACATACTAGGCATGAGAACATCAAAATGTTATTTTCCATAAAAAATAGTTTCACCATTTTCAAAAGTTCTCAAACGGGCATTTAAACGATTCCCAAAACCAAAATTTATCAAAGTTACAAATTTCACTTTTTCTAAAGAGGTTTAATCACACTATTTTTATCATATAAACACTTATATACACCCTTTAAAACACTCAGGTTACACATTCAAAACACCACCATTTTTATAAAAATGATAAAAGGGAATTCTATTGGCAACACATCCCGAAACACCTTAAAAAATACCCATTTTATTATAAAATCAAAATCACTTTTCACATACATTAATGGTCCCCAAAATATCATTTTTCAGATTTCCCATACCTTAATAAATTCCAGCATATCATTTTATAACACACTTATCATATAAAATCCAACCGGGCACTTTACCAAAAACAAGCCATGCAATATTTGATAAAAAAATCTTTATTTAACACTCAAAAAGGTGTAAAACACAAATTTTCAAGCCATAAAATAATTTAATCTACTAAAACATGTTTTACATATCACAAATGAGGTGAAAAATCTAACAAAACATTTTATCATATACTTGGAGTTCACATTTTAACCAAAACAATACTATGTTTCACAAAACAAGGCATAAACCACCATTTTCACATAAAAAAATTAAACCAATGTTTTTACAAAAACACATATAATATATAAAAGGTGAGAATAAAAATAAATCTATGAAACTTAATGATAAAGTAAATTTCATGGGATATTTCACCTCAAATTCATGGCAGAAAGGAAATACACACTTGAAACTGCTTTTCATTGGTTCTAAAACCATAAATTTATGAAGAACATCCCTAAAAGAAAAAAACCCTATTCAAAATTCATGGGAAACTAGAACCCTAGGTGAATCATGTCAAGGGTATAAGAGAAAACCAAGAAACTTTAGAAGAAGAAGGAAGAGGTGGGGGTGAAGAAAAGGAAACTCAGCTTGGAAACTAGTGAACCCTTTATCTTCCCATAGATATACACCATTAAATGAGGGGTAATGGATTGGAAAGAAATGGATATGATCTCCATGTTAGTCGAAACCAGGGGGAGGAGGTTTGTTCAAATTTGGATCTAAAAATCCCAAGGGGGCAAAGCTTGAAAAATAAAAAATTTAATTCTGGGCAGAATCGCATGGTTTGGTTGCACAGTTTATTAAATTGTGTGCCGAACTGTAATGAAAAAATATGAGTGACCACATGGTCACTCCTAAGTGGCCGCACATCCATGCTCCAACCATGTGATAATTTTTATACCTACCACACAGTTACTGGGTTCGGCCGCACCATTTATCAAACCATGCACCAACCATGCACATGCCCTTTTCAAACCAAAATCCATGTTTTCTCCAAAAACTCTCAAAAAACTTATTGATCATCCATGAGGTAAAGATTAGACAAAGGAAAAAAATTTAAAAATCAAAACTCGTCACACCTGGAACCCAATAAAAATATTAGGATCCCAAATGATCCTGATCAAAAACAAACTTGAAAAACTAGGTTTGAAAATTCACCCCACCATTAATGCATTCCGCGCCCAGAAATCCATAACACATACAAGCAGTTTGATCAATGACTAAGTATTTCACATCAACATAATCTAACCACTTAAACCATGAAAATTTAACTCATCAAAAATGGAACTTAAGCCTCTTTACTCAAACAAAACAACACATCACAACCACTTCCCGCGAATCAATAGAAAAGATTAAGCCACTGCATCCACAACCAAGCCAAGAATATGGTTGTTGGACCTTCTCCCAATGTACCCAATGATCAACCAAACTAGATATCACTCACAAAATCCAACAATTTTATTGGAGGCAAAAATGGACTCCCTACTATTAAGAAACAAGTAACATCTAACAAATCCTTAAAAAGGAAGCTCCATGAGACCCATGGCAGGTATCCCCACCATTAAGGATCAACCAGCAACAACCAAACAAGAATTCACTATGATCCAAAATTTGGCCTTCCCACATAGGCCATAAAAATCTACCTTATAATGTCTTATCACCCGAGGTGAAGAAGAACACAATAAGATCTTTTAAACTGCCAATTCTCAAACGAAGGGGTTGAATATGAGCCAAAACTCCTTGTATAGACCAAAATCTCCAACACATAGAGAGGGTAGAAGGGTCCCAATGATCGGATCATTGAAACCACAACCAACAACCATCCACCACTCTCTACCACAAGATAGAAAATTCATAGTGTTTATATCCCACAATAAAAACACTAGAACTGCCCCACCGCAATGGTGGAGGCACAAACCAAGACAAACTCATTAAATCTTCAGGATTACTAACTATGCGCTAACTTCACTCCATGACCTATGGTTGGAGAAATAATGGATTAATAATCTACTTCCTCGAAGTTAGGAACTTCTAATCCAAAACTGTAACATGCATCACATGATTAGATAAAAGAGAATGATCCAAAAAGTTTGGAGTATAACCACTCTTCCATTGAAAACAGGAGATCACAAAAGACCCACAACATTACTTACATTAAAAAAATAAAAACACCATTGGAAAAACCTCCATGACAAAATATCTCTTACACTATAAGGGATCATATAAATAAACTCTAAATAACTTTCCAACACACATTACTTCTGAGAGTTTCCTCTATAACGCTTTCTAGCAATGCCTTGACAGAATCATTGCAAGTGACCCAAGCATCCAAAATCATGGAAGGTATTATGAGTACTTGGATAGGACGACCTCTTTGGACCCATCTTTACACACTGATATCATAGAAAAACATCTTACCCATAAGAGGTTTATGAGATATCCTAGGGTATTTGGATACCATGACCCACTCCATCAACTTTTAAACGCTTTCTTATCTCCTTGACAGAATATTCACCACTGATCCTAATAATTGAAGGAGGGAGGAAAAATTCAACAACTCCCTCCATAATAGATTCAACATGAAAACAATTCCTCCCTACATTGTTAAAAGAAGTTATATTGATCTCTAGCACCTTAGACTACCGATCGGGGTGGAGAACCGCCTCAAAATTTTGAGCCTTCATAGAGTCCTCTATGGCATACCCTAAATCATAAGGGAATATATCCACAAAGCATTAGAAATACTCCAACACTAACCTATCACCCTTATACAAACATCCCATCTCCATCCCCTTCCTCACCCTTTCTCTCTCAGAGAAATACTGACGAATGAATGAAGCCTTGAAGAACTCCCAAGTAAGATCTTCACGAGGCATATTCTGCGATACCGACTTCCACCACTTCCACGATGAACCTTCAAGCATGAAATTTGAAAATGTATCCTTCATCAACTCAGAAAAATCTATGAGGATAAAGTTCCTTTCATTCTTTCGCATCCACTCTTTTGCATCGAGAGGATCCGATAGTCCATAAAATAGAGGTGGACCTAGATTTCAAAACTCAAGAACAAAATCTCTAGGTTCGTCAACCAAAAATCCTGGTAATTGGGAATTTCCCATAACTGCACTATAATCTCCAATTGAGACTCCATGGGGACAACCACTGCACAAATAAAATCCAAAAACTAAATCAATTCCATCTAAACAACAAAATATCTCAAGAACAAACACCGCATAGGCAACAAGATTTGAACATAAGAAAAAAATACATTATAACATCTAAACATTCTTTTTGAAAACATCATTAAATTTAAAAAAAAACTTTATGGTTTGATCACTTATAATTAGTATTCCTTAGAGTCTCACTCACATACATGTTTTTGTGCCACCCCAGACACCCATCTTCCATGCCATATCGGACATCCATTTACATTCCCATAAACCACCATTTATGTAAGCACCCACAAGAACACCAAAGCTGAAATAAAAAATTCTTATTTACCAAAACGAATCATTCAACCCATTTCAAAATCATGAACCTTCCGAAGCCACATTAACCACCTAGTCAAAACCATTTTCATATTCACACATCAAACCATTTTACCATACTTGAAAATGAAACCCTGAATATTTTCCACCAAAATCCATTTAACTTTTATAAATACATTTTCTAGAATATCAACAAACCTCATTTCATCAAACCATTTGATTAAAAACTCACTCAATTTTCATTTAAAACAACTTCCAAAACAACTGTTCACTTCCCATAAACCCCAAAAGGTTATTTTATAAAAACTCATTTTCTAAGGTCCTCCACAAATTGGATACTAAAAATCCTTTTTCCCACTTTCTAAATTCCAATTATTACCATTAAAATACCACTTTCCACAAATCCAACACAAGTGTTTTAAAAAAAATTAAAATTCTTAAAAACCCAAAACAACTCACAAAATGGAACTAGTGTTAGTGGGTGACTTGACCATATGGTTCGCAGCCATATGAAAAACACACCACCAACACGAACAGCCTTTTATAATTATACCCCCATATCCACATGTCTTTCTGGGCCCTAAGAGCTCATGGAGACCACTAGATCAAATTCCCTTTCATACCCCAATCACTAAACGATACCTAAATACCAAGAAACAAAGAAAATTGGACTTCCAATGGAAACCCGAGGATCAGAACAAGAAAGAGTTTGTGATTCTCTTACTGCACCTACCCCTCAAGTCTTGAAAATAATACTACATCTACTAAGATATCCCCATGTAATAAATGGTTCTCTAAAAAGTAAGTTCTGCTAAGAGCTGGCCTCCTTTTATACCCTTTTGTCACGAACCACCCGGGTCAACCCTAAACCGGTCCCTTGGGTTGATCCTTAGCAACGCCTGAAGGGCGTTACCGATCCTCACAGGGTGGAAACTAGTGTCAGGAATCATCAAAGTTTATAAGGGAATAATTTTTTACAATAAATAAACCATAAACAATACTTTAAAGATACAAAATATTCCATTATATATATAAAAATAAGATGAAAATTTTTTATATTCAATCTACAAATTTACAAAAAAGTTTAAAAAACAGTTAACCAGAGAAAAGGAATGCACTATCTCCATGTGAAATCGATGGTCACTCTCCTACACAATGATCACTCACTACCCAAGGTGAATTCACTAAATATAAAGCATGCACAAGGACTAAAAACATAAAAGAACTATTGGCGTGAGTATTAAGACTCGGTAGGCTAGCCCGATAATCTATTCTCAGTACACTTCCTTTAAATTAAAGAAACATCAATTTCATGTTTGAACTAAAATATATAAAAAGCATGATTTTCTACACATTTTACTCAAAAACAAGGTACAACTCGTTTTCCTTACTCATTTACAAAACTAGATTAATTTAATTAGTGTTCCATTAGCATTTTTAATGGGAAAGTGATGTGTATATTTTCTCAGCTTTTAAAAAGAGGGTAAAACACTTGAAAAAAAATTCATAAACCATATTAAAAAAACCCATCACTTTCTAAGAAAATAATTACACCAGAAGGAACTATAGTAGTCACACAACAAGGGAAATGTAAATATACATAAAATCATCACATTCATCGCAGCAAGAAACTAAAAGCCAATAGACATGGTTGGATGTAGGAGATCAAGAATAGTATAGAATAAAACAATACATGAGACCCCATATAAGGTAGAATTCCACACACGATGAAATCAAAATACTCAATATGCTTGGTAATCCTTTCTCAAGGTAGTCCATGGTCAAAGCTCATAACAATAAACCAAATATATCCACCTACTATGGGCCACTAGTCAGTATCATGACCTACCAGTGTAGCAATAATTCTTATATAGTTATCTAAATATTCTAGGTTCCCATGTCTCACATATTTAATGGGGGTGAGCCAACCAATGCTATTTGACCATCCAATCACAACATATATATAATAATAATCCAAAACATGCATCACCCTGAGTCACTCAAAGAACCGATATCATGCCACATAATAAACAAAACAAAAAGAGTCTAACTTGAGGCACTATAAAAATAGATCATAAGGATTCCACGGCAAGGATATCCCATCCATTATATACACATACTATGAATGATAACATCCAAGTGATTTTTCTTTAAAAATTGGTTTTACCATTTTCCCAAAGTTGCTAAATGGGCATTTAAACGTTTCACAAAACCAACATTTATCAAAGGTACAAATTTCACTTTTCATAAAGAGGTGTAATCACACCATTTTAAGCATATAAATTTTTTCAAAAATCCCTTAAAACATTCAGGTTAAACATTCAAAACACTACCATTTTTATAAAAATGTCAAACGGGCCTTCCATTGGAAACTCATGCTAAAACACCTTAAAAAAACCAATACCCATTTGTTTATAAAATCAAACCACTTTTCAAATCCATAAAAGGACCCCAAAATATAATTTTTCACACTACTAATACTTTAATAAATTCAAACAAAACATTTTATAACGCACTTATCACATAAAATCCAACCATGTACTTTATTGAAAACAAGGCATGTAATATTTTACAAAACAATCATTATTTAACACTAAAAAAAGGTGTAAAACACAAATTATCATTCCATAAATTCTTTTAATCTACTAAAACATGTTTATATATAACAAACTAGGTGAGAAATCAAACATAACATTTTATCACAAACTTGGAGTGCACATTTTAACCAAAACAATACTAAGTTTCAAAAAACAAGAAATAAATCACCATTATCACATAAAACAATTAAAATATGGTTTAAAAAACAACACATAGCATATATAAAAGGTGTGAACTATAATAAATATATGAAACTTAAATGATAAAGGCAAGTACATGAGATATCCTACCTCAAATCCATGGTAGAAAGGAAACGCGGGCCCAAAACCACTTGTCATTCGTTCTTAAACACTAAATCTATGAAGACCGTTCCAAAAAGAATTAAACCCCCATAAAAATCATGGGAAACTAAAACCCTAGGTCAAGCATGACCAGGGGAGAAGAGAAACCCAAGAAAAATTGGAAGAAGTAAGAGGGAGGGGAGAAGAGAAGGAAACTCACCTTCGAAAGTAGGTAACCCTTCATATTTCCTTAGATATACACCATTAAAGGATGGGGAATAGATTGGAAAGAAATAGAGAGGTTATCTAGGTCAGGAAGAACTAGGGGGAGGTTTAGTAAAGTTTGGGTCTAAAAATTTTGAGGGGGAAAAGTTGGAAAATTAAAATTTTTAATTTTCGGTAGACTCACATGGTTAGGCCACACAATTTATTAAATAGTGCAAAAAATAATGTAGAAGAAATAGGTGTGTCCGTACAACCATGCTCCATTCATATGGTAGGTTTTATACCTTCTGTACAGTTACCTAGGTTCGGCCGCATGGTTTATCAAACCTTGCGCCAACAGTGTGCATGTCCTTTTCAAGAAAAAACCCATTTTTCTCCAAAAACTCACAAACAACCTAGGGACCAGTCATGAGGGATAGATTAGACAAATAAAATATTTCAAAAATCAACACTCATCTCACCCAGAACCCAAAAACATGACTGGGATCCCTAGAAAATCGGATCAAAACCCAAACTTGAAAAACTGAGTGTGACATTCCCCTTCCTGGGTGTGTAAATTGTATCAAAAATTAAAGGAATAAAGATATTTTAACAAATTTCCCTATCTAAGGATTAAGACCCTCTAGAAGAATATTTACTTTAGGATCTTATGATCTGAATAAATTAAAAAATTCTTCTTGAATAGGTCATTGAGCCAAGTCTTTAACATGTGCATTAAGACTTCCAAATTCTGGTCACATGTGGGGTAATTATACTAATATGGTCATAGGTGATGAGATCCATAGTCCACCACATGATTATCCTACATCATCACACACCCCAACCCCATACCTTAGGCATTATAATACATCGAATAACAATTACCATAATCAAGATTTATAAAAACTGAAGTTTATGTAATTTAGACTAGCAACTCCACAAAAAAACCTCTAGCACTTCTCACTTCACTCAATATTTATCCCTTTCATAGTCAAATCTATCAAGGGTGAATCTATCCTAGAAAATTTAAGAAAAATATTATAGTTCCCAACTAAACCCAAGAATTTTTGGATCAAAAATACATTCGTGGGTCACTCCCAAGAAATGTCCCCTTAGATCATTTTGCGGTTCACTAAAATCTTGTTCTTGAAAATAACATGACCAAAAAACAATACCTTACAGGTCTAAAACTAACATTTAGATAGTGTTTCATAGATTTTATACTCCTTCAAGGTCCTTAAAATGATATCTAGATGGTCTATAAAGTCTTACTCTATCTTGGAGTACACTAAGATATCATCAATGAACACAACCAAAAAGGAGACCAAAACATGAAGAAATATCTAATTCATCAAATCTATAAAGACCTCTAGTGTGTTGGTAAGACCAAACATAATAACCAAATACTCAAAATGACCATACCAGCTCCTAAATTCATTCTTAGAAACATCCTCTCACTATACTCTCAAATAGTGATACCCTAACCTCATATCAATATTTCAAAACCATCAGGCTCTTCTAAGCTAGTCAAAAAGATCATTGATTTGAGGCAGTGGGTATTTATTATTAAAAATCACCTAATTAATATTGTGATAATATATGAAAATTTGAAGACTCCCATATGACTTATTTCCAAAATTAACTAGTGATGCCCATGGTGACATGCTTAGATAAATAAGTTCATTACTTTCAAGATCTTTCAACTAAACTTTCAACTCTACCTCAACTCAATAGGATCCATCAGGCGTAATGGTAAATAGGTCTCATCCTAGGGATCAAGATGATAGTGAACTTGACCTCTCATCAGAATGGAAACCAGGAGGACATTTCCATGAACACATTAGGGTACCAATTCACTATTATGAGAAGACAGCCATATATTCCCTACTCCAATGTATCAAATAAAAACAAAGATAACTAGAATAAGAAAAATCATACATTCAGAATAATGGGTCTTTACCTCCATAGATTTGGATCCCACTCACCTAGAAATATGTGATTGTTATTTCCAAGAGATAGAATTAGGACCTTGGAATGATAAGATTCAATTTGATCTTTAAATCTGATCATCCAATTCATATCAATGATGATATCAAAAATGTATAGGTCCAATACAAGGAAGTCCTACACAACTTACACATCAAAAATTAAAACAGGTAATGTCATGTACTTAAATCCTTGATCATTTTCCTTCCCTATGGTGTAGATAGATCCATCATAAATAACATCAACCCTACTCACATTCTGAAAGAATCAAGAAGCTTTAAAAGATAAAGGAATGAGAAAAATACATATCAAACAAAGCCAAATCCATTGAAGAAGTAGTAAAACCCATATCCCTTAAGGTGTTTGGATCATAGTTAGAGTCCTCGGGTTCCATATATGTTGCATAAAGATGCCCTAACTCAAGACCACCCTGAGTCTTCTAAGATAGATGTTAAAACACTTCTATATAAGAGAGATATCCTATACCCTTTTAAGCATCATATTTTGTATGTAAACCCTACAAACTTAATAACCAACTCCACTCCATGATAGATGTATTCCATACATAAATATTAGAGTGTTTTAAGGTATTAATTTTTGTATTTAAATTATAAATCTTTGAAATTTTTGAATGATTTGATCTATTTTTTTTATGGTAGGATACAAATAATATTTGTAAAATAAGTGAAAAGAGGAAAATTTTGGAGCAAAAATACACCCCGCGCCACTTCTATTCACTTGCGGCGCAACACCTGATTTTTGAGGATGATCAAGGTGCACTTCAAAGGCACAAAACTGAAAAACCAAGGTGTAATAAGGATTATGGAGTAGAAAAATGAATTAAAATTTTTGAAACAACATTAAATGACATGTAGTATCATTTCAAATCATGCCAAAAAGTCATTAAGGATTACAAGTTGTGAAGCCATTACATGACATAATTTATCGTTACACATCATGAGTCCCAAATATATATGATGAAATGAGTCAAACTCCCAAATTTCTAAAAAAGATTCACAAAAGATTCATTCATATTAAAAAATTATGATGTAAAATTTGGATCAAAATTACACAACATGTAAACACGTTACACATCATGAAAATTGTCGGGAGAAGATTCAAGTCACCAAATTCAGTGTATCTCCAATTTTGGATCAAATATATTACAGTGGACCCACCTTGAACCACATGTGTACCAAATCTTTATGATATTCATTAATATTTAAGCTCATATAGATCCTATAAAATTAGGTCTAGGATGATACATTTGGAGGCATTGGAGATCCAGAGACCGGAGATTGGAGTGAGAAGTTTCATGGCCCTTTCTCAGTTCTTTCTTTATTTTCTTTATGATTTCACTTTATTTTCCCCTTACCTATTATTCTCTTATCACTATGATGAGGGGGTTAACCTTCCATGTGCTAGGGAAATATAATATAAGGGGGAATATGCATTGGATTTATTTTTTTTCCTTTACTCGTGTATTTGGTTTGTGTGGTTTCTTCAATCAATTTCTAATCCCTTTCTTTTCCTTTTATCATGACCATTGATATTTTAATATAAAAGAAAATTTTAAATTGTGAAACTAAAACCCCTAAATAAAGATTTTACATTGTTAAATTTTGATTAAATTGGTTTTAAATAAGGTATCTGGACAAACTTGATTCAACGCAACCCTAAATTATCGAACTAAGGGAAATAGGGTATTTACACATTGAGGAGGGGATACCATGACCATTAGATCTTCATAATCTCGATTCTAACACCAATCATGAATTAATGAACCTATTTTCTAGAATCTAATTTTACCCGAACCCAAATATTATAACACCCCAACATGCTTTAAGATCTTTTTTCAAAACAAATTAATCTAATTTTATTTCTTCATTTTTTTTCTCAAAATAAATCAACAAATATCTTTTCTCACCTTTTTATTAAAATTAATAAAATTAAATCTTTTTAAAACCTAAATAAACTAATTTCTTTATACCTTTGGATCTATCTTGATATATTACTAAACTAAATTTTAATTAATCAAGGATCATAGTTGATTTTTTATAAATTTTATTTTTTTATAGACCTGTAGGGATTTAACAATTCTATTAGGGCCTGTGAAACTGGTAGCATTTCCAGGGATGGTTTCTTTTTAGTTTTTAGGATTTCATTTTTTAATTTTATTTTATGGGTTTATTTCAATTCCATTTTTTATGTTAGGTGTGTCCATGATGTGAATTTCATTTTTTAATTTTTAAATGCATGATCACAATACACGATCAAAAGGAAAATAGATTTTTGGACTTAATCCCGAACTGGAGAAAAAGTATAAAGAAATGAAAATAAGATACAACCATGGAAGGTGATAAAAAATCAACATGTTGGGGTTATTAAAATATATCATGGGTTTTGGAACCTCACATATTATGGGAGGCTATCAAAAGCAGGACTACAACAAAGCATCCTGGCACCCCCCCCCCCCCATTATAGTTAACCATTTTTGAGATAAATCCTTCAATAATTTTGATGATATCAAACAATGTTCAATTCAAAATCTTCAAGATGAAGATATAAAAAAACATTTTGGAATATTTCTTGAGCTTTGTGACACATTACAATTCCAAAATGTCTAAATTGATGTGGTAAAAATTTGTCTCTTATGATTTTTATTATGTGATCAAGCATGATGTTGGATGCAAATCTTTGTTGCACATTCTATCACTACGTGGGATGAGTTGGCCATGAACATTCTCACCCGCTTATTTCCACATTCTAATTCAATGGACATATGGATAAATATTCTAAACTTTTGTCAATTTGAAAAATAGTCACTATATTCTGCTTGAGAAAGATATAACTATATAATTTGAAAATGCCCTCATCATGGAATATAGCTCTGATTTCTAATTCAAACTTTCTATAAAGGTTTTTTTGTAAGGAAACAAATCAATTCTTGATGTTGCTACTAGAGGATCCTTAATGAGGAAGTTACCAGAAACAAGCTACAAAATATTGGATGAGATGGAAAGCAATATTTTCCAATGTAAAGAATAACGAATATAAAGAAAAGGCATTCACATAGTCAACAACAATTATTGGATGACAGCACAACTAAAATCATTAACAAGGAAAATAGACATCATGATGGGCCAGTAGAAAAACACTCAAGATATGTGTATAGAATATGAAAATTATATTGATAATAATTGGGGTAATCAATTTTAGGTTTGGAGACCACAATAAAAACAAGAAAAAAAGTAATCAACAAATACCAAAATGGTAAAAAAACAATAGGAACCCCAAGGTCCCACACTAACAAGCCAGGTCTATACATTTGAAGAGACACAGGTACATTCAGGACTGCCTATGGGCCCATACTCAAAGAAATAAAAGAATAATCATCAAACTAAAAAGGTATCATTATGGAATCTGAAGCGTCAAATTGGCCAAATTATTGATCATCATAGAGAGATATCTAAAAAAACACTACCATTATTCCTTAAAGTACACCCATGTGAAGATTTGAAAGCTATAAAACTCAGGAGTGGGAAGCAAACAAAAGGAAGTGGTGTAGGATTTTTAGGACTACAACCAATGCAAGAAATAGAATATATAGACAAGGATAAAAAGAAAAAGTAACTGAAGAAGAAGAACTACCTTATTACAATCCAAGACCGCCTTTTTCCAAAATGATTAGCACAAGTGAAGAAAAATGTGTATAAAGCTAAATTTTAATAACAGTTTAGAAAATTGAATATCAATATACCTTCTTTAGAGGCTCTTGAAAACATGTCGACATATGTGAAATTTGTAACACCCCGAGCTTCCATGATATGCTTCTCTATCAATAATGCAATAGCTTGCATTGTACGCAAGTTCAAGATTCTAACACACCACGACCAATCAAAGTAGTAGTTATGAATAGTAATACCCACATTTTGAAATTATATAAATTTTATATTTCAAAATGGAATTTATTTTTGTATTCAGAATATCGAAATTATCCTAAGTTGAATTTTTTGTAATTTTCTGAGAACTTCCAATTTTTTATGAATAGTGAAAAATACTTAAAAAACAACTTTTTTAATCAAAATAATTTATAGTGATAAATTATACTATTGAGTGGTTTTAAAGTATAATTAGAATATATTTTTACCATTTTATCAAATTTTGGTCATTAGAATAAATTTTACTTTAAAATTGGACATAAACGATTGTCAATCTTTTGATATATATTGTTTCTTAAAAACACACTATTTGTTGTGACAGTGGGAATTAATTATAAAATTAATTAATGTAACTTATATTTTTGGAATTTTGTAAAATAGACATCATTTTTGAATTTGGAATATCAATTATATCTTAGGGTTAAATTTTGGCATTGTTCTGGAAAACTTCAATTTTTGATGAATAGTGAAACCACTAAGTTATAGTTAAAAACTGATTTTTCATTTAAATGAAACATTACCACTTCTGTGATTTGATTTTAAAAAATCCAACAAACATGGTTTTCATTAGGAAGTAAAATGTGGTTTAATGGGATTAAAATAATTTTTTGGTGAATAGTAACTTTTAAGTTTAATTAATCGCGATTAATGGTAATTAGTGAAATTTAAGGTAAAAATGATATTATAAAAATATGAAAATACCTTTACACTTGTCCTACCCTTATTGGATGAGTCATTGCCGACCAATACAATCCATGGGTCTACTTGGGGACCACATGGAGCCACTTGGGTAAGAAAATGACATTAATAACTTTTTATTTAAAGTAAAAATAAAATTGCCACAAACATGTGTTGTTTTACTAAAAAAATTATTAAATGGGGTTATATATGTTAACATTATGACTATAAATATTCATTGGAAAGATAAAAATATTTCCTGCATAATGGTAATTTTTTTATAATTTTTAGACATTAAATAAAATAAATTTTATATGACACCATGATGATGCAGCGATTACCTCATTAATTAACGATTTAAATAAAATGAAAAGATAATGTAAACTCTAAGACTTACACTTGTCTAAAACCTATTGGATGGGTATATTTCGAACACTTATCACCTTATCCTTAAAATATATCATTTTGGGACCTTTGAAATCCGAAAATCACTTCATAATAATGTAACATTTCAGGACCTTCCAAGAGTGCCCCTCCTCTCCTCTTATAAAAGGCCACCACCACTACCACCATATTCACACATTTCAAGCCATTTGGCTCGTCCAAACTCTGCCCAAATAATCTCTCAACTTCCCCATCTTACTCCTAGAAGTCTCACTTTGGGAAGAAGTCTTCCAAAGGAATCCTTTGGCTCAAATCAAAAAGAGTTACCTGATTTTAAGGTAATGTCTTCTCTTGTGTTCTTTTGTTTTATTTTGCTTCTACAACCCCCTAAACTTTTTTTATTCTTTTCTTTTGTAACAAAACTAGTATCCTAAAAATACTTGGATGTTTTATGAGAAGTATTTTATTTACACTTACACACACCTTCGTATAATGGTTAAAGAACATACTGTTTCTGTGGGTGGCGAATTACTGCCTCACAAAATGATGATTGTTCAATATTCTTTTAATACCTCTCATGGTGGACATTATGATGACACTACTTTTATATATGATATATATTATGTTTTTGTTTTCCTTATGATTCTGTATTTTTCATTTATGTTATACCTTTATTATTTCCATTATGGGTAAACGCGATAATTTCATTTTAGGAAGTGCGGACTACCGCCCCCTCAATGTGATTTGAATCATTAATGCCATATGTGGGATGTATAAAGGCTGGAGTAAATGTTATTATACATTATATTATACTGTAATTATAGTATACCTTTATATAATTATAATTTCATTCCATTAAATACAAAATAGAAATGAAAGTAGCATTCATGCGTACGTACGGCTTACCGTCTCCATGAACGGTGCATTTCATTTCTTACCTCTAAATGTTATATAATATTATAAATTCAGGTATATACTGGATATATACGATATATATGATATCTACATCAGGACTGTAATTCTGGATATAATGGATATTTCACCACATGAACAACTTGTAATTATAAGAAGTTTATTTTTGACTCAAGTACCAAAGATCGACAAAACGACTGTTATTAACTTAAATAATTAAATAATTTCCATAACATGGTAATAAGTGATATAAAAGGAATAATGAACATGAAAAAGGTTCTTATGCAAATATAAATTAACTCTAGTTTATTATTCAGAAGATTAAAGAATGATCGAGTAAAGTCGGACACGAGGTAAGGGAACTTCTTAACCCAATTTCCATTCTTTGGGTTAATCTCCTACTTTCAAATTATGTCATGATATTATTATGTCCTATCTTTTATTTTTACTTTCTTTATGTGTACTTATAGTGAATACATATAATAGATCTATTTTATTTTAAAAAATGATCTTTGTAAGGGACTTCGTCTCAATCTCCATTCATTGAGGCATATTTTGTTCTATACACAAATTTCCTTTATACGGTGTATAAACCCCTTTGACTTTTACTTTTATTCAAAAGGAATATTTTTATAGGAAGTGTTTTTACTAAACGACAAAAGGAATTTTTTTTCTTACGTATGCAGCGACAACGACTTCTCCGCCGCCGTGACTATTATTTGAGTTTCGGCTTCCTCTACAAGCCATAACTTTTTTTTAAATGAAAAATAAATACCAAGTTTTAATTTTCTTTTATTTTGGTATTTAAAATGGTTTTGATAATGTTTTTATTATATCAATGTGTTGTATTGATATCTTGTGATTGAAATGTGGAAATTTTATGTTTCTTTTATGCATGTTTTATGTGATGCGATTATTTTATGTTTTATGATATGTTTAAACCTGTTCATATGAGGAATGCATTGGACTTAATAAGTGATGGGTGGAGCCCGCTATAGCTCCTCGATGCATCGGCAAGTCTCATGAGACAAACTAGTGTCTTGGCATGAGGCCTTGGCTATGGGGTTATGATAGTCTGACATTATGCATTCCATCATTATGAAAGTGGTTATTGATATTGCATGTGATTATTCGACCAGTAGGATATCCATGTGAAGAAGTAAATGACATTATCTCATTTTACTTTTGCCATATTATGTTGAAGTTCAAGTTTAAAAGGCTTTTGTTTTAGTTATAAATTGCCTTAAATGTTTATGTTTATTTATGAAATCTTCTTCTATGTTGTTATCCTTACTGAGCATCTAAGCTCACCCCTTCCAATGTTTTAATTTTTCCAGGATGTGAAGAAATATTTTATGACTAACCTACAGGGATAGTCTGAAGGGGATATGGGTGTGGACTATGGAGACTATTTTATTTTAGATTTTCACTTTATGATGTAATGTAACATTTATGAATGTATCTAGTGTTTCCAAGGATACAAAACTAATCAGTCATTCGAGACTTGATCTTTTGTGATCATTCCAATGTTACGCAATAATGCACCGACTCTGGGTAACTGGGGTCGGGGCATTATAGTTGGTATCAGAGGCAGTTTAGTACTAACCTTAGAAGCTAGATTTAGATAAACTCTGATTAGAGCACATAGCCCGAAGATAGAATTTGAGAATTAGTGTAGAAGAACTTCCTATAATTTTAGTATTATAGATATTTTGTGAGTTTTACGAGCAATACATCCATGTCTGGATACGAGCAGGTAGAGGCGGATCTGGCACAGATGTACCTAGGGGTAAAACCCGAAAACACTGCTTTGAGCTAGACTCGAACGGGAACTAGTGCACGACAACGGGTCGTGCTGCACTCTTGGTTATGCTTAGGATAATTCTCATTTTTTTACAAACCATTATGAAGGTTTTATGAGTATATACTTCTTCAAAGAAAACATTTTTTATGATTATGGATTATATCCATAAACTGTTCAATTTACCTTAATTATTTTACAAGTTTGGAATTATTCATTGCAATTCATAAACTAAACTAGTTTATGCCATTGTATAGAAATGGCTCCCATTAGAAGGAATGTGAACTCCATCAATACGTATGATCCAAAGAGTAAGAAGGATCATATATTTCACGGTATTAAGCAATTAATTAGAAGGGAAATAGTCTCCCATGTGTTCTCAACATATAAAGAAATAGTATCATGTGTTAATATGATAAGTAAATAATTCTTTGAGTCTTATGGATTTGAAGGGAAGAAAGAGAAGAAAAGGATGGAAGAGAGAATGATGGATAAAGGGAAGAGGTAAAAGAAGAATTTTCCAATATGTGATAACTATGGGAAGAAACACCTTGGAACTTGCCTGAAGGGAATGGGAGTTTGTTATAAGTGTGGAGAAAAAGGACACCAAGTGCGTGACTACAAGGGTAAGAAAAAGGTTTCAAATGTACAATGCTTCATCTACAAGGAGTGGGGACACTACACAAACCAATGTCCAAATCATCATAGTATGCCCCAAATGATGTTATTGGATAATAATAAAGTTATGATACTACCACAGATGAGGAGGAATGATTAGAGTTCTTATGTTGTTATTAAAGAATTTTTTTCATTTGAGTGTTGTATCAATGATGTACTGGTTATAATAATTATGGAGTATATAAGGATTGTACTGCAGTACTATTTCATCAAGGACTTGAGATTGTGTGGAACCAAGAAAAGTGACTCCACAGTAGGTTAAATTTTTGGAAAATATATGGTTGAGAGAAAGATAAACCATAATATGGTTCTGATACCAAGATAGTGATTTTGGAATAATACAAGATTAATTTGGATAAATTATATTGGATATTCTTAACTTCCTTGAAACTGATTAATGATTTGTATACATTTTTCGATAGAAGGAGTATATCTAGTATTCTATAAGGAATAAGGTTTCATGAATGTAATCAATAAGGATTAATAGTAATTCAGGATGTTGTAGTGTTTTAAAAGAATACATGGTGAAGGTGTTCACATATTGTTACGCGGAAAAAAGGATCTTCATTATGTTTACCTTCCTTAAAAAATTTGGACATAAGTATTTTGGATAACTATAAAGGTTGGAATAGATTAAGTTGAACCTTGGATAGTATTGTTTAAGGTTAAAACATTTCTGAATATTATTTTTGGAATATTATAATACTATAGTTTTAGGAAAAGGACAACCTGTAGGTCGGGGGAAAACCCACCGCGTCAGACAAAGCTGCAGGAATCGAACCCACAACCATAGTGTGACATGACTTTATTACCTACCACTAGCCTATAGGAAGTCCCTGGTTATTACAAAATATTTTTCCTAATCTAAATGGTATGTAGTAATATTTTTAACCTTATACAATTAGGATAAATAGAATATTTTTGAGTTCTGTTACCATTTGGAGTGAAACATGGGTTCGTGGTAAAAATTTATTAAGGAATGAAATCCTACATGACAAGTAAGTATATTTACTTACATTCTTAGTAAATCTATTAAATAAATTCCTCAAGTTTATGAAAGGTAACTTAAAACAAAAACGTTGTCAGTTAACTTTTCCAACTGGGGATTCAATGACCGTTTAACCAATCAAAAGTTTGTGATTTTATTGTGGTTAACTTTATCCTAATCCTGTTTTCTACAACTCTCCATCAGAACTTGATGGTTTTTTTTTTCATCCATATCCATATTTTCATATAATCCTAGTATGGGATGTCTCGGGTGACCTTTGTACCTCTCTTTCTTTCTTTTAATGTTATATTTTTATTAACCCTATTTCTGAGGTGGGTTTTCCACAAAGGTATTTTCTATTTTCAACCTTTTATTTTCAAAGAAAAATTTCAAATTGCGAGGAAAAATTTTATTGAAGGAGGGGAGAATTTAACACCTCGAGCTTCCACGATACGCTTCTCTTTCAATAATTTAATAGCTTACATTGTACGCAAGTTCAAGATTCTAACACACCACGACCAATCAAAGTAGCAGTTATAAATAGTAATACCCACTTTTTTAAATTATATAAATTTTAAATTTCAAAATGGACTTCATTTTTTTATTCAGAATATCGAAATTATCCTAAGTTGAATTTTTTGTAATTTTCTGAGAACTTCCTATTTTTTATGAATAGTGAAAAATACTTAAAAACAACTTTTTTAATCAAAATAATTTATAGTGATAAATTATACTATTGAATGGTTTTAAAGTATAATTAGAATAAATTTTTACCATTTTATCTAATGGTGGTCATTAGAATTAATTTCACTTTGAAATTGGACATAAACAATTGTCAATCTTTTGATATATATTATTTCATAAAAACGCGCTATTTGTTGTGACAACGGGAATTAATTATAAAATTAATTAATGAAAAATATATTTTTGGAATTTTGTAAAATAGGCATCATTTTTGAATCCGGAATATCAATTATAGGTTAGGGTGAAATTTTGGCATTGTTCTGGAAAACTTCAATTTTAGATGAATAGTGAAACCACTAAGTGATAGTTAAAAACTGATTTTTCGTTTAAATGAAACATTACCACTTATGTGATTTGATTTTAAAAAATCCAACATACATGGTTGTCATTATGAAGTAAAATGTAGTTTAATGGGATTAAAATATTTTTTTTGTGAATAGTAACTTTTAAGTTTAATTAACCGCGATTAATGGTAATTAGTGAAATTTAAGGTAAAAATGATATTATAAAAATATGAAAATACCTTTAAACTTGTCCTACCATTATTGGATGAGTCATGGACGACCAAGACAATCCATGGGTCGACTTGGGGACCCCATGGAGCCACTTGAGTAAAAAATGACATTAATAACGTTTTATTTAAAGTGAAAAATAAAATTGCCACAAACATGTGTTGTTTTACTAAAACAATTATTACATGGTGTTATATAAGTTAAATTTTTGACAATTAATATTCATTGGAAATATAAAAAGATTTCCTACATCATGGTAATTTTTTTATAATTTTTAGACATTAAATAAATTAAATATTTTGTGACACCATGATGATGCAGCGATTACCTCATTAATTAACGATTTAAATAAAATGAAAAGATAATGTAAAATATAAGACTTACACTTGTCTAAAACCTATTGTATGGGTATATTTCTAACCCTTGTCACCTTATCCTGGAAATATATCATTGTGGGACCTTTGAAATCCGAAAAGCACTTCATAATAATGTAACATTTCATGACCTTCCAAGAGTGCCCCTCCTCTCCTCTTATAAAAGGCCCCCACCACTACCACCTTATTCACACATTCCAAGACATTTGGCTTGGCCAACCTCTGCCCAAATACTCTATCAACTTCCCTATATTAATCCTAGAAGCCTCACTTTGGGCATAAGTCTACCCAAGGAATCCTTTGGCTCAAATAAAAAATAGTTACATGATTTTAAGGTAATGTCTTCTCTTGTGTTCTTTTGTTTTATATTGCTTCTCCAACCCCCTAAACTCTTTTTATTCATTTATTTTGTAACAACAATAGTATCCTCAATATACTCGGTTGTTTTTATGAGAATTATTTTATTTAAACTTACACACACCTTCGTCTAATGGTTAAAGAACATACTGTTTCTGTGGGTGGCGAATTACTGCCTCACGAAATGATGATTGTTCAATCTTATTTTAACACCTCTCATGGTGACCATTATGATGACACTACTTTTATATATGATATATATTATGTTTTTGTTTTCATTATGATTCTGTATTTTTCATTTATTTTATACCTTTATGATTTCCATTATGGGTAAACGCGATAATTTCATTTTAGGAAGTGCGGACTACCGCCCCCTCAAAGTGATTTGAATCATTAATGCCATATGTTGGATGTATAAAGTATGGATTAAATGGTATTATACATTATATTATATTGTAATTATTTTATACCTTTATATAATTATAATTTCATTCCATTAAATAATAAATAGAAATGAAATTAGCGTTCATGCGTACGTACGGCTTACCGTCTCCATGAACGGTGCATTTCATTTCTTAACTCTAAATGTTATGTAATATTATAAATTCATGTATATACTGGATATATATGATATATATGATATCTACATCATGAATATAAATCTGGATATAATGGATATTTCACCACATGAACAACTTGTAATTATAAGAAGTTTATTTTTGACTCAAGTACCAAAGATCTACAAAACGATCGTTATTAACTTAAATAATTACATAATGTCCATAACATGGTAATAAGTGATATAAAAGGAATAATGAACATGAAAAAGGTTATTAAGCAAATAGAAATTAACTCTAGTTTATTATTTAGGAGATTAAAGAACGATCGAGTCAAGTCGGACACGAGGTAAGGGAACTTCTTAACCCAATTTCCATTCTTTGGGTTAATCTCCTACTTTCAAATTATGTCATGATATTATTAGGTCCTATCTTGTATTTTTACTTTCTTTATGTGTACTTATAGTTAATACATATAATAGATCTATTTTATTTAAAAAAATGATCTTTGTAAGGGACTTCGTCTCAATCTCCATTCATTGAGGCATATTTTGTTCTATACAAAAATTTTCTTTATACTATGTATAAACCCCTTTGACTTTAACTTTTTTTCAAAAGGAATATTTTTATATGAAGAGTTTTTACTAAACAACAAAAGGAATGTTTTTTCTTACGTATGCAGCGATAACGACTTCTCCGCCGCCGTGACTATTATTTGAGTTTCGGCTTCCTCTACAAGCCATAACTTTTTTTTTAAATGAAAAATAAATACCAAGTTTTAATTTTCTTTTATTTTGGTATTGAAAATGGTTTTGGTAATGTTTTTATTATATCAATGTGGTGTATTTATATCTTGTGATTGAAATGTGGAAATGTTATGTTTCTTTTATGCATGTTTTATGTGATACGATTTTGTTATGTTTTATGATATGTTTAAACCTGTTCATATGAGGAATGCATTGGACTTAATAAGTGACAGGTGGAGCCTGCTATAGCTCCTCGATGCATCGGCTGGTCTCATGAGACAAACTAGTGTCTTTGAATGAGGCCTTGACAAAATCTTATTTGTAGTCTTGGCACGAGGCCTTGGAAACAGGGTTATGATAGTCTGGCATTATGCATTACATCATTATGAAAGTGGTTATTGATATTACATGTGATTATTCGACCAGTAGAATATCCATGTGAAGAAGTAAATAGAATTATCTCATTTTACTTTTTCCATATTATATTGATGTTCAAGTTTAAAAGGCTTGTGTTTTAGTTATACATTGCCTTAAATGTTTATGTTTATTTATGAAAGCTTCTGCTATATTGTTATCCTTACTGAGCATCTGAGATCACCCCTTCCGATGTTTTAATTTTTCCAGGATGTGAAGAAATATTTTATGACTGACCTGTAGGGATAGTCTGAAGGGGATATGGGTGTGGACTATGGAGACTATGTTATTGTAGTTTTTCACTTTATGATGTAATGTAACATTTATGAATGTATCTAGTGTTTCCAAGGCTACTAAACTAATCGGTCTTTCGAGACTTGATCTTTTGTGATCATGCCAATGTTACGCAATAAGGCCCCGACTCTAGGAAACTGGGGTCGGGGCGTTAAAAAATTCATTAAAGTGCTGGTAAGAAACAAAAGGAAGTTGGAAGAGATTGGAACCATTTTTCTCACATGGGAGTGTTCATCAGTGGTATTAGGGGGCCTACTTAAGAAGAAAATATATCCAAGTATCTTTTCAATCCTTATCTTTATCAGATCAAACAAATTTGGAAATGATTTTTATGACTTAGGTGCAAGTTTCAATATCATGTTGTACGCATCTTTCAAGAGTTTGGGAATAGAGTCCAGAAGACCACAAGAGTTTCACTCCAATTAGTAGACTCAATAGTGAAAAATCCATGAGGACTCATTGAGGACATCCTGATAAGGGTCAATAAATTATACTTCCTCTCTTGAGTTCTTGGTTCTATATATAGAAAAGAAGAAAGATATACTCTTTCTGGGAAGTCCATCTTTATCCACAGGGCATGCGCTGATCAATGTTCAAAATAGAGAACTCTATTTAAGATTTGGAAGTGATCAAGTAAGTTTCAACATCCATCAGTAAATGAATAACTACAGTGAGCAAGAGTACATTGAGTTTGGAGAAGAAAACACAACAGAAGTTGAGGATGTCATTGATATTTAAGAGTTACATGAGTTATATGCTTTTGTGAAAAGAGGATTCTCAACTAAAGAGGAAAGATAAACTGAAGAACAAGATTATTGACACTAGAGGATTGACTGACTTCACTACATTTGAGAAATGAAAATATGTATGGATAATACATGAACTTCTTTTTAGTTTTTTAGGATTGAGTAAGAAATGGTGGGTCGGTCAGATAGAGATCAAGAAAGTACTACCATTAGAAATAATGAAGTTTTTTAGAAAAGAAGGATAGGGGTAGACCTACCACTTCTGAAAAATTGACCTATACCCATGGTTCAAAACTTTGGGTATTACCCCCAAAACTATGGGTATAGGTTATACCCATGGTTTTGGGAACTCTGGGAAACTGATCCATCATGGTAGCTCCAGAGCCTGTACCCATAGTTTTCACTATGGATATAGCTTTTTTATACTATTTAATATAATTATACCCATAGTTGAACCATGGGTATATCACTAATACCCACAGTTAAAGAACCGTGGCTATAAAATATCAGAAAAGATTTAAAATTGTCTCATAATCACACCTAGTGGGGTTTGTTCACGCGACCTGTAGAATAAACACAGATCACCAAACAAACTGGGCCGCTGAACTTCTTTAGATTTATATATGTACATCTTCCAATATATATTAATAAACATAGTATTTATTGGATAAAAAAACATATGAATAGAGTCAATCTCATGACCTGCGGTTAAAAAATAGACCATCTAACCGACCAAACTATGATATTTATGATAACAAATATTTATATATTTCCTATTATATTAATTTCAACTGTCTAAATATAAAAAATCAGTCAGCGGGTTTCAAACTCACGTATGTCCAAAGAGGATAAAGTCAAATACCACTTTTAAAATTATATTTTATTATCATATAAATATATATATTACGTTATATATATATATATATATTAAAAAACCTGGTATATAAATTAAAGATAACCGGAAAGTTTTGATACTATGTCTCTTCTCCACGGTTGTAGCGCCTCACCACAACACCAATTGTCATTGTTATTATATATAAATATATAATATTATATATATTCTTTCACGCTCAAAATATAATGGACCCTATACCCACAGTTTACTATAATTGTGGGTATAGGTGGCATCTATACCCACAATTGTAATTAAATGTGGGTATAGACTTATATACTGAAGGTTATACCCATGGATGAATGTAAACCATGGGTATAGGCTTATATACCTAAGTCTTTACCCATAGTTTATGAAAACCATGGGTATAGATTCCACCTATACCCACGGTTCAATTTAAACCATGGGTATAGGTTTTCTCGCGGAATTCCCATGTAATTTTTTGTCTTCTCGCACTTACGTGGGTACCCTATACCCACGATTTAGAAAGAACCATGGGTATAGGTAAGAAAATGTCACATATACCCACAATTTTTGGGAAAAATATGGTTATATACCCATTTTCCAGTAGTGTACATAGATAGGACACAATTGATACCATTTATGGACCCCAAATAGGTACAAAATTTTCAAACATCCATCATGGGAGATGAAGATAAAGTAGGTATGTTTGAGCCAATGATGGTAAACAGAAGTGATTCTGGGAGGCACCCTAAGTTTTTTATTTTCTTCATTTATATTATGTTCTTTAATAAATGAATTCTCTCACTCAAAATATCTCAAAATATATTGATAATGGACTATTCTTTCACCTATTTTTTTTAATTAGCAGGACCATCAAGACATAAGGCAAGAAGTAACTAATAATAATAAAAAGAAGATGGTACATAAAAATTACACGTCATGATGGCCATTTAAACTTTTTGAATCTGGTGTACCCAGAACCTACATAGCCATGATCAAATAATAATTCAAAATGGTAGTAATCATTTTCAATTAAAAGTTTTTCAAATATATTCCACACATTTAATTATATTTTTTAACTACCAACTACATGTTTGTGCTTGAATATTACTTCAATCAACAGAACTATGAGACATAAAATAATCAAGATAATTATCATGCCACGAGTTTAAATTTATTTATCAATAAATTTTAATGAGAAAAATGGGAAAAATAATTATTATAAATAATAATGTGGATTAGTATTTGAAAAATAATGATTTAGAGGATCATGTTGATCATTGTAAATGAAATTTTTATAATATTTTCCCATGTTTTTTATTTATGATATTTGAATTCATTGATTTAATTATTTATATGCATTTCTATGAGTAATTTTACTAACCATTCTTCTCGTTATTAAGAGATCCACTAAGCCAATATCTTCCATTATTTCTTTATTATATTTCTTGATAAACTTGGACATGTTTTCTTCTAGAAATTTATTTGCACCTTATCAATACTATGACTGAATAGAATAAATTTTAATATGATTAAAGAATATTTTATTTTTAGCCCTTATCCTGAGACCCACCTTACATTAATCATTTTAAGCCCTTAGAATCCATGAATAGCCTTGTTAGGAAATGAACCATGTTATAAGCCTATTTTATCAATTCCTACATTCCTCTAATTATTATTCATGATTATAAAACATAAGAGTGGGGGGAGAATTTATGAGATTTGGGGAAGACACATTCATTGAATTCAATACACACCCTTTTGAAGAAAAGAAAAAGAAAAAAAATAAAGAAAATGGGTTGCATCTAGGGAAATTAAAAAATTACTATTTATTTGACTAATGATATTATAATAACTATTAGAAATAGTGTTTTGAGGATATCATTAGGGGTTGGGTGGTGGATGTGAGAATTTTCCCAAGAACAAAATTTGAGAAAAAATAAAATAAAATAATAATAATAATAAACGGTGTTTCATTTATTGAATTTCATCTTTTTATGATCCTACTCTGAAATACTAGGGGAAAAGGAGACCTATATTGAGCTATTTTTTATTATCATGCAAATTAGTATAGAGTTGAACCTCCTTTTTGAACTTTACTTTTTACATCATTTACCTACTTTCCCTAAGCCTTAGAGTTATTTGATCCTGAATGGTGAATCCCTTATGATTATTTGTGATTTCGTCTTTACATAGTGGAGATTTTAGATGCCTTGCAAGCCTATGGTAAGTTAAATGTTCTTGAGGTATGTACATAAATCTATTCATCTGAACCCAAATAATGAGCAGAAAAATTCAAAATTGGGGTAAATTGAAAATGGAATTCATATTAATAATGGATTGAAAATTGAAAATGTATGATTGAAATGGATTGGCTATTTCAAAAAGGTAAAGTAAAATACATGGTTTTTTTATTCTTTGAAAAGTGAGGCGTTGATGAATTATCCCATGTGATGCTTGAAAATTTAATTTTCCATTTGATTAATTTCTTTTATTGGAATTTAATTTGAATCGTGGTGTAGTGAAAGTCATTTTTAGTATGTTGATATTCCATCCTTGAGGACAAGTATGAATGCAAGTGTGCGTGAGTTTGATAGCTTTATTCTGTGCATAAATTTTAGAGTGTTTTAATATATTAATTTTCGTATTTAAAAGATAAATCTTTCCTATTTTTGAATTATTGGATCTATTTTTTATGTTATGGTAGGATACAAATAAAATTTCTAAAAGGAGTTAAAAGAGGAAAATTTTAGAGCTAAAAGACACTTCATGTCTCTTGTCTTCGCCTATGGCGTGATACCATATTTTTTAAGATGATCATGGAGAACGTATAAGGCACAAAAATAAAGAACCAAGGTGAAATGAGGATTCCAGGGTAGAAAAATAAATTACATGTCATGAAACATCATTACACAACATATAGTAGCATTTCACAACATTCCACAAAGTCAGGAAGAATTTCAAGTCATGAAACCATTACACTATGTGATTTACCATTACACATCATGTGTCTCAAATATGCATCGTGAAAGGAGTTAGAGTTCCAGATTTTTTAACAAGATTTGTGTGAGATTTGTGTAGATTAAAGAATTGTGGAGGAAAACTTGGATCAGAGTTACATGACATGTAAACACATTACATATCTTGAAAATTTTCAGGATGATATTCAAGTCACCATATTTGGAGTATCTTCAATTTTGGATCAAATATTTTATAGGGGACCCACCTCAGAATACCTATAAACCAAATATTTATGATATTAATTAATATCGAAGATCATATGGAGCCTATAAAGGGAGATATAAGCTACTACTATTGGAGGCATTGGAGATATGGAGACCAGATCTTGGAGTGAGAAGTTGTAAGGCCCTTTCCGAGTACTTTCTGTCTTTTATTTATGATTTTAATTTATTTTCTCCTTCCCTATTATCCTCTAATCACTGAGATGAGGGGGTAAACTTACAATGTTCTAGGGTAATTTAATAGAAGGTGGAAGGTGCATTGTATTTATTTCTTTTCATTTATTCATGTATTTGGTTTGTGTGATTTATTCAATCAATTTCCAGTCTATTTATTTTTCTTTTATCATAACCATTTATATTTGAATCTAAAGGGAACATTTAAATTGCTCAATTGAAAACCCTAAATAATGCATGCCCATTTTAAAATTTAGGGGAAATCGGGTTTAAATTCAGTATTGGGACAAACTTAATTCAGTGCAGCCCTAAATTATCGGACCAATGGAAATAGGGTATTTCGGCATTGAGAAGGGGATACCATGACCATTGGATCATCCTCATCTTGACTTCGACACCAATCATGAATTAACCAACCTATTTTATAAAATTCAATTGCACCAGAACCTTGATATTAAAAACCCCCAGCATTCTTTTAGATCTATATTAAAACCAAGTTAATATGCATTCCTTTCTTTATTTGTTTTCTCAAAATCAATCAATTACCATCCTTCCTCACCTCTTTCTTAAAATCAATAAAATTAAATTTTTTAAAAACATAAATAACTAATTTTTCCATCCTTGTAGATCAATCTTGACCTGTTTATATACTACGTTTTCATTAATCAAGTAGTATAGTTGAATTTTAATAAATTTTGTTTCTTTATAAACCTATAAAGAATTAATGACACCCTATGGGCCTAGCACTCCCCTAAAATGGATTCCTATATAAATTTTGAATATGACCTAAATACCCACACTGGTGTCATATCCTTGGAGCCTCTAGACAGTCAGGCCTAGTGTGTCTTGACTTACCATAATGAAAACAAGTCATATTAATATGTCTTAAAGAAACCATTGATGGTAAACATGATGTCTAATAAATAACTCTACTACCTCCCCTAAAAGGTTCATGATGCTTCCACTTCTTTTCCAAAAGAAGAAATATAGATACCCCCTACTACAAAAGGATCCCCACTAAGATATATATTTCTAGCTATTTCATCTACATCCATGACCGTTATATCATCAACTTTGGCATAATTTGATAGGAAAATTAGAATAAGCATCAATTTGATCTCAGGATTCAAACCCAATGAAAATGTCTAGCCTTGAGATAGTCATTTGCGGGCATCTCGAGAGACAAATTAACTAAATAAATAAACTAAGTATAATATTCCAACCAAGAGCATTCTACTTACTCAATGGTCATTAATTCATGGGCCCTTTCTATCCTCAATGGCTCCAGATAGAACTATTTATTGAACGCCTTATTGAATATAGCCCAATTTATATTATCATACCTCTTCTCTTCCGCCATGGATTCCCACCAATTCCTACTTGGTCCTTCAAACATTTAAGTGGATAATCTAGATTTAGAGGTCTTAGAAAAATAAAGATACACCCAATCATTTCAATCCACTCTTCAAGATCCTAGTTTCCTTTATCACTATAAGAAACTGATGGATTATTCTTAGTGAACTTCTGAGAATAGTCTATTATCCATGCCTGATTTCTTACACCCCCTTTGTACAAGGATTAGATAATACAGATCGAAAATTCCATCAAAGCGGGGTCAACTGGAGTGTTTACAAATGGAGAATTCTCTATGTATCCTTCACTTCTATAAGATGAGGTCATTATAAGAGGCATTATCTATAAATCATAAAACATAAAACCCATTTAATACACAATTACATCTAAATAAACTTCAATTAAATCATAATTAAACCCCATAATAAACCATAAACAACTATAATTAACACTAATAATAATTCCAAATAAAAATTGGGTGCAAACATCATAAATTTGAACATTTACATGGAATTAATTGTTTGTCCATATGGTTTAGAAAATCATGCACCAACTATAAAAAGTTCCACTATAAGGATCACAGAATAGGTCAGAGGATTTCTTCATGGTTTTCCAAACCACACACCCTAATTGTGTTCTGCTGGTTTCTATCCCCATTTCACCCTGAAATTTAAAATTTCTCAAAATAACTTAAAATATTACCATAAAAAGTATAACTAATAGAAAAAATGATAAAATACAATAATAATATATAAAAAAAGAATAATTACATAACCTAATTTTAAAAGATCAATGTAATGTTGAGGTTTGTTATGAAGGAGAGAGAATTAGCATCTCTTCTATACATGCCACTCATGCCCTAATGGCCATATCTCTTTGCTAACACTAACCTCCAAATTATAAGAGATATTTGATGCCATTTTATAACAAACCTACCTAAGTCGACCCATCCCATCACCTAACCCAGATCGCCACAAGGCTCAAAGAATGTTCTTGATCACCATGATCTATGAAAACTTGTTAGGGAATCAACATACAACCAAATGGAAATTATTTTTCCCTCAAATAAAAATAAATAAATCATATATTCCTCCTAAAAATATGTCATGATACGTCCATAACTTAGGCATCCGCACCATCACATAAACAATCTCAACAATATAAAAAATCTCAATAGAGTATATGCAACAATAACTAGAAGTAGAACCCATAATAAATATCATGTTATAATTTATAAATAATACATATTCATAATATTCATTAGTTAACAAAAACAAAATCTCAAAATGGGATCAAGGATGGTAAGGCTAATACATAAAATCCCAAAAAACCCAAAATCCAAAAATTCTACACATGATACAAACTCCATGAGACTATTTTCTCTACTATCCTAAACCAATGAAGCATATCGACAATCAAGAGGATCATCCAGATGGAATGGTGCCCTTTCCTTTACCTGTGTCCTACAAAACAATATATGCATACGCCTAACCACATATGTAATTTGTGGGGAAAAAAGAAAGTAACTTATAACCATGAATCTATATAAAATATTTCTTTATGAAAACCAATAATTCAAGTTTGGGAACAATATTTTAAATAATATCAATTTGAAAAAAAATTATAAATCTATTTGGTTCTTTTAAAAAAACCATTTTTTAAAGGAATGAGTGGTGAAGAAATAAATCGATAGAATTTAAGGTCACATAGACATAACAAGATCATATCATTTAAAAATTACATAAAAATAAGCATAAATTTTATCATATATCCACACAATGGGATTGGCCATAAAATATAATGCATATCAATCAACCAATGTACAAGAAACATGCAACATGGGCTCTAACCGGTGGGGTTTAGTATGTCTTAGTATAACACAAGTTCACTATATTGTTAAGTGATAACAAAAAGGTTAGAACCATACATGATCTCTCTTAATCCATATATTCCTTCCATTGGAACTCTAATTCCACTTGGGAAAATTCCCTTTCTAGTTCACAACCTTATCTATGGATTTTAATTTTCTAATCCATCGACACACCCAATGTCTCCCATGTGCCATACTTTTCTAATCATATAAATCATTATAAATTTAAATTCAATAAACCAAAAATATCCATAACACATCAATAACCAATCACAAGGTTAAACCTTTTTATTACCCCTTTTATAAATCTATTTATAACCATAAAACCTCTTTGAATAATTTTTCTAAGAATCTTTCATACATTAAAACCAATTCCTCTAAAAACCCATTTAAACCCATAAAATTACTAACACATTCAATGAATCAAGTCAATCATGGATAAAAAATCTTAATAAATATATTTTTAAGGGAAATGAATAAATAGAAAACTAAATAAAATCAATCACTAAATACAAGCCCTGGAAAATCACCAATAGACAGACACACCTACATTAAAATCCGATCAAACTCCTCACTTTTTACAAAAAACCACTAGAATTTAATAATATAAGCTCTTGTGAACCGAGATCATCAAAAATATCATTAATAATCCACCCTAAACCCTAATTTTATCCCTCATGGCATAATAGAGGTTCAAAAATCCATGGAAATTAAAAAAATAAGGAACAAGATAGGTGGAGAAGGGAAAAATGAATCGAAATCATTATTACCTTAAGTAAAACCCCTAGAATATCCAAGAAGAATCACCAAAGGATAAATGAAGGAGAATATCCAAGTCAACAGGGATGGAGTTTTCATAAATGGGGAAGAAGAGTGGGGATTTAGGGTTATAATTAGTCAAGGGAAAATAGAAAAACTCTACTTTTTAATGATATGAATACGGAGATAGGTTTTGGCTTCTTGGTTTGGCCACATGGTAATAAGAACTGTGCACCAAATGTGTTGGTGCTACTGTACACTCAAAACATGGTTTCATGGTTCCTGGAGAATAACACATGTTATAAAAATTATGCAAAGACTATGAAAAAACAAATTATCCCCCCAAAACCCCTCCCACATGGTTACCCACATGGTTAGTAATAACCCTGTTATAATTTTGGTCCATGAATATTTATTAAAAAATAATATTTAAGACCCCAAAATCTTGGGAAATCCAAGAACAATTAAATAAATATCAAAATAAAACATACCAATAACCCAGTGGGTGTCACAATATTCCCCAACATGCTACTTTCTTCCCCATGGATTTCCTCAAGATTCTGCATCAGAAAATATATGAGGCCACTACTCCCTAATTAATAATTAATACTCAAATGTATCATAGATATATTGATCCATTCTCCAAATCACACAAACCATGGGGAATGATTTACCATTTAAAACTTTGTTCTGATAACCCAAAATATGAATAGGAAGGTCAATGAAGGTTTTAGCTTCCAACTCCAAATCTTTCCACTATATCACAAGAGATGGGTCCAAACTATACTTCTTCAATCAGTAAACATGGAAGAAATTTTGATCTGAGGTAATTAATGGTGAAAATTACAACTTATAGGATACCTTCCCAAGATGCGATATAATCTAAAATTTCCCAACATAACATGATGTTAATTTCTTATGCTTTCTCAAATGATGATGGCCCAGTCGAATAGATACCCGAAGAAACAGTTGATCACTGGACTCAAACTCTAACATGAGAAAATGATGATCAACATATGATTTATTGTGTCTTTTATCGCTTGTTTTCCTTTATCAAATCAACTATATTTTCTACTTCATCTCATAGATAAGACTTTTTTCCAATACGGAATGCTCACCCAATATGACCCAACACAACAGGTATTAACACTACTACTCATATAATGCTTCAAAAGGATCTATCATAATTTGGTATTGATAAATATTTTTTTTTTGTAAAATCAATCAATGGAAGATTCCTCTATTACAAACACCCAAAGTAAAGTATGTAAGCTCAAAGAAAATCTTTAAGAATAAAGATGGCATGCTCAATCTGGCCATCCATCTGAGGGTGACACATTATTCTCAACTTCATCTTGGTTCCCATAGTGTAACATCCCAACCCAAACCCTTGTCTTGGAAATATATGAGGTTCCACTAACCTTGGGTGAATTCCCCAAGATGCCGAAGATTGGTAATTAATTTTAATGGCTTACCTAGACAATGGGGGATAATTTTCCATTTTTAAACAAAATAAACTATCAATAAAAAATAAAAACAACCAAAACAACTATATATTTCATGAGGTATAAAAAATATAGCTCAAATTAAAAACTAATAAAATATTAATATCTGAGTATAATTAAAAAAATAGTAAATCAAATAAAGAAAACCAAAGTACATCTCGACTTAGAAACACCAATGTGGCATTACTCCAACCCATCCATGAGAGAAACTCCAATATCCAAACACCATACCAAGGATGTAATTTCATGGTGATCCACTAGTGAAATATGGTACCTTTCCTTTACTAGTTTCATAAATAAAAACATTTTCATGTTCACTAAGTGAATTTGTAGGGGTGAGAAATCATACCTAGAAGGAATTACCTAATATACTTTCCAATTAATGCCACTTGGACTAGAACACATCAACTCACAGTTAAAAATATATTCTTTACACAAAATCAAGGAACATAAAGTAGTTTTTGAATTTTAAAATAATTTTAATTAAAATCATAATGATTTATCCATCATTACCACTTGGCATAGACAAACCACATCCATCCAATCACACACACAAGTATTTTAGGTGATGGCCTCATGATCATGAGTGGTTACTCATTGATCTATCAGGTCATCACTAGGTGAGTATTCTCTAGGTGCCACCAGTATAGCACTATACCCCCAAAGGGTCATGTCCATTGTAAAGATGAACACACACCACCCATGTATGCCAAATTCTCACACCAATTCATTCCTAATAAATAAATTCACCCCATCAAAACATTTCATTGAATATATTTATTTTATTAAAAAAATAGTGATTTAAAACCATAATTTTTTTAAAACTATTAAAATTCCCATATTCAAAATCATAAAAAATTGTTTTCCTTTAAAAAATCATCCAATTTTATCTTTTAAAATCTAGGAAAAAAATTAATAAAAATAGTACTTCAAGTTCTAGAAAAAATATAGAAGAGAGAGAATAAACCTACCTCTCAATGGGTGAAAATAGCACATAATGAAATAGTAAAACCTCTAGATCCATGGTCAAATCTCATTTCCTTTAAAGAATCCAATCAAGATCTTATAAAAACACACCATATATCATATAAATATCCATAAAATATAAGATATAACATTTCATGTGAGATGATATAAGAAAATATAAACATAAAGATATAAAATAGATATTTAGAGTTGATTTTGGAGATCCAATGAACATAGATCTATCAAAACAGGATTTTGGGTCAAAGAGAACCACCATGATTTCTTAGAAGATGAGTGGAGTTTGAGAGACTAAGAGGATAGGTGCAAATGAATTTTTTATGGGTTACAACTGATTTGAAATCTTATTTTTTTGAGAATTAAATTCACATGTCATGGTTATTATGCACGGTTTGGGAAACCATGTGCTAACTATGTGCAAGTTATTAACTCCAAACCACCACTAGAACATTTGGTTCAAATAGTTTAAAAACCCATTGACCAACCATAATTTCACCTTCATGTCCATTTTCACAGTTTTCAGTGGGAACCTTTATGGTTTGGACAGACCATGCACACCCTCTTATCCTCATAACCATGTCTCACAGTTTCCTGGAGAAAATAAAATGTTTTCCCCTAACCGTGTTCAAAATGTCAACAATTAAAAATGCTTTCAAAACATCAAAACCAGTTAGAAACTCTCAAAAACATCCCATGCATTATATAACTTCAATATGCATAATAAAAGGGTAATGTATCCAAAACTAGGGGTGTTACATTCTCCCCCCCCATTAGGATTTTTATCCCAAAAAAGCTGGATATTTCTAATGCATTCGAAAAGTTTGGGTAATTTTTACAGTATTTATTTCTCATGTTCTGAATTTTCCTCCAAAAATCTCTATGTTCCCATAAGACTAAAACCAATGGAATATATTTTCCATGAAATACCTTATCTTGTCTATTCGAGATACAAATTGGTACATGAATAGATATAGCATTCATTTTAAGATCTATATGATCCCATTCAATCACCTAGTTAGAATCAGGTTTGTATATACTTAATTGTGGTAAATGGAAAACATTCTAAAACATAGTGAACTATTGTGTAAAATCTAAAAAATAAGAAAGATCACCAATGTGTTCAAGTATCTCAAACGGTCCAACAAAATGAGGAGACAAATTACCTTTATTATGCAATTGATGATGTCCCATCCAGAGAGAGACTTTTAAGAATACATGATCTCCCAATTCAAAGGATAGAGTGTAATGATGATTTTTGACATGTGATTTATGATTTATTTGGTTCAAATTATTCTTTTCCTGTTGATATGAATATTCTCAGTCATCTCCTAAAAAATTCTAGGTTCCAATAATAATTTTTCTCCAGTTTCCACCCAACAAGGTAAAGAATGACAAGGAATACCATGACATTACTTAAAAAAATCCATATATATTATAAAATGATAACTATAATTATAATAAAACTTCACTAAATGTAAATGACCCTCCCATAAGACACCAAAATTCATAACACAAGATTTCTTTCCTTCCAATTTCTAAACCATTCATTCAGATTTCCCATCAATTTGAGGATGATACACCATGACCATGGTCAATTGGGTACCCAAAGATTCTTGAAGTGATTTCCATATTTGATAGGTGAAATGAGGATATAAATGTAAGGTTATCTAAATAAGTATTATATACAATTTTACCATTTCCCAAATGTATATATTTTTTAAATCATCTTCTACATTGGATTCATGAAGTGGGGTGAAGTGGTGAGACTTTGTGAGCCAGTCCACAATCACCCAAATTCATTCATGATTCTGAATAGTTCTTATTAAACAAGTGAAAAATTATATTTTTATCTTATCACATTTCAAGACAACCATAGGTAAAAATTGTGGCATTGCATCTAGTCATTAATTCTCTACCTTGACCTACTAACAAGTAAGTAATTTTTAGAAATACTTAACCCATTTTAATTTCATTCTTGTCTAATAGAAAAGTTTAAAGCCTTGGGTGAACTTCCTATTTTGAATGGTGATATAAAGAAAGGATTTATTCTTAAAAATATATTATTATGACCATTCGATCATAAAAAAGAAACAATGAGTTCCTATCTTGTTTACATTCATCAATGCTCTACCCACCATTAAGTTTTGAGATACCAGAATATGGTCTTTGAGAATCTGTGACTTGGTCAACCAAGTAAATAATAAGATCCATAAAGTAAAATATTTTAGCTTTATTCTAGTTATTACAATCCAAATTCATATATTTTATCATACTCATCAATTTTAATTGATCAAATAACTATTTAACAAGTTTGATATATGACTTTGGCTTAAAGAATCTTCCATCGAATTCCCTTTTTTTGTTTATAAACGAAGACAAAGTTCAGTGTCTAGAGCTATTGCATCCATCATCTTTATATCATGTTCAAATATCTTTTCAAAAATATGTGTTTCAAAATTTTATGGTTTGTGAATACCATGAATTTCTTACCAAAGAGATAATGACACCATGTTTTCAAATCATGTACTACTATATCCAATTCCAAATCATGGGTCAAATAATTCTTTTAATAAATTCACGATTTCCATGATCCATAAGTTATGACATGATCTCCTTACATGAGAACGCAACTAATTCCATATCAAGATTCATCATAATAAACCACACAACCTTTAACAAATTCTGTAAAAATAAGAATTTGTGTTGCAGTAAGACTAGCCGTAAGCTTTAAAAAGGATTTTTAAAAATAGTCACTCCAATGGAATGAATTTACCTTTACCATGAGTTTTTTTAAAGGATATTTGAATCAAGATAATCCTAATAAAAATGATGATAGTGACCATCTAAACTAAGAATTATTCATATTAAAATGATAGTTTTTGGAAGTTTCCAAGAGACAACAGCTTCTATCTTTACAGGGTCTACTGATACACCTTTCTTAGAAATGAAATATCCAAGTAATTTCATTTCTTATATCTAGAAATTGCATTTAGATAATTTTTCAAATAACCGGTGCTCCAAAAATATTTTAAACACAATATTTAAATGCTCTTCATGTTCTTTCTGAGTTTGATAATACACCAAAATGTCATCCGAAAATACCACAATGAAAGAGTCCAGGTACCACTGAAAGACATGATTCATCAATTCCATGAAAACCATTTGAGTATTTGTAATACCAAAAGGAATAACCACATATTCATAAATAGTGTAGAGACTCCTGAAAGTTTTTTTTGAATATCCACTTTCCTAACCCAGATTCAGTGATACCCTAAGTGTAGATCAATTTTTTGGAACCATTGGTCTCCCTAAAATTGATAAAAAAAATGTCAGCAATCCAAGGTAGTGGGTATTTATTCTTTATCATAACCTTATTCAATTTACAATAATAAATATAGAGTCATAATGAACAATTTTCCTTCTTAAAAAAATAACTTGAGTATTCTACGATGAGGTACTTGGTATTATGAAACCCTTACTTTATAATTCTTATAATTATAACTTCAAATACTTTCATTCAGTTGGTTCCATTCTATATGATACAAGTAAAACATGTGTTGTTCTTGAAAATATATCAATCAAAAATTACACTTCCCTTTCAGGTGGAAAATCAGTGAAATCATCAGGAAACACACATCGGGATATCAATCCATAATAATAGGAAAATTTATAGTCTAAATAATATCATTAGTCCCCAAAAATATTTATATTAATTGATAATAAATAGTTCCTACCATTGGTTCTAAAGGTTCTACTTTTCCACCCTTGATATCCCAGTCTCCTTTAAAAATATGTATCCTCCCCTCAGGAGATGTAAACCTCACCTTTCGCACATAATAATCAATATGGGACTCTAAAAAACTAACTAATCCATTATAATGATCAATTAAAAGACATCCATTTTAAAAATAGAAAAGTCCCAATAAAAATAGGCTCAGTAAATTTTTATAAAACACATTGCCTTTTTTAATTCCCTACACTCTCACTTCCCAAGAGGTGTCTGGGTACTCATCATGCGTGGCATCATCTTGATATTCAATCCCTTTTGATCAATGAAACATAAATAAATAAAAGAGTGGGATTCACCAGTATTAAATAAAACTTTCATAAGGTTTGAGTTAATTTTATTGTACCTCATATAGTATAAGGAACTGATTGGTCATTCATGATCATTTGATAAAGACCATACAATGATTTACTCACTTACATGTTTTCCTTTCTTCCTTGATGTGGTTTCATTAACTAAGGATTTGGAGTTTTTCTAGAATCGCATGGGATTTCTTAGTTCTAAGAATGATAATTTTTATGAAATTATCATCTAGTTGAAGCATAAGATGTCTGAGACACGTGATATATACTACTAGTAATTGAAATTATAGCATTTGGAAAATAATGCTAAAGATGCCCCATCAGACTATAATTGTGGAATGCTTTAGGTGGTCTTGTATAGTATCAATTAATATGTTTGAATAAACCACATTATTAACATCTAAGATTTATTTTGTGTCATGGAGGAAATTTAACTTATCCATTGGTTTGATTTTTTGATACTCTACCACCTTGTAAGTAGGTGTCTCTCTTCTGCTTATTCCCAGTACTAAGTTCCAAACTATTACCAAGTATAAAAACATTGTTCCTATAGTATGCTTCCCAATTATATTCCTTTCTATTATTATTTCTCTATTAACAATATCCATATAATTATTAATACATTATAATTAATTTTTTGTTGTACTCTAGACTCAAAGATGCAAGCCTTCAAGGATGCACTAGCAGTCACTTCTTGAGTAAAATGAATTATGTTTATAAGCATAGCTACATACTCCATCACTGATAGAATTTATTTCTTAATACTAAAGAAATGTTTCATTTGGGATATCTTTAAGGTGTCTGGGTATAATTTTTTGTTGAAAATTTATTAAATCTATCTCACATAAGTACTTAGTCAACTATATATTAGATAACTAAATCCCACTAATGTCATGAAATATCCTTCAGCATTATACTAATAATGTAACCTCTAGATCTTCCAGTTCTCTAAGTAAAACAAAAAATCTATAATTCATTATATTAATCAACACTTATTCCTTTTCAGGTTCATAATTCCCCGAAAATATTGGTGGATTCTATTTATAAAATTTCACAAAATGATCTCCTAGTCATGTTTCATCATTTTGATTTCCATTATCAATATCTTGAAAATCTTGATCAATGGTTTAAACAGACTCTCGGTTCACTTGTGGTTCATGTGTAAATACATTCTCTATATCCTCTTCTTATGGGTTTCTAGTTCTTCAGACTAGTTCCATTTCTCTAAAGAGATAAAAACCAATATTTAGTCATCACTCATTAGCAACTGAAGCCTACGAATATTCCAAATCATCCTAATCAATAATCATTATAACCAATGCTATGAAAATAATAAACATAATATGAAATATGTATCTCTAATGGGAAGTTTCTTTACTAATGCATGATATGATATAGTCATCAACTAAACCCATGCTGATTAGATTAGAAAACACCTAAAAGTGTTTTTAAAACGTTTTGTATGCAGACCACCATGGTAACATGACATTCATCATAAATATGTTAGATAAGTATTTTTATGCTATAAATTTTAGGTAAATTAACCTGTTATAAAATATTTTTATGTTATATAATACTTAGGTTGAGTTATGAGAGTTTTTGGATGGCTTGGTATGTTTTGAAAGTGATTCTAAGGGTACACAGTTTGATTATAGTTAGAGTGAACTGCGATGTTTTCCCTAGGAAACCATGTGATATTATTTGGAGGATATGAGGGTGTTCATAGTTTTTCAAACCCATATGGGTACCCAGGAGAAACTATGCAAGTTGAGACTATTGTAAAATCATGTTTGGTGCACGGTTTTTCACAAAATGTGAACCAAACATGTGATGGGGTGGTTTGGAGGTAGTAATATGTGCACGGTCAGCACATGGTTTCATAAACCATGTATACTAATCATGTTACATGAATTTAATGATCCAAAAATTAGATTTTAACTAAATTTTAACCCCTAAAACCCTCATTTTTCACCTCTCCTCTCAAGATCTCAAAATTAAATCCAATCCTAAGAGTTATTGGTGGATTCCATTTATCTATAGGACATTTTTAATGGGTTTAAGTGCATTGGATATCCAAAATCAATGGTAAGTCTCTATTTTCTATCTTTCTCTTTAGATATCCTTATTTCCTCTCACATGAAATATTATATCTAGTTTGTTATAGATAGATTTATGATTTATGATTTTTTTTATGAGATCACTATTGTATCTATTGAAAGAAAGGAGTATTGATCCCATATCTGAAGTTTTTATTGTTTTATTCTTCATTTTAGTCACCCATTGAGAGGTAGGTGGCTTTTATCTCTTCTTCGCCTATTATAGAACATGAAGGCTTAATTTTGTTAAACAAATCTTGGATTTTCAAAGAAAATATTGGATGATTTTTTAAAAGAAATGCAATTTTGGTTCATGATTTTGGAACATGATAATTTTATTAGATTTTGTAAAAATCATTTGGTTAGTGGTTTTAAATTATGGTTTTGTTTTAATAGAAAAAATATGTTTGATAAAAAAATAAAGGAAGAATTGATTTATGAGGAATGAATTTGTGTAAGAACATGGTATACCTAGGTAGTGTTTGTTCATATTTTAATTGTTTGTGACTGTTCAGGGGTGTGGTGTTATACTAGAGGCATGTAGAAAATGGTCACCTGGTGAAGACATGGTGGATCAATGAGTAACTGCTTCTAATTATGGGATTATTGCCTGGAAATAATGCATGCGTGAGTGGGTGGATGTGTTTTGAGCATGCCAAGTTGTACTGCTTGATAATACATTCTTATATTAATTTAAAATGATTTAAAATTGATAAAATTCTTTGGTGTTCCTCTATTTTTTATTGAATATATTTTAATCTTTGAGCTAAATTTTTCTTGTCCTAGTGGCATGAGTTGGGATGTCTCTTAGGGAAATCTTACTATGTATGATTACTCACCATCTATATATAAAATTTGGTTCATATATGGATGTTTTTCTTCATGAAATTAGAAAATAAAATGTCTCATAATTTTCTTGTGGAGAATCATGATGCAACTTCCCCAGGATGGTGTTTGGAGCTAATAGTTTCTCTCACTATAAGAAAAAACCAATTTAGTGGCAGTTTCTTCATAGTGATTTTAAAAACCGCCACTAAAGTTTTTCCCCAAAAAAATAGCTGCGAATTTTTAGTTATGGTTTTAAATACCACTTGTAAATGTTTTTAAAATAATTTTTTTTAATTTTTTTCCAAAGAGAAATCTAAATTTATTTTTAGTAGTGGTTTTTTAAAACAACTACTAGGAAATAGCGGTGTTTTTAAGGAACCTCTACTAAATTAAAGGGAAAAATAAAAAATATATAAAATATTTAATTGTGATTTTTTATTTAATATTTACTATCATATATAGTTTATTATTAATATTTTTCATTAATTATAATGAGTTAATTAATAAATATTTATATTTATTAGTTATTAATAATTTGAAACTTAAAACAAACCTTCTATAAGTTGAAAATTATACTTCGGAATTAAATGACCATAACTTTTGATTTGGGAGTCTGTTTTCACTTCATAACCATTCAAATCAAAGATTATGAAATGAACTAAAAGAACATTAGATTTAGATTTTGAAATTATTAAAAGAATAAAATTTATTGTAGTTTCAAGAAAAGTGTGAAATCAAACTTGAACTTCAAACGACCATAACTTTTGATTCGGGTGTCTGTTTGGGCTCTACCATATATAAAATTAAAGGATGTGATGATATATACATAATGATGGCCTGGTGGACCCCATTAAAAAAACAAAGTCATAAGAGACTCTAAGGGCCTCCAAAACAGACTTTTTAATTGGGGTATCCTAGCTTTTTAACATTTGATGAAATTTCAGCCTCGTTTTAGGGGGTCTTATTGTCTTTTTAAGTAGGGATTAAATTTGTTCCCAAGGATTACATTCATATTGATATTATTTTTTTGAGGTTTTATCATTTTTCACAACATAGTTTTATTTATAATTAAATATATGAATATTTTCTTATATTTACTTATAATAAATCACTGGTATACATACATATTTACATAGAAATGTATTTTTAAACATATAAACCATATGGAAATAAATATTTTTAATTCATTTCATTTAAAATAATTAATTATATATTTTATTTACCTTATAAAAATTTATTAATTTGTATATATATACTTATAAAAGTAATTTTTATATATAAACATGTGCGTGTCAATAAAAATTTTTATTTTTGTGTGTATTCTAATATATTTAAATATCTACATATATATATATGTAAATATTTGTGTGTGTTTTTGAGAAATATAAATATGTACTTGTGTGTCAGTAATATTGTGTGTATACATAATGTATAAATATATTTTTACATAAATATATCATTATCATTAAATATAGTATATAAATAAATTTACAGTAAAACTATATGAATATATATATACATACGTATATAAATAATGTTAATATATAGATATGCATGTGTATTGATAAACATATATCTATTTGTATTTATATTCTAATAGATGTTAAAAAATATTAATATATAACATATTTCAATCAATTTAAGTATATATATATATATCATATACATTTAATGAGATTTCATTTTCATTTAAGAGTGTCTCTATATACTTTTTATGTCGTTTATGATTTTATTTTATTGATTCATGTTCCTATTGATTTGATGGTGTTGCAATTATTGTGTTTTACCCTATTTTGGTAATTTATTATCAATTATATATATCTATTTAAATGAATTTATGAATATTTGTATGTATTTATATACATTTTTGAATATTAATACATATTTATTTTTATATATTTTTTTAATATCATATATATGTGAATATATATATATATATATATATATATTTACTTGTGTTTTTATATATATATATATATATATATTCAAGTACAGTTATATATTTGAGTCTGTTTATATATATTTCTGTAACGTAAATGTGGGTTTATATATATTTATGTAAAATTTTTTATATGAATATATATTTAGAGAAATTTATATCCATTTATAATTTTATAATTTTTCATATTTTCATATTTTATTATTTTATTATTTTATTATTTTATTATTTTATTTTTTTATTTTTTATTTTTTATTTTTTATTTTTTATTTTTTTCTTAATTTTCCTTATTTTTTATTATTTTTTGATTATTTAATCTTTATTATTTTAATATTTATTTATTATTGATTTATTTTTATTATTAAATTACTGTTAAATAATTTTTTAACATTTATTTATTATTTATTCATTATTTATTTATTATTCATTTATTATTCATTTATCATTTATTTGTTATTCATTTATTATTCATTTATTAAACATCTATTAATTATTTATTTAATTATTATTTATTCATTATTCATTATTTATTTATTCATTATTTATTAATTATTTATTAATTATTTATTAATTTTTTATTCATTATTTATTCATTATTTATTCATTATTTATTCATTATTTATTCATTATTTATTCATTCTTTATTCATTCTTTATTCATTCTTTATTTATTGTTTATTCATTGTTTATTTATTGTTTATTTATTATTCATTTATTATTCATTTATTGTTTATTTATTTATTTATTATTTATTTATTTATTTATTATTTATTATTTATTTATTCATTATGTATTATTTATTTTTTTATTTTTTCGTTATTTAATAGTTATTTATTAATGTTTATTAATGAATTATTATTTGTTATTTATTTATTATTTATTTATTATTTATTATTTATTATTTATTATGTATTATATATTTATTATTTACTCATTTATTTAGTGATTTATTTATTTATTTAGTATTTAATATTGATTTATTATTTATCTATTTTTTTTTTATTTTTTTATTTTTTTATTATTTATATATTATTTGTTTGTTTATTATTTATTATTTATTATTTATTATTTATTATTTAGTTATTGTGAATTTATTAATTATTAATGTATTTTAAATTTATTCCTATTTTATTATTAATTTATTATTAATTTATTATTAATTTAGTATTAAAGTCTTTCTTTTATTTATTTATTTTTCGTTATTATTTTATTATTGATTTATTATTTATTTGTTTATTATTTATTTATTTATTTATTATTTGTTTATTGTTTATACATCGATATATATATATATATATAAGTATATTAAATTCTCTTAATTCACTAAATGAATAGTCTGCTGGAGTGGAAAAGTCTTTGAAGAAGAAGCAAGATATAAGGGTTCAAATCGCACCCAACGTAGAATTCTTATATATGTCATATGCATGCATGTTCGTGTGCATGTGCATAGTAATAAAAAATAAAAAATTAATTAATTAAGATAATTCAGAAAGTAAAAATAATAATAATATAATAGTAAAATAATAATAATTAATTAATTCTGAGAATAATAAAATAAGAAAATAATAATAAATTAATTATGATGATTATAAAATAAAGAAATAATAAAATAGTAAAAAACATAATTATGAAATTTTTTTAGAAAAAATTAAAAAAAATTAAAAAATTAAAAACAGGATAAAAAATTAAAAAAAAATATAAAAAAGCTACTATGAAATGATTTTGTGATGGTTTAAACCGCCGTTAAATCATTTTACCACAGTTTTGAAAAATCGTCACTAAATAAATGTCAGCGCACGATTTAGCAGCAGTTTTTTAAAACCGTCTTAGAACAATTTATTGACGATTTAAACTGCCTCTAAACGGAAAAAGCACTACTAAATGCATATTTTGATGTAGTATCTGATAGAGTCATTGGAGTGATTCCACATCAGTGTTGCTACATTGGGATTTCCTTTGGTTTTCATAGGTCACCTTTCTATAATTTTTCACTGCTACTCTAATATCATTGTTTTATTGGTTTGTCATTTTAGTTTCATTTTATATACCCCATTCATTGTATAGTTGGTTTGGTTTATTTTATTTTATATTTACAAGTTTTTTAAAAAAAGGAAAATCATCCACTATTGTCTAGTTAATCCTTTATAATTTTTTTTCCAGCCTTTTGTCTCTTGGGGATTTCACCTAAGGTTGGTGGAACCTCAGATATTTTTATAGAAGTCCATACTTTTCATACATAGATATCACATTTAATGTATGAATATCCATTACAATAACATAACGATCCACACCATAATTCAGTATGTCTAGTTCCTTTTGTAACATGGATACATAAACAACTATTTCATAAGTTAACTACATTATCTCCCACTATATTCTTCAAAACGAGAACCCTTCTTAGACATATCATACACAATACCATTCTTCATAACCTGGGGAAAGGAAATATAAGAATAGTGAGTTTTGATTCTCAGTAAGGGTAAATAAGGGAGATATCAATGATCACTTAAGCATAACGTGAGAATAAGGGTGTGATAAAATGATCATAACATCTGATAACCATACCCTTTATATTATATATCATAATCTTGAATCATTTTTTAAATATTGGTTATTCATAATACATGAATCATAAAAGAATAAAGAATATCATCCATGAGAGTATAACATTGGCATAAGTTTATGGCATAAAAATAAGCATAGAAAATCATTTCTTTAGTAGTCAAGGCTTGCTACTAAGAATGCCATAATAGATTGGGATCACTCCCCAAACCATAATAGTTTTCAATGTTCACTCCCAAAACTATCATATCAGATAGATCCCTTTATTGAACTGGGTTCACTCCCTATTACAGTCCTATTTATATCATGATATATCTATCTTTACCCAATTCATTAGAGGGATATATATTTCCAAGCCCATCCATTACATAATGAAAATCGTATAATGTCTTCCAAAAAATCATAAATCATCCATCATATCATAACCCATGAAGTGGTAATGAGTTTCATAATCATTTCATCATTACATAACTCATAGAAAAGAAATAGTCTTCATAACTTAATTAAACCATGTAAAAGAAACGGATTTCATAAAATCCTTCTTAAATCATCATCATCATAGTCTATCGAAATAATTAAGGTGGACGGTATCATTGGATCATATCCCCAGTAAAACATAATTAACATCAAAGGATTTCATCTTAGATGAAAATATTTTTAAAAATATCTAGAATATTTCTTGAGGAAAATAAAATTGTCATTTTAAAATAAATTCTTTAAAATCTAAAAATTTACCAAATATTAAAGAAAATATTTTATTTGAAAATAACCTTTGAAAATTGTAAAGGAATCTTCCAAGCATTGATTAGTTATGATGGAATGAAATCCCCCTTTTGTATATGTTAAAAGAAAAAATTTCATTCACAATTTTTTAAAAAGGTTAAAAAGGTATCTTGTTTGGAAAATGGAAAGAAAATTACTTTTAAACCATTTTTCTAAAATTAAATCATGAAATAAATTGAATTTAAAAAAATATAAAAATATAAAAAACACTCTTCCAAAAAAACATGGACATTAAAGGAAAATAATTTTTGTTTGAAGATATAAATAAAGTCTAATTTCCTTTAAAAATCATTTGGTCTATTAAGTTATTAGAGAGAGGAAAATTAAAGTAAAATATGTAATGTATAGAAATAACCAGATCAGAATAAAACTCATGAGTTTCTTGAGAGGTATATCATGAAATTTCATAATCAAAAACTTAATCATAAATAATCCTTGTAAACAATGAGATTGTAACATTCTTACCTCATGTTCCACTTTCTTTGAAAGTTCTCTATCCTCATGTATAATAAATTTATATTTTTTATAATTTTATACCAGAATAATTTACATACTTATAGTATCATATATGATCCCTTTATAACATTTTTACACCCATTTACCAATAATTCCTTATTAAAATCATCACTTTTGAGTGTTTATTGTTTCATTTTTTCATAAGAATTTTGGTACGGTAATTCCATTCCATCTAATTTAACCATGATTCCATAATATCCAAAATAATATTAATTATTTAAATATCATATATATTCATTATATATAAATTTATATTCATCCATAAAATTTAGAGATAAAAAATGAATTACACCGGTCATGGGGACGGCAAGTCGTACATACGCACAAACATTGTTTTCATTTTTTGATGGATGGAATGTAAGAATGGTAAAAAATAATTAAACTTGATAGAATCATTATTATATCATATATATCATATATATTCAAAAAACATCCTCATTACCATCCATTTAAATGGAAAATGAAAAATTAATTGCATCGCTTTATGGAGGTGGTATCTCATACGTTCACATGAGTGACGTTATCATTTTTCAACGGATTGGATGGTAAGAAAGTAGATATGATATTATCATTACAAAAGCATAATTATGTCATAAATATTATATGTAAATATTAAAATCATCATAGAACCTATTAATGAAATATGGTTATAAAAATGAATTGTATCACATTGTGGGGACGGTAAGTTATACCTACACCTGAGCGATAATTTCACTTCACATTAGATGGGAAAGAGTGGGGATAATGGTTGTTTACTAATAATAATAAAATTTTATTATATTTTGGATAAATATTTTATTATTTTTTGATAAATATCATAGATTTGGGGGAGTTAAAATAATAATTAAAAAGAAGTTAATTGGTTTAGTTGATTACATATTCTTTATAAGAACTCCTTTGGATATCCTATAAAGTACCCCAGGTTTGGGGAGACAAAAACCTATATAATGTGGATAGTTAAATTTATAATAGAATTTTTCAATTTTTTGTTTATCTATAAGGCTCAAAGTAGTGTAAATAAGATAAATGAGGGTGTCATTTTATTAGTAAGGGAGACGACACACTTGGAATTCCTTAAAAGATTAAAATATAATAAAGTAATTTTTAAGATAAATGCTTAAAATTTCCATTAATTTGAATAAAAAGAGTTTATGGTTGACATAAAATCATCTAATTGAATTTAGATTGGTTTTGGGGTAATTTTAAACCATAAAGTTTTATTAAACCTTTTGTGAATCTTTTTTTACCTTAACTACTATAGCAATTATTTCAATTTTAAAGGTTTAATAATGTTTCCATAAGTGGAAAATTTACTCATAAATTTACCATGGTCAATATTTCAAACTTTATTCCATTCACTTAGACAAACATAATATTTTTATGAATTTTAAATCACTTAATAAAAAATTATTTTTTATAAAAATATCATTAATAACAATTTTAGAACTATTCATTCAATTTGAATTTAAAGACACCAAGATAAATATGGAATTAGAATATAATACTTTCACACAACCTTAATATATCATATGTATCTAAAAAAATCATGTAACATAATAATTATCTTAAATTTTTACTACTTTTAATATTTTTAAAATTATTTATTTTATTTTTCTATTAATTGAATAAATATTGTGTTGGTGTTGCATACGTGTGTAATTTAATTATTCAATCACTAAAAATTATGAATAAACAACGATGATATAAAATTATCTTTGAAATAAAAAAATATAACTTAACTTACCCCTTTTTATCCTTATGTAAAAAATGTAGAGATATTAAAGTCAAGAGAGTGACATTTTGTATATATTATTTTCTTAAATTAATATAATGGTCATATAATGAACAAATCTGAGTTGACCCAAAACAGGGCACCCAAGACAGTCCTCAATAAGTCCCAATATGAATTCCCAATCCTATTGGGATAGAAACTAGTGTTGGGCATTAATCATAACTAAATTATGAACAATTTATCCCATAAATAATAGATAAATAAAACATAATAAGAAAAACTAAAACCAAATTTGGAAAATAAATGGGTAACTAAACTGATAAAAGAAAACACTAGACATGCCTATACATAAACTCAGGGTTCACCATCATCCACTAAACCAACATCTCTCCATATAGATCAATAACAATCTAAAAACTTCACCAATGGATAAAAACAAAGATAGAGTTATATGCGTGAGTATTAAAACCCAGTAAGCATACCTGAATAAAATTCTCCCCATGAATTACCTTTAAAAATTCAAGTCATACTAGTTTGAAAATAAGACAAATAAAAATATGTTTTTTTACTTTTTAATAAAAACAAGAAATAATATTTCATTTTAAATAAAAATACTATCCATTATATTTTCAACATATCTTTCAAATAATGAAAAACTTTCAATGAATTCCTTACAAAAGATAACCTATGATAAACTGGTTTCTCATTATTGAAAAAAAATATATTTCATTATATAAATAAACTAGAAAAATAGAGGAAACTAGATAAAAGATAATTTTAAAATCGTACTATGAAAAAAAAGGGTAATATAGAGCGAGCACCATGGGAAATTTTGAAGTATCTAGGTTTAGTGGGGACAGATTATCCTGATACTCTTAGTGATTTTTCATGGATTTAAAGGTTCATTCTTCTACCTGATCAAACAAATTCACAGTATAATAGTTTAGTTAGTGTTTTAATGTAATATTTCTAGGTATATTGGGTCATGCCTTGCATACTTGTCCTAGTCTGCCTTTTTAGATACCCATGATTCCCATTTTCCATGCCCAAAAGGAGGGTATTTTTCACCAGAATAGCATATACATACATATCACATTCCATACATAAAAACTCATCCACATTCCCACCTATAATTCCCCACTTGAGTGCATCCCCTTTCTAAGTTATACATAAACAAGGAACCAACCCATCAATACCACACATTTAACAAGCATATGTCAAATTTCCATTTCAAGGGGAATGCCTTAACGGTATTTCCATTTCAATAAAACATTATAAGATAGAAACTAGGTCTTTCCACTTTCAAATAAGCATCATTTAAGAAACTAATTGAAAATTGAAATTACATTAAATTTTAAAAAAAAAATTAAATAGTAATTTTAACACTAGGAACCCACATTGGAATCTTAGTCAGAATATGGGAAGTGAGTGAAAAATAATTTCCAAGATTCAAAATAGACTTTTTATAGCATAAAATATTACATAATAATGAATAAAACTTTTAAAAATAATCAAACAATCATGCAATTAAATTTAATGAATTATTCATAGGTAACTTGCCTCAAAACATGTTGCATCGGCTGATGGAAACCTTAATCCACTTCAAAGAGGTCTAGGGGAGAAATATAGACCAATAAAGAATCTAGTGAAGTAAACCCTATTTTATACTTACAAACATATACACCTATATATATATAAATACCTCTAGCTGCAATATAGATATTCCCCTCATCATGAAGTAATATATACCAATTGGGTATATATAAATATATTCCTTACCCATACATATGTGTGTAAGTAATTCTCACGAATGGTGGTCCAAATATACTCCAAAGAGGTCCAAGGTATACTAGAAAAATACCAAAAAATAAAAAATTAAAAAAATCCTAATTAAAAATTGGTTAAAGAATAAGAATGGAAGAAAACTTACTTAATCCATTTGGAAAGGTCTGAGGCTTCAAAAACCAAAGGAAGGAGACCTGAAATAAACATCACACACCCTAAACACTGAGACCATCATGAAATTAAAAACCAAAACCCCCATTAAGGGTTTTCTGATCCTGAACCACGATACGGAGTGGATAATAATTATATAAAGATGAGGATATAAGGAAATTTAAAATAGTAGAGTCTTAATAGAGATGATCGAACCCAAAAATCAGAGAAAAAATTGAACCACAATGGTGGGAGATAAGAGGATCAGTGCATGGTTAGAGAAACCCTCCTATATATTGTCATGTAAAAGGGATAAGGGAGGAGGATTAAGTCACTTGATGTGTAAGGGGGAATAGGGTCTAATTGGTTTTATTATTATTATTATTATTATTATTAATTTACTTTTTTTTCAAGTCTAGACACTTCACATGGTTTGGATATATGGTTGGCCAAACTGTGTGTCAACCATGCACCCCTCACTGGTCCCTTAGAGAACATCACATTGTTAGGCTTCACAGTTTGGAAAACCATACACCAACTATGTGATTGGGCTCTGCAAAAAATGTAGAAGCTATCACACTGTTTCCATACTGTTTGTAAAATTACGTACCCAAATTATGTAACATTCACTACATTCCCAAACATTCTCAGTTCTAGAGAAAACTTAACCTGGGAATAAATATAAATAAAAATAACTCAAAAAAATAAAAAAAAATAGTTTCATATTGGGGTTGGACAATTTCCCCAACCATGAAATGTTTTCCCCTAGAAAGTCCTAGCAGACTTGACAATCTGAGACACAAACAATCCAGTACCCAAAGAGAAACCACAACCACCAGAATATTCAGAACCAAAAACTAAATTTCCACCCAAAGAAGGTAGTAAGACCATCCTCAAGGAACTAGATATACATCTAAATAATCAAGTGATGTGATATAAATACTCAAACCACTAAACAAAATAACCAAGAGTGAGGAACTCACACCTATAAAAATAACCTAAAAATAAGGAACACCATGGACCCTAACATATAAATCACTAAAGAAGCCAATTATTGTCTTCTTGGGATATCCAATAGTACATATCACATGAACCATTACCTGGGTTAACTATCCATCACTATGATCAGGGTCGATCAGGGCCATAATATATAATTCTTCTATTATGAATGCCTTAAAGACAAAGTTTTCCATGAGCTCATCCTATGGTGGTCTCCACACCATATAAAGACTCTAGTCAAACATTGATTTACCAAGTCAAAACAACTCAAAAATCCATATAATACCTCTAACACTGGTGTGACCTCTTAACTTCTTGAATCACACCCAACTAGTTTAAGAGAATCCATCATCAAAACTCGTAGTGGGTCACCCCACTATTAAGAAACTAACTAGAAATAAATTTCACTAAGAGGATTGCTCAATGGACTACCATCCAGCACAAAAAGGACCCAACTAAAGAAAATCAAACTGGGCATCAAAATAGATAATAATTAATTATTTTACAAGATAGATCATGTCCAAAGAGGCACAACCTGAAGCCAAGGAAACTCCAAAAGAAGGATAACCATTAAAAAGTTTCCATAAACAAGGCATAAAGACAGATATCTCAAAAATAAATGAGGCCACCAAAACAACCAAAATAAAATATGGTAGTCCAAAAAATAGACAATCATTAAATAGAAAACTCAAATGGATTCCTCTTCAATTCCGGTGATAATAAGTTGTATATACATCACCCACATCTAGAAGCTCTTTTTCTGCATGAAAATATTAACTTTGATGTGTATGGTTGGAGCCATGATGTCTTGAAGAATCTATTTCCCCACAGTTAGGAGTTTAAGATATTCAAATGAAACATCCTCTTTCAGTAGTTCAAATTACATAACCCCCTTTAGGTGACCCAAAAGGCCATTCTGAATGGAATATATTCTTTTAAGATAACTAAAAAAATGAATTCTCTTATTTCTTAGATGATGATGGTGTAAGACCACCCAAGAAGACCTGAGTGTTATCCAATATCTGGAAAGGACCCAACTCCACCACTCAATTTATATTCTAGGTAGATATGTTAGTGGGAATACCCAGAAACACACTTGTTCAAAATTCCCTTAAACACTTAAACCACCACAATTTTGAAAATCTCAACCACTAAATGATTACCAACATTGATTCCCAAAAACTAAGCTTCACTTATACTACTAAGGAAGGTTCTATGTCGGCCAATCATACACTCATTCTAATAAGACTTTTTTGGGGAATACTCTAAAAACAAGAAGCACAGAACTAAATCACATCACATCACAAACTAAACCCAACATCTCCATAAAAAATAAAAACCCAAAACAAAAACACCATTCTAAAAACATTTCCAACATGAAAAAACCAAAATCCAACTAAATAAGACTCTACAAGTGAAAAAAACAAAAAAAACTTCTCACTAGTTTTTCAAAACATTGAAATCCACCCTTTTGAAAACCATATTCAAAAAAACATAACAAGCCTTAAATAAAAAACACCTACTATTGGTATTACATAAATCCCCACATATATATACATCCATATAATCTCAATCGCACCTCTACACATACAACTTACTATCCATGTTCCACATGTGTACACACACACACACACACATATATATATATATGATCATTCATTGGAATACCATGGGTAAATTAAAAAAAATCAATTCCTAAAATAAAAAATTCAACCCCAAATTCAGATCTACAACTATTTTGAAGCCACCCCTTTTTCATGCCAAAACAAAACATTTCAAAATTCCCAATTTCTAAGAAACTTCCATTTAAAATTTCAAAAAAAAAATTAAAAAAAACCCCAAAACATTTTCCAAAGTGATTCTATTTCCAAATAAATTTCAATTTCCAAAACAATACATTTCATTTTTCAACAACCCATGTTTTTCATTTTGGAAAACAAGCATTGATAACCCAAATTGTATTTTTAAAATCCAAAAGAAACACCCAAAAATCAACTAAAACTAATATAAAAACAAAACAGAGAACCCCAATTACTCAATGGATCAAAATCCCAATACCTCATAAGAATAAATGCTATAAAGGATTTGGTTTCATGGTTTGTTAGGTTGTGAACCAACTGGGTGTGCACATCAGAGGTCATCAGATGCAGATGCATGGTATTCATATGGTATACCATACCATGCATAGAAACCCTTAAACCTCTAAATCCCAACCATAATAACCCCAAAATATTATAAAAACCCATAAATTCTCAAAAAAAACTAAGGACCTCAAAAACACTCAGATCTAAACTCGATTTTTGAGGTAAAACCACCCCAAACCACCAAAAAAATTCAAGAGTCCTTCCTAATATGAAGTGATCATGAACCTAACCAAAAATGAACACTTGAATTCTAATAATCCCAGATCCATACTATCGTAAATCCCAAAATAAAATTTGATAAACCTCTAAACCCATATTTCCATGGGCCAATCTGAGTTTACCCCAAACCGAGCACCTGAGCCAGTTTATAATAAGGCCTGTGAGGAATTCCTTGTCCTCCTGGGCTAGAAAATAGTGTTTGGAATCAAATATAACACAATTGGGAATTATATAGGCCATAAAAATAAATAAATAAAACAAAAAAACTAAAACTAGTATCATAAATAATGAAAAATTGAACTGATAAAATAAAACAATAGACATACCTCCATAATACCTTACAGTTCACCATCATCAACTAAACTAATGTCACTCCAAGGATATTGAGACTGATCTAGAAACTATTCCAAGAGGTAAAAATATATATAGGTATAGTCATGAGTATTAAAACTCAGTAGGTGTTCTCAAATAAAATAATCTATATTCCTTACCTTTAAAAATAAAACCACATATAAAATAGTTTTTCACTTTTTTATGAAAATAAGAAACATGATTAAATTTTAAGTAAAAATATTATCCATTATATTTTCAAAATGGTTTTAAAAGAATGAAAACCCTTTCATTTAATTCCTTATATAAGATAACCTATGCTAAAGAGGTGTCTTAGTATGTGAAATAATACAAAGATTTCATTTTATAAGGAAACTATAAAAATAGATCAAACTAGAGAGAAGAGAATTTTAAAATAGTACTATGAAAAAAAAAGAGTAAAAGAGAGTAAGCACCATAGTGAATTCTTAAGTAGCTAGGGTTATTAGGGACTTAAGATCCTTATAATATTAGTTATTTTCCATGGATGTAAAGTTGTATTCTCCTATTTGATCCAATGAATTCACACCATCATGGTTTAGTTAGTTTTGCAACATAATCATTCTAGGTAGTGTGGGTCATCCCTAGTATACTTATCCTAGTTTTTTCACATAGATACCTAGGATTACCATGTTACATGCCTAAATAGAGATTATTGTTTTATCAAGATAGCATATAAATACATATCACATTTTTTACAGAAAAATAATCCACATTCTTACTTATGATTCCCCTCCTTAAGTGCATCCCCTTTACAAGTCACTCATTAACAAGGCACCATCCTATCAATACCAAAAATTTAACATGAAAATGTCACATTTTTATTTTAAGGGGAATTACTTAAGGGTGTATTCCATTTCCATAAAATATTTATAGATACCAATCAGACCTTACCACTTTTAATGAAAACTCATTTAAGAGACCAACTAAATATTGAAATTACTTTACATTTTAAAATAAGGTATAAAGAATAATTTTAACATTAATAACCCATACAGGAAGTTACGGTGGAATATTTGAAGCTAGTGAAACTTCATTTCCATGATTCAAATTCCACTTTTTATACAATATAAATCATATATATCAATTAAAACGCATTTTAAAAAAATAAATTCATCATGTAATTAAATTTAAAGACTTATTAATTGGGAAATTACCTCAAAACATGTTTTCTCTAAAAACCTAAACACACTTCAAAGATTTCCATAGGAGAAAGTGAGAATAAGAAAAAAATCTGGTAAAGTAAAAATATCTTTTATATTTACACACATATACACCTATACATACATATATATATATAAATACCCCTATCTAAAATGTATATATTCCCCTCTCTATGATGGAATTTGTACAAAGAGGATATATATATATATATATATATATATATATATATATATACTCATTACCCATGCATATGTGTGTAAGTTTCCTTCACAAACGTTGGTCCAAAGCTACCCCAAGGAGGTCCAAGGTATACTAGAAAAATACAAAAAATACAAAAAATAAAAAAAACCCTAATTAAAAATTATTCAAAGAACAAGAATAGAAGAAAACCTACCTTGATCCATTGGTGAAAGTTTTGAGGCATCACAAATTAAAGAAAGGATACCTGAAATCAACATCACACACCCTATACAATGATATCGGCATGAAATTAGAAACTGAAACCCCCATTAGGATTCGGCCAATCATAATCCACAATAAGAAGGGGAGAAAATGAGAAGACTGGGAGGATATGACTAAGAGTAAAAGAGAATAGGATTAATAGAGTTTATTGCACCCAAAAATAAAATATGAAATCGGCCCACAACTAAGGGAGAGGAGAGGAATGGTATTTTCCCGGGGATCCCCTCTTAAGTGGTGTCGTACAAGAGGTAGAGGGGGAGGGGTCTTCAGCCACATGAGGGGGAAGGGGGAAGGGGGTAGATTTTGGTTTTTATTTATTTATTATTATTATTATTATTAACTTAATTAAAATATATTTATTATTTTTTCAAGTGTGGAAATTATGCACAATTTGGTTGCATGAATATCCAAATTGTGTGCCAAACATGCACCACTCATTAGGCCCCTACATCACTTCACATAGGCTTCCACATGGTTCGGAAAACCATGCACCAACTGTGTGATTTTTATCTTCCAAAATAGTATATGTTCTGACACATTTTCCACATGGTTTGGAAAATTGTGTTCCCTAACCATGTGAGTTTCACCGTATGCCCAAAAATTCTCAGTTCTAGAAAAAAAGACACCCAGGAAGAAAGAGAAATAAAAATTACTCAAAAATAAATAAAAATTAAAATAGTGTTGGGTCTGCCTATGACAGGTTATATTTAATGAAATATGTAACCAAGTGGGAATATATTTTAGACTCTTATGAATAAGGTCAAACTCTACTCATCCAATTGGATAAAGATAAGTCTTAGATAAATTTTAAATCCTTATCCCAAATTTTTAATCCTATTTTACCTGTTTTATCTTTAATGAGGTGACAAAAAAATTTATGGTTACTATTCATATTGACCAAAAATAAAACGGTCCTTTTTACCAAATTTTTTCCTCGTAATTCAAAATATAGAATCCATTTTTTAATATTTAATTTCTATAAGTGGTAGAAAATTATTTTAAAATAAGCGTGCAAAACGTGATGAAAACTATTTTTTAGAGAAATACATTTTATGCATAAAACTGGATATATATATTCTTATCTCATTCCTATAATCAACATTAGATGGTTGTTAAATTTTTTTATTGAATATATAATATATAAATTTCCTTTAAATTATTCACCAATTGTGAGAAATTTAATTTATAAAAACACATTGTGTGCATAAAAATTGTTTTTCAGAAACAAAATCTCATTTACTTTCAAATAATTTTTAATATCATTTATAATCAATTTATAACCAATGAATTTATTTTATAAAAGTGAAAAACATCAATTTTTAATAATTTAATTATTCCTATTCATACCCACTAATTTAAAAGATGTGTAATAATGGTATATTTCATAATAGTTCATTTAGACTCAGGGTTTGATGTATCATAAGATATTGAAGATATTAAATTTATTTGAAAAAATATATATCATAAAATCTTGGGGTGTTACACTTTATAATCCAATGGTTAGTTTTGGGATGTTGCAAATAGAATCCTAGACACCCCTCCAAAGCCAAGAAGTAAAATAGTTATCTTGAAAAAAACTAGGTTTGGATACCTTCATTAACTCTTTAATGGGAAGATTGTTGTCTTATTTGTCCAACTAATCTATAACCACCTAAATATCATCCTTCTCGTAATGAGTTAGAAGTATACCAATCACAAAATACATAGAGATTTAATCCCAATTCTATGCCATAATGGGAAGATGTTGTAATACACTGGTTGGTATTTGATGCTCTACTTTAATCCTTTGTCAAGTAAAAGATAATGATACAAAATCAGCAACCAATTGTATCCTCTTGAACCACCAATATTGGGTTATCATATTATTACACATCTTGGTAGGCCCATGTTGAATGACTCAACACTAATAATTACCCACATGGATCGCCTCATATTTAAAGATCAAAGGAATCACCATCCACTTCCTAAAGAAATGAGCATAATTGGGAGACTGAGAACAAACACTCTAGGCCTACCAAAAATTTAAAACTCTTATAATCCACTAGTAGTCAGTATTGTAAGCATTCTCACACTAAAATCAGACATCAAGAGATGGTGTGACCAGAATATTGGTCAAGAACACATGCTCTCTATACTATTATAATTATAAACTCATATCAACAAAAAAAATCATCAAACTCCACTCCTTCATAGATTCTTTCACTTCATGGAATAGTAATAATCTTCTCAAGTCATCGGTAACCATGTTCTCTTTCACAAGGGTATAGGTTATTTCAAAATAAAAGGTTTATAGATATTCCAACTAATTTCTCTACTTGATTTTTATGTCCCAATGGGTGAAGATATACTTTAGGATATAATAAAATAAATAAATAGTAAAGTTCTCCCTAAAAAGGTAATGGTTCCAAGTCTTCAATACATGCATCATAGTTGTAAACTTTAGGTCACGGGTGTGATACTTTTTTATGTGGGTATAGATTATGAAAGCCATAGGATTCCACATTATCATCTTGGATTATCACACACCCCATCTACTAACATTAGGAATCAAAACACACCTCACAACTCTTACCAGAACTAGGAAGAATAAAAACTAGATATGCTTTAAATAAGACTTGAAACTCCCCAAAATACCTGTGGCACTTCTCACCCCACTAAAAATTCATCCATTTCCTAGTAAAATATATTAAGGGTGAATCTATCCTAGTTAATTCATGGTAAAAATTCTTTTAGTTCCTAATAAAACCCAAGAATCTCTTAATCTCAAACATATTCTTGGGATACTCCCAAGACATGATTACTTAGATCTTCTCAAGTTCCACTAAAATCCCTTTCTTGGAAATCACATGACTCAAAAACTATACCACCTAGATCTAGAACTATAATTTAGATATCATTTCATACAGGTGATTCTTCTTCAAGGTTCACAAAACAAAATCTATATTATCTTCATGTTCATCCTTCATCTTGGAGTACACAAAGATATCAAAAAAGAATGAAACCATGAATGTGTTCAAAAATATTTGAAATATCTAATTCATCTAAGCTATAAAGACAGATACAGCATTGGTAAGGACAAATGGAAAAACAAAATACTCAAAATTCACATGCCTTCTCTTGAAGGAGGTCTTAGGAATATCCTCCTCTTATACCCCAACTACTGATACCATAGCCTCTTGTAAATATTTGAAAACCACTAGGACCCCTGAGCTGGTCAAAAAGATCATTGATTTGATGAAATGAATATTTATTCTTAATGATATCTTGATTAATCTTATAATAATCTATGAAAATTCTGAGACAATCATCCTCTTTATTTTCAAAGATAATTGGTGATTCCCATGGTGAGATTCTTGGATGAATAAATTCCTTAATTTCAAGATCCTCCAACTAAACATTTAACTATATTAACTCAGAATTATACATCTGGAATAATGATAGAGAAATGGGTCTTTTCCTCAGGAGTAGTTCAATAGTAAAATCAGCCTCTTGATGGGGAGAAAACCAAAATAAATCATCTATAAAAACCTTGGGGTAATGAAAACTATTTGTTTCCTACTCCAAATCATCAAATAATAACATAGATAATTAGCACATGATCAATATTGCATCTATAATAATGGTTCCTTCCCTCCCTTACCTTAGGACCCACTCACCCTAAAATATGTGTCCTCCCATTATGATATAGAAACTGAAACCTATTATGATTATAGTCAATTTTAGATTTAAAGGTCATCATACTATCCATGATAATGATGGGAATGAAAAAAGCTATGTCCAACACTAGGAATTCCCACATAACATCTATATCATCAATTAAAACACATACTTTTAGGCACTAAAATCCCTTCTCATTATTACTTCCAAATAAGTTAGATAGATCCATAATAAATGGAATTAATTATAAATGCATTCCCAAAGAATAAATAAACTTTAATGATATAAAGGAATGAGAATCTACCATATTAATAAAATCCAAATCCATGGAAGATGAAGTAAATATTATACCTCTCACGGTGGCTAGCTCAGAGTTAGAGTCATCAGGTGTCATATCTATTACATAAAGAGTCCCTGACTCTGGATCACCCTGAGTCTTTATAGCTAGATTAGAATCCTATTTTTTCTAAGAGTGGTATAATGTTCCCTTAAAAGCATTATATTTCACCTATGAAGCCTTTGAAAATGAAGAACCAAATCCACTCCCTTATGTGGGATTCCTACATAATCACTAAGGATTTATTGAATTACCACATGGGTAGCATGTCCTTAAAGCCTCTAGGTAGTCAGGTCTAGTGTCTCTAGACTTCCAAAATATGATAAAATTCAAAGGATTTCATTTTGAAGAAACCACTGGCATTAATCCTAATGATTGTTGATCATGTAGTCCACCAACCCAATGATTTTCATCCTATATCCTCTTCTAGAAAAAAAACAATAACATTGGATACCCCATAATACTAAAGTAACCCCACTAAGTCATATCTTTCTAACTAAGTCTACCTCATCCTTGACTTATTTATCATCAACTTCAGTATAATTCAATAAGAAAAGGATATTAAGAATTGATCTAATATTGGAATTTAAACCCATTAAAAAACATTTATCCTTAATATAGAAATTCACAAGGATATTAAGAGATAGGTGAAAAAACATAGAAAATTGAGTATCATATTACATCACTGAGTGGTCACCTTGATCCATGGTCATGAATTCATGGGCCTTTTCAACCCATAAGGTATCAAGATAGAATTGCTGACTAAGTGCCTTCTTGACGGTTTTCTAGGTGAGATACTCATTCCTCTTCGCTTAAACCATGGATTTCCACCACTTCCTACCTGATCCTTTCAACACTTAAGTGGAAAATCCAAATTTATATATCTTTGTGGATTTTAAAAAATGGAATATATACTCAATCCTTTTAATCCTCTTATCAAGATATTGTGTTCCTTTTTCACCATGAAAAAGAGGTGGATTTTTCTAGTGAAATTTTGAGCTTGGTCCATTTTGTATACCTAGTATATTCCACCCTCTCGGCCTATGGATTGGATAGTCTGCATCCCTGATTCCACCAAACCAATGTCAATTGGAGGGTTTTCCTATGGGTAATTCTATGAAACTCCCTCTTTTATAATAGTAGAGGCCCTTCTAAAAGGCATTACCTATAAATAACATGACATAAAGATCGTTTATTATAAAATTACATCCTAATCATCATAATTTATATCAAAATTAAAACCATCAATAAACCTTAAACAATCATCACAAACATTAAAAATAATTCCAAATGAAAAAGGGGTTAAAACATTAAAATTTTCACATATCTTCAATGTTTCTGATTTGGAAGCACGGTTTGGTAAACCATGATCCAATAATCAATAGTACCACTAGATTAATCATAGAACAAACAAAATGGTATCTGTATCATTTTCTGGATCATGCACCCTAACCATTCACTACTATTTTCCCTCCCTATTTCACCTTTAAAATAAAAATTTCTCATAATAATTCATTTCTTTACCTAAAAAATAAGAACTAGTATGGAAACACATAAAATCCCATAATAATACATAAAAATAAAGATCAAATACATGAAAAAATTACCAAACACCCATGGAAACCCAAGGTTTGATATGATAGAGAGCAAGCTAGGAACCCTCTATACCTTCCTCTTAAGTCCCAATGATCATATCTCTTTTCTAACATTAACCCCCAAATAACAAGAGGGATCTGATACTATTTTGTAAAAAACCATCCTGGGTCAATCCATCATGTCTTTCCAAAAGTATAAAAGTACATTCCTGACCATCACGGGTTAGCGACTAGCACCAAGGCATCAACCTATAACCAAATGGGAATGATTCCACTCTCAAAATACAAATAACCAACATACTGATTCCTCTTAAAAATATGGAATGACCCTTATAACTAGTAAGTCCACACTATCAAATAAATAGTCTCAAAAATATAACATTTCCAAATAGAGTATATACATCAATAATCATAATCATAAACCATAATTATCATCATTTTATAATTTATAAACAGGAAATATAAAAAAATATTCATTAATAAATATAAATAAATCTCAAAAAGAGATAATTTATTTGAAACAGATATATAACATCCCAAGTGAACCAACATCACAAATTCTCTAGAAGAGATGAAATCTATGATACCATCATTTCCATTGTCCTGAACTAACCAAGGACATTCATAATCAATAGGACCCACTTAATGGAATTGTTCCATTACCTTTACATATGTCCTGTAAAACTGGACCTTCATATTCCCAATGACATATACAGGGTGTGAGGAAAAGGCCCAATAGGATACCACTATGAATCAACATATCAAATTTATATATACAGACCAATATTTTTTGTTTTAAAACCATATTTTAATTAATCTCACTTTGAAAACATTTCTTTAGAAATACTTTTGGTGTTTCTAAAAACCATACCATGTTTCAAAGGCATGATTGAGAAAGGTATAAATTAATAGAAGTAATGTTTCAATGAATAAATAAGATCATATCATTCAAACAAGTAAAATTCCTAAGCATAAACATCGTCATGTATCCACACATGGGGATTGGGAATAAAACACAAATAATCTTAATCAACTAAGTCACAGTAAACATACAACATAGGCTCTAACTAATATGGTCTAGCATGTATTAGTATAACACAACTTAACTAGCTAGATAAAAGAGAACAAAAAGGTCTAGAGATCTCTTTGTATCCCTTGGGCCCTATATTACTCTTATGGTCTCTATTGGTCTACATAGGAAACATTACCTAGCTAATTCATAACTTAGACTTGGGCATCCAATTTTCTAAGACACCTATGCACCCAAGGTCTCCCATGTACCATCATTTTTTAATCACATAAATCATTATAAATGAAAATTTCAGAAACCACACATTCCTATAAAATAACTCATATCAATTAAAAGGTAAAACATTTTTAAAATCTCCATTATAAATCCATTTAAAACCATAAAACCACTTTGAGGAATTTTTTATGAATCAAGACCAATTTATTTGGAAAATAAATTTAAAATCATAAAATTGAAAACACATTAAAGTAATCAAGTCAAAAATGGATAAAACATCCTCATCAATAAATTTTAAAGGAAAATTAAAGAATAAAAAAAGGAAATCAATAACTATGGATAATACATGGAAAAGAAATTCTAGGTAGAGAAAAACACATTGAAATTGAATTTAAACTAATCACCTTCGATGAAAAAACTAGAATAAAGAAAAAGAGGATATCAAAAACCTAAATCACTAAAAAATACCATTAATCATCCACCTTAAAACCTAGTTTTTATCCACATGGGTAGATATGGTTTTAAAATATCATATAAATAGAAAAAAAGGAATAATAAGGGTAGAGAACAAAGAAAATGAAGAAAAAAAATTCTTACCTCAAGAGAAAACAACAAAGATAAAATAATATTCACTAAAGGATAAAGGAAGAAGAATCTATAAACCAAGGGGGAGGGTTTTCATGTGAATGGGGAGGAATATGGGTGAGTTAGTATTAAAATTATTTAACGGATAACTATAACAACTTGTACCTCAATCAATACATAATTATGATTTGAATTGAAAGGATTGAATTTTCATAAATTCCCATGATATTTTATGTTTATTTTTTTATTGAATTAAGAAAAAAAATAAATTCCAAACCCTTACAATAAAAAATGGACATTTCCTCATAGAGTCTGTTTTTTTTTTCAAAAAACATATTGTTTATAAAGACACACTTTCTTTGTTCAACGTAACACCCATAATAGGAACTCTGACTTTATTAACATTTGAACTCATTCTTAAAACCTATAATTTTTTTTTGAAAACATGGGAATACCAAAAAAATCCTAAAAGGGGATATAAAATAAAATAAACCCATTATTCAATTTTTAAACCTAAAAAAACTATAATAAGGTTTTCATTTTTCATAATAAACATTCGAGATCAAATATCCATTTACTTTTTCATGAAAATAAATCTAAATAGTTTTCATAAGAATTTATAAATGAAAAACCTTAATCATGAGGGTTTCTTTTTAAAATTAAAAAAAAAATACCTTTCAATTAATATTAATCCTTTCCCACTTTTTTAAAATTCATTAACTTTCCTTAAAAACATAAACTCGTTTTCTTACCTTTTGAAATCAAAATATATCTTTAAAAACTATTTCAATCATATTATATCAGTACCTTGGTATATTATCCTTAAATTCACCTTTTCAATAAACCTTTTAATGTTATAACCTAAATGTATAATTCCAACATCTCTTAGTAGTAACCTATCACTGATAAAATTATTTACTTTACCCAATGCATTGGAGAGATATATTGGGATCACCAGTCATCAGAGGTATATTGGGCTCACCCAACATTTATATAAAATTTACAAGAACCATTTAATGAATAAAACAAATATATTTTTAATTTTAACTATAAAATTAATTTGAATTGGAATTCAATCCTATAAAAAACTAACACTTTTAGTTATCTCATAAAAATGAGAAGAAATTTATGTTTCCATAAAAAATATTTTTAAAATAAAAAAATAATAATAAAGAGAAAAATATTTTATTTGAAAATAACAATTGAAACCTGTATATTAATCTTAAAATAAAAAAAATGATCATGAAAATTGTAAAATCTATAAATTCTATAATCATTTAAATAAATGTTCTTTTCACAATTTTATAATGAAAGTCAAAAATGGATCATACGGTAAGTTTTAAACAATTCATTTTAAAACATTCTAATGAAAGTAAGAAAATATTGAAAATGAACTTTATAAACCATTTAATCATAAATAATTACATTATTGAACCTTTTAAATTAACCTCAGCATGGAAGAAAAAGAGTTGGAAGGGAGACTTTAAAACAAAAAAATTAAAAGATAATCCCTTACCCGGAGTCCTAAATCATTTTATTTGAATGTATTACCTCCAGGTTAATTAAATTGTATTAGTTCTATAATTTATTAATAAACATTTTCATTTTTATTTCATTATCATTATTCCCTTTATTTCATTTGTTACCATATTTTATATTTAGTTACTAAAATGGTAATGTTCACATTAGAAATTGATGTTTTGTTTATAATTCCAAAACAACTTCAGTAGGTTGATTATGGTGAAAGGGATCATGGTTCAATCATCTAAAGAATATTAATAATTAAAAAAATTATTATTTTAATACATGAAATTAATTTTTATAATCATCTATGAAATGTAGACATGAAAAACAAATCGCATCGCTTCATGGAGGTGGTAGTCCATAAGTTTGCAAGAGCGATGATATCATTTTTCAACAGATTCAAGGGTAAGAAGATGAGTAATATAATATCATTATAGATTCATAATTATTTAATAATTTTTATATAAATTCATTTTATATATAATTTTAACCATCCATTGGATCCGGTGATGATAAAAAACACATTTTTACAAGGAGGTGGTAGTCCACACATACACATGAGCGATATTTTCATTTACCATATGATGGAAATGGATATGAAAAAGGAGTTTTTTAATAGACATAATAACATTTATTTATATATAATATACTGATTTTATTATATCATCATGTTTATAGAAGATTTAGATAATGTGACATAAAAAATAACCCTGAAAACACTTAGTTTGCAGTTATACCAATTCTTTGAGAGACCTCATTTGGAATACACATTAAGAATTATAAGTTAGTAATTTGGATAGAAAAAAACCTATAGTATAAGGTTACGAATTTTGGGAAGGTATTTGGGAAAATATTGGTTAATATAGGTGTGATGAAGAGAGGGAATGAGGTGTCCTTTTATAATGAGGTGGGTGTAAATATTGTAAATGAATTAAATATTAATATATAATATGTTTCTAAATCTAGTAAAATCGATCCAAAGTAACATATATTATAAGATAAGGAGTATAATGTTTATATAAATTAAAATAATAAAATTTATACAAGTTTATGTGTAATTTTACACCTTATATTTTCATTTAACCCCCTCGTCAACCATGTTTAGCCTTAACTATTGTAATGAACTTTTCTAGATTTTAGGGTCATAAAAGTAATTATAAAAATTAAAATTAGCTCATAATTAAAAAAATAATGATAGTATATAAAATTTCTCAAAAAAATAGTTAATACGGTATTTTATAATTTTTTAATGATTTAACTAATGACTTGTAAACATTATATACCATTTGAAGTCATTTTCAGGATTATTCAAAAAATTTGAATTTAAAACTTCAAGAGAGAAACATAATTAAAATATAAACTATTTCATTATCCCCTATACATTATAATTATGTAATAAAATCATGAAACAAACAATTCATCCAAAACATATTACTTTTAAAAAAATTTAAAGAATTTACTTACTTTTTCTGCTGCCTGCAAAAGCGCTGCATCGGTGTTGCATAAGCATTCAAGGTAATTATATCATCATGAAAATTTTAATATAATTTATAATAAAAATAATTTATTCATATTAAAAATAAAATTTTATAACTATTAATGACTTCTTTTTATCTCTATGAAATCATATTAGAGATATTAATATAAAGAGAGTGACATTTTGTAATTATAAAGAAAAAGGCCTAGTGAGAAGATAAATATCCTGAAAATTTATAAAATATGAATAAAAATATAAAAGTAAAATAAGAATATGGAAAGAGTTGTACAAAGAGACAATTCATTATCCATAAAGAAACTACATATCAAGAAAAGAAGAATTGTTTCCATAATCATAATCATCATCATCATCATCATTAGTTGTTTCCTTGATTGAGGATCCCATATTTTCAAAGATAGTATTATTTAAATAAAAATAAACCCATCAAATGAAATAAAGGAATATTTTAGATTTATTTTTAGACCTTATCCCATTTTTTGACCTTATTTTAACCATTTTGTACTTTACTAGCATGTTAAAATTTTATCATGGTTACTATCATTACAACTAAAAAAATGAAATTTTACTTATTAAATAATTCGAATATTATAATTAAAAATATGAAATATATTTTATAAAATTTAATTTCCAAATGATATAAAAATTTAATTTAATGTAAATGTGTGAAACTAAATGAAAACCAGTTTTTAGAAAAATACTCATTTTAAGAATAAAAATGATTTTATACAAAAATAATGTATAATGTTTATTATAATTTAATGAATTGGATTAAGTTTAATAAAATAGTACTAATTTAATTTTAAAACTAATATAAAGTATAATGGTACATTTAAAATACTTTAAAAATAAATGATAGTCTTTATAAAAATTAGTTTTTCACTGTTAATCCAAAAATGAATATTTTCCTAAAAATACCAAATATTTACCCTAAGATATATATGATATGATGATATTAAAAATGATTTCTAATTTTTTTAAAAATAAATAAAAGTGGCAGAAATTAATTATAATATCCATGAACAAAATGTAATAATAACCATTTTTCATGAAAATGTTTTTTTAAAGTATAAATGAATTTATTCTGATTCATTTCCTAGTAACCACAATTAAATGAATTTTGATTAATTTTATAGGATATATAATCTACTAATTTAGTTAAAATAATTATTCAATGGGGATTAATTTAATCTTTTAAGATAAAAATATGTTGTGAACATGAAAAACGTTTTATGAAAAATATCTATTTTTCCTTCAAAATATTTTTTCTTCATTTATAACTAATTGATAATAAACATTTAATTGATTATTCATTTTTTGAAGTTATTTGGGATCATGATAACCACTAAGAATGGGGGTGAATCAGTATTAATCTACTAAAATTTCTTTTACTTGAAATAAACCCTAGTAACTTTTTATAGTTTCTATCTCTTTTGACTTTATATATCTTAACCACACAACCTATGTAACGACTGGAAAGTAAATCAGAGTATAAAATAATTATAAGGTTCACCCCCAGTATAGTTGAATACATAATTATCATGGTTACTCCCATTAGTCTATTGAAATCCACTATAATATGAATTTAATACAATTTTATCCAACTCATGTTGGACTCTATATATACCGATAAGTAATTATACTAAATCTCATTAGTTAAAAAGTTTTATTTTCTTTTGAAGAAAAATAACAATGAGAAAATTTAGAAATATATCGCAATAATTTTTTTATATGTTCTTTATCCAATAACTTTATCCAATAAGACTCCATCTAGTGCGCATCTATCTTCGTCCGGTGTAACTTCGTCTAATAAACATCCCAACTCTGTGCTTATGATCTGTATTCTATCTAGTGAATAAAAACACTACACATATAACTCTATTTGGTAACTCTATCTGGTATAACATCTATCTGGTAACTCAAACCTCCACACATCTACTTGGTATCCTCTTCTCACTCACTCATGATATTCCTTGTTTAGAAACTCACCCAACTCAAACATTATCTCTACTACTCTCTATTTATTATCTACATCTGATACCTTTTCTATTACACTTCATCTCTCATGAGTTTGAATGGTTTACTTTCTCTATATTGTACGTAGAACCATTTATATAGGATTTCCCCTCAGATAAAAACAACTTAACTCAAAATGGTTTTCCTTACCAACTCAAATTCGAATTTCAAAACTCTTACTCAAATCAGCGTCATTTGATTCTTCTAAAATCTTCCAAGATATTATTAAAGTATCATGAAAACTCTAGTGACAACAACATTCTTCAAAAATATTTTATAACTACTTAATAATAAACTTTGATAGGGTCATCTCAGTATCATTATTTTAAAGGGATTTAAAAATTTTATATAAATATTCTCGAACATTCATCTTATAAAATTTTGACCAATGAATTCATTAGGAATATCTTTTTTTGGTGATTAATTTGTTTGAATACCTTCTAACTTAGTTTCATTAACCGATCATCATGACTTGATAAACTCATATAAATACCTAAACATAAAAATTATATAATCTTGAGTTTTAAATCAATAATTCATTCTCTTATATTTGAGTATCTTTTTAGGTTTATAGTTTTATAGAATTAGGTCATAACTCTTATATAAAAAACTCATATATTAAAAAATCGACACTTCAAATTAGTATCTATTTTTCTCACAAAATAAACTTTTAAAATAGCCATAAAATCTCATTCAAGGGATATCCCCTGACCATTTATTAAAATAAAGGAAAAGGATTGTAAAAATGTACCACAAGACAAAAGATAAAATTACATATCATAAAATCCGTACCCATTGCTACAACCCTGGTAGAAAGCTTCCTTCACAGTATTCGATTTCTATTTCGATCTTTCATAGTGCTATAGAACCTTATCATACTTCCTTTGTAGATTCATCTTCTCCAAGGATAAAAGATTAGCGTTTCAAATAGAAGACCTGGTGGAAACCAGCTTTGGAATATAGGAGTAGTCCTTCCTCGGCCTTCGTCATGGTGGAGCAGTCATGACTTCCTGATTCCTAGTCATCTTCATCCTCCCGCCCTGAACCACATCACTAAATGAAGGCCCGATACCACCATCAATTTCCTTGTCACTCTCAAAGTAATCCCCTCATTTATCATGGATATGCACCTCATGATATCCATCTTCCCCTCCTCTTCCCTTCTGAAGCTGACTATTAGTTTCAATCACTTCTAGCCACTTTGGTTGCTCCACAGACTCATAACCAACAATTGTCACATGCTGCAGAAATTATGTTCCAGTGACATCCTCTAGAGAAGGATTCCCAAGCTGCATACCAAGGCCTTCATTCATTAGAATTATCTCCTCCACATTCTTTTTCTCTAACCCTTGGAAATGATTTCCAATAGCAATTATGACCACCACACCTCCATCAATCACATCCCACCCCGGTATCCTATTAGCAGCTTCTGAATCCCCCAAGGGGCCACTAGCACAACCAACAACATCTAGAGTACCCACAACCATTGGTGTTGAACCCTTTCATTCACCCTCAGCCTTCCTTTTAGTAACTAATAGCACAAAAACTACTTAGTGTATGTCCTTTGTGACTAAATTGACACCCGGCGATTATCCCATGTCTCCAGCACCAAAAACTTCCTTGGCAGTGGCCTGTTTCACCCCATACCCCTAGATCAGATCAGACTGAATCCGACTAAACATTGCATAAATATTTAGATTAGGGGCTTCCCTGACATAATCCCCTAAGTTTGATACAACCCAGTTCACTACACCCTCTGAATTTCCAGAACAAGTACCCATAACAGATATCAGTCTCAGACTAGGGAACTTATCAAGCCTCAACATTGAATCAGATTTCTTTCTATTCATTACCACACAATGACATTTAGAGGTCAGATACCCCAATCGATAGTAGTTATTGTAGTAATCTACCCAAGATTCAAATACGACGACTTTCCTCCTTCTGAACTCTTAACCAATGGTAATCCAGATCCAATCAACTAAAGGCCTCACAACATCCCCCTCAACATAGAGGCAGGGGTTAATCAAATGACTTACAATGGATGTTCTGACATAAAAATAGAGAAATAAACCCACCATATTACCAATCATATGAATAATTGTAGTATTTTGGAAAGGTAGAGGGAGCTGAGGGAGACTTACCCATGCCACTATGGTGGAAGGATCGCGATTTATACAAAGATAAAACGACCAGGGAAGGAGGAATAAATTGTAGCCATTGCATTGATGGGGGGAATTGGACCAAGCCCTGACCAAATCATATTTTGAAACAAACCGTATCATGAAATAGTTTTTGTCAAGAAGACAGACAACTGTGCGGTCTTGTAAAACCCACTTTCCAAAAATGAAGCAGTCAAAATCACTGACTGAGGGCCTTCGATGGTAGAAATGAGCCACCAATGTTAGTTCTAGATGACTCGAGGCTTTATATAACTCCACCGACAATATTGATAACTGAGGGTCACCCAAATGAAGATCAGGATCTTTTGGGCTTAATGAAATGGTCTGGAATTCTGGGAGAAATCTTGGGTTTGAGAAGGGGATGAATGGTTTCCGTGAGTTTGGATGCGGAAAGATCAGTTCCTCCTCCCCCCTACCACCTCCAGGAAGGGGGGTGATTATCCACAAGAAGAGGCTAAAATTAATTATTTTTAATATTATATTCATGTCCTTTATTAATCATAAACACCATTTTTAGTTCATTTTACTCTTTGAACTTTATTTCCCATTGTGATTGTAATTTCTTCTTAAAATGCACTATTACATGGTACATTCTTGAACATATCATAAAACAAAAAATGGACTTAATTTTATTTTCATATTTTATTTTTAGTTCTCCCATTATCTAAGGAACAATTCATGATTTTGGAGCACTTGAATATTCAAATTGGAAGACCACCAAAGTGGGCCTTGAACCAACAAACATTCTGGGCGAAGTGAACTGGAGAGAAGCCCAATAAACATACTGTATCGGCCATGATTCAAGCTCATAGAGTCTCAAAATTTAAATTGAGATATAAGACATCATGGGGAACATTTCATTCAATATTGGGAAGAGCTATTTCTGTGGTTTTAAGGGAGTTCCATGCGGCTCATGTTGAAGATGTGATTCTAGGCCAGATTCCGCGGCCCCGAAAAACATACCACCATTTAAATCATATATCTCCAAAAAAAAAGTATTTTGAGCTGAAATTTTACATGATATTAGGGAAAATCTGGGGTTTCATTTAATTATTATATTTCACACTCTAATTCTACCTTATAGAAGGTGATTTAGTCACTTATGTTTGGTGGATTCATGTTGGCTCCCACTTCAAGGAAAGAATTGAAAAGTCTCCTATGCATTAAATGTCCACCCATCTTGGCCAACAAAAATTAATTAAAGAGACTTTTTAAGGGGTGGATAGACCAAAGGATTCTTTATTTACTATTTAAGTCAGTTTTTGTGGAGTATTTGGGGATCTTTGATGCTTTGTTTCATTGTAATGTTTTTTTGTCCATTTGATGTTGTGATAGTTCTTCATTCTCATGTAAGTTGTTTGATTCACATTAGTTCTTAATAAAAGGTCATCATTTTCTCTTTTTCTATTCTTCTTCTTATCAATTTGATACCATTTCTTTAAGGTGTGAATTTATTCATACCAGCACTTGTGAATTTATTCACACAACGGTGGAGTGATCCTTTTTGTTGTTGTTGTTTTTTGCTTCTTCAGTTCCACCCCTATGAGTCTACTTTCTGTTTCCTTTGAGATCATAGAATCAATGGAGGGATAAAACCTTATGGGTTGGTCCTAGGGAGTTGCATGGGGCAGATTTGATGTTATTTTATGATCTTAATTTCTGTAATCATTTCATTATTTTAAGATTTCTATTTGATGATTTATTTTCTTCTTCATCTTCACCAACTTTAACAATGACACATTTCGAGTGCTAGTACAATCAAATTCCTTGGAGTGATCATTAAATTGATCCTATAAGTGCATTGGTGATTAGACTTGGAATGGTGTAGGGATTAAATTGGTGAATGATGTTGAGGAATTATATCATTTTTTGGATACATATTGAATTAGTGAAATGAATGTTATAAGAAAATAAATACATCCAATCTGACCCTAGTAACAACTTAGGATCAACTCATTTCCATTAATTGTTTTAGACTAAGTAATTTTATGTTTTAATTTATTTTCTTTAGATTAAATTAGTAGTTATTAAAATCAAATCAATCCAAATATTTGGCCACTCTATTGCCAAATCCTTCTAAAATCAGAGTGTCTCTATATTTCTTCTTCGGTCCCTGTGGATTGGACCCCTACATGTACTATAAAGACTGCATACCTGTAGGGTAAATTTGGGTGAAAACAAATTTTGGCACCATTTCCAGGGACCCAAGTAAGTTTTTTAGACACACATCTTCTTTTCTCACCCCACATTCTCTATTCTCACCCCCATCTCTCTTATCTTTACCCCTTTATGTTTGTGTGTGTCCTAAGAATCTAGAATCCAACTTTCTATCTTCTCCAATAGAGTATATTCCAAATTATCATGTCACAAACTCATGCTGGAATGAAATGGAAAATGAATATTGGGAAGCCCCTAAATTAGAAAATGTCTTTGATTAACCCTTGATTAATTACCACACACCCGATGAGATGTACAATCAATGGGATGATGATTGTTTAAAGGATCAACTTCCAGCCCTCTCGAGGATGATTGAAGAGATGAAACTTAATGAAGTTCAGGATTTAAAAACTCTTATACATCCTAATCCTCAAAAACTCCTTAAACAATTGTGTAATCAAATGGAGATACTGAGTTCCAAGGTATCATTATTGAGATTAGAACTACAATTCAATAATACTTATGAGGAACTCATTCATATACCAAATGTACCTTCTGAAACCTTATATGGAGTGTCTAGTTTCCCACAAAACTCTCATGAATTTATTGAAGAACCAACCTTTGGATTTGGGGTAGGGGAAGTGAATCATGAAATTATTGAAGGGTGTTTAAATCAGGAGGAAATTTATTTTTTGAATTAAAAAGATAATAACTTGACATCATGGATTGAGTTTCCTGAACGTGGCTCCATTAGTGAATTTTTAAGACCACCGATCACTGAAAAATTGGGATAAATACCAAAAATTGAGCCCATACCTACACCTAGAATTCAAATGGACACTTTTGGGGATGAATCATATTTTTACAAGGAACCAATTCATTCTAATGTCTTTGGAGAAGAAACTGATTTTCATTCAAATTGCCAATCTTCTTTAGGAAATTTCAACCAACCTGAACTCAAAATCATTTTCCTTCCTTCCCCACTAGAGTATCCCATCATTTGTGATAAACAAGAGCTTGGGGTTTTCATTCATTCATCTCATGAAACCCAAAAATGGGGGTTGATCTTTTATTTATTAGGAAAGACTATAGAAGAAAAAAGATCAACCATTACTGACACTCCTTTCATTTTCCCATTCATTTTAGAAAATAGGATTGTTCATGAATCAAATTCAAAACCTTCTTACCAACCACAAGGGAGACTCATTCTCAATCAAGTTTAAGTGGATAAAGATGAGGTCATTAAAAATTTTAAAGTCGGAATTGGATAAGTTGGGGGGTTCAAGTCGAGCTAAAGACTTTAAATTAAGCGTTGCATGGGAAGCAACCCGTGGTTTTCATGTTTCCAATCATTGTGATTCATTTTTTTCATTTTGATTTTTTTTATAAAAAAAAAATTAGACTGTTGACATATTCTTATTTTATGAGTAAGGATGGGTACGAAATGGGATCACCGTATTCATCTGTATCACGTGGAGTAATCCCTAAGTAATACATTACCCAAAAATTTAAAAGAAGATAATGTATCATTAGTTCATTTTATTTTATTTATGTTTTTGAAGGTATTTAAAAAAAATATAGATTGTTGACCTGTTCTTCTTTTATGAGTAAGGATGATTATGAAAGGGGAGCACTGTATTCATTCGTTTCACGCGGTGTGATCCCTGAGTAATACCTTAACCAAAAATTTAAAAGAAGACAGTGTATCATCAGTTTGATTTAAAAAAAGGGAAATCATAAAAATGATGATACTTGGTATTACATAAATTGTTGTGTTGTTTTTTTTTGTCTAGTTTGTTCTTATTTGAATGGTTCAGGGACTATTTTGGGTGATAAATTTTCAATCAAGGAGGTGCCTATATCCCCCAAGAGATCAAAGGACTAATCCGGAGCATCATGAACTTCAACTTCAAAAACCAAGTGAATTTGTTCCATGTTTATCATTTTCAATTTCCTCTTTGAACTCCTCTCCTACCCCCCTTTTAGCTTTTCTTTTCTTTAAACACTGGGGACAATGTTATTCTATGTTGGGGGGAGATGAAATAAAAATTTTGATCTTGTGTGAAAAAAAAATGTGTGGAAGGAAAAATTTCATTAACCTTGAACATGATAACATACATTGAAATCTCTAAAATTGGATATCAAATAATTTTGAATGCCTTGATTCTTATTTTAATGCATGTTTAGGTTCATGTGCATAGATTTTGGAAAGTGTGGTTGTCCGATGTGATTTTTCACCATTTATATTTTCATCCATTTATTTAAAAAAACACAATGCACGTCCTTTAGGTTGTGGGGTATTAGTTTTAAATCTTGGGAACCATAATAAATGGCATTAGTTTGGTGATCATTTTAATTTTAACATTAGTATTAAAAAAATCAATTTGTGCGTAGAGCAATGGATTAACCTAATGTGTGGATTTCGGCACTTGGGGATCACGACTCCATAGTTTTTTGGCTCAGAGTTGGGAATTTTATCTCTATTTGTGGTAATTTGAATTTGTTTTTGATGTAGTTAACTCGAGACTATGCCTGAGTATGTGAGCTTCACATGGTACCCTAAGGTCTTTGAGCCTGGGAGTCATCGGCAAAGTCTTGCTACATGGGTTGACTTGATTGAGTTCAATTTCAATTACCATGGAAAAATTGCAAAACAAAAAACAAAAAAAACTAAAAAACTAAAAAGAAAAAAGAAAAAAGAAAAAAAGTTAATCCTCATCTTAATATTAAAATCTCATTCCTCCTAGCGCTTCCATATTTTCTCCATTTGAATGAAAATGAACCCTCGTGTTTATTGTGATGCATAACACTTCGTCATGCTTAATTGAAATTGGATGAAATGCGACGATGGATTTGAACAAAGGATTGGGCTTGGGATTGTTTTATGCCTCTGGACTAATATTTTTTTAAATGATTTTGATGGGTTTCATAATTTTTTGGTATGAGGTCTTTGGGTGAGCAATGTGTATTAAAAAAATTTTGGAAAAGGGAATTCGAATTTCATATTTTTGAGATATATTTTGCTCAGGACTAGCAAAAAACAAGTTGGGGGGTGATTATCCACTAGAAGAGTCTAATATTAATTGTTTTTAATATAATATTCATGTGCTTTATTAATTATAAACACCATTTTTAGTGCATTTTACTCTTTGAACTTTATTTCACATTATGATTGTAATTCCTTCTTAAAATGCACTATTACATGGTACATTCTTGAACATATCATAAAAAATGGTCTTAATTTTATTTTCATATTTTATTTTTAGGTCTCCCATGATCTAAGGAACAATTCATGATTTTGGAGCAATTTAATATTCAAATTGGAAGACCACCAAAGTGGGCCTTGAACCAACAAACATTCTGGGCGAAGTAAACTGGACAGCAGCCCAATAAATGTATTGTATCGGCCATGATTCAAGCCAAAAGAGTCTCAAACTGTACATTGATATAGAAGACATCATGGGGAAAATTTCATTCAATAGTGGGAAGAGCTATTTCTGTGGTTTTAAGGGAGTTCCATGCAGCCCAAGTTGAAGATGCAATTCTAGGCCAGATTCTACAGCCCAGAAAAACATACCACCATTTAAATCATATCTCTCAAAACACAAAGTATTTTGAGCTGAAATTTTACAGGATATTATGGGAAATCTGGGGTTTAATTTAAGTCTTATATGTACCACTCCAATGCAGCCTTATAGAAGGTGATTTAGGCGCTTCTGTTCGGTGGATTCATGTTGGCTCCCACTTCGAGGAAAGAATTGAAAAGTCTCCTATGCATTAAATGTCCACCCAACTTGGCCCACCAAAATTAATTAAAGAGACTTTGGAAGGGGCGGATAGACCAAAGGCTTCCTTATTGCATATTTAAGTTAGTTTTTGTGTAGGATTTAGGGATCTTTGATGCCTTGTTTCATTGTAATGTTTTGTTGTCCATTTGATGTTGTAATCGTTCTTTATTCTCATGTAAGTTGTTTGAATCACATTAGTTATTAATAAAAGTTCTTCATTTTCTCTTTTTCTATTATTCTTCTTATCACTTTGATACCGTTGCTTTAAGATGTGAATTTATTCATACCAGCACTTGTGAATTTATTCACACAATGGTGGAGTGATCATTTTTGTTGTTGTTTTTGCTTCTTCAATTCTGCCCATATGAGTCTACTTTCCTCTTCCTTTGAGATCATAGAATAAATGGAGGGTTAAACCCTTATGGGTTGGTCCTAGGGAGTTTCATGGGGAAGGTTGGATGTTATTTTATGATCTTAATTTCTGTAATCATTTCATTATTTTAATATTTCTATTTGATGATTTATTTTCTTCTTCGTCTTTGCCAACTTTAACAATGACACATTTCGAGTGCTAGTATGATCCAATTCCTTGGAGTGATCATTAAATTGATCCTCTAAGTGCATTGGTGATTATCCTTGGAATGGTGTTGGGTTAAATTGGTTAATTATGTTGAGGAATTATGTCATTTTTTTGATACATCTTGAATTAGTGAAACGAATCTTATAAGAAAATAAATACATCCAATCTAACCCTAGTAAAAACTTAGGATCAACTCATTTCCATTAATTTTTTTAGACTATGTAATTGTATGTTTTAATTTATTTTCTTTAGATTAAATCAGTAGTTATTCAAATCAAATCAATCCAAATAGTTGTCCACTCTATAGCCAAATCCTTCCAAAATCAGAGTGTCTATAGGTTTCTTCTTCGGTCCTTGTGGATTCGACCCCTACCTGTACTACAAAGACCACATACCTGTAGGGTAAATTTGGGCGCAACTAGGGGGAATCATCTTCTATCATCTATGGTTACATCGTCATTGTCGTCAATGGTTCTATTATTATGGGGTCTCAATAAACTTTTAAAATAAAACATGTTTTCTTTTCATGAAAGATCTTCACAACTTTCAAGATTTCTTATTCTTTTCCCCTACCAATCCTCAAACACAATGAAACACATTTTAAAACATGGGATGAGCACAAAACGCTCAGTAATGGATGTAAAAAAGAAGAAATATCTTACTCTTTTAAAAAACATGAAAACTCGTGAAATGTTTACTTCTATCTCAATGTTCTTTGATAGAATGAAATAAATTACTTCTACATGAACAAACACACACACTTTTTTCATAAATAAAACTTTTTAACCCAATATAAAGAAAATAAAAATACTTTTTGGAATAATAGAGAAATTATATTCATTACACTTTTAATCCTATGTCAAAAATAACTCAAGACCATTTAAATCCATTTGATAAACCACACCAGTTAACTCCCACCTTATTTTCATTGAATACAAAGAACTATTACTCAATGCACTAGAGAGCTATAATGGGGCACTCCCTTCAAATAATCTATATCAGTATCACCCATAGGCATGAGCTATAATGGATCCAAACTATCATATACGTTGTATCGGTCTCACCCAATTATCATATATAATTCTCAAGTAATATCATGACTCGTCCTGCCGATGTCTGACCTGTGATTACCCCAAGCCCGCCTCCAATAGGACAGGGCTAGCAACCAATGCCGAGTAGGAATATCCCACAAATGGGAGGCATTATCCTAAATTAACTATACACATGAACACATATACAAGACTACACAATGATAAAATGTAAAAAAACTGAAATAATGTATGCATACATCTAAGATCCCACAATAGAGTACAAAAGTAAAGGTATTAAAATGGAAAAAGGGGCCAAATTCAATCCCAAACTAACATTGTAAAAGTCCAACCTTATCTAAGTGTGAGTAATAAGTCAAATGAAATCTCCAGATAAAACACATCAATCTTTAAAGATTTAGCTATGATCCACCCACTCCTTTTCCTCCTAGGAAATCGTCAAAAGGTTCATCCTCTACATAAGACACAACACGTGTGAGCAAAGACAATGTAGGGGTGAGTATAAAAATACTCATTAGGACAACCCGAAGACACTAAACATGAAGAACAATGTATAGTCATCTCAATACAAGATATAAAAATAAAAACATAAGAGGAACACCCATATATACTCCGGAAAGGCACCACATCATCAGGTGGCCATAACCAAATGTCATCCAGAGGATTCTATTCTATGAAATGCTCAATCTAGGATAAAACACTGCATAAACTATTCTATCATTGGAGAAACTAGACAAAGAGGTTTACCTCATTAGTCCTCACCCAAATAAATCTCACTAGTCTATGAATACTCTGATACACATATAGGGGAAACACCCAAAACTGTTGGGTGACAGCATGAACCCAATTTGGATCAACTTGCTATATAGGGGATCATATACCAATGATTCTATAAACCCTACCAATACAACATGCTAGATAGAGGATCAATTCCCTACTCAGGAAGGTCACATTGATTCCATAAACTTCACCTAGGGAACAAAGGATGATATAGGATCACACTTCAGTATCACAAAAGCACACCACAACTCTATTTAAGACTCAACTGTTGGAGGGGATCACAATCTAGTGATATGGATTTAATGATGCATTTTACCCTCAAGGAAATGGACCGAGGGAATGTACTCAACCTATAATGGTCCAAACTAAGAAAATGGATATCCACAAATACTCTTAAATGGGGTATATGGCATGTACCAGGAAGTATACAACAGTCCAGTTATCCCCTTGACTGCCCATGTGGAATAACCTCACATGGAATATATTCTTCATATACACAGTGTGTATAGAGATTACATGGTGTGTATAGAGACATGGTTTCATACCTGTGTTTCATGTTTGTGTCCATGTACTAAGGTCGTTTCCATTTACCAGCTCATGCATTCCAATATGTGTCTTTTTACAAGTACATGACATGCCATATGGTCGTGTACTTTTTCCTATGTTTGTGTACTATCTAAAGTACACCTCTAGTCACACAGAATGTTCCACATTCCATGTGACAGGTGTCACATGCCATGTGATCCTTAAATATAGCCTAAACTCTAATTCCACCACTGTGAGGGGAATACACTATGTGTAACACCAGATTACACATTGTGTTGCTCACGATTTTCCAGATTCACTCTACATTGTCCCACACCTCACTAGATCCTCCACCCTTTATGGAACCTATAAATCAAGTTTCATCTAGTCCTTTCCAACATTGATCTATAGAAAACTAGTCTTGAATATGCTTGGAAAATGGATCTACACGTCTTACTTTGTTTCACGCCAAATAACATTGAAGAACATGAAATAGGGAACCCAATACCATTTGATTTGCTACCACTTATGTTGCAAAAACACCTTCATGTATTTATAATCCCAAATCTTTGATATCATATCGTCTCTCCAAGAAATGTGTGTGCAAGGATCGATTGATCAGGTTATGTCAAACCTCGGTCCAAGAAAAGAATTCTCATGGTGAATGAATAACCAGGGCAGAAAAACACAAGAATAAAAATGATAAATGAACCTAAATTAATTTTCATTTAGATTTCGATTCATTGTCATGATAATAAAAATGAACAAATAAATAATCTAAATAAATTCTCCCAAAATCACCCCATAATAAACCCATCCCAAAAATATATATGATCCATATATCAATATGCCGGTTGATTGATCCATGATTTTCATAGGAACAAAAAATGATGAATTAAATACAAATAAACAAATTCCTTAACTCTATTTGGATCGATCAATTATGAAGAAAATTTTTTTGTCATTCCCGTTGGTGAGATCTTTTGATTTTTTGTGCATTGATCATCGATCCATGATATGGTCATCGTTTGTCTAAGAGAAATCCTCTGAAGATCTCTCCAACGGATCGCCAATGCTTCTAGGGTTATAAGGTTAACCCTGGTATTTCTCCATAATAGTATATTTAAAGGCATGTCAATCACTGCATCATGAATTTGAAATAAATTAATTTATTTAATTATTTAATCCATTTTTGTGCCCGTGGTGAATTTTCTGAAAACAACTTGCACCAACCAAGTTTAAGTCATGCCTAGGGTAAAACACACATTTTGAATTCAATGGTTCCCTTTTATTTTTGATGTAAGTCTCTATTTTGGATTTATTCTACTTTTTCCTGGATACTATGCATGTGTGCTATTTAATATATTCCAAAACTTTATTTTGGAGACATCGGCCCTCAGAATCGCATGCCACCTTATCACATGGTCTTGAAAATAATCTATATAATATCCAAAAATAATACAAATAAAATCTGAGATGTTAAATTCTCCCCACATCAGGGATTTACATACTTAAAATTCAAAACAAGGGCTACACAAAGAGATGTGGGTACTGAGCATGAATTTGATCCTCCCACTCCCATGTCATCTCTTGAAGATTCTTGTACTTCCATAAAACACACACAAAGGGAACCAATCACCAAATAAGGATCCCCTCTTGATGATCATTGATCTCTATCAGGTACTCTGCAAAGGTAGATCCATCCTCGATGTCCATATTTCCCTTGTCGATAATGTGTGATGGTTCGTCCACATACCTCCTTATATATGACATATGGAAGACATAGTGTACCCGATCCAACTATAGTGATATAAATAAGTAGTATTCCACCTTTCCAACTCTATCTAGTATCTTAAAGGGAAAAAATAATCTTATAGATAACTTTCCACTATAGCCAAATCTCATCAATCTTTATCAAGGTGAAACTCTCAGGAACACATAGTCGCCTTCCTTGAACTCCATAAGTATTCATCATTGGTTCATATAAGAATTTTTACAGATCTGTGTAGTCTTCATTCACACCTAGATAATATGAACCTTCTCTGTAGCTTCTTGCACCAACTTATGGCCCATGAGTGTCAACCTGACTAGATCAGTACAATAAAGGGGTGACCTATAGGGTCTCCTATATAAATCCTCAAATGGTGTCATACCGATGGTGTAATGATAGCTATTTTTGTACACAAAATTCACCACGGGTATTTCATCCTCCCAAATATGCCCAAAGTCCAACATTCAAGACCACAACATGTCCTCCAAGACCTATATGATCCACTTTTTATGGACATTGTTCTGGGGGTGCAACATCAGGCTCAAGAATAACTAAGTCCCAAATCCACCTATAGTCCTATCAATAACCGATTTTTGAAGAAATAATAATGTTCAGATATGATCATCGATATAACTCCATGGATTCATATTATTTCCTATATGTAGAGGCGTCCTAATCACTCTACTGAACTCTTCTCTTAAATAGCTAGGAAGCGGGCCAACTTGGTGATCAGTCTACGATAACCCAAATGTAATTGTGTACTCTAGACATATGTGATAATACCGTCATGAATTCCATGGATATCTCATCCCACTTTCACTCTGTAACCTCAAGGGGTTGATCTAAACCCACTAATAATGGGTGTTAATCCTTCACCTGCTAGAAATTGAGGCATTAAGAGACAAACTCTGCAACTCCATTCTTTATACATGGCCACCATAACTGACATCTAAGATACTGGAACATATTTTCCACACTTGGATGTACCACCAAATGGGATGTATGAGACTCCCACAATACCTCCTCCCACAACTCTAAAGGTACCACCACCCATCCTCTAAAAAGGATAATGTTCCCCCCACCTTAAAAATATCCATTAGGATCAATTACAATGAATATTTGAGTAAGTAAGGTCTCAAATTCATTATCCACATTCTAATAATCCCTGATATGCTATAAAAAAGGTGGGGTAACAACCATCAACTTAAGATATGAGGAATTATCCTTTTCTACAAAGGACAGCTGTAATGAGGCTAATTTCTCTAAAACCTCATCTAACAACTGAGAATAAGATTTCCTACTAATATAATCATCCACCACATTCCCCTTCCTATGAGTATATACAATCTCAAATTTATATCCCTGAAGTAACTCTATCCATATACTCTATCTCAAGTTAATAATCTTTTGTAATAAAATGTGCTTAATACGTTTGTGGTCATAGTAAATGATAAATCACTCTCCCATAAAGTAGTGTCTCCAAATATTCAAAGAAAATACTACCAATACTAACTTAAGATCATGGTTCATGTAGTTCTACTCATATAGTATAAATATAAATAAATCAAAGGCAATAACCACTTACCTCTATATCATCACACAACCAAGTCTAGTCCTTGATGCATCGCAAAACACTATGTACTCAAAACCCTCATTTGGAAATCTTAATATGAGAGCACTCATCAACCTCTATCTCAGCTCTATAAATCACTATTGTAACCATTCCATCCACACAAAAGGATTCCCCTTTGGAGCCAATATTGTAAAGGGTGTTGAAACTTGGGAGAAGTCGGGTACAAACCTACAATAATTCCCTACCAACCCAAGGAAACTTCACACCTCGATAACACTCATGGGTGGATCACAAGAAATAACTACCTCAAACATTTTTGGTTCCACTGCTACTCAAACCTATAAGATAATGTGTTCCAGAAACTGGACCTCTCAAATCCAAAACTGGGACTTCAAGAGTTTCTTATAAAGATGGTTCTCTCTCAGTGTATCTAGGACCATCCTCAAGTGTCTCATATGCTCCTCCTATAAATACCGAATAAAATAGGATATCATTGATGAAGAATACTAAAAAATAGTCTATTAAGGGTTGATAGATCCATTTCATGAGTCCCATGAACATTGTTGAGGTATTCATCATGCTGAACGATATCACCAAGTACTCATAATGACAGTAGTGACATCTTAATGTCATCTTTGGTATATCATTATACTATACTCACAGTTACTGATAGACTAACCTGGGTTAGATCTTTGAGAACCATCACACCCCTCACAACTGATAAAATAAGTCATTCAGCCTTGGTTGTGGATACTTATTCTTCATAGTCACTTGATTTAAGCCCTGATAATCCACACATAACCTCAAAATCACATCTGCCTTCTTGGAAAACAATACTGGGGATACCCAGGGGGAAACATTAGGTCTCAAAAATCTCTTTTCTTGAAATTCTTCCAACAGTACCCTCATCTCTTAAAGATCTACAGGATCCATCTGATATGCTAGTGAAGATATCAGTTCCATCCCAGGATGCAAGTTGATGCAGAATTTTATCTCTCAATAGTGAGGTAAACTTGATACATCCTCAGTAAATACATCCTTATACTCCACCACCACTATAGGAAATTGATATCTCAAAGAATCCACTTATCTGAGAGTCATTTTATATAACTAATGAGTTATTTACTACACTATATTATTCCTAAACTCATCCTACTCTGGCAAGGTCTCCTTTTCAACCACAAAAGAAAATATCATTCCATCACTACAGACACACTACATCCTCTTTCTAAAATAGTAAATCTAGGCATGGACTGTGGATATCCAGTCCATACATAGGATGAAATTGTAATTCCTCATTGATAAAACAAAGATATCTCATACAAAAATCTTTCCTCCGAGTGTCCAATAACACTGTCAGCATAAGTACACAATCGTTGAGTCACTACCTATCGGAGTTTCCAACTACAAGGGTCGATCCAATGGCTCAACTAGAATCCCTATGTCTCAAACTAGAGAAGTGTAAAGGAAGGAATGGATAGAACATGTGTCTACCAATACTGCAGGCAAATTAGAAAAGACATAGATCATACCTCGAATCATCCTTGGATCCTTAGTGTCGTACACCTCCATAGCCTGCAGTTGGCCTTATCCCTTCCCACCAACTCCCTGAGCCTGGCATGGACCACCTTGGGGTGGTGGTGGTAATAGTTCGAACCTTCGACCACCTCCTTCTACCCTTCGAGCTCATTTGACATGTCTTCCACCTTGTGGACCACCCTTATCCTACCTCTGTCTCTCCCTTGGTGGTCTCTCAACCGTCTCACGATCAGTTTTATGACATGTTGAAAAATATTGAGCCAGATGTCCCCAACTGTCATAGGAGAAACACTGCAAGTCCCTTAGCAGATTCAAGCCGCCCTGAGATCCTTTCACCACCGAATATGAGTCCTAGGATTACCTCCTGCATCATATGACATGCTTGGATCCCTATGAATGTTGTCGGCTACCTGATGCTGCGACCTCTACTATTAGGTGCCCACTGCAAGATCTCACTACCAGTGTCTACTCTTTTAGGAAGCTCTCCACCAACAATGCTCTCTCAAGCACCCTAGTAATAGTGGAAATGATAAGGGATACCACTGAAGCCATGATGTCCCGATCCAAGCCCTGCTCAAATGTTTGAGCTTTAAAGAACTGGTCCCACACCATATACAAGGAGTAACGTGGGAGATAAGGAAACCTCATTGTGTACTCTACCACGGTCATACTACCCTGCTGTAGATGTTGAATCTCATGTATATGTACCAATCACAATGTTTCTAGATAGAAATTCTTATTGAATAGATTCTCAAAGTATGGCTAAGAGATAGTTGTATCTTCACGTGACTAAGTCACCAAGATCCACCATCACCCAGTGGAGCCCTGAAGAAGACTCTCTATGAGGAATACCATATGATATTTTAGTGTCCCTATAAGGTGAAAATCATGAGCAACTGCCTCTAGCCAGTCCTCATCCACTTGGGGGTCTGGCTCACCCTGAAACCTGGGAGGTTTCTACCTATAGAACTTGTGAAATTCTCTCAACCTACATGCATCCTCAGCTAGTACTTCCAACTCTAGTTGCTAGTCAACAAGTGGTGGTATAGCTAGTAAAACACCCAAAGGTGCTAAATCTGGTACATTCCCTAGTAATGGTGCCTCTTCACTAGGCAGATCATCCTTGTGATCACGTAGTGGAATCCTAGCTGGTTGGCTATGTGGAGGCATCCTGAAATTAAAACAACATGTAACACGGTCAAAATAGTATATCTGGGGAGCTGACTCAATAAGGACATGGAAGCACAACCATTCCTATATGGTGAATATACCAAATAATTTCCCTGTAACCAATTCTAACATGTACTGATTCTAAAGGCAGGTTTTAAGAGTTCTAGTGTATGGATACGTTGTCCACCACAACAAAACTAGAGTCTATGACCTGAAAGCCGAACTCAAAACACTAAAAAAAATTTCCCCAAACTAATATCACAAACTCTCAGTCCTAAAGTATAACTTATTCCTCTAATACCACTCTCTCATGACCCGATCGGCAAAGGTCTGATCCATGACTACCCCAAGCCCACCTCTAAAAGTCTATGAACTGATGACCAGTTCCGAATAGGAATATATCACAAATAGGAATCATTATCCTATGGTACTTGTACACATGCATAAATATCTAAGACCACACCATGCTAAAATGTAAATAAACTGAAACAATTCATGTGTACATCTAAAATCCCACAATAGAGTATGGCAGTAAAGATAATGAAATGGAAAAATGTTCCAAATACAAGCCCAACCAAAAACTATAAAAGTCCAACTTTCTCCATGAATGAAGACTAAGTTAAATTAAATATCTAGATAAATCACCTCAATATGTAAATCTATAGGTATGCACCACCCACTCCCTATCATCCTAGGACACTATCAAAAGGGTCTTCATCTGCATAAGACACAGAATGTACGGGAAAATCCCATGCAAGGGTGAGTATAAAAATATTCATTAGGACACCCCAAAAACACTAAACCTGGAGAACCAAGTAAAATCTGATAAATATAAGATATAATAATCAATTCATAATAGAAACACCCAAATATACTTAGGAAAAACACGATGATATCAGGCAGTTATAACCAACTGTCAGTCACAAGATTCTGTTTGAAGCAATGCTCATTCTGGGAGAACACGCTCCATGAACTGTGCTATCATTAGAGACACTCGACGAAGAGGTCTAGATCATTGGGCCCCACACAAAGAAGTCTCATTGCTCTAATAATACTTCCATACATAGATAGGGGATCATTCCCAAAATAGTTGGAGGACACCACAAACCTAATCTTGATCAACCCGCTACATAAATGATTATATGCCAATGATTCCGCAAACCCTACCGATACGACCTACTAGATGGAGTATCAATTCCTTGATAATGGAGGTCACACTGATTCCACAAACTCAACCTATAGAAAAAAATGATTATAGAGGATCTCACTATAATCTCATAGAGGGACTCCACAACTCTATCTAAGACTCATCCTATAGAGTAGATCACAATCCGGTGATATGGATGTAACGTTGCACTGTAAACTTGAGGAAAAGGACCAAGGGAATGTACTCAACCTATAATGGTACAAAATAAGAAAATGAAGAGACATAAGAACTCTTAAAGGGGGTACACAGTATGTACTATGGGTTACACGGCGTGTCCAGCTATCCCCTTGACTTTCCATGTGGAAGAACCTCACACAGCATGTATTATCTATATACACAATGTGTAAAAAGAGTAAACGGTGTGTCAAGACACATTTTTTACAACCCATGTCACCTAGTTGTGTCTGTGTATTGATTTTTTGTTTGTGTACCAACCTGTTTAAGTCAATCCATGTTCGTGTACAAGTACATGGAATTCCGTATGCCAGTGTATTTTTTTCCGTGTCCATGTACTCTCCTAGGTACACACCGAGTCACATAGAAGGGACCAAATGCTAAAAGAGAGGTGTCACATGTCGTTTGATCCTTAACTTTGTCCAAAAACCTAGCTCTACAGCCAAGGGGCCTACATGGCATGTAAGTCCAGATTACATGTTGTGTTTCTCATGATTTTCTAGATTCTCTCTACATCATCCCACACCTAGCTGAAGCCTCCGCATTTGATGGAACCTGCATATTATGGTTCGTATGAAACTTTCCAACACTGATCTATGGAAAACTATGCTCAAATCTTCTCAGAAAATGGATCAACACATCATTCTTTATTACACACTGAAGAATGAAGAAGAATTCAAAATCAGGTACCCAAAACCATCGGATTCGTCACTCCTTCCATCATCGCACCAATGGAATCAGGATGCACGATCAATTGTGAATAAAATCATCCCAAAAATATGCATTATCTATAGATCAATCTATTAGTCTATTGATCTGTGTTAATCATAGGAATCAAGAGCGGGGAAGAAAATCCAAATAAACAAATGCCCTATCTTGATTTGGATGGATTGCTGATATAGAATAAATCTTTTTCATGATCTTTGGTGAGATCATTTAGAATTTATTTCACTTTTCAAGAAGACTATGTGTATGTGCTATTTAATATATTTAATATATTTCAAACATGTATTCTAGGCACACCAAGACACGGAATCACATACTGCTTCTGTTCCTGGTCTCAAAAATAATCCATATAATATTAAAAAATAATACATGGATTATATGAGACATAAAAAGTACCATATCATGGATAAAAAAATTACTATTAACCCTTTTCATTATAAAACCTTTGAAAATGATATTTTGAATCGAATGAAAATCACTTTTTTATACTAAAATGACCTTTCTTTTCAAAACCCTTTCTAAAAACCAAAATACCCATAAGTAATAAAAAGAGGATATTTATTTATATAAAAAATTGAATATTTTCAATGGATCCAAATAAAAAATAATTATTAAGTCGGCAGAAAAATTCATTATCATCATATATGCTAAAATTGAACATTCCTTTTACTTTTGTAAAGAAACCAAAAAAATCCATAAAAAGGTTCATTTTGAAAACATTTTAAAGAAAGTAAAATGAGAAATAAAATTTCCTTCAAAAATATTTTATATCTATATAAATATATTAATGATATATTTTTAAAAATATATACATAGAAGAAAAATATTTGGAAGTGAAACTTTAAAATAAGATTCTTAAAAGAAAGTCCCTTACCTTGTGATTGACTTGTCATGTATGTTCCTTATATTTATGAATAATAAAATTTTGATAATTATTTACTTGTTTTATAAATATTTTCAAGTTTATTATTCTATTTTATTTATATTATTTCTATATTATAATCAATTACTTAATCAATCAAGTTCTCATCGGATGTTTTTATGATATTCAGCTCATATGTTAAAAATGAATTCAGTGGTTTGATTATGGAAAAACATGTCATTATTAGATCATATCCAGAATAATGATTATTAATTAATTATAATTTTTATACAAAAATTATACTTTTAAAACCAATCATGAATTGTGGTTATGAAAAATGAAAAATGTTACAATCATGGAGACGGTAGGTCGTACGTACACATGTGCAACATTTACATTTTTCAATGATCACTATAGAAAGAAGGTAAGTATTATTTTATCTTTAGATAATATTAATAATATCATATATACCATATTATTTATTTAAATATACTTATATATATGATCCATGTGATGTGGTGATGAAAAAGGAATCACATCACTTTATGGAGGTGGTAGTCCACATGTATGCATAAACGATGTTGTCATTTTTTAATGAATGAAAGGGTGAAAATATGTGTAATATTAACATTATCAAATCATAAATACTTAATTAATATCATATATATACATTAAATCCACCATTATAACCAGTTATAAGATGTGGTGATGGAAAATGAATCACATCAATCTGTGAGGCGGTAATCCGTTATACACATGAATGATGGATTCCTTCCCCATGTTATGGAGATTGGAGATGGTTATTGGTTTTAAATTAACATAATAACATATAAATATATGTAATATGATTATTTTGTTGTATAATTATTATTATTAAATATTTTAATGTGGTGGAAGAAGATTTAGAACAAAAATTCTCGGATAAGAACTATACCTCTTCTTCAGACAACCACCTTTTCTTTACTCATTAATACATCTAAGGTTGTTATTATTCCCTAAATAAGGACTCTAGGATGTGTATATGGATTTAAATAAGTGATTTTGGTAGTTATTTTCCAAAACAAAGCCTTTTTAAGTGTGAATAAATGATAAGAAGTGTTTCCCTTTTATAAGATAGGGGAAGGGCACTCTTGGAATTTCTTGAAATATTAAATTAATATAAATTAATTTTTATTTTAAAATGTAAAAAAATTAATATTATTTAAATATACGATTATTATAAATCTAAATAATCTCATAAAATAAAATTTGGAGAATTTTAGGTGATTTTTACACCCTTATATTTTTTTCATAACATTTTTTATCCTTTTTTGATGTTTAGCATGATTACAAAGTTTTTACAATTTAGGGATCAATATAGTTACTACAAATGAAAAATAAGCCCTTAAATATACCATGTTTTATATTTTAAACCTTATAAATATAACATGGATGAATATAGTATTTTTATTAATTTTAAATCATTTAATTAAAAATTATTTGTTATAAAATATCATTAATGTTAATTTCAGAACTATTCATTTACAGTGAATTTTAAAACTATAAGAAAACAATGGAATTAAAATATAATAAATTAACACATTTATAATAAGTTATTTTTATCTAAAAAATTATGTTACACTATAACTCACTCAATTAATATTATTTTTAGAGTTTTTAAAATCATTTTATTTACTTTTTTATTACTTTCACAAGAACTGTATCGGTGTTGCGTAAGCAATTAATGTAATTATTTTATCCCTATGAATTATAAATAAATTACAATGATTGAAAAATAATAATTTATATTTCAAATTACTCTTTATAACCAAACATATCCTCTATTTATTCCAATGTAAGAATTTTAAAGATAATAAAATAAATAGAATTACATTTTTTACTTTTCTTTATATAAAATAATGTAAATGTAAAAATAACAACAAAATTGAAAAAAAAAATACTTAAATTTTGGATGATTATGGATGTTATATGACCATAAAATAAAATTAGTTCAAGTTTTTGGGTCATTTTTTAATCATTGTCATTTTTTTAACCTAAATTACCCAATCTACCCTTACCGTGGTAACAAAAATTACCAAGGTTATTACTCATAATTTCCAAAAATAAAAGGGCCCTATTTACAGAATTTGGACCCTCATATTCCAAATATTGAATCCATTTTTCAATATTCAAAACACAAAATTTTATATTTTAATTTAAAATTAATCTTAAAAAATATGAAGAAAATAGTTTTTCATAAATATGTCTTTTTTAAGTATAAAATGTTTTTATAATGAATTCAAGTATAAAATTCATCTAAAAAAACAAAATTGGATTATTTGAAATAAAAAATAACTAATTAAAATTTTAAACTAATTTAAATTATAATTTTCATTTTTAATACTAAAAAATATATTTTTCAATAAAAATTGGTATTTTTAACTATTTATTGAAAAATCAATCTTTGAAGAAAATTCTCTAAAATTCACCTTAAGATAATTTTAACATGATGAATTAAAAAATGAAATTATTTTTTTCAAAATAAAATTCTATAATTTTAAAATTAAAATTTTAAATAAAACCTTATAAGAAATTAGTTTAATAAAACTATTTCCATTATGATTTAAATGTTACTTTGTATTTTTATAATAAAATTAAATTCCTAATTCATGAATAATAATAAATATGAAAATGATTTATTCTATAATTAATTGTGATGTTACATTCTTCCCCCATTTTGTAAATTGTGGCCTCATGATTTTATTCAATAATTAAACAAATGGGGATAGCTTTCCCTTGTAACATATTTAGATTCTCATGTTGATTCTTCAACCATATGGGTTTTTCCACAAACCTACAACTTAGTTAATTATCTTGTTTTGAAAAACATTCTCTCTATGTTAAAGAATATGAATAATTTGTTCCTTAAAATAATGGTTCTCTTCCAACTAAACTACTTCAGGGTTCAAAACATGAGATAAATATGGCACATATTTTCTTAATATCTAAACATGAAATACATTGTTTAACAGGATAAAATCATATGTAAATACACTCAACAGCTAACTGGTCCAAATTTCTCTATGATTTCATATGGTCCAATAAACCATGTACATAGATTCCCATTTTTTCATAAAATACATAACACTTTTACATTGATATACTTTAAAAAAACATGATCACATGCCTTTTAAGAAATATATTTTCTTAAATAATAGGTATAAATTTTATGCCTACCCTAAGCTATCCTTGTGTACTATTAAATCATCCTCACCTTCTTATCTATTTAATCTACCAACTCTACTCTCACAATATTACTTTCTCCTACTTCATACCAAAATTTAGATGTTTGAAACTTCTTTCCATATAATACCTGAAAATGTGTCATCTGTATATTGGAATGAAAACTTTTATTATAAGAAAACTTAAATAAATAATTATTTTGATCCCAAATTACATGGTAATCTATTTAAAAATCACAAATATTTCCATTTAAGGTCCAATTTTTTTGCTCAAACTATCCACCATATTAAGGATGAAAATTTTTACTTAAATTTTATTTAGTACCCAATGAATCCTAAAGTATGTTCCAAAAATTATAATTAAATTTGGGATCTCAGTTATATAAAATTTAGAGAGTAAATACATTTAACCTAACAATCTTATTCATATACTCTTGATAAATTTAATCTAAATATATAGTATCTTGAATGGGAAGTAAATGTTAATATTTGGTTAATCAATATTAAATAACCCAAATCACATTATTATCCTGAGAAGTATTTAGTAATCCCAATATTAAATCCATGGATATATTTTTCCATTTCTACTCTATTACTGGAAAAGGCTGAAGCATCCACTACGGTAATTTTCATTCTACTTTAATCCATTGATAAGTTAAAAAAATGATGATAAAATCAAAAATATCTCTTTTCATTTCATCCCACTAGTAATACTCTAAAGGTGTCTGTACATCTCAATACTACTAGGATGAATGTAAACAATGGAACTATGAGCTAGAATCAACAATTATCTCTACTCTAGTACTGTAAAAGGCTAAAGAATCCCCTTCAATAATTATTATTCTACTTTAACCTACTGAAAATTAAAAAATTTCATAGTAGAGTCATCAAAATCCCTTTTTATTTCATCCCAATAGTAATACTTCTGAAGGTCTCATTAAATCTTAGTACTACCAGGATGAATGGAAACTTTCAAACAATGAGCTTTAATTTACAATTATCTCTTCATCTGGGAGTTACTTGGTACATATAATCTCTTTAAAAATCTTAAAACACATTATTTATCAATGTTAAATTTAAGAAACTTACCCTTCTTAAAAAAGTATACCATTTCCTTTAACTCATGATCTTCCTTCTGGGATTTCTTAATTCTTTCTGATAAAGAGGATTGTACTAAAACTATTACAAAAAATAGAAAGTTCCTACATGCACAATTTCTAGGAAAAATATCAAATAATTAACCAAAGTGTCATATAACAAATTTAATATGGTTAATATAGCATTATTTTCCAACTCAAGTCATCAGATACTTTGTTTTATTTTCTAGGATTATAATGAATCATGCAATCATAAACCTTAATCAATTACATCGATCTTCTCTACCTCATGTTAAACTCTTTCTGAGTACATATATACTTCAAACTTTTTTTATCAGTATATATTTTGCATTTTACTTCATATAAATGATACCTCCAAATTTTTAAAGAAAAAAACACAAAATCTATTTCTAGATCATGTTTAAGATAATTTAAGTCATGAGGTTTCAATTTATGGGTGGAATAAGAAATTAACTAATAATTATGCATCAGAAGAAAAAAAATTCCCTTCAATGAATCATCATTGTATATGAAAAATTCACCGCTTATGGAGGGAAATTCAGAAACTAGAGTATTCACTAATCTTCTTTATAGTTTCTATAAATAATCATCAAAATCTTTTTTCTAAATTAATTTAAATACTTTTTAGTTAACTTAGTAAATGTGATATAAATCTAAGAAAATTTTTCAACAAACCTCTAGTAGTGGCCCAATAAACCAAGAAAACTATGAATCATTGAAACATTGGTAGGTATTTTCCATTCTTCAACAACTTTCATTTTATCACAATCAAAAGTTATTCTATATGTAGAAATAATATGTCTATGGAAATAAATTTTTTGCAACCAAAATTCATAATTACTAGATATTCCATATAGTTTATTTTCTTTTATGGTTTGTAAAATAATACATAGGTTTCTTTCATGATCCTTGTGACCATTAGAATATACCAATATTTCATTAATAAACACTTGAAAAACCTTTTCTAAATAATCATGAAAAACTCTATTCATAAGATCCATAAATTCAATTAGTGAATTAGACAACCAAAAGAGAAGAACTAAAAACTCATAATGCCTATATCTAGTAAAAAATTTATCTTTAGAATATCTTTTAACTTCAACTTAAACTAATTGTACCTCAACCTGAGATTAATCTTTGAAAAATACCATGATCCTTGGAGATGATCAAAAAAATAATTGAAATAAGAAAAAGGGTACTTGTTCTTAATAGTGATGTTATTAAAAGCTATATAATCAATGTAAAACCTCATGGAACCACATTTCTTCTTAACAAATAAAATATGAGTTACCTATAGTGAAGTTCTATGATGCATGAAACCTTTATCTAGAAACTTCTACAATTGATATTTCAATTCCAAAAATTATACTTTGGATATTCGATAAGGGGGTTTTGAAACAGGATTAGAAAAAAAACTAAGTCAATAGTAAATACTTCATCTTGATCAATAATATCACTAGTAAAATCATTGAGAAATACATCCAAAAATTAATTTATTAGTGTAATATAAAAAAATTTAATAGTTTATTTATTTTTAATAACATGAGCTTGGTAACATTCATTGTCATATCTAATCAATTTCTTATCTTCTTGGTATTTTATCAAAGGTATGAAATCATTGAATAAAATTTCTTCGGACTATAATATATATTAGAATGATACACTGATATCCAATCAATAAAAAAATAATATAAAAATATAATGTGTTTTGTTCAATAATATTTTTAAGAAAAACCATCCCTCTAATAACAACATGAAGATTCTTATAATTCTTGGTTTCTTAAATATTTCCATTTAGAGTTTTCACTTAATGTCATATCTCCTTTTCATGAGGCTTTATTCCAACTTTACTTGAAAATTATTTGGAAATGATGTAATTGAATGAACCAGAATCAAATATGGTGTTTTCATAATTTGAATAGACAAGTATCGTACTTGTCGCCACTTTATTCAATGAACCAACATTAATTGTAGTAGTAGTAATAATAAATTATTGTTTCCATGCATTTTTGTTTTAGATATTGATGATTTCCATATTGTGTAACTAACTTCGGACACATGTTAGAATAATTACCAAAAAAAATTCAACTAAAACATCTTACCATTAGATGGCTATTTGTTACCCCATTCTTAGATTGTTCATAACTCTTTTCATTACAGTCATGAGCCCTATTATCCAAAATATCACACTGGTAACACCTTCCAAATCCTATCAAACATTATATGAAATTTATTTTACCACACTTGGAATAATTTGGTATATTATCTATAGAATTATTAGTTGGTTTTTTCTCAATTTCATGTTACCTTGACCATTTCTTACTCTATTTACCTCAAAGAATATAAGTCTCACCAAACTCCATCTCAACTTTCTCAGAAAAATGAAAAACTTTATCATAACTTCGAAACTCTCATCTGTCCAAATATCTTCATAAACTTGATTTTAATCCTGGGTAAAATATATTAATTTTAATATCAATTTCCTAAATAAAATCTGATGTATACCTAGAAAATTTTTTAAATTTTGTTTCTTACACTGGTACAAAATATTCATCTTTTTTACTTAATTCCATGAACTATTTTTCCATCCTAAGTTGAAAAGCCTTAGGGAAAATTTTATAAAGGAAAATATTATAAAATTTTTATCATTCCATGGAATCATGCTCATCTATTTATCTGATATTATTAACCAAAGATCAACATCTATATATTCTCCTTCAAAACAATAAATGTAAAGAGTTACATATTGATGTTCTAAACAATCCTTGACTGGAAATGTCTTTTCTAGATAATTGATCCATCTTTCATCTACAGTTGGGTCTAAATATCCACTGAATTCTAGAATATATTGTCTTACAAAATGATAGACCATTTTCATGTTCCATTATGGTATATTTGGTTTCTCTATATAATGAATATGACCATTATTTATAGTCTACATCAAATGATCAATCATTGTAACAAATTTATTAGTTCCAAATCCAACCATTTTATAATGTTGATTTGGAAGGATATTTTTATCTTAGTAACTTCCCATTATGTCTTCTCTATATCAGGCTCACTCTTTTCTCATATATAATTGTCAAGTACCATATCATGGATAAAAAATTTCTTTCTTTCACCTTTTCATCATAAAACCATAGAAAACATCTTTTAAACCCATATGCAAAACACTTTCGGATACTGAAATTCCATTTCTTTTCAAAAACCATTCTCAAAACTAAAATAACAATAATAATGGTAAAGATCATATTTCTTTTAATAAAACAATTAATAATTTAAATAAATCCAAAAAAAATTATGGTGGTGGGAAAAGTCTTTATCACCATATACATTAAAATAGAACATTATTTTTTTCTTTTGAAAAGAAAGTCAAAACATTCCATAAATAGGTTCCTCTAAAAAATATTGAAAGAAGGTAAAATAAGACATAAAACTTCCATTAAAATTATTTTATATACATAAAAATAGATTAATAAAATATTTTTAAAAATATGTGCATGGAAGAAAAAGAGTGGGAAGGGAAACTTTAAAATAATATTTTTAAAAGAAAGTCTCTCACCTTATGCCTGACATATCATGTGCATTTCTTATCTTATTGAATAATAAAATTATGTCAATTATTTACTTTCTTGATAAACTTTTTCAAGTTTATTATTCTATTATATTTTACTTATTACCATGTTATAATCAATTACTTAATCAATTGAGTTCATGTTAGACATTTTGATGATATTTAGCTCATATATCCAAAATGACTTCAGTAGTTTGATTATGGTCAAAAATTTCATCATTCCATCATGTATGGAATAATAATAATGGATTAATTATAGTTTTTAAACATAAATTATACTTTTAAAATAAATCATGAAATTTGCTTATGAAAAATGAACTATGTTACAATCATGGAGATGGTAGTTCGTGCGTACGCATGTGTAATGTTTCCATTATTCAATGATAATTAAAGAAAGAAGGTCGGTATTATTTTATATTTACATAATAATAATAATATCATAAATAAAATATTTTTTCTTTAAATATAATTATATATATAATCCATGTGATTTGGTGATGAAAAAGGAATCACATCGCTTCGTGGAGGTGGAAGTCCATACGTACACACGAATGACATTATCATTTTTCAGTGAATGAAAGGGTAAGAAAATAGGTGTAATATTATCTTTATAGAATTATAAATATATAATTAATATAATATATATTTATTAAATCTATCATTATAACCATATTTGATGGGTGGTTATGGAAAATTAATTACATTGTTCTGTGAGGCGGTAGTTCACCGTACACACAGATGATAGATTCATTTACCATTTTATAGAGGTTTTATATGGATATAGATTATTAAAATAACATAATAACTTCTAATTATACGGTATACACTGATGTTATTATATAATCATGGTTAATTAATATTTGAAGGGTGATGAAAGATAAATAAAACAAAAACTATCCGTTAATAAATATACCGCTTTTTCAAATGACCTCCTTTTCTTTACACCTTAAGACCTATAAGGTTGGTATTATTGTAATTCCCCAAGATTATGAAGTAAGAACATTGTATTAGAGAGCATGTATGGCATGCAACACCAATCGTGTAAGGGAATATAATATCCCAAGAATTTATAATATATTTACTGTTTTAAATAAATTCAATATTTTTATAGTTTTTAATACATGTGACACTGAGTTATCATACATCACACACAATAATGATTTTATTCAATGGCTTGCATTACACACAATACCAAGTCTTATCGAACAAGAATATATTATTAAAATATTATTATTTAATATAATAATATATAAACTAGATGTTAAATTAGCGATAATGAATAGTATTAGCTAACTTATGAGAATATATGGTTTATAAAAATATAAAATTAATTTATTGGTTAAAAATTAATTATAAGTTAATATAAGAACTAATTGTATATAAAGGGATGATTTTTATAGAAAAGTATTTGTATGCACACAAAACTATTTTATCCTAATAAATTAGATTAATTACAATTAAGGAGTGATATTAATGTAACATATATATATATATTCAATAAAATATTTTTTACATTTATCTAATAGATTTGATATACATAAGAAAATAACAAACCCAACATTACACATAAAAACCTATATTTTTATAAAGGCACGTTTACCACCATTTAATGGAAAACCTATTTTAAATAAACTTTTTGACACATTTATAAATATTATATGTCAAAATAAACATAATATTATAAATTGGAACATACAAATTAGGTTATTTTGATTTCTTTTTATTTTTCTGTGAAGTTTCATTTTTTAATGAATAGTGAAAATAGTGAATTTTAATTCAAAACTGATTTTTCATCTAATTTATTTATAAGGTTAAATTATATTTTTAATTGGTTGAAAAGTTTAATTAGATAATTTTTTTATCAATTAACCCAATTTATGTCATTGTAATTAATTAAACTTTGAAATTATATATAAAAACTTATCACACTTTTGAACGTTTTTACTTTAAAAACCTACATTATCGTCTCATCTACGGCATTAAATTTAAATTAATTTATGTCACTTATATGATTGAAATTTGTAAAAAAAGATTTAATATTTTGAATTATAATAATTTATAATGTTAAATAATTTATTCTTAGTTTTTTACCAAAAATGTTTGTAAAAGTAATTGAAATTAATTACAACGATTAAGGTGAAGTTAAACTTAACAAAGGATTAAACCTTAAACTTAAGAGCCAAATGACCTAGAAACTTTTCCAAAATCCATTGGATGTTTGTATTTTGACCCTATACTTACTTTCATCTAATTTTTACCATTATTTTATCCACTTTACATGGGAAAACATGGGTGGAATTCCCTTTCCAAAAATTTACAAGAGTGCCACTCCTCTTCACTATAAAAAGGCACTCATACCTCCCACTTATTCACACCTCTCAAGCCACTTTGGATGGAACAAGATCTGATAAAATATATCCTAAACATCCCTCCCCAAAATCTACAAGCATAACATTGTACATAAATGTATCTAAGTAAGCCCTTTGGTTCACACCAAAAGGAGTTACCTTAATAAGAGGTGACATCTTTCCACAAGCTCTTTAGTTTTATTTCTTTCTCCACTCTTTAAATTATACTTATTACATGATTATATAATAACACCAGTATCCTAAATATATTTAATTGTTTTTATTCTATGAGTTTTATCTACACTCACACACACTTACATTTAATGGGTAACGAACTTAATGTTAATGTGTACGGTGAACTACCACCTCACAAAACGAAGTTGTTCATTTTTCCTTTACCACCTATCAGGGTTGGGAATTATGATGGAAACTCTATTTATATATGTTATATATGATATTTATAATATATTTTTACTTATATAGTTATTTTATAACACATTACTTATGAACTCTATTTTTTGGGAATATAATATCATCATTTGTGAACGTGTGGACTACCGCCTCCCCAAAGCGATTTGATTTGTTCACACTATACATGGAATTTATAAATGATGGTTATAATAAACCTATTTAACATATATTAAAAATATATTACAATTTAATTATAATATATATATATATATCATTTACATTTCATTCAATTAAAACACGATAAGGAAATGAAAGTAGTGTTCATGCATACGTATGGTCTACCATCTCCATGAATGGTGCATTTCATTTCCTATATCCAAACTTTATAGATTATTATAAATGAATATATAATGAATATATATTATATTTTAATCACTTTTTAAATTATAAATATGATAAAACCATGATATAATTAATAGAATCAACAAATAACAAGTCAAAACATACTCAACGAACTAGGTAATTAATACCCAAAATAGTGAAAATAATGAAATATTGTTATCAAATGGGTAATAAGGTATTATAAGAAGATAATATATGACATTATAAAAATGAATATGGTTTTTTATTAAGTTATTAACACTAATAAAACCCTTATATATGAATTTAAAGGATTTTCACCCAAAAAGAAATGCAAGATAATGGATTTCATCTCAATTTATAATCTATTAAGACTTATTCGTTGTTATGCACCTAATTTATTTTATATTGTGTATATACTAACCTTTTATATGTTATATCATGAATATATTTACTCTCATGATATTATAAGTTTCATTTAATTTTATTCCTTTATTTAGATTATGATTTTAATGTTTAAATGTGGTATGGGACACTTTGGAATGTTTAAATATTATTCTCCTCAAGAATATTTTTAATTATTATCTTTATAATCTCACTTCCTTTTGTGATTATTAACTTTATCTTAAAAAACACTTTATTTCTATTCACCTAACTTCTTATATATATTGTACATACTAATACATTTTCATATAATATCATGATTTATTCATTATTTATGATATTTTTAGTTTCAATTTGAATTATTTCATCTAAGGGGATTCGAGTTAAAAGTTACCAAGTGGAAAATAATTTCATAACACAATTTCTTTTAATTGGGTTATATTACTTCCTCACTATCAATAATATTCTATGATTATGTGTATTGTGACTTTGACTATCTATTGATGTATTTCCACTTCTATATGTGGACTTACAATTTATGCACATAATGTACTCATTGATTGATTCTCACTCCAAAATTATAATCTTTTCAAGGGTTTACTTTATAATATCATTTTGTTCGGGATTTTTTACACTTGAATTTATATTAAAGAAAATTATTTGATCATTATTTAATAAACCCTTTTATTTTATTCTCCCATGGTTATTCATGACCTTTTTCAAGTGTCATTACCATTTTCAACTCTTGGTTACTTAAAATGTTTTAGAAAATGTTTTTAAGAAAACCTGATTTCTTTTATCTCTTTAGTCATAGAAATTTTTTTCTTCTAAAAACATGGTTTTCTAAAAATGTTTTAAAAAATGTTTTTAACCTTTCCAAAATTATTTTAATAAATAAATTTTTACCGTTTTTTTATTTTTCAAATTTTTTCAAAGGAATATTCTTTTCACTTTCTAAACAAGTTATTTTTCTGACCTTTTTACCATAAAAAGGAATGTTATTTTTACCTCATATGACATGTATGGAATTACATGTAATTTTTTCTTTGAATATTACTTTGCATTTTTAAAATGCTGCTTTTTAAAGAAAATGTTTTCAAATTTTATTTTCAAAGAATTTTTTTAAAAGGTTTTTCAAAACAAAAGGATATTTTCCTCAATAATGCTTTTAAAATATATTTTTATAATATTTCTATTCATCAATGACAAAAAACATTTATTTTTACTCCACTAGGGATATGTTGTATTAATATTATCCTTATTCTTCCAATGTATGGTTTATAATTGATTTTTCTAAGGATAGTATTGTAATTCACTTCCTTGATTCCTTTTAGTCCCCTTGAAATATTCAATTTACTATGATCATTTGACATTGAAATTCCCATGAATATCCATATCATTTTTCAGGAATATTGTTATTTCCTAAACCATATACCATTTTACATATAGTTCTTACTTTGGAAGTTATTTTATTATTTTTTATTGATAAATTTTTATCCTTTATTCAATAGAAATATTTGATAAGGCATTTTTCTTATTAATTAAATCAATTACTCAATAATAATAATGCTTTAGACATGCAATGACTTGTGGGTTTCAGGCTTTATATAATCCCTTGATGCATTAATAAGTTCTCATGAGACAAATTAGTAATGAAAATTAGAATATTTTAAATTGTATGGAGGATAGATATTGAGAGTGTTGGTTTTCATGATCCTTAAACATGATGTCTGATAATTAAGCATTTCCTTTATTTCAGTTATTATTTTTTCAAGAGATTTTGTGTCAACATATTTATAGATGCATTTCATTCTCAGTTCATGGAATGTGTTTCTGTTTCTTACATTTCCATATTTATTTTTCTTTATATATTTATTTATATGGAATGTGTTTCTATTTATTACCTTTCCATATTGTTTGTGCACTTATTTATCAGTTTTTTGATTACATGGTATGCATGTTTAGTTATTTTTCATGCCCTAATTATTATTCTCGTTGATTTATTATTTCTTCCACTATAATTTATGATTAATGATAATTTTATCTCACCCTTATTTTTTTCCTTTCCCCAATAATCCAATAAGTATTCTATGAAATATATGTAGGGATATACTAGAAGGAATAAAGTTATCCTTAAAAGAAGTAATTATGTTGTAATTTGTGTATTCATTTGTAATATAAGACACATGTATATATCTGGTTTACCAAGACTATTAAACTCTTTGGTCCTTTGGGATTTGATTCCTTGTAATCATGATAATGTAATGGTAATAGACACCAGCTCTGGGATCTCTAGGATCAGGTTTCTATGGTTGGTATCAAAGGAAGTTTAGTAGAAACCTTGGGAAGTGGATTTAGAAAAACTTATATTAGATAACATAACCCTAAGGTAGAATTTGAGGATGAGTATAGAAGAACATACTAAAGTTTTAGTTAGATATATTTTATTTTATTTTTTAGAAATACATCATTTTCTATATACTACAAGCAGACATGGTTCTGGTATAGATGTACCTAGAAGTAACAAATTTGATATGGTGTGTCAGACCTAACTCGGCGTAACCCAGTACACAACAATGGGCCATACTGTGCACCTGGTTTTACACTAATGAGGGATATTATTAGGATAATTCAAATCTTATTTTTATACTATTATGAAGTATTTTGATAGAAAATTAAAATGAATGGTCTAGGATAAACCTTAAACCAAGGAAGGAACTATGTTGAAATAAAACAGATTAAGTATTTATGTATTGAGTTTGTATTGAAAACCTTAGTTAAAAGGCTATTTAGTGATTAATCATATTTCAAGGATATACATAATACTTTTTGAAACATTATATGAATTATATTAATATGGTTTTATAAATGGAAAAATTTTATGTTGGGTTACAACCAATCAAGTCCATCAAGGTCACGGGTCTAGAACCCATGACTGAAAGATGGTAAGGGTTTCCTGCCAACCACTGACATATGCAATGTCCTAGTTAATATGTCATTATTTTTAGTTGAAAAATTTTATGAATAAATATTAATGATGAACCATTAGTATTACTTTTTAGGTTTATATATTAATGTATTAACCATATTAGCTTTAGAGAATAATTAGAGGCCAATATTTATACTTTTCACTCTTTTATGGTCCTTAAGATTAGTTAATTGTTTATTTTAGTGATTTAGGCATCAAATTTAAGTTTTGGATATCCATTTATTAAATTAAGGGATGAATTAAATTTTTATCGAATTATAACCAAAAGATGGAATTGTTCATATAAAATTAAAACGTATCATGTAAGTAAATTTCCTTATAATTTTAGGTAGTAAAATAATCAATCAACATTTGGAAAAGGATCTATAAAAAATATATTTTCATAATACCATAGTTTTTGTTGAACTGGTGGTCTTCTAAATCGTCGCAGATTTATGGATTTGAGACCATTAAATTTCCATTGATCATTCACTTGTATATGATTGATGAACTCAATCAATCCCTCTAAATATTTATGATTTTCCTCTAAGTGTGTATCTCTACTTTCCACTAATGTTATCCACCTTAGATACCTAGTTATATGTTATTCCACGTAACATTTGTACTTCTCATTCTCCATTTTCTAGAGGATTTCTTATGAACCTTTTTCACGATGTGGGATTTCAAACATAGGAAATATCAAAAAATCTATTACCAAGATCGAGTTTAAATTACAAGGATGAAATTAAATTAAGGAGGGTAGAATGTAATGCCCCAAAATTATAAATTATGAACATTGTATTTGAGAACATGTATGACACGTAACACGAAGCACGTAAGGGAATATAATATCCTGAGAATTTAGAATATATTTACTATTTAAAATAAATTTAATATATTTTATAGCTTGTAATGCACGTGACACTAAGTTAGTGTAAGTCACATGCAATAATGAGTTTCTTCAAAGTCATGTGTTTCACGCAAGACTGAGTTTTACCGAACAATAATATATTATTAAAATATTATTATTTTATATAATAAGATATAAATTAGCCATTAAATTAATATTTATGAATATAGGGGGTATTTTATAAAGGGGGTATTTTATAGAAAACTATTTTTGCGCTCAAAAAGTTGTTTTATCCTCATAAATTAAATTAATTACAATTAGTGAGTGATATTAATGTAATATATATATATATATTCAATAGAATATTTTTATTACATTTATCCAATAGATTTAATATGCATAAAATAAGAACAAACCCAATATTACACATTAAAACCTATATTTTTACAAAGGTACTTTTACCGCCTTTTAATGGAGAATAAATATTATATCCAATTTTTTGGAACATTTATAATTATTATATGTCAAAATAAACATAATATTTCAAATAAAAACATAAAAATTAGGTTAGGGTGAATTTTTTGTATTTTTCTATGTAGTTTCATTTTTTTATGAATAGTGAAAAATGCTGAATTTTAATTCTAAACTGCATTTTAATCTAATTTATTTATTTGGTTAAATTAAATTTTAAATTATTTTTAAATTTTAATTAGATAAATTTTCAAAAATTAACTCAAATTATGTCATTTTAACTGATTTCACTTTAAAATTGGATATAAAAACTTATCAAACTTTTGAACATTTTTACATTAAAAACCTTCATTGTCGTCCCATCTATGGGATTAAATTTAAATTAATTTTTGCCACTTCTATGATTGGAATTTGAAAAAATGGACTCCATATTTGGAACCTGAATAATTTCTAATTTATTATAAGTTTAAATTATTTTTTTACCAAATTATTAGCGAAAGTAATTAAAATTAATTACAACGATTAAGTTAAAAGTAAGCTTAACAAAGGACTAAATTGTAAACTTAAGAGACAAAATCACCTAGACACTTATAAAAAATAAATTGGATGCTAATATTTAGACCCTATCCTCACATGGATCTATTTTTTACCATTATTTTATCCACTTGACTTTGGAAAAAAAGGGTGTAATTCCCATTCCAAAAAATTACAAGAGTGACACTCCTCTCCACTATATAAAGGCGCTCATTCTTGCCACGACCTCATGCCTTTAAATCCACTTTGGATCAACCAAGACCTACTCAAATATTTCCTAACCATACCTCCCATAATCTTACAAGCCTCAACATGGGCATAAAGTCACCCAAGAAATCCCTTTGGTGCAAACTAAAAGGAGTTACTTGAATAAGACGTAACATCTTTCCTCAAGCTCTTTATTTTTATTTCTTTCTACACACATTAAATTATCTTTATTCCATGGTTATATAATAATAGTAGTATCCTAAATAAAATGAGATTTTATTAGTCTATGTTTTTGACCTACATTCACAAAAACTTCTATCTAATGGCTAACAAACTTACCGTTTATGTGTACAATGAACTACTGCCTCACAAAACAAAGTTATCCTTTTTTCCTCAAACACCCCCCATGGTTGGTAATTATGATGTAAAATATATTTATATATGTTATATATTATATTTTAAATTTCTTTATATTTATTTTATCCTTTTATAAAACATACCTTTATACACTCCATTTTGTGGGAATATGATAACAATGATTGCGGATGTGTGGATTATCGCCTCCCCAAAGTGATTTGATTTGTTCATGCTATACATCGAATGTATAAGGATTTTTTTAATAAATATGTGTAACTTATATGACATTTAAAACAATAACTTTATTTTTATGACAATATGATAAAGTTATTTTTTTAATAGATATGATATTGGAATTATAATATACATATATATCATTTACTTTTCATTCTTTTAAAGTATGACAAGGAAATGAAAGTAGTGTTCATGTGTGCGTACGACCTATCATCTCCACAAACAGTGTATTTCATTTCCTATCTCCAAAATTTATAGATTATTATAAATGAAAATATATAATATTTACATCATTTTTTAAATTCTAGAGATGATGAAACCATTATCTAATTAATAAGAACAATAAATAACAAGTCAAAACATACTCGAAAAAACTAGGAAATTAATACCTGAAATAGTGAAAATATTGAAAGATTGTTATCAAACAAGTAATATGATATTATAAGAAGATAATATATGATATTATAAACATGAATATGGTTCTTTAATAAGTTAGTAACACTATTAAAACCCTTATACATAAATTAAGAGGACGTTCACATGAAAGGAAATCCAAGGTAAGGGATTTCATCTAAATTTATATTTCATTAGGACTTATTTGTTGTTATACACTTAGTTTTTTTTATATTGTGTATATAATTCCCTTTGAAATGTTATATCATGAATATATCTATGCTGATGATATTATAATTTTCATTTAATATTATTCCTTCATGGATATTATGATTCAAATGCTTCAATGTGGTTTGGTACACTTTGGAATGTTTAAATATTGTTCTATTTGATATTGTTTTACTGACTATATTTATAATCTCACTTCCTTTTGTGATTGTTAACTTTATATTAAAATAATCACTTTATTTTTTTCACTTAATTTCTTATATATGATTTACATACAACCACTTTGTAATATAATATCACGATTCATTCATCCTTTATGATATTTTTGAGTTTCAATTTGAATTATTTCATCTGAGGGGATTCGATCTAAAAGTTACCAAGTGGAAAAAAATTTCATAACCTAGTTTTTTTTCATTAGGTTATATTACATCCTAGTTTTAATTAATATTCTATTATTTTGTGTATAATTAATGTTACTATCTATTGATGTGTTTCCACTTCTATATGTTGATTTATATTTGATGCACATAATGTACTCGTTGATTGATTCTCTCTACAACATTATAATCTTTTCAATGGTTTACTTTAAAATCTCATTTTGTTTGGGATTTTTTTACACTTCAATTTTCTTTAGAGGAAATTATTTGATCATTGTATAATAAACATTTTCATTTTCTTAGCCCCTAGTTATTTATGATATTTTTCATGTATTAGTGCCATTTTTCAACTCTTTGGTTCTTAAAGTTTTTTAAAAAATGTATTTAAGAAAACCCAAATTCATTTCTCTATTTAGTCAGAGAACCTTTTTTCTTCTAAAAATACAATTTTTTTAAAAGGTTTTCAAAACAAATTGACCTTTCCAAAATTATTTTATTAAACATATTTTTACCCTTTTTTCTTTTACTAATGTTTTCAAAGTAATCTTCTTATCTCTTTACGAACAAGGCATTTTTCAATTTTTTTACCTCATACAGCATGTACATATATACCCTCTTTTTTATCATTGAAGCTTATTTTTCATGTTTAAAATGTTACTTTTTAAATAAAACGTTTTCAAAAGTAATTTTCCAAGAAAATGTTTTCAAAAAAAATCAAAAAAAAAGGATATTTTCCACAATAATGTTTTTAAAATATATTTTTATAGTATTTATATTCATTAACAAGAATAACAATTTATTTTAACTCCACCTAGGATATGTTTTATTGACACCATCCTTATTCTTCCCCTTGATGGTTTATGATTTATTGGCCCAAGGATAGTATTATCATTCACTTCCTTTATTTCTTTTAGTCCCCTTGAAATATTCAATTTCTTATGATCATTCAATTTTGAAATTCCCCTAAATATACATATCATTTTTCATGGATATTATTATTACCTAAACCATATACCATTTTTCATATGGTGGTTAATTTGAAGGTTATTTCATTATTTGGAGAAATGTTGATAAATACATTTCCTTTATTCAATATAGATATTTTATAAAGGATATTGTTTATTAATTAAATTGATTACTCGATATGAATAATGATTTCGACATGAAATTATGGGTGGGCCTCAGACTTTATATATCCTTTCGATGCATCGTTAGGTTCTCTTGAGACAAATTAGTTGTGAAAATCATAATAGTTTAAATTTTTTGGAGGATAGATCTTGACAGTAGAGGTTTTCATATGCCTAAGACATGATGTCTAATAAGTAATCATTTCCTTCATTTCAGTTATTATTTATACATGATATTTTTCATCGACATGTCTGTGTATTAATTTTAATTTCAGATCATTTGTTTTAGTTTCTTACCTTTCCAGGTTGATTTTTCCTTATCTAGTTATTTATATGTCATGTCTTTCTAGTTATTACCTTTCCATATTGTTTATTCACTTACTTCTTAGTTTTTTTATTACATGTTATGTGTGTTAAGTTATTTAACATTCCATAAATATTATTATCATTGATTTGGTATTGTTTTGATTATACTTTACTCTTACTGAGCATTTGATCCCACCCTTGTTTTGTTTCCCTTCCCTAGAAATCCAAGAAGCGTACTATGAAAGATATGCAAGGATATACTATAGGTAATAAAGTTATCTTTGAAAAAAATTTGTAATTAGTATATTCATTTTTAATACAATACCCATGTATGTATCTAGTTTACTGAGACTACTAAACCCTTTGGTCCTTCAATATTTTATTCCTTGTAATCATGTCAATGTAATGATAGTAGACACCGTATCTGGGCTCTCTGGGGTCAGGTCGCTATAATTATACCCTAACTAAGTCCTATTAGATGTATTGTGGGATGTTAGTAAGGTATTTTATAAGTCATTAGCCAAAAAACAATTTTTAATTGTGAATAAATGATAATAAGAGGATCCCTTTTATAAGAGAGGGGAGGGGCACTCTTAGAATTTCTTAAAATTTTAAATTAATATAGATTAATTTTCAGATTAAAATGGATCCAAATTTATAAGATTAAAATATAAGATGAGGATGATTATAAATACTCTCATAAAATTATTTTTTTAAGTTTAGGTGATTTTTTCACTATTATCGTTTTGTTTCTACCTTTTTTAACCTTTTTTTGTGATTACCATGATAGTAAAGTTTTTACTCTTTAGGGGTTAATATAGAAACTATAAAGGGAAAATTTGACCTTAAATGGAAAATGGATTATATTTTCAACATTATCCTTATCACTCAGCTAAATATAGGTTTTTTTAGTAATTATAAATAATTTAATAAAATAATATGTTTTATAAAATATCATTAATGTCAATTTTAGATCTATTCATTTACTTCGACTTTTAAAAGTATAAGAAAACAATTTAATTCTAATATAATAAATTAAAACCCCTCTAATATTAAATTTTTATCTAAAAAATATTGTGACATTATAACTCTCTCAAATGATATTATTTTTTGAGTATTTAAAATCATTTAATTGATTTTTGTACTACTTCCATAAGCACTGTGTTAGTATTATGTAAGAATTTAAGGTAATTATTTCATCTGTAAAAATTATAAAAAAATCACCATGATTAAAAAAATAATTTATAATTAAAATTAATATTTAAAACTTAACATATCCTCTACTTATCCCTATATCAAAAATTTAAAGATAATAAAATAAAGAGAATGAAATTTTTTACTTTTCTTTATATAAAATAATATAAATGTCAAAATCATGGAAAAATGAAACAATTGGTCATATATTAGATTTTTTTGTGATTATGGAATATATATACTCATAAAATAAAATTAATAAAAGTTATAGGGTTTCTTTTTAGTCCTTATCATTTGGTTTTTAATTTAAATTATCTCATTTACCCTTACCTAGTTAATAAAAATTACTAAGGTTATTATTCATAATTTTCAAAAAATAAATGGAACTTATTTACCAAATTTGGACCCACTGATTTCAAATATGTAATCCTTGTTTCAATTTTCAAAACAAAAAAATGAATAATTTATTTTGAAATTAAACTAAAAAAACACGACGAAGAGATATCTATAACTATTGTTATAGATAAAATATATAGAATAGTAATTCCTTGTAGGAACCTCAAGACAAAGCTGCTAGGCTAGCGCCTTAATTGGGAGCTCCATCTCTCACACAGAGTAAAGAGATGAAGGAATGGCCCAAACTTATGTCTACTAATATTGAGTAAAGTGTATAATAAACATATATCATACTTATAATCATCTTTTGTTCCACTATGTTGTACAATTCCATAGCCTATAGCTATCTACATCCCCAATTGTCAGCTTTGAAAGCCTAATGTGTTCCACCCAGTGATGGTAGTGGAAGGATATTATAATTTCATCCACCAACCCTATCTCCCCTCATATAGTTCCACATTCTCTTCTTCTATATCTACCTCCCTAGGGGGCTACCAGGACCTCTCTTGGGAGATCCCTGATCATGGTGATGTATCTACCGTGGTAGTCCACCTCCTATCTATATGTTCTCCTCAACACATTTGGTTGGTAAGTCACATTCCATTTTACCTCACCCTTTATAGAAGTATCACAGCCCCTCTCTGGGATACCCTAGTCCTCTATAATTCCCCTAACCACATGCTCAAGCCCGATCCTGGGAATATCTCTTATGTTGAGATCTTGCTGACCGGCGTCTACTAAAAAATATAGATGACTCATCTCTATAACACCCAGTTCCATCTCTAGCTTCCTGGAATTCCTCTTATAGGAATATCTCCATCACTAGTGACTACTCCAACACCCTATCATAGTTGGGAATACACAAGGTTCCAAACTAGCTTATATGTCTCTATAGAGTCCCTAATCAAACTTTCATTCTTAGAAGTAGCCATCCTAGATCATGTCAATGGAGTACTGTGTATGTTCTATGAACCTCATATCATACTCATCCACTATCATCCCTCCCTACTTCACCTCCACAAGCTCTTAAATCTAAACTGAACACAAGAAGGAGGGGTAGTACTTCTCAAGGAATGGATGCTAGAAGTCAGGCCATGAGAGTGTCGACTCATCATCTATCTGGGTAACAATACTCCACCAGCGTCCAAATGCTCCATGGAAAAGGCTAGTTGCAAGTGAAACCACCTGATCCATCGATGTACAAATAATCCTGAAAACATGAACCCCCAAATCTAGCCAATCCTCCACTTCCTGGGGATTTGGATCACTACAGAACCTCAGCAACCTATGGCACTAGAACTCGTGGAGTACATTAAGCATGCATACATCCTCAACCTACCCTGCTCGTATGATATGATACTCAACAGGTGGGGGTGCTACTACTATTCCACCTAGAGGAAGGATGTCTTGGGATAGACCCTGAACTAAGGACACATCACTCGTTGTATCATCTTCATTATATGAAACTGGTAACCTGGATAGCTTTTGTCATAGAGGCATCCTGAAAATTTAATCAAGTCATAAAACAATCAGATAATAATATATATATACAATGGGGAGATAAATCAACAAGGACAGTCAAAGTATTAATCTTCTACAATGCATGTACTATTTGATCCCTGTAACCAATGTCTCTATTTTCCAATTTGAAAAGTAGGTAGTCAAGGTCCTATTGAATGGATATGTTGGTCACCACACCAACACTAGGTTACCTGGCTTGAGAACTGCACTTGAGACACTTTGACACTACTATCCAAAATCCCAACCCAGTAATTGTAAGGATGTTACTTCAAAAAACATTCCAAGGATCAAACTATCTTTGATGTCAATATTTTATGACCCAACCCAACGAGGTTCAAGATAAAACTGCCCTAAGCCCGCCTTCATAAGCCAGGGGCTGGTGAAAATCACTGAAAGGAATATCTAACATGGGAGGCATTTTCTTGATGTACCTATATGCACACACCCAACCATATCAATGAAAATATGTAAAGGAATAGTAATAAAAAGATTCAATATCTAGAATATAACCATGCATATGAAAAACCTATAAGGTGTACAAAAGTATGATAGTGAAAACTAATAATAAAAGGGAAAAATACACTCCCAACAAGAAATATGTCACAACTTGAAACAATTGGAAAGTAAAAGTGTTGTGAGATCGCAACTCCTAATCTCCAAGCTTTTACCACCATATGTGGTCCAATGAAACTGGTATCCCTATGTTCCTCTATAGTCACCAACAACCTGTCTGTTATCTACATAAGACATGAAACATGTGAGAAAATCCCATGTAGGGGTGAGTATATACATGCCCAGTAGGACACCCCAAAAGTTAAATGGGGAGAAGTAAGAGAAATGATAGGAATAGATTGATATAGACAACTCAACCCAAAGTAAGAGATTAAACAGAATCTGACAACATGAATATATATATATATATACTCAAACCAAAGAAACCCAAAAAAATAGAAGGAGATCTCCATATCACAGCCTAGCCCAAGAAAAGAGGGTCAACATTTCTAGAAGTACATCAATGATGCCTAGCATCTCACATGTCTTCCTAGTAGAAGACATCCAAGTCAATACAAACCTCTATATTGTGTCTCACAGTCACAGGTAAAAAATATCTAGGTAGAGGGATCATGCCACTGTAAAATAGGAGGGTTCCAATAAAGTAGGTAGAGGACCAATACCCTGACTCTGAAAGATGGTTCCACTTCGTAGATATCTAGAGGATCCATGGAAAGTCCCGGTAGGAGGGTTCCACTCAAGTAAATGATAGAGGACCCATGTCGAGCCTAACTGGAGGGTTCCAATCTAGTGATCTGTAGAGGACCAATGTCTATCCTAGCTAGAGGGTTCCACTCTAGTTGTCGATATAGGACCCATGATCAGCACAGTTGGAGGTTGTTACTTGAATATAAAATAAAGGACCCATGTCCTTCCCATTAGGAGGGTTCCACTCTAGTGGTCGAAGACCCATGCCCCAATATTAAAAGAGGGTGCCACATGATGGATAGGTAGAGGACCAATGACCTATCCCAGTAGGAGGGTACCACTCTAAGAATAGATATAAGACCCATGACCAGCCCCGTATGAGGGTTACACTCTATATATAGGTGGAGTACCGATGTATGGACCATACGGATGGTGCCACTATAAATCCCCAATTGATCCTTCCTGATCAATGTCATCATTGAGTGTCTCCTAAATAACAATCACGCCTAAAACATCTCTCATCATATATCAAAATCCACTATAGAGGACATCATCAATTTCTATGAAAAAAATAATCAGGATAGGATACTTGGGACCAAAATCTAAGTCCAAATGAAAGAGATAATAGAGGTTGGAGTTTACTTAGAAGGGAAGAATGGGAACACAATGTGTAATGGGACTCACATGATGTGTAGTCTCGGTCCATCACCTGGCTGTGTACCTATAGTTACATAGATCATTTCCCATGTAGCCTTACACAACATGTAGGAGGACTACACATTATGTCAGAACCACCTAAGGTCTTGCCCATTCTTTTGGGATGTGTCTGTGTAAATCTTCATGTGTCTGTGTACTTCAGTACATGGCGTGTGCCTAGTCATGCTTGTGCCCATGTACTTCCAGAGTACATTCTGAGTTTCCATCACAGGGGGAACATGGTGTATGGAGGTACCACATGGTGTGTGATAATTTTCTTACCTAAAACCATCTCCATCATATCCAATGGGTTACACGGTGTGTGTTCTTCCGAAGTACATGGCATGTAGTTGGTATTTTTTCCAAAAGGTAGATCTATATCTGCACATCCATATCAAAGTCTAATATTTCATAGCTTTCCTCCATGCCTCCCAAAATCAAAATAAACATACTCCACTCATCCTTTCTAGCCCTCTTATGGATATAAATGGAACTTTTGTTTGTTTTTAGTAATGACTCATGAACCACTTCGTACCATTGTTCCTCCATTTGTCTCTCGTTGACTCACCAGTAATATGATCATCGGTGGAATCACCCATATCTAAATATCCACCAAAATATATCATATATTCATCAATCCATCCCTCTCATGTGAATAAATCTTGAAAATTTCATGAATTCAGAGGTTTACGAGGTTCGGTACCACCTAAAAATGTTGAATTGAGACCCCATAGGCCAATTAGCAAAGAAAACAAAGAACAGAGAGGGAAAGCACCAGAAACAAGAGTACGAAAATAATTTTCCAAGTTTTGTTGTCTAACAAATTCAATTGGGGATATTTGGGTGAGAAATAAATTGAATGATAAATATAAATCCCTTGTGTGGACACATATAGAGTCTCAATTAGAGTAGATCAAAGAAAACAATGTGATCATGCTCAATCCATTTAATCAAATGAGGTGGAACCCATAAATGAAGAGTCCTACCAGGTTTCGGATCATTTGTCATAGAAGAAAGAACTTTCCAATGAAAAATAGGAATAATTGTGTTTGTTTCTTGTTGATCTTCCTAGATTCATAGTTTCATCATTGTCTGAATCTTATTTTCCAACGAGAGAAGGAAGAAAACATTTCACAAAGATCCTAGTGTTATACGGCTAACCCTGGTGATCCTTTCATAATGATATATTTATATATGAAACATAATTAGGTTAATTTAATTAAATAAATAAAATTTATTATTTATTTAACTAAATGTATCTTCCAACAACTTCTTTTATCTGAATTCCCTACACCAACCTATTTTAAGTCACGCCTAGGGTAAACATTGTGTTCTGGACTCAACTATGGTTTCAGATTTCTGATCCTGGATTCTATTTAATTTTATCCCATTTTCTTTAAGAAATTATGCACACATAATATAAAATATATTTAATGTTTTTTATAAAATTAATTTAGGGCACACCGGTCCTTGTAATCATACTCCATATTAGTGTTTGGATATGAAAATATATATAGAAATACTCAAAAGTATTACAATGAAAAAATGGGGTCTCTACATAAACCCATTAGTCTATTTATAAACCTAAAAAATTTATAATGGATTTTTCTATTTCCATAATTAACATTTAATATTAAATATCTATTTAATTTTCCATGAATATATTTCCTTGAACAACAATCCTTTCACCCATTTTTTAAAAAGGTTGTAAACTTTCATTAAAACATAATCTCATTTTCTTACCTTTTGAAATAAAAATATTTCCTTCAAAAACCTTTGTAAGGATATGATGTAGGTGACCTAGGAAATTATCATTATGTTCACCCTTTCAAGAACCCTTATAATCAAATCACCTAACTAGATAATTCCCACATCTCTTAGGAGTAACCTATCATGGGTAAACTATATTACTTTACCCAATGCATTGGAGATCTATACGAGGCTCACCCATCATCAAAGCTACATCAGGATCAACCATCACTCATATAAAATTTACAAGAACTATATTATAAATAAAATTCATATATCTCATTTTAACTATAAAACTCATTTAAATTGGTATTTAATATTATAAGAAATAATACTTTAGGTTATCTCATAAAAATGAGAAGTTATTTCTATTTTCTTATAAAACATTTTTAAAACTAAAAAATTATAGAATATTGAGAAAAATGTTTTCTTTGAAGATAAAAGTAGAAAATTATAAAGGAATATTAAAATAAAATAATAGTCCTAATAATGGTAAAATTCATTCATTTCATAATCGTTTAAATAATGATTATTTTCGCGCTTTGGTATAGAATTTCAAAAATGACTCATACAAGAAATGTTAAAAGGATTCCTTGTAAAACCTTTTTTATAAAAGTAAAAAATAGTTTATAATGGCCATTATAAACTTCTTAATCAAAAAAAATAAAATTCTTAAAAAAATAAAATAACCTTGACATAGAATAAAAAGAGTTGGAAGGAAGACTATAAAATATTGTTTTTAAAATAAAGTCCCTTACCTTAAGTCCCGACTCAATTAATTCATATGTATACTCTCATGATTAATAAAATTATATTATATTTCTATTTTTTAAGTACATTTTTAATTTTCATTTCATTTTCATTATTCCCTTTAATTCATTTGTTACCATGTGTTATTTTGTTATTAAATTGTTAAGTTTTCATTAGGTGTTTTGAGGACATTCAATTTATAAGTCCAAAATGACTTTAGTAGGTTGACTATGGTCATAAATTTCATGGATCCATCATTTCAAAAATATTAATAAAGAAAAAATTATTATTTTTATACATTATAAATATGTTTTTAACCAACTATGGAAGTTGGGAATAAAAAAATTACATTGTTTCATGGATGTGGTAGTCCACACATACACATGAGTGGCATTATCATTTTTCAGGTGATAGAAAGGTAATAATAAAAGTAATAAAATATATTTATTTAATATTAATTATCTCATGTATACTATATATAGTACTTTGATCTATAATTTTACCCATCCATATTATCTGGTGATGACAAATGAAACACAACGCTTTGTGGAGGTAGAAGTCCACATGTACACACATATGATGTTTTCATTTCGCATAGGATGGATAAGAATATGAAAAATGGTTGTTTCATAGGAATAATAAAATTTATGTATATGTAAGATAATTAATTTATTATATCATCATTTCTATATGAGATTTATATAATTTTGAAGAACAAATAAACATGGAATCACTTTGTTAGGAGTTATACCTCTTCTTTATAAAACCTCCTTTAGATTATACATTAAGCCATTTAAGTTGGTCTTTTCGATAGACCAAAACCTGTATGACATCAGGAAAAGGTTGGTAATGTATTTGGTCAGATATTTGTAAAAATAAATGACTCAATATGTGTGAGTAATAGAAAATTATCAGTGGCCTTTTATAAGTGAGGTGGGTGGAAATATTGTAACTACATGAAATATTAATATATAATATGTGTCCAACTCATGGAAAATGGATAAAAAGTTCCATATGTTTTAATATAAGGAGTTTCAAGTTTGAAATAAATTAAACCAATAAATTTTAAATAACTTTAAGTGTCATTTTAATCCTTATATTTTGGTTTAGTCCCCTTATTAACACTATTTAACTTTAACGATTGCAACAAAGATTTCTATATTTAAGGGTTATAAAAGTAATTTTAAAAATTTAATGTGGAACATAAATAAACCATTCATGATAGTATCAAGTATTTATCATCCATTTGAGTTAATATATTATTTTTATAATTTTATAATTATTTAAATAATAATTTATAAACATTAAATACCATTAAAATTCATTTTCAATGCTATTAAAAAAAATTAAAGACTTCAAGACAACAATGGAATTTTAATATAAAATGTTTCACTATCACTTATACATTATAATTATCCAATAAATCCATGGAATATTATTGATCCTTAGAGTTTCATTTTTTTTAATGGTGTGTAAATATGTGTTTGGTGAGTTTGGATCAAGCGGTGATGATTGGATAATTGTTATGGAATCATTTAATGGAATTGGATGTCATGCTTGGATAATTATCTTTTTCAATGAGTCAATACGTGTTAGTGGAATTAGTGGTTCTTGGAGAATTATTATGGGTTCACATTATGGAATTGGATTTCATTCTTGGATAATTCTCTATGTTATAAATATGGTTATTTTTCAATGTCAAATACATGTGAAAAAAAAGTTTATAAAGTGCACAATGTTTTCAGAAAGAGGAATAAGAAAATACAATGTAATATTTCCATGTAGAAATATATTACCTATATGAAGGAAACGGAGTTTTGTTTGGATATTTATGTTTAAAATTATCAGGTACTTATATTGAAGATTTGACTAACTCTTTTGATTAGATATTATTAAAAATTAGCTAACTAGATAACCAGTTGAGGGATCCATGTTCATCCACTACTAAGGTGGAAACTAGGATTAACCTTATCTTTGAAATCGGCGGCATAGAGTATTCATAAATGCACATCCAATGGTGAATTGGAAGATAAATAATGGGTTCCATCATGTGGGGGCACGATGGTGGAGAGAGACAACATGGGTCAGTGTCAGTAGGCATTTGGGAGAAGACCTCACTACTCACTTCTTCTGAGCTGGTGGAATGTTTTGATTAATATATCACACCTTAACCGAATAAATGTTTTAAGCAGGGTAGTTAAATGTGAGGACACTATTCTTCCATGTTAAAGAGTTACACATATAATGTGGGTCATTCAATGGAGATGATTTAAGTTGTTTGATAAATTTTGGGATCGTTTTCAACCCACAGACTCTCGTGAGTTTAGTTTCATGGGTTATCCAATATTAATGAGCCATGATTCACATTCCATACCATGAGTAGAATAACTGAGCTACTTACATTATTATTTTTAGTCTTCTACCATATTTTTATGATTGTTGAAATCATCATGTTCTTATTTCATGCACCAAGACATGTTTGAAATCAATGCACACACATTATTGTAGTGATGAGATATAGAATATTGAAGTGAGGATTTCTCTAGTGATAAATTTAAATTTATTACACTTGTAATACTAAAATGATAAATTCATACAGTTGAACTTTCATGTATGGAAATCGATTGAACATAATTATTTTTTTATGATTTTGTTGAAGTAAGAATCCACATATGTTTTTTTCTACCTATATGTTTATATAAGAGGATCACATAGCCGAATTATGATGATATAATTCATGTATCTATTTTCCATATAACCTTTTGTAGAATCAAATGAAATAGATGATTCTTTCATGTATGTGGTTTCTCTAAATAGCTAATTTCATAAGAGAAGATTGTAGATGATAATCTGAGGAGCTTCACAAAGCCATTTCCATTACATAGGTGATTTCATGAAGATGTGAAAATTGTAGTATACTATTTATGTTGTGGAATTTTTGTATTTATATAAGTTATGGGATTTTTAATACCACATAAATAAATTAAAATATATTTTAGTATTTCATATATGTAAATGAGCAGGTATTTTGGAGTTTTACACATATTCTGTGGATTGATCAAGATAATTTTATATCTATTCTAGAGCATGAAGATACTGAGAGTTTTGGTATTCAATGAGATATCCAAGTCATTAGGAATAATTGACTCAAATTTAACATTGGAGGAGAAGCATTGATAAACAAATGATATAAAATATAGGTTTCTCTTGATAGTTGAGTTTACCACTATTCATATATTTGAGAGATATAACTCCCCATAAAAAATATCACTCATGTGATCCTTTCATGTGAAGCGGAAGGAAACCTACATGATATTTTTCACACAAAAGAGAGAACCATAGACAACCCTTGTCCTGTGAAGGAGCCCTCAAATGGCCTTTTTCATGTGAAGAAGAAGACAGAATTTCATACTTTCTTATGTGAAGAAAATAAGAGGAACCCATAGACTTACTTGGTTATGTGAAGGAGGAGATACTATGAAGCATTTGTTATCCCTTGTGAAGACAGTGAGGATATGTGAAGTATTGTCTCACGTCATCCTTCTAACACAAAGGAACAAAGACACCACATATGTATACACCTATTATGTGAAGCTAGCGTATTTGAAAATATAGATATCATGTGTCTAGTATTTTGCTCATGAGAATAAGGCAGTTCATTCAATGTGCATGCATGGTTTGAGAAAAATTATATAATATAATAAATAATTATATTTTATATGTGATAGGGTTTCAATAATAAGTTGTTTGAGTTGTGTATGGTTATGTATTACATAAAATAATATTGTAGAATATTGTGTGCATGAATTTCACAAATTAGTTGAGGTTAGGACTTTATCAACTGAAGGAAAAATTTCTTGATCATTTTTTACATTAAGGAAACTGATATTACACAAGTCATTAGACATACTTTATGAAGACCATTAATATTTGAAGGCTCTTTAAGTGTACAAGATCAAGTGTGATCCAGTAATCTCATGGGGGAAGATCAAGAGATAATCAAATATTGGATCAATAAAAAGGAGAATAAGGAGATTGTGATCAGGGTATCTAACAAGTTTCTGATAAGGTTCGAGAATGGGGTGTCTAACCAGTTAAGAATAAGGGATGGTAGGGTTGTATAACCAACTAAGGAAAAATAGGTGGATTGTTGGGGGTATAACTAGGATCAAATAGAGGATTGACTAATGGGGTTTATAACCAGTTACTGACTAAACCATTGTAATTATTGATAGTATTATAGTGGATAATTCATGTAAAGGGGAATAACCAACATGTAAATGGGTATTACTTTACACTGAAACTTTTAAATACAGAGTGTTGGGCTCTATCTTATTATTTTTGTATATAAAGTGAGACTATGAGATATCATTGAGTGGATTGAGAACATTAACAAGTTCAAAAGGTTGAATTAAAAAGAGATAATTTGTAAAAAATTAAACCAATAATCCCCCCCCCCTCTCAGTGTTCAATCTAGTAACATCCCAATATTTTAAAAATAAAGACTTTATTTGATAGTCTTCAAGATATGAAACATCGATCTTAAATGAACAAAGAATTATTATTATTCAAATGTGACCATTATAACCAAGTTTTTAAATTATAAGGAATGAATAGTATTAACCTCATTGTGAAATATATAATGGTTCTTCTAATTTTTAATGTATTAATTAATTCTTTGTAAATAATCACTCAATTTTTAGTAAAGTCATTTTATTCTATAAATATATGTTTTCTTTAAAACGGGGGTTTCTTTCTTCTTAAGAGGGATTATTATAATAAATTTTTTGAAATTTTAGAAAATTTATTTTAAAATTTTATTTAATTTTTGAATTCATAATGTAAAAAATTATCTTAGAATAAATTTTCTAAATTTATTGATTTTTTAATGAATAGTGAAAAATATTGATATTTATTAAAAATTGTATTTTCTTTCAAAGTATTTAGAAATTAAAATTCTATTTTTGATTAGTTTTAAAATTTAATTATTTAATTTTTATTTAAAATAATCCAATTATGGTTTTTGAAATGGACTTCATGCTTAAATTTAGCATAAAAACATTTTATATTTTAAATTTTCATTTTTTTGAATAACCATTTTTCACGTCATTTATCCTGTTTGATTTTAAATTAAATTATGAAAATTCTATATTTTGAATTTTAAAAAATATATTCCAAATTTTTAATCATAATTTATAAATTTTTTAAATAGTTATATTTTATTTTTAGCCAAAATGAATAGTAATCTTAGTAATTTTTTTGTTACCTCCGTTAAGGGTAGATCAGGTAGTTAAGGGTTAAAAATATAATTACAAAGACTATAAAATAACCCCAAAACTTTCCTAAATTTTATTTTATGGTCTATTTCATCCATAATAAACCAACATTTGGTTATATAACATTATTTTCATCTGGTTATGATCATTATCCTTATAATATTTTATGTAAAGAAAAGTCAAAAATATCACTCTTTTTTTAATAACTATAATATTTTAACATGGGGATACCCAAAGGATATGTTAGGTTTTAAATATTAATTTGAAATATAAATTATTTATATTCATCATGGTAATTTATTTTTAATTTTCAGTGAAAAAATAATTACTTTAAATTCTTACACAGCGTTGATGTAGTAATTATTCAATTAATGGAAAAATAAACTAAATGGTATTAAAAATAATATAATTATTATAATTTTGGATAATTAATGTGATCCGTGAATTTTATAGATGAATATGACATATTAGGTATGTATTAGAATAATGTTTCAGAATTTTATGAATTATATTGATGTTATTAAAGTCAAAGTAATTAATAGTTCTTCAAATTTGCATTATTGATATTTTATAATAAATTATATTTTATTAAATTATATGAAATTCATAAAAATATTATATTCATAAAAGTGATTATTATATGGTTTTAATATTAACCATTTTCTATTTATGGTCTGTTTTTTCATTTATAGTAACTATCTTGGCCCTCAAATAGTAAAAATCATTATTGTCACGGTAAGTGTAAAAGGGGTTAACAAGGGGTTAAAACCAAATGATAAGGGTAAAAAATAGTAAAACTTTTATAATTTATATTGGATAATATTATTTCGACCCATACACATACTATATTCTAAATAAATCATTTTTAATCTATTTTTAATTAATAATTAATTTATATGAATGTAACATTTTGAGAAATTCCAAGAGTGCCTCTCCCCCCTCTTATAAAAGGAAATTTATCCTTCTATTTACTTCACAACTAAAAAACCATTTGGTTGAGACAATATATACCAAAATACCTTCCTGTAATTAATCCTCTCATTATAGAGGTCGTTTTTAGTCATAATACCAACCATAGAGGGATTAAGTTGTCAATCAAAGAAGACTTTTCAAAGAAGATGTATAGTTTTAACCGCATGTTTTAGTTTTATTTCTTCTTCTAGCTACTTCAAATATTCTTCAAACATTAAAAAAAAATATTACCAATATCCTTCATAAAATTATATATTATTTTCTTAATGTAATAACCTATATTCATCTCCAACCTCCATCAAATGGGAGAGGAATTCATCATTTGTGTGTACGGCGGACTACCACCTCACAGCCTAATGTAATCCGTTTTCCATAACAGTATTTCAAGAATGAATATAATGATGGGATTAATGATTATATATTATGTCCATCAAATATTTATCATTATAAAAAGTTAATATATCATTTACCTTCTTACCTTTCCATTCACAAAAAAATGATAGTGTCGTTTATGCATACGTGTGGACTACCACCACTATGAAGTGATGTGATTCGTTTATCATCACCACATCACATATATGATATATATAAGTATATTTAAAATATTAATGTTTTATTTGTGATATTATGAGAATTTTTTAAAGATAAAATAACACATACCTTATTTTCATAATGATCATTTAAAAATGGAAATGTTACTCATGCATGCATACGGCCTACAGTCTCCATAATTGTAACGTAGTTCATTTTTCATAATCATATTTAATAGTTGTATTTAAAAATACAATTGATGTATAAAATTTATAAATATTTCATTATTATTATTCTGAATATTGTAGAGTAATTACCACTTTGACCATAGTTAGTATACCGAATTCATTTTGGACTTATGAACCAAATATTATCAAAACATCCGATGTGAATTTAATTTACGAAGTAAATAAATATAGAAATGTAAAAGATAAAATTAATGGAATAATAAACTTTAAAAAACTTATTAATCAAGTAAATAATTAAATTTTGTTTATTATTTATGTAGATAAAGAATGTATTTGACGATTGAGACACAAGGTAAGGAACTTTCTTTTAAAAATCATCTTTTAAAGTTTCCCTTAATACTCCCTTTTTATTATATATCCATAGTTTTTCAGTTATTTGTCGATTTATATAGATATAAAATAATTATAAAGGAAATTTTATCTCTCTTTTTACTTTCTTTCAAAGTTTCTCAAAAATAATATTTTTATGGAATGTTTTTATAATCTTTACAAAAAGGAAAAAGGGATGTTCTGTTTTAATGGATATGACGACAACAGATTTTCTGTCGTTGTAATAATTATTTGATTTTTAGCTTCCTATGTAAAATTACATATTTTCTTCAAATAAAAACCGTCATTCCCTATGTTTTGGTTATTTTCAAAAAAAAATTAAAAAGGAATGGATATATTAATATATGAAAATGTTTTCTTATGGGTAAAAAACATTTTTATGATGAAAGCATTTATGTATTAGGTTTTTATTATTGGGAATTGTTTATGGGGATGGGTGGTTACATTATAAACTAAGGGTAAGTGATCCTCTTATATCTCTCCAATCCATTTTTTAAAGAGATTTAGTTACCCAATTATTTTTCTACTGAGATATTATAAGAATATATTGTGTTGGTTATTCCAATTGTAACCATGATGGTTATTTTATGTGTAACCATGATAGTTGTTCTATATGTAACCATCAAGGTTATCCCATTTTTAATAGTGATATGAAAATGATATTTCAAGATTACTATATGTTTTTTCTATGATTTTTATAGTTTTAAAAAATTTCCTTTGTAAAACATGTGTGTATTTTTCATGTGTAAATGATTTATTTCAAAACCTCAATGATTAATGTGATAAAGGTAAGTATTTTAAGGTTTTTCATGTTTTTAAATGGAATACTGGATTTCTTTCTTTTATGTACCTTACTGATATTTTTTTCTCATCCCATATTTTAAATTTTTTTCATAGGATTTAAGGATAGGTAAAGTAAAGGAAGAATTCAAGTTTAAAGTCATAAAGATTTTTCAATAAAAGAAATCATGTTTTGTTTTAAAGGTTTTATATTATGTGAAAAAATTATACTAATCATAAGTGTACACTTTATAAAATATGGTTTCGTTATGTAAGATCTATGACCTAATTCTCTAAAACTCTAAACCTAAATGATCTTTGGGAATGAAAGATAGTGAATTATAGTCTAAAGAGAGTAGATTATATAATGTTTAAGGTATATTCCTTACAGTTGGTATCAGAGTAGGGTTTAGCTATCTTTATAGGATATGATGTTATTAGAGAAAATTTTAATAGTTATCTATAACCAAAATGGTTAGTATGTTAGGGAGAATCACAATTATTTTGGACAAATCTAAACAGTTTAAGATAATATGAATAATTATATCTTAGTGTTTATCCACCTCATAAGATAATATATAATGATTTTATTGATATGATCATACTAACAATTTTTTTTAATGGACAGATCCAATAAGAACCAATGTAATAATGGATGTAAAGGAAAATACAGTGGTTGTCTGAATGAGAAACCAAATGGAATGGGACATATAGTGAGAACTATTGTGGTTATTATTAACTAGATATATTAGTAATGATTAATAACCTAAACCTTGGTGAATTTCTTAATGCATACAATATGAGAGAAATTAATCCCTTTAGAAGTTTAGGTGATAATTATCATAAAGGTAAATATATTAAATGACCTATGTGTCAATAATTTGGAAAGAAGAACCCAAGAAAATGTATTAAAATAACATGAAGATGTTTTATATGTGGTAAAGAAAGTAATAAATAAATAATCTACCAAGTAATAAAGTAATATTTAGTTAACTCTATTAAGGGGAAATAAGTTATTCATGGGGTGTCAATTAAATTTTTTAAATATGGGGAGAATGGTCATTATGAAAATCGATGTCCTAAGGGGAAATCTCTTGAATGGGGTCCTCAAGACCATGCATATATCTATTTAAAAATAACTAATACTAATAAAGTTAAAGATGAGGAAATTTTAAATGACATATGAAAGGTATAGATTATTTCTTGGATTATGTTTTGACATTTTTGAATCTTAGGACATGGTTCATATTTTTGATTCTATGAAATAAGTATAAAGGAATAAGATTGAAAATCATGGTTAATGTGTTATAAATAACAATAAATTATTAATATGTATACACATAATGGATTCAAGATATATGGAATATTTAAGGATGATCATAAGTTTAAAATAATTAATACTTTTTTGAATATGGGAGTAATTTGGGATACTTTTATTGAGTTTTGATAGATGTTTGAGGTATATGTAACCCTTAAGTTTATCATGTGAAAAATGTATTTGAGGAATAATTTTATTTTCATTTTTTTCATAAATGTAATGTTATGTATAACCTTTAGGGTTTATATGATCTTTAATTTTGAGGTAATTAAGGATTATTGCAATTTCGGGGATATAGAATAAAAGTTATAAGATAACATTTGAGGTTAAAACATTTATTTAATTTTGAATATATTAAGGTTATTTTTTAGAATTTTTATCACATTTCTGATAATGTATATGAATTATATTAATATATTTTTACAAATTTGATAACCAGTAGGTTGGGGCAACAATCTATCACATTCAGCAAGGCCATGAAGCTTGAACCCACAACTAAAGGTCGATAAGGGGGCATCTCTTGTGACTATCCTATGTGATGTCATGGTTAAAATTACATTTTTTTATTTATTTAAATAATTTCATAGAGAAAAGTTAAGTTTATTTTGGGAACATATGTTTTATTTTATAGATAAGCATGATATTGAAATTGATTTGGTGATTATGTGATTAATTTTATTTTTCAAATGTTCACTATTTTGGGAAACTTATATAATAAAGGTTAACAGAATATTATAGGATTGTATTTGAGATTTAAAGGTTAAATTATATTTTTGGAATAATATATGATTTTAATGTATATTTATAATAATTTAGGTTATTTATGGAAATGGTTATCATATCATGGAGATTATATGATTAGGGAATATACTTTTTCAAATGATTTATTAAGATTGATTGATGTTATTTGGAAATAAAGGTTAAATTAATCTTTAAAGAATAAGGGATCAAATACTTTTGATTTTTTGGATTCAATATTAGTCTATAATATTTTTAGTGATTTTAAGTATATTTATTTATTGAATAATCAAAGTTGAAAATTGGGTATTATAGTTGATGTTTTAAATTAAAGTAGTTTTTCTTTATATAAAGGTTTATTAATTTTGTGAGTTACCTAATATTTTCCTAACAATTTGGTTTTGGTTAATGTATAAAGATAGTATGAATATCTTATTAATGTTTTTTGGATTATTTTGTCTATTAGAAGTTGATTCTTGTTCTTTGGGAATGAAAAAATCATCTTGAATACTCATTATTTAGAGAAAAAAAGATGAGTTTGTGGTGAAAATTGATTAAAAGATGAAATTATTCTTGACAAGTAATTCTATTTCATTAGTTCTTAGTCTATGAATTAAAATAATTCCTGAAATTTATGAAAAATATTTTGAAGAAAAATGATATTTTTACTTTTCTTATTAACAAATCAATAATCTTTTAACCCATCACATATTTATAGTTTTGTGATTGTTGACTTTCTCCTGACCATGTTACCTATCACTCTTCATCAATCCCTCAGAGCTAGGTTTTTTTCCATATACATGTTTCCACTTCCCAATAATGTTATCCTATTTGGAAACCAACTATGTATTATTCCATATGACCATCATACTTCCCTTTCTCTCATTTCAAGAGAAATATTTATTGACCCTTTTTACAATGTGGGTTTCCAACAAAGGTATTTGAAAAGTCAAACCCTAGTTAGTGAACCATAGTTAAAATTTTAAATATAAAATTTCCTAAATGGGGAGAATTTAATATCATGATATTTTAAAAATAAATACTTCATTTGATATCATACAAGATACGCAACACTGATCTTGAACGAACAAAGAAATATTATTATTTAAATGTAACCCTTATAACATAGCCATTAAATTAGAGGGAATTAAAAATATTAACCACATTATGAAATATATAATGGACCTACTCATTTTTAATGTATTAATTAATTATTTTTAAATAAGAACTCAGTTTTTAGTAAAGTCGTTTTCTTCTTCAAAAATGTATTTTCTTCAAAAATGGGTTTTCTTTCTTTTTATGAGTACATATTATAATTAATTTTTGGAAATTTTAGAAAAAAATTTTGGAAAAATGTTTTTTATTTTTATTTTATAATTTCAAAATTTAACTTAGGATGATTTTTGAGAATTTTATGAAAAAAATTATTTTCCAATGAATAGTGAAAAATAATCATTTTTATTAAAAATTGTATTTTCTTTTTAAGTATTTTCAATGTAAAATTCTATTTTGGATTATTTATAAAATATAATTAGATCCTTTTAATTTAAAATAACCTAATTATGGTTTTTTAAGTGGATTTCATAATTTAATTTATTATAAAAATATTTTATATTTTAAAAGGTCATTTTTCTGAAAAACCATTTTTCGTCACATATTACCGGTTTGATATTAAGTTAAATTTTTAAATTTTATTTTTTGAATTTTAAAAAATTGATTATATATTTTTAATTATAATGTCAAATTTTTTTAAATATATACATTATATTTTTATTAAAAATGAAGAGTAATCTTAGTAATTCTTTTATTACCTCGGTTAAGGGTAAATTTAGTAATTTAGGGTTAAAAATAAAATGATAAAGACAATAAAAAGACTCCAAAAATTGCCTAAATTTAATTTTATGAATCCATTTAATCCAGAGTCATCCATTATTTGGTTATATAATATTTTTCTTTAATTTGGGTATGATTATGACCCTTATAATATTTTATGTAAAGAAAATTCAAAAATGTCACTCTTGTTTTTAATAACTATAATATTTTAACAAGGGTATAACCAAATGATATTTTTGGTTATAAATATTCATTTTAAATATAAATTATTTATCTTCATCATAGAATTTTTTTTTAATTTTTAATGAATAAATAATTACCTTAAATGCCTACACAACAATGATGCAATAATTATTCAATTAATGAAAAAAATCAAATAAGTGATATTAAAAATATTAAACATATTATAATTTGAGATAATTAATATGATACAATAATTTTATATATTTAAATTACATTTTATTGATGTATTATAATATTTTTTATAATTTTAATTATTTTATTGATGTTATTAAAGTCAATATGATGAATAGTTCTACAAATTGACATTACTGATATTTTATAATAAATAAAATTTCATTAAATGATATAAAATTACTAAAAATATTATATTCAACAAATTTATTATTATATGGTTTATAATATCAACCATGGTCCATTTATGGTATCTTGTTTCATTTATAGTAACTATATTCACCCTCAAAAAGTAAAAATTTGTGTTGTCATGGTAAGTGTGCAAGGGGTTAACAAGGGGTTAAAACCAAATGATAAGGGTAATAAAATATAAAAACTTATATAATTTTAATTTTATGAGATTATTTATATCCATAATAATAATATATTCTAAATAAATCATTTTGGATCCATTTTGGAATTAAAAATTAATTTATATTAATTTAATATTTTGAGAAATTTCAAGAGTGCCCCTTCCATCTTTTATAAAAGGACATCTCTCCTTCTCATTACTTAACACTTCAAGAAACATTTTTTTTTTGGAAAATATTTTCACAAATACCTTACTATAATCCCTACCCTCATTCTAAAGGTAATTTTTTAGGTATAATATTAACCTTATAGTGGTTAAGGTGTTAATCAAAGGATACTTTCCAAAGAAGAGGTGTAGTTTTAACCGCATGTTTTAGCTTTATTTATTATTATGCCACCTTAAAATATTATTAAAATATTCTAAAATAATAAAACCAGTATCCTCAATATACCTATATTTTATCATTTTAGTTTCATAACATATATTTATCACCAACCTCTATCAATTAGGAGAGGAATTCATTATTCTTGTGTACGGTGGACTATTGTCTCGTGAACCGATGTAATTCATTTTCCATCACCATATCTCAAGACTGGTTATAATAATGGAATTAATATTAATATATGATATTAATTATAAAAAATTAATATATCATTTACCTTATTACCTTTCCATTCACTGAAAAAATGAAAAATTTGTTCGTACGAACATGTGGACTGCCACCTCCACAAAGCGATGTGATTTGTTTTTCATCACCACGTCACATGGATGATATATATATATATATATATTTGTGTGTGTGTGTGTATTTAAAGAATTAATATGATATTTATTATATTATGATAATTATATAAAGATAAAATCACACTTAACTTCTTTCGATATCGATCATTGAAAAATGGAAACGTTACTCATGCATATGTACGGCCTGCCATCTCCATGATTGTAACATAATTCATTTTTCATAACCATATTTAATGGTTAGATTTAAAAGTATAATTGATGTATAAAAGTGATAATTATTTAATTATTATTATTTTGGATATTGTGTAATAATGACCACTTGGACCATATTCATCATACCTAAGTCGTTTTGGACTTATGAACTGAATATCATCAAAACATGTGGTGTGAATTTAATTGATTAAGTAAATAAATATAGCATGGTAAGAGATAAAATAAAAGGAATAATAATATTAAAAAAAGTTATTAATCAATTAAATAATTATCCTAAGTTTATTATTCATGAAGATAAATATCACACATGACGATTTGGACTCAAGGTAATGGAATTTCTTTTAAAAATCATCCTTTAAAGTTTCCCTTAAAACTCGATTTTTATTATATACCTAGATTTTTAAAGTTATTTATGGATGTATATGAACAAAAAAGAATTATAACTAAAATTTTATATCAATTTTAACTTTCTTTCAAAGGTTTTCAAAAAGAATATTTTTATGTAATGTTTTTATATTCTTTACAAAAAGAAAAAAAGTATGTTTTATTATAATCTATACGGTGAAAACAAATATTTCCACCACTATATTAGTTATTTGATTTTTGGATTCCATTAAAATATTAAATATTTTATTCAAATAAAAAACCTTCCTTCCTTGTGTTCTAGTTTTTTTCAAAATGGTTTTTAAAATGGAATGGATATATCAATATCCAAAAAAAACTTTTAGGTGAAAAAGAAATTTTTTGTGATGAAAACTTTTATGTATTATGTTATGATTCTTGGGAATTATTTATGAGGAAGAGTGGTTCCATTATAAATCTAGGGTTTGTGATCCCATAATAGTTCTATAATTCATTGGGTAAAGGAATAGTGTTAATCGATTAGGTTTCTCCTAAGAGATTATGGGAATATACTATGATGGTTATTCCAATTGTTACCATGATGGATATTTTATGTGAAACCAAGATAGTTATTCTATGTGTAACCATGAAGGTTATCTGATTTGTAATGGTGATATAAAAATGATTCCCCAAGATTCTTATATGTTTTATATATTCTTTCTAAGGGTTTTAGAAGTTTCCTTTGAGAAAAAAGTGTGTTTTTTATGTGTAATTGATTTATTTAATAATGTCAAAGATTAATGTGATAAAGGATAGTATTTTATGGGTTTTAATGTTTTTCAATGGATTAATGGATTTATTTATTTTATGTATATTACTGATATTTTTTGTTCTCATCCCATGTTTTAAAATTTTTTATAGGGTTTAAGGATGGGTGAGGGAAAGGATAGGTCAAGTTAAAAGTCATGAAGATTTTTCATGATAAGAAATCATGTTTTATTTTAAAGGTTTTATATCTTGGGAAAATTGATACTTTTGGCACCTCCTTATATGGAGTGGGTTTGAAATATCTTATTTTAATGATTAAAAACATTATTAATTTATTAATAATTTTTCACATGTTGTATGATAGAATTTTATATGAACATTTTACTTCTATAATATTTCTATTAAGAGTTATGGAAAGACACTGTTGGCTATGAGTCACTGTTACCACTAGGATGAGCTGTCACCAGACTCAAGTCACCATTGCCCCCAGACTCAAGTCACCATTATAGCTAGACTCAATTCATCATTACCTCCAGGATGAGACACTGTTAGAAGAGAGTCACTGCTACTGCCAAAGGAGTCACTAGCAGTGGATTCACTTCCAGATGTTACTCTGCTGATGCTAAGTCACTACTAGCACTATTGTTACTGTTGTAGTCAGAGATCTTTAGTATAAATAGTTCAATAGAAAAAACTATTCCAATATGGTTTGACCAAGTCTTTAATACTTAGTAAAATATGATCCAAGGAATTTGGATCTCCTTCCATAATAGAATCTATATGTATGATAAGATACATAGATCCAATGATTACTATCGACCAAGAAAATTGTGCGATCTAATTAGAAAATTATCTTTAATTTGCTAATTTTCATTTTATTTTTAATATCAACTACACATAATCACTGAACCCACTGCCAATATTTATTGATACAATAGATAGAGATCATCTAAATCATTCCTAAAAATTTCTACAATCCTTTATTCTGCTCCAATTCTCTTGAATAAAGGACACGCACCTCACCATTACTGATCTGAGGATTACAAACATACAGAACACATCAGACTAATACCTTTCTTTTTTTCTGTCTATTTTACTTTTGATTAGTGTATTGTTTTACTATTATCCAACACACATTGTCTCCTGCATATTCTTGGAGAATACTTGTTATTCTCTTCTTCCTCTATCTATTTCCCACTATGTTTATGGAAGAGTTCCCTATGTGACATGTTCTTTTCTTTCATCCCACGTATAACTATGGAAGTGACTTTTTAGCCTAGACATTTTGTTGTTATTGACTATATAACTAATCTATATAGTGGATTTTTTTTATTATATTTATAATATTCTTGGCACCAAGTGATTTCCAAGTGGAGGAGATTAGGTCTCACCTTAATCCTAAACCTCTTGTTTATTATGTTATGTCACTATGTTATTTGTTTTGTTTTTCTACCTTATTCAAGAAAATATTTCATTAAAACAAAAAAATATTTAATAATTAATATTAACTAGGTTTTATATATATTTATATCTAAGTAATTTGATCTCAAAAGTTAAGGTATTTATAAATCATATTTTAACTGAGACCTAATAACTCTTTAATAAATCTTTTAAAAGGATAGATCTTATATAAATTTTCTATTTTGATTAATTGGTCAGTTTATTTATAGAAATTTTTATTGGGAACTCAATTTACCCCCTCTTGAGTTACTTCCTTTGACAAACATTTTGTATCAAAGGCCTTTTTAAATTTACCTTTTTAACTATGATTTTAGTTTTATTATAAAGATCTCAAATTTATTTCATTTCTAAATTATAGTTCTTTATATATAATAGATAAGAAGGATATTCTACCAATAAACATCCTTATTTTAATGGAAACAACAATGCTCAATGTAAAATCAAAATGAGAATGCATTTGAAAATTATAGGTTTTGATATATAGACTATCATAGAATATCAATATGAAATACCACAAAATATTAGAAGTGAATGGATTAATGATGAAAAAAATTACATACAATAATAATTTTAAAGCTATGAATGTTTGTTCTATGATTTGGGAGATGATGAATTAAATATAATATCTACTTGAAAATCTACTTTTGAAATATGGGATACCTTATCTATCTCACATGAAGAAACATAAAATGTCAAGGAATGAGACTGAATACATATACAATCAAATATGGTAATTTTAAAATGAAATATGATGAACATATTTCTGATATGTATCTTAGGTTCAATGAAATAGTTAATACTATTCACTCACTTGGAAAGTAAGTAACAGACAAAGATCAAGTGATGGGACTGCTTAGATGATTACCTGATAGATGGAGAGGAACATATGTGTCAATTAGAGAGTCATGTGATATAAGTAAATTACCTATCAATGAATTGATAGGAAATCTAATTATGTATAAAGAAGATCTTAAATTTAACAAAGATATTGATAAAGATGAACAAAATCAGTAGCCTTCAAATCTACTACCTCTCGATAAAAAGAAAAAGTACAAGTGAAAAATTCCAGTGAAGAAGGATCTCTTGATAACATTGATGAAGAAATGGCGCACATGGCCAGATGATTCAAGAAATTTTACAGGAAAAAGAAGTTCTTCAAAAAATAAAATTTCAGAGGATATTATGATAATAAAGGAATGTATAAAAAGGATTGGAAAAATGATTGGAAAATGTATGATACTAAGAATGAAGTTACCTATTATGAATGTAAGAGGAAATTCCATATTAAATCTCACTATCCAAAATTAAAATATAAAAAGAAGTGTGAGGATAAGTATAGGAGATATAAAAAGGCCATGAAAGTAACATAGAGTGCCTCCAAAGACAGTTCAAGTAACTCAGACACTAGTTAAGAAGATAGGTCTGATAGAGCCAACCTATACTTTATAGCAATCACGTATGAGGTAAAAAATCCCCTTCCTATGTCTCCTACTGATGCTTTATACATGTTTGAAAATCAATAAAGTAATAATAATGATGAAAAAATAAATATCAAAGATATGTATGATTACTGTAACACGATGGAAGACACTTTTCATGAAATTAAAGATAAATATAATTCTCTCAAAGAATAGCATGCTTTAACTTTAAATGTTAAAAAAAATATTACTATTGAAAAAGATAAAAAAGTTCAACTGTTAAAAAAATAAATGAATTAAAATTTTCAAATGAACAATTAAATAAAGACATAGAAAAATTTATTGATGGTAATAAAACATTAACTCAAATACTTGGAAAAAAAATTTCTCCCAAGTATACAACGGGCATAGCTTCCCATCCTGGATAAAGAAAAAATACAAAAACTAGATTAACATCAAGTTATAATACTGAAAGTTCATATACTACAAACACCTACTCAACTGGACCTAACAAATTTTTTATCTCTAGAAGTCTTCAATATATTTATAAGAAACTTGTTAGATAAATACAGATACCAAAATCTATTTTTACTAATATATATGGACCCAAGAGAATTTGAGTACAAAAATCATGTTTTGTCATAAACTTTGTGTTATAGGAAACCTGTTTGAAAACCTCCATAAAAATCATATAGTATCTAGATAGTGGATGTTCTAGACACATGACTGGTGAGTATTAAAACTTCAAGAATCTGATTAAATTTGATGGTGGAAATATCACTTTTGGTAACAATATAAAAGGTAAAATCATTGTCCTTGGCCAAATTGGTAATTCTAATTCAGTATTAATTTCCAAAGTTTTATATGTAGATATATTGAAATAAAATCTTCTTAGAATATCGCAATTTTTTTATGATGGATTTTATATTACATTTGAAAACAATGTCTGTCATGTTTTTAATGATAAAAATGATTTAATATTTACTTCATTGAGAAATTATAATATTTATTCTATTTATTTAAATTCTTTACATTCTAACAATATTTATTGCTTCTGTTCTTTTCATAAAGAATTTTAGATTTGGTATAGAAGACTGGGACATTGAAATATTCACTCACTTAGAAAGCTAACTAGGAAAGGGTTGGTTAGAGACCTACCAAATCTTGAATTCTCAAATGATAAAGTTTGTAATCCCTTCAAAAAAGGGAAACTTCGTAAGATTTATTTTAAATCAAAGAAAGAAGTTCCAACCTCTCAACCTCTAGATTTAATTCATATGGACCTCTTTGGACCTTACAAAGTCTCTAGTCTAAATGGAACACACTATGTCTATGTCTTTATGATGAATTCTCTAGATTCACTTGGGTATTCTTTCTAGCTCACAAAAGTGAATCTTGTTCTTGCTTTATTAAGTTTTCCAAATCTATATAAAACCTTACTGGAATTAGGATTAAGACCTTAAACAGTGATTACGATTGAGAATTTGAAAATCAAGACTTTGAGTCATTCTATTCTCAAAATGGCTATAATGAAAACTTTTATTTTTTTATGACACTATAGTAAAATAGTGTGGTAGAAATAATAAATATGAATCTTCAATAGATATCTTGAATAATGTTAAATGAGTATAACCTACCTATCTACATTGGGGTTGAATAAATCAATACATCCTATTATATTATTAATAAAGTTTTGATTATACCTCTATTAAAGAAAACACCTTACGATTTGTGGAATAAAAGAAAACCAAAGGTTAATTACATTAGAGTTTTTTGATGTAAATTATTAATTCTAAATACAAAGGAAAATTTGGATAAAATTTATTCCAAGAGAGATGAAGGAATTTTCTTTGTGTATTCAACTTCCAGTAAATCCTATAGAGTGTTTAATAAGAAGACTAAAATAATGGAAGAATATTTTCACATCAAATTTGAAGAAACTGATTCCAATTAAGCTAATACTATCTTAGAAAACCTTGAGGATTATCTTTCATATTTGAATATCAATTCCAAACTATCTGAAAGTTCTATTAAACAAATAGAAACTATATCCAGAGATCCACCAGAAACTGAATAGGAAGAAACCCCTAAACCTACCAACCCCTCTTTTCAGAGACCCATTAAGACTCATAGACATCCCCCTTTAGATAATGTAATAGGAAACATAAAAATAGGTACACATACTAGATATTCCTTGAGAAATCAAATTGAATATCAATCCTTCTTATTACAAATTGAACCTAATAACATGAATGATGTCATCAATGAATAATTCTAGTTTATAGCTATGCAAGAATAACTTAATCAGTTTGAAAGAAATAATGTTTGGGAACTTGTTGACAGACCTAAATATACCTTGACTATTGGCACTAAGTGGGTGTTTAGAAACAAGGTTGATGAATTTAGAACTATAGTAAGAAATAAGTCAATATTAGTTACACAAGGTTATAATCAAGAAGAAGGTATTGATTATGAAGAAAATTTTATACTTGTATCAATACTTCAAGCCATTAGGATATTGCTATCCTATGCAATGAATTTGGACTTCAAACTATATAAAATGGATGTTAAAATTTAATTCTTAAATTTATTTATAATTGAGGATGTTTTTGTTGAACAACCCATAATATTTAAAAACCATCATTTTACAAATATTTTTTTAAAATTAAAAAAATATTTGCATGGTTTAAAACAGGATCTGAGAGCTTGGTATGATAGGCTTACCTCTTTCCTTATATCAAAAAGTTTTTTCAAAAGGAATATCTGATACAAATATCTTTATAAAAGAAATTTCAAAAGATGTTTTGATAGTTCAAAATTATGTGGATGATATTATTTCTAGATATACTAAATATTCTTTATGTTTTAATTTTTCAAAATTAATGTAAAGTGAATTCAAAATAATTTTAATGGGTGAACTCAAATTCTTTCTTGGATTTAATATTTTTTAAAATAAAGAAGGAATTATTTTAAATAAATGTAAACAAAATAAATATATTTTAAAACATTTTGGACCAGAGAGTACCAAAAGCAGTGATACTCCCATGAGTACCACCTAAAACTAGACCCTGATGAAATTGGAAAATTAGTAGATCAAACTAGTTATATATGTATGATTGGAAATCTTCTCTACTTAGCTGCTAGTTGGCCTGATATTATGTTTAGTGTATGTATGTGTGTTTCCTTTCAAGAAAATCCAAAAGAGTCACATTTTTTAGCAGTCAAATTAATTTTTAAATACCTCAAGTTTACAACCAATTTAGGATTATTCTACCCAAGAGGACATGATTTTGATTTAGTTAGTTATTTAAATAATGATTTTGGGGGTTGAAAGTTAGATTGAAAATGCACATCAGGAACATGTCATCTTTTAGGAAAATCTATAGTATCATGGTTTAGTAAGAATAAAAATTTTGTTTCACTATTTAATGTTGAATATGAATTCATAGATTTATGAATTTGTTGTGAAAAAATCTTGTGTATGAAACATACTTTTCTAGATTTTACATACCAATTTAGACATATACCTATTAATTGTGATAACACAAGTGCAATAAATTTTTCCAAAAATCTAGTATCTCACTCTAGAACAAAACATATTGATGTAAGACATCACTTTTTGAGATATCATTATCAAAAGGGTGATATAAATTTAAAATTTATTGGAACTGAATATCATTTAGCTGATATATTCATAAAGTATTTGAATTCTAAAAGATTAAACTATATCTAACATGAATTAGGAATGATAAACTTTAGTTTATGAGTCACCATTGAGAGTCACATTTTATGAGTCACCATTAATGGATCACCATTGATGAGTCACCATTGATGAGTCACCATTGATGAGTCACCATTGATGAGTCACCATTGATGAGTCACCATTGATGAGTCGATATTGATGAGTCATTGTTGATGAGTCACTATTGATGAGTCACTGTTCCTTTTAGGTTACTGTTATTTTTATGACCGTTGTGATTTTTATTGTACTGATTAAATTTTTATTATCTTAATTTTATTATTATTATTTTAGAATACCTAAATAATAAAAACATCAGGATTACTCAAAATAGATTCACTTAATCTAACCCTTGAAATCCAAATCCCTTGCCTTCCTCACGAACCAATCTTCCCTCTTCTTTGCTCCTGAAACCTTCAACAGATTTGAATGGCCCATATGAAGAGAGTTGCTAAATGAAATTTAGAATCGGAGAGGCCTTCTAAGAGACAATGAGTATTTGTGAGAAGTTTGACAGTCATTTAAGTAAACCCGCATTTAAAGGACCATGTAGTCGAAGTATAAAAGGATATTAATGAACAATGGCTTCCAACTAGAAATACGCTAGTGTTTAAGGTAATATAAAAACAAAAATGGATGAATTGGTTTACTTCAAATCATCGAGTGTATTATCCAAATATAGTTTATGAATTTTATAAGAATACAAAATTCATTTTTGGGAAGAAAAATAATATAATTTGTAACAGTATATATGGAGAATATATTTCTTTCTCTTCCAAATAATGTGAAAAATATCTAAAGATTCCTCACAATGGTGTATATGAAGATTTACAAGGGATTATACCTAATGATAAGTTAGAGGAGGCCCTCCTAGAATAAATTGGATATAGAACCAAGAGGAGACCAATAGCTGTAGAGATTTATGGTGAGTTCAAGCTATTGTTTAAGTTTGTACATAATTTTTATATCCCATAAAATGGGACTTAAACACATTGATGTTTCAAGATGTCTATTTCTTGTATATGATGAAGAAATGGAAAATAATAAACATTTTTAGATTTTTTGTGGTCCATATTCATGATATGTTCAAGAATAGATCCATATAAAACTCCCTCATTTATCCAAAAATGATTTCTACCATTTTAGATGCCAAGGGTTATGTTAAACCTTGAGAAGAAGCTGAGGATAAAATGGGTGGTTTTTTCCTATCCAAATCCATCTGCAAAAGAGTGAAATTCAGTTGGAATCACTAAAAGGCATGTTGGGTTGGGGATAATGAAAAACTATATAATTATTTTAACTCTATTGATAACCCAAATAGAAAAAAGGATATGGTGGATCCCAATATTGAACCTGATGAGATTCCTGAGTATTCTATTCTAGATGTTTTTGTTAAAAGAAATGAATAAGAAGAAGAAGCTGAGTTAGTTGAAAGAGGGATTGATCCAGAGATCATAAAATCTAAACCAAAAGTATCCATTAAGCATGTCTATTCTACAGGCTCTCTACCTTCCTGACAAATTCTCTTATTTGATCATGATAATGAAGAAGATACTGAATTTTTTGAAAAATCTCAGTATAAATCATCTACCTATGAGACCTCAAGTGAGGAGAGTGATGATGGATGAAAAGATTTTTTCTCTAAAAGAGTAGATAAATAGATTTGGGATCTTGAGAAACTAGATGAATCTTCTAATGGGTTTGATAAGGGTAACGTAGACAAATATCTTGATGAGAATCCTGATCGTAGAGTTGATCAACACAAAGAAAATGGTTCTGATCATGAGGGGAATGCACAGAATATTGTTAATCATGTTCATCCTTCCCAAGAGTTATTTCAACTTCAACTCTCTGCAAAGGTTGTATCTAGTCTCATAGAAGAAAGTCAGACAAGGAACACACTACTTCCTGATATTCCAATAGTTCTTTTAAAGGATAAGAAAACTATAAGTGAGGGGTAGAAAACTCTTAATCCTGTTGAGTAGTTAGCTGAACTAGATCAGATAGAATCAGTGGAGATTTTGGAAAGCAATCAGCCAGAAGTTCTACCAGCTACAACTATTGGGGATTTGACTTCCTTTCCAGTTATTTAGTCAGTTCTAGTGGATCAAAATCCAAAACACCCTCTTTTTAACTACAAAAGACAACACCTGTGACCTTAAGAACTGAAGTTGGTCAAAGTTCTCAAAATCCAAAAGACACTCCAATTATTCCCTATGTCATATCTTTAGTTAGATTCTTTGAATAATGGGAGAGATATCCTAGTTTTGTAAGACTTAGGGATACATACAATGATTCATATGAAGATTACAAATTCAAAATAGAAAGATACCTAGTGCATCATATGGATGAAGTTGGTGAGTTGCAGCCTTTCACTGTCATGTAAATAGAAAGACCATTTGTGGATGCAGTTTCTCATGAACAAGGAAATCTTCCCACTCCTTCAATAGTGTTAACTAATAATGTTGTAACCTGATCTGATTTAAATTCTTTATAGAAATATATTCATTCCAATATGTAAACCTTGAGAAATAATTTGGTCTCATAATTTTCACAAGTCTTAAACAATCAACCATATCCTATTTCTCGCCTTAAAGAAGACGGTGTTAGATATTTAGCTGAGATGGTGATATCTCATATTCAACCCAAAGTTCATTTTCATATTAAACAAATGGAAGTTTAAAATATATGATTGCAATCTGAGGTAGAAATTTTGAAATCTTCAGTGGAGGGTCTGCAAACTTTTTTTTAGATTTTATGAGTTTCACTTATCAGAAGTTGGATAATTTGGCTTCTATTTCCTCTACACCATCTGAACCTCCTCCTGGTCCAGTACAATTTTATAGGGATCTTTTTCAAGAGTTGTTCAAAGAAGAAATAAAAAATTCTTTGGGTGATGTTAGTACTCATTAAGACCAGATTAGGTAGATACATCTTCAAGGATAACATATTCATCAATTCCTAAAAGAGTATGTTGTTTATCTCAGAAAAGATAAGGAAGTGATCAAAAAGGATATCCAATATTATTTTATAAAGATATACACTAATCATGATATGTCGGATAATTTCAAGTTTCCTTCTAAGATCTTTAAGATCCCACTAGTAATAAGAGCCTTTAAAGAATAGGTGAGTCAGTTAAAATTTCTTACACAAAATCTTAAGAGCTTTATGGATGAAAATGAATATTTCTTTAATTCCATGGAATGAGGAGGTCCCATAATTATGGAATTCAAAAATCTTTTGAAACCTTACCTCCATATCCATTAAAAAACTGTTATTTCTTGAGATTCCATTCATGTTTCTTTGGTTCTTTCAACCACAGCCACAGGGATAGTTTAGTACATGCCATCTCTAATATCTTAGTCAACCAGTCTTATGCCTCCACCACTTCATCCTGAGAGTTTTTCACCATATGAATCTTTCAGACAACTCAGACCAATTATTTTCAGAGAACCACTACCTCCTGTTGTCACTCTACCATCCATTACAACCTTTTCCCCAACTTATACTTCGACAGTCTCTTCTCATGATGATGATAGAGATAGGGTAAAATAAAAATGAAAGGAGAAAGATGTTCATCCACCAACATCTAATGAGTGAATCTATTTTCGGTGATATCTCTTTGATAGGGATCCTCTAATTTTCTTTCATTCATATTTATCTTATATCTTTTTGGAAAAAAGTTAATGAAATTACTTTATGTTCTTTTCTTTTCTGCAATTTTATTACTATATTGATAATCTCAAATGGGGAGATAATTAGGAAATTTTAATTTTTATATAATCATATCTTTATCTAATCATTTTTAATTATGTATTTAGTACATGTTTTATTAAATTGAATGTTTAGTGATCATAAAAAAGGGGGTAAATGTTAGAACCTTCTTGGATGGAGTGTTTTTGACATCTCTTATTTTAATTATCACATACTATGATTAATTTATTACTAATGTTTCACATGTTGTATGATATCATTTTATGAGAACATATTACTTCTATAATAATTTTGTTAAGATTTATGGCAATAAATTTTTTCATATGGGTCACCGTTAATGCTAGGATGAGTTATCGCCAGACTCAAGTCACCATTAATGCCTGAATCAAGTCACCATTATCTCCATACTCAAGTCACCATTACCTCCAGGATAATCCACCATCAGAAGTTAGTCACCACATCCACTAAAAGAGTTATTTTCAGTGGAGCCACCACCAAATGCTACTCTGATGATGTTAAGTCACCACCAGTACTCTTATTACCATTATAAACCAAGATATTTGGAGTAAATGGTTCAACGGAGAAATCTATTCCTAGATGGTTTGAAAAAGTCTTTAAGACTTTGAAAAATATGATCTGAGGAATGTGGATATCCTTCCACAAGCACTGTTATATGTACAATGAGATACATAGATCCAATGTTTACTATTGTCTAAAAAACTTTTGTGGTCAAATTTTTGAATTCTCTTGAACTTTCTCATTCACATTATGTGAAGATCAATGACAAAGAAGCACTAAACCTATTAACAAGATTGATTGATACAATAGAAAGACATCATCTAAATCATTCCTATAGATTTTTATGATCCTCTATTCTACTTTAATTTTCCTAAACAAATCATAGACTCCTCAAGATGTAATAAAAGTGTTATATGTTGAAAAAATTCTTTTGATTATTATTCTTCTAAAAAATCCTTCTCAAGATGTAATGATGATGGATCACTTAGTGATATCCTTTCAAAATCAAAGATCATCTAAATAAAGTTCCTAAATAAGTTTTTAAATATATTTTTAAATGTTTCAAGGATCATTAGGATGAAAAATTATAGTTGGAAGAAGAAGTTAATTCTATAGAATAGGTATTAGCTAAAAAGTTTGGTATATCCAACACTCTCACAAAACTTATGAAAGAAAAGGAAGAAACAATTTCTCTATGAAATAAAATATATGTTGAAGCTATTGAAGAATTATAATAAAATATTTCTAAGCATACTTATTTGAGATTTTATTTGTAGAATATTTCCATTTAATTAAAAAATTTCACAAAGTTTATATGGTTATTAAAGCTTCCCAATTATAGGATAAAGATAATAGTTTAAAGAAGTTTGAAAATTCATTATAAGAATCAAGAAAAATTAATGAAGATAATATAAAGAAGTTAATTTAGTATTGGTAAGATAGGATGAGATCAGTTGAGTATGAGAAGAAAATCCTCAATATAAAGTGTTTAGAGCTGGTGGTGAGATTGAAGTATCAAGAATCACCACAAGCTGGAACTTCCCAAATTCTTGGAAGAACAGATACTACCACACAAGTTTGTATTGAGGATCAAGATTTCATAAAGAACATGAGATAATACTATAATAAAATGGAAACATCATCCAAGAAGAAGGTATCCCATAACCCAAAAAATATCTTTTATAATAATGATGTTTCAAGTGCTGGTATAGGTTTTAAACCAAAGTTTGGGAAAATATGGATGGTGAAAAATACTGATAATCCCACAAAATCAAGTGTGAATGAGAAAATAAGTATGAAAATATGTTCCCTAATATGTGTATAAAATATTGGTGATTCTAACAAAAGAAAAAAATTCCTACAATATGTGAAATCAAGAAAGACTACATTAAAAAATAAGATAATAAGATTTATTTTCCATTGTTGGTGTTGCTAGAAGTTTGTACATAATTAATTATAATTTTGTAATAATAATAAAATTCATGAAAATATCATAAATTCTATATTTGGGGTGAGAAAATATGAAGATAATATAAGACCTTCCATGGAAAATAAAAATTCATAAAAAATGAATATATCTATAAAGAATATGTTTAAATTCCTTGAATATTTCTATATTTACTATAATAGAAGTGGTCACTATAATTATTAGAGAAAGTATGTATCAATCATGAACAAATAATGTAATAATGTGAAGATAAGACTACAACAAAAAGGGAGATATGACATAAAATAAGGTGATAATTCAGTCTTGAAATGTGAGCTGATAAAGAAGACTATTAAACAAACTATTAACAAGAGAAAAAATGAGAGATATTTTCCAAAATAAAAGGGAGTGAGAAGTATGTCAAGAAACTCACTACCCCCTATGAAAAATATGGATCAGTATGAAGAAGTACTGTAATAAAAAAGTTCCCCAAAAATATATATCAAGGTGGAAAGTCTAGGTTCAGTGGTTTTTTCTAGTGTTGTGAAAGATATGGGCATAAAGCCTACTATTGAAGGTATAACATGTCATTACCAAGAAACAAGAATTAATAAAGGTGGTCATAGTGAATAGATAATAATATATTCTCATAGAAAGAATTTTGTGATAAAAAATCTATCCAAGATTTCAATTTAAAATAGATATGAATGATTAGAATAAATTTGAAAAAGATACAAGAAGAAGGGTCGCACAACTATCAAATACATGAAAATATTTCTAGTAGATATCAACTATGTTGTAAAAGGGAAGGGTATTCAATAGAAAAAACATTGCTAAGTCATGTAAAAAATCTGAGAAGACTGATAATGTCAAGAAAGAGTGCCTTGTTTTTTGAAATTGGATAAAAAATTGGAGGAATGTGAAAAACATGATAAAGTAAAAGGAAAGAAAGTTTCTTCAGAATATTAAGTGAAAAAATATAGAATTTATACATAGATTTAAACTTAAATAAATATAGTATCTTGTGTGAAAGGTGCAATAAGTCAAAACATATAGCTAACAAATTCTTGAAATGACTTCCTGGAAAGTTGGATCTATTTAAAATTAACATGAAAGCATATAAGGGTTCATGTGATCAAATTAAGAAAATGGAAAAATATATTTCTCACAAAGAATAATTTCAAGGGAATAAATAATATAATTAAGAAAATAAGACTCAAAATAGAAATATGAGCCCAAATAAATATTTCTATAGTGATATTGGGAGGAAATAATGTCCTAGGTTGAGAGGTAGTTCTTGGCCTTAATGTTATTCCTAAAAAACAAGAAGGTACCTCCTTATTCCTTTATATATATATATGATTTTATACTAACATGAATGGAATTTAAGGATATGGATACATCACTTTAGGTGGATCATTGATAATGTAAATATATTAAATCTTTACTATATAGTGAATGTTGAACTTCTAAATAGGTTTGATAAATTAAAATAATGGGTATTCTAATCACCTGTTTATCCCGCATTATTAATTGTATTAATCATATCAGTTAAGGGGGGTTCTTGGTTGATGATAAAATGAGACAAAGGGGGGGTTATATTTTTTTCACCTAAACTTTATGATGTGTTTGTTTAATTGTGTGAAGTATTTATCATTTTATTAATAAAACTGATTACACACAACCTTTTAAATGTGAATTGATACTTTTTTAGAATGATTTTTTTATAAATAGTATTTTATGGACAGCTTATAAATACTTGTTTATATCTATCTTTTTTCCTATAATATTTTTTCCATGTAGTCTTAGATTTGATTAACTTCAGGATATTTTCTAAGAGAACCATGTGAGATTATATCTCTCTTAGAAGTTAGCAATAAATTTTCATATAAGGGATAAGATCATGTTTTTGAGAAGAATGGTGATATGAGAAGTCCCCACTTACCATTTTATTTTGATTTCCAATAAGGGGGATAAATTTTTCACCACATATTTACCTTTGTGATATGTGTTAATATTGATAAAAAAATAAAAAATGGGGGATTATTGATCCTAAGTGTTTCATTTATTGTCAATGATGTTTCAATATGTGTTTGGTGATATTAGATCAATGGTGATGCTTAGATAATTATTATGGTTTTATTTAATAGAATTGGATGTCATGCTTAGAAAAGTATCCTTGTCAATGAGTAAATATGTATTGGTATAAGAATTAGTGATTCTTAGATAATTTTTATGGATTCATATTATGGAATTGGATTTAATCCTTGGACAATTCTCCATGTTTCAAATGTGTTGATTATTTGACCTATTATTAAACATCGTAGACTTAAGTAAAAAGGAAGTTTATGAAATGCATAATGTTTATATAAAGATAAAGAATAAAAATTATGTATAATATTTCCATGATAAAACATAGTAAATGCATGAAGGAAACTAAGTTATAGTTTGGATATTTATGTTTCAAATTGTTTAGTACTTATGTTTAATATTTGACTAAATCTTTTGATCAGTTCTTATTAAAAATTATCCAACTAGATGGCTAGATGAGGGATCTATGTTTAGCCACTACTGAAGTGGGAACTAGGATTATCCCTATATTAGAAAGTAGTAGTAGTGAGGATGCATGATTGCTCACATAAAGAAGCACAAGAAGAAAAATTAGTGGCACCACCATGAAAGGGGCACAACAGTGAAGAGAGTCAGCACTGGTCGATGCTAATAAGAGTTCAGGAGTGGGCCTCAGTACTTTCTTCTACCGAGATAATGGAACAGATTGATTAATATGGTGCTCCTAAACTAGCTGAATGTTCAATGTCGGATGGCTGAATGTGAACATACTATTATTCTATGTTAAAGAGTTATGCATATAATATGGGTCATTCGATAGAGATAATCTAATTCATTAAATATATTCTAGGATTATCTTCTACCCACAGACTCTAATGAGTTTTGTTGTGTGGGTTATCCACCGTTGATGGGACACGGTACTCATTACATACCATGAGTGTAAGAATTGAGCTGATTCTATTATCATGTTGGGTATTTCTCTATATTTTTATGATGGATGCAATTATCATGTGATCATTTCATACATTGATACATTTCTGAAATATATGTGCACGATTTACTTCCATGATGAGATATAGATGCTCAAAGTGAGGATTTCTCTAGTGATAAAGTTGTATTTATTTCATTAGTAAGATAAAAATGATAAATTCATGCATTTTCTTTCATGCATGAAATCAATTAAAGAAAATGATTTTGATATGCATATGTTGAAGTAAGAATCCACAAATGTGTTCTAATTTGTATTTATTTATAAAATAGAATCATGTTTCCAAAAGATGTTGAGAAAATTCACATAGCCATTTTCTTTGTAACCATTTTCAAAATCAAATTACATATTTGATTCCTTCACATACACATTTTCTCTGTGTAGTTGATTTCATAAGAGAAGCACGTAACTGATTTGTTGAGGAGCTTCACATAACCATTTACACTACATAAGCAATTTCTGAAAGATATGAAAATCGTATTATAATATTTACACTATGGGAAGTTTAGATTTATATAATTTATGGGATTTTGAACACCAAGTAAAAAAAATGAAGATATTTGAGTCTTCTGGATATTTAAATGAGCATGTATTTTAGAGTTTCACACAAATCATGTGGAGTAATCATGAGAATTGTGTATTAATTCCAGCTCATGAAGATACTGAGATTTTTGGGATTCAATGTGATCCTGAGATTATTGGGAAGACTTGACTCAAATTTAACATTAGAGGATAATAGTTGATAAACCAATGATATAAAATAGGTTCTACTCTTGAGAGTTGAGCTAGATTTTATTCATATATTTGAGAGAGAAAACTCTCTAGGAAAATAGTGCACTCACATGATCCTTTCACGTGAAGCATAATTAAAACATATGATCCATTTCACATGAAATATAGAACTATAAATAACCATTATCATGTGAAGGAACGTGTGGAAAGTCTTTTTCAAGTGAAGTAAAATACATAATCACTTACTTGTTTACATGGAGAAAATAAGAGGAACCCATTAACTTACATGGTTACGTGAAAAAGGAGGATATCCTATGAATAATTTGTTTTCTATTTAAAATATATTGAGGATACATGAATCATTGTCTCATGTTATCCTTATTACATAAGGTAACTAAGACACCATGTATGTATACACCTATTATGTGAATCTAGTAAATTTAAAAATATAGATATCACGTGTTTGGTTTTTGGTTCATGAGAAGAAGTTAGTGCATACATGCATTGGGGTTTGCATGAAACATGTGTGCACAATTTGAGACAAAGCATATAAAATAAAAAATTATAATATTTAATATGTCATGGGGTTTAAACATATAAAATAATATTATAGAATATTTCATGCATCACTTGTATACATTAGTTGAGGTTAGTAATTCATCAATTAAAGGAAGAATTTCCTGATCATTGTTTCACTGAGGCAACTAATCTTACACGGGTGATTATACATACATGAGCTAGACCATAAATATTCAAAGGATCTTAAAGTTTACATGGGTAAGTTTGATCTTTTAAGCTCATGGAGAAAGATCAAGGTATCATCCTACATTGTATTAGGATAAAAGATAAGAAGGAGCTTATGATTGGGGCCTCTAACTATTTACTAAAGAGACTCAAGACTGTAGTGTCTAACCAATCAAGAAGAATGTTTGGTTGGGGTATCTAACCAACTGAGGTAGAAGAATTTTATTTTTGGGGGGAATAACTAGAATAAATTGGAGGAACGAATACTGAGGTGTATAAAAATTTTCTTCCAAAACCATTATAATCATTGATAGTATCATAGTGAATAATCCATGTTGGGGGGAATTACCATCATGAAAAAAATAAGACTTTATACCAAACCTTGTAAATACCATATGTTGTGTTATCTATTATTATTTTTGCATATGAAGTGAGATTATGATATATCATTGAGCAAGTCGATAACCATAACAAGTTCAAGAGGTTCAATTTAAAATAAAGAATTTTTAAAAATTAAACCATTGATTCAACCCCCTCTCAATGTTCAATCTATCTTGGGGAACTGTAAACACCAAAATTCAATAAAAACCTATTACATTTAAAGGTTTAAAAACAATTTACTTGCATTTTCTACTATTTGAACAAGCACTACATCAGCGTTGCATAACTGTTCAAGGTAATTATACAATAAATATAAAAATATTAAAAATATGCATTTAGAATAATTCATAACTTATTTTTATCTCTATGAAATCATATTATAGATACTAAAAGAAAGAGAGTGATATTTTGAAATTATCCTTTACTTTAAATAATATAAATGTTATAATCAAAAGAAAGTGGCATCAAAATGAAAAATTATAGAATATATGAAGATTATGTTCTAAATCCAATCATCCAATGAAATAAAGTACATGTTTGGATTAGTTTTTAGACCTTATCCTATAGTTTTAAACTCATTTAATCCATTTTACCCTATATTGGGTGATAAAATTTTATCATGGTTACTATTCATTATGAGTGTTTTATAGTTCCATGAAACATGTGTTCTAATTTTAAGAATCACTGTTTCCAGGTGGTTTCCATTGGATTTATTCATGGAACTAGAAACTTCCAACAATTCTTTATCCAAAGAGGATCTGGTTTCCAAAGGTAGGTGTTCATTAAGTTTGAACTTTGCAATACTTAAGAATGTGCATTGGTCGAGAGGATGGGAGGTCGGACTCATCACACCCTTTTGGGAGGAATTATTGTCTACTCTAGAACTCTCTTTGTAAATTTAAGATATTTTCATGAATCCTTATTAATTTACCAAGTATGTCATAATTATCCCTTGGAATTCGCAATCACTTATTAACCTGTGTAAAATTTAGAATCATCAATATACATTCAATGTTCTTCATTAATGGGAATATTTATATGTATTTGAGGTTTTCCATCAATGGTATCCTCTAATATATTGTTTATAGATTCTTTTACTCATATTTTGTGATGATACTGGTTTTTAAGCAACTCAGTGGGGCACTCTGGAATTTTATTGTCACCCAAGGAGATGAAGGTTTGGTTTTTATTTTGGGATTGTGCCTATAAGATAGGCTACCTATGTATCCTTATGAAAGGAATCAAAACCCTCATAGTTCAGTGCCCCTGAATGGGACACATCATACCTTTTAAGTTCATGTGATAAAAACTTCTAACCAGAAGGTGCTCAGTTGAAACTTAGTGTGGGACTTATGCTGAAGCAGCCTGAGGAACTTGGAAAGGATATGGGTTTCCCAGTAAAATCAGACCCTATTGGGAATATGGCCCAAGGAGAACAGGGTTGATTTGAAGTGTTGGGTTTGAACCTCAAGGAGGCTTCCTACGTATCCAATATGGATGGGAATCAAATCCCATGTAGTTCGATAAGTCTCATAGAATAGTATGGTCTTTTGAGAGAGATGAGTTTGGACTTACTTCCTAAAAAGGATGCCTTGATGACTTGGAGGTTTAATGTTGGGATTATGCATAAGGAGGATGCCCGGATTAAAGGAATTAGGGTTGGATTCTTAATGAGGATGTCCAATGAGCTCGGGCCCTGAGAAGGCTTCCTACGTATCCCGATTATGATGGGAATCAGAGTTCTTGTAGTTCATTCCAATGATTGTTTGTGCACATGTTGTAACCATCACGTATCTCTAAGCCCACGTGAGTCACGCTCGGTGTGAGAAAAAAAGATGATGTGAAAGATTCAACAATGACACTTCACACTTTTATTCCTCTGCTGATAGAAGAGGGCGAGGTGATGAGCCTTACCTATTTTCTATTTACATTGGACAAGGATCCAATATAAAGGGGAAGGGATAGAGGTGAGGGGCTTATGCTAGGATGACTGCCCATGGTAACAAAGCACAGCGGGAGAGTTAAAGGGTAACAAAATTCCCTGCACCCATCCCCCTTTGGTCTTGGCACCGAAGAATATAGAAGGATCCATGATGCCACCTCCTTCAAGAAAAGCTAGGGGCTTACGCCAAGCTGGTTTCCCAAAAATTGATCCTGGTAGGGGAAGGGAGACCTCTCCATTATTCTTTAAAAGTAAAAGTATTCATGAACTATACCTTACCTACTAGAAACCTGAGGTTATGGGTCACCTCTTTTAAAAGGGAGAGGCCAGGACCCAACCCTCCTCCAAATCGGGAACTTCCCAACACTGTTTCTGGGAGAAAGGTCCATGAGACTATGGATATACAAACCCACATACAATCCATTAATCCTAACCCCATTGTGAAACAAATGTGGGGAACCTCTGACTATGGAAATATAAACCCAAATAGGATACATGCCAATGTGTCTTTCCCAAAGGTTTGACAAGTCAAGAGGTTTTGGTGGAGGCTTCAACTTAGTCCCTTTCATATAAGGGAACCAAGTAAAGAGATACCCTGCCATGAATAGATTTTAAAAAGGGTACTAGATTTGGTCACGTAGGTCCCTCATGTTTGTATACCTCATAGGTACCCCGCATTGATGTACCGCATAGGTAAACCGCGCAGGTAGGGCACGCAGGTATAAATGATGACTGAAGAATATGTTTTACATAGGAGGACCAAACCTATGTAAAATTTGTACAAAGTCTTTCATAACATGCTTATCGCATTTAACTGTCTTTTCTCTCATGGTTTAGAGAGCTACCTGAGACAATTTGAGGGATCTAAGGGAAAGATCTATGCAATGGGAGCTTCAGAGAGTCTCTTCAATTTTTTTAGTCCTAAAATGGGGAGCCCAAGGGATCTATTTATAGGCACGGATGGGGCCTAGTCGAAGAAATGGTACTCACGCAGCTCTGTTGCGCAACTCCGTTGTGCAACTCCGTTGTGCAGGTACTCCACATATGTGCACAAACATATTATTTCACGCAACTTTGTCGCGTAGTTCAGTCACGCAGCTCTTCCATATAGTTCAATCGCGCAGTTCTTTGGGAGTGTTTTGATTTTCCTTTTGAACCTTTGGAACATTACCTTAAGATCTGAAATATATAGAGTTATCTTCATAGTCTTTTTGTTTTCTTGTGTGGTATCAACAAAATCCCCCCCTCGTGATTGGATCTAAAAATAGAAACAGGGTCAAGTCTTGAGGTGAATTTGTGGGGAAAAGACTTTGGATAAATTGCTAAACAGGACAGACTTGCCACATAGGTACCCCATGAAGATATCCCGTGTAGATGTTATGCATAGTCCTGGCATGTAGGTCTTTGGTTTTCTATAAATAGTTCTCTTACTTTGTGATTTTCTTCACCTGTGCTTTTCAGATTTTGATGGCTCTCATTGTGTAGTTCGTTCGCTCAGCCTCATCGCGTTGTGCTCTCACGTAATTTCCTTGAAATTTCATCAAGGTAAAATTATTCAAGCGATGGAGCTAAGATAAAGGATTTCGTCGAAGGTGTTATGCTAGACTCCTTGTCGAGGGACCTATACGATGGACTTCATCTAAGGACCTATGTGAATAGTGTCCTTTTCCAAAAAAAATTGATTTATCTCTTTTAAAATTCCAACCTAATAATGGAAGTTTGGAAATTATTTTGCAGGAAAGAATGACTCATTTGATGACCCATACTGAAGAAGCTAAGTCACATCAAAATGAAATGATGAATATCATCATACCAGACTACTATGATGTTATTGAAAGTAATCTTACGGGGTTATGGAAAGGTTTAATTTAGTACTAGCATGATTATCCACAAATTCATCACTTACCCTTGTACTGGCATGGGCTTTTGCAAGATGCCCATGTTCCATCTGTTAAGAATTAATTTCCAAATAATTTGTTTCTTCAATACTCCAACTCTAACTGCATGAATATTAGTGCAAGGGGGGTTCCAGTACAAGAAGGAGAAGTCCCTATTAGTTGCATCCTTCATCATAGTGGTTTCACTCTCGATATGAAGGATCATGTTATAGAGCCAAGACCACATTGCTATGATTCCACTTTTTGGGATTCTCAAATAGATCAATATAATGGTTGGAAGGAAGACTGGGATCTTCGTTCTGGAGGAGGTGTCAAACCCAAGTGGATGTGAGCATTCTGGGTACGTCGGACATGTACAGAATTCAGGAAAGAGTTATCAGACGTTCATATCTACGAAGCTTTCTGGATAGGGAAAACTTATGTTTATAAAAATGATATCATTCCTGAATTACTGAACCATTGGAGTCTAAAAATGAATTTTTTTTCATTTGATGCATGGTAAAGTTGGTATTAGTCTCTGGGATATTTACTAAATAGTTGGGATTCCCATTCTTGGAGAAATGTATGATGAATTCATTCTACCGGCTACAACATGGGGTGATGCTACTAGAACACCACCGATGGCCCATGAATTATTTATGATAGTGAATAATTTACCCAAATACATGAAAGATATCCATGCCAGTGTGTGGATGGAAGCCTTCTTAGAACCAACAATAGAGAAAGGTCCAACCTGTGGATGTCCTACTATTTTTTATTCTGCAGATAACCGGGGCAGTTCAGGAACATATTGGCCTACACTGGAAAGGGGTGACTATAATAACTGGGGCTATAATGTAAAACCCAATATAGATGAAAAATTATACTTAACTACCTTCCTTGCTATGTGGATAAGCGTTTATTTCCTTCCAGTCCATGAATCCAGGGGTGGTGTAAGATCGGGGACTTTTATCGTTGCAGCTAAATTAGTATAAGGGAAGTATATTGGGTTGGAAACCACTGTATTGGAAAGAATGTACCATCTTCTTCTGAATTTATATAATTTAAAGGCTCTATTTAGTATTTAAGGTCCATTCCAAGTGTTGTGGGGATAGATTTCAGCACATTTTTCTCCATACTCAGTGTTGAATTTAGTTAGAGTTCACAATGGTCGATTAACCCCATTTTTACAGAATGTTTCTAGTATTCAGCCCTTAAATTTGACACCTGATGTGGTGTTAAAGGTATTGAATGTCTTAGGAGAATTAAGCTTCTTTCCTTTTGGTAAACCATCAGTTGGAGAATTTATTGATGATGGTAAAAAAAATAATTATGAGTTGAGATCTTATATGATGGCATTAATGGATGGCGTATTATCAACCAGGATTGATGGGGAAATTATCTATGAGGCTTACATCCCCTATAGGTTTTCTCGTCAGTTCATATGCCTTCAACAATAAAACACTTTCCCACCCACGTATGTCATATAGGAGAAAAAAACAATGGTACCACAATAATTATGGATCCTAACGGCTTTAGAGGTATCCAAACTGTCAATTACGCTACCTCCACCAGATGCATCGATTGGATTAGAAGTTGGGTATGCCAAAGCTTGGGCCTCTTCATATCCTCAAGGGGATTTAACAAAAGGAATATATTGAGTGGTGGCTACAACAACTTTTTAACATGTAAATAATGGTAAGAAGTCCAAGTCCAGGGATGATACAGAATTTTTAGAGGTTTCAGAGCCCTCAAAACATCTCTATAGGAGGTATACTAAGAAGACCAAGGCTAGAGAAGCAATACTTCCAACACTAAGGTGATCTATTCGCTGCCATCAAACAGAGATTCCTATTCTATCTGTTGAACTTTCCGAAGAAAGGAGGCCTGAAGAAGCTCACTATTTAGAAGGCATTGAATCTCCTCCACAGTCAACCATACTAAGATTGAATTATGTGCGACCTTCAACCATTCATCATTGGGAGGGTGTAACTCGTGATCTTAGGGATCCATGGGCATTTCTCTAGCATGGAATTAGAATACCAGATATTGGTGAAATCAAAGTACCTTCTAATTTCAATACATACAATAACTTGGTTGAAGTACAGAAGTATATTATGGAGCTGGAGGCTTTTTTATATGAAATTGATGAACAAACCCCAAAATCTAAATGAGTATCTCATATGTTGGACTTAGAAGTACATGAAGGGGTAATTATCAACTCTGAGGAAGAGTGGGATATTTATGTTAATAATGAGAATATATTTCCCTTTATCTATTGTCTCAACTCTCATTTACCATTTATCATCATTAATTTTGATGAATATATATTTGGGTAGCTAGAATGTAGAGAAGGATGTTCTAGACCAATTTTCGAATCACCTAAGTATGGTCATGCAGGCTCTTCTATTGACACAAAAAATGATCCTCCGAGGTCTCCAAAACTTTCTCCAGGAGTAATAATTATGACTGGGGTAATGGAGATAGATAATCCCCAACCATTACCTCAAGTTTCTTTTGTTAAAAGAAGTGTTTCAATATCTCCCCAAGCTTTTGAACAAAAACGCAAGAGAGAAATGATATTGATCTGAAGTGTTCACTAAAGGAGTAAGTATTTATACTGTCCTTAGGGAAGATAATTTGATCAATACACTCTAGTAACCACGTTTTATCCTCTTGTAGGAACTATGTATCTCTCCTCTCTAAAGGGATTAAGAGCTAATTCTTCTAGGCCATAAAAACCCCCAGGAGAAACCCAAGTTCATGTTGATGAATCTGTAATTTTAGTAGATAAATCATCAAAAGATTTAGCTATACCTGCTCTTGGATCTACTGAGAGAGAGTAAATACATGTAAATAGTAAATACATTCATCAGTTTATTTTTTCAAATGATCCTAAAATAATCAACACTGATATTCCTATTGCTTCATAAGAAAGGAATAAAGACCTAGGGAAATCCGAGACAAATACTAATGTTGACCCACACTTAGAATGACCTGAGTTTACTATATCAATTGAAGATTCGATGGAACATAATATCAGTGGAGCCAATTTAGGCATCAACCAACATTTTTTGGATACCTTAAATGGTGAGGATGCTATAACATTCCAAGCTGCATGTACTGAAATAGTGAAAGCCCTTAATCAAAATATTGATATTTCAGGTTCCATAAAGAAATTTAAGGATTTTCATGAGTAATTTCACAGACATAAGTCCTTATTAATGCATTTTCCATATGTATTTATTCTTCTTTATTTTATTCTTTACATCAAAGTTTACCTTATGAAGATTTATCTATAGAAAATGATGCAAAGGCTCTTCAGGAATGGGGTATCCCACTGTATCCTTCTGTTGGAGCTGGAGAAATACTTCTAGAGGATCCTTCATCAAGAGATTCTCTAGAGCCTTCGAATATAACAACTGATAAAACTCAAGGGAATGTCCCTTCTCAAGAAACATATGTTCAAATCACTGAAGTTGCGAATACAGAAGATGAATCCAATCAAGTAGCTGACTTATTATTGGGTAAATATAATAAACTATCTAAATCATATATGTTTCCTCCATTTGAAACTAACAATGACCTTGATTTATCATTTAGGTTTTTCAGCTCCCGTATCAGAAGGTGAAGCTTCTACTGTTCCAAGAGAAGTAGAACAAAGCAACTCTTTAAGTGACTTGTTTCCATAGTACATTTTACCTCATCAAAGTGACTCAGATTCAGACTTAGAGATGCAATTTGATCTTGGAATGGCACGTAAGAAGACATGGCAGCATATCTGGATCATAATTTATGAGAATCTTTTAGATGAATTGATGTCCCATTTTTTCAAACTCCCAACATTATTTTGTGTATTGGGATTTGGTATATTTAATTATCGACCAATCCATGATGCTATGAAAGAGTTCATTCACTAGCGGGAGCAGTGGCATAAGTTCGGACAAAATTTTGAATAGGTTAAACAACTTATCAATATTGAGGGCTTTTAAGCTATATAAGTTGAGGCGGAGGTAAATCATAAAAATAAATCAATTTAAATTATCCAACAAATTAAAGAATCCATGAAGGAGTTGTTATATCTTCAACAGTAATTGGATGTTGTTTATAACAAACTTGATCGGTTGAATCAAACATTGGGAGAAACCTAACTAGACGGGATGACTGCCATTTCAACTACTAAAAAATAACTTCATCGGGCAGAGGCAGTTGGAGTTGCTTAGCAATATCAACTTCAACAATCAGCTGATAAAGCTTATGAAGTGGTCCAAAAAATAAAAAGTAATGTTGAGAATTTATTCTAAAACATGATAGAGAGGCTCTAGTTTGTGGATGGCCCTCTAATTTTATATGAATAAGGGAAATTTAGTCTTAAATAATATACATATTCATTCTGATTTTCCATGATTTCAATATTAAAGGTAAATTATGATAATGACTTTTTTATGTTAGACATTCATTATTATAATGGTGAGAATGGAGTGCTCAAAATTTTCTTATTAAGTTTATGGCCCTAATGTGCATATTTTGATTGTTGCTAGGGTTATATGGATAACCCCACAAATTTCAAATATTTTGACCGTTTTATTGCTCAATATTATCTAAATCATACAAAGATGCATGTTTAGTGAGCTGGGACTTGACTTTTGTTCAGAGTGCTCTTTGCGGCCTCTCAATCTAATGAGTACCAAGTCTTTTGTTGTTTGGCAGTTTAGATTCATGCATGTTGGATTATAATAGTCTAATATTTAGGGTCGAATAGCTTTGACCATAAATTTTGTATCAGATTCCAAACAAAATATTGTGGCTAAAAATTATTTTAATATTATTTAAATATTTCCAAGGGGAATATTGAGCCATCACTTTTATGGTCACCAAATTTAAAACCTGTATCAACATAAGGGGTACATTTTCCAAGAATGAAGTTATCATTATTTGACAAACCCGTTATTGGAGTTGTATCATACATGGCCAACTACGGCATATGCTGCATAGCCAAATAGTAGCATCATTTGTCTGGTAGGCCTGTTATGTAGGCAACTTATGCAAGGACACCTAAGGGAATATACTGCGTAGTTAGGAAAAAAATATTTCTTTGGAGTTTAACATTTTGTTGTTGATAGATAGGGGAAAATAAGATTTGGGTAACACAAGACCACAGTGAGTGGTTTTGACAAGGAAAGAAATTTTAAGATTGAAAAATGGCTATTTAGATCGACATAAGTCAGAAATAAGAAAACCCTTTCTATACACATTTGGTGTATGATTAATGGTTAAAATTTATCAAAAAGGGGGAATTTATGATATCATACTGTGTAGTTTTAAGTAATGTAGTGAGGACATTGTACTGTGCATTTTTAATTCATGCAGTGAGGACATTGTACTGTGCAGTTTTAAGTCATGCAGTGAGGATGTTGGATGGCTTTAATTTAAGGTCTTTAGCTCTAACCAAAGGTATGAGAAAACTCTTCAAATTTATTGATAATTTTTTTGGAAACATACTATAATATTCAGGTATGAAAGGGAAAATTGTAAACTGTGATTTTGGAATTTCTGAAACCGAGGAATGATATTGGAAAAGGGCTAAAAGCATTTAGAGGAAGTCGTTTCCTAGAACGAAGTTACCATTATTTGAAAAACCCGTTATAGGGGATGTATTATGCAGGGCCAACTAGGGAATATGCTGCATAGACAAATAGTGGCATCTTTTTACTGACAGGCCTGTTATGTAGGCAACTTATGCAAGGCCACCTAAGGGCACATATTGCATACTAAAACAAAAGAGCTCTAAGAAGTTTAACGTTCTATTTCTAAAAGCCGAAGTTATGGAGATTCATATTTTCTGAATCACAAATTTTGATTTATGAAGAAAGGTACCTGAATATGGAAAGGGTATTTTCAAACAAGAGTGTCCAAAAAATCAGAGGAATAAAACTTTTATGAAGGTTTGACCCAAACGTAAGAGATATGGTGTCGGTAGTTTTAGGTCATATAGTTAGGACCAAAAATGGAAACAATATATAATATGTGTCCAAGTGATTTCAAGGTTCTTTCTTATTGTATTGAACACATGGTGAGGGAAATGTGTAAACCATGGTCTTGAAGACTTTCAGATTGTGAGAAAGATAATGGGACAAGTATACTTGAATGACTATTTTAAAAACGTGCATTGGTAGAGAGGATGGAAGGTCAGACTCATCACACACTTTTGGGGGGAATTATTGTCTACTCCGAGACTCTATTTGTAAATTTAAGATATTTTAATGAATCCTTATTAATTTACCAAGTATGTCTTAAGTATCCCTTGGAATTCAAAACCACTTATTAACATGTGTAAAATTTATAATCATCAGTATGCATTCAAGGTTCTTAATTAATAGAAATATCTATATGTATTTGAGGTTTTCCATCAATGGTATACTCTAATATACTGTTTATAGATTCTTTTACTCATCGTTTGTGATGATACTGGTTTTTAAGCCACTTGGTGGGGCACTCTGGAATTTTATTGTCACCCAGGGAAATGAAGGTTTGGTTTTGATTTTGGGATCATGCCTATAAGATAGGCTACCTATGTATCCTTGTGAAAGGAATCATAACCCTCATATTTTGGTGCCACTAAATGGGATACATAATACCTTTTAAGTTCATGTAATAAGGACCTCTAAGCAGAAGGTGCTTAGTTCAAACTTAGTATGGGACTTATGTTGAATCATCTCAAGGAACATGGAAAGGATATGGGTTTCCAAGTAAAATCAGGCCCTATTGGGAATATGGCCCAAGGAGAACATGTTTGATTTGAAGTTTTGGGTTTGAACCTCAAGGAGGCTTCCTACGTATCCCATATGGATGGGAATCAAATTCCACGTAGTTCGATAAGTCACATAGGAGAGTATGGTCCTTTTAAAGAGATGAGTTTGGACTTACTTCCTGAAAAGGATTCCTTGATGACTTGGGGGTTTAATTTGGGGCTTATTCCTGAGGAAGATTCCCAAATTAAAAGAATTAGGGTTGGATTCCTGAGTAAGATATCCAATGATCTTGGGCCCTGAGAAGGCTTCCTATGTATCCTGATTATGATGGGAATCAGAGTTCTCGTAGTTCATTCTAATGAGTGTTTGTACACATGTTGTAACCATCACGTATCTATAAGCCCACATGAGTCATGTTCGGTGTGAGAAACAAGATAATGTGAAAGATTCAACAATGACACTTCACACTTTTCCTCCTACACTGATGGAAGAGGGCGAGGTGATGAGCATTCCCTCTGTTCTATTTATATTGGACAAGTATCCAATGTAAGGAGGAATGAATGGAGGTGAGAGACTTATTCCAGGATGGCTGTCCATGGTAACAAAGCACAGCAGGAGAGGTAAAGGGTAAGAAAAGTCTGTGTTCCCATCCCCCTTTGGTCTTGGCATTGAAGAAGATAGGAAGATCAATTATGCCACCTCCTATAAGAAAAGCTAGGGGCTTACACTAAGATCGTTTCCCTAAAATTGATCCTGGTAGGGGAAGGGATACCTCTCTTTTATTCTTTAATAGGAAAAGTAGGCATGAACTATACCTTCCTACTAGAGACATGAGGTTCCGGGTCGCCTCTTTGAAAAGGGAGAGTCCAGGACCCAACCCTCCTCCAAACTGGGAACTTCCTAACACTATTTCTGGGAGAAAGGTCCACATGACTATGGATACAAAAACCCACATACACTCCATGAATCTTAAATCCATTGTGAAACAAATGTGGGAAACCTCTGACTGTGGAAATACAAACCCAAATAGGAGACACACTAATGTGCCTTTCCCAAAGGTTTGACAAGTCAAGAGGTTTTGGTGGAGGCTTCAACTTAGTCTCTTTCAGATAAGGGAACCAAGTAAGGAGATACTCTGCCGTGAATATATTTTAAAAAGGGTACTATAGTTGGTCTCTTAGGTCCGTCGCATATGTATGTCGTGTAGGTACCCTGCGTTGATGTACCACGCAGGTATGGCATGCAGGTATAAATGATGACTGAAGAATATGTTTGACATAGAAGGACCAAACCTATGTGAAATTTGTACAAAGACTTTCAAAACATGCTTATCTCATTTAATTATCTCTTCTCTCGTGGTTTAGAGAGCTACCTAAGACAATTTGAGGGATCTAAGCAAAAGAGCTACACAATGGGATCTTCAGAGAGTCTCTTCAATTTTTTCAGTCCTGAAATGGGGAGCCCAAGGTCTCTATTTATAGGAAAAGATGGGGAATGGTCGAAGAAATGTTGCTAACACAGCTCTGTTGTGTAGCTTCGTTGTGTAGGTACTCTTTGTAGGTGCACAAACATATTCTGTCACGCAGCTCTGCCGCATAGTTCAGTCGCGCAGCTCCGCCATATAGTTCAATCGCGCAGTTCTTTGGGAGTGTTTTGATTTTCCTTTTGAACTTTTGGAACCTTGACTTAAGATATGATATATATGTAGTTCTCTTCATAGTCTTTTTGTTTTCTTATGTGGTATCAAAAAAATCCCCCCTTGGTATTGGATCGGAAAATAGAAAGAGGGTTGATTCCTGAGTTGAATTTGTGGGGAAAAAGACTATGGATCAATTGCTAAACAGCACATACTTTCCACGTAGGTACCCCATGCAGATATCCCGCGCAAATTTTATGCATAGTCCTGGCATGTAGGTATTCAGTTTTCTATAAATAGGTCTCTTCCTTTGTGATTTTCTTCACCTCTACTTTTCAGATTTTGACTGCTCTCATTGTGTAGTTTGTTCACTCAGACTCATCGCGTTGTGCTCTCACGTAATTTCTTTGAAATTTCTTCAAGGTAAAATTATTCAAGCGATGGATCTAAGAGAAAGGAGTTCATCGAAGGTGTTATGCTAGACTCCTTATTGAGGTACCTACGTGTTAGACTTCATCAAAGGACCTACACAAATAGTGTCCTTTTCCAAAAAAAATTTATTTATCACTTTTAAAATTCCAACCTAATAGTGGAAGTTTGGTAATTCTTTTGTAGGAAATAATGACTCATTTGTTGACCCATACTGATGAAGCTAAGGAATGTCAAAATGAAATGATGAATATCATTATACTAGACTACTATGATGTTGTTTAAAGTACTCTTCCAGGGTTATGGAAAGGTTTAATTCAATACTAGCATGATTTTCCACAAAGTCCTCACATACCCTTGTATAGGCATGGGCTTTTGAAAGATTCCCATGTTCCATATGTTAAGAAGTAATTTCCAAATAATTGGTTTCTTCAATACTCCAACTGTAACTGCATGAATATTAGTGAAAGGGGGTTCTAGTTCAAGAAGGAACGGTCCCTATTAGTTGCATCCTTCATCATAGTGGTTTCACTCCCGATATGAAGGATCATGTTATAGATCCAATACCACATTTCTATGATTCCACTTTTTGGGGTTCTCAAACAGATCAATATAATGGTTGTAAGTAAGACTGGGGTCTTCGTTCTAGAGGAGGTTTCAAAACCAAGTGGATGTGGTCATTTTGGGTACGTCGGACTTTTTTAGAATTCAGAAAAGAGTTATTAGATGTTAATATCTACGAAGCTTTCTGGATAGGGAAAACTTATGTTTATAAAAATGATTTCATTCCTAAATTACTGATCCATTAGATTCCACAATAAATTCCTTTAATTTGACGCATGGTGAAGTTGGTATTAGTCTTTGGGATATTTATCAAATAGTTGGGATTCCCATTCTTGGGGAAATGTATGATGAATTCATTCTGCCTAGTACAACATGGGGCGATGCTACTAGAACACCATCACTGGCCCATGAATTATTTAAGATAGTGAATAATTTACCCAAATACAAGAAAGATATCCATGCCAGAGTGTGGATAGAAGCCTTCTTAGAACCAAAAACAGAGAAAGGTCCAACCTGTGTACATCCTACTGTATTTCATTCTGCATATAACTGGGGAAGTTCAGGCACATATTAGCCTATGTTGGAAAGGGGTGACCATAATCACTGGGGCTATAAATTGAAACCCAATATAGATGAAAAAGTATGTTTAACTTCCTTCCTTGATATGTGACGAAACCTTTATTTCCTTCCAGTCTATGAATCCAGGGGTGGAGTAATATCGGAGACTTTTATCATTGCAGCTAAATTGGTATAAGGAAATTATATTGGGTTGGAAACCCCTGTATTGGCAAGAATTTACCATCCTCTACTGCATTTATATAATGGGAAGGCTCCATTTATAATTTCAGGGTCATTCTAAGTGTTGTGGGGATAGATTGTAGCACATTTTCCTTCATACTCAGTGTTGAATTTAGTTAGAGTTCCCAATGTTTGATTCACCCCATTTTTACAGAACGTTTTTGGTATTCAACCTCTAAACTGGAGAACTAATGTGGTGCTAAATGTATTGAATGTATCAGGAGAATTTGGATTCTTTCCTTTTCGTAAAACATTAGTTGGAGCATTTATTAATGATGGTAAATAAAATAATTATGATCTGAGATCTTATATGATGGTATTCAGGGATGGTGTATTATCAACTAGGATTGATGGTGAAATTATTTTTGAGGCTTACATCCCCTATATGTTTGCTCGTTAGTTCATATGCCTTCAACAATCAAACACTTTCCCACCCATGTATGTCAGATAGGAGAAACACACAATGGTAGCACAACAATTATGGATCCTAATGGCTTTATAGGTATCCAAACTATCAATTACGCTACCTCCACCAGATGCATTTATTGGATTAGAAGTTGGGTATGCCAAAGCTTGGGCCTATTTATATCCTCAAGGGGATTTGACAAAAGGTAATATATCGAGTGGTGGATACAAAAATTTTTTCACATGGAAATCATGGTAAGAAGTCCAAGTCCAGGGATGATACAGAAGTTTCAGAGGTTTCAGAGCCCTCAAAACGTCTTCGTATGAGGTATACTAAGATGACCAGAGCTATAGAAGCAATACCTCAAATGCTAAGGCGGTCCAGTTGCTACCATAAAATAGAGATTCGTATTCCATCTATTTAACCTTCGGAAGAAAGAATGCTTAAAGAATATCACCATTCAGAAGGCGTTGAATCTCCTCCACAATCAACCATAACAAGATTGAATTATGTGTGACCTTTATCCATTCATCATTGGGAGGGTGTAACTCGTGATCTTAGGGATGAATTGGCATTTCTATAGCATGGAATTCGAATACCAGATATTGGTGACATCAAAGAACCTTATGATTGAAATCCTGACAATAACTTGGTTAAAGTAAAAAAGTATATTATGGAGCTGGAGGCTTTTTTATATGCAACTGATGAATAAATCCCAGCCTCTAAATAAGTATCTCATATGTTGGACTTAGAAGTACATGAAGGGGTAATTATTGAATATGAGGAAGAGTGGGATATTTATTTTAATACTGAGAATGTATTTCCATTTTTCTTTTGTATCAACTCTGATTTACCATTTATTATCATTAATCTTGATGAATATATATTTGGGCAGCTTGAATGTAGAGAAGGAAGTTTTGGAACAATTTTCGAATCACCTAAGTATAGTCCTGCAGGATATTCTGTTGACGCAACGAATGATCCTCCCAGGTCTCCAAAACTTTCTCTAGGAGAAAGAATCATGACTGGGGTAATGGAGATGGATAATCCCCAACCATTACCTCAAGTTTCTCCTCCTAAAAGGATTGTTTCAATCTCTCCCCAAGCTTTTGAAAAAAAAATCAAGAGAGCAATGATATTGGTACGAAGTGTTCGCTGAAGGAGTAAGTATTTATACTATCTTTAGGGAAGATAATTTTCTCAATACACTCTAGTAACCACATTTTATCCTCTTTTAGGATCTATGTCTCTCTCCTCTCTTAAGGGATTAAGAGCTTATTCTTCGAGGCCATAAAAACCCCAGGGGAAACCCAAGTTCATGTTGACGAATTTGAAATTTCACTAGACAAATTGTCAAAAGATTTAGCTATACCTACTATTGACTCTACTAAGAGAGATGAAATCCATGGTAAGAATAAATGCATTCCTCAGTTGTTTTTTCAAAGGATCCTGAAATAATCAACAAAGATTTTACTATTACTTCAGAAGAAAGGAATAAAGACCCAGGGAAATCCGAGAAAAATATTGATGTTGAAACACACTTAGAAAGACCAGATTCTACTAAATCCATTAAAGAGTCAATGGAACAGAATATCAGTGGAGCCAATTTAGGCATCAACCAACATTTGCTGGATACCTTAAAGGGTGAGGATCCAATAACATTCCAAGTTGCATGTACTGAAATTGTGAAATCCCTTAATCCAAATAATGATATTCTAGGTTCCATAAAGAAATTTAATGATTTTCATGAGGAATTTCAAGGATGTATGTCCTTATTATTGAATTTTCCATATGTAGTTATTCTTATTTATTTGATTCTTTACATCAAAGTTCACCTTATGCAGCTTTATCTGCACAAAATGTCGCAAAGGCTCTTCAGAAATGGGGTATCCAACTATATCCTTCTGTTGGAGCAGGAGAAATACTTCTAGAGGATCCTCCATCAAGAGATTATCTAGAGCCTTTGAATATAAAAGGTGAGAAAACTCAAGGGAATGTCCCTTCTCAAGAAACATATGTTCAAATCACTAAATATGAGAATACATAAGATGAATCCAATCAAGTAAATGACTTATTATTGGGTAAATATAATCAACTATCTGAATCATATCTGTTTCTTCCATTTGAAACTGACTATGACCTTGATTTATCATTTAGGGTTGTCAGCTCCCAGATCAAAAGGTAAAGCTTCTACTGTTCCAAGAGAAGTAGTACAAGGAAACTCTTTATGTGACTTGTTTCAATAGTACATTTTACCTCATGGTAGTGACTCAAATTCAGACTTAGAGATGCAATATGCTCTTGGCATGGCACAGAAGAAAACATGGCGGCATATCTGGATCATAATTGCTGAGAATCTTTTAGATGAATTGATGTCCCATTTTTTCAAACTCCCAACATTTTTTTGTATTGGGATTTGGTAGATTTGGTTATCGACCAATCCATGATGCTGTGAAATAGGTCATTCACCCGCGGGAGCAGGATCATAAGTTGCAACAAAATTTTGAAGAGGCTAAACAACTTATCAATATTGAGGGATTTTAATATACAGTAGTTGAGGCGGAGGAAAATCATAACAATAAATAAATTGAAATTATCCAACAAATTAAAGAAGCCACAAAGGAGTCGTTATATCTTTAATAGTAACTGGATATTGTTTATAACAAACTTAAGCGGTTGAATCAAACATTGGGAGAAACCCAACTAGAGGGGATAACTGCCATTTCAACTGCTAAGGAAGCACTTCGTCAGGCAGAGGCAGTTGGAGTTTCTTATCTATCTCAACTTCAACAAGTAGCTGATAAAGCTTATGAAGCAGTCCAAAAAATGAAAAGTCATATTGAGAATTTATTCTAAAACATGATAGAGAGGCTCTAGTTTGTGGATGGCCCTCTGATTTTATATGAATAAGATAACTTTTGTCTTCAATCATATACATCTTCATTCCTATTTTCCATGATTTCAATATTAAAGGTAAATGATGATAATGACTCCTTTATGTCAGACAATCATTATTATAATGGAAAAAATGGAGTGCTCAAAATTTTCTTATTAATTTGATGGCCCTAATGAGCATAACTTGATTGTTGCTAGGGTTATATGGATAACCCACAAATTTCATATCTTTTGACCCTTTTATTGCTCAATATTATATAAATCATATAAAGAAGCATGTTTAGTGAGATGGGACTCAAATTTTGTTCAGAGTGCCCTTTGTGGGCTTTCAATCTAATTAGTACCAAGTCTTTTGTTGTTTGGAAGTTTAGAGTCATGAATGTTGGACTATAATTGTCTAATATTTAGGGTTTAATAGCTTTGACCATAAATTTTATATCAAATTCCAAACAAAATATTGTGGCTAAAAATTATTCTAATATTATTTAAATATTTCCAAGGGTAATCTTGAGTCGTGAATTTTTTGGTCACCAAATTTAAAACCAATATCAACATAAGGGGTGTCTTTTCCAAGAATGAAGTTACCATTATTTGATAAGCCTGTTATTGGAGTTGTATTATACAAGGCCAACTAAGGCATGTGTTTTATAGCCCAATAGTATCATCTTTTGTCTAATAGGCATGTTATGTAGGCAACTTATGCAAGGACACCTAAGGGAATGTACTGCATAGTTAGGCAAAAAAGAGTTCTTTGGAGTTTAAAATTTTTTTGTTGATAGATAGGGGAAAATAAGATTTGGGTAACTCAAGACCACATTGAGTAGTTTTGATAAGGAAAGAATTTTTAAGAATGAAAATGGCTATTTAGACCGACATAAGTCAGAAATAAGAAAACCCTTTCTATAAACATTTGTTGTATGAGTAATTTTTAAAATTTATCAGAAAGGGTGAATTTATGATATCATACTATGTAGTTTTAAGTAATGCAGTGACGACATTGTATTGTGCAGTTTTAATTCTTGCAGTGAGGACATTGTACTATGTAGTTTTAAGTCATGCAGTGAGGGCGTTGGATGGATTTAATTTAAGGTCTTTAGATATAACCAAAGTTATGATAAAACTCTTCCAATTTCTTGATAATTTGTTTGGAAACATACTATAATATTCAGGTATGGAAGGGAAAATTGTAAACTATGATTTGGGAATTTCTGAAATCGAGGAATGGTATGGGAAAAGGGCTAAAAGCATTTAGAGGAAGTATTTTCTCAGAACGAAGTTACCATTATTTGAAAAACCCATTATAGGGGATGTATTATGCAAGTCCAACTAGGGAATATTCTATATAGAAAAATAGTGGCATCTTTTGACTGACAGGCCTATTAGGTAGGCAACTTATGCAAGGCCAGCTAAGGGCATTGTTGACGCTCCTTTCCATCACAGAGTCTAACGAATTGAAAAGGGAAATACCTTGAACCCAAAGTGATTCATCCTTTGAAGAGGAATCAAAAACTAACAAAGTCATGAACAAAGATTCAAATGCACTTGGGTTGTTCAAGTTTCACCAAGGTCACGCAAGTATACTTGTGCGCCGCCCAGTGGTCGCGCAGGTGACTTGCGCGCCCTATTTGAATTTCACCCAGGGTCTTCTCCAGCCTGTAAATACCCCCTGTGGTCCCCCCTTGAAGAGAGGAAAAATTACAGAAACTCAGATTTGAGCTCCCGGATCCCTAGTATCTTCTCAAAGCTTCCGAACACTTCTATGGTAATTTCTTACCTAGAACGAATGATCTAAAGAGGGAGAGTAAGGCCTAAGTGTTGAAACTCATCAACACTTGCGCACCTAAGTGGCCAGCCCTTAAGGGAAATGACCACACTTGCACGCTGCCTTACCCCTTCAACAGAACTTGTGTGCCCCTCTTCTGGAAGCCTCTAGGGATAATACTAAGGGATTGAGCCAAGTCTCGCCCAAGTATTACCCTAAGAGTTAACCGTCGCGCAAGTACCCATGTGTCGCGCAAGTATACTTGCGCGACCAGGACTTGCGCGCCCACATAGGAATTGCGTGCCACTATCTTTTTGAGTGCCCCTCCTACCTATTTCACCTCTCTTATGCCTATCCACCTATTCTCTTCAAGATTAAGCCTTCAGAACTCTCTCCAAATCCATTCATGGCATGATTTCCTTGTTAGCTTCCTTATTTGAAAGTACATCTCATAAAACCTAGTGATTTACATATCTTTATGTCACTAAGGTTAGATATTTCATTCATTCAACCTCATCCTTTAAGATAAGAGAATCCTTAACCTGGGCCTCCTTTTTATAAGTAATCCCCAGTCGAATTTATCTTAATTTGGGCATCCTTATTTGGAATAAGCCCCAAGTCCCCTAACCTGGGAATCCTTTTCAAGAATAAGCCCCAGTAATAATTTCTCAAATCTGGGCATCCTCTTTAGGAGTAAGTCCCAAGTTCCCAAAATCCAAATTTCCTTAACCTATGCCTCCTTTTCAGGAGTAAGCCCCAGTTATAATTCCCTTTAACCTGGGACTCTTCTTTAAGAATAAGCCCCAGTCATAATTCCTCTTAACCAGTCTTAATTTACTTTTGACTTGGGCTTCCTTTTCAGGAGTAAAACCCAATCATAAGTCCCTTCCTAATATGGGCACCTTCCTCAAGAGTAATCCCCAAGTTAGAGTATCCAAATCTCCATAAAGCACATATACCTTTATGGACCTTGTTCTCGGGTTTCTTCCCTAAAGTAAATCCTAATATTCACCTATTTGGGGAAGTCATATATACCTAAGTCCCATAAAATTTCTTATAATGGCACAATTTTTGGGTTTTACCAATACCTATTGTTTCTCACACTGAGCATGACTCACGTGAGATTAGAGTGTAAAAGTAATTATGACACCTTTCTTTGAGCCATCAATCATAAATAAACCCCATACTTCTTTACTCGAACTATGTGGGTTCTGATTCCTTTTCTAAAAAAAGGATACGTAGGTAGCCCATCTGCGGGTACGATCCTAACTCTGAAATAATCCATGTCCTTCTGAATGAAAATAAACTTCAAGTGCCCCACAGAGTGGCTTTAAAACCAGTATGGTCATCACAATGACCAAGAGACTTTTATATAATGTATTGAAGGATACCATTGACTAAGAATCTCTAAAAAAATACAGATGATTCTCTATCGATGAAGAACCTCGAATACATATAAAGGATTCTCTAAATCTCATAAATATTAATCATTGATTTTTAGATCTAAATAAAATATCATTTTATACTTGGTAATGTAATAAGGATTCATGAACATAACTTAAATCTATAAAGAGAGTCCCGGAATAGACAATAATTCCCCTCAAAAGGTGTGATGAGTCTGACCTCCCATCCTCTCGACCAATGAAAATTCTTAATCTCATCAGTTCACAAATAATGAGAACCTACCTTTGGAAAGTAGGTCCAAATGGATATGAAATCATTGGATGTTTTCAGTTCAAGAATAAACCCATTAGAAACCGCTTGGAATGTTTAAATCTTAAATCAATAAGGTCATCCCCACAGAAACAAAAAATGGTGAACCCGACGTGAATCCTTAACCAAGTTAAAATGATGTTTTACTTATTTGTTAGGCCCCTATTTAAAAATCAATGAGAGGGCCAAAAAAACAATCAATAACATATGTTCTTATCCAAAATATGTAGTGGCTGGACTTATCTTAATTATGTATCTTATATCAAACAGGTACTCTTTTCCAAGATCTTATGCATTACGAGAATGGATTTTCTTAAGTTCACGTATGTGAATGCCTCTACTGTGAAAACCTCTGCTATGAATGCATCTGTTGCTACTCCTATTGGATCATCATCCGTTCTGAGGGAGACAACACCTACTCACCGTCTTCAATGTTGGGTATCGAATGCACTGGTTAAGGAGTATCGTCAACACGGTACCATTCCAACTCTAGAGGCTGCTCGACAAGCCCTCCAAGTGAACAATTCACCCTGGTCATCCGGACAGCGATGACCAGTGATCAAGAAGCAGGTGGTGCCAACCACCATCTCTAACCATTTCAGGTCGTTATCCCCGGAACACAATCACCATTCACTCCCATATTCTAGGGAGGTGAATGACCAGGTCCCTTAGGGCCTTAATTCAAGGAGATAGGAGTCCTTCCCGAGGGCTCCCACCAAAAATCACCGCCAGACTCGTGTGGAAGTGCACCCTCAACATGATGAGGGTTTCGTCTCTAGGCGTTAGGATCAGGTTCCTCGAACCTGAGTAGGCAAGACGAACCACCATAGGTGACAACCAGTTAATAGTGAGTAGGTTCTTATCTCTTCCATTTCCAGAGAAGTCCACCAACCTAACTTGGTGGCAAGCAACTAGTGGGCACACACACCCGTCCATTTTAATCTCGCTGTCTAGCAGACTCGTCTGGCAGCAGCACATCAATCCCGCCAGGCAATTCCGACAGAGTACTATAGACAGGAACATACACTTGTTTATAAATCATCGGCTAGTTATCAGGCTCGTCTGACTACATGTGATGGAGTCTGCCAACCCAATGTGTTGATAACTGGTAAACAGGAACATACACCTGCTTACACTCATAAATCCTACCAGCAGCCTCGTCTTTCAGTATTTAAGGAAGTTCATCAACCACATTCGGTAGAGTGCAATCAGCAGGCACATACACCTGCTATTATTGATCAAGCCTACTAACAGTCCTGTTTGGTAGCATTCGAAGAAGTCAGTCGGAAAGCTCCAGCGACAAAAAGGAGCCAGACTCAACTCTCTACCCCCACACATGAGTACTGTCAGAATTAACTGGTAGGAAAAGGAGGGCAGGAGCAGGAACACACACATGCTCCAAGCACGGAATAGATGTATATCCCCGTTCCAGCAGCTAAAGTCACCAAGCATATTCTATCAATGGTGAAAGAGTAGAAGAAAATCCCTGCTCATATTCTGGATGCCTGCCATGATATTATAACAGCTTCAGCAGCATCTCAGGGAAAGACACATAAATCTATCCCTACTAGTGGAGTAACACATCAACAGTTCACTCCGAAATAGACACACACATCTTTTCCAGTCCAAGAGGGTTGTGGGGCGTACTCCCCCATATCATACGGATAGCCAAGTCAGGCACATACACCTGATTTGATTGGAGATAATCAGACTAACCTGATCATTTCTCCTGAGCAGGCAAATACACCTGCCCATAATGACCACTTTCTTCAACAAGTGGTTCCCAAAGTGAGTAAGAAGGAATCTAAGAAGAAGACCCGCCCAGCATAGTCAAGAAATCAAGGGACAACTTGTAACAAGGCCTTGCTCGATGCTGGAGTTCTTGATGCACTCAGACAATTATCTATTGCAACTCAATATTCTACTCTCTCAGTTCCCAATAGTGGGAACATTAATTATGAAGGTCTGCCTCAGATACTTCCTCATGAAGGCTTGCTTCATGACAATGTGGTCGATCTCAAAGTTTCATCTTCAGATGAGAGCCACAAGAACCCTCTGTGTGGCCAGAAGATCAAGGAGAAAAATGTTTCATCTTTTGTTATAACCCACCATGGTGGTCCTCCCCATGATGATGAATTTAAATGTGAAAGTCCTCTCCACAGTAATAATGCACATTACCTGGAAAATTCTCCAACAGACAATGTAGTGACGAGAAATCCCTCTTATCTTGAGGCACTTGTAAACGTGAAGCCAGTCATGTCTAATGCTTTACCATTATCAGGTGAAACACTTTCTCAATCAGAAGATAGCCTGGGTGTAAGTCATTCTCTGAATCACCCCTGGGTCGTTCATCTTATAGTTTAATCAGTGAATTCTCTACCAATCTTGTTGAATCTGATGAAGCGGTAAGGAAGAACCATATATGGTCTAATCAGGTAGAATAATCTTCATTGAATGATAAAGAGGAATTAATGAATATGAGAAAACAACTGGCGAAAGGTGAAGTTCCAGTTATGTTTTGGACTTTGGCTGATTCTCAGTATGACATTCCAGAGATGTTGACGGAAGATGGAATTCATGATATTCGTCTCAACATATGGAAAACTCTTTGTCAGTTGAAAAAGAAAATATTATCTTATGATTAATATGAAAATCATGTCAAGATAATAGAAGGGTTACAACACCAAATTGACTTGGCATATCTCTCAGTTTTTCGATATCCGAAGGCTGAAAAGCAGTAGAGAGCCCTTCAGCGTTCATGCCTTGGCGCACTAAGAAGATTACTCCAGTTAATTGCCAATGCCCCATCTGGTATTCATATCATGGGATGGGGTGTTCATGGATCACTACATTTCATTGTGCTCTCCAATCATCAAAGCCTGCCTAAAATGGTCTCATGCAATGTTATTGACCATGGCCAGCCACAGTCAATGTATTTTGTTTGTAATCAAAATCGTTCCCAAGAATAGGCTTCAACTAGTTCCTCTCAAAATAAAGAATACAGAGAACAAGTTATTGAATTACTCCTGCATCAAGAAAACTAGAATATTTAACATGCCTCTTGTTTAGAGCAAGCACATCACCAAGTGACAGAAGTGTCAGAAATCATCCAACGGTCTTTTGAGCCGGGTGATAAAAGTGGATACAGGTTGATGCATCCAGCTAATTTCCGAACTAAAGTTTGCAAGATCAGGAGATATTTCAAGAAAGTCTCGGATGTATCATCTCAAGAGCCACCCCATCTTTCCAGACTGGGGACTCTTTTAACCCAACCCTCAGAATCAACAAATAGGATTCGAGGAGTTGAGTAGGAACAACCCCAGTCCACCGGACTTGGGACTTTTTCAAATCATCAATTTCTTCCTTAGAGAAAGTCAGTCTTCTCTCAATTAGGGAAGAAGCCTCAAGAGGAACGAAGAGCCAAATTATCAGGATATTCCCTCCAAATTATGGTTTGTCAAGAAGTTCCTGAGGGATCAAATCGACAAAAGGCAATGTCTCATCAGGGACATGGAAGAAGACAATATCGCAAAAATTCTGATAGAAGGGATGCAATGCATTATGCATCAATTAATGTCATCAATGTCGTCATTGCTGATCCACCAGATGAGGATCACTTAGAGGGATTAGATGAAGAGGTTCCTACTCAAGAAGTTGTACACACAGACACAAATAAAGAAGGTGTGCGTACACAAAATCAAAGGATTACCCAGAACCTAGGTAATCCTTCAATTAACCCACTTCCCCCTCTCTGAAAGGTGTCCAATAAGGGGAAAGGAAAGAATCAGGTTACATACCCTTCCTCTGTAGAAGGACAATAACTCTCACTAGAGCAAAGATTTTCACAAAAAGAGAAAGAAATGAAATAATTGAGGATGTTGAACACGGAACTACTTCAAGGTAGTCTTCCTCCTAAGCGTTCTGGAGTCAGTCAGCCAATGGAATTTGTTGTGGCTACTGAGATGGATCAAGAATATGCTTCTCTACCAGTACACCCTCACAGTTCTAATCCTATGGCTCAAGTGAAACAATAATCGGCAGTGCTACCATCAGTTGCAGTACCATCCACCACATCTATCCAAGCACCAGTCATTGCACCTGTTCAGGTCCAAGCCCAAACGAATGTTTTTAAAAAGTTAATAACTACTATTGAGTCATTAACAGCTTGGTTGGAAGCTATGGAGGGAAAGCATGCTCAAATTCAACCAGAAAAGAGATCTTATCCTGAATGGGTTGATGCAATTCCTCCCCCATCAAATTTTGCAAGTACCACATTCCCAATCTTTAATGGTTCAGGAGACCCAGAGAAACACTTAACACATTTTGTTTCTCATTGCGATCCAATGATGGGAACCCCTCAGCAACAAGAATCAGTTAAGCTCAGGTGTTTTGTACAATCATTATAAGGGTCTGCCTTTGTCTAGTACACAAACTTGCAATCCCGGTCAATTACCGGATGGGAGGATCTCCACCAATGATTCCTTCTTCCATTCAGCTCGACGTTGCCAAAGACAATAGTTTTTTATCTTACAAACTATAAGAAAAGGGAGAATGAAAGGGTTTTATATTTCATTGATTGCTGGAATGGATTGACATATTCCCTGAGCTTAGCACTCCCTCAAGAGGAATTATTTCCAATTTGTGTGGCAAATCTGTGTGATGAGTTGCACACACCGCTGATCCCTATGAAATACATAGGAGGGTTTCGAGACCTTACTTCAATCACTTAATAAATTTAAGATTCTCTTATGAAGACTAAGGATAAAGGTCGTGTAATTCCATCAGCTCCAGGAAGGAGAATGGGTAAAGTAGATACTGCTACAGTTATGCTTAAACAAGCACATGTACCTGCTTCTACTTCAAAACCTTCATCTTGTTGAAGGGCTCCACCTCCTGAACGCCAAAAACAGAGGTTGTCTCGTCAAGATGATCAAAGATATCAAATAAGAAAACAATTTGAGGATTTGAAGAGAAAAGTTTACTCTTTCCAAAATGAACAAGTTCCTGGTTACTTCATTTCGGCTTTGGAAAATAATTTGGTCCAATTTCCAAGGACCAAGTGGATGAACAAGGAAGGAGATGAAGATCGTCCCAATTATTTCCCATTTCATCAAATGTTGGGGCATCCCATTCAGGAGTGTCTTGTCTTCAAATACCTCTTGCAAAAAATGGTTGACATGGGACAAGTCAAACTAAAAGGTTCATCAGCTTAGGTAGCATGTGTTACTACTACAGATCTAGAGGAGGAAGGTGAGTGGCAAGAAGTTAAGAACAAAAATGCGCAAAAATATGATGATTGGATGGTCAGAAAAATGATCAACCGAACTCATTCCATTTTGAGAACGCAATTGAAGAAACCAATTGTGTCTTCTGCCATAAATGCCACAGCAAAACCCTCTTCATCAGAGGGAAAATCCTCAAAGAAACAGCATAATTCAAAGAAAGAGGAACAATCATAAGAAGATGAAATTCTGTCAAATACTAAGTTGTCTTTGACTCTGGAAGATTTTATGCCATCTACTTTGAAGTTACGGGCACCGCCCCTTCAAACGGCATAGCCTTAATAGGCTAATCAGGTAGAGTCTTCATCATATGAAGAATTGATATTCGGTTTTGTTAATATGATTCAATTAACAGATCCATATTCCAGTCGCAGTTTCGATTTTGATGAGCCCGAGTTCCCTGTATCAAACAGAGGAATTAGAGGAAGTTACAGAGGATCAGGATACATGGGAAGACGTGGATCTTTCAGAGGCCACTATTCCAATTCTACCCCTGCTAGAACTGTGTATGCGGCAGAAACTCGTGGTAGAGCCCTTCAACGAGCTCAACAAGAACAAGCAGGTTCTTCCACACAAGGTAGACTCAGTCCTGGCACAATTATTCTTGAAGATCAGTTGAAGGTTCCATCTTCTTCCTCTCAGTAAGTAAATAGACCTATTCGGTCTAATATTCCAAATCTAGGAGTATTACCAACTCCTACCCTGATACAAGATGCATCTACTTGCAAAGCATCAACTTCTAAGGCACCTGTGAAACTACATGTTCCTATTAGGAAACGCAGACCTTTGGATCAAAAGTATGATGTATTGAAACACTTGTCCCAAATACTGGCCAAGTTATCAATTCTAGATGATTTGAATTTATCAAAGGATCTTCGGGAGGCACTCATCGAGGCTTTGTCGAGTCCTCAGGAGTTTAAAATTGAAATTGTTGTCGTTGAAGTCTACCATGTAGAGAATAATCCTACGGAATTCCATGCAGTGATATCTTTTACAGATTAAGATGACGATGATGTCGTGCATGGACATATTAGACCTTTGTACTAATCTGGAAAGGTCAATGGTGTAGACGTTCGAAGATTTTTCATTGATAATGGTTCAGGAGTCAACCTCATCCCCATTCGTACACTTCGTCGATTGGGCCTCATAGAATCTGATTTATCTCCTTCTACTTTGGTGTTACAAGGATATGATAAAAATGAACAAGAACCACTGGATGAGATTACACTCAGAACTCAGTTTGGAGATCTTGTATCCAATTCAGATTTCATGTTTGTTGATCAAGACTCAGCATTCAGCATCTTTCTTGGAAGACCCTGGCTACATCAACATGCAGTTATCCCTTCATCATACCATCAATGTCTCAAATATTGTTTTGATGGTCAAATTTGAACATTGTATGGTGATAAATACCCATTCAATACATGTGAATATCAATACATTGAGGTGAAATTCTACCACATGAAGGGAAATGAGAAATCCACAATAAGGGAGATTATCAAAGTTAATTCTCCATGTGGTTTGGAAAAGATTCTAGTAAACCCATTTATATATGTGAGTATAGATTATGTGTTTCCTATCAGTCAAATTGATAGGATAGACCCAAATCAAAATACTCTTATGGAAACCTCCATAATGTCAGTTATGGAAAACAAGCCAGACAGCATGGGAGAAAGTGGTGATCCACCAAACAATGATGAAAGCTCAAATGGAGATGTCTTCATTTCACCCGTTGAAATCCTGCAAGTCTATACTTAGAAAATCAGGCCAGAAGAAGTTATAGAAATATTAGAGGTGAATGATGATGTCAATTATCAATCCATCATCTCCTCTTTATTACCCAAGGAAGACCCTTCATCATCAATCGGGTCGGAAATGGAAGCTTCTTCTTCAAGATGTTCAAATTTTAACATCTCTTCTGATCATGGAAATTATGCTTCATCATCTACTATGCAAGTAGAAATAGAAGAAATAACACATGTTGAAGAAGAAGAGGAAGATATCAGGGATGCTCCTCCAGCATTTGAAGAGGGTATCTCTACCACCGTGGATGAACTCATAGAAATAAATCTGGGTACAAAAGAAGATCCACATCCCACTTTAATTAGTGCATCCATGACTCTTGAAGAGAAAGAGATGTATATTTATTTTTTAAAGAAAAATTGAGATATATTTTCTTGGAACTATACAGAGATGCCAGGGCTAGATCCTGATGTTGTCACTCATTGTTTGGGTTTTCCAGAAGAACATCGAGGATTCAAACAAGACGCTAGAAGAACACACCCAACATATGCTTCCAAAATTGAAGATGAAGTGGATAAGATCATCAAAGATAACTTCATTAGAGAAGTTCAATATCCCAAGTGGTTGGATAATATTATCCCAGTGAAAAAGAAGAATGGGAAAATTAGAGTTTTCATTGATTTTAGAGATCTTAATCGGCATTGTCCTAAGGATGATTTTCCAGTATCGATTACAGAACTCTTAATTGATGCAATATCTGGCTATGAAGCACTTTCATTCATGGATGGATATTCTGGATATAATCAAATCTGAATGGCTCCAGAAGATGAAGAATCTATAGCCTTCAAATCCCCTCAGGGTTTGTTTTGCTATCGGGTAATGACCTTTGGCCTGAAGAATGCAAGCGCAACATATCAGCGTACCATGCATCGTATCTTCAACCCCTTTTTAGGGAAATTTGTTGAATGTTATGTGGAATATTTTGTGGTTAAATCCAAACAACGTTCTAATCACTTGGATGATTTGGAAATCATATTCCACAAACTTAGGCAATATAATTTGAAGATAAACCCCTTAAAATGTGCTTTTAGGGTAACCTCAGGAAAATTCCTCAGCTTTGTTGTACGCCATCATGGTATCGAAGTCGATCCTGAGAGAAAAAATTCAATCCTTGATATGTCACCTCCTCAAAATTTAAAATAATTGAGAGGACTTTAAGGACACTTAGCCTATATTCGGTGTTTCATCTCCAATTTGGCAGGAAAAAGTTTACCCTTCACCAAATTGATGAAGAAGGGAGTCACTTACAAGTGGACTAAAGAATTTCAAGAATCATTCGATATTCTCAAGAAGTATATCTTGAGTCCACCAGTGTTAATGCCACCTATTGAAGGAAGACCACTTAGCCTCTATGTGACAGCTTTAGAGTGATCATTGGGCGCCTTTCTTGCTCAGAAGAATGATGCTGGGAATGAAAATAGCCTCTACTATCTCAGTCGGACTATGCTTGAAGCAGAAGCACGATATTCAAATATTGAGAAGTGTTGTCTAGCATTAATCTTTTCAGTTCAGAAATTGAGACACTACCTGCAACATCATGAGGTCCAATTGGTATCTCGCAATAACCCGCTCAAATTCATCCTTAGTTGTCCAATTCTTACAGGACTTTTGGCAAGGTGGGCAGTTATTTTACAGCAATTTGATATTCAGTATGTGTCTCAAAAGGAAATAAAGGGCCAAGCTCTGGCTGATTTCCTTGCTGAACATCCTTCAGTAGAAGATACATCTTCAGATATTGAACTTCCTGATGAGGAAGTATTCTTTATTCAAGATAGTCTTCAAACATGGGAAATGTACTTTGATGATGCTTCAAGAAGTCCAACAGGGAGGAAAATAGAAAATCCTAAATTCAAAAAAGTTGGGTTTAGAGTTGTACTCATTTCCCCAGAAAAATCAGTGCTACCTTATTCCTTCTCATTGTTGGGAGGCGTTACAAATAATGAAGAAAAATACCAAGATCTTATCGCAGGATTGGAGTTGGTGCTTCAAGCACAAGTTAGTCACTTAAAGGTGAAAGGTGATTCAGACCTGGTAATCAAACAATTCAATGGGTATTATGCAATCAGAAAGAAGAACTAATCCCTTTTTATGTTTACGTTAGAGATTTAATGGAGGAATTTCCTTCAGAACCGACATTTTATTATGTCCCGATATCATAAAATGCCCAAGCTGATGCATTGGATAATATAGCCACAACTCTGGCAGATCCAAATCGGGACGAGACAACCATCAGTATTGCCCACCGTCGTACAATTTCACCTTATGTTCAAATCAGAATAGAGGAAATCAATGAAATTAGTCCCATTCCTGAACCATAAGGTCATACTACAGGATGTATGACACCTATCAGGTAATACCTTCAAAACGGAACACTTCTGCCTGATAGAGCCGGGAAATAACAAGTCCAGAGACGTGTGTTCAATTTCACTCTTTATGATATCCTAGATCACCTAGAGAAAATTCTCTACAAATGTGGTTTTGATGGAGTTCTCTTTAGATGCATTGATGGTGAAGAGACAATAGATGTCATGAAATAAGTACATGTAGGAGTCTGTGGTGCCCACTGGTCTGGACAAAGACTATCTGATCAAATTCGAAGGCTTGGATACTTTTGGACTTCAATGATACAAGATTGTGTTGATTTCACAAATAAGTTTCATTCTTTCCAAGTATATTCCAAATTCATTCATCAACCCCCAAAGTTGCTTCATACAGCTAAATACTCATGTCCATTTGCCACATGGGGAATGGATGTAGTGGGACCTTATCCTTCGGCTACATCCAAGCAGTTTAAGTACATTCTTACTTCCACTGACTTCTTTTCCAAATGGTTAGAGGCAATACCCATCAAAGAAGTCAGTTCTAAATTCATTTTTAGCTTCATCAAGTCTAACATCATTACCATATTTGGTGTCCCTCATACCATATTGACGGAAAATGGCACCAACTTCTATTCATCTGAGGTGAAGAAGTTGTATCAAGAATACAAAATCAAATCTAACCATTCATCTCAGTATCATGCAGTGGCCAATGGCTAGATAGAAGCTTTCAATAAGACTCTTTCAAACATACTGCAAAAGATGGTGGATAAAGATAATAAATCATGGCCTGATAAAAAATTTCTTGCTTTATGGGATTATCGAACCACCACCTGCACTACAACGCGGTCAACTCCATATTCATTGGTATATGGAATAGAAGCAGTCTTGCCCATTGAGGTTCAATTACCCTCACTCAAATTATCCATTTGTGATCAATCATCTACAGATGAAGAATCTCAAAAGTGATTGGATGAATTGGAATGGCTAGATGAGAAAATATTGTGCACCCTGTACCACTTGGAAGTCTATCAGAATCAAATAGCACGAGTTTTCAACAAAAAAATTCATCTTCGTTCATTCATTCAGGGAGAATTGGTATTAGTTCTCAGAACTCCAATGATACCAAGAAATAAACTTCCCAATCTTGAGCCAAAATGGGAAGGACCTTATTCAATACATAAGGTCTACTCCAATGGAGCTTATTCTTTAATATCAATGGATGGAGAACTCATCACTACTCCAACCAATGCTAGATTTATGAAGAAGTATTTTGTGTAACACAAATGCTTTATCATCCAGAAAGATGTTAAACTGCACCATCGACAGTCCAAGCATATGACCTTAAACTATTTTCACCCATTTCGTCCAACATGATGTTAAACTGTGTTGTCCTTACTGCAAGACTTTAAATTGAGTAGTCCCTTATCGTCCAACAAGACATTAAACTGAACAATCCACGGTCCATGAATATGACCTTAAACTATTTCCATCCCTTTTGTCCAACATGACGTTAAACAGTATTTTCCCCATCGTTTTAGCTATAGGACTCTAAACTGTACAGCACCCTTATTGTCCAACATGACATTAAACGGTGTCCCTATATTTTTCTTGCATGACGTTAAACTATACTGTTCATTCGTCCTACATGACGTAAAACTGGAAAAGTCCCTAATACATCCAACATGATGTTAAATTGTGTCCTCTTTTGTCCTTACTTCATGACATTAAACTGCACAATCCCCCTTTTTTCCAACATGATGTTAAATTGTATTGTTCCCATCGTCCTAGCTACATGACGCTAAACTGTACATAAGTCCCTTAATATGTCCTACATGTCGTTAAACTATATTTTTTCCCTGCTACATGACACTAAACTATGCAGTACCAATATTCCTCACTGCAAGACTTTAAATTGCATAATCCCTTCATATGTCCTACATGACATTAAACTGTGCATCGTTAAGGTTGTTGCTACCTCCAGTTTCTCACACCGAGTATGAATCACGTGAGATTAGAGTAAAATTCAACCATAACACCCTCTCTGGGCCACTAACCATGCGTAAGTCCCAACACTGTTTTTTAGGTCATTTTCCCCAAGAACAACTTGATCACTAATTCATTTTTTAATTGAACTTTTCGGACTTTGATCCTTGCCTTCTAGGATGGGTACGTAGGCAACCTCTCGAGGTTCAAGCCCAAAACCAATATCTTCACATTAGTTCACCTCCATCACATATGATGTTGATTTTTGAAATCTCCCCTAGAATCAATCTCTTCACATTGGTTCACCTTTTTCCTTGCTACATGACGTTAAACTGTACAGCACCTTTTGTCTTGTATGACAATAAACTACAACATTCTTTGATACCCTCACCTGAGAAAAAATAATTATTTACATTGATCTCCAATCATGTTATATTTCAAAGACTATGTGCATACATGGTAATGCATGAACCTTTTATCTTGGGTCAAACCATCATTACACTAAAGTCCCCTTTTCACCCTTCACTTGTACGAACCAAATCTGTACATAGGGTATTTCAAGAACTACATGCAGCTTGATTACCATCCTTATGGGATGCGTAGGAACGTTCGAGTTTCCCTCGAATCTAGCCCCAAGTCTTTGGGCCTAACCCCAAATTCCACTTTCAGTCCCCTGGTTGAAAATTCCCTATGAAAACACACACTGTGTATTCATTATTATGGTCTGAGTTCTATGACTCTAAACTAAGATTTATTATACTTTCGTCCCACATGACATTAAACTGTATTTCAGGAACTACATATGGCTTGATTTTCATCCTTATGGGATACGTAGTGAAGTTCAGCATCTCAATTCAGGACCCAACCACAACATGATTATAGTTAGCATTGGTCTATGTATCTCTACATGCATTGAACAAATGACCATTTTTATGTGTCATACTCCTAACCTTAAATAAATCCATATCTTCATAACCCTTTTCTTGACTTCTGGTCACAAAATGTCCAATTTCTAAGAGTTCTTTTTCCTGACTATGCAGCATGTGCCCTTAGGCAGCCTTGCATAAACAGTCTACATAACAAACTTGTCAGCCAAAAGATACTATCATTTGACTATGCAACCAATTCCCTTAGGTGGCCCTGCATAATTCAACCCCCTAATGGGTTTTTCAAATAATGGTAACTTCATTCTTGGGAAGAAAACCTCTTTTGTCCTTATTGGTCTTATCAAAAATATGTAAGGATCCACAAAAAATAGCCATTCTTAACATATTTGTCCCATGTTCTTTTTCATGATCTGAAAGTATTCAAGTCTATAGTTTATATTTCTCTTCCCTACGTTTGGGTCAGACCTTCATAGGAGTGACATTCATCCATTTCTTAGACAATATTTCTTGGAAATATCTTCTCCATATTCAAGTACTTCTCTCCATACAGCAAACTCTATGCGTTGGAAAATTTGAATCTCCATAAACTTCCACTAGATTTTTAGCAGTAGAAAGGTAAATTTATAAGAGTTCTTTTTCCTGACTATGCAGCACATTCCCTTAGGCGGCCTTGCATAAACAGTCTACATAACAGAATTTTCAGCCAAAAGATACTATTATTTGACTATGCATCCAATGCCCTTAGGCGGCCCTGTATAATTCAACCCCCTAACGGGTTTGTTAAGTAATGGTAACTTCATTCTTGGGAACTACTTCTTCTAATTCCTTTTAGACCTTTTTTCATATCATTCCTCATATTCAAAATTTCTTAAGTCATAGTTTACATGTTTTCCTTCATACTTTAGTGTGGTAATATGTTTTTAGATAAGTTGTCAAGGAATTGAGTCAATTTTAATACATTAGGTCAAAGCTATTTCGACCTTAAACATTAGCCTTTTTATGTCTGACGTGCAAGACTTTAAACTGCCCACAAAAGACAAGGGAACTATGAATAAAAGTCAAGTCCCGGGTTATTAAACATACATTTTCATATGATTTAGGTAATATTGAGCAATTAAAAGATTCAAAGTTTGTAGAGTTATTTATAATAATCCTAGAAAAAATCAAACTATTCTTACTAGGACCATTGGCTTAGGTAGAAATTTAAAGAAAGTAACAAGAAAATTCATGCACAAATGGTTAAAGATGAAAGTGTTTTTCATTGATGCATAAGAGATAGAAGGACATCCACAGACTGGAGTCTCTTCTCTTTTTCAAGAATTACAAGAGGCTTTCAACATAAATATTCATTTAATTCACAGCATCTCAAGATTCATCAGCAACCACCTAGAATTCATTCATTCAACTAGATAAAATAAGAGATGTAGTGATACTAGCTCTTCTTGGAACAATTGTAAAAGAATGTTCTTGAGTGCGGTTTGAGAAAATTTCCTACTGATCAAACAGTGACTCTGTTTCTGTCCAAGAGACTTGGAAGATGGATACATGGATTTGAGAATGGAGCATTGGAATTAAAGATCCATTTAGAGAGAGTACTCTTTTCAGATATTGTGACTCTATTTTGTTTATGTCCTTTAGGGTTTCCAGCTCTAGGTATAGACCTATATCAAGTTTATTGTTTAGACTTGGGTATTTTGTGATTGAAATGATTTTTTTGTCACTTGGATGATCATAAATTTTCTTGGTTTTTTTGTTTTTCACTTTTATTGGGTTTTCTATTTTGGTTTACTAGTGTTAGAAATGGTGTGCTATTAGTAAGACTAGACTTGGATGTGTGTCCCTTTAGTAGCTTGTTTTCCCCCTAAGTCTCAAGTTGGCTACCCCACCTTAGTTCTTGTGTTTTAAATCCATCTTATAATTTTTGGACTATGTGCCTTTGTTCTTATAGATTTCCTATATTTGAGGATCTCTCCTTTTGGATTTTTTTTAGGTAGTCTTTTCCTTGGGTGGAAATTTTATATCCCTCTTAGGATGTTTGGAACTTTAGTTTTATGGGTTCATGTGGATACTATTTTATTGTTTTTTCCTTTAATTTTAATTCTTTTTTAGTTCATTTCCTTTTCTTCTATTTTTCATGATTTCATTGTGTAATGTCTCATGTTTTTTCGGACTGTGAAATTGAGCAAAAATTTGATTTTTTATTTTTTGATGTTCATAAGTGGTAAAATAGTCTTTTTACACTATTATATTACCTAGAATGATTTTTCTTACCAATCCATTGTTCCCAAAGTAGGGTGTTTACCCTAGTATAGGATTTTGGTGGAAATATAAGTAGTTTGAAATTTCATAGAATAATTAAATATTAATATATTCATGCGTATTTGTTCGATGATATCTTTTGAGGAAAGTATTTTATTGAGATTTTTTCTTCATGGTTGAGTCTTAGATGGGGTGTTTTTCCTAGTCAAGGTATAAAATCATGTTGAGTGCCTAGGAAAATCCCGAGACCCTTTTTATTTTTCTTTTATTTTTCTTCCTTTTCTTTTTCCATTTTCTTTCTTCTACTTCCTTAGATTCTTTCATAAGTACCCTTTTTGGGATTTTTATTGATAATATCAATATAGGATATAGATAGGGTGATAGAGATATAGAGGGATAAAATAAGGGGGTTGTCATCACGGATCTCAAGAGGAGTCAGATCATAATGTGGTAGTTGTGGAACATGGATACAGGTGAAATTTCAGTGAATTCACCAAAAGGTAGTGTTTTTTAGGTTTATGGTTTAAATCCACATAGATTAAACACTTTCTAATTTTAAATCCCTATTATTACTACTAACGACCCCCATGGAGTCGATCTATGCTTAAACAGGGATAAACGACTGTTTCGGGCTGACTGTAGGGGGTTTCTTTTAGAAAATCCTGATCAAATAGTGTGTGGTTCTATGAACACATGTCGTATACTCTTCTTGTTCAGGGAATATGACTTTTTAGAACTTTATATTGTGTACTTAGAGTACCCTTAATATAGTGTCAATATAGGTATATCCAGGTACATTACCAGAAATCCTATTTATATGGACTTGGTCATGTAGGGTAGATGGATAGACCTTATGTGGGATACACTGTGTGTAGTAGTGCATTCCCATGAAGAAACACATGTACAGGCCATGTGTGGTTCATGAGAAGGTTCCATGTGTAGGGTACATGTTGTATAAATTATTTACATGCCATGTATTTGGGTTTTACATGACAAGTTCGGATGAAGTACACACCCTGGTGGGGCTTTGGGAGTACATGTCATGTACTCAATTATACATGTCGTGTACTACTCCCTCTTTACCCTTTTGAGGATTTTTCATGGTTTTATTCATCTAGGTCATAATTGGACAAAATAGGTGTCCATTTTGATAAATTTTCCACATAGATCATGATAGTGTAAACATTAGGGTGATTTGAGGACTCCTAAGAGTCATTTTAGGGAGAGTAAACTATGATAGAGAGGTTCTTCCTCCAATAAATGAATATAGTAGTATCCTATAAGTGAGACATGGGATAAGACCTGGTTTAGGTCCATATTAATGGTTGGTGTAATTGGTATGGGATCTTCAATGTACTCATTTGGTGTTTACTTGGGTCAATCTCTATTTATCAGGACTGGTATGTGACTTGAGGATGTGGATAGGTCGGGTGTTCAAGCCAAACTAGAGTGGTACCTTTAAACTAAGTTTTTTCCTTATCCATATCCCTATACCGATGATTAAATAGATTTTACCTTGAAAATATATCCCTTGTGATGTGTTCCATTTTGTCCTATGAGGCTATGAGTTGTTATAGATCGGGTTGTGGGGTGTGTAACACTGAGAGATGGGCATTGACCTAAGATACTAGTTTGTAAATGAGGATCCCAAGTGGGATGCCTCTATTTATGTGCTAACTTAGAGGATCCCAAGAGGGGTGAATCTGCTTCCATGTTTACCTTGAGGGTCCTAAGTGGGATTTTTCTCTTATATATTGACCTATGGGACCCTAGTGGGTGAACCAGTGGCTGACCAACCATGAGAAAGTGCATCGTGGGTTTGGGTAGAGATAGTAGCAGGTGTCACCATAAAACCCATACCTAACTTGTAAGCCTAAGGGGTTGTGGTGGTTTTAGGTTTTCATACAACCTCACTCCTTAATTATTCTTTCACATGGCTACTCTTAATGAACCTATTATTTCTAGATGTGCTTCTTGGTATTAGGATGATGATCCTGATGCGATGGGATATATGACAGGGATGCCTATAGGTGCGTCATGGGATCAGAATTATTCACCTTACTTGTTATAATATTACCATTTTCAGAAGTCCCATTTTTCATTAGGATTCATCCTTACATAGGGATTATAGAGGATATGTTTGATTGTATCTCAAAAACCATCTTACATTGGGTCTCCCTAAGGATGGATAACTCACTAGCATCTGGAAGATTCCATAGGTAGTTTTTTGGGTGCATTTCCCCCCAATAATTGGATGCCGATATCCCCAAGAATTGATGATGATATCCTCGACATGAGGCCTAGGATTCTCCCTAAGATTGGGTGGATTCACCATTACTACATCACCAAGAATTTTATGGGGATGAGTTTTGTGATCCAATTATTGAATTAACGTTGAGTTATTACCATGGGTCTGGAGAGAATTCCTTATAGATCGCCTAAGGGTTATACCCCTTATGTATTATTGAAGTTCCAATGTCATGGTGCCTATGTACTGTGACCTAGGACTCAAACATCAGACTAGATTACATATGTATTGAGTGGTATGACATCTAGCTCAGTTCTATATTTTCAGGATATCTATTTTATACCTAGAATCCTTATTTATATACTAGAGGCAGGTACAGGTGATCCCAGGGCTAGGAATTGTATCCCCCTTTGGTGAGGTAGCTTGCTCAGAGACATTTAAATGCTGAAAGAAGTAGGTATGGTCAATTGGAAACACATACCCAAGGAGAAACTAGATTACACAAGTATTTAGTTGTATTAAATCTAGCTCAATACCTTATTCATAGGATTTTCAGTCAAATAGGATCATAGTCCCAAGAATAGATTGTGGATTTATTTTATGTATTTTATTTTAGGTATGTCTTGGCTAGGATGAGCATATTTCATGAGCATGCACTTATGTTAGTGGATTATAGGTTCAAATTTGGGTATGTCCTACTGAGATTAATTCCCACCCCCTATATGTGAACCATGGTGTTCGTGCAGACTTTATGTATTCTTTCAGGTTGAGCATAGATTCATAATGGATAGAAATGAGGAATAGGGTTTCATGATCGATCAGAGCCATTCATGTGGATGATTATGATCAGGCTAGAGTAGTTTAGCAGGGTCATTATATATTGGGTATTGGGTTTGTCTCGGTGTTAGTAGTAGATACTTATAATTTTTGTTTGTTTCTTTAATTTCTATTTATATGTTCAGCCCAGTGGCAGACCAATTTTTTGATGTATGGCATGGATGTTCAAACCTTTAATGTATTTCATTTATTACAACCTTTTTATACTTATTTATTCTATATTGTGACTATTTACTACTATAGATGATATTTGGTTATTTATACTGGTTTTATACTCTAATATGAGGGCATAGTATCCCCACAAACACACTATAGGCCCTCACTGCTAGTTAGCATCCTTTGGTGTATGGGGAGGCATGCTTGAGGCCTTATAGTGAACTAGTCTAGCTATTGTTTATAGAGTGAGTCGGGTCAGACATGATAAAGTGGTATCATATCAATTCTTTTCCTATTGTATTACTATTTGATACATGGTAAGAAATAGTATTATGAATGTGTCAGAGGCTATTATGGATATCGAACCGGTGAATCAATAATAATTTTTTTGGTAAGAATTTTAGGTTACCATGGATAATGGATTTCAATTCTTAATTTCTGATGTTACATTTTCATATGATTTTCACTTTGATTGATGCACATGTTTTGTAGATTTTATGATTTATTATGGATTTTTGGATCTCAACTCATTGGAAAGAGAACAATGATTGGTTTTGACTCTTTTCTAGCCAAGGAAATAAGAACTTGTTTATGCGACATATTTGGAACATAGGGTCTACATGTTATAGACCTACTAGTGTGTGATTTTTGTTGATGACTGAGGCCATCTATTTAAAGTGTCAATAATAACCTAAATGGTTTTTTCTTATATGGTTTCTTTTTGTAATTTTAATTAATTAGACTAACATATATATATATATATAATTCCTTTTGATATCAGGTCATGTGTATCTATGTTGAGACGTTTGACGATGAGGATGATGACTCGGTCCTCATACACAGGAGGTGTAGTGACCTTAGTGGTTTTATATGGAACATTATTCCAAAGTAACCCCTTTTGGGGAATTTTTACTTAAGTTTTGTTATTTAAAGTTCCATTGACAACCAATATGGTGTGTTCCTTCATATCTTGGAATGAAATTATATTTAACCGAACCATGTGAGTATTATACAACATATATCATTTGATAAAATGTGGAGTGTGTATTATTGAACCTAATAGGTAAACGTCGGTAGCTCATTCACTCCTAGTAGACCCTTTATGGGTGTATCCTTTTCAAGTTCAGTAAACTAAAACTTCTTAACAACCAATATGATGTTTTCCCATCTATATTGTAATTATATTTTACTTAATTATCCTTCATTTATGGTTATCTATTCTGATCCTCAAGTGTGATGTTGATGGGTACTTAAACATTTATAGTGAACTATAACCTCAAGGGGTGTTACCATATATAGATTGCTGGTGAGGATCAGTTTATTTTCTTCCTTCTCTTTGACATCATGACCCTATAGGGTATAGTAAATTATGAGGATTCTAGAAGAGGATCACAGACTAGTTGGTTGATGATTGATAGGTGATTATATTATAATCATTTCCTTGTTAGTAGTTACAATGTATTTCACTTAAATTGGTTTCCAATTACAAGTATTTTTTCCCTTAAAACATGGATTGAAAGACCTATATAATTGAACCCATGTTGACAGGTTTCATCCCTCATAGGTTGATGTTATCTTACATGAATTTATTTTTACCTCTATTGGGTAAAATGTGATGTGACATGTCAATGAGAAATCTATGGGATAGGTGGAAAGACCTAGTGACCCATTCTAAGACTTGATTGGTAGGGATAGGTGGGAGACCTAGAGGGCCTTAGTTTTGACTCAAACCTTAATAAGTCGATGTTTAGTTTGATTGAGGGACACCTGTGAGAAGGATTGTCTAGGGTTTATGGATTCTTTTTGAGATAGTGATCTTGGTTGTACATTCCTATAGAGACTAATTCATGGGAGGTTCTTGGGTTATAAAGTATATAGAGGATGATGACTTTGGTTTCTTTGAAAGATCCTAGGGTACTTGTGTTCCGAGACTAGCTTTGATGGGAAGGATTGATTAGGTGTATGTCCATATTGACTAGTGGTTTCTGGTTATGAATATTTTCATAGAATTCTTAGATTCTCATTACTATAATTTTGTCTCATGTAATCTAATCATGTGGATGAGATTGATATTATTTAGAATGATGATGTGCAACTATGGTTTTATGACAATATCGTGTGATGGGTGGCCATGGAATAAATCATGTCATGGGTGAGGTGAGGTGGCCAATTTTGATGAGTAGTTCTAAGGGAACTTCTAGTTTAATGATACTGATATTCCGTGTAGAATGGTTATCTTGAACATAGTATCTATCCACTTTCATGAGTGTGAGTTGAGTGTTGGATCAGGTAATGTGGGATTGTACACCCACTATGTTGGGTAAGATAGGAACGGTATGTACTGATTGCATGAGGTGCTGTTTAAATTGTAAATATTTGAGTGGTAATGTGTGAGATGAGTACCAATGGTTTGAAATGGATGTTATGGGTTGTGAAAAATTGGTATCTTGAGTGCGGTGGAATAGACGATCTAGTTCAATCCCAGTTAGGTATTGACAAGACAGAGAGCGTATCTTGGGAGGAGCAACACATGTGCAATAGTGGAACCTGATGAGGTTGTGATCAAGGAGTAATATAAGGTAAGTCATATGATTGGGAGTGAACCATTGGTCATATGAGGGTGTTGAACCTTGTGATGAGTAATAATTTAGTGGTTTTTGTGGAAACCATTCTCAGAAAGTGGGAACATGGATGTTGTAGGTTGGTGCTCAAGAATGAACAATTTTTTCCAAGATAGTAATTATGTTTGGTGATGGATGGAGTGTGGGTTATGGAAATTTAATTTCAGTAGTATGGTTATGGTAAGTATGCTCCTATGGTTGGGAGTATCAGATGGGTTGTAGTTGAACATCTCCTAAGTTAGTAGAGAGTTTTAGGCATTGTATGACTGATCGTTGGACAATCAAGATAGTGTAGGTGTGAAAACGATCAGGGTGAGAGAATGGTTGTTGTTTCAACACCAAGGCTTCTGGGGGATAATGAGTACTATGGTGGGTAGGTTAAAAAGACCCATTTTTTCAGACTAGGAAATTAAGAAAAAAATTGAATTTTTAATTTCTGATGTTTGTAAGGGGTAAGATAGTCTTATTACCCTACAAAATGACCTTGGATAATTTTTCTAACCACTCTTTTGGACCGTAATATGAAGGTTTCCCAAGAAAATGAGTTTTTTGGAAATCCAATTTGTTCAATTTTTACCGAATAATTAATATTTAATAATTAATTAATTAATAATTTATTCTTTCATGTTCATTCAATGATATATTTTGAACGAAGTGTCGGATTGTGATTTTGTCTTCATAGTTGATTTTGGAATGGGGGTTTTTCCTATTCGAGTCATAAACTCATATTGGGAGTTGGGTCCAGGCCCAGGACCCTATTTATTTTTTTTCTTTTTTTTTTCTTCCCTTTTCTTTTTCCATTTTCTTTATTCTACTCCCCTATATTCTCATGTATAAACCCTTTGGGGAATCTAATTTTTGCAAATTATATAGTAGAGGTATAGGGAGAGAGGGGTGGAGAGAGGTAGGGAAGAAGGGAGGTGCCACTATAGAGCTTGGGAGAAGTCAGATCATTGTACGGAAACTACAAAATATCGATATGGGAAACATTTTGGTGGATTACGCCCAGATGTAGGTAATTTTTAATTTTATGTTGTAAATCCCAATATATTTACCACATTATAGTTTTAATATCCTATTATGACTCTTAATTAGCCTAATGGGGTCAATCTATACTTAAACAGGGAGAAACTAGTGTTTTAAGACGGTTGTATGGGTTTCTTTTTGTAAAGTCCCTATCACACAGTGTGTTTTTACTTGAACACACATTATGTACTATTCCTATTTGGTGAATGTGAGTTTTTAGAACTACATGTAGTGTACTTGGACTACATGTCATGTAGTGTTTCTCGGTGTGTGGTTGGGTACATGACCAGACAGACCATTTAGAGAGACTTGGCCTTGTATGGTGCATGGCCAAACCCCATGTGGGATACACGATATGTAGTAGTACATTCCTAGGTGTAAACACATGGACAATCCAAGTGTGGTACACGGGTAGGTACCCCATGTAGGTTACATGTCGTGTACATGATTTACATGTCGTGTACTTGGGTTTTATACACCACGTATGGTTGAAGTACATGCTCGGGTGGGGCTTTGAGAGTAAACATCATGTTATCGAGTATACACACCATGTACTACTCCCTTGTTACCCAGTTGAGGTTTTTTCTTGGTTTTACACCCTAGAGTCATAATCGAACAAAAGAGGAGTCCATTTTGAGTATTTTTTGTGATGGTGGAACCCTTAAGGTGATTTGAGGAATCCTAAGAGGATTTTTGGGGTGAGTAAGCTATGATAGAGATTTTATTCCTCCAGTAAATGAATACAGTTCTTTAAAGTAAGTGATACATGGGATGACACCTAGTTTAGGTTTGTAGGAATGATTGGTGGACTTCTAATGGGATCTACAATGTCATCATTTAGTTTTTACTTGGGATATTCCCTAGTTAGCAGGACTAAGATACAACATGAGAATGTTGATAGGTTGGGTGTTCAGGTCAACCTAGAGTGGTACCTTGAAACTGATATAGACAATAATCCATCTCCCAATATTGAGGTTTAAGTGGATTTTACATTGCAAGAATCTTCCTTGTGAGGTGTTTTTTTTGCCTAGGAGGCCGTTAGTTATTAGAGATGGGGTTGTGGGATGTGTGACCCCAGGAGATGGGCATTTACCTAAGAGACCAGTTTGTAACTATGGATCCCAATTGGTAAGCCTCTATTTATGTACTGACTAAGAGGATCCCAAGAAAAATGCCTCTACTTACATGTTTACCTTGAGGGTCCCTAGTGTGATGCCTCTTCTATGTATTGACCTAAGGGATCTCAGTGGATACCCCAGTGGCTAACCACCCTTGAACAAGTTAATCATGGGTTTTCATAGAGATGGTAGTGGGTTCCACCTTAGAACCTATAAAAAGCTTGTAATCCCAAGGGTTTGTGATAGTAGAGATGGGTTTACGCATTCTTGCAACCTCAATCCATAATTATTCTTTCACACGGTTACTCTTGATGCAACTATGATTTTCATAGGTTCTTTCTAGTATTTGGATAATGATCTTGATTTGATGTAATATATGATAGGTATTTCGAGAGGTACCTTATGGGATCTAGTTTAGGAACCTTACTTGTTTGAATGTTACTGTTTCTATAAGTATCATTTTTCACTTGGATTCCTCCCTATATATGTATTATAGAGGATATTGTTGAGTATTTCTCGGATCCCCACTTATATTAGTTCTCCCTAAGAATGGATATCTCACTAGCATCAAGGTGATTCTAGATATTATCAGGTGGGCACATTTCCCACAAGAATGGGATTTTGATATCCCCAAGAATTGATGATGATCTCCTCTAGATGAGGCCTAGGATGCTCTATTGGATTAGGGGGACACACTACTACTACATCGCCCAGAATTTGGGGATGAGGATATTGAGTTAGTTATTGAGTTGGTTTCAAGTTATTACCTTGATTATAGATATCATTCCCAACATATCATCTAATATTCATACCCCTTAAAGATTATCTGAGTCCTGATGTCATGAATACTTATGTTTCAGGACCTAGGACTCATACATATGACTGAATTTCATATGGCTTGAGTGGTATACATCCAACTCAATTCAATATTTTTAGGATATCCATTTGATACATGGAATCCTTATTTATATATTAGAGGTGAGTAAGGGTGATCCTAGAAATAGGAATTGTATCCCCATGTGGTGACGTAGCTTTCTCAGAAATTCTAGCATTGGCTGAAGTATGTATGGTCAAACAAGATCATTGACCCAAGGGTTGAGTGGATTACACATGGCTTAAGTGGTATTACATCCATCTAAATTCCTTATTCACAAAATGACCTATTGATTGGGATCATATACCCAAGGATAAATTGTGGATTTATTTTATGAATTTTATTCTAGTTGTGTCTTTTTCTAGGATGAGAATATTGTATGAGCATGCACTTATAATAGAATATTATAAGTTCACCATTGGGGGTAGACTTATAAGATTATTTCTCACCCCCTATACATGCACCTTGGTGTGTGTGCAACCTTATATATACTTTCAGGTTAAGAATAGATTCATGATGGATAGGGTTTAGACTCAGGGTTATATGGTTGAGTGGATCCACTCATTTGGATTCTTATAATTGGGTTAGAGAAGCTCATCATATTATTTATAGATTAGGAATGTGGTTTGGTGTAGATTTAATAGTATATACTTGTACTTTTTGTTTATTTCTCTTATTCTGATATATGTGGTCAGCCTAGTGGGTGATCATTGTTGTATGTATGGAATAGTTAGTTGAGCCTTTATTGAATTTTATTTACTATAGTCATGTTTATACCTATTACTTCTACACTCAATTTATTTATTATTATAGATTATTTTTGGTTATTTATATTGATCTCTTACTCTTTTATGAGGGAATAGTCTCCCCACAGACACATCTTAGGCCCTCGATACTAGTCAGTAGCCTCTGACATATGGGGAGGAATTCTTATGGGATTTTTGTGAACCGGTTCGACTACTATTTATATGGTGAGTCAGGATGGGATGTGACACACTGATTTTAATGGTTTTCATTATTTTCAAATTCTCTAATTTTTGTTTTTCTGTGTTTTGTATGAGGATGGATACTGCTCTATTTTTTGGTGTTCTGGGGGAACAGATGGGCTGTTGGGAGGACTTGTTATGACATGTGATTTCTTTTTCTAGTTTTCTGTAATGGCATCATCTCAGAGGGAAACTCAATTAAGTGTAGGTATGGCATTTTAGCATGCAGTTTCTTAGAATTGTTTACAATTTGATCATGTATAGTAGTTTTAGGCTATCAATCGATCATGGGGACTATGTGTCATGTTGATTCATGGAGGAGGGAATTATTGGGTCATTCCCATTTTCATTTCCTATTTAGGAGTATTTTCCTAGATTGATGATGATGGTTTAAGTGGTGTAGAATCATCATGTGGTTTAGGGTTTAATTTGAAATTTGGGGAGTGTGGTGATGTTTCGTATTAAATACCTTATGCATTTAATTTCCAAGGTAGATATTTTTTGTTTTAGATTTCCCCTTTTTGTGTTTTTAATTAAATTCGGGTTTTAATATACTAATTTCTTTGTTTTTTTATCATCCTTTGGTATTTATTCTTGACCCTTACATAGCTTGGTTTTACCTCTATGTGAGTCTCCTTCCCATTGATTTTACCCTTATATAAGTTCTTGGGTACCCTTACATGGGTTTTTTTATCTCTGACTTACCCTTATGTGAGGCCCCTTTACCCTTATGTGTCTTTCTACCTCTCTCCTTTACCCTTACGTAAGTCTCAGTTCTACCCTTATGTGGGTTTTCCCCAACCCTTATGTAAGTCCCTTATCCTTTTGTTTTATCCTTATGTAAGTTCTTAGGTACCCTTATATGGATTTTTTTATCTCTACCTTACTTTTACATGAGGTCTATTTACTCTTACATTGTTCTCTACCTCTCTCTTTTACCCCCAACATAAGTCTTGATTATACCATTACATGAGTTTTGGCTCTTTGGGTTTACCCTTACGCAAGTTTGTGGACCCTCGCAGTTCAGGTATGACCCTTACAAAAGTAGTTATCTACCCTTACATAATAGTTATGACCCTTATGTGAGTGGATATAGGCCCTTATGTGAGTGGTTGGTACCCTTACGCAAGTGATATGGTACACTTATGTCACAGGTTTCTACCCTTGCACCAAAATATTTACCCTTACACATGTTTTTGTGTTACCATTACGTGAGAAGTACCTTTACACAACTACCCTCATACGGTTTGTACCCTTACAAATCAAGGGTGAGACCTTCTTACCTTTACTCATTGGTTTTTATTACATTTACATGTGGTTTTAATTTATGTTTCTTGCTTTTGTTAGGATATTAGGGTTGTTTTTCACTACTACATATTTGGGTTTATTCATCACTAGTTTTTATCTGTGCTAGCGAAAAGAGATAATAAAGGATACCTTTATTAGTGATAAAAAATGATGATAAAGGGTATCTTTTATCAGTGCTGGAAAAAGTGTTGATTAAAGGTATCCTTTATTAGAACTTTTTTCAGCACTGATAAAGGGTTCCCTTAATCATTTTTTTTGTAGCATTGATAAATGGTAACCATTATAAGTGCATTTTCTAGCACTGATAAATGTCATCTTTATCAATACTATTTAAAGCACTGATAAAACTAAAGCGATTACATGCATGATTCCCACATTGAACTTGCGGATGTTCGGCTACTTCATTTTATATGGTTTTGTGGCATGACCAGACCCGACACCTGCTATGAGGATGGGCTCTTGGATACACTCTTCATACACCTAAATGGGTATGTTCCTATATGCAAGGTGTAAGAACCCAGACCTTCTTTTCAGGTATGTTTTCCTTTTCTGGTCGTTTTTTAGAAAAATAGGAAATTATGGAAATTTTCGAAGTACACATCGTGTACTTTATGAGTACACTCCGTGTACTCGGTTACCGCAGGTAGCCAGGTGACGGCCGTGTAGAGGCCATGCACACGGCCATGTGGGGTGACCTAGAGGCTGCCTAAAGCGGGGTATGGAAGCGGAGATTACATGTCGTGTACTTTATTTTTTTTTCATTAAACACATCGGGGTCACGTCTAATCACCAGAACGCTCTCCTTCTAGGTCTTATTCGACCGAGAGCTCCGTACGGCCGCAGATCTTCGACGAACCCCTGAGCGAGCATTATTCCTCCGAATTGAAGATCGTCAGTTGCATTGTAATTGCATCGTTGAGTTATCTTTTCTTCTAAAGCACCATCTTTTATTTTATCCTCTCTCATGAGATATCATGGGTTGAACGTTTTAGACATTTTTGTGGATCTATCGCATTCTAGGTCGATCCAAGGGCCGAAGTCGGAGTATATCGATATCCCAATGCTGAGGTATGTGGTTTGTGCATTTCCATTTAAATTCTTTGAGTATTATGTGCAATTTTGACCAATACCCTTGAACGGGGTATTGCGTGTTTACCGTTTTACCCCTGTTGATTGCTTTCCATGCATGTATGCTTGTGTAGAGGTTAATTGGATATTAATAGGGTTGATTGTTATGCTTTGGATGTGTTGCCCATGCATGTTCTATTTACAACCATTGGTATGCTTATCCTGTTTGGCTGCCTTGCATGTTTCAATGCCTAGTGATGTAGGGTAGTGTGTTTGTATTCTGACATGCTTGATATGTTGTAGACTGATTAGCCAAGTAGTTATTGAGCTTTACCTTGGACGTTTTTTTTAACTTGTTATGCTCGTTGACCTACACAGGGCCATGAGAACTGGTTGTAGTAGACTATAAGGGGAATTGACCGAGTGAGCTTCCTCAGAGAGTCTTTGAGCACTTTAGACTATAAGAGGAATTGACTGAGTGAGCTTCCTCAGAGAGTCTTTGAACCACTTGGGGCTATAAGTAGAATTGACCAAGTGAGATTCCTTAGAGAGTATTTGAACCTCTTGGGGATATAAGGGTAATTGACCGAGTGAGATTCCTCAGAGAGTCTTTGAACCACTTGGGGCTATAAGGGCAATTGACAGAGTGAGCTTCGTCATAGATTCCTTGACATTGGGGCTATAAGGGGAATTTATCATGTGATCTTCCTCATAGTGTCCTTGAATTACCTTAGACTATAAGGGTAATTGACCATGTGAGCATCCTCAGAGAGTCTTGAATTGCTTTTGACTATAAGAAAAATTGACTGTGAGTGCTTCCTTAAAGAGTCATTATATATTCTTGTATTTTGAACCAGAGGGGATAGGTTGTGTGCACTTCCTAGAGGGTTACCGTGCTTGATTAGTTGCTTTTGATATGTGGAATTGTTTTTTGCTGAGTACTTTATTGTTTACTACTTTTGTACTTTTACTTTCTATATATTCACTGACTGTTAGGCACAGATCTTTGGGTGGTTTCCTACTGGGATTTAGTCTCACACCCTGTTTCGTCCATGCTTTTGGGCCCAAACAGATTATATTACTGCAGGTATAGACAAGGGAAAGCCCCCTTTTACTTCAGGTACTTGACTTGCTGTAGAGCTGGAGAGCATGGGACCAAGCTTAGGCTTGGTATGTTGAGGATCTATTTATTTGTTTCTTTTATACTTTGGTTTAGTACTATTTGTATTCCATCATTGTGATTTGTTTGGATTCTTTCCTAGACACATGTACCATGCATCATTTATATATGTGCTTCAGTTGTTTGTTATTCTAGTCTTCCAAAATTATTGTTGTTGGTATATTTACCGCTACTGCTATTGGGTATTTGTTTCCCTTCCGCTTTTTTACTTTTCCAATGAAGGAATAGTTTCCCCCACTATCACACCCAAGGCCCTCACTACTAATCAGTAGCCTCTGGCATTTGGGGAAATGCGTTTGAGGCCATTTGACCAACTGGGTACAGGGCGCGTCTGGGTGGATTTTGGAACTGGGACGTTACAAAGTGGTATCATAGGAATTATTTTCTTCTTGAATTAATGTTTGGAGCCTATATCTAGGGATAGTACAGAATAGGTACTTGGTAATAAGCTGTGACTGAGAGTAGCTAACCCGTGTATAGGGAAAAACCAATCTACCTCATTTATTGAAATTGTTTTCTGGTTTGCAATTTTATAGTTGATTTGATTTCACCATTGGGTGATTCACATGTTTTGTGTTGTTACCGTTGATGTTATTGAGGTTCTATTTCTGCCTCAACCCGATGAGATGAGGGTATGCCATCTCATGAATCATATAAGCACTTGCTAGAAATCACACCTCATGCATTCTGGCCATGCCATCCAGGATACATTAGCGATTGCATGTTATTTTGATATACATTGTGTAGAATATGCATGTTAATGTGATAGATGCCTTGATAAAAATTCATGTTGTTTGATAGGGTATTGTTTGTGTAAGGTTTTTTTGGAATGAATGCCAAAATTTGGTTCTTGAGGTGTTATGGGCCCTCATGGACCAGAATTTGGTGGATCATTGCCTTGTCTTCCTTATTACAACAGGTCTAAGATGCCAAAATTTGATTCATGGTGAGTATGGGCCTTCATAGATCATAATTTGGCACTTTCAATGTTGGTTTCAGTGTTTTTCTGGGTTCCGAAGTAGTTTATGAGGCTTACTATTTGGAAAAACCCAGAATACACGTCATGTAATGTTAAGTACATGTCATGTGTTCTTATGTTCAGGAAGAAACTGTTTTTATTAAGTACACACTGTGTACTTTATGTACATGTCGTGTAGTCTCTAACTGTGTCATAGGCCATGTGGGAAAAGACACGGAATGGGAAAAGTCTGGTGGGAACACACCGTGTACCAGTTGAACACGTCGTGTAGTCTACCTGGCTCTGTCACTAACAACACGGGTTGGTGTTATCCTTTCATGTAGACATCGTGTTTTCCTTGAACATGCCATGTAGTGTGAGTCATGTGTCAGGCCATGAAACTAACAACACGGTCCAGGTGAAGCTTATCTAGTACACGCCGTATCTACTGTGAACACACCGTGTAGTCTTGTCTTAGGAGAACCATGTGGCTTAACCGTATAGAAGTACTCGGGCAGGGAAAGGGGATTCAAGTACACGTCGTGTGTTAGGAAAACACGTCGTGTGATTGGGGTGTTGCACAACCAATTTTAGAAGAAGTACATGCCCATGTGAATGGCTTAAGGGAACACGCTGTGTAGGAATTGTACACGCCATGTAGTCATGTTTTGTAAAACTTCAGTGCTTTCTTTCTCCTGTTACCTTCTTACACTTCTAGTTTTCAATCCTTGATAATATTGTTTTAAGGTATGCGCTTGACCCTGCAGAGTCATGCCACCGAGACTTCCTCTGGTTGTACGCCAGTTGCCAGGCATTGATCAGACACCGGACATGGTTGATCAGGGTCTACCTAAAGATCTTCTTGTTGTGCCAATCTTGGCACCATTCATTATACCCAACATAGGTGTTGATGCATAGTTCAGAGAGAGATTTTTGTGGATGATTCAGACCTTTTAGGGAGCGTTGCCTCCTACCCCATCGATGGAAGAATTGACAAGGGTCTTTCAGTAGCAGCATCCTCCCACTTTCTTTGGGGATGGAGGAACTCAGGCTGCAGAGTCATGGCTAGAAGCCACGCTGATGATTTTTGAGCATCTAGAGATACCTCCAGAGAAGATGGTGAAGCTCTCTACCTACATGCTTTGAGACTCCGACAAGAGGTGGTGTGATGTGATCTCACAGGTGAGACGCCGGTAGAATATGTCTTGGGATGAGTTTCGGTGCATCTTCTACGATTACTTCTATCCGGAGACCTTGAGGGCCAATCAAGACCGAGAGTTCATGAGTATGGAGCAGGGTACTATTACTGTTATGGATTATTCCTCTCACTTCACAGAGCTACAGCATTTCAAACCTATTCTAAGAGGTGATGAGTTGTTCCTTGCACAGAAGTTTGAGGATGGTCTGAGGCACGACATCCTATCTCAGGTGAACATCTTCAGGTTGACTTCGATATCCTCTATCGTAAACCATGTGCTGATCACATAGCATAATCTGAGGTTTTTTGGAGTGGTGAACCAGGGCGTTTTGGCATCCAGAGTTAGTATTCCTCCTACTGATGGTAGGAAGCGTCGTAGGGAGACTTCCTGAGGAGATCAGAGTAGGCGGGATGCATCTTATGGTAGTCAGGTGGTGTGATACTAGTGTGGGAAGAGCGAACATATGAGGCCATATTTCCCGAGAGACCCAGTGGAGTGCTAATCATGTGGAAAGATGGGTCACCTTCAGCGCTTCTGTCAGAAATTCTCACCAGCAGTTGGTGATAGGGGTTCTTCTATGACTCCGCGTTCAGGAGAAGTGCCACCAGTATCCCACTAGTTAGGGAACTGGAGTTCTTCTGGCAGTTTAGGCCAAGGTGGAGGTCATGGACATGGTGTTCAATCACTGGGATTTCAGGGAAATCATGGTGGATCATCTCAGAGTGGTTAGGTAGGGTCACAAGGCCGCGGTACAGGTCAGACTTTTGCAGTGGAGAAAACCCAGTAGGAGCAGGATACCAGACCCTCTACTGTTCGAGGTACGATATTAGTAGCCTCAGTTTTAGCTTCTACTCTTTTCGATAAAGTGGATTCCCATAGCTTTATGTCTGTTGCTATTGTGGAGAGCCTTGGTCTCTGAATATTTCCCTCTACCGATATCTTGACGATAGACACTCCATTGGGGACTAGAACGGCTAGTGTACGTCAGTGCAGTGAGTTCCCTCTACAGGTAGGTGGGTTTCACTTCTTATGGGACCTCTATGTCCTAGAGATGGCATATTATGATGTCATTCTCAGGATGGACTGGTTAGTTCCATTCTAGGAAGTAATCTACTATTATCGTCTCAGGGTGAGTTTCATGTCACCAAAAGGTGAATCTTTTCTTCATAAGGGTGAATGGGATGTCCAGGCGAGCAGAATGGGACCCGAGAATCATGGGTTGGGAGGAGTTACAGCCCAGATTTCTAGTCTATATCTGGATAACAAGGGGACTTCACAGTTATACTTTCCTCCAGTGGTGGATCGTTTCAGTGATGTCTTCCTAGAGGACTTTTCAGGTTTTCCTCCGAAGCGAGAGGTGGAATTTCCTATTGAGCTAGTTCCAAGAGCGGCACCGGTGTTCATTCCTCCTTATAGGATGGCTACATCAGAGTTGCAGGAGCTCAAGAAGCAATTGGAGGAGTTGCATGCAAAGGGTTTCATCCAACCCAGTACTTCTCTGTGGGGTTCACCTTTCCTGTTTGTGAAGAAGGCAGATAGTACCCTCAGGCTTTGTGTGGACTATTGGAAGTTGAACCAGTTGACGGTCAAGAACCGATATCCCTTCTGAGGATTGATGATCTCTTTGATCAGCTTCGAGGAGCTTGGGTATTCTCAAAGATTTACTTGAGATCTGGTTACCATTAGTTTTGCGTTAGACCATCAGATATACCTCTTACAGCCTTCCTGAGTAGGTATGGTCTATACGAGTATATAGTTATGACGTTCGGTATCACGAACATTCCTACAGTTTTCATGGAACTGCTGAAATGAGTGTTCCATCCATACTTGGATTCCTTCATGGTGGTTTTCATGGATGATATCGTGGTGTACTCTCACACTCGACATGTCCATGCTACTCATCTTGAGATCTTTTTCAGTACACTTGGAGAGCATCAGTTATATTCTAAGCTCTCAAAATTCCACTTTTTAATGGATCAAATTCACTTCTTGGGTCATGTTATCTCAGTGACAGGAGTATCTGTAGAACCAGATAAAGTGAGGGCAGTAGTTTCTTGTGAGCATTCGAAGAACATCTTGGAGGTGTGGAGTTTTCTAGGGCTAGCGGGATACTACAGACATTTCATACAGAACGTTTCATTCTTATCAGTACCGTTGATGGGTCTGACTAAGAAGGGTGAAAAGTTTCTATGGTCAGATTCTTTTGATTCAACCTTTCAGGAGCTAAAAGGGAGGTTGACTTCAGCACCGATACTAGTCTTTCCAGAGCCAGGAAAGAGCTATACTATTTATTGTAATTCATCAGGTATTGGGCTGGGAGTTGTACTTATGCAGGGATATGGAGTCATTGCATATGGGTATCAGTAGTTGAGGCCACATGAGAGGAATTATCCAACACATTATCTCGAGTTGGCGGCAGTTGTTCATGCCTTGTGTTGTTGGAGACATTATCTTATGAGAGAGAATTTTTTATTTTTCACCGACCATAAGAGTCTCAAGTACATATTCACTCATTGTGATCTGAATTTGAGACAGTGAAGGTGGGTCGAGTACCTACAGTCCTTTGACTTTGATCTAGCCTACACGCCTGGGAAAGGAAATACAGTGGCTGATGTGTTAAGCAGGAGGACTCAGATACAGGCAGTTCATAAGGCCAGTAGTGAGTGGTAGCTTATGGCTCTGTTCTCTAAGATAAATTTAGAGGTTCAAGACAGTTAGGGGCAGATGTTTCTTTCTTCTATAGTTGTTACCTCTACTATTCATGATCGAGTGAGAATGAGGTAGCTATCAGATTCAGAAGGCCTAGTCATACGGAAGAGTGTGTCAGGAGAGGACCCTATTCCTATATGGACAGTAAGAGGGGATGAGATCTTGCATTTCCAATGGCATGTATGGGTGCCAGTAGATATACGTGAGGAGCTAATGCAGGACTTTCATTCCTTAGTTTGGGAAGTTCATCCTGGTGTCACCAAGATGTATCGTGATCTACATCGTCAGTATTGGTGGCCAGGTATGAAGAGGGATGTTACTGGTTTCATCATGAGGTGTTCCACTTGTAAGCAGGTGAAGGTGGAACATCAGTGGCTAGTAGGGATTTTACATCAGTTACCCTTTCCCGAGTAGAAGTGGAACGATTTCACGATGGATTTCGTAACAGGGTTGCCAAGGTATCCTCAAGGGAATGATGTAGTATGGGTTTTCATTGACAGGATTATGAAGGTTGCTCACTTCTTTCTGATAAAGGATACCTTCAGTGTTGATGAGCTGGGATGGTTGTAGATTCAAGAAATTTTACATCCGCAAGGAGTTCTACACTCCATTGTTTCAGACAGGGATGCGCGTTTTACTTCTCGGGTCTGGTAGGGGCTTCATAAGACCTTGGGTACACAAGTACTTTTGAGTACAGCATACCACCCCCAAACAGATGGCCAGTCTGAGCATACTATTTAGGTTCTTGAGGACATGCTTCGAGCATGCGTTCTGGATTTTGGAGGTTATTGGGAGAAGCATATACCTCTTGTGGAGTTTTCCTACAATAATAGTTTTCAAGAAACTATTCATATGGCACCTTATGAGGCTTTGTACGGTAGGTCATGCCGATCACCCTTATATCGGATGGAGGTAGGAGAGGCAGCTTTTCTTGGACGTTGTCTTGTTCAGGAGACCACAGAGCAGATAGAGTTGATTCGGAAGAGGATGGATACTACGCAGTCTCGACAGAAGTCTTATGCTGATTAGCGGAAACGACCTCTGGAGTTCGAGGTTGGGGATCAGTTTTTCCTGCATGTTACACCGAGGTTGGGACACGGGAGGATTAGAAGATATGGTAAGCTTTCACCGAGGTACATCGGGCCATTTGAGGTTGTGGAGAGAGTTGGTCCAGTTGCCTATCGGTTGTAGTTACCCTAGAGGTACCAGGATATGCTTAACGTTTTTCATATTTCTCATCTCCGACGTTACTTTTCAGACCTCTATCATGTCTTTCAACCTAAGGAGGTTGATCTCTAAGTGGATGAGTCATTCGAGGAGCATCCTATCCAGATTGTTGATCGTAGTACAAAGGTTCTCCGTAGCTAGTTTGTTCCTATGGTACGAGGGCTATGGAAGCATGGGCGGGTACAGGATGAGACTTGGGAGAGGGAGGCCGATGTACGAGCACAGTGGCCAGAACTGTTCAAGGTTTCTTCTTCTACGTCATGCTAGGGAAATTCAGGGACGAATTTCTTTAAGGGGGGAGTTTGTAAGAACTTGGACCTTCTTTTCAGGTATTTTTTTCCTTTTATGGTTGTTTTTTATAAAAAGATGAAATTCTAGAAATTTTCAAAGTACACGTCGTGTACTTTATGAATACACGTTGTGTACTCGGTTACTACAGGTAGCCGGGTGATACCCGTGTAGCGGCCATGCACACAGCCATGTGCGGTGACCTGGAGGCCGCCTAAAGTGGAGTATGGAAATGAAGATTACACGTCGTGTACTTTATTTTTTTTCATTAAACGCACCGGGGTCACGTCTAATAACTAGAACGCTCTCCTTCTAGGTCTCGTTCGCCCAAGAGCTTCGTACGGCTGCAGATCTTCGACGAACCCCCGAGTGAGTGTCTTTCCTTCAAATCGAACACTGTCAGTTGCGTTGGAATCACATCGGTGAGTTCTCTTTTCTCTTAGAGCGCCATCTTCTATTTTCTCCTCTCTCATGAGATATCGTGGGTTGAAAGTTTTAGACATTTTTGTAGATCTATAGCATTCTAGGTCGATCCAAGGGATAACGTCGTAGTATATCGATCTATCGATGCCGATGTAGGTGGTTTGTGCCTTTCTGTTGAAAGTCTTTGAGTATTATGTGCAATTTTAACCAATACCCTTGAACAGGGTATTGTGTGTTTACCATTTTACCCATGTTGATTGTCTTCCATGCTTGTATGCTTGTGTAGAGGTTAATTGGATATGAATAGTGTTTATTTCTATGCTTTGGATGTGTTTCCCATTCATGTTCTGTTTACGACTGTTGGTCTTCTTATCCTATTTGGTCGCCTTTCCAGTTTCCATGCCTAGTGCTGTAGAGTGGAGTGTTTTTATTATGACATGATTGATATGTTGTAGACTGATTATCCAAGTAGTTCTTGAGGTTTACCTTGTCCTTTTTTTGCCTTTATATACTCATTGACCTACACAGGGTCGTGAGAACCTGGTGTAGTAGACTATAAGGAGAATTGACCGAGTGAGCTTCCTCAGAGAGTCTTTGAACACATTAGACTATAAGGGGAATTGACCGAGTGATCTTCCTCAAAGAGTTTTTGAACCACTTGGGGCTATAGAGGAAATTGACAGAGTGAGCTTCCTTGGAGAGTCCTTGACCTTGGGGATATAAGGGGAATTGACCGTGTGAGCTTCCTCAGAGAGTCCTTGAATTACCCTAGACTATAAGGGGAATTGACCGTGTGAGCTTCCTCAGAGAGTCTTGAATTACTTTTGACAGTAAGGAGAATTGATTGTGAGTGCTTCCTCAGAAAGTCCTTATATATTATTGTACTTTGAACCAGAGGGGATAGGTTGTGTGCACTTCCTAGAGGGTTACCATGCTTGATTTGTTGCTTTTGATATGTGGAATTATTTTCTACTGAGTAATTTCGTGTTTAATGCTTCTGTATATTTACCTACCATATATTCACTGACTATTAGGCACAGATCTTTGGGTAGTTGCCTACTAGAATTTAGTCTCACACCCTGTTTGGGACATGCTTTTGGGCCCAAACAGATTATATTTCTGCAGGTATAGACAAGGGCAAGCGCCCTTCTACTTCAGGTACTTGACTTGCTGTCGAGCTAGAGAGCATGGGACCAAGCTTAGGCTTGTGATGCTGAGGAGCTGTTTATTTGTTTCTTTTAACTTTGTTTTAGTACTATTTTTATTCCATCATTGTGATTTTTTTGGATGCTTTTCTAGACACATGTACCATGCATCATTTATATATGTTCTTCAGTTGTTTGTTATTCCAGTCTTCCGCTATTACTGTTGTTTGTATATTTACTGCTTCCGCTATTGTGAATTTGTTTCCCTTCCGCAGTGTTACTCTGCCAATGAGGGCATAGTTTTCCCACAATCACACCCAAGGCCCTCGCTGCTAGTCGGAGGCCTCTGGCATTTGGGGAAATTCACTTGAGGCCATGTGACCAACCAGGTACGGAGCTCCTCTGGGTGGCTTCCGGAACCGGTACATTATACAAGGGCCCACTTGGGCCTTGGATCACCATATGCTCACCACAGACCTTGTCCCATGCACGGGGCCCCATGGGCCTTGGCCCACCCGTTACTCAGTAGGCCTTCTCTATTGGGCTGCCAAAGTGGCTAGCCCTTCAGGTTGAGGGCTAGGTGCCTTACTAAATTTTTTATAATTAAATTCTTATTTCATATATGAAAAAAATATTGATATATATGAATATATTAAATATTATAATATATATATATATATTAAATTTGGTTGTTTTTAAATTTTTTTATATAATACTTTTTAACATTTATTTGTTTTTAATATTTATTTTTATTTATTTATTTATTTTATAATTAAATTCTTATTTTGTATATAAAAATATATATTGATATATATTAATATATACTTTAATATAAATTGACATATATTCATAAATAGGATATTAATTATTTAATTTTATTTATATATATATATAATTATATAATTAATATACTATTTGTGAATATATGTCAATATATATTCATATATATATATATATTAATATATATCAATATTTAATATATATCAATGTATATAGTTATATAAGAAATAATAATTTAATTAAATATTGATATATATATATATATATATATTGATATGTATTCATAAATAGTATATTAATTATTTAATTATATATACAATTTATTAAATTTAATATATATAGTAATAAATAGTATATTAATTATTTAATTAAAAATTAATAAATTGCAAAAATATTATATATATAATTAAATAAGTAATACAGTGTTTATAATTAATAGAAATGAATAAATTTATTATATATTTAATATACTAATTAAATAATTAATATACTTTTTATTATTGTATATGTATATATTAAATTTAATAATTTTTATTAATAAACATTTCATTGATAAATTTTTTAATAAAAATGTTAACATTTAATGTTTTTAATATAGTTCTAATGTAAATAATTAATATATATTCATTTTTATTTAAACATATATTCATATAGGTCCATGAGTTGGATGGAGCCAACCCCTAAATTTTTTATAATTAAATTTATTAAATTTCATATATATATATATAAATATATATTAATAAATAGTATATTAATTATATATATAATTAAATAATTAATATATTTTTTTAATTAATAAAAATGAATAAAATTATTAAATACTTAATATAATAATTAAATACTTGATATACAAATTAAATAATTTATATACTATTTATTATTATATATTAAATTTATTCTTTTTTAATAATTTTATTCATTTTTATTAATTATAAATAGTATATTAATTATATAATTATATATATAATTAAATTTCACTCATTTTAAACATGCATTCCTTTAATATAATTTATTCATTGATAATTTTAAGTGTGTGCTTGCTTTTTTTTATAATTTATAGATTTTAAATATCTATTCATTTAATATTTTTGTAATTTATTCATTTTTAATGTTTTTTATACATAATTATTCATTGAAATATTTAATATTTTTGTAATTTATTCATTTTCAAATTTTCATTGTTCGATATTTTTTAATTTTATCCATTTTATAATATTTATCTATACATGTTTGTTCATTAACATTTAATGTTTTTGATATGGTTGTAATTTATATAATTAATACGTATTCATTTCCATTTTAATAGATATAAATATTCATTTTTTATTTTTAAAAATTATTTATATAATTAATAACAGTTATTCATTTTTTAAATTTATTTATTCTTATTATTATTTATTTCATTAATAGACGCTACATATTATGTAATGTCATTGTTCAATTTAACATATATCAAACTTGTATGTATATGTGTATATATATACGAAAGAGGTCTATCCAGGAGTCAAATCTATTGACCATTTATTAAAGGTGAAAGATAAAATATAACAGGAGGAACGACTATTTTGTGTTCAGTACTGCCTATGGTAATGAGGACTCTCTCACTACGGAAGTGAAAGCTATGATTACTGGTCTAGAATTGTGCCACTCCAAAGGTATTGATCAATCTTCGATTGAAACTGATTCCTCCACTATCTATAATTCACTCCTCAACCACTCCTCTACTCCATGGTTCATCATTTATTTCATCTGAAAATATAAAATGTTAATGGACAACCAGACTCTTCTACTCCACACTCTACATGAAGGGAACAAGGTTGCAGACTTTTTGGTGTCTCAGGTTTCATCTAATACCTCTATTATTTCATTCACTAACACTAGGTCCCTCCCCCATGAGTGTGTTGATATTTTAAGAGGTGACGCTATCAGGTTATATTACTTTAGACCCCCATGATCTCTTATATTTTTTGTTCTTTTCTGCCTAATGAAAAAATTTGTTGTTGGTGTAATATTTATAAATAAATATTTACAAATTTTTTAATATATTTATAATTATACACATTTATATTTATTTATTTATATATAATTATATACATTTAAATTGTTAAATTATATTAATTATATTATTAAAATTAATTATATAGGTCTCTATTAGTGCTTAATATTTTAGTACTGATAAAACCTCTCTTTATCAATGTTTTTTAAAAGCACTAATAAAGGCCATCCTGATATTTTAAATAGAACCCTAACTGAACTGATTTCTCTCGTGTCATTCAATCTCTCATGGAAGTTCATCCCTACCACCTCTCCCCCTCAACCATCTCTCATACAAATCAGCTCTCTCAAATCTAAGGTATGTTATTATTTCTCCTCCTCTCTTTTTTATCAATGACTTCGATCACCTCTCTTGTGCATACCTGGTCCAAACTATGCTATATTTTTTTGTGATTTATTTCTTGTTTTCTACCCCCTCGCCTCCTTTTCTTCAACCTGGGCTGACTAACCACTATCGTGAAGTAGCCCTCCAATGACCACCCTTTCCAAATGTTCCAATCACCCAGTTTCTCGACGAAGCAAGCCTCCCCCTTTTGTTTTTTTGTTTTTTTGGGGAGTCTTTTTATATGTATTATTTGAAGGTAGATTTTATAGTTTTATAAAAAAATGTTTTGGTTATCTATATTTGAAACCCAATATAGTTTTTTACTATTGATTTTGAAAATATTTTATAATAAAGAATGGATTTTGGGGGTTTTGAAATTAAAAAATAGGTTGATAATTAAATTTGATTTTTTATGTATATTTCTATGAAATGGTTTTGTAATTTATTTAGTGAATTGGTGTTGAAAATTAATATGAATAGTCATTAATTTTATAAAATTGATCTCTAAAGGTATTACTTGATTAAATGAGTAAATTGTCATTTTTTTGTGAAAATAAACATTGAAATAATTTTTTTTAGAGTTAAAAATAAGAATATGTTGTTTTAAATGTAAACACATGGTTTTGATTAAGATTATCTATGATTTTTGAAACCTGTTAAATGGGTTTCTTATGGGGGTTTAGTGTGTGTTTTATTTTAGTTATTTAGGATATAATCATGTTAATATATAAGGTTTGAGGTATATAATTTCTGATATTATACTATAAGGTTTATATTAGGTTCATATGGAGTTGAAAGGGTATGGGTTTTTCCCATTTTGTTAGAACACAAACTATTTTTTTATTCAACTTGTTTTCACCTTATATTCTGGTAAATAGTTACATAATGGACCTGTCAATTCCTTGGTAGGTTCTGAGGTGTTTTAGAGTGTTCTATTTCTTTTTATATTATAATAAGGCTCCTAGGATTGAAGGTGTTGTGAGTTTTACTTATTTAATATAGATGTTGAGAAAATTATTTTTGAGATTCATTTTCTTATCTAGTTACCTTAAATATGAGGGTGGATAAGGATAAATTTAGTCATGGTTTGAGGTGTGTGGGTATGTATAAGTTTCATCTTCTTATTTATAACATTATTTATTTAGATTAATCCATGTACATAACATTATTAATATTTTGATCTATTGTGTATCATTATTAATGGTCTGAGTGTCACCCATAAAAAGTTTTAAATTAAAACACATTTATCTAAAACACATACAGGATATGAAGGTCATGGAAGAATTTAATAAAGTTTATTATAATCTTCCCTAACCATAGATGTGTTCTGTATTTTATTAAAAATGATTATACACTTTTGGATATACCTACGATGGTTTTGACTTCTAGATGTGGGAGATAACTTATAGTGATTTGTGCCATTATTAGATGTGGAATCAGAATGTTTTGGATCTTAATGATGTGAAATCTATGCTAAGTGGTTTTTTTGGAATTTTTATTAATGGTAAGTATTTGTGGTGTTTTTAAGAAAATTGAATAGAGGTTTTGTATATTTTAGTATATGTGAAAAATACATAAGATTGATACCTCTCCTATTTTTGAAAAAGGGGTTCATTAGTGGGTTATAATACAAATATATATTTTTTATTCCTATAATACATGGTCTAGAATAATCTACAGAAAAAGAGTAACATGGAATCCAACTTCACTTTTTTGTCAATAATAGTTTCATTTATTCATTTCATGAAATTATAATCTCCTTAACCATGTATAAAAAATTGTTGATTACATGACCTTCTATATTCCAAGGAAATATATTTTTACACAAATTTATAAATCCAGGTCACAATTAAATGACAAGCAAGAAAATTTCCAAGGTAATTCTATTATCTAATAATAAATAAATTTTGTTTTCAAATATATTTATTACCACATTTTTATCCCACAAAACATTAAATCTATAACCTAGAATAGCAGCCACATATTTACCCCAGTTTTTTTCTTTTAATTTTACCCTTATATAAAATAATAACTTTTTAGGAATCATAACAGATAAAATTCAAATATCGGGTTCCCCTTATTAGAATTATCTATAACTTTATCATTTTGTTATGAATATATTACATGTATTTGTTTTGTAAAAAATGAATATTTTATGAACCTAATAGGATGGATATGAATCGAAAATGGATGCACACTAATCGTCTAAATAAGAGTATGAATATAGAGTTAAATAATTTATCAAGTTTTCAATAGAGCATGAATACAACCCTTCTCAAATCCTTTCTCCATGTTTACATTATTTTTATTCAGGAAAAATTAGTTCAAAAGAGTTGGAATAACATATGATTTGTCACAAAATAGATCAGAGCTATAAATGTTGGACTAAACACAGGGAAAAATGATTATGCACACCGATTATGATGATACTGTGGTTTATAGATCATTTTATATGAATACCAGTGTAAAAAATGATGAAGATAATATGGAATAAATGAAAATAGAAATTGAATATGGGATTTATGATTTCACAAAGTTGTTTGAGAAGTTAAATAGTTGTGTTAAGAGACCATTGTATATCGATTGTACTAAATACACAACAAAATATCTGTATTGAAGTTATATAATTTGAAAACTAGAAACAAATGGTGAGTCACCAGCTTTATAAAACTACTTGGTCTCATGAATGATGTGATACTAAAATAAAACGAACTTCCTTTTCAAACATATGATTCTAAGTGAATGCTATGTTCAATGGGCGTGATCTCTAAAAAAATACATGTTTATCCAAATTATTGTATACTTTTTCAAAAGGACCATGCATCGCTCATAAAATTACTTAAGTGTGGTAAAAATTGATACAATAAATATGAATCAAGTCCTCCAAAATTTTTATGGTACTTTCCTATCATTATATGATTTCAAAGACTATATAGATGTCAATAAACTATGAGATAATTGACATAACACACAGATATAATAATTAAATATGAGAAACTATGTTATCTAGTAGACTCTCTTCAATAGAATATAATTGATTATGAGTGTCCTAAATTTGGAAATAGGCCAAAAAACTTCCATATTTTATTGTCTAAAGATTGGATAAATCTTTTTTTGTATATATTAGTACTCACATTTCGTGGCCAATTGTGATAGTAAATTATAACTTGTCATTATGGTTATACATGAAGCATAAATATATTATGTTGTCTCTACTTATATCTAGACCAAAACAACCTAGTAATGATATTTATTTCTATTTGAATCGATTTATAAAAGATCTAAAATTGATGTGGGATACGGGTGTTACAATATATGATGCTCATAAAAGTGAAGAATTCACATTGAGGGTCATGTTGTACGAGATGATAAATGAATTTCCTGATTATGGAAATTTTTAATTCTATATAATTAAAGGAATGTTGGGGTGTCCCATTTGTGAAGAAAAAAAATGATTAGTTTGGTTGAAACATTCCTTGAAGAATGTGTTTTTAGGAAATCAAAAAAATTTACGTCAACGAGATAAATACTAATCCTGGGTGGTATCCATGAATGGGAATACAAAACAAGGTACAACACTATCTCCACTAATAGGAAATCAAAAGTTCGATAAAGTAAAATATATTTACACTATTTTAGGTAAACCATTTTTTAAAAACCTTATGAAATAATTTTGGAAAAAGAGATCAATTTTCATTGTATTACCATACTAAAATTGTTTGTACATCAGAAATTTTCTTGATATCATACATGTAAGAAAAAATTTATTTGATAGTGTTATTTTCATGTCACTAAATGTTCCTGACAAAAAAAATATGGCATAAAGGTTAGGTTTGACGTGATTGACATGGGGATAAGATAAGAGTTAGCACCAGTGAAGTGGGAAAGGTGTAATTTGTTTCCTCTAATGGATTACACTTTTTCCATACAAGGAAATTTTTAATTTTTCATTTTCCTTAATGGTGAAAAAGTTAAAAGGGGGTATCCATAAAATATCAAGAATGTTGTGTCACTGTTGATGCTCCTTTTCATCACAGAGTCTAAACGAATGGAAAGGTAAATTCCTTAGAAAAAATTGATTCATCCTTTGAAGAAAACATCAAAAATCGAAAAAGGAATGAACAATGAGTCATTTACACTTGGGTCGTGCAAATTCCACCAAGGTCGCGCAAGTATACTTGTGTGATGCCCAGTGGTCGCGTAGGTGACTTGTGCGCCCTGTTTGAAATTTCGCACAGGGTCTCTCTAGCCTATAAATACCCATGTGGGCCCACCATTTAAAGGATGAAAAATTCCAGAACCTCAAATTTGAGCTCTCGGTGCCCTAGTCTTTTCTCAAAGCTTCCAAACACTTTTAAGGTAATTTCTTACCTATAACGGAAGATCTTGAGAGGGGGGAAGTCCTAAGTGTTGAAACTCATCAACACTTGCACGCCTAGGTGGCCAGCCCTTAAGGGAAATGGCCACACTTGCGTGTCGGCTTACCCCTTCCACATAACTTGTGCGCCTCTCTTCTGGAAGTCTCTAGGTTTAGTGTTAAAGGCTTGAACCAAGCCTTACCCAAGTTCTACCCTAAGGATTGGCCATCACGCAAGTACACATGTGTCGCACAGGTACACCTACGTGACCAGGACTTACGCGCCCACACAGTACTTGTGCGCCCCTCTCTTTTTGGGTGTCCTTCCTACCCATTTCACCCCTCTTACACCTATCCACCTCTCCTCTTCAATATTAAGCCTTCAGAATTATCTCCAAATCCATTCATGGCATGATTTCCTTGTTGGCTTCCTTATCTGAAAGGAATTTTATGGAAAATCTCTCAAAACCTAGTGATTTACACATATTTACATCACTAAAGTTAGAGAGTTCATTCATTCAACCTCATCCTTTAAGATGAGAGAATCCTTAACCTAGGCCTCCTTTTCAGAAGTAATCCCCAGTCCAAATTCTCATTAATATTGGGCATACTCCTTAGGATTAAGCCCCAAATTATCATTAATATTGGGCATCCTTATTAGGAGTAAGCCCCAAGTCCTCATTAATTTGGGCATCCTCCTTAGGAGTAAGCCCCAGTCATAATTCCCTTAACCTGGGCCTCCTTTTCAGGAATAAGCCCCAGTCCAAGTTCCCAAATATGGGCATCATCCTTAGGAGTAAGCCCCAATCATAATTCTCTTAACCTGGGCTTCCTTTTCAGGAGTAAGCCCCAGTCTCAAATATGGGCATCCTTCTTAGGAGTAATCCACAAGTCCCTTAATTTCTCAAGTCCCTTAACCTGGGCCCCCTTCTCAGGAGTAGGCCCCAGTCTTAATTTCTCTTAACCAGTCCTAATTTACTTTTGATCTAGGCTTCCTTCTCAGGAGTAAAACCCAATCATAAGTCCCCTCCTAACTTGGGTATCTTCCTTAGGAGTAAGCCCCAAGATTAGAGTATCCAAATCTCCATAAAGTACATATACCTTTACGGACCTTGTTCCTAGATTTCTTCCCTGAAGTAAATCTTAATCTTCATCTATTTGGCAGTCATACATACATAAGCCCCACATCATTTCTCATGATTGAATCTTTCATGGAACAATTGTCTGGTTTTACCAATACCTCTTGTTTCTCATACCGAGCATGACTCACGTGAGCTTAGAGTGTAAAAGTAATTATGACATATTTCTTTAAGCCATCAATCATACATAAACATCATACTCCCTTACTCGAACTATGTGGGTTCTGATTCCTTTTCTAAACAAAGGATACGTGGGTATCCCATCTATGGGTATGATCCCAACTCTGAAATAATCCATGTCCTTATGAATGACAATAAACTTCAAGTGCCTCACTAAGTGGCTTTAAAACCATTATGGTCATCATAATGACCAAGATACTTTTATGTATTGAAGGATACCAATGACTAAGAATCACTAACAAATACAGATGATTCTCTGTCGATGAAGAACCTCGAATACATATAAAATATTCTCTAAATTTTCTACATATTTAATCATTGATTTTCAGATCTAAAGAAAATATCATTTTATACTTGGTAATGTAATAAGGATTCACGAACATAACTTAAATCTATAAAGAGAGTCCCAGAGTAGACAATAATTCCGCTCAAAAATGTGTGATGAGTCCGACATCCCATCCTCTCGACCAATGCAAATTCCTAAGCCTTATCAGTCCACAACTAATGGGATCCTAACTTTGGAAAGTAGGTCCAAATGGATATGGAATCATTGGATGTTTCTAGTTCTATGAACAAACTCGTTAGAAACCGATTGGAATGTTTGAACCTTCAATCAATGAGTTCATTCCCAATTCCATAGGAAACAAAAAATGGTGAACCCAAAGTGAATCCTTAACCAAGTTAAAGTGATGTTTTTACCTATTTATTAGGCCCATATTTAAACTCAATGAGAGGGCCAAAAAAGCAATCAATAACATATGTGCTCATCCAAAAGATGTAGTGGCCAGACTTATCTTGATTATGTCTGTTATATCAAACAGGCACCCTTTTCTAAGATCTTATGCATTACGAGAATTGATTTTCTTAAGCTCACATCTGTGAATACCTCTGCTGGGAAAACCTCTTCTGTGAATGCATCTGCTGCTGCTCCTACTGGATCATCGTCTGCTCTGAGGATGACATCACCTACTCAGCGTCTTCAATGATGGGTATCCAATGAACTGGTTAAAGAGTATTGTCAACACGATACCATTCCAACTTTGGAGGCTGCTCGGCAAGCCCTCCAAGTGAACAATTCACCCTGGTCGTCCGGACAGCGACGACCAGTGATCAAGAAGCAGGCGGTGCTAACCACAGTCTCCAACCGTTTCAGGTCGTTATCCCCAGAACTCAACAACCAATCCCTCCCATATTCTGAGGAGGTGAATGAGCAGGTCCCTCAGGTCCTTAATTCAAGGAGACAGGAGTCCTTCCCGAGGGATCCTATCAACAATCGCCGCCAGACTCGTGCGGCATTGCGCCCTCAACATGATGAGGGTATCGACACCAGGCATTCAGCTCCGGTTCCTCGAACCCGAGTAGGCAAGAAAAACCACCATAGGTGACAACCGGTTAACAGTGACTAGGTTCTTATCTTTGCCATCTCCGAAGAGGTCCACCAACCAAACTTGGTGGCAAGAAACGAGCGGGCACACACACCCGTCCGTTTTAATCCCGCTGTCCAGCAGACTCATCTAGCAGTAGCACACCAATCCTGCCAGGCAATTCTGGAAGATTACTATAGACAGGAACATACATCTATTTATAAATCATCGGTTAGTTAGAAGGCTCATCTGACTACATGTGATGGAGCCCGCCAACCCAATGTGTTGACAACTAGTAAATAGGTACATACACCTGCTTACACTCATCAATCCTACCAGCAGCCTCGTCTGTTAGTATTGAAGGAAGCTCATCAACCACGTTTGGCGGAGTGCAATCAGCAGGCACATACACCTGGTAGTATTGATCAATCCTACCAACAGTCTCGTTTGGTAGCATTCGGAGAAGTCATTCGGAAATCTACGGCGACAAACATGAGGCAGACTCAACTCTCTGCACCCACACTTGAATACTGTCAAGATTCACTGACAGGAAAAGGAGGACAGGAGCGGGCACATACACCTGCTCCAATCACGGAATGGACGTATATCCCCGTTCTGGCAGCTGAAGTCACCAAGAATTATCTATCAATGGTCAAAGAGCAGAAGCAAATCCCTGCTCATATTCGGGATGTCTGCCAGGATATTATAATAGCTTCAGCAGCATCTCAGGGAAAGACACATAAATCTATCCCTACCAGTGGAGTGACACATCAACAGTTCACTCTGGAACAGACACACACCTCTTTTCCAGTCCAAGAGGGTTGTGGGTCGTACTCCCCCATATCATACGGACAACCAAGTCAGGCACATACACCTGATTTGATTGGAGATAATCAGCCTAACCTGATCATTTCTCCTGAGAAGGCACATACACCTTCTCATAATAACCACTTTCATCAACAAGTGGTTCCTAAAGCAAGTAAGAAGGCATCTAAAAAGAAGACTCGCCCAGCACAGTCAAGAAATCAAGGGCCAATCTGTAACATGGCCTTACTCGATGCTGGAGTTCTTGAAGCCCTCAGACAATTATCTGTTGGAATTCAAGATTATACTCCCTCAGTTCCCAATAGTGGGAACATTAATTTTGAAGGTCTGCATCAGATACTTCCTCATGAAGGCTTGCTTCATGAAAATTAGGTCGATCTCGAAGTTTCATCTTCAGATGAGAGCCACAAGAACCCTCTGTGTGGTCAGAAGACCAAGGAACAAAATGTTTCATCTTTTGCTGTAACCCACCATGGTGGTCCTCCCCATGATGATGAATTTAGCTGCGAAAGTCCTCTCCATAGTAGTAATTCGCATTTTCTGGAAAATTCTTCATAAGACAGTGTAGTGACGAGAAATCCCTCTTATCTTGAGGCACTTGCAAATCTGAAGCCAGTCATGTCTGATGTTTTACCACTAACAAGTAAAACACTTTCTCAATCAGAAGATATCCTGGGGTTTATGTCATTCTTCGAACCCCCCTGGGTCGTTCATCTTCTAGTTTAATCAGTGAATTCTCTACCAATCTTGTTGAATCCGATGAAGCATCAAGGAAGCACCAGCTCTGGTCTAATCGGGTAGAATAATCTTCATTGAATGATAAAGAGGAATTACTGAATATAAGAAAACAACTGGAAAAAGGTGAAGTGCCAGTCATGTTTTGGCCTTTGTCCAACTCTCAGTATGATATTCCAGAGATGTTGACAGAAGATGGAATTCATGATATTCGTCTCAACATATGGAAAACTCTTTTTCAGTTGAAAAAGAAAATATTATCTTATGATGAATATGAAAATCATGTCAAGATAATAGAAGGGTTACAATGCCAAATTGATTTGTAATCTCTCTCAGTTTCTCAATATCTGAAGGCTGAAAAATAGCAGAGAACCCTTCAGTATTCATGCCTTGTCGCACTAAGAAGATTGTGCCAATTAATTTCAAATTCCCCATATGGTATTCATTCAGGGGATGGGGTTTTCACAGAGTACTACATTTCACTATACTCTCCAGTCAGCAAAGCCCACCAAAAATGGTCTAATGAAATGTTATTTCCCATAGCCGGCCACAGCCAATGGGTTTTGTTTGTAATCAAAAGCTTGACCAAGAACATGCTTCAACTATTTCCTCTCAAAATCAAGCATATAGAGAAGAAGCTGTTGAATTTCTCCTGCATCAAGCAAACGAGAATATTGAACAGGCCTCTTGTTTGGATCAAGCACATCACCAAGTGATAGAAGTGTCAGAAATCATCCAACGGTATTTTGATCTGGGAGATAAAAGTGGATGTAGGTTGATGCATTTAGCTAATTTCCAAACTAAAGTCTGCAAGATCAGGACAGCTTGTAAAATGGTCTCAGATATAGCATGTCATGAACCACGCCATCTTTCCAGACTGGAGACTCTTTTAACCCAACCCTCAGAATTAACAAATAGGATTCGGGGAGTTGAGAAGGAACAACCCCAGTCCACCGGACTGGGGACTTTTTCAAATCCCCAATCCCTCCCTCAAGAAAATTCAGTCTTCTATCTATTGGGGAAGAAGCATCAAGAGGAACGAAGAGCCAAATTATTAGGAGATTCCCTCCAAATTATGGTTCGTCAAGAAGTTTCTGAGGGATCGAATCAATAAAAGGAAATGTCTCATCAAGGACATGGAAGAAGACAATATCATAGAAATTCTGATATAAGGGATGCAATGCATTATGCATCAACCAATGTCATTAATGCAGTTGTTTCTGATCCACCAGATGAGGCTCACTCGGAGGGATCAGATGAAGAGGTTCCTGCTCAAGAAGTTGTACACACAGACACAAATGAAGAAGGTGTGCATACACAAAATCAAAGGATTACTCAGAACCTAGGTAATCCTTCAAGTAACCCACTTTCCCCCTTTCTAAAAGGTGTCCAATAAGGGGAAAGGAAAGAATCAGGTTACATATCCTTCCTATGGATAAGGCCAATCGCTCTCACTAGAGAAAAGATTTTCACAACAAGAGGAATAAATGAAGGAATTGAGGAGGATGAATGTAGAACTACTTCAGGGTAGTATTCCTCCTAAGTGTGATGGATTCAATCAGCCAAAGGAATTTTTTGTGGCTACTGAGATGGATCAAGAATATACTCCTCTATCAGTACACCCTCACAGGTTTAATCCTATGGGTCAAGTGCAACAACAATCGGCAGTGCTGCCATTGGTTTCAGTACCAGCTGCCACATCTGTACCAGCTCCAGTCATTGCACCTGTTCAGATCCAAGCTCAACCAGATGTTTCTCAAAAGTTAATAACTATTATTGAGTCATTAACAGCTCGGTTGGAAGCTATAGAGGGAAATCGTGCTCTGGTTCAACCAGAGAAGAGATCTTACCTGGAATGGGTTGATGCAATTCCTCCCCCATAAAATTTTGAAAGTACCACATTCCCAATCTTTAATGGTGCGGGAGACCTAGAGAAACACTTAACACATTTTGTTTCTCGTTGCGATCCTATGATGGGAACCCTTCAATAACAAGAGGTAGTTAAGCTCAGGTGTTTCGTATAGTCATTACAAGGGCCTGCTTTTTTCTGGTACACAAGCTTGCAATCTCGGTCAATTACTGGGTGGGATGATCTTCGTCAACAATTTCTTCTTCAATTCAGCTCAACTTTTCCAAAGACAATAGTTTTTTATCTAAAAAACTGTAAACAAAGGGAGAATGAAAGGGTTTCAGATTTCATTGCTCGCTGGAAGGGATTAACATATTCCCTAAGCTTAGCACTCCCTCAAGAGGAATTGTTGCCAATCTGTGTGGTGAATTTACGTGATGAGTTGCGCACACCGCTGATCCCTATGAAATACACAGGAGGGTTTTGAGACCTTACTTCAATCTCTCAACAGATTGAAGATTCTCTTATAAAGACTAAGGATAAAGCTCGTGTAATTCCATTAGCTCCAGGAAGGAGAATGGGTAAAGCAGAGACTGATACAATTATGCTTAAACAAGCACCTGTACCTTCTTCTACTTCAAAACCTTCATCTTCTCGAAGGGATCCACCTCATGAGCACCAACAACAGAGGAAGTTTCGTCAAGATGATCAAAGAGATCAAAGACAGAAACAATTTGAGGATTTAAAGAGAAAAGTTTACTCTTTTCGAAATGAACAAGTTCCTGGTTACTTCATTTTGGCTCTGGAAAATAATTTGGTTCAATTGCCAAGGCCCAAGAGGCCAAACAAGGAAGGAGATGAAGATTTTCCCAACTATTTCCCATTTCATCAGATGTTGGGGCATTCCATTCAGGAGTGTTTTGTCTTCAAGGACCTCCTGTAAAAAATGGTCGATTTGGGAAAAGTCAAACTGAAAGGTTCTTCAGCTTAGGTAGCATGTGTTACTGCTACAGATCCAGAGGATTAAGGCGAGTGGTAAGAAGTCAAGAACAAAAATACGCAAAAATGTGATGATTGGATGGTCAGAAAAATGATCAACCAAACTCATGCTATTTTGAGAACATAATTGAGGAATCCAATTGTGTCTTCTACTGTGAATTCCACAGCAAAACTCTATTCACCAGAGGGAAAATCCTCAAAGAAATGTCATAATTCCAAGAAATAGGAATAATCAGAAGAAGATGATTATGTGTCAAAGCCCAAGTTGTTTTTGACTCTGGAAGATTTTATGCCATCTACTTCAAAGCAATGGGCACTTCCCCACAAAATGGAACAGCCTAAATAGGCTAATCAGGCAAAGTCTTCATCGGATGAAGAGTTGATATTTGGTTCTGTTAATATGATTCAATTAACATATCCATATGCCAGTCGCAGTTTCAATTTTGATGAGCTTGAGTTCCTTGTATCAAACAGAGGAATCAGAGGAAGTTCCAGAGGCTCAGGATATAGGGGAAGACTTGGATCTTTCAGAGGCCACTATTCTAATTCTACCCATGCTATAACTGTGTATGTGGCAAAAACTCATGGTAGAGCCCTTCAACGAGCTCAACAAGAACAAGCAAGTTCTTCTACACAAGGCAGACTCAGTCCTGGTACAATTATTCTGGAATATCGGTTGAAGGTTCCATATTCTTCCTCTCAGTAAGTAAATAGACCTAATCATTCTAATCTTCTGAAGCCAGGAGTATTACCAACTCCTATCCGGGTACAAGATGCATCAAATTCCAAAGCATCAACTTCCAAGGCACCTGCTAAACCACATGTTCCTGTTGGGAAACACAGACCTTTGGATAAAAAGTATGATGTATTGAAACACTTGGCCCAAATACCGGCCAAGTTATCAATTATGGATGCTTTAAATTTATCAAAGGATCTTTGGGAGGCACTCATTGAGGATTTGTAAAATCCTCAAGAGTTTGAAACTGAAATTGTTGCAGCTGAAGTATACCATGTAGAGAATAATCCTGTAGAATTCCATGTAGTAATATATTTTACTGATGAAGATGAAGATGATGTCGTGCATGGACATATTAGACCTTTGTACTTATCTGGAAAGGTCAATGGTGTAGACGTCTGAAGAGTTTTCATTGATAATGGTTCAGGAGTAAACCTCATCCCCATTCATACACTTCGTTGATTGGGACTCACAGAATCGGATTTATCTCCTTCTACTTTGATGTTACAAGGATATGATAAAAATGAACAAGAACCAATGGGTGAGATTACACTCAAAACTCAGTTTAGAGATCTTGTATCCAATTCAGATTTCATGGTTGTTGATCAAGACTCAACCTTCAACATCTTGCTTGGAAGACCCTGGCTACATCAACATGTGGTTATCCCTTCATCATACCATCAATGTCTCAAATATTGTTTCAATGGTCAGATTGGGTCATTGTATGGTGATAAATCCCTGTTCAAGATATGTAAATCTCAATACATTGAGGCGGAATTTTATCACATGAAGGCAAATGAGAAATCCACAACAAGGGAGATTACCAAAGTTAATGCTCTATTTGGTTTGGAAAATATTTCAGTAAACCCATTTACACATGTGAGTACAGATTATGTGTTGCCTATCAGTCAAATTGACAGGATAGACTCAAATCAAAATACTCTTATGGAAACTTCCATAATGTCAATTACGGCAGTCAAGCCAGACAACATGGAAGAAATTGGTGATTCACCAAGCAATGATGAAATCTCAAATGGAGATGTCTTAATTTCATCTGCTGAAATCCGCAAGTCTATACTTCTCCAATCAGGACAGAGAAAGTTATAGCAATGTTAGAGGTAAATGATGATGTCGATTCTCAATCCATCATCTCCTCTTTATTACCCAAAGAAGACCCTTCATCATCAATTGGGTCGGAAATGGAAGATTCTTCTTCAAGATGTGAAAATTTTAACGTCTCTTCTGATCATGAAAATTCTACTTCATCATCTACTATGCAAGTAGAAATAGAAGAAATAACACATGTTGAAGAAGAAGAAGAAGATCTCAGGGATGCTCCTCCAGCATTTGAAGAGGGTATCTCAGATAAATAAATCTGGGTACAAAAGAAGATCCACTCCCCACTTTAATTAGTGCGGCCATGACTCTTGAATAGCAAGAGATGTATATTTCCTTCTTAAAGGAAAATCGAGATATATTTACTTGGAACTATATAGAGATTCTAGGGCTTGATCCTAATGTTTCCACTCATCGTTTGGGTTTTCCAGAAGAACATCGAGGATTCAAACAAGCCGCTAGAAGAACACACCCAACCTATGCTTCCAAAATTGAAGCTGAAGTGGATAAGCTCATCAAATCTAACTTCATCAGAGAAGTTAAATATCCCAATTGGTTGGCTAATATTGTCCCAGTGAAAAAGAATAATGGGAAAATTAGAGTTTGTATTGATTTCAGAGATCTTAATCGGCATTGTCCTAAGGATGATTTCCCAGTACCGATTACAGAACTCTTAAATGATGCAACAACTGGCTATGAAGCACTTTCCTTCATGGATGGATATTCCAGATATAATCAAATCAGAATGGCTCCATAAGATAAATAATCTACAGCCTTCAGAGCCCCTCAGGGTGTGTTTTTCTATCGGGTAAATCCCTTTTGCCTCAAGAATTCATGTGCAACATATCATCATTCCATGCATAGTATCTTCAAACCCTTTTTAGGGAAGTTCGTTGAATGTTACGTGGATGATTTGGTGGTCAAATACAGGAAACGTTCTAATCACTTGGCTGATTTGTAAATCATATTCCACAAACTTCGGTAATATAATTTGAATATGAACCACTTAAAATGTGCTTTTGGGGTAACCTTAGGAAAATTTCTCAGCTTTGTTGTACACCATCATGGTATCGAAGTCGATCCTGAGAAGACAAAGTCAATCCTTGGTATGTCACCTCCTCTAAATTTGAAAGAATTGAGAGGACTTCAAGGACACTTATCCTATATTCAGAGTTTCATCACCAATTTGGCAGGCAAAAGTTTACCCTTCACCAAATTGATGAAGAAGGGAGTCACTTACCAGTGGACTGAAGAATGTCAAGAAGCATTCGATATTCTCAAGAAGTATCTCTTGAGTCCACTGGTGTTAATACCACCTGTTGAAGGAAGACCACTTATCCTCTATGTGACAACTCTAGAGTGATCATTGGGTGCCTTTCTTTCTCAGAATAATGATGCTGGGAATGAAAACATCATCTACTATCTCAGTCAGACTATGCTTGAAGCAGAAACCCAATATTCAAGTATTGAGAAGTGCTGCCTAGCATTAATCTTTGTTGTTCAGAAGTTGAGACACTACCTGAAACATCATGAGGTCCAATTGGTATCTCATAATAACCCGCTCAAATTCATCCTTAGTCATCCAATGCTTACAGGACGTCTGGTAAGGTGGGCAGTTATTCTGCAGCAATTTGACATTCAGTATGTGTCTCAGAAGGTAATAAAGGGCCAAAATCTGGCTAATTTCCTTGTTGAACACCCTTCAGTGGAAGACACATCTTCATATATTGAACTCTATAATGAGGAAGTCTTCTCTATTCAAGAAAGTCTTCAAACATGGGAAATTTACTTTTATGGTGCTTCCAGAAGTCCAACAGGGAGGAAAATAGAGAATCCTAAATTCAACAAAGTTGTCTTAGGAATTGTGATCATTTATATAGAAAAGGCAGTGTTACCTTATTATTTCTCATTATTGGGAGGCGGTACAAATAATGAAGTGGAATACCAAGATCTTATTTCAGGATTGGAGTTGGCGCTTCAAGCACAAGTGAGTCACTTAAAGGTGAAAGGTGATTCAGACCTGGTAATAAAACAAGTCAATGGGGATTACGCAATCAAAAAATAAGAACTAATCCCTTTGTATGATTATGTTAGAGAGTTAATGGAAGAATTCCCTTCGGAACTGACATTTTCTTATATACCACGGTCATAAAATGTCCAAGCTGATGCACTGGCTAATATAGCCACAGATCTGGCAGATCCAAATCAGGATGAGACAACCATCAGTATTGCCCACCGTCATATAATTTCACCTTATATTCAAATCAAAATAGAGTAAATAAATGAAATTAGTCCCATCTCTGAACCATACGGTAATAATATGGTATGGATGACACCTATTAGGGAATACCTTCAAAATAGAACACTTCCACCTGATAGATCCAGGAAAGAACAAATTCGATGACGTGTGGTCAATTTTACTCTTTATGACAGCCCAGATCACCTAGATAAAGTTCTCTACAAACGTGGTTTTGATGGAGTTCTCTTCAGATACATTGATGGTGAAGAGACAATGGATGTCATGAAAGAAGTGCATGCAGAAGTCTGTGGTGCCCACCAATCTAGACATAGACTATCTGATCAAATTCGAAGTCTTTGATACTTTTGGCCTTCAATGATACAAAATTGTGTTGATTTCACAAAGAAGTGTCATTCTTTCCAAGTACATGAAAACTTCATTCATCAACCCCCAGAGTTGCTTCATATAGCTAAATACTCGTGGCCATTTTTCACATGGGTAATGGATGTAGTGGGACCTTTTACTTCAGCTACATCCAAGTAGTTTAAGTACATTCTTACTGCTACTGAATTCTTTTCCAAAAGGGCAGAGGCAATACCTCTCAAAGAAGTTAGTTCTCAATGCATTGTTAACTTCATCAAGTCTAACATCATTACCAGATTTGGTGTCCCTCATACCATATTGATGGACAATGGCACCAACTTCTGTTCATCTGAGGTGAGGAAGTTGTATCAAGAATACAACATCAAATCCAATCATTCATCTCGGTATCATGCAGCGGCCAATGGCCAGATAGAAGCTTTCAACAAGACTTTGTCAAACATACTGCAAAAGATGTTGGATAAAGATAAGAAGTCATGGCCTGATAAACTCTTTCATGCTTTATGGTCTTATCGGACCACCACCCGCACTACAACGCGGTCAACTCCATATTCATTGGTATATGGAACGGAAGCAATATTTCCAATTGAGGTTCAACTACCCTCTCTCATAGTATCCATTTGTGATTATTCATCTACAGATGAACAATCTCAAAAGTGATTGGATTAATTGGATTGGTTAGATGAGAAAAGATTGTGCACCCTGCACCACTTTGAAGTCTATCAGAATCGAATAGCACGAGCTTTCAATAAAAAAGTTTGTCTTCATTCATTCATTCAGGGAGAATTGGTATTAGTTCGCAGAACTCCAATGATACCAGGAAAGAAACCTCCCAAGCTTGAGCCAAAATGGGAAGGACCTTATTCAATACATAAGGTCTACTCCAATGGAGCTTATTCTTTAATCTCAATGGATGGAGAACTCATCACTACTCCAACCAATGCCAGATTTCTGAATAAAGATTTTGTATGAACACAAAATACATCTACAGTCCATGAATATGACCTTAAACTATTTTTATTACTTTCGTCCAGAAAGACGTTAAACTGCATAACCAAGGGTCCATGCATACGACTTTAAACTATTAGCACTTATGTCCAACATGACGTTAAACTGTGACGTCCTAACTACATGAAGTTAAACTGTACAGAAGTCCCTTAAATCCAGCAAGACATTAAACTGCATAACCAATGGTCCATGCATACGACCTTAAACTATTGTCATTTATCTCATCTAGCAAGATGTTAAACTACATCATCATCCATGGTCTATGCATATAACCTTAAACTATTTGCACTTTCGTCCAAAACGACGTTAAATTGTGTCCCTTTCATCGTCCTATACGATTTTAAACTATACAGCAATGGTCCATGCATATGACCTTAAACTATTTTCACCATCATCCAACATGACGCTAAACTGTATCATCCCTTCTTCATCCAACATGACATTAAACTGTGGAAAAGTCCCTAATACGTCCAACATGACGTTAAACTGTGTCCTCTTTTGTCCTTACTGCATGACATTAAACTGCACAGTCCCCTTTTTTTTCCAACATGACATTAAACTGTATTGTCCCCATCGTCCTAACTACATGACGCTAAACTGTACAGAAATCCCTTAATATGTCCTACATGATGTTAAACTTTATTTTTTCCCTGCTACATGACACTAAACTGTGCAGCACCAATAGTCCTAACTGCAAGACTTTAAACTACATAGTCCCTTCATATGTCCTACATGACATTAAACTGTGTATCGTTAAGGTTGTTTCCACCTCTTGTTTCTCACACTGAGTATAAATCATGTGAGCTTAGAGAAAACTTCAACCATAACACCCTCTCTTGTCCGTTAACCACGCGTAAGTCCCAACACCATTTTTTTTAGGTCGTTGTTCCCAAGAACAACTTGATCACTAATTCATTCTTTAATTGAACTACGCGGACTTTGATCCTTGCCTTATAGGATAGGTATGTAGGCAACCTCCCAAGGTTCAAGCCTAAAACCAGTCTCTTCACATAGGTTCACCTCCATCTCATACGATGTTGATTCGTGAAACCGCCCCCAGAATTAATATCTCTACATTGGTTCACCTTCATCCTTGCTATACGACGTTAAACAGTATAATAATTTTGTCATGTATGACAATAAACTACATTATTCTTTGATACCCTCACCTAAGAGTGAATCATTATTTAAATTGATTTTCAATCATGTTATATTTCAAAGACTATGTACATACATGGCAATACCTGAACCTTTTATCTTGGGTTAAACCATCATTGCACTAAAGTCCCCTTTCACCCTTCACATGTACAAACCAAATTTGTACAGAGGGTATTTCTAGAACTACGTGGGCTTGATTCCCATCCTTATGGGATATTTAGGAACGTTCAAGTGTCCCTCGAATCCAGACCCAAGTCTTTTGGGCCTAACCCCAAATTCCAATTTCAATCCCCTAGTTGAAAATTCTCTGTGAAAACACACACTGTGTATTTCTTGTAATGGTCCGAGTTCTATGACCCTAAAGTAAGATCTCTTACACTTTAGTCCCACATGAAGTTAAACTATATTTCAAGAACTACATATGGCTTGATTCCCATCCTTATGGGATACGTAGTGAAGTCCAATATTTCAATTCAGGACCCATCCATAACATGATTATGGTTAGCATTGATCTATGTATCTATACATACATTGGAAAATACCCATTTTTATGTGTCATAATCCTAGTCTTAAATACTTCCAGATCTTCACCCCTTTTCTTGACTTCTGGTCACAAAATATCCAATTTCTGAGAGTTCCTTTGCCTGACTATGCAGCACGTGCCCTTAGGCGGCCTTGAATAAACACTCTACATAAAAGACTTGTCAGCCAAAAGATACTATTATTTGACTATGCAGCCAATTCCCTTAGGCATCCCTGTATAATTCAACCCCCTAACGGGTTTGTTAAATAATGGTAACTTCATTCTTGGGAAGAAAACCTCTTTTGTCCTTATTGGTCTTATCAACAATATGTAATGGATCCACAAAAAAAATAGCCATCCTTAACATATTTTCCCCATGTTATTTTTTATGATCTGAAAGTATTCAAGTCTATGGTTTATATTTCTCTTACCTACGTTTGGGTCAGACCTTTATAGGAGTGACATTCATCCAGTTCTTAGACGATCTTGTTTTGAAATATCTTCTCCATATTCAAGTACCTCTCTCCATACAGAAAACTCTATGCTTTGGAAAATTTGAATTCCCATAAACTTCCACTGGCTTTTTAGTAGTAGAAAAGTAAATTTCTGAGAGTTCTTTTGCCTGACTATGAAACATGTGCCCTTAGGTGGCCTTGCATAAGTAGTCTATATAATGGACCTGTCAGCCAAAAGATACCATTATTTGACTATGCAGCCAATGCCCTTAGGTGGCCCTGCATAATTCAACCCCCTAACGGGTTTGTTCAATAATGGTAACTTTATTCTTGGGAACTACTTTTTCTAATGCCATTTAGCCCTTTTTCATATCATTCCTTAGATTCAAAATTTCTTAAGTCATGGTTTACATTTTTTCCCTCATACTTGAGTATGGTAATATGTTTTCAGATAAATTGTCAAGGAATTGAGTCAATTTTAATCCATTCGGTCAAAGCTATTTTGACCTTAAACATTAGCCTTTTTATGTCTGACGTGCATGACCTTAAACTGCCCAAAACAAACAAGGGAAGTCTGAACAAAAGTCAAGTTCCATCTCACTAAACATACATTTTGTATGATTTAGGTAATATTGAGCAATTAAAAGATTCGAAGTTTGTAGGGTTATTTATAATAATCCTAGTAAAAATAAAACTATGCTTACTAGGCCCATTGGATTAGGTAAAAATCTAAAGCAGGTAGCGGGAAAATGTGTGCACAAATGATTGAAGATGAGAGTGTTTTTCATCTGATGCACAAGAATTAGAAGGATGTCCATAGATTGGAGTCTCTTCTCTTTTCCAAGAAATTACAAAAGACTGTCAACATAAGTCTTCACTTGATGTACAGCATCCCGACCTTCATCAGTAGCCACTTGAAGCTCATTCACTTGACCAACTTCACTTTTTTCAGCCTGATGGAGTGCTTTCTTGGCATCTACGATGGCTTTTATACTACTCGTTTGAGCTCCCTCCAGTGAATTTTTTAGTTGGTCAAGTTCCCCAATAACAGCATCTGACTGTTGCTGAAGGTGAATTTGTTGGATGACTTTATCTTTGATTTTATGCTTCAGTTCCTTCATCTTGGCAGCATAGTCAGCCTCATCTCGGGATACCATAGCCTCAAATTCGCTAATGTTAGCTGACAGCTTCACCTTGGTCATATCTTCACGGCACTTTTGCTCCTTCTCCCTCCTTAAGATGACTTGCTTCACTGCGGCATGGATCTTTTGATATCCAAAACCGCCAAGTCCCAGTATGACAAACAGGTATGACAGTCACAGGATCTTTGATGAAATCTCTTCTAAAGGCACTTCGTATATGATCTTCCATATGTTTTTCCATGACTTGCATCGTAAAAATTGGAACGCCTTTTGTATTTCTAGATCCGACTCAGCATCACTATCACAGGGGGAATGTAATCTGGGATTAATGCACTTAAGGAAGTTTCATGTTCTACTCCTTCCCCCCTAACCTATGCTTCTTCCCTTTTAATTCCCGTTGGGGCGGAAGCTGAGGCCTCACCTCTAGATCTAGCCACTGAAATTGATGGCCCTGTGTAATCAATTTAAAGCTTTGGTTAGTTTCAAAGGATAACAAAAGTTAATTGACTATCTTTCAAATTAATTACAGTCGTAAATATTGTTATTCCTTACCCAATGGTAGATCAGCAACCTGAGAAGGCTCCTCCCCATCTTTCCTAGCTTCGACAGGATTTTCAGGATGAGTTTGAGGAAGCTCTACTGGGTTTAGCTCCACTTGTGCTAATGTCTCTACAATAGTGGGGTTTTCTGTACCCCCTTCAAGCATGGGTAGTTTAGCATCTTGCTCAGACAGAACTTCACATTTGAACCGATCATGATTAGACATGTAATAAGAAGTTATTTTTAATAGGACGAAGGATAACACTCACATCCATAATATTCTAAATTACATGGTAATTTTACATGATTTATAAAATCTTTGAAAGATGTGCCAAGTTCCATCATTTAATCTAATTTCATATCAAAATCCTGGTTAATCTCACCAGTGGGTGCATTTGATGTGTCTTCTTGGAGACCTTCATCCTGCGGTCCCTAACCCTGGACAGTATCTTCAGATAAAATCGCAGCATCAGTTGCAATAGCCGCCAAAATCTCTAATGCAGGAGTTGAACCTGAAGTATCACAGAATGGAAGTCAGTCGATGTTTCATTCAACATTTTATGAAGCATTGTTAACTTACCAGAAGCAGGTTCTTCTCTTCTTGCAACAGTAGCAGGAGGGATATTGGGAACAGATGGTGGCTCTTCTCTAGGAGCATCCAAGTCAGCCTGAATTTGCGATTGTTCCACAGCACCCTCTATGGTCCTCAAAGAAGGAACAGTCCTCTCCCTCAGAGGGGAAATTGAAGAATCCCCTATAATCTCAAGGAAAATGATCAATATTTTTCATGGTTTAAGACTCATGATTAACCAAAGGACTTACCACTACTAATGAAGCGTTTAGTTGTGGACTTCCTCCTTCGTTGCTTTTACTTCCTTGGATTTTTGGGAGTGCCGGCAGTCTCCCTTATAGGTACCTGAATTGTAGAATGGAAGGCCATGTCCAACTCCTCATCCATGGCCTACTGTCCTGGAAATATCTCGCCCGACTCGCGAGCAGATTCAGCAGTGGCCCCGATGGCAGTACCACCAGGGCTATATTGTGGTAAAGAAACCTTAGTAGTTCCTTTCTTTGCAAGCTTTAGGATCAAGAAAATAATTTCCTTGAGTAACAAAGCTTTGAATGAAATCAAGTTGCAATGAAAATAAGGAAATAAAACTTACATCTTTAGGAGCCACATAATTGTGCCACTCCTCATCTCCAGAAGCATTAGTCCCCTCAGCGGCACCACGATCTATCATTTCCTTCACCCGCTTGGTGACAGGAATGGAATTTTCAGTGGCATATATGATAATTTCTAGATCTCTTATGTAAGCCCGCGCTTCATCGGGGTTATTCTCGAAACATATTTTTGTAGAAGCCAGAAGAGTCCCTATTCCAGGGAGATGTAGCCCCTCGCCCAAATCTAGCCAGGCAGTTTTATCACCACAGTATAAACTCTGCCATGTTTGTACAGTCTCTGGTCGTAGATATTCACTACGTGTACCAGAAGGCTACAAGGAAGGTCCTATAATCTTGGACTTCAATTTCTTCCCAGCTCTTGCAACTATTGATAGAGAATAAGAAAATAAGACTTATTGCTTTATTAAGTAATGGTGATTAAATTTCCACAATAAAGTAACTCGCCAAGAGTTGATGGAGTGGGTCTTTTGATTCTGACTGGAGGATTATATCGGGCACAAGGCCGCTTTTCCGTTTGTTGTGCCTCATCATCCCCATCTTGGGAATCTGGTGAGTTAGTCCTAGATGAGGAATCTAGTGAATCAGCTTCAGGTGGGGAAGCATCACCTTCATGAGGAAGGGTTTCTTTCTCTACAGTCCTCTTCCTTTTCCCCACCTGATAAACCGGGTGATTTAGCACCCCTCTAGGGTATGATTCTATCCAGTTTTTAGCATACCACGTAGTCAATTTATATGCCACTTTTTCAACTGGTAGCTCAAACACTGCCCCGGTCTTCTCCCTAGATGTCAGCAACCATAGTTACTGGGAAACCATCGGATGTTGCTCTGACCTGACATGCATGGGGGGGGAGATACAGCAGTATTTTTAAACACTTGAATTGATGTGCAAATATATATGGATCATAGGTCTCGTATATAATCTCTTCGCCAATTCTGGTGACCAGCACACCATCTCTACAGGATAGCATGTATGCCCTCAAATCCATGCTAGTTGTTCCATCATCAACAAACTACCCGGTTGGCGGATTTCCATAAGGAAAGAAATTAAATTACTTATACAGGCTCATCCTCACCTTCATGTCATAAGAGTTGAGAGCTAGTGGAGAAATTCCAGATAATTCCTGCACTGATGGCCTAAAAGAACTTCCAGGAATTTGTACTCCATTCTGTACATTATACATCTTGAATTGAGTGGCGATCCATCCCCATAAAATTTGGAATGGTCCCACTATTCTTAAAGGAGACTTACCTATGAAGACATGGAGTAAGATCCTATGAATCTTCTCTAAAATGGGGGTAGCCAACCCAACCATTTTCCCCTTAGCCAACTTGGCTGCGATAACGAAGGTCCCTGGCCTAACGCCTCCCTTCGAGTCCCTGACTGGTAGAAGATAAACACTGAGCCACAAGGCCAAAAAGTCTGCCGGACGAGTCTTCTTTGGGATCCTCTGATTCACCTCATATCCCCACTTCTCAAATTCTCCTGCTTCCAGAGTCGTCCAGAATGTGCCAGAAGCACCCCTCTTCTCTGATTTGGGGAAGGTGGTAGGACGAGTGGGTTTCTTCTTCTTCTTGGATCCCTTCTCCTTCGGCTCCTTCTCCTACTTCTCGATAAGAAACATATTCATCCACTCCTCTGGATGAATATCATTTCTAGAATGAGTTAAGGAGGTCTTTGAACTCTTGAGATTATGGAAGATTTTAAATAATTCCTGAGCTAAAGCTGGAGTCTTCTCTGAATCATTCCAAGTCACCTTGGGAGGGATGAATTCATCATACATATCACCCAAAATTGGAGCCTCTGAGATTTTGTGGACATCCCATAGACTGATTCCTACTTCTCCATGAGTCAGATGGAAATAATTGGTTTCTGGGCTCCAATGGCTGAGTATTTCCGGCACGAAGTTGTCATGCCTATAAACATATGTTTTCCCAACCCAGATGACTTCGTATATCGCAACTCCTTTAAAATCCTCGACAAACTCTGCACAGTTTTTTTGTACCTAGTATGCCCACATCCAATTTGGCTTCACACCTCCTCCAGGACGGAAGTCCCAACTCTTCTTCCAGCCTTTGGATTGATCCATCTGAGAGTTTCAGAAAATTGAGGGATAACAATGTGGTTGAAACTCGAGATTATGAGGTTTCAGATCTGGCGTACAAGGGCTATGATGCATCATATGGGCCTTCTCCACTGTTCCAGCATTTAAAAATTCTCCCCCACATGAAATATTTGCTGAAGCAAAGTTGGTATAATTCTGAAACCAAGAAATTGGGAGATAGTTCTTTGCCTCTGGAATGGTAACTTCTCGCAGATGACCATAGCCATACAAAGGCAGATAAATGCTCTGGGGGAAGTCATGATGATACTTCTTCAAATACTAATCCAAATCTGGGAGAGTGTTGTCGCAAACGGTATAGTAATCATGGTCAATGATGCTCATCATATCATCAAGTCACTTGCTTGCCAGTTCCTCAGCCATTCCGATTCTCTTGGGAACCATTGAATCTGGACAAAAGTTGAATAAATTAACTCTTAAGTAAGTTGATTTTTCATAAAATTTGTGAAGGAATTCAAAAAAAATGGAAAAGGCATTAAGGCGCGCAAGTCTAATTTTGGCGTGCAAGTATGGATGTGTCGCGCAAGTTTTTGGCGTACAAGTATCACCGCGCAAGTCCTATTACCTGTACAGCAGCGTGACAGCAGTGAATCAGCGGAAAATAGAGCAACTTGCATGGAGAAGGTAACTTGCATGGCAAGAGCTCGAAAATTCGAAATCCGGGTGCTTTGCGCGAGAATGGTCGCCTATATATAGGTCAGGCCGCACCCCTGCGCGCCTAAAACCTGTGTGCCTAAAGCCAGCGCGCTCAAGCACATGCACGCTCAACACTTGTGCACCGAATGTCCCTTGGTCTACAAAAAATTATTCAATTATAAGGTTTCATTTTTTAGATTAGAGGGGGTTATAACCCCCTCTAAACACATTGGCGGTGGTTACCCATAACCACTGCTAATGTACCCGAAACATGTGTTTAGCGGAGGTTTTCGATAAGCACTGGTAAAGTAGCTCCCAACTAGCATCAGTTAAGTTATATGGGGTTATAAACCCCTCTAATTTCACCAGAAAATTTCAGTTTATAGGGGGTTATAACCCCCTATAATTGAGGGGTGGTTTTTCAAACCGCCTCTAATTGAGCCCCATATTAGAGGAATAGTTTTTTTAATATATTATTTTTAAATATTTCCCCCACACCCATGCCCTGCCCTACCTATCTTGTCCCCCATATAGTTCCCCACACCCATCCCTCCCTATCTCATGCCTGTCTTGTTCCACATTCCCACCTCCCAACTGGAGACCATCTACTATAGCAGTGGACCTCCGATCCCCCAGCACGCTGCCTTTAAATTTTGATTCTAACTGGTTTAGAACCACAAACCTGTAGGATGGGTCTCCTACCACTCCACCACCATGGAAACTTTATTTTGATAATATAATTAGTCATTATGGTATTTATATATATTATGTATCTTATTTAAATTAATATTATTTGAATAAATATGTAAATACATATAAATATATAACCTATATATATATATATATTTATATAAATTAATATATACATGTTTATATTATGTATTTATGTATTTATGTATTTATATTATAATACATTTATAGTTTATTCAATTTATACATTTATATAAACAATATAATTTATATGTGTATTTACATACATATGAGTATATATATTTTATATTTCGATTTATGATATTTATATATACATATATTTATATATTTATAAATATATTTATGTAAATTATTTATATTTTTAAATACATATTTATATATTATATTCATGTTTATTTAAATAATATATATATATATGTATTTATTTATTTAATATATTTATATAATGTATTTAAAAATATATTTATATAATGTATTTTAATAAATATATTTATTACTGTATACATTAATATATATTTATTTGAATAAATTTTATAATATTATATATAATTAATATTATATGAAATACATATATATGAAACCTCCACTAAGAAAAGGGAAATTAGTTTGGATTGAGAAAGATATCAGGCATCCTGATGAACAAGCTGAACCCTCTAATTCTAAGGTCCTAGTAATGTCTTCATTCACCTTGGATTCCTACCCAGCACAGCCTCAGTGTGCTCAAGTTGATATTTTCTCTGGGTTTGTGGATGTGATCAATAATGCTAAACCTTTTATAGATAATTTAGGAGTTGTTCCAACCAGTCGTGAGATGGAACAAGAGATGCACCCTATTTCTGGTCATTCTAATCATGATGATAATGAGTAAGCACATCAAATTGAGGATGAATATCTACACTCAAGCACCAAAAAGGTAAGAATCCTTTTATTGATTTTTATGGTTTTATCACTTGTCATCCTAAGAAGACTCAAAAACTCATTGATTACTCTAAGTTGGAGAGAACCATTTTCACTAGATCCTCGAGGATTCAAATAGAGGAATTCAACATCCCTCCATAGTCGGTGTTCAATGAAAATATTTATACTTCATCATCCTCTGATGAAGAGGGTTTCTTCACATTGGATGAAGAGGACTCCTCCTCTGATGAAAATGATAAAGAGGCTAGCATTAAGCTTAAAAATTGCACTCGTGTGATTAAGGAAGGATACAAGTAGGACTTATACCCTTGGATTGAGGAACAAGAAAGGTTTTATTTTGAATGATATCATAACAAGGAGATATATGTTGATGATTATCTCAGTATCAAAGAATGTATGTTTGATAGAGTGGAATTTTAGTATGACCGAAGCCCTAATTTTGATTATCTTTAACTTCATCGGGAATAGATATTTTGTAGGATTGGTGTTTGGGTCTAATTTGTCTTCACTTTTGATGTTGCCCCCATATTTTTAGTTCAAGATAATATGATTTTGATGAACCTTTTCTAGGATGAAGAAGTAAAATACATCTGGTAGTGGACTATATACATCATTGGCTCCTGCTTCTCCTATTTCGATGTTGTTGTTAGATTGGCCTGTAGGAGTGTCTCTACATGGAGTTGATCCATACTGTCGGTTCAATGTTTACATGAAGGAACTGAATTTGGTATTCACTGGAAAGATATGTATGGTATCCTAGATGAGGCACTTGAGATGGTAAAGCTTATATATGAAAAAGTAATCAATAGTCATCACTCAATCCTTCACTGCCTGATGGTCTTGTTTAATCTTTACAACCTATTGGATACTGTGTAAAGTTTTATTTTTTATAAGGACTATACTTAATATGAGATACCCAACCCATATTTCATTGAATGGGGAATATTGAGAGCGGTTCCTATAAAGATGGCTCCAAATAGGGGGAAAAACGAGAGATTAGTTTTGGGGTAATGAGGCAGATTTTTTTTCCACTTGAAGGATGAATAAAGACACCTAATTATGTGATTGTCCATGCTTTTCTATTGTAGAACAAGTGTGATTATAGCCTATCATTTTATACATGATGTTCTTAGTGATGACCTGGGCTTTGGGGGAAGTTTCTTTGGTGAGTCCTGATTCTTTTCTTGCAAAATTCTCTCATGTCCTTGTGGGTATGGTTTTTAGGTACTTATCAATTTCATTTCATTTCAAATTTTTCTTGCTGGTATAAGAGTATTATACCTTGTGTAATCACTTGACTTTTACATTTTTGGTTAATAAATTTTGGGGAGCATAGGTTCTTCTCATGCTCCAATCCATTCTACTTTTGCCTTCATATAATATTAATTATATATAATATAAAATCATAAACATGTTATTTAAAAATATATTTATTATTATAATTATATAAATTATAAAGACCACAATGTTGGGTTTGTATATGATATATTTTTTAAAAAAAATTATATTTATGTATATATTTTTATAATATATTTATGGTTTTATGATTTTATATTATATATAATTAATATTATATGAAATAAAATTTATTAAAATAAATATATATTATAATATTATACAGATATATTTATGTATACATATAAATAAAATTAAATACAATCATATAAATATTTTATATAATATTTTCATATAATGAATTTAAATACATTTATCTATAGTTTTTAATTATATATATATTATGGAATTTTTTTTAAATAGAGGGGGTTCACAACCCCCTCAAATCTCTTAAATTAGATGGGGTTTTGAAACCCCTATAATTTAAAGACATTAGAGGTGGGTTTAAACGCCCTCTAATTTAATATATTAAAGGGGGGTTTTAACCCCCCCCCCCACCCCACTCATTTAATATATTACAGGGGGTTTTGAACCAGTGTTAAACTAATTGATTAACAGTGGTTATGAACACCCACTGTTTTCTTAAATTATAGGGGATTCAAAACCCCATCTAAAATCCAACCAGATATTTAAAAAATAATGTTAAAAAATTTATAGGGGGTTCATAACTCCCTATAAATTTTTTTATTAGTGAGGGTTATACATAACCCCTCTAAATTTCATGATTAGAGAGGGTTGTGTAGAACCCCTATAATTATATAGAAAATGAATTTAGAGGGGGTTCTACATAACCCCCTCTAAAAAATACCATCTAATATGATGTTTTTTTATAGTATGTTGATGACTAATTAGTTATGGGGACTAAAATCACATGAATTCCATGTTTTTATATAATATTTTATGTCTTACACTTTACATTTCATTCTGCCTAAAAATACATGGCATACATTAACCAGACTCTTCTTCTTTTTTAAATCCATATACATTAAAGTTATAGACTTGGAAAGTTGATAATCATGAATAAATAGGTTTCAGTCATATTATGTGAATTATAGATCTTATTTACACCATCATTCTTTGATATAATGCTCCACTTGATAGTTCACTTGGTTATATAGGTTCAAATATGTGGTCATGTCCATTATAGATGGATGTACCACATTGAACGGTATATGAATATTTTGAAAGCGTATGTCAATAATCAAAGTTAGTTAGAAGGTTGAATTGCAGAATGATATATTATTGAATAATTTTCTGAATTTTTTATTGATTATCTATCATATATTGATAGAATTGGTCTCCTAAAGTCTCATAATAGTAGAAACCTTATGGGAGAAGGTATTTCTATAAGATATGTTGTTACAATTACCATCACAGAGAAAAAGAAAGCTTACCTTTACAATTTACATAATAGTAAAGATACCGATTCATACGTTGAATCCTATAAAGAAATTCCAAGACATTTGAATACATCAAGGGTTGAAGGATGAATATCAAATGCACATAATCGACAGTTTATAGGATTCTTAAGAGATCATATTTATAAGGATTTATCTAAAAATATAAATTCAATTATTAAATGACTTAAATGGATATCCAGGGGACCAAATGAAAATTTTATATCTTACATTGGTTTTTTAATTAATGGTTATATATTCTATAAAAAATAAAATGATAACTGTAATATGATGAAAAATAGTGGAGTTATGCTTGTAGATGAAGAGATGCACATATTTTGTTCCAAGGATATAAATCCAATTTATGTGAATATGTCATATTTTGGCATCATCAAATAGATATATGAGTTGGACTATACAACATTTCAAGTGCCAATTTTCCATTGAAAATGGGCTGACAATAGGATTGTAGAAAAAATTTATCCAATGAGATTCTTGAAGGTGAATTTAGGTGTAGAAGGGTATAAGGATCAGTCATTTATAATGTAATCACAAGTAGTGTATTTATTTTATATCTCAAATCTAGTAAACAAGAATTGGTCAATTTTCTTACTGGTGACTAAAATAACTATAGGGTTAGATAAAAATTCAGTCAAGGATAACCCTTTCATTGGGAGATCACAATCTTTTCATGGCAGTCCCAATGTAAACAATGAATTGTACATTAGATTGGACCATAAAGAGGGGATTTGGATTCTCAATAGAGGATCCAAATCCATTCAATATTTAAATAAAATAAATATATTTCAATGATAATGTTAAAAAAATTAATATAATGTGTTTCTTTCTCATAATATTATGTTTTCTTTACTGAATTAACATAATATAAATTTAATGTTTGATACTCATGAAGACAATGATTTTTTCACATGATGATGTTACCAATATTAGGGAATAAAATAAGGTTGATAATGAAAATGTATAATTATTTGGGGATCGACAACATGTTGATGAAAAAACATTAACTATGTATCATTGTTGTGTTGACTAAAATTATCAAGGAATAAAGCAAGGGTATAAAATTTGAGGTTGGATAGAATCAACATGACCAACCTATTGATCCCAACAAGTCAATGTTCATTAGTTATGTTGATGTCACAATAAGAATGAACGTGATAATTGATATAGATTTTTGGCATCATGTCCAGCCTGTAATGAAGGAAACCCTTTGGGATGTTATTAAGGTAATGTTATGACATACTTTCTCTATTTTACAAAAAAATATATAATGAAAAATTTATATAATGTTCATTATCCTTTATAGATTTTGTTTATTTTACATGATTTTTGTAAGAAATGTGCCTTAATGGGTGAAATAAAAGTCTATAGAGGATTATGAACACTTCTTATGAAGTTTCATCATAGGGATGTTGAGGGGAAAGTAAATCCCCACCCACCAATTACTAATACACACGTTATAAAGAAGGAAACATGGAATGATTTCATCATTTGTTGTGATGATAAATCATTTTAGTTGTATTTTAGTTGATAATATATTATTTTAAATTATTTATTTTATCAAATTTTTTAATTTATTAATAAAAAAATTAGTGCTGAAAATAAACAATGTGCATCAAAACCAATGTACCCCTATTGCAAATCAAGGATGGGGTACACTTCACTAGAAAAAAATGGTATTTATTTTAAATATATAATAAAATTTTTATGTGATATGAAATAGAATATGTTTATTTTTTTATATAAATATTGATGAATCAAAATCCTAATCCACTTTCATCCCATGTCATGTTCTATAGAAGGATGTTGGTGTAAATAAATAGGGTAAAATAGTTGATGAAAACACAAAAGAAGTATGGGAAACATGTGTAAGTATGATATAATAGTAATTCATTATACTTTATAACATTATTACATAAAATATCTATTTATGTTCATATATTTTTATATAGTTTAGACATAAGAATCGACGGTGACCGTACCTGAAGAAAAACTATTTTCAGTAGTTTTGAAGAGGCCGAAATAATATGGTCACATTAGAGGTGTCAGTTTTGGAGTGTCACCTCAAACATATTTTGAGAAGACAAAACTACAAGAAGATGCAAATCAGATGATGAAATGATTTTAAGTACAAATAGATTATTTGTATAATATTATTTTCCGATATGGTTTAGTAGACCAATACATGTGAAAGGATCAAAGAGAATTGATAGTGGAAGAAAGATAATCACATGAACAACCAAATGACCCCACTAGCTTTGAGGATAGTCATTCCCCTCAACCACATACCTTTCCCTAAGTAATAAATTTTTTCATTACACTTTCTCTTAAATGTGAATCAAACAACTTCTGATAACTTTATATTACTAAAATTCTATAGTGTAAAGTTGTATGTGATTTCTATCTATCAACACCCACATATCGCCTTGTTACAAGGGGTGTAGTGTATAATATCTCAAGAGACATGCTACACAATAAAGAACTCCCAAAAAGATCACATAAATGTGGGGATTGAAGTATCTCAAGATCTAAACACTGAGTTTCCTATTCCATTTGATGATCTGTATATTTCAATGGTCAATGATGCTATTGAAACTTTCATGGCATGGTCATCTAATATTATAAAGATATATAATGTATACCCTTAATAATTTTTTTCGAATGAAAAACCTATAACATTTTATGATAAAAGGTCTAAAGTGAGGTATGGTATTACATATAAATAAAATGATGGGGAAACAAAAGCTCAGATCAAGGCAATCTAGTAAATCGACCAAGAAAACAAAAGGAACTTCCAAGAGTAACTTCTCCCTACCAGTTCCACTTCAACATATCTTAATATTACAAGTTCATATAGATATCACATTTAAATATGTAGATATATCCTATATTAAATATGAAGAATAAATATTTGGAAATTTCATTATAAGCATGGTTGGTCTCAAGTGTATAAATGATATTCTCAATTTTGAATGGCTAGGAGTCTCATTTGTGAAGACATGCATGAGGTAAATTTTCATTATAAGAACCTGGATCTTCTTTTCAAGTATGAATCTTTATTTCAGGTTGTTTTTTAGGAAAAATGAAGAATTGGGAAGTTTCCTAGGTACACGTTGTGTACTTTTGAGTACACACCGTGTACCCAGTTGTCGTATGTAGTCATGTATTGGTTGTGTAATATCCAAGTACATGGATATGTAGGTGACTTGGCTGACCACCTAAAGTGGGAGCCGATTGAGGCTAGTAAATGGTGTGTACATTAAATGAATGTGTTGTCTACTTTTCTTTTTAAATGATTAATCATATTAGGGTCATGTCTCATCTCTAGAAATACCTTCTTCTCCCCTCGGTTCATACAAGAGAGCGACGAACGACCGAGAAACTTCAAGCTCCTCTCTATCCTCCATCCTAGATTAGATTGAGACGTTTTCGGGTGCACTGGATTCCCACATGTGAGTTCTCTCTTCCCCCAGATCCTATCTTCCTGATTTCTCCTCTCTCATGAGTTATCGAAGGTTTGTTATTTTTAACCTTTTCATAGATCTACGTCATTATAGGCTATTTCAAGGACCGACATTCAAGAGTGTTCATCATACAACATCGAGGTAGGTGGTTTGTGCCTTTATTTGATTTTCATTGGTATATATATGCTTAAAGTGATGAATACCCATGCTGGGGTATTACGTGTTTTGGAAATTAGACCTTATTTATTACCTGTTATGTTATGGTAGATTGATAAAAATTGTATTTATTATGCATAAGGGTTTTATACCTTGACAATGGGTGTGTTTCCCTTTTTGATTGATTATGACCATTTGGTCTAGAAATGCCTATTAGGCTTGATTTGTTTCCTTGCCTCATGTTGTTAGGACAGAGTTACTATTTATTTGAGATTCATGTGTTTCACATTGTGAAAGTTTAACCAAGGGGAGTTTACCATGATAGATTCCTGAGGTAGGGTCATTTATGTATAATTGTTGTTTTGGTTGACCTAGAGGTATTGACTGTTAGAGCTATTGGGTGGTCATAGACCAGAGGGGTTAGACTCTGAGAGCTGCCTAGAGGGTTGTTATGAAATAAATGTTGAACCATAGGGCATTGACTATGAGAGATTCTAGGGGGGGTCATTATGATTTTTTTTTATGAAGACCAAGGGGGTATTGATCGTGAGAGCTACCTAGGTGGTCATTTGTAAATGATTAGTGCTATGTGGGACCAAAGGGGTTAGACTGTGTGAGCTTTCCCAGAGGATTATTACTTACTAAATTGATGATATGTTAAACCATAGGTGTTAGACTGTGAGAACTTTCCCAGAGGGTTGCTTTTAAATAATTGAATGATTGTGATGTGTCTACCAAGACAAAGCACAAGCTTGGACTCATTCTTACTTGGTTTGTTTAGATGGTCTTCTAAGACATCTATTGTGACTATTATACAGTGGGATATAGAGCTTAGTATAGATCCTAATATTACATTATTCAATAGATTGAATAATTAATAAATTTAAATTAATGTAATTGGAAATTGTCGGATTGTTTACTTTTAAGTACTTCCTACTTTATTGCTTTATTTTTCATATTGCCTACTAAATATATTCACTTATAGTTAGGCACAAATATTTAGGTGGTTTCCTACCATGATTCATCTCACACCCTATTTGGGTCATTATTTTGGACTCAAATAGATTATATGATTGCAGGTATAGATAAGGTAAAGCACCCTTCTTCATCAGGTACACGATTGTTGTTTGAGTTGGAGAGCATGGGACCAAACCAAGGCTTGAAATGTTTTTGGAGTTTACTATTTTCTATAATTTGGTTTCGGTATTTATTTCCATCATTGTGACTTGTTTGGATGCTTTCCTAGATACATGTGACATGCATCATTTATTTATATATGTTGTAGTTTTTTATACTATCACTCTTCTGTTGTTTACTTTCGTTGTATGGTATTACTGCTTTCACTACTTTTTACTATTTGTTTCCACTGTGTTACTCTACCAATGAGGGCATAGTTTCCCCACTATCACACCCAAGGCCCTCGCTGCTAGTTGGTATCCTCTGGCGTTTAGGTAAATGCTCTTGAGACCATGTGACCAACCAGGTACGGGGCACCTTTAGGCGGCACCTGGAACTAGGATGTTACAAAGTGGTATCAATGGAGTTTCTTTTCTACTTTTTATTACTGTTTGGAGCCTATATATAGTTATAGGAAGGAATAGGTAGTTGGTAATAATCTTTTCTCGGGAGTAGCTAACGTGTGTATAGGGAAAAGCCAATTTACCTTGAATATTACAATTTTTTGGTTTTTCAATTATTACAGTTGATTTGATTTCACCATTGGGTGATTCACTTGTTTTTTGTTATTATGATTTATATCATTGTGGTTCTACTTATATTTTAATCTGATGATATGAGGGTATTCCATCTCATGAATCATATAGGTACTTGTTTGAGATTACATGTCATGCATTATTGTCAGGCCATTTAGGATGCATTACTGGTCACATGATGTTGTGATATATATTGTGCTAGATATGCATGTTTTTGTGATATATGTCATGATAGAATACCTACTATTTTGATAGGGTATTGTAATATGTAAAGTTTTATTTGTATGGACTCCAAAATTTGGTCCCTGAGGTGTTATGGGCCCTCTTGGATCGGAATTTGGTGGATCATGTTTGAACTTTAGTTGAAATTTTGTCAATTTGATGTGAAAAAAGGATGCCAAAATTTGATTGATGAGGATTATGGGCTCCCATGGGTCATAATTTTTCATGACTTGGACAAAATTTTAAGTTTTTAAGGGTTATGAAGAAGTTTTAGAGACCTACTATCTGGAAACCTAGATAAAACGACATGTGTTGTTATGAACACAAACCATGTGTTCTTCTATTCTGGAAGAAAAAAACATTTCTTACATACACGTCATGTAGTGCTTAACTATGTGATGGAATATTTGAGCAGAGAAACAAGTTGATAAATGTTTGGTAGAACACATCGTGTACTGCAAGTACACACTGTGCTGAAGATTCCATGTATCTGGTTATGTGACTAATGACACAAGTGGATGGAACTTAACTAGTACACACCATGTCTAGGGTGAACATGTCATGTAGTGTTACCCGGGAGAGAACTGTATAGTTCTATCCATGTAGAATAACTTGAGAAGGAGTTAAAATTCAAGTACACGTTGTGTCCTAGGAGGAACATGCCGTGTGTAGGGGTGTTACATGTCCAGGTTTGGCAGAGGTACATGCCCATATAAGGATTAAAAGGAACACAACATGTAGAGGTTATAAATTCCATGTAACCCTATTTTTTAAAACTTGAATGTTTTTATTTTCTTATTCCATTCTTGCACTTCTAAGTTTTTGTCCTTAATAATATTGAACTGAGGTGTGTACTTGACCTGGTAGATTCATGCCACCAAGACATCCTTTGGTTGTACGATAGATACAGGGCAATGATCAAACACCGGAAATGGTAGATTAGGGAATACCAGTAGATCCTCCCATTGTTCTCATCTTGGAACCAACTATTATACCAGACGCAGGTGATGATGCACAGTTCCATGAAGGATTTTTTAGGATGTTACAGACTTTCTAGGGAGCACCACATCCTTCCCCGACTATGGAAGAGCTGACACGGGTGTTCCAACAGCAGCATCCTCCCACTTTTTCTAGGGATGGATGACCACAGGCTATAGAGTCATGTTTAGAGGCCATGCTTTCTATCTTTGAGCATCTAGAGACACCTCCAGAAAGTAGGGTGAAGCTCTCGGTGTACATGCTATGTGATTCCACCAAGAGATGGTGTTATTTTATCTCGCAGGTGGTACATCATTGGGATATGTCTTGGGAAGAGTTTCATAGTACCTTTTATGGTTATTTCTATCTCAAGACATTGAGGGCCGATCGAGCCTAAGAGTTCATGCATTTGGAGCAGGGAGCTCTTTCAGTGATGGACTACTCTTCTTGTTTTACAGAGCTTCAATGCTTCACACATATTCTAGGAGGTGATGAGTTATCTTTGGTTGGGAAATTTGAGTATGGTATTAGTTATGAAATCCAATCATAGGTGAAATTATTCAGGTTAACATCAGTGTTGGCTATAGTAAACTAGAAACTAATTACTGAGCACAATCTGAGGGAGTTGGGAGCTATGATCCAGGGCGGTTCAGTATCCAGGGCTGGTATTCCTTCGACAAATAGTAGGAAATGGCACGGGGAGCTTTCACACGATGTTTCTTCCAGTATCCAGGTGGTATGCTACCAGTGCGAGAAGGGCGGGCATACGAGACCACATTGCCTGAAGGACCCAGTCGAGTGCCAATATTACGGAAAGATGGGTCATCTTAAACATTTTTGTTGGTTTTTCTCACCAGTAGTGAGTGAGAGAAGATTGGTTATGAATACACATTTAGGAGAAGGACCACCAGTTTCTCCTCAGTCATGGAATTGGAGTTCATCAGGCCATTTAGGCTGAGGAGTTGGTTGTGGTCGTGGTAGCCAGGCAACAGGTCTTCAGCGACAGCAGGGTGGATTAGCTCAAGGTAGTTAGGCAGGGTCATAGGGTTGCGGTATGGGTCATACTTTTTTAGTGGAGTAGACACCCCCCTAGATCCTCTACAGTTAGAGGTATGACTCTAGTTTCCTCAGTTTTATCTTCTGCTCTTTTTAATATAGGGGATTCCCATAGTTTCATATTTTTTACCATGATAGAGAGCCTTGGGATCTGTATATTTACTTATGAGGATGTAATGACGCTAGATACTTAATTGGGTATTAGGACAGATAGTGTACGTAAATGCAAGGGTTTCCCTCTTGAGGTTGGTGGGTGTCACTTTTTATGGGACCTCTATTTATTAGAGATGACAGGCTTCGATTTCATTCTTGGAATTGACTGGTTGGTATCTTTTTAGCCCTTTGTTGACTTCTATCGATGTAGGGTGAGTTTCACATCACCAGAGGGCAGGTCCTTTCTACACAAGGAAAAATGGGATGTCTAGGTGAGTAGAGATAGACTCAAGTATCATGGATTGGGAAGAATTACATCTCAGATCACTAGTTTATATCTTAATGACCAGGGGACTTCACAAATAGACTTTACTCTAGCGGTGGATCATTTCAGATATGTCTTTCTAGATGAATTTTTAGGTTTAACTCTAGAGAGAGAGGTATATTTCTCCATTGAGCTTGTGCCAGGAGCAGCACCAGTGTATATTCCTCTTTATAGGATGGCTATACCAGAGTTACAGGAGCTCAAGAAGTAGTTATAGGAGTTATAGGTAAAGGGTTTCATCTAAACCAGTACTTCTCCTTGGGGTTCACCTAACCCTTTTTTAAATAAGGTGGATGGTACCCTCAGACTTTTTGTGGATTATCGGAAGTTGAACCAGTTGATGGTCAAGAACCGATATCACTTGTCGAGGATTGGTGATCTCTTCAATCAACTTCAAGGATCCCGGGTGTTCTTGAAGAGTGACTTGAGATCTGGTTATCATCAGTTGTGCGTTAGACCATCAGATATACCTCTTACATCCTTTAAAAGTAGGTGTGATCTATATGAGTATTTGGTTATGCCATTTTGTCTTACGAACACACCAGAAGTTTTCATCGCACTGATGAACCAAGTGTTTCATCCTTACTCGGATTCTTTTTTGGTAGTCTTCATGGATGATATCTTGGTGTACTCTCACACTCAACATGAACATGCCACCCATATTGAGATCGTATTGAGTACATTGAGAGAGTGTCATTTGTATACTAAGCTCTCAAAATACCACTTTTTAATGGACCAGATTCACTTCTTGGGTCATTTCATCACAGAGACAGGATTATCAGTAGACATAGATAAAGTGAGAGCAATTGTTTCCTAGGTGCATCCAAATAATTTCTTTGAGGTATAGAATTTTATGGGTCTAGATGGTTACTATATGTGCTTTATACAGGACTTTTCATTCTTAGCAGCGCCACTGATGGGATTGACTAAGAAGGGTGTGAAGTACTTGTGGATATATTTCTGTGATTCAGCCTTTCAAAAGCTAAAAGGGATATTGACTTCAGCACTAATACTGATTTTTCTGGAGCTGGTCAAGAGTTACACCATTTACTATGATGCATCAGGTATCGGTCTGAGAGTAGTGCTTATGTAAGGGGAAGGAGTCGTCGTGTACGTGTCTTGGAAATTGAGGCCACATGATAGGAATTACTTGGCGCACGATCTCGATTTGGCTATATTTTTGCATGCTTTATGCTGTTGGAGACATAATATTTTGGGGGATCATTTTGTGGTATACACTGACCAAAAACGTCTCAAGTATATCTTTACTCATCGTGATCATAATTTAATACAGTGAAGGTGGGTTGAGTACCTTCAGTCCTTTGACTTTGAGCTTGCCTATATGCCCGGGAAAGGTAACGCAGTGGATGATGTGTTGAGAATGAGGACTCATATACAGGTAGTTCAGGAGGCCAGTAGTGAGTGGAAACTTATGGATCTGTTCTCTGAGATTCATTTGGAGGTGCATGACATACAGGGGTAGATGTTTCTTTCTTCTATAGTTGTTACCTCTACTCTACTAGATCAAGTGAGAATGAGTCATCTATCATATTATGAAGGCCTAGTCCTATGGGAGAGTGTGTCAGGAGAGGACCCTACTCTTGGGTGGTAGGCGATGATGAGGTCTTATGCTTTCATGGGCATGTATGGATGTCAAAATACATACATGAGGAGTTGATGTGAAATTTTCATTCCTCAGTTTGGAAATTTCATCCTGGTGTTACCAAGATGTATCGATATCTACACCGTCAATATTGGTGGTTAGGTATGAAGAAGAATGTAGTTGGTTTTGTTATGATATGCTCCACCTGTTAGTAGGTGAAGGTGGAACATCAACGACCAGAAGGGATTTTACAGTAGTTACCCATTCCCGAGTGGAAGTGGAATGATGTTTTGATGGATTTCGTGAAGGTTTTACCAAGGTCTCCTTGAGGGAATGATTTGGTATAGGTTTTTGTTGACAGACTCATGAAGGTTGCACATTTCTTTCCGATCAAGGAAACTTTCAGTGTTGATGAGCTTAGAAGGTTGTAAATCCAAGATATTTTATGTCTACATGGGTTTTTACACTCTATTGTTTTATATAGGGATGTTTGGTTTAGTTATCGTATCTGTAAGGTACTACAAATGGCTTTGGGTATACAATTACTTCTAAGTACAGCTTACCATCCCCAGATAGATGGCCAGTCCGAGCGCACGATGTAGATTTTGGAGGACATGCTTAGATCATGTGTCCTGGATTTCAGGGGCTCTTTGGAGAGACACATACCCCTGGTGGAGTTTTTCTAAAATAATATTTTTCAGGAAATGATTCATATGTAACCTTATGAGGCTTGTACGGTAGTTCATATTGATGACCCCTATGTTGGATGGAGGTAGGAGAGGCAGCTGTACTGGGACCTTGTCTTGTCCAGGAGACTACTGAGCAGGTGGAATTAATTCGGAAGAGGATGGATATTGTACAATCTCGCCAAAAATCTTATATTGGTCGATGGAGATAACCTATGGAGTTTGAGGTCAGGGATTAGGTTTTCTTACATGTCACACCAATTTTGGGACATAGGAGTATTAGAAGATAGGTAAATCTTTCACCAAGATACGTCAAACCGTTTGAGGTTTTGGAGAGAGTCGAGCTGGTTTCCTATCAGTTTCAGTTACCTCAGAGGTACCAGGCTATGCACAGCGTCTTTCATGTTTCTCATCTACAGTGTTATTTTTCATACTATTATCATGTTTTTCAACCTGGGGAGGTTGAGTTGGAGGTGTATGCATCCTTTAAGGAGTGCCCTATTCGGATTGTGGATCGTAGCACGAAGGTTCTCTGTGGCCGATCTATTCCTATAGTATGGTTACTTTGGAAGCACCAGAGAGTACAAGATGAGACTTGGGAGAGGGAGGCTGACGTATGATCCCAATGGACAGAGTTGTTTGAAGCTTCTTCTTCACCACCCTTAGAAGGGAAATTTCAAGGATGAATTTCTTTAAGGGGGAAGTTTGTAAGAACCTGAATCTTCATTTTAGGTATGGATCTTTATTTTGGTGTTTTTTAGGAAAAATGAATAAATTAGAAATTTCCTAAGTACACACCATATACTTCTGAGTACACGCCTTGTACCCAGTTTTCACATGTAGTCATGTACTGGCTGTATAACAGTTGAGTACATGGCTGTGTAGGTGACCTGGCTGACCGCCTAAAGCGGTAGCCAGTTGAGGCTAGTACACAGTGTGTACATTAAATGAACACACTATTTACTTTTCTTTTTAATTGATTAACTGGAGCGGGGTCTCATCTCATTTCCAGAAATACCTTCTTATCCCCTCGGTTCATATAGGAGAGCAGTGAACGGCTGAGAAACTTCGAGCTCCTCCCATTCCTTTGTATGAGCTCTGATTGAGATGTCGTCGGGTGCATTGGATTCCCACTAGTGAGTTCTCTCTTCCCCTAGAGACTATCTTACTGATTTCTTCTCTCTCATGAGTTATTGAGGTTTGATATTTTTAACCTTTTCATAGATCTATGTCATTCTAGGATGATTCAAGGGCCAAAGTTCAACAGTTTTCATCATACAACATCGAGGTAGGTGGTTTTTTCCTTTCTTTGATTGCCTTTGGTATATATATTCTTAAAGTGACAAATACCCATGTTGGGGTATTGTGTGTTTTGGAAATTCAACCCTATTTATTACCTGTTATGTTTTGGTAGATTGATAAAAAGGGTATTTGTTATGCATGAAGGTTTTATACCTTGATAATGGGTGTGTTTCCCTTGTTTGATTGATTATATATGTTTGGTCTAGAAATTCATGTTATTATTTCTTTGTTTCTATGCCTCGTGTTTTTAATATGAAGTTACTATTTATTTGAGATGCATGTGTTTCACATTGTGAAAGTTTGACCAAGGGGAATTGACTATGAGAGCTTCTTGAGGTAGTATAATTTATGTATAATTGTTGTTTAGGTTGACCCAGAGGTATTAACTGTGAGAGTTGTCGGGTGGTCATAGACCAGAGGGGTTAGACTATGAGAGCTACCCAGAGGGTCATTATGAAATGAATTTTGGACCATAAATAATTGATTATGAGAGCTTCTATGGGGTCATTATAATTTTTTTCTTCCATGCATACCAAGGGGGTATTGACTGTGAGATCTACCCAGGTAGTTGTCTGTAAATGATTAGTCTTATGTGGGACCAAAGGGGTTAGACTGTGTGAACTTTCCCAGAGGGTCATTACTTACTAAATTGATTATATGTTAAACCAGAGGGGTTATACTATGAGAACTTTCCCAGAGGGTTGATTGTGAATAATTGAATGATTGTGAAGTGTCTGCCAAGCCAAAGCACAAGGTTGGACTCGGTCTTACTTGGTTTATTTAGATGGTCTTCTCAGAAATCTGTTGTCACTATTATATAGAGGATATAGAGCTTAGTCTAGATCTTGATGTTACATTATTAAATGAATTTAATAATTAACAAATTTAAATGAATGTAATTAGAAACTGTAGGATTGTTTACTTTTGAGTACTTCTTAGTGTATTGATTTATTTTTTATATTTCCTGCTATATATATTCACTGACAGTTAGGCATGGATCTTTGGATGATTTCCTATTGGGATTTCTATCACACCCTTTTTGTGTCATGATTTTGGACCCAAAAATATTATATGGTTGCAGGTATAGATAAGGGAAAGTTCCCTTCTTCATCAGGTACTTGATTATTGTTGGAGCTGGAGAGCATGGGACCAAGATGAGGTTTGTGATGTTGTTTGAGTTTATTTTTTTCTATACTTTGGTTTTAGTATTGTATTTCTATCATTGTGACTTTTTTGGATGCTTTCCTAGATACTTGTGACATGCATTATTTAATTATATATGTTGTTATTATTTATACTATCAGTCTTCTGCTGTTTACTTCTATTGTATAGTATAACTGCTTCCTCTACTATTTACTATTTGTATCTATTGTGTTACTCTTCCAATGGGGGCATAGTTTCCCCACTATCACACCCAAATCCCTTACTGCTAGTCGGTAGCCTCTAGAGTTTGGGGAAATGCGCTTGGGCCATGTGACCAATCAGGTACGGGGAACCTTTGGGCGGCACTCGGAACCGGGATGTTACATTCATAATTTGTCTATCTAAAAAAGTATATACTATATTGATCAAATTTAATAACTATTCATATTTTCCACATGTGTTTATATTTTTGGAACCATGTTCTTCTATGCATGAATTGGAGTATGGTTTGTGTTTGTTGACAATCCTCAGTGGAAGTTCAGAATGTGAACCAGAAAAGTGATCCTACAGTTCAAGAAGACAACAATATTGAAGGTGGTTTCATTTCCCAGTGTTTGCCAAATTTTTGGGGCTGAAAATCAACAAATGGAGAAAAGTGTTTTTGGAAAAGAGACTTGTACGCCATGTACTTGAAATAGAGGAAAACTGCGCACCATATGTTTGTCATGATCAGAACTTCAAAATATAGCAAAGGAAAGTAGGTCACGCAAGTATTGGTTGGGTCGCGCAAGTAAGTTGCGCGATAGAGGCTAGGGCAGTTGGAGCTGCGCGCCAGGACATGCACGCCGTGAGGACACTTGCGCGCCACCACGTAGGGGGTCCAGTTTGCCTATAAATAGAGGACCACCCCTCCTCATTTTCAACGAAGTTCAAGACTTAGATATTTTTCAATCTCTCATCGCGCAAGTGGTTGTTGGGTCGTGCAAGTAGAGGCTGTGCACCGGTTGTTGGCTACGCGACCAAGGCAGTTGGTAAGTTAAAGGCACAGTGTCGCACAAGTTTGGAGTTGAAGGAGGTAGTGTCACGCAAGTGGGTTGGTGTCACCTGCATTCTGAATTTGTACTACACAAGTGACTTGCACGCCGGGATTGAAACTTGTGTGCCGGGTTCGGAGAAGCGCACCAGGGTTGTTAAAGTACATCTGTCCTTTTGAAGATACATGAAAGTTGGAAGATTTCCCGGTACCCTTAGCGCAAAGTGAGATTCGTCTACTGGTGAGAGTTGTACTTCAACAGAGCATCTACATACAATAGAGGATGCATTCTTATGCAATGATGAAGAGACCTTCACGTCTATAAACTGAGTGTGACTTCACCAAGGGCAGTGAGCTAGGGGAGTCAACGGGAGTGACCCGAGGGAAGTAGTGAGCTATCCCTAAACCTTTGTAAAGGCATTGATCCTGGGACAGAGTGACTGTTCCCGAACCATTGTAATCCACAACTAGTGAAGATTAGTGGAATTTGGTACGACCGAAAACTTGTCGGCATATGCTCCTTGGACGTAGCCCTTAGCGGTGAACCAAGTAAAAATTGTTGTGTCATCTCTTTGCATGTGAATGTTTCATTGATAATAATATTCATCATACAGGTTTAACCAGTTCCTACCAACGTGGGAACAAGATCCTTGTTTTTAAAAGAAAAAGTTGACACCCTGATTCACCCCTCCCCTCTCAGGGTGTCTCGGGGTCCTACATATATTAATACTATATAGAAGGAAAAATATATGAAGCACAATTTGGATTAATTAATTCTTTTTTCATTTCTATGCAAGAAATTTATTTATAGGTAAAAGTAATTAATAAGAAAAAAGTTAAACTAATCAAGGCGTTGAGAATAAAATGACATACGATAGACTCTTCTTGATTCCTACAATGTAGGAGTAAAAATATACAATATAATCATATAAAATATATTTTTTTCATTACTTATTAGATTTTGTTTTTTTAAGAAGCACTGGATGTTGATCGCAATCAATTTGGATAACCCTGATATTTATTTTTTGGATCCAATGCATGGATTTCCATTAAACTGACCACACATGATGTGTATTGTGAATTTATAATGCATTAAAATCAATATTTTATAGGTAAAATTTGAATTATACATTTCATATTTTATTTTAATGAGGCTTTTGTTATGATATGGCGATCTATAAATATAGGCTAAATCATGGTATGAGGTCGGTCACTGAACATAAGCAGCCAATGGATTTCTTTAAATTGAAAATCATTAAGGTATATATATAAATATTAACTATCAAAAAATATTTCAAAATAATTTACTTATTTTGGTCAATGTTTCTATAGTTTATGAAGCAATAAAATGACAACGATTGTGGATATTACATCTGTAAATTTATAAAAGATATCATATACCATCAAAAGACAAAAATCCCTGAATAGGTAATTTCTGAAGGTAATTACAATTTTATTAAAATTATTTCATAGTAATTTTTTAGTCTATATTTTCTTAGTACTACCAAGATCACCAATAATCTACATACTCAAAATAAGTAAAATTATTTAGAGATAAGTAGGAAGAGTACATGATGTCAAAATGTTTACCGGAATCAAATTTAGGTGATTACATATTATTTTTGTGGTCTATTATTGGATATGATCTTACAAATATATTTGGGATATGAAGCATTAGTATCAGAATTCTTATATATTATTTTTTATTTGTTTCTCAAAGATAAGTATAATGGAGTAAATCAATTTGTTTGTAAATTAATGGGCAGAATATAAGGTGTCAAAATGTATACAGTCATCATGAAGAGGTGAATTCCTACTACTTATTTAGTTAAATATTTCATTATTTTATCTACTTTTTTTAGTTAATTTCCTTATCATTTTTATTTGATACATATTTTATTAAATTTTTACATTAGTTCAAAACAAACATCACATGATCAAAATAAAGAAAATGTATTTTTATTGTTTTCATACTTTGGTACATCAATTAATAAGACATTTTTTATGTGTATTAATTGACCTAACATAAATTTGACACATGATGTGATTGGTATGAATCAAAGTGTGTGTTTTCAATATAAAAGTGTCATTTTAATTTGACACACGTATTACATAACCAAAACTAAGAAAATGAGCTTGAATTATTTTCAAAATTTCGTAAAACTATCAATCATTTATTCATGATATGTAGTAATTGAACACACATCAATATTACACCTGATGTGGTTGGTACAACTCTAAGTTTGTGCTTTTAATATAAAAGTTTCATTTTAGTTTAAAACACAAGTCACATATCCAAAATGGATAAAACGATATCATATTGTTTTTAAAATTTAGGAAAACAATTCATAAATAATTTATCACATATAGGAATAGACCATACATCAATCTGGCACCTAATATGGTCGGTATGACTCAAAGTATGTGTTTTAAATACAAAAGTGTCATTTTAGTTTAAAACATGTATCAAATATCTAAAACTACAAAAATGATCTCATATTAGTTTAAAAATTTAGGATAATATTATGTAATTCATTTGTGATGTATAGGAATCGAACACACGTTAATCTGACACCCGATGTGGTCGATATGACTCAAAGTATGTGTTTTCAATAGAAAAGTGTCATTTCAGTTAAAAAACATGTCATGTTTCCAGAACAAAGAAAATAAGCACAAATTGTTTTCAAACATTAAGAAAATGATCCAAAATTAGTTTTTTATGTGTTGGAATTGATCTCACATCAATCTAATACACGGTTTGGTCAATTTGACTCGAAGTGTATGTTTTCAATACAAAGTGTCATTTTAGTTTAAAACATGCATTAAATAGACAAAACTGAGTAAATGAGCTCAGGATGTTTTTAAATTTTAGGAAAATGATCCATAATTCATTTGTGATGTGTAAGAATCAACTGCACATCAATCTGACATATGATGTGGCTGGTATGACTTGAAGTGTGTTTTTTCGATATAAAGGTGTCATTTTAGTTTAAAACATGCATCAAATATCCAAAACTGAGAAAAAAATATCATATTATTTTAAACTTCAGGAAAATGATTTGTAATTCGTTTATGACATGTATAGTTCAACCACACATCAATCTAACACCCGATGTGGTCGGTATGACTCGAATTTCGTGTTTTCAATATAAAAGTGCAATTTTAGTTTAAAATGTGTGTCACATCACCAAAACTGAGCAAAGAAGATCATATTCTTTTCAAAATTTAGGAAAACAATCTATAATTCATTTTTCATGTTTAGTAACTGATCGCACACCAATCTTACAAATGATGTGGTTGGTATGACTTGAATTGTGTGTTTTCAATATTAATGTTTCATTTTAGTTTAAAAAGCACCACATAGCCAAAATTGAGCAAACAAGCTAGGATTATTTTAAAATTTTAGGAAAAAGATCCATAATTCATTTATGACATGTTGGAATCGACCACACATCAATCTGACACCTGATGTGGTCGGTATGACTCAAAGTTTGTGTTTTGAATACAAATATATTATTTTAGTTTAAAACAGTCATCAAATAGCTAAAACTAAGAAAAAATATGTTATATTGTTTTAAAACACTAATAAAATGATCAATAATTCATTTATGATGTGTAGGAATCAACTGAAAATCAATCTGACACTTGATGTGGTTGGTATGACTCGAAGTGCATGTTTTCAATAAAATAGTGTCATTTTAGTTTAAAATGTGTGTCACATCACCAAAACTGAGCAAACAACCTCATATTATTTTCAAATATTAGTAAAACAATCCATAATTCATTTTTTATATATAGTAATTTACCCTATATCAATCTGACACACGATGTGGTCGATATAACTTGAAGTGTGTATTTTCAATATAAAAGTGTCATTTTACTTTACAACAAACATCAAATAGAAAAAATGAGAAAACGGACTTTATTTGTTTTAAAATTTTATGAAAACGATCCATATTTTATTTTTCAAGTGTAAGAATAGACCTAATATCAATGCGATGCATGATATGACCAATATGACTCAAAGTGCATGTTTTAAATATAAGTGTCATTTTAGTTTAAAACACGCATCAAATAGACAAAACCAAGTAAATGAGATTTTATTGATTTCAAACTTTCGGAAAAAGTTCAATAATTCATTTGTGATTTGTAGAAATTGACCACACCCTGATCTGACACACAATGTGGTTGGTATGACTTGAAGTGTGTGTTTTCAATACAAAAGTGTCATTTTTAAAACACACATCCCATAGGAAAAACTGAGCATAACAATATTATATTATTTTCTCATTATTTTATCTGTTATTAATTAATTAATTACCTTATAATTTTTATCTTAAACTTATCTAGTTAATTTTTATAGATATAATATTTGAAGAAGGGCATGAAATGGTGTGATAGTTGAAGACTAATTCTCAAAAAGAAAGTGCTCTTGAATTGACTCACATCCGTAGTAAGTTTTTTTATCACCACATATGTGAGACAATTCAAGAGCACCTATTTTTGAGAACAACAAAAAATGTTGTGATGCTTAAGAATCAACCATAACTCAATTCGATATACAGTGTGTCTAGTTTGACTCAAAGTGTATGTTTTTTGTTTAAAATTGACACTTTGTATTTAATTTATTTCTTTATAGTATCACTATAATAAGAATTGTTTTCTTATATAGGTGAATTGTTTTACATTAGTTGGAGTGGTTTGTTCGATAACTAATAGCATGATTGGGGGTCAGGGGACAAAGAAAACAAAACCTTGATGTTTTTTAATGTGAGTGATAATTTTTACTTACTCATTAATTATACAAACCAGTGTATGAAATGTCTACAATATAGTTTTTTTCTTTTATTTTTTTTGTAAATTTTATTTCAACTAAATTTTTAATTTTCTCTTGTGTTTGATCTTGTTTTTGATGCTGCAATGTGTTGTAATTTTAACAATGCTCCATCAATATTCCCCTTTGTCAGCATTAGTAATAGCATTGATAAAGGTTTCATTTATCAATGCTAAACTAGTTCCAATAAAGGATCTCATTTATCAATACTATTTTTAGTACTAATAAAGACTCAGGTTTTTTAAGGGAGCTCCTATTGTCAAGGATTTTTTTTCACTGACAAATGCCTATTATAGCATTGTTAAAGGCCTTATGTGTAGTAGTGATGATTCTGATTTATTCTTTTCACTTGAGTTTTTTGTGTCGTTGGAACAAAATTCTCTCATGATATCTGTTCTGTTTGTCCTTATATATCGAAGAATAATCAGAGACGAATCAGCTTCAAGGTCTTCTAAGATACATTGAGTGAGAGAGAGAGAGAGAGAAGGGAGAGAATCGATGACCCTTGTTCTTAGATTATCAAAGAAGTTGATTGTTGGTTTGATGGAGTTTTTTGATGGATCCTAAAGTTATTGTGAACCCTAGGTGGCTTCTAACATGAAATCCTAGATAGTGATGAACTCAGACAGAGGATATGAACCTAGATCTTGATGATCTTGATAACGTCACACTTTGAGGAATTCAGTTCAACATTTACAATAGCTGGTTAAATTATTCTTCCTCAACAAAGATTTATCCAAGACCTGGTAAAGGAGGTTTTGGTCCTTTTCTTAGTTTTCTTTGTTGATTTTTTGGAAGTTATTCTATATGTTTCTAGTGTCTTCATTTTTCATTTTTCACTTGTCCTATTTCCTAGTTATGTTTACTGTTTCTTGTACTCCATTATTTTTTCATAGTGAAACACCCATGGGAATCCTGCTCCATGAACGTATGTCAATTGGATGAAGCGTGTAAATCCTTGTTTCCTTTTTACTGATTTCATTTATTCATTTCTCTGACCTATAATTGTTGAATGTTACTTACTTATTAAATAAATAAATTAAATCTGATTTTGGATTTCTTTGATTATATAGAGGATTTTTTTAAGCATTGTTATGTTTGGGTTTGAGCATCTTGAATTTGTTTTGTTGTTTGAAAATATGGTTTTGAGTTAGCAGTTATAAATAAATTCTATTGGGATCGATTTCATTGGTGGTGATGTTGTATTAGTTCTTTCTTGATGTTTGACAGTTTTGGCAATGTTTGTATGTACAGCTGGAAATTGAATTCTCATGCTGCTTAATTTAGTTTATCAATAATCTTGTTGTTCAAAAAAAATTATGTAGTATAATGAGAATTATATAGAAAGTCTTGAGTTATATGAGCCATTGTCAGTGTGTTATGATCATTTTTGTAATCATTTATATTTTTCTCTCCTTTGGAATGTTATGAGAACTTTGTTTTCTATTTATGAACTCTATTGTCAGTTTTTAATTTTACTAACCAAACTACCCAAGTAGATCATGGATAATCCATGAGTAGAATTTCCATTCTCAATCATTTATATAGCCTTTAATTTAGTCATCACCTTGTTGGTATATGTACTTATTCCACTAGCAAGCCTTAGTACATCAAAATGGTGACCTAAACAGATAATCTATACACAGATATCCATGCACACCTTCCATTGCTTCAAAATTTTCCTGCCTGGTTCAGAATCCTTTTGGAACCCAGACCTTGATCATCAAATCTAACCTATCTATGTAGTGATTCATATTCCCATATACAGGCACAGGAGAAATCCATCATTTCCCAGAAGACATTAGCTAAGTCAATCTGCAACTTATCCAATGTCATCTCCCTAGACAAGCTGATTGAACTCTAGAGGTTGGTCCTCTCCTCCTCCACCCTTGAATTCAAAAACTACACCTTGGTACACTTCTCTAAAATAGGGGATTTTCCTATGGAAGCTTCACACCCTGAATCCCTGCACTTATTCTCCATTGACCTCATCTTTACTGCTTTCTTCTCAAGTTTTTCACAGGTAGACTCCATTTTCTTGTTCTTTTTGTGCTCCTCCCCATTCTGTATCACTTAGATGAATCCCTTGATGCCCTTAGACGCAACACAATCAGGCACACGGCTGAACACATGGTTCCACTCTTCCTAGAGAGGTTGGATGGGAGGTCCATCCCTGCATTCTGAAATAGCCATGATCCATTGATTATAAATTAGGTTCTCATAATCCCAAAATTCAAAATATAAAACCTATGTTTATTATTTTAATATTATTAACATAAGACCAATAAACAATAAAATTTATTCATCTAATAATATTCCATAAACCAAAATTAAAATGATTTAATAGTGAACAAAATTCACACATGGTAATGGCTAATACATTAATTCAAAACTACAATTTCAGAATAAGTAGCAGCAGCGAGCATGAAATTAAACAGCTTCAGACATTAAACATTATAATCAAGATTGAATCATTCTCATAAATTCAAAACAGATTTGAATTAAATTCCAGAATCAGACGGATGTTCAACAATTAACCAGGTCGGAAAATAAATGCGAAAAGTGGTAAAATTGACACAGAGATTTATGTGCTTCAGCTTATTGGCCTACGTGTACAAGGCCGAATCATTGGGGTTTTTCCCAATAAAAAATGAAGGAATTACAATGAATTCTAATTAAAACAACATCACATATAAGGATGAAAAAATAATTAACAAACACATGTACTAGGATGAGACCCCCTTACGAGGGGTTCGACTTTACCTGGTGGAACCCTTCATTCCATTGTAGTCCTCATCAAGTCCTCTAGGATTGACATCACAGTCTAGATATGTTGCGGTTTCCCAAGATCTCAAATACTCACCATCCAGCCTCTAGCGTGATTTCAGCGGACCAAGAACCAGACCACAATAGGACCTTGAAGGATCTCCACCGGCATTGTCCAGTAGACCAAGAACCAGACCGCAATTAGACCTCAAAGAATCTCCACCAGTGCTGTCTAGTGGATCATGACAGTAGCTTCGACATACTGATGGCATACAAATCTTGGACAATCCACCTCTGAATAATATCCTACGATGCTCCCATGATGAAGAAACTCATCATCCGAGAAGCATCGTCCCCGACCAGATCTGGTATGAATCTAAGCTGCAACCCAAGACCGCTAACGCCACCATGGAAATAATTTCCCTCCACCTATTTTAATGCAACAATGATGACACCACCATCGAAGAAAAAATACAATGCCACTGTGACACTTGGATAATCCTAGACCGGTCTGAAATTCAGGATCCCTTACGTTGCTGAAAGAAGAGACTTTGTGCCAGAATAAGAACCTGATTCGTGTTGAAGGATGAATCCCCTCTTTCCATTCAAAGAAACTATTATTGCCACTAGAATAAACCCTCTTATGCTGCTAGAGCTTTCTCCCCACGCTACTGGAGCTTTCACCAACAAGCCCTAATTGAATCCAAAATGGAGGAGGTCATGTATAACAACCCTGCTCTTTATAACACACTTAAACATGATTTATTACATAAAATTTCACTTAATACAACCCATAATATTGAGAGGTCTAGTGTATTTGGGGATTAGGAACATTACATGACAACTTAAGACATAAAAATACAACATCTTTATTGAAAACTTCCTTTACATGACCACAACATTCCTTCGTACTTATTATTTCATAGGATAACCTGAGGACATACACAAGAAAAGGGTGATCTATAAATCCCAGTAAGGGAGTAAACAAGTAATAACATGAATAATACAGTACATGTTAGGAAATAGGCATATCAATGGAGCATAATAGAAACATTAACATAAAGTCATGATATAGCATGACTATCATAACATAGAAATGTGGCAACAACAATTAACATGATATTAGCATGAGCTAGGGATCATTGTACATGAAGTATGAGTAAACCCTCATTAAACTTGAATTATAATTAGTAAAACCTCACTACACTTTTCATATCATGATACTATTATTTACCCAATGCATTGGAGCGCTATCAGGGCACACCCTTCACAAACATTTCATTTTATGTATAAGTGTGCCACATAGATCATACAACATGGATTTATTGAACATCATAATTTATTCCATGAATAAGAGATATAGAATACATAAATTTAAGTCCTAAATAAACAAGTACATGTGTATAAAGTTGAATACCCTTGATAGATAAATGGGTATGGTATTCACTTACATGATGATTTTGGCCTGGAAATTTTGGTGTAACTTCGGTAGTATAACGACGTCAAATAGAAATCGTAAAATGGGTTTATGAGATAGAAAAGGGTATATAATCATTTATAAATTAAATGAACAGTAATGGGGTCATGAAACATAATATCCCAACATATTTGATGGAATTTAAATTCATAATATAATATAATTTCTTGAATGTAAATTAGGATAGAGAAATTCCTTACGGAATTTCGGCATGGTAACAGGTATATATGAGAGGAATTAATGAGAGAGAAAGAGTTCTATAATCATTCAAACATAATAAGGGGAGTATGGGGAGGTTATAAATGATACCCCAAAATTTTAATTAAAAAAATGGCATAACAATATAATGAAATTTGGACAAAAAGAGAGAGGAAGAAATCCCTTACAGAATTCCAGCATAGTAATAGGTGTACATGGGAGGAATTAATAGGAGAGAAAGGGATATATAATCATTAAAACATAAGGATAGAAGTATGGGGGAGGTTAAAAATCATACCCCAACATTTTTAATTGAAAATAAAATGGTATAACAATATAAATAAATTGAGACAAAAATGAGAAAGGAAGAAATCCCTTACTTGGAAGTGTGATCACAAAGGCTTGGTAGAGGCTTGAGAGAAGCTTATTTGGATCTTGGGGTGCCTTGAGAGGATTATAGAGAGAGGATTTAATAGGTTGTTTGATATTAATAGGTTTTTAGTGAAGATATGTGGGATCTTGGGTGGTTTTATATAGGAAAAAGAGAGGGTAATTCTTTAATATTTAGGTTTTGGACACTACACATTAAATTAATCAAAACCACAAACCATACTATGGTTTTTTCCCTTGGTTTTTTCCAAAGGAGAGTAGAAAAAATTATTTTATAAGGTCAATTTCCAAACTTATTAAAATATTAATCTTTCTTATGTGGGGTTGAGTCACACTCCCAAGGAAAACATTTTAAAAGGTTAAAATATTTTATAAGCCTCAGAGGGTCCACTAAGGCACCATAAAATTAATAAAAAAATATAAAATCACATTATTTTAAAGATAAAACATATATTGTACTAAAATAATTTTTATAGTATTTTATTACATCACTATTAGTTCGTTATGATGTCATAAAACACATTATATATTTAAACGGTATTTAATTTTTACCCAAAAATTCGACTATCTCTGAAAATTATGAAAAATTCACCATTAGATAATTTCAACATCCTGAATCAAAAAATGATATTAATTTTATCTAAAATTTTTTATAAATATGTGAATTTTCAATTTTAAAATAAAAACTAACATTTATTGAAAATTCATGGGTTTTGAAAAAAACAGTTTTCAAACCTTAATAAAAATTTCAATTGTATTCATAAAAAATTATACAATAATTTATATTTAATAAAAATTAATTTAGTAATAATATTTTATAAAATATTATTTAATTCAAAAATCCATTAATTCATTAAAATAGATTTCTTAATTGAATATTAACTAAAAATATTATTTGTGCTTTAAAACCCATTTACAAAGTAACAATAATAAAATGAATGTATATTCTTTATTATATATAAAAAATGCACATAATCTTAGTGATAGGTTCTTGTTACATAACCCATTATAACACCCGCATAAGACCTAAGGTTAAGGTATGCGATGGTGACGGACTCTTGGGGCGGCTCGGATAACATCACTCAGGTTGTAATCTCTATTAACTTCCACTTATCCCATAAGAGATTCCATTCAAGATTAACATATTGAAGCTTGACTTGGGCTTGGTCAAGAGCAAAGCCCAGTGATGCTAACTCCTTGCCGAGATCTGAAAAATGGGCTTCATATGAAGAAATTATACTAGATGAGGTCATCTCTTCCTTTGTCTCTGTAAATTGGATTTGTTAAAGACCTGTATTTATAATAATCATGTGATCATTGTTCAACGACTATATTAGAAACAGTTAAAATTATTAATAGTATTTTAAAATCCAAAAACATAAAACCAATGAAGTGAATATGTTTTATATAATAATTTTACATAATAATATATTTAATCAGATCATGAGGAATTTTCATTAATAAAATTTTGGGTCGTTACACCACTCGTACGATGGAGTACGTAGGGGTTGTTTGCGAAATCCAATTGCATTAAAATTTCTAACAAAATATAATATTTAAAATAATAAATTTAATTACCAAAAAAAATTAAATGAAAATTCACAATTCTCCACCTTGTTAATTAAAATTCATGAACAATTTTAATATGCAACAACATTAAAAAAAACTCCACCTTGAAAGTTAAACTCCTTACCAAATGATGATTCTACACCACCTATCATCATTAATTTGGGAATCACATCTTAAATAGGAAAAAACCTAAAGGGTACGACCCAAACCGTCCCCCTACATGCATCAACGTGACACACGCCGCCCAAATTAATGACATTCTAAACTACTATTATACATGCTTAGAATTAAAAAACTTCGAACATAAAAAAGCGAACATACCTACATTTACTTAAGCTTACCTCTAAGATAATTCCATTGAGTAAGTCCCAAACTACTCACCCATGCCTGCATACAAGCAGAAAACAAAGTAGAACTCATCCTAAAACAAAAAAGGGAAAAAATATCTCAAAAAATTCATAAATAATCTAACTCAGAAAACTAGTGCAATCATGAAAATAGGAGAAATAAAATAAACAATGAGAAATCAAGCATAGAAAATCAAAATCGGTCTCCACTTGAATCTATCAAACCTAGAAAACTCTCCACCCAAGGAGAAAACACTGCCTAGAACCACGAAACAGTGGAAAAAACCTTCTAATCTCAACCGTTGTATAACCCATACAACCCTGGTCCTAGAGCCAACTCGAAACCAAAAGTAAAACAAACCCATCAAGTAAGGGCAGCCCACTACCGATCTAGGTAAAATCTATCCTAGTATAGCCCAAAAAAATCAAGCACTTAATTCTCAGGTACCAATCCAATGTCATCAAAGAGATACCAGTAGTACCGTCATGAATTCTGGTGGTTAGCCAAACATTAACCCATGAACCTGATTCTCTAACCACTGCTTAAGACCTTACTATCTTCATACCTAGTTACCTCTCAAGAAGACCGACTCTCCTAAGATGTGAAGAAGGAAAGAAAATCCAGAGTCGAACCCACAACTCTACCCTTCTGAAGCACACTAGATAGAAGCACATCCTAAAACAAGCCAACAAGATAGGTTCCTCAAAACCCGGTACCACTACAAAACACATGCAGTCCCAAGAGTCCTAAGGGGAAAACTCTAAACCTACAAGAACACCGGTGATCCAAGGACAGTCTGCTACCGAATAAGGAAATTCATCCCAATATAGCTTCCTAATGATCTCTAAAAACCACCTAAAATTTCTAAATAGATCCTAATAGAGCCACCATGAAGGCCGATCATCAATGAACGTATACACATGACACTGTCACTCTTAACACTGCTCAGGCCCAATAACCACTTGCAACGGGTCACAACCTAGAGACACTAGCCCAAAAATATGATACACTCGAGGAACAAACCAGAGCTAATTACCATATCACTCTTTTAAGGCTAAAGGCATAACTAGGAGACCAAATAAATTAATAGACCCTACCAAAGACCTTAATGTTAACCAAGACACTCTCACCTAGGCCAACCTTGCATTGTCCCATTCATAACCATAGAATAAGAGACAGACATAGTTAACAACTACCAAGAGGAATCTATAAGGTTTCAACAGGAAAAGAGAATCGGGAAATGAAAAGGAAAACAATAATAAAACATATTTCAATTTTATAGCCAAATAAAGTAAATGAACAATGATGAACAAAAACAAAAAAGCATGATGCACATGTAAAATCCATGAACAAAATCATTTAAATAAATGAATAATTTAATTCTGAATTTTGACGATACAAAATTATACCCAATTAGGCTCTGATACCACTTGTTGGGGGGGCTACACTGCGTAAGGCAGTCCCCCATCGAAATAGCTAGGATCCATTGGGTATAAATTAGGTTCGCATAATCCCAAAATTCAAAATCTAAAGCCTATGTTTATTATTATGATCTTATTAACATAATACCAATAAATAATAAAATTGATTCGTCTAACAATATTCTATAAACCGGAATTAAAATGATTTAATAGTGAAAAAAAATCACACATGGTAGTGTCTAATACATTAATTAAGAACTACAATTTTAAGATAAGTAGCAACAGAAAGCATGAAATTCAACAGCTTCAAACATTAAATATTATAATCAAGCTTGAATCATTCTCATAAATTAAAAACCAATTTGAATTAAATTCCAAAATAATGTGGATGTTCAACAATTAACCAGGTTGAAAAATAAATGTGAAAATTAGTAAAATGGACACAGAGATTTACGTGCTTCGACCAATTGGCCTACGTGTATGGGGAAGAATCCTTGGGGGTTTTCCAAAATTAAAAATGAAGGAATTAAAATGAATGATAATTAAAATAGAATCGCATATAAGGATGAAAAAAAATTAACAAACACATGTACTAGGCCACGACCCCCCTTACTAGGGGTTCAGCTTTACTTGGTGGAACCCTTTATCCCATAGTAGTCTCGATCAAGTCCTCCAGGATTGAAATCGTAGTCTAGATATGTTGTGGTTGTCCAAGATCTCAAATAGTCACTGTCCAGCCTCTAGTGTGATTTTAGTGGACCAAGAAGCAGACCGCAATAGGACCTCAAAGGATCTCCACTGGCGTTGTCCAGCAGACCAAGAACCAGACCGCAATAGGACCTCAAAGCATCTCCACCAGTGCTATCCAGCGGACCCTGACAGTGGCTCCGTCATACCGATGGTGTATGACTCCGGGAAAATGCACCTCCAAAGAATATCCTTTGACACTCCCCTAATGAATAAGATCATCGTCCAAGAAGCATCATCCCCGACCATATCTGGTATGAATCAAAGTTGCAACTCAACATTGTTGGCGCTACCATTGATGTTGTTTCCCTCTACCTGTTTCAATGCCACAACGATGACACCGCCGCTAAAGAATAAATCCAATGCTGTCATGACACATGGAGAAGCCTGGACTGATCTGAAATTCTGGATCCCTTACGTTGTCGGAAGAAGCCGCTTCATTCCAGCATAAGAACTTGATTCATGTCAAAGGATGAAGCCCCTCTTTCCATTTGAAGAAATTGTTCTTGCCTCCATAAGAAACCCCCTTATGTCATTGGATATTTCACCTCGCACCACTGGAGCTTTTACCTGAAAGCCCTAATTGAAGCCAAAATGGAGGAGAATATGCATACGGTGGAGAATGCAGGTGCGGTTTGTGAAATCTAACTACGTGAAAATTTCTAACAAAATTTCATATTTAAAATAATCAATTTAATTACCAAAAAAACTTAAATGGAAATTCATATATGGGAATGTGGAAAAGAATTTGAGTTGTTGAACTATGTTAGACTATTCCTGGTGACACACATGTATGGTTATCCACATATCCATTAATCTGAAAATAAAATATGGGAAGCTTGATAAAGATAGTTCATTTATCTATAAATCTAATCTACCAACAAAACTTCATAGGCCAAATGGGCCTTTTTCTTATTCTACCGTTGAGTTCTCGAAGATGAATAAGAAAGGCTGGAAAGTTTTGGATGGATTTGTGAAATGATTAGTTAAAGATAATTATATTGGGGTGCATGTCCCTATGGATCTGCTGATATGAATCAACAATAAAAGCATAACAAAAGGAAAAGAGAGAATGCAGTTAAAGTAGTCAAAAGCAGAAAATTGTACGGTACGGGCATCATTGTCATCGTCTTCTCCACACTAAACCCTACCCATGTTTATTTCATGTCACAATGCATCAAAAATGGTATGGTGGGAAGCATTAAAGGAGAAAAATAATCACAGACTCCTTGATGAGATATAGGAGCTATGAGTAAAGCCCGAAATCCCTTAACTTGATTATTTCAGTGGTTGTGTCTATTGACGCTCCTTTATGTCACAGAGTCTAATGAATGAAAATGGAAATAACTTAACACAAAGTGATTCATACTTTGAATAAACATCAAAATTTAACAAAGTCATGAACAAAAAATTTCTTCGGCATGGGCCGCGCAAGTTCCAAGATGGTCACACAGGGTACCTGCGCGCCACATATTGGGTGTGCAGGTGACCTGTGCGCCCTATTTGATTTTCACCCAGGGTCTTCAGTAGCCTATAAATACCCCTTTTGGGCCCCCTATTTCGGGGATGAAAAATCCAGAAACTCATATTTCAGCTCTCGGTGCCCTAGTCTCTTCTTGAAGTCTTCTAAACACTTCTAAGGTAATTTCTTACCTAGAATGGAAAATCAAAAGAGAGGGAACAAGGACTAAGTGTTGAAATTCATCAACACCTACACGCCTAAGTGTTTAGACCTTATGGAAAATGGTCACACTTGCGTGCCGCCTTATCCCTTCAACATAACCTACGTGCCACCCTTTCAGAAGCCTTTAGAGATGATACTAAGGGCTTAAGCAAAGGCTCACCCAAGTATTACCCTATGGGTTGACCGGTGCGCAAGTACCCAAGTGTCGCACAGGTATACCTGCGCGACCAAGACTTACGTGCCCAAACAGGACCTGCACAACCAAATAGGACCTGTGCGCCTACCTTTTTTTGGGTGTCCCTCATGTCCATTCATCTCTTTTCTTCAAATATACATCTCCTCTTCAAGATTTATCCTTCAGAATCCTCTTCAAAGCCATTTATGGAATGATTCCTTGGTTGGATTCCTTATCTTAAAGGAATTATGTGTAAAATCTCTCAAAACCTAGTGATTTACATATCTTTATGTCACTAAGGTGAGAGATTTCATTCATTCAATCTCATCTTTTAAGATGAGAAGATATTTAACCTGGGCCTCCTTTTCAGGAGTAAGCCCCAATCATAATTTCCTAACCTGGGCCTCCTTTTCGTGAGTAAGCCCCAGTCATAATTCCCCTAACATGGGCCTACTTTTCAAGAGTAATCCCCAGTCCAGGTTCCCAAATATGGGCATCCTCCTTAAGAGTAAGCCCCAAATCCCAAATTCCATTAAACTGGGCCTCCTCCTCGGGAGTAAGCCCCAGTTCTCAATTCCCTTTAACCTGAGCCTCCTCAAGAATAATCCCCAGTTCTCAAGTCCCTTTAACCTAGGCCTCCTTCTCAGGAATAATCCCCAGTCATAATTTCTCTTAACCTGTCTTAACTTCTTTTGATTTGGGCTTCCTTCTCAGGAATAAAACCCAATCACAAGTCCCCTCCTAATTTGGCATCCTCCTCAGGAGTAATCCCCAAGTTAGAGTATCAAAATCTCCATAAAGCACATATACCTTTGTGGACCTTGTTCTCAGGCTTCTTCTCTAAAGTAAGTCCTGATCTTTATCTATTTGGGCAGTCATACATATATAAGACTCATATCATTCCTTGTGACCGCATCTTTGGTGGCACAAATTGTCAGGTTTACTGATACCTCTTGTTTCTCACACCGAGCATGACTCACGTGAGCTTAGAGTGTAAAAGTAACATCAAAACATCTCTTTGGGCCGTTAATCATACGTAAGTCCCACAATTCCCAACCGAACTACATGGACTTTGATCTCTACCTTAAAAGTGGAGTACGTAGGAAGCCTTTATGAGGTTTAATCCCATCACCCATTAATTCTCATCTGTCTCATATGACGTTAAACTATATCTTAATTCCTGAAATACGTGGGTTCTGATTACTTTTCTAATAAGGATACATAGGTAGCCCATTTATTCTCGCTCAAATTTACCCAAGAGAAGAAGGTAGGATGGTCCTTGTAGTTTAGCTTGGGTTGTCGAATCCTCAGAGACCTAAGAAGTAACCTATAGACACGTACATTCTATGGACTGTTTTTGGCTATGAAGTGGCTATCTTGGGTTGATTTTAGATGGGTTTAAAGTAAATCTAAGAGACTTCAGTGAATTCAATTTAAAATAATGAGTTGATCCTAGCTTATTGCTCAGGGTGGATTGGACGTATTTCCTTTTCAATGATTTCAATTTCTTATATTTGAGATGGATTCATTTAAGGAGATAAAACAACATCATCACTTACTGGTTTAATTCCTACACCCTTTAATACTAATCAACTATACACTTGAAGGATCAATGTTTTGAGCACTTCAAGGTAAAGGTTCGTATTATCACTTGAAGTGTGTGGCCTTAAATTCAACAAGGATGATGGAGTTTAAAAATCATCAAATAAAAATATCAATTAAAGAAGTGATTATACATTAATGGGGTGATAAATAACATCCAATCCATACCCTTGATACTCCCTTCTTTCAACCCATAAGTGGGTTATCCCTCCATTTATCACATGGTTTCAATGGAAGCGGAAAGTAGACTCATGAGGGAGGAAATGGAGAAGTAAAGAAAACAACAAAAATAAAATGATCACTCCACCGTTGTGTGAATAATTTCACAAGGTTTGGTGTAAATAAATTTACACCTTGATCCAAAGGTATCAAAGTGATATTAAGAACAATAGAATAAGAGTAGAAGAATAACTTTTATTAAGAAACTAAAGTGAATTGAACAACTTACATGTGAAAGACAAATTTGAGACAACAAAATTACAGCATAACATTACAATTGAATAAAGCACCAAAGATTATCAACTCCTACACCACCACTGCCTTAAATAGGCATTTTTGAAGCCTTGGGTCGAGCCTTAAATATTCCAAGTCTCCTTAATTAATTTTGGTATGCCATAGGTGGGTGGAAAGATTGTGAAACTTAAACTTTTCCACATTTGACCTGAGGTGGTAGCAAGCTTTCATCCATCGAACAGACGTGCCTGGAGGTCCTTCTAGATGGCCGAATCAGAGTGGACCAAAGAATAAGAAAATGGATACCCGTATGTCTACTAACCTTATGTAAAATTTGGACCCATTTGGAGGTGTATATTCGGAGATATGATTAGATTAGTGGGCTGTTTTTCTGGGACGCAGAATCCGGCCCTGAATTTTATCTCTAACTTGGGCCACCTTAATGTCCACCATGGATTACGAATTAGCATTGGATCCTGAATAGTGATTTGTTTCTATATATTTCTTATAGTCTCCCACAAAATTTCGTCATCATTGCATTTGTAATGTGGGTCCCATAGTCTCATCAGTGGGCTGGTGTCCAATCTGACTTCTCCAGAATTGTTTCCTTTCATCACAAAATATTCCCCATATTCTTCCATGAATTATCCATTGATACCTAAATGAAAAATGATCATATTGAAGTGTAGATCAATTTACCAAAATATCAAATTGAAAAATGTAAAATTAAATTCCTTAAAATAATATGAATCATTGGGTACTTTAAATGATGTTCAAAAAATGTACCACATAATAGTGCATTTTAAGAAAGAATTACAATCATAATGTGAAATGATGTTCAAAGTATAAAATTCACTAAAATGGTGTTTATGAATAATAAATAACATGAATATTATATATATTAACAATGAATATTAGCCTCATTTAGTGGCTAATCACACCCCCCAACTTGAGTTTTGCTAGTCCCGAGCAAAATGTATCCCAACAATATGAAATTGAAATTATCTTTTCCAAAAACATTTTAATACACAATGATCACCAAAAACCTTTATAACAAACAATTATGAAACCCATCAAAATATTTTAATACATGATAGTTTCATTAGCAGATCCCAATCCCAAGCCCATTCCTTTGTTCAAATTTATTACCATATTTCATCCAATATCAATTCAGTATGAGGATGTGTTGTGCATCACAATAGACATGGGGGTTCATCTTTATTCAAGGGGGGAATGATGGAAGTGTTAGGTGGAATAACATTTCAATATTAAGATAAGTATTCATTTTTTTTATTGTATTATTTTTTTTTTTTACAATTTTGCCATGGTAATTGAAGTTGTACTCAAAAGAGTCAACCCCTGTAGCGAGACTTTGCCGATGACTCCGAGGCTCAAAGACCTTAGGGCACCAAGTGAAGCCCACATACTCGGGCATCATCTCGAGTTAACTCAGTCAAAAACAAATTCAAATTATAAAAAAAATAGAGATAAAATTACTAACTCTGGGCCAGACAACTATGGAGTCACGATCCCCAAGTGTCGAAAGCCACGCATTAGGTCATTTCATTGCTCTACGCGCAATTTTTTTTTAATTTTTTTTGAATACTCATATTAAACTAAAATGATCACCAAACCTATGCTATTTATTTAGGGGACCCCATGAACTTAAATTAATACCCCACTATCCAAAGCACGTGCATTGTGATTTTTTTTTATTTGGATGAAAATATAAACGATGAAATATCACATTGGACAGCCACACTTTCCAAAATCTATGCTCATGAAATTATACAAGGATTAAAATCAGAATCAGGGTATGCTAAATTATTTAATATTTAGTTTCAAAGTGTGCAATTTGTATTACCATGTTCAAAGTTAAAGAAATTTTTCCTTCCATTTACACATTTTTTTTCAAATCATTCATATTTTTTTTGACACAAAATCATTTTTTTTATTTTATCTCCCCCCCAACTTAAAACAACACTGTCCCCAGTGTTTGAAGAAATGAAAATTTAGAAGGAGTAGAGGTAGATAATGGAAGTTCAAAAAGGAAATTGAAACTGAGGATCATGGAATGAAATCACCTGGTGGTTGAAGTTGAAGTTCTTGCTGCTCCAAATTAGTCCTTTGATCTCTTGGGGGATGTAGGCACCTCCTTGATTGAACATGTATCACCCAAAATAGTACATGAACCATAAAAACAATAACAAACTAGACAAAACAAACAAAACAATGACTTATTTAATTCCAAGTATCATCATTTTTATGGTTTTTCCTATTTTTATGTTTTTTTTAAATCAAACTAATGATACATTGTCTTCTTTTAATTTTCTGGGTAAGGTATTACTCAGGGATCACACTGCATGACACGGATGAATACGGTGCTCCCCTTTCATACGCATCCATACTCATAATAGAAGAACAGGTCAACAATCTTTTTTTAAAATATAAAAATTATTAATTAATCTTATTTAAAATATAAATTTTATTAAAACAAAAAAATGATAGGAAAATTGAAAACCATGGGTTACCTCCCATGCAGCGCTTTGTTTAACGTCATTATCCTGACATGAACACTAAATCTATCAATTTTCTCCTAGTTCATAGGTTGGCTCAGTTAACTCAACCTCTATTTCATGTTTATTTAATGATTTAATGAATGGTTTTAACCTTTGACTATTGACCTTGAAAATGTAACCACTTGTGGGATCTTGATTCTCTACTGCCCCATAGAGGAATACATGATGCACTATGAAAGGTCCTGACCATCTGGACCTTAACTTTCCCGGGTGTAAATGAAGTTTTGAACTATACAAGAGCACAAGTTTTCCCGGTTCAAAATGTTTGACCTTGATATTCCTAGATTGGTAGGCTTGAACTCTAGATTTATTGATCCTTGAATTTTCATAAGACTCCATCCTTAATTCCTCCAGTTCATTGAGATCTAATTTCCTTTTTGTTCCAGCCAATGAGAGGTCATAATCCATTTTCTTAATTTTTTAAAAGGCCTTATGCTCAATTTCAACAGGTAAATGGCATGCTTTTCCATAAACCAACCTATATGGTGACATTCCTAGGATGGTTTTGAATGTTGTATGATATGCCCAAAGAGCATCCAAGAGTTTCTCAGACCAATCTTTCCTAGAAGGATTGACAGTTTTCTCAAAAAAAAATTTGATTTCACGATTGGCTAACTCAGCTTGACCATTGGTCTATGGGTGGTAAGTAGTGGACACTTTGTGAGAAATTCCATATTTTTCCATGAGTGATGATAATGGACGATTGAAAAAATGAGTTCCGCGATCACTAATGATAGCCCTAAGAATTCCAAATTGAGAAAATATGTGCTCTTTCAGAAATCGGATCACAACATGATGGTCATTAGACTTGGTGGGAATGGCTTAAACCCATTTTGAGACATAATCAACAGTTAAAAGGTTATAGAGGTATCCCCTAGAGTTTGGGAAGGGTCCCATGAAATCAATTCCCCAACAATCAAATATTTCAATGACCAGAATGGGAGTGAGGGTCATTTGATTCCTTTTTGTGATGGACCCTGCTTGTTGACACCTACGACAGCTTTGACAAAATGTGTAAGAGTCCCTTGAGAGGGTGGGCCAAAAGAGACCACACTGAAGAATCTTAGTAGAAGTTTTCTTAGAGGAAAAGTGACCTCCACATGCCTCACTATGACAGAATTTAAGGATGGACTCTTGTTCAGATTCTGGGACACACCTCCTAATGACTTGGTCAGGGCAGAACTTATAGAGGTATGGATCATCAAACATATAGTTTCTAACATCAGAAAGGAATTTCCTTCGAGCTTCAGTCCCTAAGAATTTTGGAATTACTCCTGTAACTAAGAAGTTGGCTATGTCAGCATACCAAGGGCAGTCACTCACAGAGTATAGGTGTTCATCAAGAAATGAATCAGACACAGAAATGTGATTTGAGTTGTCTTTGAATTTCATCCTAGAGAGGTTATCAGCTACAACATTTTCAACGCCCTTTTTATCCTTGATTGTGAGGTCAAATTCTTGTAATAGAAGGACCCACCCAATCAGTCTAGCCTTAGCATCTTGTTTTTGGAAGAGGTATTTTAGTGCAGAATGGTCAGTGAACACAGTGATGGGGGATCCTAAGAGGTAGGACCTAAACTTCTCTAAGGCAAACACAATATCAAGTAACTCCTTTTCAGTGATGGTGTAGTTTATTTGGGAATAATTTAAGGATTTTCTTGAATAAGCAATGACATAAGGAGTTTTATCACAATTTTTTCCTAACACAGCTCCAATAGAAAAGTCACTGGCATCACACATAAGTTCGAAAGGAAGGTTTCAATTTGGAGATTTCATAATGGGAGGAGAGGTGAGAGAGGATTTGAGGGTTTAGAATGAACCCTCACAGCTTTCTATCCAAACAAATGGGGCATCCTTTACTAGCAAATCACAAAGGGGATGAGATATTGAACTAAAGTCCTTGATGAATCTTATATAGAAACCAGAATGTCCTAAGAAATACCTCACTTCCTTGATAGTTTTGGGTCATGGAAGGTGACGAATGATGTCAACCTTGGCTTTATCAACTTAAATCCCCCTACCTGAGACCAGATGGCCTAAAACTAGTCCCTCTTTAACCATGAAATGGAATTTTTCCCAGTTTAGGACAAGATTCTTTTCTTCACATCTTGACAAGACTCTATCAAAATTCCTCAGACATCCCTCAAATGTATCCCCAAACACAGAGAATTCATCCATGAAGACCTCTAGAAAATCCCCTACCATGTCTGAGAAGATTCCCATCATGCACCGCTGGAAGGTTCCAGGGTCATTGCATAACCCGAAGGGCAGGAGTTTGAAGGAAAAGGTTCTGAATGGACATGTGAATGTAGTCTTCCCTTGATCCTCTAGGGAGACCTCAATTTGATTATACCCTGAGTACCCATCTAAGAAACAGTAGAAGGCATGACCTTCCACTCTCTCAAGGACTTGGTTAATGAATGGTAAGGGGAAATGGTCCTTCTTGGTGAATGAGTTTAGCTTCCTATAGTCAATTCAAACCCTCCATACACTACTCACCCTTGTTGGAAGAATCTCTCCATCCTCATTGGTTATCACTGTGATTCCAGCCTTTTTTGGAACCACTTGGATTAGGCTCACCCATTCACTCTCAGATATGGGATATATGATACCATCTTTTAACAATTTCAGAAGTTCTTTCCTTACAACCTCCATGAGATTAGTATTGAGTCGCCGTTGAGGTTGACGACGTGGCTTTGAATCAGATTCTAGAACAATCCTATGAGTCCCGATAAGTGGGCTAATCCCAGGAATATCAGACATGATCCAACCAATGTCTTTCTTATGTTTCCTAAGGATATCTAGAAGCATCCTCTCATGATTGGCTTCAAGAGAAGAAGAAATGAAAATAGGATGTGTTTGATTGTCCCCTAGGAAAGCATACTTGAGTGTAGCGGGAATTTCCTTCAATTCAAGATTAGGTTGGTTCAGAATTTCAGCAGAAGATTGGGACATTGGATCAAGTTCAATTTATTTTTTTAGAGTTTCAAATAGGATTTATTCCCCACATGTAGAAGTTTCAGCTACTAGATTGTCTTGATCAGATTTATGGAAGGAAGTTTGATTGGTCTCCATGAAATTGGTTTCCTGAAAGGTTTCACTAATTGTTGGACCTGAGAATTCATCATAAGAGCAATTTGAAAATGATTCAAGCCAAGGAGATAAACTTCCTTCATGTGAACAAAGTAAATCAATATCATCCTGACTTAAACATTCATCAAATATTCCTTGATGTTCTATGGATTCATTATCAATGCTTCCTATCATGTTTACTTCATGAATGTCCTCGTCATCCCCTATTTGTGATCTTGCATTGTAGATGTTCAGGTCTAGACTCATGTTCCCAAAGGTGATGGTCATGTTCCCATTTCAGACTCAGATAACAGAGTTGATTGTTGCAAGGAAGGGATGACCAAGGATGATTGGGTTTTGTTCCTTATTTCCTAAGTTTGGATGGTTGTCAAGGACAATGAAATCAGTAGGGTAGAGGAAGTTTTCAACCTTTACCAGAACATCCTTCAAAATCCCCTTTGGAACCCTAATGCTACGATCAACAAGCTGAAGTGTGAAAGATGTGGGTTGGAGTTCTTCTAGGCCTAACTGGAAGTACACAGCATATAGGATGAGATTGAAACTATCACCTATGTCAAACAAGTCCTTGACAACTTTTCTCTCTCCTAGTTCAGCATTGATGTAAGGGAAACCCGGGTCTTTCAACTTAGGAGGAATGGTACCTTGAATGGTGGTACTCACATTAGCAGCCAAAAGGACTTGGTTTTTATGTGAAAATTTTCTTTTAAAAGTGCACAAGTCCTTAAGGTAATTTGAGTAGGAAGGTATGGTTTGTATGGAATCGAGAAGGGGAATTTTAAACTTGACTTGTGAAAATATTTCCCTCAATGTTTCACTCAATTCAGGCTTGGTTTTCCCCCTCATGCATTGAGGAAATGGTGCAGGTTGTGGGGTTGTTTTTTGAAGAGTTGTTTCTTTGACAATGTTATCATGTTTTTCAATTTGATCATTTGGTTCATTTGAATTTTCATCCAAGTTTTAATCTTCATGTGGGTTTTGAATTAGTTGTTCATGTTTCTCAATTGATTTTCCACTTCTTAAAATAGTCACAGCCTTTAGTTGTTCATGGGTTGTTTGAGTACAACTTGACTCTCCCCTTGAAGTTGATGATGGCACCGCCTGAGTAAGAATGGGTGCCTTTATAGTTTTTATGGTTTGAAGTTCTTGTTTTAGGAAAGAGACTTCTGAGTTCATCCTCTCCATTTGTTTTCACAGTTGTTCTAGTAGGCTTTGTGGAACAGTTTGGGTTGGTGCTTGAGAAGATTGGTTTATCCCAGGGGGATATTTTGGAGGTGGGGTGGTTTATTGAAAATGGACTGGTGGCTGTTGGTATTGGATAGGTTGGGTTTGGAACTGGTTATGGGTTTGGTAGTTCTGATGGGGGTAAGGATTTTGTCCCTGTGGTTGGCTAGGTTATTGGTTATCTTTCCAGCGGAAGCCTGGGTGGTCATTATACCTTGGGTTGAAGTTGTTTTGGTATTGAGGCTTTTGAAAGTTCAAGGCATTTACTTCCACTGGGGGTCCTCCTAAAAGAACATCCTTGATGGATGGAATGGTTGGTCAGTTGTCTGTCTTATGGTCATGTTTGTCACAAATTGTGCAAATAGGGTCAACAGTTTGGATTTCATGGACTTTCCTAAGTTCTATCTCTTCAACCTTCATAGAGAGTGCTACGAGTTTAGCCCTAAGGATTTCCTCTTCTCTAAGTGTATGAATTCCAGTAGTTCTTTGTGTCTTTTCAGAATAATGTGAAGTTCCCCATGTTTGTTTTTGTTCAGAAAGACTTTCTAGATACTCGTAAGCATCATTTGGGGCTTTTTTTAAAGGTTCCATTACACATCATGTCAATGAATTGTTTGTTCCCCAGACCCAACCCTTCATAGAAAATTCTCACTTGTTCAGGAATAGAAAAACCATGGTGTGGAACCATGTTTAGAGTGTCTTTGAACCTCTCCCATGTTTCATAGAATGACTCTCCCTCTTTTTCAAAAAAGTTTTGGATACTCTTTTTAAGTACAATTGTTTTATGGTGGGGAAAGTATTTTTTGTATAATTCTCTTTGTAGTTGGTACCAAGAGTTGATGGATGATGGTCTCAAATTTTTTAGCCAATTTTTAGCTCGATACTTTAAATAAAAATAAAATAGCCTCATCTTAGTTGATTCTAGTTGATGTGGGGGACACATGGTTTCTATAATGTCATTGAACTCCTTAATGTGAAGGTAGGGAATCTCGGACTCCATTCCATGGAATGTGGGAATATGGTTTAAGATATGGGGTTTAAATATGTAGTTGGAATCTCCTAGGGAATTGTGTCTAATGCATGATGGGTCATTGGTCCAAGAAGTTGTGAGGTATTCATTCATGGTTTGATCGACCGCATTCCCCAAGTTTGGGGATGCCTCATTTGGGTTTCCATTTTGGTTTCCACCCGGGTTTATGAGTTGGTTTCTTTGAAGACCTTCCATTAAAATGGGATCAATTTTAGACTCTAGAGTATTAGGAAGATTAGTATATAATGGAATGAGTTCTATTGGTTTACTTGACTCCCCAACCCCAGGACTATCCACCCTAACTAGATGGTTTGATTGATCGCGGGTGTAGGCGGACATGCGCCAAAAGAAAAAAAACGAGAAAGGGACAAGATAAGAGAATTTGGATGAGAAAAGAATAAATGGGGGAGAATAGAATGGGTGTTTAGATAACTTACTTGGGTCCCCGGAAATTGTTCCAAAATTTGATTCTCGCTCAAATTTACCCAAGAGAAGAAGGTAGGACGGTCCTTGTAGTTTAGCTTGGGTTGTCGAATCCTCAGAGACCTAAGAATTAACCTATAGACACGTACATTATATGGACTATTTTTGGCTATGAAGTGGCCAACTTGGGTTGATTTTAGATGGGTTTAAAGTAACTATAAGAGACTTAAGTGAATTCAATTTAAAATAATGAGTTGGTCCTAGGTTATTGCTCGGGGTGGATTGGATGTATTTCCTTTTCAATGATTTCAATTTCTTATATTTGAGATGGGTTCATTTAAGGATATAAAACAACATCATCACTTACTGGTTTAATTCCTACACCCTTTAATACTAATCACCTATACACTTTAAGGATCAATGTTTTGAGCACTTCAAGGTAAAGGTTCGTATTAGTACTTGAAGTGTGTGGCCTTAAATTCAACAAGGATGATGGAATTTAAAAATCATCAAATAAAAATCTCAATTAAAGAAGTGATTATACATTAATAGGGTGATAAATAAAATCCAATACAGCCCCTTTCTACTCCCTTGTATCAACCCATAAGTGGTTTATCCCTCCATTGATCCCATTGTTTCAATGGAAGCGGAAAGTAGACTCATGAGGGAGGAAATGGAGAAGTAAAGAAAACAACAAAAATAAAATGATCACTCCACCGTTTTGTGAATAATTTCACAAGGTTTGGTGTGAATAAATTCACACCTTGATCCAACGGTATCAAAGTGATATTAAGAACAACATAATAAGAGTAGAAGAAGAAGTTTTATTAAGAAACTAAAGTTAATTGAACAACTTACATGTGAAAGACAAATTTGAGGTAACAAAATTGCAGCATAACATTACAATTGAACAAAGCACCAAAGATTATCAAATCCTACACCACCACTGCCTTAAATATTAATTTTTGAAGCCTTTGGTCGAGACTTCAATAGTCCAAGTCTCCTTAATTAATTTTGGTAGGCCATAGGTGGGTGGAAAGCTTGTGGAACTTAAACTTTTCCACATTTGACCCGAGGTGGCAGCCAGCTTTCATCCACCGAACAGAAGCGCTTGGAAAACCATCTAGATGGCCAAATAAGAGTGGGAAATATAAGAATAAAATGGATCCACGGATGTCTACTAACCTCCTGTAAAATTGGGGCCCATTTGGAGTTGTATATTCGGAGATATTATTATATTAGTGGGCTGTTTTTCTGGGCCTCAGAATCTGGCCCAGAATTTTATCTCTAACTTGGTCCGACTTAATAACCACCATGGAATCCAAATTAGCATTGGATAACAAAGAGTTATTTGTTACTATATATGTCTTCTAGTATCCCACCAAATTTAGGCTTCATTTTGTTTGTAATGTGGGTCCCATAGTCTCATCAGTGGGATGGTGTCCAATATGACTTCTCCAGAATTGTTTCCTTTCATCACAAAATATTCCCCATCTTCTTCCATGAATTATCCATTGATCCCTAAATGAAAAATTATCATATTGAAGTGTAGATCAATTTAAAAAAATATCAAATTGAAAAATGGATAATTAAATTCCTTAAAATAATATGAATCATTGGGTACTTTAAATGATGTTCAAAAATGTACCACATAATAGTGCATTTTAAGAAAGAGTTACAATCATAATGTGAAATGATGTTCAAAGTGTAAAATGAACTAAAATGGTGTTTATGAATAATAAATAACATTAATATTATATATATTAACAATTAATATTAGCCTCATTTAGTGGATAATCACCCATCTGCAGGTACGATCCCAACTCTGAAATAATCCATGTCCTTCTGAACGACAATAAACTTCAAGTGCCCCGCTGAGTGGCTTTAAAACCAGTATGGTTATCATAATGACCAAGATATCTTTATATAATGTGTTGAAGGATACCATTGAATAAGAATCTATAACAAATATAGATGATTCTCTATCGATGAAGAACCTCAAATACATATAAAATATTCTCTAAATCTCATACATATTAATCATTGATTGTCAGATCTTAAGGAAAACTCATTTTCATACTTGGTAGTGTAATAAAAATTCACGAACATAACTTAAATCTATAAAGAGAGTCCCAAAGTAGATAATAATTCCCCCCAAAAAGGAGTGATGAGTCCGACCTCCCATCCTCTCGACCAATTCAAATTCTTAAGCCTCATCGGTCCACAACTAATGAGCACCTACCTTTGGAAAGTAGGTCCAAATGGATATAGAATCATTGGATGTTTCCGGTTCTATGAACAAACCCGTTAGAAACCGATTTGAATTTTTTAACCTTAAGAAAACAAGTTCATCCCCATTTCTAGAGGAAACAAAAAATAGTGAACCCAACGTGAATCCTTAACCAAGTTAAAATGATGTTTTACTTATTTGTTAGGCCCATATTTAAACTCAATGAGAGGGATAACAAAACAATCAATAAAATATGTGCTCATCCAAAATATGTAGTGGTCGAACTTATCTTGATTATTTCTATTATATAAAATAATAACTCTTTTACAAGATCTTCTACGTTATAGAAATGGATTCTCTAAAGTTCACATCTGTGAATGCCTCTGCTATGAATACCTCTACTGTTACTCCTGCTGGATCGTCGTCCGCTCTAAGGACGACATCACCTACTCTGTGTCTTCAATACTGGGTATCAAATGCATTGGTTAAGGAATATCATCTACATGGTACCATTCTGACTCTGGAGGCTGCTCGACAAGCTCTCCAAGTCAATAATTCACCCTGGTTGTCCGGATAGCGACGACCAGCGATCAAGAAGCAGGTGGTGCCAACCACCGTTTCCAACCGTTTCAAGTCGTTATCCCTGAAACGCAATCACCAGTCCCTCCCATATTATGAGGAGGTGAATGATAATGTCACTCAAGGCCTTAATTCAAGGAGACAGGAGTCCTTCCTGAGGGCTCCCACCAACAATCGTCGCCAGACTCGTGCGGCAGTGCACCCTCAACATGATGAGGGTGTCGTCTCCAGGCGTTCGGCTCAGGTTCCTCGAACTCAAGCAGGCAAGACGAACCCCCAGAGGTGACGATCGGTCAACAATGAGTAGGTTCTTATCTCTTCCATTTCCAGAGAAGTCCACCAACCTAACTTGGTGGAAAGCAACGAGCGGGCACACACACCCATACGTTCTAATCCCGCTGTCCAGCAGACTCATCTGGCAGCAACACACCAATCCCGCCAGGCAATTTCGATGGAGTATTATAGGCAGGCATATACACCTATTTATAACTCATCATCTAGTCAACGGGATCATCTGACTACAACCAAAGAAGGCCGCCAATATGATATGGTGGCAACTGATAAACAGAAACATACACCTCTTTACAATCAACAATTCTGTTAGCAGTCTCGTCTGCCAGTATTGAATGAAAATAGTCAACCATACTTGATGAAGAATACACAGAAGGCACATACACCTGCCAATATTAATCAAGCCTTCCAACAGTCTCATTTGGTAGCACTCGGAGAAGTCAGTCGGAAATCCTCGATGACAAAATTGGAGCAGACTCAACTCTCTACCCCCACACATAAGTACTGTCAGAACTCATTGGTAGGAAAAGGAGGATAGGAGTAGGAACACACACCTACTCCAAGCACGGAATGGACTTATATTCCCATTCCAACAGCTAAAGTCACCAAACACATTCTGACAATGGTGAAGGAGCATAAGAAAATCCCTTCTCATATTCTAGATGCCTCCCAGAATATTATAACAGCTTCAGCAGTATCACAAGGAAAGAAATGAAAATCTATCCCTACCAATGGAGTGACACATCAACAGTTAAATCCAGAACAGACACACACCTCTATTCCATTATAATAGGGTTGTGGGCATACTCTCCCATGTCATACGGACAACCAAGTTAGGCACATACACCTGATTTGAGTGGAGATAATCAGCCTAACCTGACTATTTCTCCTGAGCAGGCACATACACCTACCCATAATAACCACTTTTGTCAACAAGTGGTTCCCAAAGTGAGTAAGAAGGCATCTAAGAAAAAGACCCATCCAGCACAGTCAAGAAATCAAGAGCCAATCTATAATAAGGTCTTGCTCGATGTTGGAGTTCTTGATGCACTCAGACAATTATTTTTTCTAACTCAAGATTATTCTCTCTCATTTCCCAATAGTGGGGACATTAATTCCAAAGGTCTGCATCAGACACTTCCTCATGAAGGCTTGCTTCATGATATTTCGGTCGATCTTGAAGTATCATCTTCATATGAGAGCCATGATAACCCTCTGCATGGCCAGAAGACTAAGGAGCAATAGGTTTCATCTTTTGTTGTAACCCACCATGGTGGTCCTCCCCATGATGATGAATTTAGCTGCGAAAGTCCTCCCCACATTAGTAATTTTCATTGCCTAGAAAATTTTTCAATGTACAATGCAGTAACGAGAAATCCTCTTATCTTAAGGCACTTGCAAATGTAAATCCAATCATGTATGATGCTTTACCAATAGTAGGTAAAATACTTTCTCAACCATAAGATAGCCCAGGGTGTAGGTCATTCTCCGAACCACCCCTGAGTCATACATATTCTAATTTGGTAAATGAATTCTCTACCAATATTGTTGAATCTGATGAAGCAACAAGGAAGAACGAGCTCTGGTCTAATCAGGTAGAAGAATCTTCATTGAATGATAAAGAGGAAGTGTTGAATATGAGAAAACAACTGGTGAAAGGTGAAGTGACAGTTGTGTTTTGGCCTTTGGCTGACTCTTAGTATGACATTCCAGAGATGTTGACGGAAGATTGTATTCAAGATGTTCGTCTCAACATGTGGAAAACTCTTTGTCAATTGAAAAAGAAAATATTATCTTATGATGAATATGAAAATCATGTTAAGATAATATAAGGGTTGAAACTCCAAATTGACTTGGCCTCTCACTCAGTTTCTCGATATCCAAAGGCTGAAAAGTAGCAGAGAGCCCTTCAGCGTTCATGCCTTGGCGCATTAAGAAGATTGCACTAGTTAATTTCCAATGACCCATCTGGTATTCATATTAGGGGATGGGGTGTCCATGGAGCACTACATTTCACTGTACTCTCCAGCCAAAAAAGCCTGCCAAAATGGTCTCATGCAATTTTATTGCCCATGGCCAGCCACAGCCAATTGGCTTTGTTTGTAATCAAAGGCTCGCTCAAGAACAGGCCTCAACTAGTTCTTCTCAAAATCAGGCATACAAAGAAAAAGTTGTCGAATTACTCTTGCATGCTAATGAGAATATCGAACAGGCTTCTCATTTAGAGCGAGCACATCATCAAGTGACAGAAGTGTCAGAAATCATCCAACGGTCATTTGAGCCAGGTGATTTGAGTGGATGTAGGTTGATGCATCCAGCCAATTTCTGGAATAAAGTCCGCAAGATCATAATATATTTTAAGAAAGTCTCAGATGTATAAGCTTAAGAACCACCCCAGCTTACTAGACTAGGGAATATTTTAACCCAACCCTCGGAATCAACAAATAGGATTCGAGGAGTTGAGTAGAAATAGGAGGAATAGCCCCAGTCCATCGGACTGGGGACTTTTTCAAATCCTTAATCTCTTCCTCAGAGAAAGTCAGTCTTCTCTTTATTAGGTAAGAAGCCCTAAGAGGAATGAAGAGAAAAATTATTATGAGATTATCTCCAATTTACGGTTTATCAAGAAGTTTCTGAGAGATCAACTCAACAGAAGGCAGTGTCTCATCAGGTACATGGAAAAAGACAATATCGCAGAAATGCCAATAGAAGGGATGTAATGCGTTATGCATAAATTAATATCATCAATGTCGTTTTTTCTGATCCTCCAGAACATGAGGCTCACTTAGAGGGATCAGATGAGGAAGTTACTTCTCAAGAGGTTGTACACACAGACACAAATGAAGAAGGTGTGCGTACAAGAAATCAAAGGCTTACCCAAAATCTAGGTATTCCTTCAAATAACCAACTTTCCCCTCTCTGAAAGGCGTCTAACAAGGGGAAAGAAAATAATCAGGTTACACACCCTTCCTCTAGAGAAGGCCAATCACTCTCACTAGAGCATAGATTCGCACAACAAGAGGAATAAATGAAGTAATTAAGGAGGTTTAATGCAGAACTACTTCAAGGTAGTATTCCTCCTAAGCATTTTGGAGTTAGTAAGCCAAGGGAATTTGTTGCAGCTACTGAGATGGATCAAGAGTGTCCTCCCTTACCAGTACACCCTCATAGTTCTAATCCTATGGTTCAGGTGCAACAACAACCAGTGGTGTTATCCTCAGTTGCAGTACCAGCCACCACATCTATCCAAGCTCCATTTGTTGCACATGCTCAGGTCCAAGTTCAACCGGATGTTTCTCAAAAGTTAATAACTACCATTGAGTCATTAACATCTCAGTTGGAAGCTATGGAGGGAACCCCTCAACAACAAGAAGCAGTTAAGCTCAGGTGTTTTGTATAGTCATTACAAGGGCCTGCTTTTGTCTAGTATACAAGCTTACAATACCGGTCAATTACTGGATGGGAAGATCTCCGTCAACGATTCCTTATTCAATTCATCTCAACTTTTCCAAAGACAATAGTTTTTTATCTTACAAATTTTAAGAAAATGGAGAATAAAAGGGTTTCATATTTCATTTCTCGCTGGAAGGGACTAACATATTCCCTGAGCTTAGCACTCCCTCAAGAAGAATTGTTTCCAATCTGTGTGGCAAATTTGCGTGATGAGTTACGCACACCATTGATCCCTGTGAAATACACAGGAGGGTTTCGAGACCTTACTTCGATCGCTCAGAAGATTTAAGACTCTCTTACGAAGACTAAGGATAAAACTCATGTAATTCCATCACCTCTAGAAAGGAGAATGGGTAAAGCAGAGACTGCTACAGTCACGCTTAAACAAGCACCTGTACCTACTTCTACTTCAAAACCTTAATCTTATCGAAGGGATCTACCTCCTGAGCGTCAACAACTGAGGTTGTTTCATCAAGATGATCAAAGAGATCAAAGATGGAAACAATTTGAGGATCTAAAGAGAAAAGTTTACTCTTTTCGAAATGAAAAATTTCATGGTTACTTCATTTCGTCTCTAGAAAATAATTTGGTTCAGTTGCCAAGGCCCAAAAGGCCTAACAAGGAAGGATATGAAGACCGTCCCAATTATTTCCCATTTCATCAGATGTTGGGGCATCCCATTCATGAGTGTTTTGTCTTCAAAGACCTCCTGCAAAAGATGGTGGACTCGGGACAAGTAAAATTGAAAGGTTCTTTAGCTCAGGTAGCATGTGTTACTGCTACAAATCCATAGGAAGAAGGCGAGTGGCAAGAAGTCAAAAACAAAAATGCGTAGAAATATGATGATTGGATGGTCAGGAAAACGATCAACCAAATTCATTCCATTTTTCAAATGCAATTGAAGAAACAAATTGTGTCTTCTTCTATGAATTATACAGCAAAACCCTCTTCATCAGAGGTAAAATCCTTGAAGGGGAAGCATAATTCAATGAAAGAGGAACAATCAGAAGAAGATGAAATTGTGACAAAGCCCAAGTTGTCTTTGACTCTGGAAGATTTTATGACATCTACTTCAAATCCACAGGCACCGCCCCACCAAACGGCATAGCCTAAATGGGATAATCAGGTAGACTCTTCATCAGATGAAGAGTTGATCTTTGGTTCTGTTAACATGATTCATTTAACAGATCCTTATGTTAGTCACAACTTCGATCTTGATGAGCCTGAGTTCCCTGTATCAAATAGAGGAATTAAAGAGAGTTCTAGAGGTCTGGGATAGAGAGGAAAACGTGGATATCTCAGAAACCACTATTTCAATTATACCCCTACTAGAACTGTGTATGCAGTAGAAACTCATGGTAGAGCCCTTCAGCGGGCTTAACAAGAACAAGAAAATTCTTCCACTCATGGCAGATTCAGTCCTGGTACAATTATTCTGGAGGATCGGTTAGAGGTTCCACCTTCTTCCTCTCAGTAAGTAAATAGACCTATTCGGTCTAATCTTCCAAATCCAAGAGTATTTCCAACTCCTACCCCGATACAAGATGCATCTACTTCCAAAGCATCAACTTCTAAGGCACCTGCGAAACCACATGTTCCTATTGGGAAACGCATACCTTTGGATCAAAAATATGATGTCTGAAGCATTTTACCCAAGTACCAGCCAAGTTATCAATTCTGGATGCCTTGAATCTATCCAAGGATCTTCAGGAGGCACTCATTGAGGCTTTGTCAAGTCCTCAGGAGTTCGAAACTGAAATTTTTGCGGCTGAAGTCTACCATGTAGAGAATAATCCTATAGAATTCCATGCAGTGATATCTTTTACAGATTAAGATGAGGATGATATTGTGCATGAACATATTATACCTTTGTATTTATCTGCCAAGGTCAATTGTGTGGATATCTGAATAGCTTTTATTGATAATGGTTTAGGAGTCAACCTCATCCCCATTCATACACTTCGTTGATTGGGCCTCACCGAATCTGATTTATCTCCTTCTACTCTGATGTTGCAAGTATATGATAAAAATGAACAAGAAACTCTGGGCAAGATCACACTCAGAACTTAGTTTGGAGACCTTGTATCTAAATCAGATTTCATGGTTGTTGATCACGATATAGCCTTCAATTTTTTTCTTGGAAGACATTGGCTACATCAACATGAGGCTATCCCTTCATCATACCATCAATGCCTCAAATATTGTTTCAATTTTCAAATTGGGACATTGCATGGTGATAATACCCCATTCAAAACATGTTATTCTCAATACATTGAGGCGGAATTCTATCACATGGAAGATAAAGAGAAATCCAAGACAAAGGAGGTCACCAAAATTAATGCTCCTTATGGTTTGGAAAAGATTTAAATAAACCCATTCACACATGTGAGTATAGATTATGTGTTGCCTATCAGTCAAATTGACAGGATAGACCCGAATCCAAATACTCTTATAGAAACTTCCATAATGTCAATTACGGCAATCAAGCTAAACAGTATGGGAGAAAGTGGTGATTCACCAAGCAATGATGAAAGCTCAAATGGAGATGTATTCATTTCATCCGATGAAATCCAGCAAGTCTATACTTCACCAAACAGGATAGAAGAAGTTATAGAAATGTCATAGGTGAATGATGATGTTGATTCTCAATCCCTCATCTCCCCTTTATTACCCAAGGAAGACCCTTCATCATCAATAGGGTCAGAAATGGAAGCCTCTTCTTCAAGATGTTCAAATTTTAACATCTCTTCTGATCATGGAAATTCTGCTTCATCGTCTATTATGCAAGTAGAAATAGAAGAAGTAACACATGTTGAAGAAGAAGAGGAAGATCTCAGGGATTCTCCTCCAGCATTTGAAGAGGGTATCTCCACTACTGTGGATGAACTCATAGAAATAAATCTGGGTACAAAAGAAGATCCACTCCCCACTTTAATTAGTGCGACCATGACTCTTGAAGAGAAAGAAATGTATATTTCATTTTTAAAGAAAAATCAAGATATATTTTCTTGGAATTATACATAAATTCCAGGGCTTGATCCTAATGTTACTACTCATCGTTTGAGTTTTCCAAAAGAACATCGAGGATTTAAGCAAGACGCAAGAAGAACACACCCAACTTATGCTTCCAAAATTGAAGCTGAAGTGTATAAGCTTATCAAAGATAACTTCTTCAGAGAAGTTCAATATCCCAAATGGTTGGAAAATATTGTCCCTGTGAAAAAGAAGAATGGACAAATTAGAGTTTTCATTGATTTCAGAGATCTTAATCGGCATTTTCCTAAGGATGATTTTCCAGTTACGATCACATAACTCTTAATTGATGCAATAGCTAGCTATGAAGAACTTTCCTTCATGGATGGATATTCTAGATATAATCAAATCTGAATGGCTCTAGAATATGAAGAATCTAAAACCTTCAGAGCCCCTCAGGGTGTGTTTTTTCTATCAGGTAATGCCCTTTGGCCTGAAGAATGCAGGCACAACATATCAATGTGCCATGCACCGTATCTTCAAACCCTTTTTAGGGAAATTTGTTGAATGTTATGTGGATGATTTTGTGGTTAAATCCATACAACATTATAATAAATTGGCTTATTTGGAAGTCATATTCCATAAACTTCGAAAACACAATTTGAAGATGAACCCCTTGAAATGTGATTTTGGGGTAACCTCAGAAAAATTTCTCGGTTTTTTTGTACACCATCGTGGTATCGAAGTCGATTCTGAGAAGACAAAGTCAATCCTTGGTATGTAACCTCCTCAAAATTTGAAATAATTGAAAGGAATTCAAGGAAACTTGGCCTATATTTGGCGTTTCATCACCAATATGGTAGGCAAAAGTTTACCCTTCACCAAATTGATGAAGAAGGGACTCACCTACCAGTGGACTGAAGAATGTCAAGAAGAATTTGATATTCTCAAGAAATATCTCTTGAGTCCACCGGTATTAATGCCACCTGTTGAAGGAAGACCACTTATCTTCTATGTGACAGCTTTAGAGTGATCATTGGGTGCCTTCCCTGCCCAGAAGAATGATGCTAGAAATGAAAATAGCCTTTACTATCTCAGTCGGACTATGCTTGGAGCAGAAACCCGATATTAAAGTATAGAAAAGTGCTACCTGGCGTTAATCTTTGCAGTTAAAAATTTGAGACACTACCTGCAACATCATGTGGTCCAATTTTTATCTCATAATAACACGTTCAAATTCATCCTTATTCGTCCAATGCTTACAGGATGTCTGTCAAGGTGGGCAGTTATTTTACAGCAATTTGATATCCAGTATGTGTCTCAAAAGGTAATAAAGGGCCAAGCTCTGGCTAATTTCCTTGCTGAACACCCTTTAGTGGAAGATACATCTTTAGATATTGAACTTACTGATGAAGAAGTCTTTTCTATTCAAGATAATCTTCAAACATGGGAAATGTACTTTGATGATGCTTCCAGAAGTCCAACAGGGAAGAAAATGGAAGATCCTAAATTCAACAAGGTTGGGTTAGGAATTGTGCTTATTTACCTGGAAAAGGCAGTGTTACCCTATTCCTTCTCACTGTTGGGAGGTGGGATAAATAATGAAGCAGAATACCAAGCTCTCATCACAGGATTGGAGTTAGCACTTCAGGCACAAGTGAATCACTTAAAAGTGAAATGTGATTCAGACCTGGTAATCAAACAAGTCAATGGGGATTATGCAATCAGAAAAGAAGAGTTAATCCCTTTTTATGATTACATCAGAGAGTTAATGGCAGAGTTTCCTTCGGAACCGACATTTTCTCATGTCCTGCGATCACAAAATGTTTAAGCTGATGCATTGGTTAATATAGCCACAGCTCTGGCAGATCCAAATCAGGACGAGACAATCTTCAGTATTGCCCACCATCGTACAATTTCACCTTATGTTCAAGCCAGAACAGAGGAAATTAATGAAATTAGTACCATTCCAGAACCATATGGTCATACTACGGTATGGATGACACCTATTAGGGAATACCTTCAAAATGGAATGCTTCCACCTGATAGAGCCAGGAAAGAACAAATCCGGCGACGTGTGGTCAATTTTACTCTTTATGATAGCCCAGATCACCTAGATAAAATTCTCTACAAAATAGGTTTTGATGGAATTCTATTCATATGCATTGATGGTGAAGAGACAATGGTTTTCATAAAAGAAGTGCATGTAGGAGTCTATGGTGACCATCAGTCTAGACATAGACTATCTGATCAAATTTGAAGGCTTGGATAATTTTGTCCTTCAATGATACAAGATTGTGTTGATTTCACAAAAAAATGTCATTCTTTCCAAGTACATGCCAACTTCATTCATCAACCCCCAGAGTTGCTTCATACAGCTAAATACTTGAGGCCATTTTCCACATGGGGAATGGATGTGGTAGGACCTTATCCTTCAGCTACATCAAAGAAGTTTAAGTACATTCTTACTGCTACTGACTTCTTTTTCAAATGGGCAGAGGCAATACCTCTCAAAAAAATTATTTCTAAAATCATTTTTAGCTTCATCAAGTCTAACATCATTACCAGATTTGGTGTCCCTCATACCATATTGACGGACAATGGCACCAACTTCTGTTCATCCGAGGTAAGGAAGTTGTATCAAGAATACAACATCAAATCCAACCATTCATCTCGGTATCATGCAGTGGCCAATGGCCAAATAGAAGCCTTCAACAAGACTCTTTCAAATATACTTCAAAATATGGTGGATAAAGATAAGAAATCATGGCCTGATAAACTCTTTCATACTTTATGGGCTTATCGGACCACCACCCGCACTGCAACGTGGTCAACTCCATATTCATTGGTATATGGAACAGAAGCAGTCTTTCCCATTGAAGTTCAATTACCCTCACTCAGAGTAGTCATTTGTGATCAGTAATCTACAGATGAACAATCTCAAAAGCGATTGGATGAATTGGAATGATTATATGAGAAAATATTGTGCACCCTGCACCACTTGGAAGTCTATCAAAATCGAATATCACAAGATTTCAACAAAAAAGTTTGTCTTTGTTCATTTATTCAGGGAGAATTGGTATTGGTTCTCAGAACTCCAATGATTCCAGGAAAGAAACCTCCCAAGCTTGATCCAAAGTGGGAAGGACCTTATTCAATACATAAGGTATACTCCAATGGAGCTTATTCTTTAATCTCAATGGATGGAGAACTCATTACGACTCCAAACGATGCAAGATTCTTGAAGAAGTATTTTGTATAACACAAATACATCACTGGTCCATGCATATGACCTTAAACTATTCGCACCATCATCCAACATGACGTTAAACTATGTTGTCCTTACTGCAAGACTTTAAACTGCATAGTCCCTTATGTCCAACATGACTTTAAACTATGACGTCCTAGCTACATGACGCTAAACTGTACAGAAGTCTCTTACGTCCAACAAGACCTTAAGCTGCATAACTATCGTCCTAGCTATATGATGTTAAACTGTGCACCTCTACGTGCCACATGATGTTAAACTATGAAAAAGTCCCTAAATTGTCCAACATGACATTAAACTGTGTCCCCATTGTCCTCACTGCAAGACATTAAACTATATATTCCCCCTTACATCCAGCAAGATGTGAAACTGCATAATCGTTGGTCCATGCATATGACCTTAAACTATTCGCACCATCGTCCAACATGACATTAAACTATGTCGTCCTTATTGCAAGACTTTAAACTGCATAGTCCCTTACATCTAACATGACGTTAAATTGTGACATCCTAGCTACATGACATTAAACTGTACAGAAGTCCCTTACATCCAGCAAGACGTTAAATTGCATAATCGTCGGTCCATGCATATAACCTTAAACTATTCGCACCATTGTCCAACATGACGTTAAACTATATTGTCCTTTCTATAGTCCATACATATGACCTTAAACTATTTGCATTTACATCCAACACGACGTTAAATTATGTCATCCTCGTTATATGACGTTAAACTATACAGCCCCTCTTTTTTCCTTACTACATGACATTAAACTGTACAGTCCCCCTTTCGTCCAACATGACATTAAACTGTATTGTCCCCATTGTCTTAGCTACAGGACGCTAAACTGTACAGCACCCTTATTGTCCAACATGATACAAAACTTTGTTCACGTCCAACATGACGTTAAACTATGTCCCTATATTTTTCCTACATGACGTTAAACTGTACTACTCATTCATCTTACATGACATAAAACTAAACAAAGTCCCTTAATACATCCTACATGACGTTAAAATGTATTTTGTCCCTGTTAAATGACACTAAAATGTGCAGCACCAATAGTCCTCAATGCAAGACTTTAAATTGCATAGTCCCTTCATATGTCCTACATGACATTAAACTGTGCATCGTTAAGGTTGTTGCTACCTCTTGTTTCTCACACAGAGTATGACTCACGCGAGCTTAGAGTAAACTTCAACCATAACACCCTCTTTGGGCCGATAACCATGTGTAAGTCCTGACACTATTTTTTAGGTTGTTGTCTTCAAGAATAACTTGATTACCAATTCATTCTTTAATCGAACTACGCGTACTTTGATCCTTTCCTTCTAGGCTAGGTACGTAGGCAACCTCCCGAGGTTCAAGCCCAAAACTAATCTCTTCACATCGGTTCACCTCTATATCATATGATGTTGATTTGTGAAGAATCCCCAGAACCAATATTTTTTACAATGGTTCACCATCGTCCTTGTTATATGACGTTAAACTATTCGTACTTTTTGTCTTGTATGACAATAAACTACAACATTCTTTGACACCCTCACCTGAGAGGGAATCATTATTTACATTGATCTCCAATCATGTTATATTCCAAAGACTACGTGCATACATGTCAATTCCCAAACCTTTAATCTTGGGTCAAACCATCATTGCACTAAAGTCCCCTTTCACCCTTCACTTGTACAAACCAAATCTGTACAGAGGGTATTTGAAGAACTACGTACGGCTTTATTCCCATCCTTATGGGATACGTAGGAACATTCAAGAATCCCTCAAATCTAGCCCCAAGTCTCTGGGCCTAACCCCAAATTTCACTTTTAGTCCCTTGGCTGAAAAGTCCCCCTGTGAAAACATGAATGTGGTATAAAAACTCTAGTCTTCATTCACATCAAGTTTATAAAACACACAATGTGTATTCCTTATTATGGTCTGAGATCTATGACACTAAACTAATATTTACTACACTCTCTCCCCACATGATGTTAAACAGTATTTCAAGAACTATGTATGGCTTGATTCCCATCCTTATGGGATACATAGTGAAGTCCAACACCTTAATCTAGGACCCATCCACAACATGATTATGGTTAGCATTGGTCTGTGTATTTCCTTTATGCATTGGGAAATACTCATTTTTCATGTGTCATACTCCTAACCTTAAATACTTCCAGATCTCCATAACCCTTTTCTTGACTTCTAGTCAAAAAATGTTTGATACCTAAGAGTTCTTCTGCCTAACTATGCAGCACGTGCCCTTAGGCGGCCCTGTATAAACAGTCTACATAATGGACCTGTCATCCAAAAGATGCTATTATTTGACTATGCAGCCAATACCCTTAAGTGGACCTGTATAATTCAACCCCCTAACAGGTTTTTTAAATAGTGGTAACTTCATTCTTGGGAGAAAACCCTCTTTTTTCCATATTGGTCTTAATGACAATATGTAGGGATCCACAAAAACAGCCATCCTTAACATATTTATCCCATAATCTTTTTCATGATCTGAAAGTATTCAAGTCTATGGTTTATATTTCCCTTCCCTACATTTGGTTCAGACCTTCGTAGGAGTGACATTCATCCAATTAATTGATAATCTTGATTGGAAATATCATCTCCATATTCAAGTACCTCTTTCCATACAGCAAACTATGTGCTTTGGAAAATTTGAATCTCCATAAACTTTCACTGGATTTTTCGCAATAGAAAAGTAAAATTTCTGAGAGTTCTTTTGCCTGACTATGCAGCACATGCCCTTAGGCAGCCTTGCATAAGTATTCTACATAATGGACCTGTCAGCCAAAAGATGCTATTATTTGACTATGCAGCCAATGCCCTTAAGCGGCCCTGCATAATTCAACCCCCTAACGTGTTTGTTAAATAGTGGTAACTTCATTCTTGGGAAATACTTCTTCTAATTCCTTTTAGCCCTTTTTTCATATTATTCCTCAGATTCAAAATTTCTTAAGTCATAGTTTACATTTTTCCCCCATACTTGAATATGGTAATATGTTTTCAGATAAATTATCAAGGAATTGAGTCAATTTTAATCCATTCGGTCAAAGCTATTTCGACCTTAAACATTAGCCTTTTTATGTCCGACGTGTATGAATTTAAATTGCCCACAAAAGACAAGGGAACTCTGAACAAAATTCAAGTCCCAGCTCACTAAACATATACTTTTTATGATTTAGGTAATATTGAGTAATTAAAAAGATTCAAAGTTTTTAGGGTTATTTTTATAATCCTAGAAAAAATAAAACTATTCTTACTAGGCCCATTGGCTTAGGTAAAAATTTAAAGCAGGTATCAAAAGAAGGCATGCACAAATGATTGAAGATGAAAGTGTTTTTAATTTGATGCACAAGAGTTATAAGGATATCCACAGATTGGATTCTCTTCTCTTTTCCAAGAATTACAAGAGGCTATCAACATAACTCTTCATTTGATTTATGGAATCTCGAGCTTCATCAGAAACTACTTTAAGTTCATGCACTCGACCAACTTCACTATTTTCAGCTTGATGGAGTGCTTTCTTGGCATATGCAATGGATTTCATACCATTCGTTTGAACTCCTTCTAGTGAATTGTTAAGTTGGTCAAGTTCCCCAGTAACAACATCTAACTGTTGCTGAAGGTTCATCTGTTGGAAAACTTTCTCCTTGATTTTATGCTTCAGCTCCTTCAACTTGGCAGCATGATCAGCCTCAGCTCGGGACACTGCAGCCTCAAATTCGCTGATATTGGCTGACAGTCTTACTCTGGTCAGGTCTTGACGGTACCTCTGCTCCTGCTCCCTTCTTAAAATGGATTGTTTCACCGCGGCATGGATCTCTTGATATCCAAAACCACCAAGTCCCAACATGAAGAACAAGTATGATAGTCACGGGATCTTCGAAGACAACTCTTCAAGAGGCACTTCAAATATGATCTTCCATATGTTCTATCATGCCTTACGTCGTGAAAATTAGAGCGCCTTTTTTACTTCCGGGTCCGACTCAGCATCACTATCACAAGGGGGAATATAATCTAGGATTAATGCACTTAGAGAAGTTCCCTATTCTACTCCTTCCCCCCTGACCCTTATTATTTCACTTTCTATTCCTGTTGGGGCGGAGGCTGAGGCTTCACCTCCAGATCTAGCCAATGAAATTGATGGCCCTACACAGTCAATTGAAATTTTTGGTTAGTTTCAAAAGATTACAGAAGTTGCTTAAGTTGTCTTGCAAATTAAGTGCATCCACAAATATTGTTATCTCTTACCCAACGGTAGATCAACAGCAAGAGAAGGCTCCTCCCCATCTTTCCTAGCTTAAATAGGATTTTCAGGACGAGTTTGTGGAAGCTCTACTGGGTTCAGCTCCACTTGAGCCAGTGTCTCTGCAATAGTAGGGTTGTATGTACCCCCTTCAGGAATTGGAAGTTTGGTAGCTTGTTCATATGGAACTGTACATTTGAACCAATCATGGTTAGAGATGTAATAAGAAGTTATTTTAACAGGACTAAGGATAACACTCACGTCAAAAATCCTCTAAATTACATGGTAATTTAACTTGATCTAAAATATCTTCAAAAGATGAACCAAGTTTCATCATTTCATCTAATGATATCTCAGATTCCTGGTTAGTCTCACCAGTGAGAGAATTCAATGTATCTACTTGGCAACCCACCTCCTATAGCCTCTGACCCTAGACAGCTTCTTTAGTTAAAATTGTGGCATCAGTTACAGTGGCCACCAAATTCTCTAGTCCAGGGGTTGAACCAAAAGTATCACAAAATGGAATTCAGTTGATGTTTCATTCAACATTTTATGAAGCATTATTAATTTACCAGAAGCTGGTTCTTCTCTTCTTGAAGTAGCAGTAGGAGTGGTACTGGGAACAGATGTTGGTTCCTCTTCAGGAGCAGCCAAGCCAGCATGAACTTGTGATTGTTCACCAGCACCCTCCGTTTTTCTTAGAGGAGGGTCAGTCCTCTCCCTAAAAGGGGAAATTGAAGAAGCCCCTACAATCCCAAGAAGTATAAACAATCTTTTCATGGGTTAAAACTCATGACTATCCGAAGGACTTACCACTACTGATGAAACGTTTAGCTGTGGACTTCCTCCTTAGATGCTTTTTATTATTTGGATTTTTGGGAGTGTTGACATCTTTCTCTCCAAATACAAGTATTGGAGAGTGAAAAGATCTTTCTAATTCCTCATCCATGGACTACTGGCTTGGAGATACCTCACCCGGCTCACGAGGAGATTCATTAGCCCCGATGGAAGTACCACCAGGGCTATACTGTGGTGAAGGAACCTCAACAGTTCCTTTCTTTACAAGCTGCAGGATGAAGAAAATAATTTCCTTTAATAACAAAGATTTGACTGAAATCAAGTTGCAAAGAAAATAAGGAAATAAACTTACATCTTCAGGAGCCACATAATTGTGCCACTCCTCATCTCTGGAACCACTAGTACCCTCTGTGGTGCCACGATCTATCATTTCCTTCACCCACTTGGTGATAGAAATGGAATCGTCAATGGCATATATGAGCATCTCCAGCTCTCTGATGTAAGCTCGCACTTCATAGGGATTATCCTCGAAAAAGATATCAGTAGAAGCCTGAAGATTCCCTCTTCCAGGTATGTGCATCCCCTTGCACAGATCCAGCCAAGCGGTTTCAGTATTGTAATATAAACTCCACTATGTCTGGACAGCCTCTGGTCATAAATATTCAGCATGTGTACCAGAAGGCTGTGAAGAGGGTCCTACAATCTTATACTTCATCTTCTTCCCAGCTCCTGTAACTACAGATAAAGAATAAGAAAATAATACTTGTTTCTCTATAAAGTAATGGTGATTAAATTGCCCCAATGAAGTAACTAACTAGGAGTTGATAAAGTTGGTCTCTTGATTCTAACAGGAGGATTATATCTGGAATGAGGCCGCTTTGCTGCATGTTGTGCCTCATCATCCCCATCTTGGGAATCCGGCGATTCATCCCTAGGTGAGGAACCTGGTGAATCAGCTCCAGGTGGGGAAGCGTCACCTCCCCGATGAAGGTTTTCTTCCTCTATAGTTCTTTTCTTTTTCCCCACCTGATAAACCGGATGATTCAACACCCCTTCAAGGTATGATGTCATCCAGTTCTCGACATACCATGTAGTCAAGTTACTTACCGCTTTATGAACTGCTAGATCAAACACTGACCCAGTCTTCTCCATAGATGTCATCAACCATAGTTATCGGGCAACCATTGGATGCTGCTCTGACCTGACATGCACAAGAGGGGATACAACAGTCTGCTGCAGACACTTGAATTGGCGTGCAAATCTGTATGAAGCATAGGCCTCGCATATAATCTCTCCATCAATCCTGGTGGCCAGTACACCATCTCTGCAATCCAGCATGTACGACCTCAATTCCAGATCAGCGGTTCCATCATCAATAAACCGCCCGATTGATGGGTTTCTATAAGGAAAGAAATTGAATTCCTTGTACATACTCAGCCTCACCTTCATATCATAGATGTTGAGAGCTAACAGAGCAACTCCAGAAAATGCTTGCACTGATGGTCTGAAAGAGCTTCCAGGAACCTATACTCCGTTCTATACATTATATGTCCTGAAATGAGTGGTGATCCATCCACACAAAACTTGGAATGGTCCCACTATTCTCAAAGGATACTTACTCATAAAGACATGGAGTAAGCTCCTGTGAATCTTCGCCAAAATGGGGGTGGCCAACCCAACCATTTTCTTCTCAGCCAACTTGGTTTCCACAAAAAAGGTCCCTGGCCTGACGCCTCCTTTCAAATCCCTGACTGGCAGAAGATAAACACTAAACCACAAGGCTAAGAATCCCGCCAGACAGGTCTTTTTTGGGATTCTCTGATCCACTTCGTACCCCCACTTATCAAATTCTCCTGCTTCTAGAGTCGACCAGAATGTGCCAGAAGCATCCCTCTTCTCTATTTTGGGGAAAATAGTAGAACGAGTATTTTTGGGCCACTCCACCTCCTTCCTGTTAAGAAACATATCCATCCACTCCTCTGTATGTATATCCTTTCTGGAATGAGTTTTGGAGGTCTTGGAATTCTTGATCTTTTAAAAGATTTTCAATAACTCCTGAGCCAATGCCGGAGTCTTCTCAAAATCATTCCAAGTCACCTTGGGGGATGAATTCATCATACATGTCACCCTGAATTGGAGCCCCTGATATCTTGTAGACATCCCACAAACTGGTGCCTACTTCTCCATTCAGATGGAAAGAATTGGTTTCTGGGCTCTAGCGGCTGATTAGCTCCGGCACAAACTCATCATTCCTGTAGACATATGTTTGCCCATCCCAGACAGCTTCATATATCGCATCTTCTTTCAAATCCTCGACAAACTCTTCATAGGTTTGTCGCACCCAGTATGCCCACATCCAAGTTGGCTTCACACCTCCTCCAGGACGGAAGTCCCAACTCTTCTTCCAGCCTTTGGATTGATCCATCTGAGAATTTTGGAAGATTGAAGGATAATAATGTGGTTGTAGCTCAGGCTTGTGAGGTTTCAGATCTGGCATACAAGGGCTATGATGCATCATATAGGCCTTATCCACTATTCCAGTATTTACAAATTCTCCTCCACTTGAGATATTTGCTGAAGAAAAATTGGTGTAATTCTGAAACCAAGAATGTGAGAGATAATTCTTTGCCTCTGGAATGTTGACATCTTGTAGATGTCCATGCTCATATAGAGGGAAGCAGATGCTCTCTGGAAAGTTAAGATGATACTTCTTCAAGCACTTAGCCAAATCTGGGAGAGTTCTGTTGTAGACAGTATAGTAATCATGGCCAACAACATTCATCATATCATCAGTCTGATTGCTATCCAGTTCATCAGTCGTTCCAATTCTTCTAGGAGCCATTAAATCTGCACAAAGGTCGAATAATTAACTCTTAAGTGAGTCGATTTTTCATAAAATTTGTGAAAAAAATTGAAAAAATGGATAAGGCATTAAGATGATAAAGTCCAATTTTGGCGCGCAAGTGTAACTGCGTCGCGCAGGTTTTTGGCACGCATGTATCATAGCGCAGGTCAAAATACCTCTGCAGCAGCGTGACATGAACAGAAGCAATGAAACTGCGGAAAATCAGCAACCTACGTGACAAGAGCAACCTGCGCGGCAAGAGCTCGAACTGTTCAAATTCGGGTGATTTGCGTGAGAATGGCCGCATATTTATAGGCCAGGCCGCACCCCTGCGCGCCGAAGCCTACGCGCCTCTCACCTACGTGCCGCTATCTACGCGCTCAAAACTTGCGCGCTGCCCTTCCTTCATTTTCTTCTTTACCTCAGAGTCACATAATCATTCCTTTCGGATCCAACTCTGAGGGGGGACTTTTGTTGACGCTCTTTTCTGTCACAGAGTCTAATGAATGAAAAGGGAAATACCTTAACACAAAGTGATTCATCCTTTGAAGAAACATCAAAGATTGATAGAGGCATGAACAAGGATTTGCTTCATCATGGGCCGCGCAAGTTCCAAGATGGTCACGCAGGGTACCTGCGCGCCACATATTGGGCGCGTAGGTGACCTGCACGCCCTATTTGATTTTTGCCTAGGGTCTTCAGTAGCCTATAAATACCCCTTGTGGGCCCCCCATTTCGAGGACGAAAAATCCAGAAACTCAGATTTCAGCTCTCGGCGCCCTAGTCTCTTCTTGAAGTCTTCCGAACACTTCTAAGGTAATTTATTACCTATAATGGAAGATCTAAAGAGAGGGAACAAGGCCTAAGTGTTGAAATTCATCAACACCTGCGTGCCTAAGTGTCCAGCCCTTATGGGAAATGGTCACACTTGCGCGCCGCCTTATCCCTTCAACAGAACCTGTACGCCACCATTTCATAAGCCTTTAGAGATGATACTAAGGGCTTGAGCAAAGGCTTGCCCAAGTATTACCCTGTGGGTTGACCGGTGGGCAAGTACCCAAGTGTCAAGTAGGTATACCTATGTGACCAAGACTTGCGCGCCCAAATAGGACCTGTGCACCTACCTTTTTTTGGGTGTCCCTCTTGTCCATTCATCTCTTTTATTCAAATCTACATCTCCTCTTCAAGATTTAGCCTTCAGAATCCTCTTCAAATCCATTTATTGCATGATTCCTTGGTTGGATTCCTTATCTAAAAGGAATTCTGTGGAACATCTCTCAAAACCTAGAGATTTACATATCTTCATGTCACTAAGGTGAGAGATTTCATTCATTCAACCTCATCTTTTAAGATGATAAGATCTTTAACATAGGCCTCCTTTTTAGGAGTAATCCCCAGTCATAATTTCCTAACCTAGGCCTCCTTTTCAAGAGTAAGCTCCAGTCATAATTCCCCTAACATGGGCCTCCATTTCAAGAGTAATCCCCAGTACAAGTTCCCAAATATGGGCATCCTCCTTAGGAGTAAGCCCAAAATCCCAAATTCCCTTAACCTGGGCCTCCTCCACAGGATTAAGCCCCAGTTGTCAAGTCCATTTAACCTGGGCCTCCTTCTCAGGAATAAGCCCCAGTTCTCAAGTCCCTTTAACCTAGGCCTCCTTCTCAGGAATAAGCCCCAGTCATAATTTCTCTTAACCAGTCTTAAATTCTTTTTATTTGGGCTTCCTTATCAGGAATAAAACCCAATCACAAGTCCCCTCCTAATTTGGGCTTCCTCCTCAAGATTAAGCCCCAAGTTAGAGTATCCAAATCTCCATAAATCACATATACCTTTATGGACCTTGTTCCCAAGCTTCTTCTCTAAAGTAAGTCCTGATCTTTATCTATTTGGGAAATCATACATATATAAGCCTCATATAATTCCTTGTGAACGCATCTTTCATGGCAAAAATTGTCAGGTTTACTGATACCTCTTGTTTCTCACACCGAGCATGACTCACATGAGCTTAGAGTGTAAAAGTAACCATGACACATCTCTTTGGGTCGTTAATCATACGTATGCCCCATAATTCCCAACCGAACTACGTGGACTTTGATCTCTACCTTAAAAGTGGAGTATGTAGGAAGCCTTTCTGAGGTTCAAGCCCATCACCCATTAATTATCATATGTTCCATATGACGTTAAACTATATCTTAATTCCCGAACTACGTGGGTTCTGATTCCTTTTCTAACAAGGATACATAGGTAGCCCATCTGCGGGTACGATCCCAACTCTGAAATACTCCATGTCCTTCTAAATGACAATAAAATTCAAGTGCCCCACTGAGTGGCTTTAAAACTAGTATGGTTATCATAATGACCAAGAGATCTTTATATAACGTGTTGAAGGATACCATTGACTAAGAATCTCTAACAAATACAGATGATTCTCTATCGATGAAGAACCTCAAATACATATAAAATATTCTCTAAATCTCATATATATTAATCATTGATTGTAAGGTCTTAAAGAAAGATCATTTTCATACTTGGTAGTGTAATAAGGATTCACGAACATAACTTAAATCTATAAAGAGAGTCCCGGAGTAGACAATAATTTCTCCCAAAAAGGTGAGATGAGTCTGACCTCCCATCCTCTCGACCAATGAAAATTCTTAAGCCTCATCGGTCCACAACTAATGAGCACCTACCTTTGTAAAGTAGGTACAAATGGATATAGAATCATTTGATGTTTCCGGTTCTACGAACAAACCCGTTAGAAACCAATTGGAATGTTTGAACCTTAAGCAAACAAGGTCATCCCCATTTCCAGAGGAAACAGTGGCATCAATGGACGGGGAATCCACTAACAACATGGATGCTAAGTTCTCAACCACCTTCCTTATTTTATGGGTCTTCACGTAATCAGACCTCTTTATATCTAGTTTCCTTAGTTGTGCCTCCATTTTTGCATGTCCCACCTTCATCCTCTTACTATTCTCAAGTATGTCAAATACTATCAAAAACTTGCATCTATAAACAGGCACAACCACAAAATAGGGTTTTATCAATGCTAAAAAAGTGCTAATAATCAAAGTGCTATTAAAAGGGGGCTCTTTTATTAGTGCTAAAAAAGCACTAATAAAGACCCATTTTTTTAAAAGTGCTCATAAAAGTTAATTTTTTTTCAAAAAAACTGAAAATCAGAGGGTTTTCACAATGCTTTACCCCCTTCAACGGTGCTATGAAGCACCCCATCCATAGGACCTAGCCACCCCTGCATGCCCCAGCCACCCCCAACCCTTTAATAGTGCTAGCACCATCCTTCACTAACACTACCACAAACCGGCGCAAGGGAAATGCTTCCCTTTATCAGTGCTAGTAAAAAAGCACTGATAAAGGGGTATCTTTATCATTGCTAACCAAAAATGATGATAAAAGGTACTTTTAATAGCGTTAAAAACAGTGTTAAAAATACCCCTTTATCAGTGATTTTTTTAGCACTGATAAAGTGTGTCTCTTTATCATCACTTTTTTTAGTGCTGATAAAGGTTTCCTCTTTATCAGAACTTTTTTAAAAACATTGATAAAAACCCCCACTTTATCAATGTTTTTTTACTAGCGCTGATAAAGGGGTTATATTTTAAAAAATCATTAAAATAATATATTAATATATAAATATATATATATATTGACGTTGATATAAATATAATATATATTTCTTAAAATATATTTTACACAAGGATAAATAGAAATTTAAACTTAATATATATGATATTTAGTAAAAAAAGGTTTATGAAATAATTAAAAAAAATTAATTAACAATTTTGTAATTTTTATCGATTAATAGTCATTTAATAAAAATTTGAATATAAAAAAATAAATTAAAATAAATTAAAGATCTAAAATAAGTTGAAAATGTAACTCGAACTTCAAACAACCATAAATTTTAATCCGGGTATCCATTTGGGCTCTACCACATATCAAATCAAAGTCTGCAACGAGATATATGCCCTAATGACTCAAGATAAACCCTATGTCATGTTTTTCAAGGACAAAAAAGTCCATAAGGCCTCAAAAACTGAGTTTTTAATCGGGGTACCCTGATTTTTTAACATTCAATGGATTTTCAGCCTCGTTTAAGGGGGTCTTTTTTTCATTTTTCAATGAGGACTAAATTTATTCTGAGGGATTACATTCATATTGATATTGTGGCTTTGAAATTTTATCAATTTTCATAATTTACTGTTATTTATAATCAAATATATAACAATATATACATATTTTTTATATATTCACACATAAAAATTTAATTTTATAAATAATTAATTAAACATATTTACATATCAAATATATTTCTCAATATATAAGTCTTATATAAATAAAAAATAATATCTATTTTATTTAAAATAAAAATATATGAATATTTATATATCTATATAATGTGTGTGTGCATGTGTATATATATATATTATTGTATGTCTGTATTAACAAACTAATATATATTATCAATATATTATAACATATGTATATACATATTAATATATAATATATATAAATATATATAAATACGTATAATTATATGTACAAATACACATATATGTATGTATGTATGTATGTATGTATGTATGTATGTATGTATGTATGTATGTGTGTGTGTGTGTGTGTGTGTGTGTGTGTGTGTGTATGTTTGTATGTATGTATGTATGTACGTATGTATTTATTTATTTATAAACTCGCACACAAAAAAATTATAAATGTATTAAAACTAATCTTATAAATATATATTAATATAACTATATATATTAATATAAATATATATTAATATACGAATAAATATAACTAAATATATATAAAAATAAATAGATATATCATTAAAGGGAGAACAAAACAAAATGGGTGAGTGGTAGAGGTGTAGGCGTGTAAGGGAGGGGTCTCAGGTTCGAATCCTAGCGGAAGTAGGGGTGTGTGGGCAGGAGGGGGGAAAGTGGGTGCATGTGTATAGGGGGTGGCAGGGCAAGCGTTATTAAAGGCATGGTCAAACTCTGTTAAAAGGGCCTTTGATTTACAAAAAAAAATAATTTTATTTATTTATTTTTTGACTTTTATCAGTGCTAAAAAAACACTTAAAAGGGAGTCGCTTTTATCAGTGCTTTTTTAGCGCTAATAAAAGGGGCCTTTATCAGTGATTTTTTAGAACTGATAAAAGGAACCCCCTTTTAATAGTGCTTTGATTATCATCACTTTTTTAGCACTAATAAAAATGATTTCAAGCACTTTTAAAAGCCATATTTGTGGTTGTGCAACCTGTATGCATGCCTCTTCCTCCCCCTGGATTCAAACTTGAGACCTTTCCCCTACGTGCCTAGAACCTTTACCACTCCTCCATGTTGGTTTTCTCTCCATTTAATGATATATCTATTTATTTATATATTTATTTAGTTATATTTATTTGTATATTAATATATATTTATATTAACACACACATATGTATATATTAATATATATATTAATATATATATACACACACATATATAGTTATATTTATATATTTATATATTTATATATTTATATATTTATATATTTATTTGTATATTTATATCTATTTATATCTATTTATTTATATATATTTAGTTATATTTTTTATCATTATATTTATTCATATATTAATATATATTTATAAGATCGATTTTAAATGCATTTATAAAATTTGTTTTTGTGTGTGTGTTTATAAATAAATAAATAAATACATATATACAACATACATACATACATACATACATATATATATATGTGTGTGTGTGTGTGTGTGTGTGTGTCTGTAAGTATAATTATACATATTTATATATATTTACAAATATTGTATATTAATATGTATATAGATATGTTAGAATATATAGATAATATATATCAGTTTGTTAATATAGACACACAAAAATACACACACACACACACACACATTATATAGGTATATAAATATTCATATATTTCTATTTTAAATAAAATGGATATTAGTTTTTTATTTAGATAAGGCTTATATATTGAGAAATATATTTTATATGTAAATATGTTTAATTATTTATTTATAAAATCAAAAATTTTATGTGCGGATATATAAAAAAATATGTATATATTGTTATATATTTGATTATAAATAACATTACATTGGGAAAAATGATAAAATTTCAAAGTCATAATATCAATATGAATGTATTCCCTCAGAATAAATTCATTCCCCGCTAAAAAAGGGAAAAAAGGCCACATTAAATGAGGCTGAAATTCAATCGAATGTTAAAAAAATTGTGTATCCCGACTAAAAACTTAGTTTTGGAGGACTTATGGGCCTTTTTTGGCCATGAAAAATGTGACAAAAGATTTCCTTGTGTCACTAGCACATAGATCTTGTCGCAGGATTCAATTTAATATGTGGTAGAGCTCAAATGGACATCTGGATCAAAAGTTATGGCCATTTAAATTTTGAGTTATGTTTTCAACTAATTTTAGATATTTTATTAATTTTTAGATTTTTTGTGTCTTCAAATTGTTATTAAATGATTGTTAATCAATGATAATTAGAAAATTATTAATTAATAATATTTTTTAAATATTTTATAATTCAACTTCACTAGATATCTTATATATTGAGTATAATTATCTATTTATACTTATCTAAAACATATTTAAAAAATATATATTATATTTATATCAATACAAATATATTTATATATTTATATATCAATGTATTATTTTTAATGAAATGTTTTTTTGAAATATACCCTTTATCAGTGTTAGTAAAAAAAGAGCTAATAAATACCCCTTTTATGAGTGATACTAAAAAAGTACTGATAAAGGGGGTCCCTTTAACATCGCTAAAAAGGTGCTAATAAAGGAGCACTTTTAATAGTGCTATTAAAAGTACCTTTTATCAATTCTTTTTTTAGCACTGATAAAGATACCCCTTTATCAGTGCCTTTTTTAACGTTGTTTAAGGGTAGCATTGTGAAAACCTATTTTTTTAGTAGTGAGGTTGTTTCTGAAGGCAATTACAATTTCATTAAAAATATTTCATAATCAAATTTTTTTCTATATTTTCTCATTACTACCAAGATCATCAATAATCAACATACTCAAATGAAGTAAATTTTTTTAGAGATGAGTGGAAAATGTACATGGTGTTCGAATGTTCGTCAGAATCAAATTTAGCTGATTACCTATTATGTTTGTGATCTAGTATGGGTTATGACCTTAGAAATATATTTGAGATGTGAAGCATTAGTATCAGAATACTTATATATTATTTTTGATATGTTTCTTAAGAAGAATTATAATGGAGGAAATCAATTTTATTAAAAATGAATGGGTGGAATACATGGTGTCGGAATGTATACAATCATCATGAATAGGTTACTTCCTATTACTTATTTAGTTAATTTTCTCATCATTTTGCCTAATTTTTTAGTTAATTTTCATATTATTTTTATCTGATACTTATTTTGTTAAATTTACACATTAGTTCAAAACACACATCACATGCTCAAATTCTAGAAAAAAAATTCAGATTGTTTTGATACTTTTTGACATCAATCCATAAGACATTTTTTATGTGTAGGAATTGACCGTACATTAATCAGACACATGATGTGTTCAGTATAACTCAAAGTGCATGTTTTCAATATAAATGTTTCATTTTAGATTACAACATGTATCGCATTACCAAAACTGAGAAAATGATCTTGTATTCTTTTTAAACAATATTAAAATGATCAATAATTCATTTATGATGTGTAGGAATTGATCACATGTAAATTGGACACCTGATGTAGTTGGTATGACTCTAATTCGGTGTTTTTAATATAAAAGTGTCAATTTACTTTAAAACATGTGTCACATAGCCAAAACTAACCAAACGATATCATATTTTTTCAAACTTTCGGAAAAAATCCATAATTCATTTATCACATGCAGGAATCGACCACACATCAATCTGACTCCTGATGTGGTCAGTATGAATTTAAGTGCACATTTTTAATAAAATATGTAATTTTAGTTTAAAACATGAATCAAATAGCCAAAACTATGAAAATGAGCTCTGGTTGTTTTCAAACATCACAAAAATGATCAATAATTCATTTTTTGATGTATAAAAATCAATCGCACATTAATGTGACACCTGATGTGGTCTGTATGACTCAAAATACGTGTTTTTAATAAAAAAAGTTTCATGTTAGTTTAAAATGCATGTCACATCTCCAAAACTGAGTAAAAAAGCTTATATTATTTTCAAAATTTAGGAAAAAGATCCATAATTCATTTTTAATGTGAAGGAATTGACCGAACAACAATCCAACACATGTTGTGGTTGATATGACTCGAAGTGTGTTCTTTCAATATAAAAGTGTCATTTTAGTTTAAAACGTGCATTAAATAGCCAAAATTGAGTAAATGAGCTTGGGATATTTTTAAACTTTTGGAAAATGATTCATAATTCATTTGTGATGTGTAAGAATTAACCACATATCAATCTGACACATGATGTGGGTGATATGACTAGAAGTGTGTGTTTTCAATATAAAGTTGTCATTTTAGTTTAAAAAATGCATCAAATAGCCAAAATTGAGAAAACAAGAACAAATTATTTTCAAAATTTATGTAAATGGTTTATAATTCATTTATGTTGTATAGGAATCGAGCTCACATCAATCTGACGCCAGATGTGGTCGGTATGACTCAAAGTGCGTGTTTTCAATATAAAAGTACAATATTTGTTTAAAATGCATGTCGCATCACCAAAGTAGAGAAAAGGAGATTGTATTCTTATAAAAGTTTAAAAAATAATTTGTAATTCATTTTTCACATGTGGGAATTAACCTCATGCCAATCCAACACATGATGTGGTCAGTATGACTTGAAGTACGTGTTTTCAATAAAAAAAGTGTCATTTTAGTTTAAAACACATCACATTGACAAAATCAAGAAAACAAGCTAGGATTGTTTTCAAACTTTAATAAAAATATACATAATTCATTTATGACATGTTGAAATTGACCACACATCAATCCAACACCCAATGTGGTCAGTATGACTTTAGGTGTGTGTTCTCAATACAAATGTGTCATTCTAGTTTAAAACATGCATCAAATATCCAAAAATGAGAAAAAGATATCAGATTGTTTTAAAACTTTAATAAAATGATTGATAATTCATTTAATATGTGTAGGAATCTACCACACATCAATATGATACCCAATGTGGTTGGTATGACTCGAATTGCATGTTTTTAATAGAAAATGTCATTTTAGTTTAAAATGCATGTCACATCATCAAATCTGAGCAAACAACCTCATATTATTTTTTAAACTTTAGGAAAATTGTCCATAATTTATCTTTGACCTATATGAATTGACCTTACATCAATCTGACACATGATGTGGTCAATATAACTCAAAGTTCATTTTTTCAATAAAAAAAGTTTCATTTTAGTTTACAACATGAATTATATAGGCAAAACTAAGAAAATGATCTTGGGTAGGTTTCAAACTTTAGGACAGCGATCCATAATTCATTTTTGATGTGTAAGAATCAACAACACATCAATCTGATGTACGATGTGACCAATATGACTCAAAGTGTGTTTTTTTCAATATAAAGGTGTCATTTTAGTTTAAAAAAACATCAAATAGACAAAATCAAGAAAATGAGCTTGGATTGATTTAAAAATTTAGGAAAACGGTCGATAATTCAATTTTGATGTGTAGAAATTGACCTCACATCAATCTGACACACAATGTGGTCGGTATGACTTGAAGTGTGTGTTTTCAATACAAAAGTGTCATTTTTAAAACACACATCATATAAAAAAGCTAATCATAACAAGTTTAGATTATCTTCTCATCATTTTATCTACTATTACTTAATTAATTTCCTTATATTTTTTATCTTACACTTATATAGTTAATTTTCATGTAGATAATGTTTGAAGATGAAAAAGAAATGGTGTGACAGTTGAAGACTTGTTCTCAAAAAACAAGTGCTCTTGAATTGACTCACATCCGTAGTGATTTTTTATCACCGCATATGTGATCCAATTCAAGGTCACCAAATTTTGAGAACAAAAACAAATGGTTTGATGCGTAAGAATCAATCAAAACTCAATTAGATGCACAATTTTCCTAGTTTGAATCAAATTATGTTTTTAGTTTTTAAAATTGACACTTTGTATTTAATATATTTCTTTATAGTATTACTATCATAATAATTTTTTCTTATATATGTGCATTCTTTTGCGTGATTTGAAGTGGCTTGTTCGAAACTAGTAGCATAACTGGGGGTCAGGGGCCAAAGAAAAAGGAACCTTGATGTTTTTGAATGTGTGTGATGTTTTTGAATGTGTGTGATAATTTGTACTTATTCATGTAATTGTACTAACCAATGTATGAAATGTCTATAATATAGTGTTTTTTTCTTGTATTTGTGTTATAAATTTTATTTCAATTAAATTATGTATTTTATCCTGTTTTTGGTGCTACAATGTGCTACAATTTTAATAACATTGCATCAGTATGCCCCTTTATCAGCACTATTTTTAGCATTGATAAAGGATCCTATTATCAATGCTAAAAAAATAATTGATAATGGTTTGGGGTTTTTAAGGTCTCTCTGATTCTTAGGAATTTTTTATACTGACAAAGTCCTATTATAATGTTGTTAAAGGGCTTATGTGTAGTAGTGATGGTTTTGAGCCATTCTTTTCTCCCGAGTTTGTTGTGTCGTTGCAACAAACTTTTTCTCTCATGATATTTGTTCTATTTTTCCTTCTAGATCAAAGAATAATTGAAGATGAATCGGCTTCTAGGACTTCTCAGCTATGTCAAAAGAGGGGGAGAGAGTGGTGGAGAAGGGAGAGCATCAACGGCCCTTGTTCTTGGATTATCAGAGGAGCATAAGGTGAATGTCTGTTTGATGGTGTTTTTCAATGGATATCAAAGTTACTATGACCCCCAGGTGGCTTCTGGAATGCAATCCTCTATAGGGACGAACTCTAACAAAGGATACAAACCTGGATTTTGATGATCTTGACAACATCATGCTTTGAGGAATTCACATCAACGTTTACAATAGCTACTTCAACTCTTCCTCAACAAAGACTTGGTGAAAACCTGGTAAAGGGGGTTTTGGACCTGTTCTTAGTTTTCTTTGTTTATTTTTTTAGAAGGTCTTATGTACATCTCTTTTTGCTTCGTTGTGCATTTTTTAATTTTCCTCTTATCCAATTCAGTCCACTATTTCTTGTTCTCCATTCCTTTTTAATAGTGAAACATCCTTAATAATCATGCCATGTGCACATAATTCAATGGAGAAAAGCATGTAAATCCTTATGTCTCTTTTACTGCATTAATTTTTTCATTTCTCCAACTCGAATGTTTTGAACATTACCCACTTCTTGAATAAAAAATATAAATCTGGTTTTGGGTTTCTTTGATTATATATAGAGGTTTTTTTAAGCATCATTATGTTTTAATTTGATCATCTTGAATTTGTTTTGTTGTTTGAAAATATGGTTTTGAGTTTACAATTATAAATAAATTTTGTTGTTCTCTATTTCATTAGTGGTTATGCTGTATTAGTTCTTACTTGGTGTTTGACAGTTCTGGAAATGTTTGTATGTACAGCTAGAAATTGAATTCTCATGATGCTTAATTATGTTTATCAATAATCTTGTTCAAAAAAAATTTAAGTGGTATAATGAGAATTATATGGAGAGTCTTGAGTTGTATGAGCCATTGTCAGTGTATCATGATCATTTTTGTAATCATTTTTATTTTTCACTCCTTTAGAATGTTATGTGGACTTTGTTTTCTGTTTATAAACTATGTTATTAGTTTCTGATTTTACTAACCAAAATACCCAAGGATATCATTGATAATTCATGAGTAGAATCGCCATTCTCAATCATTTATACAACCTTTAATTTAGTCATATCCTTGTTGGTAGATTTACTTCTTCCACCAGCGAGCTTCAATACATCAAAACGGTAACCTAAATAGAGAATCTATACACACAGATCCACGCCCATCTTACATTGCTTCAAAAATTTCTTGCCCGGTGTAGAATCTTTGTGGCTCCCGGACCTTGATCGTCAACTCTAACCTACCTATGTAGTGATTCATATGCTCTCATTCAGGCACAAGAAAAATCTATCATTGCCTGAAAGATGTCAGTTAAGTCAATCTACAACTTATCCAATGTCATCGTCCTAGACAAGCTGATCGAACTCTGGAGTTTGGTCCTCTCCTCCTCTGCCCTGGACTTTAATAACTCTACCTTCATATGATTCTTTGAAATAGGTTCTTTACCCTTGGAAGCTTCACACCCTGAATCCCTACACTTATTCAGCTTTTCTACTTTCTTCTCAAGTTCTTTACAGGCAGACTCCATCTTCTTTTTCTGTTAGTGCTCTTCCCCGTGCTGGATCACTATAGTGTGGATCACTTCAATGAAGCTCTTGATTCCCTCAGACACAACACTATATGGCATGCAGCCAAACACATGGTTCCACTCTTCCCAGAGCAGGTGGATGGGAGGTTTGTCCCTACATTCTAATAATAAGGTTTTTTTATATATATGGGTATTTTTTATAGAAAAGGGATTGGGTTAGATATATTTTTAAAAATGGGTCTCAAGATGCATGAACCTCGTTCACACATCTTCGGTGTAGAGAGATGTGTGAACGAGGTTCACGCATCCTTTGCAGATTCAATAAAGGATTCATGAACCCCATTCACACATCTCTCCCCACCGAAGATGTGGGAACGGGGTTCACGCATCCTTTGAAGAGGGGATGAAGGATGCATGAACCCTGTTCTCACATCCCGCCAAAAAAAATCTATAAAAGGGGTCTCCCCTCCCCCCAAATTTCATTCTTTTCCTTTTAATTTTGCTGTGAAGCCCTGCAGAATTTCTTTCTCAACATATTTTTGATGCTTTTAAGAAGGTAAAATTTCTATTTAAATTTTCAATTGTTTAATTGTGTTTATTTATTTCATTTGTATGATTTATTTATTTGATTTGTGATATATAGAAATTAGTGTTTGTGTGTATGGTTTAGTTATTTCATATATATTAATGTGTAAATTAGTGTCTTTTGTATGATTTAATTTTTGAATGATGTGTTTGTTGTATGAATTCATATTGAATGTTTAGTAAAATTAATTATGTTATGTCTAAAATGTTGTATGAATTCATATTGAATGTTTATGAAAATTAAACATGTTATTTTGAAAGTAATATTAATTTAAATTATAATATTTTATACACTAGTTATATAATTTATGAATAATATATTAGTTATGTGTATCATATTTAAATTTATTAAAATATATATAGAAAACTCTTTTTTAATGGTATAAAAACAGTTTTGTATAAATAATAATTTTAAATTATATTATTTATAATTAAATTTATTAAATATAAAAAAGATGTATATATTTAATATGTATTTAATCTAGTAATAGATATAATAAGTATACCAAAAAACATGGTAAGTTGTGTGATGACTGATCTTGAGATGATTGACCAATGCATAATTGAAATTGCATGTCTTATTTTGTGAATTTGGTTATTTAATTTGTAATAATTTCATTTATTTTTACATATTGATGACCTGAGATTCATCTCTGACTAAGTATGTAAGGACCTGCATGTCTTCTTAAAAAAAGTTATGTATTTTATACCCCTAGATCCCCTCACATACATGTGAGTAAATTTGTTATTAAAAATAAATCAACAAGAGGAATCCCTAAAGAAGTGCCCCCGAAGAGACATTCGAGAACAAGCATTCGACATGAGGAATTGTTGTTTGAAAGGATACTGACGGTTGCTAAAATATTTGATAATAGAGACTCCATGAATCTACCCATAGGTTTTGGTTAGTTTATCAATTAATTATAAACTAATCATAAGTCTCAAGATCAAGTCATGATTATTTATTCATAAGTAATTAAAATATATAATGTTATATTAAATTTTATTTGGTAATAATAACATCATCATTATACCTCAATAGTGAAAAATCAATACATAAAAAGTCTCCAGATAAAGTCAATTATTCAAAACCAATTTAAATAATGTAAAATATTGATGTAGTATATAATATTTTATTAATTATTTTTTTATAGGTAATAATTTATGTGCAAATATATTGCAATAGTGAGACTATTTATACGAAGTAGGGATTTGGCTATAGTGTTCCACCTTTCAGAGTGGTAAATCTTTATGGTTGTATGACATTGGATGCAGTTCGCAATAATATTCATAATCAGTTAAAATTGAGGGTCGATCAATCCGTTTCTTCAATCACATATCGACATCTACAACATCCTAAACGTTTCTGGCACACTGAGTACCCTTTGGTTGATGATGATAATTAGATGGATGCATCTTCCTTATTTAGACTGCAGCGTACTAATGGTTTTATGGAGTTATATGTGGTGATTTCTGATATAGATGTGGTGCAACTGACTACTACAAGACCGTGTTTTGTGAGCTCTATAGAAGTTGGTCCTTCACATCAGTCTTTTTCATTACCTCCTTCTAATATGACTCCAGTAATAGAAGCTAATTATGAAGAAGATGATCAAAATTTCGAAGGAAATGTAGATGGCATCCCTTTGTGTGATGATATAGTGAATGAAAGTTTATCTAAGGAAGAAGAATATGGGGAGCCATTAGGATATGATGTGGGTGAGGGTGATGAGGGGAATGAACCTTCTGAGGTTCCTTTGAGAGGTGTGGGTGAGGGTGATGTGGGAAAAATACCTTCTGAGGTTCCTTTGAGAGATAAACATCCACGACATCCACTGGTTAGTGGTAATCATCCTTCGGTATTGAGTTACTTAGTTAAAGTAATGTCTCGTGAACAACAATTTTATTGGTATTTCATTAAACCAGCTTCTGAATTCCCTAGCATTATAGGGAATAGGTCTGCATCAAATGATAACACCATCTATGTCGGGCAGGAGTTTGAAAGTAAACTGGCCAAGAAAAATATGATAAATCAATACCACATTGAGAGACATTTCACATTTGGAGTTGATGAGTCCAAGAAGACAAAATATATCATTCCTTGTGAAAAATATGGTCCAACATGTAAATTTCGATTAGGGTAAATATTTGATAAATTTTTTGCATGTTGGAGGATAACCAAATTAAAAGGGTCACATAGTTGTGTGCATCCAAGCTTGTCACGGGATCACTCTTCCCTTGATTTAGAGTTTATATCAAATGTTATTTGTGAGATGATACGAACATGTTAGGATGTTCTTATTTCCCTTGTTCAGGAAAGAATTCAATAGTTGTATAACTATAAGATATAATATACCAAAGCATGGAATGTAAAATAGAAGGAAATTATAAAAGTGTATGGTGATTGGAATGAATCTTATGCTATGTTGTCACAACTTATGTAATTGTTGTCCCTCAACAATTAGATTGTTTATCAGTTGAACACTGTTGAGTATGTATCCCCCAATCACTGAGTTGATCAAACAAAGGTGAAGTTCAATATGATTTTTGGGAATTCAGGTCATGCATTGCTGCATTTCCATATTGTAAACAATTTATTTAGGTCGATGAAACTTTCCTGTATGGCAAGTATACATGTGTTCTGCTCATTTTTGTCACATGGGATGGCAATCGTGTTCCTCTTCCACTTAATTTTTTTGTTGTTGAAATGGAGAATTTTGAATGCTGGAGCTGGTTTTTGTCATGTGTACATGTTCATGTCACACAAAACCAGGTCATGTGTCTGATATCTGATCATCATAGAACAATTATAGAGGTTGTGGCTGGTGAAGGGGTTTCATGGGCTGAGTTGGATGCTTATCATCGTTATTGAATTATACATATTGCAAGTAATGTTCACAAGCATTTCAGAGATGATGCCATAAAGAAGGCGATCCTCAATTTGGGTATGTTTTTTTAAACTTACTTTTTTGTAAAAAAAATTTAATATCTATTTTAATAGATTATTCTATTATGGTTTCATCATATGATCCCTAACAATAAATGTTTGATCGACACCTTGAAGAGATCCAAACTGCTAATGAATATGTGTATGAATATATGATGCAGATTTCAAAGGAAAAATGGTCATTAGCATATGATGGTGGCAGAATATATGGACATATGACCACTAATATAGTGGAGTGAATAAATGGGGTCCTCAAGGGTGTGAGAAAACTCCCAATCATAGGGTTAGTTCAAGATAAATTTTATAGATGTGTTCACTACTTTGTTGACCAGTCCCAAAAGGCCTATTAGAGGATGGAAAACGGAATGCGTTTTATATAGTATTTCCAAAGTGATATTGATAATATACTGAATGAGGCTTCAAGATGGGTTGTTCTATCCTTTGAAAGGGAAAAGACAAGCTTTCAGGTAAGATTGTGCTGCGACTAGGCTACATGCACTAGTGGTTGAGTGTTTGTAGTGATGTTAGATAACAGGTATTGTGATTATGGCAGCTTTCAGGCATTTAGATATCCATGTGCACATGTTATCGCATATTTTGCTTCAGTAAATATATCATGGGAGCCATATGTTGACCCAATGTACCACATTATAACTTTGCTTAACGGTTCTAGTGCATCTTGGATGCCTGTTGGTGACTTTCATTCTATCTCATTGCCTGCTGATCAGCCGACCATCATCCTTGATATTTTTAGGTTTCATAATTTGGTTTTGTTTTCATTTATGATTTTTTCAATGTTTGTGGTTTTTTAAATTATTGGCTTCATACTACTTGGTTACGGCCCCGAGTAAAACCAAAATCAAGTCGAATTAGAAATTAAATGGATTGTCCACAGCAACGAGAAGGGAGAATACGATGCAGTATTTGTCATGCAGAAGGACATACTTTTAAGAGATATCCCCAAGTGGCAGGACAGAGCTCCACATCTCATCATCCATGATCGAATCTGTGTATTATATCATGAATATGTATATTTTGTTTTTTATTTTGAAGTTTTAGTATTGAATCCTTTTATTTCTGACTTTCTCCATTTCTCACATGTTTCAATTTTGGTTTCTCTCATTTTTTGATTCTATAATAAAGAATTTTGTGATACTCAAACTATTTAAAAAACAATATAGAATGAAAATGAATATATCATGCTTCCACATGTAACAAAGACATTAATCCACACACAACAAATCAAGTATAAATCAAAAATACTAACAAAATCATTTTTCATTTGATTGTTGTATATTTTTTAAATAAAAGTTTAAAATTGTTAATGAATTCACTATAAAAAAGTAACGATGATATCATTTATGCAGATGGAAGGTTTTCCATTGCTCATATCTCAGGCTACTCATGTATCATGACTACTTTTAGAGGGACTTCCAGTGCTTCCGTTGACTGTATGCAGATCTCACCATTTCTATCATACCACACCACCTCCCACTATCATTTATCATCTTCGTCACACTGGATTCTATGGCATAGAGATGTGCGACTTCACCTTTCTCAATCATCAGTTCATTGTTGTGTTTGTAGAGATATGGAGTCCAGAGTCACATACATTTAATTTTAGAGAGAGGAATATGAATATTACCCTGTAGGATGTGGCCATTATGTTGGGACTCCCCATCAATGGTGCAGCTCTGACAGGCCGAGTTGAAGCAGATTTTCCAGAGTTTGTTCATAGACTACTGGACATAGAGGTCCCTAATGATGGCAGGACCATCTTCGGTGCTAGATTACGCATGCCTTGGTTTGACTAGAACTTTACATAGTTAGCAGGGGATGATGATGAGATCATCATGTTGCGATTTACACGTGCATATATTTTGAGGCTGATCAGTGGCATACTTTTTATTGATCACTCCACTACTTTTGTACATTTGATGTATTTATTTTTTTTAGATGATTTGGATGAGGTGGGCTGGTATAGCTAGGGGTATTCTTGTCTAGCATATACATAAAGCGCGTTATGCGGCACATGTCGTATTGATAAGATGAAAATCATGGGATGCATGGTTCTTCTACAGATGTGGGTATGGGAGCACATCCCTTGTTTAGCTCCACATGCTTGTGTGTCATTTCTAGCAGATATTGTAGCAGAGGCTCCGCATGGATGTTGGTATGTTATTCCTTCTTTATACTATCTGACTTAATTGTATAACTTTCTATTATGAAATGTAAATTTAACAATATTATCTACAGGTGGAGTCAGGCACATCGACATTCATATTCCCCCATACACGACGTCCACGCCTACAGACTTATATTGGACAGCATTCGACCACACGATGTAAGTGATTATTATTTATATTGTTAAATCTTTATTCTTTATTGTACATGTATTCATTTATTAATTATTTATTTATTTATTCTTTTAGATTTTATGGATACTATATACAAATGCTATTATCCAGTTTCTTACACTGTATTGTACAGTGATGCTTGCTATTGGCTCCTATAGGATTCCATTGATTCATTTTCATATAATCAAGTGGCATCAGACCGATAGAGTTATGAGTCAGTTCAGATTCTTTCAGCCTATTCTTGACCAGCCTAGTCAGTTAGATTCACTGCATTCCCTGAAGATGTTAGGGAAGAGAGATTTTGATTGGAGGAGATACCATGCCAGATATATTGATTTATGGGACAGATGACCGGAGTTCCAGTTGCGAGGGGTGGGGATAGTACATTTTCATTTGGTGGATCAGACGGATTACGCATCTTGGTACTACAGGTCCCTAGTCAGATTTCTGACATGACACAAAGGAGGCTTTCATGAGCCAGTATACATAGTTCTTTCCACTGTTCAGTAGAATTTTTATTCATATTACTTAACAACATAATTTTTTTACAGGATGCTCGTATATGTTATCTACTTCACATGTTTGATCCAATAGAGAGAAACGTATTTTACCCGACATATTTTCACAGCCTTGTGACACAGTTGCTTCCTTCGATGGATGAGATTTATCATGGAATTTTCTTTGATCCACCACATGTTGAGAAGGTTGTGGAGCTTGTTGAGCCTCATATAGATGTACCATGGGGTGATGACCCTATTATGGATCTTACTATTCCACATGAGGAGGATGTTTAGATTGATCAGCCAGATGTTGTTGTTCCACAAGAGGAGGGTGTTTAACATGATCAGTCATATTCTCCTCCAGATTCTCAGGCTCAGCCACAAGTAAATAAAGACGTTGACTAGGTTGAGCTGGATTCTTTATTACAGACATCCAGAGCACAATACCCATCTTATTTCCATGTTAGTGAGAGATCCATTCAGCCTCCACTATCCTTAGATGCAGGAAAAGGTACAGACGGTGAGACTGTACATCCACCACCTGTCACACAGGAGGATGTGGATGTGGCTGTTGAGGATGATGCGCAGCGTATGCCAGAGCGCAGACAGAGACGAACATGACATGGATGCGTCTAGTATACACCTGGTTATGGGACAGAGGAGCATCCACACCAGAGGTGTAGATTAGGTTGACTTTTGATTTACGATACATTATGTATGTGCATTACTATTATCATTTATAGAGTTTTACTTTTTTTAATGAGTGTCTTACAGTCATCAAATTATCTTCCAAAATTAATAATTTATATTTGGTATTTATTAATAAATATTAATAATCTGGATGAAAAAATTCATGAACATCAATAAATCTTGAAAAATATTATTGATATCAATGATTTGAATCCAAAAATCATGGAATATGATTATTTTTTTAAAAAAATTAAATTGCATGAAGAATAATTTCAATGAATAATGGATAATTATGAAGAGTAGATGATTATGATTGAAGATCATAAAACCCACAATATGATATGTATGTAATTAGAAGTTCATTATTCCAATTTTAAGAAAATACATATTCAAAATTTATAAAAGGACAGATGTTCTACTGGTACACAATTTTCACTGGAGGATTTTACTGTTAAAATACTTCCATCATGTGATAAAATTATGGACATTATGAAAAATATTGATTTGATATTCTTCCAAAATAAGAAACAATCCTTAAGAGGGTTATGAATGTGTTATCATATGTATATCAATTAGAATCAAATCTAATTACTATAGAAAGGGGTTGTAATTGAATTAATCAAATACATAAGAAAAATTTGCCTCTAAAAAATTGATGATTTTTTTTATTTAAGCTTTCTGTCAGATGCGTGAACAGGGTTCACACATCCTGTATAAACTTAATACAGGATGAGAGAACCCCATTCACACATCCTAGCAATAGTAGATGCATGTATGGGGTTCACGCATCCTTTATCGAATCTGCGAAGAATGCATGAACCTCGTTCACGCATCTCTCTATGCCAAAGATACGTGAACGGGGTTCACGCATCTTGAGATCCATTTTTAAAAATATATATAACTCTATCCCTTTTCTATAAAAAACCCATATATAAAAAATCCTAATAATAACATGTCTCCACTAAGGCGCAACCATCCACTGAGGCATTGGAAGTAGTCTCGATGTGACTTCATCATGTTTCAGAAGGCCGCGTTCTATAGTCAGACCACCTCCTCGAGTTGGAGGGATGGATAGAGGTGGGTATTCGAGTTGAACTGAGTGGATGGTAATGTGGTGAGGAATTTGAGCTACTAAGCTGCACTAGACTATTCCTGGTGACACATGTGCATGGATCTTCACATATGCATTAATCTGTAAACGATAAAGGGGAAGATTGATAAATATAGTTCATTTATTTGTGAATGTACCAACAAAATAGGGGAAACTTGATAATGATATTTCATTTATCTGTGAATATAATAACAAAATAAGGGAAGCTGGATAATGATAGTTCATTTATCTATGAATCTACCAACAAAACTTCAGAGGTCAAATGGGATTTTTTCTTATTCAACTGTGGAGTAAAGGGGAGCCCATTTCTCGAAGAAGAAGAAGAAAAAGAATAATAAGAAGAAGAATAAAGACTAGACATTTTTTGGTGAATTTAAGACATGATTATTTAAAGTTCTGGGTGTAGTTCCTCTTTTAGTGGCCTAAATTGCCACATGAAAACCATACTGTCTTCTTTTCCTTGCCCTCCCTCTGGATCTTCCTCTTCTTGGAAGGATGGTGCTTAGGAGCTTTATAATGTTTATAGGTCTTGGGCCCCTTTGCCTTGTTCTTAATTTTTTTATACACCATAAGGACCATGGGTTTATCATACCCATGTCCTTATCCACTTAGCAAACCAAAATAAGAAGTTCTAAGAGAATCTTCTCATTATTGCTCATATTGTAATTGACAATAAAACTGGATAAGGTCTTGGAAAGTGATGAAAGTATGAGATATGTGTGAAAATCATCCAAGAATTTAATCCCTAAGATATATAAGTGTTAAATGTAGCTAATAATTTTGACTATATGAGGCTCAACTAGCATAGACTCTCCAATATTAGTTGTAAACAAAGTATTGGATATCTCGTACCTCTCTTGTCTTGCCTTCTCTTGATAGAGATCCTTAAGGTGATACATCATGTTATATGAATCCTGAAATGTGTCTGTCATCGGGTGTGACAAAAAAAAATATTACCTAAGTTAAAATGCAGTATATTGGTTAACCTAAGTTTCCTCTAGAGAGGAGCGCACAACAATCAAGTTGTCACCTTAAAATTAGAGAAAAAGTGAGGTTGTTTTTTTAATTGTTTGATTTTGAAAATACAAGAAATAAAATAAATAAAGAAAATAAATTAAGAACAAATTTATAAAACAAGTGATTGAAAACTATTATATGAGATAGTGATTAGGTTAGGGTCATTTTTTCAATTGTAATTCTATCATAGTTTAAATCATCCAATTCTCTTCTACTAAGTCGATAAAAGTGAGAATCCACAATCGTTTCTTCTCACTCCCTTGGTCAAATAATAATGGTGAGAATAAACCTTACTAAAATATCATATTGGTATACTATCCTTCTATTATGTGAGAGAGTTGTAGAAAATACCCTCAATTGACTTAGGCAATTCCCAGTCAAGTCTTGTTTATCCCAAATAATCAAGAACGTTCACTACTTTTCACACATGTACCGGTGATCACCGAGTACTTCACCACTAAGAACTGATCTATTCCATCATATATAGACTAGATCCTAGTGGAGGGAGAAATTGATCATTGACCAAAGTAATAAACATAACATAATATAAAATCAAATAAAATCATATATGATAATAAAAACTGTTACAAGAAATTGAAACTGATTTCGCAGAAGAGAGAAAGGTATCTTAAAATATCAAGTGAAAGAACTCATGAATTACAAAATGGATAACCTCTCCTTCACCAATCACACAAAATTTTATCTCACCAGGGTAAGGGTAATTGTGAATAATGTGAAAGAATAATTCATTACAAAACTAAGAAGAATAAAAGAGAGAAAATAAAGAATATAAATTTTGCTCCTCCAGAATTTGTCCTCTGTAAGTTTGATTCTGTTTTTCCCATCGTCCGAGTGAAACTCATAAAGGTATCTTATTATAAGATGTTTGGAATAAAGTTTTATATCTACACTAAAATTTTCAAAGTCTTTGTATAGGTTTAAATAAGGATATGGCTGAATCAATGAGCATTACTTTTTATGAACGTCAAACATTATTTCACCCACTCCACTTGGACTAAATCAAAAGATGCCTTAATGAGATCCTTAATTTATTAAATTTAATGTGAACTGTACCTTTTGAGTCCTCTATCAAAACCAGCTGGAATCACATCATTTTAAGGTCGGTAATATGAGATATTCTTAATTTAATATGGTGGGGTCCATTCTACCGGCCAAAAATATTTCTCCACTTGATTGACTTTTCTGAGCCATTGTGTGTAGAATTGGGTATGGGTCTAGAATACAAAGATTAATCCCACAATAAAGGAAAGCCTAAAAAATTAATGACTTAAATTGGACCCAAATTGTAAATGTTATGCCTGAAAAACAGAAGCTCTATAAAACTATCATTTTGCAAAATTAAGCAGTTTTCACAATTAAGCCCAAAATCCACCAAAAACACTAAAATTATGAAAATATACTCAAATTGACTAATTGGGAGGGATAAATAATTAAAACACATATGAAAAATAATTAAAATATTAACTCTATCACATCCATGTCCTCAAGTTTCTTCAAAATCTCATTGGACGTGGATGATAGCATGAAGCACTGAACATCTATGGCATCATTCAGATGTTTCTCATAGAGAGATAGATCTTCATCACTTGTCTCATTGGTAGGAACTACTGGAAAAGGTTTATCTGGTACATACAATTTCCTTTCATGGTGAATTATAACACATAAGCATCTTTTCCACTCTTGAAAATTTGTGCTGATGAGAAGGTTATCCTTCTCAAGTATGGATCACAAAGATATGTTTGAAGTCATTTTAATGTTGTTTCTAAAAAAAATATGAGCAGAATTTTAGAACTTTATCAAATAAAAATTAGACAAATAAATAAATATTATATTTATTAGTCTACCACTATTTTTTAAAACCCAGTATCCCTCACCATTGTCTTTAGAATATCCTATTTCTTGGACATTCTAGTGGTAAGGATCCATATTACCCTTCTCATTACCCTACCTTTGCTTGGTCAAATAGTTTTAGGTAGACATTTCAAATTCAAACTATATTAACTTCACAATTCCTTGATCTGTTGAATGGACTCCCCAATCCTAAAATCATTAATTTATATTTCCTCAACCTTTGCCTCTCAGTTACACCAAGTCCCACTTTGGCAGTCAACCCTTGATGTGAACTAAGTTAATTCAATCCATAATTTCAAGTTAGAATTCGTCGATAATTAAAAGCACCCCAACTTTGGCTGGTCAATCACTTTGAACTATGGTTCAATTTTAACTGAAGTATTGGAAGGTTATACCGACTTAATATATATAATTGATGGATTTTATCCTTTTTGTGTAAATTTCCAATTATTATATTTATTACATGCTTGTTAATATTAAGTGGATTTACTTGAGTGATTAACCATGTCTTAGATAATATTCACGCAGAAGACAATTTATTTTAGTTCTATCTTGCATGCTTGTTATTTTCATTAATTTATGTGATCATGAAAAAAAATCCAAAATGAAATAACCATGTGACTAACATAAATAAAATAATAAAGCGGTATGATCATGATATTTTACTAGTGGTTATTTTATCAGGCGGTTGATAAACTAATCGTTGACCTGAGGGGAAAACACCTTTAACCATTTAAGGTTCGTGTTACAGCTTTCCACCTATCCACCAATGTATCTTTCTTGGATTGGTTTCGCCCTGGATCATAACTTGAACTACCTCCACTAGATTGGTAGCTTCATCCATTACATATGTTTTTACTTACACATTGGTGAGGTGAAAAGGGTTTACATAAAAGAAACCATGGGCACACAAGCCCTATGTAATAAGAAAAGAGAAAGCACACAGACCAATAATTTAATTTAATAATAAATTAAAAGGAAACCAATCTCATATAAAGGTCTAGTCTTTGCTCATAATCATCTACATGCATGCAATGAATTATGCATTTAATAAAACTAGCATTCGGTTTTTTATTGTTCTTATTTAAGATAAATCACCTTCGAATCAATTAATTATTATCTTTAATTAATAAATTATTTTATCTTAATTTTCATCTAAATTTCCTTGAGATTATCATATATTATAATTTAAAACAAATTAAATAAATTTATTTAAAATTAATTGTGAGCATAAATGTATCTTGTAGCCAACACGGTGAATACTCGTCTGATTCTACCCAACATGTATTATACTAGTATATTATTTACTCTTGTAACATATGTAATATGTGACTTCTCACGTACTTTCATGACATGTACTATCAACTTAATTATTACATGATTTTTCAGTCAAGTGTTATGCGTAAATACACATAGAGTAACAACTGTATTATGATTTATACATGTTATGCAGATCTAAACATTACGTAGATATTAATTAAATATTTATATGTAGAAATATTAAAACTCATCACATGGTGTGCCCTATCAACTTAATGACCAAACACAAGAACATGTCTCAAGGTTTACATAATATAATAAATAAATTTTAAATCTATATAATTTGGTATAAGTACACGGCATGTACATGTCTCACTGTCTATCTGAGGTACATGCCTAGGGACTCGGTGTGTAAATCGTACCTCGAAAAATTGGAGTACACGGTGTTCATCATGGACTACACGATGTGTTAACTCTGAGTTACATGGTCACCAATCAGGTAGGTTGTGTATAGAATACATGGCCCATCTGTGACTCAAAGGGACTACACGTCGTGTACATGGGCTACACGATGTGTACTTCGGTTGACCGTGCACCACCCTATCCCGGTCAACACGCAATGTAAGTAATAAATTCACTATGTTTCATCAATGCACATGGTTTGAATTAATTACTGAATTGATTTATGATGCATTGAACACAAGTAAACAATATGTAACTCCGGTTACACGATATGTACTCATGTGTTACCCAACCAAAATCCTTGGCACCTCTGGATGAGTTCTTCAATTTTATTTCATTCATTAAATTAATCGTATTGATTAGATCTATGAGAAATGAAGGAGGAATAAGAAGATCTCACAATTCGGATTAAAAGAATGATTAAACTTGAATTGAAAGAATAAATTAAAATGTGTAAATCACCGATGATCTTTGAATAATTATAAATAATTATATGACCCACTCTGATACAACTCGTAGGTTTTGGGCGCAGTAGAAGCGTGCGATGAGTGGTGCCCAACATTTCTTTTACCACGTTCAATGATCAATCTAAGATCTACATGATGATAAATGTTGTGTTCAATGGGATTGAATAAATAAAGACAGACAACATGAATCACATCTAAACTAGAGAGAGTGGATCATCACATATTATTTATAATTAATTTAATTAAATAATAATTACCATGATGTAATTCTTTCTTTATTGATGGATCTGGTAACAGATTTGCGGTGCACCATCGTTGTGTTGTAGGAATCAAGTGTAGATTCTCTCTAGTGGTGATCCACACATGTTCCACAATTCTCCAGACATTACCGAAGGAATCTTCAGGTACTAGCACGACAGATCTTTACGCTTGTGTCGTCTGCATTTGATCGCTATGAGAATTGCTTCCAAAGCATTCTCCTTGATCCTGTGGAGGAAGATTGTTCTCTATTCTTGGAAGCGATATTGGAGAAGAGAGATCTCAAGGGATTGAGAGAATTCTTTAATTTCGTTGCGCACAACCCAAACAAAATAATTGTTCTGTTGAGAAAATAACATAACTGAGTTTATATATTTCTAGGGTTAAAATAAAATAATTACACAAGTGACCTTAATTATTTATTTAATCCTAGTGAAAACCCCATATCAAATAATAATATGAATAATATTATTTTTTGACATGTGCTTAATTTGCGAATTAATATTAAATATTATTTAATCAAATAATATTCAATATTTATTATTTTATCACTGGACCTAAAATCCTGGTTCGTTATTCCTCGATAATATTTATCAGACCCTAAATAATGTCTATTTATTTATTAAATAAATATCACTTCATTATTGACCAATAAATATTATATTTACTAAATAGAAAATAAATATTTATTAAATAATATGCTCACATTATATTCTATCGAATAACTGATGATGGAATAAATGTGATCAAGCAAACATGAATAATTGTTAAACCACATGCGGAAATAATATTTATTCAACTTGTTAAATAAAAAAATAGTAATATATTTTTTAACTGAGAATTCGAATATACTTAGTATGTGGCCATCTAGACCTCTTTTTCATTGGCATTAGGCGAAGTAACCTAAAGTTAAAGGTTAACGTCTAGCAATACGTCAAGGCACCCATAAAGAAAGAAGTTAATATCGTAACGACATAATACCTTATATAGACGCTTACTGTGTAATGTAATCCCTTTATCAAAATATCTCAAATCAAGCAAGTTGCATGCCGATGTCATCAACCTATTTGCTCGATGTCTCTTTCTTTAACTTTTTGGAAATAGAACTTGCCTATAGAATACATTGGTTATGGATTTATTTAGGCTTTATCATTTCCATCAAAGAGCCTAGAGATATTAACTTCCGTTAAAAAACAGAAGAGATAAATTATTTATCACATTACTCATTAATGAATAATTACTTGCGATGCACCCAACGTATCCTACCTCACCGCGAACATCTGTCATCACAGTTTTTATCAATAAATCAAAGTACGCAACTCATAATACTCATTAATAATAATCTTAAAGTCTAAGGACTAATACATACATCCACAGATAGGAACATTCAATGACACGTATAAATGTGGATTTCCTACTGGCGGGTCTTGTTCTCATAATATCCTATTAGTTATTACCAAGGACGTACACCATGAGAAGGTGCATCAAAGTCCGATGAGTCTTCACCCTTTATAGCATATATCATTTGCGTCCCTCAAATGACATCGTTCAGCTATATAATATATATTTAAGAATGGTGTCGTAGCACTTTCGGGTTCTCATCATAGCGAGGAACTGTTATGACCTTTTAGTGTGACAATTACTCTAGAGATATTATCACATACTTTGTTATACAGAAGAATAGTCATTATGTGATAAGCAGTTTATTAATAATCAAAACTATGAATGCAAGTTATCATAATTTACATAGAAGTTGGTTCTAGGGCACCAACTCCAACAGGTCTGACCTTCTTACCTTTACGCATTGGTTTTTATTACATTTACGCATGGTTTTAATTTACATTTCATGCTTTTATCGGGCTATTGGGGTTGAATGGTTCCGAGCCATTCTTTTCTCTTGAGTTTGTTGTGTCGTTGCAAAAAAAATATTCCCTCATGGTATTTCTTCCCTTTGTCCTTCCAGATCGAAGAATAATCAAAGAGGAAACGACTTCTAGGGCTTCTCAACTATGCTAAGAGAGAGAAAAAAAGGAGTGTTTCAACGACCCTTGTTCTTGGCTTGCCGGAGGAGGAGAAGTTGAATGTCGGCTTGATGGAGTTTTTCGACGAATCTCAAAGTTGTTGTGACCTCTGGGTGGCTTCTGGCATGCAATTATGTATTTGCTTCTACATCTGCTCCTGTATTTTCTCTTTGTTTAAGCGAACACAGTGTGTTCTGATTTTAATAGCACACTGCAACAGTATGTCCCGTTATCCACGCTAGTAATAACACTGATAAAGATACTATTTATTAGTGATAGAAAAATCGTTGATAAAGGAATCCTTTATTAGCACTAAACTAGCGCTCATAATGGACCCCCCTTTATCGATGATATTTTTAGCATTGATAAAGGGGGTCCTTTATCAGCACTGATAAATGGTTCATTTATCAGTCCTTTTCTAGCGCTGATAATGACCTATGGTTTTTAAGGGCACTCCGGTTGTCAGTGCTTTTTGCGCTGACAAAAGCCTATTATAGCATTTTTAAAGGCCTTATGTGTAGTAGTAATGGTTCTAAGTCCTTCTTTTCTCTCAAGTTTGTTGTGTTATTGCGACAAACTTCTTCTCTCGTGGTATTTCCTCCCTTTGTCCTTCCAGGTCGAAGAATAATTGGCGAGGAATTGGCTTCCAGGGCTTCTCTGCTACGTTGGGAGAGAGAGAGGGAGAGAGAGGGAGGGGGGGGAGGGAGGGAGGGAGAGAAGGGAGCTTCAGTGGGCCCTGTTCTTGGTTTGTCGCAGGAGGAGAAGTCGAATGTCGACTTCATGGGGTTTTTTGACAAATCCTAGAGTTGCTGCGACCCCCAAGTGGCTTTCGACATGCAATCCTAGATAGCGATGAACTCAGATAGAGGAGACGAACTTGGATCTTGATGATCTTGACAACATCGGGTTTTGAGGAATCCACATCAACGTTTACAGTAGTTGATTCAACTCTCCTTCCTCAACAAAGGTTTGACCAAGACCTGGTAAAGGAGATTTTGGCCTCGTTCTCGGTTTTCTTCGTTGATTTTTTTGAAGGCCTTCTGTTTGTCTGTTGTTTCTTTGTTGTGCATTTTGCACTTGTCCTCTTGTCTAGTCCAGTTCACTATTCCTTGTACTCCACTCATTTTGCATAGTGAAACACTCATGATGATCATGTCTCGTGCACGTAGGTCGATTGGGTGAAACACGTAAATCCTCGTGTCCTTTTTACTGCTTTCATTTCTCTGACCTGTAATTGTTGAACTTTACCCGCATCTTGAATAAAAAATATAAATCCGGTTTTGGATTTCATTGATTATATATAGGCTTTTCTTTAAGCATCATTATATTTGGGTTCAAGCATCTTGAATTTGTTTTGTTGTTTGCAAATCTGGTTTTGAGTTTGCAATTATAAATAAATTCTTCTGAGCTCGATTTCATTGGTGGTGATGTTGTATTAGTTCTTGCTTGCTGTTTGACAGTTCTGGAAATGGTTGTATGTACAGCTGGAAATTGAATTCTCATGCTGCTTGATTCTGTTTATCAATAATCTTGTTGTTCATAATTTTGTTTCTGTGGTAATGAGGATTCTATGGCAAGTCTTGAGTTGTATGATCCACTGTCAGGGTGTTATGATCATTGTTGCAATCATTTATATTTCTCTCTCTTTTGGAATGCAATGCCAACTTTGTTTTCTGTTTATAAACTTTGTTGTCAGTTTTGGATTTTACTAACCAAAATACCCAAGGAGATCAAGGATAATCCATGAGTAGAGTCGCCATTCTCAATCATTTATACAGCCTTTAATTTAGTCATCTCCTTGTGGGTAGATGCACTTCTTCCACCAGCGAGCCTCAGTACATCAAAACGGTGACCTAAACAGAGAATCTATACACACAGATCCACGCACACCCTACATTGCTTCAAAATTTTCCTGCCTGGTGCGCCATCTTCGTGGCGCCCTGACCTTGATCATCAACTCTAACCTGCCTGTGTAGCGATTCATATGCCCCCATGCAGGCACAGGAGAAATCCGCCATTGCCCGGAAGACGTCAGCTAAGTCAATCTGCAGCTTATCCAATGTCATCGCCCTAGACAAGCTGATCGAACTCTGGAGTTTGGTCCTCTCCTCCTCTGCCCTTGACTTCAACAACTCCACCTTGGTACGCTTCTCTGCAATAGGGGCTTTCCCCATGGAAGCTTCACACCCTGATTCCCTGCACTTATTCTCCAGTGACCTCAGCTTTGCCGCTTTCTTCTCGAGTTTTTTAACGGCAGACTCCATCTTCTTCTTCTGTTTGTGCTCCTCCCCATGCCGGATCACTATAGCGTGGATCACTTCGATGAAGCTCTTGATGCCCTCAGACGCAACACGATCCGGCACACGGCCGAAGACATGGAGCCACTCTTCCCAGAGCGGGTGGATGGGAGGTACGTCCCTGCGTTCTGACAATAACGTGTCTCCACTGAGGCGCAGCCATCCGCTGAGGCACTGGAAGTAGTCTCGTTGTGACTTCATCATGTTGCAGAAGGCCGAGTGCCATTGTCGGACCACCTCCTCGAGCTGGAGGGCTGACTGGCGGTGGGTCTTCGAGGTGGACTCAGTGGATGGGAATGTGGCGAGGAATTTGAGCTGCTGAGCTACGCTAGACTGTTCTTGGTGACACGCGTGCATGGCTCTCCACATCTCCATTAATCTGTAAACAAGACAGGGGAAGCTCGATAAAGATAGTTCATTTATCTGTGAATGTACCAACAAAACAGGGGAAGCTCGATAAAGATAGTTCATTTATCTGTGAATCTTCCAACCAAACAGGGAAGCTCGATAAAGATAGTTCATTTATCTGTGAATCAACCAACAAAGCTTCAGAGGTCAAATGGGCCTTTTTCTTATTCTACCGTTGAGTAAAGGAGAGCCCATTTCTCGGAGAAGAAGAATAAAGACTAGACAGTTGTTGGTGAATTTGAGACATGATTAGTTAAAGCGCAACAGACTCGGTGCATGGCTCTATGGAGCTGCTGATCCATCGGACAGTCGGAATCAGCAGCAAAAGCATAACAAAAGGCAAGGAGAGAACGCAGCTAAAGCAGTCAAAAGCAGAAAACCGTGCTGTACGATGGTCATCGCCATCGTCTTCTCCAAATAAACCCTACCCATGTTCATGTCATGTCGCAATGCATCAAAAATGACACAGTAAAGGGGAAAAAGAAGCACTGACTCTTTGATGAGATCCAGGAGCTGCGGGTAAAGCCCGGAATCCCTTAACTTGATGATTTCAGCGGCGGTGGCCTCAATGGACTGGGAAGCCACCGTCAACATGGACGCCAAGTTCTCAGCCGCCTTCCTTGTTTTCTGGGTCTTCACGTAATCAGCCCTCTTCATCTCCAGTTTCCTCAGCTGCGCCTCCACCTTCGCATGTTCCAGCTTCATCCTCTCGCCATTCTGAGACGTAAAAGGCAGAACAATGGACTTGTGAAAGTGTTGAGCCACACAATTCAAATGAATTTTCGTTTCACCTTGACCTCATGGAACAATTTCTTCTCCCAAGCAGAGAGCCTCTCCACTGTAGAGCAGTGGCCGTCACCAAGGACGCCCCCTCCGGTTATGTCGCACGCCTCAGTCTCCTCCTTCAATCTCCCAAAACCCTTCTTTGAACCCCAGCTCCATGCCAGCGGCCCCAGACTCCTGCCATGACCTTGTGAAACGAACAGAACATACAAAAGAATGAATAAACAGAGAGAGCATCAAAAAAGGCACATGAGCAGTCAGATGGATGGATATTTACCACTGGAACTTGAGAATTCTGAGGACGACGACACCGACAAGCCAGCCTCAGCGGCCCTGACGAAGCACGCATCGAGCTCCTTCATGATCCCAATAAGATCCTTACTGTTTATTGTGGTTAGCTCACTGCTGGCTTCTTTGGAAATCTCAGGGGGTGGCGCTGCCGCCGGAACAGGGGTCTTGGAAGCGGCGGCGGGGGCGGAGGCGGTGGTGGAGGTGGCCGGTTCCCATTCATCTTGGATGGCCGACCGCGTAGACGAGGATGGCAGGAAGGGGTCCCAGAAATCCCAGCTGGAAAGCGGCGGAGGGGGAGGAGGCGGCGCCGGTGGGGAGGCGGCGCCGGATGATGTCGAGGTGGGGCTGAGCGGCGGCGGGGGCGACGGCAGCTGCGGTTGAGGAGAGGAGAGAAGCGGCGGAAGGTGGTGTTGGGAATGGAGGTCGGATTCGAAGGTTGCGAACTCGAGCAGCGCAGAGCCGGTGGTGCGGAGGGAGCGGAGGTAAATGGCGTGTGAGACGGAGAAGGCTCGCCTCGCTTTCACCAACTGCTTAATGCACCGCCTCCGAGCTTTGCAGTGTGAAACCGTCTCTTCTCTGTCTATTCTCGAGTAGCAGCAGCCCATCGTCTTCCTCCTTGCTCCCCTGCTGCTGTAAAATCCTCTGCTTCACTCCTCGCAACCCACATTTGGGGTTTTCTCTCCCCAAAAGGCCATCTCGCAGACCCTTTTACCAGTAGGAATTTTGACGATCTCGGCTTAGTTCGCTGCTTCTGAATCCGATTTACAGCGAACAGTTGCTTCCCGTGACGACATTTTATACATGGAAACGATCGATACCTCCGTAAATCTGAAAAACATGGGCTTTCTCTGTTGCAGACACAGACAGCTTTTGGGTGTGCACTTTACCCCCAGAGACGGTGAACGTTGGGGCAAAGTGCCTGTCGTTTCATTTTCGAATTTGCTTTATTGACGAAAAAACCCCACATCGGACACTCCCATTCGTTACCCGACAATTCCGGCCGCCTGCTTCGCCCACCGGGAAGGGGTGATTCGGATTATAGTTTCGTAATTTCAGATCCAACGGCAGGGTGTAAGGAAGGGTTGACGAAGATGGGAATCCCCCAGATTTCGAAACGACGTCGTGCGCGCGCTTTCTATATTTATGACCGATCGATCATATTTGAATGGGATCAATCCTATTTGATATCAAGATGGTAGAAAAACACTGTGTCAGATCATAGCATTTAGAGGCTTATATTATCAGAAAACACGTTTAGAAGCTCAGTAGAGCTATTATGAGAACAAAACTGTTCATTTATGCCCACATTTTTTTATGTTGCATTTCAATTGATTTCTCAATTGACACATTGATGATGGCATGGTGTTTACTGTATATGTGGTTCTAGTCCTCAAAGCAATTTTATGTTTATTTGCGGGTTTATGTTTTTCCTTAATATTAGCAGGTGCGGGTGGTTTATATGGGACCGTTGATCATTTCTAATCCAACGGCCCTGTTCGCGCTCGGCGTTATTCTTGCATGTGTTTGTTGTCTCTCACAAAATGAGACTGATCCTCCTCACCCCCCCCCCCGTGACCTATGGCGTGCTTCTGCTTGTCCCACCCAGTTGTGCCACCTTTAGTTCACACAACCCTTATTATTTGGGCCATCCACACAACCTTCATCTCGCATTTGCACCGCCTTGCCTACCTATCAGTGTTGCTCCCTTAGCTTCGTCTCTCTCATGCAATTGAGTCCCTTCATCTGGCACTAGTCCTGCTTGAGAGAATTTGGCAGCAGAGCCTGGTGAGATCTCGAAGAATAAGAAGGGAAACCAAGGTTTCCTGCCCATGCTGCTCCCTTCAATTCTCGGCGTACCGACCACCTACAACTGGTTCTCTATTCTGGTGGAGACGTCGGGTTCTTGGGTGCTGGATGAGGACACAACACATTGGAGTCTCCAGACTTTGCTCCTTTTCATCGTAACCAAGTTTTGGTCAAGAAACATGGCTCTGCAAGCAAATCCCTTTCCTCTTTTTAAGCCATGTTTTATGTTGTATCCTTTTATGTGTGTGTGATTTTGCGCGGGTTCGTCCAAGAGTGGACAATGCTGATTCCTCGTGACAAGTTTCATCGCCGCAACCTGGTTCAACATGGTCGACCTCCTTAGATAGTTTTAGCAGTCCATCTTCTTTCAGTATTCAAGTTTGTATTACTTAACTGCTTTGCTTGGTAATAAATCGGTGTCTGGGGTGATGTTCTCACCATGCACGTAGGATCAACGCGATCCAAAGCACGTTATATCTTGGTGTTTTTTCTTTCTTTCTTTTTTGCTTTCTAATTTCATAATCCAGAAGAACAACCATCTATTTTTTAGAAATTAATTCACATTTTTGTAAACAAAAATAACTTATTCATTCACCTCGTAATCATCACATACGGATAAATGGTTCCTGGCTATTCTTGAGGACAATCACGACAACATTACACCACAACAATTGGTATCAAAGCCACCTAAATCGTAAAGGATGGGCTCTACAAAGTTTGATATAGATAATTTCGATGCTGAAAATGATTTCAACTTATGACGTATAAAGATGAGTGCTCTTCTGGATCATGATGAATTGATTGGTGCTCTTCGTGGTTCTAAAATGAAAATCATCACCCATCCCCCAATGGACAAACTGTTGTTACCTATATTGATATTTTTGAAGATATCCTTAGGAAAACTCGTAGCATGCTTCTATCATTGGGTGATAAATTTCATAGAGAACTAGAACACGAGTCTTCTGCTACTAATATTTAGTCCAAATTAGAAGCTCTGTATATGACTAAATCCCTTGTCAGTAGACGATATAAGAAGATGAGGTTATATACTTTCAAAATGCACCTTGGAACTATAGTCAAAGATCACATTGATGAATTTAATAAAATCTTGTTAGATCTTTCCAACATAGATATTGAAATAGGGGACGAGGACCATGCTATAATATAGTTGACATCATTATATGATTCCTTTGATTCGGTTAAAGATACTATGATGTATGGGGGGAAAATCTTGCTCTCAAAGAGGTTAAATCTGCTTTGTTAGCTAAGGATCTTCAAAAGAAGGGTAGTGTAAAGGCGAGGCTAAGGGTCTGAATGTCAGGGGTAGAGGTGAGACCAGAGGTAGAAGAAGAGAGATTAGTCAATATAGAAAACATAGGTCTAAGTCCAAGAATTGTAACATCCTAGTAAAAATGTACAGTCTCTTTTAGTGTTTAAGAGTTTGTTTCTTGGGTTTGGAGGGTATAAGAGGCATTCTGAAGTTTCTGCAAGGGCTGCTGCTAGGCGCTGGCTGTAGAGGGAACTCATGTTGTAAATTCATGATTTACGACGTTAATTCTCTACTAGGCACAAACCGTGAAAATGGTTTAGGGTGTAAAATCAATACAAGTCGAAAATCTTGTTTATGTCATAAATTCATCGCTTGGGATAATTTAACGTGAGGTGACATGTTTTTCAGAGTAAGTGAATTATGGGAGATTCATGTTGCAAAACTATGATTTACGATGTGAATCCCTCATGTCTAGTGGGTTTTATTCTCCGCTCATGAAACTCCCTCTTCTTTCATTGTGTTGTTGCATCCCTTGAACCCTATATCTCTCATAGGCACGTTTAAGTGTTCTTATCTCTCTAGATCATTCTGTTTGGAATGGTTGATCTCTAGTGTGGTTAGTTGCTTCTCTCTCTCTCTACATCTCTCCCTCCCTCTCTCAGTAAGTGTTCATTCTCCTTCTGTTTCTTCACTGCTCTTGGGTTTTGGTAGCGGTGTTATCCGCGCACATGGATGTATGATCATATTGCAATGAAACTTTTTCTATCCCTTCTAGATCTATTGTGAATCTTCTCCTGAAGCCTGATCTTTGTTCTGGTTATGGTGTGACATGTGAGTTTCTTGAGGTATGATGTGATCTATCTTCTCCATCGACCGTTTTGCTTATACAATCGATCCAAATATGTGAGAATCGATGTTAGGGCCTCCTCTTGTTACTATTATGTTTCCTTCTCGTTATTGGTGTGTGGATCCCGTTGCGATTAGTGTGCAACCAAACTTTGAGGTAGGTGGTTCCGTCTCTAGCCTATGTTGGATGAACTATAATTGCTCTTGGTTGTATAAACTGTTTTATAAATGATTTGACATGATTTGGTATTGTCTGGTTTGTGTGTGTAACTAGGTTTTTAAGAAAATATGTTTTTCCCCTCATGTTGTTAAAAAAATTTATTTTCAAAGCTTTGTGAGAAGGATTTGCAAAATGGATTTTCAAAGCAGGTTTTTGATAAAAATGGTTGATTGGAATTATATTATGAAATATGGTAAACCCATTCTAAAATTATTTGAAATGAAACACATGAGAGCCTTGGGTACTTGGGTGGAAGGTATAATGTTAGGGATTTTCTTTTGATATTGTAAGGGAGATCACATTTTGGGGAATTCTTATGTTCCTAGACCAAGATGCATTTAGATGCAGGAATTGATTGACATGGTAGGAGGGTTTACTTTTTGGGGTGTTCTTTTGTTCCCTAGACCTTGATGCATGGGTTCTTGGGGCTTGTAGTGCGCATTAGTCATATTGATGTATGAGTGACCTAGAAATCCTGACCGCGAGTTATCCTTGGACTATTTTACCTGTGCTTTGGCTTCATACTATTTTTCTTTGATATGCCTATTTTTGATAAATGCAAATGGTCTATTGGATTCATGCTTTGAAACTGTTTTACCTTGATTGGTTTTGAAACTATGGAAAAAGGGGAACTATTTCCCATGCTTTTGATATAAAACTATCAAACCCTTTATCATGCCTTATTTTTATTAAAATTGAGCATATTGTGATTATTGTACAAAAAAATGATATGGAACACCTGGGTGAGATCTTACTAAGCTAGTTTAGCTCACACCCTGTATAGCCCTTCGACGGTGTGTAGACCTTGTATTGTATTTTGATGCAGGAAAGGACAAGGTTCCGTAGTGAGGATGTTTCCCACATATCACATGGAGTAGATTTTTGTGTTTTTAGTTGTCCTTTGGATTTTGTACTTAAACCTTGGAGTTTCTTATTTTTGTTTTGAGTTGCGTCACTACCTTTGTTGCTTCTTTGGTTATGGCGTATATTCTTTTTAATCTTATTCCATAGTTTCTTTTCACTATTTGAATATATATATATATATGTCATGTACCTTCTTTCAGGTAGGGAGAAATTGTTACCCCCTATTTGTGTTTGATTCATGGGTGCTAGTCATCAGCCCGTGGGGATTAGGAATGCCCTTCAGTTATATGGCAGATCGGGTTGGGTGCCATTTTTGGAAGGTACCCTGGTCCGGTTCAATAAAAATTTGTATTAGATGAAATGTTTTTCCTCAAGATCCCTTGTCTGGGGATGTCTATTAGGATGGATATAGGATTGTCGGGACTTGAGAAGTAGGTTGAGAAAAGTGTTTGACCATCACTTATCATGAAGAGCCTCAAGTTACCATGGGATGTTGGGTTGTGTGTCTATGTTGGGGTTTCTAATATGGATCTCAGTCTTTTATTTTATTTATCTGGTTTGAACTGATACTTTCCTATTGTCTGATCATTTTCTTCTATTTATGGTATGTAGAAATATGCCTCTAATACATCTTCCATGAGTTTCATAGGAGGGTGAAGCGAGAGATTCTCCTCAAGGGAATACTCTTTGGATTAGAACCTTATAGATGATATCATTTAGGCAGTTTGTGTCATGGACCATAATGTACCATGTATTCAAAACCCAATTATTGAGAAATGTAGGATAGAAATAATGAATGTAGATGCTCAATATACAAAACCTATTAATTATACAAACTTGCTTGATTCCGAAAATGTGGTTTCGGAAATGAAACTTAAGAAAAGTTTACAAAGACAAAGATTCTACCTTAGAGCGTATAAAATATTACTAATCAGAGTACAAGTGTAAGAAAGTATAAGATAGTTATACCTTCCTTAACAACCAAAATGTAGCGGAAAACTTGAAAAAGTACAAGTAACAAGTAGTAAATCTTTTAGCCCAAAGAGAAGGGTATCCAACAACCTTGGATAAAGGTCCCTTGATTTATACTTTCAAGAAAGTCTGTCTTAACCACACCAGGGTAATCCCTCAATATGAATATCAGAGTCTATCTTGTTATCCCCGCAAGACCTCAACTTCAAGGTAGTCGACACTTCTGTCTTCCTATCCTCGGAAGCCCTCAACTTCAAGGTAGTCGACACCTCTGTCTTCCTATCCCCAGAAGCCCTCGAATGTACTTAGAAACATTTGGAGTCACACGAAGCAATTCTGAACAAGATGTTCAGTACACACAAAGCAATAAAGTCTCTCTCTCTAGATTTCACTTTAGCAGTATGTAATCTTTAGATTGATCAACTCTTTTTTTGAGCTTGTTCAAATGAGATCCTATTTGTAGGCACATCTTCAACGGTCGACTCCCTCCTCCAATGGTCATATTTATCCTTGAATTTCAGAGGGACCTGTATACGTGTCACTCAAACAATGGTTGGTTAGAAACATAATGCACAACATCATTTTATAACTCAAACAAGAGTAAGTAAAATATGGTTTCTTTACCAAATCCATTTTTTGAAGTCTAAGGAAAAATAAAAGTTTGGATTCTAACAAAAAAACCATTCGGTGTCTATAATACATAAATATTCATATTCTGTCTTCAAAAGAATTCAGAACCTGGATTATATAGAATTCCATAATCTGAATTTCAAGGAAATTCTGAGTCTGAATTCATAAGAATTCAGAGTCTGGATTCGTAAGAATTCAGAGACTGAATTCATAGAATTTGGAGTCTGAACTCATAAAGTTCAGATTCTAAATTTAGAAGAATTAGGAGTCTGAACTCAGAAAGTTTGGATTCTGAATTCAGAATAATTCTGAGTCTGAACTCAGAAATTTCGGAGTCTGAATTTAGAGAATTAGGAACCTAAATTCGAATCCTGAAAACAGAATGCTCTATATCTAAGTATTTATAAGATTCCGAGGTTTTAGATACAAAACTGAATTTTATACCTAGAAAGAAAATGAGTTAGGTTTAGAGAAATTATGACATGAATAATGAAAAAAAGGTAAGGATAAATTTCCTTGGGGAAGGAAAATTTTCCTTATGAATATAAAATATAGTGGAAAAGAAATTTGACTTAAGATAGAGTGTTTGGGATTTTCAAAACAAGAAGGAATGAAAAAGTCACAAGTAAACCTTATTGACTCAACAATCTCCCCCTTTTTGGAAAACACATACATCCTTACGAAAAAGAATATAAGGACTTAGAAAATATTTTTCTGGACTTTGAAAATAAAACCTATCTCCCTTAACACATGGGAAAAGTGGAATACGACTAACTCCCCCCTTAGTATTTAGAAACACTAAGGATCGTATTATTGATTTCTAGATTGGGACTTAGAATTTTATTGTATACGAAAATATTCTTGGATAATAACTCCCCCTAGATGAACTCCCCCTCACTTAGGGAAATTTTATCTTTTACTTAGTATTCTTTTTTTAACATTCCTTTCTCCCCCTTTGTGATTTTCAAAAAAGAATATAGGGAATGGAAAAGAAAATATGGTACCTAAAATATTAGTACTAAACAACCAAAAGATGAGCAACCAAAAATTTCATTAGGATTGGAAAAAATTTATACAAGGAAGAAATACAACAAAAGATTAGAATTGAACAAGATTATCCTTCCTTCTCCTTCAGCATCAACTTCTTCACTATGGTTTTGATCTTCTTGAGATCCTTGTGATCTTCCTCTACACGTTTGAGAAGATGATCATGATCTTCGGTTTTCTTATCTAAGGCTTTGATTTTTTCTTCCTGAGCCTTAATAGATTCTTCCTGACCCTTTAGAACTTCTTCTTACTTAACTAGCTTCTCTTATATCTCAATCCTGAGATCCCTTTCTCTCTTCCAAATCTGAGCAACTGAATATAATTTCCCATTCAGATCTTTCACTTCTTTCTTTTGAGTATTTTCTTCAATAGATAGTTTTTCTTAAAAATACTTGGGGAGATCTTTGAACTTACCATCTTTGGTTTCAAATGCATCTTTGACATTATCTTGAAACTCATCAAGAATTCTCATGTCTTACACAGTTTTCTTTGACCAGTTAGTCATCTTCTTACAAGATCTTTTGTGGGCTTCGTAGTTTATGTAAAAGGTTTTGAAGTCAGCCTCAAGTTTGATGCACTTATCCATCACTATGGATACTGAATTTGATTTCTGATTTAAGGAATGATGAAGCATCTGGCATCTGAAGTCTATGCTTGGAAATAGAGGGATAGTTCTAACAAGATTTTTCAAAGACTGGACTACAAAATCATGTCCAAGAGAGGATGATTCTGAACCAGCGATTTTTCTTGGTGAGGATTCTTTTTCTATATCAGCATCTTTCCTATTCAATGAAGCACCCAATTCTTTCTTCTTCACCACTGCTTTTCTAGGTGTATCAAAAAGCACATGTTTTACCTTATCAACTTTTGTAATTAATTCTTCTTGATTGGGTGATTCGTGTTCACTATCAGATAGTTTCATAATTTTATCTTCATCTACCTCTTCCTTCTGAGCTCCTACCTTAACATCCTCTGGCTGAATGAAATCATGGTTAGAGATTTCTTCTTCAGACACTTTGTTCACTTATTCTCCACTTTTCTCATCTTTTCTTGGGGTATCAAGTTTTGAAGACTTGACTTTAGAGGTTCAGAATGATAATTTTTCAGAAGGACTTTCCTTCTTATGAAAATCTTCAACTTTCTTTATCAGGTCTTCAGTATCACCACTTCCATATTCTTCTTCTTCTACTTGTTTTTATTGGACTTTTTCCGGAGTCACAAACTTATTACCCAGAGTGTCTAGTAAAGTTTCTATCAGAAAGGATTTTGGTACCAGAATATTCTCGGATGCTTTCTCAGAAGCCTTCAGAAGTGATTGGACTATCTCTGCCTCAAACAACTTTTTCTTCTATTTCTTCTCTTTAACTTGCTTCTCAAGCTCTTCAGCTACCTTTTCCTTCAAAGATTTTGCCTCAACAGGGTCCAGGCCAAACTTAGGATCCCCTTATTTTTGATTTTTCTTATCTTCTCTCCACTTTTCTACTACCTCATCAGGATAATATTTTTGTTTCTTTGTCTTTAGGGGTGATGAATGAATTTCATTTGCCACTGGAGTTTTTTCCTTCTCTTCCTCTTCCTTCCAACCTTTTTAGAGGTTTTATCTACCTCCTATTTCTTTGAAATAGTTTCAACTTCCTCTTCAATAAAATCATATAATTCTTCAGATTCTTTGGAAAAACCAATTTTCATCCTTCTCAAAGTATCATCACTCAATAACATGACTTTGCAATTCATTGACTTAGAACTGCAAGTAATTTTGAAGGATTCTAAACAGCAAACAATCATCTTAGACATAATGGTTGGATACATAATAATTTGAGATTTTAAATTCTCATTCTTGATATTCTCAATCGTAATCAGAATATACTTAACCAAATTTATCTTCCTTAGATTCACCAAGAAGTCCAAAATATAGATGTCACTCTTCTTTAGAGTATCCTTATCACCTTTTCTCAGAATAATGAATCCTTGAACCCACAATTCAAGAATCTGAAAGTTTGTATACAGGTAAAGAATCTTAAGAGTCTTTACTTTTTAAAGACCAAGAAAAGCCATGAATTTCACCTTATCAAAACTTCCTTGAGCATCAGGTAGCTTGTGAGTACAGAACTCAGCTTCCCCTTTGTAAGGAATACCAACCAAGCTTGCAGTCTTGGTGTAGGAAAGTGAATATGTCTTTCTATAACAATTGAAATAAAACTTACTCCTGCCTTCTTCCTTAAAGAAAATTACTGACTCATATAACTCTACTAACAAATATGGATATACCAAATCCTAAGCTTTTGGTTTTGAAATACATACACTCTCCCAGCCATTGAGTTTGATATTCTAGGAAACGATAGATTCATATTTGGCATAAAACTTTAGATCAACTAGCCTTTCTCTATATATATTCCATTCAGAGATTGGCTTGACAGTCGACATTTCTTTCTAGTAAGAGACTTCGGCAGACATTCAGAAGTAAGGAAGATCTAAGAATTTAGGAACAAGATTATGTAGGTGGGGCAAATCTTCAACATGCACGAGCTTTGAGATCGATGTGGGACACAATCGGGGGGGTCCTTTATATAGGTGTTTGGGGCGACGATTCAGCTTCCAAACTCAATCCAATGGTTGAAAAACCTTCTTTCCAGATATGATGGCTAAAAAGATGACCGAGGAAGAATTTTGATAGATTCCGATCTTTTGAGGTTTTTTTAAGGAAAACATTCAGATTTAAAAAGAAAAGTGAATAGGAAAAACTTAAAAACGAATGAAAATACCAACAAGTAAAATATGATTACGAAAATTTAAGAAAGGACACATACCTTTCGGATTGCTAGGAAGATTATTCGTAATGAGGAAAATTCTTCTTGAAGAACTTTAGATCCTGAAAATCTCCATTACAAAAATTTTAAGTACGAAAATCTCCATTACGAAAATTTTAAGTATGAAAATCTTCATTATGAAAATTTTAAGTACGGAAATATTTATTACGAAAATTTTAAGTACTAAAATATTCATTATGAAAATTTTAAGTACGAAAATCTTCATTATGAAAATTTTAAGTACGAAAATCTTCATTACGAAAATTTTAAGTACGAAAATATTCATTACGAAAATTTTAAGTGTATGATTTTTTTTAAAACCTAACAAAAAAATGTACTCCCCCTATAAAAAGGAGTTCCTTACTATAAAGATATTGGTTTCAATAGGAAGTTAACATGGAAGAATACCTTATGGTTATCATTCCTAACTTCTATTTAACGTATTCAAATCTATCGAAGGGTAAATATTTTATGAAAATATAAACAAGTTGATCTTGTGTTTTGATAAATTAAAGAATGATATCTCATTTTTGTGTGTGATCCCTAAGAAAGTGATGCATAATATTTATGTGTTTTTCACGAGAGTGATGTGCAGAGTTTTTACTTAGGGAAATGACACTAGTATTATCACAAAAAATTTGTGTTTTGGTAAAACTCATTCCATAATCTGTGAGTGTGTGTTGCATCCACAACACTTAAGAACAACAACTTCCAGCTACTATATATTTAGCTTCAACAATGGAAAGTGCTACTGAGTGTTGATTTTTTTATGACCAAGAAACTAATGAATCTCCTAATAAATGACAAGTTTCGAATGTACTTTTCCTATCCATTCTACATCCACCAAAGTCATCATCCAATTTTTTTTAAAACAAAATCATTTTTAGAAGTATAAAAGAGTCCTAGATCCATGGTTCCCTTTAAGTAGTGAAAAATCCTTTTCACTGCCTTTAAATGAGATTCCTCAGGATTGGATTGATATATTATACATAAGCATACTGAAAACATTAAGTCTGGACGACTAGCTGTCAAGTAAAGTAGACTTCCTATCATACCTCTAAAAGATGTTTGATCTACTGGTTTCCCAACTTCATCAAGATCAAGTGAATTTGAGGTACCAATTGGAGTAATTATACTCTTAGTGTTGTAATATCCATACTTTTTAAGAGGATATTTAATATACTTATGTTGGTATATATAGATTCTTTCTTGTTTTTGAGAAATTTGAAAACCAAGGAAAAATGTTAACTCACCCATCATACTCATTTTAAACTCATATTTCATTAGACCTGCAAAGGAATCAGTTAAATATTACTGATTTGAACCAAATATAATTTCCTCAACATAAATTTGAACAATCAAAACATTTTTATTATATTTATTTATAAAAAGGGTTGGATCAGAATTTCCCTTAACGTAATTATTTTGAAGAAAAAATCCTGTAAGTCTATCATACCAAGCTCGCAGGGCTTTCTTAAGTCCATACAAAGATTTGGTAAGTTTGTAAACATGTTCAGGATGTTTTGAATCTTCAAAACTAGGAGTTTATTTAACAAAAACTTCTTCTTGAACAAAACCATTACGGAAATCACATTTAACATCCATTTGAAAAAGTTTGAAATTGAAGAATGCTGCAAAGGCAAGTATAATACAAATAGATTCAAGTCTAGCTACTGAAGCATAGGTTTCTTCATAGTCTATTCATTATTGTTGATTATAGCCTTTAACAACCAATCTATCTTTATTTCTTACTATGATTCCATTTTCACCACATTTATTTCTAAAGACCCATTTTACTCCAATAATAGAAGTTTCCTTAGGACTTTTAACCAAGGTCCAAACTTCATTCATTTTGAATTCATTTAGCTCATCTTGCATAGATTTTATCCAATCATCATCCCCTAAAGCTTCATTAGTGCTTTTTGGTTCTAATTGGGAAAGGAATGCTAGATGTTCTACTTCATTTCTTAAGGAACTTCTAGTCCTTACAGGTTGATTTACATCACCAATGATATTATCACTGGGATGATTCTTAAGAAACAACTGATTTGGGTTTTGTAAAACCTGTTCATCAACGTAGGGTAGGAAATCTTCTGGGGTAAATGTTTCATAAATACCTTCTTGAACATTTTCCTTATCAGAAGGATCTTCTAACAAGGGTTGATAATCAGTTTTTGAAAACACATCCGAAGATGTAGGTTGAGGTTGTTTAAAAACAAAAGGATTAGTTTCATCAAATTTGACATGTACTGTTTCTTCAACAGTATAAGTATTTTTATTAAAAACTCTATAAGCCTTAGAAGTTGTGGAGTAGCATAAGAAAATACCTTCATCATATTTTGGTGTGAATTTGTGTAGATTATCTTTATTATTCAAAATTAATACCTTGTAACCAAAAACCTTGAAGTAGTAAAGTCTAGATTTTCTACCATTCTATAACTCATAAGGAGTTTTATTAAGAAAATGTCTAATAAAAACACGATTTATACTATAACAAGCAGTACTTACAACTTCAGCCCGAAAATGTTTGGCTACTGAATATTAAATCAACATGGTTCTTGTTATCTCTTGAAGAATTATATTTCTTCTTTCAACAACACCATTTTGTTAGAGTGTTCTTGGTGCTGAGAAGTTACGAGTAATTCCTTTTCTACTATAAAAAGTTTCAAAATAAGAATTTTGAAATTCTCCTCCATGATCACTATGAATAGTTATCAAAAGAAGGTTTTTCTCATTTTTAACTTGGGCTATAAAACTTTTTAAATAATAAAAATATTCAGATTTATTTGCTAGAAAATAGACCCATGTAAATCTAGTGTAATCATTAACTAAGACAAATACCTAATATTTTCCTCTAATGCTTTAAGTTTGTGTTGGACCAAAAAGATCCATATGTACTAACTGTAATGCATCAGTAGTTAAGACTTCACCGACTGATTTAAAACTTGATTTATGTTACTTACCATCTTGACAAGGATCAAAAACTTTTGAAGAATCAAATATATGCTTCGGTAGATCCTTAACTAGTATTTTCTTAGAGAGTTTTCATAGGTTCCTAAGGTTACAGTGCCCTAAACTTCTATGCAACAACCAAGAATGATCTTCCACTACACTAAGACATGGTAGATGTTAACTTATAAGGTCTTCTAAGTTTAGTTTGTAAACATTTTCTTGCCTATTGGCAGAAAGAATAAACTCTTCCTTGGAATTGTGTACTAAGCACTTATCATTCCTAAAATTCACAAGGTAAACTTCATCACATAATTGACTTATGCTAATGAGGTTGTGCATAAGACCCTTAATAAATAAAACATTTGAAATCAAAGTTTTTCCATGAATAATGATGTTACCTATACCAATAATTTCTCCCTTAGCATTATCTCTGAAAGTTACTTTTCCTCCTTTCATCTTGATAATATTTTCAAAGAAGTTTTTGTTACCAGTAATATGCCGGGAACATCCACTATCCATGTACCATGTATTTCTATTGGTACTATCTTTATTTTCCTGAAAATAAGAGAGTTAGACTTTCAGAACCCAAACTTTCTTGGATCCAGAAACTTCAGAAAGCAAAATTTTAGGAATCCACATTTTCTTTGAAAAATAATCTTTATGAAAACCTAAAGACTGAGTTTTGTTTAAGGAACAATTTTTTCCCAATGCCCACTACACTAACACTTAGTGTAAAATGGATCACTTTGAGGAACAAAATAATTGTTACTAAAAATCAGTTTTGAACTAGTATAACCAAATCCAGAATTATTCCTTAGAGGTCAAATTTTAGAATAAATCTTATCAAAGTCTTCCTTGCCTAAGGTAAAGTTTGAAAAACACTTCCTTAAGGAAAATATTTCTGACTTTAGTCTAATAACTAAGTTCTTATCCTTAAAAAATTAGTTTTATCATAAGAGTTAGGCTCAAAAACATTTTTCTTAGAAATTACTTTTTCTAGATCCTTAGAAAGTTTATCCTTCTCAGAATTAACTTCCTCAAGGTTTTTTTGAAATAATTTCAAAATCAAGGGTTTTCTTATCAAGATATTTAGAAAGATATGATATTTCCTTAGTAAGAATAAAGATCCTAGAATTTTCCTTATCAAGATTTTTCTTGACTTTATAATTTTCATTCTCAAGGAGCTTAGAAAACCTAGAAACTTATTCATAGGTAGGTAAAGTATTATCTTCATCAGAATAAGATTCTTCATATGAGGATTAATAGTATTTACTATCACTATAATTAGCATTCAAGGATATATTGGTGATGGATTTAGCATTGTGTACCTTTTCCATTAAACAATGATTTTCAATAGGTAGTCTGACTATTAGACCAAGATTCTTCTGCTCAGAAGATTCGTAATCTGAGGATTCATCATAAGAGTCTTCGCCATTGACACCCCATGTGTCATTAACTTTCAAAACTTTCTTAGCTTTATCTTTGTAGTACTTCTTTCTATTTCTCTTAGAATGATTTTCCTTTCTATCTTTTCTTTTATGCATAGGACAATCTGACCTTACATGTCCAGCTCTTTTGCATTCATAACAAGTGACTTCAGAGTCTTTATTAACCTTTATTTCTTTCTTCTTGTATATATACTAAAATTCTTTCTTCCCAACTATATTGTTCATCCTTTGAGAAATATTGGCTAGTTCATTATCAAAATATTCACTTTCACTTATTTCAGATAAAACAGTGACCTTCTTTGATTTAGATCTTGTAACTCTCTTAGGAGTCTTGGATTTCATATGATTAGCAGTGGTTGTAAAAGCAACACTTCCATTCCCATTCTTCTTCTTAACATTGTCAGCATCTCTCTTCATTCTAGTCTCATGTTAAAGAAGAGTTTCAAAAAGTTCATCAAGAGTGATTTGTGAGACTTTCCTATTCTCATCTATAGTTGTCCTCTTAGATTCCAACTCATTAGGCATGATGTCTATAATCTTGTCTACAAGTGCCTCATCATCCAAACCTTTTTTACCCATGGATTGTAAGCTATTGAAAATAGTCATAAATCTTTGTTGTACCTTACATATAGGTTCTCCATAAGGAAAGAAAAAACCATGGTACTCAGCTCTAAGAATATCTCTTCTAGTTTCAATAACTTTGGAAGTTCCAAAATGAGTTACTTCAAGCTTCTTCCAAATACAATTTATAGCTTCACAAGAAGAAATCTGGCTATATATATTCCTGGTCATGGAACAAAACAAAGTATTTCATACCTTGTAGTTTAGTTGATTTTATGACTTCTCTTGATTAGTAAAAGTTTTGACTTCCTTATCAGTAATCTTGTAATCTCTAGTAACCATAATAAATTTTTCTACTCCAGTGTTAATGACACAAGTCTTCATATGATGTCTCCAATATTTGTAATCATTCCAATCAACAACAGGTGGTCTAGTAGGATTAAGATTGTTAATTAAACCAACATTCATTCCTGCCATCTCAAAGAAAAAAAATCTTTCCACACAAACTTGTTAGTAATAAAATTTTGTAAACAAGGATAAAAATATCCTAAGCAAGGAAAATATAGAACAATGAAAAACTTGAGCAAGAAAACTTATATGCGAATATAAGTATTTCAAAGACCTCCTCTGATACCAATTATAGGATCAAAATAATGAATGTAGATTCTCAATATACAAGAGGGGGGGGGGGTGAATTGTATACTATAAAAAATTCCTTAGGAACTTTTAAATATGGTAATGTTTAACAAAGTTAAACAAGGTAAATTCACAAAACCTCTTAGTTCTACAAACTTGATTGATTTCAGAAATGTGGTTTCGGAAATGAAACTTAAGAAAAGTTTACAAAGATAAAGATTCTACCTTAGAGCATATAGAATATTACTAATCAGAGTACAAGTATAAGAAAATATAAGATATTTATACTTTCCTTAACAACCAAAATGCAGTGGAAAACTTGAAATAATACAAGTAAAAAGTAGTAAATCTTTTAACCCAAAGAGAAGGGTATCAAACAACCTTAGATAAAGGTCCCTTGATTTATACTTTCGACAAAGTCTGTCTTACCCACGCCAGGGTAATCCCTCAATACAAATATCGGAGTCTGTCTTGCTATCCCCACAAGCCCTCAACTTCAAGGTAGTCGGCACCTCTGTCTTCCTATCCCCGAAAGCCTTCGAATGTACTCAACAACATTCAGAGTCACACAAAGCAATTCTGAACAAGATTTTCAGTATTCACAAAGCAATAAAGTCTTTCTCTCTAGAAATCACTTCAGCAGCATGTAATCTCTAGATTGATCAAATCTTTTTTTTGAGCTCGTTCAAATGAGCTCCTATTTATAGGTACATCTTCAATGGTCGGCTCCCTCCTCCAACGGTCATATTTATCCTTGAATTTTAGAGGGACCTATACACATGTCACTCAAACAACAGTTGGTTAGAAATAGAATACATGATATCGTTTTATAACTCAAACAAGAGTAAGTAAGATATGGTTGCTTAACCAAATCCATTTTTCAGAGTCTAAGGAAAAATAAAAGTTCATAGTCTAACCAAAAAACCATTTGGTTTCTATAATACATAAATATTCGAATTCTTCCTTCAAAATAATTCAGAACCTGAATTCTATAGAATTACAGAATCTGAATTTCAAGGAAATTTTGAGTCTGAATTCATAAGAATTCAGAGTCCGAATTCATAGAATTCGAAGTCTGAACTCAGAAAGTTTGAAGTCTAAATTCATAAGAATTCAGAGTCTGAACTCAGAAAGTTCGGAGTCTGAATTCAGAAGATTTCGGAGTCTGAACTCAGAAAGTTTGGAGTCTGAATTCAGAGAATTCAGAACCTAAATTCGGACCTTGAAAACAGAATGCTCTATATCTAATTATTTATAAGATTTCGAGGTTTTATATACAAAACCAAATTTTATACTTAGAAAGAAAATGAGTTAGGTTTAGAGAAATTATGACATGAAAAATGAAAACAAGGTAAGGATAAATTTCCCCGGGGAAGGAAAATTTTCCTTATGAATATAAAATATAAGGGAAAAGAAATTTTCCTTAAGATAGAGTGTTTGTGATTTTCAAAATAAGAAGGAATGAAAAATTCATAAGGAAACCTTATTGACTCAACAAGGCATAACTAGGAGAAGGAGGAGACAAGGGATGATCGTCAGAGTTCCTACATGAGAAGCCCCTATCCTTAAGAGGTATGAATAAACCTCAAGAGTAAGAATAATGCCATGATAATATTTATCAGATTATTTGACTTACTGGATACACCTGATTCTATCAATGGTGAAGTGCATGATGTTTAGACTCGAGGGTCCTAGAAAGTAGTGTTGGGATTCTATGGTACATGCAATTTGGAATGTTAGCTTGGATTGGAAGGGTTTTAAGACCCTCTTCTTTTAGTAGTTTTTTCTAGAGTCTATAATGATAGAAAAGTATATGGAGTTCCTCTATTTGTAGTAGGTAGATCATTCATAGTTGGAGTACACCTATCATTTGGAGGGCCGGTTCATTTTTCTCTAGAGGTGGTAATGAATGATCAGCTAAGGGCACAAAAATACTTGCATGGTTTGTGACCAGACATTTGATTATAGGTATATATGTTGAATCTTTCCACTGAGGTGGAGATAGTTGATAGGGATATAATGGTTCCTTTCATTCATAATATTTATTATGTATATGGTACAGTTTCTCAATGATTTTTTTGTTTATTTATAGGTTTCTATTTTTTATTAATATTAGCGGGTGCAATTGGTTTTATTTAGGACCGTTGATCATTTATGATCCAATGGACTTATTCATGCTCAATGTTCTTGTTTAATGTGTTTGTTGCCTCTCACAAAATGGGATTGGTCCTACTCATTTCCCCATGGCCTATGATGTGCTTCTACATGTACCACCCAACTGTTCCACCTTCAGTTCAAACAATCCTTATGATTTGGGCCATCCACGTGACCTTCATCTCACATTTTCAATTGCACTAGTTCTCACCTCACCTACCCATCAGCGTTTATCCCTTAAAATTATCCCTCTCATGCGATGAAGTCCCTTCATTCAGCTCTAGTCATACTTGAGAGAATTTGGTGAGAGAACCACTATTTCTGTGTGAGATCTAAAAGAAGAAGAGGGGAAATGGATGTTTACATCCCCTAATGCTGAGGAAATTTAGTGTAGATGCCTGGTTCTTGGGTGATGTATGATGACGTGATACATCAGAGGCTCCAGACCTGGATCCTTTTCATCATAACTGGGCCTTGGTCAAGAAACCCAACTCTTCAAGAAAATCCATTTCCCTTTTTAAGGCATGTTTTCTACTGTATCCTTTATGTGTGTGTGTGCGCACACACACACATGAGTTTGTACAGGAGTGAACAATTCTGATTTCTCATGATGGGTTTCATCACCGCTACCTGGTTTAACACGTTCGAACTCCTCAGATAGTTTCACTAGTCCACCTTCTTTCTATATTTGAGTATGTATTTCTTACCATCATTTCTTAGTAATAAATTAGTGTCTTGGGTAGTGTTCTCATTGTGCACATAGGATCAATTCAATCCAAAACACATTATATTTTGGTGTTCGTTCTTTCTTTATTTTATTATTTTTGATTTCATAATCCAGAAGAACAATCATCTATTTTCAGAAATTAATTCATGTTTTTGTAAAAAAAATAACCAATCCATTCACCTCATAATCACCGCATACGAATAAATGGTTCCTAGATATTCTAGGGGATAGTCACGATAACATTTATCCCCAACAATTGGTATCAGAGCCACCTGAATCATAAAGGATGGGATATATAAAGTTTGGTATAGATAATTTTGATGATGAAAATGATTTCAACTTATGGCGTATAAATATGAGTGCTATTTTGGATCATAATGAATTGATTGGTGCTCTCGATGGTTCTAAAAAGAAAATCACCAACTAATCCTTTGACAGAAAAACTATTGTTACATATATTTATATTTCTGAAGATGTCCTTAGGAAAGCCTGTAGCTTAATGATTTTATCTTTGGGAGATAAATTTCATAGAGAATTAGAATACACGTCTTATGCTACTAGTATTTGGTATAAATTAGAAGCTCTATACATGAATAATCCCTTGTCGATAGACTGTATAAGAATACTAGATTATATACTTTCAAAATGAAACTTGTAACTATAGTTAGAGCTCACATCGATGAATTTAATAAAATCTTGTTATATATTTCCAACATAGATATTGAAATAGGGTATGAAGATCATGCTATAATATTGTTTACATCATTAGATAATTCCTTTGATTTAGTTAAAGATACTGTGATGTATGAAAAAAAGTCTTACTCTCTAAGAAGTTAAATCTTATTTGTTAGCCAAAGATCTTCAAAAGAAGGGTATTGTTAAGGATGAGGCTGTGGGTCTAAATGTTAGGGGTGGAGGTGAGACCATGGGTATTAGAAGATATAGAATTAAATCTAGAAAAAATAGGTCTAAGTCCAATAATTGTAACTCCCTATTAAAAATGTATGCTCTTATTTAGTGCTTAAGAGCTTGTTTTTTAGGTTTGGAGGGCGTAGGAGGCGTTCTAGAGTTTCTATAGGGACTATTGATGGTCACTGTATGTAGAGGGAATTCATGTCATAAATTCATGATTTATGATGTAAATTATATTTTAGGAACAAGTTGTGAAAATGGTTTAGGGTGTAAAATCAATACAATGCATAAATCCTGTTTACATTATAAATTCATTGGTCAGGATAATTTAACCTGAGGTAAAATGTTTTTCAAAGTACGTGAATTATGGGAGATTCATGTTGTAAAACTTGGATTTATGACTATAATCCCTCATGTCTAGTGGGTTTTATTCTCCTATCATGTAATTCCTTCTTATTTTTTGTGATACTGTATCCCTCAAACCCTAGATCTCTCCCAGGTGTGTTTGGTTTTTCTAGTCTCTTCGAATTGCTTCGTTTGGAAAGGTTGATCTCCAACGTGGTTAGTTGCTTCTCTATATCTCTTAGTAATTGTTCCTTATCCTTATGTTTCTCTATTTATCTTTAGTTTTGGTAGCAGTGTTTTCCATTCAAATGGATCTATGATCATATCACGATGACACTTCTTATATCCATTCTAGATCTTTTGTGTGATCTTCTCCAGTAGGTCAGTATTTTTGTTGGTTGTGGTGCAGTGTGTTAGTTTCTTGAGGTATGCTGTGATCTATCCTCTCTATCAATCGTTTTTCTTATGTAATCGATCCTAATATGTGATAATCAATGTTAGGGCCTTCACTCATTTCTCTTGTGCTTCCTTCTCATTATTCATGTGTGGATCCCCTTATGGGTATTGTGCAACCAAACTTTGAGGTACATGGTTCTATCTCTAGCCTATGTTGGATGAACCATAATCAATATTGATTGTATAAATTGTTTTATAAATGATTCGACATGATTTGGTATTGTTTAGTTAGTGCGTGTAAATGCATTTTAAATAAAATATGGTTTACCCTCATTTTGGTAAAAGAAAGTTTATTTTCAAAGCTTTGTGAGAAGGATTTAGGAAATGGGTTTTCAAAGTAGGTTTTTGATAAAAATAATTGACTGGAATTGTATTATTAAATGTGATGTGACGTGTGGTAAACCATTTTTTAAATGACTTGAAATGCAGGACATAGGAGCCTTGGGTGCATGGGTGGAAGTTATGGTGTCAGGGATCATATTTTGATACTATAAGGGATCATACTTTCTATGGAATTCTTCCATTACAAGATTAAGATTCATTTATCTATAGGACTTGATTGACATGGTAGGAGGGTTCAATTTTTGGGGTGTTATTCTATTCCCTAGACCTTGATGCATGGGTTCTTAGGACTTATAGTGCATACTAGTCATAATGATGTTTGTGTAACCTAGATAGCCTGACCGTGAGTTATCCTTGGAAAGTTTTACATGCACTTTGGATTCATACTATTTTTCTTTGATATACCTATTTTTGATAAATGAAAATGCTTTTCTAGATTTATTCTTTGAAACTATTTTACCTGGCTTGGTTTTGGAACCATGGGAAAAGGGGGATTGTTTACCATGATTTTGATATAAAATTGTTAAACTCTTTATCATGCATTTTTTCTTTAAAAATGAGTATATTTTTATTATTTTATAGATACCTGATATGGAACACTTGGGTGGTATCCTATTGAGCCTATTTAGCTCACACCCTACACACCCCTTCAGCGGTGTGTGGACCTTGTATTATATTTTGATGCAAGAAAGGGCAAGGTGAAATAGTGAGGTGATGTGGTTTATGTCAGCTGGGTATGGGTAACTGGCAGTGAGATGGTGGGATGTTTCCTTCATATCACATGGAGTAGATGTTTTTGGTTTTAGTTTTTCTTTGGATGTTGGACTTGAACCTTGGACTTTCTTCTTTCCATTTTGAGTTATGTCATTACCTTTGTCACTTATTTGGTTATGGAATATATTTCTATTAGTATTATTCTATGGTTTCTTTCCACTATATATATATATATATATATATATATATTCTGTGTATCTTGTTTCAGGTTGGTCGAAATCATTCCCCCTAGTTTTGTTTGATGTTTGGGTGCTAGTCGCTAGCCTATGGGGATTAGGAACGCCCTTCGACTATATGGTGGATTGAGCTGGGCATCAGTTTTGGAAGGTATCATGGGTTGGTTCATTAAAAATTGGTATCAGAGGAAATGTTTTTCCACAAGATCCCTTTCTATGAGATGTATGTTAGATTGGAGATAGGATAGTCGAGACTTGAGATGTAGGTTGTGGTAAGTACCTGACCATCTTCTATCATGAAGAGACTCAAGTTACCATGGGATGTTGGGTTGTGTGTCTCATATATTGGGGTTTCTAATCTGGATATCAATTTTTGATTTTATTTATCTAGTTTAAAATAATATTTTCCTATTATTTAATATATTTTTTTCATTTCTAGTATGTATAAATATGCCTCTGAGACGTATTCCATAAGTTCTATGGGAGGGTTCAATGAGAGATTATCCTCAAGGAAATGATTTTTTTATCAGAACCTTATAGAGTCTATCATTTAAGCAGTTTGTGTCATGGATCAGAATGTACCACATGTTTAGAACCTAGTTGTTGAGGCATAACTAGGCAAATAAGGAGACATGGAACAATCAAGAGAGTTCTTACACAAGAATCCCCCATCCTTTAGGGGTATTAATTAAACTCAAGATGTGGATGAATGGATTGATAAGATCAATCAGGTCTTTGACTTCCAAGATACACCTAAGGATATCATGGTGAAGTAGGTTATGTTTAGACTTGAGGGTCCCAACAAGAAGTGATGGGATTCTATGGTATATAAAAAATGACATGTTGTCTTGGATTAGAAGGGTTTTAAGACCCTATTCTTTTAGCAGTTTTTTTCTAGAGTATCTAATGACAAAAAATTCTCTGGAGTTACTCTATTTACAGAATGTATATCATTTGGTGTTGGATTATACCCATTATTTTGTGAAGCTAGTTCATTTTTCTTTAGAGGTGTAAATGAATGGTTAGTTGAGGGAACAAAAATACTTACAGGTTTTGCTACCAGAAATTTGATCATAGGTATATATGATGACGATTTCCACTTATGTGGATATAGTTGAAAATTTTATAATGGTAAAAATGGATATAATGGGAAATCTTGGATTCTATAGCTCTTCTCTTCAACCCAGTGACAATTTCAATGGTGCTAAATGAAGAGAAAATGGCATGATCATCGCAAGGGTGGTGTGTTGAGCAAGTGTTATTTTCAAAAATATGTAGTTTTATTATTAAAAAGGGGGAGATTGTTGAGAACAATACTCTATCTCTTTATGATGATTTTTATGCTCACAAATAACCTTATTTGTTATTCTAATGATTTTACTTTAAGTGTATTTAAGGAATTTAATATTCGTTATATTCTTATTTCTGAAAGAAATATTTAAGTATTTGAACAGTGAGAATTAATTGCTAAAGTATTCAGAAATCATTTTTAGCGTGTTCTGGAAACACTATTCATACCCTACATTGAGAAGCATAGCGTAAGGATGGAATGTGGAGTTTACTCTATGAGATATCAGAAAAGTATGGTAAAACAACCATACGTTATCGGAAAAGTATGAAGGAAGGAACATTATGTTTGGAAGGAACCTTATGTTTGGAAGGAACCCTATGTTTGGAAGGAATCTTACGTTTAGAAGGAACCTTGAATTTGGAAGGAACCTTACATTTGGAAGGAACCCTAAGTTTAGAAGGAACCTTACGTTTGGTAAATCAGCAAAGTATGGAAGAAGATCATTACGTAAGTATGGAATGATAAGTTTGTTTCTTAAAAGTATGGTTCATAAACCTTACTTTTGTGAAAAACCATACATTTAAAAGCTAAAGATAAAAGTATGGTTCATTAACCTTACTTTTATGAAAAACTGTACATTTGATTGAAAATTATGGATTATATACCATATGTTTGAGAGTTAAAGAGAAACGTTTGAGATCAACCTTATGTTTGAGATCAAACTTATGTTTAAGATCAAACTTACGTTGTGAACGTTACGTTCAGAGAATGTATGATATGCAGTTCAACCCTCATTTGAAGTCGAATGTTTAAATTAAAACTTTATTAAATCAATGGTATTTATGCATATTTTTACGATGATTTCAAGCTAGATTAAAAGCCCGAATTTATAGAGAGTCTTTGACTGATTCAAAGTTGTTTATTTATGATTCAAAGGATCAATTTAAGAGGAGATTTTCATGCCAAATTTTCAGGGGAGTTACTGACCTGGATTTTCATTGAAGCCGGTCAAAGTTTAATATTTATATTCCTACTAAATATAATATATGTGGCAAGCAGGGCCGAACCCACAGGGAAAGCTATTTTGGCTACTAGTTTTCTAAAAAAAAAATCTAACTAAAGATCCCACTGTTGTCAGCAGTGGAATAGATTTTCTATTTTTTAATTTTTTATATTGTGCACTAATGAAACACTACAATATTTTTGAGTTTTTGTTCTAAACTATAATGAAATAAGAAATAGACTAAGAACAGTAAGAAACAGAGATATAAAATACTGATAAGTGAACAATCAAGTAAAATGCCTGGGGAAAAGTCTCTATTCTACTGGTTTTATAAGTATTCTGATTCACTTAAAAGTTATTGAATTGCACCACCAAAATAGAATGACTTATCTCCCTCTCCAAGAGTTAAGTCACATAGGCTGATTGATTTCAGAGTTCGCCACTCTAAGACAAAACAACTGTGAAAAGTTAGAAAAGATAATGACAACAGGACGAACTCTCCGTAAGTCCTGAAGTAATTGTGAATTTATTATTATTTTTAAAGATGTTTCCATGAACAATCTCGCTGATTTGATTGTGGAGTTTTGAAAATTATGTTTTAGTGGTGAGAAGCATTTGAATGAACTCAGCATCAATCTTGCCGATTGATACTGAACACATTTATGTATTAAAGTAAAAAGGAAGAAAAGTAACCAGTAGAAATAGTAATTCCCCGATCTTGAAGATTTAGCTAGAAAACATGTATATTATCAAAATAGTAATTAAAGACATGATAAAAAGAGTGTAAGAACTCAAAAACAAGGGAAACCAAACTCCCCGAAGATACTCTGCTCCTATGCTTCTCCAGCTCCATGTAGAGGTTCCAGAGTCGCCCTCCAGACTCCCTATGCTCCTGATGAGAGAGAAGCTCTTGGATCTCCAGTCAATCACTTAATGTGTGAATCTCTATCTATCTCTCTTTTGCTGCTTTCTCTGCTTTAAGTAGCTACTGTCTTCTACTGCTTTTCACCACTTGTTTACCTCTAACTTTGAATGTCCTTCACAAATGCACTGCACAACATGTGTTGTTTTCCCAAAAGGCACGTCGAACTAACTTTTCTCACATAACTAACTCCCAGTGAGTTAGTTAAGTGAATCTGGACGTGTAATTTTCTCTTGAATGGACTTGTGTAAGAAAAATAAACAAAATAGTTAAAACGCTAAGGAAATAAATAATTATAGTTTAAGAAATTAGTTTAATAAAAAGTCTTTTTAAAAGAATTAGTAAAATTTTAAATAATGTTATTAATTAAATTATTTTATTACTATTGCTGATAAAAAGTAATTATATTTTAATTACTTATAATAAAATGAAATTTATTATTAAATAGTTATTATTTAACTATATAAGATAAATTATGATAATTTACGAATTATAAATTGATAGAATTTGTTAATAAAAGAGTTATTATTATTATTAAAAATAAGTTTTGTTAATTATTAATTTTGATGCTAAATTGTTTATAAGTTTATTATTTATTTAATTAATTAAAATTATTAAAGTGAATTGTAAACATTAAGTTTTTTTATTATTTGAAAATTTATATTATTAACATTTAAAATTAGTTAGTTTAGTTTATCTTTAATTTATTTTAAAACTTAGTATTAGTATTTTATTTTATAAAAAAAATGTATTATTAAATAATTATTAATACATAATATTAAATTATAACTAATAATCTTTTTAACAATCTAATCTAACTTGATTTTAGAAATAACTATCAATTAATTAAATAAAATTTTATTCATGTTTAAAAATTCTGTTTTATTAAATATCTTATATAAGTTATTTATTTATAATTATTAATGTTTATTTGTTTTTTTAGTTTAAGTTTTTATTTTAACTTAGTTATAATTCATTAGTTAGTTTTTTTATTAAGTTTTAAGTTGTGTTTTGTTATTTTTTAATTTTTTTCTCCCCCTCCCCCAATTATCGGTGCACAGTAGGGAAAGGGGAGGGGTTAGGCTTCTTCGAGAAGCCTCCAGCAGGTGCGGCCCAGCTTCCCTCGGCTCCAGCGTAGCGTGGTGGCACCCAACTATAGCATCCCGCGACTCAGATCCTCCTTAAAGTGGCATCTCCTGCCCTCCAGCATCCCGAGGCATCCAACAGCGACGGTCCGGTGGTACTTCATCTTCAACGGCAGTTCTCAGCCACTCCCACAGGAGACATCGCGACTTCGGGGGAAGACCCTCCCTTCTTCACCACGGCGCACGATAACTGCTTCGGCCTGGTGTGCAGCGAAACTCTAGGTGGTGGCTTCAGCTCCTAGTAGCAACAGACTCTCCCTTGCATGGATCTGGCGCGGATCATTCTATGGTCGCGGTGATGGAAAATACACAAAGATATGAATTTAGGGATAAAATAGAGTTAATTTTAAATTTGGTTTGAGTATGATTTGATTCAATGTTATGAATTTATTTGATTATCTGATTTTGAAATGCTATGGATCTAAATGGTGAGGTAAAGGGGAGTTGGGTAATGGTGAGGTGCATAATAAATGAAGATTAACAGTGAGATAAATAATGATAGATAGTCTAATAGTGAGGTGGTTACTGATAAAGTTATAAAAGAAAACAGAGGCATAATAGTGAGGTGCTACGAGAGTTGTCTAATAGTGAGGAGCAGGAGGTCACTGTTAGAATAGAATTAAAGAAGAGGGGGCACTGGCAAGGGAGTCACTGTTAAGAAATAAAAAAAGGCCACCTCTACAAAATAAAAATAAGTGTCACCGGTACAATTAAATAGAAAAAATTAGCGTTATAAAATAAAATAATAAGCTCACCGTTAGAATTAAAAGAAGAGGTTACCAGTAAAAAAATGAAAGGTTACCGTTACACAAAAAAGGGTCACCAGTAGGCTAATAACGGTGACCTTAAAAAAACAAATTGAACTTAAAAAATTAAAAATTAGTTATTTAAAACAAGGATTGAAAATAATTAATTACAAAATAGATAAACATCATTAATTAAAACAAGATTTTTATTAAACTTTAGAATTATAAAACCACAACTAAGATTATTAATTAGATAACACTTAAATTAAAAACTGGATGATTAATAAACTACTATTATAAAAGACTTAAATTAAAATTACTATATAAATTAATTACAGGGTAGCAGCGAGTGAAAATGAAGAGTATCGGTGAACCAAATGAGTCACTACAAGCTCTTGTCTACCTCACTGGTAGACTAAAATCAATATTTAGGGACTTAATAATTTATCTGCATATAAAAAAATTAAATATTTAATGTTATATAACACTAGATTAATTAATTAAACAACTAATTGATCACATAAAATTTAAAGCGAACTACTTAATTTAATTAAAAACACAAATTATTTACTTAAATGATTAGCGGGATGACTAAACATATTAATTAATAAAGTTAAAATATTTTAATGAAACCAAGTTAAATGATAAATTATTAAAATAAATACTAATAGAATTATGTTGATTGAATAATTATTTAAAATAGATATTAACTTATTAAAAAGTCAAACAGATTTAAATTAACCAAACTAAATAAGACACAATTAAATTTGATTAGTTTAGTAAGATTAAAATTATTATTTTGATGACCAAAAATACATAATTAATTATAAAAATTGATTAATTAACAAAGTTAGATATAAAAACACAAAAGTAAAATTATTTAGTATAAAGTGATTAAATAATTAATTAAATAATTAAAAATTAAGTAAAAATATGTGGCAAAACTATGTAAAAATAGAGCCACATCAGTTATGACTGCTCTGATATTCAAAATTTTAAATATCGTGATTCTAAAGGTGACTTTTGTGGGTCTAAATTTAAAAGGAGAATTCTCATATTTATTCTATATATACTTGTATTATTTTGTTTCACAAGGTGACAAATTATGAAAAAGAAGATCTGCTATTATGAAGAGCGAAAAAGCTCTGTTTTCTGAAGAAGAAGAAACTCGATTGAAGATTTACTGATCTACATTGAATATCTTTTTGTGAATCAACTACTGTTAAAGTTGCGAATGAAATTTCAAGATCTATTGCAACTAGATAGGCTCAGAACTACTTTTACCCACAGATAATCATTTCTGAAGATGAAGATCCATCTACTATCAATTGGATGCTATTGCAATTGTGAAGAATAACTAAGAAAGTATTTTCAACGAACAAAATAATTTTTTTATCTTGAGTGATCAGCTTCTCATTCTAAGCTATGTATTCGGTTCTATGTATGAACTAGAAAGCTCTATTTATCCTTAATATTGTAAAGGTGTCAACTTCCTGTACTCAGTTGTGAAACAATCTATTGATAAGAGGACCAGATAGTAAAAATCACCAAGCTTGTGGAGTAGAGCATTGGTGGAGTGGACTAGGGGTTTTCTGTTCCCCGAACCACTATACATCATGCGTCCTGTGCTATTTATTTTCCGCTACTAAATCTTTGATATAAAGATAAAAGGACAAATCACGATCATTCAAAGAAATTGAAAAAGACATAATTCACCCCCCTCTTGTGCGTATCTAGTATAACCGGATCCAATAATTGGTATTAAAGGTGGAGCTTTTGTTAAATCTATAACAAGATAAAAGTTTTAAAGGATTATACTCAGATCAAGATGGATGATACAAGAGAAGTAATATCTATGGTAAGAGAACCATACTTCAATGGTGATAATTATAGATGCTGGAAATCAAGAATGATAATCTATTTGAAAAACCTCGGATACAGAGTCTACTAAAAAATACTGACTCCTTTTGAAATAATAGAGAAACCTGAAATATGGAGTGCAACTATAGAATATGAGTATGACATGCATTTGAAGGATATGAATGCAATCATATGTGGTATAGGAATAGACGAGTTTAAAAGAGTATCTTAGTGCCCAACAACGTATAAAATGTGGCAGATAATTGCAGTTGCTTATGAAGGAACTGACAATGTCAGATAGATGAGGCATGCTACTGCCAAATTGAAATTCGATATATTCAGGATGTTTGAAGGAGAAAGCATCACCCAAATTAATGGAATATTGACAGAGATTTTCAACAATATAAATGCTTTGGGAGACCCAATCAAACAAGTTGATCAAGATTTGAAAGTACTGAGAGTACTGCCAACTCGATGAAATGAAATTTCTACTGCTATCAGATAATCAACACCTGTCAAAGATTTAACAATGAGAGAGTTAATTAGAACTCTCATGATGTATGAAGCTGAGATGTAGGATAAATAAAATGAGAATAAAGTTCTGATCAAGAGAGAAGACACTGCCTTAAAGGTTCCATCTCAAAGAAAAAGCAGAAATCGGAAGAAAAAATAAATAAAAGTGAAATATGAAAGTTCTGATTCATCCAATTCAGATATGGAATTGGCTCAGCTATCCATAAAATTCATTAAGTTTTATATAAAGAAGAAAGGTTTTAAAAATTATTTCAAAAAGTATGAAAAGGAAGTCAGATTCTATGAGTGAAAGAAGATGGGTCATATCAGACCTGACTATCCACAATTAAAGGAAGATAAGAAGAAGAAATTCATTAAGAAAAATTATTATGAGAAAAAAGACAAGAAAGAAATGAAAGCTACTTGGAGTGTATCTGAAGACTCCAGTAGCTCTTCAGAGTCTGATTCAGAAAAGGAGGAATCAAATCTAAAAGTCAATATGTGCTTTATGGCCGAAACTGATGAGGTACAATCCTATTAATCTTCTGACTCTAATTATGAATCAAGATATACAAATGATAAACTTACAACTTACTACAACATGCTTGAAGAAAAATATTATTCTTTATTTAAGAAATAAAAATCTTTAAAGAATATTCATAATGCTGTTTTAGGAGAGAGAGATAATCTGCTAAAACAACATCAGGAATTACTAGAAAAAATATAACTCAATAAATACAAACAATACAAATCATGAAGCTAAAATAAAAACACTACAAACTGAAGTAGAAACATATAAAAGTGCAGCTCTTATTTTTAAAAAAAGGGGAAAATACACTAAATAAAATTTTTGGAAATAATGTGATTAAAAAGGAAAGATATGGAATTGACAGTAAAGGTGAAAAACCTAAACTGTATAAGAATTACTTTGTGCCAAGTACTAGAAAAGTAATCTGTAACTATTGTGGTGCAAAAGGACATCTATCTAAGAATTGTTATTTAAGGAAACCCCAGATAAGTGGAATAAAGAAAGCCTTTGTTTCAAAAAATTTATATGATTCTATTGATTTTAGAAAAACAAAGCAAGTCTGGATTCCCAGATCTTTGCTGGCTAACACAAATGGACCCAATAGAATATTGGTACCAAAAAAATCTGTTGAAATGCCTTTGCAGGAAGCAGGTCACAGGAGCAAAAAGACCATATGATATATGGATAGTGGCTGATCTAGGCATATGAGTGGAAATTCATCTAATTTAAAAATTCTAACACAAAAGGATGGTGGTCTAGTCACATTCGGTGATAATGCCAAAGGTAAGATTATTGGCATTGGAACAGTTGGAGATTCAAAAACTGTCTCAATCAACAAAGTACTCTATGTAAAAGGATTGAAACACAATCTGATAAGTATCTCTCAACTTTGTGATGATGGTTATATTGTTTATTTTTCTAACAACTGCTATTCTATTTTCAAAGATAAATTGCTTAAATTTAGAGCACCTAGAAATGATAATGTGTATACCCTGAATTTAAATTCCTTGTGTAAACAACAAGTAAACTGCTTAACTACTAAGATAAATGAATCCTGGATTTGGCATAGGAGACTTAGACATTGCAATGTATATGCTTTACATAAGTTATCTAAGAAACAATTAGTTTCTGATTTTTCTAGTCTCAAGTTTGAAAGTGATAGATTTTGTGATGCATGTCAACTTGGCAAGCAGCATAAATCATCCTTCAAATTAGTTAACAAAATTGCTACATCTAAACCTCTAGAACTCATCCATATGAGTTTTTTGGACCTTCAAGGGTAGAAAGCTTGGATTGTAAATTATATGTACATGTTTTAGTTGATGACTATTATAGATTTACTTGGATTTTCTTTCTAAAATATAAAAATGAAGATTTTACAATATTTGAAAGTTTTTGAAAAGATCTTAAAAATGAAAAAGGTTTTAAAACAATTTCATTAAGAAGTGATCATGGTGGAGAATTTTAGAATATGGAATTCAATTCCTTTTTCTCAAATATGGGTATTAAACACACCTTCTCTACACCAAGAACACCTCAAGAAAATGGAATTGTTGAAAAATGAAATAGGACTATTTAAGAAATGTCTAGAAGTATGTTAAATGAATATAGTTTACCTACCTATTTATGGGATGAAGCTGTAAGTACAACCTGCTGTATAATGAATAGAGTTTTAATTATACCAATTTTCAAAAAGACACCCTATGAACTCTGGAATAACAGAAAACCTAAAGTAAATTACTTTAAATTTTTTGGATGCAAGGTTTACAACTTAAACACCAAGGACAATCTTGGTAAGTTTGATCCAAAATCTGATGAAGTTATTTTCTTAGGATATTATTCTACTTTCAAAGGTTATAGAGTTTTTAATAAAAATTCAAAGATTGTTGAAGAATCAGTTCATGTGAAATTTGATGAATCTGATCCTTTTGAGAAAAGGAAAGACAAAATTGATGAATCTCACTCTAATGATAACATGAGACTTAAGAACTTGAAAAATGATTTTGAAAAAATATAAATGAAATTCAGTCTAGTCCAGAAGAACATGACACTGAAGAAACTATAAGTGTACTACCTAGATAGTCAAGAACCCTAAAGAATAACCCTTTAGAAACTATAATAGGAGACTTAGACATAGGAATAAAAACTAGAAGGAACATAGGAAATCTTGTTGAGTTTTCTACCTTTCTATCCCAATTAGAACCCAAAACTATAGAATAAGCCTTAGTTGATGAAAGTTGGATGATAGCAATGCAAGAAGAACTAAACTACTTCAAAAGAAATGAAGTTTCGAATTTAGTTGAAACACCTCAGAACTACCCAGTTATAGAAACGAAATGGGTCTTTAGAAATAATCAAGATGATCAAGGAATAATAACTATAAATAAATCAATACTAGTAGCTAAAGGATATAACCAGGAAGAAGGTATAAATTATGATGAGACCTTTGCACCTGTAGCTAGATTAGAAGCCATTAGAATCTTTTTATCATATGCATCTCATTTGAACTTTAAATTATTTTAGATGGATGTTAAGTATGCCTTTTTAAATGGTTATTTATTGGAGGAATTTTATGTTGAGAAACCTCCTGGTTTTGAAAATTCACAAAAACCAGATTCTATTTTTAAACTTACTAAAGCTATTTATGGTCTTAAACAAGCACCTAGAGCTTGTAATGAAAGATTAAGTTCTTTTATTTTGAAAAATTATTTTACTGTTAGTATGGAAGATCCAACACTATTTAAGAAAATTTTCAATTCTAATATTTTATTAGTTCAAATTTATGTTGATGATATAATTTTTGGTTCAAGAAATAAAAATCTTTTTCATGAGTTTTCAAAATTAATGCAAAAAGAATTTGAAATGAGTATAATGGGAGAATTAAATTTCTTTTTAGGACTTAAAATTTTTCAAAAATATTTTGGAAATGTTTTGAATCAAAGAAAATACATTACTGATTTACTAAAGAAATTTGGACTTGAAAATAGCAAGACATATACAACTCCTATGTGTACTAATATAAAACTTGATTTGGATGAAACTAGAAAATCAATTGACAACAAGTTATATAGAGGTATGATTGGTAGTTTATTATATCTTACTGCTAGCAGGCCGAATATAATGTATTCAGTATGTCTTTGTGCAATATTTCAATCAAATCATAAAGAATCCCATTTAACTACTGTTATTGTTTTTAGATATTTAAAAAGAACTGTTTTTAAATCTCTACTTTATTCCAAAAAGTCTGATTTTAATTTAATTTCATATTCAGATGCAGACTTTTGGAGTTATAGATTAGATAGAAAAATCACCTTAGGAACTTGTCACTTTTTAGGAAAATTATTAGTATTGTGGTCTAGTAAGAAACAACACTCAGTTTCCCTGTCAACAGCCGATGCAGAATATGTATCTACCGGCAGTTGCTGTGCACAAGTTTTGTGGATGAAAAACACTCTTTTAGATTTTGGACTAAATTTTAATAATGCACCTATTTTATTTGATAATAAAAGTGCTATAAATATTTCAAAAAATCCTATTAATCATTCTAGGACTAAGAATATTGATATTAGACATCACTTTTTAAGAGACCATGTTCTTAAAAAGGATATATTTTTAGAATTTGTGAATACAGAAATTTAATTAGCTTATATTTTTATTAAACCACTTCTCACTGCAAGGTTTGATTTTATTAAGGGGGAGTTAGGTATATTTAATTTTAAGTAATTTTTTTTTACATTTGATTTTTTTAAAATAGTTTAGTTACTTGTTTTTCAAATAGTAAAAATTTATTTATTTATGTTTTTATATTTTTCTTTGCCATGTGTGATTTTAATTCATTTTAAAATTTATGAATTGATTAGTCTGTACGTAATGACATGGGAATCAAGGATGTCAGAAACTGTTTCAAATTCTAAACCTGTTCATTTTTTTTCTCAAAACCCTTCGAAAGATCGAAAACTTTTACCACTCTTCTCTTCCGAACCAAAAACTTCAAAACCCTAGTCCTTTTAGAACCTTTAGAAATTTATAACAGAAATGGTCAAGACCAAGAGAACTGATGAGATAGAGACCATCACTACGAAGAGATAGTGCTCGGAAGGGATAAAGATTTTACAAGGAAAATTCATAGATCTGGAATGGATCTGTCAGACGAACCTAATGCTAAATCAAGCTCTAGCTTTTTAGAGATTAAAACAAACATTTAATGAAGATTACATGAAGTTTTTATATGAGGTATAAATTCATCATTTATTTAAGTCGGTACAGTTTAGTCTGGGAAATGATGAGGATTTTATAATCACTAAGATTGAGGATCGAGATTTTTCAATCTCATCTGTGGAAATCACAAAAATTCTAAACTGCCCTCATGAGGTAGTTTATCATTTTTATTTGAAAAATATTGGCGATAGTGTACATAAATCTAAAGATATTATGTCGTTTCTATTTGGATCAAATAATATCAAGAAGATGTTTGTAAAGGATTTGGAACCGAACCAGAAGATATGGTTAAGTTTGTGAAAACTGGTATTGCACCTAGAATTTCTGAAATGGAAAAGATTATGTATCCAGATATGTATTTAATGTTTCTTCTGATAAGTGATAGAAAATTAAACTTTCCGAGATACATGGTGAGGTATCTCAGCTACTGTTTCCAACTAGTGGCAAGAATGAATTTTTATCCTTTTGGAAGATTCATCTCAAAGATTCTGTTTAAGAAAGATATGATAAGACTGGTAGATGCTTGGGTGAGATGCTACCATAGTAACATCTTCAATGCTGGTACATTGAGAAAAATTGGATATTTCTGGAGCACAATCAAAGGCAAGCTGCTTCCTATTGGAGCTGAAGAAGATGAAGAAAGTGCTCAGGCCCAACCGACAACATCAAAGGAAGGACAAGTCAAATCAAGAGTCTATGATGTATCAAGAAGACTCAGGTTTGAGGCTATGGATGTATCTGAATAAAGAAGTTAGGATGGAATTAAGTTCAAAAGAACTAGGGATCCTAATCCTATTGAAGAGACTGTTGTAACTTCGAATGTTTTAACATCTGGTGATCTCTTAAGCTATAAGTTTGTAAGAGAAGCTGCAGTTGAAGCAGAACCAGTAATAGAAAAAGAAGCTGAGATAGTGTCTGGTGAAGGAGAAGCAGTGACCCAAAATCAAATTAATAAAGTAGAGGTTTATCAAGAACAAATTATTTTAGAGACTCTAGTGATAGAGGAAGAACATGTAGATGATTATCATGAGGAGCAACCTCAAGCACTTGAAAACCTGTAAGAGAATGCTTCTGAGATTCATACTGAGGTATTGAATGAGAATTTTTCTGTGGATGATTCCAGGAAAGGATCGGAGGAAAAATCTGTTGAGAAACCAGTATAGGGAGGGGACGATGAAAAATCACATGATGAATCCTTACCATTAGTATTGTTGCATCAAGTTGAAGCTGAAAATGAGAATCAAGCACATGGTGCCTCTAATTCAGTAAATACATATATGGAGGAACTGAACAAAAATTTGACTGAAGCTAAAAAGGCGAATGATGCTCTACGGAGAGCATTAGAAAAGGAATATTTAAATTTTCAAAGGGTGAAATCAAGTACTGTTTCTAAATAGGAAGTTGAAAGTTTTAAGAAGGAAATGTTAAATGAAGTTTCAAAGTTGAAATCAGAGATGGCTATGAAGACAGATTTAATGGAATTTAGATCTTTCATGGAGTAAAAATTTTCATCTTTCAGAACCATTGAGGCCAGTACATCAGGTACTTCACCTGATTTAATTAGAATATTTCAGGCTATTACAGTGGTCATAGAGAATATGAATGTCAGACAGCAGGACTTACAGTGAAATATTTCTCCTTTTTCAGTACTGTTAGATAATCAGAAGTTTCTAGTTAACCAGTTGACTTCCAGTGAATCAGGAATTAGAAATGTGCTGAATTAGTTCACAGAAAAGTTGACTCTTTTATAGAGAAGGAAGAAAGACTTCATGAGTTTTTCAGAGTAAATCTGATTGAAGATATTCATTTGTCTTAGGAAAGTAGAGATCTAATTATCCAGTTGGGAAATGGATTGATAAGACAATTGAGGGAACAATTGATAGAGATCAAGACAATAGTTCAGAGGATATGAACCCTATCTCACACTCTTACCCAACCTTGATTCCTGTTGTTTTTCATTACTGTATTTTAAATTCTATGAAATATCTTTACATCTCATTTTAATGTGTGAAAATTTGTTTTACTGTACTATCTATGTTCGAAAATCCAGTAATCTAGATTCACATATTGATAAACATTTTATAAAATCATTTACTTAAGTTCAGTGCTACATTAACATGTCTTATATTCCTTCTTCTATCATTCTTTTTAATCTCACAAAAGGGGGAGAAATTAGGATAAAAACAATTTTTTATTTTTATATAAAATATGAAATTTTCATATTTATTAATATTTTTTAATTAAATATTAATTCTATTTTAAAGGGGATTCTATATTCAATGGTGTACCTGACACACAACAACGAGTTTCTTTGAAATATTACGTTGCACACTAATAATATAATATTATTATTTTAAATGGTAGTTAACACCTAGCCATTGTATTGGTGGGAATTAATAGAACTAACTTAAATATGATAATATATGTTTGTTAAATGTTTTTACATTCATCCAATAAAATTCATAGGCTTAAAATGTAAATGAATCTAATTTTAAGCATAATTTACTTTAAAAGGGCGATTTACCGCTTTTTGATGGCGAACCCTTTTTAAATATAGTTTTTGTCACTTTTACATATTATTTTTGACAAAATAATTTTCATCTTTAGAATCAGGACATCAAAATTTACTTTGGATGAAATTTTGATATTTTTCTGATAATGTTCATTTTTAATGAATAGTGAAAAAATGCTGTATTTTAATTCAAAACCGCCTTTAAATCTAAATTATTTATATGGTTATATTATCTTTTTAATTGGTTTTAAAGTGTAAATAGATTATATTTTTACCATTTAACCTAATTTTTTCCATTTTAAGTAATTTTACTTTGAAATTGGACATTAACAAGTATCAATCTTTTGATGGTTATTATTTCTTAAAAACATGCTTTTTGTTTTGACGATAAAATTTAATTATAAAATTAATTAATGAAACTTCTATGTTTTGAATTTGGTAAAATAGACATCATTTTTTAATTCAGAATATCAAATTTATCTTAGAGTGAATTTTTTGAATTTTTCTGAAAACCATCAATTTTTGATGAATAGTGAAACCACTAAGTAGTTGTTAAAAAACTGAATTTTTTCATTTAAATGAAATTTTACCGATTCTGTGAATTAAATTTCAAAAATCTAACATACATGGTTGTCATTAGTAAGTAAAATGTGGTACAATGGGATGAAAATAATTCTTTGTGAATAGTAACTTTTGACTTTTATTAAACATGATTAAAGGTAATTAGGGTAATTTAAGGTAAGAATAATGTTATAATAATAAAACATTACCTTGACACTTTTCCCAACCTTATTGGATAATTAATGATCGACCAATAAAATCCATGGGTCAATTTTGGGACCCCATGGAGCCACTTGGGTAAGATAATGACATTAATAACTTTTTATTTAAAGTAAAAATAAAAAATGTCATAAACATGTATTGTTTTGCTAATTTTTTTTTACATAGAGTTATATAAGTTATCTTTTCAACTATAAATATTAATTGGAAATATAAAACTATTTCCTATATCATGGTATTTTTTTTTATAATTTTTAGATATCAAATAAATTAAATTATTTATGACACAATGATGAAGTGTTTATGTCATTAATGGATGATTTAAATAAATAAGAAGATAAAAATTAAAACAATATCCAAAAATTGTCCAATTCTTATTGGATTATTTTATTTCGAACATGGTCTACCTTATATTTTAATTTAATGATTTTTTGACCTTTAGAAACCGAAAATCATTATATAATAAAATAATATTTTCAAACTTTCCAAAAGAGCCCCTCCTCTCCCTTATAAAAATCCCTCACTTCCTACCCATTTCTCACACATATCAAGCCCTTGGCTCGTCCAAACTCTACTCCAATAAGCTCCCAAGATTCCTATCTTCATCCTAGAAGCCTTACCTTATGAAAAAATCACTTCAAAAAACACTTTTGGTCCAAACCAAAGGGAGTTACCCGATTTAAAGGTAACGTTTCTCTTAAGTTCTTTTGTTTTATTTTACTTCTACAACCCCCTAAAATCTTTTTATTACTTTATTTTATAACAACACAAGTATCCTCAATATACAAGGATGTTTTTATGATAATTATTTGAGCTACACTTACTCACACCTCCATCTAATGGGTAAAGAACATACTGTTTCACTGGACGACGAACTACTGCCTCACAAAACGACGATTGTTTAATTATCTCCTACTGCCTCTCATGGTGGTCATTATTATGGAACTATATATATATATGATATATATTATATTTGTGTTTTCTTTATGCTTATGTATTTTAATTTTTATATCATACCTTTATGGTTCCCATAATGGGTAAACGCGATAATTTCATTAGAGGAAGTGCGGACTACTGCCCATTCAAAGTGATATGACTCGTTCATGCCATACGTGGAATGTATAAAGGATAGAATTTATGAAATTATGTAACATATATTACATAAATATTATAATGAAATTATAATATACCTATTAATCACTATTTTTTCATTCCATTAAAAATATGAAATAGAAATGAAAGTAGCATTCATGCGTACGTACAACTTACCATCTCCATGAACGGTGCATTTCATTTGTTATCTCAAAATATTATGTACTATTATAAATACATATATATATATATATATATATATAATGTATATATATGATAATTATGACATCTAAATGATTAATATCATTCTGGAGATAATGGACTTTTGACTACATGGACAGTTTATAATTATAACAAGTTTATTTTTTACTCAAGTTCTAAACATTGACAAAATATCCGATATGAGCTCAAATAATTAACTAATTGTTTTAGAAAGATAATAAGAAATATAAAAGGAATAATAAAATTGAAAAATATTTTTAAGAAAGTATAAAGTAATTTAAGTTTATTATTCAGGAAGAACAAGGAACATACAAGAAAGTCAAGTCGGACAATGAGGTAAGGGGTTTCTTATCTCACTTTTAATTCTGTGGGATTTCCATTGTTCACCACTAATTTATTGCATGTGGTATATTTCATACTACCATTTGATATATATTATCATGATTCTATTTATATTCATGTTATTCTATGAATCATTTGGTGGTTATTAACTTTTGGTCATACGACTTGATTGATTACAATGTGGTAAGAGATTCTTATCTCACTTTTAATTCCGTGAGATTTCCATTGTTCGCCACTTATTTATAGCATGTGGTGTATTGTGTACTACCATTGGATATATATTATCAGGATTATCTTTATATTCATGGTATTCTGTGATTCTTTTGGTGGTTAGTAATTTTTGGTCATACGATTTGATTGAATACAATGTGGTAAGGGATTTTCATCTAACTTGTTATTCCTGTGAGATTCATGGTATATTTTTCACTATTTACTTTTGTGTGGTGTATTTACTGCCCATGATTGTAATATTTGTGTACTATAATTTAATTTATGGTTATTTACATATTCTTTATATGATCCTTCTTTCATTGGGTGTGCGTTTTAAAAGTTACCAAATCAGTAAGGGATTCTTTCACCCTCATCTTTTAAATCATGACTTCCTTTATGTTGTGACTTCTAGTTTCCATATATTTATGTTGAGGGTATGTTATTATATGTTATCATTAAAGTAAATTTCATGTCTAATTGTTGATATCCCCTTTCCGCTCTCATCAATTTGTTTTCTGAATTTTTAAGTGATGTCGTTTGGCTGCCGAATTTCTCGTAAAAGAAATCGCATCTTTTCTTTTCTTTCATGTTTAATTTTCATGTGGTATGGCATTAAAATATCCATAACATGATCTTATTCTTTACCTATATTGTATTATGAATTATTTATGAGAGGGTGACCCTTGTCCACTCTCTTTTCAATTTTTTCTAAAACCATGTTATATAGCCATTATGCTGTAGAAATTTCATCTCAAAATCTCTATCTCTTTCTCTCAAGAAATTCTCTTGTTTTATATATGTGAATAACCATAAATATTTCCTTTCTATGGGTGTTAATAGTTACACAAAAATTATATATTTGATTCTGGAATTTTACATACATGTAACCCTCACTCCCTTTCCATGGGTTATAAATGACATAACGATCTCATTTTTAAGAACTTTTAAAACGTCACGATTTTGAAATGAAACCCATTTCTTTTATTATCTATGGTTTATTTATGAAATGTTTGATTATTATATATTTGTATCACATGAAATTAAAGACACATTAAGGGTGATCCCTGATAGCGCTCCAATGCATTGGGTAAAAAATTAATCTATAGAGATGACAAGTTTCTTGATACCTTGGTGAATAACCTTGGTAATTTTTATGATACCTTGAGGTTGAAACTTGGTGATATGTTCATGAATGTATAAATGAAATGTTGTATCCACATATTCAAGTTATGATTCATGTTCTTTTTATTATGATATTCCTCTTTTTACCATTGCTCATGTCTTTATGTTTTTCATCAAGTTCTTATTGATATCACAAGTAAACTAATTCCCTTGCTTTCCTTACTGGGTCTTATGCTCACCCTTTCCTTTTATTATATATATCCAGGTTATGGGATGTAGTAATTTTACATAGGATGAAATTTTCAAGAAGATTTTCAAAGGGATTTAAAGGAGTGTTTAAGTTTTCATTTTTTTATTCCTGATTTCCAAGACACCAGACTTTAAAGATCCTCTGTTTGTAAAATGTAATGAAAAGTTATGTATTAAAAAGGCGGGATATTATAGTTGGTATAAAAGGATAGTTTATTTATTTATGTAAATTAGGATATGAAAACTTTAGGAATAACCCTATATAAAAGTTTAAATATAGGAAAATTTCTTTGTTTTTTGGTGAGTATGGAGTAAGTGGTTTATCAAGAAAAGGCATCCCTGTTTGGATACGAGAAGAACTATCTTAATGTGTTGGGATGAAAATGAAAGGTATAAGAAAAACTTTAAGGTTAAAACATGTTAGGGTTATTTTTTAGTTTTATAAAAAGGACAACATGCAAACCGTGTGACAATCCGCTGCGTCGGACAAAGTTGTGGGAATCGAACCCACAACCAAAGTGTGATTGGGTTTTATCACCTACCACTGGCCTACGTGAAGTCCCTGGTTAGTATGACTTATTATTTTTAGATAATGATTTTATGGATCAAGAATAAGTTGATTTTAGGAACTTATGTTTTATCAAATGGATATCCTTAGTATAGGAAAATGATTTGGTGGTTATATGATAAAGGTTATTTTGGAAGATGTTTTCACTTTTGGAATACTATATGCCTAAGGAAAATAAAATACTACAAGATTTCATTTATGGAGGAATGGTTGAAATTTTTATTTTGTAAGAATCTATGTATTTATTGTATACATATGGTGATTTGGGTTATTTCTAGAAAATGATTAACCTAGCATAGAGAATATGTGATTAGGTTAATTACACTTTAGTATGAGACTTTAATAGTAGTTGATGTTATTTGGAGATAACTGTTAAGATTTATTATGGAAGACTGTGTGATTAAATCCTTTTGAGTTTTGGGTTTTAATCTCAGTTTAGTTTATTTTGAAGAATTTTAAGGACGATTGTGTATTGAATGGTCTTTCTAGAAATTTGGGTACTTTTTGTTGAATTTTGTAGATTAATAGTAGTATTTCTTTTTATAAAGGATTATCCTTTTTGGGGATTATATAATCTCGTACTAACCATTTTGGTTTTAGTTTATTTCTAAAGATAAGGGAAATATATAGTTCTTCTTTTGTGGATTATGTGATTCTCTAGAAGAATATTCTTGTGTTTTTGATGTGACCAAGTCTTTTTGAATGCTCATTGTTTGGAGAAAAGATTAGTTTTTGGTAGAAACTTATTAAAGGATGAAACTCTACTTGAAGGTAAATATATTTCCTTATGTTTTTATTCTATTTAGTAAATGAATTCCTCAAAATTATGAAAAGAAACATAAAACAAAATTTTTGTTGTTTTACATTTCCTACTGGGTGATCAAAGACCATTTAACACATCATAAGTTTGTGATTTTCTAGTGGTTAACTTTCTCCTAATCATGATTTCTATCACTCTCCATCAGAACTTGACTGTTTGTTTTCTTTTCCATATCCATGTTTTCCTACATGGAATCCTAGTATGGGATAACTGGGGTGACCTTTGTACTTATCTTTCTTTCTTTTAAAGTGATAGTTTTACTGACTCTTTTTCTGATGCGGGACATTCAATGAAGTTTGCAAGCCCAATTTTAAAATTGCGAGGATGCAATTTCCAGAAGGGGGGAAGGATGTAACATCCTAGGAAAATAAAGAATATGACATTTTCATATTTATTAATATTTTTGAATTAAATATTAATTTTATTTTAAATGGGATTCTATATTTAATGGCATACCTGTCACGCAACAACGAGTTTCTTTGAAATCTTACGTTACACACTAATAATATAATATTATTATTTTAAATGGTAGTTAACACCTAGCCGTTGTATTAGAATGAATCAATATAACTAACTTAAATATGATAATATATGTTTGTTAACTGTTTTTACATTCATCCAATAAAATTATGAGGCTTAAAATGTAAATGAATCTAATTTTAAGCATAATTTACTTTAAAAGGGCGATTTACCGCCTTTTGATTGAAAACCCTTTTTAAATCTAGTTTATTTCACTTTTACATATTATTTTTGACAAAATAATTTTCATCTTTAGAATTGGGACATCAAAATTTACATTGGATGAAATTTTGATATTTTTCTGATAAAGTTAATTTTTAATGAATAGTGAAAAAATGTTGTATTTTAATTCAAAACCACCTTTTAATATAAATTATTTATATGGTTAGATTATATTTTTAATTGGTTTTAAAGTTTAAATAGATTATATTTTTACCATTTAACCCAATTTTGGCCATTTTAAGTAATTTCACTTTGAAATTGGACATTAACAAGTATCAATCTTTTGCTGGTTATTGTTTATTAAAGACACGCTTTTTTGTTTTGACGACGAGAATTAATTATAAAATTAATTAATGAAAATTCTATGTTTTAATTTGGTAAAATAGACATCATTTTTGAATTCGGAATATCAAATTTATCTTAGAGTGAATTTTTGTATTTTTCCTGAAAACCTTCAATTTTTGAAAAAATAGTGAAACCACTAAGTAGTAGTTGAAAAACTGACCTTTTCATTTAAATAAAATTTTAACGCTTCTGTGAATTGAATTTCAAAAATCCAACATACATGGTTGTCATTAGTAAGTAAAATTTGGTTCAATAGGATTAAAATAATTTTTGTGAATAGTAACTTTTGACTTTTATTAACCACGATTAAAGGTAATTAGGGCAATTTAAGGTAAAAATAATGTTATAATAATAAAACATTACCTTGAAACTTATCCTAAACTTTTTTGGATGATAAATGGATGAAAAAAAAAATCCATGGGTCAATTTTGGGACCCCATGGAGCCACTTGGGTAAGATAATGACATTAATAACCTTTTATTTAAAGTAAAAATAAAAATGTCATAAACATGTATTGTTTTACTAAAACAATTTTTACATGGGGTTATATAAGTTATATTTTGAACTATAAATATTCATTGTAAAGATAAAAATATTTCATACATCATGGTATTTTTTTATAATTTTTAGACATCAAATAAATAAAATTATTTATGACACAATGATGATGGTGTGTTTACATCATTAATGGATGATTTAAATAAATAAGAAGATAAAAATTAAAAAAATATCCAAAACTTTTCCAATTCTTATTGGATTATTTTATTTTAAACATGGGCCACCTTATATTCAACTTTAATGATTTTTGTACCTTTAGAAACTGAAAATCATTATATAATAAAATAATATTTTCAAACTTTCCAAAAGAGCCCCTCCTGTCCCTTAAAAAAAGCCCTCACTTCCTACCCATTTCCCACACTTCTCAAGCCCTTGGCTTATCTAACCTCTGCTCCAATAATCTCCCAAGATCCCTCTCTTAATCCTAGAATCCTTACCTTAGGTAGAAAACACTTAAAAAAAACCCTTTTGGTTCAAACCAAAGGGATTTACCCGATTTAAAGGTAACATCTTCTCTTAAGTTATTTTGTTTTATTTTACTTCTCCAACCCCCTAAACTCTTTTTATTCCTTTATTTTATAAAAAAAACAGTATCCTCAATATAAAATTATGTTTTTATGATAATTATTCGAGCTACACTTACACACACCTCCATCTAATGGGTAAAGAACATACTGTTTCAGTGGATGATGAACTACCACCTCACGAAACAATGATTGTTCAATTATCTCCTACTGCCTCTCATGGTGGACATTATTATGGAACTGTATCTATATATGATATATATTATATTTATTTTTTATTTATTCTTCTTTATTTTCCTTTTTATAGCACACCTTTTGGTTCCCATAATGGGTAAACACGATAATTTCATTAGAGGAAGTGCGGACTACCGCCCCCTCAAAGTGATATGACTCGTTCATGCCATACGTGGAACGTATAAAGGATAGAATTTATGAAATTATGTAACATATATGACATAAATATTATACTGAAATTATAATATACCTATGAATCACTATGTTTTCATTCCATTAAAAATATGAAATAGAAATGAAAGTAGCGTTCATGCGTACGTATAGCTTATCGTCTCCATGAACGGTGCATTTCATTTCTTATCTCCAAATGTTATGTAATATTATAAATAAATATATATATACTGGATATATATTATATATATGACATATAAATGATGAATATAATTCTGGAGATAATGGACTTTTGACCACATGGACAATTTATAATTATAACAAGTTCATTTTTTACTCAAGTTCCAAACATTGACAAAATGTCCGATATGAGCTCAAATAATTAACTAATTGTTATAGCAAGGTAATAAGTAATATAAAATGAATAATAAACTTGAAAAATATTCTTAATCAAGTATAATATAACTTAAGTTTATTATTCAGGAAGAACAAGGAACATACAAGCGAGTCAAGTCAGACAACGAGGTAAGGGGTTTCTTATCTCACTTTTAATTCAGTGGGATTTCCACTGTTTGCCACTAATTTATTGCATTTGGAATATTTTGTACTTAAATTTGATATATATTATCATTATTATATTTATATTCATGTTATTCTGTGAATCATTTGGTGGTTATTAACTTTTGGTCATACGACTCGATTGATTACAACGTGGTAAGAGATTCTTATCTCACTTTTAATTCTGTGATATTTCCATTGATTGCCAATTATTTATAGCATGTGGGGTATTTTTTACTACCATTGGATATATATTATCATTATTCTCTTTATATTCATGATATTCTGTGATTCTTTTGGTTGTTAGTAATTTTTGTTCATACGATTCGATTGAATACAACGTGGTAAGGGATTTTAATGTCAATTCTTATTCCTGTGATATTCATGGTATATTTTCCACTATTTACTTTTGTGTGGTGTATGTACTGCCCATGATTGTAATATTTTTGTAATATATTTTAATTTATGGGTATTTACATATTCTTTATATGATCCTTCTTTCTTGGGGTGTGCGTTTCGAAAGTTACTAAATCGGTAAGAGATTCTTTCACCCTCCTCTTTTAAGTCACGACTTCCTCTATGTTGTGTATTCTAGTTTCCATATCTTTATGTTGAGGGTATGTTGTTATAAGTTCTCATTACTATCCATTTCATGTGTAATTTTTGAGATCCCATTTCCACTCTCATCAATTTGTTTTCTGAATTTTTAAGTGACGCCGTTAGGCTGCCGAATTTCTCGTAAAAGAAATCACATATTTTCTTTTCTTTCATGTTTCCTTTTCATGCGGTATGCCATTAAAATATCCATAACATGATCTTATTATGTACTCATATTGTATTATAAATTATTTATGAGTGGGTTACCCTTGTACCCTCTCTTTTCAATGTTTTCTAAACCATGTTATATAGCCGTTATGCTGCAGAAATTTCATCTCAAAATTTCTATCTCTTTCTCTCCAGAAATTCTCTTGTTTTATATATGTGAATACCCATACCTATTTTGTTTATATGGGTGTTTATATTTACAAAAAAATGATATATTTGATTATGGAATTTGACATACATGTAACCCTCACTCCCTTTCCATGGTTCATAAATGACAAAATGATCTTATTTTTAAGAACTTTTAAAACGTCACGATTTTGAAATGAAACCCATTTCTTTTATTATCTATGGGTTATTTATGAAATGTTTGATTATGATCTATGTGGATCACATGAAAGTAAAGACATATTAAGGGTGCAACCTGATAGTGCTCCAATTTATTGGGTAAATAATTAATCTCTAGATATGACATGTTTCTCGATACCTTGGTGAATAACCTTGGTAATTTTTATCACACCTTGGGGTTGGACCTTTGTGTTATGTTCATGAATGTCTAAATGAAATGTTGTAGCCACATATTCAAGTTATGATTCAAATTCTTTTTATTATGATATTCCTCTTTTAACATTGCTCATGTCTTTATTTTTTTCATCAAGTTCTTATTGATATCATAAGTAAACTAGTTCCCTTTCTTTCCTTACTAGGCCTTCTGCTCACCCTTTCCTTTAATCATATGTCTCCAGGTTATGAGATGTAGTAATTGTACATAGGATGAACTTTTCAAGAATCTTTTCAAGGGGATTTAAAGGAGTGTTTAATTTTTCATGTTTTTATTCCTTATTTCCAAGACACTAGACTTTAAATGAAGTTTCAAAGTTGAAATCAAAGATGGTTATGAAGACAGATTTAATGGAATTTAGATCTTTCATGGAGCAACAATTTGCATCTGTCAGAACCAGTGAGGCCAATACATCAGGTACTTCACCTGATTTAATCAGAATATTTCTGGCTATTATAGAGGTCATAGATAATATGAATGCTAGACTGGAGGAATTACAATGCAATAATGATCCTTTGTCAGTACTGTTAGATAATAAGAAGTTTATAGTTAACCAGTTGACTTCCAGTGAACCAGGAATTAGAAATGTACTGAATTAGTTCATAGAAAAGTTGACTCTTTTTATGGAGAAGGAAGAAAGACTTCATGAGTTTTTCAGAGTAAATCTGATTGAAGATATTCATTTTTCTTAGTAAAGCAGAGATCTAATTATCCAGTTAGGAGATGGATTGATGAGACGATTGAGGGAACAATTGACAGAGATAAAGGCAATAGTTCAGAGGAGATGAACCCTATCTCACACTCTTACCCAACCTTGATTCATGTTTTTTTTTCATTGCTATATTTGTAATTCTATGAAATATCTTTACATCTCATTTTAATGTGTTAAAATTTGTTTTATTGTACTCTCTATGATTGAAAAGCTAGTAATCCAGATTCACATATTGATAAACAGTTTATAATATCATTTACTTAAGTTCAATTCTAAATTAAAATGTGTTATATTCCTTATTCTATCATTCTTTTTGATCTCACAAAAAGGGGAGAAATTAGGATAAACAGAACTTTTTATTTTTATATATTTTAATTTATTTAAAATTTTACTTTAATATTTTTTCAAAAATGGTATTATCTTAAATTTTTTATCTTTTTATGACTTTGGATAATACAATGTTTATTTTTGTTAAAATAATTTTTTTTTCAAATTAAATATTGTATTTATCTTTGATAAATTAAAAACTATATGTAATTAATTTTTTAAGTTAATTTCATTGGTTATTTTATGGGTTTTGTGATCATCAAAAAGGGGGAGATTATTGAGAAAGTGTTATTTTCAAAAATATGTAATTTTATTATTAAAAATGGGGATATTGTTGAGAACAATACTCTATCTCTTTATGATTATTTTGATGATCACAAATACCCTTATTTGTTATTCTAATGATTTTACTTTAAGTGTATTTAATGAATTTAATATTCATTATATTCTTATTTCTGGAAGAAATATTTAAGTCTTTAAACAGTGAGAATTAATTGCTGAAGTATTTAGAAATCTTTTTTAGTGTGTTCTAGAAACACTTTTCATACCCAACGTTGAGAAGCGTAGTGTAAGGATAGAATGTGGAGTTTACTCTATGAGATATCAGAAAAGTATGGTAAAACAACCATACGTTATCGTAAAAGTATGAAAGAAGGAACCTTAAGTTTGGAAGGAACCTTACATTTGGAAGGAACCTTACGTTTGGAAGGAACCTTGCATTTGGAAGGAACCTTACATTTGGAAGGAACCCTAAGTTTGGAAGGAACCTTACATTTGGGAAATCAGAAAAGTATGGAATAGGATCATTATGTAAGTATGTAATGATAAGTTTGTTTCTTAAAATTATGGTTCATCAACCTTACTTTTGTGAATAACCATACATTTAAAAGCTAAAGATAAAAGTATGGTTCATCAACCTTACTTTTATGAACAACTGTACGTTTGATTAAAAAGTATGGATTATATACTGTATGTTTGAGAGTTAAAGAGAAAAGTTTGAGATCAACCTTATGTTTTAGATCAACCTTACATTTAAGATCAACCTTAAGTTTTGAACCTTACGTTCAGAGAATGTATTCTATGTAGTTCAACCCTACATTTGCTGTTAGATGTTTAAATTATGAATTTATTAAAGCAACAGTATTTATACGGATTTTTAGGCTGATTTCAAGCCAGATTAAAATCCCAAATTTAAAGTGAGTCTTTAACTTATTCCAAGTCATTTATTTATGATTCAAAGGATCAATTTAAGAGGAGATTTTCATGCTGAATTTCAAGGGAGTTATGATTGCTCTACTATTAAAACTTTTGAATATCGTGATTCTAAAAGCGAATTTTGTGGATATAAATTTAAAAAAAGAATGCTCATATTTATTATATATATACCTGTATTATTTTGTTTCACAAGGTGAAAAATTATTGAAAAGAAGATATGTTGTTACGAAGAGTGAAACATCTCTGTTTTCTAAAGAAGAAGAAACTCGACTGAAGATTTAATGATCTACATTGAATATCTTTTTGTGAATCAACTAATATTAATGTTTCGAATGAAATTTCAAGATCTATCGCAACTGGATTAGATCAGAACTACTTTTACCTGAAGATAATCATTTCTGAAGGCGAAGATCCATCTACTGTCAATTGCGTGATATTGCAATTATGAAGAATAACTGGGAAATTATTTTCAACGAACAAAATACTATTTTTTCTTGAGTGATCCGTTTTTCATTCTAAGCTGTGTATTTGGTTCTGTGTATGATCTAGAAGGATCTGTTTAGCCTTAAGATTGTATAGGTTTCAACTACCTATACTCATTTGTGGAACGGTCTGTTGATAAGAGGACCAGATAGTGAAAATCACCAAGCTTGTGGAGTAGAACATTGGTGGAGTGGACTAGGGGATTTCTGTTCCCCGAACCACTATACATTGTGCATCCTGTGATATTTATTTTCCACTGATAAATATTTTATATAAAGATAAAAGGACAAATCACGATCATTCAAAAAAAATGAAAAAGGCACAATTCACCCCCCTCTTGTGTATATCTAGTATAACCCGATCCAGCATGGTGGAGGTGGTTCTAGTAGTAGTATCCCTTTACTCCATCAACGATATCCAATAGTTAACCCTTAACTTTCTATTATCATAGAAAATTTGGGTATAACAGACATAATTTTCTTGCACTAGTGAATATATGCAATGATTGTGGCCACCATGGCCATTTACAATTGTTCTTCTATGCTATGTCTACACCTCATTATGGTTGGGGATATTTGGCTCCAAAGGCCACTATGGAATGGTCAGATACATAAAAGTATATAGGTCTATATCTATATTCCTCATGAGTGAAGAACCTTCATGCAATGGATGAGTTTTTAGTGGAGGTTGATGCAGTCCTAATGATAGTGAGAGGTACCATTTTGTTGCATATTCTATAGAAAATACTTTATTTGATACCATTACAACACACTCATTTATATCTACCATTTTTTTGATATTATTAAACATAAAATGGAGTCCATGTCCTTTATTATGAAGCCGATAATTCATATTATAAGGAGTAAATAAAATTAGTTTTAATGTTTGTCTTGTTCTCTTTCGATAGATGATGCCGAGTTGGTCTGAGATTTCTTGGTTCTCAATCTGGATCTATTTGACAACATCATCAGGAAAAATTGACTTGTTTTTCATCATGTTGATATTGATTATTATCATCAATGTGTTTCATTACTTTTTTCCAATGGTATATCTTAGGTGTTTTAGGGATTTTGGGATCTAAGGTCTAGTAATGAAGGACCTTCCCGCTCATAGCTCAAGAGTTTGTTGTCTGGCATTGTAGTTGAGCCTGATGACGTTTCTGCTTTTGGAAATATTCTCACAGTTTTATGGGACTTCCATAATTTCTTCCCATATGAATTCTATGGTATTATTCTAGTGAGGGATATAGAGTTTATGATTTGTCTGGTTCCTGTTATGTAGCTGATCTCGTTACCCTCTTACCGAATGGAACTAGAAAAGTTGAAAGAGCTTAATATCTAGTTGGTTGATTTAATAGAGAAAGTTTTTTCTTTCCCTAGTGTTTCTCCATGGAAAAAAACCATTCTATTTAATAATAAGGCTTATGGTTCAATTCCTTTATACATAGACTATAGAAATTTTAACCGAGTAACGGTTAGGAATAAGTACCCTTTTCCCTATGTGGATGATTTTTTTGATAAGTTAAAGGGGAAAGGTAGTTTTTGAAAATCAATAGTTGGTATGGTTATCATCAGCTCAGGGTTCAGGAGTATGATATTTCAAAGAAATATTTTAGGATAAGGTATGACCATTATGAAAATATTGTGATGACTTTTGGTTTGACTAATTCTCCTATAGTTTTTATGGATTTGATGAACTAGATATTTCATAAATATCTTGATAGTTTTTTCATTGTGTTTGTAGATGATATCTTGGTTTATTCAAGATTTGAGTGTGAGAATGAGCTCTATCTGAATTTGATTTTGGAAATCTTGAGGAGCCACCGAATTTATGGGAAACTTTTGAAATATAGTTTTTAGATCCCATAAGTGAAGTTCTTGGTCACGTGATTTCTGAGTGAGGAATTTTAGTTGATCTTGAGAAAGTGAAGGTTGTCTTGTCATGGGAAGAACCATGAAACATCTTCGAGATATAGATCTTACTAGGTATATATGAATATTATTTTTGGTTTGTCTAGGATCTCTTAAAGTTTTCATCACCATTGAACACTCTTACCAAGAAAGGTGTGAAGTTTATATGGGATATAAAATTCCATACTTATTTTGATGAGTTGAAATGAATTATGACATCAGCTCCTATTTTTATCTTACCTAAGACTAGTAAGGGGTATGTGGTGTATTGTGAATCTTTTAGTGATAGTATGAGTTTCATGCTTATATAGGATGATCATGTCATGAACTAAATTTTTTTAATCTTTATCTACATGATAAGAATTACCCCAATAATGATTTGGATCTCACCACCACTATGCATGCACTTAAGTGTTAGTAGTATTAGATCTTTGGGGAGACATTCAAAATATTTTCTGATCATAAGAGTCTGAGATATATCTTTTATCAAAATTAATTGAATATCTGATAGAGGTGGTGAGTGGAATACCTCTATACATTTGACTTCGGTATCTCCTGCACCCCATGGAAGGGGAAAGTCACTGTTAATGATCTCAGAAAGAAAGTTCCATTGCAGGATGTCTTGTAATTGAAAGAAGATTGGAACCTGATGGGCATTTTTTATCAACAACAACTTGATGCATAGGAGTATGGTTCAGGTATGGTTTTATCTAGTTCACAGTTATAATAATCTCTCTTTGGGTCTATTCTATAGGGTCAACAGTAGGATAATGAGTTTAGAAGAATTAGAGAAACCTTATATGGTGGGGAGACCATTTATGGCAAGTCTCTCCCTTCTGATGGTATTCTCTACTTTGGGGATAGGTTTGTCATCCCATCATCCATGAGGACTTTAGTTTTTTATGATTTTCATAGTTATTTGTGGGATGTTCACCTCATCATGATGAAGATGTTTTATGACATGAGACGGAATTTCTTATGTCCAGGTATGAAGCATGACATTACTAATTATGTGTCCCACTATTACACCTATAATCAGATAAAGACAATGGAATTTATTATTGGAAATGGGATGATGTGTAAATGGACTTTATTATTGGATTTCAAAAAACTCCCCAAGGGAAGAACACTATTTAGGTGGTAATTGATCAGTTGATGAAATCAACCCATTTTATTCCGATCTGGGAAACCACCGAGGTTGAAGATCTAGGTAATCTATACGTGTAGGAGATCATGAGGTTATATAGGGTTCCTCATCTATTGTCTTATACAGGGATCCTAGATTTACTTCTAGGTTCTAGAAATGTCTCTAAGAGGTAATGGGGAATCAGGTCAGGTTGGGTACATCTTATCAGGCACAAACATAGTCAGATGGAGCATGATTTTTAGATCCTAGAGGATATCCTATGTGCCTTCATCTTATATTCTGGTGGATCATGGGATAACTAACTGGGGTTGGTTGAGTTTTCATATAATAATAGTCACCAGTCATCGATTAGAATGGCACCCTTCAAGGATTTATATGGTTTCCCATGCAGGTCACCTCTCTATTGGGAAGAGGTGGGTGAGGCCTATTTTATGGGACTAAGTATCATTCATGAGATGACAGAAAGGATCCAAGATATATGTTGATGCTTGGTTATAGATCATAGTTGGAGAAAATCATATGCATATCATCGACATTATCATTTGGAGTTTTCCATTGGTGACTGAGTTTTCTTGAAAGTTTATCCTCAGTCAGGTCACCGTAGGCTTGGGAGATAGGGAAAGATGGATCCAAGATATGTTAGATTGTTTGAGGTCACTAAATAGTTTTGTAAGGTTTATGATTGGTTGGCACAAATGTTTTAGTTGATAGGTATACATGATGTTTTTCACATACTTCATCTTAGGAAGTATTATCCCGATCCCTCTCATGTTCTGAGTTGGGAAGATATTGATTTAGATCCAGATGTTTTTGTTATGAATAAACTACTGGATATCATTGATTCTTAGATGAAATTATTAATTGTAAATTCTATTCCATTGGTTATAGTGACATATATCAAATTATTATGAGACTTGGGAGTGCAATTCATCAATGAGGGAATAGTAGACTCACCTATTCTTGGATCATTCTTCTTCCACATGACTTCATAGGGATATAAATTTCTATGGCGGGGGAGATTGTTACATCATGGTAAAAATTTTCACTCTCTTTTAGTGTTTAATATATTTTTTCTTCGGTTCAAAGGGCGTAAGAGGTGTTTTGGAGTTTTTGTAGGGGATGTCACTGGGCACTGGCTATAGAGGGAATTCATTTTATAGCCAATAAAGAAACATGATTTGGACTTAGAATCAATATTATCCCTTGAATCATCATCTATATATTCATATGAAAAAAAACAAAAGACTCATAAAAGAGAGAGTCTTACCTCATTTCCTAACCAGATATCTATGGGTATAGATTCTCTTATTGGTATATATGGACTCATATTGAAGAGATATACTACTATATTCACAAAATTTTCCTAGAAGGACTTGGGTAACCCTAATTTCAACCTCATACTCATGGTATATTCATTCAATTTTCTATTCATCATCTCAACCACATCATTCTATTATGGTGTACCTAAAAGTGTCTTCTCCCACTAAATTACATTATTATCATAGAATTCCATGAAATCTTTACTATTATATTCACCTCAATTTTCACACCTCAATATTTTTAGCTTTTATTCTGACTCATTCTCCACTAAAGTCTTTCACTTCAAAAACTTGTTAAATACATTACATTTTTTAGGGAGCACAACCTTACCTTCCTTTTTGAGTTGTTAATAAATGTTATATAATATAGTGACCCTCCAATGGAATGTACTGTTGAAGGAAACAAAACATTAGTGTACACCAGGTATAGCTTCCAAGCCTTCTTTTTTATGCCTCCTTTTGTAAAAGAAACCTTCTTATGCTTTCAAAATATTAAATATTCACATAGGAAAACTTCTAACAACTTTAACTCTGGTAGCATCCCATTCATTTTCAACACCTTTATCACCTTCTCATTTATATGGCTTAACCTACAGGGCCAAAGTTGTGAATTCCTAAGAAAATTTATTATTGAAATCATGTACATGAAATTTTATATCATATTGTATGGGGTTCCATTATTCACTCCATGATCTATGACCATAGATCCCTTGCTAATTTTCCATACACTACAAAAAAATGTAGTGATAAATCCTATATCATAACACTACCTGAAAAATAATAATTATTCTTAGTCTAGGGATACATTGCACATTCTCTAGAATTAGAAAACTACCACTATTGGTTTTAATTTGTGCATCACCATTTACCATAATTTGTAAGGGTCTATCATCATAAATATACACCTTTCCAAAATTTCTAGAAACAAAATTATTTAGGAATCCCTTCTCTGATGTGGAATGAAATGATACCCCAGAATCTAAAATCCAAGACTCCAGAGGGATATCCACACTAAATAATAAAACATCATAATGTCATCAGCTAGTGTGTTTACTATATTAGTTTTAGGTGACTTCTGTTTTACTCTTCAATCATTCTTAACATGTCATTTCTTACCACTTTTCAAGGTTGTAGGACCAGGAACCTTTTCCTTATTTCAACCCCTTCCTCTTGATTTCTACCACCCTTTATGATTATCTCACTACATGTATCTACCTCTTCATTCCATTTATAGGGAAAAACTATATAATTTCCCCAACTCCCTTCACAAAATATCCTTAATGAGTATTATATCTCACACATCATTCAAATTTAACTTTTTACTCCCTAAATAAATTATCACAGTTGTTACAATAATTTCTCAATTATCGGATAATAGAGACAATAAAACCAGTGCATATAACTCATTATCTAGTATAATTTCACTATTGTCAACTAACTTGTAATGTTTTTGAATTCATTGACATGATCAACATTAATATTCAATTTAATCATCTTCAGATTTATTAACCATCACATTAGGTATGCTTTGTTTTTGACACATATGGATTCTCATACATATTCATAAGAGCTTTCATTAACCCACACACCTTCTTATTCTATCTGATGTTGAATGCCATGATTTTTTCCAATGTATAGTGCACAACTCTAAGAACATACCAATCCATTAACTCAAACCTTTCCTTCTCCATATCTATTGGTTTAACATCCATAAGTAGTAAGTGTATCTTTTTCAGATAAAGTTGATCTTTGATTTGAAAAATTTAGTAACTGAAGTCATATATGTCAAAACAATTGATCTTCACATTTCCTTCCTTTATAAGCATAGTTTAATTTGAGAATATTTCCTCAATATTTCTAACTCAAGATACAATACTAGCTATTATGGAAATTACAGGACCAATGATAGAATAAGGGTAAAAGGGAGAAAAAAATAAAGAAGCAGAATAAGAACAAGAATATAAATATTTATATAGTTCATGAATAATCCCTATGTCCATGGAGAAGTAAAACAAATTCACTATATCTATGCATGAATTACAGGGCATACACACAGTGTACATAAACCCTAGATAAAAGTGAGATCATATAGTAATGTGGTTTTATAGTAACCCACATTGATATATTGTTAAATCCATATAATTAGTCCACTATACTCTATTAATAATAGCAGAAAATTTCATAGAGCCACAATACCCATGTTAGTAAAGTCTATGCTACTATAATACTATGTCAATGTTTACAATGCTACAGTACCCACTATCCATGTCACTGGTCAGTTCTTATATAGTTGGTTAACTATGCTATAGTATCTCCAGAATTTAGACCATGGGGCCTTTAACCCCCTAACATGCGGCTAAGGGGGTGATAATCCCTAGAACCCCCAATGACATCATCACAAAGGTCAAACCACGAGAGTTTTAGACTTGTGTATAGTGTTATCCACTAACATTTATAATAAATTCATTTGGTGTATTATGATTTATCATTCTAATAAAAACACACTTATTAGGTTTATTTGAAACTCATGATTTAGAGAGAATCATCCCCCTAATGACATGTACACTAAAGATACATCATTTTTTATCTCAATGACAACTTTCTAAATTTAAGAGAGTTAAAACTATACCCTTGGAAAGAAACTTCTCTATATCCCCTTTTAACATAACTTATTAAAATCCAAAACATCTATTCTCTATCAACCATTAGAAGGCTGTCATCAACACATTTGGTATCTTTCAACTACTTCTAAATCAACTCCAACTCCATTAATTATTCAAAACCTTTAGTATTAGTTTTTTATTTTTATAATTATCACCACACACCATGTATTTTATATCTCTTTACACCATTTTTAAACCTATAGTCTCTTTCTACTTCTTGAACACTACTTACATATTAGACTAATACCACTTTCAAGAAATAGTTTCCAAATTTTATTTTCAGCTTCAACCACTTCCATTTGTAGCTATATTCTCTCAAATATTTCATTAAGTGAATTTACCACTTGTAAAAGATTTATAAAAATTATTAAAATATTACTGAGTTAGAAATCAATATATGAAATAATATACTATGTTAATAACTTCAACACTATCCATGTCACTTACTTACTTCCAAAAACACATGTAGATTGAACTTTTAATTATTACAACAATAAACTAGGTGTTCTTAATCGCACTTGAACAAAATAATCAACAAATAATAAATAAAACATTAAGTGTATCATTTATAAAACATTTTAAACCAATTTAAACCACTCATAATGTTAAAATTATGACACCACTCGATATCTATGAAATTATTTCCTTTATAATGTGTTCTTTATTCTCAGACAATGCTAATCAACCATTGAAATTTTATTATCAGTCTCTAATTAAATTCATTCATCCTTTACACCATTTACAACCTTTGGTACCACTTTTATAGATACATTGTGGGATTCAGATTTTTGAAGAAATTAGGATCATGAAAAATAATCAACTAATACCATTTTTTTGAATAAAAATTGATGAAACATTAATTCTAGTAATAATGTTGTTGTTTCTTCAGAAAAATATTCTCTCATTTATTTAAGGTAAGATACAATTGGATATGAACTGATATAACTTATTGAACATCAAATTTTTCTTGATAGAATTTTATTTTTGTTTAATCTTGATACTAATTAAGAATTCCAACACAACTTTCAATTCTAGATTCACATTGATCTACTTTATTTTTTCATATTGAGCTTCAATATCACTTGGAATTTCTTTAAAAGACACTTTTTTTTTTCTGAATAAGGCTTTAGTACCACTTTAATTTTTAGATTTTACTTTGAAATATTTTGAGTTTTCCCAAACACCACTATTTTATTTATCTTCTTTCATCGCATACACATCATGGATTGTATATACCCCTTAATCCTTCACCACTTCAATAATAGTTAGAAAAAATAAAGTACATGGGGAGAGGGGTACTTCCTGATATCCTCAATTTGAGGAATTTGGTTTCTCTTAGTGAACCAATCTTTTACTTACAACTTTCTTCCAAGCCTTTATAGTGGTTATTCCTATTGAAATAGTGAGTACCCCAGACCCAACTATTCAGTGCTTTTGATTACCATATCTTGTATACAGTTAGCTATACATGATGTCATCTTACCGTTATAGTGTAGACTTTTCTGCATCCACTATTGAAATGGTAATGTCCAAAGATTAGTTGTCATATCGAAAGGTTATAACAGATCCTTGGCTATAATGAGAACCTCGTGATGTTATGACATTAATATTAAATATATGTTCTATAGTCTAGATACATATTACTGATTGGAAATAATAGATGTTTTAATATCAGGTGTTGGGGTCTCATAAGCATTGAGACTTCTTCTCATGAAGTTCGCACTTGGTGATCTCTAGTAGTGAGATCATGAGGACAGACCCACCAATAGGAACACCACATGTTTCGGGTGTCATTGGATGTTCCTATATATGATAATGTGTAATGATCTCCTGACTTGAGATCATTACCAATGTATTTCATTTGATTGCGTACTTTGATGCAAGACAAAAACCATGGCAATGGAGTCGTGGCGAGGTAGTTTGTGTTGGGTGCGTCATTGGTGGAATGACATTGGTTGAATGGTCAAGAAAGATTTTTTTGCTTTTGGGTTATGGAAGTAATATATCTTAGGCCATGTTGATAAGGATGACAGTACCATTATAGGTTCATGTCCATGGTAGTCGAGGGTAAATATGTTCAGTTAAATCAACAAACAATAAAGCAAGAAAAGGGCGATGACACGTGAGTGTGTCATGATTTCTGAGATATTATAGAAAAAGATATTATATTACAAAGTATGGGTTCGTAGGTTGGTTGTCGCTACTGTGACAATCCCTATCTCTTCAGGGGCCATGAGGGGTTGCTAGATCCCGCTCTTGGTTTGTGAAAACTATTAACTGTTGTCGAGATAAGGGCCTAGAGGATCACACACAAGAGCATATTCAAGAATCTTCCATATTCAGTTGAATAGGAGTTTTGGACATGGTGGGCCCCACCACTGGGGTTCAGCATTTGTCCAAGGTTAAATGGTCACCAATGTAATAAATAAGTTTATATTATTTGAGTTTATAATAACGAGTATTGAATTTATTTATTAAATGTATTTACAAGTTTTAAGTAAATACATGAAAAAATATTAATTGATTAATATTAAATTATTCAAGGTTCAATTAATTTTTATGGGAGTGATGATTCAAGTTTTGGACTCAATTATTATCACATAAAATATTTTAATATATTACAAGTGAGTGATAATAATATTTATGACTCAGTTTAGTAGTTATAAAATGTCATTGATAGAGCGTTAAGTATTCGGGGTCGAAAAGGCTATACTAGATATTTTAATTAAGCACTATAAATAGAAGAGGAGGGGATTTTGGAAATTACTATTCATGGGGCTCCTCTATCCTCTCCTCTCTCCCATGATCTCGAGAGTGATGCTCTGGATCCAAGGAGCTCGGATCAGGCTCCCTCTCAGGCATCGCAAGAAGAGCGATGCGATGATCGTTGGAGCGTCGAAGACTTCATCAGAATTCCGCGCTAGCATCCGAACTATGATGAACAATGTTCCCGCAGATTCCTCAAAGCACATGTGGATGATTTAGAGGAGTTCAATGTTAGATTATTTGAGCACCGATCTCCAACGATGAGTATACGTCATGCATGACTTCAGATTTAAACTAGGTATTTTACCGTTTATTTTTGTGCTTAAAACTCTTCACGCATGGTCCTGAGCTAAAACCAGACTACTATTCCCTGACGTGGACAAGTTTATGTTGATCATCGGTGGAAATTTTTTAAAATCCCACCTTCTTGGGGCTTCTACTGCATGCCCGGTTCCAATAAGTGGTATCGAAGGGAGGTTTGACCACTTTAAGTCAATTGAAAAATTAAATTTTCATTAATTTATGAAGAGGGTATTGTAAAAGTCCCAACACTGTAGACCATGTATTAATACGACATCGTATGACCATTCTACAGTCATCTGAAGTTTTAGTTCAGATTTAACACCGGTAAATATATGAGGTTTTAGATTTATGAACCTCAATTTAATTAACCAAATTAGTTATTAACAACAAAATAATATTTTCTGGTGATGTTTTATAATAATTATTATTATAAAAATTTGATTATAATAATAGTTTAATTATAATAATACTTTTATTATTAAATATTTTATTATAATAATACTTTATTATTATAAGGTTTTATTTTTCTAGTCTACTCATAGACTTAAGAAAATTTTTATTATAGTTATATTATTAATTTTCCAAAGCCTAATTATAATCTTTAGAAAATTTAAATAAAAGGGGTGCTTGGCTTAGAAAATCAAAAGAGAAGAGGATGTCTTATGGTACAAGCCAAAGAAAGAAAAAAAAACAAGAGGAAAGGAAAGGTGGGAGGTTCCTGGAAAAACCACACCCAAAAAAATTATAAAAAAAGGGTGTTTGGGGGGCCAAACAGCCCCCTGTCCACTAGTCTCCCTCTCGTAGAGCCACCCTACGGGCTCCCTGAACCAGGTGTGTGGCGACCCAGCAGGGCCGCCTCCTCCTCGCCGCACATTAGTAGCAGCACTCGCTCGCACCTCTCCTCCCACACCAAGTGCTGCACCTAGTGCCTCCAACCACCCCGTAGCCGGCGCTGCCCTCCTGAAGAGCCGACCACCCGAGCACCCAGAAATCCGCCTCCTGCTGTAGGTGAAATGACCACCGCGACCCCATCCCCAAACCTAATTCCCCCACCATGCAACAAGAGCGCTCACTAACTCCAGTGTCGCCCCCTGCTGCGGCCCGTCTGACGACCCACCGACGTCCTTCCCCGCAGCGGCTCCTTACCATGCCGAACACCTTCCCGAGCCAGTCCGACGCTCTGGTCCCGACACCTCCCTGGGCCAGCACCATGTCAACCTGGTGTCTCCTACATTTGATAGGAGAGAGACTACCCCACAGTGCACCTTCCCTTCGACAACTACCCTCAGAACCAGTGGTCGATAATTATTGTGCCCAGCTCCTCCGGCCACCACACTGGCTAGTGCCCTACACTGGTGAGTGAGCAGCCACAACCTCCTCCCGGTCTAGTTCAGACCAGGATTAACCCCTTGTCATACTATGCACCTGTGAGCTGCATCGCACTAGTGCACGTCCTCCCGGTCACAGTAGCTGACGGACTAAAACCCCGGTCGCTGCCCGGTCCTCCTAGCGGGCAGGTAACGCGTGCTACCCCAAAATAGGCCTGGGCGAGTCTACCTATCTTGGAATGGGATTAGGCGGACCTTCCCATCTCGGAATGCCCCTGCACAGGGCCGGAACATCCCGTACTAGGCCTGCGCAGATTCTCCCTGACCCGCACAGGCCCTGCTTGAAGTTTAATGGGACCATGTATTTTAAATTAATCAAAAGTTAATTAAAAAAATTAATTTAATTTTAGTTGAGAATTAAATTAATTAAATATTAATTTTTGTCTATTAAAATTTAATGCGGTGTAATTAATTTAATTTGTTGAATAATTAAATTAATGAATAATTAAATTAATTAATTAATTTAATTTTTAGTTTTAAAATTAAATTAATTAATTGGGACCAAACAACGTATTTATATTGAATCAAAATTAGAGTAAAATTTTAATTCAATTAAATAATTCCCTCCAATTTATTTAATACAATTTTTATTTTTATTTTTCATTTATTTAATACACATGAGTTAATGCGTATATGAATGATCATGAGCCTGAGACCAAACAATGTTTGTCTGGTGCATTTTATTTAATTATTTATTTAATTAAATTATTTAATTAATGCATGTCGGTTTGTAATAATTTGTTTAATTAAATAAAAGATGATCTGCGTGTCGTCTCAAGTGTCATTGTATGTATAAGGGCATGTGCTTCAATTCATATAGTTTTATTTTATACCCCGAGACCCCATCACCTGTGTGCGAGTACTGTTGTATAATTACAAGATGAGGTATGATGCACTTCGTTCCAAGTGACGATGACGCACCATACAGGAGTTGGATGCATTGGATGAGCAGACGTTGCTATTCAAGTTTCAAGCCTCGTGACTAAATTTATTGTCCCTAGGGTCTTAGTTGGTCTATTATTCACTCAACGAATCAACCATTAGAATTGGCTCATTATCAAGTGTTCATTTTATTTTCCATGGTTTATTATTTTTTTGCATGTGTAGTTTATTGCATGATCACATAGTATAATAATAAACAAGAATGCAAGATAAAATGAACATGTGATGCGATATATTTTTCTATTTCATGCATGGAAAGTTGTGAGTGCAATCACATAGTACGTGCTTATAAAAATAGAAAATGATTTCTTTCATCACATTAAAAATAATGAAAATCCTCAAAGATATATTAAGTCATAACATCCTTTCATCATTCAAATTTGGACAAAACTGGCTGTTTGATGTGCCGATCATTCCATAAGTGAGGGTACCTCTTACTACCGGGGAGTCCATATAAGAATGATGGGTTGACTTAACTAAAATTGCAGAAAAGAAATAGGCATAGCTAATTTTTTGTAATTTTAGAGGCAAGCGTTGAGTAAATAAAGTTCTGATTTTAGAAGTTGGGACTTCACTCAACAAATCAAGGAACCGCAAGTTAAAGCGGTCAGCCAACCAAAATCAAACCTTGAACCCTCCAAGTTGTGGCGTATCCATAGCTTGTAGACTATGAGGGGTGGTTCCGAGATCCTTGCCACTAGAGTACTCCAATGACAGAGTATTCCGATTCTAGCATAGAGGGTTCCTAGAATCTGATAAAATAGTGGGAGACATTAATTTATTTAAGTAATTAATAAAAAATGTCTTTACTGGTAATAATGATAGAAAATACTAATCTACTAAAATTTATTTTTGTAGATAAATGGAAAGTAATACCACAAGTTTAAAATCTATGATATTATATTAGACAAAGTAAATGTCCAAACTAGCATGAGTATCCAAGAATAATACGAGCACTTGCGCATAGTATTATGATATAAGGAACTCAAGGTCCAATGTCCCCAACACTGTTAAACTACATCAAGAAGCAAGGGTGAAACTTCTTATAGGATATTAATGTACAAAGCATATAATAGTTATATCATTATGCTTTCATCAATGTCCAATGTTAGTTGTGGTCGCTACACCAGGACATGGATGATATAACATAAAGTATCATCTCCGAGATATTTGCAAGTAGAAAGCGAAACATAGATATGAATAAGGCGATGTTACACCGGCATGTGTAAATTGAAAGATTGATCATGATCTTTAAATGGATCCCTTTCTCATATCATTTTCACCACATTACTCAAGTATCTTTTTAAGTTACAAAACAAACAAGAATTGAGTAAATGCTTCATTACCAATTAAGGTAAGGTTCGCCAAGATAATAAGAATATCAAAGATAATTTCATCTTTAATTCCTATGGCCAATAAATTGAAAGATAATGCGAAAAGGACAAGAAGCAAGTAATTCCATTGGAACATTCTCAACATCCTTAAATAAATGAGGTATTAACAAAGGTTATTTGCATTTCATATTATAAAATAAAACAATGGAAGTTTAAAAGCAATAAATTGAATTAAAGAAGGAAGTTACTCTCTTATTATTCATGAATATTCATCATTGTAATATTTCAGTTTTACTACTTGGGTATTAGATACAATATGTTGGTGAAATATGTGTATTCTAATATGGTAACCAAGTAAGTATATAAATCTTACTAGAAGTTAGGTGTATTCTTCAAGTGGCTGTGAAAGGGTGATACCTAGGCTAGTAGTGAGAAGTACATGACTTCTTTAATTTCCAGGTGAAATATTCTTGTTGAACTATTATTGAGTATAACCACAAACATTAATCTCATGTGTCCTTGGATGAAAGGAGACATTATTTTAGGTTCTAGAATGAATTTTGTTTTTGGTATTTGAAACTCAATCACTAGTTCAGTAATACATGAATCATAGTCAATTAGTGATGAATATAAATGTAAGACTTATAACCAGTTGTGAAAAGATAATTATTTTTCAAGTAATACTAAAAGTGGATGTCATGAATATACTTAGTATAGTATTTAGGCTCATCATAGCTAAATACTTTTGGTATTATTGATTTCTTTAGTTTGGAAAGGGAATATTTAAAATAAAGCTATGTCACAAAGCTTTTGGGAATAGTTTAACAAGTGAATGTGAACTATTCAAAGTATAATCTAGAGGTATATATACTTCATATGATTACTTTAAGTAATTAGGGAATGGTAAAATGAAGTAAGTTCATAGTCATAAGATATGATCTACTTTGAGACAACTTGTCAAAGAATATATTGATTGTGCAATCATCGATCATGATAATGTAGCATGGAGTAATTCCTAAACACAAATTACCTTAGCTAAAATTGATAAGACCAACTAAAATTCAATTAATGGATTCCATGTATTAAAGTGAAAAAGAGGCTTATTATTTTGAATACTGCGGTGGGTATTCAAGTAATTTGATACGTGGATGGTACAAGTGTAGTACTAATAAGTATCGACTGGTTTCCCCAAATCATTAGGCCCAAATCCATTAGAATTTTAATTTTCATAGCTAATTTCTACGATTAATTTATCTAGAATTGGATGTCATGAACATCATTCGTGGAAGGTGTCTATATGACACAACTCGAAAGGGATCATGTCACATAATGCTAATAAAGGTTGCAAGTTACTAAAATTAAGTTTAGGATTGAAGTAAGCAACGCGATCATATAATATACATTTGAAACAAATGATTTCCATGTGTCTACCAGAGTTTAGTGGGAGTGCCAATGTTTTCCAAGAAAAAATATGTTCAAAAACATATGGAAAATAGAAATTGGCCTTATAGTTAGTTAAGACCAAAATGAAATTTATTCTTCAGTGATTGAATTAAATTAGCAACCTAAGTTCTAGGGAAGAGGATCTACTGAGGTAGATATATAGGTTTCTTGGTCCTAGTCAATCGTACATATAGTGACATTGTATTGAAAAATACAAGTTGGAACAATTCAAGAGATGAATTGTTGCCTGTGTCATCGGGCATAATCTCTTCAGGTTGACATGTTTGGGACATGGGAAGAGATAAAAATGATGATTTAAATCCATACGTTGAAGCGATGGATTGATCACATATGCCATGATATGTATAATAACCGATATTTCCAAGGTATATTTTATAGTAGGAAAATATCAGTTATATCCTGGTGCACTATAAGGGATGCAGTCGGAACTATATAATTGTACTTTGGAAAGTACAAAAGATATTTACCTGGTAATTAGAGAATATAGGATACTAGTTTTTTGGGATACAAACTATTCTTCCATAGATCAAAGTGATCTACTATTGTAGTTAGGCTAAAGACAATGAGCGAGTCAAGCTCATATCAACCAGTGGTAGCCATACCTACAAAAACCGATCATGTTGTAGCTTCTAAGGTAGCTAAGAAGAAAATAAATGCAACAATATGTTCTAGTTATTGGAATCACACATAGTAAATAAAATATTATTATAATTTCAATTATGATATTCTTACTATCCAAGATGTCAAGTTACAATAGTGGACAAGTGGGATATACTCAGGATACCATCTCTTGAGAATTTTTACTCAAGGAGATGAGGTCGCTATAGTTGAATTGCCATGAGACAGAACCGTGGAAGGCTTGGTAGCTAAATCCATTACTCAGCAGAAACATGATATTTATCATGTGAGTAGATAACAAGTTTAGTTAGAAAGTTGGATCTAGTGAAAGTAGGAGTGTTGAAATAGTGGGTACCCTAGACCCAACTATTTAGTGCTTTTGATTACCATATTGTGTATATAGTTAGATATACATGATGTCGTATTACCATTATAGAGTAGAATTTTCTACATCTTCTATTGAAATGGTAATGTACAGAGATTAGTTATCGTATCTAAAGGTTATAACAGAACTCATGCTATAATAAGAACCTTGAGATACTATGACATTAATCTTAAATATATGTTTTATGGTCTAGATACATATTACTCATTGGACACAATAGATGTTTGACTATTAGGAGTTGGAGGATCATAAGCATTGAGACTTCTTCTCATGAAGTTCTCACTTGGTGATCTCTAGTAGTGAGATCATGAGGATAGACCCACCAATAGAAACACCACATGTTTCGGGTGTCATTGAATGTTTCTATCTACGATCATGTGTAATGGTCTCCTGACTTGAGATCATTACCAATGTATGTCATTTGATTGCATACTTTGATAAAAAATGAAAACCATGGCAATGAAGTCACGGTGAGGTAGTTTTTGTTGGGTGCGTCATTGGTGGCATGACATTGGTTGAATGGTCAAAAAATGATTTTTCGCTTCCAGGTTATGGAAGTAATATATTTCAATCCATGTTGATAAGGATGAAAATACCTTTATAAGACCATGTACATGAAAATTGAGGGTAAATTCGTCCAGTTAAATCAATAAACAATAAAGCAAGAAAATGGAAATGACACGTGAGTGCATCCTGCTTTATGAGATATTACAGAAAAAGAGATTACATTACACAATACGTGTTTTTAGGTTGGTTTTCGCTGCCGTGACAATCCTTATCTCTTCAGGAGACATGATGGGTTACTAGATCCCATTCTTGGTCTGTTAATACTATTAACTATTGTTGAGATAAGGGCATAGAGGGTCACACACAATAGTATATTCGAGAATCTTCCCTATTTAGTTGAATATTAGTTATGGACATTGTGGGACCCACCACTGGGGTCCGGGATTTTCCAATGTCAAATGCTCACCAATGCAATAAATAAATTCATATTATTCGAGTTTAGAATAATGAGTATTGAATTTATTTATTAAATGTATTTGCGAGTTTGAAGTAAATACATGAAAAAATGTTAATTGATGAATATTAAATTATTCAAGGTTCAATTAATATTTATGGGAACAATGATTCAAGTTTTGGACTCAATTATTATCAAATAATATATTTTAATATATTACAAGTGAGTGATAATAATATTTATGACTCAGTTTAGTATTCATAAAATGTCATTGATAGTGCGTTAAGTATTCGAGGCCGACAAGGCTATACTGGGTATTTTAATTAAGCACTATAAATAGAAGAGGAGGGGATTTTTACAAGTATTATTCATGAGGATTCTCTCTCATCTCCTCTCTCCCATGATCTAGAGAGATATTATCTAGATCCAAGGAGCTTAGATCGGGATCCCTCTTAGGCATCACAAGAAGAGAGATGCAGTGATTGTTGGAGCGTCAAAGGCTTTGTCAGAATTTCATGATAGCACCCGGACTTCAAAGAACGACATTCCCGCAGATTCCTCAAAGAACGCATGGATGATCTAGAGGAGTTTGATGTCATATTTTTCGAGCAATGATCTCCAATGATGAGAAGACATCGTGTGCAACTTCAGATTTAAACTAGGTATTTTACACTTTATTTTTGTACTTAAAAATCTTCACGTGTAGTAATCGGCTAAAACCAGACAGCTATTCACTGATGTCGACAAGTTTACATCAATCTTCGATGATTTTGTTTTAAAATTCCACCTGCTTGGGGCTTCCGCTACATGGCCAGTTCTCACAATTCCTTCAACACAACATAAATAAACTACTTTCTAGTTTTTTTGTTCATAGTTATCTAACTTATTTGGCATGGGTTTCAAATACATTGTGAGACTAAACCCATTTGTGAACATTTCTTCCTCAAATTATTTATCACTACACCCCCTCTATGATTCCTAAACCATAGGTAAGCTCTTCCACTAGTATTTTACTCTAGATTTATAGTGATATTTTTTGGACCACTTTGGCACAAATCTTGTTTGTACTTTATTATAGTCATTATATTCACCCCAAACTTATTTGTATTTAGCATGTATTTACTTACATGTTCATCCAACTTGTGTGAAATGGTAGTTTCTTGTTTCTTCTTTATCCATATTTTTATTCATTATTAGAAAGATGGATATAGAACAGATTAGTCAATGGTGTATATTACACCCCCTATTTAATTATATCATCATATTACTTCAATATAGTGAATCAATTTTTCAATGTAAAAAATTATTATATTTTCTTACCTTTATCTCCCTAAACATGGGAATAGGGTTTTTTTCTTTTGGAATCTTTATAATATATCTATTGAAAATGTCCTTCAATATGTTTGTGATCAATTCAAATAAAACATCTCCCATTTTAGTTATAGCATGTATAATTATTCCTAGGTTGATATGTCACATAAAATATTCATCAACGATTGAGACTCTGGACTTCTAGACACACACTCATTGTTTATACAATGATTCCACAAAAGTAGAAACTTGTAGACACCTTACTCTGAAATCCTTCACTTCCAGATTTTTAAAGAATTAATTATTTAACCATAGGTTTCAAATTTTTACTTTTTTACACTTCACTATTTTTTTGTTGATTTAGGAGGATTATTTTTTATTTCCATCAATTTTTTCAACTTATATTCAATATCCTCAATATTTATGTCTTTCTCCTTCAATTGGGTAGACATATACTCCATTATTGAGCCAGAATATTTTCCAAAATTTATACTCTCTTAAAGATATGTTCGGAGAGGGATAATACTCTCTTTTAACTATTTTTATGGCTATTTTATCCTCTAATTATCATGAAATATATTTTTGTAGGTCACTTTTAACTTTCATTATTTCACTCATTTTTGTTACATATCATGAAATTATAGCTCCATTTTCTTTAACCTTTTGTTCTCCAACACTAAATATGCTATCAATATGTAGTCCACCATATATATTATTTCTTATTGATCCACCTTATCATACAAGGCTTAGATATCATCTTGGTTTCTACAAGAACAATCTTTGTATTGATGACTTGGTTTCATTTCCAATTTTCTATAGTAATATCAATTCAATTCAATATCTATAGGGGAATATGAATTTTGAGATTTTGAAGAATATTATATAATGTTGTTATAACTATAATTATTAATATAATCAGAATTATTTACCTTGATTGGAGATTTCATCTCCCTAGGGGTATTCCACTTACTTTTCCTTTTAATTTTCCTTTGAAATAAGGCAGTATTAATTATACTTTTAATGAGATAAAAAATATTCCTAACATCTATATATTTTCTATAAATTGCACAAATTTCCTTCCAAATCATGAATAAAATAGTATAATGAGATGTTTTATTATATACCTTAGTAGAAATCGATCTCACTAAGATTTTTTATTTCTTCACATCACTAATTATTTCATTATGATTTGTCAATTCAATATCTCAACGTATATATTCTATGATCTCTTCACCATAAGCCTATATAAAAACATGAACCACTTTCTTCCATCCATTATAATTGGACCCATTAAAAATATAGGGAATCATTATCAAATCCATATGTTCAAAAAATCTAAAAACATATTTTGAATATTGAACCTAAAATCATTACCTATTGGAACTGATACCACATTTTGGGACCAGGTTGAATTTATGTATCCAAAGAGGGAGGGGGATTTGAATGTCATATAAATAATTTTTTTTCCTTTAATAAAGTTCACCCCTTAATATGATTTTGTTTTCCCATTATAAGCGACATGATTCAATATTTTTTAACTACATCAAAAAGTTTATCACTGACTGTTTATTACAAATAAATAATTTTAAAGAAAACACAAGTATACAAATTTTACTTGGTTCATCCACATTGTGATATGTCTAAGTATCACACAATGATGATTCATCAATGTGAAAAAAATACAATATACTAATCTTATATGGATATAAGTTTTGTTTATGACCACTCCATACTAAGACATGCCAAATTTACAATGCTTATGGATTTCTCATTGCTCACCTAAGGTGTACTCATTCCTATTTTTATCCAATAACTAATTCATGGAAGGGTTCATAATTTATAAAATTGAGGTTAGATTTAATATTTTATATAAAGGAAGGAATTTCTGATGTCAGTATAGGTTTTGGAGAAACCGTACATATTCAATTATAGAATAGATGCTATACTATAATCCACTTCACTGAAATTCCAAACCTTCAAATCCAAATGAGATCAAATCCTTATAAAGAGTCGAGTCTCTATCTTCCTCTTATAATTAATGATGATAGTGACTTATTAATGTTAGGGTAAATTATAATTCCTTCACATGAATACTATAATAACTACTAACTACTTACAGATGAAGCTAATTCTACACTGGAATTAATCTTATTATACTATATCTTCTTATTATTCTTATCTTAGAAACCAAATTTGAAATAATGTACCTATTATTATTCTTATTTCTTCACATATATGAAATATGTAAATGTTATAATACCTATCTCTATTATTGAATCTCTCTTTTCTATTAAAAAAAGATATTTAATATTTCTCTAATTTTTTATAGAACTATTATGAACAAATTTTAAAAGTCTTCCATTATCTAAAACTTTCATTTCTAGTTGGAACCAATTAAAATTTATTAAATCCTATATTATTTTCCATGTGTTTTAAATATTTTAATGTGGTTAAATATGTTCCATTGAGTTGATTTAATCCCCCAAATCTTGACCCAAATATCATCTTTTTTGAATTCTATCAGAATCATCATTAATTTTCAGGGAAGCTAATGGCTCATGGAATGATACACTTTATTAAATTTTGATATGAATTAATTTTAGTTATATTATGATGTTATATCAATCATCATGGTGTGATACTTAGTCAAACTCTAGATCCATAAAATTTGTATAAATATCATTTAAAATTCACTCATAAATATGGAATGATATTTCATATCTCTTTGAATCTCAAATTTTTCTCTAAGACCTACGAGTCATGTAATCTCCAAGCCTATATCCTTTTTAATGGTTCCCCCTCATACCTTTAAATGGGGGTTATCAAAAATCAATAAAAAGAAGGCCTTCGTTCCATTCGGGATTTGAATCTCAAAGTGGTTGTGAATTGATAACTTTCTTCACAATTCAAATTCCTACATCCTCACCAATTGAGATTTCTAGATTTATATAAAAACAATATTCACACATAATAGTCATTTTATCATGGTATGATTTTTATCATCTCGCCTAGTACTATAACACGGTATTCATGAAATAGCATGAACCTCACTAAACATCACATTCTAAAATCCCGCTATTTTTTCCCGACCTTTTACTATGATGTGGATTTATTCAACAGTCTTTACTTCATCACATATTGTAGAATGGTGACACTTACTATGATGTAGCACTCAATAAGTTAATCTTATATATCCTTAAATTATTATTACATATCCTTGAGTTATTATTACGCATGAATTGTTTCGGTGAGACACCAAACTCCATGGTATAATGCATCCTTTCACCTAAGAAGTTATTTTTTTATAGCTTTAGTTTATTTTTAGGCAGAATTCTATTTAATCTTATATGGACTTTAGAATTACCAGATTAATCTTACATACAATCATTTATGGTTTAGAAAACATTATTTTAGTGTGATACACTCTTAATTCATAAAAACACTTCCATTCTTCTAAACACGACTTTTTAAAAGCTCAAACTACTTATACTACCACAATATGCTAGACTAGATATATTTTATCTTATAAAACATCATTCTAATCCATATTAAACACACTTAATTCTTTACATTACATTTCATTGATATATAAAGATATCAAAATATTTTTCCATTCTTCAAAACTTCTTCTATATAGCCACTATAGTGTATCCAACACTTCCTCACTAGATATTTTATGATCATATTCAACCTTCCGTGTTATGTCTATACTTCAACAAATGTGATTTCCATTTATGATAACCATGTTCATATTCCTTTATTAAATCATATCCAAGATCCATATCTTATGTTGTCAAAATTCATTTATATTAAAAAATTTAACACTAATTGCCAAAAAATCCAACAAATAACCTACTGGTTATAAAAAAATGAAATGGAATTAGAGTCAAGTGTGTTGTATGAGGAATGACCAGTGTGTATGATGAATTTGATTAAGAAACCATTTGCGAAAATATTATTCCACGATTTTGGATGTGATTAAAACACAATCATAACAAGGAGGATCCCCAAGAATGAGAGGCGGGAATCAAATTTCAGTGCCTAGAGTGGTTCATTAAAAAACATTTTTAATGATTATTGGGATTTTTTTTAATATAGTGTGTAATTTGTAATGAATCACAATATCAAATTCTAGTATAATTAGAGAGATGAAAAATTTTAATTAAGTGAAATTTAGGACAATTTTTTTTAGAATGTGGATTCAGGGGAGGAATATTTTGATGTTTTTTAGAATCATAAATAGAGTTTTTTTGGATAAACAAATTAGGTGAAAAAGGCTTAAAGCTGGAATTTTTAGTATTTTGAGAAAGGGGAAACTAAGTGGTCTATAAGAAAACTCATATGAAGCTTGGTGGGAGTACAAAAAGAATATAGTGGGATAGTAGTGGCTATGTGCTATAACCCCTTCCACAAAAAGTTTAGTGGCAGTACATTGGGAACCTAGTGGACCAAAAAACACCCATTGGGGATCTACTAAGATGAAAATGGAATATCAAACCCCTAATTTTGAGTAGAGATATTTTGGTCATTTTAGCTGATTTATTTTTAAAACCTCTATTCCCCTTATTCGTCATATAATCGGAAAACCTAGGAACTTATCCACTCTATTTTCTTTATCCTATGATTAACATCCTCTTTCTATGGACTTCTCATATAGTATTTGATTAGATAACCATCTTTGGATATGGTATTCACTCTCTAATATTAAGTTAACATGCCCCTTTAATTGAAAATTTTAACCACTATTTAGTGGAATTCCCATCTAAATACTTTAATTGAGGTTTTTTTAGATTTTGTGATATTTTTTTATTGAGGATGAATCATACCATGATATTGGATAAGTAAAATCCTATTGGAGCATGATAGGTGGTACCTACCATTCTCCATTGTTTTATATATATTTTTTCATATCATGTGTCATGAAAGAATTATTAATCAGGTTCATTAGATCCAAATGAGAACCAAAATGTCTTTTATCTATGTGATGAAATATGTTAGATCTATTGGGGTTATAAAGGATGTTCCATATGAGTTACCTTGAATTTAGAGTCAGTATAAGAAAATTTTAAAATCGAGAGCCTTGGATTGAATCAAATGAAGAACCCACTGAGGGTGTTCTATGATGATTTATGGATTGGGAGACATTGGGGGTCTTGTGGGATAGTTTATAATATCCCTATAATAATTCATATCCATTTGTAGACTATACAATGGGTTCATGATAAATCTATTTTATTGTATGTTTTATTATGGTATTTCAATTCAATTTATTCTCTTATACTTGGGAATTATTTGTAATTAATATTAATATTGAACTTTTTGGTGTATTTTAATGATTCAAAATCTAATAATAAACTTAACTTAAATTTTGAAATTATCAAATTAATTATTTTTTACAAATTAATTTGATAGTCTGACCCGATTTTCTATTTGATTTTGTTCAGAATCCTAGAGATGAAAGGAGGTGAAGATCATAGATATAATATTGAAAATAAAGTTTATAAAATTGTATACTTCTAATAATAAATAATTTAATGATGCTATCATATTTGAAAACACAATATTCATGAAGAAACATGTTTGAGATGTCATAAGAGGTGATATGCCTTACCATTTCTCCTAATTGAGGATTTAGAGAAGATGATAATTATTTTATTAACTATCATAACCCATGACATAACACAAATCATATATCATAGATTGTGATAAATGATTTCATAAGGGAGTACAAGCCTCATGATTTAATAACCATTGATTACATAGGATTTCCTTATATATGACTAAAATACCAAATATGATATTTTATATCTTAATAAAATAGTAATAGAAGTCTGAGGGAAATGATGATGTTACAAAGAGATTATAAGTAATATTATAGGATATGATGGAATAATATTTAGTGATATCAGGATATTAGTAATCAAACATGGTTCTATATTCTATATAAATACCCCTCATGTATCTGTTATAGCTTATGATCTGATGAATGATTAGATACAAATATATATCTATGTGTGTGTGTGTGTGTTCATATTTAAGGTAATGAGAATACATACCATTGGTCGTAATTGAAATATCTTAAAGCAAATGATGAATAGAAAATAAAACAAAATAAAACTAGGGGATCAACTAAAAGGAAATTTCTTATCATAAACCATGATAGGTGATACCGGTATTATGAATGTTGTTATTATTGGTGACTGGGAGATATATTTTCTCATGATAAGTAGTAAGTAAATATCACAACTGATAATTGACTAATATCATTGACTACTATAAGGGAAAATAACATATCACAATTTATGTTACCCAAATATCAGTGATTGTTATTATAGTTTCCATTTGATCATTTTTGTGATATAACATAACATAAAACTACTTCTCAATCATAAACCATTTCAAAATATCATGATATTGAAAAATAATTATTTTAGTACCTCTATCCATTTAACTATATTTTTAAAGTATAAAACATGATTCTAATATAAAAGATGATGTTGATTATATCCATGGACTCATTCCATATTGTAGATGAAAAATAGAGGAGATGAACCTGATATGCACCACAAGGATTTAATGATATCAAAGATGTAAAATAAAATTATAAATTATGGAAAATTTCTTAGATAAATGTATTTTTAAAAGTAGATAGAGTATGGTCATGATCATGGGGATAATTGAATATTGTTAGTATAATATAGGAGTTGAGCTGGGAAGCTTGTAATATTTTCTTACATATATGGATGAATCATGAGCTATCACATACACATGGAATATTCCCTAATAGTAGAGAATAGATTGAGTATGATGGTGTGGAGGCATAAATGGAGGATTATATGCCACTTTTAAGAGATCCTTTTGAGGAAATTAGTTATAGTTGGTATAATGTAAGAGTTTAAGTTATCTAGTTTTCTCTCCTTCACATTTTGCAGACTAATAATTTAGGTTTAAGAAAACCAAGTGGTTAATCTAGAGGGGGTTTGACCAATCATATCTTGAATTCCATTTTCTTAATTGTATCTATTTTTTAATACTTTATTTATAGTCATATGGTTATGAATAATTAATGTTGGTGGTCATTTTATTTAAATTTTCTTTTTTAGATATATTTGCATATCACACTAACCAATTCTTAATTTAATTCTCTTTTCATGATTAATTCTTAAAAAGAAGATTTGAATGAATCAATGGATGAATAACTTGTGGTTACACTTGTGTTTTTTTTAAAAGGTTGGGGCTGAAGCCTCATTTATTATTAAAGAAAATTAAAGACCTCTTTAATTGGGTAAAGGGAGACCCATTACATAGCCTGAAGTTCCAGTGGGAATTTAGCCCATTACATGGCTCGTAGGCCCATTTTTTTGGCCCAAATCCCATTATGTGAATAGTACTACTACAGTACCTGCGCTGCTACAGTACTGCACAGTACCCGCCACTGCTATAGTACTCTGCCACCGCTACAGTGCCCTGCAGCCGCTACAGTGCTGCTATAGTACTTCTACAGTACCTGCGCCCAATGCGTTTTGAACCCCCATTTTTCATGTAGAATTAAGGGGTGCTTACCACTTCTCTCTATTGTGTTTTCTATGATTAATTATCCATGAATCAATTTCATAATATAAAATTCTCTCTATTGGAATTATTTTTAAGTGGTTGGGGTTTTAAGTGTCATTGGATTATTTATACATATATAAATTGAACCTACTTGTTTAAATAATATATAAAAGGTCTTGTGCATTGTTTTTATAGTGTAATTTGTTAACACAAAGAGATGTTGATATTTTGGGGGAGAATGTTGAGTTTTTAGTAGAAGCTACTATGATTTGGGTTTGATGAATAATTATATATCATTTGGTATTTTTTATAGAGAAGAGGAATTTTAAGAAAATAAGTGGATATGTTTATTGTGTTGGATTTTGTTTTCAACACATGTATCATGTTCAAACTCACATAAAAAAGTATAATATGTGTGGTGAAGGATTTATAGAAGTTTAGAGATGTTTGGAATTGGACCAGAGTTCATTTTAAGAGAATATGTAATTGTTGACTTGAATTTGAATTTATTTATGCCCAACTTTACTAAGGTTCACCCTATATAGAAGACTAAAAAAATGACGATGGTGGGAACTTTGTAAAGTTCATGTATATATTCAAAAGGTTTATTTAGATGAGAAAAATGGAAAAGTAAAGAGTTCATAATATTACTTTATGACTTCATAAGGTTGTATCAAGACTTCATAAGGATGCCATGTAACTTCATAAGGTTGAATCCATATCTTTATAAGGTTCATTATCACCTCCTTAAAGTTTATTTTAGTTATAAAGGTACTTGGTATGGTTATCTAAAAATTTTATAAGCTTTTTTAGTCATCTTAATATGGTCAATCCAACTTTGTAAGGTATATCTAACCTTATGAAATACTTGATTTATAAGAAAATTGGAAACTCATAAAATTGAAAGGTTCATATCAGGCTTCATAAGGTTGATACTAATTTCTTAAGGTTCTATAATAAAGAAAATTATGAAGTTCGATGGGAATCTAATAAGTTTTAAAAATATCTGTTGGGAACTGCTTCTATGAGATCTAGAAGATTTGGAATGGATGGAGACTTGTTCAAGGAGTCACCCAAATTAATCTAAGGTGATTTAAAAAGATTAATGTTAGGTAATTCATATACTAATTTTTATTGATTTAAATATCAAAAATGGGATTTGTGTTTCAATAAAAGGAAGAATAAGGTTTGCACCATAGAATAGATACTGTGATACAAAAGAGAGAAAGAAATTACTGAATAATTGCTTGATCATGCAGCAACATGTGTTGTTACAACCTAATGACTTGAAATATATTGGAAATAATGAAGAAAGAAGTAACAAGAAGAATAATAAGAAGAATAATAGGTTGATAGTAGTTATAGATAGTTATCAGTATGAATTCAAATTTGAAATTCAAAATCAATGAGGTAGATTGATTCTACTAGATGAAAAAATATTTTACAATATTGTGAAAAATATTTTTTTATATTGATCAATAACATTTAATGAATAGATATATATTGATATTATCGAATAAGAGAGAAATAAAGAGAAAAATAATATACTTTCTATTGTGCAAGTAAAAGAAAATGGAGGAAGAAGAAGAAACACATAAAAACATGATAAAAGTTTAATTTGATGGAATACTATCCAGTTATTAAAATAATTTCATATTATTTTATCTATATGGGAAATAATTAAACACAATCAGAAGATTTTTTATTTCATGAGTTCAAGGATAAACCTTGCTCATTATAATCTACATGTTGATACTGGTGTTTTGTAAGACCTTGGGAGAATCTAGATCATGCCAAGGATTAATATTCTTATTTTGATAGGTGAACCATGAAACTATGTTGTCCCCTATATGTGCATGTGTTTTAGAGTGTTTAACAAAAATCAATTTAAAATTATAATAGTTTAAAAACTTTGTTTTATAAAGGAATTTTAAAAATAATTGTAATAATTAATTCAACTCTTTTCAATGATTTCTCACTAATACTATGAGTGCTTTTCAATTATAAGTGATCTGTTATTTGGATTTTAAAGTAAAGAAAATTTTCTCTTCTTAAAGATTCAGTCACTAATTTTTTATTGTATATAATGTAAAATCTAAATTTAGTTAACTAAAATGGGATTCCCAAATTCAATGAGAGAAATTATTATATTTGGAAGGAATAATGCTTCTTTATCTACTGTTAACCAGTTTGGATGCATTGGAGGATTTAACTACTGGGTTTTGACCTCATACATAAATTTTTTTTATGAATATAGCAAATTGAAAGAATATTGAGAATGATGGATGTTCTAAAAATGAAATACTATCTTGATTATAAGATAAATATTGTTTAAAAGTTAAAGTAATTAAGATATATAATGGTATCTAGGATAAAATTGAAAATATCTATAAAGGAAATGTCAAGGTAAATGGAAACTAAAGTTTAAGGAACAAATGATTGAACATAGGGTTTTAAGGGAAACTAATGTTTCAGATAATCAATTTGGTTTTATTCTTGGATGTTCAACCACAAAAGTAATTTATTTTAGTAGAGGTATAATATATTATCATCATAAAAAATACTAATATTTTTATATGGTTTTCATTAATTTAGAAAATGCATATGATAAAGTTCCTAGATAGGTTTTATAAAATGATGTTGAAATAAAAGGGGTGTAGGTGTCATATATTAAAATCATCAATGATATTTATGAAGGTAGTTTGGATTGAGTTATAACTCTAGTAGGTGACAATATATACTTCCTTGCTTTGATAGGACTACATCAAGGTTCAAATCTAATCCCATACCTTTTTATTTGGTCTTAGATGAACTTATAAAGTATATTCAAGATGAGTTGCCTAATCGAATTATTTTTGCAGATGAAATATTTGTCATGAAAGAATCTAAAGAGACAATAAATTTAAAGTTATATCATTGGAGAGAGACTTTAGAATTGAAATATCTATACCTTAGTAGGTATAAGACAAAATATATGGAGTGTTTAAAAAAAAAGATTTATATTATTGTTATGGATGTGTGATTAGGAGATCATATTATTTCAAAATTTGACCATTATAGATATATGAGAACATTTCTATTATGTGATCGAGATATTAATGTAGATTTATCTTACTAAATTCAAACTGGATGGATAAAATGGATAAAGGAATTAGGGGTGATTTGTGATTGTACAATTCCTTTGAATTTAAAGCTTAAATTTTATAGGACTATTATTAGGCCAGATATTATTAATATATCTGAGTGTTATGGATGAATAGATATGTTTTGGATTGGTAGTTTCAGTCCTTATACTTGTATCATGGTTTCATTATATAAATAATATTAATAATTTTTGGTCAGAGTGGAAACTCAAGAGGGGGTAAATTGAGTTCCAACTTAAAATTTCTGTTAAAATTTTATGATAAAGATACCCCAATTTGAAAACAACCCAGCTAATTAAGGCAGCAAAGATATAGATGTTTGGTTGGTCAAAAAGTTTCTCAAAGGGTGATTAGTCCTCAGTTGAATCATTGCACCACACTTATTTATCTTTTGAAATGGGTTTACTGAATTAAACACATACACACACTAACCATAACTAACCATCAAATTCAATGTAAAGCAGTTTTCTGTTTTTAAAATTATAAGAAGTGGAAAATAGAAAAATATAGTATTAAAAAAAATATAATATAGTAGAGTTAAACAAGAGGTTCAGTCTCAGACTGAGACTTAATCCTCTCCACTTTGTGATCACCTTCCACCAAGTAGTTTATATTAACAATAAACTTGATACACAACCTGTATCGGGCTTTACAACAGTTTTCACAAACTGTCCAGGGATCACACCCTCTACCACAGTTCTTCATGAAAAAAAAAACAATCTACACCACACACGGTCTCTTCCACAGTTACATGTGGGAAAAAAAGTGTAAATAAGGTTTTATGTGAGGATTTTTAGTATCCTATAGTTCAAGAACATGAGAAAATGTGTGTAAAATAAAAACACACACTTATCAGAAATGTAATAGAAATAACACAATAGGGATAAAGTTATAAGGATTGAGTTTATAAGTATCTATGTGTTTAGAGTTAATCTCTTGACTCCTTTGAGTGAAGAATTTGTAGTTTAATTCTTTTTCTGGAACTTGTATCAAAAAACAGAGTGTCGCAACTCCAGGTTATAGCTTTTAGGTACTAAGTATTATACTTCTTGGGTTGATATTGATTTGATGAAGCACAAACGACAGTCTTGATTTTTTTCTCCCAAAATGATCTTCTTGAGGCTCTTTGGTTCACAGTGAGAGCACTGGTGTGCTTCTTTTGTTCTTCAAATCCTGCGTGTAGTAACTCTCTCTCTGGTGTCCTCTGTTATTTTTCTCTTCCTTGGTCTTTTATTTTATATTTGAGGTCTGGCAATAGGAATATGAAAACCACGTGCAGTCTTCCTCGTACCTCGTACTGTCTCCAGATACGGTCTCTTGATATATCTACAATCAACATTAATTAATGTTAGAAGCATTAAATTTACAAAATAGGATCGTTAGAATAATCTTACGAAATTGAAAATGTATGGATTAGAAGAGTGGGTATTGGTAGGCTGGTAACAGTAGCCTTCTCAATGGTAGCCTTCATCAGTAGCTTCATCGGCAGCCTTCAGCGGTAGCCTTCAGTAGTAGACTTCATCGGTAGCTTCATCTGTTGGATTCATCAGTAGGCTTCATTGGTATACTTCATCGGTAGGCTTCATCAGAAGACTTTACAACAATATCCTTTGAGTGATAGACTCAAGGCGATGACCTTGTATTGATAACTCAGCGGTGATGTTCAACATCGATAACCTCCCAATGGTAACCACTATCCGTAACCTTCTAGTGGTAACCTCTATCGATAACCTTCCAGCGGTAACCTTTATCGGTAACCTTCCAGCGGTAACCTCTATCGGTAACCTTCTAGTGGTAACCTCTATCGGTAACCTTCTAGCTGTAACCTCTACCAGTAACCTTCTACTAAGAGAAATTTTGCACTGTAAACTTAATCAATAGGACCATGATATTAAAGATACATAGTTATCACTTGATAGAAACTATAAATATTAATTAAACACGATTATCCTAACAAGGAATAAAGATTTGGGATTATTAAAATAGATTCCAGATTATCAAAAAAGGTGAGTCCAATAATCTCCCCCTTTTTGATAATCACAAATTTTGTCAGTGAAAATTTAGATTTAAGTATTATTGAATTAGGGTTAAGCACATTTGATAATATCTTCAGAGGTGGGAGTGTACATATATTATGGATCAGTAAAATTGAACCATGGTTATTGTGGAAAATATAACAGACTATATATAAAAGTACTTGAAAGTTCTCCCCCTTTGTGATTAAAAAAAAGAATATAAGACAAAAAGAGACAAAAGAGGATTTTTCTATTAATGAATCAAGAATACAATTTATAGAAAGATTACAAAGATCCCTATCAACTAAGATAACCCACATTCAATCCACATCAGAAATGTCCAAAGGAGCTTTGCCTTTGGAAGCTGAGGAGGAAAGTTCAGAAGATGGAGGGATATGCTGAGGTATGGCAGTAAACAATGTAGGAGGAGCTGTGACAGAAGCATAAGTAGATCGATAATGAGTGGATCTCTGAGGGATCATAGGGGTCAAGCTTCTGATGGCCTGTGTAGGAGTCATCAAAGGGGAAACACTGGTAGAGCCTGAGGCAACTGAGGAAGAAGGTAATGTTGGAGGAACAATAATGAGAGTGCAGTCTACATAGAGGAAGGGAAAAAGAATATTCCTGAAGTCCATAATGATGATTCCTCCTCTTTCCATAGATGAGATAAAATCATCCTTATTCTCCATGAATTTCTCCAAGGTAGGAGTCAATTATCTAAGCCTGCTAACTTGATCCTTAAAAGCCTGAGTGACAGGTGGGATCCTCAAGTTTTCTAACAACAACTTGAAGTGACCATCCATCTGATGCTTAGTGTACAACCTTTTATAGTAGAAATAAACTTTCTCTTTGATGGTCTTCTGATCTTGAGAAGAATCCCTCAAATAATATCCCACAAGATTATGAATGTATCTGGTAGTGGAAATGACCTAAGTCATAGATTGAGGGTCTGAGGCACTTGAACCAGAGAGCTTTGCCACTTCTTCTCTGGTAACTGATCTGAAAGCTTCTAGATCAATAGGAGGAGATTCTGAAGAGGAAGCAGATGCACACATATATGCCATTGTAAAAGCCACCATCTCCTTAAAAGACTTGGTCAGACCACTGATCAATCTTTTTATATCATCATCCTAACCACTCACATGTGCCTCTATAGACTTCTTAAATCCCTCAAACATAGTTACTATCTACTGAAAAACACTCTTAACATACTTAAGGTCTTTCTCCACTTAAACCCTTTAAGCCATATAGGAGTTTAAACTAGAAATTGAGTATTTCATAGATTTTATAGGCTCTGCTGAGGTTCTGACTTGATTCTGACATTCCTTCACTTTATGTAGAAAATTTGAGTGAGAGGTAGAAATTAGCCTTTAGAAAGCAGAAGTTACAAGTTCTTGATTGTGAGCCAATGATCTCTCTATCCCTATAGATTTCTCATCAAAATGTCTCTTCAAATTTGATTTTAATGATTCTAAATCATCATTCTTCACATAGTCTCGAGGTAGAAGCACTACTGGTTGTACAATAGTGGTCTCTGAAATAGAACAAATTAGATGGATTCTATTAGAATTGTCATCTTCAGAGTCTCCCTAGTCTAATCCTAATACCACAAATCTAGGATCTTCTAACCAATATTCTATTCCATGATAAACAACAACTAAACCTATGGAAACAGGTTTCTCCCCCTCACTTAGAGTGCTACTTGATCAATTACATTTACCATTGCCATTCATCCTTGATCAACTATGGAAAAATGAGAGTCCACAACTACTTATTCTATAGAATATTCAACCACAACCACAACAATTTCAGCTCCAAAATATTCAACATCCTCTTCCTCTTCACACTCTACCACTTCTGTATATCCTATCAAGGGACTGAGACTCAATCATTACTATTCAATTTCATCAATAGATGTCTCAAATTCCTCAAGATCAGTGTCATCTTCATCCTCCTCCTCTGAGGTCTCTCCAATAGTAGTGTATTTTAAGACATTCTCTTCTTCTTCTTCTTCACTGGTTTCCTCATCATCACTGCCCCTTAGGAAAGTCTCTCTTCTGGGAAATATCTTTGGTGGGATAGGCTCACCAAAGGATACAACATTGGCATAAGGACTTGAGGGAAGGTTAGGATAACTCCTATCATCTATAAGAGAATCCTCTCTTACTTGCATAACAACAGTCTCCTCTTCTTCATCTGAGTATACTGGCTCCACTTCATCAGGATATAAACCTAGATCTCTCTTATTCTTTGGCCTAGTAGAATGGGTAATAAGAATAAATTCTTCATACATCTTAGCCTCATCATTCACCCATTTTCTTTTCCAAGGGTTCTAGATTAACTTCATAAAATTGCAAATCATTTTGGTAATGGAGAAGTTGTCCCTTAAAACTATTTTTTCTTCTTTATTTATAGCAACTCCTTTCACTTTCAACATCAGGGATATCAACCTAGCATGAAACAAAGCATTTGACTTGGAAATAGTCTTTTTAATATCCTCTAACTAAATCATTAGCAACCTACAAAGATTTATCTTTTGACTATGCTTCAAGAGATACACAAGAAATATGTATTGATACTTCAAGGTGGAAAAGTCCCCTCTCCTGGGACTCAAAACATGCTGAATAATCTTAAAAATCAACCTATATTATCCTTCCATTTCAGCAGAAATCACCTTTCTAGGGTTTTCATTCCCTGTCAGCTCAGCCAAAGCCTCTTCATAGCAAAAATACCCACTGGTGGGAGGTACCACTCTAGATTATTAATAAAAAATTCCTTCATTTGTAACTCTTAATAATTCATCCCATTCACCAGAGGATAATCTCAAACTTACTCTATTTATTTTTGAAGACATTCGGTTCTCATCCTTAAACTGTTTGAACTTTAGAAACACATAAAATTCCTTGACTATCTTTGAGTAATATGGTCCATTTTTATTTGCGAAACATTCTACCCAATACTGAGCTTTGAGTACCTTCAAAACTAGAGACATGCTTGACAATAACCATTCTGAACTTAATTCCTTCTCAACCATGATTTCCCTCTTCAAAAAATGTGGATTGATCAGCTTTTCCACTACATTGATTCCACCACTAGACCCAAATCGTGGTCTCTTAGGGTTTGTCGCATCTCCTTCATCATCAACTATTGGTCTCTTCAATCTTTCCATTATAACCTGGAGCGGTTCGAGGGTTTCAGCAGAAGGTTAGGTTCCAAGGTTAGGGAGAAAGAGGTTCGGGAGAGGATTGAGGTGGATTTAAATGTGGTTTGTACTTTATTTTTATCATTTAGTGATCGAAAAACAAATTGAGTAAAAGAAATAGATAATACTAAAAACATTTCAGATTCCAGTAGAAAAATGCAAAGTCCCAGATCTCAGGTCAACTATCGGTAAGGTACCAATGGTGAGGTCTTATCGGTGAGGTCTAATGGTGAGGTTTTATCAGTGTGGTCAAATAGTGAGGTCTAACGGTGAGGTTTTATCGGTGAGGTCTAATGGCGAGGTCTTATCGGTGAGGTCTAACAGTGAGGTATTATCGGTGAGGTCTAACGGTGAGGTTTAATAGTGAGGTCTTATTGGTGAGGTCTAATGGTGAGGTATTATCAATGAAGTCTAATGGTGAGATCTTATTGGTGAGGTCTAACGACGAGGTCTAATCGGCGAGGTCTAACAGTGAGGTTTTATCTTAACAATTTATCATTCCTAACTCATTTTTGATGTAATTTAACCTCTCAAAACTTAAAGGCTTTGTGAATATATCAGCCAATTGGTGTTCAATGATAATGAATTCAAGAGTGATATCACCTCTTTGATAATTATCTCTCAAGAAGTGAGGTCTCATATCAATGTCCTTTGTCCTAGCATAAGATACTAGATTTTTAGAGATGTTAATAGCACTTGTATTGTCACAATTTATAGAGAAATGTTTGAATTGATATCCATAGTCTAGTAATGTATGTTTCATCTACATAATTTGAGCACAACAACTACCCACAACTATATATTCAGCTTCAGCAGTGGATAATGCAACAAAATTCTGTTTCTTACTACACCATGATACTAGTAACTTGCCCAAAATGTGACATCTTCCTAAAGTGATTTTTCTATCTAACTTACAACCAGTAAATTCAGAATCTAAATAAATTATTAAATCAAATGATTGTCCTCTTGGATAAAATAGTCTTAAGTTTGTAGTATGATTGAGATATTTAAAAACACTTTTAATAAAAATTAAATGAGACTCTTTGGTATTGGCTTGAAAATGAGAACACATGCATTCACTGAACATAATATTAGCCCGACTAGTAGTAAGGTAGAGCAGAATACCAATCATACATCTGTAATTGGTTTGATCCACTGGTTTATCAGTTTCATCAGCATCCAACTTACAAGTGGTACTCATAGGTGTGTCACTACCTTTATTACCACCCAAACCAAAACGTTTCAAAAGATCCATTTTATATTTAATTTTATTTAAAACAATACTATTTTTATTTTGAAAAATATAAAATCCAAGGAAAAATTTTAGTTCCCCCATTAAACTCATTTCAAATTCATCTTGCATCATCTTTAAAAAACTAACACATAAAGATTTTTTAGAGGATCTAAAAATAATATCATCCACATAAATATATACTATTAAAGCATCTTTGGAAATTCTTTTAATAAAAAAGAGTAGGATAAACTATTCATTTAGTAAAACCTTTTGAAATTAGAAAATAACTAAGTCTGTCATACCAAGCTCTAGGAGATTTTTTTAGACCATATAAAGCTTTATAAAGTTTAAAGACATGATTTGAAAAATGGGGATTTGTAAAACCAGGGGGTTTCTCAACAAATACATCCTCAACTATGTACCCATTTATAAATTCACTTTGGACATCCATTTGATAAAGTTTGAAATTTAGATGAGTTTCATAAGAAAGTAGTATCCTAATGGATTCTAGTCTAGCTACAGGTAAAAAGGTTTCATCATAGTGTATTCATTCCTCTTGACTATATGCTTGTGTAACTAGTCTAGCCTTGTTTATAACTATGTTTCCAGACTCATCAACTTTATTTATAAAAACCCATTTAGTGCCTATGGTAAAATTGTTTTTAGGTATTTATACTAATTCCCAAACTTTATTTCTTTCAAACTGATTTAATTCTTCTTGCATAGCTATCACCCAAAATTCATCATTGATAGCATCATTAATATTTTTGGGTTTAGGCTGTGAAATAAAGGCTTGATGTTTAACCTGGTTTCTCAGAGAGCTATAGTTTGTGTTCCTCTATTTAGATCAACTACTACAGCATCTAAAGGATAATTATTGAGGGTTCTACTAGCCTCCTCATGGTTTTTTATAGGTTTAGATTCAACATGCTCAAGTTCTAGAGAATTTCTAGAACTAATTGTTTTCACTAAGGGTTCATTGTCTTTATCATTACGGTCCATAATTGACATATCTTCCTCAAGATGTTCAAGAGAGGTTTTTGGTTCATGTGGATCCATCTCATCAAATTTGACATGAAATGATTCTTCTATATATTTGGTTCTCTTATTTAATACCCTATAAGCTTTACTAGAGATTGAGTAACCTAAGAAAATTCCTTCAACACTCTTAGAATCAAATTTTTCAATATTATACTTAGTGTTAAAGATAAAGTCTTTGAAAACAAAAAATATAAAGTAATAAACCTTAGGATTCCTATTATTCAAGAGCTCATAAGGGTTTTTTTAAGAACAGGTCTAATTAAGACTCTATTGATGATGTAACAAGCTGTATTAACACCTTCATCCCAAAAATAGATAGGCAGATTAGACTCATTTAGTATAGTCTGAGAAATATCTTGAAGTTTCCTATTTCTTCTTTTTATAAATAAATTTGTTGAGGTGCTGTAGGAGCCGAGAAATTGTGATTATAGCCATTTTATGATAAAAAAGATTCAAACTCCTGATTTTTAAACTCACGGCTATGATCACTTCTTAGGGTCTTAATTCTAAGTCCACTAAGATTTTCTATAGACTTGGAATATTTAATGAAGTAAGAACATGATTCACTTTTGTGAGATAGAAATTATACCCAAGTATATCTAGAAAAATCATCTACACAAACATAAACATAGTGATTCCCATTTAAACTTGAAACTCTAGATGGTTCAAAGAAATACATGTAAACCAACTAAAGCGGTTGAGAAGTGGAAACTTATTTCTTTGGTTTGAAAGAAACTTTGTGTTGTTTTCCCTTTTGAAAAGGATTAAAAACTTTGTTGTGTGGTAATTCAAATTTAGGTAAGCCAATAACTAAACCTTTCCTAGTTAGCTTCCTAAGTGAGTGCACATTTTAGTGACCTAATATTCTGTGCCATAACTAGGATTCCTTATGAAAAGTATTTAAACCAAAAACATTTTTCTTAGATAAAGAGTTTAAATAAACATCATATACATTTTAATTTCTAAGAGCAGTGAATATTAAATCATTTTTAGAATTAAAAAAATTTCATGCATCATTTTCAAATTTAGCATTAAAACCATCATCACACAACTGATAGATACTATGTAGATTTTATTTTAACCCATCCAAAAAGTACTTTTGAAATTAATATAGTATCAGGGTTACCAATTTGGCCTAAGCTGAAGATCTTCCCTTTATCATTATCACCAAATGTAACATGTCCCCCATCAACTTTAATTAGGCTCTTGAAGCATGAATAGTCCCCTGTCATATGTCTTGAACATCCACTGTCCAAATACCATAGAGTTTTACAGGAGCTCTTTAGACAATTTTCCTCAGATGTTTCTATCATGAAACATAGGTTTGCATGTTTGTTCTTTTCAATATCAGAAGTTTTAGATCCATTGGAGCTATCTTATGAAGCACTCCAAGTAGATTTCATAGCATTTTTATACCCCTTTCCCTTGTCTTCATATTTCTTCTGAAATTTCAACTTGGGAAAATTCTCCTTCACATGGTCTTTTTGTTTACACTCATAGAAAACTATCTCATTTGTATTTTCATTCCATTTTTTGTCCTTTTTCCACCATCCTTTACTATCATACCTTCTGTTATAGTTTATTTTCTAAATAACTTCTTCTTATTGTAGAAATTTTTGAATCTCCTAGAAAGATGAGCCATCTCATCATCACTGTCAAAATCTAAATCTTCACTGGTGGAAGTGCCTATAGGATCTTAAATTTTTATTTATCTTTTCTATTTGATGTAGCAGTCTTGAATGCTACAGATTTCTTTCTTAGTTCTTCAACTGCTTCTTGAATCACCTTAATCTCTTCTTCATGCATCATAATTTTTCCAATTAGTTCTTTAATTGGTAGCTTGCTTATCTCACAGGATTATCAGATAGAAATAAAAGTTCCTCCCCATCTGTCAGGTAGGCATTGAAGCAACCTCATAATTTGATCCTTGTTGTCCACTAGTTTCCCAAGTAGACTCATAGTATTTAATATTTCATTGAACCTGAGATACATTTCAGATATAAGTTCAACATGCTTCATTTTATAATTATTACATTTAATAGTATAAGTATTTAATCACATTTCTTAAACATTGGTTGTTCCCTCATGAGAAACATCAAAAGTGTCCCAAATTTCATAAGCATTTATACAGGAAGATATTCTATTGAATTATTCATCACCAAGAGAACAGTATAATGCATTCATTTCTTTACAGATATTTTTATATGTATCTTTAGTGAACTAAGACCATATGTCCCTAGTAGTAGCAGGCAATGTATGTTGTTCTTCAATTGTGTCCTAGATTTCAGGACCCATGCTCTCTAGATACATTTTCATTTTTAATTTCAACTGAGCCTATTTATTACCATTAAAGAAAGGTGACCTGTTACTAGCCACACCCTCAACTCGGTTTTCTATAGTTAATTAGAATTTAAAGAACTGAAAATTTAGATATGAAATTTTTTTAGGGTCTTTAAGATACAACTAAAATCACAGTTGAAGAGAATTTTAAAACTTGCACAATAGTTCAGATGGTAAACATAAAAAATTTAACTTGCCTATGATACCAAATTTTGGTCAGAGTAGAAACTCAAGAGGGGGGTGAATTGAGTTCCTACTTAATATTTATGTTAAAACTTTATACTAAAGATCCCCCAATTTGAAAACAACCCAGTTAATTAAGGCAGTAGAGATATAGATGTTTAGTTGGTCAACAAGTTTCTCAAAGGGTGATTAGTCCTTAGTTGAATCAGTGCACCACACTTATTTAAATTTTGAAATAGGTTTATTAAATTAAGCACATACACACACTAACCATAACTAACTATCAGAGTCAATGTAAAGTAGTTTTCTGTTTTTGAAATTATAAGCAGTGGAAAATAGAAAAATAGAGTATTACAAAAATATAGAATACAATAGAGTTAAACAATAGGTTCAGTCTCAAGCCAAGATTTAATCCCCTCCACTTGGTGATCACCTACCACCAAGAAGTTTATATTAACAATAAACTTGATACAAAACCTGCATCAGGATTTACAATAGTTTTCACAAACTATACAGGGATCACACCCTCTACCACAATTCTTCATGAAAAAAAAAACAATCCAGACCACACACGTTCTCTTCCACATTTACATGTGTGAAACAAAGTGTAAATAAAATTTGATGTGAGGATTTTCAGTATCATACAGTTCAAGCACATGAGACAGTGTGTGTAAAAGAAAAACACAGACTTTTCAGAAATGTAATAGAAAGAACAAAATAGAGCTAAAGTTATAAGGATTGAGTTTATAAGTCTCTATGTGTTTAGATTTAAGCTCTTGACTCCTTTGAGTGAAAAATTTCTAGATCGAGTCTTTTTCTGGAACTTGTCTCCAAAAACAGAGTGCCACAACTCCAGGTTCTAGATTTTAGGTACTGAGTATTCTACTTCTTGGGTTGAGAGTGATTTGATGAAGCACAGAAGATAGTATTGAATTTTTTCTCCCGAAATGATCTTCTTGAGGCTCTTTGGTTCAGAGTGAGAGCGCTGGTGTTCTTCTTTTGTTCTTCAGATCTAGCGTGTAGTAACTCTCTCTCTGGTGTCCTCTGCTATTTTTCTCTTCCTTGGTCTTCTATTTTATATTTGAGGTCTGACAATAGGAATATAAAAACCACATGCAGTCTTCCTCGTACCTCATACTATCTGCAGATACAGTCTCTTGATATGTCTACAATCAGAATTAATTAATGTTAGAAGCATTAAATTTACCAAATAGGACCGTTAGAATAATCTTAAGAAATTGAAAATGTATGGAGTAGAAAAGTGGGTATTGGTTGGCTGGTAACGGTAGCCTTCTCAATGGTAGACTTCATCAGTAGCTTCATCGACAGCCTTCAGCGGTAGCCTTCAATGGTAGCCTTCATCGGTAGCTTCATCGGTTGGCTTCATCGGTAGGCTTCATTGGTAGACTTCATCTGTAGGCTTCATCAGTAGATTTTAAAACAATATCCTTTGAGTGATAGACTCAAAGCAATGACCTTGTATTTATAACTCAGTGGTAAGGTTCAACATCGATAACTCCTAGTGGTAACCTCTATCGGTAACTTCTAGTGGTAACCTCTATCAGTAACCATCCAACGATAACCTTTATTGGTAAACTTCCAGCGGTAACCTCTATCGGTAACCTTCCAGTGGTAACCTCTATCAGTAACCTTGCAGCTATAACCTCTATCGGTAACCTTCTACTTAGAGAAATTTTTCACTATAAACTTAATCGATAGAACCATGAGATTAAATATACATAGTTATCACTTGATAAAAACTATAAATATTAATTAAATAGGATTATAATTACAAGGAATCACAATTTGGGATTATCAAAATAGATTCTATATTATCAAAACAGGTGAGTCCAATAATCTCCCCCTTTTTGATAATCACAAATTTTGTCAGCAAAAATTTAGATTTAAGTATTATTGAATCAGGGTTTAGCACATTTGATAATATCTTCAGAGGTGGGAGTGTACATATGTTATGGATTAGTAAAATTGAACCATGGTTATTGTGGAAAATATAGCAGAGCATATATGCAAGGACTTAAAACTTCCCCCCTTTTGTGATTAACAAAAAGAATATAAAATTAAAAAGAGACAAAAGCAGATTTTTGTATTAATGAATCAAGAATACAATGTAAAAAAATATTACAAAGATCCCTATAAACTAAGACAACCCACATTCAAGCCACATCATAAACTTCTAAATGAGATTTGACTTTGGAAGCTAAGGAGGCAGGTTCCGAAGATGGAGGGATATGATGAGGTATGGCAGTAAACAATGTAAGAGGAGCTGCGACAGAAGCATCAGTAGACCGATAATGAGTAGATCTATGAGGGATCATAGGGGTCAAGCTTCTGATGGCCTGTGCAGGAGTCATCAAAGGGGAAATACTAGTAGAGCCTGAGGCAACTGAGGAAGAAGGTAATGTTGGAGGAATAATAATGAGAGTGCAGTCCACATAGAGTAAGGAAAAAATAAGATTCCTGAAGTCCATAATGATGCTTCCTCCTCTTTCCATAGATAAGATAAAATCATCCTTATTATCTATGAATTTATCGAATACAAGAGTCAATTCTCAAAGCCTACTAACTTGATCCTTAAAATCCTGAGTGACAGGTGGGATCCTCAAGTTTTCCAACAACAACTTGAAGTGACCATCCATATGATGCTTAGTGTAAACCGTTTTATAGTAGAAATAAACTCTCTATTTTATGGCCTTATGATCTTGAGAATGATCCCTAAAATAATATCCCACAAGCTTGTGAATGTATCTAGTAGTGGAAATGACCTGAGTCATAGATTGAGGGTCTAAGGTACTTGCACCAGAGAGATTTGACACCTCTTATCTAACAATCGATTTGAAATCTTCTTGATCAACAGGAGGAGATGCTGAAGAGGATGAAGATGCACATAGAGTCTCCATTTTAAAAGCCACTGTCTCCTTAAAAGACTTGGTCAGACCACTGATTAATCTTTTTATATCATCATTCTAACCACTCACATGTTCCTCCATAGACTTCTTAAATCCCTCAAACATAGTGACTATCTACTGAAAAACACTCTTAACATACTTAAGGTCTTTTTCCACTTGAACCCTTGAAGCCATATAGGAGTCTAAACTCGAAATTGAATGTTTCATAGATTCTATAGACTCTTATAATGTTATGAATTGATTATGATATTCCTTCACTTCATGTAGAAAATTTGAGTGAGAGGTAGAAATTAGCCTTTCCAAAGTAGAAGTTACATGTTATTGATTGTGAGCCACTGATCTCTCTATCCCAACATATTTCTCATCAAAATGTATCTTCAAATTTGATTTTAATGATTATAAATCATCCTTCTTCATATAGTCTTGAGGTAGAAGCACTACTGGCTGTACAATAGTTCTCTCTAAAAAAGAAGGAATTAGAGGGATTATATTAGACTTGTCATCTTTAGAGTCTCCATAGTCTAAGAATAAGACCACAAATCTAGGATCTTCTGACAAATCTTCTATTCCATGAGAAACAACAACTAAACCTGTGGAAACAGGTTCCTCCCCATCACTTGGAGCATTATCCTGATCAATTAAATTTACCACTGCCATTACTTCTTGATCAACTACTGAAAAAGGAGAGTCCAAAACTACTTCTTCTATAGAATCTTCAACCACAACCATAACAATTTCAGCTCCAAAAGATTCAACATCCTCTTCCTCTTCACTCTCTACCACTTCTGTATATCCTATCAAGGGAATGAGACTCAAACATTTCTCTTCACTTTGATCAACATATGTCTCAAATTCATCAAGATTAGTTCCAGCTTTATCCTCCTCCTCTGAGGTCTCTCCAACAATAATGTATTTTAATACATTCTATTCTTCTTCTTCACTAGTTTCCTCATCATCACTACCCCTTAGGACAGTCTCTCTTCTAGGAAATCTCATTGGTGGTATAGGATCACCAAAGGATCGATAAAACATTAGCATAAGGACTTGAGGGAAGTCCATGATCACTCTTATCATCTATAAGAGAATACTCTCTTACATGCATGACAACAGTCTCCTCTTTATCATTTGAGTATACTGGATCCACTTCATCAAGCTATAAACCTGGATCTCTCTTATTCTTTGGCCCAGTAGGATGGGTAACAGGATTGAATTACTCATACAGATTAGCCTCACTATTCACCCATTTTTTCCAAGGGTTATAGATTAACTTCATAAAATTACAAATCATTTTGGTAATGGAGAAGTTGTCCCTTACAACTGTTTTTTCTTATTTATTTTCAGCAACTACTTTCTATTTAAACATCAAGGATATCAAAATGGCATGAAACAAAGCATTTGAATTGGAAATAGGATTTTTCATATCCTATAACTAAATCATCAGCAACCTAAAAAGATTTATCTTTTGTCTATGCTTCAACATATACAAAAGAAATATGTCTTGATACTTTAATGTGGCAAAGTACCCTCTCCTAGGACTCGAAACATGCTGAATAAACTTAAAAAGCAACCTATCTTATCCTTCCATTTCAGCAACAATCACCATTCTAGGTTTTTCATTCCCTGTCAGCTCATACAAAGCCTCTTCATAGAAGAAATACTCACTGGTGGGAGGTAACACTATAGATTAGTAATAAAAAATTCCTTCATGTGTAACTCTTAAGAATTCAGTCCATTCACCAGAGGAGAAGATCACACTTACTCCATTTACTTTTGAAGACATTCGGTTCTCATCCTCAGACTGTTCAAACTTCAGAAACACATAAAATTCCTTGACTAGATTTGAGTAATATGGTCCATTGTTATTTGCAGAACATTCTACCCAATCCTGAGCTTCGAGTGCCTTCAATACTAGAGACTTTCTTGAAAATAGCCATTATGAACTTAATTCCTTCTCAACCATGATTTCCCTCTTTGAAAAATGTGGATTGATCAGATTTTCCACTACCTTGCTTCCACTACTAGACCTAGATCGAGGTCTCTTAGGGTTCAGCGCATCTCCTTCATCATCAACCATCGGTCTCTTCAATCTTTCCATTATAATCTGGAGCGGTTCTAGGGTTTTAGCAGAAGGTTAGGTTCCAAGGTTAGAGAGAAAGAGGTTCGGGAGAGGATTGATGTGGATTGAAATGTGGTTTGTACTTTATTTTTATCATTTAGGGATTGAAAAACAAATCTAGTAAAAGAAATAGATAATACTAAAAACTTTTCGGATTCCAGTAAAAAAATGCAAAGTCCCAGATCTCAGGTCGACTATAGGTAAGGTGCCAACGGTGAGGTCTTATCGGTGAGGTCTAACAATGAGGTCTTATTAGTGAGGTCTAACGGTGAGGTCTAATGGTGATGTCTTATCAATGAGGTCTAATGCTGAGGTATTATTGGTGAGTTCTAATAATGAGGCCTTATCGATGAGGTCTAACATTGAGGTCTAATGGTGAGGTCTAACAATGAGGTCTTATCGGTGAGTTCTAAAGGTGAGGTATTATCACTAAGGTCTATTAGTGAGATCTTATCAGTGAGGTCTAACAATGAGGTCTTATCGGCGAGGTCTAACAGTGAGGTATTATCTTAATAGTTTATCATACCTAACTCATGTTTGATGTAATTTAACCTCTCAAAACTTAAAGTCTTTGTGAATATATCAGCCAATTGGTGTTCAGTTCCAATGAATTCCAGAGTGATATCACCTCTTTGATAATGATCTCTCAAGAAGTGATGTCTCATATCAAGGTGCTTTGTCCTAGCTTGAGATACTAGATTTTTAGAGATTTTAATAACACTTGTATTGTTATAATTTATAGAGACATGTTTGAATTGATATCCATAGTCTAGTAACGTATGTTTCATCCACATAATTTGAGCACAAAAACTACCAACAACTATATATTCAGCTTCGGCAGTGGATAATGCAATAAAATTCCATTTCTTACTAAACCCTGATACTCGTGACTTGCTAGAAATGTCACATGTTCCTGAAGTACTTTTTCTATATAACTTACAACCAGTAAATTCAGCATTTGAATAACTTATTAAATCAAATGATTTTCCTCTTGGATAAAATAGTCCTAAGTTTGTAGTGTGATTGAGATATTTAAAAATAATTTTAACAATAATTAAATGAGACTCTTTGGGATTGGCTTGAAAAAGAGCACACATGAATACACTGAACATAATATTAGGACAGCTAGCAGTAAGGTAGAGAAGTCTCACAATCATACCTATGTAATTATTTTGATCCACTGGTTTACTAGTTTCATCAGCATCCAACTTATAAGTGGTACTCATAAGTGTGTCGCTACCTTTATTACCATCCAAACCAAAACATTTCAAAAGATCCTTTGTATATTTACTTTGATTCAAAAAAGTACTATTTTTTTTGAAAAATATGAAATCCAAGGAAAAATTTTAGTTCCCCCATTAAACTCATTTCAAATTCGTCTTGCACCATCTTTGAAAAATCAGTACATAAATAATTTTTAGAGGATCCAAAAATAATATCATCCACATAAATATATACTATTAAAGAATATTTGGAAATTATTTTAATAAAAAGAGTAGGATCAACTATTAATTTAGTAAAATCTTTTGAAATAAGAAAATAACTAAGTCTGTCATACCAAGCTCTAGGACATTGTTTTAGACCATATAAAGATTTAGAAAGTTTAAAGACACGATTTGAAAAATGGGGATTTGTAAAACCATGGGGTTTCTCAACAAATACATCATCAACTATGTAACCATTTAGAAATGCACTTTTTACATCCATTTGATAAAGTTTAAAATTTAGATGAGCTGCATAAGAAAGTAGTATCCTAATGGATTATAGTCTAGCTACAGGTGCAAAGGTTTCCTCATATTCTGTTTATTTATCTTGACTATATCCTTGTGGAACTAGTCTAGCCTTGTTTCTAACTATGTTTCTAGACTCATCAACTTTATTTATAAACACCAATTTAGTGCCTATGGTCAAATTGTTTTTAGGTATTTCTACTAATTACCAAACTTTGTTTCTTTCAAACTTATTTAATTCTTCTTGCATAACTATCACCAAAAATTCATCATTGATAGAATCATTAATATTTTTGGGTTCAAGCTGTGAAATAAAGGCTTGCTGTTCAACCTGGTTTCTCAGAGAACTATAGTTTTTGTTCCTCTATTTAGATCACCTACTACAACATCTAAAGGATCATTCTTGAGGGTTGTAATACCTCTAGAAAGGGTTGTACTATCCTCCTAATGGCTGTCTATTGGTTTAGATTCAACATGCTTAGATTCTAGAGAATTTCCAGAACTAGTTGTTTTCACTAAGGGTTCACTGTCTTAATCATTAAGGTATAGAGTTGACATATCTTCCTCAAGATTTTCAAGAGATATTTTTGGTTCATGTGGATTCATATCATCAAATTTTACATGAAATAATTCTTCCAGACATTTGGTTCTCTTATTTAATACCCTATAAGCTTTACTAGAGATTGAGTAACCTAAGAAAATTCCTTCATCACTCTTGGAAGAAAATTTGTCAAGATTATGCTTAGTGTTAAGGATAAAGACTTTTCAACCAAATAATATAAATTAATTAACCTTAGGATTCATATTATTCAAGAGCTCATAATGGGTTTTTTTAAGAACAGGTCTAATTAAGACTCTATTGATGATGTAACAAGCTGTATTAATAGCCTCATCCCAAAAATAGATAGGCAGATTATAATCATTTAGCATAGTCTGAGAAATCTCTTGAAGTTTCCTATTTCTTATTTCTATAAATACAATTTGTTGAGGTATTATAGGAGTAGAGAAATTGTGATTATATCTATTTTGTGATAAAAAAGATTCAAACTCCTGAATTTCAAACTCACAACCATGATCACTTCTCAGGGTCTTAATTCTAAGTCCACTAAGATTTTCTACAGAATTGGAATATTTAATGAAGTAAGAACATGATTCAATTTTGTGAGAAAGAAATTATACCCAAGTATATCTAGAAAAATAATCTACACGAACATTAACATAGTGATTCACATTTAAACTTGAAACTCTATATGGTTGAAAAAAATCTATGTAAACTAACTCAAACGGTTGAGAAGTGGAAACTTATTTCTTTGTTTTGAAAGAAACTTTGTTTTGTTTTACCTTTTGACAAGGATTACAAACTTTGTTGTGTGGGAATTCCAATTTAGGTAAGTCTCTAACTAAACCTTTCCTAGTTATCTTCCTAAGTGAGTGCACATTTCAGTGTCCTAATATTCTTTTCTATAACTTGGATTCCTTATGAAAAGTATTTAAACCAGAAACATTTTTCTTAGCTAAAGAGTTTAAATCAACATCGTATACATTTTCATTTCTAAGAGAAGTGAATATTAAATCATTTTTATAATTAAAAACATTGCATGCATCATTTTCAAATGTAACATTAAAACCATCATCATACAACTGAGAGATACTATATAGATTGTATTTTAACCCATCCAAGAAGTACTTTTGAAATTAATATAGTATTAGGGTTACCAATTTGGCCTAAGATGATGATATTCCCTTTAGAATTATCACCAAATATAACATGTTCCACATCAACTTTAATTAGTCTCTTGAAGAATGAATAGTCTCCTGTCATATGTCTTGAACATCCACTATCCAAATACCATACAGTTTTACAGGAGCTCTTTATACAATTTTCCTCAGATGTTTCTGTCATGAAACATAGGATTGCATGTTTGTTCTTTTCAATATCGGAAGTTTTAGATCCACTGGAGATATCTTCTGAAGCACTCCAAGTAGCTCTCATATCTTTTTATACCCCTTTCCCTTGTCTTCATATTTCTTCTTAAATTTAAACTTGGGAAAATCATCCTTCACATGGACTTTTTGTTTACACTCATAGTAGACTATCTCATTTGTATTTTCATTCCATTTTCTATCCTTTTTCCACCTTCATTTTCTATCATACCGTCCCTTATAGTTTGATTTTATAAATAAATTATTCTTATGATATAAATTTTTGAATCTCCTAGCAAGATGATCCATCTCATCATCACTGTCAAAATATGAATCTTCACAGGTGGAAGTGTCTACAAGAGATTAAAATTTTTATTTATCTTTTCTATTTGATGTTGCATTCTTGAGTGCTACATATTTCTTTCTTGGTTCTTCATCTTCTTATTGATTCACCTTAATCTATTCTTTGTACATCATAAGTTTTCCAATTAGTTCCTTCATTGGTAGTTTTCTTATGTCATAGGATTCTCAGATAGAAATAGAAATTCCTCTCCATATGTCAGGTAGGCATAAGAGAAATCTCATAATCTGATCCTTGTTTTCCACTAGTTTCCCAACAAGACTCATAGTATTTAATATTTCATTGAACTCGAGATACATTTCAGATATAAGTTCTGTAGGATTCATTTTAAAATTATCACATTTAATAGTATAAATATTTAATCTCATTTCTTTAACATTGATTGTTCCCTCCTGAGAAACATCCAAAGTATCCCATATTTCATAAGCATTTTTATAGGCAGATATTCTATTGAATTATTTACCACCTATAGAACAGTAAAATGAATTTATTTCTTAACAGTTATTTTTATATGTAGCATTAGTCAACCGAGACCATGTGCCCCTAGCAGTAGTAGGCAATGCATGTTGTTCTTCAATTGTGTCCTATATTTCAGGACCCATGCTCTCTAGATACATTTTAATTTTTAATTTCCACTAATCATAGTTATTACCATTAAAGAAAGGTGGCCTGTTAGTAACCGCACCCTCAAATCGGTTGTCCGTAGTTAATTAGAATTTAAAGAACTGAAAATTTTGATATGAATTTTTTTAGATCTTTAAGATACAACTAAAATCATAGTTGAAAAGAATTTGAAAACTTACACAATAGTTCATATGGTAGAAATAAAAAATTTAACCTGCTTCTGATACAAAATGTTGGTCAGAGTGAAAACTCAAGAGGGGGGTGAATTGAGTTCCTACTTAATATTTATGTTAAAACTTTATGCTAAAGATACCCTAATTTAAAAACAATCCATCTAATTAAAGAAGTAGTGATATAGATGTTTAGTTGGTCAAAAAGTTTCTAAAAGGGTGATTAGTCCTCAGTTGAATCAGTGCACCACACTTATTTAACTTTTGAAACAGGTTTACTGAATTAATCACATACACACACTAACCATAACTAACCATCAGAGTCAATGTAAAGCAGTTTTCTGTTTTTGAAATTATAAGCAGTGGAAAATAGAAAAAAATAGTATTAAAAAAATATAGAATACAACAGAGTTAAACAAGAGGTTCAGTCTTAGGATGAGACTTAATCCTCTCTACTTTGTGATCACCTGCCACCAAGAAGTTTATATTAACAATAAAATTGATATACAACCTATATTAGGATTTACAACAGTTTTCAGAAACTATCCAGGGATCACACCCTCTACCACAGTTCTTCGTGAAAAAAAAAATACAGACCACACACGGTCTCTTCCACAGTTACACGTGGGAAACAAAGTGTAAATAATTTTGATGTGAGGATTTTCAGTATCCTACAGTTCAAGAATATGAGACAGTGTGTGTGAAATAAAAACACACACTTCTCAGAAATGTAATAGAAAGAACACAATAGAGATTAATTTATAAGGATTGAGTTTATAAGGATCTATGTGTTTAGAGTTAAGATCTTGACTCCTTGGAGTGAAGAATTTTTAGTTTGAGTCTTTTTCTGGAACTTGTCTCCAAAAAAAGAGTTTCACAACTCCAGGTTCTAGATTTTAGGTACTGATTATTATACTTCTTGGGTTGACAATGATTTGATGAAGCACAGAAGACAATCTTGAATTTGTTCTCCCAAAATGATCTTATTGAGGCTCTTTGGTTCACAGTGAGAGCGCTGGTGTGCTTCTTTTGTTCTTCAGATCTAGCGTGTAGTAACTCTCTCTCTGGTGTCCTCTATTATTTTTCTCTTACTTGGTATTCTATTTTATATTTGAGGTCTGAAAATAGGAATATGAAAACCATGTGCAGTCTTCCTCGTACCTCATACTGTCTCCAGATACGGTCTCTTGATATGTCTACAATCAACATTAATTAATTTTAGAAGCATTAAATTTACCAAATAGGACTGTTAGAATAATATTAAGAAATTGAAAATGTATGAAGTAGAAGAGTAGGTATTGGTAGGCTGGTAATAGTATCTTTCTCAATGGTATCCTTCATCAGTAGCTTCATTGGCAGCCTTCAGTGGTAGACTTCAGTGGTAGCCTTCATCGGTAGCTTCATCTGTTGGCTTCATCGGTAGGCTTTATTGGTAGAATTCATCGATAGGCTTCATCAGAAGACTTTACAACAATATAATTTGAGTGATAGACTCAAGGTGATGACGTTGTATTGATAACTCAGCAGTGAGGTTCAATATCGGTAACCTCCTAGTGGCAACCTCTATCGGTAACCTTCTAGTGGTAACCTCTATCGGTAACCTTCCAGCGGTAACCTTTATCGGTAACCTTCCAGCGGTAACCTCTATTGGTAACCATCTAGTGGTAACCCATATCAGTAACCTTCTATATGTAACCTATATCCTTGTGCAACTAGTGTAGCCTTGTTTCTAACTATGTTTCTAGACTCATCAACTTTATTTATAAGCACCCATTTAGTGCCTATGGTCAAATTGTTTTTAGATATTTCTAATAATTCCCAAACATTGTTTCTTTCAAACTGATTTAATTTTTCTTGCATAGCTATCAACTAAAATTCATTATTATTTTTAGGTATTTCTACTAATTCCAAAATTTTGTTTCTTTTAATATTTTTAAAATCATTTATTATATTTTTTATTTGTTGGAGAAATACTACATAGGTGTTGTATAAGCATTTATGTTCATTATATAAATACTAAAAAATAGAAATAAATTTATATTATTATGATAATTTTATTAAGCTCAAAATAAACACTTATATTTTCTCATAACATTCATTTTTCCTTGTGTGTACACATAATAGATATTTAAAACTCTGAGTGTGATATTTTGTAATTTATTTGATTTAATTATTATACAGGTCAATGTCATGGACACGTGTCCATTAAAAAAATAAATTTCAAGAATAAGATGATAAGGGTATAATTGAATTCATATAATAAGAATTTTGATGAAAAATTATGGCCTCATCACTTATTTTTTAATTAGATTAACCCGATTTACCTTTTACTGAGGTAATAAATTGTACAATGGTTAGTATTCATATTGACCACGAATAAATGGTTCATATTTAACAAATTTGTACCTAATGATTCAAAATATGGAATCTATTTTATAAAAATTAAAACCTAAAAGTTCAAAATATAAATTTTAAAATAACTCTGTAACACGTGATGATTTTTTTTAGAAACACACATTTTTAAGCATAAAACTTGGTTTATTATTATCCAATTCTAAGAAAAATAATAAATGAATGTTAAAACATTTTATTAACTATATTTTTATATATTACATCAAAATAATTCACCAAAAGTGAATAATTTAATTTATTAAGTTAAAATTACATTATTCACATAAGAATAACTTTTCATAAAATATCTCTTTTACTTTAAAATGATTTTTATTTTTATTTATAATTCATCTATAACTAATGAATTAATTTTAGTCATATGTAAAAAATATTTTTTTCATAATTTAGTTAGTCCAATTCATACCCACGAATCTAATTGATAGGCGATAAAACCACTTTAAATAATAATATTTTAATAGTATATTGTAGTACATTTAAACTCAGAGTAGTGTAAAGCACATGCTATCAAAGAAATTAAATTTATCTGAAAAAAAATATTTCATAAAATCTCACAGTGTCACAAATTAAAAATTGCTAAAAGATTCCTTGAAATTGATTTTTTTTTGAAAATAGGAAACACTTGATCCCTCTCTCTACTCAAATGTCTACAATGATTTTAATTAGAATTTTACTTTTAAAAATAATTATTAATAAATATCAAACAAGATAATAATAATCACGAATAAGATTAAACCATTAGAACCACAAAAAACTATTTTAAAAAAGAAACAAAAATATTAGGTTACTTATCAATGATGAATATACTATCAATAATATTTCTATTTTAGTTTCTAGAGTAAAATGGAATGTTATTAAAGGTGTACTTATTCTTATAAAATTCATTGATAAAACAAAACAACCCTTAGGAAAAAGTGGAATAAAACTAGAAATTAAGTAAAAATAAGTTGGGGACAAAAATTTAATTTTTTTCTCTAACTAGTTTCTTCATATTGGTCATAAAAATAAATATTCCAATTATTTAAGAAGCACTATTTCATTTAAAATTAGAACTATTTCCTAAAGTTAATATAACTCTTAAAAGTAATGTATTAGGAAAAAAATTATATTTAATTTTGTTAGTACTCTAGACCAATTTTTTTTAATTCTTATCTAGGAAATTAAATAAAATGTATATAGAAATAAAGTCAAAACATATTTTTAAAATTGAAATTAAAATATAAAAATATAGATGAAATATTAGAATTTATCTAAGAAAAAAATAACCACTTTTATGAAACTAATAAAATAAGATGTACATTCTAATATCTCAAATTATTTTTTGGATAACAAACACTAAGAAGTAACACTCTCTAATGAATTTGATTTTTCCTAAAAACAAATACCAAAAGCATCCAACCCTATACATTTGAAATTAAGAGATAATGGACTTATATAAAATATATTTCTAGGATTTAATTAAAAAACTATTAATTTGGAAAATTCAATAACCATGTATTTTTGGTGAATTTTATATCAAAAAATGATACATTATAAAGAAGAATTCCAAGATTAGTAATAAACTATAAACCTTTAAACTCATAACTTTATTGGATTTGATACCTAATAAGAAATAAGAAGAATCTTTTAAATTGGATTAGTCTAGAAAAGTTGCCATCAAAATTTAAAATGAAATCTAATTACTTAAATATTAAAATTACAAAATAATATATATATATATATATATATATATAAGATTTTGTGTCACTATTCCGTCCATATGAAAGGAATGTTTTTCCTTTTGAATTAAATAAAGATTAATTTTATTTTCAAAAAATTAGCAGTGTAATATTTAATCATTTTCATCATTCGTAATTGATTATATTGATGATGTCTTCAATTATTCAATAGACATTGACCAACATTTTAAAAATTCAAATATTTTTTACAGAATTATTAAACATAATTAAATAGAATTTTCATCAATAAAAATAAATATATTCCAAAATAGGATTATATTTTTACATCATAACATCCATTATGGAATAATATTTCTCAATAATATGTCTATAAAATTTATATGTTAATTTTTTAATTAAATAATTGACCAAAAAATTAAAAAAAACATTGGAATTTTATTTTATGTAAATTAATTTTACAAATTATTTAATATTCAATAAAAACCATTATATTATAGGTTGATAAAAACACCACCTATTTATAATAATAAACATATTATAGTTGTGAAAGAAGTGAAAAATAATGCCTCTATAATGGTTATTTTTTTAAAATAAAATATTTATGGGAGAGAAATATAGGCAAAATTTACTTCTCGTACATATAATGAAACTAAAAATAAATATTATAATTTTAAAAATAAGTCTTAACCATAGTGATTTCCATTACAGAGCTATTTAGTGATATATTAATCTAATGATTTCTTATCAAATTAGATTTTAAGTCTATTATTGAATTCATAAAAAATATGTTAATGAACATTCTAAAAAATATTCATTTTATAGATGATAGAAAATTTTATATTATTTTTATTTTATCATAGAATATATAAACAGACACTCAAATTCGATTCCTTTTGTAACGACCCAAAGTTTTATTAATGGAAAATCCCTCTTGATCTTATTAAATGTCTCTTTATATAAAACGTTTTTATAAAATGTCAACTTCTTTGGTTTTATGATAAGAATTGTGACCGTTACTTTTATAGCCGTTGAATAGTGATCACATTATTAGTATAAATATAGGACTTTAACACATCCAATTTTACTTAGACAAAGGAAGCGATGACCTCATCCAGTAGAATTGACCCATACAAAGCCCATTTATCAGAGATCGGAAAAGAGGTGGCGTCCTTGGGCTTCTCTCTTGACCAATCCCAAGCTGAGCTTCACCATGTCAAGCTCGAACGAGACTATCTATGGGAGAAGTGGAAGTTGATAGAAATTACCACTCAAGCAATGTTATCTGAGCCACCCCAAGAGTCTGTCACCATCACACACCTTACCCTTAGGTCTTATGCGGATGTTTTAAGGGGTTATGTAATGAATCAATAGTACTATGTTCATGTACATTATTTTTTTTGTATATAATAATGTATATACCTTCTTGTCATTATTGATACTTTGTAAATAATTTTTAAAGTACAAATAGTGTTTTTAGTTATTATTTAATTAAGAAATCTATTTTATTAAATTAAGGGATTTTTGAATTAAATAACATTTTAATAAAATATTATTATTATTATTAGATTAATTTTATTATATATAAATTATCATATAATTGTATGAATGCAATTATAATTTTTATTAAGGTTTGAAAGCCATTTTTGTCAAAACCCGTGAATTTTCGATAAATGTCGGTTTTTATTTTAAAAGTGAAAATTAACATATTTAGAAATTATTTAGATAAAATAAATATTGTTTTTGGAATCAGGACGTCGAAATTATCCAACGGTGAATTTTTCATAATTTTCTGAGACAGTCAAATTTTTGAGTAAAAATTAAATACCGTTTAAATATATAATGTGTTTTATGACATCATAATGACCCAATAGTGATGTAATAAAATACAATAATCTTTATGTTCGGCCAATATATGTTTTACCATTAAAATAATGTGATTTTGGGTTTATTTGGCTTACTTTTCAAAGCATTAATGGACCCCTCAAGACTTATTAAACACCTTGTCTTTTTAAATTAATTTCCATGGGAGTGTGACTCACCTCCACATAAGCAACCCTATTATTTTAAGAAGTTCGGACTTTGGCCTTATAAAATATTGTTTTCCTCTTCCCTTTTCCAAAAACCATGGGTAAAAACCATGGGATGGTTTGTGGTTTGGATTAATTTAATATAAGGGGTCCCAAACCTAAATAATAAAGAATTCCCTCACCTTTCCTATATAAACCCACCCAAGATCCGACTTCCTCCTCACTCAAAGCCTTTTTATTTCATCCAAACTCTGCACCACTCTCTCTATAATCCTCCCAAGGTGCCCCAATCTTCCAAGAAGCCTCTCACAAGCCTCTCTCTAGCCTTTGGAAGCACACTTCCAAGTAAGGGTTTTTTTTTCTTTTCTCATTTTTGTCCAATTTTATTTAAGTTGTTTTTACCTTTTAATTTCAATTATGAATGTTGGGGTATGGTTTTGAACCTCCCTCATACTTCACTCTTTATGTTTTAATGATGAGATACCCTTTATCTTTCATTAAATTCCTCCCATGTACACCCTTTACTAATAGGAAATTCTGAAAGGAACTTCTCTCTCCTCTTTTACATTCAAGCAATACTTTTGTATCATGAATCTAAATTCCATTACAATTGTTGGGACATGTATCTATATGACCTACTTACTTTCCATTACATTTAAATATGACGAGGAACCCATTTCTCTCTCATCAACCATTTTTATGAATTCTTATGTCACGCCGTTACGCTGCCGAAATCACACCGATTTTCTAAGCCAATGTCATTGTATAGTGAATACCATGCCCATTTATCCATTAAGGGTATTCAACTTTATGAACATTTACTTATTGATTGTAAAGTTTCATGTATGAATTCTACATTCCTTTATCGTGGAATAAATTATTATGTTTTATGAATCAATGTTTTATGATCCATGTGGCACACTTATGCATGAAATGAAATGTTTAAGTACGGTGTGCCCTTATAGCTCTCCAATGCATTGGGTAAAGTATAGTATCATGATACGTCATGTGCAATGAGTTTTTAATCATGCTAATTCAAGTTCAACGAGGTTTTACTCGTTCTTTATGTGGAATGAGGATTTACTCATGCTCTATGTGCAATGAGCCTTGGCTCATGCTAATTCCATGTTAAGTGTTGTTTCCACATTTCCATGTTATGATTATCATGATTTATCATGACTTTATTTTCATGTTTATCTTGTGATCTATTGATATTCCTAATGTCTAACATGTATTGTACTCTTCATGTTATTCCATGTGTATTCCCTTAATGGGATTTATAGCTCACCCTTTTCTTATGCATGTCCTCAGGTTATCCCATGCAATGCTAAGTATGAGGGAATGTAGTCGTCATGTAAAGGAAGTTTTCAATAAAGATGTTGTATTTCATGTTTCAAGTTTTTATGTAATGATCCTAATCCCCATAGACACTAAACCTCTCGATCTTCTTTGTTATATCAAGTGAAGTTTTATGTAATAAATCATGTTTAAGTTGTAATAAAATCAGGGTTGTCATAGTTGGTATCAGAGGATAGGTTTGGTTATTTTTGGGATTAGGATTAGAAAACCCTAGTAAAGACTTAGATACAAGACTAAGTACAATAAAAACGTCCCTAAGTTTTGGTGAGTATTGAGTAAGTGGGTTATCAAGCAAGTGCATCCCTATCTGGATACAAGCAGGTAGAGGCGGCTCTGGCACATATGTATCCTAGGGGTAAAACCAGAAAACACCGCTTTGAGCTAGACTCGAATGGGAACTAGTGCACGTCAACGGGCCTTTCTGCACTCTTGGTTACGACACTCCCGGGGGATATGATTTGGTAAATTCACAAGATTAGTATGAACCCTTATTAAGGGAATTAAAAAAATGCCCCTAAGAATATATGTTAGAAAGTAGATCATGAAAAGCCTAGATTGAAGCCTATAGACTCATGAGCTAAGGAAATGAATGTTTATTTATAAGTCATCAACTTTTGTCTTTGGATTACCCTTTATGTGTTACCCATAACTTTCCTTTTATTCCAGCCAATGGATGGTAATAGGAGGACTCAGGCTAACAACCGTTGTGAAGATCAGTGTGATGAATGTACTACTGAGATGCCCAATCCAATGGGAGTGGGAATCAAAAACTTTTTCAGGATTCTCTCTTAGCTAACTCAAGTTTTGAATAGAAACACGGGTCAAGAGGAACGTTCGACCCCCCCCCCCCCTAAGAAAGAATAAGTCACTACCGAGAGATTCATGAGACAAAGGCCTCCTACTTTTAGTGGATCATCCGATCCCACAATCTCTAAACAATGGATCAACTCCATTGAAAAGATCTTCTCCATCCTTCAATGTTCTGAACAAGAGAAGGTTCTCCTGGCGGCTTATCGTATGGAGGGTGAAGCTGATCAATGGTGGACGTTGATCAAAAATACAAAGCCTGAGGAGGAGATTGAGGCGTTGGAATGGAAGGATTTGTGGAAGATGTTTTTCGATAAATATTTTCTGCGCACCCTCCGGATTAATATGGAAAGGGACTTTCTTTCCCTCAAGAAAAAAGATGAAGAATCTGTTGGAGCATACGAGGAAAACTTCACAAGGATTTCACGATACGCTTCCGGATTTTTCGTTAACCTAGAATGCAAAGTTGAATTCTTCTTTGGTGGGCTGAATCCTAGCCTGTGGAAAGCATTGGCGATCCGTGACTTTGACAGCTATGAGGAAATTGTCCGATGTTCCCTCAAGGTCGAAATGGAGATCAGAGAATCACAAGGGTATCATGGGGATAAGTAGTGTAAGGTGGAATTCAATGCTGGTGGGCCGATGGATAAATCCAACGGTGCTAAGAAGATCCAGCACCCCACTTTCCAAAAGTGCAGAAATAAGAACCCTGGAAATTGCCTTAAGGGAACGAGGAAATGCTTTAGGTGTGGAAGGGAAGGGAAGCTAGCTGTTAACTGTCGGCAAGAAAGACCCGCGACTGCGACAGAGGAGAGGAACGCTACGTTCGAACCTCAACGCATTGTTCAATGCTAAAAATGAAAATAATTGGGTCATTTTTCAAATCATTTCCCTAATCCAAGGGTTTTCGGAGGCAACCAACAACCTCCAAGGCAGCAAGGAAGATATTTTTCCATCACTTCTGCTGAAGTGAACCCCGAAAAAGAAGTGGTGATAGGTACGCTAGTTATTCATTCAAGAATAGAGAACATACTTTTTGATTCAGGTTCTACGCATTCTTTTATATCTCGAAAGTTTAGTAGAACAATCCCAGCACCACCACAAATCATGGAAGTGAAGATGTCGGTGATTACGAAAAATGGGTCAATCATTGAATCCCATGAATATAAGTCCTCCCCTGTTATAATCTGTGGATTTAATTTCTCAGCGAACCTCATCATACTCCCTCTGGTGGAATTTGATGCAATTCTTGGCATGGATTGGCTTTCCTTATATAGAGCCAACATAAATTGTCAGGAGAGGGAAATCACACTCCATATGGAGAATCGACCCCCGATTCTTTACAATTGTAAGGAGGAAGATGAATCTCCTTTAGCTCCATCATCCCAAGAATGGATATTACTGCCTTATGAGCACGTGTATTTGGCTCAGATGATTGAGTCCAAGGAAGAAACCATCCTTGAATAAATGCCTATTGTGAGGGAATTTGCTGAAGTGTTTCCCAAGGAACTTCCTGGTCTTACTCCTAGAAGAGATGTTGAATTCTCAGTTGAACTTATACATGGGGCTTTACCAATATCTAAGACTCCATATAGAATGGATGTTGTAGAGCTTGAAGAGATGAAGAAACAACTACAGAAGAATCTGGATAAAGGGTTTATACGCCCAAGTGATTCACCATGGGGTGCACCAGTCCTCTTCGTCAAGAAGAAGGATGGGTCAATGCGGCTTTGCATCGATTATCGTGAACTTAACAAAATCACGATAAAGAACAAGTATCCTCTCCCATGAATTGATGAATTTTTTGATCAGCTGTGTGGAGCAAAATACTTCTCCAAGGTAGATTTGCGGTCGGGATATTATCAAGTAAGGGTGAAGAAGGTAGATATCCCCAAGACTGCTTTTCGCACAAAATACGGGCACTATGAATTAATAGTAATGCCTTTCGGACTCCCTAATGCTATAGTAATCTTCATGGACTTAATGAATAGAGTATTTAGAGATTAACTATACAAATTTTTGGTAGTCTTTATAGATAATATTCTAATATACTCCAAAACCAAAGAGGATCATGAGGAGCATTTAAGAACTGTACTAGAGACTTTGCGCAAGGAGAAGCTCTATGCATAGTACAAAAAGTGTGAGTTCTGGTTAAAGGAGGTCTCATTCTTGGGCCATATCATCACAAGCAATGGGATATCTGTGGATCCCTCCAAAACAGATTCAATTGAGGGATTACTGAGGCCAACATTGGTAACAGATATCCGTAGCTTCTTGGGGTTAGCTGGATATTATCGACGATTTGTGATAAATTTATCATGATTGCCGAACCCTCTTACCAAGCTAACTCAAAAGGGAGTAAAGTTTTCTTGGAGTGATGAATGTGAAGAAAGCTTCAAGGAGTTGAAAAGGAGGCTTATCACTGCACCCATGCTCACTTTACCCATATGTGGAGAACTTTTTGTGGTATTCAGTGATGCTTCAAAGAAGGGCTTAGGCTGTGTGCTGATGCAGAATGATAAAGTGATATCCTATGCATCAAGGCAGTTGAAAATCCATGAGCGAAACTATCCAACACTTGATCTGGAGTTGGAAGCGGTGATCTTTGCCTTGAAAATATGGCAGAATTATCTCTATGGGGAGAAATGTGAGATATATATTGACCACAAGAGTCTTAAATATATATTCACACAGAAAGAGCTTAATATGCACCAGAGATGTTGGATAGAGCTCATCAAGGATTATGACTGTTCAATCCATTACCACCCTGGGAAAGAGAACAAGGTGGCAGATTCCCTAAGTAGAAAGGATCCAGCGATTCTATCAATGATGAGAATTGAGAAGGATCCAATCTTATTAGACTTGATGAAAATAGACATGGGAATCATAGAGAAGGGAACATCATCAATCATTTCACAAATGATTTCTCAACCGTCTCTTTTGGAAATATTAAAGGATGCTCAAAAGGATGATGTAGGAATTCAAGAAAAAGTGGAAGCTATAAAAAAGGTAAATCCTCGGAGTTTAATGTTAATGAAGAAGGAATTGTGCGGTTTGGGAAAAGACTATGTGTTCCATCAAGTATGGAGCTGAATAAGGAACTTTTGGATGATTCACATAGTTCAAATTTCTCTATTCACCCAGGGAGCACAAAGATGTATCGAGATCTCAGAGAAAACTTTTTGTGGGATAATATGAAGAAGGAGATTGCTGAATATACATCAGAGTGCCTGGTGTGTCAGCAAGTGAAGGCAGATAGGTAGAAGTCTAAGGGGATGATGCAACCATTGCCCATACCATATTGGAAATGGGAGAACATCACCATGGACTTTTTCACCGGACTTTCAAGGACATCCAAAGGCAACAATGCAATCTGGGTTGTTGTGGATCATCTTACAAAGACTGCACACTTCATTGCTATTCGAGAGGATTTCTCATTGGATCAGCTGGAACAGATATATATCAGGAAAGTGGTAAGGTTTCATGGAGTACCACTATCTATTGTGTCTGACTGAGATCCAAGATTCACCCCTAAGTTTTGGAAGAGTCTTCAACATGCTCTGAATACTGAACTGAACTTCAGTACGACCTATCATCCTCAAACTGATGGCCAATCTGAGCGGACTATCCAAACACTTGAGGATATGTTGAGATCATTCTCAATGGAATATAAAGGAGGATGGGATCAACATCTTCCTCTGGTTGAGTTCTCTTATAAAAACAGTTTCCACTCGAGCATCCAAATGGCACCATACGAATCCCTGTATGGGAAAAGGTGTAAAACACCGACGTGTTGGGATGAGGTCGGTGAACGTAAGATGCTTGGACTTGAAATGGTCGAGGAAATGGTGGAGAAGGTGAAAACCATTCAGCAGCATATCAAGGCAGCCCAGAGTCGACAGAAGATTTATGTATATAATCATCAACGAGACCTTGAGTTTAAAGTTGGAGACATGGTTTTTCTATGCATATCTCCGTGAAAGAAGGTCATGAGGTTTGGAAAGAAAGGGAAGTTAAGTCCAAGGTACATAGGCCCCTTCGAGATTCTTGATCATGTCGGGGCTGTGGCCTATCGACTAGCACTTCCACCTACTATGGCCAAAGTACATGATGTCTTTCATGTATCCCTATTAAGTAAGTACATACCGGACCCTTCACAAGTACTCTCTTCTGAGGTGGTACAATTGGAAGATGATCTTTCTTATGTGGAGCAACCAGTGAAGATCTTAGATCGTAGAGAAAAAGTTCTACAAAATAAGACAATGCCCCTCGTCAAGGTGTTGTGGAGAAACCAAAAGTTTGAAGAAGCGACTTGGGAATTGGAGGAAATGATGAAGCTGAGTTACCCACATCCGTTTTAGTGTGGGAAAAGGAAAATTTCAAGGGCGAAATTTAGAGAATATTGTAACGAACCAAAGTTTCATTAATGGAAAATCCCTCTTGATCTTATTAAATGTCTCTTTATATAAAATGTTTTTATAAAATGTCAACTTCATTGTTTTTATGATAAGAATTGTGACCGTTACTTTTATAGCCGTTGAACAGTGATCACATGATTATTATAAATATAGGGCTTTAACACATCCAATTTTACTTAGACAATGAAAGCGATGACCTCATCCAGTAGAATTTCCCCATACAAATCCAATTTATTGGAGCTCGGAAAAGATTGTGGCATCCTTGGGCTTCGCTCTTGACCAATCCCAAGCTGAGGTTCACCATGTCAAGCTCGAACGGGACCGTCTACGGTAGAAGTGTAAGTTGATAGAAATTACCACTCGAGCGATGTTATTCGAGCCACCCCAAGAGTCTGTCACCATAGCACACCTTACCCTTAGGTCTTATGTGGATGTTTTAAGGGGTTATGTAACGAATCGATAGTACTATGTTCATGTACATTATTTTTTTTGTATATAATAATGTATATACCTTCTTGTCATTATTGATACTTTGTAAATAATTTTTAAAGTACAAATAGTGTTTTTAGTTATTATTTAATTAAGAAATCTATTTTATTAAATTAAGGGATTTTTGAATTAAATAATATTTTAATAAAATATTATTATTATTATTAGATTAATTTTATTATATATAAATTATCATATAATTGTATGAATGCAATTATAATTTTTATTAAGGTTTGAAAGCCATTTTTGTCAAAACCTGTGAATTTTCGATAAATGTCGGTTTTTATTTTAAAAGTGAAACTTAACATATTTATAAAATTATTTAGATAAAATAAATGTTATTTTTGGAATCAGGACGTCAAAATTATCCAACGGTGAATTTTTCATAATTTTTTGAGACAGTCAAATTTTTGAGTAAAAATTAAATACCGTTTAAATATATAATGTGTTTTATGACATCATAATGACCCAATAGTGATGTAATAAAATACTATAATCTTTATGTTTGGCCAATATATGTTTTAACATTAAAATAATGTAATTTTGGGTTTATTTGGATTACTTTTCAAAGCATTAATGGACCCCTCAAGACTTATTAAACACCTTGTCTTTTTAAATTAATTTCCATGGGAGTATGACTCACCTCCACATAAGCAACCCTATTATTTTAAAAAGTTCGGACTTTGTCCTTATAAAATATTTTTTCCTCTTACCTTTTCCAAAAACCATGGGCAAAAACCATGGGATTCTTTGTGGTTTGGATTAATTTAATATAAGGGGTCCCAAACCTAAATAATAAAGAATTCCCTCACCTTTCCTATATAAACCCACCCAAGCTCCCACTTCTTCCTCACTAAAAGCCTTTTGAGTTCGTCCAAACTCTTCCCTAATCTCTCTAGAATCCTCCCAAGGTTCCCCAAGCCCCCAATAAGCCTCTCGCAAGCCTCTCTCTAGCCTTTGGAATCACACTTCCAAGTAAGGGTTTTTTCTTCCTTTCTCATTTTTGTCCAATTTTCTTTAAGTTGTTTTTCCATTTTAATTTCAATTATGAATGCTGAGGTATGGTTTAATACCTCCCTCATACTTCCCTATTTATTTTTTAATGATGATAGACCCTTTATCTCTCATTAAATGCCTCCCATGTACACCCGTTACTATGCTGAAATTCCGAAAGGAACTTCTCTCTCCTCTTTTACATTCAAGCAATACTTTTGTATCATGAATATAAATTCCATTAAAATTGTTGGGACATGTATCTATATGACCTCCTTAATATACATTACATTTAAATATGATGAGTAACACCTTTCTCTCTCATCAACCATTTTTATGAATTCTTATGTCACGCCGTTACGCTATCGAAATCACACCGATTTTCTAAGCCAATGTCATTGTGTAGTGAATACCATGCCCATTTCTCCATCAAGGGTATTAAACTTTATTCACATTTACTTATTTATTGTAAAGTTTTATGTATGAATTCCACATTCCTTTATTGTGGAATAAATTATTATGTTTTATGAATCAATTTTTTATGATCCATGTGGCACACTTATGCATGAAATGAAATGTTTAAGAAGGGTGCTCCCTTATAGCGCTCCAATGCATTGGGTAAAGTATAGTATCATGATACGTCATGTGAAATGAGTGTTTAATCATGCTAATTTAAGTGCAACGATGGTTTACTCTTGCTTTATGTGCAATGAGTATTTACTCATTCTCTATGTGCAATGAGCCTTGGCTCATGCTAATTCCATGTTAAGTGTTGTTTCCACATTTGCATGTTATGATTATCATTCTTTATCATGCCTTTATGTTCATGTTTCTCTTATGATCTATTGATATGCATAATGTTTGACATGTATTTTACTTCTCATGTTATTCCATGTGTATTCCCTTACTGGGATTTATAGCTCACCCTTTTCTTATGCATGTCCTCAGGTTATCCCATGCAATGCTAAGTACGAGGGAATGTAGTGGTAATGTAAAGGAAGTTTTCAATAAAGATGTTATATTTCATGTTTCAAGTTTTTATGTAATTATCCTAATCCCCAAATACACTAAAACTCTCAATCTTCTTTGTTGTATCAAGTGAAGTTTTATGTAATAAATCATGTTTAAGTTGTAATAAAAATCAGGGTTGTCATACCTTTTTTCCAAAATGTCACTTTTTTATTGGGAAATGACAATAAAAACTTTCAACTAAACCTTATCAAAATATCAAATCCACATACTACAACCTATATTCCTTAAAAATATGGTTTCCTATTCCATTAATCATAGGATTCCCATTTCTTCCTCCTCTCTTGATCAAAATAATAAATCTCAAGAGATATATAATGGCGTGTTCAAAGAAAAAGATGAAGAATTAAAAAAAACCCTAAATCCTTTGATCCTCTCCCAAATTAGGGAATTTATTATTCACAAGTTTTTATATAATCTCAAAATCATTTTGAAAATCAATATTTACCAAAAATGAAATATTATACCAATGATGTAATTTTTTTACATATTTTCTATAAAAAAATAATTAATACATATTCACCTAAACCAAGTAGTAGGGTTTTATTTTCTTAATGGATGGAAATATCATTGTTTTTATGTCATGAAATGGAAAAAATATTATGTGATCAACATAATTGATACATAATTAATATCTATAAAATGTTATAATGATAATAATCCAAAAAATATTTTTTTATTCTATAATCATGATCTATAAAATTTATATGTTACAACATTGGGGAAAATATATAAAGATAAAATAGCCTTTAAAAAAAAATTTGAACCATAAGGGTATACCTGTAATAAAAATCACCATGCCTTTTATTATACCATTTTTTATAAAAATGATAACTCTATGTCCAAATAGAATCAATGGATATACGGAGTTGGGAGGAGTGAATCAGTACAACTTCCTTTTTCTAATTTATTTCAATCAAATAAACCACTATCGTAGATTAAAAAATCACCCTCCCAAGTAGATTAAGCTCAAAATTATGCGAGTGATATAAAAGTAAATAAAATAAAATCAAAAAATATTTTTTACAAGTTTTGACTACAATGTGCGAAACTACTCCATGATGAAGTAGGGTTTTATCCATAATTACAAATCTACCACAAAAATCTTATTATCAATACAAGTGGTTTGGGACTATAATTATCCTAATAAAATACTTACCATTATATACACTACTCCTATAGGTTACATTGTATCCTGATTAGTTCACTGAATGATAAGCAGCACATGACCTGAGTAATAAATTTCTTCAGATATAGGTTTCTTTAGTAATAGATATGTGAAACACCTCTTTAAGACATAAATATTAAATAAATAGAACAAAACTAACCTTATTCAACAATAACTGGTTCATAATCTACGAAGTGAATATACTCTCAATAACTTAGTATACACAACTCATTAAATAAAACAACCTTTTTTGGAATGCTTCTCTTCTTATTAGACTTATTAATTTGAACTCTGACAAAAAAAGATCTACGTATGAAAGATACCTCAGCTATATGAACTATCATATCCAATTATCCATTTATTTCATGTCCCCACTCAATCAGAAACTTCACGTATTACTTGAAATTATTCCTTTTATACTTCTTATTATCCATATTCTATTTTTAGAGGAAAACACTTTTCTTATACGACTGCCTTATTAATTTCTGATGAATTTTCATACACTCAAGGTGACATATAATAAGGCATTTCACGATGATAAAATAAAAGTGTCATTAATATTAAATTATTTTTAACCCCAATCCCCATGAAAATCTCCCAAACTTGTAATGTAAATCATCCTCCAATGTTCTTAGGTAGAATGAGGCGCCCCAGACCAACGCTTCTATATCTTGTGCTAAAAACATTTCTCTAAAAACCAGATTTCATACAAACCAAGATGAACATATATTTATTTGAAATAATTCCCATAATTTAAACATTAAGTCTAAAAAATAATCACACAATAAAAAGAACATACAATTTATTCTATTTGATTATTATCTATATAATTAACTTATTTTATGATACTTTTCAACATTTCAACATAATATAAACATACTAGAACCTCCTATATATTCCTCAAAGCTATAATAATATTTATAACATGTGGAATGGAAACATAAGAATGGGGTAATATAAAATTCTTATTAAGGGGGAAAATAATAAGCATATAATCAAGGGATAGATCATAATCATATGACAAAATCCATATCAATAGTCAATACTTAACCAATCTTTTTTTGATGCTCAATATTTTAAATAATTCTTGATTATCAAAGCTCCCGACCTTCACAAATTCAAAGTGATTATTCATTTTCACAAATTCTCTTCATGTTTTAAAATTAGTGGTTGAAATGATTGGTAACCTCCTATTTATAGACTCATAAAATTTTTATGATCCCAAGCACCTAATAGACTTTTTTGAACCTCTTTAGTCATGCTCACAAATATCCCTTATTCACAAAGATATAGTGAAATTTTATCCATTTGTGAAGTTTCACAAAGTCACGTAAATATTTTCATCCCATCACACACTTATAGAACTTCTTGTATTCATGAGAACATAGTATTTTCATTGTGTGTTCACAACACTCCACATTTTCATGACACTATATGCCTTCACGAAGCTCCATACATTCAAAAAACTCCAATCTCCATGAAACCCATGACTTTTCCATAAAATTGAAGAGATAGTCTAGGAATACCAACTTTCATGAAATTTGATCATTCCTCCTAATTTTGAGCTCCAAATATTTAAAAAACATTGGAAAAAACACCACATTCAACACTATAGAAATATTCACTGTAATATCTCTCGAATTTCAAAATCCATGATCAACCCTAGTGTGGATTGACAAAAAACACAAAATTCATTCCATTTCCAGTTATGAAAATCCTTGGTTAAAAAATTTTATTCTCCCATTATTTTTCATATATAATATATGTTTTCATTTAATTTTCCACTATTTATGAACTCAAGAGACTAAATTAATATTTTTTAGGAAAACTGACATTGTTTTTATCTTTGGTTAGGAATCTATTTTTCCATGTCAATATTTTCTTTAAAATGACTTCAATAATGTTTTTATTTTTATATAATGACAATTTAAAGTCATTTTTAACAATATTTGTCATTATTTACCAAGTATTTAAAGTAATAATATTATTATTTTCCAAACATTGTACTTTTTAATTTTTACTAAAAATGTGAAAGGATTTTTTTTGTTTTAACGTATAATGCATGAATAGATTTCTGCAACACCATGAATACTCTATGAATTGAAGATTCCTTAAAATGTTTCCATGGTTATTATCAAATAAAATGTTTTCAATATTAATTTGAAGTTGTTTATATTTTAAATAATTTATTTTAAAATTAAAATTTTATTTTCCTCTATAAATGATTCAATGATATTTTAATGGTATTTATATATATAAAAACATAATTTGAGGTTTATTATGATTTACTAAGGATATTATCCAATATTACAATCTTTATTATTTCTCAAGATGCTTTTTGAATATGATGATGTACTATTTATGAAACCCATATCCTTTCCCTGGGTTATGATATGATACATTGATGGATGTTTTTTGAACTTATGACACACATATGTATGATTTTCAATATGTGAAGGATTGGACCAAAATTACATATCCCTCTAATGAATTTGGAAAAGATGGATATCTCATGATATAATAAGGATTGGAATGGGGAGTGAACCCTATCCAGTAAGGGGTTTTGTCTAATATGATAGTATTTGGAGCGAACCTTATCTATGAATGTAAAAACTAAAGTTTTATTAGATTTTACACTAGATATTTCAATTTATATATCTGCATTTATCCTCAGAATCGGCGTGGTGTTTGGGTTTCTCTGGACCCCATAATTAAAATATTAAAAAAATTAATATACTTTAATACACATGTGCACATTGTTTCAATGGAAATGGATTTTACTATTATTTAGGACAACTGATAGGAAATTAGATACCACTGTTTAATTTAGGATGTGGGGTTTACCTTATGTGCATCCTAGAGTATGTTGGCATTAAAAATCCGGTTGAGGAAACCATTGAAGGTGATATTAATTAAACTAAATAATGAAATTTATTTATTTTAATTTAATTGAACTATCCTAAATTACTATATAAATACACAACTATAGAAATTCTCTAGGTTTAACTGTATAACCGTGAATTAATTGATAGGATCCTTCAACATTCTTCATTTTCAAAACCCATTGGAGGATGATGGGAGATCATTTTGAGGTTAATTGATAGGAAGTGAACATAGAAGATCATCATCATCACTAGTGAATGCATTATTCACCAATGATTTATGCTAAATAAAGTTAGGTCTCATCATTTGTGGTTTCCACTATTTTGATTATAACATTGAGCCTGAATCTTTATGTCATTTTTATTGATATATAATTATTGTCTCTTCACATGAGACCTTTTTAATAAATTGAATTATTGATTTCAATTTATTTTTTATGTGATGTTATTACCCATGATACCACAAATACCGTTCAATGGTTGAGATCACATTAGCCAATGATGCGTTGACCTTTTTTCTTGTTATTTTCCCCCATCCGTTCTTCATCGATCACCCAAGGGAATATAGTTCAACATTATAGAGTTGGGTTCGAGCATGATAAAACCCCTAGATTCATTATGGGTGAGTGAATGATGAATATATTGTTAATTTTTTGATAGATATGGATTGATCATGGGTGATTCTTTATGGATCTAGGCAATGATGATCAGAGGTGCTATGGGATGCGTGACAGGTCATTGGAATATGAATAGAATCTAATTAACAACCACTAAAGGCTGGAAATGAATGGATGGAGATGAACCCCTTCGATTTTAGGTGGTAAAAATGTTGGATTTATATTGGTGAGAACGGATCTAGAAATCTCAATAATGAACTAGAAATTCTATAAGAAATTTGACTACATGAGGTGTAGTCTATAAACATAGGTTGTGCAGTCTGATGTATATGGGAGATAGAGTTTCCAGGAAGATAAGGATCACACACCATGTTAGTATTTCTAAATGTTATGTGGTTAGGTCCACATGTCATGTTACCCCACCTCAGGTGGCCAAGCCATGTGCTAGTTGCACACACCGGAGGTATGGTGTGGTATGATGAGCCATGTACTCTAGCAGTATGTGAGCATACCCAGAGGTACATGGGCATGGCCAGGTAAACTACTAAGTACATGATCATAGCCCCAAGTAAATGGACATGACCATATTTAAATGGGCACCACCAGCTGTACATGAGCATGACCAGGAGCACACGGGTAGATTCCAGGTGGTTGAGACACATAATTTAATACCTATAGACACTATGTAGTATGATCTGGAATCCAATACATTTCTAGAGGAGAACACGTATAGGTGAAAAGGTTGGGTTACATGCTGTGTGGTCCCCCATAAATTATGTGTATTACCTTCAAAACTTCTTCCTCTCATATATCCTTTTTTGGGACTCAGATTTTAGATCACGAGTAACCTATACTAAGTGTTTTCATATATTGAACATGATGGTGGTATTTAATGCAGCATACAATATATGATGTGAGTTTTTTTGAGCATGAAATTTTTTTAGGCGATGCTTGATAAAATAAGTGATTAGGGAAGGTTCATTAGAGACATTCCATGGTTGGAACTCCTCTGTCACACTAGGGTGAGGGTCCCCCATAATCATTATATAAGTACAATATACACTCCCCTACACTAGGAACATGTCCTCTATCTATAGAAGGGAACTCCCACATCTTCAATCACAAGTGGAATGCAATTACTCCATGATATTTTTGGATCCCTCAGTTGTTGAGAACAATATCAAGGAGTTAACTCCTCTAAATAGATTCTGGTGAGGATTCATTTAATGTTGGTCATTGGTGATATAAATCTAGAGCTGTAGAAAGACTCATCAACTAGGGAATGAGCTATGTGATGTATATCCCCATTCTCTATCATCTGGGTTCCTTACCTGAATGGCTTGAAGGCCTTATTTTTTTTGATAATACCCCTTTTAAGGGTTGATGGGGAACCCTTACATGGACCATAGGCTTAGTCACATATTACATGACCCAAAGGCCTTAGAGGAATTTATCCCAAATAGACTACATGGAACTACCCCTCCCCGGATTATATCTTGATGTCAGCTCTCCACCTTCACAAGTTTGGTCGGATAACTATCCTGTGCAGATATACACATTCCCAATATCGATGGAAATGCCATGCCCCCTCATTATTCCTATTTCAGTTAGATCTGCTTCAGTGAATGTGCATGCTCTAAATACTAATCTAGAGCCTTGATCCTTTTAAATATGCATGGTTTCACCTGCATTTCATATGGCCCAAAGGACTTGAGGTGGCCCAAAAGATTTGGAGTGGCACGAAGGCCTTGAGTTGCCCTAGAAGACTTACTATCTAGAAGGCCTCGGGTCACCTGAAGGCCTTAAAGGACTCGAGGACTGAACCTGTGAAACAAATGAATAATTACAAATGCTAAAGTTCTAAACATTACCTACTACAATATCTTCTATAGTACCTTCTACAATACTGGTATAATATTCAGAAATATTCCTTGGCCCGGTTATGATCTTAAGTATCTTGGATGCACTTGAAGAGTCCTCACCAATCAGGTTGAGGCTCATGTGCATTTGGGTTTTTTAATTAATATATATATATATATATATATATTGGTTTATTGTTTCCATCTTTCAATGTTTATATATGACCTATTATGTATCTTTATATCACCCCCTATTTATTTTTGGGGTTTCCAATCGGGTATGTACATAATCACCCCTACATGGAATTTTCCCACACACGTTGTGTCTTATGCAGATCACATATAGATCAATGGTGACTTTGGTGGAGTATAAGGATACTTGGATGCATTGACTACATACGGCGGTCAGAACTTTCAGATCTAGATCCAGGATCTCTCAATATTCCTTTATTATAATTTCTATCATTTTGGGACATCATATCTAGTTGGGAATGCGTTTTTCCCATTTATAATTTGTTTTTTAGTGTCAAAATCTATTGTATTTTTCATAGAGGTTATCACATGCATGGGTGTACTCTATTTATTACTGTCATTTATTATTCTTCTACACTGTTGAATATATAATTTTAGGTGAATGCATATAGTTAAATAATTTGAAGGCCTAGAATTTCATTTAGACCTTCTCCACACTTGTCTATAACCCCTTTCTTATTAGAGGTAAGCTTTTAGTCATGAGGGCTCAACCTTCTGCTGACCAGGCGAGCCTCAGAGGGTCTGGTTGTTATATAGTGGTATCAAAGGTGGTTCATCCATGGATCGGAGTTAGTGTTAGACCAATAATGTGGATTGGTTTGAGAGCTTAGTAAAACAATATCAGAGTGTCTCGAGTGAGGCTTTATGGATAAGGAATCTAGTGTTGGTGTGGCGACTAACATATCCATTCACTAGGACTCTAAATAACTACTATCTGACTCAGTATACTGAGGCATTGGTTGCAGGGATCCTGGTAATTGCATCATATATGATGGAGTCTACTGATCATCCTCTTAATTTAAATACCCATATATATTATCATATAACCAATGTATGTCTTGATTAACTTTAGGATTCCTCCATGAAGATAACAAACTAGTTGACCAATTTAGGACTATGGGTAAAATCTAATGAGTAATGAGGCCTTAGTTTAGGAAAAATCTCATGAGGTGTTTCCTATAGGAACCTTGAGAGAATCACCCCTACTTATCGAGTAAAAGATTGTACCATTAGTTCAGGATGATGATGTATGTAGGCTTGGCGCACTCCATGAGTTCCATTGTTAGAGACCGCTGATGTTCCTTGGTGATCCAGATTCCTTTGATGTAGAGTATTGGCTTGGGTTAGTGGTTTCAGACATTAGGTTAGTCCAAACCTTGACTAATTAGATGGTTTTACCAGAATCTAGTCTTATCCATAAAGGAGCATGGCGCTGGTAGAGTTTGGTGTAGACTACCTATAAAGATATGATGCTATCATGGACTGAATTCCAGTAGTTTTTTCATGACATGTATTACCCTTCATGATTGTTTCTATTTTTTATATAAGAATTGATTTAGCTACAATAGGGTGATATGATAATGACTGATCTTTCCTTAAGGTTCATTGGCCTCACATGATACTCCCATGATATGGTGTGAGAAAAATTCTTTCAGGTGAGGAAGTTTTTCACGGGTCTCCATAGATACACTCAAGTCAATGTGGTCTAGTTATGCATTCCCACTTATGTTGGGGTTCTAGAATAGTCTCTAGTGATAGAGATATTATTAGTATAGGGACATTGGTTGGTTGGAGTTGGTGGTGCACATCATTTATGTGAGTCATCTACAACAGGTAATAGGATTGATATGTTGAGTTCTTGATAGAGGATTCATTCCATTTCCTAACATAAACACGTGGATCTATGGCTTAGGGATCACATAGAGGGTCTAGCCAGCCAGGTGTGGGATGATACTATGATTGTAATGGGGGAATATGGAACTTGATTTCTCGACCTATCATAATGAACATGACAAATATGAATTTGATGGATTACCACATAAGATAAATCATTGCGATCATAGATTCCCTACATGGGGACAGGGCAGCCTGTATGGTTGAAGTTTTAGAAGATGAGTAGGATATGGATTGGATGGAGGAGTATTTGGCAGAGGATAATGATTTAAGGTACTAATACCAATGCCACCTGGTGGTAAAAATCAGGATTGGGGAGATAGAGATTGGGGTCATGGATAGTTAGAGGCTATGGAGGGATTTCATCAGGCTACACATGATATTATTTGAGGTAAGATTTGTGTCTTTTATAATATTTCCTCAGTACTATATGAAATATACACTAGTCATTTATTTATTTCCTTATACCTTATCTAAGGTCTGGATCTACCACATGAGACTTCATTCCAACAACTATGGCTCGAGGTTCCTATAGGGTGTGACTATTTGATATCACATATTTGTAGGCAGTGGAAGATATCACTTGGTGGAGAGAGTTTCTCATGGGACCTCTTGGTCATCATGATGAAACCTTATGACTTTTTCTTGGGTGTGGATTAGTTATCCCTAGTTAAAAATCATATTGGATATCATAATAGATGAGTTAGATTACTTTAGAAAGATGGGACCAAATTATTCTTTATGGGTGAGAGGGATCTCATGGTGGATAGAGTGTGTAACACCCTGAGATTTTGGTGAAATTTTTCTTTGAATTAATTTAATCTTTTAATATTATTCATTTCACGCGACACTAAAAATAAAATTTCACTAAGTCAAAAATTCATTTAATATGGATCTAACTTTGATTATGTTACATGAAATACCAACTTGGAATACATTACATAGAACAACAAGGATAGCGTACATTACATGCAAGATTAACCTTCCTCGATGGATTGCGTAACACGCAAGACCAAGTGCTACCTAACTATAATACATTATTAAAAATATTATTATAATGAGATATAAACTTTCCATTAAGTTGATGGATATGAATAGTATAAAATAAATTATGAACATATGTTGTGTACAAAAATATAAGATGAATTCATAGGTTACCAATTAATGAATATGAAAACTGATTGAATATAAAGGAAAATATTATTATAGTCACAAATATATTTCAACCTAGTAGATTATCTTAATTAAAATTGGTAAGTTATATTAAATTAATAAATATTTTATATATTAAATAAAATATTTTTTATATTCATCCAATAGATTCTATAGACATAAGATAATAACACACCCAATTTTATGCTTAAAAACCTATATTTTTATTAATACATTTTTACCACCTTTCGATGGAGAGCGCTATTTAAATACAATTTCTGGAACTATTATAGATTTAATATGTCAAAATAAACTTTATATTTTGAATCAAGAAATAAAAATTAGTTTAGGATAAAGTTTTGGTATTTTTATGTAAGGTTTCATCTTATAATGAATAGTTAAAAATACTGGATGTTATTTCAGAACTTATTTTTCATATAATTTATTTATACGGATAAAATATATTTTAATTTGATTTAAAATTTTAACTAGTTAATATTTTTATCATTTAATCCATTTTTTTTTCATTGGAACCATTTTAACATTTATATTGGATATAAAGACTTAGAAAACTTTTGATCCTTTTTACTATAAAAACCCACAATGTCGTCCCAATAACAGAATTAATTTTAAATTAATTTATACCACTTATGTGATTATAATTTGAAAACATGGATTCCATATTTGGAATAATAATAATTTATAATTTCTAATGAGGTAAAAATGGTTTTTGACAAAAAGTATTAGTTAAGGTGATTAAAATTAATTACACCAGTTAAGAGAAAAATTCGGTTAATGAAGTACTAAACCTTAAATTTAAGACCCAAAAAGACCTAGAATCATGTCCAAAACCCATTGTATGGACTTATTTCGACCATATAATCAATTTTATCTACCTTGGTTTACTATGGTATCCACATTCAACATGAAAAACGTAGGTGGATTTCTCTCTTCAAATATTTATAAGAGTGGCACTCCTCCTCCACTATAAAAGGCCACCACCTCTACCAATTACTCACACCTATCAAACCTATTAATTTAGGACAATACTTGAAAAATACAATTACCAAAAATCCTGAATTTAACCTTTAACCCTCCCTTTGTGCAGAAATCCTCTCAAGGAATCCTTTTGGCACACACCAAAAGGAGTTACCCAATTTAGAGGTAATGTCTTATCACAAGCTCCTATCCTTTATTTTCCTTCTTCAACCCTCCACTATATTCATTATATTATTGTGTGAAAAAACAATTATCCTAAATATACTATTATGTTTTTATTCTAAGGTTTATACCTACACTTAAACACACCTCCATCTAATGGATATAAAACATACTGTTTCTGTGTATGGCGAACTACTGCCTCAGGAAACGATGATTGTTCATTTTTCATTTAACACCTATCATGGTGGAAATTATGATGGAAAATATATTTATATATGTCATATATTATATATATTATTTATTTAATATTATTTATTCATTTTAAAACACACATCTTTTTACTTTACATTTATTTTAATTATGATAATTTCATTTAGGGAAGTGTTGACTACTACCCCTCAAAGTGATGCGATTCGTTCACGCACAACATGGAAAGTATTAAGGATGGTTTTAGTGAAATTATATGATATATAAAAAATTATAATTATAATTTAAGTATATTATATAATATACACTTATAATTCATTTTCTTTCTTTCTTTCAATACGACAATTAAAACAGAAGCAGTTTCCATGTATACGTACGACTTACCGTCTCCATGAATGGTGTATTCAATTTTCTTACTTATTTATGCTATAAATTATTATAATATAAATATAATGGATATAAATGGTATTTATATCATTATTTACATTCTGGAATCATGATATAAGTATAAGGATCAATGATATAACAAATTAAGATGCATGCAAAAAAACAAAGAGAATATTACCCGAAGTGAAACCTTAACATAAGATCGTTAACAAGTGGGTAATATAAAGTCATAATAAAAACATATATGGTAATAGATATAAGAATAGTATTCTTTAAAATATTTATAATAAACTTATATTTATTATATAGGAATACTGTATGAGTACGATGAGATTCAAAACACAAGGTGAGGGGATTTCATCTCAGTTTTAATTTCTATGAGATACAAGCTATGTTTGACACACATTACTTTTGTGTATTGTATGTACTAACCATGATTTTATTCTATGTATATTATACTTAAATTTATGTGTTTTCACATTTCCATTTTAAGACCCTTATTTCATGGGATTTTTGTTTCAAAAGTTACTAAATCGGTAAAATAGTTTGGTCCCAATTTTCCTTCTTTGAGACTCATGTTTTGTTATGCACCTACACTATTTATAGAGGTGTATATACTTCCATTTTACATGATATATCATTAATATAAATATTTTCATGATATTATATGATTCATGTAATTTCATTTTCTTACATGGAGAGTATGATCCCAAGATACCAAGTTATAAGGGTTTATTAAGACAATCTCATTGCTTTTCAAGATTGTTTATGTTTATGCTTCCTTTGATGAAATATTATGATCCATCTCCAAATAATATTCATGATTTTAATCATAATTTTTAATTTCATGATATATTCATGTATTGGTATCATTTTGAACTCTTTGGTACATAATATAGTTAAGAGTGTGTTTTTAAGGAAGCATGGATTTACCCTCCCTTCGATCAGAAATCTATGTTTTATAAAAATGGTTTCCAAGAATATTATACCATTATCCTATATGAATTAAAATAAATTTTTATCCTTTTTTTCTTTTACAAATCTATTCAAGGTAATCTTCTTGTATCTTTCCAAATAAGGCATTCCTTCTAGCCTTTTTACCGTGAAAAGTAATGTTCTTTTTACGTCATTCAACACGTACGAATTTACCCTCCATCATTCATTTGAAGATTCCTTTTCACTTTTAAAAGGTTATTATTTAAGAAATTATTTTTAAAAGTAATTTTCAAGGAAAAAAGTTTTGAAAAAGATTTCATGTCTTATTTATAAGTTTTCAAGGTATTTTCTAAGAAAATGAACTTTAAATGGTTTTATGTATTAAAAAGACTTTTTCAAAGAAGAAATGATATTTTCCTTAAGAAATGTCTTTAAAAGATATTTAAAAACTATTTTCTATCTTTGATGAAATCTGTTGATGTTACTCATTAACTTTTAGGAAATGATCTAAATGTTATATTCATATCCTTTATATGAAAGTTTTACACTTAATGTCATGATATTTATGAAACCTATTTCTCTTTCACGAGTTATATGATTATGAAATCCATTTCTATTTCATGGGTTATGTGACTGTGCTGTCGTAAAACGTCAAATTGATTATGATTTTAAGGTTGATTTTTAGTCTAGGGAAGACCCTAGGACATCTCTCAAGTAGTTTTCATGGGTTTAGTGTGTGTGTTTTTAATAAGAAGTTCTAAAAGAGGGGTGATTTTAAAACATTTTAAAGAAAATGACTTGATTTAAAGAGTTTAGTAGTTGATAAATAAAAGTGGTGTTTTAGAATTATGAGATAAGGAGATAATTTTAAGTTCACTAAACATCTTGGTGAGTTCATCATTTTCAAAAATACACATGGTTTAATGTAATCCTTTGGTTGAGGGTTTTAATGATCTCAACTTCCCCATTGCCTCTTAAACAATGCTCAAAGAACCAACCCTTGACACAACAATCTCGTTGTAAAGGTTTGGGTATAAAGAATAGAGAATAAAGGCTACCAAAGTATACTAAAACATTATGTATGTGTGAGATAAATAGGACTCTTGTCTTGTCCAATCGGAACAATCCAAGATTCCCACTTAAAATCTCAACCCAATTGGCGCTGAAATAAAAAGCGTTTCACTTAATTTTAACAATAGAAATGCAATCACAGGAGAATAAAGTCAAGATAAAAAATAAGTGAAATATTTAGCACACAAATTAGAAAAAACTAGTAGAATAAAAAGTGCTGGAACTCCCTCCCAAGTGTGTGTAGCTCCCTCGAAATGACCGTCCACCATTTAGCTCAACATCGGGAGGAGGAAGCTCGGGTGGAACTTTGCCTTCATCCTTGATCCCCCTACGAGGACAGGGGCCTCCGGAAATCCTTGAATGATGAGAGAAATCCTTTGGGTCTCAAAAATACCAGATCTTTTCATCCTGTCTAAACTTCCAAATGAGGATCCCAAGCTTCCATTTTATAGGCAAAGTGGAAGGTAGTTTTGGGCACACAGATTGTGTAAAACCACTTGACCAATGGTTTTAGACCACTTAAAAGTCGAATATCAATTTTTAAAAAACTAGAAACATGTTTAAAGACCTATTTAATATATCTAAAGAAAGTTTGTAACCATTTGGACAACTACAGCTCCAGATATTGATAAAATACAGAACACTGCATTTGACTTTGTGTAGATTTGATTCTTTGGACAGATCAGTTCGGATGGGCATAGTAAAGGCAGAATGAGGATTTGGTTCCTTAATATGAAATGTAAAAAAATTAAATTTGGACCATACTAAAAAATTTCAGACCATTTTAATTCATGGTTTAGTATAAATATGCAGTTGAGTCCACTAGTGTGCATGTATCCTGCACAGTTTGACCCATTTTCCTTGGACATCATCACGAGCCCTCCAAATCACCTCCACCTCCAATGATATTATCAAAAAAGTATAATTTACCTTTTTATCAATAAAAAATAAAAAATAATTGAATAAAACATGATGTGAAATTTGTTATTATATTTATAATTTTCAATATAAAACAAGTTTAGCACAATGGTGTAAGGGTGAAAATAAAATAGTGAATTGCAGTGCGATCACGCCCCCACACCTAAAAATTTGCACTCTTGGGAAAATTAATAATTTCAAAAATTATTCATGTAGATATTTACAACTTCATAAATATTTAACATTCAATGAAAATTTAATTCGTGATAGAAATTTGAGCAAAGAAAAAATCACACTAAGGATTTATTCTCAGTGATCATAGAAAAAGACGTCTCAAAAATTGTATCCAAATGAAATTCCAAGAGATTCATGATACCAATCAAAGAAAATAATTCAAAATTCAATCATGTCACTAATTATCCACGTGTGTGTGTGACAACCATTTCATGCTATTCTTTCCACTTTTTATTGATTAAATATAAGTTATTTTAATAATTGTCTACTTACAAGATTTTTTCCACTAAACGTGCCCCACATCCTTTGAAATAAATTTTCAAGACCCACTCACTTAAGATTTCCCAGAAGTCAAACCATAACCTCCCAACCTAGATATCCCCATACATTTTACATTTCATCACTCCCCTCATTTATTAATTTTTCAAAAGTTTCACTTAGAACAAATCTCACACTCTTCTCCCAACCCATGTTTGATCTCCTCACGACAATAATTGTAACAGTTATAACAAGATCAAAGTTCGAGGAAGGGTAGTTTTTGACATGACCAATATAAAACCCATTTGTTTTTGTTTTTTTGAGGGCATACAACAGTCGGATAACATGTACACACACATAGGTCAATCTAGTACAGTAATGAAATAGATTGGATAAGGGACAAACATATGGAAAAATGATTTTGGAACTTAAAGAAAAATAAAACTAACTTATATTTACCTTCTATTAAGTAATAAATTTTTACATTTCATGGTTGGGTGTAAAAATATGTGGAGAGATTAAGTGAAATAATTTCCCCTTAAATTATTCACAAAAAAGGGAACCATTCTTCTCAAAGGATTCAAAATGATACAACCATTTATATCACCGAAAAAGAACTAAATTTCAAAAGAAAGTCACACCATAGTATTGAATTCTTTCTAAAATGCATATTTCATCAGAATATTTTTTTTAATGTTAAAACAAAATGAAATATGGACACTCCACATTCATTTTTAATAACTTACATGATTAAAAAGGAATAATTTTCCATTATAAAGTGGGCAGAAAAAAGTAATATTCTAGTAAAAAAGTGAGGGGTATAGAATGGGGAAAGTAACAATACAATTCAGGAAGCTAGAAAGAGAAAAAGAAGAAAGATGATGAAAATTCCTAACTAACCCAAGAATTTACCCATCCCCCTCACACATAAAGTGTGAAGTGTCCTCACTTTAATAAAATATAATGTGTTAAGGACGGACAAAAAATGGTGAGTTTCATTAATTGATTGCTTCTTGAACATGGAGTTCCTATATCGGGGACTTCAGAATGGATTCAAGGAAGTACTTCAGCTGCTTCCCATTAATCCTAAATGGCCTGAAGGCCTTCTTTTTTTATTGATTTTTTATAACCCACCTTTCAAGGGATGAGGGGGAACCCTTACAAGGCCCATAGACTTAGAGATTACAAGGCCCTTAGGCTAGGATATTACATGACCTAAAGGCTTTAGGGAATTCAACCAGACTATCTATAAGGAACAACCCCTCCCCATCATCTCCATCGTGATAGTAGCTCTCCACCTTTACATGGCCGTATGGCTAGGCTTCCTGTGCAAGCACATGCTGGTCCCGATGGCATAGCCATACCCTCTCATTATGACAATCCATTTGGCTCTACTCTGGTGAGTGAAACTACTCTGAATCCTCTTTTGGGGATGCTTCTTTTTTGTAGAGTCTGTATGGGGAAACTGCATGTGGCCCGAAGGCCTTGAGGTGCCCCGAAAGCCCTACTTACCCAAAGGCCTAAGTGGCCCGAAATCCTTAAGTAGTCCAATCCCAAACCGATGTCCCAAGGTTAATAGTTCAACTTCTATAGTACCAAATATTACCTACTACAGTACTGCTACAATTCCTACTACAGTACCACACAATATACAATTTTGCTATAGTATCGCACAATGTACAGTCTTCTATAGTACCGCACAGTGTATAGTCAGCTACAATACCACACAGTGTACAGTCTGCTACAGTACCACACACTATACAGGCTGCTACAGTACCACACAATATATAGTCTGCTACAGTTCCTGCTATAGTACTGCTACAACACTGCTATAGTTTTCTACAGCCCCCCTGAAAATATTCCTCTACCTAGTTTTGAACCTGGTTCTCATGGATGCACTTAAGGATACCTCACCAACTGGGCTGAGGCTCATGTGCAGCCACTACCCATTGACAGTGAAGGTTTGCATAGTTTCTTCATTTTGAACCTGGGAAACACCAAATGGAGAGACATTAGTAACAGTGTATGGGCCAAACCAGTGGGAACAAAGCTTACCTGGATGCAACTTCCACCTTTCATTATAAAGGAGGACCTTCTGCCCAATGTGTAACTAGAAATGAAGGATAATACGATCGTGGGTAGCCTTGGTACGCTCCTTATAAATCCTGGAGTTCTCATATCCATCTCTCATCATTTCTTCTAGCTCCTGAATCTGCAACTTTCTTTGACCCCCTACACCATAAAGATTAGAATTGCATTGTTTGATGGCCCAATAGGCCCAGTGCTCAACTCAACAGGGGGGTGACAAATTTTCTAAACACCAGCTGATATGGTGACATTCCAATGGGTGTCTTAAAGGTAGTATGATAAGCCTACATTGAATCATCGATTCTAAGACTCCTATCTATCCTACTCGGTTGAACCGTTTTTTAAATAATTTGTTTTACCTCTCTATTTTACACCTCTACTTGACCATTGGTCTGTAGGTGATATACAGTAGACACTCGATGACTGACCCCTTACCAACGCAAAAGTGATTTCATTGTTCGGTTGCAGAAATGAGAACCCTAATCACTGATGATGAACCTAGGTAAGCCAAACCTATAGAAGATTTGAGTTCTCAAAAAATTCTACAACTATCTTAGAATCATCAGTCCTTGTGGCTCATTCCTCTACCCATTTTAACATGTAATAAACTGCCATAAGAATGTACAAGTTGCCAAAGGAATTGAGAAATGGCCCCATAAAGTCAATACCCCAAACAAAAAAAATGTCAAGAAAGAGAAATGGTTGTTATGGCATTTCATTTCTTTTAGAGACATTACCTATTCTTTGACAACAAGGACAAGATTTACAAAAATCATGGGCATCCTAAAAAAGTGTTGGCTAAAAGAGACCAGAATCAAGGAGTTTGTAAGAAATCGGTTGGGGACAAAAGTGGACCCCACAAGCAAGAGTGTGGTAGAATCTAAGGACACAATGAAACTCACTATCAGGAACACAACACCTAAGGACTTGATCACTACATGTGCGCCAAAGGTAGGGGTCATTCCAAATGTACCAACGAGACTCATGTTTTAAACGGTCATCCTGGTTTTTATTGAAATCAGTAGGAATGAAAGATGCTGCCAAATAATTTACAATTTCAACATACCAAGGAATAACATCTTGCACTCAGTATAGTTTCTCATCAGGAAACATGTCATTTATGGGAATACATGGGGATGAGTTAATGTTCGAGGATGGGTGAATCCTATTGATATGGTCAGCCACCACATTCTCTCCTCCCTTTTTATCTCTAATTTCTAAATTGAATTCCTGAAGGAGGAGAATCTAGTGATTGAGACATGGTTTAGCTTCCAGTTTCTTAAAGAGATACTAGAGGGCTGCATGGTCTAAGAAAACAATGACTTTAGACCCTAAAAGACACGACCTGAATTTATCCAAGGCAAACACAAAGGGAAAAAATTATTTTTCAGTTGTGGTGTAGTTTTCTTGGGCAGGGTCCAATGTACGTGAGACATAGGCAATGACATGTGGAGCTTGATCGACCCTTTATGATAAGACTGCCCCAACTCCATAGTTAGAGGCATCACACATGAGCTCAATTGGTAAATCCTGCCAAGGTGGTTGGATTACTGGGGGTGACATGAGACTTCATTTTAACTTATTACAAGATTCCTCACATTCATTATCAAAAACAAATTTTTTTTCTTTTTGGAGTAACCGGGAGAGGGGTAGTGCAATTTTACTAAGGTCATGAATGAAACGACTGTAAAATCCAGCATGACCTAGGAAATACCACACATCCCATACATTTTTGGGGAATGGTAGGGAAGAAATGATATCCACTTTTGATTTATCTACTTGGATACCATTCTCAGAAATGAAATTTCCCAAAACTATACCTTGTCGCACCATGAAATGGAATTTCTCATAATTTAATACAAGATTATTTTCAATACAGTGACTTAGTACTAGACCAAGACTACTCAAACATTCATCAAAAGAGGATCCATAAATAGTTAAATTATCCATGAAAAATTCCATGCAATTTTCCAGGTAATCTAAAAAAATACTAACCATACATCACTAGAAAGTACCCAGAGCATTTCATAGACCAAATGGCATCCTCCTTTATGCAAATGTGCTAAAGAAGAAAGTGAATGTTGTCTTTTCCTGATCCTCGAGGGCAATATGGATTTGAAAATATCTAGAATACCCATCAAGAAAACAGTAATGGGACTTACCTGCTAGCCTCTCCAGCATTTGGTCAATGAATGGAAAAGGGGAATGATCCTTCCTAGTGTGTTGGTTTAGTCAGAGATAGTCTATACAGACCCACCAACTATTCTGCACATGAGTTGGAACCAATTAATTATTTTCATTTTTTATTACATTAAGGCCGTTTTTTAGGAACTAATTGAATGTGACTGACCCATTGGCTGTCAGAGATGGGGTTAATGATTACAAAAACCAATAATTTTATCACTTCATTTTTCACAACTTCTAGGAGGTTTGGGTTCAGTCGACGTTGTGCCTGCCTCACTAGTTAAGAATAATCATTTAATAAAATATAATTTGTATAAATTGATGGGATAATACCAGGAATGTGAGCAAGTTTCCATACCAAAGCTTGTTTATACTCCCTAAAAAGTTCAAGCAGTCGTAATTCATGCTCAGGAAAGAGTAAACTAGCAATGATGATGGGTAACTTGTTTCTATTCTCAAGATATGAATATTTTAAATCTTAAGATAGTTGTTTCAGTTCCAATTCAGGTGGATTTTGGATTGATGGGAGTGTGGGTAAAAGTGATAGGTTACTGATCTCATCTAACTTCTCAATGGTATCATCCTTAGATGAGGAATGAGCTTTTACAAGCTTAAAAATATCATCGATGGTCAGTGGATCCTCAGTGTTCAAGAAATCATCAATTAATAAACATGCATGACACTTTTCTAGACCACTACAACAATCAATGAATGATTCATTACCTATAATTTCAACCAATGAAGAAAACTCAGAAAGGGGATTGGGGGAATGATAAAAAGTGTTTTCAGGGGAAGGGAGTACATCAATTGAATTTACTGAGAGAGGGGAATGTTCTCCTGAGGGGGGTTTCATGGAATCAAGGATGTTGAAATGGACTATATCACCACAAAATTCCATAGATAATGTACCATTATGAACATTAATTATTGTTTTGGCAGTTTTCAAGAAAGGTATCTCTAATATAATTGGGGCATGCCCATTCATCCTATCATCTTCTATTTTAAGCACATAAGAATCTGCAGGAAAAATTAAATTTTGAACCCTCATAAGAACATCCTCTAACACACCAGAAGGGTGTGATGTACTCTGATTTTCTAGATGAATGACTATTCCAATGGGATTTAGTTCACAAACCTGCAATGTAGAGTAAATGGAGTGAGGTATCACATTTATAGAAGCACCTAAATAAAGAATAGCATTAGAAAAATAATACTCCCCTATGGCGCATGGAATTGAGAATGTCCCAAGATCGTTACACTTGGTGGAAAGTGATGGCTCTATTAATGCTGATACGTTCCTCCCCAATTTCATCTTTTCATCTCCACAAAATTGCCTTCAGTGTGTACATATCTCATTCAGAAACTTTTCATATCTTGGAATTTGTTTTAAAACATCAATCAAGGGGATGTTTACCTGTACTTTTTTGAAAGTTTCTAATATTTCCTTATCTAGTTCAGTTTCCTTTTGTTTTTTAGGTTGGGTGGACCTTTGGTGAAATGGAATAGTAATGTGTTGGCTAGAAGACTCATCGACATACACACTCTTTCCTTTGGAAGGGATTCTCTCAAGACATGGTTTTTCAATATTTGGAACATTTTTAATGGTTGGGATGGAGGTTTCCTCAGGAGGGGATGACTCTAATGGAGGATTCATCTTTTTTCCACATCTAAGGGTGATGACACTAACATTTCCTTTATCTCTAGGGTTGAATAATGGTTGAGATGGTAGTTTACCTGACTCGTGACTTTGAATTTCCCCCACCGAGTCAGCTAGTTAACCTAATTTGGTTTTGAGGTCTTTTATGGATGCCTGGGTGGTTTGTTGGAATTGGAGATTTTTGGAAGCCATTTGTTTCATCATATCTTCTAGGCTAGTCTTGGGTTTTGGAGGGGGCGGTTGGAAAAGCCTTTGGGGTGGTTGAGGATTTCTGGGTGGTGGTGGTGGATGACTACTCTGACCTTGTTGGTTCCATGGTTGATGAGGCTAGTTTGAATACCCCCCTTTCCTATAAGCTTGGGTTTCTTTCCACCTAGAGTTGGAAAGATAGTATGGTTCTTGCCTAAAGGGTTGGTTATAGAGGTGTCCTGGGAAGATTGCCTCACAACTCTCAGAATTTTCTCTCAACTGGGGGCATTGGTCGGAATAATGGGTTTCAGAAGAACAGATTTCAAAATGGATGGGAGGAGGAGATTGAGATTTCCATTGGGAGAGAGAAAGTTGTCATAGAAGGGTACTTACCTCCTCAAACTTCATGTCCACCTTCTTCTCAAATTCAGTACTTTGCACCTCATGGACTCCTCAAATGGGTATACTAGACCTTAAACCAAATTGTTGGGTGTTTTGTGTCATATTCTAAATTAAGGTCCTTGCAGAAATTGGGGTCTTATCTACCAGCGCACCACCTGCAGCAGCATCAATCATGTTTCTATAAATAGGGATTAAAACTTCATAAAAATATTGTATTAAAAGTCGGTCACTTATTTGGCGGTGTGGACAACTTGAACATAATCTTATAAATATTTCCCAATATTCATGAATTTTCCCCCTTGAGATTGTATTATCCCACAAATTTCTTTCATTATTGTTGAAGTTTGAGAGGTTAGGAAATATTTTTCAAGAAAAAGGCGTTTCATGTCCGCCCGACCTCTTATTGAGGAATTAACATAATATAACCAATCGTTTGCTGTATCTTATAAAGAAAAAGGGAATTCTCTAACCTTTACTTATTCTTCATCTATATTAGCAGGTATTAATATTGAACAAAAAATATGAAATTCTTTTAAATGCTTGTGTGGATCTTCTCCAGCAATTCCATGGAATCTTGGTAATAAATGAATTAGACCATATTTTAGTTCAAAATTAGGTGCCTTGCCTTGCATTGGAATGTATGTGGGTTGGATATCAACATCAGGTGAGGTTATTTCTTTTAATGTATGATTATTTTTAGCCATGTTAAGAAATTTTATTTCAGTTTTGATAATTTCTTCTATAATAATAAGAGTAAGGATCAAGAAGAGTGTCTATGTTTTGTATGTCTTCATTCGAAGGGTTCTCTTGTGCGTCTCAGTGTCGCTGATGTAGGATCCTCTCCGGTTCGAGTTTGAAAGGTGGTAGGTCTCTTGGAGTTGAACACATCATCTACAAAATCTACAAAATAAATAAATCAGAATAAAAAAATAGTTAGAGTTGTAAGATAAAATAAATTAATATACACAAAGTTTATAAAAATCTTATAAAAAACATGCCCTAAAAACCAAAGCGTTCCCCGACAACGGTGCCAAAATTTTACCACGCTATTATGACACGTCAAATTGATTATGATTTTAAGGTTTTTTTTAGTCTATGGAAGACCCTAGGTTGTCTCTAAAGGAGAATTCATGGGTTTATAGTGTGCGTTTTTAATAAGAAGTTTTAAAAGAGGGGTGGTTTTAAAACATTTTAAAGAAAATGAGTTGATTTAAAGAGTTTAATATTTGATAAATAAAAGTGGTGTTTTAGAATTATGAGATAAGGAGATAATTTCAAGCTCACTACACATCTTTGTGAGTTATTCATTTTGAAAAATACACATGGTTTAATGGAATCATTTGATTGAGGGTTTTCAAGATCTCAACTTCCCTCTTGCCTCTTAAATGATGCTAAAACAACCACCCCTGACACAACAATAGTGTTGTCAAGGTTTGGGTATCAAGCATAGAGAATAAAGGTTACCAAATTATACTGAAATATTATGTATGTGTGAGATAAATAGGACTCTTTTCTTGTCCAATCAGAACAACCCAAGATTCCCACTTAAAATCTCAACCCAATCAGTGTTGGAATAAAAAGTGTTTCACTTACTTTTAACAATAGAAATGCAATCAGAGAAAAATCATTTCAAGATAAGAAATAAGTAAAATATTTAGCACAAAAATTACACAAAAACAGTATAAGAAAAAGTGATGTAACTCTCTCCCAAGTGTGTATAGCTCCCTCGAAATGACCGTTCACCGTTTAGCTCGACATCGGGAGGAGGAAGCTGAGGTGGAACTTCTCCTTCATCCTTGAACCCCCTATGAGGATAGGGGCCTCCATAACTCCTTATATTATTAGAGTAATCCTTTGTGTCTCCAAAATACTAGATCTTTGTCTCCTGGCCAAACTTCTAAATGAGGATCCCAAGCTTCCATTTTATAGGCAAAGTGGAAGGTGGTTTTGGGCACAATGATTGTGTAAAACCACTTGGACGATGGTTTTCGACCACTTGAAAGTCTAATATTGCTTTAGAAAAAACTAGAAACATGTTTACCCACATCGTGAATATCTTCACCTAAATTTTGGAACCATTTGTACTAATAAAACTCTAGATATTGATAAAATACTGAACACTGCATTTGACTTCGTGTAGATTTGATTCTTTGGACATATCAGTTCGGATGGGTATAGTGAAGGATGAATGAGGCTTTAGTTACTTCATAGGAAATGTAACCCATTAAGTTTTGGACTATACCACAAAATTTCTTCCCATTTGGATTCACAGTTTAGTAGAAATAGGTAGTAGAGTCCACTAGTGTGCATGGATCCTGCACAGTTTGGCCCATTTTCCTTGGACATCATCACGGGCCCTCCAAATCACCTCCACCTTCAATGATACTATCAAAACAAGTATCATTTACCTTTTTATCAGTAATAAATAAAAAATATTTGAATCAAACATAAAGTGAAATTTGTTATTATTTTTATATTTTTTAATATAAAACAAGTTTAGCATAGTGGTGTAAGGGTGAAAATGAAACAGTGAATCGTAGTGCAATAATTATACTTCGATGAAATGGATATGTGACATATCTACTTTCCTTTGGTTATTATGTATATAAAAGTTAATGATACCCATTTAATTTTATGGATTATGATTTTATGTTTATAATTACTATGTCTTTTTATGGGTCACAAAATGATGAATGTTTTATTATCTTGTGGAACATGTGTTAATTATTTTACTATGATATAGGTGGTACCTATATATCTCTCCAATTCATTGGGCAATGATAATTTCCATATGAGCTCAAAGAGTACATATGTTGTATCCCAAGAATAAAATAAAGAGGTTATATAGGATTTAGCCCAATCCTAACTGAAAGAAGGTTTGTAGGTTATGTCCCAACCCTAAAAGAAAGAAGGTTCTTGGGTTATAACCCAAGCCTAAAAGAAAGAAGGTTCATATGCTATCACCCAAGACTAAAATAAATAAGGTTCATGGGTTGTAGCCCAAGCCTAAAATAAATAAGGTTCATGGGTTGTAGTCCAATCCAAAAAGAAAGAAGGTTTATGGTTTGTAGCCCAAGCCGAAAAGAAATAAGGTTTATGGATTGTAGCCCAAGCCTATAATAAAGAAGGTTCATGGGTTGTAGCCCAAGCCTAAAATAAATAAGGTTCATGGGCTGTAACCCAATCCTAAAATAAAGAAGGTTCATGGGTTTTATACCAATCCTAAAATAATGAAGGTTCATGGGTTGTATCCCAAGCCTAAAAGAAATAAAGTTGATGAATTATATCCCATCCTAAAAGAAATAAGGTTCACAGGTTGTAGCGTATGCCCTAAAATAAGAAGGTACATGGGTTATATCCCAAGACTAAAATAAAGTGGGTAAACGGGTTTCTATCCAAATCTTGAAGTAGGTACACAGGCTGTATCCCAAGTCTAACATGTTATAAAGGTCTTGGTAGGTAGACTTGACATAAAAGTTTCTATTCTTATATGTATGCCACAAATCCTATGTCCTATTCCTTAATTATGATATCATGGATCATGATGTTTATTTCATTATGATTCATGTATTATTAACTACTATGATTTATCCCATAACTCATGTTTATGATCTTTGATATATAGTGTATGATCTCTTAATGTTACGATCACATTATCATACCCCTATATTCATGTTTATGATTACATGTCTCCCTTGTTTACCCTTACTGAGCATCTGAGCTCACCCCTTTCTTATATTTCCTTTATCTAGGTTATGAAACAAGGTTTTAGGTAGAATTAATAAAGGTGGAGATATTTATGGGATATGTTGAATATATTTCATCAGGATAAAAGATTTTGTTTCCATGTTTCCAAAGACACTAAACTATTATGGTCCCCAGGCATGTATTTTTGTAATGTACTGAATATTTATCTACAATGATGTAATATCCATATATGTTAATCCCGAGTTTGTATATTTGGTATCAAAATAAAGGTTTAGTAAACATTTATAAACTAGGATGAGAAAACTTTTGTGATATCCCTAGGTATATTTCTAAGGATATGTCTAGGTATGTCTCTAAGGATAAGTATAAGGATGAGTTAACATTTAGGAAAATGTCCTAGAATTTTGGGAAAGGATAGGGAGAGTTGTTTCCTAGAAATACAACCCATTTTAGATACTAAATGTGGATATGGCTCTAGCATAGATGTTTCTAGGGGTAAGAACTCCAACAAGATGTTCCAGTATTGACTCTAGGTAATCTGGTACATGATAACGGGCCTTACTACACACTTGGTTTTACAATATCGAGGGACATGATTTGGGAATTCACAAAATCTTCACAAACCATCATGAATGATTTAGATATAAGTTAGATATGAATAAACTAGGACAAACCCAAGGTATCATAGATTATGGAAGGTGTCATGATTTAGAAATCCTATAAGTAATTATTTTCATGGCTATGTGGTTTTATACTATGATAAGTAATCCTCACACTATGCTTCTAGTTTTAGTCAATGGTGGGAACCAGAAGGAACTTTATTAATATTGAATGTGATGGAAGATTTTATAATGAGATGTCAAGTGGGATGTTCACTAGAGTGAAAGATGTTGTGACCATGCCTAATCAGTTTTCATGGAACATGATTAACAATGTTTACCTTAACCAATTCTCAGACTCACCAAGGAAGAGAAAGAAGGAGTTAACTAAGATTTCAGGTATTGGAGACCATGGAGGAAAGAATATTTGGTTTCCTTTGTGTCAAGAATGTGGAAATAATCACCTAAGTCAATGTATTAAAGTAACAAGAAGGTGTTTTGACTGTGGAAAAGGACACAATGAAGGCAACTTAAAAGAAAAAATGAAGAGTTCAGTTAGTAAAATGGATGAGATTTTGGCCTCCCAAAGTTGTCCATGAAGTTTAAGTGTGGATAAAATGGTCATTATGCAACCCAATGTCCCAAAAGTAAATTTCCTGAAGATAATCAGCAAGGTGGTGCGAGTAATGGTCACATTGTGGATAATGAAGAGACTATGGATGCAATGTGAAAGGAAAGAAGTATTATTGTTAATGGATTAAGGATGATGTAATCAAAGTATTTATGTATTTGGATTAAATGTTATGAATGATAAATATACAAGGATTGTTCTACTTATGTTTTTTTCTCAGTATTTACAAGTTTATGTTGGACTGGTGAAGTGATTTAATTAAAAGATTATATTTTGACTAAGGGAAGGTAACCCTTAATATATTCTTTATGATAAGATAATGTTGTATGGATACAAATATTTGGGATATGAATAAGTAAATTGGACAATATTTATTACCTTGTAACTATTTAAGGACTTGTTTAAAGGTGGTTTATGCTACCACTAATGAATTTTGCAACATTTTTTTTACTTAAGGAGTAAATCTAATATACTTTGGAATAATGAAGAATGCATATTTTCCAAAAGGATTTATGGTAATTTAGGTTGTTAACATGTTTCAAGAGAATATATGATGTGTGTATGCACATTTTTTGTAACGCCCCGACCCCAGTTACCCAGAGTCAGTGTATTATTACATAACATTGGCATGATCACAAGAAAGATCAAGTCTCGAAAGAACGATTAGTTTAGTAGCCTTGGAATGACTAGATACATTCAAAAAGTTTACATTACATCATAAAATGAAAACTACAACAATATAGTCTTTAGTCCACACTCTTATCCCCTTATACTATCCCTTTAGGTCATTCATAATTTACTTCTTCACATCCTGGGAAAAATAAAACATAGAAAAGGGGTGATCTCAAATTCCTAGTAAGGATAACAATATAGCAGAATCTTTCATAAATAAGAATAAACATTTAAGGAAATTTATGACTAAAACAAAATCCTTTTAAACTTAAACTTCAATATAGTATGAAAAAAAATAAAATGAAATAATTCCATTTACTTATTCACATGGATATTCTACTAATCGAATAATCACATGAAATATCAATAACCACTTTCATAATGATGGAATGCATAATGGCAGACTATCATAACCACATAGCCAAGGCCTCATGCCAAGAATACAAATAATATTTTGTCAAGGCCTCATGCCAAGACACTAGTTTGTCTCATGAGACCTACCGATGCATCGAGGAGCTATAGCGGGCTCCAACTGTCACTTACTAAGTCCAATGCATTCCCATATGAAAAGGTTTAAACATAACATAAACATTTGTATTAAAATTAGCATACGAAATTTCAATACTTTCTCTATAAAACATGAATGGTATAAAAATAACACATCCACAGTCAAACATATCACAAAACCTTCAATACAATATGAAAGTTTTGTATCATAATAGATCAATTTCAAATAAGCTTAAAATTCATCAAAGGATGTTGACATAGATGAAATCAAAACTATTTGAGAGAAATATCTCTTTTTTTTGAAATCATTGAAAAGTCACACATTTATAAAGGAAGTAATTTAAAAGATATTTTTGAATCAAAGTGTCCCATACCACTTTGAAACTTTTTAAAAGAAATATCATTTCAAAACATTCATGTCCATATAAATAAATCCTTAAAATCATTTTGAAAACATGGACATTAATTAAAAAGATTTAGAAAGATAAATATTTAAAAAATTTAAAATTATGATCTTGATAAAGAGTACCTTTAAAAAATTATTAAAATATTCATTTTAAAATCATTTAAAAGTCACATAATTATAAAATAAAACATTTAATTTGAAAATATTCTTATAATCTTGTAAGGGAAGCTTCAACGATTTTATAACGATGGAAAATAACCACACCCTCCGTACAAGTTAAAAAGACATTCTTACCTTAAAATTGTCGAAAAGGTTAAAAACTACCTTGTTTGGAAAACGATGGAAAGATTACTTAAAACAAATAAGTTTATAAATGACTTTAACCCATAGTCTAGTAAATAGTAAAAAAATGTTTTTAAATACATTTTTAGGAAATATGGATGTGGATGATAAAGAGATCCCAGTAGATAATCACATATAAACAACCTCGGATAATGAAGAGATTGTGAAATAACCATTACCTTGTAATTTTCCTTGGTTGAGGGTAGGTTAACCTCCTGTATAATAGTGAAATAATTGTTATTAAATTTTACAAGAATCATATATATTAATATGATATCATATATGATCTTTTAACATTGCTTTGTTAATAATATTTTAGAATTATCGTCGTTTCGAGTGTTAACTTACTCATTTTCTTTTATATGTTTTGTTATGTAAGCCATGTTTGTTATGGATAGGTTGTATATTATTCATATCCAGAATGATATTAAGTCCTTAAACATTATTATTAATCTTCAATTGAGAATTATACTTGAATGGATACGATGGAGAATGAATCTCATCGTGTTCGTGGAGACAGTAGTCCGTACGTACGCACGAGCGACAATATCATTCTTTTGATATTAAAATAATATATAATTGGATTGTATATAATATATACAGAATAATTATCATGTCATATTTATTATTTACATGAATTACACGTAATTATTATACCCATTCAAATAATAATTTATTGAATAACAATTACACCACGACGTGGAGACGGTAAGCCGTACGTACGCACGTATGGTGACATGTCATTCAAAGGATGTATATAATAATGAATATGGTTGTACCATATTTATAATAACATCATAGTATATATAATATACTGGAGTTATTATTTTATAATGGTAATAACAAAGATAGAATAAGTGGAACAAGAAAGGAACTTGAAAAGGGGTGGTGAAATCATTACCTCTTCTTCGGGTTCTTCCTTTTGATTTGATCAAAAGGGATTCTTAGGTTGGATTTATGATCAATATAAGGCCTCTAGGTTGTATTGAGGGATGTTGAGAGAGTATTTGGGCAGGGTTTGGTGGAACCAAAAGGCTTTGAAGGTGTGAATTAATGAGAAGGGAGAGTGCCCTTTTATAAGAGGGGTGAGGGGCACCATTGGAAAAGCTAGAAATATTATTTTATAATAAATTCATATTCAGTTTATAATAGCTCAAAATTAGATTATTTAAATTTTAAGGTGGGGATGGGTCGAAAACCACTCAACTAATAGAATTTAGACAGGTTTGGGTTATTATATTAACCTTATCTTTAAGTATTAACTCTTAGTTAATTAGTTTCACTTTTACAATGTCTCTTTGTATTTTTATATTATATGGTTAATAAACTTACTATATACATCCAAGAGACTCCAGAGTGGTCCATTAATGATACACCTATCATGATATAAGTCTCTTGTCCGAACCTTAGATTTTTAAAAAGTTAATATCAATTAATAATATAATATTTGTTTTAAAAACTCTTTTATGTCAATTTTGATACTATTCAATAATTGATTTTTTTAAAACTCATAAAAGAATGATTACTTCTAAAAAGGTTCATTAGATCAATAATAACATTTAATATTAACCTATAAAATTATTTTTATTCATAAAAAGTCTCAAATTACATTTATTTGGGTATTTATAATATCAATTATTCTAAATTTTCATTAATTAGGTAATTACTGCATCACCATTGTGTCATAAATAAATTAAAGTATTTAATGTATAAAAATTATAAATAAAATACCATTATACAGGAAATATTTTTATATTTCTAATGAATATTTACAATCAAATTTATCCTATGTATAACCCTATATTAAAAATGTTTTAGTAAATAAACTTTGATTTTAACTCTTTTAACTCTTCTTTGAATTAAATAATAATAAATGTCCTAATCTAATACAAGTCGACCTAAATGATAATATTTTACTCCTAAGGTTGTTTTTGGTCTAGATACACTTGTCCAATATAATTAGGACATGTGTTAGGGTAATATTAATATCATTTTTACCCTTAATTACCCTATTTTCTTTTAACCATGGTAAATAAAAGTAAAAAGTTACTATTCACAAAAAATTATTTTCATCTCATTAAACTAAATTTTACTCCTTGATATTAAACGTGTCTCTATGATTTTCGAAATTTCACTCACAGAAGAGGTAAAATTAAGTTTTATGAAAAATTCAGTTTTTTTAACTACCACTTAGTGGTTTCACTATTCATCAAAAAATGAAAGTTTCCAAAAAAATACCAAAAATTAGGCCTAAGCTATATTTGATATTATGAATTCAAAAATGATGTCTATTTTACCAAATTCAAAACATATCAGTTTCATTAATTTGTTGAAAAATTAATTCCCGTTGTCAAAACAAATAGCGTGTTTTTTAGAGATAATAACTATCAAAAGATTGACATTTGTTTATGTCCGTTTTAATTGTGAAATTATGTACAATGACAAAATTGTATTAAATGGTAAAAATATATTCTAAATATACTTTAAAACCACTCAAATTCATAATTTATCAATATAAATTATTTCGATTAAAAAAAGTTCTTTTTAATTAAAATTTAGTAATTTTCACTATTCATCAAAATATGAAAGTTATCCTAAAAGTACCAAAATTTCACCCTAAGATAATTTCGATATTAAGAACCCAAAAATTAATTCCATTTTGAAAGATAAAATTTATAAAATTTCAAAAATTAGATATTACTATTCATAACGGCTAGTTTGATTGGTTGTGGTGTGTGTTAGAACTTGAAGTTGCGTACAACACACACTACTCTATTATTCAAAGAAAAGCGTACTGTGGAAGCTTGGGATGTTTCATTGTAAATTTTTGATGTACCCATTCTAAAAAGTAAATTTATTTAGTCAAATTGAATAAAAGTTTAAAATATTGGATTTAAAAAGTGTTCACTATTAAAAGTTGGTAAAGGTATAATACTGAAAATGAATTTGTTCTTACATTATGTTTAAGAAACTCGTAATATGGATTCTAAATTTATAAGGATTATATAAAGTTTAAAATTTAGTTAATACTATTCATAAGATTTTTTGAATGGCTTGTTTGGTAAGTCATGGTGCGCTTGAACTCGGTGTTGCGTGTAGTGTAAGTTATTGAATTATTTTGAAGAAATAACACACTATGAAATCTTGGGGTGTTACATTATCCCCTACTTCAATAAATTTCATCCTTGTAATTTGAAATTGTTCTTAGAAAATAAAAGTTTGAATATAGAAAATATCTTTGTGGGAAAACCCACATCAGAAATTGGGTCAATAAAATTTAGTCTTAATAAGAGGAAAAGAGAAATGAAAGGGTCACCACCAAATTATGATCTCTATTCGAAGAACATTGGTGGAAATTAGAGACATATAATTGGAGAAAAAATGTAAATATTTATAGGTAGTGATTGAGGTCATCAATCACAAACAAGTGTGAAATTGAGGGCCTTAAATTAATCATTCTATGATGATTTAAAATACCATCGGTTCAGCAAAACATATGGTATTAGGATAACACATTTTTTTTGTTTTAAGATCCCTTCACTAAAGTATAGTAATTAATTTCTTCATTGAATAAGAGAAGAAGAAAAATATATACTTGACAAGTAGAGTCTCATCCTTTAACTAAGTTCTACCACAAACTCATCTTTCACTCTAAAAGATAATAGAACTTAAAAATAATATTCTATTTATCCTATTCGTATATGGTTAAAAAAATGAATTTATAATTAATCTAGAAGAACCATTAAAAAAATGACATTATTCAATCCAGGACATCACGTGGGTCAGTAGTAGGTGATACACCCTTGTCGCCCTTCGGTTGTGGGTTCAAGTCTCGCGGCCTTGCCAGACGCGACGAGTTTCCGCCCGACCTCCGGGTTGTCCTTTTATGGAAATCCAAAATAATCTAAACTAGAACTATCCAAAATACTTCAGTCCAAAATTTATAAGGAAGGTAAACACAATGAAGATCCTTTTTGCCACGTAATAACATGTGAACACCTTCATCATGTATTCTTTTAAAACACTACAACATCCTGAATTACCATAAAACCTTATTGATTATATTCATGATCCCTTATTCCTTAAAGAATAATAGATATACTCCTTTAATAAAAAAATGTTGTAAACCCCAACAATGATGGAATATACAAATCATTAATCCGTTTCAAGGTAGTCAAGAATATCCAATATAATTTACCCAAATCAATTATGTATTATTCTAAAATCACTCCCTCGGTATCAGAACCATATTATGGTTTATCTTTCTCTCAACCATATATTTTCCAAAAATTTAACCTGCTATTGAGTCACTTTTCTTTGTTCCACACAATCTCAAGTCCTTAATGAAATAGTACTGCAGTACAATCCTTATATACTCCATAATTATTATAACAAGTACATTGCTGATACAACACTCAAATGACATAATCAACATAAGAACTCTAATCATTCCTCTTCATCTGTGGTAGTATCATAACTTGATTATTATCCAATAGCATCATTTGCGGTATAGTATGATGACTGGGACATAGGTTCACGTAGTGTCCAAACTCCTTGCAAATGAAGCATTGTACATTTGAAACCATTTTCTTACCCTTGCAGTCACGTACTTTTTGCCCTTTTCCTCCACACTTAAAACAAACTCCCATTCCTTTCAGGAAAGTTCCTGGGTGTTTCTTCCCACAGTTATCACATATGGGAAAATTCTTCTTTTCCCTCTTCCATCTTTTTCTTCTCTTTCTTCCCTTCAAATCCATAGGACTCAGTAAACTCTTTACTTATCTTATCAACACATGGTATTATTTCTTCATATAATGATAATACATGGGAGACTATTTCTCTTATAAATTCTGTCTTAAGACCATGAAAGATATGATCCTTCTTTCTCTTTGGATCATGTGCATTGCTGGAGTTCTCATTCCTTCTACTGGGTGCCATTTCTAAACAATGGGATACACTAGATTAGTTTATGAATAACAATAACTAATCCCAAACTTGTAAAAAACATAACATAAATTAAATAGTTTATGGATATAATCCATAATCATAAAAATGTCTCCTTTGAGGAAGTATATAATCATAAACCCTTCATAATGGTTTGTAAAGAAAATGAGAATTATCCTAAGCATATCCCCCGAGAGTGTCGTAACCAAGAGTGCAGCAAGGCCCGTTTTCGTGCACCAGTTCCCGTTCGAGTCCAGCTCAAAGCGGTGTTTTCGGGTTTTACCCCTAGGTACATCTGTTCCAGATCCTCCTCTACCTGCTCGTATCCAGACAGGGATGTATTGCTCGGAAAACTCACAAAATCTCTACAATACCAAAATTCTAGGAAGTTATTCTATACTAATCCTCAAAGTCCATCTTAGGTCTATGTGCTCTAATCAGAGTTTATCTAAATCTAACTTCCTAGGTTTGTACTAAACTTCCTCTGATACCAACTGTAACGCCCCAACCCCAGTTACCCAGAGTTGGTGCATTATTACATAACATTGGCATGATCACAAGAAAGATCAATCCTCGAAAGACCGATTAGTTTAGTAGCCTTGGAATAACTAGATACATTCATAAAGTTTACATTAAATCATAAAATGAAAACAACAACAATATAGTCTCCATAGTCCACACTCTTATCCCCTCATACTACCCCTGAAGGTCATTCATAATTTACTTCTTCACATCCTGGGAAAAATAAAACATAGAAAAGGGGTGAGCTCAAATGTCCAGTAAGGATAACAATATAGCGGAAACTTTCATAAATAAGAATAAACATTTAAGGCAATGTATGACTAAAACAAAAGCCTTTTAAAATTGAACTTCAACATAGTATGGAAAAAAAATAAAATGAAATAATTCCATTTACTTATTCACATGGATATTCTACTAATCGAATAATCACATGCAATATCAATAACCACTTTCATAATGATGGAATGCATAATTCCAGACTATCATAACCACATATCCAAGGCCTCGTGACAAGACTATAAATAAGATTTTGTCAAGGCCTCAAGCCAAGACACTAGTTTGTCTCATGAGACCTACCGATGCATCAAGGAGCTATAGCGGGCTCCACCCATCACTTACTAAGTCCAATGCATTCCCATATGAAAAGGTTTAAACATAACATAAACATTTGTATTAAAACTAGCATACGAAATGTCAATACTTTCTCCATAAACCATGAATGGTATAAAAATAACACATCCACAGTCAAACATATCACAAAACCTTCAATACAATATGAAAGTTTTGTATCATAATAGATCAATTTCAAATAAGCTTAAAATCCATCAAAGGATTTTTACATAGATGAAATCAAAACTATTTGAGAGAAATATCTATTTTTTTGAAATCATTGAAAAGTCACACATTTATAAAGGAAGTAATTTAAAAGAGATTTTTGAATCAAAGTGTCCCATACCACTTTGAAACTTTTAAAAAGAAATATCATTTCAAAACATTCATGTCCATATAAATAAATCCTTAAAATCATTTTGAAAACATGGACATTAATTAAAAAGATTTAGAAAGATAAATCTTTAAAATATTTAAAATTATGATCCTAATAAAGATTACCTTTCACAAATTATTAAAATATTCATTTTGAAATCATTTAAAAGTCACATAATTATAAAATAAAACATTTACTTTGAAAATATTCTTATGATCTTGTATGGTAAGCTTCAGCAATTTTATAATGGAAGAAAATAACTACACCCACCGTATAAGTTAAAAAGACATTCTTACCTTAAAATTGTCGAAAAGGTTAAAAACTACCTTGTTTGGAAAACGACGGAAAGGTTACTTAAAACACATAATTTTATAAATGAATTTAACCCATAGTCTATTAAATAGTAAAAAAATGTTTTTAAATACATTTTTAAGAAATATGGATGTGGATGATAAAGAGATCCCAGTAGATAATCACGTATAAACAACCTCAGATAATGAAGAGATTGTGAAATAACCCTTACCTTGTACTTTTCCTTGGTTAAGGGTAGGTTAACCTCCTGTATAATAGTGAAATAATTGTTATTAAATTATAAAAGAATCATATATATTAATATTATATCATATATGATCTTTTAACATTGCTTTGTTAATAATATTTTAGAATTATCGTCGTTTCGGGTGTTAACTTACTCATTTTATTTTATATGTTTTGTTATGTAAGCCATGTTTGTTATGGATAGGTTGTATATTATTCATATCCAGAATGATATTAAGTCCTTAAACATTATTATTAATCTTGAAATGAGAATTATACTTGAATGGATATGATGGATAATGAATCTCATCGCATTCGTGGAGACGATAGTCCGTACGTACACACGAGCGACAATATCATTCTTTTGATATTAAAATAATATATAATTCGATTGTATATCATATATAAAAAATAATTATCATGTTATATTTATTATTTACATGAATTAAACATAATTATTATACCCATCCAAATAATAATTTATTGAATAACAATTACACCACGACGTGGAGACGGTAAGTCGTACGTACGCACGTATGGTGACATGTCATTCAGAGGATGTATAGAATACTGAATATGGTTGTAACATATTTATAATAACATCAAAGTATATATAAGATACTGGAGTTATTATTTTATAATTGGAATAACAAAGATAGAAGAAATGGAAGAAGAAAGGAACTTGAAAAGTGGTGGTGAAATCATTACCTCTTCTTCGGGTTCTTCCTTTTGATTTGATCAAAAGGGCTCCTTAGGTTGGATTTATGATAAATATAAGGCCTCTAGGTTGTAGTGAGGGAAGTTGAGAGAGTATTTGTGCAGGTTTTGGCCGAACCAAAAGGATTTTAATGTGTGAATTAATGAGAAGGGAGAGTGCCCTTTTATAAGAGGGGCGAGGGGCACCTTTGGAAAAGCTAGAAATATTATTTTATAATAAATTCATATTCGGTTTTTAATGGTTCCAAGTTGGATTATTTAAAGTTTAAGGCGGGGATGGGTCTAAAAAAACTCAAACAATAGAATTTAGACAGATTTGGGTTATTATATTAACCTTATCTTTAAGTATTAACTCTTAGTTAATTAGTTTCACTTTTACAATGTCTCTTTGTATTTTTATATTATATGGTTAATTAAATTACTATATACATCCAAGAGACCCCAAAGTGGTCCATTAATGATAAAAATATCATGATATAAGTCTTTTTTCTAAACCTTAGATTTTTAGGAATTTAATATCAATTAATAATATAATATTTGTTTTAAAAACTCTTTTATGTCAATTTTGACACTATTCAATAATTGATTTTTGTAAAACTCATAACAGAATGATTACTTCGAAAAAAGTTAATTAAATCAATAATAACATGTCATATTAACCTAGAAAATTATTGGTATTCATAAAAAGTCTCAAATTACAATTATTTGGGTATTTATAATATCAATTATTCTAATTTTCATTAATTAGGTAATTACTGCATCACCATTGTGTCATAAATAAATAAAATTATTTGATGTCTAAAAATTATAAATAAAATACCATTATTTAGGAAATATTTTTAGATTTCTATTGAATATTTACAATTGAATTTATCTTATGTATAACCCTATATTAAAAATGTTTTAGTAAATAAACTTTGATTTTAACTCTTTTAACTCTTCTTTGAATTAAATAATAATAAATGTCCTAATATAATACAAGTTGACCTAAATGATAATATTTTACTCCTAAGGTTGTTTTTGGTCGAGATACACTTGTACAATAGAATTAGAACATGTGTTAGGGTAATATTAATATCATTTTTACTCTTAATTACCCTATTTACTTTTAACCATGGTAAATAAAATTAAAAAGTTACTATTCACCAAAAATTATTTTCATCTCATTGAACCACATTTTACTCATTGATATTAACCGTGTTTCTCGGATTTTCGAAATTCCACTCACAGAAGCGGTAAAATTAAGTTTTATGAAAAATTCAGTTTTTTTAACTACCACTTAGTGGTTTCACTATTCATCAAAAAATGAAAGTTTCCAGAAAAATACCAAACAATTAGGCCTAAGATATATTTGATATTATGAATTCAGAAATGATGTCTATTTTACCAAATTCAAAACATATCAGTTTCATTGATTAATTTAAAAATTAATTCCCGTCGTCAAAACAATTAGCGTGTTTTTAGAGATAATAACTATCAAAAGATTGACACTTGTTTATGTTCAGTTTAATTGTGAAATTTTGTACAATGACCAACATTGTATTAAATGGTAAAAATATATTCAAAATATACTTTAAAACCACTAAAATTCATAATTTATCAATATAAATTATTTCGATTAAAAAAAGTTGTTTTTAATTAAAATTTAGTAATTTTCACTATTCATCAAAATATGAAAGTTATCCTAAAAGTACCAAAATTTAACCCTAATATAATTTCGATATTACGAATCCAAAAATGAAGTCCATTTCGAAAGATAAAATTTATAAAATTTAAAAAAGTAGGTATTACTATTCATAACAGCTAGTTTGATTGGTTGTGGTGTGTGTTAGAACTTGAAGTTGCATACAACACACGCTACTGTATTATTCAAAGAAAAGCATACTGTGGAAGCTTGGGATGTTTCATTGTAAATTTTTGATGTCCCCATTCTAAAAAGTAAATTTATTTAGTCAAATTGAATAAAAGTTTAAAATATTGGATTTAAAAAGTGTTCACTATTAAAAGTTGGTAAAAATGTAATACTGAAAATGAATTTGTTCTTACATTATGTCTAAGAAACTCATAATATGAATTCTAAAATTATAATGATTATATAAAGTTTAAAATTTAGTTAATACTATTCATAACCTTTTTTGAACGGCTTGTTTGGTAATTCATGGTGCGCTTGAACTTAGTGTTTCATGTAGTGCAAGTTATTGAATTATTTTGAAGAAATAACACACTATGAAATCTTGGGGTGTTACATTTTTGGAATGTGACAACCTAGAGCTACATTGTGACATATAGGGGAATCAATGTTAATTTGATTTCATGACTCTCTTTATAAAGTTTTGGATTTTTCATCTTTGAGAAGGGTTATAAGGTTAACCATTCATGAAAAGTTTAATTTAAAATTTGGAGGAAGTATTTGTGCACTGATTTTGTGTTGAAAAACTTGGTTAAAAGGATAATTAGTGATTAAACTTATTTCAAGTATGTCCATCTTATATATTAGTGTGGGTTTGAAAAAGGATATCATGTATGTCGGATGAAAACCAATCAAGTCTGGCAAGGCCATGGGTCTTGAACCCATGCCTGAAGGATGATAAGGGTTTCATGACTACCACTAGCCTATGTTATGTCTTGGTTAATGTATAATTAGTTTTGTTGAATAAATATTTACGATGAACCAGTAGTGTTACTTTTTTTTATAGAGTAATGCATGTTGTTTTTTAAGACACAAATAGTTAGACTTTTTATTCTTTTATGGTACTTATTCATCAAAGTTAATTTTGGGACATTCATTCCATGAGGTAATGGGTGTATTAAAAATTATTAAAATTAAAACCCAAGAATAAAATTTTGTTTATATAAATTTATCAAGAATTACTCAATGTTCTAAAAGTGATAAAAAATTGGTGTCCTAATTCCTTAAGTTTTTTTGAGTTGATGGCCTTTTGAATCATCATAGATTTGTGAATTTGAGGCCCTAAACTCTCCTTTTATCATTCACTTGTTTATAATTCATGACCTAAATTACTCCCTATAAATATTTACGCTTTCCCTCCATGTCAAATCTTCAATCCCAACCTATGATCTCTTATGTGGAAACCCAGATATTTGATACTTTGGGTAACTGTTATGGTTCCAAATTTCCCTTTTTAAGGGAAGTTTTAGTATCCATATTTACGATTTGAGTTTCTATGAATGAAAATTTCAAGTATTAAAAATTTAATATCTAAGATGAATTTTGAGGGTGAAATTCAGTTTAAGGGGGGTAGAATGTAACACCCTGAGATTTTTGGGATTTTATTTTTGAATTAATTTAATCTTTTGATATTATTCATTTGACACAACACTGAAAATAGATTTTCATTAATTCAAACATTCCTTTCACATGGATCCAACTTGGGGTATGTTACATGCAATCTAAACATGGCATACCTTAGATGAAAAAATAAGGATAGCATACATTATACATAAGATTGACCTTCCTTGATAGCTTGCGTAACACACAATACTGAGTGGTACCTAACTATAATATATTACTAAAAATATTATTATAACTATATATAACCTATAAATTATGTTTATGGATATTAATATCATAAAAAAATTATGAAAATATTTTATGTACAAAAATATAATATGAATTCATAGGTTACTAATTAATGAATATGAAAACCGATTAAATATAAAGGAAAATATTATTATATTACCAAATCTATTTTAACCTAGAAGATTAAGTTAATTAAAATTGGTAAGTGATATTAATTTAATAAATATGTTATATATTCAATCAAATATTTTTTATATTCATCCAATATATTCTATAGATATAAGATAATAATAAACCCAATTTTATTCTTAAAAACCTATATTTTTATTAAGACATTTTTACCACCTTTTGATAGAGAACACATTATAAATCCAATTTTTGGAACTTTTATAGATTTAATATGTCAAAATAAACATAATATTTTGTAGAGAGACATAAAAATTATGTTAGGATAAATTTTTGGTATTTTTATGGAAGGTTTCATCTTATAATGAATAATTAAAAATACTAGATTCTAATTCAAAACTACGTTTTCATTTAATTTATTTATAAGGGTAAAATATATTTTAATTTTATTAAAAAGTTTAATTAGTGAATATTTTTATAAATTAATACAATGTTGGTTATTGGAGCCATTTTAAAATTTAAATTGGATATAAATACTTAGCAAACTGTTTATCTTTTTTACTATAAAAACCCACAGTGTCATCTTGACAGGAGGATAAATTTTAAATTAATTTCGGCCACTTATATGATTAGAATTTGGAAAAATTGGTTCCATATTTGGAATAAGAATAATTTATAATTTATAATAAGTTAAAATTTGTTTTTACAAAAAGGATTAGTGAAGGTGATTAAAATTAATTACATCAGTTAAGAGAAATATTAGATTAGTAAAGTACTAAACCTTAAATTTAAGACCCAAAACGACCTAGAAACATGTACAACACTCATTTTAGGGCCATATTTTGACCCTATAATGAATTGTATATACCTTTTTCTATTATTGGATTCACTTGAAACACGAAAAACGTGGGTGGAATTCTCTCTTCAAATATTTATAAGTGTCACTCCTCTTCCACCATAAAAGGCCACTACCTCTACCCATTCCTCACACCTATGAAACCTCTTAAGTTAGGCCAATACATAACCAATACACTTACCAAAAATATTTCCTTATAAATTTAAGCCTCCCTTTGGGAATAAATTCTCTCAAGGAATCCTTTTGGCACAAACTAAAAGGAGTTACCCGATTTAGAGGTAACATCTTCTCTCAAGCTCCTTTCATTTATTTTCCTTCTTAACCCCCTCAACACTCTTTATTAAATTATTTTATGAAAAAACAAGTATCCTAAATATACTAGTATGTTTTCATGCTAAGTTTTAGATCTACACTTACATACACCTCCATCTAATTGATATCGAACATACTGTTTCTGTTTATAGAGAATTGCAGCGTCTCAAAATGATGATTGTTAATTTTTCATTTACCACCTATCATGGTGGAAATTATGATGGAAAATATGTTTATATATGTCATATATTATATATATTATGTATTTAAGCCTTTTTATTACTTTTAAAACACACATCATTTTTACTTTCCATTTAGTTTAATTAGGATTATTTCATTTTTGGAAGTGTCGACTACCGCCCCCCCAAAGTGATGTGATTTGGTCACACACAACATGGAATGTATTAAAGATGGGTTTATGGAAATTATATGATATATATTACATTATAATTACACTTTAATGATATTATATACATATACACTTATAATTAATTTTCCTTCATTCTTTCAATACAATAATTAAAATAGAAATAACGTTCATGCGTACGTACGACTTACCATAACCATGAGCGGTGTATTCCATTTTCATACTTATTTATGCTATAAATTATTTTAATATACATATAATGGATATAAATTGTATTTATATAATTATTTATATTCTATAATCATTATATAAGTATAAGGATCCATGATATAACAATTTAATATATATGCGAAGAATAATGAGAATATTAGCCGAAGGGAAACCTTAACATAGGATCATAAACAACAGGATAATATAAGGTCATAATAAAAACATATATTTTAATATATATAAGAATATTATTCTTTAAAATATGCAAAATTAACCTATATTTATTATAAATTAATCTTGTACGAGTATGATGAGAGTAAACATACAAGGTAAGGGCATTTCATCTCATTTTTGATTTCTGTGAGAGACAAGCTATGTTCACCACTCTTTCCTTTTGTGTAGGGTATGTACTGCACTTGATTTTATTATATGAATATTAAAATTTAATTTATGGGTTTTCACATGTCCATTTTATGATCCTTATTTCATGGTATTTTTCCCCAAAAGTTACCAAATTGGTAAAATAGTTTTGTCTCGATTTTCCTTCTTTGAGACTCATGTTTGTTATACACCTAAACTATTTTTTGAGGTGTATATACTTACATTTTACATGATATATCATGAATCTAAATATTTTCATGATATTATATGATTTATTTAATTTAATTTTATTACATAGAGAGTATTATCCGAGGATACCAAGTTATAAGTGTTTATTAAGACAATCTAATTACTTTTCAAGATTATTTATATTTATACTTACTTTGATGAAATATTAAGATCCATATCTCAATAATATTCATAATATTACTTATCCTATGTTATTTAATGATATATTCATGTATTGGAAACATTTTCTACTCTTTGGTACATAAGATAGTTAAGAATTTGTTTTTATGGAAGCTCAGATTTACCCTCCCTTTATTCAGAAATCTAGGTGTTCTAAAAAAGGTTTCCAAGAATATTATAACATTATCCTATATGATTTAAAATAAATTTTTATCCTTTTTTTTTTATTTTACCAATCTATTCAAGGGAATCCTCTTATCTCTTTCTGAACAAGTCATTCCTTCTAACCTTTATACTGTGAAAAAGAAATGTTCTTTTTTACCTCATACGACAAGTATAGATTTACCCACCACCATTACATTAAATATTCATTTAAAATTTTAAAAGGTTAATATTAAAGAATTTTTTTAAAAGTAATTTTCAAGGAAAAATGTTTAGAAAATGATTTCATGTCTTATTTATAACATTTCAAGTTATTTTCAAGGAAAATGATCTTTAAATGGTTTTATATATTAAAAATAATTTTTCGAAGAAGAAAAGAAATTTTCCTCAAGAAAATTATTTGAAGGATATTTCAAAACTATTTCTTATATAATATTAAATGCATTGATGTTACTCATGAACTTTTAGAAAATGACCAAAAGGTTTCATTCATATCCTTTCTATGAATTGGTTACGCTTAATTTCATGGTCTTTATAAAACTTGTTTCTCTTTCATGGGTTATATGTTTTTGAACTATGTTTATCTTTCATGAGTTATGCTTCGATAAAATGGTTATGAAACTTATCTATTTTCTATAGGTTATGATGTGATGAAAAGTTAATGACACCCATTTCATTTTATGGATTCTGATTTGATGTTTATAAGACCTATGTATTTTTATGGGTAATGATATGATGAATATTTTATTATCTTGTGGAACATGTGTGAAGGATTTTACAATGATATGGGTGGGATCTATATCTACCTCAAATGAATTGGTAAATCATAAGTTTATATAAGCTCAAATGGTTCATGGGTTGTATCCCAATCCTAAAAGAAAGAGAGTATACGGGTTGTAGACCGACCCTAAAAGAAAGAATGTAACACCCTGAGATTTTATGAGAAATATTTTTTTATGTCTTATGTTATACACAACACCAATGGAATCTTTCACAGCACACAATATGGACTTGGCTTGCATTACACGCAATCACGACCTTCCTCGATAGCGTGTGAAATACGCAATACCGGGTTTCACTAAACAACGATATATTATTATGGACTAGACGTTATGAATAGTATTAACTACATTTTAAATTTTATAACATTATTATTCATCTTACACATTTTCTAGAACATGGTAAGAAAAAAAAATAATTTTTTCGGGTAAAATAAGTATTTTTCAAAAAATGCAGTTTTGCCGCCTTTTGATGGCGCACCCACATTCAATCAAGTTTTTGACACGTTTATAAGTTCAATTTGACAAAATAAACATCTTCTTTTGAATAAGGATATAAAAATTTACTTTGGATAAATATTTGATATTTTTCTGATAACTTTCATATTTTGATGAATAGTAAAAATACGCTAATTTTTAATTAAAAACAACTTTTTTCATTGAGATAATTTATATGGATAAATTATAATATTGAATGGTTTTAAAGTATAAATAGAATATATTTTTACCATTTAATATAATTTATGTCATTAGCATTAATTTCACATTGAATTAATAGGTAAAAACATTTCAATCTTTGTCAATGTTTTAACTTCTAAAACCCGTTTTCTTAACAACGGGATTTATTTTAAATTAATTACTGCAACTAATGTGTTTTGAATTTTGAAAAATGGATTCCATATTTGAAATCAGTGGGTACAAATTATGTTAATAGGCTACTTTTTTATTTTTGGGCATTATGAATAGTAACTACGGTAAATTTTATTTACCATAGTTAAAGGTAAATCGGATAATTAAGGGTAAATATAAGATTATAAAATTATCCTAACACCTTCCAAAATCCTATTGGATGACTAAAGTTGACCCATATCACCTAAGGGTTGGATTAGATTCATTTAATGGAATTTTTTCTATGAAAATAATTTAATTATTATTAAAACCAAAGAATGTGACAACATGTCACTTTCTTAAATCTTATAAGTATAATAATTTTAATTTAGTGATAAACTTAATGAAACTTCGAAAATGAATATTATACAGAAATATAATAAAATTATCTAAATCATAGGAATTTATTTAGAATTTTTAGGGATTAAATAATTATCATTAATTATGACACAATAGTGATGTTGAAATTATTTTATTAATTAAAATATCAAATAAATGGTTTTAAAAATATTAAAATAAATATTATATGAACTATTTAATGTTCTCCACTAATTTTATAGATACATATGAAATTTTATTAATCTATTAAAGCTTTTAGTTTGAACATATATTATGTATATATTTTATTTAAATTCAAATAAATGAATAGTGTCAAAATTGACACTATTGTTATTTTATAAAAATAACACATTATAAAATTGTTTAAAAATCACAAAAATATTTAAAAATTATAAATTAAAATTTATATGGTCTAAAATGTCATAAAGTGTCAAATTATGGAAAATTCACAATACATATGTAATTATTTATAATAATTTAAAATTTAGAATATTATTACCACAAATAAAATTAAATTGATAAATAAGGATAAATCAAGTTGATAATGTTTAAAATAAATTCCTAACATGTCTAAATTTTATTGGTTGATGAGATTACAACCCTAGATCATCTAATATTTGGATATGAGTCATTTTGGAAGTTTTTAAGTGGGGTTGGGATTTAATATAAACTAATATTTCTTATATTTCCAAAGGTGCCCCTCTCCTCCCTTATAAAAGGGCACCTCCTCCCTCTCCTCCTCACACCAATTTGAGCCTTCAAGCTCGTCCAACCCCTGCCCATTTCACTTCCCCACTTCCCTAGAAACATCCTAGAGATCCTGGTCTTCTTTAAAGACCAATTTTAGTGCCCTAAGAGGAGGTCTCAAAGAGGCGCTTAAAAGAAGAGGTAATGTCTGTTACCGATTCTTTCAACTTTATTTCTTCTTCCAATTAATCTTCTTTAGTTGTTTAATTATGAATTAATAACATCAGTATCACTCATATACTGATATGTTATTATAAGTATGAAACAACCCTATTTCACCATCTATCCATCCCACGGAAAATGAAATCACCGCGCGTGCGTACGTACGGAATACCGTCTCCACGCCGTGGTGTAATCTATTTTCCATCACCATATTACTTGGATGAGTATAATGGTGCAAATAAATAACTATATATGATTATTGTAAAGTGTCATTGATTCTTAAATAGTATACATACACTCCAATACAATTCCACGATCATGGGAACGATATCATTGCTCGTGCGTACGTAGGGAATACCGTCTCCACGATGTGATGCGATTCATTCTACATGATCTTCATTGCATAATGATTATATAAATGAATTGAATGAATAAATATGATATATATTACACTAATACCATTCTGGAAATTAGGTATCTATAACCTAAAGAGAAGAATAAGAATTTATTCGACAAAACACGCATAAGAACAAAAAGTAATAAAACACCCGAATAACAAGTAGTAATGAAATATTACTAATAAGAAGATAAGAATATGACAATATATGATATCATAACAATAAGTATGATTCTGGAATAAGTCAATAACATTATTTTAATCATTATACAGGAATTGCGGACACTTACGATGCAAATCAGACCTAAGGTAAGGGACAATCTCTCAATCTCAATTTTTATCCGAGATTGTTTATACTTCAGAATTTACTGGGGAATATTTATCATCCACATCCATGTTTCCTCAATATGTAATATTATTTATATCCTCCTACAATTTTTTAAATCCAATTTTAACCTTCAGTGAGTTTTTAGTAAAAGATATGAAATGAATATTTTTTCGTTTTTTGTACGAGGTACTTTTTGACTTTTTCGACAAAAGTACGAGAGGAATTTTTTTTAACTTATATGGAATGAATGTATTTTTAAAAAATTATTTCCAAGAATCATCCTTTACAAGTTTTCAATTTTATTTTTAATCAAATTCTTTTAGTTTAAAATTGTATGACATGTTAAGAAAGGAAAAATGTTTTTGAAGTAGAAAGGATATTTTCCTCAAGAATGGAGTTCAAGTGTTTTATCAAAATTATTTTCCATATAAGATAATACAGGGTTCTGTTTATATCCCTATTATTAAATTTATTTGACTATGTTGTTATGAAAATATTTTTATGAATTTCTTTATCTTATATGAATTGTTTTATGATGTCACGATGTTTAAGATTCTAATTTTTATTACATGGGTTATGATATGATGTATGGTTTATGATTTTGTGGAATACATAAGAATGGTATCATTATGAGATGGGTGAGACCTATATCTCCCTCAAATTCATTGGGTAAAGATTTTATATCTCATGAGATAGACATGGCTGGAACAGTAGGTTAAACCGGTTCAGTGAAATAGGACTGAAATGAGAAGTGAACTCGGTTCAGAAATGGACTTTGTCCACTAAGATAGTCTTGGAAATGAGTCTTGACTAATAAGAAATGATTCTCTATAATTATGTGAGTATTCCACAATGTTTTATGCTTTAAGTTATGATTATTGGGATTACATTTCACTACCATGATTTATCCCATGTTATGAAATTATGATCTCCTTTGCAGGGTAAGATTTCCAAAATGTTATGTTCATATGAATATGATGTGATTTATATTTCTTTTGTTTACCCTTACTGAGCATTTGAGCTCACCCTTTTGTATGTTTTCTTTTTCCAGGCCAGGAAGAAGGTTATTAAGTAAGATATGCCAAAAGGGAAAATAGATATGATGAAATAAATGAGAGACAATGTAGATACTTTATGAACCAGTTGTTTATGTTTCCCAGTTTCTAAAGACACTATACCTATATGGTCCTTTCATGGTTTTGTTATATGTTGTAATAAGTATGCTTCAATTTTGAAGTATTAACCATGTATGTAAGGTATGGGTCTCTATAGTTGGTATCAGCGGAAAGGTATAGTCAACCTTTGGAAACTAGGATGTGAAAGCCTTAGTAAGAAACCTAAGGATATGTCTAAGCATAGAACACAATCTTAGTGTTTTAGAAATTTCCATGACCAACCTATGATAAGACCTTAAGTGTGAAATTTTATTCTTGATTATGTGGTTTTTCTATTATAATTAGTGTTTCTCACACTATTCTTATTGGTTTTAGTCAATGGATGGAACCCGAAGGAACCGTGTTAATGCGGAATGCGACGGGAAATGCAATGATTGTACCCCTGAGAAACCAAATGTTATGGGAGATGGAATGAAAAATCTTGTAGCCATGATCACACAACTTTCTCAAGCTATGAATCATGCATGACTTCCAAATGAGCAAAGGAAGGAGAAACATTCTGTTGAATCCTTCATGAGGCAGCGTCCACCTTCATTCAGCGGGTCTTCTGATCCATTAGTGGTTGAACAATGGATCAGTACCACTGAAAAGATATTTTCATTTCTTTAATGTTCTGAACATGATAAATTCATCTTAGCAGTGTATCGTTTGGAAGGTGATGCTGATCAATGGTGTAATATTATTAAGAATACGAGGAAAAGTGATGAAATTGAGTCTATGGAATGGGACGAGTTCAAGAACTTATTTTTCAATAAGTATGTCCCTCGTATTATTCGAACAAAGATGGAGAAGGAGTTTCTTGAACTGATGAAAAAGGATGATGAATCCGTTGGTACCTACGAAGAAAATTTTACAAGACTTGAAAGGTACGCTTCCGAAATTATTATCCAACCTGAGAGTAAGATCGATCGATTCTTTAGTGGCTTAAAACCACATCTTCGAAGGGCATTAGCCATAAGGGACTTCAATAGCTACGGGGAAATTGTTCGATGTGCTCTCAAGGTTGAGATGGAGATTGGTGTAACCCATCAGTCACATGGGTTTGATAAGAAGAGGAAAATGGAATTCAAAGGAAAATATAAAGACCACACTGAAAAGAAGATGAGTTTTCCCTTATGCTCAAAGTGTGGAAAGAAACATGGAGGAAATTTTCTTAAGGGGACAAGAAAATGTTATAAGTGTGTAAAAGAAGGTCATTGGGCAATTGAATGCCGAAATAATGGGAAGAAGATGTCTAATAATGCAAAAAAAGGAAGGGATACACAGAATGAACCTACTACACTTCAATCTTTCAAGTGCAAGGAGATGGGGCATTATGCCAATCAATTCCCAAATCCAAGGGTTGATGATGATGATCGACGTCAAAAAACTCTTAAGGCCAAAGACAAAGGAAAGTCACATGCAATTACTATTGGCGATGTGGAGTATGACAACGAAGTGGTGAGAGGTACACTTACCATCCAATCTAAAGTAGAAAATGTTTCATTTGATTCTGGATCCACCCACTCTTTTATTTCTGAAGAATTTTCAAAGGGTATCGCCGTATTACCTCAACAATTAGATGTCGAGTTGGCTGTGACAACTCCTAATGGAACAACAGTCGCATCAAAAGTTTACAATTCTTCTCCGATTGAAGTTTGTGGGAAAGTGCTTCCTGCAAATCTTGTGATCCTTCCTATAGTGGAATTTGATGTGATTCTTGGCATGGATTGGATTTCTTTATATGGAGCTTATATCAATTTACAAAGAAGGTAAGTCACATTTCATATTCCAGATCAATCTATGATCGTCTATCGATGCAAGGATGAACATAACCTTCCAGTGGAAATTTCTTCCATCTTATGGGTCATGATTCCAATAAATGAAGGTTATTTATCTCAAATGGTTGGAGAGAAACTCATGATTAATAATATTCCCATTGTACGGGAATTTGATGATGTCTTTCCAGAGGAATTTCCAGGTCTTCCACCAAATAGTTAAGTTGAGTTTTCAATAGAACTCGTACCGGGTGATTTTCCTATTTCAAAGACACCTTATAGAATGTCCCCAATTGAGTTGCAGGAATTGAAGAAGCAACTCCAAGAGAATCTTGATAAAGGATTCATACGCCCTAGTGTGTCACCTTGGGGTGAAACTATTCTGTTTGTTAAGAAGAAAGATGGATCAATGAGACTCTGCATTGATTATCGAGAACTTAACAAGATCACTATCAAGAAAAAATATCCTCTCCCACGCATTGATGACCTATTTGACCAACTATGCGGAGCTCAATACTTTTCCAAGATTGATCTTCGTTCAAGGTATCATCAATTAAGGGTCAAAAGGGAGGATATACCAAAGACGGCTTTCCATACAAGGTATGGACACTATGAATTTATAGTGATGCCATTTGGTCTTACTAATGCCCTTTCTATCTTCATGGATCTAATGAATAGAGTCTTTAGAGACTATCTTGATCAGTTTGTGGTAGTCTTTATAGACGATATTCTTGTCTATTCAAAGAGAAAGTAAGAACATAGAGATCACTTGAGAATTGTAATAAAGACCCTAAGAAAGGAGAAGCTTTATGACAAATTTACAAAGTGTGAATTTTGGCTTCAAAAATTTGCATTTTTGGGTCACATAATCTCAAAATAGGGGATATCTCTGGATCCAGCAAAAACAGAGGTTATCAAAAGATGGCCGAGACCAACAAAAGTAACCAAGATCTAAAGTTTTCTTGGCTTGGCTGGATATTATCGACGTTTTGTGAAAGATTTTTCACGATTATCTAATCCAATCACCAAGTTGACTCGGAAAGGAGTTAAGTTTGCTTGGACGGAGGAATGTGAAGAGAATTTTTCAAGGAGTTGAAAAGAAGGTTATCCAGTGCACCTATGCTCACACTGCCTTGTAGTGGAGAAAGGTTTGTGATCTACAGTGATGCATCCAAGAAGGGATTGGGGTGTGTTCTTATGCAAAATGATATGGTGATAGATTATTCATCACGACAGTTGAAAATCCATGAGAAAAATTACCCAACTCATGATTTAGAGTTAGCTGCGGTAATCTTTGCATTAAAGATTTGGAGGCATTATCTTTATGGAGAAAGGTGTGACATTTATACTGATCATAAAAGTTTAAAGTATATTTTCACACAAAAGGAGCTGAATATGTGCCAAAGAAGATGGTTAGAGCTGATTAAGGATTGCGACTGCTCAATTCATTACCACCCTGGGAAAGCAAACAAGGTGGAAGATGCATTAAGTCGACAAGACCATGCTAGCTTATCCATGATGAGGATAACATAAGATCCAATATTTATGGATTTACAAAGGATGGATCTTGGAATTATAATGAAAGGGGAAAAATCGTATCTTTCTCAAATGAATGTTCAACCATCTATACATGTGAAGATTAAAGAGTTAAAAAGAAGATGTCGAGTTACAAAAGAAGGTGAGAAATGTTCCTGAATTCAACCTTGATTGTGAGGGGATAATAAAGTTCAGGAATCGAGTTTGTGTTCCTCCCATCCCCGAATTAAAGAAGGAGCTGCTGGATGAGGCTCATAGTTCTTCATTCTCTATTCATCCTGAAAGCACGAAGATGTATAGGGACCTGAAAGAGTACTTCTGGTGGGATGGAATGAAAAGAGATGTTGCTGAATATGTTTCTCGATGCTTGGTTTGTCAGCAAGTTAAAGCTGAGAGACAGAAGTCTAAGGGGATGTTACAACCATTACCTATACCAGAATGGAAATGGGAAAACATCACTATGGACTTTTTCACTGGACTTCCTAAAACATCCAAAGGCAATAATGCTATCTGGGTCATAGTTGATCGTCTTAAAAAGTCTGCACACTTCATTGCTATTAGAGTGGATTTCTATCTAGATCAGCTTGCCAGGATATATGTAAAGGAAGTGGTAAGATTGCATGGAGTACGACTTTCTATTATATCTGATTGGGATCCGAGGTTTACCTCAAAGTTCTGGAAAAGTCTTCAGCATACTCTGGATACAGAGTTGAGTTTCAGCACTACTTATCATCCTTAGACAGACGGTCAGTCTGAGAGGACAATTCAAACTCTAGAAGATATATTGAGATCTTGCTATATGGATTTCAAAGGTGGTTTGGATCAACAAATACCTTTGGTGGAATTTTCTTATAATAATAGTTTTCACTCTAGTATTCAGATGGCTCCTTATGAAGCTCTCTATGGAAAGAAATGCAGGACTCCAACTTGCTGGGATGAAGTTGGGGAACGAAAGCTATTAGGACCTGATCTTGTTGATGAGATGCCAGAAAAGGTCAGATCTATTCAACAACACATTATAGCAGCTCAGAGTCGACAAAAAAGTTACGCTAACAACTGAAGAAAAGACTTAGAGTTTGAAGTGGGTGATAAAGTATTCTTACGAATATCTCCCTGGAAGAGGGTCATGAGATTTGGAAAGAAGGGAAAGTTGAGCCCTAGATATATCGGTCCTTTTGAAATTCTGGATCGTGTTGGGAAGGTAGCTTACCAATTGGCGCTTCCACCTAATCTCTCTCAAGTTCACGATGTGTTCCATGTATCTCTCCTGAGAAATTACATACCTGATCCTTCACATGTACTCAGCTCAGAAGTTGTACCGTTGGAGAAAGATCATTCTTATGAAGAACAACCGATAGAGATTCTGAATTGTAGCGAAAAAGTCCTACAGAACAAGACCACTCGCTTGGTGAAAGTTTTATGGAGGAACCACCAATTAGAAGAAGCTACATGGGAACTTGAGGATATGATGAGGGAGAGGTATCCTCATCTGTTTATAATGAAGTGATGAATTTCGAGGGAGAAATTCATTTTAAGGGGGCTAGAATGTAACACCCTGAGATTTTATGAGAATTTTTTTTTATGTCTTATGCTATACACAACACCAAAGGAATCTTTCACAGCACACAATACGGACTTGGCTTGCATTACACACAATCGCGACCTTCCTCGATAGCGTGTGTAGTACGCAATACCGGGTTTCACTAAACAACGATATATTATTATAGACTAGCCTTTATGAATATTATTAACTAGATTTTTAATTTTATAACACTATTATTCATCTTACACATTTTCTAGAACATGGTAAGAGAACAAAATAAATTTTTCGGGGAAAATAAGTATTTTTCAAAAAATGCAGTTTTGCCGCCTTTTGATGGCGCACCCACATTAAATCTAGTTTTTGACACATTTATAAGTTCAATTTTAAAAAAATAAACATCTTCTTTTGAATCAGGATATAAAAATTTACTTTTGATAAATTCTTGATATTTTTCTGATAACTTTCATATTTTGATGAATAGTAGAAATACCCTAATTTTTAATTAAAAATAACTTTTTTTATTGAGATAATTTATAAGTATAAATTATAATATTGAATTGTTTTAAAGTATAAATAGAATATATTTTTACCATTTAATATAATTTATGTCATTATCATTAATTTCACATTGAATTCATGGGTAAAAACATTTCAATCTTTGGCAATGTTTTAACTTCTAAAACCCGTTTTCTTAACAACGAGATTTATTTTAAATTAATTACTACAACTTATGTGTTTTTAATTTTGAAAAATGGATTCCATATTTGCAATCAGTGGGTAAAAATTATGTTAATATGCTACTTTTTATTTTTGGGCATTATGAATAGTAACTACGGTAAATTTTATTTACCATAGTTAAAGGTAAATCAGGTAATTAAGGGTAAATATAAGATTATAAAATTACCCTAACACATACAAAAATCCTATTGGATGACTAAAAGTCGACCCATATCATCTAAGGGTCGGATTAGATTCATTTAATAGACTTCTGTCCATGAAAATAATTTAATTATTATTAAAACCAAAGAATGTGACAACATGTCACTTTCTTAAATCTTATAAGTATAATAATTTTAATTTAGTGATAAACTTAATGAAAATTCAAAAATGAATAGTATCCATAAATATAATACAATTATCTACATCATAGGAATTTATTTAGAATTTTTAGGGATTAAATAATTATCATTAATTATGACACAATAGTGATGTTAAAATTATTTTATTAATTAAAATATCAAATAAATGGTTTTAAAAATATTAAAATAAATATTATATAAACTATTTAATGTGATCCACTAATTTTCTAGATACATATGACATTTTATGAATATATGAAAGCTTTTAGTTTGAACATATCTTCTGTATATATTCTATTTAAATTCAAATAAATGAATAGTGTCAAAATTGACACTATTGTTATTTTATAAAAATAACATATTATAAAATTGTTTAAAAATCACAAAAATATTTAAAAATTATAAATTAAAATTTATATGGTCTAAACTTTCATAAAGTTTCAAATTATTTAAAATTCACAACACATATGTAATTATTTATAATAATTTAAAATTTAGAATATTATTACCACAAATAAAATTAAATTGATAAATAAGGATAAATCAAGTTGATAATGTTTAAAATAAATTCCTAACATGTATAAATTTTATTTGTTGATGATATTACAACCCTATCTCATCTAATCTTTGGATATGAGTCATTTTGGAAGTTTTTAAGTGGGGTTGGGATTTAATATAAACTAATATTTCTTATATTTCCAAAGGTGCCCCTGTCCTCCCTTATAAAAGGGAACGTCCTCCCTCTCCTCCTCACACCAATTTGAGCCTTCAAGCTCGGCAAAACCCTGCCCATTTCACTTCCCCACTTCCCTAGAAACATCCTAGAGATCCTGGTCTTTTTCAAAGACCAATTTTAGTGCCCTAAGAGGAGGTCTCAAAGAGGCGCTTCAAAGAAGAGGTAATGTCCGTTACCGATTCTTTCAACTTTATTTCTTCTTCCACTTCTTCTTATTTAGTCGGTTAATTATGAATTAATATAATCAGTATCACTAATATACTGATATGTTATTATAAGTATGAAACAACCCTATTTCACCATATATCCATCCTACGGAAAACGAAATCACCGCGCGTGCATACGTATGGAATACCGTCTCCACGCCGTGGTGTAATCTATTTTCAATCAAAATCTTACTTGGATGGATATAATGGTGAAAATAAATAACTATATATGATTATTGTAAAGTGGTATTGATTCTTAAATAGTATACATACACTCCAATACAATTCCACGATCATGGGAACGATATCATCGCTCGTGCGTACGTACGGAATACCATCTCCACGATGTGATGCGATTCATTCTACATTATCTTCATTTCATAATGATTATATAAATGAATTTAATGAATAAATATGATATATAGTACACTAATACCATTCTAGTAATGAGGTATCTATAACCTAAAGAGAATAATAAGAATTTATTCGACAAAACACGCATAAGAACAAAAAGTAATAAAACACCCGAATAACAAGTAGTAATGAAATATTACTAATAAGAAGCTAATAATATGACCATATATGATATCATAACAATAATTATGATTCTGGAATAAGTCAATAACATTATTTAAATCATTATACAGGAGGTTCGGACACTTACGAAGCAAATCAGACCTAAGGTAAGGGACAATCTCGCAATCTCAATTTTTATCCGAGAATGTTTATACTTCATAATTTACTAGGGAATATTTATCATACAAATACATGTTTCCTAAATATGTAATATTATTTATATCCTCCTACAATTTTTTAAATCAAATTTTAACCTTTGGTGAGTTTTTAGTAAAAGATATAAAAGGAATCTTTTGTCGTTTTTCATACGAGGTACTTTTTGACTTTTCTGACAAAAGTACGAGAGGAATGTTTTTTAACTTATACGGCATGAATGGATTTTTAAAACATTATTTCCAAGAATCATCCTTTAAAAGTTTTCAAGTTTATTTTTAATCAACTTCTTTTAGTTTAAAATTGTATGACATGTTAAGAAAGGAATTTTTTTTTGAATTAGAAAGGATATTTTCCTCAAGAATGGAGTTCAAGTGTTTTATCAAAATTATTTTCCATCTAAGATAATATAGGGTTATGTTTCTAACCCTATTATTACATTGATTTGACTATGTTGTTATGGAAATATTTTTATGAATTCCTTTATCTTATATGAATTGTTCTATGATGTCACGATGTTTAAGATTCCCATTTTTATTACATGGGTTATGCTATGATGTATGGTTTATGATTTTGTGGCACACATAAGAATGGTATAATTATGAGATGGGTTGGACCTATATCTCCCTCCAATGCATCGGGTAAAGATTTTATATCTCATGAGATAGACATGGCTGGAACGGCAGGTTAAACCAGTTCAGTGAAACATGACTGAAACGAAGAGTGAAATCGGTTCAGAAATGGAATTTGTCCACTAAGATAGTCTTGGCAATGAGTCTTGACTAATAATAAATGATTCTCTATTATTATGTGTGTATGCCACAATGTTTCATGTTTTAAGTTATGATTATTGGGATTACATTTCACTACCATGATTTATCCCTTGTTATGAAATTATGATCTCTTTTGCAGGGTAAGATTTCCAAAATGTTATGTTCTTATGAATATGATGTGATTGATATTTCTTTTGTTTACCCTTATTGAGCATTTGAGCTCACCCTTTTGTATGTTTTCTTTCCCCATGTCAGGAAGAAGGTTATTAAGTAAGATATTCCAAAAGGGACTATAGATATGATGAAATAAATGGGAGACAGTGTAGATGCTTTATGAACCAGTTGTTTATGTTTCCCAGTTTCTAAAGACACTATGCCTATACGGTCCTTTAATGGTTTTGTTATATGTTGTAATAATTATTCTTCAATTTTAAATTATTAACCATATATGTAAGGTATGGTTCACTATAAAGAAGTTTCAAAGGTTGTAACTCAAGCCTAAAAGAATGAGGGTTCATGGGTTGTAGCCCAAGCCTAAAAGAAAGATTGTTAATGGGTTGCATCTAAATCCTAAAATAAATAAGGTTCATGGGTTATAGACCAAGCCTTAAAGAAAGAGGGAGTATGGATTTTAGCCCAATCATAAAAAAAGAAGGTTCATTGGTTATAACCCAATCCCTAAATAAAGAAGGTTCATTAGTTATATACCAAGACTAAAAGAAAGAAGGTTAATGGGTTGTAGCCCAAGCCTAAAAGAAATAATGTTCATGGGTTGTAGCCCAAGCCTAAAATAAATAAGGTTTATGGATTGTATCCCAATCCTAAAACAAATAAGGTTCATGGGTTATGTCCCAAGCCTAAAAGAAAGAAGGTTCATGGGTTGTATCCCAAGACTAAAAGAAAGATGGTTCATGGGTTATAGCCCAGGCCTAAAAGAAATAAGGTTCATGGGTTGTATCCCAATCCTAAAAGAAAGAAGTTTCATGGTTTGTAGCCAAATCCAAAAGTAGGTACATGGGTCGTATCCCAAGCCAAACATGTTCTAAATATCTTCATAGACAGCCTTGACATAAAAGTTTATATTCTTTTATGTATACCACAAATTCTATGTCTTATTCCTTAGTTATGATTTCGTGGCTCATAATGTTTATTTCCTTAGGATTCATTTCTTATGAATTTCCAATATTTATCCCATAACTCATGTTTATGATCTTTTATATGTAGGTTATGATCTACTAATGTTACTATCACATTATCATACCCCTATGTTCATGTTTATGCTTACATTTCTCCATTGTTTACCCTTACAGAGAATTTGAACTCATCCCTTTCTTATGTTTCCTTTCTCTAGGTTATGAAGAAAGGTTTTAGTTATAAGTAATAAAGGTGGAGATATTTATGGGATATTTTGAAAATCTTTCACTAGGATAGAAGATTTTGTTTCCAATTTTTGAAGACACTAAACTATTATGGTCCTCAGGCATGTATTTTTGCAATGTACTAAATATTTATCTAAAATGATGTAATATCCATGTATGTTAATACCGGGTCTCTATATAGTGGGTTTTTTTAATCCATAAGCTACAACCCAATCACCCATCAATTGGTGAGTATATCCCTTGGCGTAGAAGGCTCTTCAAGTATATGGATTTATTTGGTAGGGGAGGACTTTACGAACATCTTACATAAGGATGTTTTTGATCTTACTTTGAGGGGGGATATAAAATTTTATATTGAATTACACCCCATAACAAAAATAATACCTTCTATGTAACATCAGATAAACACTACTAAGATCTAAGATCTTAGGGTGAATTTGGAGGACCTTTTAAAGAAGAGTTCATCAGAACCAATGTTGTTTGTGAAGAAGGATGATAGGATCTTGAGGATTTGTGTTGATTATAATCACATGAACCAGGTAATGATAAATAAAAATTACCCACTAAAATGTATTGAGTACCTATTTTTATAGTTTAAATCCATGAGTTTGTTCTCTGAGATTGATCTTCGTTACAACTATAACTAATTGAGGGTTCTCAAGGCTGGTATTCTGAAGAAAACATTTTGGTGTCGCTATGAAAACTATATGTTCCCATTGATGCATTTCAGTGTGACGAATTACCCCATAGTGTTTACAAATATTATGAAATAGATATTAAAAGAATTCTTGGACCCATTTGTGGTTGTATTCATTAATGACATACTCATTTACTTGGTGTTATAAGAGAAGGATGCAGAGCATCTGATAATGGTCCTGGAATTACTTTTGGGGAAACAACTTTACCGTATTCTCTAGAAGTTCTATTTTTTGATCTGTGATGTTTAAATTTTAGGGCATGTCATATATAATAATGGATTAATTGTGATACTAGTGAATATGAATGAATTTATTTATTAGGATCCATCTAAGATCATGTTAGAGGTGTGAATCATTCTTTTCTTGGTGAGGTACTATAGAAGGTTCTTGGAAGACTTTTCCTTTATAGCATCCCATTTGTCCACCCTCAGTGGAAAGGGAATCAATTTATTTAGACCAATTAGTTTCATAGACCCTTTATGGAGATGAGGTTGAGGATGAACAATGTTCCTATATAGAGACTACCAGATGAGGGAATGGAGTATATAGTGTTTTGAGATGACTTTGGAAATGGGATTGAATGATTGTTGATTTAGTTGCGAGTATGTATCACTTATGAGATGAAGTAGTTGAGACCCCATGAGTACATCTATGTGAATCATTATCTAATGTTGGAATCAATGGTTTTCACTCTGAAGATATGGAGAAAACATCTTCTAGAAAAGATTTTTTTTATTCTCAGACCATCAAAGTCTCAAGTCCATCTTCACTTAGATAGATCTTCACCCGAGTCATAGGTGTTTTTTGGGGTTACTATAGGAATACGATTTCAAGATAGCTTATACTCTTGGGATGGGTAACATGGTGGTAGCTTCCCTTAGTAGGAAGTATCATTATCACTTATTATAGGAGTTGTTAGAGTTTTTGGATTCATTGTAGCTAACCCTGATGGAATAGATGGGTGTGGGTTTTCAGTAGTAAATAGCGGTGAGTCCTCCTCTTCACTAGAATGTGTGAGAGGCATAGTTTAGAGAGATTTAATGTGAGTTTTTATGTGACTAGATATCCTTAGGTGATGCAATAAATGGAGTTTTTAAGGGAGGGGATCACACCATCCTTTTCAAGGGATGGACAATGGTTCCAATCTTCTTATGAGAGGAGGTGATGATGGATTTCACACTTCCCCATTGGATGTAAATACCAGTGTGGAAAATACATGTAAGGACCTTCAGTGGTATTTTTTGTGGGCTGGCATGTGGTAGAGCATAACTGGGTTTGTCTCTCAGTGTCTCACATGAAAATAGGTAAAGGAATATAACTGGGTTATGGTTGGTTTGAAATAGCTAACTATGATCCCATAGTAGAGATGGGATGGAATATCCACAGAAATGTTTTCAGGGATACCAAAGAGAGCAATATTCTATGATGCAATCAGGGTGATTTTTTGCTGACTTATAATGTTTCCACACTTCCATTACATTAGGGAATATAGTTCAATAGTGAGTATGTGGAAGTTGTATGTACATGATATTTTCTAGCTTCATGGGATATCCTCAATTATTGTATTTGACCATGATTTTTTGTTCATGTCATAGTTGTAGAGAGGATTTATGGAGGCCTTTGAGACCCAATTGAGGATGAGTATAGTGTTTCACCCTAATAAGGATGGAAATATTGGGAGAACTATCCAGTTTTTGGAGGATATACTAAAAGATTACATGTTATACTTTTATAGGAGGTGGGAGGATCACTTGCAATTAGTAGATTTTTCTTATAATAAAATTTATCACTCTAATAATGGAATGAACCTTTTGATGCCCTTTATGGGAAATCATGAAGGTCACCCTTGCATTAGACTGAGATTAATGAGACAATTCTTATTGGAACTGATATGGTGAAGGAAATGATAGAGAAGGATCAAGTGATTTGAGGGTGTATGAGGACAACCTTGAGGCAACATAAATATTATATAGATTGAAATTATAGGACATTGGGAATTGATCATGGAGACCATGATTTTCTGAGAGTATCCCCGTGATTAGGATTTTATATGTTTGGCTGTGGGAGAAGGTTTTCCTCAAGGATCATCTGGTTTTTTGAGATCCTATAAAGGGTTGATGAAGTTTCTTACTAACCAACTCTTCCCACAAAGTTGGACCGAATGAATGTAATCTTCCATGTTTTATATTCAAGAAGATACATGTATGAACCTATACATATTATTTACTAGGGAATGTTAGATAATGAGGTTGGACCCCCTTTATGTAGTACATTATAGTTATTGAGGTTTAGAAAGAGACAATTATGCATAGAATAACCATTCCCTTGGATCATGTGTTATAGAAGAATTAGAGTATATATGAGATCTCTTGGGAGAGAGTGAGTCAGATGAGGACTCAATACCCTCACCTTTATGTTTATCTAGTTCTTTTTTGGGAAAAAATACATAAAAGATGGGTTAATTTAATGACACTTGTTTTATTAGAATTGTTGTATGAATATTTATATTTTTATATATAGATTTATCCTCAGAGTTGGCATGGTGTTTGGGTGGATTGGGACCCCAAAAATTAATATATTAAAAATATTAATATATTTTAATGTTATGTAGACATTTTTTAGTAGAAAAGTATTTTCCTTTTATTTGGGATCTCCGATGGGGAAATCAAGATCATGGTTGAATACAAGATGTGGGATTTACCCTATTTGTTTTTTAAGGTTAGTAAAAAATGGATGGCCAGCTGAGGAAACCATGGGTGATTAATTTAATTAAAATAAATAATTAAATTTATTTATTTTATTTTAAAAAAATTAACCAAAATTCTTTACAAATACACCACTATAGAAATTATCCTGTTTTATTTGCGTAACACTTAGACAATTTAGAGGATCCTTGTATGTTCTTTGTTGGAGGAATGCATCGGTGGATTACGAAAGATTAGATTGAGAGGAAGAAAACACGACATATCATCTTAATTAGTGGTGAATTCATTATTCACCAATGATCAATCTAAAATCAAGGTTGGTCTCAACATTTTTGGTTTCCACACTCTTGATTAAAATATTGGGCATGGATATTTATCTCTATTTTATTGATATGTGATTATTCACCCTTAACATTAGAACGTTTTAATAAATTAAATTTTTTATTTCAATTTATCAATTATGCTATGTTATCATCTAGTATCCCACACATATCATTCATCAGCCAGGATCACATCATCCAATGATAGATTCAAATTTTTTATTATGATTTCCCCCCACCTGTTCATTGTGTTCTTTATTGTTGGCCAATGGGGTTACAGTTCGACATTTTTGGGAAATTTTTGAGCATGATATAACCCATAGATTCATAGTGAATGATTAAAAAAATGAACAGATTGGTTATTTTTAGATGGATCAAGATGTATCTTGTGTGATTATTCATGGATATAGGATCTAGAGTGGCGATGATGATGGGATTCACTATGGGATGAACTTAAGATCATTGGGGGTAGAACACAAACTGATTTATAGACATTATAAGATAGTAATAAATGGATTGAAAAGGCCCCATTTGATTTTAGGTTATCAAATAGTAGAATTCATGGTAGCGAGATGTGTGTTTGATACACAGGCCGTGTGGCTGGTTCCATATGCCATGTGACCCCACTTAGGGTTTCCAAGATGTGTGTTTGATACACATGCTCGGGGTCCTATGTGGAATGACACACCTTGTACTCTGGGAGTACATGGGTATAACCTAGTACCTAGGCATTACTAGGTACACGAGCATGAACCAAAGTACACGGGTACAAACAAATGTACTGGGAACATCTATCTATACATGGGAATTGATAGTATCACATGAAAAAATATCAGGTGGTTGAGATACACAATGTGCCACCTACACATGCTGTGTAGTATAATATGAATTCCTAAAAAATGTTTAGAGAAGAAAAAGACCTGGTGAAAAGTCAAGGTAAATCAAAGTGTGGACCCATATACACGCTGTGTATTCCCTCCAAAACTTCATCCTATCATTTATCTTTATTTGGTACTTAGATTTTGGCATGTTGGAAGATTATACGAATTGTTTTCCAAATTATAAAATGATGATGGGATTATTTATGGCATAATAGATATGATGTGAGGTTTTCTGAAAATAATTATTCATTAGGAAATGATAAAAAATGGAACTAATCAGGGAATGATCATTAGAGAGATACTAATGTTGGAAATCTTCTGTTACACCATTGTGCAGATCCACCATACTCATTATATAGATAAAGTTGGCACTCCCTAGAACTAGGGATGGGTATTATATCTATGATGTTGTACTCCCACATATTCAAACTCTAGTGGAATGTAGTTCCTATAGGAGAGTTGTATCTCCCTTAACTATGGAGCGCATTAGCGAGGAGCATACCCCTATACATATTTTTTTTGATATTTCTTTTGATACTGAACATTAATGATGGATTTTTAGAGATATAGGAAGAAACATCAACTAGGGACTGTCATGTGAGATGGATATAAAAGTTATCTATCATTTAGGTTTGTTTATATGCATATATATATATAAGTATTGGGTTTTAGTTTCCATCTTGATATGGGTTGAGCAGACCTCTTTTGTATATTTATATCACTCCCCTCTTAGTATTTAGGTTTTCCTACCAGGTATGTATATATTCATCCCTACATGGGATTTTCCTGCATGTGTCATGTCTTATGAAAATGACAGACATATTAGTGAATAATTTTTTGATATTAGGGATAATTTGGTGTATTGAAGATGTATGGTGGTGAGGAAATGGAGACTAGGAGCTGATCTCTCTCGGTTTTCCATTATTCATATCATTTTCTAGCTGGGAGTTTATTTCTGGTTGGGTGAATATTTTTCCTCTTTAAACATTAGTTTCTACTCTCATACCATGTTGTATTTTTCCTAGAGGTCATTTCATGCAAGGTCTTAACCTAGTTTTTTTTGTATTATTTTATTCTTATGCACAATTTCAGGAAGATAGTCGGGTGCATGCATACAAGTACATTAAGAAAATTCCTCCCATTTCATTTCTTCTATCTTGATGATTTTTACCATCCTAAATCCTATTGGAGGTGGGCATGGGTTTGTGACCACTTAGCCTTCTACAATCAAGGTGGAACCTAGTGGGTTGGGTAGTTACAAATAAAATTATGGAATGAAGAGTGAACCCAATCCACTATGATTGTCTTGGTATTGGGCCTTGACTAAGAAAATAATTTTCTATTCTTATGTTTATTATACAAAAATATGATTTATTCGTATATTATGTTCTCTTGGAACATGAACAATTATTGGTGATTCCACACTCTTATATCTTATATCATTTTTCTAAAAAAAAATTATTCCATGTTTCATTATTAAATAAATTTTACTGATTGGGTATGATTATTTCAATTCATGATCATGTTCTCATAAAACTATACTTATCTTTTTCTACCTTATCATCATTAATTTTTATATCTTCTGTTTTCCATTAATAATAATTTCATATCACTCTTTCTTATTTTTCCCTTACCCATGTCATGAAGAAAGGTTTTATGTATGATATGTCTAAGAGGGGTTCTATTTATGATGAAATTGATAGTAAACAATATATATATCTTTTATGTGCTGGTTTTTTTATATATTCCAGTTTCCAAAGACACTAAAACTTTATAGTTTTGACATGTATTTTAATGTTTTGTAATGAAAATCAATTTAATAATATTTATCATTTATGTATAAAATTTTTGGGTTTTTATTTTTGGTATTAGTGTAAGGTTTAGTAATTTTTTGAAACTAAGATGAAGAAAACATTAGTGAGAGTACTTAGAATATGCATAAGTATAGGATAATATCCTAAAGTTATCTTTATGTTATAGATTCTATAGTTTTCCAAAAAATACATCCCTATATTGATACTATAATTGGGTGTGGTTTTGGAAAAAATTAATATAAAGGTAATAACCCTAAAAAGAGTTGGTAGAGTATATCATGGACATAATTCTGGTACATGATGGATAGGACCTTACTGCACACCTTTTTGGACCCTCCTGAGGTATATTCTTGGGTTAATTCACATTTTTGTTAAGATCCATTATGAAGGATTTGAATAGACAATGAAAATGTATGGCCTCAGTTGAACCTAAAGTTTCATAGATTAAAAATATAGTATTAATATATAAACATTATATGAATTATTTTTCTTGACTAATCATTATAATTAACGATGATTGGTGGTCATGAAAACAATTTTTTTAGTAAGTGATTGAAGATAGAATGATAATTTTGAGTTCATTAATACTATGATCAAATATTGAAGTACCCTAATTGATTTAAGTTATATGGATTCCTTTAAATTATGAAAATTCCTTTGGAATGTTAATTAATACCCTTATTTATCTGATGCTAAATTAGCAGTAAAAACACCCAATGGAATGATGATCACATCTCAACTCTATGATTCTTCTCCAATTGATGTTTTTGGTAATGTGCTCTATAAAAATCATGTTATTCTCCATCTATTTGAATTTTATGTTATTTTTTGCATGGATAAAATTTATTTATATAAATACATTACCAATTACTAAGGAAGAAAAGTCACATTTTAAATTCTAAACCAGTAAATGAATGTCTATTGAATCAATGGTAAATATGATGTTATAATTGAAATTACATTTGTTGTATAGTTATTTATTTCTATTAAAAGTTATTATTTATATTATATGGTTGAGGATAAACACATAATCAATGATATCCTATTATACATGAGGTTATTGATATATTTTTTAAGAGTTTTCTAGTCTTCCACTAGTTCATTAAGTTTTGTTTTCAATAAAAATCATACCTAGTGCTACACCTATTTCAAAGACTCTATATATAATTACAATAGTTGAGTTATAGTAATTGAAGAAGAATATCAAGGAGAATATCAAGAAGGGATTCAATCATCTAGGTGAACCACCATGGTACACCTGTATATTTTTTTAAGAATAAATATTGATCAATGATACTATATATTTATTAATAGAAACATAATAAGATCATGATCATGAATAAATATACATTTCCCTATATTGATTTTTTTGATCAATGATGGGGATATTTTTTTAAAAAAATTGATATTTGATATAGGTACCATCTTTTGAGGGAAAAATTAATGTCATACCCAAGATAGATTTTAGTTTAAGGTATGAACACTTAATTTATGGAGATTCAATTTGTTCTTACCAATTACCCTACTATCTTAATGGATTTAATTAATAAATATTTTAGAGATTACATAGATAAGTTTGTGGAAATATTTATAGATGACATTCTTATATATTCCAAGTGCATAGAAGACAATGAAGATCACTGGAGGATTGTAATAAAGACCTTGTATAAGGATAATCTCTATGAAAAAGTTCTAATTGTGAATTTGGTATAATAAAATTTTCATTTTTAGGTTATATAATGTAACGTGCTGTCATATTGGCGGAACAGTCAAAAAACAAAGTTATTGAACATTGGACCAAAACAAAATCTTTGATTGAGATATATAGTTCTCATAGACTGGATGGATATTATCATTTCTTTGTGAATGATTTTCCATAGAAATCTAATCCACTCACCACTTTAACTCTTAAGGGTGTTAACTTCTTTTGGACTGAAGAATGTGAGGAAAATTTAAATGATCTAAAGAGAAGGTTGGTTAGTGCATATATTCTCATAGTACTCTGTAGTGGCGAAGGGTTTGTGATTAATAGTAATGTATCAAAGAAGGGATTAGATGTGTTCATATGTATAATGATATGGTGTTATCCAATTACCCTAAAAAATTGAACATTATTTAGTAAAATCACCCAACTTCTGCTTTGGAGTTAGTAGTGATAATATTTGAATTAAAGATATGGAGGTATTATCTTTAGAAAGAAAGGAGTGACATATATACTAATCATAAATGTTTAAAGTATACATTAACCCAAAAAGATTTGAATATATAGTAGATAATAAGGTTTTATTTTATTAATGATCATCATTTCTTAATACATTACCATCCCGGGAAAGTAAAAAAAGTGGATAGTACTTTGAGTTGAAAGAATCATGCTATCTTATCTATGATGTGGATAAAAAAAGATATAATTTTTATGAATTATCGTATTATGGACTTTGAAATATTAAATTAAAGAGAGCCATATTATCTTACTCAAATAAGTTTTCAACCATCTATCCATTTTAGGATTAAATGGGTGAAAATGATGATGTATAGCTAAAAAAGAAGATGATAAATGTTCTTAAGATCAATGTTAATTATAATGGAATGATAATGTTTATAAAATTATTATGTATCTCATCAATACCAGATTGAAGAAAGAGATGATTTAAGAAGATAATAGCTTCTCTATTCATCCTAGATGTATGAAGAGATATAGATATATGAAAGAGTATTTCTAGTGGAAAAACATGAAGAGATATATTGAAGAGTATATATCACGATTCCGGGTATGTTAGAATTTTAAGGATGAGTGACAAAAGACTTTATGGATTTTACAACCATTACCTATACTAGAATATAAATGGGAAAACATCACTATGGATTTCATATTCGTATACCCAAAAAATTCTAGAGGCCATAATTATATTTTTGTTGTATTAGAACGCCTAATAAAGTCAACACAATTCATTTCTATTAGTTATGATTTCTCCCTTAATCAGTTTTCAAGGATATAAATTAATGAATTGGAAATATTTTATGGAGTACCATATTCTATTATGTATGATTAATATATGAGGATTACCTCAATGTTCCATAGAAGTCTTTAGAATATTTGTATAAAGAGTTGTGTTTTAGTAATACTTATCATCATAGGATAGCATATTAGTTTTATAGGACTATTAAAACCCTAGAGGATATGTTATAGTCATGTTCTCTATATTTAAAAGGTGATTGGGATCAATATCATCCTTTATTTGAGTTATCACACAACAATAACTTTCACTTGATTATTAAAATGGCTCCTTATGAAGCCATCTATGGGAATAAGTGCAGAACTTTCAAATTCTAGGATAAATTTTAGTAATTAAATCTATTAATACATTCAATAGTTGAAGAAATGGAATAGAAAGTCATAACCACTCAGCAACACATCTGGGCTGCTCAATACCAACCAAAGAGTTATACTGATAATCATCAATGAGATATGTAATATTATGTTATCGAGAAGGTATTACTATGATTTTTTATAGGGAATAAGGTTATAATATTCAAAAATAAGGGAAAGATGAGACCTATGAATATTAATCATTTTAAAATTACCGATTAGATTGGGAGAGTTTCTTAACACTTAGTACTCCCACCGAACCTCTATAAGGTTCATGATGTGTTCCATGAATCTCTCTTGAAGAATTACATACTTGATACATCATGTTTACATGACTAATATGTTGTACAATGTATCCTAATCATTAATATGAATAAAAACTGGTATAAAACATGTATGATAGCGATATAGTTCTATGAAACAAGACCAACCATCTTGTTAATGTTCTTTAGAGGAATAAAAATATCAATAAAGATAAATGGGAACTTGAGGATGTGATGAAACTAAGATATCCTCATTTGATTATATATGAGTAAGGTAGTTTTGAGGAAAAATTAAATTTAAGGTGGGTAGAATGTAATACCCCAATATTTTAGATGTATTTCATTAGAAATAAACATGAATTGTTCTATACATTTTCTTACACACAACCTTGAGTTTAAATGAACTATAATAAAGTAATACATTATAACATGGACATTAAATTTTCAGATGTTAATAGTAATATCCACATTATGAAAAATATGTAGAATTTTTTTAATTAATCAAATTTATTGATTAATTCATTCTAAATTAGTACTCAATTTTCAACAAAGTTATTTTATGTTTAAAAATAGGTTTTCTTCAAAAGGGGTTTTAATTTCCTTTTGTGAAAGATAATTATAATTAATTTATACCTTTTTTTGAAATAAATTTTTAATAAATTGATATCATTTATTATATTTTCATGTTAATATTGTCTTAGGATTAATTTTTAGTATTTATCTAAAATGATTTATATTTTAGTAAATTGTCAAATATACCATTTTTATAAGAAATGTAATTTATTTTAAAGTAAATGTACCATTATATTATGAATTTTATATTAATTTAATATAAGTATCCTTTAATTATTAAAAATATAATTAATTATATAGTGATAATTATTATACTTAATTTTATAATAAGATATTTTTTGGGCTTAAAAACATATATTTAAAAAAAATATGTGTGAAATGTGTTTTTATCTTAGTAAATTAGATTAATATATGTTAATTAATATATTTAATTAAATTTATATAGTATATATTCAATCAGATATTTTATTTTTTGGTTTTTTACCGGTCAAATAATGTAAGTAAATTCATTTTTATGTCTAAAAATGATTTTTTACCAAAGGATCTTTCATTTCATTTTTAGTGATTATTTAAAATTAAATATTGAAAATTATTTAAATTTAATATGAAATTATTTAATTAATATTTATAATAAAAATAATTAATATGATTTAATAGGTTTAACATATTTTTTTCATTGTGAATTGTAAAAAAAATAAAATTTTGTTTCTATTCTTAATGTTAAAATGAGTTTGATAGTGGCGTTAAACCATGTGATAAGGATGGTAATGTAAAAAAAAACCCTGTATAATTATATTTTTGAAGATATTTCATCCTTATCTTGTAATACCTTCGATTTCATGTCTAGTTAGAGCCAAATTCATATGAAAGTTACCTTATATCATTGGAATCTTTTAAGAAATTCCATGTGTGTCCCTCCCCTCACTAATAAATGGGAACCCCTTATCCTCCCTTATTCATACCCTTTGACACTTATAAATCATAAAATAACTACTCAAAAACCTTAATATATTCTTTTAATTCATCATATATCATATTTTCTTCTCTGAAAACCAATCCTTCACCGGTTATGGTGTGTGATAAAGGAGGTCTCTCAAAGAAGAGGTATCAATCTTAACCACACTCTTTCAATTTATTTCTTCTTATACATCTGATAAACATGTTATACACATTATAACATGATTAATATAGTATCATAAATATATGTATATATTATTATGATTATGTTATAACTATTTACCACCACTTCTCTATCAAATGGGATATGAAAGTATCGCTTGGAAGTATGTGTGGATTACCCCCTCTACATAATGATATGATTCATTTTCCTTTTAATCATTTTAGGGTTGGTTATTTTGTTTGATTTAACATATATATAAATTAAATTTATGATATAATAATGTTTTTGTGAATTTTAATTATTATTTACCTTTCTTTCATTCCATCCATTGAAAATGGAAACATCACTTGTCCGTACGTAAAGGCTACAGTTTCCACATAGTAATGTAATTAATTTTTCATTTAAATTTTATATTAATAATTATAAATATGTATATAATAAATATATATGATATTTATATCATGATTAAAAATATTAATATGTTTTAATCATGATCAAAGTTCAAGGATGATAACTTATGTACAAAAACATACATGAAAAATGAAGAAGTTAACAATTGAAATGATGATGATAACGAAAGATTGGTAATAAACAATTCAAATGTTTTTATAATTAAAACATGTATATTATTATAGGTATGAATATTATTGTATTATATAATTTTAATAAATTTAAATTTATTATATAGGCAGTTATATCACTTACGACACAATACAGACTTGAGGTAAGAGTTTAATGTAACAACCACATTTTTATTATAATTTTTATGGTTAAATTTCAATTGATAAAATTATATGATATATATCATAAAATTATTATTTCATTTCTTCCCCTATATTTATTTTTATATAATATATTTGTTTTATTTCATTTTACTCTCTTTAAGTACTTAAGAGACCAAAACAATGTTTTTATGGAAAACCGACATTGTTTTTCTCTTCGATCAAGAATATTTTCTTCCATGTACATATTTTATTTACAAAAATTTAGATAAAGTTTATAATATTAAAAAAATATAATATAATTTAATTTTTAACTAAAATTTACTTTATTTATCATGTTCTAAAAGGAATATTTTTATCATTTTCCACACATGGTTTTTTGACTTTTTATTGAAAATGTCAATAGAATTTTTGTTTTAACATAAACTGAATAAAAGAAATTCCCCACCATTATAAATAGTATTTGATATAAATATTTCTTGAAATGTTTTATTTTTTTATTTTCAAATGAAATGTTTTCCATAATATTCTAGAAATTTTTGGATTTTAAGTATGTGATTTCAAAATGAAAAGATTATTTTTCTTAAGAAATGTGTCATTGATATTTTAAATGTATTTTCATATATATAAACATAAATTAATGTTTCTTAGGATTTAAAAGGTATATGATCTAAATTTACCATTTTTATTTATTATATAGATATATTATTATTATGATCATTAATTTTTTTTGAAATCCACATCCTTTCCAATGGTCAAGATATGATATTATGATGAATTTTTTATGATCTTGTGGCACACATATATACGAATTTAATTATATCAAGGGTGGTAATGAAATTATATACACCTCTAATGCATTAAGTGAATATTGATATATTATGAAATAATAAGGACTGGAATGGGGAGTGATCCTAGTTTAGTAAGGGACATTTTCTAATAATATAGTCTTTTGTGTAAACCTTGACGAAGGAAACAATAGAACATAGAGTTAATCTAATCCAGTATGATATTATTGGAAGTGATTATTGAATATGAAAATGATTATATATGCTTATGTTTATACTAAAATCTTATTCCTTATTCTTTTGTTATGTTATTAGGGAATATTATAGATTATTGATGATTCCATGATCTTATGCCTTATGTTATTTGTTTGATAAAACCCTATGAAATGTTTCATAATTAATGATATTTTAATTATTGGGCATGATTATTGTATGTCATGATCATGTTCTTATACCATTATTCTTATCTTATGGTCACATATGATTATTGATTAATATATCTTATGTTTACCCTTATTAAGGATTTGAGTTCACCATTTCTTATGTTTCTATTACATAGGTTATTAGGGAAGGTTTTAATTATTATATGTTTAAGAAGGGTGATATTTTTGAAGAAATTAATGATAAATGATGTAGATATTTTGTGTACCTATTATTTATGTATCCAAATTTACAAATACACAAAACCTTTATGGTTTTAGAGTGGATCTTAATGATATGTTATGAATATTCATCTTATAATATTTTATGTATTAAAAATATGGGTCACTATATTACCAACTATATACCCTTGGGATTGGACTTACCACATGTTTACCCTTAGGCTAGTGCTTATTAACTGTGTAACCTTAAGATTGGGATTACCACCTATGTACCCTTTGGCATAGAAATAACACTCAAATACCCATGGGAATGGGATTAACACACATGTTTCCTTGGGATTGGACTTTCTGCCTATGTGGCTTATTGATCTCATTATATTAAATAATTAATAATTTCTTGGAGGGTGATAAATTATCCTACCTTTCAATAATAATCATCCCTATATTTGTGTTCCAAGAGAAAAGGGAAAAAATATTTCTGAAAACATTTAATTAACCCCTAAAAAAGATATTAGTTTATCAAAAACTTATATATAATATTTTATAATCCATCTAGATAAATAAGTTTGGTTTTAAAATTTGAAATATCACTATTGTAATATAAGGAATATTAAAATGTTATAATAGATAAAATAAATACCATTTTAATGTCTTTTGTTAAATGAATTAAAAAAATAGAAAATAGAAAATAGAAAATTTATTTTTAAAATCATTAAGAAATATATATTTATGAAACCATTTTAAAACATGTAAAGGGATATTTATTAAAAATATTGGTTTTAACATCGAAACAATGTGTTTACACAGAATAATATTAAAAATAGTTTGTAGAAGAAAAACATTAATATTATCATAAAAAGATGATGTTATATTTCACATTTAATTTCATTATCTAAAAGGTGGAGTGAAAACTTTTGAGAAATTTTACATTTAAAAATAATATTTAATAATAGATCATTTTAAAAGTAATGAAGGTTTTCCAGTAGAAATGTGGAGTGAAATATACTATTCTAAAAGGAAAACCATTGTAAATATTTTAAAATACATTAATTAAAAAAAATCAAAAAATGGATAAAAATTTAATTTAACAATTAAAGAAGATCAATATTTTGGTGAAATTAAATAATTAAAAAATTAGGTTCCCAATGAAGGAGAATATTGGTGGGAATTGACAACATATATTTGGAAGACAAAGGGATTACTTGGGAATGATGATAATTATTCTAAAAAGTTTTATTCTTTTATGAGAAATAAATTCATTATGGAAGGATATATAATTTAAAATTAATTTTTCATAATAGCAAAAGTTAAAATATAATATAAAATAAATTTATGATGGAGGAACCCAAGAATGGAAGAAATATATTCAATAAGAATCATCATAACTCAAAGAAAGATGTTTTGAGTTATCAATATACTTTATAATATTAGCATCACCTAAATTGAAAGCCCTAGAAATGATAACTTGAGATGAATTTTTAAATTTCATGAATTTCATAAAAATTATTATAAAATTAATACATGGTGTAGTAAAGAAACATTTTAAAAGAAATTATATGCATAAAACAAAGAATTCCTAAAAAGAAATGGAATTGATATGAAACACCCTTACCTTGTATCCTTTCCTAGTTGAAAAATCTATAAACTCATGTATAAAAAACATAAATATGTTAATAACTTATTTAATAAAATTATTAATATATATCACCTTTTCCACTCTCCAATTATTATAATTTATTTAATATTTATTACTTAGTTATAGTTTATTTTTACCATCAGATGTTAGAGATTTTGATTGTTTCATGCTTTCTTAAAAATGATTATGGTAGTCCCCATTCATTGATATAAAGTTAATATTTACTAAATTATTTAAGGTACTAGAATATATAGTTAATAATTAATTATAAATTATAAATTTTAATCTTTTTTTTAGTTACGATTAATATAGATGAAATCAGTGGTGTGTTTATTTCGATAATTTTTAAGGAACAATGGGTGGTATATTAATAAAACATTAAATATTAATATAAAATATATTGAAAATTAAAAAAAAAACACTTTTATAAATTATTAAAAATAGTACTAGTTTTTAAGCTTTCATATTCATACATGATAGTTTTTAATATTTTTTATGTATATGTTTAAACCGACCCGAACAAGAACGTGACATAATTGATTGGTGAGTATGGTTTAGAAAATGATTATTTTGGAATAATATAATTATTATATAATCAAAATTAATATTTTTAAATTTAGTGAATAATAATTAAATTTATTTAGATAAATAATAAAATATATAGATAAAAAACAAAATACATCACTTCATCGAGACTATAGTCTAAACATATAGAAAAATGATGTTTTGGTTTTCCATAGAATATGAGAAAATTATGAAATGGTTTAGTTATTTTTAAAATATTAATAATGATATATATTTCATGTTACTACATTGTGTAAATTTTTATAACCAAACCAATAAATCCAGGAAGAAAAATGAAATAAGCCGCTTTATGGAGGCAGCAGTCTGCATGTATGTGAAAACAATATTTTCATTTTTCTAAGTAAAACATGAAAGGATAATTAATTATTATTTAAATAACAAAATAAAACCTATTATAATAATAATAATAATTTAATTATATTATAACTAATAAATATTAGTTATTTTATTTTGAAGAATAATGAAAGAGAGAAATAAAAAATGGGTGATTAGGAATGTTTACCTTACTCTTTATAAATACTCCTCTGCAAGTAGGACTAATTGTTTGATAATTGGTCTTTGTAGAATACAAGAACCTCTAATAAATGTATTGGAGTAATAGGGATTTATTTTGGATTATTTTTATCAAATATAAGATCTTTGGGATGTGATCATTAGTGACGTGTAATGACTTATTTTATAAGGGAGATGGGTGACATTTTGTAATAATATAAAAGGTAAATTAATTATTCACATGTAAAGTGGATTTGATAATATAAATTAATGGAGTGGGAAATGGTTAATACTAATAAACCCTAAAAATTAAATTTTCCACACAAGTTTTTAATATCTTTTTAATTATTTTACTCTTAGATTTTTCACATTTAATATTTTTTGTATTTAACCTGGTACCTAATTTTCACCCAAGTAATTTACTTTAAATTCCTAAAAATAAAATGGTACTTAATATATAATTTAAAAATAATTATTAAAAATTAGAAATCCATTTTTCCAAATAAAAATTTTATGGGTGACAATAATTAATTTTAATATCACCACACAAAATGCGAAAAACCCATTTTGGACAAAGTTTATTTTTATGATTACAAATTATGATTGAGTTATAGTTATCATTAATATTTATTTATATGAAATAAATGTGTTTATTATTAACCAAATAAGAGTTACATGGATTTAAATATAAGCTAAAATATATTTCCACCTTTTGTATAGTTATATAAAAAGAACTAACGAAAAATAAATTTTATTAAAGTAAATATTACTTATGTCTCAAAATTTTAAATATAGGTTTAATAAATTAAATATATTATTTATAAATGAACCATTTTATAACATAAGTAATTTTTTCCACGAAATATGTTTTATAGTAGTATTTAGTAATTCTTGTATCTTGAAAAATTCAAAAAAAAAACTATGGTATTAATAAATACTATATTTTTAACTGCTCACCTAAAAATAAATCATTTAATAAAACCCCCAAAAATTCACACTAATAAAATTTTGACATGTTAACTCGAAAATGATCTTAACTTAATTAAATTAAAATTCTAAAATTATAAATTTACCTTTTAAATTAAAATTAAGAATATAATAAAAATCAATTGTCATAGAAAAATAAACTTTTAATCATTTAATTCTCATTATCTTATTTCATTTTAATTTATAATTAAATTAGTGTTAATATATTTTTTTAAAATATTAATTGTTATCAAAATCATATTTCGAAAGTGATCAGTTTAATTTATTATGTAAAATACACATCCCTTTAGAAATATATCTTTGAAAAATATCTCTATTTAACCCTTAATAGTTTTAATCATATTTCATTAGTTGTTTATCTTCTTACCCATAAATTTATTCAACTCATTGGTATAAAAATACATCAATAATCATTTTAAAATAATATTTAATGTATTTAAATAAATGTTTTTATAATAAAATATTTTATTTTATTTTATTTACATGAGGATTTATTTTTATTATAATTTTTATATTGATGTTTGACAACATGCTAAATTATTTTAATAAGGCATGTCATGGTTTTTTAGTTTTTAGTTGTGTGAATCATAATCTATTTAAAATAAAATTTATTTTGAGGGAAATTCATACTAAAATATTGAGTAATTACACATGAATCCACAAATATGATTTTATTCTTCATTAGAAAATCAACAGTTTTAAATTTCACAAATGAACTTGACATAGAAGAAAAAAATAAAACATGAAAACACTCAATAAGAATAATTTACATTACTATAATCACAATAAATTTCTAGAAAAACTTGTGACTTGAATTATTTCCTTACGGTGAAACACACCACAAAGATTCATATCAAGAAAATATCTCAGTCATTAGAACACTCAACTAACATCACTATTGTAGTAGCACGTGATTTTAAGAATTAAAGAGAAGACATGCATCATCCCATTGAACCATCTACATAATTCTTGAACATTAAATAAATTCATTTCACCTTCCTTGTGATATCACTCAATCAGTTACAACCGTAGATGATCTTATTTTTCATGATGTGGGGATGATATATTATTTAGATAACTTGAATAAAATTTTAAATTAAATGTTTTGATCTCTAATGACCAACTCTTACATAACCTAGTTTTTATTATTCCGGTCTCAAGACCTGGTCTCGGCTGGCCTCCGACTTCGGGTGTGTTTCAGTGTGGCTTAGCATGGAATTCGCACGACTCAGAGTGAGAAGGTTTGGTTTCTTTTGATTTTTTCTATTTGTGGTGCGTGATCAATGCTCTTTTGGAGGGGTTGTTGTCGGAGGAACCTTGATTCTATATGGGTCCATTTGGCCTCCTATGGATTGTCTGTTTCAAAAGCCAGTGTGGGTTCTTCCATGGATTTGTTCTTGCTGGATCTAGCCCAAAGTGGTGTTTCCAACTCAGATCTACACAGCTCTCCTCAATGTCGATGCTCTAACTACATGATGTTAGATCTTCCAGTCTTGGGTGAAAAAAATCTAGCTTCACGCTCCATTGTTTGTCCTCCTTTTCGAGTTGCTGTAGATGTGTTCGATGGGTTCCTTACGGTCACGTCGGGGTTCTTATGGCTTTGGTTTTGGTGATTTATTCGGGAGAGTTTGTCTTGGATATACCCTTTTGGTTGTTCTCATTTGATAGTGACATCTAGACAATGGTGGTTTCGATGTTTTGGACAAGTTTTTATTGTTTGTTTGAATGGTTTTTTCGAAGGTGGAAAGTTTTTGTTTCAGACTCGACTTCATGCAACAGACTCTAGAGGTGGTTCTAGAGCTGGTAGTTTATCTTTGTATAGTTTTTTAGATTTGGATGTTTGATAGGGTATGTTACCAGCCATCGGATCAGGCCTATTCTTTGACATAGGACACTTGTTTGATGAATAGCTTTGCAATGGTGGAGAGCTACATCATGATCAAATTTTGGGAGGAGTTGTACTGTGATGTCATCTTGGTTTTACTCTTTCTATCATTTGAGTATAATTTTCCTATTTCAATGATGTCTGCTCAGGTTTCTACACCCTTCATCCCTTAAAAGGTGGATTTATCATTTAATAATAAAAATTTGAGGCCTTCGGGACATTGGATGGTTAGGAATTATAAATAATGACATGGTTCACAATCATACTTTGGAACATCAAAATTCTTACACTGAAGTTTCATGATAAATTCATATAAAACATATCAAATTCATACATGTTTTCTAAAAGTCATATTATGTTCTAACCAATTTATACAGTAAAAATTGAAATTCACATGATGGAAATAAAAGTAAGACACATAAGTCTCACAATAAATATATATGAACTGGAATGAAGTCTTATAATCTAGGAAGATTCATATGATTTATATAGTTTCTCTAGACTTCAATCAAATAATCTTTAATCCATTTTTTTGATCCTTAGGCATTCTCAAACACTTATATGCACATCTAAATCTTTCCAAACACTATCCCAAGAGCATGTAATTATTCTCACTAATATTGAAAACAAATAAAAACAATCAAAAACTATCAGGGAACTTCAATCTACCCCTTTTTATTTATTGGAAACCACATTTAACCATCCAAATAAACTCATAAATGTTTAGAGATAATGAAATATTATTAGATTAATGAAATCACAAACATTTTCTTATGAGAAGTGTCTTAAACCAAAATATCATATAAGGCATAATATTTGAGATAATTCAATCCCTTGATGTCAAGAAAGTGTATCCAAATGAATTTGATTAACTCCCCTTCAACTCATCACACATGTTTATCGATTTTTAAAATAAAAATATATTTGGACCCCCAAATTTACTGCATACTCGTTTGATAATTTTCACATCATTTCAATAATGAGTAAGAGTTTTGAAACCTTTTATCTCCCCTTTGGAACACAATCTAAAGGTTTGTAAGAGAAGGGTTCCACAAAGATTTAGTTTATAGGGGAAGGATTAACATGTATTTTCAGCTATAACTCATAGAAAATATCCTTTGAAATTACCTTATAAAAGATATGTGTAATATTCTATTTGATTCCAACAAACTCAATCTTTGTAAAAAAAGTTCCCATATTCTATTTTATAAAATGATATTTAAGCTCAATGCACTTTTATTTCGAGTGTTGAAATTTATTCTTTGTAATATATAATGCAGTTTCATGATATATAATCACTTATTAACCTCAATCCTTAAATCATTAAGTTTCACTTATTGCCAAATCATTTGAATACATACATGTGTTATATCTTTGTATTCGACTTCAACCTTGTATAATACCCCTTAAAATTTATTCTTTCTATTCTAGGAAATAAAATATTTTAAATTAAATAATGTGTCACCAAAATATGAATTTATATATATATAATACTTTTCCTATTCAACATCTCTATGGCATTAAATGTAAAATATGGGCTGGTTTTGTATAGTAGATCATTGATCAGTTTATTCCTGCTATATGATAGGATTATCTAAGTTAATAAAATATGGGAATCCATGGGATCAATTTAAAATATTTCACATAGTGTCCCAAAAAAATACTATGTTAGATTTATTTGGTGTTAGGTTTATAAGGTTGTCAATTTTCTTCTAATACACCCTTTGATTTACATAGGTTCCATCCTCATCTTTGGTCACTTTGGTGCCAAAAAATATGGAACTAGAAATCCTTTAAAATTCAGATAATCTAAACCACTTGAATAATTCTAGAGTTTTTTTTGTGATAAATACATGATTTTCCCCATGAATTATTTTTAATCCTAGAAAATATAGAATCTTACTCAACATAGAAGTCTCAAAAAGTTTCCATATATCCTTAGAAAACTCTTCGTAAACATAATATTTTGAACCTATAACAATTATTTCATCTATATAAAATATTATAGTTAGATACCCTATGGTAATTTCCTTCACATAGGGATTACTATTGACTTTTCCTTTTTAAAATTTCATACTTCTCAAGAATCCATTTTTCTTGGCATTCTGAGATCATGGGGTATTTTTAGGCAATATAGTGCCATATTAAGAATGCATACTATACTTCTATATTTACTAATAAGAAAATCCTAAAATTTTTTAATGTAAAATTATCTTTCAATATAACTATTTAGGAAGGTATATTTCAGGTCTATTTGATAAATATTGTAATGTTTTTATGATTCCACTGCCATGAACAGTCGAATGGTATCATGTATTTCCACTAGTGTAAAGTCTTATTAAAATTCTATTTGTTCCATTTTTTAATACATATTTGAACTTTGCCTTTCATTATTCATTATGAATTTACCTTTATCCTTCATCTTGTTTAAAAAAAACCCCCTTAGTTACAATGATGTTTTTTTCTTAGGCCTCAATACCAACTCCCAAGTGGATTTCATTTCAATTTTACCATGTTACTCATTCATAACAATAACCCATTATTAATGTTCAATAGCCTCAAAAATAGTTCTAGAAAATTTACCTTCTCCAAGATTTTACATGGGTATTTTTATAGCCAATAATATTCTCAGAATTAATATATTTCCTTAGACATTGACAACTCTAACTTTGATAATTTTCTACTTTTACATCACTAGTCACATATGAGTTAATATTAACCACAACCTAGTCATTTACATTATATTACATAGTATGTTTTTCTAGAATCTATATGTTTATATCTCCATAATATTGAACTTACGTCTCAATAAAATAAATGTTTTTACTCATTTTCAATGAAATTAACACTAAACACATTACCATCTTGAATTTGTATTTTCTACAATACCTTCATCGACTCTCGCTAGATAGATATCCTATAAAGGTCTATATTCAATCTCTTCTATCCATCATTCCATGATTTTTTTCATTATATTCAATATTATGACTATTTAAATACCTTAAAATATTTTAATAATAGATTATTTTGGTACCATATCTAATTTTGTGTCTTTTGTGTCTCAAGTATCACAAAACACCGATTCTAAATATGTAAATCAGTGCACACAGTTTCTCTACAAAATAAATATAAAACATTTTTTTCAACAACCAAATCTCTTCCGATGTCCACAATCCTTTAATTATTTATTTCATTCATACCATTTCTTTGGTGGAGTGTATGACATGCTATATTGATGTTTTATTCCATGATTTTCTAGATATTTCTAAAAATAATTAGAAAAGTAATCTATTTCTTTATAGGGAATCACCTTGTTTACATTGACATAAAAGATAATTCTCAACTTTTTTCCTAAAAATTTTAAACAATAAAAGAGTTAATTATTTGTTCTTCTTAATGAGATCCGTAGTTATCTGGGTGTATTCATAAATGAATATAATAAAATATAACTCACCCTTGGTTGAATTTATCCTCATGGTATAAGTTTCATTGGTCTAATGAACTGAATATCCAACCTCTTGTGTGTTAATTGCATCATCATCCCTTTTTTTCACGTGTCACAAAAATATTTTCTAACCCTATATCACTTCGGAAGATCTCTTACCTACTCATGTCTATTATTCATGATAATTATTTTGAAAACTTTGAGATAAGTCTTCTATGCCATAAGTAATTTCAAATTTTGAACTTATATTGCATGAGGTATATGGGTCATAAATTGGAAAAAATTCCTATTTTTATTTCACATTTATGGATTACTATTCAATCCATGAATCTCTTGATGATAAATTATTTATTTTTAAAATAAACGTCATTTCCTTTATCAAAAAATGGGGTATGACTAATAAAATTATGTTATAGTCCTTTAAAAAATAACACAATTTCAGATTTGTATCCTTTTAACTCAATAATAGTAGTTTAAATACCTTTTATTCTCAAAGGGGATGTCAATACAGAATGTTACTTCACATTTTTCATATTATTTTATGGAATTTAAAATTTTGGTGTCACTATCCATGTATATTGAAATTCCACTTTCAAGGATCCATAATCTTAAATTATTACTTACATTCAATGCCACTTATACTATAAAAGATATTTATTCTTGAATTTTATTTTTAAATCCCTTACCATTCTATTAGTATAAGAACACTCTAAGGAAATGATTCATTCATTTCTTAGTAAAATTCCTAGGCCCCTCACGTCTATCACATACTTCTTTGAAACATTAAATCAGTTCTGAGTAGGAAAGAATATAGAGATTTTGTTTAAACACGTCTTCTTTAATGTCTTATTCATTAATAATATAGAGTTGAACCAATAAAACCCTGAAATTTTGTATATTTTCCTTTTAAAATACATTAATTATTCTATGACATGTTTTACATGAAACATCGAGTCAAAATTAATAGTGATATAGTATAAGGTTATGATCTAGAAATTAAATTAGTGAAATTAATTAGAATATTTTTTTTTTGAAAAATATTTATAAAGGTTTGATATTATGGAAATTTATAGATTAATATATAAAAATAAGCACTCTATTTTTTTAAAATTCATTTTTTGCTTTAAAAAAATGTTTTCTTAAAAAATGGGGTTTATTTGATTTTATGCATTGATATTATAATTAATATAAACCTATTTAAGAAATTTTATTTTTTTAATTTGATTTAATTTTTCTAATCATTATATAAAAATTATCTTATGGTGAAATTTTATAACTTTTCTCAAAGGATTGTTTTTCTATGAATAGTAAAAAATCTAATTTTATAGAAATATACATTTTCCATTCAAATATATACAATGTAATTTTTTATTTTTAATTAATATTAAAATCTTAGTTAGTTTTATTTAATTAATATTAATCCAATCAATGTCATTAAAATCAAATTTATGCTTAATTTTTTATAAAAAACATTTTTATGCTTAGACATGCATATTTTTAAACTATTTTTAACGCATTTTGAAATTTAATTTTAAAATTAATTTATGATATGTATAGATATTGAATTTAGTAAAATGGATTAAATTTTTTAAATTATAATTTAAAAATATTTAATGAGGAAACATTCATTTGTTTTCATAATAAATAGTAAAAATAGTTAAATTTTGTTTCTACAGTTAATGTTATAACAGGCTTACCGAGTTTTAAACAAATATAGAAGGGTAATATTTCCAATTAAACATTTAGAAATAATTTTATATAGACATATTTTGACCTTATATTATCCAAAATCTGAATTCATTTCCATTTGGAATGATTTTTATTGAATACAATATGATTATATTTTAATCATTTATAAAATTCCAAGTGCGTCCTCTTCCCTACTTATAAAAGGACACCATATCTCATCTCTTATCCACACTACAAGAGACTATTATATCATCAAATACATTAATAAATACTTTCTTAAAATTAATGCACATTTCTAAAATGTATTAATTTTATTATAATACCACCATTTCAAAGATTAAGGTTTAATCCAAAGGAGGTTTCTCAATGAAGAGGTAAGTCTTCTAACAGATCTCTTTAAATTTTATTTTCATGGACTCATTATATAAATTTTTTAATCTATAATGAAATATAAATAAAATATAATAAATACACTCATATTTTATTATGTTTATTTCCTAATATTTCCACCGATTTTCCATCTAATGGGAAATGAAAGTATTACTCGAGTGTTTGTCAAGATTACCATCTCCATGTAGTGACATGATAATCATTTTCTATAACCACAACAAATGGATGTTTATAATGATTTATTTGAACAATATATATGATATTAATTATTTAATAATTATTTTTTAATGATAAAATATTATTTATCTTTCTTTCCTTCTTTTCATTAGAAAATGAAAACAAAGTTCATGCGTACATAAAGACTACCATTTCCCTGAATAATGCAATTAATTTTTCTATATTTTCATATTATTTATAGTTTTTTATATGTATATAATGAATATATTTTATTTTTAAAGAATAAGAAGGTGGTTCCTTGGTCAAATACCAAAGAACTTATAATTAATATAGATAAAAAGGATTACATCAGTCTAACAAACGATATTTTTTTACAATCCTTATCATAAAGAGAAAGTAAATCAATGGGGAGATCATACAACTAGGTAATTTCATGGTTGAATCCAATATTATCAAAAGAATATAAAACCTTTTTCACTTTACAAATGTTATGTGTGAAAATATAGCTGATATCCATAAGCGATTGAAGACAGTCCATCCAACGTGTTGTTAGTGGACACACAAGGTGCACTACACCATTCTAAAGAGCTTGCACGATGGTAGTCAAATCAATTTCAATCCAGATATTGTTCCAACCATGTTTCTTCAAGAAAGATATATCATGGATTATTCTCATCATTTCTTCCTCTAGAGACTAGGGAATGCCATAGATGCCATAAAAAACACCCAAGAAGCTGCCCAAAGTGGTCTCTATAAATTGTAGCACAACCCGAGGGGATCGGGTTGCCCTTAGAGGTACCATCAACATTAAATTTAATCCAGAATGGGATAAGATATTTAAATAACACTTAGAAAGTAAATTTAGGATGATGATAAATACCATTAATCCCAAGTTGACTTGGAATCCCAAAGTTGCTCATCGTGTTATTTCAAAGTCCTTTCCGAATCGTAGCAGCTTCTTGAATGGAAATGGAGATCCTCATTTGAAATGAATTTAAAATAAATAAGGAATTATTATGAATAAGATAATTCCTTTCATATCAAATAACACATATTAGCTCATCAACGGAAGTTAAGAAGTGATTATTGATTTGGTGAGAGGCTTCTATATCCACAAAATGTTGAAGTTAAGAGTTGAATGATTCATGAAGTATCCATATGCACTCAAAAAGATAAAAAACATAATTCCAAAGAGTATTAATAGTATAAAAATAAAGAAATAAGTGGTTAATGTATTCTATATTATGGTTACAAAGATAACATTTAGAGAAAAGCTGAATCCCAAAATATTGAATACAAATGCCCATGGGAACCCTGTTGTGAGCAATTTTCCAAAAAAGAGTGAGTATCGAAGTCTCTAACCTTATTTTATCAAAAAATTTAAGCCAATGAAAATAATTATTAGATTTAATAAAAAATGGTTGTAACAAATTTTTGAATCAAGGATGCCATTATGTCCTGTTCCAAAATTAAAAAATCATCAGTGTTGGAAAAGTGGTAGTTTTTAATGACATGACAAACATTATGAGGTAAATTAAAGCTATGAGAGTTTAAAAAATCCTTAATAGTACAATTAGTGTGATCAAGTAGTTGATTGGGAGGAACCATAGAGATTAATGGGGCACTGGTCTAGTTGTCGGGCCATAAATTCACGGAAGAATCTGTGCTAACCATCCATCTAGAGTTAGACATGATGTTGGAAAAATCATTCTTAAAGGACACCAAATGGAAGAGCTCATATAATTCAAATTTCCTTTCTTCAATTTGTCAAGAAACCTATTTTTAAGAAAGCAATAGAATTATAGTCATTATAAAGAAAGTTTCAAGTGAGTCTAGCTTGTAAGGCATCATTAAAGAGTTTAATATTTTTAATGCTATGACCACCCTTAATTATACAAGATGTTAGAGTTCTTACATATAAATTTGATCTTGTGGTAAGGGTTTATCATATCAAATTATCCTGTTTGAGGAATATATTATATTATACACCTATAAAATTTTATGAAGTGTTTATATTTTCCCATTGACCTATTATATCATAAATAGTTATAAAATAATGGTATTTATAGTTAAAAATCATGTTATTTCATTGAATGGGTTATGATTTAAAAGTTACCAAAGTTGTAAGGGTTTTATGTTACAATATCATTTTAATCAAGACTTTTTATGCTTAAAATTTTAATGATGAAATTATAAAATATTCCTCTCTAAAATTTTATTTAATTTCTTCTAATGTGATAATTTCAAGATATTACTAGCTTTTATTTTATTTCTCTCTCTTTATGTACTTAAGAGACCAAAATAATTTTTGTAAGGAAAACCAAATTTGTTTTTCTATTCGTTCAAGAATATTTTTTGTTCCATGACCGTATTTTATTCAAAACATATTCAATAATGTTTTTGAATATTATCTTATGAATGTTTAAATTCATTTTTAACATTTTTAGGTTTAAAAAAATTGTTAGAAGGAAACTTTTTATCATTTTATGAATGAGGTACTTTTGACGTGTTACCAAAAATGTGAATGGAGTTTGTGTTTTAATATTTACCACATGAATGTATTTTCCTACAATCATGAATTCTATTTTCTTTGAATATTCTATACATATTTCCATGTTTCTTTTTGATAAAAATTCTTTCCTTAATATTTTTAGAAATATTTATATTTTAAATAAGATATTTAAAAATGAAAAGGATTTTTTCCTTAATAAATGTTATAATGGTCCTTAAAAGGAATTTTAAATAAATGAAAGAATCAACTGATGTTACTTATTATTCTTTTTGGATATGATTCTGTGATACAATACTTATTATTTATCTATATTTTTTATGATTATGAATATGAAATATTGATGAAACAAATTTTATTTTTGATGAGTTATGTTATGATGAAATGATAAATTTTTACATGATCTCGTGGAATACAAATAAATAGATTATGGTTATAAGATATGTGTTTATATTATATCCCTCTAATTCATTTAGTAAAGGATAATGTTTTACTCTCTCAAATGGTATACTATAGGTTATCCTAATCCCAATATAGATGATACGAAAGATGTTATACCAAGACTGAAAGGAGGGTACATGGTTGGTTAACCCAAGCGTAAGGAGGAAACATAGGTAGTTAACCCAATCTTAACATGTAAATAATGTATTAGTGGTAATCTTTTAAATATTATTTCATTAATTATGACTATACGATAATTTTAGTGCATGATTTTATGATAATTTTATTCTCTCAGGGATCCTATTCTTTGATTAATTTATGATTAATGTCCTATGAACTACCAATATTTATTCTAAGACTCATGATTATGATCAATTAATTTATGGGTATGATTTTAAAATGTTAATATCATGTTTTCATAACCTTATACACCTTTTATTCTTAAATTAATACTGATATCTCCCTTTTTAATCCTTATAGAGCATTTGAAATCACCATTTATAATGTTTCCTTTTACCCAAAATATGAAGAATGTTTTTAAGTATGAAGTTTCTAATAAGGGTGATAGTGGTAAAGAACTTAGTGGGAGATGACATAAATCTTTTATGTACCGGTTTTTAAGCATCTATGTGTTGTACATCTCGAACCTCTCGTTGTTTGATTTTCATGATCACAATCACTTTCATTTTTATCTAACATTGTGTTTTAAGTGTTTATGTTGATAGGCATTTGATTGCCAAGAAGTTGACCAAGGAAGAGGCAGAAATGGACTGAAATTCAGTCCACCGGCCGACCGGTGGCTTCACCACCGGCCAGCCGGTGGCACCCAGACTCAAGGGGTAGCTACTGCCTCCCCACCGGTCGACCGGTGGCTCTGCCACCGGTCGACCTGTGGCACCCAGCTGAAATAGTGTTTGCTACTGTCTTGCCACCGGCCAGCCGGTGGCTCTGCACCGGTCGACCGGTGGAGCCTGGACCAAGACTCTTCTTCTCATCCAAGGCACCGGCCAACCGGTGGGACTGTACCGGCCAGCCGGTAGCCCAGTCAAACTAGCCGTTGGGGTTGACCAGTCAACCTTCTTTTGGCCTCCAACGGCTCCAAAGCCTTCTCCAACGGCTCCGAAGCCTCCCCAAAGGATCCTAGCCTATAAATAAAGGCTGAGGAAGCCCCGGACACTAACCGGAACACTTGCAAAGCCACTATACTCATTTTCCATCAATTGGCCAACCTCCGGTGGACTTCCTCAAAGGAACCTCAAGTGCTCCAACAACTTCCACATCCAAGGAGCACCTCAAGAAGCTTGGGAGAAGCACGCTACATCAACTCCAATCAAAGGCGCCCAAGTCTTCCCAAATACGGGTTTTATTGTTTTACTTTTTATTGAGCTTTAAATTTGGGTTTGTGTCTACAAACCAAACTCTTTTCTCATCCCCTTTTCTTTGGGTTCTCACACCACCACTAAGGTGTGAAGAGGTTCACAAGCTTTTCCTTTAAAAAGCTTGAGACACGGTGAGCTAGCCTTCACCCGTTAAAAAGGCTAGTGGGTTATTGCTTAACCATTAAAAGCATTGGGTTCTTGCTCAACCATCAAAAGCAAGCTGTAATAGGTCCTAGTGCTACCTCAAAGCCTAGTGGGTTTCTTGCTACAACCATTGAAAAGCAAGCGGTAGAATCTCTCAACGGTTGAGTTGGGAGAGGAGACGTAGGCCGGGTTTTGGCCGAACTCCGTTATCAATTTTGTGTGTCTTGCCTCCTTATTTCCGCTGCATCTTTCACTTTGATTTTAATTTGTTAATCAATTTTTTTAAAGGCAATTCACCCCCACTCTTTCCATTATTCCCTCCTTGGGGCCTTCTTCCGACCCAACAATTGGTATCAGAGGGGTAATTTGAGTAATACCTTAATCGGTTTCAAATTCAAAGATCCATAGTGATGGCATCTACCTCTTTCGCCCCCGAGGGCTTCTCTTTGGGTCGGGCTCCATTTTTTGATGGGACCGACTATAATTATTGGAAAACCCGCATGACCACTTTTCTTAGAAGTATAGGATATCCCATTTTCAAAATAGTCATGCAAGGTTATTCTTTTTCTACCCCCGATGAATCTCAATGGACCCCCAATGACATTGCTTATTTTGAGCTTGATGGCAAAGCCATGAACGCTCTTCATTGTGGTCTTGACCGTAATGTCTTTGATTGTATTTCTTCTTGCACTACTTCTTATGATATTTGGAAATTGTTAGATCTAACCTATGAAGGTACTAGCGAGGATCCAAAGCAAGAATCCGATCAAAAGCAAGAAACCGACGAAAAGATCAAGCCCGTTTGCCCACCTCACAAGAAAAGGGCCAAGAAGAAGAAGAAGAAGGCTTTAAAGAAAACATGGAGTGATAGCTCCTCCTTCTCTTCCTTCTCCTCGAGCGACAATGGTAATAATTTCCTAATGGCAAAACATGAGGTATCTTCCTCCTCTTCCTCCTCTTCCTCCTCTAGTTCTTCTAATTCTTTTAATCATTTGTCTTATGAGGATCTCCAATTTGCTAGAGACCAACTTGAAAATGGTTTTCACGAACTTTCTTCAAAATTTGTTGCTTTAAAAAAGTCTTTCAAAAAACTTTCCTCCGAAAAAGACCAACTTCTCAAAGAGAAGGAGGAACTCTCCCTAAAAATCCAAAATTTCCCAAATGTTGATTCCATGGAATCAACCATCAAAGACCTTAGGGAGACCCTTGCTAAGTTCACCCAAGGGGAACAAAATTTGAACAATTTGCTTGGTTCCCAACGTATATCTAGAACCACCCAAGGGTTAGGATATACCAACCGAGCTTCCTCCTCCCATGCACCCACTATTTTTGTAAGGGGGAGCTCCGATTTTAAATTTTGTAATTATTGCAAAAAACCCGGGCACCTTATTTATGAATGTAATTGTAAAAACGCCCGGTACGGTCAACCCAAAAGTTTTTTCTTTTCCGATGAATTTTATAGGAGAAGACCCGCCATGAGACAAGTATGGATTGAAAAATCCCTTCTAGCGAGTCTCTCCGGGCCTAAAATCATTTCTCCCCGGTGATTTATTGTTTTTATTTAGGGGGAGTTAGGATCTTTTAGCCTTGTTGTGTATTCAAAGTTTTCTTTTCAAACTCAACACTTGGCTTCAAAACTCTCAAAATTTTCTTTTAAATTTTAATTTCAAATTTCCAACAGTTGGTATCAATTTTGTTTTAATTCAAAACTTTCAATTCAAACTGTTATTCAATTTTTGATTCAAAAATTTCATTTGGTTTCAAATTTCAAAATTCAATTTTTCTTTGTTTCAAAACTTTCAATTCAAACTGTTATTCATTTTTCATTTCAAATTTTTCAACAATTGGTATTATTTTCAATTGATTTTCAAATCTCAATCTTGTTTTTCAACTTACTTCCCTCAATCAAGTTTTATGCCCCACTCTATTTTGATAATCACAAAGGGGGAGAATTTCTTGATTGATTGGGGGAGAAACTTTTTTGATCATGCTTTTCTTTACATTTCATTTTATTTAAGCATTCCTTTCAATTCATGTTTTTACTTTAATTGTTTAAGTGATTGTGATCATCAAAATAGGGGGAGATTGTTGTACATCTCGAACCTCTCGTTGTTTGATTTTCATGATCACAATCACTTTCATTTTTATCTAACATTGTGTTTTAAGTGTTTATGTTGATAGGCATTTGATTGCCAAGAAGTTGACCAAGGAAGAGGCAGAAATGGACTGAAATTCAGTCCACCGGCCGACCGGTGGCTTCACCACCGGCCAGCCGGTGGCACCCAGACTCAAGGGGTAGCTACTGCCTCCCCACCGGTCGACCGGTGGCTCTGCCACCGGTCGACCTGTGGCACCCAGCTGAAATAGTGTTTGCTACTGTCTTGCCACCGGCCAGCCGGTGGCTCTGCACCGGTCGACCGGTGGAGCCTGGACCAAGACTCTTCTTCTCATCCAAGGCACCGGCCAACCGGTGGGACTGTACCGGCCAGCCGGTAGCCCAGTCAAACTAGCCGTTGGGGTTGACCAGTCAACCTTCTTTTGGCCTCCAACGGCTCCAAAGCCTTCTCCAACGGCTCCGAAGCCTCCCCAAAGGATCCTAGCCTATAAATAAAGGCTGAGGAAGCCCCAGACACTAACCGGAACACTTGCAAAGCCACTATACTCATTTTCCATCAATTGGCCAACCTCCGGTGGACTTCCTCAAAGGAACCTCAAGTGCTCCAACAACTTCCACATCCAAGGAGCACCTCAAGAAGCTTGGGAGAAGCACGCTACATCAACTCCAATCAAAGGCGCCCAAGTCTTCCCAAATACGGGTTTTATTGTTTTACTTTTTATTGAGCTTTAAATTTGGGTTTGTGTCTACAAACCAAACTCTTTTCTCATCCCCTTTTCTTTGGGTTCTCACACCACCACTAAGGTGTGAAGAGGTTCACAAGCTTTTCCTTTAAAAAGCTTGAGACACGGTGAGCTAGCCTTCACCCGTTAAAAAGGCTAGTGGGTTATTGCTTAACCATTAAAAGCATTGGGTTCTTGCTCAACCATCAAAAGCAAGCTGTAATAGGTCCTAGTGCTACCTCAAAGCCTAGTGGGTTTCTTGCTACAACCATTGAAAAGCAAGCGGTAGAATCTCTCAACGGTTGAGTTGGGAGCGGAGACGTAGGCCGGGTTTTGGCCGAACTCCGTTATCAATTTTGTGTGTCTTGCCTCCTTATTTCCGCTGCATCTTTCACTTTGATTTTAATTTGTTAATCAATTTTTTTAAAGGAAATTCACCCCCCCTCTTGCCATTATTCCCTCCTTGGGGCCTTCTTCCGACCCAACACTATGTTTCCAAATATGATAATAATTTATTTTTTAGATGGGGATTGTAAGGATATCTAATGAATATTCATATAATTTGATGTAATATTTATGAATATAAATTTTGGTTCACCTCATTTGGTATCAGAGTAAGGTTTATTAGTTTTTGGAAATTTGGATGAGAAAAATTTAGTGAGATCCCTTAAGACAAGCCACTTTATAGGGAAACATCCTATAAGGACCCGACTGTTAACGTTACATAATATTGAATTATGTTAAGAATTCACATTGAGGATCTTTTTAGGTTTAGAGTTTTAGAGAATTAGGCCATAACTATTACATAAAAACTTGAATATTACAAGTATACACTACTACCAAGTATCTATTTTTCATAAAATATAAACTCTTAAAAAGAAACATTTACAGTTCTATGTTTTAGACATAATGACTTTTCCTTGATCACATCCTTGTCCCTATTCCACTTCATGTCCTGTGAAAAACATTTCAAAAACTTGGGATGAGAAAAAAGATCAGTAAGGGATACACAAAGAAGGAAAACTGTTAGTTTTTCAAAAAAACAAGTAAACCATGAATACTTTATCATAAGTAATACTTTTCACCTTTAAGAAGTAGTAAATACACTTCACAGAATAAAATATCATTGCTTACCCATTTGTAACCAAAAGATTACCATAAAAACCATATAAAGAACACATAACATATAAAGGTAACTTGAAATATAAAAATACTTAAATGGAATAACCATACTGTCTAATTCCATACATATCACTAAACGGAATAGCCATACGGTCGTCTTCCATACCCAATGCACTTGAGGTTATAATGTAACCACCCATCCTGGTTTATCACGACACCACCTGTCATTTGGTTTATCACGTAACCACCCAAAAAATGTCCAATTACCATTATAAAATCATAAAAAATAAAATATTACAAATATAAACATTTCAATAATAACATTTCTGCATTGCAATCACAATATATCATTTCAAGATAATGACATAATCAATGCTTAATCTAACCATTTTCAAAACCATTTAAAAAATTTAATAAAGAGATTTTTGAATAAAAGTGTCCCATACCAATTTGAATCTTTTAAAGTAATTAATATTTTAAAACATTAATGTTCATATCAATAAATACTAAAAACTATTTTGAAAACATGGACATTAATGAGAAATATTTAGAAGAATAAATCTATAAAACAATATTTTAGTCAAAGAGTTCTTAACCAAAAGAGATATGCTTGAATAAAAATAATTGAGGAATAAAATTCAATAAAAACTTTATAATATCATGATAATAAAGGGATTCATGATATAATATAGAAAATTACATTATATACCCCATATAAAAGTGAATTGGTGCATAACAACAATGAAGTCTCAATGGAATGTAATTTTAGACGAAATAACTTATAAAGATGGTATCCTTAGGTTAATGATAAATAAATTACATAATTATGTGTGAAAAATATAAATACACTCAATAAGATTTGATATTCAGTGTAAATCGATCAGAGGACATTCACACATGTTCTTTTTAAGGGAAAACCAATGACTTGGATGTTTAACCTAATGAATGGAAATTGAGTTAAAATTACTCTTATCAAGTTCATATCGATGACTTGAGAATTTATCAATGGAGTGATTATGTGTATCAAAAGTATATCCACACAAAGGGGAGTGGAAATTACAACATAAATAAACAAATAGTGATTCCACACATAATCATAGCAAGATATAATTATGAATTAGAAGATTAACCCAAGGAATGAAATTTGGGTTAAAAAGTTCCCTTACCGATTTGGTAACTTACAAAAAATACACCACATGAAAGAAGAATCGTTAAATGAAGATGTAAATACCCATAAATGAAAGTATATTGCATAAAGAGTACAAATAATAGGAAGTATGTACACTACACAAAGAAAATAGTGACAAATATAGCATGAATCACATAGGAATAAAAGTAAGATAAGAAATCCCTTACCACGTTGTAATCAATCGAGTCATATGAAACAAAGTTAATAACCACCGAATGAATCACATAATACCATGAATATACATATAATCATGATAATATATATCAAATTTTAGTAAAAAATACAACACATTCAAAAAATAAGTGGCGAACAATGAAAATCTCACGGAATTAAAAGTGAGATAAGAAACCCCTTACCTCGTGTCCGACTTGACTTGTTTGTTCCTTGTTCTTACTAAATAAAAAAATTAAGTTAATTTATAATTGATTAAGAACCTTTTCAAGTTTATTATTTCTTTTATATCACTTATTACCATGTTATAAAAATTATGTAATCATTTAAGGTAATAATGGTCATTTTGTCGATATTTGGTATTTGAGTCAAAAATGGACTTCTTATAATTACAAGTTGTTCATGTGGTCAAAAATTCATTATATTCAGAGTTATATTCATGATTATATATCATATATATCATATATATCCATTATATACATGTATTTATAATATTACATAACATTTGGAGATAAGAAATGAAATGCACCGTTTATAGAGATGGTAAGCCGTACGTACGCATGAACGCTACTTCCATTTTTATTTCATATTGTAATGGAATGGAAACTTAATGATAAATAAGTATATTATAATTCCATTATAACATAATATATAATTTCATTTACTCTACCCTTTATACATTTCACATAAGGCATGAACGAGTCATATTAATTTGAGGGGGTGGTAGTCCACACTTCCTCAGATGAGATTATCGTATTTACCCACTACAGAAACCATAAAGTTATTCTATAAATGAAAAATAAAGAATAATAAAAACAATATAAATATATCATATATCATATATAAATACTTTTCCATCATAATGGCCACCATGAGAGGCGGTTGGAGATATTTGAACAATCATCGTTTCATGAGGCAATAGTTCGCCTTCCATAGAAATAATATGTTCTTTACCCATTAGACGGAGGTGTGTGTAAGTGTAGTTCAAATAAATCTCATAAAAACAACCTATAATATTGAGGATACTTGTTTTGTTATAAAATAAAGTAATAAAAAGAGTTTATGGGGTTGGAGAAGTAAAATAAAACGAAATAAAACAAAAGATTTAAGAGAAACCATTACCTTTAATTTGGGAAACTCCCATTGGTTTGAACCAAAAGGACTACTTGAAGTACCTTATACCTAAGGTAAGGCTTCTAGGTGTAATATAGGGATCTTGAGAGTTTATTTGGGTAGGGTTTGGATGAGCAAAGGTGCTTGAGAGGTGTGAGGAATGAGTTAGAGTTGAAGGCTTTTTATAAGGGGGAGGAGGGGTTCTTTAGAAAAGTGTGAAAATATTATTTTATTATATAATAATATTCTGTTTATAAGGGTAAAGAAATCATTAAAGTTGAATATATGATGACGCATGGTCAAAATAAATTCATCCAATAATAATTGGATAGGTTTTTGATGTTATTTTAATATTTATAATATTATTTATTTAAATGATTTATTAATGAGGTAAACACTACATCATTATTGTGTCATAAATAATTTAATTTATTTGATGTATAAAAATTATAAAATTAGTACCATGATTTAGTAAATCTTTTTATATTTCCAATTAATATTTACAGTCAAAAACATAATTTTTATAACCCAATGTAAAAATTAATTTACTAAAAGATATTTGTTTATGTCATTTTGTCTTTACTTTAAATTAATTAATCGAAAGTGTCATTATCACTCCCAAGTGGCTCCATGAGGTCCCAAAATTGACCCAAGGATGTATATAGTTGACCATTAATCGTTAAATAAGTATAGGATAAGTGTTAAGGTAATTTTGTATTGTTATAATATTCTTTTTACCTTGAATTATCCTATTTACCTTTAACCGCGGTAAATAAAAGTCAAAAGTTACTATTTATCAAAAAATTATTTTCATCTTATTGAAACAAATTTTACTTACTAATGGAAAACATGTATGTTTTATTTTCTAAATTCAATTCACAAAAGTGGTAAAATTTAATTTAAATGAAAAAGTCAGTTTTTTTAACTACTATTTAGTGGTTTCACCATTCATCAAAAATTGATGTTTTTCAGAAAAATACGAAAAATTCATATTAAGATATATTTGATATTCTGAATTCAAAAATGATTTATATTTTAAAAAATTAAAAACATATAAGTTGCATTAATTAATTTAAAATTAATTCTCGTTGTCAAAACAAATAGCTTGTTTTTAAGAAACAATATCTATCAAAAGATTGACACATATTTATGTCTAATTTCAAAGTGAAATTAATTTCAATGAACAATATTGGATTAAATGGTAAAGCGATAATCTAATTACACTTTAAAATCAATTAAAAAGATAATATAACCATATAAATAAATTATATTAAAAATCATATTTGAATTAAAATACAGTATTTTTCACTATTCATCAAAAAATGAATTTTATCAGAAAAATTCCAAAAGTTTACCCAACGTGAATTTTGATGTACCAATTATAAAGAAGAATTTAATTTTGTCAAATAGAACATATAAAAGTGACAAAAACTTGATTTAAAGAGGGTTCGCCATCAAAAGGTGGTAAATCAACCTTTTAAAGTAAATTATTCTTAAAATTAGATTTATTCACATTTTAAGCCTCTAACTTTTAATGGATAAATGTAAAAACATTTAACAAACATGTATAATCATACTATAGTTAGTTCTACTCATTCCCACCAATACAACAGCTAGGCGTTAACTACCATTTAAAATAATAATATTATATTATTATTTTTCAGTATGACCCAACGTTGTGTGCAACATAAGATTTCAAAGAAACCCGTTGTTGTGTATCAGGTACGCCATCGAAAATATCACCCCCTTTAAAGTAAAATTAATAATTAATTTAAAAATATTAATAAATATTAAAATTTAATATTATTTATTTACCTGGGTTGTTACATCCTTTCCCATTTTTCGGAATTGTGTCCTCACAATTTTAAAATTGGGCTTGGAAATATCATTTAAAGTCCCACATCAGAAAAAAAAGTAAATAAAACTATCAATTTAAAAGAAAGAAATATATATAAAAAGTTCACCTGAGATAATAGATACTAGGATTACATGAAAACATGGATATGGAAGAGAAACTAACTCTCATAGATTAATAGAGAGTGATAGAGAACTTGATCAAGGAAAGTTAACCACCACAATACCATAAATTTGTGGTTGTGTAAAAGTTTGATGATAAAAGAGAGCTTATAATTTTTTTACTTCAAGATACTTTTCATATATTTGATGAATTTTATTAATAACTAGACTAAGATAAAAAGGAAATATACTTACTTGTTATGTAGAGTGTAATCCTTTAATTAAATTCTACCACAAACTCATCTTTTCTCCAAACGGTAAGTATTCCAGATGACTTGGTCACACCTGAAGTGCTAGAATAAACTTATAGAGTATCACATAATATATAAAATATGAACTATATATTTCCCCTATCTTTGGACATCGACCAAAACCAAAATTGGTTAGCAGAAGATCAGATAATCCCCCAAAAGGATAATCTTTTACAAAAAGAAAAACTACTCTTAATCTCCAATTTTTTTCAAATAATACCCAAAGTTAAAAAAAGACCATTCAATAAATATCTGTCCATAAAATTCTTCAAAGTAATACAAACTAAGATTGAAACCCAAATCTCATAATGATTTAATCACATAGTCTACCAAGATAAATCTTAACATTTATCTCCAAATAGCATCAATTAATCTTAAAGTCTCATATTGAAAAGTAATTAACCTAGTCACATATTCTACATGATAGGTTAATAATTTCCATAGATAACCCAAAATCAACTTATTCTTGATTAATAAAATCATTTAACTAAAAATAATTATTCATACTAACCAGGGACTTCATGTAGTCCAGTGGTAGGTGATAAATCTAAGTTGAACATTGGTTGTGGGTTCGATTCCCAAAACTTTGTCCTACACGATGGGTTGTCACACAGTCTTCGTGTGGTCCATTTTCAAAAAGTATATAATTTTATAACATTCCAAAAAAGAGGTAAATTCATAAAAAATAATCAAAAAATATTTTATCCACAAAGGTTATCTAATAACTTTCATTTTTTATCCCAAAACGTATTAAACTTTAATTTCCTCAAATTCAAGGATCATATAAACCCAAATGGTTCTTTATAACTATATCCTCAAAGGAAAAGATAATTATTCCTTGAATACAATTTTTATATATAAAACTTCAGGGTTACACATACTATAAAAATTCTTCTAATATAATCCCATCATCAATAGAGCCTTAATAATTTTAAGAATTTCACCATCTTAAAATCTACCATAACTCTTGAATCCCTTATATGTTGACCTCTTATTCATTCAACTTTCTTCATGATCCATTAACCATTTCTTTCCAACTTATTCTTAAATAATTTATTACTACAAAAAAAATCATGAATCATATCCTAAGATTCAATAATATCCAAACATATGTTATGAAATAATCCATACCTTTCATTGGTCATTGTTAGTTTCTTCATCCTCAATAGAAATGGAATTAGGTATTGATAAAAAAAAATTTATACGATCCTGGTGATCACATTCCTAAAACTTCTTCGTAGGACATTTGTTTGTATAATGACCATGCACACCACATTTAAAACATTCAATTGATCCCTCAGAATGAACTTCTTTCCATTTCCTATATTCAACTAGATGATTCCTTTTTCCTTGGCAGGTTCTTGCTTTATGACCTTCACTTCAACATCTATAATATCATCTCACACCCTTGAAACATTTTCCTATGTGTTTATTTCCACATTCTTGACACATAGATTTTTGAATATACTTACCTTTATGATTATTACCTGAACTTCTATGGGGATTTGTTTCTCGCATATATGATACCTTATAAAAATCATAAAGGTTCAGGTGGTCAATCATGACTCCAAATCATTAGTTGAGAATAACCACAAGAGTTCTCATTGTCTCTCATATTTAATTCAATTGCTCATTTAGAAAACTATCACAGTTTTCTTCACATCCATTGTTACTTTGATGCCTGATAGATCCACCCATTAAATAAAACCAAAACGGTTTGTGTGAGTATATCAGTAAAATCACCATATATTATCTGATTAAGATGGTAAACACTAAAACATACTTTTTCATGTTATCTTAAACTCATTCGATTTATCAAAAAAAACTACGACTCTTTCCAATATGCTAACCATTATGGTTATGTCACTTATGATTAAATAATAACCTAATATCTAAAGTTATCTAACCTGACCTCTGATACCAACTATAAGGACCTAGCCTTAAACATTACATAATCTTGAATTATTTTAAGAATTCATATTGAGGATCTTTTTAGGTTTAGATTTTTAGAGAATTAGGCCATAACTATTACATAAAAACTTGAATATTACAATTAGAAACTACTACTGACTGACAATCATTTTTTTTTGATTTTCAAAAAGCCGGTTTGAGGGTAGCCGGTTCCCTGCAGCCCGGTTTGAGGAGAACCGGAAACCACATCCATATTCCAACAATTACAGCGGGATTACAGCGGGATAACAAAATCCAAATTGTCCTGTGAAAAACATTTAAAAAACTTGGGATGAGAAAAAATCTCAGTAAGGGATACACAAAAAAGGAAAAATGTTAGTTTTTCAAAACCACAAGTAAACCATAAATACTTTATCATAAGTAATACTTTTCACCTCTATAAAGTAGTAAATACTCTTCACTAAATAAAAGATTATTTCTTACCCTTTTGTAACCAAAATAATACCATAAAACCTATATAAAGAACACATAACATATAAATATTACTTGTAGAATAAACATAATTAAATGGAATGACCATACGGTCTACTTACACACATATCACTAAATAGAATAGCCATATATCCAACTTCCATACCCAATGCATTGGAGGTTATAACGTAACCATCCGTCCTGGTTTATCATGGCACTACCCGTCATTTGGTTCATTACAAAACCACCTGTAAAATGTCAAAGTACCATTATAAAATCACAACACATAAAATATTTCAAATATAAACTTTTCACTAATAACATTTCCACATTGCAATCAAAATATATCATTTCAAGATATTGACATAATCATTGCTTAATCAAACCATTTTCAAAACTCTTTAAAACATTTAATAAAGAGATTTTTGAATCAAAGTGTCACATACCACTCTGAAGACTTTAAAGGAATTAAAATTTTAAAACATTAATGTCCATATAAATAAATACTAAAAACTATTTTGAAAACATGGACATTAATGAGATATATTTAGAAGAATAAATCTTTAAAACAATATTTTAGTTAAAGAGTTGTTAAGCAAAAGAGATATGATTGAATACAAATAACTGAGGAATAAAATTCAATCAAAACTTTATAATATCATGATAATATAGGGATTAATGATATAATATGCCAAATTATAGTATATACACCATATAAAACTTAATTGGTGCATAACAATAATGAAGTCTCGATGGAATGTAATTTGAGATGAAATCCCTTATAAATATGGTATCCTTAGATTACGGATAAATAAATTACATAATTATGTGTGAAAAATATAAATACACTCAATATGATTAGATATTCAGTGTAAATAGATCATAGGACATTCACACATGTTCTTTTTAAGACAAAACCTATGAATTGGATGTTTAACTTCATGAATGGAAATTGAGTTAAAATTACTCTTATCAAGTTCATATCGATGACTTGAAAATTTATCAATGCAGTGATTATGTGTATCCAAAGTATATCCACACAAAGGGGAGTGGAAATTACAACATAAATAAAAAAACATTGATTCGACACATAATCACATCACGACATAATTATGAATTAGAAGATTAATCTAAGGAATGAAATTTGGGTTAAAAAGTTCCCTTACCAATTTGGTAAGATACGAAACATACACCACATGAAATAAGAATCATTAAATTAATATGTAAATACCCATAAATTAAATTATATTACACAAAGAGTAAAAATCATGAGTATTACGTACACCACACAAAGGAAATAGTGACAAATATAGCATGAATCTCACGGGAATAAAAGTGAGATAAGAAATCCCTTTCCACATTGTAATCAATCAAGTCGTATGACCAAAAGTTTATAAATACAAAATTAATTATAGAATACTATGAATATATAGAGAATAATGATAATATATATCAAATGTAAGTACACATTACACCACATTCAATAAATAAGTGTCGAACAATGAAAATCTCACAGAATTAAAAGTGAAGAAAGAAACCCCTTACCTCGTGTCTGACTTGACTTGTTTGTTCCTTGTCCTTAATGAATAATAAACTTAACTTGATTTATACTTGATTAATAACCTTTTCAAGTTTATTATTCCTTTTATATCACTTATAACCATGTTATAAACATTATGTAATCATTTAAGTTAATAATGGTCATTTTGTCGATATTTGGTATTTGAGTAAAAAATGGACTTCTTATAATTACAAACTGTTCATGTGGTCAAAATTTAATTATATAAAAAATGATATTAATGATTTATATATAATATATATAATATATATACATTATATACATGTATTTATAATATTATATAACATTTGGAGATAAGAAATGAAATGTCCCGTTAATGGAGACAGTGAGCCGTATGTACGCATGAACGCTACTTCCATTTCTATTTTGTATTGTAATGGAATGGAAACTTAATGATAAACAAGTATATTATAATTCTAGTATAATATAATATATAATTTAATTAACTATACCCTTTATACGTTCCACATAAGGCATGAATGAGTCATATCACTTTGAGGGGGAGGTAGTCCGCACTTCCTCAAATAAGATTATCGTATTTACCCACTATGAAAACCATAAAGGTTTTATATAAATAAAAAATACAGAAGCATAGAAACAATATAATTATAGTTTTATCATAATGGACACCATGAGAGGCAGTTGGAGAAATTTGAACAATCATCGTTTCATGAGGCAGTAGTTCGCCATCCACAGAAACAATATGTTCTTTACCCATTAGACGAAGGTGTGTGTAAGTGTAGTTTGAATCCTTCTCATAAAAAATACCTAGTATATTTAGGATACTGGTGTTTTTATAAGATAAAGGAATAAAAAGAGTTTATGGGGTTGGAGAAGTAAAATAAAACAAGATAAAACAAAATAATTTAAGAGAAACCATTACCTTTAATTCGGGTAACTCCCTTTGGTTTGAACCAAAAGGACTTATTAAAGTGTCTTATGCCTAAGGTAAGGTTTCTAGGTAGAATATAGGGATATTTAGAGATTATTTGGTTAGGGTTTGGATGATTCAAGGGGCTTGAGAGGTGTGAGGAATGGGTTAGAGGTGGGGTCTTTTTATAAGGGGGAGGAGGGGATCTTTAAGAAATTGTGATAATATTATTTTATTATATAATGATTTTCGGTTTATAAAGGTCGAAAAATCATTAAGGTCGAATATAAGATGACTTATGGTCAAAATAAATTCATCCAATAAGAATTGTACAGGTTTTTTATGTTATTTTAATATTTATAATCTTATTTATTTAAATGATTTATTAATGAGGTAGACACTACATCATTATTGGGTCATAAATAATTTAAATTTTTTGATGTATAAAAATTATAAAAATAATTCCATGATGTAGGAAATCTTTTTAGATTTATAATTAATATTTACAGTCAAAAATATAATTTATATAACCCTATGTAAAAATTAATTTACTAAAAGATATTTGTTTGTGTCATTTTTGTCTTCACTTTAAATTAATTAATCTAAAGTGTCATTATCACTCCCAAGTGGCTCCATGGGGTCCCCAAATAGACCCAAAGATTAACATGGTAGGACATGACTCATCCAATAAGGATACGAAAAGTGTTAAGATAATTTATTATTATTATAATGTTCTTTTTACCTTGAATTACCCTATTTACCTTTAATTGTAGTAAATAAAAGTCAAAAGTTACTATTCACCAAAAAATTATTTTTATCTTATTGAACCACATTTTATTTACTAATAACAACCATGTATGTTGGATTTTAAAAATTAAATTCATATAAATGGTAAAATTTCATTTAAATGACAAATTTAGTTTTTTAACTACTACTTAGTGGTTTCACTATTAATCAAAAATTGAATTTTTTCATAAAAATACCAAAAATTAAGCCTAAGCTATATTTGATATTCCGAATTCAAAAATAATGTATATTTTAAAAAATTCAAAACATATAAGTTGAATTAATTAATTCAAAATTAATTCCCGTTGTCAAAACAAATAGCGTGTTTTTAAGAAACGAGATCTACCAAAATATTGACACTTGTTTATATCCAATTTCAAAGTGAAATTAATTCCAATGACCACCATTGGATTAAATGGTAAAAATATAATCTAATTAAACTTTAAAACCAATTAAAAATATAATATAACCATATAAATAAATTATATTAAAAATAATATTTGAATTAAAATATTGTATTTTTCATTATTCATCAAAAAATGAATTTTATCAGAAAAATTCCAAAATTTTACCCAAAGTGAATTTTGATGTCCCTATTATTAATTTTTTGAATTAAAAAAACCACATTTCCAATTTCAAATCAACCTATTATCATATTTTTATGTGATGATGAATATGAACATCCAATAGTTGTTACTTTCATTGTATGGGTCCTAATACCTATTCACGAGGGATATTTATCACAAATGGGTATAGAGAAACACAAAATCCAGTATATGACTATTTTATTATAGTTTTATGATTTATTTCTAGAAGATTTTCCTAATATTCCTATAAATCATGAAGTTGTGTTTTCAATAGAACTTATACCTGGTGTTACACCTATTTTAATGTATCCATATAGAATGAAACCATTTTAGTTGTAGGAATCAAATAAGAATCACAAAGATAATCTTGATAAGGGATTCATTCATCCAAGAGAATATATATTTGGTATATGAGTTATTTTTTTAATAATAATGATGGATCAAAGAGACTCTATATTGATTATTGGGTACTTAAAAAGATCACAACCTAGAATAAGTATCCTATACATTGTATTGATGATTTGTTAAAATAATTACAAGAAGATTAATATATTTCCAAGATAGATATTTGATCAGGAAACTATTAATTGATAGTCAAAAGAGAATAAATACCTAAGATATCATTTCATATGATCTATGGACACTATGAATTTACAATGATGCAATTTGGTCTTACTAATTTCCCTGATATCATATGTATTTGATGAGTATAATATTTATAGATTACCTTGATTAGTTTTGATTAGTCTTTATAGATGATATTATTATTTATTAAAAGAGAAAGGAAGATAATAAAGATCACTTGAGGATAATACCGAAGACCCTAAGTAAGTATAAAAGATTTAAAAAATTTACAAAGTGTGAATTTTGGCTACATATTGTTTCATTTTTTGGTTATATAATCGCAAGTTTGGGTATATTGATGGATCCATCAATGATGGATGTTATTAAAAATTGTCCCAGACCAACCATGATGAGTGGGAACTATATTATTTTGGTTTAGTGGGATATTATTGATAATTTCTAGATAATTTCTTAAAACTATATAATCTATTATTCATGAAATATAAGAAGGATGTTATTTTTTTAACAAATGAATGTGTGGAAAATTTCAAGGAATTGGAATGAAGGTTGGTCAGTGCAACTGTATTCACACTACATTGTAGTAGATAAGGGTTTGTAATTTATAATTCTACATAAAAGTAGGGGATATTATTTTTTACTATAAATAACTATATCGGAATAGCTTATACCTCATGAAAATTGACAGTTAAGGAGAACAATTACTCATCTCATGACATGGAGTTTGTAGCAGTAATCTTTATAGTAAAGAAATGATGGAATTATCTTTATAGAGAAAGGTATAACATATATTATTTTCATAAAACATTAATGTATACATTTATTAAAAATTATGTGAATATTTACCAAAGAGTATGGTTTTAGTTGATTAAATAATATTATTACTCAATATATTTCCACCAGGGTAAAGTGAACAAGATGGATGATGCTTTGAGTTAAAAGGATCATGCTATATTATCTATGAATAGGATCATAAAAGATAAAATATGTATGGATTAGTAAAGTTTGGAACTTTTTTATGATGAAATTATATGGTTCATAAATCCAATACATTGACCATCAATAAAAAAATTGATAAAGGTGCTATTGTTTGAATCTCATAGTTTATCATTCTCTATTCAGTATGTAAGTGCGAAGATATATAGACACTAAAAAAGTATCTTAGGTGGGACAACATCAAGAGAGATATTGTAGAGTATGTTTCTTTTTTCTTGGTATGAAATCATTTTAAAGATATGAGATATAATTATCTGGGTTTTTATGACCATTATCCATACCAGAATGGAAATGGGAAATTATCACCATTTATTTTTTCATTGAACTAACAGAAACATCTAATGTCAATAATGAATTTTGGGTTATAGTTGATCAATATTAGAGGTTATCACACTTAATTATTATCATAGAATATTTATCTCTTGATAATATTTACAAAATATACATTAATAATGTGGTATGGTTTCAGGAGTACCACATTATATTTTATCTTATCGAAATCAGAGGCTTACATCAAGGTTCTGGAAAAGTCTTTAGTAAGATCAAGATACATCATTGTGTTTTATCACATTGTATCATCCTAATATATATTTTCAGTCATATAGAATTATTCATACCCTAGGGGATATGATGAGATAATTTTATCTACATTTCAATGGTCTTTGGGATTAGTACCTTCTTGTAGTTTATCTTTCTTACAATAATAACTTACACTCGAGAATTTAGGTGGGTCCTTATGAATGCATCTTTGGAAAGATGTGAATAAATATATAACGATGGGATGATGTTAGAGATCAAAATATATTGGGACCTGATATTGGTAAGTAAATTATAGAGATGGTTAGATCCATCCAGTATCACATCAAGGTAGTTAAGAGTCGCAAGAAGAGTTATGCTGACAATCACCAGTGAGATCTAGTATTCAAATTTGGTGAGAAGGTTTTCATATCAATTTATCAATGGAATAAGGTTATGAAATTCAAAAATAATGGAACTTTGAGCCCTAGTTACATTGCTCCCTTCAATATTATTTATTGAGTGGGGGTTGTAACTTATTTACTAGGGCTTCCATGAATCCTCTATCATTTTCATGATATCTTCCATGAATATCTCATGAGTAAATATATATCTGATCAATTACATGTACCTAACTCAAAGGTTATACCACTATAACATGATCATTCCTATGAAGAAAAACTCATTGAAATACTGTATCATAGTAATAAATTTATACAAAACAAGACTACTCACCTAGTTAAACTTCTCTAGAGGAATCATAAATTAAAAGAAGCTATATATGAACTGAAAGATCTAAAGAAACAAAGATATAATAATTTTTTTGTACCAGAGTGATGTAATTTCATGGTATAAATTAATTTTAATAGGGGTATATGTAAAAATTTTATAATTTATGTATTTTCCTTTGAAATAAACATGAAGCATTCGATAAATTGTTTCACAGGCAACACCGAGTATAAATTAATGGTGATATTGTATACACTTATAACTTATCTATTAAATTAGTTGTATTAATAAGAATAAACATATTATGAAAAAAATTAGATTTTTTTTATATTTTTTAAATATATATATTAATTTTTAATAAATTAGTACTCAATTTTCAGTAAATTCATTTTATTATTCAAAAATGTGTTTTTATAAAAAATTATTGGATATTATGTGTGGATATTTTAATTATTTTATTCCACTTATATATTTTTTTTATAAAAATGATATATTTTTTGAAATTAGGACATCAAAATAAGTTTAAGGTGAAATTTATGGTTTTTTTGAAAAGATAAATATTCAGTGAATAGTAAAAAATACCGATTTTGTAGAAAACTATCTTTTTAATAAAGTATTTAAAATATAATTATTTTTAAATTAATCATAAAATTTTATTAGTTCCTTTTGAATAAACATAATCCAATCAATGTAATTAGTATACACATTATACATAATTTTTATATAAAAACGTTTTTATACTTAGAAATTTACTTTTTTGGAAAGCTATTTTCCAACACATTTAGAGGAATTATTTTAAAAGTAATTTACACTATTTAAATATATTTAATTTAATAAAATAGATTCTGTATTTTTCATTTGCAAGAAAAATAATTTAGTGGGTCAACATTAATTTTTTGTCTTAATGAATAGTATAAATAGTAAATATTTCTTACCATGGTTGAGGTTAAAACAGGTTTACTATAGGGTTAATCCAAGTGATAATGGTAATATTAATAATTAAATTTTTTTAAATCAAAATAAATAGCCATATTTTGACCCTATATTATCATACCTTCAAATCCTTGGTAATTTAGAATAATTTTATTGAATAATAAATTATTATATTTTAATATTTTAATAAATTTCATCATCTCTACAATATATAGAGGGAAACCCCTTATCCTCTCTTATAAACAGTTCACAAGACTCTTACCTAGTCCAAGAAAAACCCAAATCCTTAACAATGGTCCCTAAAAAAATTCTAAAGGACACATTTTAATTGGAATACCATCCTTTCAATTCTCATGGGTAAGCCAAAGGAGGTTTCTCAATGAAGAGGTATAAGTTTTAACAATGATTTTTTAAATTGATTTATTCTTCCAAATTATCAAAAACTATTGTATCCATCATAAAATTATGAATAAAATACCTTCAATATATCGTGATGTTATTATTATGATGTAAAAACCCTTTTCATGTATTTTCCTTCAAATGGGAAATCAAATTATCACACATTCATAAGTATAGACTACCACTTCCATGCAACGATATGAATCATTTTTCGTCACCACCACAAATGGATTTTAATAATAATGGATTTAATAAAAATATTTATATTTTTTATAAAAGAATGATTCTATAATGATAAAATATTATTTATATTTCTTTCATTCTTGTTGTTAGAAAATGAAAATAACATTATTGTTTACGTATAGGCTACCATCTCCATGAAAAGTGTAATTCAATTTTCTATCTTTATTTTTTAATTATGGATAAAAATATTTTTATAAAGAAAATATATGATATTAATATCATGAATAATATTCTTTACATCCTTGAATAATGATCATTTTACAGGGATCAAAACCGCATAATCAAAACATTCCGGAAAAACAAAACAGTTAACACTAAGAAAAAAAAATTTTAATAAAGAATTATCAATAAATGGGAATTGAAATATTATAAGTGGATCATATATTATATTATATTGTAATTATTAATATAGTAATTATATATAATTATTATAAATCTTAATCTATTATATATGAGTTTTGAGCGCTTATAAGAAAAGATGGACATGATATGTGGGTTTATCATCTTAAATAGTCACATTTAAAACATCTGTTATGTTATGTACCGATGTTCATTTATGGGCGGTATATAATACCCATTTGATATTTTATACCATGAATAATTATTAAATCAGAATAATTAATGTTACAAATCATTTTATTTCATCCAAGTGGTTATGATTCAAATGTTACCAAAGCAGTAATGGATTTACATTACAATCTCATTTTTACTGGGATTATTTGTGATTAAATTTTGGATGATGAAATTATATGATATTTACATAAAAAATATAATTTATTTTCTTCTCCTATGGTAATTTATGGATATTAAATGTTTTATTTTTCATTTTCCTCTCTTTAAGTAAATAAGATATGGAAAGAATGTTTTTAAGGAAAACCAATTTTGTTTTACTATTTGGTCAAGATTATTTTTTTTCCATGTCCATATTTTCATTAAAATATTTTCAAAAATGTTTTTTATACTATTCTTTAATAATTTAAAGTCATTTTTACCAATGTATGAATTTCTATAAAAATGTTTAAATATAACATTCTTTCCATTTTCTAAATGATGTATGTGTGATTTTCTATTGAAAATGTTAAAAGAATCATTATTTTAATATTTACCACAAGGGTGAAATTTCCCACCATCAAGACCTCCATTTTATTTGAATAATATTTTAATAGAATCAATTTTTATTTTCAATTATATCTTTAAAGTTAATATTTTTGAAATTTTAGATTTAAAATAAGTGGTTTAAAAATTTAAAGGGTATTTTTCTCAAGAAATGTTCCAGAGGTCTTTAAAAAGAATTTTTTATATATGATATCATCCTTTTCTCATACTGATGGTTTACTAGAGATATGGATATTTTTTTATCATCCTTATTATTTATTTTTACATTTTGTAGTGATGATGATAAAATATTGATGAAAATTGATTTATTTTCAACAAGTTAGGATACTATGGAATGATAATGTTTTTCATGATATTGTGACATACATATGAATATATTTTGATTATGTGACAAGTTTCTAATTATATCCCTCAATACATTTGGAAAATAGTATATTTTTATGACCTAAAAGGGTATATTTGAGGTTATCCATTTCCTCGAAAATAGGGTATAAAGAATGTTATACCATTCCCAAAAAGGCACACATTTGGTTATCCTAAGCCTGAAGGTGGTAAATGGGTGGTTATCCCAATACACACATGCGAGGAATGTATTAGTGTGCATCCTTTACAAAATATTTCTATGATTATGAATATTATGATACTTTAGGGCATGATATTTTGCCAATTTTATACACTCATGGCTCATGTTGTTTTATTAATTTATGATTCATGTCTTTAGAACTTCCATGTTTTATTCCAAGACTCATGATTATGATCAATTAATTTATGGGTATGATTTTCAAATGTTAAACTCTTGTTATCATACCCTTATGATCATGTTATAATTAAATAGTCATTCATATCTCTGTTTTCTACCCTGAATAAGAATCCAATCATGATTTTTATTATATTTCCTTTTCATAGGATATGAAGAAGTTTTTTAGGTTTGAAGGAAGGGTTCTAGTTGTGAGGAAATTAGTGGTAGATGATGTAAATATTTTATGTACCAGTTCATTATATATCCAATTCTCATAATACATTAATCCTCTACTATTATGGAATGGATTGTAATAATATGTAATGAATATTCACCCATAAAATGTAATATTTATGTACATAATGGTTGGGTCACTTAGATCCCCCTTGATTCATGAATTCTTCTTAGTAAGGACATGTTGTACCGGTATGTGTAAGTATTCTGAAAAATGTCAATAACGCCAATAATAACCACTAAATATAAAAATTCTCCTAAATCTAAAATTTGTTTTGGAAAATTACATTCTAGAGTTTAGACTTCACTATATAAATCAAAATTGATTATTTTTGTTATTCTAGGAAGATTATATTTCATTCATTATTCTTTATTCACTAGATATAAATGGGTGTTTCTCGTTATATTTTTTTCCCCAGACTTTAACAGATTTTGAAATAATACATGGACTATTGGGGTAAACAAATACATCTTCTTGATTCAATTCAGGTAAAAAATTGACCTTATTGATATACTATAAACTGAATAAATTATATATTATTGATATTTGAATTTATTTTTTTTAATTATTTATTCACCATTTTTGAATCTAGTTTATCTACAAGACATTTGAATTTGTTTCATTTTTTTCTTTTTTTAAACATGAGTTTATATTCCAAAAACTTTGATATATTTTCAATTTTAATAGCCTTCAGTTTAAATTTATTGAGATCTTAAAAAATTTTAGTTTCTATTTTGAGATATTATTAACTTTATTCAAATTTATTCCCATAATTTTTCTTCAAGTTTATAACTTTCTTCATCATCATGTTAATTTTTCCAAGACAAGACTCTAATTTAGATACGAGAATATGATCTTTGTAAATCCTTTCACCACCTTCCTCATTAATTCCTAAAGATGTTTCTTGGTCTCTGACATAATCCATGAATATTATGACCTTTTTAAGTGATTCTCTATCAGATTGGATGCTATAATATATATAATCATTCTTCTATTTTCTCATAATGCATCTCTTATTTCTTCAAAGAAATATCTTTTTTACTATAACTTGAATTTAAAAAAGATTTAGAGAATTTTCCCATTTCTCTATTTGAGGTTTTCTTTTAGTTTCATAAACATCATACTGATAATATTTCTTCTTTGGATATTTTACTGTAATGTTTCCAATGAATCCAATTTTATTAAATTTCTAATATAGTATCCCAATATATATTTCCCTTTACTTTTTTTTTAAAAATTTATAGATATTGGAGAATTTATTATCTTATTATCATTTTCTATATCATCATAATTATTAAACTCACAATATGGTTTTTATTGATCCTTATTCATATTTATCTTTCTCATATCCTTAAAATACATCTCATATTTCACTTTATTTTTAATGTAATTGGTCTCCCTCATTTTATAGGTAATGAGAATTTGTTTTCTCACCTAATGGGAGATCTTCCCTATATTCAATATAGAAAAAATTTAGACCAAATAATTCAAGAATATTTCTCATAATTTTATTTAGAATGAAGGATTCATCCAATATTTCACCCAAACCTCTAATTTTTCTCACACCCTCTTTCACTTTAGACAAGTAATCATTAATACATTCATTCTTAGACATATTTATGTCTTTTTAATTACTTATCTAAATTTTTTATCTTGTCTTATTTCAATTTTACATCGCCTTCATAACTTCTTTTAATTTTATCCCAAATCACTTTATTAGTTTTAAATCCAATCACTTTGAAAAAAACTTCTCAAGGAGTGAAATAAAAATAGAATTCCTTGTTTTTCCATCAACCTTTTGGTTACTTTTAAAATTAAATATTAATTTCTCACCTCTTTGAGTGAGTGAAAATACCATTGTGGCTAAAAAAACTATCTAAATACCCTAAGAATTTTTTTTCCAATATTCTAATTTTATTACTATTGAAATTATTTCTATTAAAATTTGGAACACCTATTTAATTCAAAGAGTTTATGTTGTCCATTATTCACAAATATTTTCTAATATAGGGAACCGTACACTTCGATAACACTTCTATGTCTTATTGAACCAAATTCTTACATCAAGTGGTGAGAGGTGAATCATTATATATCACTTTTTATAATATATTTCATTGAAATAAAACATTTTTTTAGTTATAACCTAAAACTATTGATTATATTAAACTCAGTATTACCATGATTATTTAAAATTAAAGAAAAACAAGGCACACAATAGTACTTTCAAGATTCAACCACAATGTATGAACCTACTTGTTTCTATAAATAATTAGTATCTCTACCAATATATTTTAACCTAATATATTACTATTAATACATGTGTTTTCATCCATTTTCATCCAGATCTCATACATCCTAGCACAAACACTAATGAAAAAAGTTACATTGTTTCTTGAAAGGTTTACTAAATGATAAGTAAGTTTATTTATAAACTGATATTTGAATCTCCTCTTTAAGATAGCTAGATAAAATACAAAGAATAAAACTCACCTTTATCAAGAATAATAACTTTATAATATATTTGGTGAATATAGATTGAGGAACTCAATATACTCAACTCAGCTTATATAATATACTTTTTTTGTAATTCATCACTTCTTCTTTGAATAAAAATTATGAACTCAAGAAAAATGATATTCATATGAAATCTACCTCTATTTTATGGAATCAATTATTTAGTATAATAATTTATGTAATATATAATAATGCTTCTCGATATTATAGAAGGGAATTATCATGAAGTTTAAGGAATTTTTTTAACCCTAATTCTCAAGAAAATATCAATAATTCAGTAAGTAAATTATCCACCCACATCCTCATGAAAAATTACACAGAGGCCCTTTTTTTCATAATTTGGAAAATAACATTCTTGAACATCATAATTTAAATCAACATAGATAAATTCAATCAATAATAAAAACATTCAACATGAATCATTTACACTAATGAAATCATAATAACTCAACAAAACATCTTGTGGTGTGATGTTATTCCTTACTATGAAACACACAACAAAAAGTAATCTTGTGAAAATATTTGAATAATTTAAAACACTCAACTAGTAACAATATATAAAAATCTTGGGATTTTATAAATTGAAGAATAAAAAAATAATAATCCCATTGATCCATATACATTATTATTAGAATTATAATAATTGAATTTCACTTTTATTGAGGTCCTCCTTATTTAATTACACCCATGGATGATATTTTTATTCATGAAGTTGGTATCAAATATTTTTGATATTTATTGAATCGAATTTTTAATATGGTTTTTTGATCACTAAGGAATAATACATACATCTCTTAAATTCCATTCTTTATAAAAATTGAATTCTAAAAGCTATTATAATTTAAAGTATAAAATATGACATTGAAGTTGATATGATCAGTGAAGTAATATGATCAGTTATATAGGAAACATTATTTGTATCAATTTAAATACATATAATATTTTAAATATTGACATGGATCAAAGTCATACAATTAGGACTATCAAATACTTATGATGAAGTTTCTTGATAAGTTCATATAAAAATTATCAAAGTCATATAAATCATCTCAAAATCATATACATAAGTTCTACACTCAGATATTAAAAGAAAAACGTTGTGCCTAAGTCATATGATGTTCTTACCAGGTCATAAAATCAATGATAAAAGTAATATTATATCTATCAAATTTATACAAATAATTCTTATTGTAAATTAAAATTTACTAGAATGATGTATTTAAACATTGGAAAATTCATATGATCTATATAGGTCATCCGAAATTCAATAAACTAAACTCTAAACCTCTTTGGATGATCTCATTTCTTTCTCAAACACTCATAAACACCTTAGAAACATTCTAAAAAACAATCTCAACAATCTATAAGTATTCTCAAAATTATTAAAAATAAATATAAACCATCAAAAAATCCTTGGGAACTTTAGAAAAAAAATAAATTCACAATTGTTTATATTTATAAAAAAATTCAACCAAAATATTAATTTAGATCAATTACTTTTAAACCTATGTTGGACCTACTCATAAAAATTTATCTCCTACTGTTATGAATTTTTTTTAATTGATTAAAGAATTTTTTTTCTAAAGTGTATAATTAATTCCTATAATCTTAAATTTTGTTTTTTTCTATGTTCAGACACATATGTATAATCTATTTGGAATAAAACATAGTGAAAACTCCTTTTGGGTATCAATTTTAGTGTTACAAATTTAAAGTCAAATGGAATGATAAATTTAAAAAAAAATATTTTATCCTTAAATATATCTAAAAACATCATGGAATATCAATAAAATCCTTTCTAAATATTAGCCTCATAATTATTCTACACATAAGAGAAATTAGATATCCTTTATAGATTGGATAAACTATCATCAAATAAGGATTTAAAATAAAAACTCTTTAATATCATATCAAGACTCAATGTCATTAAAGAAGAAAATGATAGAACAATTGGTTTTGTAGTGGCTAACACTAAATTAGTTCATGATTAAAAAATTATTAGAGCCCATGAATTACATAACTCTAATTAAATGTTATTTTATATTCCCTAAAATCACCTCATTGATGAATGTGTTATATAAAATTACTCTTTCCCTAAATGAAATAATTCTAATGTCTTATATAGAGGTATCTTACTAGCCATCCCTAATAATGACTATATATTAAACTCTCTACAATATAATATGAAACATGCCTAAAAAGATTCACAATAAAAAATTAGGAGTTTCAACTCTCAAGTCAGTGAAAGAGTCACTTTGAATTTTTAAGGGACCCTACACTCACCCATAAGAGGAGGATTCTTTCCACCTACCCATCTCACTCATCAAATTATGATTCTATTAACCCATCCATATCGATAACCATATTATGATTATGTATACCTTTAAATTTGAAAAAATATGGTGTACCTCTAATCATTTAATTCATATAATTCCATGGTCTCTATAATAAAATTGAGTTCCTAAAATGGAAAAAGAAAAATAAGACTTAATAAAACTAAATGCCCATCAGCTATTAAGAGAATATGACGCTGAAAGCTAGTTCCATGGGGAAAAATATAGAAAGGAATTAGGTTTATCCAAGACACCAAGAATCTCTGAAAATTTTAAAATAATGATAGAGGTTTAGTATGAATAGGAGATAAATGAATAGAAAAACACTCTTGACTTGATCATCTCACTAATACCCTATAACACCCTTCTCTTAATCACTTCATTCTATTTTCATTGATATTATTCATCCATCATCTCCAATAAAAATTATACCAAGTGTGTTGACTATAATCTCACAATCCTAAATTTATTATATGTTCTAAAATCCACGTTTTAAAAAAAATTCAGCTGAGATTAAAATTATGAATTCATTCAATAAACTATCTCCTTGATTCTTAGTTCACACACTCCATCTATGCACAATATAATTATAAATTTTTATAAAACCAATGATACCACCATTATAATATGAGATCCAAGTTGGTTTTAGAGTTTAGGAATTAATAATATTCGATTAAAGGATCATGTTTGGTTAACACATTCATTGGTATCCGAGGTTAGTATATTGTGTCCATTATTTTATAATTTTAGCATAAGTGGTGTCTGGAGTTATTATTAACCTTGTAGGGGCTGTAATTATCTTTTTTTACTAATACTTAGTCTTTTAATTTATATATATGAGGTATTAGGCAGTTCTTACGTGGATAATAATTTTAATTAATTTTCAACGATGAAATAATAAGAGAAAACTTTACCATTGAACTAGAAATAGAATATTATGGGATAATGAGAGAAACAATTGGAAACATATTAGTAAACTCCATTATATAAGCCCAAATTATATTAAAATATTATATAAATAAATCAACTAGTTTAAACAAACTTTTTACCAATATTATGTGATTTTTTAACGGAATATTGACAGGAAAACAAACTATAAAATTCTTAGTACATTGAAAAAAATGATAATGGTCAAAACATCTTATAAAACAAAACAAATTTTTTCTAATTATTCTATTTACTAATAATTAATTTCTAGGTAAACTATATAATTAAAAGTATTGTTGTAAAATTAATCAATAAATATTAAAATAATTTATTAAAATTCCATATAAAGAAATAGTTGAAGGTGAACATATGAAAACATAAAATTAATAATATATTAAAAATTCTATATTTTCATCCATTTTCTAATTTATTTTTTATTGTAATATTATAAAAATAAAAGGTAGAAAATCTTAAATGTTAAAAAATTTATAGTATAGAAAATTATGAGGACTTTGATGGTATAGGGTTACATTTCCTTTATAATTTTTGAAAAAGTAATATTGTAGATAATATTTATACTTATAAAAATATATATTTAGCATATTAAAAAATTTTATAGATAAAATAAGGGATGAATTAACAAATAAAAATAATGGAACCATAAGATATGATAAAACAAATTATCTTGATTTAATAAGAAAAATTCAAATAAAATTACTTATTATATTTGTATATCTAGAATGAAATGTTTAAATTAAAAGGGAACAAAAGGAAACCCTTCAAGAAAATGGATTTTTTTGTGAAGAGTTTGGTTATGAAAATTTTAACTCTCAGTGAAAATTTTGTAAACATGATTTTATTTTTTTAATTATAAAAAGAAGAATAAGGAATAAAATTGAACTAGTAATTAATAAATAATAATTAATTTTAAAAAACATGGAATTTTAATGAAGTAATATTTTAAATAATCATCAATATAAGATAAATACCAAAATATATTAAATATATAAAAATATACCACTAAAAAATAGACTGTTGAGTCAAAAATCATATAAATGAATTTGATTTTAATAATCTACAGCTATTTAAGAAAAAATAATAAATTTTCCTAATTTTTTATATTTATAAATAATCAGATAGAAATTTTATTTATGTTGATAAAAAATAAAGAAAGACATCTAATATATCAAAAAATATAAATATATTGTCTAAATAACATGTGTTGAATTAATATTTTTCAAAGAATATAAATAACCTATAATTATGTAAAAAACATTTAATTGGAATAAATTACCTTCTTATATATAAATTTGCATCACCGACCCAACCATATAAACATATTGAAATTATTAAAGAAATAAAATTTATAAAAAAGGAAAACATGTTGACTATGACACCTCTCCATGATTAAATCATACATTTTCATGGAGGAACATAATATTTAAAAAAAAGATGAAAACCAGATTTAAAAATGTTTTTTGAAAATATAAAACATATGGATTATCTATTTTAAGAAAAAATATACAAGTTACAATAGTCAAATGAAATTTTGGAGTATGAAACAACAATTTCAAAAGTATAATTTTTAAACATCATTAAAATTTAAAAATTGTAAATTCCAATTATTATAGTATTAAATAATAAATATCCCACTATAAATGTTGCATTAATAGATTAAATAGAAGATTAAAATTTCTTACTAGAAAACTTATCCATAAAAATATTTATTGATCGTACAACATAATGTGTTTAAACTACAAGTGGATATAGGATTGATGTGAAACCTATGATTTTAAATGATAATTTTTTTAAATATAACATTATCATAAAATAATCATTTATTTTGGTTAAAATTTTGAATATATGGGTCATACTTGTAAAGGAATTTTTATCAAAATTATAATCATTTTTTTAAATAAATAAATCAATAAGGTGGATTTTTTCTACAAAAAATTAAGGTTTTATTATATAAAAAAGATATACACTAGTTTTTCAAAAATATTTTTTTTTCAAAATAAACTTAAATTCAATATTATATCCCTATCTGAGAAATTTCTCACTATCATTCAAACTAAAAAAAATATTTTATTTGTACATAAAAAATAAAAAATATCTAATTATCCTAAAAATGATTTTATTATATCTTTAAATCATCACATCTTATATAAATATTCAATTTTCTGAAGAATTAATTATATAAATTTTTATCATTGAAACAAATTGGTAAGTATTATGAAGTTATTTACTAATATTTTACTATGATTTACCAAAATCTATCACTTAATATGAATAAAATTATTAAGATATAATTTTTTTTAATAAAATGAATGATCAATCATAAATTGATTATTATTTTGTTTGAGATGAAGATAAAATCATGTGGGCATAAAATAGATTTTTTTTCATAAAACTATTATTATAGTGAAATGTATTTTTATCTTAATAGATAAAAATAATCAATATTGATAAATCATTCTAATAATATAAGTAGATTATATATCTAATTTTCTTAATTAAAATTAATTTAATTATGATCATTAAACATTTTATGAGAATAAAGATATCTTGTGCTTCAAAAAATATATTTTCTTCAAAATTGTTTTTTAAGACATTTGGGGAATAAATATTATAAATAATTTATGACAATTTTATAAATTTTATTTTAAAATATGTATATTTTTTTTTAAATCACCAAGTCCTAATAGGGTTAGGATGAATTTTTAGTATTTTTCTATAATGATTACATTTTTGGTGATTAGGGAAAGTAAAGTTTTTTAGAAAAAAGTAATTTATTTTCTTTAAATCAAACAATTTAAATGTAAAATTATATTGTTGATTTGGTTTTAAAACAAATTAATATATATATTTTTTAAAAATAATCAAATTAATTCTATTGGAATCAATAATCTATATTTGGAAGAAAAATTTATTCTTAAAAAAATATTTTTCTAAAAAATATTTTTCTTATTATTTTATGCACTTATATTAAAATTTATATATACCATATATAAAAATGTATCTTGAAGATTTTATTTCATATTTGAAATAATTAGTTCAAATTGGGTAAATATTTGAATTTCATTTTTAGTCATAATGAATAGTAATCATGATAAATGTTTATTATCACGGTAATGAGTAAAACAGGTTAATTAAGGTCTCAAAATCAACCCCAAACTTGATTTTATTTAATTGTATAGTTAAAATTATATATTAAACATCCTATATTTTAATATATTTCATATTTTCCACTGGAATTTGAATATAAGTTTCATATTATTTTATGTTAAGAAAAATTATAAAATGTCACTCTCTCTATCTCTTTTAATATTTATTATAAATTTTCATTGGGATAAAAAATAATATATAAATGATTACTTTTCAGATGAATATGTTATTTTTATGATAGTAATTTATTTTTAATTTTTATGGATATTATATTTTCCTTGAATTCTTACGCAACGCTGGCGCATCGCTTGTGCAATTAGTAGAAAAATTTAAAAAATGATTCAAAAAAAGTAATATATTTTGATGAATTACGGTGTTAAATTGATTTAATGGATAATTATAATATATAAGTGATAGTAATGGGTTTATATTTTAATTAAATTATTATTCTTATGCCTCTAAATTAAATATATATGAATAGTATTGAAAATAGCTTTCAATGAAACTTATTATTAAAAAATTATTTTAAATTATTATAAAATTATACAATCCCTATATTGATTCAATTTGATAGTAAATTTATTATGCTTTTATTAATGGTTTATTTATGTGAAACATATTATTTTTATAACTACTTACATGACCCTTGATGGTTGAAAACTATGTTACAATTGTTAATATTAAACATTATTAATGAGGGGGTTGAATCAAAAGATAAGGTCTAAAATGATACCTAAAACTATCTAAAAATGATAGGTAGATTATATTTAAAAAAGTCCTCCATATATTAGAATATAACATAGTTTGGATCTAATTTTCATGAGTTATATAGATATAATGTATTAATATTTCAAGTATTTATTAGTGTCCCACCAACCTCACTTATAAAAGGGAAGATCCTTCCATCTCTTACTCAAACATGTGCAGCCAGTTATCTTGACCAATCCCTACCCAAATATCATCAAAAAAATCATCATCATTTTTTAAATGTTTTGGTCTCACCAAAATACTGACCTAATAAGGCTTAAGGTGTAAGCCAATTGTGGTTTTCTAAAGAAGATGTATAATTCTTAGCATAATGATTCATGGTTATTTCTTATTCTACCTCCTTAAAATATTATTCAAATATGAGGAAATAATAAAATAAATATCTCAAATATAAAAAAATGTTATTATTATTATTATGTTAAAATAACTTTTCATGTCATTTTCTGTACCATAGGAAAGGATAACATCTCTTGTGTGCATATATGGACCACCACTTCCTTGAGGAGATCTGTTTCATTTTCCATCAACACCTCACATGGATGTTTATAGAGATGGAATTAATGAATATATAATATATTTATGAAATTATTATTATTTTATAAATATAAAATATTACATACCATCATACTATTTTCATCCATTCTAAAATGATAACTCTTCTTCTATGTATATTTAGAATACCATCTCTATGAAGAAATGTGATTTGTTTTTCCTTTTCATCTCCCGCGTCTAGTTATGAGGATGAAAAAATGAATAAATATAAAATTTATAACATATTTATGATTCTATAAAAAATATATATTATCTACTTTATTTATTTTCCTCCCAATAGAACACCAAGAACATCTTTCATGTATTCATATGGTCAATAGTCTATAAGAAATGATGTAATTAATTTTTTCATGACCACCTTTCAAAGATGATTATAAAGTTCAATTTAATGTATTAAAATGACCATTATGTCATGAATAATATTATATATATAATTTAATAATTTTTTTTTACCTTGGTCGACCTACCAATGTTTTTTGGGATTATAAACTGAATGTCCTCAAAACATCATACATGAAGTTAATAGATTTTATAACTATATAATAAATTGTAATAAATTAAATAAAATGAATTACGATATGGTAATATACCTTAAAAATTTTATTAATAAATTAAATAATTAATATATGTTGATTATATAATATTTAAATAATATACACAGTAAGTCAAACACAATGTAAGAGATTTATAGTCTCAATTTCCTTTCTTTGAGACTTATTCCATTTTAACCACAAGATTTTTTTTGTGTAGTGCATATACTTTCATATGGATTTATTTTACAATTCATTTAATAATATTCAAGTGGTTTACAAATAATTTGAAATTTAAATTACTCAATATCCTTTCGAATCTAAATCTTCCAAAGTGGAAAGATATTTTCTATAAAACCTTATTTTAAAATTGTATTTTTAATATATTTCTCCTCAATGTACTTGTTCTTTAAAATGTTTTAAGAATGTTCATAAAATAGTTTGAAATAATTTTTTTAACTATAATTTACTCTTTATAGAGTCTTTAAAAGTTAATCTTTTATATATATTTTAGATCAGGTCACTTTTAACTCTTTTTTAAAAAGTGAAAAAGAATATTTTTTTAATATATATTGTATGAATATATTTTCCCACCATCATGTCATTTATTCATTATCAACATTTCTATACAAGTTTTCATGTTTTATTAATGCTGATACATATCTTGTTGTTTTAAAAAAATTAATTTTGAAATTTTCTCATATGAAAAGGTTATTTCTTGACATTTTTATGAGATATCTAAAATTGGTTTTGTATATGGGTTAAAATTTCAATTTTAAAGTTTTTTTGATGAAATTGAAAGTTTTCATATTTTTTGTTTTTAAGGTATGATAAAAATTTTAAGTTATCAAATGTTATAATTTCAAAAAATGATGAGTATCCACATTGTTAAATGTTTTTATCTTAAGACACGATACTTTGGTGTTAATGATGAAAGTGGGAATGAGGAGTCAACCCAAAACTTTATTGGACAATGTACATTATGTGATGGGTCGGTCTATTAACTCCACAAGATAAATTAGGCAAATCAATGGAGTTAAATGATATATATAACTACTATAATAATTTGGAATGATTTCATTACTCCATTGAAGTGATGGAGTTAACTGATATAAGTTACCCATAAGAGAATATTAGAGTTATCCTATAACATGATTCGAGGACCAAATTATTATTCCAAAAGTTTCCTACATGTTTTATCTATGATTTCAAATGGGGTCTCATGGAAATATTTTAATTTAAAAATAAAAAATGAGTTTATAAATTAAAGTAATGTTTAGGATTTTATAAAGGTGAAATGTTTGTTTTCATGGTAAATATTTCACGAATTATGATTTTTACTTTATTCTTTCTTAAACAATGTTATAAAAAAATACTTTTATTTAAAGTTTATTTCATCAGAAAGTTAATGATTTTTTTGAGATCAAAATATTATTATGTTAAAAAAATATTTCTATGGGTTTTCATAAATTTGAAATGGATTAAATGGATTCATTTATTTTTTATATCTCTTACAATGATTTTTTTGATCATAGCATGATTTTAAATGTTTTTAGGGGGAATAAGGATGAGTAGGAACTGTTATTATATATAGCTCCAAATTAAATAAATTTGCATTGAAATAAGAATGTGTGTTATGAATAAAATATGAATATGAACTTAAAAATCATGTTTATTTAAAAATAATGGGAATTCAGTGGAATTGACAACTTTTTTATGTCATAATGTTTTAAAATTAACTAAAAATTTAAAATAAAAAGATAATTAAAAATGCATTAAAGTGAAACCCTTATTATAAATCTGGTAATTATGCGTTGTTCAAGTTATGGGGCATTATAAAACCTATTCCAATTATCCCAATCACACATCATAACCTCACATCACAACCACATCACATCTGTATCAACCACTATAGGGTATCATGAACATAAATGAAATAAACCTCATTCCTTACTATTATCATGAATGGAACCCACCATGTACCCATGTCACTACACACTAATACTAGAGGAAAATTGGTGAATATGAAATTGATAACCATACCCTTACCATCTTTCATGTTAGAAAAAATCCAAAAACATTTAGGAAATGGTAATGTTACCTGGCATTGGTGGGGTGTTTATAGAAATCACAGGAAAATAAAATGATTGATAATAATACATAAACCCCAAAAAAGGTTTATTGATTAAAAACCCACTAAAAACTAATCTACTCCACTCTCATATTATTATTACTAAAAAATATACATTTCTGGCTCTTGAAAACCACCTTCCATGAGCCACATGAAAAAAATATAATAAAAAATTATTTCATATTTTAAACATTTACTCAACCAATTGAATATTTCTTATTATATTTCCACATCATGTTTATTTTTTCTTTCATCCCCCTTATTCATTGATAACCCATTCATGATGTAACACCTATATTATTACAGTTCCACCTTCTTATTTATTATAGTTCAATTCATAATCATTGATCACATTTTCAATTCTATCCTATTAACCCCATTTCACATTAATTGTCAATAAATTACAATCCATATCATCATCGATCGTTAAGATATCCTCACCTCACACAACCCACACTACAAGATTCATTGTAACCCTAAACCAAAATCTACTCTCTATCACTAGTAACACCATATTCATTGCCTCAAATTGAATTATTTGGAACATCCATACATCCCATGATAACCAGGAACTATAAAAAATCCATTTTTTCTCAACCAAACTCATTACAATTACAAAAACATCTCAGGCTAAATACACACCTAAAAACTAGAACATATCTCATTACCCATATCTATACACGGAAAAAATATCCAAAACACACTAGCCTACAAAATATTAGGGTTATTAAAAACATCAATTTAGATCTATTTTAATCAAGAAAAAAATTTATTTACTCAATAAATTTTTATTCAATTATGCAATGTGATTGTATCATTTAAACTCAAAAATAAGAAAGTATTACAAAGGAAATAAATTCATAGTAGAAAAGGGGATCATATTATTATGAAAATACTTAATAGTTTTTCATTTTAAGGGGTTAATTTATCAAATAATATTAAGGTTTTCACACCACATCATTATTATATGTTCTTTAGCACTTTTACAGTCATATAAACCTTTAGATATTATTTCATTTATCATAAAATAAGACACAATAGTATCATTACTTGAAATAAAAAATAAATATATCAAAAAAAATACAAAACACTTCACATACAATTTATCCATATACTATGTTATTAATCATCTTCATGTTAATTTGTATTAATTACTAATGATTTAAAATAATGAAAATACCACATTTCAAACAAAAAAAGAGAGATTCTTGATTCTCTGACATCGATATGAATCTTCAAAGGACTACTACATAAGAGTGAATGACTTAAGGATAAACCACCACTAAAACTAAAGGGAAACTATTTAGAGGCTAATCATAATAATGAACCATCAAGGAATGGTAAAAAATGGGCACTAAAATATAGTAACCTCAATAAAAAAAACTCTAGAAGAAATCAGAACAAGGAAAAAGAGGATAAGAGAGGAAAAGGGTACCTTGAATTAAGAGATATTGATCTTGATGATATCAGGAGTTAGACTATTTAATGGGGCTAACTAGTGGCCACTGGGACGGATTAGGGTCAATATTTGTTTGAATGAAAATAAGGAAAATAAAATCAAGGAAGTTCCAAACCTCTATTTAGAGAGAAAGTTGTACTAGCTTCCACCATGGAGTAGTTACACCCACTATACTCATGGTTCCCCTTGTTCAAAATACTTATGGATTCCAAGAATTTGAATCAATAAATCTTAGACACATTCAAAACCATTTTAGATGCCTTTTAATGCCATAATTCCATACACCATGACATGGTTCATGGTGTTTCAGATACCCAATGAATCTAATTTAAAACTATATAAATAAATAAATTAGTATAAAATGTATACTAAAATTTTATTATATTTATGGGATAACCATTTTCTAAAATCTTCTTAAACATTAAAAAAAATGAAAACTTTGCTTCTGTTATGTGTGGACAATAACCTTTATAAGTGACATGATTTCTTTTTCATAACCACCATACGTGGATGGTTATAAAAAATTATTTAATCAACTAATACTATATTATATATATATATCATGATTAATATTCTATAAAAAATAATCATTTTCCAACCGTTATCCAATTATATAAAAAATGAAAAGATCACCTATTTGTACGTGTGGACTTCCACCTCTTTGTTATGCCATATTTCATTTTCTATTTGTTTAGAATTTTATTTTTAAATATAAATATCTAAAAATAAAATTTTTGAACTTAAAATAATATAAATATAATAATTATGATTCTATAATAATGATATTATTCCAAAAGAATCACTTTCTAATCCATACTCACCCATAAGTTATAGTACGTTCCTGTTTTGTTCGGTTTAACGACCTACAAGAAAAATAATATAAATTTATATCATGGATAAATATGGAAAATTATCTAAAATTATTTTTTATAATTAATGATAAAATAATTTTTATTTAATGTTATTTTATTATTATATTAATATTTAACTTATTATCAATTTACTACCCCTTTCTCATTAAAAATAACAAAAACAAGTACACCACTAATTTCATATCCATCATCCAAAAATAAAGAATACATTGAATAAAATTTTAAATTTATAAATAATTATAAAAAATATATTCTAGTACCTTAAATAATCTGGGTTTGATTAACATGGAATCAATAAACACTTATCAACATCTACATGAAAAAAACATGCGTAAAATAATAAAACAAACTTACATCTAATGCTGAAAATAACTATAAATAACTCATAAATTTATGATAAATTGTTTTAGTTTAAGAAGAAAAAATGTAGTAGATATAAATAAGTTTCTTAAATAATTTATTAATAGATTAATTTTTTATACATTATGTTATATCATGTTCGACTATGTGGGGAGAAAAGGTAACATTTTTTCATATCAATTTAATTTATTGAGATATGTTTTTTTATTCACTTAATTTTATTTGAATAACATGTATAAAACCCCGTGGATCCATTTCATAATAATTTTTTAAAAATTATAGGGATTAAAAAATCCATCTTTTGTTCTCCTATCAAGGAACTTTGATTTATATGTTTCCAAATTTTTTAAGGTTATTGATAACTCCAAATTTCATTCTTTAGGTTATGATATTTCTTCTTGAAATTATTTATTCCATTTTTGGACTCTTAAACCATGAAATTTTATTATATGGTATTTTAACTTCCTCTATTGGGGGAAATTAATTTTTAATTTAATGATAATTTCATAATGAATTTCTTTCTCCTAAACGTATAGCAGTGATTAAAATCATTCCCATAATTCTTATATAAGATATTTATCTTCCATATTTATTTTATATATTCCTTACAATGTTCTAATTCATTAGAAATTATTTATTAATAATTTCATGTGAAATTTATATTTATATATTATCCGTTTTAAAATTATGGTTTGTGATCTTTTTTACATTATGGGTTACTAATAAAGATATTTTAATTTTTTTTAACTTTTTTCCCTTTCATAATTATATATTTTATACTGTAATCAATAATTCATTGAGAAAAACTTTATCTTACATACATGTCTCAATTATTATAGATTCTTTTTAAATTTAAAATTTATCTCTTAAAATTTTTAAAACTTTATTTTTAATGTGGCTCATAACTTCATCTTTTTATGATAATATCAAAAATGTTTTGCAGAAAAAAAATAAATTTATTCCATGTGAACAAATTCTTTCACTATTATGGTCATTATTATAATTTGATATTCCTTCCCATGTTTTAAAATAGTTTTCAATATAAATTTAATTCCCAATTATTATAAAATAAATAGTTTATTTACTCATATTTTTCAGTTGATTTATCCAATGATCATAGAATGTTATTTTTCATCTATGCTAACATCTTTAATTATAATCATATTAAACTAGGTATATTACTTAATCCTCCATAAAAATCCATTATTTGGATGGATATAAATATTTATATGAATTTTTTCATGAAACCATTCACTATATCGTGTGTTAATTAAGTTATATTTGAAATATGAATGTTTCTATGTTCTGCTGGCACACAAATGTATATATGATTATTGTTATTGGGTGGGGTCCTATATCATGCCCCAATGATTTAATAATGTTTATATCATATGATCTAAAAAGGGTACATATGTTGTTAGTCTAATCCAAGCTACATGGGTGATAAGCCTGAGCCCAAAGATGCATGGGTTGTAACCCCAATCCCATGGGTACATTGGTGTTAAGATCAAGACCAAGAGAGTAAATTGGTTTTTATCCTTGGAATAAGAGGGTACACATATTGATAGCCATATCCCAAGAGGGAATACAAGTTTTTATCTCAATCCCATTATATGATGGTTATAATGTTGAAATTCCCTCTTCATTGGGTTATAGTTTCCTATGATATTTATTATTCTAGATGTATATGTTTTATGCATATAATATGGTATAAAGTCTCATGTTTACTATCCCATATTTTTATATAACTATGAAGTGGTATATGATTGATCCATTGAGTATTTAGGGATATCTATATGCTTTGTGGAAAACTCATATTATTTCAGGTTATTTTTAACAATACATTTTCCCCTAATCAGGGTTTCTCATTTGTTTATTATATAATCCTTTGATGACATGTTGATGAGTTTTTCCCTTATTGAGAACTTTAGATCACCCCTTTTTGTATTTCTTTTCCCCAATATATAAAGACGAGTATAACTAGCATGGATTATATAAGAGAGTATAGTCTGGGTCAATTTAGATAACTATTCATAAGTATCATAAAAGAATCTTCTAATGTATAAAATCCTTAAATATATAAAACCCTATATTCTTGGTATTATATCGTTATTGTGAGATGTAAAATTTAAGTTATTTAAATATAGGTTTATATAACTTGGGAAATCTCAATTGGTATCAAATACAGTATGAAAGAAATGTGTTATTAGTATTAGACCTTAGAGTAAAGGTCTGGGGTGCCTCAATTTGTATCAGAGAATAGTGTAGTTATTTTAGATTTTTAATTTTGTTATTTTTGTTAATTAGTATGAGATAACATTTTTGAAAACTCTATGGATACATTTATTTATAGTAAAACTTTATAATATTTTGTTAAATTATTGATTATATGGTTTTACTAATAATGAAATACCTAAATGGATAATACAATTGGATACCATCTCTGGCATAGATTTTCCTATGGGTAATCACCCTGAAAAGGATGGTTTAGTATTATCTAGATCTTCACCTACTGCATGATAGAGATGACTATTTGCACAAAATTTTTGAAAATCCATGGGGAGAAGTTTTGTTAATTCACACACTCATTATAACCCATTATGAAGGATTTTGACATATCATTATGGTATATTAGAAAACCGAATTGGAATTTAACCATGAAAAAACTAGGTTAAACTAAAAGAGTTATAGATTGATCTAATTCTATTATAGTTCAAATAAAAGTATCATATTTTTAAACGAGGGTGTCGTTGGAGGATACATAATAGGTTTGTGTTTCCAGATTCATATGACCAATTAATTTGATTTTATTAGATATTATTATAACCATTTTTTTATAGTAATTGGTTGGAAATATGATCAAGAACATGATATTGTTAAAGCTATGCCACTAGAAATTCATAATACTTATAGAAAAATAATAGATAATATTTGGAAAAAATGGTTAAGAATCTAAATATATTATTATTTTAAAGATATGAGTTATATTTTCTTACCCACAATAGAAAGATAAAAATTATATATAGAATCATTCCATAGATATTTTTCATCAGTGAGAGAAATTATAATTGTAAGTGTGTAATTTATTTAGGTGGGAGGCAGAGTATGTAACACCATAATATTTTACTATATATTTTCCTATAAATTAACACAATGTCAATATCATGATTTATACACAAAAACAAACTAAAATGTGGTCTGAAATATTAGATAAATATTGTTAAAAAAATTAGAAGAATAATAAAACCATTGGTAAATAAAAAGATATTGCTCAACTAAAATTGCTTAAATTTAGAGGATAAATAATTAACATGATTAACTGTTAGAAAATATTTTTCTTTCTCAAATGACTATTTTTTAAAGTGTTTTATATTTTATCCAAATAAATTAAATTGACCACATTTAAAATATTATTACATATGAACTAATATATTAACATCTTATTAATTAAAAATTAATTTAAAAATAGCATTAAGAATACCTAAAAATATTATTATTGAATAAAATGAGTTTTTGTTTCTTTTTATTTTCATTAATTTTCAGTTATCAATTTTCTAAAAATAACATATTTTTTAATTTAAAATAGCAAAATTATCTTAGAAAAAAAATTTGGGATTTTTTTTGAAAAGGTTACATTTTCGGTGAATATAAAAAAACACCGATTTTTGAAATTACAGTCACTTTTATGACATTATCATAATACAATATAGTAAAACATTTATAAAACATATTAAATAAAATATATATTTATAAATTAGAATAATGTATTTAAAAATGAAATGTTGAATTTTTAAAACCCATGTTTATCATTTTTGTACCTTAAGTAATATTTAACTCTAATAAAAAATATTTTTGTATTGTTTATTTTATCAAATTATCCACAAAGTTGAATTCAATATTGGATTTTTTTTTTAAAATAAAAATAATTCAAATTTGGTTAATAATAAGCTAATTAATTTAATAGAAATTGTTGGAACCCTTGTTTAAATGATCTCCAAATCATGTTGTTTATAATATTAATGATTTTTATGTTTTATGATTGTATTTTAAAATATAAGGTAGATTGAAGAAATTTAGATATATATGGAAAAGACTCACCGTCGAAGATGAGTCACTTCCAAGCATGAGTCACCATTAGACATGAGTCACTATTTAGGATGTGTCACCACCAGCAATGTCTCACCACCAGGATAGAATTTTGGTAAAGTACGGAAAACACCTACCTCCAAAATATGACTTTCCATTAAACTCAAAATTAGGAAAAGTTTTGAAAACACCTATAACCAGATAATTTCTCACCGCTAGGATGAAAACATGGAAAAGTGTGGAAATTAGCTACTGTAAAAGGATGATCTACCATTAGAGTTTAATTTTAGCTAAGTATTGAAAACACTTATTGCCAGAGCTTGAATTGTCGTTTAGCCTGACTCATCAGAAGATTAATTCACTACCATAGATTTTATCACCATTCAAGATGAATCACCACCACTATTTTCATTTATTTTGAATTATATATTTCTAATGGATATTTTATTGAATTTAGTATTATGACTTATTTTAATGATTGTTCTTAATTGGTTTTTAGGGAAACATTAAAGTATGTTCTAGTCATCAGTATGAGGTACATAGGATCCAGATGGCTCTTCCTATATGATATTGTTAAAAAAAGTAGCAGACTCCCTCATGAAAATTGTGGTATAGAGCTAATAGACCAAAGGATGCAGAGAGAGATATTCACAGACATGTGAAGAGTTCCACTTACCCAGATATTACACACTACATCCAATCTATAAATCAACTATAAGAAAGTTGGGCAAATCAAGAATTCAATTGCTTCCCATATATAGTACAATAAAGAGTTTACAATAATCTTTTCTTCTATAATTTTTTCGAAATATGAATCGTGATATATTTCAATTCACACACAAGGAGTCACAAGATTTAGATCTTATTAGAAATAGTAGTAAAATATTTCTATATATTTTTATTTTCTCTTTCTATCTATTTTATTTACATTATTAGTAGTGTGTGTTTTACTCTATTTCTAGAGACACACAATATCTCATGTACCTTAACTATAATATTCTAGATATCTTCTCAAATTATATTTAATTTTTTTCCTACATGTTTATGAAGAGTTCCCTGTGTGGCTTATATTTTTTTATTTCCAAGGGTGTTTTGGAAGTGGTCTTGTGTGGTATGGAAAATGTTTTTTATGTTTACCTAATCTCGGTTTTGGATAAAAGATTATTTTTATACAATCTTCTTGGTAGTAGGTGATTTCCAAGTTGGGAGTATTAAGTCTCTACTTGAGACTAAACCTCTTGTATTTATTCTATTTTGTATTTTGTATTTTTCTTTAATTATATTCTTTAAAATAGTTTATTAAACTAAAAAGAAAACAAATACTCTAATAGTTTATCTTAATATGTGTTTATATAATTATTCGTTTAAGTATTTTTTTTTCAAATGTTAAAGAATTGTTTATAATTTTTTAAATGAGATATAATCGATGTTTGTGAAATCATTTAAAAGATCAAAACTTATATTGATCCATTATTTTGATTTACTCGAATATTTTTAATTAAATTGAGATATTTTATTTAAACCTATTTTAAAAATAAAATTTTATTAGGTACAAAATTCACCCCCTCTGAAGATACTCACTCCAATTTTTTTTTTGGTATCAGAGTTTTTTCAAAATATTGTCAACTGTGATTTTAGATGTTTTAAAGATCTTAAATTTATATCAATTCTAAATTTAATTTTTTAAATGGATAATATAAAAGAAGGGTTTTATACTAAAAAAACTCCATTATTTAATGGAAATAACTACTGTCAATGGAAAATAAATAACAAAATTCATATAGAAAGAATGGTCTTTGAAATTTTGATTTCTATAGATGATAAATTTAAATTACCTACAATTTATAGAGCTATTTGGGATGATGCAACTAAACATACAATAACTATTACAAATATGTGAATGTTATTTAATTTTCTTTATGAGATGAATAATTCAACAGGATATCTACTAGTAATTATACCTCCAAAATTTGGGATACCTTTTCTATTTCACATAAAGGAACTAATAATGTTAGTGAAATGAGATTGAATACTTATACAATTAAATATGAAACATTTAATATGGAACCTACTGAGATAATTTATGATATGTATCTTAGGTTTAATGTGATAGTCAATACCATGAGATCGTTAGGAAGTACAGTTTTAGATAAACTCCAAATTATGAGATTGTTGAGATTTCTTCCAAAGATATGGAGAGGGACATATGTTTTATAAGAGAATTGCACAACATTAGTAAACAACCGGTCAAGGAATTTGTGGGGATGTTGATAATGTATGAATAATATCTTAAAGTAAATAGTGAAGAGGATGATGAACCTAATATAAAGTTAATATCTTTCAACTCTACCACATCCAAACAAAGATAAAAAATAAATGGTACAAGATGAAATTTACAGGGATGAAGAATCACCCTGAGATAATGATGAAGAATCACCAGAAGATAGTGATGAGGAATGAACCATTTGGCTAGAAGGTTTAAGAAATTTTATAATAAGAATAAATTCTATAAGAAACCAAGTTAAAAAGTAATTTATGATAATAGAGAAACTCATAAAAAGGATTGGAAGAGAGATATAAACTCAAATGAGATTACCTATTATGAATTTAATAGAAAAGGACATGTTAAGTCAAAAATCCCCAAGTTGAAAAACAAGAAGAATTATGAGGACAAGGATAGAAATTATAAGAAATAAATTAAATCCACATGGAGTGCCTCCGATTATAGCTCCAGTCAATCTAAATCAAGTTGTGAAGATAAGTTTGACAGATCTAACAAGTTCTTCATGAAAAATGTTTCTAAGGTACCTACTTTATCTCCTCTACTTAATTTCGATCACTCTAAACATGAACAAAATGATGATGACATGTCAAAAGAAGAAATGTTTGAGTAATGAAATATTATTGAAGATACATTTAATGATCTTAAAGAAAAACATAATTTTCAAAAGAAACAACATGTTTTATCTACTAATATTAAGTCTGATATTACTGTATAAAAATAATAGAAGGCTCAATTATTGAAAGCAATTACTGATTTTTTTTTGTAAAATTAAAAATTAAAGAAATATTTAGAGATATTTAAAAAATTTAGAGTAACTGTAACTCAAATATTAGTATAAAAATTGGTCCTAATTATATTATAGGTATATGTTATCAACCTCGACAAAGAAGAGTAGTTAAGTGAACATTTTTTCCTAAGTTTAAATATGAAAAGTTGGTTTCTATTTATTTTTAAAATGGATATAATAAACTGTTTATTTCAAAAAGTTTTTAATATAATTATGCAAGGCCTATAAAAATATGGGTATGTAATTCCCTAATCAATAACATATATGGACCCAAGAAAATATGGATACCAAAGTAATTTTTGGTATAAACATTGTTTTGTAGGTAATATGCTTGAAGATCCCCTATAGAAATATATGGTACTTGGATTGTGGTCATTCAAAGAATATTATTAAATATTACTTGAGCTTAAAGAACCTTATAAAGGTTTATGGTGGTAATGTTACCTTTGCTGATAATTCTTAAGTAAAGATAATTGTACTTGTCCAAATTGGTAACATTAATTGAGTTTTAGTTTATAAATTAATTTTTGTTGATGGTTTAAAATATAATCTTCTTAGAATATCATAGTTATGTAATGATGGTTTTCATGTAAGTTTTAAAACAATTCTTGTATTTTTTTAATTATAAAAATTATTTAGTTTTTACTTCTTTTAGAAATGATAATTTTTATGATGTTAATCATGATTCTTTGATTTATCAATTTTTTTATTAAGTAACTTTCATATATAATCTTTTCTTTGGAATATGAGACTAGGCCATTGTAATATTCAATCACATAGAAAGTTTCAAGGAAACAATTATTCAAAAATCTAACCAAACATGATATCCCAAATGATATTTTCTACAACCGCTATAAAAAAGGGAGACAAAACAAGATTTATTTTAAATTAATGAAATATGTTTCAACTTCACAACCTCTTGAGTTGGTTCACATGGACTTGTTTGGGCCATACATATTATATAGTTTTAATGGGAATCACTATTCTAATGTTATTATAGATGAAATTTTTAGGTATACTTGGGTATTATTTTTAACTCATAAAAGGAAGATTTCTTTAATTTTACCAAGTATACTAAATCTGTGGAAACATTAAGTGGATTTATAATTAAGTCCTTAAGAAGTGACCATGATCATGAGTTTTAAAACCAATAAATTTAATCCTTCTAATCACAAAATTGTAATTTTCATAACTTCTCTACTCCTAGGACCCCCCATTAGAATAGAGTCATAGAGATATGAAATAAAACACTTCAAGTTATTTCCCAGATGATGCTTAATGAATATGATTTACCTATCTACTTATGTTCATAGGTTGTGAATAAAACCTATTATATAACCAATAGAGTTGTAATTATACCTCTCTTGAAGAAAACCCCTTATTAAATTTATAATAGTACAAATCCTAAGTTTAATTACAATATAGTTTTTGTTTTAAAAGTCTTTATTCTCAATACTATATAAAATATTGGAAACATAAAAAATTAATGAAGGAATTCTCTGGGGTTTTTCTTCTTCTAGTAAATCCTATAGTGTTTTTAGAAAAATAACCAAGACAATGGAAGAGTCTATCCATGTCAAGCTTGATACGGCAGATCCACATGATCCAAAAACTCCTCTAGAAAACCTTGGGAAGATTTGTCGACTTTGAACATAAATTCCAAATCTTTTGATTTAAGTGTATAATTGGCAGAAAAATCATCCAGTTCTGAGTAACATCAATATCCTAAACCTGAAATTGTAGAGGACCCTGAGGTGACCAAAAATTCTTTTTCTAGATCTGTTATGACTCTTAAATACCATCCTTTAGATTCTATTGTTGGATAATTAGATATAGGTACATAGACTAGAGGTTCTCTAAGAAACCTGGTTGAATATCAAGCATTCTTTTCCTATCTTGAACCTAAAACATCAATAATGAAATTCATGATGAATTGTGGGTAATGGGTATGAAATAAGAACTTAATCAGTTTGAAAAAAATAATATTTTAGAACTTGTTGATATACCCAAAGACACCTTGACTACATGCATTAAATGATAATCTGAAAATAAGGTTGAAGAATTTGAAAAAATAGTAAAAAATAAGGTTAGACTAGTTTCACAATGGTATAGTCAAGAAGATGGTATATACTATAAAGAGAAATTTTAACTTGTATCCAAACATGAATCCATTGGAATAATACTTTCATATGAAGCACATATAGATTTCAAACTATATCAAATGGATGTTAAGAGAGAATTATTGAATGGGTATATAGTTAGGGATTTTTTTATTGAACAAATCCCTAGTTTTCAAAACCCTCTTTTTCCAAATCATGTTTCTAAGTTAACATAAAACTTATATGGTTAAAAAATACTCCTAGATCATTTTTTCATAGGCTCATCTCTTTTATTATTTCAAAATGATTTTCAAAAGATATAGCCGATCCTACCTTATTTACAAATATAATTTAAAAATATGTTTTAATTGTTAAAATTTATATAGATGATATTATTTTTCAATTTTCTAAAAATTATTTATGAATTTATTTTTCAAAAACGATTCCAAATGAATTTAAAATGAGTCTAATGGGTGAAATGAAATTCTCTCTTGTTTTTAAAAATTTTCAAAATAAATAAGGAATTATTTTAAATCAATGTAAATATACAAAAGATATTTTAAAATGTTTTAATTTGGATGGAAATAAATGTATTTATACTCTTACTAGTACCATACATAAGTTAGATCTTGATAAAGTTGAGATATAAGTAGATCAAACTAGTGAAATATGTATGATTGGAAGTCATATCTAGTTAAAATCTAGCCGACCTGACATGGGAAATTCACTAGTATCTTGGTTTAGAAAGATACAGAATTATGTTGCACTGTCTACTACTGAAGATGAATATATAGCTACATATAGCTTATTTCCACAATTTTTTTGGATGAAACACACATTACTACACTATAAATATCAATTATGATAATTCCCTATAAATTGTGACACTATATGTGTATAAGCATTTTTAAAAACCCAATATCTCACCCTAGAATAAAAAATATTGATGTAAGACATATATTTTTGAGATACCATTCTCAAAAGGGTGATATAACTCTTGAATACATTGTTACAAAACATCATATTGCTTATATTTTTACCAGGACTTTGAATTCTGAGAGAACGAACTACATCAAACATGAATTAGGCAAGATTAGTATTGAATTAGATTAATTTTCTAGGATTAATCATTGAGTTTTACCCACAATTGAGTTTCAATAATCATTGTGTTTTACTCACCATTAGAATTACTAATATTTGGATTTACTCACCGTTGGATTTAATCACTGTTGTAATTACTCACTGTTGGTTTTACTTATAGTTGGAAACCTCATGAATTTTTAAATTTATATTTGTCTGTGTTTAAGATATAATTGTTATTTTAATTTTATGTGTTATATATTAATTTATTTATTGAATTAATTTGTTGTTTTGGTTTTAATTTTATTAATCCCTAAATTACCAAATGATAATAATTAAACATTAATCAAATTCCAATTCTCACCCTCTCACGCATTTTTATCTTGAGCCTTCTTATGACCCTTTCAATCATGACCGTCAACCTTAACCAGACTTCAACCAAATAGTTCAAGACATTATCTATGGTTAGAGTGAAGAGATCTTCAATTTTTTCTCTAGATGAGTCATTTTATTTAATGAAGAAGTAAACTGAGTGGAGTTGTTCAGAAACTATTGATCCAGTGAATCATGACATTGAAAATAGAGTTGTGGTGCTTGAAAAATAAGTCCATTATAAATGGTTTATGACCAGTAAATCATTGGTGCTTAGAGTTTTATAAGGCCAAGGATATATTGAGTTATTCTATAATAACTATAGACCCTTCTATCCTAGTTTGGTGTATCAGTTTTATTAGTTCGTTGAGTTGAGTTTATAAGAAAATGAATATTGAGTAAGAAGAAGGATAAATAGTAAAAAAGTTGACTTTTCTTTAAGAAAATGGGATAGTTTTTTTAGAGTTCCGCATGAAGTAGTCTCAAATGAATATATATGAATTATAACCATTGATTTTGAAGAATTTATTTATGAAGATGAATTGGTTTAATTAAATAGTTTTGGGATATTTAGAAGAACAATTTCCACTAAACTTGATGGTGAATATTGGTTCTTATTAATGTTTATCCAGCATATGTTTTGTCTAAGAAATGGTAATTTTTTCACAATGTGGTATTATGATTTTTATATTCTGTGTCATATGAAAAGAGGAGAGAATATAAACATGTGTGTACATATATTAGGTTCTTGGGGGTACAATTATGTCAAACATAGACCCACAACACACACATAGGCCTGAAAAGAAGTTCATAGCCCCCCCAAAGGGATTACCCACCCAACCACCTAATTTATTACATCATACATATTTGGTACGAAGGCCTGGTGGGAATGTAGCCAATTACATGGCCGATAGGCCCAGAAGTTTTTGTCCAAGTCCAATTCTATGAATAGTACTACTACAATACCTCACATACTATAATACCCGCATAGTACCTGCTGCTGCTACAGTTCCTTCTACATCTACAACTATAGTTCTCATCACCTCTATAATGTCACCATTTTAGAAGATTTTCATCACAATATTGATGTTCAAGAAGATAAAAATTATTTTTAATCCTTGGAACCATCCTTCTAGAATGAAAAATATTGTGGATCATAGTTTAGATCCAAATGTTGTTATTAAGTATTATAATGAAGAGTATGAGGAGACTGATGCCTCTAATGATAAGGAAAATGAATTCTTAGTGGATGAAATAAGTGACCTGGATTCATCTCTGATCTCCCCTTCTATAACTTGTGGTTATTTTAGTCCACCTAGGTCTCCCCCTCTTAGGGAGTCTCTTTTGATAGATGGTAGTGAGAAAGATAAAAATGAAGTTTCTTGTGATGATAGATTCAAAAGAAATTCCAATTCATCTGAGGAAAATGGTTATAATGAAGAAGATGATTAATAATAAGATGAAGATGAAAATGATGAAAGAAATAAAAATTGTGATGGTGATGAAAATGCCATCAATAGAGGATCTGATCATTATGAAGGTACTTCTAGATGTGTTAGATATGAGGATATTGGGATTCCTCATGCTTTCCTTTCTTCTCCAGGTTTATTAGGGGGTTCTAGATCTGAAGAGATACCCATAATTTTTGAAGATGTGGATATAACTCCTTGATAAGAGAAGAAAACATCTATTGAGGGGGAGAAATCACAATGTCTAGAAATTCACCCAGTTGAGCCTATTTTTGATGGTGACCAAATTATGGCTAAATATGATGTTTAGAAAAAGGTTGCTGAATAGAATTTTGTCGAGTAGATGGATGTTGAGCCAGTTATTGTTGAGAAAATAGTTGATTTAAAAATATTTGATACACATATGACTTTTGTACCTACTATGGTTGTGTCTTCATTTTCTGGTTCTCAAGTTGTAAAATCTCATGGTATGTCTTCAATATGTTGGATTGATACATTTTTTGTGGAATGGGATAAGTTCATAGGTGAGTATGGTAGTCCACCAAATCTTGGTGGATATGATATTCGAGGTGAAAGGGATCCTGATGAACCATTGGTTGATCTGACTGATACTACAGGTCTATTTGAGAGGTTTACATATGATGATCCTATTAGGTATGAGCCTACTACACCCTTATATGCTCCTCCTATTCCTTCAGTGATTGTTAATCTTGTCACTAGAGGTGAAATAGATTCTTTCAGAGAAAATAATATTTTCGATTTTGGTGATTTATTGAAAAACCAACCGCCTTTGGTTACCAAGATCAGTGATAAGGATGCAAGGAATTATTTTGGGATTATGATTCATTATATCCAGCCTAAAATGATTCTTCATATTCAAGAAGTAGAAGTAGAAAATAGAAGGTTAATAGGTGAGATGGAAGCTCTGAAATCTACAGGGGAGGAGATAAGGTCTTCCTTTGCAGACTCCATGGATGCTTTTATAAAGAGGATAGATAATATGACTTCCATGGATTGTCTGTAAAATGTTCCACCATATTTTATTGATTTTTATTTGATCAGATCAGTCGATTGAGAAGAGATTCATTCTACTCCTGCTTCAGGTGATGTACCAGATCTACCTTAGGAATGTTTGAACAAAATCATATATAATAGTGACCATGTTTATATTATCATTAGGAATTATATGAAATAAGTGAAGTATGACATAAAAACATCAAAAAACTATAAAGTATTATCTTTTAAGGATAAATACTAAGAATGAGATAAATTCTCATTTTAATTTTTTAGAGGAGAATCTTAGGATGCCTCTAGTGTCTCAGGATTTTAAAGAGAAAGTGAATCTGTACAAGGTGATGAATCCAGTGCTTAATATTTTTATAGAAGATAAGAAGGATATATTCAATGACGTTGATATATTTAGAGATATAATTATGGATTTCATAAATATTATGAAACCCTTTTAGAATATTTCTAGAGAATTATTGGTGGCTCAGGATGCCATACCAGTTACAGCTCATTTGACCCCTCCAAATTCCGATCTAGAGTTCTTTAGACCCTATGTAACCAGAGACACAAATGAACCCTTTCTAGATTATTTCTAGCCTTTCATCATGAATCCCAGAGAAGAAATTTATCATCTCAAACCAATCCTTATTTGATATCCTCATTCTACAAATGATGTCCCTACAATCATCCCTAATGTTCCATCTGTTTCTACTGATAATAATTCTTCTTTAGATATTTTAAAGGGAAAACCTACCAAATAGCTTAAGAATATTTGATATTAGACTTTTTTTCTTTGATGGGGATGTTTTTATATCTTTTTTTAAATATTTTTGGTTATAAATTCTTGACTTTCTTAATAACAATTCCCTTGTTATTCATATTATATTCTCTTTTATTTCTAGTTTTGTTGTTACTTTTTTTATAATCCCATAAGGGTGAGAAGGATCTATGGAATTTATTACATTTATAGCTATCATATTTCATTTGATACCTAGCTTTTAATACCTCACGTATCTTCTTTATCTTTAATTCCATTGTGTTTTATTTGAAATCATTTTTATTTGATACTATATTTTTTAATTATATTTGATACTGTAATTACCTTTAATTACATGGTTTACAAAATTTCAGGATTTTTTATCATTAAAAAGGGAGAAATTGTTGGAACCATTGTTTTAATGATCACCAGATCATATTTTTTATAATATTATTGAGTTTTATTTTTTATGATAGCATTTTACTATATTGAGAAGATTGTATGAATTTATATAAGTATGTAAAAGACTCATTATTGAATATGAGTCATCAATAGGGATGACTCACCATCAGACATGACTCACTATTGAGGATGAGTCACTGCCAGAAATGTCCCACTACTAGGATGGAATTTTTGTAATGTTTGTAAAATATCTACCACCAGAAGATAAATCGCCATTGAAACCGAAATTTGTCAAAGTGTTGAAAAAACATACCACTAGAGGATATCTCACCACCAAGATGAAAATATGAAAAATTATTGAAATGAACTACCACCAAAGGATGACCTACCATCAAAGCGAAATTTTTGAAAAGTGTTGAAAACTCCTACCACTATAGCCTGACACGTTGTTGAGCCTAACTCACCACCAGCTCAAGTCATATCCAGAGACTGTCTCACCATTCAAGATGACTCACCATCATTTTTTTATTTTTAATTAACTATTTACAATGGATTTTTTTAATTTAATGTTGTCTCACATTTTAATGATTGTTATTAGTTTTTGTTTGTATAGATACATTAAATTAAGTGTCAATCATCAATTATGAGGTGTAGAGGATCAGGATGATTCTTCCTATATGTTTCTGTTAAAATAAGTAGAAGACTCCCTCATAAGAAGTGTGGTAGAGAGATAATAGACATGAGGGTACACACCAAGATATTCATGGACATGTGAAGAGTCCAACTTGCTAATATATTACATTATGCATCCTATCTACACATCAAATATGAGAAAGGAGAGCATAAAAAACATTTATTTCATTCCAATACTTATAACAAGAAATAGTTTACGACACTTTTTTTCCTAAAATTTTCAGAAATATGAATCGATCTTTATTAGAAGTCACACTCAAGGATTAAAACGCTTCATAACTTATTAGATAGAGTAGAAAAATCTTTATACCTATTTTTATTTTATATTTCTATCTATTTTATTTATATTATGAGAAGTGTGTGTTTTACTATATTTTTAAACACACACACTTTGTCTTGTAACTTACCTATAAAATACTATATATCTTCTCAAACTCTTTTTACCTGTTTTCCCACTTATTGTGGAAGGTTTACCTATGTGGAATGTATTTTTTCATTCATACAGGTATTGGGTAATAGGTCATGTATATTCTGGAAAGCTTTGTTATTGTTTACCTGATCTGGGTTGTGGATCAAAGATTATTTTTATATAACCAACCTAGAAGTAGGTGATTGTCAAGTGGATATAATTAAGCCTTGTATTGAGACTGAACCTCTTATTTTTTTTCATTGTTTATTTTGTTTTTTTTTCTTTAATTTTATGCTTTAGAATACATTTTTCTTAAAATAGAAACAAAACAAATACATTGATAATTAGTATTAATTAGTGTTTATATAAGGTTTTGATTCAATAAATTGATTTTAAAAGTTAAATAATTTTTTTATAATTATTTTAACTGAGACTTAATCAATCGCTGAGAAATATTTTAAAAGATCATAACTTATATTGATCTCGATTATGATTAACTTGGCTGTATTATTTAAACTGTGGGAGTTTATTTTAACATTTTTTGAAATAAATTTTTATTGAGTAATAAATTCACCCCCTCTTGATAAACTCACTTTGACTAACCAAAATAAATTATGTTGATCATTTTATATAAATCATAATTTTAATCATAAAAATATAGGTATTCTAAAAATGGTAAAATATGATTTCTGTGTGCTAATATTGAAATTAGTTTTTATGAAACATAAAAATTTTAAATTAAGAAATTAATTTAATATATTTAATTATGAGGTGCAAATAATATAATATAGATAATTTTATTTTTAGTTATTAAAAGTAAATTACTTATATGAAAATTAGTTACAATGATACGAACTGAAAATAGTAAACATGATAAATATAAGAGTAAAATACTTAAAAGTATATTAAAAACATGCGTGTAAATTTATTTTTGAGGATTTATTGATTATAAACCATCCCCACTCCATAATTTCCCACTTTTGGAGCTAGTTTCTCTGAATATTAACTTTACCATTTATATTATTACAAAGATGAAACTCCCCTCCCTTATAAAAGGAGTCATCACTACCCCAATTATCCTCACATACCAATACTATTATATTCAAACAAAATATATATAAATAACTCCCCAAAAATACTATACACATCATATATATTATTTTCTTCTCAAAAGACCACCTCTAAAAGCATTATCCAATTTTCAAAGGAGCTTTTCTTAGGATTAAGGTAAAATTCTCAATTAATATTTTTCATTTATTTTTATTTATTTCTTATTCTACCTCATCTAAATAAAGTATAAACATGTTTAAATAATTATATAAGTATCATATGTATAATAAAATTTTATTATATTAATTTTAATACCATTTTGTACCTTCCTCCCAACCATTCAATAAATGAAAATGTACTTGCGTTACGTACAGACGACCACCTCGATAAGCAACGTGATCTAGTTTTACAAAACCTACATACATGGATAATTTTATGATTTTATTTATTATATAAATATTATATTTAAATTATGGTTAATATTCTATAAATTATAAACCATTTCCTACCCTTCTCATGTTCCATGGAAAACGAAAACATCATCCATGTGTAGGTGTGGACTACTGCCTCAATGATGTGATGTGTTTAATTTTCCATCTATCTAATATTTTATTTTTTTATATAACACTCTTAAAATGTTATTTAATACCTTAAAAATATAAATTATACCATTAAAACTCTATAATAATTATATTATTCAAAAAATAATCACTTTTTAAACCATCCTCACCTATCAATTATATCATGTTCATATTTGGGTCATTTTAACCACCTACATGAACAATGCTATAAATTTATATCATAGATAAAAATAAAAACTTAACTAAATATATTATTATAAATATATTAAGAAATAATTTTTGTTTTTATGTTTATGAAAATTTTATATTAATATTTAACTTATTACTAATATACCGGCCTTTGTTCATTAAAAATTACCAAAACAATCACACAACTGATTTATTATTGAATAACCATAACTATAACTAAAATGGAATGAATTAAAACTTTAAAAATCATTATAAAACATAAATTCTACAAACATAAATAATATTGTAATGTTAAACTTTCTATCAAATAACTGATATTGACATCGATATTACAAATCATGTATAAAAAAATAAAAAATAAAAAATAAAAACATCCAATAATGAAACTAACCTATAAATAAATTGTAAATGTATAATAAATAATTATTATTTATGTGTATAAATGGTAATATAAATGAATAAGATATTAAAATAATGGATTAATAGAGTTCTATTTTTTATATAGGAGATTAGAGAATGCTTTACCTAATGAGAATAAAAAGTAAGGGGTTTTAATCTCAATTATCTTTCTTTGAGACATTTTTTGTTTTATATACTTAATTAAATATATATATATAGTTTGTATGCTACTATATATATGGATTTTATCATAATTATAATGAAATTAAATGGATTTAAAAAATCATCTCAAGATCTATTTTTAAGGGCTTTCGATTCAGGTGATACCAAATTCGTAAGACATATTGATAACTGAAAACATATTTCTTTGAGTTACGATGTTTCTTATTGATCTTATTTCTTCTATTAATGTGTTTTTTCACCATAAAATTATATTATATAGTATTTTTTAATTTTATCCATAAAAAAATAAATTTTTCATTTAATGGTCCATCCTTGATGAATATTTTTCTCACAAGAGTATAATGACGTTGAGAATAATTCTTATCAATCATCTGAAATCTTTTTGTATTTCATATCAAACTTTTATATTAAAAATAATAATAATTTTATTTTGAAACCTAAAGGATAATTATTTCATTCAACCTTCATATATATCCTCATCCCTTTTAAAAGGAAGTTTTTTCATCCTTTTTAGATGTGGCTTTTCAAGAAATTTCTTTTTGAATATTAAAAATGTTTAACATTAAAAATATCATATTTTATCTTCCACTAAAAATTTCCTCTATAAAACCATTATATAGTTTAAGAGGCTAAATTATTTGTGGTTCTTTTTAAAAGTAATTTTATTTACATTATAATTTTAAAAATTACTTTTGAAGGTGACCTACAACTTTATATTTTTAGGATAATGTTTTTTTAAAATTATGAAAAATGTTTTTAGTATTTTTCCATGAGAAAACTCTATTTATCTTTTATTAACATTATTATAAATAATGATTCATTTCCATTTATATAAATTTTTTTATAAATAAATTTTATTCTTGATGATTTTATAAGGAAAAGGTGAGTTTCCTATAATTTTTAATATGATATATCCAATGTTCTTAAAAAGGTGTTTTTTATTTATGTCAACAACCTTAATTATCCTATTAATACAAATTGATATTTCTTATTCAAACATCCAACTTATTTATCTAGATATATCATAAAATATTCTATGTATATTTTTATAAAACCCATATCTTTATAATGAGTTAATTAAGTGATGTTTAAAATATAACATTTTTTATGTTCTCTTGGTACCCAAATGTATGGATGATTATTATTGATTGTTGGGGTCCTATATTACCATCCATGAATTAGTAATGATTATATACATGGGATAAAATGATATTAAAAGTATAATCTGAAGCCTAGGGGTAAAAAGGTGGTAATCCCATGCCCAAGTGTACACTGGTGGTAAGCCTATGCCCATGTGTACATACATGGTAATCCCAAGCCCAAGGGCACAAGGGTGGTAGAACTATGTCTAAGAGTGTAAATAAGTTTTTATCCTAATACTAAGAGGATATATAGGTGTTTATAAAAATTACAAGTTGGTATACATGTTGTTTTCCCAATACTACAATTTGATGAGAATTAGGTAGTAATGCATGCTCCACTGGGTTATGGTTTCTTATGTTTTCACTTATTGCACATTTATATGATATATAATTCTATTTTGATATTATGGATAATATTTATTATCTTTTATTTCTAATCTAATATTACATGGTATATGTCTTATATTTCTCTACTGATCATATTTTCTCACATGCTTATAATCTAATCCTCTAAGGAAATGTAGATGATTTTTTCTTTTACTGATCATTTGATCTCACCATATTTTTATGTTTTTGTTCCCCAGGCAATGAATATGAGTATAAATTATGAAGATTTTACAAGGAAATATAGTTTGGTTTGATTATGGGTAAATGTTCACAAGTATCATAAATGAGTTTTCTTATATAGTTGATCCTAAAAGATAGAAAACCATCTATTACTGGGATTATGTCATTATTGTGAGATATAATGATTCAATTAATTTTTTCCTAGATATTTATCTTCGAACATCTCACTTGGTATCAAATATGGCATGTAATATATGGGTTTTCAGTACTAAATTTGGGAGTGTGGGTCTTAGGTTCCTTACTCACCATGGTATAGGGAGAAATACCCAACCATTTTGACCCACCATACCCAAGACTAGGCATGGTGATCTCCAAATCACCATTTTTATTCTCCCATGCATGGATCGACCTCTGATAGATTTGACACCACCAGGCCCATCACCCTAGGTGTTTAATAGTGGAAATTTTCTATAGCTGTATACGATGAAAACCTCAGCTAGAAAAATGACCCCTTTAGGAAGTTCAAGCCTCTCTATTTCCCATAGGGAGAACACACTCATACTTTATCTGCACCACACCCTCCACCATGGTATGAAGCACACCCCCATTTCCAACTAGAAAACACTCATAGAAAAAACTGACACCCAGATAGTTTTAGACCCATTGTTCATTGAAATCCCAAAACATTAATCTCCCTCATCATTATCTACAAAATACATGTGAAACACATCATAAAACTCCAAATGAGTTTCACCTCATCCCCAACCACTCCTGTCACCACAACATAGTGTACCCTTGAAGGGACAAAACTCATATCCTGTCCCCCTAGAACACCTATAAACTCATATAAACACCTCTAATACCAAAAAAAGATATTTAATAGTCCAAGAAGTAATATGTAATTACATTAAATAATATTCAAACTATTTATATCCTCAAGGTTTAATTAAAAACTAATATAAGGGAGAAGGGGAGATATAAAGAACCACCACTTAAGATACCTCTCAGAAATATCACTATAAATGAAATGTGACCACCACATCCTCAAACACATCTCTGATATATAACTATAAAATAGGAAAAATTACACCACCAAAGAACACCAATTATAGTAAATAAACTAAATATTAATAGTGATAAGAAAACACATCATTCAATACAAAAATGACCATCATGAGCGTTATAGAAAAATTATGAAAACAATAGTGGATATTGATTATGAATTTGTGACTCACATTCCCATGTAATCTCCTCAACTGTACCATGCCTCTATAAAAAGTGTACTAAAGTAATTAATTGACCATAAAACACCATCTATTGATGATCCAAAATACTGATCGGTCACTCCATAAACATTGTATCATACTATATATCCAACTCTTACCAATAAAAAAATGTGATTTATTATGAAGATTAATTTAGAGTTGAGACACATAGAAGATGTTGTAGATCTTCTAAAACTATAGGGGAAATGAAAATAGGTAGACCAAAACACCAACTCATCCCAATAAAAAAATATTTAATAAACTTAAGAGATAAATGAATCAGACTACCAAAACATCACATACCTTAAGGATGATAAATTATAAAAACACATGATATTTTACATAAAAATATAAAGGTATCTTACTACAATCATCATAAAGCATTAAGTTCTTATAATTCCTTAAAATAGTCATGAATCACTTAGAAATTAATGGTCATGTAGTACACCATGCCCAATCTAGGGATAATAATATCTTTAGTCTTGGTCCAACACAACATGAATTGAAAATTTCACCCATATAAATCATTAAAAGGAGTCATGTCAGTGTAATATTGGTGGATGTTATTTTATGTAAACTCCATTAAGGACAAGTGCTTCATGTAGGACCCACATAAATACAAGATAAAAATCCTACAACATATCTTACAAGTTTTAGATATTCTAATCTATTTACCTATCGGTATGTGGGTGGAAATATATACTAAGGAGAAAATAGGATCCAAATTCATATTCAAGACCACCCCAAACTTGTAAGGTACAATGATGATCTCAATATAAAATTTTGGTCCAAAATACCCCACTGTTTCACACAATCTCATTAACATATAGTCTCTCTAGGGAATCCAAAATGATTGATTCCTTAATATTTAAAAAATGGTATGATTTCAACATTCGATCCCTGATCCCCAAAATAACATCACATGCTCCTTGGGATCATGGAAAAATGGTAAAAAAAAACATCAAGATCCCATTTCCACTCCAGGATATCGAATGACTGCAATTGACATCCTAAAACTCAATGCCTCACCTTAACCTATTGGTAAACCTAACACCATGATAAGAACTTCAAAAATGACCTCTTCACCCTGAGATACCAAACATGCCTTATTAAATCCTAATACACTCCACATATGATTACATATATATGAGAATTTTTATGACGAAGACAACCATAAATTGATCTCATAATCCATGTAAAATGAATTTCATGAGTCCTTTGAACAAAAAGTGAATTTCTAACACCAAAATAAATGATTAAGGATTTTAAGATCTCATATAAACATCAGAAAAGGGGTATTTAAGATTTCTTCATGCTTTATAGTAAGCTGATGATACCTAGAATGCATATCGATCATTGAAAAACATTTTGATCCCTTAAAATAATAAAAAATCACCACCTATATCTTGAAGAGGATAGTGATTATTGATCTCCACCAAGTTCAATCATTGATATTATACATATATCATGAAAACAAGAAATTCATTTTTGGTGAACAATAGTAGAGCAACACAAGGAGATACATTGGGCTTGATTGGGACTTTTCTGTATTAAATGATTGACCTAGATCCAAAATTCGGAAAAATTAGTATGTTATATCTGATACGGGGCCACAAAAATTTGTTAGATCACCCAAATACAATGATATCTAAAACATGATATCTTTTTTAGGGGGTAGGATCACAACATACTAAGGGAAAACATCTAGACACTCCTCAGATATAGAAACTACACTACCAGATCCTCTAATGAGCTCAATTTCAAAGATTCTAGATTTGATAACAAGGAATAAAAACACCTATAGCCCAATTTATGATCTATGTACCTATAAAACACCACAAAAAATGATTCACACTATAGAATACATTTATCATCCATAATAAATATATTACAATGTGTACAGAGTAAAAATAACCCATGTCAACAATAAAATTGCATGGTTGCATCTGTAGTAGGAATAAATCACTTGATAACTGATACTATCATAACATCAGTTCATAGCCCCTACAAACATCAAATAAATTTTTTTAACCTTCAATTAGAATAGTAAAAATTAGGAGTACTAGGAAACTCTACACCATTATTTTCAAAGAGTAGATGAAGGTAGGAGAGGTGAAAGAGTTTTATTCTCCTGAATAAAAAAATGTATAAACCATTGAAGATGATAGGAAAAATATACTTTGAATTGTCTCTGACTCTATTATCACCCGTAATCACATGGTATATACCTTTTAATTTTAATCTCTTTGGTATATTTTACCATAATAACATCAAAATTAATGGACACAATCTACTCTAGGTCCCTGGGGTGGGAGAATCAAGATTCTAACCCCTACCCACCTCATCTCTTATTAGAGGATCATAAGACTACTATAATTTCTTCTAAAAATTACATTGAGGAAACTTCTTCGGAGGCTAATAAGGATTCCGAACAACCATGTTTAACTAACTCGATATGATGGACATACATTGCCTCTTATAATGTTAATGGGCTTTTCAAATGAAATGTACAAGAAATAGTATCCTGGAATTTGTGTGAGAATGATCAACTCTAGAAAAATGGGAAGTAAAACACTAGGATTAACTACCTTCCAATTATAACCTGATTTGTATTGATATAATTTTACCTATAAAATATGATATTATGCTAGAAAATATCAATTGTTCCCTAGGAGAGTACATCCTCTTGATCATGTTATCCTTATTCTATACCTCCATGTGTATAGGAAACATAAATTTAGTGATTTCATATCTAATAGTTGGGCATAACCCCTTCTCATGGTAGAAAACTCTAGGATCATCATTGGAAGGATATAAAGGGAAAATAAAGAAATTACTCAAACCTAATCATTATATTTTTTATGCTTAGTCTTACCTATTGGTTGTGGGGAAACTCTTTCAAATTTTCTACCCACATTATCAAAGATAATAACTCTGAACAGAACTCCTTATGAATATCAATCCTAGAGAAATCTGATTGATTACACTCTATGAGATACAATATCCACCACTAACGTGTTTCTAATCCCATCTAACTAATCTCCATCATAAAAAATTACTCAACCTAAGTAAAGATAAAACTCATCATAATCTCTAAATATTACAACTATAACTCCCTCTCTATGTCATATACTCTCCATTTAACCTTCATAAAACTCTGATGCTCAATATCACACATCACTATATTCCATAACTCATTCTAGACATCTAGGTTAACCCTCCAAAATATGACCTTATATTCCTATGAAACCTCACTAACTTGAACTATGATCAGAAAATGTCCAAGTAACATCTTTACATGAAAAGGTAAACCCCTAAGACTAATTTTATGGAATTGATTAAATGAATTTCATTTTTTATATTCATCTTATTTTACCAAAATAATCCTATTTAAAAGAAAAAAACAACTACGAATAATGCATTTTTCTCTCCGAGGTATCTACTATATAAGAAGCATCACTTCACTTAGTATGTTAGTTAAGATTAAGGACTTTACATAAGATCCAATGTTGACCTAAAATCCCATTTACTAGCCGGTCTAACTTTTGTATGCCACATACCAATTTCAATTGACACCATTTCACTACAAACCCATGTCGTCCTCACCAGTTCCTATTATCCGTGTTCTAAACTATCTCGCAACTAGCCTCTCTAATACAACTCTATGATGAACCTCCCTAAAATGGTACCACTCTTGATTTGATAATAAAGAGAGAAAGAGAGAGAGAGAGAGATACCCTTAAATCCCACCTCAATTAGGCCATGGTTTGACAACTATCATCGAGGGTAAAAAACACAAAATGGGTGGAATTACACTCAATATATGAATTTAAGGACAAAATATTACATGTGAACCATTAAACCAAAATGAAAATGTATGAAAATAAACTAAGATCTCATAAGAATAAAATCCCTTGGTGAATGAAATTAAAAAATACAAACAATATCCCAAAATAAAGTACATAAACACTAATAGGCAGTAATACTCACATAAACTCTCCACTCCATGCTATTATGGTCCGTCTCAGTCAATAACTCCCTTATAATTAAATAAAAAATTAGTTTATATATATCATGTTGAGTATAAAATGTATATTCATTAGGATTCTCCTTAGGAATTCTCATAAAAATCGGAGAAAAATATGATAATTTTCTAATGAAAAAGTAGTAGAAAAAAAGAACCCAGAAAATCAACTACCCATTCCCGACCTCAATAAGGCTCACCCTCTAAGAATGGAACACAACATAATAATATAATATTAGAAAAATAAAGTCATTGAAACCCTTTACCACTATTTTTTCACTATCACTCCTTAATGCCAAACATCCTGTGCTCCGATATATTTCATACCATCATAACATAATTATAAGATAAATACCAACTCATTCCCTAGTAGTCACCACATCATTGAAGAAGGAAATCCCACGTCCTAACCTATTCCAATAATTCTAACCACGTATTACAATCCCATCTTGTCTGTATCCAACATAGTAGGGTATCATAAATATGAAATGCATCAACATAATTCCCTCCTCCTTTAAAGATTACTATTCACCATGTATATAAGGCCCCATCCTTAAACCTTACTTAATATTGAGTTACTATAAGATTACACATTGAGGATATTTTCAGGTTTAGAGTTTTAGAGAATTAGATCATAAAACTTGCATTACATTCCACATTTAAACAAAGTGGTTACATAAAAGACAGTATTCATTTTTCCCATCAATGGAAACATATTTAAAATAAAACATGGATTCTTTCTTGACACTTTCTTGACACTATCATCATATCATGTACCCTTCCCTTGACCTGTGAAAAACATTTCAAAAACTTGGGATGAGCATAAAAAGCTCAGTAAGGGTTATAAAAAATATGGAAAGGAAACATGAGTTCATATATACATAAGAATGAAATCATACTTTACCCATAAAACATAGGCACTTTAACATACCTCATCAAATCATGAATAAATCATAGGAATAATAAGACATAAAAGGTAACTTGAGGCATTCATAACATTATTACGTAGGGAGTAACCCTCTTGGTTACGTTTGGAATACCCACCACAGTATATTCCCTTAATCTCTTCGGAGAAACCTTAACGTTTCACTCCATCACGTTACCCAATGCATTGGAGAGCTATATCGGGCTCAACCACCCTTAGTTTATCATGGAACCACTCGTCTTCAAAACAATTCCCAAGAACCATAACATAATCATAGCCCAAAACTTAAGCATAAAGGAAAGATAACATTCCCACATTGCAAAAAATATATAATATTTTAAGATATTGGAATATTGAATCCATTCTAAAAAGAATTTTCAAAACCATTTAAAAAATTTAATAAAGAGATTTTTGAATCAAAGTGTCCCATACCACCTTGAAGCTTTTAACATTTTAAACCATTAATATCCATATAAATAAATTCTTAAAACCATTTTGAAAACATGGATAAGAACAAATCATTAAAACATTTAAAGCGATATTTTGGTTAAAGGGTTTTTACCAAAATTAGAGACACTTGAATATAATAATTGAGGAATAACATTTAATTAGAACTTTATAATATCATGAGAATAAATGGATTCATGATATAATATTCCAAAGGACAGTATATACACCATGTAAGAGTGAATTGGTGCATAACAACAATAAATTCTCAATAGAAATGTAAAATGTGATGAAATCCCTTATAAAGAAGGTATCCTTAAATTAAGGATAAATCAATCTCAAAATTATGTGTGACAAATATAAATACACAAAATATAAGTGGATATTCAGTGTAAAACAATAAAAGTTCATTCACACGTATTCAAAGGATGACATATTCAATAACTACATGTTGAACCCAAAGAAATCGAAATTGGGTTAAAAAGTTCCCTTGGTAAAATTCGACAGCCTAACGACGTCACTTCAAAATTCAGAAAATGAGTTTATGAGAGATAAAAAGGGTATCTCATCACTTGGACATACAATTTACATCAATAATGATATATAATAACATATACCAACATAATAGTATGTGAATTAAAAGACATAACAAAAGAAGTCTTTTAAAAGAGGAGGGTGAAAGGTTCCCTTACCGATATGGGTATCTTTTGAAACATACACCCCATGAAAGAAGGACAATACAACATTGATGTAAATACTCATGAATGAAAGTATATTACACAATGAGTAAAATAATGGGCATTACATACACCACTCAAAGGAATTTGTGGCAAATGTAGCATAAATCTCACGGGAATAAAAGTGAGATGAAAAATCCCTTATGAAAACTCGGCAGCCTAACGACACCACTTAAAACTTACAAATATGGATTGATGAGATCAAATAGGGTATCTCATCATATTAACATAAAGTTTACAGCAAGAGTAATATAAAAGAACATCCCCCAACATAACAAAGAGGATCTTAAAAGAAGTGACATAAAGGAGAGTACTTAAAAAGAAAGAGAGAGGTTAGGTCTCTTACGAAAATTCGGCAGCCTAACGGCGCCACTCAAAACTTCCAAAATGGATTGATGAGAGAGAATAGGGTCTCTCATCATATGAACATAAAAATTAAAGTAATATTAATATAAAATAACATCCCAATAACAAGAAATATGAGATTATAATGAATGACATAAAAGAGTGTATTTAAAAAGAAAGAGAGGAGTAGGATCCCTTACCTCAGGTCCGACTTGACTTGATCATTCTTTAACGTCCTGAATAATAAACTTGAGTTAATTTACAATTTATTAAGAACCTTTTTCTAGTTCATTATTCCTTTTATATCACGTATTTCCATTTTATAAACATTATGTAATCATTTAAGTTAATAATGTTTGTTTTGTCGATATTTGGTTCTTAAGTCGAAAGTTGACTTCTTACAATTATATGTTGTTCGTGTGGTCAAATGTTCATTATATCTAGAATTATATTCATGATTTGTATATAATATATATCATATATATGCAGAATATACATGTATTTATAATATTAAATAATCATTTAGAGGTAAGAAATGAAATGCACCGTTCATGGAGACGGCAAGCCGTACGTACGCATGAACGCTACTTTCATTTCTATGTCATATTAATGGAATTAAAACCAAATGAGAGGTATGTATATTTTAATTCCAGAATTATATTCATCATTTATATGTAACATAAATCATATATAATAACTTTAAATCCATCCTTTATACATCCCACATATGGCATTAAAGAATCAAATCACTTTGAGGGGGCGGTAGTCCGCACTTCCTAAAATGAAATTATCGTGTTACCCACAATGGAATACATAAAGGTATGCCAAAAAAGAAAAATAAAGAAAAATAAACATATTATATATCATATATAAATATAGTGACATCTTAATGGCTACCTTTTAAGGTGTTATATGAGTGTTAAACAATCATCGTTTCGTGAGGCAGAAATTCGCCATCCACAGAAACAATATGTTCTTTAACCATTTGATGTAGGTGTGTGTAATTTTAGCACTAATTATTCTTATAAAAAAATCCTAGTATATTTAAGATACTGGAGTTGTTACCAAATAAATGAATAAAAATAGTTTAGGGGGTTGGAGAAGAAAAATAAAACCAAAGAACACAAGTGAAGACATTACCTTAAAATCGGGTAACTCCCTTTGGTTTGAGATCAAAGGATTCCTTGGGAAGACTTCTGCCCAATGTGAGGCTTCAAGGAGTTAGAGAGGGATGTGAAGAGAAAATATGGGAAGGGGTTGGCCGAGCCAAAGGCTTTGGACGTGTGGGTAAGGAGGTAGAGGTGTGGGCCTTTTATAAGAGGAGAGGAGGTGCACTCTTGGAAAGGTATAAAATGTAACTTTATTTTCAAATGAGTTTCGGATTTTAATGGTCCCACATTGATTTTTTTTCTAGGATAAGGTGATAAGGGTTTGAAATCGACCCATCCAATAGGTTTTGGAAATGTGTAGGTCTTAGATGTTACATTATCTTTCCATTTTATTTAAATCGTTAAATAATGAGGTCATCGCTGCATCATCATGATGTCATAAATAATTTAATTTATTTAATGTCTAAAAATTATAAAACAAATAATATGATATAGGAAATCTTTGTAGCTTTCCAATTAATATTTATAGTCTAAAAGATAACTTATTTAGACAAAATTAAAAATATTTTACTTAGGTGATACATTCTTTGTTACATTTAACATTCTTTAAAAATAAAAATATAAAAAGTCATTTTCTCACAAAAGTGATTCCATGGGTCCCCCCAGTTTGGCACAATGCATCCCATGTGTAACACCCCAAGCTTCCTTGGTATGTATCCTTTCGAATAATGCAATGGCGTGCATTGTACGCAACTTCGAGATTTTAACACACCATAACCAATCAAATTAGCCGTTATGAATAGTAACACCTACTTTTTGAAATTTTATAAATTCTATCTCTAAAAATGGACTTCATTTTTGGATTCGGAATATCGAAATTAGCCTAGGGTTAAATTTTGTTACTTTTCGAATAACTTTCATATTTTGATGAATAGTGAAAATTACTAAATTTTAATTAAAAACAACTTTTTTAATCAAAATAATTAATAGTGATAAATTATGAATTTGAGTGGTTTTAAAGTATATTTAGAATATATTTTTACCATATAATACAATGTGGGTCATTGAACAAAATTTCACATTTAAACCAGACATAAACGAGTGACAATCTTTTGATAGTTATTATCTCTAAAAAACACGCTTTTTGTTTTAACAACGAGAATTAATTTTAAATTAATTTCTGCCACTTCTATGTTTTGAATTTGGAAAAATGGATTCCATATTTGGAATCAGGATGTTCAAATTGTGTAAATAGGTAACTTTTATTTTTAAACATTTTGGATAATTACTCCGGTAAATATTTTATTTACCATGGTTAAAGGGTAAATCTGGTAAACAAGGGTTAAAAAAATAATATTATAATAATATTAAATTACCTTAAAACGCATCTTAACCCTATTGGTTGATACATGGTCGACCATGGGCATCTTTGGGTCGATTTTGGGACCCCATGGATCCACTTGTAAGTGATAATGACCCTTTATTTTAATTAAGTTAAAATAAATACAAAAATGACACAAGCATATATCTTTTAACAAAACAATTATTACAGAGGGTTATATATGTTTTATTTTAGATAATAAATATTCATTAGAAAGATAAAAAGATTTCCTACATAATTATATTTTATTTATAATTTTTAGACATTAAATAATTTAATTTATTTATGACACAATGATGATGAATTAATTACTTTAATAGTGAAAAATTACAATAATTGATATTATAAATACCCAAATAAATATAATATGAAACTTTTAAGGAATTAAAATAATTTTATAGGATAATATGACATATTAGGATTGATTTAATTTACTTTTTTTGAAGTAATCAATCTGTTATGAGTTTCACAAAAATCAACTATTGAATAGTGTCAAAATTGACATAAAAGAGTTCTTAAAAAAATATTATATTATTAATTTATATTAAATTCCTAAAAATCTAAGGCTCGACCAAGAGACTTATATCATGATAGGTTCATAATTAATGGACCACTTGGGGTCGCTTGGATGTATATAGTATGTTTATTAACCATATAATATAAAAATACAAAGAGACATTGTAAAAGTGAAACGAATTAACTAAGAGTTAATACTTAAAGATAAGGTTAATATAATGACCCAAACCTGTCTAAATTCTATTGGTTGAGTTGTTTTCGACCCATCCCCACCTTAAAATTTAAATAATAAACTTTGGAGCCATTATAAACCGAATATGAATTTATTATAAATTAATATTTCTAGCTTTTCCAAAGGTGCCCCTCACCCCTCTAATAAAAGGGAACTCCTCCTTCTCATTTATTCACACCTTAAAAGCCCTTTGGTTCGGCCAACCCCTGACCAAATACTATATCAACTTCCCTCACTACAACCTAAAGGCCTTAGTTTGATCAGAAAGCCAACCTATGGAGCCCTTTTGATCAAATCAAAAGGAAGAACCCGAAGAAGAGGTAATGTTTTCACCACCCATTTTCAAGTTCCTTTCTTCTTCCACATCCTCTTTCTTTGTTATTACCATTATAAAATAATAACTCTAGTATCATATATATACTGTGATGTTATTATAAATATGTTACAACCATATTCAGTATTCTATCCATCCTTTGAATAACATGTCACCATACGTGCGTACGTACGACTTACCGTCTCCACGTCGTGGTGTAATTGTTATTCAATATATTATTATTTGGATGGGGATAATAATGATGTGTAACTCATGTAAATAATAAGTACAACATGATAATTATTCTTTATATATGATATAAAATCCAATTATATATTATTTTAATATCAAAAGAATGATATTGTCGCTCGTGCGTATGTACGGACTACCGTCTCCACGAACGCGATGAGATTCATTCTCCATCATATCCATTCAAGTATAATTATAATTTGATGATTTAAAAATAGTATCTAAGGACTTGATATCATTCTGGATATTAATAATATACATCTCATTAATAAATATGGCTCACATAACAAATAATATAAAGTAAAATGAACCTGTTAACACCCGAAATGACGATAATTCTAAGATATTATTAACAAATCAATGTTAAAAGATCATATATGATATCATATTAAAGTAAATGATTATTGTATAATTAAATAACAATTATTTCACCATTATACAGGAGGTAAACCTACCTTCGACCAAGCAAAAAGTACAAAGTAAGGGATTTTCTTATCTCATTTTCAATTCCGTGAGATTTCCATTGTTCACCACTAAATTATTGAAAGTGGTGTATTGTGTGCTTACATTTGATATATATTATAATTATTCTCTTTATATTCATGTTATTCTGTAAATCATTTGGTGTTTATTAACTTTTGGCCATACGACTCAATTGATTAATGTGGTAAGGGTTTATTTCGCAATCTATTCATTATCCGAGGTTGTTTATACGTAATAATCTACTGGGATTTCTTTATCATCCACGTCCATGTTTCTTCAAAATGTATTTCATAACATTTTTAATATTTAAAAGAATATGGGTTAAAGTCATTTATACCCTTGAATGTATTTTTATAAGAGGTTTATAAGGGAATCTTTCTGTCATTTTCCAAACAAGGTACTTTTTAACCTTTTCGACAGAATTAAGATAAGAATGTTTTTTTAACTTATACGGCGAGTGCAGTTATTTTCTGCCGTTATAAAATCTTCAAAGCTTCCCTTACAATCTTATATGATTGTTTTGAATGTAATGGTTTTATTTTATAATTATGTGACTTTTAAATGATTTAAAAAAAAGAGATATTTCTCTCAAAAATATGAAAATCCAGTGCAAATGTATACGTATTTAACGCAAGCTTAAAAATGTTTTTAGAAAACCTGACTCTCGAGTGTGTTAGATAGGAAGGGATTGTAAGTGGGCCCATCATGGCCTATAATTAGTCGAGCAGTCTCAGAATTAGTTATTTTGTTTTCAAAATATTGCATAATGATTTCATAAAAACACTGGAGTAATTTTTAGAAATTTTAAATGTAAGTATTTTATATAAAAATTGCATCGGTAGGTCTCATGAGACAAACTAGTTCCTTGGCACAAGGCCTTGGAAAAACCTTATTTTTAGTCTTGGAACGAAGCCTTGGCTATGTGGTTATGATAGTCTGACATTATGCATTCCATCATTATGAAAGTGTTTATTGATAATGCATGGGATTGTTCGACTAATAGAATATCCATGTGAGTAAGTAAATGACATTATTTTATTTTATCTTTGCCATTTTATACTGAAGTTCAAGTTTAAAAGGCTTTTGTTTTAGTTATAAACTGCCTTAAGTGTGTATGCTTATTTATGAAAGCTTCTTCTATAATGTTATCCTTACTGAGCATCTGAGCTCACCCCTTTCAATGTTTTATTTTTTCCCAGGATTATGAAGAAGTAATTTATGAATGACCTGCAGGGATAATATGAGGGGATATGAAGACAAGATGTTTTTTTATGATGTAATGTAAATATTTATGGATGTATCTAGTTATTCCAAGGCTACTAAACTAATCGGTCTTTCGAGACTTGATCTTTCTCGTGATCATGCCAATGTTATGTAATAATGCACCGACTCTAGGTAACTGGGGTCGGGGCGTTATAGTTGGTATCAGAGGAAGTTTAGTACAAACCTTGGAAGCTAGATTTAGATAAACTCTGATTAGAGCACGTAGACCTAAGATGAACTTTGAGGATTAGTATAAAAGAACTTCCTAGAATTTTGGTATTGTAGAGATTTAGTGAGTTTTCCGAGCAACACATCCCTGTCTGGATACGAGCAGGTAGAGGCGGCTCTGGCACAGATGTACCTAGGGGTAAAACCCGAAAACACCGTTTTGAGCTAGACTCGAACGGGAACTGGTGCACGACAACGGGCCTTGCTGCACTCTTGGTTACGACACTCCCAGGGGATATGCTTGGGATAATTTACATTTTCTTTACAAACCGATTTAAGTAATATATATATAAGATGAGAGTAAATGACCTTGGTTAATCCTAATATGTTTCAAATTGAGAATATGGTGACATTTTAATCTCTAAATGATTTTACGACTACTGTTACTCACACAATGCTTTCTGGTTTTCGTCAATGGATGGATTCCAAGGAAGTCATAGTAACTTTGAGAATGATGTACAAGGTGGGAACGATGGTGGCAATGAGCAACAGAATGGAATGTTGATAGGTGTAAAAGATATCATCTTTATGCCAAATCAGTTTTCCAAAAATATGATCAACAAAATATATATTAACCAAATCCCAGACTCAACAAGGAAGAGAAAGGTGATAAATGATAAGAGCTCCAGTAATGGAGACCATGGAGAAAAGAACCCTCAATTTTCATCATGCAGTAAATGTGGAAAGAGACACCCAGGAAAGTGTCTCAATGGGACAACGAAATGTTTTACGTGCGGGAAGGAAGGACATAAAGTGAATAATTGCGGAAGAAAAATGAAGAGTACTATGGAAGAAGATAAAAATGGTCCCAAGATTCCATTTACAGTCATTTTCCGTAAATATAGGGGACCTGGACATTACCCGAGTGAATGTCCTATTCTATAGGATATTTTCTTGGTCAAAGAAGAAGCTATGTGGAAATAAATGGTTGGAGAAAAATTTAAAAATTATTAGCACTCCTTGTTGATGGGTTTACTTTGGAATAATTTTCTCTTGTATTTGTAACCCCGCAGTTTGCCATGTGAGAATGATATTTGAGGAAGAATTGTCTCTTCTCTTGTGGATATAGGTATAAATAACCATTTGGTTTTATATGATCTTTGGGGTTTGAGAAAATTATAAGTTATTATAATTTGGGATGAAAATGCAAGGTATGATATAACATTTGTGGTTAAATTATGTTATTTTTAGGAATTTATCTCATTTTGGTAATATTATAAAATATAGTTTTTGAAAAAGGACAACACGTAGACCGTGTGAAAACCCGTCGCGTCGGACAAAGCTGTGGGAATCGAACCCAAAACCAAAGTGCGATTGGGATTTATCGCCTACCACTGGACTACGTGAAGTCCCTGGTTAGTGTGACTATTTTTTTTGTTAAATTATTTTATTGATCAATAATAAGATGATTTGGGTTCTTATGTATTATCAAATGAATACCCTTGGTATAGAAAAATGATTTGGTGATTAAGTGATAAATGTTATTTTGGAAGATGTTCGCTTTGTTGGGAACACTATATGCCCAAGGAAAATAGAATACAATGGGGTTTCATTTGTAGAGTAATGGTGGATTTTTATCTACGTTTTTATTGTGGATTTATAGTGATTTGGGTTATTTATGGAAATGATTAACCTATAACAGAGAATATGTGATGATGTTAATTACTTTTAAGTATGTGACTTTAAGAGTATTTGATGTCATTTGGAGATACAATTTAACATGGGAGACTACATAATCAAATTATTCTATGTTTTGGGTTTCAATATTAGTTTGGAGGATTTTAAGGACAATTGATTATTGAATGATATTTATTTTACTTTGGGGTATTGTTGGTTGAAATTTAGAAATTAAGATTAGTGCATATTTATCTCAAGGAATATCCTTCTAGGGGATCATTAGATCATTCACTAACCATTTTGGTTTTGATTAATCTTCAAAGACAATGTAAATATATAGTTTATCCTGCATGGATCATGTGATTCTATAGAAGTTTATTCTAGCTCTTCCAGTGTGACCAAGTCTTCTTGAATACTCATCGTTTAAAAAAAATTGAGTTAGTGGTGGAAATTTATTAAAGAATGAAACTCTACTTAAAATATAAGTATATCTCATAATGTTCTTAGTCAATATCATAAATGAATTCCTCGTCCTTATGTAATGTAACTTAAAAAAATGTTGTCTGTTTACTTTCCTACTAGGAGACTAATGGTCGTTTGTCCCAACACAAGTTTGTGGTTTTCTTATTGTTAACTTTCTCCTGATCATGATTTCTATCCCTCTCCATCAGAACTTGACACTTAGTTTATCATCCATATCCATGTTTTCCTACATGGAATCCTAGTATGGGTTATCTTGGATGACCCTTATACCTCTCTCTCTTTCTTTTAAAGTGATAATTTTATTGAATCTTTTTCCGATGTGGGACTTTCCATTATATTCCCAAGAAAATTTTTTTAAAAAAAATTGCGAGGACACAATTTATTGAAGGAGGGGAGAATGTAACACCCCAAGATTCCTTGGTATGTATCCTTTCAAATAATGCAATGGCGTGCATTGTACGCAACCTCGAGATTTTAACACACCATAACCAATCAAACTAGTCGTTATGAATAGTAACAACTACTTTTTGAAATTTTATAAATTCTATCTCTCAAAATGGACTTAATTTTTGGATTCGTAATATCGAAATTATCCTAGGGTGAAATTTTGGTACTTTTCGGATAACTTTCATATTTTGATGAATAGTGAAAATTACTAAATTTTAATTAAAAACAACTTTTTTAATCAAAATAATTAATAGTGATAAATTATGAATTTGAGTGGTTTTAAAGTATATTTAGAATATATTTTTACCATATAATACAATGTGGGTCATTGGACAAAATTTCACATTTAAACCAGATATAAACGAGTGACAATCTTTTGATAGTTATTATCTCTAAAAAACACGCTTTTTGTTTTAACAACGGGAATTAATTTTAAATTAATTTCTGCCACTTCTGTGTTTTGAATTTGGAAAAATGGATTCCATATTTGGAATCAGGATGTTCAAATTGTGTAAATAGGTAACTTTTATTTTTAAACATTTTGGATAATTACTCCGGTAAATATTTTATTTACCATGGTTAAAGGGTAAATCTGGTAAACAAGGGTTAAAAAAAATAATATTATAATAATACTAAATTACCCTAAAACGTGTATTAACCCTGTTGGTTGATACATGGTCGACCATGGGCATCTTTGGGTCGATTTTGGGACCCCATGGATCCACTTGTAAGTGATAATGACACTTTATTTTAATTAAGTTAAAATAAATACAAAAATGACACAAGCATATATCTTTTAACAAAACAATTATTACAGAGGTTTATATATGTTTTATTTTATATAATAAATATTAATTAGAAAGATAAAAAGATTTCCTAAATAATGATATTTTATTTATAATTTTTAGACATTAAATAATTTAATTTATTTATGACACAATGATGATGAATTAATTACTTTAATAGTGACCAATTACAATAATTGATATTATAAATACCCAAATAAATATAATATGAAACTTTTAAGGAATTAAAAAATAATTTTATAGGATAATATGACATATTAGGATTTATTTAATTGACTTTGTTCGAAGTAATAAATCTGTTATGAGTTTCAAAAAAATCAACTATTGAATAGTGTCAAAATTGACAAAAAAGAGTTCTTAAAACAAATATTATATTATTAATTGATATTAAATTCCTAAAAATCTAAGGTTCGGCCAAGAGACTTATATCATGATAGGTTCATCATTAATGGACCACTTGGGGGTCTCTTGGATGTATATAGTAAGTTTATTAACCATATAATATAAAAATACAAAGAGACATTGTAAAAGTGAAACTAATTAACTAAGAGTTAATACTTAAAGATAAGGTTAATATAATGACCCAAACTTGTCTAAATTCTATTGGTTGAGTTTATTTCGACCCATCCCCACCTTAAAATTTAAATAATAAACTTTGGAGCCATTATAAACCGAATATGAATTTATTATAAATTAATATTTCTAGCTTTTCCAAAGGTGCCCCTCACCCCTCTTATAAAAGGGCACTCCTCCTTCTCATGTCTTCACACCTTCAAAGCCCTTTGGTTCGGCCAAACCCTGCCCAAATACTGTCTCAACTTCCATCACTACAACCTAAAGGCCTTAGTTTGATCATAAATCCAACCTATGGAGCCCTTTTGATCAAATCAAAAAGAAGAACCCGAAGAAGAGGTAATGTTTTCACCACCCCTTTTCAAGTTCCTTTCTTCTTTCACTTCCTCTTTCTTTGTTATTACCATTATAAAATAATAACTCCAGTATCATATATATACTGTGATGTTATTATAAATATGGTACAACCATATTCAGTATTCTATCCATCCTTTGAATAACATGTCACCATACGTGCGTATGTACGGCTTACCGTCTCCACGTCGTGGTGTAATTGTTATTCAATATATTATTATTTGGATGGGTATAATAATGATGTGTAACTCATGTAAATAATAAATATAACATGATAATGATTCTTTATATATGATATAACATCCAATTATATATTATTTTAATATCAAAAGAATGATATTGTCGCTTGTGCGTATGTACGGACTACCGTCTCCACGAACGCGATGAGATTCATTCTCCATCATATCCATTCAAGTATAATTATAATTTGATGATTTAAAAATAGTATCTAAGGACTTGATATCATTCTGGATATTAATAATATACATCTCATTAATAAATATGGCTCACATAACAAATAATATAAAGTAAAATGAACCTGTTAACACCCGAAATGACGATAATTCTAAGATATTATTAACAAATCAATATTAAAAGATCATATATGATATCATATTAAAGTAAATGATTCTTGTATAATTAAATAACAATTATTTCACCATTATACAGGAGGTAAACCTACCGTCGACCAAGGAAAAAGTACAAAGTAAGGGATTTTCTTATCTCACTTTCAATTCCGTGAGATTTCCATTGTTCACCACTAAATTATTAAAAGTGGTGTATTGTGTGCTTCCATTTGATATATATTATAATGATTCTCTTTATATTAATTTTATTATGTAAATCATTTGGTGGTTATTAACTTTTGGCCATACTACTCAATTGATTAACGTGGTAAGGGTTTATTTCGCAATCTCTTCATTATCCGAGGTTGTTTATACGTAATAATCTACTGGGATTTCTTTATCATCCACGTCCATGTTTCTTCAAAATGTATTTCATAACATTTTTACTATTTAAAAGAATATGTGTTAAAGTCATTTATACCCTTGAATGTCTTTTTATAAGAGGTTTATAAGGGAATCTTTCCGTCGTTTTCCAAACAAGGTACTTTTTAACCTTTTCGACAGAATTACGATAAGAATGTTTTTTTAACTTATACGGCGAGTGCAGTTATTTTCTGCCGTTATAAAATCTTCAAAGCTTCCCTTACAATATTATAAGATTATTTTCAATGTAAATGTTTTATTTTATAATTATGTGACTTTTAAATGAATTCAAAAAAAGAGATATTTCTCTCAAAAATATGAAAATCCAGTGCAAATGTATACGTATTTAACGCAAGCTTAAAAATGTTTTTAGAAAACCTGACTCTCGAGTGTGTTAGATAGGAAGGGATTGGAAGTGGACCCATCATGGCCTATAATTAGTCGAGAAGTCTCAGGATTAGTTATTTTGTTTTCAAAAGCTTGCATAATGATTTCAGAAAAACACTGGAGTAATTTTTAACAATTTTAAATGTAAGTATTTTATATAAAAATTGCATCGGTAGGTCTCATGAGACAAACTAGTGCCTTGGCACAAGGCCTTGGCAAAATCTTAATTGTAGTCTTGGCACGAAGCCTTGGATATGTGGTTATGATAGTCCGACATTATGCATTCCATCATTATGAAAGTGGTTATTGATAATGCATGGGATTGTTCGACTAATAGAATATCCATGTGAGTAAGTAAATGGCATTATTTTATTTTATCTTTTCCATTTTATGCTGAAGTTCAAGTTTAAAAGGATTTTGTTTTAGTTATAAACTGCCTTAAGTGTGTATGCTTATTTATGAAAGCTTCTTCTATAATGTTATCCTTACTGAGCATCTGAGCTCACCCCTTTCAATGTTTTATTTTTTCCCAGGATTATGAAGAAGTAATTTATGAATGACCTGCAGGGATAGTATGAGGGGATATTAAGACAAGATGTTTTTTTTATGATTTAATGTAAAAATTTATGGATGTATCTAGTTATTCCAAGGCTACTAAACTAATCGGTCTTTCGAGACTTGATCTTTCTCGTGATCATGCCAATGTTATGTAATAATGCACTGAATCTAGGTAACTGGGGTCGGGGCATTACACCATGGTCGGCCATGAGACAACCAGTATCCTTAGGACACATTTTGTGGTCATTTGTTTATTATTATGATATTATCTTATTTTCTTTAACTACCCAATTACTCATTAATAAAGATAATTAAAGATAATTACCGTCGTTACTATTCATAATGTCAAAAAACAAGAGAGTCTTAATTACATAATTTGGACCTTATGATTCGAAATATTTAATTCATTTTACCAAATTATAAAGAGATAAATTGGAATAATTAATTTAAAATAAACTTCCTGTTGTCAAAACAAATAGCAGGTTTTTTTGAAACAATATTTATGAAAAGTTTGGTACTTGTTTATGCCTAATTCCAAAGTGAAATTAATCCCAATGACCATCATTGAATTACATGGTAAAAATATATTCTAATTAAAATTTAAAACAAATTAAAAAGATAATATAACCATATAATTAAATTATATGAAAAAGCAGTTTTGATGTAAAATGCAGTATTTTTCACTATTCATTGAAAAATGAACATTGTCAGAAAAATACCAAAAATTAACCCAAGGTAAATTTCAATGTCCCAATCATAAATAATATGTTTATTTTAAAAAATAGAGCTTATAAAATTTTCAAAAAGTGGATTTAAAAGGGGTTCACCATCAAAAGGCGGTTAATCGACCTTTTAAAGAATATTAGAATGTTTACGCTTAAAAACTGGAATCATTTGCATTTTTAATCCTCTAACATTTATTGTAAAGAGTAAAAATATTTGACAAACATATATAATCATTTTTTAGTTAGCTCTGTTCATTCCCGCCATTACAACGGCTAGGCATTAACTACCATTTAAAATAATATTATTTTATTGTTAGAGTGCAACGTAAGATTCCCAAGAAACTCGTTGTTGCGTATTGGGTACGCCATCGATCATAGCATCCCATTTAAAGTAATATTAATATTTTATTCAAAAATATGGATAAATATAAAGATGTCATATTCTTTATTTACCTCGGGTGTTACATCCTTCCCCCCTTTTGGAAATTGCATCCTTGTAATTTTAAAATTGGGCTTGGAAACATCCTTGAAAGTACCACATCGGAACAAGAGTCGGTAAAACCATCACTTTAAAATAAAGAAAGATAAGTACAATGGTCACCCGAGTTAACCCATACTAGGATTAAAAGTATGAAAATATGGACATAGAGGAAAAACCAAAGGGTCATGTTCTAATGGAGAGTGATAGAAAACATATTTAGGATAAAGTTAACAACAAGAAAATCGCAAACTTGTGATGGGTTAAACGATATTCGATTCCCCAGTAGGAAAAGTTAATAGACAACATTTTTGTTTTAAGTTACTTTTTATTGAGGTATTTATTCATAAGGAAACATAATCACTTATCATGTTTACTTTCAACTTTTATTAGATTCCTTACACAAACTCATATTTTCTCCAAAAGATGAGTATTTAGGAAGACTTGTTCACATTAAGAGTACTATAATCAACTTCTAGAGAATCGCCTAATACACAAAATAGAACTATATAATTCCCATGTATTTAGACTTTAACCAAAACCAAAACCAAAAATGTTAGTACAAGATCATATAATCCAGAAAAGGATAACCCTTTATAAAAAGAAAATCTATTCTTAATCTCCAAAATTTGTCCAACAAAATCCAAAGTTCAATGAGGACCATTCTATAATCAATTTTTCCATAAAATTATTCAAAGTAAACCAAACTAAGATTGAAAACCAAATATTTGAATGATTTATTCACATAGTCTTCCAAGTTAAATCATAACATTTATCTCCAAACAACATCAGTTGCTCTTAATGTCTCGTATTGAAAAGTAATTAACCTAATCACATATCCTCCATGATAGGTTAATAAATTTCCATAGATAACCCAAAATCAACTTACTCTTAATTCATAAAATCATCTAACTAAAAAGAATCAGTCAAACTAACCAGGGACTTCACGTAGTCCCGTGGTAGATGATAAATACCAGTTGCACTTTGGTTGTGGGTTCGATTCCCGCAGCTTTGTCCGACGCGATGGGTTGTCACACAGTCTGCGTATTGTCCTTTTTCCAAAACTATATAATTCTCAAATCATTCCCCAAAAAGAGATAAAATCATAAAAAATAACCATAACATAATTTAACCTCAATTTTATCTCAAGCCTTTCACTTCCATCATAACATATAGTAACCCATAATTACCTCAAAATTAAGGATCATTTAAACCCAAATGGTTCTTTATAACTATGTCCACAAAAGAACATATAACTATTCATTGAATAAAATTTTCATATATTAAACATCAGGGTTACACATACTATAAAAAGTCTTCTAATGTAACCCCATCATCAAAAGAGACTTAATACTCTTAAGAATTTCACCATAACTCTTGAATCCCTTATATGTTGACATCTTACTCATTCAACAATCTTAATGACCCATTAACCATTACTTTCCAACTTATTCTAAAATACTTCTTTCCTACAAACAAAATCATGAATCATATCCTAAGATTCCAAAATAGGAAAACAATAGGTATGAAATAATCCATACCTTTGATTGGTCATTTTTAGTTTCTTCATCCTCAATCGGAATAGCATTAGGTATTAGTAAACGAACATTTGTACGATCTTGGTGATCCCATTCACGAAAATTCTTCATAGGACATGTGTTTGCATAATGACCATGCACATCACATTTAAAACATTCATTTGATCCCTTAGACAGAACTTCTTTCCCTTTCCTCGAGTCAACTGGATGCTTCCTTTTTCCATGGCAGGTTCTTGCTTTATGACCTTCATTTCCACATCTATAGCATATTTTTGTCCCTTTGAAACATGTTCCTAGGTGTTTCTTTCCACATTTTTGAAACATAGGTTATTGAACACACTTACCTTTATGATTATTACCTGTAGTTCCGTAGGGATTTGTTTCACGCATATATGATGCCTTAGAGAAATCACCAAGGTTTAGGTGGTCAATCATGACTCCAGATAGTTGGTTGAGGATAAACACAAGATTTCTCATTGCAGCTCCTATATCATTCAGTTTCTTTCTCAAAAAAACTGTCAAAGTTTCCTTCACATCCACTGTTACTTTGGTGCCTGCTAGATCCAGCCATTTACTAAAACCAAAAAGGTCAGTGTGAGTATATCAACAAAACCATCATGTACTAATGAGGAAGATAAAAACTAAGATATACTTACTCATTCACTTTATCTAAAACTAGGACTCTTTCTGAAATCCTAACCATTATGGTAATGTCACTTATGCTTAAGGAGTACCCTAACCTCTAAAGTTATCTAAACCGACCTTTGATACCAACTATAAGGCCCCATCCTTAAACCTTACTTAATCTTGAGTTACTACAAGATTACACATTGAGGATCTTTTCAGGTTTAGAGTTTTAGAGAATTAGATCATAAAACTTGCATTACATTCCACATTTAAACAAAGTGGTTACATATAAGATAATATTCATTTTTCCCATCAATGGAAACATATTTAAAATAAAACATGGATTCTTTCTTGACACTTCCTTAACACTATCATCATATCATGCACCCTTCCCTTGACCCATGAAAAACATTTCAAAAACTTGGGAAGAGCATAAAAATCTCAGTAAGGGTTATAAAAAATATGGAAAGGAAACATGAGTTCATATATACCTAATAATGAAATCATACTTTACCCATAAAACATAGGCACTTTAACATACCTCATCGAATCATGAATAAATCATATGAATCATAAGAAATAAAAGGTAACTTGAGGCATTTATAACATTCTTACGTAGGGAGTAACCCTCTTGGTTACGTTTAGAATACCCACCACAGTATATTTCCTAAATCGCTTTGGAGAAACCTTAACGTTTCACTCCTTCGCGTTACCCAATGCATTGGAGAGCTATATCGGGCTCACCCGCCCTTAATTTATCACGGAACCACCCATCTTCATAACAATTCCCAAGAACCATAACATAATCATATCACATAACTTAATCATAAAGGAAAGATAAAAGTCCCACATTTCAAAAACAATATAACATTTTAAGATATTGAAATATTGAATCCATTCTAAAAACCATTTTCAAAACCATTTAAAACATTTAATAAAGAGATTTTTGAATCAAAGTGTCCCATACCACCTTGAAGCTTTTAAAATTTTAAACCATTAATATCCATATAAATAAATTCTTAAAACCATTTTTAAAACATGGATAAGAACAAATCATTAAAACATTTAAATCAATATTTTGGTTAAAGGGGTTTTACCAAAATTAGAGACACTTGAATACAATAATTGAGGAATAACATTTAATTAGAACTTTATAATATCATGAGAATAAATGGATTCATGATATAATATTTCAAAGGATAGTATATATTCCATGTAAGAGTGAATTGGTGCATAAAAACAACGAAGTCTCAATAGAAATGTAAAATGCGATGAAATCCCTTATAAAGAAGGTATCCTTAAATTAAGGATAAATCAATCTCAAAATTATGTGTGACAAATATAAATACACCAAATATAAGTGGATATTCAGTGTAAAACAATAAAAGGTCATTCAAACGTATTCAAATTATGACATATTCAATAACTACATGTTGAACCCAAAGAAATCGAAATCGGGTTAAAAAGTTCCCTTGGTAAAATTCGACAGCCTAACAGCGTCACTTCAAAATTCAGAAAATGAGTTGATGAGAGATAAAAAGGGTATCTCATCACATGAAAATAAAATTTACATCAATAAGGATATAGTAGAACATATCCCAACATAATATTATGTGAATTAAAAGACATAACAAAAGAAGTCTTTTAAAAGAGGAGGGTGAAAGGTTCCCTTACTGACATGGGTATCTTTCGAAACATACACCCCATGAAAGAAGGACAATACAACATTGATGTAAATACTCATAAATTAAAGTATATTACACAATGAGTAAAATAATGTGCAGTACATACACCACTCAAAGGAATTTGTGGAAAATGTAGCATAAATCTCACGGGAATAAAAGTGAGATGAAAAATCCCTTACGAAAACTCGGCAGCCTAACAGCGCCACTTAAAACTTACAAATATGGATTGATGAGGTCCAATAGGGTATCTCATCATATTAACATAAAGTTTACATAAAGAGGAATATAAAAGAACATCCCCCAACATAACAAAGAGGAGATTAAAAGAAGTGACATAAAGGAGAGTACTTAAAATGAAAGAGAGAGGTTAGATCTCTTACGAAAATTTGGCAGCCTAACGGCGCCACTCAAAACTTCCAAAATGGATTGATCAGAGAGAATAGGGTCTCTCATCATATGAACATAAAAATTAAAGTAAGATTAATATAAAATAACATCCCAATAACAAGAAATATGAGCTTAGAAGGAATGACATAAAAGAGTGTACTTAAAAAGAAAGAGAGGAGTAGGATCCCTTACCTCGGGTCCGACTTGACTCGATCGTTCTTTAACGTCCTGAATAATAAACTTGAGTTAATTTCCACTTTATTAAGAACCTTTTTATAGTTAATTATTCCTTTTATACCACTTATTTCCATGTTATAAACATTATGTAATCATTTAAGTTAATAATGTTTGTTTTGTCGATATTTGGTTCTTAAGTCGAAAGTGGACTTCTTACAATTACATATTGTTCGTGTGGTCAAATGTTCATTTTATCCAGAATTTTATTCATGATTTGGATATCATATATATCATATATATCCATAATATACATGTATTTATAATATTACATAATCATTTAGAGGTAAGAAATGAAATGCACCGTTCATGGAGACGGTAAACCGTACGTACGCATGAACGCTACTTTCATTTCTATGTCATATTAATGGAATTAAAACCAAATGAGAGGTATGTATATTTTAATTCCAGAATTATATTCATCATTTATATGTAACATACATCATATATAATAAATTTAAATCCATCCTTTATACATCCCACATATGGCATTAACGAATCAAATCACTTTGAGGGGGCGGTAGTCCGCACTTCCTAAAATGAAATTATCATGTTTACCCACAATGGAAACCATAAAGGTATGCCACAAAAGAAAAATAAAGAAACATAAAAATATTATATATCATATATAAATATAGTGACATCTTAATGGACACCTTTTAAGGTGTTATATGAGTGTTGAACAATCATCGTTTCGTGAGGCAGAAATTCACCATCCACAGAAACAGTATGTTCTTTAACCATTTAATGTAGGTGTGTGTAAGTGTAGCTCAAATTCTTATTATAACAAAATCCTAGTATATTGAAGATACTGTAGTTGTTACCAAATAAATGAATAAAAAGAGTTTAGGGGGTTGGAGAAGAAAAATAAAACAAAAGAACACAAGTGAAGACATTACCTTAAAATCGGGTAACTCCCTTTGGTTTGAGATCAAAGGATTCCTTGGGAAGACTTATGCCAAAAGTGAGGCTTCAAGGAGTTATATAGGGATGTGGAGAGACAAAATGGGAAGGGTTTGGATGAGCCAAAGGCTTTGGAATTGTGGGTAAGGAGGTAGAGGTGGGGGCCTTTTATAAGAGGAGAGGAGGTGCACTCTTGGAAAGGTATAAAATGTAACTTTATTTTCAAATGAGTTTCGGATTTTAATGGTCCCACATTGATGTGTTTCGAGGATAAGGTGATAAGGGTTCGAAATCCACCCATACAACAGGTTTTGGGCATGTGTAGGTCTTAGAGTTTACATTATGTTTCCATTTTATTTAAATCGTTAAATAATGAGGTCATCGCTGCATCATCATGATGTCATAAATAATTTAATTTATTTAATGTCTAAAAATTATAAAAAAATATTATAATGTAGGAAATAGTTTTATATTTCCAATGAATATTTATATTCCAAAAGAGAATTTATGTAGACAAAGTTAAAAATATTTTACTTAGGTGATACATTCTTTGTTACATTTAACATTCTTTAAAAATAAAAAGATAAAAAGTCACTTTCTCACAAAAGTGATTCCATGGGGCCCCCAAGTTTCGCACAAGGCATCCCATGGTCGACCATGAGACAACCAGTAGCCTTAGGACAAATTTATTGGTCATTTTTATTATTATTATGATATTATCTTATTTTCTTTAACTACCCGGTTACTCATTAATCAAGATAATTAAAGATAATTACCGTCATTACTATTCATAATGTCAAAAAACAAAAGAGTCTTAATTACATAATTTGGACCTTCTGATTACAAATATGTAATTAATTTTACCAAATTAAAAACACATAGATTTCAATAATTAATTTAAAAAAACTTCCTGTTGTCAAAACAAATAGCGGGTTTTTTTGAAACAATATTTATGAAACGTTTGGTACTTGTTTATGCCTAATTCCAAAGTGAAATTAATCCCAATGACCATAATTGAATTACATGGTAAAAATATATTCTAATTACACTTTAAAACAAATTAAAAAGATAATATAACCATATAATTAAATTATATGAAAAAGCAGTTTTGATGTAAAATGCAGTATTTTTCACTATTCATTGAAAAATGAACATTGTCAGAAAAATACCAAAAATTAACCCAAGGTAAATTTCAATTTCCCAATAATTAATAATATGTTTATTTTGAAAAATAGAGCTTATAAAATTTTCAAAAAGTGGATTTAAAAGGGGTTCTCCATCAAAAGGAGGTTAATCGACCTTTAAAGAATATTAGAATGTTTACACTTAAAAACTGGATTCATTTGCATTTTTAATCCTCTAAAATTTAATGTAAAGAGTAAAAATATTTGACAAAAATATATAATCATTTTTTAGTTAGTTCTGTTCATTACCGCCATTACAACGGCTAGGAGTTAACTACCATTTAAAATAATATTATTTTATTATTAGAGTGCAACGTAAGATTCCCAAGAAACTCGTTGTTGCGTATTGGGTACGCCATCGAGCATAGAATCCCCTTTAAAGTAATATTAATATTTTATTCACAAATATGGATAAATATAAAGATGTCATATTCTTTATTTACCTGGGGTGTTGCAATGTACCATTATCTCCATACACTATAATAGAAGGGAGAGTAATAATGAAATGCTAGAAAGTCATATTCCCTCACCAACCTGGATATTAAGTGAAAACACATACAACCCAATTTTTGTTTTCGATAAGGTTACATGATGCAAGTGGGGTGCGTATAGATATCATAAGAAAATATAATGAAAGATATACAGACATAAAAACTTGCCTAGTATGCACACAAATAGCCTGCTAACAACCTATATAATCCACCTTCACATCAAAACTATCCGTTAGAAATCATTTCTACCTCTATAACACCACCCCCATAACCCACATGAAAAAACCATATAACCAGCCATAGTTTCTTAATTAATATTTTAATCATCCAATTATAGATTTTTAATTTCCTTTCCACAACATGTTAAGTTTTCTCCCTTTACCCATATTCATATGTAATTCATTTTCAATCCAAAACCCTCACAATTCTAGTTCCACATTATCATTTATTATAGTTCAATTCATAAAATTGTTTTACATCATTACTTCTATCCCATAAATCCCAATTAAAATTCCTTATAAATTAATTCCATCCCATAACATAAATAATCACTTAAAAATCCTCACATCGTACAATAAAAACCTCACAATTCACAAAAAAAACCAAAAAAAAATCAATCCATTGGTTATTACCACCCACATCAGATTAACCACCCCAAATTGTATTATCTGACTCTACCACACATATGATCCCTACAATGCACCAAAAATAGCCCCTTACTTTCTCAACCAACCAGATATCCATTAACTCAACATCTTTAACCACATGTGAACCACAAAACCAAACCACATCACATTACCCCAACCAAACAAACAGACACCACATACCATATCCAAACTTTTATAAATAAATAAATTCTATAATTCCTAGAATACACAATATACAGGATGGAAAAATAAATAAATTCAATTCTAGATTAATCAAACAACTCTTTTTTATTTACTAGTTTCAGTAATCATTCAATTATGTGATGTGATAAAATAATTTAAACACAATAATATAAAAGGCTTCAAAATTCAAACTATTCAAAATAGTAGAGGTGCTCATATCATCAAGAAAGAACACAATAGTTCTTCAATTAAAGGTGATTAGTTATAATATAATATTAAGGTTCACAAAGAGACTCATTTTAGAAGGATTTCTATCACTTTTACTAACATAATCATCCGTAGTTATTTGTGTATTTACCACCAAATAAGAAACAATAGTAGAACCACACAAAGGAAGATAGAAATATAAATAAACAATACACATAGGATATTTGTTCAAATTTATCTATCAACTCATTTATTTATATTATTTAGGTTAATTAATACTTATTACATAATAAACAGTAAATATAGTAATCCAATTATTTAAAAAATATAAATTTTTTTCTTGAATCCCATACCTTTATATGAAATCTAAAAGGACCTCCACACAATAGTGAATTATACAATGATCAAATGCCACTAAACCTGAATGGAAACTATTTGTATGTTGACCAAACCAATCCTACATCAATCCATTCTTGAAAATATACTCCATAATAGATGACCCTTACCATATTAAAATACAGATGAAAAACGAGAAATGAAGGATAAAAGAATTGTAATTACAAGGCCTGACTGACATCACAAAAACCCTACCTTAACATAGTCATTGGTTCATTGTCTGCCAGGTTCCACTAGTTACACCATAAACATATGGTCCCCACCTTAGTGCCTAACCATGTTTCTGAATGGGTTATCTGACTAATTACTTACCCCACAAGCCAATACATGTTCTTTCAGTGTTCTTTACCCTCACTCAAACACACCCTAAGAAACTTTCCAAGAGGTTTCCCTTCCCAATCACTATTCATATCCAAGAATTCATTACTACGAAGTTTTAATCAGGAAGGATCCAGAAAAAGGTGTTTTGTATTGACATGGGTCATATAATTTAGTCATTTAACCCTTGTCATTATAGGGTGTTACATTCACCCCCAAGAACAAAATCCTCATTGTGGACCCTGCATTTTATCCCAGGAAGAGCCACTGCACTTATGGCTGGGTTCCTACTCTTATACCAATGTAATAACTAGGCCCCACTGATATCATTGACACACTTCCTTAACATGTCCATCACGTCTTTTCCTTCCAAGTACTTCCAGTGGCCCTAAAAACATGTGGTCCCCTCCATGGGTCCCAACCGTATGCCCGAACGAGTCGTTAGACTAATGAATATCCCCACAGGACAGCACACGTTCCTTCCAAATAAATTTTTCTGCTAACACACACACACCCTAAGAAACTTCTAAGGAGGTTTCCCATCCTCATCACTACTCAAATCCAAGAACACTTATCTATGCATTTCTAATTAGGTAATCTCTTGAAAAGAAAGGTGCACCTTGTTGACATGGGTCATATTAGTTAGCCATTTAATCCTTATAATTATGGGGTGTTACAAGAATAAACAAAAGTTATACATTGAATCAAGAGATATAGATCATAATAATATTATAAGACAAACTCTCTAAAGGGAATAGCTAGAGGGTGTCATGAGGGATATGGGTCGACTAGAATTTAGAGGGAATTAAGGATAATTGATCAAGGAATATATAACCCTCTATTTATATATTAATTTTCACTCACCTCCACCATGTCTTGGTGACTCCCACTAGACTCATGGTTCCACTAGGTCAGAGGAGATATAGATTCCATGAGTTTCAATACCTGAAACTCAAGCACAATAAAAACCATTTTAAGATATTTTATCAAGAACCTCGTAATGCACTATGTAATAGTGCATGGAATTTTAAACACCTAAAAGGTGAATATGGAATATCACCATGATATAGAGATAAATCTATATTATTTTGACCTGGCATGACCAACACTATAGTTTGGCGAGTAGTAGAACATTGTTTTATCCCCCAGTCATGTTTTTGAGGTCCCCTTAATTCCTCACCTCCATGACCATCACCCCATGTTTTTCAAGGTTTCTATTTCACACAAGTGTACTCACCTAATGCCACACCCCCAAAATAGATACTATGGTAATTTCAGACCCAATTATTTACTATATTGAGAATGCTACCAGACTCTAGTAGCACCATTCCCTTCACTATGGGGTAGAGCTCACATCTATTTCCCAAAGAGAGTCACTCTTATAAAAATTCCCTCCTCCACAAGAATTTTAGGGCTTGAGGTTCAACAAAAAACACTAAAAAAAGACCCCTTGTCCTTCGATAAAAAATTATTTTTCAAAAAACCTTACATATCCAAAAAATATTCACTAAAGACACCACTACAGCCAGCCCCACAATGTGGTGTACTCTAGATTATCACAAACTCAACTCAAGATACCTAGAATGCCTCTAATGTCATCTTAACACCTCTTATACCCAAAAAACACAGAGTTATAGGGTGAGAAGTTCAAGTCATTAAAAAACCCATTTTATAAAAATAATTATTAATAAAGGCATAGAAGGATGGAAATTTCAATATTACTCTATTTGTGGCTACTGATTCCACTGCTCGTCACCTTATAGGAATTTGGATTGAGAAGATTTTGAAAGACATTTTAGGAGGGACCTCTATCTCTTAATAAATGATTCACTTGTATTTTCCAAGGGAATCCTCTATCACCCATAAAATAAGGACATTTCCCACAAATCCAACTCAGTCATTAAAGGAGGACACTATCCACCAGCACAACTTACTCTTCAAAGGAGGATGTGAACCACTTATAGATCTGACAAACGTGGGGCATCACTAAACATAATAGGAAACAAATTCCATAACCACCTACACATAATTGAGGTCATCATACGATTAAAATAAAAAGATATATTTGAAAAAAATAAATTCCTATTAATTATCAAGGAATTTTGATATAGAGAACTTGATCCATGGAACTACAATTTCAAAATGTATTGAATTCTAAAAATGCATCTGGAGTCCCTAATGGTAATATGCATAGTATTAGGAAAAAATATAAAGGGGAGGTAAACCAATAACATAACACTTTCTTAGAATAATCATATCTATGACTCCTTATGGTCTCATTCTCCTCTTCCTATCCATCTTCCCCTCATCTATATTATTCTTCAACCTTCTCATATAATAGTTTTACCAATTATATCAAATGTTATTTCACCATTCAAAATCTAGTATAAGTTTTCAATTATATATATTATAAATTTATTTTGAATTAATATTTTATTATTAATGCTATTAAAAATATGTGTCCTTGAATATATATTCACACACTTCATCCCCATACAATAAACCTATAATTTTTATAAAAACAATGATCCCACCATTATGGAATAGAATCCCAAGGGGTGTAGAGTTTTGGAATAAATAAGTGTTGATCAAAGGTTCCCTATTTAATTATCAAATTCTTCAGTGGCCATAATCAACTAGTTATTCATGTGATTTTTTCATTTTGGTATAGGGAGTTTTTGGATTTTATTCTAACCTAGGTGGGGGTGGACTTTTCTTTCTCATGGATCTTAAACCTATTAGTATCTATGTATTAGGTAAAAATATGTTTTATATTGATATAAATTTTCAATAATTATTAATGATAAAATTTTATCAAATAATAAAATATTGGATAATACCTTAATTTAAAAAATAGATAAAGTTAAAATCAATCTAATATAAGGTTTATGTTTTTATTAGATTATAAATTAAAAAATATATTATACATGAAGCTCCCATTAAAAAATAAAAAATAAAAAATACTTTTTGAAATAATATTTTAGTCAAAAACAAAAATAATACAGTTACATATATAATTAGTTTATATTTGAATACATACTATGTATAAAAGGGGATTAAATTATTTTATTTGTTAGTTTAAAGGATATAATGTTTTTTAATGTATCCAATTGTATCATGAGAGAAACAAGTTTATAAAATATTCATATTCACTTTAATTTCCATTATAAAATTGATATTTTATTATAAGAACAAAATTTATATATAGAATTAACCCTTAATATCAAATTAAAGAATTAAAACATGGATAAAATTTCAATTAATATAAAACTTGTTTTTTAAATTTATAAATAAATATTAGAATAAAATATTTTACACATCAACACAACTAGTTAATTTAGATCCTATATGTGAAACTATTTTTTTGAATCAACTAGAATGGAGGATAATAAGTAAAATCCTATAACTATTTAATGGCATGATGTTGATCGACCAATATATAGTTTTATCCATATTTCAAAACTAAATACTAATAATAAAAAATATATTTAATATATGTTATAAAATTCTTAATCAAATGTAAGAATAAAATCACAATAATCAAAAACCTTTTCAAGACCATGCGAAGACACTACTTTCATGCCTCAATAAAATCTTGTTCTCCATTGAAAATAACACCAATATCCACTTTATAATCATGGAAACTTAGTAAAATATAAATCCATAATAATAAATACATGAATCCCTAGGCTAAACATAAATATATTAATATAGAAGATGATTCCCATAATCCTTACTAATTTTATAGTAATAAAATTAGTAACCCTTTAGGGACTTATAATTTCCAAAAACATGATCAACGTTTAAAAGTTAACTACTATGAGTTTATAATAAATAAAAAATTAATGTGTAATTATTTTATAGAACTGAAATTAATGTTTAAAAAAAAAAAATTCAATACATTTACAAAAACGAGACACAAGAAATTAAAGATCAATATTGTAAATTTATATCATAAAAAATGAATATCTCAATTTTTATAGGAATAATTCAAAAACCTTCACACCCCATGAAACATAAATATAATTAGATATTTATGTAGAACATGGATTATATAAAGTAATTGATTTTTTTAATCAAACAATTTATCCCTAGAACAAATAAGAATAAATATTAGACACACACAAGTCATTTTATTCCATATAAAACTAAAAATCGTAATAAGGATAATTTTAAAAAAATAAAAAATCTGAAATAAAAAGTTTATTATACCAATTTTTTAGTAAAAATCAAGTAAAAAAAATAATAATTTCAAAACTATTCCTTAAATTGAATCAACCTCCATTAATAAAAGAGAATATTCACTTATAAACCATTTAAAATTATATAAATATTATTTAATAATATCCTAAGTATTGATGTAGTTAAGAAAATAAATAAAAATATATTATGTATTAAAGCCTTATCTTATTTGGAATTATATACCTCATACCCTTTGAGAAAAGAAAAATCTATACTATGAATTCCATAAATATGAAAAAAATATATCCACTATGGAGAATCCATCACATCCATTAAAATTTATAAAAATAATAATATAATCTATAAATAATGAATGAGAAATAGTACTTCAGGGTATAACAAGGGTTTAGAGTTATATCCTTAGTAATAAAATATATTACCCTTGAGCTAATAACTTGAATTAAAATTAGAAAGAAAAAATTAGTTTAAACAATCTTCTTACCAAGATAACATTATTTATAAATGAAATATTAATGTAAAAGAGTATGAAATTATTAATATATTTTAGTAAATGAAAATGTTAAAAAATTCATATAATAAAAAGAATTATTTTAAATTTGAGTGGTGAACATATCAAGATAGAAACTGGAGAAGGAATTTAAAATGTTGCAGTAATCAACTTATTTTCTTTAAAAAAAAACATTTTATTGGTAATACTAAAAACTTTAAAATATATGATTATTAAAATTAATAAATTTATAGTATAGATGATAAAAATCATCTAACTATTATAAGGATACATATATTTCAATGTTTATGCGATGGGATGATGATATCCAGTCAATATGGAGGGAAACTTTCATCATTCCATTACCACTAAATCTTGTAGGATAAATAAGGATTGACTAATAAAGTAATATAATGGAACCATTACATATGTAACGAAAAGTTATGATGATTTAATTATAAGATTAATCATGGAAAATTATCTATATATATCAATTTAAAACTAAAATTTCAAATAAAAATAGAAAAAACAAAACATGAACTTGAATTCTTTTAAACAATTTTTCTATATTAAATATTATTCCCTCTGATGTTTTTTCTACAGGAATATTCTTGTTTTAATAATAAAAATAATAATAAGGCTAAAAATAATCATTTTATTCTATTAAACAATAATTAGTATCCAAAACCTTCGAAAATAAAATACAATTTTAACAAAAAAATGCAGAAACTAAACACCAAAATGTTTTCAATATGTAACTATATGGAACTTTATAATAGATTAAAAACTCCAATAATAAATATATAAATTAATTTTAATAAAAAATAATTAAGAAGAAATTATAAAATATCATAACTTATTCAAATCATGATTCAATAGTTAATAATGTTATTTAAGAAGATGAAATAGAAAACATTCCATCTAATTACTAAAACAATATTTATATGTTTTCAAAAAAACATGAGTTTATTTTATTTTTTTGAGTATATAAATCACCCAAAAATATAAAAAAAATATTTATTTTTGAAAAAACCCTTCTCATGGATAAATCAACATTACCATCCCAACAATATAACTGTGTTGATATATATAAAGAAATAGAATGTGAAAAAATAATATATGTTACAATGATATCTCACCCTAATCAAGCCATACATATACTTGAAGTAATATAAAATTTTAAATATAATATGAACATTGGATTCAACCAAGATACCAAATATATTTAATAGTGGGTTTCTATATTTTAAGAAAAAATTTAAGTCACAGTAGAAAAAATGAAATTGTAGAGGGTGAAACAACAATTCCAAAAATAGATATTTTTAAAAAATTATATCTAAAAAATGTGATGATAAAATTAGTATGTTAATAAGTTATGAATATCCTGAAATTATAATTAAATTAATATAATTAATATCATATTAAAATAGTATTCTAAAAATTTCAGTCCCAAAATATATATATCAAACATACTATAGAAATGTTTCACATTGCTAGTGGATCAAGAAATGAGGTAAAAATATTGTTTCAAAAATTAAAATCTCAATGATAATATTTTCATAATTTAATGATTTATTTTTTGTGGAAAACTTTTATGTGTAAGTCATCCATGGATCCACATTTTTATCAATGTTAGAACATATTTAAAAAGAAAACAAATCAATAGTGGGTAGGTTTTAAAAAAATAAGTATACATTTATTTATATATAGATTAAATTTTAGTTTTATAAATGTAAATGTTTTATCTAATGAATATCCAAAATTAGTCATTATATCCCTACCATAAGAATTCCTTAAAATTATTTTATCCAAATAAATTATTAATTCATTTTCATATTTTAACATCATCTAATTATCTAGAAAATGATTCTATTCTCTCTCTAATTAATCACATCTTCTACAGATATTTAGTTTACCAAAAAAATATGTTGGTATGATTTAATTATGAAATATTTTCAAATTTAAAAACACGGTATGTATTATTAAGTTATTATCCAATATTTTACTATGCATTAATAAAATCCAACATTTGATACCCTTTCTATAGAAGCATTCTAGGGATACTTCAAATCTTTTTATTTATATCCAGTTATTCAATTCACTATAACCTATCCATAAAATATTTTCCACCTTATCACTAAAATACCATATTCCATAATGCAATCTAAAATTTATCACTCTAGTTTTCAATTATAATTTGAAGATGATATCTCAAAATTCATCAATTGATATGGATATATATCTTGAGAATGGATATTCCAAGTTCACATGAATTCATATTAGCTTCACTACCCCTAATGTGTACGGGATAAAGGAATTAAAATGATATAGAAATAGGCCAATGAGAAATATTGGATGAAAACATATCTCTATAAATGAGTATGGTTGGACATAAGTCACATGAATCTTATTAGATGTTATTTTTTATTTCCTAAAAATTATATCATTGATTCAAGTGTTGTAAAAAATGTCCAATTTTCATAAAATCAAGGTATAGGAGTGGGGACCCAATAAGAATACTAAAATTGTGTCTATGGATTCCGATCATTATTACATGAGAAAAATATTACCTATCAAGATTCCCAAAGATAAAGTAGAAGGGTTATCTCTCATATCATGGAAAGTGTCTTATGACTTTGTGAGGGACCAATCTCTCACAAATCAAAGGTGGATGTTTCCAACTTATTCATGTCACTAATCAGAGGAGTATTTTTTCCACCATTCTACATCACACATTAGTGGAGGATATTTTATACCTATCCACATTACTCATAAATGGATTATTATTTTCATATACCCTCCTAAAGAAATAGGGGCATATCCAGTCTTCTGAAGAATTTGATTCCAAGTAAACTTCAACATTATTGAGGCCACAACATGGAAAATAAAAATAATTCTTCTAATAAAATTAGTTTCCCATTAATTATTAAGTGAATCTATTTTTTCTTGATAAATCCATGAATATAAATAAAATAAATGTATTAGATTCCACAAAGTCACTTGGAGTTCCCATAATTAATAAATGGAAGATGAAGGTAGACTACCAAGGGGATGAAAACTACGAACACAAATATCCTTTTCTTTATTCATCTCTATGATCCCCTATGGCCCCTTCTTCTTTCCTAGTATATTATCCAATCATCTATCATATTCATCCGTTGTCTCCAATCATTGTTTTACCAAGGGTGCATATATTATCCTTAAACTCCTTTAATCTATTCATATATCATCCATATTATTTATCCACCATATCCATTCAATTTTCTACTAAGGGTTTTAACCTTTATGAAAACATTACAAATCTATTATAATTATTCAAATATGTGTATTATAATTCTTCCTCCAATTGAGATTTCAATTATAAATGCTTTCAATAATATATATCTTTGAGTATAGATTCACACACCCTATATATATACAATATAATGATACATTATAAAAATCTCATGATCAAACCCCTATGATATTAGAGATTATGGTGGGTTTAGAGGTGATGAATTAAAAAAATTGACTAACAGTTTCCTATTTGGTCATCAAATTCCCTAGTGTTTATGGCCTTCTAGTTGTTAGATTGATTTTGGAATTTTTATGCAGGTATTTTTATGAGTTATTGAATACTTAGTGGGGGTTATAATTCTATTACTTATGGATCCTCCACCCTTTAATCTCTATATCTAGATTTCAGATAGGTTTGATATGGATAATAATTCTGAATAATCATTACTAAAGAAAACATACCATAACCTAAAATGTTTTAGAATTATTAAAATTCTAAAAAAAAAGTTATACTCAATAGAAAATATTTTTTATGTTTATAAATTATTATATATTAAAAATAAAAATACATCTCAATAGAGAAAAAAATATATTTACCGAAAAAATATTTAAGTAAATTAAAAAAAATTATTTACATACATATAGGATTAGTTCAAATTAAATGAATCCTATTTTTATAAGGAGAATAAATTTTTTTATATTTATTAGATTAAGTAATATCATGATAAAAAATTATAATGAATGACTTTATAATATGGCCAATTCAATTTTATATAGTGGTCCAATTCACATAAATTTTCATCTTGATACATATGATAGATTAGAAGAGAAAATTTTATATAACTCCTTAACCCTTGATATCAAACGTTTTAATTATGGTAGGTATATAAATTCATTTACAATATATGTATTTTATTGAATTTTCTAAAAGTTTTATTGAAAAACATTTCACACATCAAAAAAACCAATTAACACATCGCCTTTAGTTGAAACTATTTTATTTTAATCAAATGAAAGGGAATTTAAAACCGTAATTACAAGAATTATTAATTAAATAATTTTGCATGACACACTACAAGGAAATTTAGTTGAATTAAAAAACTGACCGCTATTAATAACCATGATATTGTATAATTTTTAAAACACACTATTGGAAATATAGAAATAAAATTACAAATATAACAGTCTTGTTCAAGACAATGGAAAATCAAAACATTCTTTCCAACTATATCTTTTTATTATTTATAAAATGTAATTTCCATTATCACTTTCACATATAGGTTTCCAAGTAATTTTAAAATAAGATAAAATCAAGATTTAGATCCCTCATAAAAAATAACGGTATTAAAAAAGATGATGGTTCCAAAATCCCATACCCATTTTATAGAGAAGAAATTAAATGCTATGTAGGGTCTCCTCATATTTATTAATATGATCTAAAAATAGACCTTTTCTAATATGAGTTTACAATAAATACTGAACTACCTATATAAAAGTTTTTATGATAGTAAAAACCATTAAAAAAATTAAAAAATTAAACAAAAACAAGATATAAAAAATTCAAGATCAATATTACAAATTCCGTAATTTCATAAAACTACTTATATAATTTTTTTTGGTATGAAAAATTCACAAAACTCTACTCCCTAAGAAATATTAATATGATCTATTATTTTCTAAGAACATTGATATTTGAAAACAATCAATATGTATAATCATACCACCCACCATCAAAACTAATTATATTAAACATTAGACACCCACAAGACATTAATTCACTATAAAACTTTAATATTCCAAAAAAATAACTAAAAGGTATCTAAAAAATATGAGAGAGAAATTATTTTTCTAAAAAAAGTATAGTAATATTCAGTGGAAAAGTTAATTATCTTGAAATTTTTCTTCAAATAAAATAAATCTCTATTGCTAAAAGAGAATACCCAATTATAAAAACCACCAAAAATTTAATAAATATTATTTTGAAAACTCTTGAGTATTGATGATATTAAAAAAACAAAAAATATCCCATCTTGATTTAATTTATACATTATATCTAGATACCATAGATGATTTAGAAAAACCATAATCTATCCTATGAACCCCACATTTAATAAAAACAATATTTAAAATGGACAAGTTATCACCTACATCAGCTCATATAAAAATAATAAGAGAAACCTTTACTGATAAAAAAAACAATACTTCCTTGGATAACTAGGTTAGAGAATTAGTAAAATAGTAATATACCATATTATCATAGTGGTACTTACCCTAACCTAAAATAATAGTAATTTTTTTATATATGATTCTTATCAATATGACGCTATTAATAAACAAAATATTCATAAAAATAATATTATCAAAATCTTAAAATATTGAATGTAATAAAAATATCCTACACCTCTTGTAAAATAAAAAATATATATATATTATTATATTATTTTCAAATAAATAATTTTTGGGTTTTACAGAAAAATAAAAAATGGTTGAGAAATTATTTAAAACAACTATAACATATAAATATCCAAACAATGACTCAATTGAAGGTTAAAATATGAAAATAAAAACTAGAGAATAAATTCAAAATATTATAGAAGCTCCCTTTTCAATAAGAAAATAATTTTCTATGTAATATATTAAAATGAAATGTTATATTCTTATAAATTTTAATAAATTTATTTTGTAGAAAATTTGAAAACATTATATGGAAAATATATACATTTACATTAATGGATAGAAAAAGTGACGATTTTATCTAGTCATTCTATTAAAGAAAATTATTATCCATCTTACAAAAATAAATATAGAAAAAAGAATAAACAAAAAAAAATCAGTATATTAGAACAATAATACATAATAAACTAACTTATGGTGATTTAATTATAATAGTTAAAAATTGATTATTATCTATATATAATTATTTGAAACTAAAAATTAAAATAAAAAGAAATAAAATACAACCAAACATGAACTTGGAACATTTTATGAAAAATATAATTATACCAATTAACCCCCATTGAAATTTTATAAAAAGTATTATTTATTTTTGAATAATTATAAAATAATAACCCACAAACCCCATAGTTCTTTAAATAATAATTAATATTCAAAAAATATAGTAATTTTAATATAGGACCCTTTGAAAAAATATAAATTTTAAAAAACACAAACAAAATTAAATATGGTAGAATATGCAAATAAAAAATAGATTTTTGAGTCTAAAAAAGTTAAATGAACTTTATTTTAATAATAAATAATTTTTTAAGAAAAATTTGAATTTTTTTAATTCATTTTAATTCGGATTAATAATATATATATTTTATTCGAGAAGATGGCCTAGAAATAATGACATCTAACAACTCAAAATAAATTAATGTATTATTTAAATAACATAATTTTATTTTATATTTTTCTAATAATATAGATGATCCATGATTATATAAATATTTTTTTAATAAAAAATCCCTTATCCAAGGTTAATTTTCATCATTATTATAACTATGTAACAATACTACAATTTTTAATTAAATATATTTTATAAAATATAAATGTGTTGACCTTGATATCTATCCATGATCAGGTTATAAATTTACATTAAAGGATATAAAAGTTAAAATCCATGATAAACACCATATCCATAAATGTTTTCCAAAAATATAGAATATAGGGTTTTTCTATTTCATGAAAACTATAAAATTCACAATGGTAAAATTAAATTGTGGGTTATGAAAAAAAAGTTCCAAACAATGAATTATTAAACAAAATTTCATCTAAAAAATGGTATGTTAATATTATAAATTTTAAATATGATTATTAAAAGAATATTTATATTATTTACTATAAAAAAATTCCCCCAATAGATAATTTAAACATACTATACAAAGTTTTTAGACTATATGTGAGTCTAGGATATTAGGAAAAAATAATATTTCAAATGTAAAAATATTTTATAATAATATTATCATCCAAGGGAAAAAAATTATAGAATCATTGAATTTATATTTCAATCCTGAAACAAAATTTTTATTAAATTTAAAACTTAATTAAAAAAATAAATCAATAGTGTGAAACATTTCAAAAAAATAAGTAAGCTTTGATTATATAATATAAATGAATTTTAGGTTTGTGAAAATATATTCCTTTTCTAAAATAAACCAAAATGTTCAAAATATACCTATTATTGTTGAATTGATAACTATAATTGTGTCCCATGTGATTTTTGATTAATATTTTTTTTAAATAAAATTTAATTTTCCTTTAAACAGTTCTATTCACTCTACAATTCATTATATATCATAAAAATATTCTAGGATCCTATTAAAAACATTATATAAGTTTTACCAGTTTATCGTTTTGACATTATGAAACACGATAAGTATCCTAAAGGTATTTACAAATATTTTACGACAATTTACCAAAATCCTTCCCTTGATACCTTTTTTCTAAAGAAGCACTCAAGGGAAACAGAAAATATTCATATTTGTATTCATTTTTCAAATCCACTGTAACTCATACAAAAAAATTCAACCACACCACTCAAGAACCATATACCATTCCACCATTGAATTTTTTTTCACTCTGGTAATCATGGATAAGTTAAGTTGATATATCCAAATTATTTAATAAGTATTAATAAATTAATGCATAAAATATGGGCCGTATTTTAATTCCATTAATATCAGTATGAATTTCTAAAATATGTTTGGAGCCAAGAAACTCAAATTCCACTCTAATGGATCATTTATTATTATCAGATGAAACATTATCTCCGGAGATATAGTATGAGAGCACATGGATCATGTGCATCCTAGTAAATGTTCTTTCTATTTCCTAGAAATCACATTCTTAAAGGAATCAAAGGTGGGAACCAATTAGTTTAGTCTAATTGTGGCTATGGATTTTACAGTAAATCTTACAAGAAAAATTCTATATAAAAAGTTTTTCAAATACAATGGTATAGGGTCCTCTCACATATCATGGTATATGTCACTTCAAATTTCTTAGGGAAATTACTTCCACCGATAAAAGAAGGATTATACTCAATTTTCCACCTCAATCATTAATTAAGAATATTTTCCCCTAGTCTATTTGATAGAAGAGGGGTGTTTCCAATCATTGAAGTAATTTAGTGGAATGGCCACCTTAATATAATTGAGCTCCTCACATGAAAAAAATGACTTTGAAAAAGTTATATTTCAATAAATTATAAAGGGAATCCAATTATACCAACTATATCCATGGTTCTATAATATATAAAGTCATTGGATAAAATAAAGACACAAGGAGTCCTTGATGGTTATACAAAATTATTAGTAATTTACTAAGGGTAGGTGAACTAATAGAACGACACTCACCTTCTTTGACCATATCTACAATCCCAGTTGACTTTCATATCTTATTTTTATCAATTCTCATATAATCCATCTTAATCATATAATGTCTCCAATACAAGTTTTATTATGGGTGTTGACCATGGAAATTCCATTACTCACTGATATTACTTTTTCAATTATGTGGATTATAATTATATTTTGTACTGAGTGATTAATTATGGATGTTTTCAATAATAAATCACCTTGATTATAGGTTCATAGACTACACTAACAACCAATACACTTAAAATTTTTATAAAACCAATGATCCTAAACTTATGTAATTAGAGCCATAATGAGTGTATAGTTTTCAAATCAATTAGCTTCAATTAACACTTCCGTATTTTTATCACATTATCTAATCTCCGAATATAGTTAGTCATTTCCTAAATTTTTTAAATTTTTCATAGGTTGGGTTAGGATTGTTGTATAACTAGACTTATTTTATTAATCTAAAACCCTTTAGTCTCCATGTTATAGGTATCATATAGAGGATTAGGAATTTTGATAGGTATATACTATTAGTAAATTTTGATTAATAAAGGCCTCTTATAAAATTATTTTCATTATGGAAAAAATAAAAAGCTAATAGAAATTTTTGTAAACAATATATTGAGAAACAAGCTACTAGTTTTCAAAATGAACATTATCATTTTTTTTGGATAAAAATATGAAAACATATCATATTCCATATATTTTAAACATTTTTACCTATATAATAACTAAATATTTGGGATCAAATTTTTTTGACATAAAATAACTAGTTGAAAAATTGAACAGTGCTCGAATAAGATAACTATGAATATTAATAATAGGGTAAAATAATGGAAATTAATAAACCAAAAAAACTTAGATCAAAATTTTAATATAATATAGAAAATATCATTAGTTGAAATTACAATGACACTTTATATCAAAAAGTAAGAATTGATAAAGAATAAATATAATAATAATCATCTCGGATAAGAAGAAAACACCAATAAAACCATTACACTATTCAAAAAATTGCACACAAAGATTAGACTAATTTTTAATGAGGTATATACTATAAATATTATTGTTATTTTAGATTATACAATTAAACTTAACTTCTTTTGAGGATTTATTATTATAAAATTAAATAAAAAAATATAATGAATATATATGAAAAAGCAAATTTATACCGCATTTTAGTAAATATGAATGGAATATTTTTCCTTTCGTATGATGATTTATCCCATTTAAATTTTAAAAAATTATGAATGGAATATTTAATCCCTTTTCATCATTTTTAATTTTTTATATTGATAGTTTTCATATTTATTCAAATATATTAATGGATATTTACAACATGTAAATATTTTTTTACAAAACTATTTGATATAGTGGATTAGAATTATCACAAATCATAATAAAACTATTTCAAACTTGGATTTTATTTTAGGAAATAATATCCAAAATTGAACTGTAATTCCCAATAATTGGTCTATATAGTTTTCAGAAACAATTCCTCATGAAATAAAGGATAAAACACAATTAAAAAGACTCCTCAGAAGCCTAAATTTTGTAAATGAATTTGGAAGAGAAAAAATATTAAATGTAAAAAAATTATTATATATTAATACACCCAATTTCCTAACTGAAAAAAATGAAGGTTGATTGAGAAGTTAATATAAATATAAAAGGGCTTACCTGTTTAATTTTAACTAATCCATCCACACTAAAAATTATTTAAAATTATGGAATTGAAATTATTTGTAGATGATTTTTTTATAAAAGTGATAAGAGAGAAAAAATGGTAAACTTTTATTCATATATATAGAATGATACTCTATATAAATATTACACTTTTAGAAATAAATCTTATCCATAGTTATAATCATTGAAAAAGTTTTTGGGATATTTTTTTATCCAAAAAATTATTATCAGTATAGATTATAATGCTGGTAAAGACAAATTAAAAAATGTTGTTAAAAAAACCTCCTTAAAATTAATATTTTCTATATGTAAAAAAATTTATATTATTTTTATTTTAACATAGAATATGTAAATAGTGAATAAAATTATATTAATTATTTTTTAACACATTAATTTTTATATGGAGATAGTAATAAATTATTTTCCTCTTATTTATTCTATATTTTTTCCTATATCAAATGTGCTAATATTATTGTTATTATATTCTGCATAATGTGTTTATTTTAATATAGTCTCATAATTAAATAAATTAATATTTACTTACTATATTTACCAAAATATATTATTTACCTGATATAATCATACTTGATCTATATCATCCCATAAAATATTATATTCACTAATCTTATGAATAAGAATTATATTAATATTCACATAACATAAAAAATATTTCTATTAAAATATTCACTAATCATTTTGAAAAATAAATGTTATATTCTTTACCTTGTGAATAATTAATAAATCGTTAAAATTGAACCTACATATTATATAGTTTAATATCTCATGATTAAATTTATGCAATCAACTTTTTCTTTGAATAAATATTTTTTTAATTGTAATGAATGAATTTATTTTTTAAAACAAATACAACATAACTTAGGGTTATTATAGATACACTTATTGTGTAACCCTATAGGATTATTTCACAATTTAAATAGATAAACTTACTTAATTTCAAAGATAAACATTTAACAACCCATCAATTAAAAAAAATTTAAAAAACTTATTGTAGAAAATATAAAAACCTTCATATGAATTCTTGTATGCTATATATAAAATTACACTATAAAACATTCTTTATTAAGAAGGTTGGGTACTTGTGTCAATATCCTATAAGCTCGATTTATCTTCCTTTAACTTTTTGAAATGTAATTGTCTATAGACAACCATGGACATGAATTTCTTTAGATAGTTATATTTTAATCAAGTGCCCGTGGATATATTCTTTCATTAATATAAAAGGGAAAAATTATTTAATGAATATTCAATTATTTCCATATCATTTATAATAAACATGATTTATGATGACTCATTGTGACCATATGTTGTCAGGTTTTTCTCCGATACATTAAATTTTGGGATCCTAGATACACATTAATAATGATATCAAATCTGAGGTCCAATATAGACAGATTTATATAAGAATATCCAACGATACATAATTCTTGTATAATTATTATTGGTGGGTATGTACTTATTAACACCATTTTAGGAGATCACAAAGATCAAATATCTTAAAAATAAGACATAATTTTTATAATACCTCATCATATAATTGTAAAACCTTATTCGTGTCTCCTAAAATAGATGTATCTGTACTTTCACACATGTTTTTAAAAAAATATTGTCATAAAATCCCTAGGTTCTAATTATATTAGGAAACTATCTATAACCTTTTGATGTGAAAAATATTCAAAGGACATTATTACATTGATGTTATATAGAAGAAAAATAATAATGTGATAAGAATAAGTATATATATTCCAGTAATCAAAATTATAAAGTTCATTGGTTCTTGGACATCAAATCCAAAAAACTCCCAATTACACTAGATCAAACTGCTGATAACTATTAACCCTATAAATCTCACATTATACTTACAGAAATTTTGAAATATGTATATTTTCAATGTGTTAGCCATAATTTCTATTGTGGTTACTCTGTAAACAATGAATTGATCTATTTGAAGGAAAATATTTTCAAGAGATTATATCCCAAAGAATATTTTTTTCCTATGTTATATAATTGGAATAATAGCTAGTACACTTTATATAAGATTAAGAAAATGTATATTGTGTCAATACTTTACTCTCTTGGTAAAATTTCAATATATAGAAATTTTTTTTGTATATTTTTAATAGATATTTAAATACATCAGAAGCTTAATATACTTGATATTTGTAGATATTGGTATGATTAACTCAAATAATCTTTTCTTGTTCATTTAATTTAACAAATTATGATATTATATTAAATTGATATGATGGAAGGGTAGTTTAGTGTCCCTTTTATAACTAGAATTATCACTTCTTAAAGTACTGAGAACATATATCTCATATTTTCTTAATAATATTTGATAGTTCTGATTACTTCCTTAAATATTTTTCTCGATATTATTTAATATTTTCCTAATATTATTTATGTAAATATAATACCAATTCATAGAAGATATAATGGCATACATGATATACCCCAATGCATAAGTATAATTAATCAGCATTAAAAAATACATAATAATAAGTTAAGTAAAAAATTTACATTCATTCACATTGATTAACTTTTTAGGTTTAGAGTTTTAGAGAATTAGGCCATATCTATTACATAACATCTCAAATATTAAAAAGTAGAGAAGTCTATATGAAATAAATTTTTTCATAATCTAAAACATTTTAAAATATAACATGATTTTTTTCTTGATAAAATTATTTATACTATTAATATTGTCTTCTTTTTTTATCTTAACCATATACTTATACATCGTGGAAAAAATTTCAATAACTTGGGATGAGAAAAAAAATTTCATTAAGGGATATACATATGGAATGAAACTGTTAGTCCCTAAATATTTTAAACTCATGAAAATAATTTCACAAAATCATAATTTTCACCCATAAAAGAAAATTTATTTAATATAAATAATGAAATCATAAGATTTCTGAAAAACTTCTTAGAAATCGTAAATCATAAAGGTAACCTGTAGCATCCATATCATACTTATATTGTAGATTTCACAAATACATAAGGATTAACCTTCATTGTTAAATTTGGAATACCCATAACATTATATTCCTTAAATATTTTAGGATAAACCTTATCATTTATCTCTATCTCATTACCCAATGCATTGGAGAGCTATCATGGACCCACCCACCCTTAGTTTATAACAGAACCACCTACATACATTAGTAATGCCCAAGAACCATTACATAATCATAACACGTTAACAAGCATAAAGGAAAAATAAAATTTACACATTTCAATCACATGATATAATTTCAAGATATTGATATAATCATTTCATCCTCAAAATAATTTTCATTTCCAAAATACATGAAAATGGAATATGGTATTTATTTTCCTTTTAAAAACATTAAGGCGACGAAAAAGTCATTACCGTCGTTTATGTTAAAAAATTATTTTTTCCTTTTAGTAAAATAATTCATAGGAAAATATTCATTTTGAAAAACTTGGAATGAAATTAAAATTCAAAGGGGTTAATTATACACCATAAAAAAATAAGGTGTTGTATATTATAGAAATATGCCTCAATGAAAGATGATTGTGACGAAGTCCCTTACCTTGAGTCTGACTTATCTTATACAATATATATATTCCTAAATAATAAAGTTAGGTTAATTTATATTTTATGGAGAAATTTTTTTAAGTTAACCATTACTTTTATATCACTTATTATCATATTATAAAAATTACATAATTATTTAAGTTTATATTAGACGTTTTGTCAATATTTGGCACTTCAGTCAAAAATGAACATGGTATGATATAAATAGTCCATGTGGTCATAAGTCCATCATCTAAAAAATAATATTCTTGAAAGTATTATCATTTTTATACATCAATTATACTTTTAAATAAATCCATTAAGTATTGTTATGAAAAATTAACAATGTTATAATCATGGAGATTGTAAGTCCTATATACGAATGAGTAATGTTTTCTATTTTTCATTGATTATAATAGAAATGATTTATATAATATTTTATATTTCAATAAATATCAAAACATAATTAATATCGGATTACTCATTTATATATACTTATATATAAATAATACAAGGTATTTAGTGAATTAAAATATATCACATCACTTCGTAGAGGTGATAGTTCACATGTACACAAAAATGACGTTATCATTTTTATGTGCCTGGAAAGTAAGAACATATTTGATATATTATTGTCTTATAATGATTAATATGTCATTAATATCACATATTAACATCAATTCCATCATTATGACTAGAATTTAAAGACAACGATGAAAAATAAACTATATCGGTTTGTGAGGTGGTAGTCCACCGTACACATGAATAAAAAGTTCATTTCCCATTTGATCAAATTGGTGATGGATTCAGGTGATGATATTGACATAATAAGATCTTTGTATATTAATGATACTGTATTTATTATTTCATCATGTTTAAAGAAGAATTTAAGAAGTGAAATATGGAATAATATAAAAATACTTAAATAAAAACCATACCTCTTCTTCGGTTGATCACCTTTGAAGAACACCTTGATATAATAGGTGAATTAGTTAATCTAAATATAATAACTAAAAATTCATAATGTCCTATGAAACACATTCCTTAGAATGTCTACTTTCTTTAATTTTAATTGATAGTACCCTAACCTCAAGTCAACCTTCAAAAAATATTATGCTCCTAGGAGCTGATAAAAAAATCATCGATATGAGAAAATGAATACTTGATATTAAAATTGATATTATTCAAGGCTCTATAATAAATTAAAAGTCTCATTTAACAAACTTTCTTTTTAAGAAACAAGATTAGAGCACCCCAAGGTGATGTACTAGGTGTAGTGAAACATTTATCTAATAGCTCTTGTAATTGATTCTTCAACTCTAAAAGTTCAATTTGAGCTATTTGATAAGGGGGTTTTGAAATTGTCTTGACATGAGGAACTATTTCAATTGTAAATTTATCTTATTGATCATGTATAATACTAGAATACTCATTAAAAAAACATCAAGTAACTCATTTTCCAATAGAACATCATTAATCTGAATTGTTACTTTGTTTTCAAACGTATGTGGAAGGTAAAATTAATTTAAATATTTTAATATCTTCTTAGCTTCCTGATGTGTTATCAATGGTAAGGGTTTATTCTTGTGTAAAAATTTAATTTCTTTATGAAAAGAATCATATTTACCTCTATAATAAATCTTATAAATGTAAACATAAGTCCAATCTATACCTAGAAAAATATCAAACTCTACTAGAGGAAAAACAAAAAGCTTTATAGGTAAATTCATTACATATATAAGGATAGGAATATTCTTATAATTTTTGTTCACCTCAACATTTCTCCAAGGTGTTCTTACCATAAGTTCTGGATTCATTTCTTGAGGTGGAATTTCTAATTTACTAGAAAATTTCTTATAAATTAAAGAATATATAGACCCTATATAAAAAAACACATTGGCATGATTTGAATAAACAAACAATGTACCTCATACCACTTCATTTGATGGCCCAACATCTGATAAAGTAGTTTCAAAGGATTTCACCACACCTTTCTGCTTATAGTCCAACTACTTCCCATCATTTGAGTTCTTCACCGGACACTCATTTTCATAATTAATCATCTCATTACACTTAAATTTTTTTACAAACTCTAAATCAGATTTTGTCTTACCACTACCTTGATCTTTTTCAGTGCAATTATGATTCTTATGTCCTATTTTACCACATCCAAATAATTTACTAGAACTTATAATGCATTATCTAGTGTGTTTTTACCATAATTTTCACAAATTATAATCTTAATTGTATTACCATTAGAATTTTTTGAAGAATTGTTCCCTTTTTTCCTTCCACATCAACCAATTATTCTGATATTTTTCAAAGAAAACACGATCATCTAAAAAGTCAATTTATAACTTCTCATCACATTAGACTAGCTTCTTATAGGTTTTTAACTAATAATAAGCTAATTCCCTTTGATATTTTGGTTTCAATCCTGAGTAAAACTAACTTATTTTACTATCAAGACCCCAGATGAAATTTGGAGCATAACTTTCTATTATAGTAAATTTTTCTTTGTATGCAACCACTGAATCCTCATATTTCCTCAATTATAAGATTTTTTTATATCCTAAGTCAAAAAACCTTAAGAAAATATTTCTCAATAAACATATTTTTGAATTCATCCCACCCAAGAAGATAAATCTCCTTAGTATCCCTGATATTCTTAACAATAGAACACCACTGATCAGATTCACATTCAAAATGGTAAATAGTAATACTAACCTTTTGATTGTATAAACACCCCATGACATTGAAAATCTTTTTAATAGATCTAATCCTCCCTTCAGCAAGTACAAGGTCAGATGATCCTTCGAATTATGGGGGATTTTGCATCATGAAATGATCCATTATCAACATGTTCCCCTATGGTTGATCTGGGTGATCTCTTGGATGGATACCACCACCATTGATAGCCCAAGTCAACTGCGACATCACTTCAACAAACTGTTTAATTCCGATTCTGACCATCTATGGTTACTGATTTGAAAGTTTGTTTTCTTATGGACGTCGTCCCAGTATTGATGTCCTATTTCTTCTATGTAAAACCATTATGAACAAACATATATTAGATAGAGCAACATGGTAATAATCAAAAGCTATATCATTTCAATTTTACCATAAATTAATAAATCATATATGGATATTTTATTAACAATATCTTAACCCATACAGTTATCTAAACCGACCAGTAATACCAACTATAATGTCCCGACCTTAAAAATTACATAATCATGAGTTAATTTAATAATTTAAATTTGTTCACATTGAGTATCTTTTCAGGTTTATAATTTTAGAGTATTAGGTCATAAATATAACATAACATCTCAAATATTAAAAAGTAGAGAAGTCTACATGCTATCCATTTTTTCTTAATCTAAACCATTTTAAAATAAAATTTTTAATATTTTTCTGGAAAAAATTATTCATAACATTCGTCTTGTCATATTACTTTATCTTAAAAATCATTATACCTTGTGGAAAACATTTGAAAAACCTGGGATGAACACAAAAATATTTGTAAGGGATATAAATAAGGAATGAAACCTTTATTCCATGAATATTTTAAACTGATGAATTTCTTTCACACAATCATTCTTTTCAACCATAAAACATAAGTTCTTTAACATACCTCATGAAATTTTAAGATTCCTAAAAAATGACTTAGAAATTATAAATCATAAAGGTAACTTTTGGCATACATATCATACTTACATTGTGTATTTCATATCTACATTGGGAGTAACCATCATAGATATGTTTGGAATACCCATCATCGTATATTCTCAAAATATCTTTGGAGAAATATTATCGTTTAACTCAGTCTCATTAACCAAGGCATTGTAGATCAATCAAGGGCTCACCCACCCTTGGTTTATCACAAAACCACCCATATATATAAGCAATGCCCAAGAACCATAACATAATCATATCACATTAACAAGAATAAAGGAAAAATAAAATTTCCACATTTCAATCAAAAGATATAATTTCAATATATTGACATAAGCAATCCATCCTAAAAATAATTTTCAATAACAAAATACATGAAAAGGGAATATGGTATTTATTTTCCTTTTAAAAACATTAAGTCTTATAGAGGAGGATAAATATAAAAAATGGTCACGGTGGAGAAAGATTCATTTTTGTCACATACATTAAAAAAATTCATTTTGAAACATTTTAAAGAAATTAAAAGTAAATGGGGTTAATTATACACCATAAAAAATAAGGTGGTATGTATTATCAAAATATGCCTCAACGAATTAATATTGAGAAAAATCCCCATACCTTGAGTCCTAATTATCCCGTACAATCTTAATATTATTGATAATAAACTTAGGTTAATTTATACCTGATTGAGAACCTTTTTAATGTTTATTAATCCTTTAATATCACTTATTATCATGTTATAAAAATTACATAATTATTTATGTTTATATATGGTGTTTTGTCGATATTCGGTACTTGAGTCGAAAATGAACTTGGTATGATGTCAATAGTCCATGTTGTCATAAGTCTACAATCTACAGAATAATATTCATGAAATTATTATCACTTTTATACATAAATTATACTTTTAAATCAAAACATTAAGTATTTTTAAGAAAAATTAATAAAGTTATAATCATAGAGATGGTAGGTTGTACGTACGCATGAGTAACATTTTGTAGTTTTAAATGATCAATATAGAAAGAAGTTAAATATTATTTTGTCCATATAGAAAGATCAAAACATATTTAATTTCATATTAATCATTTATATGTACTTCTATATATAATACAAGTGATTTAGTGAATAAAAACGAAACACAACTCTTCGCGAAGGTGATAGGTCACACGTACACACGAATGACATTATCATTTTTGTGTTCAAGGAATATAACAATGTATTTGATATTTTATAAAATTATAATGATTAATATGTCATTAATATCACATATGGACATTAATTCAATCATTATAACCAATATTTAAAGATGGTGATCAAAAACGAACTATATTGGTTTGCGAGTCGGTAGTTCGCCATACACACGAATGAAAAGTTCATTTTTCATTTGATGAAATTATAGATGGATTAAAGTGATGACATTAAAATAATAACATATAATTATATTTAGGATAATAGATTTATTATTTCATCAATTTTAAAGGATATTTGAAGAAGTGGAATAAGTAATAATATATAAATACTTAAATAAAAACCATACATCTTCTTCAGTTGATCACCTTTGAAGAACTGCTAAACACCTCAAAAGAGGGTGTTATGCCTAAAATAAGGCCTAAATAATGTGGGTAGGGATTCTAGGAAGGGTTTGGGGCAGATATTGGTTGAAACAAAAGGTTTTATAAGTGTGATTCTTAGAGAGGAATGAGTTCCCTTTTATAGTAGAGGATAAGGGCACCCTTGGAATTATTAAAAATATTAAATTAATATAAATTAAAATTCTATTAAAAATGTGTCAAAGTTGATTTAGTTAAAATATAAGATAATGATGGGGTGAAATATAATCATAAAATGAGTATTAGACAAGTGTTGAATAATTTTTAATCCTTACCTTTTTTAGTTTTAACCATTTTAACTCATACCATTTTATCAAGTAATTTACTATTTGAGAGTTAAATTAATTACCAAATAATTCCAAAAGACCAATGAATGAGTCATTAATGAAATTTTTAGATTTATCTCAAATTTTTTGTTGAATCATAAGTTTTTAAAAATTTATATCATTTAACTAGATATTTTATAATTTATGTTCTGAATTATGTCAATTTTGACCCTATTTATTACATGAATTTTTTAAAAAATCATAAAAACATTATTCCTTCGAAAAAACTACATTAAATAAATCTTATAATGTAATATTAATCCAAAAAATACATTTTATAGAATCAAATATTTGAAATTATAATTATTTTAATATTATTAATATCATATATTTAATTATTTCTTTAATAAAGTAATTACGATATCATCATTGTGTCACTATTGCATTTAATTATTTATTTCCTAAAAATTATTAATAAATTAACATGACATAGGTAATATTTTTATATTTATAATGACTATTAATATTTTAAGATATCACTTATATAACCCCTTATTAAAATTGTTTTAGTAAGGAGAGACATATTTATTACATATTTGTCATTAATTTAAATTAAATGTTATAAATATCATAATCACACCCAAGTGGCTTCCAAAGGTCACAATTTTGGCCCATGGATGATCATGGTCAATTATAACTCATCTAATAAGATTATAACAAGTGTTAGTGTAATTTTATAATATTATAATATTAATTTTACCTTTAATTAATTTATTTACCTTTAATCATGGTAAATAAAATACTAAAGTTACTATTCACCAAAAATTATTTTGATCCTATAAGATCATATTATTTATACTGATTACAACTATGTATTTCTATTTTTTGAAAATTAAATTCACAGAAGTAGTTAAATAAATTTAAAGTTAATCATATTGACGGATCGAGAATACAAGTTTTTTTGAAGTAAAAACTTTCCAAAGTTCACAAATATTTAATATCCATTTTCAATATGAAATTGATTCAAATAACCTACATTGAATTAAATTATTAAATTTTATTTAATTATACTTTAAAACCTATTAAAAGGATAACCTAACTATATAAATAAGTTAGATGAAAAAGTAGTTTGGAATTAAAATACAGTATTTTTCACTATTCATTAAAAATTAATATTATAAAAAATACCAATATTTAACCAAAGTGACGTTTGATGTCCCACTTATAAATTAGAAGATTATATATTCATATAGAACATATAGAAATGAAAGAAAACATATTTAAAAATAGTTCACCATTAAAAGGCGGTAAAACAACTTTTAAAAAATTAGAGTATTTTATGATTAAAATTGGATTTATTCTCATTTTAAGCCTCTAAAATTTATTGGATTAATGTAAAAATATTTAATAAACATTAGTTTAAATAATATAGTTATTTTTTCATTCTCGCTGACAAAACAGCTAGGCGATACATACCATTTAAAATAAAAATATTAATAATATATAATTTTATTGTATAACTCAGTCTTGTGTGCAACATAAGATTTCATAAAAACCTATTGTTGTGTTTCAGGAATGCTACCTGAAATAGAATCCCCTTTTAAGTAAATTTAATATCTAATTCATAAATATTAATAGATATAAAAAATTATTATTTTATAATTACCTTGGATGTTACAATAAGCATGCCTATTTATACTTATGATCTTAATCTCCTCCCATGTCTTGATACATTATCTTGGTTGTTTTATTCCATATGGGTCAGAAAACTACTTTATGATATCTTTTTTATCTTGAATATTTCAATAAGATTTCAATATATGTATAATCACTTGGTATAATCTACCGTATTTATCAATCTCAATAGGTATTGTTCCCTAGAACTTAGCCAATTACTTTAAGTCCTTAATTTATGAAATAATTTTCATTTTAGTCTCCACCAAGAGTAAGATTAATATTTAATTTAATATTTTAACAAAATATTTTACTTTCAAAACCACAATGTTTCTATTAACTATTTTCACAAACATGGGTAAATTTATTTTTTAATAAAACCAAACTCTCTATTATCTTTATATAAATAAATTCTACATTTTCTAAAATATTACTTTAATACATAAATAGATATATGTATCTTTCAATACTCATTGGAATTATTTGTTAAAAAAACTCTTCTAATTGTGTTATATAGTCATATTTTACAAGATTTCCATTAATTAAAGTGGTTTTGACATCTATTATACATGTAATGCCCCGACCCCAGTTACCCAGAGTCGGTGCATTATTACATAATGTTGGAATGATCACAAAGGATCAAGTCTCGAAAGACCGATTTGCTTAGTACCCTTAGAAGTACTAGATACATTCATAAGTATTACATTACATCATAAGTTAAAAAAACTACAATAACATCTTGCCTTCATATCCCCTCATACTATCCCTACAGGTCATTCATAAATTACTTCTTCACATCCTGGGATAAATAAAACATTGAAAGGGGTGAGCTCATATGCTCAGTAAGGATAACAATATAGAAAAATCTTTCATAGATAAGCGTAAACACTTAAGGCAATGTATAACTAAAACAAAATACTTTTAAACATGAAATTAAGCATAATATGGAAAATATAAAATGAAATAATTCCATTTACTTATTCACATGGATATTCTACTAGTCGAATAACCACATGCAATATCAATAACCACTTTCATAATGATGGAATGCATAATGCCAGACTATCATAACCACGTAGCCAAGGCCTCGTGCCGAGACTACAAATAAGATTTTGTCAAGGCCTCATGCCAAGACACTAGTTTGTCTCATGATACCTACCGATGCATCGAGGAGCTATAGAGAGCTCCACCTATCACTTACTAAGTCCAATGCATTCCTCATATGAACATGTTTAAACATAATATAAACATTCGTATTAAGACTAGCATACGAAATGTCAATAAGTTATCCACAAACCATGAATGGTATAAAAATATCACATCCACAGTCAAAAATAACGCATTCGATACAATATGGAAGATTTTATTGTATCAAATTAACCTCAATCAAGAATAATGAAGGATAGATGAAAATAATCATAAAAAATATTTGAGAGAAATATCCCCCTTTTTCTTGAAAACATTTAAAAGTCACACTATTTGTCAAGAAGACAATTAAAAATAGATTTTTGAATCAAAGTGTCCCATACCAATTTGAAACTTTTAAAAGGAATTTTAATTTTAGAAAATTAATTTCTATATATATAAATCCTTAAAAACATTTTTAAAACATGGAAATTAATGAGAAATATTTAGAATAATAAATCATTAAAACATTTAAAATGATATTTTAGTTAGAGTTCCTAACCAAAATAGAGACACTTGAATACAAATAATTTAGGTAATCAAAACTTTATAATATCATGAGAATAAATGGGTTCAGGATATACTATGTCAAAGTACATTATATACACCATATAAAAGTGATTTGGTGTATAACAACAAAGAAGTCTCAATGGGATGTAAATTGAGATTAAGTCTCTTATAAAGACTGTATCCTTAGGTTAAGGATAAATCAATGACATAATTATGTGTGAAAAATATAAATACACTCAATATGATTGGATATTCAGTGTAAATAAATCAGAGGAAATTCACACATATTCTTGTAAAAACAACACCAATGAATTGGATATTTAACTCAATAAATGGAGATCGAGTTAAAATTACTCTTATCAAGTTCATATCGATGACTTGAGAATTTTTCAGTGGAGTGATTATGTGTATCAAAATTATATCCATAGAAAGGGGAGTGGAAATTATGACATAAGCAATTTAATAGTGATTCCACACCTAATCTTGGAGTAAAATAATCAATGAAGTATGCGTAAAGCCAAATGAGTGGAAATTGAAATTTCAAATTCCCTTATCGATTTGGTAACTTAGGAAACGTACACCCATGAAAGAAGGATAATACAATGATGATGTAAATATCCATAAATTAATTTATATTACACAATGAATACAAAAATGGGCAGTACACACACCACATGCAATAAATAAGTGGTGAACAATGGAAATATCATGAAATTAAAAGTGAGATAAGAAACCCCTTACATTATACTTTTTCCTTGGTTGAGGGTAGGTTAATATCCTTTATAATGGTGAAATAATTTTAATTTAATTATACAATAATTATATACATTAATATTATATCATATATGATCTTTTAACATTGATTTGTTAATAATATCTTAGTATTATCATCGTTTCAGGTGTTAACGGATTCATTTTCCTTTATATTCTTTGTTATGATAGCAATATTTGTTATGTATGGGGTGTATATTATTAATATACAGAATTATATCATGTCTTTAAACATTATTTTTAATCGTCAAATTAAATTTATTCTTGAATGGATACGATGGGGAATTATTCTCATCGCCTTCGTGGAGACGGTAATCCGTACGTACGCACTAGCGACAATATCACTCTTTTGATATTAAAATAATATATAATTGGATGTTATATCATATATACAGAATAATTATCATGTTATATTTATTATTTACATGAATTACACATCATTATTATACCCATCCAAATAAAAAGTTATTGAATAACAATTACACCATGACGTGGAGATGGTAAGCCGTACGTACGCACGTATGGTGACATGTCATTAAAAGGATGGATAGAATACAGAATAAGGTTGTACTATATTTATAATAAAATCACCGTATATATAAGATATTGGAGTTATTATTTTTGAATGGAAAATAACAAAGAAAGAATAAGTGGAAGAAGAAAGGAACATGAAAGACGGTGGTGAAAACCTTACCTCTTCTTCGGATTCTTCCTTTTGATTTGATCAAAAGGGCTCCTTAAGTTAGATTTACGACTAAAGTAATGCCTCTAAGATGAAGGTAGGACTGTTGAGATGGTATTTTGGTAGAGGTTTGCCAAACCAAAAGGCTTTGAAGATATGAATTTGAGAGAAGGGGGAGTGCCCTTTTATAAGAGGGGTGAGGGGCACCTTTGAAAAAACTAGAAATATTATTTTATAATAAATTCATATTCAGTTTCTAATGGATCAAAAGTGGATTATTTAAAGTTTAATGTGGGTATAGATCTAAAACCACTCAACCAATAGGTTTTATACCGGTTTGGGTCACTATATTAACCTTATCCTTTAGTTTTAACTCTTAGTTAATTAGTTTAACATTTACCATGTCACTTTGTATTTTTATATTATATAGTTAATAAACTTACTATATATACCCAAGAGACCCCTAGTGGTCCATTAATGATACAAATATCATTATATAAGTCTCTTGGACGAATATTATATTTTTAGGAATTTAATATCAATTAATAATATAATATTTGTTTTAAAAACTCTTTTATGTAAATTTTGACACTATTCAATAATTGATTTTTGTTAAAGTCTTAACAACTTTATTAAATCAACAAAATTCATTTAAGAAATCCTATAATTTCATATTAAGCAATAAAATTCATGGATGTCATCAAAACTTTCAAATTATATTAATTTTAACATTTATAATACCAATTATTTGATTCTTTCATTAATAAGGAAAATATTGCATCATTATTGTGTCAAAAATAATATTAATTATTAAATATCTAAAAACTATAAATAAAATACCATTATGTAGGAAATGTTTTTATATTTTTAATGAATATTTATAGTCAAAAATCCAACATATATAACCCTATTTAAATTTTTTTTCTAAAAGATATATGCTTTTGTCATTTTTGTATTTATTTTAACTTAATTAATATAAAGTGTCATTATCACTTACAAGTGGATCCATGGGGTCCCAAAATCGACCCAAATATGACCATGGTCGGACATGTATAAAAAAAAAGGGTTAAGACGCGTTTTAGGGTAATTTAGTATTATTATAATATTATTTGTTTACCCTTATTTACCAGATTTACCCTTTAACCACGGTAAATAAAATATTTACCGAAGTAATTATTCAAAATGTATAAAACTAAAAGTTACCTATTTACACAATTTGGACCTCCTGATTCTGAATATGGAATCCATATTTCTAAATTCAAAACAAAGAAGTGGCAGAAATTAATTTAAAATTAATTCCTGTTGTTAAAACAAAAAGCGTGTTTTTAAGAGATAATAAATATCAAAAGATTGACAGTTGTTTATGTCCGGTTTAAATGTGAAATTATGTACAATGACAAACATTTTATTAACTAGTAAAAATTTATTCTGAATATTCTTTTAAACCACTCAAATTCATAATTTATCACTATTAATTATTTTTATTAAAAAAGTTGTTTTTAATTAAAATTTAGTAATTTTCACTATTCATCATAATATAAATGTTATCCAAAAAGTACCAAAATTTTACCCTAGGATAATTTCGATATTCCGAATCCAAAAATAAAGTCCATTTTGAGAGATAAAATTTATAAAATTTCAAAAAGTGGGTATTACTATTCATAACTTCTACTTTGACTGGTCGTGGTGTGTTAGAATCTCGAAGTTATGTACAATGCAAGCTATTGCATTATTCAATGGAAAACATACTGTGGAATCTTGGGGTGTTACAATACAAAAATTTTAATCAATGAAAACTGTTATATAAAGTATAATTATATTTGATTTTAGAATCATGAATGTTGAAAGGGTTTCATCATAGTCTATCAATGAGTGTTTCATAAAACCATTAGAAACCAATCTTTTTTTATATGCACTATACTTACCATTAATTTTATGTTTCTTATTTAATACCCATTTAGATTGAATAGTATTTACATCAACTATAGGTACTATCAAAAACCAAATTTTATTTGGGTATATTGGACCCTTTTTTTAGTCCATATCAACTTTTCAAAACTATGTTAATTTTATTTGCCTTTTCCTTGTAAGATAAGTATTCAATATTCTCAATGAGAAATATATCACCTAACTTGGTGATTATAAAATATTCAATATTTAATTATATCATTCTAATATAGAAAATATCTTTGAAATAACTACTTCCACTAATCCTTATAGAGTTTATTTTTATATTCTAACACATTTGTATCTTGATATTTAACATCATTTAATTATATCATTCCCCACTAATCCCTAACAAATTTGTGTTCCCATCTTATATAATCTTAGTCCTTAACTTGAATAATTATTTTCTATTGCAGGGATGGTAATACCCTTTGTAATCTTGAAAATTAATTGAGACAAACATTATGTTTTCTTGATGAGATTCTCTTTCTAAAACATGTTTTATCAATCAATTTTCTTGTAAACATTTTTTTTGAAATAATGGATTTCATTCATATCAATAATTATATTATATTCATTCATAAATACGGTTAGAATATGGTTAATGTATAATGCATCAATTTTTGAAATATTCCTTGAATGGAATAGTGGATGGAATTTTAGTACTTATAATCCATAATAAATCCTCAGTGAGTATAAACACTATGATGTGTATAATATATTATGATTGTTTAGAATAAATTAACTCTACACTTTAACAATTGATGAATATTTGGTTAATATATTTTTTTAGATCCCCTGACTAAATGATATCATATCATTCTTCTAGAATATTCACCACTTGACTTAATATTCCATAAATATCTTAAATTAATTTAGGGAGGTAACTGAATTTATGTACAACTTTAGTTTATAATAGTTTACACACATTTAAGATATCGATATTCATGATCATATGCTCATGTTTAAATTTTGGTTTTAATCTATTGTTATTGGTTAATTAAATGTTTATTGAGTGTATGAGAATCCTCATGGGTGTTCTGTGGGTCAAGACCTGAAAAGAAGGAAAATTGGGCCAACCTGTGCATGACGTAGGGTTAGCACATGGTTAAGTATAACATACAACCTTCCTAGGAAAATTATACGACCTTCGATACTAGGATCATGTATAGTTGGATCACAATTAGTCAAACCATGTGGAGATTCCTAGTTAATTGTGTGACCCAAACCTCCTTGGACAATGGATTTTTCTCAGTTTTCTCATGGTTTGAAAAAATGTGTGGGTAAACCATTTGACCCATTAAAAGTTTGAAAATTTACATTTTTCCCATTTAGGGATTTTATGTATCCCACCCATTTTTCTCCGCTTTCTTTTAATTCAATCCCTTGTGATGTCCCCAAAACCTCAAGAGCTTCCATAGATCAATCTTCCTCATCTCTAGGTTGTTTAGAGTGTGATCAGTTACGGATCAAAGCTACAGGTAAGTCTAATCTCCCTCTCATTTCTCTTCTCTAGATTAGGTCTTATAGCCTTAGATATCCTTCTATTAAGCTTTAAACCCCTATTTTTTTGATGGAATCAAGGTTAGGGGTTCAAATGGTGTTTTAATCCATATCTATGGCTATGATTAACTGTGAATTCATTATCATATTTTATGTAGGAGGTCTATAGGTTATACTCCATAGTTTTGATGTGGATTTGTTCATGTGTGATTATGTTCTTGGTTCCATCTTATTGTTCTCTTGATGCATTTAGTGAGTTTTGAAAAAATGGGCCTCTATATGAAACATTTAACCCCTCATGATACCTATGGGATTCATATATGATGATTTGAAAAATTCAAGGCCACATATATGGTGTGTCGATATTTCAGAACCTAGAAATTTTCTAGGTTAAGGGTTGAGTTGTCATGTGATATCATAGATCCCATGATGAGCTTGTTAATATGTTAAATTTATTTGAAAGAGGAATATTTATAAAAATGTATATATTTTGATAATGGTATAAAGGTTTTTTTGGTTAATTGTTAATGAGTTATTGAGCTATAAAATGAAACATGGTAATTGGTTCATGCTCTAAGGCTTATAAAAATAAATGTGTTAATTGGGTTAATTTAGATTGTGGTAAATGAATTATAAATTATGATAGAAATGACTAATAGGTTAGTGAATATGATAATGGTGAACTTTTTAAATGGGTAATGACTTGTGAATGAAGGGATGTGTCAAATGGTATTTCATAAGGGGGATTAATGAATATGTTGAATGGATTAATACATGGAAATTTTGGAGTATACCTAATGGGTTTAACTTAATAAAGTGGTTGTGCTTTGTGATATATGTATTATACATGAAATTTATAAGTGGGAAAATGCTTCTGAAATGATGAATGGACTAAATGGGATAATGTATGAGAATTGTTGAATATACATAATGGGTTAAAGAATGAGAATGAGAATTGGGATAAATGGATATGAAATGTAAATGGAAAATATATTAATGGGTTATGGAATAGTATTAATACATGAGTTTATGGTTATGTAATCTGATTGATATTTGAAATGGTTGTTTTTTATGATACAATATGCGTGTGGTGAATGGATATATATTCCTGTTCACATGGCTTAGTGGTGGGATGAAGGACTTAGGGATTCTCTAACCCTACCTATTAATGTAAGGTTTAGGGAGTTAGACTCATGATCTATGCCCATAATGGTTGCATTCAAAGAGATTACCTGGAATGAGGCTCCAAGGTAAGTGTGATGTATTGTTTTCAAATGTTTATCCCTAGTAAGATAAGGATGTGACTCATTCCATTATTCATAGCGATTGATTGTATTAGACCCATATGTAGATGATGTATATTCTTAACTCATAGGATACATGATAAAAATGGATTGAGTAATGAAGATGGTATAAATGATGAAAATGATAATCAATATAGAAAAAATGTAGGTGTACTTGGCTATCTACTGGTACCTGATTTATCCTTTCATTTATACTACCATTTACTTCATACTTGTGTGCACAATATTTTTAAACTTGATATTTTATAGACACTATTGGTGGTGGCCTACTGAGTTGTAATCACACCCTACTCAGGCCATTGTTGGGTACCCGAGTGGATTTTACTATTACAGGTTCAGATATGGGAAAGGGCCCAGTGCTAGAGAGTTGATTCAGGATTGAGTTATGCATGGATAAGTATCCAGACTTAGATTCAAGAACATTTTGGGGATTCAAATGATTGTCTTTATTTTGGTTTTCCTTCATTTTGGCACTATTAGCATTACATGACATGGTTAATGTTGTTTTGTGGTTGAACCCAATTTTGGGAGATGTTTTGATATTCATTTTTATTGGTTATTACAATTTTTTTCTACTATTTATATTGTTTACTATTGTGGCATACTATAGTAAATAGGGTATAGTCTCCCCATGTGGGTTATTAGACCCTATCCACTAGTTAGTAGCTTTTGGCATATGGGGAGGCGAGTTTGGGCATCGGTTTAACGACTCCTTGGTTGGGGAAATTACAAAGTGGTACCAAAGGAGTTATTTTCTGTGGTCTTATTATTTGGAATATTAGATATGATGTTAGAATTTTTTAGGAATTGTTAATGATCTCGTACTTGGGAGTGGCTAACCCATGTATAAGGGAAAACCCAAGTCACCCATGGGGGAAATTATTATTCCTAATACGTGTTGTTATAGTTGAATGATATTTCACCAATGGGTGATGAAAATGTTGTGTGATGTGACTGTTTTATGATATTTTTATCATTCTGAGAATGGTGCGATGTTGTGCATTCATGCATCATTTTAGGATACTATGGATATAGGTTTAATGCATCAGGACAAGCACACAATGGATAAGTGTGTGGGGAATGGAGAGTATAATGCGTTACACTCCTTTGGGAATTTGAATAAAATGGTGTCTAATAAAGGTGACACAGATTGTTAAATAAAAATAAAACCTAAAGAATGATCAACACACTCCACCTAAATAAAATATAATTATACATTATATAAATCCCATGATCCCACGCCTATGGTATTAGAGCCTATGGTGGGTTTAGAGTTGAGTAATTATAAAACTATTATTGAAGGTTTCCTATTTGGTCATCAAATTACCAAGTGTCTATGGTATTCTAGTTGTTAGATTGATTTTGGAATTTTTATATTTGTGGTGTTAGGCGTTCTTGATAACCTAATAGGGGATATAATTCACACACTTACTAATCCTATACCCTTTAGTCTCTATATATAGGCATCATATAGTTGTGATTTGGATATTAATTCTGAATAATCCACAAAGAATAAAATTTACCATTACCTAAAATGTAGAAGAATGATTAAAATTCTAAATATACAAATTGTTTACTTAGTATAAAACAAGTTTTCTATTTTTATAAGATTATATGATAAAAAATAAATAATACATCTCAATAGAGAAAGAAAGAAAAAATATATTTACTAATTTTTTTTAAGTAAATTAAAAATATATCGTTATTAATATATAGTATTACTTAAAATTAAATACATCCTACATTTATAATGGGAATAAATCATTGTATACTTGTTAGTTTAAATAAAATAATTATAAACATTATAATGAATTACCTTATAATATAGCCAAAACAAGTTTATATAGTGGTATCCTTTACTTAAATTTTCATCTTGATACATATGATAGATTAGAAGATCTAAATTTATATAATTCTTTAACCCTTCATATAAAATTTTTTAATTATGATTGAGGTAAAAATTTAATTCCAATATATCTAGTTTTTTTAATTTACTAAATCTTTTTAGGAAATAATTTCACACATCAACACAATAAAATAACACATCTTCTTTAATTGAAACTATTTTAATTTCATAAAATGTATGGGAATTTAATTAATTAATATAGTTATTTATTAAATAATTTTTAATATCCCACTACATGTAAATTTATTTAAGTTAATAAATTTATTACTATTAATAACCATGATATTGTATAGTTTTTACAACACACTATTGTAAATATTTAAATAAAATTACAAAAATAACATTATTTTTTAAAACAAGGGAAATAACAGTGTTCATGAAAACAAGAAAATCATGTTATTTATAGAATGTCATACCTAGAAATACTTGCACATATAGTTTTTCAAGTAAATTTTAAATCAAATACAATTAAGGATTCGATTTCTTATCCAAACATAATGTTAATAAAAGGATGATGGTTCCCAAATTCAATACCCAATTTATAGCAATAAAATGAGTAACACTATAGGGGATCCTAATATTTCCCGATTTGATCTAAATATAAATTTTATCTAATATTAGTTTACAATAATTAATGATCTATTTTTTGGAAAAAATCCCTTAAGGTAACATTACAATGTTTTTGGGTTGATTATGTTTATTGGAAAATAATATTCCCAGAGTCAGTTATGGAGTTTCAGAGAGATTGTTGACAAGGTATATTGACAAAGATCTAAGAAAAAGGAATGGATTAAGGATCATCACATCAAAATATGGATAAGGAAATAAGTGCATGAAGGATTTGAATGTGCATGAAAGATGAGTTTGCGTGACAAAAGAAGTGTTCTGTGTGTCCTCAAAATAGAGATGGAGTTTGTGCATGAAATGGTTTTATGAGCCAAATGCAATGCCACATCAATATATTTCATTCTTGGGGAATTATTACACATGAGTTGGAAGGCGTGTAATGATATTTCATGCATGGTTGGATGAATCTATAAATTTATGGGTACCCCCTCATTTCATTAGCTCGACTCTTATAGAAAATCATGGATCTTTATCACGTAAGAGGTGTATGTAAAGGGAGGTGTGTACAAAGATAGTTTTAATCAAAGTATAGATATTGTGCGCAAGAAGAATTTGGAAAAGAAACAAATAAAATATTTTTTGTGCGAAAAAAGGAACTTGAGTCTGCATAACCAAGGGAGTTTCCTACAAAGCATAGAAGTTGCACACAATTTGGACTTCCGCAACAAAGTTAAATATTGTGTGCAATGTGACGAAGTTTCTCTCAAGACATCCAAAGGTTGTGTGAAAGAAAAAGTGCGACACAAAATGGATATACCAGTAAATATGTGGTAAAGTGGTATTCATATTATGGATAAAAGTGGAACATACTGATACACTAAATGAGGTGTGAAGCATATTGATTAAAGTAATCAAAGTAGATGATCTATCAATACATATCACTAAAAGTTGAACATATCAATATTGAAACTGCACAATAATTTCAAAATTTTATTAAAACTCCCTTTTTAATATAAAAAATAATTTTCCAGGTTATATGTTAAAAAAAATCTTAGATTATCATAAAATTTAATAAATTTGTTATGTATAAAATTAGAAAAAAAATTATATGAAGTATCCATACATTTCCTTTAATGTTTAGGCAAAGGAATGATTATAACGAGTCATTCTTAAATAAAACTTCATAGCCATTTTAATGAAAACAATAATATAAAAAATAAGATATAAAAACAAATATATTTGAACCATAATATAGGATAAAATAACTCGTGGTGATTAAATTATAATAGTTAATAACATATGATTAGCTATATATAAGTATTTACAACTAAAAAAATCAAATAAAAAGTGAAAAAAAACATAAACATGCAACATTTTATGAAAAAATTAATTATACTAATTAACCCCCCACTAAAATTTTATAAAAAGGATTTTACTTAATAATAAAAAATAACAATCCATAAACCATGTTGTTCATTAAATAATAATTTCAATTCAAAAAACAAATGAATTTTAACATATGAACCTTTAGACATACTATTAGAAGAAAAGAAAAATAATAATTTGAATATGGAAGAATATTCCAATATAAATTTTTTTTTGAGTATAACAAAAACAAATTGAACTTTATTTTAATAATAATTAAAATTTTAAGAATAAAATAAATTTTTTAATTCATTTTAATTATGATTGAGAAGATATATATGTTATTCAAGAGGATGAACTATAAATCATGACATCTAATAACTCAATATAGATTAATATATTGTTTAAATAACATGATTTTGTTTTATATTTTTCTGAGAATATAGATAACCAATGATTATATAATTATTATTTTAATAAAAAATACCTTATCCTAGGTTAATTTTCTTCATTAGTATAACATTTTAAAAATACGAAAATATTTAATGAAATATATTTAAAAAACAAAATGTGTTGACCTTTAGATCTATCCATGATCTGGTTATAAATTTACATGAACAAATTCTTTTGAAATCTATTATGAACTCAGTATTAAAAAAATTTACAAAAATATATAATAGAGGGTTGTTCTATTTCATGAAAAACTATAAAAGTCATAATCGTAAAATGAAATTTTGGATTATGAAAAAAGTGTTCCAAAAAAATTATTATTAAAAACCATTACATTTGAAAAATGGTATCCTTAAATTAACAATGTTAAATATGATTAAAAAGAGAATATTAATATTGTTTACTATAATTTTTTCCAAAATATATAATTTAAACTTACTATATAATAGTTTTAGACTATATGTGAGTCTATGATATTAGTGAAAAATAATATTTCAAAAGTAAAAATATTTAACAACAATATTATCATCCAAGGGGACAAATTTTTATATCATAGAATGTATATTTCATTCACGAAACATCATTTTTATCAAATTTAAAACTATTTTTTAAAAACTAAAATCAATAGTTTGAAAAATTTCAAAATAAATAAGTAACTATTTATTTTATAAGATAAATGAATTTTAGGTTTGATAAAATATATTATTTGTCCAAAACAAACCCCAAATTCCATAATCTACCCCTTTTAGATGAAGTTATCACTATCATTATAAATAATTTAAATTTTTAGGAATATTTTTATTTAAATAAAATTTAATTATCCTATAAATAATTCTATCCTCTCTCTAATACATTATATCTCTTATAAATATTAAAGGATTCTATAGAAAATTTTAAATAAGTTTTAATAGTTTATAATTTCCATATTTTTAGACATGATAAGTATCATTAAGGTATTTACTAATATTTTACCGTACTTTACCAAAATTATTCCCGTGATACCATTTCCAAAGAAGAATCCAAGGGGGACCTAAATTTTTAATATTTATATATTTTTTCTAATTCACTAGAACTCATCCAAAAAAATCATCCTCACCACTCAAAAAACATATACCATTCTATGATTGAATTTTTTTCACTCCAGTGATCAAGGAAAAGTTACGACTATGTCTCCAAATTCTTCAATTAGTATTAATATATTGATGGGGAAAGGATGGTCAAGTATGAATTCCATTCATATTATCCTGTCTATCCTAAATATTTGTGGGAAAATGAAACTAAAATTATACTGTAATGGATCCTTAATTATTATTGTATGAAACTTTATCTCTGAAAATATAGTTTGAGAGCACATAGATCATATGCATTATATTAAATGTTCTTTCTCTTTCCCAAAAATCACCTTTATGAAGGCATTAGAGGAGAGAATAAATAATCTTAGTCCAATTGTTACCACAAATTCCACTCTACATCTCACAAGAAAAATCTTGTATAAAAATTATTTCAAATAAAAATTTATAGGCTCCTCTCACATATCATTGTAGATGTCACTTCGACTTTCTAGGTGACATTAATTCCACCCCCCAAAGGTTGATGAAAACCAATTTTCCACCTTAATAATTATATAATGATGTTTTCCCACAATATATTTGATATAATAGGTGTGTGTCTAATCATTTAATTCATCTAGTGTAATTACCACCTTAATATAATTGAGGTCCTCACAAGGAAAAAAATAACTTTGAAAAAGGTATATTTCTATAAATTATCAACAGAATCCAATGCTACAAACTAGACCAGTTATGATACAATATTTAAGGGAATTAGATAAAATAAGGACAGAAGGATTCCATTATTTCTATTATAACACCCTAAGATTTTATGGCATGTCTCTTGTTAAATTTTATTTCTTCGATAACTTACATTGCATGCATAACCTAACTTAAACAAACAATGTAATATTATTATAACCGAGCTGTTAATTTGGAATGAGTGAATAATAGTAACTAAATTAAGAAATTTATATATTATATGTTCAATATAATTTTTAACATTCATATTATGTGATTTATACATATGATATAAAAATAAATCCACTTTTACCCATAAAAAACTATATTTTTCTTAGGTCGATTCCCCCCTTTTTGAAGGAGTACTTATTTTAAAACTAAATTTTGACAATTTTATAAATCACATTTAAAAAAAATAAACTTATTATTTGAAATATTAATATCAAACTTTACTTTGTTTTCATTTGTGGTGTTTTTCTAATAGGTTTCATGTTTTGATGAGTAGTGAAAAATACTGAATTTTAATTGAAAAAAGATTTTTAATCTAAATAATTTATATAGTTATATTATATTTTAAAGTAGTTTTAAATTATAATTATATAAAATTTTTATAATTTAATAGAATTTATTTTATTTCAATCAATTTTAGGTTTAATTTGAATATAAAAACATCTCAATCTTTTGAACGTTTTCACTTTAAAAACTCGTTTTCTCATTCCATCAATGGGATTAATTTTAAATTATTTTTATCTAATTATGTGTTTTGAATTTTTAAAAATTTATTACATATTTGGAATAACAATTTCCAAATTTATTGAATATGTCTCATTTATTTTGGAACAATATGAATAATAACTTTATTATTATTTTAAATTACCACTGTTACGGTATATTAGGAAATTAAGGGTAAAACTAATATTATAAGTATTATAAAATAACCCAAAAACTTTTAAATTTTATTAGATGAGTGAATTTTGACCAGAAATATCCTTAGGAAAATTTTATAGCCTCTTGGATCCACTTGGATGACTTTAATACTTTTATAGTATTTTATTTTAAGGGAAGTCAAATATCTCATACTAATGTTTATAATAAGTGTTACATTTTTCATATATGGTTCTTCATAAGTTATATTAAACTATAAAAATTAATTTTAAAGATAAAATGTTTATATTTATCATAATAATTTATTTTTAGTTTTTAGGTAATAAATAATAAAATTAAAATCTTTCACAATGATGATGTAATAATTGTTTAATTAATAGACATATCAAATAAATTTTATTCTAATATTAAAATGAATGTAAAATTTTATAATTAATGTCTTACAATAATATTATTGATGAAATTAAAATATAAGGTATTCATTAATGTTTTTTTCAAATATATATAATCTGTAGTTTTTCTAAAAGTCAAACTAATGAATTGTGTCAACATCGTCATTAATGATATTTTAAAATAAATAATATTTTATTAAATGATTTAAAATTTATAAAAATATAAAATTCTGCCAAAATATTTATATAATATTTTAAATTTAATCAGTTATCCATTAATGATTCTTTTTTCATTTTATAGAAACTATATTAATACTTATAAAGTAAAAACACATGTTGTCACGTAAGAGTTAAAGAGATTATATAAGGGTTAAGAACAAAATATAAGGGTAATAATATCACATAAACATGAATGAAATTTATTGGATTAATATTATTATAATATTATAACATTTAGATATAATTGGAGTTGTTTGATTGAATTTTTTCTCTAAAAATAAATTATATATTTTAAAAAAAAAGATTGTTACGAAATGTCAGTCTCTTTGTATTTAAAATATTTTATGTATCCACATAGAAAAAAAATCAAGATATGACTAAAACTAAATTTAAATTCTGATATAAATGAAATTAAATTGATTATATAAATTTATTCTAAGTTTTTATAAATCATATAATTACCAAAATGCTTCTTCAATGCTGATAAAGTATTTATTTAATTAACAAAAAAATAAAATAATTTATTTTAAAAGTATCAATTTTTATATGTTTGAAATGAATTAATGTTTATAATGAATTTTAAATATATATATGATATATTAGATATTTTTTGAAGGATTATATTCTAATTAACACTTTGTATTGATGTATTTCAAGCCAAATTATATAAATAATGTCAAATTTTACAATAACGATATTTTTTAAATTATTAAATTATTAATTTATTTAAAAATAATAAAAATGATAAATAATTTAAAATGGGATAATATATGGTCATAAATGTATTACCCTATTCATTTATTGGAAATTTGGAACTCTTTGTCTCTATAATATCCATATTATATTTTAATATTTTGAGGATTTCGGAAAGTGCCCATCGCCTCAATTATAAAAGAAAACCTCCTAACTCACTTACTCACACCAATTTCAGCAATCTATTTCAACCAAACCCTACCAATTTCTCTCTAAAATATCCTTAGTTACATTATATAGGTTCTGGTCCTTCAAAAATATCTACCCTATATCACTTATTAAGAGATTAAAGGATGCTCGCCGAAGAATAGATAATCGTTCTTACTAACTCATTCAAGTTAACCATGTTTTAACCATGTTCCATCATTTACTCATCCTACAAAAAACGAAATCACCAGGAGTGCGTACGGACGACTTATCGTCTCCTCACCATGGTGTAATATGTTTTTTATCACCACCTTACATGGAAGGGTATAATGATGTAATATATATATATATATATATATATTAAAATTTTGAAATTATATTCATTATTAAATATTTAATATACCATACACTTACTATTTCACCAATAAGGGAATGAAACAGTCGCTTGTGCGTACATACGTCCTACTGTATGCACGATGTGATGTGATTCATTTTCCATTTTAAAAAATAATTAATTACTATAAAAATTTATTTAATTATTAAATATTATATTTATAAATTTAATACCATTCTTTAAATTTTTAATATATATCCTATCCAAAAGAATCGATACCTACATGACAAAACATGCAAAGGAAAATGAAGCAGTCAACTCCCGAAATAAGGGTAAAATGCAGTATTACTAACAAATAGGTTATAAGATGATATTATAAGATCATTTATGATAACATAAATATGAATATGGTTCTTTTATAAGTTAATAACATGATTTAAACTATTATATTAGAGGTTAAAACATGTAAAACTAAAATAAAGTGTGAGGTAAGAGTTTTTCTTATCTAACTTTTATTTCTGTCAAATATGCCTAATTCATCACTTATTTATTTTTTATGGTGTACTAACACTTTGATATATCATATAATTAATATATTTATCTTCATGGTGTTAAATTTTTAATTTGATACTAATTTACTCTTATGAGGCTTTATATTCAAATATTTTAAAGTGGTATGGGACACATTGATTTAAAAACATCTAATTAAATCAAATATTCAATATATGAGGATTGATTTGGAAATGAAAGGCATGGGTTCGATACTAGTTAATGAAATATCCTCTATGAATAGTTAGTATTTTGAGATGAAATCATTTAGAGATAAACCATTAACATTTTATTCCAAGGGAAATTAGACGGGTTTTTACCCACAGACTTAAACTGGAAATAAGATTGATCTTGATAGTAACTATCTAGAGGATATGTCTTAATAGTTCAGATGTACAACATTAATTATTTCTTTTAATTTAGTTATTAGTATCTAGATTATTTTCATAATGGAAAAAATTATTGATGAATTTTAATTCTCAATTTATTGATTACATCACATGTGTGTTCAGTTATTTACCTTGATATGTTGATTACACTCATTGATTCAAGTTAGATTATTATTTATTTTACCTTAATGAGAATTTGAGCTCACCAATTTCTTTTATTTTATTTTCCACAGGTTTCCAAGAATATTATTATAAATAATATGCATGGTTAAGCTAGTATAATAATTTTTTTCTCAAAGAAAATAATTTTTGAATTTTTTATTTAAAATTTAATTTGAATTTCAAATATATATCTAGTTAACCAAGACTACAAAACTGTTTGGCCTTTTAGGATTAAATTGATTATATCTTATTATAATGAAACAACTAAGGCACCAGATCCATGCTACTGTATTTGAGGTTGTTACAGTTGGAACTTGAGGAAGTTTAGTAGAATCATTGAGAAAAAGATTTAGAAAATCATGGATTATAAAACATATCCCTATTACTAACTTTGAAAATAAGTCTAAGTATAGGATTTTATCCTATATAATTAGTCAAACCATGGATAAAATATTTTAAACCTATGGACTCATATATTTATAAGAATATTTCATTATTAATACATCCTATAAATGATTCTTTATGAATATATCACTATGATTAGTGTTTCCCACTTTGTGCTTTGAGTTTTGGTTAATAACTAGAATTAGAAATGTTATTGAAGTATTGGTTATACTATTTATGATTAAGAGACTAGAAGAATCAAATTAAATGAGGGAGTTACTCAGGAATAAGACGATGAAGTATAGTTAATGGTTTAAGAATGTAGTAGTTAGATTAATATTCTTTTGTATTTGGATTCAAGAATTATTTCATCAATGATATTTTGGTTATAATAACCATGAGAAACATAAGGATTATACTAAATTACATATAATTTATGGATTTGGAATCATTAAAGTTTTAATTATATACTTTTATGGTTATATAATATTTGTTATGTGATAATAAGAGCTACATTTAGTTGTTTGAGAAACCTGATGTTGTGATTGATTTTGGAAATTTTGAGAAAAGTTTGGATAGTGAATTTAGACATAAGTATTTTAGATGAGTCTCAAGGTTGAAATAGATTCATCTTATCATTGGATTTTATTTTTCGAGGTTAAATCATGATTTATTATATTGGATATCATGTGATAACCATTTTGGTTTTGATAATATTTAATGGTCTAAGGAATAACATATGGATCGTTCATTAAAAGGGATTTAAATGTAAAAATCCATCATTAATATCCATCTTTAGGTGTACGAAATGTTGTTAAAATATATATAAGAACAAACAAAGGATGATATTATGATCATGAAATGGAAATTAGTCATGTAATTTTACTTTCTCACGTGTTTATCTGGATGGTAAAATAATCCCTCAACTCAAGGAAAACGATTTTGGAATAAAAACCTTATTCATTTAATTTTCTTACTATTAAATATATGACCTCATTAAAACATAAAAAAATTATGGTTTTGTGATGTTATACATTCTTATAATTAGGTTATCTATTAGTCTTCATCAAAACTTTATAGTTTTATTTCTCATCCATGTACCGATTTTCACATTCTACTAATGTTATCCAATTCGAATGCCAAATTTGCAGTGTAATTTGCATTTCCATTTCCCTCTTATTAAAAAGAAATTTTATTAAACCTATTTATTATGTGAGTTTATCATGTTGGGGATTCATTCTCATTACCCCTGCCAATAATTACCCTCATAAAAATTCAGTACAATAGTGACCATGATGTTGTCTCACATGGAGGTTGCAGGCAATGTTATTAATATTTCAGTTTGTTAACTTTATTTTGTAAAATTTAAGAACTATATATGGGGATTAAAATTATTTGGAAAATTATAAATGACACAAAACTACATTAAAACTACAAATAAATATTATTAATCTAAAATTAGGTTAAAACTTGACTAAAGAAAACAAACCAAAGAACGCAACGGTGGACAAAATTCGATCCTCAAAACTCCCATTATCATTTTCTACCAATGTATTGCAATTAAATTATCTAATTAATAACTCAATACCTCAATTTTTACACCTATATTTACTATAAACTATTAAGATACCTTAATTATGGTTTTTTATCTGCTTGCAAATGTGATTCAATTGCTGAAATACCTCTGAGAAACCAAAACTAATTAACCTTGTTTTTCTCAATGGGGAGACCTCTCCCAAATAATTTTAAACAAAAAGAATCATATTTTAAAATAATAAGTTAATAAACATTAAAAAACTAGAATAAAATGTAAAAAAGAGATAAATATACATCTTTCAGTCATAAAAACAAATTTCATGATAATTCAAAAGAAAAGAGTTTACAATGAAGTACATGCACTCAAAAGGGGAAATACATTCGGATCACCGCTAAACAATACCAATTGGAATTTATCCTTTCATGGATTTATCTATTAATCAAATAATACTATCCTCCATAATATCTTATAAATCATATCAAACTTATTCAATCCATCCCCTTGAAATGTTGTTGAGATGAAAATATAAAGAGTGGATGGGGGTGGAAATTGTTTTCCAGAATCTATTTTCTAGAATGTTGCTTCTATTTTAGGCCTTATTACTACTGAATTTCCTATTGAGTCCTTTAATTTATTTATAATGGGATATTTCTTTTCCCCTTCAAAATTTCTGGATATTTGGACTCATTTAGAAAATGTTTTGAATTAATTACTGAGATGAATTGTTTCTGATCAAAGTGAATCTTTAACTTAATCTTGTTTTAATCACTCAAAGAATGAATTAATTTGATAATTTCTTCATGAAACTTATAATTAATTAAATCCTTGTAGTTATATTTCATATTAATGTGGAATCATATCATGGGACTCTTGAAGACTAAGTTATATACCATTGAATAAGGCGCTTCTCATCTTATCAGACAGAAAAACTTTCCACAATTATTGATTTATTTGGGCCTATATATGGCTAAATAAAGACTTGTCTCGGTTTAAAAAATTTATCCCACAAATATATAAATCCAATAAAAAAAATAATCAGTCGATTTGGATCAATAGTGAAAATTATATTCAAAAATACAAAAGTGATTAAAAGCATTTAAAATTCCAAAATTTTGAAATTTCCAATTTCAAGCACAAAACATTCCTAAAATCCAAAAAAAGTACATTCAGCTGAAAATATTAAATTTTTGGGGTTTAAAACATTGAATTAGGCATGTAAAATAGTGAAAATATTATTTATATCAATTCCCACACACATAGAACTTGGAATCCCTGATAAGTGAGATCTCAAAATAGATTTCCATTGAAAATTCAAAACATATGTCGATGAAATTCACAAGATAAAAATCAAGGCACCCAAAATATAATGCATATTAAACCACTAAAATTCTAAATTAATCATTATTTTCATTCATTTAATTCCCATTTTATTCATTCCTCGATGCATAATTATTCTTAACTCACTTTTTCTCTTTCAACATATGATTTTAATTTTGAAAAAATCATTTCTCATCTAAATAAATGAAAGGGTCTCCATAGGATTGACATATTAATAAATCACCACCCACTTTATTCAAAGAATTTTATACATCATGAGGACATAAAAAGGGGTTTTCAGGGGTTTTAAGTTTGTTGGGTTATCAAATGTGAAAAATTATGAGGCCGAATGGGATAGTTTGGCTCTTTGTTAAAGCAAAATTGCATGATTCCAGTTTTAACTTAAGTATGATATTTTTATCTCTATTCTTGGAATAAATTCATATCTAAAAAAATCAATATCTCATTCATGGAAATCACACAACTTCGAAAAATCATAAACTATGTGACAATAATTTCTTCTCTAAAATTAGGATTTTTTTCTAAGCTTCAAATAGGAAGATCTTAATTTATTTGGGAGCTCCAAAAATGCATAGCCCCCATTTTTTCAAAATCTCTCAAAAGGGAAGAACATTCAAAAATATATTTTATAGTAGAAAAATAGTCTCTTAAAACATTTAATCTCCACCTAAAGAAACACAAAATGAGGTATCACACCACAATGCTCCTCCCTCACACTTAAGCTTTACTATAATCATGAAATGATTTTCTGAATAGGGGTTGATGGCAAAGTATGAGAAGGAAAAGGATTTGAACTCTAATTTGGGTAACTTTAATCCTAATATTGATGACTTAGGAGGCAAATCAATTCATGGATCAGTTAATGATGATTGATTTGGTCTCAAGAATCTATTTAGTCTTTGTGCAAAGAATACTTATGGTGATCGTCAGGGTGATGGACTCCAGAAAAGCTTTGTTGATGATGTCAGAAGCATGGGTACTTCATACTTCCTTGATTGTGAAGCATATGCTGGAAGGGTCATTCGAAAGGGGCGGATTGAAAATTTCTTAGTGAATCAAAGCACTGTCGATTAGAGAATAAATTTATGTAGATTCTCAATCATCGCCCGGGTTGTAATTCCAAAGGGGGTGAAACCATAGAAGTTTCACGAGCTCACTGCTAGGATTACTGAGATCTGGTGTGTTATTGAGTGGAAGATTACAACGATGGGATGTGGTTTTTACCACATTTTCTTTCCCTCATATGAGATCAAGCACTGTTCTTGGAGTTTTGGCTCAGTCCCTCTCAAAACTGTCTTCTTACGAATTCATAAATGGGACCATAATTTTGATCCGAATTCCGTTAAGAATACATATTAAAAAATATGGGTAAGGGTGTGTAATCTGAATTTTCTCTATTGGTATCCTCAAATTCACTGGGATATTTCCTCATCGGTTGGGAGTCCTATCAGGCTTGATAGTCAGACTGGACATACCATATTTGGTCATTATGCTAGGATTCTTAAAGAAGTTGACATGTCCACTACTTTGGTGGAGGAAGTGGTGTTAACCACAAAATATGACACCCTCACCCTTGGAATAATCTATGAAAGAAAGACTAAATTTTTCCTTAATTGTCATTTCCTTGGACACATTGCATCAGACTATAATAGAAATAATCCGTGTAACTTCTACAAGGTCTGAGGGCATGATGATGAGATCTGTAGATGGAGGGGAAAGAAACTAGATCCTGCTACTGACCCTGGACCCTCTCACTCTAAGTTTGCTCCTCTTGTGAACCCCACTGATAAGGGGAAGCATGTGAAAAATATAGATAAGGATAGGAGAAATGGTGGAATCCCACATGTTGTGGAAGAGGCTACCCAATTTGTAGAGGAAGCTGTGATTTGTGATGCTCATATAGAGGAGTCAACAGTAGCAACCCCTTCCTTGGAGGCTGGTAAGAGGAAGAATGTGCAGGATGCATATACTGATAGCCTTTCAGATTTGGTCGTAGTTATGGGGTTGGGTCCTATGGAGGAAGGTCTTGTAGAGACCCACAGCTTGACGCATATGTACATTACATTACTTTTGTGGAATACTTAATACATAACAAAAAAAGACACATAAGGATCGTTATAGTTTAGTGTCTTTCGAAACTCATAATATAAACTTCTAATCATGTTGAAATATCTTCAACAACTCCCATAACGATCTTCCCCTTTTTGTTTCCTTACCTAAAACCATTCTTTATTTCCTGGGGAAAATAAAACATAAAAAGGGTGAGCTCAAATGCTCAGTAAGGGCAAACATAGATAACATAAAACAATCCATAAAAATTTGGAAGCAAAAACTTGAACATGAAATTTAAACATCAAAATATTGAGCAAAGACATAAATCATGGAAGTACGTAGGGAATATATAATAATTTAACATCAAACATGATAAACTATAATGGGAATAAAACATGTAATTGTGGCAACCATAAAAATCTTGACATACAAGGCATTGCTGCCAAGACCATCTTAGTGGAAAAAGTCCCTTTCTGAATTGAGTTCAATCCTCGTTTCAGTCCTGTAACACTGAACTGGATTAACTTATCATTCCATCCATGTCTATATCATGAGATATAAATATTTACCCAATGCATTGGAGGGATATATAGGTCCCACCCATCTCATATTGAAATCATTCTTATGTGTGTCACAAAACAATCATAAATTGTTCATCATAACCCAAAGAATAAATTGGGTTTCATAAACATCATTCCATCATAACATAATCCATATAAAACAAATGGATATCATTTCATCATAAGAAAAGTGAAACCATGTAAATCATAAATACATTATAATTGAAACATACACATATGAAATAATTTCATCTTGGATGGAAAAATGGTTTTGATAAAACTCTTGAAATGAATTCTTGAGGGAAAAATCCTTTCTTCTTCAAAATCATTTTCTTTTCAAAAAATGCCATGAAATTTTAAAATAAAAGTATTTTGTTGAAAATAGTCATAAAATCATGTAGAGTAAGCTTCAAGAAAATGAGGAGTTATTAAACCGTAAAAATCCGTTCACACCGTATAAGTTAAAAATAGCATTCTCCTCGTACTTTTGTCAGAAAAGTCAAAAAGTACCTCGTATGGTAAAAAAAGGATTCCTTACATACCATGTAGTAAAAGTAAAAAATGGTTAAAAATGACTTTAAACACACATGAATACACTTTTATAAAACATGGACATGGATGATAGAAATAACCCCAGTAAATACTTACGTATAAACAATCTCAGATAAAAATGAGATTTGCAAAATTATCCATTACTTTATGTCCGATATGATTTGTATGTATCCGAACCACCTGTATAATGATTTAAATAATTTCATTGACTTATTAAAGAATAATATTCCTTGTTATGATATCATATATGGTTCACTTATGACTTTATATTACCCATTCTTTTGTAAATTCCATGTTAAAGAGCGTTTTGAGTAAAATCGTTTCATTTATCGTATGTGTTTCGACATGTCGTTCTTGATATTATTACTTATATCCTGATTTACATAATTCTAGAATTTAAAATATGATTTATATATAATATAGATTCATCATATACATATATCTTATAAATCGATAAAAGGAATGAAATATACCGTTCATGGAGACGGTAGGCCGTACGTACGCATGAACGCTGTTTTCGTGGATACGGTAGTCCATACGTACGTACGAGCGATGATATCATTTCCAAGATCGTGGAATTACATTTAAGTGTATCTATAATATTTCAGAATCAATATCACTTTGAAATAATCATATATAGTTATTTATTTACACTATTATACTCATCCAAGTAAGGTGGTGGTTGAAAACAGATTACACCACGACGTAGAGATGGTATTCTGTACGTACATACGCGCGGTGATTTCGTTTTCCATAGGATGAATAGATGGTGAAATAGGGTTGTTTCATACTTATAATAAAATATAATTATATGATTGATACTGATGTTATTACTTCATAATGAAACAACTAAATAAGAAGAAGTAGAAGAATAAATAAAGTTGAAAGAATCGGTAACGGATATTACCTCTTCTTTCGACACGCCTTTTTGAAACCTCTTCTCAGGGCACTAAGATTAGTATTTTAAGAAGAACATAACCTCTAGGATGATTCTAGTGAAGTGGAGAAGAGAAATTTGCAGGGTTTGGCCGAGATTGAAGGCTCAATGTGGTGTGAGGAAGAGAGGGAGGAGGTGTCCTTTTATTAGGGAGGAGAGGGGCACCTTTGGAATAACTAAAAATATTATTTTATTATAAAGTCATATTCGGGTTTTAATTGCTCAAAATTGGGTTATTTAGAACCTAAGGTGGGGATGGGTAGAAATAATCTCATACAATAGAATTTATACAAGTTTACGGTTCTATTTTAACCTTATCATTTAGTTTTAACTTTAAGTTAAATAATTTTTCTTTTACCCTGTCTTCTTGTTTTCTTACACTAAAAGGTTAATAAACTTACTATAACAAGTCAAACAAACCCCAAGTTGTTTATTATTAATATATATAACCTTATCTAAGTAATTTGGAAGAACCTAAGATTTTTAATAATAAAATAACAATTAATAATATAATATTTATTTTAAAAACTATTTTATGTCAATTTTGACACTATTTGGTAAATGATTTTTATGAAAAATCATAACAGAATGATTAGTTCGAACAAAGTTAACTTAATCAATACTAACCTATCATATTAACCTATAAAATTAGTGGAACGCATAAAAATTCTCAAATTACATTTATTTGGGTATTTATAACATCAATTATGTCAATATTTCAATAATAAGATAATTACTACACCATCATTGTGTCATAAATAAATTAAATTAGTTAATTTTTAAAAATTACAAATAAAATACCATTATGTAGGAAATCTTTTTTATCTTTCTAATTAATATTTATAGTCTAATCTATCTTATGTATAACCCTATATTAAAAATTATTTAGTTATTAAACTTTGATTTTAACTATTTTAACCCTTCTTTAAATAAATTAATAATAAATGTCCTAATCTAATACTAGTGGGCCAAAATGGTCATATTTTATGCCTAAGGTTGTTTTTGGTCGAATTAAACTTATCCAATAGAATTAGGACAAGTGTTAGGGTAATAATAATATCATGTTTACCCTTAATTACCCTATTTACTTTTAACCGTGGTAAATAAATGTAAAAAGTTACTATTCACCAAAAATTATTTTTATCTCATTGAACCAAATTTTACTTAATAACATCAACTGTGTCTATCATATTTTTGAAATTCCATTCACAGAAGCGGTAAAATTAAGTTTTATGTAAATTTGCAAATTCTTCTAGGAGGTGGGTAAAAGACGGTGAAAAGTTCAATAAAATTTTTATATATCTAAAATTATTATAAAATGAATCCAATTATTTACATTGAACTTATATTGGTATTATGTATCAAATTTTACATAAAATAAAGCTAAATAAAATAAATAATTATTTAAATAAAAAGTCGGTTTTTAAATAGTAACCTAGTGTTTTCACTATTCATCAAAAATTGAAAGTTGTCAGAAAAATACCAAAATTTCACCCTAAGCTAATTTTGATATTTCGAATCCAAAAATGAAGTACATTTTGAAATATAAAATTTCAAAAAGTGGGTATTACTATTCATAATGACTAGTTCATAATAATATTATAATAATATCTCGTTTAGTGAAACTTGGTATTGCGTACTACACATGCTATCGAAGAAGGTCTTGATTGCGTGTAATGAAAGCCAAGTCAGGGATGCGTGTAGTGAAATCTCCATTTGGTGTTGTGTATAACATAATCAAAACTTATTTCATTTATACATTAAAAAAATCTATACATAATGTTGTGTCAAATAATTTCTACAAAACTAACTTCAAATAGTGTGTAACACTAGACAAGAATAGTGTTGCATATACTGCAAGCTAATATAGTGTTGCGTATAGTACAAGCTAATCTTGGTGTAGCGTACAACACAATATATCAAAGTAATTAAAAATAACATTTCTCATAAAATCTAGGGCTGTTACATTCTACCCCCCTTAAAATGAATTTCGCCCTTGAAATTTTTCGGGGTTGTAAATGGTTTACTACTTGAAAGTTTCTTTCATAGAAACCCACATCGTAAAAAAAAGAATACTAAAACTTCATTTTAAAAAGGAAAGTTAGAAATGTAACTGTTACCCAGATTAACTCATCACTAGGTTTCCACATAGGAGAACATAGGTGAAAATATGGATATAGAAGAGAAATCTAACCATCATGTTCTGATGGAGAGTGGTAGAGAACATGGCTATGAAATAGCCAACAATCACAAAGCCATAGATTTTATATGATCTAAGGTACCATCTAATTTGTTAGATATAAGAGCAGTAAGGCAACATTTTTGGTTTTCAATATCATTTCCCTAAAGTTAAAAATTTTCAATTAGAAGAAATACTTGCTTGATTTTGGTACAATCTCACTGTTGTTCATGCTTTGAACAATTTCCACTTCATCTCTTAAAGAAATGAAGTTGAATTTGTTATTCGTGAAGTGCTAACAGATCATGTGATAGAATGATGGGTCAATTCATCTATCTCAAAGAAAAGGTTAGAAAAATTTATTGAATACATAAGTCTATGTATGGTGAGGTTAATCAGATATGATTCCAAACATGGACTTTTACTTCATCTATCATACCGCTTAATAAAATAAAACTAGTTTATACTAACCAGGGACTTCATGTAGGCCAGTGGTATGCGATAAAGGCTAGTCGCACTTCAGTTTTGGGTTCGATTCCTACAGCCTTGTCCGACGCGATGGGTTTTCACCCATCCTACAGGTTGTCCTTTTTCTAAAATTACATCATTATGACATTCCATCGATAACATCAAAAATAGTTCTAGCCTTAAACTAACTTTTTTTAAACATAATCCATTTCAAATCTTTAGGCTTATCCAAAATAATTCTGTCCAAGCTTATAGTATAAAGAAAACAATTACTAGAAATGTCATCTACCGAGCATGTGAATACCATCATTTATCCCCGATATATCTTGTTGATCACATTCCAATCATGTGAATACCTTAAACATGCATTCTCTTTAAAAATGGATACCCATTTAACCTTAGTGAAAAAATGAATGCTATCAAAAGTTAACGCTTTCCACATACCAAAATCCCAAAATTTATATATACTCAAACCATGATATCACTTAGTCCTTATATCAATCATGAGCTCATGAATACTGTCCAAAATTTCATTTTCTCCTTATCCCTTCATTATGCGCATATCATCTACTTTCCAAAATATTTGAATCAATTTTCGTGGTTACCGGTACCATTCAACATATACTTCCAAATACTTTATGAAAAACAATAGTGTAAAAATCCTTAGATGATTCTTTATTCCATAGTACCATACATTATTCTTTATAAACATACAATCATTCCACTAACTTCTTAAACCACTGACTGAGCTTCATCATTTATTTCATCTCATATTTCATTTGTAGTCTCTTCATAATCATCCACATAAATACTACTCATATGACCATGCGGATTTTCTTCATGAGATTTTCCCGTAGGGCATTGGTTTTCATAATGACCATACATTCCACATTTAAAACATCTAATCATTGTTGATGTCGTAGCAATACCATTATCTTTGTCCATGGTGTTAACTGAACCTTTTCCTTTCCACTTACTGGCTTTGTGTACTTCTTTTCCACACCCAAAGCATCTTCCAGTTCCTTTGAAACAATCTCTCTGATGCCTCTTCCCACATAATTTACATGGGGGAAATTGAACTTTCTTTCCTCTATGATCATCATGAAACTCCATCTTTATCTTATTATCTGAGTCGAGAAACTTACCAAAGTTGAGATTATTGATCATATTATGAGATTTCTGATTAGGAATAATAACGATGTTTGGACTTACAAATCCCATTTCATTTGGTTGCTCATGAAGAATATCATTCCATTATCCATCATATCCTCCATTATCAAGAATCTTCCTGTTTCCAGCCATTTTCTAAAACCCAAAAAGAATAGTGTGAGAGGCAAAAATCATGCTAGGGAAAACAACATAGTAAAGGGGGAGTACCCTCAATATATAACATCTTAGGTAAAATTCTAAGATCATTACCATTGTTCTAGGACTATATCCTATACGTATACTTATCCTTAGGGACATCTCTAGACATTCCTTAGAAATATCTCTAGGGATCTCACTAACGTTTTCGCATCCTAGTTTCCAAAGGTTGACTAAATATTTCCTCTGATACCAACTGTAGAGACCCAAATCTTGATGTACATGGAAATTACATTAATTTTGAAGAATAATTAATACATAACAAAAACAGACACACAAGGATCGTAATAGTTTAGTGTCTTTGGAAACTTGGAATATAAACTTATAATCATGTTGAAATATCTTCAACAACTCCCATAATGATCATACCCTTTTTGTTTCCTTACCTAAAACCTTTCTTTATTTCCTGGGGAAAATAAAACATAAAAAGGGTGAACTCAAATGCCCAGTAAGGGCAAACATAGATAACATAAAACAATCCATAAAAATTTGGAAGCAAAAACTTGAACATGAAATTTAAACATCAAAATCTTGAGAAAAGACTTAAATTGTGGAATTACGTAAGGAATATATCATAATGTAACATCAACCATGATAAACTATAATGGGAATAAAACATGTAATTTTGGAAACCATTCAGCACATGTTATGATTTCCATAGTAGCCAAGGCATTGCTGCCAAGACCATCTTAGTGGACAAAGTCCCTTTCTGAATCGAGTTCACTCCTCATTTCAGTCCTGTAACACCGAACCAGATTAACTTTCCGTTACAGCCATGTCTATCTCATGAGATATAAATCTTTACCCAATACATTGGAGGGAGATATAGGTCCCACCCATCTCATATTGAAATCATTCTTACGTGTTCCACAAAACAATCATAAATCATTCATCATAACCCAAAGAATAAATTGGGTTTCATAAACATCATTCCATCATAACATAATCCGTATAAAACAAATGGATATCATTTCATCATAAGAAAAGTGAAACCATGTAAATCATAGAGACAATATACTTGAAAAATAAACATATGAAATAATTTCATCTTGGATGGAAAAATGGTTTTGATAAAACACTTGAAAAGAATTCTTGAGAGAAAAATCCTTTATTCTTCAAAATCATTTTATTTTCAAAAAATTCCATGCACTTTTAAAATTTAATTATTTTGTTGAAAATAGTCATAAAATCATGTAGATTAAGCTTCATTAAAATGAGGCGTTATTAAACCGTAAAAATCCGTTCACGCCATATAAGTTAAAAATATCATTTTCCTCGTACTTTTTTCGAAAAAGACAAAAAGTACCTCGTATGGTAAAAAACAGATTCCTTACATACCATGTATTAAAAGTAAAAAATGGTTAAAAAGGACTTAAAAAAATATGAAAACACTTTTATAAAACATGGACATGGATGATATAAATAACCCCAGTAAATACTTATGTATAAGCAATCTCAGATAAAAATGAGATTTGCAAAATTATCCCTTACCTTATGTCCGATATGCTTTATATGTATCCGAACCTCCTGTATAATGGTTTAAATAATGTCATTGACTTATTAAAGAATCATATTCATTGTTATGATATCATATATGGTTCACTTATGACTTTATATTACCCGTTCTTTTGTAAATTCCATGTTAAAGAGCGTTTTGGGTTAAATCGTTTCATTTATCGTATGTGTTTCAACTTGTTGTTCTTGATATTATTACTTATATCCTGATTTACATAATTCCAGAATGTAAAACATAATTTATATATAATATATCTTCATCATATACATATATATTATAAATCGATAAAAGTAATGAAATACACCGTTCATGGAGACGGTAGGCCATACGTACGCATGAACACTGTTTTCGTTTCCTTATTGAATTGAATGAAATTAAGTATATGAAATAAATATATATACAAATAAATCTAGTATCATTATTATTTCATATATTTCATGATTACTTATTGTATATACTTTATAATCATTCATGAATGGTTGACATGGAGAATGAATCTCATCGCGTCGTGGAGACGGTAGTCCGTACGTACGCACAAGCGATGATATCATTTCCATAATCGTGGAATTGCATTGAAGTGTATGTATAATATTTCATAATCAATATCACTTTGAAATAATCAGATATATTTATTTATTTACACTGTTATACCCATCCAAGTAAGGTGGGGGTCGAAAACAGATTACACCACGGCGTGGAGACGGTATTCCGTACGTACGCACGCGCGGTGATTTCATTTTCCGTAGGATGGATAGATGGTGAAATAGGGTTGTTTCATACTTATAATAACATATAATTATATGAGTGATACTGATGTTATTAATTCATAATTAAACAGCTAAATAATAAGAAGTAGAAGAAAAAATAAAGTTGACAGAATCGGTAACGGATATTACCTCTTCTTTCGACACGCCTTTTTAAAACCTCCTCTTAGGGAAATAAGATTGGTATTTTAATAAGACCAGAACCTATAGGATGTTTCTAAGGAAGTGGATAAGAGAAATTGGAAGGGGTTGTCCCACCTTGAAGGCTAAAAGTGCTGTGAGGAAGAGAGGGAGGAGGTTCCCTTTTATAAGGGAGGAGAGGGGCACCTTTGGAATAACTAAAAATATTATTTTATTATAAAGTCATATTCGGTTTTTAATAGCTCAAAATTGAGTTATTTAGAAGCTAAGGTGGGGATGGGTCGAAATATTCTCATCAAATGGAATTTAGACAAGTTTAGGGTTCTATTTTAACCTTATCATTTAGATTTAACTTTAAGTTAAATAATTTTTCTTTTACCGTGTCTTCTTGTTTTCTTACACTATAAGGTTAATAAACTTACTATAACAAGCCAAACGAACCCCAAATTGTTTATTATTAATATATATAACCTTATCTAAGTCATTTTGACGAACCTTAGATTTTTAGGAATAAAATAACAGTTAATAATATAATATTTGTTTTAAAAACTATTTTATGTCAATTTTGAAAATATTTGGTAATTGATTTTTGTGAAAATCATAACAGAATTATTAGTTAAAAAAATTTAACTTAATCAATACTAACATGTCATATTAACCTATAAAATTAGTGGAACTCATAAAAAGTCACAAATTACATTTATTTGGGTATTTATAACATCAATTATGTCAATATTTCATTAATAAGATAATTACTGCATCATCATTGTGTCATTAATAAGTTAAATTAGTTAATGTATACAAATTACAAATAAAATTCCATTATGTAGGAAATATTTTTAGATTTATAATTAATATTTATAGTCGAATTTATCTTAGGTATAACCCTATATTAAAAAGTATTTAGTTATTAAACATTGATTTTAACTATTTTAACCCTTCTTTATATAAATTAATAATAAATTTCCTAATCTAATCCAAGTGGGCCTAAATGGTCATATTTTATGCCTAAGGTTGTTTTTGGTCGAATTAAACTTATCCAATAGAATTAGGACATGTGTTAGGGTAATAATAATATCATTTTTACCCTTAATTACCCTATCTACTTTTAACCGTGGTAAATAAAAGTAAAAAGTTACTATTCACCAAAAAATATTTTTATCTCATTGAACCACATTTTACTTACTAACATCAACCGTGTCTCTCAAATTTTTGAAATTCCATTCACAGAAGTGGTAAAATTAAGTTTTATGTAAATTTGCAAATTCTCCTAGGAGGTGGGTAAAAGACGGTGAAAAGTTCAATAAAATTTTTATGTATCTAAAATTATTATAAAATTACTCCAATGAATTAAATTGAACTTATATTGGTATTATGTATCAAATTTTACCTAAAATAAAGTTAAATAAGATAAATAATTATTTAAATAAAAAAGTCGATTTTTAAATAGTAACCTAGTGTTTTCACTATTCATCAAAAATTGAAAGTTATCAGAAAAATACCAAAATTTCACCCTAAGCTAATTTTGATATTTCAAATCCAAAAATGAAGTCCATTTTGAAAGATAAAATTTCAAAAAGTTGGTATTACTATTCATAACAGCTAGTTCATAATAATATTATAATAATATCTCGTTCAATGAAACTTGGTATTGCGTATTACACACGCTATCGAAGAAGGTCTTGATTGCTTGTAATGCAAGCCAAGTTAGGGCTGCATGTAGTGAAATCTATGTTTGGTGTTGCATATAACATAATCAAAACTTATTTCATTTATACATTAAAAAAAATCTATAATTAATGTTGCATAGAATAATTTCCACAAAACAAACTTCAAATAGTGTGTAACACTAGCCAAGAATAGTGTTGTGTATACTGCAAGCTAATACGGTGTTGCGTATAGTACAATATAATCTTGGTGTAGCGTACAACATAAGATATCAAAGTAATTAAAAATAATATTTCTCATAAAATCTCGGGCTGTTACAGATCTTGTGCAAGATCGGTGTGCAGTCCCTATTAAGGAGTTGGTCACAAGATCTGTTGATATTGCAGACCCTGTGCAAGACATGGTTATAGATTATTCAGGCTTAATTTTAGATTCTAATCAAAGTCTCCCTGCAATTCCTGATACAGGTCATGGAGGACATGTTACTGCAGACTATGATAATGGTGTTGATGTAGCCTTTTCTCATCCTGGTGAGTTCGTTCAGGTTCATGCGACTATAGTTGCAAAAAGAGTATTACCTTCTAGTTTATTCGATATCCCGATTGACTCTGGAAATAGGTTCTCTTTTCTCAATATTGAGGATTCTACTGAAGAAGATGATGATCATGCTTCGGCTGAACATGTGCCAGGTGTTCCCAGTGGGACTACTAATTACCCCTCTGAGAGGCATGCGATACAAACAAAGGAAGGGCCTAGTACTAGTATCATATTGAAAAAATGAAAATCCTTTTTTGGAATTGTCAAGGGATTGGGAACCCTCCCTTGGTCAGGTCCCTTAGACACTTTTCTATGACCAACAGACCCTTATTGGTTGGTATTTCCGAACTAAGTATGAAGTTTGAAAATTGGAGGTATTTCAAATGGGATTCTCTACGTTACTCCTTTATTGAAAATAACCATCTTGATACGAACTCCGAATCTTTGTGGGTGCTTAAGCATGATAGTGTGTCAATTAGTTCTGTTTTGACTGATGCTCAATCTATTACTCTCACATGCTATTTTGGTAATGCCTCTTTTTCAATGACGTTTGTGTATGATTTCAATCTATATACAATAAGACAAGAACTGTGGAGAAACTTAGAATATATCTATGGGAATATGTCGAATAGATGGGTTTTACTTGGTGACTTCAATACTATTATAAGACTCGAGGAAAAAATTTGTGAGATATTTTGTCGTGCCTCGGCTTCTAATCTTTCAGCTTGTATTGATAAATGTGGTCTCACTAAGGTACCTATTTCTGGGGCTAAGTTTACATGGAGATGATACACTATTAATGGGAGGCAGGTAAGTAAGTTAGATAGGTACTTTGTGCAAGTGGATGATATGAATGTGATGATTTATGTTTATACGATAACTCTTCTGATGTTAAATTCTAATCATAATCCCATCCTTATTTATGTTTTTTTTAACTTTGAGGTCAGTACCTCTTCCCTTCAAGTTCAATAATTCTTGGCTGGTCATCCCAGGCTGCAGAGAAATTGTCCTGGATGCCTAGAAAAATGATTATTTGGGCAGTCCTTCTTACATTCTTTACTGCAAATTAAAGTATGTCAAGGAAAGACTGAAGAAATGGAAGAAAGACTCATTTTCATCCATTGATAATGACCTTAGGGAGGCTGAAATTATTCTATCAAACTGCTAATAAACTAGCTTGCCTTAGGATTTTCGAACTCAGAATGAGATTCAAGCTACAAAAAATATGGAGAAACTTTTGGATCTGAAGGAAAAGTTGGCACAAAATCGGTTCAATATTAGAAGGTTGAGGAATGGATACAAAAACACAAAGCTGTTTCATTGTATGAATAGGGAGAAAAAGGCCAATAGAAGCCTTCAAGCCCTGAATATTGAGGGGAACCTCTTCTCCTCTGAGAATTTCATTGCAAGTGCCGCCATTAACTATTTTGAGAAGCTCTACTCAGATCATGGAGAAGACAACTCTGAGAAAATTATTCAGTGTTTTGATCCTTCTATTAGAGATGATCAAAATAAGAAGCTTGTTGATATCCCCAAGGCAAGAGAGGTACGTGATGCCCTTTTCTCCCTGAATATTGACAGTGTAGCAGGCCCTGATGGCTTTACAAACAAATTCTTCATGTTTTATTGGTATATTGTTCACCTAGATGTCACAAATGTTGTGAATGATTTTTTTAGAATAGTCCATATTCCCTTTGTAATGAACTCCAACTTCATTACTGTAATCCCCAAGAAATAGAATTCCCTTGACATTAAGGATTTCAGCCCCGTTGCTATTGGCAACACTGTACCAAAAGTGATTAGAAAGATCATAAATCATCGACTGGGTGGTATTGCAAAGGGACTCATCTCTTGTAATCAATTTGGATTTGTTCTAGGATGGAACATTCAAAATTGTCTCTTTACTGCCTCTGAGTGTGTCAATTCAATGAGGAGAAAGGTGAAGGATGGTAACATGGATTTGAAGATTGATATATCCAAATATTTTGATACCATCAGATGAAGCTTCATTTTCACCATTCTAAAAATGCATGGGTTTTCCGAGAAGTTCATTGATCTTATTGACACCATACTTGCAAGTGCCAAGCTCTCTATTCTTATAAATGGATCTCTTAGGGGTTTCTTTCAATTCTCAAGAGGAGTCAAGAAATGAGACCCTCTCTCGGGGATGTTTTTTTCTATTGCGGAGGATTACTTAAGCTGGTACCTCACTGATATTTCCAATTTTGGATGGTATTAGAGAATAAAAATACGGAAAGAGTTGCATGAAGCATCACATCTATTCTATGGTCATGATATTCTTCTTTTTGGGAGAGATGATAAAGGAACCATCTCTTATATCAAGGGTATTTTCTCACACTATGAGGAGGTTGCAGGTCAGGTCATTAATTTGGGGTAATCATCAGTTATGTTTGGTGGAGGAATTATCACATCGAGGAAATGTAGAGTGGCACAGTAGCTTGGTGTCAAGAGGGGAGTTCTTCCCTTCACTTACCATGGGGTACCACTTTTCTAGGGCAGAGTTAAAAGGTGTTGTTTGGATAATATTACTTTGAAGATCAGAAATCAGTTAACATATTAGAAGGGGAAAAACATGTCTCAAGCAGGGAAGATATGTTTGGTCAACTCTGTGATCACTTCGATGTTTGTTTACTCCTTTTCTTTGTATAGATGGACCAGAACCCTGATAAAGGAACTAACTAGAAAGATCAAAAACTTTTATTTAGTCTGGCTCAATTCATGAGAGGAAGTTGGTCACTGTTGCATAGAAAGACTGCATCAAACCCCCCCACATGGGTGGATTGGGTGTCAATGATATCAGATTATTCAATGACACCTTGATCAACAAGTTTTCTTGGAATTTAATTTTAAAATCTGATGAATCTATGGAATTCCTTCGAACCAGGTTCCTTGAAAAGATCTATAATGGGTATTCTAACTACCTTTATTCATCTGTTTTGTCTACCATCAAGCAAGCCTATGCTGACCTCATGGTTTGCTCGAAATGGATTGTGTGCAAGCAATAGCCTCTAAACTTTTGGACCACTCCTTGGATGTCTCAACCTATTTATGATGATACTGCAACACCCACACTCTTAAGAGAGGCTTCCATTGCTGATTTCCAGGGAAATCTAATAATTATAAACAACATGATTCCGAATCAGGTCGGAAAGGAAATAAGAAGGTACTGCTATATAGATTGTGATACACTGGTATGGATGCCAAATTTGAATGGAAGGTTCAATATAAGGGACTGCTACAGATCACTGTGTGGTGCTTCCCTGGACTCCCCATACTGGGTCACAGATTTTTACAAACCCTTCATTCACCCAGAATCCTCTTTTCTCATCTGGAAAATCTAAAAAAAGCAGCTTCCCTTGCAGGCCATATTGCAGCACTCTTGATTCAACCTAGATACAGTTTGTTTGCTATGCCTTCAGGCAGATGAATATTTTGACCATGTATTCGTCTCCTACAAGTTCACATCCAGGTTATGGATTTATGTGCAGGGGATTTTTCAATGTTGTATTCCCTCCCAAGTGGTTAAAGGACTACTGCAATTTATTTGCAGGATTTATTGTAGCGAGCAGGTCCAATCTCTCCTCCTAATAGCTGCGGGCAACCTGTTGTCTCTCATATAGAAGGAATGTAATGCTGTGTTTTTTAACAACATTTCTCCCACTTTCCACACTGGTGTACTGAAGATACATTGTGAAATCCGAACTTCTTCCAACATCAAAACCATTTCTATGAGGAATGATGTTTCTGACCTTGTTTTGTTGAGGTCCCTTAGTGTGAATGGCAAGGTGAAGAAATCGTTGATGATGAAGTATGTTCACTGGATCCCACCCAACTCTCAATGGTTGAAGGTTAATGTTGATGGGGCTACTTTTGGCACACCAGGTCCTTCTGTATATGATGGTGTCTTCTGCACTCATAGGGGATTTGTTAAAGGATGCTTCTTACACTATATTGGAAATGCGTTTTCCATTGAAGTAGAGATTTGGGCCATGATAAAGGCTATCGGGTATGTTGTCCACTATGGCTGGTATGATCTATGGATTGAGTCAGACTCATATGTTGTAGTTCAAATCCTTAGATATTGGTCAAGGAACGTGCCATGGAAGATGTTACTAGTTTGGGTGGAATGTCTCTGTATTGCAGACTCACTCTCACTTCAAGTTATACATGTTTATCATGAGGCCAATCAAGTTGTAGATGCTCTCTCCAAGAGATCTATTGCAGAGGTGAGCTCCAGTTGGTCTTTTTTGTCATCGGAGTTTTGTAATAGAATTGTGCAGTTTGATTATAATGGTGAGACTTATAATCATCTTTGTAAATCATCTCTCTGATTCTGCACTGTGTAATTTATTTTTTTCTTTAATATATTTTCCTAGGAGAAGGCGTGCCTTCCTCCTGATCTTCTTGGTATAATCATGAAATGTACTTTAATTATGGTTTGGATTGGGAAAATGACATGTAATATGGAAAACCTAACAGGCAGTACATGGATTCTAGGGTCTCACAATGATCAAATGTATAGTGTAGGATAGAATATAAAATGATTCTTAGTAAAAAGGGTGCTTTCAATCACAAATTAATTGCACGCATCATTTTGAAGACAACTTTTGTAAAGCTCATAGGTTTTGATAGAAAAGAAAGGAATGTTATAGTTAAAATAAGAATTTTTTTAGTTCAATCAAGAAGTTGGGTGAATGTGAAGAAGATGATAAATTTTTTCATAGTTTTCATAGAAATTTTATTTTCAAAATTGGACAGAATTAATGAAAGTAAATTCAAAATTAAATAGTCTTTTCATGAATTCCCATAATTTTAATTCAAAACAAAGAAAATTTCATCAATTATTTATGTTCAGTTCCATGAATCATGTTGGCTCATTTCATCAAAAAAACATTCTATTCACAATGGATATTAAATTTAAGCTCACAATTTTTTTAAAACAAAATTTGAAATAAAACACACAAAATTTGAATACAAAACCAAAAATAAATTTTTTGAAAAGAAAACACAGAACTTTCAAAATAAAAAATACTAATCTACCCAGAAAGTACTTCCCCCAGAATTATTTTTTTAAATGAACTCATTGTGGATATATTATATGATAAATTAAAATCAATAAGATAATACATGATAAAAAAAAGTGAGAAGGAAAGACACAACCTATTTTTTTATTGAGCAGAAGTAGACGTGAGCTATACTCCTAAAAGCTATAACATGGAAACCTGTATGAAAAACAAAACAAAGCACGACAATTTTATTGAAATCATGGAAATAAAAATTAAAATAATGATCAATGAAAATATCCTTGGTATAAACCCTCATATGGATGCTAGTAATTCAATAAACTTAGTTAAGCAGTTCCAGACAATCATCCCCAATTTGAAGGTGGGTGAAGTTTATTCCTTATGAACCACAAAACTGATTTTTCTCAAATATTAATCAGATCACACAACTTGTAGAAAATACCAAAAACAGATTCATTCAGGTTCTGCACCCTGACATTGATGTTCCATTGATATAATGGAATAGGGAAAAATATAACAACTGGTTCCCATGACTTTATACTTACAAAAAACTCCATTGGTTTTAGAATTTAAATCTTAGGATATGTTTCATCATTAAGTTTTTCTTTGAAAATGATTTTATATTTGAAACCCAAATCAGCACCACCATCCTCATGCATACCTATTTACTAAAACAAGAAAACCATTCATTCTTCAATTTCAAACACTAAATCCTCTTCATTTAAAAAATTAGTCCACTCAAAAGAAACGGGAGACAAATCATCATAAGGAGAAGTAGTTAGAAATTTACTATCAAAATATTCTAGAAAATATAGATCAAAATTTAATAATTCTCCATGCAGATTCTATGGATTTATCTCTTAATGTGAGTCAAAAATAATTGTATTTGATGTATATAGAAACTTAGGTTCTTCTAAATGCTCTTAAAAAATTAATGGCTCATGTTTCTATTCCTCTTTAACCAAATATTCAAAGAACAGATCTAAATTTTAAATTTAAAATTATGGGGATTTACATGAAATTTCATTTTCCACAAATTCATCCCAATTATTTTACAAAGATATTTTATTTTGAAAAGACACATCAATTGGGAAATTAGTGACAATTTATTCCTTAAAATTTAAAAATGAAGATTCCAAATTAGTTTTCAACTCATCAAAAAAGTGTTCATTAACATAAAAAGTAGGTGGGATAGTATTTTCCATATCTTGAGCATCTTTTTTCACTTTAAGTTTTTTTAATTCTTTTAGTTCATTGGAATGAATTACTATTTCTTTAATTACTTATTGAATATTATGTTAAATCACAAAATTTATTTTTTCAGTCTCAATATTATTTTTAGGAATTGAAATTTAAAAAATTAATCATTATTAGGCTCCTTATATTGTTCATAATCATTGCAAGAATAAAAATAATCACTATAAGAATCCATTTTTTTTGATTTTTTAATACTGTAAATTAGTAGTTAAAACCCTAAATATTAAAAAAAAAATTAAAAACAACTTAGGTAACCTCCTCGAAAATGAATCCAATTTGACACTGGGGTTTAATTGATGTTACACCAGTCAATAATTTTCTCCTTAAAAATGATGTTCATTGGTGACCATGGGGTTGTCTCATGAGGAGGTTGCAAGATATGATATCAAACTATCACTTTATTATATTTTTTGTCAAATTTCATAACTAAGAGAGGGTATTAAAATGATATGAACAATTTTAAATGACATAGAACCAGATTAAAACTATAAATCTATGTTAGTCATTAAAAATCATAAGAAAACCGTACTAATGAAAACAATCCAATGAAGTCATAGGTGGACAAATTTTGATCCTCAAACAATCCCTTTATCATTTTAAACTATTGTATTACAATTGAATTATCCAATGTATAACTAAATACCTTATATTATACACCTATATTGGCTAGAAACAATAATGAGACCTCAATTATGGGTGTTTATCTTCTTGTGAATGTGATATCATTTCCTAAAGACCTCCAAGAAAATGAAACAAATTTTACTCAATGTGTTCAATGGGTAGATATCACCCAAAAAAGTTTAAATAACAAGATATATATTTTTAAATCATAAGTTGAAAAACATTCCTGAATAGAATAGATGAAAATGAAAATAAGAGAGAAAAAAACCTTCTTCAATCGTGCAAAAAAAATTCAGGATAATTCAAAAAGAAAGAGTTTATAATGAAGAACAAAAACTCAAAAGAGGAAATTCCTTCAGATATTCAGCACACACCACTATTTTAAGTTTATCCCTTAATGGATTGATCAGTTCATTATATACTCCTCTACTACAGAAAATATTTTCCAGTGTATCCCACTCCATCAATCCAACCCCCTTGAAAATAAGTTGAGATGAGAATATAAAGAGGATAAAGGGAGTGGAAATTGCTATCGACAATCTTTTACCTTGAAAGTTGCCTCTTTTTTGGCTCTTCTCTCAGAAGAATTTCCTATGGAGTCCTTATTTAACATTGTTCAAAAATGATATTTATTTCTTCTCTAAAATGATTAGGATATTTTTATAGGTGTAGAAAATGTTATGAATTAATTATTGAGGTGTACTGTTTTAGATCAAAGTGACTCATTAGTGTTCTCTTATTTGAATCGCTCAAAGAATGCCTTTATTTTATAATTTCTCCTTGGAAGTCATCATGTATGTATGACATGGAGTCCTCTTTCATCTCCAGGTATAATAATCTCATTTGGTGTCTTTTAGGATGAATTATTTCCCATTGAATGTGGTGGGTCCCTTCATGTTGTCCAGGAAAAAATTCCACAAATATAAATTTATTTGGGCCTCTAGAAGGCAAAAAAAAAGACTTCTCACAGTTATTTTTTTAATATATACATATATATGAATCCTTTAAAAAATAATCAATCAATTTAGATAAATATTGAAATAGATATTCCCAAAATACTGAATTGATTTAAAGTAGTTAAAATCCCAGAATTGGGAATTTTTTAATTTCAAGAAAAAAGATTTCTAAAATCCAAAATAATGCAACTCAACTCAAAATGTTAAATTTATGGGGTTTAAATCATTAGATTAGACATATAAAATAATGGAAATATTATCACTATCATTTTTCCACAAAGGAATTTTTAAGTATCAAAATTTGATTTTTGAAGTGCAATTTCAAATTTCTATGATGAAATTTATTAGAGGGGGGAATTTAGCACCCCAAGATATCATGTTATGTCACTCATTTAATTTAATTTCTTCAATAGATTACATTTCATGTAACACCTAGCTTAAACGAACAATGAAATATTATTATAACCTAGCCGTTAAATTAGCGAGAATTAATAATACTAAACTAATTAAAAATATTATATATTATATGTTCAATATAATTTTTAACAGTCAAATTTTTTTTCTAGACATGATATAAAAATAAATGCACTTTCAGAGATAGAAAAATATGTTTTTCTAAAGGCAGTTTTCCACCTTTTGATGACACAATTATTTTAAAACTAAATTTTGAAACTTTTATAAGTTCCGTTTGAAAAAATAGACTTCTTATTTGAAATAATAATATAAAAATTTAATTTGGTAGCATTTTTTGGTATTTTTCTGATAAATTTCATGCTTTGATGAATAGTGAAAAATACTGAATTTTAATTTAAAACGAGTTTTTATTCTAAATATTTTATAGTGTTAAATTATATTATATATTGGTTTTAAATAATAATTTGATATATTATTTATAATTTAAACTAATTTAGGTCGTTGGAATCAATTTTACATTGAATTTGGATATAAAAACATTTAAATCTTTTGAACGTTTTCACTTTAAAAACATGTTGTCTCGTTTCGTCAACAAGATAAATTTTAAATTTATTTTAGAAAATTTTTTATTTTTAATTTAGAAAATTTGATTCCATTTTTGAAATCATGATGTCCAAATTTATTAAATAGGTCTCCTTTATTTTTCGACAATATGAATAATAATTTTAATATTTTTTTAATTACCAAAAGTACAGATAAATAAGATAATTAAAGGCAAAAATAATATTATTAGTTTAATAAAATTACCCAAGAACTTGTGAAAATTTTATTAAACGTGTTATAATGTCAAAAAAATCATCCTTGAGATGATTTTATAGACTCTTGGATCCACTTGGATGACTTTAAGCCTTTTATCAATTTTTATTCTAAGGGAAATTCAAATATTTCATACTCATATTTTTAATAAGAGTTACATTTTTTATATATGGTTCTTCAGATGATATCTTTAAAAATAAATATTTATTTGAAAACTAAAATGTTTATATTGACCACAATAATTTATTTTTTAATTTTTATGAAATAAATAATTAAATCAAAGTCTTGCACAATAATGATGAAATAATTGTTTAATTAATAAAAATATTAAATAAATGTTATTAAAAATAATAAAATAAATATAATTTGACATAATTAATTTTATCCAAAAATATTATGGATGAAATTGACATATTATGGATTCATTAAATTTTTTGGTTTGAAGTTATCTTGTTTATATATATTTTTTAAAAGTCATTCTAATGAATAATGTCAAAATTGACATCAATGATATTTTAAAATAAATAATATTTCATTAAATGATATAAAATTCATAAAAATATAAAATTTGGATAAATGATTTTTATAATGTAATAAATGATCCATTTATGGTTCTTTTGACATTTTATAGTAATTATATTAATCTTTAAGGAGTAAAAACACATGTTGTCATGGTAAAAGTTAAAGGTATTAAATAATGGTTAAAAAAAGATAAGTGTAATAATATGATCAAAAATTGTTTAAAAATTATTGGATGAAGCAGATTCAAATAATATAACCTTAATATCAAATTTTAGTTGTTTAATAGACAATTTTTCATGAAAATATCTTACATATTAGTTTAAACAAAGATATTTACAAAATGTCACTCTCTTTGTATTTAATATATTTAATTTTCCCACATAGAGGAAAAATCAAGATATGAACATAAATAAATGTTTATTTTACTAAAAAGAAATTAGTTTCATTATGGAATTTTATATTTAATTCTTAGTAATTATATAATTAACTTAAATGACTATTCAATGTTAAAATAATATTTATTTAATTAAGAGAAAAAATCAAATAACTGATTCTAAAAGTATTACTTTTGATATATTTGAAATTATTTAATGTTTATAATGATTTTTCTAAATATATATGTTATATTAGAGATGTTTTAATCCATTATATTCTAATTTAAACTTTTTCATGATGTATTTAAAGTCAAATTAAATGAATAGTATCAAATTTGAGAATAATGATATTTTATTAAATTGTTATTTTATTAAATTCTACAATAATCATAAAAATATTAAATAATTACTAAGGGGATAATATATGTTCATAAATATCTTCCATTATTCATTTATATTCAATTTTTAAGTCTTTGCATCTAGAATACTCTAATGAACCAAGATTGACATACAAGGACATTGAATTTCTTTTGTGAAATACTTAATACATTACACAAATAGATGCCCAAAGACCATATTAGTTTAGTGTCTTTGGAAACTCAGAACACATTCTTCTAGCTTGGTGAAAGATCTTCAACATCTCCCATAACGATCTTCCCCATTAGTTTTCCTACCTAAAACCTTTCTTTATATCCTGGGGAAAAGAAAACATAAAAAGGGTGTGATCAAATGCTCTGTAAGGGTAAACATGAAGAACATAAAAAACATAAACATAAGAATGTAAAAACATGAACATAAATTTTGAATATCAAAACCATGTGTCATGAAATAAATCTTGGTAGTACATAAGGAATAAATCATAAATGAGCACGCACCATGATAAAATAACATTGAATAAGACATGGAATTGTGGAAAGAAAACATGCACATAATATTATTTCCATAGTTGCCAAGGTATTTCTGCCAAGATCATCATAGTGGAAAAAGTCCATTACTAAAATGAGTTTACTTTATTTTCCAGCCATGTATTACTGAATCATATTTAATTCTCATTCTATCCCTATATTACTAAACTAGATTTACTTTACATTCCATCCCTATATTACTGAACCAGATTTACTAGATTTTCTAGTCATGTTTATTTCACGAGATATAAATCTTTACCGAATGCATTGGAGGATGATATAAGTCCCACCCAACTCATAGTGAAATCATTCTTACATGTGCCATAAAAACATAAATCATTCATCATAGCACAACCCATGAAATAAAATGGTTTATTAAACATCATTCCATCATAATCCATATAAAATAAATGGATTTCATAAAAATAATTCCACCGTAAACAAAATTAAATCAAAGTAATAACAGAGATTGAAACATAACCCTATGCCATCTTAGATGGAAAATAATTTTGATAAAACACTTGAACTTAATTTTTTAGGATAATGTCCTTTCTTCTTAAAAAATGTTTTATTTTATCAAAATGATGCAAAATTTTAAAAGATAATTATTTAGTTTAAAATAAACTTTAAATATATTAACGTAATATTCATGGAAATAAGGCATTATGAAGGTGTAAAAATCCATTCATGTCATGTAATTAAGAAAAACAATCTTCTCATACTCTTTCCAGAAAAGTCAAAAGGTACCTTGTATGGAAAAAAATAAAATATTCACCAATGGGTAAAATTTAATTTAAACAATAGTATATTAATATAAATAATATTATATATTTTTGAAACATGTATGTGAATTATAAATATACCCCATTAAATAATTATGAATCAACAATCTCGGATAATAATGAGATTGAAAAATTATCCCTTAAATTAGGTCTGATTTCTTCATCTTGTGTACGAAAATCATATATTGTGTGTTTAATAATATTATTAACTTGTAATAGAACAATAATAATATCTATGATATTATATATGATTCACTTATGACTTTATATTACCTGTTTATTTATCTATTCCATGTTAAAGCAACATTTTGGGTAATAATTGTTTTATTTATTGTACGTGTTTTGACTTGTTATTCTTGATATTATTTCTTAGATTATGATTTACTTACTTCAAGAATGTAAAAAACGATTTATATATCATAAATATTCAATATATAAATATATATAATAGATATATAAATTAAATGGAATACACTATTCATGGAGACAGTAGGCCATACGTACGAATGAATGCTATTTCCGTTTACTTATTGAATTGAATGGAAGCAAGTAAATGAAATATATAGATATAAATAAATATAGTAAAATTATTATGTCATATATTTCATTATTGTTTATTATATATACTTTATAATCATTCTTGAATGGTTAACGTTGAGAATGAATCTCATCTCGTCGTGGAGATGGTAGGCCGTACGTACGCACGAGCAAGGATATCATTCACTTAATGGTTAAATGGTATGTAATTGGATGATATATTAATAATACATATTAATTATAATGTTATATTAATTATTTAAATCCATTATACTCATCATTATACCCATCCAAATTATATATTTTTGAATAAAAAATTACACCATAGTGTGGAGACGGTAAGCCGTATATACGCACACATAGTGATATTGTTATTCATAGGATGAATAAAAGGAAGTATAAGGTTGTTACAGAATTATAATAACATCTAATCATGTATAATATACTGTAAATATTACATATTATGGGAAAAACATAATAATAGTAAATAGAAGAATAAAATAATTTTGAAAGTGGTGATAAAAGAATTACATCTTTTTCAAGTATCTTCTTTTGATTTTCCCAAAAGGTATCCATAAGATGGATTTATACCCAATGTTTGGAATATAGGATTAATTAAGGGAATATTGGTGAATATTTGGGTAGGTTTTGGATGAGACAAATTGATTTTGAGGTGTGGATAAAAGATAATGAGAAGTGCCCTTTTATATGAGAGGGGGTGGACACTTTAGGAAAGTCTTGAAATATTAATTTATTACAAATTTATTTTACGTTTAAAATGAATAAAAAGTGATTTATTTAGATTATAAGATGATTATAGGTCTAAATAATATCAACCAATATTTTTTAGATAAGTTTAGGTCCCAAATTAACCTTATATTTTAGATTTAACCATTAGTCAAAAACATTAACTCTTACCATATCTTCTTGTATTTTCATAATATATGGTTACTATAGTTACTATAAAATTACAAGATAACAAAAAGTGGATAATTAATGACATTTTTAATATTATATAATTATTTTTTCCAAATATTATATTTTTAGGACTATTATATCATTTAATAAAATAGTATTGTTTTTAAAAACTCATTTATGTCAATTTTGACACTATTTCATAATTGATTTTTGTTGAAATCATAACAATATGATTCCTTAAAAAAAAATTAAATCATCCCTCACATTTCAATTTCATCCAAAAAATTAGTGTATGACATAAAAATGTTCAAATTCCATTTATTTTAATATTTCTAATATCATTTATTTGAATATTTTATCAATAAGGTAATCATTGTATCATCATTGTGTCATAAATAAATTTATTTATTTAGTGTCTAAAAATTAGAAATAAAATAAAATGATGTATGAAATAATTTTATATTTCTAATTAATATTTATAGTCGAATAGAACATATATATTAACCAAAATAAAATTATTTTAGTAGAAAGATACATGTTCATGTTATATTTCCCTTTACTTTAAATGAATTTTTATAACATGTCATTTTCACTTCCAAGTGGTTCAAAAATGCCAAAATTTCAGCCTAAGTATTGTTTTGGTTTCTCCTTAATAATCCAATAGGATTATTACACATGTTCACATAGTTTTATATTATTATAATATTATTTTTTTACCCTTATGTACCTGATTTACTCATTAACCATGTTAAATAAAAATAATTACTGAAGTTACTATTCATAATGTCAAAAAATAAAAGAGACCTATTTAAATAATTTTGACCTTAAGATTATGAATATGTAATCCATTTCTAGAAATTCCTAACACATAATTTTCATAAATTATTTTAAAATTAATTCCCATTGACAAAACCAGAAAGTTGTTTTTTAGGAAGTAAAAACTATCAAAAGATTGACATGTGTTTATATCCAATTTAAATGTGAAATTACTTAAAATGACCAAAATTGCATTAAATTATAAAAAATAATCCAATTACACTTTAAAACCAATGAAAAGTACAATATAACTATATACATAAATTAGATGAAAAAACAGTTTTGAATTAAAATGCAGTACTTTTCACTATTCATTAAAATATGAATTTTATCAGAAAAATACAAAAAATTAAACCAAAGTAAATTTTGATTTCGATATTCCAAATAATAATTTTATTTTTTAAAATAGAATATATAAAAGTTTTAACAACTAGATTTAAAATGGGTTCTCCATCAAAAGGCGTCAAAACTTTATTTTTAAAAAAATACTTCTTTTATATGAAAAATTGAATTTGTTCTTATATCGTGTCTAAAAAATAAATAAGATGAATCTTAGTGTTTTATAAAATTCAAAACGTGGTTAATAATATTCATAAATTCTAGTTTATATCCCATTAAATAATTATATTTTAATAATATATTGTTGTTTAGTGAAACTCGATATTAGGTACAACACAAGCTATCGAGGAAGCTCACTCTTTCATGTAATGCAAGACAAGAATGTGTTGCGTGTAGTTAAAGCTTCATTGGGTGTTCTATATAACATAATCCAATCGTAATACTTTTATACATTGAACAAAATCTATACTCAGTGTTGCGTGTATCATATGCCAACTCGGTTTTGCATGTAACATATGAAAAGTCAGTTTAGTGTGAAAAAAATGTTTGACTTAGTGCGTTGCAATATATAAATGAAAATTTTAATTTATTCAAAAAAATAGTCCACAAAAACTTGGGGTGTTAAAAATATCCTTATTATATTTTAATATTTTTCAGATTTCTAAAAGTGCCCCTCAACTCAATTATAAAAAGGGAACCTCCTCCCTCACTTATTCACATAAATTTTAACCATATAGAATTACCAAACACTAACCATTTTTCTTCAAAAAATCCTTATTTAAGTTATAGATGTTTTTAATTATAAAATACCAACCCTATATCACTTAATAAGTGATTAAGGGAAGTCTAATAAAGAAGAGTTAATCATTTTTACTAACTCATTCAAGTTCATTTATTCTTATACTTACTCTTAATGTTTTTTTTACTTGATAAATTAATAAATATAGAATAATCTATATTATAAGATGTTATTATGGTTATGGTAAAACCATATTCTTCCATTTATGCATCCTATAAAAAATCTAAGCATCACGTGTACGTACGTATGACTTATCATTTCCACACCATAATGTCATCTATTTTTCATCACCACTTTACTTGGATAGGTATAATGTTGTAAATAATAGATATATATGATATGTAAACCATGATATTGATTATAGAAAATTTAATATACCATCAACCTCCTTAACCTTTCTCCCATAATGGAATGATACTGTCACTCATGCGTCCGTATGGCCTACAGTCTCCACAAAGCGATGCGATTAATTTTCCATGTAAAACACTAAATAATGGATATAAAAATTTATTTATTGATTAAATATGATATTAATAACATTAATATAATTTTGGAGATGTTGGATATATATAAACTTCAAAATAACCAACACTTACACGACAAAACATGCATTGGAAAATAAAAAAGTTAACACCCAAAACAAGGGCAATAATGAAATATTGTTAATAAATGGATGATAAGATGATAAAATAGGATTATATATGATAACATAAATATTAATATGGTTATTTTATAAATTAATAAAATTATTTAAACCATTATAAATGATTTTGAAACATGTACAACCAAAAGGAAGTGTTAATTAAGGGATTTTCTTTTCTCACTTTTATTTCTGTGAGATATTCCTTATTCACAACTTATTTATTTTGTGTGGTGTATAGCCCATTTGAAATTTCATATCATGAACATATTTATATTCATTCTATTCAATGTTTAATTTTATAATTATTTTTTTTATGGGGCTTATGATTTATATCAACCCTCAATTTTCATACATTAACATTACATAACTTTTTTGGAATACTTAAAAAATTATATAAATAATCGCCAAAATAAAATACTAGTATAGTGACTTTGGAAACATAGAAACATAAAAACGGATACATAAATGATCTACATAATCTCCCAATAGGTTCTTCCTGACTAGAAAATTTCTTAGACACATAAAAAATAATACATATCTTTATAACCTAGGGGGAGGAAACATAAAAAATAGGTGATCTCAGATGCTCAGTAAAGGTAAATAAGGGAGATACATAAGAATAAGTGTATGATTACATGATCATGAAAATAGAAAATCATACCCTGCATATCAAATATCATAAACATGAATCATGACATAAATCTTAGCAATTCATAAGACATGAATCATAAGGAAATAATGAACATAAACTACTAAATAATAACATATATATAAACATGGAATTATGGTAGACACATAATAATAAGTAATTATTTCTATGGTAGTCAAGGCATAACTTCCAAGTCTATATAAGAGAAAAATTCCTTTACTAAATTGAGTTCACACCCCGTTCTAGCCTTGTATTACTGAGCTGAGTTCATTTCCCATTCCATACTTGTAATATTGAACCGAGTTTTATCTCATTCCAAACATGTCTATCTCATGATATATAAATCTTCACCAAATACATTGGAGATAGATATAGGCCCCACCCATCTCATAATAAAGTCACAAATACATATTCCACAAGATCATAAATAATCATATCATAACCCATGAAATAAAATGGTTATTATAGGAATGTAATCATATAATAACCCATAGAAAAGGATATGTTTTATAATAATTTCATCATAAACATAACCCGTGATAATTAGTGGGTTTCAAAAGCATATTACCAGTGAAAGAGAAACGAGTTTTATAACAATTATGTCATCAAAACATAATCCATTCATAAAAATAATATTAATAGAAACATTGAATAACTTCCCTATAAAGGAATGAGTAAAACCAAATTCTATTATCTTAGATGGAAAATAATTTTTAATGATATTTTAATAACATTTCTTGAGGAAAAAATCCTTTATCTATTGAATAAATTATTTTTAAAACATAAAACATTTTTGAAAACAAATTTCTTTGAAAATAGATCTGAAAACTTATAAATGAATTTTTAAAACCATAAAAAAATTTCAAATCATTTTTCTTGAAAATTATCTTAAAATATCCTTTGATTTTTTTTGAAAACATAGTTTTTGAATAAAATAGATTTTCGACCGGAGAGAGAAATATGATAATATTTTTATAAAAAACATTTTCTTAAATAAATTATGCACCGAAGAGTGAAAAAATGATACTAAAACAAAAAAATATAATAAATCACGTATTACAAGAAACTTCATGTGTTTTCTTGAGATATGGATCATACTATTTTTTCAAAGTAAGTATAAACATTTATAATCTCTAAAATTGATGAGATTGTTTCATTAAACTCTTATAACTTGGTAACATGGGATCATACTATCCACGTAAGAAAAGAAAATTAAAGTAAGATTAAAACAACATTAAAATAAGGATATTTAGTATGTTACATGTAAAATGGAATTATATACACCTTGAAAGAGAATATAGGTGCATAATACAACATGTGTCTTAAATAAGGAAAATTGATATACAATTATCTTACGATTTGGTAGATTTTGAAACATTAACCCCATGAAATAAAGATTAGAGAATGGATATATAAATAATGATAAATTTAATTACAATAATCATTTAATACATCCATTTTTATTATACAAACCACACAAAATTAACAAGTGGTGAATAAATCATGCATCTCGCATAGATAAAAAGTCAGATGAAATCCCCTTACCTTGTGTCTTGACTCTCGTCACACACATTCAAAACACATGTATAATAAATGTAAATTTATTATAAATATTTTACATAACTATATTATTATTTTTAATACCTTATATTTTCTTATTATTACCTTATATTACCCGCTTGTTAACAATCCAATGTTATGGTTTCACTTCGGGTAATACTCGTTTTGTTCTTTTCATGTGTCTTAATTTGCTACATCTTTAGTCGTTATACTTATATCATGATTTAAAGAATGAAAATAATGATATAAATATCATGTATATTCATTATATTTGTGTTATAATAATCTATATAATACATAAGTATGAAATGGAATATTCCGTTCCTGGAGACGGTAAGTCATACGTACGCATGAACATTGTTTTCGTTTGTATTATCGTATTAAAGGAAAGAAGGTAAATGAAATATGTGTGTATATATGTATATATATATTTCATTATTATAGTGGAATTATTATATCATATATTTAATATATTTTCACTAAATTCATCCTTAATACATTTCATATAGTGTGTGAATGAATCACATCGCTTTGAGGGGGCTAAAGTCCACACTTCCTCGGTTGAAATTATCATATTTACACAAAATGAAAATTACAAAAGACATGTTTTTAAAAGGATTAAAGATGAATAAATACATAATAAATATAACATATAAAATATATATACAAACTATTCATCATAATTTCCACCATGAGAGGCGATAAGGAAAAATGAACAATTATCATTTTTTGAGGCGGTAGTTCGCCGTACACATAAACAATATGTTTGTTTCCCATTAGATGAAGGTGTGTGTAATTGTATTTATAAAACTTATCATGAATAAATAATTGTATATTGAATATAATTTTTTGTTATACAATCATGTAATAAAGGTATTGGAGGGGGTGGATAATGAAAATAAAAGAAAAGAGTTTGAGATAATTCGTTACTTCTTAATCGGGTAACTCCTTTTAGGTTGTGCCAAAAAAACTTCCATGATTTTTTATACCTAAGGGTAGTATTCTGGGAGTAAGGTTTAGATGTTGGGATTTTTATTGGGTAGATATTGGATAAAACTAAGTTTTTTTAAATGTGTGAGGAAGTGGTAGGAGAGGAGGCCTTTTTATAGTGAAGGAGGAGTGAAACTCTTGTAAATATTTGAATATAGAATTATATACACATTTTTCATGTTTCAAGTAGACCAAAAAAATGAAAAAAGTAGATACAATTGAGTACAGGGTCACAATATAGACATCCAATGTCTCTTAAAAAAATTTCTAGGTCTTTTGGTTCTTAAATATATGGTTTAGTCCTTAGTTAATCTTAATGTTACCTTAATCGATGTAATTAATTTTAAATAAATTCACAAATATTTTTGTTTAAAAACTATTTTGACCTTATTCTAAATTAGAAATTATGATTATTACAAATATGGAATCCCTTTTTATAAATTCCAATCACATAAGTGGTATATATTAATTTAAAATTAATCCCACTAATAAGATGTCACTGTGAGTTTTTTAAGTAAAATACTTTGCTATGTTTTTGTGTCCAATTTCAATGTGAAATTGGTTCTAATAATCTAAATTGGAATAATTGATAAAAAATATATCTAATTAAACTATTAAACCAAATTAAACTACAATTTAACCTTATATATAAATTAGACAGAAATCCAATTTTTAATTAAGATCTGGTATTTTTCACTATTCATTTAAAAATGAAGTTTCTTAGAAAATACCAAAATATTCCCTAATATAATTTTGACATTATAAATTAAAAATTTAATTTATTTTAATAAAATTAGATTATAAATGTTTCTAAAATTAATTTTATTACATTTCTTGGAAGTAAATTAAAAGTAGTTCATTTGAGAAAATAGTTTTTTAAAACATATAGAGAATTGAACAAAAATTATATATTTCATTATAAATATGTTTTATTTATATAAAACCCTTATAAAACATATTTTTAAAGTAGTTATTACAATTCATATTACTATGTTTAACAATTATTTTATAATTATCTCGTTTAAATAATTATATCAATAAAATGTTGTTTCATAGAAACATCAGTGTTGCGTGTAACATATGCCAATTCAGTGATGTGTGTAACCAACACAAAGTCTATTTTCCATGAAACATATGGTGATTCAGTGTCATGTCAAAGGATTGTTTGAATTATTTCATTATAAGCCCTAAATGGATGTTTAAATAATTCAAAAAAATGTTCTATAAAAAACTCCAGGTGTTACATTCTACCCCCCTTAAAATGAATTTCACCCTAGAAATTTATCACTTAATTAAAAAAATGAGGATACTTATACATAATCATATCCTCAAGTTCACAAGAATCTTCCTCTAACCAGAGATTTTTTCACAAAATGTTGACTAGGTGAGTGGTCTTGTTTCATAGAACTCTCTCTGATTGGTCCATAATTTCAACTAATTGTTCTTCATAAGAAAGATCCTACTATAGCTAAATGACCTCTATATTAAGTACATGTGAAGGGTCAGGTATGCAGTTCCTAATGTGAGATACATGGAATACATCATGTAATTGATAGATATTTGTAGTAAGTTCCAAGTGATTGGATACCATCTAGATATGATAAAAAATTTCAATTGGAATGATATACATACGGATTATTTTCTATTTATTTCAGAATCTCATCACTTTATTTCAAGTTAATGCTATTAGAAATAGATTTTTAGAAAATTAAAATTCTAGATCATGTCATTGGTTATCAACATAGACTTTCTGTTGACTTTGAGCTACTTTGATATTCTATTGAATGGTTTTAGCCTTCTCGACCATTTCTTTAGTGATCTCACATCCCTATAGCTTTCTTTCTCCAACCTCATCCCAGTACATTAGATCTCTACATTTCTTCCCACATATGGATTCATAATGTTCTATCTAAATACTTTAGTAGAATCCATTGTTGTATGAAAACTCAACTAAAAGATTGTGTTGATCCCAACCACCTTTGAAATCTAAAGAACAAGATCTCAACAAATCCTCCAGTTTTTGAATTGTTCTTTCAGATAGAACATATATATGAGGATGATAAGTAGAGCTAAAATTAAATTCTATATCAAGTTCTTATTAAATAATTATCTAGAACATTAAGTTGAACCTTAGATCCTGATATGATATAATGTAATGTGGTACTCCATGAAACCATACCACTACCTTAATGTATATACTGGAAAGATGATCCAAAGAGAAGTATTCTATGATAGTGATAATGTGTGATGAATTAATAAGGCAATTAAATAATTCCCATATGGAATTAAAACATTGGGTGTTTTTGGGTAGTCCAATGGGAAAATACATAGTTATGTTCTCCCATTTTCATCCTGGTATGGGTAATGTATGCAACATGCCCTTGTAATTTTTTATTCTATCCTTAACTTATTGTCACACCAAGCATAAATATACAAACTCTACGATGTGTCCCTTCATTCCATCCAAACATAAGTATTGTTTGAATTCCCTATAACGCTGCGTACTTCTAGTACGAATAGAGAATGATTAATTATTATCTTCCTCTAATAGATTCTTCCTCGAATCTAGTATAGAATACATACAAAGTTCCTAAACCTTATCATTCCATATCGATCAAGATTAAATTTAGGAGCATTTATAACTTTATTTCATAGATCTATATCTTCCACCTATGCCTCCTTAATCTTCACTTGGGTAGAGGGTTGAACATTAATTTGATAAAGAAAATATATTACCCTTCCTTCAATATTTCTAGATCCACACTTTTCAAATCTAAAAATATTGGATCTTTTTTTATCCTCATCATAGATAAGCTACCATGATCTTTCTGACTCAACGCATTAGCCACCATGTTCACTTTCCTAGGGTGGTAATGTATTGAGCAGTCATATTCCTTTATCAACTCTAACCATCTTCTCTAGTGTATGTTCAAATCCTTTAGTGTGAATATATATTTCATACTTCTATGATCGATATATATGTTATAGTTTTCCACATACAGATAATTCCTCCATATCTTTAATGAAAAATTTACCACTTCTAACTCCAAATCACATGTTGGGCATTTTTTCTCATGAATATTCAACTGTCTCGAGGTAGAAGTGATAACCATTTTATTTTTCATAAGAAAACATCCTAATATTATATTGGATACATCTCTATAGATCACAAACCCTTATCCACTATAGGTTAATGTAAGCGTAGGTGCACTAACTTAACTTCTCTTCTTTTCCTTGAAATTTTCCTCAAATTTTTATGTCCAGAGGAACTTGACCCCCTTACAAGTTAACTTGGTCAAAATATTAGATATTCATGAGAAATTCTCCACAAACCATCAATAATATACATCTAAAACAAGAAATATATGGATCCTAGTCACCATATTTTGTCTAGAAAACATTAAATAGCCTTCATCTTGGTGGATCTACAACTATACCATCTCTTGAGATTATGTGACCCAGAAATTAAACCTTTTGAAGAAAAAATCACTTATTATAAATTTTTTATATATATTATCCTTACTTAGGGTCTTTAATACAATTCTCAATTGATCTTCATGAAATTTATTTCTCTTTGAATAAATAAGAATATAATCTATAAATATTACCAAAAACTGAGGGATGTAATATCTAAAGACTCTATTCAATAAATCCATGAAGATAACATAGGTATTATTAAGACCAAAAGGAATCACTATATATTCATAGTGTCCATAACTTGTACGGGTAGCCTTCTGGGGTATATAATCCTACTTTAACCTCAATTGATGATATACAGAATGATGTTCTATCTTGAAAATGTATTGATCTCCATGTAGTTAATCAAACAAGTCATCAATACATGGAAGATGAGACTTTTTCTTAATTGTGATATTGTTAAACTCTTGATAATCAATGCTAATTCGAATGGATACATCTTAATTTTTCAAAAATATAACTGGGGCACCCCAAGCAGACACACTTAGCCAAATGGATCCATTATCAAGGTATTATTGGAGTTGGTTATTCAATTCTGAAAACTCAATTGGGGCCATTATATAAGGATTCTTCAAATTTTGTGTGGAACCATGTATGATTTATATTTATAAATCAACCATATATTTTGTTGGAAGGCTATGAAAATATTTTGGAAATACATCCACAAAATCCTAAACAATAGGTATATCCTTGATGTTGATTTTCTCCCCAACCATTTGAGATAAAAAACCCCTTTAAAGGGTAATTGAGACCTATAAACTTGATGCAATATCCATAGGAAGTTCATACTTATATTCACATTGATGGATAATCATAGAATGGTTTGAAATATCAAATGTAACTTCCCTTGCTTGAAAATATATGTAGTCCTTATGAATAGAAATCTAATCTATGTCTAAGATGACATCAAATTCAATCGAAGGAAGAATGATAAGTTTTGTAGGAATCACATTCCCTCAAACTTCAACCAGATATTAATCATAGACTTGGGATGAAATCATCATTCCATTAGGTATTTTCACTACTAATTATACATCAAATTGTTTTAGAGGAATCTTAAAACCCTTATAAAATTCTTTCTATATGAAAGAGTAGGTAGATCTAGAATCAAATATTACATTAGTAGTTATAGAGTGGATGGTAAGTGTACATTTAATCATGTCCTCATCACACCCCTCATCAAAAATAGTGATTTCATGAGATATCCCCTTGTACGTCATCTTAATAAGTTTCTTACATCGATAATTTTCACCATCCATTGGGTTTGGGTAGTGGTTATCATAATTACCATTCTCCTTACACTTGTAGCAATGAATCATGCGAGGTGCACTCTATGCAGCTCTTTATACATTTACATTTCTAGCTAACTTCTTCCCATCATTTCAATAATAAATTTCTCAGTTTCCTTAAATTACACACTTAAAACATTTATAATACCACTTAAGACAAATTCCTCCATATTTATTCCCACATTTAGATCATAAATAATAAATCATATTCATTTATCAATGTTTTTTGTATTTCCATTGAACTCCATCTTCCTTTTCCTGTCAAAACTATAAGGTTGATACTTGACTCTGAAATTAATTTCAACCTTTATTGAACAACACACAATATCTTCATAGATACAAAAGTATCTTATGGACACCTCCCTTCTAATACATGGATTTAAGCCAATAAAGAACATATCCACTTTACTTTCAGTTTGTATGATGACTCCCGAAGCATACCTCACAATTCTTGTGAAATTTTCCTTGTAGGTACCAATAGATTCATCATCAATTTTCTCCAACTCAAATAAATATTTCTATATAATGGTAAAAATAATCAAAGTAAATTAATTATTGAAAAATAAGTTCTTAAACTCATTCCAATCCATGGATACAATATGATCTTTCTGCCTTGTTTCTTGATTAGAGTCCACAATTGGTCTTCTTCACCTTTTAACTGACAAATACCCTGAATGAAATTATAATGATCTGAACATTAGAGAAGGGAGAATATATTTTTAGTAGTACCGATGTTGGGAAAAAATCCCTCAAGGTATCATTGAAGCATTTTGGAGGTGATTGTGTTTGTTGACAAAGTGGATAGCTATGTGGTGATTGTTGAAAAAGCAAAACAATGACATAAAAATTTGTTAAAAAAGGGGATTTCATGGTGGAATGTCGAGTTATAGAGTTGTGGTAAATGATCAATGTTTGATTCAAGAACATCTACAAAGGAATGGATGATCTGGAGGCGGTATAAAAAGAACAGATACATGGTGGAACCGTTTTCTAGTGTTTGCCAAATTTTTGGGCCTGAAAATCGACAAATGAAGAAAAGTAGTTTTTGGCAAAGAGACTTGCGCGCCGTGTTCTTGAAGGCTTGGAAACTTTCATGCCATATGTTTTTCAAGATTATATCTTTAAAATATGGAAAAGGGATAAGGGTCGCGCAGATATTGGTGTTGTCATGTAGGTGACTTGCGCGCTGTGAAGAGACTTGTGCGCCGATGCCTTGGATTCTTGAGAACTTGCACACCTAATGTTTTTCAAGATCAGAACTTCAAAATATGGAAAAGGAAAGAGGATCACACAAGTTTGGAAGTGGGTCTCACAAGCGACTTGCAGGGGAAGAGACCTGCGCGCCGAGACTTGCGTGCCGAGGGTAGACTTGCGTGGTGTTGCGCAGGGTGTTCAAAATGCCTATAAATACTAGACCACCACTCCTCATTTCTCAACGGAGTTCAACACTTTGAAAAATCAGATCTATTGTCGTGCAGGTGTGGTGGTCGCACAAGTGGTGGTGTGTCGCACAAGTAAGGCTTGCGTGCCAGATTTGAAGAAGGGTGATTGATGTTTGTTGCACACCAATATTGGTTTGGGCATAAAGGGAAGTGCATCTCGTAAGTTTGGAGTTGAATAATCTTGTGTCGCGCAAGTGTCTAAGGTGGACTTGTGCTCCAGTTGTGACTTGTGCGCCGATACTTGCGCGCCGGATTAGACTTGTGCACCAAATAAGGTTGATTTTTAGCAGTGAATCAAGGCTGCATGGAAGCTGGAAGTATGCCCGATACCTTCGGTGCAAAGAGATATTCATCTACAGGTGAAAGTTAGACTTTAACAGAGCATCCACATACAACATAGGGTGTATTAATTAGTGATAATTAAGAGACCTAAAAGTCTATATACTATGAGTGGATCCTTTCCAGAGCAGTGAGCAAAGGAAGAGGAAGAAGGTGATCCTCTCCACCGGCAGTGAGCTAGATAGAGAGAAACAGGGAGTGAACCTTGGGAATGCAGTGAGCTGACCCTAAACCTTGTAAAGGCAGTGAGCCTGGGACAGAGTTACTGTGCCCGAACCTTGTAATCCACAGCTAGTGAAGTTTAGTGGAATTTGGTACGACCGAAAACATTTCAGCGTATGCTCCATAGATGTAGCCCTTAGCGGTGAAACAAGTAAAAATTGTTGTGTCCTGTGCTTGCTTTAATTTCTGTTTATATTGTGCAACAGGAAATAGAGAGAATAGTGTTTTGATTAACAATGAAACAAAATCATAACGAGCTTTAATTTTAAATTTGTCATACCCTAATTCACCCCCCCTCTCAGGGTATTCAGCCTTGTGGACTTAACAACTGATCCATTGTTCAGCAACATGTGGATCATAAGACCCTCTGAAAGAAGGTGAATGTTTCCTCCTAAAATATTCAATAAAATTTTGTTCCCTCCTTTTCCCATTTTGGATTATTCCACGATTCATAGAATCCGAAATCTATGTGAGAATAATAATGAAGTTTTTCATTCAATATCCCATATCATTCGGTTGCTCAAGAGGATAATCGTTACATTTTCCATCGTAATCACCATTAACGTGGTTCCATCAGGATCCATCTGTTGACCAAAACCAAAAGTATAGAGTAAGAAACAACTGGAAAATTGGGTAACCACATAATCATGAAAATTCACTTATAGTATGTCTAAATTATGAAACCTTCCTTAATCTATTTCAACTTACTTTTATATTAGTTAACTCATAGATAACTACTATATAAATCATTAATCATGGTTCGAGAAGAGTTTATGAATTTCCAAAGCATATCCATTAGGAGTGTCAAACCTGTTGTTCAACAAGGTCCTTTGTTTTGAACCAGATTACCCTGAGTTAGGACCATAAAATCATTTTAGAGTTGTTACTCCAAGGTACTTCTATGCCAGAGCCACATCCACTTGTAATATCTTGATAGAGATTTATTTATGTGAAACCACTCACTCTATCCTTTACCAAAATTCCATGATATTTTCCTATACTTTTCTTTATCCTTAGGCTTATCCCTAGACATGTGCTTAGTATTCTCACTATGTTTTTCTCCTCCCACCTTATAAAGGTTAAATAAATATTTTCTATAATACCAACTATTGATACCCTCACTTTTCATACATTAAAATTACATACCTTTATCATAATATTTAAAACATTTTACAAACAGAGACCCAAAGATCATACTAGTCTAGTGCTTGTGTAAACATGGAAACATAATCACTGGTATATAAATAATCTAAATTATTTCCCACTTGGTTATTATTGACTATAAACCTTATTAGAAACATCAAACATAATAAATATCTTCATAACCTAGGGGAAGGAATCATAAAAAAGGGGTGATCTCGAATGATGAGTAAGGGTAAACAAGGGAGATACATAAGCATAATCATGAGCACAAGGGTATGAGAACATTATCATAGAAAATAGAAGATCACACCCTGCATATCAAAAATCATAAACATGAATCATGTAATAAATCTTGGTAGTTAATAATCATAATAAAATAAATAACATAATCCATGAAAGAATAATATAGGAAAAAATGAAATTTTGGCAGACAAATAAGCATATATAATGATTTATATAGTAGTCAAGGCATCACTATTATGGAAATATTATTAGTAAAATCCCTTTATAGAATTGGGTGCACACTGAATTCCATCCCTTTATTACTGAACTGAGTTTATTTATGGTTCAATAACTCTAGAATAGAACTGATTTCATTTTTCATTCCATTAATTTCTATCTCATGAGATATAAATATTTACTCAATGCATTGGATAAAGTTAAAGGTCACACCCATATCATAATGAAACCATAAATGCATGCACAAAAAGATCATAAATAATCATATATTAACCCATGAAATGAAATGGGTATTATAAAAATGTAATCATATCGTAACTTGTGAAAAAATACCGGTTTCATTATCATTTTATCATAAACATAACCCATGAAAAGATGCAGTTTTCAAAATCATATAACCCGTGAAAGATGAAAGAGTTTTATAAACATCATGACATAAAAACATAATCCATTTAGAGAAATAATATGAATGTAAACATTGAATAATCCCACCATAAAGGCATGAGTAAAACGGATGGATTTTATCTTATATGGTAACTAATTTTGAAAGATATTTGGAAAACATTTATTGAGGAAAATATCCTTTCTGCGCTGAATACCTATTTGTAAAACATAAATTTTTTTTAACAATTTTTTTATTTAAAAATATATTTGAAAACTTATAAAGGATTATTGAAAACCATAAAACATTTTTAAAATACTTATTCCTTGAAATTTATCTTAAAATATAATTTACTTTTTTTGAATAAAATAGTTTTCCAACTAAAGAGAAAAATACAGTCAGATTTTCATAAAATAATTTCATAAATATATTAAGTAACAAAAAGTGTAAAATGGTATTAAAACATTAATATATAATTAATAACTATATTAGAATAAATTTAATGAGTTTTCTAAAGATATGGATCATAATATTTCATCAAAGGAAGTATAAACATAAACAATCTTGAAAAACAGTGAGATTTTTTCAATAAACTCTTATAACTTTGTAACATGGAATAATACAATACATGTAAGAAATTTAAATTAAATTAAGCTTAAAATATAATTAAAATAATTATATTCATGATATAATATTTAAAATAGAAGTATTTACACCTTGAAAAATAATGTAGGTTCATAATAAAACATGTGTCTCAAAGATGGTAAATTGAGAAAAAAATTATCCTACCGATTTGGTAGCTTTTGAAACATTAAAAACATGAAATAAATATCATATAATGGATATATAAATACCCATAAATTTAATAATAAGAATAATTTAATACATCCATGGGCTACATACACACCACACAAAAGGAATGTGTGGGGAATAAAGCATGTATCTCATGGAAATAAAAAGTGAGATGAAATCCTCTTACCTTGTGTCCTGACCCTCATCGTACTAATTAAAACCAAATTTATAATAAATATAAATTTATAAATATTTTAGATATCCATATTATTATATATAATTCCTTATATGGTTTGATTATGGCATTATATTACCTGTGTGTTAACAATCCAATGTTATGGTTTTACTATGGGTACTATTCGCTTTGTTCTTTTCATGTGTCTTAATTTCGTATATCATTGGTCATTATACATATATCATGATTTCAAAAAATTTAAATCATTATATAAATATCATTTATATTCAGTATATGTGTGTTATTATAATCTATATAATATTGAAGTGTAAAATGGAATACACCGTTTATGGAGACGGGAATCCATACATATGCATGAATGTTGTTTCCATTTTTATTATCGTGTTAAAAGAAGTAAGGTAAATGCCATATGTGTATATATATGTGTATATATATTATTATTATATTATAATTTTTATATCATATATTTCATATTTGTTCACTAAAACCATCTATAATACATTCCATGTAGTGTGTGAACGAATCACATCGATTTGAGGGGGCGGGAGTCCACACTTCCTCAAACGAAATTATTGTATTTAAACCAAATGGAAATTATAAATATATGTGTTGTAAATGAATTTAATAAGAATAAAGAAATAATAAATATAATATATAAAACATATAAATGTATTTTCCATCATAATTTCCACTCTGAGAGGAGGTAAAGAAAAATGAAAAATCATTGTTTTGTGAGGCGGTAGTTTTTCCGTATGTACAAAAAATATGTTCATTACCAGTTATATGGAGGTGTGTGTAAGTGTATTTAAAAAACTTATAATAATAAATACTATTATATTTAATATAATTTGTTTTTATAAATGCATGGAATAAAGAGAGTTTAGGTGGTGGAGAAAGAAAAGAAATGAAAGGATCGTGAGAGAAGTCGTTACCTCTTAATAGGGTAGCTTCTTTTGGTTTGTACCAAAAGACTTTGTTGGATTAATTTCTTCCCAAGAAGAGTATTCTAGGAGTAAGTGAACGATTTTTTGAAGTGTATTGGGAAAATTTTTTCTAAACCAATGTGGTTTGAAATGTGTGAGGAAGTGGGAGTAGATAAGACCTTTCTATAGTGGAGGAGGAGTGGAACTCTTGTAAATATTTGAAGATAGAATTCCACTCACATTTTTCATGTTGCAAGAATATCCAATAATGAACCAATGTTTCTAAAAGATATTATATAGTAAAAATATTTACATAACATTGATCTTGGATAATTTTCTAGTTCTTTTTGGGTCTTAAGTTTAAGGTTTAGTCCTTAACTATGCTTAATTTTACCTTAATCAGTGTAATTAATTTTAATTACATTCACTAATATTCTTGGTGTAAAAATAAGTTGAACTTATTAAACATTATATAATATTATAATTCCAAATATACAATCAATATTCTAAATTCCAATAATATAAGTGGAAAAAATTAATTAAAAATTAATCCCATTGATGAGATGAGACTATGGGTTTTTTTATGGTAAAAATGTTTGCTAAGTTTTTATATCCAATTTCAATGTGAAATTGGTTCCAATAAACTAAATTGGATTAATTGATAAAAATAACATCTAATTAAAATTTTAAACCAAATTAAAACATAAATTAACCTTATTAATAAATTAAATGAAAATATAGTTTTGAATTAAAATCTTGTATTTTTCACCATTCATCCCAAAATTATGTTTCTCATAAAAATAAAACAAATTATCCCTAAGATAATTTTAAAATTAAAAATTAAAAAAATATGTTTATTCTATCAAATTAAAATTTTAAATGTATGTTAAATTAATTTTATTACATCTTATATAAAGACATTAAAAGCTAGTCATTTGAGAAAATAGTATTTTAAAACATATATGGGCTTTAAAAAACTATATCTTTAGTTATCAATAAGTTATATTTATATAAAACCATTATAAAAAATATTATAAAATTAGTTTTTACTATTAATATTACTAAGTTTAAGATCTTTGTTATAATCATCTCATTTATATAATTATAATAATAAAATTATTTTTTGTAGAAACATTGGTGTTGCGTGTAACTTAATCCAAGTTGGTGTTGCGTGTAACATATTACAAGTTGATTTTTCATGTAACATATGCTGATTTGGTGTCTTGTGAAAGGAATGTTTAACTTAGTTTATTGTAAGGAATAAATGAAATTTATTTTATTCAAAAAATGGTCTATAAAAAACTTGGGATGTTACATTCTACCCCCATTAGAATTATTTTCACCCACGAAATTCATCACTCAGGTAATGAATTATTGAGTGAAAATTATTAGTTTAAGAAAAATCAACTAGAGGAAGTTGTTGTCCAAACTACCTTTGAAATCCAAAGAACAATATGTCAACATATCCTCTGGGGTTTTAATTGTTCTTTCAGACCGAACATCTGTCTGAAGATGATAAGAAATGATGAAACTCAATTCTATATCTATTTCTTGTTTAATAATTCACTATAACATTGAGTCTAACCTCAGATCATGATCCGATACAATGGAATTTTTTGTTCCATGCAACCTTACCACTTCCTTAATGTATATCCTAACAAGATGATCTAGATAGAAGTCTTCACTGATAGCGATGAATGGTGATGACTTAATAAGGTGATCGACTAACACCCATATAGAATTAAACCCTTTCGAGTTTTTTGGTAGTCCAATGACAAAATACATACTGATGTTCTCCCATTTTCATTCTCTTTTGGACAATGGATGCAATAAACCCTTTGAATTTTTTCTTTTAGCCTTAACTTTTTGGAATACCAAGTACCAAGATACAAACTCTACGGTATCTCTCTTCATTCCATCCCACTAGAAGTATTATTTCAATTACCTATATATCTTAGTACTTCCATGCTAAATAAAGAATAAAGAAATATGAGATTCCTATAATATATCCTTCTTAAAATCTGGTATGGAAGGAACACATACATGGTTCCTAAAACTTATCATTCCATATTAATCAAGGTTAAACTTAGGAAAATTTATAAATTCCTTTTGTATCTCTACATATTCATTCCGATCCTCCTTAATCTTCACTTATAATAGGGTTAAACATTCATTTGAGAATGATAAGATTTTTACCCTTTTTATGTATTTCTATATCCATCCTTTTAAAATACAGAAATATTGGATCTTTTGTGATCCTCAACATAGATAAGATAGAATATCCTTCCGACTCAAAGCATTGGCCACCTTGTTCACTTTTTGAGGTTTGTAATGTATTGAGTAATCATAATCCTTTTTCAACTATAACCATCTTCTTTGGTGCATGTTCAACTCCTTCTATGTGAATATATATTTCAGAATTTTATGATTGGTATATATATCACACTTTTCTTCATAAAGATAATGCCTTTATATCATTAATTAAAAAATTTCCACTGCTAAATGAAAATCATACATTGGAATTTTTTCTCACGAATATTCAACTTCCATGAGGCATAAGCAATTACCATGTTATTTTTCATATGAACACATTTGAATCCATTCTTAGATGCATAACTATTACTTACAAAACCTTCTCCGCTATAGGGTAATATAAGCACAAGTTCACTAACTAACCTTGTCTTCAATTCCTTGAAATCTTCCTTAAATTCATCTATCCAGAGGAACTTAACACCCTTCCGAGCTTACTTGGTCAGAGGATATATAGTAGTGAGAAATTCTCCAAAAACTATTTATAATATCTAGATAAACTTAGAATGCTACGGATATTAGTCACCATGGTTGGTCTAGGCCCGCAGTCAATAATATATGTCTTTTATGGATCATCAACTATACTATCTCTCTTACGATTATATGACCCAAAAATGAAACCTTTTGGAGACAAAAATCAACACATTGTTAATTTTTCATATAAAATCTTCTTCCTTAGGGTCTTTAGTACAATTCTAAACTAATCTTTATGCTCTTCCTTTCTCTTTGAATAAATAATAATATCAACTATAAACAACACTGCAAACTGATCAAGGAAATATCTAAGACTCTATTCATTAAATCCATTAATTTAGTAGGAGAATTAGTAAGAACAAAAGGCATAAATATATATTCATAGTTTCCATACATTGTATGGAATGTTGTCTTGTGTATATCCTCATTATTGACCCTCAATTAATGATATATATAATTAAGGTCACTATTGGAAAATTATTGAGCTCCACAGAGTTGATCAAACTACTCATTAATATGAGGAAGATGATACTTTTTATTGATTGGGATCTTTTTTAAATCTCAAAAATCAATGCAGAGTCGCATTGATCCATATTTATTTTTCAAGAAAAGAACTAGTGCTCCATAAGATTGAACTTTTGGCTAAATGAACCCCTTATCAAGGTATTATTTAAGTTACTTCTTCAATTACTACAACTCAATCAAGACCATTCTATAAGGAGTCTTCGAAATTGATGTGTAACTAGGTATGAGTTATATTAAGAACTCAACTTCATGTTTTTGTGGAAGGATAGGGAAATATTCTAGAAATAAATCCAAAAAATCTAGAACAATAGGCATATTAACGGTTTCACTTTTCTCCCTAACCATTTTATATAAACCCCTTCTTAATGGCAATTAAGACCCATATACTAGATGTAATCTTCACATGAATTTCATACTTTTTTCATATTTATGGATGATCATTGGAGGGTTTTAAATATCAAATATAAATTCCCTTAATCAATAATTGATGTGGGTTTTATGATGATAAAGTTTATCCATGAGAAATATGACATCAAATTGAATTGAAGGAAGAATGACCTGGTTTATAGGAAGAACATTCCAACAAACTTTAACCGGAGAGTAATCTTAGACTTGCAAGGGAAGCGCATACCATTATGGGTTTGCACGGATAATTACACATATAATTGTTTTGGTGGAATATTTAAACTGTTATTAAATTTATTAAAAATGAATGATTGGGTAGATCTGTAACACCCCATGCTTCCACGGTATGTTTCCCTTTGAATAATGCAATAGCTTGCATTGTACGTAACTTCGAGATTCTAACACACCACGACCAATCAAAGTAGCCGTTATGAATAGTAATACCCACTTTTTGAAATTTTATAAATTTTATCTCTCAAAATGGACTTCATTTTTGGATTTGGAATATCGAAATTATCCTAGAGTAAAATTTTGGTACTTTTCGGATAACATTTATATTATGATGAATAGTGAAAATTACTAAATTTTAATTAAAAACAACTTTTTTAATAAAAATAATTAATAGTGATAAATTATGAATTTGAGTGGTTTAAAAGTATATTTAGAATATATTTTTACCATTTAATACAATGTTGGTCATTGGACATAATTTCACATTTAAACCGGACATAAACAACTGTCAATCTTTTGATATTTATTATCCCTTAAAAACACGCTTTTTGTTTTAACAACGAGAATTAATTTTAAATTAATTTATGTCACTTATTTGTTTTGAATTTATAAAAATGGATTCCATATTCATAATTAGGAGGTCCAAATTGTGTAAATAGGTAGCTTTTATTTTTATACATTTTGAATAATTACTTCGGTAAGTATTTTATTTACTGTGGTTAAAGGGTAAATCCTGTAAATAAGGATAATCAAATAATATTATAATAATAATAAATTACCCTAAAAAGTGTCCTAAACCTATTGGTTGATACATATCCGACCATGGGAATCTTTGGGTCGATTTTGGGACCCCATGGATCCACTTGTAAGTGATAATGACACTTTATATTAATTAAGTTAAAATAAATACAAAAATGAAAAAAGCATATATCTTTTATAAAAACAATTTTTACATAGGGTTATATATGTTGTCTTTTAGACTATAAATATTAATTATAAAGATAAAATTATTTCCTACATAATGGTATTTTATTTATACTTTTTATACATTTAATAATTAATATTATTTATGACACAATAATGATGTAGTATTTTCCTTATTAACGAAAGAATCAAATAATTGGTATTTTAAATGTTAAAATTAAAATAATTTGAAAGTTTTGATGACATACATGAATTTTATTGATTAATATGATATTATAGTATTGCTTAAATGAATTTTTTTTTGAATTAATAAAGTTTTTAAGACTTTACAAAAATCAATTATTGAATAGTGTCAAAATTGACATAAAAGAGTTTTTAAAACAAATATTATATTATTAATTAATATTAAATTTCTAAAAATATACGGTTCAGCCAAGATACTTATATCATGATAGGTGTATTATTAATGGACCACTGGGGGTCTCTTGGATATATATAGTAAGTTTATTAACTATATAATTTAAAAATAAAAAGTGACATGGTAAATGTTAAACTAATTAACTAAGAGTTAAAACTAAAGGATAAGGTTAATATAGTGACCCAAACCCGTATAAAACCTATTGGTTGAGTGGTTTTAGAACTATCCCCACCTTAAACTTTAAGTAATATACTTTTGAGCCATTAGAAACCGAATACGAATTTATTATAAAATAATATTTCTAGCTTTTCCAAAGGTGCCCCTCACCCCTCTTATAAAAGGGCACTCCCCTTCTCTCAAATTCATACCTTCAAAGCCTTTTGGTTTAGCCAAACTCTACCCAAATACCCTCTGAAAAGTCCTCCCTTCATCCTAGAGGCATTTATTTATTCATAAAGCCAACTTAAGGAGCCCTTTTGATCAAATCAATAGGAAGAACCTGGAGAAGAGGTAATGTTTTCACCACCCTATTTCAAGTTCCTTTCTTCTTCCACTTCTTATTTCTTTGTTATTTTCCATTCTAAAATAATAACTCCAATATCTTATATATACTGTGATGTTATAATAAATATAGTACAACCTTATTCAGTATTCTATCCATCATTTGAATTACATGTCACCATACGTGCGTATGTATGGCTTACCGTCTCCACGTCGTGGTGTAATTGTTATTCAATAACTTATTATTTGGATGGGTATAATAATGATGTGTAATTCATGTAAATAATAAATATAACATGATAATGATTCTTTATATATGATATATCATCCAATTATATATTATTTTAATATCAAAAGAGTGATATTGTTGCTCGTGCGTACGTACGGATTACTGTCTCCACGAACGCGATGAGAATCATTCCCCATCGTATCCATTAAAAACTAAATTTAATTTGATGATTAAAAATAATGTTTATAAACATGATATAATTCTGGATATGAATAATATACACCCCATCCATAACAAATATGGCTAACATAACAAATAATATAAAGGAAAATGAATTCGTTAACACCCGAAACGATGATAATACTAAGATATTATTAACAAATCAATGTTAAAAGATCATATATGATATAATATTAATGTATATAATTCATGAATAATTAAATGAAAATTATTTCACCATTATATAGTAGGTTAATCTACCCTCGACCAAGAAAAAAGTACAATGTAAGGGGTTTCTTATCTCACTTTTAATTTCGTGAGATTTCCATTGTTGACCACTTATTTATTGCATGTGGTGTGTGTATTGCCCATTTTTGTATTCATTGTGTAATATACATTAATTTATGGATATTTAAATCATCATTTTATTATCCTTCTTTCATGGGTGTATGTTTCCTAAGTTACCAAATCGATAAGGGAATTTGAAATTTCAATTTCCACTCATTTGGATTTACGCATACTTCATTGATTATTTTACTCCAAGATTATGTGTGGAATCACTATTATATTGCATATGTCATAATTTCGACTCCCCTTTATGTGGATATAATTTTGATACACATAATCACTCGATTGATAAATTCTCAAGTCGTTGATATGAACTTGATAAGAGTGATTTTAACTCAATCTCTATTTAATGAGTTAAACATCCAATTCATTGGTGTTGTTTTTACAAGAATATGTGTGAATGTCCTCTGATTGATTTACACTGAATATCCAATAATATTGAGTGTATATATATTTTTCACACATAATTATGTCATTGATTTATCTTTAACCTAATGATACAATATTTATAAGAGACTTAATCTCAATTTACATCCCATTGAGACTTCTTTGTTTTTATACACCAAATCACTTTTATATGGTGTATATAATGTACTTTGACATAGTATATCATGAACGCCTTTATTCTCATGATATTATAAAGTTTTGATTAACTCAATTATTTGTATTCAATTTTCTCTATTTTGGTTAGAAACTCTAACTAAAATATCATTTTAAATGTTTTAATGATTTATTATTCTAAATATTTCTCATTAATGTACATGTTTTAAAAATGTTTTTAAGGATTTATATATATGAAAATTAATGTTTTAAAATTAAAATTATTTTTAAAAGTTTCAAAGTGGTATGGGAAACTTTGATTCAAAAATCTATTTTTAAATGTCTCCTTGACAAATAGTGTGACTTTTAAATGTTTTCAAGAAAAAATGGGGATATTTCTCTCTAATAGTTTTGATGATTATTTTCATCTATCCTTAATTATGCTCGATTGAGGTTAATTTGATACAATAAAATATTCTATATTGTATCAAATGAGTTATGTTTGACTGTGGATGTTCTATTTTATACCATTCATGGTTTATGGATAAAGTATTGACATTTCGTATGCTAGTTTTAATATGAATGTTTATATTATGTTTAAACCTCATCATATGAGGAATGCATTGGACTTAGTAAGTGATGGGTGGAGCCCGCTATAGCTCCCCAATGCATCAGTAAGTCTCATGAGACAAACTAGTGTCTTGGAACGAAGCCTTGACAAAATCTTATTTGTAGTCTCGGCACGAGACCTTGGCTACGTGGTTATGATAGTCTGGAATTATGCATTCCATAATTATTAAAGTGGTTATTGATATTTCATGTGATTATTCGACTAGTAGAATATCCATGTGAATAAGTAAATGGCATTATTTAATTTTATCTTTTCCATATTATGCTGAAGTTAATGTTTAAAAAGATTTTGTTTTATTTATACATTACCTTAAGTGTTTATGCTTATCTATGAAAGCTTATTCTATATTGTTATCCATACTGATCATCTGAGCTCACCCCTTTAAATGTTTTATTTATCCCAGGATGTGAAGAAGTAATTTATGAATGACCTATAGGGATAGTATGAGGGGATATGAAGACAAGATTTTGTTCTAGTTTTTTTACCTTATGATGTAATGTAAGACTTATGAATGCATCTAGTACTTCCAAGGCTACTAAACTAATCGTTCTTTCAAGACTTGATCCTTTGTGATCATGCCAATGTTATGTAGTAATGCACCAACTCGGGGTAACTGGGGTCGAGGCGTTACAAGATCCATAATCTAATATGACATTAGTAGTTTTAGAGTGGATGGTAAGTGTGCCTTTAATCATATCATTATGACACCCCTTGTTAGAAATAGTGATTGCATGAGATTTACCCTTTTCCCTTAGATTAAGAGGCTGCTAAGGTCGATCATCATCACTGGCCCTTGGGTTTGGTAATTGCTTAGAAAAATTCGCATTCTCCTTACACTTGTAGCACTGAATCACGGGAGGTTCATTCTGTGCATCATTTTCTCCATTATCATTTTGAGAAAACATCTTCCCATCATTTAAAAAATCAATTTACTGATAACCTTCCTTTACCCACTTAAAACATTTACTAAACCCCTTAATAATTTTTTATTCTTCTTTCTATATTTAGAGAATAATAGAAAAATAATATAATTTTTTCCAAGGTTTTTAGAGATTTATTTTAACTCCATCTTCCTTTAATTTTCAAAGATATGATTTTAATACCCATTTCAACCTTGATTTCACCACACACAATCTCTTCATAGCTACTAAAGTATGTTATCAAAAATGAACTTCTAATACTTTTATCTAATCCAATAAAGAACCCTTAAAATTTAAATTCAGGTTGCATGATAATTCCAAAAGCATACCTCATAAGTCTTGTGAAATTAGCCTCATAGGTACCAAAAGATTCATCAAACCTTTTATTTAACCCAAGGAACTATTTCTCCATCTTGTTACAAAGAATATGATGAAATTACTTATTGAAAGATAAGATCTTGAACTCATCCCTATCCATGGATTAAATCTCATATTACTATCTTTTATTCTTTATTAGAGCCCACAACTGGTCTGCTTCACCATCTAACTAATAAATAGCAAGAATGAATTTCTCATACTCTGAACATCGATGAATGAAGAATATATTTCTAGTATTACTAATCAATTTTTTAGTGATAAGTAGATCAGAAGACCCAATGAATGAAGGTTGAAGTTGCCTTATGAAAGACTCAACAGAATGTTGTTCCATCTTTTTCTCATTTAGAAGTCCACCATGATTTATCGCTTGAGAATGTTTTTTGAGCATAGAAATGAGGTTTTTTATTCCAGATCACATATCATTCAGTTTCTTTGGAGGAAAATTGTTTCATTTTCCATAACAAGAACCATTAATGTGGTTACTTTGGGTTCCATCCATTGAGTAAAACTAAAAACATAGAGTAAGAAATATTTATCACATTGAGGAACAACATAATCTTGAATAGACACTTATAGGATATCTAAATTATGAAACCTTACTTAATATATAATTCCTTAGGTTTGTACTGGTTTATTCATGTCCAAATTATATTTAAATCCTTCATGACGGTTCGTGAAGTGTTATTCCATTTCCAAATCATATCCCCCATGAGTTTTAATCTAGGTGTGCAGCAATGCCCATTGTCATGTACCAGATTACCCTGAGTCAGTCCCAAAACATCTTTTAAGAGATTTTACTCTAAGGTACATAAATTCTAGAGCCACATCCACTTTTATTATCAAGACATGGATGTATTTCAAGAAAACCACTCACTCTATCCTTTACCAGAATTCCAGGATATTTTCCTATACTTTTACTTATACTTAAACTTATCCCTATACATGTTCTTAGGGTTGTCACTAAGGTTTTATGATCCTAGATTCCAATGGTTAACTAGAAAATTTCTATGATTCCAAATATAGTGACTCTATATTTTCATACATTAAAATTACACAACTTTTACCAAATACTTAAAACATTATACAAAAATAATCCCAAATACCATACTAGTATAGTTCCTTTGAAAACATAAAAACATAAAAATTGGTACATAAATGAGCTACATCATCTCCCACATGTTTATTCTTTACTAGTATCTTTATTAAACACATTAAAAATAATACATATCTTCATAACATAGGGGAAGGAAACATAAAAATAGGTGAGACCAGATGCTCAGTAAGGGTAAAAAATGGAGATACGAAAGCATAATCATGAGCATAAGGGTATTAGAATATGATCATGAAAATAAAATATCATACCCTACTCATAAAATATCAGAAAAATGAATCATGGAATAAATATTAGAAGTTCATAAGACATGAATCATAAGAAAATAAATTACATAAGTGATGAAATCATAACATAGTAATAAAACATAGAATTATGGAAGATACATATGCATATATAATGATTTTGATAGTAGTGAAGGCATCACTGCCGAGATTATCTTAGTGGAAAAAGTCCTTTACTAAGCTGGGTTTACACCCCATTCCAGCCCTGTATTACTTAAATGAGTTCATTTCCTATTCCAACCCTATAATACTGAACCAAATTAATTTCTCATTTTAGCCATGCCTATCTCATGAGATATAAATATTTAACAAATGAAGTAGAGAGAGATATAGGTCCCACCCATCTCATAATGAAATCACACATACATGCGCCACAAGATCATAAATAACCAAATCATAACACATGAAATTAAATCGTTATTATAAGAATGTAATCATATCATAACTTAAGAAAAAATATAGGTTTCATAATAATTTCATTGTAAAAATAACCTGTGAAAATAAGTAGGTTTCAAAATCAAATAACCTTTGAAAGAGAAAAGAGTTACAAAAACATCATTCCATTAAAGCATAATCTATTCAACAAAAAATATCAATGGAAACATTTAATAATTTCCCCATAAAGGGATGAGTAACACCAAAAGATGTTATCTTAGATATGAAATAATTTTAAAAGTTCTTTTAAAAAAATTACTTAAGGAAAATATCCCTTTAGCATTGAAGAACTATTTTTAAAACAAAAAACATTTTTGATAAACATTTTCTTGGAAAATTGTTCTTAAAACAAATAAAAAAAGATTCAAAACCATAAAAAAATTTAAAATCTTTTTTTTCACGGAAATTATCTTAAATTATAATTTGATTTTTTTTATTTTTTTGAAAACATTCTTTTTAAAGAAAATACATTTCCAACTGAAGAGAGAAATATGGTCATATTTTCACAATTTTTTTCTTAAATTTCATAAGTAAAAAAGAGTAGAAAATAATACTAAAACATGAAGATATCATGAAAAACCAGAGGTGAAGAAAATTCATGATTGTCTTTGAGAGATCTATCACAATAGTTTATCAAAGGAATCATAAACATAAAAAATCTCAAAAAGTGAAGAGATTATTTCATTAAACTCTTATAACCTGGTAATATGCGATAATACTATCCATTTAAGAAAATAAAATTACATAAAGATTAAAATATAATTAAAATAATTATATTCATGATATTAAACATATAATGTATGTATATAAACCTCAAAATATAATATATCTTCATAATAAAACATGTGTCATAAAGAAAGAAAATTGGGAAAAACAGTCTTACAATTCGGCTTCTTTTGAAACATTAATGCCATAAAATAATGATCATAGAATGGATATATAGAGACTAATAAATTTAATTATATTAATCATTTAATAAATCCTTGGTAACTATACACATCATAAAAAATGAATGGTTGGTGAATGAATAATATATTTCATGGAAATAAAAAGTAAGATGAAATCCCCCTAACTTGTGTCTTGACTCTCATCACACTCATTCAGAAAACCTATTTAGTAGATATAAAATTATTATATGTATTTTATAGAACTATATTATTATATATAATTACTTATATGGTTTTATTATGGATTTATATTACCCTCTTGTTAAAAATCCTATGTTAAATTTTCACTTCTGGTAATATTTTCTTTCTTCTTTGCATGCGTCTTAATTTGTTATATCTTTGGGCCTTATAATTATATCATGATTTATAGAATATAAATAATTATATAAATATAATTAATATTCACTATATTTTTGTTACAATAATCTATATAATAAATAAGTATGAAATGGAAAACCCTATTAATGTAGATGGTAAGCCGTACGTACGCATGAACATTGTTTCCGTTTTTATTGTCGTATTTGAAGAAAGAAGGAAAATAAAATATGTATATATATATATATATCATTTTTAAAGTAGAATTATTATATCATATGTATCATATATGTCCACTAAACCCATCCTTAATATATTCTATGTAGTGTGTGAACAAATCACATCGCTTTGAGGGGATAGTAGTCCACACTTCCTCAAACCAAATTATCATATTCACATCAAATGAAGATTATAAAGATATGTGTTGTAAACTGATTAATGAAGAATAAACATATAATAAATATAATATATATAATATATAAATATATTTTCCGTCATAATTTCAACCCTGATAGGTGGTAAGGAAAAATGAACAATCATTGTTTTGTGAGGCGGTAGTTCACCGTACCCATAAACAATGTGTTTGTTACCCATTATATGGAGATGTGTGTAAGTGTAGGTAGAACAAATTGAAGAAAAACTCCTAGTTTATTGAATATTTTTTATACAATCATGTAATAAAGAGAGTGTAGGGGTGGAGAAAGAAAATAAATGAAAGGAGCTTGAGAGAAGTCGTTACCTCTTAATTGGGTAACTCCTTTGGGTTTGTCCCAAAAGGATTCCTTGGACTGCCTTCTACCCAAGGGTAGGATTATAGGAGGAATTGAGGGATTTTGGGAAGTGTATGGAGATGATATTTTCCAAAAATAAGTGGTTTTAAAGGTGGGAGGAAGTGGTAAGAGAGGATTCATTTTTATAGTGGAGTGACACTCTTGTAAATATTTGAAGATATAATTCCACACATGTTCTTCATGTTACATGTGGATAAAATAATGAACTGAATCCATGAAAAGGTAGTATAGGGTTGAAATAGGGCCATACAATGGCTATTAGAAAACTTTATAGGTCGTTTTGGGTCTTAAATTTAAGGTTTAGTCCTTAGTTATGCTTAATTTTACCTTAATCGATGAAATTAATTTTAAATACATTCACAAATATTTTTGTCTAAAAATAAGTTTAAATCATTAGAAAATATAAATTATTATAAAATATAAATTACTAAAAAATATAAATTATTATTATTCCGAATATGGAGTCCATTTTTTTAAATTTATATCATATAAGTGAAAGAAATTAATTTAAAATTAATCCCACTAACGGGACCACACTGCCCATTTTTAAAGAAAAAAGCTTGCTAAGTTTTTAAATCAAATTTCAATGTAAAATTGGTTCAAATAACCTAAATTGGATTCATTTATAAAAATAACATCTAATTAAACATTTAAAATAAATTATAATATAGTTTAACCTTATAAATAAATTAAGTAAAAGGAAGTTTTGAATTATAATTTGGTATTTTTCATTATTCATCCAAAAATGAAGTTTCTGAGAAAAATCCCAAAACAATAACCCTAAGATAATTTTGAAACTCTAAATTAAGAAATTAATATTATTTTATCAAATTAAATTTATAAACGTGTCTAAAATTAATTTTACTACTTTTTACAGAAGGACATTAAAAACAGTTTATTTGAGAAAATAGTATTTTTAAACAAATAAGGATTTTACTAAAAATTAAATATTTCATTATAAATAGGTTTTAATTAAATAAAATCATGGTAAAACATATTTTAAAATTATTTATTATCATTCATATTACTTTCTTAATGACTAGGTTATAATTATATCATTTAAATAATTATAAAAATAAAATGATGTTTTGTAGAAACATCATTGTTGTGTGTAACATAATTCAATTTTTTATTGTGTATAACATAGGTCAATATGATTTTCTATATAAAGTATGATGATTTGGTTCCATGTTAAATTAATTTTTGACTTAGTTTATTGAAGGATATAAATAAAAATTTAATTTATTCGAAAAAAGTCCATAAAAACTCAGGGTGTTACATGATTCAAATATTTCAATGTGGTACGAGACACTTTGATTTAATAATTTCTTTTTAAATCGATTACTAAATATAATAGGAATTATTTTGACATTCAAGACATAGTTTTGGGACCATTTAATTAAATCCGAATTATGTATTGATTGTCTCTTGAGACAAAATTAATTGGAGATAAAACCTTCACATTTGTTTCCAAGAAGAATCAGACAGGTTTCTACCCTCATAATTAAACTGGAAAGAGGATTGATATTAAAAGTAGCTATCTAGAGGTTATATATTGATAGTTTAAACATCCTAAATTAATCATTTATTCATTTCATTTAATATTATCCATAGTATTTTCACAATTAAAATAATATATGGATGTATTTTTATTCTCAGTTCATTGATTACATGATATGTGTGCTATGTTACCTAATATTGTATGTTGATTATGCTCATTGATTAAAATAATATTCCACTGTACTTTACCCTTACTAAGAATTTTATCTCACCCCTTTCATATGTTTTATTTTCCCAAGGTTTCCAATAATTTTATTATGAATGATATGATTGGTTAATCTGGGAGAATAATAGTGTTCTCCAAGAAAATTATTTTTGTATTTTTTTGTCTAAAATGTAATTTAAATTTTAAATATGTATATATTTTAAAAATAATACTGAAATATTCTGTCCTTTAGCATGCGATTTCTTGTATCTTATAAAAATTCAATAAAGTAATGCACCAGCTCCATGCTAATGGAGTTGGGATTATTATAGTTATAAAAAAATAAAGGTAATTTACTAAGAGAATGCGAACTAAGAGAACAACACACTCTTCATTTGACCATATCTCAAATTTCCTTTGCTTCCCATCTCCCATTCATATCCATTTTCCTCTTATCCATATTTATAATATAATGTCTCCAAAAAAAGTTTCACCAAGAGTGTCGATCATATTTTTATCCTTCCAAATCGATATTACATTTTCAATTATTTGCATTATAATTATATCTTTAACTAAGAGATTAATTATCACTATTTTCAATAATAAATCACTACAATTATTGATTTATAGACCCCACTAACACAAAATACACTTAAAATATTTATAAAACCAATGATCCTACACTTATGGTATTAGATCCATAAGGGGTGTAAAGTTTTGAAATTAATTATCATAAATTGATGCTTTCTTATTTGGTTACCACATTCTATGGTCCCCATATATAGTCATTCTTTTCCTTGATTTTTTTTAAATTTTTTCATTTTTTGGTTTATGATTTTTTATAACTTGTCTTATATTAGAAATTTCATACCTTTTAGACTCCATGTTAGAGGTACCCTATAAAAGATTAGGAATTTAGATAGGTATATAATATTAGTAATTGTTTATTAACAAAAACCTCATATAGAATGAATTTTACTATGAAAAAAATAAAACATCAAGAAATTTTTTTACACAATATATTTAGGGAAAAATTAATAGTTTTCAAAATCAGCATTGTATTTTTATTTTGGAAAAAATATGAAAAAATATCAAATTCTAAAAAATTTAAAGATATTTACCTATATAATAACTAAACATTTGGAATGAAATTTTATGACAACATAAAATAACTAGATGATAAATTTAACAATTATAGAATAAGATAACTATGAATATTAATAATAGGGTAAAAAATTATAATTACTAAACCAAAAGAACATGGATTAATATTTTAATGGTATATAAAAAATATAATCTATAAATATTATAATGACACTTTATATCAAAAAATAATAATTGAGAAAGATCAAACATAATAATAATCATATTTTGTAACAAGAAACCTCCAATAAAACTTTGAAACTTTTCTAGAAATAGAAAAAAATAGACTAATTTTAAATGAGGTATACACTATAAATATTATTATTATTTTAGATTCTATAGAAAACCATAATTTTTTAAAGGATTTAATCTTGTATAATACATTAAAAAATTTAAACAAACAATTATAACATTAAGTAAAAAAATTAAATATAAACTAATTGATGAAAAAATATCTAAAAAATATATGTTTTCAATCACATATTTCAGATTGGTTAGAAAGTTAAATATTTCATTTATTTTTTGAGAACATTTTATTTTAAAAGTTTTTCCATTTACTAAATATATTATAGCACAATATACCATTATATTTGAAAACATTATTCGATTTATATTTATCACTCTACCCTGGTGAAAAAATATTAATATTTTCTTAGAAATAAATATAAATAACTTATTAAGGAAATAATGTGTTATCAAATTTTTAAAAACTGAATTAAAAAACAAAAAATATAGTCAAAATTTTATAAAATATGAAAATAAAAAAAAATATTTTATTAAACTACTAAAAGAACTAGTGTGTTATGATCTTTTAAATTTTCATTAGGATAGAAAACACTGTAAAGAATATTATTTTATAAAAATGTTTTTCTAGAATAACATATACTATCAAAATACTTACCTACACAATTAAATCCAGAAAATATAGATTTTTTCAGAAAATAAATCTTGGATAGAATAGAAAATTATTTTTATGGAAAGGTTACTCTGCCTGGAGTTATTTTCCATTCTATGTCAAAAATAATACTTAATTATTAATGTGAATGCAATGATTTATAATAAACTAAAATAAATGATTAAATTTGATACCCAAATCCAAATAAAAATGAATTTTTATGAAGTCTTAGTTATGATATATTTTAAAAAAATACATATGAAATCAAAATTCTAGAATATTCCAACTACCAATAAATATATACGTAAAAAAATTAATACAACCTTTTTGTAAATGTTAATAGAATATTTTTTTCTTTTGTATTAATATTTATCCTATATATAAATTTTATTTAATTATTAATTTAATATTTAAACCGTATTCATCATTTTTAATTGTTTATATTGATGATGTTCAGATTAATTCAAATATGTAGACCAACATTTGAAACATTTAAATATTTTTTTACAAAACTATTAGATATAATGGACTAGAATTATCACAAATGAAAAGAAATCTATTTTAAAATGAGATTTTTATTTTAAAAGATAATATCCATAATTGAACTATAATTCCCAATAATTGGTCTATATAGTTTACATACAAATTTTATGAGGAAATAATAGATGAAACAAAATTAAAAAGATTCGTAAGAAGCCTAAATTATGTAAATAAATTTTAAAGAGCTTAAATATTAAATTTAAAATTTTGTATGATAGATTAATAAACCTATATTCCTTAACTAAAAAACATAGTAAGGTTGATTGATAAGTTAAGAGAGATGTAAAAGGGCTTCTATATTTAAATTTAACTAATCCATTCACACTAAAAATTATTTAAACTTATGCCATTGAAATTAGTTTTAGAGGAATTTTTTAAATAAAGTGATAAGAGAGAAAAAATGGTACAATTTTATTCATGCATACAGAATGATACTTTGATGAAATATTACACTTATAAAAAATAAATCGTATACATTTTTCTATGAATTGAAAAATTTATAGGGATATTTTTTTACCCAAAAAAGTATAGTTAGTATATATTATAATGCTGGTAATGAAATATTAGAAATTATTATTGAAAAACATTCTTTAAAATTGATTTTATGATATGGAAAGAAATTTTATATTATTATGATTTTAAGATATAATATATAAAATGTGATTGAAATTATATTTATGATTTTATAACACTTGAATATTTACATGAAGATAGCAATGAAACATTTTCTGCATACTTATTCTATATTTTTTACCACATCAAATGAACTAATATTATTATTATTATATTCCATTTCATGTGTTTATTATTATATAATTTCATAAATAAATAAATTGATATTTATTTAAAATATAGTTAACAAAAATATATCATTTTCATTAGATAATCATACTTGATCCATATGATCCCATAAAATATTAAATTCAATAATCTTTTGAATAAATAATTATATTAATATTAAAAAAAAACAGGAATAAATATTTCTTTTACTCTATTTGATAATATATTAAATAAAAAAAATATTATATTCATTAGATTGTGAATAATTAAGAAAGTGATAATATTCAACCGACATATTCGATAGTTGAATATATCATGATTGAATTTATGAAATCAATTTTTTCCTTGAGGAAATATTATTTTAATAGCAAGGAATAGATTTATTTTTATAAATAAATTAATTAATAATTTGGGTTATTCTAGATACATTTACTATGTAACCATCTAGAATTATTTCTTAATGGAAATAGGTGAACTTACTAAATTTATAAGACCGACATGTAATAACATATCGATTAACATAATTTGAAAAATGTAAATATAAAAACTAAAATAACCTTCATATAAAATTAATTTTGTTACATATATAATTAAACTAATAATTCATCATCGGTAAGGGTATATTCTTGTTTAATCACCCTATATGCTTGATTTATCTTACTTTACCCCTTTTAAAAGTAATTGTATGCAGATAACCACTGACATGGAATTATTTAGATATTTCAATTTCAATAAATAGTCTATGGATATCTTCCTTCATTAATATGAAATTGAAAAATTCATTCTTGAATATTCAATTATTTCAATATCATTTATAAAAAACCTGAAGTAAGGTTCCTCATCGTGACCATATGTTGTCATGGTTTTCATCCATACATTAAAGTATGGGATCCTTGATACACATTAATAATGATATCAAATCTAAGTTCCGATAAAAAAATATTTAGATTGGAATACCCATTGATACATAATTCATGTATAATTATTTTTGGTGGGTCAGTCCTCATGAACACCCTTTTAGGAGATCCCCATGTTCAAATATCACAACAATATGTTATAATTATTATAATAATCTATCATATAATTATCAAACATTATTAGTGTATCATAAAATAGATGTATTATGACCTTAACACATATATATTTAACAATATTGTTGTATAATCTATAGGTTCTCATTATATTAGGGATCTATATACAACCCTTTGATGTGAAATATATTACAAGGACATTATCACATTAATTTTATGTATAATAAAAATCAGTATATGATAAGAATAAATTTATATTCTAGTAATAAAAATTTAAAAGACAATTAGTTATTGAACACCAATTACAACAAACTCCCACGTAAACCATATCAAACTACTAATAACTATTGACCCTATATACCTCATATTGTGTTTATGAAACATTGAAAATATTTATTTTTTCAATGGGTCTTCCACATTTTCTAATGTGGATACTCTATAAAGTATGGCCTTATCTATTTGAAGGAAAATATTTTCAAGAGATGATATCCCAAAGTATAATTTTTTTACCTCTTTCATATAATTCGAATAATGGAGAGTATTATATAAATATTATTATCCAAATGCATTTTGTGATAATAATTTACTTTCTTTGTAAAATTTCAGTATATAGAAAAAATTGTTGTATATTTATACTGATTATTTAACAACATCATAAGCTCCAACATACTTTATATTTGTAGATATTAGTATGTTCAACTTTAATAAATTTATATTTCTTATTTAATTGACTAAATAATGATATTATATTGAATTGATGCAATAGAAGGGATGTTTAGTGTCCCATTTATAGCTATTATTCTCAATTATTCAAGTAATGATAACATATATATTGTACCTTCTCAACACTACTGTATAGTTCTTACAACATCCTTAATCATTTATCTTGGTTTTATTTAATATTTTCCAAATATGATTTATGTAAATGTAATATCAATTCATAAAATATATAATAGAATACATTATAGACCCCATTGCATGAGCATGTCTATTTATAGTCTTGTTATTAATCTCCTCCTATGTATTAACACATCATCTTGGAGATATTTATTCCATATGAAATAGGTAAAATTTTGATGATAATTTGTTTTATCTTGTATATTTCAATATCATATCAATATATGTGAAATCACTTAGTATAATCAAACCTATTGATCAATATCAATAGGTATTGTTCCCTAGAACTTAGTCCACTAATTGAAGTCCTTAATTGAAGAAATAATTTTCATTTTAGTCTCCCTTAAGAGTAAGATTAATATTTTAATTTAATATGTCAAGAACATATTTTACATTAAAAACCATAGTATTGCAATAAATAATTTTTAGAAACATGTGTAACATTTATTTGTAATAAAAAAAATTTATATTATCTTGATATAAATAAATGTTACATTATCTTAAATATCACATCAATACATAAATAGATCTCTCTATATTTCAAAAATTATTTTCATTATTTATTGAAAAAATACTTTTGGTTGTGTTATATAGTCATATTCTACATGATATACGTTAAGGATAGTGGGTTTGACATATATTATAAAAACATTTTAATCATGAAAAATTGTTATTTAAATTAGAATTTTGATTTATTTTTGAATCATGACTATTGAAAGGGTTTCTTCATAGTATATAACTAAGCGTTTTATGAAACCATAAGAAACCAATCGTTCCTTATATTCACCATCTTTACCATCTATTTCTTGTTTCTTATAGAATACCATTGACACTCAATTATATTTATATCAATTATAGGTACTACCAAAACCAAAATTTCATTTGGGTATATTTAATCAATTTTTGAGTCTATATCAAATTTTTAAAATTAGTTTTTTTCTATTTAACTTTTTCTTTGTAGGATAAGTATTCATTATTCTCAATGAAAAGTATATCACCTAACTTGGTGATTATAAAATAATAAATATTTTATTATTTTATTCCTATATAGAATATGTCTTTGAAATAACTACTCCCACTAATACATATAAATTTTATTTTTTTATTGTAACTCATTTATATATTGATCTTTGACATCATTGAATTATATATTTATCCCACTAATCTTATATAAATTTGTGTTCCCATCTTATAGAATCCTATTTATTCCCTTGAATAATTATTTTCAATTATAGACATGGTAATAACCTTGGTAAGTTAGAATATTCAACTAAGATAAAATTTGTGATTACTCGATGTAATTATATTTCTAAAATAAATTTGATCAACCAATTTCCTTCCAAGAATATAAGTTTTTGACATAATTGATTTCATTCACATCAATAATTTTATGATATTCATTCATCATTATAGTTGAAATATGGTAGAGGTATAATCCATTAATTTGTAAAATATGTCTTGAATATAATATTGGATGGAATTATAATAATTATAATGAATCATCAATCCTTAATTAGTATTAATAATATGATGTGTATAATGTATTATGATTTTTGTAATTAATTTACTCTATACTATAATGATTGATTAATACTTGGTTAATATATATTTTTTAAATCACCTGGCTAAAGGATATATTATCATTCTTCATGAATATTCACCACTTCACTTACTAATCCTTAAATATCTAAAATGAATTTCATGAGGTAAATGAATTTATATATAGCTTTGGATTATAATTGTTTAGTCATATCATTATTAAATGAATCTAAGAGATTTAGGGCATTATTATATTTTAATGTAAAATTGTTCTGATTATCTTAAAACTTTATAATTAATCTTTTCAAATACATTAGTTTTTTATCTCGAAAAACCCTAAAAACCCTTTTTGTATAACTTTGACATTTACTAAAAGTTTTATATCAATAATAATAATCTTTCCTTAACTGTGTATTATTTGAGTCTTATATTTTATATTCATCATTGATTTAATATATTTAATATTTATGATTCAAATATAATTGAACTATTTATTATGGTATACCATAGTAATATTCATTTAAAACATGAAATAATGTCTTATTGTGCTTAAAACTTCACATTTGGATAGTTTTTTGTAACACCAAATTCAAAATAGCAGTTTTACAAGAATTTTTCCACTTTTAAATTATGAAGTTATGATCTTATATTGATAATGTATCAGTGATGCTCAATAATTTACTTGATGATTCACTTCATTATTATAATATTTAATAAATTCATTATTTCCAATATAGGGTTACAAATGTGTGATTCACATACTTTATTTAACAGGAAAGAAGTAAAATAAATATAATATATTAAAAAATGAATATACTTGATTTTTATGATTATATCTTTTCTTTATATAATTAATAGATATTTATATTCAAGTTTTATTTATTTCAAAATGTGATTAAAATTGTCTCTTGTTCATTTATCTCTATCTAAATCTTTTATCTATTTGATAAACATTGTAAGGGAATCAGTAGATTTTGACTTTTTATTGAATTTTAAGACTCATAATTCATTTTTTCATTACAAGGATTTAATAAATTAATTCCCAAATATCCCTATAAACTTGGAAAAAATAGTTAATTTTTTGAGAGACTTATCTATAATATTAATTTTATAATTGTTAATCAAAACAGATAACTTAGGAAGACAACTAATGAATGAGATTTATGGTTATTATCTTATCTATGTGAAACCATAAATTTTAAAATGTACCAATTTACTCCATCATCTTGATTATAAAATCACTATCTAGAAATCTATATTCTATTTTACATATAGCAAGTGTAGTGGTAATCTAATTTATCATTTTTCTTTCTTCTATACAAGAAGTTCTTAGATATTTGTTTACATGGTGTATATTTCCATGTCATTACAACATCAACTAACTATATATTTTTTAAACACGATGCATCAAACATATGAGAAATAATCCATGTGTCTCTTGTATACAACATTATTACCCACACTAACTCATTGAGGTGTCTGAACAAGTATATAGAATTCTTAAAATTAAAAAATGTTTTCCTATTATAGTACAATGCATAAGAGAATACATCTATTTCATTAATTTATGTTTCTAAGAATATTATATTTTTCTAAAAACTAATTCAAAGACTCCATATTTTTTCATCATTTTTCTCTATAATAAATAAATTAGTAGACTTATTACTTCATCTTGATTAATAGAAATAACATAATTAATGATTTAAAAAATTCTCCTTCTATTTTATAAAATTATAGTTTCCTTCACCATTGGATTTATAAAATAAAATATATTATATATTATAGTGTCAATAATCCAAACTTCCCTTATAATAATAAGAACCAAGGCTTTATAAATTTATTCTAAGGTATTTGGGTAGTCTTTCCCTACCAATTAATTTGATTTTATCAGCTTAACCTGTTGAGTAGACTCCCCAATATTGAAATCCTATACTTATATTTTCCCAACACTTTCCTCAATGTTATGCCATGTCTTGGTAATTAAACAACTATTGATACAAAATTGGTATAGATGAACAAATATTTTCATTGGACTTCACAAATAATTTAAAGTACCATCATAATTTCCAGAATAGTAATTTAAACTATGGTCATATTCTGATGCATGTGATAGAATGTGTTTTGATAGAATAATATTTTATGTTGAGGTATTTTTTAAAATTTTGTTTAAAATTTCATTATTTAATTCTTATCATGTTTGTTAATTTTATGTGAAGCTTACATAAATTTTAACCATGACGGATAAAATAATTTTCACATATTAGATTTTTTTTATGTTTTCTTATTTTATAATTTTTTACTTGTCTTTATATGAATCTTATATATGTAATCAACTATTCCTCATAAAATTAATATATACACTTTGTTTTTATAGAATTATTTTTCATTAATTTATAATATATAATGACAATTAATCATCCCAATAAACTATGTATAACATAAATAAATAAAAAACCATTCATTGATAAAATAATATAATGATATGGAATGATCATGATTTATATATGTTTATTGGTTTATCAAGTGATGATAAAATAACATGTACCCTAGGGGAAATAACCCCTTGAGATTTATTTTGGATTAATTTATAACATTTTTCCACTATCTTTTGTATATCCTTATTTATATCCATCTAGTATTGGGTCCTAAACCATCTCATCTGGTTATTGTATCCATTCATTACAAATGTATACTCATATGACTATGAGGGGAACGATGGGTTTTAAATTATATAAAATAATCCATAGATATGAATACCCATACATAATGAAGGATAAGTGATGATTCATAGATCATCATATTTAATTTAATAATATTTATCACAAAATAATCCTTGTAATAAATATTTAAATTAAATAAATAAAGTTAACACTAACAAAATTCAGTCAAAGATCATGGTCATTCAAAACATGCACCAATAATAAAATTCAGTATTGTTAGATATCAATATTATTTATTCAATATAACATAAATTAACTTGAATTAATATATTAATATGAAAATTATTAAATTAACTCTATATCTTAAATTTTATCTTATTTTTGGACACTAAGACATTCTATAAATCATATCAATTATTACTGAATAATTTAAATAAATTTAATTTTAAAAGTTAAAAAAATTAAATACACAACATATAATTTGGAGTCCAGAAAGTGTGTACTACTATTATAGTATTAAATCCATTTATACAAAATTCTATCACTATGTCATACATATTACGACCTTGGATACTTTGGATGGGTTCTTCGAGTGTTCTACTAGAATATTGGCCCATTTAAAGTGATACAATGTTGGATAAATAGACTATAATTTTTTTTGGAATTACAATTAATATCTAAACATGAATAAAACACTAATACACAATGTTAATAAAAAAAATTATAGATAATTTCAAATTTGAATGTGACTGCTCTGATACCACTTTGTGATTCTAGGGTGAAGTGGATGTGTTCAGTGGGAACCCACTTTTAGTTTTATTTATCAAATATAATAGATAAATAGTAAGATATATCAAACAAAGAGTAGTTTTCATAGACATGATCATGTATATTTTATTTATAATTAATTTATAATAATAATTTACATATAATTATATTCTCTCTTGATAAAAATTACATAATTAGTGTTACTTAATTATAATTTAAAAGGAGAATTCAATAAAGGATTCTTAAATATATGTCCACACATACGCCATGAATCTCTGAATAGAGTTCTTGATATTCTGGGTTCTTGAGTAGAAGGATCAGGTTCATTATACTAATCAAAATTGATTATAACGACACTCTCTTATTGTATCTCTAAGTTTTTAAGAGAGACTGAGAGGAAGAATTTCTATCTAGGTCTTGAGATATTTATATATAATATCTCCATTATGTCAACACATCTTCATAAATAGAAATAATATATATGAAAATATACACTTTGGGATAAATAATGATAATAGGATAATGACCATTATCCTTTTCTTGCTGAAATACCATCCATATTGGAATGTTTCATTATCTTTTCATTGATAAGCATATCATCTTTATTATTGGATCAATTTATTTAGATACCTCTATAAAAAATTTATTTCTATATTATGATGGATGGAGTATTTATAAATTCTATGAGAAACATCTTCATGCATAATTCCTTTTCCCCTAGATATTTTGATGTTGCAAAAATATTGGAAAGATTTTTTAAATAAAATTTTAGAATATATTATCTATGTTCTCATTTAACTCTTTTAAGGGTGATAATCTGTGAATTTTATTTTCTGATTGATAACATGGTAACTCGTATTTAGAACTATATAAATATATTTGATTCATTTAGAGGTATGAGTATTCTCATTTAAAGAATCTAGTCTTCGATGAATAATCAAATTCATCTTATTTTACATGTTAAAAAATGTGTCATAATATCTATGAAGATTTAGTTTTTTTATTTAATATAGATGATTTTATAGATCATTATTTTCACTGGGTTTGATGGAAGCACTAAGTTCATAATATAAATTAATGTGGTTTGAATATTAACAGTCTCAATGATTGCATGTATGCTACAGCTGTGACAATGTCATAGGATTTTTCGAAAGGAAATTTATCCTAGTCTTGTTTCATGTAAGATAAGTTTTTTAATCAACATGATTTGATTGGTTTGGATCCAAATCCAATTAAGTTTACTATAAGAAATTGGATTTTAAAATTGATTTATTTCCAGATTAATATTGTCAGTTAGAAGTATGGGAAAGAAGACATTTCTTTTTGGAAGGACTCATGGGTTAGCCCTATATTTTTCTTCCTTGGATGTATAATCATCAAGATGGTTATATACATAGAATGGCGATTAAAGATACTTAGTTATGCTTTTCATGAAGTCTTGAGAATATATTCTTTAATGATATCAAATTCTCAAGAATTCTGAATAGTTTTATCTTCATGGGTAGCCATGATAGCTTGTTCTTAATTCCTGGATATCAGAATGAGATTCATATGTTTTTACCTATTTTTAAGTGTTTCATTGAGATCTAAAACTCCATCATTCTAAATAATATGACTTTATTTGGATGGTTCAAAGGAAAACTGTTACAAATGAACTTTCATTATATAGTAACGGTATTACTCTAGAATCAAGATATTGGTAATATAAATCCCCTAACATAAAATCACAAGATCATTTATTCTTAGATGGGGAGTATACTACTAGGATTTGGAATGTCATTAGTGAGTCTTTAAATCTTCATATAAAATATTAATCCATTGAGTTTGTTGTTCACTCATAGTTTACGAGAATCAAGGATATGTCAACTTATGGAATAATTTTCTTGCTTCTTTTTTATACATTTGTCAGAATTTTTTTCATCTATAATGAAACCTTCCATGTTGGTTCCAACCCCTCACAAAGTACAATTTGTGAAAAAAGAAATTGTGCCTAGAGTTACTACTCCTTTCAATGATGTTGTGTTGATGTATTTCCTTTATAGTATCTAGTTGAAATCACCGTGTATTCCCCCACTAAACAAAATTATTACTAGTGGTCATTGGATCAAATAAATTCCCATAACTATGGATTCAAACAGAACACTAATGGGACTTTTATCTAGGGAATGGTCGAAGAGGTTGTTGTGTTTTTGAACCTTGTGGGGGTTTAATTTTGGTTTTTTCATATCCCATTATAGACTCATTAGGATTATGGTCCTATATCATTATAAAATACCATTATGTGTTAATGTTTATTTCAATGTGTGAGGAGATGGATCTGGTTAATTAATTTATCAATTATAATTATTCAACTTTTTCAATTATCTTTCTATATCATAAGGTCTCCTTAAATTTTTCACCAGTGCATCAACATTTGTGGGAGCTGATCCATTTTATTACACATTCCTAGAAAAGGGAATAATATTGAAAACAATTCTTGAATAGGTTGGGAGATTCCATAATTGATGGAAATATTTATTTAATTTTGAGATTATTCTTAATTATTGTAAATATTTTCCATGGGTAGACTATCTTGGGCTCTATTTCATTAGGTTTCATTAATATCATTTATTTTTACTCATCTATTTTTAATAAAATGTTGCTATTATGAAATATATAAAAATATCATTATTGTTATATACCATGATATGTGTGTATTAAAATATCATTATTTAAATAAATAAATTAATATTTATTTACATGATATTAAGTGAAATATATAATTTCCATCAGATTATTAAAATCAACACATATCCATCCTTCAAATATTATATTCTCTAAATTTTTGGATAAATATTTTTTTAATATTCAAGTAATTTGAATAAATATTTATTTTACTATTTTCACTAAAAAATGAATAAATTTATATTATATTCATTACCATGTGAATAATTAATTTTGTTATAAAATTAAACTCATGTTTTCTAAACATGAATATCTAATGATTCTGTTTACATTATCAATTATTACTTCAATAATGGTTATTTCTCTATTTGGGAAAAATTAATTTTAAACATAAATTAAATAGAACATAACGAGACTTGATAAATTTAGTGTTTGAACCTCTAAGACCATTTTTGAACAGAAATAGATAAATATAACTTATGTACATGATTTAGGTATAAAATCATATCAATATACCCGAAGATTAGTAATTTAATATAGAAACTATGAAAACCATCCTATGAATGATACTATGTAATGTTGGCCATTTGTTAACTGATACATCATCTGAGATTCCCCAACCATAATATACTGAAGTGGAAAAGTGAGGAATATTTGTTTCCAATAATAAAAGATTCTATTATAGGTTAAATCTGTCAATATGTGTTGTAAAATCTATAAAGGGAAGATATAACTGCTTCTTATATAAATGAGTAGGGGAATTACTGCTACTGCTTACAACATCTGGTTTGGTAGTTTTTAGGAAACGTCTCTTATATGCGATGATTAGTGTTCTATTTTTTCATGTTAAAGATAGGCAATGATGAAGAGACAATATCAATAGTAGTTTGAAATGAATTTAGGAGAAGCTAGAATGTTTGGGATACTAAAGAGAAATTATTAATAAATAATGATCTGGATTAGAAGTTGTAGAATACATACATTGAAGGAATGTACATTGGATTGTATTTTTAATATTTATATAATACCTCTATATTATTGTGAGTTGATTTTATATGTAGGATAAGTTCTTGAAATTATTTAATTTTCAGGTGAATTAACTCATTAATTAAATATTATTATAACACTTATAATTGAGTAATTAAATGTTGTAAAGTACCTTAGATGAAAACTAAAGATGATTTAAATATTATAATAATTAAAAAAATTATTTCAATATAATATAGGGTGTTTTTAATGCTCCAAATAATGATTTACGAGGATAGTATTTGGTTATAGAATTTTTGGTATCTTGGAATCAATTTATTTATAATATTTTAAAGAAACTTTCCAAAATTTCATAATATATTTATGTTTCATGTGATACTTGGGCTGATTCGATAAGTTATATTGGTTTCTCAAGATTATGGACTAGTGAATGAGATGTTTTTCTATTTTCATAATATATAGTAATATTTATGGGATATGGAAACTTCTTTAAATACAATTTTTTTCAGATATCTAATTTTGATAGGATATGACTGTTCTATGATATATTGAGTTTCTCCTAAGAAATATCCATTTCGTAAGATACCCCATTGAGTAATATATTGAGTTCTTATAAGATACACTAACTTCGTATGATATCATACTTTATAAAAATTAGAGATTTTTTGATCTTTTGAAATATGTTTATAGATGTCCCAAATGGGATGACTATATTCCAAACCTCATTGCATAAACACCAAAGAATATCATATAGGTTGTTATTCAAGATGAGATATATGGAAGAAACCTTCACACCATAGATTAAAATGTGGTGTTCTGCAAGGATGAAGAGTAATCGACACTATAAGATGAGTATCACATCAAAATGATGCTTCCTTCCATACACACATATAGGAATGTGAAGTATTTAAAATGATATATATTTTTTGGAGTGTTTCAAAAAATGAAACCCTTAGAATTTTGTGTGATTTAAATATGGAATTGATTGAGATATTAAATGATCATTTTGTAAGAGTTTAAATTTGAAAATACACACCCAATAGAATTATAAGATTACCTTCCACTCAATATTTATATGGATTTCATATTTGAATATGGAATCTATATTCATAACTATATGAATATAAATAAGAAGATAGAAGAGTTTTTGAGAAATGAAAAAAGCACCTGATATTTTTTTATGTTGAAGACTTTCTTTATATCAAATATTGAGATGCTGATTAAATGGTTTATTATACATTTCTTTTAAAGAATATAAGGAAGAAGAAACCATAGGTTATACTATTTTCATATAATTAAGTGAGAATTTCTAGTGATCCAAACTCAAAATAAAATATAGACATGACGAATTGAAGAAGAAAAATACCGACACATACCCTACACACAAAGAGAAAAACGATTGAAGGTCATTTAAAAGAATGAATCGGATGAATTTTTAAGATCAATAGACAATTAGTATAAAGAATTAATTAGTAAACTGAAAAAGAATATTTTTTGGAGATAGTGGGAGATAGTATAAAGAACTCATTAGGAGGTAGCCACTGTAATCACTTACAGATAATAATTTTAAGAGATTTTATGATATGATTTTTAATTAATAGATAATATTTGTACTGAATATGATTCATAGTGGTAACTCAATTCTTAGAACTCAAACCAAACCAAAAAATGAGTAGGATCTCATATAGAGGTTAAAAAATGTAAATATTCTGGTTCTTTTATATTCTTTTATCTCCTTACATATGAGAAAGGGTGTGATAAATAATAATGTGAGGATCAAGATCATAACTAGTCTTAGTACTTGGCTTAAAATTTAATAAATCTCAAAAATAATTATATCACTGATTCAACCCCTCCCATTCTCAATGATAAATTATATCTTGGGCACTTTAATTTTTATGAATTAAAATATAGATTTCCAACGAAAGATCGAATCTTGAATGAAGTTGAAGATGGATAACCTAATTTCTATGAATGGTAGAAGAGTTCTTATTATTGATATAATAAAATATTATTAATGGATGAATATGATGATCTTTTATCTTTTTTCGATTAGATTATAAGTTGTAGACACATCCATTGTGGTTTTCTACCTAGGTAAAAATAAGCTCCAACAATGTTCATAGATAATAGAAATATAAAAGTGGATGGAAAATCCATAAATAATATCCTTATATATCTTTCCATGATGTCATTCATAATGTCTATTATACACCAATAGACTAAATAAATATAGGAAAATTAAGATAGGAATTTTGAGGAGAATGAAAAAGTCAAGGAATTGATGTTCAAATTTTTGAGGAGAATATTTTATGTTGTGATAATGGATAATAAAGAAACTGTTGATGATTACCTTACTAGTGTGAATGATATTTTGGGAACATTAAAGAAATTTGAGAGACTCTATAATATTCAACTATTGTGGATAAATTAATGGGGAAGTACTTACATCTAGAAAACTTCACAAAATACATATTTCCTATGAGATGACGAAATCATAGTGTTCAAGAAGAATACCAAGGAGGGGATAGAATTTGAATTCCATAAAGGACACAATATGAAATAGAAGAAATATTATCCATGAATTGTTTTTAAAGATAATGAAAATTAGTGAAGAAATAATTAAATATCATAACAATTTTAAAAATTTTACCTACAAAAATATTATAAGAAGAATTAGAAAATACAAAGGTATAATTTTTTTAAATTATCGAATTTACTAGGAATCATGAATGTTTAAAATAGATATATCAATAAAAAAATACCATAAAACTAAGATTCACGACGAGGATAAAAATTTCTCTAACAGAACATATAGGAAAATAAAAAAACATGACTATGGAATGAGAAAGTAGTTCTCAATAATTTATTAAATAAGTTTTATTAAAATAAAATAAGTTGATGAATAATTATCATTGAGTGATTTGAAGTTAAAGTTACCTCCCAGAATCAAAAACACATTCCTATATTATGTTATAATTCTTGGGGATTTATCATGTATGTATTTAAGAGGATGGATAATTCTATACTAATAACATGTTGAGCTTTGGAATTATTATTTGATCTTAATCAAAACACTAATATAAAAAAAGAGTGAAAACATGTTGGAAATTATAAAATAAGTGAACATGATAGGTAAAATGACTTCATTGAAGAGATTAAGGTTATAAAAGTGAATATTTCATAACAAGATAAGATGAAATGATTTACAAAAAATAATTTCTTCCAAGGAAAATAAACTAAGTGAGGAAGAATCTAGATACCTTCAAGTTGAAAACAACTTGAATATTTTGAGGGATAATTATAAAAATGTAGCGTATACCTTGGAAAAATCATCCAAAACTACTATGAATTTCAAACCTAAGTAAAATTTACATTTTTTTCTATATATAATCAAAATATAAGAAATTTATCATTTATATAAAAAATACAATATAAAAATTAAATAATTTTTTCTCACTTTCCATTAATCATTAAATTCATATTCCTTAAAATTTATTATTTATTTATGGGATGATATCTTATTTTACTAATCATTTCTTGAAATTTATAAATTTATTTTATTAAATTTATTCTTCTAAAATAATAAATTTAATTAAAATTATAATTTGTAAAAAAATAATTATTTTAAATATAAGATATTTTCAAAATGTGTTTTTATATTTTTACTTTATTTTAAAATTATTTGTATTATGTTAATTATATGTCCACTATTATATATGTAACACAACATTTACTTTTAAATTTTAAAACTCCTAATATACATATCAGATAAATGTATACCCAATGGCCTTGTATCAAACGACTATATGTCCAATGACCATATATCCAATTTATAGAAATAAAATGATCATATTACATTCCCATATATGACCTAACATGATTCAATAATATTCATTTATCCTAATAATTAAAATTTACCTCAAAATTCCTATTATATTTCAATTTTTTTCATCTTCAAATAGTTTTAATTAGTGGAATAATCATCATTATGAATAATGATAATAGAGATTTTATATTAATTATATTTTTTTAGTTATTTTTTATTCTTCTATAAATTTTTAAAATGATGTTACATATTTATTTATATTAATGTATTAATTTTTAACATGTGTTATGATATTTTATCTAAATAAAATATATCATTTTTCTTTTTTATTTCATTGTTGTGTGTGGAATAAGTTATTTAATATATTGATGGAGTAAAATATGGGATATCACATTATCAAGGAGGATGCATTCTTGTGTCCCCATCAAATATACTTATTTTTTTTGTCTTTGAATTTTCATATTGAACTAGTCTATAAACTAAATTAATAATGGATTGTTTATATAGTTACTCTTTAATTAAATTTCCATAGATATCATCTTCCATCAATATAGAAGAGAAACATACTTTCTTGAACATTATATTTTTTCCAAATCACTTATGATGAACTTGATGTAACATACCTCACAATGATTACATGATATCATTGTCTTCATCCGTAAACAAATGCACATGATCCATTAAAAATTTTAATAATGATCGTAAGTCTATGGAAAAATATATATGTCCACATATAGAAATATACAATGAAAAAATATTGGTAGTTACCATTATAGGTCATGTCCATATGACCTCCCTTTTAAGGGATCACCATTTGTGAACATCAAGAGAAATATCTTAATTATTATAATCCCATAACACCTAATATTCAATAATGATCTATAATTTTTTCTAAAATATTTCTTTAAACCATATGAAACATTTTTTACAAATATATTTATAACATCCACGGGTTCTAATTATATGTGTGGAACTGCTTATAATCCTTTAAGGTTGAAAGTATTCCAAGGATGTTATCACACTGACGTCTTGTATAAGAAAAGTCAATATATTATATGAATATATACATATTATATTATTCGGAATAATAAATTCGCTTGGTACAAGGGCAGAAACTCCAACAATATCCAAAAGGGGTGTTTTTTCAAAAGGATGGACATATCCTTGTATTAATATCCAAAAAGCCAACTATATTTTAGGTTTATACTTGTTGAACCCAAATCAATATTTATAAAATCATAAAATTATAAAATCATCCAAAAAATATAATTTCCTATACTATAGTAATGGTATTTAAAAATTTAGGATTACAATATTGGGAAGAAAAGTTGTCACGATTAAAGAAATTTTCCCAAAATTTTAAACCATAAGGTTGAACCAAATTGGAATATATAAAAACTAGGTATTATAGAAGTTTGTTTAATAATAAAAATTATACAAGTTTGTTTAATTAATATTTTCAACCCAAATTTTCATTATGGTTTAATGACTAATGATCTTATTTTAGACCTACTATGTAAATGTTTACTAATAATATTATGTCATGATTTTAGTTGATTGACGAAAATTTACATCACAAAAGGAATGATAAATTACTATCATATATTCTTGTATTCTATTAAATGTACAAACTTACTTGGATAATGTATTATGAATAATCTATAGTAGAAACTCCATGTGGGAATTAGTTTGTGGGGTATGCGTTTAAGGTAAAATAGTGGGTTGAATTTTTAACCCAATTTTTTTCCCACTAAATATATCATAAAAAACAATAGAATATCATCTAAAACATCTTTAAATAATAGCCGCTCATCATCCAAGATTATGGAGATATTAGATATTCATTATAAATTAGATAAATAATTTTCAATGAAATTTTAATATAAAATGTTAGAGATTCTATCAAGACATGATGTCATTAAAGAGGATGATGATAGATTAAAATGATCTATGGAGGATACAAATTTATTTTACGATTATGGAAGGAAATATATTAAATAATATGAGTCACATGCCTCCCAATTAATTTTTTTTATTTCCACAGAAGAATCTAATCGAAGTTAAGGTTGAAGAAATACCTTTCCCTAAAAGCATGATTCCTCAAGGTGTAAAATAAGGGACCTAATAATCCTACTATCAATCACAAAATATGAATTACACATGATTATATTTCAAAATATAATGAAAAGGATACCATATCACATCTTGTATTGATTCAATTCAACTTAATATGGGACCTTATTCTCACCCATTAAGGAGGATATTATCCACTTGTCCACAACAGTCATCAAAGGAGGCTGTTTTCCATATTTCTATCTCATTAATCAAAGGAGAAGGGTATATACATGACTACCTCACTCATCAATGGAGGAACCTGTCAAAATACCCATCGATAAAAGGAGGGAAATTTACAATCATTGAATGGATTAAATAATAAGTTCTCATGAATATAATCTAGGATATAATATGAAAAAAAATCCTAAAAAGTATATGATCACTAATTATAAAGGTAATATAATGATTCCATATCAATAATTATATGTATAAGACATAAAGGAATTTGATTCTAAAAAGACACTATGAGTTCTATCATTTTTTAAAGATTCATAATGGATAATAACATAGGAGAGATAAAATAAGAGAACTATACTCTATTTCTTCAATTCATTGTCTCATCCACTTTAATAACCATTATTGAATCTATTCATTAACCTCCCATAAATTATTTTTTCATATATATATATATATATATTCAATGTTCTATCAAGGGTTCCTAAAAACGACTCACCATTCTAAATATATTTTAAGTAACAAATTCTATGTATTTAAATTATTTTTTTAATTTTTATTTTAATTATAAATGATTTCAAAAATCTATCTCCTCGAGTTCAGATTCACACACCACACCCCAAAAAAATTGTAAATTTTATAAAACCTATAGTCCCACCATTGTGGTATTAGAGAAAAGGAGGTGCATAGTAGAGAAAGTAGTAATCTATGATTAGAAGATCCTTATATGTTAACACGATCTTCATTTTTCATGACCATCTAATTGTTTTCTCTATTTTAGAATATTTCTCATTGGTAGAGATAGTATTTTTTGTTATCCTAGATGGGGATGAACTTCTATTTCTTAAAAATATCCAACCATTTAATTTCCCTATCTAATGTATCATGTAGGGGATTATAAATTATTATAGGGAGATACAATTCTAAAGTAACTATTAGAAAAATTACTCCAAAGTAATTATATTTACCCTAATGAATGTATAAATTGAAGATAAATATTTTATAAAAAATATATAAGGGTTACAATTAAATGTTTTCAAAATAAATAAAATGATTTTTTAGGAAAAATATATAAAGCATGATCCCATTCTTCACATGGTTTGATGAAAATTACCCACCGAATAACTCAAAATATAGACTAATAATTAATGAATCCAGAAAATAAATAAATATAAAAATTTAATTACTACAAAATATTGAAATAAAGATATTAATTATAGTCTTAAACAATGGGAAAAACAAAAAAACATGAATCAATAATTGAATATATTAAAATAAAAATATTTTTAATTGATGTTAAAAAGAAGCATTATATAAAAAATCAAATTTTAATAAAAATAAAACAAAACAATAGTCATCAATAAAAGGACAAAAATACTACCAAAATAGTATTCTAACAATGTAACATAAAGATTAGGCAGCTCATAAATGAGAAATACACTGACAATTCAATTTCAGACTTTGATCATAAAACATACCTAAATTGTATTCAAGAAGGACTGATTCATGTAAAATACTTTTAAAAACATAAATAAAGACTTAGGGAAACAAAAAAATATAACTATAAATAAAATAAAAGTTAACAAGGGAAAATATTTAAAAATGACTTTCTAATTAATCATATCATTTTTATTAGACAAAAACATAATTATGAAATTTATTTTAGGAACATGATTTATTTTAAAATTAGTTGAATTTAATAAATATAATGTATCTATACATAACAAAATATTAGTAAAACGTATTGGTTTAGGTTTATCAATCTTCTATTACCAACAATATCAATCTTAACTAGGAAAGAAGGGATAATTAAAAATTAAGGAAATACACACATATCAAATTTCTGAAATTAGAATCAAAGAGTAAAATAAAATATAATGATTAAAAAATAACCAAGTAAAAAATTTAACTTCCATTATGAAAATTCTAATACAATAAGTGTTTTTTAATATCTGAAATGTTTTTTGAGATTGAAAAAACAATGTGACGTAATATTACCATATGAAAATTATTTAAAAAAAACCTAACAAACGTTGAACATCGAAAATGAATTAATAGATAATGTATTTAAGTAAATATATATATATATATGATTTAATATAGATATAATTAATAATGAAAATTAAGTCACCATGGAGTTATTAAATATTATATTTCCAAAACAAATAATTAATTAAAAGGTAAAATTCTATGATTATTAATAAAATATAAAACATTAAAACAAAGGAATCATTTTATTAGACTCCACATTCTATAAAACTAGGGATATTTATAAAGTCTTTTTTATGAGATGTTTTTTTAAAATTTGGCATGAAATTTGAATTCTTTAATATTTTAATTATAGAAGAACATAGATATAATACATCATTTAGAGTACCATTCTATCAATATTAATGTAATCTTATGACATTTATGTTAAAAAATTACCCTATGAAATTTTAACAAATTATGAATAAAATATTCAATAATTTTTAATAATTTTAAAATATTCATATATATTATCTTTATATTTACTGATCAAACACTAATAAACATTTAAATATTTTTTACAAAATTATTATACATAATTGATAAGAATTATCAAAAATAAAAATATATCTATTTAAAAGAATGAATATTTTTTTTGGATATATCACCTAGAATGGAATAATAATTCCCATTTATAGGTATATAAAGTTTGAAGATATATTTCTTAATGAAATTAAAAAATAAACATAATTAAAAATATTGATAATAATTCTAAATTATATAAAGTAATTTTACAAAAAAAAACATGTTCAATATAATCCTTTGTATTATAGGTTAAGAAAACCTCCCCCTATTTGATCTTTTAAACATGCAAAGTTTTTTCATATAATTAAAAATAAATTCAAAAGTACTTATAAGTTTAAATTTATATAATATATTTTCTACAATGATAGATGAAACATATTTCTTTTAAATGTGATTTAGAGCAATTTAAAAATATTATATGAGAGAAAAATAGGTAAAAATTAATTATGGTAGAATGAATGATACACAAATTAAACATTCTAAAATTAAAAAAAAGTATTATCCATAGTTATTTTCCTTAAAAATTTTAGTTGTGAGTCTTTAAACTAATAATTTCATATCAATATAGATTGTAAATATAGTAAATATGTCTATAAAAAGGTGCTAAAAACCACACGTCAATGAATATCTATGTTGATGCAATGAAATTTTATGTTTATATGATTTTAACATTAAATATATAAAAGTAGATTTCTATTTTATTCATGACTTTATAATATGATAATTTTTACAACTAAAAAAAAATAAAACCGTTCAACGCAACGTTATTAAAATGTATATCCTACCTTGTCACATCGAAAGTCCATTATACAAAAAATTATTCCTAAGAAATTAATCAGAGATTTACCACCTCTTCCTCATCATTATTTGTGAAAAACAAACCTTTTAAACAACTATGGTATAACATGGAAAAAGAAGAATATGAAAACTTAAAAACAATGCATAATTCCACAAAACCCCTCTCAATTTAGGGAAATAATTAATCACAATTTATTAATCAATATAAAAATTAAGAAAAAAAATAAATCTAAACCAAAATCAAGATATTATAATTATGTATTATTTCATCTTCATGAAAACCAAGTATCATGGATTTTTGTTTAGAAGGGATTGAGATATCCTTGTGTTAAAATAATGAAAATAAAATAACATTATGAGTTCATCCTATTTGGAGTTGAATAAATATATTTCAAATTCCATAATGATAATTAATAAAAATTTCATTTTAGTGACCAGTTGGTTCTATAAGGACACTGAGGGGGAATCAATATAGCCAAATTTTAAGGATTTTAACATTCTATATTAATTATTTCCTCTTAACTCTCAAAACTACATCTCATTTAAGATGCATAGATTAATGATTTTTCCCTTACCACTTTTTTATTTTTAAAATATTGAATATAACATTGTTGATTGTACCCTTACCCTTACCACTGAGGATGACATCACCTACTCAGCGTCTTCAACGCTGGGTATCAAATGCGCTGGTTAAGGAGTATCGTCAACACAGTACTATTCCAACTCTGGAGGCTGCCCGACAAGCCCTCGAAGTGAACAACTCACACCGGTCATCCGGACAGCGATGACCAGCGATTAAGAAGCAGGCGGTGCTAACTACCGTCTCCAACTGTTTCAGGTCGTTATCCCTGGAACGCAATTACCATTCACTCCCATATTATGGAGTGGTGAATGATAAGGTCCCTCAAGGCCTTAATTCGAGGAAGCAGGAGTCCTTACCGAGGGCTCCCATCAACAATCACCGCCGGAATCATGCGGCAGTACGCCCTCAACATGATGAGGGTATCGACTCCAGGCGTTCGGTTCAGTTTCCTCGAACCCGAGCATGTAAGACGAATCTCCAGAGGTGAAATATGGCCAATAGTGAGTAGTTTCTCATATTTTCTATCTCTGAAGAAGTATCCCAACCTAACTTGGTGGAAAACAACGAGCGGGCACATACACCCATCCGTTTTAATTTCGCTATCCAGAAGACTCGTCTGGTAGCATCACGCCAATCCCGCCAGACAATTCCGGCGGAGTACTATAGGCAAAAACATACACCTGTTTATACGTCATCAGATAGTCATCATGCTCATCTAACTACATATGATGGATCTCATCAACCACGTTCGGCGAAGTACAATCAGCAGACACATACACCTACTAGTATCAATCAAGCCTACCAACAGTCTCTCTTGGTAGCACTCGGAGAAGTCAGTCAGAAAGCTCCAGCGACAAATAGAAGGCAGACTCAACTCTCTTCCCCATCACTTGAGTACTGTCAGGATTCACTGATAGGAATAGGAGGATAGTAGCAGGAACATACACCAACTCCAAGCACGGAATGGACGTATATCCCCGTTCCAGCAGCTGAAGTCACCAAGCACATTCTTTCAATGGTGAAAGAGTAGAAGCAAATCCCTGTTCATTTCCTGGATGCCTGTCAGGATATTATAACAACTTCTGTAACATATCAGGGAAAGACACATAAATTTATCCCTACCAGTGGAGTGACACATCAACAGTTCACTCCGGAACAGACACACACATCTGTTCCAGTCCAAGAGGGTTGTGGGGCGTATTCCCCCATATCATATGGACAACCAAGTCAGGCACATAGACATGATTGGAGTAGATATTTTCAGCCTAACATGGAAATCTCTCCTGATCAGGCACGTACACCTACTCAGAGTAGCCACTTTTTTCAACAAGTGGTTTCCAAGGTGAGTAAGAAGGCATCTAAGAAGAAGACCCACCCAACACAGTCAAGAGATCAAGAGCAAATCTGTAACAAGGCCTTGCTTGATGCTGGAGTTCATGAAGCCCTCATACAATTATCTATTGGAATACAAGATTATAATTCCTCATTTCCTAATAGTGGGAACGTTAATTCAGAAGGTCACCAATAGACACTTCCTCATGAAGGTTTTCTTCATGACAGTTCAGTCGATCTTGAAGTTTCATCTTCAGATGAGAGCTACAATAACCCTATGTGTGGCCAGAAGACCAAGGAGCAAGAGATCTCATCTTTTTCTGTAACCCACCATGGTGGTCCTCCCCATGATGATGAATTTCACTGCAAAAGTCCTCTCCGCAGTAGTGATGCATATTGCCCGGAAAATGCTCCAGTGGACAATGTAGTGCCGATAAAGCCCTCTTATCTTGAGGCACTTTCAAATGAGAAACTGTTCATGTCTGATTATTCATCCCTAGCAGGTGAAATACTTTCTCAATAAGAAGATAGCCCAGGGTGTAGGTCGTTATCCGAACCACCCCTATGTCATGCATTTTCTAGTTTGATCAGTGATTTCTCTACCAATCTTGTTGAATCTGATGAAGCAACAAGGAAACACCAGCTCTGGTCAAATCAGGTAGAAGAATATTCATTGAATGATAAGGAGGAAATGATGAACATGAGAAAACAACTGGCGAAGGGTGAAGTGCCAGTTATGTATTGGCCTCTAGATGATTCTCAGTATGACATTCCAGAGATGTTGATGGAAGATGGAATTCATGATATTCATCTTAACATATGGAAAACTCTTTGTCAGTTGAAAAAGAAAGTATTATCTTATTATGAATATGAAAATAATCTTAAGATAATAGAAGGGTTACAATGTTAGATTGATTTGGCATCTCTATCAGTCTCTCGATATCCGAAGGCTGAAAAGCAGCAGAGAGCCCTTCAACGTTCATGCCTTGGAGCACTAAGAAGATTTCACCATTTAATTACTAATTCCCCATCTGGTATTCATATTAGAGGATGGGGTGTTCACGGAGAACTATATTTCACTATGCTCTCCAGTCAGCAAAGCCCGCCTAAAATGGTATCATGCAATTTTATTGCCCGTGGCCGGCCACAATCAATGGGTTTTTTTTGTAATCCAAAGCTTTACCAAGAATAGGCCTCAACCAGTTCTTCTCAAAATCAAGAATACAGAGAACAATTTATTGAATTACTCTAGAATAAAGCAAACGAGAATAGTGAATATGCCTCTCGTATGGAGCAAGCACATCATCAAGTGACAGAAGTGTCAGAGATCATCCAACGGTCTTTTGAAGCAGTTGATAAAAGTGGATGTCGATTGATGCATCCGGCTAATTTCCAGACTAAGGTCTGCAAGATCAGGAGAGATTTTAAGAAAGTCTCAGACATAGCATGTCAAGAGCCACCCCATCTTGCCAGACTGGGGACTCTTTTATCCCAACCCTCAGAATCAACAAATAGGATTCGAGGAGTTGAGAAAAGGCAGCAGAAACAACCCCAGTCCACCGGACTGGGGACTTTTTCAAATCATCAATCCCCTCCTTAGAGAAAGTAATTATTCTCTTGATTGGGGAAGAATACACAAGAGGAATGATGATCCAAATTATCAGGAGACTCTCTCCAAATTACGGTTCGCCAAGAAGTTCTTGAGGGATCGAATAAAAAAAAGGCAATGTATCATCAGGGACATGGAAGAAGACAATATCACAGAAATGATGATAGAAGTGATGTGATTCATTATGCATCAATTAATGTCATCAATGTCGTTGTTGCTGATCCACCAGATGATGCTCACTTAGGGGACTCAGATGAAGAGGTTCCTGCTCAAGAAGTTGTATGCACAGACACAAATGAAGAAGGTGTGCATACACGAAATCAAAGGATTACTCAGAACCTAGGTAATCCTTCAGGTAATCCACTTCCCCCTCTCCAAAAGGGATCCAAAAAGGGGAAATGAAAGAATCAAGTTACATAAACTTCCTCTGGAAAAGGCCAATTTCTCTCACTTGAGCAAAGGTTTTCTCAACAGGAGGAATAAATGAAGGAATTGAGAAGGATGAATGCAGAACTACTTCAGGGTAGTCTTCTTCCAAAGCGTGCTGTAGTCAGTCATCCAAGGGAATTTGTTGCAGCTACTGACATGGATCAAGAATATACTCCTCTATCAGTACACCCTCATAGGTCTAATCCTATGGGTCAAGTGCAACAACAATTGGCAGTGCTACCATCAGTTGTAGTACCAACCACCACATCTGTACCAGCTCCAGTCATTGCACCTTCCCAAGTCCAAGTTCAACCGGATGTTTCTAAAAAGTTAATAACTACCATTGAGTCATTAATATCTTGGTTAGAGACTATGGAAGGGAATCATGCGCAAGTTCAACTAGAAAAGAGAGATTACACTGAATGGGTAGATTCAATCCTTCCCCCATCAAGTTTTGGGAACCCTGTATTCCCTATTTTCAATTAATCAGGTGATCCTGAACAGCATTTGACGCATTACGTGTCTTGTTACGATCCTATGATGGGAACTTCAGAACAGAAAGAAGCAGTGAAACTCAGATGCTTCATGCGAACCATGCAAGTACCAGCTTTTGTTTGGTACACAAGCTTGCAATCTCAGTCAATTATTAGGTGGGAAGATCTTCACAAAAAATTCCTTCTTCAGTTCAGCTCAACGTTGCCAAAGACAACGGTTTTAGATCTTACAAACTGTAAGCAAAGGGAGAATTAAAGGGTCTCAGATTTCATTGCTCGCTGGAAGGGATTAACCTATTCCCTAAGCTTAGAACTCCCTCAGGAAGAACTGTTTCCAATCTTTGTGGCAAATCTGCGTGACGAATTACGCACGCCGTTGATCCCTGTGAAATATACAGGAGGGTTTCGAGACCTTACTTCAATCGCTCAAAAGATTGAAGATTATCTTATAAAGACTAAGGATAAGGGTCATATAATTCCATCAGCTCCAGGAAGGAGAATGGGTAAAGCAGAGACTGCTACAGTTATGCTTTAACAAGCACTTGTACCTGCTTCTACTTTAAAACCTTCATCTTCCCGATGGGATCCACCTCTTGAGCACCAAAAAAAAGGTCGTTTCGTCAAAACGATCCAAGAGATCAAAGATGAAAACAATTTGTGGATCTAAAGAGAAAACATACTTCTTCCGAAATGAAAAAGCTCGTGGTTACTTAATTTCGGCTCTAGAAAATAATTTGGTTCAGTTGAGAAGGCCCAAAAGGCCAAACAAGGAAGGAGATGACGACCATCCCAATTATTTCCCCTTTAATAAAATGTTGGAGCATCCCATCCAAGAGTGTTTTGTCTTCAAAGACCTCCTGCAAAAGATGGTCGATTCGGGACAAGTCAAACTAAAAGGTTCTTCAGCTCCGGTAGCATGTGTCACTGCTACAGTTCTAGAGGAAGAAGGTGAATGGAAAGAGTTCAAAAGAAAAAATGCGCAGAAATATGATGATTAGATGGTCAAAAAAATGATCAACCGAACTCATGCCATTTTGCGAATCCAATTGAAGAAACCCATTGTGCCTTCTTCCATGAATGCCGCAACAAAACCCTCTTCATCAAAGGGAAAATCCTCCAAGAAATGACATGATTCAAATAAAGAAAAAGAATCAGAAGAAGATGAGTATGTGTCAAATCCTAAGTTGTCTTTGACCCTGGCAGACTTCATGCCATCTACTTCAAATTTACAGGCACCGCCCCACCAAACGGTATAGCCTAAACAGGCTAATCAGGCAGAGTCTTCATCAGATGAAGAGTTGATTTTCGGTTCTGTTAATATGATTCAATTAACAGATCCATATGCCAGTCACAGTTTCAATTTTTATGAGCCCGAATTCCCTATATCAAATAGAGGAATCAGAGGAATCAGAAGAAGTTATAGAGGCTCCAGATACAGGGGAAGACATGGATCTTTCAGATTCCACTATTCTAATTCTACCCCTGCTAGAATCATGTATTCAGTAGAAACTCGTGGTATATCCCTTCAATGAGCTCAATAAGAACAAGAATGTTCTTCCACACAAGGCAGACTCCGCCCCAGAACAATTATTCTAGAAGATCGGTTGAAGGTTCCATCTTCTTCTTATCAGTAAGTAAATAGACCTAATCAGTTTAATCTTCCAAATCCATGAGTATTACCAAATCCTATCCCAGTACAAGATGCATCAAATTCCAAGGCATCAACTTTCAAGGCACCTACTAAACCACATGTTCCTGTTGGGAAACGCATACCTTTAGATCAAAAGTATCATATATTGAAACAACTAACCCAATTACCGGCCAAGTTATCAATTCTGGATGCCTTGAATTTATCAAAGGATCTTCGGGAGGCACTCATTGAGGCTTTGTCAAGTCCTTAGGAGTTTGAAACTGAAATTGTTGCAGTTGAAGTCTACCATGTAGAGAATAATTCTGCAGAATTCCATGCAGTAATAACTTTTACTGATGAAGATGAATATGATGTCGTGCATGGACATATTAGACCTTTTCACTTATCTAGAAAGGTTAATGGAAAAGACATCCAAAGAGTTTTCACTGATAATGGTTCAAAAGTCAACCTCATTCCCATTCGTACACTTCATTGATTGGGCCTCACGGAATCTGATTTATCTCCTTCTACTTTGATGTTACAAGGATATGATAAAAATGAACAAGAATCGCTGGGCGAGATTACACTGAGAACTTAGTTTGGAGAACTTCTGTCCAATTCATATTTCATGGGTGTTGATCAAGACTCAACCTTCAACATCTTGCTTGGAAGACTTTGGCCACATCGACATGCGGTTATCCCTTCGTCATACCATCAATGTCTCAAGTTTTGTTTCAATGGTCAAGTTGGGGCATTATATGTTGATAAGGCCCCATTCAAGACATGTGAATCTCAATACATTGAGGTATAATTCTACCACATGAAGGGAAAGGAGGAATCCACAACAAAGGAGATTACCAAAGTTAATGCTCTGTATGGTTTGGAAAAGATTCTAGTAAACCCATTAGCACATGTGAGTACAGATTATGTGTTTCCTATCAGTCAAATTTATAGGATAGAACCAAATCAAAATACTCTAATGTAATGATCCATAATGTCAATTATGAAAATCGAGCCAGACAACATGGGTGAAATTGGTGATTCACCAAGTAATGATGAAAGCTCAAATGGAGATGTCTTCATTTCATCTGCTGAAATCCAGCAAGTCTACACTTCACCAATCAGGCCAGGGAAAGTTATAGAAATGTCAGAGGTAAATGATGATGTCGATTCTCAATCGATCATCTCCTCTTTATTACCCAAAGAAGACCCTTCAACATCAATCGGGTTGGAAATGGAAGCTTCTTCTTCAAGATGTGAAAATTTTGACATCTCTTATGATCATGAAAATTCTTGATTCATCATCTACTATGCAAGTGGAAATAGCGGAAATAAAACATGTTTAAGAAGAAGAGGAAAATCTCAGGGATGCTCCTCCAACATTTGAAGAGGGTATCTCTACCACTGTGGATGAACTCAGAGAAATCAATCTGGGTACAAAAGAAGATCCACACCCCACTTTAATCAGTGAACCCATGACTCTTGAAGAGCAAGAGATGTATATTTCCTTTTTTAAAGAAAAATAAAGATATATTTGCTTGGAACTATACAGATATGACAGGGCTTGATCCTGATGTTGCCACTCATCATTTTAGTTTTCCAGAAGAACATCGAGGATTCAAACAATCTACTAGAAGAACAGACCCAACCTATGCTTCCAAAATTGAGGCTGAAGTGGATAATCTCATAAAATCTAACTTCTTCAGAGAAGTTCAACATCCCAAGTGGTTGGCTAATATTGTCCCAGTAAAAAAAAAGAATGGGAAAATTAGAGTTTGCATTGATTTTAGAGATCTTAATCGGCATTGTCCTAAGGATGATTTTCCAGTTCCGATTACAGAACTCTTTATTGATGCGACAACTGGCTATGAAGCGCTTTCCTTCATGTATGGATATTCTGGATATAATCTAATCTGGATGGCTCCATAAAATGAAGAATCTACAGCCTTCAGAGCCCCTCAGGGTGTGTTTTTCTATCGGGTAATGCCCTTCGGCCTAAAGAATGCAGGCACAACATATCAGCGTGTCATGCATCGTATCTTCAAAACCTTTCTAGGAAAGTTTGTTGAATGTTATGTGGAAGATTTGGTGGTCAAATAAAAACAACTTTCTAATCACTTGGATGATTTTGAAGTCATATTCCACAATCTTTGACAACATAATTTTTAGATGAACCCCATAAAATGTGCTTTTGGGGTAACCTCAGGAAAATTTATCGGCTGTTTTGTACGCCATCGTGGTATCGAGGTCGATCCTGAGAAGAAAAAGTCAATCCTTGGCATGTCACCTCCTCTAAATTTAAGATAATTGAGAGGACTTCAATGAAACTTAGCCTATATTCGGCGTTTCATCGCCAATTTGGCAGGCAAAATCTTACCCTTCACCAAATTGATGAAGAAGGGAGTCACTTACCTGTGGACTGAAGAATGTCAAGAAGAATTTGATATTCTCAAGAAATATCTCTTGATTCTACCGATTCTTATGCCACCTGTTGAAGGAAGACCACTTATCCTCTACGTGACAGCTCTAGAGCGATCATTGGGTGTCGTTCTTGCTCAGAAGAATGATGCTGGGAATGAAAACAACCTCTATTATCTTAGTCGGACTATGCTCGAAGCATAAACCCGGTATTCAAACATTGAGAAGTGTTTCCTGACATTTATCTTTGCAGTTCAGAAGTTGAGACACTACCTGCAACATCACGAGGTCTAATTGGTATCACGCAATATCCTGCTCAAATTCATCCTTAGTCATCCAATGCTTACAGGACGTCTGGCAAGATGGGCAGTTATTTTGCAGCAATTCGATATTCAGTATGTGTCTCAAATGGCAATAAAGGGACCAGCTCTGGCTGATTTCTTGGATGAACACCCTTCAGTGGAAGACACATCTTCAGATATTGAACTCCCTGATGAGAAAGTCTTATCTATTTAAGAAAGTCCTCAGGCATGGGAAATGTATTTTTATGGTGCTTCCAAAAGTCCAATAGGGAGGAAAATGGAAAATCCTAAATTCAACAAAGTTGGATTAGGAATTGTACTCATTTCTCCAGAAAAGGCAGTGTTACCTTATTCTTTTTTATTGTGAGAAGGTGGTACAAATAATGAAGTGGAATACCAAGATCTCATCGCAGTCTTGGAGTTGGCACTTCAAGCACAAGTGAATCACTAAAAGGTGAAGTGTAATTCAGACCTGGTAATCAAACAAGTCAATGGGGATTATGCAATCAGAAAAGAAGAACTAATCCCTTTGTATGATTACGTCAGAGAGTTAATGGAGGAGTTTCCTTCGGAACTGGCATTTTCTTATGTCCCAAGATCACAAAATGCCCAAGTCGATGCACTGGCTAATATAGACACAGCTCTGGCAGATCCAAATCGGGATGAGACAACCATCAATATTTCCCACCATCGTACAATTTCACCTTATGTTCGAGCCATAACAGAGAAAATCAATGAAATTAGTCCCATCTCTGAACCATACGGTCACACTATGGGATGGATGGCACCTATGAGGGAATACCTTCAAAATGGAATACTTCCACATGATAGAGCCGGGAAAGAACAAATCCAGCGACGTGTGGTCAATTTTACTCTTTATGATAGCCCAGATCACCTAGAGAAAATTATCTACAAGTGTGGTTTTGATGGAGTTCTCTTCAGATGCATTGATGGTGAAGAGACAATGGTTGTCATGAAAGAAGTGCATGCATGAGTCTGTGGTGCCCACCATTCTGGAAATAGACTGTCTGATCAGATTCAAAGTCTTGGATACTTTTAGCCTTCAATGATACAAGACTGTGTTGATTTCAGAAAGAAGTGTCATTCATGCCAAGTACATGCCAACTTAATTCATCAACCTCCATAGTTTCTTCATACATCTAAATACTCGTGGCTATTTTCCACATGGGGAATGGATGTGGTGGGACCTTACCCTTCAGCTACGACCAATAAGCTTAAGTATATTCTTACTGCTACTGATTTCTTTTCCAAATGGGCAGAGGCAGTAACTCTCAAGGAAGTCAGTTCTAAAATAATTGTTAGCTTCATCAAGTATAACATCATTACCAGATTTGGTGTCCCTCACACCATATTGACGGACAATGACACCAACTTCTGTTCATCTGAGGAGAAGAAGTTGTATCAAGAATACAACATCAAATCCAATCATTCATCTTGGTATCATGCAGTGGCCAATGGATAGATAGAATATTTCAACAAGACTCTGTCAAATATATTACAAAAGATGGTGGATAAAGATAAGAAGTCATGGCTTGATAAACTCTTTCATGCTTTATGGGCTTATCGGACTACCACCCACACTGCAATGCAGTCAACTCCTTATTCATTGGTATATGAAACAGAAGCAGTTTTTCCAATTGAAGTTCGACTACCCTCGCTCAGAGTAGCCATTTTTGATTAGTCATCTATAGATGAGCAATCTCAAAAGTGATTGGATGAATTGTAACTGTTAGATGAGACAAGATTGTGCACTATGTACCACTTAGAAGTCTATCAGAATCGAATAACACGAGCTTTCAATAAAAAAGTTCGTCTTTGTTCATTCATTCAGGGAGAATTGGTATTAGTTCTCATAACTCCAATGATACCAGGAAAGAAACCTCCCAAGCTTGAGCCAAAATGGGAAGGACCTTATTCAATATATAAGGTCTATTCCAATGGAGCTTATTCTTTAATCTCAATGGATGGAGAACTCATCACTACTCCAAAAAATGCCAGATTTCTGAAGAAGTATTTTGTATAAACAAAAAATACACCATCCACAGTCCATGAATATGACCCAAAACTATTTTCAAGTCCCTTGCATCTAGCAAGACGTTAAACTGCATCATCCACAATCCATGCATACGAACTTAAACTATTCGCACTTTCATCCAACATGACATTAAACTGTGTCCCCCTTCATTGTCCTTGCTATATGACGTTAAACTATATAGAATTCCCTTACGTATAGAAAGACGTTAAACTGTATAACCAACGGTCCATGCATACAACCTTAAACTATTCACACTTTCGTCCAACATGACGCTAAACTGTATCGTCCCTTTTTCGTCCAACTATATGTTAAACTATGAAAAAGTCCCTAATATGTCCAACATGATGTTAAATGGTGTACTCTTTTGTCCTCACTGCATGACATTAAACTGAACAGTCCCCCTTTTTTGTCCAACTTGACATTAATCAATATTGTCCCCATCTTCCTAACTATATGATGTTAAACTATAAAAAATTCCTTTAATATGTCCTACATGACACTAAACCGTACTTTGTCCCTACTACATGACATTAAACTGTGCAGCACCAATAGTCCTAACTGCAAGAATTTAAACTGCATAGTCCCTTCATATGTCCTACATGACATTAAACTGTGCATTGTAAAGGTTGTTGTTACCTCTTGTTTCTCACACCGAGTATGAATCGCGTGAGCTTAGAGAAAATTTCAACCATAACACCTTCTTTGGGCCGCTAACCACATGTAAGTCCCAACACCATTTTTTAAGGTCGTTGTCCCCAAGAACAACTTGATCTCTAATTCATTCTTTAATTGAACTACGCGGACTATGATCCTTACTTTCTAGGATGGGTACGTAGGCAACCTCCTGAGGTTCAAGCCCAAAACCAATCTATTCACATCGGTTCACCTCCTTCTCATATGATGTTGATTCGTGAAACCGTCCCTAGAATCAATATCTTTACATTGGTTCACGTTTGTCCTTTCTATATGACATTAAACTGTACAACATTTTTTATCTTGTACGACAATAAACTACAATATTCTTTGATACCCTCACTTGAGAGGGAATCATTATTTATATTGATTTTTCAATCATGTTTCATTCCAAAGACTACATGCATACATGGCAATGCCCGAACCTTTTATCTTGGGTTACGCCATCATTGCACTAAAGTCCCCTTTCACCCTTCACATGTACGAACCATATTTGTATAGAGGGTATTTCTAGAACTATGTGGGCTTGATTCCCATCCTTATGGGATATGTAGGAATGTTTGAGTGTCCCTCGAATCCAGCCCTAAGCCTTTTTGGGCCTAACCCCAAATTTCACTTTCATTCCCTTGGCTGAAAAGTCCCCATGAAAACACACACTGTGTATTTCTTATCAATGGTCCAAGGTCTATGACCCTAAACTAAGATCTCCTATATTTTTTTCCTGCACGACGTTAAACTATAGTTTAAGAACTACGTATGGCTTGATTCCCATCCTTATGGGATACGTAGTGAAGTCCACCATTTCAATTCAGGACCCAGGCACAACATGATTATGGTTATCATTGATCCATGTATCTCTGCATACATTGGACAATACCCATATTTACGTGTCATAATCCTAACCTTAAATATTTTCAGATCTTCATATCATAACCCTTTTTCTTAACTTCTAATCACAAAAGGCCTGAAATTCTGAGAGTTCTTTCTCCTGACCGTGTAGCACGTGCCCTTAGGCGGCCTTGCATAAACAGTCTACATAACAGACATGTCAGCCAAGAGATGCTATTGTTTGACTATACAGCCAATGAACTTAAGCGGCCCTGCATAATTCAACCCCCTAACAGGTTTGTCAAATAGTGGTAACTTCATTCTTGGGAAGAAAATATCTTTTTTCCTTGGTTGTCTTAATGACAATATGTTGGGATCCATAAAAAAATGGCTATCCTTAACATATCTTCCCCATACTCTTTTTCATGATTTGAAACTATCTAAGTCTATGGTTTATATTCTCCTTCCCTATGTTTGGGTCAAAACTTCATAGGATTGATATTCGTCTAGTTATTTGATAATCTTGTTTGCAAATATCTACTCCATATTCAAGTACCTCTTTCCATACAACAAACTCTATACTTTGGAAAAGTTGAATCCCCATAAAATTTCACTGGATTTTTAGCACTAGGAAAGTAAATTTCTGAGAGTTCTATTGCCTGACTATGCAACACGTTCCCTTAGGTGGCCTTGCATAAGTAGTATACATAATGGACATGTCTGCCAAAAGATGTTATTTATTTGACTATGCAGCCAATTCCCTTAGGTGGACCTGCATAATTCAACCCCCTAATGGGTTTGTTAAATAATGGTAACTTCATTCTTGGGAACTACTTCTTCTAATGCCTTTTTATCTCTTTTTCATATCATTCCTCATATTCAAATTTTCTTAATTCATAGTTTACATATTTTCCATCGTAATTGAGAGTGGTAATATGTTTTCAGATAAATTTTCAAGTAATTGAGTCATTTTTAATCCATTTTGGTCAAAGCTATTTCGACCTTAAACATTAGCCTCTTTATGTCCGATGTTCATGACTTTAAACTTCCGACAAAAGACAAGGTAAATCTGAATAAAAGTCATGTTCCAGCTCACTAAACATACTTTTTGTATGATTTAGGTAATATTGAGAAATTAAAAGATTCAAAGTTTGTAGGTTTATTTATTTTATAATAATCCTAGTAAAAATCAAACTATGCTTACTAGGCCCATTGGATTAGGTAAAAATTTAAAGCAGGTAGAAAAGGAAAATTCATGCATAAATGATTAAATATGAAAGTGTTTTTCATTGATGCACAAGAGTTAGAAGGACGTCCACAAACTGGATTCTCTTCTCTTTTTCAGGAATTACAAAAGGCTTTCAACATAACTCTTCATTTGATTTACGGCATCCCGAGCTTCATCAAAAGCCACCTGGAATTCATTCATTCAACTGGATAGAATAAGATATGTAGTGATACTAGCTCTTCTTGGAACAATTGTAAAATAATGTTCTTGAGTGAGGTTTGAGAAAATTTTCTGCTGATCAAACAGTGAATCTGTTTCTGTCCAAGAGAAAAGGAAGATGGATACATGGATTTGAGAATGGAGCATTGGAAGTAAAGATCCATTTGGAGAGATTACTCTTTTTAGATATTGTTTCTAATGTCATGATAGTCTTCTCTCCATAAACTGGAAGCGGAAAACATATTATCCCATGGTTTTCCATTTTCATATCTACAAGGAAATGACATGGCGTAAAAACTTGAAAGTTCACACCATTTTTGTTGTTCTTAATGCACAACATAACTGAAATAGAGAAGTAGCAGTGCAGATGCATCTCTGAAGAATAGTTCTTTACATCTGGAACATTGACTCTTTGTAGATGACTATGACCACACAGAGACAGGTAGATGATCTGTGGGAAGTTAAGATGATATTTCTTCAAGTACTTTGCCAAATCTGGGAGAGTACTATCACAGATATCATTGTAATCATGACCAATAATGTTTATCTGGTCATCAATCCGCTTCCTAGATAGCTCATCAGCCGTTCTGATTCTCCTGAGAGCCATTGATTCTGCACAAAAGTTGAATAATTAACTCTTAAATGGGTTTATTTTTCATAAAATTGGTGAAGGAATTCAAAAAAATGGCAAAGGCATTAAAGCGTGCAAGTCTAAACTTGGCACGCAAGTATGGATGTGTCGCGCAAGTGTTAATGTGCCACACATGTTTTTGGTGTGCATGTATAACTGTGCAAGTCCAAATACCTTGACATCATCTTGACAACGAAGAAACAACGAAAAACGAGAAAATTGCGTGGTGAAGGTGACTTGCGCGACGAGAGCTCGAAAATTCGGAAATCATATGCTATGCGCGGAAAATGAGTGCACATTTATAGGCCAGGCAACACTCCTATGTTCCAACAGCCAGCACACTCCATCCCGTGTGTTCTAGCCCTGCGCGACTCACACCTGCGCGATGAAAGTTGCACGGTGAACACCTGCGCTCCTATTTCCCTTTGGGTTTTCTTCTTTTCCTCAGAGTCACATCCTTATTCTTCCAGATCCAACTCTGAGGGGGGACTTTTGTTGATGCTCCTTTTCATCACATTGTCTAAGGGAATGGAAAGGGAAATGACTTAGCACAAATTGATTCATCCTTTTAAGAAAACATCAAAAATCGACAAAGGCATGAACAAGGATTCAAATGCACATGCACCACGCAAGTTCCCTTACTGTCGCGCAAGTATTCTTGCACGCCGACTAATGGTCGAGCAAGTGACTTGCGCGCCATAAGTGATAACTTCCCGGGGTCTTCTCCAGCCAATAAATAGACCCTGTGGTCCCCCCATTTCGGGAGGAATTTTTCCAGAATTCAGATATAGAGCCCTGAATGCCCAAGTCTCTTCTTCAAGTCTTCCAAAAACTTCTACGGTAATTATTTACCTATAATGGAAGGTCTAAACAAGAGAAATAAGGTTTAAGTGTTAGAATTCACTAAAACTTGCACACCTAAGTGTTTTTCCCTTAAGGGAAATTAATACACTTGTGCGGCTCCTTACCTATTCATTAAAACTTGCGCGCCACTGTTCTGAAAGTACCTCAAGATGATTATAAAGTCTTTGGTCAAGAATCTCCCAAGTATTACTCTACTGGGCAAGGATTGTGCAAGTACACATGATCCGCGCAGGTATACCTGCGCGACCAATACTTGCGCACCCACGCAGTACCTGTACGCTAGCCAGGACTTGCGTGCCACTCTCTTTTTGGGTGCCTTTCCTTCCTATTTAACCCCTCTTATGACATTCCACCTCTCCTATTCAAGATTCAGTCTTCAATACACTCTTCAAATCCATTTATGGCATGTTTTCTTGATTGAATTCCTTATCTAAAAGGAGTTCCATGGAATATATCTCAAAACTTAGTGATTTTCACATCTTTATGTCACTAAATTTAGAGAGTTCATTCATTCAACCTCATCCTTTAAGATGAGATAATCCTTAACTTGGGCCTCCTTTTCATGAGTAATCCCCAGTTCAAATCCTCATTAATTTTGGCATCCTCCTTAGGAGTAATCCCCAAGTCCTCTTTAATTTGGGAATTTTCCTTAGGAGTAAGCCCCAAGTCCTCTAACCTGGTCCTCCTTTTCGGGAATAATCCCCAGTCATAATTCCCCAAATTTGGGAATCCTCCTCAGGAGTAAGCCCCAAACCTTAATTCTCTTTACCTGGGACTCCTTTTCAGGAATAGTCCCCAGTATCAAATATGGGCATCCTCTTTAGGAGTAATCCCCATGTCCCATAATTTCCAAATCCCTTAAACCTAGGCCTCCTCCTTAGGAATAAGCCCGAGCCTTATTTTCTCTTAACGAGTCATAATTCCTTTTGATTTGGTCTTCTTTCTCAGCAATCATAAGTCCCCTCCTAACTTGGGCATATTCCTTAGGAGTAAGCCCCAAGATTAGAGTATCCAAATCTCCATGAAGCACATATACCATTATGGACCCTGTTCATTGACTTCTTCCCTAAAGTAAATCTTAATCCTCATCTATTTGGGCAGTCATACATACATATGCCCCACATCATTGCATGGCATAATTGTATGGTTTCACCAATACCTCTTGTTTCTCACATCTAGCATGACTCACATGAGCTTAGAGTGTAAAAGTAATCATGACATCTTTTCTTTGAGCCATCAATCATGCATAAACATCATACTCCCTTACTCGAACTATATGGATTCTGATTCCTTTTCCAAAACAAAGGATACGTAGGTAGCCCATCAGTGGGTACGATCCCAACTCTGAAATAGTCCATGTCCTCCTGAATGACAATAAACTTCAGGTGCCCCACTAAGTGGATTTAAAACCAGTATGGTCATCATAATGACCAAGAGACTCTTATGTATTTAAGGATACCATCAATTAATAATCTCTAAAAAATATAGATGATTATCTATCGATGAAGAACCTCGAATACATATAAAAGATTCTCTAAATTTTCTTTATATCAATCATTGATTGTCAGATTTAATGGAAAGTTTATTTTATACTTGGTAATGTAATAAGGATTCACAAACATAACTTAAATCGATAAAGAGAGTCCCGGAGTAGACAATAATTCCCCCCAAAAAGTGTGATGAGTCCAACCCCCCATCCTCTCGACCAATGAAAATTCCTAAGCCTCATCATTCCACAACTAATGAGCACCCACCTTTGGAAAGTAGGCCCAAATGGATATGGAATCATTGGATGTTTCCGATTCTACAAACAAAATAGTTAGAAACCAATTGGAATATATGAACCTTCATTCAACGAGGTAATCCCCAATTCTCGAGGGAAACAAACATTAATAGTAAAACAAAGAGACTTACAAGGTTCAATGTCGAAATCTTATTTATTTCCAGGTTCGGGTAGAGTTCCTAAACATGGACTAATCTCTAAATAGTTGGAGAGTGGTTACAATTGAACAAGGTAAGTTTTCATCCTCAAATCATAAAAATAAACTTAGAATATAACACCAAAGTATAAAATAATATAACATAAATGTTTTTCCTTGAGTCATCTTTCCACAATTACATTCGGATAGTTTTTTGTTGTCTTATTTGTTATGATAATATTTTTATACTCTAACTACTAGTATTTAATGTCCTCCAGAAACTAAATAACACGTATTATAATTATAAATAATTTTTAACACATCGTCATGAATTTTATATTTTTTCTATAGTTATAATTACTATGATATTTTATCACAGTAGTTCATGAAGAGTATCGATGAAATGTATAGATAACAACAACAAAAATTTTGGTCTCTTCTTCTTAAAATCAATAGTATTAAATGATACCAAAAACGATAAAAGTGTTATCAGACTATCCTCTAATTTATATCCTTCTAAAGATAAAATTTCTTCTTGATTCGCATAGTCAAAGTCCATGTTGTTATTCATTTAACTTTTTAGTTGATAGAATATACAACATTATCCCTAAATTCTAGATTCTTAAACTTGTTTTCCCCTTTCAAAACCTAAAGGGTATAAAAATGGAAAAAAGAGGTAAAACCCCTTCTATTTTATTAGTAATCTTATGTATATATTTATAGTGATACATGAATATATTTATCACATTATATACTTCCATATTCTGTAAAATTACATTATTAAATTAACTACAATCTCATTCTTTAAGATATAGAATCTTTATCTTCAGGTTTCTTTTTTATCCTTATTAAGACACGTAAATCTAAAACCTACATGAAATTACTTATATTTTTAATTATTTTGTTAAAATATATATTCTCCATCTTAGCTCAAATATCCAATAAAGGATGATCCTTATGGTAATATATATTATCCATATAGAGTCACACTAATCATGATTATGAATACTAAAAAATGATATATATGAACAGTCATTGATGCTTAAAAAGGATTCTTACACATGTAGTGAATAATTATTATTTTTTGATATACTTACAAGATGACATATATGCATAAGTGTAAAATAATTATTTTTTTCCCAGAGGATACTCAGGAGGGGGGGGGGGGGTGAATTGTGTTCTTATTAAAAATTTATAATTAAAAGATTTCTATTAAAAACACCCAATTTAAAAAACAAGTTAAACTGTAGTGAATTTATAAAGATTGTAAGTGTTCAATTAGTTACTCAAAGATTGATTATTTCTTAGTTAACTTAATCTAAAGATTAAGTTATCTTTTGAAACTAACTTACTGGCTAGAAATAATTACAAAAACTTGCTTGTTCAACTATCAGAGTTACTTTAAAAAAGATTTTTATTTCAATGTAATTAGCTATGGAAAAGTAAAAAGGGTTTTAAACTAAAATAAAACGCACCTCAGTTTTAACCAAGAGGTTCAATCTCAAGCTGAGACTTAGTCCTCTAAAACAATTTATAGAAAACTTTGATCCACACCCTGGATCCGGGTAAACAATAGTGCTGAGACTGTCCAGGGCATAAGTCCTCTACCATAATTCTACGTGGGAAAAAATATAACAATATCACATAGGAAATCCAAGCCAAAATTGATCTCTACCACAATTTATAGTGGGATACAAGAAGATTTAGAAAGTTTGAGTGGGGATTTCAGATATCCACCAGCTATTCTTAGGAGACGGTGTGTGTTTAAGATAAACAGAAGCACACACACTACTCAAAATGTAAATAAACAAATCACAATAGAGATCATAAGATTGAGATGAGTTAGGAAATCTCTATGTGATGGAAATATAGCTCTGGACTCATTTTGGATTGAGCAGATGTTGTTTTGAGTCTTTCTATGGATTTTTTTGGAATACAGAGTATAATGGTTCTATTTATTGACTTCCAGGTATGGGTGTATTTCTTGATATTGCATTATTCTTTGTAGCACAAAAATGTCCTTCAACTCCTAGTAAAATTATTCTTTAACGATCTCGTGTATGAAATTATTTTTCTACCACCAACGTCTCTTTTTTCATCTCTCCTTCCTTTTATACATGACTTTGATCTTCCTTTTATAGCTCATGAAGCGGTTTGAAATACGACATGATTACTTCTGTAAGTACAAGGTACGATTTCCTGACATCCAACAAACATCATTAATTAATATCAGTTTCATTAAAATCACCAAATATAATCGTTTCTAATTAAACAAACAGAAATAGAGTTTAGAGAAACAGTGACTGGTTTCCATCGGTAGCTCTTTGTATCAATGAACTTGTAACGGTGGAATTGTGTCAGTAGGTCTTGTACTGGTAGCTGTTACTCTCTGTAATGATAGTTTCGTGTATCAGTGACTCTGTGTAGCTGTATCTCGCTTGTATCAGTAGCTCCTTCTATCAATAGCTTCTTGTTTAGCGGTAGCTCCTTCTATCGGTAGCTTCTATACTGGTGACTTTGTTTTAGTAGACTATGTATTAGTGAATTTTTATATGAAAGAAGTCTTGGTTTATCAGTGAACTTTGTTTATAGGTAGCTCTTTTTGTATCAGTGACTCAAAAACTTGAATGCTTATAAAGTATATGTTCTATGCATATCATTACCAGATTGAGTTAGTATCAAGATCAATCATTGTTAAACATTTATAATCATAAATAAACATTGATTAATATATTCCAATGATATGATATGATCATTTTTATATTCATATCAACTCATTAGCATGATTTCATAATTTTAATGTATAATTAATATATGGATAGACATTATTTGGGATTATCAAATCATATCTAAACATAATTGGGAATATCAAAACAGGTGATTCCAATAATCTCCCCCTTTTTGATAATCACAAATTATGTCATTTTAATCCAGAATAATCATGAATGTATCAATATAAAATACACTAGTTATCACTTCTCAGTGTGTTTAATGACATTTTCAAATGATGTTAAAATATCATTCCTTGTAACCATAAATGAAATATTTTAAATGAAACAGAAAATATAGTATTAAAGGTAAGTGTATTAGAGGTAGAATTAAATAAAAAATGAGACTCATTATTTATCTGAGACTCAATATCGCTATCCTTATCTATATTATTCTCCACCACACTTCTCCATATCATTATCCATATCATTATTTATCCCCCTTTTTTATTAACAAAAAGAATAAGTAAAGATAAATTGAATAGAGAAATAACATAATGTAAAAGAGAATGAGACCGTGTAGATATTACTTCATGAAAAAATACATACAAATAAAGAAATGATACAAAACAATACATGTGATCCATATCAAATGTCCTTGCCACTAATCAATCCACCTACCCAATATGTAATTTGGATTTTCCTTTAGGATCAGAAGTGGATTTAGGGTTGGTAGGCGTAGGTGAGGGCTTGGGAACACCAGTGATGATCAAAGGTGGTTGAGCTACTGAAACACTATCGGGCCTATAATGGTTACTCTTTTGTGTGATCATAAGAGTAAGACTGCTGATATCTTGAGATGGATTCAACTGAGGTGTGGAAATAGACTGACCAGAGGCTGGCTGGGCTAGTGGTACAATAATTGGGGTATTTTCCACATGAAGAAAGGGAAGTAACAGGTTCCTAAAATCCATGATGATTCCTCCTCCTCTCTCTATAGTAGAGATAAAATCATCCCTATTCTCCATAAACGTGTCCAAAGTAGGAGTTAACTCCCTGAGTTTACTGACTTGATCTTTGAAAGATTGAGTGACTTGGGGTAGTTTCAAGTTTTCTAACAGAATCTTGAAATGAATGTTTAGCTGATTCTTGGTATACACCCTCTGAAAATAGAGATTAATCTTGTCTTTGATTTCCTTCTAGGTAGTAGTAGCATCTCTCATATAGGCCTGAATGATCTTTCTGATATCCCTTGTCGTAGATATCACCTGAGAATCAGAGGAGCTACTGGCACTAACTTGACCAAGTTCTTCTTTCAACACAGATCTAAAATGTTCAATATAAACTGAAACTCTGGAGGTACCAAGAGATTTTGAAACAACTTGAGATTGGGAACTAAAAAAGGTATCAAATGAAGAAACAGATTGCTTCAAAGAATCAATACCCTCTGTCGAACTCCTAATCTGATTTTGACACACTTTCACTTCATTCATCAGATATGTCACAACACTTGACACAACTCTTTCAAGAGATAATTCCAAAGATTTTTCCATTTTTATTAGCTCATCAACAAATCAACTTTTCAATTCTGAAACAGATTCAGTCAAAGTCCCTTTTAACTCAGCATTTAAAGAATCAAGATCAGCTTTAGTTACAATATTTTAAGGAAAAACATCAACTGAAGCTACAAAATTTCCTTTGGGTTGGTCTTCATCAGATCTTGAATAATCAATTCCAAGCACCACAAATCCAGGATCCTCTAACAAATATTCTACCTCATGTAAAACTGAGATGAAATCATATTTGGCAGATTGCTCCCCCTCAAGTGGAGATTCTTCTTCTTCAGCACCAACTACAGCCATCTCCTCTTCAGAGGAGTCATCTACAACCATATTTATATCAAAACCAGGTGGAACAGGCTAGGGTATGTTAGTAATAGATACTGGTCTGTCCACTTCAAAAACCTCCTCAACAGGCATAATAGAGCTCTCAATCAGAGGACTGAGACTCAAATAGGTACTTTCATTTTCAAATAATTTTTCATCATCACCACCACTACTACTAGAATCTGGAGCAGTTTCCTTAGGATTTGATCTAGGAAGGTCTTCCTCAATTAAAAAGATCTCTTCAACACTTTCTCCCAGAACTGCTTCCCTTCTAGGTAGGGTCATAGGTGGACATTCCTTCCCATATGATATATTTTCAGCAGCTGGGCTTGGAGGAAAATCAGGATCCCCTCCATCTTATATAGAGTTATCCTCCTCAACATCATCATCACTATATTGAGGTTCCTCCTCATCAGGTCCTAGACCAAGATCTCTCCTATCTCTTGGTCGATTGGGATGCTCAATAGGGTTAAATTTATCATAAAATTTCTCATCATCATTTACCCTTTCCCTTTTCCATGGGTTCTAGCCAATCTTCATTTAATTAGAAACTATTTTTATAATAAAAAATTTATCTCTCACAACAATTGTTTCATTGTGAGACTCATCCACACCTTTTACCTTGATCATCAAAGAAATCAGCTTTGCAAAGAATAAATCATTTTTTTGACTTTGTCCTAGTCATATCTTCAATTTGAATCATCAGAATGCTAAAAAAATTCACTTTGACATTATTCCTTAGTAGATACAACAAGAATATATCTTGGAATCTAAGATTTTAAAAATCCCCTCTTCTTGGACTTAACACATGCTGGATAAATTTGAATAGTAACTAGTTTTCTCTGTTCATTTTTGTAGCAACTACTTTTCTTGGTGTGCCATCTCTAGTGAGCTCTTACCAAGAAATTTCATGCTAAAAAATGTCACTATTAGGAGGTAATTACATTGAGGAATATCCAAAATCTCCCTCGTGCGGAACTTTCAAGCACTCATCCCATTCAATAGAAGAAAAAGATATTATTTTTCCATTCACTGCTGATACCATTCTGTTCTCACCTTTTTATTTCTCAAAATGAACAAACTCATAGAACTCGTTTACCAGTTTTAGATAATAAGGAACATTGTTATTTTCAAAACATTCAAGCCACCCTTGTTCCTCTAATATCCTTAGAATCAAATATTTTCTAGGCATGATCCATTCTTTACAAAGTTCTTTCTTTATTACGATATTTTTAATCAGTAAGTACGGGTTCACTGCACTCTTCTCACGACTTGTTCCACTGCCACTACCTCTAGATCCTTCTTTACTCCTCTTTACACCTGACGCATAACCTTCATCTCTGACTACTAGCCTTTTTTACTCTTTCCATTTCCAAATCGAAGAACTTAGTGTTCGCTAGAAATGCGGGGGTTTGATAAGTAAGGTTTGAAGTGAAGAGAGTTCAAGGTGGATTGAAACGTGACTTAGACTTAATTTTTATCATTTAGGAATCGAGATGTAATAAAAATAAATACATCAAAAACAATAAAGGTTTCGTCTAAAATCACGAAATCCAGACAGTGCAAACATATTAGTGACAACTACCAGTGAGAGTCCTAACGGTGATATCTCTCTAATGGTTAGGTTTCTCTAACAGTGTGGTTTATCTAATGGTGAGGTCTCTCTAACGGTGAGTTCTCTCTAACGGTGAGGTCTCTCTATCAGTGAGGTCTTACTAACGGTGAGGTCTTACTAACAGTGAGGTTTTATGGAAAGTTTATCATTCCTAACTCATGTCTAATGTAATTTAACTGTTCTGAACTTAAAGGCTTGGTGAATATATCAGCTAATTGATGTTCAGTGCCTATAAATTCAAGAGTAATATAACCCTTTTGATAATGATCCCTCAAAAAGTGATGTCTTACATCAATGTGTTTAGTCCTAGAGTGAGATATAGGATTCTTAGAGATATTGATCACACTAGTGATATCACAGTTTATAGATACATGCCTAAATTGATATCCATAGTCCAATAAAGTATGTTTCATCCACAGAATTTGTGCACAACAACTACCAATAAAAATATATTCTTATTCAGAAATAGTCAATGCAACAGAATTCTGTTTCTTACTACACCAAGATACTAAGGACTTACCTAGAATATGACATGTTCTAGAAGTTCTCTTCCTATATAACTTGCAACCAGCAAAGTCAGCATCTGAATAACTTATTAAACTGAATGATTGTCCTTTTGGATAAAATAATCCTAAATTATTAGTATGTTTAAGATATTTGAAAATACTTTTAACAGAAAGAAAGTGTGACTCTATTGGATTATCTTGAAATCTTGCACACATACACACACTAAACATAATATCTGATCGACCAGCAGTAAGATAAAGTAAACTCCCAATCATACCTATATAATTTGTTTGACCCACTGGTTTCCAGTTTCATCTGTATCCAATTTACAAGTGGTACTCATAGGTGTATCACTTTCCTTATTACTATCCAAACCAAAATGTTTTAACATATCCTTTTTATATATACGTTGATTTAAAATAATACCTTTTTCATTTTGAGAAACTTGAAATCCAATAAATTATTTGAGTTCTCCATTAAACTCATTTCAAATTCACTTTGAATAATCTTTTAAAAATCAATACACAAAGTATTTTCAGAAGATCCTAAAATAATATCATCAACATAGATTTGTACTATCAAAATATCTTTGGAAATAATTTTGATAAAAGATTTGGATCAGAAATCCCTTTAATAAAACCTTTTTAAATAAGAAAATTACTAAGTCTATCATACCAAGCTCATGGATCTTGTTTTAAACCGTACAAATCTTTAGAAAGTTTAAAAACTCGATTTGAAAAATGAGGATTAGTAAATCCATGTGGTTGTTCAACAAAAACATCTTCAATTATAAAACCATTTAGAAAAGAACTTTTCACATCTATTTGATATAACTTGAAATTCAGATGAGCAGCATAAGAAAGTAGAATCCTAATAGATTCTAACCTAGATACAGGTGAAAAGGTTTACTCATAGTATATTCCTTCTTCTAGACTATATACTTGGGAAACTATTCTTTCTTTGTTTCTAATGATATTTCTAGATTTATCAACTTTATTTCTAAAAACCCATTTAGTACCTATGGTCAAAGTGTCCATAGGTCTTTCTAATAATTCCCAGACTTTGTTTCTTTCAAATTGATTTAATTCTTCTTGAATATAAATTACCCAAAATTCATCATTGATAGCATTATTGATATTTTTAGGTTCTAACTATGAAAGAAATGATTCATGATTAACATGATTTCTTAGAGAAGCTCTAGTTTGTGTTCCTCTATCTAAATCTCCCACAACAGCATCTAAAGGATGGTTCTTAAGAATCCTAGTTGGTCTGTTCTAGGTAGGACCAGAGAATTTAGGTTCTTCTATTGGTTCGGTTCCAACAAAAATAGGTTTTGGAAAATTTTCAGAATTACTTATTTTTACAGTAGGTTCACTAATTTTATCATTACGGTCCAGAATAGACAGGTCTTCTTCAAGATTTTTAGGAGAGGACTTAGGTTCATGTGGATTAGTTTCATCAAATGTGACATGTACTAATTCTTCCACACATTTGGTTCTTTTGTTAAAGACTCTATAATATTTACTGGTTATAGAGTAACCTAGAAATATTCCCTCATCACTTTTAGAAGAAAATTTGTCAAGATTATCTTTAGTATTGATAATAAATACTTTACAACCAAAAACTCTAAAGTAACTAACTTTAGGCTTCCTATTATTCCACAGTTCATATGGGATATTTTTGAGAAAATGTCTAATCAAGACTCTATTTATAATATAACAAGCTATATTTATAGCTTCTAAAAAAAGTAAATAGGTAAGTCATACTCATTAAGCATGGTTCTTTCAATTTCATGAAGGGTTCTATTCCTTCTTTTTACTACACTATTCTGTTGACGTGTCCTAGGGGTAGCGAAGTTATGACTGTAGCCATTGTGTGAGAAATAAGTTTCAAGGTCATGATTTTCAAACTCACGGCCATGATCACTTCTATGGGTCTTAATCTTAAGTCCACTAAGGTTCTCTACAAACTTGGATTATTTAATAAAATAGGAACAAGCTTCACTTTTGTGAGAAAGAAAGTATACCCAAGTGTATCTTGAAAAGTCATCTACTAGAACATAGACATAGTGCTTCCCATTTAAACTGGAAATTCTAGATGGTCCAAACAAATCCCTATGAACCAACTTGAGAGGTTGAGAAGTTGAAATGCATTTATTTAATTTGAAAAAAAAACTTTATGTTTCTTTCCCTTTTGATAGGGATTACAAACTTTGTCTGTTGGTAATTTTAGTTTCAGTAGGTATCTAACTAAAATTTTCTTAATCAGTCTCCTAAGTGGATGATCATTGCAGTGTCCTAATCTTCTATTCCATATCCAAGATTCTTTATGAAAAAAAATTAAACAAGTAACCTTTTGTTTTGGTAAATAATTTAAATCTACAACATATACAGTTTCATTTCTTAAAGTAGTAAATACGAAAATATTTTTTGAATGAAATACATTGCAAGCATAATTTTCAAATTTAACATTGAAACCATCATCACACAACTGAGAGATGCTTAACAGGTTGTATTTTAGTCCATCAATAAATAATACTTTAGAAATTAAAATTGAATCATTCTTACCAATATGGCCTGAGCTGATGATATTTTATTTTGAATTATCACCAAAGGTGACATGCCCTCTATCAACCTTGATTAAACTCTTAAAACATGAGTAGTATCCAGTCATATGCCATGAACATACACTCTCTAAGTACCATATCTTCTTATAGGAACTCTTCAAGTAAGTCTCCTACAAAACAAGTTTAAACAGAAAATGATTTTGGTACCCAGATTTTCTTGGGTCCAGACAGGTTAGCAAGTAAAACTTTAGGCACCCATATCTGTCTAACATGTTTCCTATTATTAATAGATTCAAAAGATTTTGAATAATATATTTTGTTTGGTCTAGTAGAATATGAATATCTAGATGAAGCTACTGAATTTCCAGAACTGGAACTCACAGAAAACTGTCCAGTTTTTGGAAAGAATTTATTCTTAACAAATTGTATCTGTCCATGTTGGTATCCTAAACCAGTAGTATAATTTGGTTCTACTTGTTTTGAAATAATTTGAGTAAGAGTATTCTTTCCATTTGTGAACTTATCTAATTCTTTTCTATGTTTCTCATTGGACAATTTAAGTTCAGTATTCTCCTTTAATAGTTGAGGATTCTTTTCCTTTTCTATACTAAGATCAGATTTAACAGTACTAGTCAAGGCATATTGTTTATTTAATGATTTGTATTTATCTTTCAGCTCATTACAAGTATCTTATAACATATTATAGTATTCAAATAATTCAAATTTATATATATTATCATCATTATTTAAATCAATTTCATTTCTAGAGTAGTAATCATTCAACATAGGGGAGACAATTACCTCAGATGTTTTAGTCATGAAACATATGTTGGTATGATTATTTTCAGAATCAGAAGCCTCATACTCACTTGTGCTGTCTTTCGAAGAACTCCATGTTTCCTTTATAGCTTTCTTATATTTTTTGTCCTTGTAGTCATATTTCTTCTTAAATTTCAATTTTGTACAGTTAACCATAACATGTACTTTCCTTTTACATTCATAACAGACTATCTCATCATCTTTATCAGCTTTCTTCTAATCTCTCTTCCAATTACCTCGTTGGTCATACTTACCCTTATAATTTGATTTTATGAAAAATTTATTCTTCCTATAGAATTTCTTGAATCTCCTGGATATATGAGCCATCTCTTCATCACTATCAGAATCTGAAACTTCACTTGTTGGGCTTTAAACAGGTATGTGAACTTTCTCCTTGTCCTTGCTCTTCAAGGTAGTAGTCTTAAATGTCACTGAATTCTTCTTAAGTTCATCATCTTCCTCTTTGTTTTCCTTTATCTCTTCTTCATACATAATCAACTTACCAATAAAATCTTTAATAGGTAGTGAACTTATATCACATGATTCTCTTATTGAAACTGATGTGCCTCTCCATCTTTCTGGAAGACATCAGAGTTTTCTCATGATTTGGTCCTTTGCTGGAACATATTTTCCCAGATAGCTCATAGTGTTAACAATTTCATTGAACCCGAGATACATGTCAAAAATAGGTTCATCATGCCTAATTTTGAAATTATCATATTTAATAGTGTACTCTTTTAATCTCATCTCTTTCACATTGGATGTTCCTTCATGAGAAATAGCCAAAGTATCCCAGATTTTGTGTGCCATTTTACAACCAGAAATTTTGTTAAACTCTTCATCTCCTAGAGAGCAGTAAAGATAATTCATTTTTTTTACAATTATTTTTGTAATAAGATTTTGTATAATCATCCCAATTAGTTCTAGCAGTCTTTAGAATCTTATACTCAGACTCTATAGTAGTCTAAATATCAAATCCCATACTTTCTAAATGAATTTTCATTTTTATTTTCCATTAGGAATAATTAACACCATTAAAGAAAGTTGCAATGTTGGTAGGTTCACCTTCTGATCTATTATCCATAATTATATTTTAGCAAATATATTTAAAGAGATAAAAATTTAGAAATAAAAAAAATTAAGAACTTTAAGATACAACTAGAATCACAGTTGAAAAACAATGTGTTTTGAAACTTTTATCAACCTGGCTCTGATACCAAATGTTGTCCCAGAGGATACTTAATAGGGGGGTGAATTGAGTTCCTATTAAAAATTTCTAATTAAAATATTTCTATTAAAACCCACAATTTAACAAACAAGTTAAACAATAGTGAATTTATAAAGATTGTAAGTCTTCAATTAGTTTATCAAAGATTGATTATTTCTCAGTTAACATAATTTTAAGATTAAGTTTTCTTTTGAAACTAACTTACTAGATAGAAATAATTACAAACACTTCGTAGTTCAACTATCAGAGTTACTTTAAAATAGATTTGTATTTCAAAGTAATTAGAAGTGAAAAAGTTAAAATCGGTTTTAAACTGAAATAAGATGCACAAAAGTTTTAACCAAGAGGTTCAGTCTCAAGCTGAGACTTAGTCCTCTCAAACAGTTTATATAAAACTTTGATCCACACCCTGGATCGGGATAAACAACAGTACTGAAACTGTCTAGGTACTAAGGGCTATACCACAGTTCTACATGGGAAAAACTATAACAATAGCACAGAGGCTATCCAGGTCACACTTGACCACTAACAAAATTCACAGTGGGATACAAGAAGATTTAGAAATTTTGAGTGAGGATTTTAGATATCCTCCAGTTATGAATAGAAGACAGTGTTTGTTTAAGATAAACAGAAGCACACACACTGCTTGAAATGTAAATGAACAAATCAAAATAGATCTAATAAGATAGAGATAAGTTTGGGAGGCTCTATGTGATGGAAATGCAGCTCTAGAATCCTTTTGGATTGAGTATATGTTGTTTTGAGTCTTTCTCTGGAATTTTCCTGGAATACAGAATATCGTCGTTCTATTTCTTGACTTCCAAGTATGGGTGTATTGCTTGAGATTGCAGTAGTCTTTATAGCATAGAAATGTCCTTTTACTCCCAGTAAAATTATTATTTAAAGATCTCATGTATCAAATCCTTTTTATACCACCAACATCTCTTTTTTCATCTCTCCTTCCTTTTATGCACGACTTTGATATTCCTTTTATAGATCATGGGGAAGTTCGACATACGACATGATTACTTCTGCAGGTACAAGGTATGGTTCCCTGACATCCAAAAAACATCATTAATTAATATCAGTTTCATTAAAATCACCAAATATGACCGTTTCTAATTAAACAAACATAAATAGAGTTTAGAGAAACAGTGACTGGTATCCATCGGTAGCTCTTTGTATCAGTGAACTTGTAATGGTGGACTTGTGTCAGTAGGTCTTGTATCGGTAGCTGTTACTCTCTGTAACAATAAATTCATGTATTAGTGACTCTGTGTAGTGGTATCTCACTTGTATCGGTAGCTCCTTCTATTAGTAACTTGTTGTGTAGTCGTTGCTCCTTCTATTGGTAGCTGATGTACTGGTGACTTTGTATCAGTAGACTATGTATCAGTGACTTTTTATATAATAAAATGCTTGGTCTATCAGTGACCTTTGTTTATCGATAGATCTATCTGTATCAGTGACTCAAAAACTTGAATTCTTATAAAGTATATGTTCTATTCATATCATTTCCAGATTGAGTTAGTTTCTAGATCAATCATTGTTAAATATTTGTAATCATAAATAAACATTGTGTAACATATTCTAATGATATGATATGATCATTTTGATATTCATATAAACTAATTATCATGATTTCTTAATTTTAAAGTATAATTAATATATAGATATAAATTATTTGGGATTATCAAAGCATATCTAAACATAATTGAGATTATCAAAATAGATGATTCCAAAAATTATCATATGTATAGTTATGTTTATGGTATTAACAGTTAATCCTTAAACATAGGTGAGAAATTATTCATATGGTGATCATCATCATTCTTACAAATTTTTTACCATTAATATGAAGACCTCTACAAGAATAGGAATGAATTTATATCATTAAAATCTACACATTCCATAACTCTATTTTCATGTTCATAATGACAATTTCATACAATGTGACAAACTCCGTCATGATTTATTCACGATTGAATCATGTAAAACAACTTATGATATGTTTCTTTGAATGTTCAGAAAAGGAATATCCATTTTTATATACTCTTTTATTAAATTTATTATGATGTATGTATTAGATTTTTATAACCACTATTTATGTAAAAACTTCACTGAACTCAGTGTGAGATCAATCTATTCTCACATTGTAGACCTTCCCTCAAACTATCCCAAAATATTTGGGGCAAAAGACAACAACATAGAATACATAAGTGGATTTGTGTATTGAAGTACTAATATGTGGTTTATACTCTCCCGTGCAAGAAATTTTTAGAACATGAGGTTAAAGATGAAATGCATGATATCATTTTTTTATTATAAATAGTGGTATGTTTAAATAATGAACTTTATTAGTATTGGATTCCCCATAATAAACTGAAGACTGGGAATGAACTAGTAAATTATTAAGGACTTCATAATATCATTTGATAAAATCCCTTATGACTCAAAAGGTCTATCTATTCATGTTCCACGATTCACATGCTCCTCCATTCCCGCTTCTCTTCTATGTCGAATCATGTGGTTTCTCTACCCCTACTATACCAATATAATATAACTCACTCCATTATTCCTATACTAATAATATTCAAGATGTCTTGGATACTCAGGTTTCATGATGGCTAATAGTTGGATAATTATTTCTTCATAAAATATCTACCTTTTCCTATTATAAATAATATTAGTGAAAAATAATATATAATCATCAATGTAATAGTGGAAACATTCTTCAACTCAACATCCAATGGTATTAACTTCTAAAAAAATCCAAAAAACTAATTTATTTTCAAATCACCAATATATAATCCATCTATATTTACAAAATCACTTCTAATAGGAGCATGGATGAAATTTTACTTCTCTTATAGTCGGGAAATCCAACCATTATACATGATTTATCTTCTTCCAAAAATATTGACATTATTATCCACACTATGTTAATTATCCTTATTGAAAAAAAATAAAACCATTAAGTATGGGATATTCAATCTCCCCACTTTTTTATAATACCCTAAAATGAATTCAAGTCAATATGTGTGCGTGATTAATCATTTCCCTCTCCAATTATTGATAATAAATATAATAGTGTTTTAAAGTTAAGGAACCCAATTTTATTGAAAAAAATATACTTGTGATTTTAAATTTTTAATGATTCAATTAAAATAAATATTTTCAACACATGTTCACTTAGAAAGGAGTCTTTTTAATTCTACATGGGATAACATGGTATAGAAAACAATATTTAGAAACCATGGTGATCAGAGTAGTCTATCAATTCCCTAAATGTGATTCCATTATCAAATTATTCACTTTAGGGAATAGAAATTAGATATATCATGATGATTTAAACCTATACTGATGTCAATAAAATCATCAAAACAATTCATCTACATAAATGTATACTCCCCCTTTTACTTCTCTTTCCTTTCAACCAATACTTATCATTTATTATCATACATAACATAACAAATGAAAAGTAGGAAAGTGTGATTACAATACATCAGAAACCAATTCTCTAAGGCCTGTTTATAAGTTAGGATTTCCATACAATAATAATTTGGTAGCTGCTCTTCATGATTAATTTCTAGTATTTTAGTTCTTTTTGAAAATGTAATTACTCCTTTATGGATGATTATCTCATAAAATTAAAATGTTTTTCAATTATAATATAGATGAATCCAAATGATTCCCATAAATAAATCTGATTTTATTGGTATTCATATATGAGTTATTATACATTCACTCTATACAAAAATAAAAATCATTCCAGAATAAGTAAAAATATTCTATGTAAAGAAATATTCCTTGAATTATCTACAAATTCCTATTTTCTTTTTGTTGAATAAAAATCAGTTTCTACCAATTAATATTTAGAATTAATTTTTTATCCAAGGATTAGAGAGTATAAATCCATGAATTTTCAAGGAAATTACCTATTGAAAATTTCATAAATCAAATTAATTTCATTGTAATCTTCTGGAATCTTCTCAATTCCATCTTCACTTGTATCCTTATTAAATAGATACTCTTTGTCCTTTTTATCACGGTGGGTCTCTCAATAATATAGGCTTCAAGAGTTACCATGATTAGTGTTAACTAAAATGTAATATTTTAGACCTTTTTATATTTTAAATGATTATTTCAGCCTGATATTACAATTGTTTCTATCTTATTATGAATGATTACATATATTCTACATTTTTCCCTTTTATAACTAAATTATAATTTAATTATTTATATGGTTACCACATAAATACAATAAAAATAGAAGATTGTATAGAGGAAATTATCATTAATTTATGTAAATAGAGAGGATGATAATACTTTATTTTCATTTTTTCTTATTTCACTCCATATACATCTTTTAATGTAGTCCCCATTTTCTTTAATGTAACTCCAAATACTAATAATATTATGAGGAACTCTTTATCATTATGCCCTACTATTTTACTCCTCCCACACTGATTATATTGAAATAAAATCACCTATCTCAATTTATATCATGAATCATTTTCTGAATTATCTATCTTTACAGAAGCTTCGAACTAATCTATAAAAACTATCAAACAATCCTTTTTAACATGCATAGTGTTGTTGAATATTTCACTTGGTATCTTCATAAGTTTTTTATTTTATTATTATGGGCATACTTTACATATCTATTGGAAATTTCACTAATGAAACAAATATTCTAATTTTTGTTTGATATTGACTTCCTCTTTGAATTTATCTGTCCTCCTTTAATATATATTTGAATGCAATATATACAGCGGTTCATGATATGTTAAATTTTAATAAAATATCAGTATATGATCTTATTTATTGTTGTACTTATCTTAGACTTCTTGGGAATTCTACTAAATTTTAATTCACCAATATTCTTTAAAAACATCTTTATAATAGAATCTACAATTTTATTCTTTTTAGATTTTCAAAAGAAAGACTCATCTCCAATCATTATCTGCTTTATTTTCACATTTTTTATTTGATTTCTTTTAAAATATGATCTGAGTTGTTTTGGAACATACTAAATACAATCATAATTATGACCATATATATTTCAAAATTCATATATTCTTTCCACATAGTAATATCTATTTTTTATAAACAGATTACCTTTTTCTCTGAATACTACATTTGGAAAACATGTTTGTCCCTTGTTTTAGGTATAATCCACCTAAATTGAATTTTTCATTAAACATACACAATTTATATATTATTCCAAACATAAAAGTATCTATACTAAAACCTAGAACAATACCAATAGTGACTAATAAACCATGATTTTATTATTTGGATAACATGTTTGTAGATGTTCTAAAATATTAATCTTATAGTGCATGTAATGGAACTCAAAAGTGATATTTTTATATTATGAAAAGAAATCAAAGTTATATTTATTTTCAATTTAATTTTCCATGTAGATTTTTCAATTAATAATTATTTAACTGATTATATTATAATAATGGTAATGATGTTTGAGAAAAGGAATCTAAAAAAATTTCTTTAAAAGCAAGATTTTCTAGATAGAAGGAAATTTTATTATATTTTAATTTAAATGTTGAATATATATATATATAGAGACTCAAATTGTATTCCTTATTATTATATGTGTGTATTTTTATAAGGAAAGAATGAAAAACCTCCTAAATCAATATTATATCATTATATAACCCACCTACTCCTACCCAAAGTCACTTAAAAAAAGGAATGAAATTCCATTAATCCAAAACCTCCCACCTCTACCTCCTCTTTCTCTTATCAAAATAAAATATCTCAAAATCTACAACAAAATTTATCATTTAAGAAGAAAAAGAAATAAAATCAAACCAAAAATCCTTTAAACAACTCTCAATTTAGGGAAGGCCTTATTCATAAGTTTTTACTCGATCTCAACCTCAAGCTCAAAATTAATCTAAACCAAAACTGAAATATTATAATGAAGTAGTAATTTATTATATATTTTCTATAAAATTGAAATTATTCAATCTTAACTCAAACCAACTAGTAGGGCTTTGTTTTCTTATTGTATTGAAATATCCTTATATTGATATATTAAATATCCAATAATGTTATGTGTTAATTCAGGTTGAGAAAAATTTAAACTTTGTAGAATCCAATTTTGATAAAACAAACCAAAAATTTATTTCTCATACTATATTTATGATATTAAAAAAAATATTACAAGATTTAGAAAAATATCCCTCACAAGTAACGAAATTTTCCTAAAATTGAAAATTATAGGGATACACCTTCTCAGAATATTAGATAAATTGGTATCATGCATTACTATATCTATATGAGAGAAAATGAAATTCATAAATGTTTTTATTTAGAAAAAATATTCAACCCAAATTTACATTATGGTTTAATTCCTGGTGATCCTATTTTGGAATTACTTAACAAATGTTTTCTCCCACTGTTATACAGGGATTAAAGTTCATCTAAATATTTTCCATCATAAACAAATCATAAATTTATAACATGTTAAATTTTATTATTTTTAATATCCAAAATATTATAGATAACCTATTTTTAATACACTATTTTGGAATCTCTATGTTGGTATCTATTTCCGATATACTAGTTTAAAGTCAAAAAGGTAGATAAAAATTAAGTGTAAAATATTTCAACATAAAATATGTCCCAGAAGCACCTCAAATATCTTTAATAACCTCACTAAATTTGAAGAATCATCATTATTACAGATGAAGGAGACATCATATATACCCTACAAATTAGATAAACCAACATCAATGTTTGGTTTAAAAAAAATTCTTAAAGAGATTGTCAATCCTTGAAGATATTGAAGAGTATGATGATAGATGAATAATATCTATAATATTTATAAGTAAATTATCAAATATTTTTTAAAATAAAATTATAGGATTATATGGATTACAATCCTTTTAGTAGTTGTTATTTCCCTCTCACTAAAAATATCTAATTAATGTATGTGTATTAAAAAATCAACTTTTTTTAAAAAAAGGATTCCTAAAGGCACAGGAGGATGGTCGCAATAAAAAAACAATAATTTTAACACCTTATGTTAGCATAGAAATTATTATATTAATTATTTTGGATTTAATTTTATTTTTTATAGGTATTGATATTTAATATAAATTGTTTTGAAATTTTTATTGCTACTTCAGGTTTATTGTATTATCACTTCACAATTCAGTAAATCATGTAGATAAACATAATTATAAGTGTATATTATAGTGTTTTAATATTATACTTTGTGATATTTAATGGAAAATCTTAACAAATTTAAGTTTTACTTGTTTTTTATTTTTTGTTAAGATACAATAGATATTTGAAAAACCAGAAAAAGGAGATGAATTTAGAGAGAAAATTCATTTCATGCCATGTTAGGAAGCTGTTTACCTCAGATTTCGGGGATGACCTCCTTTGATGGGAGGTTCAAACATTCCGATTGGTTTCTAACGGGTTTGTTCATAGAACCAGAAACATCCAATGATTCCACATCCATTCAGACCTACTTTCCAAAGGTAGGTGCTCATTAGTTTATAGACTGATGAGGCTTAGGAATTTTCATTGGTCGAGAGGATGGGAGGTCAGACTCATCACACATTTTTTAGGGGAATTATTGTCTACTCCGGGACTCTCTTTATAGATTTAAGTTATATTCGTGAATCCTTATTACATTAACAAATGTAAAATGAGTTTTCCTTTAGATCTGACAATCAATGATTGATATGTAGGAAATTTAGAGAATATTTTATTTGTATTTGAGGTTCTTCACTGATAAAGAATCATCTGTATTTGTTAAATATTCTTAGTCAATGGTATCCTTTGATACGTAAAAGTCTCTTGGTCCTTATGATGACCATACTAGTTTTAAAGCCACTCAGTGGGGCACCTGAAGTTTATTGTCATTCAGAAGGACATGAATTATTTCAGAGTTGGCATCGAACCTGTAGATGGGCTACCTACATATCATTTGTTTATAAAAGAAATCAGAACCCACGTAGTTCAAGTAAGGGAGTATGATGTTTATGATTGATGGCTCAAAGAAGGATGTCATAATTACTTTTACACTCTAAGCTCACGTGAGTCATGATCAGTGTGAGAAACAAGAGGTATTGGTAAAACAATTAGACAATTGTTCCATGAAAGATGCAATCATAATAAATAATGTGGGGATTATCTATGTATGAATGCCTAGATAAATGAAGGTTAGGATTTACTTTAGGTAAGAAATCCAGGAACAGGGTCCATAAAGGTATATGTGCTTTATGGAGATTTTGAATACTCTAACTTGTGGCTTACTTATGAAAAGGAGGCCCAAATTAGGAGAGGACTTATGATTGGGTTTTACTTCTGAAAAAGGAATCCCAGATCAAAGGTAAATTAGGAATGGTTAACTGAAATTAAGACTAGGTCTTACTCCTGAAAATGGGGCCCAGGTTAAGAGATTTGAAAAATTAAGGGACTTGGGGCTTACTTCTGAAAAGGGTGCCCATATTTGAGACTAGGGCTTACTCCTGAAAAGGAGGCCTGGATTTGAGAATTATGACTGGGGCTTATTCCTAAAAAGGAGGCCCAGGTTAAGGGGTTCTCTCATCTTAAAGGATGAGGTTGAATGAATTAAATCTCAATTTTTTAGTGACATAAATATGTATAAATCACTAGGTTTTGAGAGATATTCCACAGAGTTCCTTTCAAATAAAGAATCCAAACCAAGAAATCATGCCATAAGAGGCATTGAAGAGTGTATTGAAGGTTGAATCTTGAATAGGAGAGGTGGAATGGCTTAACAGGGGTGAAATGGGAAAGAAGGGCACCCAAAAAGGCAGGGGCGCGCAAAACCTGGCAGGCGCGCAGGTACTGCGTGGGCGCACAAGTACTGGTCGCACAGGTATAACTGCGCAACACATGGGTACTTGCGTGACGGTTAACCAGCAGGGTAATACTTGAGTGACTCTTGGTTAAAGCCTTTAGAATCCTCTTGAGGTTCTTCAAGAAGAGGGGCGCACAAGTTCTATTGAAGGAGTAAGGCGGCGCGCAAGTGTGGCCTTTTCCCTTAAGGGTTGGCCACTCAGGCGCGCAAGTGTTGATGAGTTTCAACACATAGGCCTTCCTCCCCCTCTTTATATCTTCCATTCTAGGTAGGAAATTACCTTAGAAGTGTTTTGGAAGCTTTGAGAAGAGACTAGGGCACGAGGAGCTCAAATCTGAGTTTCTGGAAAAAATCCTTTTTTGAATGGGGGGCCCACATGGTCTATTTATAGGAAGGAGAAGACCCCGGGTGGTTATCACTTAGGTCGCGCAAGTATACCTGCGCGACCATTGTAGAACTTGCGCAACCCTTGTGCAACATTCTTCTTATTCCTTCCGTTGTCAATTTTTGATATTTGTCCAAAGTTTGAATCACTTTGAGCTCAGATATTACCATTTTATGATCTTTAGATTCTGTGATGAAAGGAACGTCAAAAAAAGTCCCCTCTCAGAGTTGGATCCGTAGAGAATAGAGGATTTGACTCTGAGGAAATTGAGAATCACAAGGAAATTGGGGCGCGCAAGGTAGGGCGCGCAAATGAGCTTTGGGAACGCAAGGCCTGACGCACAGGGATACGGCCCTTGATCGCGTAGGGTACGACGTGCAGGGTCTCGGCCGCATCTATAAATTGAGGGCCTCACTTCCGTAAAAGAATATGGATTTGCGGAGTTCAAACCTTCGAGCTCTCACCGCGCAGGTCACCTTTAGCCATGCAGGTTGCTCTGTTTTCCGATGTTTCTTTGCTGTCATGTTGATGTATAGGTATTTGTACTTCCGCAGTTTATACTTGCACGTCAAAAACTAGCGCAGCACACGAACACTTGTGCGTCAAGTTCAGACTTGCACGCCTTAATGCCTTAGCCATTGTTTTTAATTCTTTTACAAATTTTATGAAAAATAAACCCATTTAAGAGTTAGTTTATTCAACTTTTGTGCAGATTCAATGGCTCCCAAGGGAATTAAAACGACTGATGAACTAGCTAGCAAGAAGATTGATGACATGATAAACATCATTGGCCATGATTACTATGATATCTGCGATAGAGCACTCCCATATTTGGCTAAGTACTTGAAGAAATATCATCTTAATTTCCCACAGAGCATATACTTGCCTCTATATGGTCATGGTCATCTGCAAGGAGTTAATGTTCCAGATGCAAAGAACTATACACCTGAAATTCAGCTACACTGCTACTCCTCTATTTCGGTTATGTTGTGCATTAAGAGCAACAACAATGGTGTGAACTTTCAAATTCTTCCTCCATGTCATTTCTTTGCAGATATGAAAATAGAAAACCCATGGGCTGAAATGTTTTCCACTGCCGGTTGGTGGAGAGAAGACAAACTTGGGTTTAGAGCAATATCTGAAAAGATTACTCTCTCCAAATGGCTCTTTACTTCCAATGCTCCATTCTCAAATCCATGTATCCATCTTCCAAGTCTCTTGGACAGAAACAGATTCACTATTTGATCAGTAGAAAATTTTCTCAAACCGCACTCAAGAAAATCCTTTTACAATTGTTCCAAGAAGAGCTAGTATTACTGCATCTATTATTGTATCTAGTTGAATGAATGAATTCCATGTGTTTGATAATGAATCTCGGGATACCGTAAATAAAATGAATAGTTATGTTGAAATCCTCTTGTAATTCTTGAAAAAAAGAGAAGAGACTCTAGTCTGTGGATGTCCTTATATCTCATATGTATCAATGAAAAAACACTTTCACCTTTAATCATTTGTACCTGCATTCTTTTGATATATGATATAGATTTTACCTAAGACAATGGGAAAAGCAAGCATAGTTTGATTTTTACTAGGATTAATGTAAATAACCCTACAAACTTCGAACCTTTTAATTGCTCAATATTGCCTAAATCATACAAAATGTATATTTAGTGAGTTGGGAACTTGACTTTTATTCGGAGTTCCTTTGTATTTTGTGGGTAGTTTAAAGTCATGCATATTGGACATAAAATGGCTAATGTTTAAGGTTGAAATAGCTTTGACCAAATGAATTAGAATTGACTCAATTACTTGACAATTCATCTGAAAACATAGTACCATACTCAAGTATGGGGGAAAAAATATGTAAACTATGACTTAAGAATATTTGAATCTGAGAAATGATATGAAAAAGAGCTAAAAGGCATTAGAAGAAGTAGTTCCCAAGAATGAAGTTACCATTATTTAACAAACCCATTAGGGGGTTGAATTATGCAGGGCCACCTAAGGGCATTGGCTACATAGTTAAATAAAATAGTATCTTTTGGCTAACAGGTCTGTTATGTAGACTATTTATGCAAGGCTTCCTATGGGAACGTGCTGCATAGTCAGGCAAAAGAACTCTCAGAAATTTACTTTACTAGTGCTAAAAGCCAGTGAAATTTTATGGAGATTCAAATTTTCCAAAGTATAGAGTTTGCTGTATAAAAAGAGGTACTTCAATATGGAGAAGATATTTCCAAACCAGATTATCGAGGAACTGAATAGATATCACTCCTACGAAAATCTGACACAAATGTAGGGAAGGAGAATATAAACCATATACTTGAATACTTTCAGATCATGAAAAAGTATATGGGAAAAATATGTAAAGGATGGTTGTTTTTGCGGATCCCTACGTACTGTCTTCTAAGAAAAATAAGGAAAAAAGAGGCATTCTTCCCAAGAATGAAGTTACCACTACCTGAAAAACCTGTTAGGGGTTTGAATTATGTAGGTCCACCTAAGGGAATTGGCTGCATAGTCAGATAATAGTATCTTTTGGCTAACAAGTCTATTATGTAGACTGTTTATGCAAGGCCGCCTATGGGCACGTGCTGCATAGTCATGAAAAATAATTCTCATAAGTTTGACATTTTTGTGACCTAGAAGTCATGAAAAGGGTTTATGAAGATCTGAAAATATTTAAGGTTAGGATTATGACACATAAAGATGGGTATTGTTCAATTTATACAGAGATACACAAATCAATTCTAACCATAATCATGTTGTGGCTGGGTCCTGAATTGAAATGTTGGACTTCACTACGTATCCCATAAGGATGGGAATCAAGCTCATACGTAGTTCTTAAATTACAGTTTAATGTCATGTGGGACAAAAGGATTAGAGATCTTAGTTTAGGGTCATAGAGCTTGGACCATTTTAAGAAATAAACAGTGTGCGTTTTCATGGGGACTTTTCAGCCAACAGACTGAAAGTGGAATTTGGGGTTAGGCCCAAAGACTTGGGGCTGGATTAGAGGGACACTCGAACGTTCCTGAGTATACCATAAGTATGGGAATCAAGCCCATGTAGTTCTAGAAATACTCTTTGTACAAATTTGGTTCATACATGTGAAGGGTGAAAGGGGACTTTAGTACAATGATGGTTTAACCCAAGATAAAAGGTTTGGACGTTGCCATGTATGCACATAGTCTTTGAAATGAAACATGATTGAAAAATCAATGTAAATAATGGTTCCCTCCCAGGTGAGGGTATCAAAGAATATTGTAGTTTATTGTCATACTGGACAAAAGTGTTTTATATTTTAACGTCGTATAGCAAGGACAAAAGTGAACCAATGTAAAGATATTGATTCTAAGGGCAGTTTCACGAATTAACATCATATGAGATGGAGATGAACCGACGTGAAGAGATTGGTTTTGGGCTTGAACCTTGGGAGGTTGCCTACATACCCAGCCTAGAAGGCAAGGATCAAAGTCCGTGTAGTTCAATTAAATAATGAATTAATGATCAAGTTGATCTTGGGGACAATGACCTAAAAAAATGTTTTTGGGACTTACACATGGTTAGCGGCCCAAAGAGATTGTTATGGTTGAGGTTTTCTCTAATCTCACGTGAGTCATACTCGGTGTGAAAAACAAGAGGTAACAACAAACTTAGCGATGCATAGTTTAATGTCATGTAGGATATATAAAGGGACTATGCAGTTTAAAGTCATGCAGTTAGGACTATTGGTGCTGCCCAATTTAGTGTCATGTAGCAGTGACAAAGTACAGTTTAATGTCACGTAGGATGTATCACGGACTTTCTGTACAGTTTAGCGTCATGTAGTTAGGACGATGGGGATAATATAGTTTAACGTCATGTTGGAAGAAAGGGGGTCTGTGCAGTTTAATGTCATGAAGTGAGGAAAAAAGAGTACACAATTTAACGTCATGTTGGACGCATTGGGGATTTTTTCCACAGTTTAGCGTCATGTTGGACGAAAGTGCGAATAGTTTAAGGTCATATGCATGGACCATGGATGGTGGAGTTTAATGTCATGCTGGACAAAAGTGTAGTTTAAGTTCATAGAGGACCTTTGATGATTATGTAGTTTAACGTCTTGATGGACGTAAGGGACTCGCAAATAGTTTAGGGTCATATACATGGACCGTTGATGATGCAGTTTAAGGTCATACTGGACCATTGATGTAGTTTAAGGTCATACAGGACCTAATTGCAGTTTAAGGTCATACTGGACTATTTAGGGAACTTTTTCACAGTTTAACGTCGTGTGGGACGAAAGTAATACAAATGGTTTAAGGTCATATGTATGGACCATTGCCGTATAGTTTAACGTCATATAGCAAGGACGAAAGAGGGACTTTGCAGTTTAATGTCATGCAGTGAGGAAAAATTAGGGAATTTTTTTCCCACAGTTTAATGTCATGTGGGACGAAATTAATACAAATAGTTTAAGGTCATATGTATGGACCGTTGCTGTATAGTTTAACGGCATATAGAAAGGACGAAAGAGGGACTTTGCAGTTTAATGTCATGCAGTGAGGAAAAATTAGGGAATTTTTTTCCCACAGTTTAATGTCGTGTGGGACAAAATTAATACAAATAGTTTAAGGTCATATGTATGGAAAGTTTCTGTATAGTTTAAAGTCATATAGAAAGGACGAAAGAGGGACTTTGCTGTTTAATGTCATGCAGTGAGGACAAATTAGGGATTTTTTTCCCAGTTTAACGTCGTGTGGGACGAAATTTATACAAATAGTTTAAGGTCATATGTATGGACCGTTGCTGTATAGTTTAATGTCATATATCAAGGACGAAAGAGGGACTTTGCAGTTTAATGTCATGCAGTGAGGAAAAATTTGGGAATTTTTTTCCCATAGTTTAACGTCGTGTGGGACGAAATTAATACAAATAGTTTAAGGTCATATGTATGGACCATTGCTGTATTGTTTAACGTCATATAGTAAGGACGAATGAGGGACTTTGCAGTTTAATGTCATGTCGTGAGGAAAAATTAGGGAATTTTTTTCCCCACAGTTTAACGTCATGTGGGATGAAATTAATACAAATAGTTTAAGGTCATATGTATCGACCGTTGCTGTATAGTTTAACGTCATATAGCAAGGACGAAAGAGGTTTTGTTTTTATACAAAATACTTCTTCAAAAATCTGGCATTGGTTGGAGTAGTGATGAGTTCTCCATCCACCGAGATTAATGAATAAGATCCATTGGAGTAGACCCTATGTATTGAATAAGGTCCTTCCCATTTTGGCTCAAGCTTGTGAGGTTTCTTTCCTGGTATCATTGGAGTTCTGAGAACTAATACCAATTCTTCTCGAGTGAATGAACGAAGATGAACTTTTTTGTTAAAAGCTCGGGCTATTCGATTCTGATAGTCTTCCAAGTGGTGAAAAGTGCACAATCTTTTATCATATAACCGTTCCAATTCATTCAATCGCTTTTGAGATTGTTCATCTGTAGATGATTGATCACAAATGGCAACTCTGAGCATGTGTAGTTGAACTTCAATGGGCAAGACGACTTCCATTCCATATACCAATGAAAATGGAGTTGACCGAGTTGCAGTGTAGGTGGTTGTTCGATAATCCCATAAAGCATGAAAGGGTTTATCAGGCCATGAACTCTTATCTCTATCCACCAACATTTGTAGTATATTTGAAAGAGTCTTGTTAAAGGCTTCTATCTGGCCGTTGGCCGCTACATGATACCGAGATGAATGGTTGGATTTGATGTTTTATTTTTATACAACTTCGTCACCTCAGATGAACAGAAGTTGGTTCTATTGTCCATCAATATGGTATGAGGGACACCAAATATGGTAATGATGTTAGACTTGATGAAGCTAACAACACATTTAGAACTGACTTCCTTGAGAGGTATTGCTTCTGCCCATTTAGAAAAGAAGTCAGTAGCAGTAAGAATGTACTTAAACTTCTTGGCTGTAGCCGAAGGGTAAGGTCCCACCATATCCATTCCCCATGTGGAAAATGGCCATGAGTATTTAGCTGTATGAAGCAACTATGGAGGTTGATGAATGAAGTTGGAATGTACTTGGCATGAATGACACTTCTTTGTGAAATTGACACAATCTCGTATCATTGAAGGCCAAAAGTATCCAAGCCTTCGAATATGATCAGACAGTCTATGTCCAGACTGGTGGGCACCACAGACTCCTGCATGCACTTATTTCATGAAAGCCATTGTCTCTTCACCATCAATTCATCTGAAGAGAACTCCATCAAAACCATGTTTGTAGATAATTTTCTCTAGGTAATCTGGGCTATTATAAAGAGTAAAATTGACAACACGTCGCCGGATTTGTTCTTTCTCAGCTCTAACAGATGGAAGTGTTCCATTTTGAAGGTATTTCCTGATAGGTGACATCCATCCTGTAGTATGACCATATGGTTTAGGAATGGGACAGATTTCATTAATTTCCTCTGTTTTGATTTGAACATAAGGTGAAATTGCACGACGGTGGGCAATACTGATGGTTGTCTCGTCCCGATTTGGATCTTCCAGAGATGTGGCTATATTAGCCAGTGCATCAGCTTGAGAATTTTGTGATCCTAGGACATAAGAAAATGTCAGTTCCAAAGGGAATTCCACCATTAACTCTCTGACATAATCGTACAACGGTATTAGTTCTTCTTTTCTAATGGAATAATCCCCATTGAATTGTTAGATTACTAGGTATGAATCACCTTTCACCTTTAAGTGATTCACTTGTGCTTGAAGTGCTAATTCCAAGCCTACGATGAGAGCTTGGTATTCTGCTTCATTATTGGTACCACCTTCCCACAATAAGAAGGAATAAGGTAACACATCCTTTTTTGGAGAAATGAGCACAATTCCTAAGCCTACTTTGTTGAATTTAGGATTTTCCATTTTCCTCCCTATTGGACTTCTGGAAGCACCATCAAAATATGTTTCCCATGCTTGAGGAATTTCTTGAATAGAGAATACTTCCTCATCAGGGAGTTCAATATCTAAAGATGTGTCTTCCACTGAAGGGTGTTCAGCCAGGAAATCAGCCAGAGCTTGACCCTTTATCCCCTTTTGAGACACATACTGAATGTCTAATTGCTGCAAAATAACTGCCCACCTTGCTAGAAGTCCTGTAAGAATTGGATGGCTAAGTATAAATTTGAGCGGGTTATTGCGAAATAACAATTGGACCTCGTGATGTTGCAGGTAGTGTCTCAACTTCTGAACTGAAAAGATTAATTCCAGGCTGCACTTCTCAATACTTGAATACCGGGTTTCTGCTTCAAGCATGGTTTGACTGAGATAGTAGAGGTTGTTTTCATTCCCAGCATCATTCTTTTGAGCAAGAAAGGCACCCAATGATTGCTCTAGAGCTGTCACGTAGAGGATAAGTGGTCTTACTTCAACAGGTGGCATGAGTACTGGTGGACTGAAGAGGTATTTATTGAGAATATCGAATGCTTCTTGACATTCTTTAGTCCACTGGTAAGTGACTCCCTTCTTCATCAATTTGGTCAAGGGTAAACTTTTGCCTGCTAAATTGGCAATGAAACACCGAATATAGGCTAAGTGTCCTTGAATTCCTCTTAATTATTTCAAATTTTGAGGAGGTGACATACCAAGGATTGACTTGGTCTTCTTAGGATCGACTTCAATACCATGATGGCATAAAAAAAAGCCGAGAAATTTTCCTGAGGTTACCCCAAAAGAACATTTTAAGGGGTTCATCTTCAAATTATGTTGTCGAAGCTTGCCAAATATGACTTACAAATCAGCCAAGTGATTAGATCATTGTTTGGATTTAACTAACAAATCATCTACATAGCATTCAACAAACTTCCCTAAGAAGGGTTTGAAGATACGATGAATGGCACGCTGATAAGTTGCACCTGCATTCTTTAAGCCAAAGGGAATTACCTGGTAGCAAAACACACCCTAAGGGGATCTGAGGGCTATAGATTTCTCATCTTCTGGGGCCATTCGGATCTGATTATATCTGTAATATCCATCCATGAAGGAAAGTGCTTCATAGCTAGCTATTGCATCAATTAAAAGTTATGTAATCGGAACTTGGAAATCATCCTTAGGACAATGCCGATTAAGATCTCTGAAATCGATGAAAACTCTAATTTGTCTATTATTCTTATCTACAGGGACAATATTAGCCAACCATTTGGGATATTGAACTTCTCTGACGAAGTTAGCTTTGATAAGCTTATCCAATTCAGCTTCAATTTTGGAAGCATAAGTTGGGTGTGTTCTTCTCACGGCTTTCTTAAATCCTTGATGTTCTTCTGGTAAACCCAAATGATGAGTAACAACATCATGATCAAGCCTGGGCATTTCTGTATAGTTCCAGGAAAATATATCTCTATTTTTCTTTAGAAAAGAAATATACATCTCTTGCTCTTCAAGAGTCATGGCCGCACTAATTAAAGTGGGGCGTAGATATTCTTTTGTACCCAGATTTATTTCTCTGAGTTCATCCACAGTGGTAGAGATACCCTCTTCAAATGCTGGAGGAGCATCTATGAGATTTTCCTCTTCTTATTCATCATGTATTATTTCTTCCGTTTCTACTTGCATAGTAGATGATAAAGTAGAGTTTTCATGATTCGAAGAGATGTCAAAATTTTCATATCTTGAAGAAGAAGCTTCCATTTCTGACCCGATTGACGATGAAGGGTCTTATTTGGGAAATAAAGAGGAGATGATGGATTGAGAATCGACATCATTGTTCACCTCCGATGTTGCTATAACTTATTCTAGCCTAATTGGCGAATCATAGACTTGTTGGATTTCAGCAGATGAAATGATGATGTCACCATTTGTTCTTTCATCCCTGCTTGGTAGATTACCAATTTCTCCCATGTTGTCTGGCTCAATTGCCATAATTGACATTATGGATCTTTCCATAAGAGTATTTTGATTTGGGTCTATCTTGTCAATTTGAATGATAGGCAACACATAATCTGTACTCACATGTGTAAATGGATTTACTAGAATTTTCTCCAACCATATAGAGCATTAACTTTGGTAATATCCTTTGTTGTGGATTTCTCCCTTCCCTTCATGTGATAGAATTCCGCCTCAATGTATTGAGACTCACATGTCTTGAACGGGGCCTTATCACCATAAAATGTCCCAACTTGACCATCGAAACAATATTTGAGACATTTATGGTATGATGAAGGGATAACCGCATGTTGATGTAGCCAGGGTCTTCCAAAAAAGATGTTAAAGGCTGAGTCTTGATCAACAACCATGAAATCTGAATTGAATACAAGATCTCTAAACTGAGTTATGAGTGTAACTTCGCCCAGTGGTTTTTGATCATTTTATCATATCCTGGTAACATCATGGTAGAAGGAGACAAATCAGATTCTGTGAGGCCCAATCGACGAAGTGTACGAATGGGCATGAGGTTGACTCCTGAACCATTGTCAATGAAAGTTCTTCGGACATCTACACCATTGACCTTTCCAGACAAGTACAATTGTCTAATATGTCCATGCACAACATCATCTTCATCTTTATCAGTAAAAGATATTATTGCATGACATTCTACAGGATTATTCTCTATTTGATACACTTAAGCTGCAGCAATTTCAGTTTCAAACTCCCGAGGACTTGACAAAGCCTCGATGAGTGCTTCCCGAAGATCTTTTGAAAGATTCAGAGCATCCAGAATTGATAACTTGGCTGGTACTTAGGCCAAGTGTTTCAATATATCATACTTTTGATCCAAAGGTCTGCGTTTCCCAATAGGAATATGTGGTTTAGCAGGTACCTTGGAAGCAGATGCTTTGGAAGTTGATGCATCTTGTATCGGGATAGGAGTTGGCAATATTCCTGGTTTTGGAAGATTAGACCGATTAGATCCATTTACTTGATGAGAGGAAGAATATGGAACCTTCAACCGGTCTTCCAAAATAACAGTTCCAGGACTGAATTTTCTATTGGTAGAAGAACTTGCTTTTTCTTGCTGAGCTCGCTGAAGGGCTCTACCACAAGTTTCTGCTGCGTACATAGTTCTAGCAGGGGTAGAATTGTAATAGTGGCTTCTGAAAGATCCACATCTTCCCCTATATCCTGAGCCCCGAGAACTTCCTCTGATTGCCCTATTTGATACAGGGAATTCAGGCTCATTGAAATCGAAACTACGACTGGCATATGGATCTGTTAATTGAATCATATTAACAGAACCAAAGATTAACTCTTCTTCTGATGAAGACTCTACCTGATTATCCTGTTTATGCTGTGCCGTTTGGTGGGGCGGTGCCCATGGATTTGAAGTATATGGAATTAAGTCCGCCAAAGTCAAATACAACTTAGGCTTTGACACATACTCATCTTCTTCTGATTCTTTTTCTTTCTTTGAATCATGCCGTTTCTTTGAGGACTTTCCCTCTGACGAAGAGGGTTTTGCCACAACATTCATGGCAGAAGACACAATTGGTTTCTTTAATTGTGTTTGCAAAATAGAATGAGTTCTATTGATTGTCTTTCTGACCATCCAATCATAATACTTCTATGCATTTTTGCTTTTGACTTCTTGCCATTCGTCTTTCTCCTCTGGAACTATAGCAGTAACACATGCTACTTGAGCTGAAGAACCTTTCAGTTTGACTTGTCCCGAGTCGACCATCTTTTGCAGGAGGTCTTTGAAGACAAAACACTCCTGGATAGGATGCCCCAACATTTGATGAAAAGGGAAAAAAATGGGACGGTCTTCATCTCTTTTCTTGTTTGGCCTCTTGGGCATTGGCAATTGAACCAAATTGTTTTCCAGTGCGGAAATGAAATAACCAGGAACTTGTTCATTTTAGAAAGAGTATGTTTTTCTCTTCAGATCCTCAAATTGTTTTTGTATTTGATCTCTTTGATAGTCTGTATGGAACGACCTTTGTTGTTGGCGCTCATAAGGTGGAGCCCTTTGAGAAGATGAAGGTTTTGAGGTAGAAACAGGTACAGGTGCTTGTTTAAGCATAACTGTAGCAGTTTCTTCTTTACCCATTCTCCTTCCTGGAGCTGATGGAATTACACAAGATTTAGCCTTAGCCTATATAAAGGAATCTTAAATCTGTTGAGTGATTGAAGTAAGGTCTCGAAACCCTCCTGTGTATTTCATAGGGATTAACGGCGTGCGTAATTCATCACGCAGATTTTCCACACAGATTGGCAACAATTCTTCTTGAGGGAGTGCTAAACTCAAGGAATATGTTAATCCATTCCATCGAGCAATGAAATCAGAGACACTTCTATTATCCCTTTGCTTACAGTTTGTAAGATTGAAAACTGTTGTCTTTTTAAAAGTTGAGCTGAACAGAAGGAAGAATTTTTGAAGAAGATCCTCCCATCCGGTAATTGACTCGGATTGCAAGCTTGTATACCAGAAAAAAGCTGGTCCTTGAAAGGTTCGCACGAAGCATCTGAGTTTCACTGCTTCTTGCTGCTCCGGAGTTCCCATCATATGATCGCAACAAGACACGTAATGCGTCAAATGCTGTTCAGGATCGACTGATGCATTAAAAATAGGGAATACAGGGTTCCCAAAACTGTATGGAGGAGAGATTGAATCTACCCATTCGGGGTAAACTTTCTTTTCTGGTTGAACTTGCGCATGTTTCCCTTCCATAGTTTCTAATCCAGATTTTAATGACTCAATAGTAGTTATTAACTTTTTAGAAACATCCGGTTGAACTTGGACTTGGGTAGGTGCAATGACTGGATCTTGGACTGATGTGGCGATTGGTGCTGCAACTGATGGTAGCACTTCCAACTGTTGTTTCATTTGACATTTAGGATTAGACCTGTGAGGGTGTACTGATAGAGGAAGATATTCTTGATCCATCTCAGTAGCTGCAACAAATTTCTTTGGCTGACTGACTCCAGCATGCTTAAGAAGAAGACTACTCTAAAGTAGTTCTACATTCAACCTTCTTAATTCCTTCATTTATTCCTCCTATTGTGCAAACCTTTTCTCTAGTGAGAGAGATTGACCTTATCCAGAGGAAGGATATGTAACCTGGTTCTTTCCCATCCCTTTGTTGGATCCTTTTCGGAGAGGGGTAAGTGGGTTACTCGAAGGATTACCTATGTTCTGAGTAATCCTTTGACTTCATGTACGCACACCTTCTTCATTTTTGTTGATGCGTACATCTTCTTGAGCAGGAACCTCTTCATCTGAGTCCCCTGAGTGAACCTCATCTGGTGGATCAACTACAACAGAATTGATGACATTGATTGATGCATAACTCATCACATCCCTTCTATCAGCATTTTTGTGATATTGTCTTCTTCCATGTCTTTGATGAGACAATGCCTTTTGTTGATTCAATCCCTTAGGAACTTCTTGACGAACCATAATTTGGAGGGAATCTCCTAATAATTTGGCTCTTCGTTCCTCTTGAGGCTTCTTCCCCAATCGAGAAAAAAACTGACTTTCTCTGAGGAGGGGATTGATGATTTGAAAAAGTCCCCAGTCCAGTGGACTGGGGCTGTTCCTTCTCAACTCCTCGAATCATATTTGTTGATTCCGAGGGTTGGTTTAAAAGAGTCCCCAGTCTGGCGAGCTGGGGTGGCTCTTGACATGCTATGTCTGAGACTTTCTTAAAATCTATCCTGATCTTGCAATCCTTAGTCCGGAAATTAGTTGGATGTATTAACCTGTATCCGCTTTTATCACCCGATTCAAAAGACCATTGGATGATTTCTGACATTTCTGTCACTTGGTGACATGCTTTCTCCAAACGAGAGGTATGTTCAATATTCTCATTTGCTTGATGCAAGAGTAATTCAACAACTTGTTCTCTGTATTCTTGATTTTGAGATGAACTAGTTGAAGCCTATTCTTAGGCAAGCTTTTGATTAAAAACAAAGCCCATTGACTGTGGCCGGCTATGGGCAATAACATTGCATGATACCATTTTCGGCGGGCTTTGCTGACTGGAGAGCACAGTGAAATGCAGTGCTCCATGAACACCCCATCCTCTGACACGAATACCAGATGGGGAATTGTAAATTAACTGACACAATCTTCTTAATGCGCCAAAGAATGAAAGTTGGAGGGCTCTCCACTACTTTTCAGCCTTCAGATATCGAGAGACTAATAGAGACACCAAATCAATTTGATGTTGTAACCCTTTGATTAACTTAAGATGATTTTCATATTCATCATAAGATAATACTTTCTTTTTCAACTGACAAAGAGTTATCCATATGTTGAGACGAATATCATGAATTTCATCTTCCGTCAACATTTCTGGAATGTCATACTGAGAGTCAGCCAGAGGCCAAAACAAGACTGGCACTTCACCTTTCTCCATTTGTTTTCTCATGTTCAGCATTTCCTCTTTATCATTTGATGAAGATTATTCTACCTGATTTGATCAGAGTTGGTGTTTCCTTGTTGCTTCATTGGATTCAACATGATTGGTAGAGAAATCATTGATCAAACTAGAAGATGCATGACTTAGGGGTGGTTCGGAGAATGACCTAAACCCTGGGCTATCTTCTGATTGAGAAAGTATTTCACCTGCTAGCGATGAAGCTTCAGACATGACTTGTTTCGCATTTGCAAGTGCCTCAAGATAAGAGGGATATTTCGGAACTACATTATCCCCTAGAGCATTTTTCAGGAAATGTTCATCACTACTGTGGAGAGGACTTTCGCAGCAAAATTCATCATCATGGGGAGGACCACCATAATGGGTTACAACAAAAGATAAGATCTCTTGCTCCTTGGTATTTTGACCACTCAGAGGGTTCCTTTGGCTCTCATCTGAAGATGAAACTTCGAGATCAACCGAATTTTCATGAAGAAAGTCTTCATGGGGAAGTGTCTGTTGAAGACCTTCGGAATTGATGTTCCCACTATTGGGAAATGAGGGAGTAGAATCTTGAATTTCAGCAGATAATTGTCGGAGGGCTTCAAGAACTCTAGCATCGAGCAAGGCCTTGTTACAGATTGGATCTTGATCTCCTGACTGTGATGGGAGGGTCTTTTTCTTAGATGCCTTCTTACTCAACTTGGAAACCACTTGTTGACGAAAGTGGCTGCTCTGAGCTGGTGTATATGCCTGATCAGAAAAGATGGCCAGGTTAGGCTGACGATCTCTACTCAAATCAGGTGTATGTGCCTGACTTGGTTGTCCGTATGATATGGGGAAGTATGCCCCACAACCCTTTTGGACTAGAACAGATGTGTGTGTCTGTTCCGGAGTGAACTGTTGATGTGTCACTCCACTGGTAGGGATAGATTTATGTTTCTTTCCCTGAGATGCCGCTGAAGTTGTAATAATATCCTGGCAGGCATCCAGAATATGATCAGAGATTTTCTTCTGCTATTTCACCTTTGATAGAATATGCTTGGTGACTTCAGCTGCCGGAACGGGAATATACGTCCATTCTGGGCTTGGAGTAGGTGTATGTGCCTGCTCCTGTCCTCCTTTTCCTGTTAGTGAATCCTGACAGTACTCAAGTTTGGGGGAAGAGAGTTGAGTCTGCCTCCTATTTGTTGTCGGGGATTTCCGACTAACTTCTCTGAATTCTAACAAGTGAGACTATTGGTAGGCTTGATTAGTACTAGCAGGTGTATGTGCCTGCTGATTACACTTCGCCGAACGTAGTTGACGAGATCCATCATATGTAGTCAGAAGAGACTACTGACTAGATGATGATGTATAAACAGGTGTATGTTCCTGCCTATAGTACTCCACCGGAATTGCCTGGCGGGATTGGCGTGATGTTTCCAGACGAGTCTGCTGGACAGTGGAATTAAAACGGGCAGGTGTGTGTGCCTGCTCGTTTCTTGCCACTAAGTTAGGTTGGTGGACTTCTCCGGAGATGGAAGAGATGAGAACCTGCTCACTGTTAACCGGACTTCGCCTCTGGCGATTCGTCTTGCCTGGTCGGGTTCGAGGAACCTGAGCCGAACGCCTTGAGTCAGCACCCTCATCATGTTGAGGGTGCACTTCCGCACGAGTCTGGCGGAGATTGTTGGTGGGATCCCCCAGGAAGGGCTCCTATCTATTTGAATTAAGGCCCTAAGGGACCTGCTCATTCACCTCCGCAGAATAAGGGAGGTAATGGTGATTGCGTTCCAGGGATAACGACCCGAAAAGGTTGGAGACGGTAGTCAGCACCGCCTGCTTCTTGATCACTGGTCGTCATTGTCCGGATGACTGATGTGAGTTGTTTACTTGGAGGGCCTACCAGGAAGCCTCCAGAGTTGGGATGGTACCATGTTGACGATACTCCTTAACCAGCGCATTTGATACCCAGCGTTGAAGATGCTGAGTAGGTGATATCGTCCTTAGAGCGGACGACGATCCAGCATGAGTAGCAGCTGTGGCATTTGCAGCAGCAGTATTCATAGGGGTGAACTTGAGAGCAGCCATTCTAGAAATGTAGAAGATCTTGGAAAAGAGTGCCTGTTTGATATAACATTCGTAATCAAGATAAATTCAGCCACTACATCTTTTGGATAAGCACATATTCCAATGATTATTTTTGTTGGTCCTATTATTGAGTTTTAAATAGGGGCCTAACAAATAGGTAAAACATCATTTTAACTTGGTTAAGGATTCATGTTGGGTTCACCATTTTTTGTCCCTCGGATTTCGGGGATGACCTCCTTTAATGGGAGGTTCAAACATTCCGATCGGTTTCTAACGGGTTTTTTGTAGAACCGGAAACATCCAATGATTCCACATCCATTCGGACCTACTTTCCAAAGGTAGGTTCTCATTAGTTTATGGACTGATGAGGCTTATTAATTTTCATTGGTTGAGAGGATGGGAGGTCGGACTCATCACACCTTTTTTAGGGGAATTATTGTCTACTCCGGGACTCTCTTTATAGATTTAAGTTATGTTTGTGAATCCTTATTACATTACCAAATATAAAATGAGTTTTCCTTTAGATCTGAAAATCAATGATCGATATGTAGGAAATTTAGATAATATTTTATATGTATTTGAGGTTCTTCACTGATAAAGAATCATCTATATTTGTTAAAGATTCTTATTCAATAGTATCCTTTGATACGTAAAAGTATCTTGGTCTTTATGATGACCATAATGGTTTTAAAGCCACTTAGTGGGGCACTTGAAGTTTATTGTCATTTAGAAGGACATGAATTATTTCAGAGTTGGGATCGAACCCGCATATGGGCTACCTACGTATCCTTTGTTTATAAAAGGAATCAGAACCCATGTAGTTCGAGTAAGGGAGTATGATGTTTATGATTGATGGCTCAAAGAAGGATGTCATAATTACTTTTACACTCTAAGCTCATGTGAGTCATGCTTGATGTGAGAAACAAGAGGTATTGGTAAAAAAATTAGACAATTGTTCCATGAAAGATGAAATCACAAGAAATAATGTTGGGATTATGTATGTATGACTTCCCAGATAAATGAAGGTTAGGATTTACTTTAGGGAAGAAATCTAGTAACAGGGTACATAAAGGTATATGTGTTTCATGGAGATTTTGAATACTCTAACTTGGGGATTACTCCTAAAAAGGAGGCCCAAATTAGGAGAGGACTTATGATTGGGTTTTACTCCTGAAAAAAGAATCCCAGATAAAAGGTAAATTAGGACTGGTTAATAGAAATTAAGACTGGGGCTTACTACTGAAAAGGAGGCCCAGGTTAAGAGATTTGAAAAATTAAGGGACTTGGGGCTTACTTCTGAAGAGGATGCCCATATTTGAGACTGGGGCTTACTCCTGAAAAGGAGGCCCATATTTGAGAATTATGACTGGGGATTATTCCTGAAAAGGAGGCCTAGGTTAAGGGGTTCTCTCATATTAAAGGATGAAGTTGAATTAATGAAATATCAATTTTTTAGTGACATAAAGATGTATAAATCACTAGGTTTTGAGAGATATTCCACAAATTTCCTTTCAGATAAGGAATCCAAATCATGAAATCATGAAAAAAATGGCTTTGAAGAGTGTCTTGAAGATTGAATCTTGAATAGGAGAGGTGTAATGGCTTAAGAGGGGTGAAATGGGCAAGAAGGGCACCGAAAAAGGCAGGGGCGCGCAAGTCCTGGCAGGCGCGTAGGTATTGCGTGGGCGCGTAAGTACTGGTCACGCTGGTATACCTGCGCGACACATGGGTACTTGCATGACAGTTAACCGGAAGGGTAATACTTGAGCAAATATTGGTTAAAGCCTTTAGAATCTTCTTGAGGTTCTTCCAGAAGAGGGGCGCGCAAGTTCTATTGAAGGAGTAAGGCGGCGCACAAGTGTGGCCTTTTCCCTTAAGGGCTGGCCACTCAGGCACGCAAGTGTTGATGAGTTTCAACACTTAGGCCTTCCTCCCCCTCTTTAGATCTTCCATTATAGGTAAGAAATTACCTTAGATATAGTGACCCGACCTTTTATTACATTAATATTACATAATTTCAAAGATAAACAACATAATAGTATTACACATGAAGAATCTAGAGGTTTAGTGTCTTGGGAAAACTAGGACTACACATAAAAAGTACAACATCAAGCATAAACATTCATTTAATTTCTTCTTCTATAGCTTCTTAGTAGAACTTTTCCTCTCCTTAGTATATGTAGCCACCTGAGGATATACATCAAAAGGGGTGAGCTAAAAGCCCAGTAAGAGGATAGATAATAACAATACATCATGGGGTGAGCATAATCATAACATAGGCAAAAGATCATGAACATGAGAGGAGCATAAATAAAAGACTTGAAATGTAGCAATGCATGAAAAAGAAACATCATGTCTTAGTGGTTAACTACCACACATACTTGTGAACAAAGATATCATCTTGTTCACACATCATTTCACATTTACTCATGAGATTCATCACTTTACCCAATGCATTGGAGCGCTATATAATTCCGGGCGCACCCGTCACATCATAACATTATCATTATCATGCTTGCCACATAGAACACATATCAAACATGTACATAAATAACCCATGGAATGTAATGGGTTTCATCTCATAATAACACATTCATAATCTTTGGGTTCTCAAAAGAAAGAGGGAACAACAAACTTGATACAAGAACCATCAACCTTGAATGAGAGTTAAAGGTGAGATCTTGAAAGAAGATTTCTTTTGGAAAACATTTTGATGGACATAAAAACCAGTGAAAACATGTATATCCCAGAAAAGTAAATTAAATGATGAAAAAATGATCTTTTAGGAGTAACCATATCAAAAATGGAGTGAAAGAGGGAGAACCTGAAGGAAGAAAAATTGGGTTCGAGATTTCCCCTTACCTTGTACTCGAATGCCTCCTTCTCTTTAATGTCCTGTATAATGACATTATATTAATTAATTAGAAATTCCAGAACCTTTTATACATTAATAGGGTTCATTCTGGTTTCATTATTTCATATTATGTTCCTTTGGATGACTTATAGAGTTTAAAAACATTGATCGGGGATGTTCGTTTTCATGGTTTTCTTGAACGGTCCACTTGTATTCTTAAATTGATGTTTGGGTAGATCATGGGTAACATCCAGAACTGATATTACATGTTATTAATGATATTACAGAAGTTTTAATGATTTTATAATGAGATATATTAGATCCATGTGGACGAATCATTAGATAAGAATTAAATGAAGATTATTTGGGTTAATTTGAGCGGTTTTTGGATCACAACGAACTCGTTTTAACTTTTCACATAGTAATATGGCCATAGGTTATTTACAGAACTTAAAATAGAACATAATACATATAAACTATTCTGGTTCAACCATAAAAATGGTTTCATGACCAGATTTGAAGGTAGAAATGGAAGAAGAGAACATGTCGTTTTTGAAAGTGATAAATTTAACACCTCGTGAACAACGTTCTCTTTAATAAAATAAAAGGAAGTGAGAAAGGGTATGGGGTGATATAATATACCATTATAATAATAATATTACAGTATATGTATAATACTAGAGTTACAAAACAATTTGGATGACTATAGGTGGGGAGAGATCACGAAAGGAACTTGAACTTGAAAGGAAATTAAAGGATAAGAGAGAGGGAAATTACCTCTTCAATCCTTCACTTGAGAACATCCTTAAGGGACTAAGCTTGGTCTTTTGATGAGACCAGAATCTCTTGGACGTGGTTAAGAGGATAGGAGAGATGATTGGGCAGAGCTTAGACAATTCTTGAAGCTTGAGAGGTGTGGTTTTTCAAGAGGAGGGGGAGGGCTTATTTATACATGAGGAGGGAGGCGTTTTTGGTATAAAATATTAAATAAAATAATATATCATAAGTTAGACTTGTAATAGTAGTTTTTTGAAATCATAAATCATATATCAATATAATATAATTCTTTTCAGGCTTTAACTCTTCTTTATAATTCGAATTCATTAATTTATTAAAAGGAAAGTGAAAGAAAGAGAAAAAGACACTTTAAGAAATCACCTTTTGACTTCAGGCTTTGGAAAGTTCTTTTTAGGTTTGAGAATTGGATTTATTGTATTTGAAGGAACAATTTATGACATTTAATATGTTTTGGCCGAAACTAAAGTTCTATAATGTTTATGTCATCATTACATCATTAATGATGCAATTTAGTATATACCGATTATGCGAAAAACTGTATTTTTTACTATTCACCCGAAAATTGAAGTATTTCAGAATAAACCCAAAAATTTACCCCTACCATTTTTCGATGTGTCGAATCCAAAAATGATGTCCATTTTTCAAAAATAATTTTCCAAATATTATTAATTTATGTTTAATTAAAATCATAATTTACTTAAAAAAACAGTTTTTAAAATTAAAACTGATTTTGTAGTTCCTTCAAAAATTACATAGGGTCTTATAAAATTATCTAAAAAATATTATACATTTATTAAATAATTTATGAATACATTTCGGGGAAATTAATATTCTTTTAAATTAATTAATTTGTTATAATTAATTATTCTGACTTATAAAATACCAAAAATGTTTACTAAGGTCAAATTATCACTTTCTATGATGCCTAAAGTTTATTTTATTATTGATAGGTAATGTAACTATTATTTACTATTCATAAGGATCATATTACTATTCATAAGGGTTGGTTACTATTCATAAGGGTAGGTTACTATTTACAAAAAATTATTTTTGTTTCATTAGACTCCAACAACTATCTTGAACACAATCGTGTATGTCGGATTTTTAAAATTCCAAACATAGGGGTGACAAAATTATGTTTAATGGTCAATTATAACTTAGTAGTTCATTATTTTTTGTTTTTATGACATAAATACAAGAAGGGAATTTTCCATTGAAATACTTTGGGTCGTTATATTAGAAGTGTTTCAGAAGCTTTGAGAAGAGACTTGAGTGCCGGGAGCTCAAATCTGCGTTTCTGGAAAAAATCATTTTTTGAATGGGGGGCCCACATGGTCTATTTATAGGCAAGAGAAGACCCCATGCAGTTATCACTTAGGTCGCGCACGTCACTTGCGTGACCACTGGGTGGCTCGCAAGTATACCTGCCCGACCATTTTAGAACTTGCGCGATGCTTGTGCAACATTATTCTTATTCCTTCCTTTGTCAATTTTTGATATTTGTCCAAAGGTTGAATCACTTTGAGCTCAGATATTCCCCTTTTCCGATCTTTAGATTCTGTGACGAAAGGAGCGTCAATAGAAGAAGCATAGAATAGCACCAGAATACTGAAGGCATAGGATGAGATCTCATTAAGTAAAATTAGGTTGTCAAATATACATAGGGACATTTTTCATGTTAGGAAATTAGTACATGATGTAAGTTCATCAGAAGAGAATCTAGTTTCACTCATTGAAATTTGTCATGTTAATTCACATTTTGAGAATCTATTAGAAAACAAATATACTATTCACAACATGTAAATTTTTAAAAATAAGTAAATCTAGAGAAGTAGCCTCCACCATAAATTACACACCGTGAAATCTATACATAACATGAATACATTGGATGTTTAGAAATTATTATTTTGGTGGTTGAGGGTTTGAGGAAAAACCTATTTATTCAACCCTTCATCCACCACTTGGGGAGATCGGTAGATAAAGGGACCAAGAAGACACCCGAACAAGGTGAGTGTAGAGCCATACTACTACTAATTTTTTCCATTTTCTATTCTTTTTCTCACCCTCACATGGCTAGAATGAGGGGGTTATTTCTTTTTCTTGTGGAATGCGTAAGGAATAGAGATTAATTGTTTAAGTTATTTTATTTTTGTTTTCAATTTATTTTGGGATTTCATATTTGTTCATCATCGCTATATCTTCGTTGGTTATTTTTTCATGACCATTGTAAGTAGGTTTATAAATTTGGGTTAGTTTCTTAATTTCCTTGAGCATGACCATTTTATAAGTTTATTTAATGCCATTTCTTATTATTAGATCTAGGGTTTAAAATTCCACCATGATCATTGGGTTTGTTCTACTCTATTTTTAACTAAGGTTTATTATTACCCATTATTTAAAATCAGAAGTGCCTAACTATGGGAATATAAGAGTTTAGGGTTAGGGTTTTTACCATGACCATTGTAATTTATAGAACCTAATTATGACAACTTCATGACAGTTAATTAATTGTTTCATACCTTATTACCCATCAACCTAGATTCATTAATTTTAAGAACCCTTTTTCTATTTTCTTCTCCCATGTTCTTCAAAAATAATTTATTGATTATATTAGATTAAACATCTAAAAATCATAATTATTTTATGTATTTTTTATAGAATTAATATTTTATCCAACCCTGTATTTATGGTGTACACCTCAAACTTTCATATCCTATAACACCATGTAGTTTAGTGGTTTGTTTCATTCATGTTATACATTTCTAAATTCGATAACCCTATGGGAATTAATGACACACCATGGGATATCACATGACATATAAGTTTTATGTAAAGGTATTTATTGTACATAGTTTGGATAAAAATATGTATAGACACATACATAGGAAGTTTTCTAATTCATTTTGAAATGAATAGTAAGTGTGCATGGGTAATGTTGTGTTTAAGGTGAACCATCATAGTATTAATGAAAATCATGGGGAATTCTCTTCCATAGGGGTTGTTTGGAAAAAAACTTGTGAAATGTAATTAAAATCATATGAAAATAATGTATCATGTTCCCAAAATTTGAAAATATAGTTTTCCATGTTTTTTCACATGATTTTCCAAACCATATAGACAACCTAGATTTTTAAAACCATGAATTTTCAGATTTAACCCTCTTGAATTTTCAAGGGGGTTTCCTTTTTTCCCCCATTCAGTTAGGTGTAAAATTAACAATATATGTATCCTTTATCCTTAAATATATGGCTCATCCTTTACCATTTCTAAGAGGATTTTTCTAGGTGAACACCACCTTTATCATTTACTTCTATGCCTTTTCCCACTTTATATTTACCTTATTTTTTTCTAATACCATGAACCATATGGAATTATATGGGTTGATTTTTGGTTTAGTATGATATAATATGGTGGGTTTTGGGTGTTAGGTATTACTTGGGTTACTTCATTGATTTTTTTGGAATCCTTCATTAAAGAATATGACTTTTGGATCAATCTGTATTTAAATGGGGTGTTGTTTTCTTATACATTGTTTACTTGGAAAGTCATTAGGTTATTGAAGATTTTAAATTTACTATATCCAAAATTTTATCTATAGGTAATGAATATAATTATCTTTATAATTTTATTAATGAGGATTTAAACATTGAATAGAATTATTTAATGATTTCTAGTTTTCCTTGAGATTTGTTAAGTTCTAAGAATTAATAATCTTTTTTAATGTATTGTGTTGAATCTATTTTCATAACTATAGAACTTGACCATATATGGTTCATGGAAAAATATAAGGGATGGTGTTGTAATCAATTAAGGTGTTAAATAAAAGTGGTGTGAATTCTTTAAATGGATTTGTAGAGTGATTTTAAGTGGGTTTCTTTAAAATATATTTTATAACTCAATCTCTTATGATTAAAAAAATAGTCTATGTAAGGACGTTATCTTAAACATTACATATTTTAGTTTTTTTTGTATAATAATTCACATTCAATTATATTTTTAATTTAGAGATTTATATAATTAAGTTAACCTTTTACAATGTAAACCTATACATTCTAAGTGGAAACTTATAATCAGTATCTATTTCTTCTAGTATAGGAAACCCTTTTAAAATGAAACATGATTTATTTTTCTTAAAAATTATTCTTTTTATTTAACTTGACATACTCATTTATCATACCCATCCTTATACCCTATTAAAAAATTCAAAATTAGGATGAGAACAAAATTCTCAATAAGAGAGATGAAAATAAATAAATAAAACCATTAGTCCATGAATACTGATAAACCCATGAAAATATTTTCACAATGTTGTATTTTTCACCCATAAAACATAATCTATTTAACTTACATTATGAAATCATATGTTTCAAGAAAATTCCATAAAAAAATAAATCATAAAGGTAACTTGTGGCATCATATTCATATCATTATTACATTTACTTTAGCTCTCATAAATACATTAGGAGTATACTTCATGTTTACATTTTTAATAACCACCACAGTATATTCCCCTAACATATTAGGAGAAACAAGACTATTTAACTCCACCTCATTATCCAATGCATTTGAAAGCTATAATGTGATCACCCGCCCTATTTTTTCATGGATCAACCCATCCTCAGAAACTATTCCCATGGACAATATCATAAGAAAAAACATAAGTCATTCATAAAAAAAAATAACGTTTCCACTTTTAAATAACTTTTCATTTTTAAAAAGTCATGAAATCATAAATGAAACAATTTAATTGAAAATAATATTGTCAAATTTTAAAAGAATATTTAAAACATTAAATCTTCCTAAAATCGGGAAATTTTTTGGATGGAGTATATGTTAAAAATAATAAATTTTTCTCTTTTAAGAATAGTTTAAATAATAACATTAAAAGTGGTTTTTAAAATAAATTCCCTTACATAAAAGCTTAAAATGAACAATTTTTGAAAAAATTAAGATAAATTTGAAACTTATTATTTTAAAAAATTCATGTACATACAAATAAATTCAGGATATAACATATTATTTTAGGGTTATATACAGTTTATAAATGAATATAGGTTCATAACATCAAAATATGCCTCAATGAATGAAATTTGAGATGATGTCCCTTACCTTGAGTTTGAATCATCAAGTACAATATTTATTTTCTTGAATAATAAACTTAGGTAAATTATTTAATTTTTTTATAACCTTTTTAATGTTTATTATTACTTTAAAATCACTTATTATCATGTTATAAAAATTACTTAATTATTTAAGTTCATGTTGAACGTTTTGACGATATTCGATATGTGAGTCCAAAATGACTTTGGTATGAGATCTATATTCAAAGTGGTCATTAGAACATAACCATTGAATAATATTAATGAAATAATAAACAATTTTATACATTATTTATTCTTTTGAATTCGCCCAATAGATATGGATATGAAAATGAACTATGTTACAATCATGGAGACATTAAGTTGTACGTACACATGAGTAACGTTTCCATTTTACAATGATCATTTTGGAAACAAGGTAAGTATTATATTATCATAAAATAATGATAATAATTTAATTAATATCATATTATTAATTTAAATATAATTATATGTATCATCCATGATATGTGGTGATGAAAACATAACCACATCGCTTTGTGGAGGTGATAGTTCACACATACGCATGAATGCTGTTATCATTTTTCTATGCTTGGAAAGGTATTAAAATATGATATATTAAAATTTAATAATGATAAATATATAATTAATATCATAGATAAATATTAATTCATAATTATATTCAGTCTTGAGAGATGGTGATGGAAAATGAATTATATCAGTTCACGAGGTGGTAGTCTGTCGTAGACAACATCGATTAATAGTTTTCCCATTTTGTATAATTGGAGTAGGATTTAGGTTATGAAATTAACATAATAAAATCTAATTATATTTATGATATAGGATTTATTATTTAATTAATTTTGAAATTATTTTATGGAGTTTAAATAAGAAAAAAAGAAACACTAAATTAAAAATGATACATTTTCTTCGAACAATCTTATTTTCATATCTCCTTAAGACCACTAAGGGTGGTGTTATGCCTAAATTAAGAGCTCTAGATTGTGGGTAGGGATTCTAGTAAGTTATTTAGTTAGATAATGGCTGATAAAAGTTTTTTATTAAGTTTTATTAAAATATAAGAACATGTTACCTTTTATAAGAGGGGGGGCACTCTTAGTATTCTTCAAAATATGAAATTAATATAAATTAATTTTCTATTAAAAATAGCCCCAAAACGATTTATTGAAAATATAGGATGATTATTGGTTGAATTAAACACATAATATTATATTTCTAAAATTGTTTAGTATTTTTTAATAGTTACCTTTGTGCTTCAACCCTTATTTAACCCCTTTAAGTCTTACCATGACAATAAAGATATTCACTCTTTAATGGTCAATATAATTATTATAAAATAAAAAAGTTACAATAAATGAATAATAGGTGAAATTTTAAACCTTACAAAAATTGGTTGGAATAATTTATATTTCTATGAACTTTATATCATTTAATAAAATATTACTTATTTTAAAATATCATTAATATCAATTTTGATAATATTCATTACTTGACTTTTTACAAATATTATACAAACATGATATATTCAAAAAAAAATTAAAACATCACTAACATATCAAATTGAACTATAAAATTAATTTAGAACATAAATTATATCAAATTATATTTAGTTTTGATATTTTAAATATCATTTATTTTATATTTACATTAATTAAACAATTATTACATCATTATTGTATAGGCCTTTGATGTGATTATTTATTTCCTAAAAACTAAAAATAAATTACCATGATGAAGATAAAAATTTTATCCTTATAAATAATATTTATAGTTTAATATATATTCTGAATAACCCTGTATTATAAAAGTTATAGTTATTAAAATCATATGTATGACATCTTTGGAAATTCTTTAAAATAAAATACTATAAGGGTATTAAAATCATCCAAGTGGCTCCAAGTGGTCATAAAATCTGAATAATATGGGTTTTATTATAAAATCACTCATAAAATAAAATTAGGACATGTTTTATGGTAATTTTTTAATGCTTATAATATTATTTTTAAACTTAATTACCTGATTTACCCTTAACCGTAGAAATAAAAATTAATATGTTTACTATTAACATTGTACAAAAATAAAATGGTAATATTTATTAAATTTAGAAAATATTATTAAAAATATTGAATAAATTATTTAAATTTTGAAGAACATAAATTCTTAATATTAGTTAGAAATTAATCATGTAGACGTGGCGAAACAATAAGTTTTTTAATGTGGAAAGTTAAAAATGTTTACAATTTTTATATCCAATTTCAATATAAAATTGATTCAAATAACCTAAATTATATTTACAGATATAAAATTTATCTAATCATACTTTTAAACCAATTAAAAATATAATTAAAAAATATAAAATATTTTTATGAAAAAATCGTGTTCAACTAAAATGGAGTATTATTAACTATTTATATAAAAATAAAACTTCTCATAAAAATACCAAAAATCCAATCAAATTAAATGTTTATATTTTAAATTTTAAATAAGAATTTTATTTTTTCAAATATAGTTAATAAAATTATAAAAATTTGTTTTTAAAACATGCATTCCATTAAAATTTAGTAAAATAGCTTTTAGAAAAATATAGCTTTTTATGTGTTAAATTGTATTTATTTTTAGGTAATGTCTAGAAAAAACATTGGATAAATGATAAAAATTATATTTAATAAATCATATAAAAATTTCCTAAATATAATCCAAAAATATTGATATTTATATTTATTAGTATAAAATAAACTTGTGCACAATTAGATATTTTTTCAAAAATAGATTTCCTTTTATTTTCAAAAGGGGAATATTTTCATTTATAATTAATTGTCACCAAATAATTCATTATATATACATCTGTAAAAATAATTTTAATAATTTAGTTAATGTTGTTCATTCCTACAATTCTAATGACTTTGTTATAATAATAATGTTTAAATAATAATATTTAGTTCTTCATTTAATCTCGGTGTGATTTATCATATATGCTATCCAAAATAGTGTTTTATTCAAAAAATAATTAGATGTTACATTATCCCCCCATTTAATGAATTTCATCCTCATAATTTTTTCTTGTGAATGGTAATCAAGGTTCAATTATTCAAATTACCTTTATTGAAATATCAGATCTAAAAAAGGACAAATAAAACTTCCACTTTAAAAGAAAGAAATGGAAGTATAAATTCCACCTAATAGAACACATACTCTATTTACATGTAGGAAAAAAAGATATGTAAGAGAAAAATAAATCTCAAGGAATAATATTGACTGATGGAGAACATAATGACGACAAATTTAACCATCACAAAATCATAAATATGTGATGTATTAAAAGTCCCTTGATAAAAGTAAACAAATGACATTTTTGTTTCAAGATCATTATCAAAGAGTTAAGGGATTATTTTACTACTTGGACTAAGAACATATGGAAATATACTTACTTTACAAGTTGAGTTTCATTATTCAATCAATTTCCCCCACAAACTCATATTTCACTCCAAATGATGAGTATTCAAGATTATTTTTTTTTTCATGTATGAAGCATTAGAATCAACTTCTAAGGATCACTAAATACAAAAAAGGAAGAAAATTATTCTTACTGTCTTTAGACATTAACAAAAAATAAAATTTTTATAATAAGATATGATAAATCTAAAAAGATAACAAACCTTTATATGATGAAAAAATACTTTAATATTTAAAATTCAACATTAATACCCAAAGATCAATATAGATCATTTGATAAATAACTATCCTTAAAATTCCTTAAAAATATTCTAACTAAGATTAAAACCCAAAATACAAAAGGATTCGATTAGATATTCTCCAATTAAATTTAAAGAATTATCTCCAAATAACATTTTTAGACATGATAATTTCTTTATTAACCTTGAAGATACGTTAAATACTTCCATAAATAACCTAAATCACCATAAACACACAAATAAATCATATATGCATCCAAAATATAATTCCAAATTTATTTCTCAATTAAAATTCCATACTATTATATTTACCTCAATCATAAAGGGTTACCAAAATAGTGAAAATTTTATAAATTAACATTAATCACTTAATCGCCAAATCATTTTCCAATCCCGAGGTTATTTATTTGACAAAACATATGTTCCTAAAATCAACTTATTCTTTATCCATACGATTTTTGGACTAAAAATAAATTTTATTCTATATGGGACTTCACATAGGCCAGTGGTAGGTGATGAACCCTTTTTTCCCTTCAGTTGTGGGTTCCATTCTCAAATCCTTACTTGATGTGATGAGTTGTCACTCATCCTACGGGTTGTCCTTTTTTCTAAAACTATCTCATTTTACCCATTATAAATATCCATAATTGTGAGAAACATCCTTTAAAAAAACCTTCGTATATTTTAATCTCAAATATAATCTCATACCTTTCATTTTTCATTCCAAAATATAATAAACCATAATTAACAAAAAAAATAAATGTATCCAAAAATACCATTAGTCACCTTAATATTTCTTAACCTAAATTATAAAAATGGGTTTTTAAGAAATCGATCTTATGATAAAACATAAATTTTAAACCTCTGATTTTATCCTTAACACTTAAGAAAACATCATAATCTCCAATGTTATATAAACAATCCTTTGAAAACAATTGTATGTCCCAAACCTTAAAAATTACATATTCTAGTGTTTTTGAACTAGAATTCACATTCAATGATCTTCTTAGTTTACAGTTTCATATAATTATTAAAAACTCTTACAAAGTAAACCCATACATCAAAAATGAACACTTATACCCACTGTCCATTTCCACCAAATGAGACACTTTTAAAATGAAACATAATTTATTTTTCATAAAAAATTATCATGAATTTAAACTATACTTCCCCCTTTCTCTTTCCCATCCTTATACCCTATGAAAAACATTTTAAATCTTGGGATGTGCAAAAAGTTCTTATTAAGGCACATAAAAATAAAGAAAAAAATATTTAGTCCACAGATACTTATAAACCCATGAAAATATTTTCAAAAATTTATACGTTTCAAACAAAAAACATATTATATTTATCTTAACTTATGAAATCATAATTTTTTTGTAAAAATTATTAGAGAACATAAAATATAATGGTATCTTGCAAAATCATTTCTGTAGAACCCCCGATCAGATTAGCCATCTGAATGAATAGTGCTATCAGGCTGGCTGCCACTAGCCTTATGCACACCTCCCCAAATACCAAAGGCTGCCGACTAGAAGTGAGGTTGTGAAAAAGGTTTAGTGGGGATACTATACCCTCTAAGGATATATATTATACTAGTATAAGTAATAATATATATACATGAAACATAAATTGAAGACACAACAAAATCAAACTAGACACACCAATGGTGGAAGCACAGTTAATAATAATAAGTAGGATAAGAAATATAACTGAAGGAACTACATTAGAAAAAAATAAACATGCTTTCATGAAAAACATACCACTTATATCCAAAAATAGAACATATATAATCAAAACCGTTCATAAAAATCAATATATATAGAAGAGGGTCACCAATATTAAACCACAGTAGCTTCACACATATAAAGCATACTGATATGAAAAAGAAAGATAAAAAGAAAAGTAAAAAAATTACTCTTGGAGAGGCAAGACCTCAATGTCCTATACCAACATCACATGAAAAACAAAACTATATTTTATCTCCTAAATCTTATCTCTTACCTAAACTTAAATACATAAAGTATACACACATCTCAAAGGGCCCATGTAGGGTGTGAGAACGTGTCACAATAGGATACCACCCAAGTATTCATAACCAACATGATTGTTTTAGATAGAAATGTAAAATATAAATATTAAACAAGATAGAATCTCATAAAATTAAAATAAATACAAGATCCATTGGTACTCAACAACCACCAGGGAGTTTTCACCTGCTTTGGCTAACACTAAAAGTTTGAATAGTAAAGGATCATTTTCCCATGGCAAAAGGTATCCCCTGAAGTAGTGTATCTCAGGTGAACCCTCAATTTCATCCTAAAAATAAATAACCCTACACCATGTGCCTCCAGATTTCTATTGCCTCAAATAAATCACCAACATTCCGAAGGCGTGCCTATTCATAATAACTGGTCCCTTTGATGCCTGCTTGAAAGAACAAGTAAGATCAAATCCCAAAATCTGGATGAAAAACGATTCCTATCCTCAAATAAAATTCATAGTTAGCTCATTACATGAAATACCGAGGAACAAAAATATCTATCCTCTAAAAATAGTCCAAGACCAATGGCCTCAATCATGGAAAGCCTCATCCCCCAACCTATATCCTCAACTCGATCAACTAAAGTCTTGTCACCTTCCACGTGGATTTCTACGGCAAGATCCCCCAATCATAATTCCTAGGGAACACTACCAGGGGCCTCTACCCACTAAATTATTCAAAACCTCCACATTACGAAGTTAACATATGTGCACATGACTCAAATAGGAACTTTGGCCATCACAGGTGATAAAAAATCACCAAAATAGTTCCTAAGAAACATCAACCAACACCTTATGCCCCTACAACAATGTCTATCAACTAATTTAATTTCCACACAATTCATCCTGGGCTATGCCTGTGACCTAAAAGCCTCACCCACTCAATCTGATGTCCATGATGCATAATCGATGATCAATACCATCCAAGAAAATCTGAGCCAACCCCAACTGGTGATACCATCACCCAAGTAACCTGGGATAAGACCATTATAGCAATCACATCACCTAAAATCTAAATGGACAATTCCACCCCAACCTCAGACCAAGCCTATCATGACCCCATGGGTCTCATCACATTCAATTCAACATAAGTAAGAAAATATTTATAAAAAAACACATTAAATAATAAATTCAATTTAATACGATTTAATTTCATAATTTAAATAAAAAACAATTCAACCTATTTGAATTGGATACCTCACTTCCATATTATCAATTCAATCTAAATGAACCACCAATTCAAGCAAATTGAATTTCATAATTCCAATTTTAACATTAAAAACAATTTAAATAGAAAACACACACCATCCTAAATAGTAAAGGCTGTAGAAAACCTTTAACTCGGCCTCTCACCTATGGAAAAGCATAAGGAATTCCTTGAGGAGTCCCATATAGTCTTATGGTTAATTTAATATGAATAATTAGGGTATTTCTCAAAAACCAACGATGCACTAAAAAGTGGACCCCCCAAAATGACCCCAAAAACACAACTAATGGTATGTACCACCTATATTAGACTCAGAGATGTAGTCCTGTTCAGTATTAACCACCGATTAGATGGTGTTTGGATTAAAATATTGTTTAAATCAAAATACTTGAAAATATGGTTAAATGGGTCAGACATAATTAGAGGTCCATGAGATGAAAGAAAAAAATATAAGGATGGGTGTTATAATCCTTATTAAGAAGGATCCAATGTATATGATGGATCTAAAATGGATTAATGATGAAAAAGGTGGATCAAAATCCACGAGAGAATTCAAATGTAGCCTCCCATGCTATTATACACAACCAAGAAGGGAGAAAGAAGAAGAATAAAAGAAATAGGGAGGAGGTAAAAAATGTAGTTTTGCACCTTTAATGGGGCCTCACAGTCAGCTCACATGGTTAGGAAACAACTTATCTAACCGTACTGGATACAATTTTGAGTTATTTCCTAAGTGGAAATACCCATGAAAATTTCTACACAATTTTATCTAACTATGTGGAAGCCTCTATAATTACTGTAGACCACCATGCATGACTTTGCACCTCACCTGAACGGTTTATCCAAACTATGTGGTAATTCAAAAACAACTTGCACGATTAGATGGAATATGCCACATGGTTTTCCCCCAAACTGTGCACCCTTGCCTGCAATATAAAACATGATTTTTGGGTCTCTGAAAATCCCTAAACCCATTAAAACACCTAGGTCACTCTCTAAACCTCTAAATCCATACAAAAATAATTATATAAAGCTGTTGGAACCCCTAATTTTATTTTGATCAACTGAAAATAATGTGCCATAGCTACCAACTGAAAATTCAAATGATGAGTGGTTTTGATCCCAATTCAAAGACCTGAGATGTTACAATCTCCCCAACTTAACATATCTTGTCCCTGAGTTGTAAAAATAATTATAGTGATGGTACCAAACATACCCATATCATTTAAATTCACCTGGAATACCCCCATCATAAAGGGTTTAGGTAAAATACCTCAAGGGAGCTCCCCACCTAATGAGTGACCTACCTCAGTCTCAACAAACCCAAAACTCAAATCAAGAAACTAGTCCAATGACCATACTAAGGAGTGAAAATTCATCTTATGACACATCATCACTAACACAACTCATAAGGTTCCCCTGAACCATTCCAGAAACCTATATGAATCTCGGACTACATTGGTGCCCGCCTCGTGCCCATGTTCCTCATGGAACCAATGAGGTCCCATATTTCTAAAGATGATCAAAATCAACCCAAGTTATTTGAACCTGAATCATGTACCTCACCAAAATAGTGCCCAGATGCCTAGAACCTCAATCAAGTCCCGTAGATCCGTGATTCCCCATTTCCAAACACCCCAAAATCCTGCATCTCCTTGACTCCTCGGTGACAAGAACCTCAGTAATAACACATCCAGCGATTCTAAAACATAGAACCTGGTGCCTCACATGTCACATATATAATCCCACATCGAAGTCTGTTTCAACCTACTAACCAACTTCTATTCATTCCTAATACATCTTGTGAACCTAGTACATGCATATAAACATGACTCAACAGGCGATGCTAAAGAAATAAATAGACAAGAACTGTTATGAACACATTGTAACTCTAACCATCATCGACTCACCAGCCTACTTAGAACATGGACTGTCCATAGCGTGTAATTATCCTAATGCATGACTTCCTTTAACATGGACACCCTGTAGTGCTACACTAGCCACTGAACAAACTACTGTGTTATACTCTCTCTACCACAAACTCTGCATATAGGTGAACCATAGCTACCTTCACCTGGTACCTATACAGAACCAATATCAGAACCCTATGTCTACCTTAGTCCCCAACAAGCAGCTATCCGAGAAGGCTTCCTATAGAACCACTCAAGATGTCTGACCAGTCCACATGCCCAACACTCCTTCGGAGGCTGATCACTGTGAGTGTAGAATTGTCCTAGCTTCCCACACTGAAATAAAACCTTAAAAGACCCACTACAAAGTGGTATGGATGATTACTTGTCTGAAATTCACTACTAGAACTCCTCTCAGCCTCAATTACTTCCATAAAAAGCATCACCAATAAAGTTACATGAAGAAACTACCCGACTCAAGTGAATCCTATCTGTCAGGTTTCCCTCAGCTATGAGCACCTGGTTCACCATATATGAGAATTAGGACAACCTAAATATGTTTAACTGCACCTGGATGTAATTTTTAAAACCATACTCGAAGTTCCTCATGATCTAGGTGTCATCAATCACCATTTTGGGTGAAAAGAGAGACAATTTAGGGAACGTCAATGCATAGTCCATGACAGACATGTTGCTCTACTGAAGGATCAATATTTCCCAAGCCCTTTATTCCTTCAACATCTTTGAGAAGAAATTCTCAAATAACATGTCATCTGTGTAATTCTAGGGCATCCCCTCATGTATTCTAGCCTACACCTACTCATCAAAACCAATGCATAGTCAGTACTCTAGTCTTGTAGGATGCTAGTTTCACCATCTACCATGGAGGCATCTCAACCTTCTTGAATATCATCATCATCTAATCAATACAATTATTAGTAACTTTTGTTCCATCCTCTCCCTGAAATATAGGTGGGTGATGCGACTGAAATTCTCAAGTCATATTTTTCATAGATTCCTCTAATCCCCAACCTCCACGGTCAATACACTAGATAAGTCACACCATGTTTGAATGATGTTGCTTTTCCAGCCATGTCTTAAAAGCTATCACATATGGTAGATTTCATGACTAAAATGAAACCTGAACCTGATCTTGTACTTTCAACTATACATGCAGATCATGCTCTACCTGACCCTCAGGGGACTCAACTTGATCGTGCTCCTACTAAACCAATCCATCACCTGCCTGATGCTCCATATGATCCATCTATGGGGAACCTAATGAATACCATCAATATGGTCAGAATTCCCATAATATATATATAAATATAATAAATAGGGAAAACGATAATAGGTACCACATCCTCACTACCATTACCCTTTCCTATTGCAGCCATGCCACACAAAAACTTAACTGCATGTCCTCCTTACCTCCCCACAATAGAAAAATTTATCAATATATACCATGGGCCTCGCCCATCCTAATGAACGACAACACTAAAATTGAGAACCACATCACCCAACCTAGTGATAAAAATGACACCATTACACATCACATGAATGATATTATTAGATCCAGGCCCATTTAATATATCAGTTGTAATATATATATATATATCATGGAATATCAAATATTTCCACAATCTTTTACAATACTTTTTCACAGTCACATGATTTTACATAATTACAACATCCTTTTATGCACCTTTCAAAAGCATAAAAATGCAACACAACCACACTTTTCCTCACTGGGCTGAAGTCCTAATATCTCTATCCTTTCCGTAATGGTCTAAGGTCACATATCACAATAGATAACCAAACCAAATACCAATAATACCACTCAATGTGGAAATAATATAAACTATAAATTGGAAAATGTAAAATAGCATTCTCACCCATGGTAACTTGGTCTCTCCTGGTACCTGGGGTTACAGACACCCAAGAAAAAGCTATAAATCGAGTGCTGACATCACCTATCTCTAATATAACATAACCCAATAGTAATACTAGTAGAAATTAAAGAAAAAATAAATTTTTATATCATTATTAACTATAATTATAATACCACTAAATCCCAATCAAGAACTATTGTGATACCACTTGTAGTGTCCGCGACACGATTAGCCACCTGAAAATTGTTATTGGGTCAGGTGTCACTGGCCTTAAGTTCTCCCCTTGAATGCCAATGGCTAACGACTAGTCGTGATGGTGTGGAAGAGGTATAATCGGGAGGATATACCCACTAATGATAGATATAATATTTCTCTGAGTAATAATATATATACATTCAACAAAAATAGAAGACACAAAAAACCTGAACCAAACCCATAAAGGGGGGAACCATAGTCAACAAAAATAAGTAGTGTAAGAAATATAATGTAATAAACTATAGTAGAAAATAAATAAACATTCCAACATTCAAAACATACCACTTTTATCCAAAACAATATAACATGCTTGATAAAAAATGGTCATATATATCAATATACGGATGGGGGTCTCTCATGGGAGACCATTGTAGCTACATACATATAAATAATGACGATACTAAAAAGTAAGATAAAAATAAAATATCCAATGTAACGCATGTAGAGGAGAGACATCAAAGTACCAAGCCAAGATACCATGAAAAACAGAACTATATTTCATCTCTTGAAATTGATCCATTACCTGAACGTAAAGACATAAAGTCAACACGCATCTTGAAGGGCCCATATATGGTGTGGGAATGCGTCTTAGTAGGATACCACCCAAGTTTTCATACCCAACATGAGTGTTTAAGTAGAATTTTTAACTATAAAAATTAAACAAGATAGGAACTCAAATAATTAAAATAAATTAAAGCTCCATAGTAACTCAACATCCACCAGGGAGTTGTTACCTACTTCAACCAATGCCAGAAGTATGAATAGGAGAAGGTCTTTTCCCATGTCCCAATATATCCATTAAAGTAGTACATCCCAAGTTAACACTAAGGTCCCACCCTAGCATAAATAACCTAACACCATATTACTACTAACACCTAGGGTCTCAAATAAATCACATACATCCCTACGGAAAACCCAATCACTGTAACTAGTCCCTCAGACCCCTAATCACAATCACAAAATGTCTTGAAGCCCAAAATCGAAAGGAACAATGATATCTATACTCAAATAAAAGTCGCTATTAGAAAATAGCATGATTACCCAAAGTATGAAGATATCCATCCTCCAAAAATATTCCAAGCCTAGTGGCCCTAATCATTACGAGCCTCATCCCCCAACTGATAGCCTCAATGATTTCAACCGAAGGCTCCTCACCTTCCACCTGGCTTTATATAGTGAACGCCCCCAATAAAAATTTCTAAGGTGCACTACCTTAGGCTTCTACCCACATGAGTGTTCAAAAAAACCTCATAACGGAGTCAACCTATGTGCAAAAGACTCAAATTGTCACTTTGGCCATCATGGGTGAGCGATAATCACCAAAATAGTTCATAATCCACAAAAACTAGCTCCTAGTGCCCCTATGACCATGTCACTCAACCAGTATCCTTTCCATCCAATTCATCTTGGTCCATTCCTGCAACTTGACAACCCTTTATCCTCAATTTTATGTCAATGATGCCGAAATGATGGTCAACACTATCTAATAAAATTTGGTACAAGCCCAACCGGTGATCCCATCACCCAAGTAAACTTTTCCAAGATCACATCGATGATTAAATCACCACAACTATGAATGGTAAACCCCACCCCAACCTCTAGACAAGCCCATCATGACCCCACGGGTCTCATCACATTAAATTCATCATAAGAAAGCAAATATTTATTAAAAAACTCACTTTAAATAAGAAATTCAATTGAATACGATTGAATTTTATAATTTTAATAACACAACAATTCAACTTATGATAATTGGCTATCTAACATCCATATATAAAATCAATATAAATGAAAAACTGATTCAATTAAGTTAAATTTCACAATTCCAATTTACTTAAACAAAAAACATACCCTTACTAAAACATCCAAGGTGTTGGACATCCTCTAATCTGGCATCACACCAATGGAAAAGGTTAGGGAATACCTAGAGGCATCCCATATATTTATAGATTAAATTTAATAAGAAGAAACATGGTATTTCTCAAAACCCAATGACAGTATAAAAATAATTTCCCAAAAAAACCACAAAAAAACATAGATAAAGGCATGGAATTTCCACCTTGGACTCGTAGACATAAAAACATTTAGTATTATCCTATAATTCGAATCCATTTGGAATAAATTAAAGTTTCTGTCAAAAGATCTGAAAAATAGGGTAAAATGGATCAATTGGAAATAGAGATCCATGAGATTAAAGAAAAATGAAATAGAAGGATGGGTTTGATAAGCCTCACTGGGACATATCCAATATATCAAATAGATCTAAAAATGTATAACTAGTAAATAAGGTTAATCAAAATCCATGGGAGGAAGAAAATAGTGCCTCCAAAACTGTTGTGAGTAACCAAGAAGGGAGAAAGAATAGGAATATGGGAAATTGGGAGGAAGGAAAAAATGTAATTTTCTAAATGTAATGGGGTCTCGTGGTTAGCCCGTATGGTTAGGAAAACTGAGTGATAACCGTGCGTGATACAATATTGAGGTAATGCCTAAGTGGAATTACCAGTGTGGATTTCCAAACAGTTTGATCAAACCATGTGTAAACCACATGGAAGCCTCAACAATTACGATAGACCCCACCCATGTTTGTGTACCTCACCTATATGGTTAATCCAAACCATGAATCTGTTCAAAAATATGCCATGTAGTTAGATGAAAGAGGTCCCATAGTTTTCCCTTAAACTGTGTGATTTAAACTACTACCCAAAACTTGTGTTTTATTTCTCTGATGCTCTAGAAACCTATATGAACAACTGATTCACTATTTAATCCTCTAAAACCATCCAAAACATCATATAATACAAATGGAACTCTAATAATTTGATACCTATAAATAGAAAATTAAATGGAATAACTACTAATCGAAAAATTCAAAAATGGGAGTGGTTTTCAACCCGATTCAAAAACCAGGGACGTTACAATTTCTGTTGGTGGGATTATGACACTCTTGACGGGGGGGGGGGGGGTGAATTGAGTTCCAATAAAAATTTATGTTAAAAATCTTAGTTGAAAACCCACCATATTAAAATCAAAACAAGCCAGTTAATAAAAGAAGTAAATTTATAATAGTTTGATTGTTCAATTAATTTCTTAATAGATCGATTAATTCTCAGTTATAGAAATTTGAAAGACTGATATATCTTTTGAAAATAATTTACCAAACCAAAATAGTTATAAATAATATCCATGATCTACTATAAATGTAAAACATAGTTTTCTAAAATATGAGTGAAAATAGAGTTAAGTAAATTTTAAATAACACAAAATAATAAAAAAGAGGTTCAATATCAAGTCGAGACATAATCCTCTCCACTTGGTGATCACCTACCACCAAGCAGTTTAAATCAATAAACTATGATTCACACCCCGAATCTATATTTACAACAACATACAGTGCTATCCAGGTCAAGCTAAACCTCTACCACAGTTATTCATGGGAAACAAATTACAACCAGGTCACACAAATACATCTTCCACAGTTTTTTGTTGGAGAAATATGGTGTAATAGAATGATAGTGTGAGGATATCTTGTATCCTCTAGCTTATCAAAGGAGACTGGGTGTGTTTATATTATAGGTACACACTCTACTTGAAATGTAATAAAACTGAACAAAATAGAGTAGAAATAATGAGATAACGTTTAGAATTATTTGAGTGTTGTTCTTGAATCTTTTGGTCTCCTTTAATATATAAAAAGTGAAGCTTGAGTCATCTTTTGGAAACATAAACCAAAACAAAGTGTCATGGAAGCCCTATGTTCTGGTTTGCAGGAAAATGAAACTTTCTTTGAAGGTTTTCCTCTCTAGAGTTTGTTTGATGCAAGGTTGATTGGAAATTTGATGCACATACATTTATTCTTTGTTTTAGTCAACTAGTAGGTGTGTTCTTCTTTATTTACTTCATGGGTTCTCTGGATATGTTTGCTCGTGTGTGTGTTACATTTTTTGCTCGAGTGATTCCCTTTTTATATTTTACAGGTCCGACATTAGGCATGATTGGGACATGTGATCTACATTGTACCTTTCAAATACAAGTTAATGATGTTTGTAAAAATTTAATCATGTAAATTAGTAGCATTAAATAAACCAATATGATCGTTGGATAAAAAATTTTAATTTATAGAGTAAAGAAATTTTGAATAGTCTATCGATGAGTCCTTCTATTGGTAGGTCACAATTTTGGTGACTCCTTATATTGGTAGGTTAGTTCATCAGTGGCTCCTTCTATTAGTGAGTAATGCTATTGGTAGGTCCATGCATTATTAGGTGATTTTTTCTATCAGTGATTCAGTTGGTTTGTTAGTGAATCATTTCATCTATCAGTCAGTTAGACTATCAGTGAGTCATTTTTTCTGTCAGTGATTCCTCTGATCTGTTAGTGAGTCAATCAATCAATGAATCAATTTTTATGTTGGTGACTCATTCGTTCTTTTAGTGACTCATTTATTCTATTGGTGACTCGTTTTTTCTATTAGCAACTCGTTAATTCTATCTGTGAGTTAGACTATTAGTGAGTTAGTCTATCAGTGACTCAAACTTATAACTATGAGTGAGTTATACTTAGCCAATTTGTATATCTATCAATCTTATAATATAAACATGTACAGAATATGCTAAACTTATAATTAAAAATAGATAATCATAATTAATTATCTTTAAACGTAACTAAACATGATTTGACATAACTGAACATGATTGAAAATGATTGAACATGTTTTGTGATGATTAAAACTAGAGAGGGACAATAATTTATATATCACTCTAAAATTTAATGTATCTCTCATTGATACATAGGTAGTAACCTTGATGGTTACATTTTGTATAACTACCTTATTATATCCACTTAATCTCTTTGGATAAACCCTACAGGTTAACTTTTTCTCATTACACAATGCATTGGAGAGATATAACAGGCTCACTCACCCAAAATTTATCATGGAACCACCCTTCCTCATAAAAAATTTACAATAAACATAATATAATCAAAACACTTAAATCATGAATAAAATAAAAATAAATTTTCCACTTTGAAATCACAATTCATTTATTCTGAGCCTCATACTCAAAAATGAAAATAGTTTTATTGATTTTTTTAAACTTATAAATGGAACAAAAAAACATTGAAGTGTCTTGAAAGTGGGAAATTACTTTAATACTGTATATGTTAAAAAATTCCTTTTGGATTTTGTAAAAATAGTTGAAATATTAACTTTAAAGGGGATTTTTAAAATAATGTTTGTTTTATAAAACCATAAAATCCCCACTTTTTGAAAAAATTGAGTGAAAATTTGAAATTACAATTTTAAAAAAATCATTTCTACATAAATAAAATCATAAAAACCATTTTAAAAAAATGTATATAATGGATAAATATTTAGAATAATTAATCTTTAAAACATTTAAACAATGTTTTTAGATTAAGATTCCATTAAAAATATCATATCGTTGAGGTGATCATTAATCAAATAAATTTATTATGTGTTTCATCTATAAATCAAAATAAAACAAATTTAAATAAAACATATTATATTCAAAATTTATTTCACACATAATCTTAGCATTACATAATTAAGAAGTAGATGTCTAACCTAAATAATGTAAGTTGAGTTAAAAATTACCTTGCTACATTATAATATTTAAAATCATAGGCCACATAAAAGGGTAAAATTTTAAAAAAATTTAATATCATTAAAATAAATAAAATTAGGATATAACATGTAAATGAAAGGTTATATACACCTTAGAAAATAATATTTTTTTATAGCATCAAAATATGCCTTACCAAAAGAAAATTACGATGAAGTACCTTACCTTTAGTCCAACACATCACCTAAAATAATTATCATCATCAATAATAAACATAGGTTAATTATTTAATTTCATTATAACCTTTTTCAATTTTATTATTACTTTTATATCACTTATTATTATGTTATAAAAATTATTTATTTATTTAAGTTCATGTCTTATGTTTTGACGATATTCGTTACTCGAGTCCAAAATGAATTTGGTATGATTTCTATAGACAAAGATTTAAAATTTCCATAATATCAATAATAATATTAATGAAATAATTATCACTTTTAAAAATAAATTATTATTTTAAATCCATCCTTTAAATATGGATATGAAAAATGAACTATTTTATAATCATGGAGATGGTAAGTCGTACGTACGCATAAATAACGTCTCCATTTTTCAATGATATTTATATAGAGATGGTAAATATTATTTTATATTTATATAGTTATCCTAATATCATTAATATCAAATTAATAATTTAAATATACTTATATATATCATCTGTTTGATGCGGTGATGAAAAATTACTGCATCTCTTCGTGGAAGTGATAGTTCACACATACACATGAATGTCATTATAATTTTACTTTGGATGAAAATGTAAAAAAAATTATATATTAATTTTTATAAAAGATAAACATGTCATTAATATCATATATAACCCTTAATTCCATCAATATAACCATTTTTGGGAGACAATTATAGAAAACAGATTATATCTGTAAATGAGGTGAAAGTATATCGTACACATGAACGATTAATTTTATTTCCAATTTGATGGAAATAGAGATGTATTTAGTTGATTATATTAACATAATAAAACATATTTATATTTATTATTCAAGATATATTATTTCGTAATGATTGAATATTATTTTATGGTGTTTGAAGAAGAAACAAAATAAAAACATAAAATAAAAAATGATACCTTTTCTTCAGACAATATCATTTTTGTTACACCTTAAGACCAATAAGAGTGGTGTTATACCTAAAATAAGAGATATAGAATTTAGTGAGGGATTATTTTACATTATTCGAGTAGATATTGGATGATAAAAATTGTTTTTTAAGAGTGATGGAAAGATAAGAAGAGGTTCCCCTTTATAAAAGAGGGGGGGGGGGGGTTCTCTTGGAATTATTCAAAATTTGAAATTAATATAAATTAATTTTCAATTATAAATTGATAAAAACTGATTTAAATAGAATATAGTAATATTATGAGTTGAAATATATTAATATATTTAAATTTATACATATTTTACTATTTTAAACCCTTATCGTTTGGATTTAATCCTTATTTTACCCCTTTAACTCTTAATGTGATAACTTAGATGTTCTACTCTATAAGAGTTAATATAATTACTATAAAATGAAAAAAAAGACTGTAAATGAATCATGGGATAAATTTTAAAACTTATCCCAATATTTTGGTCAAATTTTGGATTTTTCTTAACTTTAAATCATTTAGTAAAAAATTATTTATTTTTTAATTTAATTATTGTCATTTTTGAAAGTATTCATTACATAACTTTGTAAAAATTTCATCAAAACATAATATATTAAAAAAAATCAATCAAAACATCACTAACTTATAAAATTAATATATTAATTAATTTTATGAAATAAAATATCTCAAATTATGTATATATTAATATTTTCAATATCATTTATTTGATATTTCCATTAATTAAAAAATTATTGCAACATCATTGTATATGGATCTAAGGTAATTATTTGTTTCCTAAAAAATTAATAATAAATTACCAGAATGAATATAATCATTTCATATTTCCAAATACTATTTATAGTAAAATATATATTCTGAATAAACATATATTATAAATGTTATGGTCATTAAAAACATAAGTATGATATCACTGACTTTTCTTTAGAATAAGATACTATAAGAAGATTTAGGTCATAAAAGTGTCTCCAACTGATCAAAAAATAATTAAAATGATTATTTTGAGTCTAAAATCACTCATCCAATAAAATTAGGGCAAGTTTTATCTCAATTTTATAATGTTTATAATTTTATTTTACCCTTAATTACCTAATTTACACTTAACCGTGGTAATAAAAATTATTAAGCATACTATTTATGTTGTCCAAAAATAAAATAGACCTATTTAATAACATTGATCCTTATAATTCCAAATATAGAATCCATTTCTCAAAATTTAAAGGACATAAATGGATAATATTAATATAAAATTAATCCCATATATGTGGTGACCCAAGATGTTTTTTAAAGTGAAAAGGTTCAAAAGTTCACTAATTTATTTCCTCTAATTTCAATGAGAAATTGATTAAAATGAGTTAAATTAAATTAAATTATATAAAATTTATATAAATTTAAATTTTAAACCATTTAAAAATATAATTATATAATATAAAGTATTTAGACGAAAAATCAATTTTCAATTGAAATCCATCATTTTTTACAATTCATCAAAACATGAAAATTCTTTAAAAACTATGAAAAAATAAAAAAAACTTACTTTTCATATTACATTTTCTAATAAGAATTTTATTATTTCAAATATAATTAATAAATGTTTCAATATTTTTTTAAAACATGTCTACCATTAAAGGGCGGTAAAACTACTTTTAGAAAAATAAAGTTTTTATGTGTAAAATTAGATTTATTTTTATATCATGTCTAGAAAAAATAGCGTTTGAATGTTAAGAATTATATTGAATATAATATATATATATATATATATTTAATTAATATAATCAAAAATAGTGATTTTTTTATTTATTGTTAAAAAAAAGATATGTGAACAATTAAATAGTTTTTTAAAAAAAGACTTTCTTTTATTTTCAAAAGGGGATTATTTTCAATTTTAATTAATTTGTCATTAAATAATTAGTTACATATACATTTGTAAACCATATTTTCATAATTTTGATAATACAATTAATTTTTACATTCTAATATCTATGTTATAATGGTAACATTTAAATAATAATATTTAGTTGTTTATTTAAGATCACTGTGGTGTATCATGTACGCTATCGAACATAGTGTTTCCTTATTAGAATCATGGGATGTTACACTCCACATTTCAATTTAGTATTTAATAATTATTATATGGAACATTAAAATGGATTTTAAATTTTTATGGTTTGTGATACCGACCCTATATCCATCACATTTGTTAGACTTTCTAGGGGTGATGCTTCATGTACGCGGTGATCATGTGATAGATAAAATACTAATTTTCAAATTAGATCATTGTATTAGAGATAGATTTATTTTTTTTATGATTTTTGATGTATTTATTGAACTTATCATGATTGATTTCTCACATATATAATATATTTGTTTTGGGAACCTGAGTTTTTATGTGGGAGCTTTATATTTATGTTACACTAGATAGATTCCTACTCCTAGTGTCCCCCTATTTTTTTATATCCCAAGGCTAGTGGGGAGTCACACTAATGTTATAGTTATTGTGTGAAATTTGGGTGACTTTTTTATCTATACATAGTATATGCTGGTAGTTTCGCCATTTTTGGGTAATGTTTAGGTTTGTCTCACATTAGGACTGATGGTACCCTAATTGGTTATTTTATTGTCAAGACTCCCTAGAATACCTTTTATATATACATATTTAATGACATGTGTGTAACCTATAATTTTTTGTTATTTTTATTCATTTCATGAATTTGTTACTTTTGATTGAACTTTTTTATTTATGTAGTGTATTAAATTTGAAAAATGGTGTTTTAAATGGTTAGAAAAGGGTGTTTTGAAATTTAAAGAGGTTGTTCGACTATCATGCATTATTTTAAATAAAGATTTTCACGTTTATATTTAATGTAAGTGTTTCACCCTATATTTCATGAAATAAATAAATAATTTTATGATAATTTATTTTATAATTAATTATTTTTATACATATATTATTCAAAGACCAGTTTTCTAAAGAGGTTTCAAACAAGCATTGAGGGAATGTATTTTGAAGGGAAATAAAAAGGATCCTTGGTGGGATCATAGTAGACTTGGTTTGTGTCACACTCTATATTAAATACACTTTGTATCCATTTCATAATAAATCCTTTTAGGCCTTTTGGACTTGATATTACATGTTTTGGGTATTAGTTTTGGTCTAGGTTGTGGTCAAATTGGATACTGACCAATGTTTTGGGTAACAAAGAGATGGTTGGATGTATTTATATTTTTCTTTTTATTTTATATGATCATGAATCAGCCTTAGTATCTAGTACATGGTTTCATTTATTAATTATTATAATTTTTATCATTTCCTATCTTATTGATTATTTCATTTTTGTTGCAAATTATTTTTAGTTGATTTATTATTTTAACCATCTTGTTTTTTTGGAATGGATGTTATATATATATAGGTATCTTGAGAGGATTATTTATATTTAAATATTTATTAAAGTTTAAAATCATTCACAATGATTATATCAGTATATCTTGATACTTGTTACCAACCCTGTCTAATCAGGAACGTGCCTATGGGCTTACCATGGACTAGTTTGAGACCTCATTTCAGGGGTAGCCTTGAATTCATAATAAAAAATGGAATCAAAGAATTATCCTGCAATATTTGGTGTTTCATGGAAGAAGTTAGACTAGGAACATCATCATTGCATGGGGTAGTGGGTCTGGGAAAAGGATTTTCTTACTTTTATTCGCATAGAACCTCAAGTTTTCCTTAGTGGTTGGGATTAGAGTTTTGATTAAAATTCATTTTTTTTTGTATCTCTGATGAATTATGATATTCAATGATGATATTTTATCACTGGTGAGTATTTTATTGATGGTAGGTGTCATTTATAGTTTCATAGAGGAAGGTTATGAAATGAGAAAAGTTTCATTATTAATTATCACGTTTTGGTAAACCATGAAGATCTAGTTAATATTGTTTTGATATCATATTATAGAGTATTTCATTGTTGGTGGATAGTTTTCTCTCTAATTTATCCAACCCATAAATAGTTCTATTTCTCCTCTAAAATTGTGTTTTTTCATCCTTTTCCATCTGAAATGATCACAATGGTGAATCCCATATATATAAGGTTAAGTAAGGGAGGTTTAGTTTTGAAATTTATGTTATTAAGCATAATTTTTAATTATATTTATGGAATTATATAATTTTCTTATGCTTGGGGTGAATGTTTCATGTTTTATAAAACTATTTTTTTGAAATAAAAATGTTTTTATGGGATTTTCAGTTTTTAAATCCATTTTACTAGTTTTTAATGGATTTTGATATGCATAAAATATTTTAACATTTAATGGGTTTGATGGGATTTGGGAATTGTTTTGGTATGAGATAAAGTATTTATGAAATGTCTTCATTTTACAATGAGAATTCAGAAAAAGATTCAGTTTAAAAAACGGGGTCTTTTCAAAAAAATTCAAATTGAGAGGAGTTATTTCAAAGGGTGAAATGTTTTAAGGAATTTTGTTTTGGAATTAGGGGATTTTTGGAAGATTTATTTTGGATTATTAAGCAGATTGTTTATTTATTTTTGGAAACATAGATGACTTGATTCCATGTTTCATGTTATATAGAGTATAACCTTGTAGATACCTTAATGAAAGGACATAACATACCACTTATGGGATAAATATCAGGGTGATTTTATTTATTTTTAAATTTATATTATATTGTTGGTATATCTAATAGAAATTATAATAAAGTGGTAGATCTAGAATCAACATTACTCTTGGATCATATATGCGATTTATCAAATTAGTGTCCATTGTTCCTTGATTCATGGGGCCTACTTGTAATTGTAGTTTTTTTTAGGGATTATTGGTATAATTCTTAGTTCTTTGGGTATTTTAATATAACTTTATTCTAATATATGAGGTTTTATCAATGGTGTGGAATCATGGTCCATATTTTGAGGCTTTATGTGTTAAATCTATGGAAAAGAACGTATCTAGTTTAATCTATTAAAAGGTAATTTGTGTTTTTGTGATCTATTATTTGGTTTCTATTGAGCCTATTTTCTTTGAAAATAATTTTTTTTATTTCATGGGAAGATATTTTAAGGGTTTAGTTGGAACCCAAGAGACCAAAAACATCACAAAAAATTGTTTAAATGAGACTATAGAACCATTCCATTTTTTAAAGTATAAGTACCCTATATTCTTAGGAGGCTATATTCAACATTTTAGTTGTTCCAACCTATCTTTTTTTTATAAGTTCTTTAAAAAATAGTCCATATGGTCTAATGTCATGATATAATCCTCCATGTATATCCTCTCTTCCTAAAATATATGAAGTAAACTTTTTTTATGATTATCAATCAATTAAACTTGTTCTTTTTGTTTTATAAAATTTAAAACCCTATCACACATCCCATAAATTTATTCTTCTAATTATTTTACATTGTATGAATATTTCACATACTCCTATTTGGAATGAAATAGTATTTCCATGGAATGAGTGGATTAAAACCTCACATACTCATTACTTTATATTCCTATAACATATTAAATAAACTACAAGGCACCCTTGAAACCCCTCATTTTTGTAGAACCCTCATTCAGAAGATCCCTACTCACATCTTCCCTTTATATTTTAGCTTCAAGTGATGATTTTTGGTTTTTAAACTCCTTATAGATGTGCATCCCCATTTAGGGGTCATGGGAGTGGTTTTCTAAGAAACTAAACATTGGTATTGTATAGTATTTGATATTATTTTTATGTGTTCTATATTTTATGGGTGGTTTGTTATTTTCATGGTGTTTTTTATGGTTTGTTAACATTTTGTAGTCATTTTGAGATTGAGTTCATGGTTGGTTGTGCATTGGTGACCTAGGGTTAGTGCTTGGGTATGTAGTAAGAGTATTTCATTTGGTATACTTGGAACTAGATGATGTGTTTTTTATTGTTTTCAGTTCACTGTGAGATGATGATCCATGTTTGTGGAATTAGTCTGCCAACTAAAGAATAATGAACTAAGGTAAAGATTCCATTTTATTTCCTTACTGAGTAAAATTTAAGTTCCATTCATTCCAGGGTTTCATGATTGAGATTCATTTTCTAGCTTGGAAATGGTTTCCCTTTTTATATGATGAGTTTTCTTTGGGTCTTGGTTGCTTTGGGATTTAGGGTCAGTTCCTTGTGTGGTTAATCCGGATTAACAAAGTTGAGTGATTCTCTACTAATTCCAAGATAATCATTCTTAATTATTATTTTATGCATTGGTAGATTTCCTATTCCTTTGTCTCACCATTATATATAAATTCATGATGTTTGAGTGACCTGTGCAAGGTACTAGTTCCTCTTAGACTTTTACCTTATGATTGAGGTTTCATTCTGCTTGAATATGGTTATGAAGTTTTTTTTGGATATGATCTCTGGGATTGTACAAATTTTTTGTGTTTAATTTTTTTTCTTTTAGGATTCTCTCCCATTGATTCCCCATATAATCTACCTCTTTTCACAGGGTATTCTTCGTATTTTTTCCCATAAATATATTTTACTAAGGAAATGTTGGGATAAAAAGTTCCATAGTAGGGATATTATAACTCCCCATGAACTATAGATACTATTATATTTAATGATATCTCTATAAGTTCTTTTTCATTTGTTTCTATTCCATTATGTTTTATAATAGGATCCATTAAGGTGAACCCCTTTATTCCTTCATTTTCCTCTCCCTTCACCCCCATTATCTTTACCCCTGGATTCATCATCTCCCATGAACAACAAGGTATTATATGGTCAACTATAGGGTTAGGGTGAACTAATATTTTGGTTTTTAGTTATTAGGATTTTTTTGGGATTCCACATTTCTTGTTTTAGAATCCGCCATAAAATGTGAAGAATTATAGCCCGATCATTATATTTTTGATATATTTTTTATGATCTTAATTGATTTATTTTATAAATTATATCAATTGGTGATGGTTCTAATAATTTTTATAATTTTCTAAAAGAATATTCACAGCTGTAAATGAAGTATTTATTGGTTTTCTAGTTTTCAATGAGATGTTTGAAATTCTACGTGTTTATGAAAAATATATAAATGGTTTTTTGGATGGATTATTAGTAATGAGTTTTCTTAAAACCATTTGGGTCATTGTATGAACTAATGTATAATTTTATATCCATTTAATAGGACCAAAATATAGTATTAGATTCACTAAATCGATTCCACATTTGATTTCAAGCGGGTTAATTCAAAATACATCATATAAATGAAATTTGGATGATTAAAAAAGGATTTGGAATCATGTTTTTATTATATTGGAGGCCCATTTGGTAAATTTAATTGGTTTTCAAAATTTTGGGTATATGAGACCCTCATTGTTCCCCTCATGTTGGTTCATCTTTTAATTGGATTTGATTTATATATGTAGTGATTAGGTAATGGATTAAAAGGGGATGTTTCTTGTGAGGGAACTGTAGGTGAGGGAGATTTTTTTTGATGAATGTATTAATCCTAGATTGACTGATTTCTCACTACCACATCATATTTTTCATGAGAAACCATGAAGCTATGTGAGAGGTATAGATTTATGGTACACTATAAATTTGAAGGTACCAGGACATGATATATAAGTAGCTAGATTGAGGATTTAAAATTTTTCATAGGAGATCAATTTGACTATGTTATCACCAATGGATCATATCCCCGGTAAAATACCAAGGATTCCACGTGATGAATTTCAAGCATAAAACTTAAACTAAATAATACCTTATTTGATCTAGATCCACACTCAACATTTTAATGTTTCTGATGATTAATGTTTTAAGGATCTGAATTTGAACCCCTATATATCATCCAAACATGATTTGAAAGTATGAAGAAGCATAAATCATCGAATTGTGGTTGGTTGCATGGAAATATGATAAATCCTCTGATGCTGGATGATAACTATGAAGATAATCCACCAATCCTTGCTTCTCTCTTTATGAAGTCGGATGGGTGGGATAGACTCTCACCTATCATGTGATGAATAGTCAGATACATGGGTCTCTTCACTTATATATTGAGTTAGTAAAGTTACCCAAAAGGGGTTTGTAACACCTAAATATATATTTATAAGTATAAATAACAACTCATGACTAGTTTACTAATTCAGAAATAGCATTTATATTTTTTATCACATATTTATAATATAAAAAATATATTATGTGATACAAGAAACATACTAAATTGACTCATTATTATCGTATTATTCCCTATATATGAGGTACGATTAGAGAGAGAGGCTCTCGCCCATCATTCAGTGAATTTTCCAGTGTATGGAACCTCTCCTAAATTATATAGTGTGTTAAAAAAATTACCCAAAAAGGGTCCCTAGCCTCTAAAAATTTATTACTCACTATAAACGACATATTATGACTACCTTAATGAGTCGTAAATATCATTTATATTTTTTATCACTTACTTCTATTATTATAAATAAATTATGAGATAAAAGTGATCCATTAAATTGACTTTTCATTCCTACGAATATTGAACCAACCGTGAATATTAAAATAATATTTTTTCATTAACAAATTTCCCATGTATTTAAATTAATACTTGTAAATTTATTTAATAATTATATTCATTTTTAATTAATCTAAACTCGAATAATATTTTTTTCTTCCATAGTGAATTTATACCATTGAACATATTTTTGACCTCATTGTGGGCCCCACAATGTCATGATCCCCTCTTTTTTCAGAATAGGCTAGACTGTTGAATACCCTTATTGTGTGACCCTCTAGGTCCTTATTTTCATATTAGTGAATACTATCCAAAGATATAGAGAATACTATAGCAACCCATCAAGATACCTAAATAGGTAAAAAGAATTCACTAAAATACCAACTATCCTATAAAAACATGTCTTGTAATATAATCTGTTTGTAATGCAATATCACCTAAAGTAGGATGAAAACTTCATGCCATTATCCATTCCTTCTTTCTTAATCATTAAAATTTGCAGATGGATATACATTCTTTGACTATGTGAATTTATTTAGTGAAGGTACTACCATCCAGGTTAAATGGTTCCAAGATATCACTTCCTAAACTCAGAAGTAAAATATTCTATCTTGGCCATTCAACTAATTCCATACCACCAAATATGCACAAAAAAAAAATCTAAATCAGCACAATTTCAATGACATGGTTTTTATTTACATCAAAGTACATGATCAAATGGTATACACAGATAATAATATCAAGTTGGCGGACCATAACACATGTTTCCATATAGGAAATACCAAGGACACCTAAAACATATTGTGTTCCTATTGGAGGTTCGGTAATCATGATCTCAAATACTCGAGATCACCAATTGAAACATTTAAGAGAATAATTCTCAACACTTATGAACCTACAACACATGACAATTATACATCATCTATGTCCAATCCGTATGATGTATCTAGAGTTTAGAACATATGTTTAAATTTAATTTCATAATATATCAGGGTTCCCATTATTGATTGGGAACATATATAACCTTTAGATATTAAAATATAATATAAAGAAATTAATTTTTAAATAGTGGAAATAGAAATAGCGTAACCATTGTGGTAAGTTTACATCAGGCATATCTAACTGTATACATGATATAGTATTCCAAAAGTGAATTTTATGTTAGGTTTAGAGAACCCAATATTACAATAATAATAACATGCTACTTGTGTCCCCCTAGCTATGTTGTATGATAGGGCTAGTGGGGAGTACCGTTAAATTTAGACTAAGTTCTCGGTAATTGGGTGGATTTTGTTTTATGAATGAAATATATGACAATAGTTGGTCCCATGATTTGATAAATTCTAGGAAATTTCCACATTTGGACCTAGTGTATATAACGTGAAACCTAATCCTTTATTAGAGGTTTTATGTCAGTGATTTCCTTAACTATCTTATATATATATATATATACTAATTGATATATGTGGAACCAATAGTTATTTATTATTTCTGTTAATTTTAAGACATGATGAATTTTGATTAACCTTTTAATTACACCCTAAGGTAAAAATTTTAGGTGGTTTTGGAAATGGTTTAAAATTTTTGTTTTAAATTTAAAGAGGGCGTTTAACTAGAATTTATAATTTATAAAAAAAATTTAAAGAGATAATTGAAATGGATTATTTCACCCTAGTTGTTTTATAGAAATGGGGTTTTTTATGAAACTTTAACTGATTATTATTTAATTTATTGTATCTATATTTGAAAAAACTATTTTCTAATTGTACTTTAAACTAGAATGAACAAAATGTATTTTTAAATTAATTGTACACGCACTTTGGGGAGATATAATTGGGTTCAGTTTCCCTCAAACCCTACATACACTATTTGTTGTATAAAAATGTTATACCTTCTTTTCTAGTGCCCTATATTTTCAAATCCTCAGGTTGTGTATTCAGTTTGGTCTGAGTAGTGGTCAAATTAGATGTGGATTAGGGAATTGGGTCACATAGAGACGGTTAGATGTGGTTTGGCTTTGGTTTTTCTTTTTATATTCTCTTGCATCGGCCTTGGTAGATTGGATATAGTATGGTTTCCTTATTTTTGTGCTATGGAATATTATTATTGTTATCTTTTCTCCATTTTTGGGTTATTTCATTTAAGGGGTGAAATCTATTTTTTTTCATTAGTATGTATACCTATATATATCTATATATTCATTGATTTATGATATATGGATGGGTCATGTCATGAAACTTGGAGGATTCCATCTATTAAAAATTTATTTTTGTATCAAATCATTCGAAAAATTATATATAGATATCCTATCAGTATTTTTAGGACTTGTGTGACTGAGAACGTGCCTTCAGCCTTATTGTGGAACGATTCAAGTGCCTGGTTTAGTGGTGGCGTAAATTTATTTGTGGCACTAATTATTTCCTTAGATCTATCTTTTCATATGATATTATAGATACCACATAACATGATTTCTTAATTCAAAAGAGAATATTCCTCTCTCATATCTTGGAATAAGTCTCATCAACATTATGGGGGACCTTATCATCACCCATCTAAGGAGATTAATGTTGACATATTCACCTCACTCGTCAATGGATGATATTTTTTAGCTATCCCCTAACTAATTTTAGTATTTTTTTATAGTTATCCATTAAAAAGGTGTGTAACCAATAATTTAGGGAATTCAATGACAATTTTTCCTCAACAGAATCGATTCATTTACATGGGGTAGAAATAATATTCCTTTGATGAAAGTCAATACCGAACAATTATTAAGGGAATCCAGTGATTCTAACTAGTTATATGGAGTTAAATGGGAAAAATAATTTTAATCCATAATGAAATTGAAGTCCCGAATGGTTATGAAAGTGGTATAAATGAAAAAAAATTAAATGGAAGTTAATGAAGAGGATGGAATTCGTTTTCCATGATCATCTCTCTTATCCCCTTTGGTTCCCTCCTTACCTTCTTAGCCATTATCCTATCATCCAACTTTTTCATCCATCACATCTAACTAGTGTAATACCAATGGTGTCAAAAAGAGTCACACCATTCCAAATATATTATTAGTTTTCATGATGATAAACTATAATGAACAACAACTAATAGATTAATATGAATTAAAATCATAATCTTTAGACTATATATTAATCTATTTTTAGATATTTAATGTAGTTCTTTCTAGGTCATATTTATAAATAATATAAATATAATCTAAATAAAAATTAAAACAATTTTGAATATTTTCTAATTAATTAGCACATAATTATTAATAATTTAATTATAAATCATTTTTTTGGACTCAAAAATATATTTTCTAGTTTCTTATTTTCCCCTTATAAAATATTTTAGTGTTTTTTGCTAATTACGTTTTGTCTAAGTGGAATTATGTTAAAATTACTATATATTGAATTGCAATTATTATTAAATGAACTATTTCATTTATTATTGTCTTTATTATTCTTTTATAGTTTAAAAAAGTAGAATTATATTTGAAAAGGTTTAGTAGGTGCTAAAATTATTATATCCAAATTGTTCAGAAAATGCTCCAGCTCTTATTTGGTTTTATTTTATTATCTTTTTATTTGAGATTTTATTTTTAAATACATGTATCAATATATATATATATATATATATATATTATCCTTCATTTTTAATTATTACCATTAAATCTTCTTTATTATAGATTATTATATGTTATAAACCAATTATTTTTTATTTTTGTTCAATATTTATTTTTTCTAGAAAATTTTATTATTGGTCAACCATGAATTTTTATATTATAATTAATTAGATATCAAAAAACATTTTCATAACATCTAAATAATATATATCCCTATACCATATATTTTATTTTAATTCTATACAAAATAAATATTTTAAATAATTTTAAGATACAACTTTTTATTTGGTGGTATTACCAAGAAAATGTTTTTCTATATAAAAAATGATAGATTAAACAACATTTTCAATTTCCCCACTTGTTTTTATTTTGATTATTTCACCCTTAGGATGTACGTTTTTAGTTTTTTATATACTATTTATTGTTTTTCTTAGAATTATTTCTCCACAACCTTATTCAAAGACCAGAAAAATTGTTTTTTATTATTTTAGTAGTGGTGACCATTAAAATTCTATGAAATGTATTAAGAATTTGATATTCAATTTTTCAATCAATATTCCATTCATAAACTATGTCACCTTAGTAAGATGTTGATTTAATCTACTTTTTTTCTTATAATTATATGTTAGGGTAAATATATCTATGATAATAATTTTTATTATAATGTTCAAAATTATCCCCCAGTTATCCCATCATGTTATAATTCGTGTTAATTAGAAAAATTGTATCTTCTTATTTAAAAATATATCGATGCAAGAATTGACTTCTACATAGTGGCTATTCTTTTTTTGTTATCTATGGAGTGTGTAGGCTAAATTTTAATTTTATTAAAGGGTCTCAGTTATCTGGATCCAATTAAACTATTTTGTCTATATAAGATAATTTTGGGTTTATTTTTGTAATGACTACATTTATACAAAGTTTTTCAGATAATATATGTTGTATTTCACGTGGTATTTTAATTGGGTATTCTATTTTGTTAATGGAAATAGATTATCTTGGAATAATATCTTTATCATATTATATTGTTTGATGACTATCACAAAACACTGTTTTATATAATTAGTTTATTTTATCCCTTTTAAATCATTTTCTATGTATTTGTTAGAAATTATAATTTTATATTGCGAAGAAATATATTTTGTGTATCTAATGGTTAATATAATTTGTTATGATTGGATACATTTAATTTTTTTATGACATTTGTTATTGGGTAATGACCAATCACATTTACATTTCAGGGGGTACGAATTTGAATTCTTCATACCAAAGTAAAAATATTATATAATTTTTTATGTATATCATAATTTTATAATATTGATATTGAATTTATCAAGCCTCTCTTTTTTAGACATGTTAAAATAATATATTATGTTCTTTTTTTATTTTCAAAAATTTTATATCTCATTAATTATTTATTTATTAAAAAATCACATTATATAATGTTTATTTGTTGACTAAATTAAGGGAAATTAAGATAAATTATGATAATAATGGTTTCATCGTTATAAAAATGATAAGGAATTTGGGAAACATAATCAATTTTAGTACCTTTGAGTTTAGAAGAGTGAAACACATTTTGATTATGATGGATTTTTATTTTAAAGGGAATCCTAAATGAGAAAAAGATTTTGGGTATGATATTTGAGCAAGAACCAGATTTTCTAGGTGGAATGAATGTATTTCAATATTTTGGTCTTGTAAAATAATATCATCTTTGTAATTTAATTTCAACATTTTTATAAGTATGTTATACCATTCATTAAATATATTGGTCATTAATTCTTGTCAGTTTTGTAATATGTGTAAAATTTCCTAAAGTTGGTAGGCCAATTTTAGGAATTTTAAGAGTTCTAAGATTTAATTTATTATCTTTTATTACATTTTATTGAAATAAAATATTTTTATCAATAACACTTATTTTATCTAGTTTTTCTAATGTGAGAGATTTTTTACGATAAACCTTGTACTAAATTTGAAGAAAAAGGTTATTGAAATTGAAGTATTATCCCGTTAATAATTTTTTAGTTTCATATAAAGGGTTAAATCTTTATATAAATTTTTATATGCTAATATAACATCAATATCATGGTTGAAATTGAAGCAAATGAGACTATTATATAATTTTTTACCACAATTATAGAAAATGATTCATTATAGTTCTATAATGCTAACACTTAATCTATCAATTATGCCACAAATTTAATCCCCTTTTTTCATAGGATGTATTCAAATTTGAACTTATCAAAGGAATATATATATATATATATATATATAAAGTTTTATTTTATTTCATTTTTACCTAAGAATTATTTTAGTAAATTTATCATTAGTTTGAATTTCTTTATAGGAATCTCTTATAATAATGTATTTATTTTATTATATCCTAAAAACCAAAATATTTTTTTATAATTAGTATCTATTTAGAATTTTTAAATTACAATAATTATTAAATATTTTAAATTTTAATAAATTTTCGTCACTTATAATTCATTATAATTACTATCCATATCATATCTTTGAGTTACATTGGTCCTAGATACTGAAGTGTTTAAAATACATAAGAATAAGAAGTGCTACCACCTCTAGGGTGAAAAAAACTCTCGATATTACATATGTTATAATGAAAATTCAAGGAAACAACCAACTGAATATAGCCATCGGAGAATGTGGTTACCAAAATGGAACCTTCAATCAAAGGTTATTAATTCATAAACTCTAGACCCACCTTGTCTAAGTTACCATAATGAAAATATTAGGATTATTATAAAATATATATGTTTATTGTGTGTTGGTGATGTTTTTGAATCAAAAATTGAAGTGATAGATCCATAAATAATTCTTAATTGAAATATCATTTGAAAAATAATTTTAATACATTGAATTTAACACATATAATAAATGTAAAAAGACAATACTATAGTTAACACCTTTCATAAAACATTGATTTTATATGATATGTTAAAAATATAGAAGAGTTTTGGATATATATTAAGAGAATTGAGGGACCACATAGGATCAAATATAGAATAAAAAAAAGATTATTGTGATCTTAGTTCTCATTCCCTTGTTAATTTTACATCATCCTCATTTTATAGTCACTGGGGACTCCTGATGTCATTTTATAATCTAATGACTTTATGTCTTGTAGTTCCATTGAACTAACTAGAAATACTAGATTCCATTGATAACTTATAGACATCCAATTTAGTGAAAGAAACATTTTCTTTTTCTATTTAAGAGCCTAATTTATGTTGTGGATTCCATGTCATCAAATAACCTCAATGATTTGAGACATCCCACTTTTATTAAATATACATGTGGAAGACATCCTAATTTATTTAGTGACATGGAGAGGTTACAATCATTCTATTTTAATGAGTGTAGTGGATTGGAGAACAACAACATCATTTAATGAGTGAGAGTAGGGCCCCATAAAATGTCAATATAACTCATACTACTATGCGATAGTTTACCCCCATACTTTTTATTTTGTAATTTATAATGTGGGATTCATATTATGTGATAGATATTGGAATCCGGAGCTATAATTGAATTAATATTTGTAAGTGCCTCATATTTTTTCCTTTAGGAATCCTAATTTTGGGTAAAGGGGATTTTTTAACAACAGTATCATCGATGTGATACTTTATGGGAATAAGAAATAACATTTACTTAGAGTTTATGACCCACTTGATCCCATACCCATTCCTTCATCCATAGGGTTCCATATAATAATTATGGTTGAACCACTATAGTAGAATTTCAGTTTCTTTATCCCATATAGATTTTAGGTAGTCAGTATGATATGAATGCTTCCACACTTGACCCATTATTTCTTAGTAGTCATATCTCTATCAATTAATGAATTTAGGAACATCATCATCAATCTATCTATGATAAATGGGGTGAAATATTTATTATTTTAAAATGTTATATGGTTTATGAGGAGTATAGTGCTCGGGATTTTCTAAATAAGATCTATTATATTATAAAACAATATATAAATAAGACTCTTTGAATTTTATGACAGACACTTCTCTATAAAGGGTATCAAGTGTATGATTTTTATATATCAAAATAAAATATTAGAAAATAAATTTATGATACTTACAAATATTTTAAATGTGAAAAGGTTTCATAGATACGACATGTCTATATATTTTCATAGGGATGTTAAATATTTTGAGGTGATATGATTAAATGTAGAGAGAATAGAATTGATTTCATGAATAATGGATGATGTTGGAATCTGAAAATTAATTAACAATTTCCATGGATATAATAGCAGTAAAAAATTCATCACGATGGGGAAAAATATTCAATTACGGGTTTTATTAATAAAAACTCATTTTTAAACTAAAATTCATTATATTTATAAAATCAATATGTACATTTTTTTGGAATATAATTCCACTATTGATATGTTTGATTTAAAACATGGGTCTAACATTGAATTTTTTTTAAAGGATTACTTTTAAATTTATATTTTTGGGATTATAATATTGTCATTAAATATTTATACATTTGAATTATTATTTCTCGCCTCATGGCTTGATCCACTTCTGATGCTCAAAATTTTCAAATTATGTTTGAAACATCTTTTCAGCACTAAATTTTAATATATTAAGTTTGAATATACTTTTGTATATATTTATTAAATCTAATATATGGGATACTTATAATTTATGAGTATAATAATTTTAACATATCATTTTTAAATGTTACGGTGTTTTAAAATTATGTGTTTTTAATTGTTATATCATCCATAGTAATTTCAGTTGTCTACTATGACTTATATTATTTTTCATGAAATATTGAAATCTTCTATTAATTTTTTTCATAAACTTTTTTGAATCCAATATTTATTGTAGGACTCAAATTATATGATTTCTTTTTGTGAGTGTGTGACTAAATAATTTATATATTTCATTATTAATATATTTTTATTTTTTATAAGTTCCATTTCATTATGTATTTTTGTATGTCTATATGGTTAGATTGGCGTCACATATTTAACCATAATATGGGATTTTGTTCTAATCAAATAATATATATATTTCATGGTATTTTATATGCTCAAAAATGTAAAATCGCATCCTGTCTTATAGACGACATACTAATATTCATGGATATATTTTATTTCATGATTTCTAGGTTATACGCTTGAATAACATTTAAATTAGAAATTAGAATAAAATAGAATTTATTTTTTAATTATATCTTTAATGATTGTGGATTAACAAAAATAAAATTATTTTACTTGTTTTTAGACATGATAGTCCCTTTTATTAGGGAATACTATTCCACGTTTAAAACATTTTTTTTTTATTCCTATAAAGATTTGTTTAACTAGGATTCTGTTAAAAACCCTATGTTTTGAGTTGTAATTTAAATTTAGTGGAATATAATTTTTCTTTTTTATCATATTATCTTTTTGATTAAAAAAATTACAATATTTTTTTCAATTTTTTTGGTGGGTTAAAATTTGTAAGATTTTTTTTAAAAAAATTACATGTTCTTATTTGGTTGTATTTAATTCTCTTTGTATTCAAACATTTAGCATTAAATACCTATATATAACTAATAATTAATTTTTAATTTTTTCGGTTAAATCACCATAATTTAGTTTATAATATGGTATAGTTTCATTATTTTTACAACTTACTTTAGTCCATATTTTTCAAAAAAAATTTGGTGGTAGGGAAAATATAAAATTTTCTTTCCAGAATAATTGGCTATAATCTTAAATTTTTTTAAACATTAAAAGAAATATATCCTTATACTGTGTAATGTTTTTTGATTTTAATCACTGTATACTTGTGATTTTTTTTGGATAATTTATCTTTTCATTTTGAAATATTACCAAGAAAATGATTTTCCATTACCAAAGGGATAGTTACTATAACACTATCAATTTATTTATTAGTTCCTATATTGATATGTTAAATATTAGGTAATGTTTTATAGTGTTTATTTATATGTTTTTATAAATAACCATGAATTTAAAATTTATTTATTTTAGAATAAATTATATTTCATCGATGGTTTACAATGCACACAACATCTGGTTTAAACAAAACACAATACTCTATTAAAATATTAAATAAATATGATATTGGGAAAAATACCTCAAGGATTCATCTTATTGTTTTTTGTATGATAGTGTTTTTTGAAAAACACAAATGAACATGTTTTGGTATGGTTGGTGTTTCAAAAGTAGATGATTAAGGTAGAAGAGTTCCATATTATTTTCCAAAATTTTGGACCTTAAAATTAAGAGTTTGTTTTATTGTAATGGAAGGATTTACATGAAGGATTTTGTGGAATAAAGTTCATGGGATATAAAGTATGGTTTTCATGGAATTCATTGTATCGTAGCTGTCCTATACTGACTATAGAGAAGGTATGTGAAATAGTGAAGGAAAATTGGAAAAGGAAATGTTTTCGTATTGTAGTTCTGTACAAACTGCATATCACACGACAGGAACTGAGAATAAGGTGTGAAATATTTTGGTTGAAGGAAATTTTTAAGTATTACCTTGAATGAATTTATGTCTACATAGACCATGAAGGATGTTCATGGATAAGGCTGTAACATAATGGATTTGTGGGTATTTGTGATTAACAAGTTTTGAGTGATTTATTTTCTTATAAAAAGAACTGTAATCACATCATTAAAGAGAGTTAATTTCATTAGATATATCATTTCTATATGATTTTAGGTATGTTCAAAGTATTTTTCAATCTAGGATTCCAGGAAGCATAAGATTTTTGTGTGGATGAAATTATGTGATGCATACAGTTCGTAAAAATGATTCGATAAGGAGTTCTACGAGGTTCAATATCTCGAGTAAAAAGAGGGTCCACATAGAAGAGGTATTCCGAAAAGAATTTGTGGTACATGAGGCATAATAAAATAAAAATAAAAGGTATCCCATGATAAAAAGGAGGTCCATGATGTAATCGTGGCACATCGTGCAAGGTAGTTCGTGGAGGAAGCAAATATAGTTCACAGAGGGTGCATGAATGTTTGTGAAGGGACTAAGACAGTTCATGAAAGAAATTTATACAAACTTGAAGTACATGGATTCCATATACTAAGTGAAAACAATTCTTCATGGAGCACTCATAAAATTGTGAAACAATTCTAAGGTGATTCATAATAATAGAAGATTCTTCTAGAGGAGGAGTGATAACACATTAGTTGAGAGAGCAATGAGCTTTCAAATTGTGATCAGTTGTAAACCAGGAGGGATAGTGAGTCCACTCTAAACATTGTAAATCTATGATCCAGAGCATAAATGTGATCTAACCCAAACCTTATTTGCACATTGATACTTAGTGAATTTTATACATCGGCACATTATTGTTGTATGCTCCATAATGTAGTCCAGTGAGGGTGAACCAAGTAAACTTCATGGGTCTCATGTATGATTTAATTTATGTTCATTTATTATTATGGGGAAGGGATAAAAGAGTTTTTATTTAAAGATGAAGAAATATATTAATGGGAAATTATTTTAATCTATCATAACCTGATTCACCCCCCCCACTCAGGGTATTTAACCTATTGGGGATAATAGTTGGTATCAGAGTAAAGGTTTAATTTCAGTGTTTCTCTCCAAAGGGGTTTCAAAGAATGTTTCAAATCATAAAGGGATTACAATCATTGATGGAAGAAATTTTCAATTATGGAATAATCAAATTAAAAATTGTTTCTAATATTTAGCAATGGATGTCTTTACAGTACTAATTCAAGGTATTTCAGCCAGTGTATATAGTGGAGATTTATTTGAAGCTGACAGAAGGGAATTGGATTCATATGCCAAGGGAATGAATAATTTATTTAAATCCCTATAAAATGCAATATATATGTATCTGGTGTCATGTAATTCATTGAATTCTCTATGTGAAAAGTTTCTACAAATTTATGAGGGTTACTCAAAAGTCGGTGAATCAAAGATGTATTTTATATGGAACAAGTAAGATGATATCATAATGTAACCTAATGATTCTTTTGATGGATTATTTAATTGAGTGAATGTTTTTATGGATGAAATGCATGGTCTCAGATAAGTTATTGAAGATGTAACAAATTTAAAAGCATTATGGGAAGACTTCCACCTTGGTTCAATCTGAAAGTTTCTATGTTAGAAGATAAATATCCAAAGTGGATAACATTGGATAGCTTGCACACACTCTAGTTTCAAACGAGATAAGAAATAATGATGATGAGTATGTGGAAAAAGATAAGTCTAATGAGGTGGAATTCAAGGCAATGAAGAAGATTCCCAATTAAGATGAACAAGAAAAAGAAGAGATGAATGTAGTGATGTCATTCCTTTCCTCAATTATTCAAAGTGGAAAAGGAAGGTTCAAATGAAAAATTCCAATTACATTATTTCAATGTGTAAAGGTTGTATATATCACATAAATGTGACCTAAGAAGTTTCAATAATATGATGAGGATGAAGTTGAAATTCCCATGAAGAATCCTTGAACTGGTGTAAATGGTAATAAACAATTGAAGAGAAATTTATTCAAAAATAAAAAACTCTATTCACAAGAAAATGATTGTTTAGAATAATATACGGTTGAAGAGATAGAGAAATTCAAAGATTTTGGAGAAAATTCTATGTTGGAAGTTGTTGGTAGCTCTTAGAAAAGAGATAAAAGTGACATTGATGAAGAATAATTTGAAGGAAGAGTTGATATGAAGGATGAATTAGAAGCCACTATTGAGGTGATAGATGTTTAGAGATCCAAAATGAAGAAATCTAATAAATTGGTTTATGATGACAAACTTTATATACAGTAGTTGGAAGAAGAGAAGTCTAATTTGAATGGATAATTTGATAAAATGAATTCTTCAAGGATGGAGACATGAAAAATGGATAATGAAAAAAGCTCAAGATCAATGAATATAAAATAAAAATCTATAGTTTGACTTACACTAGAATAGATCAAACCAAACATATCAAAAAACTTGGAGAAGAATTTACCTGCCTATGAAAAAGTGTTATCAATTGGGAAAAATCTCATTTTTCTCAGTAAAACATCAGGAAATAAAAACATTTAGTAAATAGAAAATATGGAAGTGGAGCATATAGGTCTTATAGAATTGAAGACATAATGAAATCTAAAATATATGGCTGGTATGGGGCTTAAATGAAAGTAGAAAGTAGTAATGGTTGATGTCAGACCAAAAGCAGATGCAATGATATTTAAAATTTATTTAGGTATGAATCAAAAATAAAATATTCAAAGAACCCAAGGAGAATATAGTAGTCCAGTATTTTCCCATAGGAATACACCCTGAAAGAGATGTTATTTCTGCGGAAATATGGGAATCTATAAAAAAAATTTGATCCATAGCCAAGAGGAATCGAAGGGAATTAGAATAACAGAGGTATCCATGTAGAGATGAATATTCCCGAACATCATTTTATGGTTATTATTTTAGGTCTAGAGGATTAGGGAACATGTAAATATATTTATAATCAATAATTTATAGAATATGTCAAAGAAGATAGAATGTGGTCATACTGAATAGTAAAATATATCATCAAATTAGTTGAAAATGAAAAAAAATAAATTTATAGCTTTTCAAGATGAAGATGGTCTATCATACTCAGAGGAAGATCAATATTATTAGTCCATTCCATGTATGAAGTTAAAAATTTTGATAAAAAAGAGTAGAGATGGTAGTGGTTGCAATGTTTTCCCTTAAAGTATCCGATTTTTTTGTTGTATTGATCCTTGATAGTGGACACACATCCCCTATGAAAGGTAATAAGAATGTTGTTGTAGGTATAAAATATGATAATGAATATGTTGTAATTTTTGGAAAAGATTAATTCATAATGATCATTGGCTCAGGAAAAGATAAATTTGGGGGAAAAGAAATGAGACATGTTGATGTCTTAGTTGTTTAAGGAGTTAGTCACAATGTTAACAGTGTCATTAAACTACGTGACTTGAGGCATCCAATACAATTTACTAAGAAGGGGTGTATCTTCAAATTAATAGATGGTGTAGTTGGTATATAGGGAAAAAATAACAAATGGGTATCTATACATTGTAAGTGGAGATGAAGATATGTTCTTTTTATATAGTGAGAATGAAAACAGGTTGTGTAATAAATAGATTATCTATCCATGCTAACCATCCCTAGAAGATTTAGTCAAATTTGATGCAGCTCAAAATATCTCTAAGATATATTGTGATCACACTCATATGTGCGATTATTGTCAACAAGGGAAGATCATCAGAAATACATAAAAATAAAATGATCAAAATTCAATCAGATTTTTATAATTGGTTTATGAAGATGTATGTGGACCTATCTCAACAAGATCCATTGATGGAAAGAGGTATTGCAATTTTTTATCAATGATTTCAGTAGGATGGAATGATAAATCTTCATTTCCCACAAGACTGTTGTGTTTATTTGCATAAAATTTTATCATAGGTAATCCAAAAAGGAGGATTGGATAGAAGATTCTTAAGTTTCATACTAATAATGGAATAAAATTAAAAAATAGTCAAGTTGGATAGTATCTTGAGAAACATGGGATAAGACATCATGTTTCAGTAGTGATGACTCCTCAATAGAATGGATTTATTGATAGGGTAAATTGGATCATAAACAACCTGTCTAGAATGATGCTTATTGAAAGTGACCTACCATAAAAAAAATTAGGATGTATGTATTTTTGACATTAGTCTACATATCTAACATGGCTCTATTTTGTCCTAATGAAGATAATACTTTATTCGAGATGTGGTGTGGAAAGTAATCAAAATTTTAATACTTTAGAATCTTTGAAAGTAAATGTTTTATTCTCACTAAAGATAAACACACAAGATTTGAATCACAAGGAGATACAGGGATACACCTTGTATATTAAAGAAAAAGAAAAGCATATAAATTTTTCAACAATAGGCTTTAAAAGGTAGTTAAAATAAATGATGTCTTGTAAAGAATGAACAAAATTGAAAACAACAGAGTGAACAGTTTCCTAATGAATTTTATGAGGAGGTAATAACCTCAGGGGGAGTTGAATTGGAAAATTTTAATGTAGAAGAATATAATAATAATAAAAAGGAAGAATTCAAATCTATATATTCATGAAAATCAATGAGTTAAGTAGAAATTTATAGAAAAAACATTGTTGGTCATCGGGTTGAGCCATTTAAAACATAAAGAATGAAGTCATTATAGTTGGAATCCTTACAATATCAGGTAGATCCTAAATGTTTTGATAAACAAGCTAGATATTAGAATTTGGTTTAGGATATGAATGATGATATTGAAAAAATTGATAAGAATTATACACGATAGATTGTTTCGATACTAACAGATATGAATTTCATTAGGACCAAATGGATCCTTCAAAACAATACAAATGCATATGGAATAATAATTTAAAAAAAAGCACAATTAGTTTGAAAAGGTTACTCCTAGATAGAAGGTGCTAATGTTAAAGAAACATTTTCACCTCTTTTGAGGCTAGAAGAAATCAGATTATTCTTGGCCATAGAAGTGCAAAGAAGGTTCAAGGTTTTCCATATAGACATCAAGTCAGCAATTCCAAATGGGGTTCTGGAAGAAGATGATTATATTGATAATCCAGATGGTTTTATCATTTATGAATATGAGAACAGAGTTTTTCAGATGAATAATTCCCTATATGGGTTGAAGAAATCACCAAGATAATGGTATTCAACACTATATCTGGTTTTGAAAAATCTCAGTTTTAATAGTGGTCAAGTTTATTATAATCTCTATGTCAACAATATCAGAAATAAAATGATGGTGGTGTTGGATTATGTCGATGAAATAATATTTTGTAGATTAGTTAAAGAACATTGTAAATAGTTTATATAATTCATGAAAAGTATATTCTAAATTTCAATGATTGGTGTAATGATGTTTTTCTATAGTTTATAGGGGACATAAGGATGGAATGAAACATTAATTTCTCAATATAAATATTCCAATGCAGTTTTGAGAAGATTTCGAAGGGATAATTCCAATGATATGATGAATCTAGTTGCTATGTGGATGAAAATATGACAATATAATGAAGGAAAATCAGTTAATGTCACAAAACAGAGTAAAATCATTGGAAGCCTATTGTACATAATAGTGATATGACCATATATTATTTTTTACACATTATAATAAGCATAATATCAAATTAATCCCATGTAAACCTACAATATTATAGTGAAAATAATACTTTAGTATAGAAAGGGAATGATGGATTTTGGTTTTCTATTGATGACAAATATCACCAAGAGTTATTGGCATATACAAAAAAATATTGGTCCAGATTAGTATATAATAGAAAATAATTGTTAGGTGGTGCATTATGTCTTGGATGATTGTATATTTCTTGGATGAACAAGAAATAATATTTCATTTCATTGACCATCACATAAGATGAATATATTTCATCTACTTAAGCGTGCAAACAGTTACTACGGATGAAGTAGTAACTTGATTACATGTGAGGTGAAGTGAAGTCTCTAATTGGAATCCATTTTTAAAATTCAAGTGCTATAAACCTTTGAAAAAATACATTCCATCACTCAAGGAAAAATAACATTGAAATCAAGTATAAAGTTTTCAAGGAGAAGGTGGATTATGAGGATGTGATGTTAGAGTATGTGCCTATATAACTATAGGTTGTGGACATTCTGACGAAGGCCTTACCAAAAAAGTGATTGAATGGCATCAATTGGCTCTGGGATTTCATTTGACTCTCCACACCTGAAAAAGTGTGAATGTGGTACCCCCTCTCCCTAAGGTATGATGTTTTTTTACATAATGTACTGATATTTGTTCTTTACCCCATTACAGACCACAATGATGTGACCTTCAGGTTCATTGACAAAGGGGGAGAAAATGTGTCTATAAAATGGGAGAAGATGCCTTAATCAATAAAGGGGGAGGAGTGAATTTGGGGGAGTTTTAAAGAGAATTATGTTAAAGAATATCAATAAAAGGTTATATATCATGATATATGGGGATCATGATGAGAGAATTTGAGTTTTTTAAATGAAGTGTATCATTAATGGACTTTCCCTACTACTCATGTTTCTCACACTGAGAATGGATCATGTGGGATTAAAGTGTGTGTTTATTAAATAATCGATTTTTGTTTGGATTCACAATAAGAGAATTTTGGTATAATATGGAAGATGGTTTAATGAGGTATCAAAATTTGAAGAGTTATAAATAAACCCAATGGGGTCATTTTGTAGTTGAAGGTGGTGTTTTAAGAGTATCGTAAATGAATTAATGTGTTACGTGGACTGTGTTGGAAGTTTGTGATGAAAGTTTTACCACAATAGAATTTCAAGTGTTTGTGATTAGTGGGGTTTTTAGGATTTAGTTTCCTATATAAAGAAACTTAATAACATCATTAAAGAGATAGAATTTCATTAGAGATATCATTGATAGAAGATTTCGGGTAAGTCTAAAGCAGTTTGCGAAGGATGATTCCACAAAGGAGATGAGTTTTATAAGGAATCAATTATGTGAAGGAGATAATTCATAAAAAAAAGTTTTCAAAAGGGTTCTATAAGGTTCAGTAACTTGGAAAGAAAAAGGGGTCCACGATGTAGAGGTAATACCCAAAGAATTAGTGGTTTTTGAGTAATTAGGTTTCCATGAAGAAGAGAAGCCGACAAAGAAAAGGAGGTCCACAAAGAACCTATGAAATGTGGTGCAAGGTTATTCGTAGAGGATGAATGAAATTTCATGGATGGTGCAAGGAAGATCACAAAGGGAATAAAATAGTATGTAAAAACAACTTACACATAATAATAGTACATGAAAAAGTCGATTTCATCTACTAGAAAAAAATGTGAATTCATGTCACACTCATATATGTGTGAAAAAAATTCTAAGGTGATTCAGAAAAACATGGTATTATTCTAGAGAAGTTTTGATAACACTTCAGTTTCAAGAGAAGTGAGCTTTAAAACTGTGATTGTTTATAAATGAGGAGATATAGTGAGCCAGATTTGATCATTTTAAATATAGTGATTCTGGGAAGAGAAGTGATATATCCTAGTCTTTATTTTTCCAGTGATTCTTAGTGAATTTGATACATCAGTACATTTTCATTGTATGATTATTGGACGTATCCCAATGAGTGTTAACCAATTCAAATCATTTTGTCTCTTCTATTATTTATTTTTATCATATGTTTTTATAATAAAAGGATAAAAGAGTGATTTGTTTAATGATTGAACAAGATCTGAAGGGGTAGTTGTAAAAATATATCATACCCTCATTCATCACACCACTCCCTCTCTCAGGGTATTTAACATAGTTATGCTAATATATGAACCTTATAACCCAACTATTAAATGATAGGGTATGGATATAACTAACTAAATTATTAGAAATTAATATTTTTTACACTTTCATTTGTTATCTATTTATTATAAATAAAAATAAGAATTATTTGGAAGAAAAATAATTTGAAAAAAATATTGCCCCACTTTTGGTACATAATTTAAAATTAATTTTTTGCAGTTTTAGAAAAAATATATTTAATATATTAAACTTTATTTCTGAAATTAGTGTATCAAAATTATCCTAGGGTGAATTTAGAGGATATTTTTTTGAAATGTCTTATTTTTTTGATGAATAGTGAAAATATTGAATTTTAATTAAAATATTCATTTTTTAAGTTACATATAAATTAATATTATATTTTAATTTGTTTTTAAAGTAATTTTAGTTCATTTATATATATATTACTCCAATTTAGTCTATTAGAATCATTTTCAAATAAAATTTTGATATAAAAACTTTGAAAACTTTTGAACATTTTCTTTTTAAAAACCCGCTTTCTCATCATGACTATGAGATTAATTTTACATTTAATTCTTAAAATTATAAGAATTTAATTTGGAAAAATAGATTCAATAATTATAATCAAGATAATTTATATTATATAATAAGTTCAACTTATTTTTTTACTATAATGAATAGTAAAAACAGTAAAAATAATTTATTGTGGTTAAGGTAAAATGGGTTTAGAAGTGGTAAACTAAAACTATATGGGTTAAAATGACCAATAATTTGTATAAACTATATTTTATTAAAATATTTAGAACATTTCATGTCTAATCCCGAATAATACACTATTTGGGACCCTTGTGGCATGTGAAAAACATGGTTACACCTTTTTTTTTCAAATATTACATGTGTGTCACTCACCTCATTTATAAAACTCCACCCCCTCTTTTATATTCTTCACACCTTCAAACCATTTTTCTTCAGCAATTACCCACCCAAAACTCTTCCAAAATTCCATTTCCTCATCTTATAATCTTTATTTTGGGAATAAATACAACCTATGAATGATTTTAGTGCAAACCTAAGGAGGTTACCCAGAGATGTGGTAATATTCTTTAACGAGCATTTTTATATTATTCCTTCATCCACTCCATAAATTATTTTTAAACCATGATAATATAATAAACTGATTTTATTCTATATATTTAGATTTTTTTTGTTAAATTAATTAACTAAAACCATCCCCACTTCCATCAAATGTGTTATGAAATCATTATTCGTGTGTACGGAGGACTACCGCCTTAGGAATCGATATCATTTGTTTTTTCATTAACACACCTCTTGGTTGGGTATGATGATGGATAAAAAGTATATATATATGATATTTATAACATAATTATACCTTTTCACTAATTATATTATATATACCTCTTTACTTTCTATTCTATAGGGCATATAATAATGCTGCTCTTATGTTGGGTGGACTGCCGCCTCACAAAGTGATATGATTCGTTTTTCACCAAAAATTTACATGGGGGGTAATAAGGATAAGGTTAATGTATATATGTGATATAAATGACATAAGAATTATATTAATGACATATTTTTATTTCTTAAATGAAAATATTTTTTCTTTCATTTTAACTCACTAAATAATAATAATATCATTCGTATTCATCTGGACTAACACCTTCACGAAGTGACATGACTATATTTTCATCACCACACAAAATGAATTATATATATTATTATATTTAAGGAAATAGTATAGTTTCTTTTATATTAAAACCATTCTGGATAAAGAAATAATACTTACCACCTTTCCATAAAAATCATTGAATAATGGAAACACTACTCTTGCACATGTACGACATACCATCTCAATGATCATAAAACATATTATTTTTAAAAAACATGTTCCATGATTGGTTTTAAAATTTTAATTTAATATTATAATTATTTCATGATTGTTATTATAGATATTATATAACTATATAATATTCACAATAACAAGAATATTCATGACAAATATTGAATGAGAAAACAAGGAAATTAGCACTTGAAACAACAAAAACAATGAAGGATTATTAATTAATCGATGATAAAATGTTATTACATTAACATATATAATATTATAAATATTAATATTGTTATTTTATAAGATAATAAATTGTATAACTGACTATACATGAGTTTAAATAACATTCAACCAAAAATATGCCAGATGTAAGGGACTTTATCTCAATTCTCTTATATTGATGCATATTGTAACGTTATGCACCTAATTAATTTTATATGGTGTATATGATTACCCATTTACATTTAATGACATAATGAATTCATAATTAATGTTATTTTATCTTTCAATTTTAATTATTTCATCTAAGGGTATTTTACTTGAAAATTACCAAGTGGTAAAATTTATTGTACTATGTCACTTTTTTTGGGATTGTTAAATTTTTATTGAAACTGTCAATTTATTATGATCTTTTTTTAATAAACATTAAATTTATCTTAAATATACATATAATTTTATGTTGTATGTGATTATGTCCTAAGGCGTATATAATTTTTACTTAATGTTTATACTTTGAAAGAGATTTGATTAACTAGGGAAACAATGAAAAATATTTATCCTTTACTCAATACATATATTTTATAAGGAATATTATTTAGGAATTAAATTGATTATTTGATATATGAGGAAAAATTTGGACAAGTATTGATGTGTGGGGACCAGAATTATATATCCCCTTGGCGCATAAAAAATTCTCAGGAGACAAATCCATTTTCCTTATTAAACATGTTTCTACCTATAGTTTTAAACCCTATGGTGAAAGGTATAGATAGTAGAGGTATCATGATGCATGAGATCATTATTTCCAATAATTAATCATTTAATTCATTTGGAATATAGTAATTATTATTATACCTAATATTTTCACTATGATACAGATGCATTTCATTATCAGTTATTGATTAAATGAAACATGTTTTCAATTATTTACCTTTATATATTGATTTTACATTATCTTATCATGATTGTCAAGATAATTAAATGTAATGTCTATAAGGTTATTTACCTTTCCATATTGAATATTATTTTTTATTCATGATAGCTTCAGCTATAATTGACCCTTAATGAGAGTTTTATCTCACCCTTATTTTCTTTACATTCCATTGGATATGAAGAAGAATTATTTGAATGGATTTTCAAGGATGTAGTTTATTTTTTTATGTAATATTTTTAATCCTCTATTTTCAATGTAAAATGGGTATGATATATATATATATATATATATATCTAGTTATGCAAAACTACTTAACTGAGCGGTCCCTTAGGATATTACCCTTTTATCAATGAAAATGTAATAAAATAAGACAACAACTTTGAGTTACTAGGGTCAGGGTCATTACAGTTGGTATCATAGAAATTTTAGTACAAAATATGGGAATTAGAATAAAGATAACATATATTACGAAACATAACCCTATGTACATCGAGGATAATTATAGAAGAACAACCTAATGTTTTGGTAAGGATGATATTATGTGATTTTTCTAATAATATATCATTATATGGATACTATATGTGGACATAGTTATAGAAAATAGGCACTTATGAATAATAACTCTGAAAAGGGTGCATTAGGATTGACCCGATCGTCACCCAGTGTACAACAATGGGCCATACTGCACACCTTGTTTGAAAATCTTATGGGATATGCTTAGGAAAATTCATATTTATTTATAAACTTTTATAAATGATTTTAAAATAAAGATATCTCAGAAGAAGCCAATTTTAGTATTCTAAGATTAACAATGCATAAATTTTATTTTATGAAAAGTGTTACACCTTATTTTGAATTATAAATTATGATTTGAAATTCAAAATTTTATAATACAATCCAATATATTTCATTTTATAGAAATAGAACATAGAAGGAATAAGGGTATTAATACTTGTGGCCAATATTGAGATTTACATGCTAATAAAACCAAAACAGCTGGTATTGGAATAGAAAATATTATGAATATATTAGGTAAGTTCAATTATTTTATTAAAAATAACCTTTAGGATATAGATAAACCTATTTCACAATGAGATTCTCTTATGTGGGATCTCTTTATCTGATATAATTCCCCATCATTTGGTGGGAATACTAATCCAATGGTAGTTGATTAATGGATTATGTCTTTGGAGAATATATATGGCAATTGGATATGGAGAAAATGAAAATTTGACACTTATAGTGTATTTCATCAAATGAAATGATGGTCAATGGTGGTCATTGATCTAGATTAGGAGGAATGGGAAATAGAACTCATGGAATGGAAAGATTTTATGGGGGCATTAAATATTTCCTCATGAGTAATAAATAGAAATGAAAAGAAAGTTCCATACCTTAAATTAAAAGGAATAATAATGTTTTGTGAAGTATGAAGCTACATTTATAAGGTAATGTAGGTGTTGTATGGATTATATACACAACACAGAGTATAATATTGACCATCTATTTGAAGGTACTAAGACAAGTTTCTAAGGGCTACAGTCTCTCAAAAATTTTCATCATATGATGAAATAGTTTTATATTCCATAAAAAAAGAGATGAAATTATCTAAACCTTATATAATCAAGGGAAATCAAGATATGAATAGTCAATATGAACACCATGAAAAAGGGAACACATCAAAGAAGAAGTATAGAACACAAAAAATTCCATCCTGTAAAAATTATGGAAACAATCAACCTGGGAAATTCTTTAAGGGATTGAGTGTTTTTTATAAGTGTGGAGATAAGGGTCAATAAGAAAAATAATTAAAAGGGAAGAAATAAAACACTATTATTTATTGTTTCAATTGTAGGGAGATATGGAAATATGGAAACTAATTCTCTATGAATTGAGGGAATAGACCACAGAAGAGGTCAAGGGGAGAAGGCCAATCTTATGTGATCACTACTGCTAAGGTGTAAGTACCCGATGATGTGGTGGTAGGTGATTTAATCCTATATTAAAATTTATCTAATGATTTATTTGATTATAGATCCTATCACTATTTTATATCTCCCTAGTATTATATGAAAATAAAAAATTTATATTTTAATTTAAGAAGGGATTTGTTTGTCAAAAGTCCTAGGGAAAGTCTCACTACAACAAGGATGTGTCATGAAGTCCCCATTATAACACATAAACATGCTATATTTCCTCACCTAATTGTCATACCTATGGTGGAATTATATATAATCCTTTATATGGACTGTATTTAAAAATATTATGAAAGAATTTATTATAAGAGGAAGGAATTTACAATTTTCGAGGATGATATGTAATTACTTATCTTTATAGAAAACACTTCATCAATTGAGAGATATCTAGATCCACCCAAGTAACTCTACTAAATTATATTCTTAGGGACTAAGATAAAATAATATTGTGATATAGAAGTTAATATTCAAATTGAGGATGTACCTATTGTATAGGAATACACTAATGTATTTCCTAAGGATTTACCTGGATATACCCTAGAGCGTGATGTTTTATTTTCCATTGATTTTACCCCTGATGTAAGACCAATATCAATGAATCTGTATAGAATAAACACATTAGAATTAGTAGATTTAAAAAAATAACTAGATGAATTTTGTGATAATGGATTTATTCTCCCTAGAGTGTCTCTCTAGGTATCACCGTTTCTCTTCACTAAGAAGAATGATGGATCAACGAGGATATGCATTGATTATAGGGAATTTTATTACATTAAGATAAAGAGAAAGTATCGTTTTCCTCTCATTGATGAATTATTTTATTAACTTCATAGATCCCTATATTTTCAAAGACTAACCTTTATTATGGGAATCATCAATTGTGAGTGAAGAAGGAAGAAATTATGAATACAACTTTTTAAATGAGGTATGGACATTAGGAATTTACATTAATTCCCTTTATATTAAATAATGAACCCTATTTTTTTGGATCTAATGACTATATTATTAAAGAAATATCTTGATGATTTTTATGGTATTCATTGATGATATTTTGGCTTATTCTAAAATCATTTAGGATCGTGAAATTCACTTACAGATCATTCTTGAGACTCTTATAAGGAATGTGTTATATGAGAAATTTAGTAACTGTGATTTGTTTCTTCAAGAAGTTTCTTCTCATGGACATATTGTCTCCTAGGATGGAATCTCTATCGATCTAGTTAATTTGAAGGTAGTCATAAAATGGTCTATACCAATTGACATAATTAAGGTACACATTTGCAATTGTTTGGCAGGTTACTATCATAGATTCATTTAGAATTTAACCAGATTAAAAAACAAGTTAAACAAGCTTACACGTAAAGGTGTTAAGTATGTTTAGAAAAAGGAATGTGATGAATATTTTTATGAACTAAATGGGAGATTGGTCAATGCTTTGATATTGGATCTACCATTTGGAAATTATGGGTTTGTGATATATAGTGACACATCCAATAAGATAATTGGTTTTTTCAAAATAAAAAATGATAATTTTATTTCATATGCATCAAGTAAATTGTAAACTCATGAATAGAACTATCCAACGGACAATCTTGAGTTGGAAGTTGTAATATTTTCATTGAAATTATGAATATATTATCTCTATGGTAAATGATGTGAAATATAAACATATCATAAAATCATGAAATACAGTTTTCATAGAAAGAGCTCCATATGATACAAATATCATGGATCAAGACACTCAAGGAATATGATTTCTCAATACACTACCACCCAGGAAAATCAAATAAGGTAGAATATGCATTTAGTGGGAAAGATCATGAAATTTTGACCCAAATGGGGATTGAGAGGGATCCTATTTTCATGGATTTATTAAAGATAGATAAGGGAATTATTAAGGAATAGGGGAATAAATCATTTTTTGTAATAATTATGAAACTATATTTATTAGAAAAGATAAAAATTTCTCAATCAAGTAATGAGAAATTACATAATCAAAATAATGTTGTGAATTAATGGAAATTAGCATACTTTATTTTCAAAGGTGGTGCCCAAATATTTTGAAAGGTATTATCTATTACATCTATATCGAAGCTAAAAATGAATTATTGGATGATTATCATAGAAACAATTTCTCTATACACCCTATTATCACAACACTTCATAGGGATTTGAGGGAACATTTTTTGTGCAATACCATAAAGAAGTAAATTAATTATTATGTGTATGTCTATTTGATTTTTCAAAAATATAAATTTATGAGACATATTCCTAGTAGATTAATGCAATATATTTCAATTCCTATATGTAAATGGGATGAAATTACTCTGGTCTTTGTTATAGGACTACTAAAGACTCTGAGAAAGAATGATGCAATATGGGTTATAATTGATCGCCAAACCAAATATTCACATTTCATTTCTATAAGAGATGATTAACCACTTGATAACTTCACAATTCTTTATATTAATGACTTTTTAAGACTTAATGGTGCACTTATTTTAATTTTTTCTAATCTTGACCCCCATTTTACAATAAAATTCTAAAAGATTCTTCATAAGGATCTTGTTATTGAGATTAGTCTTAGTACTACCTATCATCCTCAAATTGATGGAAAACCTTAAAGGACAATTCAAAAATGTAATAAATGTTGAGTTCTTGATCACTTGACTTTATAGGTATGTGGTATTAGTACATACCTTTAGTATACTTTTAATATAATAATTGATTCATTTCATGTATTCAAATTGCATCGTATTAAGCATTATACAAAAAGATATTTCATACTCAAACTTGTTGGGATGAACTTGGTGAAAGGACAATAATAATCCCAGAAGTTATTAAAGAGGTAATAAAAGGTAAGGGATATTAATGATCACATTAATGTAGCTCAATGTACAAAATAGTTATACCAATAATCAAAGGAATTATTTGGAATTCCAAGTGGGAGATTATATTTTTTAAAAGTATCACCATGTAAGGAAGTTATAAGGTTTGGTAATAAAGGGAAACTAATCCCTAGGTACATGATACCATTTTAAATTCTTTAGATAATTGTATTTGGTTCTTATCATTTGGAAATTCCTAAAAATCTCTCAAAACTACATGATGTGTTTGATATATCATTGTTAAGGAAGTACATGACATACCCAATCAATGTGCTCGCCTTTAATGAAATATAATTGGAATGTGATCTATCATACAGTGAAGAACCCATTTATTTTATTGATATTAGTGATAAAATGTTCATGAATTAGACAAATCAACTACTAAAGGTACTTTAGAGAAATCTCAGAATGTAAGAAGCAATGTGGAAACAATAGGATATTATAAAGAATAACTAACCTCATCTATTTATAAGGTAATATCCATGAAATTTCGATGATGAAATTTCAATAATGAAATTTCCATGATGAAATTTCAATAATGAATTATTTCTTATAAGAAAAAATGTAACAACCTGATACTTTACAATATATTTATTTTAAAATAAATTTAATTTCTTTGATATCTTATGATGCACACAACACTGGGTTTAAAAGGGAAAAACCAATTGTGTATGCTGATGGATTCATTACTCCCAATCCTAAAAAAACAAGTAAATGAAGGGACTATTCTCACCTTGAACGAACCATTGTTATGAGATCACTTGATGATTATAAAAAGAAAAACACTAAAATTAAAACATCAACAAGTGTGGTTGATCTGACTATAATCATTTTTGATGCTTCTATAAACATAGATACAAATATTCATCCACATATTTAGGTTTGTTATCCTACTTCACCTCCTGATGATGACCTAAAAGAAAACTCTTACCTGGTTATGAAGTATTTGGTAGCTAGAATGGAGCAACAAGATGAAATAGCTTATCAGAGGCTCATAAACGATGAAATTTCTACAGAGACTTATCTTGATATCAAATGCCAAATGTTTAATAATATGTTGATGTAAGAGTCTAAAAAACTCCCTAATTTTCTTGATCGGTGATTTTATTTTTTCATAAGCCTTATCACAGACATGCCTGCATGTCTCCTTTCACGATTGTTGTTGCTTCATACACACTTCCATTTTTATTTAAAGAGTATCAGATTCAGACGAATTCGAGCTAGATGTTTTATAGGCTGCACACAATAGTTTTTCTCTTTGCTTCAGGGCTTTATTTTCCAGATGATCTATAGATCTTGAGGCCTTGGAGCTTGCTAAGAGTTGCTGCACTTTTTCTTGATTTGATTGCCTACTTGAAGGCATGATGTCTCATTTGAGATTCTTTGATATATCTTCATGTATCTCTCTCACTTATATAATGTTTTAAAGTCATTACACCTCGTTCTTGTATCGTAATGCTTTCGATTTAATAATATTTTTTGGGGAATGAATTGGGTGACCAATTAATGTCTCTGTTTGTTTGACAATAGAAACACTGAGTTCAAACAAAATGTGATACTTTATTATAATATTGTTTGAATAAGACCATTATAACCCAGCCCTTAAATTCATGGGCATGAATTCAAATTACTAAATTATGAAAAATATATGGTTTATACATGTACATTTTTTATCTATTGATTCGAAATAAAAATAAGATTCATTTAGAATAAAAAGAAATTCTTTCTAAAAAACTGTATTTTTCTAGAAAAACGTTTTGTCACCACTTGCATACAAAATTTAAAATAAATTTTAACAAATTTTAGAATTTTTTTAAATGAACTAAATATTTTAAATCGTCATATAAATTATGTTATCGTGAATTGTTGTGTTTTTTTTGATTATTTCATTTTTTAATGAATAGTGAATAGTATTGAATTTTAATTTAAAATTTAATTTTCATTTAAATTAATTATAAAGATAAATTATATTTTAATTTTTTTAAATAAAAAATATTTCACTTATAAATATATTAATACAATTTATTTCATTATAATAGCTTTAACATTTAATTTTTATATGAAAACTTTTGAACATTTTCTCTTTTGAAAACCAGCTTTCTCATCACAATAGATGGACTAATTTAAAATTAAAATTTTCCACTTATGTTTATGGAATTAGTAAAATTTAATTCTATATTTGAAATTTGAATAATATAAATTAACTGATAAGGTAAAACTAATTTTTTACCATAATGGATAACAAAAAATTAAAAAATTATTTATCGCGGTTAAGGTAAAAAAAGGTTTACTGAGGAGATAAACAAAAATGATGAGGGATAAAATGACCATAATGGTAATCTATAATATATTTTATGTTCATATTTCAACCTTATAATGTATAATTATTTATAATACTCTATTTTTTACAATTTTATCTTGTGAAAAAACATTGGTAAACCTTTTTCCATTCAAAAATTATAAGTGTGTCACTCACTTCACTGATAAAAGTCCACCCCCTCTCCTCACTTATTCACACCTTCACACTATTTTTGTTTAGACAATACCAACCCTAATCAAAAAAAAAAAATCAATTCCATCATCTTATAATTCTTATTTTTAGCATAAATACATCCCATAAAGGCTTCTGGTGCAAACTTGAGGAGGTTATCAGGATAAGAGGTAACATTCATTAATGAGCGTTTTTATTTTATTTCTTCCTCCACCTCTCTCAATTTTTATTAAACCCTTATTATATAATAAAATAAGTATCTTCCATATAATTATGTTTTTTATACTAAGGTATTGACCTAAAAAAACCCCTAGATTCAATAAATGGGTTATGAAATAATCATTAATGTGTACGATGGACTACCACCTCACGAATCGATGTCATTATTTTTTCCATTACCACATCTCACGATTGGTTATGATGATGGATCGAAAGTTTATATATATATATATATATATATATATATCTTATTTTTATAAAAAAAATTATACATTTGGATTGAATATATCATATATAACATTTTAATTTCCTTTCTGTAGAGATATAATAACGTCACTCATATGTACGGTAGACTAAAACATCAAGAAGCATTGTAATTCATTTCTCACCAATGGTTTACATGAATGTTAATAATGATAAAGTTAATTAATATTTATGATATAAAGTAAGTAAATTTGATATTCATGAGATATTTATCATTGTAAAAATATAATTTATCATTTTCTTTCTTTCCATTTTACTCACTGAAAGACGATAACATCGTTCAGGTTTGTGTAGAGTATCGCCTTCACAAAGCGATGTGACTCTCTTTTCATGACCACGCCACATAGATGGTATATATAAGTATATGTATACACCATTAAGTGTGTTCCATTAACCTTTCCATAGATTTGAAGATGTGAACCTCACTTAGACAAAAAATTCCAAGTATGAGTAAAATACATCTTTATAGAGGAAGAAGGATAAGATTGGATTTCCATGTGCCATGGCCTAAAAAGTATTCCACTGGGCTCAGAACGTTCATGATGTGACTAACCATTTTTCATGGAAGTGAGTGGAGGTAGTATAACAACTATCCCAAAGGGATGGGACTGAATCCATACAACAATCCCGAGGAGGGGTGAGGGGGCGTAATCCCCACAGTATAGAAAAGTATGTTTTATAATGTGGTTTTGAAGAACCCCCTATGCAGTAAACATACACCTACCACCTACGCACCACAAGGTCAGAACATGCACTACCCGCATAGTCAAGAAGGCATAAAACCCCTATGATGAGGACCTACTATAGGAACCTATGCTGAGGACCTACGCAGTTGTATCAGTTTCACACCCCTACATGGGGGAACTACACTGAGGGGTCGCTCCCATGACCTGTGTGGAAAAACTCCATTTGATCAAGTCCCCTATTTTTCCAATAAATAGGACCCTTGGGCTCCCCATTTCAATAAGAAAAAAATAAGAACTATCAAAGCTCTCATTGTGTATCTCATTCTCCCAGTTCACCATAGTTTTATAAGGTAGCTATCTAAAACATGAGGGAAGAGAGAATTAAAAGGGATAAATAGGATTAAAGTCCCTTCTGAGTCAAAAATACAAGATACTTATTTGAGGACCCTCTTTCTATAAGGAGAAGGAACCTACACAACATCCTTTCCTTAAGAAAATACCTTCACAATATTCTTCCAAGGATATCAAGGGACACCTAGGGTTATTAAGTTAAAACCTCACCCAAGTGTTTTTCCCTGATAGTCCATCACCCAAGGCATATCAAGATTTCAATGGCTTATCCTACCCATGCAAATAATTTTTCAGTTACTTCAAGGACTTGCGTGACAAACCTATAGGGAATTCCTACACAGAATACCTAAATGGCATACCTATGTGGACCAAATACGCGATCTATCGTTGAAGGACTATTCTATTCCACCCATGGAAGGGACACTCCTTCCATGTCTTCATTATCTAAAAGGGACCAAGTTGAAACCCCCTATCATTGTGTAGCTCCTTCCCCTAGGTCCCCCTAATTTTATAAGGTAGTTATCTAAAACATGAGAGAGGAGATAATTAAAAGGGATAACAAATATTAATACCAGATACTTATTTGAGGACCATCCTTCCATAAGAAGAAGACACCAACACAACATCATTTCTTTAAGAAAATACCTGTAAAATATTCTTCCAAGGACATCAAGGGACACCCAGGGTTCTTAAGTTAAAACCTCACCCAAGTGTTTTTCCCCAATAGTCCATCGCCCAAGGCATATCAAGATTTCAAGAGCTTATCCTTCCCATGTCAATCATTTTTCAGTTACTCCACGGACCTGCATGACATACCTATGTGGAATTCCTACATGAAATACCTAAATGGAATACCTATGCAGACCAACAACGTGATCCATCCTTGAAGGCCTATTTTATTCCACCCATGGAAGGGCCACTCCTTCCATGGATTCATTATTTGAAAGGAACCAAGTTGAAATCCCCACCAAAACTCATAATTTACCAAACCTTTGAGAAAGGCACATCAACATGTCTACCATTTGGGTTTATATTTCTACGGTCATTCATTTCCCAAATTATTCTTATAAGAGATTTAGTATTCTCAAGATGTCTGTAGGTTTTAATATTTATGGTCACATAGACCCTTACCCTAAGGACAGTGTTGGGGAGTTCCTAGTTTGGAATTCTGAGGATATGAATCTATCCTCCCCTCCTCATCTCTAAGACTTGGAGCCTTCGGTCCCTTTTGGAAGAGTGATGATAAAACCTACTTTTCACTTCCATAGGGAGTGATATCCTATTTTCAATCTATAAGACTTATTTTAGGGAATATATCCTGGATTAAGCCCTTATATATTCGTTCCATGCCTAATAAAAATATCATAATTTCACATTGAATGGTTCATTGCTCCAAACCGTTATCCATTGTTTATCTGACTTCTTTCACTATAACCCAGGCCTCTTCCACCAGTGGTGGCAGGAAAGTATGTCTATTTTTTGAATCATTCACATTCTCTTATTTCTCACACCAAGCATAAATCAAATGGAATTAGTGATTTGTGATGATCACAAAATCTTAATAATCCACCTCATTTATTGAACTATAAGAAAACTTATTCCTACCATAACTAGGATACATAGGATGCCTACCTAACGATTCTTCTCAATGGACATCCTCCTCAAAAGATAGTCCCAATAAAAACCCCGAATTGACTAAAGAATCCTTTTCAGGAGTAACCACCAACTTAATCTACTCAATGGGAATCCTCCAAGGTTTAAGACCTAAATGGAATGAACTAAAAGAACTCTGATTCCAACCATAACTATGATACATAGTAAGCCTTCACATAGGGACCAATATCACTGGAAATTCTCTTAAGAAATCTAGCATTAATCCCCTTAATCCATGCATCCACCTTATGAGTAATCCACGAATTAATTCCACCTTAAATCTTTATGAATTAATATATCTCTCATGGACCCTGTTATAAGGGAATCCTCTTTAGGAGTAAGCGCTAGCCAATTTCTCTCAAAGGTACATACTCACCTACGAGGATTACCAAACTATGTGGGCTTTGATTCCCATCCAAGTGGGAATTATAGGAATCCTCCCTAAGGTTCAAACCCAACACTCCAAATAAACCATGTTCTATCTGGGCCACATTCCTAGAATGGTCTAATCTAACTTGGAAACTCATATCCTTTCTAGGTTCCTAGGGATACTTCAGAATAATTCCCACACCAAGCATTGACTTGTTACCTTTCTCCTAGATTCCCTCACCACATGACATTAAACTGTATGGTTAGGTCCTTATCATATGACCCTAAAAGGTATGATATGTCCCATTAATAGGTGTTGAACTACGAGGGTTCAGATTCCTTTCTTGAGGGTATGTAGGTAGCCCATTTATGGGTATAATCCCAACATAAAAACAACTTTTGTCACCCTGGATGATGATAAACTCCAAAGTAAAGTTTCATCTCCCAAGATGATGATACATTCCAGAGTGAAATTCATCTACCTGGATGAACATAAATTTCAGAGTGCCCCACTAAGTGTCTTAAAAACTAGAATCATCATAAAAATGGATAATGAATCTATAATTGGTATATAAGAGGATGTTATCAATAGAGAACCTCCAATAAATACATATATTTCCATTTATGAAGAACTTAGAATACATATAGATGATTCTGAATTCCACAAATTCTAAAAAATTGATTAAATATTTCAAGGGAATCCAACATTACACTTGTTAAATTAATAAGGATTCATGAAAATATCTTAAATCTATAATGGAGTCCCAGAGTAGGAAATAATTTCCCTAAAAAATGTGTGATGAGCCTGAACTCCCATCCTCTCAACCAATGCAAGTTCTTAAGTATCATATGTCAATAAACCTAAAAAACACCATCCATTGGAGATAAAGTCACTTTGGATATAGAACTGTTGGGTGTTTTAGGTTCCATAAATAAATTTGATGGAAACTGCCTATAAGAAGTGATCTCTAAACAGAATGCACGTTCCTAGGGAAACAAAATATGGTGAACCTGACATGAATCCTTAACCAATATGAATGCGTTACCCATCTATCAAGCCTATATCAATTGATAAAAGAGGGCCAGACAAGGAAATAAATCATGCACGTTTTCATAAAAAATATTCTACTTTTCTGGATTTCATTGTTTGTATTTTTCATATATACATGCACTTCCTTCCAACAACTCCCTTCATCCCTAATGGATTCCTTGAAATTTGCACCCATGAATTCCCCAACTGCTGCTCAATCTAGATCATCGTCTTCCCAAAGGACGATTGCACTGACACGGTGTCTTAAATTATGGGTTTCTAACACATTAGTCTGGGAGTTCCATCGACACAGTACCATTCCAACATATCGGACAAGCCCTCTAAGTCAAGAATGAACCCGATCATCCGGTCAATGATAACCGGTGGTCCATAATCATATGGTTTCAACCACCATCTTCAATCATTGAAGAATTTTATCCCAAGAACATAATCAACAATCCCTACCATTTTTTAGGGAGGTCAACAAAGAGGCCACCTATGAAATTTTTCTGAAGACACAAGGGTCCTTACCGAAGGTTCCTATCAACAATCACCACTGCCAATAGCCCACAGGAGAAAACCCCCAACATGATGAGGGAATTATCTTCAGCTCTCTGGCCAAGGTCCCTCATACCTAGGAATTCAAGTCAAACCACCAGGGATAATTACCAATAAACAAGGAGCAGTTTCCTACCTTTTCCCCCTCTTGAGAAGTCCATCAACCCAACTTGGTGGAAAACAACAAATGTGCACATACACCCATCTTCATTAATTCCTCCAACCAAAAAAATCATCTGGTGGTACCCATCCAATAATGTTGTTTGAATCTGATAGATTATCATGAGAAATAACATACACCTTCTTATAATATATCATCCAGTTTGACACTCATCTAGATACATTCAAAGAATCCCACCAACCAACTGTGGCGGCAACTTGTAAGCAGGAAAAAACACCTACCAACACTCACCAAGCCTACTAGTAGTATTTTCTAGTAGCACTTGAATAATTTCAATGACCATGATTACAGTAAAACATCTATAAGGTAAAAAAACCTACTAGCACCCATCAAGCCCACCAATAGTCTCATTTGGTAGCACCCGAAGAAGTCATTCGGAAATCTCTGGTGACGATCCTAGGGGGACTCAACTCTCTTCCCTCAAACACAAGTACTGTCAGTATCCAATGATAGAAAAGGGAGGAAAAGAGTGGGTACATACACCTATTTAAAATACATAATGATGTATATTCCCTTTCGAGCTACAGAATTCACCAATTTTTTTTGTCAATGGTGAAAGGGCAGAAAAATATTTTTTCCCATATCCTTAAAGATTTCCAGAATATCATAATGGAAACATCAAGAATACTAGAGGTACAGAAACATGATTGTATACCTATACCTATGATGAATTATAATCTTTCCATTCTAGAGCATATACCCACCTTTTTCTAGTCTAGGAGGGTTACATACAACTAGATCGGGATCATATACTCATTCTAATTGGTGATAATTGTCTTATTCTAACAGCCACACCAATATAGACACATACACATGCCCATGATAACCAATTTTCCTAGAAAGTGTCCCCATATATTTGTAATAAGGAATCTTATAAGAAGTATCACCAATCATAGTTGGAGAATCAAGAGTTGACCTACAATCAAGATTATCTTAATGATGGAGTTATTAAAGCCCGTAGAAATTTATTTATTAAAGCTCAAAATCCTACCCCCCCCCCAATTAGCAAATTATGGAAGTAGTAGTAGTAATTACGAATTTCGTCATAGAACAATTCATCATGAAGGATTTCATCATGAAAATTCGGTCAATATGGAGAATATATCTCTAGATGAGAGCCATGACAACCCTCTCTGTGGATAGAATAACAAAGAGATATATGATTTATCCCTTTTTGTAATCTACCATAGTGATCCTACCCATGATTTCATTTGCTATGAAAGTTATCTCTATAGTATTGTTTCACATTATCAAGATAATTCTCCTACTGAAAATTTATTTATGATAAATCCATCTTATATTGAGGAACTTGTAAACATAATCCTAGTCATGTTTGATGCTTTGTTACTAGCAGGTGAAATACTTTCTCACACTACTGGAAATATGACTTTTACCAACGGTTTTGGCCAAACCGTTGGTATAGTTAATTAATTTGGACCTATACCAACGGTTTGGCCAAAACCGTTGGTATAGGTCACTTATATGGACCTATACCAACAGGTTTGGACAAACCGTTGGTATAGGGGGGACCTATAGGACCTATACCAACGGTTTTGGCCAAACCGTTGGTATAGGTCCCCCAAAACCATTGGTATAGGTCCTTTGATTTTGAATCGAATCTTCTTACCGAGAACATTATATAAATCAAAATTTAAAATTATTAAAACAATACATATACATATTTATTAAATTATGTTCACAAAAGTCATGTTAGGTTAGTGGTTAAGTCATTAAATTATAAACTAGAGGTCCTGGGATCAAATCCCACCGAATGTTTTTTTTTTGAAATATATATACCAACGGTTTTGAGAACCGTTGGTATAGGTTTTCATACTACTTATACCAACGGTTTTCAAAACTGTTGGTATAGACCTATTGTCACGGCTTACTTTCCAACGGTGCTCTAAACCGTTGGTATAGCCTATACCAACGGTTTGAGGTCCTATACCAACGGTTCCAAACCGTTGGTATAGGGTATTTTTTCAGTAGTGTCAGCTAGAAGAAATACCTAGGATATGGTCATTCTACAAACCTCCCTTATGTTATTTTCCTTCTAATATAGTAAATAGAACCCCAATTGATCCCATTTCTTAAGGTAAATAAATCGATAAGTGTCCACTCTATTCAGAGCAAGTTGAGAAACCTCTCGAAAAAAATAAAGTGCATATGTTGAACATGGGGAAAAACTAGATAAGGGAGAAATACCAATCATGTTATAGCCTTTGGAAACCTCTCAATACAAAATTTCATAGATGTTGGTAGAAGATTATATTCATGATATCTTCTTGAACATATATAAGACTCTTTTTCATTTGAAATCCAAAGTATTACCATATTATGAATACCCAAGCCATGTCAAGGTAATAGAAGGGTTGAAATGCCAAATTGACTTGGAAACTCTCCAGGTTTCCCTACATCTAACTATAGAGAGGAAACATGAGTCCCTTAAATGTGCATGACTCAATGCATTAATGAGGTTTAGATAATTGATTATAGAAACCCTATCTGGTGTTCATATCGGAGGATGGGGGGAACATGGAGAATTTCATTTCACTACACTCCAAAACCAGAAAATCCTGCTGAAAGTGGTATAATGGAATGTTATTTCTCTAGGTTGACTACAATATATGGATTATGTTCTAGAACAAGGAAATTCTTAGGAATAACAAGCCTCAACTGACTTTGACCAAAGTCAAGAACAAAGAGAGTAAGTTATTGATATACTTTTTCATCAAGATTCTAAGAACATCGAGCAAGCCTCCCACATAAAAGATGTCATCCATGATATTGTGAAAATTTCTAAAATAGCACAATGGTCTTTCAAAACATGTGTTTTAAGTGAGTATAAGATAATACACCCAACCAATTTTTGGACCAGAATTCGTAAAATCCAAAGAGGAGTTGCCCTGACATCATCCATAGTAGTTCAAGAGCCACCCCAGACTGCTGGTCTAGGAGGTTTTTTAATTGAACCCTAGGAGTAAAAAAACATATAACAAAGTGATTAGAAAGAATAATAGGAATATCCCCAACCTGTAAGGCTGGAATATTTTTCACATTCATAATCCCCTCCTCAGTGGAATTCAGTTTTCTCCCGATTAGAGAAAAATGTGAAAATTTAACGTACAAATGAACTATACAAGGATTCCCTTTAGATTAGTATCCAACAAATGGTTCCCAAGTAACCAATATGCCGGATAATAATGTCTCATGGAGGGTTCAGAAAAAGTCGATCTCAAAAAGATACTGATAGAATGTCATCAATTCATTATGCATCAATGAATTTCATTAATTCCATCATGGAAGATCCTCTAGAAAATAATTCCAATTCATAGAATTAGAAGATAAAATTTATGTTCTTGATACGGTCCACACCAAAGAAAATGAAAGAGGTGTGCATAATAGAAATCATGGGCTTTCTTATAATCAATGCATCCCCTCAAATAAACAACTTAAACAATTAGAAAAGGCACCTAATAGGGAGAAAGGTAAAGGTAAAACCACATCTCACCTTCCCCCTAAAAAATGTCAATCTTTTTTTCTTGAAGAAAAATTTTCTCAAAAAGAGTATGAAATGAAGGAGTTGAGGAGACTCAATGTAGAGTTACTCTGAAGAAGCATTTTTTTCATACATGCTCAACAAGAAAATCCTCAGCTTTCACTTCTAGTGGGAGCATCTCAACAAAGAGGGTTTGTTGAAACTAATGATGTAGATAATAAATTCCCTCCATTGGTTACACAACCATATAAGGTTCAAGAACATCCTTAAAATCATATTCCCATGGGTTATCGAAGACAAATATCAATAACAATACCACCGATGGTCCAACTAGCTTCCACACCAATTCACTGTTGCACATGTATAGGACCCATCTAAGACAGACATTCCTTGAACTCTTATGAATACCAGTGAGTCATTGATGACTTGATTGGAAGCTATATAAGGATGGAATACATCGATACGACTAGAAAATAAGGCTTACCTCAAATGGGTAGTGTAACACCCCGAGATTTTATGAAAAATATTCTTTTAATTTCATTGATGTCTTTTATTATACACCACACCATGTTTAGCTTGTACTATACACAACACCGTATTAGCTTTTAGTATACACAATACTATTCTTGGCTCGTGTTACACACAATTTCAAGTTTGTTTGATAGAAGTTATTCTGCGCAACATTGAGTGTATATATATATATATATATATATTCAATTTATAAATAAAATATGGTTGGATTCTGTTATACACAACAACAATGGAGTCTTTCACTACACGCAACCCTAATTTGGCTTGCATTACACGCAATCGCGACCTTCTTCGATTGCGTGTGTTGTACGCAATATCGGGTTTCACTAAACAATGATATATGGTTATAATATTATTATGAACTAGCCATTATGAATAGTATTAACTAAATTTTGAATTTTATAACATTATTATTCATCTTACATGTTTTCTAGAACATGGTATGAGAACAAAATAAATTTTTCGGGTAAAATAAGTATTTTTCAAAAAATGCAGTTTTGCCGCCTTTTGATGGCGCACCCACTTTAAATCTTTTTTTTGAAATATTTATAAGTTCAATTTGACAAAATATAATTCTTCTTTGGAATAAGGATATAAAAATTTACTTTGGATAAATTTTTCATATTATTCTGATAACTTTCATATTTTAATGAATAGTAAAAACATGCTATATTTTAATTAAAAACAACTTTTTTCATCGTAATAATTTATATGGTTAAATTATAATATTGAATGGTTTTTAAGTATAAATAGAATATATTTTTACCATTTAATATAATGTATTTCATTATCATTGATTTTACATTGAATTCGTAGGTTAAATCAATTCAATCTTTTGCAATGTTTTAAACAAAAACCCGTTTTCATTCGACAACGGGATTAATTTTATTTTAATTTCTGCAAAATATGTATATTGAATTTGAAAAAATGGATTCTATATTTGGATTAAGTGGGTCCAAATTATGTTAATATGTTACTTTTATTTTTTTTGATATTGTGAATAGTAACTACGGTAATTGTTTATTTACTACAGTTAAGGGTAAATCGGGTAATTAAGGGTAAATATAAGATTATAAAATTACCCTAACACTTGGAAAAATCCTATTGGATGAATAAAAGTTGACCCATATCACCTAAGTGTAGGACTAGATTCATTTCATGGAATTTTGACCATGAAATAATATAATAATTATTAAAACCAAAGAAAGTGACTACATGTCACTTTCTTAAATCTTATAAGTATATTAATTTTAATTTAGTTATAAACTTCATGAAACTTCAAACATGAATAGTCTACAGAAATCTAATAACATTATCTACATCATAAATTTTTTTTTATAATTTTCAGGGATTAAATAATTATCATTAATTGTGACACAATAGTGATGCAGAAATTGTTTATCTAGTGAAAAATAAAGAATATAGTTTTTATTAAACTAATAGTGACCATAAAAGGCACAAAACCCTGACCAAAACTTATTTTTCATGTAAATGTAAACCATAATCATCCAATGGTCGAATATTTGGCCATTTGGAGCCTTATAAAAGTGATCATGACACTTATATTATTTTATTTTAAATGATGCCAAAGTTGTCACCTTCATAATTTAATAAATATAACAATTTAAATATTGTGATTTTAAGATGATAAATTTGAGTAAAAGTATTATTGTGAAATTTAATGGATTTATCTGAATCATAGGATTTTATTTTTAATTTTTATGCAATGAATAAGTATATTAAATAATTATACAAAAATGTTGTAGTAATTATTTTATTAAGAGATATGACAAATAAATGGTTTTAAAAATATTAAAATAAATATTATATGAACTATTTAATGTGATCCATGAATTTTATAGACAAATTTGACTTGTTAAGAATCTATTAAATATTTTAGTTCGAATATATCCTCTGTGTATATTTTATTTAAATTCAAATAAATGAATAGTGTCAAAATTGATACTATTGTTATTTTATAAAAATAACATATTATTAAATTGTTTCAAATTCACAAAAATATTTAAAAATTATAAATTGAAATTTTTATAGTATCCAATGTCATAAAGTATCCAATTATGGAAAATTAACAACACATAAGTGATTATTTATAACCATTTAAAATTTAGAATTTTATTACCACAAATAAACCTAAATAGATTAAGTAAGGATAAATAAAAATGATAAGGTTTAAAATAAGATCAAAACATGTCAAAATTTTATTTTTTGATTATATTACAACCCTATCTCATCTAATCTTCGAATTGAATCATTTTTTGAGGTCTTTATGTGGGGTTTGAATTTATATTAAACTAATATTTTTGAGGATTCCAAAGGTGCCCCTCTCCTCCCTTATAAAAGGGAACATCCTACCTCTCTTCCTCACACAATTTTGAGCATTAAAGCTCGGAAAAACTCTTCACATTTCACTTTTTCACTTCCCTAGAAACCTTATAGAGGTACTGGTCTTCTCAAAAGACCAACCCTAGTTCCCGACGAAGAAGTTTAAAGGAGGTGCGTCGAAGAAGAGGTAATCTCTTCTACCGATTCTTTCAAGATTATTTCTTCTTAAACCTCTTATTATTTAGTTGTTTCATTATAAAATAATAACATGAGTATCAATAATATACTTATATTTTATTATAAATATGAAATAACCCCATTTCACCTTCTATCTATACTATGGAAAATGAAATCACCGCGCATGCGTACATACGGAATACCATCTCCACGCCGTGGTGTAATCTGTTTTTCCAACACCACCTTACTTGGATGGGTATAATGGTGTAAAGAATAACTATACATAGTTATTATAACATCATACTGATTTTGATATATTATACCATCCACTCCAATTATATTCAGTAATTATGGTAACGATATCATCGCTCGTGCGTACGTACGGACTACCATCTCCACGACGCGATGAGATTCATTCTCCATGTTAAACATTCATTAATGATTATAAAGTATATATAATAAGTAATCATAAAATATATGAAATAATAATGGTACTTTATTTATGTATATATATATGTATTCCATCAACTTAATTCCATTCAATTCAATAAGGAAACGAAAACAACGTTCATGCATACATACGACCTACCGTCTCCATGAATGGTGTATTTCACTCCTTTTATTGATATATAATATATATGTATATGATGAATATATATTATATATAAATCATTTTTTACATTCTGGAATTATTTAAATCAGGATATAAGTAATAATATCAAGAATGACAGGTCGAAACACATAGGATAAATGAAATGATTTTACCCAAAACGCTGCTTTAACATAGAATTTACAAAATAATGGGTAATATAAAGTCATAAGTGAAACATATATGATATCATAACAATGAATATGATTATGTAATAAGTCAATTAAATTGTTTAAATCATTATACAGGAGGTTCAGATCCATACGAAGCATATCGGACCTAAGGTAAGGGATAATTATTCCAATCTCATTCTTATCCGAGATTGTTTACTCGTAAGTATTTACTGGGGGTTATGTTTAGTATACATGTCTATATGATCTAAAAATGTTTTCATAAAATTTTTACTTTCCTTACATGCATGTTTAATAAATTTTTACCCTTTTCTTACATTTACCACATCGTATCGAAGGAATCTTTCTTTTGTTTACCATATGAGGTACTTTTTGACTTTTCCGACAAAAGTACGAGGAGATTGTTATTTTTAACTTATACGGAGTGAACGGATTTTTACGGTTTTATAAAGCGTTATTTTCATGAAGCTTCCTCCAAAATATTTCATGACTATTTTCAACAAAATATTTTTCTTTTAAAATTGCCTGATGTTTTGTGAAAAGAAATTGATTTTGATGAAGAAATGATATTTTCCTCAATAATTCATTTCAAATGTTTTATCAAAACCATTTTCCATCTAATATTACATTATTTCATATGTGTATGTTTCAAGTTTAATGTCTCTATGATTTACATGGTTTCAATTTTATTATGATGAAATTTTCATTTGTTTTATATGGATTATGAGATGATGGGATGATGTTTATAAAACCCATTTTATTCTTTGGGTTATGATGAATGTTTTAAGTTTATTTTGTGTCACAAGTAAGAATGATTTCATTATGAGATGGGTGGGACCTATATCTCCCTCCAATGCATTGGGTAAAAATTTATATCTCCTGATATAGACATGGATGGAATGGTAAGTTTATCTGGTTCAGTGTTATAGGACTGAAACGAGGAGTGATCTCGATTCAGAAATGGACTTTATCCACTAAGATGGTCTTGGCAGCAATGCCTTGGCTAATATGGAAATCATAACATGTGCTGAATGGTTGCTACAATTACATGTTTTATTCCCATTATAGTTTATCATGGTTGATGTTCCATTATGATATATTCCTTACGTACTTCTACGATTTATGTCTTTGGTCAAGATTTTGATTTTTAAATTTCATATTCAAGTTTTTGCTTCAAAATGTTTATGGATTGTTTTATGTTATCTATGTTTGCCCTTACTGAGCATTTGATCTCACCCTTTTTATGTTTTATTTTCCCCAAGAAATAAATAAAGGTTTTAGGTAAGGAAAAAAGGGGGAAGATCGTTATGGGAGTTGTTGAAGATATTTCAACATGATTAGAACTTTATATTCCGAGTTTCCAAAGACACTAAACTATTACGATCCTTATGTGTCTATTTTTGTTATTTATTAAGTATTCCGCAAAAGTAATGTAATGTCCATGTACATCAAGATTTGGGTCTCTACAGGTAGATCCAATTCCACCCCTACCAAACATTTTGAACACCACATTTCTAATATTTAACTATTCGGGTGATCAGAAGTAGTACTTGATGCATTTCGTTTCTCGCTTTGTTCCCATGATGGGGACCCCTCTAAAACAAGAATAAGTAAAGCTCATATGTTTTGGTAAATCATTTTAGGGTCTTTCCTTTTTCTCATATACAAGTTTTCAATATCGATATATTACTAGATTAGAAGACATCCATTATAAATTTCATTTCCAATTCATCTCAATGATGTAGAATACAACAATATTTTCTCTTAAAAACTGTAAAAAAAAGAGAATGAAAGAGTTTCAGATTTTATTTCTTTATGGAAAAGACTAACATATTCCTTAAACCAACAACTCCCTCAAGAAAAGTTGTTTCAAATATGTGTGGAAAAAATCTATGACGAGTTTTTCACACCAATAATCCATATGAAATACACAAGAGGGTTTTGAGACCTTGTTTTGATAATCCAAAAAGTGGAGAATTCCATAATATAAACCATATATAATTCTCATGTAATCCCATCAGCTTCGGTAAGAAGAATAGGAAAATCATAGTCTTCTATAATTATTTTCAATCAATCACCTGTACCTACTCCAACTTCAAATACCTCATCATACTATAGGGATCCACCTCCCGAGCATCATTAACAATGGCCACCTTGTCCCTATGAAAAAAATATCAAAGCCGGATATAGTTTGAGGAGTTCAATAAAAGGGGGTATTTTTTTGAAATAAAAAAGTTCTCAGGTACTTCATCTCAGCATTGGAAAACAATTCAGTCTAGTTACCAAGGCTCGGGAATCCAAACAAAGAAAGGATATGAAGATCTCCCAAATTATTGCCCCTTTCATCAAACATTGGGGCACCCCATCTAGGAGTGTTTTGTTTTTAAATAACTCCTTAAAAAGGTGGTGGAATATGAGAAGGTAAATCTAAAAAATTCACCGGCCAAAGTAGTATGTATTACTGTTAATGATCTAGAGGAAGAAGGCGAGTGGAAGGTTGTCATAAAATAGAATTCACAAAAGTTTGATGGCTAGATGTTCAAGAAAGCAATCAATCGAACTCATGCCATCCCACGAACATAGTTGAAACAACAGAATGTGACTCCCACCACTTTTTCTAAAACCAAACCACCTTCATCAAAAGAGCATTCCTCCAAAGTAAAATACTCAAAGAAGACACATGGTAAGAAGGATAAAGAGCATTCAGAAGAGGATGAGCTCATGTTAAGGCCAAATTTGTCCCTGATGTTGGAAGATTTCATGCCAGCTGTCGCAAAATCATTGGAACCAACCCGGAAAATGGTAGAAAAATAATCGGTCTGTCAGGAAGAATATTCATTATATGAGGAGTTGATCTTTGGTTCTGTTAATGTTGTTCACTTAATGGATCCCTATGAAAATGATGATTCTGATTATGAACCTAAATTCCCTATACTTTATTGGGGAACTAGAGGAATATGTCATCATAGTTAAGGATATAGGAGAAGACATGGGTATTCTAGAAGCCACTATTTCAATTACACCCCTATGTGAACAGTTTATGCAGCATAAACTCGTGGGAGAGCCCTTCATTGGGATCAGTAAGAATAAGGGAATTATCCCACACATAGTAGGGTCGACCTCGGGATGATCATCATAAAAGACTATTTTGAGGCTATAACACCATTTTCTTAGTAGTTGGAAAGACCTAACTAGCATAACCTTCCATGATTAGAAGTATTTATTTCTTTTCCCCGACAAATGGTCCATCTACATCTGGAGCATCAACTTCCAGGGAACCTACAAAACTACATCTCCATACTATAAAATTCAAACCTTTGGACCATAAGTATGATATTTTGAAGCAACTGGACCATGTACCAGCTAAGTTATCAATATCAGATTCTATGAATTTATCAAAATACTTTTAGGAAGGACTTATTGAGGATTTTCTAAGTCTTCTAGAGTTTGAAATCGAGGCCATTGGTGCTGAGGTTTACCATATATAGAATGATCCTGTAGAATGTCATGCATTCATATCTTTCATGGACCAGGATGAGGATAATGTTGTACATGGACATATAAAGACCTTGAATTTATCTAGACGGGTTACCAGTACTGACATCTGACGAGTCTTCACTAATAATAGATCATGAGTCAACCTCATTCCCATCTATACACTTCTTTGGTTGGGTCTCACTAAATCAGACTTGTCTACCTCCACTTTGATGTTTCAAGGTTATGAAAATAATGAACAAGAACCTTTAGGTGATATTACCCTTAAAAATAATTTTTGGCATCTTGTGTCTGATTCAAATTTCATGGTTATTCAGCAGGACACACCTTTAAAAATTCTTCTACGAAGGCTGAGACTACATTAATATGTTTTCATTCCTTCCTCATTCCACCATTTTATCAAGTATTTATTTGATGGTAAAATTGTGAAATTTCATGGTGATAAGGCCCTTTTCAAAACTTATGAATCATTGTATTTTGATGTAGAGTTCTATCACATAAAGGGAAAATAGTCCATGGTGAAAAATGTAACAAGAATCAATGCACTAAATATTCTAGAAAATATACCAGCTTACCCATTCAAGAATCTTAGAGAACATAATGTACTACAAATTAATCAAATTTAAAGGGTGGGACCAAATCCAAGCACTCATTTAGTGGCTTCCATAATGTCAGTTGTAGAAATTGATCCCAAAAACACAAGAGAAATCATTAATTTACCAAATCATAATGAAAACATAAATTGGGATGTCTTCATTCCATCTATTTAACTTCAGTAAGTCTCTACTTCATCAGCCAGGATTGAAGAAGTAGTTGAAATTATAAAAAAAGACAGTGATTCTGATTCCCATCCCAACATCTTCCCTTTATAACATAAAAAATACCCTTCATCATCAGTTGATTTGGAGATGGTTTCCTCTTCAGGATGTCAAAATACCAACTCCTCCCATAGCTCTAAAAGTCTTCCTTCATCACCTAACCTTCAAGAAAATATATGAAATCAACACATGAAGAATAAGAAGAAGAAGAGAAATACCTAAGGGATTCCCCTCCATCATTTTAGGAAGGAATCTTTACCACTGTGGATAATCTCAGAGAAATAAATTTGGATATATAGGAATATCCATTCCCCCACTCTAATTAGTGAGAAAATGAATTATGAAGAAAAATAGGTGTATATATCTTTTATAAAGAAACATCGGGATGTGTTTTCTTGGAATTAAATAGAGATTCTAGGTCTTGACCCTAAGGTGGCCACCCATCATTTGGGCTTACCAGAAGATTATATGAGATACAAATAAGCAGTAAGAAGAATGTAACAACCTGAATTTGAAGCCACATAACTGGTGACCCGTACCCGATTCCCCACATGACCTCAAGCATGTTTCCCCAAATGCCAGAGGTTGCCGACTAGCAGCGAGGGCCTTGGTGAGTCAGTGGGGAAACTATGCCCTAATTTTGTAAAGTATGCAGCAGAAGAATAAACATAATCAATAGCGGAAGCAGTAAACAACATACAACGACTGAACTAAAAGTAGAAGCATTGTATGATATAATAATGATGCATTACGGTACATGTATCTATGGAAAACAGTAAACAAATCAACGTGCTGAAATAAAACTGAAACCAAAGTAATAAACGTAAACAATAACTCCGGCAGCATCATGAGCCCAAGCCCAGTCTCATGCTCTCCAGCTCCAAACAGCAGTCAAGAACCTAATGTAGAAGGGCCACAATCCCTATCTACACCTACAACCATATAATCTATTTGGGCTGAAAAGTAGGACCCAAACAGGGTGTGAGACGAAGCCCAGTAGGCAACCACCACAAGATTTGTGCCCTACTGTCAGTGAGTAGTATAGAAAAATGAAAATAAATACAGTAATGAACTAGGAGTACACTAGTAAATAAACCTACCAATTACCATTCACATTCATTTAATTAAACGACCAACAAGAACTAGCAAGGAATTCTATTCCAAGGTAATCAAGTAACACAGCAGGTATCTCAAAAGACTACCGAAACACAAGAAGTACAAAACCCAAGCTTGTTCTTTGGCTTGGTGGACTCATCACAACCAACCATAGAAATACACACTGACCCTCTAGGTGTCACAAACTAGAATACCCCTATAGTGCAGTAATCAAACAAGGAATAGACACTCTGGAAAGATCTCACATCAATTCCCCTATGGTCTTGCAACGATAGCTACAAACTCTCTGAGGAAGCACTTACGTCTAATTCCTCCTGTGGTATCGATGCGTGGGTAACTAAGAACACTCTTGGAAAGCACAAAGTCATATTCCCGTAGGTCATGTGTATGAACTAAAACCAACAGACACTCTAGGGAAGCACTTAATCATACATTCCCTCTTTGATCTCCCGCACCAGGTTCACACAGCCCTGAGCAGTCCAGTTGTGCGTAATCGACTTTCAGCAGTTGTAAGTAAGTTCAAAATCTACTTGACTAATAGATACCATGCATCAAAATCATTTAAATAGCATGCAACACATGAAATCAGTGATAACAAGTAAACTAACAATTGCAATAGGGTTTTCCTCACAGGCAAACGGTGCCAAACAGCGATAAACAACCAAACAGGGAGAGACACCCATGTGGTGATCCTCAAACATGCAACCTGGAGTTTATTAGCAACAATTAATCATAAGATAACAAGACATATAAGGAAAATAAACAATAGGATCAAAATCCTAAACCCGGGATACCCGATACTGGGGTATCTGGCACTTTTACAACCAAAACTCAACGAACTTCAACGTAGGGAAACAAACCACCTACCTCGATCCTCGAAGATCGATATACTTGAACCTTGGCCCATGAATTGGACTAGAATAGAGTAGATCTACAAAAATGTCTAAAATTTTCAACCTCAGATAACCCACATGAGAGAAAGAATCAGGAAACGAGGCCAAAGAAGAACCATGAACTCACCGCTGTGATTCTTCTACAATCGACAGAGTTCGATTCGGAAAACCGGTGACGGATCTATGGCTTAGAGAAGTACCAGCCTCCTCGGATGCTCTAGATGGAATTAGGCAGAGAAGAAGACGTAAATGAGCATTAGGCACGACCTCGGTCCGATTAACGAAATAAAAATGAATGTACACAGCGTGTACTTTTAGAGTACACGGCGTGTACTAGGGCTTTCCGTAATCCGCCAAAACCGGCCTCCATATCTCCCCTACACACCGCGTGTGGCCCGAGAACTACTGGCATACATCTTCGAGCGGCAGAGGAGTACACGGCATGTACTTATAAAGTACATGGCGTGTACTCTAAAAATTTCCAGATTTTCCATTTTTCCTTAAAAATCCCATAAAAGAGATCTGTACCTAAAACCGAAGCTCTGGGTTCTTACAGACTTCCCCCCTTAAATAAATTCATCCCCAAATTTCCCTAACAAGGCATAGAAGAATAAACTTTGAACAACTCTTGCCACTGTGATCGAACACCGGCCTCCCTCTCCCAGGTCTCGTCCTATACTCGCCCGTGCTGCCATAGCACCCGTACCAGAGGAACAGTCCGGCCACGGAAAACTTTCGTACTGTGATCGACAATCCTAATAGGATGCTCCTTGAAATATGCATACTACTCCATCTCAACCTCCTCGGGTTGAAAAACATGAGACAGTTATGGGAAATACCGTCAAAGCTGAGAAACATGAAAGACGTCGTGCATGGCCTGGTACCTATGAGGTAACTGCAACCTGTAAGCAACCATCCTGACTCTCTCCATAACCTCAAACGGCCCGATGTATCTCATTTAATCCTTTCCCTACCTCATAATACTTTAATCTCCCAACCTCGGGGTAATACGCAGGAAAACCTGGTCTCCAACCTCAAACTCCAAAGGTCGTCTCCGCTGATCATCATAAGACTTCTGTCGGGACTGTGTAGTAGTCATCCTCTTCCGAATTAACTCCACCTGCTCCATGGTCTTCTGAATGAGATGAGGTCCCAGCAAGGCTTCCTCTCCTGCCTCTAGCCAGTATAAAGGTGATCGGCATGACTAACCGTACAAAGCCTCGTAAGGTTCCATATAAATAGTCACCTGAAAACTGTTGTTGTAGGCGAACTCCACTAGGGGGATATACTTCTCCCAAGTACCACCAAAGTATAGAATGCAAGCTCGTAGCATATCCTCAAGCACTTAGATTGTATGCTCAGACTGGACATCAGTCTAGGGATGGTGTGCTATACTCAAAAGTACCTGTATACCCAAAGCCCTCTGTAGCCCCTGCCAGAAGTGAGAAGTAAAACGTGCATCCATGTCTGAAACAATGGAGTGTGGAAATCCATATAGACGTACAATCTCTCGGATGTACAACTGTCCCAGCTCATCAAAACTGAAGGTCTCCTTGATCGGCAAGAAGTGTGCAACCTTCATGAGCCTATCTACTTCAACTACTGACCAGTGGAACACCGAATAAAAAACCCATCCACATCCTTCTTCATACCTAGCCACCAATACTGACGACATAAGTCTCGGTACATTTTGTTAACACCAGGATGAACTGCCCAAGATGAAGAATGAAATTCCTACATCAGCTCCTCCCGTATGTTTGCTGAAACCCACACGCAGCCATGAAAATGTAACACCTCATCATCACCCACTGTCCATCTCGGAGTAGGGTCTCCATCAGACACACCCTCCCTTAGGACTAGGCCCTCTGGGTCTGATAGTTGCCTCATTAGAACTCGATATAAAAGAGTAGAGGTAACAACTACAGAAGAAAGAACTGTCTATCCCTGTCTGTCGTGCACCTCCAAATGCATCTCAGAGAACAGAGCCATAAGATGCCACTCGTTGCTGGCCTCCTGAACCACCTACAACCAAGTCCTCCTGCTCAGTGTGTCAGCCACAACATTGCCTTTCCCAGGTATATAAGCAAGCTCGAATTCGAAAGACTGTAGGTACTCGACCCACCTCCACTATCTCAGATTCAAGTCACGCTGTGTGAAGATATAATTGAGGATCTTGTGGTCAGTATATACCACAAAATACTCTACCATGAGATAGTGTCTGTAACAACGCAAGGCATGAACAACTGCAGCTAACTCCAGGTCATACGTAGGGTAGTTCTTCTAATGTGGCCTCAACTGCCGAGATCCGTATGCAAAAACATGATCTTCCTGCATAAGCACTGCCCCAATATCGATGCCAAATGCATCATAGAAAACTGTATAACTCTTTCTCGGCTCTGGAAAAACTAGAATCGGTGCTGAAGTCAATCTCACCTTCAGCTCTTGGAAGGCTGAGTCGCAAGCTTCTGACCAAACGTACTTCAGGCTTTTCTTAGTCAAGCCCTTTCAATGGTGCTTCTAAGCGTGATAAGTCTTGTATAAACCGCCTGTAGTAACCAGACAGTCCCAAGAAACTACGTACTTCGAAGATATTATTCGGCTACTCCTAGGTAACTACTGCTCTCACCTTCTCTGGGTCTACTGAAACGCCTGTCTCTGAGATGACATGGCCTAGGAAGTGAATCTCTTTCATCCAGAAGTGGCACTTTGAGAGCTTAGTATATAACTGATGCTCTCTCAGTGTACTCAATACGATCTCAAGATGGGTAACATGGTCGTGTCAAGTTTGAGAGTACACCAATATATCGTCCACAAAGACAATGACGAAAGAATCCAAGTAATGATGGAAAAATCTGTTCATCAACGCAATGAAAACTATTGGTGCGTTCGTGAGACCGAACGACATAACCAGATACTCGTACAGACCATACCTGCTTCAGAAAGCTGTGAGAGGTATATCAGATGGTCTGACCCGCAACTGATGATAGCCGGATCTCAAGTTGATCTTCGAGAATACCATGGCTCCTTGAATCTAATCAAAAAGATCATCAATCCTTGGAAATGGATATCGGTTCTTCACTTTCAACTGGTTTAGCTTCCGATAGTCCACACAAAGCTGCAAGGTACCATCCACCTTCTTCGAAAACAACACAGGGGAACCCCAAGGGGAAGTAATGGGTCAGATAAAACCCTTCGCATGCAACTCCTCCAACTGCTTTTTGAGTTCTTGAAACTCAGGTGTAGCCATCCTATAAGGAGGTATGGATACCGGTGCTGCTCCTGGCACACGCTCAATAGAGAAGTCTACCTCACTCTCCGGAGGCAACCCTGAAAAGTCTTCTGGAAAGACATCCATAAAATGGTCAACTACTAGAGGGAAGTCCATATGAGAAGTCCTCTGATCATCTAGATATAAACTAGCAATCTAGGCTGTAACACTGCCCAACCCAGGATGCTCTAGTCCAGCTCTACTTGCCTGCACATCCCATTCGCATTTGTGAAGAAAAGACCCGCCCTCTGGTGACGTGAAACTCAAAATGCGGTGATAAAAATCGACAAAGGCCAGAAAAGGAACTAGCCAGTCCATTCTGAAAATAAAATCATAACCCATCATCTCAAGTACATAAAGATCCCACTAGAAGTGACACCCACCAACCTCAAGGGGGCACTCCTTGCACTGACGCACACTAGTAGTTCTATGTCCAAAAGGAGTGTCTAGTGCCAATGTATCCTCAGAAGTAAATACAGTAAGTCTAAGTCTCTCCATAGTGTGCACAGAAATAAATCTATTAGAAGCTCTGGTATCGAAAAGTGCAGAAGATAAAACTGAGGCTACTAAGATTGTACCTCGAATGTGGAAGGTCCAGGATCCTGGTCCCGATGAATCTGCTCCACTGCAAAAGTCTGGCCAGCACCGCGGCCCTGTGTAATAGCCTGATATCCTTGAGATGATCCTCCCTGAGCTTGACCACCACATCAACGACTTCTACCTTGGCCTGAACGACTTGAATAACTCCCTCCCCAAGCCTTCTGTGGAACTGGTAATCATGCTCCTGTACGAGGAGTAGAAACTGATTCTCATTCACTAGCTGCTGGAAGAAGAACCCTGCAAAAATGCTGTAGATGACCCATCTTGCCGCAAGATCGGCACTCCACTAGATCTCTCAGACACTGGGGCTTCTTATGCCCGCTCTTTCCACACTGATAGCACACCACCTGGTTGATAGAAGGAAGATCCCTTCTACCAGAAGAATTACCTCGCTTTCTCGAGTCACCTTGAGTAGACTCTCGGTGGCCTTTCCTACTATCAGTATGCAATGAATCAGTCTTGGATGCTAAACCACCGTGGTCAACAGATCTATTCTCCCTCATATTCCATTCAGGGATCAGTGCCTAGTTGACTATTAAGGTAATAAAAGTCAACTAGAATACATTCACCTACGATCTGATCTCTGGTTTGAGGCCTTCCTCAAAAATCCTTGCCAAAAACAGCTCGTCATCTCCCAGAATGGGAGAAAAACCCTGTAACTCAGTGAAACTAGAGGAATACTCCATAAGCAAAAGAGTACCATGCTGCAGGTTCATGAACTCTCTATCTCTGTTGGCCCTCAGCGTCGCCATATAGAAGTAGTTATAGAACGTATGCTGGAATTTGTCCCAAGCCATAGTCCACTGGCGCCCTGCCTGCGAGACTACATCCCACCATCTATTGGCATAATCTAATAAAATGTAATTCGTGAGCTTCAACCTTTTGTCTGGGGGTGTCTCCGGATGCTCGAAGATGGAAAGCATGGTTTCTAGCCATGACTCTACAGCCTGAGGTCCTCCATCCCCTATGAAAGTGGGAGGATGCTGCTACTGGAAGACTCGCGTCAGCTCTTCCATAGATGGGGAAGGATGATGATCTCCATGGAAGGTCTTCATGAACCTCATGAAACCCTATCTGAACTATGTTTCGGCACGAGTGTCTAGAATCACTACAGGTGCCCCGTCTGGGATGATCGGCGGAACTACTGGTAGTCCATGGTCTGTCGTATCAGGCGTATGGTCACTTCCTGGTTCCTGACGTGCAACGGGAGGACGTTTTGGTGCCATAGCCCTGAAAGGTCAAAAGCACACCTCATATTTAGGATTAACAAGGATAGAAAACACAAGAGTACAAAACGGGAAAAGGAGAGAGAAACACTTAGGTTTGCAAAACAAGACTGCACGACGTGTTTGCTAAGCCTTCCACATGGGCATGTAACTCTACCACCACTGGTCATGTAACATCCCAGACTACAAGGCGTGTTGTCCTAAAACACGACATCTACTTGAACTCCACTCCCCTGCCCGAGTCTCCTTACACGGATAACATACACGATCCTTCTAATTCTAAACTACACAGCGTGTTCACAAAGGACACAACGTGTACTAGACAGGTTTCAGCGACCCGTGTAGCGGTTACACGGCCGGCTACACGGCTGACCCCTACACGGCGTGTTCCGAACAAACATGATGTGTATAAGAATAGATAACACCAACCCGTGTTGTTCGTAACACGATCAGGTACCCAGAAGGAAACTACATGGCCTGTTCGTATAGAACACGACGTGTACTACGCGAGTTTCCCCGACCCGTGTTGTTTGTGACATGGCCGGGTACACGTTTGACTACTACATGGCGTGTACTTATAGTACACAATGTTTCATTTAAGACATTCCGACACCCCGTGTCTCTGTTCACATAGTTAGTAACATGGTTTAAAAACTACACGGTGTGTATTTATAAAGTACACGCTGTGTATTCTGGGTTTTTCTAGGAAGTAACTCAGAAACTACACCGAACGCCAGAAACACTGAAAAACAAACATCTATGTGCCAAATTCCAATCTGTGGGGGCCCATACTCCCCGTGAATCAATTCTTGTCATCATAACAATTCATATATCAAATAAAATAGCATAACAAGTATGTCCATCACAACAACTATCACAACAACATGCATAATTTATCATGATATCTATCACAACAACATGAAATTTTAATGCACCCTAGATGGCATGGTAAAATTCATGACATGTGATTTCCTACCAAGTGACTATATGATGTATGAGATGTCAGACCCTCATATCATCAGGTTACAACAAAATAGAACAACAATAATATAAATTGTAACAGCAAAAAAATGTGCATCACCCAATGGTGAAATATTATAAACTGTAACACTTGCAAAAACTGAAAATTGCAATTACGAGGTAATATAGCATTTTCCTGTACACGGGTTAATTACTCCCGGGCATAGTTAAGTACTAAATAACCATTTCTTCCTACCCATGTCTATTGTCTCAAAACAGTAAGGTAATATAAAAGAAGAAAACTCCTCTGATACCACTTTGTAACGACCCAAATCCAGAGCCACATAACTGGTGCCCCGTACCTGGTTCTCCACATGACCTCAAGTGTGTTTCCCCAAACTCCAGAGGCTGTAGACTAGCTACGAGGGCCTTGGTGAGTCAGTGGGGAAACTATGCCCTCATTTGGTAAAGTATGAAACGGAAGAATAAAAATAATAAATAACGGAAGCAGTAAACAACATAAAATGACTGAACTAAAAGTAGAACCAGTGTCTGATATAATAATGATGCAGTATGGTACATGTATCTATGGAAAGCAATAAACCAATCAATGTTCTGAAATACAACTGAAACTAAAGTACTAAACGTAAACAGCAACTCCAGCAGCATCGCGAGCCCAAGACCGTTCCCATACTCTCCAGCTCCAACCAGAAATCACATACTTGAGGTAGAAGGTCCACAATCCCTATCTACACGTGCGCCCATATAATATGTTTGGTCTGAAAAGTAGGACCCAAACAGGGTGTGAGACAAATCCCAGTAGGCAACCACCACAAGTTTTGTTCCCTAAAGTTAGTGAGTAATATAACAAAAGTAAAGGAAAATAAATATAGTAATGAACTAGGAGTACACCAGTAAATAATCCTACCAATTACCATTCACATTCATTTAATTAAATGACCAAAAAAAACTAGAAAGGCATTCTATTCCAAGGTAAGCAAGTAACACAACAGGTATCTCAAAAGACTACCGAAACATAAGCAGTACAAAACCCAAGATTGTTCTTTGGGTTGGTGGACTCGTCACAACCAACCATCAAAATTCACACTGACCCTCTGGGTGGCTCAAACTAGCAGACCCCTATAGTCTAGTAATCAAACAAGGCACAGACACTCTGGGAAGATCTCACATCAATTCCCATATGGTCTTGAAAAGATAGGTACAGACTCTTTGAGGAAGCACTTATGTTTAATTCCTCCTATGGTCTTGATGTGTGGGTAACTAAGAACACTCTTGGGAAGCACAAAGTCCTATTACCATAGGTCCTGCATACGAACTAAAACCAACAGACCCTCTAGGGAAGCTTTTAATCGTCTATTCCCTCTTTGATCTCCCGCACCAGGTTCTCACAGCGCTGAGCAGTCTAGTCGTTCATAATCAACTGTCATCATCCCTAAGTAAGTTCAAAAACTACTTGGATAATAGCTACCATGCATCAAAATCATTTAGATATCAAGCAACACATGCAATCAGTGATAACAAGTAAACTAACAATTGCAATAGGGTTTGCCTCACAGGCAAACGATATCAAATGGTGATAAACAACCCAATAGGGAAAGACACCCATGGGGTGATCCTCAAACATGAAACCTAGAATTTATTAGCAACAATTAATCATAATATAAGGATAAATCTTGGGAAAATAAACAATAGGATCAAAATCCTAAACCTGGGATACCAGATACATGGGTATCCGACACTTTTGCAACCAAAAATCAAAGAACATCAACGTAGGGCAAAAAACCACCTAACTAGATCCTCGAAGATTGATATACAAGAACCTTGGCCCATGAATCAGCCTAAAATGGAGTATATCTACAAAAACGTCTAAAACGTTCAACCTTAGATAACCCACATGAGAGAAAGAATCAAGAAACGAGGCCAAATAAGAACCAAGTACTCACTGATGCGATTCTTCTGCAATTGACAGAGTTCGATTCGGACAACCGGTGATGGATCGGTGTCTCAGAGAAGAACCAGCCTCCTCAGACACTCTGGATGGAATTAGGTAGAGAAGAAGATGTAAATGAGAATTAGGCATGACCCCGGTCTGATTAATGAAATAAAAAATAAAGTACACGGCGTGTACTTTTAGAGTACAGGGCGTGTACTAGGTCTTTCCGTACTCCACCAAAATCAGCCTCCACGTCACCCCTACACACCGTGTGTGTCCCGGGCACGGCCAGAACATGGCATCGAGCGGCCGAGTAGTACACGGCGTGTACTCTGAAAATTTCCATATTTTCCATTTTTCCTTAAAAAGCCCATAAAAGCGATCCATACCTGAAACCGAAGCTCTGGGTTCTTACAAAGAACACACCCAACTTATGACTCCAATATTGAGGCTAAAGTAGACAAGATTATCAAAGTTGATTACATCTAAGAATCGAAATATAAAAAGTGTATATCCTTGTCAAAGTAGAAAAAATGGGAAAATTAGAGTCTACATTGATTCCAGAGATCTCAACCAGCATTGTCCCAAAGATGACTTCCTGATTCCAATCACAAAACTTTTGATTGATACAACAAAAGACTACGAAGGTCTCTCCATGATTTATTGATACTCTTTGTATAACCAAATATGAATGGCCCAAAAAGATGAGTATTATACAACCTTCAAATCCCCTCAAGGCAAATTTTTCTATCGGGTAATGCATTTTTTCTTAAATAATGCTGGTACGACATATCAACGTGCAATGCACCATATTTTCAAATCCTTCTTGGGGAAATTCATTGAATGATATGTGGATGATCTAATTTTTAATTATATATAAAATTATTATCACTTGGATGATATGGATACCATATTAAAAAATCTTTATCAATGTAATCTGAAGATGAACCCCTTAAAACATTTTTTTGGTGTAACCTCAGAAAATTTCTCAATTAGGTTATATGTCATCGCGACATCGAAGTTTATCCTGAGAAGACTAAATCTATCCTAGGAATGTCACCTCCAAAAAATTGAATGATTTGAGAGGACTTAAAGGACACTTGGCCTACATCCGGTACTTCATAGCCAAGCTGGAAGGAAAGTATTTTCCCTTCACCAAATTGATAAAGAAGGGGTCACATATCAATGGACCAATGACCTCCAAGAATCATTTGAAACACATAATAAATACCTCTTGATCCCACCCATATTTATGCCATCTATTGAAGGAATGCCACTCATTATTTATGTAAGAAACTTGGAGTGATCACTGGGTTCCTTACTTGCACAAAAGAATAATGATGGGAATGAAAATGGCCTTTACTATCTCAGTCAAAGAAAGCTTGATACAGAGACTCAATATTCAAATATTGAGAAAATATTCCTATCATTAACGTTTTAACTTTAGAATATAAGGCGGTATTTGAATAATCATAAGGTTCACTTGGTATCTCGTAATAACCCACTACAATTTATACTCAATCATCATATGCTTATAAATCATCTAGAATGGTGGGAATTTATTCTGAAGCAGTTTGATATACAGTTTGTGCCTTAGAATTTTGTAAAAGGCCAAGATTTAGTAGACTTCCTTGCTGAACACCCATCTTTGGAAGATAAATCATTGAATACTAAACTTCATAATGAAGAAATATTCTATATTCAATATGGTTCCCAAATATCTGAAATGTACTTTGATAGTGCTTCCAAAAGTCCAATAGTGAAGAGAATGGAAGACCCTAATCTCATCAATGTTGAGTTACAGATTATCTCCCCATAGATGGAAGTATTTCTATATTCCATCATATTATTAGAAGGTGGTACCAATAATGAGGAATAGTATCAAGCTCTCATTGCATGCCTATAATTAGCACTCTAGGTACCAATATATCACCTAGAAGTGATAGTGGATTCAGAATTGGTAATCAAATAGATCAAAAAGGTTTATGATATCATAAAAGAAGATATAATTCCCCTATTTGATTATTTACAAGGTTTAATGGATGAATTTCCCTCAGATACAATATTGTATTATATCCCATGATCACAAAACACTCCAGATGATGCATTGGAAAATGCATCCACAACCATGGAAGATGCCAATCTAGAAAAAAAAATCATAAACATTTCCAATCATCGTTTGGATTCAACTTTTGTTCAAATAAAAATAGAGGAAATCAATGAAATTAGTCCCACTTTCAAGACATATAGTCATAACTCACGCTAGATGGAACCCATCATGGAATATCTCTAAAATGGTGTACTTTCACTAGAAAGAGATGAAATAGAGAAGATTCGTTGAAGAATAGTAAATTTCACTCTTTATAATGGCCCAGATTACAAGAAGATCCTTTAAAGTTGAGGATTTGATGGAATTATCCTTAGATATATTGATGGAGAAGAGATTTTAGCATTCATTAAATAAGTACATGTAGGAGCCTGTGGTGTCCATCAGTCTGGTTGTAGGTTTTCTAATCTAATCAGAAGGCTTGGATACTCTTGGCATTCAATGATATAGGATTTTAATGATTTAACTAAGAAGTTTCTTCCCTTCTGAGTGCATGGAGACTTTATTCATCAACCCTCAGAGTTTCTATATATAGATAAATACTCCGGGCTATTTGCTACATGGGGAATGGATGTAGTGGAACCTTATCCTTTAAGTACGGATAAGAAGATCAAGTATATTCTTACTGATACTGATTTCTTCTATAAATTTCTTGAGGCAATACATCTTAAAGAATTCAGGGTCAAAATAATTGTTAGCTTTTTCCAAGATAATATCATCACCATATTTGGTGTCCCTCATGCCATATTGATGGAAAATGAGACCAATTTATGTTCTGATGAGGTAGGGAAGTTATATCAAGAACACAATATTAAATCCAACCATTATTCCTACTATCATGAAGTTTCTAATGGAAAAATAATGGATTTCAATAAGATCCTTTCAAATATACCCCAAAAGATGGTGGATAAAGATAAATAATTTGGGAGTGACAAACTCTTTCATGCATTTCAGGCTTATAGGACTACTACCTCTACAACCACACGAGAAAATCCATACTCATTGGTAAACAAAATTGCAGTAGTCCTACCCATTTAAATTCAATTTACTTCACTCTAAGTTTCCTTATGTGAATAGTTATCTATAGATAAGCAGTTCCAAAAGTGACTAGATGTGTTGGATCAATTAGACAAAAATTAATTGCATACCTTGCATCACCTAGAAGTCTATTAGAATATAATAGAATGATATTTTAACAAGAAAGTTCACCTCAATTAATTTATTCAAGTATAATTAGTATTAATCCTTAGGACTCGAATGATACTAGGGAAGAATCCTCCAAATCTTGAGAAAAAGTGGGAAGGACCTTACTCCATATATAAATTACACTCTAATAGAGCTTATTCCCTAATATCAATGGATGGAGAACTCATTACAACTCTAACCAATGAAATATTCTTGAAGAAGTAAATTGTGTAATCACATAGAGCATGTCCGAGTTTCATGACATTAAACTATGTAGTGACTTCATCCTTGTCGCATGATGTTAAACTGCACGACACGATTTGTACTCGCTACACAACATTAAACTGTACGATCAATGTCTCCTTCATTTGATGTTAATAAATCCCCCAAGATACCACAAACTAGAATTCATTGTGGTCCCTTAAAATATTAATTATCTTTCATGCTCAAGAATTACTCATATCATTACCACTCCTTAGTGGCACTTGATCCTCATTTCTCTCTATGTTTGAATTAGTTCTGTATAGAGACCCCTTTTTAAGAACTAGTTGTGGCTCGATTATTTCCCCTAGAAATATACGTAGTGACATATGAGTGTTATTCTCTAGTCTAACCATAAATTTTCTTTTACATCAGGTGACTTCACATCTTCATCACAAGACATTAAACTGAATAGTTCTTCAAGAACTATGTGTGGTTGGATTCTCATTTCAATGAGACACGTAGTGAAACCCATATTGCCAATATTGGGCCTATCCACAACCATAAAGAAACTTATTTCACCTTTTCCTATATATGAAACAAACTTATACATAAAACGCTTCTAGAATAAATGGTTTGATTCTCATACCATCTTATGTCTTGATCTTAATTATTATTCTAGAATGTATCAAAAGCCCTTGTCTCTCATATCAAATTCAATTGGTGTGGGGAACGATCATTTCATGAACTACGTATGGCTTGATTCTTATTACAATAAGATATGCAGAGATTCCCAGATCTCCAATATTGGCCACATCCATGATAAAAATAAAAATCCACTTCATCCCATATGTGTATGAGTAAAACCTACATAGAGAATGTTTAGGGAACTATGTGTGGCTTGATTCTCATCCCATTGAGAAACAAAGTGATTCTTGTCTTTTAACCCTAGACCAGCTATACTATTTCCATCTTTTCATGTTAGTTTATCTTTATCCATATTTCATTATGTCAAACTGCAAGGAACATTTCAAGAACTACACGTGGCTTGATTTATTCCTCAGAAAGTTATGTAGGGAGGCCTAGATCTCCAATCCTAGTTCCAAATATGATTTTAGAAAAGAAAAACCCACTCCTTTACCCCATACATGAGTCATATTTTCATATGGACCTCTTACAGAATTTGTAAGTTGATTATCATTTCAATGAGATACATGGTGATGACTAGACTTCCTACTTTAGGCCCAACCATCAGCCTTGAAATTATAAATAATCCCTCTTCCCCACATAAAAACCTAATGATATATGAAATAATTTTAAGAACTGCATGTGGATTGATTATTTTTTCTAGAATGATATGTAGTGATTTCTAGGCCCTATATTCTAGCTCATCCACAAATCAATCATTAGACCCTTATCTTTCATTTTTTAGCTTTCTATTGAAAAATAATCTTTTACCACTCACTCTTTCTCACACTAATCACATCTCTTGTGGGATTATGAATTGGGTAAAGAAATTCACTACATAAATAAAGTATATCAATTAATATTTGGGGGTATCAATGGTCTTGGATGTAATACCTTTAATGAAATAACAAATGTCCTCATTGCATAATCATAAACTGCATGATCTTCTTAAAAAAATTGTGTGTGGTTCAATTCTTGTTTTCATGAGATATGTAGTCATTTCACATCATTTCACCTTTGTACTTACCACATGAAATTAAATTACATAGAATTCCAAAGAACTATGTGTGGCTTGATTCTCATTCTATTTAGATACATAGTGACACCCAAATCATCTATCTCAGGTCCAAAAGAAATTAAGAAAAATCCCCCACTCCCTATGTATTGATTAGACCTACATGGGAAACCCTCTCAAGAACTATATATAGCTTGATTCTCATCCATATGATATAAGTAGTGACATAAAGACTTTTAATCTTGGACTCAACTGCAACATCATGCAATTGATACCTCTTTTATCACATGTATGAGTCAGATCTACATGAGGAAATCAATATGGGTTCTCATCGTATGTATGAACCCATATTCAAGAAACCCCAATTATCACCCACATTAGAATTAAATTAGGGTGAGTTACAAATTATTTAATAATTACATGTGGCTTGATTATTTACCTAATGTTATTTCTTCATGACTCTAAAGTGCACAACATAGTGTCCTTATCACATGACTTTAAACTACAAGGTACCTATAGAACTATGTATGGATTGATTCTTATCCCATTGAGTCATGAAGTTAATAATATGCCTTAGATCCTAGTCCCTACCATGGGATGAAAAGATATTTTTCCCCTCCTGTATATAATCAAAAATTTATGTAGGAACTTTATTTTGGATCCTCTCCTTAGAGAACACACTAAGGAATCAAAAGATGTCCCCATTATACATATGAGTCAGATATATGTAAGGGACTCCAAAATCATAGAAAATATCATTCCAAATAATTACCTTATGCATTAGAAATTGTCCCTTTCTAATTTCATTTTCCTAATCATGAATAATTTCAGATCTTCATAATTTTTCCTCAACTTCTATTGACAGTGTGTCTGATACCTGAGAGCTCTTTTTCCTATCTATGCAGTAGATGCCCATAGGTGGCCTTACATAAGTATCCCACATAATGGTCCTTTTATCCAAAATATTCCACTTTTGGCTATGTAGCATATCCCCTAGTAGGCCCTAAATAATATAACCCCCATAATTGATTTTTCAAATAGCAGTAACTTCTTTCTTGGGAGAATCTAATTTTCCCCTTTAAGCTTTAATGAAAGTATGAAGGAACCCATATTTTAAAGTGGTAATCCATTTTATATTTGTCTCATATCCTTTCTCCTGGCTTGAAAGTTTCCAAGATTGTGGTTTACATTTTTTCCCTTCACTCCTTCAAAGTATACTAAAATAACTTGTATCATTTGAGCACATATGATCAATATTTTCCATAATATTATGGTCTTTGTCGTATGACCTAAAACTATAGAAACCATACTTTCAACATTTGGATCAGACCTTCATAGAAAGTTTATTCCTCTAAATCTTTGGAAATCATGACTATAAATACACTTTTAGTATTTAGGTGCATTTCCCCATTAACCAAACTCTGTGATTAGGAAAATATGAATCTCTATAAACATTCTTCAGCTTTTAGATATAGAATTTCAAAATTATTGAGATCAATTTTTCTTGACTATGCATTATGTTCCCTTTGTGTCCTTGAATAAGTGTCCCACATAATGGGCATGTTAGTTAAAAGATACCACTTTTTGGTTATGAAGCACATGCCCTAGTTGGATCTCCATAATATAGATCTTATAACAAGTTTTTCAAATAGAAATAACTTTTCTCTTGAAAGAGGAATCCTATAATTCCTTTACCCTTTTACCATGTCATTCTTAGATCCAAAAACTCCAAAATCATAGTTCATAGTTTTTTATTTCCATTCCTGAATATGGTATCATGTTTCCAGACAAATTACCAAGAAATTGGAGACTCATAAACCTTTTATCAAAGCTAAAAAACTTAAATAAAATCCCTGAATGTCCTTTCTGAATGACTTTAAACTTCACATCATAATTTCCTTACTTTACAAAATTAAATTTCTCTCTTGATGTTCATGTTTCATCGTTAGTGGTACCTTGACCTTCTCTTTACGATTTCAACTCCAGCTTTTATGTTTTTTTAGTTTTAATGCTTGAATGGATTGTCCATCCATTTTAATTGAATGTCATTTGTTGTGAAGGCTTGTATTGTTTTAAGTGGGGGAAGTGGGGAAGTGGTGAAGTGGTGAAGTCCTGTATGGTTTCTCACTTTTTCCTCAAAAGTTTTTTCATAATAATAAAAAAACAATTTTCAGTCAGTACAAAGTTAAACTAAATTTAATAATGTCCTTGCTACATGACTCTAAACTACACATCCCCTTAATATCCTTGATCCATGAATTTAAACTGCAGAACATAATGTTTTTGTTTCATGACTTTAAACTACAAAACCCCCCCAATGCCCTTGTTGGTTGACTTTAAACTACACAATATAATATCATAAAGCTAATTTAGGAAAAATGTACCCTTTTTCATACACTAAATTCATATAGGATTTGTTCCTCATTCCTAGCCTATATCATCATAGATGGATCCATTTAATTTCTAACACCTTTCCTTGGAAAATCCACCCACTGTGATCTTGAGACATACAAATCTTGAACTCCTTTTTATATAAGTAATAAAATCTAAAAATTCCTAGGAACGTTTATTGTTGACAATGCAGTACGTTCCTTCAGTTTTCCTTGCATTATTTTCTCACATAACAAGACTATAATCTAAAGGATTCCACTATTTGGCTATAGAGCATATGCCCTAGCTGTCCTTGTATAATGCAGCCCCTTAATGGGTTTGTCAAATAGTAGTAACTTTGTTCTTATAAGAGACCCCTCTATTGTCAAACTTCAAATTTTATATTTGGTGATCATAAAAATCATGAATCAAGATTTTCCTTCAAAGTATCTATGAAAATATTGGGACATTCCTAGCCATCATGTTTTTTGAGTTATAATCTCAAAATTCATGGTTAAAGTTATTCGACCTAAAACACTAGCCTTATTAGTCTGACCTGCATGAATTTTGAATTACAATAAAAAAAGACATAGTAATCACCAGGTTGAAAACCCATAAATGGAACTCTAGATAAAAGTCGAGTCTCAACTTGCTAGACCAACACTTTGTATAGTTTAGGAAATATTGCGTAATAAAAAGTCAAAAGACGTAATGTTTGTAGGGTTGTACATATGAACCTAGAAATAGTAAAAATATGCTCCCTAGACCCTTTGGATTAGGAAAAAATTAGACCATATTTACAAACTTATCATGCTTTCAAATCCCACAAAATGATGTTGGAACGCATCAAAGTGCCCTAATGTTACCTTAGAACAAGATTCTTTTCGTTTGGAGAAAATATAAATCAAGGGGGGGTTGTAGACACCATGAAATGTGTTCCATTAACTTTTCTGTAGATATGAAGATGTGAACTTCACTTAGAAAAAAATGTTATGTGTGAGTAAAATATGTCTTTATAGAGGAAGAATAAGCATATTGGATTTCCATGTGCCGTGACCCAAAAATTACTCAATCGTGCTTGAAACGTTTCTGGTACAATTATCCATTTTTCTTGGGGGATAATGATGGTAGTGAAGGAACCAGCCTGAAGAGCTGGGACTGAAGCCTAAAACTTATCCTGAGAAGGGGTGTAGGGCCGCAACCCCCACTATATAGAAAGTTTTGTTTGGTAAGGTTTTTTGACCAACCCCCATGCACATTACACCAAAACATACCACCTAAGAACCACAAGGCCAATACAGGCACTGCCTGCACGGTCCATAAGGTGCATCCCCCCTACGTTGAGGACCAACTCCAAGAACCTACAATAAGGACCTACGTGGATGTATCTATTTCACACAACTATGTATAGGAACTATGCTGAGGATCTATTCCCATGACTTGTGTAGAAAAAGTACATTCGACAAGGTCCCCTCCATGCCTATAAATATGACCCTTGTTCTCCCTATTTGAACAATTGGAAAAGTTGGAAGAACTCTCGAAGATCTCATTACATAGCTCCTTCACCTAGGTCCCCCAAATTTTCTCAGGTATCTCTATAAAACATGAGAAAAGAGATAATTAAAAGGGATAAACAAGATTAATTACCCTTAAGGGTCTAAAATATAAGATACTTGTTTGAGGACCCTCCTTCCATAAGAATAAGTCACCTACACAAGGTTCTTTCCTTAAGCAAAGACCTATTCGATATTCTTATAAGGACATCAAGGGACACTCATGTTTCTTAAGTTAAAACCTCACCCAAGTTTTATTTCTTCGATATTCCATCACCCAAGTCATATAAATCTTTCATAGGCTTATCCTTACTCTTTTCAGAATTTTCCCATCCCTCCTAGGACCTTCGCAGCATACCTACATAGAATACCTGTGAGGACCACCTACACAAAAAAATCCTTCAAGGCCTCTTATAAGATACCCATGGAAGGGTCTTTACTTACTTGGATTCCTTTTATGAAATGAACCAAGTTGAATCCTCCACAAAAACCTCTTGATTTACTAAACCTTCATGAAAGGCACATCAGCATGTCTACCATTTGGGTTTATATTTCTACATCCAAAGGTTTCACACATTTGTCTTATAAGGGAGTCATAATTATCCAGATGTTTATTGGTTTGAATATCTATAGTCACATGGACCAATACCCTAAGGAAATTGTTCAAGAGTTGCTAATCTCTAATTCTGAGGATAATAATCTATCCTCCCCTTATCATCTCTAAGGCCCGAAGCCTTTGGTCCTAATAGGAAGAGTGATGATCACAATTTCTTTTCCCTTCCATAGAGAGTGAGATCCTCTTTCCTCGCTTTGGGAATCATTTTAGGGCATCCATCCTAGAGTAATAATCTGTCCTTTTGGCCTAGACCTAAATGAATTCACCTTCATTTCACATAGAAAGGTTTTTTTCTTCATTCCATCATCTATTGTTTCCCTGACTTCTTTCACCATAGGCCTGACCTCTTCCACCAGCAGAGGAAGGAAAGTGTGTGGATTTTTTGAATCTTTCACATTGTCGTGTTTCTCACACTAAGAACAACTCATGTGTGGTTAGATATTTGTGATGATCACGACATCTTCACAATCCACCTCATTTTATGAACTATGATAACTCTGATTCCTACTATAACCAGGATACATATGACGCCTACCTAAGGCCTGAGCTCAAGGGACATTGTCCTCAAAAAATATTCCCAATAAAAATCCCAAATTGACTAACGAATAATTTTAAGGATTAGTCTCCAACTTAATACCATCAATGGAAGTCCTCATAGGTGTAAGGACCAAATGGAATGAAATACGAGAACTCTGATTCCCACCATAATTGGGATATGTAGGAAGCCTTTACTTAGGGCCTGAGATCACTGGACATCCTACCTAAAAGTCCAACCCTAATTCCATGAATCTAGAAATACTACTTATGAGTAAGCCCATAATTAAGTCCCCCTTGAATCTCCATGAGTTAAGACATATCTTTTGGACCCTATTACCAGGGAATCCTCTTTAAGAGAAATCCAAAACCTATTTCTCTAAATGGGACATACTCCCCTGTGATACTTACCGAACTATGTGGGCTTTGATTCCCATCCTAGTGGGATATGTAGGAAGCCTCCCTAAGGTTACAAACCAACACTCCAAATCATCCTTATTCTCTCTGGTCCACATTTCCAGTAGGGTCTAATATATCATAGAAAATCATATCCTTCCTAGGTTCATTGGGTTGTTTCGGCATAATCCTCACACCAAACTTTGACTAAACACCTTCCACCTAGATGTCCTTGCCATATGACATTAAAATATACAGTTAGGACCTTATCACACATAATTAAAAGGTACAATGTTTCCCATTAATTAACACTGAACAATGAGGTTTTTTATTCCTTTCATGAGGATTCATAGGAATCCAATTTATGGGTACGATCCCAATATCAAAACAACATTCATCTCCCTAGATGATAATTAACGTGAAAGTAAGGTTTTGTCTCCCTGTATGATGATAAATTCTAGAGTGAGATTCATCTACCAGTATGAACATAAATTTCAAAGTACCCCATTGAGTGACTTAAAAACCAGAATCATCATAGAAACAGAAAAAGAATATCTAAGTAGTATATAAGAGGATATTATCGATGGAGAGCCTCAATTACATACATATATCTCTATTTATGAAGAATCTAGAATACATACAAATGATTCTAAATTACCCACATGATAAATAATTGATTTAAAATTTTAATGGAAACCTACATTATACTTGGTAAATTAATAAGGATTCATGAACGTATCTTAAATCTATAAGAGAGTCCCTGAGTAGGTAATAATTCCCCCCAAAGGGTATAATGAGCCCAACCTCCCGTCCTCTCAACCAATGTGAGTTATTAAGTATCATAGTGCAATAAATTGAAAAATTTATACCTTTAGAAATCATGTCTCTTTGGATACAAAACTATTGGGAGTTTTCACTTCCATAAAAAAATTAGATGGAAACCGTCTGAAAGTAGTAATTACTAACCAGAACACTAGTTTCAGGGGAAAAGGTATATTTAAAGAAATATTATTTTATTTATATTATTATGAAAATTATTTAAAGATAATATATTACTTACCAAATTAACAAAATGATCATAAAAAATGGAAACATTACTCATGTATACATATTGTCAACCATCTCCATGTTCATATCATACATCATTTCTTAATACCATATTTCTTGATTGGTATTAAAATTATAATTGATGTAAAAATATGATAATTATTTCATGATAATTATTTTTTAGATGATGGAACTATATAAAATTCAAAATAATTTAATCTTTAATGAAAAATCATGAATGAGAAAACAAGGAAATTAATACTCGAAACAATGAAAATAATGAAATATTATTATCAGATGGGTGATAAGATGTTATAAAAGGATAATATATGATATTATAAATATTAATCTAGTTTTAATATATGTTAATAACATGTTTAAAAAAAATATAATGGATTTTAAATAATTTTCATCCAAAATGAATCATAAGGTCAGGGACTTCATCGCAATTTCCATTCATTTAGGAATATTATAATGTTATGCACCCAATTTCATTTATATTATGTATATAAGAACCCTATGAAATTTAATATAATTATTCCATGATATTTAATGTTATTTTAATATTTAATTTTAATTATTTCATGTAAGGGGATTTTAATTGAAAATTATCAAGTGGTAAAAGTTATTGTACAATATCACTTTCGTTTTTTATTATTAAATGTTTCTTGAAATAATCACTTTATTGTGATAATATTTTGTTAAACATTACATTTATATTAAATATACATATTATTTTTTGATTAATATGGTTATTTATTTAACCCTATACTATATTTATATATGGTTTATACTTTCAAAGTCATTTTAATGAGTGGGGAAATATTTATAAATTTGTATCATTTATTCAATACAAGTATTTATAAATAAGGAATATTATTCATGAATTAAATCAATTATTTGATATATGAAGAAATATTATGAAATGAATTAAGGGATGGGGAAGAGAATTCTATGGCCACTCGATGCCTCAAAATGTCTCTTGATATAGATCAATTGAAAAAATTAAATATGTTTATTCATATAGTTTTAAACCATTTTATAAAAGGTATTGATGGTAGAGGTATCATGATTCCTGGTATCATGACGTCTAATAATTATGAATTTAATTCATTTAGGATATAGTTATTATTATTATCCATGATATTTTCATTATCTCCCGATTCATTTTATTCCCATTTATTGATTAAATTGTATTTTTTTAGTTATTTTTCATTCCATATTGATTATTGCATATAATATTATGATAATCAAGTTATTTAAATGGATTGTGTTGTAAATCATTTACCATACCATGATGATTATTCTTATTGATTCATGATAGAATATAATATACATAATCCTTATTAAGCATTTTTGTTCACCATTATTTGGTTTCCTTTCCCCTTGATATGAAGAAGAATTATTGGAATAAGTTTTCGACGATGCAACTAATTTTCTTTTTTTATGTGTTATGTTTTATTTTCTATTACCAATGTAAAATGTGTATCATGAAAGTATATGGTTGTCCAAAACTACTAAACTAGTTGTTCCTCTGGGATTTGACTCTTTGTATCTATTCTCATTTAATAATTTAAGACACTGGCTCTGGGTTACTAGTGTTAGGGTCATTACATTTTTTTGTTATATTTCTAAAAATAATTGTCAAATGTTTCTTTAAATTCCATGAAAACATAGCAATTAATTATTATAAAACATCATGGTCCGTAATTTTTTTAATAATTGGTTACCAATTTAATTTCTTCTAATGTATTATGAATTTGCTATTATATTTTTCCATAAATATTCCATTCATAAATAGTTTCAGATAGGTAAAAATATATTTTAAACTAGTTTTTCTTATAATTTTAGTTCATGGTTTATACCATTTGGATAAAAATATTTATTACCATATTTTCAATTCTATACCCTATTTCTACAATATCGTTTCATTTCTAATTAATTAGTAAATTTTTCAATAATTATTTATCTATTTTTTGATTGAGGTAATGAAGTCTCGATAGTGGGTATTTTTTGTTTTCTTTTTCTATTGGATATATTTTTCTTTTACCGAGGGATGTTAGGTATTTGAATCCAATGTAGACACATATTTAAGTCGAAATAATTTGTTTTTTATATTTAAATTGAATTAATACTCAAGATCATTATATATAGTCATTATTTAATTTTATGATGTTTTGTTATTGAGTGTTATATTTTATTAATGGGTAATGATTCTCTTTGATGTACTATTTCAATCAGATTTTGATTTTATCTAATTATCACTAAACTTTGTTTGGTATAATTATTTTCTTTTACTATAATTTTAGATCATATCCTATATAATGATTCAAACTCTTAATGTTATATAGTGAAGTAATGACTTGTGCGTGTCTAATGATTTTTTTCTATAGTGGGTAATTTTTTTGGAAAAAAATATTTTTTAATAAGATCCATATTCTTGGGAAGTGGATAACCATATTAACATTTCCTAGTGTGTGAATATTTATAAATTCTTTATAGAAAAATATGATATTTTTTTAATGTATGTTATAAAATTATAATATAAATCTTAATTTTTTGTCTCTTTTTTATTAATCTTGATAAAAATATGGTTTGTTTTAAATTATTTTCAATGTCCTAAAAACAATATCTTATGAACTAATTATTTTTTTATAAACTCATGTTGGATAATTTTTATTTCTAGATCAAATTTGGAAAATTTAGACGACCCTATATTTCTACTACCTACATTACAATAAAATATTTATGGAATTTGGGAATCATATTTTATGTTAATACTATTAAGTTTAGAAGAGGGATTCAAGAATTGATTATAATGTATTTTAGTTTTACTAGGTGACCTAGATGAGAAAGTAATTATCTATGAGATATATATTAAAGAATATGTTCTTGGTGGTGTGGAAGCACTGATTTCCCTTTGTAAAAAAAATACTATGATATTTGTAATTTTATTTCTACATTTCTATCAGTATGTTGTTGCATATATTCAATATCATGATTATTAATAATATCATGATTTTAAATATTGATAAAATTCTATAATATGGTTGGTAATATTGATTCAATTTAACTTTTTAAGGAGTTAACATATTAGCTTCTCTTGAAATTTATTAAAATAAAATAGTTTCACAAATAGAATCTATGTTACATAGTTGTGTTGGTGTGTGTGGTTTTATAATATAAATGTTGTAGTAAATTCAATATATAATATTTATAGGAATGGATTTTTTCCCAGTGCTAATTTTTTATGAAGGGTCAAATATTTTTATAAATTTCTGTGTTAAAATATTCATCTATATATTCATAGGAATTGAAGTGAGTGAGATCTTTAAACTTTTTTATATTTTAAAATAAAGGAAATGATTATTATTTATATTATGATACCCCTTAAAATAAATAAAATACAATAATTTAATCAAATTATTTGTATAATATGTGTTTTTATTTTAACTAATACTACTTCATTGTAATTTTATTTTTTATGCTTTTTAATTAAATATTGGTTCAGTAAAAATATTTTTTTATTTAAACTATGAAAATTTATTCTTTTGATAGTTTTTATGATATTATATGATAAAAAAATATAACTTAATATATATTATATATGTTTATCAAGTTATAATTTTATTCATTATCCAATATTTTAGGTTTTGATTAATTTATTTCATTAATAATTCATTGAAATTAATATCCATATCAGTCCTATCTGTTCCTAATACATGGTGATTAAAGGGTTCAATATTGTTAAGTAAGATAATTTCAACCATCTCTTGGTAAACAAGAAACCCAAACACCACAAATACTAAAATTCCAAAATCAGGTCAACAAAAAATCAATATATATATATATATATATTAATTTTTTGGGGTTAAATTATAATCAACCATACACACAGTCACCCAAGAAGAAAAACCTAGTCCATAGATCCACCCATAAGGATAGTCCAGATTATACTCAAGTCTTATTTATATGATTATATATATATATTGTATAACATGCAGGTTACCCCATTCTTCAGTCACCCCTACAGTTGGGTGGGGCTCTCCCCCAAGAGATTTTCGGGAGATGCCAACAACTTTCATTTCCCCCATCTCAAGGGTCCATTATTTACTCCATCATCAGTGGAGACCGACCTACCTCCACAATCCTCGGTGAATCACTACAACGAATATCCCCAATGTTATACATTACATGTCACATGTAATGACATAGACTTTACTTGTATTATTTTTAAGTATTATATGGATTTATTTTGAGACCATGTGTTAAGAAGATGTGTGATTTTGAGGCCCAGTGTTCCCAAAACAAATATTTGAAATAACTTAAAATATTAAATATCAGGAACCAGTTGTTTTTTTGAAAAAGGGTAAGAACTTATAAAGGGTTTCCCGAATAAAAAATACGAGGGCACCATTGAGTTAGGAACAATGGATTTACCCAAGGTATCACTTAAAATTGGTCATCATGGTTTGATTGTTGAAACTCATCATGGATGCTTAAATGAATGAAATAAATTAATAAAATTTATTTTATTTTGTTGATGAAATGAAGCAGTTAGTTTCTATTTAAAATTATCCCTACTTCTGAGATCCATGGTTAACCTAATAAACTTAAAATCCTCTAGATACATTTGAGAGAGAGATATATCTGAATTATTCTCTTGAGTTGGAGATGAAGAAACCTCGAATCAACGATCAACGAACCCCAATCTTGATAGATCTCACCAATTAAAATGATGTAGTGACCATTATTCATCAACGAGTGATTATAATTGAGGTAGGATGTATTATTTTAATTTTATTTCCCATTCTTGAAATCCTATGACAAACGGGGATTAATCCAAGAATATATTATCTCATGAATCGATTGTATTTTTGCGATATGTTATTTATGGGATTGATCAGGAATTGATTCAAGGGAATTTATTTAATTTTTTTTACTTTTATGATGATGAATAACCAAGATCAACATGAACATTGATCGAGGTTCATCCCTCTCAATTTGTTTTATTTCTCTCCCACAATTCATGTGATCTTAGTACGCATTCTTCATTGTTCCCCGTATTTGAAACCCTTTAGAATCAATCGATCATTGCGCCTTCAATTCTTGGAACAATGATCTGAAACTATAGATTTCGAATCAAAAAAACTCGACAGAGGTGTGACGTTGGGAGGGAAAGCTAATTGAATAATGGTGAGTTTGGAATCTTCATTATTCGATAGAAATTAATAACACCTATGATTGTTTTTTTTGAGTTATTATTGTCCTAAAACCCTCTTATTAGGTGTTAGAATGGTGAGATTCCCTTGGATATGATGTTTTACGGTGAATGGACCACTGAAATGAGATCACGATGATCAGATGAGGTGATCCGGAGGAACAATATGGGTTCTAGAAAACCTGATACACACAACATGTAGCCTAAAATAAATGGTGTGTTTCCTCCAATTTAATGACTCATTGTGTACCCTGGGAGGTACACAGACACAGGGTGGAGTACATGAGTTTCCTATATGGTGTGTACTCTCCCACATAGCTTGGCCTAGACTGGTTATATAGACTACCCCATGTACTTGTACATGGGTCGATGTCATGTACTGTCACACGACTAGAGTACATGGGTGGACCCCAGTTGCAAGGACATGGCATGTAACCTTTTTACAAGCCTTTTACCCATATTATACATGAGATAGTCTGGAATTACACAGACCGATGTACTCTGGAAGTACTTGGGGTTGAAGGACATGATGTGTGACCCTACTACATGACTTATATCCCTTCTTGCATGGATTAATCCACCTATCTTTCATATCATAGAGGTTTTTTGTTAGGGTGAATTCTCTTATTTATTTCTCTAAAGGTTGGAATGAATCGTTTCTTACTCATAAGGTCTATGATCCATTCAGCAAGACTTACTGGATATAGTTTTTGGAATCCCCTAAGAGGCCTAGTGTAGGATCCTCTATTCATCTTAATGCCATAGTTGGATTTATTCATATCAACATGAAAAAAACTATTGGGTTCCAGTCCTTTATATATAAGTTTAATCCAAATTGATTTGTTGGTATCACCTCATTACCCTGACAGTGGTCCTCATCCGTGTATCATGTCTCTCTTCTTATCTATCAGTATATCCTTCTCACAGAGAGACCTGATGAGTAGTACCACTTGAACGAATATCATCAGTTCTATCAGTATCAGGAGTGTGTTCTCCCGGATGAGTGCTTTGGGGAATCTTTGAGCTGGATATCATAGATATGGTATACAGTGGTTGTGACTTATCTCTATACTATGTGTATTAGATTGAGTATATCTAGATATTCATTTTATATGAACTATAGAAAAATACATGTGTATAGCTGACTATACTTTCCTTTTCTATATTTATTTGTTTTTTGGGGTATTTTACTAAGTATTGATATACTTACCCCTGTATGTGATTTTCTCACACATGTCATTCCTTGTGAAAATGATCAACCATTTGATGGAGTCCTAGGAAGACCAGGACTAGAAAGTTCTTCATGAGGCCATGTGGATGAGGTGTGTTCCAAAAACTATAAATTGTATCCCTAGTACCTTTACAAATAGGTTGGACTTGTGTTTACAAACTCTTTGTGGTGGTATTGTATTTGGTCCTGTCTACCTTAATTTATATTCAACCATATGCTATTTGTGGGATATAGATGTATGAATGCATTTTTTTACTTAGTGTTTTTTACATTTTAGCATTTTGTGGTCTTGAAGATGTGTTCCTATTTATAGGTACATAAAAAATGCCTCCAATTTTAGTGATATGACTACTCAGTGTTAGTCACCATCCTCTCGCCTTTTGAAGGTGGTCATTGGGAGTCATGAAATGGGTCCCACTGGGATAGGTCGTGATAGTGTGGTATCAAAGGGGGTCAATTCTACCTTAGGGTTGGGAGTCTGTGAGATTCATTTGTGGAGACAATGTTAAGTATTTTGGGTTTGAATTTAATTCCATCGACTTCAGTGTTGTTGTGGTGGCCAACATATCCATACAACAGGACTCGGATAACCATATTTTCGACCAGGTACGTGAGAATACTTGTTATAAGATAAATAATAGTACATTTATCATATATTAATGGATTTTTGTTTCCATGTCCTTCTTGAGTCAACTCTCTAGATATAATCATTTATTGTGGTACATTTAATTTCAGGATGACTCTAGGATGTATACCAGCTAGGATTTATTAGATTAATCACAAGGATTACCCCCTCAGTGACGAGGCTTAAATACACAGAATAGTTCTCCAAATATTACCTTTATGTGGTGCACCATCCATAACGCCACATTTAGATCATTTCAAGGTACCCACATTAGCAGCAGATGAGGAGTGTAAGATGAGCACACTTCACGAGTTTCCACGACAGAGACCCCCTGGGTTCCAAGGTTAGCCTGACCCACAGGAAGCTAAATACAGGAATGAGGTGTTGACCTAAGTTTTCTATCTACTCAGGACACTACTCGAAAACCTAGTAAATTAGATGGTGGTCCTAGCGGCAAGCCGTCCACATGGTTTTGCAGAAGAATGGTGGAGTTTGACTACCCGGAATTATGATGATGTGACTCTTTCATGGATAGATTTTGAGTTCCCCTTTAGAGAGGATTTGTAAATAGTTATTCTAAGGCCATTGTGCATTCAAGAGCTTCTTCATCTCCAGCAGGGAATCATGGTAGTAGATGATTATTCATTGAGGTTTTCAAACCATTCTTGGTACTATATAGATATGGTTCAAGATCAGTACTTCAAGAATCAAACCTTATATCATGGTCTGTGTAGAGACATACGATCAAACATTATCCCTCTCTACATTCCTACTTATGATGGGTTTCTTGAGTGGGATTTTGTGGTTTAAAACTTCTTATATGAGAAAATAAAACTGGTGATAGTCAATAGTGGGAAGGAGAGAGAAGATAACTCAAAAATAAGGATACGACGTCAGTCTCTGGGACCTGGACGTGGGAGACATTTTAGGAGGAGTTCTTAGGATAGAGGATCTACAATTCAGGTATACCAGGGTGGTTCTATTCAGCCTAGATATAAGTTATTATATTATGTGGTGGTAGGGGACATCTTGCTCAAGATTGTCCAACCCGTAATACTGATAACATGAAGACTGTGGATGGACCACTAAGGTAGTGATAGTGATTGGAGAAGGAAGATCCACGGGGCATCAGACGTGGAAGAGGAGAAGGGAGATCTGTATGAGGTGATCACCATTTTTACTTACTACCACCACCACCCCCAAGTGGTCCACGCCATGCTTAGGGAGCTGTATGACAGGGATGAGGACAACTACATGTGGTCGATGCTTTGTGATACAAGGTAGCTATGGTGTGTTCCTGGGGCTACAAATAGCATCACCAGTACCTTTACTTATAGATTTAACTTATGTTTATAGACTCTTTGTGGTGGACATATATTCTATCCATGTTTACTTTACTTTACTTTCTTCCAAACTCTGGTTGTGGGATATAGTGGTATGTATGCATTATTTACTTATTTGTTTTTATATTTCATAATTTTGTGGGCTTGGAGATGTGTGTCCACATTTAGGTACATAGGAATTGACTACCATGATATTGATATGACTACTCAGTGCTAGTAACCAGCCCCTAGCCTTTCGAAGGAAGTCTTGGGGAGCCACGAGACTTCCCCCATTAGTATGGGTCATGACACAACATCTCATCCATGGTTAATCATCAAAGATTGAAGGCCCATACTGTTACATTTCCCTTGTTAGAGGCCATTGTCCCACATCTATTCTTGTAACTATATCCCTGGGAGTGTCACTGACCTCCCCACCATCAAATACTATTACTGGCCATCTTCACATTCTGCGTTGGAGATCATCATCCTACACGACATCATGGAAACCACCCTCTGTAGATGGTCACCACCCCTTTGAATCCACAACTAGCCATCAGATCACTCCGACCTACACATCATCTATATTACCACCGTATATCGACATGGGTCCCCTCATTAACTAACCGCAAAGCACAAGACCATCATTTTTCTGGCATAAACAGCCATTGGAGAGACACACCAATTTAATCGGGGGAACAATATATACAACAGCCTAGATTTGAACCCTTGATACTCATATTTAATTTGGAGGGGTGTTTTTCACTACACGGGTAACATCCCATCAATATATATATACACACACACATATAATCATAAAATTATTGTAAAAATCTACAATACACTGACTTACCTAATGATCTAGTCATACTCAAATTCCAATTATATACATCCAAGCATTTTTAATACTTTCCATTTCATATGCCATAATCACAAACCACTACCAAAAATCTTAATTGTATACTAATACCATATTACACTATGACATTTCACTATTTCATTTCACTTCCAAAACCAATAAAAAAAAATATCACTATTATATTTTTACAATTTTTTTAGTAAATTATTCTATGTGATGGGAATGAGAAATCCATTTATATAATTATTTTTTTAGATTTTAAGGACTCATATTTTGACCAATTAATTTAATTTAATTAATTTTTATATAAAAAATAAATTACTGTTAATATAAAGTTGTGGAATAAAATAGGTTAATGGATGAAAAGGGGAAGGAAAGGGTAGTGGATATTGCTGTAGTAATAGCATTGGGTTCCCAATGAAGGGATATCGGGTGTGTAATGGTTTTGGTGTTATTATAGGTGTTTTAGTCTACAATATTGGTTACCAATTCATTTTTTATTAGATAACTGATGAAAAACCTAATTTTTTCTTAGAAAACTGAAACTTATTCATTTTAAAATTCAAGTATACCTTATTAATTATATATATTTTTGGATTTCATTTATATTTACATTAAAACTCTATTCTTGGATGTTGTTCACTTCTTCCACCACACTTAAAGTAAATCCAAATTTTATTTTTGATCTCTTTGGTTTTATCTTGGTTATAATGATTAGTTTTTGGTGATGTAATGGTAAGATATCAACTAATACATTTAAACTCCCAAGCTATAGGTGAAACCCTAAATCACTAATACACCATTTTTAGGTCTTAGGAAATCATATTTTGTTTTTTTAAATACTAAAAAATGTAATTACTGAAGATTAATATCAGAAAAATTAAAGTCAAAACATTCATTTCCATCCATTTTTCTTTTATCTCATTGATAAAGAATATGTTTTTTCTATATATATGGTTATCATGATCTACAGATAATTTAATCCCATTTATATTTTGAGTGTAGGAATAAATTGTATCATGGTTTTGGTAGGTGGCCCCTTATTCACTCTCACACTATTTTAGTGTATGGGGTAGCAACACCATATAGTAGGGTTGTAATGAACATAAAACAATTTCCACCAAAGTAATAAATATTTTTTATGAAAATTAACTAGAAATTTAATCTTTATTAGCTATATTAAGACTTATAGTTTTCATACCTATTGAACTTAATGAAATTATTTATGATTGAATGTGACAATCTAATTATACCTATGGACTATTAAATTTTATAATCATAATTACCATGTTTTATATGGAAATTTTGGCTAATGTGATGAAATGTAATGTGTTATATAGATACCATTATACTATTCATTATAAGTATATGATAACATAAAACAATAGGTGATGGGCGCGTCGACTGCCCATGGGCATGGGTACATCGAATACCCATTATAATCGTATATAGATATACTATGGGGCATCTGTCTGGATACCATAACCTCATTATGGGATGGGTACCAAGATGTATTGGCTCTATTTTTTTAAAAAACAATTATATGATATGGGTATTGATATGCCTTGAAATTGTTTATAAATTTTGGTTACTTAATCTTGGTATGGATATTCCTTTCTCATTTAGAGTGATATTTATAGACATTCTCTTGTGTATTGATTTTTTAGTATAAAACATGTTTTGAAGTTCAGAGTATATAGGGGTTGGGTCTTGGTGGCTCGTTCAACATTTTCTAACTGACCATTCATTTTTTATTAAGAAATGTATATGTCAATAACTAATTATTTATTTGTATATTTTATTTAATATTTATTTTATGTTTCTACAACATTCACATCATTTTATGACAGGTTGTATGGGTTGGGTGGTGGTTTACAACTAGGTTCGATATAGTCACAACCTACAAGTTCACCTTTGGTATGCTCTAAGACCTTATTTTACTCATCTAGGAAATGGTGAATCATGATATTGAGGAGGTTTTTGGTACACATGTTAGGGATCCAGTTGGGTAAAATTTGATCTTTTTGATAGATGAATCAAGTAGGGATGTCATGGTTATCCATAGATGTTTAATATGGTTTATCCCATTCATAGGCATTATTTGTCTTCTCTTTTGGATATTTTTAGTGATGTGGATTTTTATATAACTTTTATGTCAATTAAACTATATTTTGGTCCTATATGGGTATTTTGGATTATTCTCTTATAACGTGTACATGATTTTAGATATTATTTATGTTTTTATATACATAGATACCCAATACCTTGTAACATAAATTTTCACAAGGAACAAACAAGTTATTGTTTCATTTTATTTAATTTTATTGTACATAATATTAGTTTTTTAATATAATTAATTAATAATATAATAATGTGATGAAATATAGATCCCACTTTCAAAATTTTTACACATTAAACCAATCATTATTTTTTCTAACCTCTAGAAATTTGGTAGCATGTATGAAGTTTTATACTGACCTGGTTTGAGTAGTGTTTGGGTAATTATATTAGAGATGTTACAAAATGGTACTGGTGATACACTAAGGGCTACAATGTATCCTAATATCCATGTCATAGGATAATCATGACTTAGAGAGTTACCCATAAATACTTCGAGATAAAATAATTATAGTGGATGACTGAGTTATCATGGGTAGTCCTGGATTGATGAGTCAGATCTATTCCCATTAGTCTCATGCATCATAAGTAGGTTTTTAAAGGTAGGAACATATAGTATGGAATAACATATGGTATGATTTCCTATTATTGTTTTATTCACTATTAGAATAAATAAAACAGCTATATTAACTAAAATAAAAATAATAAATAAATAGTTTTTTATTACTTATCTATTAGTAATGATTATGTTAATATATATTATTTTATTGATTAAATTTATTTAAGAATCATTCACTTATTATTTTTAAAATCTATTGTACTTATTTCTAAAATATGTCTATAAATTTCCACAATATGTTTTTTGAAATATGAAACAATTTAATAAAAGGGAATAAATGAGATATAGAATGAGTTTATTACTTAATTATTATTATACTATACAAGTTACTAATTTAGTATCCATAAAAAGATAATATAATATGATTACTACTTAAATATAGAGGATGTCTACACATCAACCCCTAATATCTCTGCTAGAAGAAGATGATGAACATACTCCACCAATTGAAACCCGTTTGATCCACATGTCCAAGAGGAATTATATATTTCTCGAATCCATATAGAAGGAAAAACCATGGTAGGAAACATTAATAGTGGATATTATGAGAGAATACAAGTTCCATAAACTCAACCTTTTTGGGGGATGTTTCTCTAAAATATGAATAGAGTTGTGGTAATAAAAATTATGAAATATTTTAAAGAATAATGGTTATGGTGAAATACTATATTTTATTATCCCATTTTTTTTCTAAAAGAAGACAATCATTAAAGGTAAAATGTGATGTTTTAAAGAAATAAAAATTAGAGGCTTTTATGAAATGGTTTCTAGTATTTTTTCAATTATAATTTATATTCAAATATATTTCACTTATTTAAAGTTCAAATTTTAAAAAGGGTAAATATGATTCATTTTTTGTTATGTATTGCTCTACTAGATTCACTGATTTCCTTTATTTTTAACCCAATATGAGAGGGGTTTAGATAGGTGAATCATGATGAGTCTATATAATTTATTGTAGATCTATGTGATAGTGATTATCCATTATAGTGTTTTTGAGGATTAATTGAAGAATTTATTTGTAGAAATAGTTTGAAACGGATGTTTGGGAGATTTTCAATGACGTCCAAGGTGTAGTTCTAGTGAATGGTCTTTCGGTGGTTCGAAGTGATTCCAAGAGGAATCCATAAAGGTTGGGTCTTTCTAAATTACTCTTAGTGGTGGTAATTATATATACTCCCAATTCTATAAGGCCTCAATTATATTTTTAATCATGGTAGAACCATTTCCATGATTAAATTAATTTCTATGAAAGAATAGTGTCTTTCACTTCTCCAAATGATATTCAACATATATTTTTTATAGAATGGGAATTCCATGTTGGTTGTTCTAGGTTTTAATATGAAAATTTTGCAGATATTATTCTTAAAATAGCTATTATGTTGCTTTGGTTATTATAAAGTGAAATGATAAAGGTTCATTTTCTCATGGATGGAATTTTCTCTATTATATACCCAGATTATTTTTTAGAGAAACCATTTAAATGATGGTTGAAATGTTCTATAATTTTATTTAATATAATATAACCAATCTATATTCCACCACATTGGATGGCCTAAAATGTGTTAGGAGTGTCTAAAATTCAATTGGGAGGGGTCAAAGCAAAGGGATTTATCATAAAACATACCTATATTTAGGGTTCTCTAATTATATTTCCTAATAAGGTTGTTTCAATTCTCCAATTGTATATATAATACTGATGGTTTATAATAAAGGATCAATATGTAGTAGAAGTTACCATTTGGAAAGTTCCAACTCAGATTTTTTTGAATTCAATGGTAAATCCATAATTTATATGATGGTGAAATTTATGACCAATGAAACTTTTTGAGAAAATATTGATAAAAACCTATAACCAAGAAAAAATATTTTTAAGTTAATTTTATAATTAATTTAAAATACAATAACACCCCAATCATTATTTCATTCACTGTTCAAGGATTTTATCATCCAAAATCAATTTTGGGTATCATCTTTGTGTTGTGAGGTCCCAAATTAGAGCTTATATATAGAGATAGGCACATGGTCCTTTAATATTTGATCAATTTCAATGAAATACTGGGTGAGAATGTGGTCAATTGATCATATTGAATTTTATTCCTTGATTGATTCATGTTCCATATAGCTTTAAGGAATATCTCTTACTCATTTGGTATTAATAAGAAGTGAAGAGGAGTTATATGTCTTATATATCTTAATAAAAAAACCCTAGATAAATTCATTGTTAACTCAGAATTTTCAAGATAGGGGATATTGTACACAATGACTCACATCTTCAGAAATGATATAGTTGATTATTTATAAAAATAGTTTTAGGGTTAAATATTTATTAATTTCACATAGGCCCTTTATAATATATCAATCCCACCGAGAACTGTAGGTCATGTAAAATAATAGTATTATTATTTTATATCACAGCGTACACAAACCCACACAATGAAAAATTTTATTTTATAGTATAATAAATAAATAGTTATCAATAAACCACTAACTCTATCTTTTAATCCTCCTCATCATTTATTAAATTCCTGAATAAATATTTCATAAATTATTGACATGAATTAATAAATAAATAAATATTCTATTCACTGTCAAATGAATATATATTAATTTAATATTTTCTTACATAAATAAATTATTGGATAATAAATAGTTAATTATCATGTTGAAAATAATAAATGATAAATTAATATTATATGTCCTTATAATTAAACAGTTACATTATGAATTAACATTTAATTACTATTTTCAATCAATATGTCCGGAAAAAAATTATTTCAAGAACTAGAGAATAATATTAATTGAAATCTATAAATATAAATAATATTCCATATAGATCAATGAAAAGATTTTTTTGTGTGACCCTATAGGTATATCCGTCAATGACATTATTCGGTCTTGTCTAATTTACAAGATTGATGTCCAAGATATGTCATAATTACAAAAACCACATACAAAAGCTCATTGTGTAATATAACACCTTTGTATTGATCACTCATCAAGAAATTTGTATACTCATGTAATCAACCTATATGTTTGGCCTTCTATTCTCAAACTATCAGAAATAAACTCTCCAATACAACATGTCCATGGAATGTAATTTGACAATTCCATTTCAATCAAATTGTTGAGATATCAACTTCCATTATAATAGAACAAATCCTGCCTTGACTTATTTATAAATATCATATCACTCACCATACTCCCATCATACCAAACTTCACAATAAACATATGGTGTCCAGATTTACAATAATACATCTATGTATGTGATCCACGATATATAGTAATAATAATCATATTGTCTTATAATCACTACACATTATCACATACAGGAAAATCCAATGACATATAACCATGTGGATATCACACTTGTGGGTTTTTCTATATAATTGTCTTTCCTAAATATTACCAACTGAATTAATTATGAATTGTTGACACATATATTTATGATTAATCACACGTGACAATCAACATACTTTAGGTCGTATCATATTATGTTATCCAACCATAAAATAATTTTTTTTTGAATATGTTTATAACATTTTATGTTTCTAAACATAGCAGGGAACTCTTATTACCTTTTTTAATGTGATAGATAGTATAAGACTTTGTTATATTAAATTCACATAGATAAAGTAAAATATGTAATAGTATATTAGATTAATATTTAATTTTTGGAATATATATGTAATCTAAAGTAAAAATAGTTGGTTCTGGGATTCCAAATAGAAAAGAATCACACTTGGACTATAAGAAACTACTAATAAATTTTAGTATACTATTTATCATATAATGATCATGTTCTTGCTGATATAATGTTGTCATTAAGGGGCTTGTTACATTTACTTCTTTGATACTCAGTACACCATGACCACAACTCTCTATGAAAAATCCCGAAAGAGTTAACATTTCTTCATGGTATGTGATTTATTTGTTAATGTTACTATAAATCCTTTGAAAGGTACAACACTATTGTAATATCACAATTGAGTGTGATAGGGTATTCAATTCTAGGCATCAAATAAATAGTTTGAACATAGTTTTATATCAGAAATACTTAATTGGATACATAAAAAGACACAATATACTCAAATGTCACTATAAAATCTGTTACCATGACATTTTTTTTTAATTTTCATTGTCACAAAACATACATTGAGAGTTACTATATATCCCAGTTATGAAATCAGATCATATTTCTATGTGTGAAAACTAGACTAAATATAACCTCTAATGGAATGTTTCATATCTCATTTGTATACTATGAACAAATATTTAGCACACAAAAAATAAATACTGAATGTCTTGATTACCATCCATTATTGATCACTTATGTCAGATTAATATCATTCTATAATTCTTAAGGAATACTAAATAGTTAGTTAGGTTCATATAATATTAAACAATATTGACCCAATTATAGATGTGTATCAAATCATTTCCATCTTATTTATATCATCATGTGTCTAAGGGAACATTTTCCTTGAAAAATGAAAGACATATTCCATTATAAATAATCCTCTATGGGATTATTCTATGTTAAATAAAGTTAGTATCTTGTAAAGTTATATACTTTGACTTATTCTGTGAAAAATATTGAATCTATCCAGAATTTTGATCCCAATAATGAATTAAACCTCACCTATTCCCTTAATATAGAATCTTGTGTTCAACCAAGACTTTACAGACTACAGATTAGTATCTTATTTCTCATAATTAAAACATAATCAATATATATTATTAGAAAAATAACTACACACCCACTAAACCAATTATAAACAAAAGACTCACACTCTATCTTTATGAAACAAAATTTCATCATGGAACCATTAAACTGAATTTTCAAATACCTAGATGCTAGATTTAATCCATAAATTTATCAGAACAACTTTTAGATATTATTGGCACTATTAAGAGCCAAAAAACCATTATATTTGTTTCATATAGACATCTTATAGAAGTATCCCATTATGGAAGGTTATTATAACATCCAACCACCAATATAATAGTCATGAAATATTAATACATAATGTTTAAATATCTTATAGTTCAACATATAAGTTAGTGAAATGGTCTCATCATAGACTATTCCTTGAATCTATTTAAACCCTTTATCACCGATTCTAACTTTATAAGTACTAACTTGATCATCCATATCCAATTTGTTCTTAAATATCCATTTATAACAAATGATTGTTACATCAACTATAGGATTTAAAAATATCACACTTGGTCTTGGTATGTGGAATCTATTTTAGAATACATTTATTTTTCCTATTTTGTAGCTTTGTAATTAGTTACTACTTCCATGTAAGTTAAATGATCATCATTATCAACTAATAATGAGTCACTATCCTCATTGACTAGAAAACCATATCATTTATGGTATCTAACCTATATAATACTCTTATGATGTAATTATGTATTTGTAACATCCACATATATAGGGTTGTTTGAAATATGTTCATGTACCAACTCTTATGTATCATGATCATGTACTTAATCGATTCCAATCTCTATCACTCTATCTATTTTAGATATGTTTTCCGCCTAAATAAATGAGAAAATTATTAACCATAACCCTTTTGTATAAGGTTTCATATAGTTAATATCATTTAGTTTCTTTAGGGTAACCTATAAAGACACAAATAGCGAGTTAAGGTGAAATTGTTTCCCTTATATTACCTTAAAAAATGGTTCACAACTCCACACTTGAATTTTAAAGAAATGGCTTTATTTATATAATAATTTTGTTATGGAATAAATTATTCCAATTTAATTTTTGTTCATTTTAGAATGTGCACTGTTTTCTATAATTAATATTCCAAAAAGGATAATAAAAGATTATATTTCCTCGTTATTGATATCAATAAGTTCATTAATGTGTGGTTCCACCTCTCTCATCAAAAAATCCACTAGGGTATGTAAAGAGGAGTATGTTGGGATAATATCCCAAAATCCCATTGATAATCAATAAAGTATAGATTAAGATAACATCCACCAAGATCTAAATAAAGTTTTTAAATATTCTAAAAAGATTATTCTCAACTTAATTCATGTATTCATTTATTTTGTAAATATAATTTTACTTATACCACATTAGGTAGAAATATTCATATTTTTTAAAGTTAATAGAAAATGTTATGAAGTTTTAGTACTCAAACCTAGCCTTAATTGTAAATAGTCCACACACATCTGTATGAACGAACTCAAAAATATTAGGAACCCTTTTAGATTTTCTACTAAATTGAGTGTTATCCATTTTACCATGAAAAAAATAATGACATAAACAAAGTGGTGTTAGATAAAAATAATCTATATATCCATTTATTTATAATATGGTTAAATTACTTTCATTTACATGGCCTAGGTAGTAATTCCACTATTGGGTTTGGTATGAGCCATATAAATTAGTTTAATAGTATATTTTTATTACTCGTATTGTATAATACAACACATAAATCCTGTTATTTGAATGTTACAAACCACAACAAATGATATCATTAAAAAAGAAAAACATTTATACTTGGATTTAAAAATAAATAAACCCGTATCAAGTTTGAGAATAAAAAATATTTTTTCTGACTTAAAGAACAAAATAAAATTATTTTATATCTAAAATCATTCCAATTGGAAACATGAGGTGGTAGTCCATAATAAACATTACAACTAGTCAAGATCTATTTACTTCTTATTGATCCACCTCACCTCAAGAAATCATCTAGATTATACTTTCTTTTGGTATTTGAATAAATATGTGATTAACACATGCCATATCTAATACCAAATTTGATAAAATATATATATTACACTAAATAATAAATACACCAAAATCTACTCATTACTTTTCATCAAGGTGATGTTCTTCATTCAGTTTTCTTTCTTGCCACAAGCAATGAATACAAAAACCTATTCACTTGAATGAACCGTGATTCTCCTTTTCTTTGTTTGGGTACTTAATAGGTCCCTTAGGATTTTTTAGTTTACTGGGGGACTCAAACATTACCTTCCTTTTCCCACCATAATTATTTAAGGTTTTTCATGCCTCACGTATTTATCAAATTTGAAAATTAGAGCTATGGATCTAAAAAAGACTTCTCAATGTTGGTAATACAAAAAATAACAAAAAATATATAGAAGAATATAGGTAGTGAAGAAGGAATGTAATTAGTTTGTAGTTATAAAGGTATATTAAATCTAATAACCTCAAGATTCTAAATTTATACAATGTGTTAGATTACATTAGGCTCATCTTCTACACCTTCTCTAATATTTCTTATGAATATATCCTCGAAGATATCAACCCTCACCTATCTTGACATATCATTATAATTTCATAGAAATGATTTACCATGATATAAAAATCTATGTTCTCCTAAGAATTAATTATTTTCATAGACATGGATTAATGTATAAAACACTATACATCAAGCACATCATTTATTTGTTTTTCGATTACAACAAAATCACCATTAATCGCTTCCTTGGCAAACATATCAAGTATTGGGGTTTCAATCAAATAAGGATTATTTTTATGGTCTAGAATAACTAGTAAGTGTATGAACCAATTTTGGATATCACTACCATAACTACCTAAAAGATTTAGATTAAAAGAATAATTTTCTTGATAGATATTTTAACATGCAACATAAAGCTTTAAGAAAAGTCTGATATACTATAAAAATAATTTAATTTAATTTTGAGTATTAGAAAACATATGTTAAATATATTTTAAAAATAATAATAAAAAAATTATGAAACATATGTATAATGGTATTATATAATTAAAATCACTGATTAATACATAATAAAAAAATAATCAATTTTCAGATATTTCATTATATACTTGAAAACATTTTTGTCCAAAAATGTTTTCCATTTAATTTTATGTGTAGATGTATAATTAATTTATACCATTTTTTCAATTTTTATTTTATAAAAGTGATAAAATTATTTAATAAATCATTTAAATATTAATTTAGGGGGAAATATTATGGTTTTTTCAAAAAAATATTTATTTTTTCTGCTAATAGTGAAAAATACCTATTTTTATAAAAATAATCATTTCTTTTCATTAAATATAGTAATTTAAAAGTCCCATTATGTTTTGAATTTGATGATATGTTAAAAAATTATGATTTTTTCATAAATAATTTATTAAATTACTTAATAATTATCATTATACATTATTATGGAAGGCATTCATTTTCCGGGCATCAAAAGAGTTTTTTAAAACTCTTTTTATGTGCGAATTTTGTTTTTATCATAATTAATTACATAGATATATATTTAATAATTATGTTAATTAAATTCATATATTATATATTCAATAAAACAATTATACTATCATTTTATGGGTTTTATAAGGAATTGAATAATAATAAATCAATTTTTTAATCAAAATGGATTTTTCTTCAAACAGTTTCCTTTTCATTTTGTGTGTTTATTTTTAAATGAATTTTTGACACTTAATGAAATTGAATAATATAAAATTAATCTCATATTTGGTATTAAAATAATTTATATAATATAATAGGTCCAATTTTTTTATTTTGAATAATATCTATGGTAAAGATTTTTCTCCTTGGTAATGGTGAAACTGGTAAAACAGGTTAAAACCATGAGTCAAAGCTTCAAAATCTCCCTAATACTATCATTTATCCTATTGAAAGAGTGTTTTTCAACAAAATTTAAATTTATGGGGTTAAATAATATATTTTAAACAAACATTTTGAATTTAGGAACCAAGGGTAGACTTTAATTAAGATAAGTTTTATTTTATTCAAATTAAAAACTATTTTTTGGTCTTTACATTTAATGATATGTATAGAAGGTACCATTTAGATTTTAACTGATTCAAAATTCATAAAACACTTAATTATTTATTAAATAATCAAAAAAATCATGGAAACCAAAATTTTACTTGATTTTAATGAATTTTTTTTAATCTTAAATATTTTATTTTTCTAAAAAAATCATTCATCTTTTATTCTAATATTAAAAATATTATTCCACCAATATAAATTGAATATAATAAAATGGGTTCTAAATTTGAAGTCATAATGTGAAATATTTTTATAATTAACCTTTTTTTGTTCATATGATTAATTTATCACTATATTAATGAAAGTTTTTAAATTATAGAGATGATGGAACCATGGTCAAAGTTCAAGGTTTGAGACTTCCAAATTAAAATAAGCATGAAAAATGAAGAAGTTATCACTTAAACCATGATTTTAATAAATAATAATTATTAATCATGTGATAATATGTAATATGTAAATCATATATAGTTTTATATATGATATTGTGGTTCTATAATAGATTTATAATAAATAAATATTTAATATACATGATGTTCAAATAAGTAAAAATAAAATTGTGACTTTAGGTAAGGGTTCATTGTCTTAATATTATTTCATTGAGACGTTTTTGAAATTATGTGCAAATTTATTTTTATTAATATTATGTGTTTCCCATTTTATATCATAGTTAATTAATCCTTTTTAATTAGAAGTATTTAAATTTACTATGAAAAATATTTCATATAATGTATTTTGATTCAAAACTAATTAAATTGTTAAGGGTTTCTCATCTCTCATTTTTTTTATGGGATACACGCCGTATTCACCAATTTTCTCTTTCATGGGGTGTATAAACTACAACGTTGATGTGATATATAATTAATCAATTTATATTCCGGGTATTTAATATTTCATTTGATGCTACTTCTTTCATGGGGTTATGATTCAAATGTTTCCAAAGTGGTAATGGGTTCATATTATGAACTCATTTTTTTCATATTATCTATGCTAAATTTCTATTAAAGGAAATTTTATAGATAGTATCCTTTAAAACCAATCTATTTCATTATACTATATTAATTTATATAATTTTTAATTAATAATACCATTTTATTCTATTTGGTATTTAAAATTATTGAGATTTGTTTTTAAAAAAACCTATATTTTTTCCTCTATGGTCGAGATTCTTTTTCTTTCATGTCCATATTTTCATTAAAATATTTTAATTTTTTTAACTTTTTCTAATGATTTAATAGTGTAATTTACACCCATTTATATATTATATAAATATGTTTTGAAATAATATAATAGTTTTTCATCAATGAGGTACTTTTTAACTAATGTGTAAATGAAATATTTGTTTTATTATACATATCATGAATAACTTTTCCTGCCATCATCACTAATATTTTGTTTGAAGATTACATTAAAATATTACATGATTCTATTTAAATAATTTTTTTATTCTCTATTTTTTATATTATAAATAAGTCATTTCAAAATTAAAATTGTATTTTTTCCTTAAGAAATATTACAATGATATTTCAATGGTATTTTTATCCATGAAAACAACCATTATTATTACTTTTGATTGACTATGTATATGACCCAATTATCCCATCCTTGAAACTTCTATAAAAGGTTATTGATTATGATTATAAAATATTAATAAACCAATATTTTTTCCATGGGTTAATCTATAATGAAATGTTAATTGTTTTCATGATTATGTAGATTACTTATGAATGAATTATGATTATCTTATGTATGGGTTCATTATATCCATAAAATGAATTAGGTAATGTGATATTAATATCTCATGAGATAATTATGATAAGTTCAGAATTTATTTTTAATAATTTTTTTTCATTTTTTATAAATGAGTATGAGTGATTCTTGCTAATATCAGAAGATTTTATGCGAACATTATTGTGAATAGATATGTTCACATTTCGATGTGTGAGTATGATCAATATCTATATATTATCACAATATTATGTGTAAAAATTATTTTGAATGGATATGTTCAATTTTTTATTTGTGAGTATGATCACATTCTAGCTATGATACAATATTATGTTGGGACATGATTATGATTATCTATCTTCATAAGATATTGGTTTCTTACGTTTACGATACCACATGAGTGTGTTATGACTCTAGAAGGATGATTACATATTTGAATCCGTTTTCGATCATGCATCTATATATGACTTTATTTTAGAGTTTATGATTGATAATTTTCTAGGTATGAATATATTATTTTGAAAACATGCCCTTGAATAATTTATCATACCCTTATGATCATCTTATACTCTTACGATTGATATCTCCAATGAGTGTTTACCCTTACTGGGCATCTGAGCTCAAACTTTCTTATATTTTCCATCCCTAGATTTTAATGGATGTTTCTAAATATGATATGTCTATAAGGGTTCTAATATTAAGATAAGTTTTGTAGGTGTTGAAGATATTTTTAGAAATAAGTTGACTAATTATACAGTCTCCAAAGACACTAAACCTTTAGGGTCATCATGTGTATATATTTGTGATTTTTATTAAATAGTAATCTAGAATTGTGTAATATTTATGCATGAAATTCATAGGTCACTAAAGTTGGCATCACACTAGGGTTTAGTTATTTTTTAATATTGTTAATAGAGGAATTTGATGAAAACTGTGTGGATATGTAAATGAATAAGATAACACCCTAAAGATTTTATAAAATATATATTTTGTGGTTTTCATAGAAATTATATTCTTGTCTAGATATATTCAAGTAGATGTGGCTATAGAACATATTCACTCAGGGGTAACAGATCTGAAAGTGTTGGATTAGGTATTATCTTAATCTTCAATGGTGCACAAGGAGTGAGCCTAATAATTCACACCTAGATAGACACTACATGAAGATATTCTAGGGTTAAATATTTTTCATGATTATATGATTACTCGCTCAAAATTTTTTTAATCATACTATGACTTTTTTATTTTATACAATTACTTAAATGGGAAGGAATCATGTTAAAAATGGATGTGATGTCTGATTAAAGGAATTTACTCATATAAAAAAACATTTAGTGGGAGATATAATGACATATAATATGATTATACCTAACCAAAAATGTCAATATATGATTAATAGTATTAACATAGGTGAGTTTCCAAAATTACTAAATAAGAGGTAAATGGAGTTTAATGAAGAGAATAATACAAAAAATATTTATTTACCTATATGTAAATAATTTGGGAACATGTTTCAAGGTAAATTTATCAAATATAAATTTTTTTGGTTTTAGAAAATAAGAACAAAGAGAAAGTAATTATTGATGAAAAATTAAGAGTTCAATGGAGAGAAATAAAGTATAGCCTAAGGTACCATTTATTGTTCAATGTATTGGATGTGGTTAAATTGGGAATTATCTGAGTTATTTCTCTAATCCAAGGGATAAAACCTTGAAAAATTAAGGGGATATTTCATGATTATTGTTGAGGGAAAATTATTGAAGTGTTTAAGCAATATGATTCTTGAATTAAATTATTGAATATTTTTATTAATTATTTTCTGGGAATAATAATCATGATGCATCAAAGGATTGTTATTCATTAGTTGTTCTCTAATTATATTTAATTATATAATAAATGTTACTGATAATATATAAAATTGATTTATTGGTAAGTTCATTCTTTTATAGAACTCATGAATAAAGGAAATATAACCCTTAATATTTGACTAATGTTAAAAAAATAATTTTTGGTTTGGATAAATAGATTATTGATATATAATGTAAATTGAATTATATTGATTACCTTATAATTAATTAGTGATTTGATAAAAAAGTAGTTTATATTGATGTTGATGAAGTTAACTACATTTTTTGATTTAGAGAATATATTTGATAGTATATGTGTTTATTTAAGGAATATAGATATAGTTAATTTTTGGAATAATTTATATTTTAATTAAGGTTTTATAATGATATAAGTTATTTTAAGAAATGATTAAGAATGTTTCAATATATTATATGATCATGGTATTCACGTGTTTAATGTAAAAATTAAGAGATACTCTATATTTTTTAGATATTAATGTTAAGTTTATTTTTAAAATTTGGAGAACTTTTTTCTAAATTTTGGGGTTTTAAATGACGAGTCAAAAGTTTCCTTATGACTTTTCTCATTTCTTTATGATTTGGAAATCATAAACACATTACCTTAATAATTATTCGTACATACAAATAAATCTATATGAATGTTATTTAACAATTTTATAGATAAGTATAACATTTTTTAATACAAAATAGCTAATATAAAAAATTATATCCTTACTGAAACTCAGAATCCTTTACATTTATCAATTTCAATTCCCTCAGAATTATAAATCCAATTCTCTCATAATTGTGATTCTGATTATAGGTTTCTAAATTCTCAATCATCCAAAAAAACAAATCCGAATTTTGTTTCCCAATTCAAATTCCTTTAGAATTATGAATCCTATTCTCTCAAAATCTCATATCTAATTATTTTTTATCAAATACAAATCACCAAAAAATAAAATCTGATTCACTTCCTAAATTCCAAATCATCCACAATTGTGATTCTGATTAGATGTTTCACAATTCTGATTCACTTAAAAATGCAAATCTGATTCACAGTTTCTCAATTCTAAATCATCATATTTTCTAGATCTGATTCTCATAGTTCATTATAAGATTCTATTTTTTTAATGATCTAATTTATTATCTTTATTAAAGTTACTATACTTCCATAATGAAATATTTTCATATAATCGAATTCATACACACTTAATGTTTCTCATGATGTTTTTTATACTAAATGATGTTGACTAATCTATTATTATATCACTGTTTTAGGTTCTAGTTGTACAGGCCCCTCTAAAATTTTAGTAACTATAAATACTTGGTTATTTAGATGAACTCAAAACATATATAATATTTTGTATTTTGAGACACCCTAGAGATCTTCAAAAATTTATTTTTAAAAAATCCTTGAAGAGATTAAGTTGTGACATACTTGTTCAACATACTTGAAATCTTCATTACAATTTGTTTTTCCCTATGCAATACCAATTGTTTGTTATTATGATTGAGGGCTTCTGAGGCTAGGAAGACAAAGGTGATGATCATCTTATAGATTGAGAGATTGTGGTGATAGAAATATAGATATCGATCTTCATATTGAGGGTTTACCTTGGTGTGGGTAAGATAGCCTTTCTTGAAATTATAAATACAAAGAAATTTACCCAAGGTTTTTTTTATACCCTACTCTTTGGGAATAAATATTTGTACTCTTTACATGTAATTTAAATTTTCACTACAATTTTTAACATTAAGAAGGTGTTTTTTATGATTTCTCTTTTTTTGTAACTCTGATTTAAGATTCTATAGGCTTTAAATTATAATCATTTTTATATATTCCTATGTACTTATCTCATTTTGATAATCATTTTTATCAGGCCCTAAGTTTTTTTTTACATAATCTTATTAAAGATCATTTATGTAAATCTTTTTTTTAAATTGTTAAATAAAGTTTCCTTAAAGTTAGAAATGAATGTTTTTAAATTTAAAATTCACCAAGACCACTCTTGTAATTGAGCATATACATCTACATTTCAATCTTATAGTTGCTATCAGATGAGGTCCTTGAGATATTGATACTTACACTTACTATCAAAGGAAACTTTTCACTGCTTGGTTTACATACTCTTTCATTACTTATGCATGTTTTTTATAATTAATTTTAGATTTTTTTATAAATACTCATTACACTAACTATTTTTGTGGGAAAAGGATTTTTTTGGATCATTCTAAAAATGGTAGGAATGAATGTCAGATCTATAGACAATATGAATCTTAAAAACCCACCTATTTTTTATGGGAATGATTATGAATATTTGAGAGAGAGAATGAAGAATTTTGTGGTCAACACTGGTGTGTACACTTTTAGCATGCTTACTAGGGATTGAAAAATCCTTGATAAGTATGTTTGAGCTTTTACCAACCCAGAAAAGAAAGAATATTAGCTTAACTATGAGGTATGAAATTATTTTCTTTGTTCTATAACCCAGAATATATATATATAGATATCTTCTTGTGAATAAACTAATAACATATGAAAGAAACTAGAAGTTTAACATTTTAGTACTTCTAAAGTTATAGAAACTAAAAGAGCTATGCTTAGAGAAGACTATCATGGTTTTATTTTTCCCTATAGAGAACCTATAGTTAATGTTCAACAGAGATTCATGACTATTGTGAAAAATCTACAGTCAATGGGAGAAAAAGGATTAGATGATGATATTCTTGTATATAATATTATTGATATCATGCTTAATGAATGGGAATCAAATATAACTTTTATTGATGAGTCAATGAAAGTCACAACTGTAACTCTTGATGAATTATTTGGGACACTCTTACAACATGATAATAGATTAAAGGGAGGTTATGAGAATATAAATAATAATAATGATTGTGGTTATTTTATAAAACTTTATATCAGGTGAAAGATGAAACTCATGAGAAAGTTATTTAGTTAAAAAATTCTAATAAAGTTTTTATTCAGTCAAATTCAAGTGATAGTAAGTATTCAAAAAAGGAATTAGAAAATCTATTTCAAAGGATGAACAAGATTTTTGGTAATAAAGATTTACAATACCGATATAAGAGAAAGGATAAGAAGGATAATAATGATCCAAAAGTCACATGTTATGAATGAAAGAGATATGGACATATCAGACCTAATTTTCCAAAGCTAAAAATAAATGACATGAAATATTGGCAATCTAGGTAGAATCAGAGAATATATTAAAAGTATATGGGAGAGATATTTTGGAAGGAAAATGATTCTTTTATTGAAATTGGTGGAGACTCAAGTGATGAATCTTTAGATAATGAATTGTCTGGACAAAAGAATATAGGTCTTATTGCTACAATGCCTATTGAAAATATATCTTAGAGTGTTTATGATCCTGATGAGAATGAATATATTTATTCAGATGAAGAATCTTCTTCAATTGAATAAAATTATTTACATTATTTTGAATAAATCTATATATTTTCAAGGTTTATTGAAAATAAAATAGTAAAATAAATAAGAAACATGATAATGGAAATTCTAGAATCAATATTTTAACAAAAAAAGTAACAGACGTTTTTAAATATCTTGATAAAAAACTTTGAAAATAGTTTTTATTTCCAAAAACATTGAGGAATTTATTTCTAAAAAGGATAAACTTTATAAGGACTTTAAAAAGTAATTTTTGAGAAAAATGTTTCATAAACTAAACTCAATTATAAAACTAATCACTATAAGAATAAGAATTTATTCATTAGACTAAAATACAAAAAAAATATTAAAGAAAGTTTTATCAAACTTCACTTTTGGAAAGGAAGGATTTGATAAAATTTGTTAACAACTTCTTCTTCTTAAGAATATTTATAGAATGGGTTATACTCAGTCAATACTAGTTTTTAGTCACAACTATTTTGTTCCTCAAAGTGACCATTTTTGCAATAATTGTCAATGTGGTAGAAACTGGGAGAAAAAATGTTCTTTAAATAAAATCCAAACCTTAGGATTTAAAAAATCATAAATTTATATGAAATTGTAGATTCTTAATATTTTTATTTCTAACATTTCATGATCCAAGAAACTTTGGATTCTGAAAATATAACTGTTTTATTTTTAGGAAAACAAAGGAATTACCAATAAAAATACATTGTACATGGATAGTAGATGTTCCCAACACATGAATGGTAATAAAAAATTCTTTTAAATTATTATTAATATGAAAGGTGGAATAGTAACTTTTGGAGATAATTCCCAAGGAGAATTTGTTTGTATATGTAATATTGTTCTTCTTGAAGAAGCCTTAATTTCTAATGTTTTATTTGTTAAAGGTCTTAAGAAAATCCTTATAAGCATAAGTCAGTTATGTGATGTAGGTTCCCTTGGGAGTTTTAGGAATGATAAATTCTTAATACATGATTCCAAGGATGAATTCATTATTTCCGCCCATCGACATCAGAATTTCTATAAACTCAACATAGAAGACCTTAGGTGTCAATAATTACCTTACCTTAGTGTAATCGAAGACCAATATTAGTTATGACATAGAGAACTAGGACACTTTAATATTATAAACTTATGTAAACTATCTAAGAAAAACTTGTTAGGGTTCTACAAGATATTAGATTTGATTCTTAAAAAGTACGTGATCCTTGTCAATATGTCCAGAAACATAAGTCAAGCTTTAAATACTATAGTGAGGTCTCAAATTTTGATGAATTATAGCTAGTTCACATGGACTTGTTTTTTCTAAAAAACTAGAATTATTATAGGAAAATACTATGTATTTATTTTAGTTGATGATTACACAAGACCTATATGGGTCTATTTTATCTAAAAAAAGTCTGAAGCCTTTTCTTATTTCAAATATTTTTTCCTCTAAATTTAAAAATGAGAAAAACCTTCCATTGGAAACTATTTGTAGTGATCATAGTGAAGAATTCAAAAATGAGGATTTTGAAACTTTTTGTAGTAAGAAAGGCATTAATCATAATTTCTCAGCTCCTAGAACTCCTCATCAAAATGAGGATGTTAAAAGAAGAAATTGAATTATTAAATAGATAACAAGAACCATGTTGTGTGAATAATCAATTGATAAACATTTTTGGGTTGAAGCTGTTAGTACTGCCTACTATTCTATAAATCATGTTTTAATCAGTCCATTTCTTAATAAAACACCATATGAGTTACGGACAAGCTGAAAACCAAAGGTTTCATATGTACTTGGATTGAAAGTATTTATTTTGAATAAAAAATATAACTTACTTAAATTCACACCCAAATATAATGAATGAATTTTATTTTTCTATTCCACTACTTCTAATTCTTATAGAGTTTTCAATAAAAATTATTATATAGTTGAGAAAATAACACATGTTAAATTTGATGAAACTTACCCTTTTGTTTTTAAAAAACCTCAACCTACATCTTCTGATGTGTTTTCCAAAACTGATTATCAAACATTGATGTAATATTCTTCTAATTAGGAGAATACTCAAGAAAATGTTTCTGAAGTATTCACTCCAAAATATTTTCTTCCTTATGTTGATGAAAAAGTTTTACAATACCCATGTTAGTTATTTCTAATGAATCATCCAAGACAATTTGTGATTTAAATAAAATGATAAGGACTAGAAGTTCTTTAAGAAATGAAGTAGAGAATCTGGCATTTTTTCCCCAATTCGAACTAAAATGTTCTGATGAGGCTTTAGGTGATGAAGATTGAATTAAATCTTTGCAATATGAGCTAAAATAATTCTAAAGGAATAAATTTTGAACCTTGGTTGAAATACCTAAAGAAACGTTTCTAATTTAATTAAAGTGGGTTTTTAGAAACAAATATGATGAAAATGTAATCATTGTATGAAATAAACCAAGATTAGCTATGTGATACCATTAGTGACATTTCCTTAAGAACAAACCCTACACATCACTCTCATACATATCATATAGATATTAGACATCACTTTATTGGGGATCACACACTTAAAGGAGATATTATTTTACAATTCCTTATAACACAAGAACAACTTACTGATATTTTTACAAAATCATTACCTTATGAAAGATTTGAATAAATTAAACAAAAGATAGTATTGATAACTTTAAGGTACTCATTAGTATCTAATTTTTGTTAAAACAATATCTTAACATTAAGATAATCATTTTCATAGGGAGATTACAATTGATTTCTTTAAAAAAAATTCAAAAACTAATAAAATATTTTTAGAAGATAATAAATGTTTTTAGAATCTATAAAAAGTATTTGGAATCTAATAAAACTTTTTAGAATCTAAAATTTCTATGAATAATCTTATAAAACACTAACAAACCTTCTGTGAACTCCAAAATGTACATTATCTTATATATTACTTATTAACATTAATTTCTATTTGCGGTATTTAAAATATTAGTTTAAGAAAAACTTCAATGGAATCATCTTTCCTTAAATCCATTTTATTTACTTAAAACCTCAAAAGACCAGATCCTAAAATCATCCTTGGCTTAATCACAACTGTTAGACCAGATCATCTTAATATCATTCATTTGATATTTCTTGGAATTTGAAATTTCATCTTCAACACCTTTATAAATAAAAGTCTCCACCTGTGTCCAACATCGATCTCAAGATTTTTTTTCCTAAGTTGTTGCCTCCCTTCAAAGTCACTATTCCGATATTCAGATCTCTTTCTTAAGTTTGAGATGTCACTATTTATATCTTCTTAGACTTCATTGCTGAGAAAATGATTTCATTGCTAAGAATAAGGGAGAACAAGATCCAGTATATGAATACTTTTTAATTTAATTTTATGAATTAGTTGAATTCATTAATGGGGGTTGAAAGGACAAGTTTCAGTTTAAGAGTTACGGGAAAACATATTCTATTCCTTATAAAAAATATGCAGATATCATTACGATACCATATAATGGCAAAGATTATTATCCTTCTCATAAGATTACAAATTCAAAATGTTATTTTAAAAAAGTTAAGGCTATTTATTTTAGTCCTTCAGGGAGAAAAAAGCCCTATCTTTCCAACCATTCAGATATCTATAGTATTGTGTATTTATAGATGCAGGGTATTTTAATACCAATAAAAGGTAACATAAAAACCTTGAAAATTAAATTCATCTTCATGGTGAATTTTCTTGTTAATATAAAGGAATATTAACCTAGTGAAGTACATATTTCTCACTATCAGTAAGATAAAATATCAGTTGATCAAATCTCAGATCCTTGAGTTTTTTCCAGCCTTTTAAAAACTTATAGTAAGTTGTTTGAACTTATGAAAAGTACCTTGACACTAAAATTCAATGAAATTTAATATTCTTATCTTAAGTGATGACACACTTAAAAGAATGAAATACTCTTTTAGTGATAAGACAAATGAGTTTATGGATTTTTAGGGAAAATCAGGGGAAGTTGTAGAATGATCCAAGAAAATGTTAGTTGAGCCTATGAAATGAAAGTCCCAAGTCTTAGAACCCCAGAAAACAGATCAAGATTCTGAACCACGAAAGTCAAAAAAATATAAGTCCTACCCAGGTGAAGTTGTAAAATAGTATAGATAAGACAAATAGCAAAGGATATAAAGGGATCCAATGTTTGGGATAGATCCAGTAGAAGCTAAATATTTGAAAATTCGATAATCATAATAACTCAAGAAATAAGAAAAGGAAAAGAATCTTAAGAAAAATATAACTGAAGAAGAGATATTTTAGGAATTATTCCGAGATATATAAAGAGAATAATAAAAACATCACATTCCAAAATCTTTTATTCAAGAAACCAAAATTAGTCATCAAAGACAAGATATAGAAGTAGAAAATCCTCCAACAAATAAAGGCAAAGTAGTGTCGTTAGGATCAGTTCTGATTATTATAGAAGAAACTGAAGAAAGAAATTAATCCAATGGAGAGAAATAAAACAAAGATAAGATTAATGAAATAATAGAAATTTATAGGTAGAGACAATAAGACAAGTTATATTTAAGAACTTCTCAAGTCTCTTTATCAAGACATTCCTCGAAAGTCAAATCAGTCCAAAAATCCCTAGTTTAGAAAGATAATTTTATTGAAATTGTAGTTCAAAAACATCCCTATGATGATAAATATGAAGATGATGATGCTAGTAATGATGATAATGAAGATGATGACGGTGGTGATGATAATGATGAAAATATTATTCATGTTTCTAATGAAAGGAAAGTAAATCAGAAGACAAATAAATCAACCATAGTGAAAGATAAATGAAAGAATGCAGATGTTGGAACATATAAGAAAGTTTCATCAAAATAAGAAAGGTCTTCCTTGGACCTATGTGAAGATTTCATTAATAAATCCTTAAATAATTTGGTGAATTCTACTCTATATTTTCTGAATATTTATTCAAGATGTCATCTTATTTGAGAATCAATAAATCATAAATAGGACTCAACAACCCTTTAATTAAGAAGTTGATAAATTTTGAAGTTGAATTCAAAACTTTTGTGCAGAATTATGATTATCATTAGAGATCATTAAGAGATATGACAATGTGGTCAAAATAGATCAATTGTGATCTGAAATTTTTAATGATATGTTTGAATCAATCATGAATTATTTAAAAGAATCAGAAGAGTCCCTCAAAAATCATTCAAATAGTTTTTTGGAAAAGATAAGGGAATAAAAAGGCACTCTTTTTATAGAAGATAAATATTTGAATGGAAACCTAAATTCTATTTCTCTTGAATTTAAAATAGAGAGGTATTAAAAAAATGAGGTGGTTGAAAATATTAAGTCTCAGGAGGAGAAGATTCTAATCCAATAATAAAATATTCAAAATCTTGAGAAGAAGAGTCAAGATATGGAAGTACTCTTAGCAAAGTTTCAAGATGATTATGAGGAGCTGAAGAAGTTAAAGGCCATGGTCAGGGCCTTAATACCATAGAAGGATTGATTTCCTTAAAATCTAATCTTTTGTTGTAATTTTTTTTAATAATAATAAATGTTTATCTCTTTTGTTTTCACATATGTTTCCTAATTTTTTCCAAGTACAATATATTTTTTCCATATTCCTTCTTTTTAAATCACAAAGGGTGAGAATAATTTTCTAAAAAGAATATTAGTCTAAGGAGGAATAAAAGGGTATAATTGTTAAAGAAGACATCCTTAAGTAAGGGGGAGATATTTATTTAATGAACAAAAATATATAAAATCATAATATGACCTTAGGGGTATTTCATAACCTAAGTTGGAGTAATTCATCTTCATCTTGAGTAATAAACTAAGGGGGATATAAGTTTTTATTTTAAGTTCAAATATGAAGTCTTTCAGTTTGAGTATTTTTTCATAAAATTGATTGTTTGTTCTTTCAAAAAAGGGGAATATTGTTGATTCAAAAGTTTCCTTGTGAATTATCTTACTCCTTTATGTTTTGGAAATCACAAAAAAAATATTAATAATTCTTTCTATCTTTAATGAAATTTATATGAATGTTCTTAAAACATTTTTTAGATAATCCTAACATTTTTATTATAATATAATAACTAATATAAAAAATTAGATCCTTACTAAAACTTTAAATCCTTTGTATTTCTCAATTTTAATTCCTTCAAAATTATGAATCAGATTCTCTGAGAATTTTGATTCCAATTATAAGTTTCTAAATTCCGAATCATCTAAAAAATTGAATCTGATTTAAGTTTATCAATTATGATTACATTAGAATTATGAATATAATTATCTCAAGATCTTGTTTATAATTATTTTTACTCAAATCCAAAGCACCCAAAAAATAAAATTTGATCCACTTCCTCAATTCTGAATCATCTATAATTGTGATTATGGTTCAATGTTTCTGAATTATGATTTACTCAAAAATGAAAATTTGATTCATGGTTTCTCAATTCCGAATCATATTATTTTTCAGATCTAATTCTCATAGTTCATAATTAGATTCTATTTTGTTTAAGGATCCAATTTTTTTACTTTATTATTGTTACTATATTTCCTGAATGAAATGTTTTTATATAATTTTATTCTTACACACTTAATGTTTCTCACGATATTTTGTAATACTAAATAATGTCATAGAATTTGTTATTATATAACCATTGCTATTTCTATTTTTACATGCCCCTCCAAAAGTTTAGGAGAAATATGACAGTTGGAGTAAAATTTGACGGTTGGAGATCTCACTTATAAATACCAAGTTATTTGGATTATCTCAAGACACATACAATATTTTGGATTTAGAGACCCAAGAGAGCTCTGCCAAAACTTCTTGGTAAAAAATCCTTGAAGAGATTATGTTTTTAACTTCTTGGTGAAAAAACATGAAATCTTCAATAATATTTGTTCTTCTTAGCGTGACGCCAATTTTTGGTGATTGAGATTGATAGCTTTTGAGGCTAGGAATATAGATGTTCCAATCATCTAACAAATTGAGGGCTTGCATGGATAACAAGATAGATATCGATATTTTTATCGATGGATTACCTTGGTGTGGGTAAGACAAACTTTCTTGAATGTATAAATCAGGGGACCATTATTAAAGGTGTTTTGGATAGCCTACTCTTTTGGTTAAAATATTTTTACTCTTTACATGTAGTTTAAATTTCCACTGCATCTTACAACATTAATAAAATGTTTCTTATACATTATCTTTTTTTTAACTCTAATTTAAGATTATAAACTATTTAAGGTAGAAATTTTATATGTATACCTATGTATTTATTTTATTTTTATAATAATTTTTATCTGGACAAAAGTGTTTTTTACAAAATATTACAGAATGGGGTTTATGTAAATATAATTTGTTTCACCTTGTCAAACAAAGTTTCCTTACGGTTAAAAATGAATGTTTTTAAACATAAAATTCACCCTCATCTGTTAATTAAGAATCTACATCTACATTTTGATCCAATATTCAATTTGGTCCAACATAATTTGGAGAATATTCAAGGTTAACTATTAATGGAATTGTTTCGGTAGAACATTGGATATTATTGTTTAGGGTTAAGATATCAAATTATTATTTAATTATATGATTATTTATAAATATTGGATGACCTATGATAATAATTTTATTAATGGTAAACATATAGAGATATGAGGTATGGATTTTTATACTTTTAAGGATCTTATGACCCATTAAAATTTAATTTTAGACTTTTTTGATGAAAAATTATTCTTGAATATTCATTTGTTGGAGTAAGTGAATTAGTTGAAGTTAATCAAAGCAAAATCAAAGGGTAAAATTGTTATTATGAAATATAATGAAATTAAGTAAGTATATTTTCTCATGTTCTACATATTATTAGTAAAATAATTCATAAACAATTAGAAAAGGATCTTAAAATGATTTTTTTTTTCTTATTCCTTTATTTATAATTAGTTAATGGTCATTTTGACCCCTGAATAATTTATAGTTTTTTGTTCATTTATTTTCTAATAAAAATTTTCTATCAATATATGTTATTCATTGGACATTATCTTTACCCTCCATGTGATTATATTCACTTCCTATTAATTTTATTCTCATATAGAATCCCAATTATGTGTTATTTCAGGTGGCCAATATATAATCCACTTTCCCCTTTCAAAGGAAGTTTTATTACCACTTTGTAAAATTTTAATTTTTAAAAAAGTATTTTCAAATTTTGAATCCCTGATTACCAAGATAAAAAATATGATGATGATATTTTTTATGAGGGGATAGATATACCACCCAAAAAAATTATTTTAAAATAATAATAAACTCAAAAAATTGATTAATATGTAACAACAAGATTTAAAATAAATGTGATATAATATAAAAATATAATTATTTAAATGTGAGAAATATACCCCCGAAATCAAAAAGGTGGTATGAATAAGAATAAAAAAATTATGAATAATTTTTATAATGGTTTTATATAATTCAAATTTATTTATTAATTTATAATAAAAATGTAATTATTATTTTTAAGTTCATTTTATGCATTAATTTAATGTTCAAAATATGATTTTTGTTTCTTTTTATATGAGAATGTTATAATTAATTTATAATAATTTTAGAGAATTTATTTTATAAGAATCATATTATTTTTAAATTCACCAGGAGAATATTATCTCATGGTTAATTATTTGTGGTTTTTCTAAAAGATTTATTTTTCCTTGAATTGTGAAAAATATAAATTTTATAAAACTATCATTTATTTTCATCAATTCATGTAATTTAAAAGTACCATCATGATTTTTATTTCATATTTAATTAATATGTTTATCATTTAATTGGAGATAATATAATTAATTAGATATGAATCATCAGTATACATTATTTTTGTAATAAGTTTATTTTTTGGCTTCAAAACACTTTTTCTAAAAACATTTTTTTGTGAAATGTTTCTTTATATTAATTATTTAAATGAATTACTACTAATTAATGATGTTAATGAATTTCATATGTTATATATTATATAAAATTTTTCAACATTCATATCATGTTTTTTACTAGGCACAGAGTAATGATAAGTCTATTTTCAAATATATTTTTTTAAAATCATTATATTTTTCACGATGATTTTAAAATGAATTTCATTCCATTATATTAATTAAATGTTGTAAAATGGATTAAATATTTTTAATCATATTAAATAATTTAATTTAATAGATCCATTATAATGTTTTTTTCATTATTAATAGAAACCATCATTAATATCTTTCAACATAGTAAGTGTAAAACTGGGTTAAAACTATGAGGAAAATCTTTAAAATATCACTAAAACATTATTTTATTGTATTATATTAGAATTATTTAAAAATATAAATTTATTAGATATTGAATAATGTATTTTTTAATAGTATTTTTTATTTGTAAACCCATTATTTTTTTGTAAATATAATTTATAATTTAATAAAATTAGAATCTATTTTTTGTCTTTTGAATTAGTGGTATGGTTTGAAGGTTCCGTTCAGTTTTCAATTGGTCTAAAAGAAAAAAAAATTCCATTTTTTAGAATTACCCTTTTATAAAACTATTATAATATCATACATAACATATATATTTAGTAAATATATCCTTATAACCATAAATGTGGATAAGTTATAAAAATGAAACACATCGCTTTGTAGAGGTGGCAGTCAATATGCATACATGAGTGATGTTTCATTTCCCATATGATAAAAAGGAGGAGGATAATTATTAATATAGAAAAATAATAACAATTAATTATATTTAATATAGTGAATTAATTATTTTGCGATGGATACTATATATTTATAGGAGGAATAATAATAAAAATGAAAGTACTCAGTTAAGAGTTATACCTCTTAGTTGAGAAACCTCCATTTTATTACACCTTATTCTATGAAAGGATGATATTTTCACTGCTTCAAATTTATGGTTATGAGGATATATTTAACAAATATATATGATATTTATGATATAATTATAAATTTATAGTGTTAAATAATTATTTATGTTTCTTTTATTCCTTCTATCAAAAAACTAGAAACAACAATTGTTCGTACATATGGACTGTTATCATCGTGAAGTGATGCAAGAAAAATTCATCACTTATTTATATTAATATTTATAAAAGGGTATATAATGATTAAATATATTATTAGTGATATTATTGAAATTTTGGAGATAATGGAACCTTGATCAATTTATAAAGTCTAGGACTACCATACTAAAACATGCATGAAAGATGAAGTAGTTATCATCCAGAATAGTGACTTTAAGAAAGAATTGTTGATAACTAGTGGATAAGATGTTAAAATTAAATCATATATGTTATTATATTTATTAATATTTTTATTTAACATTTGTATTATATAGGAGGTTTTAATTCAAACAAATCAAGAAAATACTTGAGGTAAGGGTTCTTTGTTTGAATATTATTTCATTGAGATGTGTTTGATGTTATATACCTATTTTTGATTATAAGGTATATGAAACTCACATTTCACATGATAAATTGCATATAATTATTATGTAATATAATTTAATGTTAAAATAAAAAGCATTTCATCCAAGGTGTTTTTATTATAATGGTATTAATGTGGTATGGGTTTCTCATCTCACTTTTGTTTTCGGAGATATATTCCATATTCACCACTTTTTTATTTCATGTGTTGTATATTACACCCATTTGATATGATATATCATGAATCTATTTATATTAATTGTATTTAAAATTCCATTTTAAGTAATTTCTTTCATGTGGGTTATTATTCAAAATTTACCAATGTGGTAAGGGGTTTATGTTACAATAATTTTTAATAAATAGTAGCATTTTGTTTTCATTTATACTTAAAATGATCTTGTTAATATTTTTTTGTAATATAAAAATTATTTCCTATATAGTAGGAAATATTTTTCTTCTATTTCCATATTTTCATTAATTGTTTTTTAAAATGTTTTTATTGTTATTAAATTATCCATTAAATTCATTTATACCCATATTTAACATTCAACTAAAATATTATAAAAGAATCTTCTTATCATTTTATGAAGAGGGTATTTTTTAAAAAGGTGTTAACAAAAGATATTTTTTAATCTATACCACACTAATGAATTTTTTACATAATTATTACTTTTATTTTGTTTAAATCATCCATTAACATATTCCCTGGTTATTTTTGAAGAAAATATTTTTCTTAATATTTTAGAAATTATTATATATTATAAATGTGATTTCGAAATGAAATGGGTATATTTTCATTAAGAATTGTTGTATTGATATTTTAATGGTATTTTCAACTATTAAAACAATCATTGATATTACTTATGGTTTATTATGTATATTATCCAATGAAACCATATTTACTCATTCTTTATATTTCTATTGATTATGATGATGAAATATTAATGAAACAAATATTCTTTTATATGCTTTTAGCTATGAAGAAATGGTAATATTTTTGTAACCTTGTGGTATAATTATGAATGAATTATCATTATATAGTTGTTGTGTTCATTAAATCCCTCCAATGAATTGGATCTTGTGATATTGATATATTATGATATAATTTCGATATGCATGGACATGATTTTGAATAAAATTCTTTTTAATTTTAATGAAATAATATGATTTCTTATAGAAATGATCACAAGATTATATATAGACATGATTTTGAATAAATATGTTTACATTATTATGTGTGAGTATGATCAGTTTCAAGATATGTTCCCAACATTATACATGGCCATGATTGTGATGTCTATGTTCAAATTTTTATGTGTCAGTATGATCACTTTGTAGATATTCTCAGAAGATTATTCATGGATATGATTCTAATTATCTATGTTTATAAGAATTTGATTAATTATACTTATGTTTCCATATATCTATGTTATGAATCTTTAAAAATGATTATTACCTTGACACCCAAATTGATTATCCTTATGAATATAACTTTATATTATATTTTATAATCTATTATTTTTTTGAATGAATATTTAATATTTAAAAATTCATTTGAATATATTATCAAACCCTTAATATCTTATTATTCTCATGTGATTGATGTCTCTTATGTTTTCCCTTCTTGATAATCTGAGATAAAACTTTCTTATGATTTTCTTCCCAATATTTTGATGAAAGGTTCTAACTATTATATGTCAAGAAGGTTACTGATATGAAGGTATTTTTGGGTGACGTTGAAGATATTTTAAGAAAACAAAGTTTATTATGTATCTAGTATCTAAAGGAACTAAAACTGTATGGTCCTCATGAATATATATTTCCGATATGTATAGAATATAAATCTATGATGATGTAATATTTATGTATAAAATGCTATAGTTAATTCAAAATCCATTCAATAGATTATATTTATCCAGAATTGATCATAAAGAAAATTTGGTGGATGAACAGTCCATTTTATTATAATAATATAACATCTTCTTATTTGTATCTTAATTTATTTCCAAAATATGTGATACAAAAATAATTTTTATTTATTAAATTATCCCAACACTATTATTTCATTTCCAAAAATACCACACCATTGGGAAAAGAATGTTTCATCATATGAAAATTATAGTGGAAAGGATCCAATACTCTATCTCATAACCATACAATAGACATGAAAATAATGAGAAATATTTATCTTGGAATCCTTTGACTAAAAAGTAATTTTTTATTAGATTTTTTGAAAAACCACTTTTAGGATTAGCGGTAACCAACAAACAATATAGGAACCAAAAACAAAGATGACCAATTATGAAGTTAAAAATTTAAAAACCACATTGGGAACCCATAACCAAATAAAATATTAATCAATATTCACCTACATTAGTCATAATATTGTCACTATCCATTAACGCCTCGATTCACTGCTGTCATCATCTCTTCCTATAACAACCATTAGCATCACTGACCAAACACCTCATCAGTTCACTGGAAAGACCATTAGAATCCATCATAGCCAAACAACATCACCAGGTTTTCATCATCCCTCAGCGAACCATAGACCACCAGAGAAAAAAACATAATGAGATCACCTCATGAAAACACATAAATCATCGACTCATCATCATTAGAAATAAAAAATAACCACCACCATCACCAAACAAGAACAAAACCAAACTAAAAATACAAATCAGAACCTTCACTAAATGCATCAAATAGATCAACAATTTTAGTATAAGAAAACAAAAATTCAACAATTAATTTAGAAATAAATCCTAAGAACATAAAAATTACCATGATGTCTTCCTTTCCATCAATAAAATCATCCAAATGAAGATAACTACACCGAAATCATGAATAAAACCAACACAGGATGTAAGAGGAGCATCGTCGACTTCCAAACCCCATATACCCAAACTTATGAGTAACCACTTATCAAAATCTGACCAGGAGAGGGGAATAGGGACTTGATTTTAGGGTAGGTATTTGAATGTTGAGGGCTCTGAGTGAACAAAACGTTGTGAGACTGATAATAGAAGCCTACAAAAATATCAAGCCGAATTGGGAGCACTTGGAAAATCAATGAACTCTAAACAGAAAATACCAAAACCACTGAGTTACCATCTATCCAGATCTGACATGGAGAGGCGCAATGTAATGTGAGGTCGAATTAGGGTTGTAGTGTCTAGTGTCTTCAACAAAAATTCACTATGAGAACATCACCATCATGAAATAAGACCAAGAAACCATCAATGAATAACCAATGATATATAAAAATGAGAGTGATAAGAAAAAGGGGGGGAGGGGGAGTGGGAGACCGGGAAGAAGGAAAAATATCCCCTCCCCCCCGTTAAATAACCATTAAGGAGAAAACCTAGGGATATAAAAATGATTGATTGACACTACTCATATGCCTCATCCTTAGTGTCCTTTTAAACTACAAACTGAAAGCTCAATGATCTATTTAAAAGAATCCTGAATATTGAAATCCAAATTTGAAATTCCTTAGCACCACTCTATAAAATTTTATTATAGAGATTATGGCCACTTTAACCAATATAATTTAGTTAATCCAACCCAAAATGATTATAATAACTCTTTTATATAATAAATTTTCTATAAAATGTCTTTGAAAACATGTATACTATGGTTTCATTCTTAATCAGGTATTGGAAGGGTTAGTCAAACATAATATATAGTTTCTTTATTTTTCCATTTTGTGGTATTTTACTTATTTTATCTTTTAATTTCTTTTAATATTAATTATATTTTACTTAAGTGATTAACAAATTATTATTTAATAATTTACAAATAAAACCATTATTTCGATACTATATTTTCATGTTAATCAATTTATTTGTATGTTATCATTTTATGAAATATATAAATTAAACCACACATAAGAATGAAATAAAATTAATAAATGACATTAACATATTCTTATCTATCAGTATATTTATTAACAAGATAAAAAATTCAATATATGTTCCTAGGAGGAAAATATAATACTATTGGACTAGGAAAAAGTTGTATCATTCTTAAAGTCGTCTTTTATAACACCTTGTTTGGTTTCGTCATGACTCCAAAAGGAAGTTTCTCCATGCTTTTGGAAACTCTGAATTACTTTTGATTTATAATCCCAATGAGGTTTGGGAAAATAAATGATTGGTTTAAGGGGAACACAAATAAAATAACCTTATACATAGAGGTCCTAAATAATGATAGAGGGATGAATGATGCACATGCCATAAAATTAAATTTAACAACATAAAATTTCCAAAATAATGAAATTAATGTCAAATTAAATAAATCTAACACATACATAGGTCTAGTATAAAATCACGATCAATCACATAAATGATATGAAAATGAATTTAAAATAACTAGCTAGAAATCATTTTAATTCTTTCTTTATTATAAAACAAAATTTTAAAATTAATTTAATTATTTATTTGATTAATGAATTAATTTATTTTATCTTAATCATGATAAAATATATCATAGATATACCTATCTAATTTTAGTTTAAGTAAATTATATAAATAAACTATATTTAAAATTTAATAAAATAATTAGATTTAATTTACATGGAAGAAACCCATTGAGAACATATTTGAACTACTTGGTATTATCCTTAATATATAAAATTCACCCACGTGGTAAATCATGTACAAAATTTGTGATTGAATTTCATGGAATGTAATATAAATAAATAACACACATGAAACATGAAAATTAAACTATGCGTTCATATTTATTCCATGTGGAGTATGTAGTATTTGATAACTATACATGACTTATAATTTTGAATATTAAATGGAAAAAACAATTATATAATATCATATATAAACTATCATATGGAATGTACTATCAATATATTACAAAATGATTCATAATGAAGTGGTTAAGTAGGGTAATAAAATATTTTTTTATATTATAAGTCAATTTTTTTTAAAAGGTTGGGGCCAAAGCCACAAATTATTATTAAATAAAAGACATCTTTAGACTGGGTAGAGGGAGGCCCATTACATAGCCCGAAGGCCCAAGTCCAAGTGGCCTGAATACAAGGCTTGAAAGCCCATTTTTTTCCAAAGGACCCCTCGGTGAGATTACTGCTACAGTACCCACGCTGCTATAGTGCCTACTACATTACATGCATAGTCCCTCCGCTGCTACAGTAACTCGGAAATTCGCCCCTTCCCGGATATGATCCTAGGTCTTTTGGATGCCAAGCAGGAGCTTGTAACACTAGGTTACAAGCTCATTGGATATATTATATTTCAATGGGTTGGGTAAAATTTTGGTACATTCAACTGCAATCCATGTATCTTACACGATGTATGTATAGTACACTTGCTTAAGGATTGGGAATGTGTTTCTTCATAGATACATCTAAGGTACACAACATGTACAACTACTAAATGCCTTGTAACATACTTGTTACATTGATATGAGTTCGAAGATTTTGTGAAATTAATACACATTGTGTATTTTGTTATGTGTTTTTATAATAAAAACATGTGGACTACACGATGTGTAACCAACTTACATGGAATATAGTCCACCAAGTGATCTGTCATCCTATTTTGGTCAAGAAGTGGCATTTATTGAATAAATATACATTTATTTATTTCATGAAAACCTACTAAATCTACATATCATCATGGTGCACCACAATGTGATACACAACATGTACATTTTCTCTACATGATATACACTCATATACTATCTATCTAGAATTTCCAACACCTCAAAATGTTCTCATAAGATGTTATATATTTATTATTAACAATACATGTGTTTTATGAATGGGAAATTAAGATGGGAAGATGAGATATTGATAAATAAATTATAAAAAACTTACTAAAATGAAATCTAACTTTTAAACATTTAAATGTTCAATAATTAATAAATAATTATAAACTTCAATGTGACCACTTTTATAACAACTGGAAGGTATAGATGGTGTATGAGAGTCAATTAGGAAAATTAAAACTCTACTAATCTTAGACTCATTGGATAAGGAACAATTTTTATGATGGTGATCATCAGGAAAAATGATATTTATAAAAAAATATTAAAAAAACTCACAGAACCAAGAAGAGTTATCTTCATGTTAAAATTATTATTAATTTAAAATACATTAAGTAATATTAATTTAGATTTTAGTTCTTTATTTTTTGAAGGTATTAATCATTCAAAAATTATTTGTGTATATTTGTTATAGCATTAGGACCCAAAGTATATCCCCTCTAGAAGTGATCCACACATGATCCATTTATCTTTGATAATTTCCAATGAAATTTCTTATAATAGTGTCGTCAATTGATCATGTTTCTTTATTTTAATTGATAAATTTAAATAATTATGGGATTGGAGGAACTTTAATTGTTCTTTTAAATCATGGGTGGAATATTGGAGGAGGAAGATGTTCTATCATGATTGAATGAAAATCCTAGGCAAATTCTTTACTGAGAGAGAATTATCTAGGTAGAGAATATTGTGACCAATGATTAACCTTCAGTGAAATGACATAGGAGTCTATTTATAGAATTCTAGTTTGGGTGAAATATTTATTAATTATTTATATTTCAAAAATAATATATGTAACCCACAAATAACCCCACACCATGTAAAATAAGTATGTTATTATTTTGTCTCATGGAGTGAGGAAACCATCCCACTTATAAATATTCTTTTACAATATAATAAATAAATATTTATCACTATCCTAGTTACAGGGTTTTCTCTTCATCATCATCAATTATTAAATTATTAAATAAATATTTCAAAAAATGTGATTCATTTAATATGTAAATAAATAAATATTCGACTCATAGTTTAGAAAATAAATATTTATTTACTATTCTTATAACTAAATAAATTATTTATTTAATAATTTTTTTATTTATTTTGTGAATAAAAATAGATAAATTAATATTATTTATTCATGTAGTTAAATACTTAACTTGTTAATTAATATTTAATTATGATTTGTGATCAATAAATACGAAAAAAATATAACTCCTCTTCCTAGTGAATTATATTCATTCAAATTTTTAAATATAAATTATATTTATCTAATATCAATAGAAATGATTTATGTGGGACCCTATAGACCTCTTATTTAGTGTAATTAAGTAGAAATTTCTAATATCTAATATCACTATCTTGCAATGGGTTAAGGAACTAATATAGTAAGACAATATTTCACAAAGACAATAACCACAAAAGAACACTCACTATGTACTATAATACCTTTGTCTTGATACCTCATTAGGTAGGTTGCATATTCATGTTGTCAACTGATATAATTGATATGTATTTATATGAATATGTGATATGAACTCATCAATAAACCATTTTTATATAATTTTATGTGATGGTTCAATTTAAATCAATGGTCTAATATATCGACTCCCATTATGATATAATGGAAAAATCAATCTATAAAATATTCATTAATAATGTATAACTTTTGATTCATTCAATATACCCAAATTCACTATAATAATATGGTGTCATAGTTAGTGTTAGAACATATAAGTATACGACTCATGATTTATATTAATAATAATATTAATGTATAAGGATCATTACATATGCTCAGAGATATAAAAATCCAATGACACATAATCCTGTTGATATCTTACACACGAGTTTTTTCTTATAATATTCTATCATGGAGGTTTCCAAATAATAACATCATGAGATAATTTATCACTATCCTATGAGTACTCACACAATAAAATCAACATAATATGTACCACAACATTTTATCTTATCTAATTGTAGGTCATATGTTTAATAAAATCGTTATAACATTTTAGTCTTCTCATTGTAGTGAGGATTTATTATTAAATTTTTCATTATGATAGATATTCTTTAAAAAATTTAACATACAGTCATAGATAACAATAAAAAAATAAAATATGACATTTAATTGATAATAAATTCTTGGAATATAACATTAATCTAAAGGTAAAATAGTTACTTATAGGACACCAAATCCAATTAATAAAAATGACTATCAATAAATAATATCCTTTTCACATAATTGATAATTTTTTTCTTCTTGAATTGTGTAATATTTGTTTTAAGATACATTTTATATTTTAATAAAATTATATTAAATATAGAACATTCCATGTGCCTAAATAATCTCCCTAGATTCATTTAGAATACTAAAATTACTTTATCCTTACATTGGTGTTAAAAAATCATTCTATAGTGGGTATAAATTTAACTGATCGTATATTTTATATTTTTTTGGATTACTTTGTGGTGTTTTTAATAGATAATTTTATATCATATTCCTGATCCATAAATGATAATGGAAAACATATTTGAATTATCATAAAAACCTTGTAAGAAATTTATTTGTTTGAAAACCTATAAAATTGTTCATTCTAGATTTTATCGGTAATATTATTTGAAGGAAAGGTTTCCTATGTAATAATTATATATAATCCTGAGAAGATGATTTTTTTTATGTCTTGGGATCTTCCAAACAATTTCATTATAGTTAAATATATTATGGGGTCTTCATAATTTTACAAACATTTTATTTAGTACTTCTCTATAATTATATCTCCCCTTAAAGGATTAACAATTTTAGGGGTTTAGTTTCATAATTAAATCAATTTGAATCATCATTTCAAGCGATATAAAACTGGTTGACCAGAACTTGTATATTGATCAATCCTATTCTAGTTAAAGGCATTGAATTCAATTAAGATGCCTCCTTGGTAGGCCTTGGTTTTTTCTATTATATTACCACTATATAGTATAGTATGATTTAATAAATCTTACATGAGAAAAAATTCCTGAATAATAACCTCAAGAAGATGTTTTTCTAAGAAAAAAAAGAGTTTCCATTTTAGATAAAACTTTTTTTATACACCACCTGAAAAAACATAAATAATATATTCTCAAAGAATAATCTATTATAGGTAAAACATTAACTGGAGGTTTATTTTCAATAATTTTATTTAATTTTTTTATATTCATCCAGGATGGGAAATATACTTTCTAGTACCCCAAAAAAGGATCTACCATAGAAAGTGAAAGGAGAATAGGAAGAATTATGATTGCTGTCTCATAAGAATGATTGTTATCTATAAATTTCATAGGATTGTAAGGGGTTTCACATATTTCATATTTATTTAACATCATATATCACTGATTGAGTAAATTTATTCTGAATGTATGACCATGATTATATTTCATTCAATTAACACAAAATGGTTGGGAGATCTGATGAGGCTAGTTTTAAGATTCATGTTTCTCCCTATATGTTCTGGGATTACTATTTGTATGTAATTTTATCAAGGAAGATGAAAAAAGAAAATATTTCTCCTCTTAATGGTCAACCGTGGTATTGGAAATATTTTTCAAGATATTACAATATAGATTTTATGGCATAAAATGATATTTAGAACTATTGTGATAAATATTAGGAATTTCACATTAACTGGTGAAATAAAAACACAAGTATTATATTAGTGTTTTATAGACACTAACTTTACCTAAGAATAAATTGGATGAAATTTTGATATAATTATTGAGTGAATTAATCTAATCCCTAATGGATCATGAAGTAGTGTGGGCCATTATAAATTGTTTATAGAAGACAATATATTTCATACCTTTCAAGGAATCATCATTTATAAATACTTAAAAAAATTATGTTGGGTTAAACTATAATAAATTATTGGTAAATAAGTAGGATTACCTTGAAATGATAGTTCATGGTTTCCTCTTAGTTGTGGAAGTAATTGTAAAAATATCATAGAACTTGCATTAAATTTAGTAAATCTTACTAGCATCAGAATAATGGATAGTTTTAGTGTACTATTTATATATTTAAATATATATTACATGATTATATCCTTTACTTTATTATATATAGAGAGGATTACCTATTGTTAATAGTTTTTTAAAAAATAAGATTTATTATTTTACTATTTAGATTGATCCTTTTCACTTTCTCTGTAGTAGGCCTTGAAAACCTCTTTTGTATTGGATTTATTTTAGTGAGTCATCCACAATTTTTCCTTGTATGAATTATGTGATAATAGAGAATTTGAAGATAATTTTAAATTATATAACCACTACATAATTTTTATTTAAGTATTAGGTTGATTTAAAAAAACCATGAGAATTTAAAGATAAGGATCATTTTTTCATTAGGTTTCCTCCCAATTAAGTGACCAAAGAGGTAAGACTATATCATTTTTTTATAATTTCAATAACCATAGAAAAATAAAATAGAATTATAGTTAATGAAAAATAAAAATGAAGTAGAATTTTAGTGATCCAGTTAAAAAAACATGGTGTATTGGTATCAATTTCATTATATCATATTGCATATGCCTATATTTTTCAATTTCATAATAATAAAATCAATTAGTATTTTATTATCTCTCTTAAAAGATATTTTAATACATAATATGATGATTGGTTCCCATAAGGTATCATTTTCTAGCTGTAATAATTATATTTATTTTTGGTTGTCTGTGGTCATAGAGTTATATATCCTCTTAAGAGATTGTATTGGGCACTTAAACTAAATCCTTATGTTCATAAATTTGGTGATAAAGTTATCCATGCACTAAAAACAAGTTAATAATATAGTAAGAATAATATTAATTAAATAATTGATAGAAATCCATAATTATATCTTACTCGCACCCCCATAATGATTCTATCCATTCATACTCACAATAATATAAATAAATAATAAAATAATTATAAAAACTATGCCTTCTATGATGCCTCAAATCCTATTCTGTATATCCTCTCCTATGGATGTATCTCTAATATAGACTACATTGGGCCCCTAATACTATATTTTACCTTTAATTTTAATCTCACATGATTTCAATAGTTTACAATTTACTATTTCAGAACATGCATTATTACATTAAATTAAATCAAAATAATATAAAATTAGATCTAAATGAATATCATTTAAACTTATATATTGAATGAATGAAAATTAAAACATGGATGATATTTATTGGTTTATAATTACCAAATAAATAATAAGTATAAAAAATAATATTAAATTACTAAAAATTATTTATGAAAACACAAAACAATTATTGAAAAAATATAAAAAAAAGAAATATATTTTAAATTTAAATTCCCCCACTATTGGGAGATTAATTTTCCTCAAGTAATTACTCTAAATATGTTTTTAAATGAGTATAATTCTTATCAATATTGATTCCATGGAAATTAATGGTATTTAAAAATATAAGTTAACTATATTATGATTCTAGCATCAAACGCCTTTAAATATGCCTCTTTCATATGTTATATATCTATTTTTATGATTCACACTACCTTATTAAAAATTAAATAATAACACTATAAGTAAATTTACCATTATTCATTTTGGTTCAGCATCCCCCACCTTTAGTTATTCATTTGAAATTATAAACACATATCATAATTATTCTTTTAATGTTATTTCATGTGATTTGAACTTATTCAGTGAGTTTAACTAGCATGTAACTAAACTTTCCCAAATATAGGTGTTTCTAGAGACAAATTGTAATATTAAGGGCATAGAATTTTGGTTGGGTATCTAGATCCTAGAATTATATTTCATTTTAATTCATGTATTTTCATTTACACGCATACACACAATGCCTAATCCTCTTAAAAAAATCTAGAGGGACTCAAAATACTCATTTTACTCTTATTAAAATTATTTTTTATATTGTTTTTTGTGTTGTATACCAGTGATATTAAATACTTATAGTTCAAAAGTTAACCAAGTTGAAGTTCAATATTCCAGTGATTACAAGTCAGAATATTATCCCACTTAAACAATTTACACTGTTATTCACTATTTTTACAAATAAGTAACTTTATTTCATCTTTATAATTTTTCTACTATTTTATACTAACATAAGTCTCAATTGTTACTCAATCTACACACAAACCATTCATTCCCATACTTTATAACTACTATTGACTCAAAATTTATAGAGTTAAGGGGATACATAAATGATATAATTTTATGTTTCTAATGAAATAATAAGTATTTTGGAACAAACCCCTTCCTAGTTGGGTCCCATATATGTTATGTGCCTATTTTTCCTTTGATCATCATTTTTTCTTATTCTTCTTTTCTTCCATCCTATAGAAAAAAATTGACACTCTCGATGGGTAAAATTTCATATTATTCAAAATTAAACTAATTATAATAAAAAAACAAGATATTGGGATTCCTCCTAAAGGTATATTTTTTTATATTAACTATCTTGATTTCCTTTCACTTTAAAATATTAATTGAATGGGGTTGGATTTTACCTCCCAGTTCCTTTCAAGATATAGCTTCAGTATCTTTTACAATTAAAGAGAATGGCGACCCATATTCTACATATAATTTACTATATCAATTTTTTCACATTTTGAAACATGAATAGTCTAGGACAACTAGCAATTAGCTATGTTTTTGTAGTTTCAGTCCTAAATTCAATAAAAGGACCAATTATCCTTCCCCTATGTCATTATTCTGTATCATTCTGTTAGGAAATGGTTTTTCATTTTAATTCAGTATTCTGCAATTTATATAATAATGGATTATAATCTCCTATAGATTATCCAAATCAAGCCTAATTTCTTTTATAAATAATGGTAAAACCAATTTACTACCCTTATAGCCAAAAAAATCCATAAGATCAATCCGAATTGGGAGATGACTGTTCATTTCACTCTTTTGTTTTTTTTTTGAAAATAAAAATTAATCTTAATCTTATTTATATAAAAATACATTAAATTACATTTTTATGTTTTTAGGTAATTTTTTTTATTTCTAATAGTTTAATTTTATCGTGATCTGTTGAAAATTTTATATTGAAGAAACTTAGTGTCGATGAATTGAGTGCATCCATCATGAGTTATAGAGGTAGTATATACCCATTCCAAAGAAATTATAATTATTAAAAACATTTGGTGGGATAATTTTTATATTGATGTTTATAAGTTGGATTAAACTTTTTTAGACCAATAATACAAGATTCAATTAAAGAGTACCGAGTACATAAAAAGTTGTGAAACATCTATCTATTTTGAGTGTCTTCCATTTTTCACTTTTTATTTTGAATTCTTTGAGATCAAATTTAAAGGATAGCATTTTAAATCACTCAATATGTTCTTAAAATTATTCTAATGTTTAATATCGATAAAGTTTTTGGTATATGAACTAGGTGTAATTTCTGACTGGGTGTGCCTCATACAACTGACTAACAACGTCCATGAAGCTTCTGGTGTGAGTCTTATTATATTTTGATAGAATATAGAGGGATTTGAAACTCTAAAACATGGATATCTTGGATAATGTTTATTAATCCTCCTACCACTCTCGACTATAGTGAAGGGTTCCCTTTACTAGAATTAGTTTAGAAATAATATCCTTTTAAGGGTATCTTGATTGTTATCCAATACTCATTGCATTATTTTTAATTTACACTATGCCTATTATGTCATTTAAGTTATACTAACTTGTTATTGTTATATTTTTTACTATTCTAGTAAATTTATTTTACTTTTATTTTTTGGATATTTTATATTCTGAATGATATGAGTTCTTTATGAGGGATTAAATTAGATGTTATTTTGTGATTATAATTTCTCCCCCTCTTGATGGTTGTTTAAAATTACTTACAAGGAAAAAATTTAGTTTTAATGTAGATCCCTATATGAGGCACTATCTCTATTTATCATCCAATTAAATTTTATTTTCCTTATATTTTAGAACAAATAATATTTTTTTGACTAACATATTGGAGAGAAAATATATTTTCTTATATAAATGCTAATATACTATTATGATTAATTGAAAAATTAAATACAAATTTATAACACCTTGAGATTTTATTATTATATTTTAGCTAAATAACTACTATTCTGAATATATTATTTCACAAGATTCATCAATCTAAAATGAAAAAGTGGTCATTTAAAATCATACTATTAAATTATCCTGTTATAAGGTAGCCATTAAATTAGAGGTAATATATAGTAGTAACCTCAATAAAAAAATCTATATAAAAGAAGGGAAGAAATTGAATTAGTTAGTATAAGTATTCTTTATAAAGTTTCTTTTTATGAGTTAAAAATTTAGGTACCTTCATTATTGTTTTCCCTAGATCAATCCCAAGAAAAAGACTAATAATTATTGTTTAGGTGAATATTTTTATTGTACAAGTTCAAGATCATGGAAATTTCCATATTATCCATGATAAATGATGATCCACTCATGACTACCACCAAATATTATATTATCCTCAGGTCATATGGAGATATCTTGATGGGTTATGTTAGTAGAAGTCAGAATGATATAAACAAGTAATTATTAATGTTAGATATTTTATATTACATTTATTTTTTGACTTTAGTAATTTAAAAAAATATATATAATAAAGGTTGTATTTAAGATCTATTATATTTTTCTATATTTTATCATGATAAATTAATTTAATAACTATTAAAGGATTATTTAAAATATTCCATTCTACAAACAAAATTTAAACACTATTTTTAAATTACTCTTTATTATGAAAAAATATTGATAGCTATTAATGCTTTTTTAAATAACACTTTTCTATAAAAACAAATTATTTTCAATATAATTTATTGTATTTAAAAGTTAAAATTATCATATCACTAAAATTATTTTTATAAAATTTATTTAATTTTTCTAATCATAATGAAAATATTTTCTTCGGGTGATATTTTAGTATTTTTCCAAAAATGGTTTGTTTTCATTGGATAGTAAAAAATATAGCATTCATCAACAACATAGTGTTTATAGAATTATTATGATGTAATCAGGAGGAAAAAAATTATATGAAATTATTTTCAAACAAAAATGTTTTTAAGGAGTAAATATATTCATTTAAATATACTATTATGAATTTAAAAATCCCATGGTTAACATTTTCGAACTCAATTAACATTTTATTCAAACAAAACATTATTATTATTTTATTTTAATTATACTTTCACAAGGATGAATTTGGTTTTGGATTGATTTGTAAGCCTCTTAACACTTCATTGATTAATAATAATAAAAATCATTAAAATTAATGACATTCATAAATTTATCCAAATCTCATTTGTATGGTTTAAAATATTTTTTTATAAAATCCATTTTAATGATTTATACATTAAATATTTTATAATTAATTTTTATCACTTTTCGAAATTGTATCTAATAAAATTAATTCAATATATGGAATCAAAAGGACTTATTTATATAATATTCCCCATTTTATTTTTATCAATAAAAATAAATTTCTTTGTTAAAAGTTTCTTAAAACAATAAAATTAAAAATGGTTTAAGGGTTAAATAAAATGAGTAAAAGGCCAAAAACATGCTAAAAACTATTGGCCAAAGTAGAACTGAAATAAGAGGATAAATTTCTTCTAAAAAGTGAAAAAAATAAATTCAATGTAAAATTTTCAAAAAACAATGATTTCTGTAAGATTTATTAATAAATTCATAAATTATATTCTTATTAAAAAGGATAATATCAAAGTTAATTAAACAACTATATAAAACAGAAAATAGATGAATAATTTTTTTTTGAAATTTTGTATATCGAGATAGTATGATTCAATGTGTACATTAAAATTTAGAGAAATCCTATTTTAATAAAGGTGATCAGTAATATCATGGTGTGAGACCATAATACCATCCTCTTAGGTTCTGAGTTTTGTCTGATTCCCTTGATTTAAATGAAGATAAAGAAGCCACATAATCACTTGAAATTTTAAGGAAGAAGATAGAAACTAATCCTCGCATGATTTTTGATTGAATAGTAAATAAACCATTTATATAGACCTTCACATTTTATACTAAGATATCACATCTTAATAGATTTATATTCATTACATAACATAAAAATCCAAAACATGATCGTTTAGGCTTAGTTCCTTTAGAAATATGGTCATCTAAACTACTTATTAATAAGTTAATTATATTATCACCCAATATATTATTCATAACTACAACCATTCCTAAAAACATCATACATAATCCTGTTATTCATAATCTGGTAAAATGATGAATAAGAAAGGTTGATATTAGATGCTCAGTAAGGGGAAACAAGGGAGACATCAATATAGAAAAGTAATAAGGGTATAAGAACATGAGGGTAGAATTTTAAAACAACCACATACATATAGTAGATCATAAACATGAGTCATGGAATAAATACGTTTATTTCATAAGATATGAATTATATTAGAATCAATATTCATAATTCATAAGAGCATAACATTAGAATAAGACACAATTTTGTGTTATAAATATAATCATAGAAAATGATTTCTTTAGTAGTCAAGTCTCATTTACAATACTGTCATAGTGAAATTGGTTAACTTAAAAAACCATTATATTATTCAAGGTTCACTTTAAAGACTATTATGGAAAATTACTTTACTGAATCAGGTTTACTCCCCATTCAAATTCTATTTTTATCATGATAAATACATCATTACAAAATTAATTGGGGGGTATATACTTTTGGTCACACCCATATTGGTTTAATACATAACTACCCATCCTTGGTTATAATTTAACCACCATCCTTCATTATAAAGTTAGTACCATCCTCAGTTATAACATAACCACTATCCATGGTTATAATGTAACTATCAAACTTGTCTTATAATTTAACTAGCCATCCCATGATGAAAAAAATACATGTGTATTCCAAAAGATCATAAAATATTAATCATATCATAACCCATGAAAGGTAAATTTGTTTCATAATCATCTCATCATAGTGTAACCCATGGAAAAGAAATGTGTTTCTTAAATAATTCATTTTTTCATCATATATTAACATGTGTAAAAGAAAACGTTTCATAGAAAAATTTCATAAAAATAATAAACCATTTAGAGATAGAATATCGAGTGTATCATTGCATTTTATCCATAGTAAAGCATATGTAACATCAATGTATATAATTTTAAATGGGATATTATTTTAAAAGATCACTTGAAACATTTCTTGAAGCAAATATTCATTCAAATTTCAAGTCACTTATTTAAAATATAAATTTTTTTAAAATATTAAAAAAATACATTTCATTGTAAATATCCTTGGGATCTTGAAATTGAAGATTTAAATCTTTGGGTTTTTATGTAAATGGGAAATACTATTCATGTCAGCATATTAAAATAATGTTTCCTTTATCATTTTTGGTAAAAATTAAAAGGTATCTCATTTTGGAAAACAACAATAAGATTACATTTAAATTATTTTTTTTAAATTAAAAAATGTGTAAAAATAACTATAAAAAATAATATATGAATATTAAAAATATTAATTAAAATAATTTTATCAAATATGGATGTAGAAGAAAAAAGATTTTTGATCGAAGAGTGAAATAATGTTGATTTTCCTTAAAAATGGTCTTTTGGTATCTTGGGTGCATAAAGAGAAGAAAATTAAAGGTATAAAGGTTATTTAAATAAATAAAAAAATGAGAATATAATTCATGAGTTTATTAAGAGATATATCATAATTTTTTATCATCCTAAGCATAATCATAAATAATGCTGATAAATAATGAGACTGTAATAAAAAACTTTACTAATTTAGTAACTTTTGAATACTATGCCACATGAAAGAAATAAAAATATATGGATATATAAATAACCATAAAATTCATAATAATAATCAAAAAATAAATTTATCGGTAGTATATACACTATATAAGTAAAGAGAGTGGAGGATATGGAATGTGTCTCATGGAAGTAAAAGTGAGATGAAAATCCCTTACATTAAGTCTCAAATTTCATCATAAATGTTTTAATATAATTTATAATAAATATATATTTATTAGAAATATATTAAAAACAATAATCATATATATCACACTATATATTATTTACTTATAAACTTTTATCACATAATTGTTATCAATTCTTTATTACAATCATTATTCGTGTGATAACTGTTTCATTTTTTATATGTTTGGGTTTAGTAGATTTTTTCCTTATAATTATTTAATAGATCCATATACTCTAAAATGAAAATAATTATATATTTATATATATCATATATATTCATTATATACATATTTATAGTCACCCATAAAGGTTATATATTAAAAAAATGGATTGCACCGTTCATGGAGACGGTAGGTCATAAGTATGCATGAACGATGTTTCAATTTTCTCAACGGATAGAATAAGAGAAAGGTAAATAATATATAAATATTATATAATAATTTTAATTTAATATATATCATATATATTCATTAAATATATCATTATTACAATCCATTTCTAAATAAAACAAAAAAATAATTGCATTGCTTCGTGGAGGCGATAGTCCAAACTTACACCCTAGTGACGCTATCATTTTCCAACAGATTGGAAGATGAGAATTTATGTGTGATATTATAATTTGATTATTATAAATAAATAAAAAATATCATATATATATATATAAATTTAATCCATTATTATCTATATTCATGTGAGTTTTTGATGGAAAAACATTTCATCATTTCACGATGTGGTAGTTCGCCACACACATGATCGACAATTTAGTTTCCCATTTGATGGAGGAAGAGATTGATATAGGATATGATATAAATTTAATAACATCTATGTATATTTAATTAACTGATGTTATTATATAATAATGTTTTATGAACATTTGAAGGAGGTGAAAAAATAAATAAAACAAAAAATTCATGTTTAAGAATGATATCCCTTCTTTGAACAACCTCCTTAGGTGTTCTCCACAAAAAATTATTAAGATATTTTTATAATAAAATAAAGAATATTGATAATGTGTATAGATGTAATTAATTGATTTTGGAAGTTATTTCACAAAACAAAGTTATTTGTAAGTGTAAATAGAAGAATATAGAGAGTGCCATTTTATAAATGGGGTAGAGGACAAACATGGAATTTCTGAAAAGAAAAATATATACTAACTCATTAAAAATGAAAAACGTATATAAATTGGATCATTATCAAACATTATATCTGATAAGGTTGAAATATTTCTATAAAATAGGATTTGGAAAAAATCGATCATTTCTACCCCTATCGTTTTACTTTGACCCCGTAGTAAACTCATTTAATCCTTATTCGTGATAACTAATTTTTATTATCTTTACTATTCATAATATAAAAAAAATATGTTGACCTTATTATGTTTTATTAATTATACTTATTAATAAAAAGAATCCATTTTTTAAAATTCAATTCATAAAAGTGTAAGAATTGAATTTCAAATTAAACCCATAGATGTGATGAGAAAATGATATTCTATAGAAAAGGTTTTCATAAGTATAAAATGTTTTTACCTAAAAATTAAAAATTAAATTGATTAAAATGACATAAATTATATTAATCATAACATAATTGAACTAATATTACATTTTAATAAAGTTACAAATAATTTAAATTCTTAAAAAATTTAAATGAAAAGGAAGTATTTAATAAAAACTAGGATTTTCCACTAATCATTAAAAAATTAAAATTTTCAAAAAAAAATCCAAAAAAATCCCTAATATAATTTTTATATGTTGATTCAAAAAATGGATTTAATTTGTTCAATTAAATTTTCAAGATGTTGAAAAAATTAACTTTATAATTTTTCCACAAAAATAAATAAATATCATTCTTTTGAGAATAATGTATTTTCAAAACCCATAAAAATATTACAAAAAATAAAGTACTAATTTATCAGTATATTTTATTTATCCTTAATAAATAATTTTTTTAAAAAAATTATTTATATTAATAACACAAATTTTAATAGAAAGGATATAAGGTTTATTTTTAAATAATAATATTACCATAATATGTGTATTTGAACTCGATGTTTAATGTAACACAAGCTATCAAAGAAATTAAATTTATATAAAAACTATCTCATTGAATATTGGGGTGTTATATTCTACCCCGATTAAAATGAATTTATACCTTGAAATTATGTCACTTTAATACATACAACTAAGGATACTTCTTCCTAATAATATCCTTAGGTTCCCATGTATCTTCTTCAAGTTGGATGTTTCACCGCAAAACTTTGATCAAGAGAGTCGTATGCTTTTGTTGAACTTTATCTCTATATCTATAGTCTCTTCATGTTGGTATTCATCATAAAGATCATGATCTAGTGGTAATACTTCTGAGTTTAATACATTTTAAGGACCCTGTATGTACTTCTTAAAGAGTGACGTGTAGAACATATTGTGGACATAATGGAGGTTCGGTGGAAGTTCCAGATGATAATAAACTATACCAACTTGATAAAAAATCTTGAAAGGGACGGTATACATAGAGATGAGATTTATTTTCTTCCTAATTATCATAACTTTATAACATGGTGAGATTCATATAAACAACTTGTCACCAACTTCTAACTCTATATCACACCAATAATTTTCATCATAACGTTTTTGTCGACTCTGAACTACCTTGATGTGTTGTTGAATGAATAAAAACCCTCTCTACCATTTCATAAACTATATTAGGTATTAATATATTGAATTATCTATATTCGTCCAAGAATATTATAGTTCTAAACTTATATCCATTGATAGAATCATAAGGATATAACTGAATTCTTGAGTGAAAGACACTATCGAAATTATAATAAACTAGAGGAAGGGGTTCTTCCAAACAACATTTGAAATATATAGAATAATATCTCATCATATCTTATTGGGTTTGAGTGTTCTATCAGACTGAACACTTTTCTATAGATGATACACTATACTAAAACTCAACCTAGTATCAAGTTCCTGCTAAATTGCTTTCCAAAACATCGATGTAAAACTCAGATACTGATCAGTTACAGTAGAATATTGTACTCCATGAAACCTTACAACTTCATTAATGTATATTATAGTAAGTTAATCAAGATATAGATCCTCTTTAATATAAATGAAGTGTAGAGACTTCTTATAGAGTTAAACTATAACCTATATAGCATTTTTCTCTTCAGATCTTTTGGGGAGTCTAGTGAAACAAATCATGATGTTATCCCATTCCCAATATTATATTGGTAACAGTTGTAACATTCCATAAGAAGTTTTATCTTAGTAATTAGTTGATGACATACCAAGCACCAAGACACATTGTCATCATTAACACTCATCATGTTGTTCCAATATATATACTCTTTCATATCTCTATACATCAACATACTTATAGGATAAATAGATAATGAATAACTTTGATCCTCATCCAATAACTCCTTCATTAAGTATAGTATTAAAGGGATTAAAACAAGATTTTTTAACCTTATCATTACATTAAAATAAAGGTTAAACTCAATAATATTTTGACACATTCTTTTGTATCTCTATATATTACTTGTACGCCTATTTAATCTCTACTTAGATGTATGGATGATCACTAATTTTAGAAAGATATAGTTTCTCACATCCCTTAAATATTTCTAGTACCATCCATTTAAAATCTATAAATATTGGGTCTTTTTTTATCCTCATCATATATAATCCAACCATGATCCTTTAAATCAAAGCATCGTCAACCTTATTTTGTATCCCATGTTAGAAATGTATAGTACAGTTATAGTATTTAATATCCCCCAACTATATTATATTTACTATATTCAACTCTTTATCTATGAATATATACAATAAACTTTTATTCTATATATATATATATATCACACCTTTCTCCATAAATATATGACTCTATATCTATAATGTAAAAATTTCTACTTTCAACTATAAATCACGTGTCAGGTAATTTTTCTCAGGAACATTCAATTATAATGTGGTATAATCTAAGAAAATATCATTCTTTATGTGAACACAGAATAATATATTCCCTTAATGACTATCTATATATTAACCCCCCCAACTGTAGGTTAATGTAAGTGAAAGTGTACAAACTAACCTTCTTTTTAGTTACTTATTTTTTTCACATTTATTTTTTCTAAGGAATTTCGATCTCTTTTGAGATAACATGGTGATGTTATTATATATTCATGGGATGTTTTCCACAAACCATCAATAATATATCTCCCAACAAAGAAACTTTCATATCTCAATCACATTGGTTGGTCTAGGACAATGTTCAATAACATCTATCTTTTATGGATTTATCAATATACCCAATCATGAGAAAATATGATGTAAAAACCATTTATTTCAAAAATTAAATCTTCAAAAATATCATACAGTTTATCCTTCCTTCGGTTCTTCATTAAAATTATCAATTGGTTTTCATTCTATTTCTTACTCATGGAATAGATAATAATATCATCTAAAAGGAGTTCAAAAAACTAATCAATACAATATCTAAAGACTCTATTCATTAAATCCATAAATAAATAGGGGGAATTAGTAAGACCAAATTGAATGACTATATACTAATTATGTTTACACTATGTATTAAATTAAATCATGGGTATACTCACCTTCTTGATCCTCAATTAGTTATATACATAATGAATGTAAATCTTGGAAAATTAATGATCTCTATGTGGTTGATCGAACAAGTCATTAATACAAGGTATGGGGTACTTGTTCTTGATTTTGATATGGTTTAGTTCCCAATAATCAGTGAACTGTCACATAAATCTATATTTAATCTTAAAAAAATAATAGTTGCACCCAAAGGTAACACACATGGATGAATGAATTACATTTAAAGATTCTCATAGAGTTTCTTGTTCAATTAGGTCAACTAAATTGAGTCCACTCAATATGAAATCTTTTAAAAAGGTGACGCACTTGATAAGAGTTCTATTGAGAAATCAACTTCACGATTTTCTGGAATAATAGGAAATTATTTTGGAAATACATCTATAAACTCCCACATAATATGAATATCATAGATTTTGAGTTTTTACCCAACAATCTGAGATAAACACCCATTTTAAATTGGAATCATGCCCTATATAATGGAAAAATTTCCATTGGATATTCATATTTATAATTACACTAATAGATATTAATAGGTGGGTTTAAAATATCAAAAGTAACTTCCCATACATAGAAATAGATATAAGATTTATTTATATAAATCCAATCCATGCCTAAGATAAAATAAAAATAAACTAAAGGAGGAATAACAAGATTTAAATGGAAAACATTCCAACAAAAATTAGTTGGAGAATAATCATAGAGTTGAGATGCTATCACCATACTATTATGGGGTTTTACTACTAATTCAATTTTTATTTTTTTTGTGGTCATATCGTGATGCACTAAGAAAATTATATATATATATAATGGCTAGATATATATTCAAATAATATATTATCAGTTATGGATTGTATGGTATGTGTTCCCTCCACCATGTCATATTCACACCCTATGTCAGAAATAGTGATCTCATTAGATTTCACTTTGAATCACTATTTAAGTGGTTGTTGGAATTGTTTAGAATCATTAACCTTATGATTTTATAACTTGTTAAAATAATTTACATACTCCATTCATTTGAATCACTAGAGTTTGGGATGTTCATTTTATAGATCTTTCTCTCTATTCGCATCAATAGTTATCTTATTACCATCACTTCGACATTCGATTCTAGATGAACTTATTTTATACACTTTAAAATTATACCAGTTCACATAAGATAGTTTCCTCAATGTTTTCTTTGACAATTTTATCATGAAGGAAATATGATATTCTTCTCCCCATGGTTTCTAGAGATTCCATCTAATTCTATATTTCTTTTCTAATAAAAACCATGAGATTATTGAGTAAATCTACCCTCCATTTCCACCTACATAGTATAACATATGGTTTCTTCATAGCTAAAAAATTATGATATGTTTAACACCCTTAAAATTATTGGTTTTAGTCCACTAAATAATTTATCAACATTAAATTGAGTTTTTATAATAATACATGATGTGTACCTCAAAATTCTTGTAAAATTTGTCTTATAGGTACAAAAAGATTCTCCATCCATGTATTTTAGATCAAATAATTCCTTGTCCATTTAATTATAAATAATATGATGTATGTACTTATTTAAAATTAATACCTTAAACTACTATTATTCTTGATAATTGTCCACAATTGATCGGATGTACCTTACAAAATATATATAACAAAAATAAAGGTTTTATAAACCAAACATTGGATAATAGTAAATGTTTTTTCAATGGTACTAATCAATTTCTGGGAATTGTTTTTAATATAATCACAAAATGAACACAGATGTTGCCTCATTAAAGACTCAAAATAATGTTGTTACCTCCTTTGGTTATTTTCTAGTTCAACGTGATTCACCACATGAGAAACTTTTATGAGCCTAAAAATGATATTTTTCTTTCAAAGTCTTATAAAATTTGATTTCTCAAAAGGAAAAATCATTTAATTTTCACTAACATTAAAGATTAACATAGTTCTTTTATGTTTTATCCATTGACTAAAACCAAAAAAAATGTTCTAAGAAATATAATCATAGTGTTAAGAACATAATCATGAAAAATATTTTATAAAATGTATAATTTATGACATATTATTTTCAATATATGACACCTTAGGTTTAACAAATGTTATTCAAGGTCATAATCTATTCAAATAATTAATTATGTTTTGTAATGAGTTTTTAATTTAAAAAATATATCCCTCGGTAGTGCCAAACTTGGTGTTTAACAAGGCTCATTAGCATGCAACAAGTGATGATCGATTCAAATCCCAATGTATCTTTTTCAGAGGTATTACCCCGAGATACAATAATTTTCATTCCAAATACACTTGTATTATTTGTACATGGATTTAATTTCTTGGAAACCACATCCTATATCCTTCACCAAAATATTAAGCTATTTTTTGGAACTTATACTTTTCCTTATGGTTCTCATAAAATTTTTATCATTCTAGTTTAAAAATCTTAAATAAACCTTTTTATGATACCAAAAATTGTGAGCCACACTTTCATATATAGATATCACATCAGAATAGATGAATATTAATTACATAATATAACGATCTATTAAAAACAAATTAGGTCTAGTTCATTTGAAACATGGAATAATAAGAAATTAGTTAATAAGTGAGTGAGCTTATCTCCCAATAGATTCTTAATTTATGGAACCCTTCATAAACATATCATACACAATACCTTTCTTCATAACCTTGGAAAAAGGAATCATAAGAAATGATATGCTTTGATTCTCAATAAGGGTAAACAAGGGATACATCGATATAACATGATCATAAGCGTATGAGAACAAGAGATTAAAATTTGAAAACCAAACCTTTTATATCATATATCATAAACCTGAGTCATGGGATATATCTTGGTAGTTCATAACACATGACTTATAATAGAATCAAAGATTAAAAGCCATAATAGTATTACATTTTCATAATACGTAGAGTTTTTTCATATACATAAGTATACAAAATCATTTCCATAGTATTCAAGGATTATTTTCAATACTATCATAGTGGAATGGGTTCACTCCCCAAACCATTATAGTTTTCAAGGATCACTCCCTAGACTATCATAGTAGATAAAGTCCATTATTGAACTGGGTTCACTACCCATTCCATTGATATTTATTTCATGATATATCCCTCATTACATAATTAATTGGAGGGAAATATAATATTGGGCCCACCTACCTCAGTTTATAATGTAACGATCCATCCTTGGTTATAATGTTACCATCATCCTTGGTTATAATGTGACCACATTCCTTATTTATAGTGTAACCAACATACTTGGTTATATTGTAATGGCCTTCCTTGGATTATAATGTTACCAAACATCACATAATAAAAATAAAACATATGTTTTCTAAAATATCATAAAAGATTCATCATATCATAACCCATGAAAAATAAATGGGTTTCATAATCATTTCATTATAGTTTATCCTATGGAAAAGAAATGGGTTTCATATATAACATTTTATAAAAATCATAAACCATCAAAATTAACAATAAGGATAGTATCATTGGATAATATCAACATTAAGGTTATATAACATCCAATTATATATTCTTATATAGAATCTTACTTTAAAAGATAAACTGGGACATTTCTTGAGGAAAATATCCTTTCCTCTTTGAAATAATTTATTTAAAATATAAAAACATCCCAAATATTAAAATAAAACCATTTCATTGATAACATTTTATGAAAATTTAAAATTAATATTAAATCATCGAATCTTCATGGAAGTGAGAAATATCATTCATGTTGTACACATTAAAAAAATATCCACTTCATGTTTTTTGGTAAAAAGTAAAAAGATCCTCATTTAAAAAATAAAAAAGAAGATTCCATTTAAACCATTTATAAAAAATTACAAAAATGGTCAAAAATGAATTTAATAAATCATATATGAATATTAATAATATTCTTCAAAGTATTTTTCGAAAACATGGATATGGACGGAAAATGATTTTCAACTGAAGAGAAAAATAAGGTTTATTATCCTTAAAAACATTATTTTAGTCTCTTGAGTACATAATGAGAAGAAAATGAAAAGAAAATATTTTATTTCAAGAAATAACCAGAGTAGAAGAAAATTCATTAGTTTATTGAGTGATATATTAAAATATTTAATTATTCAAAACATAATAATATACAATGAGATTGTAACATAAAACCCATACTTCTTTGGTGACATTTGAATCGTAAAACTCATGAAATAAAAAACCATACATGGATATCTAAATCAGCATAATGTTCATAATATAAATCATAAAATATATTCCTGGTTAGTATATAAACCACATAAAATAAATTATTGGTTGATTAGGTATGTGTCTAATTTATGTAAAAGTGATACGAAAATCCCCTACTTTATGTCTCGAATTTATTCATACATACAAGAACCTACAATATAATATATATATATATTTATTATAGATATATTCCAAAAAAATACACAGATATACCATACTATATATTATTTACTTACAACCCTTTTATCACATATTTATTAACAATTCATTAATAAAATCACTATTTTGGTTGATAACTACATAATTTGTTATGTACGTTTTGGTTCAGTAAAATTGTTCCTTGTACTTTTTTCATGGTTTAATATCATAAATAATTAAAATAATGATATTATTATAATATATACTCATTATATACATATTTATAGTCACATATAAAGGTTATATATGGAAAAAATGGATAATAGAATTCATGGAGATGGTAGGTTATACTTATGCCTGAACGTTGTTTTCACTTTTTTGATAGTTGAAAAAAATATAAAAAATTTATAATCTTTAAATAATAATTTCCAAGTCATATATATAATATATATTGATTAAATTTATCTATATGACTATCAATATAAAAATAAAATGAAAAATAAATAACATCACATCATGGTGGTAGTAATACACACCTGTGCATGGGTGACATTATATTATTAAAAAAGACTAAAAGATAATAACGTAGATGTGATATTATAATAATAAGAGTATAAATATTATGTACATATAATATATAAATATTAAATTAATCACTATCTATAGTTTTGATATGAGGTGAATGAAAAATAATAACATTGGTTCGTGAGATTGTAGTTTGTCGTATATAGGATTGATAATATTGTTTCCCATTTGATGGAGGATGAGATGGATATAGGTTATGTTATTAAAATAATAAAAAATAAGTATATTTATAATAATTATTTTATTATATTAAAATATTTAATGAATATTTTAAGGAGGTGGAATAGAGTATCAAATAAAAAGAACCTCAGTTAAGAATGATACCACTTCTTTAGAAAACCACCTTAGGTTTGCACAAAAATCCATATTAGGATGTTTTATTATGGAGGATATTTTGGTAGGTATTTTCTAAAATAAAAGGTTTTTTAATTTTAAATAAGAGAGTATATGGGGTTCCCTTTTATAAGTGGGGGAGAGGGCATTCTTGTAATTTTTTAAAATAAAAAGTTATAAATACATTTTACTCCCTAAAAAAGGACCCAAAATGGATCACCCTAAAACTAAATATTATATAAGGTTAATATATATCAATATTATAGTTTTTGGACATGTTTTAATGTTATTTTAACCTTTATCTCTTTAGTTTAACCCCTGTAAACGCGTTTTAACCTTAACTACATTAATTATTTTTTACAATTTTGAAATTAATTTTGGAAAAAAATTAATCTTAACATATTATAAAATAAATTTTATGATCTTAAATATCTAATAAATCCTAAAAAATCATTCATATAAGTGGAATAACTTAATTAAAAATTATACTTTCATATGCGGTATAAAATAAGTTTCCAAAATAAAAGTTTTTATAAATATAAAAACTTTTTATAAAAAAACTTCAAATGAAATTTATTAAAATGAAAAAAATTGGATTAATAATAAAAAATTTGATTTAATTTTACTTTTAAATGATTTTAAATAAATAAATAAATAAATATATAACTCTTTGAATTATTTAAATGAAAATGATGTTTTCAAAATAAACTAGTATTTTCCACAATTCAATAAAAAATTAATCCTTTTAGAAAAAATATCAAAAAAAATCTATAAGATAATTTTGAAATTTATATTCAAAAAATAAAGCTATTTTTTCAAATAAATTTTCAAAAAGAAGAAAAATTAATCTTATTATTGGTTCATAAAAGGAAATAAAACTCAATATTTTGATAAAAGAATATTTTTGAAACCAAAACACAATTTACTAAATATTAAGAACTAATTTATAAATTTAATTTTTTTATCTTGAATAATTAATCTTAATAAATTTGTTATTCATATTAAAAATTATAAATTTAGTGTCTTGGTTATGATGGTCATGTTTAAATAATAATATTTATAGTATATTGATGTTTTTTAAATCTCAGTGTTGTGTGTAACACAAGCTTTCAACAAAATTAAATTTATTAAAAAAATATTTCATTGAATCTCAGGTTGTTAAACTAGTCCTCCATTTATTTTTTATATAAGTAGTAATAAACCATTTATAGAAGGCTGGATAAGATCCTGAACATTTTTTTAGTGAAAATCCATTAAAAATACTCTATTTTATCTCTAAAGATATTGATATAATTTAGTGGAGAGATAGAGTGAAAAAGGGATGAGATAATTTGAGGTTGAAAATTAGGAGTTGGGAGAGGATTTAGAGTGATGGTGGAGAATATCACTTTTATTTTTTTTGGTTCACTCAAATTCATTTATCAATCCACCAAGTATATAAGAGACCATCTAGTGTCCTCTCGTTACAGCTTATAATAGAGAAAAACCCCTTATTGAATCTATATCGACCATTAAGAAATTTTGATGACCATTTAAGAGTAGTGGGTCCCAACATAATTTTAATTTGAAACATCTATAATCTATTCCACCTACTAGTAGAGACATCCCACTGTATAATTATTAGTCTTAAGGGGAATCATTGTGCATTTCCTACTTCTATTATCTGGTACGTGTTTCTCCACCTACTCCCTAATGGAGTCCTTTAATTGGAGAATCTATTGAACACACCACTAACTAGATCATGGATTTGCACCAGTGATATGGTGTTACTTGCTACATCAACCTAATTTGTGGTCCATAAAAATTCTTCTAATGTTTTTAGTAGATAATTAAAATTCCTTTTATAGATTCATGAAATATATTAGGACTTCAAAAAGTATCATCAATCTTATTCAAAGAAATCAATTGGACACTTGATTCAATCCATTAATACTTTAAATAATATCTTCAAGCCTCTTCAAAGAAATCTATTGAATACTTTAATTTTATACTTAAAAGTCCATTAAATAGTTATAAAATTCATATAAATGAGACAATTAGAAATAAAAATAAAAACTTTTTATCATGAAATCATCATGAGATATATAGGTGTAACAATATCTCTATTTTTGATGAACATAGATGCATAAAATAAAAATATATATAAAAATTTAATCAAGAGAGGTATAAGAAATATTCAATTCAATCAATGGATTAACTTAATTATATTAAATATTCAAAATATATAAACATAACACAATTTAATCCAATTTCTCTTTGAAAAAAACTTCTCCATGATAAATAAGAAACATCTCTCTCATTATATTACAAAACAATTCTCCCTAATAATAAAACATTTCTCCTTATCTGATAATATTAAAAATAAGTATAGGAGATCAAAATAAAAATATAATTATATCAAGAATGTTAATTTCCTGATAAGGTAAAACCATAATGATATACAATATTATCTCCCCTTTAATGATTAACATAAACTTAAGAAAAAAAAATTAGATAAGAACACGAGTATAATATAGATAATTTAAAAGGTAGAGATAAGTAAATTACATGTCATATATTGAAGAAAAAACCAAAATCATCTCAATATATAAGTAAATTCATATAATATTATAGATGGAAAGAAATATCAAGATAAAAGGATAATATTGAATCATAGATATTTCATAAATACAAGATTTTGATATCGTAATTTGAAATGAAAAGATTGTGATATTTGAAAATGATAATAAAATGATAATTTAAAAATGGTAAGAAAAAAATTAGAAAAGAAAAATAGAAATAAATATAAAAAAGTTAATGATTCATCTTGTAACCATGTTTAAGAGAATAGAAGAAAGTGTAAAAATAAGAAATTTTTTAAGAAATTTTTTAAAATAAAATGTATTATCTTTTAAAACTAAGAATTCATATTCAAGAAAGAGAGATAAGAGAGATATAAAATGATGTTCAAGAGGTAAAATAAAATTTAAGGAATATAAAAAACTATACACCATTGGATAAAATTTTTAGAATAAAAAAATTGATAATCACCATTAAATTGTGTATTTAATCTCTACATCATCATCATCATATCTTATTTTATTCTGAATAAGGGCATAAGATGAGCACTTGAAATTTTGAATCAGGGGGGTCTAAAGTCATAAAACTTGAGGGAATCCCCTTGAAATAAATCCACACCTTTGTGGGGAAGGCTTCCAAGATATATAAGCTAGTAAAAGTTGAGTCATGCATGGCTTTGGAGGAAGGGGAGTTTGAAACTTTATTTCCCTCACGGTAAGTGTGAATAACATCCATGCAATGGTTTATTATAATTTTTCACTTGTGTATATGCAAAGAGACGGACCATGGGTTGGGATAGAGACCACATAATGAGTTGTAAATGACATTGGATTCAGTTTCAACCACATAGAGTTCAATATTGTTCTGTTTATATAGGAAGAGGCCTTATAGAATCACCTTTACCTTATCCTGAAGAGATTCACAACCTCCAAATAAATCATAAATAAAAATGATGATTGATCCCCTTCTATCACAAATGATGCACCTCCCCATATTATACCTATGTTGCACGAGCCATCTCTGTTAAGATTGGGCCCCGAACAATAATAATTCCAACTAATCCACCTCCCTTGAAGGTCCCTAATGGAGGTTTTAATAACAGATATAATAATAATTAAAAAACTAAAATATGGGGTGTCAACCATCCCTTGGTCAGATGAGAGAGATCAATCAATGGGATTTTAGTTTTAAGGACAAGAGACAACTTTGAGAAATTGATACCCTCATACTGAACTTTGTTCCTAGACTACCAAATACACCAACATCATGCTGAATGAATGAAGACTCTCTCATTCCTTTCAGGTTCTTTTTTTCCTCCCCTTGGAACTAGATATCAAGTAATGAGACACCCATATACACTTTTGTATGAATACTCATGAACTCGTTGAAGGTGTTCCACACAACATGCACCCAATCCCCTTATAAAAAATGTCTGGAGGATTATTCCACTGGGTTCACTGAAATAATATAAACTGAGAAAAATACTGATACATGTAGATTTTATATGAACATCATTGGAAATGGTGTATTTAATCTATATAGATCATCCTTCTTGATAGAAAACTATTTCATTATTAGTCATATCTAAAGTATTGAGAGGCTAAAAATTATATAGATCAATAATTTACAATGGAAAATTACTAAAAAGTCTAAAAAGAATGTTCATTTTACTACCCTTGTGTATTTTGTTCTCTCCATATTATCTAATAAACATTGTGATGATGAAACAAATTTGGTTCAAAAATATTTCCTAATAGATATTTAGGAAGCCAAACATGTTTAATGTGATATTTTGGATGAGTTATACAAGATGGAAGAAAAATATATTTAGTTCTTCTATATCTATAATTTTTTCAATCACAACCATAAATTAAATTCTCTGTTTTAAAAAAATAATTTAAAAACTTATTTTGTGATTTACATTTTATAAAAGTATTATTTTTGGAAGAACTCACATTATTTGGAAAACCAAAACCGTGAAGTTATTTATAGGGTGATGAGAATCCAAAATCATATCAAGATATTGATCACCATTGTTAAATTGGGTGAGATACATTTTATGCTCTTTGATTAGAGATTTTAGATTCTCAACATTTAATTGTTGATTAAATTTCGAAAAAAGATCTCTTTTCTCTTAATAATGTTGTTTCTTTTCATTAAAAACCTATTTCTATTTCTTTATATATTATTTTATACAGAGATTGGTTCATCACAAAAATTAAAAATTTAATTTTGTTTATTAAAGGAGAAATACAAATAGGAATAATGATAAGAATATAAGGAATGATAAGTAGAGTAAGAAATTGTAAAACTAACCTCATTACCTTTATCGAGATGTTCCATGAGTCATTTCTGACTTCAGTAACCTGAGGAGGATAAGTCTAGGGACTCATTAATTCAACTAAAATTTAAAACCACAATATCTTTCTTACCTTATTTATTATTTATTATTTTTTTCAATGTAGATGGGGAATTCAATTATAATATATACATACTTGTTGAATTCGTTGAAAGTTTCAATTGGAGTTTGAATTCTATATTTCATTTTGGAAATATGGGATGTTTTCCTATTTTTATTAAATTATATATATCTATAAGTAAATAATTCAATATAAGATTCATTTTAAAATGAATATTACTCATCAATAGCATTGAAAGAAACTGTTAATTTGGATTCTTTGGATTCCTTTCCTTCTGTTTCTTATTTTTCAGATTGACACTTCGAAGTGATTTTTTATTTTATGCGATATCTGATAAGAACCTCATCTTTCATTTTCATCACATTGTTTCTCATATAGTAGTGACCTTGTCAAAAAAATTCTAGAAAGTACCCATGAAATATATTTTTTTTAATATTTTATTTGACAAATCATGACCAAGTGAATTTTAACCATTATAAATGTCCGTAAACAATATAAACATACTATTGATGGATTCATTTTTATATATAAAATAAGATGTCAAAATCATTCATTTATTTTTCTAATATTTCTATTGACATTGTTAGTAACTTAAAGGGTTGTAGTGACCCCAACCCCTATATCCCAAAGATATTTTCTCTTTACTATATTGGTATAAGATACAAGTAATAACATCCCAAAAGATGAAATAGTTTAGTATTCATTTTAAACTAGATACATACTTGACATTTAAATTACAATTTAAAACATAAAAAACACATATTATTTTCATTGATACTTTTTTATTACCTTTACTATTTCTCTGTATATCAATCAAAAAATAGTTCCTCACATCCTAGGGAAAATAAAAAATAATAAAGGGTGATATCAGATATTTTTAAGGGTAAGCGTACAATTAAAGCTATGAAAAAATAAGGAATAATCAATATTCAAAGATAAATTACTAAAAAACATTCCATTTAATCAATAACTGGAGAATAATATTTAAGGAAAAAATGATGACCAAATAATGACTTATAAATAATCACATGATCATGAAACTTATACACATATATTTTAACTAATTAAATTACACCATAAAATATTAATAACTAAATTCATAACGATGGAATGCGTAATGTTGGAAATATAAAATATACCATCAAGTATTTTCTCTAAGAAATTTAATACCATCAAGGAATTTATAAAATATATCTATATAAATGGGTAGGTCCTTAGACAAAAAACAATCTAGTTTGTCTCATGGGACCTACCGATGCATCTAGGGGCTATAGCATACCCCGTGTGTTACTTACTAGGTCTATTGCAGTCCACATATTAAATGGATGAAACATAATGCACATAAACAATAATATTTAAAATATACTAATAAAATGAAATACTTTCCCCACACAATAAACATAGTCAAAATCCATCCAAAGTAAAATGAAAGGTATCAACATAGTGTACCCCCATTCAAACTATTCAAAAACCATCCAAAGACTTACTAAGGATGGTATCATTATATTATCTCCCAATTAAAGAATAATTATAAACAAAAAAATTCTTATTAGATAGAAAATGATTTTGAAATATCGCTTGGAACATTCCTTAATTAATATTATTGTAATGCCCCGACCCTAGTTACCCAAAGTCAGTTCATTATTACATAAAATTGGCATGATCACAAGAGATAAAGTCTCAAAAAACTGATTATTTTAGTATCCTTGGAAGTACTAGATACATACATAAGTTTTACATTACTTTATAAAATGGAAAAACAACAACATTATGTCCCCTTTTGACCACACTAATATCCCTTATCCTATTCTTGCAGGTTAATTGTAATAAAATTCTTCATATCCTGGGAAAAAGAAAACATAATAAAGGGGTGAGCTTAGATGCTCAGTAAGGATAAAAATATATTATAAACTATCATAAATAAGAATAAACATTTAAGACAATGTATAAGAATAAAAAAATTCTTTTAAACTTAAAAATCAGCATCATATAGAAAAGATAAGTCAAATAATGTCATTTACATATTCACATGGATATTCTACTAGTTGAATAATCACATGTAATATCAATATATAATTTCATAATGATGGAATGAATAATTTCAGACATCATAACCACATAGTCAAGGCCTTGTGCCAAGACTAAAAATAAGATTTTTCCAAGGCCCTATGCCAAGACACTAGTTTGCCTCATGAGACCTGCTGATGCATCGAGGAGCTGTAGTAGCCTCCACCCGCCACTTACTAAGTCCAATGAATTTCTCATATGAAATTGTTGAAACATAATCTAAACATTCATATTAAAAATAGCATACAAAGTTTCAATATTTTAACCACAATCCATAAATGGTATAAAAGTAACACATCCAAAGTCAAAAATAAATCATTAAATACAATATGGAAGATTATATTATAATAAATCAACCTCAATCAATAATAATGATGGACTTCGACATTGATGAAAATAATTAGTAAAACTATTTGATAGAAATATCCCTTTTTTTTCTTGAAAAAATTTAAAAGACTAACTATTTATCAAGAATCCATTTAAAAGATATTTTTGAATCAAAGTGTCCCATATAAATTTGAAAATTTTAAAAGTAATTTTAATTTTAAAACATTAATGTCCATATAAATAAGTCTTTAAAATCATTTTTAAAACATGGAAATTAATGGGAAATATTTAGAAGAATAAATCTTTAAAACATTTAAAATTATATTTTAGTTAGAGTTCCTAACCAAATGATAGATGCTTGAATACAAATAATTGAGGTAATAAAAACTTTATAATATCATTAGAATAAAGGGATTCATGATATAATATGTCAATGTACATAATATACACCATATAAAAGTGAATTAGTGCATAACAACAATGAAGTCTTAATGGAATTTAAATTGAGTTGGAATCCCTTACAAATACTATATCCTTAGGTTAAGGATAAATCAAGGAATTAATTATATGTGACAAATATAAATACACTCAATATGATTGGATATTTAGTTTAAATAAATCATAGGATATTCACACACATTCTTGTAAAAAGAAACCCAATGACTTGGATATTTAACTCAATGAATGGAAATTGAGTTAAGATTACTCTTATCCAGTTCATGTAGACGAATTGAGAATTTATCAATTGAGTTATTATGTGTATAAAAAAGTATATCCACACAAAGGTAAGTGGAAATTACTACATAAAAAATAAATATTTATTTCACACATAATCTTGGAATAAAATTATTAATGAAGTTTATGTAAAACCCAATGAGTGGAAATTGAAATTAGAAATTCCCTTATATATTTGGTATCTTAAGAAACATACACCCCATGAAAGAATTATCATAAAATTAAGATGTAAATACCCCTAAATGAAAGTATATTACACAAATAATATAATCATGGGTTTTACATACACCACACAAAAGGAAATAGTGGAAAATATATCATGAATCTCACGGGAATAAAAAGTGAGATGAAAACCCATTACATTGTACATTTAGATGGTCAAGGGTACATTAAACTCCTGTATAATAGTAAAATTATTGTTATAAAATTATAATATAATCATATATATCAATATTATATTATATATGATCTTTTAATATTGTTTTGTTAATAATATTTCAGTAGTATCATTGGTTCAGGTGTTAACTGATTTGTTTTCCTTTATATGGTTTGCTACGAAAGCCATGTTTTTTATGGATAGAATTTATTTTATTCATATCCAAAATGATATTAATTTCTTAAACATTATTTTTATTCATAAAATAAAAATTATTCTTGAATTTTTACGATGGGCAATGAATCTCATCGTGTTCGGGGAGACGGTAATCTGTTTGTACGCACGAGCGACAATATCATTCTATTGATGGTGAAATCATATGTAATTTTATGGTATATTAAATATTAATATTAATTAAAATTTTATATTTACTATTTTCATCAACTATACTCATTATTATACCCATAAAAATAATGAAGTGTTTAATGAAAAACTACACCATGACGTGGAGACGGTAAGTCGTACGTACACATGTATGGTGACTTTGTCATTCATAGGATGGATAGAATAATGAATATAGTTATACCATATTTATAATAACATCAAAGTATGTATAATGTACTAAATTTTTTATTTTGGTATGGAAATAATGAATAAAGAGGAAGTGGAAGAAGAGAAGATATTTGAAAGAGGTGATGAAATTATTACCTCTTCTTCGGGTGCTTTCTTTTGATTTGATAAAAAAGGCTCTTTAGTTTGGATTTCTGATCAAAGTAAGGACTCTAGGATGAAGTGAGGGTATTTGGGAATATATTTTAGCATGTTTTGGCTGAGACAAATGTATTTGGAGGTAATATTTTGATAGAAGGGGAGGTACCCTTTTATAAGAGTGGTGAGGGTCACTTTAGGAAAAACTTAAAATATATATATATATAATAATTTTGGGTTTATAATGGCTTGAAAGGGATTTATTTCTAGGATAAGGTGGGGAGGGGTCTAAAAACTCCCAACCAAAAGGTTTTAGATATGTTTAGGTCACCATATTAAACTTATCTTTTATATTTAACTTTTAGTTAAATAGTTTAACTTTTACCATGTATTCTTCTATTATTATAATAAATGGTTATTAAACTTACTATAAAAATCTAAGAGAACCACAAGTGCTTTATTATTAACATATTTATCCTTATATAAGTCATTTGTCTGAACTTTATATTTTTAAGAGTGTTATATCAATTAATAATATATTATTTTTTTTAAAAACTCATTTATGTCAATTTTGACACTATTTGGTATTTTGTTTTTGTGAAAGTCATAAAAACTATATCACTTTGAAAAAAAATTATTTAATTAGTCCTAAAATGTCATATTAACATATAATTTTTTTAATGCATCAAATGTCTCAATTTACATTTATTTGGATACTTATAATATCAATTATTTTAATCTTTCATTAATAAGGTAATTACTGCAACATCATTGTTTCACAAATAAATTTCAGAATTTAATGTCTAAAAATTATAAATAAAATACCATTATGTAGTAAATATTTTTATAATTATAATTAATATCTATAGTCTAATTTATCTTATGTATAACCCAGTATTAAAAAAATTAGTTATGAAAATTTGAATTTAACACTTTTAACTCTTCTTCAAATAAAATAACAATAAATGTCTTAATCTAATACAAGTGGACCAAAAAGGATAATATTTTATTAATAAGGTTTATTTTGGTCTAAAAACACTTATCCAATAGAATTTGGACATGTTTTAGGGTTATTATAATATCATTTTTCCCTTTAAATACCATATTTACTTTTAACCGTGGTAAATAAAATTCAAAAGTTACTATTCACCAAAAATTATTTTCATCCTATTGAACAAAATTTTACTTATTGAAGTCAACTATGTCTCTCAGATATTTAAAATTCAATTCACAGAATTAGTAAAATTATGATTTATGAAAATTTGAAAATGTCCCTAGAAGGTGGGTAAAAGACCTTAAAATGTTCAATAACATTTTATACATCTAATTTTATTATAAAATGCCACCAATGAATTACATTGAACTTATATAGGTATTATGTATCTATTTTGACCTAAAATAAATTTAAATAAATTAATCAATTAATTAAATAAAAAAGTAGGTTTTAAACAATAATGCAGTGTTTTTCACTATTCATCAAAAATTGAATGTTTTCAGTAAAATACCAAAACTTCACCCTATTCTAATTTTGATAATCCAAATCCAAAAATAAAGTCCATTTTGAAAAATAAAATTTATAAAATTTCAAAAAGTGGTTATTACTATTCATAATGGCTAGTTTTATTGGTCATGGTGTGCTAGAACTCGAAGTTGCATATTGTGCAAGCTATTTCATTATTCAAAGGGAAACGTAACGTGGAAGATTAGGGTGTGAAATTCTTCCCTCCTTTTGTAAATTGCATGCTCTAAATTTTAAAATTGGGCTTGGTAACTTCACTGAAAGTCTCACATAGAAAATAAGAGTCAATAAAACTATCACTTTAAAAAAAGAAAGAGAAGTACAAAGGTCACCCGAGATAACCCATACTAGGATTCCATGTAAGAAAACATGGATATGGAAGATAAAATAATTGCCAAGTTCTTATGGAGACTGGTAGAAAACATGATCAGGAGAAAGTTATCAACAAGAAAACCACAAACTTGTGATGGGTTAAATGGTCATTAGTTTCCCAGTTGAAAAGTAAACAGAAAAAAATTTTTGTTTTAAGTTCCATTTCATAATGTTGAAGAATTTATTTATGACATTGACTAAGAAAATAAAGAGATATATTTACTTTTCAAGTTGAGTTTCATCCCTTAATAAATTTAAACCACTAACTCATCTTTTCCCCAAATTATGACCATTCAAGATGACTTGGTCACACCTGAAGCACTAGAATCAACTTCTAGAGAATCACATAATCCCCAAAGGATGAGCAATATATTTCCCTTGTATTTAGAGATTAACCAAAACCTAAATGGTTTGTACAAGATTAGTTGATCCCTAAAATGGAAAATCCTTATAGAAAGAAATACTAATCATAATTTCAAAAATTACACCAACAATACCCAAAGTTCAATAAAGACCATTCAGTAAAAAATTATCCTTAAAATACTTCAATATAATCCAAACAAAGATTGAAACTCAAAACTGAGAAGAATTTAATCACATAGTCTTTCATATTAAATCTTAACATTTATCTCTAAATAACAACTACTACTCTTAAAGTCTCACACTGACGTGTAATTAACCAAATCACATATTCACTATGATAGGTTAATCATTTCCATTAATAACCCAGATCTCTATAAATAACATAGATTCTTCCAAAATAAAAACGCACCATTATTACTCAAATTAAATCCCATAGTATTCTATTTTCCTTATGCATATAGTTTTCCTAGTAGAGTGAACGTCTTCCAAAATTACTTTTATCACTTAATCACCAAATCATTATCCTATACTAAAGATATCCATTTTATAAAACATAATATCCCAAATCAACTTATTATTGATCTATAAAATCATTTAACTAAAAATAATTAGTCACACTAACCAGTAACTTCACGTAGTCTAGTGGTAGGCGATAAATCCCAAAAACACTTTGGTTGTGAGTTCAATTCCCATAGCTTTGTTCGAAGTTAGGGGTTGTCACATGGTCTGCGTGTTGTCATTTTTCAAAAACTATATTTTATTACATTTCCTAAATGAGATAAATTCCTAAAAATAACTCTAACATAATTTAACCACAAATTTTATCTCATACCTCACATTTTCATCCCAAAAATTATTAACATATAATTTCATCAAATTCAAGGATCATATAAACCCAAATGGTTTTTTAAAACTATATCCACAAAAGAAAAGATAATTGTTCCTCAAATAGCATGTTCACATAACAAACTGGAGGGTTACGCATACAATATAAAATTCATCCAAAGTAATCCCATCAACAAAGAGAATTAATACTTTTAAAAATTTCTCCATCCATTTATTTCCACATAGGTTCTGCCTTAACCTAGTGGTTATCCTATAGAAAAGTTTATTGACACGGGTAATGCCTAAGTCCCCTACATTTATGACAAATGACTGTAAATGGATTCTTAGGATAATTTTTATTTTATTCCATAGTACTCTTCATTTTTCCTCTACAATTATTTATTTTATGTCATTCTTTCCCACACATAAAGTATTTCTTTGTTCCATTGAGACACTTTCCTAGTCTTCTCCTTCTATATTTCCTACATGATGGGAATTGAAATTTCTTTTCTCCATGGTCTCCATTTCTAGATCTCTTATCATTATCTGCCTTTCTCTTCTTTGTTGAGTTTGAAAGTTAGTAAATGTATATGTTGTTGATCATATATTTGGAAACCCGCTTCAGCATGAAAACAACATCATTTAATCCTATCAATATTCCATTTAGTTTCTCATTTCCACCATCATTCCCACCAAGTACATCAGGTTCAATGTTACTATGAATTCCTTGGAATCCATCCATTGACTAAAACTAGAAAGCATGGTGTGAGTAAAAACAGTCATAAAATCATTTAGAGAATATCATGACACCTTATTTTTAATCTAATACACCTTAGGATTAACCAAGGTTATTTATTCTCATCTTATATTAATATACTTCAAATCACTTTGTAATGAAAATGTGAATTATCCTAATCATATCCCTCGGAAGTTTTGTATCCAAGAGTGAAGCAAAGCTCGTTGTCATATAACAGGATACCCCAGGTCAAGCCTGAAAATCCTTTGTTTCTGACGCTTTTACACCAGGGCGCGCGCGCATGTCCATCACGCATGGGAGGACGCGCGGATCACAACCCCGCATTCTCGCTTTCCAAAGGCGGGTGGCATCCGTTCCTTATTCAGGGATGTCTTCTCCTTGATCGAAACTGGGATAATGGGATGTTGGTTCTTCCTTCCGTGGATTCCTCCTAGGAGCTCATCACCTAATCCGGGTCTCCCTCATAGATTTAAGACGGGTTCGTGAATCTCATTCCTAGCGCTATATCTGCATGGATTCTAGTTAATTACGTTGCTTCCGTCGAGATGCTCCAAGGGGTCTTGTCGGGGCAGCAACCTTCGGTGAGGAGAACGGTCGCGTTGGGGTGTCGTTGGCATGTCTTGACGCTAGGGATCAGCATGTCTGTCTTCTGTCTCTTATCACTGGGCTTCTTGAGGGCGCAGAAGCCCGAGGCATCCCACATCGAACGTGGGGAATATGTACCATCTGAGGTTTTCCTCAGCTTCCCATGTTTAACACGGGGTATTCTGCGAGTTTAACATCTTGCGGAGATGGATCGGACTGATTGAAACACTGAGAGTGGATCATATTGAAGGACCCCCTAGGGGGAACACCGATTTTGGGGACAACACGTGGGCGGCTTCCCAGATACTATGGAGTGGGGTGGAGTGGCATGATCTCACCGGGATGTGGCGGACTGGGTAAGGATCAGGATGGATGATGGAGTGATGGGCTTAAACCTCGTGGAGGCTTCCTACGTATCCCCATGGAATGGAATCAAAGTCCGCGTAGTTCAATGATATGGTGGGACACCTGAAAAGACGAACCATGAGAATGGACACATAGATCGGAGCCTGGAGGAAGTATGATCTCTGGGCTAGGGTAGGAGCTTCCCATGGCACGTGGGCTTGAGGGTGGAAGTCAGGATGAGACGTGGATGTGAGGCATGGGGCTTATGCTCTGAGACGACCCAAGAGGAGGAATACAGTTTAACATCATGCGGGACAAGATATAGTTTAACGTCATGCGGGACGAGGGCATACAATTTAACGTCATGTGGGATGAGTGATCTGGGGATTACGCTTTGAGTAAGCCCATGGTGGATATGGGGCTTACGCTCTCAGGCGGCCCATGTTGGATATGGGGCTTACGCTCTGAGGCGGCCCATGTTGGATATAGGGCTTACGCTCTGAGGCCGCCCATGTTGGATATGGGGCTTACGCTCTGAGGCGGCCCATAGTGGATATGGGGAACCGACGTGGAGAGGTCGGAATGACCGGGTGGTAGGCTTGAACCTCGTGGGGGCTTCCTACGTACCATGAGTTAGCACGGATCAAAGTCCACGTAGTTCGCTGGTATGGGGCTTACGCTCTGAGGCGGCCCAAGTTGGATGTCATGGTTGATGCGCTCTCTAAGCCCATGTGAGTCATGCTCGGTGTGAGAAACAAGAGGCAACAGGGACCAGATGATCACGTCGCAAAAGGTGCGTCCGTGAGAAGTGGAATGGGGCTTACGCGTTGAGCAGCCCGAAGAGGAAACAGAGGATTACGTGTGGTTAGTGGCCCTGGGTGTCGGGGCTTACTCCAGAGTGGAGGCCCGTGGTGCGACAAAGTATAGTGGGAAAGGGACTCCACTGGCCTTGGCAGGGGGGAATTACGGAGATGCACAAGTGTAACCTTCCGCAAGAGAGGCTAGGGGATTACACTCTAGGGAAGCCCTTCCCCCATGGACAAACGCCACTTCGACAAGGAGGATCTCATTCCATGCGAGGAAGAGTCCATTCCCGTGGAGATGAGAGGCGTAAAAAATTTCCGAGATGGGGGGACCCTACATGCGAAGCACGGGGTCAGACCACTGTTTAACGTCATGTGTTAAGGATGAGGTGCTTAGCAGTTTAATGTCCTACAGCTTGGATGAGGTGGGTTCACTCCACACCCCTAGGTCTTACATTCCCAATGCCCTATACCCCTTTTTGGAGGGAAGGAATCGGCAAGGCCGTAATGAAGGGGGGCTACAGGGCGAACCATTGGGGGGTCCACGTTAGTGTGGCTATGCGAAGAAGCAATAGCCGTTAGTGTGCCTATGCGGAGAAGCATAAGGCAAAGCAACGCAACGGGAAACACCGCCCAAGGAACCTTGAGGTTACTTCGTATGAGCATAGAAGGTCGTACGGGAAAACAACGCATGGCGTGCATGCCCGACAGGGAAGACATCAGGTGCCGGCGCAGAAAGGCAGCCAAGGGGCATCAAGGTATAGGGGTCATAGGTGTTGCACGCAAAAGGAAGGTTTGTGCGCAAAACATTGGGATGGTGCGCAATAGGGCCAGAGTATTGCGCAGATAGGTGATTGCGCGCAAGGTATTGCGCACGTAGAAGGGGATTGCGCACAAGGGACAACAATCGCGCGCAAGGGAAGTACCCGTAGGAGGAGGCAATTCACTTAAGTTGTTGGAGTTGCGCGCAAAGGTGAACCCCGGGGCATGGTTGCGCGAAAAGGGGGATTACTTGGATGTCATATTACACGCGAGGGGAGCCGAATTGCACGCCCGAGAGCCGATCCGAATTCCTCAACCCCCAAATCGTCTGGGGTCGCCTTCTATTTATAGGCACCAGCCGACGCGGAATCCAGGAAGCGCGCGAAAGTTTCCGCGATGGGAACCGTCAGTGCGCAATGATTCACTGCGCGGAACTGGGGCGCGCAAAATTGCGCGCACCAGCGGCTCGATTACGCAAATCCCGAAAATGCTTCGCGCGTACATCTTTATTTCACGCAATCCCTCCTTAATTTCGTGCACCACTTCCCGTGCCTCCGGATCGGGCCTCTGATTCCGAATATGACTTTGCTTTTCCATTTCGAAACTTCCTCTAGAAGTTGCGGACTTTTTTCAGCATCTACAAATGCCCCCCCCCCCCTCAAAATTGGATCAACGAGAGGTAGAAATGATTAGATTCTGAGGGAAATGCTGAAACACCGAAGCAGAGCTAGTCCGAGGCGCTTAGCGCGCAAACAACTCACGCAGCACACAAAATGACATATCGGTGCGGAATTTACTTTCCGCGCAGCGCGGAACCTTGGCCTCGCCTATAAAAATGGGCGTTAGGTTCCAAATCCATACCAAATCTTTTCCGCACGATAGGCTTATAGCTCTCATGTGAGAAATTTCTCCCATGGCTGCGGGTAAATAACACTCTGGCAGCGGGGAATTCCTTCCGAATTTTGGCCGTCCTTGCACGCCTACTCGGGACATTCCGCGCTTAGCCCACCGATTGCGCGCTCAACTCCAGGATTTCAGGCTGCCACTTCAGATTTCACGCAGCACTCTCCGATTCCGCGCACTACATCCCAGTTTCGTGCAACTCCCAAAATATTCGAGATGGCCGCAAACCGGGTTGATGAGGGGGAACCCGCCGCTCGTAGGACCGAAATGGCGACGAATGAGGAGGTTTATGGCACCAAGGTGATCGTTTCCGACAACCTGACCTTGTTCAATCTACTGACTCCAGCCCAGAAGACGTTTTCGGTGTCTGAAAACCTCCCGCTCTAGAATTTTGGTATTCTAGAGGAGGTGCCCTGGCCGGGCTTCGAGGTGGACACACCGCGGTCATGGGTGACCCGGGAGGATGAGATTCCTCGCTACAACATCACCAATAATGGTCGTCCTACCAGGGAAACCAGACATATGGACGTATATGTCCTGAACCCAAGTACCAGGACCATTACAGGGGAAGAGCCCGTCGTAGAGAATTCTCCAGCCCTCTACGCGAACACGTTCCGTCAGAGCATCACAGATGACACGAAGGGATGGCTGAAGGATTGGGACCTACGGTCCGGGGGTAACTTCACCAGCGAGTGGGCCTAGGAATTCTAGGTTCGCCATAACTACGACCAGTTTGGGGATGAACTGCGGTATATTGGCCTGTTCGAGGCGGTATGGACGTTCCACAATCAACCTGGGCTCGGGCTAGAGCTCTTCACCCAGTGGTCTCCTGACACCAATACATTCCACCTTCATCATGGGTAATTCGGCATCAGACTCTGGGACGTTCACTGTATCAGGGGTATCCCACTGGAGGGATACCAATATGATGAGTTTGTTCCACCAAAGAACACCTGGGAAGACGGGTCACGGACGCCCATGCTGACGTGAAACCTACTGGAGCTGGTCAAAGAGAGGCTGGGGGTCAAGGACCTCCTGAAGGACATTGCCTACAAGGGCTGGTTCAGCCTGTTCCTTGAGAAGGATCCGGCCATCAAGATGTAAGGACAGGGTAAACGGTTTCCAATCGCGGCTCAAAGGAGCAGGGATGGGTCATACTGGAGGACCCTGTAGGCGGGGAAATACCAATCACGGGGCTATCGTGTCATCGAGGCCCGAGACCCGAATGTCCAGTATGTTGGGTTCCTTGCCGCCTTCCTGAGCAGGTGGATCCTGCCGATGCGGGACGCGAGGATGGGCGTTCGTCCAGCAACACTGGTGATAGCGGGCACCATGGCCTCCAACAAACGGTTCAACTTGGGTGTCCCCGTACTGGCTAAGCTGTATGCCATCCTGGGACGTATCTCACGAGGGGGGTCGCCTCAGAGAGTATGTGGCCCCTTCCAGATCTTCCACGGATGGGTGGAGGCTCACCTTGGCGGGTACACATTCCCAAACACCATCCGTCCTCCGGGCAATGGCCTGCGACTGTCCTTGCTGAACATCGCAGGGGTGGCACCAATGACGCTCAATAAGGAGGGCATGAGAATACACATCGGCAACCACAAAAACTTCCACTTCAACTCGTTCCCCACCACGGTCGGCCAGATGGTGGAAAATGGGCGAGGCTCTCTGGAATAGCAGGAATACTTCCAGAGCATTCGAGGCGGGGTTCTTGTGGATCGGATCGACGAGAAGGTGATCTGTGAGCCTTACATGCCATCCCGATTCGCCAGGCAGTTCAGGTGCCTCCAACGAATGCCGAAGAAGTTATTCACGGCTGTCTGGCAGGAGATGAATCCATGCGTTCTACGCCAGATGTGGTTAATGTTTACCACCTTCGGCTATGGTGATGTCATTACTCTTCCTCCCACCGGGGTTGATGCTGGCCTAGAAATTGAGTATGCCGAACACTGGATCATCACGTACCCTGAGGGGCTTTTACGCAAGCAAGTCCGGCAACTCGAGGTTACTCGCACGGAAACCGGGTGATGGGGGAGAAGTCAAGGGGCTGCCGGAAGAGGGGAACCAGGGGTGCGTCAGGCAGCGAGGCCTACACAGGTCGGGACTTCAACAGCGGGAACATCACGCAGCGCCTCTGTGACCTCATTGCCTGTGGGGGGTCACATGAGGCAGCCACAGAACTCCCTGGGAAGTAGATAAGATACCGACTCGAACCTTCCCAAGATGAAATTTTCCCGGCACTGTGGTCGGTCTGGATGACCCTGTGGCAATCACTGAGCGTTGAAGTCGTCTGGAAGAAGATCATGCAAAACGGGATCCAGCTACCAGAGGTCGGGCCCGTTCGAGTTACCAACCGCGTAAATTTCCATCGGCGACATGCTTACCTGACGGCCATGGACACATACGCGCACTAAAGGGGTCGGCGTGCGGAGCCACCTTTCCTAGTGAAAGTGATGCTTGGCCAGGAGCATGATCCGGAAGTGATGACGCCGGGAGAAGGCGATGGCGACGAGGAGTCAGAGGGGGAGGAGAAGACCGGAGAAGACGAAGGCGAAGTAGAAGATGAAGAAGAAGGAGAACCCAAAGATGAGGGGTTGCAAGAGGCAACCTACCAAGGGAGTCTCCGAGAGAGTGGTGAGATTTTCGGCTCTGATCTCAACATAACCAAGATACTCAAGGTTTGTCTCTATCTTCATTCATTTTCCTTCTTCATCCATTCTTCTTTCCAATTTTTGAACCGTCTCTCTGCCTCACTCAGGCGCGGCTGAGTGTTGGACGGGCATCCCCACTAGAGGAGGGAGGAGAGGAACCAGTGGGACATGATGGGGATCCAACACCCATTATTTAATTAACAAGCACAAAGTGGTCTCCTATCATGGTGGCTCCTGCAGCGACCGGAACATTGGAGACTGACGCTCTGGAATCCTGTAAGTCTCACGCTTCACTACTGGCGCTTGTTATCAAAAGATCCCAAATAATAAGTGTACGCATTGAACAGTGATCTCAACATTGGAGGCTCGTCAGGCTGCGGAGCTCGGGCCGTCCGTGAGCGGACCAGTGGCGGACATACCACCTCATTCAGAACATGCTCCCTACACTGAGTCAACCCTGGCAATTGGTGAGAAGGGGGTAGCAGACATCAGTGGCACTGTTCTTGAGGTGAGGCCGGAGGCCGATGGAGGCACCATCACTGCTGGGGTGAGAGAGGAAGGTCGCCCGAACATTGAGGATCCTATTCCTCACAAAGAAATCCCTAAGGAAAATCCTGCTGTCGATCTGTTGGCTGCCTTCCCTACATACCGACACCTTGACCCTGAGGAGGTAGATGACTCGGACTCAGAGGCAGCCGAGGAGAGCCGGATGACATGGAGCATAGGGTGGAAGTGTATCTGACGCTTCCTCAGATATCCCCAGTCAGATTGGCTGAGGCGGATGGGATCACTCCAGACATGGCTACGCTTCCTGTGTGCCGGAGGGGCTGACACTCAACGCCTTCATTTGGCGGTACGTGATTACATGGCCGAGAAGATACGCGAGAGCAGCCGGCGCGCTGACGTTGCCCAGTGTCGGGAAAGATCGGCGAGCGCCTGAGCGTTACTGAGGGCGGAGCAGGAGGACCGGCACCTCGAAGGGTAGGCGGTAGATAAGGAGGCCTTCATTGAAACATGCTCTGAGCTTGTGGAGAAACTGATAGCCCAGCTGGCTGAGATGCAGGAACAACTGATGGAGGCGAGTCACCAGATGACCGTACATCGAACTGAGTGGGCGTAGGCACAAGCTAGGATTGGCGAGGTGCGCTCTGCGGCGGCCGATGAGGAGAGAGTCTTTGAGGAGCGAGAAACGATCCGGGAGGCTACTAGCCAAAGGGAAGCAGCGCTGGAAAGGTCGATTCAGCGCGCCGATCCTTAAGGGCTTTGTTTTGGCCATCTCATGAACCTCTTTCTTGTACTGATCACCATCTCAATCCAATACATTTCCAAATTCATTCATCTGTACCCTTGGTTTGATATGCTCAACCATAATTCGGAAATGAATAACAACCCATCACTAAGCTCTTGTGGGTCGCACCCAACGCGAGAAGAAAAGGATAATCGTGTCATCATCTCGTCCAACTATGGGGCATTGACCAAGCCTCGGGCATTGGAAATTGGGCCTGTATTTCGGAGGAGGAGACCTCAGACCGATTGATATATCACCTTCTCAATGTGCTCTGACACACGAGCGGGGAAATTCCGGGGACATTGAAATCCATCCGAACATAGGGAGATGAAAAGAAAAGGTTAATCATCCTACCCGAATTTGGAACACTGTGGGGCGCGACGATGGAGGATAACTGTTAACCGTGACAGAAACATGGAATCCATTTCGTATTGTCCTGGTGTGGGGACAATAAATCAGGGCTGACCACTGACCATGTTCGCAACACGGGGCCTAACTCAAATATCACTGATCAGTTTCCCGGAACGTTGGCCCAGGATAGTAGGCGAACTATAGGTCTATCATCCATGTTGCTACAATAGGAAGACCAAAGGTCTGTTATCCATATTGTGGCAGCAGGCGGCCCAAAGCCTGTCACCTATACTGTTAGGGGGTCCCATCAAACATGACCAGTCCTCCGGAACGTTGGCCCAAGACAGTAGGCGGACCGTAGCTCTGTCATCCATACTGTTAGGGGGTCTTGTCAGACATGAAATATAATGAGGATCCGAATAAAGGGGAACGCAAAGCGTGGAAGGTGGATTGGTGGTTTGTTCGAACAGAGTCCAACACTCCCGAAATTGCGCCACCATGGAGGAGGCGCATCAGGCGGATGTACCAACCTGGTCATGGGTCGTCCCAATTTTCAGGAAGGACCTCTCTAGCGAGAGAACTACCGCTTCCCATTACCATTATGGGGCATCCCGAACTTATTTGAGGTGGATGTCACGATTACACCACTTCCCGCGAAGTTAGGCCGAGGGGATGACAATAAAGAGAGACGGGGTTTGGTAATCCTTGGGGCTGGACCCAAGACGAAATGTTCGGGCATTCCTACATATCTCATTAGGATGAGAATCAAGCCACTCGTAGTTCTAGAGAGTCAGTTTAATGTCATGCTGGATGAAATACAGTTTAACGTCACGTGGGACAGAAGACACATCTCATCTGGGGATAGGCACGACACAGTGGGTAACCCGACGTGAATGAGTACATGATCTCGCACCACACCGTACAATCCCACAAGAGATACCAAGTCGCGGAAATCCAAGCAAAGGACCTTAGTTTTAGGTCTTAGAACTCGAACCAAAGGAGAAGGGGAATGGGAGACACATGGTAAAGTGGCTGCAAGACCCAACGTGAGTGTGGGGAAAAAAGGTCCTGCTTACTATGTGCTCCTGGGGATGCGTTTAGGCCGAGAGACCGAACACGAAAATTTAGTCTGGGCTTGTGGGGAAGTTCCCAATCGCTCCTACGTATCTCATAAGGATAAGAATCAAGCCATACGTAGTTCTTGAATGGCAGAATGGCGCGATATGGCGCCTGCGCAAAGGACAAAGGAGTCGTGCGGGTCTAGCCCTCGCACCAAAAGAAGTGGCATTTGATATGTCTTGTTTGTTCTTGAAGGTAAATGGTTTTTATTTTGTGGAGTGACTGGACTAGGGTATAAATTCCTGGAATCTCCACAATAATCAAGCCATAGCAGGCATTGAAAAGCAGCCTGGTAATCGACCAATACCCGGCATGATGTCCCCCATGTGGAGGTCATCACAATGTGGTGCCATTTTTCATCATGCGGCCAGGACGATATCATCACAGTTTATGGTCGTATGGTTTGGACCAACAACAAAGTTTAAGGTCGTATGGTTTGGACCAACAACACAGTTTAAGGTCGTAAGGTTTGGACCAACAACACGGTTTAAGGTTGTATGGTTTGGACCAACAGTACAGTTTAAGGTCGTATGGTTTGGACCAACAACACAGTTTAAGGTCATATGGTTTGGACCAACAGCACAGTTTAAGGTCATATGGTTTGGACCAATAGCACAGTTTATGGTCGTATGGTTTGGACCAATGGCAAAGTTTAAGGTCGTAAGGTTTGGACCAACATCACAGTTTAAGGTCGTATGGTTTGGACCAACAGCACAGTTTAAGGTCATAAGGTTTGGACCAACAGCACAATTTAAGGATGTATGGTTTGGACCAACAGAAAAGTTTAAGGTCGTATGGTTTGGACCAACAGCACAGTTTAAGGTCCTAAGGTTTGGACCAACAGCACAGTTTAAGGTCGTATGGTTTGGACCAACACCACAGTTTAAGGTCGTAAGGTTTGGACCAGCAGCACAGTTTAAGGTCGTAAGGTTTGGACCAGCAGGAACACACACGATGCGATAAAGCATACCTGATGCGGGTGAGGGCATAATCCCATACCATCACCACACGTAGTTCTGAGATAGGAGCCTTGGGCCAAAGGGGCCTACAAGGGTTCAACAATCAGGGGGGCAGGAGATGCTAGCTCCCAGCTATGCTGGGCCCGAAACGCAATGTTTGGGCGACTCCTCTTTCCCCATGGGGATGAGGTTCAAGCTTCACGCAACCTGTAGAGAAGAGACCCAAGCACATACTCTAGCGCTCAGATCGCAGGAGCCCCGAGAGACACCGTTACGCAACTCGGTCTGTCTGATGTGCGGGGGTGTACTGAGGGTTAGTTTAAGGAGTGTTGAGATTCCACCATGACACAGTGGGTGTAACACCCCAGGTAAATAAAGAATATGACATTTTCATATTTATCCATATTTGTGGAAAAATTATTAGTATTACTTTAAAAGAAATTCTAAGCTCGATGGCATACCCAATACGCGACAACGAGTTCCTTTGAAATCTTACGTTGCTCTCTAATAATAAAATAATATTATTTTAAATGGTAGTTAACGCCTAGCCATTGTAATGGAGGGAAAGAACGGAACTAAATAAAAAATGATTATGTATTTTTGTCAAATATTTTTACTTTTTAAAATAATTGTTAGAGGATTAAAAATGTGAATGAATCCAATTTTTAAGCATAAACATTTTAATATTCTTTAAAAGGTCGATTAACCGCCTTTTGATGGAGAACCTCTTTTAAATCCACTTTTTAACAATTTTAAGTGTTATATTTGACAAAATAAAATTCTTTTTTAGAATCGGTACATCAAAATTTACTTTGTGTAAATTTTTGGTATTTTTCCGATAAAGCTCATTTTTTAATGAATAGTGAAAAATGTTGTATTTTAATTCAAAACCACTTTTTAATCTAATTTATTTATATGATTAGATTATATTTTTAAGTGGTTTTAAAGTTCAATTAGAATATATTTTTACCATTTAATCCAATTGTGGTCATTCGAATTAATTTCACTTTGAAATCGGACTTAAACTAGTGTCAATATTTTGATACTTATTGTTTCATAAAAACACGCTATTTGCTCTGACAACGGGAATTAATTATTAAATTTATTAATGCAACTTATATGTTTTGAATTTTGTAAAATAGAATTTATTTTTGAATTCTAAATATCAAATATATCTTAGGGTGAAGTTTTGGTATTTTTCTGAAAATCTTCAATTTTTGATGAATAGTGAAACCACTAAGTGGTACATATAAAAACTGATTTTCCATTTAAATGAAATTTTACCACCTCTGTGTTTTGAATTTCAAAAATCCAACATACATGGTTTTCATTAAAAAGTAAAATGTGGTTCAATGGAATTAAAATAATTTTTTGGTGAATAGTAACTTTTAAGTTTTTAATCGCGATTAGAGGTAATTAGTTTAGTTTAAGGTAAAAATAATGTTTTAATAATATGATATGAGATTTACACATGTCCTACCCTTATTGTAGGTGTCATGGCTGACCATGAAAATACATGGGTCAACTTGGGGACCCCATGGAGCCACTTTGGTTGGGAAATGACATAAATTACTTTTTATTTAATGTAAAAGTAAAAATGACACAAACCTGAGTTGTTTTACTAAAACAATTTTTACATGGGGTTATACAAGTCAGATTTTTGACTATAAATATTAATTGTAAATCTAAAAGGATTTCCTACATCATGATAGTTTTTTTTTATAATTTTTAGACATTAAATAAATAAAATTATTTATGACATCATAATGATGCAGCGATTACCTCATTAATAAAGGATTTAAATAAAATGAAAAGATAATGTAAAATCTATGACCTACACATGTCCAAAACCTATTGGATTGAGGGATTTCGAAACCTTATCACCTTATCCTCTAATTCTTTCAATGTGGGACCTTTTAAATCCGAAACTCATTTTCAAATAAAGTAACATTTCTTTACTTTCCAAGAGTGCCCCTCCTCTCCTCTTATAAAAGGCTCCCACCTCTACCTCCCTAGACAAACTTCCAAAGCCTTTGGCTTGGCCAAAACCTGCCCATTTTGTCTCTCCACTTCCCTATATTACTCCTTGAAGCCTCACTTTGGGCAGAAGTCTTCCCAAGGAATCCTTTGAGCTCAAACCAAAGGGAGTTACCCGATTTTAAGGTAATGTCTTCACTTGTGTTATTTTGTTTTATTTTGCTTCTCCAAGCCCATAAACTCTTTTTATTAATTTCTTTTGTAACAACCCCAGTATCTTCCAGATACTAGTATGTTTTTATAAGAAGGATTCGAGCTACACTTACACACACCTATATATAATGGTTAAAGAACATACTGTTTCCGTGGATGGTGAATTTCTGCCTCCCGAAACGATGATTGTTCAACACTATTTTAACACCTTCAAAGGTGTCAATTAAGATGAGAATATATTTATATATGATATATAATATGTTTATGTTTTCCTTAATCTTCTGTATTTTTCATTTTTGGCATACCTTTATGGTTTCCATTATGGGTAAACGCGATATCTTCACTTGAGGAAGTGCAAACTACCGCCCCCTCAAAGTGATTTAATTCGTTAATACCATATGTGGGACATATAAAGGATGGAGTTATGATATTATATATGATATTAAAATGTAATTATAATATACCTTTATATCATTATTATTCCATTTCCTAAAATACGAAATAGAAATGGAAGCAGCGTTCATGCATACGTACGGCTTACCATCTCCATGAACGGTGCATTTCATTTCTTACCTCTAAATGTTATGTAATATTATAAATGTATGCATGTACTGGATATATATATGATATATATGATATCTACATAATGAATACCATTCTGGTTATAATGAACCTTTGACCACACGAGCAACATGTAATTGTAGGAAGTCCACTTTCGACTTAAGAACCAAATATCGACAAAACAAACATTATTAACTTAAATGATTACATAATGTTTATAACATGACAATAAGTGATATAAAAGGAATAATTACCTTGAAAAAGTTTCTTAGGAAAGTATAAATTAACTCAAGTTTATTATTCATGACGTTAAAGAACGATCGAGTCAAGTCGGACCCGAGGTAAGGGATCTTACCCCTCTCTTTCTTTTTAAGTACACTCTTTTATGTCATATGCGGCGACAACGACTTCTCCACCACCGTGACCATTATTTGAGTTTCAGATTCCTCTACAAGCCATAACTTTTTTTAATGAAAAATAAATACATTGTTTTAATTTTATTTTATTATGGTATTGAAAATGGTTTTCATAAAGTTTTTATATCAATGTGTTGTATTGATATCTTGTGATTGAAAAGTGGAAATGTTATGTTTCCTTTATGCATGTTTTTATGTGATACGATTATGTTATGGTTCTTGGGGATTATTATGAAGACGGGTGGTTTCATGATAAAATAAGGGTGGGTGAACCTGATATAGCTCTCCAATGCATTGGGTGATGTGAAGGAGTGAAACGTTAAGGTTTCTACGAAATGATTTAGGGAATATACTGTGGTGGGTATTCCAAACGTAACCAAGAGGGTTACTCCCTATGTAAGAATGTTATGAATGCCTCAAGTTACCTTTTATGTATTATGATTTCTATGATTTATTCATGATTTTATGAGGTATGTTAAAGTGCTCATGCTTTATGGGTGAAGTATGATTTCATTCTTATGTATATATGTACTCATGTTTCCTTTCCATACTTTTTATAACCTTTACTGAGCTTTTTATGCTCATCCCAAGTTTTTGAAATGTTTTTCACAGGTCAAGGGAAAGGTACATGATGTGATGATAGTGTCAAGGAAGAGTCAAGAAAGAATCCATGTTTTATTTTAAATATGTTTCCGTTGATGGGAAAAAATTAATACTGTCTTTTATGTAACAACTTTGTTTAAATGTGGAATGTAATGAAAGTTTCATGATCTAATTCTCTAAAACTCTAAACCTAAAAAGATCCTCGATGTGTAATCTTGTAATAACTCAAGATTAAGTAAGGATTAAGGTTGGGGCCTTATAGTGGGGGTGAAACACAATGTGAATCATGCAACCAACATTCAAGGACCGACGAAGCCGGCGTGATGACTGAGGATTACTGCTGACCATGTTCGCAACATAGCATCCTGTCACGTTAGCCTAGAAGTAGGAGAAAACAAATGAGTATCAACCACTGACCATATTCGCAACACAGGATTTGTATCAATTTTTCACCCCAAACCCTCGGGGGCATTGGCCCGTGATGTTAGGAGAGCCCTTAGGCGTTGTATCCAGGCCGTTCTTGGGGGTCCCTTAGGGTGTGAAGGATGGTGGGGCTTGCATGAAGGGGAACACGAAGCTTGACAAGTGGACGAAAACTTGCCTAAGTCAAATATGACACTCCAGGTCCTAGACCAGAGTACTCTGAACACATTAGAAGACCACTGGAAAGGGTCTAAGGTCTCAGTCTAAGAGCGTCCAAATGATGGCAGATTCCCGAGGGGAGGGCAGGCCAAAAGACCGAGACAACCGGGAGATCGTGGGATCTCTTAAGAGACGGGGCTGTACCTGAAATCTAAGTGTTCAGGCAGTCCTACGTATCCCATAAAGCTGGGAATCAAGCCACATGTAGTTCTAGACAGCGCCTTTTAATATCATGGGGAACACGACATAGGAGGGCTAATCCTGAGAATAGGGAACGTGTGGTGAAGCTATTGCAAACCCGACGTGAATGAGGGCATAATCCCATACCACGCCATGCGATCCTGTGGTCAAGGTCCCAATGGAGAGCTAGGTACGATGCATTAGCGGACCTCGAGCAGGACCCAAAGATGGAAGATCTGGGCGCTCCTGGGGCTAGACCCGAGACAAAATGTCTGGTCATTCCTACGTATCTTATTAGGATGATAATCAAGCCATACATAGTTCTAGAAGCACAGTTTAACATCATGTTGGACGATATACAGATCTTAGTTTTAGGTCTTAGAACTCGGACCAAGGTGTAGTTTAAGGTCATGCAGGACTATACAGTTTAAGGTCATGCTGGAACCTACAGTTTAAGGTCATGATGGGCCCTACAGTTTAAGGTCATGCTGGACCCTATCGTTTAAGGTCATGTTGGACCCTACATTTTAAGGTCTTGCTGGACCCTATAGTTAAAGGTAATGCTGGACCCTATAGTTTAAGGTCATGGTGGACCCTATAGTTTAAGGTCATGCTGGACCCTACAGTTTAAGGTCATGGTGGACCCTACAGTTTAAGGTCATGCTGGACCCTACAGTTTAAGGTCATGCTTGACCCTACAGTTTAAGGTCATGCTGGACCTGAGGTAGGCTTAGGCAAAGTACTAGTTGAGGAACCTGACATTGGTGGGAGGAGTTATGAGCTCACCATCCATAGTCACCAGGGAATATGCACCATTGGGATAGACCTTATGGACAATAAAAGGACCCTCCCACTTGGGATCCAACTTGGGTGGTTTCCTGTCGGGAATCATTGGTGCTCTGAGATCCAGCACCAGGTCACCTTGCAGGAAGGAGCGGAGGTGAACCTTCTTATTGAAAGCTCAAGCCATCTTGCTCTGATGCCCTTCCAAGTTATGTAAAGCGCGAAGCCTACTTTCGTCCAGCGCTTCCAATTCGGCTAGAAGGATTTAGACAACTCTATCTGGTGCCTGCTGGTCGTAGACCGCCGTGCGTAATGAGGGAAACTGGATCTCGATGGGAAGGACGACCTCAGTTCCATATACTAGGGAATACGGAGTCACCTGGGTGGAGTTACAAGTCATTTTCCTATAAGCCCAGAGGGCGTTGGGGAGCTTGTCCGGCGAATGTTTCTTATTCTGACCAACCATCTTTTGCAGAATGTTAGAGGGGGTTTTGTTAAACGCCTCAATCTGTCAATTTTCTTGTGCGTGGTAGCGGGAGGTGTGGTTAGAGTGAATGTTGTACTTAGCGTACAATTTCTTTAGCTCGGCTGCTCGGAAGTTGGTTCCGTTATCCATGAGGATAGTGTGAGGTACTCCAAACCGATAGATGATATTTGAGCTCACGAATTCAGCGATAGAAAATTCCTTGACTTCCCTGAGCGGAATTGCCTCCGCCCACTTCGAGAAGAAATCCGCAGTGGTTAAGATGAACCGACACTGGCGGGCCGTCGCCGGCGGGTAAGGCCCCACGACATCCAACCCCTAGACTGCAAATGGCCAAGAATACTTGGTAGTATGGAGAGGCTCTGGTGGCCGATGCACAAAGTTAGCATGAACTTGGAACGCATGACACCTCTTAGCATACTCAATGCAGTCGTAGATCATGGTGGTCCAGAAGTATCCTAGCCTCCGAATCTGGTGGGACAACTTCGACCCGGCCTGGTGGGCGCCACAGGAACCATCATGAACTTCTTGCATGACCTGTGGGATCTTGACTCCTTGAAGACAACGGAGGATAAAACCATCAAATCTGCGCCTGTAAAGGAGCTTCTAAAGGCTGGGACCATTCTAAATGGTGAACTTCGGCATGCGGCATAGGATTCGTTCTCGCTCGGCTCGGTCCGGTGGAAGATTGTCGTGCCAGAGATATTCAACCAAGGGCGTCCTCCAGTCAATAATTGTCCCGATTACCACACCTGAAGCCCCCGGGGATCCTGATGTAGGGGCACCAGCGGTGAGACGGTTCACTCGCGGGCTACGATCGCCTTCCGGAATAACAGGAGCAATGATTCTCCGGTGCGCCACGTGGACGATTAGGTCATCCTGTTCGGGCTCTGCAAGTGATGCGGCCAGGCTGGACAAAGCATCTACTCGAATGTTCCGTGACCGGGGAATGTGAACGACCTCTGGCCAGGAGGGGAACTTAGCCATTAGACAGAGGGTGCACTCCAGCAATGGCACGAGTTCCAGCTTTTTGACAGCGTAGTCACCATTGACCTGTTTGATGACCAGCTCGGAGTCCCCCTTTACATACAGATGGGGTACGTCAATCTCAAGAGCCAACTCGAGGCCAGTAATGGGGTCATGATACTCTACCTCATTGTTGGTGCAGCCTTCTGACAACAGAAACGAATACGGCAGAACAGCTTGCTCCGGGGTGATACCGATAATACCCAGGCCCACTCTGTTAAGCCTAGGATCGTTGAGCCTTTTACCGGTGGGGCTCCGGGAAGCACCATCAAAGTGCATCTGCCAGCATGGGATGGTGTGATCAACTGAGAGGATTGCCTCATCAGGAAATCCTAGATCCAGTGGCTGGTCCGTGGAGGTTGGGTAGGAAGCTAAGAAGTCTACCAACGCCTGTCCTTTGACAGCCTTCTGAGGTATGAACCTGATGTCGAACTGCTGGAGGATCACCGCCCAGCGCGCCAATCGGCCAGTCAACATAGGTCGGTTCATGATGTATTTCAATGGGTCTACCCGAGAGACCAGATGTACCTCGTGGTGCTGCAAGTAGTGCCGCAATTTCTTCATGGCAAATACGAGCGCCAGGCAGCTCTTCTTGATGGGGTAATATTTAATTTCCGCATCGAGGAGCATGCGGCTAAGGTAGTCGAGGCTATTCTCTATTCCCTCGTTGTTCTTCTGGGCGATAATTGCGCTGAGGGATCACTCCAGGGAGGTTACGTAAAGGACCAGTGGATTTCTGGAAACATGTGGCATCAATACCAGAGGTTGAAGCAGATATTGCTTGATTTATTCAAAAGTGACCTGACACTCCTTGTCCCATTCGTAGGTGGCACCCTTCTTCATGAGCCGGGAAAAGGGCTTACACTTTCCATCCAGATTCGCAATGAATTGGCGTATATAGGCTAAGTGGCCTTGAAGGCCTCTCAGCTCCTGAATATTACTCGGGGCAGGCATCTGACTGATGGCCTTGATCTTGTCTGGGTCAATCTCGATGCCTTCATACCTAACAATGATTCCAAGAAACTTTCCGGAGGTGACCCCAAAGGCACACTTCAAGGGGTTCATATTCAAGTGGCGAGAACAGAGGAAGCCTAACACTTTCTAAAGGTATTTGAGATGGTCATGGATCTGACAAGACTTAACCACCAGGTCATCCATGTAACACTCCACCAGCGTCCCGAGAATCGGCTTGAATATGTGGTGCATGACCCGTTGATAGGTGGCACCTGCATTCTTCAGGCCGAAGGGCATAACCTGGTAGCAGAAATTACCCTGGGGGGGGGGGTGAAGGCAGTGAACTCCTCATCCTCAAGGGCCATCCGGATCTGGTTGTACCTGGAGTACCCATCCATGAAGGAAAGGGCTTGGAACCCGGCCGTGGCATCGATCAACAACTCTGTCATGGGAAGGGGAAAATCATCCTTTGGACAGTGGCGATTGAGATCACGGAAGTCGATACAGACCCTGATCTGCCCATTCTTCTTCCTGACTGGCACAATGATGGCTAGCCACCAGGGGTACTGGACTTCTTTGACGAAGTTTTCCTTGATGAGCTTATCATCTTCGGCCTCAACCATGGCACCGTGAGAGGGGTGCATCTTTCTGGGAGGATACTTGAACCCGTGATGGTTTTCTAGAAGGTCAAGGCGGTGGACAGCTACCTGGGGATCTAGTCTTGGAATCTCGTCATAACTCTAGGTGAACACATCACGGTGTTGTCTGATGAAGTCTACGTACTGTTTCTGTTCCTCAAGGGGCATAGCAGCGCTGACCAATGTGGGTCTCGGGTCCGCCTCGCTACTGAGGTTCACTTGCACTAACTCGTCGACCGTGGTGGGGATGCCCTCCTCAAAGGAAGGAGGAGCATCTTCCATGTCCTCCTCTCCGCTCGTGGAAGGATCATCCACGGGGGGAGCCGTCTTAGGGCTACCAGACCTTGATGGGAAGCTGGTGCCGGCTTGGGCGGCAGAGGTCGCCACGTCAGGGGACCCATGTACTGTAGAGAAAATGGCGAAAAAGGCGGTTGATCCAATCTCATCTGGCCTTTGGACCAAGGGGCCACGCTTTATGACATCAAAGAAGTGGTGGCGCGTTGGCTTGAGCCAATCGATTCCGGCCTGGCGAAACAGAAATGTATGACGTAATGCCATTGCCATGAGCCCAACATCCCGATATCGTACAGGGGTAGGAGGCTCGAGGATCACCTGATCCTGGATGGTGTAAGAGTACGAGGTGATTTCCCGCCGTCGCTTGGACCCAGAAATATGCCTTCCTCTGGTACCCGAAACAACAAAGAACTGCCCCATGTCGGGGATCGTGGCCTCCAACCAATGGATTGGGAAGCCATATGCATCGTCCAATACTACCCAAGGACCACTAAAAATAGTGGCAGGCTCGACCTCACCTGCCAGGATCTGCTTGTCCTTGCTCTTGTAATAATCAGCGTCCAGATAACGGGCTTCACAATAGGAAAAAGGAGACACATCTCCTTGGAGCACACCCACTCAACCCTTAAGGGAGTATTTGAGGCACTAGTGATACAAGGAGGGGACCGCTGCGTGAAGGTGGAGCCATGGACTGCCCATCAATGCATTGCAGGCAGTGTCCTGAGAGACAACCATGAATTTGGTATTGGAAATTAGGCCGCCGAACTGGGCCTTCAGTCGAATCTTGCCGAGTGGAGTTTGCTCGGTCCTGTCACACCCCTAGATCCTGAGGTAAGAGGGAGTTAAATCATCCTCAGACAACCCCAGTTTCCGCAGTGTCCGAGCTTGGATGAGTTTAATCCCGAAACCCATGTCAAAAAGGCAGCGGTGAACATCCATGCCATTGAACTGGCCGGTGACGTACAGTGGGAAAATGTGCCCCTGTATGGGAGGGTCCTCCTCTTCACCGGAAAATGAGATAACCACCTGACATTCGGCAGCCTCAATCACCTCGGTGTGAAAGGCTTCTGCGGCCGCCACCTCTGTCTCGAACTGGAGGGGGCTCCTTAGAGCCTTAGCGAGCGCCTCAAGCATTTCAGATGATAACTGAAGGGCCTCAAGGATAGAAATCCTTGCCGGAATGTCGGCCAGGTGCTTCAGGACATCATACTTTCAAGCCAAACGCGAGACTCTTCTTACAGGAGGCCACTCTGTGATTGGAGGCATGACGGGCCCTACCGGCAGGACCGGTGACTGACTGCACGCCTCGCTGTTCACTAGTCGAAGCCCGGAAGGTGGCTTCCGCGTTAGGACCAGAAGGCTGTAGTCGGTCGGTGGCAGGGTAGGGCTGGTTGCGACATGGACGATGTGGTCCCACCTGATCCAGCAACACAAACGGTGGTGGAGGCGAACCTGCCGACACCGGGTGAGGGGACCATGTGCGCTGATCTCTATATCGGGCCTGCTGCCTGGTCTCAGTAGCATGCACGGCCTGGCTGGAGGTGACGATGGTCGTGCCCTGGCGATTCACGTAGCCACGGCTCTGTCGACGTTGGCGACGACTGGGGACATTGGGGAAGTCCACTTGGCGTTCCTCATCGTCAGGAGCCAAAAAAGGGATTTACCAACTCTACGGTGTTAACCGAAGCGTACCCTTGGCTTTCACTCTTGGAGTCATCCGCTACCGGAACAATTCTTGGAGGGATCCCCATCTCTGGGGGAATAAAATTGCCAAGCGTGCAAGAGGATGACGGCACTGGAAGGGCGTGTACTTTCTTCTTGCGTCGCCGCTTGCTCTTATGGGAAGAGGTAGGCTGGGACGACGATGCCAAAGCGGCGCTCGCAGATTCTGAGGGCTCTGGCTAGCTCAGGCGGGCACGGATGATGCCATGGGCACGAGCAACCGTCCTGCGGGCCATCCAGTCACTATACTTTCGGTACCCATGGTCGGAAACCTGCTTCCACTCATCCTCATTACCGCTGCTGCCATCTGATCTCACGAAGACACCTGCCACCTGTGCCGGGGCTGGGCCCAACTTGACTATGTTGTTGTCAATCTGGTCTTGGAGCCAGTCCTTGAACACATAGAATCACTGGATGGTGTGCCCCAATATTCAGTGATAAGGGTAGTATTTAGGGTGAACAGTGAGATGCACCTCTTATGGCTTCCGACACTCAGGCAGCCGCACGATTCTCTGCTCCAAGGCACTACGAAAATAACCAGGGACTTGGGCCTCATCAAACAAGTAAGTCTAATTACTTCTATCAGGAAAGGGGGGTCTTGGAGGCTGACCTTGACCAGGGACCAGAGGAGCATGCCGAGGAGGTAGAGCCTGATTATCTCGCCTGGGTGGTGGCGGTGCGTCACGCGAAGGCGCCTGCCGATTTTGAGACGGTCGCTGCCGGGCCGGAGGCTGTGCCCGTGGGGGTGGACCCCTATGGGGCTGTTGTGCTGGCCTTACTGGTAGCAACTCTAGCTGTCTTGGAGCCTCTATCTGGGCTATAGAAGCGGGCTCGGCTCTGGCGGATCTCCTTGCAGGGATTACAGGAGGCAGTGGGCGTGCCTGACTGGCCTGTTGGAGGGATTCTTCAAGGCGTTGAGCCTTGTCTGAGAAATCCCGGAACCCTCCAGGGTAATTTTGAGTGATCATAGAAGGAACCACCTCTGCCTTGACATTCCCTACACACATTTTCAGTAATTTCTTCTGAGTTAGTGGCATGTCAAGGGAGTACGTGAGCCCCTTCCACAGGGCGACGAAGTCCGCGACCCGCTCATCGGGCCTTTGTTTGCACCTGAAGAGGTGTGCAATGTTCGTCTTCCGGGTTGTGGAACTGAACTGGTAGAGGAATTTTCGGCGAAGGTCCTCCCAGCTAGTCACAAACACAATAAGGAGCTGGCTGTACCAGACGAAGGCTGGTCCTTCCAGCGTCTGAACGAAGCAACAGAGCTTGGCAGCCTCCTGCTGCGCCGGAGTCCCCAACATAGGACCGCACCTTGAGTTGAAGTGGGCCAGGTGTTGTGGCGGGTCTCCTGTCCCGTTAAAGGGGGAGAAAGTGGGGTTCCCAAATCCCGGTGGGGCCAACATATCATCCACCCATGCTGGGTATGGCTTGTCGTCCGATGGGATTGCCACCTGCTGAGTTTCCAGGGCCTCCAAGCGGGTGATAAGCACTTCCATCAAATCGTCTGGACACAGATTCCTATCCTGACGGGGATCTCTAACCACAAGCACATTGTCGGGCTCTCCAATCTGGTAGTCAAGCTCATCAGCTCGCAGGGCGGATGGCGGAGCAAATCTCAGGGCAGTGGGAGGAAACTGAGCATGGTCCCCCAGGTGATCCTGCCGCTCGGGAGGGTTCAGCGAGACGTATCGTGCCCTCTTGCCATGGGCACTGGCCTCTCCCCTGTCGGTGAACGCGACATGGTTGCGGTTGCCTGGGGGAATCTCTGTAAGGGGTAGGTGATCCTGCCCCTACTGTCCTGGCCTAGGATTACCATAGTCAGGCCGCCGCTCTGTGATGCGTTCGGCCAAGAGCTCATCAACCAGCCTCTTTTTCTTAGCAAGCTGCAGGCGTAGCATGGCCTTTTCGGAGTCTTCCTCTGCCTTCTGTACTAAGGAAGATGGGTCGGCGAGCTTGACAGCCCTGACGTTCTCTTTACCCTTTCCGATGTTTCGGCTTAGTGTCAGTGCCTCAGTGGGTGTGGGGGGACCTAGGAGGCTCCTCTAGTGGCGAGTAATCCTCCCAGATAAGTCCAGTGGCAGCTTGTCCTCAGGGGGTGATTCCCCATCGAGGAGCTCCACACCGTTTCCCTCATCTGAAATATCATCCATGTTGACCGCAACTACCTTTGGCGACATTCCCTCAGGGCCGCCTGGTGAATTGGGCTATCAGCGGATCGCATATAAAATAATGTCAGCATACTGTCCCCATCCGCAGATTTGCATGTGGGGGGTGGCTTCCTCGATAACCTTGCAGAGTACTTGAAAACTCTGAATGCATTGTTGCTGGAGGGACCTACGATGGCCAGGCGACTCGGGGTGCCGAACCGCAGGGAGCGCTGCCAGGTCGACCTGACGACACTACTCACCGATATCCTTGAGATGTGCTTGACTCCCGGGATAAGGAGCTAGTTGATGGAGAAGATGGGAGTGAGTCAACCGAAGAGTCTGGCGGAAACATTGAAACTCTCCTGGGGTGAGTGCCTATGGCATATCAAAATTCGACCCTGTGACCAACCAAAACTTCTCGGGGAAGTGGCCCGCTGCGAGGATGGTCCAGAAGCTCCATGACTCTGGTTCGGGGTTCGGACCTTGCTGCCCTGGCTCATCAACCGAGAATGGTCGAGGAGCTAGCAACGACACCGAGGCAAGTCGCCGGGCTAGTGTGCTGGCCGGCGGTGAATACGAGGAACATGTCGATTGCCTGTTGATCCATGACTCGTCCTCCAAGGGTTTCAGTGCCCTGGCTGCCACGTCACGATAGGATGGGCTAGTGAATGGGCCTCCTGTCGCAGCGCCGGTGCTTGCCGAGGGTGTGTCGCCTTGCGACTCTTCCGTTGGCCCCCAGAAAAGATCCCCACCCACCCTGACTGAGGTGGAAGGCGCTTCCGAGGAGGCCAGTGGTAACTGCGGGTTTAACCCCTGGGGGTACGCCCAGTCCTCGTCCTCCTGGATATACCTTCAGAGGGAGGAGGTAATCATATAGATCTCACATTAGGGGAGTACAAGACTGACGCACCGCATCCCCATCCCAACCCTCGACTCAAAGGGTCCGGGGGAAGGCTCCACTGTCGAGTCGTACTCCGTCTCAGAGTCCAAGAAACGGGCCAGTCTAATTTCTGTCCAGACTCCCCTGAAATTCCTCCTACGGCGACGACGCCCCACCTTCTTGCCCTTGGGTGCATCCTCAGGGTAAGGATAATTTCCGTTAAGGAGTCCCCTGGCCGCAATAGTGCTGGGGAAGAGGGGACTGAAGGCTGGGGTGTGGGAAGCACCAGGATAGATATCAAAAGGGACATGGGGAGGACCTCCATGTGAGTGAGCGACTGGATACGCAACGGCTCCATACTCACGGCCAGCAGTAGGGGGGGTACCTCATACCCAGTGCAGTGGGCGCTGGAAGGATTCATACCCAGAGTGTAGCTGTCGCAAAGAAGCCTTCGGCTTCCCAGATCAGTGGCACGGAATGAGCCTTCATGATGGGTGGCACTACCGCGGATTGGTGCACGGTGGCCATTGTCTGTGCCCGCGACCGGGAGAGTCGACCCAACCTGCATGTAGGGTGGTCGGGGCCTTGATCCCAGTCGGGCATGTGACTGCCCCTGCCCAACATGTGTGGGGATCTGGTAACAGGTGTCAGCAATGGCTCCAGCCACAGTGGCTGCTGAGGTTGGTGCCCCAGGACGAGCACTCTCTTCCTCTCATGCCCGACGCTGGCGTCGGGTCAGATGGGTTGGATCTGGTGGTGCGGGCACAAAGATTTCCTGGTCCTTGGCCCGGGGAGTCGGGCGATGACTTTAATGCAGCTTGGCGGGGGTTCTTGCCATTAACCCCTGGGACGGGTCTCCGATCGGGCGGACCCGGACATCCCCCATCTCATTGGCATAGGGGACAGATGTGTCAAGGCACTCCGGGGATAGGCTTCCGAAGCGGTTGAACATTAGAGTGGGGAGCGTCAGCTCCCTGCGCGGCCCTCAGGGGTGGCAACGATAGTGGGGCACAATTGCCTCTAGATCCAAACGGGACAGGACCCTGGTGGGGATGATCCCTTCCTCATCGTACCTGCGAACCAGGTCGTTGATCACCCTTCGTTGGATGATTTCTGATGGGGAGAGGGGGCGTGAGCGCCCGACAGTCGTGGCAATCGGAGCCGAAGTGACTGTGGAAAAGGCGGGACCGCGTGGGGTAGCCACGTCGGTACTGCCCCTGCCCCTATGCCAGTGGGCAGGTGGCAATTGAGCTCCGGATGCAGTGATCTGATTTCCGGAAGCATGGAGATGAACCCATTAGTACTAACAGGAAAAGAAATCGACAAACAATAGCCCAACGTCGTCCCGTCTTCCATGGTCGGCAAGAGGGATCCACGCTAACGATGTCGCAGAATGGAGTGTACAACATCCTAACTGCCTCAACCCCTGGCGGGTATCACGTCCCGGTAATAGGTACCCGGACCTGGTGACATGCTGATCTTCCGACATCCTGAACGCTACCTGTCCCCATATTGACGAGAAGAGCTTCACGTCGGGTTCACCATTTTATGTTTCTGAAGCTTTTATGCCGGGGCGCGCACGCGTGTCCGTCATGCATGGGAGGACGCGCGGCTCGCAGCCCCGTATTTCCGCTTTCCAAAGGAGGGTGTCATTCGTTCCTTATTCAGGGACGTCTACTCCTTGATCAAAACCGGGATGATGGGATGTTGGTTCTTCCTTCCGTGGATTCCTCCTCGGAGCTCGTCACCTAATCTGGGTCTCCCTCATAGATTTAAGACGGGGTTTTGAAGCTCGTTCCCAGCGCCATATCTGCATGGATTCTAGTTAATTACGTTGCTTCTGTCGAGACACTCCAAGGGGTCTTGTCGGGCCAGCAACCTTCGGTGAGGAGAACGGTCGCGTTGGGGTGTCGTTGGCATGTCTTGACGCTGAGGATCAGCATGTTTATCTTCTGTCCCTTATCACAGGGCTTCTCGAGGTCGTGGAAGCCCGAGGCATCCCACATCAACGTGGGGAATATGTACCATCTGAGGTTTTCCTCTACTTCCCATGTTTAACACGGGGTATGCCACGAGTTTAACGTCGGTACGCAAAGCTTCACCGCGCGGAACCGGGGCGCGCAAAATTGCGCACACCAGCGGCTCGATTACGCGAATCCCGGGAATGCTTCGCGCACACATCTTTATTTTGCACAATCCCTCCTTTATTTCGCGCACCACCTCTTGGGCCTCCGGATCGGGCCTCTGATTCCGAATATGACTTCGCTTTGACATTTCGAAACTTCCTCTAGGAGTTGCGGAATTTTTTCAGCATCTACATCCTTGTTGATGTTTTCACTCCTAGATACTTCTGTGCCAGAGCCGCCTCTACCTACTCATATCCAGATAGGAAATTATTACTTGTAAAACTCACAAAATCTCTACGTTACAAAAATTCTTCGAAGTTTCTCTATTCTAATTTTCAAAATCTATCTTAGGATAATGTTCTCTAGTTAGAGTTTTTTTAAATTTAGTTTACAATGTTTGTACTAAACTTCCTCTGATACCAACTATAATTCCCCAACCCTAGTTTCCCAGAGTTGGAGCATTATTACATAACATTGGCATGATCAAAAGGGATCATTTCTCGAATGACCGATTATTTTAGTAGCCTTTGAAGTACTAGATACATACATAAGTTTTAAATTACATTATGAAATGGAAAAACAACAATATTTTTCCCCTTTTGAACACACTCATACCCCTTATCCTATTCCTACATGTTAATTGTAATATAATTCATCACACCCAAGTAAAAAAGAAAACATAAGAAATGGGTGAGCTCAGATGCTTATTAAGGATAACAATATTGAAAAAAACTATCATAAATAAGAATAAACATTTAAGGAAATATATAAGACTAAAAAAATCATTTTAAACTTAAACTTCAGCATAATATGGAAAAGATAAGTCAAATAATTCCATTTACTTATTCACATGGATATTATACTAGTAAAACAATCACATTTAATATCAATATCTAATTTCATAATGATGGAATGCAAAATGTCGGACATCATAACCCCATAGTCAAGGACTCTTTCCGAGACTACAAATAAGATTTTTTCAAGGCCGTGTTACAAGACACTAGTTTCTCTAATGAGACCTACCAATGCATCGAGGAGCAATAGTGGGCTCCAACTATCACATACTAATTACAATGCATTCCTCAAATGAAAAGGTTGAAACATAATCTAAACATTCGAATTAAAACTAGCACAAGAAATGTCAATATTTTAACAACAAACCATGAATGATATTAAAATAGCACATCCACAGTAAAAAATAACTCATTAAATATAATATGGAAGATTATATTATAATAAATCATCCTCAATCAATAATAATGAAGTACATTTACATATATGAAAATAATCAGTAAAACTATTTGAGAGAAATATCCATTTTTTCCGGAAAACATTTAAAAGTATCACTATTTGTCAAGAATCCATTTAAAAGAGATTTTTTAATCAATGTGTCCCATACCACTTTTTAACTTTTAAAATGAATTTTAATTTTAAAACATTCATGTATATATAAATAAATCCTTAATACCATTTTTAAAACATGGACATTAATGAGAATGATTTAAAAGAATAAATCTTTAAAACATTTAAAATAATATTTTAGTTAGAGTTCCTCACCAAATGAGAGACGCTTGAATAAAAATAATTGAGGTAATAAAAACTTTATAATATCATGATAATAAATGGATTCATGATATACTATGTCAATGTACATTATATACACTATATAAAAGTGAATTAGCGCATAACAACAAAGAATTCTCAATGGAATGTAAATTCAGATGAAATCCCTTATAAAGACTATATTGTTAGGTTAAGGATAAATAAAGGAATTTATTATGTGTAAAAAATATAAATACACTCAATATTATTGGATATTCAGTGTAAATAAACCAGAGGACATTCACATATATTCTTGTAAAAACAACACCAATGACTTGGATGTTTAACTCAATGAATGGAAATTGAGTTAAGATTGCTCTTATTGAGAATTTATTAATGGAGTGATTATGTGTATCAAAATTATATCCACACAAATAAGAGTTTAAATTACTACATAAATAAATAAATACAGATTTCACACATAATCTTGGAGTAAAATAATCATTGAAGTTTGCGTAAACCCAATGAGGGGAAATTGAAAATAGAAATTCCCTTACTGATTTGGTAAATTACGAAACATACACCCCATTAAAGAATTATCATACAATGAAGATGAAAATACCTATAATTTAAAGTATATTATACAAAGAATACAATCATGGGAAGTACATACACTACACAAAAGGAAAAAGTGGAAAATATTGGATGAATCTCATGGGAATAAAAAGTGAGATGAAAACCCCTTACTTTGTAATTTTCTTTGGTCGAGGGTACATTAACCTTCTACAAAATAGTTAAATAATTGTTATTAAATTATAAAAGAAACATATACATAAATATCATGTTATATATGATCTTCTGATATAGTTTTTCAAATAATATTTCAGTAGTATCATTGTTTCGGGTGTTAACTGATTCGTTTTCCTTTATATGTTTTTCTACGTAAGTCATCTATGTTATGGGATAGGATGTATTTTATTCATATCTATAATGATATTAATTTATTAAAAATTATTTTTATTCATAAAATAAAAATTATTCTGGAATGGTTGTGATGGGGAATGAATCACATCGCGTTCGTGTAGACGATAATCTGTACGTACTCACAAGCGACAATATGTTTCTATAGATGGTGAAATCATATATAATTGGATGAAATATTACATATAAATAATCATTAAAATTTTATATTTATTATTTAAATCAATTATACTCATTATTATACCCATACAAATAATGAAGTGTTGAATGAAAAACTACACCATGACTTGGAGACGGTAAGCCGTACGTACAAACGTATGGTGAGTTTTTCATTTATATGATGGATAGAATAATGAATATGGTTGTAGAATATTAATAATAACATCAAATTATGTAGAAGGTACTAGATTTATTAATTTGGTATTAAAACAACAAATAAAGAGTAAGTGGAAGAAAATAAGAACTTTGAAAGAGGTGATGAAATTATTACCTCTTCTTCGGGTGCTTCCATTTGATTTGATCAAAAGGGATCCTTAGGTCAGATTTATGATCAAATTAAGGCCTCTTGGTTGAAGTGAGGGTAGTTGAGAAGATATTTGAGAAGCTTTTGGGAGAAAAAAATGGATTTGGAGGTGTGATTTTGAGAGAAGGGGAAGTACCCTTTTATAAGAGTGGTGATGGTCACTTTTGGAAAAGCTTGAAATTTTAATTTGTTATACAATCATATTCAGTTTATAATGGATTTAAAAGGATTTATTTAGGTATAAGGTTGATATGGGTCACAAAACTCTCAAAAAATAGGTTTTAGATAGGTTTAGGTCACCATATTAAACTTATCTATTAGATTTAACTCTTAGTTAAATAGTTTAACTTTTACCATGTAGTCTTGTATTATTATAATAAATATTTACTAAACTTACTATAAAATGCCAAGAGAATATAAAGTGGTTCCTTATTGACATATATAACCTTGTATAAGTCATTTTACCGATCCTTAATTTTTTTGGAATATTATATCAATTAATAATATAGTATTTTTTTAAACTCATTTATGTCAATTTTGACACTATTTGGTATTTTGTTTTTGTAAAAGACATAACTACTTTATAACTTCAAAAAAAAAATTTAATAAATCATAACATGCCAAATTAACCTATAAAATTATTTTAATTCATTAAAATTTTCAATTTACATTTACTTAGATATTTATAATATTAATTATTTTAATCTTTCATTAATAAGGTAATTACTGCATCATCATTGTTTTATAAATAAATTTAATTATTTAATGTCTAAAAATTATATATAAAATAAAATTATGTAGGAAATATTTTTATATTTCTAATTCAAATTTATAGTCTAATTTATCTTATGTATAACCTAGTATTAAAAAAAGTTTAGTTATGAAAATTTGAGTTTAACACTTTTATCTCTTCCTTAAATAAAATAACAATAAATGTCTTAATCTAATCCAAGTGGACCAAAGAGGATCATATTTTATTAATAAGGTTTATTTTTGTCTAAAACCACTTATCCAATAGAATTAGGACATGTTTTATGGAAATTATAATATTATTTTTACCTTTAATTACCCTATTTACTTTTAACCGTGGTAAATAAAATTCAAAAGTTACTACTCACCAAAAATTATTTTCATCCTATTGAAGCACATTTTACATAATGATGTCAATTGTATCTCTCATATTTTTTAAATTCAATTCAAAGAAGTAGTAAAATTATGTTTTATGAAAATTTGAAAATGTGCCTAGAAGGTGGGTAAAAGACGTTAAAATATTCAATAAAATTTTATACATCTACTTTTATTATAAAATGACTCCAATTAATTACGTTTAACTTATATAGGTATTATGTATCTATTTTGAAATAAAATAAATTTAAATAAAATAAAAAATTAATTAAATAAAAATTAGGTTTTAAACAATAACGCAGTGTTTTTCACTATTCATCAAAAATTCAAAGTTTTCAGAAAAATACCAAAAATTCACCCTATACTAATTTTGATATTCCAAATCCAAAAATGAAGTCCATTTTGATAAAAAATAAAATTTATAAAATTTCAAAATGTGTGTATTGCTATTCATAAAAACTAGTTTGATTGGTCGTGGTGTGCTAGAACTCGAAGTTGTGTACAATGCAAGCTATTGCATTCTTCAAAGAGAAAAGTACCATGGAAGCTTGGGGTGTTACAATTACCTTTATCTAAAAATAACATTTTTTAAATTATAAAATTCATAAACTGTTGTCAAAATATTTTTCATTGAAAATCAATTTTTCCATTACTAATAATTTATAAAATATGAAAGAAAGAAAAAATTCCGTTAAAGAAACCTTGTAAATGTGGAAATAAATCTTCAATTAAATTATGCTCAAGATGGTCGGTAAATCAATACATGTTGTACAAGTTAAAAAGAACATTCCTTTTACACTCTAAAAATGTTAGAAAAGTGCCTCATTAAGAAAACAAAAAGAATATTCCATTCAAATATTTTTTTAAATAAAACATTTGTAAATATATCTTTAATAAATCATTTAGAGAATTATTAAAAAATTGAAAATATTTTTTGAAAACATTGTTTTATAATGAAAAGGATTTTTAACTGAAGAGTGAAAACAGTCAGATTTTATTAAAAATATCATGAATCATTTTTAGTTATAAAGAGTGTTTAAATAGTAATATTACTTGAAAAAATAATAAAAAACTATATTATATAAAAATAAACATATTTTATGACATAAATATAAAACAATTACCCCAATGGAGACTTAAACAAAAACAATCATGAAAAATGATGAGATAGTAAAATATACCCTTACCACTTTTGTAACTTTTGAATCATAATCCCCATAAAAGAAATAAAATTAAATGAAATTTTAAATATAATTAACATAAATTAATTTTTGATATATCATATAAATATTTAACTATATACACCACACAAATGAAGTATGTAGTGAAAATGGTACAAGTCTCAAGAAATTAAAAGTGAGATGAGAAACCATTTCCTTGAGTATGACACATCACGTACGTTCTTTATCTTCTCAAATAATAAACTTATTTTAATAATTTAATTGATTAATAAAATTTTAAAAGTTTATAACTCCTTTTATTTATATAATTTCCATTTTATATATTATTATTTAATCAAATAAGCTTTTGTTAGATGTTTTAGAGATATTTAGAATATGTGTCAACAAATGAGGTTGGTATGTTGACTATGGTGAAAGAGGTTATTATTTAAACATATCTAGAATAATAATCATGAAATAATTATAATAATAATACATAATGTTTTCTTTTAAAATCAAACAAGAAATATTCTTATGAAAAACGAAGTATATTATGATCTTAGAGATGACAGACCGTACATACACATGAGTAACATTTCCATTTTTTCATGATCATTATGGAGAGAATATAAGTAATATTTTAATAATTATACTAATAAAATAAATACCATATTATTAATTTATATTTCAATATATATATCATCCATTTGTTTTGTTAATGAAATAATAGTTCCATCACTTCATGAAGGCGATAGTCCACACGTACAGAAATGACATTATCTTCTTTTAGTCAGTGAAAACGTAAGAAAGAAAATGATATATTATCTTTAAAAATTGATAAATATATCACTAATATAATAATTATGTCATTTATATCACATATAATACTTAAAATTATCCTTATCACCTTTCCTTATAAAGCTTTAGTGAAATATGAATCACATCACTTCGTTAGGAAACAGACTCCCAAACAATGGAGTGACGTTATCATATCCTCTAGAGAATGGAAAGTAAAAAATTTATATATTATGTAGTGACTAAAGAGGTATAATAATGTTATAAATAACATATATATAATTTATATCCATATGTATACCCAAACATGAGAGGTGGTAATAAAAAACAAATGACATCGGTTCGGGAGGCAGTAGTTCATCGTACACACGAATGATGATTTCATAACACATTTGATGGAATTGGGGATGGTTGTATGTCATGGTATTTACATAAAAATATATCATTATATAAAATACACATATTTTAATATAGAACTATAGTTTAATAATAATTTAATTAGGTGTAGGAATAAATAAAATGAAAATGCTCATTGAAAAACGTTACCTCTTCCTCGGGTATTGTCTTAAGGATTGCATAAAAAGTGTTCCTAGGATGGATTTAAAAAAGATATATGGATTATAGGATTATATGATGGAATTTTTTAAGTGATTTTTATAGGTATTGTATGAAAAAATGGGTTTGAAGCTGTGAAGAAGAGATGATTGTTTGTGGAGTTTTTTAAGTGAGGTGAGTGAAACTTCTATAATTTCTGAAATGAAGACGACGTACTCATGATTTACACATTCAACAAGGGTAAAAAATAGATTATTCATGAGAAATAGAAATTATAAGGTCTAAATATTGAAATAAAATAGATTTTAGATCATTTTATAAGTTATTTTTTACTTATTATTTTAGTTTAACTCCCTGATAAATCCATTTTTTACATTAACCATGGTAAGAAATTTTTCTATTTTTACGATTCATTATGTTCAAAAAATATGATGATCTTGTTAAATAATATAAGGGGAAAATTTATTTTGATATTAATCTCATAGATTTGATGAGAAAGTAGGTTTTCAAAGAGAAATATTTCAAAAGTTTACAAAGATTTTATAACAAAATTCAATATTAAAATTATTCTAATGACCTAAATTAGATTAATGGATATATAATTGAACTATTTTTAATTTAAAAATAATTTAAAATTTAATTTAAATTTATAAACAATTTTTATGAAAAGGAAGTTTTCAATTAAAATTTAGTATTTTTTGCTATACATTGAAAAATGAAACATTTTATAAAAATCCAAAAAAATTAACCCTATTTTAATTTTGATATGATGATTTAAAAAGTAATTTTTTTTAAAATTTTTTTTATTTATAATCAAAAGATAACTACTGAATCTATTTTATACATTTTTAAAACATAAAATTTTCATAATTTAGTAATTACTATTTATACCCACCTATTTAACGACTATGATATAATGGTACTGTTTAAATAATTATATTTTAATAGAGTGTCATGTTTCATTTAAACTTGATGTTTTTTCATTTCAAGCTATCTAACATATTGAATTAATTTAAAAATAGATGTATCATAAAGTATTAATATGTTATATTAACTTATACAGATGTTATTATATTACATATAATCTATCAAATATTATGTTCATATTTTAAATTTTATGGGTGTTACATTCTACCCCCATTTAATAAATTGCATCCTTGAAATTTAATGTTGATCTCAGAAGTCAAATATTTTCCATTTCAAAATAAACTTTATAAAATTACACAATGTAAGAAGGATTAATAAAAAATCATCTGGATAAGAGATAAAGGAAATATAAATTCCATATGTAATAAAATATAACTAGGTTTATAAGTATGAGAACATTGGTGGAAATTGAAGATATGGACATAGAAAAAATCATAAATAATTAAAGAGAGTGATGGGGTTCATTGATCACAACAAAGAGAATGACCAATGGAAAGTTATGGAACTCAAAACTATAAATCTATGATAATTTAAAAGACTATCTGATTCATTGGATATAAATATAATAGGAACACATTTTTTTAATTATTTATTTACAGAATTTGAAGAATTATTTTATTATATATGAATATAAATATATATACTTACTTGATATGTTTCTATTTCAAAGGCACAATTTCATACCATGGTTATGATCTGATAATTTCCAATTCATCCCTTACACTAAGAAATTATTATCCAAAAATAGTTTTTTTGTGTTTGAAGCACTAAAATTCACTTTTAGTGGATCATAATATCCATAATAGAATGATAAGTCATTCCTTTGATCTCTAGTTATTATTTTTAATAAAATGGCTAGTAATTTTTATCCAATGTGTATAAATCTTCATTTAGTGAATTAATACATTAATATCTAAAAACTCATTCTAATTTCAACTTAATCCATTACTTAAATGGTTAACAATTTGATTATTACAAAGTATTAGGAACCAAAAAATTATAAATTAGATCACTAAATTTTGATATTAAATTTATCATTTATCCTAAAAAAATGATGTGGATATTAATCATCACATACCAGACATGTCAATACTGAAAAGTTCCAACCAGGATCAATATATCACTAAGAGGGGGATGGGGTGAATCAATGATAACTTTTTCTTTTATGTTTACATTATTTTGTACCAAACTTTTCTTCCTGTTTAATATTTATCATTTTTCTGAAAACAAATCATTCAAATATCCACATGAACACAATTATTTACATGTTTTACCACTAAATAAGAGTATCAATTCTTTAGAATGGTTTGGAATAATCCAACAATAGTGAATCCCTTAGAAAAAAATCATTTTCTGTATATAAAACAAGTATGGTATAAAATTACACTTATGTTGCACTATTATTAGTGCAATAGTGAATGTGATTATTTTAGAAAAAATGATGTAAAATATGTTTTGTAAAATGTTTATAAACATTCACAAGTTAGATATAAACATGTCACTATACTACTTAACAACATACACTTTAATAATTCTTCAAAACACAAATATTTACTTTCATAACTATAATTAGGTACAAAATACCTTTATAGACTTCATAAGAAACCCAGTTTGATGGATCTATCTGATTCCTCTATCCAATGATTTAGTTTGGAAAACAAATAAGCAAAGAAACACTAGAAACAATTATAAACCACTTTAAACTTTCCCTGGAAACCTACGTATGATGACTTAGTCCATTATGGTTTTTCTTATTTTTCTTGTGTCTAAAATAATTCCTTAGGAAAACAGTATCTAGAAACATTTCATATCTTCCAAACCTTTTAGTTCTCTCTCTCTCTTTAATAATGAACAGTATTTTATAGTCAAAAAGTAAAAGGCACTTCATTTTATTTAATATTGCACCAAAATTGGTATGGATGGGAAACCAATTTCACTTTCTAACTAAACCAAATATCTATAAACCCAAATTTGAAATTTATTACTATTTATTGGAAAATTTTAATGATTTTAAAATATTCTTGATTCTTCTCAAAATAGATGGAATCTTCTAAAAACTTCAGCAGACATTGAAATTACTAGCATTTAGTTAGTTCAATAAACATTTTGTTCTCATATTATTTTCATTACAATGAAATATATGGTCACATTAACTTTATTAACCCAATTTAAAACATATAAGAATTTAATACTTTTCATTCTTATTCTCCATACCAACTGAAAAAATTATTAATGATGCTCTGTATCAACTTAGATGGATGAATCTCTTCTTCCACAAACATTGTTTCAACCTCATTAGATTTCAGTTCCTTTACTTTATATTTCTCACACTGGTTTATCTTCTCAAATATTCTTTTAATTCACTTTATTTTATAAGACCAATCATTTTGATCAGTTTATTTTGAAAAAGAATCACTAAAATATTAAAGGTACAAGAACCAACTTTAACAACACTTCATTAAAACTCTTTGAAACCATTATCCTTTCCATCAATTTTTCTATAATTCCTTAGACCTATGATATTATGTACGATTAATTCCATCTTCAAATGACTTATTGGTGTCATCATGTGTCTGATGGATTAATCTATGGGTCCTTATGATGTATCGACATGACTTTCCAAACAATGAATCTTGACCAAATTGAATACAATTCAGATATTTTTGTAATACATACTTATTTTCTTACACTCTTGACCCAATAAAAAATGAATCAACCTAAATTCTCATTATGATGAAAATTATTGACTATATTGTGGAACATTATCCATTTGATTGGTATCTGATCACTTCTGATGGATCGATATCTGAAATATTCTCATTCGTCAGTCCCAACAACTCAAAATTAATGATCGGTGTTAGAAACCCTATAATTGTTTGGTGGAACACAGTGTTTGATGGACTGGTGTTTGAAATGACTTCTTATTACCTAATGATTTATCCTCAAGAAAGGTTCATCTAGTGTATTAGACAATATAATGGAGCATAAATTTTGATTAATAGATTAATCAATAGTTTAGACACTTTAAACATTTTTTACTCTTTCATTCTACAACCATTAATTTTAACATTGTATCTTGATGATATTGAGAACATTGGCATCAACATAGCATTTTATAACTTATAAAACATTTTCTTCTTCTTTTCTTTTAGAACTCTTGGATCAAAAGTTACTCAAAAAACATATGATATTGAAAAAATAAAAAATAAAATAAAAAACATCTTTATATTTAGTATGAAATATCTTTAGATATATTTGGCCTATGATTCAATTTTTCATATCGATTGAAAATTTCATTCTGGAAATAATGTGAGTCCGAAAATAAACCTCATTTAGAATAGAAAACTGAAATCGAGAGACTTTATTAGCATGAATTCATCTGATCTTCTGATTAATATTATTCTTTAGTCTGATCACCAAAATTTATAAATTGATTTGATTTTTTGTATTGAATAAAATACAAAACTATCAACTCAAACTTCTTTCAGCATCCAAAAACAAATTTAAACCAACTTAGTCCAAAAAACCCCCCCTTTATATTTTTTTCCAATAAATGTTCATAAATCACTGAACATTGTAACAGGAACCTATGGATAACTAATAAAAAAATTTAAGCCTATATGAGCGAAATAATTATTTGAAATAAGAATCATTAATAGAAAATCATGATATCCATACCTAGGGAGTTGCGAAAATTCTTCAACTTTTCACTCTTCACTGCTTATTTATTTCTTACTTCCTATAGAAAAAAGTTTCCTATAACCATATCAACAAAATATTAGATATTTTTACAGAATTATATGTTGATATCATAGCTTACCCACAACTTCCCCTAGGTACGTTATTTTTTAAAAGGTTTAGTACATACCAATTGATTAATTTATGAAACAAAAATTTTCTCCCCATTTACAACACCATAAAAATTATACTTGAGAGAGGGGATAGAAAAAAATTCATCGACCTTATAGAGAAGGAGGTTGGACACCCATGTTCAACATCAATTTTAAAAAAAATTACTTTGGAAAAGGTTTTGTGAAAATTTAAACAAATTGTTCCTATATTGTAACATAATCCAACATGAGTTAATTCTTATCCACATTCTCTTTGATGAAGTGATATTTTATATCAATGTGTTTTGAAATATAATTTTATACTATATTTATTATAAGTTTTATATCACTCTGATTGTCACAACCTAAGATTATAGGTTATATCACATCAAAAATTACATCCTTTAATTGAGTCATTATCCACATAATTTGTATCGTTGTTTAACCAGAAACAACATACTCAACTTCAACTATAATAAAAGTTACTGAGTTTTGTTTCTTAGTATAATAACTTAAACAACTTACCCCAAAAAAGAAAACTCCACTAGATGTGGATATTCTATCATCAACACATCCTACACAATTATAATCAATATAACCAAAAAAGTAAATTATTTCTGATCTATCACCCCTGATTCAAAAATTTCTTTTACCTTCAATATATCTAATAATTATTTTTTCTAGAAAATATAGGTGATTTATTTTCTATGTAATTTTTTACCTAAGAATGTGTTTCATTTCACCACGCTTGGACATTTTAATCCAATTATACATCTATTTAACAAACCTTTCATGAGTACTTTCATCATTCCTATAAAACATAAGGTCATAAACATATATAATAATAATGATGGAAATATCATGACTTCCATTGATGTACATATTAAAATAAATGACTCCTTTCTTAAAGATAATATTTCTTAAGATGGTATCCAATTTGGAATACCAAGCACTTGAATATTTATTTAGACCATTCAAGGATTCCATTAACTTTCACACATAACTTTCATCCTTCCCAATAAAAAACCATTTGGTTGTCCAGTATTAAATTCTTCATCGAGTTTTCCATTTAGAAATTATGACTTCACATCCATCTACAAAATTTTATAACTCCATTGTGCAAAAATTGGAAGAAAGGTTCTGATTGTTTATAACATTGAGACTGGAGAAAAATTCTTACAAAAATCAATACCTTTAATTTATGAGTTAACTTTTAAAAACAATCTTGATTTGTTTCTTTTCAATTCACCATACTTATTTAGATTGTTCTAGAATAGTCACTTTTTACTAATGATATTTTTATTATTTGGATTAGGTACGAGTTTAATGAGTATCATTCTTCTCAATGTAATCCAACTCTTATTTCATAGCATGAATCCATTCAGAATGCTCAAAATGTACATTCAATTATTTTTTATCAATATTTTAATACAAATAAGTATGTGTAATAACATTTTATGTTCTTATTTTTTTATCCTTTAAATATTGGTCTCCATTAATCTTGTAATCTTCCGCTTTTTTTATCATCCTTGTATGAGATGTATGAAATTCATCCAAATCACTAGAAATAGCTGATTCTGATTATTCTAAATTCACTCCATCGCCACTATTATAATAATTTTCAATAATTGTTTCATCTTATTCATATTCCTTATCTACATGGGATTGTGAATCATTTTCCTCATTTTTTTCATGAACTTTCACATAAATAGAATCAACTAATATTTATGTCTCTTTATTAAACCATCAATATCATCTTCTATTTGGTGAATATCAAAGAAATATCCAATTTTCACCTCTCTACTCAAACATTCCATGGTTCCCCCCCCCTTAATTATTTATAATATGGGGACTCCCAAAAACTCTTAAGTATTTCCAAATCAATTTTTTTTCTAGAACTTTTCATCTGGAGTAATATTAGAACCTGGACTATAAAAACACAAATTATTAATATAAACAGTTGTTCTCATATCTTCCCTCCATGATTAATGATAATTTCCATGTTCAATTAACATTGTGCATCCCATCTCACCTAAACATCTATTCTTCCACTTAGCAACACCATTTTGTTGATGTGTGTATGGTGTACTGAACTCAAATCAAATTACATTTTTTCAAGATAACTTTGAAACTATTAATTATCATATTCAATACTATTATCAATTCTTGAATTCATCCTAGAATACCCATATTCCATCTCATCTCTTCTCTTGAAACTCTTAAACATATTTAGAGCTTCTTATTATGTTTGAAATTCATAAAAAATTAATAAGAGTAAAATCATCAATAAAATAAATGAAGTATATATATTTTAATGTTGATTGTTTCCCATTGGAAAAAATATATCAGAATAAATAAGTTACAGGGGTTGATTTGAAAAAATATCAACTTTATTATGCATATAGTTTACAATGTACCCTTACTGGAACACAAAACAACACCAATCAATTCTAATCGATATATCAGCAATACCACGGACATTGTCTCTCTTTGAAAACTTTATCATGTTTCTCTGACACATATGTCCTAACCATTTATTCTCTAATTAATTTTATTCCATCATACAATGTAACCTGAATTTTGAACTTCCCCAATTGGAAACAAATTCCCCTTTTTATGTAGACCTTTTCTAACAATTTTTTCATTTTCCTCCCTTTACACAAAAAAACCTTTTTTTCTCAAAACAACTTTATTTCCTTCATCAAAGAGCTAGGAAAAAATTAAAATATTTTGTTTTAGTCTATCAAAACATAATGATTTCTTTCATTTAAACTTATCTTTTCCAATAAGAGAAGATCCAACACATTTGATTTTGAGAGATTCATTATTACCAAACGTTGTTGTTCCTTCATTAAAATCTTTCATATTATTCAATAATTTAAAATCTTATTTAATATGAGAAGAACACCAACTATAAAAAATAAAGGGTTATTCTCTGTTTAAAATTATAATATTCTATTCAATAACGATATCTTTTTTTATTTATATTTCTTCACATCTAGATTCTGATAATTTTTATAAAAATATTTATATCAGGAAAAACATAAGAAACCCTATAGTAAGGTCCCCAATTTATTCACATATTTCAAAAATAGTTTCCAAATATTGGAATATAATTTCAACAATTAGAAAAAAATTATCGGGAATTTTTTATTGAGGGGATTGACCACCCCTTGATATTTTATTTATGTAACTCGTGGGAAAATTTTATTTTATTTTTAGTTAAACCAACTGTTATTTTCCTTATGCCCAAATCTACAAAAATATCAATAGTCCCCATAAAAGGAATAATTTATTCTATAACTTCCATAATTTCTAGATTTGTGAACATATTTCTCATAAAATTTATTATCTTTTTTATTAGAACATTTTTTCTCCCAAAAAATTCTGTTATCACATAGAATATTATTTTTAAATTTGGATTTCTTTACAACTCTATCAAAATAATAAGTGGTTGGAACATTTTTTTAGACTCAGAAATCTTAAAAACTTCTAAATTTCCAACAGTGTTGGTTTTGGACACATACATGATTTTATAAACATTACTCTTCTAAAGAGAAACATAACATTCTTTCCAACCATTGAAGTTAACTTTTAATGATCTTTCTCTAATTCAAACTTTGGATAACTTTGACCCACTTGAGAGATATATTTCTTGAAACATGAAACAACCTAATTAGATTTAGAAAAATTTTGTTCAAAAAGTTCTAGATACTCCTCTTTATCTTTCAATTTAACTTCTATATTTTATTCTGATTCTTTTATTTCTTTATATATTTCTTCATTTAATCAATATCTTCTAACTATTTATCCTTTTATTTGATAAAATTATCTTTAATGAATTATATAGAAAATTATCTATTCAAAGTATTGATTATCTTTCAAGTCATACTATATTTTTGAGACATTTTTTCAACTATAATTTTTGATGAAATTATAACTTAGTATATTATTCTTTTGAACTACTCCTTAAAAAATCTTCATAGTTAACTATTTCAATGAAAGTATTTTCTCTAAAGATCTCAGAACACTTTTCAAATTCATATTCACTACCTTATTCTTATTTATCATTAGACAAAAAAGTTATCCTTTTTTATTTGGTGAAATTTTTTAGGTTTTCCCTTGGAATAAGATATTAATTTATCACCTTATTTCTTCCAAGATATCCATAACCCTCTATCATCTTCCTCAATTTCTTCTTCATTATTTCTTCAGGGGAAATTTGAAACAAATTCCACAAAAGATCCACATTAGAAACATTTCAAGGTACATTTCTATTTATACTTTCATGTACCTATTTTAAAATTTTAAGAAATCAAACATAGGAATTCATAAAGATTGATATTAACCTCATTTTTTATTTTAAAATCACCAGCTTTTTCATGTTCAAGAGTCTTCATAGACTTTCCTTGTTTAGCTTCCTTGAAGGAAATTTCACGATCAAACTTTTCTTTTCCCTTCATAACTTTATCCCTTCTCATTTCATACATAATGAAATTACTATTAAGGTAATAAAAATATAGATTCTGAGGATCTCTATCTTCCAAAGATGAAACTTTAGCATCAAAAGTATCAGAAATAATTTTGAAGATCTTTTCAATAGGGGTTGAATCTTCCAATATCTCACCATTGTAAAAATTTCACCAATATATTAATACTCAAAAAATTTGATATCTTCATACTTTGTCCTCCATATTTGTATCTTTTCTTTCTTGACCTTTATATTACCTTCATAAATGTTTTTCACTTTATCCCAGATAACTTTATTAGTATCCACTCGATTCACTTTTATGAATTCACGTTCTAAAAGTGATGAGAGTAAAGCATTATTAACTCATCAATCATTTTCAATATTCTTATTCTCTACAGATGTAAGAGGATAATTCTCAACTCGAGGAGGAAATCCATCTGTATAAGCTTCAAAAACTTCATTCCCAAGATAATTATGTGGTGGAAACATTTTAACTTTCTAGATATGATAGTTCATTCTATACAAGACAGGAATCCCCTTACTTTTCACACGATTTATATTTTCCATAACAAATTCCCCTCAAAAACTTCATCAATGTGTAAACAAAGGTAACATTCACTCTGATACCAATTAAAAAGGCCCAACCAAGGTCAATGTATCACTGATAGGGTAAGGAGGTGAATCCATGATAACTTTTTCTTTTATATTAACTTTATTTGGTGACAACATTCACCTAATATTAAATATTTATCAATTTGTGGAAAAAAATCACACATCTATATGAATTCAAGTACTTTTAAGGTTCGTTGATCAAAAATAGTATCCAATCCTTTGTATGGATTAGAGATAATCCAATACCACACAATACACTAGAAAGAAATCTTTTTGTGTTGATACTACATGTAGAACATACCCTTAAATTTCTATAAAACTATGTCCAATAAAATAGTTCACATTATTCTTTTAGCACAAATGACGAGAAAAAAGAATTGTAACATGCCCAAAAATGTTCACCCATTAGTTCCAAACATGTCAATTTTCTACTTAAAAACTTCCACTTTTATAATTCTTCAAAAAAAAAATATTCACATTTCTACCCATCTGTAAGTATAAAATAAATTTACTAAAATTGTAAAAAAAACTCAGTTTGATGGATATATATAATTCCTCTATATAATTCCTCAGTCTAGAAAAGAAACAAGAAGATAAACTCTAGAAACAATTCTGAACCCCTTCAAACTTTCCCAAAAAACTTGGATCTAATGGATCAGTCTGATCTAGTAACATATTTGTTCTTCCTATTATATCGAAAAAAACTACCTATGGAAAACTATATATAAAAGCTTCTTATTTCTTCCAAAACATTAAGTGTTCTCTCTCTCTTCCAAAACATTAAGTGCTCTCTCCCTCTCTCCCTCTCTTCACACATGAATAGTGTCCAATAGCCATAAAGTGCAATGTACTTCATTTAATATATAGGTTCAAAAAATGTGGTATTAGGGGGAAACCAATTTCACTATCCTACTCAACTAAATTTCCATAAAATAACATTTTACAATTATTTCAACTTCATATTTGAAAATTTTGGTGCTTTTCAAATCTTCTCGATTCTTCTTGAAACTTATCGAATCTTCTCAAAATTTTAGCCAACATCAAACTTACTAATATTTATTTAGTCTTATTAAAATATAGTTTTGATAAGGTTCTCATTATGATGAATCATATGGCACTCTAATTTTCTTAAACCTATTGAAAACATATATGAACTATGTATTCTAATTATCATGCACTATAGCAACTAAAAAATCATACTAATGCTTTATATGAACTGAGATTCATGAAACTCTTTTTCCATAACCATTTTCACAACCTTCTTGGAATTTAATTTCTTTTAAATGGAATTATCACATTGATTAATATTCTAAAATACTTGGTATTCCACTGATATTTCTCATCACACTCATTTGGATTAGCTAAATTCCCATAAAAATAATATAAAATTCTAAATATACCAGAACCCATTTTAACAACACTTCAGTAAAAATCTTCAAAAAATTATCATTTTCATCAATTTTTAAACAACTACTAAGAACAATGATTCTAGGTTTGATTAATTCAATCATATGATGAATTAACAGTGTCATCATGCATCTCATGTAATAGTCTATGAGTCCTTCTGATGTATCAGAATCACTAATGGAATGATGAATCTTGACCCAATTAAAGAAAATTATTATCTTTTTATTAACAAAACATGACATCTTTAACTCTTAGACCACTAAAAAATAAACCTGAATTCCCATTTTGATGATAATGGTTGACTACATTGTTGAACATCATCCAGTTGATCAGTATCTGAAAATGTATGATGGATCATTCTTTAGACTCTTCTCATTCATCGGTCCCAACAAATCCAACATACTGATCAGTGTGTGAACTCCTTTAAAGGATTGGTGGAATGAATTTTTTCATGTACGGGTGTCATTAATGACTACTTATTACCTGATGATCGATCCTTTAGAAAGGTTCTTCTAGTGGATCAGAATGTATAATGAATTGGATAGTCTGATGGATCGGCCAATCAGTACATTGGAAATAATACAAACATTGTTCCTCTTTTCTTTTATAAACCCTTGCTTATATCATTGTGTCTTCATGATGTTGATAACATTATGATCGACATAGCATCATCTAACTTAAACCTTTTCTACTTATTATCTTTCAGAACACTTGGATCACAAGTTACTCGAACAACCTATAGTATTGACAATATAAAAAATAAAAAATCATTTGTATATTTAGTATAAAATAACTTTAGAGACATTTAGACTATGATATAATTTCTCATACTGGTCGAAACATTCATTTTGGACACAATGTGAGTCCGAAAAGCAACATCATTCAGAATGGAAAACCAAAATTGGAAGAATTTTTTATCAATAATGCATCTGATATTTAGATTATAATTACCTATTTTTCTGATCATCAAACTTACAAAGTGAATTAATATTTTATATTGACAAAAAAATACATAATAACTAACATAAACTTTCTTACTCATTTAAAAACATCTTCCATCCAAATGTTTTTCAAAAACATACATTACTCATGTATTCCCTTGAAACATAGTAATAATATGAATTACCATAAAAACTTAATGAAAATTTGCATGATTACTTATTCTTTAAATATAACACAAATTAATATATATATTCATCAAATCCAAAAATGTTGTTAACTACATCAATGACAGATTAAAACACTTTATTAAAAAATAATTAATCAGTTCCAAGGTAGAGAGTATAATTCATTTTACATTATCCCTATCAATAAAATCTTTACCCCAACATCACTATCTCAACATGAGGAACATATTAAGTGTTATATTTCCTTTAATAATTTGTTTTCCAGGAATTTCAACATTCCACCAAATAAATTTTCTTACTCATCGGTACCATTAAACATATATTTTCAAATCCTTAATTAAAAGTACTACATTACAATCCTTATACATTTTATATTTCATATAAACATTATATCATTGATAAAATACTCAAATAACAAGATTCTTGAATCCAAACACAAGAACATTAATCATTACACTTTTTATGTGGTAATAAAATAATCTTGACCATGATCCATTAGCTTCTTTTGTGGTACATTCCTTGGATTCTTAGGGAATTTTTTTCCATTCCTTATCTATTTATAGGTGAACCATTGAACATTGGAAAAAAAATTCTTTCCCTTGTAATCAAAATCATGGTGGATTTTGTTTCCAAACTTATTTCAAAATCTCATTCCCTTTAAGAAAATACTAAGGTGTTTTTTCCATAATAATTATATGTAGGAAAATATTTCATTCTCTTCTTACCTCTTTATATTTTTTTTATATGTTTTTCATCTTCTTCTCTTTATTAATTTTGAAGCTATAATACTTATATAATTACTTCTAATCTGTGTTATCTCATGATAATATATTCTCATGTAATGAGAATTTTGGGGAGACTAGTTCCATTAAAATTATTTCCTTAATCCCATTAATGAAATGATTATTCTTACTCTTTGTATTATGCGTATGGATTTGGTTCTCCTTCCTTCTACTAGGATTAATTTCTAAATGATGTTATACACTAGATTAGATCATATCATTATGAAACATTATTTATAATCCAAAACCAGTGAAATAATTAACATAAATTGAAATATTTATACACAGTTAATATAATATTCATAAGTATAGTTTCTTTGGGAATTTTTTAAAATAATAAAAATATGTTTAAATCCTTCATAATGGTTTTTAAAAAAGATGTTAATTAACCCAAGCATATCCCCCATTAGTGTCAAAACAGTTTCTCAATAAGGCCCATTATTTTAAACCATGTGATGATCAGTCAAGCCCAATGATCCCTTTATAGATTTATTAATCATAGGCACATCTATACCAAAACCATGTCTACTTTGAGTAATCAAACAATGATGTATTTTCTATGAAAAACCACATAATCTATACCTAACCAAAAATTTAGGATGTTATTCTATATTTATCTTCAATTTATATCAAAGTGTTATGTTTTATATTCTATTTTTTCCTAAATCTAGTTCCCAAGGTCTTTACTAAACATCATTTAATACTAACTATAGAGACCCAGACCTCAGTATTTTAGTGCTAATGACTACTTTATTGCATTGTAAAAAGATATATCAAAATTTATCCTGAAGGGATGAATAGTTTAGTAGTCTTATTAAAATAGATAAATACTTTAAATTCAAATTACACCTTAAAATAAAAAATAAAAAATAATTTTCATTGAGAATATCATTATTCCCTTTACTATATCCAAGAATATCAATCACAATACACTTTATAGTATCCTGTAGAAAATATAACATAATAAAGGGGTGATCTAAGATGCTCAATATGGGTTATAATACAACGCAAGCTATGAATAAATAAGGAATAATCAATATAGAAAGGGAAATAACTGAAACACATGACATTTATTCAATAACTTGAGCATAATATGGTAGGAATAAATAAAAATCAAATAATTCCATATAAATTATCACATGATCATGAAACATAATCATGGATATTATAACTAATTGAATAATCACATAAAAGATCAATAAGTGGATTCATAATGATGGCATACATAATGTTGGAGATCTAAAACATATTGTCATAGCCTTATAAAAATACATCTAATATCTTGTAGTCCTTGTGCCAATACATCTATATAAATGGTTAATAAATCCAAAAAACCAATCTAGTTTGTCTCATGAGACCTACAGATGCATTGAGAGGCTATATAGGCCCCTACGTATCACTTACTAAGTCCAATTCATTCCTCATATGGAAGAAATGGAATATAATTAAAAAATATTCTTATTTAAACTATCATACAAAAATTAAATAATTTCCCAAATCAATATAGATAATCATAAACCTTCCAATGTAAAATGAATGGTATCAACATGGTACGTCCCTAATCAAACTGATCAAAAACTACGATGATAAATAATAAGAATAGTATCATTTTATTATATATACATTAAAGAATACATAACATTAAAATATATCTTTATAGATCATAAATTATTTTTAAATAACTCTTGGAACATCAGTTAAGGAAAATAACATTTCTTTTAAAATCACCCTTTTTATTTTAATACTAGAAAATTCATAAAATATTTTCAAAATCAGTTTCTTTGAGAATAACCTTTAAAAAAATTATAAAAAAATAGAAAATACATTATTTAAAAAGAACCAGGTAAACATTTAATAAAAGCTTCAAATATATGGCGGTCATCATGGTGGGTAAATTCATACATGTCATATAAGTTAATGAAACATTCTTTTTTCACTATAAAAATGTTATAAGAGTGCCTCAGCTAGAAAAGGCCATGAAGATTCCATTCAAACCATTTTTAAAAAAGAGAATAATGGGTAAAAAATTATTTAATAAACCAATTGTAGAATTCTTAAAAAAATTAAATCATCTTTTGAAAATTAATTTACAAAGAAAAATGACTTTCAACTGAAGAGAATAATAAAATCATATATTATTAAAAGAATTATCAATTATATTAAGTATCAAAAAGTTGTAAATGGTACTATTACTAAAAAAACATAGTGAAAAACCATAAGATAGTAAAAGATATTTATTTTAAGATATAAATATCTAATAATTCCCCTAAGGGAGAATTAACCAAAAACAATCCCAAATAATTGTGACATTATGAAATAAACAGTTACCACTTCAGTAATTTTTGAATAATATGACCCATGAAAGAAAAAACATTCAAGGAAACCTTAAATACTGTGAATATAGATTAATTAATGATATAAAATACAAAAAATTAAGTATATACACCACAAAAAGTAAATAAGTGGAAAATATACTATTACTTAGTCAATTAATTTTACGTTAGATGTTTCAATGATATTTGGCTTATGTTTCAAAAAATGAAATTGGTAGGTTTACTATGATCAAAAAAATTATTATTTAAAAATCTCCAAAATAATAATAATAATTACATAATTATTATATTTATATAGAAATTATAAATTTAAAACTAATCATGAAATATTTTTTTAAAAAATTAAGTATGTTACGATCATGGAGACAGTAGGTTTTACATACGCATGAGTAACGCTTCCATTTTTCAAAGATCATTATGGAAAGGAGGTAAGTGATATTTTATCTTCAAATAATTAGAATACTATAAAAATTACCATGTTACTTACATATATATATTCATATATATATCATCCATGCAGTGTTGTTATGAAAAGAGAGTCACATCGCTTCGTAAAGGTGGTATCTAACACATACTTGAACGACATTATTATCTTTCAGTGAGTTAAAAGTTAAGAAATAAAATGTTATATTATCTTTTATGAATGATAAATATGTCATTAATATCATAATTCTTTCATTTATATCACATATAATCATTAACATAATCTTTATCACCTTCTTTATAAAGTTTTATTGAAAGATGGATCACGTTGCTTCATGAGGCGGTAGTCCACCGTACACATGAGCGATGTTATTGAATGCCCATAGAATGGAAAGTAAAATGGTATGTACAATATAATGACTCAAGAGGAATAATAATTTTATTAATATCATATATATACTTTATATCAATAATAATACCCAATAGTGGGAAGTGGTAATGGAAAAATGAATGACATCAGTCTGTGAGTTAGTTGTTCACCATACACACAAATGTTGATTTCGTAACCCATTTGATTAAAGTTGGGAGGGTTTCATGTCATTAAATTAACATAAAAATAGATTAGTATATTAAATATACTTAGGTTATTATATGATCATGAAACCATCCCCACTTCAATCAAATGGGTTAGGAAAACATCATTTTTGTGTGGAGGAATAGATAAAATAAAAATATTTATTAAAGAACATTACCTCTTCATGGGGTGTCCTCCTTAGGTTTGGAACAAAAAAAAATCTTAGGATGTCTTTATATCCAACCTAAGGATTGTATGATAATATGAGAGAATTTGGAATTTATTTGTGTAGGAACTATCTGAACGAAAATGGTTTCATTGTGTGAATAAGAGAAGAGAGGAGGTGGCCTTTTATAAGTGAGGTGAGTGGAACACTTTTAATTGTAGAATAAAAAAGGGTGTGCCCACATTTTCCGCGTTAAGAATAGGTAGCAAATAGACTATTATCGATCCTAATACATTATAAGGTTGATATATATTCATACAATTTATTTTTAAATGTTCTTAGGTTAATTTATCACTTATTTTTTATTTTACCCCTGGTAAATATATTTTTACCTTACCCACGAAAAACATTTTTACTATTTGTACTATTCAATATGGTAAAAAATTAATATGAACACATTAGATAATATAAATTACACTTATCTTAAATTTTTAATCAATTTTTCAATATTATATTCATAAAAGGGGATAAATATAATTTAAAATTAATTTCATCGGCACAATGAGAAATCAGGTTTTCAAAAACAAATGTTCAAAAGTAATAATGTTTTTATTTAAAAATTCAATATAAAAATGATTAAAATGGCCAAAATTTGAATAATGGATATATATTTAACTAATTTTAATTTAAATAAAGGTTAAAATATATTTTAACATTATAAATAATTTAATTGAAAATTTATCTTTCAATTAAAATTCATTATTATTCATTATTAATAAAAAAATGAAACATTTCGGAAGATAAAAAAAAAAGATAATATTAATATGATGATTCAAAAAATAAATTTTAATTTTTTCAAATTAATATTATAAAATTAGTAAAAAATAATTTCAAATTAACTTTACATTTCACAACTAATCCGCCTTTAAAAAAATTCAGAAAACATTTCATTCTCTTTAAAATCATTATTATTTTATTTCTAACCAATAGCTAAACATTAAATTTGTTTGATACATTTGTAAAATATAAAATTTTGATAATATATTTATTATTATTCATACCCATGAATTTAATGGCTAAGTTGTAATGGTAATGTTTAAATAATAATATTCTAATAGAGTATCATGTTTCATTCAAACCCGGTGTTTCATGCATTACAAAACTATCAAAGAGATTGAATTTATTTAAAATTAAATATATCATAAAGTATAAATATATTATATTCCATTTTTTACCCTTTTTGTGTGTTTCATACATGATATTTAATGTGATGTTTTTATTTTAAAATCTCATGATGTTCCATGGGTGAATTCAAGAAATTTCGATATTTTATTGTCATTTTTCACGTACATATGTGATTCAATTAATTTTGGTCAATCCATCAATGAATAGAGTATGTGAATATTATGTTAAGATAAAAAGATATAATATCATCCGGTGTATAGTTATCTTTTGGCACTTTCGTAGAATTTTATTCATGCATAGAAATTTTCTATATAAATTAACTTATGTTACACTAGTAGAAAAATACATTTTAGCATCATTTATTTTTGGAGTTTTAACATCTATTTTTTCTAATATAAATTCTCTTGATGATGTAAGTTTCAATATTAATGTTATTTTAAATAAAATTACATTAAAAACTCATTTTATCAATGATTATCATTGTAACCAATCATTAAAGTTTAACTAACCACTTTTTATGTTGTTTATTATAATTACTAATTTTAAACCCTAATTTCCATGTAAGTAATCATAATAATAGATATTGAGTTGTTAAATTTTTTATTTTCCAAATTAAATTACTCTATTAGAAGCAATCGAACTCGATGAACATGAAAATTTCATAAAAAATCTGAAAACAAGAAAAATGAACTTGAATAATTGAAATAATTTTCTTTCGAGTTGAAATATCCATCCAATTTATATGTCATTTGTCAAAGTTCAGTTTTATTTAAGAAATAACTAATGTAGAAACATTATGTGTAGTTGGGAAGACATTATATCCTCTAACTAGAAAATCCCATTTGGTATCCTCGTCTTCTCTACTCGAAAAGTGGATGCCTTCTTTCACAAAGAAAAAAATAAAAAATTATAATAATGGGTACAAAAAATAATAAAAATCTAAATGATGAGATTTTAATGAAAAATAATGTGTTTAAATCATTGAATGAAAAAAAATGAAAATTGATGAAAATTGAAGAGGATGTAGACCAGAAATGAAGAATGAAGAAGAACCAAAAGTTATATGGAATATGAAAAGGTGTTCGACAACAACATATTTTATTGATGGGGTTTTAAATATTGAGGTAAATTCTAAAAATAATAAAACACCTCTTCATGAGAAGGATTTTAAAATAACTTTTACTAAAATAAATGTTAAAAATAATATTTTCCTGTTGGTTTTATTGATATAGGTGTTAGAACCAAAGTTTTCAGATTGGTTTTTTACAAAACTGACATGAAATCCATTTTTAAAGGGTTTCCACAATATTTTATTTATAAAATGATGTGGAAACCCCTCTGTATAATGGTTTTAGGGTTAGTTTAGTAGTAAAAATATGTGATAAACCTTTTAATGTTGGATTTAATAAAACAGATATTAAAACCCTAACATGATTACTATTTTTATACCAGTTCTACAAATAAAATTTTACAAACAATATTTTAAATAAGAATAGTCACAACTATCAAAGATAAAAGAATGAGAATAAGAATCTGATGCCATCATAAAAATATCAAACTTTGAAATAGATTAAGAATTTGGAAATTAAAACTAATTTTGGGAAATAATAATGTTTTAAATAAAAAACACAAGGATATTTATTGATACGAATTGTTAGTCTAAGTAAAATGGTAATTGGGGGGGGGAGTAAATTAAATTTTATAAATTAAAATAATAAATAAAAAGGATAAAATTTTAAAAAAAATATTCAATATGATGAAGCGATAAAGTGGTAAATTTGATTAATCTTTTAAAAAATAATATCAGATTTATTTAATCATGTCTGCCTAATGGAAAATGTATGAAATGAATTTTTGAAATTATGTAAATAGAGGATTTATGATGCATCACATGAATTAAAATAGATATAAAATAATATTTGATAAAGGTGGTTGTAAATATATCAAATTGAGACCCTATGTATCCACCCCTCAGGTTGATATGTTTGTCTTATTCCCTTGATTTTAATAGAGATCAAATTTCCAAATAATATTTTTCTTTTTGATAGAAGTATAAAGAAACCAATACTCCTTTTTTTACAAAAGGGGAAATACACCAATACTCTATTTCTTTTTTATGGATGGGGCCATAAACTATGTGTTGAAGGTAGGATGAAATGAGAAATTTTTTCCTGGTTCAAATACATTACAAAAAAACTCTCTTATCTAACAATAATGATTTATTAAATTTAGAAGAGTGATAGAGAGGAAATGAGAAGAGAGCCTTTGAGATTGATATTTGAGAACTATATATTAAGAGTACTTTGAGAGATGGTGGAGAAGTTATCACTGATCCATCGTTGGTGTCCTCAATTTCATTTATCAATCCAACTAGAATATGATAAATACCACAAGGTTCTTCTATTTATATAATCTAAAAGATAATGAAACTAACAAAAATCTATCCTGAACATTAAGCACCACCCATTTTTATTTAAGAGTAGTTGTTTCTATAAGAATATTAATTTAAAACATTTTAAATTGACCCCACTACATAGACAAATGATCCCACCTACTAGCATGTAGGCTTGTTGGGACTCACTAGGACTTTCTTACTTCCACCAGCTCGCTAGTGGGATCTTGATTCTTGTGGAAGCTACTTTCCACACCTATTAATTTCCTATTTATATACACCATTTAGGGATTGATTCTTTCCAAATTGATTTTTAATTGTTTTCCCATCATGATTCTTCCAAATACATCAGTAGATCTATTTACTTCTTTGTATGGATTAATCTCATCCATTAAGACTTAAAGAAATATCATCAAACCTCTTTGATGAAATCTGTTGAATAATTCATCAAATCAATTGAGGCTTCAAGAATGATCTTCAAGACTCTTTAAAATATCAATTCAATACTTCAAATTTATACATAAAAATATGTTAAATAGAAACTAAAATCACATAAATGAAATCTTTATAAACATTGATGAGTTTTTGTGATCATAAAAAATTATCAGAGAGACCGTTACACTAATAAACATGTGTCAAAATGAGTTTTTGAATTCTTTATCAATGTTACCTTATCCTACACTCAATTATTTTCCACTTTGGATCCACTTTCCATGTTGAAAATGATTTCTTTTTTATATTAGGAAATAATATTTTCAAAAATTTCATTCCCTTTATTTATTAAAGAATCCTCTCACTACCCAAAGAATGATACACAAAAAATTGAATTCTCCCCTATACTCTGAATCATATACTTATTGAATTTCCCTCTATTATGTTCTTAGGTTCCTGGTCCTTAGAGATTTCCCAAATAAATTATAAATGAATAAGGTTTCCAAGAGAAAATCAAATTTTTGTACATATGTATTTTATCCTCTATATTCATTATTCTATTTAATCTTTTTCTTTTTCAACTTATATAATATATTTTAACCATTTTAATAAAATAAAATCAGTAGTAGTATTATACTAAAAATTTGTTATATAGATAAAATAACCATTAACTACTTTTTTATTTTTCATAGAAACATAAAAACATCTTTCCAATTATGTGTAGACTTCCACATCCATGAATAATAAGTTTTATCTTCACCATTGTAGTGCCCCAGACTGGATTGAAAACTGATAGGGGAATTGGGTAAATTAGTGGTTTTCGTTTATAAATTTTTTTCTTTTGAATTAAACCAGTTAAACATGTAATAGTTATCGATCCACTTAGTTATATCACATAATATCACTTTGTATGTATAAATAATCATCCAGATCCCAATTCATGGTGTTTACAAGGTTCAGTACAATTACCTACTTATTTTCATGTTTTTTAATCCCCCAAACATGTATTAATCACTATATAATAAAGTGATTATAATTAATAAAGTAGTAACTAGTTATACACCCCATATTTAAATATTCTAATTGATCCTAGTTCTACACCCCATCAAACAACTCTTCTCCGACAGTTGGTTATACACCCCAAATGTCTTCTCTATTACTTATTATACAATGGCTAGACACCACATCCTTGAGAATTTTTAGAAACTATTTAGACACCCCTCTCACAAGGTACTTCTTCTCAATATTTTTGATCTACAGAAAGAAATATAATTATTTTCTTATGGTTTCTTCTGAAACTCTAGAAATAGATCTTCTCCTATGAGTATACTAGATCTATTACACTTCTTTAAAACATCAATATCTTCAAAAAAAATTAAAGTAAGACTTTTTGTATTGAAACTCATTCACACTAGATCTTGATTAATCTAGTTCTTCTTAGAATACCAAAATATCAGGCCTAATTTTCTTCTCATAAAGTATATTTTGTCTTCATTATCCTAAACTTCTTATCTTCAGTGATTATAAGATCATTCATAGATTATAGATTGAAAAATTATTCTTATATCTTCTAATTAAGTTCTAACCCCAAACAATGTGTACAAATAATGCACACAAAAACTTCAATATTATTTTATACAATTTTAAATATGAACATCTCAGAATAATCCATCTCCTCAATCTCAGATAAATTAATTCATGAAATCATGTGTATTGCATGGAATTCCCATTTTATTCTCCACTTTATAAACTTAAAATAGTATGATAAATTGATCATGTACACAAGATATGATAATATTAAAACATAAATAATTTAGTGTATACTTTTGGTCCACTTTATTGATACTTTATGTATTAATTATTAAAACACAAGTTGGTTCTTTTTCAAGTACGTGAAACTCTCTTTATGAAACTAACAAAAAGTGTAATTAGAAAAGTATTCCATTCACATATAATTTCTCTACATGGAATTTCCTTCTTCGCTAAAAGAACAATGTTCTTTTTGGAACTCAATTGAACCAATATAATAGATTTCTCTCACAACAACAAAGATCTCCAAAAAAACTTAATATTAATTATCAAAATAGTTATCCTTGTATTTATAGGCAATAAATAGTGGTTAATCAAGTAGTTTACACATAATAATTATGAGATCATGTGATGAAGTTTAAATCGGTTCATTAGTCTCCTCATATAATCTCTGTAAGGCATTTTTTATTCTTCTCCTGAATACATTTTAATACCTCTCCAAAAAGAATTTTTAATCATGTCTGCAAATCATATTAATATTTATTCAGAAACACTCATTGAAAAAAAAACCAAAAAGAAGTGTGTCACAAATAATTTTATTTCTAGTAGATCATGAGACTATTTATTAAACTGAAAACCATAATTATCACCAAAACATCATCAGCAATTTCATTCGAAACCCCTCACTGTAAGAAATACATGGGAGTCTCAACATTCTACAAATGATCATCACCAATTATTATCTATCTGAAAATAATTTTAAACCTCATATGAAAATCATGAATGACCGCATGTAAATTATTCAGCCACAAAGGATCATCCGCTACATACTATTTTTATTATCTCCATTTATAAAGAAGAAATATCTACATGGGAGTTATCTGCAAACTCATCTTCGGACATTGAATTATCTTTTATTCATTTATATAGAGCATTGTCCATCTTCGTGTAACTATTTCAAACAAAAGTATTCTCTACATACATTCATGCTTCTATGAACACTTAAATTTTTTATTTAATGTCTATTCATCAACATATAGAATTTCATTTGCTATGCGGCCTAGAATAGGACCTTCTAGTGTACAATATGGCTTCTCCACATTATATTATCTGTGAAATTTTTTCTTTGAACACAAAAAAAATTCTCTCACTCCTCATAAATGAATTCACCTCTTTCCTAAATCATTAAATATCATACGAGATCGCTCATCATTAAAAATAAATAGTTCATACATGAATCATATATCTCCTCAAATATCATTCACAGTGAATTCAACCCATAAGGATTCATAAAAAATCATTTTATTGCTTTTTGGAAATCAATATTTAGATGTTTTTTCAAACTCCTAAAGAGTGAATAATGATATCACATGTGATTATTTTGTCCTGTAAGTTATGAATATACATATCCACATTTGTGAGGGGTTTGATCTGAAATAGATAATTCACTATAGGTTAAAGATAAATCCATCCATCATCGGATGACCCACATTTAAATAAATTGATTAGATATGATGGATGAAGTTATTTCCATCGTATTAAAAGATAGGTGAATAGTACCCACTTCCTTCTTCCCCATATAGAACTCTTCACATGTTGGGGCAATGATATAACAAACAAGCCACGTCTTTGAGTGGGAAAAAATCACAGACCCCAAACCATTTTGTCTCCCCACACGGTGGTGCCACCTCTTCCTCCAATGTGGTCTCATTGCTATACCCACCCATGAAACTTTGGACATGAAATATATATGTAAAGACCTGTAATTTTCGTGAAAATATTTTTCATAAATTCATGGGAATTTTACAAGACTGTGAAAACTGACGGCATGTGATTCTGAGGCCCGGTGTGCCCAGAATCAATTTCTGATGTTTTGTTCAGGTACATTTAGTAAACATACGATCGAGTTTTTATAACTTTTGAACCAGTGATTGGAATTGAAAAAAGAGGGAACCTTTGAACTCACAGTGTCGGTATTCGCTTAAGAATACATTCACTTCGATGATAGTGACTCGAGGATAGAAGTTAGTTTTTGTGTTTTTTTTAAAAAAAATAATATAAAGTGAGATACACATTATTTTATTGAGTCTCCATGTGATTGTTGGTGGATAAAATCTCCTCATGGGAGTTGGAGCTGGGGCCACCACACCTTAACCTCCCATGAGAGGGTATGCTGGTGGGGCCCACCTGAACTCAACCTCCCATGTGAGGATAAATGAGGTGGGGACCACCTGGGCTCTTAACCCCTTGAAACTCCCCATTAAAATGGAGAAAACTCTCAAGCTTCACATTAATCTTGGGGAACCTCTTAAACTCCACTTTATTTAATTTTTCCAATACTCCACAATTAAGGAGCCTACCTAATTAATTACTCCATTTTAAATTTTATGCCAAAACCCAAAATAATAGATCTGTTATTATTTTTGGGTGGGTATATTCATTCTGGTGGAGTTTTGAGAGGAGGATTATTGGGAGAAAGCTCCCAACAAAGAATGAAGAACGCCGATGATTCTTCTTCTTCAAGTTCTTCCCCGGACACCTACCAACATGGAGCGACTTCCTTGAGTCAACATAGCTCGAGATTGGAAGCGTGCGGCAGATGCGACGAATGATGATTCTCTTCGTCTACCTTCCGCAACTCCATCAGCGAACGAAGAACGACGAACGACAAATCAATGGTAGGGGTTTGAGCTTGATAATTATTGTGTGTTCTTCATTTTCCGTCATGGATTAGAATTCAAAGCTGCTTGATATCACCCTAACGTGGAGGGCACGGGCCAAAAAAACACAGCCTGACCCCTTCTCCTTATGGATTTGACGCCCAATGCGGCATGAGTATGGGTTGGTCGTTTCTCGTTAACACTGGTTGCAGGTCGAAGGAGGCGTCCCGAGGAGAGTGTGAATTCATTCGGAATGAGAAACGGGCCACCAAAACTCATCCGATGACCCGCAAAATATTCGTTGGCAATCGGAACCGGTGACGAATAGAAGGGTGGTCGGTGCTCTAGCCGGCCGCATGTATAGCGGCGGTGCAACCGCGCCGTCGGAGGTGAAGGTCACAACCAACTAGCCATGGCGGTGCAGCGGTGGCCGACGTAAGGATGACCGCGAAGGAAGCCGGCGGCCTGAGCCGCTGGGTCGCCGGAGAAGGTGTGTCCCAACCTCTCCACGCAGTGGAGAATAAGGGGTCGCAGCCCCTGGTCGTGATGGTGCTATAGTGGTTGGCGAAATTCCGTCTATGAGGAAGACCGGAAACTCGAACCACCAGGTCGCTGGAGGTGGTGCGGCGCAATGGCACCATGTGGGAGGCGGCTTTCCACTTGGCCATCTAGGAGGAGCGGGACTAGTGGCCCCTACGTGACGTGGATCGTCGCCACGTGGCGCTGGTTTGGAGTCCACCTAAACAACTTAGCCGTTAAGGGTCCATGGGAGCATATTCCCCCTTGGACGCAGCTAGGGCGGACCCCACGGGCCACTAGCCAGCCACACGGGCCGCTAGTCGCGCTGGATGGACTGAGCGCAGGCCGGGTCGGACCCCATTCTAGACCCGTTGTGGCATGTTTTCACCTTTTCGCCTATAACTTGGGCTATGGTTTTCCGAATGATGAACCGTCTGTGGCGATGGAATTCATGGAGAAAGACGCTTATTTTGGTATACCACAATCAAGGTTTGGACAAATTTGTGGTATGGATCGGTTGGATCAAACGTAAATCCAACCGGGCCCTCGAAACGGAAATTCCAATAACTCTCAGACCAAGCATCTGATTGACGTATCGTCTTTCACGTTGAGTTTATTATGGAGAGAAATATATTTTGGATACATCAACCTTGGAATTTGTGGTAGTTAATATATCGACACTTGGCTTGAGGAGTGGACTCTACCGGAATAAAGCAAACTTTGTACGGAACCCTGAGGCTGGTTGTGCACTGACGACTGTTCCTGGATCTTTTGTGGGTATGATAGTTATGACTTCTGTTCCAGGATCCTGTGTGGGTACAACAGAATAGCTGGTCTTGGATCTTGTGTGGATTTGACAGCTCCGACTACTATTCCTGGATCCTGTGTGGGTCAGATAGTTCTGACTTCTATTCCTGGATCCTGTGTGGGTATGACAGAATAGCTGGTCCTGGATCCTGTGTGGGTCCGATAGCTCTGACTACTATTCCAAGATCTTGTGTGGGTCCGACAGTTCTAAATGTTGGTCCTATATCCTATGTGGTTCCGACAGCTTAGATGATTCAGTGGCTACATCTGATCATCTATATCTCTCTACATAAGTTGTATACCTGTGTGAGCTGAGTCAGTGACTTTTGTGTTTTCCTCATGATTGAGACGGGTTACTTGATAACTTAGGTATATGTATGGGAATATAACTAATTAATTGGATATCTTTTGATTTCATACTCTGTGGTTTATCCTTGGTGGATTTTGAGAGACTTTGGTGGTCTCAGGGTCCCTACTGAGTATCGTTATACTCACCCCTGCACGGGTTATGCACGCACCTTGTTATGTTGGATGCAGATGACGGACAATGCTAACCGAGTCTGAGAGTACGAGGAATGGATGGTACTCGGAGGTGGACCTCATGACGATTCGGTACCCAGAGGAGACTAAGGGACATGGAGTGCTGAGGAGGCTATCTATACCTACCCTTCAGGTAGGATCCGTGGAGGAGGATCCTAGAGATTCTTTCACCTTTCAACCATTTTTCCATTTTCAGTTGTACTGGTACTTTACAATTGGGCATGTATTTCCAACCCCTTCAATTTCATCACACTATTTGTATACAGATTTTACTTTCTATTTGCTTCCAATTTGTACTCTGTTGTGTGTGTTTTCAGTTATAAAGTAAATGCCTTCCTAGTTTAGGGATTTATGCCTTTGGTGATAATTCCCAACCTCTGGCCTATGGAAGGAGGGCATGGGGTAGTCATGGCCCTGGCCCTAGGGGATGGGTTGTGAAAAATTTGTATCAGAGGAGTCAGTTCTACCATAGAACTTAGGACTGTGATCTTTCTTTTCTGTGAATAAATAGTGTTAAGGGTACTGAGTTTGATTTTCAGTCCAGGGGGTACAGTGTTGGTGCGGTGACCGACGTATCCATAAACTAGGACCCTGACTTCTGATTTCCGACTCAGTTCATGAAAACACTGATTGCGTGTGTGTTTTGAAGAGTTTTCTTTGTGATATCATTTTAGTTAGCTCACCAGGTATAACTTATTGACTGTGGCGCACCTGTTTCTTAACAGGATGCCTCCACACAGACAACCAACCAGGGTTCCAGGCCTTGTACGAGTTGGCAGCCCACCGAGCAATGAGGACTCGGTGCAAGGCCCTATCACAGCGAAGGCACCAATGGTACCACTACCAGTTGGGCCATCGATACCACCAGCCCTAGTAGAAGAGAGTGCATTCCTCTTGAGCGCGTTGCATAAGTTCCAGTGCCAAAGGCTGCCCAGGTTCTGGGGTAAGATAGACCCGCAAGCAGTTGAGTATTGGTAGGAGGCTATGGTGGGGGTTTTCAGATAGGTAGGGACACCAGAAGACCTTATTGTGGTTCTTTCCATGAGTCTCCTTTAGGTAGTAGCAGGCAGATGGTGGAGCCTAATGTTTCAGGTGCATGACAAGGCGACACTTCTCTGGGAGGACTTCTAGAGCCTGTTTCGGGCAGAGTTTGTCCCATCCACCCTACGTGTGGTGCAGATATAGGAGCTACATCATCTAAAGCAGAGTAGCATGACGGTAGAGTAGTACTCAGCGCGGTTCACCGACCTCTCGCGCAACTCCACAGATATGGTGTGGGACCCATTATTCAGGGTCTGGACCTTCGATCAGGGGCTCAGGAGAGAGATCATAGCTTTGATGGTCTCCCTCAGCAACTTGACGTAGGTGGGGTGTTAGAGAGATCCCTCTTGATAGATAGTTTCCTTGCTAACTAGTAACCAGCAGCGAGACCCATCACTAGTCGACATGCAGCAGAATCCTCTATAGCTGGCAGTAGATAGATGTCGCAGTGGTCCAAGCAGACCAGGCCATCTGGTGGATGACCTCAGGATATGGGTTCATTTCTGTGGGGTACATGAGATAGATCCAGTCATGCCAGGAGCGGGAAATGTTACTCTTGTGGTGGACAGGGTTACATGGCTCGTGACTATCCAACCCGCCATACTGACGATCAGTAGAGAATCAAAGTATCTCCCAGAAAGAGACAAAGATTCAATCGAGGTGGACCACAGAGAGCAGGTGTAAATGGTAGAGGAGTTGGACGTGCAGCTAGTGGTGTATGACGATTCGAGGTGTTACCGGCACCACCACCAGGGGGTCCATCCCGACCATAGGGAATAGGTGGACAGGGCAGAGTTCAGCTCCAAGAAACTGAGGCATACGAACATGGTGCTCTAGGGATGATTCAAGGTACGATATGTGTTTACTCCACCTTAGTTTTAGTTCTTATATACACAGGTTCCAGTCACTCTTTCATTGCCACTGCCCTCATTCGGATCTCAGAGATTCTGACGGAGCCATTGGCTCGATCCTTATGGCAAGAGACTCCTACGGGAGTAGAATCAATGATTATGTACTGGTTCTGGTAGTGTGAGATTACTCTAGGAGGCGAGAGCATCAGCTGGGATCTCCTTGTAGTGGAGTCAAGGCCTTACGACGTCATCTTGGGTATGGAATGGTTATCTACAGTCCGTGCTCAGATCGACTGTATTAGGCACAAAGTGTATTGTGTCCACACAAATGGGACCAGGTTTACCTTCACCAACAAGAAGGGATCCTTTTTAGTACAGGATGGACTTACTCGGAGGAGGGTGCAGATAATCACTCATTAGTTGTCCTACCTTACTCTTGGAGTAGTTGATGTAATGAGTCTGAGCTATCCTGTAGTGGTGGATCATTACGCGAATGTTTTCCTTAATAATGTTCTAGTACTACCTCCTTGCATAGAGGTGGACTTCTACATCAACTTGTACCCTGAGACAACACTGATATCTAAACTAGCATATCATATGGCTCCTACAAAGCTTTTCGAGCTACGGGTACAGTAAGAAGACTTGCAGGGGAAGGGATTCATTCGGCCTAGTGTTTCTCCTTGGGCAGCCCCGATTCTGTTCGCCATGAAGGAGGATGGGAGCTTGAGGCTCTGTGTTAACTACCGTGGCTTGAACCAGGTGACAGTGAAGAATAAGTACCCACTTCCGAGGATTGACGACCTCTTTGATCAGCTGAAGGGAACACATTGTTTCTCGAAGATAGACCTTAGATCAAGATACCATTAGCTCAGATTTCGAGACGAGGATGTGCAGAAGATGGCTTTTAGATGTCGGTACAGGCACTACGAGTTCTTGGTTATGCCGAAAGGCATAACCAATGCTCCAATAGTGTTCATGGGACTCATGAAGAGGATATTCCAGCCATACCTCGATCACTTTGTCGTAGTCTTCATCGATGACATTCTGATCTACTTGACTACTAAGGAAGAGCATGTTTTCCATTTGCTGGTGGTAGTGGACACACTCTGAGAGCACCAGCTTTATGGTAAGCTCTCGAAGTGCCAGTTCTGGATCTGAGAGGTTCACTTCTTGGGACATGTCCTCTCGGAGGCTGGATTTGTATTGGATCTAGTGAAGATTTAAACAATACTTTCTTGGGAGCCACCGAGGAGTGTGACGGGGGTACGGAGTTTCCTGGGTTTGGCTGGCTACTTTAAGAGGTTCATTCTAGACATCTACAAAGTTATAGCACCACTATCAGCCTTGAAAAAGAAGGGGAAACCCTTCGTGTGGTCAGAGAGATGCCAACAGAGCTTTTAGGAGGTGAGAAAGAGGCTGACTAGTGCCCCCATCTTGAGGCTTCCATAGGAAGGCATAGGGTACATAGTCTACTGCGAAGCATAATGGATCGGACTCTGGTGTGTCTTGATGCAGGATCAAGCAGTGATCATGTATGGTTCTTGGAAGCTGGGACAACACGACCAGAACTACACTACCCATGACCTAGAGTTAGTAGAAGTGGTCTTTTCCGTGAAGATGTGGCGGCACTATCTTATGGGCGAACGTTTTACCGTGTACTCTTATCACAATATTATCAGGTATATCTTCTTTCAGAAGGACCTGACCTTGAGATAGCAGAGATGGCTCGAGTTCCTCCAAGACTATGACTTGGAGATAGTCTATACTCCTGGGAAGGGGAATGTTGTAGCAGATGCAGTCAGTAGGAGATCTGGTGTACAACTACTAGGCGAGGCGACAGAGCATCTGGATACTTTGTAGATATCCTTTGTGGACCGAGATGAATCAGCCTTTCTTTAGTCTCTAACAGTCACTCCCCCACATCTTCAGTATGTTAGGTAGGCGTAGTATGGAGACGCTGACTATGAGACACGATGTGCTTAGATATCCACAGGGCAGGCACCAGATGGATTTTTTGAAGGTGGGGAGCATGTCATCCTCTTTAGAAGACATAATATGGTACCAGTGTCACTTTAGGAGGAAGTATTGAAGGATTTTCACACATCCCCTCTAGCGGTACATCCAAGAGTGGCGAAGATGTACCAGGACCATTGACAATAGCATTGGTGGGCAAGTATGAAGAAGGCAGTAGCAGAATTTTTTTCTTGATGCCTCACTTGTTAGCAAGTGAAGGTGGAGTACCAAGTACCAGCAGGCTTGATTTAGCCTTTAGAGGTCCGAGAGTGGAAGTGGGATGGGATATCCATGGACTTTGTGTCAGGTCTACCACGTACATCCAGGGGACATAACTCTATCTGGGTGATCGTCGACCGACTCACCAAGTTGTCCCACTTCCTACCAATCAGAGAGCAGGGTTCGGTAGAGAGATTGGGACACCTCTACGTACATGATACTGTGTGGCTACATGGAGTGACTTCTTCTATTGTCTCTGATCATGACACATGGTTTACTTCCCAGCTATAGAAGGGGTTGCCAGAGTCTTTTTGGATGCAGCTTCATCTGAGCACCACCTTCCATCCTCAGACAAATGGTCAGACAGAGTGGACCATTCAGACCCTCGAGGACATGCTACATGCTTGTGTCCTTGAATTCGGTCATAGTTGGGAGGATCACTTACCTTTTGTGGAGTTTTCATACAATAACAGCTATCACTCCACCATCGGGATGGAACCTTTTGAGGCCTTGTATGGTCGACCTTACAGATCACCACTGTGCTGGACAGACCGAGGGGAGTCGGCACTAGTGGGACCAGAGATGATACATGCTACCATAGAGAAGGTACAGATCATCCAGGAGCGGATAAAGACTGCACGGAGCAGGCAGAAGTTGTATGCTGACAGGAGATGGAGACCTCTGGAGTTCGAGGATGGTGACCATGTCTTTCTACGGGTCTCACCCCGATGAGTTTTGAAGAGATTTGGCTGAGGTAGAAAGTTATCTCCTTGTTTCATCGGACCTTTCCAGGTCCTCACCAGAGTAGGAGAGGTGGCTTACCGCTTGTATATTCCACCTCAGTTGCACCGGGTGCATGACGTCTTCCACGTATCTCGATTGAGGAGATACGTGCATGACCCTTCTCACATCATCAACCATGGGGAGATGGACGTCGACGATGGGGTGACTTTTATGGAGGTTCTAGTAGAGATTGAGGATTGACAGGAGTGGGTCCTTCGTGGATGTTCGATACCTCTAGTGCGCGTTCGCTGGCAGCACGGGAACCTCCAGGAGAGCACATGGGGGCGGGAGGCTTAGATGTGTGCTCAGTACCCCCATTTGTTCCCTTAGTTTGAGTTATAGATTATGGGGATGTAAGTCCCTCAGGTGGGGAGAATGTAATGACCCATAATATCCATTAAAAAAAATTTCTTAAATTCGTGGAAATTTTACGAGACCAAAAACACTGACGGTGTGTGATTCTGAGGCCCGGTGTGCCCCAAAACAATTTCTGATATTTTGTTTGGGTATGTTCAGTAAACGTATGAGCAGTTTTGTATAACTTTTGAACTGGTTCTTGGAATTGAAAACCAAGGGTGACATTGAACTCATAGCGCCGGTATTCTCTTAAGAATACTTTTACTTGGATGGCAGTGAGTTGAGGATAGAAGTTAGTTGTTGGGTTTTCTTAAAAAAAACAGTAAAATAATGTGAGCTACAGTTTATTTTATTGAGCTGCCATGTGAGTGTTGTTGGTTAAAATCTCCTCATGGGAGTTGGAGATGGGGCCACCACACCTTAACCTCCCATGAGAGGTTATGGTGGTGGGGCCCACCTGAACTCAACCTCCCATGTGAGGATAAATGAGGTGGGGACCACCCGGGCTCGTAACCCCTTGAAACTCCCCATTAAAGTGGAGAAAACTCTCAAGATTCACATTAATTTAGGGGAACCTATTAAACTCTCCTTTATTTAGTTTTGAAAATACTCTAAAATTAAGAATCCTACCTAATTAATTACTTCATTTTGAATTTTATTCCAACACCTAAAATAATATATGTATTATTATTTTTGGGTGGGCATATTCATTCTGGTGGAGTTTTGAGAGGAGGATTATTGGGAGAAATCTCCCAATGAAGAAAGAAGAACGAAGAACACTGACAACAGTCCATCTTCCACTTCTTCCCTAGAAACCTATCGATGTGGAGCGACTTCCACGAGCCGACGTAGCTCGGGATTGGAAACGTGCGGAGGACGCGACGAATGATGATTATCTTCGTCTACCTTCCACAACTCTGTTAGCAAATGACGAACGATGAACGACGAATGACGAACAATGAACGAGGAATCAAAGGTAGGGCTCGAGCTTGATAATTATTGTGTGTTCTTAGTTTTCCGTCGTGGTTTAGAATTCGAAGCCGCTTGATATCACCCTAACACGGAGGGCGTGGGACGAACAAACACGGCCCGACCCCTCCGCCTTTCTCATGGATTTGATGCCCAAAACGACATGAATCTGGGTTGAGCTTTTCTCATTAACACTAGTTGAGGATCGAAGGCGATGTCCCAAGGAGATTGAAACATCATCCAGAATGCGAAATGGGCCACCAGAACTCGTCTGGTGACCCGCGAAAGATTCACCGGCAATCAGAATCGTCGATAAAGAGAAGGGTGGCCAGTGCTCCGGCCGACCGCATGGATAGTGGTGGCACAACCGTGCCACCAGAGGAGAAGGCGGTGGCCAACTGGTCGTGGCGGTGCAGCGGCGGCCGGCACAAGGTCGGCCGTGAAGGAAGCCGGTGGCCCGAGCCTCCGGGTCGACGAAGAAGGTGTAGCGCAACCGCGTCGCACGATGGAGAATAAGGGGTTACGGCCCTTGGCCGCGGCGGTGCGGCGGCAGCCGACATAAGGCCGGCCGTGAGGGAGACCAGCGGATCGAGTTGTCGTGTCGCAGGAGGTGGCGCGGTGCAACAACGCTGCACGGGAGGCGGCAGGCCGCTCGGCCAACCGGGAGGAGCTGGACAAGCGGGTCCCGCATGATGTGGACAGGCATCACGTGGCACCGATTTGGAGTACACACAAATAGATTATCCATTCAGGATCTAGGGGTGTGGCTTCTCCCATGGACGTGGCTAGGGCAGACCCCACAGGCCGACAGCCAGTCGTACAGGCCGCCGGTCGCGCGGGCCGCCTGCCATGTGGGTCGCTAGCCGAGTCGAGCCACCAGCCACGTTGGCCGGACCCAATGTGGGCTGGACCAAGCATAGGCCAGGCCGCCCCCGCAGGCTAGGCCGTGCCAGCCCCGTAAACCGGGTCGAACCCACGGACTTGGTCGGACCCCAGTCCAGACCCGTTTTGGCTTGTTTTCACCATTTCTCCCATAACTTGGGCTATGGGTGTCCGATTGATGAACAATCTATGGTGACAGAAATCTTGGAGAAAGATGGTTCTTTTGGTATACCACACTCGAGGTTTGGATACAACTAGTTTATGGACGGGTTGGATCGAACGTAAATCCAACCAGGAGCTCAGAACGGAAATGCCAATAACTCTCAGACCGGGCGTCCGATTGACGTATCATCTATCACGTTGAGTTTCTTATGGAAAGATGGATCTTTTGGATACATCAACCTTGGACTTCGTGGCAGTTTATATATAAACACTTGTCTTGAGGAGTATAATCTCCTAGAATCAAGCATACTTTGTACATAACCCTGAGGCTGGTTGTGCACTGACGACTATTCCTGGATCCTATGCGGGTCTGACAGAATAGATGGTCATGGATCCTGTGTGGGTCTGACAGCTCTAACTACTATTCCTAGATCCTATGTGGGTCTGACAGTTCTGAATTCTATTCCTGGATCTTGTGTGGGTCCAATAGAATAACGGGTCCTGGATTCTGTGTGGGTCTGATAGCTCTGACTACTATTCCTGGATCTTATGTGGGTCTGACAGTTCTAACTGCTCGTCTTGGATCCTGTGTGGGTCTGACAACTTAGATGATTCAGTGGCTACATCTGATCATCTCTATCTCTCTACATAAGTTGTATACCTGTGTGAGCTGAGTCAGTGACTTCTGTGTTTTCTTCATGATTGAGATGGGTTACTTGATAACTTTGGTATATATATGGGAATATACATAAGTAATTGGCTACACATTGATTTCATACTCTGTGGTTTGTACTTGGTGGATTTTGAGATACCTTGGTGGTCTCGTGGTCCGTAATGAGTATCGTTATACTCACCCATGCACGGGATATGCCCGCACCTCACTGTGTTGGATGCAGACGACAGACAGTGCTGACTGAGGTTGAGAGTACAAGGACTAGACGGTACCAAGAGGTGGACCTCACGATGAGTTGGTACCCGGAGGAGACTGAAAGATGTGGAGTGCTGAGGCGGCTATCTGTACCTACCCTTCAGGTAGGATCTGTGGAGTATGATCATAGAGCTGCTTTCACCTTTCAGACATTTTTTCCTTTTCATTTGTACATGTACTTTACAGTTGGGCTTGTAATTCTGGCCCCTTTACTTTTGAGCACCTTCTTTGTATACAGGTTTTACTTAGTGTTTGCTTCCAATTTGTACTCTGTTGTGTGTGTTTTCAGTTATAAAGGTAATGGCTTCCCAGTTTAGGGATTTACACCTTTGGTGGTAGTCACCAGCCCCTGGACTATGGAAGGCGGGCTTGGGGTAGTCACGGTATGGGCCCTGGGGGATAGTTCGTGACACTCTTGGCCTTATACATGGGCCCTCTTAGAGATTAGACATGTCCATGGCCTCTATACACTTCCTCCTTGGGTAGTATCTCCCATTGGGGTTGACCCCATGGCCCCCCAAATGAGTGATTGAGGGATGTCTCTTTGTGGGTTATATGGTTCACCCATATTTTTTAGTAAGGTCTCCATTCTACTTGGAAATATTCTAATCACTAAATGAAATTTAAAATCATTATCAAAAAAACAATGTGTCCACCTTTGAAACATATCCTTTTTCTTTAATATCACTTCAAACAATCATCACATTTATTATACAAGGACTAATTTTCCAAGCATGACATCAAATTCCATATAAAGAATTATTTTCCAAGTGTGACATCTAATGCTATAAGATGGATCCATAAGAATTATCCAAGAATGACCACTTCATCCATTAAAATTATTAGTGCATCACCACTCCAAGAATATTAAACTCCTCATATAATTCTTCCACATATACTGATATTATGATATACTGTAAGAAAATACAACATTTATTCATCTATCATGAACTTTTTCCCTTAAATCTTTCCATTGGAATTTGTTTTCAATAATTCCCCACTTTATAAAGTCAATATTTTCCACCCAATTATTGATAATATATCTAAAGGGTAATTGGGGCCTTATCATCACTATATTTTCTCAAAAACCTTTTCTCTCCCTTATATAAAATGTTTAAGAACACTTCTTAGAGTGTACTCATCTCACATGGTTCTCTTAAGAAAGATCCTTTATTTAATCAACTCTAATTCTACATGGGCTATCCTAATGTATAAAATAAGACAGATACAAACAAGTATGTCTAAGAAATCTAGGAAAATACCTTATATGTGAAACTATTCTCATAACATTCAAATTTTCATTCTAGGGGTTGTAGATAATCAGATTTATCAATGAAATGCTAAATCTAGCACAAAGTTCTGCTAACATATTATAAAGTTCAATTGAAAAATATATAACTCCCTATTTTATTTATCATGTCAACAACTGAGAACTGCCCCTTAATGTATATTGTCAATAGTGTTTATAATAAGGTAAGAATGTTTTATTGGAATACCACAACTTACAATTTTATATTCGTGCTTAAAAGTTTCACATTCACTATGTAGTCAATATTTAAAAGATTCATCTCTTCAATGCTTCCCCTATGTGGATTAATCTATCTACATAAATTACAATAAGTCTAATATAAATTAATTTATATAAATATGGGAATAAGGAGGGACCTTCTTTTTCCTCAATGTGAACAACAATGTTGAGATGGTTTTCACAACCATGTTTCTCCACATTCTCCAGTCTTCATGATTCCATATCTGATTTTTAAATCTGATTTAACCTTTGGTAACATGGATCTTACCAAACCTATCATTTTATTGTGTGAGATGGTTCTTCTGTATTAATCCATTATTTCATATGCATCTTCTGATGAAATATTTATTCTCTTCAAGTCTTCTTCTCTTGCTAGCAATGTGGTTAAAAATTATCTTGAATTGTGTCCATCTTTATTGTATCTCTCATAGAGAACTATTGAAATACATGAGTTTTTATTTTATTACAAACACTCATAAAATTCTTCTTCTTCATGTGGAATCTTTATTTTATGTTTATCAGGATCTTTTTCTTATGCTTCTTCTTACTTTATGGATTTTTCTAAATCAATCAGAAAAATCACACGAATGTCTTTGAGAATGTTGAAAACTTTTTTAGAGTTCCCACATGGATTTATATGAGTTCCTTTATTAATATCTTTATTCTGAGATTTATTAATCATGTTTATCTTAATATAATTGGATTGTTTCTGATCTTTCTTATGTGTTGTGTCCAAGAATGACTTCATCCAAAACTTTTTCAGAGTAATCTGATTTGTATTAGTTTTTTATGTTTCTTCCCAAGGTTATCCCATATTTATTATGTAGTATTTTATTCCCATAAATTGTCGATACATGTTTATATTTACATGAATAACTTTTGTGAGCACTTTTATTGAAAACATCACAAACATTACCACGACGTTCAAATCTGTTTGAACCTAAATTTCTTGTTTTTGTCTATGAATGATGTTGTATATTCTTCTCAAGAATTATCCCCATTGATATAGTCTTCTATTGTGTTTTATAATTTAAATTATTTTCTAAAAATACACTTCACAAATACCAATTGTTTTTAAACACTAACAATTCCCCACAAACCTTGGTCTTGTTTTATTCTCAGTATGTTGCCCAGAATTTGTAGTGCAATATTTTTGGGTCAGTCTAACCACTTGGTTGGATTTATGTGAGGAACTAGTACTTGTACATATTATTCCATATTCCATTAATATAGTGGTAGGATCTAATCCATTTTTCCACATCCATATTTGAATATAGTTTTCAATTTAAACTTGAATTTTTTTAGAAAAATATTTCGAAAAAATATTACATTGAGATATGGATGACACCTTTTTTTAAATGATTCTTTAGAAAGATCATTAGATTATAAAAATAACTTCTTCATGTAATATTAATATTCTTTTACAGTAAAATCCTTTAATTATCATTGTGTTTTAGTCAATATTTATATGTATATTTTATTGTGAAGTCTCAACAGAATTCTTTTCAAAATTTTCTAGTTTATTTTTCAAGTCAAGATATATAATGATGAGGGAATTCTTTTAATCTTCATCAAATTCAAATTTATCATCACAATCATTCCACATATTCTCAACACCCAATTTATAAAATAAAAATTTTCTTGTAATATTGATTCAATATCCTTTATCCTCTTGGATTTAATATCTAATAGAGAATTCTTTACATCTATACACTTCATGAAATTTTTCAAGTGCATGAAAGGCTTCTTCAAAAAAATATCAAACAGAGTTGTCTCACATTTATACCTTTTCAATTCATCTTCAACTACTATTTATATATGTTATTTATAAAAAAGGAGTCACGTCATAGTACCAAAAATACACTTGAACACTTCTTTAGGAACATTCTTTTTATATTCTATGAATTCAAAATGAAGATCATAAATTGATTCATTATCCTCATAACATGAACATGGTAAACTAAATTAATAATAATAAATATAATAATTAATACTTATACCACTATAAATATATTTATTTAGAGATATTTCCCCATTAACTGTTTCATTTTTCTTTAATATCCTTACCACTATTCTCTTTTTCCCTTTAGAGTTTTGGAAGAACTCCCCAGATTCTATCCTCAAAAGTAAACTCCTTTTTACCCATGTGATGAAACCCAAACACTTCCAGAAATATTCACTTTATAATGGTTGTTAAAAAAATCAGGGAAAACTTTTGGATCTTTAGATGGAACCTTTCTCTAATACCCATTGTAGTGCCCCAAGCCGTATTGACCAATAAGAGAGGAAGGGTATGGATTCGTGGGTTACTTTTATAAATTATTTTATTTTGAATTCAACCTATAAAACATGTTAAGGTTCTCAATCCACTCAATGATATCTCACAACATCACTTCATATATAGTAATAATGAAAGAGATCACAACACATGGAATTTACAATGTTTAGTATAAAGACCTACTCCTTTCTGTGTTGGTTAATCACTCCAGAACGGATTATCCACTATATAGTAAAGTGATTAAAATGAATAATGAAGCAACTAATTATACACCCCAATAGTCAATATTCCAATTGATCCAAGTTCTATTGCCCTATAACCAACTATTTTTCCTCAGTTGGTTAGACACTATGACCATATTCCCTTTTCTTCATTTTGTAATGGTTAGACACCCTATCCTCGAGCCTCTTCATCAACTACTCATACACCCAAGTCACAAGTTTTGTCTTATCAATTTTTTTTATCTAAGAATATCAAGATATTGATTTTCTTCTGGTTGCTTCTACAACAATTGAAATATATCTTCCTTAATGAGTATACTGAATCTATTTCACTCATGTAAAAATTCAATATCTTCAAAAACTTCTTGAAGGAAGTGTGTTGGTCATGAAACCCATTCACACAAGATCTTTAAAGATCTGGTTCTTCTCATATTACTAAAATCTCAAACCTGTTTGCCTTCTCTTATAGTGTATTCTTGATTTAGTCTATTTAACTTTTGATATTTAGTGATGATTATATCATTGTTAGATTAATACTCAGGTAATGATTCTTCCTTTTTCTAATGAATTACCAGCCTCAAAAAATTTGTACAATTAATGCACACAATTTATTCAATATTATTTTCTGAAATATTAAACATTCAAATCTCAGAATAATCCATCTTCTAAATCTCAACTCAATTACTTCATGTAATCATGTGTATTGCATGGAATTCCAATTTTCATCTCCACTTTTAAAAATAAAATAATACACTAAATTGATCTTATCCACATAAAATGTAATATCACAACATAAATAACTTATTGTGAAAAGTTGGTACACTTTTTTAAATCTTCACATACTCATGATTCAAATACAAGTTGGTTTTTTTCTTGTAAACGAAACTCCATTTATGAAACTACAACAAATCAAAGTTAGAATAGCATTCATTTTCCTGGAATTTCCCCCTTCACTAAAATTATAATGTGCTTTAAGAAACTCTATTGGATAAACATAAGATATTTTTCTCATGATGACAAAATTTTCCATAACATTTTACTTTAATTAGTGAGAGAGTTAGCCTTGTTTTTATAGTAAATAAACTATTGTAACTAAAACATTAATCGCACGATAATTCTGATATCGTATGAAGCATTTTAAAGTGGTTCATTGGTCTCTACATAGAAACTCTACACAAAATATTTTATTCTAATATGCAAATAATTTTAATACATATCTGAATATAATTTTTAATCCTGTCAATAGATTATCTTAATTCTTCTTCGCAAACACTCATCGCAAAGCAACACCACAAAGTAGTGTCTCCCAAAGAGTTTCATTTACAGTTGATCACTGAATCATTTATTTACCCACAAACCTAATTCTCACTCTAAACTCATTAGCTAATTCATTAGAAATCCCTAAACACAAACTTTTCATGGGAGTCTTAGTTTTCCACAAATGAGCTTCATTATATATTACCAATCCATAAATCATTTTAAATCTCATTCGCAAACCATGAAAGACCATGTAGATATTATTCACCCATAAAGGATCATCCATTGTGAACTATATTTAACCATCTCTATCTGAAAAGAATCAAAATATATATGGGAGATATCTGAAACACATCTTCGGATGCCACATTCTCTTTTATTCATCTCCAAAGATCACTTTATATCTTCACATAATTATTTCAACCATAATTTATTCTCCACATGGTTGAATTATTTTGAAAACAATCACATTTATGGCATGGCCATTCATCATAGTCTAATATTTCATTTTCTATGTGGCTTAGCATAGGATCTTACCATGTATTTCATGGATTCTCCACATCAAGTTATCAATGAACTTTTTTCTTTAAAAACTTAAAAATATTTTCACTACCTACAAAAGACTTCACCTATTCTTTAAATCATTAAAGATCATACATTATTTCTCATCATTATAAAAAAATATTTTATATGTGGAGAATATATCTTCACAAATAGCCTATTTTGAGAATTCATCCCATAAGGAATCATCACAAATCATTTTATTGATTTGAATAAATCAATAATTAATTAATTTTTTAAAAAAAACTCCCAAAATATTAGAGAATTATCTCTTATGGAATCCAAGTGTTCTATAGGTGATCAGTCTATAAATCCTTATTCTCCATGGGTTAAATCATTAAGGGATAGTTCATGGGAGGTTTAAGATAACTCCCTCCATCATTGGATGGATCAAACTAAAAGTGATAAATTAGATTGGATGGATGATGTTACTTCCATCATTTTAAAAGATTTGTGGACAATACCCTCTTCCTCCTTCCCCATAACAAACCCTATATATGTAGGTTTAGGTTATAACAAACAAGTCATGCGTTTGAGTGGTTTGAAATCCAAAACCCTCTACCATTGTGATGACTAGAATTGTGGAACTACCTCTACCTCCTATGAGGGAGAACTTCTATTCCCACCCATGTAGCCTTCTGTTCGGTGCTCTCTAGTCTCTATACATAGGACCACTCAGTTCTTACACATGACCCATGCCTAAATGAACAACCTCCTTGGGTAGGATCTCCCATAGGGGTTGACCCCATGAGTCCCCTATGATTGATTGGGGGATATCCCATTGGGGAATTTGTTTTTGGACCATATATTTTAGTATCACCTCAATTTTAATTAGAAATATTCTATGTATTAAATTAAAAATCAATTCATTATCAAAAAAAATTCCAATCCAAACCTATTCCCATATCAATTAATCATTCAAAATGAAATTATTGTAGCATGGTATTCTTGAATCATTTATACAATGTTGTAAACAGTGTTTATACCTTTTACACACATCCTTTTCCTTAAGATGACTTCAAACAATCATAAAATTTATTATTCTAAGAATAATTTTCCAAGCATGAAATCCATTTCCATATAAAGAAGACTTTTCCTAACATGAAATAAAATTCAACAATATGGATCAATAAAAATTCATCAAGCATCATCGCTTCATAGCTAGAAATTATCTAGGAATCACTAATCCAATAATCTTCAACTCCTCATATAAGTCACCCACATATATTTACTTTATGATATACTATAAAGAAATAAAACATTCAATCATCAACTATGAAATTATTATCTTCAACCATATCCATACATGGATGGTTAAAAAGGGTTAAATAATGAATAAATATTATATATATATCATGTTTAAGATTATAAAAAGATAGATAATTCTATATCTTCTTTTCATTCTATGGATAACAAAAACATCATTTTTGTGTACGTGCAGACTACCTATAAGGCCCCATCCTTAAACATTACATAATCTTGAATTTAGTTAATAATTACCATTGAGGATATTTTTAGGTTTAGAGATCTAGATAATTAGGTCATAACTTATGCATAATAACCTGAATATTGCAAGTATACACTTCGGCTCAGTATCCATTTTTTTCATTAAAAAAACTCTTAAAAGACAAGAACCATATTTATTCCTTGTTTCAAATAGCATGAATTTTCCTTGATCCCATCCATGACTCTATTTCACTTTTATATAATGTGAAAAACATTTCCAAAACTTGGTATGAGCATAAAAAGCTCATCAAGGGATACACAAAGAAGGCAAACATTTAGTTTTTTAAAAAAACATGTAAACCATGAATACTTTATCATAAGTAATACTTTCCACTTTTATGAAGTAGTAAATACTCTTCACTAAATAAAATATCATGGATTACCATTTTTTAACCAAAATATTACCATAAAACCCATATAAATCAAACATAACATATAAAAGGTAAACATGGGACATAATCATACTTAAATGGAACAACCATATGGTCAACTTTCACAAATAATTATTATAAATGGAATAACTATATAGATGACTTTCATACCCAATGTATTGGAGGTTATAACATAACCTACCATCCTTGGTTTATTATGGAACCACCCATCATTTGGTTTATCATGAAACCACCTATCATTGGTTTATCACGTAACCACCCGTCAAATGTCCAAGTACCATTATATAATCATAACACATTAAATATTGAAAATATCAACATTTAACTAATAACATTTCATTTGAAATAACTAGAAATATTTCCAAGATATTAAAATAATAAACCCATTTAAAAAACCATTTTCAATACCAAAACACCCTGAAATTTAATAAGGGATTTATTTTCCTTTTAAAAACATTATATCTTATAGAGGAAGCTAAGTAACGATTACGATGACAGAGAGGTCATTGTTTCCACATACATTAAAAACATTCCTTTTGTAATTTAGTAAAACACTTAATACATAAAATATTTCATTTGAGTGAAAATAAAATTCAAAGTGGTTAATTATACACTATGTAAAAGAAAGTCTGGTATGAATCAAAAATGTCGCAAAGAAAGGACATTGAAATAAAGTCCCTTACCTCGAGTCTGACTTGTCTCGTATGTTCCTTTTTCATCCTGAATAATAAAATTAAGCTCATTTATACTTTCCTAAGAAAATTTTTCAAGTTTATTATTCCTTTTATATCACTTATTACCTTCATATACAAATTAGTTAATTATTTGAGTTCATATCGTACATTTTGTCGATGTTCGGAACTTGAGTCAAAAATGAACTTGTTATAATTATAAATTGCCCATGTGGTCAAAATTATATTATCTCAAGAATTATATTCATGATTTAGATATCATATATATCATATATATATCTAGTATATATGTATTTAGAGTAGTCCATAACATTTGTATATAAGAAATGAAATGCATCATTGATGGAGACGGTAAGTCGTACGTACGCATGAACGCTACTTTTATTTCTTTTTCATATTTAAAGGAATGAAAACTAAATGATACACAGTTATTTTATAATTAAAGTATAATATATATGTTATATATGTTAAATATGTTACATAAGTTCATTAATATAATCCTTTATATGTTCTATTTATAGCATAAACGAGTAATATCACTTTGAGGGGGCGGTAGTCTGCACTTCCTCAAATAAAATTATCGTATTTATACAACATGGAAAGTATAAATATATATTATAAATGATAATTAAAGAAGTATATATATAAAATAAATATCATAAATATCAAATATAATCACATTTCCATCATAATGGCCACCATAAGGGGTGGTAGAATAAGATTGAACAATCATCGTTTTGTGAGGTAGTAGTTTGTCATCCACAGAAAAAGTATTTTCTATACACATTAGATGGAGGTGTGTATAAGTTTATTTATAATCCTTATCATAAAAAACTAGTATATTTAGTATTTTTTTGTAATATAAACAAATAATAAGAAGATCATAGTGAGTGGAGTAGAAAAAATAATGGAAAGAAACTTGAGAGAAGACTTTACCTCAAATCGGGTAACTTCTTTTGATTTAAGCTAAATGGCCTTCTTCAATTTCCTTATACCTATGGTAAGGATTATAGAAGTAATATAGGGATTTTGGGATCTTATTTGAGTATATTCTGGATGATCCAAGGGGGCTAGAGAGGTGTGTGTTAGGGTTAGAGGTGGTGTCCAATTATAAGAGGGAGGAGGGGCACTTAAGAAATATCTTGAATTATTATTTTATTATAAATTATATTTCAAGTATAAATCAGTAAAAATTAATCTAGTTCTAATATAATATTATTATAAGTCTAAATAAAATCATTCGATAAGAATTATATAGGTTTTGGATATTTTCTAATCCTTATCTTTTTTATTTTACCCTTTTTTACTCTTAATGTTTTTTCAAGCATTTAACAGTTTGAGAATCAAAATTGTTACCAAAATATAAAAAATATCCAATAAAAGAGTCCAAAATATAATTTTAAACTTATGATAATTATTTTACTGAATCTTAGATTTTTTTGAATTTCATTAAATAAATTATTGTATATTTTAAAATATGAATTATGATAATTTTGAAACTATTCATATCATGAAAATTTTAAAAATCCATAACAACTTGATTGATTCTAAAAAACATCATTAATAAAAAGATAAAATGTAACTATAATCCAAATTTTTTTTGGATGAGATCAAAATAACCAAATTACATTTTTTCAACATTCATAATATCATTTATTTAAATCTTTTATTAATGAAGCAATCACTGCATCATCCTTATTTCATAATTAAATTTATTTATTTAGTCTCTTAAAATTAATAAATAAAAAACCATGATGTAGTCATTTTTGGAATATTTATAATGAATATTTATAGTCTAAAAGATAACTTATATAACCCCATATAAAAATTATTTTAGTAAAAGATACATGTTTGGCTTAAATTTTCCTTAACTTTAAATTAAAACTAATTAAATTTTATTTTCACACACAAGTGGCTCCTTGGGGTCCTAAAATTGACCCAAAGATGACCATAGTTGGTTATATCTTATCCAATAGGATTAGGACACATGTTAGGGTAATTTAATATTATTTTTTACCCTTATTTTCCAGATTTAGCATTTAACCATGGTAAATAAAATATTTACTGAAGCTACTATTCATAATGTCTAAAAATAAAAGATAGTTATTTAAAAAATTTGGCACTCATGATTCTAAATATGGAATCCATTTTTCCAAATTCAAAACACAGAATTTTCAGAAATTAATTTAAAATTAATTCCCGTTGTCAAAACCAAAAAACGTGTTTTTAAGAAATAATAACTCAAAATATTAACATGTGTTTAAGTATAATTAAAATGTGAAATTACTTACAATGACCAAAATTATATTAAATGTTAAAAACATAATCGAATTACACTTTAAACATAAATAAAAAGATAATATAACCATATAAATAAATCAGATGAAAAGACAGTTTTGACTTAAAGTGCAGTATTTTTTACTATTCATTAAAAAATAAACTTTATTAGAAAAATACCAAAAATTTACTCAAAGTAAATTTTGATTTCCCTATTCTAAATAATAAGATTATTTTGTCAAATGGAACATATAAAAGTAGAAAAAATAGATTTAAAATGGGTTCTCTATCAAAAGGTGGTAAAACTACATTTTTAAAAATATTAGAGTATTTATGCTTAAAATTATATTCATTCCCATTTTAAGCCTCTAAATTTTATAAGATAAATGTAAAAAAATTAAAAACATGTTTAACCATAATATGGTTAGTTCTGTCCATTACCACTAATACAAACACTAGGAGTTAACTACTATTTAAAATAATAATATTATATTATTATTATTATTCTCAGTATGACTCAGCCTTGTGTGAAACATAAGATTTTGGAGAAACCCCTTGTTGTGTGTTGGCTACACCATCATACATAGAATCCCCTTTAAAGTAAAATTAATATTTAATTCAAAAATATTAATAAATATGAAGATGTCATATTCTTTATTTACCCTGGATGTTACATCCTTCCTCCCTTTTGGAAATTGTGTCCTCGCAATTTTATTTACATATCAAATAAGTGGGGGTATTTATACCTCATATCATTTTCAGATTCCAATTTTGCCTCTTCTATAATACGGGTTTTCCACAAAACCTTTACCTGATGAATTAATTCCTTCCACAACACTTGCTCTCTACGATCAAGAATCTGGATTGGTTGTTCCTCATAAGAAATATTCTCTTCCAACAGAACTAACTCTGGACTCAAAACATGAGATGGACCTGGAATATACTTTCTCAACGTTGAAACGTGAAAATAATTGTGTACCTAGGATAAATATGGAGATAAAGCCACTCTGTAGGCAACTGATTCAACTTTTTCTAGGATTTCATAGGGTCCAAGGAACTCAGACTCAGTTTTCTGTTCTTACCAAAACGCATCACACTTTTCCATGGAGAAACTTTGAGAAAGACATGATCACCTACCACAAAAGAAAGATCCTTCCTCTGGTTATCCAGATAACTTTTTTTCCTGCTCTATGATATCCTCAGATGCTTCTAAATTAACTGAACTTTTTATGTCATCTCTTCTATCAATTCTTGTCTTATCATCTATCTTTCACCTACATCATCCCCAAAAGCTGCAGTTCGATGCTTCTTTCTATATAATGTCCCAAATGGATCCATTAGTATACTAGAATGAAAAATATTTTTGTAAGAAAACTCAACCAAAGAAATATTTTGGTCCCAGTATCCCTGGTAATACATTGAAGAAGCATGTAGCATATCTTATAATGTATGAATTGTTCGTTCTAACTACCCATCTGATTGAGGATGAAAAACTAAACTAAAATTTAATTCAGTACCCACAGACTTCTGAAGGCCCCTCCAAAATTTATAAGTGAACCTATGATCAGGATTAGATACAATAGAGATGGGAACTCCATGTAACTTAACAAAATCCTTAACATACAATCTAAAATGTTAATCTAGAGACAAAGTGTCTCGAATAGGAAGTAAATAATTAGATATAGTTAACTGATCTACAACAACCCAGATCACATTATTACCTTGACATGTCTTCGGTAATCCCACAACAAAGTCTATGTATATATTTTCCTATTTCCACTCTAGCACCGATAAAGGCTGAAGCATCCTTTTTGGTAAATGTTGCTTTGCTTTAAACTGTTCACAAGCCAAACACATCATAGTAAATTCAGTAATATCTCTTTTCATTCCATCCCACCTCTAATACTCCTAAAATCTTTGTACATATTAGTAATTCCAGGATGAACTAAAAAACAGAGAACCATGAGCTTCACATAACAACTGTTTCTTCAACTAGGAATCACAATTCACACATAATCTCTTCCCATATCTCAAAATACAACCATTATAAATTTTAAATTTAAGAAACATACCCTTCTGAACCAACTCTAAATTTTTCTGTAACTCACTGTCTTCCTTCTACACTTTCTTAATTCTTTTTGATAGAGATGATTTCACTGACACCTGAAACAAAACAGAGGAATTTTCTTCACTAAAAACTTTTATGCCAAATTTAATCAAATCATTAATTAAATGATCTTATTCCAAATGTAACTTGGTTAATATAGCATTACTCTTTCGTTTCAAAGCTTCGGCCACTTTATTTTCCTTTCCTGGATGGTAATGAATTGTGCAATCACAATCCTTGATTAATTCTTCCCATATCTTCTGTCTCATGTTGAATTATTTCTATGTGAATATATACTTCAAAATTTTGTGGTCAGTATATATTTCACACTTTACTCCATACAAATGATTCCACCAAATTTTTAATGAAAAAACAACATCAGCTAATTCTAAATCATGTTTAAGGTAATTTAACTCATGAGGTTTCAACTGACATAAAGCATAATCAATTACCTGATCATTCTGCATTAGGAAACCACCAAGTCTTTTCAACTAAGAATCAATATAGATAACAAATTCACCATCTTCAAATGGTAATTCCAAATCTAGAGCATTCACTAATGTTCTTTTCAATTCCTGCAAAAAATCATCCCATTATTTTTTCCAGATGAACATAACCACTTTTCAAGTTAACTTAGTTAGTGGGATAGATAAACATGCAAAATTATCAACAAACATTCTCTAATAGCCTTCCAAACCAAGAAAACTTTGAACCTCAGTTATATTTGTGCGTCTTGGTCATTCTTCGACAACTTTTGTTTTATAGGGATTAAAAAAATTTCAATTTTTTGAAATAATGTGACCAAGTAATTAAAGTTGTTGTAACCAAAAATCACACTTTCTAAATTTTCCATACAATTTATTTTCTTTTAAGGTTTGTAAGACAGCCCTTAAATGACTATAATGTTCATCTTTACTTTTGGAATATACCAAAATGTCCACAGTAAACAAAACCAAAAACTTATCCAAGAACTCAAGGAAAATTCTTTTCATAAGATCCATGAATACAACTGGTGCATTGGTTAACCGAAAAGGAATAACTACAAATTCATAATGGACATATCTAGTATGAAACACGATCTTTAGAACATCTTCCTTCTTTACTTTCAACTGATGGTACCCCGACCTCAAGTCAATCTTCAAAAAATACTGATCTCCTTAGAGCTGATCAAACAAATCATCAATATGAGGAAAATGATACTTGTTCTTAATAGTGATATTATTCATGGCTATATAATCAATGCAAAGTCTCATTGAACCATCTTTATTTCTAAAAAACAATACTGGAGCACCCCACGGTGATGTTCTAGTTCGAATGAAACCTCTATCTAACAACTCCTACAATTGTTTCTTTTAACTCTAAAAGTTCAATTTGAGATAATCAATAAGGGGGATTTGAAATTAGATTAGCATTGGGAACTAAGTCAACAGTAAATTAAACTTCCCGATCAGGTATAATATTAGGAAACTCTTCAGGAAAATGATCAAGATTCCAATTTACTACTGGCATGTCATTAATCTGAACAATTCATTTATTTTCAGCAATATGTACAAGGTAACATTCATTTTCATATTTCACTAGTTTCTTAACTTCCTACTATATTATTAGAAATAAGGATTCATTGTTGTGCACAAACTGAAAGTCTTTCTAAAAAGAAACCTCTTTATCTCTACAATCAATCTTCAAATGGTAAATATAAAGCAAATCCATTCCACAAATAACGTCAAATTCTACTAGAGGAAAAACAACAAGGTTTTTAGGTAAATTCATTCCAAAAATACAGATTGGAAGATTCTTATAATTTATATTTTCCTCAAAATTTCCCCAGTTGTTTTTACAACAATTTCATGATTCATATCTTGAGACGGAATTCCCAATTTTCTCGAAAATATTTCAGAAATGAAAGAATGTGTTGATCCAGAATCAAACAACACATTGTAATTATCTAAAAAAACAAACAAAGTACCTGATACCACTTCATTATATGGTCCCACATCAACCATAGTAGTAGAAAAAGATTTTTCCCCACCCTTATGCTTTTGATTTGTCTGATTTCCCCCATAGATAATCAACTTTGGACACACATTGGAATAATTACCAAAACCATTGCAACTAAAACATCTTACCTGTTGGATTTTCATTACCTGCTTGATCATCTTCCTTACAGTTATGACCAATATGACCAGTCTTACCACATCAAAAGTACTTTATAGATATTGAGAGACATTCTCTCGGATGCTTTTTACAACACTTCTCACAAGATGGAAATTTAATTTCCTTACCTCTAGGATTCTTTGATGAATTTTTTCCCTTTTCCTACTAGTTTGACCTCTTATTTTTCGTGCTCTCTTGGAACACATGATCATTAAAAAAATCCTTTTCTTCCTTCTTGACACATTTGAAAAGATTCTCATAGCTTTTGAATTCATGATAGGCTAATGATCTCTAATATTGTGAATTAAGTCCTGAGTAAAGTCCATTTATAATACTATTAAGATCTTGGGTGAAATTTTGAGAATACCTTGCCAGTCAAGTGAACATTTCTTCGTAAACAGCAACTGATTCATCCTCCTTCCTCAATTCCATGAATTTTTTTCTATCCTAAGTTGAACCGCCTTAGGAAAATATTTCTTAAGAAACATACCTTTGAATTCATCCCAAAAAATAGCATCAATCTCCTCACTATCCTTGATTTTTTTAACCATATACCACCACTGATCTGCATCTCATTTGAAATGATAAATAGTAAGACTAACCTTTTGATTGTCTGTACAACCCATGACATCAAAAGTATTTTCCAGTGATTTGATCCTCCCTTCATCTTGAATAGGGTCAGATGATCCTCTGAATGATGGGGGATGTTGCCTCATGAAATGCTCCACTATTGACATGTTCCTCTATGGTTGGTCTAGCTGATTTTGTACATTGATACCACCACCATTTATAGTCTGAGTCTATTGTTCCGTCACTGCAACAAACTGTTCAGTTCTGATTCCAACCATCTTGGGATGCTGATTTGGAAGGTTATTCTCCTCTGTATACCTTCCCAACATTGTTTCCCAATTTCCTCTATGGAAAAGTATTATGAAAAAACATATATTAGATAAACCAACATGTTAATATTCAAATGCTATATTATTTAAATTTGATCGTAATGTAAAAATCATTTATGGATATTAATTTAAAAATATTATAACATCTAAATTTGTCTAAATGAACCTCTAATACCAACTATAAGGACCCAATATTAAACATTACATAATCTTGAATTAAGTTAATAATTCAAATTTAGGATATTTTCAAGTGTAGAGATTTAGAGAATTTGGTCATAACTTATACATAACAACATCAATATTACAAGTAGACACTTCTACTCAGTATCCATTTTTTCATAAAATAAAAACTCTTAAAATAGAAGAAACATGTTTAGTTAAATGTTTTAAATAGAAAGACCTTTTGTTGATCCCATCCTTGACCCCATTCCACGTTTTTTCCTATGAAATTTTTTTAAAAAACTTGGGATGAGAATAAAAATCACATTAAGGGATACACAAACAAGGAAAACTGTTAGTTTTTTAAAACAACTTGTAAACCATGAATACTTTATCATAAGTAATACTTTTTACCTTTATGAAGTAGTAAATACTCATCACTATATAAAATATCATTGATTACCCTTGTGTAACCAAACTATTACCATAAAACCCATAGAAAGCACAAATAAAATATAAAAGGTAAACTTGGTACATAATCATAATTAAATTAAATAACCATACGGTTGACTTCCACAAATAATTATTACAAATAGAATAGCCATATGGCCTACTTACATACCCAATGCATTAGGGGTTATAATGTAACCACCCATCCTTGGTTTATCATAGAAACATCCATCATTTTGTTTATCAAATAACCACCTATCATTGGTTTATCATGTAACTACTCGTCAAATGTCTAAGTATCATTACATAATCATAACACATAAAATATTTCATATATCAAAATTTTACTAATAAAATTTCATTTGCAATTACAATAAATCATTCCAAGATATTGAAATAATCAATAAATTTCAAAAACCATTTTCAATACCAAAACATCAAAAAATGGAATAATGGATTTCTTTTCCTTTTAAAAATATTAAGGCTTATAGAGGAAGCTAAATAATGATTACGACAGTGGAGAGGTCATTGTCACCACATACATTAAAAAAAATCCTATTTTCATTTAGTAAAACACTTCGTAGATAAAATATTCCCTTTTAATGAAAATAAAATTGATAGGGTTTTATTATACACCATGTAAAATAAAGTCCTATATAACTCAAAATATGCCTCAAATAAAGAAGATTGAGACAAAGTCCCTTACCTCGAGTCCGACTTATTTTTTATGTTCCTTGTTATTCCTAAATAATAAAATTAAGTTAATTTATACATGATTAAGAACCTTTTTCAATTTTATTATTCCTTTTATATCACTGATTACTTTTACATAACAATTAGTTAATTATTTGAGTTCATATCAAACATTTTGTCGATGTTCGTAACTTGAGTCAAAAATGAACTTGTTATAATTACAAATTGTCCATGTGGTCAAAATTATATTATCTCCCAAATGATATTAATGATTTAGATGTCATATATATTATAGATATTTAGTATATATGTATTTAAAATATTCCATAACATTTGTATATAAGAAATCAAATGCACCGTTCATGGAGATGGTAAGCTGTACGTATGCAAGAACGCTACTTTCATTTCTTTTTCATATCTAAATGAATGAAAATTAAATGATACATATGTATTTTATAATTCTACAATAATATCTACGTTATATATTTTATAAAAGTTCATTAATTAAATCCTTTATACATTCCATGTATAGAAAGAACGAGTCGTATCACTTTGAGGGGGCGGTATTCCGCACTTCCTCAAATGAAATTATTGTATTTATACAACTTGGAAATAATAAAGGTATGTTAAAAATAAGAATTACAGAAGAATATAGATAAAATAAATAAAATAAATATCATATATAGTTATAGTTCCATCATAATTTCCACCATAAGGGGTGGTGGGATAATATTGAACAATCATCGTTTCGTGCTGGAGTAGTTCACCGTCCACAGAAACACAACGTTCTAAACCCATTAGATGGAGGTGTGTGTAAGTTTAGTTTGAATAAATCTCATAAAAACAACATAGTATATTGAGGATACTTGTGTTTTTATATAAACAAATAATAATAAGATCATATGGAGGGGAGAAGGAAAAATAATGGAAAGAAACTTGAGAGAAGACGTTACCTCAAATCGGGTAACTTTTTTTGATTTAAGCTAAAAGGCCTTATTGAACTTTCTTCTACCTAGGGGAAGGCTTATAGTAGGAATAGAGGGATTTTGGGAGATTATTTGGGAAGAGTTTAGATGATACAAGGGGGATTTAGAGGTGTTTTTAAGGGTTATAGGTGATGTCCTTTTATAAGAGGGAGGAGGGGAAATTAGGGATTATCCTGAATTATTATTTTACTATAAATTTTAGTTCGAGTATAAATGATTCAAAATTAGATAATTCAAATATAAGATGAATATAAGTCTAAATAAAATCATAAAATAATAATTATACTGGTTTTTGATATTTTTTAATCCTTATCTCTTTTATTAAAACCTTTTTTACTCTTACCATTTTATCAAACATTTAACACTTCGAGAATCAAAATAGTTACCAAAACCTAAAAATATATAATTAAAGAGTCAATAATTAAATTTTAGACTTATGATAACTCTTTTGAATAATATTATTTTTTTTAATTTTATAATATAAAATATTTTATATTTTAAAATATCAATTTTGACAATTTTGACACTATTCATATCATGAATTTTTTAAAAATCAATAAAAACTTGATTGATTCAAAAAAACTTCATTGATACAAATATAACAAGTAAATATCATCAAGAAAATTCTTGGATGATATCAAAATAACCAAATTACATTTTTTTATCATTTATAATATATTTTATTTAAATCATTTATTAATGAAGTAATCACTACATCATCATTGTGTCATGATTAAATTTATTTATTTAATCTAAAAAATTAAAAATAAAATACCATGATGTAGTAAATATTTTTATATTTATAATTAATATTTATAGTTGATTTGATAACGTACATAGCCCCATATAAAAATTGTTTTAGTAAAAGATACATGTTTAGGTTATATTTTTCGTAACTTTAAATTAAAAGTAATTAAATGTCATTTTCACACACAATTAGATCCATGGGGTACTAAAATCATCAAAATGATTCCTATAATCAGATATATCTCATCCAATAGGATTAAAAAATTTGTTAGGGTAATTTAATATTATTATAATATTATTCTGTACCCTTATTTACCAGATATAACCCATAACCATGGAAAATAAAATATTTACTGAAGTTATAATTCATAATGTCTAAAAATAAATTATAAATATTTTCAAAATTTGTACCTTATATATATGGGATCCATTTTTCTGCATTCAAAACACAGAAGTTGCAGAAATTAATTTAAAATTAATTCCTGTTGTCAAAACCAAAACACATATTTTTAAGAAATAATAACTATCAAAAGATTGACATGTGTTCATGTACAATTAAAAAGTAGATTACTACCAATGACAAAAATTAGATTAAATGGTAAAAAAATAATATAATTACACCTTAAAACCAATTAAAATGATAATATAACCATATAAATAAGTCAGATGAAAAGACAGTTTGGACTTAAAGTGCTGTATTTTTTACTATTCATTAAAAAATGAACTTTATCAGAAAAACACCAAAAATTTACCCAAAGTAAATTTTGATGTTACTCTCTTATATAAGAGGTTAATTTTGTCAAATTTAACATATAAATGTGAAAAAAAAACTAGAATTAAAATATGTTCTCCATCAAAAGGAAGGAAAACTACCTTTTAAAAAATATTAGAGTTTTTATGCTTGAAATTGGATTCATTATCATTTTAAGCCTCTAACTTTTATTGGATAAATGTAAAAATATTGAAAAACATGTTTAATTATAATATGGTTAGATCTATCATTACCACCAATACATCAGCAAAGCCTTAACTGCCATTTAAAATAATATTATTTTTTATTATTTTTTTCTCAGTATGACCCAACCTTGTGTGCAACATAAGATTTTGGAGAAACCCATTTTTGATTGTTGGGTACACCATCGAATATAGCATCCCATTTAAATTAAAATTAATATTTAATTAACAAATATTTATAATATGAAAATTGTATATTCTTTATTTACCTGGGACGTTACAATACCACCTCCATAGAGTGACATATTTCATTATTCATCATCATAAAACATGGATGATTATAAGAATATATATAATTTATTAAAATTTTATTTATTAAATTATTTTTTTCTATAAATGTTATATTAATATTTGAATATTTATTATTACATAAACTTTTTTTCATCAAAACATACTAAAACATGGTCATCTCCAATTTTGTTTTCTCAAATCATGAGTGTAATCATCATGCAAGGAAACTATAACATTATAAAATCATTATAATGAATATATTTTTGTACCATATAATCCAATAATTATTTATAGGGTATCAAATAATGGGTATCCAAATTGAAATTTTTATATATGCAAGAAATGAACAAAATCGCTAACATCCAATAATGAAAATTGACTCTAAATAACTAATTAATGTATAAAAAATACTTATAATTAAAGAGTGTATAGGGTAATATATATGAAAATGTTTCATAATTTTTTTATCATAATGATTATTATTATATTGGATGTTAATGAATGGTCATGGTATTCAGGAGAATAGGTAAGAGTTTTTCATTGACTCAATTTCCTTTCAATGAGTATTGAACTATCTTTCTCCACTATGATTCTTTAAGATTATCATATGCACCCATTTATATATTAAAAATGATATTTCATATTTTATATATTGAAACAATTATTTAAAATATATTATTTCTATATTTAAGTGTTTTCTTCTTTAAAATATGAAATTGTTATGTACAATTCTCATCCATCCCAAATAAGCTCTTTTCCTTCTATCCACATTTTTAATCTTCCCTCCAATGATATCCATTGTTATTTTTGAATATAAATGTGTATTATTTGTATTGAATTTGAATTTATATTTATCTATTTTCATGTTTATTATTTATCATAATTTTTATGATGTCAGTTTCCAAAAATAGATTTTTAGTATTGAAAATGTTTTTCCTTTCCAAATCGTATATTTTATTTTTCACTACACATTTCCTTTAGAAATCCTTTTATTTTTCAATATTTCATTATTGATAATTATTTATAAAAAAATTATTATAAAATCACCATAAAAGACTCTAAAAACTTATCATTCATAAAGTGACTCATAACATATTCTCTTTATGATAATGTTAATAAATGTTTTCTAGAGATATTTTTTTAATTTTCCACTCATATTTTAATATGAATTTATAATGTATCTATATAATGTGGAGTTTTTTTATGATTCATCCTCTAAATAAGTTTTTTAGATATTAATTTTGGGTGACTAATTTTTTTTGGGTCAACCAATTTTCCTTTGATATCAAGTTATACGGTGAAATTTGAGAATGATATAAGGTTTATTTTCTTTTTATAGGTTTTCATGGAATGAAAAACTATTGATATATTATGGAACAATTTTAAACATATATTGATGGGTGGGACCATATATAACCCACCTATTAATTATTTGAGTTTCATATCTCATGTGATAACAAGGAATGGTAATCCTATTTTTTTCAAAACATAAATATGGGAAACATGGTTTTTCTAACAACTTGAAGAATGTGATTATCGATTTTTATCATGACATAAGGCATAGTAATTATGGGTTTTCACACAATATTATGATCTCCTATTCTTAATTTTTTTAGATATTTATATGATATTCATCTTTCTTATGTAATTATATCATAATTCACGATTATTACTATATGCTTCTAATCCATATTTCTATTTCCATGATTCCATAATGACATGTGTATGGTCTTATGTTCCTATACCACGAACCTTAATGATTGATTAAGTTTTATGACTACAATTTTTTTCTCATGATCTTTCAATAATATATTTCCCTCATTACTTTTTAATAACATATTTATGATCTAAATATTTTGGTTCTTTGATATATTTTCCATTTCAGAATGATTGATCTCATCCTTTCTTTATATTTCCATTCCCTTGGTTATAAATAGGAGTCTAAATTATTATTATTCTATAATGTAGTATATTATGGTTATATTATATTGAAATTTTAACATGTATTCAAAAATATAACTCTTATTCAGTTAGTCTTTAAATACACTAAACATTCAGTTCTTAGGAATGTAAGATTATTAATGAGATGATATATTTATCTTATGTAAATGATTTAAAATAAATATATGCATATACTGGATCACAACTTTAAGTATCAATTCCGAAAGATTGTTTTCATCATACCAAGGGGTGTGGGTTTAGAGTATATTAATTTTTTTTAGATTAAGGATGAGTTATTTTTAGGGATTGATGTTTGATAAAATTACAGAAAAATCATGAGATAGGCCTAAATATATGATAAATTTCTCAAATTTTGTTAATTAATAGGGTGCATGTTTTATAGAAATTAAATCCCTGTTTGGATAAAAAAAAGTGGAAGTAGGATTTTGAAAATATGTGTGTAGAGGTAATAAACTTTATAAGGTTGGATTGGTATTAACTTAATCCTTACCTAGTGTATGAAAAAAGACCAACTTTCACACATACATTAAAAATTCTAGTGAATTTAATTTGGTGATTCCCATGATCTTTATGAACAATTATATGGGATTTGAATATTTTTTTAAAGAACATAATATAAAAATGATAATGTATATCCTAGATAGAAACCTAAATATTTGTTATATTGGATATACTCATTATTTATGATATATTTATTAAATGTTTATAGTTTTCATTTTATATATTTAATTTATGAATTCTCACCCTAAAATTTTACATTATTTTTTTAATGGATAGAGCTATAAGGAACCAAGTTAACAATGGGTTCCCTGGAAAATGAAGTGATTTTTTTTAATGAACAAGAAAATGAGAATGGAGTTGGAGTGAGAAATACACTGTCTATTCCTAAACAAAAATCTCAAATTATGATTAATAAAATAACATAGTCGAATTTCCAAAAAATAGAAAACAAGATAGGGATGTTGTTTAATTTAACATATAGGGATAATGACCATAAAATAGGTAAGAATAAATTTCTTATATATAAATAATGAGTGACGAAGAAAATGATGATATATATCTAAAGAAATGGGACATGGTAAATATATAAAAAATGAAGGAATGTATAAATTAATTACTAAGGGAAAAAAGAAGAGTTTGCGTAACTTAATTGAGGGAAATAAAGTATTTCAAAAAGTACTATAAATTGTTTATTGTATTAAATATAGGGAATATGGATATTATCTAATTTAATGCATTAATATAGGGAATAATAAGGATTATAAGCATCAGTAACCTCCAAGACCAAGATAATATGGAATTTACAGTGATATCAAAATCGCTGAAGTGAATTGTAATAAGTATTGTACAGTTATCTCCCACTTTAGTGTTGTGGATGTGTTATTATAGTTTTATTTTAGTCACTCTATTATATCATGGATTTTTCTAATAGAATTAACTCCCCACCATGATAATTTGATTATGGAATAAAACTTAAAGTTTTATGACTAATATATTCCAAGAAGATGTTTATTAGAATTTTATTTCTGGAAATCATTTTAATTCATTGTTTAAATGAATTTAATGATATTTTGAAAACGGATTCTCTACCTTCACATAGACTCCATTATAATTTATAGAATAGGTAAATCACATAACATCTTTCAAACCAACCTATAATTGTCGCTTTGTGTTAGGCTAACTATGAACCCTTTAGGAAAAGTTACTTTTATTACATGAGTCATAATACCAAATAAAGATGGGTATTTATCTATAATTACTGGAGAGAAAATCAATGTTGCAGATATACTAATTATGAGAGAAAATATGTGCGTATTATTCTTACAAAAGGTAGTGAGTTATATTTCTTATTTGAAATTATATCTTGATTCATGTTTATCTTATATATTCCCTTAACTATTTTCATTAGTGGATGAATATTAAATTTTATAGGACACAATTTGTTTAAGGGGGTAGAGTATATCACTATATGATTATATTATTAATTTCCTAGTAAATAAATATTATTTTCAATGTCTTATTTCTCTCACAACAACAAAACTAAAATGAAACCATGAAATATTAAAATAATAGTACTAAATTATACTATTAAAATGTATCCATTAAATTAGACATTATAAATTTAAGTAACCAAATTATAAAATCTATATAGGAAATATGAAGAAATTGTGCAAGGTAGTAGAAGTATTCCTTATAAACCTAATTTATAAGAAATTATAAGGGAGGTAAATAAAAAATTGATTTTCCTAGACTATTCCTAAGTGGAACTCTAATAATTATAGTTTGAGATAAATCAATTATGAGAGAATTTCATGCTCCTAGAAATTTCCCCAAGATGTGTGGTATGTAAACCACCACCTATGACTACCACTATATCTTATCTTATCCTAGGGACCTACACAGAGATCCTAAGAGTTTAAATAAGTACAATTTATAATGCTATAAATATATAAGTATAAATGAAAAAGATTTTATAATTCACATATTTTATATAATAATAATATCAATTAAAGTTACTAAATAATAAAGGTTGTATTTAATAAAAATTATTGATTAAATTAACTTAATACTTACCAAAAAAATTTATCAATCCTATATAATTAAGAATAAAATCATTTATGATCTATAATATTTTCTTATATATTATTTTGATAAAAAAAATTGATCACATTTAATTAATTATTATAAATATTCCATTTTGAAAACAAATATTTAGTATCCAATTTCAAATTAATAGTTAAGATGAAAAATTTTCAAGAGCACTTAATGATTTTTAAAAATCACTTTTCTATAATGAAACTTTTGTTTCCAAATTAAATATTTTTTGATTTAAAATATATATTTACATTATCTATAAAATTATTTTATTGAAATGGATATCACATTTGGATTGATCCTAAAAATATTATCTTAGGATGATTTTTATTTTATTTTTATAAAATGTTTTATTTTTATGATAATAGTGAAAAATATAGTTTTCACCATCACTCTAGTATTTATATCTTTATCACAGTTCATGTATGACATAATAATATACTAAAAATTATTTAATAAATTGAATTTAATTTGTAAAATTATTCATTTCAATATAACATGTTGAATTTTGAAAAATAATCTTTAACTTTAAGAACATAAGTAATATTTTATTCTAATAAAAACTATTGAATCTTTTATTTCAATCAAGTTATCACGATTTTTGGTTAGATTTTCGATTGATTTGAAAACCATATAAATATTTTTTTATTAATAAAAAAAATATTTTATTAAAATCAATAACATTCATAATGTTATCCTAGACACATTTTAATTCTTAAAAATGTATTTTTTTTTTAAATACTATTTTCAATGTTTTAACATTTATTATTTTTGAATTAATTTTTTTCACATATTTAATTTAAATATAATAAAATACATTTAATATTTGGAATCATAACATATAATTTTTTTTAATAAGTCCAATTTCATTTTTATACATAAAAATAAATTATTTATCTATTTTTTTTAATATAGTTAAAGTCGTAATAGAATAAGGGTTAAATCAAATGAGATATAGACCTAAAATATGTTTCAAACTTGTCTCAAAATGAGTTGTTGAGGCCTTTATCCAAATTACCTTATCCTAAAATCAATTAATGTCATTTTTGGGTTTATATACATCACAGATAATTTTTTCCCATGTTGATAATCTTATAATCCTTATATGTTTCCAAAAACACTTCCAAATAAAGAATATTTTCAATAAGAAATCAAATTCTGTTATGTAAACATTTTCTAATTTTTAGTCATTATTCTATTTATTCTTCTAAAACATAATTTAAAATATATTTTACCCATTCTAATATTATGGAATTGGTATTATCAGTATACTAATATATTACTATATAGATGGAATGATCATTATCTACATTTTCACCATTTCCTTAGAAAATGAAAATGTCGTTTGTGTCATGTGCCCCTACTACATCAATGAATAGTGTTTTATTTTTCATCACCACCTTAAATGGATAGTTGAAAACAAGTATTTAATGAAGAAATATGATATTTATAAAATTATTAATATTTTTAAATGATAAATCATTTTGTCTCTTCATTAAATTCTTTGGAAAATGAAAATTTCGTATACATGTAGTTGTGGAATAACGCTTCCAAAGAGCGACATATTTCAATTTTCAAAACCACAATACTAGTATTATTCTAATAATATATTTAATTAATTAAAATTGTTTTTGTGAAATGATTATTCTTATGATATGGTTATATTAATATTTAAATGGTTATTAAATTACCATATTTTGCTCGTTAAATAGTTACTAAAAGAAACTTGTCATTGATTCCTTCTTCCTGAATTGATATTAAAATTAATATGGAATGAAATTAGAACATTATAAATATATATAAATTATCTATTTCAATAAATTAGATAATATATGAATAAATTAAACGTTATTAATGAATTGGGATCAACATTTTCATTTTAAATAATGAAAGAAACAATAAAAATTTCTAAATAAGATGATGAAAATAAAAAATAACTGACAAATAAATATATAATAATGGATTATAATTAAAAATCATAATTATTATACCAATAAAATAATGTTTCATTAGTTTTAGATACTTTTTTAGTGAAAAACTTGATGTGTTAATTTTCAATGGATAGATAAAAAGTATTGTGGAGATGAGATAACTTTCTATAACAGTTTAGAAGGAACCTGACATGCAGTAGCTATGAATATCTTTGAGTGTTATTAGTTTTAATAATTATATATTTATTTAATGAAATATTTATTAGTTAAAAAAATACTGAATAAATCCAAGGTATTATGAGATGGAAAAAACTCATAAGATTTATTGGATGATGTATTTTATGTGATTATGAAGGGTTAAATTTTGTTTGAAGAAGCTCAAAGTTAATTTAAAGATGTTCAAGAATTTTTCTCAAAAAGATAAAAAATTGAAAAATGATAATATCCTATGGAGAGATACAAAAGTTAATTCTTCTAGGTGGTTAAAATTAATAGTTAACCTGATTTGGAAAATAGATTTATCCTATAAGTTCATAAAATTTAAGATAAAATATCTGATGAGGATTCTCATAATATACTTCACTTTAGAGATAATAATTGTGTGTTATCAAGATTTGGAAAATGGATATATATTATGGGAGTAAGATATTTATGTTCCCATAAGATAATTTTTTTATTTGAATGAAAATATTTAAAAGTTATTTCTCTTATGTTGATTCGTATAACAATTTTTCAGTTGAAAATATATGATATGTTTTTATATTTGTATGATAATTAATCTGTGTATATAAGGAATGAAGGAAAATAAATCATGGGATTTATCATACCTCTTAAAGATTTATGGTGTTTATAAGATAATTTCTCTTCTTTTTTTGAATAGTAAAGGATCCTATTTTTTATATTATACGATTCTTTTTTTGAAATATGATGATTCTTGTGAAATGATCTGCATGGATCAAACATCATGATCAAATAAAATATTAGGGTTAAAATTAGAGATAGATAGAATAATCCAATAAAGGAGAGGATGGCGTTGGGGGAGTTCCATGCTATATTCTATAGAAGTCGCATCACCAAGGTAACATGGAAATATCAATTAAACTAAATGGTAATGTCCTTATTGGAGATTTAAATGGAGAAGAATATTTCAAAAAATTGAATATCCAAAAAAAAGAGAAAAGTTGAATATTTAACAAGTCTTTTATGAAGTTTTGAAAGAACCATTGACTTGAAGATTATAAATTTGAATGATTCAAGATAAGACACCAAAAATCAATTTATGTTTCTATAAAAAAAATATTGAAAAAACATTTATATAAGATTTATTGAATATATATAACATGAAATAAAGTAAAAGAAATATTTGGTCTCAGTAGACAAATCAAGAGGGGGGTGAATTGAGTTTCCAATGAAACTTTTGTTTGACAAAAATTTAAACTTAAAATTAAAATTTTAATAAAATCTACCAATTAACAAAAATATTAGAAATATGTAATTTTATATTTTAAAATGCATCTTAAAATCTCGATCGAAGATCAGTTAAAATACTTTTTGGAAATACTCTATCCTTTGAAAAAAAATATACTCATATAAAACAAATTATATAAAACACTTGTATAAGTTAACTATTAGATTGATTTTTTTAATAATATTATAAATATGAAAATTAAATTATTTAGGAACACAAAAAACAAAATAGATAATGTGCAGTAAAAAATTACAGCAAATATAACACATCAGAATTTAATAAAGGGTTTAGTCTCAAGCTGAGACTTAATTCCCTCCAATTGGAAATCACATACTACGAAGAAGTTTATTATTAAATAAACTGATCAAAAACATGGATTGGGTTATAAAATAAATAACTCACAATTTTTTCCAATCACAAAGCTTCTCCCATAGTTATAAGTGGAATAAAAAGATATCTTACCATGCAAGACCTCTTCCACTATTATTTATGGGAATAAAAATGAAAGGATTGAGAGAGTATCAAGTACTCTCCCTTTTCATATAGAAGACTATTTGTTAACATATAAATAGAGTAAAACAAATCATATCTCAAATATTAAGAATACATTAAAATTGAAAGATATTAACAATTATAAAATGTGATGCGACTTCATTCGAATAGCTTCAGTTGTTCTAAATCAATTGAATTCGTATTTAGAAAAATCATATATAATATTTTTAGTATATTATAGAAAATAGAGTATCAAAAAGTCATTTCTATAGCATTGGTATATGTTTAGGATCTTCTATTATTATCTGAGTAATAGAATATTTTTTCTATTTTGTGCTCTTCTTTCTTATGACTAGATTTTCTTCTTAAAACGATCATCATAAAAATGTAGATGTTGAAGAATTATCAATTAAATATTAAATAAACTAATTATTCTTTAAATGATTCAAAAACTAGTTGTTTTATATTTAAAAAACTCAAATTTTATGTGAGACTCATCAATTTGGCTTCTCTTAAAACAATTTTAGTCAGCATGAAATGTTGGCAGTGTCGATTGGCATGATCAGTTGATATGGAAATGTGTCACGATTGGTTTATCACATTGTGTGGTTAGTTAATTTTTCATGTGGTAGGTTATTTATGTCATGCAGTCACTAAAATAATAACTATGGTCCATATTTTACTTCTTTAAAATTTATACATACCATAGAAATGTAACTTGTTTTCTTTATGTGGAAGGGAGTTTCTTTTACATGGCCACTTCACTGATTTTCATGATCAAGTACATGTTAGGTATGTATCCATATAATGGATGGTTGATTAAACATGGTTTATGGTGAAATATAATATAAATTTAGGTGACACAGTCACTTTACCTTCACACAGTAAGTTATCAAGTTAATATCCTTGCACATATGGTACGGTGTAATTGTAATTTTTATACATTACCATTTTTAAAAATTTGGATAAAAAATCAGTATATAATATAATATATTAAATTCTTTATTAATTTTATTAATAATATTTGGGATCATTAAAATAAGGAATCTCTAGTCTAATACAATAATATCTCTATTTTGATGATCACAAATCGTGATATTTAAAGTGAAATGAATTGAATACAACAAAAGTAAATTAAAATATGACTAAATTAATATATTTAGAATGTCCTTGAAAGCATGAAATGTTTTCAAATGATTAAATAGGTTTTAACTTATCACTTACCAAAATATGTGTCCCACTTTTAGGATTATCAAAAGTTGAAGGATGGATAAAAAAGAAAAGAAATAAATAATAATACAAAAGAAATAGAATAAAAAAGTGCATTCCTATAATATTTCAAAATGTATGAAAAAAGCTTACAAAAAGGTATAAAAATTTACCTATGTGAGATCCTAATATGAAAATTAATGAGGGATATCTCAGACATTTGTGGGAAGGAAAGTGTCCTTTTGTTTAGATGTAGAGGAAAGAGTAGTGGTAGTTTGAGGAGTAGATGAGGATGTAGGCTCTCATACAACTATAAATATTGAAATAGGTATGAGCTGCTGAAATTCTTGAGTAAGAGTTAGGAATAATGTATTAATGGTTGAGGTGGTAGTAGTCAAGGATAATGAAATAGCTGGAGGAGCGATTATAGATTTCTGAGAAGTGTAGATACAGTGTTCCATCAACCATGTAAAGTCACTAACTGCCTGAGAAACATGGTCTATAGCCTAAAAAATATCATCTCTATTATACATGAATGTTCCAAAACAATATTCATAGAACTAAGCTTCTAAACATGATATGTATAATCTTGATTCAAATGTGGCATCAATAACACCAAATTAACAGTTCTAAACAACCCTTTTGATCTGAATTTTTAAAGATCATACTTAGGTAATAATAAATTTATGTCTTGATAGTTTATCTTTCTTAACCAGATTTTTTGGAATGATCTCGAACCATTTATATTGTCTTGAAATAATTCTTTTGAAACTCATTAAACAAATATTTCCTTGTAATTATAAACTAATCATACATGAACTTAAAATCATCTTGAATGATTTGTCTAATCATTTCTTCATCAAAAACTGGATGACTAGAAAGAGAAGGAGGAAGAATAGGAGTAGGTTAAAAATTGAATTCATGGATTATTAGTCTAATAAAATAATCATATTAGATATATCAACCTATTGGGAAACAAGATGGTCTATCGAATCTACAACTTCATTCTGATTCATCTTAATTTGGAACTGAAATAGACGTTGAGGGTGATTGATCGCCAATTTAACATATTCAAAAATATTTAATGTTCTTAACTATTTCAAGGATTTGTTACAATTTTTTTTTAAAATACTGATCATATCCATCATACATGAATTCAAAACATTCAATTCATCCTTAGAGACACATGAAGTAAAAGGAAAATAGTGTGCAGGAGCATAGGGTGATGGATCACTAGCCTTATACATACCAGTTATCTCAATTTAATCCTCTATTAATCTATCAATAATAATATGATCCTAATATTATAGTGACCCTATCATTTTAAATATAACATTAAATTATTTTAAGTATAATTATACATCAGATTACCAACCAAGGATCGTAGAGTCTATTGCCTTGGAGGACTAGGTACATATAACTGAAAACATGGAACAAAAAAACACTTCTTTATTTAATATTCATAAATACCTCCTAACTTCCATTGATCCCTTACATCTGTATAAGGTACCCTAAGGATCAAATGAATAAAGGGATGATCTAAAATACCAACAAGGGATTAACCATAAGAATAATTCTTTAGCACAATGGTTATAGATCATGATATAATGATATAAAATGGAATATATAATCATAACATATAAACATTGGATCATATAAAAATTAATTCATAGAATTATGGTAGAAACATAAATCATGGATTTAGCATGAGTAAAGGCTCGTTGAATATATAGGAGAATAAGTCAAAGTTAACCACCAAGACCATTGCACAAGGTAGTACGAGTCAAGCCTAATCGCCAAGACTATTGCCCATAACATCTCATGAAACTAAAATTTACTGAATTCATTGGATCTTTCTCTCATTTTACCCATCTTAAAATGTTCATGGATATTCATTCCACATAAATAATCAAACATAATCAATCATACATAAGCATAATGGAACCCATGAATAGAACGGGGTATCACATTCATGTCATAAAGTATAATTAATGGGCATATTATAAAGAATCCATGAGAGAAAGTAATTAAAACATACATGGAAAATAATAAGTTGGAATAGGAATATATAATTGTAAATGATGTAAAACAAAAGTTAAAACATGTAAGAAGAGTATTTAGGAAATTCTATGCATTAAAACATTTTACTGCGATTTTAAGGAAAATACTAAAGTGCATTTAAAATCGAGAAGGGAATGATATTTTATATAAAACCAGAAGTGAAACAAGAAGGTTCTCATAATAAAAAGACTGATTTTATAACAATAAAGTTGGATTAAAAAAAATGGTATAGTTCACTTTAAATTGGGTAAATTGTTGGGAAGTTCCCTTAAAACGAGTTTTCTTATTTGGAAGTACTGAGGAGGGAATCACTTAAAAGAATGTATATACCCAAAAGAGAATGAGGTATGGATCTTGAAAAATGAATTTGGAGAATATAAAAAATATTTATATGTTTTACATAAAAAGAAAAGAAAACTTCCTTTGGGTAAAAATAAAGATAGAGAAACCCGAAAGAATAAAGGCACTTCGAGTAGAATCCCTTATAGAATATCGACATGGTGTCGGGTCTACTTAGGAGGTATTAATGAGAGGGAAATGGATTTATATTATTTTATAAATCCTGAGGGAAGTATGGGGATGGTGAGAAATCATACCCCATCATTAGTAATTATACGTAAAAGGGTATAACATGGAGGAAATTTTTGAATAAATGTAGGAAAGAGAGGATCCCTTACCTTAAGTTTGATTGTCTTATCCCCTTGATATGAATGACCTGAATAATCAAATTAGGTTCATTAATTAATAATTCCAGAACCTATTTTTCATTTAAATAATTTATTATAACCTTTTTTAGTTCATTAGTAACCGTTTTGATTGGTTATGAGGTTCAATTTTATTGTTTGGGTCTGTTTGTTTCATGTTCGGTTTACTTTTATATATGAACAGATAAACATGTATGGTGAGGGTGGTTGCCCAGAATTGAAGTTATAATACATTAGTGAACATCTATAATATTACATGGTTATAAATTTAATATTATTACTTTGAGTGAAGGTGAATCATTATATAAAACCTTAATGATAAACTCTTGGATTAATGTGGTGATTTTAATCACAATTAACTTGTTTTGAATTATTATTTGACATTATGAATTTATAAGGATTCCAGAACCTTAAATAAGATAAATCAATATATTATGATCTGGTCAAACCATTAAAATGGTTTCATGAACTATCTAGAAGATGGTAATGTAAATCGAAAATCCATCGTCCTTGAATGTGATAAATCAACACATCTCAGATAGTATTTTGACTGAATGGCTTGAAGGCCTTTTTTATTGATTTTATGATATCCCCCCCTTTCAAGCGATGAGAGGGAACCCTTACAAGGCCCATAGGATTAGGAATTACATTGACCATAGGCTTGGAGAAATTACATGACCCGTAGGTCTTAAGGAAATCATATAGACTATGACTACTTGAAACCGCTCCTCCCCAGCATCTGCATCGTGATCAGCTCTCCACCTTTTCTAGAATATTCAGCTAGCATGTCCATGTGCAGGGGTTCATAGGCATGGACCCAATGGCAAATGTCATACCCTCTCAATCTTCCAAAGTTCGTTTATCCCTACTCTGGTGGATGTTCCATGCTCTTTTTCCTCTTCTGGAGTGGTTCCGTGTAAAATCTATCTGTGCACTACAAATCAGGTGGCCTTGAAGACCTTGAAGTGGCCTGAAAGCCTTACTGACCCAAAGACCTTGGGTGGGTCGAAGGCCTTAAGGACTCCAAGCCCAAACCAATGGCCCAAGTTGAATACTTCCGGCTAATACAGTACAGAATAGTGCCTACTATAGAACTGCTATAGTGCCTGCTACAGTACTGCTACAGTGCCCCCGAAATTATGCCTCTTCCTGTTTTTGAACCTGGGTCTCTTGGATGCACTTAGAGAGACCTCACCAACTGGGTTGAGGCTCATGTGCTCAGACCGTATTTTCATTTATAGAATAAAAGGAGGGGGAGGGAGATATTTTGATAAAATAACCCATTAGAATAATATAATTACATTAAATGTATTTTACTAGAGTTATCATTCCATTTTTTTTGGAAGTATTTTAGGAAATAAACAAGAAACAAAAAGAAATTTAAAGAAAATAAAATAATCAGAAACCATAATTTGCCTCTTGATTTTATCTCCTTTGAGAGCCTCTTAATGGGAGAGGATTTGGTATTTTGAGGAGACCAAGGGCTGTTGGATGTGGGGGGGATCTAGGGGATAGAACATAGGAAAGGAAAATTTATTGAGAGGATTGAAGATAATAGGGGTGTGAGGGTGGTTTTTATAGTGGAGGAGAGGAGCGAATTTTGAATATTTAATTCATTATTCAATTATTTTTCTCAATAAAATAAATATTGTTTGATTCTTGTGAAAAAGATTAGTAATAAGTGAATTTTAGTTCGAACCAGTGGCCATTTACATCAACTATTACTCAATAATGATGTATAAATTCAAGTTTTAGCATTTATTGTGAATCATCGTATTTTACTATTCATAAAAAAATCACGTATTTTAGAAAAATACCAAAAATTCACCCTAACAATTTTTCAATGTGTAGAATCAAAAAAATTAAATTTTTTTCTCAAAAATAATTTTCTAAATATGATTCATTTAATTTTTAATTAAAATCATAATTTACATGAAAAATATAGCTTCTAATACTATAACTGCTTTTTTAATGCTTTTAAAAATTACATAAGGTCTTCTAAAATTATCTTAAAACCAGAATAAATAAAATTATTAATTTATAAACACCTTTTAAGAGAATAAATTTTCTTTTAAATTAATTATTTATAACTTAAATAAATACCGATATTTTTACTATGATTATACTATCACTTATAAGATGGCTAAATTTTATTTTTTCAATCAAGGGAAAGGTTAGTATTATTTTGGATGATGTACTCTTCATAAGGGTTATATTAATATTCATAAGGGTAGTTTACTATTCATAAGGGTAGATTATTATTCACCCAATAAATTTTGTCTTATCGAACTCCAAACATCTAACTGATCGCAACCATGTATGTCAGATTTCAAAAATTCAAAACTCAGAAGTGTTAAAATTATGTTTAAATATCACATAGTACTTAGTAGTTCATTATGTTCTGATTTCATGTGATTATATGACATATTTATAAGAAGGTATTTTCCATTGATAAAACATTGGGTCGTTAGATTATTCCCCCTTATGAAATTTCACCCTTAAAATGTATTTTATTACATTCTAAACCATAAACAAGTGTTGATACTTTTCCTTTATTTCTTCCTCCAGTTCCCATGTTGCCTCTTCGTACTTACGGTTCTACCACTATAATTTTACCTGGTGAGTAGTATTGTTACGTTGAACATTATCTCTATGATCCAAGATCTTCACTGGCTACTCCTCATAATAAATATCATTCTTCAACTGTACCACCTCCAAAGAGAGTATATGTGAATGGTTTGGTATGTACTTCCTTATGAGGGATACATTAAAGACATCGTGTACTTTAGACATGGTAGGTGCAAGTGATAGTTGATAGTCCATAGCTCCAACATGATCAAGAATATAGAAGGGATAGATGTATCTGGGACTTAGCTTTCCTTTCTTCCCAACCCTCGTGACCTTCTTCCATGGAGATATGCATAGAAATACCATGTCTCTAACTTTGAACTCAAGGTCTCATCGATGATCGTCTACATAACTCTTTTGACAAATTTGGGTTGCCTTGATGTGTTATTGAATGGTTTTCACCTTCTCCATCATTTCTTTAACCATTTTAGGTCCTATCTGTAACACCCCAAGATTTCATAGTACGTTATCTCTTCAAATTAATTCAATAATTTGCGTTACACGCAACACTGAGTTCAAGCGCACCACAACTTACCAAACTAGCCATTCCAAAGATGTTATGAATTCTATTAACTGAATTTTGAATTTTATATACTCCATATAATTTTAGAATCCATATTCTGTGTTTCTTATATATAATATAAGAAAAAATTCATTTTTTCTGATAAAATAAGTATTTTCCCAAAAAATGCAATTTTGCTGCCTTTTAAAGGCGAACCCTTTTTAAAACCAATATTTGAAACTTTTATATATTTAATTTAATGAAATTAAATTATTCTTTATAAGAGGGACATAAAATTTTAGTTTTGATAAATTTTTGGTACTTTTCTGATAACTTTCATATTTTGATGAATAGTGAGAAATACTAAATTTTAATTGAAAACAGTTTTTTAGTCAAAATAATTTATAGTGTTTAATTATGAATTCTAATAGTTTTTATGTTTAATTAGATTATATTTTTACCATTTATTATAATTTATGTCATTATATGTAATTTCACATTTAAATTTGACATAAACACATGTCAATCTTTTGATAGTTTTTACTTTTTAAAAACTCGCTTTATGGTTTTGACAACGAGAATTAATTTTAAATTAATTAATGAAAATTATATGTTTTTAATTTGTTAAAATATAATTCCTTTTTGAATTTGGAATATCAAAATTATCTTAGGGTGAATTTTTGGTATTTTTCTGAAAACATTCAATTTTTAATGAATAGTGAAAAGCACTGCGTTATTGTTTAAAACCGACTTTTTATTTAAATAATTATTATTTTTATTTAAATTTATTTTAATTCAAAATAGATATATAATACCTATATAATTTCAATGTAATTCATTGGAGTCAGTTTATAATAAAATTAGATGTATAAAATTTTATTGAAATTTTTAACGTCTTTTACCCACCTTCTAGGCACATTTGCAAATTTGCATAAAACCAAATTTCACCACTTCTGTGAATTGAATTTCAATTATATGATGGATGAAATAAGTAAGTAAAATTTGGTTCAATAAGAAGAAAATAATTTTGGGTGAATAGTAACTTTTGACTTTTATTGACCACGGTTAAAAGTAAATAGGGAAATTAAAGGTACAAATGATATTATAATTACACCAAAAAATGTCCTAATTAAATTGGATAAGTGTATTTAGACCAAAAACAACCTTAGGAATAATATATTATCCTTTTGGTCCACATTTATTAGATTAATACATTTATTTTTATTTTATTTATAGAAGAGTTAAAAGTGTTAAATTCAAGTTTTAATAACTAAACCATTTTTAATATAGGGTTATACATAAGATAAATTACAATATAAAAATTAATTAAAATATAAAAATATTTCCTACATAATGGTATTTTATTCATAATTTTTTGAGATTATATAATAAAATTTATTTATGACACAATGATGATGCATTAATTACTTTATCAATGAAAGATTAAAATAATTGATATTATAAATATATAAATAAATGTAAATTGAGGGTTTTGATTCCATACACATATTTTATTGATTAATGTGACATGTTAGGGTTGATTAAATGTGTTTTTTTTCAAAATAATCAGGCTGTTATGACTCACAAGAACCAAATACTAAATAGTGTCAAAATTGACATAAATGAGTTTTTAAAAGAAATACAATATTATTAAAAGATATAACATTCCTAAAAATCTATGGTTCAATCAAAGGACTTATATAATGATAAATATGTCATTAATTAACCACTTGGGTTTCTCTTGTTTTTTTATAGTATGTTTATTAACCATTTATTATAATAATAAAAAAAGACATGGTAAAAGTTAAACTATTTAACTAAGAGTTAAATCTAAATTATAAGGTTAATATGGTAACCTAAACTTTTCTAAAACCAATTGGTTGATAGTATTTAGACCCATCCCCACCTTAGATTCGAAAAAATAAATTTGGAGCCATTATAAACAGAATATTATTTTATAATAAAATAATATTTCAAACTTTTTTTAAGGTGACCCGCACCTCTCTTATAAAAGGGTACTTCCCATTATCTCAAAATCACACCTCCAAAGCCATTTGGGTAGGAAAAACCCAGAACTAATCTCCTCCCAACTTCCCTCACTTCAACTTATAGTCATTCCCTTGAGAAAAATTCCAACATAAGGAGCCCTTTTGTTCAAATAAAAAAGAAACACCCAAATAAGAGGTAATTATTTTATCACCTCTTTCAAAGTTCTTTTCTTCTTCCACTTTCTCTTTCTTTGTTATTTCCATACCAAAATAATAAATACAGTACCTTCTACATATTTTAATGTTATTATAAATATTGTACAACCATACTCATTATTCTATCTATTCTATTAATGATAATGTCACCATGCGTGCGTACGTACGAATTATCGTCTCCACGTCGTGGTGTAATTTTTTATTCAAAACTATGTTATTTGGATGGATATAATGATGAGTAATATGTATATAAATAATTAAAATAACATGATAATTTATATTTAATATTACTATATCATCCAATTAGACACCTTTTAATCATTAAGGAAACGATATTGTCGCTCGTATGTATCTATGGCTCATCGTCTCCACGACGCGATGAGACTCATTTCCACGTTCACCATTCAACGATGATTATAAAAATATATATTATTAATAAGTATGTAATATATGACATAATAATTCTACTGGATATATATATATATATATATATATACTTATATATATCTTATTCACTTACTTCCGATCAATACGATATGAAAATGGAAATAGCATTTATGCGTACGTACGGTTTACCGTCTCTATAAACGATGTTTTCCATTTCATATATCTATCTATTATACATATTTATATTCTAAATATATATGATATATAATTCATTTTTTATATTCTGGAATTATTCGAATGATGATCTAAAAGATATGATCAAGAATAACAATTTAAAACATGTACGATCAAAAAAGTGATTATTACCCGAAATGTTAATTAAAAATGGAAATATTTTTTAAATAGGACGTGTAAAGTCATAAATGAATTATATATGATTTAATAAATATAAATATGGTTCTGGTATAATTTAATAACATAATATGGTCATTAACAGGAGGTTTAACATACCCTGGACCAAAGGAAAGTGCAAGGTAAGGGTTAATTCCTCAATCTCATTACTATCTGAGATTGTTTACATATAAGTATTTTCTGGGAAATATTTATTATCCATGTCCATATTTCATAAAATAAATTTTCTAAATTATTCTTTTAAGGTACCCTTTAACTAAAATATCATTTTAAATGTTTTAAATATTTATTTTTATAATTATTTCTCATTAATGTCCATGTTTTCAAAATGGTTTTAAAGATTTATTTGTATGGACATTAATGTTTTAAAATGTTAATTCCTTTAAAAAGTTTCAAAGTGGTAAGGGACACTTTTATTCAAAAATATCTTTTAAATTTCATCATTTATAAATTGTGTTACTTTTAAATGATTTCATGAAAAAGGGTAATTTCACTCAAGGAGTTTTACTAATCATTTTCAACTATCTTATCATCCTTAAATGGATATTATTCATGATTGAGGTTGACTTATTATAATACAATTTTTCATATTGTATTGAATTAGTTATGATATGTTTTACTATGGATGTGCTATTTTTATACCATTCATGGTTTATTGCTAATGTATTTACATTTCATATGACAGTTTTAATATGAATTTTTATGTTATGTTTGAACAATTTCATATGAGGAATGTAGTGGACTTAGTAAGTGATGGGTGGAGCCCGTTTTAGCTCCTCGATGAATCGATTGGTCTCATGAAACAAACTATTGTCTTGGCACAAGGCCCTGACAAAAAATTATATTTTTAGTCTTATCATGAGGCCTAGACTATGTGGTAATGATGTCCGGTGTTAGAAATTCCCTCATTATGAAGTTAATTATTAAATGTGATTATTCGACTAGTAGAATATCCATGTGAATTTTTATATGGTAGATTTTATTTATTTTCTCTATTTATGTACAAGTTTATTTTTAAAAGGATTTTGTTTTTATTACACATCTTTCCTTAAAATTTTATAGCTTCTACAAAATTATTTACCCTTATTGAGAATCTAAGCTCCCCCTTTCTTATGTTTTGTTTTCCTAAGATTCCAAGAAGTGTATTATTTTTGACATGCAGGGTTAAGCTAGGGGAATAATGGAGTTCTCAATAGATTATTTATTTTGTGTTTTATGTTTGAATGTGTAATGTTATGTTCGTGTACGTAATCTATTTTCCAAGACTGCTAAACAGATCAGTCCTTCGGGACTTGATTTCTTGTAATCATACCAATGTATTAAAATAATACATAGGCTCCGGGCATCTAGGGTCAGGGAGTTACAATTGATATTAGATGAAGTTTAGTAAAAAACTTGGAAAATTGATTTAGAAAAACACTAATTAGTGAACATTTCCCTAATATTAAATTTGAAGATTAGTATATAATAACTTCCTAGAATTTTAGTGATGTAGATATTTTTTGTATTTTCGAAGCAATACATCCCTGTCTAGATACGAGAAGGTAGATGCGGCTCTAGGACAAATGTACCTAGGAGTGAGAACTAAAACAAGGAGTTTCAAGCTTGACCTGGGGTATCTTGGTACATGACAACGGGCCTTTCTGGACTCTTGGTTACGACACTCCTGGGGGATATGTTTAAAATAATTTTCATTTTCTTTACAAGCCATTATGAAGGATTTAGGAGTAAATACTTCCTCAAAGAAAACATTTTTTTATGATTATAGATTATATTCATAATCTTTTCAATTTATTTAAGGTATTTTACGAGTTTGGAATTATGCATTACGATTCATAAACTAACCTAGTGTGTTTCATTGTTTAGAAATGGGGCCCAGTATATGGAATGAGAACTCCAGCAATATGCATGATCCAAAGAGTAAGATGGATCATATCTTTCATGGTATTAAGAAACTATTTAGAAGGGAAATAGTCTCCCACGTATTCTCATCATATGAAGAAATATTATCATGAGTTAATAAGAAAAGTAAATAATTCTCCAAGTATTATGACTTTGAAGGAAAGCAAGAGAAGAAAAGGATGGTAGAGAGAAATATGGATAAAGGGGAGAGGGGAAAGAAGGATTTTTCGATATGTGATAACTGTGGAAAGAATCACCTTGGTAAATTTTTGAAGGAAATGGGATTTTGTTATAAGTGTGAAGAAAAAGGACACTAAGTACATGATTTCAAGGGTAAGAAAAAGGTTACAAATGTACAATTCTTTATCTGCAAGGAGTTGGGACACTACGTGAATCAAGGTCCAAATCATCATAGTATGTCTCAAATGATTCTATTGGATAATAATCAAGTTATGATACTACCACATATGAAGAGGAATTACTAGTGTTATTATGTTGTTATTAAATAATTATTTGAGTATTGTATCAATGATGTACTAGTTATATGAATTAGGGAAATAAATAAAGATTGTATTGTAGTACTATTTCAGTGAGGATTTGAGATTATATGGTTCTAAAAAAGTGACTCAATAGAAAGCTTAACTTTTTTGGAAAATACATGGTTGAAGGAAAGAGAAACCTTAATATGGTTATGATTCTGAGGTAGTGATTTTGGAATAAGATTTTATTGATTTGGATAAATAATATTCGATATTCTTGACTAATTTGAAACTAATTTATTGTTTGTTTTTTCCATTATTGTTGGAGTTTACAAAATTTTTTGATACAAGGAGTATATTCAGTATTCTATAAGGAATAAGGGAGAATTAATGTAATAAATAAGATTTTATGATAATTTAGGGTGTTACTGAGTTTTAAAATAATACATGATGAAGGTATTCATATGTTATTACGTGGAAAAAAAGATCTTCATTGTGTTTACCTTCATGATAAATTTTAGACTGTGAGTTTGGACAGAAGTATTTTGGATAATTCTAAAGGTTGTAATGGATTAATTTTGACATTGGATACTATTGTTAAGGTAAAAAAAATTCTTAAGATTATTTTTGGATTGTTATAAAAATGACAACCTAGAGGTCGGAAGACAACCCGTCACGTTTGGCAAGGTCGCGAGACTTGAACCTTCATCTGAAGGGTGATAAGGGTGCATCACCTACCACTGGCCTACGTGATGTCCTTGTTTTTATAATGTAGTTTTTCTAAAATAATATGAAAAATGAATTATAAATTCATTATTTTTGGAACCCTATAAGATTAGGATAAATAGAATATTTTTGAATTCTATTATCTTTTAGAGTGAAAGATGTGTTTTTGGTAGGAATTAGTTGAAGGATGAAACTCTACTTGTTAATTATATTTTTCCCACTTATTCTATGAATAAATTAATTCTTAAAATTTATGTAATGGGTCTTAAAACCATTAACGTGTTATCCTAAAACCTTATTTTTTGTTGAACCAATGATATTTTAAATCATCATAGATTGATGGCTTTAAGGCTCTCAATTTTACACTTAATTGTGATTGATGACCTCAATCACTCCGTATAAATATTCATGTTTTTCCTCCAATTATGTGTCTCTAATTTCCACAAATGTTATCCTAATCGATATCATAATTTGGTGGTGAATTTTTCATTTCTCTTTCCCTATTAATAATATTAAATTTTATTAAACCAATTTCCGATGAGGATTTTCTACAAAAGGTATTTTTTATATTTTTAACCTTTAATTTCGAAAAACAATTTAAAATTGAAAGGATGAAATTTATTAAAGGATGGGAGAATGTAACACCCTAAGTTTTCATAGTACGTTATCTCTTCAAAGTAATTCAATAACTTACGCTACACGCAACACCGAGTTCGTGTCCACCACGACTTACCAAACTAGCCGTTCCAAAGTGGTTATGAATAGTATTAACTGAATTTTGAATTTTATATACTCCATATAATTTTAGAATCAATATTTGGTTTTTTATACATAATATAAGAACTAATTCATTTTTTTAGATAAAATAAGTATTTTTAAAAAATGAAATTTTGCCGCTTTTAATGGAGAACCCTTTTTAAAACCAACATTTGACAATTTTATATATTCAATTTAATGAAATTAAATTCTTCTATAGAAGTGGGACATAAAAATTTAGTCTAGATAAATTTTTGCTACTTTTCTAATAACTTTCATATTTAGATCAATAGTGTAAAATACTAAATTGTAATTGAAAACAACTTCTTTAATAAAAATAATTAATAGTATTAAATTATGCATTTGAATGGTTTGTAAGTATAATTGGATTATATTTTTTACAATTAATAAAATGTAGGTCATTATATATAATTTTACATTTAAATTTGACATAAACACATGTCAATCTTTTGATAGTTTTTACTTTTTAAAAACCTGCTTTTTATTTTTGACAACAGAAATTAATTATAAATTAATTAATGAAAATTATATGTTTTTAATTTGTAAAAATTAATTCATTTTTTAATTCAGAATATCAAAATTAGCTTAGGGTGAATTTTTGGTATTTTTCTGAAAACTTTCTTTTTTTGATGAACAGTGAAAAAACTGTGTTATTGTTTAAAATTGACTTTTTATTTAAATAATTATTTATTTTATTTAAAATTATTTTCGAGTAAAAATAGATATATAATACATATATAAGTTAAATTTAATTCAGTGGAGTCATTTTATAATAAAATTAGATGTATAAAATTTTAATGAAATTTTTGACGTCTTTTACCCACCTTCTAAGCACATTTTCAAATTTGAATAAAATGAAATTCTACCATTTCTGTGAATTGAATTTAAAAACTCTGATGGTTGAAATCAGGAAGTAAAATTTAGTTCAATAATATAAAAATAATTTTTGATGAATAGTATCTTTTGACTTTTACTTACCATGTCTAAAAGTAAATAGGGTAATTAAACGTAAAAAATGATATTATAATTACCACAACACATATATTAATTATATTGGATAATTTTTTTTCAATAAACAAAACCTTATTAATAAAATATGATCGTTTTGGTCCACTTGGATTGGATTAGGAAATTTATTATTATTTTATTTTAAGAAGAGTTAAAAGTGTTAAATTCAAATTTTAATATCTAAAACATTTTTAATATAGGGTTATACATAAGATAAATTATAATATAAATATTCATTAGAAAGATAAATAAATTTCCTAAATAATGATATTATATTTATAATTTTAGAGATTAAATAATTAAATTTATTTATGACACAATGATGATGCAGTAATTAGTTTATCAATAAAAGATTATAATAATTGATATTATAAATATAAAAATAAATGTAAATTGAGGTTTTGATGCCATCCAAAAAATTTATAGATTAATATGACATTTTATAGTTGATTAAATTAATTGTTTTGAATTAATCATGCTTTTATGACTTTCACAAAAACCAAATACTAAATAGTGTAAAACTTGACATAAATGAATTTTTAAAACAAATACTATATTATTAAATGAAATAATATTCCTAAAAATATAAGGATTGTCAAAAGAACTTATATAGTGATAAATATGACATTAAGGAACCACTTTGGGTTCTCTTTGATTTTTATAGTAAGTTTATTAACGATTTATTATAATAATACAAGAGGACATGGTAAAAGTTGAACTATTTAACTAAGAGTTAAATCTAAAAGATAGGGCTAATATGGTGACCTAAACTTTTCTAAAACCTATTGGTTGAGAGGAGTTAAAATCATACCCACATTATATTTAAATTAAATCAATTTTGATCCATTATAAACTGAATATGATTTTATAATAAAATAATAGTTCAAATGTTTCCTAATGTGACCATTACCTCTCTTATAAAAGGGTACTCACCCTTCTCTCAAAATCACACCTCCAAAGACATTTGGCTCAGCTAACCACTGATAAAATCTCCTCAAAACATCCCTAAATTCATCATAGAGGCCTTAATTTGAGAATAAAGTCATCCTAAGGATACCTTTTGTTCAAATCAATAAGAAACACCCAAAGAAGAGTTATTATTTTATCACCTCTTTCAAAGTTCCTTTCTTCTTCAACTTTCTCTTTCTTTGTTATTACCATACCAAAATAATAACTCTAGTACCTTATATATATAGTGATGTTATTATAAATATGGTACAACCATACTCATTATTCTGTCCATCCTATGAATGATAATGTCACCATGTGTGCGTATGTACGAATTACCATCTCCACATCGTGGTGTAATTTGTTATTCAACACTATGTTATTTGGATGGATATAATGATGAGTAATATGTTTATAACTAATAAAAATAACATGATAATTTCTCTATAATATTACTATACCATACAATTCCAAAAAATTTAATCATTAAAGAAATGATATCACTGCTCATGTGTACGTACGACTTACCGTCTCCACGAAGCGATGAGATTCATTTCCACGTTCACCATTCCACGATGATTATAAAAATATATATTACTAATAATTATGTAATATGTGAAATAATAAGGATACTTGAGAAATATATGTTTGTGTAATTAAATATATATATATATCTTATTCACTTACTTTCGATCAGTACGATATAAAAATAGAAACAACGTTTAAGCGTACGTATGACATATCTTCACCATAAATAGTGTTTTCCAGTTCATATATCTATCTATTATACATATTTATATTCTAAATATATATGATATATAAATAATTTTTTATATTATGTAAGTATTTAAATCATGATCTAAATGATACAATCAAGAATAACAAGTTAAAACACGTACGATAAAGAAAGTGATTATTACCTGAAATGTTAATTTAACATGGAAATCATTATTAAATGGGTAGTATAAAGTCATAAATGAATAATGTATGATATAATAAATATGAATATGGTTCTTTTATAATTTAATAACATACTTTGGTCATTATAAAAAAGGTTAAACATACCCTCGACCAAAGAAAAGTGCAAGGTAAGGGTTAATTCCTCAATCTCATTATTATCCGAGATTATTTATGTATAAGTATTTTCGGGGAAATATTTATTATCAATGTCCATGTTTAATAAAATAATTTTTTAAAATTATTCTTTTAAGGTACTCTTTAACTAAAATATCATTTTAAATTTTTTAAATATTTATTCTTATAAATCTTTCTCATTAATTTCCATGTTTTCAAAATGGTTTTAAGGATTTATTTATGTAGAAATGAATGTTTTAAAATGTTAATTCCTTTAAAAAGTTTCAAAGTTTTATGGGAAACTTTTATTCAAAAATATATTTTAAATGTCATCCTCTATAAATTGTGTGACTTTTAAATGATTTCATGAAAAATTGGTATTTCACTCAAGGAGTTTTACTGATCATTTTCAATTATATCATCATCCTTTACTGGATATTATTCTTGATTGAGGTTGATTTATTATAATACAATTTTCAATATTGTATTGAATTTGTTATGATATGTTTTATTATGGATGTGATATTTTTATACCATTCATGGTTTATGTCTAAATTAGTGACATTTTGTATGCTAGTTGTAATACGAATGTTTATGTTATGTTTTAACAATTTCATATGAGGAATGTCGTGAACATAGTAAGTGACAGGTGGAGCCTGCTATAGCCACTCAATGCATCAGTTGGTCTCATGAGACAAAATAGTTTCTTGGCACAAGGCCTTTACTAAAATTTTATTTATATTCTTGGTAGGAGGCCTTGACTATGTGGTAATGAATTCCCGCATTAGGCATTCCCTAATTATGAAATTAATTATTACATATGATTATTCGACTAGTAGAATATCCATTTGAGTGTTTATATGGTAATTTTTTATTATTTTCTCCATATTATGTTCAAGATTATCTTTAAAAGGATGTTTTTTTAATTACACATTGATGCATGCATGTCGTAGGGCATGGTAAAAGAAATTTAATTTTTCTAGTGCAGCATAGAAGCTGACCAGGGTCGTCTCACTTGAGGAGCTTTCTTAATCATTTACTTACTTAATATAATTTAACTAAACTAAATCTTCTTGGTGTTTTTATATTATCTATTAATGGAAAACAATGAAATTAAAATAAATGATAAAACTAACATGCAAGGACAAAATGCAATTAATTGAGAAAGAACTTGGACTTTATGGGTTGGTTTGTGGGTTTCATCATTCTCCTAGTTGGTATTTAAATTAAGTTTGATAATTCAATTATGAGATATCATTCATGAATTACTATTCTTTTATTTATTGGTGTGAAATATTTAATGCATTTTGCAATCTTAACTTCACCTCCTCCTATAATCAAGGTTAATGGAACACCTCGATCGAGAGTGTGTCATCTTCTAAGACCTGGCTCCATCGTATGCCATTTCAACCACTGAATGGCTCAAATCCATCGTATGAAGAGCTTGTATCCAGTAGAAGGGAGGTAAAATATTTAATAAAAGAATAGAAATGAGTTTGAGATCAGTGTCGTGGTGGACGATCGCCACACCTGTGCACATCACTCTTGCTCGTCACAAACTTAATAAAAATCGGAATTTAAGCACATAATAAATGAAATTTCCACATAACTCCCCCGGTCCAAGTCTCGGGTTAACCCCTCATATTTGAGGGTAAGAGGTCATGCTGGATAATATGAGAAGAATAAAATAAGAAAAGAAGGAGAAAAGATGAAGAAGAAAACTGGGTGGATGGGTGGACACAAAAATAATGCATGAATTTTATTAGAAATCTAAATTACAAATGAAAACTAAATAAAAAATAAAGAAAAGAAATGAAATTGGGAAGATTTGTGGCTGGCCTCCCTCGGTGGAGATCTCCTCCTTGGTGCCTTGAAGGAATGGATGGAGAATGGGATGCTTTGGGAAGGAGGTGAGGGCCTCCTTTTATAGGCAGAATTCGACCCCCAAAAGAATGTGAGTTTGAGACACCCTTAATGGCCTCATCACACATTCCACACTTCATTAATGTTGTTCATAAATATCTTTTCCATCTCTCTTCAACATTTGAGATAATTTGGAAACCTTATGAAGGAGTTATGAATTTTTCATTCTCGATTTCTGTTTCTGGACGAAGCTTCCAGGAAGGTTCCTCAAAAAGAATGTCGTTAAATAGACTCCTTAATGACCTCCAAAATCTCCCAAATTTATTTTCGAGACTTCCCTATCTGTCCTAGAGGTATCCCAGGTGGAAACCCATCATTTAGATATGTGTAGGCCGTGTTTGATGTCCGTTACGTTGGTGGGTCCATGCTGTCCGACCAGAAAAATTCCCAAATTCAATGAATTGTTATACCCTTTAGATGGCCGAATCAGCTCCTGGTCCAGAAGACAAAGTTGAAGGAACTAAAATAAGGATTCTAAAAAAATTTGAATCAGAAACTTTGGATATATAATTTTACAGAAATGACCAAAATACCTTGACGTAAAAATATGTCTAAAATCCAGAATTAGGTGTTTTTCACATTTGGGCTCAAAATAACACTAAGACCTAAAAACATGACAATTACCCTTCCAATAACACATTTTTGGGATTATAAAAAATGATTTACAAAATAAAATATATTAAAATGTGATCTTCATCACTCCCCCACACTTAAACATTGCAATCCTGGGCAATCATCTTACATCCAAATCGAAATCCACACAACAATCAAAAATGAGAAAATATCAATGATTTTATCCAAAATAGAATTCCATCATGTCTCATATATGAATAATAATTCTCTATTATTTTCATTTAAATCACTAAAATTTGTTCAATCTCATAAATCAATCCATGGCCCAATCACAACCTACCTCACATTGAATTTTTTTGTCACTCTTCACTCAAGAGAAATTGAATCTAGAGTTATACTCATACTTGAATATCGCATGTATCACCATAGGTTTGTGAAAATTCTAATTTCTCCACAGCATGAAACATTAAAATTAATTTAATCATGAGGGATTTAATTAATGGTTCAAATGATTATGTGGCTTAGGGTTGATGGGAAAATTATTTAAAAAAAATGTTCCAGGCTAGAAAGAGGAGGTTGGGCTTTTAAGTACAATGCATGATTAAATCAAGTGAAAACACAGGAAATTCCTCACTCAATCCCACTTGAAAATGTGAAACACAACACCACCCCTCCCCCCCTTTTAATGACAATTTACATGAGACAAGAAGTTATTATAATTAATGATATCATCTAAGTTCTCCTTATTTTTTTCAAATATCCAGAAAGGCACAACTTTATTTTCTTTTTTTTCATTTTTTTATGGAGGATGAGCTGAAAATTAAATACAATGAATGAATGAAAATTCATGCCCTTGATTTTTTTGGGAGGGTCATGAGTCATAAAATAATGTACAATGAGGAATTCAAGCTCATCTCCATTTTTTTGTTTTCTTTTTTTTAGGAGAAATGGATAAAACAAATAAAGCACAATGAAATGATGACACATGCCCAATTCTCTTGTTATCCACTACCCAAAGTATTGACACACACCTCGCACCACCCATAAATGATATAAATCCCAATGAACACACATGAAAGGCCCTTCCCCCACACTCAAACTTGAAATATCCATGCAAAAATACTAAAAGTGCGGGTAGGTAAGGAAAAAGTGGCTTGTAATTTGGCTTAAACCTATAAGGCAATTCATGGCATCTAAGGGCTTATGAAGGATAAATGTAAAGGTGGGTATCAAGATAAAATGTGGCTATCCAAAGAGATTCCTCAATCATTTCAAATGCATTTCATGAAATCCAAAGCTTCGAAAGAGAATATTCACAAATTCTTGTTTTCATACAAAATTCAAGTTTCCCTCAAGAAAGTGTGGGTATTAGGAAGAATATGAAAAAGTGGTTTAGAATACCTCACAGGATTGGAAAAAATATTTTGAGTTAGTGTTTCATGGGCATGGATTTCAAAAATTAGTCAAACTCATTAAAATTCTTGAAAATCCATTTCAAGGGAAAATAATTCATATCAACAATCATTTAAAATCCATTATTTCAAAAATCATTTCAGCTCTTTCAAAATCAATTTATGTGTGAAAAGTGATAAGAATATTCATTAAAGCTCAAAATATGTTTTGGACCAAAAAAGAAAGGAGTTTAAATGGTAATCGTAAAAATCTAACTCCCTTTTGAAATAATGATTCGGTCATCTTCCTCTAATTCTCGGGGCTTCCTTTTTGCATTCATGATTCTTAAGAAGAAAAATTACTCAATTAATCACAAGGATCATTTCATTTAAGCTCAAAATGAAAAGAGGGAGGGGGCCACATGCTAGACTAATTCCTAATACTGATTTTTAAAATTAAATTACTAGAAAGCATGTAAAGATAAATCTTGGTATGATCCCCCAAGTGGGCCCTGGAATCTTTTACTGCCTCCAGAGGGCAGTACCAGACGTTATCCATAATTTGATGGTGGATGAAGCTTCTTTGATTTGAACCACCACATGTGGCTCTTCTTAGCTTGTGCTTCATCATTGTTCTTGAGGTATGATCCATGGATAGAGTACACCATATCCTCCCCATTCACAATGAGGTATAGCTTGCATGGTGGGGGTAGGATGAAGTATGGAACCTCTTCTTATTTTGTTGCTACTTGTGCAACCATCTTGTCTTCCAGTGCCAGCTTCAAGGAGTCTTCAGCCTCTTGTCTATTTTCCTAAGTCTCAGCAACTTGGATCTATTCATGATGGGGCTCCTCTAGTAGATATTCAATGACTTCAGGGAGCTCCAGAAGTTCCTCAATAGGTGCATTGTTTTTCACATCATCCTATGAGGTGTAGTAATTTTTTGATGAATCTAAAAGTTCAATAGATTTGGGAGAGACACTCGAATTAGTTTCAGAAAAATTTAAACAATTTGAGTTTAAGAATGTATCATCTCCCTGATTTGGGTCGAAATTAATATCCTCCTTAATTGAAAGTTCCTCTTGGAGTTGATCATCAATGGTTGGAGGTGGGAAGTCAGGCTCCTCCACCTCAAGTTTGGCTTTAACTTCATGGATGTTTTTAGTGAAATCTGGAAAGACTAGCGCCACTTCCTTCTTAGCCTTGAATATTTTTAAGTCAACATGGAGTTCATTGACCATGGCCATCAAATCTTCCGGAGAGATCCATGTTGGTATGCCTATTTCCACCTACTTGAACATTATTATCAGGGCATCAGCTCTTCGTTGGAGGGCCTCCTCAGGATAGTCTGTTTCTTCCTACTGCACCTGTGAGTAATTATTCCATGCAGAATAATTTGAATTTGAATGCATCATGGAAAAAGTTTTTTTTGAATTTTTTTTAAAAAAAATGGAAACTATATAAAATTTTTAAATAGAAAAAGTAATGTAAACAACCAATTATCTCCCCAGAAATGGCGCCAGTTTTGATGCACACCTGTCGTAGGGCGTGACAAAAGAAATTTAATTTTCCTAGTGCAGTATAGAAGCTGACCAGGGTCGTCTCACTTGAGGTGCTTTCTTAATTGTTTACTTAATCTAATTTAACTAACCTACTTCTTTTTGGTGTTTTTAAATTATCTAGTAATAAAAAACAATTAAATTAAAATAAATGATAAAACTAACATGCAAGGACAAAATGAAATTAATTGAGAAAGAACTTTTCCTTTATGGGTTGGTTTGTGGGTTTCATCATTCTCCTTGTTGGTATTTAAATTAAGTTTGATAATTCAATTATGAGATCTCATTCATGAATTACTATTCTTTTATTTATTGGTGTGAAATCTTGAATTCATTTTGCAATATTAACTTCACCTCCTCCTATAATCAAGGTTGATGGCACACCTTGATCGAGAGTGTGTCATCTTCCAAGACCTGGCTCCATCATATGCCATTTCAACCACTGAATGGCTCAACTCCATCATATGAAGAGCTTGTATCCAGTAGAAGGGAGGGAAAATATTTAATAAAAGAATAGAAATGATTTTGTGATCAATGTCGTGGTGGACGATCGCCACACCTGTGCACATCACTCTTGCTCATCACAAACTTAATATAAATCGGAATTTAAGCACAGAATAAATGAAATTTCCACATACCTCCCCCATTCCAAGTCTCAGGTTAACCCCTAATATTTGAGGTTAAGAGGTCACGGTGGATAATATGAGAAGAATAAAATAAGAAAAGAATGAGAAAAGATGAATAAGAAAACAGGGTGGATGGGTGGACACAAAAAAATGCATGAATTTTATTAAAAATCTAAATTAAAAATGAAAACTAAAACAAAAATAAAGAAAAGAAATGAAATAGGGAAGATTTGTGGTCGTCCTCCCTCGGTGGAGATATCCTCCTTGGTGCCTTGAAGGAATGGATGGATAATGGGATGCTTTGGGAAGGAGGTGAGGGCCTCCTTTTTATAGGAATAATTTGACCCCCGAAAGTTTGCGCATTTGAGACCCCCTTAATGACCTCGTCACATGTTCCAACCTTAATTAATGTTGTTCATAAATATCTTGGTCATCTCTATTCCACATTTCAGAAAATTTCGAAACCGTATGAAGGAGTTATGAATTTTTCATTCTCGGTTTCTGTTTCTGGACAAAGATTCCAGGAAGGTTCCTCCAAAAGTATGTCATTAAAGAGACACCTTAATGACCTACAAAATCTCCAAAATTTATGGTTGAGACGGCCCTGTCTGTCCTCGTGGTATCCCAGTTTGAAACACATCATTTAGATATGTGTAGGCCGAGTTTGATGTTCGTTACGTTGGGTGGGTCCACGTTGTCCGCCCATAAATATTCCCAACTTCAATGAATTTTTAGACGCTTTAGATGGCCGGATCATCTCCTGGTCCAGAAGACAAAGTTGAAGAAAATAAAAAACAAATTCAAAAAAAAATTGAATCAGAAAATTTGGATATATAATATTACATAAATGACCAAAATACCCTTGACGTAAAAATCTGTCTAAAATCCAGAATTAGGCATTTTTCACATTTGGGCTCAAAATAACACTAAAACCTAAAAACATGACAGTTACCCATACAATAACACATTTTTGAGATTATAAACAATGATTTACAATATAAAATATATGAAAATGTGAGCTTCATCACACATCTTGCCCTAAAAGTTTATAGCTTCTGCTAAATTATTTACCCTTATTGAGCATCTGATCTCACCCCTTTCTTATGTTTTGTTTTCCCAGGATTCCTAGAAGTGTATTATATTTGACATGCAGGGTTAATATTGGGGAATAATGGTATTCTCAATGGATTATTTATGTTGTGTTTTATGTTTGAATTTTTAATGTAATGTTCATGTATGTAATCTATTTTCCAAAACTACTAAATTGATCAGTCCTTCGTGACTTGATTCCTTGTAATCATGCTAATGTTTTAAAATAATGCACTGGCTCTAGGATTTTGGGGTTAGGGTGTTACACTAGTAGCTTATGCTCACCAGTTTCATCCCAACACTGGTTTTCTACACTGTTTCCCATAAATGGTTTCATATGGATCCATTTGGATTCCCGAGTGGAAACTATTGTTTTAGGAGAATTACACTAGTTGAAGATGTTGGTCCCATCCTACTTGGAAGTCCATAAAACATGATCTCAATATATCTTTCAGTGTCTGAATAGTTCCCTCATATTGGCCATCATTTTGAAGATGATAGGATATACTGAAGCTTAGTTATGTGTTTAGATTGTGTTGGATACTTTTCTAGGACTTCGACTTGAATCTCATATCTCAATAGGAAACAATAGATAATGTTAATCCATGCAGCCTTACAACCTCATTGATATATATTTGGGAAATTTGATCCAATGAGAAGCCCTATCGAATCACGATAAAGTGATTTGTCTTTGTAAAATAATCCATAACGGCCCATATATCATTGAATCCTCTGGATGTCCATAGAATTCTGGGGACAAAGTCCATGGTGATGTTCTCCCACTTCCATGTTGGTATGGGTAGTGGTTCCATTGTTCCCTTAGACTTCAATCATCCATCCTTTACTTGTTGAAAAACCAGGCACTTTGATGTATATTTAGAAATATCCTTCTTTATATTGTCCCACCAAATGTTCTATTAGAGATCTTGATACATATTTGTGCTCCCTGGGTGGATAGAGAAGGTTGAGCTATGTGTGTCACTCAAAAGCTCCTTCTTTATCCCTTGATCAGATGTTATACATAATCATGATCCAAATATAACAACTCCTTCCTTATCAATTAAAAACACTGATTATTTCCCATTTCTAATAGATTTTTTCCTTTTCATAATTTCCTCGTTTTTTCTTTGAGCATCATTTATTTTCTCTATGAGGGATGGTTGAGTAATCATTTGAGAAGGATTGATAATGTTCCTCCTTTAATTATTACCATGTCCATCCTCTGCAAATCTATGATGATCAGATAATTTTCAATTATCATCATTGATAAAGATGCATTATCCTTTCAATATAGAGCATCTTCTACCTTATGTGCCTTACCAGGATAGTTGTTGATTGAGGAGTCATAATCCTTGATGAGCTCTATACATATTCACTGGAATATATTAAGCTCTTTTTGTGTGAATATATATTTGAGACTCTTATGATCAGTATATATCTCACAATTAGCCCCAAAGAGATAATGCTTCCATATTTTTAACACAATGATCACAACTGCCAACTCCAGATCATGTGTTGGATAGTGTTTCTCATGTATTTTCAATTTCGTTGAGGCATAGGCTATCACTTTATCATTTTACATAATAAAATAGCCAAATCCCTTATTTTAAGCATCATTATACACCACAAATAGTTCTCTACTTGTTTGGATTATGAGTACTGGCACAGTGATTAGCCTATTTTTCAACTCTTTAAAACAGTCTTCAGATTCTTGAGTCCAGACAAACTTTACTCCTTTTAGTGTCTGCTTGGTCATTGGGTTTTTTAATTATTAAAATTTATTCACAAATCATCAATAATACCCAGTTAGACCAAGAAATATATTGTTATCTATTACAGATGTTGTCTGGGGCCACTCTTCAATCACCTTTATCCATGAAGGATCAACAGATATCCCTTTTCTAGAGATAACATACCCCATGAATGATACTTCCTCCATCCATAACTCACATTTATTGTACTTTTCATACATCTTATCCCTTTTCAAAGTCTTTAACATGGTATTAAAATTCTCTCCATTTTCCTCCTTACTCTTGGATTATATTAGAATATATTTGATAAATATTGCTAAATATTTGTCAAGGTATTCCCAAAAGACTCTATTCATTAAATCCATGAAAATTTTGGGAGAATTAGTGAGTTTGAAGGGAATCAACATGAATTCATAGTGTCCATACCTCATTCTAAATGCATTATTGGGAATATCTTCCTTCTTTACCTTTAATTGGTGATATCCCAACCGAAGGTCCACCTTAGAAAAATAACTGGCCCCAAGAAACTGATTGAACAAGTCATCTATCAGTGGTAGGGTCTTATTGTTCTTTATCATGATGTTATTGATATCATGATAATCAAAGAAAAGGCACATTGATCCATCCTTATTCTTAAAAAAGAGGACTGGAACACCTCATGGTGAATCACTCGGGCATATAAAACCCTTCTCCAGATTCTCCTGTAACTACTTCTTCATCTATTCTATCTCTACGGTGCCCATTCTATACGGTGAATTTGATATAGGTAGAGATACAAGAATAATTTCAATTGAGAAATAAACATCTCTGTTAGAAGGAAGACCAGACTACTCTTCAGGGAATACATCAATGTAATCCCTCATGATGGGCATGTCTTCACGCATGATTCTCTCATTTTTCTCAATAATTATATCTAGACATGTTTTCTCATAAGGAATTAATATCCACACTTGAGACACTAATTCTAAAATAGATTCATCTTTCTACTTAAACTTTTAATGAATTGGAGGATGCATTGGGATGTAAAGAGTGATCTCCCTTTCCTGAAAATTGATGTTGGTTTTGTATAAAGATAGAAAATCCATGTCCAAGATAGCGTCGAACTCCACTAAAGTAAGTATAAAGAGATTTTCTGGGAGGTTCAGTCCACAAACATTAACCAGGGAGGATTTATAAACAAAATAAACACAAATTTCTCTATTATCTATTATCATAGATAACTTGTCCTCCAAATTTTGAGGTGGTGTTTGAATATTTATACTAAACTTCCAAGATAGGAAATAATGTGTAGAACCATAATCAAATAGTACATTTTCTATTCTTGAATGACTAAATTGAATAGCTGTCACCATATTGTTTTCCGACTCAACCTCAGTAATAGCGATAGTATAATCCCTCCCTTATTGCCTTGGAGTTTTTTGTTGATTGCCTCAGTCAACCCTTGGCTTAGGGAAATTGTTTGCATAATGCCCTTTCTCCTTACATTTGAAACACTACACTACAGGATGAGTGTTGATTTGAACCTTCCTTTCTTCTTCCACACTTGTGGGATTCTTCATATCTCATTGGGTGTTTTGAACCAGATGTCCCAACATTCCACATTTGAAGTAATTATTGGATCCCTTTAGACAGTTCCCAAGATGCTTCTTCCCACAATTATTACACTTGTGATGATCAAGCTTCTTCCCATCAAGGAATTTGTTTTCATGACCTCCCACATGATATTCCATTTTTCTATTCTTGCCAATGGGCTCACGATACCACTGAGAATCTCCAATCTCTATTTTAACCTTGATGGAACAATGAACAATCTCCTCATAGATTTCGAAGTCTCCAATCACCAACACTTTTCATAGTCTCATATTTAGTCTGCTAAAGAAGCAATCCTCCTTGATTTCAATGTTCAAGAGAAAGACCAAGGTATAACTTGAAAGCCTTATAAATTTTTCTTCATACACCCCAATTGATTGATCTTCCTACTACTTGAGTCTAAGGAATTATCTTTCTATATTTAGATGGAGGGTTTGAGGGAAATATTTATTTAAAAACAATCTCTTGAATTCCTCCCATTCCATGGAATCAATTTTCTCCTAGGTCTTCGTATTCTTTATCAGTGCCCACCACTGATCAGCTTTCCCATCAAAATGATTGACCACCAGTATGAATTTCTCTTCTTCTGAGCACTGGTGGAAAGAGAATATATTTTCAATGGAGTTAATCCACTATTCTGTGAGGAGGGGATCATATGATCCACTAAACATGGGAGGCCTTTTCTATATCAAGGTTTTAACAACAACTTAATCTTTCCTTGGAGGAGGAGTGTGTTCCATATGAATCAAGTTATTATTAAAAACTTGATCCAGGTGAGAAAGTATTATCATGATGTTTTTAGCACTCATTCTCATCAAAGTAAAGACCACTTTTAACTAGGTAGATAGAGACCCATTACATAGCGTGAAGTCCTAGTTGGCATATAGCACATTATATGGCCCATAGGCCCAAATTTTTGTCCCAAGTCCCATTCTATGAATAGCACTACTACAGTACCCCTGCTACAGTACCACAAAGTACCGCCACTGCTATAGTGTTCTACCGCCGCTATAGTGTTTTACTGTCGCTATAATACTCATTGTTTCTACAGTGCGCCGCTGCTATAGTACCACTACAATACTTTTACAGTACCATGCACCCAATGGATTTTGAACCCCCATTTTTCATGTAGAATTATAGGGTGCTTACCACTAAGCTAAACCCCAACTACTCACATTCCCTATCACATTGATTGTTGTCAAATGTTCTTCTATTTCCCTCCATTAACTATGAAAAATAACGTACAATTAGAATGATTGAATACATATCTACTGACCATAAAAAATTAAACTTCAAACATAAAAGGATAAAATTATAAAGGAGAATTATATCCTAACTTGTGATTCCCTGTGTTTCAATCTAGTTTATTCTTGATCTATTTGTTAGCTTATATTCTTATAATATTTTTTTATTCCCTTAATAATGGTTTGTAGAAAGCTCATTAATTTACCAAATAATATCCCCAAGGAGTGTCAAACCAAGATTGTGGCAAGGCCCATTGTTTTTCACAAGTTCTCATGTGAGTCTAGATCAAAGTGGTGTTTTCAAGTTTTACCCCTAGATACATTTCTACAAGAGCCACCTCTACCTATTTGTAACCAGATATGGATGTATTTTCTTGATAAACCACATACTCTATACTTACCAAAATTTACGGGTGTTTTATAATACTTACTCTCATATTTAAGGATCTTAATAAAGTTATATATTATTACTTACCAAAATAACTAGACCATCCTCTGATACCAACTATAGTGACCCTAGCCATTTACATAAAACATTAAATGATTTTAAGCATAATTATATATCAGAGTACAATCCAAGGATCATAAAGTCTATTTTCATGGAGGAATAGATACAGAGAACTGATAACATAGAAATAAAAAAACTCTTATTTATTTAATATTTATAAAGATCTCCAAACTTCCTCTGAGCCCTCACATCTAAATAGGGTACCCTAGGGAGCACATGAACAAGGGGATGAGCTAAAATCCCATTAAGGGATTAAACATAAGAATAAGGATTTAGCACAAGGGTTAGAGACCATGACTTAATGATATAAAGTGGCATATAGAATCACAAAATATAAACATGGGATCATATAAACATGAATTCATATTATTGAGGAAACAATATAAATTATGTATTTAGCATGATTCAAGGCTTGTTGCACATAGGGGAGCACAAGTCTAGGTTAACCATTAATACCATTGCATATAGTAGCACAAGTCAAGGATAACCGCTAAGAGAATTACACATAACATATCATGAGAATAAACTTTACACAATGCATTAGAGCCCTATATGAGCACACCCATCATAACATGTTCATGAATATACTTTACACATAAATAATCATATATAATCAATCATACATAAACATGAGAGAACCCATGGAGATAATTGGGAATCACATTCGTGTCATAAAGCATAATGGATGGGATTATCATAAAAGTGTCTATGAGTGAAAGGAAGTAAAACATACATGGATATTAATAATTTAAAATAGGCATATATCATGGTAAGTTATGTAAAACAAAATTTATAACATGTAAGAAGAGTATTTATGAAATTCTTATCATTAAATCATTTTAGTGTGGTTTTAAGGAAAATACTAAAGAGCATTTAAAATTGAAAAAGGGAATAACATTTTAAATAAAACTAGAAATGAAAAAATAAGTTTTTAATAATAAAAAGACTAATTTTATAACAACAAAGGTGTATTGAAACAAATGGTAGAGTGGACTTGAAATTGGAAAAAAAAAATTGGGATGTTCCCTTAAAACGAGTTTGCTTATTTGGAAGTATCGTGGATGGAATCACTTAAAAGAATGTATATACCAGAAAGAGAATGAGTCATGGATATTAAAGTTTGATTATGGATCATATAAATAGTATGTAGAAGTTTTACATAAAAATAAAAGACAACTTCGTTTGGGTAAAAAGAAGGATAGAGTGGCCTAAAGAATAAAGGCGGTTTGGGTAGAATCCTTTTCGGAATATAGGCATGGTATCAGGTGTACTTGGGAGGTCTTAATGATAGAGAAAAGGATTTCTAATCTTTTATAAATCATGAGGTAAGTATGGGTATGGTTCTAAATCATACCCCATCATTAGGAATTCTATGTAAAAGGGTATATCATAGAGGAGACTCTTGAATAAATGTGAGAAAGAGAAGATCCCTTACCTTAAGCCTGATGGTGTTCTCCTGTTGATATTAATGGCTTGGATAATCAGATTAGGTTAACTAATTAATAAATATAGAACCTATTTTACTTGTAAATGGTTTATTATAACCTTTTTGAGTTAATTAATAACCTTTTTGATTGGTTATGAGGTTCAATTTCATTATTCAGGTCTGTTTGTTTCATGTTCGGTTTTCTTTTATATATGAACGGATAAAAATGTATGGTGAAAGTAGTTTTCTAGAATTAAAGTTATAATACATTAGTTAACATATATAATATTACATGGTTGTAAATTTAATTTTATTAATTGGAGTGAAGTTGAATCATTATATAAAGCATTAATGATAAAATCTTGGATTAATGTGGCGCTTTTGCTCACAATTAACTTATTTTGTATTGTTATTTAACATCATGAATTTATAAGGATTACAGACCATTAAATAAGATTAAATACATTTATTATGATCTTATTAAACCATTAAAATGGTTTTATGACCAGTCTAGAATATGGTAAATCAAATTGAAAACCAGTTGTCCTTGAATGTGATAAATCAACACATCTCAGGCGATATTTTCATTTATAGAATAAAAGGAGGGGTGGGATAGATTTTGATAAAATATCCCATTAGAATAATATAATTATATTAACTATCTATTCTAGTGTTATCATACCATTTTTGTGAAGGTAGGTGAGGAAAGAAACAGGAAAATAAAAGAGCTTGAATGAAAATAAAAGAATCAGAAAGAGGAATTTACCTCTTGAGTTTATCTCCTTTGAGAGCCTCTTAAGTAGAGAGGATTTGGTATTTTGAGGATACCAAGGGATTTTTTACATGGGGGAAGATCTTATTTAGTTATTTGGGAAGAACCTGGGAAAGACACAAGGCTTGAGAGGAGTGAATAGAAGAGGGGAATGTGGGTGGTTTTTATAGTGGAGGAAAGGAGTGAATTTGGAATATTTAATTCAATATTAATTATTTTTCTCAAGACAAGAAATAGTGTTTGATAATTGGGGAAATAAAAAGTAATAATTGAATGTGAGTTATAACTACTGGCCATTTACATAATCCATGAATCAAACATGATGCAGAAATTTAGGTTTTTTCAATTATTGTGAATTATCATATTTTACTATTCATAAAAAATCATGTATTTTAGAAAAATCCCAAAAAAATCTCCCTAAAAATTTTTAGATGTGAATAATCCAAAAATGAAATTAATTTTTCAAAAATAATTTTATAAATATGATTAATTTAATTTTTAATTAATATTATAATTTAATTAACAAATATAGATTTTAATATTAGAACTGATTTTATAATGCTTTCAAAAATTACATAAGGTCTTATAAAATGATCTTAAAAAAATAAGACATAAAATTATTAATTTATGAACACATTTTAGTTGAATAAATTTTATTTTAAATTAATTAATTATTTTTAATTATTTATTTATGACTTAAAAAATACCAATACTTTTACTATGGTCATATTATCACTTATAAGATGCCTAAATTTTATTTTTACAATCAAGGGTGGGTTACTATTCTTTTTGATGATGTACTCTTCATAAGGGACATATTACTATTCATAATGGTAGGTTAATATTCATATAGTTAAGTTACTATTCGCCAAAAAAAAATTCTTATTGGGCTCTAAACATCTTACTGATCCCAATTGTGTATGTCAGATTTTTGAATTTCAAAACATAGGCATGTAAAAATTATGTTTAAAGGCCACATAGTACTTAGTAGTTCATTATGTTGTGCTTTCATGTGATTATATGACATATTTATAAGAAGGGATTTTCCATTAATAAAACATTGGGTTGTTACAAAGATATTTTAGAAACATCAACTCCATCTTTATCAAAATATTCAACTGTATCCTTGTGAATAATAAGATGGCATTCCTTACCTTATTTAGTAGTGGTAGTAACTAATATCACTTGAATGGTATGATATAAATAATGTTTAAGAGGAGATACCTAAATCCACTCTTCAATATCAAACTTAGAAAAAAAATCATTTAATGTTTATTGAATATAGAGAATGGGAGGTCCACCATGTCCAGGTGGACTACCTCCATGATCATCATCTTCATTAGAATCATGATAGTTTAACCCCAAAACAATATATCTAGGGTAATTATCCTCCATATAAGGTTCAATAAGTACTAGATGTCTAGGAGTACTTACAATAACAATAAATCCTTATCATGTCTCCCAACGTCATCAGATTCAATAGAATTATACCACTTTTGCTCATCCACATAAGATGCTCTGGCTTTTAATCAAGGTCTACATATTTTTTTTATCTTCTTCTTCTTCTTCCTTTTTCATAATAGATAATTCCTCTTATACTTCTTTAAAAGTAGAAACATCATCATCTAAATATTCCAAAACATTATCAATTTTGAGACATATATCCACCATATCCCTAGGTCTAACAACGTATTTTTTTGAATTAAACATTTCATATAGTTTTTTTGAGTCTCCCACCGATTATTTTTTCATGGTTTCTAGTTTACTAAAAAAAAATTAAAAAAAATTAGAAAGAAAATTACATTATATTTAGTTATTATTTATTACCCTTGATGAATTAAACCTTTATACTATAGCAAGGAAAGAATCGTATTTGGATTGGGTAAAGTACTTAAACATGAATCTGGATTACATAGCTCTACCATATCTTTCATGACATATCGTAAAATACTCATTTGGAAGAAATTATTCATTAAAAAAAAATGAAATATGGATCGTCATACCTTAGAAAATTAAATTCCCATTTTAATGGAAATATAAAATTCTGAGTGAATTTGAACAGCATTCCACGCTCAATAATGTGCTCAATAGTAGTAGTTATTATGGGGGTAACATTCCCAGTTAGTTTATCCATATCATTTTGAAACTCAAGGGGAGGATGATTAATTGGATATAAGATTTGGTAATTGGTATACACTCCTTTGTTTGGTTTACCCAAGAACTTCTCCCAATGTCTTGAGGAAAATTCTAAATATTCTCCCCTGACTAATGTTCTAAAGACATCTATTTTCTCACTAGAGAAAAACTCTATGTGAACCTAAAAATCATTAACAAGATTTAGATTAAAAAATCATTTTCTATAAACCAAGAATCCCATCCCTAATTTTTAATTGTATTACAACCCAATAATCTACTCTATTCCATCCTTTTTTTATTGACTTTTTTATGTTGATACTAGACAATTGATTAGATTCAGATTCTTTGGCTTTAGAAATGCACTCATCCTCCCTTTTGATATATTTTATTTCTTACCAAGAGATAGATCGAAAGGAGGAATGAAATTGGTATTCATAATTTTTGGTTTGGTTTGAATTTTTTTGGAAGTTTTGATATGAGAGACAAAATATAGACATTTGAGTTGAGAGAGGAGTTTGAAAAGGGGGTTTAAATTTGAGAAGAAGGAGGAAATTTTAGGTAAAAGATGTGAAAGGATTTGAAATCCAATTTGAAATATATTATTAATAATTTATGGAATAAAGTTATAATAAAATTGAATAAAATTTTTCCAAATGGTTTTCATGTAAAATTCAAAGGAAAAAAGACCTAGTAGGTCTACCAACCAATGACTAAGATGTTCACGGTAATTAAGTACATGCCGTGTGAACAAGAATTCAAAATAAGTAGAGTAATTTTTTGATTTATTACTCATGGAAAGTATGGTCACCACATTAACAATTATTCCTGGTAAGCATATTGAATGCATGAACAAAAAACATGTTCATCTTACTGATCGTGTGAACATAAACTCATAGTTACTTTTAAAAAATACTTAGAATATTGAAATTAAACAGAACTTAAATAACATCAAAGGATTAAATTTAATTAAAATTATTTAGAATAATATATCATCCCCAAATAATATCTGATATAATTGATTCCATCAATATTCAAGGGTTTTGTGAATATATCAGGAAAAAGTTGTTCAGTACCAATGCACTAGAGAGTTATGTAACCCTTTTGAAAATGATCTCTCAAGAAGTGATATCTTATATTAATTTTCTTCATCTCGTAATGTGATATAGTACTCTTAAAGGTTTATCATACTTATATTATTTCAATTTAAGGGTACATATAGAAACTAAAATTCACATTCTACTAAATTCTGTTTCATCCATAGAATATGTACACAAAAAATGTATATAAATATGTACTCAACTTCAGTAGTGGATAATGTCATATATTTTACTTTCTTACTACATAATAAAATTAGTGACTTTCCCAAAAATTGGCATGTTCTAGACCTAACAAACAATAAAATCATCATCTAAATAACTCACTAATTCAAATTCATGTCCTATAGAATATAACGATCCTAAATTGGTTTTAATCTTGAAAATTTTGAAAATTAATTTTACAGTAATTAAATGAGATTTATTTTTATTTTCATAAAAATGGGAACACATACACATACTAAATATTATATAAAGTTAGTTATCTGTTAATTATAGTTGTCTTCCAATCATACCTATATAAGTACTTTAATCAATAGGTTTCCGCATTTCACCTAGATCTAGTTTTCCAGTTGTACTCATGAGATTATCACTATTCCTTATACTATCCATACCAATATGTTTTTAGAGATATATAGTATACTTTATTTGATTTAATATAATTATATAATTATTTGGAAAATTCAAAAAAACCAAGAAATAATTTAATTTCATCCATCAAACTCATTTCAATTTCATTTTGTATTATTTTCGAAAACTCTATACACATATAATTTATTGAGGATCTAAAAATAATATCTTCAACATAAATTTATACAACTAAACTATCATTTGAATTTTTTAAATAAATTAGGTTCATTTATACATTTTGAATATCCTTTTGATGTAATAAATGATTTAATTCTATCGTACCAACCACTAGGATCTTTTTTTAATCCATATAAATCATCTATTAATTTAAAAACATGATTTGGAAAATGAGGGTTTTCAAATGTAGGGGGTTATTAAAAAAACATTCTCATCCGTATAACCATTTAATAATGAAATATTGACATTAATTTGATAGAGTTTGAAATTAAAATATTATTTATTGGAAAGAAATATTCTAATAGATTAAATCCTGGATACTACTGTAATGTTTTTCTTATAATATATACCGTCCTCTTGACTCCATCATTATGAACCAATCTAGCTTTATTTCTAATTATATTTCCTAACTCATCAACCTTGTCTCTAAAATACCATTTAGTTCCAATGGTAAGGTAGTCCTTTTTTCTTTCAACCAATTCACAAACATTTTTTCATTAAACCAGATCGATCTCTTCCTATATTTACATTACTCATAATTCATAATTAATTTCATCATTTATGTTCTTATGTTAAGGTTGTGATAAGAATTATTGATTTTTAACTTGGTTTCATAGATAATATCTAGTATAATTTCATTTTTCTAGGACACCAACAACAATATCTAAGGGGTGATATCTATGAGTCCAAACATATTAAGGGAATAAAAGTGTTTGATGCCTCATTTTCATAAATTGGTTTGGGATCAGGATATTCATCAGAACTATGATAACTACTTATAGGAGTTCTAGTCGATTTATTACAAGTTTTAGCATTGAGGTCTAAAATTTAATGGTGATCCTATAAATTTTCTAAATAAGTCTTAGGTTGATGTGGATATGTCTCATCAAAATTCACATGAATATATTATTCCAAAATCATAGTCCTTTTATTGAAAACCCTATATGATTTACCAGTTGTAGAATATCCAATGGAAAATCCTTCTTTTGTTTTGGAAGAAATATTTTCTAATTTCTATTTTCTATTGAGTATAAATTCATTAAAACCAAAAACTATAATGTATTTTAATATTAGTTATCTAAAATCAGGAAATTTATAATGGGTCCTATTTAAAATAAGTTTAATTAAAACTATATCAATTATATAATAATAATTATTTATAAATTCTTCTAATAAATAAATAGGTATATCATACTCATTGAGAATGGATTAGGCAATATATTTAAGGGTTCTATTTCTTATTTCTACCACACCATTCTATAAAGGGGTCCTAAGAGCATAAAATTTAGGACTATAACCATGTTGTGATAATAATGATTCAAAATCATGATTTTAAGACTAATGACCATGATCACTTGTTAAGGATTAAATTCTAAGTCTAATGATATTCTCAATAGATTTAGTATATTTGAAAAAACATGATAGAGTTTCACTTTTATGAGAAAGGAAGGATACCCATTTATATCTTGAATAATCATCCACTATAACATATGTGTAATGTTCTCCAACTAATCTAGAAATTATTGAGTGTCCAAACAAGTCCATGTAAACCAAATCTAAAGGTTGGGAAGTTAAAACTTATTTCTTAGGTTTCAAATAGATTTTTTTCTTCTTCCCCTTTTGTTAGGGATTACAGACTTTGTCTATTGGGAATTCAAATTTGGGTATATCCTTAACTAGACCATTCCTTGTTAAATTTCTATTTTAGTGACTATTGAAATGGCCTGATCTCCTATTCTAAAGACAAAATATTTTTTAAAGGATCACAAATAAGAAACATTTATATAAAACAAATAATTTATATCAATAGTATAAACATTTTATTTTATCATAGTAGTAAAAACTATAAAATGATTGGCATAAAATACATTACAAACTTTGGTTTCAAACATAACATAAAACCATTATCATAAAATTGTGAAATTATAATGATATTATACTTTAATATATCTAAAAATAGAACATTTGAAATTAAAATAGTATTAGAGTTACTAATTAGACTGATACAATTTTTCATTCCTTTAGTATTTTCACCGAAGGTGACTTTTCCACTATAAAATTTGATCATATTTTGAAACATGAGTATGTCATTACTTGACCCATGTAGGGGCTCAAGACAAAACTACCCCAATCCTGCCTCCATAGGCCATAGGGTGGAAACAAGCACCAAAGGCACAACAAAATCGGGTGGGCCTTTTCCTAAAAACCTGTACACACACCCACGACCCACTCAATGAAAAAGTGTATAGGGAAAAGAAAACAAGATACAAAACTATTATAAAAATTAAACCAAACATGCATCAACCTCTAAATAGTTCAAGAACAAATAAATAAACTAAAAGAAAAGGGTAAAGATACATGCCCAACTAGAAAGGTTCCACAACCCGACAAAAGGTGAAAAAGTAAAACAGATTGGAGAGTACCTCTCCTGAATCCCAAGCTACGACCACTGCACACAGTACAAGCTCCCATATCTCTAAGCTCCTCTGAATTCCTGATCAACCTGTATGTTGGCTGTAAGTCCACACTAAGTTATGGAAAATCCCAAGTAGGGTGAGTATTAAAATACTTAGTAGGATTCCCCAAAGGCTCGAGGGATCAGTAAAAGGGTATACTGAAAAGGGGAGTAGTAAATAGAATAATGAGGAAAGAGTCAGTACAACTCAACCCATATAGATAATGAAAGAAAGATCAACCAAATACAAGGATATAGAAATTGTGATAAGATTCCCTTCTTGTTGAGTATCTGTTTCATATAGCGGGAGATTAGACTCGTTAAACCATGTGAAGATAGACATGAAAATCACATGGCATACCCCATGCATCTTCGACTCTATTAGAAGGAGAGTACCCAAAACCCAATGACTGGGTAAAAAAGCCAAGATATAATTATTCTTAACCAAAGAATCCCAGATAAGGGAGTAAGGGGATCCCCATCTCAGAACTCACCCCAAGAAAAGAGTTTCCAATAGTTCTAGAAGTAACCACCAATGATGCCCAGCATCCCTCAGATCTACCATGAACATGCAAGTTAAATGGGTCTCAATCACCACACTTAGATATTATCCTCTTTGGGTGGTTCTATATCCCTGTCATGGTTTTAGTTCATATCACAATGACATGTCTTAGTGGGGAAAGATCCCCTCTTACTCGTGAGTCTAAGATAACGTCAAAACATGCCTCAGAACTGGTCCATGGTTGGAAAGGGTAAACACAAATTAGAGGACCCTCACCCTAGTGTGTCAGGGGGATCCCACTCTAATACTAATCACAGAGGACCCTCACCTTGATGTGTCTAGGGGATTCCACTCTGGTTTATCAAGGTCCCTCGCCCTAGTTTGTTAGGGGGATTCCACTCAGAAGTAGATAATAGAGGACCCTTGCCCATGACAATGGGGTATTCCACTCTAATAGTAGTCGTAGAGGACCCAAACTCATGAATATAGAGTATTCCAGTCTTATTGTTATAAAGGAAACATGCCCAGGTGCATTAGAAGGATTTCACTCGCATAGTAGTCATAGAGGAACCATACCCATGCCGATGGGGGATTCCAATGTAGTTCATCGAGGACCCACACCCTATATAGTAGGGGTATTCCACTCAGAAGATATAGAGGAACTAAACTGGCCATCTCTGCTAGATAGTACCTCTTGGAAAGAACTTTTATGCCAATGCCTAATCACTACCATAGTCGGAAAATGCCTAAAGTTTCATCAGATCCGAAACATCTCACATTGTATCTCAAAAGAGACTATAGAGGACACCATCGCATTCTATGTGGAAAGACACTCAAGATAGGATACTCGCATGCCAAGATCTGAGTCCAAACAAAGGATATACAAGAGGTCGAAGATTCATAGTGTGGTACACTGAGTGTGTGGGTCCCACAAAACATGTGACCCCACCTCAACGCCTGGTCATTTACCCAGCCATACATAGGTACTAAACTATTGCACAAGTACCCCTAGGAATTCTCATGTACTCCAAGAGTACATGGCATCTCTGGCCTAAAAAGCGAATCTTAGAGCTCGATGCTCACGTGTTGGTCCAAAAAGAAAAAATATCATTTCCACTGAAAAGACTATTCAAATGGCCCTAGGTAACCAAAAAATCAATTGTGATCCTTGTGATTAAGCCCACAGGATCTACTACTCAAATTTCTGAATCATATATTCAGTGGAAATGATACATCTCCTAGAATCACACATGGACAGTGCTTCATAGGGCCTACACCTTGATCCTAGAACAATCCAAGTAGATCACACCATTGCGATCCTCCGGAAAAAATACACGAAAAAGACTTCCCATTCATCCCAAAAGGACACCCAATGAAGAAGATGGATTTCACCGTACCACAAACAACCAATGCTATGTGGAACCCACACCATGATCCTAAAACACATCAAAGGTGTAACACCATTTATATCTACTTATAAAAGAACATGATATTGTCTATTCATTAGTCCAAAATGGACATTCAATGAAAAGGTCACATTTCACCGAAAACGCCCAAATCGGGCCTCTGGGGGACTCGCACCTCCATTTTCGTTTAAGCATCCAACATTAACCTTGAAAAGTCCATATCAATTATAGGGTCATAACAACTTTGATGGCAGATTAATCAAACATCAAATGCAGATGTATGACCCAAAATAAAAAAACCCAAATAATAATAATTTTATTATTATTATTTAAAATTGTATTTTAATTCACCTAACTTCATATATGGGAATTGAAAATTTCCAAACCACCTCAAAAGTTCTGTTTCAAAGTAAAGGTCATGTCACTACAGACGACATGTGAAATGGACACATGTATTAAAAGAAACAACCATTTAATGTTACTCAGGCCCAATGGGCCAGATTAGGTTAGACCATCACAGTTTGGCCGGTATGCCCCACCTAGGCAGACCCACTAGTCTGTCATCGGCTTTCGGCCATGCTCCCATGTGCGACCCCATGCAATCACGTACTGACCTCGCACTATCACGGTTTGACCCTACTCTTCCGCCTCTGTTCGCCCCAGCTAACACCACCTCTATACCACTTGCACTCACCTACATCACCGCCCAGTCAACCCCGCACCACCGCCTTGCTTAATTCGCACTACCCTCGACCTACAACCTTACATTAAGCTACTGTGATCATCTCATTAGACCACCTCCACGGGCCTCCTTGCTATAAGACCTTTTTTGGACCACCATGATCACTCCAATGATCAAAAAATGAAACTAATGGCAGATCAGGGATCCTTGGGACCCAATCTTTATAGCATAAGCCTCTTCTCGAAGAATCGTCTCCATTTTAATATGGCAAAAAGTTGTTTCATATTTCTCTGACCACCAAAACTCCTCTGATGCACGAAACTTGAAACCGAGTACAGATCCTGACTCCTTTGATCGAGGGATTTGTGAAAATATGTCTTAATCCAAAATTCATTGATGATTTGATAGATCAAAATATTGGCGGATAAAGGACGCAAAGAGCAGACAATACTGAATCAAAATAAATGATGGTTTTTTTAGTCTGTCCATCAATAAGGAATATAAAAGTGTAAATATCGATCAAAAATCAAAAATGATTGTAGATTATTCAATTGGGGAGGTGAAGAATCTGAAATAGAAATCTTACCTAGATTATAGATCTGTTGTTGTGTTCATTGCGCTCTAATCTACCATCGCCTGATATTTATTCGTGATCTGATGAAGAACGGACGTCGAATCACCATCAGAAGGGAGAGTGGCTCTTTTCCCCCACCTGAGAAGAAATGAGCCACAACCCTGATCATTTCCTTAAGCTCTTATTTATAATAAACTATCAACGGTCACGAGATCTGAACCTCTCATGACCTCTCACCAGAGGTCGCTTTTAGGGTAAACATTGCGCTACTAACTCAATGGTACTCTTGGATTTCATATCTGAATCTACATTTATAAGTTATTAAATCTAACATCCAGAGTAAATAAATTATTTTTAATTTATTTATTTATGAAAACGCCCTCGATAGTGTTTTTTACAGGAATCCCACACCCGTAAAAGTTATATCCTGCCTAGGGTAAACGCCACTTTCTAGACTCAATTGTGGCCTCATAATTCGGATCTGAGATATTTTTTGAGATATATCATGTTTCTGTCATGTGTATATTATAAAATATACAACATATTTTTTTATAATTTATTCTAGGAACATCAGGCCTCTTAATTGGAAATATATGTAGAAATATTCGAATGCATTATGAGGCAAAAACAAGGCCTCTATAGAGTATCATGTAGTCATATTTCTGGAACATCCATTGTCCACGTACCATAGTTGTTTATTGAAACTCATCAATTGGGATTCATAGAAGATAAATTTAAAACATAAATGGATTTGGTACCCATATTTTCATAGGTCTATAAAATTTATTTATAATTTATTTAGGAATCCATAAATATCTTTCTAGTTTACTATAAGAATATAATATAATTTTAGAAATAAAGTCTTTATTAGGTCTGGTTAAAAACTACTAGTAGAATTATCATAATTATAATTTGGGAAAAATTTGTATCTATAATTTTTTTTTGATTCCAAGATGATATCAAATTATAGTGGTATAATTGGGAGAATATTACTTTATATGCATATGAGTTAATGTTTTCCATCCATTAGTGAATCTCTTTAGATCATTATTCAATTTCTCATTTGATAATTTAATAAAACTATTTTCTATACGTATTTGTTCATTTTTATCTTTTTAAACATTAATATCATTTTTAGAGTGAGTATACACAACATGTTTCTTCTTAAATTTTTTATAAATATCTTTTTATTCATTAAATATTTATTATCTCATGTTATAATATTAAAATAACTAATCATTGTAAATATTTTCATCATTATTCTCAATCTCATAATGATTTAAAATATGAACAGGATATTCGGGAAAAATATTTAGTTCCTCGGATGAGTCTTAAATAAAAAACATTTTATCAATATCATATTTGTCATTTCATCTTGAGTCTGAATCACTTGATCTATCCTCTTTCATTTATTTTTTGTAATTTTTTATCATTCACTCATAACATTTATCATGTTTTATCTTGGGTAAATGTACATTAATGTATCCTTTTCTCTTGCACTCACTACAAGTTATTTCATTCTTAGAATCATCCTTTCCCCACTATTTTCTCTAGATTCCTTTAGAATCATACTTATTTAATTGGGTAAATTTAAAATTTTATTATTTTTCTAGAATTTATTAAATATTCTTGATAAATGACTAATTTCTTAATCATTTTTTGATGATGATTCATCATCTCTAGAACTTTTTTCTGTGATATTTTAATTTTTTTTAAATCAAAATTATTGAGTGATACTGACCATTTCTTTAGTTAATCATTTTCTTTTTTCTTCACTTTAAGTCCATCCTCATACATCATGATCTTTGTAATAAGATATTTAAATGTAATTTTACTTATGTCACATTATTCCCTTGTCGAAAATGAGTTTACTCTCTATCTATTTGGTAAAAATCTAAGAAGTATAATCTACTGATATTTACTATCAATGGTCTTTCCATGTGAATGCATTATTTTTAAAATTTGTTTGAACCTGAGATGCATATCGAAAATTTTCTCATCTGGAATAATCTAAAAAGTATTATATTTAATAAATTATTTATTTAATTTCATTTATTTATAATTGGTACCTTTATGGGAAATAAAAAATGCATCCAAAATTTCAAAAGTATTTGTGAAATAATACATTCTATTGAATTAATTATCTAAAATGGAATAATATAAATAATTCATATATTTAGAATTCAATCATAGGTATCCTTAGTATCGTTAATCGAATCTTTTCTTAGAGATTTGGGTAATTCATACTTATCCTCAATAACAGTCTAGGTATCAAACCCAATGCTCTCTATATAAATTTTAATCTTAATATTCCATTGAGCATAGTTTGTTCCATTAAAATAAGAAGGATGTTTTGTGGAAGTTCCTTCTTGTCTATTATAATCCATAAATAATTAAATTTTAAAAAAAAATAGAAATTGAGTATCATTAAATAAATCTATACCATCGTAAAAAGAATTTTGAAAACTACTATGATACCAAATGATTGTCCCAATAGAAACTCAAGAGAGGGGTGAATTGAGTTTCCAATGAAATTTATTTTTTAAAAAAATTAAACTTTAAATCCCCAATATAATAAAATATCATAGTTAATAAAAATAGAGGAAATATTTAATTTTATCTTTCAAAATTCTTCTGAAAATCTTGATCAGATATCAATTGAAATAATTTTGAAAATGGTATAACCTTTGAAACAAATAAACTTATATCAAACACAGTTTATAAAACACTTCCTTAATTTAACTATCAGAGTTGTGTATTGTTTTAAATTTTTATAAATCTAAAACAAGTTTAATTTAAGAACACATAAAATAAAATAGATAAAGAGATATAAATATGTTACTGAAAATATAGAGCAACATAATTTAGAAAGGGGTTCAGTCTCAAGTCAAGACCTAATCTTCTCCAATTGTAAATCACCTACTTCCAAGATGTATATTATTAATTAAACTGATCTATAACCTATATTAGCTATTATAATCAATAACTCATAAGACTTTATAGGCACATAGCCTCTTCTATAGTTATATGTGGGATAAAAATATATCCATCCACAAATGACATCGTCATCTATTATTTGGGGAATACAAATGAAATGATTGAGAGAGTATCAAGTAATCTCTAGTTTAAAATAGGATACTATGTTTTTAAAAATAAATAGCATAAAAGATAACATATATTGAATTTTAAGAATAAATGAAAAGATAAAGATATTAAAAATGATAAAATGTGATAAATCTTGGTTCAAATAGATTTATTTGTTTGAAGACCTTTGAATTCGACTTTGAAAAAATATCATAAAAGTTTTTTAGTAGATTTTAGAAAATAGAGTGTCATAAAGCCTTATATATAGCACAAGTGCATGTTTAGGATCCTCTGTTATTATCTAAGTAAGTTTATATGTTTTATACCTCATGTTATTCTTTATTATAATCATATTTTCTTCTAAAAATGATATTTATCCAAATGTAGACTTTGAAGAATAATCATTGTTATTCTAAATACACAAAGGATTTATTTAATTCTTCAAAAACTAGTCGTTAGTGATTTAAAATTCCCCACTATAAAGTTATACATGATAATATATCTTCACTTAAGACACTATTAGTAAGAACAAAAAGTTGGCATGGTTATTTGGTGTGGAAAGGTGTCAATGTTAGTTCACCACTCCACACGGTCAGTTCATTGATCATGTGGTTAGTTACTGAATTCATGTGTTAAGCGATTTCTTCATGTGTTTATTACAATAATAGATATAGTAATTATATTACCTTGTAAAAAATTATACATACCTTAGCATGGTAACCTATTTTCATTATATATAAGGTTATTTCCTTTTCAAGACCACTTCCTCAATTTACACATTCACGTACATGGTAGGTACATATCTATCTCATGGTATGTTGATTTTTTATGCATTAATGTGAAATATAATGTATTGTAAGGTGACATGGTCACTTGACCATCACGCGATAAGGTGGTATGGTAATATCATTGCACATATGGTAGGGTGTCATGGTAAGTTGTAGACTTATCATTTTGTTCAAAATTTTCTAGAAAATAATTAAATAAAAACATAAAATTCATTTGTAATGTCATAAACATGATTTTTTATCATTAAAATAAAAATGTTTTGGTCTATTCCAACAAATATTATGATATAATTATCAGAAGATGAATTCATACACTTTTTTTATTGAAGGTAAAAAGAAGAATCAGTAACATCAACATGGGATAGGGTTGCAAGGAAGAGTAAGATCATCATTAAGATTCAATTTTAAGTCTCATATAGTAACACCATCATATTTTGTGAAATTATTTTTAATTAAATTAATGTTTTATATATATTTCATTTCAGGTAATACTGAATATAGATTATGTTTCATGAAACAACTAATATTGGATTGAATTACATGAAACACCAATTCAATATTGTACTACAAGTAAAAAAAACTTAATATTGTTTTTTAAATGATACCATCGTATCCTAAGTTACTCAAAACACTATTTTTCTTGAGTTATTCACAACATTGAGTTTAAATAGAACTTGACATACTATTAAAACATTATTATCTGATTTGATAAATTTCACATAGACATTGGAATTATGGTTATGAATAAGATTAAATTTATTTTGAAAATATGGGTTACACATGTATATAATATTAATTATTTGTTGTCTAATTAACTAGAAATGGAAATAAAACCCTTTTAAAAATATAGGAAATCATCATCTGGAAGACTATTTGTTCAAAAGTCTTTTTTGCTCAATAAAATAATTAAACCAATTTTATTGATGATATTAATTAAATCTATATATTACATATTTATTTAAATGTTTTAACATTTATCATATTTGTTTTATATACAATAAATAAAAATATATATACCTTTAAACGTAAAATCTGTATTTTTATTAAATCAATTTTTTCACCTTTTTATGGTCGAATCATTTTCAATATGATTTTTTAAACTTTTATAATTTAAACTTGATATAATGAGAATAATTTTTAAAATATGAATATCAAAATTATCTTTGGGTAATTTTTTTTTATTTTCTTAAGAAGATTATTTTTTGATGAATAGTGAAAAGATATTGAATTTTAATTGAAAGATGCCCATTCATCTAATTTATTTATATAGATAAATTATATTTTAAATTGTTTTTGAAGAATATTTATTTAATTTATTCATATATTATTATTATTTAGTTTATTTTTATCAATTTCACATTGAAATCGGATATAAAAACATTTGAAAATGCTAAACATTTTCACTTTAAAAATTAGTTGTGTTGACCCTCTATAGGATTAATTTTCAATTAATTTCTATCACTTATATGATTTGAATTTTGAGAAATTGATTCTATATTTGTAATCATAATAATTTATAATTTTTGATATGGTGAACTAAGTTTTTTACAAAATTGATTTGTGAGAGAAATGAAAAATAATTATAGCAATTAAGGTAAAAACAAGATTACTTAGTGGTAAAACGTAAAACCTAAGTTATGAAAATAAACCTACTCTTGTCCAAAACGCTTTTTATGGATATATATAACATAAAACATATTTTAACTAATTTTTCATTTTATTTAATCCTCTTATTAGGTAATCATGTGGATTCACATGACTTTCTTTTCAAAAATGATAATTGTGTCCTCTCCTAGACTTATAAAAGGCCACCCCCTCTCCCCCTTTCTCCAAACCTATCAAGCCATTTGTATAATCCAAAACCTGAAAATAAAACTACATACTTCCCTATAGTAATCATATAAGCCTCAATTTGGGAATAAATCCATCCTATGAATTCCATAGTTGTAAACCAAAATGAGAAACCTGGAGAATAGGTAACTTTCATCAACAAGTACTTTTGTTTTCATTATTAATCAAACAACTTTATTTATTTTTATATAATGCTTATATAATAGCATCATTATCACTAATATTATAAAACTTTTTATGTTAATGGTAAAACCTATACTCACATACACTACCATCAAATTGGATATACAATCGTCGTTCATGTGTGTGGTGGACTACTGCCTCATGAAACGATGTCGTTCGTTCTTCCATCACCGCCTTTCAATGTTGGGGATAATGATGGATTTATATTTTTTATATGATATATATTATATTTATGATCTAATTATTCTTATTTAAATATTATATAACACATATTTTCATGTTTTTCATTTTGTGGGAGTATGATAACTTTGAATATGGATGTGTGGACTATCGCCTTTTCAAAGCGATGTCATTTGATCATGCTTTACCTAGAAAATATTAAAGATGGGTTTAATAAAAATATGTGATATATATGAAATAATAATTATGAAATAATTAATATATATATATATATATATATATATATTTGTGTGTGTGTGGTTCATTTACTTTCTTTCTTTAAATATGACAAAAAAATAGAAACAACGTGCATTCGTACGTACAGTCTACCATCCCCACAGATAGCTTATTTAGTTTCCTATCACTATATTTTAGGGGTTTTTATAAATAAATATATAATTAATTTATTCAATATTTATATCAAGGTTTAAATTATTAAAAGTATCAAATCATGATCAAATAAAGAATACCAAAAATTAAAATTCAAAACATGTATGAAAAACAAAGTTGTTATTACAAGAAAAATAAAATTATCAAGGAATTGTTAACAAACAAGTAATATAATGTCATAAGTAAATAATATACGGTATCATATATATTAATATGGTTCTTATATAGATATATTATAAAATTATATTTATTATATAGGATTTTTTAACAAGTATTATGAGAGTCAATAGTTAAGGTAAGTGGATTTATAGTCTCACTTTTATTTCAACGAGACTTATGCCATATCCACTACTCATTTCATTTGTGTGGTATATATAATTTTATATTAAATTTTATATCATGAATTTAATTTATTTCATGATATTAAAATTTTCAGTTTATTCTATTCTTTCAAAGATACCAGGATTCAAATGTTACTCAAGTAGTAAGGGATTTATGTCTCTATTTACTTTTTTGTGACACATTGTATATTAACCACATTTTACTTCTATATAGGGAACATAATTCCCATGAATGTATTTTATAATTATTATAATAAAATTTTTATGTATTTAAATATCCATTTTATGATTCCAGTTTCCTGGGGTTTATTGTTAAAACGTTACCATAACAATAATGGGAATTTTGTCTCAATTTTCTTTCTTTGAGATATACATTATGTTACAAAATAATATTCTTTCATGAGGTGAATATATCACCCATTTGACAAGTAATAACATGAATTTTTTCAACCTCATGATATTTAAATTTTTATTCAATGTTATTATTTCATGGGGATTATGATTTAATTTTTCCATAGTGGTAAGAGTTTATTTCTAAAATCTCACCATTTATCAAGATTATTTATGATTAGGATTCAATTGATGAAATATAAAGACCCATATATCATTAATTATCATAAATTTTCTTCTCATAGGGTTATTAATGTCATCCTCCAGTAATATTTCCATTTTCCCACCCATTGGTAATTAATATTCTTAAGTTTTTTTAAGAAAATCAGACTCTATTTCTCTCATCAGTCGAAAATACGTGCCCTTTCAAAATAATGTTATCTAAAAAAATTTCAAATTTTTTTAATGTTAATTAAATATCATTTTCAAGGAAATGGATATTTAACAAAAAAAATATGTTTTAAAAAGTGCTTTATGTTATTTTTAAGGCTTAAATCTTAATTTTTAAAAGTGGATTTCAATGAAATGGATTTTGAAATGTTTTATGTCTTAAAAAATATTTTTAATGAATGGTTATTTCCTTTAAGAAATATCCAAGTTATATTTTAAATAATTTATCCATATAATATGACATACTTTGATATAGTTTATGCTCTACTGTGGATATGATTCAAGGGAATAATTCTTATTCTTTCTTTGAATGGTTTATATTTAAGATGAAAAGTTCTTTATGAAACCCGTTTCTCTTCCACACGATATGTCATGTTAAAATTCTTATGAATCCTGCTTATTTTCATGGTTTATACTATAATTAAATGAATATGAAACTTGTATCTTTTTCAAAGGTTATGATATTATGAAATATTTATAATAGTCATTTAGTTTCATCAGTTGTGATATGATGAATGTTTTATGATCTTGTGGAACATAGAAATATATTTTTCATTATGTGATAGATGGAAATATATCTACCTCTAATGAATTGGTTAAAAATAAATTTTATATAATCTCTAAGAGATTCATGGGTAGTCATCCCAGGCCTGTAATAAGAGGTTGCATGATAGGTCATCCCAAGCCCAAAACAAGAGGTTGATGGGAGGGAATTCCAATCCCATAACAAGTGGGCACACAAGATGGAATTCCATGCTCGTAACAAGAGGGTACATGTTAGGGAATCCCAATCCTATAAGAATAGTGTACATTAGATAGAGTCTCAAGCCTAAAACAAGAGGTTAAATGGGAGGGGATCACAAGCCCATAAGAAGAGGGTACACTTTAGGTGATCCCTAGCCTGAAGTAGGTATATGGGTGATTATCCAAAGCCTAACATGTTATGAAGGTATTGGTAGGTAGCACTGAAAAAATATTTCATATGTTTATGTGTCTTCCATAATTATATGTAGTATTCTAATGTTATTCTCTCATGGATCATATTATTTGATTCCCTTTGGGTTTATTCTTTATGAACATCCAATATTTATGTCGTGACTTATTATTATGATATTTGATATCTAGGGTATAATCTTAAAATGTTATGATCATGTTAACATACCCTTATATTCATTTTATTCTTAAGTATCTCATTTATTTTTTCTTATTAAGCATCTAATCTCACCATTTATTATGTTTCCTTTCCCTAGTTTATGAAGAATGATTTTAAGTAGGAGTACTATAGAGGAAGATCCTTTTTAAAAACATTGAAGATAATTCATCAAGTTATAAGATTTTGTTCCAAGTTTTCCAATACACCAATCTATTTGGGTCCTCAAGATTTACCTTTTTAATGTGATTAATATTAATCTCAAATGATGTAATATCCTTGTATGTTAAGACTAGTTCTCTATATTCGGTATCAATGGAAAGGTTTAGTCAACCCGTGGAAACTGGGATGAGAAAACATTAGTTAGATTGTTATGGATATTTATAAGGGTATTTTTAGGGATGCCTCTAAGTATAATTATAAAGATGAGTCAAAATTTAAGAAAATATCTTAGAATTTTGGTAAAAGATAGGGTGAGTGGTTTCCAAGAAATACATTCCTATTTGGACAGTACAAGTGGATGTGGATATAGAATAGATGTACATATGGGTAATAAACCTGGAAAAACTGTATTAAGCTAGGATCAATTAGGAATTGGTTCCCAACAATGGGAACCTCTTATGAATTGAATCAAACTCTGAACTTGCGGTATATGCTCTCAAGACGAGAACCCGAGATGTTACATGGAGTATTTTGCCTCACTGGATTGGATGTCTTAATCAAGAAGTAAATCCAACCTAATTATTTATCATGTCTAGAGAGGCCAATCAAGTGGCTGATGCCTTGTCCAAGAGGGAAGTCACATAAATGACTACCACGTTGTCCTTTTGAGCCCCTAAATTTTGTGTACCCTTGGTAGATGATGATATGATGGGAGTGTCTTATTCTCGAATCTGTAAAACCCCTTGCTCTGCTTGACTTTGTACTCTTTCCTTTTATTTATATTTTATGGGGACAGTCCATCCGGCCCTAATTTTCTTGGTAGGATAAACCAAATGTGTTATAGATTAAAGATGATGGTGTCATGATTTAGAAATCCTAAGTGATATTCATGATTATTTGGTTTCACATTTTGATTATAATTTCTAACAATATGGTTTCTGATCATAGTCAGTGGTCAGAACCATAAGTAACTGGATTAACATTTAATGTGATGAATGATTTTATGATGAGAATCCAAATGGGATAATGATTGGAGTGAAGAACATTGTAATTATGCTAAATCATTTCTCACGGAACATGATTAACAACGTGTACCCTAATAAACTCTCAGACTCACCAAAGAAGATAAATAATGAGTTCTCTAATAATTTATGTAATGGAGAGTATAGAGGAAATAAGATTTAGTTTCCTTTATATTGAGAATATGGAAAGAAACACACAAGTCGGTGTATTATAGGTACATGAAGATGTTTTGACTATGTAAAATAACGACATAATGCAAGTAACTACAAATGGAAAATGAAAAGTTTTATTAAAAAAATGGATGAGAATAACGACCTCCCTAAGGTATATTTGAATTTAAAATGATTTAAATGTGTAAAGTAAGAGAAATATGAAAATCAATGTCTTAATAGTAAATCTCATCAAGGAAATATTCAATGTTGCGAGAGTATTGGTCTTGTTTTTTATGATGAAGAGACTGCGAGCGACATATGAAATGTATGTTATTTTCTAATAGTATTATTTATAAGAATGATTAAATTGAGTATATATGATTCATATTTCATATTTAGATAATGGTTATTATGGAATAAGATGATAAAGCACAATTAATGGTTTCAGAAAGAAGTGGTATGATTGAGGTGTATATGTACTATAATTAAAGAATTATTTTATATGAATCATGAAGTATATGTTTTTAATTAAGGATTTTAAAAATATATTTAATAGTCTTTATGACCTTGAAAAGTGATTTAATGAAGTGCTAATACTTTGATCAAGGTAATGTAACCCTTAATGTGTTCCTAATATTGTGAAAATTGTGTTTATCTTGGATAGAGATGATTGATATGGATAAAGTAAATTTGATTGTATTGATGACCTCAGAACTTGTAACGATCCTAGTGGGCCTAAAGCCACATCAAACTCGGCCATTCCTGAGCCCATCCCTCTGGAAGATAAGAGACCCCTGCCCCACTGGCAGATAACAGGCCCCCACCTCAGACTGGCCTAGATAACATGTGGCAGGTACTGTCCCCTGCCTGATGAGGATTTAATTCACCTCCCCCATAACTCAAACTGGATACCACAAGCTTAACATCCAACTGATAGCGTTATGAGTACCAACTAAGTTGTAGATCAGTTGGTACTCATAACGCTCCTGGTTGGATGTTAAGCCTGTGGTTTCCGGTTCATATTTTGGGGGAGGCGAATTAAATCCTCGTTAGGAAGGGGACAATACCCCTTTTTATGTAATGAACCCGGGGGGCCTAAAGCCACATCGAACTCGGCCACACCTGATCCCAGCCCTCTGGCAGATAGCAGACCCCCGCCCCACTGGCAGATAACAGGCCCCCACATCAGACTGGCCCAGATAACACGTGGAAGGTATTTTCCCCTGCCTGACGGGGATTTAATTCTCCTCCCTCGCAACTCGAACCGGAGACCACAGGCTTAACATCCAAATGGGAGTATTACAAGTACCAACTTAACTACGGACCATTTGGTACCTGTAACGCGCTCGGTTGGTTGTTAAGCCTGTGGTCTCCAGTTTGAGTTTCGGGGGAGGTGAATTAAATCTTCATCAGGCGGGGGACAGTACCCGCCACTTGTTATCTGGGCTAGTCTGAGGTGGGGCCTGTTATCTGCCAGTGGGGCGGGGGTCTGCTATCTACCAGAGGGCTGGGCTCAGGAGTGGCCAAGTTTGATGTGGATTTAGGCCAATGAGTTCATTACATAAAGACTCAGTTGGTACTCGTAACTCTCCCGGTTGGCTATTAATCATGTGGTCTCTAGTTTGAGTTGTGGGGGAGGCGAATTAAATCCTCATCAGGCAGGGGACAATACCTGCCACATGTTATCTAGGCCATTCTGAGGTGGGGGCATGTTATCTGCCAGTGGGGTGGGGGTCTGCTATCTTCCATAGGGCTGGGCTCGGGCCTGGCCAAGTTCGATGTGGATTTAGGCCCACCGGGTTCATTACAGAACCGCTAAATTATTTTTTTTTGAAAAAGTTATTTGTGTTATCATTGATGAAGTTTACACCATTTTTTTATTTAATGAATATATCCAATAACCTTTAGAATATGTAATAATGAATTTTTTTCAATAAGATTTATTGTAATTTAGGTTATAAAAATGTTCCAATAGAATAATTGTTAAAGGGATTCACATATTTGGTTTGTGACAACCAAGAGTTACTTTATGATATATAAGGGATCAATGATTAAGATGATTTTGATAAATTTAGTGACCTCATCTCTGAAGTTTTGTATTTTAATCTTTTAGAATTGTTAAAATATTAACCATTTATGGAATGGTTTAAGTTAAACTTCAGGTGAGTTTTTAATGATTAATGTATTATTTTTCCACATGAGGATTTCTGCATATTGGATATCCATTGCTAACCATTTTTTTGGATGTTTGCTAAAGATAGATGTAATGACCTGTCATTCTATTTATGGATCTTATGATCCTCTAATGATTTAGAAATGAAAAAATTATCTTTATTTCTTAGAGTAATTTGTAGACGCCGGAAAAGTCAGTTGTTCCGAAACGAAGCTCCGGATGCGGAAAGCGAGGTCATATTTGGAGTCGGAAGCATGTTTCGGAGGGCCCGGAGGTCTTGCACGGAATTTTGGAGACCTGCGCGCAAAGTTGATGAGCCGCGCGCAAACCTCCCGGGATGCGCGCAATGCGCCGGGCCGGCGCGCAATTTTGCGCGCCGGTGGCCCGCGCGACTCCTTTTCGCGCCGGGCCCGATTCCGCGCCCGCGAAGAGAATTTCGCGCCCGCGAACTGGATTCCGCGCACGGGGTTGCCTATAAATATAAGGCGACCCCCGACGTTTTGGAGGTTGCCAGAATTTGAAAGGTCTCTCGTGCGCGCAATCCAACCCCTTCCGCGCGCAATGCCGATCTTCAGGTAACCTCTTTTCTTTCGCGCAAGAAAGCCTTGGGGTTCGCCTTCGCGCGCAATCCCTTTGGCTCCTTTCCTTTTGAATAACCCTTCACTCAAAGGCATTTGCGCGCAAAAGAAGCCTCTTGCGCGCAATTGCCCCCGGGTGCGTGCAATCCATCCCGATTGCGCGCGCCCCCCATTTTCAAAGTGGCCATTCATTAAAGAATGAGTCGTTGCCCCCGTGCGCTATCCGAAGCCCGGTGCGCGCAATCTCGATCATCCGCGCGCAAAGTGCTGGCCCAATTGCGCGCCAGCCCGTCCATTTGCGCGCCGACCCGCGGTATTGCGCGCGAAGCTCCTCTTTTGCGCGCAAACCGCCAGGGTCGCCCCCTTTGACCCCCTTTGGGTACCCGCCTGCGTGGCGCCCGATGACCCTCATCCCGGGTGCCCGCACTGTGCGTTGTCTTTCCGTGCGGCCCTCCAGGCTTGCGCGAAGTGACACGGACCTATCGGCGGCTTCAACGTCCTGCACGACGTTAAACTGCATACGTCCTGCACGACGTTAAACTGCATACGTCCTGCACGACGTTAAACTGCATACGTCCAACATGACATTAAACTGTGCTACGTCCACGCTGCAAGACGTTAAACCGCCAGGCGTTTACGTCCCGCACGACGTTAAACTGCACCATTGTCCGCGCTGCAAGACGTTAAACTGCCAAGCATCTTCGTCCTCAACACACGACGTTAAACTGTACTTCGTCCGGCGAGACGCTAAACCGTCCGCTTCGTCCTCAACACACGACGTTAAACTGTACTTCGTCCGGCAAGACGTTAAACCATCCGCATCACCTGATCCCGTGTCTCGCACGCAGGGTCCCCCCGGTTTGGATGTGGCCCCCACCCGCTCGTTTCTGCAGGGATGTCGGGATTGGAGTGGCCTTCGCCCACGGGGGTAGAGTGTTGCAAACAGAACGAACTACGTGGACTTTGATCCCTGTCTTCTAAACAGGGTACGTAGGAAGCCTCTTCGAGGTTCAAGCCCACCACCTGGTCGTCCCGGTCGTATTTACGTCGGTTCGTCCATCAGTGGACCCCTCCCGGGTTCACACTTGCGTTGATTCACCTATGAATCCGCCTCTGTGGGGGACTGCACGTGTGTATCTCCATTGTGCTTCCCCACCGCCTCGATCTCTTCGTGAGTCGGCTTGCCAACGTCCAGCATGACGTAAAACTGTGATCCACCCGGCCGTTCCATCCCCCTCTGTGCGAGGTGGTTCGGTTCAATCCTTCTCCAGGCAGCCTCGATCTCTTCATGAGTCGGCTTGCCAACGTCCAGCATGACGTAAAACTGTGATTCACCCGGCCATTCCATCCCCCTCTGTGCGAGGTGGTTCGGTTCAATCCTCCGCCCGGCGGCCTCGATCTCTTTGTGAGTCGGCTTGCCGACGTCCAACATGACATTAAACCGTATATCCGAACTACGCTGACTTTGATCCGCGCTAACGCGCGGTACGTAGGAAGCCCCTACGGGGTCCAAGCTCTTCACTCCATCATCCATCCTGATCCTTACCCGGGCCGCCACATCCCGGTGGGGTCATGCCATTCCATTCCACTCCACTTCACTCGGGAAGCCGCCCATGTGCTGGCCCTAGCGTCGGAGGTTCCCCGCAAGGGGTTCTGACATCTGATCCACTCCTCGTGTTGATCAGTCCGATGCCGTCCCCGCTGGACGTTAAACTCGCGGCATACCCCGTGTTAAACATGGGAAGCTGAGGAAAACCTCAGGTAACACAGTTCCCCGCGCCAAGCGCAGGATGCCTCAGGCCATCACGCCTTCGAGAAGCCCTATTAGGGACGGAAGGCAGACATGCAGAGTCGCCGTGTTAAGGCACGCCCCCGACACCCAGAGCCACCAGGTCTCCACACCGTAGGTTGCTGCCCCGACCAGACTCCTTGGAGCGTCCGAGCGGAAGCAGCGTAATTAACCGGTGTCCATGGAGACATGGCACCGGGAACGAGATTCACGAACATTCTTAAATCTATGAGGGAGACCCGGATTAGGCGACGAGTTCCGAGGAGACGTCCACGGAAGGAGGAGCCGACATCCCATCATCCCGGTTTCGATCAAGGAGCAGACGCCCCTGAATAAGGGACGAATGCCGCCCGCCCTTGGAAAGCGGGACTGCGGGACCACAAGCCGCGCGCCCATCCCCTCGGGTTGACGGGTGCACGCGCGAACGCGTCCTGGCGGAACGGCGTAACCCGATGCACATCCGCACCGAAACAGAAAAATGGTGAACCCGACGTGAATCTCTTCTCCTCAATACGAAGATCGATGGCTTTCAGAGGTGTTGGAAGACCAGCATGCTGCTCGACCGAGCATTCAGTTTTACCCGCCAGGGGCTGAGGAAGGGAACTCGGGCACTCCGTCTCGCGACGTCGAGGGCCTGGGTCCCCCCCACGGAAGGCGTCGTGGCACTAATGGTTGGTTGTCGATTCCTTTTCCTGTCAGTGTTAATGGGTTCTTCTCCCTGCTTTCAGAAATCAGGTCACCCAATCCAGTGCCCGATCTCCACCCGCCCACTGGTGCAGGGGTAGAGGAAACACCGACGCGGCTACTCCGCGCGGTCCCGCCCGTTCCACAGCTGTCCCAGCAGCCGCAGCTGCGGGGCAACCACGCCCTCTCTCCCACTCGGAGGTCATCCAAAGAAGGGTGATCAACAACTTGGTGCGGAGATATGAGGAAGAGGGAGTCATCCCCACCTGGGACATGGCTCTCCTAGACCTCGAGGAAGCTGCACCTCGCCACCACCGCCGCCCCCGAGGGCCACGTAGGGAGGCACCGCTGCCTACCTCGACGTTCAACCGCTTCGGGAGCTTATCCCCGGAGCGCTCCGACAGTTCCTTCCCCTATGCGGATGAGGTGGAAGATGCCCGGGACCACCCTATCCGGGATTCTCCCCAGGGATCCGCGATGAGGGCTCCTGTCAGGCCACGGCGACATCGCCGCCAGGCCTCTCAAGTCGAAGAACGGGCTCTCCACCTGCCTGCACCGCTCATCCCGACTCGTTTGTCCCGACACCAATGTCGGGCTCGAGTGGAAGAGGATGCCCACCTTGGGGCCCTAGCAACAGCGGCCGCATTGTCCCAATCCACTGTTGGCTCCAGTCGCCAGGCCCCTGCGCATCCTGAGCAGGGGAACTTCTATGCCCGACCCGGATCGAGGCCCCGACCACCCCAAAGGCAGGTTGGGTTGACTCTCCCGGTTGCTGGTACAGACAATAGCCACCGCGGACCACCTCGCGGTAGCGCTATTCACCAACAGGGTCTACTCCGTGTGGCCGATCCAGGAGGCATGGGTCATCCCACCTTCCGATCCCGGCCCGGAGGCCTGCCCGGAATCACCTCTCCCCGCGTCCCCTTTGATATCTGTCTCGGTGCCCCTCGCACCTTGGTTTCCAGTCATCTGGGCCCCAGCACCAGTGCGGCCGGAGGACGCCAGGACAGAGATCAGCCATGCCCCGAAGAACCACCCAGGGGCAGGAGGGAAAGGCGTCGACGCCGAGGGAAGAATGTTGCGGAATTCCGGACAGAGATCCGACCGGTTCGCTTCTCTGATTCAGAGGCGGAGTATGATTCGGCGACAGAGCCCTTCCTCCAATCCTGCCAGTCAGGGGCAGGGGTAGGAATGCGGCACGTCAGCCTCGTACTCCCCGAGAGCGAGATCGATATGATCCCCGCTTCTCTCCGAAGGTATATTCGGAGTAGCGAGGGCCCGGTAGACCCCCAAGGATCAAGCTTGCGGTTGGTACCGGCCCCTCTGGAAGCGCCTTCTGCCTCGATCGGAGAAGCCGGAGACCTTTTCTGGGGACCGACGGTCGAACCACGATCTAGTGCACCCTCAGCGAGCACCGACGCTACGGAAGGTTGTTCGCTCGCCGGCCCGTCCTATCGTGATGTGGTAGCCAGGGCACCGCCACCCTCAGAGGGCGGCCCGGGATATGGAGGCCAATCGGCCTGCTCGCCGTATTCACCGCCGGCCAGCCCGTCGGCCCGACGGCCCGTCTCGGCACCACTGCCGGTTCCCCGTCCGTTCCCAGCCATTGAAGAGGACCAAGGAGACCTGGGTCCCGAGTTTGAGTCGTGGAGCTTCTGGACCGTCCTTGCAGAGGGCCACTTCCCTGAGAAGTTTTGGCCAGTCGCAGGACCGGACTTTGATGCACCCGAATCGCTCACCCCGGATGAGTTCGAATGCTTCCGCCGAACTCTCCGGGAGACTCACTCCCGTCTTCACCGCTTACAAATGCCATACCCAGGGAGTCAAGTACACCTGGAGGATATTGGTGAGCAGTGCCGTCAAATTGACCTGGCCACGCTCCCCGCGGTTCGGCACCCCGGGTCATTTGGGCACCACGAGGGCCTCCAACAACAATGCGTTGAGTGTTTTCAAGTACTCCGCAAGGTTATCGAGGAAGCCACTCCCCACGTGTATATCCGTGGATGGGGGCAGTACGCTGCCCTACGATTCAGTGCGATTCGCCGACAGCCCGATTCACTGGGCGGCCCTGAGGGCACATCCCCAGGGACGGAAACAGTCAACATGGCTGACCTGTCGGGGGATGGGAACGGTTTGGAACTTCTCGACGGGGGCTTTCCCCCCGAAGACAAGCCGTTGTTGGATCCATCGGTGAGAGTTACTCGTCATCAGAGGAACCTCCTGGGACTCCCCGCACCCACTGAAGCACTGACGTTGAGCCGAAACGTCAGTAAAGGTAAAGAGCACGGCGAGGCTATAAAGCCCGCCGACCCATCGGCCTCCACGCAGAGGGCGGATGAGGATCCCGAGAAGGCTACGCTATGTCAACAGCTCGCCGAGCAGAAGAAGCTGGTTGACCAGCTCCTCGCCGAGCGCGCTGCAGAACGGCGGCCTGACTACGGTGATCCTAGGCCAGGACAGCAGGGACAGGAACAACCACCCCTCGATGAGGCTCTCCCGGGCAACCGTGATTATGCCGTGTTCGCCGACAGGAGAGAGGCCATCGCCAATGGAAAGAGGGCGCGGTATGTTTCACCACACCCTCCCGAGCGGCGTGACTACCTGAGAGACCCCGCTCGGATTCCTCCCGCTGCCCCAAGGGCCGCTCCGCCCGCCATCCCACGAGCTGCCGAGTTCGACGACCCGGTCGACGACCCGATTGAAGGGCCATGCAATGCGCTCGTGGTTAGAGATCCTCGCCAGGACTGGAACCCATGTCCGGATGATCCGATGGTGGCACTCATCGCCCGCTTGGAAGCCTTGGAGACTCGGCAAGTGGCAATCCCACCGGATGGCAAGCCATACCCAGCATGGGTGGATGACATGCCGGTGCCTCCGGGATTTGGGAATCCCACTTTTTCCCCCTTAAACGGGACTGGAGATCCGCCACAACATTTGGCCCATTTCAACTCGAGGTGCGGGCCTATGTTGGGGACTCCGGCGCAGCAAGAGGCCGCTAAGCTTCGCTGCTTTGTCCAGACACTGGAAGGGCCAGCATTTGTCTGGTACAGCCAGCTCCCCGTCGGGTCGATAACTAGCTGGGAGGACCTTCGTAGACAATTCCTCTACCAGTTCAGTTCCACGACCCGGAAGACGAGTATCGCAGACCTCTTCAAGTTCAAGCAGAGGCCTGATGAGCGAGTCGCGGACTTCGTCGCCCGATGGAAGGGTCTCACGTATTCCCTTGACATGCCATTGACTCAGGAGCAGTTGCTGACAATGTGCGTCGGGAACGTCAAGACCGAGCTGGTCCCTTCCTTGATCACTCAGAATTACCCCGGAGGGTTCAGGGACTTCTCAGACAAAGCTCAACGTCTTGAGGAAGCCCTGCAACAGGCCAGCCAGGCACACCCGCTGCCTCCTATGATTCCTGCAAGGAGAGCCAGCAGGGCTGAGCCCGCTGCTGTCGCCCAGATAGAGGCTCCCAGGCCGTTGGAGCTGCTGCCGGTGAGACCAGCTCCACAGCCTCACAGGAATCCGCCTCCACGGGCTCAGTTCCCGGCCCAGCAGCGGCAGCCTCAGAACCGGCCGGCCCCTCCGCGTAATGTACCGCCGCAACCCAGGCGAGATAATCAGGGTCCACCTCCTCGGCAGGCCCCTCCAGCCCCTCGCCAAGACCACGCTCCCAGGGGCCCGCGATACCTGACCTACTCATTTCACGAGGATCAGGTCCCTGGTAATTTCCGGAGCGCCCTGGAGCAGAGGATTGTGCGGCTGCCTGAGTGTTGGAGGCCAGAGGAGGCACATCTCACGGATAACCCCCGCTACTGCCCCTACCATCGGGCCCTGGGGCACACCATCCAGCGGTGCTATGTGTTTAAGGATTGGCTCCAAGACCAGATTAACAACAATGTGATCAGGTTGGGCCCAGCTCCAGCACAAGTGGCGGGCGTGTTCGTGGGATCAGATGACGATAGCGGCAATGAGGACGAATGGCAGCTGGTCTCCGACCGCGGGTCCCAGAAGTATAAGAACTGGATGGCCCGCAAGACGATCATTCGCGCCCATGGAATCATCCGTGCGCGCTTGAATCAGCCTGAGCCCCCAGAATCTGTCGGTGCTGCTTCGGCATCGTCGTCCCAGCCTACCTCTTCCAAGAAGAGAAAACGGCGGCGGCGCAAGAAGGAAGAGCGCGCCCCGCCAGTTCCGCCACTATCCCGCACTCTCGGCGATTTCATGCCCCCGGAGATGGGGATCCCTCCTCTGATCCGCCCAGTGGTGAATGATTCGTCCGATGACAGTGTTGGGTACGCTTCGGTTAATACCGTCGAGCTGGTAAATCCCTTTTCGGTTCCCGATGTTGAAGAACACCAGGTGGACCTCCCTAGTGTCCCCGGTTGTCGCCACCGTCGGAAGAACCGCAGCAACAGGAGTCGCCGGGGCACAGCAGTTGGTACCTCCAGCCAGGCCGTGCACGCCACTGAGACCAGGCAGCAGGCCCAAAACCGAGCTCAGCGTGCGCAGCCCCCCCATCCGGGGATGACGGATTCGCCTCCGCCACTGTTTGTGGTATGGGATCAGGCAGAACCGCCTCAGCCGCGTCGCGATCAGCTCCGCCCTGCCACGAGTCCATCCCGGCCTCCTGACCCCAGTACGGTGACCATTTCCCGGGCTTCAACCAATGAACAGCGAGATGCGCCAAACACCAGTCGGCCGCCGGCCCAACCGGCAAGGCCCGTCACGCTTCCAACCGCAGAGCAACCTCCTGCAACCAGGGGCTCGCGCTTGGCCAAAAAGTATGATGTCCTGAAGCACTTGGCCGACATCCCAGCGAGACTCTCCATCCTTGAGGCTCTGCGCATGTCATCTGAGATGCGGGAGGCACTCGCTGAAGCCCTGAAGAGCGCCCTCCAGTTTGAGACAGAGGTTGCGGCTGCAGAGGCCTTTCACGCCGAAACGATTTAGGACGCCGAATGCCAGACAGTTATCTCGTTCTCTGGTAAGGATGAAGACCCTCCTATTTAGGGGAACATTCGTCCGCTGTATGTTACTGGCCAGTTCAATGGCCTTGAAGTCCGGCGCTGTCTTGTCGACACGGGGTCCGGGAGTAACCTGATTCCCACTCGGACGCTCCGGAGATTGGGGTTGTCTGAGGATGACTTGATTCCCTCCGACCTCAGGATCCAGGGGTACGACCGCACCGAGCAAACCCTGGTCGGCAAGATACGTTTGAAGACCCAGTTCGGTGATTTGGTTACCAACACCGAATTCATGGTAGTCTCTCAAGATACTGCATACAACGCATTGATGGGCAGGCCCTGGCTCCCCTTTCATGCGGCAGTTCCCTCGTCATACCACCAATGCCTCAAATACTCCCTTAATGGTCGAGTGGGCGTGCTTCAGGGAGATGCCTCTCCTTTTGCCTCATGTGAAGCCCGCTATCTGGACGCAGACTATTACAAGAGCAAGGATAAGCAGATCCTGGCAGGTGAGGTCGAGCCTGTCGCTGTTTCAAGTGATCCCTGGGCAAGTTTGGATGACGCTTATGTCCTCCCGATTCAATGGTTGGACGTAGCCATGGTCTCGACGGCTTGTGAGTCTCCTGATGAGATGACCGCGACCGCCCATGCCCGCACCAGCGGCCCAGTAGGATCTGGTAGCCCCAATGCAGTTGCCAACGCAGTCTCTCCCGTGGACGATCCCTCCCCGAGTGGAGAGGACGTGGAAGATGCACCCCCAGCCTTTGAGGAGGGCGTCTCCGCCACGGTCGATGAGTTAGTACAAGTGAACCTTGGAACCGAAGCAGATCCGAGACCCACATTGGTCAGTGCCGCCATGCCCTCTGAGGAGCGGCATCAGTACGTGGACTTTCTCAGGCAGCACCATGATGTGTTCTCTTGGGGCTATGACGAGATGTCGGGGCAAGATCCTCAGGTAGCCGTCCACCGCCTTGGTCTCCCGGCGAACCATCGCGGGTTCAAGCAGCCTCCCAGGAAGATGCACCCATTCCATGGTGCCATGGTTGAGGCCGAAGTTGACAAGCTTATCAAATCCAACTTCGTGAGGGAAGTTCAGTACCCCAAATGGCTGGCCAACATTGTGCCGGTCCGGAAGAAGAACGGGCATATCAGAGTCTGCATCGACTTCCGCGATCTCAACCGCCACTGTCCGAAGGATGATTTTCCCCTTCCAGTGACAGAGCTGTTGATTGACGCCACGGCAGGGTTCCAAGCCCTCTCCTTCATGGATGGATACTCCGGATACAACCAAATTCGGATGGCCCCTGAGGATGAGAAGTTCACTGCCTTCAGGGCCCCCCAAGGTACCTTCTGTTACCGGGTCATGCCTTTCGGCCTGAAGAATGCAGGTGCCACCTATCAACGGGCGATGCACCGCATATTCAAGCCAATCCTCAGCACACTGGTGGAATGCTACGTCGATGACTTGGTAGTCAAATCGCGCCAGCGTCAGGACCATCTCAAAGATCTTGAGAAAGTGTTCAGCTTCCTCCGGTCTCGCTGCCTGAAGATGAACCCGTTGAAGTGCGCCTTCGGGGTCACCTCCGGAAAGTTCCTTGGATTTGTGGTAAGATACCAGGGTATTGAGGTCGACCCATAGAAGATCAGGGCGATTAGCCAGATGCCTCCCCCAGGTAACATCCGGGAACTGCAAGGGTTCCAAGGCCACTTAGCCTATATACGCCGATTCATCGCGAATCTGGCCGGAAAGTGTAAGCCCTTTTCTCGGCTTATGAAGAAAGGTGTCACCTATGTATGGGATAAAGAGTGTCAGAACGCTTTCGGGGAAATCAAGCAGTACCTGCTGCAACCTCCGGTTCTGATGCCACCTGTATCCGGGAAGCCGCTGGTCCTCTATGTGACCGCCCTGGAACGGTCCCTGGGTGCCCTTCTCGCCCAGAAGGACAACGAGGGAACAAAGAATAGCCTCTATTACCTCAGTCGCATGCTCCTCGATGCGGAAGTCAGGTATTCCCCCATCGAGAAGAGCTGTCTGGCGCTCGTATTTGCCATACAGAAATTACGGCACTACTTGCAGCACCATGAGGTACAGTTGGTTTCTCGGGTAGACCCGTTGAAATATATCCTGAGCCGGCCTATGTTGACTGGCCGTCTAGCGCGGTGGGCTGTGATTCTCCAGAAGTTCGACATCAGGTATGTGTCTCAGAAGGCCATCAAAGGGCAAGCATTGGCAGACTTTCTGGCTGCTCACCCAACCTCCGCGGATCAGCCGCTGGATCTAGGCTTTCCTGATGAGGCCATTCTCTCGGTCGATCGAGCCGGTCCATGCTGGCAGATGCACTTTGATGGTGCCTCCCGGAGCCCCACCGGTAGAAGACTCGATAATCCTAAGCTCAACAGAGTGGGTTTGGGTATCGTCTTCATTACCCCGGAGCAAGCCGTGCTGCCATACTCTTTCCTGTTGTCAGAGGGCTGTACCAACAATGAGGCGGAATACCATGCCCTCATCACCGGCCTCGAGTTAGCTCTCGAGATCGACGTGCCCCATCTGTGCGTGAAAGGGGACTCCGAGCTTGTTGTTAAGCAGATCAATGGAGACTATGTTGTCAGGAAGTCGGAACTTGTGCCATTACTGGAGTGCACCCTCCTTCTGATGGCCCGGTTCCCTTCTCGGCCAGAAATTGTCCATATTCCCCGGTCGCAGAACGGTCGAGCAGATGCTTTGGCCAGCCTTGCTGCGTCACTTGCAGAGCCTGAACAGGATGACCTGACCGTCCGCGTGACGCACCGCAGGCTCATCGCTCCCGTTATCCCAGAGGGAGATCGCGGCCCGTCGGTAAGTAATCTCACCGCGGTTGCCCCTACGCCCGGAACCCCGATTACCCTAGATATGGCAGTCGAACCAGCCCCTGATTGGGGGACGCCTTTGGTTGAGTACCTCCAACATGGCATTCTCCCGTCAGATCGGGCCGAGTGCGAGCGAGTTCGACGCCGCGCATCGCAGTTTGTCCTCCAGAGCAGTCCCGGCCTGGAGAAGATCCTCTACAAACGCGGATTTGATGGTGTTCTCCTCCGTTGCCTTCAGGGAGTTGAGATCCCACGAGTCATGCAAGAGGTTCATGCTGGTTCATGCGGCGCCCATCAGACTGGGCCGAAGCTGTCCCACCAGATTCGGAGGTTGGGGTACTTCTGGCCCTCCATGATCCATGACTGCATCGAGTATGCCAGGAGGTGCCATGCGTGCCAAGTTCATGAAAACTTTGCGCATCGGCCGCCGGAGCCTCTCCATACCACCAGGTATTCTTGGCCCTTTGCAGTCTGGGGGATGGACGTTGTAGGACCCTACCCGCCGGCGACAGCTCGCCAGTGCCGGTTCATTCTGACCGCCACGGACTTCTTCTCCAAATGGGCAGAGGCGATTCCGCTCAGAGAGGTCAAATCCTGTTCGATCGCTGACTTCGTGACCTCCAACATCATTCATCGATTTGGAGTGCCTCACGCTATCCTCACGGATAACGGAGCCAATTTCCGAGCAGCCGAGTTGAAGAAGTTGTACGCCAAGTACAACATTCGCTCGAACCATACATCTCGCTATCATGCGCAGGAGAATGGACAGATCGAGGCTTTTAACAAAACCCTCTCTAACATTCTGCAAAAAATGGTTGGTCAGAACAAGAAGAGTTGGCCGGACAAGCTCCCCAACGCCCTCTGGGCTTATCGGACGACGACTCGCAATTCCACCCAGATGACCCCTTGTTCCCTGGTGTATGGAGCTGAGGCCGTCCTGCCCATCGAGATCCAGTTATCGTCCTTGCGCACTGCGGTCTACGACCAGCAAGCGCCGGACAGAGCTGCTGAAGCCCGTCTAGTCGAGTTGGAAGCACTGGATGAGAATAGGCTTCGCGCCTTGCACAACTTGGAGAGGCATCAAAGCAGAATGGCTCGATCTTTCAATAAGAAGGTTCGCCTCCGCTCCTTCCTGCAGGGTGACCTAGTGCTAGCCCTAAGAGCGCCAATGATCCCCGGCAGGAAGCCACCCAAGTTGGAGCCCAAGTGGGAGGGACCTCTTGTCATCCACAAAGTTTATCCCAATGGCGCGTACTCCCTAGCGACTATGGATGGTGAGCGTGTCACTCCTCCCACCAACGCTAGGTTCCTCAAGCAGTACTTCGTCTGAGTGTACTACGTACAACATGACGTTAAACTGTGCCACGTCCGTGCTGCAAGACGTTAAACTGCCAGGCGTTTACGTCCTGCACGACGTTAAAATGCATACGTCCAAGCTGCACGACGTTAAACTGCCTAGCATATCGTCCGCGCTGCAAGACGTTAAACTGCCAAGTGTTTCGTCCAACATGACGTTAAACTGTACCTCGTCCAAGTTACAAGACGTTAAACTGTTTAGCATTCGTCCAACACGACGTTAAACTGTACCACGTCTGATCTACAAGACGTTAAACTGTTCAGCATTCGTCCTGCACGATGTTAAACTGCCTCTCGAGAACTACGTGCGGCTTGATTCCCATCCTTATGGGATACGTAGGACCGCCTGAACATTCATGTTTCAGGCCCAGCCCCATCCTTCGGGAATTTCCATCCCATCTCGGGCCCTTGGCCCAGTTTCCCCCGGGTGTGCGGCGTATGGTGTGAGCGCGGGGCTATGCCCTCATTCACGTCGGTTTGCTCGTCACGCTGTATGCCCCCCACGTTTGGGGATACCTTCTGCTCCCCCCTTTTCTTTTTTCTCTCTCTTTTCGTCCTGCACGACGTTAAACTGCACTTCAAGAACTACGTGCGGCTTGATTCCCATCCTTATGGGATACTTAGGACCGCCTGAACATTAATGTTTTAGGCCCAGCCCCATTTCCCGGGAATCCCTATCCAGCGTTGGGTCTCTGGCCCAAGTTCCCCTCCTTTTTGTGCGAGGCGTATGACGTGAGCGGGAGATTATGTCCTCATTCACGTCGGTCTACTGGCCGCGCCGTACGCCTCCCCCGTGTGTAGGACTACCTCACACCCCTCATCGTCCTGCATGACGTTAAAATGCCCCTTAAGAACTACGTACGGCTTGATTCCCATCCTTATGGGATACGTAGGACCGCCTGGACGCTTGTGTCTCAGGTCCAGCCCCGTCTCTTGGTTGATCACAGGGATCTGCTGTCTTTTGGTTTCTCTCAGGGTGAGTCCTCCGACCCTTCCCGGTGATCTGTTAACATGTTTTGGGTACTTCGGTCTATGACCAGTGGTGTCGGATTCAACCCCAACAAGTCCTGTGTTGCTTGTCGGGCTGCGCGCTTCCTCTTGTTCGAGCCTTCACTCAAAGGGATCCTCGTTAGCGGTTTGGGTACGATGCCTCAGTGCTCTCCTACCGCTCCGGGTCGATTTACCGGCGAGTCCTGGGCCGCAAATCGATATGAATCCTGCGATTGAGCGGTTGATGCTCGTTTGCTTGCCCCGTTCTAGGCTGACGCGATCAGATGTCGTGTTGCGAATATGGTCAGCAACATCCTTGATCGCCATGTCGGCTCTTTTAGGCTCCGAACATTGGTTGCGCGGTCCTCATTACACTCCGCCTTTGTGCGTTGTAGTGGAATCTCGACACTCTCTTCATACTGACCTTCAGTACACCCTAACACGTTAGGCAGGCCAACCAGGGTAATGGTGTCTATCGAGGCTCCCATGATCTGAGCACCAAGGGTATATGCTGATGTCCTCCCTAAGGGCCGTGTATAGCTGGACCCTCGTCCCCATAAGGAGGAAGGAGTCGCCCGAACAATCGCGTTTTGGGCCCAGTGTATCTGGAGGCTAGCATCTCTGCCCCTCGGGTGATGGGCATACGCAGGCCCCTATCCCAGGATCGTTCTCCTGGAATCGTGCGTGACCGCAGGGCTGGGTATGTTCCCACCTCCACTGAGTCCGCCGTATCATGATAAGCGGATTCCTCCATGGTCCGAACCACACGACCTTAAACTTTGTTGTCTGGTCCTACCACACGACCGTAAACTGTGATCGTCTTGGCCGCCCGACGAGAAATGGCACTGCATCGTGATGTTCTCCTCGGGGGACACTCACGTTGGGCGCTGGTTAATAACCACGCCATTCATCAATGCCTTTCATGGCTTGATTATTGTGGCGACGCCAGGGATTCCTTAATCACAGGCATGTCGCTGCACGAAAAACCATCCATCTTTAAGGACAAACATGAAATATCAAATGCCGCTTCTTCTGTGTGCGAGGGTCAGACCCGCACCCTTCCCCGCGCTGGTGCCCGATTGTGTTGCGCCGCGCTTCAAGAACTACGTGTGGCTTGATTCCCATCCTCATGGGATACGTAGGAACGCCCGGATGTTTGAAACTTCGGGTCCAGCCCCCACCTCTCAAAGATTCCCCCCTTCTCTGGGGAGTCCGCCGCCTTCAGGCCACCCTCAAGGCGTGTCCCTCGACCCCTTGCAGTGGTCCACTGGTGTCAAGAGTACTCTGGTTTGTTGCTAGGAGGGTCAGGTTCAGCTTGGTCAGGTTCCTTCCATTTTCAGGATTCGTGCTCCCTTTCATTCGGACCCATCGCCTACGCCCTGGGTGGAGCCCCCGTGAACGGTTTGGACACAATGCCTCAGTGCTCTCCCACCGACTCGGGCTGGTGCCCCCAATGGCCTCGGGCAGCAAATCGATATGAATCCTGCGATTGAGCGGTCGATGCTCGTTTTCTGCCTCATTCCATCAACGGTTAGTGCGATATTGATGCTGCTCTTCCGCCACGGTTGGCAGTACTCCCATATCGTTACGCCGGTTCCCCCAGTCCTTGAGTGAATGGCCGCAAGATTCACATCACATTTTCCACCTCCCATTCTGACCAGGCAAAATCTCGACACTCTTGACACTATCCCTCAGTGCATCTTCGCATACCCAGGGGATAGGACCACGATGCGGCGTACTTTGAGGTTCTTATGGTCCGAGCTCTAAGACCTTAAACTAAGATCTACCCCTATGGTCCGAGCTCTAAGACCTTAAACTAAGATCTACCCCTATGGTCCGAGCTCTAAGACCTTAAACTAAGATCTCCCCTTATGGTCCGAGCTCTAAGACCTTAAACTAAGATCTCCCCTTATGGTCCGAGCTCTAAGACCTTAAACTAAGATCTCCCCTTATGGCCCGAGCTCTAAGACCTTAAACTAAGATTTCCCCTTATGGTCCGAGCTCTAAGACCTTAAACTAAGATCTACCCCTATGGTCCGAGCTCTACGACCCTAAACTAAGATCTCCCCAAATGGGATTCTACGTCCTGCATGACGTTAAACTGCACACGCAGAACTACGTATGGCTTGATCTCCAGCCTGATGGAGTACGTAGGAACGCCCGGGCATTTCGACTCGGGTCCAGCCTCAGGGATCGCCAAGTCCCGCCCCTCCTCGTCGCCGGCCGTCTGGCCTGACTTCGGGTAGAGTGGTGCAGTTGTGATATTCTCCCCGATCCAGCTCGGGATGCCCCATTGCAATGATGGGAAGCGACAGTTTCCTCGTTAAAAAGGTTATGTCTGAGAATTGGGGTGATTCACGGCCAGATTAGTGCATCCGCCTAATACGCTTTCCCCACGGTGGCGCGATTTTGAGAGCGTTGGATTCTATCCGAACAAATCGTCACTTCGCCCCACGCTTCGCATGCCCTGTTGATCTGGATTTCCACCCTTGTGCCTGAAGGAACCCCCAAAGCGGCATTGATGGTGACATGTGATCCGCCTCCTGCAATATGGATGATGACCTTCGGTCCGTCTATCGCAGTAGTATGGTCGATTGATCCATTGTCCGCTTGCCGTCTTGGGCATTTCCTGGAAGGCCAACTGTTGTGGATTTCTGAATTCGGGACACGCGATTCACCTTTTCTCATTTCCCTATGTTCGGATAAAATCTCAATGCCCCTAGCGTTGTCCTGCTCGTGTGTTGGAACAAGTTGGGGGGATGATACATTGATTAGGTCTGAGGTCTCCTTTCCTAGGAATGATCTCCCTCTTTTCTCTAGAAATCCAGGCCCAATTGTGGATGCCTGAAGCTTGGTTAACGCTCCCGCAAGACAATGAATTGTGGTCGAGCATGTTAAACCAAAAGATGCAGATAAATATGGTGATTCATACAAATGGATCAAAATATTGAGTAGCGGAAGCAAAATATTCTGGGAATGGCAAAAAACAAAGCCCCTAGGGATTAGCGTGCTGGATAAGTCTTTCTAACGCCGCTACCCTTTGGCTGGCGGCCTCCAGGGCCGCTTCTCGCTCTCTGCGTGCCCTCTCCTCGTCAGCGGTCGCAGCACGCGGTTCGTCGATTCTGGCCTGTGCACGCTCCCGCTCGACTTGGAGTGTGACCATCTGTTGGCCCGCCTCCATCAGCTGTACCTGGGTGTCGATCAGTTGGGCCAATAGTTGCTCCACAAGCTCAGTACACGCTGCAACGAAGGCCTCCTTCTCTGCCGCCTGCCCTTCGAGACGCCGGACTTCCTGCTCCGCCGCGAGGAGCGCCCGCGTGCTCTCCGACATGTCCCGACTCTGTGCGACGTTGGCACGCCGGCAGCTCTCGCGCATCTTTTCGGCCATGAAATCACGGACCGTCAGATGAAGGCGTTGATCATCAGCTCCCCCGGCACACAGGAAGCGCAGCCAGGTTTGAAGTGATCCCATGCGCCCCAGCCACTCCGATGGGTCTCGCTTGAGGAAGCGCTGGATGCACTTCCACCCCCTGCGGCGCGTTATCCGGCTCTCCTCGACCGCCTCTGTGTCTGAGTCGTCCATCTCCTCGGGGTCGGCAGGCCGGTAGGCAGGGAAGGCAGCCAGCAGGTCTGCTGCAGGGTCCGCCCCTGGGATGTCCTCATGGGGGATAGGTTCCCCAACATCTGGGCGACCTTCTTCTCTCTCCCCAGCGGCGTTGACACCCTCGTCATCCCCCGACCTCTCTCCGATGTCAGCACCGCCGACGTCCGTAGCCCCTTGATCAGCAGTTGGTGGGGCCGGCTTGGTGTGGGAAGTCTGTTCCGGAGCAGGCGGCATGTCTACCACTGGCCCACTCGTGGATGGCCCGGGTTCGGCAACCCGACGAGCCTCCAGTGTTGAGATCACTGCGCGGGGCATGCCATGGTTAGTCATGGATCGTCAACGGCAAGCACCAGCAGTAAAGTAAGGAGGCTTACGGGAGTTCAGAGCGTCATCTTCCGCTATCCCGGCCGCCGCAGGAACAGTTGCAGCAGGGGACCCTTCCGCGCTTGTCAATTCGATAATGGGTGCCTGGCCCCCGCCTTGTCCTGCTGGCGCCTCTCCTACTCCCGCTGAGGACGCCTGACCTACATCCGTGCGCTCCTGAGAAAGGTGGAGAAATGGGTTAGAAGCTGCATAAGAGAATGGATGAAGCAGGTTGAGTAGGGCTAGAAGCGGACCTCGAGGAGCTCAGTGACATCAACGTTGTCAGAGCCGGCCACCTCGCCGCTCTCCCGCGGGCTCCCCTGATGGGATCTTCCCTCGGAGCATTCATCCTCCCCCATCTCCTCCTCTTCCTCGGAGTCATTGCTACTGTCATCTTCCGCCGGCGGCATCTGTTCTGGAGCGGGTTCTAGACCGAGCATCACCTTCACCAGAAGGTATGGCTCCGCACGCTGACCACGTTGGCGCGCGTACTCGTCCATGGCCGTCAGATACGCATACTGCCGGTTGAAGTCCACCCTGTCGGCGATATGGAGGCGCCCGACCTCTGGCAGATGGATTCCTTCTCTGAGTATCTTTCGCCAGATGGCGTCGGTCCCCAGTGACTGCCGTAGGGTCATCCAGGCCGACCACAGCGCCGGGAAGACTGCATCGTGGGAGGGTTCGAGCAGACGCCTTACCTTCTTCCCGGGCCGCTCTTCGACCACCGCACGTGCCCCCTCTCTGGGCGCCGAGGTCGTAGCGGCAGCCTGCGATGTGCCCGCCGCCGAAGTCCCTGCTCGCGCTGGCTCCGCTGCTTGGCGCGCCTCCGTTCTCCCCCATGTAACGGCGCCTCGCGTCCTTCCTTGACGCCCGGTCTCCGCACGGGTGACCTCGAGCCGCCGAACTGGCTTCCGTAGAAGCCCCTCGTGGTACGCGATGGCCCAGTGTTCGGCGTACTCGGTTGCCAAGCCTGCGTCGACCCCGGTAGGAGGGAGAGTGATGACGTCGCCAGAGCCAAAGGCGACGAACATCAGCCACATCTGGCGAAGGATGCCGGGGTTCGTCTCCTCCCGGACAACAGTGAATACCCTCTTCGGCATCCGTTGAAGGCACCCGAACTGCCTGGCGAACCGGTTTGGCACGTAAGGCTCGCAGATCACCTTCCCGTCGATCCGAGCCACGAGCACCCCACCCCGCATGTTCAGGAAGTATTCATGCTGCTCCAGCGGACCCTGCCCATTGTCGATCATCTGGCCGACGGGAGTGGGGAACGGGCTGAAGTTGAAATTGGCGTGATTGCCAATCCGAATCCTCACGCCCTCCTCACTTAGGGTCATCGGAGCGACCCCCGCAATGTTCAGCAGGGAGGGTCGCAGGCCGTTGCCCGGAGGAATGATGGCGTTCGGAAACGTGTACCCACCAAGGTGAGCAGCCACCCAGCCATGGAAGAATTGAAAGGGCCCGCAGATCCTTCGTGGCGACGCCCCTCGTAAGATGCGTCCCAGGATGGCATACAGCTTCGCCAGTACTGGGACCCCGAGGTTGTATCTTTTGTTGGCGGCCATAGCGCCCGCCATCGCCAGTGTTGTCGGGCGGACGCCCATTCTCGCGTCCCGCACTGGCAGGAGCCACCCACTCAGAAAGGCGGCCAGGAACGCCGCGTACCGGACATTTGGGTCCCGGGCCTCGATGACGTGGTACCCCCATGAGCGGTAGTCGCCCGTCTCCAGGACCCGCCAGTACGACCCGTTCCGGCTCCTCTGAGCTGCGGTCGGGCACCGCTTCCCCCTGCCTGGCATCTTGACCGCCGGGTCATGCTCCATGAACTGGCCGAACCACTCCTTGTAGGCTATGTCCTTCTGGAAGTCCTTGATCCCGAGCCGCTGCATAGCCAGGTCAAGCAGATGCCAGGTCAGAATGGGAGTCCGTGACCTGTCTTCCCAGGTGTTCTTCGGAGGCAGGAAGTCATCGTACTGGTAACCCTCCAGCGGGATACCTCCGATGCAGTGGATGTCCCAGAGACCGATGCCGACCTCCCCATGGTGAAGATGGAAGGTGTTGGTATCCGGGGACCAGCGGGTGAACAGCTCCGGCCCGAGCTCGGACTGCTGGTAGAAGTGGAACTGCGACGTCCACACCGCCTCAAACAGGCCGATGTACCGCAGCTCCTCCGCGAAGTGATCGCAAGTGTGGCGTACCCAGAACGCCCAGGCCCATTCACTGGTGAAATTGCCCCCAGATCGCAAGTCACAGTCCTTCAGCCAGCCCTTGGTGTCTTCGGTGACACTCTGGCGATATACGCTCGAGTAGAGGGCTGGAGAGTTCTCCGCAGTAGGCTCACCCCCGGCAATGGTTCGCGTCCTCGGGTTCAGGACATAGACATCCAAGTGTCTGGTCTCCCTGGCAGGATGCCCATTGTTGGTGATGTTGTAGCGGGGAAGCTCGTCCTCCCGAGTCACCCAGGTCCGTGGCGGATCAACCTCGAACCCTGGCACCGGAACCTCATCCAGGATGCCGAAGTTCCAGAGCGGCAGGTTGTCCGACAGTGGATACGTCTTCTGGACCGGCGTCAGCAAGTCGAACAAGGATTGATTGTTCGAAACAATCTCCTTGGCTCCGTAGACCTCCTCGTTCGTCGCCATCTCAGCTCTGCGAGTGGCGGCATCCCCCTCATTTCCTTGATTCGCGGCCATCTCAGAAGCTTCGGGAGTCGTGCGGGTAAAGGGATGAAGCGTGCAGGATCGGACGAGGCTGGTAGAGAAGTTTGAGAGTTGGCGCGCAATCCTAGTGGACGACGCGCAATCGGGAAGTCCGTCGCGTAAAACCACGGGTGTTCGCGCAAAAGCAGGCCGAATTCCGGACAAGTTTGCGCGACGAGCGGGCGAATTCCGCGCCGGAAAAGGCAATTTTGCGCACGAGAGCTCAAATGCTTATCGCGCGGAAGGCCAGTATACGGTGCGGGGGTCCCAGGGCCCCTATTTATAGGCAAGGCCGGGGACCGCACTCCGCGGAAAATGCTTTGCGCGACCGCAGCGGCGAATTTCGCGCCCGACGCCCTTTTTTGCGCGCCACAGTCCCACGCCACCCAGGACTTCGGCATTCCGGCGTCTCCCTCAGAACCCGATCGTTGCGACCTCTCGCCGATCAGATTCCGAGGGGGGGCTTTTGTAGACGCCGGAAAAGTCCTTTGTTCCCAAACGAAGCTCCGGATGCGGAAAGCGAGGTCATATTTGGAGTCGGAAGCATGTTTCGGAGGGCCCGGAGGTCTTGCGCGGAATTTTGGAGACCTGCGCGCAAAGTTGATGAGCCGCGCGCAAACCTCCCGGGATGCGCGCAATGCGCCGGGCCGGCGCGCAATTTTGCGCGCCAGTGGCCCGCGCGACTCCCTTTCGCGCCGGGCCCGATTCCGCGCCCGCGAAGAGAATTTCGCGCCCGCGAACTGGATTCCGCGCCCGGGGTTGCCTATAAATATAAGGCGACCCCCGACGTTTTTGAGGTTTCCAGAATTCGAAAGGTCTCTCGTGCGCGCAATCCAACCCCTTCCGCGCGCAATGCCGATCATCAGGTAACCTCTTTTTTTTTCGCGCAAGAAAGCCTTGGGGTTCGCCTTCGCGCGCAATCCCTTTGGCTCCTTTCCTTTTGAATAACCTTTCACTCAAAGGCATTTGCGCGCAAAAGAAGCCTCTTGCGCGCAATTGCCCCCGGGTGCGCGCAATCCATCCCGATTGCGCGCGCCCCCCATTTTCAAAGTGGCAATTCATTAAAGAATGAGCCGTTGCCCCCGTGCGCTATCCGAAGCCCGGTGCGCGCAATCTCGATCATCCGTGCGCAAAGTGCTGGCCCAATTGCGCGCCAGCCCGTCCATTTGTGCACCGACCCGCGGTATTGCGCGCAAAGCTCCTCTTTTGCGCGCAAACCACCAGGGTCTCCCCCGTTGACCCCCTTTGGGTACCCGCCTGCGTGGCGCCCGATGACCCTCATCCCGGGTGCCCGCACTGTGCGTTGTCTTTCCGTGCGGCCCTCCAGGCTTGCGCGAAGTGACACGGACCTATCGGCGGCTTCAACGTCCTGCACGACGTTAAACTGCATACGTCCTGCACGACGTTAAACTGCATACGTCCTGCACGACTTTAAACTGCATACATCCTGCACGACGTTAAACTGCATACGTCCAACATGACGTTAAACTGTGCTACGTCCGCGCTGAAAGACGTTAAACCGCCAGGCGTTTACGTCCCGCACGACGTTAAACTGCACCATCGTCCGCGCTGCAAGACGTTAAACTGCCAAGCATCTTCGTCCTCAACACACGACGTTAAACTGTACTTCGTCCGGCGAGACGCTAAACCGTCCGCTTCGTCCTCAACACATGACGTTAAACTGTACTTCGTCCGGCAAGACGTTAAACCGTCCGCATCACCTGATCCCGTGTCTCGCACGCAGGGTCCCCCCGGTTTGGATGTGGCCCCCACCCGCTCGTTTCTGCAGGGAAGTCGGGATTGGAGTGGCCTTCGCCCACAGGGGTAGAGTGTTGCAAACAGAACGAACTACGTGGACTTTGATCCCTGTCTTCTAAACAGGGTACGTAGGAAGCCTCTCCGAGGTTCAAGCCCGCCACCTGGTCGTCCCGGTCGTATTTACGTCGGTTCGTCCATCAGTGGACCCCTCCCGGGTTCACACTTGCGTTGATTCACCTATGAATCCGCCTCTGTGGGGGACTGCACGTGTGTATCTCCATTGTGCTTCCCCACCGCCTCGATCTCTTCATGAGTCGGCTTGCCAACGTCCAGCATGACGTAAAACTGTGATCCACCCGGCCGTTCCATCCCCCTCTGTGCGAGGTGGTTCGGTTCAATCCTTCTCCAGGCAGCCTCGATCTCTTCATGAGTCGGCTTGCCAACGTCCAGCATGACGTAAAACTGTGATTCACCCGGCCATTCCATCCCCCTCTGTGCGAGGTGGTTCGGTTCAATCCTCCGCCCGGCGGCCTCGATCTCTTTGTGAGTCGGCTTTTTGACGTCCAACATGACGTTAAAATGTATATCCGAACTACGCTGACTTTGATCCGTGCTAACGCGCGGTACGTAGGAAGCCCCTACGGGGTCCAAGCTCTTCACTCCATCATCCATCCTGATCCTTACCCGGGCCACCACATCCCGGTGGGGTCATGCCATTCCATTCCACTCCACTTCACTCGGGAAGCCGCCCATGTGCTGGCCCCAGCGTCGGAGGTTCCCCGCAAGGGGTTCTGACATCTGATCCACTCCTCGTGTTGATCAGTCCGATGCCGTCCCCGCTGGACGTTAAACTCGCGGCATACCCCGTGTTAAACATGGGAAGCTGAGGAAAACCTCAGGTAACACAGTTCCCCGCGCCAAGCGCAGGATGCCTCAGGCCATCACGCCTTCGAGAAGCCCTATTAGGGACGGAAGGCAGACATGCAGAGTCGCCGTGTTAAGGCACGCCCCCGACACCCAGAGCCACCAGGTCTCCTCACCGTAGGTTGCTGCCCCGACCAGACTCCTTGGAGCGTCCGGGCGGAAGCAGCGTAATTAACCGGTGTCCATGGAGACATGGCGCCGGGAACGAGATTCACGAACATTCTTAAATCTATGAGGGAGACCCGGATTAGGCGACGAGTTCCGAGGAGACGTCCACGGAAGGAGGAGCCGACATCCCATCATCCCGGTTTCGATCAAGGAGCAGACGCCCCTGAATAAGGGACGAATGCCGCCCGCCCTTGGAAAGCGGGACTACGGGACCACAAGCCGCGCGCCCATCCCCTCGGGTTGACGGGTGCACGCGCGAACGCGTCCTGGCGGAACGGCGTAACCCGACGCACATCCGCACCGAAACATAATTAATGAACTAAAAATTAATCAAGGAACAACCAAAGGTTGATATTATTCAAATGAAATGGAATGAATTCAAGTAGGTATATATTCTTGTGAAAAAATATTCAGCTTTAGGAAAATGATCTTGAAATAAAATTTTGTCTTATTATTATCATATTTTATGATATTAATAACCTCTTTCATGCCTCTTTGGTTTATGGATTTATGATTTTTAACTTTCTCTAGATCCACTACTTCTAATAATAAATGTTCTCTATCACTACCAATCATTATTTGAGTGTTATTTTTATCTTCTATGTCCATTTTTTCACTTCCCGCCAATGTTCCCTTATATGAAAACCTAACTATGATTTATTATGCATAACTACTATGTTTCCAACTTTCACTTTATAAGGGAAGAATCATTATTCATTAGGTCGATATATATTTTTATGAAGTAATTATCAAATGATAAACCTTTGGTGACCAACAAGAATTTGGAGGGTGAAATTAATTTTATGGGGGGTGGAATGTAACACCCTAGTGTTTTTTGAAATATTATTTCTGAATTAATTTTATATTTTATATTTTTTCATTTCACATAATACTGAATATATATTGTATTACAAGAAATCACTAAGATTGGATTTCATTACATGAAACACCAAGGTAAACTTATTCTACACACAAAAACAAATTAATAGTTTTCTACACTCAACACTAACATAGCCTAAGTTACTCGTAAAACTAAGTTTACCTTGAGTTATATGCAACACTATGTTTTAATAGAACATATAATATTATTAAAATATTCTAATCTAATATTCTAATTGTCGCCTAGATATTAAAATTATGGCTATTAAAAGGATTAAATATATTATGAAAATATTATTGACAAATGTATATATGATTAATTATTTAGTGTCTAATTAACTAGAAATAAAAATAAAACCCTTCTGATAATATAGAAAATCATTTTCTGGAAGAATATTTTTATCAAGGAATTTTAAACTCAAAAAATTAATTAAACCACTTTTAGTGATTATATTAATGAATATTTTATATTATATATTTAGTAAAAAAATATCAAATATAATTTGATTTTTCTAAACAATAAAAATGAAAAAATCCAACTTTCTGCCTATAAATATATTTTTTAAAGAGTTCTTTTTCAACATTTAATGGATAACACATTTTGAATCATATTTTTATAAAAATTTAGAAATTAAATTTGATAAAAAAAATTATGATTTTTTTAAAAAATTAATATAAAAATTATATATGGGTAATTGTTTTTTATTTTCTTTAGAATTTTTTTTGATGAATAGTAGAAAAACTGAATTTTAATGGAAAACTATTTGTTCATATAATTTATTTATATAGTTATATTATATTATAAATTGGACTTAAAGAATATTTAGATAATTTATTAATCTATTAATTAAATTTATATACTTTTAATAAATTTCCCATTGTAATTGGATATAAAAACATTTCAGACTTTTGAACATTTTCACTGTAAAAACATATTGTTTTATTCAGTCTGTGGGATTACATTTAAATTAATTTATTCCACTTATTTTATTTTAATTTGGAAAAATGTATTCCATGTTTTTAATAAAAAAATTAATTTCTAATAATTCCAACATAAATTTTTACCGATTTTATTAGTGAATGAAATTAAAATTAATTACAGTAATTAAGGTAAAAACTGGATTACTTATTGGTTACACTTAAAACATAAGGTGTAAAAATGACCCTAAAATTTTCCAAAAACCATTGGTAGGAAATATTTTTTCATTAAAAATTATTTTCTATAATTTTTTCTTTTATTTATGCCTCTGTTTTTGTAACAATGTGGATATAACTAACTTTCATTTAAAAAATGACTAGTGTGTCCTCTCCCTCACTTATAAGAGGAAACCCTTTATCCCCCTCACTTAAAACCTCTAAATCCATTTGTATCATGAAAAAACTATAAAAAATAAACCCCAATATTATATCCCTTCATCATATATTCCTCAATTTGGTAATAAATCCATAAAATTAACTCCTTTGGTGCAAACAAAAAGGAGTTACTCGAAGAAGAGGTTACATTCATCAATGAGTATTTTTGTTTTATTTCTTTCTCAAACCCATCAATTTATATTTATATCATGATTATATAATTATATAAGTATATTAAATATTATTATATGTTTTTATGTTAATTTTAACTACACTCACACACACTTCAATCAAATTGTATATACAATCATCGTTCGTGTGTTCAACAGACTACCACTACGCGAACCGATCTTATTCTTTCTTCTATTTCTACCATTTAGGGTTGGGAATAATGATGAATTTATAGTTTTTATATGATATATATATATATTATATATTATTTATTTATGATTTTTTAATTATTATATAACACATACCTTCATGCTTTCCATTTTGTGGGAATACAGTCACTTTGTTTGAGGACGTGTGGACTACCACCCCCTCAAAGCGATGTGATTCATTCACTCTTTACATGGAATGTATTAGGGATGGTTTTAATAAAAATATTTGATATATATGAAATAAAAATTATTCTATAATTATAATATATATATATATATATAATTTAATTTCTTTCTTTCAATACGATAAGAAAACAGAAACAATGTTCATCCGAACGTACGGCCTACCGTCCCCATGAACGGTGTATTTCATTTCCTATCACTAAATTTTATGGATTTCTCTAAATAAATATATAATGAATATATATGTTATTTTTATCATGGTTTTAATTTGGTAAATGATTTAATCCCGATCAAATAAAGAGGACCAAAAATAACTTGTCAAAACATGTATGAAAAACAAAGTGGTTATTACACAAAACATAACTTTAACAATTAATTGTTAATAAACGGGTAATATAAAGTCATAATAAAATAATATATAGTATTATATATATATATGAATATGTTTATTTTATATATCTATAATAAATTTATATTTATTATACATGAGGTTTGGAAAAGTACAGTGAGAGTCATGGCTTAAGGTAAGGGTATTTCTAGTCTCGCTTTCATTTCTATGCTACTTATGACATATTCACCACTCGTATCTTTTCTATGGTGTATATACTTAAATATTCCATGTTATATCATGAATTTAATTTATTTCACAGTATTAAAAGTTTAAATTTATTCTATTATTACGTAGATCTCAGGATTTAAAAGTTACTCAAGTAGTAAGGGAATTTTGTCTCACTTTTTACATTTTTGAGACAGATTCTACATTCACAACCTCTTTCTTCTATGAGGTGTATTTACTTCCCATGAAAATATTTTATTATTCCTATAATCAAATTTATTTTTATTTACATATCCATTTTACGATCTCTATTTCATGGGGTTTGCGATTAAAACATTACCAAAGCGGTAAGGGGATTTTTTTCTCAATTTTCTTTCTTTGAGATTTATAATATGTTATACACCTATATTATTTAATTAGATATATATACATCCCCTTTTAAATTTAATACCATGAATATTTTCAACCTCATGATATTTTGAGTTTTCTGTAATCTTATTCGTGTATGGTTATTATGATTCAAAGTTACCAAAATGGTAAGAGTTTATTGTTACAATCTCATCATTTATCAAGATTTTTATGATTATGATTCCATTGATGTAATATTATAATCCATATCTCAATAATTCTCATGAATTGTATTCTTCTATGTTTATTCATGATATATTTATTTAATTGTACCATTTTTTATACTATTTGGAACTTAGGATACTTAAGATATTGTTTTTAAGAAGATTTGAATTTATTTCACTCTTAGGTCATAAATCTCTATTCCTTCAAAAAAATGTTTTCTAAAAATGTTTACCGAATTTTTTATTGATATTTTAACCTCATTTTTATAGAAATGTATTTTGAAAAAAAATTATGTAATAAAAATTGTTTAAAATTATTTTTAGGGCTTAATTCCTAAGCTTCCAAGGTGGTTTTCAAATAAAAGGATTTTGAAAATGTTTTATGTCTAAAAAATATATATTCTCAAAGAAAGGATATTTTACTTAATAATTCTCCAGGTAATATTTAAAAATAATTCCCAGTATAATATTACATCCTTTGATATATTTTATGCTCTACTAGGGATATAATCCAAGAAAACCATTCTTATTATTTAATTGAATGGTTTATTTTAAAGATGACAAGTTATTTATGAAACTAATTTCCCTTACATGGTTTATACCATGTTAAAATTAGTATGAAAATAGATTCTTTTCATTGTTTATGATATGATGAAATGGTTATTAAACCTATCTATTTTCCACATGTTATGATTTTATGAAATGTTTATAATACCCATTTCATTTCATGGTTTATGATATGGTGAATGTTTTGAAATCTTGTGGTACACATAAATATGGTTTTCATTATGTTATGGGTTGGTCATATATCTCCCTCCAATTAATTGGTTAATGATAAATGTTCGATGATCTCATGGGGGTAGAAAAGTGGTCATCCCAAGCCTGTAACAAGAGTGTACATGGGTGGGAATCCCAATCCTATAATAAGAGGGTAAATGGGAATGAATCCCATGATCATAATAAGAAGGTACATGGTAGGGTATGAAAAGCCTGTAACAAGAGGATACAAAGGGAGAAATACAAGGCTCAAAGTAGGTATATGGGTGATTATCCCAAGCCTAACATATTATAAAGGTCTTGGTAGGTAGCCATGACATAATATTTTAAATTTATAGGTGTCTTCCAAAATTAAATATATTATTTGTATGTTATGATATCATGGATCATGTTATTTTATTCCCTTATGATTCATGTCATATGAACAACCAATATTTATTCCATGACTCATGATTATGATTTTTGATATTTAGGGTATGATATTCAAATGTTATGATCAAGTTCTCAAACCCATATATTCATGTAATTATTATGTATCTCCTTTATTTAACATTAATGGGAAATTAGGATAACCATTTATTATGTTTCCTTGACCTAGGTTATGAAGAATCATTTTTAGTAGGATTACTAAAGGGGGATATCTTTGGGGAAACATTTAATATCTTTCACCATTTAAAATATTATGTTCCAAGTTTCCAAAGACACTAAACCATTAAGGGCATTCGAAATGTACTTTTGTAATGTACCAAATATTCATCTAAAATAATATAATATCTATGTATGTTAATATTAGTTCTCTATACTTATTCTCATATGTGATTACTCTTTAGAAGGATTCATTTATTCTCTACTGATGTGAAATTGTAACAGGTTAGTGGTAGTAGATTGTACGAGTTCAAGTTCATTCCATAGATCAAGTTACTTTTGATAATAATAAGGTGATTGTAAACATGGGATGGTAACCATGTATCAATGATGATATATTCCTATTAAATAAGGTGAACCTCATTCACAAAATTTGTGCATCGTTATATTTTCTATATCAATGAGTATCTTGAGAGAGGTGATGAAAATTGTTGACAGATTAATGGAATTAAATTTAGAATGAAAATATATTTTCCCCCTCTCACCATGTATAAACATCCATGTTTTCCAAAAATTGGTTTCAAATTGAGGGTATACTCTCATATATCTTATGTAACTGATATGGATCAACAAGAATTTATTAATATTTATGTAATTATAATTTTATACAACAAATGGTTTCATGCTTGGAAATATAGAATGGTTGCTTATATTATTTCACTATGGATTGATATTATTTATTATATTCAATTTGGATTCAATTTTCTAGATTAAGTATTAATTTTTCATCTGATTTATTGATAAAATATTGAAAATAATGTGAATTCTATAAATTATTTGTCATATTTTATGTCATAAAATGTTTTGACGATGGTCATGGTCTATAAAAATCATAATACCCTCTAAAAAACATCATAAAATTTATGAGCGAAATAAAAAGGCTTAAAAAGAAAAGTGTAAAATTAGTTAATACAGTTTGAAGATATCATAATACATAAGGATGAAACTATTTATGAATTATTTACAAGTGTAAATCGTATTTTGAGCCATTTTGATGGATTTGGAGAAAACATTTAAGACTCTAATATTGTGTAATGGTTTTTCAGAATCCTTCCTGAATTTTCTTTTGTAAATATCTCATCTATATAATATACATAAGTTGATATCTTCACCATATAAGAACTCAATAATACTCTCATAAAATACGAAATTCGAATTGGACTTACAATTAAAATAAAAATAAATCATAAAAAATAATGATTTAATTGTAATCAAATATTTAAAGATTGAAGAAAAACATGATATTCGTGATTAAGAAGAAAATATGGACAATTTATTGAAATCCTTTCTCTCGTGAATGGAAATTTCAAAAGAGGTATACGAGATAAGTATATATATAAAATTATTTTAAATATTTTAATTTATTAAATGGTTGGATATTTTTATACTAACTTCCATATGCAATTTAGAAGAGAAAATGATTATAAGGAAACTTCTAGGAATACCACAACTAAAGATTAAACTTTTGATCAAAAAAATAGGAAAAACAAGTATTCAAATAGTTCCTTCTTGAAGATTTTTCTATTAGTTATAGAGGGGTTTTTAAAATGAAATTATGTGGTTACAAGGAAATTAAAAAATATTTATTGGAAATATATATAATGGAGTTAAATGAGATGGAATAAATCTGTTATAAGATGAATACAATGGTGAGTATTCTCTATAATAAGTATAAACTACTAAGTAATATACCATGAGAAATGGAGATCCATATTTTTTAAATAGAAATTTTAAGGATGAGAACAGACAAAACATGGATAAAAGGAGGATTGGATATGAAATGTTAACTATATAATTAAAACTATAACCTTCTTAAAGAACATTAGATACAGAATCATAAAATTTCATGGAAGGACTAAATCATTTAATACTTAACCCCCACAATCCTTCTAGGGGATAATGAAATTGATATACTCAAAAGGGAAAATGATAAACCCATGAAGTATGATAAAAATAAAATAAGAAAAGAAAAATGGTGTGGGATAATGTGGTGAATGATAGAAGAAACCAAAATAATATAGAAACGTGATCAAATATTAAATATATGAAAAGGAAAATTCTATTGAAGTATAAGTGAAAAGGAATAAAAATTTTACATAAGAAATACATGATAAATTCTAATCAAGAACATCTCAATTATCAGAAGAAAGAAAAAAATATTTTAAAATTTACAATCAAGGAAACTCTAAAAATAAACCATTTTTAGTTTAAAATATTATAGGAATAACTCTATAAAGGGACATTAAGAGAACTAATCATTCAATGGACAAAAATAGATCATGAAAATTATCTATTCAATTATACCTGATTTTCTAGAATATAATATTTTAGGGATACCACTGGTATTATGACATGTTTTTACATAATCCTTATAACTAATAGTATATTATGTCTCTTCCTAAACTAATAAGTGATAAAGAATCAATGGCGAGACATAAATAATATATGATAATTCAACTAAGGAGAAAAATGAAAATAAAGATGAAATGATAAACAACATTGAATTATTACTAGAATTATATGGAAGATGTAACCAATAAGGGAACACCTTAGATGTATGTGTTTATTATATCCTAGTTCTTATAAATATATTTTAAGATTATGGTAACAAATAGAGTCAATTCTAATTTTTTAAGCAAACAAATGATTCTGAAGTAACACTTAATGCTTAAAAATCTAAAAATACATGGATCATATATATTGGGTGTTAATATCACATGATAGGTGAAATAAACAATATTAAAAAAATTGATAAATATGAAGGATGATATGTGAAATTTGGAAATTAATTTTTAATTAAGATAAATAATATTAGGATATAAAACATTGGTAAAAAATCAATCTAGATAGTGAATTTTTTTGCGGATAGTCTAAAGAATGAGTTATTGAGTGTATCACAATTGTGTAATGCTAGAAATGAGGTTATCTTCATGTAAAATGGAAATAGAGTCATAATAATGAAACATGGGGTTGTTATTACAAGGAGCATAATAACCCCCTGAAATTATTTCTGTGTTGGGGAAGTAAAAGTTGGATACTACATGACAATTAAATGAAAAAACTTGTTATAAAGAAATAATTGGACACCTTAAACAAAAGAATATGAAGAACCAAATCTAGGAAGATCCTATTATTAATATTCCCTTACTAAAAGTATACAACATCTATATTTATAAAATTTTCAAAAATGTTTAAATGGGGAACAAGACACATACGTAAGTTGAAATTCAAACTTCAAAGCCTCTTCAAATGATTCAGTTTGATGTGTGTTTTCATAGGAATAACAAGTAAAAAAGTGGAGAATTGTATTTTATCACTTTAATAGATTATTCCACAATGATGACATGGATCATGATAATTTCACACAAACCACTTTCCTTGGAATATTTTAATAGTTTTTTATGACATGAAAAGAAACATGTAGATTGGTTCTTAATGAGGTTGAGATCAGAAAATGGGAATGATTCTACTAATATAAAATTCATAGAGTATCTTAATAAACATGGAATCATACATGAATATAGTACTCAATATAAACCTCATCAAAATTTACTGGTTTCAAGGAAGAATAGAAATATAGCTGATCTAGCTAGAATAATGTTTGAAAAACCTGTCACATAATGGTATTTATCATTACATGTCATCAATAACTTTGGAATAATTTAGAATATATGTTTTTATGTTAAAAATAATCTTAAATGATTATTATATGTGATTTAATAGAAATAAAAATATTAAACATTTTAGGGTGACCATATGTCCTTGCTTGATCAATTAAAAGGAATGAAGTTGAGGAAACTTTGATGGTAAGGATGAAGATTGAATATTTCTTGTGTACATAACAAATAGAATATCATAAATTTGTTTCAAACAAAATTATGAAATAATTATTGATAGTGATGCCATCCTGGTTTTTGATAATGAAGAATAATTGAGTCCAATAAAAATTTTGAATAATGAGGATGATTTTTTTAGTTAAAACCCTATTGAACAAAATAAAAAAACCACAAGGGTATAGACGATGAATAATATACATTATCTAGTGATGAATATGGAAAAGAAAATTAAAAATGGAAAATAAAATATTAAGAAAACATATTTATGTTTATAAAATCATTAGGGACTAGAATTGGTGTATGAAAACAAAAAGTAAGATCATAGAAACTATTTATACGTATGTTTTTTCAAAATTTAATCCCAAAATAGTTGAATAATATTTAGAGTATAAGGAATTGATTCAGAACATGATTCATGAACAAGACCATATTTAAAAAAAATTAAATTTTTTTAACTTGTTCCCTAAACCACAAAAAAGAATTTGATGAGATCCAAATAGTTTTCTAGAAATAGTCTTTGTGAGGATGGTGATATAGATAGAAACAAAGTCAGAATTTTATGCTAGGGAAATTCACATATTTGATGGGTTTCAATTCATAAAACTTTTTCCTCATGGAAAAACATGAATCAATCATAATATTCTTTACCATAGTAACCAATTGAAGATTCAAGTTATTTCACATGGATGTTAAATCAATTTTTTGGAATGATGAACTTTCTAGGGAAGTGTATTTAGAAAATTCTAAAGGATTTATGCTTGATTCTCATGGTAAAAGAGTGTGAAAGATGAATAAATATATATATGTATTGACTCAGGCTCAAATAGATTGATATATAAATCTTGATGAAGATCTTAATTACATGGGTTTTTATAAAGGAAACATATATGACAAATTTTATGTTAAGAATACTAGAAACACATCACTTTTTATGGTTGAATATGTTTGTGATATATTATTTTATATAAATAGAGAGGTATTGTATAAGAAGTTACCAAACCACATTAAATAAATATTTGAGATGTCAACGAATGGAGAAAAGGGGTTTTTGGGGGGATTAAAAATTTACAAATCATCATATTGTTTTTTTGTCTCATAAGAGAAATATTCTTATGAGCTCTTGAATATGTTTAAAATCAAACAATATAGAAAGGTTTCTAAACGCATTCATGTGGGTATAAGTATAATAAAGAATTATTAAGGGAATACTATTAAAGTGAGGTAGTTAAAAATCTTTATATTAAGTCTCATGTATTTAATAGCCACTATAAAACATATTGCTTTTTTCTTTCACACATTATTCAAAAATCTAATATGATTCTATGGAATCCCATATATTACCTATAAAGAGGATCTTGACAAAACTTTTCAATACTTTCAATTATTATTTGGTTTATAGTATGAATTTTGAGATGGATATCAAATTATTTATAGAAAAAAAACTATAAAGAACTGATAGATGATTGAAAATTCACTTCTTAAGGAGGATGTTTTTTAATTTAAAAGATATTTTCTAGAGATTTATGAAATAAGGCCTTAGTTACACAAATATAAAATGAATTTGATCATGAATATTCATCACAGGTAGTGAAACATATTTTACAGATGTTGAAATAGATACAATAATTAAATGAGAAATATTTTTATCCTCTAATCACGAGCTATAACAACCAAGGTTCCATTAATCAATCCAAAAATCCATTGTAGCATTATTGGTTAGAACACATTAAGATTAAGAATCATTTTTTAAAGGATAAGGTTAAAGAGGTTGTTCTCATATGGGATTTTTTACCTTATAAATAATATTTTGTGTATATTATTATAAGACCTCTCACAAATGAAATTTTTTATAACTTTTTGATGCAAATGGGAGTGAATACCAAAAAATATCACTGAGTTTTTTTTATTTTACTTCTCCATTCATTATTTCTCATATTCTTGAGGATATGTTTTTTTCAAGGGATAATGTGTTTTCTCTTAGCTATGAATTGTTCTCATGTGTGTGTTAAGTGTTGCAGCGAATAACCTAAGAAAACTAAGTTGAGTTTTCATAATGATCTTATAGGGTTAAGTTGATCTCTTTTACATAAAACATTTATTATTGAATTAATTAATATTATTTTCTATAATGAAAATGATCACATAGACAAAGATATTTTTGACTTTTGATTTGTTTGATAATAGAAGTTTGACGAGATCCCTTATAGAAACTATCTTTAGTTTTATTATCAATAATGGGGATATATGGTTGGTATTGGAAACAAATTCAATGGGGAGATTATTGATCTCTAGAGGATGAATTTGTATTTTTTATTAGTACATGATTTTATAAAATAGTTGAGGTGATGATTTTTAATGGAGATATTAAAAGTTTTGTGGTGTTGAGAGAAACGTCAAAAATAGTTTAGAATGATCTTGAAGAGAAACTATAATGAAATGAATTGTGAGTTATTGGTTATAATTTTTATGGATTTCTAAAATGTAAAACGATTGAGTTAAATCAATGGTAATTCCATTCAAGGTATGATGAGCTTTCTTCACACTAAGAAAGTTCCATGGATGATATTTTGGAAGTTATTGAGAAGGGTCCTAGTTACTTTAAAGAAGAAAAACGTTTTTTTCAAGATATTCTAGAAATTTTGTGTTGAAGATGAAAATGGAAAAATAAAAATCTAATATAAGGACATGCATAAGATATTTCACCTACATGAGAATAATTTTTAGATTTCAAGATTTGGAAAAGTGAAATATCATATGGGAGTAATATGTTTAAGTGATAATATCCAATGGGGATCAACATAGGATAATTAAACTACATGATAGGAATTGTGAGTTTTTCATATTTCAAAAAATGGTTATATCTTATTGGGTTAACATATTTAAGTTCATATAAGGTAATATTTATTTGTAACATAAATGAAATAGTGGAAAATTCATTAATTTTATGTAGATACTCATAATTAAATTAAAATATGAATAAAAGATATTTTCTATGGTCATAAGATGAATCATATATGTAGAAAATTATTAATGGAAAATAAATAAAGGAATTTATCATACATGTTGGAGGTTTAACAATCATTTAAGATAATTTTTCTTACACATATAAACACTAATGATTCTAAATTTTTTATATTATGAATAATTATTTTATAAAATAATAATTCATGTGGAATAATCATCATGGATTTAACATCATGATAAAAAACATGATATTTGTACAAGATAAGATAAATATAGAAACAACCAAAAATGAAGAGGCTAATGATAAGGGAGTACCACAATATATGCTACATAATCTATGTCACTATGAATACATGGAAATATCAAGAAAAATAAACTGATTCGACTTATTGGAAGATTTAAATAATTAATAACCCTATAAAAATTAAAATATCATAATATGGAAATAATTTGAGACTTTACAAAAACTTTTAAGAAGTTTTGAAATAACCTTTGACTGAATGATTTTGAATTTGAACGAGTCAAAAAGATCATTTGGGAAAATAGGGAGGTTTCCATAACTGAATATGGAAGAACTATTTATGTATGATTCAGTAAGCATAAATAATATAAAATTAAGAAAAATAATATTATATAGTATTCTGATAAGATGAACCAATATGTGATTGTATCAAAAGTCAAAGAAGAACTTAGAACAATTATAGGAGGGAGATGTGTAAGGAGGAGGAATATTATCATCTGTGGTTTGGGTGGAGTGTCATATAATCATAATTGATATGATTTAGATAGATTTTTCTACACTCTTATGATGCCAGATTGTAACTGTTTGGTGCTATAAAATGGTTCAAGTTCAATGTTATACCTTTTCTTGAGTATATTTTTATAATAAGAAAGAGACTATTTATATGGGATAATAACCACATTTCACCAGGGACACAATCATCTGAAAGGAGCGAAACCTCATTAAAAAACTTGTTCTGTCATTTTATTTTCTACATCGGTGAGAATATTGATATTATTTCTTAATAATATTAAGAGATAAAAAGATTTAAATTTTATTTAAATATAGATTGACCCCCTATCAGTATGTATCAATGTTGATATGATCAAAAGTATGTAAGGTAAAATATATGAGCAAGGTTTTGGAATAAGTTATTAATATGGTCATATTTATTATTATAAAAGTTAAAGAAACTTTATGAAATTTGAGAGAAAAGGTACGGGTTTCTCATCTAATTAATTTCCTTTTATTGAGTCTTGAACCATCTTTCTTGACTTGGATACTTTAATTTTATCCTATGTTTTGATTTCACTATTACAAATGATATTTCATCTTTCCTCTACAAGGAATACTTATTTACAATAAGGTCTTCTTTAATTAAAATATTTCCTTCACAAAATAATTCCTATACACCCCAAATAAGCTCTTTTCTTTTATGTCCACATTTAATATTCATCACATGTCCTCCATTCGAATTTTAAAATTAAAATTTGAATTATTTATACTGATATTTAAATTTCTCTATACCTATTTTCAAATAGATGATTTATCACCCTTTTTAAAATATGGGATTTGTTAATTTTATTTTTTGGTCGGAGTGGACACTCAAGAGGGGGGTGGATTGAGTTCCAATTAAAATTTCTGTTAAAAAGATTTCTATTAAATTCCCCAAATTAAAAATCTAAGTTAAACTGTAGTGAATTTGAAAAACTGTAAAGCTTCAATTAGGTTCTCAAAAGATTGATTAGCTCTCAGTTAATTTAATCAGAAGATCAAATTAGCTTTTGAAACTAACATACTGATTTACAATAGTTGCAAACACTTTCTAGATTAACTATCAAAGTAACTTTAAGACAATTTTATATTTCAAAGTAATTAGCAGCGGAATATAAGATATAGTTAAAACCAAAACAATTAAGCACAACAGTTTTAACCAAGATGTTCATTATCAAGCCGAGACTTATTCCTCTCAAAACAATTTATATAAATTTTGATCCACACCCATGATCGGGGTAAACAATAGTACACAGACTATCCAAATAGTAAGACCTATACCACAGTTCTACGTGGGAAAACAAAACTACATCACACTGGCTGTTCAGGTCTTACTTGACCTCTACTACTATCCACTATGGGATTCAAAAGAGTTATAGAAGGTTTGTGTGAGGATTTAGAAATCCTCCAGTTTAGCACAAGAGACAGTGTGTAAATATAGAACACACACAACTCAAAATGTAAATAAAAGAATCACTGAGAGAGTATATATGAGTTTAGAATTCTCTAATGATTTGAAGTACAGATCTAGACTCCTTTTTATTGAACAGAAATGCTTCTGAGTCCTTCTCTAGTTTTTGTCTTGAAAACAGTGTATCATTTACTTCCTTGATTTTAAGTTTCAGTTTGATCATCATGATTGTATGAAGAGATCATTGTAGTTCTTCACTCCTTGACCAAGATTCAGCTTGTGTTCTCTTCTTGTATAAATGGTCTTGTGTATGTCTAATGTTCTTCAAGTACACAGATGTATAGATGTCACCTATCTTTATTGTGTATATGCACTACTTCCCCCTTTTACTCTCTGCATCTCAGTCTTCCTTTTATACCTTAGGCTCCGGTAATATGAATGATTACCTTTTCATAGGTACAAGGTACGGTTTCCTGAAATTCTAAAAACTATCATTAATTAATAGTATGTGCATTAAAAACATCAAATATGACTTTTGCTTAATAAATAAATAGAAATAGAGTTTAAGTAGCTGTGACTGGTTAATAGTCATCTTTTATCAGTATCTCTCTGTTAGTAGACTTGTAACAGTGGACTTTGTATAGCGATGAGCTCCTATCGGTAGCTCTTTGATATTGTACTGGTATATCCTTATATCGGTAGCAGTTACTTCATGTAGCAGTAGTTCTATAGACTGGTAACTTCTTCTTCGGTAGCTTTGTTCTATCGGTAACTTTCTTGTATTAGTATCTACTTATATCAGTGACTATGTCTATCGGTGAACTTTGTATCAGTAGCTTTGTATCAGTAGCTATTTGACTCTGTCTGTATCGGTAGGTCTTTATAATGGTAGTTGTGTGTCTGTTTGCCTGTATCGGTATCTTGTATTAGTAGACTTGAGTAGCGGAGACATTTGCTAACTGGTGACCATTGTTTATCAGTATGCTTACACATATCGGTAGACTTACTCTAATGGTAACCATTCGGTGTACCTGTAAACTTACATATCAGTAGCTCTACTCTGTACCAAAGACCAAGTGTCTGTTTTTCTGTAACAGTAGCTATGTGCATACCAGTGAACTTAACACTTGTTTTTTCTATTCAAAACATATCCAGATTGAGTTAGAAATATTTCAAAGTATGTATAAACATAGATAAATAGTGATTAACATATTCCAATTATTATTTTTATATTATTGTCAACATAGGATTATAAAAACATATTAACACATAATTGGGATTATCAAAACAGGTGAGGTCAACAATCTCCCCCTTTTTTATAATCAAAAATCATTGTATTATAATCCAAAATAATCAGTAAAGTATCAGTATAAAATACAATGGTTTTTATTTATCAGTGTGAGTAATGAAATTTCCAAATGTGAGATTTTAAAAGAATATCAGAGGATATAGTATTGAAAGAAATTGGATCAAAGATAGTAATAAAAATAGTGTACTAGAGTTACAAAAAAAATGAATCAGAGAAAACGATATATTATAAAACACATGTATGAGATGGAAAATTATTATGCTCATAAAATATAATGACATTTCATATCAGTTTTCCCTGTTCTTCCTTAGATATTATTTCTCCCCTAGATATGTTTCCCTTAGATATTATTTCTCCCCCTTTTTGATTAGAAAAAAGTGGGACAAAAAGGAAATACAGGAAAATATAATTCACAGAGGGGAAAAGAAAGTAAGATCATATATATTCCTTGGAGTAAACAGATACAAATAAATACATAAATGAAACAAAAATAAATTCAGGTTATTCCTATCAAATATCCTAGCCACTTAATCAATCCACCTCCTAAATGGCCACTTGGGATTTTCTGTTGGGATCTGAGGTAGACTCAGAATGTGTGGATGCAGATGGAGGCTTAGGAACACCAGAAATGATCAGAGGAAGATAAGATACTGAAACTGTTCCTGGCCTATACTGGGTAGCTCTCTGAGTGATCATAGGAGTAATGCTACGGATGGCTTGGGCTGGAGACAATTGAGCATGAGAAGTAGTAGAGGCAGATGCAGGTAAAGATGGAGGTAAAATCACTGGCCGAGCATTAACATGATAGAAGGGAAACAAGAGATTTCTAAAATCCATAATGATTCCTCCTCCTCTCTTCATAGAAGAAATTAAATCATCCTTGTTTGCAAAAAACATAACAAAGGCTGGAGTCTGCTCCCTGAGTTTTCTTACTTGTTCCCTGAAGGCTTGATTGATTGGAGGTAGCTTCATGTTTTCTAACATAAGCTTAAAATGGTTGTTAAGATAATGCTTGATGTAAACCCTTTGGAAGTAATAATCTACTTTGTCTTTGACTTCCTTTTGAGAATCATTATCCTCTCTCATGAAATTCTGAATGATTTTTCCAAATATACCTAGTGGTAGACACCACTTGACTTAGGGAAGATGAGTCCACAAATCCATTGGTTGTTTCTGAACCTAGACCCTCTTTCATCAAATCTAGAATCTGATCCAACTCTACTAAAGATTTGAATGTAAGAGAACCAATAGAGAAGGTCACAGTTTCTTTGAAGATTTTAGTTAGCCCATTGATAAGATTTTTTACTTCCAAATCCTGGGTGCTAACACTCTTCTGTATGGAATGCTGGAATTCCTCAAACACTGATACCATCTGGATAACCACACTCTTTACAAAATCCAAATCCTTGTCCACTTGAGATTTAGAACTCATATAGGATTCCATAGAGACAACTAATTTATTTATAAATTCAACATCCTCTACCAAGCTCGACACTTGATTCTGGAAAGCTGTGACTTCATCCACTATCTCTGCCACAGAGGTTGACACACTACAACCAAGAGAGAGTTCAAAAGATCTTTCCATGTTGGTCAGCTGCTCAACAGAACAATTCTTTAAATTAACAACGGAAGCACTCAAAGACTCTTTCATTTCAACCTTCAAATATTCTAAGTCATTCTTGGTGATCATATTAGCAGGCACAACAATAGGTGCTCATTCTGATACAATACTAGCCACTAAGTCATTCACAATAGACTGAATTGATGACACTAAGGATGATTAAATTCTTCTTATTTCCTCCACAAAGCTGGCCTTTAGCTCAGACTTTAACTAATCTATATCAGGTTTTCTGACTACATCTTCAGGTAAAAATTCATAAGTTATATTATAGTTGACTTGAGGGATGTTGTCAGGTGTTTCATCCTCAGAGTCAGGGTAGTCCAATAAACAAACTACAAACCCTGGGTCTTCTGCCAAGTCTTCAATCTCAATAGACACTGAAACACTACCAAGTCTGGTTGTATGCTCCCCCTCAACTGGTTCATTCTCCTGTATAGCAAGAGCACCCTCATTAGCTCGATATACCTCAGAACAATCCTGCACAACTATCTCCATTTATTCAACAACAGGAGTCTCCTTAGGAATAGGAGCAGGTCTATCAACTTCATCAAATTCCTCATAAGGGATTAAGGAGTGTCCGATCAGTGTACTAAGGCTCAAGCTAAGAGAAACAGATGCTTCACTTGCATGAACTTGTTCTTCATTTTCTCGAGCAGCCTCTTCCTGATCTGATCTCTACTGAACTTTCTTTTCTTGTCACATAATTTCAGTAGCTGGGCTATGAGGCAAGTACGGATCTCCTCCATCTACTGTAGAGGAATCCTCCTATTCTGAATCATCACTATATTGTGGCTCCTCCTCATCAGTTCCTAGACCTGGATCCCTCATATCCTTAGGTCTAGAAGGATGATCCACAGGATTAAACTTATCATATAACTTCTTATCATCAGTAACCCACTCCCCTCTCCATAGGTTCTATCTTATCTTCATGTACTTACACATTGTGCTTGTGATATAAAAGTTGTTTCTTACAACCACTATCTCATCATGAGACTCAGCTACTCCCTTTACTTTAATCATAACCAAAATCAACTTGGCAAAGAATAAATAATTGGTCTTTGATTTGGGTCTGGTCATATCCTCCATTTGAATCATTAGAATCCTACACAGATTCACCTTCACACCATGTCTCAAGATATATAATAGATTGATATCTTGATATCTCAAATTTTCAAAGTCCCGTCTTCTTGTACTTAGCACATGTTTCACAAATTTGAACAATAATTTGTTTTCTCCATCTATTTCAGTAGCCACCACCTTTCTCTGCTTTCCACTACTAGTGAGATCCTCTAAGGAAGTATCATAATCAAAGATGTCACTTGTAGGTGGTACTGTCTTCGATGAATATACAAAAACTTTTTCATGTGTTACTCTCAGGTACTCAGCCCACTCAATATATGAAAAGGCTATTTCATTTCTATTTACCCATGAAACCATTCTATTTTCCTCATCAGATTTCTCAAGACTCACAAACTCATAGAACTGTCTTACTATCTTCGGATAGTAGGGGGAATTGTTATTCGAGAATCATTCAACCCATTTCTGATCTTCCATTACCTCTAAAACTAATGATTTACTAGACATCAGTCATTACGCGCATAACTCTTTCTCGATTACAATATCTCTATTTGGTAAATGCGGGTTCACTGGACGCCTCCCCGACCTTGTTCTATTAACACTTCTACTTGCTTCAGGCCCTGTCTTCTGCTTCTTTGAATTCGTCTCATCAATTTCATCTCTGATAGCAGGGAGTTTTGTTTTTTCCATCTCTGGTTCGAGGAACTTAGGGTTTTTGTGAGATTTGGGGAGTTTGGTTTAACAGAAAGTAAGTGAGATTCTTTAGGATTAGCTTGAAATCTTTCACACATACACACACTAAACATAATATCTAGTCGAATAGCATTAAGGTACAGTATACTTCCAATCATACCTTTGTAATTGGTTTGATCAACTGGTTTCTTAGATTCATCAATGTCCAACTTGCAGGTGGTACTCATGGGTGTATCACTTTCCTAAATACTATCCAAACCAAAAAAATTTAAAACATCCTTTGTATATTTACTTTGATTTAAAATAATACCATTTTCATTTTGAAAAACTTGAAATCCAATAAAATATTTGAGTTCTCCCATTAAACTAGTTTCAAATTAATTTTTTATACTCTTTGAAAAATCAATACACAAAGTATTTTTAGAAGATCCAAAAATAATATCATCAACATAGATTTGTACTATCAAAACATCTTTAGAAATTATTTTGATAAAGAGAGTTGGATCAGCAATCCCTTTAGAAAATCCTTTTGAAATGAGAAAATTACTAAGTCTATCATACCAAGCTCTTGGGGCTTGTTTTAAACCATATAACGCTTTAGAGAGATTAAAAACTCGATTTGGAAAATGAGGATTGGTAAATATATGTGGTTTTTCAACAAAAACATCTTCAATTATAAAAACATCTAGAAAATCACTTTTAACATCCATTTGATATAACTTGAAATTCAGATGAGAAGCATAAGAAAGTAGAATCCTAATAGCTTCTAATCTCGCTGTAGAAGAAAAATCTTCCTCATAGTCTATTCATTCCCCTTGACTATACCCTTGTGAAACTAGCCTTGCTTTGTTTCTAATCATGTTTCCAGACTCATCAACTTTATTTCTAAAAACCCATTTAGTGCCTATGGTCAAAGTGTCCTTAGGTCTGTCAACTAATTCCCAGAATTTGTTTATTTCAAATTGATTTAATTATTCTTGCATAGCCATTACCCAAAATTCATTATTTATTTCATCATTAATTTTTTTAGGTTTTAACTGTGAAAAGAAATCTTGATGTTCAACTTGGTTTCTTAGAGAATCTATAGTCTGTGTCCCTCTATCAAGATTACCAACAACAACATCTAAAGGATGATTCTTTAAAATCCTAGTTGATCTAGTAAAAGTTGGAATAGTGATTTTAGGTTCTTCTCTAGATTCGGGTTCTATAGAAGCATGTTCTGGAAAGTATCCAGGACTATATTTCTTTACAACAGGTTCATTGATTTTATCATTAAGGTCCAGAATAGACAAATATTCTTCAAGATTTTCAAGAGAAGACTTAGGTTCATGTGGATCAGTTTCATCAAACTTGATGTGAACATATTCTTACACACATTTTGTTCTTTTGTTAAACACTCTGTAGGATTTGATAGTAATTGAATAACCTAAGAAAATTCCTTCATCACTCTTGGATACAAACTTTTAAAGGTTATATTTTGTATTGAGAATAAAGACTTTGCTACCAAAAAATTTAAAGTAATTAACCTTAGGTTTCCTATTGTTCCACAACTCATAAGGGGACTTTTTTAGAAGAGGTCTAATCAAGAATCTATTTATAATATAACAAGATGTTTTTATAGCTTCAGCCCAAAAGTAAACAGGAAGGTCATACTCATTAAGCATAGTTGTTGCAATTTCTTGAAGGGTTCTGTTTCTTCTTTCTACTACACCATTCTGCTGAGGTGTCCTAGGGGGGAAAATTGGGACTATAGACATTGTGTGAGCAGTAAGATTCAAACTCATGGTTTTCAAACTCATGGCCATGATCACTTCTCAAGGTCTTAATCTTAAGTCCACTAAGATTTTCTACAGACTTGGAGTATTTAATGAAGTAGGAACAAACTTCACTTTTGTGAGCTAAGAAGTATACCCAAGTGTACCAAGAATAGTCATCTACTAATACATAGACATAGTGCTTACCATTTAAACTAGAAACTCTAGAAGGTCCAAACAAGTCCATGTGAACCAACATGAGAGGTTGAGAAGTTGAGACTTTTTTCTTTGATTTAAAATAAACTTTATATTTCTTTCCCTTTTGACGGGGATTACAAACTTTATCAGCTGGGAATTCAAGTTTAGGTAGGTCTCTAACTATGTTTTTTCTAGACAGTTTTATAAGTGAATGAATGTTGTAGTGTACTAATCTTCTGTTCCATATCTAAGACTCTTTATGAAAAGAATTTAAACAAGTAACATTTTGTTTAGCTAAAGAATTCAAATCAAATGCATAAAAATTTTCATTTCTCAAAGAATAAAATACTAAAATATTTTTAGAATTAAAAACATTACAAGAATCATTTTCAAATTTAACATTGAAACCATCATCACACAACTAAGAAATACATAACAGATTATATTTAATTCCATCAAAAAATAATACTTTAGAAATTAAAACCAAATCAATGTTACCTATCTGGCCTAAGCCGATGATTGTTTCTTTCTAATTATCACCAATGGTGACATGGCCTCCATAAACTTTGATTAAGCTCTTGAAGCATGAGTAATCTCCAGTCATATGCCTTGAACATCCACTGCCCAAGTACCATACCTTCTTATGGGAACTCTTTAAGCAGGTTTCCTACAAAATAGTTTTAAACAAAAAATTATTTCGATACCCATATTTTCTTGGGTTCAGACAGTTTAGCAAGCAAAGCTTTAGGTACCCAAATTTGTCTAATGGTTTTTATACAATCAATAGATTCAAATAATTTTGATAGATAAAATTTATTTAATCTATAGCCATGTGAATAACTACTTGAAGCATATGCATTTCCAGAACTAGAACTAGTAGCATTTTGTCCAGATTTAGGAATAAATCTATTTTTAGTAATTTTTGTCTTTCCAGTATGATATCCTATTCCAGTGGTATATTTTGGTGCCATTTTTTACCTAACATTTGAGTGAGAGTATTATTTCCATTTGTTAATTTATCTAATTCCTTCCTTAATTGATCATTAGGCAATTTAAGTTCAGTATTTTCCTTGAGTAATTGAGTATTATTTTCCTTTTCTATATCAAGTGCAGATTTAATAGAGCTAGTCAAAGCATGTTGTTTCTTTAAGGCTTTATACTTGTACTTCAACTCATTACAGGTTTCTTCTAATATATTATAGTATTCAAACAATTCGTGTTTAGACATATTATCATCACTACTTTCATTACCAGAATAATAATCATTCAGCATAGGGGAAACAGGTACCTCATAAGTATTAGTCATGAAACACATGTTGGCACGATTCTTTTCAAAATCAGAAACTTCAGACTCACTTGTCATGTCTTCTGAAGAACTCCAGGTTGCCTTCATGGATTCCTTATATTTTCTATCCTTGTAGTCATATTTCTTCTTGAACTTTAACTTCGGGTAGTCTGCCTTAATGTGTCCTTTACTTTTGCATTCATAACACACTATCTCATCATCCTTATCAGCTTTCTTCCAATCCTTCTTCCAATGACCTTTGTTGTCATATTTTCCTTTATAATTTGGTTTTTTGAAGAATTTATTCTTTTTATAGAACTTCTTGAACCGTCTGGCTATCTGATCCATCTCTTCATCACTATCATAATCTGAACCTTCACTTTTTGAGCTTTTAGTAGGTATGTGAACTTTCTCTTTGTCCTTGCTCTTTGAGGCAGTATATTTAAAAGCTGCTGACTTCCTCTTTAGTTCATCATCTTCTTCCTTGTTTACTTTAAATTCTCCTTCATACATCATCAACTTACCAATTAATTCTTTAACAGACAGTGAACTTATATCACATGATTCTCTTATTGAAACTGATGTGCCTCTCCATCTTTTTGGCAGACATATCAGAATTCTCATAATCTGCTCCTTTGCAGGAACAACTTTTCCAAGTGAGCTCATAATGATGACAATCTCATTGAACCTGAGATACATATCAGAAATAGGTTCATCAGACTTCATTTTAATATTATCATACTTAATAGTGTAGGTATTCAATCTCATTTCTTTAACATTGGTTGTTCCCTCCTGAGAAACAACAAAAGTGTCCTAAATTTCATAAGTAGTTTTACAAGAAGATATTTGATTAAATTCTTCATCTCCAAAAGCAAAATACAGGGCACTAATTTCTTTACAATTATTATTTTAAGAAGTCTTAGTAGGTTCATCCCAAGTAGTTCTTTCAGTTTCTGGAATCTTATATTGAGTATTTATAGTAGTTTAGATATCAAATCTCATACTTTATAAATGAATTTTCAATTTAAGTTTCCACTGGGCATAATTTGTACCATTAATGAAAGGTGGAATGTTGGTAGCATAACCTTCAAGTCTATTATCCATAATTATATTTTAGAAAAAGTTTTAAAGCGATAAAATTTAGAACTAACAGAAATTTAAGGTCTTTAAGATACAACTAAAATCACAGTTGAAAAATAGAGTATTTCAAAAATCCTTTAATAATAAACTTTCATCTGATACCAAATGTTGGTTTCAGTGGATACTCAAGAGGGGGGTGAATTGAGTTCTAATTAAAATTTCTATTAAAAATATTTCTATTAAAATCCCCCAATTTAAAAGCTAAGTTAAACTGTATTGAATTTGAAAAACTGTAAAGGTTCAATTAGGTTCTCAAAAGATTGATTAGCTCTCAGTTAATTTAATCAGAAGATCAAATTAGCTTTTGAAACTAACCTACTTATTTATAATAGTTGCACACATGTGCTAGATTAACTATCAAAGTAACATTAAAAACAATTTTATATTTCAAAGTAATTAGCAGTGGAATATAAGATAGAGATAAAACGAAAACAATTAAGCACAATAGTTTTAACCAAGATATTCAGTCTCAAGATGAGACTTAGTCCTCTCAAAACAATTTATATAAATTTTGATTCACATCCTGGATCGGGATAAACAACAGTACACAAACTGTCCAGATACTAAGACCTCTAACACAGTTTTACGTGGGAAAACAAAACAACAACACAGTGGCTGTTCAGGTCCTACTTGACCTCTACCACTATCCACAGTGGGATTCAAAAGAGTTATAAAAGGTTTGTGTGAGGATTTAGAAATCCTCCAGTTTAGAACATGAGACAGTGTGTAAATATAGAACACAAACTGCTCAAAATGTAAATAAAAGAATCACTGAGAGAGTATATATGAGTTTAGAATGCTCTAGTGATTTGAAGTGCAGCTCTAGACTCCATTTTATTGAACAGAAATGCTTCTGAGTCCTTATCTAGTTTTTGTTCTTGAAAATAGAATGTGTTTTGCTTCCTTTATTTTCATGTTCAGTTTGATCATCTTGAGTTTATGAAGAGATCTTTGTAGTTCTTTAATCCTTGACCAAGATTAAGCTTTTGTTCTCTTCTTGTATGAATGGACTTGTGTTTTTCTAGTGTTCTTCAAGTACACAGATGTATGGATGTTGCCTATATTTATTGTGTATATGCACTATTTCCCCCTTTTCCTCTTTGCAGCTCAATCTTCCTTTTATACCTTAGGCTCTGACAATAGGAATGATTAACGTTTCATAGGTATGAGGTACGGTTTCCTGAAATGTCAATAACTATCATTAATTAATAGTACGTGCACTAAAAACATCAAATATGACCATTTCTTAATAAATAAATAGAAATAGATTTTAAGTAACCACGACTGGTTAATAGTAATCTTTCATTAGTAGCTCTCTATTAGTAGACTTGTAGTGGTGGAATTTGTATAGAGATGAGCTCCTATCGGTAGCTCTTTGATCTTGTACTGGCATCTCCTTGTATCGGTAGCAGTTACTTTGTGTAATAGTAGTTCTATAGACTGGTAACTCCTTCTTCGGTAGCTTTTTTCTATCATTAACTTGCTTGTATAGGTAACTACTTATATCGGTGACTCTGTCTATCAGTGAACTTTGTATCAGTAGCTTTGTATAGATATCCATTCACCTCTCTCTTTATCGGTAGGTCTTTATAACGGTAGTTTTGTGTCTGTCTATCTGTATCGGTAGCTTGTATCGGTAGACTTTAGTAGCCGAGAAATTTGATAACCGGTGACCTTTGTTTATCAGTAGGATTACACATATCGGTAGACTTACTCTAACGGTAACCATTCGGTATACCAGTAGACTTACATGTCGGTAGCTCTTCTCTATACCAAAGGCCAAGTGTCTGTTTGTCTGTAACAGTAGCTATGTGCATACCAGTGAACTTAACACTTATTTGTTCTATGAAAAACATATCCAGATTGAGTTAGAATTATTTCAAAGTATGTATAAACATAGATAAATAGTTATTAGCACATTACAATGATTATTTTGATATTATTGTCAACATAGGATTATAAACACATATTAACACATAATTGGGATTATCAAAACAGGTGAGGTCAATAGTATTTTGAATATTCAAAACCTTTTTCCTTTCGTGATCATGTAATTTTTCCCCTCCACATTGAATTTGGAAATTCATTAAAACATTTTCAAGGATACTTTATTGAGATTTCATTATAAATAATGTTTGAAAATTTATTCATGATAAATTTTCAAAAAATGAACTTTTTTAAAGTGATTCACAACTTTTTCCCTTTAGTATGATTTTATGTGTTTTCTAAAGAAAATTTTTCATAATTTTTCATATTTTTTCATCTTTATTTGCAAAGAAGATATCTCCAATGGTATTATGTTTTATGAATAATTCTCTAAATGAATTTATGAAAAACTATTTTTGGTGAAAAAAATATTTGGTACCAACTAATACAATTTTGATATAACATTTCGTGATACCATTTAGAAATGATATAAAACCCATTTTATTTCATAGGTTTTTCTTATTATGATAAATAATTGACATCTTAGTGAACACATATGAATGGATATCTATTTGTAGGCTCATATATCACCCTCCATTGCATTGGTTTTGTTTAATATCTCATGATATAACAATGTGTATACATCCTGGATATATTCATAAATTAAATAATGGGAATCACATTATTGATCTCAAGATAAGGAATAGGAATCATGGGTTTAATAATAACATAAATCATAAAAATCATGGGATTTTTTTGAAATTTTATGATTTCTTATTCTTATGTGTTTTCCATATTTCTATGACATTTAACTTTCTAATGTAAAGATTCCATTATTCTAGATCATTGTTATATGATTCTATGAAATTTTATACTAGTTATTTTTTATTGGATCCCTTTTCATGATCTTATATTCTTATATCATGATCCTTAATGTTTTAATAGGTTTTATGATTGAAAATTGTGTTCCCATGATCTTTTAATCTGATATTTCTACCATATACTTATTTTATATTATATTTATAATATATCTTTTATAATTATTTGAAAAAAAAAATTCTTACAGATTATTTGAGATAATCCATTTTTTATAATTCCATTCCACTAGTGAAAACGGTGAGTGTAAAATATGATAATTCTATAATGGTTATAGTGTGTACAATTACATAAAAATGTTCAAAATTATTGTAAAATAAGTTTCGTTTATAACTACACCTTAAAGACACTAATCATTGGTTGTTCTGAAATGTGAGATTATTTTTAAGATGGAATGTTTAATTTATTAAAATGATGAAAAATAAATACATACATAGCTTGGGTCACTTATTATATTATCAAATCTATAAGAAAAAACATTACTTTTAAAACTAGAATAGGGATTCCATGTCTGGGGAATCTCAAAATATACCACTTATATTTAATGATGGAGATTTCAAGTATTAGTGTGACCATATGGAGATATTAATGATTAATACCTATGTGGATAATTATATCATACTTACCAAAAACTATAAAATTCCTAAGAAAATTGTTTCAAACATTACTCTTAATTAAAGAGTAGTGTTTCAACATAAATTCTAAGTTCATTGACCATTGATTTCTATTATATAGGAAAAAAATATAGATTCAATTTTCTTCATGTAGTACAACTGATAGAGTATGGATGAAATTATAGGTCAATGACTTTTATACATAATATTTTTTCGATTATAAGAGATTAATTTTCAAAATAGACTATCAATCATTTTATTTTTATCTAAGTGAATCAGTTTCCTTAATGGATCAAAAGTTCATGAGTATAGTTAATAACTTGTAGTCTCTTAGAGAAAAGAAGCTATTATATTATTAGTTGGTTAATAAAATCAATGATATTTTATAAAATTAATGGGAATATGAAATTTAAAAATATTGATGATTCTAAGAATATAACCAATATTTTCCTTGGTCATTTGATAAAAAATGATAGGGAATATGAGAATAAATTTAAAATAGATACTGAAAAGGAAATAAAAAAATGGTGTTACATTTGCTTCAACTTATGGAGATCTAATTTTCATAACCCAATACTAATAAGTTAAGTAAAACTAATAATTCCTCTATGAGATTTTGGGATAAAATTGGACCAGAACATACAGAGGCAGAAATTAAAAATATATCCATAAATATTTTTAGAGGTAGTAAATATTACGAGATTATGAGAGAGATTGATAATAAAAAAGTAAGAAGAAATAATTAACATAAGTTATATATTATGGAAGTAAGAATAATGTTCATATTAGAGTAGAGTTCCTTACGTTAAATATTTAATAAATAGATTATAAAGGATCTAAAAAGTATGGAATGAAATTTTTAAGAGATCTCTCTAACACATGGAGTGTTTTTAATGAAACATTATCCTTTAAAGATACTTTTAGAACAAATGATAAAAATATAATATAAGGATAAAAACATGTTATACTATAATAACTAAGTATGATGAACTTCTGAATAATAGTGTATATTGAATGAATAAAATTTATTTATTATTATTTTTTTATTTATACTTGAGAACTAATAATTCATTAACCTTAAATGATGATTGTTTTGGTGATGAAATTTTTAAAAACAATCATATAATGAATTAAAAATTTATCATAGTCTATATGTAATATCCTGAAGCTTTGAAAAGAAATTTATTATTTATATAATATGTTTACTAAAAAATAATATAATAATTTAAACTGAAATATTATTTAAAATTATTAAATAAGTTACTATAAAAAATTAGATTCCAGTTAATGTCATTTGGAAAACATTAAAAAATGATAATAATAAAAATAATTCTCATGAACATGGAAATAAAACCAATGGTGTGTATTTTTTATCAATTTAATTATTTCTTGTGTCGAAATAGAATTTTTTTTAAGAAATCATAGAGAGGATGAAACTAGAAAATAAAGATTTCATTTAAAAAAAATCATTTAGAAGTTATTAATAATTTATCTATAACGACCTTTCTTCACAAGATCATCGATGAGTTATAGACATATATATTTTGAATATAATTTTTGTATATATGTTTAAATCTAAAAAGTTTTATATTTTAATGACCTAATATTAGTATTATATTCATAACTACTTATCGATAGATGAACAATGGATCTTGGGTATTTGAAATTTCATGTTGTGTACTGATAAATAAGATTTTATTTTCTAGTGCCAATTTTTTTAAAAAAATTACTCTTATGTATTTATATTTTTTCTATTAATATTTATGTTCACTCTTAGGATGTTTTTTTAAATTCTTTATATATTTATTAACTACTTCAGAGGAGTGGAATTCATTATTTGGATAAATTCTCATAGAGAATTTATTATATACATTTATAGTTTCATCAGAAGATGAGAAGTGGATATTATATATTTCATAATCATTTGTTATTTAAGAATACCATCTGACCATTAGAATAGATGTTTTTCAATTTTGAATAATTTATATTTATTAATCAGATCTCATTAATATTCTATATTATTAAATTTTATTCATTACTTATTTTTATTGATTGTAGCCAAACAATTTTAAAGAAATTTCTAAATTCAATTTCTAAATTGGATTTATATCATTAACATGGTTGGAATATTTGTGTGCTATAAGATGGAATCAGATTAGTGTTATTGATATGTGGCTATAAAAAGGGGTGTAGTCCCAGAGATGGTTGTCTATAGTCAAGGTAAATCTTTTCTAATCAAAATATTCTTCTTTGATCCTTTTATTTATAACATTGTAAAAGAACTATGGTATTTTCTAGTGAAGTTTCATCTATAGGGATTATTTGAGAGTAATTGAATGACCATGATAAGTTCAAGAAAGAATGAATCCCTATTGAAATTAGTTTCCTTATTCGAAGGGTGGGTATATATTGAACTTTTGAGTGAATATGAATTGTTATTATATCCTCCCATTTTGGAAAAAATTAATTAAACTAACATCACTTGATGTCTCGTATATTGTTTTTGTTCTATATATAATGAATTTTTTTAAAACATGTAAGACTTCAAAAGGAATATAAGTCACTTTTTATTATAAATAGTTTTCCTAATAATTAGTTCTCTTTTAGTATAGTTATCACTTTGAATACCTTGTTGATTTAAATGATAATTCTCTTAAATAAAATCACCTATAATTAGAAGACAGAATGGTTTTTTAGTTATTTTAAGGGTTTTTGGTTTTAAGAAAGGATGAAAAAGATACTATTAATGTTCAAGATACACATTTTATGACTTTTTTAGGTATCAAAAAAGTTTATTATTGTGATTATTATTTGGTAATACACTAAAGATTTCATTTTTATATTCAAAAAATATAAAACTCTACAAAAATATCATAAAAAACAATATTTTAATGAATATTAGGTTCAACTAAAAACCCATTGAATAAGGAAAAAATTACTAAACTGAATATAGTATATCATCTGATAAAAAGAACATATTTGATCTTGGATTAAAAATTAATCCATCAAAAAATACCTAAAATGAATGGAAGAATGGAGGGAAATTTTTAATTCTCCTAAAGATATTTATGTAGATGTAATATCACCTACACATATGAAGAAAAAGAAAAAAAGCAAGGAAACTCTAGATGATGAAAAAATTGGCTGAAAAATATAGTGATGTATGAAAAATAAGAGCTGATGAAATTTGAAGGAAGAAGTATGAAGGGAAAATTAGAAAACCTTATTTTGAATAGACCATAATAGAGGCTAAATATTTAAAAGAATAAGTATTGAATAATATAATTGAGTAAATATAAACACGAATATATTTTAACAAAATATCAAGAAATATCTGATTCTTTAGGTTATACTACTCTTGTTAGAATTTGAGAACATGCAGTTCAATAGTAAGTTACTAGAAAGAAACTAGACTTCTACAAAATTACTTCTAGGAAAGGAAATATATCAATAATGGAAGTTGATGATAATTCCTCCTATAACTCTTTATATTATACCAAGGAAAAATAGAGAATAAACTATGGAACTCGTTAAGGTTGGAGAGGAATTAGAAGCTAATGATTAACAAGAAATCTTATTGAAGTCACATTAAAAGGATCTCCACCTCAAGAAGAATATATTTAGACTTATAAAGAAAACAAAACTTAATTAGATTCTTTAAAACATTTTAGAGAAAAAATTTATCATATGTTAAGAATTAGAGGTCCCTATCACAATTTTAAGGTGAACATAATTTTTCAAACCATTAATAGAATCTATTCATAATGATCTTATAGAGGTTGAGAAATCAAAAAGTAGGAATGAAAAATAATCACATGTTGAGAATGTAAAAATATTTAATGTTTAATGATATGGATCACTAGAAGATAATAAGAAAACTATAGATGATCATAGAATCAATGTTTGTTAAAATTAATGGAGGAGAGAGGATAAGGTTTAACGAAAATATTAAGATTCTCAATCTTATGAAGTTATCAATATCTCATCTATGGAAAAGGTTAATCCGGTAAAACAACTTCAATATAAAGATTAGGATAAAATTTCAACCATATATGAATCCAAATATTGTAAAAATTTATAAAAAAATATGGAAACTAAAGAAACTTTGTGATGTTTTCTTTTAAAAATGTTTTTTGTATTTGTTGAAAACTAATATTTTGTTAAATAATTTTTTAAGAAAATAGGTGAAAGTTATTTATTGTTAAATCCAAAACACAAAGGGGGAGAAAGGTTGTGTTTTTGAGACAGTTTTTTTTATGGACGTAGGGTATCGGAATCATATTCACTAAGCAAAGACTATTAGAATGAGAAAAAATAGACAAAGAAATTTTGAGAAATAAGAAGTTATTCATCAGACACATCATCGATCTCAGATCCATTAGCATGAATTTAAAGATTCATCAGACTCAGTGTTGATTGGAATGTTAGATGTTTCTGAGTGATAAAGTTAGATGATGCTTTACTGGTTTCTAATTCTCAAATATCATAAGTTTTATGTAACACTTGTGATGCAAGCCTTATGAATAAAATGAGATAATTAGTGTATCTAATCATATTGAGTATTGGTTAGAAAGAAGAAAGGTTATTAAAGTAAGGGAAGTCACAATACATTACTATGTAAGTCAAATGATGCATTTACAATATTGAAGTTCCCATAAATCATTAAAACCCTCATGATAAAATATTTTTATGAAATAGAGTAATTTTATAGATTTCATCAGTTTCAAAGACCAAGATAATGTTTGCATCGGTTCTAGATGTACCAGACATAGAAGTTTTCACATGTATGAACTAGTAGTTGACGAGGTTTGAAATTTTTCATTGTTTTATAGTGCATTGTCCATCTTAATGGGAATTCCATCATAATGATAATTCCATCATAATGAGAATTACATCATTATGTGGATTCCATCAGACTGAAGTCAATGAAGTTTCCATTAGACTGACTCTTGGGAAGAAAGTTATATCATAATGAGTGTAGGAAGAAAGGCATATCATAATGAGAAAAGGAAGAAAGTCATATCATAATGATCAAATGAATAAATTCAGATTATAATGAAAAGTCAAATAAAGTTAGTTCATAATGAGAAGAGGAAGAAAGTGGCATCATAATGAGAATAGGAAGATATTCATATCACAATGATCAGAGTAAGAAAGTCAGATCATAACAAGTAGAGGAAGAAAGTGAGGTCTCAATGGAAAAGAAAGTTAGTCACATCAGAATTAATTTGATGAAGTTACATCTGAATGAAGCTGAAGAAGTTACATCAGACTAAATAAAAGTTAGTATGTTTTAGGAGACTAATTTTGGAGAAATATTGAAAAGGGTTGAAGTGGTCAATGTTGAAGTTTAAATGTGAGTGATTTTTAGAGTTTTGAAATTTGGGTTAGTAAGAAATTTTTTCTTGTTTCTTACCTTTGATATTCTATGTTTCAAATAAATAGAATCATAGAACATTTATACTTTTAAACTTTTCAATAATGTGTAAAAATATTATCACTACATATTTCTTGAAATTTTTCTCCCCCGACTGATATCACAGAAAAAGGTTGTATTCCTGAATGTTTTCTTTCAAGACTGATATCTCAAAAGAAGGTCAGACACCTGAAAGTTTTATTTACCATCTTGAGAAGATAGAACTAAGTAAGATGATACTTAGAACATGGGAAGATTTTGAGAAGTGGATATTTAGAAAAGGTATTGTCATATTTATTTGATTAAACTGATCCAATCATACTAGGTTCATTAGACTAAAGGCCAATAGACTCATAGTCATTTGACACAAAAACATTTGTGGAGATTTTTTAACAAAGTTTTTATTTTTTTGTTATGGATCAATATTCTATAATAAAAATTGGTAAACTATTAGGATTCAGTATAATAATTCCAATCGTGAGATAGAAGTTATCTAATGAGAGTTGTCATAAGTTGTATTCTCTTCTTCATAATAGTAAATTTCCATATACCCATGAGATTGGTTATGGAAAGGATGTAGGTTCTCACACTGAGGTTGAACCTTGTAAATATCTTGGGGATTAATTTATTTCCAAATTTTTCATACAAGTGTATTTACTAAAAGATGATAAAGATATGAAATTTAATAGGTTATAGGAGTTATGTTTTAAAAGAAATTAAAATTTTAAAAAGTGAACAACTAATTCCCCCTCCCCAATCTATTGTTGTTAGGTCCTTTGGAACATCAATTGGTGTCATAGTAAAGGTCCCCTTTGTTGAATCCTTGTCACATATAATATCAATTCTATCAAAAATATTTGAATTCCTATATTTGATGGAAAAATTATTTTGGATGGAAAAATAAGAAGATTCTTAATCTCCTATATTTTGACCTAGAAGTTGATGATTCTACAATAATTGGTTTTCTACCTATTGAGAATGATGCCCCAATGGATTTTGTATATAAGTGAAACATCGAAGTTGACGGAAGAGCTATAAATTCTATACTTATTTCCTTATCAAAAAAATATATCAAGGTTATGGGTCTCAAAACATTAAAGATTATATGGGAAAAACAGGAATGTTTTTTCAAAGGTAATACTAACGTAAATGAAAAAAAGATACAAATATGGCATCATATGTACATAGACATCAGAATGAGAGATGAAAAAATTATTGATGAATACTTCACTAGAGTAAATGATTTTTTTACAACATCAAAGGATTCAAAGATGTCATGGATGATTCTAAAATTGTGAATAAACATATGAGAAAAATTATGGATAGGTTTGATTATAAAATTTATTATTTACAATATAAATATGATTTATCTATTGATGAGTAACATAATATAAAAGGATGTTTCTTTAAATCAAACACAAGAAAGAAATGAACCCAAGGACTCTGAAATTTAATAATTTAAAGTTGAAAATTTGTGCATAACATAAGGTTTCATAACATTTTTATTACTTATGAAATGATAAAAACAAAAATGATAAAAAATAAGATTAAATATGAAATTGATTTTGAATCCATGAGAAAAATTAAAACACAAGATGTTAAAGATATTGATCATTGTGACTCTGAAGATAAATAGGTTATTGAGTTGAACAAAAAAATAATTTCCCTTATATTAAAGAACTACCAAATATGAAGAGGAAATTATAGAGGTAAACTTACTATTAAATGTTTTATGTGTAGTGCATTCAAACAATTTTCTATGAATTTACACAAGAGGAATGTTGGCGAATATCAAGATGATTCTAACAAAAAAATCAATATAAGAAGTGAAACAAAATGATAAAGAAGAAAATTCATTAAACAAATATATGAAGAAGTTTACTGGTAAAAAGAGAAGTATGTTGAGTAAGATAGACGAATCAAAATCAATAGAAAACAATTCATCAAAAGTTTAAGTTCATAAAAGGTTATAAAATTCAATGTAAAAGTAGAGAAAATATAATACTCCTAAAATAATGAAGAAGAATAAGAATAAGGTAAAGAATCTTATAGAGGGTATTAGTTCAGAACTAAAATTCTTCCATATCTTGAGAAACAAAATCTATTAATAAAGAAGTCATAATGATAAATAAATATAGTGGAAGAGTTATTGAAGGTAAAAAATTTATTTTTTCAAACAAGAAGATGGATACATCCAAGAGATCTTAAGTTACAAACTAAGAATTTTTGAATAAGGAAAGATGATTTAAGATCTTAGTAAGAAGATAGAATCTAAGGAAGAAAAAGTTAACATGTTCCAATAAAAAATTCTTGAGTCTGAAAGTACCTTGAGGAATATTAATGAAAACTTTAAAAAACACTTTTTAGTAAAATTGGAGAATTCTAAAGTAGCTGACAAAACTCAAATCAAGAATCAACTGAAATTATCACCCTTCAAAAATTATGTTTCATCTGATCTTTAAAACACTTAGGTGATGAGAAAAGTGCTAAGAGTGTTTGGATTGAGAAGTAATCTAAGAAACCTATCACATTTATATAAGTTGAAACCCTTCTTAGTAGTAAATATGGTCTACATACTAATTATTATAGATAAAAAAGACGTTCTCAACCTCAACAAATATTCTATAGATAAATATATTACTTCAATAGAGAATTAATATTTTATAGATATTGTAGGTGTTGTGGAATATATTGAAATAGATCTTATAATTTTTGGAATAATTTTTCACTTCCTGAAAGAAGTTATGAACAAAGTGAAATAAATGGTGGAAGAAATATGGGTATATTTCTTACCCCATAGGATGTTTAAAAAGAAAAAACTCAAGATGTTAGAAATTTTCGAAAAAAAATCAATTTCAATGTTTGGAAAAATTTTGTGGAAGATATGATTAGGTTGGTCATAATACTGAAATATGTATGAAACTACTTCCTAAAAAAATTTATATGGTTAAAAATAAATTGAATTTGGAAAGAAGAAATTTGAAGAAAGAGATTTTGTTATTGATATAGATTTAAAATAAAGTAAGAGGAATAAACCATGGATACTTGATAGTGTTTTACTTTATATATAAAATGTGATATTAAAATCTTGAAACATGTTGAAATTAATGATGGAGTAGTTGTTAATTTTTCTAATAATAGTTTCCTAAAAATCGTAGAAATCAGAATGGATGAGACTGAAGTAGAAAAGTAGAAATATAAGGAATTTTTATTTGTCGATGGGATACTATGTAACATACTTAGCGTAATTTAACTATTTTATGAAGGGAAAAAGTGAATTTCAGAAAATATTTTTATATCATCATAAGTATGAAAGATAGAAAATTTATCACAAAAGGTGAATGAACCAGTTGCAATCTGTTTTATCTTTGAGATTTTAATAACACCTGTTACTTGAGTGATAAAGATGAAAACAAATTGTGACACTGAATACTTGGGCACCTTGTTTAAAAAACCATGAATTTTTTTCTTCTAAATTTTATGTTGTCCGTTATTTTCTAGAATTGAAAAACATAGGTAGAGATGTTTTTATTACTTATGAAAATGGAAAGATGACTAAAAACAGTTATAGGATAATTGAGATTCAGTCAACCATGCCTCTTAACCTTATTCATTTGAATTTATATGGAAATATGAGACATTAATCAGAAAAAGGATACTTATAATTTATCACTTATATTATTGATTTCACTCAGATGAAAAATATCTAGTTTGTGGAATTTAAGCCGGTGGATTTTTAAATTGTCATGTTTTTTAGAAAAAATTTGGAGATAGAAATTTGGGTATACATAATGAAGTTCGGAACATATAATAGTACCTAATTTATAATAAATACTTTTAAAACTTTCATAATAAATCATGGTATCAAACATTAAAATTGATCTCCCTATACTCCATAAACAAATAAAGTAAAATAAATAAATAATAGAAGTTTGGAAGAAATGGGAAGAAGTATGTTAGCATAATTCAAAAATTCAAAGATCTATTAGAGAGGAGATGTTATTAATGTAGTATATGTTAAAAATAGATCCTTTCAAAGACCATAAAACAACCAGAATTCTTAGAAAATGTGGTACGAAACATTCATCATTGATGTACATAAATGTTTTTGGAAGTCCATGTACACTTAAAATAAAAAATCCAGATCTGGGAAAGTTTGATGATAAAGATGAGGAGAAACTTTTATGGGACATTTAACTAAAATAATAAGTTAAAAATTTTGGAAAAAATTACTACAAATTTTAGCGGACTCGTATGATGTGAAAGTCATTTAAAATAAAAAATTCTTAACAAGAGTTATTGAGAATGATGAGAAAGATATACTAGAGATTTCCAATAATAGTGATAGTAATTCAAAACAACCTTAAAAATATTCAAGAGAATAATTTGATGAGTAAAGTTCAACTGAAAGAGAAAATTATAAATTTCCTTCCTTAAGAAACATGCTAATTCTAAAAATATTATTGGAAATCATATGGCTTTGTTTCAGACTAGAATAAAGTTGAGAGTAGAAAATTCTAGCTATACTTATCTCAAAATTTGAACGAGAATTAGTTTCAAAATTTATTCAACACAAATAATGAGTGAATATTATTAATGATGAGTTGGACTAGATTAATAAAAATGAAACATGGAAACTTGTTCCATATACAGAAAATAAAAATTTTATCAGAAAAAAATTAGGTTTATGGAGACAAATTGAATGATCATGGAGCAGTTTTTGAAAAAACGAATGACTAGTTCATAAAGGCTATGCACATGTAGATGGTGTTTATTTTGAATAAATTTTTTCCCAATCACAATATTAGAAACTATTAGAATGTTTATATCAGTGGAAACATATTGAAATTAAAAAATTTATTATATTTATGTAAATTAGCATTTCATAAATAGTGAGGTGTGGGAAGACGTTTACATTGAAAACCAATGTGTTTTACAATTTGATAATTATTTAATCAAAGTTTTTATATTGAAAAAACCCTTTTATGGGTTGAAACAATCCCCATATTCTTATTATTCAAAAAATTATATATTTTTTAGGATATTTAATCTTTCTAAAGTAAAAGTTGGTAGAAACTTATATGGGAATTGTTTTGGCTCTAAAACTCAAACTTTTATTTTTTATATGGATTATATAATTTTTTTAGGGAGGAATAAAAATAATTTATTATTTTTTATGAGAAAATTAAGAAGAATTTTGAAATTTCAATGTTTGGATAATTAAAAAATTTCCTTGGATTACAAGTTCACCAAAAAGAAATGTATATTTTGTTATCTCAAAAATATTATGCTAATGAATTGTTAAAGAATTTTGGGATGGAAGAATACAAATAATTTTATACTCCTATATTTGTGTGAACAATGTTGAGTAAAGATGATTCTAGAAAAATTTTGAATCAGAAATACTTTCAGAAGCTGAACAGAAGTATAATTTACCTTACACCCTCAAGGCTAGATATTGTTTATGTTGTGAATATATCTGATAGGTATAAAAGTAATTTGATAGAATCACATATATTTGTATAAAATAGAATTTTGAGATATATAAAAGGAACAACTTCACTTGGTTTATTATGCAGATGAAATTTTGAGATGAAGTTTCATGGTTCTACTTATGTCGATTGGTAAGGAGATTACGAGGATAAAAAACAACCACAAGAGGAACATTTTTATTCAGTGAATTTTGTGTGAGTTTGTATACTAAGAATCTAAGTTCAATAACTTTAATCATAATATTTTGCAGTTAGTCAGGATTTTACTCAAATTTTATGCATGAATGTTTAGTTGTAATATTTGAAAGCAAAATTTTCTAAACTATTGAATATAATTTGTTATAATCAGAGTGAAATTGATCGTTCTAAAAATCATTTCCAACATTCAACATTAAAACACATCTATATAAAGTTTCACTTTATAAAATAGAATGTTGTTGTTATAGATTTTTTCCTGGAATATATCTCAAAAAAAGTATCAAATTGGTAATATCATTAAAATGGAAATACCAAAAGAAAGGATTGTTGAGTATAACATAAAAATAAATTTTCAGCCTCCTATAATGAAATCATAATTCTTATAAGGAAGTCCCTAACCATTATTTAGATTATGTTGAAAAAGAGGGAGAATATGTAATAATTTTTACTTTGTAATTATTTTTTTACTTATCTTTCATTTATGAATATGAATCTATGGTTATCAGATAATGGGGGAGAGGGAAAAAATGTGAGAAAAAAAATAAAAGTGAGAAAAAAAGTGAGGGGGTTTAAATAAACTTGTCTGTAAAATTTTCTTGTAACTGAGGTATGTAATTCAATCAAGAACATTACTTTTTCTGGTAGTGTGGTGTTAGGAAATTATCTTTTGAGAAAGGATGTGTTTTTGTAAAAGTAAAGAAAACATGATTTGTTTACAAAAGCTATGTAGAAAAAGTTGTTCATAAAAGTTTTCATTCAAATATAAAGGGGGGTATTGTTGTGAAAAATCTCGGGTACCCTGGTAACCTGATAACCGATCTATCCATGACATAGCTTGAGGGGATTTCTTGATCCCCATGGTTCAGTGACTATCACCTACCAGCATACAATGTTCATGTGGGAATGATTTTTCTACAATACATAGCGAAAGTAAGACAATAAATTCAATATGCATATAAAAGAAACTCTACTAGGCATAAGGTACCAGAATACAAAAAGGCACAAAAATCCCAAAGTACTACAACCCAAGTACTAAAAATAAGGAAAACAACCCCAATGTCCCTAAAGACACAACTCCCCATGTATAAATCTCAACAATTTGATCCACCTCCAAGAGATCCTTTCCATTTCGTAAAACCTAGAACAATAAAGCCTACAAACACTCGAAGAAAAAAGTATGGTGTGAGCCTAAGCCTTGTAGGATATCACCAAAGATTCCATAACAGATGCCAAATATATATTATCTAATGAAAAGCTTTAAATTTTATAGATAAACAAGTTTGGAAATGTAAAATCATATTTAAACAAAACATGCTTTATAGTGTCTAAATGATAGAAAATACTTTTAAAACACAGACTTTACTTTACAAGAGATGGAATATTTCTAAAACAACGGCTTAAATACAATATTTTATGTAAATTCAAAAAGGGAATGTATAGTAGTTTTACAACATTAGAATATATTTATATCTCATATATAAATAAAAAAGTGAGCAACATGGTCATCTTTCAAGTAGGTATGATTATATTAACTACCTATAATATTACCCACTCTCTAAGTGATCATAGAAAAATTAGTATACTCAAATCCCCCTAACACTGGACAAAGGTGACTCATCCCCCTTCCATTAAGGATATGACCTATCGTAAGTATGTTTTAGAACATTGTAATAGTGTAGAGTGTATCCAAATAACTCAGCAACTACCTAAGGCTTTCATGTGCTGTTACATGATGGGAAATTTATTTTAAGACTTCTTAAAAATAAAATAAAATCCCATTATTTCCTTTTAAAATTTCAATTCATCCATTTAAAACCAAAATTAGTTTTAATAAAAAAACATTCCCTTTTCACAAGATATAACCAATGGGTTTCTATCAAATCATTTTATTCCATTTTCACAAGTTTGAAATACATTCAAAACCAATTCCATCCCTTTCACAATTCATTTTCCAAAATTAAATTCAACAATTTAATTGAAATATTTTCTATTAAATCCACAATTTAAATTCAATAATTTAAATCATACAATTTTCATAAACACACCCTAATTCACTTGAATTGGAGGGTCTTCAAAATTTCCATGCCAAAACCATTTAAAATATACTGATTTAATGGAATCGGGTTTTTATCAATTTAATTGAAATAAATTTTACGAAATTGAATATAAATCAATAATTAAAATAAATCATGCAATTTAGGAATAATCAATTTGGATGATTGGGATGGAACTACCTACCACTTCCCAAAACATAACACTAATAATGGAACCTGTCAACGAGAACAAAGGTGAACAAGTGATCAAAACATAACCTAGAAGAAATATCCAACACCACAGGTCATAGATTCATAAATCCCAATATGATATATTGAAAATACAAGAGATTAGAAATATATATACAAGAATAATGATGAATAATGCCTACTGGGATATGACCTTCTAAGGAAATGATGATTGATCACTAAAGGAATGAATCGAAAAGGCTTGGAAAGCTCTACCAATAATTGGTGAAGGCCTTGGGTAGATGGAATGGGAATCAGAGGGGAGAGAATGAAGAAATAACAAATTGAAGCCTCCCTTTTATGGTGGTTGTTGGGGTGTTACATTGTGTGTAACCCAGGTACACACTACCAAAGGTTTAATTTCTGTAATGGTGAAGACGCGTTGAATCTGTAATGCCCCTTTAAAGTCAGGGTATTTCATGGAATATAACCCCAATTCATGGGTTGTAATGCCTAATATTCATAACAGAAGAAACCCTCTTCGTTTCCCATTAAAAAATGACTTAAAAATACATCACGTTGGGTAAATTGAATTCATGGTGTGTACCCATTACACCTTGAACCACTCTTCACAACTTGCACCTGAAATTAGTTACCTAGTGTGTAACCTAGTTACACAGTGTGTAATATCCTGGAAGTATACAAAACCACCCTATTTAAAGCTGAAAATTCAACAAGTGTCATACTTTACCATTACATAAATCCTCTCAATATAAACTCCATCCAACCTAGAAAACGAAAAGGAAACCCATGACAAGGTTTATGAATTACCTGTTAGTTCAGTAACGGGATGTTACAACCTTCTCGCCATAAACAATTTCTGTCCCTAAAAAGCTTGTGAAGACGCTTCCATTCTAAAGAGATTCATACATTTCTCTCCCAAAAATTCCTTACTCTCCCACATCTCATGACTATCAAAACCATGCTTCCATATCATACAAACCAATGGTATCATCTTCCCATGAAGTACCTTGGTCTCAGAATCAACTATCCTGATGTTACACTAAGTCAAAGATAAATCAGGCTCAATCTCAAGAGAACTCGATCTCAAAATGTGATATGGATTAGATAGATACTTTATTAGTTTCAATACATGGAATGAGTTATGTATCGACGTCAACTACAATGGTAGTGCTAAACGGTATGAAACTTCCCCCACCCGATCTACAACCTAAAAAGGTCCAACAAAACAAGGAGAAATATTCCCTTGCTTCCCAATACATCAATGACCGAACTAGGGTGAAACATTCAAGAACACTTGGTTACCAACTAAAAACTCCAAAGGTATATGGATTCGACCAACCTAAGAATTATAAAATCTCTGTGTTTTCAACATCCTCTAATGTATCAACTGAATCATATTTATCATCTCTTGCACCAAACTTGGTCCAACCAAGGAACTTTCACTAATCCCATACCAAAACAATGGATATTTATAAGTACAGAGATATAGGGACTCAAAAGTTTCCATTCTAATCTTGGACTGGTAACTATTGTTATAAGATAACTCAACTACTCCCAAGTGATCAACCCAAGACCCACTAAAATTGAAAACACAAGCACAAAGCATATCCTCAAGAATCTGTATAGCTCTCTTTGTCTTTACATCTGAATGTGTATGGTAGGTTGTTCTCAAATGAACTTGAGAGCTCGGTGCCTTCTGAAGGAATATCCAAAAGCGAGAAGTAAATCGAGGATCCCTATTAGAGACTATAGAAGATAGAACTCTATAAAAATGTACAATATCTTTCATAAAGAGATTTACTAACTCTTCAACTTTGGTTGTATCACAAATGGGTATAAAGTGAGATGAATTGTTCATCCTATTGATCACAACCCATATCACATTATTCTTTATCTGGGTATGAGGAAACCCAACCACAAAGTCGATAGAGAATTCATACCACTTCTAATTATATATAGGAAGTGGTCGAAGTAAACTCAAAGGTTTATGGTGCTAAACATTCACCTATTGGAATGTATTGAAATGGGAAAAAAAATCAGAAATTCCCCATATCATACTAGGCCACCAAAACTATCTTTGTATGTCATGGGTCATCTTAGTGGTCCATGGGTTCACAGCCCACTAGTAATTATGGAAATCCCCCATTATAGCCTTTCTTCCCTCTAACGGCACAATGAATCAATTTTCATAGCTTAGAACACCATATTTGGAGAAAAAACACTAAGAAACTATCTCCCCATCATAAAGAGAGATTATAATGCTACAGAACACATCATCAATCTCCTGATCAAGAATAATCATCTTGAGAAGAGAATATTTCAATAGAACACTAGTTAAATAAACGTCAGCCCCTTCCTCCTAAACTCCAATATGCAATTATGAAAATAGAGCCATAAAAATCCACTCTTATGAAGATTATTTCACTGCATAGGCTGGAATATTCCTCCCTAATTCATTTGTAATGACATTTCCTTTCTCTGAGGTATAGGCGATGTCAAAGTCAAATGAATGCTAGTACTCCACCCAAAACCTCTAGAGAAGGTTCAAATATTTTTTAGAGAAGATATAACTTAGGCATTTGTAGTCTGAAAACATGGTAAACCTTTCTCCATAAAGTTATTGTCACTAACTCTTAAGTGTGTGCATCACAACATCAATTTCAAGGTCATGGGAAGGGTAATTCTTCTCATGTTCCCTAAGATGACTTGATCCATAAGAAACTACATAGATTCCCTACATAACAACTCAAATCAAGCCTAAACCCGATGCATTAGAAAATACCACATAGACCTACCCATCCCATGTAAGAGTCAACACTGGTGCAATAGTCATAAGCTGTTTTAGCTCCAAAAAAACCCTGACATTTATCATCCCAAAAAAACTTCACCCCCTTCCGAGTTAGAGAAGTCATCATAGAATCCAACTTTGAGAAGTCCTTCATGAACCTACGATAGTATCTAGATAATCCCAAGAATATACGAGTTTATAAGTCATATTTTGGTTTCTCCCAAATCATAATATCCTTTACCTTCTCAGGATCAACTGATATACCCCATTCAGATACCATGTTTCCTAAGAATTTCACTTCCTAAATCCTGAAATCACACTTTAGAATATTGTCATAAAGTCAGTGACTTCTTAGAAGAACAAGAATTGTTCTCAGAGTTTACAAATGATCTAACTCATACTTGGAGTAAATGAGGATGTCATCAAAAAATACTGCCCCAAAAGTATTAATATACTCACGGAAAATATTACTCATTAAAGCCATGAAAACTGGTAGCAAAATTTTCAATCCAAAGGGCATAACAAGGTACTCATAATGGTTTTACCTACTCTGAAAGGTAGTTTTCTAAATGTCAGATTTCTTTATATTTAACTAATGGTAACCAGACCGAAGGTCTATCTTTGAAACCCATTTCACACCTTTTAACTAATCAAAAAAACCATCAATCAATGGAAACTGATACTTTTTCTTTACCATTAATCGATTGATCTTTCAGTAATCAACACATAAGTGAAGAGAACCATCATCCTCATTAAAAAAGGGAACCAGCACTGCCCAAGGTGACACACTCGTGCATATAAATCCTTTCTCAATAATATCATCCAACTAGGACTTCATCTCTTTATGTTCAAATAGAGCAATTTAGTAATAGGGGATAGAGACTGGTTGAGTACTAGGCATTACGTCAATAGAAAATCCAAAATCTTTCACTGGTGGTAGACTAGAGAAATCCAAAGGAAACATATAGGGAAACTTGTAGATGACTAGATGGAGATCACTGTTCAAAGATTCCCACTCTAGATTAAATGTAAAAACAAATATCACTTTCCCCAACTCTGGATAAGAAGGTCCACCTCTACTTGAACTTGGGTCTAAATATCCATTAAAGACAAGAGATGCACCACTGGGTGTATTAAAGTAGACTCATCGAAGATAAAAATCAATTATTCCTTTATTATAAATTATCCAATTCATCCTGAATATGACGTCAAGATATTTCATGTCAATAACCAAAAAACTCCAAAAAAGATCGACGTATATTATAGAGAATACACAAGTGGGACTACAGAGACCCTTCTCTCTCTTCATACTAAGGGGTGTAGTAATATCCATTACACAAGATAAAATCTCCATAGGAAGATTAATCATATTAACAATATAAGTTGAAATAAATGAATGAGATGCACCAATATCAAATAGAACAATCACTATTGATGATGTTATAGTAATGGTACCTATCAGAGTCACAGAACCCATGTTTGGTTCCTCTGAAGACTCGTCCACTGTCTGAAAAAGATTCATTCCAGATGAATGTGGAAGAAACCCTTTTGTATGAGAAGCATCTAATTACCCCTTAGTTTTAGGAGTAGTTGATGATCATGTTCCACTACGTGGATTAGAGTAATGATAGAAGAATATTTTTAAGTTCTCTAAACATCCAAAAGATCTAAAGTTCTTGGGTGCCTTAGTGCATGCCTTCATAGAATGTCCTAGATTTCCACACTGATAGTAAGTCAAAGAAATTCCTCCTAGAGAAGTAGGAGGTCTAGAATGACTCTTCTATTAATAACATCCATGAGAATCATCATGCTTCCATTTTCCTTTGAAGGATCCAACACTGCCACAAGGAGAAAAAGGAACTCCCATTAACCCAAAATTTCTAGCTAGTTCTATCTCAACCATCATCTCCCTATCCATCACATCATTATAAGTGGTAAGATTCAAAAAGAAAACCTGAGAACTAATATATGATCGAATACCCAACTAAAACCATTGAGCTTTCATCCTCTCATTAAATAAAATCTTAGGAGAAAACTGCACTAGTCTAAAAATGCAACTTGAATACTTGGTTACAGTTTTGTCAGCTTGCTAAAGCTTGAAAAAATCCACAACCTTGGACAACACTAATGACTCTGGATAGAACTGATCAGTGAAAAGAACCTTGAATTCCTTCCACTCTAAGCCCTCATGGTTCCCTCGCATCACCATCATGTCCCAAAATCTCTTTCTTGGTCCTTCCAGCATAAAGGTGGAACAATTTACCTTGATCATTCTGGTGTTTTTGAGAAGTCAAACAAATGTTCTATATTTCTCAACCATTCCTCAGCATGTTGAGGATCAGTGGATCCATTTAAAACCTATGTATTCTAGAAAAGGAACTATTGGGAATGGTTTTGAAGAACAAAACCCTGAGGATCCACAACTAGTACCTGAACAACAACTATAGGTGGTTCCTATCCTTCAGAATGGACAGTGCATGCAATCAACTCAACTAGATCTGGGTCCACTGGAGGATTTTCTTGTTGCGTTTCAGCAGTAGCTTTCTCCTAGATATGATTTTTTCTTCTCCTCAGAGCCATGATGCTACAAAACATCAACAGATAAAAGGAATACTTTGGATTAACACTAAAATAAGGAAACAAGGAAAATTATTCCCAATAAATGGAACTAACATATTTGGATTCAACTCTATACAAATCAGAAGAGGGAAAGGACTAGAACTAATCCATAAGATGTCATTCTGTAACCACCCCTGGCAACTTAAGGTTCATTACGGTTAGAGCTGGGGAGGCACTCAATCTCAACTACCTCCCAAGTTTCGACAATATTTCAAAAATGCATACTAACCTCAAGACAAAAGCTGAACAACCTCCTCTGATAACACTTTATCATGAACCTACCTGGGTACCCTGGTAACCTCATAACCAAGACAGAACTGACATAGCCCGAAGGGAATTCTCGATCCCCAAGGTTCGACTTCTAGCATCTGGTATCATTAAACGTGCAATAGGGAACAATTCTTCCACAACATATAGCAGAAGTACGACAACTAAGTAAATATACATATAAAAGAAACTCCACTATGAGTAAAGTACAAGAATAAAATAAGTAATATAAATACCAATGTACTAAAACCCAAGTACTAAAAATTAGGAAAACATCCCCAACGTTGGTAAGGGCCCAACTCACCAATTCCAAAGCTCAGAAACTGGATCCACCTCTAAGAGATCCCTTCCATTTTCTCAAACTTGGAATGAGAAATTCTACAAAAAACTGAAGGAAAAATTAGGATGTGAGGCTATCCTAATAGGATACCACCAAAAAGTCCACAATAGATTCCAAATATATACTATCCAAAGAAAATATTTCAATTTTCTAAACAAATAGAGGCAACTCATTACCCTACCATCAAATATGTGACCCGTCGTAGGTATGTTTTATAACATTGTAATAGCGTAGAGTGTATCCAAATAACTCACCAACTACCTAAGGCTTGCATGATTTCTTACATGATGGGAAATTTATTTTAATACTTCTTAAAAATAAAATTAAAACCCATTATTCCTTTCCAAATTTCATTTTTTAAATTTAAAACCAAATTAAGTTTTCATCACAAACATACCCTCTCCACAAGATAAACCCACTGGGTTTCAATCAAATCATTTTAATCAATATTCATAAGTTTTAAATCCATTGAAAACAAATTCCATCCTTTTCATATGATAAAACCAAAATTAAATTAAAAAATTAAATTAAAATCATTTCCCTCAAATACAAAATTTAAATTCAACAATTTAAATAATAAAATTTCCATAAACACGCCTCAATTCAATAGAATTGGGGGGTTTTCCAAATTCTCATTTCAAAACCATTTCAAATCTCCAAATTCACTAGAATTGGGTTCTTATCAATTTAATTGAATGAAATTTTAAGTAATTGAATTTAAATCAAAAATTGAAATAAATCATATAGTGTAAGAAAACAAGAAGACACGATAAAAGTTAAATTATCTAACTTAAAGTTAAATCTAAATGATAAGGTTAAAATTGATACCTAAACTTGTCCAAATTCTATTGTATGAGAGGATTTCCACCCCTACCCACCTTATCTTCGAAATATATCAATTTGGAGCTATTAAAAACCGAATTTGACTTTATAATAAAATAATATTTTTAGTTATTCCAAAGGTGCCCCTCTCCTCCCTTATAAAAGAGAACCTCCTCCCCCTCTTCCTCACACCACTTTGAGCCATCAAGCTTGGCCAAACCCTGCAAATTTCTCCTCTCCACTTCCCTAGAAACATCCTAGAGGTTCTGGTCTTCTTCAAATACCTATTTTAGTGCCCTAAAAGGAGGTCTCAAAGAAGCACTTCAAAGAAGAGGTAATGTCCGTTACCGATTCTTTCATCTTTATTTCTTCTTCCACTTCTTCTTCTTTAGTTGTTTAATTATGAAGTAATAACATCAGTATCACTCACATACTGATATGTTATTATAAGTATGAAAAAACCCTATTTCACCATCTATCCATCCTACGGAAAAATAAATCACCGCGCGTGCGTACGTACGGAATATCGTCTCCACGCCGTGGTGTAATCTATTTTTCACCACCACCTTACTTGGATGGGTATAATGGTGTAAATAATGACTATATATGACTATTATAAAGTTATATTTATTCTGAAATAGTATACATACACTCCAATACAATTCCACGATCATGGGAACGATATCATCGCTCGTGTGTACGTACGGAATACCGTCTCCACGATGTGATGCGATTCGTTATACATGATCTTCATTGCATAATGATTATATAATTGAATTGAATGAATTAATATGATATATATTACACTAATACCATTCTATAAATGAGGTATCTATAACATAAAGATAAGAATAAGAATTTATTCGACAAATACGCATAAGAACAAAAAGTAATAAACACCCGAATAACAAGTAGTAATGAAATATTACTAATAAGAAGCTAAGAATATGACCATATATGATATCATAACAATAAGAATGATTCTGGAATAAGTCAATAACATTATTTAAATCATTATACAGGAGGTTCGGACACTTACGAAGAAAATCGGACCTAAGGTAAGGTAAATATCACAATCTCATTTTTATCCGAGATTGTTTATACTTTGAAATTTACTGGGGTGTATTTTATCATCCACATTCATGTTTCCTCAATATGTAATATTATTTATATCCTCCTATAATTTTTTAAATTCAATTTTACCCTTCGGTGAGTTTTTAGTAAAATATATGAAAGGAATCTTTTGTCGTTTTTCGTACGAGGTGCTTTTTGACTTTTCCGACTAAAGTACGATAAGAATGTTTTTTTAACTTATACAGCATGAATGGATTTTTAAAACAATATTTCCAAGAATATTCCTTTACAAGTTTTCAAGTTTATTTTTAATCAACTTCTTTTAGTTTAAAATTTTATGACATGTTAAGAAAGGAAAAATGTTTTTGAAGTAGAAAGGATATTTTCCTCAAGAATGGAGTTCAAGAGTTTTATCAAAATTATTTTCCATCTAAGATAATATAGGGTTCTGTTTCTATCCCTATTATTACATGGATTTGATTATGTTGTGATGGAAATATTTTTATGAATTCTTTTTTCTTATATGAATTGTTTTATGATGTCACGATGTTTAAGATTCCCATTTTTATTACATGGGTTATGCAATGATGTATGATTTATGATTTTGTGGAACACATATGAATGGTATCATTATGAGATGGGTGATACCTATATCTCCCTCCAATGCATTGGGTAAAGATTTTATATCTCATGAGATAGACATGGCTGGAACGGTAGGTTATACCGGTTCAGTGAAACAGGACTGAAACGAGGAGTGAACTCAGTTCAGAAATGGACATTGTCCACTAAGATAGTCTTGGAAATGAGTCTTGACTAATAAGAAATGATTCTCTATGATTATGTGTGTATGACACAAATTTTCATGTTTTATGTTATGATTATTGGGATTCCATTTCACTACTATGATTTATCCCATGTTATGAAATTATGCTCTCTTTTGTAGGTTAAGATTTCCAAAAGTTATGTTCTTATGAATATGATGTGATTGATATTTCTTTTGTTTACCCTTACTGAGCATTTGAGCTCACCCTTTTGTATGTTTTCTTTCCCCAGGTCAGGAAGAATGTTTTTAAGTAAGATATGCCAAAAGGGACTATAGATATGATGAAATAAATGGGAAACAGTGTAGACGCTTTATGAACCAGTTGTTTATGTTTCCCAGTTTCTAAAGACACTATACCTATACGGTCCTTTCGTGGTTTTGTTATATGTTGTAATAAGTATTCTTCAATTTTGAAGTATTAACAATGTATGTAAATTATGGGTCGTTATAGTTGGTATCAGAGGAAAGGTATAGTCAACCTTTGGAAACTAGGATGTGAAAGCCTTAGTAAGAACCCTAAGGACAATTCTAAGCATAGAACATAATCTCAGTGTTTTAGAAATGGCCATGAATAACCTAGGATAAGACTTTAAGTGTGAAATTTTATTCTTGATTGTGTGGTTTTCCTATTATAATTAGTGTTTCTCACACTATTCTTCTTGGTTTTAGTCAATGGCTGGAACCTGAAGAAACCGTGTTAATGCGGAATGTGACGGGAAATGCAATGATTGTCCCCATGAGCAACCAAATGTTATAGGAGCTTGAATGCAAAATCTTGTAGCCATGCTCACACAACTTTCTCAATCTATGAATCATGCATGACTTCCAAACGAGTAAAGGAAGGAGCAACATTCTGTTGAATCCTTCATGAGACAGCGTCCACCTTCATTCAGCGGGTCTACTGATCCATTAGTTGCGGAACAATGGATTAGTACTACTGAAAAGATATTTTCAGTTCTTCAATGTTCTGAGCATGATAAAGTCATCTTAGCAGTGTATCGTTTGGAAGGTGATGTTGATCAATGGTGGAATCTTATTAAGAATATGAGGCAAAGGGATGAAATTGAGTCCATGGAATGGGACGAGTTCAAGAACTTATTTTTCAATAAGTACTTCCCTCGTATTCTACGAACAAAGATGGAGAAAGAGTTTCTTGAACTGAAGCAAAAGGATGATGAATCTGTTGGTACCTATCAAGAAAATTTTACAAGACTTGCAAGGTACATTTCTGGTATTATTATCCAACCTGAGAGTAAGATCAATCGATTCTTTAGTGGCTTAAAACCAAGTATTCGAAGGGCGTTAGCCATAAGGGACTTCAATAGCTATGAGGAAGTAGTTCGATGTGCTCTCAAAGTCAAGATGGAGATTGGAGAAACCCATCAGTCATATGGGTTTGATAAGAAGAGGAAAATGGAATTCAAAGGAAAATCTAAAGAGCACACTGAAAATTAGATAAGCTTTCCCTTATGCTCAAAGTGTGGAAAGAAACATGGAGGGAGTTGTCTTAAAGGGACAAGTAAATGTTTCAAATGTGGAAAGGAAGGTCATCGGGCATTTGAATGCCGCGATGATGGGAAGAAGATGTCTAATGATGCAAACAAAGGAAGGGATACACAGAATGAACCTACTACACTTAAATGTTTCAAGTGTAAGGAGATGGGACATTATGCCAATAAATTCCCTAATCTAAGGGTTGATGATGATGGTCGACGTCAACGAACTCTTAAGGCTAAAGACAAAGGAAAGTCACATGCAATTTCTATCAGCGATGTAGAGTACGATAACGATGTGGTGAAAGGTACACTTACCATCCACTCTAAAGTAGAAAATGTTTTATTTGATTCTGGATCCACCCACTCTATTATTTCTAAATAATTTTCTAAGGGTATCATTGTATTACCTCAACAATTAGATGTTGAGTTAGCTGTGACAACACCTAATGGCACAACAGTCGCATCAAAAGTTTATAATTCTTCTCCGATCGAAGTTTGTGGGAAAGTGCTTCCTGCAAATCTTGTGATCCTTCCTATAGTGTAATTTGATGTGATTCTTGGCATGGATTGGCTTTCTTTATATGGATATCATATCAATTTCTAAAGAAGGGAAGTCACATTTCATATTCCAGATCAATCTATGATCATCTATCAATGCAAGGATGAACATAACCTTCCAGTGGAAATTCCTTCTAACTTATGGGTCTTGATTCCACTAAATGAAGGTTATTTATCTCAAATGGTTGGTGAGAAACTCACGATTAAGAATATTCCCATTGTACGGGAGTTTGATGATGCCTTTTTGGAGGAATTACCGGGTCTTCCACCAAATCATGAAGTTGAGTTTTCAATAGAACTCGTACTGGGTGTTTTGCCTATTTCAAAGACACCTTATAGAATGGCCCCAATTGAGTTGAAGGAATTTAAGAAGCAGCTCCAAGAGAATCTTGATAAGGGGTTCATACACCCTAGTGCGTCACCTTGGGGAGAACCTATTCTGTTTGTTAAGAAGAAAGATGGACCAATGAGACTCTGCATTGATTATCGAGAACTTAACAAGATCACTATCAAGAACAAATATCCTCTCCCACGCATTGATGACTTATTTGACCAACTACGTGGAGCTCAATACTTTTCCAAGATTGATCTTCATTCAAGGTATCATCAATTAAGGGTCAAAAGGGAGGATATACCAAAGACGACTTTCCATACAAGGTATGGACACTATGAATTTATAGTGATGCCATTTGGTCTTACTAATGCCCCTGCTATCTTCATGGATCTGATGAATAGAGTCTTTAGAGACTATCTTGATCAATTTGTGGTAGTCTTTATAGACGATATTCTTGTCTATTCAAAGAGCAAGGAAGAACATGAAGATCACTTGAGAGTTATATTGAAGAACCTGAGAAAGGAGAAGCTTTATGCCAAATTTACCAAGTGTGAATTTTGGCTTCAAAAAGTTTCATTTTTTGGTCACATAATCTCAAAAGAGGGGATATCTGTGGATCCAGCAAAAACAGAGGTTATCGAAAGATGGTCGAGACCAACAACAGTAACTGAGATCCGAAGTTTTCTTGGTTTGGCTGGATATTATCGACGTTTTGTGAAAGATTTTTCACGATTATCTAATCCACTCACCAAGTTGACTCGGAAAGAAGCTAAGTTTGTTTGGACGGAAGAATGTGAAGAGAATTTCAAGGAGTTGAAAAGAAGGTTATCCAGTGCACTTGTACTCACACTTCCTTGTAGTGGAGAAAGGTTTGTGATCTATAGTGATGCATCCAAGAAGGGATTGGGGTGTGTTCTTATGCAAAATGATATGGTGATAGCTTATGCCTCACGACAGTTGAAAATCCATGAGCAAAATTACCCAACACATGATTTGGAGTTAGCTGCGGTAATCTTTGCATTAAATATTTGGAGGCAATATCTTTATGGAGAAAGGTGTGACATTTATACTGATCATAAAAGTTTAAAGTATATTTTCACACAAAAGGAGTTGAATATGCGTCAAAGAAGATGGTTGGAGATGATTAAGGATTATGACTACTCAATCCATTACCACCCTGGGAAAGCAAACAAGGTTGCAGATGAATTAAGTCGACAAGACCATGCCAGTTTATCCATGATGAGGATCACAAAAGATCCAATATTTATGGATTTACAAAGGATGGATCTTGGAATTATAATGGAAGGGGAAAAATCTTATCTTTATCAAATGAATGTTCAACCATATATACATGTGAAGATTAAAGAGGCACAGAAAGAAGATGTCGAGTTACAAAAGAAGGTGAGAAATGTTCCTGAATTCAACCTTGATTATGATGGGATAATAAAGTTCAGGAATCGGGTTTGTGTTCCTCCCATCCCAGAATTAAAGAAGGTGCTGCTGGATGAGGCTCATAGTTCTTCATTCTCTATTCATCCTGGAAGCACGAAGATGTATAGGGACCTGAAAGAGTACTTCTGGTGGGATGGAATGAAAAGAGATGTTGCTGAATATGTCTCTCGATGCTTGGTTTGTCAGCAAGTTAAAGCTGAGAGACATAAGTCTAAGGGGTTGTTACAACCATTACCCATACCCGAATGGAAATGGGAAAACATCACTATGGACTTTGTCATAGGACTTCATAAAACATCCAAAGGCAATAATGCTATCTGGGTCATAGTTGATCGTCTTACGAAGTCTGCACACTTCATTACTATTAGAGAGGATTTCTCTCTGGATCAGCTTGCCAGGATATATGTAAAGGAAGTGGTAAGATTGCATGGAGTACCACTTTCTATTATATCTGATCGGGATCCGAGATTTACCTTGAAGTTTTGGCGAAGTCTTCAGTATACTCTGGATACAGAGTTGAGTTTCAGCACTGCTTATCATCCTCAGACAGACGGTCAGTCTGAGAGAACAATTCAAACCCTAGAAGATATGTTGAGAGCTTGCTCTATGGATTTAAAAGTTGGTTGTGATCAACACCTACCTTTAGTGGAATTTTCTTATAATAATAGCTTTCACTTCAGTATTCAGATGGCTCCTTATGAAGCTCTCTAGGGAAATAAATGCAGGACTCCAACTTGCTGGGATGAAGTTGGGGAAAGAAAGCTATTAGGACCTGATCTCGTTGATGAAATGGTAGAAAAGGTCAGATCTATTCAGCAACACATAAGAGCAGATCAGAGTCGACAGAAAAGTTATGCCGACAACCGAAGAAAAGAACTAGAGTTTGAAGTGGGTGATAAATTGTTCTTACGAATATCTCCCTGGAAGAGAGTCATGAGATTTGGAAAGAAGGGGAAGTTGAGCCCTAGATATATCGGTCCTTTCGAAATACTAGATCGTGTTGGGAAGGTAGATTACTGATTGGCGCTTCCACCGAATCTCTCTCAAGTTCAAGATGTGTTCCATGTATCTCTCCTGAGAAAGTACATACCTAATCCTTCACATGTACTTAGCTCAGAAGTTGTACCGCTGGAGCAAGATCTTTCTTATAAAGAACAACCGATAGAGATTCTGGATCGTAGCGAAAAATTCCTACGAAGCAAGACCACTCGATTGGTGAAAGTTTAATGGAGGAACCTCCAATTATAAGAAGCTACATGGGAGCTTGAGGATATGATGAGGGAGAGGTATCCTCATCTGTTTGTTACAAAGTGACGAATTTCGAGGGCGAAATTCATTTTAAGGGGGGTAGAATGTAACACCCGAGACTTTTATGTGAAATATTTTGTTTTTATGTTATATAAATCATCAAAGGAATCTTTCACTAACACTGGATTGGCTTGATTTACACGCAATCGCGGCCTTCCTTGATAGCTTGCGTCGTACGCAATACCGAGTTTCACTAAACAATGATATAAAAATATTATTAAAACTAGCCGTTATGAATAGTAATAAAAACTTTTTGAAATTTTATAAATTTTATTTTTCAAAATGGACTTCATTTTTGGATTCAGAATATCGAAATTAGCCTATGGTGAAATTTTGGTATTTTTTCTGAAAACTTTCAATTTTTGATGAATAGTGAAACCACTAAGTGGTAGTTAAAAAACTGAATTTTTCATAAAACTTAATTTTACCGCTTATGTGAGTGGAATTTCAAAAATCTGAGAGACATGGATGATGTCAGTAAGTAAAATGTGGTTTAATGAGATGAAAATAATTTTTTGGTGAATAGTAACTTTTTACTTTTTTTACCACTGTTAAAAGTAAATAGGGTAATTAAGGGTAAAAATGATATTATTATTACCCTAACACATGTCTTAATTCTATTGGACAAGTGTAATTCGACCAAAAACAACCTTAGGAATAACATATGACCATTTAGGCCCACTTGGATTAGATTAGGACATTTATTATTAATTTATTTAAAGAAGGGTTAAAATATTTAAAATCAAAGTTTAATAAGTAAATCATTTTTAATATGGGGTTATACATAAGATAAATTCAACTATAAATATTCCTTATAAATATAAAAAGAGTTCCTACATAATGGTATTTTATTTGTAATTTTTAGACATTAAATAATCTAATTTATTTATGACACAATGATGATGCAGTAATTGTCTTATTAATGAAATATTGACATAATTGATGTTATAAATACCCAAATAAATTTAATTTGAGACTTTTTATGAATTACACTAATTTTATAGGTTAATATGACATGTTAGTATTGATTTAAGTAACTTGTTTCTAACTAATCATTCTGTTATAATTTTCACAAAAATCAATTACTAAATAGTGTCAAAATTGACATAAAATAGTTTTTAAAAAAAATATTATATTAATAATTGTTATTTTATTCATAAAAATCTATGGTTCGGCCAAATGACTTACATAAGGTTATATATATTAATAATAAACAACTTGGAGTTCTTTTGGCTTGATATGGTAAGTTTATTAACCTTATAGTGTAAGAAAATAAAAAGACACGGTAAAAGTTAAATTATCTAACTTAAAGTTAAATCTAAATGATAAGGTTAAAATTGATACCTAAACTTGTCCAAATTCTATTTGATGAGAGGATTGCGACCCCTACCCACCTTATCTTTGAAATATATCAATTTGGAGCTATTAAAAACCGAATTTGACTTTATAATAAAATAATATTTTTAGTTATTCCAAAGGTGCCCCTCTCCTACCTTATAAAAGGGCACCTACTCCCCCTCTTCCTCACACCACTTTGAGACTTCAAGCTTGGCCAAACCCTGACAATTTCTCCTCTATACTTCCCTAGAAACATACTAGAGGTTTTGGTCTTCTTCAAAGACCTATTTTAGTGCCCTAAAAGGAGGTCTCAAAAAAGCACTTCAAATAAGAGGTAATGTCTGTTATCGATTCTTTCATCTTTATTTCTTCTTCCACTTCTTCTTATTTAGTTGTTTCATTATGAAGTAATAACATCAGTATCACTAACATAATGATATGTTATTATAAGTATGACACAACCCTATTTCACCATCTATCCATCATACGGAAAAAGAAACCACCGCGCGTGCGTACGTACGGAATACCGTCTCCACGCCGTGGTGTAATCTATTTTCCACCACCACCTTACTTGGATGGGTATAATGGTGTAAATAATGACTATATATGACTATTATAAATTGATATTGATTCTGAAATAGTATACATACACTCCAATACAATTCCACGATCATGGGAACGATATCATCGCTCGTACGTACGTACGGAATACCGTCTCCACGATGTGATGCGATTCGTTCTACATGATCTTCATTGCATAATGATTATATAATTGAATTGAATGAATTAATATGATATATATTACACTAATACCATTCTGTAAATGAGGTATCTATAACATAAAGAGAATAATAAGAATTTATTCGACAAACACACATAAGAACAAAAAGTAATAAACACCCTAATAACAAGTAGTAATGAAATATTACCAATAAGAAGCTAAGAATATGACCATATATGATATAATAACAATAAGTATGATTCTTTAATAAGTCAATGACATTATTTAAATCATTATACAGGAGGTTCGGACACTTATGAAGCAAATCGGACCTAAGGTAAGGGAAATATCACAATCTCATTTTTATCTGAGATTGTTTATCCTTTGAAATTTACTGGGGTGTATTTTATCTTCCAAATCCATGTTTCATCAATATGTAATATAATTTATATCCCCCTACAATTTTTTAAATCCAATTTTACCCTCCAGCGAGTTTTTAGTAAAAGATATGAAAGGAATCTTTGGTCGTTTTTCGTACGAGGTACTTTTTGACTTTTCCGACTAAAGTACGAGAAGAATGTTTTTTTACTTATACGGCATGAATGGATTTTTAAAACAACATTTCCAAGAATTTTCCTTTATAAGTTTTCAAGTTTATTTTTAATCAACTTCTTTTTTTTTAAAATTGTATGACATGTTAAGAAAGGAAAAATGTTTTTGAAGTAGAAAGGATATTTTCCTCAAGAATGGAGTTCAAGAGTTTTATCAAAATTATTTTCCATATAAGATAATATAGGGTTCTATTTCTATCCCTATTATTACATGGATTTGATTATGTTGTGATGGAAATATTTTTATGAATTCCTTTATCTTATATGAATTGTTTGATGATGTCACAATGTTTAAGATTCCCATTTTTATTACATGGGTTATGCAATGATGTATGATTTATGATTTTGTGGCACACATATGAATGGTATCATTATGAGATGGGTGGGACCTATATCTCCATCCAATTAATTGGGTAAAGATTTTATATCTCATGAGATAGACATGGCTGGAACGGTAGGTTATACCGGTTCAGTGAAACAGGACTGAAACGAGGAGTGAACTCGGTTAAAAATGGACTTTGTCCTCTAAGATAGTCTTGGAAATGAGTCTTGACTAATAAGAAATGATTCTCTATGATTATGTGTGTATGACACAAAGTTTCATGTTTTATGTGATGATTATTGGGATTCCATTTCACTACTATGATTTATACCATGTTATGAAATTATTCTCTCTTTTGCAGGTTAAGATTTCCAAAAGTTATGTTCTTATGAATATGATGTGATTGATATTTCTTTTGTTTACCCTTACTGAGCATTTGAGATCATCCTTTTGTATTTTTTCTTTCCCCAGGTCAGGAAGAAGGTTATTAAGTAAGATATGCCAAAATGGACTATAGATATGATGAAATAAATGGGAGACAGTGTAGACGCTTTATGAACCAGTTGTTTATGTTTCCCAGTTTCTAAAGACACTATACCTATACAGTCCTTTTGTGGTTTTGTTATATGTTTTAATAAGTATGCTTCAATTTTGAAGTATTAACAATGTATCTAAAGTATGGGTCGTTATAGGATGTCAGTTCCTCCTTCCATGGATTCCTCCTCAGTGGTCGATACCTAGTCCGGGTCTCCTTCATATATTAAGACATTGTTCGTGAAACTCTTCTCGGTGCCATATCTTCATGGATAACAATTAATTACACTATTTCTGTCAGGACATTCCAAGGAGTTCGGTCAGGGCAGCAACCTTCGGTCGGGAGAGTAGTCACGTTGGACATCACTGGCGTGTCTGGATGCTGGAACACTGACACTTCTAGGTTTCTTCCCTTTATGATAGGGATTCTTGAGGGCACAGGAGCCTAACGTATCCCACATCGAATGTGGGGAATTATATGCTATAGGCATGTCCTTGAGGTTTTCCTCATCTTCCCATATTTAACACAGGGTATGTCACAAGTTTAACGTCTAGCGGAGACGGATCAGACTGATCGGAGCACTGACTGGAGTGGATCAGATGGTTGCAACCCCTAGTGGGAACAATGATGATAGGACTAACATGTGGCTAGTTACCCCATTACTGATAGGAGTAGTGAAGAGGTGAATCAACATGATATCACTGAGATGTGGCAGCCTGGGTAAGAATCAAGATGGATGATAAAGAATTGAATGAAGTGGTGGTAGAATGAGATGAAACCATCATGGAGGTGATATTAGTATTGGCCTTGAGCCTCGAGGAGACTTCTTATCTATCCCTGTGGTAGGGAATAAAATTCTGGGTAGTTCGGTGAGGCGATGGGACACCTAAGGAGGTGACCCGTATGAAGGGGACCTGGAGGAAATGGAACCTCCAAGTTAGGGCCTGACCTTCCTGAAACATATAGGCTCAAGGGAAAGACTAGGATAAGACATGGGTGATGGGATTGAACCTCAGGGAGGCTTCCTACATACATTGTTTTGGCAATGATCAAAGTCTATGTTGTTCAAGATGGGGGGAATACACTACAAAAAAACAGTACATTTGAGGGGGTTATTTAGAGGGGGTTCTGCACAACCCCCTGTAAATTCATTTACGTATACATTAGAGGGGGTTCTGAACAACCCCCTATAATTATCCAATTTAGAGGGGGTTCACAACCCCCTCTAAAAGGTTTATCCTTTTTTTAATATGTGGTTGGATTTTAGAGATGGTTATGTTAAAACAGTCGCTACTTTAATAATCAGTGGTGCTATATATTTAGTTAAAGGAACTATATATTTGGTTAGAGGAATTATATATATATATATATTCAATTGGATGTTAGAGGTGTTATATGTGTGTGTGTGTGTGTTATATGGAATTTGTTTTTTAAGAAAATAACGGGTGTTCACAACCCCCTCTAATGTAAGACATTAGCGGGGGTTCAAAACCCCCATTAATGTAAGACATTAGAGGGGGTTCAAAACCCCCTCTAATTTAAGAGATCGAAGGGGTTGTGAACCCCAACAATTTTCTTAAAAAATTCATAATATATATAGTATATATTGTATACATATGTGAATGTGTTTATAAAATGTATAATATATTATATTCATATAAATATGTAATATATATATATATATATATTAATTGTGTATGTATAAATATAATATATATATATATATATATATTTCATAATATATTTTGTTAAAATATAAATATAAATATAAATATATATATATATATATTTGTAATATATACTTGTATACAAATAAATTTAAAAAATTACAAATAAATATATAAATACACATTTACGTTTATGTATGTTTGATATAAATGTTTTTATAAATACCTATATACATAATTTTATTTAAATATATTTAAATATATAATTGATAGTGGTGTGCGGAAAATATATCTATACATATATATTTATATTTATATAAACATATATACATGTTTTTATTTAATTTATTTATATTTATTATGCAAATAATGTTTATCTTAGTAAACTTTTTAATATATATAGATACAGTAATATATAAATTATATGTGTAAATTTGTTAATATATATGTATATTTTAATAAACATATTAATATATATAAATACAATAATATATAAATTATATGTTTAAATTTGTTAATATATATATGTGTGTGTGTCTGTGTGTGTTTATTAATATATATGCATATTTTAATAGACTTATAATATGTATTTAAATATATTATGCAAATAATGTTTGCCTTTATAATCTTTTTAATATATATAGATACAATAATATATAAATTATATGTATAAATTTATTAATATATATATGTTTATTAATATATATGTTTATATTAATAAACTTATTAATATATGTAAATACAATAATATATAAATTATATGTTTAAATTTATTAATATATATACATGTGTGTGTGTTTATTAATATATATTCATATTTTAATATACTTATTATATGTATTTAAATATATTATGCAAATAATGTTTATCTTAATAAACTTTTTAATATATATATATATACAATAATATAAAAATTATATGTGTAAATTTGTTAATATATATATGTTTATTTTAATAAACTTATTAATATATATAAATAAAATAATATATAAATTTTATGTTTAAATTTGTTAATATATATATATATATATATTTCTTAATATATATGCATATTTTAATATACTTATTATATGTATTTAAATATATTATGGAACTAATGTTTATCTTAATAAACTTTTTAATATATATAGATAAAATAATATATAAATTATATCTATAAATTTGTTAATAAATATGTTTATTTTAATAAACCTATTAATATATATCAATACAATAATATATAAATTATATGTATACATTTTTTAATATATATATTTTCATATATATGTTTATTAATATATATGAATATTTTAATAAACTCATTATATATATTTAAATATATTTTTCAAATAATGTATATTTTGATAGACTGATTAATATATATAAAAAATAATAATATAAGCCCTGAATAAATAAAACAGAATTGGGGTAGTGGCTGATACGCAGTAAAAATACCAACGGAGCGCAGGTTCGAATCCTTTGTAGTTCAAATTTTAGTAGGCCTTCTGAATTTTATAGACACGGGGTGGCTACCGCTGTCCCTCGTGGACACGCAAAAGAGAGGATGAGGTGGGTACATGAGAAGAACGACGTGCACGTCGTACTGGAGGAGTAGGAGGGCCACTTGGAACAGGACAAAAAAGTGAGGCGGGTCACTAGGGAACATGATAGAGGCCTAGGGAACAGGATGGGGAACAGGATGTAGTCCTGGGGAATAGGACGGAGGACAGAGTTAGGTCACGGGGAATAGGACAGGGAGAGGCGGTTCACGGGGAATAGGACAAGAAGAGTTGGTGGGAAGTGTGGGGTGATTGGGGATGGGGATTTATTTTCTTTAAAACAAAAGAGATGTTTTAGGGGTAGTTTTACACAACCTCCCCTAAAGTTATCACCATTAGGGCGGTTTGAACCGCCCCTAAAACCCTAGATTAGAGGCGGTTGCAGTCATAACTGCCCCTAATGTAGGTAGATTTAGTTTAACATTAGAGGGGGTTTAAAACCCCTCTATTGCAACCAACACTAAATTCCTTGTGAATTTACCCGCGCTTCCTCAAAACCACTATTACTAAAAGTGGGCAGGCACATTAGTGGCGGTTACTCATAACCACCGTTAATGTCTTTAGAAGGGGTTATAACCCCTTATAAAGTAAAAAAATAACCCCTTCTAAAGTGGTCATTTTTTTGTAATCATAGAATCAGGGTGTACGCAGAGGACAATGACCAGATGATATACTAGGGCTTATGTGTGGTTAGCATCCAAGGTTGGTCTGACGCCACCAGGGAAGACTAGAGATGTGTGTCCCAATGAAGGGAATGAAAACAGCTTACTACTGGATATGGATCACAATGGCTTACCGCTGGATGAAGATCACAACGGCTTACCGTCAATTTGGGATGACAACAGTTTACTGCCGATTGGGGTTGACAACGGCTTACAACTGATTGGGGAATAGTTTAGTGTCATGAGGGACAAAAAGGGGCATACAGTTTAACATCGTGGGGGATGAATGTGGACCTACATAAAGTAGTTGGGACTGATGGGAGTTGGTATTGAACTTCCGGGTGGTGTCCTACGTACCCTGCCTTGGCAAGGATCAAAGTCCATGTAGTTCGGAAGGGTGTTGGTGAACGAAGGTGACGTGTTCGGGACCAATGGTTATTGGGATTAAACCTCAGGTAGGCGTCCTACGTATCACGCCTTGGAAAGGATCAATGTCCACGTAGTTCGGAAGGTTTGGTGAACCAATGTGAAGGGGTTCGGAACCAATAGATTGTTGGGCTTGAACCTCAGGGAATCTTCCTACGTAACCTGCCTTAACAAGGACCAAAATCTATATAGTTCGGTATGGTGTGGGGATTAAACTCTAGGATTACCATAGAGGATGTCATGGTCATTGTTTACTCTAAGCTCACGTGATTCATACTCAGTGTGAGAAACAAGAGGCAGCAAAGACCTAACGATCAGGTCGTGAAAGGTGCGTCTGTGGGAAGTGGAGTGGGGCTTACACGTGTTTAGCGACCCAAAGAGGAAACAAGGTTATATGCGTGGTTAGCAGCCCAATTATATGGATATAGGGAATTACTCCAAGATAGAGGCATGAGTGGTGACAAAGCCCAATGGGATATGGATTTGGCATGGAAAAGAGGAGGGGAAGCTAGGACACTTACTCTCATAAGAAAGTCTAGGGGATTACAACAAGGTAGTTTCCCTTTCCCCGCAGATAGACACTGCTCCAGAAAATAGGATCTCATTCCATGTAAGTAATATTTCACTCCTGGGGAGACGAGTGGGTGTGGAGAATGTTCGAGGTGGGGCACCCCACGTGTGACGTATGGGGATAGACCACAGTTTAACATCATGTGCTGAGGACGATGGTTCTTGGCAGTTTAACATCATGCAGCTCAGATGAGGTGGGTTCACTCTGCACCCCTTAGGACATACATACCTGATACCTCCCACCCCTTGGAGGAGGGAATGTATCATCAATTCCATGGTGCTGGGGTGTTATGGAGTAATCCATTTAGGGGCCCATGTTAGCGTGACTATGAGAAGAAGAAATAATTATTAGTTTGCCTATGCGAAGAAGCATAAGGCGAAGCAAAGAAACATAAAGCACCACCCAAGGGACTTCAAAATCACTTCGTGCAAACCTAGAAGGTAGCATTAGAAAAGGAGTTGTGGAGCAGAGGGGTTAACTGGAAGAGGCCTCGTGAAGTTCTGGTGCTCCATGTAGCGGAAGAGCTTCATGAAGGGGTGTGCTTCATGAATTGAAGTGTCCTAGCCTAGGCATAGGGCATTGGTGCATATGGAAGGGGCTTCTTGAAGTGGAAAGGCTTTCTTAGAGCAGTGCTTCATAAAGCAAGGGTTCCTGGAGAAGTTTAGCATTGCAAAGCAATGTGCTTCATTAGGCATAGTGACCCTATCTTAGCATGTGGGTTACATGTGCACAGAGGGTACTTCATGAAGAATATGTGCTTGGAAAAGACCCGAGTCCCCTTTGGGATCCCCTTCCTTTGTGAAGGCCCATGGGCTCCATGAAGGGCATCCCCCTTTAAATAGGGGTTGAATTCAAGAAAAGGGAAAGACACTTCACGTTGATAAAAGTAACTTGAACAGATCATGGTTCACAAAGCATAAAATGATTCGAAATTTGAGATATATGAAGGAGAAAGGTTGTAGGATCTATCCTTTGGGCTTGAGGGGAGCCTGACATTTATAGGCAAGAGGTTCCACAAAGCAGAGCTCATTTAGCGTGAAAACACGTGGCATTTCTTTTTAACCGTGAAGCCCCTTGCGCCTTAGCTCCGTGGAGGCTTCGAAAATGTCAAATCTCATCGCAGAGACTCCCGCCTCTTTGCTCTGTGGTGGCTTCGCAAACGTCAAATCACATCACGAAGCATCCCACCTCCTTGCTCCGCGGTGGCTTCACAAATGTCAAATATCATCACGGAGTGTCCCACCTCCTTGCTCTATGGTGGCTTCACAAACGTCAAATCGCATCGTGGAGCCTCCCACCTCCTTGCTCCGTGGAGGCTTCACAGAGGGGATCTTGTCACCTGCCAAAGTGTTACGGGGCTCCGAGGACGAGCTTCATGAGGCATCCCCAAGGGATGCACATTTTCCTCTCCTCTTCCCACATTTTGGCACCAACAAATTCCCCCCTACGGCTTGGATCTGAGTGGAAAATGAGCGTCAAAGTCTAAGGGTCAATCGTAAAAAATAAGTGGTCCATCGTGAAGAAGGCTCATGAGGCGGAGAGGCGATGTACGGGCTAAAAGTTCTACGAAGCTCGCCACGGTCTAAAACGCCGTAAAGCACAAGGGTTTATCGCCTATAAATAGTGGAGGATGACCTCTCTTTTTTCTTTTCTTGCCTTCGTGTTTTGGCACTTAGCACTCTCGATTCACAAAGATCTGCATACTCTATGATTTCTCTCTATGAATCAAAATTTCTTCTTCACGGTGCACATCAAGTCTTTGGCTCTATGGCAGTGCGCTCTGCGGCTTGTGCCTGAAGGTCGGGGCAGGGCTCTGCAATTTCTTTGCTAGGATCGAGCTCTGTGAATAGTCTTCATGAACGAGCTCCACGAAAGATCTTCGTGAACCAGAACAAAAAATGTCCAAATCTCAAAAACTGGATGGCTCAATAGGAAGATATCAGGGGGGGGTCTGAGAAGATGCAGCCCATAGGGAGGAGATGGTGGATAACTCGGGTATAAGGGAGTTAGTACAGATCTATTCTGACCATAATTCTCTAGTGGAGCTATTGTCGAAAAGCCAAAATAACTGTTAGTTGTGCAAGAGGATACCTGTATATGGATTTGGCCTGAGGGATGATGTCTTCATCCTTCAAATGGTCAAGGACGAGCCATCTTACTAGTTCAAAAGCACGTTTTGTCAACGCCAGTGGTTCAGGGCAGCTGATGACCATACCTGGGAGGACTTCATGCCTATCAACACTGACTGCCTACACAATCATGTGAATAACATTTATGGAAATGAACTGTAGCCAGAGGCCTCTCCCCCATTGTACCATACTATCTTGAAGGCATCCCTTAGGAACCCAGAGAAGGGGTGGTCTGATGAGTGGAATCTACGCCAGGGCGGAAACGTCATAGATGAATGGGTCTGGACCTACTGGGTAGGTGCCTCGTGCGAAGAGTTCGGGGAAGAGATAAGGAGAGTGGGCCTGTATGAGGCAGTTTGGGCCTCCCAATTCTATATTTATCATCCAAATCAGCTGATGCCGGATTTGCTGAGCTGATGGTCGTCGAGGACCAATACCTTCCATTTGCACCATGGAGAGGTCGACGTCAGTTTATGGGACCTGAATCAGATCTCAGGGGTCCCAATACTGGGGGTGATGTATGATGAGTTCCTCCCTATTATGGGTTTGTGGGAAGATCCAGATAAGATGCCACCACTTGTGATGACATTAATGGACCTAGTGTCAGGAGAGGACAAGCTATCGGTGAGGGACGTCCATTTCAAAGGTGGTTCAAGAAGTTCTTGAACTTCCCAGAAAATAGGCAGTTCCATGTGAGGCCTCAGACTTTCTCGACGAGGGCTCAACGAGGAAAGGATCACATGTACTAGTGGATCTTGGAGGATAGCCAGCGGAATATGTGGGGATTTAGTGTCAGTATCGAGCAAAAACTGATAGTCAGGTTGGTTGCATTCATTACGACGCTCATCTGCGGTTACATCCTGCCGGTGATAGACACGAACATGGTCATGCGACTGAGCACATTTATCATGGAATCTATGTTGGTGATAGGGGGACGGGTCAACCTCGGGATCCCTATGCTCACCAAGATTTATAATATGTTGTGGTATATCAGCGAGGGGGAGAATCCACAGAGAATATGTGGGTCATTCCACCTCCTGTATGGGTGGATAGCGGCACATGTTAGGGGAATATATGAATATCCAAACCCCATATCCCCTCTAGGATTGAACTTCTTCCCATCCATTATGAATGCTATTGGGAGATTTCTGGCCAAGATGACCGTGAAGGCAGTACTGAACCAAGTTTGGAAGGCAGATGAGTTCAATTTCCACCTATACTCGTTGCCAACAGGTGTGTTCATTGATGAAAGTTGGGGAACGAAAGAGAATCGATCCTACATCATGGACTATTAGGGTGGAGTCCTGGTGGTGCGAGTGGAATGCGAGTCCCTCTGTGAGTCGTACACCATGCACCAACTGGGAAGGCAATTTCGGTGTATACAGTGGTTGACCCCGCTGGTCTATTTGGGGGTTCTCCATGAGGATCACCTGTGTGTAATAAGGTAGGTGTGGCTCATGTTCACATGGGAGTATGGGAAGATGTGGAATGAGCTCACTCCACCCATGGCCACCTTTGGACTGGTGAAGGAGTACACCAAAAGCTGGGAGGCAGCCTACCCTGGGGAGATGCTGAAGCAGCCAACCGTTTAGGCCAGGGATGGGGTGCCTCCCCAACCTCAAGGCTAGGGTGGGAAGGTAGTGAGGACATCTCTTAGTGGTGGAGATGTAGTGGCGGCGAGGCCTACACTGGTCGAAAGGGAGGCAGGAGCGGTGGACCCAGTGGATCCAGAGGAGCAGAGTCATCCAGAGGGAAGGCCACCAAGGGGATTCCATAGGATATCCACCCAGGATCTGGGGAAGCAGCTGTGCCATATAGACATGCTGGAGAATGTTTTCTTCTCGGAAGCTTGGCACATTTGGGATGTCAACCGGTAATTTCTCATCCCATCTAAGATGTGGTAACACCTGAACCATCTCGGGATGGATTTGTCGGGGATCGGCTCTGTCAGGACCAGCTTTGCAGTGTCCCAACCAGTGGGGGAGCAATACCTAGCCAAGATGGAAGACTTTGTGCACTCCCAGGGTGCTCCACGTCTGATGAAAGTAAAAGTATTTCTAGATCGAACGAACCCTCCAAAGTTATCGGCTACTGAACTGAGGGAACTCTTACCTCTACTAAAAGAATCAGGCGATTCTTCCGGGGGGGAATAGGTCGGTATAGGGATCCCTCTAGAGGAGAGTGAAGTTGGAGATTCAAAACCATAACTTGAAATTTTTTCATTGGATCTCAAGGTAAAACCCTGAGTCCCTTCCCTGGGATCCACTTCCAGGTTACTTTGTACCCCTCAATAATATTTGAACTATGCGGGAGGGACTCATACGTAGAACCTGTTCCTGCCCTATAATAGATGCAGCTGCGGGGCCTTCAAGATCTATGCCCATGGCTATGGTGATTACCACATCCAGCGGGGCTGAGACTCCTAGGGTAGTTCTTCTAGAGTTTTCAGACTTCCCAAAAATATATGGAGGACCACAGCCTGGGGTCCCAATGGCAACCACCTAGGAGCGAGACCGATAATTTGATCTCTGTAAGTCTCATTTACAAAATTTATGGATCCCACCCATTGATCTGGTTAACTGACATACATGCACTTATTGGTATGCACAGTTATTAAAATGGTGTGGGATCCCTTGGCAAGGTTAGTTGGTACTCTTGGAGGCACCTTTCCCAGGGTAATATCAGTGGTCGTGGAATCAGAAACCAAAATTGACTAATATGCAGTGCTTCTGATCACTGGATGGACCGTTAATGGGACAGAGCCTGAGATCATTTAGGTGGGATCTGATGATGAAGATCGATCAGACAGCACGGGTCCTACCATAACCGATCAGACACCTGATGCAGACCCTATTAATGAGTTCTTGGGGGTGTTTCCTATATAATAACCTTCTGACCCAGCAGATCAGGATGAGATGTCCTTTGATGAGGAGGATAGAAAAATCGCCTGATGCTGGTCATGGAAGATGATTAAGCACTTCATCGATTACACCCCTCAAGAAAAATGGATAGACCAGATGGGGAGGCTTCAGTCCTAGCTATGTGAACTATGCGTCAGGGGAGAGGATGCCCAGTGTCCTCACATGCTTGTTTGAGATCTCATGGTGGAGTAGATTTGGGAATATAAATGTGTCCTTGGTGTAGGATGGTAGCGGTGAAAAGCAGTGAACATCAAGAGTCTCCAAGAGGCTGAAAATGAGATTTAATGGTTGTTGGTCTGGGATGATGAGAATTCAACTTTCCTCACTACGCAATCAGAGATCATATCATGCCTGAAGGCCCAACTAGTAGAGGCAGAAGAGTGCATGAAGAAAGCCTCCAAGGAGATGAACATCATCCAAACCAATGAGGAGCGGGCCCGGATTGAAGCTGACGAATTATGCCCCATTTTTGCTGAGGAAGAGTGAGAATTAAACAACCAACACCGGATCTTGGACGTTACAAGCTAGAGGGTGGTGGAGTTTCAACTCTCTTTTGATAGGGTCAACCCATCCAAGGGAGGGGTCGATCCTCAGGTACTGTGATGCATGTAACTTTGGAACTCACTTTCATTTTTTGATTATTTATGCTAGATGCATGCATGAGTTCATTTATTTGCTTTAGTATACTACATGTCTGTCACATTCTTGAAACATCCAGTGACCAATCCCTAAGATCACGTGGGTCAAGCCTGATCTGAGAAACAAGGGATGAACACCTTGTTATTCTACCCGAATATGAGAGCGCCAACCATGATTCAGGCATCTAGGGTTTGACTAATCCTTCTAGATTTTTGGAAATAAAGAGGGAGGCCTGACTGGAAAATGAAGGTCTCAGATCATTCAAATTTCCAGTTTCCCAACGTGCTCTAGTGCGCGAGCGTGGTAATGCTAGGGGAGTTAGAATCAATCTGAAAAAAGGGGGATGGGGTGTGAATTATGGCACCCAAGATTACAAACACTACAGGGATGGGGTGGAAATGAAGGATAACTATTTACCATGTTTTAAATACATCATTCTTATTGCATTAGCCTGAAATAGGGATAACAAATGTGGGCTGACCACTGACCATGTTTGAAACATGAGGTCTGACTTGAAATGTCATCCATTAGTCTCCCGAAACATTAGCCCATGATAGTAGGCGAGCCATAGCCTGAGCATCCATTCTATTAGGGGGTTCCTTTAGATTTGATAGAGGAAGAGGTTTCGAATAAAGGGCAGGCAGATCATGGAGGGTGGAGTGATGGGTTGTTCGAATGGAGTCCAACACTTTGGAAATTACACCACCGTGTTGAAGACACTTTAGGTGGGCACATCGGTTTGATCAAGGATCATACCTTCTTCCAAACAGGACCTCTCTGGTGAGGACCATGAATGCTTTGCAGTTTTATGTCATACCAAGGATGACGATGAATACGTAGTTTAACTTTTCACGGTATAGAAGATGCACACAATTTTAAGGTCACACTACCTGGACCAGACCCTAAGGCTGGACCCAAGGAAAAAATGCATGGGCATCACTATGTATCTCATAAGGAAGAGAATAAATCCAAACATAGTTCTTGAGAGTACAGTTTAACATCTTACTGGATGATTAAAGTAATGTGTGGCATGGTTGTGCAAGTACACATCCTACCAAAACTACTAAGCCCACATGAGTCATGCTCAAAGTAAGAAACAAGGAGTATTGATGGGACTTTCTGATTACTACGAGGCACACATTAAGTGCAATGGGATGATAGGTGAACGACATCCCAATAATACCGATGTGCCTACTTAACACACCTAGATTCATGAATGGGGTAAGGCCGAGTATGTTGAAATTACACTTGAACATGAGGGAGTGGAAAGATGTGAATCATGATGCTTGATATCTAGACCTCATTGATAGTGGCATGAGAATATAGGATAACTACTGACTGTATTCGAAAAATAACATATGTATCGTGTTAGCCTAAAATGGGGACAGACAAATGGGGGTTAACCGCTGACCATGTTCAAAACATGGGACCTATCACAAATGTCGTATGAGGTCCTCATGGACATTGGTCCAAGACGGTTTGTAAGACATTTTGGCATGATAATAGGCCATAAATGTGATCCCTTTAGATGTGGAAGAGGATGAGGATCCAAATAATGGTATCACAAAGATTAGAAATGGAACGAGGGGAATGTCCCCGTGAAAATTCCACACTTAGGTTTCTTTGTCACAAAGCATCTGAGTACAATAATAACACATATCAGATAGAGGGAGTCAAGTACCTTTCCAAGGACAAGGGTCCTAGGGTTTCATGATTCCAGCTTAAGGTTGTAGGATGGGCCTTTAAGGGGTGGGGGATTGATTTAATTGACTGTGCACAGGGCGGAAAAGTATCCAAACCTGACGCGTAGCTCCCATGGGGAGATCTTAGTTTAGGGTCATATCACTTAGACCATATTGAGAAAAGACAAGGGAGGCACATGGTGCAGCTATTGCAAAACCTGAAGTGAATGAGAACCAAAGATATACTCGCCACACCACATGTTCCCAAAAGAGTTTGGGCCAAGGGGATAAAGAGAGCGGGCTAGATTTTCGATACCTAGGGATGGACCCAAAGACAAGATGCTTGGGCATTCCTACGTTACCCATGAGGATGGGAATCAATCCATACGTAGTTTTGGAAGATGTCGTGCAATTTAACTTCTTTCGGTAACGACGCAGAGTGGTCTTAGTTTATGGTCATAGAGCTCAGAATGTAGATGGAACTGAAGGAGGGATACGTATGGTGAAGTAATTACTAAACCCGATGTGAATGAGGAAAATGGGAGTCTGTATCACCACAATATACTCCCTGAAAAACTTCATGGTCGGGGGACCAAAAGTGAAAGTTAGGATAGGCTCGAGGCAAAGTGCCCAGGAATTCCTAAATACCCCATGAGAATGGGAATCAAGCCATATGTATTTCTGAGAGTGCATGGTAAGGTACCAATTCCAGGGATAGGTCATGCGAGTCTGGACCTCGCACCAAAAGAAGTGGTATTAGATAGATCTTGTTTGTCCTTTAGGATAGATGCTTGCATTTTTATGAAGTGATAAACCTATGACAGATAATCCCGGTATCGCTGCAGGAATCAAGCCATATGTAGGAATTAAAAAATGGTATGGGGAATAACCAATACCCAATATTATGTCCCCTCAATTGAGGACACCATGATGCAGTGTCGTTTTTCATCGTACGGTCAGGATGCTACTGCCATGGTTTAAGGTCATGTGGTAGGACCCACCACACATTTTAATGTCATGAAATAAAGACACAACAGTTTAAAGTCATGTGAGACCATAAGGGGAATGTTCATGACATGCTAAAGTGTAGCCAACGTGAATGAGGACATAAGACCACACACGCCACACGCGATTATAAAGAAGAAACCTCGGGTCGAGGGGCCAGCAGAGGTCAGAGAATATGGGGCTGGAACTATGGATGGAATGCTTAGGTGTTCTTACATATCCCATGAAGATGGGAATCAAGACACATGTAGTTCTAAGAGTGCAGTTTAACATCATGCGGGACGTAACAGTTTAAGGCTGTGTAGGATCGTATATAGTTTAACCTCATACGGGACTTCATACAATTTAATGTCATGTGGGACAGAAGGTAGGAGGTACTATCTCCTAGAAGGGTAGCACATGGTGTAGCTATTTTAAACTCGACCTGAATGAGGACATAAGCCCACAAAAGCCGCACCACACGATCCTATAAGAGTCGGGGCCTAAAAGGCTAAACAAGAGAGATAATTAGTGGAACCTAAGATGGACCCAATTATGAGATGTCTGGGCATTCCTACATATCCCATGTGGATGGGAATCAAGATATACGTAGTTCTAAGAGGATGAAACATAATGATATATTAGTTTAAGGTCTTAGAGCTCAGACCATGGGGAATTGAAACTCTCCCATTAGAGCGCAGATCTCGATCTGATCCCTAAGACCACACGAGTCAAGCTCGGTGTGGGAAACAAGGGCGGAAGAGGTCTTTGCAACTCATGGGATACACATAAAGGGTAAGTCGGTGCGGAGCCCCTAATGATGTCCTACCGCAACTTTGTCCTCATAACATGAAAATGTCCACTGAGGGATAGTACCAAGAGTGTCTAAATTCCACTTGGACACGATGGGGTGGAAGATGATGTGAATCATGTAACTAGCCTTCAAGGCTTGATGGGGGTGGTGTGACGATGGAGGATAACTATTGACCATGTTTGAAACACAGTATCCATATCATGTGACCTAGAATGTGAACAACAAATGAGTGACAACCACTGACCATATTCCCAACATGGGACTTCTACCAATTTTTTGTTTGAAACTCTTGAGTAAATTAGCCTGTAATGGTAGGACAACCCTTCGTCCTAGCATCCAATCCATTTGGGGGTCCCTTAGGATGTGAAATATGATGAAAGCCCAAATAAAGGGGAACACAAAGCATGAAAAATGGGTGAAACCATTTCCTGATAGAATCTGACACTCTAGGATCTAAACCATAGTACTCTGGGGCACATTGGTGAATCACCAAAGAGGGTCTACGGACCAAAATTAAGAGCACCTGACTTGAAAATATGAGTGTAGGTCAAGGGAGCGAAGAGAACTTAGGAGATAGAGGTACGTGGAGTGGTTGTTACAAACCCGACATGAATGAGGATATAAACCCACACCACACCGTGTACCCCTCCCTCGAAGGACTCAGTCCAAGAGTCCATAATGATAGATGTTTCTAAGAGATGGGGCTGGACCTGAAGACTAGATGTTCAGGTGGTCCTACATATACCATGAGAATGGGAATCAATCCATACATTGTTCCAGAAGATGTCATGTAGTTTAACTTCGTTCGGTAAGGAAGAGAGGGGGAATGTGTATGGAATGGAGATTAACCCAATGTGAATGAGGGAATAATCCCACACACGCCATACCATTCATGATTCTTGAAGAGAATTCAGACCAAGTGGTTGAAAGAAAGGGGGTATAAACATGGGCTGGACTCGAAGATAGAGCGTCCGAGTTTTCCTACGTATCCCATAAGGGTGGGAATCAAGACATACATAGTTCTGAAAGATTACGTGAAATTTAACGTTTTATGGTAAGGATGATGAAGGTCTTAATTTATGGTCATAGAGCTCAGACCGTAGATGCCCATTTTAACATCATGTGTGTGGGACAGGAAAAGAGAAAAAGGGGGTTACCATCATTCCTCCTATGTGGGAAGCCACAACACAACAACCATGATCAAGTATAACTGTGGACAATGATTGCAACACAATATCTATATTGTATGACTAGGGATGGGGGAAAACAATTGAGAATAGACCTTTGACCATATTCATAACAGATGACTGTATCAATTGTCATCCAAAATCCTCAGGAATGTTGGCCTGAAATGGCAGGAGAGACCTTGGGCTTGGAATCCGTGACGTTCTAGATTTCTTTAAGAAAAGATTCTAGAGACCCCAGGTGATGGGGTGCGTAAAGAGTGGTGGGACCTGTGCAGTTTAACATCTTTCGGTAAGGACGAGAGATGAAGGAGGGATGTGTCTCAAGGGGATATGTGTGGCGTGGAAAAAATAGCCCCACGTGAATGTGTAAATAATTCCATACCACACCCCATAATCCTATATGATAACTTCTTCTAGGGGGGATAAAAATGTTGAGGGACATGAGACAAGGATGTCCCATCTGACTATAAATCCATGAACCTTTATGTGGGTAATTCCATACCAAAATTCCTAAGCCCATGTGATCAATTATCGATGTGGGAAACAAAGAATAGGATTAGGATCTCCCTAAAATATAAGAGTATGGAAATGAGGGAAGAAGATGTTTCAAGGTCTATCTTGACCATCTCAATACTCCTATCTGAGGTGGATGGATGTTTGAAGAGGTAACAGGACAAAAAAAATCACTTCACCCAACATTTGGGACTTATAGGGGTGGCGAATATGATGGAGGATGGATGTTGATCATATTCAAAACACAACATCCATATCATGTGACCTAAAGTTGGAATTAAAAATGAGTGTCGATTGCTAACCATATTCGCAATGCGGGACTCTTATCAATTTGTCGTCTAAAATCTTCTATGACGTTGGCCTAAAATGGTAGGAGAGCCCTTGGTTTGAGCATCCTTCCATTCAGAGGTCCTTTCAAATGTGAAGTGTGAAGGGTGATGGATACCCAAAATGGAGGGGGTGAGAAAATCATGAATATGTTAGTGAAGTTTAACGTCATGCAGGATGGGACTCAAGGGGAGTTATTGGTGTTTGGGGCTGGGCCTACAGACAAAATGTTCAGGCGGTCCTATATATCCCATGAGGATGGGATTCAAGCCTTATATATTTCTGGAAGGGCCATGCAGTTTAATATCATGCAGTAAGAATGTGGGAGGATAGATGAATGAGGAGGGGGCACATGGAGTGACCTTCGTAATCTTTCCATGAGTGGGGCAAAAAAATCTCATGCTGCACCACATGGGATCCTCCAAGGAAACTACACCTAGGAGGGGTAGTCAAATGAGAAGAGCGTGGGGGATGGACACTTCGACAAGATGTTTGAGCATTCCTACATATCCCATGAGGATGGGAATCAATCCATATTCAGATCTAAATGATTTAGTTTAATGTCTTGTAGGATGAGATAGTTTAAGGTCATGTAAGACCTACAATTTAAGGTCATGCAGGACCAGACGGTTTTGGGTCATTTCGGACCATAATGCAATTTAGGGTCATGCATGATCATATAATTTAAGGTCATGCAAGACCATACTGTTTAAGGTCATGAAGAACCATACAGTTTAAGGTCATGCAGAACCATACCATTTAAGGTCATGCAGGACCATACAGATTAAGCTCATGTATGAACATACAGTTTAAGGTCTTGGAGGACCATACAGTTTAAGGTCATTCAGGACCATATAGTTTAAGGTCATTCAAGACCATACAGTTTAAGTTCATGCAAGACCAAATAGTTTAAGGTCATGCAAGACCATACAATTTAAGGTCATGTAGAACCATATAACTCAGGAAAAGTATTTCTTGAGGAACTTAGCATTGGTGGGAGTAGTCATATGCTCACCATCCATGGTAACCAAATAGTATTCAACATTGGAGTAAACCATGTTAATCATGTAAGGTCCTTCCTATTTGGGCTCCAACTTGGGTGGTTTCTTTCCATATATCATTGGTGTTCTTAGGGACAAAACCATGTCACCTTGTAAGAAATAGAGGAGGTGAACTTTCTTGTTGAAAGCTCTATCTAACTTGTTCTGATGCCTTTCCAGATTATGCAGGGCATGAAGCTTATTCTCATCAAGTGCTTCCAACTCATCCAAATGGATTTCAGATAACTTATATGGCACTTTATGATCATATAAAGTTGTGCACAATTGGGGAAATTAAATATTGATGGGAATACCGACCTCCGTTTTGTACACCAAGGAATATGGGTTCACCTGGGTGGAATTACGAGTCATCATCCAATAAGACCAGAGGGCATTGTGGATATTTTCCAAGAAACTCTTATTTTTATGACCAACCATTTTATAAAGAATGTTAGAGAGAGTCTTATTGAACACCTTGATCTATCCATTTTCTTGTGCGTGGTAGTGGGAGGTATGATTAGAATGGATGTTGTACTTGGCATACAATTTCTTTAACTCTGCTGCCTAAAAGTTGGTTCTATTATCGGTAAGGACGGTATGAGGGACTCCAAACTGGTAAATGATATTGGAGCTCACAAAGTCAATGATAGAATGGGACATGAACTCCTTGAGCGGTACTCCTTCCCACTTGGAGAATAAATATGTAGCGGTTAGGATGAACCTGCACTGGTAAGCTATCACCGGTGGATAGGGTCCCATGACATCGAGTCTCCAGACCGCAAAGGGACAAGATTACTTGGTAGTGTGGAGAGACTCTGGCGGCCGATGCATAAATTTGGAATGATTTTGGCATTCATGACACCTTTTGGAGAACTCAATGCAGTCATGGATCTTAGAAGGAAAAAATACCCTAGTCTCTGGTTTTGGTGAGATAGTTTTGGCCTGGTCTGATGAGCCCCGCAAGAACCAGCTTGAACCTCCTCTATGACCTGAGAAATATCGACTCCTTGAATGAAATCGAAGATAACCCCATCAAACTCTCTCCTATAGATGATCTTTTCAAGACCAAGACCATCTTTGAGGATAAACTGCAGCACATGGTGTCGAATTCTCTCGCGCTCGTCCTGATCCACCGGGTGATTACTGTTTTAGAGATACTCGACAAAGGGGGTTATCTAGTTAGGAGTCACCTCAATCACTACATCCAGGGGACCTAGAGGTCTTGACGTGGAGGTGTCGGTGGTAAGGTGGCTCACCTGTGAGCTGTCATCATCATCTAGAGTGACGGGAGCGATGAATCTCTAGTGTTCTATGTGGATAATCAAATCAACTTGTTCGGGATCAGAAAGTGATGTAGCTAGGCTGGACAAGGCATCAACTCGATCGTTCTGAGATCAAACGACATGAGTGAATTGTGGCCAAGATGGGAACTGGGCCATTAGTTGGAGAGTGTATTCCAATAATGGTACAAGCTCTAGTTTTCTAATGACATAGTCCCCATTGATATGCTTGATGACTAGTTCATATTCCCCTTTCACATTCAAGTGGGGAACATCAATCTCAAGGGCCATCTCGAGGCCAGTAATAAGAGCTTGATAATATACCTCGTTGTCGGTGCAGCCTTCTGACAACAGGAATGAATATGACATAATGACTTGTACTGGTCTAATAAAGATAATACCCAGGCCTACTCTGTTGAGCCTGGGGTTAATGACCCTTCTACCAGTGGGGCTCCGGGAAGCACCATCGAAGTGCAATTTCCAGCACGGCATGGCTTGGTCTACCGAGAGAATAGATTCATCGATAAAATCGAGATCTAGGGACTAGTCCGTAGGAGCTGGCTGGGTAGTAAGAAATTCTACCAACACTTTCCCCTTAATAGCCTTTTGAGGGACAAACCTGATGTCAAACTGCTAAAGGATTACTGCCTGCCGAGCTAAACATCCTGCCAACATTGGGCGGTTAAGGATATACTTCAATGGATCTACCCAGGACACCAATTGTACCTCATGGTGCTACAATTAATGTTGCAATTTATGTACTGTGAATACCAGTGCAAGGTAGATCTTATAGATAAGGGATTATCTGGTATCCATATCAGGGAGCATGCGATTGAGATAATAGATACTATTTTATGTTCTCTCATTTTTTATCTAGGTGAGAAGGGCACTAAGGGATCGTTTCAGGGCAGTCACATAAAGGACCAGCGGCTTTCTGGAGACATGTTTCATTAAGACTGGAGGCTATAACAGATACTTATTTATTTCCTCAAATGAATTCTGACATTCTTCCTTAAACTCTTCAAAATTTCCCTTCTTCATGAGCTGGGAAAAGGGCTTACACTTTCCGGCCATGTTCACAATGAATCAGCGTATGTAAGACAAGTGGCCTTGGAAACCTTAAAGATCTCAGAGGTTGATTGGGGGAGACATGTAGCTAATGGCCTTGATCTTCTCTGGTTCGATCTCAATGCCCTTGTATCTGACAAAGAATCCAATAAACTTTCCAGAGGTGGCCTTGAAGGCACACTGTAGTGTGTTCATCTTCAGGTTGTGGGAACAAAGAAAACTGAACAATTTTTTCAAGGTCTTTGAGATGGTCCAGGAACTGGTGGGATTTGACCACCAAATAATCCACGTAGTATTCTACCAGGGTCATGAGGATCAGATTAAATATGTGATTCATAGCCTGTTGATAAGTGGCACCTACACATTTTAAACCGAAGGGCATGACTTGGTAATAGAAATTAACTTGTGGTTCCCTGAAGGCTATAGAATCCTCATCTTTAGGGACCATTCAGATCTGGTTATATCCAGAATACCCATACATGAAAGAAAGGGCATGGAACCCAGCTATAGAATCGATCAACAATTCCATCACCAGAAGGGGAAAATCATCCTTTGGACACTAATAGTTGAGATTCTGGAAGTCGATTCAGACTCTGATCCATATGCTCTTCTTCATGACTTTCACAATGTTGGATATTCATTTGGGGTTCTAGACCTCATTAAAGAAATTGGATCTGATGAGATTATTGACTTCGTCTTCGACCATGGCCCCATGTGAAGGATGCATCTTTCTAGGAGGCTACTTAAACCCGTGATGATTGGCTGAGAGACTGAGGCGGTGGATGGATACCAGAGGATCTAGTCCTGACATCTCATCATAACTCCAAGAAAATACATAACAATTCTATTTTTGGAAGTCCACGTACTGCTATTTCTCCTCGAGGGGAATATTGGAACTGATCAATGTGGGTTTCAGGTGTGCCTCACTATTGAGGTTCACCTATACCAATTCATCAATCGTGGTGGATAAACCCTCTTTAAATGTGGGGGGAGAATCCTCTAAATCTTCTTCTTCACCAATGAAGGAGGAAGCTTCAATGGAGGAGTTTCTTTTGAGTCAAAAGATCCCAATGGGAGACTAGTATTAGCCTCAGCGGCGGTGGACACTTCATCACAGGACTCTTGAGCTACCGATACCATGGAAATGAATGATGTTGATCTGATTCCATCTGTTCTTTGGCCCAAGGGGCCATGATTGATGATATCAAAGTAATAGTGGCATGTTGGCTTGATCTGGTTTATCCTAGCCTGGCAGAACAAGAATGTATGATGTATAGCTATTGCCATGGGGAAGACATCCCGATACCTTATAGAATTATGTGGCTCTCAGATCACCTGATCCTAATTTATGTATGAGTACGAGGTGATCTTACAGCATCAATTAGACTTGGAAATGTTCTCCCTCCTTGTTCCATAAAAAACAAAGTATTATCCCATTTTTGGGGTTGTGGCCTCCGATCAATGGATCAGAAAGATTTAGGAATCATTTAGGTCTATACACGGGTCGGTGGCAACCATTGCCTGCTCAACCTTATTCGCCTGAATCATCTTGTATTTTCTCTTGTAATAGTCGGCATATAGATAGAGGGATTCACAAGAGTAAAAGGGAGACGCATCACCATGAATTATGCTCACTCGACCATTAAGGGAGTACTTGAGGAACTATTGATATGATGGAGGAACTGCCACATGCAGGTGGAGCCATGGCCTACCCATCAACGCATTGTAGGCGGTGTCCTTGTAGACAACCATTAACTCAATGTTGAAAACTAGGCCACCAAACTGGGTCTTCAAGAAGATATTGTTGACCAGTGTCTATTCCGTCCTTTTATAACCTTGGATTTTTAGGTCAGAGGGACTCAGATCATCATCGGACAACTGCAGTTTTCATAGCGTCCGAGTCAGGATTAGGTTGATCTTAGAGACTATGCCGACAAGACAACGACAAACCTCCACGCCATTAAAATGTCCGGTGATGTACAGCGGGCAGATGTGCCCCTATATGGGAGATCCTTCATCTTATATAGAGAACGATATCATCGACTGAAATTCAGTATGCTCAACTGCCTCAACATGAAAGGATTTTGTGGCTGCTACCTCTGTCGTGAACTAGAGGGGGCTTCTTAAAGCCTCGACAAGGGATTAACACATATCTTCCGAAAGGTGAAGGACCTCGAGTATGGAGAGTCTTTCTGGAATGCTGGAAATATGTTTGAGGACATCATACTTCCATGTCAGGCATGAGCTTATTCTTATAGGGGGTCTCTCTATGATTGGAGGTATGGAGGGCCCTACTAGCTGGACCGGGGGTGGAATGGTGCTGGGAATATCCCGATGCTCACTAGTAGAAGTATGTGGAGTGACCACCAGATGAGGGCCAGATAGCAGATCATGGCGCGGTTGGGACGACTCTGCCTAATCAAACAAAACGAACATCGGTGAAGGTGGACTTCATGACACCAAATGAGAAGGCTGTGTATACTGATCTCTACACTAGGCCTACTGTCTGGTTTCAGTGGCATGCATATCCTAGATGGAAGTACTAATTGACTCACTCTGATGACCCATATTTTCATAGCTCTGTTGATGCTGGTGATGGCTTGGAATATTTGGAGGATCCACTTGGCACTCCTCACCACCAGAAATAACATAGGGGTTTAACATATCTACATTGTTAACTGAGGTGTACCCTTGACTTTCACTTGAAGATTCGTCCACTATTGGATGGATTCTAGGAGTAATCTCCATCTCGGGGGGGGGGGGGGCATGAAGTCTCCGAGAGTACATGATGAAGATGACATCAGTAGGGGACTTTGTTTTCCCTTACGCCACTGATGCTCACTATTTTGGGAAGAGGACGACTGAGAGGAAAATGGAGAAGTAGTAGATGCGGCTTCTAAAGGCTCTAGTTGACTCAGATGTGCACATATAATACCATGGGCATGGGCAACTATTTTATGATCCATCCAGTAATCATAATTCTGAGACCCGTGGTTAGACACCTGATACCACTCGCCTTCGTTGTCACTGCTGCTATCGTGCTTCATGAACACACATACTACATGTGATGGAGCTGGGACCATCCTAACTTTGTTATTGTCGACCTGGTATTTAAGATAGTCTTTAAACACATAGAACTATGTGAGGGTGCGCCCGAGAATCTGGTGATAGGGGCAGTAATTAGGGTGATCAATGAGGTTCACCTCTTCTGGCCTTCTGCATTCAGGAAAACGAACTATTCCATGTTCCATAACACTATGAAAATAATCAGGGATCTGAGCCTCGTTGAATGAGTAGGTCTAGTTGCTTCTATCTGGGAAGGGTTCCCTAGGAACCTGACCCAAACGAGGGGCTAAAGGTGCATGTTGTGGAGGTGGAACCTGGTTGTCTCGCCTAGGTGGTGGTGGCACATTATGTGGGGGCACTTGATGATTATGAGGTGGTCGCTACTGGGATGGATGTTGCACCTGAGGTTGAGGGCCTCTACGAGGCTGGGGAGGTAGCTCCACCGGTAAAAACTCCAGTTACCTGGGGGCCTCTACTTGGGCCACCACGGCAGGATCGACCCTGATGGCCCTTCTCATGGGGATTGCAGGAGGAAATAGATGTGCCTGTTTGGCCTAGTATAAGGCTTCCTCTAAGCACTGGGCCTTATCAAAGAAGTCTTGGAATCCCCAGGGTAGTTTTGGGTGATCATATAGGGGAATAGTTCTGTCTTGACATTCCCCACACACATCGTCTTCAATTTCTCATAAGTTAGTGGCATATCAAGAGAGTAGGTGATCCCTTTCCATCGGGCGACAAATTCTGCAACGTGCTAGTCAGGCCTCTGTTTGCACATGAAGAGTTCTACAATACTCTTCTTCTAAGTGGTGGAACTAAACCGGTAAAGAAATTTCCTATAAAGATCTTCCTAGACAGCCACTGATCTGATGGGTAGCTGGTTGTACTATACGAATGCAGGTCCTTCCAATGTCTGTACGAAGCATCAGAGTTTGGAAGCTTTATGTAGCACTAGAGTTCCCAACATGGGCCCACACCTTGATATAAAGTGATCCATATGCCATAGTGGATCACCCGTCCCATTAAAGGGGGGAAAATGTGGGATTCCTAAAACCCGGGGTAGTTGTCATATTATCTACCCATGCCAGATATGGCTTTCCATTAGGTGGTATTTCCACCTATCGAGTCTCTAACGCCTTGAGGCAGGAAATGAGTGCCTCCATTGGATCATATGGTTGGATATTTCTATCTTGATGGGGATCTATGACCACCAATGCATTTTCAGGCTCTTCAAAACGATAATTAGGCCCGGTGGCTCACAGATCGGCTGGTGGAATGACCTACAGAGTAGTTGGGGGAACCTGAGCCGGGTCTCGAGGATTGTCACATCACTCAGGTGGATTGGGTGACACGTACCGCTCCCTCTTTCTATATGTTCCATCCTTGGACCTATTTAGGGGGGCATGCTGATTAGGGTCACCTGGAGGCAATTTATTGGGGGGAAGTTGTGCCTGCCCCAACTGCCCCGGTTGAGGATCACTGTAGTCCAGTCATTGCTCCACAACAAGTTCAGTATGTTGTTCATCGATCATATTCTTGTGATTAGTAAGTTGCTAACACAACACCACTTTTTCAGGATCTTCCTACATCCTTTTCACTGAGCCAGATGGGTCAGATGGTTTGACGGCTCCAAGGTGCTCTTTACCCTTGTTGAGATTTTGGCCGAGGAACAATGCCTCGGTGGGTATGGTAAGACCCAGTAGATTTCTCTGTTGGTGAGTAACCCTTCCTGACGGGTCCAAAAGTTATGTCACTCCCTCAGGGGGTAAGTTTTCCCCAAGGATCTCTGCTTCCATCTCTTCCTCTGATAGATCGGACATGTTAACCACAACTCTACATGGAGTCATTTCCTCGATATTGCCTGGAAAGTCAGGATGGTGTTGGATGGAACTGAAATGGAGGGTCATGTACTTCCCCCAACCACAGATCTACGCATGGGGAGAAACTTTCTTTATTATCTTTCAAAGCACTTTAAATATCTAAATGCATCGTTGTTGGAGGGTCCTATAGCGACCTGGTGACTTAGGGCACTAGGCCATGGGGAGTGCGGCCAAATCAACCAAACGACATTGTCATAAAATGTCTTCGAAGTGTTCCTGGATCTTGGGATAGTCCATTCATCGATTAAGAAGACAAAAGTGAGTCTCCCATAGGGTTTGGAAAAATAATCCAACCTCCTCCTAGGTGAGTGCTTCTGGTGCATTGAAATTTGACGCTACAACCATCCAAAACATCTCTGGGAAATGGTCCTCTGCAAAAATGTCCCACAAGATCCTTAGTCTAGACTTGGGGTCTGGACCTTTATTTCCCCACTCATCATCTAGAGGTGGTTGGGGAACTGGTAGGGGTACTAAAGTGGACCATTGAGACAGTAGGATAGCCGGTGGAGCATACGGAGAGCAGGTTGAAAAACTACCGCATCTCGGGCTATCCTCTAAAGAGTGAAGTTCTTGGCCACCACATCGTGATAAGACGGGATGTTGACCACAGTTTCTGGTGCAGGGACTGGCTGCTGGCAGTGGGCCATGCTGTTACTCATTCTCTATCAGCACCCAAAATAACTCTTCATGACATATTTTCAAGGTAGAGGGTGATTCTGGTTATGATGGTGGCGATTGCATAACTAGACTCTGGGGAGAGGCCGAATATTCCTCCTCCTGGATATATCTGTGGATGGAGGAGGGAATTTAGTGGACCTCACATTCCATAAGTATGAGGCTAATTCACCTCGTTCCTGCCCCGAACCATGACATGGAGAATTGAGGTGAGGGTTCCATTGCTGAATCATATTCTGCCACAGAATCTAAGAAGAAGACTAGTTTAATCTCAGTCTAAATCTTCCCAGCATTCTTTTTATGGTGGAAATGACCTACCGTCCTGCCCCAGGATGACACTTTGGGATAGGGTATATTTCTGGATCAAGGAGGTCCTTTGACTGAGATGGTGCTGGGTCGAAGAGGACTTCTTCCTGAGTGAGCTTGTGTATGAGGAGAACCTGGGAAGATGTCAAAGGGAACATGGGGAGGACCTATATATCCACTAGCTGATGTGCGAAGAGGATCTCGATGAGAAGAGATGGATCGGGCAGAACCTTTGCTGGAGCTAGTAAAAGTATGGGTAGGGCCTCCATACTTATTTCCCCTAGTAGAAACAGTGCGAGGATGGTCCTCATACTGGTCAATCTAAATACAGGTAGGACCTCCATGCTGGGTGCCGATGAAGCAAAGTTGACATTCACTCCTATGATTGCTGAGGCGAGGAAGTCCTTTTCCTGCTGTTTTAAAGACATGGTTAAGGTCCCCATGCTGAATATTCACCGGATATGTAACATCTCCATACCGGTGGTCTCTGGCAGGAGGAATAACTCTATACTTGATGTCATGTGCACAGAATAGGTTTTCGTACTGAGTGTCACTACTACGAGGAGGACCCTCGTTTGGATTGAAGGTGTTACGAGGCGGACCTCTGCACCAAGCTTGGAAGCGGGGAGCACCCAGATTCTCAATGGTTCCGATACAGAGAGGACCTCTATACTTGGTGTTGTTTCCACGGGTCAACCCGCGATGGGTACTACATGCGCCGATAGCTAGGAGAGTCGACCCATCATGCCCATGGGGCGGTTGGGGCCTCGATTCGGTCCGGGTGTTTGAGGGAACCTACATAGAATAGATAGGGAAATTATGGTATAAATCGGTGGTGGAATGAGCCACAGTAGTTGTCGACATTGACACCCCTCATAGAGAGTCCTCCTCAACTTGTGCCAGACACTGGCGTCGGGTCAGCCGGACTGGGGTTGACGGCGCAGGCGCATGGTATACCTGCTCCTCGACTCGTGGGGTTGGGTGATGACACTGGCGCAGCCTAGTGGGGGCCCTCCATGGGATCCCCTAGAATGGGATCCTGGCCGGACTGTCCCAAACATCCCCCACCTCATCTTCATAGGGTAGGGATTCATCGAAGTTTTCCGGGGAGAGGCTCCCGAAATGGTTGTGCATTAGAGTGGGGAGCAGTGGCTCCCTGAGCGGCCCTTGGGGGTGTAAGTGGTGGTGAGACGTAGATTCCACTAAATCCTGGTCGGCCATATCTGGAGTTGGGATAATCCCTGCCTCCTTGTATCAGTAGACGAGGTCATTTATCACCCTTCTTTAGAAAAACTCAGAAGGGGATATGAGGCGTGGTCACCCAACAACTGTGGGTATGGATGCTGTCGTAGAAGTGGTGGATCTATGTGGGATTGTCGTATTGTCACTGCCCCTTCCCCTGCACCAGTGGGTGGGTGGTGATCATTTTCCTATTATGTCGTCTTGTGTCCTGGATGGCAGGGAGATTAAACCATTATTGCTGAAACAAGGAAATCGACGTCCAATACCCCAATTCCATTCCATCATCCATGTATGGTAAGAAGGATTGACGCTCACAACGTCACAGACTGGGATGTCCAACATTCAACTGCCCCAACCTTCTAGTGAGTCTCATGCCAAGCCCACTATTTGTTTAGTCAGACATGGCACTGAAAAATTGGATCTGGTGACACACTAGTCCACCGATGTCTCGAACACTACTAATCTCCACATTGAGAAGAACATATTCACATCGGGTTCACCATTTCTATTTCTGATGCTTTCACCAGGGCACACACATTTTTCTGTTTCGAGGATGGGGAGGGTGTGCTGGTTGTTTCTCTGCATTCCTTCTTTCCGAAGGTGGTTGGCATCCATTGTTTATTCAGGGACGTATGATCCTTGATCGAAACGAGATGATGGGATGTCAGTTCCTCCTTCCATGGATTCCTCCTCAGAGTTAGATACCTAGTCTTGGTATCCCTCATAAATTAAGATGTTGTTTTTGAAACTCTTCCCAGTGCCATATCTTTATGGACACCAGTTAATTACACTTCTTCTGTTAGGACATTCCAAGGGGTTTGGTTAGGTCAGCAACCTTCGGTCAGGGGAGTAGTCATGTTGGAGATCACTGGCGTGTCTGGACACTTGAACACTAGAGCATCTAGGTTTATCCCCCTTATGATAGGGCTTCTCGAGGGTTATAGAGCCCAAGGAATCCCATGTCGAATGTGGGGAATTATATTCCATAGGCATGTCTCTGAGGTTTTCCACATCTTCCAAGGTTTAACACAGGGTATGCTGGAGGTTTATCATCTAGAGGAGATAGATCAGACTGATTAGAACACTAACTAGAGTGGATCAGATGGGTCAAACCCCTAGAGGGAACACTGATGTTGGGACTAACATGTGTTTAGTTATCCAATTACTTCTAGGATCAGTGAAGAGATAAAGAGACATGATCTCACCAGGATGTGGCGACCCAGGTAAGAATCAGTATGGATGATGAAGAATTGAATGAAGTGGTGGGGAATGAGATGGAACCATCTTGGAGGTGACGTTAGTTTTGCGCATGAGGCTCTAAGAGACTTCCTACATATCCTAGTGGAAAGGAATCAAATTCTATGTAGTTTAGTGTGGCGATGGGAAACCTAAGGAGGCGACTCGTATGAAGGGGACCCATAGGAAATGGAACCTTCAGATTGGGGCATAACCTTCCCAAAACACATCAACTCGAGTAAAATACTAGGATGAGACATGGGTGATGGGATTGGACCTCAGGGAAGCTTCCTACATACCTTGCCTTGGAAAGTATCAAAGTCCATGTAGTTCAGGATGGGGGGCATAGAATCGGGGTGTATGCAGAGGATAGTGACCCGATGATATACTGGGGATTACACATGGTTAGTAGCCCGAATTGGTCTGACAACACTGGGGCGGACTTGATATGTGTGTCCCAATTAAGGGGATGACAACGGCTTACCACTGGATAGGGATCACAATGGATTACTGCTGGATGGAGATCCCAATGGATTATTTTCAACTGGGGATGATCAAGGCTTACCTCTGATTGGGGTTGACAATGACTTACTGATGATTGGGGGATATTTTAGTGTCATGTGGGATAAAAAGGGGTGTATAGTTTAACGTCATTTGGGATGGGGTTGGACCGATGTGAAGCTGTTGGGAATGATGGGAGTTGGGCCTGAACCTCCGGGAGGTGTCCTATATACCCTACCTTGGCAAGGATAAAAGTCCACGTAGTTCAGAAGGGTGTTGGTGAATCGACGTGACATGGTCAGAACCAATGGTTATTGGAATTGAACCTCAGGGAGGTTTCCTATATACCCTGCCTTGGAAAGGATCAATTTCCATGTAGTTCTGATGTTTTGTTGAACCGACATAAAGGGGGGAAGAACCAATAGGTTATTGGTCTTGAACCTCAGGGAGGCTTCCTACATACCCTGCCTTGGAAAGGATCAAAGTCTACATAGTTTGAAATGGTGTAGGTATTACACTCTAGGATTCCCAGAAAGGATTTAATGGTCATTTTTTACTCTAAGCTCATGTGATTCATGCTCGGTGTGAGAAAAAAGAGGCATAAAAGACCTGACGATCACGTCTCGAAAGGTGCGTCTGTGGGAAGTGGAGTGTGGTTTATGAGTGTTTAGTGGCCCAAATGGGAAATAAGGGATTAAACATGGTTAGAATCCTAGAGAGATGGATATTGAGACTTACTCCATGATGGAGGCCTAAGTGGTGACAAAGCCCAATGGGATAGAGATTTGGAACGGAAGAGAGGAGGGGAATCAGGGACACTACCTCCCATAAGAAAGACTAGGGGATTATACTAAGGTGGTTGCCCTTTCCCCATGGACAGACTCTGCTCCAACAAATAGAATCACATTCCATTGGAATATTATTTCACTCTCATGGAGATGAGTAGGCATGGAGAATGTCTGAGGTAGGGCACCCCGCGTGTGAAACACGGGTCGAGGCCATAATATAACGTCATGTGATGAGGATGGTGGTGCTTGGTAGTTTAACGTCCTGCAACTTAGATGAGGTGGGTTCACTCTGCACCCCTGATAACTTACATAACTGATATCTCCCACACCATGGGGGAGGTAATTCATCAAAAATGCCACATTTTTTGGGTGTTATGGAGTGATTCAGTGAGGGGCCCACATTATCATGGCTATGTGAAGAAACAATAGCTGTTATCGTACCTATGTGAAGAAGCATAAGGTGAAGCAATGAAATGTAAATCACCACCCAAGGTACTTTGAAATCACTTCATGCAAACCTAGAGGGATTCATGTGAAAAGGAGTTGTGGAGCAAAGGGGTTCATAGGAAGAGGCCTCATGAAACTTTGGTGCTCCATGTAGTGTAAGAGCTTCATGAATGGGTCTGCATCGCAAAGAAAAGTGGCCTATCCTAGGTATAGGGAATTTGATAAAATGGATATTTCTTTGTGAAGTGGAAAAGCTTTCGCAGAGCAGTGCTTCATGAAGCTAGGGTGTCTGGAGAAGCATAGTATTGCGAAGCAATGTGCTTCACGAAGCACAGTTACCCTACCTTAGCATGTGGGTTACATGTGCATGGAGGGTACTTTATGAATCATAAGTGCTCCATGAAGGCCATCCCCATTTGATGAGGGGTTGAATTCAAGTAAATGAAAAGGCACTTTACAATGCTAAAAGTACCTTGAAGAGTTAATGGTTCACAGAGAAAAAAATTCTTTGCGATTTGAGAGCTAAGATGGTGAAAGGAAAAAGGATCCATCCTTTGGGATCGAGGGGATCTTGATATTTATAGGAAAGAGGCATCGCGAAGAAGATCTTGCTTGGCATGAAGACACGTAGAATTTGTTTGTAACCGTGGAGCCTCCTGCCTCTTATCTCCATAGCGGCTTCGCAAACATAAAATCACATCGTAGAGCCTCCTGTCTCTTTGCTCCGCGGTGGCTTCACAAATGTTAAATCACATCACAGAGCTTCTAGCCTCCTTGCTCCATGGTGGCTTCACAAAGGTCAAATAATATCATGAAGCCTCCCACCTCCTTACTCTATGGTGGCTTCGTAGAGGGGGAGCTTCGCACTGACCATAGTGCTGTAGGGCTCCGCATATGAGCTTCACGATGAATCCCCAAGGGATTATCATTTACCTCTCGTATTCCCAAATTTTGGCACTAACAACCACCTTTAAACTTTTCTATTAATAAAAATAAAAATTTTAGTCATGCGTTGTGTGGATACCACCTTCATGAAGTGACAAATTCCATTTTTCACCCCTTCCACTCTTCATGAGTTTTAATTGTGAAAATAAAAAATTAATATGAGATATGTTTTATGAATATGATTATGAATAGAAAAATTATAATCCACCTTCATTATATATCATTCTTTGAAAAATTAAAACATTAGCACTGCGTTGTACAGAATAATGCCTCCACAGAGTAACATATCACTATTTCATCTAGTTTAATTATAATTTCTTAAAATATCATAAAATATAATTCAAAACCATAATAGAATCTAAATAACATCCCTAATATTATTTAATATTGATATGATTATAAAATAAACAACTTTTTTAATCATTATCATCTATTAATTATGGTATGCTCATGTTTGGGTATGTTTAAAATCTGACTTGAACAATGCTATAAAATAATATCATGGATCACTACTAGAACTTATATAATGATAATATATGATATATATATATAAGTAAATAATATTTTTTTTGTTTTTAAATGGAAAAATAATATTAAACTAATTAATTAAGATAACAACAGTCATTCACTAAAAATCACTGAAACATGCTCTTTGTTGATTTCATATTAGAGGCTCATAAATAAAACTAAAATATAATGTAATTATAAAACAATAAAAAGTTATAAATAATCAATTCTAGTATCTTTTATTATATATTAGTTACGTTCTTTAGGATAATAATGAAGAAAAACATTAATATAATGAAACTAATTGAAACCCATCAAGATTACTCCCAAATGATATTTAAAATGGATAATAACTAAACAATTTACATATAGAGAATAAAAATAAATGAAGTTAGTAAATGGATTTTTAAATGAATAAATTTATAAAATTTATTATTATGTTAATTGTTTTTTAATACCAAAGATTCAAATGATTTAGTGGAATTCAGGAATTAAGATAAGAGGTTGTTTGTCTCAAATTTAATTTCTTGATTATTATTTATTATTATTCACCATGACATATTTGATATAGTCTAATTAATACCTAATTAATTTTTTTTACATATTCATTTAATTAATGGGTTTTTAATTTTTACATCATATTCTCTATTTAAATACATTTTGATTCAAAGGATACTAGAGATGAATGGGTCATTTTTAACTCAACTGACATCATTGAGTTATAAAACTTCTTCATTAAATTATTTATTCCAAGATGGTTTTCTTCCACCATAGTAAATTACATCATTGTACATTATGTGTCACTCTAGGTAAAATAAAAATTTGCATTCAAATCTTTCTTCTCAATGAATTTTACTCGCATAAAATTATAACATTGTTCAGGATAATTCTTATTCACTTTAATGAGGTTTTTTCCATGTCCATATTTTACATTACTTCCTATGTTTTAATTTATATTTGAAATAAAAATTACATTTTATCTGAGGGGATATTCATATTTCTATTACCACTTTCCATTCAACTTTTTATTCTTTTTAATATGTGGGTTTTTAATAAGGTTGTTTCATAATATTAATAGATGGGTTTTCCATCCTTTAATATTTAATTGTTTTATCTATCACTCAAAATTTTATTTGATAACCATTATTTCATTTCAAGGATCCATTATTATTTTTAAAAATTAAGTGTATTCTAATTATTTAAATTTACATTTTGAAACATTTATGTATTTTTCAAGGTTTCTTTAGTAAAGATTATTTTTTAAAAGTAAAAATTTTCAAGATGTTTTCGCATAAAATTTTAGAAATAATTATATCTTTTTGAAGGGTCCACCATCAAATGTTATTTTTAAATTTAATGTTTTTTCAAATGTTTTCAATTTAAATTTTCAATAAATATATTTCAAAGTGAGCATAACATAATCATTTATGCCAATAATAAGACAATTTTCTAATAAAACTTTTATGATTTCACTTTAATTTTCCTCTTTATCTATAATTTTTTTCTATCCTTAGTAGTTATTTTCCATGACCCACCTTCTTAATGTAACTATAAAATATGCTTTTTGGGTGATAGAGTTGTGAGTATCTACTATTTATATTTTCTTGGTTAATTTGAGTGATACCATTAAGACATGTTGTGAAAAATATTTTCCTTCCAATGGATGATTTATGATGTAATGAATGAAACACATTTTATACCATGGGTTCTCATGATATGTTTAATTATTGATATCTAATGGAAAACATATATATGGTTTTTCATTTTTTTGTTTATTGGTCTAAATATATCTATCCAATGCACTGTTTCAAGCTATATATCTCATGAGATAATGAGAAAAATGGTGATGACTCAATCCACCATGGGAAAAAGGTGAGTGATTACTGATCCACCATGGGAATGGGTGAATACCGCCTGATCCATTATCGAAAATAGGTGAGTGAAACCTAGTATATTAGGGGAAACAATTTTGGATTCATGATACACAATTTTGTGATTCCTTCTCTTGTGGTTGTGACAAATTATAATGTTTTAAAACATACTTATGTTATAATTTCTCATGTATTATGCTATTTGTTTTATCTAGGAATATTTTCCTTATGTTATGTTCTTATATATTATTTATTCTATCATACATATATACTTGTCTTTTTATCACTTAAGATCATAATTGGTTATCAATAATTTTTCCCTTACTAAGAATTTGAACTCAACTCTTTCTTATTCTTTTTTTCGAGGATATGAAGATATGAGTTGCATGTGATATTTTTAGAAGGGAATTTACATTTGAGTTCTTATAAGGAAATATTGATGACTATTGTAAAATAAGAACTTTATGTATCTAATTCAAGACACAAAACATTTAGATATCTAATTTGTGAAACCATTTATGATATAGAACGATAATTAATATAAGATAATTAAATAAATGTTTTTATTAAGATTAGATTGATTTAGTTAGTCTTAGAGAAGGTTTTAGTTATTTTTGGGGTTATTCTTGATAACTGCAGTGAAATTAATCTTGATGGGTCTATGGGATATGTCTATGTAGAGGAAGACATCCTGGAATTTTTGAGAATTAGATATTGTGTGATTTTTCTATTAATAACATCCCCATATTGATACTAAAAGTGGATTATGGATTTTGACAACATATAACTAGGCGTAGTAACCCTAAAAATGAATTTTTGGGTATTAACCCAATTTTCACTTGGTGCGTGATAATAAGTTATAATTGTACACATGGTTTGAAAATCTTAGAGGATATGATTTGGTTAAGTAAAATCTATTTAATATCCATTATGAATGATTAATTATGTTATGGAATTAATTTGTGAATTATGAGGTAACTCAAACAAAATAAACCTATATTTAAACAATAATGATTTATCTCAAACTCAATGATAATGTGATGTCTTTAAAGAGTACGAAATTTTGAGTTTCATATTTTCATATTATTATTTATAATAATTCTCTTAGGATTTTAATTATTCATCAATCAAGTTAACACCATTTTTTAGTAATGATTTATTTTTTTAAGGTACCATGTTAACAATGGGATCCATGGGAAATGTGGAGATTATTTTAATAATCAACCCAATGGGATAATATCTTGAGTTAGGACCTTGTGATAATTATAGAATAGTTATGAAGAATAATAATTAATGAAATGAAATTGGATGAGTTTCTAGACACACCAATGAAGTGAAGAATGGAGTCCCATGAATGTCCAGGTCACGAAGATGATGTAGTAACGAGGATTAATTTTCCTTTCTGTCAACAATATGGGAAGGTACACCCATGGGAATGTCCAAAAGGAACTTAAAGATGATTTTTCTATGGTAAATTAGTGTATTTAAAAACTATTTTCTTAGAAAAAGTAAAGAACACAATAGACACAATGAAATAAAAAAAGTGTTCATACAGAGGTACCACTAAGATTAATTTCTTAAATATATAGAACTTGGACATTATCTAAGACAATTCCATAATATAAGGGGACAATGAGGATGATAGGTACCAGGAAATTACATGGCAAGGGAATACCTATAAAACCACAACTACATAAGTAGGTTCCAAAAATGTTATGGAATGAGTAACACTGACCAAACACTCAAGAGCTATAAGTTTTGTATTCATTTATTATACAACATAATCCTTTGTACCAAGAATTCTTAATAGAAACATATAATCTCCACCCTGATGACTAGATGATGAATTATTAATAAAAAAACATATAGTGGTATTATTATTATATACAAAGTATATTAATCCTCTATAATAGATGGGCTTATTATAAAATAAATTTTCATTCTTTTAGTCAAATTGAATGTGATATTAGAAATTGATTGGATATCTCTTCATAGAGACTAGAATAATTACCAAGATTCGAAAAAATAGATTTAAAATCCTAAATAAAAATATTATCATATACAAATATAAGGTGAATTATATACTCCCACTGAAAAATTATTCCCATATATTTTGTTATTTTATATAAATGGTTAGAGAAAAACTCAATGTTAGTTATATTATAATTATACGGTAAAAGACAAGTACAATAGTAAAAATAATATTGTAAGTATGAATCCTCATAAAAAACTAAATATTGTGTTATGTATATATTTTATATACTTTAAGATATTTTCATTATTGAGTAGTAATTAAAATTATGGGGACATAATTTATCTAAGGTAAGGATAGTATAATTCCCTGATATTTGGAAATATATTTTTTAAAATCAATACAATTTTAAAACAATTGCTCCTCAAACAAAAACGAACCAAAATAGGAACAACAAAATTGTATAAAAATTATTAATAAATTATAATTTGAATAAACACTCTAAAAAAATAATTAAAATTTCTTATTTTTCGATGATAAATAATTAATATTATTTAAATTTTATTTCTTAAATAATAGATAAATTTGTTAGTAAGTTAAATATAAAAATTTTAAATGATTACTATAATAATATATGATATTTATATATGTAAACTAATTTGTTAAAATTCATTGAATTAGAAATTTATATTTTAAAATATTAAGAACACTTAATGTTTTAAAATGCCAAATTTCAATAAAACTAGTTTTTCTATATATTTTAAATTTTCAATTAAAACATAAATTTTAAATTTTAAAAATTAAAAAATTTTAAAAAATATATATATAATTGACTTATTTTTTTAATTATATATATCAATTTAATTCTAAGGTCAGTTTTGTTAAAGTATTTGAATTTTTAGGTTGGAAGTAGAAAATATAGTTTTTACTAAAATCAAAGAGTTTGTGAATATATCAAAATGAATGTGTAAATTAAAAACTTATATAATATTTTATCTGATCAAAGATATATTAGATAGTAAGTTTATACATTTTTAAATACAATCATGAATTTATAAAAACTATGTTAAAATACACAAGTAATATTTTCGATAAAAAACTATTTTGGACTATTATTTTAATTAAATATTATTTCTGGTAAAATTAGTTCTAGATTGATTTTAAATCCATATAAATTTTATTTTATTTATAATAGACCAATTTATAACATGAAAATCAATTATATTGATAATTTTATCTTATTCATAAATTTTAATTTTAAAAATAATCTTTTTCTAAAAATTGGACTTTATATATGATGTGCACAGATGTTAAAATTACTTTTTATAAAACATGTAATTTTATATAATAAAATTAATTTGAAAATTTTAATTAGTAGATATATATTATGTAATGTAATGAATTTTATTTTTAGGTATTAAAAGTAAATTAATTAATTAAAAATTAGTTACCGATGTAAAACCAAAAATGATAAAAGGGGAAATTTAAAGACAAAAAGAAATTAAAGCATGTTTAAAACATGATAAAAAATGAATGGTGGGGATATAATTGATATTATATAATCTACTACTCCATTATAGTCATTTTTTTAGCCACATGACATGTTTAACATGAACTCCCTTTACATTTGGTGGATATAATTACAAAAATGTCATTCTCATAACTTATAAAAGGGGCCTATCAACACCACTTAAAGAATAATAAAATAATTTATTTTACACCTGAGACTCTGAAAATTATCCTTAACTTATAATAATATGTATTATCCTTGAGCCTCTTATCATAATATATTTTCACAAGACCTCCATTTTTAATGAATCCTCTAAGGAAAATACAATGATTTCAAAGTGAGTATTTTTTTCCTCAACTTATTTTCTTTCCTATCTTACTTTCCTAAATATAAAATTATATTTAAAATATAATTACATAATTATTTTTTAAACTTGATTTTATTATTATTATGCAAAAACTATTATCCTTTTCCCCTTTTTAATTCATAAATATATATTCATCTTTTGTGCATTGTGCTGACTATTGTCTTCACAAAGTGAGAACTTTTATTTTTCACTACCACCACTCTTCTTGGGTTTTAATGGTGAAATTTAAGAATAAAGAAGAAATAATAAAAAATATTTTTATATAGATAAATATTATAAACAACCTTATTTAACTCACATTATTTGTGAAATGAAAACATTAACTTTATGTTGTACGGATTACCACCTCCATGAATTAACATATCTCATTTTTCATCTAGTGGATCAATTATTAATTAAACTATTGTAAAATATGATTCACTGACTTAAAAATATCTAAATATTATCATTATGATTCTATGATAATGATATTTTTTAAAATTAAACCACTTTCAAAATCAGGACAATCTATTAATTATGGTATGTTAATGGGTGGGTCGGTCTAATCGCAGACTTGAACAATGATATAAAATAATATCATGGATGACTGTGAGAACTTAATTTATGATACTATATTATATTATTAAGTAAATAAGTAATTTTACTTGGTTCTATAAAGTTAAATTAAATATTAAACTCATTAATTAAGATACCAGTGTTTTTTTTGTTAAAAGTCTTTGAAACATGACTATTTTTTATTTCATACTTATGGATTTGAATATCCATACCAGTTTATCTATATAAATGGATTTTAATTCAATTGATACTAATATTTTAAGGGCAATTTTTAACTAAAATCCATTTTTTGAGTTATCATGCATCTTCTTGAAATTATTTCTTACATTTTTTCTTACTTAAACACTAAGATATAACTTTCTGATGAATTCTCTAAATATCGAGGGGAATGAAACTTTTGATTAAAATATTAAAACTCAATGAGTTTATTCCTTACAAAATTATGGATTTGTTAAGGATGATTCATATTCTCTATGAAAATATTTTTTTCTCCCATGTTCATATTTTACTTTGGCATCAATTTTATCCTTTATATTTTGAAACCAAAAAATATGTTATCTCATGTGACCTTAAATTTCACTTACTAAGTATTTCAGTTCCCTTGGTTCTCTCTTAAATTTCCCTTACTAATTATTAGAGAAAACCCATTTCTTATGTTTTACTTCACCATGATAAAAATATATTCATTACATATGATAATTTTAGAAGGGTCATTAGGGTTTTGTGGTTATGATGAAATTTTAATGAGTGTTGTAAAATAATTTTTTTATGTTTCTAATATTCCAAGATACTAAAACTTCATCTCTTTGGTTTTTATGATTATTTTTGAGATTAAATGATTATTCATGTAAAATATATAAATAAACGTGTTTTCTTAGTTTGGGTCACTTTATTTGGTATCATAGTAGGGTTAAGCTATTTTGATGACTAATCTAGAGAAATGTATACAAATCCCTAGTGAGAAGTCTGAGTATAGGTTGACATTATGTAATTTTGGAAAATTAGATATCATGTGGTTTTCATGTAAATAATATCGAATTATGGATACTAAAAATCATTGTAGGAACTAGCATAGATGTTCCTAGGGGTAGTAACCCTGAAAAGGTCATGTTGGATATTAACTAAATTGCCACCTGGTACATGATTAAGAGACATAACTTTACACTTAGTTTAACAATTCTGAGGGATATTCATTGGTTAATCATAATCTATTTTTAATAAAAATGAAGTATTTATTATGTTAAGTAATTATGGTATTAAATATAATAGAACTAAACCTAAAGAAACCAAAATCTTACCAAGAGTGATGTAGGTTAAACTGAAAACTAATGTGATAGTTTTAAAGACTAATAAATTTTGAGGTTATGTTTTTTATAAGAGAATTTATGATAATTATCTTATGATGTTAATTATTAATTACTAAAATTAACTCATTTTGGTTTTAGTAATAGACAGTGCCTAAATTAACTATGTTTACAATGGGTTCCATGGGAAATGAATATAATTTTTTAATGATTAAACAAATAAAATAGGAGCTGGGGTTAGAAACCTTAAGGTTAATCCAAACCTACTATCCTGAATTATGATTAATATTGTGAACATAGTTGAGTTTCCAAAGGTGGAAAATAATAGAAGGATGAAGTCTCTTGAAACATCAGGTAATTAAGATGATAGAGGTATAGATGACAAATTTCTTTTGTATTAATAAAGTAAGAATAGACACCCATGGATATGTCTCAATGGAACTAAAAGATGTTTTATCTATGGTAAAGGAGGGTATATCAAGAAAATTTATTAAGGAAAAGATAAGAGCTTAGTGAATATAGTAAAAGAAAATTGAGTTCATCTAATCGAAAAACTAATAGTTTAAGGATATAAATATGGGGAGCATGGACTTTATCCAAGCCAATTACCTAATCCAAGGGAAAATAAGGATGGTGGGAACATGAAATTTCAAAGTCAAGGGAAACCCTATGCATCCTGAACTATAAAAGTAGGCTCTAAAAATGATATAGAATAAGGAACAATAATCACACATTCATGAACTGTGAGTGTTGTATTCTTATCTTGTATGACCTATACCATTGTACATAGAATGTTTACTAAAAACATAAAATTTCTACCATAACGACTAAATGTTGAATTATTAACAAAAAACTTCTAGTCATAATAATATTTTATCCTAAGTAAATAAATCATATCATATAGATGTTTATATTAATGTGTTTCCAATAAAATCTATTTATTCTTAATTAATAAAATTTTATATGAAATTAAGATGGGATTGGCTCTCCCTATATAGAGATGATGATAATTTCCAATATAGGAAAAACATATTTAAAATATTAAATATATTTATTTTTATCCAGTAGTATAATTTGGATTATATACTCCCTATGAAAACTTACTCACATTATATTATGTTATTGGCCATAAATGTTTAGAGAAATACTCAATATTGGTTATATTTCTATTATAAGGGAAAAAGATGAGGTCACTAGTGGAACAAAAGATCGTAATGATGAAAAACCACTTGAAATAAAATCTTGAGACAAATTTATATTTAGATACCATTATCTATTTTCATTAGGGATTAATAATTAAAATTATATAATTAATTTAAGGGGCTAGAATGTAACACCATGAGATTTTAGAATATATTTTTTAATTATTACTATATTCAATAGCTTTCTCTACATGCAATACAAATCCAAAAAGAGTTGTGAAATATTAGGTGAACATTATTATTGAATTAAAAATTCAACAAAATATTAAATAAATAAAAATTTATAAATAAATTAATATTCCTTATGATTAAATGGTAAATAATAAATACATTTTAATTGCTATTTTGGAAATAACTATTTATAATGTTAATAAATTAAATATCAAAATTTAAAATGATTGTTATGATAATATATGAAGTTACAATATATGAAATAATATATTAGTATTCATTAAATTAGAAGTATGTTTGAAATAATATTAAGAACACATAATTTTAAAAAATGTATATTTTCAAGAAAAGCAGTTTTCCCTTATATTTGTAATTTTCTTTTAAAATATAAATCTATGAATATTATAATATGAAATTTATGAAAATTATTTTTTATATGAATTAAACATATAAATTTTATCCTAATGTCACTTTTAGGGATTTTCTTAAATAATTGAATTTTCAGTTGAATAATAAAAAATACAGTTTTTACTAAAATCAATGTCTTTAAAATTTTCACTTTAATTGTTTTTTGGTTTTATTAGGGTAACTAATTTATACATAAGGAAATTAATTTAAATTCCTAAAAGTTATTTTTTTCTTAGAAAATTTCTATATGAAGTCAGATCAATTTTTTACGAAAAAATTGGAAGATAAGGAAAAAAATGAAAAGTTGAAAAAAGTTTTGATTCAAAATTACGATGAATAAAAAAATATATTGATTATCACAATACAGGTTTAATGGATCTATAAAATATGATGGCCAAATATCAAAAGAAAAAATTTAATTAAAATTTCTTTTAATTTTTTCATATATAATTATATAGCTATTATTGAACCTAATTACATATTATCCTCTTGTAATTCATTCTATCAAAAGATATTATGATGATGAGTTTTTCAAAACTTATATTATGATGTTAATTTCATTTTTTGTTAGTTTTTATTATTGTTTTAGTCTATATAATTCTTAAGTGGATTTAAATCAAGTCCATAGGAAATATTTTATACAATAAAAGATACAAAGAATTTCCTATTATGAAGAATCATATCCATTAAGAGTAAAAATTTACAAACACTTTATTTAATTTTTATTTTATTACTATTTGAATTTATTTTTTTCTTCTTTTTGAATGTAAAAAATAGAGAGATATTTGAGGGTTTAGATTTCAGTATATTTTACTTCTTATTATCTTAAAGGATGAAATTTTTTAGGGGGGATGTTTAAATATTTAGTGAGTTTATATATGAGTAATTTCATTAGTAGATTAAAATTGTATTTATTGTTTAATATTTAGTCAAACATACATTTTCATTTTGTTTTTTTTATTTTAAAAAAGTGGATATTATTAGGTTATTTGAATCTTCTATTCTATTTTTTTAATTCAAAAATAGACTTAATATTATTTTTATAAAAATACTTTATGTTAATTGTTTATGTTTTAGTGCAATTTTTACAATTTTTAAGAGTTTTTGTTTCGGTGATATGAATTGAACTAAATATCAACTAGAATATATATGTATTTTACATAGAACATCCCTTATAAGTTATAGCGGTTTTTTGTTCATATTCTAATTTTTTTATAACCATACTTAAGTTTGTGGTGAGGAACACTAGATCAATGTTTTTAAGATGGGATAAAGACTTCATGGATCTATAATCGATGAATTAGTTGATGGGAACTGAGTAAATTAAATGATCCGAACCATATTTATACTTTGACTACCCTCTGTTTATTACTTTTAAATGTTTAAGATTAAATCTCAGATTTTAAGGAAAACATTATAAGGATATCATTATTTATTTTTGTAATCATTTCTTTGATTATTTAGATTAGCAGGGCACCATGGATATAAAATTTATGTATGTTAAAAATGGTTGATTTAATGATTTTTAGAGTTCTTAGACTTGATATCGATTAACGAGATCAATTAGGATATTATAAATAATGCATCATGCTATTGAAAAGTAAATCTGAGGAAGCTTCTGGGGAAAATATATTTATCTTCCATAAACTTACCAAGTGAGTTTTGGTTTTGTAACTATTATATCTAGGATCTAGTTTATTGATCCTCATATTACTTCATATAAATGAGAACGGTTCCTTTAATGGGAATCAATTTGGTAATATTTTCCTTTCAGGGGTATCTGGATTGTAATTCAACACCCCATGCATTGTTTTTAAATTTCATAGTGCTTACTATATCATTTATGTTTTCTTGTTATATTATTATTTTACTTTCCACTTCATAACTATATTTTAATTACTATTATTAGTAATATATTTTATCTTATATATTCTATGGATAGTTCAATAGGGATAAAATTAGTTTCCCTTTTTTGAATTTAATTCTATCACATATTAAATGTTGTTTAACATTATTAACTAAGAAAATAATGAAATGACCAATGTATAAGGGGATTTACCAATTATTTTTATATGAACTTTTGTATGCCTAAAGTGAACCTTCTATCTTGTATGTCCAATATTTTCTTGAAATATATAATCATTTTCCATTATCTCGCTTAGAGATTTTTTAGAACATTTTCGTGCTTAGTAGTCTATAGATGATCAAAGTTCCATGTATGGTGATATCATCCATATTTATATACATTATTTTTCTAGAAGTGAATACTACAATGTTTTATTATGGATTTGAAAACCATAACTAAATAAAATTTCATTCTAAATAACTTCACAGTATATGAAATACAATGTCTTATAAGGAAATATCATGAACCCATTTTGATACATAGTTAACTGAAACTAGGATATATTACTTCCCATTTTAATTTAGAAATGGTTCCATGAATTACAATATCTATATATAAAAAATATCCACTTTTATATCACTTCATGTAGAATTTCATTTATTTTTCCAATATTTCCTAGTCTTTGGAAGTTATTACAATCAACGAAAAAATATATAGGGTCCTTAATTTTTTTTTGGAAAATATAGGTCACTTTGTATAAGCTTCATAGTAGTATTTAGGAATTAAAAATATCCTTACAAGGAATATATTTTCAATGTTTTATTATTGAAAATAAATCATTCTTAAGCACACGTCTTCTGATCATACCAACCACTATATGTTTATAGTTATACAGTTCTTACTATATGAAATAAATTATATTTTCCTCAATTTTTTTACTCCCATTATATTTTATAACTTCCTATATTTTCCTTATGATAATAATGACAGAATTTTTAGAGTACTCACACACTCTATGTTTTATTATAAAAATATCTACTCATCTAGAAACTCACTCTTAATTTTATGAGTATGATCTACCTGTAATTTCTATAGTATAGATATATAGTCAGAAACATAATTATATTCTACTTTATTATCCCCAATTTGGAATTAAAACTCTTGTAAATATAACACCTATCTGATGAGACTTATATTTTCTTAAATCAAATACACTTTATACTTCTATGATTAATCGTTAGTGAAAGTAGTTAGCATACATCCATTGATTTATGGTATGAATTTATCAATGGAATGCCAAACTGAAAACATCTTTTTTTCTATTGATTAATATTTCATTCATGCACTATTTAGTATATTACTATTATAGTAAATCCTGTGATTCCTCCCCTACTTATAACTAATAAAAAATCCCATTGTATTGTCATTAACATCACAGATGATTTAACATGAAAATCTCAAATATGGTTAAATAAATATGGGTGATGATATGAGAACATTATTCAATATGTTAAAAAATTACCTGAAATATTTATCAAACATTTATTTATTTTCCATCATATAAAATAAATACAACATTTTGAAAATCATAGAGATGTTCTTAATAAATATCCTATAGAACCAAAATATCTAAGAAAATCCCTCACCACCTTGAAAAAAAAATTCAACAAAATTTAAATGACCCTTGTTTTGTCATTTTCCATGTCAAAAAAATAATTATATATCTTATAGCTGAGGAAAATTCATTCTGTAATAATAAATTTATATTTTTCTTAATTTATCACTAAATTGGTATTTTATTATATTTTTGTTACCCTTCCATTATTATTTAAACAATATTTAAATTCTTTACTTATTATAAAACACTCATCCAAAAATACTTTTAAAATTTGTGTCATTTAATTGAATGGTGGAGTAAAATGGACCCACCTCATTCCATACTTACAAATCTATTAATCTCTACAAAATCTCTAAGAAATGACGGGCATTAGTGAAATATGATAATTTTTACATTTTTACAATAATTAATCAACCATTTATTGGGTACCACAAAGATGGGACTCACCCATGTATTGACTAATATAGGGAAAATTATGAAAACATTAAAGAGTTTAATTATTTTAACCTAAATAACCATGTTCTTATTTAGATTCATCATCCTTTGACAGTTAACTATGAAATTTACTTTAATTTTATATAATATTCTAGCGCATATAAATTGATGGGATGATTCCATTAATATATAATATTGTTCAAGAAATTATAGAATTACATATTATTTGAACCTCAAAATCTATATCTTCTTAATCCTTCTGAAAATCTAAAATCATAGAAATTGTGAGTGTTTCCTTTTCACACAAACAATCATATTTCAAAATGGGTGTTAATTAATTTAATTCCAAACTTGATATATTTTGGACATGCGGTTATATAGTTGATATATATTTTTAATTAATCATTAAACAACCAAATTTTATGTATATTATAGTTCTATTCACATTTATATACCCTTAGACTCAGATTTATAATTTTAGTTCTAAATATTAAAACTTTTAATACATCATAAGAATTATAACCAAACCCCATGAATTAAGGTTTAGTGTTTTTGGTAAGTAGGGACATAATACATAAAAATCATACATAATACCATAAAATTGGATTTAATATTTCATGTTAGACCACTTATAAATTGATCATAACATCTTTTGAACCTATAGTAGCATAAAGGCTACCATCAGATCATGGGTGAGAAAATAGACTTATAAGGGGAAAAATTATTATAAATAAAAAGATCATAATTTATAGAAATGTTAATTGGTCATTGGATATAAAATATTATAATAATAAAAGGAATAACATATTAAAATATAATAAGAGTGTATTATTTAATGAGATTATCAAACAAGTCATGGGATCATAATGTTGAATAATAATGAATCATAATAATGAAAGAGTATCATAAGAATTTTTTAGAATATGAAACAAAAAATTCATCATAATCATATGTCATGTATCAATAATAAGAAATCATTCATATTGTTATAAGATCACAACCAATGTATCATAACAAAGTGTGTGTCTTCTATGTCCTAACTACCATAACATAGTGTTCTAGACTCCCTGACCATGCACCATACATAAAATCTCAAGCAATATAAAATTTTCAAAATACATTGGTGGGAAGTATCATTATTTCCCAAAGTAATACATCATAAAAATACATGAATATATATTCTAGATACAATAAAAAGATAAAAAAATCATGTGTATGATAAACCATCCAAAATTAAGTGGATTATGAAATAATTTGATATGACAAAATAAAAGAATACTAAATTGATGGATCAAGTAAATACTATATTAAAAAAAGATAATCCATATTGGGTGTCAATGGATATGGTAATACCATAATATAACAATATATTATTAGTGTCTATTGATCCAAGTAAAATAATATCACAATGAAAGTATACTTAGGATGATGCTATTTAATTAAAATGTACTCTAGAAATTAATCATTAAAATATGATTGAAAGGTAAAAAAGACAAGTAAATAACCAAGAATAATGGAAAAAATATTACCTTATAAATTCATGGATTTGGTTAGATGAATGATATAAGAATGTATCTAAGTAATAAAATGAAGACTTAATAGATAATAATGTCTGAAAAATATTGATTACCTTATTAACCATGTAGGTTATAATCACATATCTCTAGATGAGTAGAGATAATTCATGGTCACGACTACAATACAATTATAATGGAATAATAATTGATCAAGTGATAACATGTACATGTTTCAATGAAAGGTGTTGATGATGAGAACTATAACAGACCAACCCAATCCAACTGGACAATCCATTTGAGATGGCCAGTCACAAGGTTAGGTATAATAATATAAGAGAAACATGTCTTGAATATTCACAAGATAATACATACAACCAGAGTAAAATGGAGAAACAAATTGAAAAAAACTAAAAACATAAAAATAAAGACCAAAATGATAAATCAAAATTGTATAAATCATAAAATTCCACAAGTCTCCATGTGACTAATAGTCACCCACCAACCAACCCAAATAGAAGGTTTTGATTACAAGAGAAGCCAGTATGCTCTATGATTCCCTTCCCTTTACCAGGATCCTATAATACAACATCTACAAATTCCCAAAGAAAAAAGTAGGTTGTGAGAAACAATCCCTATAGGATTCCATTATAGATTCTATAAAATCTCTAATAACAAGAAAAATAGTTATATCTTATAAAACAAAAGAAAATTACAATGCATTTTCATAAATCCAATCCCATATACAAATCATTTTCCCTTTGGTTTTCGTAAAAGGATTTCATATTCTCAAACATTTAAATAAGAAAAGTAGAAGTGATGAAATAGGGATTAAAATCCATACATCAATATGTAAGAAGGAAAACATATATATATTAAATAACCTATCATGTAAATAAATGTGATACAACCTCATTTAAAAACATATTAGAAACACTCCATGATAAAAACAATCATGTGATAAATAACCATAAAAAAAGAAGAACCACTTATTGGGCCCTAGATTTTGGGAATATGTACTAGACATTAATGATCCTAAATATGAAAAATATTGGTACCAACTGATATTGATTCATTCCATAGTCCATAGATATCCCAGAGGTTACCTTCTAGTGGTGTCACACGCACTAAGGCCACCAATGTCTATTTCCCGATGAACTGAAGGTTCACAAAGTTACACTTATTCAAATAAAATTCAAAACCATGCTCACAATTTTATAAAACATTTTCAATGATAATTATATAAACTTTTATGTTTAATATACCATTTACAAATAAATAAAATCCATTTTTAAAATAAAATCCTTTTTGAAATGTTTTTCTTCCATATAAAAACCCTTGAAACCACATATAAATTCAAATCAATGAACTAAAAAAACAAAATACAATAGAAACAAGAAATCCATAGCATTAGAAAATTTTAAAGAAATACCAACTTAAATATGGTAGAAACCTAGCTTCCTTTGATAATGGATATTGGAAACTAAGATATCATCCTTTAAAAGGAAAGAAAAGACAAGAAACTACAAAGTATCGATAAGAAATTCTATATAATCATGAATTTGGACAATAAAATTAGTAAAAATAATATTTATGTCCAAATTAATGATTAAATATAAGGAATTATTACTCAAATAGGCGTACTTCGACCATAACTATTATCAATCATCAAATAAATGATCCGAAAGGAATGGAGACCTCTAAATTTCTAGGGGAGAGATCTGGATCAAGAGAGTTCTGGTTGTCGATATAATGGAATGAAAATACATTTTAGATTACCAAAACAACAAACAAAAACCAGATATTTACATGATGTGTAGTCCTATTACACATCCTATAATCCACCAAGGCTGAAAACTATGAAAAAAACATCACCTTTCTATAAAAACCCAATTTTTTCATTACATGATGTGAACCAAATACACAGTATGTGAACCTTTCACACCATAAAACTATTTCACATAATCTTCCCTATGACTATTAAATAGTGTGTAATTTCTTTACACAATGTGTAAATTTCGAAAATATATTAAAAAACCGAAATTTCAACAAAAAAACCAAATCCCCCAGGTTGTTATCTGAACATCAGGAGATCCCCTTAAATTTATTAACACATTTATATCTAGACTACATTAATTCAAAAAAAAAACATCCAATAACTTATGTCATTTTCACCAAAAAGGATCTCTATCCCTGAGAATCTTACAGATGCACCCAAACAAGGATGATGAAATAAAAAATTGGAAATGGAGTAACTAAAATAAGTAACTTAATGTTACAATATCTCAAAAATTAAAGATTTATGTCCCCATAAAGTCCTTAAGATCTAGTATCCAAAAAAATGTTTTCCACTACTTCCTCATCAATGATTCTTTATCCAACGCATTATGACTATCCTTTATACACTTTCAAAGTAAAAAAACCCGAAGAATAGTTTTACCATGCAGTACATCATCCTAGAAATCTATAATATGAACTAGAAACTCAAAAATAGTGACATCAGTATCAAGATCAACATCCTCTCATACAATCACTTGGGAAGGATCTGGTATATACCTCCTCAATAGGGAAACATAGAACACATCATTGATAGAAGTTAAATGACATGGTAGGTCCAATGAATATTTTACATTCCCTATTCATACAATGATCTTGAAGGGGACCAAAAACCTTGGTGCCAATATACCCTACTTACCCAACCGATGATGTCCTAACTGTGGTCAAACTCTGAGAAAGACATAATCACCAACCTCAAACTCTAATGGCCAAAAATGATATACAACATGATATTTTTGATGAATCTGTGTCATAATAAATCTCCACTGTATCAACTACACCATCTTCATCGTCTCCTAATGAAGGATCAACCCAAACAAGGATCACTCTCTCAACTTTTTCCAGTAAAAGGGAGATCTAAATAGCCGCCTGTAAAAATCCTCACAGGAATCTATCATAATCCTAGCCTAATGACTATTTTTATAGGGAAACTCAGCCATATGAAAATTATTTTTCCATGACCCACCTAAATCTATCACATAATCATGGAGAGTATCCTCAAGAACCTATATAACCCTCTCTATCTCTCCATCCATATGTGGATGATATGCTTTGCTCAATTTAAATTGAGAACCCATCACCTCCTAAAAACGTTTCAAAAACCTAGATGTGAACATCATGACTTTTTTATATACAACTATATAGGGAACCCCATGAAGACTCATAATCTATCATACATACAAGTCCCCAAGATATTTTAGCTTCCTCATCTCCTTAATAGTGAGAAAATGCTATGACTTCATGATTAGATCAATGATCACCAAAATTGAATAATTTCCACTAAGATTCCATGGAAATATAATGATGAAATACATTTAAATATCATCCAATTTCCATAACGAAATAGTTAAGGACTAAAACAAACCCGTAGGTCTCAAGTGTTCCACTTTGATTCTCTAACAAGTAATATTCTGCAATAAGAAACCCATAACTGACCACCTCATACCCAGACACCAATATTAACATCCCACATCCTGATACATCTTGGTATCCCCATGAAGAATGGTCCAACAATATTGTTTCCCACTATCCATCAACTCCTACCTTAGGGAAAATGGAATAACCAACGTACTATAGAATCACAAAGTGCCACTGGGATACTGAGATAATTCATTCGAAATATCCTCACCATAAATAATTTTACCCAAGTGTTGGCTCTATGCTCCATCAACTTCTCAACTAAAACAGTCTCATCAAAAGAAATATAATCTTTCATCAATGTTAAGAAAACTATTTCACTAGACACTTTCACTCCCAATATCATCTTAGAAAACAAATACATCAAAGACCACTCCTCAAATTATTCTTAAATGGCTTGTTTTGGTAGTTTTCTGCTCAACACAATAGAAACCACATTATCATTTCCATTAGTGCATGAAATTACAAAATCAAATGTTTGAATATACTCTACTCAATATCTCTATCATATTTTTACATCTCTCTGAGCAAAAATTTCTTTTGGGATCTTATGATATGAATACTATATAAACCACTTTCCAAAGAGATAGTGATGCCACATTTTTAGTTCATGCATAAATTCTTCCAACTCAAGATTGTGGGTAGGGTAGTTCTTCTCAATATGGTATAACTATTGAGGACCATAAGACACCACTTATTTACCGTACATTTAGAGAAATCACAAACACATACTAGAAGAATCACAAAAAACCTCCTAACACAGTCTCAGTTCTGAAATAATCAAAATTGGTGTCATAGTTAACCTCACGTTCATAATCTCAAAATATATCTGATAGTTTTCATTCCATTTAATATTTAAACCATAGTGTGTTAATATTTTCATCGAAGATGAGAACCTGGTGAAGTTACAAACAATCCACCTAAAGTAACCCGTCAATCCCAAGAAGCTTCGGATCTCAAAAAAAATTATGGACTACTCCCACGACATAACAGTATGTACCTTTTCAGGATCTATTGAGACTCTAATATAAAATATCACATGCAACAAAAATTTCACTTCCCATATCCAAAACTCACATTTATTGATCTTACTATATAGTATATGTTCACTTGATGTTTCAATAATTATATCCAAACAGTCCTTTTAATCCTCCTATGACTTAGTGTACACCAGTATATCATCCAAAAACACAACAACAAAAGTTTCCAAAAACTGATGAAATATCTGGTTGATCCAAGCCATAAATACCATAGGAGAATTAGTGATACTGAATAGAATAAAAAGAAACTAAAAATGATCATACAAGATCCTAAATGTTGTCTTAGATATATAATACTCTTATAATATCAACTGGTGGTACCCTGAATGAGGTAAAATCTTTAATAACCAACATGACCCTCTAAGCCGGTAAAAAATATCATCAATACTAGGAAAAGGATATTGGTTCTTAACAGTCACCTGATTTAACTTCTAATAGTCAATAAAAAGTATAAGTCTCTTTTATTACTTCATATCAAAGAGGATAGGTGAATTCCGCAATGAAATTCTTGGATGAATAAATAGTTTATCCTCTAGGTATTTAAGCTGTACAATAAGTTCCACCAACTCAGTATGATTAATTTTATAATATGTCATATAAATATTCATCATACAAATAATCGGGTCTATACTATACTTGACCTCCCTATGTGGAAGAAAACCAGAAAATTCATTCAGAAAGTCCTCAGGATATGAACTTACCACTATAGTAATATGAAAACCCAAACAAGGGTAAACTTCAACTAGAAACATCTATGAAAACAAGAATGATATTAACTTGGCATAAAGATCAGCAATCCATGCCCTTCCAAATCTAAAGTCCAACTCACCCAGAAAAACATGATTGAATCCCTTGGAAGATAAAAACCGAAATGATAATAATCTATCTAGTCATTAAAGATAATCATCCAATACATACTATGAATCAAGTTCAATTTGTCAAGATCTAGCACCAACAAGTCCCACTCCACCTCAAAATCATTTATCATCACCCAACACATAGGACACTTGGAACTTTGTTCAAACCTCTTCCCCCAAGTTAGAGAAAGATCCAAAAAGTAAGGAACAATTTATAAATGAAATCCCAACACACCAACTATCCTTGATGATATAAAAGAGTTGTTATAACCTATAAAAATAAATCTAACAATGTAGAAGATGAAATAAACACCATACCTCTCACTGTAGATATCTCTACCTTAAATCCATCTAGTGGATACTACAATTCATAAAGATATTCAATTTTAGATCATCCCTAAGCTGTCTTATCTACATAAACATCTTCTTAATCCTGAAGATATAACCCACCACTCTTATAAGAATCTTCATGAACCTAGAAACCCTTGGTGAATGTGGATACTACCATACATCCCTGAGATATTCTATCACAAAAATGTTTATGATATCAAGATCATTTACAAAGATGACAAGTCTTAGGACCCTCAACAAAGTCAAGCTTGGTATGACCTTTCCTCTCACATTGAGAGTAGATGACCTATTGTTATCCTAAAAAATCCACCGAAACTAGTCCTAAATAAAACTGACCACCCTTAATTTTCCTTCCCAGGCTAGAGGATATACCTTGGATAATAACTTAACCAACTAAAGCTCCACCCAAACTTGTCTTTACAGCTATGTCTGCCTCATCCAAAGATTCTTTGTGAACTACCTCCACAAATATTGAAAGAAACATGAGAATAAACATTGAAAAAATATCAGGCCTCAATCCCAACTCATACCTATAATCTTTTAGGTACTCATTAGTGACAAGATCTGGTTCGAGATGCACCAAATCAACAAAATAGGTGGCATACTCCAGAACAGTACGATACCTGTGCACCAAGGTCAAAAACTACTAGGTCTTTTCCAAAGGTAATTTCTTTGGGTAAAAATTATGATTAAAGATATTATTTAAATCCTAAGGAATATCCTTTTACAACTTATCTTGCATAATAGTGTCTCACCATAACCTTCCCGATCCATCGAGCATGTATGTGGGAAACCCAACTATAGAGTCTTTATGAGTCTTCAAGAAGTCAAAGATCCTCTCAATATTCTGAAAACACTCTTTATGTTCTTAGATTCCCTTATTACCATGGATGATAGGTTGATGTTTCATAGTAAATTCAGAACCATGATCTACCATATATCAAGGGTTCCCAACACCCACCTAACCAAAAATATAAATATTATGAATTATTGCATCAACCAAGGAAGGTTCCACCGAAGGACATTCATACGAAACCTATCTCATTGGTTCCACTCTCAAATTTGGAAGAGCTCTTTTCAGAGACAATTTTTGTTAAGAAAAATTCAATAACCAATCAAATTTATATCATGTTCCAAAATCTTAGGACCAACTTCAAGATTTCACATATATTCTTTATAACATCATGTAATTAAGGCAATTATAAATTCTACCAGTGAAATTCATTAATTAGAAAAGGAATATATCAATTTAAATAATCTTCCCATTTTGTTAATTAAAAATACCTCTATCTCTAAGTCTAAAACCTGGTAAAAGTCCCTGACCACCCATGGTAACTCAGATTCAGTCATGGAAGTGAGCTGACCAGGCCTCTTTTTTACACATACTATTTGAATTCTAACCATCCTAACTCCTATATACCTAGGACACAAACCAAACGTAGGCATTTTCAACACCCTATATGCGGACAATTCAGCTAAAAAATTATAATAGAATCCCCCAATCCAACTATACAAGCCACATGAGTCGGCCCATCATAATTTGAGGCACAACAAGATAAAATAAAAAAGTCTTGAATATAACCAAAATAGTACATACAATCAGAGTACAAAGTGGAAAAAGGAAAAAAACTAAAACCATACAAACAAATCCTAATAGGATAAACCATAAATTTATGAATCACACAAAACCAAAAGTCTCCACATGACTAATATTCACCTATAAATCTACCCTAATCGAAGGCATCGACAATAAGAGAATCCATCATGCCTAATAATGCCCTTCACTTTACCTGGATCATAGAATACAACATCAATAACCTCCCAAAGTAAAAATTAGGGTATGAGAAAAAAACTAAGTAGGTTACCACTAAAGAGCCTTTACAAGGTCTAATAATAATTAAATAGTTATATATTTTAAATAAGAATTGTTTTATAATGATTTTTTTGTAAATACAAACCCATACGTAAGTCATTTTCTGTTTGGTTTTCATAAAATCAATTCATATTCTCAAATTCTGAAATATTACATATATAAGGGATAAAATGGGGATTTAAATCCATACATAAAAAGGTAATAAGGTAAATACATATCAAATAAATTCTTAATCATGAAAAGTTATGTGACACAACCTCATATAAAAACCTGTGAGATATAATACATGATATAAAAACATGAGATTAATAACAAAAAATGAAAAAGAACCTCATATTGAGATGTAAACTATTTTAAAATGTATTATGAATTAAAGTACCTAAACATACCTGACATTGGTACTAACCAATATCAAAGTCCTTCCATAGTCCATTGAAATCCCAATGGTTATATCATATTGGTGCCACACAAACTAAAGCTATGCATGTCTATTTCCCACTGATCCCACAGTTCCTAATTTGGATTGTCAAAATGAATTTCAAAATCATACTCAAAATTTTATAAAACATATTCAAAGATATTAAAATCTACTTCAATGTTTCAAAACCCATTTACAAATCAAGAAATTTTACTTTTAAATAAGGCCCTCATTAAAAACATTTTTCTTTCCATGAAATCACTTGAAACCATATATCACTTCAAAGTCAATGAAAAACCAAAATAAATTTACAATAATGATGATAAATTAATAGAATTAACCTGTTGTATATAAACACCTACCTTAAAATGGTAGAAACCTAGCCACCTATGATAATGGTGATTATAAACTAAAAGATAGGACTTTGAAGGGAAAGGCATGATAAGAAACTGTAAAGGATTGATATAAAATGTTATCTGATCATGAATCTAAATCATAAACATAGAAAACACAATAACAATCACCAAACTAATAAAGAAACATAAGCAATTATTACATGGAGAGGTTCACTACTGCAACAACAATGATCAATCACCTGATGAATGATCCGAAAGGAATGGAAATCTCCAAAATCACCTAGGGAGAGCTCTTGATAGAGAGAGGGAAGTATGTTGTTGGAATGAAATTAAATTTATTTTTACAATTCTCTAAATACAAAAAATCATGATATTTACATGGTGTGTAATCCCATTAAATGTCTTGTATTCAGAGAAGTCTGAAAATTATTAAAAACATGTCTTATTTTTATAAAATCCTATTTTATTTTTACTTTGCATGATGTGAACCAAATACTTATAGTGTAAACATTTTAGGCCCTAAAAATATTTCACAGCATCTTCCATGTGACCATTAAATGGAATTTAATTCCTTTACTAGATGTGTAATTTCCAAGAAGATAGAAAAAAATCCTATATTTCAACAAAAAACACCAAAGTTCTCGGGATGTTCTACAAACTTAGGGAGAACCACTCAAATCCATTAACATATTTTTACCCATATACAATTAATTCAAAAAACATACATCTTTTAACACTAGTTCATTTTCCCCATAAAAGGCTCTTCATCCCTAAAAATACCACAAACACACCCAAACAAGGATGATGAAATAAAACACGGATGAAGGAGTACTTGAAAGAAGTAACAGAATGTTACAATATCCCCTCCATAGAATCATTATGTCCCTATAAATTTATCAAGATTTTAAATAGTAAAATATACAAGTCCATTGCTACCTCAACAATGATTCTCACTACCACATATCATGGATATTCTATCTGAACTAATATAGTACCCATACTAGAGGAATCATTTTATCATGAAGTACCTTATCCTACAGATCCATATTCTAAACTAGTTGCCTAACCATAGTGGTATCATATCGAGATCAATATCCTCCCATCTAATCACATGGAAAGAATCCATTATATACCTCCTCAATTGGGAAATATGATACACATCACGGATAAAATTCAAATGATATGGTATGCCCAACCAGTAAGCCACCTTCACCAGTCATCCAATGATCTCAAAGGCCCCCACAATCTTTGATTCCAACTTACCCTGATTACCCAACCGATGATGTCTCAAACATGGTGAAATTATGAGAATGACCTGATCAACAACATCAAACTCTAGAATAAGAAGATGATGGTCCATATAAGGTTTTGAGGACTCTGTATCATGATCAATCTCATTTATATCAATTGCACCGTCTCTGTCATCTCCTGAATAAGGCTCATCCCAACCAAGGATAACTCTCCCAACTCCACCCAACATAAGATATATATACCTGGAAACCCATATAAATACTAAAAGAGATCTATATTAGTCTAGTACTAATAAATATTGTTATTTGAAAACTTGAATAGTGGAAAATTATTTTCCCAAGATCCACCAAAATCAATCATGTAATCATGGAGCATATCCTTAAGAACATGAATATCTCTCTCTTTTTATCCATTAATATATATATATATATATATATATATATATAATATTATTATCAAATTAATCTTAGAATTCCTCACTACCTTAAAACCTTTCTAGAACTTTTATGTGAACCTTGAGTCCCTTTAAAATACAACTATAGAGGGAACCCCATAATGTTTCACAATATTTTGAAGATACAAGTCCTCAAGATGTTCCACCTTCATCATCTCCTTGATAGGGTGAAAATGTGCCGATTTGATGAATTAATTAATAATCACCCAAATCACATCCTTCCCACTACGAGTCTATGGAAAACTATTTTCAAAATCCATAGAAATATAATCCCATTTCCATACAAGATTGGGTAAGGGATTCAACAAACCTAAATGTATCTTGTGTTCTGCCTTGATTCTATGAGGAGTAAGACGCCGTAATAACAAAACCACAACCAACTACCTAATTCTAAGACACTGATATCAATGTCTCACATCATGATCCTTCATTGTATCCCTAGGGATAATGAACCAATAATACCATTTTCTACTATCCACCAACTCCTTATTTGAGGAAAATGGAACAACCAACCTACTATGGAAGGAAAACAAACACCATTGGGAGACTGAGATCACTCACTCAAAGTCTCACCACTATATTGAATTTTATCCAAGAATTGTAACTCTATATCAGTCACATTATCTAGATAAATTCACTCATTAAAATAAGAATAAACTCACATTTCATCCAAGAACACCTTTTAACCAACATATTTTACTCTAAAGATCATCTCAACAAACAAACTCATCAGATACCACTCAACAAATAATTACTTCATAGCTTGTGTTGGCAGTTTTTTCCCAATGTATCAGTAACAAAATTATCTTTTCTAATAGTGTATACAATATCAAAATTGAATGTCTAAATATACTCAAAAATTTTAGTGCATTAATAACTATTGAAAACTCAATATCAGGGGTAGGGTAGATATTCTCAGGATGACGTAACTGATAGAGCCAAAGGCCACCAAATTTTCTCCTTCATTAAGACACATGATAAACCTATACTAGAAGAATCATAGAAAACTACATAACCTAATCCCCATTATGAAATAATGAAAACTAGTACCAAAGTCAACCTCACCTTATCTCATTAAAAGATCTCTAATATTTTGTATTCCCTTCCAAATTCATAGCCTTGTGTTTTAAAGGGTTCATCAAATATCCAATCTTGGAGAAGTCCTGAATAAATAGCCTATAGAAACTGGACACACCCAAAGAATATCTAGATCATACACAAATTTATGGGATTCTAGCGAGTCATAACATCTTGTACTTTTTCAGGATTTACTAAGATGCCCCCTAAATTTCACTTATGTAATTGAAAACTCACATTTTCAATGCTTACCATATAGATAATGTTCTCTTAGGGATCGGATAAATATATAAAAATGTATATGTTTGACTCATATTACATGGAGTATAACAATATATCACCCATGAATAAAAAAAAAGACTCCAAGAACTGATGAATGATCTAGCTCGTCAAAAACATAAATACCGTAGGAGAATTAGTGAGAGTGAATGGCTTAAACTAAAATAGAAAATGCCCATATTAAATCCTAAAGACTAATTTATGTATATCAGCTTCTCATAATATTAATATATGGTACCCTAACCAAATTTTAATCTTTTAATACCATACTAACCCTCTAAGTTGGTCAAAAAAATCATCAATCCATGGAAAAGGAAATTTTTTCTTAATAGTCACTAGATTTATCTTCTGATAGTCAATACAAAGTCTGAGGCTCCCATATTCCATCTTAGTAAGGAGTAATGGTGAATCCCATTATGAGATGCTAGGAATAATAAATCAATTAGGCTCTAGACACTCAATCTAGACCTTAAGTTCCACCAACTCAGTAGGTTTCATTCGATAATATGGAATATAAATGGGTGTAGTACTTGGGAGTATGTATATAGAAAACTAGACCTCTCTTTATGGCATAAAAATAAAAAAAATCATTCAGAAAGACTTCAAGATACACACTCACCACTTTAGGAATTTAACCACATAAACAAGGGTAAAATCAAGAAACGCCTCTAACAACTAGTATCATATTACCCCAGAGTAAGGAACAAAATTTCATTCCATTCCTGATCTAGAGTCCCACTCACCCAGAAAATAATGAGTGGACCCATAATAAGATAAAATATAAACACAATGATGATGACATTATTTCCAGTACTTAATTATAATCATCCCACCTATGATTATGATTCAGTTGAAGATGTTAAGATCAATCACCAAGAAGTCCCACTCCACCAAAGAATCGATTATCATCACCTAACATGTGGGACACTTGAAAACTAGTTCATAGCTATTTACCAACAGCATGGAAAGATCCAACAAGTATAAAATAAGTTATGAACAGAAGTCTAACATTTCAACTAACTTTAATGATATAAAAGTGTGGGTATCGCCTATATATAACAAAAATAGCACCATAAAAGAATAAATAAGCATCATACCTCTAACTGTATATAGTCCTACTTCAAATTCCTATAGTACATACTCCATTGTATAAAGACTTCTAGTCATAGATACTCCCTAAGATTTATTATCCACAAGAACATCCCCCTTATCCTGAGGATATAACCCACCACCAATGGAAAAATCATCTTGAACCTGTGAACACTTGGTGAATGTGGATCTTACATTATTACCCTGGGATATAGTTTCACAAAAACATTTCTGATAGCTAGATCATCCAAAAAGATTATATTTCTTAAGAGACTCCACATAGTTAGGCTTGGTATGACCATGCCTCCCACACTAATAGAATATGAATTACTTATTTCCTAAAGAATCCCTAAAAACCAGTGCAGAAGAAAACTGACCACCTTTTTATTTCCTTCACAGGGTAGAAGATACACCCAAGCTAACAACTAAACCAGATAAATCTCCAACCAAAACTATATTTATGGATATATCTTTCTCATATAATGATACTTTGTAAACTACCTCCATAAAAGTCAGAAGGTACATGATAATCAAAATAGACCGAATATCAGTTCCTAGCCCCAAATCAAACATTTAAGCCTCTAGTTGCTCATTATTTACAATATCTATTGCTAGATTCACCAGCTCACCAAAATAGGTAGAATAATATAGAACAATACTCTCCCACTCTTCCAAGGTTATAAATTTACAGGTATTCTCCACACATAACATCTTAGGTTGAAACTACTGATTAAATATTTTCTTGAAAGAATCTCAGGGAAGATACTCATGGAAATTATTTTTCACTGTATATTCCCTCCATCTCGTTTTCATTCCCTCAATCATGTATGTGGAAAACCCACCTTAGAGTCATTAGGATCCTTCAATAAGTTTAATTACCTCTTAATCCACTCAATACCATCCTTATATCCTTGGGTTTCCTTAGCTCCATGAAATATTGGTGGATGCCTCTTAGTAAATTCAGTTCCATGATCAACAACGCATCTTGGGTTCCCAACAACAACTTGACCTAGAGTCTGAATAGTATGAATTACCGTTTCAACAAAGATAGGGTCAACTAAAGGATTCTCATGTGGATCTTCTCTCGCTACTTCTTTCCTCATATTTATAGGATCTCTTCTTGAAGAAATTTTCTATTAATAAGAATACAACAACCAATTATCTTTAGAGAATGCTCCAAAATCATAGGGCTGACTTCAAGAATTCACATATATGATTTAGAACATCACAAACAAAAAGGAATTATGAATTATACCAAAAAAATACATTACTTGAAAAGTAATCGGTAAATTTAAATAAACAACCCATATAGTTCATTCAAATAACCTCTAACTCCAAGTCTCAAACCTAGTAAAAGTCATTGACCGTCCATGGTAACTCGAGTTCAGTCATGAATGTGAGCTGGCCAGGCCCCTTTTTAGAACTTAATTTCTAAATTATAAGGATCCTAACTTTTGTATACCCAAGAAAAAAAACCAAAATTTGGTAGTTTTTACACACTTCCATCTGAGAATCCCTCTGATGCCCAATTATAACAAACCATCCTAATACAACTTGACAATCCACCTGAACCATCCCATAAAAAGGTGAGGTACATCATGATAATAGAAATATTTCTTCAATATACCCAAAAAATGACATACAACCAGAGTAAAAAATGAAAACAAATGAAAAGAATTAAACCATAAAAATTAAACCCAATAGGATAATCCTTAAATGTATGAATCATACAAGACCACAATTCGCCATGTGACTAATATTCACCTCCAAACCAACCCTAACTGATGGTTTCAACAACAATATAATCCAACATGCTACATGATTCCATTACCTTTACTTGGATCCAAAAATAAAATATCAACAACTACATAAAGGAAAAATTAGGGTGTGAGAAGAAAGCCTAGTATGATACAACCACAAAGTATATACAAGGTATAATAAAAATAATACAATAGTTCTAGATTTAAAAAAATAGTTTTACAAATAATTTTCATAAATCCAAACCCATATGTAAATCATTTTCCCTTCAAATTTCATAGAATCCCTTTATATTTTCAAATCAAAAAATATGGAAAGTATAAGTGATACAATAGGGATTCCAATCCATTCATCAGAAGGTAATAAGTTAAACACATTTACATGAATTAACTTATCATGTGAAGCTATGTGATACGACCTCATATTCAAACCCATGAGAAATAATTCATGATAAAAAACAATCATACATTAAATAACCATAACTGAATAAGAACCTCTTATTGGTCCCTATAATAGGGGAATACGTACTAGACTTTAAAGATTCATAATATGAATAATTTTGGTACAATCAATATCAAGTCCTGTCATAGTCTATCATTATCCCAAAGGTTACCTCCTAGTGGCTCCACACGCACTAAGGCTACCCATGCCTATTTAATGAGATACCAAAGGTTCCTAATGCAACAATTGTCCAAATACATTTCAAAACCATGCACACAATTTTTTAAAATATTTTCAAATCCAATCCCATACTATTTTATGGTTGAAAACTCATTTCCAAATCAAGAAAATTTGTTTGTAATAAAAAAACCCATTATTTTTTTTAAATTTCCATGAAATCTGTCAAAACAACATGTCACTTCAAATCGATTAAAACCCAAAGGAAATTTATATTAACAATAATTAACCCATTGTATGTAAACACCTAACTAAAATTTTTATAAACCTAGCCTCATTTTACAATGTTCATTGGAAACTAAGAGATCGACCTTTAAAAGACAAGGCATGATAAGAAAATGAAAAGGATTGATATAAAATTCTATATGATCATGAATCTAAACCATATATTCGTCCAATGTAGTATTAATTACCAAAAGGAATGAAGAAAAAAAGGAATTCTTACTCGAAGAGGTGCACTGCAACCAAAATGATGATCAATCACCGAACGAATGATCCAGAAGGAATAAAGATCTTAAAAACTGACTTCCGAGAGCTCTGGATCAAGAGAGTGAAGGATGTAAATGGAATGAAATGAAAATTAGTCATATGGATTACTATAAACCACAACATGTGATATTTATATAGAATATAATCTTATTACATGTCGTGTATTCCATAAAGGATGAAAATGCCAAAAAAACATGTCTCATTTTTATAAAAATTCAATTTTTTCATGAGGTGGTTTGGGACATGAAGTCTGACAGTGCGCCGGGGCCAGATTCATTCCCTGTTTCTTTTTACAAAGATGCTTGGGATATTGTTAAGGGGAGTTTGATTAATGTGGTGAAATATTTCTTTCTTGGGGGAAATCTACCTAGAGTGGCTTGTGCTACCAAAATTGTTCTTGTTCCCAAAGTTAAGGATCCTCAATCCCTGAATCAATTTCATACTATAAGCTTATGCAATGTTCCTTACAATGTTCTGGCTGGTGTCCTCAACAAAAGACTTTTCCCTCCTCTTTCTAGTTGGGTGGCTGAGGAACAACATGGTTTTGTGCAAGGAAGATCCATCCAAGAGGCCATTTCTTTAAATAATGAAGTTATTAGTGATATTAATCTGAATACTTTTGGTAGTAATATGGTAATTAAACTGGACATGAGCAAGGCATATGATAGGGTTGAGTGGTGATTTCTTATCAGGGTTCTTCGATGCATGGGGTTTGATGAGGGGGTCATCAATATTATCTTTCTCTATTTTAGATCTCCTTGGGTGTCTATTTATTTTATGGGAAAACATTTTGGATTCTTTAAAGCTGTCAGAGGTTTGAGGTAGGGAGATCCCCTCTGCCCCTCTCTATTTATCATTTCTCAAGATGCCCTTAGTAGGCACTTTAATCATTTCTTTGAGGTAGGAAAGGTGATTAATTTTCGTAATAAACATTTTTTTGGAGGTATCTCTCACCTCATGTTTGCAGACGACACTATCCTCTTTGTTAATGGTAGTAGAAAGTCAATTCAGGGGGTTAATGAAGCTTTAGAGGTGTACTGTAATTGGAGTGGCCAGATTGTCAATCGTGAGAAGAGAAGTTTCTTTTTCCCTAATAAATGTTCTAAGAGGAGAATAAAGGTGATGGAATCTAATCATGGCATGAATAAAGGCTCATTCCCAAGGAACTATTTGGGTGCTCTGGTGTCTCCTAGTCCTCTTCTTATTAAGCATTTTGATTCAGTGATTGAAAATCTTGTGGGGTGCATCCTTAACTGGAAAAATAGTTTCCTGTATTTTGGAGGATGAATCACTTTGATTAATTTTGTTTTTTCCTCTATCCCTATGCATATTTTATCAACTCTGAAGGTTCTAAAGAAGGTGGTTGAAATCATAGAAAGAACTCTGATTTCCATCCTTTGGAGCAATAGAGCTAAACCAATTTTTGAAGGTGGTATCAATCATAGAAGTATTTCTGGAACTATGGTGGGATTTCATGCCAAATTTTCTTGGAATATTATTGAGGGGAAGTCTTTATGAGGAATGAATATGAAATTTACTTACGGAGTTGATGGTTTTTATCCCAGATGCAAGCCTTCTAGAATCTAGAAGTTGGTCGGGGAGTATCTTCATATTCTTCAGCCGTATTCTCGGTGGATTATTGGCAATGGTGATCTAAGATTTTGGAATTAGAATTGGGTTGGCACTGTTCTTGGCTTTCCTTATTACCCAGCTCCAAGTATTAGTTTTAGAGAAGCTTGTGCTTATCCCCTCCTCATTAGTACCATTTTGAATGATAATCAGAAATGTTTTTTTGATAGCATTGTGATGTCAAATGGCCAGGACCAGTGTGTCTTTACTGGAGCTACTACAGGTGCTTTGAAAATCAAAGATTTTTTGTCTATTCAATATTTTTGTGTTGTCCAGGATCCTTGGGGTGAGATCCTATGGTGCAAAGAAATTCATTTGAATTTATTATTTATTTTGTGGTGCGTTCGGAACAATGCCTTGCCAACCGAGGAGTGCATTCAACGCAGAGGGATCAGCCTTGATTCTAGATGCCAATACTACAAGACGTCGAGCTGTGAGTCCACCCATCACCTATTCTTCAACAGAGAATGAGAAAAGGAAACATGGGGATCCTTTGGGCAGTTTTCTAGGAAATTGGGTGTTATTACCTCTACTGATTATTTTATCCAGCTTTGGTTTGAAGGAGTGAACAGACTTGGACCAGAGAGGAAGGCAAGGTTGCTGATTTTCACAGTAGGGTGGTGGGTCCTTTGGTCGACCAGAAACTCCAGGTGCCACCAGTCCTCTCCAGGAATGGTTGCGGGTATTCTTTTTAACATTCGTAACTTAATACTAGATTATAATAGGTTGTGCAGGGATACAACGATTGGACCTTCCATCAAGTCCCTTCATCCCCATCTTCCTTGTATCAGCAATGACTTATTTTCTAAGGGGAGTTTGGTCAAGTGGAAGCCTCCGATGTTGGGGAACAAGCTGAACCCAGACGGATCATGTTGCATGGGTTTAATGCGTAGGGGTGGAGTTATCAGGGATCATAAAGGCTCTGTTGTGGTGTCTTTTTTAGCTTCCTTCGGCAATGACAATTCTCTTCAAGTGGAGGCCCTCACTATGCTTATTGGATTTTATCTTTGCGATTAGAGGAATATTTCAATCAGGGAGGTTGAAACTGATTTATTGACAATTTATAAAGCTCTTTCAGGTCAAGGTCCCATTCGATGATCTATCGAGTACTCCATTAAAAGGTGCAAGCGACTTATGAACAGTTAGATGTCCGTTCTTCATACCTGGCACGAGGGTAATGTTGTTGCTGACTTTCTTGCTTCTAAAGTGTCTTTGGATAATAGGCTTGTATTGTTTTTCTAGTCTTGGTTCCATTCCTTCTGAGGTTTTTCATTTATTTCAGGCTGATGCTCTTGGGTTGCACTATTTTAAGCCCCCTTAACCATCTCTGTATAGGGCTTTCCATCCTTTTTTCTTTTAATAAAATAAAAAGTATGTTGTTGTTGATGAATTTTTTCCCATTAAAATATTTGAACCAAATACATGGCATGTAAACCTTTCATACCATAAACATATTTCATGGAATCTTTCATATGACCATTACATGATGTGTAATTCCTTTAACCAATGTGTAAATTCCCACTATACAGCTAGAAAACCGATATTTCAGTATAAAAATACCAAAGCACTCAGGATATTCTCCAAACTTGGGGAGGCCCCTAAAATCCATTAATACATTTATACCAGGACTCCATTAATTCAGAAAAACATACCTCAACAAAAATTAATTAATTTTCCTCAGCAAAGGCTATATATCCCAGATAATCCTTAAAACTCACCCAAAAAAGGATAATTAAATAATACATGGATAACAGACAACCTAAAAGAAGTAAAAAAACGATTCAATAAAATTTACAAAAATGTGATTTTCACTACTTTTAGAAGAGTTATATTGAGAAAATTTTTATTAAATGGGTAACCCTTATTTTGAATGAAGTAAACCCATATTATTTTTCATGACCAAAGGAAAAACTATTTTTTATATATATTACATTTTTTATAACATGGAAGAAACTTTTTATGAGATATATAATAAATGAAAAGAAAGAATTTGTTTAAATATTTTTCCTCACGTAATTTGAATGGTTGTATGAAAGGATCACTTAGATAGTGGTAAAAGATAATTAGATGAATCATTGATTATATTTTACTTTAAATGTTTTGTGATCCTGTGTTTATTCATTTATTCTACCAATATCACAATTTATGTAAAAAAATAAATAACATAACATGTTTTTTAACATGTTCCACCTTCTAGAAAAGAATAATATGTCCCCAATATGTTGTGGTTTTTATATAATAGGTACAAAACGTTTTTATTATTTTTTAGATGTATCTATAGGTAATGGTATTAGCTTTATCTGGTTATAAAGACTAGTTCCATCCAATTATATTTCTATATAAATATACAAAGTAATTCATCATGAAGAATGACCACTGTGGTAATATTAAGCTGCCACACATGCTAAAAAGATGTTGATAGTCATTCTCTTATTATTCCACATACTTTTGAATCATTTTTCCTTTATTTTTTTAATACACATAAGTCTCATAGTATAGATGTATTAATTTCAAGAACCTCTTCTTCTTATTTCATTGATGTACCACTTATGTAACATACTCGCTGTGTTGGCTTCCTCCCTTTTATTATTTTTCCAATCTCTCTTTTATATTCACATGTAATTAAAAATATTATTTACAAATTAAAAAATATAAACTATAAATTCAATTTTAATAATATAATATTCTATATTAATGGTTATAATCACATGTTCAATAACTCAAAGAATTTCTTCAACTTGATCAAAAATGTTTTAATTTAAAATATATCAATTTGAAATTCCCACTAAATTGGTCCATGATATTTTCATTTATTTCTCACAAATTATTTCTATGAATCACTACTTGAGAAAAAACCAATTATATTTTGAGATTCAATGTTCATAATAATATCAATAATTTAACTTATCACTAAAATTTTTCTAATTTGTGAGTGGCACTTAATATTTTTAAATGAACCTTGTGGTTGTCAATATATCCTTACAGTTTTAAAACAATCTTTATATTTTTAGAATAATAATTTTATTTTTCAATTTATCCTTATGAAACTCAAAATGAACCATATGAATCATCCCTTCCTTTGTGTTAAATTCTCATTTGAGACACATTCCTATGATTTAATGACTCTTACATTCTTGAGGGTACATTTATGCCTTTCTCAAATTCCAGTAAACATTAATTTCATATGAATAAATTATTATTACATAAATATTTAATGAGGAACCACTTTCATGCATTTTCCTGAGAGTTGGGGATGTCTCCCTTCTCTCTCGGTTCTCCTCATGCCCATGGCTCTGCCTATGGTTTCTTATGAAGCCCTTCAATTTGGAGTTGGTGGCGCATCTTGCACCATTATTCTTAATCTTCTTTTTTTCTCCCCTGCTCTCACCTCCTCCAACCTTTTTTCTTCTGTGTGACTCCTCTGGTCTATCATGTCAACATATTTTTCTTCTTGTGCTCCTAGGTTCCCGATGATGGTTATCTTCTATTGTTACTCTCGAATGCTCCTTCTGTGGCTCTATTGTTACATTCCTCAGCACCTCTCCAGGTTGGATTTGGAGCTATGATATAAAGAGGTTTTGGGTTTTGTGATTCAATGGTGTTTGATCCTCATGGACCTACCTGGGTTGGTATAATACTACTTTCTTTTCTCCATGTTTTCTTATTTTTCATCGATTGGCATCATTTGGTGTCCTCGACCACTCTAATACTACTCTATCCTCAATTTCCAGCACTCCTATCCTTGTCAGATCTGGAGTGGTGGTAACATTGAAGTTTTTGGAGGTGTGGTTTGGTGGCCATTAGGGTTCCAAGTGCGCATCCCCAGATGATGGCTTTGGCCTTTCAGTTTTCTTCCTCTTGCTTTTAGTGATGGTTTATTTTCTTATTTTCTATGGTCAATATTCTTACTGATGTTTGATGGTGTTTTGGTTTATGGATTGGGTTTGCATGCTCAATTTTGGTTGTTGTTGCGGTTGTCGAGTTTCTCTCTATGGTACTATGGTGATGTTCATACTCTACACCTCTATTTTCATGGTATGGTTTTTTTAATCACTTGGGGATGATGATGACATACTATAGTGAGATGTATGATGGAGGGTTTTATGGTTTCTAATGATCTCCTTAAACCTTTTTCATGGTGGTAGGAAGGTGATGTTTATACAGCGATAAATAATGATGGTGAAGGATGATGGCTGGTGACAGGGTGATGTGGGTGATCTTTAATCATGTTTTTTTAATGTAATTTTTTTTTTGAATTTTGAATTTTGAACTTGGATGGAGTTTTTTTGAGTTATTACTTGGTATGTAGGTCACTGATTATCCATAAAAGTTTATTTTTTGAAAATCAAATAAAATTATAATTTTTAGTCATGAATATTGAATGACTATTTCATATACAAGGATGTTTGGTACTTATACATTTTTCACAAAAAAAATTTAATTTCCAAAAAAGAAATGTAATAACTCAAAATTTCATTTGTGTATCTCAAGAAATATAAAATCACTCCAAATCACATCAAAGTAATTGAATCATCATGATTCAACTTCATTAATTAGTCTCAACCATTTTAATGTATTGATAGAAAATATAACATCATCCATCCTTATATGGGTTCAACAGAATACCCCATTGGATTTGATATCAATACCATATATTTGGTTATCAGGATAAACATGAATGATTGATCCCCGTAAAAGATATATATCCAATAAAATAAGTGTACTTTTTTTATCCCCTTATTAAAAATTAAGTAAGAGTGAATAAAATTAAGGGATTAAGTTCATCCATTCAATTCTAAGAGATGATCCATGAATTAGTTAGCTTTATGTATACTAGATCTGTATCAGTATAGAAAAATATAGTGAAGAATTTATATTTCAATATTATCATTAATCAATTCATTTCTGAAGCATCAACATATATTTTTCACTAAATAAGATTAAATATATAATAATAAATCCTTTCCCTATTCAAAATTAATAAATAAAATTAAACTTCTCATGTGCAATATGGCTAAGTCTATCTCTTGTATATTACCTCTCCTGTTTTTGTAAGGATTGAAACATGATAAAATCAAGGAATAAAATGAATCAATAGTATCACTAAGTTTTGTTAAGTGGGATTCACTCAAATTTCAGGTCTCAACTTCTCAAAATACTCATTCTGGATTTTCTTGGAGAGGATATCATCTATTTGTTCCATATATAGCCCAAATTGTACTTTAAAAATGACTATAGACACATTATCCTTTATAATGTGATATTTAATATCAATTTTTTATATGTGTAATGTGTTAATATATTATTTAATAGATTTATGGAATTTTTACTATCACATATAATGAACAGTGGATATATAGGAGTAAAACCCTTATCCTCATGTTGTTCATTTAGATAATCTATGTAACTTCTTGTGAGGTAACCACATAATCATCATCTATGGAGATTATAGTAAATAATGAATACTTATTTAGGTTCTATGAAAACAAAAACTATTGCCTGTGAATAATTCCCCTCTAGATGTTGACTTCTTTAATTAGTTTTAACTTCCTAGTTATCATTAGTAAACCCTTTCAAATTAATCTCGCTATTTTTTTTATACATCAAAACATAATTAAATTAATTTTAAATATATATATGATAAATTTCATTTTTATTATAGCATATGATTATTTTGGATTTTATTTGAACCTAGAATAATGAGTAATTGCATAGACTATATCATTCCATGAAGTAGTTAGTGTTATGTTATAATAATACAAAGTTACACAAGAAAGGGGTGAATTGAATCTTTTTGAAAATATTAGATAGATATTGACTCTTAGCCTTCTTTATGATTTATACAGCCATTCATAGTTTTCTTCTTTAAGTAGTATGAATAGAAGATAAACAAAATATATCATCCCATACATTACATATAGATATTACTTCAACATTGAAGAATATTTATTACAAAACATAACAAAAACCATGCCAGGACCGTATAGGTTTAGTGTCTTTAGAAACTAGGAATCATAAATTACTGGTTCATAAAACTTCTATATTGTCTCCCACTTATTTCTTCATAACTATAATCTTTTTTGATATATCTTACTTAATATCCTTCTTCATGACTGGGGGAAAGGAATCATATGAAATGGTGAGCTCAAATTCTCAGTAAGGGTAAAAAAGGGAAATATCAATTATATCATAATCATAAGAACATAGAATTTGAAAATCTTGTCCTCCATATAAAAGATCATAATATCATGTCATGGGATAAATCCTAAAAGTGAAATATAATCCCAATATTCAAAACATAATATATAAAATTTCTTTATATACATAAATAATTATAGAAAATCATTTCATATTATTCAAGTCTCACTGTCGAGACCATTATAGCAGACAAAGTCCATTACTAAACCGAGTTCACTCCTTGTTCCAGACTAGTATTACTGAACCAAATTTACTTACCATTATAGTCATGTCTATATCAAGAGATATAAATATTTACCCAATTAATTATAGGGAGATATAGGTACCACCCATCTCATAATTAAATCATTCTTAAATGCAGCAAAAAACATAAACCATTCACCATAACGTAACCCAAGGAACAAAAAAAGAGGGTTTCTTAAACATCATTCCAACATAACATAATCCATATAAAATAAATGGATTTCATAAAAATAATTCCATCATAAAAATAATAAAATAAAATTAACAATAGGGATATAAAAATAAACATATTTAATCTTATGTGGAAGATAATTTTGATAAAACACTTGATCTTAATTCTTAAGAAAAAAATATCCTTTATTCTTCAAAAACGTTTTCCTTCATCAAAATGCCACAAAATTTTAGAAGAAATCCTTTTATTTGAACATAGCCTTATAATATTATAGGGTAATATTAAAGAAAATAAGTCATTATTAAAGAATAAAAATTCTTTCAGGCCTTTCAAGTGAAAAAAATAACATTCTTCTTGTACTTTTTCCGAAAAAGTTTAAAAGTACCTCGTACTGAAAATACAAAGGATTTCATTCTTACAGTTTAGTAAATATTAACCAATGGGTAAAATTGACTTTAAAAAATAATAGAAGGGTATAACTAATATCTTAAAATGCATATTTAGGTAACATGGATGTTTATGAGAAATATACCCTAGTAAATACTTATGAATAAACAATCTCAGATAAAAGCGAGATTTGCAAAGTTATCACATAACTTAGGTCCGATATGATTTGTATGAATCCAAAACTTTTTTATAATGATTTAAATATTGTTACTTATTTATTATAGAATCATAATAATTTTTATGATGAAATTTATGATCATATTTTCTTCTGTTAATTAGTAGCATTTCATTGTTACTCGTTATTTGGGGTATTAACTGATAATCTTATACATGTTTTTTTTGGATAATTTATTATTTAAATTTTTATGTTATAACTATATCATTTAAATCGTGTTATTAGTATAATATATTTTAAATTTATTCATTAAGTTCATGTATATAATCATGGTTTAATAAAGATCATGTATAATGAATCACATCGCATCGTGGAGATGATAGGTTGTACATACGCACAAGCGATGATATCATTCTATAAATTATTGAATGGTATTGAAGTGGATAGTGTATGATATTTTAAAATTAGTATCATGTTATAATAATCATATATATTTATTTTTTCTATCATTATACCCATCTAATTAAGGTTGTGGTGAAAAATATATTACACCACGGCGTGGAGATGGTAAGTCATGCGTACACACACACGGTGATTTAATTTTTCATAGGATGGATAGAATGTGAAATATGGTTGTTTCATATTTATAATAACATATCATTATATTATTGATACTGATTTTTTTTACTTTATAATTAAAAAACTAATTTTGAGGAAGTAGAAGAAGAAATAAGTTTGAAATAATCGGTATAATAGATTACATCTTCCTTGACGTGCTTCCTATAAATCACTTCTTAGAGCACTAGAGTTTGTCTTTGATGATGACCAGAACCTCTATAATGAAAATAAGTAAGTTTATAAAGAAACAAGGAAGGGTATGGCCGAGGTTTAAGTCTCAAAATGAAATTAATAGGTGATAGAGGAGGTGCCATTTTAAATTTGATATGAGGGAAACATTTGGAAACTCCATATTTAATAATTTATAATAAAATCAATCCCTACCCAAAAAACCTAAAAAATGTCCCAATTTTAAAGATTAGATGATATAGGGTTTTAATATAATCAACTAATAAATTTTGGGTGGGTTATTTTTTCAATTTAAACCATATCTTATTAGTTGACACTTAGTTATTCTATTTAAATTTAATTGTGGTAATAACATTTTAAATATTTAATGGTTATAAATATTTACTTATATAAGGTTACCTAACCATAAATGTATATTTTATGAAATTTTAGATCTTATAATCATCACTTTTTAATTTTTCAATATTTTTATTATTTTTAAATATTTAAATAAAATTTTATTTCCATAAAATATCAATAATGTCAATTTTGACACTATTCATTTATTTGAATTTTAAAAAAATACAAACAGAAGATAAATTTAAAATAAAATATTCAATACAATCCTAATATGTCATAATAACCTATAAATTTTTTGTATTACATTAATTAGTTCATATTTTGTTTATTTTAATATTTTTAAAACTATTTATTTTATATTTCTATTAATAAAATAAATTTTACATCACTATTTTGTCATAATTAATGGTAATTATTTAATCTCAAAAAATTATAAATAAATATATATATAGGTAATTATCTTATCTTTCTAAGTAATATCTATAGTGGATATTATCTCTTAGTTTTATATATTTTAAAGTTAATATACTTATATAAAATGATATTGTGACATTTTGTCACATTCATTAGTTTTTATTACATTCATGTCATATTCATAGGTTAGTGACCATCAAATGATTAAATTTCAAAAAATAGATTATAAGGGTAAAATTTAGTCATCCAATAGGTTTTTTACAGGGGTTAAGGTAATATTATAATATTATTTTTACCTTTAATTACTTGATTTATCTTTAACCATGGTAATAAAAATAATTACCAAAGTTACTATTCATAATACCCAAAAATGAAAGTAGAATACTAGAATAATTTAGACCTACTCATTAAAAATATGGATTCTATTTTTAAAAATTCAAAACACTGAAGTTGCAGTAATTAATTTAAAATCAATCACGTTTTCGGAATGAGAGAACGTTTTTTTAAGTTAAAACATTACAAAATGTTGAAATGTTTTTACATATGAATTTAATGTAAAATTAATTCCAATGAAATAAATTAAATTAAATAGTAAAAATATATTCTATTTATACTTTTAAACCATTCAATGCTATAATTTAACCACAAAAATTATTTCAATGAAAAAAAAGATATTTTCAATTAAAATATACCGTATTTTTACTAATTTTCAAAACATAAAAGTTATCAGAAAAATATGAGAAATTTATCCATTGTAAAATTTTATATCCCATTTTGAAATAAAATTTTTAGGTTTTAATATAAAAATTTTTAATATGTGAAAATATTAATTTAAAATGGGTTTTCCATTCTAAGGTGTAAAATTAAACTTCTAAAAAAATAGGGTTTTATACATCAAATAGGGTATTATTAATAGCCTATGACTAAAATATCCACTGGATGAATATAAATAATATTTAATTATGTATATAACACACACATATATTATTAATTTCATAAAAAAAAGTAATTCACTCAAAAATACAAATATCAAATTTATATTTTTCATAAATAATTGATAGCCAAAGAATTCACAATGCATTTTCATAAGTTAGTTATAATTATTCCCACTAACCTAATGGCTAGGCTATAATGGTAATTTTATACTAAGAGCATCTCATGGTTTTTTAATCTCATGATAGCATGCAATGCAAGCTACTGAAGAATACAAATTATTTAAAGAAAATATTTCATAAAAAACATCTGGGTGTTCCACAAAAAATAACAATACAATAATTTTTATAGCGGTTTGGGGAAAAAATATCCCCTATTACACATCACAAATGCTCTCTCAATGAGCTTGGTGATTTTCACTATAAATATCCTCTTATCAAAAGACCTTAACAACTGAGTGTAGACAATTGACACCTTTACAATGAGGCTTTAAAGATACCTCTTGGATCTTTTATAGGGAACTAGATTATCCAAAAGTTATTATGAGAAGATTATAGCCTACCATTACTAATTACAATTAGTGAAAACTCCAATTAATCGATACAGATTTATTTTATTGAATAAATAGCTTCTTGTTCAAAGTTGTAACAAAAACTAATAAAAAGTGTATCTTCATATTATAAGAAAAAAGTCTTTAAGAATGAATAGATTAAAAGAGATCCTTTTTGTGAATGATCATCAATAAAAAAATTGATAAATAACTGCTATAATAGTTACTTCGAAAGTTATGCAGCATAAGATCAAAGTTTCTTCAGAATAACAGAGATGATAAATATTGTTTATTTCTCAATATCTTTTTATTCAAAAATATATCACACATTCTATATCATTATTGAAAATGACAATACTCTTTCTATTTAAAGAGAAAAACATGGATTTAATTTAGTCGTAACAGATCCAAGAAAATATCATGATAAATAGGAATTATTTGAATTTAAACTATACAAGAGAGTTTTAAATTTCCTTATAAATATGAATGATTTCTTCCGATGAATATGAGACTTTGATTAGGTCATAAAAAAACATTGAAATGATATTTATTCCCATCAAGACTATTGTATAAAATGTCGATAATATCTTTAATTTAAAAACTCTATCATTGACCAGTCAAATTTAGGGTTCCATCACATAGCCAAAAACTCTATAAGTACGGTTGATAATGTATAGTTGTTCACAAAATTAGGGTTAATGAACCATAAATTTATTCTTTTAAACATAGGATTTCTTCGAAATGTAGGGATATTGATCCACACTTTTCCAATAGCATACAGCACATAATCCATACATTTTATTCCAAATGTAGGGTTTCCAAACCATACATTAAGCTTTTAAATGTAGGGTTTGAATAGTGTTTCTAGAATACATAAACATCTTCAGAATATGTTAAAAAATACTTTTAACTTGTAAATAAGATATAATTTCTCATGAAAAATATTCCTAAAAAATACATAAAGTAACATCATTAGTAAAAAAAAAATAAGGGTATTTATGAGAATCAAAATCAATAATAGTCAAAGAGTATTTTTGAGACAATACATACCCAAAAATATCCCCATTTTGATGATCAAAAAACCCATAAAATAAATTATATAAAATATATAAATTTTAAACACAAATGAACTAATATCTTTAATGTTTTTTTTGTACAATAAACATTTAAATGTTATTTCTCTCTAATTATTAAAACTATGTATTATAAAATATTAGAATATTGAAATTAAGGATATTGTGTTTACTCAATTTCCAACCCTTTTTGTGACATAAAAAAAGAAAGTAGTTGAAAATGGATTAAAACATATTCAAATTAGTATAGAACTATTAATGAATGTTATAGTATACTATCACATAAATGATTTTTGACCAAAAATAAAAATATGAATAGAAATGGTAATAAAAAATCATAAGAATAATATATAGAATAAATTTTACTAAACATATTTTTTTGATTTCAAAATCAATTGAATAATATTTTTAAAAAATTAGGACTGGATGAGGGTGATAGGGTTCAGAAGAGATTTTGGACTCTGGTAATGATTGAACAAACTAAAGAACATACTTCTACTATGACATATATACTCTTAAATATTAAATAAGGTTTTCAACCAACAGTCACATAAAAAATATTGAATCTTGACATACCTTTAAACTTTCACCCAAATTTACTTTCAAAAACTCATGAACATTCTATTCTAACTAAAAAAATTTGAGAGTATCTCATATAACCAATTGAGAAGGTTTATTATACCTGGTTCTTTTAAAATTATTTTTTCAATGATATATCGCTGGTTTTACAACAAAACATTTAATGGTGAACTGTCACACTAAAGGGAATGAAGATTATCATTGAATATATACATTACAGCAGTAATAGATTCAAATATTACAACTAGGTCTAGAGAAGTTTAAGGTGAAGATGTATATTATCTGTACTAATTATCACTACTTGTGACTGATTCAAACTGACTCCCCAAATATTTCTTGGGAAAATATTCTACCCATAGCTTTCCAAACTGATTTTCTATTTATCATTGAAATGCATCAAAAATAACTTCTCAAAACTGAACATTCTCTGATATTGTGTAGTTGAGCCTATGTTAATTCAAATTCCTCTCCAATAACAGATGAACTTCTCAAATATTATAAGTATTTCCTTGAACATTCAATATAATTTTAAATATTTTAATTTTATTCCTTCATTCTGTTAAACATTATAATAAAATATTCTACCTAATGATTCAGAGAATTAGAAGATTCTTCTTCTTGATTTCTTGATGAGGGTCTCACCTCAACTATATCTAAATATTATTCATTATATTTCTCACAAGTGGAAGAACATTGAATATGAAGAACCACTATGTTCCGACTAGGTTTAGAAATAACCTTATCAAATGAATAAAAAAAATTAAATTGTTAATTTTTCATCTAACCTAGTAGTGTTAGCTACTAATGGTTTTGAATGATCATTTTCTTGATCATTATTCTGAACGTATTCTTCAACAAGATTTTTTTTATTCTAATTTCCATCCCCATCCTCTTGCTCTTGATGTTCAGTTTGATTTTCATAAAGATCATCTTTATCTATTCTATTCTGATGTTTTTCCCTCAGTAGTGACTAAAAATCCTAAAAATATAGGAGGGTAAACTTCACAAGCTACACCAGCCGCAACTTCTTGTTCTTGAACTGTAGTTTCCTAATATGCATATTCACCCCTTTGTCTTAGTTTGGTCACAAGTTCCTCAACATTTTCTTCTTCTAAACTCTATTTAAGAGATTGATGAAAACATCTTCTAATCCCTAGATTAGATATATCATATTTGATTCTACATATTATAGTTTGAACTGCATCACCTATTCTAGATTATGTAACTTTAGCTTCTTGAATTCTGACTATGGTAATAGATCTAAAATTATCTTTCTCCCCTTGAGCATGAATACTGGATTCTTTTTGATACTTAACACCAATAGGTAAGAGTTTTCCTTTGATGGTACTACATAATAATCCTAATTTCCTTAGATTTCCATCATTCCAAATGTTATAATGATGAAACCTTATTTTGAGATGTACATCCCGAATCGTTCTCGATTTATACAAAAGAAGAGAAACTATCCTTCCATGTCACACCCCGACATATCTTTTTATTTTATTTTATTATTTTCATTGGTTTTAAAATTATTTGTTGAGGTTTGGGTTGAATCCCGTGCAGGATTTTTGAGTTTTGTCTAAAAAACGCATTTTTGGGTTGACATCATTGAGCGCATGGACGGAGCGCATTTTTGAGTTAATGTTGCTGGGCACATAGGCGGGGCGCGTTTTGAAAACCCCATGCAGCTCCACCCAGGCTTCTTCACGATCCTCCTATCTTCGGAGATTTTAAAATGAATAAACTTTTTAGTTTATTGTGTTGGTTAGAATTTTCATGTTTACTAATAATTTTAATTATTATTATTAAAATGAAATGAGTATTTATATTATTTATATCCTTATCAGTATGATTATTATTATTCCTATTTGTGTTATTATTAATAAATATTTGTTACCATTATTATTATGCTAATTGAGGTGTTATTATTATTATTATTTCATTATTGTATATGTTCTTTATATTATTATTTTTATAATAATAATAATAATTATTATTATTATTATTATTATTATTGTTTTATTATTATTATTATTATTTCTATTATGGACATTTTTATTATTTTTATTATTTCTGGATTTATTATTATTATTATTATTATGATAATAATAATAATAATATAATTATTATTATATTTTTTTATTTATGTAACCCTAAACCTACCCGTGGCCACCCCCTTTTCCCCTTACCCTCGCTGGGTGCAGACCCCCTCCACGCACACCGCCTCCTCCCGGTCTCCCCTCCCCTTCATCCTCCTATTCGGCGCACCAGGCCCCATCGACCCAGCATCATGCCCCAGCCCTCCGCCCCTCTGTGCTACACCTCTAATCTCGCCGCCTCAGCCAACCGGACCACTGCCTTCCATCTACACCCCCTAACCAACCACTTTCTGACCCTGCGCCACACCTCGGGCTGTTCACCTCATTTAAGCACCCTCGTCTAGCACCAGGCCCTCATCCTACACCCACTGCTATGATCTAGCACCCAAATGACCCAACTGTCCTCCTCTCACCTTCATCCGCCTCCAGTGCCCCCGACCTGCACACTTGGTCCCAGCCAGCCTCACCCACCTCCCTTTCCCTCTCCCCTCAGCAACCTTGCTGGCATGTTTCCCTCCGGATGACCAAACCTACGGCGAGCCCCCTACTGCACGGGACTCTTCTGAGAAACCTCTCCTCTTGTTAGACAACCCCTCCGCGCGACCTCCTTTGGCTGATGCACTCTCCTTCAGCCGCGATCTCGCCGACGCATCTATCTCTGGTGGCTGACCTCCCCTTTTTCCATTCTGGTGACATTTTCTTTTCTTTTCTTTTTTTAATTGGTAGTTGCTTCTTGATTTAAGGTTTTCAGTTTTCCCAAACCCTAGATGATAGGTTTTCGATATTTTTATGGTTGATCCTAAAATTGGTATTCAAATGTTGATGTTTTAGGTTTTTTTGGATTCCCCCAGGTGTGGTGGTGGTGCGAACAAGGTTTTGAACCGGCTTCGGAAGGGCCATCCGCGGTGGAGGTAGGATCCATCACTTTTACTCTTTAAATTTATAATCACTTTGATTTCTTGTATTATGATTTTTATTATTTCAATTTCATTGGTATTAATTATTATTATTTTATTTATAGAATAATTGTTTTGGGAGGAGTTATTTTGTTCTGGTAGGAAAACCTTGTTTGGATAATTATTTTCCCTATTTAAGTGATTTTTAATGCCTTGTGATTAATAAGTCTGGTGCGAAGTTTAGCTTTTAAAGGAACTTAGTTTTCATTTTATATTTTGTATCCTGATCTTGTGAATCAAGGTGTATTATTAATGGAAGCGAGTTGTGTGCTGTTCAATGGGTTTTATTAAATTATGGAGTTTGTCATCCTATCTATGCAAGTGGTGCACATTCTGATATGGTGTGTTGTGAGTGCGCGTTTAATTATAAAAAATTGTTTTTGGAAAAGTGTTTAGGCGTACGTTCTTTTAAATGTTAATTTCATCATGTCGTGCACTTTTATCTAGTTTTGCACTCTTAGTGTTTTCTTGAAATGGCCTGGTGTCTCTTTAAAATGATTAGTGAATTATTTTTGGCGTTGGTCAGTTTTTTCTAAACACTTTATATATTTTAAAGGGGTTTAATAAATAGTACATATGGTGTGAGTAGTGTTTTGAAAACATACCGAGGTGGTTCTTTTGTGTTGGTTGTCCGTTTGAATTATTTTAAATCAATGGTTATGTGTTTTTAGTTGTTGTGTGTTTATTGCAGCGCGTTGGTGAGGTGACTCTGCGACACCCCAATCATTGGCTTGCGCATGCTTGTACATCTGTGTGAGGCGTGTCGCACCACCATGTTCGAGATGCGAGTCAAGGTAGGTCCCCCACTTCATTTGAATTTAAATTTATAATTTATTAATTTCTTGATATTTCATAAATTTTAATAAATAATAAATAGAATTAGATGATAAATTTTAAATGATCACTCGATGTAAAAAAATCCGTTTATTTTATACACGGCACTTGAAATATTTTCTTGATGAGTGGACACCCAATAGTGAAATAATTCCTGTTTGGCCTTTAAACATAATTCAAAAAAATTTAAATGTAGTTTTGTTTTATTGATAGATGATTTATTTTGAACTGCAAACAAGTGTTTTGGGTCACTTTAGAAATGAGAATTTTACTTAAAATTGGTGAAGGCCCATTTGGCAGTTTAAGAAAATGAATTATTTTGGAAAACTTTATTTGGGGTGACTCAGATGTGATATTTGGTGTATGTTGACTGTATGATTTGTGTGTGATGTTTGTATTGCTTGATTGACTTTTTTGACTCACCCATTTCCTATTTATTATATGTGTTGACATGAGAACATGGCATGAATATTTTGAGAACGATTTCTGCACTAGTTTAGATTATGCAATGGATAGTGGCCCTTAGTATGAATGACACTATGCTAGGAGATTGGGCCCCTCAGTTAGTCCATGTAGGGAAACACTGAGAGTTAGGGAATCATGACGTCCTTGAGAGTATTCATGACTTCAGGATGAGTCACATGTATAGTAGATTTTGGATTGTTCACGAGCTCCTAGGTTCGACCCATGTTTTTATTGAGTGTTTATTTGTATGTGCAGACTATTGAGAGGTCTAGTTTGGTTGCTGGCCGATGTGTGCCACTTTATCCATTGTCCTAGTGTGTGTTTTGTGTTGTGTGTAGTTTTCCTTTTTACTAACAACTAAAATTTGGATTTCTAAATTGTTCGCAAAAAAAATGTTTTAAAATGCAATGCACCTGTTCCTTTCAAACACTAAACTTGTTTTTATATTAAAAAGGGAAATGGACTATTACTTGTTTTAGAAATGAATGTTTGTATGGAAACCAATATTTTGTATAATTTTGTTCAAACCTGGAATTGACAAATTATTTATTTTATGGTATGTGCATTGGGAATAGAATCATTCGGGCCTACCTACTGAGTTTTAATACTCACGCCTATAGTGTTTTCCTATTTTTAGTTCCTGTTTTAGGTTGAATCAATATTTCTCACCATGGGAAAGAGTTGGTTGTGGTTTGGTGAGTGACTCTCGGGGTCCCGAGGATTTTTGGTCATGGTCAGGTTAGTTTGTTGTTGTTGGTCATTCTTTCTTTTCATGTTGTCTATTTACTTTGTGTTGTTCTATTTTCTTTCCGCTGCTTTATTTATTTTCATTGGGAGAAATTTTTCCCACTTGCTCTCTTTTGATGCCCAGGCGCTTGTCGCCAGCCCGGGAGGATTGAGAACGCCTCTCGGGCCATGTTGCGGACAGGCCCGTGTGACTAGTTCAGGGTTTACCCGTGTTGGTTCGTGAAAAAATGGTATCAGAGGAGGTAGACTACTGATAAGATCTTGTTTTTCAGAGTTCCCATTGATATTTGGGGTTGTCATTGTAGGAGTGGAATTGTCGGGACTCGGGGAGAACTGATGAGAAGGACGTCATTAACCCCTGCTCGTTCCGAACCTCAGGTTACCATGGGATGTTCGGGTTGTTGGTGTCTTTTGGTTCTTTTGAATTGTTTTATGTTATAAAATGAAATAAAATCCAGGAAAGTGACCTTCGTGAGATCGCGTGGTCTGAAAAGCCATGTGGAGCTAGAGACATTACCCTATAGTGCTCCTTGTGACGGTGGCGTGACTGGCATATGGCCCCCAACCACATGTCCAAGTCACTCATCGACACTAGTTTCTCCTTGTGGATCGTATGGGGTTTTAATTATTTATAATAATTGGGTTTCAAGGTTTTATTTTGGAAATTGTGAAAAGTTGAAATTGAAATGGAAATGACCATGTTTTTATTATGTTCTTTGTTTCTTTGTTCCTTAGTGTTCACCCCAACAATGGTTTGATGGATGGCCAAGGTGCAGCTTTGGGTGGTGCGCCCCTAGAGAATCCTCTAGTTGATCAGCCCATAGACTATGTTCTGGATTTCTGGAAGTTGAACCCTCCTCTCTTTTATGGACAAGCAGAGCCTCTTGAGGTAAAGGAGTGGTTGCAAAAGATTGAGAGGAAGTTCAGTTTCATTGGGCTACCTGAGTCGTTAAAGGTGAAGTTGGCTACCTTTATGCTTGAAGTCCCAACTTGGAAATGGTGGAAGTGTGTGTCTCAGAATAAGCCTCTAGAAGATCTATCATGGGAGTTTTTTAAGTCATCATTCATCCAACAACACTTCTATGAGTTAGTGAAGCTGAGGAAGAGGATGGAGTTGTGTTGTCTTTAGCAGGGAATTGAATTGGTATTGGAATTATATCGACGTTTGGTAGACCTAGTTCCGTATGATCAGTGGTGTGTTGCGAATGATCCCGGGAAGGCTCGAAAATTTGAGTTTGGACTCCGGCCTGAGCTGCGATCGAAAGTGGAAGACCTCAAACTATTCACCTTCTCAGATGTTGTGGGGAAAGGATTTTTGGCTAAAGTTGGGTTAACAGGTGGACTTAAGGTGGAAAATCCTTCCCCGACCTCAAGGGGCAGTGTAGAGGATGACGATAAGAAGAATGGGAAGCGACCTAATGCTGGTGGATCTAATAGAGGAATAAAGAGGCCTTTAAACCTTCAGTCTTCTTCATCATAGTGAAATTTCATGATTTATCACCAGTGTGGTAGGCAGGTTAACAAGAGGCCAACGTGTCAGAGTGCTTCGAGACCCTACCACACCTGAGGACGTTGGGGTCACTTGCAGCGATTCTGCCGCGATGTTTCCAAGAATCACACTAAAGCTAGACCTGGCTCTTCAAAGGTCACCTCAGCCCGTCAATGAGAGTAGGGAAATGTATGGGGACCAATTTGATTTTTTCTCTTTGTAGTGTTCCTTGGATATAGTGATAGTCTCTTGTATCATTTTTCGGTGTTTCTTTTCTTTCAGTTGTAAGAATGGTTGTGGTTGAACCTCTTTGAAACCTTTATTTTATCGGAAGTCTGTTTGGTGAAATAATGGTTTGGGTGTTATAATTGGGAATTTCTTAATCCTGAATATGAGGCATGAGATGCTTCAATCATTGGTGCTCCATCATAGGCCCTAGAGTGAAGTCAGCGCGTAGTCAGGTGAACCACAATGGTGAAAAAGGAACTTGGTCTGACCTTTGTCCTTAGTGTGGAATGGTTAGTGTTCTCCCGAGGGTGCGACGTTGTTGATGGGGAGATGACGATAGTTTTGATTCTATAGAGGTCGGGCCCTTCCATTCCCTCCCCTACCCTTGTGGTGGGGTTTTTGGTCTGTGGGGAATGTTTTCAAGTTCGGTTAATCTCGTCAGTTCTTATAGTGGGGAGACCCACAACGGGTTTCACAAAGTTACACCTAAAGTAATTTAGAGTTATCCCAATCCTAATGGTGGAGATTCCATTCGGGTCTCCCTGTGTCAGTATTAGAGTTTCTTTTCTTGTATCATTTGGTGGTAGGTGGTATCATTCAGAACTACCTAATCTTGAGTTCGTCCTCTCGAGTAAACATTGAGATTGGAGTACACCGAACAATTTTCTTGGTCTACAATTATAGGGATAAGTCTCAGAGGTGATTTAAGTTTGTTCATTCCTTGGTTGAAACATATGGTTTGGGTTCTACTTGGTGATGATTATGGTGATCTTGTTTTAAGGATGAGTTGTGTTTCATTGGTTTTTAGTGTTTGTTACGATCAATCAACTAGAGGTGCTTAAAATTTTGGGGGGTGAGTGACACTTAAGTAGTTTCATCTTTGGGTCTTGATCTTGTTATGGCTTTCCGGGGGTGGAAAGCATTATGGTGGGGAGAATTTTCACACCCAACCTATCCTTTTATTTTTTTTTATAATTTTATTTGGTTTTAAAATTAATTGTTGAGGTTCGGGTTGAATCCCAAATAGGATTTTTGAGTTTTTTTCAAACAACACGCATTTTTGGGTCGATGTCACTGAGCACATGGGCGGAGCGCGTTTTTTAGTTAACGTCACTGAGCACATGGGCGGGGCACGTTTTGAAAACCCTGTGTGGCTCTAACAAGGCTTCTTTACGATCCTCCTATCATCGATGATTTTAAAATGAATAAACTTTGTAATTTATTACGTTAGTTAGAATTTTCATGGCTACTAATAATTTTAATTATTATTATTAAAATGAAATTAGTATTTCTATTATTTATAAACTTATCAGTATGATTTTTATTATTCTTATTAGTGTTGTTATTAATAAAGATTTATTACCATTATTATTATGGTAATTGAGGTGTTATTATTATTATTATTTCATTATTGTATATGATATTTATATTATTATAGTTATAATTATTATAATTATTATTATTATTATTATTATTATTATTATTATTATTATTATTATTATTATTTCTATTATGTCCATTTTTATTATCTTGTTTATTTCTGGTTTTATTATTATTATTATTATTATTATTATTTTAATAATAATATTATAATTATTATTATATTTTTTATTTATGTAACCCTAAATCTACCAGAAGCCCCCCCTTTTACCCCTTACCCTCACTACGCGCAGACCCCCTCCACGCATGTCGTCTCCTCCCGGTCTCCCCTCCCCTTCATCCTCCTGTTCGGCGCACCAAGACCCTTCGACCCAGCATCACTCCCCAACCCTCCGCCCCTCCGCGCTGCACCTCTGGTCTCGCCGCCTCAGCAAACCGGACCGCCGCCATTCAACCGCACCCCCTGTCCATCTGCTTGCCGACCTACGCTGCACCCAGGGCTGTCCGCCTCATTTTAGAACCCTCGTCCATCACCAAGCCCTCGTCTGGCACCCCCTGCAGTGATCCGACACCCAGTTGACCCAGCCGGCCTCCTCTCACCTTCGTCCGCCTCCACTGCCCTGACCTACACACCTGGTCCCAGCCAGCCTCACCCCGCCTCCCTTTCCCTCTCCCTTCAGAAACCTTGCTGGCACGTTTCCCTTTAGATGACCAGACCTATGGCGAGCCCCCCTACTGCGTGCGACTCTTCCGGGTGACCTCTCCTCTTGTTGGAAAACCCCTCTGCACGACCCCCTTTGGCTGGCGCACCCTCCTTCAGCCGCGATCTCGCCGGCACATCTATCTTCAGTGGTCGAACTCCCCTTTTTCCATTCCGGTGACGTTTTCTTTTCATTTCTTTTTTCTAATTGGTAATTGCTTCTTGATTTATGTTTTTCGGTTTTCCCAAACCCTAGATGCTAGGGTTTCAATATTTTTATGGTTGATCCTAAAATTGGTGGTCAAATGTTGATGTTTTAGGTTTGTTTGTATTCCCGCATGTGCAGTTGCAGTGTGAACGATGTTTTGCACTGGATTCGGAAGGGATATCCACGGTTGAGGTAGGATCCATCACTTTTACTCTTTAAATTTAGGAGCACTTTGATTTCTTGTATTATGATTTTTATTATTTTCAATTTCATTGGTATTAATTATTATTATTTTTATTTCTAGAATAATTTTTCTGGGAGGAGTTATTTTTTTCTGGTAGGAAAACCTTGTTTAGATAATTATTTTACCTATTTAAGTGATTTTTCATGCTTTGTGATTAATAATTCTGGTGCGAAGTTTATCTTTTAAAGGAACTTAGTTTTAATTTTATATTTTGTAGCCTGATCTTGTGAATTAAGGTTCATTTTTAATGGAAGTCAGTTGTATGTTGTTTAATGGGTTTTATTAAATTATGCAGTTTGTCATCCTAACTATGTAAGTGGTGCACATTCTGATACAATGTGTTGCGAGTGTGTGTTTAATTATAAAAAAGTGGTTTTGGAAAAGTGTTTGGGCACATGTTCTTTTAAATGTTAATTTCATTGTGTCATGCACTTTTGTCTAGTTTTGCACTCTTAGTGTTTTCGTGAAATGTCCCGGTGGCTATTTAAAATGATTAGTGAATTATTTTGGCGTTGATTGGTTTTTTTAAACACTTTATGTATTTTAAATGGGTTAATAAATAGTATTGATGGTGTGAGTAGTGTTTTGAAAACATACCAAGGTGGTTCTTTTGTGATTGTTGTTCGTTTGAATTGTTTTAAGTTAGTGGTTATGTGTTTTTATTTGTTGTGAATTTATTGTTGTGCGTTGGTGAGGTGACTCCGCGACACCCCAGTCATCGGCTTACATGTGCTTGTACGTCTGTGTGGGGCGTGTCGTGTCACCGTGTTTGAGCTGCGAGTCGAGGTAGGTCCCCCAATGCACTTTCCTTTAAATTTAGAATTTATTAATTTCTTTATATTTCATAAATTTTTATAAATAAGAAAGAGAATTTGATGATAAATTTTAAATGATCAATCGATGTAAAAAGAGCCTTTTATTTTAAACACGACACTTGAAATATTTTCTTGATGAGCGGACACCCAGTAGTGAAAGAATTCCCATTTGGCCTTTAAACATAATTCATGAAATTTTAAATGTAGTTTTTGTTTATTGATAAATGATTTATTTTGAAGCACAAATAAGTGTTTTGGGTCACTTTAGAAATGGGGATTTTCCTTAAAATTGGTGAAGGCCCATTTGGAACTTTAATAAAATGAATTATTTTGGAAAACTCTATTTGGGGTGACTCAGATGTGATATTTGGTGTACGTTGACTGCATGATTTATGTGTGATGTTTGTATTGCTTGATTGACTTTGTTGACTCACCCATTTCCTGTTTATTATATGTGTTTACATGAGAACCTGGCATAGTAGGTGAATTTTTTGGGAACGATTGCTGCACTAGTTTAGATTACGCATTGGCTAGTGGCCCTTTGTATGGATGACACTTTGCTAGGGGATTGGTCCCCTCAGTTAGGCCATGTAGGGAAACATTAGGCATTAGGGTGTTATGAAGTCATCGAGAGTAGGCATACCTTTAGGATGAGTCACGTGTATAGTACGTTCTAGATTGTTCACGAGCTCCTAGGTTTGACCCATGTTTTTATTGAGTGTTAATTTGTATGTGGCAGATGGTTGAGAGGTCTAGTTAGGTTGTTGGACCATGTGTGCCACTTTTTAAATATCCCTAGTGTGTGTTGTGTGTAGTTTCTCTTTTGACTAACAACTAAAATTTGGATTTCTAAATTGTTCGCAAAAAAATGTTTTAAAATGCAATGCGCCTATTTCTTTCAAACCCTAAACTTGTTTTTATATTAAAAAGGGCAATGGACTATTAATATTTTTAGAAATTAAAGTTTGTGTGGAAACCAATATTTTATATAATTTATTTCAAACCTGGAATGGAAAAATTATTTATTTAATGGTATGTGCATTGGGCATAGAATTAGTCGGGCCTACATGCTGAGTTTTAATACTCACACCTATAGTGTTTTCCTATTTTAAGTTCCTGTTGCTGGTTGACTCAAGCTTGATCGCTGTGGGAAAGTGTTGGTTGTGGTTTGGTGAGTGACTCTCAGGGCTATGAGTAGTTTTGGTCGTGGTCAGGTTATTTTGTTGTTGTTGGTCGTTCTTTCTTTTCGTGTTGTTTATTTACTTTGTGTTGTTCTATTTTCTTTCCGTTTCTTTATTTATTTTAATTGGGATAAATCATTCCCTCTTGCTCTCTTTTGATTCCCTAGTTCTTGTTGCCAGCCCAGGAGGATCGAGAAAGCCTCTCGGGCCATGTCGTGGACTATCCCGGGTGACCGGTTTAGGGTCGACCCGGGTTGGTTCGTCACATTCCATAAGGATAAAAATACATTCTTGCATCTTCTTGGAAAGAGTGATGTAGGTACTAAATAATAAATCTTGTGAAATTTAACTTAATATCACCCATCATAAAAATAATTATATACATGTCTAGATAAAGAATATTTTCAAGATTAGCAATTTTAGGAATTATTTTTTACTGAATAAGTTTTACCACAACCTTTTATTTTTTCTCAAGATATTTTATGAACATTTTCTGAATTATGGTCGAACCAAAGAGAAATGAAATCATATATTGAAACTAATGTTCTTGATTTACAATTTATTGAAATTAAAAATGGAAAATACTTCCTGAGGACCTATTTCTATAGAAGAAACAAAAAAGTCAGTATCATTTACCTGTGATATAATGATGTCTTCTACATCTCCAAAATTAAACTGGACATTTATGAAAAACTATTTTACTTCGATTTCGAACACAAATGGGGTATTTTTCTCATTAAATATCTATTACAAGCCTTCAAAGGATAGATTTTATCTCAAAATAATATTTTTATAATTTATCCATTCAAAATCTATCACATTTTTCTTAAAGAATTATTTTGTAGGTGACAAATTGACACTACATTCCACTTTGTCTGCCATTCTCTATTCTACTGATCTTCAACATTTTTATGAATTTTAAGGTTTTAGGTTCGTATTCTAGAGTTTTTATAGGAATATTATAGCTCTATAAGTTTAAATGGTTAAATTTATGAGGGTATGAGTGAGAGAGAGAGAGAGAGAGTTTTTCTAACGTCTTTAGATTCTAGTTTAATAATATAATTACTCAGTGTATTCATTATTTATTATTAATTTTTAAAAGTCCATGTTTTTTAAAACAAACAATAAATTATTTTAAAAAAAACTTTATATAAATAAATAACTAATTTGAAAAAATAACTAAATAAATTAATTTAAAATAAGTGAAACAAAATAAAAATTTATTTAAAATTAAATATTCATAACTCCCCCTTAATAAAATAAAAAGTAGCAGTGAGAATTGGTTTAGTAAAAATATCTACAAGTTGATATTCATTATTCACAAATTCTAATGATATATCCTTTTTGAAAACATGATCTCTTATAAAGTCATGTATTATATCAATATTATTGGTTCTTAAGATACTTACATGATTTTTTAAAATATTTATTACAATGATATTATCACATTATATAGAAATATTATTAAAATTAATTCCAAAATCTATTAAGGTGTGTTTCATCTACAAAAATTATGTGCATCAAGTTCTATAAGATATATATTCTTCCTTGATTGTTTACAAATAAAATGAATGTTGTTTCTTACTTGACCATAAAAATGAGGATTTACCAAAAAAGTGATAGGTTCCTGATGTGATTTTCTTATCTAAACTACATCCTCCAAAATCAGTATCTGAATATGATATTAAATTAAAATAAAAAGTTTTTTTGGAAATAGTAGTTATTGAAAAATAGTTCCTTTTAAATATCTAAAAATTCTTTTAATAGTAGTAATAGGGGATTATTTTAGGTTTTATTGAAATCTAACACATAGACAAATAGAAAGAATTATGTCTGTTCTGGTAGTAGTAAGATATAATAATCTGTCGATCATGCCTCTATATAACATGTTTTCAACTGGTTTTCCAATTTTATCTAAATAATGTTTTACATTAGTACACATGGTATTTATATAAGTTATACTATTTTCAAGCCCAAAATTTTTCAATAAATCAACAATATATTTACTTTGATTTAATACATTTACATAATATTTTTGATATATTTAAAATCTAAGAAAAATAATTAATTCTCTCATCACACTCATTTTAAATTCTTTTTTAATAATATTTGAAAATTCATCACAAATCATTTTATTTTTAGAACCAAAAATAACATCATCTAAATAAATGTTTACAAATAATATATTAGGAAAAAAAAATTTCTTAAAAAATTTAAGATATGAAAACGCTACAAAAAATCCATTTGCTAATAAAAATAGACTAATATTTCATACCAATCTCTAGCTTCTTATTTAAGTCCATAAATATTTTTAGTAAGTTTGAAAACTAAATTTGGTAGATCTGGATTTTCAAAAATGGGTAGTGGTTCAATATAAACTTCCTCTATTAAATATGAATTTAAAAAATATGATTTTACATTCATCTAATATAATTTCAAATTTAAATGATATGAATAAGCTAGAAGGATTCTAATAGCTTCTAATATAGAGATAGGGGAAAATGTTTCATTAAAATTTATTCCTTCTTCTAGGTTGTATAATTTTTCTACTAAATACTCATTTGGTTTCAATTACTGGATAGTTGTCTGGTCTATAAAATAATTACCAAACTTTATTTTTACTATGTTGGAAATGTTATTCTTGCATATACATTAGCCAAATTTAATCTTCTAAGGATTCTTCGATAGAAATTGGTTTCAATAGTGATAGGATGGTGAAAATTCATCTATGTTTCATACATTCCTTTTAGTTCTTCCAAAATTATCTTGATCACCTATTATAGTTTCTAAAGGATAATCCTTAAGGGTTATAGATTGTCTAGGTAAGACACTTTCAGGTTCTTCAGTTTCATATTCATCTAAACTAGACTGGATTTTATTTATTTTATCTTCATAATAATCCCAGGTGTTTCAAGTCTCATCTTGTCTAAAGAGTCAATAATTTTATTTTTTTATCTTTCCTTTTATCAAAAATAACACTTTCATTAAAATTCACATGAACAGAATCCTCAACAATCCTTGAATTCTTCCTATACACTATATAAACATTAGAGATAGAATAATATCCTAAAAATATTCCTTCATTATATTTTAGATCAAATTTACCAAGGTTTTCATCAATATTCAAGATGTACACCTTACATCCAAACACTTTAAATTTAAAGACTTTAGGTTTTCTATTATTATAAATTTCATAGGGTGTATTTTTAAAAAAGGATATTACAAAAACTCTATTCATGATACAGAAAGTTGTGTTTACATATTCTACCAAAATATAGTTAAGAAGATTATATTCATTTAACACAGTTCTTTCCATTTATTGAATAGTTCTATTTCTTCTTTCAATAATTCTATTTTTTTGAGGTGTTCTTGGTGCATAGAAGGTGCATTTATTAACTAAGTCTAAAAAAATGAGTTAAAATATTGACTCTCAAACTCTCTACTTTGATCACTTGTTAATATAATTATTTTAAAAACCCTTTAAATTTGAAAAAATTTATAAAAACATTCAAAAATAATGGAAACTTAATATTTAAGTTTTATTATATAAACTCGGGTAAATCTAGAAAATTAATCAACTAGAATATAAAAATATAATCTTCCAGCCAAACTTTCTACTCGAGATTGTCCAAAAAAATCCATGTGGATAAGTTCAAGTGGTTTGGATGTGGATACTTTGATAATATATTTGAAGGATTACTTGTAATGTTTACCAATTTGGCATGCATCACAGAATCCATCTTTATCAAATTTAAGACTAAGAAAATAAGAAACTAAGTGTTTTTTAGACAACTTATATAAAGTAAACACATTATAGTGTCCAAGTATTCTATACTAGATCTAAGATTCATTTGTCTCAACATTAAAAAATTTACTTTTTGTTCACATAAGGAATTCGAATCCAATGTATAAAATTGTTTGGTTCAGGGTGATCTAAGTTTATGCAATTTATCAATAAAAACTAAGTATAAATTATTAAAAAATCAACATAAAATCCATCATCACAAAGTTGAGAGATAGTTATCTGGCTGTTCTTTAGTCCTTGAACATATAGTATTTTTTTATTAAGATTGATTTTGGTCCTCCAACTAATCCAAATCCAAGTATTTTTATTTTTGAATTATCTCCAAAGGTAACTAATACTCCATCCAGTTTTTCTAGTGTATGAAACTTTGAAGTTTCTCCACTCATGTTTCTTGAGTAGCCATTATCCATATATCAGACATCAATTCTTTACCTATGACCTTTTTCCTAAAAATAATTTAAACAATTGTTTTTTGTACATATATTTTTTTTGGGTCCAACTGTGTTAGCAAGATGAGATCTAGGTTACCAGATTCTCTTTATTTTACCAAATCTAACATTTCTAGCTTTAGAAAAATTTATGAAAATAAAATAATTTTTAATTAAAATTATGTAAGGATTTATTAAATAGAAGTTATTAGAATAATTTCTTTTAATTCCAAAGTAGAAATAGGTATCATTTTTAGATCTTGGTATGTACTTATTTTTATATAACTTTGACTTTTCTCAATTTCTTCCTAGTCCATATTTTTCTTTTTTAATAAATTTTTTTCTAAGAATATCATTTAGATATTTTATCCTTTAGTTAATATAATAACATATCTTTTAAATGATACTACTTCAACTTCTAATTCATTTATTCATCTTTTATGAATAGTATAGTCTAATATAGATTTGTTAAATTTTTATTTTAATTCTATGTGTTGTTTTATCATTTCATCTTTTTCTCTTAAAACAACATTATGAATATTCTTTAGTAACTTATGCTTTTTCCAATAGATTCGTATCTTTATTATATCATGGATAAATAAGCAATTAATTTTCTATTAGAGCAGCCTTTAAAATCAAAATTAGAAGAGTAATAGGTTTGTACATCATTTCCTTCCTTATTCATAATGCACATATTTTCCTTCATAATTATTTACTCTTTTTTTAGTTATATTTGGAAAAGCTAATGGAGTCTTCATAAACACCCAGGTAACCTTTATATATTTCTTCACTTTTTTATCATAATTAGTTCTCATCTGATTTTTCATTTCTTTCTTCTCCATCATTATATTTTATTATTTTAGTTGCAGGAAATATCGTCTAATATACCCCATCTATTTACATTCATAGAATCATACTTCTTTAGATCCTTTCTCATATTTCTTGAAATTATTATTAAAGAATATTTTCTTCTTATATAATGTAACAGCCCGAGATTTTATAAAAAAATATTCTTTTTAATTTCATTAATGTCTTCTGTTGTACGCTACACAAAAAGGAGCTTCGTCAACACGCATCCTTGAGTTGCCTTGCATTACACGCAATCGCGACCTTCCTCGATAGCGTGTGTAGTACGCAATACCGAGTTTCACTAAACAACGATATGCTATTAAAATATTATTAAAACTAGCCGTTATGAATAGTAATAACCACCTTTTAAAATTTTAGAAATTTTAGCTCTCAAAATGGACTTCATTTTTGGATTCGGAGTATCGAATTTAGCCTAAGGTGAAATTTTGGTACTTTTCGGATAACTTTCATATTCTGATGAATAGTAAAAATTACTAAATTATAATTAAAAACAACATTTTTAATCAAAATAATTAATTGTGATAAATTATTAATTTTAGTGGTTTTAAAGTATATTTAGAATATATTTTTACAGTTTAATACAATGTTGGTCATTGGATGTAATTTCACATTTAAACCAGTCATAAACAAGTGTCAATCTTTTGATAGTTATTATCTCTTAAGAACACGCTATTTTTTTTACGATGGGAATTAATTTTTTAAATTAATTAATGAAACTGATATGTTTTGAATTTGATAAAATTGAAATTATTTTTTAATTAATAATAAAAAATATAGCTTTGATCTAATTTTTGGTATTTTTCTGGAAACTTTCATTTTTTGATGAATATTGAAACCACTAAGTGGTAGTTAAAAAACTGAATTTTTCATAAAAATTAATTTTACCACTTCTGTGAGTGGAATTTCGAAAATCCAAGAGACACGGTTAATATCAAGGACTAAAATGTGGTTCAATGAGATGAAAGTAATTTTTGGTGAATAGTAACTTTTTACTTTTTTTTACCACGGTTAAAAGTAAATAGGGTAATTAAGGGTAAAAATGATATTATTATTACCCTAACACATGTACTAATTCTATTGGACAAGTGTAATTCGACCAAACACAACCTTAGGAATAAAATATGACCATTTAGTCCCACTTGGATTAGATTAGTACATTTATTATTAATTTATTTAAAGAAGAGTTAAAATAGTTAAAATCAAAGTTTAATAAGTAAATCATTTTTAATATGGGGTTATACATAAGATAAATTCTATTATAAATATTCATTAGAAAGATAAAAAGATGTCCTATATAATTTTATATTAGTTGTAATTTTTAGACATTAAATAATTTAATTTATTTATAAAACAAAGATGATATAGTAATTATCTTATTAATGAAATACTGACATAATTGATATTATAAATACATAAATAAGTATAATTTGAGACTTTTTATGAATTAAACTAATTTTATAGGTTAATATGACATGTTAGGATTAAGTTAATTAACTTCGGTCGCAGTAATAATTCTGTTATCAGTTTCAAAAAAATCAACTATTGAATAGTGTCAAAATTGACATAAAATAGTTTTTAAAACAAATATTATATTATTAATTTTTATTTTTTTCCTAAAAATCTAATGTTCGTCCAAATGACTTACATAAGGTTATATATATTAATAAAACACAATTTGGGGGTCTCTTGGATGTATATGGTATGTTTATTAACTATATAATATAAAAATACAAAGTGACATGGTAAATGTCAATCTAATTAACTAAGAGTTAAAACTAAAAGATAAGGTTAATATAATGACCTAAACTTGTCTAAATTCTATTGTATGAGAGGTTTTAGACCCATATCAACCTTATCTTCGAAATAAATCAATTTGGAGCTATTTAAAATCGAACTTGACTTTATAATAAAATAATATTTTTAGTTATTCCAAAGGTGCCCCTCTCCTCCCTTATAAAAGGGCACCTCCTCCCCCTCTTCCTCAAACCACTTTGAGCCTTAAATCTAGGCCAAACCCTGCCAATTTCTTCTCTCCAATTCCCTAGAAACATCCTAGAGGTTCTGGTCTTCTTCAAAGACCTATTTTAGTGTCCTAAAAGGAGGTCTGAAAGAAGCACTTCAAAGAAGAGGTAATGTCCATTACCGATTCTTTCATATTTATTTCTTCTTCCACTTCTTCTTCTTTAGTAGTTTCATTATGAAGTAATAAAATCAGTATCACTAATATACTGACATGTTATTATACGTATGAAACAACCCTATTTCACCATCTATCCATCCTACAGAAAAAGAATTCACCGCGCGTGCGTACGTACGGAATACCGTCTCCACGTCGTGGTGTAATCTATTTTCCACCACCACATTAATTGGATGGGTATAATGGTGTAAATAATGACTATATATGACTATTATAAAGTGATATTGATTCTGAAATAGTATAAATGCAATCCAATACAATTCCACGATCATAGGAACGATATCATGACTCGTGCGTACGTACGGAATACCGTCTCCACGATGTGATGCAACTCGTTCTACATGATCTTCATTTCATAATGATTATATAAATGAATTGAATGAATGAATATGATATATATTACACTAATAAAATTCTGGAAATGAGGTATCTATAACCTAAAGACAAGAATAAGAATTTATTCGACAAAACACGCATAAGAACAAAAAGTAATAAACACCCGAATAACAAGTAGTAATGAAATATTACTAATAATAAGATAAGAATATAACCATATATGATATCATAAAAATAATTATGATTCTTTAGTAAGTCAATAACATTATTTAAATCATTATACAGGAGGTTCGGACAGGTACAAAGCATATCGGACCAAAGGTAAGGGAAATATCACAATCTCATTTCTATTCGAGATTGTTTATACTTTGAAATTTACTGGGGTGTATTTTATCATCCACATCCGTGATTCCTCAATATGTAATATTATTTCCATCCACCTAAAATTGTTTAATTCCAATTTTACCCTTTGGTGAGTTTTTAGTAAAAGATATGAAAGGAATCTTTTGTCGTTTTCCATACGAGGTACTTTTTGACTTTTCCGACAAAAGTACGAGAAGAATGTTTTTTTAACTTATACGACATGAATGGAATTTTAAAACATTATTTACAAGAATCTTCCTTTTCAAGTTTTCAAGATTATTTTTAATCAACTTATTTTAGTTTAAAATTGTATGACATGTTAAGAAAGGAAAATGTTTTTGAAGAAGAAAGGATATTTTCCTCAAGAATGGAGTTCAAGTGCTTTATCAAAATTATTTTCCATCTAAGATAATATAGGGTTATGTTTCTATCCCTATTATTACGTGGATTTGATTATGTTGTGATGGAAATATTTTTATGAATTCCTTTATCTTATATGAATTGTTTTATTATGTCACGATGTTTAAGATTCTCATTTTTATTACATGGGTTATGCTATGATGTATGGTTTATGATTTTGTGGCACACATAAGAATGATATCATTATGAGATGGGTGGGACCTATATCTCCCTCCAATGCATTGGGTAAAGATTTTATATCTCATGAGATAGACATGACTGGAATGGTAGGTTATACCGGTTTAGTGAAACAGGACTGAAATGAGGGTGACTCGGTTCAGAAATGGACTTTGTCCACTAAGATAGTCTTGGAAATGAGTCTTGACTAATAAGAAATGATTCTCTATGATTATGTGTGTATGCCACAAAGTTTCATGTTTTAAGTTATGATTATTGGGATTTCATTTCACTACTATGATTTATCCCATGTTATGAAATTATGCTCTCTTTTGCAGGTTAAGATTTCTAAAATGTTATGTTCTTATGAAAATGATTTGATTGATATTTCTTTTGTTTACCCTTACTGAGAATTTGAGCTCACCCTTTTATGTTTTCTTTTCCCCAGGATATAAAGAAAGGTTTTATGTAAAAAAAAGGAAGAACTTTATGGGAGATGTTGAAGATCTTTCACCACGATTAGAAGATTATATTCCGAGTTTCCAAAGACACTAAACTATTATGATCCTTGTGTGTGTGTTTTTGTTATGTACTAAGTATTCTGCAAAAGTAATGTAATGTATGTCAAGATTCAGGTCTCTACAGTTGGTATCAGAGGAAAGGTTTAGTCAACCTTGGGAAACTTGGATGCGAAAACGTTAGTGATATCCCTAGAGATATTTCTAAGGTATGTCTAGGGATGTCCCTAAGGTTAATTATACGTATAGGTTATAGTACTAGAATTACGCTAATGATTCTAGAATTAAACCTAAGATGTTAGATATTGAAGGTACTCCCCCTTTATTATGTTCTTTTCCTTAGCATGATTTTTTCCTCTCACACTATTCTTTTTGGGTTTTAGACAATGGCTGGAACCCGAAGGAACCATGTTGATCAATGAAATGGACAATGCAATGATTGTACTCCTGAAAAAACAAATGTTATGGGAGATGGAGTGAAAAATATTATTTCTATACTTACACAAGCTATGAATCATTCTGGACTTCCAAATGAGTAGAGAAGGGAACAATATTCTATTGAGTCCTTCATGAGGCAACGCCCACCTTCTTTCAGTGGGTCTTCTCATCCACTTGTTGCTGAATAATGGATCAGTACTACTGAAAAGATATTTTCAGTTCTTCAATGTTATGAAAATGATAAATTCATCTTAGCAGTATATCGTTTAGAATGTGAAGCTGATCAATGGTGGAATCTTATCAAGAATACGAGGCAAAGAGATGAAATTGAGTCCATGGAATGGGACGAGTTCAAGAACTTATTATTCAATAAGTACGTCCCTCGTATTCTTTGAACAAAGATGGACAAGGAGTTTCTTGAACTAAAGAAAAATTGTGATGAATCTGTTGGTGTATACGAAGAAAATTTTACAAGGCTTGCAAGTTATGCATCTGGATTTATCATCCAGCTTGAAAGTAATGTTGATCGATTCTTCAGTGGCTTAAAACCAAATCTTCGAAGGGCATTAGCTATAAGAGACTTCAATAGCTATGAATAAATTGTGCGTTGTACTATCAAGGTAGAAATGGAAGTTTGTGTTACTTATCCATCTAGTAGTTTTGAAAAGAAACTAAAGATGGAGTTCAAGGAGAAATCTCAGAATAATGGTGAAAAGAAGATGAATGTTTCCTTATGCTAAAAGTGTGGAAAGAAGCATGGTGGAGATTGTCTTAAATGGACAAGTAAATGTTTCAAATGTGGAAAGGAAGGTCATCAGGCGTTTTAATGCCGCAATGATGGGAAGAAGATGTCTAATGATGCAAACAAAGAAAGGGATACACAGAATGAACCTACTACACTTCAATGTTTCAAGTGCAAGGATATGGGACATTATGCCAATAAATGCCCTAATCCAAGGGTTAGTGATGATCGACCTGAGAAACCACTTAAGGCAAAGGAAAAAAGGGAAGTCACATACGATCACCATTGGTGATGTTGAATATGAAAACAATGTGGTGGAATGATTAAGTGTTTATGTAATGGGATTCCAACATAATGTTGAGTATTAGAATATTTATGTATTGGTCTATTGTGGTTTTCAATAATTTTATGGTACCGGTAACCATGGAAAGTGATTGAGATATTTTTGGAAAAAAGATAATATACTCATAATGAAGGGAAAACGAGAAAATAAAATATTTGACAGTATTCATGAGCTCATGATTGATATAAGGACTAAGTGATATCATGGTTTGAGTATATATAATTTTGAGTATTTTGGTATATGGAAAGTGTTAACTTTTAACTACATTAATGTTTTCACTAAGGTTCAATGGGTATTCATATTTCAAGAGAATACATGATTAGGGCCTTCGAATGTTTGGAATATGACCAACAAGACATATCTCATGATATACGGGGATCAACGATGGTATTAACATGCTTGTTATATGAACTCTTTGGTAACCGTTTTCACTATAATATGAGATTGGAGAGTAGTATTATGGATAAGCCTAAAGATTGGAATGGACTATGTTGGACATAAGTTAGTATTGTTTAAGGATAATAGTTTTTTTCGATATTATTGATGGGATGTTATAGTAATGTAGTTTTAGAAAAAGGACAACCTGCAGGATGGGCGACAGCCCATCGTGTCGAACAAGGCTGTGGGAATCGAACCCACAACCGAAGTGCGACTGGCCTTTATCGCTTACCACTGGCCTACAGGAAGTCCCTGTTTAGTAGAAACTAGTTTTATTATATTAAGCAATATGATATGTGAAGTATAAGTCCATTTTAGGAACTATATATGATTAATCTCACTATAGATGGACTTATGTATTTTTTGATAACTTTTCTAACCTTTTGTTTGAGATAGATAGAATGACCCATCATTCTATCACATGATCTGCTAACACATCACGAATAACAATTTAAACTTCATTTCTTTAAGAGATGAAGTGTAAATTGTCCAAATAACGACAAACGGTGAGACTATACCAAAATCACGAAAGTATTTCTTCTAATTCCAATTTCATCAACTTTAGGGAAATGATCTTGAAAAACAAAAATGTTGTCCTAGTGATCTTAAATCTGATGAATTAGATGGTACCTTAGATCGTCAAAAATTTATGGCTTTGTGATTTCTGGCTTTTCCATAGCCATGTTCTCTACCACTCTCCATCAGAACATGATGGTTAGATTTCTCTTCCATATCCATATTTTCACCTATGTGGAAACCCAGTGACTAGTTTATTTGGGTAATCGTTACATTTCATACTTTAGTTTTTAAAGCTAAGTTTTGGTATTCCTTTTTATGATGTGGGTTTCTATTAAAGAAACTTTCGAGTAGTAAATCATTTATAACCCCGATGAATTTCGAGGGCGAAATTCATTTTAAGGGGGGTAGAATGTAACAACCCGAGATTTTATAAAAAAATATTCTTTTTAATTTCATTAATGTCTTGTGTTGTACGCTACACCAAAAGGAGCTTGCTCAACACGCATCCTTGACTTTCCTTGCATTACACACAATCGCGACCTTCCTCGATAGCATGTGTAGTACGCAATACCGAGTTTCACTAAACAACGATATGCTATTAAAATATTATTAAAACTAGCCGTTGTGAATAGTAATAACCACCTTTTAAAATTTTAGAAATTTTATCTCTCAAAATGGACTTCATTTTTGGATTCGGAGTATCGAATTTAGCCTAAGGTGAAATTTTGGTACTTTTCGGATAACTTTCATATTCTGATGAATAGTAAAAATTACTAAATTATAATTAAAAACAACTTTTTTAATCGAAATAATTAATAGTGACAAATTATTAATTTGAGTGGTTTTAAAGTATATTTAGAATATATTTTTACAATTTAATACAATGTTGGTCATTGGATGTAATTTCACATTTAAACCAGTCATAAACAAGTGTCAATCTTTTGATAGTTATTATCTCTTAAGAACACTCTATTTGTTTTGACGACGGGAATTAATTTTTTAAATTAATTAATACAAATGATATGTTTTGAATTTGATAAAATAGACATCATTTTTGAATTCATAATATCAAATATATCTTAGATATAATTTTTGGTATTTTTCTGGAAACTTTCATTTTTTGATGAATAGTGAAACCACTAAGTGGTAGTTAAAAAACTGAATTTTTCATAAAGCTTAATTTTACCGCTTCTGTGAGTGGAATTTTGAAAATCAGAGAGACACGGTTAATATCAAGGACTAAAATGTGGTTCAATGAGATGAAAATAATTTTTGATGAATAGTAACTTTTTACTTTTTTTACCAGGGTTAAAAGTAAATAGGGTAATTAAGGGTAAAAATGATATTATTATTACCCTACCACATGTCCTAATTCTAGTGGACAGGTGTAATTCGACCAAAAACAACCTTAGGAATAAAATATGACCATTTAGGCCCACTTGGATTAGATTAGGACATTTATTATTAATTTATTTAAAGAAGGGTTAAAATAGTTAAAATCAAAGTTTAATAAGTAAATCATTTTTAATATGGGGTTATACATAAGATAAATTCGACAATAAATATTAATTAGAAATATAAAAAGATTTCCTACATAATGGTTTTTTAGTTATAACTTTTAGACATTAAATAATTAAATTTATTTATGACACAAAGATGATCCATTAATTATCTTATTAAAGAAATATTGACATAATTGATGTTATAAATACCCAACTAAATGTAATTTGAGACTTTTTATTAATTAAACTAATTTTCTAGGTTAATATGACATGTGAGGATTAAGTTAAATAACTTTGGTCGAAGTAATCATTCTGTTATGAGTTTCAAAAAAATCAACAATTGAATAGTGTCAAAATTGACATAAATTAGTTTTTAAAACAAATATTATATTATTAATTGTTATTTTATTCCTAAAAATCTAAGGTTCGGCCAAATGACTTATATAAGGTTATATATATTAATAAAACACAACTTGGGGGTCGCTTGGATGTATATGGTATGTTTATTAACTATATAATATAAAAATACAAAGTGACATGGTAAATGTCAATCTAATTAACTAAGAGTTAAAACTAAAAGATAAGGTTAATATAATGACCTAAACTTGTCTAAATTCGATTGGATGAGAGTATTTCGACCCATCCCCACCTTATCTTCTAAATAACTCAATTTTGAACTATTTAAAATCGAACTTGACTTTATAATAAAATAATATTTTTAGTTATTCCAAAGGTGCCCCTCTCCTCCCTTATAAAAGGGAACCTCCTCCCCCTCTTCCTCACACCACTTTGAGCCTTCAATCTCGGCCAAACCCTGCCAATTTATTCTCTCCACTTCCCTAGAAACATCCTAGAGGTTCTGGTCTTCTTCAAAGACCTATTTTAGTGCCCTAAAAGGAGGTCTCAAAGAAGCACTTCAAAGAAGAGGTAATGTCCATTACCGATTCTTTCATCTTTATTTCTTCTTCCACTTCTTCTTCTTTATTTGTTTCATTATGAAGTAATAACATTAGTATCACTCATATACTGATATGTTATTATACGTATGAAACAACCCTATTTCACCATCTATCCATCCTACGGAAAAAGAAATCTCCGCGCGTGCGTACGTACGGAATACCGTCTCCACGCCGTGGTGTAATCTATTTTCCACTACCACATTACTTAGATGGGTATAATGGTGTAAATAATGACTATATATGACTATTATAAAGTGATATGGATTCTGAAATAGTATACATACACTCCAATACAATTCCACGATCATAGGAACGATATCATCACTCGTGCGTACGTACGGAATACCATCTCCACGTTGTGATGCGACTCGTTCTACATGATCTTCATTTCATAATGATTATATAAATGAATTGAATGAATTAATATGATATATATTACACTAATACCATTCTGGAAATGAGGTATCTATAATTTAAAGAGAAGAATAAGAATTTATTCGACAAAACACGCATAAGAACAAAAAGTAATAAACACCCGAATAACAAGTAGTAATGAAATATTACTAATAATAAGATAAGAATATGACCATATATGATATCATAAAAATAAGTATGATTCTGTAATAAGTCAATAACATTATTTAAATCATTATACAGGAGGTTCGGACACGTACAAAGCATATCCGACCAAAGGTAAGGGAAATATCACAATCTCATTTCTATCCGAGATTGTTTATACTTTGAAATTTACTGGGGTGTATTTTATCATCCACATCCATGTTTCCTCAATATGTAATATTATTTCCATCCACCTAAAATTGTTTAAATACAATTTTACCCTTTGGTGAGTTTTTAGTAAAAGATATGAAAGGAATCTTTTGTCATTTTCCATATGAGGTACTTTTTGACTTTTCCAACAAAAGTACAAGAAGAATGTTTTTTTAACTTATACGGCATGAATGGATTTTTAAAATATTATTTACAAGAATCTTACTTTTCAAGTTTTCAAGTTTATTTTTAATCATCTTCTTTTAGTTTAAAATTGTATGACATGTTAAGAAAGGAAAATGTTTTTGAAGAAGAAAGGATATTTTCCTCAAGAATAGAGTTCAAGTGCTTTATCGAAATTATTTTCCATATAAGATAATATAGGGTTATGTTTCTATCCCTATTATTACATGGATTTGATTATGTTGTGATGGAAATATTTTTATGAATTCCTTTATCTTATATGAATTGTTTTATGATGTCACGATGTTTAAGATTCCCATTTTTACTACATGGGTTATGCTATGATGTATGGTTTATGATTTTGTGGCACACATAAGAATGGTATCATTATGAGATGGGTGGGACCTATATATCCCTACAATGCATTGGGTAAATATTTTATATCTCATGCGATAGACATGACTGGAATGGTAGGTTATACCGGTTCAGTGAAACAGGACTGAAATGAGGGTGACTCGGTTCAGAAATGGACTTTGTCCACTAAGATAGTCTTGGAAATGAGTCTTGACTAATAAGAAATGATTCTCTATGATTATGTGTGTATGGAACAAAGTTTCATGTTTTAAGTTATGATTATTGGGATTTCATTTCACTACTATGATTTATCCCATGTTATGAAATTATGCTCTCTTTTGCAGGTTAAGATTTCCAAAATGTTATGTTCTTATGAAAATCATGTGATTGATATTTCTTTTGTTTACCCTTACTGAGCATTTGAGCTCACCCTTTTATGTTTTCATTTCCCCAGGATATAAAGAAAGGTGTTAGGTAAAAAAAATGAAGAACTTTATGGGAGATGTTGAAGATCTTTCACCACGATTAGAAGATTATATTCCGAGTTTCCAAATACACTAAACTATTACAATCCTTGTGTGTGTGTTTTTGTTATGTACTAAGTATTCTGCAAAAGTAATGTAATGTACGTCAAGATTCAGGTCTCTACATATAATTTATCTAATCTTATGGATAATTGGACTAGCTTAATTTCAGATTATAAACATTATGAATCATTTACTTATTCTTTTTCTTTTCACTCTTCTGAGCAGTAACCTTAAGGGTAATATTTTCCCTTTTTCAGTTTATGATCTTCAACTATATCTCGCATATCTACTTCATAAGTCATCATAGTTTAAATTAATTCTTTCATCTTTAAATATTTTACTAGTGATGATTGTCGTATACCATTAGATATTTCATTCTATTCCACGTGGAGTACTCTGAGAACTTTTAGTTCCTAATCTAATTTTGAGATCACATTTATCAAGGCAGAAAAATAATTGACAATCTCTTTTAATCTCTCATTCATCTGGGTGAGGCAATCACCATCATACATTCTAAAAGTATCAAATTTTATATTTTCAATAGTGTATATTAATTTTTTAATGTTACCATTTCCTTCAATGGAAACACAAATATTTTACCACATCGTATAAGCCGTAGGTAGTTATTAAAACTAGTTGAAGATAGAGGTATTAAATTCCAGATTTTTTTGACACCATGCATGGAATATAGGCATCGCTGGCATGAGAGATTATTCAAGGTTATCATCTCTAGGAAAAGTACATGTTATATTAGTATGGGGATGATTGTAAAGGATGGGAGTAGAACTCCAAGATACATTCAAGCCTTGATAGAACTATGTTTGATCATATGGATACACTAAAAGATAGGGTTTGTTGGGTGGTGGGTTACGGTATTGATAGGTTCTAGGAGGAAAATGGGTTGGGTGACACTTTTTTATTCCTTGGTTTCCTGACACCAGATATATCCTTTAGAGAGGAAAGCAGGAATTCAATATTTATTAATATAACTCTTTTGACCGACCAATATTGTCTCTTTGATAACATCCTTTTAGTTGAGAATCACGATAGGTTTGTATTCACTGTGATGACATATAGACTTTTTAGCACTAAAGATTTTGGTTCATTTTACCATGATGAGAATATAGTTGATGTCTGGGCCAGCAAAGTTTGGTGCAATGAAATCCTGTCTAAGATGAATTTTTGGGTTTGGCAAGTGACACATCATGCCTTACCCACCAATATTAATATTTAGAGAATAGGTGTTGTCTTAACATCAAAATATTGGTGTTGTGTGAACTCTATGTTATGTAAATAATGTTTTCTTATGACTTTTCCATTTGTCTGTGTTTTGAAAATCACAAACACTTTATCTAAAGAAGAATTACCTTTCCCTAAGAACTATTTTCTTAAGGAAAATTTCCCTTCTCTAAAGAAATCTTTATCCTTACATTTATTTTCATTTTCTCATTTTATAATTTCTCATAACCAAACTCTTTTTATTATTAAGACTAAAATTAGGATCCTTATTAAAATATTGGAATCTTATAGTTCCTTGGAAATAGAGTCTTATGTTTTTAGACTCCAAATTCTCTGAAATTCAGACTCCAAATTCTCTGAAATTCAGATTCCAAATTCTATAAAATTTAGACTCCAAATTTTCTGAAATACATACTTTGAGTTCTCGGAAGTTCAGATTCTGAATTATTTGAAATCCAGACTCTGAATTCTCTAAAATCCAAATTCCAGATTTTATGAAAACCCAACTCTAAATTCTTTGAAATTCAGATTCCAAATTACTCAGAATTTAGACTCCATATTCCTCCAAATTCAGACTCCAAATTCCTCATAATTCTTACTCTGAATTCTTGGAAAAATAGAATCTAAATATCCATGTCTTATAGATTCTGATTGTTTATATTATTATACTTTGAAATATATTTTTTTCTTAGACTTCTTATATTTAGTTTGGATTAATCTAATTCATTTTCTGTACACATGTTATTATTATGAAACGATGTCATACAATCTCTTTCCAACTAACTGTTGGTTGAGTGACACATGTACAAGTCCCTTAAAAATTAAAAGAAAAATATGACTGTTGGAGGAGGGAGCCGACCATTAATGTTCTTTCTATAAATAGGAGCTAATTTGAACGAGCCCAATATACATTAATCAATTGAGAGATTAGATACTGTGAAGTTATTTCTTGAGATAGATAATCTCATGCCTTGTGAATTATGAACACCTTGTTCAGCTTGCTTTGTGCGACTCCAATTTTTTCTAAGTACATTTGAGGACTTATAAGGATAAGAAGATAGAGGGGCCGACTACCTTAATGTTCGAGGACTTTTGGGTATAGGAAGATAGAGGTGTTGACTGCCTTAAAGATTGAGGGCTTGTGGGGATAGAAAGAGAGATTATGATATTCTTATCAAGGTCTTACACTGGTGTGGGTAAGAAAGGCTTTCTTGAAAGTATAAATAAAGGGACCTTTATCCAAGGTTATTGGTTACCCTAATCTTTGGGTGAAAATATTTCATACTTGTAACTTTTTTTATTTCAAGTTCTATTTCTAATGTATTTTTATAAAGGAATAAAGTATGAATTTTTTATAATTTCTTATACTTTTATTTACTCGGGTAAGTAAGATTCTATAGTCTTTAAGATAGAATATTTTTCAAAGTAAACTTTTCTTAAGTTTCATTTCTAGAACCACATACCCGGAACCTAATCATGTTTGTCTCATAGAACTATTTTTGATTTTATGAATTTTCCTTGTTTAACTTTGGTAAACATAGTTTTCCTTAAGGTTAGAAATGATCGTTTTTAAACATATAATTCACCCCCTCTATTAATTGAGAATCCAGATACACTATTCCAATCCTACAATTAGAATTAGAACAGGTCTATGAAATACACATTCTCACCTATATGTTTTCTTGCTCAGGTTTTATCTTCTTTCTTAACTTTTCTTGTCCATGTTTTTCTTATATATGTTTTATCTTTGTTTATAAACTTTTACTACTTACAAGTTTTTTAGGAAAATTATTTTTCTTATAGAATGGAATGTATGAATATTGGTTCCATTGATAATATAAATCCTACTAGACCACCAATTTTTCATGGTAATGGTTATGAGTACTGAAGAGATATATTGAAGACCTTTTTCATTAACATTGGAGTAGATAATTTTGTTATGATTACTAGAGATTACAAAATTTCAGACAAAAATTCAAAACCTTCACCAACCAAGAAAAATCTGAATATCAACTAAATTATAAGGTATGCAATAATTTTTTGTGTTCTATGACCAAGAATATATGTAGTCAAATTTATTCTTGTGAATCTTCCAACTACATTTCGAAGAAACCTAAAGTTACACATTTTTGGAATTTAAATTTGATAGATACTAGAAGAGATATTTTGAGAGATGAATATCATGGATTTCTATTTCCCTATGGTGAACCTGTTTGAAAAGTACAAAAAATATTTATGACTTTTGTCAATAGTCTTCAATATATGGGAGAAAAAGGTCTTGATGATGAATCTCTTATGGAAAAGATAATTGATATTATGCAAAATGATTAGGAATCAAAAACGACATCTTTTGATGAGAATAAGAAAGTTTCCAATATTATTCTTGATGAAATTTTGGGAACTCTTCTTCAAAATGATACAAGAATGAGACGATATGCTAATATGAATAAGAATAAAAATGGAAATGGAAGTTTTTCCTTTACTAATACTAAATCCAAGAATCCGAAAAGAGTTACAAGTTCTAAGTCTAAGAAATTCATTGCTCTATTTGAGTCAACTGGAATTTATCATTCTGAAAATGAATTATCTAATCTTGATCGAAGGATAAACAAGATAGTGGGAAATAAATACTTTCAGTATAGATATAAGAATAAATAAATAAAGGACAAGAAATATTTGGAATTCAGTTGTTGTAAATGTAAAAGGGTCGGACACATTAGGCTAGATTGTCTTATACTTAAGAAAAAAGATAGAAAAGAAAATAATTCAGAGAGGAATAGAAAGAAGTATTACAAGTCTATGGATAATAATGCCTTGAAGGATAATGATACTTGCAGTTCAAATGGTGGTGACTTGTATGACGAATTTTTAGAGTATGAAACCTCTATCTAGAAGAATCTTTGTCAACTAGCCAAACTACCCATTGAAAATCATTGTCTAATGGACAAGGTACACAATGATGAATCAATTTATAATGTATCTTTGAATGAAAATTATACTGATGATAAATACTATAATCCTTTATATTAATAATCTTATTCTGATGAAGATTAATCTATACCGTCTTATGAAGAAGTGTCTAGGTTTTCCAAACTTATTGAAAAGGAAAATTGTGAGATAAAAAAGAATTTAGAGAAGGAAAAATGTAGAATTTCTATTTTAACTAAAGAAGTATCAGATATTTCTAAAGATCTTGATCAGAAAAATTTTGACTTTTAAAGTGTTTCTAAAAACCTTGAGGAAGTTAATTCTAAGAAGGATTAAATTTCTAAGAATCTTGAAAATGTAACTTCTAAGAAAAATATTTTAGTGGATAACTCTAGTTCTAAAACTAACAACCTTGAAGATAAAAACTTGGTTATTAAACTAAAGTCAAAAATATTTTCCTTAAGAAAATTTCTATCAAACTTTACCTATGTTAAGGAAATATTTGAAAAGATTTATTTCCAAATTCTTCCTCTAAGGAATAGTTCTGGATTTGGTTATACTCAATCAAAACTTGTTTTTAGTAACAATTATTTTGTTCCCCAAATTGCTCCATTTTGTACTAAATGTCAATGTGGTGGAAATTAGGAGAAAATTTGTTCTTTAAATACAATCCAATCTTTAGGTTTTCATAAAGCTTATTTTTCTATGAAAATGTGGATTCCAAAAATTTTACTTTCTAAAATTTCTAGATCCAAGAGAGTTTAGATTTTGAAAGTATAAATCTTTTATTTTCAAGAAAATAAATAAAGTACCAATGGAAATACATGGTATATGGATAGTGGATTTTCCCGAGATATGACAGGTAACAAAAACATCTTTGAAAAGATTATCAAGATGAAAGAAGATATCATTATTTAATTTATCAGAATGCAAGATCAACTTACGGATATTTTTACAAAATATTTTCCCTTCAATAGTTTGGAATAAATTAAAAAAAATTTGAATTATAACCATAAGGCAATCTTTCATATTAAATTTTTGTTGAAAATTATCTCCTTATATTGAGAAACTCTTTTTCATAGGGGGAGTATATTTTCTTGTAAAAAAATTTTTTAATCGATTTTTTTTTGTAATCAAAATTTTTTAGAACTTAATTTTCTCTTAACATAAAATGTTTTCAGTTTCAAAAATTTTCTTTCCTTAATAATTTTTTCTAAAACCTAAAGTTCTTCAAGAATAAGTTTCTTTATTATTAACAATTTTACAAGAAATCCATAAGGTATGTAACCTTAATTAATTTTTGGTAATTGAATTTTTTTTACTTGTTGGTATTTTTTCCAGTTTTAAGATTTTTCTTTCAGATTCACTTTCATTAAATCTGAATTTTTACCTTAAGAATCCTCAAAATATCAAAACCTACCAAATCCTTCTTTAGCTATCATATTAACTGTTAAATCATATCGTTCTTTTTTCAACCAGTAGATCATTTGGGGAACTTGAATCGTCGCTTCAATACTTATATAAAGGCTTACATATTCTTTGTCCCACATCGGTTCCCAAGACTTTTTGAACTGAAGCACTTCCACTTTTCAAAAGGGTTGTTCCAAATTCCTGAGTTTTCTTAGATTACAGATGTCTTTGGAAGCCTATCCTCAGAAGAAAATGTCTTCAATAAAGAAAATCTCAGAATGGAAAATTTATAGGGAAAGGTTTGTTGATCCAAGGTTCTTTGTATAAGTATAATTCTCTCATTACGCAAAATATTAAGTTGAATATATGGGATAGTCTCTGCGTAGAAAAACTGAAAGGACATGATCCTGTTTATCCAGAGTTTCTTATTGAGTTTTATGACATAATAAGTTTTTTTTAATGAAGTGGGAAGAGATAAGTTTTCATTAAAAAGTTATGGGAAAACCTATTCCAATTCCTTCATCATGGCAGCTAGTATGATTGTAATACCATATGAAGGAGAATTGATTTTCTACACCCATAGGCTACCAGATGAATCAAGAAGTTTAGAGAAGGAGAAACCAATAGAATGCCTTGGACTCAAAAGATTAAAAACACCGAAGATAAACTATCTCTCAACAAATTTTAGGATACTAGAGTTATGGGTTCATGGTTTCCTAATTCCAAGAAAATGAGACAAGGAATCCTTGAAGAAAAGTGATATCTTTGTTCTGGGTTTTCTGGTGAACTTGAGGAAGATAAATTTGGTGAATTAAATCCTTTTTATGATTACCAATATCAATAATGGGACACTCAAATCGTAAATTATTAGGTATCCATTAATTGTATCTATGATCATAGTGTTATACCTAGAGTATTTCAAAATTCCCTCTAGATTTAAGATGAGAATTTTCAAGATTTGTTTTACTAAGTGATGATACTTTAAGGAGGAATAAAGTTGGATTCAATAGAAATTATAGAGAATTTTATGATCTACTAGAAAATAAAGTTTAAGCTTTAAACAAAAAAGTGGAAGTAGCAGAGACGTCCAAGAAAGAACCGAAGAAGAGAAAGCAGAAGAAACCAGAAGTCATAGAAAAACCTATAGTTTAGGAAACCCAATCAGCACCCCACAAAGTCAAAGAAGCAGAAATATTTTCTTGATGAAGTTTTAGATAGGTGGAGGGAATATAATAAGAATATTAAGGAAGGGGATCCTAGATTCATCCTAGATCTTGCTGAGGCATTGAAAATTAAGGCTGCTGAGTAATATGAAAGGAAATAAAAACAAAAGAAGCCAAAGAAGAAAATGACTGAGACAAAAATCGTTCTAGCTCTTATTAAGGATAATGAGAAATCTTCTTAGCAGATTTAGGTACTAGAATATTTTCTACAAGAATTAGTACAAGTGACTCCAAGAAAGAAGTTTTTAATTCCAGAACCTAAAGAGGAGGAAGAAATAGTTCAGGAAGAGGAAGTAGAAGAAGAAGACGAGGAATAAGGTTATGATATTGATTATGTAATAAGGCAAGTCAAAGAATATCATGAGAAGGAAATACTTTCTGAAAAACATTCAATCCGGACTTCCCAAGATAAATCAACAAAACATACTTCTCAAGTAAAAGAATATTAGGGTCAAGAAGAAGTTAATAAACCATCTTATGATGAAATCAGAAATCACAATTTTGTCTAACCAGATGATCTGGAAGGAGATGTTGAGAATGGAAAGGTTGATGAAGATAAAATTTTCCAAGAATCAGATAGTGATCATGAATCCTCAAAGGTCGTGGAGAACATTTCCAAAGTTGATAAAGGAAAAAAAGGTGATTGTTAATACACCAGATAAAAATATCGTGGTTAAGAAGGATGCTGGTGAATTATCCAAGTGGAAGGATGATGAGATAGAAAAATAATCCTCACCTATTAGGGAATCAGATTCATAATCATCTTCCTTGGGTAAAGACTTTGTAGTATAGTCACTAAAGAAATTAGTTGACAATATCCTATTGTTTCCTAGTATTGACTTTAGGTGTCAAATGCTTCAACATTATTTCAATCATAAATCATATTTAGTTATCATACTCAGGGAAAAATTCATTAGGCTTGAGGTTGATTTCAAATCTTTCTATATCGGGTATGATACACACATAAGGTCTTGTAAGGATATTACAAAGTGGTCAAAAATAATAGTTTAATACTTGAAAATATTTGATAACTTCCAAGACATAGTGAAAGATACCTTTTAAAAGTCATATGATAGAATAAAAAACCTTACAATAAGTTTCAAAGAAAAGATGAACCTTGAACAAGTAGCCCGGAAGAAAGAAGACAAAGATCTGAATGGGAATATGAATTCAGTTAATTTAAATATAAACAGAGAAAGGGATATGAGAATAGAGTTTAAAGAAAAGTTAAAATATCAAGAAGAGTTATTGAAGTCTCAAGTAGAAATTCTTAACTCTCGGGATGAAAAGATCAAATCTCTGGAAAAGAAAAACCAGGATTAGAAACCGCTGCTCAAAAGGTTTGAGGAAGATCACAAGGAGCATAAAAATTTTAAAACTATCATGAAGAAGATAATGTAGAAGGAAAATAAAGATGAATAAATTTTCTTATCAATTTTGATCTTTTGTTAAACTACTCTATATCAATTGTTTTCAATCTTAATGAAAAATAATGTTTTCCTTTACTTTTTTTTGTGTGTACAGTTCTAATCTTTTAGGTACCATATTTTTTTCCATTATCTCAATTCCTTTTTGAAAATCATAAAGGGGGAGAAAATAATGAAAAAAAGAATACTATGTATAAAGAAGATAATTACCTAAGGGGGAGTTTAACTTAGTGGGATCTTACTTAAGTAAGACTTTTTATACAAGAAAAAGTGAAGTCTTTCTAAAGAAGTCAAGAATACGATCCTTAGAGATTTCAAAACCTAATAGGGAGCTAGTCATATTCATCATGATTTATAAGTAAAGGAAGATATTTTTTTCTTTTAAAGTTTATAAAGCTAATTATTAGTCCTTATATTATTTTTCTAAAGGATGTTTGTGCTTTCCAAAAGTGGGGAGATTGTTAAGTAAATAAGGTTTTCTTATGAATTTTACATTATTCTATGTTTTCAAAATCACAAACACTTTATCTTAAGGTAAATTGACTTTCCTTAAGAACTATTTTCTTAAAGAAAAGTTCCCTTCTCTAAGGAAGTTTTTATCGTTACCTTTATTTTCATTGTCTCATTTTATAATTTCTCATAACCAAAATCTTTTTATTAATAATTCTAAAATTATGATCCTTATTAAAATATTAAAATCTTATAGTTCCTTAGATATAGATTCTTCTATTTTTAGACTCTGAATTCTCTAAAATTCAGACTCCCAATTCTCTGAAATTCAGATTCCGAATGCTTTAAAATTCAGATTCCAAATTCTCTAAAATCTAGACTTTGAATTCTCTAAAATTTAGATTCTGAATTCTCTAAAATCCAGACTCCAAATTCTATGGAATCCAAATTTAAAATTCTCTAAAATTAAACTCTAAATTATCTGAAATTAAGATCTCTAATTCCTCAAAATTCCAACTCCAAATTCCTTAGAATTTAGACTTCGAATTCCTCAGAATTTAGACTCTGAATTCCTTAGAATTCCGACTCCAAAATCATTGGAATTTAGACTCTGGAATCTATAGAATTTATTTTCCAATTTTTTTGAAAAATATAATCTGAATATCCATTTCTTATAGATTCTGAGTGTTTATATGATTAAACTCTGAATTCTATTCTTTCCTTAGACTCCTGATATTCAGTTTTGATTAAGCTAATTCATTTTCATTACACGTGTTATTATTATGAAATGATGTCATACATTCTGTTTCTAACTAACCGTTGGTTGAGTGACATGTGTATTGGTACCTTTGAAATTCAAGGAAAAATATGACCATTGGAGGAGGGATATGACCATTAATGTTTTTCCTATAAATAGGATCTCATTTGAACAAGCCTAATATATGTTGATTAATCTAGAAATTACATGTTCTGAAGTGATTTTTAGAGAGAGAGAGAGGGAGAGATAATCTAATGCCTTGTGCATTCACAACACTTTGTTTAGATTTTTTCGTTTGACTCCAATTTTTTCTGAGTACATTCGAGGACTTCCAAGGATAGGAAGACATAGGTTTCGACTACCTTAAAGTTTGAGGACTTATGGGGATAATAAGATAGAGGTGATGACTACCTTAGAGATCAAGGTCTTGTGGGGATAAGAAGATAGATTCTAATATTCCTATCAAGGGATTACCCTAGTATGTGTAAGACAAACTTTCTTGAACATATAAATCAAGGGAAATTTATCCATGGTTGTTGGATACCCTACTCTTTGGGTGAAAAGACTTATTAATTGTTACTTGTTTTGTTTCGAGTTCTATTTCTGTTGTATTTTAATAAATTAATAAAGTATACATTTCCTATAATTTATTATACTTTTATTTATTCTAATAAGTAAGATTTTTTATGCTTTAAGGTATAATATTTTTCTAAGTAAACATTTCTTAAGTTTCATTTCCGGAACCATATTATCGGAACCTAAGCATGTTTGTCTCATAGAATTTTTTTTAGGGTTTGGGAATTTACCTTGTTTAACTTTGTTAAACATAGTTTTTCTTAAGGTTAAAAACAAAATTTTTTAAACTTACAATTAACCCCCTCTTATAATTGAGCATCTACATACACTATTTCTATCCTACACTCCAGTTGGGAATATTCATGGAATATGTTATTTATGAGTGAATTTGTGGTATTTATTTTGGATTTTATTTTATAAAGGATGGGAATTTCTATGTGAGGGGATTCCATGGTTTATTTTTTTCTGCTTGGTTTCTTGGGATAGATTGATAAGTTATTTTGTTAATTCCTACAGATTGGTTTTCATGGTGGTGTGTTGGGTCTTGTGGGATGCAAGCAATAGATCCAGAGAGGGTCGTCATTATTTTTTTTATAGCATCTAGGTAAATGTCAAGGCATTTGTTCCAGATCTATGTTCACTTTCTTTGGTAGTATTTGTTTTATATATTCTTATTTATTTACCACGAAATCATTATTTAATCACTAAGGGTCACTAGTCAGCTTCGTCGGGTTACCAGTTCTCTTTGAACCCTCCCAATGTTGGTTTGAAGTTGAAAATTAATGGATCATATTCAAAAGTATATGTGTAGGGACGTGAATTAGTTTGGTATAGAAGGGGTTTGATGTTTCTCACCTTCAAATCCTTCTACAGTTTGATGAATTCTATTGGGGATGAGTTCATAGCTCTTTCTAGTGGAATTTATTTTTTCAAGTTGTACAGTATTAACCAATCTGTTTTGGAATATGACTCCATGATTGTGGTGGAGGATCTTGAAGGTAATATCAATATTCCATGGGATCTAGTTTATTTTATTAGAATGTACATAATGATAATTGGTCAATATATAGAGGTCACTCACACCTGGAGGGATGGTAATTTTTATTCTAATTATCTTTCTAGTAAAGGATATACTAGTGAAAAGTATTTTAATTTATCATTACTTGGGCTATATTCCTTCTGACTGCATGTTTGTAATATGTAGTGATTTAATTAAATTCCATCACTACTTACCCCCTAAGAATAGGTTATATTATTAAAATAGTTAATTTTTATGATCTCATAATCATAATTTAATTGATATAGTCTATTAAATTCATCCATACCAAGTCCATAAATAATATCATTCATTTCTTTTGAATTGATTTCATACTCAGCTTATTTGGTAGCATCCCATATTTACAGTTTTTTAGGGATTATATAAGGAGTGAAAGTTTCCATGTATAGTTTGAATCTATGATTTTTATGATAGAAAATCATGTTATATTTCCAACATCCATAATTATAAATATTTAAATATAGAGCACATATCATTGACATACCTTCTTTGGGGTCGTCTATTAACATATGTCTTTTTAAAGACCTTATACTTTGAGCTTTCTAAATATTATCTAATTTCTTAAAAAACACTTCTTTGATACTTATTGTTAGGTCAAAATAATAAAAAGTTACACAAGATGTGGGTGAATTGTGTATTTTTGATAATCTTAGATAGATCTTAATTTTTATCCTACTTCATAATTTATACTGATATACATTGTTTTCTACAGTAAGTACATTGAGTAGAAGATAAATATAAAAGAATAACATATCAATATTTATAGTGTTTTGGGCACAAGGATCCATTATTCCACTCCCCCAATGTTGTCTTAGTGAGCATGTTGATTTTCACTATAAATACCCTCTTATCACTGGACCTAAACAACCGAGTAGAGGAATTCAATACCTTTACAATAAGGCTTCCAAGATCCTTCTAATTATTTTATAGGGAAATGGATTCTCCATAGAAGAGTTTGAGAATATGATACTCCACCATGACTGAGTCTGAACATCTAAAACTCTAACAAAAAATTGGAATTGATTTGATTGAATAAACATGTTCTTTTTTATAGTTGTAGTAGCAAATAATAGAAAGTGGATCTTCTTCTTCAAAGATAAATGTCTTAAAGAATGAATACATTTGAATATATGATTAAGGAGAATGAACATAAATAAAATAGAAAAGGATAAATAGTAGAAGTATTATTTACTCATTAAGTTATGTAAAACAAGGTTCAAGTTTCATCAGAATAAAAAAGATGATCAATCTTTTTTATTTAGTAGTAGATCTATATTTAAAAAAGATATCACACTTTGTATATAATAATTTAAAATTAAAATTCTTTTGTTATTTGAATAAAAAAACACGGATTTATTTTGGTCATAACTTATCAAAAAATCATTTGATAAATTGCAATTATTTAAATTTAAATTATCCAGGAGAGGGGTAAATTTCCCTTAAAAATATAAACTATTTATTATGATGAATAAAATCCTTTAAATTGGTCATAAAATAGATTTGAAAAGATATTTACTCCCATAAAGACCATTTTAAAAAATTTAGATAATGTATTTAATTTAAAAACATCCTCATTGAACAGTCAAACATAGGGTTCATTCGCGTAGAAACAAACTTGAAAACTATGATTGACAATGTATTATTGTTCAAAAAATAGGGTTAATGAACCATAATTATATTCCTTTAAATTTGTGGCTTCCTCCAAATATAGGGTTGTTTATGAACACATTTCTAGCACTGTAGGTTTTATAATCCATACATGTTATTCCAAAGATAGGGTTTCTAAATCATACGTTATGCTTTCAAACATAGGGTATGGGCAGTGTCTCTAGAATACTTAACAACATTCCAAATATTCTAAATAAATAAGTTTATCCTATAAATAAGACATCCTTTCTCAAGAAACATATTACTGAACAATAATTTAAGTAACTTCATTAGTAAAACAAACAAGGGTATTTGTGAGTATCAAAATCAATATGATTCATAGAATATTATTGAGATAATACATTCCCAACAATCAAATATAAGAGACTACTATTTGATCTTCTAAATTTATTTTCATTTATAATTTTACCATATACATCCCTGATTAACATTGTGCCCACTTGAATTAATGTGTACACACCTCTATTCTCCTCCATGGTAAACCTATTTGATCTAACCTTTTATATATTTTTTAAAATAGATATCTATCCATTGTTTTGGGTAATATACAGAACAAAAAAAATCATTTCACTATGTAAAGAAAATTAAAACATATTTTTCTTAGGTTTATGTAATCATTCACATAATGACTCTTCATATCTTGCACTAATAATATCATAAAGTTAAAAAACACAAAGAGTGATGTTGTTTTTTTCTTCCTTATATAAAAGTTACAATCCACCAATCTTTTCCTAAATTTGATGATTCTCATATATTCCTCTATGTTGAAGCTCCAAACTCTTAAATCTTATTTCAAACCATAAGATGACTTACTAAGTTTACATACTAAGATACTATCATTTTCAATCATAATTTACTCATGCTTTTCCATGTATACTTATTTATCTAGTTCACCATTCATAATTTAGACACATTTTGAAAACATTGAAGTATCTATAGTATTTTACTAAAAGAAATATTATTGTTTTATCAAGTCTGGAAACTAGAGAAAAGGTTTTATCAATGTCAATTCCCCCAATATTTGAATACCCCTTTAATACCAACATTTATTTGTTTCTATCCAATTCACATTTTTCATTCATTTTTTTCTAAAATACTATATTTTCTCCATTAAATCTCTTTAAATATTGGTATATGATCTTATGATTTATTTTATTAAATTTTATCTAGATATTAATTCATATGTTAGATCTATTCCTTATTATTCTTATAAAAAATACTTGATCATGATAAACAATGATATTTTCAATATCAATGTGCTTATTAAATCTTACATTTGTTCTTGTTTATTTTATATTCTCAAGAATCAAAATCATTACCTTAAATCTTGGTGCATTTTTCAATTTCATTAATAAATTCATATCTGATAGCATTCTCCTCCTCATCCACTATTATAGAGTTCTTGATCATTTATTCTTTTTCAAGTAAAGTCACATATATACCTTCAATAATATTTTAAGAATTGTTTTTATATCATCTATAAGGCCTTTCATTTACTATATGACCAAGGAATAAACCATATTTAGAATTATCATAAATCCTACTACAACAGTTTCCTTTATTCATGATTAAAGATGGAATACTAAACATTATAAAGTGTTTTACATTTAGATTATTCTTAAACAACATATCATATGGTACAATGTCTAAATTAGGTCACAAGACACCTAATTTCAATAATTATAGTAGTGGTAATTACCTATTGCTATAAAAATATTAAGGTTCCATGTTCAGTAATAATATTTCTACCTTATTGATAAGACATTTATTCTTTCACTCAGACATCCCATTATATTGGGGTATATAGGGTGATCTGAAATCATTTTTAATACAATTATTATCAAGATACTCTAATAACTACTTTCAGTATTATTAATTAAAATTATTAGATCTCAAATTCATAGATGATAATCATATTTTTTTTATAAAAGTATTATTTAGATTTTTTAATTGTTCTAGGGCTTATAACCTGTGAGACAAGAATATAATAATGGTTGTTCTTGTAAATTCATCATTGAAATTGATGATGTAAATTTCTACAATAGTTTAATTCTTTTCTATAGGTCCATAAACATTATAGTTGATAAGATATAATGTTCTAGGTGTTTTAATTTCATATCCCTTATGAATTTTTCTTACCATTATCATTTCTGAATTGTTTTAAAAATAGTGAATGTTTCTTCTTTTATAACTGGGATATTTTTTACAGCCTCTTTTTTGATTAATCACTTTATGTTCTTTTGAACTTGGTGGAAAATTTTTCAATTACCCATATTATTTTTTTCTCACCAGCTAATGTAGCAATTTTGCCTACCCTCTCCAACTTAAAATAGATTACCAGATGTTCTTATCCATTTTTTATTACTCCTATATCTTTTATCCTCTTACCTAAAAACCCATTAATTATGAAATATACATAATTTCCATCATTATAGAGTTTTGGCACACATAATAGATTATTTTTTATACCATAAATAAAAAAATTGTTGGGATTAATATGATTTTCCCTATTATTATCATTATAACACCCTAATATTTTGGAATATTTCTTTTAAAATTAATATTATTTTGAATAGATTACTCCACAAACAACACCAAAAAAAATAACTGAGAAATATTAGATAAAAATTATTAAGAAATAATAATATTAATCAATCCTATAATTAATAAAAATTTACTAATCAATTAAAATTTTATTTTTTTAGATGATAAATAAAATATATAATTTAATTATTCTTTCTCAAATGACTATTTAATGTGTTAATAAAATAAATTGATCCTTTATAAATGAAAATTGTTATAGAATATGATGTAAAAATATTTTAACTAATATATTAAAATTAATTAAATTAAAATTTGAAATAAAATAATATTAAGAACCCTTAATGTTTAAAAAATGTTATTTTTTAAAAATAGCAATTTCACATCATCTTTTTAATTTTCATTTAAAAGATAAATTTATAAATTTTAGAATTTTAATCTGAAAAAATTAATTTTTTATTTGAATACAATCTATAAATATTATAATATGATTTTTTTATTTTTTAAATAATTAAAATTTTAGGTGAATAGTGTAACATGTCGTTTTTAATATAATCGCAACATTTATGATTATATAAAAATGTAAGTGTAACATAAAGACATATAAATAATTTTCCATGATTTCAGATATATCCTGGATCAAATCTATACAGTTATAAATACTATTAAAAATTTATAAAATGTATTTTTATCAACTTAAGTAATATTTTCTCATAAAAGAAAATATATTTTTCTTTTTAATTAAAAATTATTTTTGGTAAAATTATATTTTAGATTAATTTTAACGACACATAACATATATATGATTTATAATGAAACAATTTTCTTCATGAAAATCACATATATTTATAATTTTATCCAATATAAAATTTTAAGCTTAAAAATAAACATTTTCTAAAAACAATTTTTACGTGTTACATACGCTATTGTTAAAGTTGACTTTTCTTATAAATAAAAATTTTATATGATAAAATGGATTTCAAAATTAGAATCATAAAATCCAAATTATTTAATTAGTTCCATTTTATTTTTAGGCATTACAATTAAATTACATAGTTTAAAAATAGTTACCGTGGTACAACCAAAAAATACAATTGTGAAAATTCTAAGATGAAATGAATTAAAAACGTATTTAATGAATGTTTAAAAATGAATATTTAATGTATAATCAACCATATCTCATACACAGCTATATTATTGTGATTTTTTGATCCACTTTACAGTTTTAAAAAGTGGACCCTTTTTATTAAGTGGTTATAATTACAAAAATTACATTCTCCCAACTTATAAATGGGGTGTTTCACCACCCATTAAAGAACACTAAAAGAATTTAGTTTCTACTTTAAGAATATTTTATTTACCCATAATTTATAATTCCAATTCACTTCCTTGTGCTTATGGTCATAATATACTATATTAATACCTCTCTTGTTTAGTAATCCTCTATGGAAAACACAAAGATTTAATCATGAGTACTCATTTTTTCCTAATTTATTTTCATCACATTCATGATTTACCAAATATAATATTATAATTTCCATGTAATTAGATAGGTATTTTTTATACTGAATATTTTTTTCTAGGGCTATAACAATTAACCACTTTTCCACTATTCAATTATAAAAAATGAAACTGTTAGTCGTGTGTTATCTGGGCTACCACCTCTACGAAGCGATGAATTCCAATTTTCACCATAGCCTCTATTCAAGGATTTTAATGTTGAAAATGAATAATCAAAATCAAATATGTTATATTAATATGATTATGAGGGTAAGAATTATAATACATCTTATTTCCCACTCATTCTCTGAGAAATGAAAATTTTAGTGTTGTGTTGTACGGACTACCAACTCCAAAAAGTAATAGATCTCGTTATTCATCTAGTGTCAATATAATTTATTAGAATAACTTAAAATATAATTCAAAACAAAAAGAGTATATAAATGGTATCACTATTCTTCTATAATAATTATTTTATTCTAAAATAAACCACTTTGATAATCATTATCATCCATTAATTATGGTATATTAATGTTTGGGTCTGTTTAACAACCTAGTTGAACGATTCTATAAAATAATATCATAGATGACTATAAGAACTTAATTACATGTAATATATGATTTAAATAAGTAAATGAGTATTTTATTATGGTTTTTTAATGGTAAAAATAATATTTAATTGTTTAATTAAGATAACAACATTTGTTCATAAAAAATCACTAAAACATGATCTTCACTGATTTAATCATTATGGACTATAAATAAAACTCCCATATAATATAAAAATAACAATGTAAAAATATATATAATAAAATATAGTAACTTTTATGAGCTTATAATTATGATCTTTTGGAGAATAATAAATAACAACATTGATATAATGAAATTAGTTCAAACCCATCAATATTACTCCCACCTGATATTGAAAATTGATAATAACTAACTAATATACATGTAGATAATAATTATAAATCAATTTTATTAATGGTTTTTTTATAAATAAGTTCTAAGTTTATTTATTAATTCATTTATATTTTTATACTAGAGATTCAAGTGCTTTAGTGTAAGTCAGAAATTAAGATAAGAGGTTCTTTATCTGAAATTAAATTTCTTAAGTCTTATTTATTATTATAAACCATAAGAAATTTTTTATCGTCTGATTACTATCTAACAAAATTTTTTACATGTTAATGTAATTAATTGTTTTTTTTTCTATATCATATTTTCTCCTTAAATGGCTTTTGATTAAAATAATAATAAGGTTGGATGGGTAGTTATTAACTCAACTCACTTTATTGAGTTATGATGATGATTCCTAAAATTATTTATTCCATTATTGGGTCCTTCCACCATAAGATTTTATTTCATGGTACATTATCTTACACTTTATGTAAAATGAATCATTGAATTCAAATCATCAACATCAATGAATTTCTTTCGCATAAAAGTTTACCATTGTTAAGGATAATTCATATTCACTTTAATGAGAATTTTTCTTCTATGTCAATATTCTACCTTCATATGAATGGTTTCCTTTGTATTTGGAAACCAAATTATGTTTTATCTCATGGGAAATTTATATTTCCACTACTAATTTTCATAATAATTTTTTGTTACTCTTTTTACAATGTGGGTTTTTATAAAGGTATTTCATAATATTAAAAAATTGGGTTTCCATCTGCTAAAATTAAAATGTTTTTTCTTTTGACCAACATTTTATTTTATAACCATTTTTTAATTTTAAGGATAAATTATTTTAGTTATTTTTCAAAATTAATTTTATACGAATGATTTAAATTTACATTTTTAAACATTTGTGTGTGCTTCATGGCTTCTTTAATGATTATTATTTTTTAAAAGTAATAGTTTTGAAGATTTTTTCACTTCTCATTTTTTAAATCATTCTATCCATTTGAAGGGTCCACCATCGAATTTTATTTTTAAATGTAAATATTTTTCAAAAGTATTTACTTCACCATTTCTAAAATGATTTTGTCAAGTGATAATATATAATCATTTACGTCAATGATATGATAATTTTCTAATAACACTTTTATGATTTCGCTTCAATTTTCCTCTTTATCTATAATGGTTTTTAATACTTAGTGGTTATTTTTCATGATTCTTCTTATAAATATTACAATAAAATAATCTCTTTGGGTGATTGAGTTGTGAGTATCAACCATTTACATTCCTAGGGTCAATCTGGGAGATAACATTTGGAAATTTTATGAAATCAATTTTTCATTCCATGGATTCTTTAGGATATAATTAATTAAGAAAATTTTACCCAATGGGTTTTCATGATATATTTAATGATTAATATCTTATGGAACATATTTATGGGTTTTCATTATATTACTATTGGTCACTATAAATCTCTCCAATGAATTGTTCCAATCATTATATCTCAATTGATAATGGGAAATGAATGGGGATGGATTAATCCACCATAGGAAATAGTTGGGTGATTCTTGATCCACTAAGGGAAATGGCTGAATGAAGTTGTGTCCACCAAAGAAAACATGTGAGTGAATCTAGATTTACTAAGGGAAATAGGTTTAGAAGTCTGATACACTATGTTATGATTTATTTTCTTATGGTTGTGCCAAATTTTAATGTTTGGAAACATACTCATGTTATAATTTCTCATGCATTATAATATGTTTTATATCTAGCTATGTTTTCATAATATTATATTTATACATATTAATTATTCTCTTATACCTATATTGTGAAGGAATTTTCTTCTGTGAAGGTTTTCATAAAATCATCATCTTCATGATGAAAATAAGCTTCATGAAAATTATGAATTATTCATAAAATTTGTCAGTTTCAAGAAATTTTTTAGTTTCATGAATGTTCTAGGTTTCAAAAAAGTAGAAATATTTTCGATGAATTGTAAATTTTCATGAATGCTGGGAAAAGGTTTTAACAAAAGTAAATATGACAAAAACTAGAATGAATTTCCCATGAATTCTGGGGTAAAGAGGTAATAGTTATGTGTTTGAAAGTATAAATTCATGATTCACTAAGTAAGATGTAAATAATATTGACTCAAGTGATCAATAAAAGAATCTTATACAGGAGCAGTGAGAATAATTCATTTTAGAGAGCAGTGAGCTTTGAAATTTTGAGTGGTTGTGAACAAAGTGGGACTGTGATCCTAATCATAAATTTGTAATAATGGTTCACTTTATTAGATTTGGTACATAGAAATATTTCTTGTGTGTGCTTATAAGAAATTTCCTAGTGTGGTTTTACAAAGTAAATTTGTTTTTTCTTGTGCATGATTTCATTTTTTCTCAAACTTTGCTTCAGAAAAGGTAGAAAAGAGTGTTTTGTTTAATGATGAAGCTAAATTTGAAGGGGTTGTGGTTTTAATATTTAATGCACTGATTCATCCCACCCCCACCACTCAAGGTATTTAACCTAGTTGTTATAACATTTAGTAAGAGAGGGAAAGGTTAAAATCAGTGTATCTCTCTCATTGGTTTCAATGGAGGTTGTTAATCGCAAAGGTATTCCAATATTTTATGGAAAAAAAAATTTAGTTGTGGAATAATTGAATAGATTAATACTACATATCATTAGGAATGTATGTATTTATATATGTGATGTATGGTATTTATGAACGTGTGGACAGTTGAGTTATATTAGAATAAAACTCAAGGGAATTTAATACTAATGCAAAATAAATAAATAGATTAGGAGTAACTTTATATAACAAAATATACATGAAGGTGATTTCATGTAAGTCTATAATTTTTTTTAAAGTCTATTAAATATCTATTATGGTGGTTCAATAGTTATAGAAAAAAAATTAAAGGTTATGTAAAATAAATATAAGGAACTAAGAATGTTCTCCTAATGAGTCTATAGATGTATTCATTGACTAGGTGAATGTTGTTGTGGAATACATGTGTGGTCTCAGTGAAATTAGTGAATATGTAAAGATCATTAAACACATTATTATAAGTCTTCCACCTCAGTTTAATCTGAAATTTTATATACAAGAAGATAAAGACCCAAAGCATATGGTGTTGGATAGTTTGTACAATACTCTTGTCAAATATGAGATGAGAAATGAATAAAATGAGTCTATTGATAAAGATATGTCAAAAATGTGGAATTAAAGGACATGGAGAAGCTCACTATTAAAGATAACTAGGAAAAGAAAGAGTATAATTATTTCATATCTTTACGTTCCTCAAATATATAATGACTAAATGGAAAGTTTAAAGTGAAACTTTCACTAAAATTATTTAAATGTGGAAAGGTTTTACATCTTACAGCAAGGTTCCCCAAGAAGTTTGAAGATAGTGATGAAGATGAAGTTTAAATTCCCATGAATAAGTTTTTAACCTATGTGAAAGGTAAAAAAAATTAACAGAAACTTGTTCTAAAATAAGAAACATTTTTCATAAGAAATTGGTAGTACATAAGAATCTGAGGTTAATAATATTGAGATCTAGAGAAAATTATTTAGTGTATGTTGTAGGTTACTATCAAATAATGAAGGAAAGAGGAAATAGTAGAGAAGTTGAAGTAATGGTTGATCTCCATGCTATTTAGAATCCACTCTAGAGGATATAGATTTTTGGATAACAAAAATGAAGAAACCTAACATAGTAGTTCATGATGTCAAACTATATATGTATTAGTATAAAAAATAAAAGTCTCAACTAAATTAAGAAATTGAAATGTTTAAGTCTTCAATGTGAGAGAACTCAAAAAATATCATTGAGTAAAAGATCAAAGTTTATTAGTAGAAAAGATTGATTAATATTTTGAATAACATATAAAAATATCAATGAAAACATATCATAGAACATGATGATGAAGTTTTTGACCTATAATGAAAATTATAAGATTATGAGAGACTCTTAACTCTCAGTAGGAAATCAATAAATATCACTAAACTAAAATAAAATATGGAAGTGGGGCATAAAAGTCTATAAAAATAGAAGAAATAGTCATACCCAAATGACAAGGCTGTTATGAGGCTTGATCACAAAAAAAACTTTAATGATTGATGCCAGACCGCAAGTTACCACTCCAAGGTTGAAAATTGATTTGGGTAAAAATTAGAATCATAATTTTTAGAAAATCTAAATAACAATTGGTCCTATAATAATGAATCACTAGAATTCACCTCATATTAGCTGTTACTTCTATGGAAATAAGGGACCTTAAAAAAATGTATGTTCCATTTCCAAAAGGTACCAAAGGGTATAAGATAATCATATGTGGCCAAAAATATTTAAATATTACTATAATTATTTTGATGGTCATTATTTATGATGTTGAGGATTTGGACACATGGCCAGATATTAATCATCAACAATATAGAGGAATGTGCCAAAGAAGACCTAGAGTGGTCATAAGCATTAACACAAAGAACCATTGAATGAGATGAAAACAGAAAATTAATTTTTATCTCTATAAAAAGAATTTGTTATATCATACTCTATGGAAGATCAATAATATCATTCTATAATATGTATTAATTAAATTATGTGGATAAAAAAAGAGATGAGTAGGTAGTGGTTTCAGGGATTCTCGTTAAAGTATTTTATAGTTCTAGTGTATGGATCCTAGATATTAGATGTACATCCCATTTGATTGAAAATAATTATCTTGTTATAGGTATCTATTATAATAAGGAATGTGTTTTCAAATACCAAAACAATGATATCCTAAAAATTATTGTCTCGAGAAATCCAAATTTTGGGGTAAAGTTATGAAATGTGTTGATTTTTTTATTGTCAAAGATCTTAGTCACAACATGCTAAGTGTGATTCAATTGTGTGACTTGATTCATGCTATAAATTTTACAAAGAAATAGTGTATATTCAAGGAGAAATATTTTATGGTTGTTTTATAGGTAATTAGCATGAAGGTGAATCTATACCTTTTGAGTAACAAAGAGGATATGTTATTTCTATGCAAAGAGGAAGAAAATAAGTTGTGTCATAAATGGCTAGGCCATATATTCGAACCATTCCTAGAAGATATGGTCAAATGTGATGTATCTCGATATCTCCTTAAGTAATCATGTGATCATACTCACACATGTGATACTTGTAAATATGGGGGATATTATAAAAAAGATATAAAAGGGAAAAAGAACAAAATTTAACCAGAGTGATTGAATTGGTGTATGCTGATGCGTGTTAACCTACCTCACCTAGATCCATTGAAGGGAAGAATTATTATTTTCTTTTCATTGATGATTTCAATAGGATACATGGATATTTTCCATTACCCACAAGTCCAAAATGTTTTGTTTCATAACACAATATTGGAGGGAATATGAAAGGATTCTTGGATTGAATATTATAAATTTTCAAAATAATAATGGTACGAAATTCACAAACCTACATGTGGATGATTATCTCAATAAACCTGGGATAAAGCTCTATATTTTGGCATTGAGAAATCATAAAAAAATTGAGTAGTTGATAGGAGAAACCAGATTATAGACAACATGGATAAAAAAATTCTTATTAAGAAGGACCTATTAGAGAAATTTTAAAAGGAATAAGTCTTAACATTGTTCTATATATCAAATACGCACCTATTGTTTCCTAAAAAAGAAAAAAAATACTCCATACGAGCTATTCAATGGAAGGAATAAAACATTGAAATAGTTTCAAATCATTAAGAGTAAGTGTTTTATTCTCAACAAGAAGAAATATAGAAAGTTTGAGTCTCATGGAGATGATGAAATATTCCTTTTCTACATAGGAAAAAGAAAAGAATATAAATGATTCAACAAGAGGATTGGAAAAGTGGTTGAAATAATGATGTCAATATAGTATAGAATAAAAAAATAATAAAAAACATAGTGAATAGTTCATTGATGTTAGTGGTGAGGAGATAAAAAAACTCTAGGGGAGTATAAGTGGAAAATGATAATTCAGAATAATATACTTATGCTGAGTAGGAGGAAGTCAAATCTATATCTATATAGAAGCCAAAGAGTCGAGCTAAATTTTATAGGAAAAACATCATTGGTGATCTGTTATAACTAGTTCAAACATAGATAATGAAGTCTTTATATTAGGTATCCTTACAATATCATGTAAATACAAAATGTCTTCATGAAAAATTTGTACTTGAGAACTGGGTTCAGGATATGAATGAAGAGCTTGACCAAATTGAAAAGAATAAAGCATGGGAGATTTTTTCATGACCGGAATATTTGAATGTCATTGGAACCAAATGGGTCTTCTAAAACAAACTAAATTAACATGGATTGGTAATTTAAAATAAAGAATGACTAGTGAGAAAGAGATACTCCCAAATTGATGGAATCAATGTTGATGGGATATTTTCACCTCTTACAAGGATCAACACTATTTTATAATTCTTTTCCATAATAGTGGAAAGGAAATTCAATTTTTTTTCAGATGGACCTTAAGTCAACATTTTTTAATAGGGTTCTAAAATAATAATTGTAAATAAAAAAACCAAGTGGGATTCATAACCATGAATATTAGAACAAAGTTTTTTGGTTGAATAAGGAATTATATGGATTAAATCAAGAATTGAGAGTGTGGTATTTATAACCTGATCAGAATTTAAAGAAGATCAGTTTAAAGAATGGTGTATTTGATTTAAATCTTTCTGTCAAACATCATAGTACTCAAAGAATGATGGTTCTAGTGTATTTTTATGAAATAATATTTTGTGGATCAGATAAATCATAGTGAAAAATATCCATATAATTCATGAAAGTTGAGTTCAAAATGTTAATTATTGGTTAAAAAGGGTTTTTTCATTTGTTTAAAGGTTATTAAATTAATAAATAAAACATTCATTTATTAAACCAAATATGCCAAGGAGGTTGTAAGAAGAGTTGTAATGGATAATTCCAAGGAAAAGAAAACTCCATTGGCTACCTAGATGAAATTTCAAAAATATGATGAAGGAAAAGTTGTTAATGTCTTAAAATATAGAAAGATCATTTCTAGTCTATTAAACTTAATAGCGAGACAACCAGATATTTTTCCCCACATGAAAATAAGTGTGGTATCAAATAAATCCTATGTAAAGACACTTATAGTGAAAATAATACTTTGTTATATCAAGGTCCTAGTGGATTTCAGTTTGTTGTACAATAAAAAATCACAAAAAGGGTTACTAGGTTATATATATGAGTATTTAGTAGGTTATATAGATGAAAGAAAATCAATTATAGGTGGTGAATTATATCTTGTAATATTTTTTATTTATTAGATAATAAAAAAACAAGATTCCATTTCATAAGTTCTACAGAAGATGAATATATTGTGGGTACTCAATCTTATATGCAGTTATTATAGATGAAGCAATATCTTGATGATATGGGAGTTGAAGTGAAGTATCTAATCAGAATGTATTTAAATAATTTAACAGAAATAAATCTCATAAAAAATCCAGTGCATCACTGATTGAAGAAACATATTGAAATCAAGTATCATTTTATCAAATAGAATAGGGATCATGGGCTTGTGAAGTTAGAGTATATACCAACAGGACTACAAGTTGAATATATTATAATAAATTCCTTACTCAAAGAATAATTTGAAAATAATTCACTAGATCCTAGAGTACATTCGACTCCTCGCACTTAAACAAGTGTGTATTTGGGACATCCTCTCTCTGAGGTATGTTGTGTTTTTTCCTAGTTATTTATATTTATTCCTTACCATGTTTCATCCAAAAAGGAGGGGACTTCGTATTCTTTGATAAAGGTGGATAAAAGTACTTAATCAGGTAAGGGGGATAATTTTATAGTGGGGAAATGAGTTGCTTGGTGTTGTAAATTTTATAATTCTAAATATGAGAAATTAAAGGTTATATATCACGACTAGTGGTGTTCAAGATGGAAGAAGTTGACTATTATGGGAATAAAGTTATTTAATGATGAACTTTCTTTATTACTCTTATTTATCTCATCAAACATGGATCATGTGGTATTATAGTGCGTGTTTATTAAATCATTGATCTCTATCAAGAATCACAATAAGATATTTTTGTAGAATATGGATGAATCTTTAATGTGGTATCAAAGGGTGAATATTTTTTAACATTCTAAAATAGGGAGATTATTGGGAACAGACTCCTCAAGGTAACTTTTCAGTGTTTTTGGTTTGATTATATTTATTAACAAATCTAGTTGATATGGTCATTTAGGGAGTTATAGTGTGATTCTTGACCAATTATGATGACAATGATTGAAAAAGGAGTCATTTATGCTCTATAAATGGTATAATGTTTTTTTGTTTTACAATATTTTGGTGATTTTGTGAAAGTTTTTTGTTTCATGAAAGTTTAGTGTTTCACAAAAAAATTTATTCATGGAGGTTTTTATATTAGTGAAAGATGGTTAATTCATCAAGGAAATATAGTAAGTTACACAATTAAGAGAAGTTTTTTGAATGGAAAATTCCTATTAAGTTTTTAATAGAGAGGGAGTTTCACAACTAGGTATATAATTTTTTTGTGAAAAGTTAGTTGTGAGATTAAAAATTTCTCAAAGATGAGGCAGAATCTATAAATAATTGGATATCCGCATCATTTTTAGAGAGAAAAAAATAATGAAAATCTAAAATCACTAAGTTCTTGAAATCATTTTGGGGAAGTATTTTTATTTCACAATGGTTTTCATAAAACCATCAGTATAAAAAAAGAAAGAATGTTTCTGGAGATTTATGTGTGATTTGTGAAGGTTTAAAATTTCAAAAAAGTTAGGAGTTTCATGAATGTTGTGGGTTTCACAAAATAATAATTTTTTTCAAAAAATTTTGAACCTTTAGGAAAGTTGGGGAAAAATTTTCTACAAAGTAAATATTACATGAATAAGAGAGTATTTCCTATAAATTTTGTGGTATATAGGTATTCATCATTTTTATGAATGTTGAGCTTCATGATGCACCAAACTATGTGTAAAAAATATTTATTCTAGTGATAAAAGGAATAATAATATAAAAGAGTAATGAGATTTCAAATTTGGAATGGTATTAAACCATGAGGGACAATGATATTGCTACAAACTTTGTAAGAGTAGTGATATTTAGTGAATTTGGTACATTGAAAATTTCATGAGTATGCTCTGTGGATGTAGCCCAGTTTCGGTGAACCAAGTAACATTTTTGTGGCACATGAAAACTTTTATTTCCTCTCATAATTTTATATAGGAAATTGAGAGAATAGTGTTTTTTTAATGAACAAACAAGATCCTAAGTGGATGGTTTTTTAATCTATCATACCCTGATTCCCGCAGGGTATTTTACCTAATCAGTCTAACATATACCTATGGGTCATAACCCCAATAAGGGACTATTTAGTATTACCTAAATTGTAACCTAGTACATGATAAAGAGTCCTAACTACAAACCTAGTTTAATACTCCTAGAGGATGTTATTTAGTCAATTTAAATCTATATAAAATCTATTTTTAATGATTTATTATGTTAAGGAAATAATATATGAATTATATGGTAACCCAATCAAAAGAAACTTATATTTAACCAATAATTATTTAGTTGGAATTGGAAGCTAATGTCATGGTTTTGAAGTGTATGAAATTTCAAGGTTCAGTTTTTAATAAGATCATTTATGATAATTATCTTATTATTTTAATTATACATCACTCAACTTAATACCTTTTTTGGTAATGGATAATGTCTAAAGGTACCAAGGTCCAGGGAAAATATGGATATTATTGAAATAATCAACTTAATGGTATGGGATCTTGAGTTTGAAACCTTGTGATAATCCTAGTCCAGCTATGAAGAATTATTATTAAATACATGAAATTAAATGAGATTCCAAATTTACTAATGATGTGAATAATGGATTCTCATGAATATTCAGGTGATGAAGATGATGAAGTAAATAAGTTTCAGTTTCCTTTATATCAAAAATATGGGAAGGTACACCCATTGGAATGTCTAAAAGGAATTATAAGATTCATTATCTATGGTAATGGTGTGTATATAAAAATTACTTTTGAAGGAAAAGTAAAGAATACAATGGACACAATGAAAGGAAATAGAATTTTTCTATAAGTACCACTAATACTTAATGTTTTAAATATATAGAACATGTACATTATCCAAGCCAATTCCCTAATCCAAATGGTAAAAAGGATGATAGTTACCATAAATTTACATGTAAGGGGAATACATATGAAAAAACAAATAAAAAAGTGGGTTCCAAAAATTATAAGGAATAAGGAACACTAACCACACACTTAAGAACTATGATTGTTGTATTTTTATGTTATACAACATACTTCTCTATACCCAGATTGTTTACTAGAAATAAAAAATGTCCACCCCAATTACTAGATGATAAATTATTAATAAAATAACTTTTATTGGCATGATTATTATATCCCAAGTATATTACTCCTATCCTATAGATGTGCTTCCTATAAAATCCTTTTATCCTTTCTTTAGAAAACATTCATGTGATATTAGTTAGGTATTGGATCTCTATTCATAAAGACCATGATAATTTCCATGATATGAAAAAAAATTAAAAAATAAAATCAACCCATGATCACCTAATATTACAATGTTGATTATATACTCCCAATGAAAAATTACGCCCACTATATTTTGGTATTTCATAGAAATGATTAGAGAAAAAATCAATGTTAGTTATGTTCTAATTATAAGTTAAAAAAGATTTAAAATTTTAATCTTAATATTATAAGGATAAAACCTCATAAAAAATCTTGGGTCATGTCTATAATTTAGATATGCTTATCTGTTTTCAATAGTGAGTAATAATTAAAATTTTGGGAATAAAATTTATTTAAGGTGAGGATAATGTAATTACTTAATTTTTTGAAACATGTTTTTTTAATTTAATATAATTTTAAATAGATTTATCCACACAAAAAACTGAACCAAAATAGTAATAACAATATTATATGAACATTATTAATAAATTATAATATGAATGTCATCTCTAGTAAAAAAAGGATTGTAATTAGATTACATTTCTTATGTTGAGAGGACAAATAATAAATATTATTTAATTATTATTTCTCAAATTATAGTTCAATGTGATAATAAGTTAAATGAAACACTTTTAAATGATTACTATGATAATATATTATATTTCAATATATAAACTAATATATTAACATTCATTAAATTATAAATTTAAATGTAATAATATTAAGAACACTTAATGTTTAAAATGTCAATTTTCAAATAAAATTAGTTTTCTTTATGTTTTTTATTTTAATTTAAAAGATAAATTTTAGAATTTTAAATTTTATAATTTTACATAATTTACCTATTTTATGAATTATATATAAAAATATTGTTCTAATATTATTTCTTAAAAATATTGGAATTTTTGGGTGAGAAGTAAAAATATATAATTTTTACTAAAATTGTAGAATTTATAACTATTTCAAAATGTATGTGTAACACAAAAACATATAAAAAATTTTAAATGATCAAAGAAATATTAAATAGTAAAAAATAAATATTTTTATATAAAAATATGAATTTATAAAACCAATAATTAATAACTTAAGTAATATTTTCCAATTGAAGAAACTTTTTTTTCTTTTAATTAAGTATTATGTTTGGTAAAATTTAATTTGGATGTATTTTAAAGAAACATAAATTAAATTTTATTCATAATATACCAATTTACAACAATAAAATCAATTATATTGTTAATTTTATCCGACACATTAATTTTATTCTTAAAAATACACTTTTTCTAAAAACCTGTCTTTACGTGTAACATACACTGATGTTAAATTTAATTTTTCTAAAACATAGAATTTTATATAATAAAATATATTTAAAATTTGAAATTATTATGGATAAATTATAAAATATTTTCAATTTTATTTTTAGGAATTAAAATTAAATTACTTATTTAAAAATTAGTTACCATTGCAAGACAAAGTGAAACTTTAAAGAATAAATGATATTAAAAAATGTTTTAAACATATTAAAAAATAAATGTTCAAGGTACTATAGACCTTATCTCATACCCCACTCCATTATTGTAAATTTTTTGAGCCAAATAACATATTTAAAATTTGTTCCCTTTACATTATGTGGTTACAGTTAAAAAAAGTTCATTCTTATAACTAATAAAAGGGGCCTATCACCACCACTCAAGACTACTAAAAGAATAACTTTTACACCTATGTATGTAAAAATTATCCTTAATTTCTAATAATATTATTTTTTCTTGAGCCCCAGATCACAATATTTTTTTAAGAACTCCATTTTCTAGGAATCCACCAAGGAAAACACAATGATTTTAAAGTGAGTACTCATTTTTTCCTCTTCATATTTTCAATTATATATTAATTTACCAAATATAATTTTATAGTTATTATATAATTACATAATTTCTTTTATACTTAAAATTTTATTATTTTAATGTAAAAACTATTATCCACATTCCCCCTTTTTTATTAAGAAAAAATAACCATCTTTTGTGCATTGTGCATACTACCTCCTATGCGAAGTGACGAATTTCGTTTTTCACTACCACCTCTCATCATGGATTTTAATGGTGAAAACTAAGAATAAATTAAAAATAATAAAAATGATTTTTATATAGAGATAAATTATAAAAAACCTTTTTTCAATCTCATTATTTGATAAAAGAAAACATTAACTTTGCCTTGTGCGGATTACCACCTCCATGAATTAACATTTCTCATTTTCATCTATTTTATTTAGTATTTATTAAATTATTTTAAAATATGATTAAAAAACATGTTATTAAATAAATATTATCATTATTATTATATAATAGTTTTATTTTTTAAAATTAAACCACTTTTATAATCATAATCATTCATTAATTATGGTATGTTAATGTTTGGGTTGGTCTAACCACTGAAATGAAATGTACTATAAAGTAATGCAATGGATTACTATGAGAACTTAATTACTAATAATATTTTATATTATAAATTATAAAATTATTTTTTTCATTCTATAAATATTAACTTAATATTATATTCATTAATTAAGATACTAATGTTTATTTATTAGAAATCGCTAAAACAGGCTCATCACTAATTTCATTTATAAGGATTATAAAAAACTATGAATAAATGTAATTGTAATTATAAATAATTAAAATTATATAATTATATAATATTTTATTATCTATTAATGTTGATCTTTGTTCAAATAATGAATAACAATTTCATTATTATGAAACTAGTTCAAAACGATCAAGATTTCCCACACCTGATATAGAAAATATATGACAGCTATCTATTATAAATGAATATAATAATTATAAATATAGTTCATTAAAGGATATATATATTAATAAGTTTATTAAATAGGGAATTAATATATTTATTTTTTATATAATATATTTAATGATTTATTTAAATTGTGAAATTAAGGAAAGAGGTTTTTTGACTCAAATTTAATTTCTTGAGATATATTTCTTATAATGCACCATGAAATAATTATTATGCTGATATTAATAAACCATGAATATATCTTACCATATTAATTTAACACATGGTTTTTAATGGTCCACATCGTTTTATCTCTATAAATTTATTTTGATTCAAAGGATACTAAGGTTGTGAGGGACTTTTTTAACTCAACTCCCTTTATTGAGTTATAATGAATATTTTTGAAATTATTTATTACATTTTTGATAACTTCAACCCTAAGATGTTATTTCTATATAAATTATCTAAATATATATATGTAAAATTAAACCTTTGATTCAAATATTTCACACCAATTAATTTCATTCTTATAAATGTATGGAATTTTTATGGACAATTCTTTTTCTCTATAACAATGTTTTTACTTCAATATACTTATTTTACATTTCCACCAAAGTTATACATTTTATTTGTAAACTCAATTATTTTTTATCTCATGTGACCCTCATATTCCCATTACCATATTTTAAAATTATGTCTTATTACCCTTTTTTCAATATGGGGTTTCAATAAATCTATTTCAGATTTTTTTAAATGGGGTTTTTTCCCTTTAAAAATAAAATGTTGTATCTTCTATGAAATTTTTCTTTTAATGTAATTTACATATTTCAGATATCTATTATTTATTTTATTTTTCAAAATTAATTGTTTTACTAATATTTATCTTTACATTTTGAAATCATTATGTATTTTTCAAGGATTTTATATTAAAGATTATTTTTCAAAAGTAAATGTTTTCTAGATATTCTCACTTCAATTTTTTTGAAATCATTCTATCTTTTTCAATGATATTCAATTGAAAGTTGTTTTTAAAAGTAAATCTATTTAAAAAAATAACTTCACCTTTTAATAATTAGTTTCCAATGAGATAATAATGTCATATTTTATCCCAAATATAAAAACATTTTTTAGAAAATATTTATAAATTTACTTAAATTTTCTTATCTATCTTTATAGTTTTTCTATCCTTGAAAGTTATTTTTCATGAATGGCCTTGTAAATTTTCTTATGAAATACTATTTTGGGGTGATTGATTTATGATTATCGAACATATACATTCTTAAGGTAAATTTGAGTGATACCTTTAAGAAATGTTGTGAGTGACAGTTTACTTTCCATGGGTTTATTATGATTTGATGAATAAAACCCATATTCTCCCATTTATATTCATTATATGTTGAATTATTACCACTTTATGGTGTAAAAATGTATGCTTGTTCATTAAGTGAATGTTGGGGCCCATATATCCCTCCAATAATTTTGGTAAAGATTTATATCTATTTTGGTAATGGTAAATGAGTTTTGATTACTTGATCCACTAAGGGAAACAAGTGAGTGATGCTTGATTCACCAAGGGAAAGAAGTTAGTGAAGGATGATCTTCTAAGGGAAACATATGAGTGATTCCTAATCTACTAGGATAAATAATTAAGTATTCTCAATCCATAATGTTATTATTCTTATTCCCATGTTTGTTCCATATTATTATATTTTGAAAAATAATTATGTTTTTAATTTATGATGTATTATGCTCCATGTTTTATAGAGGTATTTTTCAAAATGTTATGTTTATGGATCTTGATCATTCTATCATACCTATATACTTATCTTTAGATAACTTATAATCATCATTATTTACCTATTATATTGTAATTAATAAGTATTTGACTTCACCTCTTTCTTATTTTTTAATTCACTAGGATACAACGATGGCAATTACCTAAGAGAAGTTTTGAAGGGGGTTTAGAGTTGAGTGGTTATGATGAAATATTGATGAGTGTTTTAAAATAAATTATTTATGTTTCTAATATTCTAAGACACTAAACCCTAATCTCTTTGGTTTGTATGAATATTTGTGATATTGAGTTATTTTTCATCTATATTAAATAAATAAATATGTTTATTTAGCTTGTCTTACTTTAGATTATATCAAGGGAGGGTTTAGTTATTTTGGGGACAAGTTTAGATAAATTTAGAGAAAAAACATGGGATAATTATACATATAATATAACATCTTGAATTTTTAGTAAATTATAAATCATGTGGTTTTCATGGAAATAACATATAGTTTTGGATACTACAAGTCCATGAAGGCTCTATAATTTTTGTTCCTAGTGGTAATAACCCTGAAAAAGGCCATGTTGGGTATTAACTCAATTGTCACCTGGTATGCGATAAAGATGCATAACTACACACCTGGTTTAACACTTCAAAGTGATATTCATTGGTTAATCATATTCTATTTAAAATTCATTATAAAGGATTTATTATGTTAAATAATTTGGATATGAATTATAAGAGAACCCAACCTAAAAACCCTATATTATATTCAGAGTGATGTAGGTTAAAATGAAAACTAATGAGAAAGTTTTAAATAAATATACATTTTTATGTTAAGGTTTTCATAATAACATTTATGGTAATGATCTAATGATGTTAATTATTCCTCACTCACGATTACTCATTTTGGTTTTAGTAATGGATAAATCATGAAGGAACCAAGATAACAATGGGTTCCATGGGAATTGAAAAGTTTTTTTAAAAATAAACATAACATAGTATGATCTAGAGTCAGAATCCTTATGATTATTATAAACCAACTATCATGAATTATTATTAACTATGTGAATATATTAGAGTTTCCAATGGTATAAAACAATAGAAAATAGAGTATCGGTACTGTTAAGGTAATGAAGATGATAGAGGGATAAAGAATCAATTTCCTTTTTTTCAATAAAGTAGGAATAAATACCCATGGGTATGTCTCAAAGGAACTGGAATATGTTTTATCTATAATAAAGTAGGGTATAGAGAGAAAATTTTCTTAGGAGAAGAGAATAGCTCAGTGGAAATGGTAAAAATAAATAGAGTTCATCTAAAGGAACCACCAACAGATCAATGACATAAATATGTGGAACATGGTCATTATACTATAAAATTACATAATACAAGGGAAAATAAGGATAATAGGAACACTGATATAGAATAATTAGTACTGATAATCAACTCAGTAATTATGATTTTTGTTTTCATATCTTGTACATCCTACATCTACGTACCTAGAATGTCACTAAAAACATAAAATTTCCACCCAAATGACTTAATATTTAATTATTAATAAAAAAATTATGGTAGTATGAATATTTTATCCTAAGTATATAACTCCCCTATAATATATTTTTATAGAATTGTGTTTCCTATAAAATCCATTTATTATTAGTTTACTAAGATTTGATGTGATATTGAGAGGGATTGGCTCTCCTAATATAGAGATGATGATAATTTATAATTTAGCAAAAATGATATTTAAAATCTTAAATCAATCAATTTTCACCTACTAGTATAAGATTTATTATGTACTCCCTAAGAAAAATATCTCTCACGGTATTATTTTATTAGTTATAAATGGTTAGAGAAAAACTCATCATTAGTTATAATTCTATTATAGGGTAAAATATGAGTTCAGTAGTCAAACATAAGATAGTAAGGATGAAAAATCACTAGAAATAAAATCTTGAGTTCGTTCTATCTTTATATACCATTATCTATTTTCATTATCATCTAGTAATTAAAATTATATAATTTATTTAAGGAGAATATAATGTAGAGCCTCGATATTTTAAAACACATTTTTTAAAGATTATTATTATATTCAATATATTTTTCCATAGGCAATACCAAACCAAAATGAGTCCTAAAATATTAGAATAAAATTATTAAAAAAATTAAAAAATGAATAAAATCTCTTTTAAATAAAAATATAGTGATAAATTAAAATATATTATGTATAAAGGGTAAATAATTAATACTATTTAATTTTCATTTCTAAAATATTTTTTTAGAGTGTAAATAAATTAAATCACTGACAATAAAATGATTATTATGATAAAAAATGATTTTAAAATATATAAACTAATATATTAAAAAAATTTTAAATAAGTAAATTTTGTGAAATAATATTAAGAATACGTAATTTTAAAAAATGTTAATTTTCAATAAAATCAGTTTTCCATAATGTTTGAAATTTTTATTTAAAAGATATATTTATAGATTTTAGAATTTGAAATCCAAAAAAATGGATTCATTGAGTAATTTCACATATCAATGTTATCCTAAGGCAATTTTTTGGTTTTTTAAATAATTGAGTTTTTAAGTGAAAAATATAAAATATAGTTTTTACTAAAATCTTGGTGTTTATGACTATATTAAAAAGTAAGTGTAAGTTAAAAACTTATAAAAATTTATTGTGATAAAAAAATTAAGGAGTAAAATATGAATTTATAAATACTCTTATGAAGTTATAATACCTATTTTGAAAAACTTACATAATATTACTTTTGTTATGACTACCGTCTCCATGAAGTAATCTATGTAATTTTTCATATTGATTACTTATTATTTATTAAAAACTATTCAAATATGATTCAAAACCATAAAATTATATAAATAATAAAATTAATCTTCTATAATAATGATATTATTCTAAAATAAAACACTTTAATATTCATAATCATCTATTAATTATAGTATGTTCATGTTTAGGTCAGTCTATCCACCTACGTAAACACTTCTATAAAATAATATTAGGGATTATTATGAGAAGTAAATTATATATAATATTTTAAATAATTAATTAAATAAGGATTTTATTTTTTATTTTTTTAAAATGTAAAGTTAATATAAAACTTATTAACTAATAAACCTATGTGTTTTCTTTAAAAATTACTAAAACATACTGATCACTGATTTCATCATTAAAACTCCAATAAAATGTAATTATCACATTAAATTTTATTATAAATATTCAATTACTATATATTATATGATATTGGAATGATAAAAAGTCAAATAAGAACAATGAACAATTCCAATAATACGAAACTAGTTCAAAAGGATGAATATTTCACACGCCCAATATTGAAAATTGATAATAAATAACCAATATACTCATAGATAGTAATAATAAATTATTTTTATAAAATATAATAGATATTATTAAGGTTAATAATTAATTATCTAATATTATTATTATTTTATATAGGGTATTCAATTTCTTTATTGCAAGTCAGTAATTAAACTATGGGGTTCTTTCTCTCAAATTTAATTTCTTGAGAAATATTTATTGTTGTGCACAATGATATATTTTATATGGTATGATTACATCATAATGAATTTATTTTACCATATTAATATAATTAATGGTTTTTTAATACCTATATCATATCTTCTCTTTCATTTAATTTCTATTGAAAATGATACAAAGGTTGTAAGTGTATTTGTTAACTCAACTCCCTTCGTTGAGTTATAATTCATATTATTAAAAATATTTCTTTAAATTTTAGTTTCTTATTGAAATATTTTCTTTAAATTTTATTTCTACTAACCCATGATTTAATTTCATATAAATTTATGTTCCTCAATAAGTAATATTAATCTTTTTATTGATATCTTCCACCTCTTTTAATTTCTTCCTCATAAAAAATATATTGCTAAAGATAATTCCCATTAACTTTATTGATGAATTTTCTTCCATGTTTCTATTTTACCTTCCCCATAATTTTTTTATTTATATTTATAAAACAAATTATTTTCTATCTCATTTTACCTTCATATTTACATTACCACCTTCTAAAATTTGGTATTGATACTCTTTTTACAATATGGAATTTCAATAAAGGTATTTCAAAATATTAAAATCGGAGTTTTCCATACATTCAAAATTAAATTTTTTATCTTCCACTCCACATTTAATTTTTATTACATTTTTTACATTTATGTGGTATATTATTGAAGTTACTTTTCAAAAGTAACTATTACCCAAAGATTTCACTTCAAATTTTTAAACATTTATGCCTTTTTGAAGGGTTTTTTATTGATTATTATTTTCCAAAAGTAAATGTTTTCAAGATGTTTTCACTTTACCTTTTATATATATTTATGTATTTTTCAAGGCTCCACCATTGAAATTTTTATTAAATTTATATATTTATACAAAGTTTGAAGTTTATATTTTAGAATTTATTTTTCAATGTGACTACAACATCATCTTTTATTCCATAGACAAAATCATTTTCTAAAAACAATTTTATGGTTATTCTTTGATTTTACACTACATATTTAATGGGTTTCTAACATTAGAATCTATATTTTATAAACCATCATCTAATTCTTCTAATGAAGTTATATTTTTTGGTTATTGAGTTTGGAATAGTTATCATTTACATTTTTTGGTCAATTTTAGTGACACTATTTAGAAAAATTGCAAAACCAATTTTTATTTCCAAGGATTTTTTATGAAATGATGAATGAAAAACAATTTCACCCATGTATTTTCATGACATATTCAATGATTGATATCTTATGGAACACATATTATGGTTTTCATTAAGTGATGATTTTGATCTATATAACCCTCCAGTTACTTAGGAAACTTTTTTAATCTAATGAGATAATTTAAAATGGGTTGTAGTGACTTAATACAATAAGGTAAATAGGTTATTGAAGCCTAATCCACTAAGGTAAATGGGTGAGTGGAGCCTAATACACCAAATAAAATATGTGGATAATTTTTAATCCATTAAGGGAAATAGTTTCTGATGTCTAATCCACTATATTATGATTAATATGCTCATTTTTCAAAAATATTATTATATTTGGAAACATACTTATGTTATGATTTCTAATGTATTATGATATATTATTTATCTAGGTATGTTTTCTTAATATTAGATTCATTGATCATAGTTATTATACCATACCCACATATTTATCTTTTTCTCACTTATGATCATCATTGGTTATCTCTTATATTTCCCTTAAAGATCATTTGAATCACCCCTATCTAATGTTTTGTTTCCCTAGGATATGAATATGGGTGTTACATGTGAGATTTTTATAAGGGGTTAAAGAGTTAAGAGGTTGTTAATAAATTTTGATGATTGTAATAAAACATGTTGTTTATATTGAAAATCATTGAATAAAATAAAAATTCAGTTCTCTAGTTTCTATGACTATTTATGAGACAGAATGATAATTTAACAAAAATAATGAAATAATTGGTTTTAATTTACCTGGTAATCATAAGAACTTCCTAACCCAATTGATCTTTAAAGGGATATCATTTACAAAGGTTACAACTCCCCCTTAATTATTTTAAATATTCTTATTATTATTCAAATGATTTCTCTTATATAAGGAACAACTATTGTCCATAGTAAATTTATTCTTCGAATTACATAAATTAAATAAAACTACTTAAACATTATATTGTTGTTTATCTTGATATAATTTATATATGTTTCCTAAATTATGAAAATTACCAATTTGATCTTGGATAAATGCAACATGTTCATTTAATATGTTCAATTATTGAACACACCATTCACAAAATTATTTTAATCTTCAAAAAATATTTTAAATTTCAATAATCTTCTCAAGTTAAAAAAAACCTTTGTTGAGTTCTCACTAGATACCATTATCTCCCCCTAAAAAAATGCGCCCCCTTTTAAGTCATATTTAAGACATATTTTATGAAAATTTATAGCTTTTATTAACAAAAACACCAAAACACAAACAGTGACCTTAGAACCTTATTCTTTTAGAAAAATTATACTATTTTATGGGTAGATATATAAACCCATTTATTAAATTAAAGAGATTTTATTTAACTAGAACTATTTATGATTATCTTCCTTGATTTTATAGTTTTGATATGGAAAAATTTTCTAAACTTTTCTCCTTCATGTTATGAGAATATTTTCTTTCTCTTTCTAATTTGTAACTAATTATATTTTTTATATAGACACTAGATTATTCCATAGGTATAGTTTTATTTTTAGATGAATATTTAGTTTATATTCTGATTTTATCTATTTCATCTTCTTTATAAGAGATGCTTTATTTATATTTCATATAATATTTTTCTAATTTTGATCACATCCCTATTGTATTCTTAAATGAATTTTTATTTTTGTTTCTATGTTTCAACAATATTTGATTTAGAATTTAAACATACAAATCCCAAATAATGAAAATTTATTTCATATCCTTGATGACATTACCTTTCTTGGTATTCTAGACTTTCAACCTCTCAGACTATTTTATTTAGGTATCATTCTCAACCTAAATTTGTTTGTACAACACAAAATTATTTTTCATATTTAAATTCTCATCACTAACCATATTAATTTTCTTTTTAAACATCTTTTCATTCATATATATAGTTTATTCCTTTTAATAATCCCATTCTTCAATTGGAAACTCATTTTTTATTTGTGAGTTATCTTCTCAGGAATTACATTCATACATTTTTCCATTCCATGGAAACCCTTTGTGGAGATTCCCTAGGAATCTCCTATTTACAATAAATTTGCTCCAAATATGATATAATCCTTTAAATGGAAACAAATTCACTAATATACTCTGGTGATATTTTCTTTTTACTATTTAAATGATTTTTTTTTTGAAATAAATTCTATTATTAGAAAAAAAAAATTTCCTTTATCCTATCTACTTTAACATAAAATTTTTAAGGGATGGTTGGTAGAGGAATGGAAAAATTATACAAATATAAAACATTTATATGGATCTTTTAAATTATACTTAACTCTTCCCCATATGAAATTATGTGACATTAGGGATATAATATTATCTTTCCCTTATAAAAATTCTTCTTCATCTAAGATACATTCATCATATTCCATATTAAAAACATTGAATTACTTGATAGAATTTATTTTTATTTTTCACTTGTTTTTTATTCTAACTCCTTTCCCAATATCCTTATAGATTAGAGAGTTATTGAGTTCAATAATTTTGAAATCATCATAATATTTATCTCTTAGAGATGAGATTATGAATCAAACATATTTAGTAACATTATCACAAGAATCTATTTCACAATATATCTTAAGTAGTTTCCTAAACACTCTAATGGTGCTGAAAATTAAGTTAACCTGGGTACATAGTTATTCTACTATATCAAAAATTTTAATTATAATGACTCTAATATTTTGTTTACTAATATATTATTTGGAATTTATTATCTATTTTTTTCCCTCTTATATAGTTTAATATTTTTTCCAGATAGAATTTTTTTACACCCCCCAAAGTTTTTAAATTCCATTTCTAATAATGGGGGAAAAAATCATTTTTTACATTTTTATCACTTTCATCATTATGTTTTTCTAAAAAATTCTATGAAAAACTATCACCCGGTATAGTTAACCCAAATTGAATTGAGTCATGAATATCATGATCGGAAGAGATAGAGAGAGAGAGAGGATAAGGTCCCATGATCTATTTAGAAATGTGTAATACCTATGCATAAAATGTTACAATACCCATTATATTAATATAATTTTGTTGATCCATTATAATCTATATGAAAAATAATCCAAAGAAAAACTTTCTATGATACCAATTAAAAGGAATACTTCAATGGCACTAAAAACAAAGGGGGTGGGGTGAGGGTAGGGGTTGAATTAGTGTTTATATTTTTTTTAAAAAACTATATTATCATGTTCTTATTCAAAACTACTCTCAATATCATAATTTTTGGATATAAAATTAATGAACTCAACACAATTTGTAGTGAGATTCATATATAGGATATAAACCTATGTACCCAATGTGTTATGGTGTATATTCTATAGACACATTTTTATTATTATATTTTTATGAAGTTGTTATAGGTATGATTTTCTCATTGAAACTATGAAAATAGATATCTCTATTAAGTTAGAATTCAATATCAACAAACATAGTAACTTCTTTTTATAAATGAGCACTGATGTAAGCTGATGCCTCCACATGAGTTGTAAACAAATTTATCTTCTTCCTCGTACTTGTTTAGTATCCTTATTTAGATATTCTCAATATAAATAAATATCACAGTATAGATATAGTAATTTATAGAACCTTAATATCTTTATTCTTTAATAGACCATTTTTTCAATGGACTCTTTGTATCAGCTTCCTAAATTTTACCATTTTCTTCATTATCCCTTCTATATTAACAAAATAATTTAATTAACATTTATTTATTATAAAATTGAAACTCTCCCTTGAATTTAGGTAATAAAATTTTCTTCATCACTATCCAGCAACACTTGGTCAAAAAAGTTGTGAATTTTTCCAACTTCATCCAAATGTTTTTTAATTTTAAATGTACCAATTTAAAATTCTCACTAAACTCACTCTAAGAAATTTTCATTTATTACTCAAGAAATATTGAATTGAATCATGGAATAAAAAAAACCAATTATATTTTTCTATCCAATGTCCAATATCATTAATTTATCATATCACTATAAATTTTATAACTGGTGAGCGATAGTTGCAGTTTTAAAATGCTCATTATATTTCCAAATAATATTTATTTTTTAAAAAAATATCCTTATGGATGAAAAATGATTAATTTGGTTTTTCAATTGATCCTTTTTGTTTTCAAACAATCTTTATGAAATGAAAAATTATTCTTATGATACCTTTATCCCTTTCAAAAAAATTTAGTTGGAAAAAATTCTATAAGAGTAAATGAATCTTACATTCCTTAGTGTGAGTATCTTCGTTTTTTCAAATTACATAAACATGTTAAAGCACTGAAAAATATATATAATTGTTAAAACCAAACATCTCCCATTAATCTAATTTCATATAAAATTACTCTAAATATTATCATATACTCATTATTCAGCTTCATTAATTAATATTAAACATGTTCAAACATTGAAAATAAATATGACATCATCAACTATAAGCGGGTTCAGTATTTTAGTTAAATAAAATGATTGGAAGAATAATTTAAAGGGTTTTATATCCCAATATGAAAAATAAATGGTTTTAAATTTTTTAACAAGGTAGGTATTTTGAAAATAATAACATGTATAAGAAATAGTGTATACCACCAAATGGAAAGAAAGTGAGAGAAAGTGAGAGTGCCATTTTAATACATAATGTATGAAATTTGAATCTCTATAAAACCTATGGTGAAAATTAATATGTTAAAAATAATATGTTACTGTTAAGGTATATATAAATAAATTTAAAGATAATATATATAGGATAATATGGATAATGGAGTTGAAATACATGAAAAAATACAGAATTTCATGTGAAATACTTAAGAATTTGGTACTGTATATGATTTGGTAAAATAAAAGAGATAATATTAACATGGGAATTTAAAATCCCAAAAAATAAAGGATTATAATAATATGTGGCCTTTATAAAAAATAATTTACAAAACATAAAAAATATATAAAAATAAAATTGAACATGATTTAAATTGGAATCATCGATATAGGAATCCCCTAATACAATTTTTAATGTATGAGTTAAGAATAAATATTTGATATGAGGTATGTAAATTCCAAGATATGGTAAAAAATAATTGAATATAAATGTGGATAATAAAATATATGAAAACTTTTTAATGAGTATTAGATAATGTGAGAGAATTCTAATGAGAAGATTTGGAGAGAACACCTTACTAAAATAAAGAGTGATGTGTAAAACATATTATAATGCTATTAAAGTCATAATATTTTCTCACAAAATAGAAAATAAACATAATATTATATATTTAGAAACAAGTATTATATAATCATAGAATAAAAACATAATCCCTATATAAGGAAAAATGAAAATTAGTTAGATATAGATAAGTTACATTTATATACTTTGAAAATGATTAAATTAAAAGAAATTATTAAGCATAAAAATAGAATTACATATATATATATATATATATATTATGAGAATAAATAAATGTAATAATAATTGAAACGAATTATTTTTGGAGGTATATAGAATATAAAATAATCATAGGTAGAAATTGTATGTATGACTCAAAAGGAAGAGAACATTAGAAAAGTATCCTAACCCAGAGTATCAACTAGTTTAGATACTCATATAAACTCTTGAATAATTGAATTACATATGTTAATTATATACCAATGAATGTTATTAATGTTTATTTACTCTTTATAAGATATTTATTATAATAATTTATTTATTTATTTGTTGGATTATTTTCTTGTCGGTCAATTGGGATTATTCAATCTATCATCCCCAAGAAATAATGGTAATGGTAAATAATGTTTGTTTCATGGTTATATAAGCTACAAAAGTGTAATTATATAGATTATTTGACATTATAGAAACATAGGTGTTCCCTGGTTCAATAGATAGTCCAAAATTGTTTTAAATTTTTTTAAAAATATCAATTTATCATTTTAGGATCATAATATGTTCATGTTTTTTATTTTTAATATATAATATCTCTCATAACATTAAAATATATCAATAATTCCATAAATATTATATTTATTAATTAAATAATTATTTAAAATAAGAAATATAATGCAGAAACAATTGTTAATATGTGTTTTGTTCAAAATTTCAATTCGAATTTAATTTTAAATATCCCCTTAACTCGCAATAAATACCGGATAAATGGTATTTTCCATATTTTTTTTATATTTTTGGAATTTATTTTCTAAATAAATATATTATTTTTCAATTTATAAATTTCATTAAATAAAATCATAATTAATTTTTTGGTTCCCATTTTAAATATAATTTTGATTCTATATTATCCAATTTCATGTGTAATTTTGAAATTTATTAAAAAACCAGCCTAATATTTAGATATTAATTGGTTATATCAGTATTATTTTCTTTAATGATATAGTGATGGTATTTGAATCTATTTTTTTTCTTTGATGGATTTAATATTATATAAGAGAAGGGACTTGGATAAGATTTATTAGAGGAGAAATATATTAGACACTATTCTATATTGGAGTAAATTGGAATGGACATTACTGATAGATATTAAAATGTTCAACAACCCCATATGTGATATTAACAAAATTATCATGTCAAATTAATCTCATCCCGCATAAAAATAGTAAGGGGAAGATCACACCACACCATATTAAATCCTCTTTCAAATAAGATAAAATTAGGAAGGAATTGTACTGTATAAAACTAAATTCATCACTATATGAGATAAAGATAGGAGAAGAGTGATCCAAAGAAGATTCAATACATTAGGAATCATCCTATGTTATAATAGATAGTCTGATATATGGGATTACATAAAATTAAAAATGAAATATAATGACTCATAATCTTTTAAGAATATTATTTGATTAAATGGATACTGAAATCGCACACATATGATAAATATTAGGTAATAAATGATTAAATTAGGTGGATATCTCAAAGCATAAGAAAAATATCCATGGTTTCATGCACCAAAAATATAGTGAATTAATATATAAATAAAAAATAAGAGAGTGTGATACTATTCCTTAGTCAACCATTATCAATAAAAATTAAAGTAGGTTTGAGGATGATGAGCCCTAGATCTGGAAGACGCTAACTAATGTCAGCTGAAAACAATTTGATTATGAGTTATTTAACTATAATGGATATGTTTGAAGTAAATCAATTATTGATGATGAATATAACTATAGAAGCTGTAAGGAATCAGAGTACCCAATTTCTTTTAATATTTTGTCACATAGATAATTAAGGAGATGATTAAACGAATCCATTATGATTAAAATGATTTCGTTAATTCAAAACAATGGGATAAAGGTTGAAAATAGTCAATTGGGATGTAGATAGTGATTCATGATGATAAATATTTCATATTAACTATGATTAGTTTTATATAATGATCAATTTTATGTTTTTTATTTTCCCAAGTCATTTGAGATTAATGTCACATTGGTGTGAATTTCTAGTGTTCATCATATTGACTATTTGCGTACAAAAAATAGAAGAAGAGTGGAAGTGTCATGTGAGCTTCCCTATTTCTAGTTCAAATGACCAATAAATGTTTTATTATCCATATTCCCAATACAAACAACTATTTTACTAATATATACCCATTAATGTAGATCTTTACAAACCATGTACACTCCACTAAAGATTTATATGTGAACAAAATATCTCCAACTATCTGAGTCAAAAATATTCCAGATATCATGGATGTAGTACCCCAAGTTTGAGTTATATGACCCTATATATTTATATTCTTATAAATTGGGTGGGTAATGTTTGGGAGAGTTTGGGAATGTTTTGTAAATGTTTGGAGGCTTTTTAAAGATGCACAGTTTAAGCATGTTAAGGGAAACCGTGTAGAATCTTTAGATAACTGTGCAGCATGAGAAAGTGGGTTTTGTAAAGTTTTCACATGGTTTTTCTAACCGTGCGAAGAGGTAGTGCATATTTCTCTTTGAGTCAGTAGCATGAGCATGGTTAGCACATGGTTTTCCTAACCCTGAGAGCTAACTGTGTGCGATATTAAAAATGGGTTCTTTTAATTTGGTCTCACTCGTGATTTTCCCCAAACTTCTTATTTCTTCTCACATATGAAACCCACTCGTAATTTTTTGTTCTCAAGGGTTATAGGGGATCTCCTACTCATTTTGGAGGTGTTTCTAAGGGTTTTCAACGTACGATGAAGGTGATTCTTCTCTGGTAAGCCTTCTCTCTTGGTTGCTTCTTGGTTTTCCTTAGTTCTAGTTCTCCCTCTCTTACATTTTTCTAGATATAAACCCATCACATGTAGATATAGGATTTTTGATTCCTAAAGTGTAGATATTTGGGTTTTTTGATGTTAGTTAAAGGGATCTAAGGAGGTTTTGTGGAGTTTTCACCAGGATTGGGTCGATGGTCATGTGTGGGTCGACTTCGCCGAATCCCTAAGCTAAGTGGCTTTACTCTCAACTATATTTTGATAGATCTGGAAGGCTTATATTTCAAATTAATTGATTTTTCTTAATATTGGTTATGATTATAGTTTTTGATTCTTGGTGGAAACCCATTTTGTGATGATCTGGGGGTTTTTGGGAAAATGGGTTATTATTGAAAAAGGGGCTTTGTTTTTTGATTTTAGAATGTTGATTTTCAAAATTTAAGGCGTTTTAAATTTATGGAAATGGTTTAGGGAGGATGGTTTTCAATAAAAATGTTGTTTTATTGAGATTTTGTTTAGTATGGAAAATGGTTTAAGGGTGTTTTCAATAAATGGGTGATTTATTGATGTGATTTTTCATGTGTTGGAAAGGGTTGTTCTTAAAATTTTGCAACCTTGGTGTGATATATTATTATTAGTGGGTTAACTACTATTGCTTGTGTTGATTGTGTTGAGAAGTGGTAGGGGATTACCACAATAAAAAAGGGAAGGATAGTGGATGGAAGGTACACCATCAATAATAATTTGGCTGGAAGTACCACTAAATTTTGAGAGTAGTAAACGTCCATGGATGGGAAGTTAAACCATTATTGTTACATCAGGTTAAGTGTGTGAAACTATATGGCTATGTGTTGATTTTTCATGTGGATAATAAAGATGAAATTTTTGTGATAATATGTGATGGTAAAATTAGTTATGGCTTGTTATTGGATTTCCCTTGTATTGTGTGTATTTGGGTGGAAAGTGGCTTTGTAAGGGTGTGTTTGTCTTGTTGGAAATTGTTACACTTTTTGATGTTTTATTTATATAAATGTTCTAATAGTTCTATCCTAGTTGCATGTGTTGGGAATTTATTTGGGGAAAACCAATTAAGTATTTGTACTCACCCCCTATATTGGCACTTTGGTGATTTTGTTGATGTTTTTTTCTAGGAAACAATTAAGGGTTAATAATCTCATTTCGCTAGTGGTTAATCATGATTCTTGGAGGGTTTTTGGTTGCTTGGATCATGGATCTTGGCTTGGATCCATGGAGTTGTTTCATATCTTCTTGGGTTTTGTTTTGTAGTCTTCTTCTTAGTACTCTAATTATAGAACATTGTGGTTGAGTTTTATTGGTCTGTGTGAATTTTTATGTAATTGGTTGGGTTGAATGGTTGTTCCTTGTTAATGTGTTTCATTGGTTTATATTATTGACTTGTATACTGTAGATGTGGTTATTCATAGCTTGTTTGGATGGTTTTCTTCATTAAAGGTAAAATCATTCCCCACTGGTTCATGATACCCTCAGCATTTATTTCTAGCCTTTGTTTCCTTAGTAATGTCACCTAAGGCCAAGTAGCATATCACCTCCTTATCAAGACAATGAGGAAGGGGTGGGATGTTACAAGTGGTAACAGTTTGTTTGGTCCATGACTTTCAAGTGAAAGCGGTTGTTTGGTCCTTTGACATCAGTTGTTTGTCTTAGCATTAACCTTTGTTCTTGGTCTATTCCCCATGTTGGGATGGTATAAAGGAGTAAGATTTTCGAACTTGAAATGTATACTATAAAAGGAAATTGCTAATCCTTTTATGCTAAATTTCAAGTTACCAGAGAGTTGGGTACATAAGTGTTTTGGAGACACTTATTAGTATTTGAAATCTCATTATTGTGGGTGGAGCCAATGAGAAGAGCATGACGTGCATGGTAGAAATTATTTTCCACTAGGATTTCATATTTCATTTGGCATAATTATTTAAGTTATGGTATGAATATGTAGATTCTTGGAAAATCATGAAATTAGTTTCAAATGTGAAAATTTGAAATAAGGATGGTTGTGCTGTTTTGTAAATGGGTCAAATTTAAAAATATGGTGGATTTTAAAAAAATGGTGTAATATGGAAAATGTGAAATTTTGGAAAGCCTGGTTGTGATAGTTGAAATTTAATTGAAATTGAAATTGTAATCCTTTTCTTTCTAAGGGAGTAAGAATTATGGTAGTTTTTGTGTTGATAGAAATGGAACCAGGTAGGCGTCGTAGAGACCAACTAGATGAGGCTGCTAAAAATATGGTTTTACCAGATTTCCATGTGAACTAGAAACTAGTGAAAATTATAGTGCAAGCATTCCAAGATTTGGAAAGTGGGAATATAGTGGAAGACCCAAAGCATTTGGATCATGTCATTCAATTCCAAAAGTAGAATCCACCCATGTTTAAGGGTTGTTCAGAGCCAGAAAAGGATGGAAGAGTGGTTGTATAAAATAAATAGGATATTTGAATTTATGGTAATACATGTAGAGATGAAAGTGAAGTTATTCACGTATATGTAGGAGGTTATTTCCAGTTAGTTGTGGGAGTTTTTGGTCCAACCTGAAACGGACCAAGGTATGACATGGGAGGGTTTTGAGGAATTGTTTAATAAAAAATTATACCATGATACATTCATAATTCAACTCATAGTATATTTCCTTAGGCTGTAGCAACAAAACCTCTCAGTAACCAAATAAGGGGTTAATTTTATGAACATATTGTGCTTTGCACCCAAGGTGGTAGGTAGTATATCATTGAAGTCACGTATTTTTGAAGTTGGGTTAAAGAAAGAAATTCATTCTAAAATAGTGGTGTTATGTATAACGGATTAAAAGAAAATGGTGAACAAAGAAATTGTAGATGAATGGGATATTTTGGGGGATACAGGAGAGGGAAGCATGTTGGTACCCACAAAAAATGGTGGGTACTCTAACATGGGATTTAAGCAGAAGAGGTAAACATATTTTCAGGGTGGGCGTATGGCTCAGAATTCGATGACAGGATCGGTGAATATTCTTCTGAAGCCTCATAGTAAGTCGGGATGTTTTTAGTGTCGTTGTACAGGACACATCAAGAAAAATTGTATTGAACAACCATAATCATGTCATAACTGTAAGCAGATGGGGCATCTTTAGCGGTATTGTTGTAATGCTCCATGTTCGAGTGTTCGTGACACTCCTCAGGGGTCGCAGACATCCTATGCCTTGACAGGATAGGGGAAGTAGCATACCCCCTCCCCATCAACATATAAAAGTTATTCATGGTGATTCAAGGATTACTATGACTCCTCATTAGGGAAATAAAGAGAAGTGTGTGGCAAGAAAGCAGTTGTTTGGAGCTGAACAGGTTGTGATGGATAATCAGTCAAGACCATTCATGGTGTGAGGTATGGTTATTTTTAATTATACCTTTATGAAATCATTGATTGATACTGATTATTCACGTTTCATTTATTCCTTCTTGAAATATTAGTTTTATGGGTTTAATTGTGGACATGATGCCTTCAGTATTAAAGCTTAAAACTCATATCGGTCAAAGAGAGTGTTGATCCTTTCTCTATGGAGCATGATGTATAATTGTCGATGGGGTTGAGTTAATGTGAGATTTATTATTGATTGAGATATATTCTTATGATATAATCCTAGGAATGGATTACCTAATGATGTTTAAGGCACACATCGACTGTAATGCACGAACAATTAGTTTTATGATGAATGATGGTGTCAAACATCTCTTTTGAGGTGATGAGAATGAAAAGATTCATGAAATAGTCTTGTTGACACAAGAATTTTTTAAAATATCATATCAATTGGTGGAATTGTAATTGGAATAAATGGAAGGAATTGGGAAGATCATTTTTTTAGTGGTTGTTGATCAGTTTCTGGATGTCTTTCCTAAATAATTCTCAGGGTTGTCACCTGTGAGAGAAGTGAAGTTTATGATTGATCTCCTTCTAGGGACAAGTCATATATCACTTATGTCTTACCAGATGACACTAATATAATTAATGGAATTGAAATTGTAGTTGGGGGAGTTGCGAAATAATGGGTTTTTTCATCCTAGCATGTCTTTATGGTAAGATCCCATTTTTTTTATTAAAAAGGAAGGTGGAACTATATAGTTGTGTGTTGATTATCGTAGGCTTAAACAGGTTATGATAAAGAAAGATATCCACTTTCTTGCATTGATGACTCATTCAATTAGTTTAGGGGAACTCAGTGGTTCTCCAGGATTGATTTGTGGTTAGGATGTCATCAATTTCAGATGCGAAAGGAGGATATTCCAAAAACATCCTTCAGAAGTCGATATGGACATTATGAGTATATGGTTATTCCCTTTGGTATAATGAATGAAACAGTGGTTTTTATGGAACTGATGAATAGGATATTTCAAATATATTTAGATAATTTTTTGGTGGTATTTTTCAATGATTTATTTGTGTATTCCAGGACAAGGGTTGATCATGAGCAACACTTGGAAATAGTGTTTGGGATCTTGAGAGATCATTAGTTGTATGACAAATTTATAAAGTGTGATTTTTGGATACAATAATTTTATTTCCATGGAAATGTTATTTTTGGGAAAGATGTTTCATTTAACCTGGAAAACATATAGGTTTTTATATCATGGAAACTGACAAAGAATATTTTTGAGATTTGGGGCTTCTTTGGTCTAGCAGGCTACTATCAGTTTATTTGTGACTTCTCACAATTGGCCTCACCAATGAAAAATTTGAAAAGGAAAAATTTTACATTTCAATGGAATGAGTAGTGTTAGAAATAGTTTAAGATCTTAAGTGTATCCTTACATCAGCACCAATATTGGTTTTTCCAGAACCAGGAAAAGGGAACGTGGTGTATCATGATGCATCGGGATCAGGGTTGGGTCGTTTTCTCATGAAACGGGATCATGTTGTTTCATATGGATCATTGAATTTGAGCTTTCATGATAATAACTACCCAACACATGATTTGGAGTTGGTGGATGTGGTCCATGCTTTAAAAATGTGTTTCCATTATCTCTTCAGTGATAAATTCACAGCCTTTATCGATTATAAGAGTTTAAAGCGTATTTTCTCCCAATGAGATTTGAACTTGACACAAATGAGACAGATCTATAATTTTTATATGCTCTACTTTGACTCAATGTACACACCGGGTAATGGAAATTTGGTGGAAGAATCATTAAGTAGGAATTCATATGCTTAGATGGTGAAACAAACATCAGATTAGTGGTAGTTGATGTTAGTCATAGATGACATGCAGTTGGAATGTAAAGAATGGGGTGATAGAGTCATTTTCATTCTGGATTCATTGATTCCAGACATGGTTGTCTTGGTTAAAGAGGCACAAATGTAGGATTCTGAGTGTATGGTGATGAGGTCAATACTCAATGGTGGGGAGACCATTGAGGGATGAGAATTGAATAATAATTTAGTTTTTTTTTGTTTTGGTAATCATCTGGTAGTACAAGTGAATTTTTAGGAATAAATTCTTATATATTATCATCATTACAAATGGGTTTTCCATATTTGAATTTATAAAATTTATAATGCATTGAAAGTGAAATTTTGGTGGTCTTGTATGAAAAAAAATGTGGATGAGTTTGTATATACATGCTTGACTTGTTAGTAATTCAAGGAAGAACATTAGTAGCCTGCAGGTGTATTGAAATATTTACCTATTCTTGTATAGAAGTGGGAACAAATAGTGATGGATTTTTTATAGGTATCCAAAGAATGGTTAGAAATCACAATTCCATATGGTTTATAGTGGATCGACTCCCATATTAGGCTCATTTCATCTATATTCGTGAATCTCATACAGTGGAGAATCTGTCCAAAATCTATATCCATGAGGTGGTAAAGAGGCATGGTGTTCAAGTTTCAATTATATCTAATATAGATCTGGGGTTCACATATCATTTTTTTAAATCCTTGCAGTAATCCCTTGGGATGCGGTTGATGAAGAGCATGGAATATCATCCTCAAACGGATGGAAAATCTAAAAGAATGATACAAACATTGTAATATATGTTATGGGATTCTGTGATGGATTTTTGTGGATCATGGGAGGAGAACATTCTATTGGTGGAATTCCCATATAATAACACTTATCATGCCTCCATACACATGACTTTGTGTGAAGAATTGTAGGGGTGTCCATGTTTCTCTCCACTATGTTGGGTGGAAATAGGTGAAACTTCATTGGTTGGGTTGAGCCTTATCTAAGAGACTATGGAGAAGATCAAGTTGGTCAATAAGATAATGGAGCTCAGAGTCATCAAAAATCATATGAGAACCATCATTGACGGTCGTTGTCGTTCAAGGTGGGTGATCAAGTGTTTTTTATAATCCCTTCGATATTGGGACATCGTCGGTTTGGAAAGAAGGGAAAGTTATATCCATGGTATATTGGGCCTTTTGAGATACTTGAGAGAGTTGTAGAGGTTGATTATTGGTTTTCTTTCCCACCACAGTTTAGTGTGGTGTACAATTTTTTTCATGTGTCGTAGTTGAAAATTATCAGCAAGATCCTAACAATGTGATTCACTGGGATCATATTGAACTAGACTAGGATTCTTCTTTGATGCACAAGCTAGTACAAATTGTGGATAGGTAAGAGAAATTATTTCATGGAAAAATAATTTTTCTATTCTAGGTTTTTTGGAAACATGGTCAGATTCAAGAGGAGACTTGGGAGTGGTAGAAGGAGATGAACGAGAAATGGCCCGATCTCTTTTGACAAAGCAATGGTTCTCTACTTTCCAAGGAAAGAAAGTCCAATGGTGTGTAAAATTAAGTACCCCTGGTTTGAGGTATGTGACCCTAATTTATGTCTTTATATGATTGAAAAGTGGGTGGGTAATGTTTGGGATAGTTTGGGAACGTTTTGGAAATGTTTGGAGGATTTTTGAAGGATCATGGTTTGAGAACAGTTAAGGGAAACCATGAAAAATATAAAGGTAACTGAGCATCATGATACAGTGGAATTCGCATAGTTTTCACACAATTTTTCTAACTATGGGAGGAGTTCATGTGTAGTTCCCTTCTAGGTAGTAGCAGGAGTACATATAGCGCACTTTTTTCCTAACTGCGCAAGATAACCATGCGTAACAATAAAAATTGGTTCTTTTAAATCAAGCTCACTCGAGATTTTCAAAAAAACTCCTAATTTCTTCTCTCATACAAACCCCACTTGGGATTTTTGGTTATCAAGGGTTTGAGGGTCTCTCCCACTCATTTTGGTGGTTTTTTTAAGGGTTTTAAAGGTGCAGTGAAGGCAATTCTTCTCCATAAGCCTTATATCTTGGTTGCTTCTTGGTTTTACTTTGATTTAGTTCTCCATCTCTCTCAGTTTTCTAGATCAACACCTATCACATGAGGATCTAGGGGTTTTGTTGCCTAAAGTGTTCAACTTTGGGTTTATTGATGTTATGGAAAGGGATCTAATGAGGTTTTGTGAAACTTTCATCCAAATTGGGTGTGCGTTCATGCATGGATCAACTTCGTCAAAACCCTAAGGTAGGTGAATTCACTCTTGACTCCATTAGGATAGAACAAGAAGGATTATATTTCAAATTAATTAGTTTTTCTTGAGATTGTATATGATCATGATATGTGATGCTTGGCGGAAACCCATTTTTTTGATGATTTGGGCCTTTCTGGGAAAATCGTTTCTTGTTGCAAAAGGGACTTTGTTGTTTGATTTTAAAATGTTGATTTTAAAATTTATGGATTATTAAATTTATAGAAATGGTTTAGGGATGATTTATTTCAAAGAAAAATTTGTTTTATTGAGATTTGGTTTGGCATGGAAAATTGTTTTAAGTGTGTTGTTAACCAATGGGTGATTTATCGAAGTGATTTGGCATGTGTTGGAAATAGTTTTTTGCCTGATGTTGTGGCATTGGTGTGCTATATTATTGTGGGTGAGTTAAGTATTATTTCTTTTCTTGATTCTGTTAAGAAGTGGGCAAGGAGTACCACTAAAAAAAGGGGATAGATAGGGGATGGAAGGGACACCATCAATGATAAGTGGGAGGCAAGTACCAGTATATCTGGAAAGTATTAAACAATCATGGATAAGAAGTTACACCATAATTGTTACACCTGGTTGATTGTGTGAATCTTTATGGCTATGTGTTGATTTTGTGTGTGGGTAAGAGAGATGAAATTATTGTGATGATATGTGATGGTAAAATGGGTTATGTATTGTTGTTGGATTCCTCTTGTATTGTGTGTATTTGGGTAGAAATTGGCTTAGTAACGGTGTGTTTTTCTTGTTGTAAATTGTTTGACTATTTGATATTTTATGTAAATTGATTTATATAATTGTAATAATAGTTCTATCCTAGTGGAGTTTGTAGGAATGACATTTGGGAAAAACCTACTGAGTATTTTTACTCACCCCCTACTTTTTCACTTTGGTGCTTTTAGAGAGGTTTTTTCCTAGGACTTATGTAAGGTTAAAGCATCTCATTTTGCAAGTGGTTGATCGTGATGCTTGGATGGTTTTGTGGTTCTTAGACCATGGAGATTAGCTTGGAGTTGTGGAGTTGTTTCATAGCTTTTTTGGTTTTGTTTTGTAGTCTTCTTCTTGATACTTTAATTATGAAACATTGTGGTTTATTTATATTGGTCTATGGGAATTTTTATAGAATTGGTTAGATTTATGGTTGTTCCTTCGTAATGTGTTGCATTGGTTTACATTACTGACATGCATCATATATATGTGGTTGGCCATAGATTGTTTGGTTGGTTGTTTTTCATTAAAGGGAAAATCTTTTCCCAATGGTTCTTGATTCCCTTGATATTTATTTCCAGCCTTGGGCACCTTTGGAATGTCACCTAAGGCTAAGTAGCATCTCACCTCCATCTCAAGCCAATGAGGAAGGGGTTGGATTTTACAATGGAGGCCCATTACAAGTACTAATTGAAAGTAAAAACATATCCGTATATGAATACCCTAATATCCAGGCTATATATTCTCCTAAAAACCCAAAATCTATATTTATCACAAATTTAGGCGTTATATAGTAGGTTATTAAATAATAAAAAAGGGAGTCATCTTTCATCTCTATTTATTTTAAGATATAAAGAAATTCAAAATAAATCTATACACGTGGAACATTATGAGGCACTGGAAATCAAATAATTATTTTCTTCTTTATTTTTATATAAATTAGTTATTCTCAATATATATTATTATTTATGGGATATGGTAGAAATAGTTTTGAAATTCACAACGATGATGCAGTAATTATTAAATTAATAAAAAAATAAAATAAATAAGATAATAATATTAAATTAAATATAATTAGAGATATTAAAGGTGATATATGAAATCTCTAGATAAATTTAACTTGTCTAAGATATAATAAAACAGTTGTTTTGAAATTTTACTCTATTTTCTTAGGTTTGTAAATTCATAGTAGTGAATAGTATTAATTTTGAAAATAATGATATTTCAGGAATATAATATTTTAATTTTTTAAAAAAAGAAATATTAGATAATCCCACAGGGGGAAATATATGGTCTCCAATGTAATACCATATGAATTTAGTGTGAATTTATAATTATTTGTATCTATAATAGTCTTATTATATTTTAATATTTTGATAAATTCATAAAGTGCTCTTCACCTCATTTATAAAAGGGTACCCCTTCCTTCACTTCATTTCACCACTATGATCCTTATAGCTTCACAATACTCTATAAAATTCTGATCTCCACCTACCAATCCACATTATAAAGGACTTATTTTAGGTATAACACCAACCTCAGTGCTCTTAAGGTGTTAAATAGAGGGATTTTTGAAGAGGATGAGGTTAAAGCTTGTCCATGGGATGTGTGAGGTAAGGGATTATATTAAAAAAACTAAATTATATATAAATGATTTTTTATTTTAAAAACCATTTTTAGTAGGAGAATCATTTATTTTAAAAAAATTATATTTCAAAAATTTATATTTTTGAAATTAATATTATTATTTTCAAAAATTGATTATATCAAAATTATGTTCTCTATTTTTTACAGTTTCCTTATTGTGATAATATTAAAAAATTCTCATAAAGAAAGTTCATATTTAGAAATTATTAATTTCTATATAAATGTATCTCAAGAATTATATTAGATATGGCCATATTCTATATTTTCTTATGACATGTCTTGCATTTTAATATAGTAAATTATGTTAGTTTTAATGTGTCGGTGTTTATGTCGTAAATGTCACTAATTCTTTTATAGAAAATGGATTTCTCTAAAAAATGAGATTTCGGTCAATCATAGAAGTTATTAAATTATTTTCTTCCATAAATATAATATATGTATGATTTAAAAAGTTTTTAATGTTTTATTTATGAGAAATATTGACCTTTATAAACATGTTTTCTTAAAATTAAACATGGCACTGGAAAATGAAATGAGATAACGAGGAATAGAGAATGAACTAATGACATCAATGGGATTATATCTTGCCAGTGATACTACTAAGTGGCCACAAGGGTTTTATAAGATATTTCATGTATCATTTTAATACATAAAAGTATTATTATTTTCAAATTATTTTTAAGGAAAAAACCAAATATTTTTAAAAGAATATTTTTAATAGATTTTAAAAATGAAACTATTTTTAAAAGGTTTTGAAAACAATTTTTATTGAAAACCAATTATTATTATTTTGGAAATAAATGTCATATAAAATATTTTTTATTTGATATCAAAAATTTCCAATGGAATTTTCAAATTATTTTTCAGTGGTTTTAAAACACCTTATTTAGAATTTTATGCACATCCCATATTTTAAAATATTTTTCACGAGAATTCTATAAGTTTTAAGGTGGATTGATTTGTATATGTATTTACCAGACATAAATATAATTGGTTATTTTATAATTAAATTTTTTTAAAAATTTGATATTTTTTAAGGTTTTTTCTTAATTTTCCAAAACCTAGACCAGAAATGATCCTCGATTGTATAATATATTGTGTACTTTTTAGTTATATTTTATAAAAAAATACATATCATGTTTTATTACTGAATCCTAAATTTCATGTTTGGGTTGTTACATTTGTTATCAAAGGAACAATCTATATAACTTTGGAGATTAAGCATTATCATTTGAGAAAAAATTTAAGAGATATAATTTTCTTTTGAAATTCATTTAATTAAGTACCCTTAAGAATATAGTTTTACCTAATTATGAATTTGGAAATTCAGAATTTTCTTAAGTATGATGAATAAAATTTAAGTATGCAATTCATTTAAGGGAGGGAGAATATAACATTTTGATATGTTTTTTATAAAATACTATGTTTGATAGAGTACAAGGTATACTAATTCAAGCTTAAACAAACAACGAAGTATTAATAACTAAATGTGTTCATTATAACATATTTATTAAGTTATTGAGTATGAATAAAAATAACTAAATTATGAAATAAATTTAAAAATCCAAATCAATATGAATTTATGGGTGAATTCTTATAAAATAATCACAAATAATGTTTTTAATAAGTATATCATTTTTAAGATATGTTCATCTAGAATTTATTTTTGAGAAACAAATAGTATTTTTAAAGCTATAATATTTATCTTCATCATGTTAATTTATTTTTAATTATTTTGGAAGAAATATTTACCTTAAATTCTTGAAAAGCGATAATAATGTAATTATTAAATTAATGAAAAAATTAAATTAATTGTATTATAAAATATTAAAAAAAATATAATTTGAGATATTCAAGGTGATTCAAATATTATCTAGATATGTATGACATGTATAGTATATAATAAAATATTTGGTTCAAAATTTTACTTTTTTGATGTTTTTAAATTCATAGTAGTTAATAGTATTAATTTTGAAAATAATTATAATAACATTTTATTAAATTATTAAAATGTCATAAAATATTAAATGAGGCCATTGGGGAAAAGATATGGTCGAAAATGTAATCTCATATGCATTTAAAGTCTATTTATAATTATTTTTCTCTAGAATAGTCTTATTATATTTTAATATTTAGGAAAACATTTAAAGTGACCCTCACCTCAATTATAAAAGGGAACCCCTTCCTGCATTTCATTTCACCACCTCGAGCCTTATATCTCAACCACCCTCTTCTGAATTCTCTTATCCAATTTTATATACACATTATAGTGGCCTTAGTTTAGGTATAACACCGACCTTATTTGTCCTAAGGTGTTAAACAAAGGTATTTTTCAATGAAGTTAAGGTTAAAGCATGTTCAAGGGAAGCTTTCTATAATGGACTATATTTTTTTCAAAAACTAAATTATATATAAATGATGTTTTATTTAAAAAACCACTTTTATTAATGGGATAATTTATTTTCATATTTTCATATTTACAAATTATATTTTTAAAAGTAATATTATTATTTTCGAAACCTGATTAAATTAAAATTATGTTTTCTTATTTTCAAAGTTTCATTGTTGTGATAATTTTTATAAATTCTCGTAATGAAATGTTATTTTTAGAGATTATTAATTTTTATATATATGTATGTCAATCATGTTAGTATATATGGTTATATTCTATATTTTCTTATGACATATTGTGCATTTTAATACAAGAAATTGTTTTTATTTTAATCTGTTTATGTTCATATCTTAAATGTAACTAATTCTTTTCAAGAAATATATTTCTCATAAAAATAATATTTTTATCAATATTATAAGTTATTAATTATTTTATTCTATGAAGATAATATATATAATATTTTGAATGTTTTTAATTGTTTATTTATGAGAAATATGGGACTTCAGAAAAATGTTTTAATAAAACTAAATTTGGAACATTGAAATAAAATGAGATAATGAGGAATGGGGAGTGAACCCATGACCTCAACGAGACATTATCTTATGAGTGATACTACTAAGTGGAAACCTGGGTTTTACAATATCTTTCAAGTATAATTTTTCTTCATAAAAGTATTATTATTTTCAAATGATTTTTATGTAGCAAACATATTGTTTTTCAATGATTTTTTTGGAAATGGATTATCAATATGATAAATATTTTGAAAATAATTTCTTATTAAAACCTTATCTTATTATTTTTAAACTATGTATGTAATATCCAATATTTTTTATTATATATATAAAAAATTAAATTATTTTTCAAATTAGTTTTTACTAGTTTTAAAACCCCTTACTGGGTAATTTTACGCTCATACCATGTTTTAAAATATTTTTCACTGGCCTTTTAGAAGTTCCAAGATGGATGGACTTGTTTATGGAGTTAGTACAAGTGAATCCAATTAGTTATTTTATGATTATTTGTTTTTTAAAATTTTATATTATTTAAGGTATTTTATTAATTTTCCACAACCTAAACCAAAAAAATCTCCTTAGTTGTATAATGTACTGTGTATTTTTTTAGTTGTCTTTTTTTAAATATAGATCATGTTTTATTACTAAATCTAGAAATGTGGATTCATGATGTTACCAGGGGAGTGCTTGGGGAATATTTTTTTACTACTAATACTCTAGAATAAAATTTATGTTCATTAACAATTCTTACCTTCTGAATTATTTTTTCAATTTACATCCCTTGACTTGAAAAACATTTTCTTCCCACTACTTCATGATATGAATTTTTACTACTTTTGATAGAGGAATACCATGATTATAAATTCTAAGGGAGTAAGGTATATGTGAAATTTAGTTTCAAACATAAATTATTTTTGTTTATAATTATTACTACACAATTTTAGTATATGGATCATGGAATTGAGGTGATATCCCATGAATTCCCATTCATTGACTTCTTTCTCTTTACTTTAAAAAATTTAAATCCCTTCATGTAAAAACCATTAAGGAAAAATAGGGGTATAAATTGAAGAGTGAATTGGTCTCTTCATAGATACATTTGATATATTCTATGACACATGGAAAAGGACAATTCATCTTATTTGAGGAAATTTAAGTAGTAGTATTCCCCTTTCATTTGAGTATAGTGGGTTGGATGTTGTGTAAAGTATCCAGTTTGATTTAGTTGTTTGAATAACTCAATAATTTATTTTAGAACATGGATAAACTAATTATTTTAATTCAATAATATTTTTCATGCTCTCATTAAAAAAATGATCATTTCAATTTAATCTCATCCCGCATAAAAATAGTAAGGGGAAGATCACACCACACTATATTAAATCCTCTTTCAAATAAGATAAAATTAATAAGGAATTGTACTGTATAATACTAAATTCATCACTATATGAGATAAATATAGGAGAACAGTAATCCAAAGAATATTAAATACATTAGGAATCATCCTATGTTATAATAGGTGGTCTGATATATGAGATTACATAACATTCAAAATGAAATAGAATGACTCATAATCTGTTAAGAATATTATTTGATTAAATGGATACTGAAATGGAACACATATGATAAATATTATGTAATATATGATTAAATTAGGTGGATATCTCAAAGCATAAGAAAAATATCCATGGTTTCATGCACCAAAAATATAGTGAATTAATATATAAATAAAAAAATACGAGAGTGTTATACTATTCCTTAGTCAACCATTATATATAAAAATTGAAGTAGGTTTGAGGATGATGAGCCCTAGATCTGGAAGACGCTAACTAATGTCAGCTGAAAACAATTTGATTATGAGTTATTTAACTGTAATGGATATGTTTGAAGTAAATCAATTACTGATGATGAATCTAACTATAGAAGCTATAAGGAATTAGATTACCCAATTTCTTTTAATATTTTGTCACATAGATAATTAAGGAGATGATTAAACGAATCCCTGATGATTAAAATGATTTAGTTAATTCAATACAATGGGATAAAGGTTGAAAATAGTCAATTGGGATTTGTATAGTGATTCATGATGATAGATATTTTATATTAACTACAATTAGTTTTATATAATTATCTATTTTATGTTTTTTTATTTCCCAATTCATTTGAGATTAATTTCACATTGGTGTAAATTTCTAGTGTTCATCATATTGACTATTTGTGTACAAAAAATAGAAGAAGAGTGGAAGTGTCACGTGAGATTCCCTGTTTCTAGTTCAAATGACCAATAAATTGGGTGGGTAATGTTTGGGAGAGTTTGGGAATGTTTTGGAAAATTTTAAAGGATTTTTAAAGAAGAACAGTTTTAGCACGTTAAGGGAAACCGTGTAGAATCTTTAGGAAACTATGCAGCATGAGAAAGTGGGTTTTGCAAAGTTTTCACATGGTTTTTATAACCGTGTGAATAGGCAGTGCATAGTGCTCTTTGAGTCAGTAGCAGGAGCATGGTTAGTGCATGGTTTTCCTAACCCTGAGAGCTAATTGTGCGCGATATTAAAAATTGGTTCTTTTAATTCAGGCTCACTTGTGATTTTCCCCAAATGTCTTCTTTCTTCTCACATATGAAACCCACTCGTAATTTTTTGTTCTCAAGGGTTATAGGCGATCTCCTGCTCATTTAGGAGGTGTCTCTAAGGGTTTTCAAGGTACTATGAAGGTGATTCTTCTCTAGTAAGCCTTCTCTCTTGGTTACTTATTGGTTTTCCTTAGATCTAGTTCTCTCTCTCTCTCTCTCTCAGTTTTCTAGATATAAACCCATAACATGTAGATCTAGGGTTTTTTTCCTAAAGTGTAGATATTTGGGTTTATAGATGTTAGTTAATGGGATCTAAGGAGGTTTTGTGGAGTTTTCACCAGGATTGGGTGGACAGTCATGCATGGGATGACTTTGTCAGATCCCTAAGGTAGGTGTCATTACTCTCAACTCCATTTTGATAGAACTGGGAGATTTATATTTCAAATTAATTGATTTTTCTTAAGATTGGTTATGATTATGGCATTTTATTCTTGGTGGGAACCCATTTTGTGATGATTTGGGGGTTTTGGGGAAAATGGGTTATTATTGAAAAAGGGGCTTTGTTGTTTGATTTTAAAATGTTGATTTTCAAAATTTAAGGTGTTTTCAATTTATGGAAATGGTTTAGGGAGGATGGTTTTCAATAAAAATGTTGTTTTATTGAGATTTGGTTTGGTATGGAAAATGGTTTAAGGGTGTTTTCAATAAATGGGTGATTTTTTGATCGGATTTTTCATGTGTTGGAAAGGGTTGTTCTTAAAATTTTGCAGCCTTAGTGTGATATATGATTATTGGTGGGTTAACTACTATTGATTGTGTTGATTGTGTTGAGAATTCGTAGGGGATTACCACAATAAAAAGGGAAGGATAGTGGATGGAAGGTACACCACCAATGATAAGTTGGTTAGAAGTACCACTATATTTTGAAAGTAGTAAACGTCCATGGACAGGAAGTTAAACCATGATTGTTACATCAGGTTGAGTTTGTGAGACTATATGGCTATGTGTTGATTTTTCATGTGGATAAGAAAGATGAAATTTTTGTGATAATATGTGATGGTAAAATTTGTGATGGTTTGTTATTGGATTTCCCTTGTAATGTGTGTATTTGGGTGGAAATTGGATTCGTAAGGGTGTTTTTGGCTTGTTGGAAATTGTTACACTTTTTGATGTTTTATTTATATAAATGTGCTAACAGTTCTATCCTAGTGTCATGTGTTGGGAATTTATTTTCGAAAAACCTACTAAGTATTTGTACTCACCCCCTACTTTGGCACTTTGGTGCTTTTGTTGATGTTGTTTTCTAGGAAATAATTAAGGGTTAATAATCTCATTTAGCTAGTGGTTCATCATTATTCTTGGAGGTTTTTTTGTTGCTTGGATCATGGATCTTGGCTTGGATCCATGGAGTTGTTTCATATCTTCTTGGGTTTTGATTTTTTGTCTTCTTCTTAGTACTCTAATTATAGAACATTGTGGTTGAGTTGTATTGGTCAATGTGATTTTTTTTGTAATTAGTTGGGTTTAATGGCTATTACTTGGTAATGTGTTTTAGTGGTTTATATTATTGACTTGCATCCTGTAGATGTGGTTGGTCATAGCTTGTTTGGATGGTTTTTTTCATTAAAGGTAAAATCATTCCCCACTGGTTCTTGATACCCTCAGCATTTATTTCTAGCCTTTGGTGCCGTAGTAATGTCACCTAAGGCCAAGTAGCATCTCACCTCCTTCTCAAGACAATGAGGAAGGGGTGGGATGTTACAAGTGGTATCAGTTTGTTTGTTCCATGACTTTCAAGTGAAAGTCGTTGTTTGGTCCTTTGACATCAGTTGTTTATCTTAGCATTGACATTTGTTCTTGGTCTATTCCCCATGTTGGGATGGTATAAAGGAGTAGGATTTTCGAACATGAAAAGTATAGTATAAAAGAACATTGATAATCCTTTTATACTAAAATTCAAGTTACCCGGGAGTTGGGCACATAAGTGTTTTGAAGAAACTTATTAGCATTGGTAATCTCATTATTGTGGGAGGAGCCAATGAGATGAGCATGACGTGCATGGTAGAAATGATTTTATACTAGGATTTCATATTTAATTTGCCATAATTATTTAATTTGTGGTATGAATATATATATATTCCTGGAATATCATGAAATTAGTTTCAAATGTGAAAATTTTAAATAAGGATGGTTGTGATGTTTTGAAAATGGGTCAATTTTAAAAATATGGTGGATTTTTTAAAAATGGTGCAATATGGAAAATGTGAACTTTTGGAAAGCCTGGTTGTGATAGTTGAAATTTAATTGAAATTGAAATTGTAATCCTTTTCTTTCTAAAGGAGTAAGAATTATGGTAGTTTTTGTATCGATAGAAATGGAACCAGGTAGGCTTCATAGAGACCAATTAGAGGAGGCTGCTAAAAAAATGGTTTCACCAGATCCCCATGTGAACTAGAAACTAGTGAAAATTATTTTGAAATCTTTCCAAGATTTGGAAAGTGGGAATATAGTGGAAGACCCAAAGCATATGGATCATGTCATTCAATTCCAAAAGTAGAATCCACCCATGTTTAAGGTTTTTTCAGAGCCAGAAAAGGATGGAAGAGTGGTTGAATAAAATAAATAGGATATTTGAATTCATGGGAATACAAGTAGAGATAAAAGTGAAGTTAGTCACGTATATGTTGAAAGATATTTCCAGTTAGTGGTGGGAGTTGGCGGTCCAACCTGAAACGGACCAAGGTATGACATGAGAGGGTTTTGAGGAATTGTTTAATAAATAATTATACCATGATACATTCATAATTCAACTCATAGTATATTTCTTTAGGCTGTAGCAAAAAAACCTCTTAGTAACCAAATAAGGGGCTAATTTTATGAACATAGTGTGCTTTGCAACCAAGGTGGTAGGTAGTACATCATTGAAGGCACATATTTTTGAAGTTGGGTTAAAGAAAGAAATTCATTCTAAAATAGTGGTGTTATGTATAATTGATTACAAGGAAATGGTGAACAATGAAATTGTAGATGAATGGGATATTTTGGGGGCTACAGGAGATGGAAGCATGTTGGTACCCATGAAAAATTGTGGGTACTCTAACATGGGATTTAAGCGGAAGAGGGAAACTTATTTTCAGGGTGGGTGTATGGCTCATAATTCGATGACAGGATCAGTGAATATTCTTCTGAAGCCTCATAGTAAGTCGGGATGTTTTTAGTGTGGTTCTATAGGACACATCAATCAAGATTGTATGGAACAACCACAATCATGTCATAACTATAAGAAGATGTGTCATTTTCAACGATATTTTTGTAATGCTCCATGTTCGAGTGTTCGTGACACTCCTCAGGGGCCGCAGGCATCCTATGCCTCGACAGGACAGGGGAAGTAGCGTAACCCCTCCCCATCAACATATAAAAGTTATTCATGGTGATTGAATTATTATTATGACTCCTCATTAGGGCAATAAATATAAGAGTGTGGAAAGAAAGCAGTTGTTTAGAGCTGAGCAGGTTGTGATGTATAATCAGTCAGGACCATCCATGGTGTGAGGTATGGTTATTTTTAATTATACCTTTATGAAATCATTTATTGATACTGATTCTTCACATTCATTTATTACTTCTTGAAATATTAGTTCTATGGGTTTAATTGTGGACATAATTCCATCAGTATTAAAGCTTAAAACTCATATCGGTCAAAGACAGTGTTGAGCCTTTCTCTATAGAGCATGATATATAATTTTGGATGGGGTTGAGTTGATGTGATAATTATTAGTGATTTAGATTTATTCTTATGATATAATCCTAGGAATGGATTACCTAATGATGTTTAAGTCACACATCGACTGTAATGCACGAATGATTAGTTTTATGATGAATGATGGTGTCAAAAATCTCTTTTGAGGTGATGAGAATGAAAAGTTACATGCAATAGGCTTGTTGACACAAGAATTTGGAAAAATATCATATCAATTGGTGTAATTGTCATTGGAATCAATGAAAGGAGTTGGGAAGATCATTTTTTTAGTAGTTGTTGACCAGTTTCTAGATTGCTTTCCTAAAGAATTCTTAGGGTTGTCACCTGTGAGAGAAGTGAAGTTTATGATTGATCTCCTTCTAAGGACCAGTCTTATCTCACTTCTGTCTTACCATATGGAAGTAATATAATTAATGGAATTGAAAGTGTAGTTGGGGGAGTTGGGAAATAATGGGTTTGTCCATCCTAGAATGTCTTTATGGTAAGATCTAGTTTTGTTTATTAAAAAGGAAGATGGAACTCTGTGGTTGTGTGTTGATTATAGTAGGCTTAACCAGGTTATGATAAAGAAATGATATCCACTTCCATGCATTGATGAATCATTCAATTAGTTTAGTGGAACTCAGTGGTTCTCCAAGATTGACTTGTGGTTAGGATGTCATCAATTTCAGGTACGAAAGGAGGATATTCCAAAAACATCCTTCAGAAGTCGATATAGACATTATGAGTATGTGGTTATTCCCTTTGGTATAACGAATGCACCAGTGGTTTTTATGGAATTGGTGAATATGATATTTCAAATATATCTTGATACGTTTTTGGTGGTATTTGTCAATGATTTATTTGTGTATTCCAGGACAAGGGTTGATCATGAGAAATACTTAGAAATAGTGTTTGGGATCTTGAGAGATCATTGTTTGTATGCCAAATTCTTAAAGTTTGATTTTTGGATACAATAATTTTGTTTCCTTGGACATGTTATTTCTGGGAAATATGTTTCAGTTAACCTGGAAAACATATAGGTTGTTATATCATGGAAACCGCCAATGAATATTTTTGAGATATGGGGCTTCTTTGGTCTAGCTGGCTACTATTAGTTTTTTTGTTACTTCTCACAATTGGCCTCACCAATTACAAATTTGAAAAGGAAAAATTTTACATTTCAATGGAATGAGTAGTGTTATAAATAGTTTAAGAGCTTAAGTGTATCCTTACATCAGCACCAATATTGGTTTTTCCAGAACCAGGAAAAGGGTACATGGTGTATTGTAATGCATCGGGATCAGGGTTGGGTCATTTTCTCATGCAACAGGATCATGTTGTTGCATATGGATCATTGAATTTGAGCTTCCACGATAAGAACTACCCAACGTGTGATTTGGAGTTGGTGGATGTGGTTTATACTTTAAAAATGTTGTTCCATTATCTCTTCGGTGATAAATTCATGACCTTTATCGATTATAAGAGTTTAAAGCGTATTTTCTCCCAATGATATTTGAACTTGACGCAAATGAGATGGATGTATAATCTTTATATGTTCTACTTTGACTCAATGTACACACCGGGTAATGGAAATTTGGTGGCGGAATTATTAAGTAGGAAGTCATATGCTCAGATGGTGAAACAGACATCAGATTAGTGGTAGTTGATGTTGGTCATAGATGACATGCAGTTGGAAGGTAACGAATGGGGTGATAGAGTCATTTTCATTTTGTATTAATTTATTCCTGACATGAATGTCTTGGTTATAGAGGCACAAATGTAGGATTCTGAGTGTATGGTGATGAGGTCAATACTCAATGGTGGGGAGACCATTGAGGGATGAGAATTGAATAAGAATTTAGTTTTTTTTGTTTTGGTAATCATTTGGTAGTACCGGTGACTTTTTAGGAATAAATTCTTATATCTTATCATCATTACAAATGGGTTTTCCATCTTGGAATTTATAAAATTTATAATGCATTGAAAGTGCAATTTTTGTGGTCTTGTATGAAAAGGAATGTGGCTGAGTTTGTATATACATGCTTGAATTGTTAGTAATTCAAGGTAAAACATGAGTATCCTGTATGTATATTGAAATATTTACCTATTCTTGTATAGAAGTGGGAATAAATAGTGATGGATTGTTTTATAGGTCTCCAAATAACGGTTAGAAATCACAATTCCATATGGGTGATATTGGATCGACTCCCATATTCGGCTCATTTCATCTACATTCGTGAATCTCATACAGTGGAGAATCTGTCCAAAATCTATATCCATGAGGTGGTAAAGAGGCATGGTGTTCACGTTTCAATTGTATCCGATATAAATCTGAGGTTCACATATCATTTTTTGAAATCCTTGCAGTAAGCCCTTGGGATGCAGTTGATGAAGAGCATGGCATATCATCCTCAAAAAGATGGAAAATCTGGAAGAATGATACAAAAATTGGAAGATATGTTATGGGATTGTGTGATGGATTTTAGTGGATCATGGGAGGAGAACTTTCTGTTGGTGGAATTCTCATATAATAACACTTATCATGACTCCATACACATGACTTCGTTTAAAGCGTTGTAGGGGTGTCCATGTTTCTCTCCACTATGTTGGGTGGAAATATGTGAAACTTAATTGGTTGGGATGAGCCTTATCTAAGAGACTATGGAGAAGATCAAGTTGTTTAATAAGATAATGGAGCTCAGAGTCATCAAAAATAATATGAGAACCATCATTAACGGTCGTTGTCGTTCAAGGTGGGTGATCAAGTGTTTTTTATAATCCCTCCGATATTAGGACATTGTTGGTTTGGAAAGAAGGGTAAGTTATATCCATGGTATATTGGGCCTTTTGAGATACTTGAGCGAGTTGTAGAGGTGGATTATTGGTTTTCTTTTCTGCCACAGTTTAGTGCGGTGTACAATGTGTTTTATGTGTCACAGTTGAAAATTATCAGCATGATCCTAACAATGTGATTCACTGGGATCATATTGAACTAGATTCAGATACTTCTTTGATGCACAAGCTAGTTCAAATTATGGATAGGTAAGAGAAATTATTTCATGAAAAAATCATTGTTCTATTCTGGGTTTTTTGGCAACATGGTCAGAGTCAAGAGGAGACTTGGGAGCGGGAGAAGGAGATGATCGAGAAATGGCCTGATCTCTTTTGACAAAGCAATAGTTATCTACTTTCCAAGGAAATAAAGTCCAATGGTGGGGAAAATTTAGTACCCTTGGTTTGAGGCATGTGACCCTAATTTATTTCTTTAAATGCTTGAGAAGTGGGTGGGTAATGTTTGGGATAGTTTTGGAACATTTTGGAAATGTTTGGAGGCTTTTTAAAGGAGCATGGTTTGAGAACGGTTAAGGGAAACCATGAAAAATATATAGGTAACTGAGCATCATGATACAGTGGGATTCGCACAGTTTTCACACAATTTTTCTAACTATGGGAGGAGTTCATGTGGATTTCCCTTCTAGGTAGTAGTAGGAGTGTGGATAGCGCATTGTTTTCCTAACTGTGTGAGTTAACCGTGCGCAACAATAAAAATTGGTTCTTTTAATTCAAGCTCACTAGAGATTTTTGAAAAAACTCCTAATTTATTCTCCCATACAAACCCCACTTGGGATTTATGGTTATCAAGGGTTGGAGGGTCTCTCCCACTCATTTTGGAGGCGTTTTAAGGGTTTTAAAGGTGCAGTGAAGGTGATTATTCTCTATAAGCCTTATATCTTTGTTGCTTCTTCGTTTTCCTTAGATTTAGTTCTCCATATATCTCAGTTTTCTAGATCAACACCTATCACCTGGGGATATAGTGTTTTTGTTGCCTAAAGTGTTCAAATTTGGGTTTATTGATGTTATGTAAAGGGATTTAATGAGGTTTTGTGAAGCTTTCATCCAGATTGGGTGTGCGTTCGTGCATGGGTCGACTTCGTCGGAACCCTAAGGTAGGTGAATTCACTCTTGACTCCATTCAGATAGAACTAGAAGAATTATATTTCAAATTAATTATTTTTTCTTGACATTGGATATGATCATGATATGTGATGCTTGGTGGAAACCCATTTTTCGATGATTTGGGGGTTTCTAGGAAAATGGGTTCTTATTGCAAAAGGGACTTTGTTGTTTGATTTTAAAATTTTGATTTTAAAATTTATGGCTTATTCAATTTATAGAAATGGTTTAGTAATGATTTATTTCAATAAAAAATTTGTTTTATTGAGATGTGGTTTGGCATGGAAAATGGTTTTAAGTGTGTTATCAAAAAATGGGGGATTTATTGAAGTGATTTGGCATGTGTTGGAAATAGTTTTTTGGATGATGTTGTGGCCTTGGTGTGCTATATTATTTTGGGTGAGTTAAGTATTATTTCTTTTCTTGATTGTGTTAAGAAGTGGGCAAGGAGTACCACTACAAAAAGGGGATTGATACTGGATGGAAGGGCCACTATCAATGATAAGTGGGAGGGAAGTACCAGTATGTTTGGAAAGTATTAAATAGTCATGGACAGGAAGTTACACCATAATTGTTACACCTGGTTGAGTGTGTGAATCTTTATGGCTATGTGTTGATTTTGTGTGTGGGTAAGAGAGATGAAATTTTTGTGATAATATGTGATGGTAAAATGGGTTATGTATTGTTGTTGGATTCCCCTTGTATTGTGTGTATTTGGGTAGAAAGTGGCTTAGTAAGGGTGTGTTTTTCTTATTGTAAATTGTTTCACTATTTGATGTTTTATATAAATTGATTTATATAATTGTGATAATAGTTCTATCCTAGTGGAGTTTGTAGGAAAGTCATTTGGGAAAAACCTACTGAGTATTTTTACTCACCCCCTACTTTTTCACTTTGGTGCTTTTAGAGATGTTGTTTCCCAAGACTTAAGTAAGGTTAAAGAATCTAATTTTTCAGGTGGTTGATCATGATGCTTGGATGGTTTTGTGGTTCTTAGACCATGGATCTTAGATTGGAGTTGTGGAGTTGTTTCATAGCTTTTTTGGTTTAGTTTTGTAGACTTCTTCTTGATACTCTAATTATGAAACATTGTGGTTTATTTGTATTAGTCTATGGGAATTTTTATAGAATTGGTTAGATTTCATGGTTGTTCCTTGGTAATGTGTTGCATTGGTTTACATTACTGGCATGCATCATGTAGATGTGGTTGGCCATAGCTTGTTTTGTTGGTTGTTTTTCATTAAAGGTAAAATCTTTTCCCAATTGTTCTTGATGCCCTCGAAATATATTTCCAGACTTTGGTACCTTGGGAATGTCACCTAAGGCTAAGTAGAATCTCACCTCCTTCTCAATCCAATGAGGAAGGGCTTGGATGTTATAATGGAGGCCCATTCCAAGTACTAATTGAAAGTAAAAACATATCCTTACATGAAAACCCTAATATCTAGGCTATATATTCTCCTAAAAACCCAAAATCTATATTTATCACAAATTTAGGAATTATATAGTAGGTTATTAAATAATAACAAAGAGAGTCATCTTCCATCTCAATTTATTTTAAGATATAAGGAAATTCAAAATAAAGATATACACATGGAACATTATGAGGCACTGGAAATCAAATAATTATTTTCTTCTTTATTTTTATATAAATTATTTATTCTCAATATATATTATTATTTATGGGATATGGTAGAAATATTTTTTGAATTCTATGTCATAATGTTGTAACATCTAGATATTTAAAAAAAGGACTATGTTTGATAATGTACAAGATCACAACATAGAGCTTAAACAAACAACATAATCATATTATCTATATGTGGTAACTATAACCTAGACATTAATTTTTTTTATAAATATGAATAAATAACTTTTGAAATAAATATAAATTTCAAAGTCAATATGAATTTATTGGAATGCTCTTATAAAATAATCACGCTAATAGTTTTAATATGTATAACATTTATAAGATATGGTCAACGAGAATCTATGTTTGACCATAGATAGTATTTTGAAAGAGAAAATATTTATATTCATAGAAGTAATATATTTTTAATTTTTTGGTAAGAAATAATTACCATAAATTCATTCCCAACGATGATGCAGTAATTATTAAATTGATAGAAAAATCAAATAAATAAGATAGTAATACTAAAGTAAATATAATTAGAGATATTAAAGGTGATATACGAAATCTCTAGATAAATATAACTTGTCTAAGATATAATAAAATATTTGGTTTGAAATTTTACTCTCTCTTCTTATGTTTTTAAATTCATAGTAGTGAATAGTATTGATTTTGAAAATAGTGATATTTTAGGAATAAAATTCTTTTAAATTTTTTTAAAAAATAAATATTATATAATCCCATAGGGGAAAATATATGTTCTCCAATGTAATACCTTATGAATTTAGTTTCCATTTATAATTATTTGTATCTATAATAGTCTTATTATATTTTAATATTTTGAGAAATTCATAAAGTGCTCTTCACCTCATTTATAAAAGGGTACCCCTTACTTCACTTCATTCCACCACTGTGATCCTTATAGCTTCACAATCCTCTGTAAAATTTTCATCTCCACCTACCAATCCACATTATAAAGGCCTTATTTAAGTTATAACACCAGCCTTAGTGCTCTTATGGTGATAAATAGAGGGATTTTTGAAGAGGACGAGGTTAAAGCTTGTCCATGGGATGTGTGAGGTAAGGGATTATATTTAAAAAAACTAAATTATATATAAATGATTTTTTATTTTGAAACCCATTTTTAGTAGGAGAATAATTTATTTTTAAATTTTTATATTTCAAAAAATTATATTTTTGAAATTAATATTATTATTTTTAAAATTTGATTATATCAAAATTATGTTCTCTATTTTTTACAGTTTCATTATTGTGATAAGATTCAAAAATTCTGATAAAGAAAGTTCATATTTAGAAATTCTTAATTTTTATATAAATGTATCTCAATAATTATATTAGATATGGCCATATTCTATATTTTCATATGACATGTCATGAATTTTAATATAGGAAATTGTGTTAGTTTTATTGTGTTTGTGTTTATGTCTTAAATGTCACTAATTCTTTTATAGAAAATGGATTTCTCTAAAAAATGAGATTTCAGTCAATCTTAGAAGTTATTAAATTATTTTCTTACATAAACATAATATATGTATGATTTAAAAAGTTTTTAATGTTTTATTTATGAGAAATATAGATCTTAATAAAAATGTTCTCTTAAAATTAAACTTGGATCTTGAAAATGAAATGAGATAATGAGGAATAGAGAGTGAACTAATGACATCAATGAGATTATATCCTACCAGTGATACTACTAAGTGGCCATAAGGGTTTTATAAGATATTTCATGTATCATTTTAATACATAAAAGTATTATTATTTTCAAATTATTTTTAAGGAAAAAACCTAATATTTTTAAAAAATTATTTTTAATAGATTTTAAAAATGAAACTATTTTTAAAAGGTTTTGAAAAGTATTTTTATTAAAAACCAATGATTATTATTTTTGAAATATGTCATATATAATATTTTTTATTTGATATCAAAAATTTCCAATGGAATTTTCAAATTATTTTTCAGTGGTTTTAAAACACCTTATTCAAAATTTTCTTCTCATCCCATATTTTAATGTATTTTTCACGATAATTTTATATGTTTTAAGATGGATGGATTTGCATAGGTATTTTTCAGACATAAATCTAATTATTTATTTTATAATTAATATTTTCTTAAAATTTGATATTATGTAAGGTTTTATCCTAATTTTCCAAAACCTAGACCAGAAGTGATCCTCTATTGTATAATATATTGTTTACTTTTTAGTAATATTTTATTAAAAAAATAAACATCATGTTTTATTATTGAATCCTAAATTTCAGGTTTGGGTTGTTACATTTTTTTTCAAAGGAACGATCTATATAACTTTGGAGATTAAGCATTTTCCTTTGAGGAAAATTTTAAGAGATATAATTTTCTTTTGAAATTCATGTAATTAAGTACCCTTAAGAATATAGTTTTGCCTAATTATGAATATGGAAATTCAGAATTTTTTTATGTCTGATGAATAAATTTCAAGGATGCAATTCATTTAAGGGAGGGAGAATATAACATTCTGATATATTTTTTTTATAAAAGACTATGTTTGATAAAGTACAAGGTATACTAATTCAAGATTAAACAAATAATGAAGTATTAATAACTAAATGTGTTCATTATAACCTATTTGTTAAGTTATTGAGTATGAATAAAAATAAATAAATTATGAAATAAATTTAAATATCCAAATCAATATGAATTTATGGGTGAATTCTTATAAAATAATCACAAATAATGTTTTTAATAAGTATATCATTTTTAAGATATGTTCATCAAGAATTTATGTTTGAGAAAAAAAAAGTCTTTTTAAAGCTATAATATTTATCTTCATCATGTTAATTTATTTTTAATTATTTGGGAAGAAATAATTACCATAAATTATTGAAAAGCGATAATATGGTAATTATTAAATTAATGAAAAAAATTAAATTTATGGTATTATAAAACATTAAAATAAATATAATTTGAGATATTCAAGGTGATCCAAATATTATCAAGATAAGTATGACATGTATAGTATATAATAAAATATTTGTTTCAAAATTTTACTTTTTTTGATGTTTTTAAATTCATAGTAGTTAATAGTATTAATTTTGAAAATAATTATAATAATATTTTATTAAATTATTAATATGTCATAAAATATTAAATGAGGCCATTGGGGAAATGATATGGTCGACAATGTAATCTCATATGAATTTAAGGTCTATTTAGAATTATTTGTCTCTCGAATAGTCTTATTATATTTTAATATTTAGAAAAAAAATAAAGTGACCCTCACCTCAATTATAAAAGGTCACCCCTTCCTTCATTTCATTTCACCTCCTCGAGCCTTATATCTCAACCACCCTCTTCTGAATTCTCTTATCCACTTTTCTATACCCATTATAGTGGCCTTAGTTTAGGTAGAACACCGACATTATTTGTCCTAAGGTGTTAAGCAAAGGTATTTTTCAAACAAGTTGAGGTTAAAGCATGTTCAAGGGAAGCATTATGTAATGGACTGTACTTTTTTTTAAAAACTAAATTATATATAAATGATGTTTTATTTAAAAAACCCTTTTATTAATGGGATAATTTATTTTCATATTTTCATATTTACAAATTATATTTTTAAAAGTAATATTATTAATTTTGAAACCTGATTAAATTAAAATTATGTTTTCTTGTTTTCAAAGTTTCATTGTTGTGATAATTTTTATAAATTATTGTAATGAAATGTTATTCTTAGAGATTATTAATTTTTATATATATGTATGTCAATCATGTTAGTATATATGGTTATATTATATATTTTCTTATGATATTTCATGCATTTAATTACAAGAAATTGTTTTTATTTTAATGTGTTTATGTTCATATCTTAAATGTAACTGATTCTTTTCAATAAAATAGATTTCTCATAAAAATAATATTTTTATCAATATTATAAGTTATTAATTATTTTATTCTATGAAAATAATATATATAATAATTTTAATGTTTTTAATTGTTTATTTATGAGAAATATGGGTCTTCAAAAAAATATTTTCTTAAAATAAAATTTCGAACATTGAAATAAAATGAGATAATGAGGAATGGGGAGTGAACCCATGACCTCAACGAGACATTTTTCTACGAGTGATACTACTAAGTGGACACATGTGTTTTAAAATATCTTTCAAGTAAAATTTTAATTCATAAAAGTATTATTATTTTCAAATTATTTTTAAGTAGAAAACCTAATGTTTTTCAATGATTTTTTTGGAAATAGATTATCAAAATGATAAATATTTTGAAAATGTTTTGAAAAGTATTTTTCATTAAAACCTTATATTATTATTTTTAAACTATGTATGTAATATCCAATAATTTTTATTATATATATAAAATATTAAAGTATTTTTCAAATTAGTTTTTACTAGTTTTAAAACCCCTTACTGGGTAATTTTACGCTCATACCATGTTTTAACATATTTTTCACTGGCCTTTTAGAAGTTCCAAGATGGATGGATTTTTTTATGGAGTTAGTACAAGTGAATCCAATTAGTTATTTTATGATTATTATTTTTTGTAAAATATGATAATATGTAAGGTATTTTATTAATTTCCCACAACCTAAACCAAAAAAATCTCCTTAGTTGTATAATGTACTGTGTATTTTTCAGATATCTTTTTTTAAATACAGAGCATGTTTTATTACTAAATCTACAAATGTGGATTTGGGATGTTACTAGGGGAGTGTTTGGGGAATATGTTCTTTTACTACTAATACTCTAGAATAAAATTTATGTTCATTAACAATTCTTACCTTATGAATTATTTTTTCAATTTACATCCCTTGCCTTGACAAACATTTTCTTCCCTCCACTTCATGATATGAATTTTCACTACTTTTGATAGAGGAATACCATGATTATAAAGTCCAAGGGAGTGAGGTATATGTTAAATTTAGTTTTAAACATACATTCTTTTTGTTTATAATTATTACTAGACGATTTTAGTATATGGATCATGGAATTGAGGTGATATCCCATGAATTCCCATTCATTGGCTTCTTTCTATTCACTTTAAAAAATTTAAATCCCTTCATGTAAAAACCATTAATGAAAAAGAGGGGTATAAATTGAAGAGTGAAGTGGTCTCTTCATAGATAAATTTAATAGATTCTATAACACATGGAAAAGGACAATTCATCTTATTTGAGGAAATTTAAGTAGTAGTATTCCCCTTTCATTTGAGTATAGTGGGTTAGATGTTGTGTAAAGTATCTAGTTCGATTTAGTTGTTTGAATAACTCAATAATCTATTTTAGAACATGGATAAACTAATTATTTTAATTCCATAATATTTTTCATGCTCTCATTAACATTACTTTTCTATGTTACATTTTATCTCTTCTTCCATTGATGATTTTTAATTTATAATTACTTCCTCTACATCATCAATATTCATTTTTTATTAATATCATTTTTCCTTAAAATTAATAAAACTATAAATATTTTAATAGAAAAAAATATAAAAAAAAATATGATTAAATATAAATTATCTTTCATAGATTCTTCCAAAATTTATATCCCTACGCTTTACCCAAAGTGTTTTCTAAAATTATAATGTGTAAAATTGGACCTTCAACAAGGTCACTTCACATCACATTTTGGAACCATTTTTGTGTTTTATTCCAAGTTATAGTTACGTCTAAACATAAAACACAAACACCCACATATATATTATAAAAACACAAAACTAGTTATTTTACTCACTAAAAATTCTTAAAATAACTGGAAATATGATTTTTATTGATTTTTTTTAATATTTTGATGTAAACGTTGTATTGGAACTATAAAACAATGAAAGTATGAAATTATTCTTGCTATTATTGACACATTTCATGGTAATTTTGCAACACTTAGACCCCAGTTACCCAGAGTCGGTGCATTATTACATAACATTGGCATGATCACAAAAGATCAAGTCTCGAAAGACGGATTAGTTTAGTAGCCTTGGAAACACTAGATACATTCATAAAGTTTACATTGAATTATAAAATGAAAACTAAAACAACATAGCCTCCATATTCCACACTCATATCCCCTCATACTATCCCTATAGTTCATTCCGAAAATACTTCTTCACATCCTGGGAAAAATAAAACATAGAAAGGGGTGAGCTCTGATTACCAGTAAGGATAAAAATATAGCGGAAACTTTCATAAATAATCATAAATATTTAAGGCAATGTATAACTAAAAAAAAGCCTTTTAAACTTGAACTTCAGAATAAAATGGAAGAAATAAAATGAAATAATTCCATTTACTTATTCACATGGATATTCTACTAATCAAATAATCACATGCAATATCAATAACCACTTTCAAAATGATGGAATGAATAATACCAGACTATCATAACCACGTAGCCAAGGCCTCGTGCCAAGACTACAAATAATATTTTGTCAAGGCCTCATGCCAAGACACTATTTTGTCTCATGAGACCTACTGATGCATCGAGGAACTATACCGGGCTCCACCCGTCACTTATTAAGTCCAATGCATTCCTCATATGAACAGGTTTAAATATAACATAAACATTCGTATTAAAACTAGCTTACAAAATGTAAATACTTTCTACATAAACCACGAATGGTATAAAAATAACACATCAATATTTAAACATACCACAAAACCTTTAATACTATATGAATGTTTTTTATCATAATAAATCAACTTCAAATAATCTTAAAATCCATCAAAAGATGTTGACATAGAGGAAATCAAAATTTTTTGTGAGAAATATCTCTTTTTTTGAAATCATTTAAAAGCCACATAATTATAAAATAAAACATTCACTTTGAAAATATTCTTATAATATTGTAAGGGAAGCTTCGACAAACTTATAATGGCAGAAAATAGCTGCACCCGCCGTATAAGTTAAAAAAAGACATTCTTACCTTAATTCCGTCGAAAAGGTTAAAAGGGACCTTGTTTGGAAAACGACGGAAAGATTCCTTTATAAACTTCTTATAAAAAGTCAAACAATGGTATAAATTACATTAACCCATATTCTGTAAAATAGTAATAATATTTTGAAATACATTTTTAAGAAACGTGGATGTGGTGATAAAGAGGTCCCAGTAGATAATTACGTATAAACAACCTTGGATAATGAAGAGATTGTGAAATAAACCATTACCTTGTACTTTTCCTTAGTTGAGGGTAGGTTAACCTACTGTATAGTGGTGAAATGATTTTTATTAAATTATAAAATAATAATATACATTAATATGATATCATATATGATCTTTTAACATTGATTTTCTAATAATATCTTAGTATTATCATCGTTTTAGGTGTTAACTTACTCATTTGATTTTATATATTTTGTTACATAAGTCGTGTTTGTTATCAAGAGGTTGTATCTTATTCATATCCAGAATTATATCAAGTCCTTAAACATTACTTTTAATTATCAAATGATAATTATTCTTGAATGGACACGATGAGGAATGAATCTCATCGCGTTCGTGGAGACAGTAGTCCGTACGTACGCACGAGCGACAATATCACTATTTTGATATTAAAATAATATATAATTGGATATTATATCATATATAAAGAATCATTATCATGTTATATTTATTATTTACATGAATTACACATCATTATTATACCCATCCAAATAATAATGTTTTGAATAAAAATTACACCACGACGTGGAGACGGTAAGTTGTACGTACGCACGTATGGTGACATGTCATTAAAAGGATGGATAGAATACTGAATATGGTTGTACCATATTTATAAAAACATCAGATTATATAGAAGATACTGGAGTTATTATTTTAGAGTGGTAATAACAAATAAAGAATAAGTTGAAGAAGAAAGGAACATGAAAGAGGGTGGTGAAAACATTACCTCTTCTTCAGGTTCTTCCTTTTGATTTGATCAAAATGGCTCCTTAGGTTGGCTTTCTGATAAAACTAAGGCCTCTAGGTTGCAGTGTGGGACGTTTAGTGGATAATTGGGAAGGTTTTGGCTGAGCCAAATGGCTTTGAAGGTGTAAAGAATTGGTTAGAAGTGGTGTCCTTTTATAAGGGGAGGAGGGGTCTTTAGGAAAAATTTAAAGTTTTATTTTATAATAAATTCATATTCAGTTTATAATGGATGAAAAGTGGATTATTAAAATTAAAAGGTGTGGATGTTTTTAAATCCTTTCAACCAATAGATTTTAGACAGGTTTGGGTCATTATATTAACCTTATATTTTAGTTTTAACTCTTAGATAATTAGTTTGACATTTACCATGTCACTTTGTATTTTTATATTATATAGTTAATAAACTTACTATATATATCCAAGTGACCACCAAGTGGTACATTAATGATAATAATATCATGTTATAAGTCCTTTTGGAGAACCTTAGATTTTTCGGAATAGAATATCAATTAATAATATAATATTTGTTTTAAAAACTAATTTATATCAATTTTGACACTATTCAGTAATTTATTATTTTTGAAGTATTATTAAATTTATTAATTATAATAAAATTAATTTAAGAAATCCTAACATGTAATATTAACAAATAAAATTCTTGGATGGCATAAAAATTTTCAAATTATATTTATTTTAACTTTTATAATACCAATTATTTGATTCTTTCATTAATAATGAAAATACATCATCATTATTGTGTCAAAGATAAATTAAATTATTTAATGTCTAAAAATTATAAACAAAATAAAATTATGTATGAAATATTTTTATCTTTATAATTAATATTTACAATCAAATTTATCTTATGTATAAACCTATATTAAAAATGTTTTAGTAATTAAACCTTGATTTTAACTCTTTTAACTCTTCTTTGAATTAAATAATAATAAATGTAATAATCTAATCCAAGTGGACTAAATGATATTATTTTATTCCTAAGGTTGTTTTTGGTCAAGATACACTTGTCCAATAGAATTAGGACATGTGTTAGGGTAATATTAATATCATTTTTACCTTTAATTAACCTATTTACTTTTAACCGTGGTAAATAAAAGTAAAAGGTTACTATTCACCAAAAATTATTTTTATCTATTGAAGCACATTTTAATCCTTTATATTAACCATGTCTCTTTTATTTTCGAAATTCCACTCACATAAGAGGTAAAATTATGTTTTATGTGAATTTGCAAATTCTCCTGGGAGGTGGGTAAGAGACTGTGAAAATTTCAATAAAATTTTTATATATCAAAAATTATTCTAAACTAACTCCAATGAATTATGTTAAACTTATATAGGTATTATGTATCTATTTTGACCTTAATTAAATTTAAATAAAATAGATAATTATTTAAATAAAAAGTTGTTTTTATCCATTAACTCATTGTTTTTCACTATTCATCAAAAATTGAGTGTTTTCAGAAAAAATACCAAAAATTCACCCTAGGATAATTTTGATATTATGAATCCAAAAATGAAGTCCATTTAGAAAGATAAAATTTATAAAATTTCAAAAAGTGGGTATTACTATTCATAACGGCTAGTTTGATTGGTTGTGGTGTGTGTTAGAACTCAAAGTTGCGTACAACCCATGCTGCTGTATTATTCAAAGAGAAGCGTACCATGGAATCTTGGAGTGTTACATTCTCCCCTACTTCAAATAATTTCATCCTCAAAATTTCTATAATACTACCGCATGAAAAGACTCGGGTGATTCTTCATCATAAGTTCCTCGGGTTCCCACGTTACCTCATCCATCTTATGGTTTCTCCATAGAACATTTACCAGATGAGTCATCCAGTTTCTCAGAACTTGTTCTCTGGTATCAAGAATCTTGATGGGCTCTTCACAATAAGACATATCAGGTTCCAATTATAATTCCTCATAGGTGAGTACATGTGTTGGGTCAGACATGTATTTTCTCAACAGTGATATGTGGAACACATCATGAACTTTGGAGAGATTTGGCAGAATTTCCAAACGGTAAGATACAACCCCAATTATTTCTAGAATTTTGAAAGGTCCAATGATCATGGGACTCAATTTTATTTTCTTACCGAAATGTATAACACCCTTCCACAGATATACCTTCAAGAAAACATGATCTCCTACCTGAAATTCTAAATCCTTCCTTCAATTATCGGCATATCTCTTCTTCCTACTTTGAGCTGCTTTGATGTGGTGTAATATTACCTTCACCTTTTCCATCGTTTCCTCCACCAGTTCTGGGCCTATGAGTTTTCTTTCACCAACATCATCCCAATAGGTTGGTCTGTGAAATATCTTTCCATATAACGCTTCGTATGGTGCCATCCGAATACTTGAATGGAAGATATTGTTATAGTAAAATTCTACCATAGGTAAATATTGATCACACATACCCTGAAAGTCATGTGAGCATGATCTCAACATGTCTTCTAATGTTTGAATAGTCCGTTATGATGGTCCATCTGTTTGAGGGTGGTAAGCAGTTCTCGAACGGAGTTCAGTATCCCAGAATTTCTAAATACTTTTCCATAATCTTGATGTAAAATGGGGATCACGATCCGAAACAATTGATATGGGTACTACATGAAGTCTCACAACATCATTAATATATAGTCTTGCTAGACGTTCAAGTGGTAAATCTTCCCTTATATCAAGAAAATGTGCTGACTTGGTGAGAAGATCAACAATGACCCATATTGCATCATTCCTTCTAAGAGTGTTTGGTAGTCCCATGACAAAGTCCATCGTGATATTATCCCATTTCCACTTAGGTATGGGAAGTTGTTGCATGACTCCTCCAGGCTGTTGTCTTCCAGCTTTCACTTGTTCACAAACCATACATCTTGACACAAAATCAGCAATATCCCTCTTTATGTTGTCCCACCAAAAATGTTCCTTCCAATCTCTATACATTTTGGTGCTCCCAGGGTGTATAGAGAAATTGGAACTATGAGCATTGTCCAATAATTCCCTTTTTTAGTTCAGGTATATTGGGAACACAATGTATCTTCCCAAATTCCAAAATTCCATCTTCATACACAAAGTCACTCAATCTCCCATCATTCACAGCTTTAATCTTCTTTTGAAACTCTTCATCATCGGTCTGAGAACTCTTTGTCCTTTATAGTAAAGATGGTTTGGAAAACATTTGAAAAAGTATTGATGTTTCACCTTCCATGGTGATTCCCATATCCATCTTTGCTAGATCCATGAAAATAAGATCCCTTTCTACTCTCATATAGTTCAAAACTCCATGATCCTTTCTACTCAAAGCATATGCTACCTTATTTTCCTTCCCTGGGTGGTAGTGTATCATGAAATCATAATCCTTAAGTAGTTCAAGCCATCTCCTTTTCCTCATGCTGAGTTCTTTCTGTGAGAAAATACACTTCAAACTCTTGTGATCGGTATATATCTCACATTTTTCATCATAGAGATAATGTCTCCATATCTTCAAAGAAAAGATCACAGCTGCTAACTCGAGATCATGAGTAGGATAGTTTTTCTCATGAACTTTCAGCTGCTATGATGTATATGCAATAACTCTATCATTCTGCATAAGAACACAACCAAGTCCTTTCTTTGATGCATAACTATAAATAATGAACCAATCATTCCCCGCTGACAGTGTCAATATAAGAGCATTTACTAATCTTCTCTTCAGTTCTTCAAAACATTCTTCACACTCTTTCATCCAAACAAATTTAACCCCTTTACGTGTGATCTTCGTTAATGGGTTAGCCAACTGAGAAAAATTCTGGACAAAACATCGATAAAAAACTACTAAAATAATAAAACTGTGTACCTCGGTTATACTCGTTGGTGCTGGCCATTCTTGGATTGATCTTGTCTTAGAAGGATCAACAGTGATTCCATCCTTAGAGACAATATAATCAAGAAAAGAAATATCCTGAATCCAGAATTCACACTTGCTAAACTTCCCATATAATTCATGTCTTCTCAGAGTCTTCAATATGATGCACAAGTCATTTTTATTATCATTGTATCTTTTGGATTATACCAAAATATCATCAATAAATACCACTACAAATTCATCAAGATATTCCTTGAAAACTCTGTTAATTAGATCCATGAAAACATAGGGTGCATTAGTCATCCCAAAAGGCATTTCTGTAAACTCGTAATGCCCATACCTGGTTTGAAATTCTGTCTTCAGAATGTATTACTTCTTCACACACAACTGATGGTATCCAAATCAAAGGTCAATCTTTGAAAAGTATTGAGCTCGATGTAGTTGGTCAAATAAATCATCAATTCGAGGTAGGGGATACTTGTTATTTATTTTTATAGCATTGATCTCCTTGTAGTCGATACATAACCTCATAGATCCATCTTTGTTTTTAATAAAAATAACAGGGGCTCCCCATGGAGAAACACTAGGGTGAATAAATACCTTATTACTCAATTCCTCTAGTTGTTTCTTTAGTTCAAATAATTCTACAGTGGCCATTCTATAAGGGGTCTTCGATATAGGCCTTGATCCAGGAATTAAATCATTAGAAAACTCAACTTCTCGTTCTGGAGGATGTCCCGGTAAATCTTCCAGAAACACATCTACATATTCTTTCACAATAGGTACATCTTCTATTTGAACATTCATTTACTCACCCACAATCATTTAATTCTCTTCCTCCCCAATAATTGAATTTAGTTGAGCTACTGGGGGTAGATCCAGATAAGAATTAGGTGGTGATGATTCAGCTCTAAATATAAGGTGTTTCTTATCATCATCATCAAAAATCATAACCTCCTTCTTCTTATAATAAATCTTCACATCATGATTCGAAAGCCAATCCATACCGAGGATTATATCAAACTCAATCATAGGTATGATGATGAGATCAGTGGATAAAGAACATTTATATGCTCTAATGGGGACTGATTCACAAAACTTTGTTGCAATGATACTTCTCTTAGGTGTTTTAACTGACAACTCCCTTGTTAAATCAAATTTTAAATATCTAATTTTCTTAGTAAACTGGGAAGATATGAAATAATGTGATGATCTAGAATCAAATAAATCATTTTCTAAATTTGAGGAAACCATTAAATTTCATGCCACCACATCGTTCGGAGCTTCTACCTCAACAGTAGTGATAGCATAATCTTTTCCTTTATCCCTTGGAATTTTCTAAGGTAAGTTCACCTAATGGTTAGGACATTAATTTGCATAATGTCCCATCTCTCTACAATTATAGCATTCCACGTTGACAGAAAATCTCTTTCCCTTGTAATCATGAGCTTGGTGGCCTTTTTCACCACACTTGTAACAGACTCCCATTCCCTTCAAGCAAGTACCAGGGTGTTTCTTCCCACATTTAATGCAGGATGGATAATCAACTTTTCCCTTCTTCCATTTATTTCCATTTCCAGAGTGGTCATCAAATCTCTTCTTCTCTTGTTTTGCCTTAAAGTCGTAAGACTTAGAGAATTCCTTTTCTGTCTTGATAGCACATGAGACAATATCTTCGTACGACGAGAAAGATTGTGAGACTAATGCTCGACAGATAAACGGTTTTAACCCATCAAATGAAGGATCAATATTACTTCTTGGGTTATGTATATAATATGTTGCATGCCTCGCTAACCTTGTAAAGTTATCCTCATAATATACGACATTCTCATCTTCCTTTTGTCTCAGACTCAGAAATTGACTTTCCATATCTGATCGACGGTCATGAGGAAAGTATTTTTCTAAGAAAAGCTCTTTGAACTCCCTCCATCCCATATTTGATACTTCATTATCTTCCTTCATGTTTTGTATCAATGAAAACCATTAGTCAGCATCTCCAGTGATGTGATAAACTGCCATGACAACTTTTTCCCGTTCACTACTCCCCAAAGACTGAAATATTTTCTCTAAGGAACTTATCCATTGCTCAGCTACTAATGGATTTGTACTCCCATTGAATTTTGGTGGTTTCTGCCTCATGAAGGGATCTAACATTGATCATCCACACTTCGGATCAGGGTGCTCCATACGGGTAAGGTTATTATTCATAACCTGAGTGAGTTGTCCTAGTATGGTGATTAGCAGATCATCACCAGTTGCATCACCAGCTCCACTATAATTATCTTGAACAGGAGGGAAATCCCTACATGGAGTGCATGCATTGATATGGTTTCCATTCCTTCCACTAGGCTCCATTTCTAAACAATGGCATAAACTAGATCAGTTTATGAATCAAAATACATAATTCAATACATGTAAAACTCTTAACCTAAATTGAACTATTTATGGATATAATACATAATCATAAAAAAAAATTCTTTGAGTAAGTATATACTCATAAACCCTTCATAATGAATTGTAAATAAAATGAGAATTATCCTAAGCATATCCCCCAGGAGTGTCGTAACCAAGAGTGCAGCAAGGCCCGTTGTCGTGCACCAGTTCTCATTCGAGTCTAGCTAAAAGTGGTGTTTTTGGGTTTTACTCCTAGGTACATCTGTGCCAGAGCCGCCTCTACATGCTCATATCCAAAAAGGGATGTATTTCTCAGAAAACTCACAAAATCTCGACAATACCAAAATTCTAGGAAGTTCTTCTATACTAATCCTCAAAGTCTATCTTAGGTCTATGTGATCTAATCAGAGTTTATCTAAATCTAGCTCCCAAGGTTTGTACTAAAATTCCTCTGATACCAACTATAACGCCCTGACCCCAGTTACCCAGAGTTGGTGCATTATTACATAACATTGGCATGATCATAGAATATTAAGTCTCGAAAGAATAATTAGTTTAGTAGCCTTGGAAACACTAGATTCATTCATAAAGTTTACATTACATTATAAAATTAAAACTACAAAAAAAATAGTCTCCATATTCCACACTCATATCCCCTCATACTATCCCTGGAGGTCATTCATAAAATACTTCTTCACATCCTGGAAAAAATAAAACATAGAAATGGGTGAGCTCAGATTCCCAGTAAGGATAAAAATATAGAGGAAACTTTCATAAATAAGAATAAACATTTAAGGCAATGTATAACTAAAACAAAAGCCTTTTAAACTTGAACTTCAGCATAATATGGAAGAAATAAAATGAAATAATTCCATTTACTTATTCACATGGATATTCTATTAATCAGATAATCACATGCAATATCAATAACCACTTTCATAATGATGGAACCCATAATTCCATACTATCATAACTATGTAGCCAAGGCCTCGTGCCAAAACTATAAATAAAATTTTGTTAAGGCCTCATGCCAAGAAACAAGTTTGTCTTGTGAGACCTACCGATGCATCAAGGAGCTATATCGGGCTCCACCCATCACTTATTAAGTCCAATGCATTCCTCATATGAACAGGTTTAAACATAACATAATCATTTGTATTAAAACTAGCATAAGAAATGCCAATACTTTATTCATAAACCATGAATGGTATAAAAATAACACATCAATATTTAAACATATCACAATACCTTCAATACTATATGAATTTTTTGTATCCGTATAAATCAACTTCAAATAAGATTAAAATTCATCAAAGGATGTTGACATAGATGAAATCAAAACTTTTGGAGGGAAATATCTTTTTTAAAAATATTTAAAATCCATATAATTATAAAATAAAACATTTACTTTGAAAATATTCTTATAATCCTGTAAGGGAAGCTTATATGATTTTATAATGACGAAAAATAGCCACACCTGCCGTATAAGTTAAAAAAAGACATTCTTAACTTAATTCTGTCAAAAAGGTTAAAAAGGACCTAGTTTGGAAAACAACGGAAAGATTCCTTTATAAACTTCTTATAAAAAGTCAAACAATGGTATAAATGACTTTAACCCATATTCTATAAAATAGTAAGAATGTTTTGAAATACATTTTTAAGAAACATGGATGTGGATGATAAAGAGTTCCCAGTAGATAATTATGTATAAACAAACTCGGATAATGGAGAGATTGTGAAATAAACCCTTACCTGGTACTTTTCCTTGGTTGAGGGTAGGTTAACCTAATGTATAATGGTTAAACAATTGTTATTAAATTGTACCATAATCATATACATTAATATGATATCATATATGATCTTTTAAAATTGATTTGTTAATAATATCGTAGTATTATCACAGTTTCAGGAGTTAACTTACTCATTTTCTTTTATATATTTTGTTACATAAGATGTTTGTGTTATGGATAGGTTGTATATTATTAATATACAGAATGATATCAAGTCCTTAAAAATTACTTTTAATCATCAAATGATAATTAGTCTTGAATGGATACGATGGGGAATGAATCTCATCGCGTTTGTGGAAATGGTAGTCTGTACGTACGCATGAGCGACAATATCACTCTATTGATATTAAAATAATATATAAATGGATATTATATCATATATAAAGAATTATTATCATGTTATATTTATTTTTTACATGAATTACACATCATTATTATACCCATCCAAATAATAATGTTTTGAATAACAATTACACCACGACATGGAGACGGTAAGCTGTATGTACGCACGTATGGTGACATGTCATTCAAAGGATGGATAGAATACTGAATATGGTTGTAACATATTTATAATAACATCATAGTATATAGAATATACTGGAGTTATTATTTTATAATGAGAATAACAAAGAACGAATAAGTTGAAGAAGAAAGGAACTTGAAAGAGGGTGGTGAAAACATTACCTCTTCTTCAGGTTCTTCCTTTTGATTTGATCAAAAGGGATCCTTAGGTTGGCTTTATGATAAAACTAAGTCCTCTAGGTTGAAGTGAGGGAAGTTGAGAGGATAATAGGTCAGGGTTTGGTCGAGCCAAAAGGATTTGAAGGTGTGAATAATTGGATAGAAATGGTGTCCTTTTATAAGGGGGAGGAGGGGATCTTTAGAAAAAACTTAAAGTATTATTTTATAATAAATTCATATTCGGTTTCTAATGTCTCAAAAGTGGATTATTCAAAGTATAAGGTGGGTATGGGTCTAAATCCTTTCAAAAATATATTTAAGATAGGTTTGGGTCATTATATTAACCTTATCTTTTAGTTTTAACTCTTAGTTAATTATTTTGACATTTACAATGTCACTTTGTATTTTTATATTATATAGTTAATAAACTTAATATATACATCTAGGAGACCCCCAAGTGGTCTATTAATGATAGACCTATCATGATATAAGTCCTTTCTCCGAGCCTTAGATTTTTAGGAATATAAAATCAATTAATAATATAATATTTGTTTTAAAAATTCATTTATGTCAATTTTGACACTATTCAATAATTGATTTTTGTTAAAGTATTAAAAACTTTATTAATTATAATAAAATTAAATTAAGAAATAATAAAATTTAATATTAACAAATTAAATTCGTTTATGGCATCAAAAAGTTCAAATTATAATTATTTTAACTTTTATAATACCAATTATTTGATTCTTTCATTAATAAGGAAAATACTGCATCATTATTGTGTCATAAATAAATTAAATTATTTAATGTATAAAAATTATAAATAAAATACCATTATGTAGTAAATTTTTTTATCTTTATAATTAATATTTAAAATCTAATTTATCTTATTTATAACTCTATATTAAAAATGTTTTAGTAATTAAACCTTGATTTTACCTCTTTTAACTCTTCTTTGAATTAAATAATAATAAATGTCCTAATCTAATCTAAGTGGACCTAAATGATTTTATTTTATTCATAAGGTTTTTTTGGTTGATATAAACTTGTAAAATATAATTAGGACATGTGTTAGGGTAATATTAATATCATTTTTACCTTTAATTACCCTATTAACTTTTAACCGTGGTAAATAAAAGTAAAAAGTTACTATTCACCAAAAAATTATTTTTATCTTATTAAAACACATTTTGCTCCTTTATATTAACTGTGTCTCTCATATTTTCTAGATTCCACTCATATAAGAGATAAAAATAAGTTTTATGTGAATTTGAAAATTCTCCTAGGAGGTGGGTAAAAGACGGTGAAAATTTCAATAAAATTTTTATATATCTAAAATTATTCTAAACTAACTCTAATGAATTAAATTAAACTTATATAGGTATTATGTATCTATTTTGAACTTAATTAAATTTAAATAAAATAAATAATTATTTAAATAAAAAGTCGGTTTTAACCAATAACTCAGTGTTTTTCACTATTCATCAAAAATTGAGTGTTTTCAAAAAATACCAAAAAATTACCCTAGGCTAATTTCGATATTCTGAATCCAAAAATGAAGTCCATTTTGAAAGATAAAATTTATAAAATTTCAAAAAGTGGGTATTACTATTCATAATGGCTAATTTGATTGGTTGTGGTGTGTGTTAGAACTCAAAGTTGCGTACAACACACGCTACTGTATTATTCAAAGAGAAGCGTACCGTGGAAGTTTGGGGTGTTATAAATTTAAATATAATACACTATATAATCCCATAAAACATTTAGAAAACTATAATTCTCATTCGATAGAAGTTTAAAATATAATGAACATGGATCAAGCCTTGAGAAATTTAATAACTAGTATAATCCACAAGAAATAAAATTTTTAATTTTTATAAAACCAAATTTAGTAATTAAAAAAATTGGATAATGAAGTGGAATTCAAAAAATGGTATCATCTAATAGAGAATTTTTATTGGTGTTAGATTCATTACCAACCATAGTGAAATATTTCTAGCGTTATAGTTTTTTACAATAATATGATAGAGGTATTGAATCATATCATAAAAAGGATCCTTATGTTAATGAGTAGCTTTCACATAGATAATTTGATTACATGGAAGATGATTAGTGTTTTATTAAGAATCTAATGATGGTTCCCTCTAAGGGATATAGTTTAGACTGCAATATATTGTTGGAATTATGGTCGATCTTTGTAAGAATTGGAGTATGGTTTGTGTTTGTTTTCAATCTTTATTGGACGTTCAAAATGTTTTCCAATAAAGTGATCATACAGTTTAAGTAGAAAACAGTATTGAAGGTGGCATCATTTCCCAGTGTGCCATATTTTTGGGCCTGAAAATCAGAAAATGGGAAAATGTTTGTTTGGAAAAATAACTTTCAGGCAAAAGGGTATGTGTTTTGGAAACTAGAACGCAAGGTATGTTTCGGGATCAGATTGATGAAAAATGGAAAAGGCATGAGCTGCATAAAATATTGGAGTGGTGCGCAAAAAACATGGATTGCGCGCTAAATTGGTTTTGCACACAATAGTGAATCTAGGTTGGTTTTCTCATGAAAAGGTTGTTTCAGGATTAGAATGATGAAAAATGGAAAATTCATGAGGTGCGTGAAAAATCTAGAGATGTGTGCGAAAAATGGTTCCTGCATGACAAAGGATTGCATGCTGAATGATAGTTTTATCACGACACGACAGGTTTTTCATATGGGGGTCGTTGACACATATAAATAAGAGGTGACCCCCTCATTTGGTATAGTCGAAGACTTAGAGAATATCCGAGTTCTGATGTGCGTAAAAGGTGCGCATAAATGGAGTTGCACAGAAAAGTTTATGTTGCTTGAAAATGCAGACGTTGTGTGTAAACATTGGTGTTGTAGATAAAAGATTATGGTGTGTGAAAAAGTATATGGTGCACCTAAAAAATGGCAGTTGTGCGTAAAAGTTGATTTTGCGCGAAAAAGTCAAAGTCATGCATAAAAGTTGAGGCTGTGCTTAGAAGTGAAAGTTGCGCTTAAAGGGGGTGTTGCGCGAAATATTTTTCTGCATGAAAATCATGTATTGAGTAAAAAAGTGAGATCGTGCGTGCAAAGGGTATGTGTTGCGCGAAATCATCAGCGTAACCTATTTTCACATTCCGAATATCTGGTTCAGTGGTTCAATTCTTTCAATTGCATCTTTTTAGGACTTCGATGCAAGTAGTGTCTCATACTGAACAGAGACAAATATTTCAATGAAAATATATTGAATAGACCTTTAAGTCGATAAACTGAGTTTGACTTCTCTCAAGGCAGTGAGCTATAGAGAGTAGAAAGAAGTGATCTGAGGGATGTAATGAGAGTTCTATGAACCTTTGTAAAGGTAGAATGTCCGTCACAGAGTGACTATAACCAAAACTTATAATCCATAAAATAGTGAAGATTAGTAGATTTTGGTATGACCGACACACTGTCGGCATATGATCCTTTGACGTAGCCCTTTGTGGTGAACCATGTAAAAGTGTTGTGTCAACTTCCTTCTTACATTTTTTTGATAGATTTAACAAGTTCCTACCAATGTGGGAACAATATCCAAAACTTTTAAAAGAAAAATTTGGCACCTTGATTCTCCCCTCCACTCTCAGGGTGTTCTGGGGTCCTTCACATTTGTTATGCACAGTCATTACAATACCGGAAAAGGATTACACTACAGTAAAAAATTGATGGGTGTTGAAGGAATTAGATAATGTTTGGAGGTAAGTTGGTTTTATGATTAATGAGTTCAATTATTATTTTTAATTTTTAATTTTAATAAAATTTTAATGTAACATAATTAAAATTATATAAAAATAATGAAGGGATGTGTATGATATTGAAAATGTAGTATTGTAAAAGTCCTTGAGATATTACTATGACACATAAAATCTATATGATTATATGTATTATATTCCATGTGATAAATACATTTTTTAATTATTTACGTATGATCCCATGGGGAAGAATTGGAAAAAATTTAGATTTCTCAATATAATTCATTATGTCCATATGACTATATTTATATATGATAAGTGATATGTAAGGTTTTCCAAAACATATGGTTGATCGCATAAATAATATTTAGTGAAGTACTGGAGGGTATAGAGATATGTAATATTTTTTGGGGATATATAATATCTATAAAAAGATATATAATAATTTTAAAATGGAAGATACTTTTTTGTTTCAAGTTGATATACAGGACTAAATATTTTTTATATAAAGTCAACCCTTCTTAAAAATGTAAGCATTTTAGGTTATTAAATTAAGTAGATTCGTGTCATTTTCCTTTAAACAAATAATAATCAATTTTATTCAATAAAATTATGATTCAAAATAAGATTATATCGTGAAATTGTTTGCGCCATGGAGAGATAATTCACATATCAGATGGATATTTAAGGTTTAGTAATTCACTCAATATAACAAATGGCGGATTTTAAAGGTGTAGGATCATGTGATGATAAAATATTGTAAATAAAGTTTTTAATTTAAATCTAAAATTAATGGAGTTTTTAATAGAGAAATATCATGGATATGTTGAATTTTTTTACAGGAAGTATTTGTTTTTATAGTTGAATATTTAAATGTAAATATTTGGGTGATAATGTTATGAATATAATGTATTTAATATTTTTTTCATATTTATGTTGTTTACAGAGTGATATTTAGATATGTTGTTTTCTAGATATCATTAAAACCAAAATTTCCCACAGTAAAATTCTTGTATACACACAATAGTAACATCTAAATTTATAGAAGCTTAATTTTTGACTTCTAAAAGAAAATGATGGTTGTGCCATAATTTTAGATGTTACACTACAATAGTTTTTCATCAAAAATATTTCTATATATATGTTTCATATCTTTAAAGTGGGAAATTTTATGATTTTATTAGACAAATTTGACTCAAATTTAAAAACGATAGACAAATGAATTTTCTCATTATACTCATGGAGAGTTATATATCTCATACAAGGGAAAAAAGATGATTTTTTATTGTAATAGAGAAAATGGATACCAAGAATCCTAGTTTCAAGAGATATCATTCTCTATGAATATGAGTAGTCTGCTGCTATAAAATATAACATAAGTTGAAAAATATTAAAATATAAAAATTATAGAATTATAGAAAAATAAGATAGATTAATTTTTGAACTTCATTGATGATATTTCTAGATAATGAAGTAGTTGTTTCCATGATGTCTCATGGAATGTTATTCTTCATTCATAATAGAATTCACGTCTTTCATATGAAGGAGTACCATGAGGAGATAAAGGTGAAACATTCTACACATAGTACATCAACAACAATAGTTATGTTTTTTTCTTGTATTGTGTTACATTTTAACATGGTTTCATTTTAGGAGTAGTGAAAAGTGTGAGAAAGGGGTGATAGAGTGACCCTTTAGAGGTGGTGTACAATCCTAAAATATTATAAAGGGTATAACCCTTTGTTGGATGTGACATTTCCTTGACCAACCATCAAATAGTTTTCTTGGTGGATTGTAATAAAGCGGGACATTAACATTGTATGATCAATGTATAATCCCAGTGAAGGTGAACCATGGAAATATATTTTTTTTATTATATCCATTCTTCACTTTATTTATTGAAGATATAAATCAGTCTGTGAGGTTCAAGTAATCTTTGATCAAAATGTATTAAGGAAAATATAACTTAAATAATAATAATATTATTTTCAAATGGAGAACCTAAGTTTGACCCTACTAAAATGATGATAAAATAATTATTAGGGGTGGGATTATTAAGAATATGTGGCTTTAATTAGAATTATTTTCATATGCTAATTCATCCCCCTATCAAAGAATGTCTCATTAGAAACCCTTATATTTCTAATAAGTGGAATTTTAGAATATGTATTTATTATTGGATTTGCTGTGTTCTAAATTGGTTTCATTATTTCTTGGTGTTAAATTTAATTATAACCTAGTAATATATTAATAGGAAAAAATATCTAAGGTAATTACATTTAATTCAAAAGTTTTTTGTGAATATTTGATTCAGATGAAATATTTTAAGATCTCGAAAAGAAGGTATGAATGATTCAGACTATGAATCTATTAATCCATTCAATTTTGTTGTTGTAATAGTTGTGCATCCTAATGTCCCTGGTAAATTTGGATCCACTGATGATGATTAGATATTATAAAATACAAAGATATAATTTCCCCACTTATCAGAGGAGAAAAATCTAAGACTAAAGGAAGAGACAAAGAAGTTCAATAAACAGAAAAAGGCACATGAATAAATTTTTAGTGGACTAGATATTGAGATATAAAATATAAAAAACATAAAAAATTATTGTTAAAAGTGGAATCTAACATAATAGAAAATAAGGACTCTCGGGTCATGGAATTAAAGGATACACCTACAAAAGGGGAGAATCCCACATTCGGTTCCAATGGAAATGGAATTATCTCCAAAAAAAGTTTAAAATATAATGTAAAATAAGGAATAACTTGTTATATACATGTAATAATTAACCAATTAGAAATAAAGTATGAAACACGAGAAGGTGATCCTTAAGGATTAAATTTCTCTAATAAGCACCAAGATGAATAAATAAACTGACATTCCTGATTTGAATTCTCATTAATTAAAGGATGAAATTTCTAAATGGAAGATTCTTAAGTGAGACATGAATTCTTAACATGAAGAAAGAATAAAAAATATCCAACAACACAAATATAAATTGAATTGTATTAAAAAGAAAGTGGAATAACAAAAATCTAACATTAATCCTATTCTAAAATATTATTAAGATTTTTTATTTGATTTATTATTGATAGGTAATAGTGATATGAGGATGAAGTATTCTAAATAAAAATATAATGATGAAAAATATTGATAATACTAAGGTCATGTTCTATCATAAAATATTTCATTGTCTATGTTATAACTCTCTCTATGTTTGAGATAAAGAAAATTATGGTCATTACCATGATTATAGAAATTGTTAGATACAATAAAAACACAAACAAGAAGTTTCTTATAAGTGGTAAGAACCAAATTATGCACCTTATGATATTTTATATAAAATTATTCATTTATTGTTGAAGGAATGGACATATTTCCAACATTTTCTATAAATAATTGAGATATATTTACTTATTAGAATTTGATGTGTGTTTTTTTAAATGGAATTTAAAAATATACCAATTAAGGTAGGAAATTTATTCAAATAATCCCTATGAATATAATCATATATCAAGTAGAGATAATATGATAAGATTACCTTGAATGAATCATGAAAACTAGTGTGAATTCAATGAAATATTTAATATTTTAAGAAATATATTTGATGGTATCACTAAATAATATCACCATACTAAAAAATTAATAAATATGAATCTCAAAAAAATTAACAAAATGTAACTTTGAAATACAAGAGATAAAATTATATAAGTTAAAGGATTTTTAAATATGTTAATGTTAAAATTTTATCCCAAAATAATGTATGTGTTTTGAAGGAAAATGACTCATGCATCTATAAAAAAGAAATAAAGGTGGTTATGAGAAGAAATTTTAATTTACAGATTAGTGTAGAGATTCTTTATAGATATAAAACCTAAGAAGGTAAATATTTTGAATTTTTTTATGATCAATGTGAAAATCCCACAGAAATTAATTAATAATTAATTTCCATCAAAACCAGTTCATATCTAAAGTTGGATTCCAAATTTATAGATAAAGGAAATATAATGGTCTATATTGAGTCACTATGTTCCTTAATATAAGGAAATCATAAATTCCCATATCCCTATATATTAATATTATATAAATATAATAGTAGTGTTTCAGGTGTTTTGATATGTACAATCCATAAAGAGATTGTATTGATAAATTAATGTGGTATTGAGGTGTGATATGAACATCAAAATGATATTAGAGTAGTACATGTGGTGTCTTGATGAATCTAAATTTTCAATAATTAGTTCAAAAATAGGAATCAATTCAATTAAAATTGGTATCATGGTTTAATTGATGTGTTAGTTTTTAGTGAATATATTAATCACTTGGAATTTGACCTTGAATATGGAAGAATAACATTGATGGATAAGTAAAAACCAAATGTTGTGCACAACTTATTTAATTTGGTCTAACATGTGATATAATTTTATCTATCTTAAGGTATCATAATCTGGTATATATGCATGAATATCATGCTCTAATTCTATATCTTGTCACAAATATGGGGCATTCAAGGGGTGTTTTGATCTAAAAAATCTGAAATGTGTTATCCCCATAAGTCATATAAAGACAGTATATGGGGGAATAAAGAAATAAGTTTTATATAATAGTTCCTTATAGATTTTCCTTTTAAAAGAAATATTTTATGTGTACAACACTAAATGATTCATGGTTTATTCAATAATGGTTTTATAAAGGTGATATTGGATTCAGAAGGATATTCCTGTTATAAGTCAACAACTCAAAATGCATGAATTTCTGGGATTATGTGAGTGAACAATAGAAAATTAATTTTAGGAACATAAAATCTTATTTCTTACACAATTTTATAACTCAATAGGATTTATTATTGTTTAAATCACTTTTAGAAGTGGAATGTACACTTACTAAATAGATTTTATAATTCATAAATTGTTGAAAATTTAAATCTTGAAACATTGTAAAAAAGTGAAGACAGAGTAATAAACTGAAGGATTATTTATCCATGGTATGCATGGGTTAGCCTAGTCTCACTAGATATGATGCAAGTACTAAATTAATAAAGGGGGAATATGATTAATTGAAAATGAACAAATTATCCTAATAGATAATAGAGTATATTTTCATGAAAAATATGGATCTCAAAGGATTAAACCTTGTGTTATTTAACATCATTATCCTAAGGGGAGTATGATAACAAAGATGAATATATTTCCCTTTTTTCAAGGTAATGTTAATACAAAGAGTCAACATTAATTTTTTTTGGTTATGTATTTTCTTTTGAAATTATTTAAACATATGAGAAGATAGTATCGTAAATATAAATAATTTAAAAGTGGAAATAATATGGATCTTATGAGATATGTATTTTTTGTCATAAAATTTGGTAAATATTAGATTCATGAAAGTGTTTCCAATAAATCCAATGTGGTATATTATTATTATAAAATTGAAAATTAATGATTGTGTTTTATTTGTGTTTGACAATAGATAAATATTTATAGTCTTGGAGTTATTTCCAATAAAATTATAGAGGTATAATATCATATCATCTGGATGATATTTATGTAATTGTAGAATTATCATATGGATCTTGTGATCCCATTGAAGGATATTTGAGTTATTGGGAAAATCCAAATAGGTTTCTATTTATGGGATAGTTATCACACTACTATATATTTCGTACGTGGATTCATTATAAAATAAAAAAATGATCATGATTTTTTAAGAAAGTGTTGAGTATAAAATGAATTGGAAGATGATAAAAGATATTATGGGGAGTGATTAAAGAGGTTAATTGTGTTTATTTTGGTTTAATGTAGCCATAATTCCTAAAAACATACTAAAAATAATAAAAAAACTTCAAATGGATACATATGATATTGAAGAAAAAGAATTAGCAATGCCTTGGATTTATCACTATAATACATAACATCCATATAATGATACATAATATATTTCAAGCAATACATAAGGTTTTAAAAAGTATATATAATATTCTATAAGGAATAATTTGAAATGTACTGGATTTATAATGGGATATGTAACATCCATTTTATGATATGTAATATATTCCATGTGATATATAAATTTTTCCAAATTAGACATACAATCCCACATGGTATAATTTCTAAATTAACAAATGGAATTGGGATCTATAATATCTAAATAGAAAGGTATAATATTGGTTAAGTGTTATATAATATATTATTTTTTTATAGTGATATATAGTATTATTTACATCATAACCTTAGAATAACTTTCCTTATGAATTAATTAATTTATTTATTTTTAGTGTTTTATTTTATGTATGGGTCAAATTTATATGAAATTTATTAATTTTAATTTTTTAGTGAATGACATAAGGTTTATAGAATATTTAGTAGTAACCATATAGCTACCCATACGAAGGCCTACCATTTTTAAAAGTCCTATTTTTTATATTTGGAATGTGGTTTACCAAATCAAGTGGCCATAAAATATAGGTATTCAGGGGTTTCCATTGAGGTGTGCATGGTTAGTGTAAGGTTTGGAAAACAATGTGTCCAAACCATAAATCATATCATGATTTCTAGAAACATGATTTTCTATATTCACCTTTATGAATTATAACACCATTTCAGGTTTCAAATTCCCTTTCTTTCATAATAAGGCTCAATAGATCCCTAGGAATTCCCTTCATTTGTTATCCTTTTTTAGCCTCTTCTGCCTTATTATTTGGTAATTTATTCAAGGTTAGGTCTCCTTTATCTTTGTTTTTTCCATCTTCACTTGTTTCCTCTTACTCTCTTTACATGGTCTCTTCTTGGTCTAACCCTAGGATAAGGGTTGGCCCTAATGTGTTGTAATTATGAGTTTTAGGGTGTTTGTATTGCCTCTTTCGGTCTTCACCGTCTATATTTTTGGGATTTATCACATAAACACTCCATTTGGGGATGTTGATTCATTCTTTTTCAATTCTTATTATTGATCTTTCAAAATATATTTCATTAAATATTTTCATATTTTAGAAATATATGATGAGTTTATATGAAGTTTATGAGTTCATGTTATAGCCTTTAACGAAGTGGGTGCATGGTAATTGTTTTATAATATTATAAAATGTTTTTCTTGAGGTATTTTATTATTAAATTGGTATTTTGAATCATGATATGTTTATGTGGGATTTTTGTTAAATATTTGAGGTATTATTTGATTTTAATTTCCATTTATTAAGGGTTTTGGTGAATATATATTATTGATTTTTCTATTTTTATTTATGAATTTGTTATATGAGTTCATTTTATTTATTCATTAATGAATTGTTAATATGTATAATATATGGTTGATGTGTGATTTAAGGTTAGGTTTTCTATAAATTAAAGGAGAGTTCTTATTTTTAAATTGATTTCAAAATGGGTTTTAAATTATGTTTCCCAATAACACTATATGTCTATTTTGGTAATTTAAAAAGGATTTTATAAATTAAATTTTCTTTATAAATGGTTTTTAAGGGGATTTTATAGATTTTATTAGTTTTAAATATTTATTCCCGGTTATAACATTTATATATGTGTGATACACACTTAATTGATTACCCTGGTATTTTGGCATCTGTGATCTTGATAATTAATGTAGTTTATTTCATTTTTATGAGTTTTAAAGATGATTTTTTATTTATTGTGTATAAGGAAATGATAAGAGGATGTGATTGAATATGTTGGTCATTCATGTGATTTTATAGATTTTTTCTCACCTCTTATTTCAATTACACAAGGGGATCTTAAGTGACTTATTTGGGTATTGGTAGATAGTTGTTATGAAGTCATGATTATATTTAATAGATCACATATGAAATTAGAGTCCATGTGGGAGTGACATTTGTGAATCTAGGCTTGAGAAACCAATTGTTTAAAGACTAGGAATGCATTAAGAAATCGATAGATGGTTCCAAGAGAGTATATCTAGGATCAACTCAGGGGATGTTTTGAAATTTCCATTGATTATATATACTTTATTACTTCATGTTAATGGACCCATTTTTATATTTTCTTACCTATTAAATGTTCTAATGGTTCCACTTTTATATTTTTTTTTCTAGCTAACCTTCACCTTTTTATATTGGTTCCCATTTTTTTTATTATTTTTCTTATAACTTGACTTGAACTATTTTTAAATTTTTATTTTTATTTTATCAGTTCATTTTTTAGTCGATATTTCCATTTTTGTTTTTTCATATATGGTTTTAAGGAAATTTTAAAAGAAATTTTTTAAAAATTGAACTTTACCTTTAAATAGAGGATTTAATTTTTTCTTTAAAATATATCTGGGATTTAAATGCTAGTCTCTAGGAAAGATCATGTATTGTTTCTTCAAGTGCTATAATGAAATTATATATTTTATTTTTAAACCAGTACTTATGGTTTGTTTTTTAAAGGAAATTAATGGAATACATCATAGTTTCCTATTATGATGTTATGCTCAAAACTCTACCTATGCCACTTAGTATTAGTATAATCATTTTTTTTCAAAATTAGGTTTAGTTTTCAGATCACTAATGTAGTGAGCTGGTTTAGATGTCAGATGGTTTCTTATTGAGAATTTTATGATTTTTTTCATTTAGTTCTATTTCATTTGTTTTTTTATTATTTTTTACCTCTTTATTTATCTTCACTTGTATATCTGATTCAAGATGCCCATTCCATATTTTTAGGTGGGGGTTTTCTTTTTTTATCTAGTTTATTATGAGAATCATTTCTAATAACTCATATGATATTACTTGGTTCTTATCATGAGAATAGGTTGATAGAGAATGTGCCTCATGTATGTCATGGGATAGATCTGGTGCCCATTATGGGGATGTCCTAGACTAGTTAGAGAAAAAATGGTATCAAATACGATGCTTTTAGGAGACCTAGGTTGTTGGAGAGGCCTTTGTTATATGGATGTGTCAAGTATATTGGAGTTAGAGCTATCAAATCTTGAGTGGTTAGTGTGGTGAGGGAAATGAAATCCTTTTCTCATTTATAACCATGATTTTCCATGGGATATCATGTTTTGAGTCTTGAATTTTGAGTTTTCAATAATTTTTTGTTTATTTTTATCTAAATTTATGGTATTTTGGTTGTATTTATGTTTTATAGGATATTCAAAGGATTTTTTATTTTGGTATGAAAAGGATGAAGATCCTTATGAATAAGGTTAACCAACACAATTTGGAAAACCATGAAGATCCTACGTGGAGAGTTTTATCTTGCCTCTAATGATTGTTTCATGGTCTTTCAAATCAGGCAGAGTCATTATCCCCCTAGAAATTTTTGTTTTGAAATCACTTTGACCCATATTTTTCTGATATTCGTATTGATTGTATTTGAGATTATTTAAATGATATTTCCATGATCATTTGGTAGTATTTAGATGCATTCCAATGAGTAATTGTGATTCAAAAATGTTTTAAAAATATAAGAGTTGGTTTTTAAATTTAATAATAAATATTTATAAAAATAATTAAAATGACCATAATTTTTAATGTTTTGTAAATATTTTCAATGATGAGATTGTGAGGTTTAAAAATGGTTTTGATTTGGTGTTCAGATATTTCAAACTAAAATTTGGGTCGATGAAATGATTTAAAATTTAAACATTTTAATTTAGATATATTTTCAAATCTATTCAATAGTTATTGTTATTTACTTTCTTATATTACCTTGTTAGATTTTTTTCTTAAATTTTATGATTTGTGTTTGAATTTTTATTGCTTGGGGCATGCTTTTTTATTTTGAGTATTCTTACTAAAATAGTTCTAATAGATCATAGGGGTTTGAGTGTTTTCATGTTAGTTGGAAAATCTAACCCAACTCATTATACATTGGTGGAGCCAATTTCCACTAAATGTTTCCTATCTTTTACAATGATTGATGACCTCTATAAGTTTTGGAGTGCCTAGGAAATATTATCTAGGCCCTTAAATATATGGTAACATCTAATGTATTGAGAGTGAGAGTTGTCTTAGACTTATTCAAGGGTCATAGTCTTGAGTCGTGGAATGCCATAGATCCATTCCAGTTATAAAGTGGGATGATGTGGGTATTCATTAATACAAAATTCACATAGTATTACCTCTTAGTGGAAGTGAAGGCAAGTAATATATCATAGATCATGAGTCTTTATAAAGTCCAATAAACTATGAAGGAGTATATTGACCAATTTTATTAAGTGATTCATTTTTCTTTAAGGATGGTGTTTTGAGACACATTGAAGTGTCATCTTTTCATCAAGGGTTTCTATTAGGATATATGGGACGAATTAATTTTATTTGAGATGATATTATTCAAAGAATTGGTTCAAGATGATTATCTATTAGATATGTTTTTTACAGATTTACCCTTTACAGGTGATATCCCTATCTCTTTTAGAGCTAGTCATGCCTCCCCTCAAGAGAGGAGATGGGGCTGAAGGAACCTATTTTTGGTATACATTATTATTTGGATAAAACATGTTCTATAAGTAAGTGTCCCCTTATGTACTTCTAGTATAGTCAGTTTGGGCATTTCAAACCCTTAAGATAGAGTGTCCCAATAACCTATCACCACTTTGGTTAGCTAGGGTACCTTCAAAAATTATATATGAAAAATAATTTCTTGGGGAATAAATCCTTATTGATATGATGAACTTAGGAACAATTTTCCCTATCTATAAAGGTATTCCACCCTCATGTCCCTATTTTTTTAATATTCTTTCAATATTCATGTTTTTTATTTTAATTTTTTGTGTGTATTTTTTAGATGTTCTATATTTTGTTCACATTTAAAGAATATGTGTTTTTTATTAATTTATTTGTTCATTTTATTTGATCATGATTCTTGAATCTCTTTAGCTAGATCTTTTGGTGGTTCCTCATAGCTTCCCATAGTTTTCCAATTGATCCACTATGTTATCGAATTATTAAATAGTATAGATTCCAAATATGGGTCTCCTTTTTATAATATTTTTTTTATTTTGATCATTAGTGAGTTGTATATTAGGGAAAAATAAAATTGTTTTCATTTTACCTAATTTGGGTGGGATTTAGATATTGGGTTAGAAGTTCCACCACCCTTTTAGTTGGAACTCTTATGGCTTGTCTTCCTTATTTGGGAATTAAATGACTTTTTGGGGGAATAAAGTATCATGATGAGGATAATAATCACACCCTAACATTCAAATTAAATATTATGTAATTAATATATTCATTTCTAGCCTTTTCCTTGAATCCTGAGTTAAATTTCTCTGAAAATTGTGAATTTTTTACTTTTAGTGCAACATGAACAGTTTGGAATACAATTAGTAATATCTATGTGGATAACTATGAAGATTTATGTAGATTTTAACATACCTAATTTTTATAGTTTTTTTAACACTTTACCAAACCATATGGTTAAACCATGATGGTAAAAAAGTGTGTATATTGAGGGGTTCATGATTGGGGGAATGATTTAGTAAATCATGTTTCCAAACCCAAGGACATACCCAATTACACAAAGACATGATTATCAAAAAAAATCCTTATTAATTTAAACTAAATTTGGGGTCTCAGATTTCCTTATTCACTTGAGTAGGCTAGATGTATCCCTAGGGGTCCTTCAATTTCTTTCCCACATATTTTTTCATCTCCCACCTTGGTTTTAGATGATTTATTTCCAGATATGGATCCTTTCTCTTAGTTTCTTCCATATTATATTTTCTCCTCTTCCTATCTTGACATAACCTCTTCTTAGATGAAGAAAACTGTGAGGGATATCCTTAAGGTGTTATGGTTTTTGGATTTATAGTTTGAATATTGTCTCTGAGATTCTTCTTCATCCATATTTACGGGTTTAATCACATTCACACCATAGATTAAGTTAGTGGTTCTATTTTTTTATTTTCATAATAAAAATATGTACGCTTGGGCATTAAAAATAAATATCCATAAATATTATTATTATTATTATTATTATTATATGATGATGTTATATAATTCATATGATCTCATGTTATATCATTTAAGTAAATAGATGTATCTTTGGTTTTTGATTAAATCTAAAAGGGTTATCATGAGGAATTTTATTACCCCATTTATGTTTTGAATATTGATATTTTTCTATGGTAATTGAGACAATGTTTTGAAATATTTTTTTTATTTTTATTTCCATTTCATACATTTTTTGGAATATCTATATTGTGTAATCTTATACTCGTATTTTTGAAACAAATTTATGTGTTCTTTTTCATCATTAATTTTTACATTCTTAATATGTATGTTCTACGAGTAGTGTATAATAAAATTTTAGAATTTATTTAAATTTAACAAAGTTAATTATTTTTAAAATTTATTTAAAAATGGGTTTTTAAGGTTCCAAATATAACATTATGTCTCCTTTATCATTTTAAAAAGGATTTTGAAAAAAATGATGTTTTTTTATAAATGATTTTCAATGGGAAATGAACATGGGGTTTTATTTTTAAATCTGGATGCCTGGTTGGAACCTCATCACATGTTTTTCCACCCTTAAGAGAATGATTGACACGTTTTATTTTTGTGATATTGAGAATTGATATTTTTAGGTCATTATTGGGGGTTTGAAATAGGAGATTTGTATTAGTGGGTGTAAAGAGGTTGGATGATGATGTGATTGTATATATTGATCATTCATGATATTTTATAGATTTTATCTCAACACCTATAACTATTAATCTTGGAGATATTACGTGTATTATATAGGTATTAAATAGTGTTTAATATCAATTCATGATTATAAATATTATATACCTTATGGTATTATAGTCAATGTGGTGGTTTGACTAGTGAGACATAATTAGTGTAGTTGGCTGGTTATAGTCTAGAAATGCATCAATAGACTAACTGACAGTTCCACTATAGTATGTATAGGACTTATTTATGAATTTTGTAGAAATTTCCCATGATTATATTTCATTTATTGTTTCTTATTTATTGAACCTAGTTTTATATTTTATTTCTTATGATATTTTCTACCAGTTACACTTCTATTTACATTTCTCCCTTAACTTATCATTTTAATATTGTTTCCTCTATTATATTATTTTTCATTGAACATAACTTGAAATATTGATACATTTATAATTTTATTGGTTCATTTAATTTGTTCATTTAATGTTTCCTTTTTAGTTATTTATGTGTTTTTAAGGGTTGTTTTAAAGGAGGATTTCTGAGGGGTGAGCATTAAATTGAAAGGGTGGTTTTAATGGATTATTTATAATGTGATTGTATTTTAAAATATAGTTTCCAATAAATCACATGGTTTGTTTCTTAAAAAGATAAAAATATATTTTCTATATTTTTTTCAAACCAGAATTTATATTTTTTATTTTTAAACGAAATACATGGACTCTCTAGTGATTGCCAACTTGGTTATTATGTTAAAATCCTGCATGTATCACTTAGCATCAGAATACAAATTTTTTTGTTGGTTTAATTTTAGTTTTGATATCACTTGTAGATGGAGTTAGTTTAGATTTTGGATAAAGACCATTAGTTCACATAGAGATGTTTTATGTTATTTTGGTTTTATGGATGTATCGACCATGACAGACCCTAAGGTATTCTAGATAATTATTTTATTTTTTAGTTTTTTGTATGAATATTTCTTTCCCTTATGGTTCATTAATTTTTTTTTTATAATTTCATATATTTTTATTTTTCCATTCAAGGATCTTAGATTAATGAACTGGTTATTCCTAGAATTTGGTGGATGTTTTGTGTTCTGTTTTTATATCAAGAAATATTTTCCTTTGAACACATATGAGATTATTTTATTCTTGCAACCAGCCTGGGGAGATTAGGATCATGCCTCAGGTATATGCAACATTGAATCATATTCCTAATCTTATGTTGGCTCAAACTAGTTCCTGAAAATGTATTTCTTACATAAGATCAAACTGTATGAAAAATGTGATAAATTTTGGGCATTATATTTATATGATTCTTATTCTTACCTTTTAAAGATATAAACATCATTATTATTCAAAATAATTATGATTTAAGATAAGAAAAAAGGGGATGGTGTTTATTTTATAGTTATATTATTCATATAAAGTTTTACTAGGAGATATCTAAGGTTGAATACTTAACTCCAAATGATAAAAATAAGATTTCACATGTGTTGGAGTGTGTGAAAAGGAAATCATTGAAAATAATTATTTTCTTTAAATATGACATTCAATGATTCTTTCATGGCGATAAATCATGAAAATTTTAACTCATGTTTTCCCTTAGGATTTAATGTAAATATCCATTTCTATATATAAATATTCCTATGAGATATTTATGGGGTAATATTATATAAATAATAGGTCAAATATATTATTCCTTATTTAAAGTGTTAAAGAATAGATTTTTTTATTTTCTTTTTTCCAAATATCATTCTATAATGATTGGTCCCATATAGTAAAATACGACTTCATGAAAAATTAATTCTTGAAATATAGAAATTTACATTTACAAATTTTTATATAGAATAAATATTTCACCACTTTTTTAGAAGTTATAATGCATCAGTTTTGGGTGAAATATATTTCCATATTTAGGTTTCCTATCCTTAAAGAGGTAAATGTAAATATTTTAATGGTTGAATATGACTTGAATTTGAATAAAATATATGGGTGACTTTTCTTATCACACTCATAGATATTTATATATATTTAATAAGAAAAAAAGTATATTTCTCTTTAAATAGATAAAATAAATATATGGAATATTGATGTTATAGAGATATCATTCTATGTTAATAAAATAAGTTTGTTGCTCTATAAAAAAATAAATTGTTAGTTTTTTAATGATCATGAAGATATAATTCTAGATAAATAAGAAAGTAATAGTTTTTCAATCATTAAATATTTTTATAATGAATGAAGGAGAGGTTTAAAAGTCTTGTAGGCTCAGAGATTACGTGGACCGTAGGCTTTAGGAGATTTCAAGACCTGAAGGTCTTAGAAAATTCAACTAGACTATCTACAAGGAACGAACCCTCCCCAACATCTACATCATGATAGTAGCTCTCCATATTTTCATGACTGTCTGGTTTGGCTTCCCGTGCAAGCACAGGCTGGTCCTAATGGCATAGACATACCCTCTAAATATGAAAAATCTATTTGGTTCTACTCTGGGGAGTGCACCTACTTGGAATCCTCTTCTGGGGTTGCTCCTTTTTTTGTAGAGTCTGTATGGGGAAACTACATGTGGCTCGAAGGCCTTGATGTGGCTTAAAGGCCTTAATGGTGGCTCGAAATCCCTACTGACCCGAAGGCCTAGGTGGCCTGAAAGCCTTAAGGACTCCAAGCCCAAACTGGTGGACCAAGGTGAATAGTTTCACCTGCTACAGTACCAAATAGTACCTTTTATAGTATCTGCTACAGTGCCACCTAGTGTACAGTTCTGTTATAGTACCTGCACAGTGTACAGTCTCTACTATAGTACCACATAGAGTACAGTCTGCTACAGTGCTGCTATAGTACCGGAAATATGCCTCTACCTGGTTTTGAACCCGGGTCTCTTGGATGCACTTAAAGATACCTCACCAAGTGGGATTAGGCTTATGTGTGGTTATGTGATCATGGAGAAATTTGAATTATGTAAAAGATAAAAAAATAAAAACTATATCAAAATCTATATAAGAACCTAATAGTGACCATACTAACTATGAGTTCAAGATAATTTTTCTCCCTGAGTGTTTCATGAAAATTTGAATTGAATTGAATGAGTTTCATACCCTAATTCACCCCCTCTAAACATATATCTCATTCACAAAACTTGTGATCCTAGAAAAAGAAATGGGTGAAGTATAATTTGACATAGTATTTAATATAATCAAAGATGGAGATTGAATAAAAGGAAGTGAAATTGAGATTAATGTTGAAAGTGAATAAGAGGAAAAGAAAACCCGTAAATTATAACCCTTTAAGGAGTGTCACTATATGCATTGATTGTCAAATATATATGTTGACACTCCTTTCCATCATAGAGTCTAATGAATTGAAAATGGGAATACCTTGAACCCAAATTGATTCATCCTTTGAAGAAAACATCAAAAATTAACAAAGGCATGAACAAAGGTTCTTTTTACCTTTGGGTCGCACAAGTTCCCTCACTATCACGCAAGTACACTTGCACGCCGCCTAATGGTCGGGCAAGTGACTTGCGCGCCCTCTTTGAAAACCACCCAGGGTCTTCTCCAGCCTATAAATACCCCCGGTGGGCCCCCCATTTCAATAGGAATTTTTCTAGAATTCAGATATATGGATCTGAACGCCCAAGTCTCTTCTTAAAGTCTTCCAAACACTTATAAGGTAATTCTTTACCTAGAATGGAAGGTCTAAACAAGAGTAATAAGGTCTAAGTGTTAGAAATCACTAACACATGCGTGCCTAAATGTTTTTCCATTAAGGGAAATGAACACACTTTCACGCCTCCTTACCTATTCATAGAAACTTGCACGCCACTCTTCTGAAAGTTCCTAAGGATGATTCTAAAGGCTCTGGTCAAGAATCGCCCAAGTATTACTCTATAGGTCAAGGATCGTGCAAGTACCCATGTGTCGCACAGGTATACCTGTGCGACCAATACATCGCGCCCACGCAGTACCTACGTGCCTGCTAGGACTTGCGTGCCCCTCTCTTTTTGGGTGCCTTTCCTTCCCATTTAACCCCTTTTATGCCATTCCACCTCTCCTATTCAAGATTTAGTCTTCAAGACACTCTTCAAATCCATTTATGGCATGTTTTCTTGATTGACTTCCTTATCTGAAAGGAGCTCCGTGGAACATCTCTCAAAACTTAGTGATTTTCACATCGTTATGTCACTAAAGTTAGAGAGTTCATTCATTCAACCTCATCCTTTAAGATGAAAGAATCCTTAACCTGGGCCTCCTTCTCAGAAGTAAGCCCCAGTCCAAATCCTTATTAATTTGGGAATACTCTTTAGGAGTAAGCCCCAAGTCCCCTAACCTGGGCCTCCTTTTCAAGAATAAGCCCCCGTCATAATTCCCCAAATTTGGGCATCCTCCTCAGGAGTAATCCCCAAACCTTAATTCCTTTAACCTAGGCCTCCTTTTCAGGAATAAGCCCCAGTCACAAATATGGGCATCCTCTTTAAGAGTAAGCCCCAAGTCCCTTAATTTTCAAATCCCTTTAACTTGGGCCTCCTCCTTAGGAATAAGCCCCAGTCTTAATTTCTCTTAACCAGTCATAATTCCTTTTGATCTAGGCTTCCTTCTCAGGAGGAAAACCCAATCATAAGTCCCCTCCTAACTTGGGAATCTTCCTTAAGAGTATTCCCCAAGATTAGAGTATCCAAATCTCTATGAAGCACATATACATTTATAGACCCTGTTCATGGATTTCTTCCCTGAAGTAAATCTTAATCCTCATCTATTTGGGCAATCATACATACATAAGCCCCACATCATTGCATAGAACAATTTTCTGGTTTCACCAATACCTCATGTTTCTCACACCGAGCATGACTCACATGATCTTAGAGTGTAAAAGTAATCATGAAATCTTTCTTTGAGCCATCAGTCATGCATAAACCTCATACTCCCTTACTCGAACTACGTGAGTTCTGATTCCTTTTCCAAAACAAAGGATACATAGGTATCCCATCAGTGGGTACGATCCCAACTCTGAAATAATCCATGTCCTCTTGAATGACAATAAACTTTAAGTTCCCCACTGAGTGGATTTAAAACCAGTATGGTCATCATAATGACCCAGATACTTTTATGTATTTAAGAATACCATGAACTAAGAATCAATAACAAATATATATGATTCTCTATAGATGAAGAAGCTCGAATACATATAAAAGTTTCTATAAATTTCCTTCATATAAATCATTGATTGTCAGATTTAAAGGAAAGCACATTTTATACCTGTTAATGTAATAAGGATTCACGAACAAAACTTAAATATATAAAGAGAGTCCTAGAGTAGACAATAATTACCCTAAAAAAGGTGTGATGAGTCCGAAATCCCATCCTCTCAACCAATGAAAATTCTTAAGTCTCATCAGTCCACAAATAATGAGCACCTACCTTTGGAAAGTAAGACTAAATGGATATGGAATCATTGGATGTTTCTGGTTCTACAAACAAACTCATTAGAAACTGATTGTAATTTTTTAACCTTCAATCAATGAGGTCATCCCCAATTCCAGAGGGAAACAAAAAATGGTGAACCCGATATGAATCCTTAACCAAGTTAAAATGATGTTTTACCTATTTGTTAGGACCCTATTTAAACTCAATGAGAGGGCCAACAAGACAATTAATAACATATGTGATCATCCAAAAGATGTAGCAGCCGAACTTATCTTCATTATGTTTGATATATCAAACATGAACTCTTCTTTCAAGATCTTCTGCATTATGAGAATGGATTTTCTTAAGTCCACATCTATGAATACCTCTGCTGTAAATGCCACTGGTGCTACTCCTACTGGATCATCGTCCACTCTGAGAACGACATCACCTACTCAGCATCTTCAACACTGAGCATCAAATACGCTGGTTAAGGAGTACCATCAACATGGTACCTTTCCAACTATGGAGGCTGCTCGACAATCCCTCAAAGTGAACAATTCACCCTAGTCATCCAGACAGCGACGACCAGTGATCAAGAAGCAAGTGGCGCTAACTACTGGCTCCAACCGTTTCGGGTCATTATCCCTGGAACGCAATCACAATTCACTCCCATATTATGGGGAGGTGAATGAGAAGGTCCCTCAGGGCCTTAATTCAAGGAATCGAGAGTCCTTACCGAGGGCTCCCATCAACAATCACCGCCAGACTCGTGTGGTAGTGCGACCTCAACATGATGAGGGTATCGAATCCAGGCATTCGGATCAGGTTCCTTGAACCCGATCAGGCAAGAAGAATCGCCAGAGGCAAAATCCGGTCAATAGTGAGCAGGTTCTCATCTCTTCTATCTCCGGAGAAGTCCACCAACCTAACATGGTGGAAAACAATGAGCGGGCACATACACTCGTCCGTTGTAATTCTGTTTTCCAACAGACTCGTCTGGAAGCATCACACCAATCCCACCAGGCATTTCTGGCAGAGTACTATAGGCAGGAACATACACCTGTTTATATGTCATCATCTAGTCAGCAGGCTTGTATGATTACATATGATGGATCTCGTCAACCACGTTCGGTGAAGTAAAATCAGCAGGCACATACACCTACTAGTATTGATCAAGCCTACCAACAGTCTCGCTTGGTTGCACTCGGAGAAGTCAGTCGGAAAGCTCCGGAGACAAATAGGAGGCAGAATCAACTCTTTACCCCCACACTTGAGTACTGTTAGGATTCACTGACAGGAAAAGGAGGACAAGAGAAGGCACACATACCTACTCAAAGCACGGAATGGACATATATCCCCATTCTGGCAGCTGATGTCACCAAACATATTCTATTAATGGTGAAAGAGCAGAAGAAAATCCCTGCTCATATTTTAGATGCTTGCCAGGATATTATAACAGCTTCAGTAGTATCTCAGGGAAATACACATAAATCTATCCCTACCAGTGGAGTGAAAAATCAACAGTTCACTCCGAAATAGACACACACATCTGTTACAGTCCAAGAGGGTTGTGGGGCATATTCCACCATATCATACGGACAACCAAGTCAGGCACATACACCAGATTTGAGTAGATATTGTCAGCCTAACCTAGCCATATCTCCTGATCAGGAACATACACCTGCTCATAGTAGCCACTTTCGTCATCCAGTGGTTTCCAAGGTGAGTTAGAAGGCATCTAAGAAGAAGACCCGCCCAGCACAGTCAAGAGATCTATAGCCAATATGTAACAAGGCCTTGCTCGATGCTGGAGTTCTTGAAGCCCTCAGACAATTATCTGTTGGAATCCAAGATTATACTCCCTCATTTCCCTATAGTGGGAACATTAATTTAGAAGGTCTTCAACATACACTTCCTCATGAAGGCTTGCTTCATGACAGTTCGGTTGATATTTAAGTTTCATCTTCAGATGAGAGCTACAACAACCCTCTGTGTGGCCATAAGACCAAGGAGCAAGAGATCTCATCTTTTGCTGCAACCCACCATGGTGGTCCTCCCTATGGTGATGAATTTCGCTGCGAAAGTCCTCTCCGCAGTAGTGATGCACATTGCCTGGAAAATGCTCCAGTGGAAAATGTAGTGCCGAGAAATCCCTATTATCTTGAGGAACTTGCAAATGCAAAACCAGTCATGTCTGATGCTTCATCGCTAGCAGGTGAAATACATTCTCCACAAAAAGATATCCCAGGGTGTAGGTCATTCTCTGAACCACCCCAAGTCATGCATCTTCTAGTTTAATCAGTGATTTCCTTACAAATCTTGTTGAATCTGATGAAGCAACAAGGAAACACCGGCTCTGGTCAAATCAGGTAGAAGAATATTCATTGAATGATAAAGAGGAAATGCTGAACATGAGAAAAAAATTGGCGAAGGGTGAAGTGCCAGTCATGTTTTGGCCTCTGGATAACTCTCAGTATGACATTCCAGAGATGTTGATGGAAGATGGAATTCATGATATTCATCTTAACATATGGAAAACTCTTTGTCAGTTGAAAAATAAATTATTATCTTATGATGAATATGAAAATCATCTTAAGATAATAGAAGGGTTACAACATCAGATTGATTTGGCATCTCTATCAGTCTCTCGATATCTGAAGGCTGAAAAGCAGTAGAGAGCCCTTCAATGTTCATGCCTTGGCACACTAAGAATATTGTGCCAGTTAATTGCCAATTCCACATCTGGTATTCATGTTAGAGGATGTGGTGTTCATGGAGCACTACATTTCACTGTACTCTCTACTCAACAAATCCCACTGAAAATGGTCTCATGCAATGTTATTTCCTGTAGCCGTCCACAGTCAGTGGGTTTTGTTTGTAATAAAAAACTTGATTAAGAATAGGCTTCAACTAGTTCCTCTCAAAATCAAGAATACAGAGAACAAGTTGTTGAATTACTCCTGCATCAAGCAAATGAGAATATTGAACAGGCCTCTCGTATGGAGAAAGCACATCATCAAGTAACAGAAGTGTCAGAAATCATCCAACAGTCTTTTGAACTGGGTGATAAAAGTGGATATCGATTGATGGATCCATCTAATTTCTGGACTAAGGTCCACAAGATCAGGAGATCTTTTAAGAAAGTCTCAGATATAGCATGTCAAGAGTCACCCCAGCTTTCCAGACTAGGGACTCTTTTAACCCAACCCTAGGAATCAACAAATAGGATTCGAGGAGTTGAAATGTGGTTATTATCCCAGATATGGCAGTCGAACCAGCCCCTGATTGGAGGACGCCTTTGGTTGAGTACCTCCAACATGGCATTCTCCCGTCAGATCGGGCCGAGCGCGAGCGAGTTCGACGCCGCGCATCGCAGTTTGTCCTCCAGAGCAGTCCCGGCCTGGAGCAGATCCTCTACAAACGCGGATTTGATGGTGTTCTCCTCCGTTGCCTTCAGGGAGTTGAGATCCCACGAGTCATGCAAGAGGTTCATGCTGGTTCATGCGGCACCCATCAGACTGGGCCGAAGCTGTCCCACCAGATTCGGAGGTTGGGGTACTTCTGGCCCTCCATGATCCATGACTGCATCGAGTATGCTAGGAGGTTCCATGCGTGCCAGGTTCATGCAAACTTTGCGCATCGGCCTCCGGAGCCTCTCCATACCACCAGGTATTCTTGGCCCTTTGCAGTCTGGGGGATGGACGTTGTAGGACCCTACCCGCCGGTGACAGCTCGCCAGTGCCGGTTCATTCTGACCGCCACGGACTTCTTCTCCAAATGGGCAGAGGTGATTCCGCTCAGAGAGGTCAAATCCTGTTCGATCGCTGACTTCGTGACCTCCAACATCATTCATCGATTTGGAGCGCCTCACGATATCCTCACGGATAACGGAGCCAATTTCCGAGCAGCCGAGTTGAAGAAGTTGTACGCCAAGTACAACATTCGCTCGAACCATACATCTCGCTATCATGCGCAGGCGAATGGACAGATCGAGGCTTTTAACAAAACCCTCTCTAACATTCTGCAAAAAATGGTTGGTCAGAACAGGAAGAGTTGGCCGGACAAGCTCCCCAACGCCCTCTGGGCTTATCGGACGACGACTCGCAATTCCACCCAGATGACCCCTTGTTCCCTGGTGTATGGAGATGAGGCCGTCCTGCCCATCGAGATCTAGTTACCGTCCTTGCGCACTGCGGTCTACGACCAGCAAGCGCCGGACAGAGCTGCTGAAGCCCGTCTAGTCGAGTTGGAAGCACTGGATGAGAATAGGCTTCGCGCCTTGCACAACTTGGAGAGGCATCAAAGCAGAATGGCTCGATCTTTCAATAAGAAGGTTCGCCTCCGCTCCTTCCTGCAGGGTGACCTAGTGCTAGCCCTAAGAGCGCCAATGATCCCCGGCAGGAAGCCACCCAAGTTGGAGCCCAAGTGGGAGGGACCTCTTGTCGTCCGCAAAGTTTATCCCAATGGCGCGTACTTCCTAGCGACTATGGATGGTGAGCGTGTCACTCCTCCCACCAACGCTAGGTTCCTCAAGCAGTACTTCGTCTGAGTGTACTACGTACAACATGACGTTAAACTGTGCCACGTCCGCGCTGCAAGACGTTAAACTACCAGGCGTTTACGTCCTGCACGACGTTAAACTGCATACGTCCAAGCTGCACGACGTTAAACTGCCTAGCATATCGTCCGCGCTGCAAGACGTTAAACTGCCAAGTGTTTCGTCCAACATGACGTTAAACTGTACCTCGTCCAAGCTACAAGACGTTAAACTATTTAGCATTCGTCCAACACGACGTTAAACTGTACCACGTCCGAGCTACAAGACGTTAAACTGTTCAGCATTCGTCCTGCACGACGTTAAACTGCCTCTCGAGAACTACGTGCGGCTTGATTCCCATCCTTATGGGATACGTAGGACCGCCTGAACATTCATGTTTCAGGCCCAGCCCCATCCTTCGGGAATTTCCATCCCATCTCGGGCCCTTGGCCCAGTTGCCCCCGGGTGTGTGGCGTATGGTGTGAGCGCGGGGCTATGCCCTCATTCACGTCGGTTTGCTCGTCACGCTGTACGCCCCCCCACGTTTGGGGATGCCTTCTGCTCCCCCCTTTTCTTTTTTCTCTCTCTTTTCGTCCTACACGACGTTAAACTGCACTTCAAGAACTACGTGCGGCTTGATTCCCATCCTTATGGGATACGTAGGACCGCCTGAACATTCATGTTTTAGGCCCAGCCCCATTTCCCGGGAATCCCTATCCCGCGTTGGGTCTCTGGCCCAAGTTCCCCTCCTTTTTGTGCGAGGCGTATGACGTGAGTGGGAGATTATGTCCTCATTCACGTCGGTCTACTGGCCGCGCCGTACGCCTCCCCTGTGTGTAGGACTACCTCACACCCCTCATCGTCCTGCATGACGTTAAACTGCCCCTTAAGAACTACGTACGGCTTGATTCCCATCCTTATGGGATACGTAGGACCGCCTGGACGCTTGTGTCTCAGGTCCAGCCCCGTCTCTTGGTTGATCACAGGGATCTGCTGTCTTTTGGTTGCTCTCAGGGTGAGTCCTCCGACCCTTCCCGGTGATCTGTTAACATGTTTTGGGTACTTCGGTCTATGACCAGTGGTGTCGGATTCAACTCCAACAAGTCCTGTGTTGCTTGTCGGGCCGCGCGCTTCCTCTTGTTCGAGCCTTCACTCAAAGGGATCCTCGTTAGCGGTTTGGGTACGATGCCTCAGTGCTCTCCTACCGCTCCGGGTCGATTTACCGGCGAGTCCTGGGCCACAAATCGATATGAATCCTGCGATTGAGCGGTTGATGCTCGTTTTCTTGCCCCGTTCTAGGCTGACGCGATCAGATGTCGTGTTGCGAATATGGTCAGCGACATCCTTGATCGCCATGTCGGCTCTTTTAGGCTCCGAACATTGGTTGCGCGGTCCTCATTACACTCCGCCTTTGTGCGTTGTAGTGGAATCTCGACACTCTCTTCATACTGACCTTCAGTACACCCTAACACGTTAGGCAGGCCAACCAGGGTAATGGTGTCTGTCGAGGCTCCCACGATCTGAGCACCAAGGGTATATGCTGATGTCCTCCCTAAGGGCCGTGTATAGCTGGACCCTCGTCCCCATAAGGAGGAAGGTGTCGCCCGAACAATCGCGTTTTGGGCCCAGTGTATCTGGAGGCTAGCATCTCTGCCCCTCGGGTGATGGGCATACGCAGGCCCCTATCCCAGGGTCGTTCTCCTGGAATCGTGCGTGACCGCAGGGCTGGGTATGTTCCCACCTCCTCTGAGTCCGCCGTATCGTGATAAGCGGATTCCTCCATGGTCCGAACCACACGACCTTAAACTGTGTTGTCTGGTCCTACCACACGACCGTAAACTGTGATCGTCTTGGCCGCCCGACGAGAAATGGCACTGCATCGTGATGTTCTCCTCGGGGGACACTCACGTTGGGCGCTGGTTAATAACCACGCCATTCATCAATGCCTTTCATGGCTTGATTATTGTGGCGACGCCAGGGATTCCTTAATCACAGGCATGTCGCTGCACGAAAAACCATCCATCTTTAAGGACAAACAAGAAATATCAAATGCCGCTTCTTCTGTGTGCGAGGGTCAGACCCGCACCCTTCCCCGCGCTGGTGCCCGATTGTGTTGCGCCGCGCTTCAAGAACTACGTGTGGCTTGATTCCCATCCTCATGGGATACGTAGGAACGCCCGGATGTTTGAAACTTCGGGTCCAGCCCCCACCTCTCAAAGATTCCCCCCTTCTCTGGGGAGTCCGCCGCCTTCAGGCCACCCTCAAGACGTGTCCCTCGACCCCTTGCAGTGGTCCACTGGTGTCAAGAGTACTCTGGTTTATTGCTAGGAGGGTCAGGTTCAGCTTGGTCAGGTTCCTTCCATTTTCAGGCTTCGTGCTCCCTTTCATTCGGACCCATCGCCTACGCCCTGGGTGGAGCCCCCGTGAACGGTTTGGACACAATGCCTCAGTGCTCTCCCATCGACTCGGGCTGGTGCCCCCAATGGCCTCGGGCAGCAAATCGATATGAATCTTGCGATTGAGCGGTCGATGCTCGTTTTCTGCCTCATTCAATCAATGGTTAGTGCGATATTGATGCTGCTCTTCCGCCACGGTTGGCAGTACTCCCATATCGTTACGCCGGTTCCCCCAGTCCTTGAGTGAATGGCCGCATGATTCACATCACATTTTCCACCTCCCATTCTGACCAGGCAAAATCTCGACACTCTTGACACTATCCCTCAGTGCATCTTCGCACACCCAGGGGATAGGACCACGATGCGGCGTACTTTGAGGTTCTTATGGTCCGAGCTCTAAGACCTTAAACTAAGATCTACCCCTATGGTCCGAGCTCTAAGACCTTAAACTAAGATCTACCCCTATGGTCCGAGCTCTAAGACCTTAAACTAAGATCTCCCCTTATGGTCCGAGCTCTAAGACCTTAAACTAATATCTCCCCTTATGGTCCGAGCTCTAAGACCTTAAACTAAGATCTCCCCTTATGGCCCGAGCTCTAAGACCTTAAACTAAGATCTCCCCTTATGGTCCGAGCTCTAAGACCTTAAACTAAGATCTACCCCTATGGTCCGAGCTCTACGACCCTAAACTAAGATCTCCCCAAATGGGATTCTACGTCCTGCATGACGTTAAACTGCACTCGCAGAACTACGTATGGCTTGATCTCCAGCCTGATGGAGTACGTAGGAACGCCCGGGCATTTCGACTCGGGTCCAGCCTCAGGGATCACCAAGTCCCGCCCCTCCTCGTCGCCGGCCGTCTGGCCTGACTTCGGGTAGAGTGGTGCAGTTGTGATATTCTCCCCGATCCAGCTCGGGATGCCCCATTGCAATAATGGGAAGTGACAGTTTCCTCGTTAAAAAGGTTCTGTCTGAGAATTGGGGTGATTCACGGCCAGATTAGTGCATCCGCCTAATACGCTTTCCCCACGGTGGCGCAATTTTGAGAGCGTTGGATTCTATCCGAACAAATCGTCACTTCGCCCCACGCTTCGCATGCCCTGTTGATCTGGATTTCCACCCTTGTGCCTGAAGGAACCCCCAAAGCGGCATTGATGGTGACATGTGATCCGCCTCCTGTAATATGGATGATGACCTTCGGTCCGTCTATCGCAGTAGTATGGTCGATTGATCCATTGTCCGCTTGCCGTCTTGGGCATTTCCTGGAAGGCCAACCGTTGTGGATTTCTGAATTCGGGACACGCGATTCACCTTTTCTCATTTCCCTATGTTCGGATAAAATCTCAATGCCCCTAGCGTTGTCCCGCTCGTGTGTTGGAACAAGTTGGGGGGATGATACATTGATTAGGTCTGAGGTCTCCTTTCCTAGGAATGATCTCCCTCTTTTCTCTAGAAATCCAGGCCCAATTGTGGATGCCTGAAGCTTGGTTAACGCTCCCGCAAGACAATGAATTGTGGTCGAGCATGTTAAACCAAAAGATGCAGATAAATATGGTGATTCATACAAATGGATCAAAATATTGAGTAGCGGAAGCAAAATATTCTGGGAATGGCAAAAAAACAAAGCCCCTAGGGATTAGCGTGCTGGATAAGTCTTTCTAACGCCGCTACCCTTTGGCTGGCGGCCTCCAGGGCCGCTTCTCGCTCTCTGCGTGCCCTCTCCTCATCAGCGGTCGCAGCACGCAGTTCGTTGATCCTGGCCTGTGCACGCTCCCGCTCGACTTGAAGTGTGACCATCTGTTGGCCCGCCTCCGTCAGCTGTACCTGGGCGTCGATCAGTTGGGCCGATAGTTGCTCCACAAGCTCAGTACACGCTGCAACGAAGGCCTCCTTCTCTGCCGCCTGCCCTTCGAGATGCCGGACTTCCTGCTCCGCCGCGAGGAGCGCCCGCGTGCTCTCCGACATGTCCCGACTCTGTGCGACGTCGGCACGCCGGCAGCTCTCGCGCATCTTTTCGGCCATGAAATCACGGACCGTCAGATGAAGGCGTTGAGCATCAGCTCCCCCGGCACACCGGAAGCGCAGCCAGGTTTGAAGTGATCCCATGCGCCCCAGCCACTCCGATGGGTCTCGCTTGAGGAAGCGCTGGATGCACTTCCACCCCCTGCGGCGCGTTATCCGGCTCTCCTCGACCGCCTCTGTGTCTGAGTCGTCCATCTCCTCGGGGTCGGCAGGCCGGTAGGAAGGGAAGGCAGCCAGCAGGTCTGCTGCAGGGTCCGCCCCTGGGATGTCCTCATGGGGGATAGGTTCCCCAACATCTGGGCGACCTTCTTCTCTCTCCCCAGCGGCGTTGACACCCTCGTCATCCCCCAACCTCTCTCCGATGTCAGCACCGCCGACGTCCGTAGCCCCTTGCTCAGCAGTTGGTGGGGCCGGCTCGGTGTGGGAAGTCTGTTCCGGAGCAGGCGGCATGTCTACCACTGGCCCACTCATGGATGGCCCGGGTTCGGCAACCCGACGAGCCTCCAGTGTTGAGATCACTGCGCGGGGCATGCCATGGTTAGTCACGGATCGTCAACGGCAAGCACCAGCAGTAAAGTAAGGAGGCTTACGGGAGTTCAGAGCATCATCTTCCGCTATCCCAGCCGCCGCAGGAACAGTTGCAGCAGGGGACCCTTCCGCGCTTGTCAATTCGATAATGGGTGCCTGGCCCCCGCCTTGTCCTGCTGGCGCCTCTCCTACTCCCGCTGAGGACGCCTGACCTACATCCGTGCGCTCCTGAGAAAGGTGGAGAAATGGGTTAGAAGCTGCATAAGAGAATGGATGAAGCAGGTTGAGTAGGGATAGAAGCGGACCTCGAGGAGCTCAGTGACATCAACGTTGTCAGAGCCGGCCACCTCGCCGCTCTCCCACGGGCTCCCCTGATGGGATCTTCCCTCGGAGCCTTCATCCTCCCCCATATCCTCCTCTTCCTCGGAGTCATTGCTACTGTCATCTTCCGCCGGCGACATCTGTTCTGGAGCGGGTTCTAGACCGAGCATCACCTTCACCAGAAGGGATGGCTCCGCACGCTGACCACGTTGGCGTGCGTACTCGTCCATGGCCGTCAGATATGCATACTTCCGGTTGAAGTCCACCCTGTCGGCGATATGGAGGCGCCCGACCTCTGGCAGATGGATTCCTTCTCTGAGTATCTTTCGCCAGATGGCGTCGGTCCCCAGTGACTGCCGCAGGGTCATCCAGGCCGACCACAGCGCCGGGAAGACTGCATCGTGGGAGGTTTCGAGCAGACGCCTTACCTGCTTCCCGGGCCTCTCTTCGACCACCACACGTGCCCCCTCTCTGGGCGCCGAGGTCGTAGCGGCAGCCTGCGATGTGCCCGCCGCCGAAGTCCCTGCTCGCGCCGGCTCCGCTGCTTGGCGCGCCTCCGTTCTCCCCCGTGTAACGGCGCCTCGCGTCCTTCCTTGACGCCCGGTCTCCGCACGGGTGACCTCGAGCCGCCGAACTGGCTTCCGTAGAAGCCCCTCGAGGTACGCGATGGCCCAGTGTTCGGCGTACTCGGTTGCCAAGCCTGCGTCGACCCCGGTAGGAGGGAGAGTGATGACGTCGCCAGAGCCAAAGGCGACGAACATCAGCCACATCTGGCGAAGGATGCTGGGGTTCGTCTCCTCCCGGACAGCAGTGAATACCCTCTTCGGCATCCGTTGAAGGCACCCGAACTGCCTGGCGAACCGGTTTGGCACGTAAGGCTCGCAGATCACCTTCCCGTCGATCCGAGCCATGAGCACCCCGCCCCGCATGTTCAGGAAGTATTCATGCTGCTCCAGCGGACCCTGCCCATTGTCGATCATCTAGCCGACAGGAGTGGGGAACGGGCTGAAGTTGAAATTGGCGTGATTGCCAATCCGAATCCTCACGCCCTCCTCACTTAGGGTCATCGGAGCGACCCCCGCAATGTTCAGCAGGGAGGGTCGCAGGCCGTTGCCCGGAGGAATGATGGCGTTCGGAAACGTGTACCCACCAAGGTGAGCAGCCACCCAGCCGTGGAAGAATTGGAAGGGCCCACAGATCCTTCGTGGCGACCCCCCTCGTGAGATGCGTCCCAGGATGGCATACAGCTTCGCCAGTACTGGGACCCCGAGGTTGTATCTTTTGTTGGCGGCCATAGCGCCCGCCATCGCCAGTGTTGCCGGGCGGATGCCCATTCTCGCGTCCCGCACTGGCAGGAGCCACCCACTCAGAAAGGTGGCCAGGAACGCCGCGTAACAGACATTTGGGTCCCGGGCCTCGATGACGCGGTACCCCCATGAGCGGTAGTCGCCCGTCTCCAGGACCCGCCAGTACGACCCGTTCCGGCTCCTCTGAGCTGCGGTCGGGCACCGCTTCCCCCTGCCTGGCATCTTGACCGCCGGGTCATGCTCCAAGAACTGGCCGAACCACTCCTTGTAGGCTATGTCCTTCTGGAAGTCCTTGATCCCGAGCCGCTGCATAGCCAGGTCAAGCAGATGCCAGGTCAGAATGGGAGTCCGTGACCTGTCTTCCCAGGTGTTCTTCGGAGGCAGGAACTCATCGTACTGGTAACCCTCCAGCGGGATACCTCCGATGCAGTGGATGTCCCAGAGACCGATGCCGACCTCCCCATGGTGAAGATGGAAGGTGTTGGTATCCGGGGACCAGCGGGTGAACAGCTCCGGCCCGAGCTCGGACTGCTGGTAGAAGTGGAACTGCGACGTCCACACCGCCTCAAACTGGCCAATGTACCGCAGCTCCTCCGCGAAGTGATCGCAAGTGTGGCGTACCCAGAACGCCCAGGCCCATTCACTGGTGAAATTGCCCCCAGATCGCAAGTCCCAGTCCTTCAGCCAGCCCTTGGTGTCGTCGGTGACACTCTGGCAATATACGCTCGAGTAGAGGGCTGGAGAGTTCTCCGCAGTAGGCTCACCCCCGGCAATGGTTCGCGTCCTCGGGTTCAGGACATAGACATCCAAGTGTCTGGTCTCCCTGGCAGGATGCCCATTGTTGGTGATGTTGTAGCGGGGAAGCTCGTCCTCCCGAGTCACCCAGGTCCGTGGCGGATCAACCTCGAACCCTGGCACCGGAACCTTATCCAGGATGCCGAAGTTCCAGAGCGGCAGGTTGTCCGACAGTGGATACGTCTTCTGGACTGGTGTCAGCAAGTCGAACAAGGATTGATTGTTCGAAACAATCTCCTTGGCTCCGTAGACCTCCTCGTTCGTCGCCATCTCAGCTCTGCGAGTGGCGGCATCCCCCTCATTTCCTTGATTCGCGGCCATCTCAGAAGCTTCGGGAGTGGTGCGGGTAAAGGGATGAAGCGTGCGGGATCGGACGAGGTTGGTAGAGAGGTTCGAGAGTTGGCGCGCAATCCTAGTGGACGGCGCGCAATCGGGAAGTCCGTCGCGTAAAACCCCGGGTGTTTGCGCAAAAGCAGGCCGAATTCCGGACAAGTTTGCGCGACGAGCGGGCGAATTCCGCGCCGGAAAAGGCAATTTCGCGCACGAGAGCTCAAATGCTTATCGCGCGGAAGGCCAGTATACGGTATGGGGGACCCAGGGCCCCTATTTATAGGCAAGGCCGGGGACCGCGCTCCGCGGAAAACGCTTTGCGCGACCGCAGCGGCGAATTTCGCGCCCGACGCCCTTTTTTGCGCGCCACAGTCCCACGCCACCCAGGACTTCGGCATTCCGGCATCTCCCTCGGAACCCGATCGTTGCGACCTCTCGCCGATCAGATTCCGAGGGGGGGCTTTTGTAGACGCCGGAAAAGTCCGTTGTTCCCAAACGAAGCTCCGGATGCGGAAAGCGAGGTCATATTTGGAGTCGGAAGCATGTTTCGGAGGGCCCGGAGGTCTTCCGCGGAATTTTGGAGACCTGCGCGCAAAGTTGATGAGCCGCGCGCAAACCTCCCGGGATGCGCGCAATGCGCCGGGCCGGCGCGCAATTTTGCGCGCCAGTGGCCCGCGCGACTCCCTTTCGCGCCGGGCCCGATTCCGCGCCCGCGAAGAGAATTTCGCGCCCGCGAACTGGATTCCGCGCCCGGGGTTGCCTATAAATATAAGGCGACCCCCGACGTTTTGGAGGTTTCCAGAATTCGAAAGGTCTCTCGTGCGCGCAATCCAACCCCTTCCGCGCGCAATGCCGATCTTCAGGTAACCTCTTTTCTTTCGCGCAAGAAAGCCTTGGGGTTCGCCTTCGCGCGCAATCCCTTTGGCTCCTTTCCTTTTGAATAACCCTTCACTCAAAGGCATTTGCGCGCAAAAGAAGCCTCTTGCGCGCAATTGCCCCCGGGTGCGCGCAATCCATCCCGATTGCGCGCGCCCCCCATTTTCAAAGTGGCCATTCATTAAAGAATGAGCCGTTGCCCCCGTGCGCTATCCGAAGCCCGGTGCGCGCAATCTCGATCATCCGCGCGCAAAGTGCTGGCCCAATTGCGCGCCAGCCCGTCCATTTGTGCACCGACCCGCGGTATTGCGCGCAAAGCTCCTCTTTTGCGCGCAAACCGCCAGGGTCGCCCCCTTTGACCCCCTTTGGGTACCCGCCTGCGTGGCGCCCGATGACCCTCATCCCGGGTGCCCGCACTGTGCGTTGTCTTTCCGTGCGGCCCTCCAGGCTTGCGCGAAGTGACACGGACCTATCGGCGGCTTCAACGTCCTGCACGACGTTAAACTACATACGTCCTGCACGACGTTAAACTGAATACGTCCTGCACGACGTTAAACTGCATACATCCTGCACGACGTTAAACTGCATACGTCCAACATGACGTTAAACTGTGCTACGTCCGCGCTGCAAGACGTTAAACCGCCAGGCGTTTACGTCCCGCACGACGTTAAACTGCACCATCGTCCGCGCTGCAAGACGTTAAACTGCCATGAATCTTCGTCCTCAACACACGACGTTAAACTGTACTTCGTCCGGCGAGACGCTAAACCGTCCGCTTCGTCCTCAACACACGACGTTAAACTGTACTTCGTCCGGCAAGACGTTAAACCGTCCGCATCACCTGATCCCGTTTCTCGCACGCAGGGTCCCCCCGGTTTGGATGTGGCCCCCACCCGCTCGTTTCTACAGGGATGTCGGGATTGGAGTGGCCTTCGCCCACGGGGGTAGAGTGTTGCAAACAGAACGAACTACGTGGACTTTGATCCCTGTCTTCTAAACAGGGTACGTAGGAAGCCTCTCCGAGGTTCAAGCCCGCCACCTGGTCGTCCCGGTCGTATTTACGTCGGTTCGTCCATCAGTGGACCCCTCCCGGGTTCACACTTGCGTTGATTCACCTATGAATCCGCCTCTGTGGGGGACTGCACGTGTGTATCTCCATTGTGCTTCCCCACCGCCTCGATCTCTTCATGAGTCGGCTTGCCAACGTCCAGCATGACGTAAAACTGTGATCCAACCGGCCGTTCCATCCCCCTCTGTGCGAGGTGGTTCGGTTCAATCCTTCTCCAGGCAGCCTCGATCTCTTCATGAGTCGGCTTGCCAACGTCCAGCATGACGTAAAACTGTGATTCACCCGGCCATTCCATCCCCCTCTGTGCGAGGTGGTTCGGTTCAATCCTCCGCCCGGCGGCCTCGATCTCTTTGTGAGTCGGCTTGCCGACGTCCAACATGACGTTAAAATGTATATCCGAACTACGCTGACTTTGATCCGTGCTAACGCGCGGTACGTAGGAAGCCCCTACGGGGTCCAAGCTCTTCACTCCATCATCCATCCTGATCCTTACCCGGGCCGCCACATCCCGGTGGGGTCATGCCATTCCATTCCACTCCACTTCACTCGGGAAGCCGCCCATGTGCTGGCCCCAGCGTCGGAGGTTCCCCGCAAGGGGTTCTGACATCTGATCCACTCCTCGTGTTGATCAGTCCGATGCCGTCCCCGCTGGACGTTAAACTCGCGGCATACCCCGTGTTAAACATGGGAAGCTGAGTAAAACCTCAGGTAACATAGTTCCCCGCGCCAAGCGCAGGATGCCTCAGGCCATCACGCCTTCGAGAAGCCCTATTAGGGACGGAAGGCAGACATGCAGAGTTGCCGTGTTAAGGCACGCCCCCGACACCCAGAGCCACCAGGTCTCCTCACCGTAGGTTGCTGCCCCGACCAGACTCCTTGGAGCATCCGGGCGGAAGCAGCGTAATTAACCGGTGTCCATGGAGACATGGCACCGGGAACGAGATTCACGAACATTCTTAAATCTATGAGGGAGACCCGGATTAGGCGACGAGTTCCGAGGAGACGTCCACGGAAGGAGGAGCCGACATCCCATCATCCCGGTTTCGATCAAGGAGCAGACGCCCCTGAATAAGGGACGAATGCCGCCCACCCTTGGAAAGCGGGACTGCGGGACCACAAGCCGCGCGCCCATCCTTTCGGGTTGACGGGTGCACGCGCGAACGCGTCCTGGCGGAACGGCGTAACCCGACGCACATCCGCACCGAAACATAATTAATGAACTAAAAATTAATCAAGGAACAACCAAAGGTTGATATTATTCAAATGAAATGGAATGAATTCAAGTAGGTATATATTCTTGTGAAAAAATATTTAGCTTTAGGAAAATGATCTTGAAATAAAATTTTGTTTTATTATTATCATATTTTATGATATTAATAACCTCTTTCATGCCTCTTTGGTTTATGGATTTATGATTTTTAACTTTCTCTAGATCCACTACTTCTAATAATAAATGTTCTCTATGACTACCAATCATTATTTGCGTGTTATTTTTATCTTCTATGTCCATTTTTTCACTTCCTGCCAATGTTCCCTTATATGAAAACCTAACTATGATTTATTGTGCATAACTACTATGTTTCCAACTTTCACTTTATAAGGGAAGAATCATTATTCATTAGGTCGATATATATTTTTATGAAGTAATTATCAAATGATAAACCTTTTGTGACCAACAAGAATTTGGAGGGTGAAATTAATTTTATGGGGGGTGGAATGTAACACCCTAGTGTTTTTTGAAATATTATTTCTGAATTAATTTTATATTTTATATTTTTTCATTTCACATAATACTGAATATATATTGTATTACAAGAAATCACTAAGATTGGATTTCATTACATGAAACACCAAGTTAAACTTATTCTACACACAAAAACAAATTAATAGTTTTCTACACTCAACACTAACATAGCCTAAGTTACTCGTAAAACTAAGTTTACCTTGAGTTATATGCAACACTATGTTTTAATAGAACATATAATATTATTAAAATATTCTAATCTAATATTCTAATTGTCGCCTAGATATTAAAATTATGGCTATTAAAAGGATTAAATATATTATGAAAATATTATTGACAAATGTATATATGATTAATTATTTAGTGTCTAATTAACTAGAAATAAAAATAAAACCCTTCTGAAAATATAGAAAATCATTTTCTGGAAGAATATTTTTATCAAGGAATTTTAAACTCAAAAAATTAATTAAACCACTTTTAGTTATTATATTAATGAATATTTTATATTATATATTTAGTAAAAAAATATCAAATATAATTTGATTTTTCTAAACAATAAAAATGAAAAAATCCAACTTTCTGCCTATAAATATATTTTTTAAAGAGTTCTTTTTCAACATTTAATGGATAACACTTTTTGAATCATATTTTTATAAAAATTTAGAAATTAAATTTGATAAAAAAAATTATGATTTTTTAAAAAATTAATATAAAAATTATATATGGGTAATTGTTTTTTATTTTCTTTAGAATTTTTTTTGATGAATAGTAGAAAAACTGAATTTTAATGGAAAACTATTTGTTCATATAATTTATTTATATAGTTATATTATATTATAAATTGGACTTAAAGAATATTTAGATAATTTATTAATCTATTAATTAAATTTATATACTTTTAATAAATTTCCCATTGTAATTGGATATAAAAACATTTCAGACTTTTGAACATTTTCACTGTACAAACATATTGTTTTATTCAGTCTGTGGGATTACATTTAAATTAATTTATTCCACTTATTTTATTTTAATTTGGAAAAATTTATTCCATATTTTTAATAAAAAAATTAATTTCTAATAATTCCAACTTAAATTTTTACCGATTTTATTAGTGAATGAAATTAAAATTAATTACAGTAATTAAGGTAAAAACTGGATTACTTATGGGTTACACTTAAAACATAAGGTGTAAAAATGACCCTAAAATTTTCCAAAAACCATTGGTAGGAAATATTTTTTCATTAAAAATTATTTTCTATAATTTTTTCTTTTATTTATGCCTCTGTTTTTGTAACAATGTGGATATAACTAACTTTCATTTAAAAAATGACTAGTGTGTCCTCTCCCTCACTTATAAGAGGAAACCCTTTATCCCCCTCACTTAAAACCTCTAAATCCATTTGTATCATGAAAAAACTATAAAAAATAAACCCCAATATTATATCCCTTCATCATATATTCCTCAATTTGGTAATAAATCCATAAAATTAACTCCTTTGGTGCAAACAAAAAGGAGTTACTCGAAGAAGAGGTTACATTCATCAATGAGTATTTTTGTTTTATTTCTTTCTCAAACCCATCAATTTATATTTATATCATGATTATATAATTATATAAGTATATTAAATATTATTATATGTTTTTATGTTAATTTTAACTACACTCACACACACTTCAATCAAATTGTATATACAATCATCGTTCGTGTGTTCAACAGACTACCACTACGCGAACCGATCTTATTCTTTCTTCTATTTCTACCATTTAGGGTTGGGAATAATGATGAATTTATAGTTTTTATATGATATATATATATATTATATATTATTTATTTATGATTTTTTAATTATTATATAACACATACCTTCATGCTTTCCATTTTGTGGGAATACAGTCACTTTGTTTGAGGACGTGTGGACTACCACCCCCTCAAAGCGATGTGATTCATTCACTCTTTACATGGAATGTATTAGGGATGGTTTTAATAAAAATATTTGATATATATGAAATAAAAATTCTTCTATAATTATAATATATATATATATATATATATAATTTAATTTCCTTCTTTCAATACGATAAGAAAACAGAAACAATGTTCATCCGAACGTACGGCCTACCGTCCCCATGAACGGTGTATTTCATTTCCTATCACTAAATTTTATGGATTTCTCTAAATAAATATATAATGAATATATATGTTATTTTTATCATGGTTTTAATTCTGTAAATGATTTAATCCCGATCAAATAAAGAGGACCAAAAATAACTTGTCAAAACATGTATGAAAAACAAAGTGGTTATTACACAAAACATAACTTTAACAATTAATTGTTAATAAACGGGTAATATAAAGTAATAATAAAATAATATATAGTATTATATATATATATATGAATATGTTTATTTTATATATCTATAATAAATTTATATTTATTATAAATGAGGTTTGGAAAAGTACAGTGAGAGTTATGGCTTAAGGTAAGGGTATTTCTAGTCTCGCTTTCATTTCTATGCTACTTATGACATATTCACCACTCGTATCTTTTCTATGGTGTATATACTGAAATATTCCATGTTATATCATGAATTTAATTTATTTCACAGTATTAAAAGTTTAAATTTATTCTATTATTACGTAGATCTTAGGATTTAAAAGTTACTCAAGTAGTAAGGGAATTTTGTCTCACTTTTTACATTTTTGAGACAGATTCTACATTCACAACCTCTTTCTTCTATGAGGTGTATTTACTTCCCATGAAAATATTTTATTATTCATATAATCAAATTTATTTTTATTTACATATCCATTTTACGATCTCTATTTCATGGGGTTTGCGATTAAAACATTACCAAAGCGGTAAGGGGATTTTTTTCTCAATTTTCTTTCTTTGAGATTTATAATATGTTATCCACCTATATTCTTTAATTAGATATATATACATCCCCTTTTAAATTTAATACCATGAATATTTTCAACCTCATGATATTTTGAGTTTTCTGTAATCTTATTCGTGTATGGTTATTATGATTCAAAGTTACCAAAATGGTAAGAGTTTATTGTTACAATCTCATCATTTATCAAGATTTTTATGATTATGATTCCATTGATGTAATATTATAATCCATATCTCAATAATTCTCATGAATTGTATTCTTATATGTTTATTCATGATATATTTATTTAATTGTACCATTTTTTATACTATTTGGAACTTAGGATACTTAAGATATTGTTTTTAAGAAGATTTGAATTTATTTCACTCTTAGGTCATAAATCTCTATTCCTTCAAAAAAATGTTTTCTAAAAATGTTTACCGAATTTTTTATTGATATTTTAACCTCATTTTTATAGAAATGTATTTTGAAAAAAAAATTATGTAATAAAAATTGTTTAAAATTATTTTTAGGGCTTTATTCCTAAGCTTCCAAGGTGGTTTTCAAATAAAAGGATTTTGAAAATGTTTTATGTCTAAAAAATATATATTCTCAAAGAAAGGATATTTTACTTAATAATTCTCCAGGTAATATTTAAAAATAATTCCCAGTATAATATTACATTCTTTGATATATTTTATGCTCTACTAGGGATATAATCCAAGAAAACCATTCTTATTATTTAATTGAATGGTTTATTTTAAAGATGACAAGTTATTTATGAAACTAATTTCCCTTACATGGTTTATACCATGTTAAAATTAGTATGAAAATAGATTCTTTTCATTGTTTATGATATGATGAAATGGTTATTAAACCTATCTATTTTCCACATGTTATGATTTTATGAAATGTTTATAATACCCATTTCATTTCATGGTTTATGATATGATGAATGTTTTGCAATCTTGTGGTACACATAAATATGGTTTTCATTATGTTATGGGTTGGTCATATATCTCCCTCCAATTAATTGGTTAATGATAAATGTGCGATGATCTCATGGGGGTAGAAAAGTGGTCATCCCAAGCCTGTAACAAGAGTGTACATGGGTGGGAATCCCAATCCTATAATAAGAGGGTAAATGGGAATGAATCCCATGATCATAATAAGAAGGTACATGGTAGGGTATGAAAAGCCTGTAACAAGAGGATACAAAGGGAGAAATACAAGGCTCAAAGTAGGTATATGGGTGATTATGCCAAGCCTAACATATTATAAAGGTCTTGGTAGGTAGCCATGACATAATATTTTAAATTTATAGGTGTCTTCCAAAATTAAATATATTATTTGTATGTTATGATATCATGGATCATGTTATTTTATTCCCTTATGATTCATGTCATATGAACAACCAATATTTATTCCATGACTCATGATTATGATTTTTGATATTTAGGGTATGATATTCAAATGTTATGATCAAGTTCTCATACCCATATATTCATGTAATTATTATGTATCTCCTTTATTTAACATTAATGGGAAATTAGGATAACCGTTTCTTATGTTTCCTTGACCTAGGTTATGAAGAATCATTTTTAGTAGTATTACTAAAGGGGGATATCTTTGGGGAAACATTTAATATCTTTCACCATTTAAAATATTATGTTCCAAGTTTCCAAAGACACTAAACCATTAAGGTCATTCGAAATGTACTTTTGTAATGTACCAAATATTCATCTAAAATAATATAATATCTATGTATGTTAATATTAGTTCTCTATACATATTCTCATATGTGATTACTCTTTAGAAGGATTCATTTATTCTCTACTGATGTGAAATTGTAACAGGTTAGTGGTAGTAGATTGTACGAGTTCAAGTTCATTCCATAGATCAAGTTACTTTTGATAATAATAAGGTGATTGTAAACATGGGATGGTAACCATGTATCAATGATGATATATTCCTATTAAATAAGGTGAACCTCATTCACAAAATTTGTGTATCGTTATATTTTCTATATCAATGAGTATCTTGAGAGAGGTGATGAAAATTGTTGACAGATTAATGGAATTAAATTTAGAATGAAAATATATTTTCCCCCTCTCACCATGTATAAACATCCATGTTTTCCAAAAATTGGTTTCAAATTGAGGGTATACTCTCATATATCTTATGTAACTGATATGGATCAACAAAAATTTATTAATATTTATGTAATTATAATTTTATACAACAAATGGTTTCATGCTTGGAAATATAGAATGGTTGCTTATATTATTTCACTATGGATTGATATTATTTATTATATTCAATTTGGATTCAATTTTCTAGATTAAGTATTAATTTTTCATCTGATTTATTGATAAAATATTGAAAATAATGTGAATTCTATAAATTATTTGTCATATTTTATGTCATAAAATGTTTTGACCATGGTCATGGTCTATAAAAATCATAATACCCTCTAAAAAACATCATAAAATTTATGAGCGAAATAAAAAGGCTTAAAAAGAAAAGTGTAAAATTAGTTAATACAGTTTGAAGATATCATAATACATAAGGATGAAACTATTTATGAATTATTTACTAGTGTAAATCGTATTTTGAGCCATTTTGATGGATTTGGAGAAAACATTTAAGACTCTAATATTGTGTAATGGTTTTTCAGAATCCTTCCCCAATTTTCTTTTGTAAATATCTCATCTATATAATATAAATAAGTTGATATCTTCACCATATATGAACTCAATAATACTCTCATAAAATACGAAATTCGAATTGGACTTACAATTAAAATAAAAATAAATCATAAAAAATAATGATTTAATTGTAATCAAATATTTAAAGATTGAAGAAAAACATGATATTCGTGATTAAGAAGAAAATATGGAAAATTTATTGAAATCCTTTCTCTCGTGAATGGAAATTTCAAAAGAGGTATACGAGATAAGTATATATATAAAATTATTTTAAATATTTTAATTTATTAAATGGTTGGATATTTTTATACTAACTTCCATATGCAATTTAGAAGAGAAAATGATTATAAGGAAACTTCTAGGAATACCACAACTAAAGATTAAACTTTTGATCAAAAAAATAGGAATAAAAAGTATTCAAATAGTTCCTTCTTGAAGATTTTTCTATTAGTTATAGAGGGGTTTTTAAAATGAAATTATGTGGTTACAAGGAAATTAAAAAATATTTATTGGAAATATATATAATGGAGTTAAATGAGATGGAATAAATCTGTTATAAGATGAATACAATGGTGAGTATTCTCTATAATAAGTATAAACTACTAAGTAATATACCATGAGAAATGGAGATCCATATTTTTTAAATAGAAATTTTAAGGATGAGAACAGACAAAACATGGATAAAAGGAGGATTGGATATGAAATGTTAACTATAGAATTAAAACTATAACCTTCTTAATGAACATTAGATAAAGAATCTTAAAATTTCATGGAAGGACTAAATCATTTAATACTTAACCCCCACAATCCTTCTAGGGGATAATGAAATTGATATACTCAAAAGGGAAAATGATAAACCCATGAAGTATGATAAAAATAAAATAAGAAAAGAAAAATGGTGTGGTATAATGTGGTGAATGATATAAGAAACCAAAATAATATAGAAACGTGATCAAATATTAAATATATGAAAAGGAAAATTCTATTGAAGTATAAGTGAAAAGGAATAAAAATTTTACATAAGAAATACATGATAAATTCTAATCAAGAACATCTCAATTATCAGAAGAAAGAAAAAAATATTTTAAAATTTACAATCAAGGAAACTCTAAAAATAAACCATTTTTAGTTTAAAATATTATAGGAATAACTCTATAAAGGGACATTAAGAGAACTAATCATTCAATGGACAAAAATAGATCATGAAAATTATCTATTCAATTATACCAGATTTTCTAGAATATAATATTTTAGGGATACCACTGGTATTATGACATGTTTTTACATAATCCTTATAACTAATAGTATATTATGTCTCTTCCTAAACTAATAAGTGATAAAGAATCAATGGCGAGACATAAATAATATATGATAATTCAACTAAGGAGAAAAATGAAAATAAAGATGAAATGATAAACAACATTGAATTATTACTAGAATTATATGGAAGATGTAACCAATAAGGGAACACCTTAGATGAATGTGTTTATTATATCCTAGTTCTTATAAATATATTTTAAGATTATGGTAACAAATAGAGTCAATTCTAATTTTTTAAGCAAACAAATGATTCTGAAGTAACACTTAATGCTTAAAAATCTAAAAATACATGGATCATATATATTGGGTGTTAATATCACATGATAGGTGAAATAAACAATATTAAAAAAATTGATAAATATGAAGGATGATATGTGAAATTTGGAAATTAATTTTTAATTAAGATAAATAATATTAGGATATAAAACATTGGTAAAAAATCAATCTAGATAGTGAATTTTTTTGCGGATAGTCTAAAGAATGAGTTATTGAGTGTATCACAATTGTGTAATGCTAGAAATGAGGTTATCTTCATGTAAAATGGAAATAGAGTCATAATAATGAATCATGGGGTTGTTATTACAAGGAGCATAATAACCCCCTGAAATTATTTCTATGTTGGGGAAGTAAAAGTTGGATACTACATGAGAATTAAATGAAAAAACTTGTTATAAAGAAATAATTGGACACCTTAAACAAAAGAATATGAAGAACCAAATCTAGGAAGATCTTATTATTAATATTCCCTTACTAAAAGTATACAACATCTATATTTATAAAATTTTCAAAAATGTTAAAATGGGGAACAAGACACATACGTAAGTTGAAATTCAAACATCAAAGCCTCTTCAAATGATTCGGTTTGATGTGTGTTTTCATAGGAATAACAAGTAAAAAAGTGGAGAATTGTATTTTATCACTTTAATAGATTATTCCACAATGATGACATGGATCATGATAATTTCACACAAACCACTTTCCTTGGAATATTTTAATAGTTTTTTATGACATGCAAAGAAACATGTAGATTGGTTCTTAATGAGGTTGAGATCAGAAAATGGGAATGATTCTACTAATATAAAATTCATAGAGTATCTTAATAAACATGGAATCATACATGAATATAGTACTCAATATAAACCTCATCAAAATTTACTGGTTTCAAGGAATAATAGAAATATAGCTGATCTAGCTAGAATAATGTTTGAAAAACCTGTCACCTAATGGTATTTCTCATTACATGTCATCAATAACTTTGGAATAATTTAGAATATATGTTTTTATGTTAAAAATAATCTTAAATTATTATTATATGTGATTTAATAGAAATAAAAATATTAAACATTTTAGGGTGACCATATGTCCTTGCTTGATCAATTAAAAGGAATGAAGTTGAGGAAACTTTGATGGTAAGGATGAAGATTGAATATTTCTTGTGTACATAACAAATAGAATATCATTTATTTGTTTCAAACAAAATTATGAAATAATTATTGATAGTGATGCCATCCTGGTTTTTGATAATGAAGAATAATTGAGTCCAATAAAAATTTTGAATAATGAGGATGATTTTTTTAGTTAAAACCCTATTGAACAAAATACAAAAACCACAAGGGTATAGACGATGAATAATATACATTATCTAGTGATGAATATGGAAAAGAAAATTAAAAATGGAAAATAAAATATTAAGAAAACATATTTATGTTTATAAAATCATTAGGGACTAGAATTGGTGTATGAAAACAAAAAGTAAGATCATAGAAACTATTTATACGTATGTTTTTTCAAAATTTAATCCCAAAATAGTTGAATAATATTTAGAGTATAAGGAATTGATTCAGAACATGATTCATGAACAAGACCATATTTAAAAAAAATTAAATTTTTTTAACTTGTTCCCTAAACCACAAAAAAGAATTTGATGAGATCCAAATAGTTTTCTAGAAATAGTCTTTGTGAGGATGGTGATATAGATAGAAACAAAGTCAGACTTTTATGCTAGGGAAATTCACATATTTGATGGGTTTCAATTCATAAAACTTTTTCCTCATGGAAAAACATGAATCAATCATAATATTCATTACCATAGTAACCAATTGAAGATTCAAGTTATTTCACATGGATGTTAAATCAATTTTTTGGAATGATGAACTTTCTAGGGAAGTGTATTTAGAAAATTCTAAAGGATTTATGCTTGATTCTCTTGGTAAAAGAGTGTGAAAGATGAATAAATATATATATGTATTGACTCAGGCTCAAATAGATTGATATATAAATCTTGATGAAGATCTTAATTACATGGGTTTTTATAAAGGAAACATATATAACAAATTTTATGTTAAGAATACTAGAAACACATCACTTTTTATGGTTGAATATGTTTGTGATATATTATTTTATATAAATAGTGAGGTATTGTATAAGAAGTTACCAAACCACATTAAATAAATATTTGAGATGTCAATGAATGGAGAAAAGGGGTTTTTGGGGGGATTAAAAATTTACAAATCATCATATTGTTTTTTTGTCTCATAAGAGAAATATTCTTATGAGCTCTTGAATATGTTTAAAATCAAACAATATAGAAAGGTTTCTAAACGCATTCATGTGGGTATAAGGATAATAAAGAATTTTTAAGGGAATACTATTAAAGTGAGGTAGTTAAAAATCTTTATATTAAGTCTCATGTATTTAATAGCCACTATAAAACATATTGCTTTTTTCTTTCACACATTATTCAAAAATCTAATATGATTCTATGGAATCCCATATATTACCTATAAAGAGGATCTTGACAAAACCTTTCAATACTTTCAATTATTATTTGGTTTATAGTATGAATTTTGAGATGGATATCAAATTATTTATAGAAAAAAAACTATAAAGAACTGATAGATGATTGAAAATTCACTTCTTAAGGAGGATGTTTTTTAATTGAAAAGATATTTTCTAGAGATTTATGAAATAAGGCCTTAGTTACACAAATATAAAATGAATTTGATCATGAATATTCATCACAGGTAGTGAAACATATTTTATAGATGTTGAAATAGATACAATAATTAAATGAGAAATATTTTTATCCTCTAATCACGAGCTATAACAACCAAGGTTCCATTAATCAATCCAAAAATCCATTGTAGCATTATTGGTTAGAACACATTAAGATTAAGAATCATCTTTTAAAGGATAAGGTTAAAGAGGTTGTTCTCATATGGGATTTTTTACCTTATAAATAATATTTTGTGTATATTATTATAAGACCTCTCACAAATGAAATTTTTTATAACTTTTTGATGAAAATGGGAGTGAATACCAAAAAATATCACTGTGTTTTTTTTATTTTACTTCTCCATTCATTATTTCTCATATTCTTGAGGATATGTTTTTTTCATGGGATAATGTGTTTTCTCTTAGCTATGAATTGTTCTCATGTGTGTGTTAAGTGTTGCAGCGAATAACCTAAGAAAACTAAGTTGGGTTTTCATAATGATATTATAGGGTTAAGTTGATCTCTTTTACATAAAACATTTATTATTGAATTAATTAATATTATTTTCTATAATGAAAATGATCACATAGACAAAGATATTTTTGACTTTTGATTTGTTTGATAATAGAAGTTTGATGAGATCCCTTATAGAAACTATCTTTAGTTTTATTATCAATAATGGGGATATATGGTTGGTATTGGAAACAAATTCAATGGGGAGATTATTGATCCCTAGAGGATGAATTTGTATTTTTTATTAGTACATGATTTTATAAAATAGTTGAGGTGATGATTTTTAATGGAGATATTAAAAGTTTTGTGGTGTTGAGAGAAACGTCAAAAATAGTTTAGAATGATCTTGAAGAGAAACTATAATGAAATGAATTGTGAGTTATTGGTTATAATTTTTATGGATTTCTAAAATGTAAAACGATTGAGTTAAATCAATGGTAATTCCATTCAAGGTATGATGAGCTTTCTTCACACTAAGAAAGTTCCATGGATGATATTTTGGAAGTTATTGAGAAGGGTCCTAGTTACTTTAAAGAAGAAAAAAGTTTTTTTCAAGATATTCTAGAAATTTTGTGTTGAAGATGAAAATGGAAAAATAAAAATCTAATATAAGGACATGCATAAGATATTTCACCTACATGAGAATAATTTTTAGATTTCAAGATTTGGAAAAGTGAAATATCATATGGGAGTAATATGTTTAAGTGATAATATCCAATGGGGATCAACATAGGATAATTAAACTACATGATAGGAATTTTGAGTTTTTCATATTTCAAAAAATGGTTATATCTTATTGGGTTAACATATTTAAGTTCATATAAGGTAATATTTATTTGTAACATAAATGAAATAGTGGAAAATTCATTAATTTTATGTAGATACTCATAATTAAATTAAAATATGAATAAAAGATATTTTCTAAGGTCATAAGATGAATCATATATGTAGAAAATTATTAATGGAAAATAAATAAAGGAATTTATCATACATGTTGGAGGTTTAACAATCATTTAAGATAATTTTTCTTACACATATAAACACTAATGATTCTAAATTTTTTATATTATGAATAATTATTTTATAAAATAATAATTCATGTGGAATAATCATCATGGATTTAACATCATGATAAAAAACATGATATTTGTACAAGATAAGATAAATATAGAAACAACCAAAAATGAAGAGGCTAATGATAAGGGAGTACCACAATATATGCTACATAATCTATGTCACTATGAATACATGGAAATATCAAGAAAAATAAACTGATTCGACTTATTGGAAGATTTAAATAATTAATAACCCTATAAAAATTAAAATATCATAATATGGAAATAATTTGAGACTTTACAAAAACTTTTAAGAAGTTTTGAAATAACCTTTGACTGAATGATTTTGAATTTGAACGAGTCAAAAAGATCATTTGGGAAAATAGGGAGGTTTCCATAACTGAATATGGAAGAACTATTTATGTATGATTCAGTAAGCATAAATAATATAAAATTAAGAAAAATAATATTATATAGTATTCTGATAAGATGAACCAATATGTGATTGTATCAAAAGTCAAAGAAGAACTTAGAACAATTATAGGAGGGAGATGTGTAAGGAGGAGGAATATTATCATCTATGGTTTGGGTGGAGTGTCATATAATCACAATTGATATGATTTAGATAGATTTTTCTACACTCTTATGATGCCAGATTGTAACTGTTTGGTGCTATAAAATGGTTCAAGTTCAATGTTATACCTTTTCTTGAGTATATTTTTATAATAAGAAAGAGACTATTTATATGGGATAATAACCACATTTCACCAGGGACACAATCATCTGAAAGGATCGAAACCTCATTAAAAAACTTGTTCTGTCATTTTATTTTCTACATCGGTGAGAATATTGGTATTATTTCTTAATAATATTAAGAGATAAAAAGATTTAAATTTTATTTAAATATAGATTGACCCCCTATCAGTATGTATCAATGTTGATATGATCAAAAGTATGTAAGGTAAAATATATGAGCAAGGTTTTGGAATAAGTTATTAATATGGTCATATTTATTATTATAAAAGTTAAAGAAACTTTATGAAATTTGAGAGAAAAGGTACGGGTTTCTCATCTAATTAATTTCCTTTTACTGAGTCTTGAACCATCTTTCTTGACTTGGATACTTTAATTTTATCCTATGTTTTGATTTCACTATTACAAATGATATTTCATCTTTTCTCTACAAGGAATACTTATTTACAATAAGGTCTTCTTTAATTAAAATATTTCCTTCACAAAATAATTCCTATACACCCCAAATAAGCTCTTTTCTTTTATGTCCACATTTAATATTCATCACATGTCCTCCATTCGAATTTTAAAATTAAAATTTGAATTATTTATACTGATATTTAAATTTCTCTATACCTATTTTCAAATAGATGATTTATCACCCTTTTTAAAATATGGGATTTGTTAATTTTATTTTTTGGTCGGAGTGGACACTCAAGAGGGGGGTGGATTGAGTTCCAATTAAAATTTATGTTAAAAAGATTTCTATTAAATTCCCCAAATTGAAAATCTAAGTTAAACTGTAGTGAATTTGAAAAACTGTAAAGCTTCAATTAGGTTCTCAAAAGATTGATTAGCTCTCAGTTAATTTAATCAGAAGATCAAATTAGCTTTTGAAACTAACCTACTGATTTACAATAGTTGCAAACACTTTCTAGATTAACTATCAAAGTAACATTAAGACAATTTTATATTTCAAAGTAATTAGCAGCGGAATATAAGATATAGTTAAAACCAAAACAATTAAGCACAACAGTTTTAACCAAGATGTTCATTATCAAGCCGAGACTTATTCCTCTCAAAACAATTTATATAAATTTTGATCCACACCCATGATCGGGGTAAACAATAGTACACAGACTATCCAAATACTAAGACCTATACCACAGTTCTACGTGGGAAAACAAAACTACATCACACTGGCTGTTCAGGTCTTACTTGACCTCTACGACTATCCACTATGGGATTCAAAAGAGTTATAGAAGGTTTGTGTGAGGATTTAGAAATCCTCCAGTTTAGCACAAGAGACAGTGTGTAAATATAGAACACACACAACTCAAAATGTAAATAAAAGAATCACTGAGAGAGTATATATGAGTTTAGAATGCTCTAATGATTTGAAGTACAGCTCTAGACTCCTTTTTATTGAACAGAAATGCTTCTGAGTCCTTCTCTAGTTTTTGTCTTGAAAACAGTGTATCATTTACTTCCTTGATTTTAAGTTTCAGTTTGATCATCATGATTGTATGAAGAGATCATTGTAGTTCTTCACTCCTTGACCAAGATTCAGCTTGTGTTCTCTTCTTGTATAAATGGTCTTGTGTATGTCTAATGTTCTTCAAGTACACAGATGTATAGATGTCACCTATCTTTATTGTGTATATGCACTACTTCCCCCTTTTCCTCTCTGCATCTCAGTCTTCCTTTTATACCTTAGGCTCCGGTAATATGAATGATTACCTTTTCATAGGTACAAGGTACGGTTTCCTGAAATTCTAAAAACTATCATTAATTAATAGTATATGCATTAAAAACATCAAATATGACTTTTGCTTAATAAATAAATAGAAATAGAGTTTAAGTAGTTGTGACTGGTTAATAGTCATCTTTTATCAGTATCTCTCTGTTAGTAGACTTGTAACAGTGGACTTTGTATAGCGATGAGCTCCTATCGGTAGCTCTTTGATATTGTACTGGTATATCCTTATATCGGTAGCAGTTACTTCATGTAGCAGTAGTTCTATAGACTGGTAACTTCTTCTTCGGTAGCTTTGTTCTATCAGTAACTTTCTTGTATTAGTATCTACTTATATCAGTGACTCTGTCTATTGGTGAACTTTGTATCAGTGGCTTTGTATCAGTAGCTATTTGACTCTGTCTGTATCGGTAGGTCTTTATAATGGTAGTTGTGTGTCTGTTTGTCTGTATCGGTATCTTGTATTAGTAGACTTGAGTAGCGGAGACATTTGCTAACTGGTGACCATTGTTTATCAGTATGCTTACACATATCGGTAGACTTACTCTAATGGTAACCATTCGGTGTACCTGTAAACTTACATATCAGTAGCTCTACTCTGTACCAAAGACCAAGTGTCTGTTTTTCTGTAACAGTAGCTATGTGCATACCAGTGAACTTAACACTTGTTTTTTCTATTCAAAACATATCCAGATTGAGTTAGAAATATTTCAAAGTATGTATAAACATAGATAAATAGTGATTAACATATTCCAATTATTATTTTTATATTATTGTCAACATAGGATTATAAAAACATATTAACACATAATTGGGATTATCAAAACAGGTGAGGTCAACAATCTCCCCCTTTTTTATAATCAAAAATCATTGTATTATAATCCAAAATAATCAGTAATGTATCAGTATAAAATACAATGGTTTTTATTTATCAGTGTGAGTAATGAAATTTCCAAATGTGAGATTTTAATAGAATATCAGAGGATATAGTATTGAAAGAAATTGGATCAAAGATAGTAATAAAAATAGTGTACTAGAGTTACAAAACAAATGAATCAGAGAAAACCATATATTATAAAACACATGTATGAGATGGAAAATTATTATGCTCATAAAATATAATGACATTTCATATCAGTTTTCCCTGTTCTTCCTTAGATATTATTTCTCCCCTAGATATGTTTCCCTTAGATATTAGTTCTCCCCCTTTTTGATTAGCAAAAAGTGGGACAAAAAGGAAATACAGGAAAATATAATTCACAGAGGGGAAAAGAAAGTAAGATCATATATATTCCTTGGAGTAAACAGATACAAATAAATACATAAATGAAACAAAAATAAATTCAGGTTATTCCTATCAAATATCCTAGCCACTTAATAAATCCACCTCCTAAATGGTCACTTGGGATTTTCTGTTGGGATCTGAGGTAGACTCAGAATGTGTGGATGCAGATGGAGGCTTAGGAACACCAGAAATGATCAGAGGAAGATAAGATACTGAAACTGTTCCTGGCCTATACTGGGTAGCTCTCTGAGTGATCATAGGAGTAATGCTACAGATGGCTTGGGCTGGAGACAATTGAGCATGAGAAGTAGTAGAGGAAGATGCAGGTAAAGCTGGAGGTAAAATCACTGGCCGAGCATTAACATGATAGAAGGGAAACAAGAGATTTCTAAAATCCATAATGATTCCTCCTCCTCTCTTCATAGAAGAAATTAAATCATCCTTGTTTGAAAAAAACATAACAAAGGCTGGAGTCTGCTCCCTGAGTTTTCTTACTTGTTCCCTGAAGGCTTGATTGATTGGAGGTAGCTTCATGTTTTCTAACATAAGCTTAAAATGGTTGTTAAGATAATGCTTGATGTAAACCCTTTGGAAGTAATAATCTACTTTGTCTTTGACTTCCTTTTGAGAATCATTATCCTCTCTCATGAAATTCTGAATGATTTTTCCAAATATACCTAGTGGTAGACACCACTTGACTTAGGGAAGATGAGTCCACAAATCCATTGGTTGTTTCTGAACCTAGATCCTCTTTCATCAAATCTAGAATCTGATCCAACTCTACTAAAGATTTGAATGTAAGAGAACCAATAGAGAAGGTCACAATTTCTTTGAAGATTTTAGTTAGCCCATTGATAAGATTTTTTACTTCCAAATCCTGGGTGCTAACACTCTTCTGTATGGAATGCTGGAATTCCTCAAACACTGATACCATCTAGATAACCACACTCTTTACAAAATCCAAATCCTTGTCCGCTTGAGATTTAGAACTCATATAGGATTCCATAGAGACAACTAATTTATTTATAAATTCAACATCCTCTACCAAGCTCGACACTTGATTCTGGAAAGCTGTGACTTCATCCACTATCTCTGCCACAGAGGTTGACACACTACAGCCAAGAGAGAGTTCAAAAGATCTTTCCATGTTGGTCAGCTGCTCAACAGAACAATTCTTTAAATTAACAACGGAAGCACTCAAAGACTCTTTCATTTCAACCTTCAAATATTCTAAGTCATTCCCGGTGATCATATTAGCAGGCACAACAATAGGTGCTCATTCTGATACAATACTAGCCACTAAGTCATTCACAATAGACTGAATTGATGACACTAAGGATGATTAAATTCTTCTTATTTCCTCCACAAAGCTGGCCTTTAGCTCAGACTTTAACTAATCTATATCAGGTTTTCTGACTACATCTTCAGTTAAAAATTCATAAGTGATATTATAGTTGACTTGAGGGCTGTTGTCAGGTGTTTCATCCTCAGAGTCAGGGTAGTCCAATAAACAAACTACAAACCCTGGGTCTTCTGCCAAGTCTTCAATCTCAATAGACACTGAAACACTACCAAGTCTGGTTGTATGCTCCCCCTCAACTGGTTCATTCTACTGTATAGCAAGAGCACCCTCATTAGCTCGGTATACCTCAGAACAATCCTGCACAACTATCTCCATTTATTCAACAACAGGAGTCTCCTTAGGAATAGGAGCAGGTCTATCAACTTCATCAAATTCCTCAGAAGGTATTAAGGAGTGTCCGATCAGTGTACTAAGGCTCAAGCTAAGAGAAACAGATGCTTCACTTGCATGAACTTGTTCTTCATTCTCTCGAGCAGCCTCTTCCTGATCTGATCTCTACTGAACTTTCTTTTCTTGTCACATAATTTCAGCAGCTGGGCTATGAGGCAAGTACGGATCTCCTCCATCTACTTTAGAGGAATCCTCCTATTCTGAATCATCACTATATTGTGGCTCCTCCTCATCAGTTCCTAGACCTGGATCCCTCGTATCCTTAGGTCTAGAAGGATGATCCACAGGATTAAACTTATCATATAACTTCTTATCATCAGTAACCCACTCCCCTCTCCATAGGTTCTATCTTATCTTCATGTACTTACACATTGTGCTTGTGATATAAAAGTTGTTTCTTACCACCACTATCTCATCATGAGACTCAGCTACTCCCTTTACTTTAATCATAACCAAAATCAACTTGGCAAAGAATAAATAATTGGTCTTTGATTTGGGTCTGGTCATATCCTCCATTTGAATCATTAGAATCCTACACAGATTCACCTTCACACCATGTATCAAGATATATAATAGATTGATATCTTGATATCTCAAATTTTCAAAGTCCCGTCTTCTTGTACTTAGCACATGTTGCACAAATTTGAACAATAATTTGTTTTCTCCATCTATTTCAGTAGCCACAACCTTTCTCTGCTTTCCACTACTAGTGAGATCCTCTAAGGAAGTATCATAATCAAAGATGTCACTTGTAGGTGGTACTGTCTTCGATGAATATACAAAAACTTTTTCATGTGTTACTCTCAGGTACTCAGCCCACTCAATATATGAAAAGGCTATTTCATTTCCATTTACCCATGAAACCATTCTATTTTCCTCATCATATTTCTCAAGACTCACAAACTCATAGAAATGTCTTACTATCTTCGGATAGTAGGGGGAATTGTTATTCGAGAATCATTCAACCCATTTCTGATCTTCCATTACCTCTAAAACTAATGATTTACTAGACATCAGTCATTACGCGCATAACTCTTTCTCGATTACAATATCTCTATTTGGTAAATGCGGGTTCACTGGACGCCTCCCCGACCTTGTTCTATTAACACTTCTACTTGCTTCAGGCCCTGTCTTCTGCTTCTTTGAATTCGTCTCATCAATTTCATCTCTGACAGTAGGGAGTTTTGTTTTTTCCATCTCTGGTTCGAGGAACTTAGGGTTTTTGTGAGATTTGGGGAGTTTTGTTTAACAGAAAGTAAGTGAGATTCTTTAGGATTAGCTTGAAATATTTCACACATACACACACTAAACATAATATTTAGTCGAATAGCATTAAGGTACAGTATACTTCCAATCATACCTTTGTAATTGGTTTGATCAACTGGTTTCTTAGATTCATCAATGTCCAACTTGCAGGTGGTACTCATGGGTGTATCACTTTCCTAAATACTATCCAAACCAAAAAAATTTAAAACATCCTTTGTATATTTACTTTGATTTAAAATAATACCATTTTCATTTTGAAAAACTTGAAATCCAATAAAATATTTGAGTTCTCCCATTAAACTAGTTTCAAATTAATTTTTTATACTCTTTGAAAAATCAATACACAAAGTATTTTTAGAAGATCCAAAAATAATATCATCAACATAGATTTGTACTATCAAAACATCTTTAGAAATTATTTTGATAAAGAGAGTTGGATCAGCAATCCCTTTAGAAAATCCTTTTGAAATGAGAAAATTACTAAGTCTATCATACCAAGCTCTTGGGGCTTGTTTTAAACCATATAACGCTTTAGAGAGATTAAAAACTCGATTTGGAAAATGAGGATTGGTAAATATATGTGGTTTTTCAACAAAAACATCTTCAATTATAAAAACATCTAGAAAAGCACTTTTAACATCCATTTGATATAACTTGAAATTCAGATGAGAAGCATAAGAAAGTAGAATCCTAATAGCTTCTAATCTCGCTGCAGAAGAAAAATCTTCCTCATAGTCTATTCATTCCCCTTGACTATACCCTTGTGAAACTAGCCTTGCTTTGTTTCTAATCATGTTTCCAGACTCATCAACTTTATTTCTAAAAACCCATTTAGTGCCTATGGTCAAAGTGTCCTTAGGTCTGTCAACTAATTCCCAGAATTTGTTTATTTCAAATTGATTTAATTATTCTTGCATAGCCATTACCCAAAATTCATTATTTATTGCATCATTAATTTTTTTTTGGTTTTAACTGTGAAAAGAAATCTTGATGTTCAACTTGGTTTCTTAGAGAATCTATAGTCTGTGTCCCTCTATCAAGATTACCAACAACAACATCTAAAGGATGATTCTTTAAAATCATAGTTGATCTAGTAAAAGTTGGAATAGTGATTTTAGGTTCTTCTCTAGATTCAGGTTCTATAGAAGCATGTTCTGGAAAGTATCCAGGACTATATTTCTTTACAACAGGTTCATTGATTTTATCATTAAGGTCCAGAATAGACAAATATTCTTCAATATTTTCAAGAGAAGACTTAGGTTCATGTGGATCAGTTTCATCAAACTTGATGTGAACATATTCTTACACACATTTTGTTCTTTTGTTAAACACTCTGTAGGATTTGATAGTAATTGAATAACCTAAGAAAATTCCTTCATCACTCTTGGATACAAACTTTTAAAGGTTATATTTTGTATTGAGAATAAAGACTTTGCAACCAAAAAATTTAAAGTAATTAACCTTAGGTTTCCTATTGTTCCACAACTCAAAAGGGGTCTTTTTAAGAAGAGGTCTAATCAAGACTCTATTTATAATATAACAAGATGTTTTTATAGCTTCAGCCCAAAAGTAAACAGGAAGGTCATACTCATTAAGCATAGTTGTTGCAATTTCTTGAAGGGTTCTGTTTCTTCTTTCTACTACACCATTCTGCTGAGGTGTCCTAGGGGGGAAAATTGTGACTATAGACATTGTGTGAGCAGTAAGATTCAAACTCATGGTTTTCAAACTCACGGCCATGATCACTTCTCAAGGTCTTAATCTTAAGTCCACTAAGATTTTCTACAGACTTAGAGTATTTAATGAAGTAGGAACAAACTTCACTTTTGTGAGCTAAGAAGTATACCCAAGTGTACCAAGAATAGTCATCTACTAATACATAGACATAGTGCTTACCATTTAAACTAGAAACTCTAGAAGGTCCAAACAAGTCCATGTGAACCAACTTGAGAGGTTGAGAAGTTGAGACTTTTTTCTTTGATTTAAAATAAACTTTATATTTCTTTCCCTTTTGACGGGGATTACAAACTTTATCAGCTGGGAATTCAAGTTTAGGTAGGTCTCTAACTATGTTTTTTCTAGACAGTTTTATAAGTGAATGAATGTTGTAGTGTACTAATCTTCTGTTCCATATCTAAGACTCTTTATGAAAAGAATTTAAACAAGTAACATTTTGTTTAGATAAAGAATTCAAATCAAATGCATAAACATTTTCATTTCTCAAAGAATAAAATACTAAAATATTTTTAGAATTAAAAACATTACAAGAATCATTTTCAAATTTAACATTGAAACCATCATCACACAACTAAGAAATACATAACAGATTATATTTAATTCCATCAAAAAATAATACTTTAGAAATTAAAACCAAATCAATGTTACCTATCTGGCCTAAGCCGATGATTTTTTCTTTCGAATTATCACCAATGGTGACATGGCCTCCATAAACTTTGATTAAGCTCTTGAAGCATGAGTAATCTCCAGTCATATGCCTTGAACATCCACTGCCCAAGTACCATACCTTCTTATGGGAACTCTTTAAGCAGGTTTCCTACAAAATAGTTTTAAACAAAAAATTATTTCGATACCCAGATTTTCTTGGGTTCAGACAGTTTAGCAAGCAAAGCTTTAGGTACCCAAATTTGTCTAATGGTTTTTATAAAATCAATAGATTCAAACAATTTTGATAGATAAAATTTATTTAATCTATAGCCATGTGAATAACTACTTGAAGCATATGCATTTCCAGAACTAGAACTAGTAGCATTTTGTCCAGATTTAGGAATAAATCTATTTTTAGTAATTTTTGTCTTTCCAGTATGATATCCTATTCCAGTGGTATATTTTGGTGCCATTTTTTACCTAACATTTGAGTGAGAGTATTATTTCCATTTGTTAATTTATCTAATTCCTTCCTTAATTGATCATTAGGCAATTTAAGTTCAGTATTTTCCTTGAGTAATTGAGTATTATTTTCCTTTTCTATATCAAGTGCAGATTTAATAGAGCTAGTCAAAGCATGTTGTTTCTTTAAGGCTTTATACTTGTACTTCAACTCATTACAGGTTTCTTCTAATATATTATAGTATTCAAACAATTCGTGTTTAAACATATTATCATCACTACTTTCATTACCAGAATAATAATCATTCAGCATAGGGGAAACAGGTACCTCAGAAGTATTAGTCATGAAACACATGTTGGCACGATTCTTTTCAAAATCAGAAACTTCAGACTCACTTGTCATGACTTCTGAAGAACTCCAGGTTGCCTTCATGGATTCCTTATATTTTCTATCCTTGTAGTCATATTTCTTCTTGAACTTTAACTTCGGGTAGTCTGCCTTAATGTGTCCTTTACTTTTGCATTCATAACACACTATCTCATCATCCTTATCAGCTTTCTTCCAATCCTTCTTCCAATGACCTTTGTTGTCATATTTTCCTTTATAATTTGGTTTTTTGAAGAATTTATTCTTTTTATAGAACTTCTTGAACCATCTGGCTATCTGATCCATCTCTTCATCACTATCATAATCTGAACCTTCACTTTTTGAGCTTTTAGTAGGTATGTGAACTTTCTCTTTGCCCTTGCTCTTTGAGGCAGTATATTTAAATGCTGCTGACTTCCTCTTTAGTTCATCATCTTCTTCCTTGTTTACTTTAAATTCTCCTTCATACATCATCAACTTACCAATTAATTCTTTAACAGACAGTGAACTTATATCACATGATTCTCTTATTGAAACTGATGTGCCTCTCCATCTTTTTGGCAGACATATCAGAATTCTCATAATCTGCTCCTTTGCAGGAACAACTTTTCCAAGTGAGCTCATAATGATGACAATCTCATTGAACCTGAGATACATATCAGAAATAGGTTCATCAGACTTCATTTTAATATTATCATACTTAATAGTGTAGGTATTCAATCTCATTTCTTTAACATTGGTTGTTCCCTCCTGAGAAACAGCCAAAGTGTCCTAAATTTCATAAGTAGTTTTACAAGAAGATATTTGATTAAATTCTTCATCTCCAAAAGCAAAATACAGGGCACTAATTTCTTTACAATTATTATTTTAAGAAGTCTTAGTAGGTTCATCCCAAGTAGTTCTTTCAGTTTCTGGAATCTTATATTGAGTATTTATAGTAGTTTAGATATCAAATCTCATACTTTCTAAATGAATTTTCAATTTAAGTTTCCACTGGGCATAATTTGTACCATTAATGAAAGGTGGAATGTTGGTAGCATAACCATCAAGTCTATTATCCATAATTATATTTTAGAAAAAGTTTTAAAGCGATAAAATTTAGAACTAACAGAAATTTAAGGTCTTTAAGATACAACTAAAATCACAGTTGAAAAATAGAGTATTTCAAAAATCCTTTAATAATAAACTTTCATCTGATACCAAATGTTGGTTTCAGTGGATACTCAAGAGGGGGGTGAATTGAGTTCTAATTAAAATTTCTATTAAAAATATTTCTATTAAAATCCCCCAATTTAAAAGCTAAGTTAAACTGTAGTGAATTTGAAAAACTGTAAAGGTTCAATTAGGTTCTCAAAAGATTGATTAGCTCTCAGTTAATTTAATCAGAAGATCAAATTAGCTTTTGAAACTAACCTACTGATTTATAATAGTTGCACACATGTGCTAGATTAACTATCAAAGTAACATTAAAAACAATTTTATATTTCAAAGTAATTAGCAGTGGAATATAAGATAGAGATAAAACGAAAACAATTAAGCACAATAGTTTTAACCAAGATATTCAGTCTCAAGATGAGACTTAGTCCTCTCAAAACAATTTATATAAATTTTGATTCACATCCTGGATCGGGATAAACAACAGTACACGAACTGTCCAGATACTAAGACCTCTAACACAGTTTTACGTGGGAAAACAAAACAACAACACAGTGGCTGTTCAGGTCCTACTTGACCTCTACCACTATCCACAGTGGGATTCAAAAGAGTTATAAAAGGTTTGTGTGAGGATTTAGAAATCCTCCAGTTTAGAACATGAGACAGTGTGTAAATATAGAACACACGCTGCTCAAAATGTAAATAAAAGAATCACTGAGAGAGTATATATGAGTTTAGAATGCTCTAGTGATTTGAAGTGCAGCTCTAGACTCCTTTTTATTGAACAGAAATGCTTCTGAGTCCTTATCTAGTTTTTGTCTTGAAAACAGAATGTGTTTTGCTTCCTTGATTTTCATGTTCAGTTTGATCATCTTGAGTTTATGAAGAGATATTTGTAGTTCTTTAATCCTTGACCAAGATTAAGCTTTTGTTCTCTTCTTGTATGAATGTACTTGTGTTTTTCTAGTGTTCTTCAAGTATACAGATGTATGGATGTTGCCTATCTTTATTGTGTATATGCACTATTTCCCCCTTTTCCTCTTTGCAGCTCAATCTTCCTTTTATACCTTAGGCTCTGAAAATAGGAATGATTATCTTTTCATAGGTATGAGGTACGGTTTCCTGAAATGTCAATAACTATCATTAATTAATAGTACGTGCACTAAAAACATCAAATATGACCATTTCTTAATAAATAAATAGAAATAGATTTTAAGTAGCCACGACTGGTTAATAGTAATCTTTCATTAGTAGCTATCTATTAGTAGACTTGTAGTGGTGGACTTTTTATAGAGATGAGCTCCTATCGGTAGCTATTTGATCTTGTACTGGCATCTCCTTGTATCGGTAGCAGTTACTTTGTGTAATAGTAGTTCTATAGACTGGTAACTCCTTCTTCGGTAGCTTTTTTCTATCAGTAACTTGCTTGTATAGGTAACTACTTATATCGGTGACTCTGTCTATCAGTGAACTTTGTATCAGTAGCTTTGTATAGATATCCATTCACCTCTCTCTTTATCGGTAGGTCTTTATAACGGTAGTTTTGTGTCTGTCTATCTGTATCGGTAGCTTGTATCGGTAGACTTGAGTAGCCGAGAAATTTGATAACCGGTGACCTTTGTTTATCAGTAGGATTACACATATCGGTAGACTTACTCTAACGGTAACCATTCGGTGTACCAGTAGACTTACATGTCGGTAGCTCTTCTCTATACCAAAGGCCAAGTGTCTGTTTGTCTGTAACAGTAGCTATGTGCATACCAGTGAACTTAACACTTATTTGTTCTATGAAAAACATATCCAGATTGAGTTAGAATTATTTCAAAGTATGTATAAACATAGATAAATAGTTATTAGCACATTACAATGATTATTTTGATATTATTGTCAACATAGGATTATAAACACATATTAACACATAATTGGGATTATCAAAACAGGTGAGGTCAATAGTATTTTGAATATTCAAAACCTTTTTCCTTTCGTGATCATGTAATTTTTCCCCTCCACATTGAATTTGGAAATTCAGTAAAACATTTTCAAGGATACTTTATTGAGATTTCATTATAAATAATGTTTGAAAATTTATTCATGATAAATTTTCAAAAAATGAACTTTTTTAAAGTGATTCACAACTTTTTCCCTTTAGTATGATTTTAAGTGTTTTCTAAAGAAAATTTTTCATAATTTTTCATATTTTTTCATCTTTATTTTCAAAGAAGATATCTCCAATGGTATTATGTTTTATGAATAATTCTCTAAATGAATTTATGAAAAACTATTTTTGGTGAAAAAAATATTTGGTACCAACTAATGCAATTTTGATATAACATTTCGTGATACCATTTAGAAATGATATAAAACCCATTTTATTTCATAGGTTTTTCTTATTATGATAAATAATTGACATCTTAGTGAACACATATGAATGGATATCTATTTGTAGGCTCATATATCACCCTCCATTGTATTGGTTTTGTTTAATATCTCATGATATAACAATGTGTATACATCCTGGATATATTCATAAATTAAATAATGGGAATAACATTATTGATCTCAAGATAAGGAATAGGAATCATGGGTTTACTAATAACATAAATCATAAAAATCATGGGATTTTTTTGAAATTTTATGATTTCTTATTCTTATGTGTTTTCCATATTTCTATGACATTTAACTTTCTAATGTAAAGATTCCATTATTCTAGATCATTGTTATATGATTCTATGAAATTTTATACTAGTTATTTTTTATTGGATCCCTTTTCATGATCTTATATTCTTATATCATGATCCTTAATGTTTTAATAGGTTTTATGATTGAAAATTGTGTTCCCATGATCTTTTAATCTGATATTTCTACCATATACTTATTTTATATTATATTTATAATATATCTTTTATAATTATTTGAAAAAAAAATTCTTACAGATTATTTGAGATAATCCATTTTTTATAATTCCATTCCACTAGTGAAAACGGTGAGTGTAAAATATGATAATTCTATAATGGTTATAGTGTGTACAATTACATAAAAATGTTCAAAATTATTGTAAAATAAGTTTCGTTTATAACTACACTTTAAAGACACTAATCATTGGTTGTTCTGAAATGTGAGATTATTTTTAAGATGTAATGTTTAATTTATTAAAATGATGAAAAATAAATACATACATAGCTTGGGTCACTTATTATATTATCAAATCTATAAGAAAAAACATTACTTTTAAAACTAGAATAGGGATTCCATGTCTGGGGAATCTCAAAATATACCACTTATATTTAATGATGGAGATTTCAAGTATTAGTGTGACTATATGGAGATATTAATGATTAATACCTATGTGGATAATTATATCATACTTACCAAAAACTATAAAATTCCTAAGAAAAAATTTTCAAACATTACTCTTAATTAAAGAGTAGTGTTTCAACATAAATTCTAAGTTCATTGACCATTGATTTCTATTATATAGGAAAAAAATATAGATTCAATTTTCTTCATGTAGTACAACTGATAGAGTATGGATGAAATTATAGGTCAATGACTTTTATACATAATATTTTTTCGATTATAAGAGATTAATTTTCAAAATAGACTATCAATCATTTTATTTTTATCTAAGTGAATCAGTTTCCTTAACGGATCAAAAGTTCATGAGTATAGTTAATAACTTGTAGTCTCTTAGAGAAAAGAAGCTATTATATTATTAGTTGGTTAATAAAATCAATCATATTTTATAAAATTAATGGGAATCTGAAATTTAAAAATATTGATGATTCTAAGAATATAACCAATATTTTCCTTGGTCATTTGATAAAAAATGATAGGGAATATGAGAATAAATTTAAAATAGATACTGAAAAGGAAATAAAAAAATGGTGTTACATTTGCTTCAACTTATGGAGATCTAATTTTCAGAACCCAATACTAATAAGTTAAGTAAAACTAATAATTCCTCTATGAGATTTTGGGATAAAATTGGACCAGAACATACAGAGGCAGAATTTAAAAATATATCCATAAATATTTTTAGAGGTAGTAAATATTAAGAGATTATGAGAGAGATTGATAATAAAAAAGTAAGAAGAAATAATTAACATAAGTTATATATTATGGAAGTAAGAATAATGTTCATATTAGAGTAGAGTTCCTTACGTTAAATATTTAATAAATAGATTATAAAGGATCTAAAAAGTATGGAATGAAATTTTTAAGAGATCTGTCTAACACATGGAGTGTTTTTAATGAAACATTATCCTTTGAAGATACTTTTAGAACAAATGATAAAAATATAATATAAGGATAAAAACATGTTATACTATAATAACTAAGTATGATGAACTTCTGAATAATAGTGTATATTGAATGAATAAAATTTATTTATTATTATTTTATTATTTATACTTGAGAACTAATAATTCATTAACCTTAAATGATGATTGTTTTGGTGATGAAATTTTTAAAAACAATCATATGATGAATTAAAAATTTATCATAGTCTATATGTAATATCCTGAAGCTTTGAAAAGAAATTTATTATTTATATAATATGTTTACTAAAAAATAATATAATAATTTAAACTGAAATATTATTTAAAATTATTAAATAAGTTACTATAAAAAATTAGATTCCAGTTAATGTTATTTGGAAAACATTAAAAAATGATAAAAACAAAAAATAATTCTCATGAACATGGAAATAAAACCAACGGTGTGTATTTTTTATCAATTTAATTATTTCTTGTGTCGAAATAGAATTTTTTTTAAGAAATCATAGAGAGGATGAAACTAGAAAATAAAGATTTCATTTAAAAAAAATCATTTAGAAGTTATTAATAATTTATCTATAACGACCTTTCTTCACAAGATCATCGATGAGTTATAGACATATATATTTTGAATATAATTTTTGTATATATGTTTAAATCTAAAAAGTTTTATATTTTAATGACCTAATATTAGTATTATATTCATAACTACTTATCGATAGATGAACAATGGATCTTGGGTATTTGAAATTTCATGTTGTGTACTGATAAATAAGATTTTATTTTCTAGTGCCAATTTTTTAAAAAAAATTACTCTTATGTATTTATATTTTTTCTATTAATATTTATGTTCACTCTTAGGATGTTTTTTTAAATTCTTTATACATTTATTAACTACTTCAGAGGAGTGGAATTCATTATTTGGATAAATTCTCATAGAGAATTTATTATATACATTTATAGTTTCATCAGAAGATGAGAAGTGGATATTATATATTTCATAATCATTTTTTATTTAAGAATACCATCTGACCATTAGAATAGATGTTTTTCAATTTTGAATAATTTATATTTATTAATCAGATCTCATTAATATTCTATATTATTAAATTTTATTCATTACTTATTTTTATTGATTGTAGCCAAACAATTTTAAAGAAATTTCTAAATTCAATTTCTAAATTGAATTTATATCATTAGCATGGTTGGAATATTTGTGTGCTATAAGATGGAATCAGATTAGTGTTATTGATATGTGGCTATAAAAAGGGGTGTAGTCCCAGAGATGGTTGTCTATAGTCAAGGTAAATCTTTTCTAATCAAAATATTCTTCTTTGATCCTTTTATTTATAACATTGTAAAAGAACTATGGTATTTTCTAGTGAAGTTTCATCTATAGGGATTATTTGAGAGTAATTGAATGACCATGATAAGTTCAAGAAAGAATGAATCCCTATTGAAATTAGTTTCCTTATTCGAAGGGTGGGTATATATTGAACTTTTGAGTGAATATGAATTGTTATTATATCCTCCCATTTTGGAAAAAATTAATTAAACTAACATCACTTGATGTCTCGTATATTGTTTTTGTTCTATATATAATGAATTTTTTTAAAACATGTAAGACTTCAAAAGGAATATAAGTCACTTTTTATTATAAATAGTTTTCCTAAGAATTAGTTCTCTTTTAGTATAGTTATCACTTTGAATACCTTGTTGATTTAAATGATAATTCTCTTAAATAAAATCACCTATAATTAGAAGACAGAATGGTTTTTTAGTTATTTTAAGGGTTTTTGGTTTTAAGAAAGGATGAAAAAGATACTATTAATGTTCAAGATACACATTTTATGACTTTTTTAGGTATCAAAAAAGTTTATTATTGTGATTATTATTTGGTAATACACTAAAGATTTCATTTTTATATTCAAAAAATATAAAACTCTACAAAAATATCATAAAAAACAATATTTTAATGAATATTAGGTTCAACTAAAAACCAATTGAATAAGGTAAAAATTACTAAACTGAATATAGTATATCATCTGATAAAAAGAACATATTTGATCTTGGATTAAAAATTAATCCATCAAAAATACCTAAAATGAATGGAAGAATGGAGGGAAATTTTTAATTCTCCTAAAGATATTTATGTAGATGTAATATCACCTACACGTATGAAGAAAAAGAAAAAAAACAAGGAAACTCTAGATGATGAAAAAATTGGCTGAAAAATATAGTGATGTATGAAAAATAAGAGCTGATGAAATTTGAAGGAAGAAGTATGAAGGGAAAATTAGAAAACCTTATTTTGAATAGACCATAATAGAGGCTAAATATTTAAAAGAATAAGTATTGAATAATATAATTGAGTAAATATAAACACGAATATATTTTAATAAAATATCAAGAAATATCTGATTCTTTAGGTTATACTACTCTTGTTAGAATTTGAGAACATGCAGTTCAATAGTAAGTTACTAGAAAGAAACTAGACTTCTACAAAATTACTTCTAGGAAAGGAAATATATCAATAATGGAAGTTGATGATAATTCCTCCTATAACTCTTTATATTATACCAAGGAAAAATAGAGAATAAACTATGTAACTCGTTAAGGTTGGAGAGGAATTAGAAGCTAATGATTAACAAGAAATCTTATTGAAGTCACATTAAAAGGATCTCCACCTCAAGAAGAATATATTTAGACTTATAAAGAAAACAAAACTTAATTAGATTCTTTAAAACATTTTAGAGAAAAAATTTATCATATGTTAAGAATTAGAGGTCCCTATCACAATTTTAAGGTGAACATAATTTTTCGAAACCATTAATAGAATCTATTCATAATGATCTTATAGAGGTTGAGAAATCAAAAAGTAGGAATGAAAAATAATCACATGTTGAGAATGTAAAAATATTTAATGTTTAATGATATGGATCACTAGAAGATAATAAGAAAACTATAGATGATCATAGAATCAATGTTTGTTAAAATTAATGGAGGAGAGAGGATAAGGTTTAACGAAAATATTAAGATTCTCAATCTTATGAAGTTATCAATATCTCATCTATGGAAAAGGTTAATCCGGTAAAACAACTTCAATATAAAGATTAGGATAAAATTTCAACCATATATGAATCCAAATATTGTAAAAATTTATAAAAAAAATATGGAAACTAAAGAAACTTTGTGATGTTTTCTTTTAAAAATGTTTTTTGTATTTGTTGAAAACTAATATTTTGTTAAATAATTTTTTAAGAAAATAGGTGAAAGTTATTTATTGTTAAATCCAAAACACAAAGGGGGAGAAAGGTTGTGTTTTTGAGACATTTTTTTTTATGGACGTAGGGTATCGGAATCATATTCACTAAGCAAAGACTATTAGAATGAGAAAAAATAGACAAAGAAATTTTGAAAAAGAAGAAGTTATTCATCAGACACATCATCGATCTCAGATCCATTAGCATGAATTTAAAGATTCATCAGACTCAGTGTTGATTGGAATGTTAGATGTTTCTGAGTGATAAAGTTAGATGATGCTTTACTGGTTTCTAATTCTCAAATATCATAAGTTTTATGTAACACTTGTGATGCAAGCCTTATGAATAAAATGAGATAATTAGTGTATCTAATCATATTGAGTATTGGTTAGAAAGAAGAAAGGTTATTAAAGTAAGGGAAGTCACAATACATTACAATGTAAGTCAAATGATGAATTTACAATATTGAAGTTCCCATAAATCATTAAAACCCTCATGATAAAATATTTTTATGAAATAGAGTAATTTTATAGATTTCATCAGTTTCAAAGACCAAGATAATGTTTGCATCGGTTCTAGATGTACCAGACATAGAATGTTTCACATGTATGAACTAGTAGTTGACGAGGTTTGAAATTTTTCATTGTTTTATAGTGCATTGTCCATCTTAATGGGAATTCCATCATAATGATAATTCCATCATAATGAGAATTACATCATTATGTGGATTACATCAGACTGAAGTCAATGAAGTTTCCATTAGACTGACTCTTGGGAAGAAAGTTATATCATAATGAGTGTAGGAAGAAAGGCATATCATAATGAGAAAAGGAAGAAAGTCATATCATAATGATCAAATGAATAAATTCAGATTATAATGAAAAGTCAAATAAAGTTAGTTCATAATGAGAAGAGGAAGAAAGTGGCATCATAATGAGAATAGGAAGATATTCATATCACAATGATCAGAGTAAGAAAGTCAGATCATAACAAGTAGAGGAAGAAAGTGAGGTCTCAATGGAAAAGAAAGTTAGTCACATCAGAATTAATTTGATGAAGTTACATCTGAATGAAGCTGAAGAAGTTACATCAGACTAAATAAAAGTTAGTATGTTTTAGGAGACTAATTTTGGAGAAATATTGAAAAGGGTTGAAGTGGTCAACGTTGAAGTTTAAATGTGAGTGATTTTTAGAGTTTTGAAATTTGGGTTAGTAAGAAATTTTTTCTTGTTTCTTACCTTTGATATTCTATGTTTCAAATAAATAGAATCATAGAACATTTATACTTTTAAACTTTTCAATAATTTGTAAAAATATTATCACTACATATTTCTTGAAATTTTTCTCCCCCGACTGATATCACAGAAAAAGGATGTATTCCTGAATGTTTTCTTTCAAGACTGATATCTCAAAAGAAGGTCAGACACTTGAAAGTTTTATTTACCAGCTTGAGAAGATAGAACTAAGTGAGATGATACTTAGAACATGGGAAGATTTTGAGAAGTGGATATTTAGAAAAGGTATTGTCATATTTATTTGATTAAACTGATCCAATCATACTAGGTTCATTAGACTAAAGGCCAATAGACTCATAGTCATTTGACACAAAAACATTTGTGGAGATTTTTTAACAAAGTTTTTATTTTTTTGTTATGGATCAATATTCTATAATAAAAATTGGTAAACTATTAGGATTCAGTATAATAATTCCAATCGTGAGATAGAAGTTATCTAATGAGAGTTGTCATAAGTTGTATTCTCTTCTTCTTAATAGTAAATTTCCATATACCCATGAGAGTGGTTATGGAAAGGATGTAGGTTCTCACACTGAGGTTGAACCTTGTAAATATCTTGGGCATTAATTTATTTCCAAATTTTTCATACAAGTGTATTTACTAAAAGATGATAAAGATATGAAATTTAATAGGTTATAGGAGTTATGTTTTAAAAGAAATTAAAATTTTAAAAAGTGAACAACTAATTCCCCCTCCCCAATCTATTGTTGTTAGGTCCTTTGGAACATCAATTGGTGTCATAGTAAAGGTCCCCTTTGTTGAATCCTTGTCACATATAATATCAATTCTATCAAAAATATTTGAATTCCTATATTTGATGGAAAAATTATTTTGGATGGAAAAATAAGAAGATTCTTAATCTCCTATATTTTGACCTAGAAGTTGATGATTCTACAATAATTGGTTTTCTACCTATTGAGAATGATGCCCCAATGGATTTTGTATATAAGTGAAACATCGAAGTTGACGGAAGAGCTATAAATTCTATACTTATTTCCTTATCAAAAAAATATATCAAGGTTATGGGTCTCAAAACATTAAAGATTATATGGGAAAAACAGGAATGTTTTTTCAAAGGTAATACTAACGTAAATGAAAAAAAGATACAAATATGGCATCATATGTACATAGACATCAGAATGAGAGATGAAAAAATTATTGATGAATACTTCACTAGAGTAAATGATTTTTTTACAACATCAAAGGATTCAAAGATGTCATGGATGATTCTAAAATTGTGAATAAACATATGAGAAAAATTATGGATAGGTTTGATTATAAAATTTATTATTTATAATATAAATATGATTTATCTATTGATGAGTAACATAATATAAAAGGATGTTTCTTTAAATCAAACACAAGAAAGAAATGAACCCAAGGACTCTGAAATTTAATAATTTAAAGTTGACAATTTGTGCATAACATAAGGTTTCATAACATTTTTATTACTTATGAAATGATAAAAACTAAAATGATAAAAAATAAGATTAAATATGAAATTGATTTTGAATCCATGAGAAAAATTAAAACACAAGATGTTAAAGATATTGATCATTGTGACTCTGAAGATAAATAGGTTATTGAGTTGAACAAAAAAATAATTTCCCTTATATTAAAGAACTACCAAATATGAAGAGGAAATTATAGAGGTAAACTTACTATTAAATGTTTTATGTGTAGTGCAATCAAACAATTTTCTATGAATTTACACAAGAGGAATGTTGGTGAATATCAAGATGATTCTAACAAAAAAATAAATATAAGAAGTGAAACAAAATGATAAAGAAGAAAATTCATTAAACAAATATATGAAGAAGTTTACTGGTAAAAAGAGAAGTATTTTGAGTAAGATAGACGAATAAAAATCAATAGAAAACAATTCATCAAAAGTTTAAATTCATAAAAGGTTATAAAATTCAATGTAAAAGTAGAGAAAATATAATACTCCTAAAATAATAAAGAAGAATAAGAATAAGGTAAAGAATCTTATAGAGGGTATTAGTTCAGAACTAAAATTCTTCCATATCTTGAGAAACAAAATCTATTAATAAAGAAGTCATAATGATAAATAAATATAGTGGAAGAGTTATTGAAGGTAAAAAATTTATTTTTTCAAACAAGAAGATGGATACATCCAAGAGATCTTAAGTTACAAACTAAGAATTTTTGAATAAGGAAAGATGATTTAAGATCTTAGTAAGAAGATAGAATCTAAGGAAGAAAAAGTTAACATGTTCCAATAAAAAATTCTTGAGTCTGAAAGTACCTTGAGGAATATTAATGAAAACTTTAAAAAACACTTTCTAGTAAAATTGGAGAATTCTAAAGTAGCTGAGAAAACTCAAATCAAGAATCAACTGAAATTATCACCCTTCAAAAATTATGTTTCATCTGATCTTTAAAACACTTAGGTGATGAGAAAAGTGCTAAGAGTGTTTGGATTGAGAAGTAATCTAAGAAACCTATCATATTTATATAAGTTGAAACCCTTCTTAGTAGTAAATATGGTCTACATACTAATTATTATAGATAAAAAAGACGTTCTCAACCTCAACAAATATTCTATAGATAAATATATTACTTCAATAGAGAATTAATATTTTATAGATATTGTAGGTGTTGTGGAATATATTGAAATAGATCTTATAATTTTTGGAATAATTTTTCACTTCCTGAAAGAAGTTATGAACAAAGTGAAATAAATGGTGGAAGAAATATGGGTATATTTCTTACCCCATAGGATGTTTAAAAAGAAAAAACTCAAGATGTTAGAAATTTTCGAAAAAAAAATCAATTTCAATGTTTGGAAATATTTTGTGGAAGATATGATTAGGTTGGTCATCATACTGAAATATGTATGAAACTACTTCCTAAAAAAATTTATATGGTTAAAAATAAATTGAATTTGGAAAGAAGAAATTTGAAGAAAGAGATTTTGTTATTGATATAGATTTAAAAGAAAGTAAGAGGAATAAACCATAGATACTTGATAGTGTTTTACTTTATATATAAAATGTGATATTAAAATCTTGAAACATGTTGAAATTAATGATGGAGTAGTTGTTAATTTTTCTAATAATAGTTTCCTAAAAATCGTAGAAATCAGAATGGATGAGACTGAAGTAGAAAAGTAGAAATCTAAGGAATTTTTATTTGTCGATGGGATACTATGTAACATACTTAGCGTAATTTAACTATTTTATGAAGGGAAAAGGTGAATTTCAGAAAATATTTTTATATCATCATAAGTATGAAAGATAGAAAATTTATCACAAAAGGTGAATGAACCAGTTGCAATCTGTTTTATCTTTGAGATTTTAATAACTCCTGTTACTTGAGTGATAAAGATGAAAACAAATTGTGACACTGAATACTTGGGCACCTTGTTTAAAAAACCATGAATTTTTTTCTTCTAAATTTTATGTTGTCCGTTATTTTCTAGAATTGAAAAACATAGGTAGAGATGTTTTTATTACTTATGAAAATGGAAAGATGACTAAAATAGTTATAGGATAATTGAGATTCAGTCAACCATTCCTCTTAACCTTATTCATTTGAATTTATATGGAAATATGAGACATTAATCAGAAAAAGGATACTTATAATTTATCACTTATATTATTGATTTCACTCAGATGAAAAATATCTAGTTTGTGGAATTTAAGCCGGTGGATTTTTAAATTGTCATGTTTTTTAGAGAAAATTTGGAGATAGAAATTTGGGTATACATAATGAAGTTCGGAACATATAATAATACCTAATTCATAATAAATACTTTTAAAACTTTCATAATAAATCATGGTATCAAACATTAAAATTGATCTCCCTATATTCCATAAACAAATAAAGTAAAATAAATAAATAATAGAAGTTTGGAAGAAATGGGAAGAAGTATGTTAGAATAATTCAAAAATTCAAAGATCTATAAGAGAGGAGATGTTATTAATGTAGTATATGTTAAAAATAGATCCTTTCAAAGACCATAAAACAACCAGAATTCTTAGAAAATGTGGTACGAAACATTCATCATTGATGTACATAAATGTTTTTGGAAGTCCATGTACACTTAAAATAAAAAATCCAGATCTGGGAAAGTTTGATGATAAAGATGAGGAGAAACTTTTATGGGACATTTAACTAAAATAATAAGTTAAAAATTTTGGAAAAAATTACTACAAATTTTAGCGGACTCGTATGATGTGAAAGTCATTTAAAATAAAAAATTCTTAACAAGAGTTATTGAGAATGATGAGAAAGATATACTAGAGATTTCCAATAATAGTGATAGTAATTCAAAACAACCTTAAAAATATTCAAGAGAATCATTTGATGAGTAAAGTTCAACTGAAAGAGAAAATTATAAATTTCTTTCCTTAAGAAACATGCTAATTCTAAAAATATTATTGGAAATCATATGGCTTTGTTTCAGACTAGAATAAAGTTGAGAGTAGAAAATTCTAGCTATACTTATCTCAAAATTTGAACGAGAATTAGTTTCAAAATTTATTCAACACAAATAATGAGTGAATATTATTAATGATGAGTTGGACTAGATTAATAAAAATTAAACATGGAAACTTGTTCCATATACAGAAAATAAAAATTTTATCAGAAAAAAATTAGGTTTATGGAGACAAATTGAATGATCATGGAGCAGTTTTTGAAAAAACGAATGACTAGTTCATAAAGGCTATGCACATGTAGATGGTGTTTATTTTGAATAAATGTTTTCCCAATCACAATATTAGAAACTATTAGAATGTTTATATCAGTGGAAACATATTGAAATTAAAAAATTTATTATATTTATGTAAATTAGCATTTCATAAATAGTGAGGTGTGGGAAGACGTTTACATTGAAAACCAATGTGTTTTACAATTTGATAATTATTTAATCAAAGTTTCTATATTGAAAAAAAACTTTTATGGGTTGAAACAATCCCCATATTCTTATTATTCAAAAAATTATATATTTTTTAGGATATTTAATCTTTCTAAAGTAAAAGTTGGTAGAAACTTATATGTGAATTGTTTTGGCTCTAAAACTCAAACTTTTATTTTTTATATGGATTATATAATTTTTTTAGGGAGGAATAAAAATAATTTATTATTTTTTATGAGAAAATTAAGAGGAATTTTGAAATTTCAATGTTTGGATAATTAAAAAATTTCCTTGGATTACAAGTTCACCAAAAAGAAATGTACATTTTGTTATCTCAAAAATATTATGCTAATGAATTGTTAAAGAATTTTGGGATGGAAGAATACAAATAATTTTATACTCCTATATTTGTGTGAACAATGTTGAGTAAAGATGATTCTAGAAAAATTTTGAATCAGAAATACTTTCAGAAGCTGAACAGAAGTATAATTTACCTTACACCCTCAAGGCTAGATATTGTTTATGTTGTGAATATATCTGATAGGTATAAAAGTAATTTGATAGAATCACATATATTTGTATAAAATAGAATTTTGAGATATATAAAAGGAACAACTTCACTTGGTTTATTATGCAAATGAAATTTTGAGATGAAGTTTCATGGTTCTACTTATGTCGATTGGTAAGGAGATTACGAGGATAAAAAACAACCACAAGAGGAACATTTTTATTCAGTGAATTTTGTGTGAGTTTGTATACTAAGAATCTAAGTTCAATAACTTTAATCATAATATTTTGCAGTTAGTCAGGATTTTACTAAAATTTTATGCATGAATGTTTAGTTGTAATATTTGAAAGTAAAATTTTCTAAACTATTGAATATAATTTGTTATAATCAGAGTGAAATTGATCGTTCTAAAAATCATTTCCAACATTCAACATTAAAACACATCTATATAAAGTTTCACTTTATAAAATAGAATGTTGTTGTTATAGATTTTTTCCTGGAATATATCTCAAAAAAAGTATCAAATTGGTAATATCATTAAAATGGAAATACCAAAAGAAAGGATTGTTGAGTATAACATAAAAATAAATTTTCAGCCTCCTATAATGAAATCATAAGTCTTATAAGGAAGTCCCTAACCATTATTTAGATTATGTTGAAAAAGAGGGAGAATATGTAACAATTTTTACTTTGTAATTATTTTTTTACTTATCTTTCATTTATGAATATGAATCTATGGTTATCAGATAATGGGGGAGAGGGAAAAAATGTGAGAAAAAAAATAAAAGTGAGAAAAAAAGTGAGGGGGTTTAAATAAACTTGTCTGTAAAATTTTCTTGTAACTGAGGTATGTAATTCAATCAAGAAAATTACTTTTTCTGGTAGTGTGGTGTTAGGAAATTATCTTTTGAGAAAGGATGTGTTTTTGTAAAAGTAAAGAAAACATGATTTGTTTACAAAAGCTATGTAGAAAAAGTTGTTCATAAAAGTTTTCATTCAAATATAAAGGGGGGTATTGTTGTGAAAAATCTCGGGTACCCTGGTAACCTGATAACCGATCTATCCATGACATAGCTTGAAGGGATTTCTTGATCCCCATGGTTCAGTGACTATCACCTACCAGCATACAATGTTCATGTGGGAATGATTTTTCTACAATACATAGCGAAAGTAAGACAATAAATTCAATGTGCATATAAAAGAAACTCTACTAGGCATAAGGTACCAGAATACAAAAAGGCACAAAAATCCCAAAGTACTACAACCCAAGTACTAAAAATAAGGAAAACAACCCCAATGTCCCTAAAGACACAACTCCCCATGTATAAATCTCAACAATTTGATCCACCTCCAAGAGATCCTTTCCATTTTGTAAAACCTAGAAGAATAAAGCCTACAAACACTCGAAGAAAAAAGTATGGTGTGAGCCTAAGCCTTGTAGGATATCACCAAAGATTCCATAACAGATGCCAAATATAGATTATCTAATGAAAAGCTTTAAATTTTATAGATAAAAAAGTTTGGAAATGTAAAATCATATTTAAACAAAACATGCTTTATAGTGTCTAAATGATAGAAAATACTTTTAAAACACAGACTTTACTTTACAAGAGATGGAATATTTCTAAAACAACGGCTTAAATAAAATATTTTATGTAAATTCAAAAAGGGAATGTATAGTAGTTTTACAACATTAGAATATATTTATATCTCATATATAAATAAAAAAGTGAGCAACATGGTCATCTTTCAAGTAGGTATGATTATATTAACTACCTATAATATTACCCACTCTCTAAGTGATCATAGAAAAATTAGTATACTCAAATCCCCCTAACACTGGAAAAGGTGACTCATCCCCCTTCCATTAAGGATATGACCTATCGTAAGTATGTTTTAGAACATTGTAATAGTGTAGAGTGTATCCAAATAACTCAGCAACTACCTAAGGCTTTCATGTGCTGTTACATGATGGGAAATTTATTTTAAGACTTCTTAAAAATAAAATAAAATCCCATTATTTCCTTTCAAAATTTCAATTCATCCATTTAAAACCAAAATTAGTTTTAATAAAAAAACATTCCCTTTTCACAAGATATAACCAATGGGTTTCTATCAAATCATTTTATTCCATTTTCACAAGTTTGAAATACATTCAAAACCAATTCCATCCCTTTCACAATTCATTTTCCAAAATTAAATTCAACAATTTAATTGAAATATTTTCTATTAAATCCACAATTTAAATTCAATAATTTAAATCATACAATTTTCATAAACACACCCTAATTCACTTGAATTGGAGGGTCTTCAAAATTTCCATGCCAAAACCATTTAAAATATACTGATTTAATGGAATCGGGTTTTTATCAATTTAATTGAAATAAATTTTACGAAATTGAATATAAATCAATAATTAAAATAAATCATGCAATTTAGGAATAATCAATTTGGATGATTGGGATGGAACTACCTACCACTTCCCAAAACATAACACTAATAATGGAACCTGTCAACGAGAACAAAGGTGAACAAGTGATCAAAACATAACCTAGAAGAAATATCCAACACCACAGGTCATAGATCCATAAATCCCAATATGATATATTGAAAATACAAGAGATTAGAAATATATATACAAGAATAATGATGAAGAATGCCTACTGGGATATCACCTTCTAAGGAAATGATGATTGATCACTAAAGGAATGAATCGAAAAGGCTTGGAAAGCTCTACCAATAATTGGTGAAGGCCTTGGGTAGATGGAATGGGAATCAGAGGGGAGAGAATGAAGAAATAACAAATTGAAGCCTCCCTTTTATGGTGGTTGTTGGGGTGTTACATTGTGTGTAACCCAGGTACACACTACCAAAGGTTTAATTTCTGTAATGGTGAAGATGCGTTGAATCTGTAATGCCCCTTTAAAGTCAGGGTATTTCATGGAATATAACCCCAATTCATGGGTTGTAATGCCTAATATTCATAACAGAAGAAACCCTCTTCGTTTCCCATTAAAAAATGACTTAAAAATACATCACGTTGGGTAAATTGAATTCATGGTGTGTACCCATTACACCTTGAACCACTCTTCACAACTTGCACCTGAAATTAGTTACCTGGTGTGTAACCTAGTTACACAGTGTGTAATATCCTGGAAGTATACAAAACCACCCTATTTAAAGCTGAAAATTCAACAAGTGTCATACTTTACCATTGCATAAATCCTCTCAATATAAACTCTATCCAACCTAGAAAACGAAAAGGAAACCCATGACAAGGTTTATGAATTACCTGTTAGTTCAGTAACGGGATGTTACAACCTTCTCGCCATAAACAATTTCTGTCCCTAAAAAGCTTGTGAAGAAGCTTCCATTCTAAAGAGATTCATACATTTCTCTCCCAAAAATTCCTTACTCTCCCACATCTCATGACTATCAAAACCATGCTTCCATATCATACAAACCAATGGTATCATCTTCCCATGAAGTACCTTGGTCTCAGAATCAACTATCCTGATGTTACACTAAGTCAAAGATAAATCAGGCTCAATCTCAAGAGAACTCGATCTCAAAATGTGATATGGATTAGATAGATACTTTATTAGTTTCAATACATGGAATGAGTTATGTATCGACATCAACTACAGTGGTAGTGATAAACGGTATGAAACTTCCCCCACCCGATCTACAACCTAAAAAGGTCCAACAAAATGAGGAGAAATATTCCCTTGCTTCCCAATACATCAATGACCGAACTAGGGTGAAACATTCAAGAACACTTGGTTACCAACTAAAAACTCCAAAGGTATATGGATTCGACCAACCTAAGAATTATAAAATCTCTGTGTTTTCAACATCCTCTAATGTATCAACTGAATCATATTTATCATCTCTTGCACCAAACTTGGTCCAACCAAGGAACTTTCACTAATCCCATACCAAAACAATGGATATTTATAAGTACAGAGATATAGGGACTCAAAAGTTTCCATTCTAATCTTGGACTGGTAACTATTGTTATAAGATAACTCAACTACTCCCAAGTGATCAACCCAAGACCCACTAAAATTGAAAACACAAGCACAAAGCATATCCTCAAGAATCTGTATAGCTCTCTTTGTCTTTACATCTGAATGTGTATGGTAGGTTGTTCTCAAATGAACTTGAGATCTCGATGCCTTCTGAAGGAATATCCAAAAGCGAGAAGTAAATCAAGGATCCCTATTAGAGACTATAGAAGATAGAACTCTATAAAAATGTACAATATCTTTCATAAAGAGATTTACTAACTCTTCAACTTTGGTTGTATCACAAATGGGTATAAAGTGAGATGAATTGTTCATCCTATTGATCACAACCCATATCACATTATTCTTTATCTGGGTATGAGGAAACACAACCACAAAGTCGATAGAGAATTCATACCACTTCTAATTATATATAGGAAGTGGTCGAAGTAAACTCAAAGGTTTATGGTGCTAAACATTCACCTATTGGAATGTATTGAAATGGGAAAAAAATCAGAAATTCCCCATATCATACTAGGCCACCAAAACTATCTTTGTATGTCATGGGTCATCTTAGTGGTCCATGGGTTCACAGCCCACTAGTAATTATGGAAATCCCCCATTATAGCCTTTCTTGCCTCTAACGGCACAATGAATCAATTTTCATAGCTTAGAACACCATATTTGGAGAAAAAACACTAAGAAACTATCTCCCCATCATAAAGAGAGACTATAATGCTACAGAACACATCATCAATCTCCTGATCAAGAATAATCATCTTGAGAGGAGAATATTTCAATAGAACACTAGTTAAATAAACGTCAGCCCCTTCCTCCTAAACTCCAATATGCAATTATGAAAATAGAGCCATAAAAATCCACTCTTATGAAGATTATTTCACTGCATAGGCTGGAATATTCCTCCCTAATTCATTTGTAATGACATTTCCTTTCTCTGAGGTATAGGCGATGTCAAAGTCAAATGAATGCTAGTACTCCACCCAAAACCTCTAGAGAAGGTTCAAATATTTTTTAGAGAAGATATAACTTAGGCATTTGTAGTCTGAAAACATGGTAAACCTTTCTCCATAAAGTTATTGTCACTAACTCTTAAGTGTGTGCATCACAACATCAATTTCAAGGTCATGGGAAGGGTAATTCTTCTCATGTTCCCTAAGATGACTTGATCCATAAGAAACTACATAGATTCCCTACATAACAACTCAAATCAAGCCTAAACCTGATGCATTAGAAAATACCACATAGACCTACCCATCCCATGTAAGAGTCAACACTGGTGCAATAGTCATAAGGTGTTTTAGCTCCAAAAAAACACTGACATTTATCATCCCAAAAAAACTTCACCCCCTTCCGAGTTAGAGAAGTCATCATAGAATCCAACTTTGAGAAGTCCTTCATGGATCTACGATAGTATCTAGATAATCCCAAGAATATACGAGTTTATAAGTCATATTTTGGTTTCTCCCAAATCATAATATCCTTTACCTTCTCAGGATCAACTGATATACCCCATTCAGATACCATGTTTCCTAAGAATTTCACTTCCTAAATCCTGAAATCACACTTTAGAATATTGTCATAAAGTCAGTGACTTCTTAGAAGAACAAGAATTGTTCTCAGATTTTACAAATGATCTAACTCATACTTGGAGTAAATGAGGATGTCATCAAAAAATACTGCCCCAAAAGTATTAATATACTCATGGAAAATATTACTCATTAAATCCATGAAAACTGGTAGCAAAATTTTCAAACCAAAGGGCATAACAAGGTACTCATAATGGTTTTACCTACTCTGAAAGGTAGTTTTCTAAATGTCAGATTTCTTTATATTTAACTAATGGTAACCAGACCGAAGGTCTTTCTTTGAAACCCATTTCACACCTTTTAACTAATCAAAAAAACCATCAATCTATGGAAACTGATACTTTTTCTTTACCATTAATCGATTGATCTTTCAGTAATCAACACATAAGTGAAGAGAACCATCATCCTTATTAAAAAAGGGAACCAGCACTGCCCAAGGTGACACACTCGTGCATATAAATCCTTTCTCAATAATATCATCCAACTAGGACTTCATCTCTTTAAGTTCAAATAGAGCAATTTAGTAATAGGGGATAGAGACTGGTTGAGTACTAGGCATTACGTCAATAGAAAATCCAAAATCTTTCACCGGTGGTAGACTAGAGAAATCCAAAGGAAACATATAGGGAAACTTGTAGATGACTAGATGGAGATCACTGTTCAAAGATTCCCACTCTAGATGATATGTAAAAACAAATATCACTTTCCCCAACTCTGGATAAGAAGGTCCACCTCTACTTGAACTTGGGTCTAAATATCCATTAAGACAAGAGATGCACCACTGGGTGTATTAAAGTAGACTCATCGAAGATAAAAATCAATTATGCCTTTATTATAAATTATCCAATTCATCCTGAATATGACGTCAAGATATTTCATGTCAAGAACCAAAAAACTCCAAAAAAGATCGACGTATATTATAGAGAATACACAAGTGGGACTACAGAGACCCTTCTCTCTCTTCATACTAAGGGGTGTAGTAATATCCATTACACAAGATAAAATCTCCATAGGAAGATTAATCATATTAACAATATAAGTTGAAATAAATGAATGAGATGCACCAATATCAAATAGAACAATCACTATTGATGATGTTATAGTAATGGTACCTATCAGAGTCACAGAACCCATGTTTGGTTCCTCTGAAGACTCGTCCACTGTCTGAAAAAGATTCATTCCAGATGAATGTGGAAGAAACCCTTTTGTATGAGAAGCATCTATTTACCCCTTAGTTTTAGGAGTAGTTGATGATCATGTTCCACTACGTGGATTAGAGTAATGATAGAAGAATATTTTTAAGTTCTCTAAACATCCACAAGATCTACAGTTCTTGGGTGCCTTAGTGCATGCCTTCATAGAATGTCCTAGATTTCCACACTGATAGTAAGTCAAAGAAATTCCTCCTAGAGCAGTAGGAGGTCTAGAATGACTCTTCTATTAATAACATCCATGAGAATCATCATGCTTCCATTTTCCTTTGAAGGATCCAACACTGCCACAAGGAGAAAAAGGAACTCCCATTAACCCAAAATTTCTAGCTAGTTCTATCTCAACCATCATCTCCCTATCCATCACATCATTATAAGTGGTAAGATTCAAAAAGAAAACCTGAGAACTAATATATGATCGAATACCCAACTAAAACCATTGATCTTTCATCCTCTCATTAAATAAAATCTTAGGAGAAAACTGCACTAGTCTAAAAATGCAACTTGAATACTTGGTTACAGTTTTGTCAGCTTGCTAAAGCTTGAAAAAATCCACAACCTTGGACAACACTAATGACTCTGGATAGAACTGATCAGTGAAAAGAACCTTGAATTCCTTCCACTCTAAGCCCTCATGGTTCCCTCGCATCACCATCATGTCCCAAAATCTCTTTCTTGGTCCTTCCAGCATAAAGGTGGAACAATTTACCTTGATCATTCTGGTGTTTTTGAGAAGTCAAACAAATGTTCTATATTTCTCAACCATTCCTCAGCATGTTGAGGATCATTGGAGCCATTTAAAACCTATGTATTCTAGAAAAGGAACTATTGGGAATGGTTTTGAAGAACAAAACCCTGAGGATCCACAACTAGTACCTGAACAAAAACTATAGGTGGTTCCTATCCTTCAGAATGGATAGTGCATGCAATCAACTCAACTAGATCTGGGTCCACTGGAGGATTTTCTTGTTGCGGTTCAGCAGTAGCTTTCTCCTAGATATGATTTTTTCTTCTCCTCAGAGCCATGATGCTACAAAACATCAACAGATAAAAGGAATACTTTGGATTAACACTAAAATAAGGAAACAAGGAAAATTATTCCCAATAAATGGAACTAACATATTTGGATTCAACTCTATACAAATCAGAAGAGGGAAAGGACTAGAACTAATCCATAAGATGTCATTCTGTAACCACCCCGGGCAACTTAAGGTTCATTACGGTTAGAGCTGGGGAGGCACTCAATCTCAACTACCTCCCAAGTTTCGACAATATTTCAAAAATGCATACTAACCTCAAGACAAAAGCTGAACAGCCTCCTCTGATAACACTTTATCATGAACCTACCTGGGTACCCTGGTAACCTCATAACCAAGACAGAACTGACATAGCCCGAAGGGAATTCTCGATCCCCAAGGTTCGACTTCTAGCATCTGGTATCATTAAACGTGCAATAGGGAACAATTCTTCCACAACATATAGCAGAAGTACGACAACTAAGTAAATATACATATAAAAGAAACTCCACTATGAGTAAAGTTCAAGAATAAAATAAGTAATATAAATACCAATGTACTAAAACCCAAGTACTAAAAATTAGGAAAACATCCCCAACGTTGGTAAGGGCCCAACTCACCAATTCCAAAGCTCGGAAACTGGATCCACCTCTAAGAGATCCCTTCCATTTTCTCAAACATGGAATGATAAATTCTATAAAAAACTGAAGGAAAAATTAGGATGTGAGGCTATCCTAATAGGATACCACCAAAAAGTCCACAATAGATTCCAAATATATACTATCCAAAGAAAATATTTCAATTTTCTAAACAAATAGAGGCAACTCATTACCCTACCATCAAATATGTGACCCGTCGTAGGTATGTTTTATAACATTGTAATAGCGTAGAGTGTATCCAAATAACTCACCAACTACCTAAGGCTTGCATGATTTCTTACATGATGGGAAATTTATTTTAATACTTCTTAAAAATAAAATTAAAACCCATTATTCCTTTCCAAATTTCATTTTTTAAATTTAAAACCAAATTAAGTTTTCATCACAAACATACCCTCTCCACAAGATAAACCCACTGGGTTTCAATCAAATCATTTTAATCAATATTCATAAGTTTTAAATCCATTGAAAACAAATTCCATCCTTTTCATATGATAAAACCAAAATTAAATTAAAAAATTAAATTAAAATCATTTCCCTCAAATACAAAATTTAAATTCAACAATTTAAATAATAAAATTTCCATAAACACGCCTCAATTCAATAGAATTGGGGGGTTTTCCAAATTCTCATTTCAAAACCATTTCAAATCTCCAAATTCACTAGAATTGGGTTCTTATCAATTTAATTGAATGAAATTTTAAGTAATTGAATTTAAATCAAAAATTGAAATAAATCATATAGTGTAAGAAAACAAGAAGACACGATAAAAGTTAAATTATCTAACTTAAAGTTAAATCTAAATGATAAGGTTAAAATTGATACCTAAACTTGTCCAAATTATATTGTATGAGAGTATTTCCACCCCTACCCACTTTATCTTCGAAATATATCAATTTGGAGCTATTAAAAACCGAATTTGACTTTATAATAAAATAATATTTTTAGTTATTCCAAAGGTGCCCCTCTCCTCCCTTATAAAAGGGAACCTCCTCCCCCTCTTCCTCACACCACTTTGAGCCATCAAGCTTGGCCAAACCCTGCAAATTTCTCCTCTCCACTTCCCTAGAAACATCCTAGAGGTTCTGGTCTTCTTCAAATACCTATTTTAGTGCCCTAAAAGGAGGTCTCAAAGAAGCACTTCAAAGAAGAGGTAATGTCCGTTACCGATTCTTTCATCTTTATTTCTTCTTCCACTTATTCTTCTTTAGTTGTTTAATTATGAAGTAATAACATCAGTATCACTCACATACTGATATGTTATTATAAGTATGAAAAAACCCTATTTCACCATCTATCCATCCTACGGAAAAATAAATCACCGCGCGTGCGTACGTACGGAATATCGTCTCCATGCCGTGGTGTAATCTATTTTTCACCACCACCTTACTTGGATGGGTATAATGGTTTAAATAATGACTATATATGACTATTATAAAGTTATATTTATTCTGAAATAGTATACATACACTCCAATACAATTCCACGATCATGGGAACGATATCATCGCTCGTGTGTACGTACAGAATACCGTCTCCACGATGTGATGTGATTCGTTATACATGATCTTCATTGCATAATGATTATATAATTGAATTGAATGAATTAATATGATATATATTACACTAATACCATTCTATAAATGAGGTATCTATAACATAAAGATAAGAATAAGAATTTATTCGACAAATACGCATAAGAACAAAAAGTAATAAACACCCGAATAACAAGTAGTAATGAAATATTACTAATAAGAAGCTAAGAATATGACCATATATGATATCATAACAATAAGAATGATTCTGGAATAAGTCAATAACATTATTTAAATCATTATACAGGAGGTTCGGACACTTACGAAGAAAATCGGACCTAAGGTAAGGGAAATATCACAATCTCATTTTTATCCGAGATTGTTTATACTTTGAAATTTACTGGGGTGTATTTTATCATCCACATTCATGTTTACTCAATATGTAATATTATTTATATCCTCCTATAATTTTTTAAATTCAATTTTACACTTAGGTGAGTTTTTAGTAAAAGATATGAAAGGAATCTTTTGTCGTTTTTCGTACGAGGTGCTTTTTGACTTTTCCGACTAAAGTACGATAAGAATGTTTTTTTAACTTATACAGCATGAATGGATTTTTAAAACAATATTTCCAAGAATATTCCTTTACAAGTTTTCAAGTTTATTTTTAATCAACTTCTTTTAGTTTAATATTGTATGACATGTTAAGAAAGGAAAAATGTTTTTGAAGTAGAAAGGATATTTTCCTCAAGAATGGAGTTCAAGAGTTTTATCAAAATTATTTTCCATCTAAGATAATATAGGGTTCTGTTTCTATCCCTATTATTACATGGATTTGATTATGTTGTGATGGAAATATTTTTATGAATTCTTTTTTCTTATATGAATTTTTTTATGATGTCACGATGTTTAAGATTCCCATTTTTATTACATGGGTTATGCAATGATGTATGATTTATGATTTTGTGGCACACATATGAATGGTATCATTATGAGATGGGTGATACCTATATCTCCCTCCAATGCATTGGGTAAAGATTTTATATCTCATGAGATAGACATGGCTGGAACGGTAGGTTATACCGGTTCAGTGAAACAGGACTGAAACGAGGAGTGAACTCAGTTCAGAAATGGACATTGTCCACTAAGATAGTCTTGGAAATGAGTCTTGGGTAATAAGAAATGATTCTCTATGATTATGTGTGTATGACACAAATTTTCATGTTTTATGTTATGATTATTGGGATTCCATTTCACTACTATGATTTATCCCATGTTATGAAATTATGCTCTCTTTTGTAGGTTAAGATTTCCAAAAGTTATGTTCTTATGAATATGATGTGATTGATATTTCTTTTGTTTACCCTTACTGAGCATTTGAGCTCACCCTTTTGTATGTTTTCTTTCCCCAGGTCAGGAAGAATGTTTTTAAGTAAGATATGCCAAAAGGGACTATAGATATGATGAAATAAATGGGAAACAGTGTAGACGCTTTATGAACCAGTTGTTTATGTTTCCCAGTTTCTAAAGACACTATACCTATACGGTCCTTTCGTGGTTTTGTTATATGTTGTAATAAGTATGCTTCAATTTTGAAGTATTAACAATTTATGTAAATTATGGGTCGTTATAGTTGGTATCAGAGGAAAGGTATAGTCAACCTTTGGAAACTAGGATGTGAAAGCCTTAGTAAGAACCCTAAGGACAATTCTAAGCATAGAACACAATCTCAGTGTTTTAGAAATGGCCATGAATAACCTAGGATAAGACTTTAAGTGTGAAATTTTATTCTTGATTGTGTGGTTTTCCTATTATAATTAGTGTTTCTCACACTATTCTTCTTGGTTTTAGTCAATGGCTGGAACCTGAAGAAACCGTGTTAATGCGGAATGTGACGGGAAATGCAATGATTGTCCCCATGAGCAACCAAATGTTATAGGAGCTGGAATGCAAAATCTTGTAGCCATGCTCACACAACTTTCTCAATCTATGAATCATGCATGACTTCCAAACGAGTAAAGGAAGGATCAACATTCTGTTGAATCCTTCATGAGACAGCGTCCACCTTCATTCAGCGGGTCTACTGATCCATTAGTTGCGGAACAATGGATTAGTACTACTGAAAAGATATTTTCAGTTCTTCAATGTTCTGAGCATGATAAAGTCATCTTAGCAGTGTATCGTTTGGAAGGTGATGTTGATCAATGGTGGAATCTTATTAAGAATATGAGGCAAAGGGATGAAATTGAGTCCATGGAATGGGACGAGTTCAAGAACTTATTTTTCAATAAGTACTTCCCTCGTATTCTACAAACAAAGATGGAGAAAGAGTTTCTTGAACTGAAGCAAAAGGATGATGAATCTGTTGGTACCTATCAAGAAAATTTTAGAAGACTTGCAAGGTACACTTCTGGTATTATTATCCAACCTGAGAGTAAGATCAATCTATTCTTTAGTGGCTTAAAACCAAGTATTCGAAGGGCGTTAGCCATAAGGGACTTCAATAGCTATGAGGAAATAGTTCGATGTGCTCTCAAAGTCAAGATGGAGATTGGAGTAACCCATCAGTCATATGGGTTTGATAAGAAGATGAAAATGGAATTCAAAGGAAAATCTAAAGAGCACACTGAAAATTAGATAAGCTTTCCCTTATGCTCAAAGTGTGGAAAGAAACATGGAGGGAGTTGTCTTAAAGGGACAAGTAAATGTTTCAAATGTGGAAAGGAAGGTCATCGGGCATTTGAATGCCGCGATGATGGGAAGAAGATGTCTAATGATGCAAACAAAGGAAGGGATACACATAATGAACCTACTACACTTAAATGTTTCAAGTGTAAGGAGATGGGACATTATGCCAATAAATGCCCTAATCTAAGGGTTGATGATGATGGTCGACGTCAACAAACTCTTAAGGCTAAAGACAAAGGAAAGTCACATGCAATTTCTATCAGCGATGTAGAGTACGATAACGATGTGGTGAACGGTACACTTACCATCCACTCTAAAGTAGAAAATGTTTTATTTGATTCTGGATCCACCCACTCTATTATTTCTAAATAATTTTCTAAGGGTATCACTGTATTACCTCAACAATAAGATGTTGAGTTAGCTGTGACAATACCTAATGGCACAACAGTCGCATCAAAAGTTTATAATTCTTCTCCGATCGAAGTTTGTGGGAAAGTGCTTCCTGCAAATCTTGTGATCCTTCCTATAGTGTAATTTGATGTGATTCTTGGCATGGATTGGCTTTCTTTATATGGATATCATATCAATTTCTAAAGAAGGGAAGTCACATTTCATATTCCAGATCAATCTATGATCATCTATCAATGCAAGGATGAACATAACCTTCCAGTGGAAATTCCTTCTAACTTATGGGTCTTGATTCCACTAAATGAAGGTTATTTATCTCAAATGGTTGGTGAGAAACTCACGATTAATAATATTCCCATTGTACGGGAGTTTGATGATGTCTTTTTGGAGGAATTACCGGGTCTTCCACCAAATCATGAAGTTGAGTTTTCAATAGAACTCGTACTGGGTGTTTTGCCTATTTCAAAGACACCTTATAGAATGGCCCCAATTGAGTTGAAGGAATTTAAGAAGCAGCTCCAAGAGAATCTTGATAAGGGGTTCATACACCCTAGTGCGTCACCTTGGGGAGAACCTATTCTGTTTGTTAAGAAGAAATATGGATCAATGAGACTCTGCATTGATTATCGAGAACTTAACAAGATCACTATCAAGAACAAATATCCTCTCCCACGCATTGATGACTTATTTGACCAACTACGTGGAGCTCAATACTTTTCCAAGATTGATCTTCATTCAAGGTATCATCAATTAAGGGTCAAAAGGGAGGATATACCAAAGACGACTTTCCGTACAAGGTATGGACACTATGAATTTATAGTGATGCCATTTGGTCTTACTAATGCCCCTGCTATCTTCATGGATCTGATGAATAGAGTCTTTAGAGACTATCTTGATCAATTTGTGGTAGTCTTTATAGACGATATTCTTGTCTATTCAAAGAGCAAGGAAGAACATGAAGATCACTTAAGAATTATATTGAAGACCCTGAGAAAGGAGAAGCTTTATGCCAAATTTACCAAGTGTGAATTTTGGCTTCAAAAAGTTTCATTTTTTGGTCACATAATCTCAAAAGAGGGGATATCTGTGGATCCAACAAAAACAGAGGTTATCGAAAGATGGTCGAGACCAACAACAGTAACTGAGATCCGAAGTTTTCTTGGTTTGGCTGGATATTATCGACGTTTTGTGAAAGATTTTTCACGATTATCTAATCCACTCACCAAGTTGACTCGGAAAGAAGCTAAGTTTGTTTGGACGGAAGAATGTGAAGAGAATTTCAAGGAGTTGAAAAGAAGGTTATCCAGTGCACTTGTACTCACACTTCCTTGTAGTGGAGAAAGGTTTGTGATCTATAGTGATGCATCCAAGAAGGGATTGGGGTGTGTTCTTATGCAAAATGATATGGTGATAGCTTATGCCTCACGACAGTTGAAAATCCATGAGCAAAATTACCCAACACATGATTTGGAGTTAGCTGCGGTAATCTTTGCATTAAATATTTGGAGGCATTATCTTTATGGAGAAAGGTGTGACATTTATACTGATCATAAAAGTTTAAAGTATATTTTCACACAAAAGGAGCTGAATATGCGTCAAAGAAGATGGTTGGAGATGATTAAGGATTATGACTACTCAATCCATTACCACCCTGGGAAAGCAAACAAGGTTGCAGATGAATTAAGTCGACAAGACCATGCCAGTTTATCCATGATGAGGATCACAAAAGATCCAATATTTATGGATTTACAAAGGATGGATCTTGGAATTATAATGGAAGGGGAAAAATCTTATCTTTATCAAATGAATGTTCAACCATATATACATGTGAAGATTAAAGAGGCACAGAAAGAAGATGTCGAGTTACAAAAGAAGGTGAGAAATGTTCCTGAATTCAACCTTGATTATGATGGGATAATAAAGTTCAGGAATCGGGTTTGTGTTCCTCCCATCCCAGAATTAAAGAAGGTGCTGCTGGATGAGGCTCATAGTTCTTCATTCTCTATTCATCCTGGAAGCACGAAGATGTATAGGGACCTGAAAGAGTACTTTTGGTGGGATGGCATGAAAAGAGATGTTGCTGAATATGTCTCTCGATGCTTGGTTTGTCAGCAAGTTAAAGCTGAGAGACATAAGTCTAAGGGGTTGTTACAACCATTACCCATACCCGAATGGAAATGGGAAAACATCACTATGGACTTTGTCATAGGACTTCATAAAACATCCAAAGGCAATAATGCTATCTGGGTCATAGTTGATCGTCTTACCAAGTCTGCACACTTCATTACTATTAGAGAGGATTTCTCTCTGGATCAGCTTGCCAGGATATATGTAAAGGAAGTGGTAAGATTGCATGGAGTACCACTTTCTATTATATCTGATCGGGATCCGAGATTTACCTTGAAGTTCTGGCGAAGTCTTCAGTATACTCTGGATACAGAGTTGAGTTTCAGCACTGCTTATCATCCTCAGACAGACGGTCAGTCTGAGAGAACAATTCAAACCCTAGAAGATATGTTGAGAGCTTGCTCTATGGATTTAAAAGGTGGTTGTGATCAACACCTACCTTTAGTGGAATTTTCTTATAATAATAGCTTTCACTTCAGTATTCAGATGGCTCCTTATGAAGCTCTCTAGGGAAATAAATGCAGGACTCCAACTTGCTGGGATGAAGTTGGGGAAAGAAAGCTATTAGGACCTGATCTCGTTGATGAAATGGTAGAAAAGGTCAGATCTATTCAACAACACATAAGAGCAGATCAGAGTCGACAGAAAAGTTATGCCGACAACCGAAGAAAAGAACTAGAGTTTTAAGTGGGTGATAAATTGTTCTTACGAATATCTCCCTGGAAGAGAGTCATGAGATTTGGAAAGAAGGGGAAGTTGAGCCCTAGATATATCGGTCCTTTCGAAATACTAGATCGTGTTGGGAAGGTAGATTACTGATAGGCGCTTCCACCGAATCTCTCTCAAGTTCAAGATGTGTTCCATGTATCTCTCCTGAGAAAGTACATACCTAATCCTTCACATGTACTTAGCTCAGAAGTTGTACCGCTGGAGCAAGATCTTTCTTATGAAGAACAACCGATAGAGATTCTAGATCGTAGCGAAAAATTTCTACGAAGCAAGACCACTCGATTGGTGAAAGTTTAATGGAGGAACCTCCAATTATAAGAAGCTACATGGGAGCTTGAGGATATGATGAGGGAGAGGTATCCTCATCTGTTTGTTACAAAGTGACGAATTTCGAGGGAGAAATTCATTTTAAGGGGGGTAGAATGTAACACCCGAGACTTTTATGTGAAATATTTTGTTTTTATGTTATATAAATCATCAAAGGAATCTTTCACTAACACTGGATTGGCTTGATTTACACGCAATCGCGGCCTTCCTTGATAGCTTGCGTCGTACGCAATACCGAGTTTCACTAAACAATGATATAAAAATATTATTAAAACTAGCCGTTATGAATAGTAATAAAAACTTTTTGAAATTTTATAAATTTTATTTTTCAAAATGGACTTCATTTTTGGATTCAGAATATCGAAATTAGCCTATGGTGAAATTTTGGTATTTTTTCTGAAAACTTTCAATTTTTGATGAATAGTGAAACCACTAAGTGGTAGTTAAAAAACTGAATTTTTCATAAAACTTAATTTTACCGCTTATGTGAGTGGAATTTCAAAAATCTGAGAGACATGGATGATGTTAGTAAGTAAAATGTGGTTTAATGAGATGAAAATAATTTTTTGGTCAATAGTAACTTTTTACTTTTTTTACCACTGTTAAAAGTAAATAGGGTAATTAAGGGTAAAAATGATATTATTATTACCCTAACACATGTCCTAATTCTATTGGACAAGTGTAATTCGACCAAAAACAACCTTAGTAATAACATATGACCATTTAGGCCCACTTGGATTAGATTAGGACATTTATTATTAATTTATTTAAAGAAGGGTTAAAATAGTTAAAATCAAAGTTTAATAAGTAAATCATTTTTAATATGGGGTTATACATAAGATAAATTCAACTATAAATATTCATTATAAATATAAAAAGAGTTCCTACATAATGGTATTTTATTTGTAATTTTTAGACATTAAATAATCTAATTTATTTATGACACAATGATGATGCAGTAATTGTCTTATTAATGAAATATTGACATAATTGATGTTATAAATACCCAAATAAATTTAATTTGAGACTTTTTATGAATTACACTAATTTTATAGGTTAATATGACATGTTAGTATTGATTTAAGTAACTTGTTTCTAACTAATCATTCTGTTATAATTTTCACAAAAATCAATTACTAAATAGTGTCAAAATTGACATAAAATAGTTTTTAAAACAAATATTATATTAATAATTGTTATTTTATTCCTAAAAATCTATGGTTCGGCCAAATGACTTACATAAGGTTATATATATTAATAATAAACAACTTGGAGTTCGTTTGGCTTGATATGGTATGTTTATTAACCTTATAGTGTAAGAAAACAAAAAGACACGGTAAAAGTTAAATTATCTAACTTAAAGTTAAATCTAAATGATAAGGTTAAAATTGATACCTAAACTTGTCCAAATTCTATTGGATGAGAGGATTTCGACCCCTACCCACCTTATCTTTGAAATATATCAATTTGGAGCTATTAAAAACCGAATTTGACTTTATAATAAAATAATATTTTTAGTTATTCCAAAGGTGCCCCTCTCCTACCTTATAAAAGGGCACCTAATCCCCCTCTTCCTCACACCACTTTGAGACTTCAAGCTTGGCCAAACCCTGACAATTTCTCCTCTATACTTCCCTAGAAACATACTAGAGGTTTTGGTCGTCTTCAAAGACCTATTTTAGTGCCCTAAAAGGAGGTCTCAAAGAAGCACTTCAAATAAGAGGTAATGTCTGTTATCGATTCTTTCATCTTTATTTCTTCTTCCACTTCTTCTTATTTAGTTGTTTCATTATGAAGTAATAACATCAGTATCACTCACATAATGATATGTTATTATAAGTATGACACAACCCTATTTCACCATCTATCCATCATACGGAAAAATAAATCACCGCGCGTGCGTACGTACGGAATACCGTCTCCACGCCGTGGTGTAATCTATTTTCCACCACCACCTTACATGGATGGGTATAATGGTGTAAATAATGACTATATATGACTATTATAAATTGATATTGATTCTGAAATAGTATACATACACTCCAATACAATTCCACGATCATGGGAACGATATCATCGCTCGTACGTACGTACGGAATACCGTCTCCACGATGTGATGCGATTCGTTCTACATGATCTTCATTGCATAATGATTATATAATTGAATTGAATGAATTAATATGATATATATTACACTAATACCATTCTGTAAATGAGGTATCTATAACATAAAGAGAATAATAAGAATTTATTCGACAAACACACATAAGAACAAAAAGTAATAAACACCCTAATAACAAGTAGTAATGAAATATTACCAATAAGAAGCTAAGAATATGACCATATATGATATAATAACAATAATTATGATTCTTTAATAAGTCAATGACATTATTTATATCATTATACAGGAGGTTCGGACACTTATGAAGCAAATCGGACCTAAGGTAAGGGAAATGTCACAATCTCATTTTTATCTGAGATTGTTTATCCTTTGAAATTTATTGGGGTGTATTTTATCTTCCAAATCCATGTTTCCTCAATATGTAATATAATTTATATCCCCCTACAATTTTTTAAATCCAATTTTACCCTTCGGCGAGTTTTTAGTAAAAGATATGAAAGGAATCTTTGGTCGTTTTTCGTACGAGGTACTTTTTGACTTTTCCGACTAAAGTACGAGAAGAATGTTTTTTTACTTATACGGCATGAATGGATTTTTAAAACAACATTTCCAAGAATTTTCCTTTACAAGTTTTCAAGTTTATTTTTAATCAACTTCTTTTAGTTTAAAATTGTATGACATGTTAAGAAAGGAAAAATGTTTTTGAAGTAGAAAGGATATTTTCCTCAAGAATGGAGTTCAAGAGTTTTATCAAAATTATTTTCCATATAAGATAATATAGGGTTCTATTTCTATCCCTATTATTACATGGATTTGATTATGTTGTGATGGAAATATTTTTATGAATTCCTTTATCTTATATGAATTGTTTGATGATGTCACAATGTTTAAGATTCCCATTTTTATTACATGGGTTATGCAATGATGTATGATTTATGATTTTGTGGCACACATATGAATGGTATCATTATGAGATGGGTGGGACCTATATCTCCATCCAATTCATTGGGTAAAGATTTTATATCTCATGAGATAGACATGGCTGGAACGGTAGGTTATACTGGTTCAGTGAAACAGGACTGAAACGAGGAGTGAACTCGGTTAAAAATGGACTTTGTCCTCTAAGATAGTCTTGGAAATGAGTCTTGACTAATAAGAAATGATTCTCTATGATTATGTGTGTATGACACAAAGTTTCATGTTTTATGTGATGATTATTGGGATTCCATTTCACTACTATGATTTATACCATGTTATGAAATTATTCTCTCTTTTGCAGGTTAAGATTTCCAAAAGTTATGTTCTTATGAATATGATGTGATTGATATTTCTTTTGTTTACCCTTACTGAGCATTTGAGATCATCCTTTTGTATGTTTTCTTTCCCCAGGTCAGGAAGAAGGTTATTAAGTAAGATATGCCAAAATGGACTATAGATATGATGAAATAAATGGGAGACAGTGTAGACGCTTTATGAACCAGTTGTTTATGTTTCCCAGTTTCTAAAGACACTATACCTATACAGTCCTTTTGTGGTTTTGTTATATGTTGTAATAAGTATGCTTCAATTTTGAAGTATTAACAATGTATGTAAAGTATGGGTCGTTATAGGATGTCAGTTCCTCCTTCCATGGATTCCTCCTCAGTGGTCGATACCTAGTTCGGGTCTCCTTCATATATTAAGACATTGTTCGTGAAACTCTTCTCGGTGCCATATCTTCATGGATAACAATTAATTACACTATTTCTGTCAGGACATTACAAGGAGTTCGGTCAGGGCAGCAACCTTCGGTCGGGAGAGTAGTCACGTTGGACATCACTGGCGTGTCTGGATGCTGGAACACTGACACTTCTAGGTTTCTTCCCTTTATGATAGGGATTCTTGAGGGCACAGGAGCCTAACGTATCCCACATCGAATGTGGGGAATTATATGCTATAGGCATGTCCTTGAGGTTTTCCTCATCTTCCCATATTTAACACAGGGTATGTCACAAGTTTAACGTCTAGCGGAGACGGATCAGACTGATCGGAGCACTGACTGGAGTGGATCAGATGGGTGCAACCCCTAGAGGGAACAATGATGATAGGACTAACATGTGGCTAGTTACCCCATTACTGATAGGAGTAGTGAAGAGGTGAATCAACATGATATCACTGAGATGTGACAGCCTGGGTAAGAATCAAGATGGATGATAAAGAATTGAATGAAGTGGTGGTAGAATGAGATGAAACCATCATGGAGGTGATATTAGTATTGGCCTTGAGCCTCGAGGAGACTTCTTATCTATCCCTGTGGTAGGGAATAAAATTCTGGGTAGTTCGGTGAGGCGATGGGACACCTAAGGAGGTGACCCGTATGAAGGGGACCTGGAGGAAATGGAACCTCCAAGTTAGGGCCTGACCTTCCTGAAACATATAGGCTCAAGGGAAAGACTAGGATAAGACATGGGTGATGGGATTGAACCTCAGGGAGGCTTCCTACATACATTGTTTTGGCAATGATCAAAGTCTATGTTGTTCAAGATGGGGGGAATACACTACAAAAAAACAGTACATTTGAGGGGGTTATTTAGAGGGGGTTCTGCACAACCCCCTGTAAATTCATTTACGTATACATTAGAGGGGGTTCTGAACAACCCCCTATAATTATCCAATTTAGAGGGGGTTCACAACCCCCTCTAAAAGGTTTATCCTTTTTTTAATATGTGGTTGGATTTTAGAGATGGTTATGTTAAAACAGTCGCTACTTTAATAATCAGTGGTGCTATATATTTAGTTAAAGGAACTATATATTTGGTTAGAGGAATTATATATATATATATTCAATTGGATGTTAGAGGTGTTATATGTGTGTGTGTGTGTTATATGGAATTTGTTTTTTAAGAAAATAACGGGTGTTCACAACCCCCTCTAATGTAAGACATTAGCGGGGGTTCAAAACCCCCATTAATGTAAGACATTAGAGGGGGTTCAAAACCCCCTCTAATTTAAGAGATCGAAGGGGTTGTGAACCCCTACAATTTTCTTAAAAAAATCATAATATATATAGTATATATTGTATACATATGTGAATGTGTTTATAAAATGTATAATATATTATATTCATATAAATATGTAATATATATATATATATTAATTGTGTATGTATAAATATAATATATATATATATATATATTTCATAATATATTTTGTTAAAATATAAATATAAATATAAATATATATATATATATATATTTGTAATATATACTTGTATACAAATAAATTTAAAAAATTACAAATAAATATATAAATACACATTTACGTTTATGTATGTTTGATATAAATGTTTTTATAAATACCTATATACATAATTTTATTTAAATATATTTAAATATATAATTGATAGTGGTGTGCGGAAAATATATCTATACATATATATTTATATTTATATAAACATATATACAAGTTTTTATTTAATTTATTTATATTTATTATGCAAATAATGTTTATCTTAGTAAACTTTTTAATATATATAGATACAGTAATATATAAATTATATGTGTAAATTTGTTAATATATATGTATATTTTAATAAACATATTAATATATATAAATACAATAATATATAAATTATATGTTTAAATTTGTTAATATATATATGTGTGTGTGTGTGTGTGTGTGTTTATTAATATATATGCATATTTTAATAGACTTATAATATGTATTTAAATATATTATGCAAATAATGTTTGCCTTTATAATCTTTTTAATATATATAGATACAATAATATATAAATTATATGTATAAATTTATTAATATATATATGTTTATTAATATATATGTTTATATTAATAAACTTATTAATATATGTAAATACAATAATATATAAATTATATGTTTAAATTTATTAATATATATACATGTGTGTGTGTTTATTAATATATATTCATATTTTAATATACTTATTATATGTATTTAAATATATTATGCAAATAATGTTTATCTTAATAAACTTTTTAATATATATATATATACAATAATATAAAAATTATATGTGTAAATTTGTTAATATATATATGTTTATTTTAATAAACTTATTAATATATATAAATAAAATAATATATAAATTGTATGTTTAAATTTGTTAATATATATATATATATATATATTTCTTAATATATATGCATATTTTAATATACTTATTATATGTATTTAAATATATTATGGAACTAATGTTTATCTTAATAAACTTTTTAATATATATAGATAAAATAATATATAAATTATATCTATAAATTTGTTAATAAATATGTTTATTTTAATAAACCTATTAATATATATCAATACAATAATATATAAATTATATGTATAAATTTTTTAATATATATATTTTCATATATATGTTTATTAATATATATGAATATTTTAATAAACTCATTATATATATTTAAATATATTTTTCAAATAATGTATATTTTGATAGACTGATTAATATATATAAAAAATAATAATATAAGCCCTGAATAAATAAAACAGAATTGGGGTAGTGGCTGATACGCAGTAAAAATACCAACGGAGCGCAGGTTCGAATCCTTTGTGGTTCAAATTTTAGTAGGCCTTCTGAATTTTATAGACACGGGGTGGCTACCGCTGTCCCTCGTGGACACGCAAAAGAGAGGATGAGGTGGGTACATGAGAAGAACGACGTGCACGTCGTACTGGAGGAGTAGGAGGGCCACTTGGAACAGGACAAAAAAGTGAGGCGGGTCACTAGGGAACATGATAGAGGCCTAGGGAACAGGATGGGGAACAGGATGTAGTCCTGGGGAATAGGACGGAGGACAGAGTTAGGTCACGGGGAATAGGACAGGGAGAGGCGGTTCACGGGGAATAGGACAAGAAGAGTTGGTGGGAAGTGTGGGGTGATTGGGGATGGGGATTTATTTTCTTTAAAACAAAAGAGATGTTTTAGGGGTAGTTTTACACAACCTCCCCTAAAGTTATCACCATTAGGGCGGTTTGAACCGCCCCTAAAACCATAGATTAGAGGTGGTTGCAGTCATAACTGCCCCTAATGTAGGTAGATTTAGTTTAACATTAGAGGGGGTTTAAAACCCCTCTATTGCAACCAACACTAAATTCCTTGTGAATTTACCTACGCTTCCTCAAAACCACTATTACTAAAAGTGGGCAGGCACATTAGTGGCGGTTACTCATAACCACCGTTAATGTCTTTAGAAGGGGTTATAACCCCTTATAAAGTAAAAAAATAACCCCTTATAAAGTGGTCATTTTTTTGTAATCATAGAATCAGGGTGTACGCAGAGGACAATGACCAGATGATATACTAGGGCTTATGTGTGGTTAGCATCCAAGGTTGGTCTGACGCCACCAGGGAAGACTAGAGATGTGTGTCCCAATGAAGGGAATGACAACAGCTTACTACTGGATATGGATCACAATGGCTTACCGCTGGATGAAGATCACAACGGCTTACCGTCAATTTGGGATGACAACAGTTTACTGCCGATTGGGGTTGACAACGGCTTACAACTGATTGGGGAATAGTTTAGTGTCATGAGGGACAAAAAGGGGCGTACTGTTTAACATCGTGGGGGATGAATGTGGACCTACATAAAGTAGTTGGGACTGATGGGAGTTGGTATTGAACTTCAGGGTGGTGTCCTACGTACCCTGCCTTGGCAAGGATCAAAGTCCATGTAGTTCGGAAGGGTGTTGGTGAACCAAGGTGACGTGTTCGGGACCAATGGTTATTGGGATTAAACCTCAGGTAGGCGTCCTACGTATCACGCCTTGGAAAGGATCAATGTCCAGGTAGTTCGGAAGGTTTGGTGAACCAATGTGAAGGGGTTCGGAACCAATAGATTGTTGGGCTTGAACCTCAGGGAATCTTCCTACGTAACCTGCCTTAACAAGGACCAAAATCTATATAGTTCGGTATGGTGTGGGGATTACACTCTAGGATTACCATAGAGGATGTCATGGTCATTGTTTACTCTAAGCTCACGTGATTCATACTCAGTGTGAGAAACAAGAGGCAGCAAAGACCTAACGATCAGGTCGTGAAAGGTGCGTCTGTGGGAAGTGGAGTGGGGCTTACACGTGTTTAGCGACCCAAAGAGGAAACAAGGTTATATGCGTGGTTAACAGCCCAATTATATGGATATAGGGAATTACTCCAAGATAGAGGCATGAGTGGTGACAAAGCCCAATGGGATATGGATTTGGCATGGAAAAGAGGAGGGGAAGCTAGGACACTTACTCTCGTAAGAAAGTCTAGGGGATTACAACAAGGTAGTTTCCCTTTCCCCGCAGATAGACACTGCTCCAGCAAATAGGATCTCATTCCATGTAAGTAATATTTCACTCCTGGGGAGACGAGTGGGTGTGGAGAATGTTCGAGGTGGGGCACCCCACGTGTGGCGTATGGGGATAGACCACAGTTTAACATCATGTGCTGAGGACGATGGTTCTTGGCAGTTTAACATCATGCAGCTCAGATGAGGTGGGTTCACTCTGCACCCCTTAGGACTTACATACCTGATACCTCCCACCCCTTGGAGGAGGGAATGTATCATCAATTCCATGGTGCTGGGGTGTTATGGAGTAATCCATTTAGGGGCCCATGTTAGCGTGACTATGAGAAGAAGAAATAATTATTAGTTTGCCTATGCGAAGAAGCATAAGGCGAAGCAAAGAAACATAAAGCACCACCCAAGGGACTTCAAAATCACTTCGTGCAAACCTAGAAGGTAGCATTATAAAAGGAGTTGTGGAGCAGAGGGGTTAACTGGAAGAGGCCTCGTGAAGTTCTGGTGCTCCATGTAGCGGAAGAGCTTCATGAAGGGGTGTGATTCATGAATTGAAGTGTCCTAGCCTAGGCATAGGGCATTGGTGCATATGGAAGGGGATTCTTGAAGTGGAAAGGCTTTCTTAGAGCAGTGCTTCATAAAGCAAGGGTTCCTGGAGAAGTTTAGCATTGCAAAGCAATGTGCTTCATTAGGCATAGTGACCCTATCTTAGCATGTGGGTTACATGTGCACAGAGGGTACTTCATGAAGAATATGTGCTTGGAAAAGACCCGAGTCCCCTTTGGGATCCCCTTCCTTTGTGAAGGCCCATGGGCTCCATGAAGGGCATCCCCCTTTAAATAGGGGTTGAATTCAAGAAAAGGGAAAGACACTTCACGTTGATAAAAGTAACTTGAACAGATCATGGTTCACAAAGCATAAAATGATTCGAAATTTGAGATATATGAAGGAGAAAGGTTGTAGGATCTATCCTTTGGGCTTGAGGGGAGCCTGACATTTATAGGCAAGAGGTTCCACAAAGCAGAGCTCATTTAGCGTGAAAACACGTGGCATTTCTTTTTAACCGTGAAGCCCCTTGCGCCTTAGCTCCGTGGAGGCTTCGAAAATGTCAAATCTCATCGCAGAGACTCCCGCCTCTTTGCTCTGTGGTGGCTTCGCAAACGTCAAATCACATCACGAAGCATCCCACCTCCTTGCTCCGCGGTGGCTTCACAAATGTCAAATATCATCACGGAGTGTCCCACCTCCTTGCTCTATGGTGGCTTCACAAACGTCAAATCGCATCGTGGAGCCTCCCACCTCCTTGCTCCGTGGAGGCTTCACAGAGGGGATCTTGTCACCTGCCAAAGTGTTACGGGGCTCCGAGGACGAGCTTCATGAGGCATCCCCAAGGGATGCGCATTTTCCTCTCCTCTTCCCACATTTTGGCACCAACAAATTCCCCCCTACGGCTTGGATCTGAGTGGAAAATGAGGGTCAAAGTCTAAGGGTCAATCGTAAAAAATCAGTGGTCCATCCACTACTGGAAAAACAGGTATTTGCGACGGGCTATTTGCGACGGGATCCCGTCGCAAATAGCCCGTTGCGGAAAACGCCGTCGCAACTAAACTTATTTGCGACGGGACCGTCGCTAAAGCCCTTTTTTGCGACGGGCATTCTCCCCGTCGCAAATAGTATTCCGTATTTTTGTAAAAAACTTTTTAAACAGTTATTGCGACGGGCCCGTCGCAAAAACTATTTGCGACGGGTCCCGTCGCAAAAGGTATTTGCGACGGGCCCGTCGCAATAACGTTTTTTTTTTAAAAATAAAAAAATTAATAATACTAGTATTTGCGACGGGAACCGGGACCCGTCGCAATTACTATTCATAGTAATTGCGACGGGTCCCGTCGCAAATACTCTTTTTAAAAAAAAATAAAAAAATATTAATAATACTAGTATTTGCGACGGGCATAGTATCCCGTCGCAAATACTATAAAAAAAAATAAAAAAAATAAATTATTAATAAATTATTTTAATTAATATAATAATAGAATTATAATTTACAAATGAAAATAATAAATTATTTTAATTACTATAATAATAGTAGAATTATAATTCAAAAATAAAAATAATAGAATACTAATAAATAATTTAATTAATATAATAATATTATAATTATAATTCATAAATAAAAAAAATATTAATAAGTTATTTTAATTAATATAAAAATAATAGAATTATTTTACATTCAAATATTAAAATAATTCAAGTATTACAAAAAAATAATTAAATTATAATATTATAAAATTTTAATATATATATAAAATTTTAATATATATATAAAATTTAATATTATAAAATATAAATATTATTATTATTCATATTAATATTGTTATTTAAAAATATAATATTATTAATATTTTATAATGAGACAGAAACTACGAATAGAAAAAAAATATATTTTGATTTCACAAATTTTATAACAGAAATACAAACTCTAATCTGTAGGAGGGGGGGGAGGTGGGGGATCTGCAGATGGTGGTGGAGGAAACTCCATCCCTAAAGCATGAGTGAGTCGGCGCATGTACTCCATCTGCTCCTGATGCTGCTGCTGCCACCGACTCGTCTGCTCCTCGTACAGCTGCTGCTGGCGTCGACGCTCCTCCTCATGCTGCTGACGTATCTGCTCCTGCTCCTGTCGGAGACTCTCTATCTATGCAGTCTGAGATCGCAACTGCTCCTCATACTGTGTAGAAGAAGATGCACGAGCTCCCCTCGAGCTGGACGCCGACATCGCAGCACTGCCATAATAATCTCCGGGAGTCAGTCGAGAGCCGATACCAACTACCCGGCCCTTCTCGAAGGCATACTGGGTGGCCTGCATCCATGCCGCCTCATCAAACTGACGGGCAGTGGTCTGATCTGATGACTCGGCCTGACTCTCAGGCCGGGCCTGTGCCGCTGCGGCCTCATATGACTCCTATAGTTGCAATTTAAAATTAAAATTGTGAATATATTATATGCAGTTAATTTTTAAACTTGAAAACAAATAATACTGACCACGATGTGATGCTGACGATCACCTCTGAGCTCCCCAGTAGCAGGATCACTATACATCCTCCGATATACGTCGTACTCTGTAATATCGGGGTGCTCGACAGCCTATAAGAATAAAAAATAAACTGTTAATATTTATAGTTATATAAAATATTTATAAATAATGTACGTACCAGATGCTGTCTATGAGTACTGAAAGAACGACTCCCAGCTCGATGAGTCACCTCCTGCCTCCCCCGATTCTGCCTCCCCACCGATGATCTCCTCTGAAAGGCACCACTCAACCAGTGCGCACATAATCCATCCCATACTTGGGATGAAATGTACTCTGGTCGGTGTGCTCTACATGACTCCTCAAAATCTGACACTCCTGCTTTCTTCATCGCAGATTTTCTTAAATTGTGCAAAAACTGACAAAGGCGATCACGCATGGCCACCTCCCATGCCTCGTGGATGGCGTCACGCATGGTATCCTCGATCGGATACCATAAACCCTACAAATAAATCAAAATATCAAGTTAGAAATGAAATAATTTTCAAAATAAAAATTATTTATTTACGTACGTACCAACCAATGGCCGAACATGGCCTGCTGCACATCAATGGGAATCTGCTCCCATGTGGTCCACGGCTGAGAGAAATAGTTGCGCAAAATAGCGCTGCCCTGTCCGACTGCTATATGCGAAAAACTGAAAAAATAATAAACATTTATTATGTGAATAGATTAATGAAATCTTAGTCAAATTCACAGGTTATTACACAGGTTATCACACCTCCGGGTGCGCGGATCAAACCCAAGACGTGGACGTCGCTCGGGGACGGGGTCAGGAATCATCAATCGTGCAAGACCGCGCCCCCTCCGCGTACTCCCTGGAGCGCCTGCAGGCTGAGGGTCATCTGCCAGCAACTCATCCGCATCGAAAGGCAGGTCAGCCTCCGCCAACTCACGAAATGTGGCCTCGTCCATCTGAAACAGAAAATGTTAATATTAGAAAATAATTGATAATTACTATTATATATACATATATATACATATTATGATTGTATATAAATACCATGGAATTCTATAAGTGTTCATCTTCATCATCATCTTCATATATGTCAATGTCATCTTCATATTCCTCCTCAACATCATCGATATCCATTCGAGTTGCAGTTGCTTCATCTCTTACCATTTCAAATTCATGTGTGACATCATTAACATCATCGTCATCACCGACTCTTAAATGTGGGGTGTCGTCATCGATACTCATATCTCTTTGTAAAAAAGATTGATTTTGAGTACTCTCTTGAAAAACTTCAATTCTTTGCACATCAGTGAAAGCACATTCACTTTGACTAAACTGATTGTCTCGAATTTTGATTTTTATTACACTCCACCAATCAGTCAAGTCTCTTGATGTTGCACAGTACTTTGCATAATAAACTTGATATGCCTGTTGAGCCAATAAGAATGGTTCATTTACTGCGAGAACACTTTTACATTTAATATCGATGATTCCATGAGTCGGATGAACACGCACGCCTCTCTCTGTATCCAACCACCGACATTTGAACATGGTTATGTAATGTTGTCCAAGATAACAGAGTTCAATGATTTCATCAAGCATGCCATAAAAGTCAACTTCATTTTCTCGATGATGAGATCCTCTCAAGCTAACTCCACTGTTCATTGTTTTTTTCGATTCCCCATATGCATGCGTGTGGAATCGAAATCCATTCACCACATATGCATTATAAGTTTTAACAAGTTTGGAAGGTGGGTTACTCAATACACAGAGCCGTTTGTCAATTTTATCAGCATGTCGAGACACCTGAAGATTTGTGAAATAATTATCAATATAGTAAACTATACATTGAATGAGTTGCTAAATGATAAAGAATTTATGTTACCAGTTTTTGAAACCACTGAGAGAAATTTTTCAGTCACCGTTCTTCGAGAGCAGCTGCTGTAATTTGTGGAATTTGTTTCTTGATATGATTATCATACAACCTATAAAAACCAAAGTTATTTACTGTAACATAAATGATAGAATAAGTGATATAAACACTTACAGTACAACTGATGTCATCTCTTCACAGTTGAGCAGAACATACGTATGAGCTCTATGATGTTCATCATCTGAAAGCCAGCGTTCAGAAACTCCACCAAAACCAAGCTCTGACTGGTTGAAAACAGATAATTGATTGTCGATTTCATCAATATTCCTCTCATTCCGTCCCATTCGGTTGTGTTTTGAAGGATACTCAGATTCAAAATAATGGGAGCAGAAAAAAGATATTTCCTCTTGCAAATAAGCTTCTGCAATAGATCCTTCAACAGATGCTTTGTTGCGTACTTTTCTTTTCAATTTTTGCATGCATCTTTCAAATGGGTACATCCATCGAAACTATACCGGACCTCCACATTTGGCTTCATATGGCAAATGTAACATCAAATGTTCCATTGAGTCGAAGAAAGACGGCGGGAATATTTTTTCCAGTTTACATATAATTACAACAACATCTTTTTCAAGTTTGCCTAGAGCATCATAATCTGCCGTAGCCGCACAAATTTCCCGAAAAAAATGAGACATGTCTGTTATGGAATCCCAAATCACAGAATTCAACAGACCTCTTAATCCAATTGGTAGAAGTCTCTCCATTATAACATGACAATCATGACTTTTCAATCCAGTAATATGACCATTCTTTACACATCTACCCAAATTGGAAGCACAGCCATCTGGAAGTCTCAAATCTGCAATCCACTGACAAAATAATAAACGGTTTTCTTTAGACAGTGTATAAGCTGCTTTTGGTTTCAGTAACCTTTCTGTTCTGACATTCTCAAATAGTTCCAATTCTGGACGTCTGCAAATTTGGGCAAGATCTAAACGTGCATTTACATTGTCTTTGCTCTTTCCTGGCGTATCCAAAACTGTATGAAACAAATTATCAAAACAGTTCTTCTCAATATGCATGACATCTAACATGTGTATAAGCTGCTTTTGGTTTCAGTCACTTATTGTCCACATCAATGCTGCTCTCAGTATGAAATTCTGTTTCGTTGCAACATCATATGTACTGACACCAGTACTCCACAACAAATTTAATTCATCAATCAATGGCTTCAAATAAACATCAATATTTTTCTTCGGATGTCCTGGAATTAGTAAAGTCAAAAAGATATATGGCTCCTTCATCAACATCCATGGAGGTAAATTATACGGAGTTAAAAAAACAGGCCAACATGAATATTGACTACCATAAGATCCAAACGGACAGAAACCATCAGTGGAAAGGCCCAGTCGAACATTTCTAGCTTCTAAAGCAAATGATGGATGCACTCTATCAAAATGTTTCCATGAATCACCATCGGCTGGATGATTCAAGCTTTTATCGGTTGAAATATTCTCTTTATGCCATGACATCATTGTCGCTGTATTCTTAGACATGAATAAACGCTGAAGTCTGGATGTAAGCGGAAAATATCTCAACTGTTTTACAGGAATCAAACCAGACTTCCCGTGTTGTCCTTCTTTATATCTCTGTTGCCCACATGTGGGACAACTATCCAACGACTCATTTTCCCCTGAATATAAAATGCAGTCATTTGAACATGCATGAATCTTCTGACAAGTAAGTCCCAAATTTCGAACCAACCTCTTACTTTCATAGTAATTTGCAGGTAAAACATTTCCTTCGGGTAACAGTGTTTTCAGCAAAGAAAATATCTGGTCAAAACATGTGTTTGACATTCCGTTATCTGATTTGATAGCCATAAATTTTGCAACTGCTTCTAATTTGCTCATCTTGCAGCCAGGATATAATGCATCCTCAGCAGACTTCAACAACTCATAAAATTCAGACGGTCCCAACTCAGGATTTGAAGCTATATCAGCCGGAGTTTCTGTATGTTGAACAGATGAACCTGCAACATCATGTACTAAATCTTGAAACTGGGATGGATCCGGAATCAAGTTGGTATCATCTGCTCTGGAACTGCGTTCACCGTGTTGATACCAAAAAACATAATCTGCTTGAAAACCAAAACGCAAGAGATGTTCCCCCACTTTGTCAAACGTGTCAAACGTTCTCAATGCACATTTTCTGCAAGGGCATTTTATCTTTCCTTCTGAAACAAATTCTGAATTTGATGCCGCAAATGATAAAAAAATCTCCACACCCTCTATATATACTGGATTTAAACCAGAACCATTTGGATTTCTACGTTGATTTATCCATATGCGGTCATCTAATAATGACTGTTGACGACCTCGCTGTTCCATATTTTTCTATAAAATATAAAAGCATTACTGGTTTTGAATAATTTGTTAGAAAAAACACTCAAGCAAGGATTACTAATTATTACAATTTATTACTAATTATTACAATTTATTGCTAATTATTACTATTTATTACTAATTTAGCAATACTTAGCAATACTTAGCAAAAGGAAAACTGCTTGAATAATGAAAGGAAATTTGATAATCATCGTTGTGGAGATGGTTATAAATTTTCCCTTCATTATCCAAGCAGATTTCGTTTACTAATTATTAGTAATAAAAAAAATATTATCAATATTTACGAAAAAACAATATTAATATTATTAAAATAATAAAAAAAATTAAAAAATATTAAAATTATCAATATTCAGAACAAACTTTGTTCTATTATTAACATGTTCAAATCTTAAAGGGTCGTCAATTGTCAGGTCATGCGCAATAAAAAGTTTGTGTCAGCCATGTCTAATGTAAACTCTATAATTGTCCTTGCATGGTTGATCACTTCGCAAGTAATGTTGCAATCAGACAAACCAAGTCATTCTCTTCTTAACTATAAGAATTATCTCACATGAACCTTTACATAGATCATTCTTCCTTAAAAATTTGAGGGGATATCATTATTTTTCCCTTAAATTTTCAAGGAAGAATGGTCTATGTAAAGGTTCATGTGAGATGATTCTTATAGATAAGAAGGGAATGACTTGGTTTGTCTGATTGCAACATTACTTTTGAAGTGATCGACCATGCAAGGACAATTATAGAGTTTACATTGGACATGGCTGACAGAAACTTTTTATTGCGCATGACCTGACAATTAGCGACCCTTTAAGATTTGAACATGTTAAGAATAGAGCAAAATCTGTTGTAAATATTGATAATTTTAATATTTTATAAATTTTTATTATTTTAATAATATTAATATTTTTTTCATAAATATTGATAATATAATTTTTTTTGCTAAGTGTTCTTGAGTATTCCTGAGTATTCCTGAGTATTCCTGATTATTTGTGAGTATTCGTGAGTATTCGTGATTTTTCGTGAGTATTCGTGATTATTCGTGAGTATTCGTGAGTATTCGTGAGTATTCGTGAGTATTCCTGAGTATTCCTGATTATTCCTAATTATTCCTAATTATTTGCAATTATTGGTAATTATTGGCAATTATTGGTCATTATTGGCAATTATTACTAATTATTCCTAATTAATCCTAATTATTCCTAATTAATCCTAATTAATCCTAATTAATCCTACTTATTCCTAATTATTACTAATTATTCCTAATTATTGCTAATTATTACTAATTATTGCTAATTATTTCTAATTATTGCTAATTATTTCTAATTATTGCTAATTATTTCTAATTATTGCTAATTATTTCTAATTATTGCTAATTATTGCTAATTATTGGTAATTATTTTTAATTATTTCTAATTATTCGTAATTATTACTAATTATTGGTAATTAATACTAATTATTGGTAATTATTGGTAATTATTGCTAATTATTGCTAATTATTGGTAATTAATGCTAATTATTGGTAATTAATACTAATTATTGGTAATTATTACTAATTATTGGTAATTATTACTAATTATTGGTAATTATTACTAATTATTGGTAATTATTACTAATTATTCGTAATTAATACTAATTATTCCTAATTAATACTAATTATTCCTAATTATTGTTAATTATTCCTAATTATTACTAATTATTGTTAATTATTCCTAATTATTACTAATTATTGTTAATTATTCCTAATTATTACTAATTATTGGTAATTAATACTAATTATTGGTAATTAATACTAATTATTGGTAATTATTACTAATTATTCCTAATTAATACTAATTATTGGTAATTATTACTAATTATTCCTAATTAATACTAATTATTACTAATTATTGTTAATTATTCCTAATTATTACTAATTATTGTTAATTATTCCTAATTATTACTAATTATTGTTAATTATTCCTAATTAATACTAATTATTGGTAATTAATACTAATTATTGGTAATTAATACTAATTATTCCTAATTAATACTAATTATTCCTAATTAATACTAATTATTCCTAATTAATACTAATTATTCCTAATTAATACTAATTATTCCTAATTATTACTAATTATTCCTAATTATTACTAATTATTGTTAATTATTCCTAATTATTACTAATTATCGTTAATTATTCCTAATTAATACTAATTATTGGTAATTAATACTAATTATTGGTAATTAATACTAATTATTGGTAATTAATACTAATTATTGGTAATTAATACTAATTATTGGTAATTAATACTAATTATTGGTAATTAATACTAATTATTCCTAATTAATACTAATTATTGGTAATTAATACTAATTATTCCTAGTTAATACTAATTATTCCTAATTAATACTAATTATTCCTAATTAATACTAATTATTCCTAATTATTGTTAATTATTCCTAATTATTACTAATTATTGTTAATTATTCCTAATTATTATTAATTATCGTTAATTATTCCTAATTAATACTAATTATTGGTAATTAATACTAATTATTGTTAATTATTCCTAATTATTACTAATTATCGTTAATTATTCCTAATTAATACTAATTATTGGTAATTAATACTAATTATTCCTAATTAATACTAATTATTGGTAATTATTACTAATTATTCCTAATTATTACTAATTAATACTAATTATTGGTAATTAATACTAATTATTGGTAATTAATACTAATTATTGGTAATTAATACTAATTATTGGTAATTAATACTAATTATTGGTAATTAAGACTAATTATTGGTAATTAATACTAATTATTTGTAATTAATACTAATTATTTGTAATTAATACTAATTATTCCTAATTAATACTAATTATTGGTAATTAATACTAATTATTCCTAATTAATACTAATTATTCCTAATTATTCCTAATTATTACTAATTATTCCTAATTATTACTAATTATTCCTAATTATTACTAATTATTCCTAATTATTGTTAATTATTCCTAATTATTACTAATTAATGTTAATTATTCCTAATTATTACGAATTATTGGTAATTAATACTAATTATTACGAATTATTTGTAATTAATACTAATTATTGGTAATTAATACTAATTATTGGTAATTAAGACTAATTATTGGTAATTAATACTAATTATTTGTAATTAATACTAATTATTTGTAATTAATACTAATTATTCCTAATTAATACTAATTATTTGTAATTAATACTAATTATTCCTAATTATTCCTAATTATTGGTAATTATTACTAATTATTCCTAATTAATACTAATTATTCCTAATTATTCCTAATTATTACTAATTATTCCTAATTATTCCTAATTATTACTAATTATTGTTAATTATTCGTAATTATTGTTAATTATTCCTAATTATTACTAATTATTGTTAATTATTCCTAATTATTACGAATTATTGGTAATTAATACTAATTATTGGTAATTATTACTAATTATTGGTAATTAATACTAATTATAGGTAATTAATACTAATTATTGTTAATTATTGGTAATTATTACTAATTATTCTTAATTATTGATAATTATTAGTAATTAAATGAATAATTATCAATAATTAGAAATAATTACCAATAATTACAAATAATAACATTATTAATATATTTTATTATTAATATTAAAATAATATAATTTTCTAATTTATATACAGTTCTTTTTTCATCTGTGCGTTTTCTATCTCCACATACAAATAATACATGTGAAGACAGCAAACACACAGATGAAAAAAGAACTGTATATATATAAAAAATTATATTATTTTAATATTAATAATAAAATAAACTAATAATATAATAATGTTCTTATTCTTAATTATTGGTATTTATTACTAGTTATTAATATTTATTCTTAATTACTAAAAATTATTACTAATTATTCCTAATTACCATATAAACAATACTTATAATTTAAATTTATTAAATAATAAAACAATGTGAACATAATTAAATTACAACTAATTAATAATAATAGAAACTAATAAGAAATTAAAAATAAATAAAAAATTAAAATGAAGATAAATACCTTGAAAATTGATCTGTTCTGATCGTTCTTCAAAACTTTAATATCAGCTCCGGAGAAAAAACTTAAACTGGAGAAAAACTCAACTCTAGAAATATAATTCTGAGAGAGAGAGAAGATAAGGAATGAGAATGAAATGAAAAAAACGGATGGGGGTATTTATAGGTTAGATTATTTGCGACGGGCCCATTTGCGACGGGATTCCCGTCGCAAATAGTATTATTTGCGACGGTACCCGTCGCAAATACCTTAGCCAACATTTATTACGGTCAACCGGTAAATAGTTATTTGCGACGGGTCCCGTCGCAAGTAATCCCTGCCGACATAGTATTTGCGACGGGGGAATATTCCCGTCGCAAATACCTTTTACCGCCGCCGGTTATTTGCGACGGGAATATTTCCCCGTCGCAAATAAGTTTCCCGCGATTTGGCGCGCATCGCGGGAAAACTATTTGCGACGGGGAAAGCAATCCCGTCGCAAAAGCCTCCTTATTTGATACCTAAACTTGTCCAAATTCTATTGGATGAGAGGATTTCGACCCCTACCCACCTTATCTTTGAAATATATCAATTTGGAGCTATTAAAAACCGAATTTGACTTTATAATAAAATAATATTTTTAGTTATTCCAAAGGTGACCCTCTCCTACCTTATAAAAGGGCACCTAATCCCCCTCTTCCTCACACCACTTTGAGACTTCAAGTTTGGCCAAACCCTGACAATTTCTCCTCTATACTTCCCTAGAAACATACTAGAGGTTTTGGTCGTCTTCAAAGACCTATTTTAGTGCCCTAAAAGGAGGTCTCAAAGAAGCACTTCAAATAAGAGGTAATGTCTGTTATCGATTCTTTCATCTTTATTTCTTCTTCCACTTCTTCTTATTTAGTTGTTTCATTATGAAGTAATAACATCAGTATCACTCACATAATGATATGTTATTATAAGTATGACACAACCCTATTTCACCATCTATCCATCATACGGAAAAAGAAATCACCGCGCGTGCGTACGTACGGAATACCGTCTCCACGCCGTGGTGTAATCTATTTTCCACCACCACCTTACTTGGATGGGTATAATGGTGTAAATAATGACTATATATGACAATTATAAATTGATATTGATTCTGAAATAGTATACATACACTCCAATACAATTCCACGATCATGGGAACGATATCATCGCTCGTACGTACGTACGGAATACCGTCTCCACGATGTGATGCGATTCGTTCTACATGATCTTCATTGCATAATGATTATATAATTGAATTGAATGAATTAATATGATATATATTACACTAATACCATTCTGTAAATGAGGTATCTATAACATAAAGAGAATAATAAGAATTTATTCGACAAACACACATAAGAACAAAAAGTAATAAACACCCTAATAACAAGTAGTAATGAAATATTACCAATAAGAAGCTAAGAATATGACCATATATGATATAATAACAATAAGTATGATTCTTTAATAAGTCAATGACATTATTTATATCATTATACAGGAGGTTCGGACACTTATGAAGCAAATCGGACCTAAGGTAAGGGAAATGTCACAATCTCATTTTTATCTGAGATTGTTTATCCTTTGAAATTTATTGGGGTGTATTTTATCTTCCAAATCCATGTTTCCTCAATATGTAATATAATTTATATCCCCCTACAATTTTTTAAATCCAATTTTACCCTTCGGCGAGTTTTTAGTAAAAGATATGAAAGGAATCTTTGGTCGTTTTTCGTACGAGGTACTTTTTGACTTTTCCGACTAAAGTACGAGAAGAATGTTTTTTTACTTATACGGCATGAATGGATTTTTAAAACAACATTTCCAAGAATTTTCCTTTACAAGTTTTCAAGTTTATTTTTAATCAACTTCTTTTAGTTTAAAATTGTATGACATGTTAAGAAAGGAAAAATGTTTTTGAAGTAGAAAGGATATTTTCCTCAAGAATGGAGTTCAAGAGTTTTATCAAAATTATTTTCCATATAAGATAATATAGGGTTCTATTTCTATCCCTATTATTACATGGATTTGATTATGTTGTGATGGAAATATTTTTATGAATTCCTTTATCTTATATGAATTGTTTGATGATGTCACAATGTTTAAGATTCCCATTTTTATTACATGGGTTATGCAATGATGTATGATTTATGATTTTGTGGCACACATATGAATGGTATCATTATGAGATGGGTGGGACCTATATCTCCATCCAATTCATTGGGTAAAGATTTTATATCTCATGAGATAGACATGGCTGGAACGGTAGGTTATACTGGTTCAGTGAAACAGGACTGAAACGAGGAGTGAACTCGGTTAAAAATGGACTTTGTCCTCTAAGATAGTCTTGGAAATGAGTCTTGACTAATAAGAAATGATTCTCTATGATTATGTGTGTATGACACAAAGTTTCATGTTTTATGTGATGATTATTGGGATTCCATTTCACTACTATGATTTATACCATGTTATGAAATTATTCTCTCTTTTGCAGGTTAAGATTTCCAAAAGTTATGTTCTTATGAATATGATGTGATTGATATTTCTTTTGTTTACCCTTACTGAGCATTTGAGATCATCCTTTTGTATGTTTTCTTTCCCCAGGTCAGGAAGAAGGTTATTAAGTAAGATATGCCAAAATGGACTATAGATATGATGAAATAAATGGGAGACAGTGTAGACGCTTTATGAACCAGTTGTTTATGTTTCCCAGTTTCTAAAGACACTATACCTATACAGTCCTTTTGTGGTTTTGTTATATGTTGTAATAAGTATGCTTCAATTTTGAAGTATTAACAATGTATGTAAAGTATGGGTCGTTATAGGATGTCAGTTCCTCCTTCCATGGATTCCTCCTCAGTGGTCGATACCTAGTTCGGGTCTCCTTCATATATTAAGACATTGTTCGTGAAACTCTTCTCGGTGCCATATCTTCATGGATAACAATTAATTACACTATTTCTGTCAGGACATTACAAGGAGTTCGGTCAGGGCAGCAACCTTCGGTCGGGAGAGTAGTCACGTTGGACATCACTGGCGTGTCTGGATGCTGGAACACTGACACTTCTAGGTTTCTTCCCTTTATGATAGGGATTCTTGAGGGCACAGGAGCCTAACGTATCCCACATCGAATGTGGGGAATTATATGCTATAGGCATGTCCTTGAGGTTTTCCTCATCTTCCCATATTTAACACAGGGTATGTCACAAGTTTAACGTCTAGCGGAGACGGATCAGACTGATCGGAGCACTGACTGGAGTGGATCAGATGGGTGCAACCCCTAGAGGGAACAATGATGATAGGACTAACATGTGGCTAGTTACCCCATTACTGATAGGAGTAGTGAAGAGGTGAATCAACATGATATCACTGAGATGTGACAGCCTGGGTAAGAATCAAGATGGATGATAAAGAATTGAATGAAGTGGTGGTAGAATGAGATGAAACCATCATGGAGGTGATATTAGTATTGGCCTTGAGCCTCGAGGAGACTTCTTATCTATCCCTGTGGTAGGGAATAAAATTCTGGGTAGTTTGGTGAGGCGATGGGACACCTAAGGAGGTGACCCGTATGAAGGGGACCTGGAGGAAATGGAACCTCCAAGTTAGGGCCTGACCTTCCTGAAACATATAGGCTCAAGGGAAAGACTAGGATAAGACATGGGTGATGGGATTGAACCTCAGGGAGGCTTCCTACATACATTGTTTTGGCAATGATCAAAGTCTATGTTGTTCAAGATGGGGGGAATACACTACAAAAAAACAGTACATTTGAGGGGGTTATTTAGAGGGGGTTCTGCACAACCCCCTGTAAATTCATTTACGTATACATTAGAGGGGGTTCTGAACAACCCCCTATAATTATCCAATTTAGAGGGGGTTCACAACCCCCTCTAAAAGGTTTATCCTTTTTTTAATATGTGGTTGGATTTTAGAGATGGTTATGTTAAAACAGTCGCTACTTTAATAATCAGTGGTGCTATATATTTAGTTAAAGGAACTATATATTTGGTTAGAGGAATTATATATATATATATTCAATTGGATGTTAGAGGTGTTATATGTGTGTGTGTGTGTTATATGGAATTTGTTTTTTAAGAAAATAACGGGTGTTCACAACCCCCTCTAATGTAAGACATTAGCGGGGGTTCAAAACCCCCATTAATGTAAGACATTAGAGGGGGTTCAAAACCCCCTCTAATTTAAGAGATCGAAGGGGTTGTGAACCCCTACAATTTTCTTAAAAAATTCATAATATATATAGTATATATTGTATACATATGTGAATGTGTTTATAAAATGTATAATATATTATATTCATATAAATATGTAATATATATATATATATTAATTGTGTATGTATAAATATAATATATATATATATATATATTTCATAATATATTTTGTTAAAATATAAATATAAATATAAATATATATATATATATATATTTGTAATATATACTTGTATACAAATAAATTTAAAAAATTACAAATAAATATATAAATACACATTTACGTTTATGTATGTTTGATATAAATGTTTTTATAAATACCTATATACATAATTTTATTTAAAAATATTTAAATATATAATTGATAGTGGTGTGCGGAAAATATATCTATACATATATATTTATATTTATATAAACATATATACAAGTTTTTATTTAATTTATTTATATTTATTATGCAAATAATGTTTATCTTAGTAAACTTTTTAATATATATAGATACAGTAATATATAAATTATATGTGTAAATTTGTTAATATATATGTATATTTTAATAAACATATTAATATATATAAATACAATAATATATAAATTATATGTTTAAATTTGTTAATATATATATGTGTGTGTGTGTGTGTGTGTGTTTATTAATATATATGCATATTTTAATAGACTTATAATATGTATTTAAATATATTATGCAAATAATGTTTGCCTTTATAATCTTTTTAATATATATAGATACAATAATATATAAATTATATGTATAAATTTATTAATATATATATGTTTATTAATATATATGTTTATATTAATAAACTTATTAATATATGTAAATACAATAATATATAAATTATATGTTTAAATTTATTAATATATATACATGTGTGTGTGTTTATTAATATATATTCATATTTTAATATACTTATTATATGTATTTAAATATATTATGCAAATAATGTTTATCTTAATAAACTTTTTAATATATATATATATACAATAATATAAAAATTATATGTGTAAATTTGTTAATATATATATGTTTATTTTAATAAACTTATTAATATATATAAATAAAATAATATATAAATTGTATGTTTAAATTTGTTAATATATATATATATATATATATTTCTTAATATATATGCATATTTTAATATACTTATTATATGTATTTAAATATATTATGGAACTAATGTTTATCTTAATAAACTTTTTAATATATATAGATAAAATAATATATAAATTATATCTATAAATTTGTTAATAAATATGTTTATTTTAATAAACCTATTAATATATATCAATACAATAATATATAAATTATATGTATAAATTTTTTAATATATATATTTTCATATATATGTTTATTAATATATATGAATATTTTAATAAACTCATTATATATATTTAAATATATTTTTCAAATAATGTATATTTTGATAGACTGATTAATATATATAAAAAATAATAATATAAGCCCTGAATAAATAAAACAGAATTGGGGTAGTGGCTGATACGCAGTAAAAATACCAACGGAGCGCAGGTTCGAATCCTTTGTGGTTCAAATTTTAGTAGGCCTTCTGAATTTTATAGACACGGGGTGGCTACCGCTGTCCCTCGTGGACACACAAAAGAGAGGATGAGGTGGGTACATGAGAAGAACGACGTGCACGTCGTACTGGAGGAGTAGGAGGGCCACTTGGAACAGGACAAAAAAGTGAGGCGGGTCACTAGGGAACATGATAGAGGCCTAGGGAACAGGATGGGGAACAGGATGTAGTCCTGGGGAATAGGACGGAGGACAGAGTTAGGTCACGGGGAATAGGACAGGGAGAGGCGGTTCACGGGGAATAGGACAAGAAGAGTTGGTGGGAAGTGTGGGGTGATTGGGGATGGGGATTTATTTTCTTTAAAACAAAAGAGATGTTTTAGGGGTAGTTTTACACAACCTCCCCTAAAGTTATCACCATTAGGGCGGTTTGAACCGCCCCTAAAACCATAGATTAGAGGCGGTTGCAGTCATAACTGCCCCTAATGTAGGTAGATTTAGTTTAACATTAGAGGGGGTTTAAAACCCCTCTATTGCAACCAACACTAAATTCCTTGTGAATTTACCTACGCTTCCTCAAAACCACTATTACTAAAAGTGGGCAGGCACATTAGTGGCGGTTACTCATAACCACCGTTAATGTCTTTAGAAGGGGTTATAACCCCTTATAAAGTAAAAAAATAACCCCTTCTAAAGTGGTCATTTTTTTGTAATCATAGAATCAGGGTGTACGCAGAGGACAATGACCAGATGATATACTAGGGCTTATGTGTGGTTAGCATCCAAGGTTGGTCTGACGCCACCAGGGAAGACTAGAGATGTGTGTCCCAATGAAGGGAATGACAACAGCTTACTACTGGATATGGATCACAATGGCTTACCGCTGGATGAAGATCACAACGGCTTACCGTCAATTTGGGATGACAACAGTTTACTGCCGATTGGGGTTGACAACGGCTTACAACTGATTGGGGAATAGTTTAGTGTCATGAGGGACAAAAAGGGGCGTACTGTTTAACATCGTGGGGGATGAATGTGGACCTACATAAAGTAGTTGGGACTGATGGGAGTTGGTATTGAACTTCAGGGTGGTGTCCTACGTACCCTGCCTTGGCAAGGATCAAAGTCCATGTAGTTCGGAAGGGTGTTGGTGAACCAAGGTGACGTGTTCGGGACCAATGGTTATTGGGATTAAACCTCAGGTAGGCGTCCTACGTATCACGCCTTGGAAAGGATCAATGTCCACGTAGTTCGGAAGGTTTGGTGAACCAATGTGAAGGGGTTCGGAACCAATAGATTGTTGGGCTTGAACCTCAGGGAATCTTCCTACGTAACCTGCCTTAACAAGGACCAAAATCTATATAGTTCGGTATGGTGTGGGGATTACACTCTAGGATTACCATAGAGGATGTCATGGTCATTGTTTACTCTAAGCTCACGTGATTCATACTCAGTGTGAGAAACAAGAGGCAGCAAAGACCTAACGATCAGGTCGTGAAAGGTGCGTCTGTGGGAAGTGGAGTGGGGCTTACACGTGTTTAGCGACCCAAAGAGGAAACAAGGTTATATGCGTGGTTAACAGCCCAATTATATGGATATAGGGAATTACTCCAAGATAGAGGCATGAGTGGTGACAAAGCCCAATGGGATATGGATTTGGCATGGAAAAGAGGAGGGGAAGCTAGGACACTTACTCTCGTAAGAAAGTCTAGGGGATTACAACAAGGTAGTTTCCCTTTCCCCGCAGATAGACACTGCTCCAGCAAATAGGATCTCATTCCATGTAAGTAATATTTCACTCCTGGGGAGACGAGTGGGTGTGGAGAATGTTCGAGGTGGGGCACCCCACGTGTGGCGTATGGGGATAGACCACAGTTTAACATCATGTGCTGAGGACGATGGTTCTTGGCAGTTTAACATCATGCAGCTCAGATGAGGTGGGTTCACTCTGCACCCCTTAGGACTTACATACCTGATACCTCCCACCCCTTGGAGGAGGGAATGTATCATCAATTCCATGGTGCTGGGGTGTTATGGAGTAATCCATTTAGGGGCCCATGTTAGCGTGACTATGAGAAGAAGAAATAATTATTAGTTTGCCTATGCGAAGAAGCATAAGGCGAAGCAAAGAAACATAAAGCACCACCCAAGGGACTTCAAAATCACTTCGTGCAAACCTAGAAGGTAGCATTATAAAAGGAGTTGTGGAGCAGAGGGGTTAACTGGAAGAGGCCTCGTGAAGTTCTGGTGCTCCATGTAGCGGAAGAGCTTCATGAAGGGGTGTGCTTCATGAATTGAAGTGTCCTAGCCTAGGCATAGGGCATTGGTGCATATGGAAGGGGCTTCTTGAAGTGGAAAGGCTTTCTTAGAGCAGTGCTTCATAAAGCAAGGGTTCCTGGAGAAGTTTAGCATTGCAAAGCAATGTGCTTCATTAGGCATAGTGACCCTATCTTAGCATGTGGGTTACATGTGCACAGAGGGTACTTCATGAAGAATATGTGCTTGGAAAAGACCCGAGTCCCCTTTGGGATCCCCTTCCTTTGTGAAGGCCCATGGGCTCCATGAAGGGCATCCCCCTTTAAATAGGGGTTGAATTCAAGAAAAGGGAAAGACACTTCACGTTGATAAAAGTAACTTGAACAGATCATGGTTCACAAAGCATAAAATGATTCGAAATTTGAGATATATGAAGGAGAAAGGTTGTAGGATCTATCCTTTGGGCTTGAGGGGAGCCTGACATTTATAGGCAAGAGGTTCCACAAAGCAGAGCTCATTTAGCGTGAAAACACGTGGCATTTCTTTTTAACCGTGAAGCCCCTTGCGCCTTAGCTCCGTGGAGGCTTCGAAAATGTCAAATCTCATCGCAGAGACTCCCGCCTCTTTGCTCTGTGGTGGCTTCGCAAACGTCAAATCACATCACGAAGCATCCCACCTCCTTGCTCCGCGGTGGCTTCACAAATGTCAAATATCATCACGGAGTGTCCCACCTCCTTGCTCTATGGTGGCTTCACAAACGTCAAATCGCATCGTGGAGCCTCCCACCTCCTTGCTCCGTGGAGGCTTCACAGAGGGGATCTTGTCACCTGCCAAAGTGTTACGGGGCTCCGAGGACGAGCTTCATGAGGCATCCCCAAGGGATGCGCATTTTCCTCTCCTCTTCCCACATTTTGGCACCAACAAATTCCCCCCTACGGCTTGGATCTGAGTGGAAAATGAGGGTCAAAGTCTAAGGGTCAATCGTAAAAAATCAGTGGTCCATCGTGAAGAAGGCTCATGAGGCGGAGAGGCGATGTACGGGCTAAAAGTTCTACGAAGCTCGCCACGGTCTAAAACGCCGTAAAGCACAAGGGTTTATCGCCTATAAATAGGGGAGGATGACCTCTCTTTTTTCTTTTCTTGCCTTCGTGTTTTGGCACTTAGCACTCTCGATTCACAAAGATCTGCATACTCTATGATTTCTCTCTATGAATCAAAATTTCTTTTTCACGGTGCACATCAAGTCTTTGGCTCTATGGCAGTGCGCTCTGCGGCTTGTGCCTGAAGGTCGGGGCAGGGCTCTGCAATTTCTTTGCTAGGATCGAGCTCTGTGAATAGTCTTCATGAACGAGCTCCACGAAAGAGCTTCGTGAACCAGAACAAAAAATGTCCAAATCTCAAAAACTGGATGGCTCAATAGGAAGATGTCAGGGGGGGGGGGTCTGAGAAGATGCAGCCCATAGGGAGGAGATGGTGGATAACTCGGGTATAAGGGAGTTAGTACAGATCTATTCTGACCATAATTCTCTAGTGGAGCTACTGTCGAAAAGCCAAAATAACTGTTAGTTGTGCAAGAGGATACCTCTATATGGATTTGGCCTGAGGGATGATGTCTTCATCCTTCAAATGGGCAAGGACGAGCCATCTTACTAGTTCAAAATCACGTTGTGTCAACGCCAGTGGTTCAGGGCAGCTGATGACCATACCTGGGAGGACTTCATGCCTATCAACACTGACTGCCTACACAATCATGTGAATAACATTTATGGAAATGAACTGTAGCCAGAGGCCTCTCCCCCATTGTACCATACTATCTTTAAGGCATCCCTTAGGAACCCAGAGAAGGGGTGGTCTGATGAGTGGAATCTACGCCAGGGCGGAAACGTCATAGATGAATGGGTCTGGACCTACTGGGTAGGTGCCTCGTGCGAAGAGTTCGGGGAAGAGCTAAGGAGAGTGGGCCTGTATGAGGCAGTTTGGGCCTCCCAATTCTATATTTATCATCCAAATCAGCTGATGCCGGATTTGCTGAGCTGATGGTCGTCGAGGACCAATACCTTCCATTTGCACCATGGAGAGGTCGACGTCAGTTTATGGGACCTGAATCAGATCTCAGGGGTCCCAATACTGGGGGTGATGTATGATGAGTTCCTCCCTATTATGGGTTTGTGGGAAGATCCAGATAAGATGCCACCACTGGTGATGACATTAATGGACCTAGTGTCAGGAGAGGACAAGATATCGGTGAGGGACGTCCATTTCAAAGGTGGTTCAAGAAGTTCTTGAACTTCCCAGAAAATAGGCAGTTCCATGTGAGGCCTCAGACTTTCTCGAAGAGGGCTCAACGAGGAAAGGATCACATGTACTAGTGGATCTTGGAGGATAGCCAGCAGAATATGTGGGGATTTAGGGTCAGTATCGAGCAACAACTGATAGTCAGGTTGGTTGCATTCATTACGACGCTCATCTGCGGTTAAATCCTGCCGGTGATAGACACGAACATGGTCATGCGACTGAGCACATTTATCATGGAATCTATGTTGGTGATAGGGGGACGGGTCAACCTCGGGATCCCTATGCTCACCAAGATTTATAATATGTTGTGGTATATCAGCGAGGGGGAGAATCCACAGAGAATATGTGGGTCATTCCACCTCCTGTATGGGTGGATAGCGGCACATGTTAGGGGAATATATGAATATCCAAACCCCATATCCCCTCTAGGATTGAACTTCTTCCCATCCATTATGAATGCTATTGGGAGATTTCTGGCCAAGATGACCGTGAAGGCAGTACTGAACCATGTTTGGAAGGCAGATGAGTTCAATTTCCACCTATACTCGTTGCCAACAGGTGTGTTCATTGATGAAAGTCGGGGAACGAAAGAGAATCGATCCTACATCATGGACTATTAGGGTGGAGTCCTGGTGGTGCGAGTGGAATGCGAGTCCCTCTGTGAGTCGTACACCATGCACCAACTGGGAAGGCAATTTCGGTGTATACAGTGGTTGACCCCACTGGTCTATTTGGGGGTCCTCCATGAGGATCACCTGTGTGTAATAAGGTAGGTGTGGCTCATGTTCACATGGGAGTATGGGAAGATGTGGAATGAGCTCACTCCACCCATGGCCACCTTTGGACTGGTGAAGGAGTACACCAAAAGCTGGGAGGCAGCCTACCCTGGGGAGATGCTGAAGCAGCCAACCGTTTAGGCCAGGGATGGGGTGCCTCCCCAACCTCAAGGCTAGGGTGGGAAGGTAGTGAGGACATCTCTTAGTGGTGGAGATGTAGTGGCGGCGAGGCCTACACTGGTCAAAAGGGAGGCAGGAGCGGTGGACCCAGTGGTTCCAGAGGAGCAGAGTCATCCAGAGGGAAGGCCACCAAGGGGATTCCATAGGATATCCACCCAGGATCTGGGGAAGCAGCTGTGCCATATAGACATGCTGGAGAATGTTTTCTTCTCGGAAGCTTGGCACATTTGGGATGTCAACCGGTAATTTCTCATCCCATCTAAGATGTGGTAACACCTGAACCATCTCGGGATGGATTTGTCGGGGATCGGCTCTGTCAGGACCAGCTTTGCAGTGTCCCAACCAGTGGGGGAGCAATACCTATCCAAGATGGAAGACTTTGTGCACTCCCAGGGTGCTCCACGTCTGATGAAAGTAAAAGTATTTCTAGATCGAACGAACCCTCCAAAGTTATCGGCTACTGAACTGAGGGAACTCTTACCTCTAATAAAAGAATCAGACGATTCTTCCGGGGGGAATAGGTCGGTATAGGGATCCCTCTGAAGGAGAGTGAAGTTGGAGATTCAAAACCATAACTTGAAAATTTTTCATTGGATCTCAAGGTAAAACCCTGAGTCCCTTCCCTGGGATCCACTTCCAGGTTACTTTGTACCCCTCAATAATATTTGAACTATGCGGGAGGGACTCATACGTAGAACCTGTTCCTGCCCTATAATAGATGCAGCTGCGGGGCCTTCAAGATCTATGCCCATGGCTATGGTGATTACCACATCCAGCGGGGCTGAGACTCCTAGGGTAGTTCTTCTAGAGTTTTCAGACTTCCCAAAAATATATGGAGGACCACAGCCTGGGGTCCCAATGGCAACCACCTAGGAGCGAGACCGATAATTTGATCTCTGTAAGTCTCATTTACAAAATTTATGCATCCCACCCATTGATCTGGTTAACTGACATACATGCACTTCTTGGTATGCACAGTTATTAAAATGGTGTGGGATCCCTTGGCAAGGTTGGTTGGTACTCTTGGAGGCACCTTTCCCAGGGTAATGTCAGTGGTCGTGGAATCAGAAACCAAAATTGACTAATATGCAGTGCTTCTGATCACTGGATGGACCGTTAATGGGACAGAGCCTGAGATCATTTAGGTGGGATCTGATGATGAAGATCGATCAGACAGCACGGGTCCTACCATAACCGATCAGACACCTGATGCAGACCCTATTAATGAGTTCTTGGGGGTGTTTCCTATATAATAACCTTCTGACCCAGCAGATCAGGATGAGATGTCCTTTGATGAGGAGGATAGAAAAATCGCCTGATGCTGGTCATGGAAGATGATTAAGCACTTCATCGATTACACCCCTCAAGAAAAATGGATAGACCAGATGGGGAGGCTTCAGTCCTAGCTATGTGAACTATGCGTCAGGGGAGAGGATGCCCAGTGTCCTCACATGCTTGTTTGAGATCTCATGGTGGAGTAGATTTGGGAATATAAATGTGTCCTTGGTGTAGGATGGTAGCGGTGAAAAGCAGTGAACATCAAGAGTCTCCAAGAGGCTGAAAATGAGATTTAATGGCTGTTGGTCTGGGATGATGAGAATTCAACTTTCCTCACTACGCAATCAGAGATCATATCATGCCTGAAGGCCCAACTAGTAGAGGCAGAAGAGTGCATGAAGAAAGCCTCCAAGGAGATGAACATCATCCAAACCAATGAGGAGCGGGCCCGGATTGAAGCTGACGAATTATGCCCCATTTTTGCTGAGGAAGAGTGAGAATTAAACAACCAACACCGGATCTTGGACGTTACAAGCTAGAGGGTGGTGGAGTTTCAACTCTTTTTTGATAGGGTCAACCCATCCAAGGGAGGGGTCGATCCTCAGGTACTGTGATGCATGTAACTTTGGAACTCACTTTCATTTTTTGATTATTTATGCTAGATGCATGCATGAGTTCATTTATTTGCTTTAGTATACTACATGTCTGTCACATTCTTGAAACATCCGGTGACCAATCCCTAAGATCACGTGGGTCAAGCCTGATGTGAGAAAGAAGGGATGAACACCTTGTTATTCTACCCGAATATGAGAGCGCCAACCATGATTCAGGCATTTAGGGTTTGACTAATCCTTCTAGATTTTTGGAAATAAAGAGGGAGGCCTGACTGGAGAATGAAGGTCTCAGATCATTCAAATTTCCAGTTTCCCAACGTGCTCTAGTGCGCGAGCGTGGTAATGCTAGGGGAGTTAGAATCAATCTGAAAAAAGGGGGATGTGGTGTGAATTATGGCACCCAAGATTACAAACACTACAAGGATGGGGTGGAAATGAAGGATAACTATTTACCATGTTTTAAATACATCATTCTTATTGCATTAGCCTGAAATAGGGATAACAAATATGGGCTTACCACTGACCATGTTTGAAACATGAGGTCTGACTTGAAATGTCATCCATTAGTCTCCCGAAACATTAGCCCATGATAGTAGGCGAGCCATAGGCTGAGCATCCATTCTATTAGGGGGTTCCTTTAGATTTGATAGAGGAAGAGGTTTCGAATAAAGGGAAGGCAGATCATGGAGGGTGGAGTGATGGGTTGTTCGAATGGAGTCCAACACTCTGGAAATTACACCACCGTGTTGAAGACACGTTAGGTGGGCACATCGGTTTGATCAAGGATCATACCTTCTTCCAAACAGGACCTCTCTAGTGAGGACCATGAATGCTTTGCAGTTTTACGTCATACCAAGGATGACGATGAATACGTAGTTTAACTTTTCACGGTATAGAAGATGCACACAATTTTATGGTCACACTACCTGGACCAGACCCTAAGGCTGGACCCAAGGAAAAAATGCATGTGCATCACTATGTATCTCATAAGAAAGAGAATAAATCCAAACATAGTTCTTGAGAGTACAGTTTAACATCTTACTGGATGATTAAAGTAATGTGTGGCATGGTTGTGCTAGTACACATCCTACCAAAACTACTAAGCCCACATGAGTCATGCTCAAAGTAAGAAACAAGGAGTATTGATGGGACTTTCTGATTACTACGAGGCACACATTAAGTGCAATGGGATGATAGGTGAACGACATCCCAATAATACCGATGTGCCTACTTAACACACCTAGATTCATGAATGGGGTAAGGCCGAGTATGTTGAAATTACACTTGAACATGAGGGAGTGGAAAGATGTGAATCATGATGCTTGATATCTAGACCTCATTGATAGTGGCATGAGAATATAGGATAACTACTGACTGTATTTGAAAAATAACATATGTATCGTGTTAGCCTGAAATGGGGACAGACAAATGGGGGTTAACCGCGGACCATGTTCAAAACATGGGACCTATCACAAATGTCGTATGAGGTCCTCAGGGACGTTGGTCCAAGACGGTTTGTAAGACATTTTGGCATGATAATAGGCCATAAATGTGATCCCTTTAGATGTGGAAGAGGATGAGGATCCAAATAATGGTATCACAAAGATTAGAAATGGAACGAGGGGAATGTCCCCGTGAAAATTCCACACTTAGGTTTCTTTGTCACAAAGCATCTGAGTACAATAATAACACATATCAGATAGAGGGAGTCAAGTCCCTTTCCAAGGACAAGGGTCCTAGGGTTTCATGATTCTAGCTTAAGGTTGTAGGATGGGCCTTTAAGGGGTGGGGGATTGATTTAATTGACTGTGCACAGGGCGGAAAAGTATCCAAACCTGACGCGTAGCTCCCATGGGGAGATCTTAGTTTAGGGTCATATCACTTAGACCATATTGAGAAAAGACAAGGGAGGCACATGGTGCAGCTATTGCAAAACCTGAAGTGAATGAGAACCAAAGATATACTTGCCACACCACATGTTCCCAAAAGAGTTTGGGCCAAGGGGATAAAGAGATCGGGCTAGATTTTCGATACCTAGGGATGGACCCAAAGACAAGATGCTTGGGCATTCCTACGTTACCCATGAGGATGGGAATCAATCCATACGTAGTTTTGGAAGATGTCGTGCAATTTAACTTCTTTCGGTAAGGACGCAGAGTGGTCTTAGTTTATGGTCATAGAGCTCAGAATGTAGATGGAACTGAAGGAGGGATACGTATGGTGAAGTAATTACTAAACCCGATGTGAATGAGGACAATGGGAGTCTGTATCACCACAATATACTCCCTGAAAAACTTCATGGCCGGGGGACCAAAAGTGAAAGTTAGGATAGGCTCGAGGCAAAGTGCCCAGGAATTCCTAAATACCCCATGAGAATGGGAATCAAGCCATATGTATTTCTGAGAGTGCATGGTAAGGTACCAATTCCAGGGATAGGTCATGCGAGTCTGGACCTCGCACCAAAAGAAGTGGTATTAGATAGATCTTGTTTGTCCTTTAGGATAGATGCTTGCTTTTTTATGAAGTGATAAACCTATGACAGATAATCCCGGTATCGCTGTAGGAATCAAGCCATATGTAGGAATTAAAAAATGGTATGGGGAATAACCAATACCCAATATTATGTCCCCTCAATTGAGGACACCATGATGCAGTGTCGTTTTTCATCGTACGGTCAGGATGCTACTGCCATGGTTTAAGGTCATGTGGTAGGACCCACCACACATTTTAATGTCATGAAATAAAGACACAACAGTTTAAAGTCATGTGAGACCATAAGGGGAATGTTCATGACATGCTAAAGTGTAGCCAACGTGAATGAGGACATAAGACCACACACGCCACACGCGATTATAAAGAAGAAACCTCGGGTCATGGGGCCAGCAGAGGTCAGAGAATATGGGGCTGGAACTATGGATGAAATGCTTAGGTGTTCTTACATATCCCATGAAGATGGGAATCAAGACACATGTAGTTCTAAGAGTGCAGTTTAACATCATGCGGGACGTAACAGTTTAAGGCTGTGTAGGATCGTATATAGTTTAACCTCATACGGGACTTCATACAATTTAATGTCATGTGGGATAGAAGGTAGGAGGTACTATCTCCTAGAAGGGTAGCACATGGTGTAGCTATTTTAAACTCGACCTGAATGAGGACATAAGCCCACAAAAGCCGCACCACACGATCCTATAAGAGTCGGGGCCTAAAAGGCTAAACAAGAGAGATAATTAGTGGAACCTAAGATGGACCCAAATATGAGATGTCTGGGCATTCCTACATATCCCATGTGGATGGGAATCAAGATATACGTAGTTCTAAGAGGATGAAACATAATGATATATTAGTTTAAGGTCTTAGAGCTCAGACCATGGGGAATTGAAACTCTCCCATTAGAGCGCAGATCTCGATCTGATCCCTAATACCACACGAGTCAAGCTCGGTGTGGGAAACAAGGGCGGAAGAGGTCTTTGCAACTCATGGGATACACATAAAGGGTAAGTCGGTGCGGAGCCCCTAATGATGTCCTACCGCAACTTTGTCCTCATAACATGAAAATGTCCACTGAGGGATAGTACCAAGAGTGTCTAAATTCCACTTGGACACGATGGGGTGGAAGATGATGTGAATCATGTAACTAGCCTTCAAGGCTTGATGGGGGTGGCGTGACGATGGAGGATAACTATTGAACATGTTTGAAACACAGTATCCATATCATGTGACCTAGAATGTGAACAACAAATGAGTGTCAACCACTGACCATATTCCCAACATGGGACTTCTACCAATTTTTTGTTTGAAACTCTTGAGTAAATTAGCCTGTAATGGTAGGACAACCCTTCGTCCTAGCATCCAATCCATTTGGGGGTCCCTTAGGATGTGAAATATGATGAAAGCCCAAATAAAGGGGAACACAAAGCATGAAAAATGGGTGAAACCATTTCCTGATAGAATCTGACACTCTAGGATCTGAACCAGAGTACTCTGGGGCACATTGGTGAATCACCAAAGAGGGTCTACGGACCAAAATTAAGAGCACCTGACTTGAAAATATGAGTGTAGGTCAAGGGAGCGAAGAGAACTTAGGAGATAGAGGTACGTGGTGTGGTTGTTACAAACCCGACATGAATGAGGATATAAACCCACACCACACCGTGTACCCCTCCCTCGAAGGACTCAGTCCAAGAGTCCATAATGATAGATGTTTCTAAGAGATGGGGCTGGACCTGAAGACTAGATGTTCAGGTGGTCCTACATATACCATGAGAATGGGAATCAATCCATACATTGTTCCAGAAGATGTCATGTAGTTTAACTTCGTTCGGTAAGGAAGAGAGGGGGAATGTGTATGGAATGGAGATTAACCCAATGTGAATGAGGGAATAATCCCACACACGCCATACCATTCATGATTCTTGAAGAGAATTCAGACCAGGTGGTTGAAAGAAAGGGGGTATAAACATGGGCTGGACTCGAAGATAGAGCGTCCGAGTTTTCCTACGTATCCCATAAGGGTGGGAATCAAGACATACATAGTTCTGAAAGATTACGTGAAATTTAACGTTTTATGGTAAGGATGATGAAGGTCTTAATTTATGGTCATAGAGCTCAGACCGTAGATGCCCATTTTAACATCATGTGTGTGGGACAGGAAAAGAGAAAAAGGGGGTTACCATCGTTCCTCCTATGTGGGAAGCCACAACACAAAAACCATGATCAAGTATAACTGCGGACAATGATTGCAACACAATATCTATATTGTATGACTAGGGATGGGGGAAAACAATTGAGAATAGACCTTTGACCATATTCATAACACATGACTGTATCAATTGTCATCCAAAATCCTCAGGAATGTTGGCCTGAAATGGCAGGAGAGACCTTGGGCTTGGAATCCGTGACGTTCGAGATTTCTTTAAGAAAAGATTCTAGAGACCCCAGATGATGGGGTGCGTAAAGAGTGGTGGGACCTGTGCAGTTTAACATCTTTCGGTAAGGACGAGAGATGAAGGAGGGATGTGTCTCAAGGGGATATGTGTGGCGTGGAAAAAATAGCCCCACGTGAATGTGTAAATAATTCCATACCACACCCCATAATCCTATATGATAACTTCTTCCAGGGGGGATAAAAATGTTGAGGGACATGAGAAAAGGCTGTCCCATCTGACTATAAATCCATGAACCTTTATGTGGGTAATTCCATACCAAAATTCCTAAGCCCATGTGATCAATTATCGATGTGGGAAACAAAGAATAGGATTAGGATCTCCCTAAAATATAAGAGTATGGAAATGAGGGAAGAAGATGTTTCAAGGTCTATCTTGACCATCTCAATACTTCTATCTGAGGTGGATGGATGTTTGAAGAGGTAACAGGACAAACAAAATCACTTCACCCAACATTTGGGACTTATAGGGGTGGCGAATATGATGGAGGATGGATGTTGATCATATTCAAAACACAACATCTATATCATGTGACCTAAAGTTGGAATTAAAAATGAGTGTCGATTGCTAACCATATTCGCAATGCAGGACTCTTATCAATTTGTCGTCTAAAATCCTCTATGACGTTGGCCTAAAATGGTAGGAGAGCCCTTGGTTTGAGCATCCTTCCATTCAGAGGTCCTTTCAAATGTGAAGTGTGAAGGGTGATGGATACCCAAAATGGAGGGGGTGAGAAAATCATGAATATGTTAGTGAAGTTTAACGTCATGTAGGATGGGACTCAAGGGGAGTTATTGGTGTTTGGGGCTGGGCCTACAGACAAAATGTTCAGGCGGTCCTATATATCCCATGAGGATGGGATTCAAGCCTTATATATTTCTGGAAGGGCCATGCAGTTTAATATCATGCAGTAAGAATGTGGGAGGATAGATGAATGAGGAGGGGCACATGGAGTGACCTTCGTAATCTTTCCATGAGTGGGGCAAAAAAATCTCATGCTGCACCACATGGGATCCTCCAAGGAAACTACACCTAGGAGGGGTAGTCAAATGAGAAGAGCGTGGGGGATGGACTCTTCGACAAGATGTTTGAGCATTCCTACATATCCCATGAGGATGGGAATCAATCCATATTCAGATCTAAATGATTTAGTTTAATGTCTTGTAGGATGAGATAGTTTAAGGTCATGTAAGACCTACAATTTAAGGTCATGCAGGACCAGACGGTTTTGGGTCATTTCGGACCATAATGCAATTTAGGGTCATGCAGGATCATATAATTTAAGGTCATGCAAGACCATACAGTTTAAGGTCATGAAGAACCATACAGTTTAAGGTCATACAGAACCATACCATTTAAGGTCATGCAGGACCATACAGATTAAGCTCATGTATGAACATATAGTTTAAGGTCTTGGAGGACCATACAGTTTAAGGTCATTCAGGACCATATAGTTTAAGGTCATTCAAGACCATACAGTTTAAGTTCATGCAAGACCAAATAGTTTAAGGTCATGCAAGACCATACAATTTAAGGTCATGTAGAACCATATAACTCAGGAAAAGTATTTCTTGAGGAACTTAGCATTGGTGGGAGTAGTCATATGCTCACCATCCATGGTAACCAAATAGTATTCAACATTGGAGTAAACCATGTTAATCATGTAAGGTCCTTCCTATTTGGGCTCCAACTTGGGTGGTTTCTTTCCATATATCATTGGTGTTCTTAGGGACAAAACCATGTCACCTTGTAAGAAATAGAGGAGGTGAACTTTCTTGTTGAAAGCTCTATCTAACTTGTTCTGATGCCTTTCCAGATTATGCAGGGCATGAAGCTTATTCTCATCAAGTGCTTCCAACTCATCCAAATGGATTTCAGATAACTTATATGGCACTTTATGATCATATAAAGTTGTGCACAATGGGGGAAATTAAATATTGATGGGAATACCGACCTCCGTTTTGTACACCAAGGAATATGGGTTCACCTGGGTGGAATTACGAGTCATCATCCAATAAGACCAGAGGGCATTGGGGATATTTTCCAAGAAACTCTTATTTTTATGACCAACCATTTTCTAAAGAATGTTAGAGAGAGTCTTATTGAACACCTTGATCTATCCATTTTCTTGTGCGTGGTAGTGGGAGGTATGATTAGAATGGATGTTGTACTTGGCATACAATTTCTTTAACTCTGCTGCCTAAAATTTGGTTCTATTATCGGTAAGGACGGTATGAGGGACTCCAAACTGGTAAATGATATTGGAGCTCACAAAGTCAATGATAGAATGGGACTTGAACTCCTTGAGCGGTACTCCTTCCCACTTGGAGAATAAATATGTAGCGGTTAGGATGAACCTGCACTGGTAAGCTATCACCGGTGGATAGGGTCCCATGACATCGAGTCTCCAGACCGCAAAGGGACAAGATTACTTGGTAGTGTGGAGAGACTCTGGCGGCCGATGCATAAAGTTGGAATGATTTTGGCATTCATGACACCTTTTGGAGAACTCAATGCAGTCATGGATCTTAGAAGGAAAAAATACCCTAGTCTCTGGTTTCGGTGAGATAGTTTTGGCCTGGTCTGATGAGCCCCGCAAGAACCAGCTTGAACCTCCTCTATGACCTGAGAAATATCGACTCCTTGAATGAAATCGAAGATAACCCCATCAAACTCTCTCCTATAGATGATCTTTTCAAGACCAAGACCATCTTTGAGGATAAACTGCAGCACATGGTGTCGAATTCTCTCGCGCTCGGCCTGATCCACCGGGTGATTACTGTTTTAGAGATACTCGACAAAGGGGGTTATCTAGTTAGGAGTCAGCTCAATCACTACATCCAGGGGACCTAGAGGTCTTGACGTGGAGGTGTCGGTGGTAAGGTGGCTCACCTGTGAGCTGTCATCATCATCTAGAGTGACGGGAGCGATGAATCTCTAGTGTTCTATGTGGATAATCAAATCAACTTGTTCGGGATCAGAAAGTGATGTAGCTAGGCTGGACAAGGCATCAGCTCGATCGTTCTGAGATCAAACGACATGAGTGAATTGTGGCCAAGATGGGAACTGGGCCATTAGTTGGAGAGTGTATTCCAATAATGGTACAAGCTCTAGTTTTCTAATGACATAGTCACCATTGATATGCTTGATGACTAGTTCATATTCCCCTTTCACATTCAAGTGGGGAACATCAATCTCAAGGGCCATCTCGAGGCCAGTAATAAGAGCTTGATAATATACCTCGTTGTCGGTGCAGCCTTCTGAAAACAGGAATGAATATGACATAATGACTTGTACTGGTCTAATAAAGATAATACCCAGGCCTACTCTGTTGAGCCTGGGGTTAATGACCCTTCTACCAGTGGGGATCCGGGAAGCACCATCGAAGTGCAATTTCCAGCACGGCATGGCTTGTTCTACCGAGAGAATAGATTCATCGATAAAATCGAGATCTAGGGACTAGTCCGTAGGAGCTGGCTGGGTAGTAAGAAATTCTACCAACACATTCCCCTTAATAGCCTTTTGAGGGACAAACCTGATGTCAAACTGCTAAAGGATTACTGCCTGCTGAGCTAAACATCCTGCCAACATTGGGCGGTTAAGGATATAATTCAATGGATCTACCCAGGACACCAATTGTACCTCATGGTGCTACAATTAATGTTGCAATTTATGTACTGTGAATACCAGTGCAAGGTAGATCTTATAGATAAGGGATTATCTGGTATCCATATCAGGGAGCATGCGATTGAGATAATAGATACTATTTTATGTTCTCTCATTTTTTATCTAGGCGAGAAGGGCACTAAGGGATCGTTTCCGGGCAGTCACATAAAGGACCAGCGGCTTTCTGGAGACATGTTTCATTAAGACTGGAGGCTATAACAGATACTTATTTATTTCCTCAAATGAATTCGGACATTCTTCCTTAAACTCTTCAAAATTTCCCTTCTTCATGAGCTGGGAAAAGGGCTTACACTTTCCGGCCATGTTCACAATGAATCAGCGTATGTAAGCCAAGTGGCCTTGGAAACCTTAAAGATCTCAGAGGTTGATTGGGGGAGACATGTAGCTAATGGCCTTGATCTTCTCTGGTTCGATCTCAATGCCCTTGTATCTGACAAAGAATCCAATAAACTTTCCAGAGGTGGCCTTGAAGGCACACTGTAGTGTGTTCATCTTCAGGTTGTGGGAACAAAGAAAACTGAACAATTTTTTCAAGGTCTTTGAGATGGTCCAGGAACTGGTGGGATTTGACCACCAAATAATCCACGTAGTATTCTACCAGGGTCATGAGGATCAGATTAAATATGTGATTCATAGCCTGTTGATAAGTGGCACCTACACACTTTAAACCGAAGGGCATGACTTGGTAATAGAAATTAACTTGTGGTTCCCTGAAGGCTATAGAATCCTCATCATTAGGTACCATTCAGATCTGGTTATATCCAGAATACCCATACATGAAAGAAAGGGCATGGAACCCAGCTATAGAATCGATCAAAAATTCCATCACCAGAAGGGGAAAATCATCCTTTGGACACTAATAGTTGAGATTCTGGAAGTCGATTCAGACTCTGATCCATATGCTCTTCTTCATGACTTTCACAATGTTGGATATTCATTTGGGGTTCTAGACCTCATTAAAGAAATTGGATCTGATGAGATTATTGACTTCGTCTTCGACCATGGCCCCATGTGAAGGATGCATCTTTCTAGGAGGCTACTTAAACCCGTGATGATTGGCTGAGAGACTGAGGCGGTGGATGGATACCAGAGGATCTAGTCCTGACATCTCATCATAACTCCAAGAAAATACATAACAATTCTATTTTTGGAAGTCCACGTACTACTATTTCTCCTCGAGGGGAATATTGGAACTGATCAATGTGGGTTTCAGGTGTGCCTCACTATTGAGGTTCACCTATACAAATTCATCAATTGTGGTGGATAAACCCTCTTTAAATGTGGGGGGAGAATCCTCTAAATCTTCTTCTTCACCAATGAAGGAGGAAGCTTCAATGGAGGAGTTTCTTTTGAGTCAAAAGATCCCAATGGGAGACTAGTATTAGCCTCAGCGGCGGTGGACACTGCATCATAGGACTCTTGAGCTACCGATACCATGGAAATGAATGCTGTTGATCTGATTCCATCTGTTCTTTGGCCCAAGGGGCCATGATTGATGATATCAAAGTAATAGTGGCATGTTGGCTTGATCTGGTTTATCCTAGCCTGGCAGAACAAGAATGTATGATGTATAGCTATTGCCATGGGGAAGACATCCCGATACCTTATAGAATTATGTGGCTCTCAGATCACCTGAGCCTAATTTATGTATGAGTACGAGGTGATCTTACAGCATCAATTAGACTTGGAAATGTTCTCCCTCCTTGTTCCATAAAAAACAAAGTATTATCCCATTTTTGGGGTTGTGGCCTCCGATCAATGGATCAGAAAGATTTAGGAATCATTTAGGTCTATACACGGGTCGGTGGCAACCATTTCCTGCTCAACCTTATTCGCCTGAATCATCTTGTATTTTCTCTTGTAATAGTCGGCATACAGATAGAGGGATTCACAAGAGTAAAAGGGAGATGCATCACCATGAATTATGCTCACTCAACCATTAAGGGAGTACTTGAGGAACTATTGATATGATGGAGGAACTGCCACATGCAGGTGGAGCCATGGCCTACCCATCAACGCATTGTAGGCGGTGTCCTTGTAGACAACCATTAACTCAATGTTGAAAACTAGGCCACCAAACTGGGTCTTCAAGAAGATCTTGTTGACCAGTGTCTATTCCGTCCTTTTATAACCTTGGATTTTTAGGTCAGAGGGACTCAGATCATCATCGGACAACTGCAGTTTTCATAGCGTCCGAGTCAGGATTAGGTTGATCTTAGAGACTATGTCAACAAGACAACGACAAACCTCCACGCCATTAAAATGGCCGGTGATGTACAGCGGGCAGATGTGCCCCTATATGGGAGATCCTTCATCTTATATAGAGAACGATATCATCGACTGAAATTCAGTATGCTCAACTGCCTCAACATGAAAGGATTTTGTGGCTGCTACCTCTGTCGTGAACTAGAGGGGGCTTCTTAAAGCCTCGACAAGGGATTAACACATATCTTCCGAAAGGTGAAGGACCTCGAGTATGGAGAGTCTTTCTGGAATGCTGGAAATATGTTTGAGGACATCATACTTCCATGTCAGGCATGAGCTTATTCTTATAGGGGGTCTCTCTATGATTGGAGGTATGGAGGGCCCTACTAGCTGGACCGGGGGTTGAATGGTGCTGGGAATATCCCGATGCTCACTAGTAGAAGTATGTGGAGTGACCACTAGATGAGGGCCAGATAGCAGATCATGGCGCGGTTGGGACGACTATGCCTAATCAAACAAAACGAACATCGGTGAAGGTGGACTTCATGACACCAAATGAGAAGGCTGTGTATACTGATCTCTACACTAGGCCTACTGTCTGGTTTCAGTGGCATGCATATCCTGGATGGAAGTACTAATTGACTCACTCTGATGACCCATATTTTCATAGCTCTGTTGATGCTGGTGATGGCTAGGAATATTTGGAGGATCCACTTGGCACTCCTCACCACCAGAAATCACATAGGGGTTTAACATATCTACATTGTTAACTGAGGTGTACCCTTGACTTTCACTTGAAGATTCTTCCACTATTGGATGGATTCTAGGAGTAATCTCCATCTCGGGGGGGGGGGGCATGAAGTCTCCGAGAGTACATGATGAAGATGACATCAGTAGGGGACTTTGTTTTACCTTACGGCACTGATGCTCACTGTTTTGGGAAGAGGACGACTGAGAGGAAAATGGAGAAGTAGTAGATGCGGCTTCTAAAGGCTCTAGTTGACTCAGATGTGCACATATAATACCATGGGAATGGGAAACTATTTTATGATCCATCCAGTAATCATAATTCTGAGACCCGTGGTTAGACACCTGATACCACTCGCCTTCGTTGTCACTGCTGCTATCGTGCTTCATGAACACACATACTACATGTGATGGATCTGGGACCATCCTAACTTTGTTATTGTCGACCTGGTATTTAAGATAGTCTTTAAACACATAGAACTATGTGAGGGTGCGCCCGAGAATCTGGTGATAGGGGCAGTAATTAGGGTGATCAATGAGGTTCACCTCTTCTGGCCTTCTGCATTCAGGAAAACGAACTATTCCATGTTCCATAACACTATGAAAATAATCAGGGATCTGAGCCTCGTTGAATGAGTAGGTCTAGTTGCTTCTATCTGGGAAGGGTTCCCTAGGAACCTGACCCAAACGAGGGGCTAAAGGTGCATGTTGTGGAGGTGGAACCTGGTTGTCTCGCCTAGGTGGTGGTGGCACATTATGTGGGGGCACTTGATGATTATGAGGTGGTCGCTACTGGGATGGATGTTGCACCTGAGGTTGAGGGCCTCTACGAGGCTGGGGAGGTAGCTCCACCGGTAAAAACTCCAGTTACATGGGGGCCTCTACTTGGGCCACCACGGCAGGATCGACCCTGATGGCCCTTCTCATGGGGATTGCAGGAGGAAATAGATGTGCCTGTTTGGCCTAGTATAAGGCTTCCTCTAAGCACTGGGCCTTATCAAAGAAGTCTTGGAATCCCCAGGGTAGTTTTGGGTGATCATATAGGGGAACAGTTCTGTCTTGACATTCCCCACACACATCATCTTCAATTTCTCATAAGTTAGTGGCATATCAAGAGAGTAGGTGATCCCTTTCCATCGGGCGACAAATTCTGCAACGTGCTAGTCAGGCCTCTGTTTTCACATGAAGAGTTCTACAATACTCTTCTTCTAAGTGGTGGAACTAAACTGGTAAAGAAATTTCCTATAAAGATCTTCCTAGACAGCCACTGATCTGATGGGTAGCTGGTTGTGCTATACGAATGCAGGTCCTTCCAATGTCTGTACGAAGCATCAGAGTTTGGCAGCTTTATGTAGCACTAGAGTTCCCAACATGGCCCCACACCTTGATATAAAGTGATCCATATGCCATAGTGGATCACCCGTCCCATTAAAGGGGGGAAAATGTGGGATTCCTAAAACCCGGGGTAGTTGTCATATTATCTACCCATGCCAGATATGGCTTTCCATTAGGTGGTATTTCCACCTATCGAGTCTCTAACGCCTTGAGGCAGGAAATGAGTGCCTCCATTGGATAATATGGTTGGATATTTCTATCTTGATGGGGATCTATGACCACCAATGCATTTTCAGGCTCTTCAAAACGATAATTAGGCCCGGTGGCTCACAGATCGGCTGGTGGAATGACCTACAGAGTAGTTGGGGGAACCTGAGCCGGGTCTCGAGGATTGTCACATCACTCAGGTGGATTGGGTGACACGTACCGCTCCCTCTTTCTATAAGTTCCATCCTTGGACCTATTTAGGGGGGCATGCTGATTAGGGTCACCTGGAGGCAATTTATTGGGGGGAAGTTGTGCCTGCCCCAACTGCCCCGGTTGAGGATCACTGTAGTCCAGTCATTGCTCCACAACAAGTTCAGTATGTTGTTCATCGATCATATTCTTGTGATTAGTAAGTTGCTAACACAACACAACTTTTTCAGGATCTTCCTACATCCTTTTCACTGAGCCAGATGGGTCAGAGGGTTTGACGGCTCCAAGGTGCTCTTTACCCTTGTTGAGATTTTGGCCAAGGAACAATGCCTCGGTGGGTATGGTAAGACCCAGTAGATTTCTCTGTTGGTGAGTAACCCTTCCTGACGGGTCCAAAAGTTATGTCACTCCCTCAGGGGGTAAGTTTTCCCCAAGGATCTCTGCTTCCATCTCTTCCTCTGATAGATCGGACATGTTAACCACAACTCTACATGGAGTCATTTCCTCGATATTGCCTGGAAAGTCAGGATGGTGTTGGATGGAACTGAAATGGAGGGTCATGTACTTCCCCCAACCACAGATCTGCGCATGGGGAGAAACTTCCTTTATTATCTTTCAAAGCACTTTAAATATCTAAATGCATCGTTGTTGGAGGGTCCTATAGCGACTTGGTGACTTAGGGCACTAGGCCATGGGGAGTGCGGCCAAATCAACCAAACGACATTATCATAAAATGTCTTCGAAGTGTTCCTGGATCTTGGGATAGTCCATTCATCGATGAAGAAGACAAAAGTGAGTCTCCCATAGGGTTTGGAAAAATAATCCAACCTCCTCCTAGGTGAGTGCTTCTGGTGCATTGAAATTTGACGCTACAACCATCCAAAACATCTCTGGGAAATGGTCCTCTGCAAAAATGTCCCACAAGATCCTTAGTCTAGACTTGGGGTCTGGACCTTTATTTCCCCACTCATCATCTAGAGGTGGTTGGGGAACTGGTAGGGGTACTAAAGTGGACCATTGAGACAGTAGGATAGCCGGTGGAGCATACGGAGAGCAGGTTGAAAAACTACCGCATCTCGGGCTATCCTCTAAAGAGTGAAGTTCTTGGCCACAACATCGTGATAAGACGGGATGTTGACCACAGTTTCTGGTGCAGGGACTGGCTGCTGGCAGTGGGCCATGCTGTTACTCATTCTCTATCAGCACCCAAAATAACTCTTCATGACATATTTTGAAGGTAGAGGGTGATTCTGGTTATGATGGTGGCGATTGCATAACTAGACTCTGGGGAGAGGCCGAATATTCCTCCTCCTGGATATATCTGTGGATGGAGGAGGGAATTTAGTGGACCTTACATTCCATAAGTATGAGGCTAATTCACCTCGTTCCTGCCCCGAACCATGACATGGAGAATTGAGGTGAGGGTTCCATTGCTGAATCATATTCTGCCACAGAATCTAAGAAGAAGACTGGTTTAATCTCAGTCTAAATCTTCCCAGCATTCTTTTTATGGTGGAAATGACCTACCGTCCTGCCCCAGGATGACACTTTGGGATAGGGTATATTTCTGGATCAAGGAGGTCCTTTGACTGAGCTGGTGCTGGGTCGAAGAGGACTTCTTCCTGAGTGAGCTTGTGTATGAGGAGAACCTGGGAAGATGTCAAAGGGAACATGGGGAGGACCTATATATCCACTAGCTGATGTGCGAAGAGGATCTCGATGAGAAGAGATGGATCGGGCAGAACCTTTGCTGGAGCTAGTAAAAGTATGGGTAGGGCCTCCATACTTATTTCCCCTAGTAGAAACAGTGCGAGGATGGTCCTCGTACTGGTCAAGCCAAACACAGGTAGGACCTCCATGCTGGGTGCCGATGAAGCGAAGTTGACATTCACTCCTATGATTGCTGAGGCGAGGAAGACCTTTTCCTGCTGTTGTAAAGACATGGTTAAGGTCCCCATGCTGAATATTCACCGGATATGTAACATCTCCATACCGGTGGTCTCTGGAAGGAGGAATAACTCTATACTTGATGTCATGTGCACAGAATAGGTTTTCGTACTGAGTGTCACTACTACGAGGAGGACCCTCGTTTGGATTGAAGGTGTTACGAGGCGGACCTCTGCACCAAGCTTGGAAGCGGGGAGCACCCACATTCTCAATGGTGCCGATACAGGGAGGACCTCTATACTTGGTGTTGTTTCCACGGGTCAACCCGCGATGGGTACTACCTGCGCCGATAGCTAGGAGAGTCGACCCATCATGCCCATGGGGTGGTTGGGGCCTCGATTCGGTCCGGGTGTTTGAGGGAACCTACATAGAATAGATAGGGAAATTATGGTATAAATCGGTGGTGGAATGAGCCACAGTAGTTGTCGACATTGACACCCCTCATAGAGAGTCCTCCTCAACTTGTGCCAGACACTGGCGTCGGGTCAGCCGGACTGGGGTTGACGGCGCAGGCGCATGGTATACCTGCTCCTCGACTCGTGGGGTTGGGTGATGACACTGGCGCAGCCTAGTGGGGGCCCTCCATGGGAGCCCCTAGAATGGGATCCTGGCCGGACTGTCCCAAACATCCCCCACCTCATCTTCATAGGGTAGGGATTCATCGAAGTTTTCCGGGGAGAGGCTCCCGAAATGGTTGTGCATTAGAGTGGGGAGCAGCGGCTCCCTGAGCGGCCCTTGGGGGTGTAAGTGGTGGCGAGACGTAGATTCCACTAAATCCTGGTCGGCCATATCTGGAGTTGGGATAATCCCTGCCTCCTTGTATCAGCAGACGAGGTCATTTATCACCCTTCTTTAGAAAAACTCAGAAGGGGATATGAGGCGTGGTCACCCAACAACTGTGGGTATGGATGCTGTCATAGAAGTGGTGGATCTATGTGGGATTGTCGTATTGTCACTGCCCCTTCCCTTGCACCAGTGGGTGGGTGGTGATCATTTTCCTATTATGTCGTCTTGTGTCCTGGATGGCAGGGAGATTAAACCATTATTGCTGAAACAAGGAAATCGACGTCCAATACCCCAATTCCATTCCATCATCCATGTATGGTAAGAAGGATTGACGCTCACAACGTCACAGACTGGGATGTCCAACATTCAACTGCCCCAACCTTCTAGTGAGTCTCATGCCAAGCCCACTATTTGTTTAGTCAGACATGGCACTGGAAAATTGGATCTGGTGACACACTAGTCCACCGATGTCTCGAACACTACTAATCTCCACATTGAGAAGAACATATTCACATCGGGTTCACCATTTCTATTTCTGATGCTTTCACCAGGGCACACACATTTTTCTGTTTCGAGGATGGGGAGGGTGTGCTGGTTGTTTCTCTGCATTCCTTCTTTCCGAAGGTGGTTGGCATCCATTGTTTATTCAGGGACGTATGATCCTTGATCAAAACGAGATGATGGGATGTCAGTTCCTCCTTCCATGGATTCCTCCTCAGAGTTAGATACCTAGTCTTGGTATCCCTCATAAATTAAGATGTTGTTTTTGAAACTCTTCCCAGTGCCATATCTTTATGGACACCAGTTAATTACACTTCTTCTGTTAGGACATTCCAAGGGGTTTGGTTAGGTCAGCAACCTTCGGTCAGGGGAGTAGTCATGTTGGAGATCACTGGCGTGTCTGGACACTTGAACACTAGAGCATCTAGGTTTCTCCCCCTTATGATAGGGCTTCTCGAGGGTTATAGAGCCCAAGGAATCCCATGTCGAATGTGGGGAATTATATTCCATAGGCATGTCTCTGAGGTTTTCCTCATCTTCCAAGGTTTAACACAGGGTATGCTGCAGGTTTATCATCTAGAGGAGATAGATCAGACTGATTAGAACACTAACTAGAGTGGATCAGATGGGTCAAACCCCTAGAGGGAACACTGATGTTGGGACTAACATGTGTTTAGTTATCCAATTACTTCTAGGATCAGTGAAGAGATAAAGCGACATGATCTCACCAGGATGTGGCGACCCAGGTAAGAATCAGTATGGATGATGAAGAATTGAATGAAGTGGTGGGGAATGAGATGGAACCATCTTGGAGGTGACGTTAGTTTTGCGCATGAGGCTCTAAGAGACTTCCTACATATCCTAGTGGCAAGGAATCAAATTCTATGTAGTTTAGTGTGGCGATGGGAAACCTAAGGAGGCGACTCGTATGAAGGGGACCCATAGGAAATGGAACCTTCAGATTGGGGCATAACCTTCCCAAAACACATCAACTCGAGTAAAATACTAGGATGAGACATGGGTGATGGGATTGGACCTCAGGGAAGCTTCCTACATACCTTGCCTTGGAAAGTATCAAAGTCCATGTAGTTCATGATGGGGGGCATAGAATCGGGGTGTATGCAGAGGATAGTGACCCGATGATATACTGGGGCTTACACATGGTTAGTAGCCCGAATTGGTCTGACAACACTGGGGCGGACTAGATATGTGTGTCCCAATTAAGGGGATGACAACGGCTTACCACTGGATAGGGATCACAATGGATTACTGCTGGATGGAGATCCCAATGGATTATTTTCAACTGGGGATGATCAAGGCTTACCTCTGATTGGGGTTGACAATGACTTACTGATGATTGGGGGATAGTTTAGTGTCATGTGGGATAAAAAGGGGTGTATAGTTTAACGTCATTTGGGATGGGGTTGGACCGATGTGAAGCTGTTGGGAATGATGGGAGTTGGGCCTGAACCTCCGGGAGGTGTCCTATATACCCTCCTATATACCCTACCTTGGCAAGGATAAAAGTCCACGTAGTTCAGAAGGGTGTTGGTGAATCGACGTGACATGGTCAGAACCAATGGTTATTGGAATTGAACCTCAGGGAGGTTTCCTATATACCCTGACTTGGAAAGGATCAATTTCCATGTAGTTCTGATGTTTTGTTGAACCGACATGAAGGGGGGAAGAACCAATAGGTTATTGGTCTTGAACCTCAGGGAGGCTTCCTACATACCCTGCCTTGGAAAGGATCAAAGTCTACATAGTTTGAAATGGTGTAGGTATTACACTCTAGGATTCCCAGAAAGGATTTAATGGTCATTTTTTACTCTAAGCTCATGTGATTCATGCTCGGTGTGAGAAAAAAGAGGCATAAAAGACCTGACGATCACGTCTCGAAAGGTGCGTCTGTGGGAAGTGGAGTGTGGTTTATGAGTGTTTAGTGGCCCAAAGGGGAAATAAGGGATTAAACATGGTTAGAATCCTAGGGAGATGGATATTGAGACTTACTCCATGATGGAGGCCTAAGTGGTGAAAAAGCCCAATGGGATAGAGATTTGGAACGGAAGAGAGGAGGGGAATCAGGGACACTACCTCCCATAAGAAAGACTAGGGGATTATACTAAGGTGGTTGCCCTTTCCCCATGGACAGAATCTGCTCCAACAAATAGAATCACATTCCATTGGAATATTATTTCACTCTCGTGGAGATGAGTAGGCATGGAGAATGTCTGAGGTAGGGCACCCCGCGTGTGACACACGAGTCGAGGCCATAATATAACGTCATGTGCTGAGGATGGTGGTGCTTGGTAGTTTAACGTCCTGCAACTTAGATGAGGTGGGTTCACTCTGCACCCCTGATAACTTACATAACTGATATCTCCCACACCATGGGGGAGGTAATTCATCAAAAATGCCACATTTTTTGGGTGTTATGGAGTGATTCAGTGAGGGGCCCACATTATCATGGCTATGTGAAGAAACAATAGCTGTTATCGTACCTATGTGAAGAAGCATAAGGTGAAGCAATGAAATGTAAATCACCACCCAAGGTACTTTGAAATCACTTCATGAAAACCTAGAGGGATTCATGTGAAAAGGAGTTGTGGAGCAAAGGGGTTCATAGGAAGAGGCCTCATGAAACTTTGGTGCTCCATGTAGTGTAAGAGCTTCACGAATGGGTGTGCTTCGCAAAGAAAAGTGGCCTATCCTAGGTATAGGGAATTTGATAAAATGGATATTTCTTTGTGAAGTGGAAAAGCTTTCGCAGAGCAGTGCTTCATGAAGCTAGGGTGCCTGGAGAAGCATAGCATTGCGAAGCAATGTGCTTCACGAAGCACAGTTACCCTACCTTAGCATGTGGGTTACATGTGCATGGAGGGTACTTTATGAATCATAAGTGCTCCATGAAGGGCATCCCCATTTGATGAGGGGTTGAATTCAAGTAAATGAAAAGGCACTTTACAATGCTAAAAGTACCTTGAAGAGTTAATGGTTCACAGAGAAAAAAATTCTTTGCGATTTGAGAGCTAATATGGTGAAAGGAAAAAGGATCCATCCTTTGGGATCGAGGGGAGCTTGATATTTATAGGAAAGAGGCATCGCGAAGAATATCTTGCTTGGCATGAAGACACGTAGAATTTTTTTTTAACCGTGGAGCCTCCTGCCTCTTATCTCCATAGCGGCTTCGCAAACATAAAATCACATCGTAGAGCCTCCTGTCTCTTTGCTCCGCGGTGGCTTCACAAATGTTAAATCACATCACAGAGCTTCTAGCCTCCTTGCTCCATGGTGGCTTCACAAAGGTCAAATAATATCATGAAGACTCCCACCTCCTTACTCTATGGTGGCTTCGTAGAGGGGGAGCTTCGCACTGACCATAGTGCTGTAGGGCTCCGCATATGAGCTTCACGATGAATCCCCAAGGGATTATCATTTACCTCTCGTATTCCCAAATTTTGGCACTAACAACCACCTTTAAACTTTTCTATTAATAAAAATAAAAATTTTAGTCATGCGTTGTGTGGATACCACCTTCATGAAGTGACAAATTCCATTTTTCACCCCTTCCTCTCTTCATGAGTTTTAATTGTGAAAATAAAAAATTAATATGAGATATGTTTTATGAATATGATTATGAATAGAAAAATTATAATCCACCTTCATTATATATCATTCTTTGAAAAATTAAAACATTAGCACTGCGTTGTACAGAATAATGCCTCCACAGAGTAACATATCACTATTTCATCTAGTTTAATTATAATTTCTTAAAATATCATAAAATATAATTCAAAACCATAATAGAATCTAAATAACATCCCTAATATTATTTAATATTGATATGATTATAAAATAAACAACTTTTTTAATCATTATCATCTATTAATTATGGTATGCTCATGTTTGGGTATGTTTAAAATCTGACTTGAACAATGCTATAAAATAATATCATGGATCACTACTAGAACTTATATAATGATCATATATGATATATATATATAAGTAAATAATATTTTTTTTGTTTTTAAATGGAAAAATAATATTAAACTAATTAATTAAGATAACAACAGTCATTCACTAAAAATCACTGAAACATGCTCTTTGTTGATTTCATATTAGAGGCTCATAAATAAAACTAAAATATAATGTAATTATAAAACAATAAAAAGTTATAAATAATCAATTCTAGTATCTTTTATTATATATTAGTTATGTTCTTTAGGATAATAATGAAGAAAAACATTAATATAATGAAACTAATTGAAACCCATCAAGATTACTCCCAAATGATATTTAAAATGGATAATAACTAAACAATGTATATATAGAGAATAAAAATAAATGAAGTTAGTAAATGGATTTTTAAATGAATAAATTTATAAAATTTATTATTATGTTAATTGTTTTTTAATACCAAAGATTCAAATGATTTAGTGGAATTCAGGAATTAAGATAAGAGGTTGTTTGTCTCAAATTTAATTTCTTGATTATTATTTATTATTATTCACCATGACATATTTGATATAGTCTAATTAATACCTAATTAATTTTTTTTACATATTCATTTAATTAATGGGTTTTTAATTTTTACATCATATTCTCTATTTAAATACATTTTGATTCAAAGGATACTAGAGATGAATGGGTCATTTTTAACTCAACTGACATCATTGAGTTATAAAACTTCTTCATTAAATTATTTATTCCAAGATGGTTTTCTTCCACCATAGTAAATTATATCATTGTACATTATGTGTCACTCTAGGTAAAATAAAAATTTTCATTCAAATCTTTCTTCTCAATGAATTTTACTCGCATAAAATTATAACATTGTTCAGGATAATTCTTATTCACTTTAATGAGGTTTTTTCCATGTCCATATTTTACATTACTTCCTATGTTTTAATTTATATTTGAAATAAAAATTACATTTTATCTGAGGGGATATTCATATTTCTATTACCACTTTCCATTCAATTTTTTATTCTTTTTAATATGTGGGTTTTTAATAAGGTTGTTTCATAATATTAATAGATGGGTTTTCCATCCTTTAATATTTAATTGTTTTATCTATCACTCAAAATTTTATTTGATAACCATTATTTCATTTCAAGGATCCATTATTATTTTTAAAAATTAAGTGTATTCTAATTATTTAAATTTACATTTTGAAACATTTATGTATTTTTCAAGGTTTCTTTAGTAAAGATTATTTTTTAAAAGTAAAAATTTTCAAGATGTTTTCGCATAAAATTTTAGAAATAATTATATCTTTTTGAAGGGTCCACCATCAAATGTTATTTTTAAATTTAATGTTTTTTCAAATGTTTTCAATTTAAATTTTCAATAAATATATTTCAAAGTGAGCATAACATAATCATTTATGCCAATAATAAGACAATTTTCTAATAAAACTTTTATGATTTCACTTTAATTTTCCTCTTTATCTATAATTTTTTTCTATCCTTAGTAGTTATTTTCCATGACCCACCTTCTTAATGTAACTATAAAATATGGTTTTTGGGTGATAGAGTTGTGAGTATCTACTATTTATATTTTCTTGGTTAATTTGAGTGATACCATTAAGACATGTTGTGAAAAATATTTTCCTTCCAATGGATGATTTATGATGTAATGAATGAAACACATTTTATACCATGGGTTCTCATGATATGTTTAATTATTGATATCTAATGGAAAACATATATATGGTTTTTCATTTTTTTGTTTATTGGTCTAAATATATCTATCCAATGCACTGTTTCAAGCTATATATCTCATGAGATAATGAGAAAAATGGTGATGACTCAATCCACCATGGGAAAAAGGTGAGTGATTACTGATCCACCATGGGAATGGGTGAATACCGCCTGATCCATTATCGAAAATAGGTGAGTGAAACCTAGTATATTAGGGGAAACAATTTTGGATTCATGATACACAATTTTGTGATTCCTTCTCTTGTGGTTGTGACAAATTATAATGTTTTAAAACATACTTATGTTATAATTTCTCATGTATTATGCTATTTGTTTTATCTAGGAATATTTTCCTTATGTTATGTTCTTATATATTATTTATTCTATCATACATATATACTTGTCTTTTTATCACTTAAGATCATCATTGGTTATCAATAAATTTTCCCTTACTAAGAATTTGAACTCAACTCTTTCTTATTCTTTTTTTCTAGGATATGAAGATATGAGTTGCATGTGATATTTTTAGAAGGGAATTTACATTTGAGTTCTTATAAGGAAATATTGATGACTATTGTAAAATAAGAACTTTATGTATCTAATTCAAGACACAAAACATTTCGATATCTAATTTGTGAAACCATTTATGATATAGAACGATAATTAATATAAGATAATTAAATAAATGTTTTTATTAAGATTAGATTGATTTAGTTAGTCTCAGAGAAGGTTTTAGTTATTTTTGGGGTTATTCTTGATAACTGCAGTGAAATTAATCTTGATGGGTCTATGGGATATGTCTATGTAGAGGAAGACATCCTGGAATTTTTGAGAATTAGATATTGTGTGATTTTTCTATTAATAACATCCCCATATTGATACTAAAAGTGGATTATGGATTTTGACAACATATAACTAGGCGTAGTAACCCTAAAAATGACTTTTTGGGTATTAACCCAATTTTCACTTGGTGCGTGATAATAAGTTATAACTGTACACATGGTTTGAAAATCTTAGAGGATATGATTTGGTTAAGTAAAATCTATTTAATATCCATTATGAATGATTAATTATGTTATGGAATTAATTTGTGAATTATGAGGTAACTCAAACAAAATAAACCTATATTTAAACAATAATGATTTATCTCAAACTCAATGATAATATGATGTCTTTAAAGAGTATGAAATTTTGAGTTTCATATTTTCATATTATTATTTATAATAATTCTCTTAGGATTTTAATTATTCATCAATCAAGTTAACAACATTTTTTAGTAATGATTTATTTTTTTAAGGTACCATGTTAACAATGGGATCCATGGGAAATGTGGAGATTATTTTAATAATCAACCCAATGGGATAATATCTTGAGTTAGGACCTTGTGATAATTATAGAATAGTTATGAAGAATAATAATTAATGAAATGAAATTGGATGAGTTTCTAGACACACCAATGAAGTGAAGAATGGAGTCCCATGAATGTCCAGGTCACGAAGATGATGTAGTAACGAGGATTAATTTTCCTTTCTGTCAAAAATATGGGAAGGTACACCCATGGGAATGTCCAAAAGGAACTTAAAGATGATTTTTCTATGGTAAATTAGTGTATTTAAAAACTATTTTCTTAGAAAAAGTAAAGAACACAATAGACACAATGAAATAAAAAAAGTGTTCATATAGAGGTACCACTAAGATTAATTTCTTAACTATATAGAACTTGGACATTATCTAAGACAATTCCATAATATAAGGGGACAATGAGGATGATAGGTACCAGGAAATTACATGGCAAGGGGATACCTATAAAACCACAACTACATAAGTAGGTTCCAAAAATGTTATGGAATGAGTAACACTGACCAAACACTCAAGAGCTATAAGTTTTGTATTCATTTATTATACAACATAATCCTTTGTACCAAGAATTCTTAATAGAAACATATAATCTCCACCCTGATGACTAGATGATGAATTATTAATAAAAAAACATATAGTGGTATTATTATTATATACAAAGTATATTAATCCTCTATAATAGATGGGCTTATTATAAAATAAATTTTCATTCTTTTAGTCAAATTGAATGTGATATTAGAAATTGATTGGATATCTCTTCATAGAGACTAGAATAATTACCAAGATTCGAAAAAATAGATTTAAAATCCTAAATAAAAATATTATCATATACAAATATAAGGTGAATTATATACTCCCACTGAAAAATTATTCCCATATATTTTGTTATTTTATATAAATGGTTAGAGAAAAACTCAATGTTAGTTATATTATAATTATACGGTAAAAGACAAGTACAATAGTAAAAATAATATTGTAAGTATAAATCCTCATAAAAAACTAAATATTTTGTTATGTATATATTTTATATACTTTAAGATATTTTCATTATTGAGTAGTAATTAAAATTATGGGGACATAATTTATCTAAGGTAAGGATAGTATAATTCCCTGATATTTGGAAATATATTTTTTAAAATCAATACAATTTTAAAACAATTGCTCCTCAAACAAAAACGAACCAAAATAGGAACAACAAAATTCTATAAAAATTATTAATAAATTATAATTTGAATAAACACTCTAAAAAAATAATTAAAATTTCTTATTTTTCGATGATAAATAATTAATATTATTTAAATTTTATTTCTTAAATAATAGATAAATTTGTTAGTAAGTTAAATATAAAAATTTTAAATGATTACTATAATAATATATGATATTTATATATGTAAACTAATTTGTTAAAATTCATTGAATTAGAAATTTATATTTTAAAATATTAAGAACACTTAATGTTTTAAAATGCCAAATTTCAATAAAACTAGTTTTTCTATATATTTTAAATTTTCAATTAAAACATAAATTTTAAATTTTAAAAATTAAAAAATTTTAAAATATATATATATAATTGACTTATTTTTTTAATTATATATATCAATTTAATTCTAAGGTCAGTTTTGTTAAAGTATTTGAATTTTTAGGTTGGAAGTAGAAAATATAGTTTTTACTAAAATCAAAGAGTTTGTGAATATATCAAAATGAATGTGTAAATTAAAAACTTATATAATATTTTATCTGATCAAAGATATATTAGATAGTAAGTTTATACATTTTTAAATACAATCATGAATTTATAAAACCTATGTTAAAATACACAAGTAATATTTTCGATAAAAAACTATTTTGGACTATTATTTTAATTAAATATTATTTCTGGTAAAATTAGTTCTAGATTGATTTTAAATCCATATAAATTTTATTTTATTTATAATAGACCAATTTATAACATGAAAATCAATTATATTGATAATTTTATCTTATTCATAAATTTTAATTTTAAAAATAATCTTTTTCTAAAAATTTGACTTTATATATGATGTGCACAGATGTTAAAATTACTTTTTATAAAACATGTAATTTTATATAATAAAATTAATTTGAAAATTTTAATTAGTAGATATATATTATTTAATGTAATGAATTTTATTTTTAGGTATTAAAAGTAAATTAATTAATTAAAAATTAGTTACCGATGTAAAACCAAAAATGATAAAAGGGGAAATTTAAAGACAAAAAGAAATTAAAGCATGTTTAAAACATGATAAAAAATGAATGGTGGGGATATAATTGATATTATATAATCTACTACTCCATTATAGTCATTTTTTTAGCCACATGACATGTTTAACATGAACTCCCTTTACATTTGGTGGATATAATTACAAAAATGTCATTCTCATAACTTATAAAAGGGGCCTATCAACACCACTTAAAGAATAATAAAATAATTTATTTTACACCTGAGACTCTGAAAATTATCCTTAACTTATAATAATATGTATTATCCTTGAGCCTCTTATCATAATATATTTTCACAAGACCTCCATTTTTAATGAATCCTCTAAGGAAAATACAATGATTTCAAAGTGAGTATTTTTTTCCTCAACTTATTTTCTTTCCTATCTTACTTTCCTAAATATAAAATTATATTCAAAATATAATTACATAATTATTTTTTAAACTTGATTTTATTATTATTATGCAAAAACTATTATCCTTTTCCCCTTTTTAATTCATAAATATATATTCATCTTTTGTGCATTGTGCTGACTATTGTCTTCACAAAGTGAGAACTTTTATTTTTCACTACCACCACTCTTCTTGGGTTTTAATGGTGAAATTTAAGAATAAAGAAGAAATAATAAAAAATATTTTTATATAGATAAATATTATAAACAACCTTATTTAACTCACATTATTTGTGAAATGAAAACATTAACTTTATGTTGTACGGATTACCACCTCCATGAATTAACATATCTCATTTTTCATCTAGTGGATCAATTATTAATTAAACTATTGTAAAATATGATTCACTGACTTAAAAATATCTAAATATTATCATTATGATTCTATGATAATGATATTTTTTAAAATTAAACCACTTTCAAAATCAGGACAATCTATTAATTATGGTATGTTAATGGGTGGGTCGGTCTAATCGCAGACTTGAACAATGATATAAAATAATATCATGGATGACTGTGAGAACTTAATTTATGATACTATATTATATTATTAAGTAAATAAGTAATTTTACTTGGTTCTATAAAGTTAAATTAAATATTAAACTCATTAATTAAGATACCAGTGTTTTTTTGTTAAAAGTCTTTGAAACATGACTATTTTTTATTTCATACTTATGGATTTGAATATCCATAGCAGTTTATCTATATAAATGGATTTTAATTCATTTGATACTAAGATTTTAAGGGCAATTTTTAACTAAAATCCATTTTTTGAGTTATCATGCATCTTCTTGAAATTATTTCTTACATTTTTTCTTACTTAAACACTAAGATATAACTTTCTGATGAATTCTCTAAATATCGAGGGGAATGAAACTTTTGATTAAAATATTAAAACTCAATGAGTTTATTCCTTACAAAATTATGGATTTGTTAAGGATGATTCATATTCTCTATGAAAATATTTTTTTCTCCCGTGTTCATATTTTACTTTGGCATCAATTTTATCCTTTATATTTTGAAACCAAAAAATATGTTATCTCATGTGACCTTAAATTTCACTTACTAAGTATTTCAGTTCCCTTGGTTCTCTCTTAAATTTCCCTTACTAATTATTAGAGAAAACACATTTCTTATGTTTTACTTCACCATGATAAAAATATATTCATTACATATGATAATTTTAGAAGGGTCATTAGGGTTTTGTGGTTATGATGAAATTTTAATGAGTGTTGTAAAATAATTTTTTTATGTTTCTAATATTCCAAGATACTAAACCTTCATCTCTTTGGTTTTTATGATTATTTTTGAGATTAAATGATTATTCATGTAAAATATATAAATAAACGTGTTTTCTTAGTTTGGGTCACTTTATTTGGTATCATAGTAGGGTTAAGCTATTTTGATGACTAATCTAGAGAAATGTATACAAATCCCTAGTGAGAAGTCTGAGTATAGGTTGACATTATGTAATTTTGTAAAATTAGATATCATGTGGTTTTCATGTAAATAATATCGAATTATGGATACTAAAAATCATTGTAGGAACTAGCATAGATGTTCCTAGGGGTAGTAACCCTGAAAAGGTCATGTTGGATATTAACTAAATTGCCACCTGGTACATGATTAAGAGAAATAACTTTACACTTAGTTTAACAATTCTGAGGGATATTCATTGGTTAATCATAATCTATTGAAAATAAAAATGAAGTATTTATTATGTTAAGTAATTATGGTATTAAATATAATAGAACTAAACCTAAAGAAACCAAAATCTTACCAAGAGTGATGTAGGTTAAACTGAAAACTAATGTGATAGTCTTAAAGACTAAGAAATTTTGAGGTTATGTTTTTTATAAGATAATTTATGATAATTATCTTATGATGTTAATTATTAATTACTAAAATTAACTCATTTTGGTTTTAGTAATAGACAGTGCCTAAATTAACTATGTTTACAATGGGTTCCATGGGAAATGAATATAATTTTTTAATGATTAACCAAATAAAATAGGAGCTGGGGTTAGAAACCTTAGGATTAATCCAAACCTACTATCCTGAATTATGATTAATATTGTGAACATAGTTGAGTTTCCAAAGGTGGAAAATAATAGAAGGATGAAGTCTCTTGAAACATCAGGTAATTAAGATGATAGAGGTATGGATAACAAATTTCTTTTGTATTAATAAAGTAAGAATAGACACCCATGGATATGTCTCAATGGAACTAAAAGATGTTTTATCTATGGTAAAGGAGGGTATATCAAGAAAATTTACTAAGGAAAAGATAAGAGCTTAGTGAGTATAGTAAAAGAAAATTGAGTTCATCTAATCGAAAAACTAATAGTTTAAGGATATAAATATGGGGAGCATGGACTTTATCCAAGCCAATTACCTAATCCAAGGGAAAATAAGGATGGTGGGAACATGAAATTTCAAAGTCAAGGGAAACCCTATGCATCCTAAACTATAAAAGTAGGCTCTAAAAATGATATAGAATAAGGAACAATAATCACACATTCATGATCTGTGAGTGTTGTATTCTTATCTTGTATGACCTATACCATTGTACATAGAATGTTTACCAAAAACATAAAATTTCTACCATAATGACTAAATGTTGAATTATTAACAAAAAACTTCTAGTCATAATAATATTTTATCCTAAGTAAATAAATCATATCATATAGATGTTTATATTAATGTGTTTCCAATAAAATCTATTTATTCTTAATTAATAAAATTTTATATGAAATTAAGATGGGATTGGCTCTCCCTATATAGAGATGATGATAATTTCCAATATAGGAAAAACAAATTTAAAATATTAAATATATTGATTTTTATCCAGTAGTATAATTTGGATTATATACTCCCTATGAAAACTTACTCACATTATATTATGTTATTGGCCATAAATGTTTAGAGAAATACTCAATATTGGTTATATTTCTATTATAAGGGAAAAAGATGAGGTCACTAGTGGAACAAAAGATCGTAATGATGAAAAACCACTTGAAATAAAATCTTGAGACAAATTTATATTTAGATACCATTATCTATTTTCATTAGGGATTAATAATTAAAATTATATAATTAATTTAAGGGGCTAGAATGTAACACCATGAGATTTTAGAATATATTTTTTAATTATTACTATATTCAATAGCTTTCTCTACATGCAATACAAATCCAAAAAGAGTTGTGAAATATTAGGTGAACATTATTATTGAATTAAAAATTCAACAAAATATTAAATAAATAAAAATTTATAAATAAATTAATATTCCTTATGATTAAATGGTAAATAATAAATACATTTTAATTGCTATTTTGGAAATAACTATTTATAATGTTAATAAATTAAATATCAAAATTTAAAATGATTGTTATGATAATATATGAAGTTACAATATATGAAATAATATATTAGTATTCATTAAATTAGAAGTATGTTTGAAATAATATTAAGAACACATAATTTTAAAAAATGTATATTTTCAAGAAAAGTAGTTTTCCCTTATATTTGTAATTTTCTTTTAAAATATAAATCTATGAATATTATAATATGAAATTTATGAAAATTATTTTTTATATGAATTAAACATATAAATTTTATCCTAATGTCACTTTTAGGTATTTTCTTAAATAATTGAATTTTTAGTTGAATAATAAAAAATACAGTTTTTACTAAAATCAATGTCTTTATAATTTTCACTTTAATTGTTTTTTGGTTTTATTAGGGTAACTAATTTATACATAAGGAAATTAATTTAAATTCCTAAAAGTTAATTTTTTCTTAGAAAATTTCTATATGAAGTCAGATCAATTTTTTACGAAAAAATTGGAAGATAAGGAAAAAAATGAAAAGTTGAAAAAAGTTTTGATTCAAAATTACGATGAATAAAAAAATATATTGATTATCACAAGACAGGTTTAATGGATCTATAAAATATGATGGCCAAATATCAAAAGAAAAAATTTAATTAAAATTTCTTTTAATTTTTTCATATATAATTATATAGCTATTATTGAACCTAATTACATATTATCCTCTTGTAATTCATTCTATCAAAAGATATTATGATGATGAGTTTTTCAAAACTTATATTATGATGTTAATTTCATTTTTTGTTAGTTTTTATTATTTTTTTAGTCTATATAATTCTTAAGTGGATTTAAATCAAGTCCATAGGAAATATTTTATACAATAAAAGATACAAAGAATTTTTTATTATGAAGAATCATATCCATTAAGAGTAAAAATTTACAAACACTTTATTTAATTTTTATTTTATTACTATTTGAATTTATTTTTTTCTTCTTTTTGAATGTAAAAAATAGAGAGATATTTGAGGGTTTAGATTTCAGTATATTTTACTTCTTATTATCTTAAAGGATGAAATTTTTTAGGGGGGATGTTTAAATATTTAGTGAGTTTATATATGAGTAATTTCATTAGTAGATGAAAATTGTATTTATTGTTTAATATTTAGTCAAACATACATTTTCATTTTGTTTTTTTTATTTTAAAAAAGTGGATATTATTAGGTTATTTGAATCTTCTATTCTATTTTTTAATTCAAAAATATACTTAATATTATTTTTATAAAAATACTTTATGTTAATTGTTTATGTTTTAGTGCAATTTTTACAATTTTTAAGAGTTTTTGTTTCGGTGATATGAATTGAACTAAATATCAACTAGAATATATATGTATTTTACATAGAACATCCCTTATAAGTTATAGCGGTTTTTTGTTCATATTCTAATTTTTTTATAACCATACTTAAGTTTGTGGTGAGGAACACTAGATCAATGTTTTTAATATGGGATAAAGACTTCATGGATCTATAATCGATGAATTAGTTGATGGGAACTGAGTAAATTAAATGATCCGAACCATATTTATACTTTGACTACCCTCTGTTTATTACTTTTAAATGTTTAAGATTAAATCTCAGATTTTAAGGAAAACATTATAAGGATATCATTATTTATTTTTGTAATCATTTCATTGATTATTTAGATTCGCAGGGCACCATGGATATAAAATTTATGTATGTTAAAAATGGTTGATTTAATGATTTTTAGAGTTCTTAGACTTGATATCGATTAACGAGATCAATTAGGATATTATAAATAATGCATCATGCTATTGAAAAGTAAATCTGAGGAAGCTTCTGGGGAAAATATATTTATCTTCCATAAACTTACCAAGTGAGTTTTGGTTTTGTAACTATTATATCTAGGATCTAGTTTATCGATCCTCATATTACTTCATATAAATGAGAACGGTTCCTTTAATGGGAATCAATTTGGTAATATTTTCCTTTTAGGGGTATCTGGATTGTAATTCAACACCCCATGCATTGTTTTTAAATTTCATAGTGCTTACTATATCATTTATGTTTTCTTGTTATATTATTATTTTACTTTCCACTTCATAACTATATTTTAATTACTATTATTAGTAATATATTTTATCTTATATATTCTATGGATAGTTCAATAGGGATAAAATTAGTTTCCCTTTTTTGAATTTAATTCTATCACATATTAAATGTTGTTTAACATTATTAACTAAGAAAATAATGAAATGACCAATGTATAAGGGGATTTACCAATTATTTTTATATGAACTTTTGTATGCCTAAAGTGAACCTTCTATCTTGTATGTCCAATATTTTCTTGAAATATATAATCATTTTCCATTATCTTGCTTAGAGATTTTTTAGAACATTTTCGTGCTTAGTAGTCTATAGATGATCAAAGTTCCATGTATGGTGATATCATCCATATTTATATACATTATTTTTCTAGAAGTGAATACTACAATGTTTTATTATGGATTTGAAAACCATAACTAAATAAAATTTCATTCTAAATAACTTCACAGTATATGAAATACAATGTCTTATAAGGAAATATCATGAACCCATTTTGATACATAGTTAACTGAAACTAGGATATATTACTTCCCATTTTAATTTAGAAATGGTTCCATGAATTCCAATATCTATATATAAAAAATGTCCACTTTTATATCACTTCATGTAGAATTTCATTTATTTTTCCAATATTTCCTAGTCTTTGGAAGTTATTACAATCAACGAAAAAATATATAGGGTCCTTAATGTTTTTTGGAAAATATAGGTCACTTTGTATAAGCTTCATAGTAGTATTTAGGAATTAAAAATATCCTCTACAAGGAATATATTTTCAATGTTTTATTATTGAAAATAAATCATTCTTAAGCACACGTCTTCTGATCATACCAACCACTATATGTTTATAGTTATACAGTTCTTACTATATGAAATAAATTATATTTTCCTCAATTTTTTTACTCCCATTATATTTTATAACTTCCTATATTTTCCTTATGATAATAATGACAGAATTTTTAGAGTACTCACACACTCTATGTTTTATTATAAAAATATCTACTCATCTAGAAACTCACTCTTAATTTGATGAGTATGATCTACCTGTAATTTCTATAGTATAGATATATAGTCAGAAACATAATTATATTCTACTTTATTATCCCCAATTTGGAATTAAAACTCTTGTAAATATAACACCTATCTGATGAGACTTATATTTTCTTAAATCAAATACACTTTATACTTCTATGATTAATCGTTAGTGAAAGTAGTTAGCATACATCCATTGATTTATGGTATGAATTTATCAATGGAATGCCAAACTGAAAACATCTTTTTTTCTATTGATTAATATTTCATTCATGCACTATTTAGTATATTACTATTATAGTAAATCCTGTGATTCCTCCCCTACTTATAACTAATAAAAAATCCCATTGTATTGTCATTAACATCACAGATGATTTAACATGAAAATCTAAAATATGGTTAAATAAATATGGGTGATGATATGAGAACATTATTCAATATGTTAAAAAATTACCTGAAATATTTATCAAACATTTATTTATTTTCCTTCATATAAAATAAATACAACATTTTGAAAATCATAGAGATGTTCTTAATAAATATCCTATAGAACCAAAATATCTAAGAAAATCCCTCACCACCTTGACAAAAATTTTCAACAAAATTTAAATGACCCTTGTTTTGTCATTTTCCATGTCAAAAAAATAATTATATATCCTATAGCTGAGGAAAATTCATTCTGTAATAATAAATTTATATTTTTCTTAATTTATCACTAAATTGGTATTTTATTATATTTTTGTTACCCTTCCATTATTATTTAAACAATATTTAAATTCTTTACTTATTATAAAACACTCATCCAAAAATACTTTAAAAATTTGTGTCATTTAATTGAATGGTGGAGTAAAATGGACCCACCTCATTCCATACTTACAAATCTATTAATCTCTACAAAATCTCTAAGAAATGACGGGCATTAGTGAAATATGATAATTTTTACATTTTTACAATAATTAATCAACCATTTATTGGGTACCACAAAGATGGGACTCACCCATGTATTGACTAATATAGGGAAAATTATGAAAACATTAAAGAGTTTAATTATTTTAACCTAAATAACCATGTTCATATTTAGATTCATCATCCTTTGACAGTTAACTATGAAATTTACTTTAATTTTATATAATATTCTAGTGCATATAAATTGATGGGATGATTCCATTAATATATAATATTGTTCAAGAAATTATAGAATTACATATTCTTTGAACCTCAAAATCTATATCTTCTTAATCCTTCTGAAAATCTAAAATCATAGAAATTGTGAGTGTTTCCTTTTCACACAAACAATCATATTTCAAAATGGGTGTTAATTAATTTAATTCCAAACTTGATATATTTTGGACATGCGGTTATATACTTGATATATATTTTTAATTAATCATTAAACAACCAAATTTTATGTATATTATAGTTCTATTCACATTTATATACCACTAGACTCAGATTTATAATTTTAGTTCTAAATATTAAAACTTTTAATACATCATAAGAATTATAACCAAACCCCATGAATTAAGGTTTAGTGTTTTTGGTAAGTAGGGACATAATACATAAAAATCATACATAATACCATAAAATTGGATTTAATATTTCATGTTAGACCACTTATAAATTGATCATAACATCTTTTGAACCTATAGTAGCATAAAGGCTACCATCAGATCATGGGTGAGAAAATAGACTTATAAGGGGACAAATTATTATAAATAAAAAGATCATAATTTATAGAAATGTTAATTGGTCATTGGATATAAAATATTATAATAATAAAAGGAATAACATATTAAAATATAATAAGAGTGTATTATTTAATGAGATTATCAAACAAGTCATGGGATCATAATGTTGAATAATAATGAATCATAATAATGAAAGAGTATCATAAGAATTTTTTAGAATATGAAACAAAAAATTCATCATAATCATATGTCATGTATCAATAATAAGAAATCATTCATATTGTTATAAGATCACAACCAATGTATCATAACAAAGTGTGTGTCTTCTATGTCCTAACTACCATAACATAGTGTTCTAGACTCCCTGACCATGCACCATACATAAAATCTCAAGCAATATAAAATTTTCAAAATACATTGGTGGGAAGTATCATTATTTCCCAAAGTAATACATCATAAAAATACATGAATATATATTCTAGATACAATAAAAAGATAAAAAAATCATATGTATGATAAACCATCCAAAATTAAGTGGATTATGAAATAATTTGATATGACAAAATAAAAGAATACTAAATTGATGGATCAAGTAAATACTATATTAAAAAAAGATAATCCATATTGGGTGTCAATGGATATGGTAATACCATAATATAACAATATATTATTAGTGTCTATTGATCCAAGTAAAATAATATCACAATGAAATTATACTTAGGATGATGCTATTTAATTAAAATGTACTCTAGAAATTAATCATTAAAATATGATTGAATGGTAAAAAAGAAAAGTAAATAACCAAGAATAATGGAAAAAATATTACCTTATAAATTCATGGATTTGGTTAGATGAATGATATAAGAATGTATCTAAGTAATAAAATGAAGACTTAATAGATAATAATGTCTGAAAAATATTGATTACCTTATTAACCATCTAGGTTATAATCACATATCTCTAGATGAGTAGAGATAATTCATGGTCACGACTACAATACAATTATAATGGAATAATAATTGATCAAGTGATAACATGTACATGTTTCAATGAAAGGTGTTGATGATGAGAACTATAACAGACCAACCCAATCCAACTGGACAATCCATTTGAGATGGCCAGTCACAAGGTTAGGTATAATAATATAAGAGAAACATGTCTTGAATATTCACAAGATAATACATACAACCAGAGTAAAATGGAGAAACAAATTGAAAAAAACTAAAAACATAAAAATAAAGACCAAAATGATAAATCAAAATTGTATAAATCATAAAATTCCACAAGTCTCCATGTGACTAATAGTCACCCACCAACCAACCCAAATAGAACGTTTTGATTACAAGAGAAGCCAGTATGCTCTATGATTCCCTTCCCTTTACCAGGATCCTATAATACAACATCTACAAATTCCCAAAGAAAAAAGTAGGTTGTGAGAAACAATCCCTATAGGATTCCATTATAGATTCTATAAAATCTCTAATAACAAGAAAAATAGTTATATCTTATAAAACAAAAGAAAATTACAATGCATTTTCATAAATCCAATCCCATATACAAATCATTTTCCCTTTGGTTTTCGTAAAAGGATTTCATATTCTCAAACATTTAAATAAGAAAAGTAGAAGTGATGAAATAGGGATTAAAATCCATACATCAATATGTAAGAAGGAAAACATATATATATTAAATAACCTATCATGTAAATCAATGTGATACAACCTCATTTAAAAACATATTAGAAACACTCCATGATAAAAACAATCATGTGATAAATAACCATAAAAAAAGAAGAACCACTTATTGGGCCCTAGATTTTGGGAATATGTACTAGACATTAATGATCCTAAATATGAAAAATATTGGTACCAACTGATATTGATTCATTCCATAGTCCATAGATATCCCAGAGGTTACCTTCTAGTGGTGTCACACGCACTAAGGCCACCAATGTCTATTTCCCGATGAACTGAAGGTTCGCAAAGTTACACTTATTCAAATAAAATTCAAAACCATGCTCACAATTTTATAAAACATTTTCAATGATAATTATATAAACTTTTATGTTTAATATACCATTTACAAATAAATAAAATCCATTTTTAAAATAAAATCCTTTTTGAAATGTTTTTCTTCCATATAAAAACCCTTGAAACCACATATCAATTCAAATCAATGAACTAAAAAAACAAAATACAATAGAAACAAGAAATCCATAGCATTAGAAAATTTTAAAGAAATACCAACTTAAATATGGTAGAAACCTAGCTTCCTTTGATAATGGATATTGGGAACTAAGATATCATCCTTTAAAAGGAAAGAAAAGACAAGAAACTACAAAGTATCGATAAGAAATTCTATATGATCATGAATTTGAACAATAAAATTAGTGAAAATAATATTTATGTCCAAATTAATGATTAAATATAAGGAATTATTACTCAAATAGGCGTACTTCGACCATAACTATTATCAATCATCAAATAAATGATCCGAAAGGAATGGAGACCTCTAAATTTCTAGGGGAGAGATCTGGATCAAGAGAGTTCTGGTTGTCGATATAATGGAATGAAAATACATTTTAGATTACCAAAACAACAAACAAAAACCTGATATTTACATGATGTGTAGTCCTATTACACATCCTATAATCCACCAAGGCTGAAAACTATGAAAAAAACATCACCTTTCTATAAAAACCCAATTTTTTCATTACATGATGTGAACCAAATACACAGTATGTGAACCTTTCACACCATAAAACTATTTCACATAATCTTCCCTATGACTATTAAATAGTGTGTAATTTCTTTACACAATGTGTAAATTTCGAAAATATATTAAAAAACCGAAATTTCAACAAAAAAACCAAATCCCCCAGGTTGTTATCTGAACATCAGGAGATCCCCTTAAATTTATTAACACATTTATATCTAGACTACATTAATTCAAAAAAAACATCCAATAACTTATGTCATTTTCACCAAAAAGGATCTCTATCCCTGAGAATCTTACAGATGCACCCAAACAAGGATGATGAAATAAAAAATTGAAAATGGAGTAACTAAAATAAGTAACTTAATGTTACAATCTCAAAAATTAAAGATTTATGTCCCCATAAAGTCCTTAAGATCTAGTATCCAAAAAAATGTTTTCCACTACTTCCTCATCAATGATTCTTTATCCAACGCATTATGACTATCCTTTATACACTTTCAAAGTAAAAAAACCCGAAGAATAGTTTTACCATGCAGTACATCATCCTAGAAATCTATAATATGAACTAGAAACTCAAAAATAGTGACATCAGTATCAAGATCAACATCCTCTCATACAATCACTTGGGAAAAATCTGGTATATACCTCCTCAATAGGGAAACATAGAACACATCATTGATAGAAGTTAAATGACATGGTAGGTCCAATGAATATTTTACATTCCCTATTCATACAATGATCTTGAAGGGGACCAAAAACCTTGGTGCCAATATACCCTACTTACCCAACCGATGATGTCCTAACTGTGGTCAAACTCTGAGAAAGACATAATCACCAACCTCAAACTCTAATGGCCAAAAATGATATACAACATAATATTTTTGATGAATCTGTGTCATAATAAATCTCCACTGTATCAACTACACCATCTTCATCGTCTCCTAATGAAGGCTCAACCCAAACAAGGATCACTCTCTCAACTCTATCTAGTAAAAGGGAGATCTAAATAGCCGCCTGTAAAAATCCTCACAGGAATCTATCATAATCCTAGCCTAATGACTATTTTATAGGGAAACTCAGCCATATGAAAATTATTTTTCCATGACCCACCTAAATCTATCACATAATCATGGAGAGTATCCTCAAGAACCTATATAACCCTCTCTATCTCTCCATCCATATGTGGATGATATGCTTTGCTCAATTTAAATTGAGAACCCATCACCTCCTAAAAACGTTTCAAAAACCTAGATGTGAACATCATGACTTTTTTATATACAACTATATAGGGAACCCCATGAAGACTCATAATCTATCATACATACAAGTCCCCAAGATATTTTAGCTTCCTCATCTCCTTAATAGTGAGAAAATGCTATGACTTCATGATTAGATCAATGATCACCCAAATTGAATAATTTCCACTAAGATTCCATGGAAATATAATGATGAAATACATTTAAATATCATCCAATTTCCATAACGAAATAGTTAAGGACTAAAACAAACCCGTAGGTCTCAAGTGTTCCACTTTGATTCTCTAACAAGTAATATTCTGCAATAAGAAACCCATAACTGACCACCTCATACCCAGACACCAATATTAACATCCCACATCCTGATAAATCTTGGTATCCCCATGAAGAATGGTCCAACAATATTGTTTCCCACTATCCATCAACTCCTGCCTTAGGGAAAATGGAATAACCAACGTACTATAGAATCACAAAGTGCCACTGGGATACTGAGACAATTCATTCGAAATATCCTCACCATAAATAATTTTACCCAAGTGTTGGCTCTATGCTCCATCAACTTCTCAACTAAAACAGTCTCATCAAAAGAAAAATAATCTTTCATCAATGTTAAGAAAACTATTTCACTAGACACTTTCACTCCCAATATCATCTTAGAAAACAAATACATCAAAGACCACTCCTCAAATTATTCTTAAATGGCTTGTTTTGGTAGTTTTCTGCTCAACACAATAGAAACCACATTATCATTTCCATTAGTGCATGAAATTACAAAATCAAATGTTTGAATATACTCTACTCAATATCTCTATCATATTTTTACATCTCTCTGAGCAAAAATTTCTTTTGGGATCTTATGATATGAATACTATATAAACCACTTTCCAAAGAGATAGTGATGCCACATTTTTAGTTCATGCATAAATTCTTCCAACTCAAGATTGTGGGTAGGGTAGTTCTTCTCAATATGGTATAACTATTGAGGACCATAAGACACCACTTATTTACCATACATTTAGAGAAATCACAAACACATACTAGAAGAATCACAAAAAACCTCCTAACACAGTCTCAGTTCTGAAATAATCAAAATTGGTGTCATAGTTAACCTCACGTTCATAATCTCAAAATATATCTGATAGTTTTCATTCCATTTAATATTTAAACCATAGTGTGTTAATATTTTCATCGAAGATGAGAACCTGGTGAAGTTACAAACAATCCACCTAAAGTAACCCGTCAATCCCAAGAAGCTTCGGATCTCAAAAAAAATTATGGACTACTCCCACGACATAACAGTATGTACCTTTTCAGGATCTATTGAGACTCCAATATAAAATATCACATGCAACAAAAATTTCACTTCCCATATCCAAAACTCACATTTATTGATCTTACTATATAGTATATGTTCACTTGATGTTTCAATAATTATATCCAAACAGTCCTTGTAATCCTCCTATGACTTAGTGTACACCAGTATATCATCCAAAAACACAACAACAAAAGTTTCCAAAAACTGATGAAATATCTGGTTGATCCAACCCATAAATACCATAGGAGAATTAGTGCTACTGAATAGAATAAAAAGAAACTAAAAATGATCATACAAGATCCTAAATGTTGTCTTAGATATATAATACTCTTATAATATCAACTGGTGGTACCCTGAATGAGGTAAAATCTTTAATAACCAACATGACCCTCTAAGCCGGTAAAAAATATCATCAATACTAGTAAAAGGATATTGGTTCTTAACAGTCACCTGATTTAACTTCTAATAGTCAATAAAAAGTATAAGGCTCTTTTATTACTTCATATCAAAGAGGATAGGTGAATGCCGCAATGAAATTCTTGGATGAATAAATAGTTTATCCTCTAGGTATTTAAGCTGTACAATAAGTTCCACCAACTCAGTATGATTAATTTTATAATATGTCATATAAATATTCATCATACAAATAATCGGGTCTATACTATACTTGACCTCCCTATGTGGAAGAAAACTAGAAAATTCATTCAGAAAGTCCTCAGGATATGAACTTACCACTATAGTAATATGAAAACCCAAACAAGGGTAAACTTCCACTAGAAACATCTATGAAAACAAGAATGATATTAACTTGGCATAAAGATCAGCAATCCATGCCCTTCCAAATCTAAAGTCCAACTCACCCAGAAAAACATGATTGAATCCCTTGGAAGATAAAAACCGAAATGATAATAATCTATCTAGTCATTAAAGATAATCATCCAATACATACTCTGAATCAAGTTCAATTTGTCAAGATCTAGCACCAACAAGTCCCACTCCACCTCAAAATCATTTATCATCACCCGACACATAGGACACTTGGAACTTTGTTCAAACCTCTTCCCCCAAGTTAGAGAAAGATCCAAAAAGTAAGGAACAATTTATAAATGAAATCCCAACACACCAACTATCCTTGATGGTATAAAAGAGTTGTTATAACCTATAAAAATAAATCTAACAATGTAGAAGATGAAATAAACACCATACCTCTCACTGTAGATATCTCTACCTTAAATCCATCTAGTGGATACTACAATTCATAAAGATATTCAATTTTAGATCATCCCTAAGCTGTCTTATCTACATAAACATCTTCTTAATCCTGAAGATATAACCCACCACTCTTATAAGAATCTTCATGAACCTACAAACCCTTGGTGAATGTGGATACTACCATACATCCCTGAGATATTCTATCACAAAAATGTTTATGATATCAAGATCATTTACAAAGATGACAAGTCTTAGGACCCTCAAAAAAGTCAAGCTTGGTATGACCTTTCCTCTCACATTGAGAGTAGATGACCTATTGTTATCCTAAAAAATCCACCGAAACTAGTCCTAAATAAAACTGACCACCCTTAATTTTCCTTCCCAGGCTAGAGGATATACCTTGGATAATAACTTAACCAACTAAAGCTCCACCCAAACTTGTCTTTACAGCTATGTCTGCCTCATCCAAAGATTCTTTGTGAACTACCTCCACAAATATTGAAAGAAACATGAGAATAAACATTGAAAAAATATCAGGCCTCAATCCCAACTCATACCTATAATCTTTTAGGTACTCATTAGTGACAAGATCTGGTTCCAGATGCACCAACTCAACAAAATAGGTGGCATACTCCAGAACAGTACGATACCTGTGTTCCAAGGTCAAAAACTACTAGGTCTTTTCCAAAGGTAATTTCTTTGGGTAAAAATTATGATTAAAGATATTATTTAAATCCTAAGGAATATCCTTTTACAACTTATCTTGCATAATAGTGTCTCACCATAACCTTCCCGATCCATCGAGCATGTATGTGGGAAACCCAACTGTAGAGTCTTTATGAGTCTTCAAGAAGTCAAAGATCCTCTCAATATTCTGAAAACACTCTTTATGTTCTTAGATTCCCTTATTACCATGGATGATAGGTTGATGTTTCATAGTAAATTCAGAACCATGATCTACCATATATCAAGGGTTCCCAACACCCAACTAACCAAAAATATAAATATTATGAATTATTGCATCAACCAAGGAAGGTTCCACCGAAGGACATTCCTACGAAACCTATCTCATTGGTTCCGCTCTCAAATTTGGAAGAGCTCTTTTCAGAGACAATTTTTGTTAAGAAAAATTCAATAACCAATCAAATTTATATCATGTTACAAAATCTTAGGACCAACTTCAAGATTTCACATATATTCTTTATAACATCATGTAATTAAGGCAATTATAAATTCTACCAGTGAAATTCATTAATTAGAAAAGGAATATATCAATTTAAATAATCTTCCCATTTTGTTAATTAAAAATACCTCTATCTCTAAGTCTAAAACCTGGTAAAAGTCCCTGACCACCCATGGTAACTCAGATTCAGTCATGGAAGTGAGCTGACCAGGCCTCTTTTTTACACATACTATTTGAATTCTAACCATCCTAACTCCTATATACCTAGGACACAAACCAAACGTAGGCATTTTCAACACCCTATATGCTGACAATTCAGCTAAAAAATTATAATAGAATCCCCCAATCCAACTATACAAGCCACATGAGTCGGCCCATCATAATTTGAGGCACAACAAGATAAAATAAAAAAGTCTTGAATATAACCAAAATAGTACATACAATCAGAGTACAAAGTGGAAAAAGGAAAAAAAACTAAAACCATACAAACAAATCCTAATAGGATAAACCATAAATTTATGAATCACACAAAACCAAAAGTCTCCACATGACTAATATTCACCTATAAATCTACCCTAATCTAAGGCATCGACAATAAGAGAATCCATCATGCCTAATAATGCCCTTCACTTTACCTGGATCATAGAATACAACATTAATAACCTCCCAAAGTAAAAATTAGGGTATGAGAAAAAAACTAAGTAGGTTACCACTAAAGAGCCTTTACAAGGTCTAATAATAATTAAATAGTTATATATTTTAAATAAGAATTGTTTTATAATGATTTTTTTGTAAATACAAACCCATACGTAAGTCATTTTCTGTTTGGTTTTCATAAAATCAATTCATATTCTCAAATTCTGAAATATTACATATATAAGGGATAAAATGGGGATTTAAATCCATACATAAAAAGGTAATAAGGTAAATACATATCAAATAAATTCTTAATCATGAAAAGTTATGTGACACAACCTCATATAAAAACCTGTGAGATATAATACATGATATAAAAACATGAGATTAATAACAAAAAATGAAAAAGAACCTCATATTGAGATGTAAACTATTTTAAAATGTATTATGAATTAAAGTACCTAAACATACCTGACATTGGTACTAACCAATATCAAAGTCCTTCCATAGTCCATTGAAATCCCAATGGTTATATCATATTGGTGCCACACAAACTAAGGCTATGCATGTCTATTTCCCACTGATCCCACAGTTCCTAATTTGGATTGTCAAAATGAATTTCAAAATCATACTCAAAATTTTATAAAACATATTCAAAGATATTAAAATCTACTTCAATGTTTCAAAACCCATTTACAAATCAAGAAATTTTACTTTTAAATAAGGCCCTCATTAAAAACATTTTTCTTTCCATGAAATCACTTGAAACCATATATCACTTCAAAGTCAATGAAAAACCAAAATAAATTTACAATAATGATGATAAATTCATAGAATTAACCTGTTGTATATAAACACCTACCTTAAAATGGTAGAAACCTAGCCACCTATGATAATGGTGATTATAAACTAAAAGATAGGACTTTGAAGGGAAAGGCATGATAAGAAACTGTAAAGGATTGATATAAAATGTTATCTGATCATGAATCTAAACCATAAACATAGAAAACACAATAACAATCACCAAACTAATAAAGAAACATAAGCAATTATTACATGGAGAGGTGCACTACTGCAACAACAATGATCAATCACCTGATGAATGATCCGAAAGGAATGGAAATCTCCAAAATCACCTAGGGAGAGCTCTTGATAGAGAGAGGGAAGTATGTTGTTGGAATGAAATTAAATTTATTTTTACAATTCTCTAAATACAAAAAATCATGATATTTACATGGTGTGTAATCCCATTAAATGTCTTGTATTCAGAGAAGTCTGAAAATTATTAAAAACATGTCTTATTTTTATAAAATCCTATTTTATTTTTACTTTGCATGATGTGAACCAAATACTTATAGTGTAAAAATTTTAGGCCCTAAAAATATTTCACAGCATCTTCCATGTGACCATTAAATGGAATTTAATTCCTTTACTAGATGTGTAATTTCCAAGAAGATAGAAAAAAATCCTATATTTCAACAAAAAACACCAAAGTTCTCGGGATGTTCTACAAACTTAGGGAGAACCACTCAAATCCATTAACATATTTTTACCCATATACAATTAATTCAAAAAACATACATCTTTTAACACTAGTTCATTTTCCCCGTAAAAGGCTCTTCATCCCTAAAAATACCACAAACACACCCAAACAAGGATGATGAAATAAAACACGGATGAAGGAGTACTTGAAAGAAGTAACAGAATGTTACAATATCCCCTCCATAGAATCATTATGTCCCTATAAATTTATCAAGATTTTAAATAGTAAAATATACAAGTCCATTGCTACCTCAACAATGATTCTCACTACCACATATCATGGATATTCTATCTGAACTAATATAGTACCCATACTAGAGGAATCATTTTATCATGAAGTACCTTATCCTACAGATCCATATTCTAAACTAGTTGCCTAACCATAGTGGTATCATATCGAGATCAATATCCTCCCATCTAATCACATGGAAAGAATCCATTATATACCTCCTCAATTGGGAAATATGATACACATCACGGATAAAATTCAAATGATATGGTATGCCCAACCAGTAAGCCACCTTCACCAGTCATCCAATGATCTCAAAGGCCCCCACAATCTTTGATTCCAACTTACCCTGATTACCCAACCGATGATGTCTCAAACATGGTGAAATTATGAGAATGACCTGATCAACAACATCAAACTATAGAAGAAGAAGATGATGGTCCATATAAGGTTTTGAGGACTCTGTATCATGATCAATCTCATTTATATCAATTGCACCGTCTCTGTCATCTCCTGAATAAGGCTCATCCCAACCAAGGATAACTCTCCCAACTCCACCCAACATAAGATATATATACCTGGAAACCCATATAAATACTAAAAGAGATCTATATTAGTCTAGTACTAATAAATATTGTTATTTGAAAACTTGAATAGTGGAAAATTATTTTCCCAAGATCCACCAAAATCAATCATGTAATCATGGAGCATATCCTTAAGAACATGAATATCTCTCTCTTTTTATCCATTAATATATATATATATATATATATATAATATTATTATCAAATTAATCTTAGAATTCCTCACTACCTTAAAACCTTTCTAGAACTTTTATGTGAACGTTGAGTCCCTTTAAAATACAACTATAGAGGGAACCCCATAATGTTTCACAATATTTTGAAGATACAAGTCCTCAAGATGTTCCACCTTCATCATCTCCTTGATAGGGTGAAAATGTGCCGATTTGATGAATTAATTAATAATCACCCAAATCACATCCTTCCCACTACGAGTCTATGGAAAACTATTTTCAAAATCCATAGAAATATAATCCCATTTCCATACAAGATTGGGTAAGGGATTCAACAAACCTAAATGTATCTTGTGTTCTGCCTTGATTCTATGAGGAGTAAGACGCCGTAATAACAAAACCACAACCAACTACCTAATTCTAAGACACTGATATCAATGTCTCACATCATGATCCTTCATTGTATCCCTAGGGATAATGAACCAATAATACCATTTTCTACTATCCACCAACTCCTTATTTGAGGAAAATGGAACAACCAACCTACTATGGAAGGAAAACAAACACCATTGGGAGACTGAGATCACTCACTCAAAGTCTCACCACTATATTGAATTTTATCCAAGAATTGTAACTCTATATCAGTCACATTATCTAGATAAATTCACTCATTAAAATAATAATAAACTCACATTTCATCCAAGAACACCTTTTAACCAACATATTTTACTCTAAAGATCATCTCAACAAACAAACTCATCAGATACCACTCAACAAATAATTACTTCATAGCTTGTGTTGGCAGTTTTTTCCCAATGTATCAGTAACAAAATTATCTTTTATAATAGTGTATACAATATCAAAATTGAATGTCTAAATATACTCAAAAATTTTAGTGCATTAATAACTATTGAAAACTCAATATCAGGGGTAGGGTAGATATTCTCAGGATGACGTAACTGATAGAGCCAAAGGCCACCAAATTTTCTCCTTCATTAAGACACATGATAAACCTATACTAGAAGAATCATAGAAAACTACATAACCTAATCCCCATTATGAAATAATGAAAACTAGTACCAAAGTCAACCTCACCTTATCTCATTAAAAGATCTCTAATATTTTGTATTCCCTTCCAAATTCATAGCCTTGTGTTTTAAAGGGTTCATCAAATATCCAATCTTGGAGAAGTCCTGAATAAATAGCCTATAGAAACTGGACACACCCAAAGAATATCTAGATCATACACAAATTTATGGGATTCTAGCGAGTCATAACATCTTGTACCTTTTCAGGATTTACTAAGATGCCCCCTAAATTTCACTTATGTAATTGAAAACTCACATTTTCAATGCTTACCATATAGATAATGTTCTCTTAGGGATCGGATAAATATATAAAAATGTATATGTTTGACTCATATTACATGGAGTATAACAATATATCACCCATGAATAAAAAAAAGACTCCAAGAACGGATGAATGATCTAGCTCGTCAAAAACATAAATACCGTAGGAGAATTAGTGAGAGTGAATGGCTTAAACTAAAATAGAAAATGCCCATATAAAATCCTAAACACTAATTTATGTATATCAGCTTCTCATAATATTAACATATGGTACCCGAACCAAATTTTAATCTTTTAATACCATACTAACCCTCTAAGTTGGTCAAAAAAATCATCAATCCATGGAAAAGGAAATTTTTTCTTAATAGTCACTAGATTTATCTTCTGATAGTCAATACAAAGTCTGAGGCTCCCATATTCCATCTTAGTAAGGAGTAATGGTGAATCCCATTATGAGATGCTAGGAATAATAAATCAATTAGGCTCTAGACACTCAATCTAGACCTTAAGTTCCACCAACTCAGTAGGTTTCATTCGATAATATGGAATATAAATGGGTGTAGTACTTGGGAGTATGTATATAGAAAAATAGACCTCTCTTTATGGCATAAAAATAAAAAAAATCATTCAGAAAGACCTCAAGATACACACTCACCACTTTAGGAATTTAACCACATAAACAAGGGTAAAATCAAGAAACGTCTCTAACAACTAGTATCATATTACCCCAGAGTAAGGAACAAAATTTCATTCCATTCCTGATCTAGAGTCCCACTCACCCAGAAAATAATGAGTGGACCCATAATAAGATAAAATATAAACACAATGATGATGACATTATTTCCAGTACTTAATTATAATCATCCCACCTATGATTATGATTCAGTTGAAGATGTTAAGATCAATCACCAAGAAGTCCCACTCCACCAAAGAATCGATTATCATCACCTAACATGTGGGACACTTGAAAACTAGTTCATAGCTATTTACCAACAGCATGGAAAGATCCAACAAGTATAAAATAAGTTATGAACAGAAGTCTAACATTTCAACTAACTTTAATGATATAAAAGTGTGGGTATCGCCTATATATAACAAAAATAGCACCATAAAAGAATAAATAAGCATCATACCTCTAACTGTATATAGTCCTACTTCAAATTCCTATAGTACATACTCCATTGTATAAAGACTTCTAGTATTAGATACTCCCTAAGATTTATTATCCACAAGAACATCCCCCTTATCCTGAGGATATAACCCACCACCAATGGAAAAATCATCTTGAACCTGTGAACACTTGGTGAATGTGGATCTTACATTATTACCCTGGGATATACTTTCACAAAAACATTTCCGATAGCTAGATCATCCAAAAAGATTATATTTCTTAAGAGACTCCACATAGTTAGGCTTGGTATGACCATGCCTCCCACACTAATAGAATATAAATTACTTATTTCCTAAAGAATCCCTAAAAACCAGTGCAGAAGAAAACTGACCACCTTTTTATTTCCTTCACAGGGTAGAAGATACACCCAAGCTAACAACTAAACCAGATAAATCTCCAACCAAAACTATATTTATGGATATATCTTTCTCATATAATGATACTTTGTAAACTACCTCCATAAAAGTCAGAAGGTACATGATAATCAAAATAGACCGAATATTAGTTCCTAGCCCCAAATCAAACATTTAAGCCTCTAGTTGCTCATTATTTACAATATCTATTGCTAGATTCACCAGCTCACCAAAATAGGTAGAATAATATAGAACAATACTCTCCCACTCTTCCAAGGTTATAAATTTACAGGTATTCTCCACACATAACATCTTAGGTTGAAACTACTGATTAAATATTTTCTTGAAAGAATCTCAGGGAAGATACTCATGGAAATTATTTTTCACTGTATATTCCCTCCATCTAGTTTTCATTCCCTCAATCATGTATGTGGAAAACCCACCTTAGAGTCATTAGGATCCTTCAATAAGTTTAATTACCTCTTAATCCACTCAATACCATCCTTATATCCTTGGGTTTCCTTAGCTCCATGAAATATTGGTGGATGCCTCTTAGTAAATTCAGTTCCATGATCAACAACGCATCTTGGGTTCCCAACAACAACTTGACCTAGAGTCTGAATAGTATGAATTACCATTTCAACAAAGATAGGGTCAACTAAAGGATTCTCATGTGGATCTTCTCTCGCTACTTCTTTCCTCATATTTATAGGATCTCTTCTTGAAGAAATTTTCTATTAATAAGAATACAACAACCAATTATCTTTAGAGAATGCTCCAAAATCATAGGGCTGACTTCAAGAATTCACATATATGATTTAGAACATCACAAACAAAAAGAAATTATGAATTATACCAAAAAAATACATTACTTGAAAAGTAATCGGTAAATTTAAATAAACAACCCATATAGTTCATTCAAATAACCTCTAACTCCAAGTCTCAAACCTAGTAAAAGTCATTGACCGTCCATGGTAACTCGAGTTCAGTCATGAATGTGAGCTGGCCAGGCCCCTTTTTAGAACTTAATTTCTAAATTATAAGGATCCTAACTTTTGTATACCCAAGAAAAAAAACCAAAATTTGGTAGTTTTTACACACTTCCATCTGAGAATCCCTCTGATGCCCAATTATAACAAACCATCCTAATACAACTTGACAATCCACCTGAACCATCCCATAAAAAGGTGAGGTACATCATGATAATAGAAATATTTCTTCAATATACCCAAAAAATGACATACAACCAGAGTAAAAAATGAAAACAAATGAAAAAAATTAAACCATAAAAATTAAACCCAATAGGATAATCCTTAAATGTATGAATCATACAAGACCACAATTCTCCATGTGACTAATATTCACCTCCAAACCAACCCTAACTGATGGTTTCAACAACAATATAATCCAACATGCTACATGATTCCATTACCTTTACTTGGATCCAAAAATAAAATATCAACAACTACATAAAGGAAAAATTAGGGTGTGAGAAGAAAGCCTAGTATGATACAACCACAAAGTATATACAAGGTATAATAAAAATAATACAATAGTTCTAGATTTAAAAAAATAGTTTTACAAATAATTTTCATAAATCCAAACCCATATGTAAATCATTTTCCCTTCAAATTTCATAGAATCCCTTTATATTTTCAAATAAAAAAATATGGAAAGTATAAGTAATACAATAGGGATTCCAATCCATTCATAAGAAGGTAATAATTTAAACACATTTACATGAATTAACTTATCATGTGAAGCTATGTGATACGACCTCATATTCAAACCCATGAGAAATAATTCATGATAAAAAACAATCATACATTAAATAACCATAACTGAATAAGAACCTCTTATTGGTCCCTATAATAGGGGAATACGTACTAGACTTTAAAGATTCATAATATGAATAATTTTGGTACAACCAATATCAAGTCCTGTCATAGTCCATCATTATCCCAAAGGTTACCTCCTAGTGGCTCCACACGCACTAAGGCTACCCATGCCTATTTAATGATATACCAAAGGTTCCTAATGCAACAATTGTCCAAATACATTTCAAAACCATGCACACAATTTTTTAAAATATTTTCAAATCCAATCCCATACTATTTTATGGTTGAAAACTCATTTCCAAATCAAGAAAATTTGTTTGTAATAAAAAAACCCATTATTTTTTTTAAATTTCCATGAAATCTGTCAAAACAACATGTCACATCAAATCGATTAAAACCCAAAGGAAATTTATATTAACAATAATTAAACCATTGTATATAAACACCTAACTAAAATTTTTATAAACCTAGCCTCATTTTACAATGTTCATTGGAAACTAAGAGATCGACCTTTAAAAGACAAGGCATGATAAGAAAATGAAAAGGATTGATATAAAATTCTATATGATCATGAATCTAAACCATATATTCGTCCAATGTAGTATTCATGACCAAAAGGAATGAAGAAAAAAAGGAATTCTTACTCGAAGAGGTGCACTGCAACCAAAATGATGATCAATCATCGAACGAATGATCCAGAAGGAATAAAGATCTTAAAAACTGACTTCCAAGAGCTCTGGATCAAGAGAGGGAAGGATGTAAATGGAATGAAATGAAAATTAGTCATATGGATTACTATAAACCACAACATGTGATATTTATATAGAATATAATCTTATTACATGTCGTGTATTCCATAAAGGATGAAAATGCCAAAAAACATGTCTCATTTTTATAAAAATTCAATTTTTTCATGAGGTGGTTTGGGACATGAAGTCTGACAGTGCGTCGGGGCCAGATTCATTCCCTGTTTCTTTTTACAAAGATGCTTGGGATATTGTTAAGGGGAGTTTGATTAATGTGGTGAAATATTTCTTTCTTGGGGGAAATCTACCTAGAGTGGCTTGTGCTACCAAAATTGTTCTTGTTCCCAAAGTTAAGGATCCTCAATCCCTGAATCAATTTCAGACTATAAGCTTATGCAATGTTCCTTACAATGTTCTGGCTGGTGTCCTCAACAAAAGACTTTTCCCTCCTCTTTCTAGTTGGGTGGCTGAGGAACAACATGGTTTTGTGCAAGGAAGATCCATCCAAGAGGCCATTTCATTAAATAATGAAGTTATTAGTGATATTAATCTGAATACTTTTGGTAGTAATATGGTAATTAAACTGGACATGAGCAAGGCATATGATAGGGTTGAGTGGTGATTTCTTATCAGGGTTCTTCGATGCATGGGGTTTGATGAGGGGGTCATCAATATTATCTTTCTCTATTTTAGATCTCCTTGGGTGTCTATTTATTTTATGGGAAAACATTTTGGATTCTTTAAAGCTGTCAGAGGTTTGAGGTAGGGAGATCCCCTCTGCCCCTCTCTATTTATCATTTCTCAAGATGCCCTTAGTAGTCACTTTAATCATTTCTTTGAGGTAGGAAAGGTGATTAATTTTCGTAATAAACATTTTTTTGGAGGTATCTCTCACCTCATGTTTGCAGATGACACTATCCTCTTTGTTAATGGTAGTAGAAAGTCAATTCACGGGGTTAATGAAGCTTTAGAGGTGTACTGTAATTGGAGTGGCCAGATTGTCAATTGTGAGAAGAGAAGTTTCTTTTTCCCTAATAAATGTTCTAAGAGGAGAATAAAGGTGATGGAATCTAATCATGGCATGAATAAAGGCTCATTCCCAATAAACTATTTGGGTGCTCTGGTGTCTCCTAGTCCTCTTCTTATTAAGCATTTTGATTCAGTGATTGAAAATCTTGTGGGGTGCATCCTTAACTGGAAAAATAGTTTCCTGTATTTTGTAGGATGAATCACTTTGATTAATTTTGTTTTTTCCTCTATCCCTATGCATATTTTATCAACTCTGAAGGTTCTAAAGAAGGTGGTTGAAATCATAGAAAGAACTCTGATTTCCATCCTTTGGAGCAAGAGAGCTAAACCAATTTTTGAAGGTGGTATCAATCTTAGAAGTATTTCTGGAACTATGGTGGGATTTCATGCCAAATTTTCTTGGAATATTATTGAGGGGAAGTCTTTATGAGGAATGAATATGAAATGTACTTACGGAGTTGATGGTTTTTATCCCAGATGCAAGCCTTCTAGAATCTAGAAGTTGGTCGGGGAGTATCTTCATATTCTTCAGCCGTATTCTCGGTGGATTATTGGCAATGGTGATCTAAGATTTTGGAATTAGAATTGGGTTGGCACTGTTCTTGGATTTCCTTATTACCCAGCTCCAAGTATTAGTTTTAGAGAAGCTTGTGCTTATCCCCTCCTCATTAGTACCATTTTGAATGATAATCAGAAATGTTTTTTTGATAGCATTGTGATGTCAAATGGCCAGGACCAGTGTGTCTTTACTGGAGCTACTACAGGTGCTTTGAAAATCAAAGATTTTTTGTCTATTCAATATTTTTGTGTTGTCCAGGATCCTTGGGGTGAGATCCTATGGTGCAAAGAAATTCATTTGAATTTATTATTTATTTTGTGGTGCGTTCGGAACAATGCCTTGCCAACCGAGGAGTGCATTCAACGCAGAGGGATCAGCCTTGATTCTAGATGCCAATACTACAAGACGTCGAGCTATGAGTCCACCCATCACCTATTCTTCAACAGAGAATGAGAAAAGGAAACCTGGGGATCCTTTGGGCAGTTTTCTAGGAAATTGGGTGTTATTACCTCTACTGATTATTTTATCCAGCTTTGGTTTGAAGGAGTGAACAGACTTGGACCAGAGAGGAAGGCAAGGTTGCTGATTTTCACAGTAGGGTGGTGGGTCCTTTGGTCGACCAGAAACTCCAGGTGCCACCAGTCCTCTCCAGGAATGGTCGCGGGTATTCTTTTTAACATTCGGAACTTAATACTAGATTATAATAGGTTGTGCAGGGATACAACGATTGGACCTTCCATCAAGTCCCTTCATCCCCATCTTCCTTGTATCAGCAATGACTTATTTTCTAAGGGGAGTTGGGTCAAGTGGAAGCCTCCGATGTTGGGGAACAAGCTGAACCCAGATGGATCATGTTGCATGGGTTTAATGCGTAGGGGTGGAGTTATCAGGGATCATAAAGGCTCTGTTGTGGTGGCTTTTTTAGCTTCCTTCGGCAACGACAATTCTCTTCAAGTGGAGGCCCTCACTATGCTTATTGGATTTTATCTTTGCGATTAGAGGAATATTTCAATCAGGGAGGTTGAAACTGATTTATTGACAATTTATAAAGCTCTTTCAGGTCAAGGTCCCATTCTATGATCTATCGAGTACTCCATTCAAAGGTGCAAGCGACTTATGAACAGTTAGATGTCCGTTCTTCATACCTGGCACGAGGGTAATGTTGTTGCTGACTTTCTTGCTTCTAAAGTGTCTTTGGATAATAGGCTTGTATTGTTTTTCTAGTCTTGGTTCCTTTCCCTCTGAGGTTTTTTATTTATTTCAGGCTGATGCTCTTGGGTTGCACTATTTTAAGCCCCCTTAACCATCTCTGTATAGGGATTTCCATCCTTTTTACTTTTAATAAAATAAAAAGTATGTTGTTGTTGATGAATTTTTTCCCATTAAAATATTTGAACCAAATACATGGCATGTAAACCTTTCATACCATAAACATATTTCATGGAATCTTTCATATGACCATTACATGATGTGTAATTCCTTTAACCAATGTGTAAATTCCCACTATACAGCTAGAAAACCGATATTTCAGTATAAAAATACCAAAGCACTCAGGATATTCTCCAAACTTGGGGAGGCCCCTAAAATCCATTAATACATTTATACCAGGACTCCATTAATTCAGAAAAACATACCTCAACAAAAATTAATTAATTTTCCTCAGCAAAGGCTATATATCCCAGATAATCCTTAAAACTCACCCAAAAAAGGATAATTAAATAATACATGGATAACAGACTACCTAAAAGAAGTAAAAAAACGATTCAATAAAATTTACAAAAATGTGATTTTCACTACTTTTAGAAGAGTTATATTGAGAAAATTTTTATTAAATGGGTAACCCTTATTTTGAATGAAGTAAACCCATATTATTTTTCATGACCAAAGGAAAAACTATTTTTTATATATATTACATTTTTTATAACATGGAAGAAACTTTTTATGAGATATATAATAAATGAAAAGAAAGAATTTGTTTAAATATTTTTCCTCACGTAATTTGAATGGTTGTATGAAAGGATCACTTAGATAGTGGTAAAAGATAATTAGATGAATCATTGATTATATTTTACTTTAAATGTTTTGTGATCCTGTGTTTATTCATTTATTCTACCAATATCACAATTTATGTAAAAAAATAAATAACATAACATGTTTTTTAACATGTTCCACCTTCTAGAAAAGAATAATATGTCCCCAATATGTTGTGGTTTTTATATAATAGGTACAAAACGTTTTTATTATTTTTTAGATGTATCTATAGGTAATGGTATTAGCTTTATCTGGTTATAAAGACTAGTTCCATCCAATTATATTTCTATATAAATATACAAAGTAATTCATCATGAAGAATGACCACTGTGGTAATATTAAGCTGCCACACATGCTAAAAAGATGTTGATAGTCATTCTCTTATTATTACACATACTTTTGAATCATTTTTCCTTTATTTTTTCAATACACATAAGTCTCATAGTATAGATGTATTAATTTCAAAAACCTCTTCTACTTATTTCATTGATGTACCACTTATGTAACATACTCGTTGTGTTGGCTTCCTCCCTTTTATTATTTTTCCAATCTCTCTTTTATATTCACATGTAATTAAAAATATTATTTACAAATTAAAAAATATAAACTATAAATTCAATTTTAATAATATAATATTCTATATTAATGGTTATAATCACATGTTCAATAACTCAAAGAATTTCTTCAACTTGATCAAAAATGTTTTAATTTAAAATATATCAATTTGAAATTCCCACTAAATTGGTCCATGATATTTTCATTTATTTCTCACAAATTATTTCTATGAATCACTACTTGAGAAAAAACCAATGATATTTTGAGATTCAATGTTCATAATAATATCAATAATTTAACTTATCACTAAAATTTTTCTAATTTGTGAGTGGCACTTAATATTTTTAAATGAACCTTGTGGTTGTCAATATATCCTTACAGTTTTAAAACAATCTTTATATTTTTGAATAATAATTTTATTTTTCAATTTATCCTTATGAAACTCAAAATGAACCATATGAATCATCCCTTCCTTTGTGTTAAATTCTCATTTGAGACACATTCCTATGATTTAATGACTCTTACATTCTTGAGGGTACATTTATGCCTTTCTCAAATTCCAGTAAACATTAATTTCATATGAATAAATTATTATTACATAAATATTTAATGAGGAACCACTTTCATGCATTTTCCTGAGAGTTGGGGATGTCTCCCTTCTCTCTCAGTTCTCCTCATGCCCATGGCTCTGCCTATGGTTTCTTATGAATCCCTTCAATTTGGAGTTGGTGGCGCATCTTGCACCATTATTCTTAATCTTCTTTTTTTCTCCCCTGCTCTCACCTCCTCCAACCTTTTTTCTTCTTTGTGACTCCTCTGGTCTATCATGTCAACATATTTTTCTTCTTGTGCTCCTAGGTTCCCGATGATGGTTATCTTATATTGTTACTCTCGAATGCTCCTTCTGTGGCTCTATTGTTACATTCCTCAGCACCTCTCCAGGTTGGATTTGGATCTATGATATAAAGAGGTTTTGGGTTTTGTGATTCAATGGTGTTTGATCCTCATGGACCTACCTGGGTTGGTATACTACTACTTTATTTTCTCCATGTTTTCTTATTTTTCATCGATTGGCATCATTTGGTGTCCTCGACCACTCTAATACTACTCTATCCTCAATTTCCAACACTCCTATCCTTGTCAGATCTGGAGTGGTGGTAACAATGAAGTTTTTGGAGGTGTGGTTTGGTGGCCATTAGGGTTCCAAGTGCGCATCCCCAGATGATGGCTTTGGCCTTTCAGTTTTCTTCCTCTTGCTTTTAGTGATGGTTTATTTTCTTATTTTCTATGGTCAATATTCTTACTGATGTTTGATGGTGTTTTGGTTTATGGATTGGGTTTGCATGCTCAATTTTGGTTGTTGTTGCGGTTGTCGAGTTTCTCTCGATGGTACTATGGTGATGTTCATACTCTACACCTCTATTTTCATGGTATGGTTTTTTTAATCACTTGGGGATGATGATGACATACTATAGTGAGATGTATTATGGAGGGTTTTATGGTTTCTAATGATCTCTTTAAACCTTTTTCATGGTGGTAGGAAGGTGATGTTTATACAGCGACAAATAATGATGGTGAAGGATGATGGCTGGTGACAGGGTGATGTGGGTGATCTTTAATCATGTTTTTTGAATGTAATTTTTTTTTTGAATTTTGAATTTTGAACTTGGATGGAGTTTTTTTGAGTTATTACTTGGTATGTAGGTCACTGATTATCCATAAAAGTTTATTTTTTGAAAATCAAATAAAATTCTAATTTTTAGTCATGAATATTGAATGACTATTTCATATACAAGGATGTTTGGTACTTATACATTTTTCACAAAAAAAATTTAATTTCCAAAAAAGAAATGTAATAACTCAAAATTTCATTTGTGTATCTCAAGAAATATAAAATCACTCCAAATCACATCAAAGTAATTGAATCATCATGATTCAACTTCATTAATTAGTCTCAACCATTTTAATGTATTGATAGAAAATATAACATCATCCATCCTTATATGGGTTCAACAGAATACCCCATTGGATTTGATATCAATACCATATATTTGGTTATCAGGATAAACATGAATGATTGATCCCCGTAAAAGATATAGATCCAATAAAATAAGTGTACTTCTTTTATCCCCTTATTAAAAATTAAGTAAGAGTGAATAAAATTAAGGGATTAAGTTCATCCATTCAATTCTAAGAGATGATCCATGAATTAGTTAGCTTTATGTATACTAGATCTGTATCAGTATAGAAAAATATAGTGAAGAATTTATATTTCAATATTATCATTAATCAATTCATTTCTGAAGCATCAACATATATTTTTCACTAAATAAGATTAAATATATAATAATAAATCCTTTCCCTATTCAAAATTAATAAGTAAAATTAAACTTCTCATGTGCAATATGGCTAAGTCTATCTCTTGTATATTACCTCTCCTGTTTTTGTAAGGATTGAAACATGATAAAATCAAGGAATAAAATGAATCAATAGTATCACTAAGTTTTGTTAAGTGGGATTCACTCAAATTTCAGGTCTCAACTTCTCAAAATACTCATTCTGGATTTTCTTGGTGAGGATATCATCTATTTGTTCCATATATAGCCCAAATTGTACTTTAAAAATGACTATAGACACATTATCCTTTATAATGTGATATTTAATATCAATTTTTTATATGTGTAATGTGTTAATATATTATTTAATAGATTTATGGAATTTTTACTATCACATATAATGAACAGTGGATATATAGGAGTAAAACCCTTATCCTCATGTTGTTCATTTAGATAATCTATGTAACTTCTTGTGAGGTAACCACATAATCATCATCTATGGAGATTATAGTAAATAATGAATACTTATTTAGGTTCTATGAAAACAAAAACTATTGCCTCTGAATAATTCCCCTCTAGATGTTGACTTCTTTAATTAGTTTTAACTTCCTATTTATCATTAGTAAACCCTTTCAAATTAATCTCGCTATTTTTTTTATACATCAAAACATAATTAAATTAATTTTAAATATATATATGATAAATTTCATTTTTATTATAGCATATGATTATTTTGGATTTTATTTGAACCTAGAATAATGAGTAATTGCATAGACTATATCATTCCATGAAGTAGTTAGTGTTATGTTATAATAATACAAAGTTACACAAGAAATGGGTGAATTGAATCTTTTTGAAAATATTAGATAGATATTGACTTTTAGCCTTCTTTATGATTTATACAGCCATTCATAGTTTTCTTCTTTAAGTAGTATGAATAGAAGATAAACAAAATATATCATCCCATACATTACATATAGATATTACTTCAACATTGAAGAATATTTATTACAAAACATAACAAAAACCATGCCAGGACCGTATAGGTTTAGTGTCTTTAGAAACTAGGAATCATAAATTACTGGTTCATAAAACTTCTATATTGTCTCCCACTTATTTCTTCATAACTATAATCTTTTTTGATATATCTTACTTAATATCCTTCTTCATGACTGGGGGAAAGGAATCATATGAAATGGTGAGCTCAAATTCTCAGTAAGGGTAAAAAAGGGAAATATCAATTATATCATAATCATAAGAACATAGAATTTGAAAATCTTGTCCTCCATATAAAAGATCATAATATCATGTCATGGGATAAATCCTAAAAGTGAAATATAATCCCAATATTCAAAACATAATATATAAAATTTCTTTATATACATAAATAATTATATAAAATCATTTCATATTATTCAAGTCTCACTGTCGAGACCATTATAGCAGACAAAGTCCATTACTAAACCGAGTTCACTCCTTGTTCCAGACTAGTATTACTGAACCAAATTTACTTACCATTATAGTCATGTCTATATCAATAGATATAAATATTTACCCAATTAATTATGGGGAGATATAGGTACCACCCATCTCATAATTAAATCATTCTTAAATTCAGCAAAAAACATAAACCATTCACCATAACATAACCCAAGGAACAAAAAAAGAGGGTTTCTTAAACATCATTCCAACATAACATAATCCATATAAAATAAATGGATTTCATAAAAATAATTCCATCATAAAAATAATAAAATAAAATTAACAATAGGGATATAAAAATAAACCTATTTAATCTTATGTGGAAGATAATTTTGATAAAACACTTGATCTTAATTCTTAAGAAAAAAATATCCTTTATTCTTCAAAAACGTTTTCCTTCATCAAAATGCCACAAAAATTTAGAAGAAATCCTTTTATTTGAACATAGCCTTATAATATTATAGGGTAATCTTAAAGAAAATAAGTCATTATTAAAGAATAAAAATTATTTCAGGCCTTTCAAGTGAAAAAAATAACATTCTTCTTGTACTTTTTCCGAAAAAGTTTAAAAGTACCTCGTACTGAAAATACAAAGGATTTCATTCTTACAGTTTAGTAAATATTAACCAATGGGTATAATTGACTTTAAAAAATAATAGAAGGGTATAAATAATATCTTAAAATACATATTTAGGTAACATGGATGTTTATGAGAAATATACCCTAGTAAATACTTACGAATAAACAATCTCAGATAAAAGCGAGATTTGCAAAGTTGTCACATAACTTAGGTCCGATATGATTTGTATGTATCCAAAACTCCTTTATAATGATTTAAATATTGTTACTTATTTATTATAGAATCATAATAATTTTTATGATGAAATTTATGATCATATTTTCTTCTGTTAATTAGTAGCATTTCATTGTTACTCGTTATTTGGGGTATTAACTGATAATCTTATACATGTTTTTTTTGGATAATTTATTATTTAAATTTTTATGTTATAACTATATCATTTAAATCTTGTTATTAGTATAATATATTTTAAATTTATTCATTAAGTTCATGTATATAATCATGGTTTAATAAAGATCATGTATAATGAATCACATCGCATCGTGGAGATGATAGGTTGTACATACGCACAAGCGATGATATCATTCTATAAATTATTGAATGGTATTGAAGTGGATAGTGTATGATATTTTAAAATTAGTATCATGTTATAATAATCATATATATTTATTTTTTCTATCATTATACCCATCTAATTAAGGTTGTGGTGAAAAATATATTACACCACGGCGTGGAGATGGTAAGTCATGCGTACACACACACGGTGATTTAATTTTTCATAGGATGGATAGAATGTGAAATATGGTTGTTTCATATTTATAATAACATATCATTATATTATTGATACTGATTTTTTTTACTTTATAATTAAAAAACTAATTTTGAGGAAGTAGAAGAAGAAATAAGTTTGAAATAATCGGTATAATAGATTACATCTTCCTTGACGTGCTTCCTATAAATCACTTCTTAGAGCACTAGAGTTTGTCTTTGATGATGACCAGAACCTCTATAATGAAAATAAGTAAGTTTATAAAGAAACAAGGAAGGGTATGGCCGAGGTTTAAGTCTCAAAATGAAATTAATAGGTGATAGAGGAGGTGCCATTTTAAATTTGATATGAGGGAAACATTTGGAAACTCCATATTTAATAACTTATAATAAAATCAATCCCTACCCAAAAAACCTAAAAAATGTCCCAATTTTAAAGATTAGATGATATAGGGTTTTAATATAATCAACTAATAAATTTTGGGTGGGTTATTTTTTCAATTTAAACCATATCTTATTAGTTGACACTTAGTTATTCTATTTAAATTTAATTGTGGTAATAACATTTTAAATATTTAATGGTTATAAATATTTACTTATATAAGGTTACCTAACCATAAATGTATATTTTATGAAATTTTAGATCTTATAATCATCACTTTTTAATTTTTCAATATTTTTATTATTTTTAAATATTTAAATAAAATTTTATTTCCATAAAATATCAATAGTGTCAATTTTGACACTATTCATTTATTTGACTTTTAAAAAAATACAAACAGAAGATAAATTTAAAATAAAATATTCAATACAATCCTAATATGTCATAATAACCTATAAATTTTTTGTATTACATTAATTAGTTCATATTTTGTTTATTTTAATATTTTTAAAACTATTTATTTTATATTTCTATTAATAAAATAAATTTTACATCACTATTTTGTCATAATTAATGGTAATTATTTAATCTCAAAAAATTATAAATAAATATATATATAGGTAATTATCTTATCTTTCTAAGTAATATCTATAGTGGATATTATCTCTTAGTTTTCTATATTTTAAAGTTAATATACTTATATAAAATGATATTGTGACATTTTGTCACATTCATTAGTTTTTATTACATTCATGTCATATTCATAGGTTAGTGACCATCAAATGATTAAATTTCAAAAAATAGATTATAAGGGTAAAATTTAGTCATCCAATAGGTTTTTTACAGGGGTTAAGGTAATATTATAATATTATTTTTACCTTTAATTACTTGATTTATCTTTAACCATGGTAATAAAAATAATTACCAAAGTTACTATTCATAATACCCAAAAATGAAAGTAGAATACTAGAATAATTTAGACCTACTCATTAAAAATCTGGATTCTATTTTTTAAAATTCAAAACACTGAAGTTGCAGTAATTAATTTAAAATCAATCACGTTTTCGGAATGAGAGAACGTTTTTTTAAGTTAAAACATTACAAAATGTTGAAATGTTTTTACATATGAATTTAATGTAAAATTAATTCCAATGAAATAAATTAAATTAAATAGTAAAAATATATTCTATTTATACTTTTAAACCATTCAATGCTATAATTTAACCACAAAAATTATTTCAATGAAAAAAAAGATATTTTCAATTAAAATATACCGTATTTTTACTAATTTTCAAAACATAAAAGTTATCAGAAAAATATGAGAAATTTATCCATTGTAAATTTTTATATCCCATTTTGAAATAAAATTTTTAGGTTTTAATATAAAAATTTTTAATATGTGAAAATATTAATTTAAAATGGGTTTTCCATTCTAAGGTGTAAAATTAAACTTCTAAAAAAATAGGGTTTTATACATCAAATAGGGTATTATTAATAGCCTATGACTAAAATATCCACTGGATGAATATAAATAATATTTAATTATGTATATAACACACACATATATTATTAATTTCATAAAAAAAAGTAATTCACTCAAAAATACAAATATCAAATTTATATTTTTCATAAATAATTGATAGCCAAAGAATTCACAATGCATTTTCATAAGTTAGTTATAATTATTCCCACTAACCTAATGGCTAGGCTATAATGCTAATTTTATACTAAGAGCATATCAGGGTTTTTTAATCTCATGATAGCATGCAATGCAAGCTACTGAAGAATACAAATTATTTAAAGAAAATATTTCATAAAAAACATCTGGGTGTTCCACCAAAAATAACAATACAATAATTTTTATAGCGGTTTGGGGAAAAAATATCCCCTATTACACATCACAAATGCTCTCTCAATGAGCTTGGTGATTTTCACTATAAATATCCTCTTATCAAAAGACCTTAACAACTGAGTGTAGACAATTGACACCTTTACAATGAGGCTTTAAAGATACCTCTTGGATCTTTTATAGGGAACTAGATTATCCAAAAGTTATTATGAGAAGATTATAGCCTACCATTACTAATTACAATTAGTGAAAACTCCAATTAATCGATACAGATTTATTTTATTGAATAAATAGCTTCTTGTTCAAAGTTGTAACAAAAACTAATAGAAAGTGTATCTTCTTATTATAAGAAAAAAGTCTTTAAGAATGAATAGATTAAAAGAGATCCTTTTTGTGAATGATCATCAATAAAAAAAATTGATAAATAACTGCTATAATAGTTACTTCGAAAGTTATGCAGCATAAGATCAAAGTTTCTTCAGAATAACAGAGATGATAAATATTGTTTATTTCTCAATATCTTTATATTCAAAAATATATCACACATTCTATATCATTATTGAAAATGACAATACTCTTTCTATTTAACGATAAAAACATGGATTTAATTTAGTCGTAACAGATCCAAGAAAATATCATGATAAATAGGAATTATTTGAATTTAAACTATACAAGAGAGTTTTAAATTTCCTTATAAATATGAATGATTTCTTCCGATGAATATGAGACTTTGATTAGGTCATAAAAAACATTGAAATGATATTTATTCCCATCAAGACTATTGTATAAAATGTCGATAATATCTTTAATTTAAAAACTCTATCATTGACCAGTCAAATTTAGGGTTCCATCACATAGCCAAAAACTCTATAAGTACGGTTGATAATGTATAGTTGTTCACAAAATTAGGGTTAATGAACCATAAATTTATTCTTTTAAACATAGGATTTCTTCGAAATGTAGGGATATTGATCCACACTTTTCCAATATCATACAGCACATAATCCATACATTTTATTCCAAATGTAGGGTTTCCAAACCATACATTAAGCTTTCAAATGTAGGGTATGAATAGTGTTTCTAGAATACATAAACATCTTCAGAATATGTTAAAAAATACTTTTAACTTGTAAATAAGATATAATTTCTCGTGAAAAATATTCCTAAAAAATACATAAAGTAACATCATTAGTAAAAAAAATAAGGGTATTTCTGAGAATCAAAATCAATAATAGTCAAAGAGTATTTTTGAGACAATACATACCCAACAATATCCCCATTTTGATGATCAAAAAACCCATAAAATAAATTATATAAAATATATAAATTTTAAACACAAATGAACTAATATCTTTAATGTTTTTTTTGTACAATAAACATTTAAATGTTATTTCTCTCTAATTATTAAAACTATGTATTATAAAATATGAGAATATTGAAATTAAGGATATTGTGTTTACTCAATTTCCAACCCTTTTTGTGACATAAAAAAAGAAAGTAGTTGAAAATGTATTAAAACATATTCAAATTAGTATAGAACTATGAATGAATGTTATAGTATACTATCACATAAATGATTTTTGACCAAAAATAAAAATATGAATAGAAATGGTAATAAAAAATCATAAGAATAATATATAGAATAACTTTTACAAAACATATTTTTTTGATTTCAAAATCAATTGAATAATATTTTTAAAAAATTAGGACTGGATGAGGGTGATAGGGTTCAGAAGAGATTTTGGACTCTGGTAATGATTGAACAAACTAAAGAACATACTTCTACTATGCCATATATACTCTTAAATATTAAATTAGGTTTTCAACCAACAGTCACATAAAAAATATTGAATCTTGACATACCTTTAAACTTTCACCCAAATTTACTTTCAAAAACTCATGAACATTCTATTCTAACTAAAAAAATTTGAGAGTATCTCATATAACCAATTGAGAAGGTTTATTATACCTGGTTCTTTTAAAATTATTTTTTCAATGATATATCACTGGTTTTACAACAAAACATTTAATGGTGAACTGTCACACTAAAGGGAGTGAAGATTATCATTGAATATATACATTACAGCAGTAATAGATTCAAATATTACAACTAGGTCTAGAGAAGTTTAAGGTGAAGATGTATATTATCTATACTAATTATCACTACTTGTGACTGATTCAAACTGACTCCCCAAATATTTCTTGGGAAAATATTCTACCCATAGCTTTCCAAACTGATTTTCTATTTATCATTGAAATGCATCAAAAATAACTTCTCAAAACTGAACATTCTCTGATATTGTGTAGTTGAGCCTATGTTAATTCAAATTCCTCTCCAATAACAGATGAACTTCTCAAATATTATAAGTATTTCCTTGAACATTCAATATAATTTTAAATATTTTAATTTTATTCCTTCATTCTGTTAAACATTATAATAAAATATTCTACCTAATGATTCAGAGAATTAGAAGATTCTTCTTCTTGATTTCTTGATGAGGGTCTCACCTCAACTATATCTAAATATTATTCATTATATTTCTCACAAGTGGAAGAACATTGAATATGAAGAACCACTATGTTCCGACTAGGTTTAGAAATAACCTTATCAAATGAATAAAAAAAATTAAATTGTTAATTTTTCATCTAACCTAGTAGTGTTAGCTACTAATGTTTTTGAATGATCATTTTCTTGATCATTCTTCTGAACGTATTCTTCAACAAGATTTTTTTTATTCTAATTTCCATCCCCATCCTCTTGCTCTTGATGTTCAGTTTGATTTTCATAAATATCATCTTTATCTATTCTATTCTGATGTTTTTCCCTCAGTAGTGACTAAAATTCCTAAAAATATAGGAGGGTAAACTTCACAAGCTACACCAGCCACAACTTCTTGTTCTTGAACTGTAGTTTCCTAATATGCATATTCACCCCTTTTTCTTAGTTTGGTCACAAGTTCCTCAACATTTTCTTCTTCTAAACTCTATTTAAGAGATTGATGAAAACATCTTCTAATCCCTAGATTAGATATATCATATTTGATTCTACATATTATAGTTTGAACTACATCACCTATTCTGGATTATGTAACTTTAGCTTCTTGAATTCTGACTATGGTAATAGATCTAAAATTATCTTTCTCCCCTTGAGCATGAATACTGGATTCTTTTTGATACTTAACACCAATAGGTAAGAGTTTTCCTTTGATGGTACTACATAATAATCCTAATTTCCTTAGATTTCCATCATTCCAAATGTTATAATGATGAAACCTTATTTTGAGATGTACATCCCGAATCGTTCTCGATTTATACAAAAGAAGAGAAACTATCCTTCCATGTCACACCCCGACATATCTTTTTATTTTATTTTATTATTTTCATTGGTTTTAAAATTATTTTTTGAGGTTTGGGTTGAATCCCGAGCAGGATTTTTGAGTTTTGTCAAAAAAACGCATTTTTGGGTTGACATCATTGAGCGCATGGACGGAGCGCATTTTTGAGTTAATGTTGCTGGGCACATAGGCGGGGCGCGTTTTGAAAACCCCATGCAGCTCCACCCAGGCTTCTTCACGATCCTCCTATCTTCGGAGATTTTAAAATGAATAAACTTTTTAGTTTATTGTGTTGGTTAGAATTTTCATGTTTACTAATAATTTTAATTATTATTATTAAAATGAAATGAGTATTTATATTATTTATATCCTTATCAGTATGATTATTATTATTCCTATTTGTGTTATTATTAATAAATATTTGTTACCATTATTATTATGGTAATTGAGGTGTTATTATTATTATTATTTCATTATTGTATATGTTCTTTATATTATTATTTTTATAATAATAATAATAATAATAATTATTATTATTATTATTGTTTTATTATTATTATTATTATTATTTCTATTATGGACATTTTTATTATTTTTTTTATTTCTGGATTTATTATTATTATTATTATTATTATGATAATAATAATAATAATATAAATATTATTATATTTTCTTATTTATGTAACCCTAAACCTACCCGTGGCCACCCCCTTTTCCCCTTACCCTCGCTGGGTGCAGACCCCCTCCACGCACACCGCCTCCTCCCGGTCTCCCCTCCCCTTCATCCTCCTATTCGGCGCACCAGGCCCCTTCGACCCAACATCATGCCCCAGCCCTCCGCCCCTCTGTGCTACACCTCTAATCTCGCCGCCTCAGCCAACCGGACCACTGCCTTCCATCTACACCCCCTAACCAACCACTTTCTGACCCTGCGCCACACCCCGGGCTGTTCACCTCATTTCAGCACCCTCGTCCAGCACCAGGCCCTCATCCTACACCCCCTGCTATGATCTAGCACCCAAATGACCCAACTGTCCTCCTCTCACCTTCATCCGCCTCCAGTGCCCCCGACCTGCACACTTGGTCCCAGCCAGCCTCACCCACCTCCCTTTCCCTCTCCCCTCAGCAACCTTGCTGGCATGTTTCCCTCCGGATGACCAAACCTGCGGCGAGCCCCCTACTGCACGGGACTCTTCTGAGAAACCTCTCCTATTGTTAGACAACCCCTCCGCGCGACCTCCTTTGGCTGATGCACTCTCCTTCAGCCGCGATCTCGCCGACGCATCTATCTCTGGTGGCTGACCTCCCCGTTTTCCATTCTGGTGACATTTTCTTTTCTTTTCTTTTTTTAATTGGTAATTGCTTCTTGATTTAAGGTTTTCAGTTTTCCCAAACCCTAGATGATAGGGTTTCGATATTTTTATGGTTTATCCTAAAATTGGTATTCAAATGTTGATGTTTTAGGTTTGTTTGGATTCCCCCAGGTGTGGTGGTGGTGCGAACAAGGTTTTGAACCGGCTTCGGAAGGGCCATCCGCGGTGGAGGTAGGATCCATCACTTTTACTCTTTAAATTTATAATCACTTTGATTTCTTGTATTATGATTTTTATTATTTCAATTTCATCGGTATTAATTATTATTATTTTATTTATAGAATAATTGTTTTGGGAGGAGTTATTTTGTTCTGGTAGGAAAACCTTGTTTGGATAATTATTTTCCCTATTTAAGTGATTTTTAATGCCTTGTGATTAATAAGTTTGGTGCGAAGTTTATCTTTTAAAGGAACTTAGTTTTCATTTTATATTTTGTATCTTGATCTTGTGAATCAAGGTGTATTATTAATGGAAGCGAGTTGTGTGCTGTTCAATGGGTTTTATTAAATTATGGAGTTTGTCATCCTATCTATGCAAGTGGTGCACATTCTGATATGGTGTGTTGTGAGTGCGCGTTTAATTATAAAAAATTGTTTTTGGAAAAGTGTTTAGGCGTACGTTCTTTTAAATGTTAATTTCATCATGTCGTACACTTTTATCTAGTTTTGCACTCTTAGTGTTTTCTTGAAATGGCCTGGTGTCTCTTTAAAATGATTAGTGAATTATTTTTGGCGTTGGTCAGTTTTTTCTAAACACTTTATATATTTTAAAGGGGTTTAATAAATAGTACTTATGGTGTGAGTAGTGTTTTGAAAACATACCGAGGTGGTTCTTTTGTGTTGGTTGTCCGTTTGAATTATTTTAAATCAATGGTTATGTGTTTTTAGTTGTTGTGTGTTTATTGCAGCGCGTTGGTGAGGTGACTCTGCGACACCCCAATCATTGGCTTGCGCATGCTTGTACATTTGTGCGAGGCGTGTTGCGCCACCATGTTCGAGATGCGAGTCAAGGTAGGTCCCCCACTTCACTTGAATTTAAATTTAGAATTTATTAATTTCTTGATATTTCATAAATTTTAATAAATAATAAATAGAATTAGATGATAAATTTTAAATGATCACTCGATGTAAAAAGATCCGTTTATTTTATACACGACACTTGAAATATTTTCCTGATGAGTGGACACCCAATAGTGAAATAATTCCTGTTTGGCCTTTAAACATAATTCAAAAAAATTTAAATGTAGTTTTGTTTTATTGATAGATGATTTATTTTGAACTGCAAACAAGTGTTTTGGGTCACTTTAGAAATGAGAATTTTACTTAAAATTGGTGAAGGCCCATTTGGCAGTTTAAGAAAATGAATTATTTTGGAAAACTTTATTTGGGGTGACTCAGATGTGATATTTGGTGTATGTTGACTGTATGATTTGTGTGTGATGTTTGTATTGCTTGATTGACTTTTTTGACTCACCCATTTCCTATTTATTATATGTGTTGACATGAGAACATGGCATGAATATTTTGAGAACGATTTCTGCACTAGTTTAGATTATGCAATGGATAGTGGCCCTTAGTATGAATGACACTATGCTAGGAGATTGGGCCCCTCAGTTAGTCCATGTAGGGAAACACTGAGAGTTAGGGAATCATGACGTCCTTGAGAGTATTCATGACTTCAGGATGAGTCACATGTATAGTAGATTTTGGATTGTTCACGAGCTCCTAGGTTCGACCCATGTTTTTATTGAGTGTTTATTTGTATGTGCAGACTATTGAGAGGTCTAGTTTGGTTACTGGCCGATGTGTGCCACTTTTTCCATTGTCCTAGTGTGTGTTTTGTGTTGTGTGTAGTTTTCCTTTTTACTAACAACTAAAATTTGGATTTCTAAATTGTTCGCAAAAAAAATGTTTTAAAATGCAATGCACCTGTTCCTTTCAAACACTAAACTTATTTTTATATTAAAAAGGGAAATGGACTATTACTTTTTTTAGAAATGAATGTTTGTATGGAAACCAATATTTTGTATAATTTTGTTCAAACCTGGAATTGACAAATTATTTATTTTATGGTATGTGCATTGGGAATAGAATCATTCGGGCCTACCTACTGAGTTTTAATACTCACGCCTATAGTGTTTTCCTATTTTTAGTTCCTGTTTTAGGTTGAATCAATATTTCTCACCATGGGAAAGAGTTGGTTGTGGTTTGGTGAGTGACTCTCGGGGTCCCGAGGATTTTTGGTCATGGTCAGGTTAGTTTGTTGTTGTTGGTCATTCTTTCTTTTCATGTTGTCTATTTACTTTGTGTTGTTCTATTTTCTTTCCGCTGCTTTATTTATTTTAATTGGGAGAAATTTTTCCCACTTTCTCTCTTTTGATGCCCAGGCGCTTGTCGCCAGCCCGGGAGGATTGAGAACGCCTCTCGGGCCATGTTGCGGACAGGCCCGTGTGACTAGTTCAGGGTTTACCCGTGTTGGTTCGTGAAAAAATGGTATCAGAGGAGGTCGACTACTGATAAGATCTAGTTTTTCAGAGTTCCCATTGATATTTGGGGTTGTCATTGTAGGAGTGGAATTGTCGGGACTCGGGGAGAACTGATGAGAAGGACGTCATTAACCCTTGCTCGTTCCGAACCTCAGGTTACCATGGGATGTTCGGGTTATTGGTGTCTTTTGGTTCTTTTGAATTGTTTTATGTTATAAAATGAAATAAAATCCAGGAAAGTGACCTTCGTGAGATCTCGTGGTCTGAATAGCCATGTGGAGCTAGAGACATTACCCTATAGTGCTCCTTGTGACGGTGGCGTGACTGGCATATGGCCCCCAACCACATGTCCAAGTCACTCATCGACACTAGTTTCTCCTTGTGGATCGTATGGGGTTTTCATTATTTATAATAATTGGGTTTCAAGGTTTTATTTTGGAAATTGTGAAAAGTTGAAATTGAAATGGCAATGACCATGTTTTTATTATGTTCTTTGTTTCTTTGTTCCTTAGTGTTCACCCCAACAATGGTTTGATGGATGGCCAAGGTGCAGCTTTGGGTGGTGCGCCCCTAGAGAATCCTCTAGTTGATCAGCCCATAGACTATGTTCTGGATTTCTGGAAGTTGAACCCTCCTCTCTTTTATGGACAAGTAGAGCCTCTTGAGGTAAAGTAGTGGTTGCAAAAGATTGAGAGGAAGTTCAGTTTCATTGGGCTACCTGAGTCGTTAAAGGTGAAGTTGGCTACCTTTATGCTTGAAGGCCCAACTTGGAAATGGTGGAAGTGTGTGTCTCAGAATAAGCCTCTAGAAGATCTATCATGGGAGTTTTTTAAGTCATCATTCATCCAACAACACTTCTATGAGTTAGTGAAGCTGAGGAAGAGGATGGAGTTGTGTTGTCTTCAGCAGGGAATTGAATTGGTATTGGAATTATATCGACGTTTGGTAGACCTAGTTCCGTATGATCAGTGGTTTGTTGCGAATGATCCCGGGAAGGCTCGAAAATTTGTGTTTGGACTCCGGCCTGAGCTGCGATCGAAAGTGGAAGACCTCAAACTATTCACCTTCTCAGATGTTGTGGGGAAAGAATTTTTGGCTAAAGTTGGGTTAACAGGTGGACTTAAGGTGGAAAATCCTTCCCCGACCTCAAGGGGCAGTGTAGAGGATGACGATAAGAAGAATGGGAAGCGACCTAATGCTGGTGGATCTAATAGAGGAATAAAGAGGCCTTTAAACCTTTAGTATTCTTCATCATAGTGAAATTTCATGATTTATCACCAGTGTGGTAGGCAGGTTAACAAGAGGCCAACGTGTCAGAGTGCTTCGAGACCCTACCACACCTGAGGACGTTGGGGTCACTTGCAGCGATTCTGCTGCGATGTTTCCAACAATCACACTAAAGCTAGACCTGGATCTTCAAAGGTCACCTCAGCCCGTCAATGAGAGTAGGGAAATGTCTGGGGACCAGTTTGATTTTTTCTCTTTGTAGTGTTCCTTGGATATAGTAATAGTCTCTTGTATCATTTTTCGGTGTTTCTTTTCTTTCAGTTGTAAGAATGGTTGTGGTTGAACCTCTTTGAAACCTTTATTTTATCGGAAGTCTGTTTGGTGAAATAATGGTTTGGGTGTTATAATTGGGAATTTCTTAATCCTGAATATGAGGCATGAGATGCTTCAATCATTGGTGCTCCATCATAGGCCCTAGAGTGAAGTCAGCGCGTAGTCAGGTGAACCACAATGGTGAAAAAGGAACTTGGTCTGACCTTTGTCCTTAGTGTGGAATGGTTAGTGTTCTCCCGAGGGTGCGACGTTGTTGATGGGGAGATGACGATAGTTTTGATTCTATAGAGGTCGGGCCCTTCCATTCCCTCCCCTACCCTTGTGGTGGGGTTTTTGGTCTGTGGGGAATGTTTTCAAGTTCGGTTAATCTCGTCAGTTCTTATAGTGGGGAGACCCACAACGGGTTTCACAAAGTTACACCTAAAGTAATTTAGACTTATCCCAATCCTAATGGTGGAGATTCCATTCGGGTCTCCCTGTGTCAGTATTAGAGTTTCTTTTCTTGTATCATTTGGTGGTAGGTGGTATCATTCAGAACTACCTAATCTTGAGTTCGTCCTCTTGAGTAAACATTGAGATTGGAGTACACCGAACAATTTTGTTGGTCTACAATTATAGGGATAAGTCTCAGAGGTGATTTAAGTTTGTTCATTCCTTGGTTGAAACATATGGTTTGGGTTCTACTTGGTGATGATTGTGGTGATCTTGTTTTAAGGATGAGTTGTGTGTCATTGGTTTTTAGTGTTTGTTATGATCAATCAACTAGAGGTGCTTAAAATTTTGGGGGGTGAGTGACACTTAAGTAGTTTCATCTTTGGGTCTTGATCTTGTTATGGCTTTCCGGGGGTGGAAAGCATTATGGTGGGGAGAATTTTCACACCCAACCTATCCTTTTATTTTTTTTATAATTTTATTTGGTTTTAAAATTAATTGTTGAGGTTCGGGTTGAATCCCAAATAGGATTTTTGAGTTTTTTTCAAAAAACACGCATTTTTGGGTCGATGTCACTGAGCACATGGGCGGAGCGCATTTTTTAGTTAACGTCACTGAGCGCATGGGCGGGGCACATTTTGAAAACCCTTTGTGGCTCTAACAAGGCTTCTTTACGATCCTCCTATCATCGATGATTTTAAAATTAATAAACTTTGTAATTTATTACGTTAGTTAGAATTTTCATGGCTACTAATAATTTTAATTATTATTATTAAAATGAAATTAGTATTTCTATTATTTATAAACTTATCAGTATGATTTTTATTATTCTTATTAGTGTTGTTATTAATAAAGATTTATTACCATTATTATTATGGTAATTGAGGTGTTATTATTATTATTATTCCATTATTGTATATGTTATTTATATTATTATAGTTATAATTATTATAATTATTATTATTATTATTATTATTATTATTATTATTATTATTTCTATTATGTCCATTTTTATTATCTTGTTTATTTCTGGTTTTATTATTATTATTATTATTATTATTATTTTAATAATATTATTATAATTATAATTATATTTTTTATTTATGTAACCCTAAATCTACCAGAAGCCCCCCCTTTTACCCCTTACCCTCACTACGCGCAGACCCCCTCCACGCATGTCGTCTCCTCCCGGTCTCCCCTCCCCTTCATCCTCCTGTTCGGCGCACCAAGACCCTTCGACCCAGCATCACTCCCCAACCCTCCGCCCCTCCGCGCTGCACCTCTGGTCTCGCCGCCTCAGCAAACCGGACCGCCGCCATCCAACCGCACCCCCTGTCCATCTGCTTGCCGACCTACGCTGCACCCAGGGCTGTCCGCCTCATTTTAGAACCCTCGTCCATCACCAAGCCCTCGTCTGGCACCCCCTGCAGTGATCCGACACCCAGTTGACCCAGCCGGCCTCCTCTCACCTTCGTCCGCCTCCACTGCCCTGACCTACACACCTGGTCCCAGCCAGCCTCACCCCACCTCCCTTTCCCTCTCCCTTCAGAAACCTTGCTGGCACGTTTCCCTCTAGATGACCAGACCTATGGCGAGCCCCCCTACTGCGTGCGACTCTTCCGGGTGACCTCTCCTCTTGTTGGAAAACCCCTCTGCACGACCCCCTTTGGCTGGCGCACCCTCCTTCAGCCGCGATCTCGCCGGCACATCTATCTTCAGTGGTCGAACTCCCCTTTTTCCATTCCGGTGACGTTTTCTTTTCTTTTCTTTTTTCTAATTGGTAATTGCTTCTTGATTTATGTTTTTCGGTTTTCCCAAACCCTAGATGCTAGGGTTTCAATATTTTTATGGTTGATCCTAAAATTGGTGGTCAAATGTTGATGTTTTAGGTTTGTTTGGATTCCCGCATGTGCAGTTGCAGTGTGAACGATGTTTTGCACTGGATTCGGAAGGGATATCCACGGTTGAGGTAGGATCCATCACTTTTACTCTTTAAATTTAGGAGCACTTTGATTTCTTGTATTATGATTTTTATTATTTTCAATTTCATTGGTATTAATTATTATTATTTTTATTTCTAGAATAATTTTTCTGGGAGGAGTTATTTTTTTCTGGTAGGAAAACCTTGTTTAGATAATTATTTTACCTATTTAAGTGATTTTTAATGCTTTGTGATTAATAATTCTGGTGCGAAGTTTATCTTTTAAAGGAACTTAGTTTTAATTTTATATTTTGTAGCCTGATCTTGTGAATTAAGGTTCATTTTTAATGGAAGTGAGTTGTATGCTGTTTAATGGGTTTTATTAAATTATGCAGTTTGTCATCCTAACTATGTAAGTGGTGCACATTCTGATACAATGTGTTGCGAGTGTGTGTTTAATTATAAAAAAGTGGTTTTGGAAAAGTGTTTGGGCACATGTGCTTTTAAATGTTAATTTCATTGTGTCATGCACTTTTGTCTAGTTTTGCACTCTTAGTGTTTTCTTGAAATGTCCCGGTGGCTATTTAAAATGATTAGTGAATTATTTTGGCGTTGATTGGTTTTTTGTAAACACTTTATGTATTTTAAAGGGGTTAATAAATAGTATTGATGGTGCGAGTAGTGTTTTGAAAACATACCAAGGTGGTTCTTTTGTGATTGTTGTTCGTTTGAATTGTTTTAAGTCAGTGGTTATGTGTTTTTATTTGTTGTGAATTTATTGTTGTGCGTTGGTGAGGTGACTCCGCGACACCCCAGTCATCGGCTTACATGTGCTTGTACGTCTGTGTGGGGCGTGTCGTGTCACCGTGTTTGAGCTGCGAGTCGAGGTAGGTCCCCCAATGCACTTTCCTTTAAATTTAGAATTTATTAATTTCTTTATATTTCATAAATTTTAATAAATAAGAAAGAGAATTTGATGATAAATTTTAAATGATCAATCGATGTAAAAGGAGCCTTTTATTTTAAACACGACACTTGAAATATTTTCTTGATGAGCGGACACCCAGTAGTGAAAGAATTCCCATTTGGCCTTTAAACATAATTCATGAAATTTTAAATGTAGTTTTTGTTTATTGATAAATGATTTATTTTGAAGCACAAATAAGTGTTTTGGGTCACTTTAGAAATGAGGATTTTCCTTAAAATTGGTGAAGGCCCATTTGGAACTTTAATAAAATGAATTATTTTGGAAAACTCTATTTGGGGTGACTCAGATGTGATATTTGGTGTACGTTGACTGCATGATTTATGTGTGATGTTTGTATTGCTTGATTGACTTTGTTGACTCACCCATTTCCTGTTTATTATATGTGTTGACATGAGAACCTGGCATAGTAGGTGAATTTTTTGGGAACGATTGCTGCACTAGTTTAGATTACGCATTGGCTAGTGGCCCTTTGTATGGATGACACTTTGCTATGGGATTGGTCCCCTCAGTTAGGCCATGTAGGGAAACATTAGGCATTAGGGTGTTATGAAGTCATCGAGAGTAGGCATACCTTTAGGATGAGTTACGTGTATAGTACGTTCTAGATTGTTCACGAGCTCCTAGGTTTGACCCATGTTTTTATTGAGTGTTAATTTGTATGTGGCAGATGGTTGAGAGGTCTAGTTAGGTTGTTGGACCATGTGTGCCACTTTTTAAATATCCCTAGTGTGTGTTGTGTGTAGTTTCCCTTTTGACTAACAACTAAAATTTGGATTTCTAAATTGTTCGCAAAAAAATGTTTTAAAATGCAATGCACCTATTTCTTTCAAACCCTAAACTTGTTTTTATATTAAAAAGGGCAATGGACTATTAATATTTTTAGAAATTAAAGTTTGTGTGGAAACCAATATTTTATATAATTTATTTCAAACCTGGAATGGAAAAATTATTTATTTAATGGTATGTGCATTGGGCATAGAATTAGTCGGGCCTACATGCTGAGTTTTAATACTCACACCTATAGTGTTTTCCTATTTTAAGTTCCTGTTGCTGGTTGACTCAAGCTTGATCACTGTGGGAAAGTGTTGGTTGTGGTTTGGTGAGTGACTCTCAGGGCTATGAGTAGTTTTGGTCGTGGTCAGGTTATTTTGTTGTTGTTGGTCGTTATTTCTTTTCGTGTTGTTTATTTACTTTGTGTTGTTCTATTTTCTTTCCGTTTCATTATTTATTTTAATTGGGATAAATCATTCCCTCTTGCTCTCTTTTGATTCCCTAGTTCTTGTTGCCAGCCCAGGAGGATCGAGAAAGCCTCTCGGGCCATGTCGTGGACTATCCCGGGTGACCGGTTTAGGGTCGACCCGGGTTGGTTCGTCACATTCCATAAGGATAAAAATACATTCTTGCATCTTCTTGGAAAGAGTGATGTAGGTACTAAATAATAAATCTTGTGAAATTTAACTTAATATCACCCATCATAAAAATAATTATATACATGTCTAGATAAAGAATATTTTCATGATTAGCAATTTTAGGAATTATTTTTTACTGAATAAGTTTTACCACAACCTTTTATTTTTTCTCAAGATATTTTATGAACATTTTCTGAATTATGGTCGAACCAAAGAGAAATGAAATCATATATTGAAACTAATGTTCTTGATTTCCAATTTATTGAAATTAAAAATGGAAAATACTTCCTGAGGACCTATTTCTATAGAAGAAACAAAAAAGTCAGTATCATTTACCTGTGATATAATGATGTCTTCTACATCTCCAAAATTAAACTGGACATTTATGAAAAACTATTTTACTTCGATTTCGAACACAAATGGGGTATTTTTCTTATTAAATATCTATTACAAGACTTCAAAGGATAGATTTTATCTCAAAATAATATTTTTATAATTTATCCATTCAAAATCTATCACATTTTTCTTATAGAATTATTTTGTAGGTGACAAATTGACACTACATTCCACTTTGTCTGCCATTCTCTATTCTACTGATCTTCAACATTTTTATGAATTTTAAGGTTTTAGGTTCGTATTCTAGAGTTTTTATAGGAATATTATAGCTCTATAAGTTTAAATGGTTAAATTTATGAGGGTATGAGTGAGAGAGAGAGAGAGAGAGAGTTTTTCTAACGTCTTTAGATTCTAGTTTAATAATATAATTACTCAGTGTATTCATTATTTATTATTAATTTTTAAAAGTACATGTTTTTTAAAACAAACAATAAATTATTTTAAAAAAAACTTTATATAAATAAATAACTAATTTGAAAAAATAACTAAATAAATTAATTTAAAATAAGTGAAACAAAATAAAAATTTATTTAAAATTAAATATTCATAACTCCCCCCTTAATAAAATAAAAAGTAGCAGTGAGAATTGGTTTAGTAAAAATATCTACAAGTTGATATTCATTATTCACAAATTCTAATGATATATCCTTTTTGAAAACATGATCTCTTATAAAGTCATGTATTATATCAATATTATTGGTTCTTGAGATACTTACATGATTTTTTAAAATATTTATTACAATGATATTATCACATTAAATAGAAATATTATTAAAATTAATTCCAAAATCTATTAAGGTGTGTTTCATCTACAAAAATTATGTGCATCAAGTTCTATAAGATATATATTCTTCCTTGATTGTTTACAAATAAAATGAATGTTGTTTCTTACTTGACCATAAAAATGAGGATTTACCAAAAAAGTGATAGGTTCCTGATGTGATTTTCTTATCTAAACTACATCCTCCAAAATCAGTATCTGAATATGATATTAAATTAAAATAAAAAGTTTTTTTTGGAAATAGTAGTTATTGAAAAATAGTTCCTTTTAAATATCTAAAAATTCTTTTAATAGTAGTAATAGGGGATTATTTTAGGTTTTATTGAAATCTAACACATAGACAAATAGAAAGAATTATGTCTGTTCTGGTAGTAGTAAGATATAATAATCTGTCAATCATGCCTCTATATAACATGTTTTCAACTGGTTTTCCAATTTTATCTAAATAATGTTTTACATTAGTACACATGGTATTTATATAAGTTATACTATTTTCAAGCCCAAAATTTTTCAATAAATCAACAATATATTTACTTTGATTTAATACATTTACATAATATTTTTGATATATTTAAAATCTAAGAAAAATAATTAATTCTCTCATCACACTCATTTTAAATTCTTTTTTCATAATATTTGAAAATTCATCGCAAATCTTTTTATTTTTAGAACCAAAAATAACATCATCTAAATAAATTTTTACAAATAATATATTAGGAAAAAAAATTTCTTAAAAAATTTAAGATATGAAAACGCTACAAAAAATCCATTTGCTAATAAAAATAGACTAATATTTCATACCAATCTCTAGCTTCTTATTTAAGTCCATAAATATTTTTAGTAAGTTTGAAAACTAAATTTGGTAGATCTGGATTTTCAAAAATGGGTAGTGGTTCAATATAAACTTCCTCTATTAAATATGAATTTAAAAAATATGATTTTACATTCATCTAATATAATTTCAAATTTAAATGATATGAATAAGCTAGAAGAATTCTAATAGCTTCTAATATAGAGATAGGGGAAAATGTTTCATTAAAATTTATTCCTTCTTCTAGGTTGTATAATTTTTCTACTAAATACTCATTTGGTTTCAATTACTGGATAGTTGGCTGGTCTATAAAATAATTACCAAACTTTATTTTTACTATGTTGGAAATGTTATTCTTGCATATACATTAGCCAAATTTAATCTTCTAAGGATTCTTCGATAGAAATTGGTTTCAATAGTGATAGGATGGTGAAAATTCATCTATGTTTCATACATTCCTTTTAGTTCTTCCAAAATTATCTTGATCACCTATTATAGTTTCTAAAGGATAATCCTTAAGGGTTATAGATTGTCTAGGTAAGACACTTTCAGGTTCTTCAGTTTCATATTCATCTAAACTAGACTGGATTTTATTTATTTTATCTTCATAATAATCCTAGGTGTTTCAAGTCTCATCTTGTCTAAAGAGTCAATAATTTTATTTTTTTATCTTTCCTTTTATCAAAAATAACACTTTCATTAAAATTCACATGAACAGAATCCTCAACAATCCTTGAATTCTTCCTATACACTATATAAACATTAGAGATAGAATAATATCCTAAAAATATTCCTTCATTATATTTTAGATCAAATTTACCAAGGTTTTCATCAATATTCAAGATGTACACCTTACATCCAAACACTTTAAATTTAAAGACTTTAGGTTTTCTATTATTCTAAATTTCATAGGGTGTATTTTTAAAAAGGGATATTACAAAAACTCTATTCATGATACAGAAAGTTGTGTTTACATATTCTACCAAAATATAGTTAAGAAGATTATATTCATTTAACACAGTTCTTTCCATTTATTGAATAGTTCTATTTCTTCTTTCAATAATTCTATTTTTTTGATGTGTTCTTGGTGCATAGAAGGTGCATTTATTAACTAAGTCTAAAAAAATGAGTTAAAATCTTGACTCTCAAACTCTCTACTTTGATCACTTGTTAATATAATTATTTTAAAAACCCTTTAAATTTGAAAAAATTTATAAAAACATTCAAAAATAATGGAAACTTAATATTTAAGTTTTATTATATAAACTCGAGTAAATCTAGAAAATTAATCAACTAGAATATAAAAATATAATCTTCCAGCCAAACTTTCTACTCGAGATTGTCCAAAAAAATCCATGTGGATAAGTTCAAGTGGTTTGGATGTGGATACTTTGATAATATATTTGAAGGATTACTTGTAATGTTTACCAATTTGGCATGCATCACAGAATCCATCTTTTTCAAATTTAAGACTAAGAAAATAAGAAACTAAGTGTTTTTTAGACAACTTATATAAAGTAAATACATTATAGTGTCCAAGTATTCTATACTAGATCTAAGATTCATTTGTCTCAACATTAAAAAATTTACTTTTTGTTCACATAAGGAATTCGAATCCAATGTATAAAATTGTTTGGTTCAGGGTGATCTAAGTTTATGCAATTTATCAATAAAAACTAAGTATAAATTATTAAAAAATCAACATAAAATCCATCATCACAAAGTTGAGAGATAGTTATCTGGCTGTTCTTTAGTCCTTGAACATATAGTATTTTTTTATTAAGATTGATTTTGGTCCTCCAACTAATCCAAATCCAAGTATTTTTATTTTTGAATTATCTCCAAAGGTAACTAATACTCCATCCAGTTTTTCTAGTGTATGAAACTTTGAAGTTTCTCCACTCATGTTTCTTGAGTAGCCATTATCCATATATCAGACATCAATTCCTTACCTATGACCTTTTTCCTAAAAAAAATTTAAACAATTGTTTTTTGTACATATATTTTTTTTGGGTCCAACTGTGTTAGCAAGATGAGATCTAGGTTACCAGATTCTCCTTATTTTACCAAATCTAACATTTCTAGCTTTAGAAAAATTTATGAAAACAAAATAATTTTTAATTACAATTATGTAAGGATTTATTAAATAGAAGTTATTAGAATAATTTCTTTTAATTCCAAAGTAGAAATAGGTATCATTTTTAGATCTTGGTATGTACTTATTTTTATATAACTTTGACTTTTCTCACTTTCTTCCTAGTCCATATTTTTCTTTTTTAATAAATTTTTTTCTAAGAATATCATTTAGATATTTTATCCTTTAGTTAATATAATAACATATCTTTTAAATGATACTACTTCAACTTCTAATTCATTTATTCATCTTTTATGAATAGTATAGTCTAATATATATTTGTTAAATTTTTATTTTAATTCTATGTGTTGTTTTATCATTTCATCTTTTTCTCTTAAAACAACATTATGAATATTCTTTAGTAACTTATGCTTTTTCCAATAGATTCGTATCTTTATTATATCATGGATAAATAAGCAATTAATTTTCTATTAGAGCAGCCTTTAGAATCAAAATTAGAAGAGTAATAGGTTTGTACATCATTTCCTTCCTTATTCATAATGCACATATTTTCCTTCATAATTATTTACTCTTTTTTTAGTTATATTTGGAAAAGCTAATGGAGTCTTCATATACACCCAGGTAGCCTTTATATATTTCTTCACTTTTTTATCATAATTAGTTCTCATATGATTTTTCTTTTCTTTCTTCTCCATCATTATATTTTATTATTTTAGTTGCAGGAAATATCGTCCAATATACCCCATCTATTTACATTCATATAATCATACTTCTTTAGATCCTTTCTCATATTTCTTGAAAGTATTATTAAAGAATATTTTCTTCTTATATAATGTAACAGCCCGAGATTTTATAAAAAAATATTATTTTTAATTTCATTAATGTCTTGTGTTGTACGCTACACCAAAAGGAGCTTCGTCAACACGCATCCTTGAGTTGCCTTGCATTACACGCAATCGCGACCTTCCTCGATAGCGTGTGTAGTACGCAATACCGAGTTTCACTAAACAACGATACGCTATTAAAATATTATTAAAACTAGCCGTTATGAATAGTAATAACCACCTTTTAAAATTTTAGAAATTTTAGCTCTCAAAATGGACTTCATTTTTGGATTCGGAGTATCGAATTTATCCTAAGGTGAAATTTTGGTACTTTTCGGATAACTTTCATATTCTGATGAATAGTAAAAATTACTAAATTATAATTAAAAACAACATTTTTAATCAAAATAATTAATTGTGATAAATTATTAATTTTAGTGGTTTTAAAGTATATTTAGAATATATTTTTACAGTTTAATACAATGTTGGTCATTGGATGTAATTTCACATTTAAACCAGTCATAAACAAGTGTCAATCTTTTGATAGTTATTATCTCTTAAGAACACGCTATTTTTTTTACGATGGGAATTAATTTTTTAAATTAATTAATGAAACTGATAGGTTTTGAATTTGATAAAATTGACATCATTTTTTAATTAATAATTACAAATATAGCTTAGATCTAATTTTTGGTATTTTTCTGGAAACTTTCATTTTTTGATGAATATTGAAACCACTAAGTGGTAGTTAAAAAACTGAATTTTTCATAAAAATTAATTTTACCACTTCTGTGAGTGGAATTTCGAAAATCCAAGAGACACGGTTAATATCAAGGACTAAAATGTGGTTCAATGAGATGAAAGTAATTTTTGGTGAATAGTAACTTTTTACTTTTTTTTACCACGGTTAAAAGTAAATAGGGTAATTAAGGGTAAAAATGATATTATTATTACCCTAACACATGTACTAATTCTATTGGACAAGTGTAATTCGACCAAACACAACCTTAGGAATAAAATATGACCATTTATTCCCACTTGGATTAGATTAGTACATTTATTATTAATTTATTTAAAGAAGAGTTAAAATAGTTAAAATCAAAGTTTAATAAGTAAATCATTTTTAATATGGGGTTATACATAAGATAAATTCTATTATAAATATTCATTAGAAATATAAAAAGATGTCCTATATAATTGTATATTAGTTGTAATTTTTAGACATTAAATAATTTAATTTATTTATAAAACAAAGATGATGTAGTAATTATCTTATTAATGAAATACTGACATAATTGATATTATAAATACCTAAATAAGTATAATTTGAGACTTTTTATGAATTAAACTAATTTTATAGGTTAATATGACATGTTAGGATTATGTTAATTAACTTCGGTCGCAGTAATAATTCTGTTATCAGTTTCAAAAAAATCAACTATTGAATAGTGTCAAAATTGACATAAAATAGTTTTTAAAACAAATATTATATTATTAATTTTTATTTTTTTCCTAAAAATCTAATGTTCGTCCAAATGACTTATATAAGGTTATATATATTAATAAAACACAATTTGGGGGTCTCTTGGATGTATATGGTATGTTTATTAACTATATAATATAAAAATACAAAGTGACATGGTAAATGTCAATCTAATTAACTAAGAGTTAAAACTAAAAGATAGGTTAATATAATGAACTAAACTTGTCTAAATTCTATTGTATGAGAGGATTTAGACCCATACCAACCTTATCTTCGAAATAAATCAATTTGGAGCTATTTAAAATCGAACTTGACTTTATAATAAAATAATATTTTTAGTTATTCCAAAGGTGCCCCTCTCCTCCCTTATAAAAGGGCACCTCCTCCCCCTCTTCCTCAAACCACTTTGAGCCTTAAATCTAGGCCAAACCCTGCCAATTTCTTCTCTCCAATTCCCTATAAACATCCTAGAGGTTCTGGTCTTCTTCAAAGACCTATTTTAGTGTCCTAAAAGGAGGTCTGAAAGAAGCACTTCAAAGAAGAGGTAATGTCCATTACCGATTCTTTCATATTTATTTCTTCTTCCACTTCTTCTTCTTTAGTAGTTTCAGTATGAAGTAATAAAATCAGTATCACTAATATACTGATATGTTATTATACGTATGAAACAACCCTATTTCACCATCTATCCATCCTACAGAAAAAGAATTCACCGCGCGTGCGTACGTACGGAATACCGTCTCCACGTCGTGGTGTAATCTATTTTCCACCACCACATTACTTGGATGGGTATAATGGTGTAAATAATGACTATATATGACTATTATAAAGTGATATTGATTCTGAAATAGTATAAATGCTATCCAATACAATTCCACGATCATAGGAACGATATCATGACTCGTGCGTACGTACGGAATACCGTCTCCACGATGTGATGCAACTCGTTCTACATGATCTTCATTTCATAATGATTATATAAATGAATTGAATGAATGAATATGATATATATTACACTAATAAAATTCTGGAAATGAGGTATCTATAACCTAAAGACAAGAATAAGAATTTATTCGACAAAACACGCATAAGAACAAAAAGTAATAAACACCCGAATAACAAGTAGTAATGAAATATTACTAATAATAAGATAAGAATATAACCATATATGATATCATAAAAATAATTATGATTATTTAGTAAGTCAATAACATTATTTAAATCATTATAAAGGAGGTTCGGACAGGTACAAAGCATATCGGACCAAAGGTAAGGGAAATATCACAATCTCATTTCTATTCGAGATTGTTTATACTTTGAAATTTACTGGGGTGTATTTTATCATCCACATCCGTGATTCCTCAATATGTAATATTATTTCCATCCACCTAAAATTTTTTAAATCCAATTTTACCCTTTGGTGAGTTTTTAGTAAAAGATATGAAAGGAATCTTTTGTCGTTTTCCATACGAGGTACTTTTTGACTTTTCCGACAAAAGTACGAGAAGAATGTTTTTTTAACTTATACGAAATGAATGGATTTTTAAAACATTATTTACAAGAATCTTCCTTTTCAAGTTTTCAAGATTATTTTTAATCAATTTATTTTAGTTTAAAATTGTATGACATGTTAAGAAAGGAAAATGTTTTTGAAGAAGAAAGGATATTTTCCTCAAGAATGGAGTTCAAGTGCTTTATCAAAATTATTTTCCATCTAAGATAATATAGGGTTATGTTTCTATCCCTATTATTACGTGGATTTGATTATGTTGTGATGGAAATATTTTTATGAATTCCTTTATCTTATATGAATTGTTTTATTATGTCACGATGTTTAAGATTCTCATTTTTATTACATGGGTTATGCTATGATGTATGGTTTATGATTTTCTGGCACACATAAGAATGATATCATTATGAGATGGGTGGGACCTATATCTCCCTCCAATGCATTGGGTAAAGATTTTATATCTCATGAGATAGACATGACTGGAATGGTAGGTTATACCGGTTTAGTGAAACAGGACTGAAATGAGGGTGACTCGGTTCAGAAATGGACTTTGTCCACTAAGATAGTCTTGGAAATGAGTCTTGACTAATAAGAAATGATTCTCTATGATTATGTGTGTATGCCACAAAGTTTCATGTTTTAAGTTATGATTATTGGGATTTCATTTCACTACTATGATTTATCCCATGTTATGAAATTATGCTCTCTTTTGCAGGTTAAGATTTCCAAAATGTTATGTTCTTATGAAAATGATTTGATTGATATTTCTTTTGTTTACCCTTACTGAGAATTTGAGCTCACCCTTTTATGTTTTCTTTTCCCCAGGATATAAAGAAAGGTTTTATGTAAAAAAAAGGAAGAACTTTATGGGAGATGTTGAAGATCTTTCACCACGATTAGAAGATTATATTCAGAGTTTCCAAAGACACTAAACTATTATGATCCTTGTGTGTGTGTTTTTGTTATGTACTAAGTATTCTGCAAAAGTAACGTAATGTATGTCAAGATTCAGGTCTCTACAGTTGGTATCAGAGGAAAGGTTTAGTCAACCTTGGGAAACTTGGATGCGAAAACGTTAGTGATATCCCTAGAGATATTTCTAAGGTATGTCTAGGGATGTCCCTAAGGTTAATTATACGTATAGGTTATAGTACTAGAATTACGCTAATGATTCTAGAATTAAACCTAAGATGTTAGATATTGAAGGTACTCCCCCTTTATTATGTTCTTTTCCTTAGCATGATTTTTTCCTCTCACACTATTCTTTTTGGGTTTTAGACAATGGCTGGAACCCGAAGGAACCATGTTGATCAATGAAATGGACAATGAAATGATTGTACTCCTGAAAAAACAAATGTTATGGGAGATGGAGTGAAAAATATTATTTCTATACTTACACAAGCTATGAATCATTCTGGACATCCAAATGAGTAGAGAAGGGAACAATATTCTATTGAGTCCTTCATGAGGCAACGCCCACCTTCTTTCAGTGGGTCTTCTGATCCACTTGTTGCTGAATAATGGATCAGTACTACTGAAAAGATATTTTCAGTTCTTCAATGTTCTGAAAATGATAAATTCATCTTAGCAGTATATCGTTTAGAATGTGAAGCTGATCAATGGTGGAATCTTATCAAGAATACGAGGCAAAGAGATGAAATTGAGTCCATGGAATGGGACGAGTTCAAGAACTTATTATTCAATAAGTACGTCCCTCGTATTCTTTGAACAAATATGGACAAGGAGTTTCTTGAACTAAAGAAAAATGATGATGAATCTGTTGGTGTATACAAAGAAAATTTTACAAGGCTTGCAAGGTATGCATCTGGATTTATCATCCAGCTTGAAAGTAATGTTGATCAATTCTTCAGTGGCTTAAAACCAAATCTTCGAAGGGCATTAGCTATAAGAGACTTCAATAGCTATGAATAAATTGTGCGTTGTACTATCAAGGTAGAAATGGAAGTTTGTGTTACTTATCCATCTAGTAGTTTTGAAAAGAAACTAAAGATGGAGTTCAAGGAGAAATCTCAGAATAATGGTGAAAAGAAGATGAATGTTTCCTTATGCTAAAAGTGTGGAAAGAAGCATGGTGGAGATTGTCTTAAAGGGACAAGTAAATGTTTCAAATGTGGAAAGGAAGGTCATCAGGTGTTTTAATGCCGCAATGATGGGAAGAAGATGTCTAATGATGCAAACAAAGAAAGGGATACACAGAATGAACCTACTACACTTCAATGTTTCAAGTGCAAGGATATGGGACATTATGCCAATAAATGCCCTAATCCAAGGGTTAGTGATGATCGACCTGAGAAACCACTTAAGGCAAAGGAAAAAAGGGAAGTCACATACGATCACCATTGGTGATGTTGAATATGAAAACAATGTGGTGGAATGATTAAGTGTTTATGTAATGGGATTCCAACATAATGTTGAGTATTAGAATATTTATGTGTTGGTCTATTGTGGTTTTCAATAATTTTATGGTACCGGTAACCATGGAAAGGGATTGAGATATTTTTGGAAAAAAGATAATATACTCATAATGAAGGGAAAACGAGAAAATAAAATATTTGACAGTATTCATGAGCTCATGATTGATATAAGGACTAAGTGATATCATGGTTTGAGTATATATAATTTTGAGTATTTTGGTATATGGAAAGTGTTAACTTTTAACTACATTAATGTTTTCACTAAGGTTCAATGGGTATTCATATTTCAAGAGAATACATGATTAGGGCCTTCGAATGTTTGGAATATGACCAACAAGACATATCTCATGATATACGGGGATCAACGATGGTATTAACATGCTTGTTATATGAACTCTTTGGTAACCGTTTTCACTATAATATGAGATTGGAGAGTAGTATTATGGATAAGCCTAAAGATTGGAATGGACTATGTTGGACATAAGTTAGTATTGTTTAAGGATAATAGTTTTTTTCGATATTATTGATGGGATGTTATAGTAATGTAGTTTTAGAAAAAGGACAACCTGCAGGATGGGTGACATCCCATCGTGTCGAACAAGGCTGTGGGAATCGAACCCACAACCGAAGTGCGACTGGCCTTTATCGCTTATCACTGGCCTACAGGAAGTCCCTGTTTAGTAGAAACTAGTTTTATTATATTAAGCAATATGATATATGAAGTATAAGTCCATTTTAGGAATTATATATGATTAATCTCACTATAGATGGACTTATGTATTTTTTGATAACTTTTCTAACCTTTTGTTTGAGATAGATAGAATGACCCATCATTCTATCACATGATCTGCTAACACATCACGAATAAAAAATTCAACTTCATTTCTTTAAGAGATGAAGTGTAAATTGTCCAAAGAACGACAAACGGTGAGACTATACCAAAATCACGAAAGTATTTCTTCTAATTCCAATTTCATCAACTTTAGGGAAATGATCTTGAAAAACAAAAATGTTGTTCTAGTGATCTTAAATCTGATGAATTAGATGGTACCTTAGATCGTCAAAAATTTATGGCTTTGTGATTGCTGGCTTTTCCATAGCCATGTTCTCTACCACTCTCCATCAGAACATGATGGTTAGATTTCTCTTCCATATCCATATTTTCACCTATGTGGAAACCCAGTGACTAGTTTATTTGGGTAATCGTTACATTTCATACTTTAGTTTTTAAAGCTAAGTTTTGGTATTCCTTTTTATGATGTGGGTTTCTATTAAAGAAACTTTCGAGTAGTAAATCATTTATAACCCCGATGAATTTTGAGGGCGAAATTCATTTTAAGGGGGGTAGAATGTAACAACCCGAGATTTTATAAAAAAATATTCTTTTTAATTTCATTAATGTCTTGTGTTGTACGCTACACCAAAAGGAGCTTTCTCAACACGCATCATTGACTTTCCTTGCATTACACGCAATCGCGACCTTCCTCGATAGCCTGTGTAGTACGCAATACCGAGTTTCACTAAACAACGATATGCTATTAAAATATTATTAAAACTAGCCGTTTTGAATAGTAATAACCACCTTTTAAAATTTTAGAAATTTTATCTCTCAAAATGGACTTCATTTTTGGATTCGGAGTATCGAATTTAGCCTAAGGTGAAATTTTGGTACTTTTCGGATAACTTTCATATTCTGATGAATAGTAAAAATTACTAAATTATAATTAAAAACAACTTTTTTAATCGAAATAATTAATAGTGACAAATTATTAATTTGAGTGGTTTTAAAGTATATTTAGAATATATTTTTACAATTTAATACAATGTTGGTTATTGGATGTAATTTCACATTTAAACCAGTCAAAAACAAGTGTCAATCTTTTGATAGTTATTATCTCTTAAGAACACTCTATTTGTTTTGACGACGGGAATTAATTTTTTAAATTAATTAATACAAATGATATGTTTTGAATTTGATAAAATAGACATCATTTTTGAATTCATAATATCAAATATAGCTTAGATATAATTTTTGGTATTTTTCTGGAAACTTTCATTTTTTGATGAATAGTGAAACCACTAAGTGGTAGTTAAAAAACTTAATTTTTCATAAAGCTTAATTTTACCGCTTCTGTGAGTGGAATTTTGAAAATCCGAGAGACACGGTTAATATCAAGGACTAAAATGTGGTTCAATGAGATGAAAATAATTTTTGGTGAATAGTAACTTTTTACTTCTTTTACCATGGTTAAAAGTAAATAGGGTAATTAAGGGTAAAAATGATATTATTATTACCCTAACACATGCCCTAATTCTAGTGGACAGGTGTAATTCGACCAAAAACAACCTTAGGAATAAAATATGACCATTTAGGCCCACTTGGATTAGATTAGGACATTTATTATTAATTTATTTAAAGAAGGGTTAAAATAGTTAAAATCTAAGTTTAATAAGTAAATCATTTTTAATATGGGGTTATACATAAGATAAATTCGACAATAAATATTAATTAGAAATATAAAAAGATTTCCTACATAATGGTTTTTTAGTTATAACTTTTAGACATTAAATAATTAAATTTATTTATGACACAAAGATGATCCATTAATTATCTTATTAAAGAAATATTGACATAATTGATGTTATAAATACCCAACTAAATGTAATTTGAGACTTTTTATTAATTAAACTAATTTTCTAGGTTAATATGACATGTGGGGATTAAGTTAAATAACTTTGGTCGAAGTAATCATTCTGTTATGAGTTTCAAAAAAATCAACTATTGAATAGTGTCAAAATTGACATAAATTAGTTTTTAAAACAAATATTATATTATTAATTGTTATTTTATTCCTAAAAATCTAAGGTTCGGCCAAATGACTTATATAAGGTTATATATATTAATAAAACACAACTTGGGGGTCGCTTGGATGTATATGGTAAGTTTATTAACTATATAATATAAAAATACAAAGTGACATGGTAAATGTCAATCTAATTAACTAAGAGTTAAAACTAAAAGATAAGGTTAATATAATGACCTAAACTTGTCTAAATTCTATTGGATGAGAGTATTTCGACCCATCCCCACCTTATCTTCTAAATAACTCAATTTGGAACTATTTAAAATCGAACTTGACTTTATAATAAAATAATATTTTTAGTTATTCCAAAGGTGCCCCTCTCCTCCCTTATAAAAGGGAACCTCCTCCCCCTCTTCCTCACACCACTTTGAGCCTTCAATATCAGCCAAACCCTGCCAATTTCTTCTCTCCACTTCCCTAGAAACATCCTAGAGGTTCTGGTCTTCTTCAAAGACCTATTTTAGTGCCCTAAAAGGAGGTCTCAAAGAAGCACTTCAAAGAAGAGGTAATGTCCATTACCGATTCTTTCATCTTTATTTCTTCTTCCACTTCTTCTTCTTTATTTGTTTCATTATTAAGTAATAACATCAGTATCACTCATATACTGATATGTTATTATACGTATGAAACAACCCTATTTCACCATCTATCCATCCTATGGAAAAAGAAATCTCCGCGCGTGCGTACGTACGGAATACCGTCTCCACGCCGTGGTGTAATCTATTTTCCACTACCACATTACTTAGATGGGTATAATGGTGTAAATAATGACTATATATGACTATTATAAAGTGATATGGATTCTGAAATAGTATACATACACTCCAATACAATTCCACGATCATAGGAACGATATCATCACTCGTGCGTACGTACGGAATACCATCTCCACGTTGTGATGCGACTCGTTCTACATGATCTTCATTTCATAATGATTATATAAATGAATTGAATGAATTAATATGATATATATTACACTAATACCATTCTGGAAATGAGGTATCTATAATTTAAAGATAAGAATAAGAATTTATTCGACAAAACACGCATAAGAACAAAAAGTAATAAACACCCGAATAACAAGTAGTAATGAAATATTACTAATAATAAGATAAGAATATGACCATATATGATATCATAAAAATAAGTATGATTCTGTAATAAGTCAATAACATTATTTAAATCATTATACAGGAGGTTCGGACACGTACAAAGCATATCCGACCAAAGGTAAGGGAAATATCACAATCTCATTTCTATCCGAGATTGTTTATACTTTGAAATTTACTGGGGTGTATTTTATCATCCACATCCATGTTTCCTCAATATGTAATATTATTTCCATCCACCTAAAATTGTTTAAATACTATTTTACCCTTTGGTGAGTTTTTAGTAAAAGATATGAAAGGAATCTTTTGTCATTTTCCATATGAGGTACTTTTTGACTTTTCCAACAAAAGTACAAGAAGAATGTTTTTTTAACTTATACGGCATGAATGGATTTTTAAAATATTATTTACAAGAATCTTACTTTTCAAGTTTTCAAGTTTATTTTTAATCATCTTCTTTTAGTTTAAAATTTTATGACATGTTAAGAAAGGAAAATGTTTTTGAAGAAGAAAGGATATTTTCCTCAAGAATAGAGTTCAAGTGCTTTATCGAAATTATTTTCCATATAAGATAATATAGGGTTATGTTTCTATCCCTATTATTACATGGATTTGATTATGTTGTGATGGAAATATTTTTATGAATTCCTTTATCTTATATGAATTGTTTTATGATGTCACGATGTTTAAGATTCCCATTTTTACTACATGGGTTATGCTATGATGTATGGTTTATGATTTTGTGGCACACATAAGAATGGTATCATTATGAGATGGGTGGGACCTATATATCCCTATAATGCATTGGGTAAATATTTTATATCTCATGAGATAGACATGACTGGAACGGTAGGTTATACCGGTTCAGTGAAACAAGACTGAAATGAGGGTGACTCGGTTCAGAAATGGACTTTGTCCACTAAGATAGTCTTGGAAATGAGTCTTGACTAATAAGAAATGATTCTCTATGATTATGTGTGTATGGAACAAAGTTTCATGTTTTAAGTTATGATTATTGGGATTTCATTTCACTACTATGATTTATCCCATGTTATGAAATTATGCTCTCTTTTGCAGGTTAAGATTTCCAAAATGTTATGTTCTTATGAAAATCATGTGATTGATATTTCTTTTGTTTACCCTTACTGAGCATTTGAGATCACCCTTTTATGTTTTCATTTCCCCAGGATATAAAGAAAGGTGTTAGGTAAAAAAAATGAAGAACTTTATGGGAGATGTTGAAGATCTTTCACCACGATTAGAAGATTATATTCCGAGTATCCAAATACACTAAACTATTACAATCCTTGTGTGTGTGTTTTTGTTATGTACTAAGTATTCTGCAAAAGTAATGTAATGTACGTCAAGATTCGGGTCTCTACATATAATTTATCTAATCTTATGGATAATTGGACTAGCTTAATTTCAGATTATAAACATTATGAATCATTTACTTATTCTTTTTCTTTTCACTCTTCTGAGCAGTAACCTTAAGGGTAATATTTCCCCTTTTTCAGTTTATGATCTTCAACTATATCTCGCATATCTACTTCATAAGTCATCATAGTTTAAATTAATTCTTTCATCTTTAAATATTTTACTAGTGATGATTGTCGTATACCATTAGATATTTCATTCTATTCTAAGTGGAGTACTCTGAGAACTTTTAGTTCCTAATCTAATTTTGAGATCACATTTATCAAGGAAGAAAAATAATTGACAATCTCTTTTAATCTCTCATTCATCTGGGTGAGGCAATCACCATCATACATTCTAAAAGTATCAAATTTTATATTTTCAATAGTGTATATTAATTTTTTAATGTTACCATTTCCTTCAATGGAAACACAAATATTTTACCACATCGTATAAGCCGTAGGTAGTTATTAAAACTAGTTGAAGATAGAGGTATTAAATTCCAGATTTTTTTGACACCATGCATGGAATATAGGCATCGCTGGCATGAGAGATTATTCAAGGTTATCATCTCTAGGAAAATTACATGTTATATTAGTATGGGGATGATTGTAAAGGATGGGAGTAGAACTCCAAGATACATTCAAGCCTTGATAGAACTATGTTTGATCATATGGATACACTAAAAGATAGGGTTTGTTGGGTGGTGGGTTACGGTATTGATAGGTTCTAGGAGGAAAATGGGTTGGGTGACACTTTTTTATTCCTTGGTTTCCTGACACCAGACATATCCTTTAGAGAGGAAAGCAGGAATTCAATATTTATTAATATAACTCTTTTGACCGACCAATATTGTCTCTTTGATAACATCCTTTTATTTGAGAATCACGATAGGTTTGTATTTACTGTGATGACATATAGACTTTTTAGCACTAAAGATTTTGGTTCATTTTACCATGATGAGAATATAGTTGATGTCTGGGCCAGCAAAGTTTTGTGCAATGAAATCCTGTCTAAGATGAATTTTTGGGTTTGGCAAGTGACACATCATGCCTTACCCACCAATATTAATATTTAGAGAATAGGTGTTGTCTTAACATCAAAATATTGGTGTTGTGTGAACTCTATGTTATGTAAATAATGTTTCCTTATGACTTTTCCATTTGTCTATGTTTTGAAAATCACAAACACTTTATCTAAAGAAGAATTACCTTTCCCTAAGAACTATTTTCTTAAGGAAAATTTCCCTTCTTTAAAGAAATCTTTATCCTTACATTTATTTTCATTTTCTCATTTTATAATTTCTCATAACCAAACTCTTTTTATTATTAAGTCTAAAATTAGGATCCTTATTAAAATATTGGAATCTTATAGTTCCTTGGAAATAAAGTCTTCTGTTTTTAGACTCCAAATTCTCTGAAATTCAGACTCCAAATTCTCTGAAATTCAGATTCCAAATTCTATAAAATTTAGACTCCAAATTTTCTGAAATACATACTTTGAGTTCTCGGAAGTTCAGATTCTGAATTATTTGAAATCCAGACTCTGAATTCTCTAAAATCCAAATTCCAGATTTTATGAAAACCCAACTCTAAATTCTTTGAAATTCAGATTCCAAATTACTCAGAATTTAGACTCCATATTCCTCAAAATTCAGACTCCAAATTCCTCATAATTCTTACTCTGAATTCTTGGAAAAATAGAATCTAAATATCCATGTCTTATAGATTCTGATTGTTTATATTATTATACTTTGAAATATATTTTTTTCTTAGACTTCTTATATTTAGTTTGGATTAATCTAATTCATTTTCTGTACACATGTTATTATTATGAAACGATGTCATACAATCTCTTTCCAACTAACTGTTGGTTGAGTGACACATGTACAAGTCCCTTAAAAATTAAAAGAAAAATATGACTGTTGGAGGAGGGAGCCGACCATTAATGTTCTTTCTATAAATAGGAGCTAATTTGAACGAGCCCAATATACATTAATCAATTGAGAGATTAGATACTGTGAAGTTATTTCTTGAGATAGATAATCTCATGCCTTGTGAATTATGAACACCTTGTTCAGCTTGTTTTGTGCGACTCCAATTTTTTCTAAGTACATTTGAGGACTTATAAGGATAAGAAGATAGAGGGGCCGACTACCTTAAAGTTCGAGGACTTTTGGGTATAGGAAGATAGAGGTGTTGACTTCCTTAAAGATTGAGGGCTTGTGGGGATAGAAAGAGAGATTCTGATATTCTTATCAAGGTCTTACACTGGTGTGGGTAAGAAAGGCTTTCTTGAAAGTATAAATAAAGGGACATTTATCCAAGGTTATTGGTTACCCTAATCTTTGGGTGAAAATATTTCATACTTGTAACTTGTTTTATTTCAGGTTCTATTTCTAATGTATTTTTATAAAGGAATAAAATATGAATTTTTTATAATTTCTTATACTTTTATTTACTCGGATAAGTAAGATTCTATAGTCTTTAAGATAGAATATTTTTCAAAGTAAACTTTTCTTAAGTTTCATTTCTAGAACCACATACCCGGAACCTAATCATGTTTGTCTCATAGAACTATTTTTGAGTTTATGAATTTTCCTTGTTTAACTTTGGTAAACATAGTTTTCCTTAAGGTTAGAAATGATAGTTTTTAAACATATAATTCACCCCCTCTATTAATTGAGAATCTAGATACACTATTCCAATCCTACAATTAGAATTAGAACAGGTCTATGAAATACACATTCTCACCTATATGTTTTCTTGCTCAGGTTTTATCTTCTTTCTTAACTTTTCTTGTCCATGTTTTTCTTATATATTTTTTATCTTTGTTTATAAACTTTTACTACTTACAAGTTTTTTAGGAAAATTATTTTTCTTATAGAATGGAAGGTATGAATATTGGTTCCATTGATAATATAAATCCTACTAGACCACCAATTGTTCATGGTAATGGTTATGAGTACTGAAGAGATATATTGAAGACCTTTTTCATTAACATTGGAGTAGATAATTTTGTTATGATTACTAGAGATTACAAAATTTCAGACAAAAATTCAAAACCTTCACCAACCAAGAAAAATATGAATATCAACTAAATTATAAGGTATGCAATAATTTTTTGTGTTCTATGACCAAGAATATATGTAGTCAAATTTATTCTTGTGAATCTTCCAACTACATTTCGAAGAAACCTAAAGTTACACATTTTTGGAATTTAAAATTGATAGATACTAGAAGAGATATTTTGAGAGATGAATATCATGGATTTCTATTTCCCTATGGTGAACCTGTTTGAAAAGTACAAAAAATATTTATGACTTTTGTCAATAGTCTTCAATATATGGGAGAAAAAGGTCTTGATGATGAATCTCTTGTGGAAAAGATAATTGATATTATGCAAAATGATTAGGAATCAAAAACGACATCTTTTGATGAGAATAAGAAAGTTTCCAATATTATTCTTGATGAAATTTTGGGAACTCTTCTTCAAAATGATACAAGATTGAGACGATATGCTAATATGAATAAGAATAAAAATGGAAATGGAAGTTTTTCCTTTACTAATACTAAATCCAAGAATCCGAAAAGAGTTACAAGTTCTAAGTCTAAGAAATTCATTGCTCTATTTGAGTCAACTGAAATTTATCATTCTGAAAATGAATTATCTAATCTTGATCGAAGGATAAACAAGATAGTGGGAAATAAATACTTTCAGTATAGATATAAGAATAAATAAATAAAGGACAAGAAAGATTTGGAATTCAGTTGTTGTGAATGTAAAAGGGTCGGACACATTAGGCCAGATTGTCTTATGCTTAAGAAGAAAGATAGAAAAGAAAATAATTCAGAGAGGAATAGAAAGAAGTATTACAAGTCTATGGATAATAATGCCTTGAAGGATAATGATACTTGCAGTTCAAATGGTGGTGACTTGTATGACGAATTTTTAGAGTATGAAACCTCTATCTAGAAGAATCTTGGTCAACTAGCCAAACTACCCATTGAAAATCATTGTCTAATGGACAAGGTACACAATGATGAATCAATTTATAATGTATCTTTGAATGAAAATTATACTGATGATAAATACTATAATCCTTTATATTAATAATCTTATTCTGATGAAGATTAATCTATACCGTCTTATGAAGAAGTGTCTAGGTTTTCCAAACTTATTGAAAAGGAAAATTGTGAGATAAAAAAGAATTTAGAGAAGGAAAAAATGTAGAATTTCTATTTTAACTAAAGAAGTATTAGATATTTCTAAAGATCTTGATCAAAAAAATTTTGACTTTTAAAGTGTTTCTAAAAACCTTGAGGAAGTTAATTCTAATAAGGATTAAATTTCTAAGAATCTTGAAAATGTAACTTCTAAGAAAAATATTTTAGTGGATAACTCTAGTTCTAAAACTAACAACCTTAAAGATAAAAACTTGGTTATTAAACTAAAGTCAAAAATATTTTCCTTAAGAAAATTTCTATCAAACTTTACCTATGTTAAGGAAATATTTGAAAAGATTTATTTCCAAATTCTTCCTCTAAGGAATAGTTCTGGATTTGGTTATACTCAATCAAAACTTGTTTTTAGTAACAATTATTTTGTTCCCCAAATTGCTCCATTTTGTACTAAATGTCAATGTGGTGGAAATTAGGAGAAAATTTGTTCTTTAAATACAATCCAATCTTTAGGTTTTCATAAAGATTATTTTTCTATGAAAATGTGGATTCCAAAAATTTTACTTTCTAAAATTTCTAGATCCAAGAGAGTTTAGATTTTGAAAGTATAAATCTTTTATTTTCAAGAAAATAAATAAAGTACCAATGGAAATACATGGTATATGGATAGTGGATTTTCCCGAGATATGACAGGTAACAAAAACATCTTTGAAAAGATTATCAAGATGAAAGAAGATATCATTATTTAATTTATCAGAATGCAAGATCAACTTACGGATATTTTTACAAAATATTTTCCCTTCAATAGTTTGGAATACATTAAAAAAAATTTGAATGATAACCATAAGGCAATCTTTCATATTAAATTTTTGTTGAAAATTATCTCCTTATATTGAGAAACTCTTTTTCATAGGGGGAGTATATTTTCTTGTAAAAAAAATTTTTAATCAATTTTTTTTTGTAATCAAAATTTTTCAGAACTTAATTTTCTCTTAACATAAAATGTTTTCAGTTTCAAAAATTTTCTTTCCTTAATAATTTTTTCTAAAACCTAAAGTTCTTCAAGAATAATTTTCTTTATTATTAACAATTTTACAAGAAATCCATAAGGTATGTAACCTTAATTAATTTTTGGTAATTGAATTTTTTTTACTTGTTGGTATTTTTTCCAGTTTTAAGATTTTTTTTTCAGATTCACTTTCATTAAATCTGAATTTTTACCTTAAGAACCCTCAAAATATCAAAACCTACCAAATCCTTCTTTAGCTATCATATTAACTGTTAAATCATATCGTTCTTTTTTCAACCAGTAGATCATTTGGGGAACTTGAATCGTCGCTTCAATACTTATATAAAGGCCTACATATTCTTTGTCCCACATCGGTTCCCAAGACTTTTTGAACTGAAGCACTTCCACTTTTCAAAAGGGTTGTTCCAAATTCCTGAGTTTTCTTAGATTACAGATGTCTTTGGAAGCCTCTCCTCAGAAGAAAATGTCTTCAATAAAGAAAATCTCAGAATGGAAAATTTATAGGGAAAGGTTTTTTGATCCAAGGTTCTTTGTATAAGTATAATTCTCTCATTACGCAAAATATTAAGTTGAATATATGGGATAGTCTCTGCGTAGAAAAACTGAAAGGACATGATCATGTTTATCCAGAGTTTCTTATTGAGTTTTATGACATAATAAGTTTTTTTAATGAAGTGGGAAGAGATAAGTTTTCATTAAAAAGTTATGGGAAAACCTATTCCAATTCCTTCATCATGGCAGCTAGTATGATTGTAATACCATATGAAGGAGAATTGATTTTCTACACCCATAGGCTACCAGATGAATCAATAAGTTTAGAGAAGGAGAAACCAATAGAGTGCCTTGAACTCAAAAGATTAAAAACACCGAAGATAAACTATCTATCAACAAATTTTAGGATACTAGAGTTATGGGTTCATGGTTTCCTAATTCCAAGAAAATGAGACAAGGAATCCTTGAAGAAAAGTGATATCTTTGTTCTGGGTTTTCTGGTGAACTTGAGGAAGATAAATTTGGTGAATTAAATCCTTTTTATGATTACCAATATCAATAATGGGACACTCAAATCGTAAATTATTAGGTATCCATTAATTGTATCTATGATCATAGTGTTATACCTAGAGTATTTCAAAATTCCCTCTAGATTTAAGATGAGAATTTTCAAGATTTGTTTTACTAAGTGATGATACTTTAAGGATGAATAAAGTTGGATTCAATAGAAATTATAGAGAATTTTATGATCTACTAGAAAATAAAGTTTAAGCTTTAAACAAAAAAGTGGAAGTAGCAGAGACGTCCAAGAAAGAACCGAAGAAGAGAAAGCAGAAGAAACCAGAAGTCATAGAAAAACCTATAGTTTAGGAAACCCAATCAGCACCCCACAAAGTCAAAGAAGCAGAAATATTTTCTTGATGAAGTTTTAGATAGGTGGAGGGAATATAATAAGAATATTAAGGAAGGGGATCCTAGATTCATCCTAGATCTTGCTGAGGCATTGAAAATTAAGGCTGCTGAGTAATATGAAAGGAAATAAAAACAAAAGAAGCCAAAGAAGAAAATGACTGAGACAAAAATCGTTCTAGCTCTTATTAAGGATAATGAGAAATATTCTTAGCAGATTTAGGTACTAGAATATTTTCTACAAGAATTAGTACAAGTGACTCCAAGAAAGAAGTTTTTAATTCCAGAACCTAAAGAGGAGGAAGAAATAGTTCAGGAAGAGGAAGTAGAAGAAGAAGACGAGGAATAAGGTTATGATATTGATTATGTAATAAGGCAAGTCAAAGAATATCATGAGAAGGAAATACTTTCTGAAAAACATTCAAACCGGACATCCCAAGATAAATCAACAAAACATACTTCTCAAGTAAAAGAATATTAGGGTCAAGAAGAAGTTAATAAACCATCTTATGATGAAATCAGAAATCACAATTTTGTCTAACCAGATGATCTGGAAGGAGATGTTGAGAATGGAAAGGTTGATGAAGATAAAGTTTTCCAAGAATCAGATAGTGATCATGAATCCTCAAAGGTCGTGGAGAACATTTCCAAAGTTGATAAAGGAAAAAAAGGTGATTGTTAATACACCTGATAAAACTATCGTGGTTAAGAAGGATGCTGGTGAATCATCCAAGTGGAAGGATGATGAGATAGAAAAATAATCCTCACCTATTAGGGAATCAGATTCATAATCATCTTCCTTGGGTAAAGACTTTGTAGTATAGTCACTAAAGAAATTAGTTTACAATATCCTATTGTTTCCTAGTATTGACTTTAGGTGTCAAATGCTTCAACATTATTTCAATCAAAAATCATATTTAGTTAGCATGCTTAGGGAAAAATTCATTAGGCTTGAGGTTGATTTCAAATCTTTCTATATCGGGTATGATACACACATAAGGTCTTGTAAGGATATTACAAAGTGGTCCAAAATAATAGTTTAATACTTGAAAATATTTGATAACTTCCAAGACATAGTGAAAGATTCCTTTTAAAAGTCATATGATAGAATAAAAAACCTTACAATAAGTTTCAAAGAAAAGATGAACCTTGAACAAGTAGCCCGGAAGAAAGAAGACAAAGATCTGAATGGGAATATGAATTCAGTTAATTTAAATATAAACAGATAAAGGGATATGAGAATAGAGTTTAAAGAAAAGTTAAAATATCAAGAAGAGTTATTGAAGTCTCAAGTAGAAATTCTTAACTCTCGGGATGAAAAGATCAAATCTCTGGAAAAGAAAAACCAGGATTAGAAACCGCTGCTCAAAAGGTTTGAGGAAGATCACAAGGAGCATAAAAATTTTAAAACTATCATGAAGAAGATAATGTAGAAGGAAAATAAAGATGAATAAATTTTCTTATCAATTTTGATCTTTTGTTAAACTACTCTATATCAATTGTTTTCAATCTTAATGAAAAATAATGTTTTCCTTTACTTTTTTTTTGTGTACAGTTCTAATCTTTTAGGTACCATATTTTTTTCCATTATCTCAATTCCTTTTTGAAAATCATAAAGGGGTAGAAAATAATGAAAAAAAGAATACTATGTATAAAGAAGATAATTACCTAAGGGGGAGTTTAACTTAGTGGGATCTTACTTAAGTAAGACTTTTTATACAAGAAAAAGTGAAGTCTTTCTAAAGAAGTCAAGAATACGATCCTTAGAGATTTCAAAACCTAATAGGGAGCTAGTCATATTCATCATGATTTATAAGTAAAGGAAGATATTTTTTTCTTTTAAAGTTTATAAAGCTAATTATTAGTCCTTATATTATTTTTCTAAAGGATGTTTGTGCTTTCCAAAAGTGGGGAGATTGTTAAGTAAATAAGGTTTTCTTATGAATTTTACATTATTCTATGATTTCAAAATCACAAACACTTTATCTTAAGGTAAATTGACTTTCCTTAAGAACTATTTTCTTAAAGAAAAGTTCCCTTCTCTAAGGAAGTTTTTATCGTTACATTTATTTTCATTGTCTCATTTTATAATTTCTCATAACCAAAATCTTTTTATTAATAATTCTAAAATTATGATCCTTATTAAAATATTAAAATCTTATAGTTCCTCAGATATAGATTCTTCTATTTTTAGACTCTGAATTCTCTAAAATTCAGACTCCCAATTCTCTGAAATTCAGATTCCGAATGCTTTAAAATTCAGATTCCAAATTCTCTAAAATCTAGACTTTGAATTCTCTAAAATTTAGATTCTGAATTCTCTAAAATCCAGACTCCAAATTCTATGGAATCCAAATTTAAAATTCTCTAAAATTAAACTCTAAATTATCTGAAATTAAGATCTCTAATTCCTCAAAATTCCAACTCCAAATTCCTTAGAATTTAGACTTTGAATTCCTCAGAATTTAGACTCTGAATTCCTTAGAATTCCGACTCCAAAATCATTGGAATTTAGACTCTGGAATCTATAGAATTTATTTTCCAATTTTTTTGAAAAATATAATCTGAATATCCATTTCTTATAGATTCTGAGTGTTTATATGATTAAACTCTGAATTCTATTCTTTCCTTAGACTCCTGATATTCAGTTTTGATTAAGCTAATTCATTTTCATTACACGTGTTATTATTATGAAATGATGTCATACATTCTGTTTCTAACTAACCGTTGGTTGAGTGACATGTGTATTGGTACCTATGAAATTCAAGGAAAAATATGACCATTGGAGGAGGGATATGACCATTAATGTTTTTCCTATAAATAGGAGCTCATTTGAACAAGCCTAATATATGTTGATTAATCTAGAAATTACATGTTCTGAAGTGATTTTTAGAGAGAGAGAGAGGGATAGATAATCTAATGCCTTGTGCATTCACAACACTTTGTTTAGATTTTTTCGTGTGACTCCAATTTTTGCTGAGTACATTCGAGGACTTCCAAGGATAGGAAGACATAGGTTTCGACTACCTTAAAGTTTGAGGACTTATGGGGATAATAAGATAGAGGTGATGACTACCTTAGAGATCAAGGTCTTGTGGGGATAAGAAGATAGATTCTAATATTCCTATCAAGGGATTACCCTAGTATGTGTAAGACAAACTTTCTTGAACGTATAAATCAAGGGAAATTTATCCATGGTTGTTGGATACCCTACTCTTTGGGTGAAAAGACTTATTAATTGTTACTTGTTTTGTTTCGAGTTCTATTTCTGTTGTATTTTAATAAATGAATAAAGTATACATTTCCTATAATTTATTATACTTTTATTTATTCTAATAAGTAAGATTTTTTATGCTTTAAGGTATAATCTTTTTCTAAGTAAACATTTCTTAAGTTTCATTTCCGGAACCATATTATCGGAACCTAAGCATGTTTGTCTCATAGAATTTTTTTTAGGGTTTGGGAATTTACCTTGTTTAACTTTGTTAAACATAGTTTTTCTTAAGGTTAAAAACAAAAGTTTTTAAACTTACAATTCACCCCCTCTTATAATTGAGCATCTACATACACTATTTCTATCCTACACTCCAGTTGGGAATATTCATGGAATATGTTATTTATGAGTGAATTAGTGGTATTTATTTTGGATTTTATTTTATAAAGGATGGGAATTTCTATGTGAGGGCATTCCATGGTTTATTTTTTTCTGCTTGGTTTCTTGGGATAGATTGATAAGTTATTTTGTTAATTCCTACAGATTGGTTTTCATGGTGGTGTGTTGGGTCTTGTGGGATGCAAGCAATAGATCCAGAGAGGGTCGTCATTATTTTATTTATAGCATCCAGGTAAATGTCAAGGCATTTGTTCCAGATCTATGTTCACTTTCTTTGGTAGTATTTGTTTTATATATTCTTATTTATTTACCACGAAATCATTATTTAATCACTAAGGGTCACTAGTCAGCTTCGTCGGGTTACCAGTTCTCTTTGAACCCTCCCAATGTTGGTTTGAAGTTGAAAATTGATGGATCCTATTCAAAAGTATATGTGTAGGGACGTGAATTAGTTTGGTATAGAAGGGGTTTGATGTTTCTCACCTTCAAATCCTTCTACAGTTTGATGAATTCTATTGGGGATGAGTTCATAGCTCTTTCTAGTGGAATTTATTTTTTCAAGTTGTACAGTATTAACCAATCTGTTTTGGAATATGACTCCATGATTGTGGTGGAGGATCTTGAAGGTAATATCAATATTCCATGGGATCTAGTTTATTTTATTAGAATGTACATAATGATAATTGGTCAATATATAGAGGTCACTAACACCTGGAGGGATGGTAATTTTTATTCTAATTATCTTTCTAGTAAAGGATATACTAGTGAAAAGTATTTTAATTTATCATTACTAGGGCTATATTCCTTCTGACTGCATGTTTGTAATATGTAGTGATTTAATTAAATTCCATCACTACTTACCCCCTAAGAATAGGTTATATTATTAAAATAGTTAATTTTTATGATCTCATAATCATAATTTAATTGATATAGTCTATTAAATTCATCCATACCAAGTCCATAAATAATATCATTCATTTCTTTTGAATTGATTTCATACTCAGCTTATTTGGTAGCATCCCATATTTACAGTTTTTTAGGGATTATATAAGGAGTGAAAGTTTCCATGTATAGTTTGAATCTATGATTTTTATGATAGAAAATCATGTTATATTTCCAACATCCATAATTATAAATATTGAAATATAGAGCACATATCATTGACATACCTTCTTTGGGGTCGTCTATTAACATATGTCTTTTTAAAGACCTTATACTTTGAGCTTTCTAAATATTATCTAATTTCTTAAAAAACACTTCTTTGATACTTATTGTTAGGTCAAAATAATAAAAAGTTACACAAGATGTGGGTGAATTGTTTATTTTTGATAATCTTAGATAGATCTTAATTTTTATCCTACTTCATAATTTATACTGATATACATTGTTTTCTACAGTAAGTACATTGAGTAGAAGATAAATATAAAAGAATAACATATCAACATTTATAGTGTTTTGGGCACAAGGATCCATTATTCCACTCCCCCAATGTTGTCTTAGTGAGCATGGTGATTTTCACTATAAATACCCTCTTATCACTGGACCTAAACAACCGAGTAGAGGAATTCAATACCTTTACAATAAGGCTTCCAAGATCCTTCTAATTATTTTATAGGGAAATGGATTCTCCATAGAAGAGTTTGAGAATATGATACTCCACCATGACTGAGTCTGAACATCTAAAACTCTAACAAAAAATTGGAATTGATTTGATTGAATAAACATGTTCTTTTTTATAGTTGTAGTAGCAAATAATAGAAAGTGGATCTTCTTCTTCAAAGATAAATGTCTTAAAGAATGAATACATTTGAATATATGATTAAGGAGAATGAACTTAAATAAAATAGAAAAGGATAAATAGTAGAAGTATTATTTACTCATTAAGTTATGTAAAACAAGGTTCAAGTTTCATCAGAATAAAAAAGATGATCAATCTTTTGTATTTAGTAGTAGATCTATATTTAAAAAAGATATCACACTTTGTATATAATAATTTAAAATTAAAATTCTTTTGTTATTTGAATAAAAAAACACGGATTTATTTTGGTCATAACTTATCAAAAAATCATTTGATAAATTGCAATTATTTAAATTTAAATTATCCAGGAGAGGGGTAAATTTCCCTTAAAAATATAAACTATTTATTATGATGAATAAAATCCTTTAAATTGGTCATAAAATAGATTTGAAAAGATATTTACTCCCATAAAGACCATTTTAAAAAATTTAGATAATGTATTTAATTTAAAAACATCCTCATTGAACAGTCAAACATAGGGTTCATTCGCGTAGAAACAAACTTGAAAACTATGATTGACAATGTATTATTGTTCAAAAAATAGGGTTAATGAACCATAATTATATTCCTTTAAATTTGTGGCTTCCTCCAAATATAGGGTTGTTTATGAACACATTTCTAGCACTGTAGGTTTTATAATCCATACATGTTATTCCAAAGATAGGGTTTCTAAATCATACGTTATGCTTTCAAACATAGGGTATGGGCAGTGTCTCTAGAATACTTAACAACATTCCAAATATTCTAAATAAATAAGTTTATCCTATAAATAAGACATCCTTTCTCAAGAAACATATTACTGAACAATAATTTAAGTAACTTCATTAGTAAAACAAACAAGGGTATTTGTGAGTATCAAAATCAATATGATTCATAGAATATTATTGAGATAATACATTCCCAACAATCAAATATAAGAGACTACTATTTGATCTTCTAAATTTATTTTCATTTATAATTTTACCATATACATCCCTGATTAAAATTGTGCCCACTTGAATTAATGTGTACACACCTCTATTCTCCTCCATGGTAAACCTATTTGATCTAACCTTTTATATATTTTTTAAAATAGATATCTATCCATTGTTTTGGGTAATATACAGAACAAAAAAAATCATTTCACTATGTAAAGAAAATTAAAACATATTTTTCTTAGGTTTATGTAATTATTCACATAATGACTCTTCATATCTTGCACTAATAATATCATAAAGTTAAAAAACACAAAGAGTGATGTTGTTTTTTTCTTCCTTATATAAAAGTTACAATCCACCAATCTTTTCCTAAATTTGATGATTCTCATATATTCCTCTATGTTGAAGCTCCAAACTCTTAAATCTTATTTCAAACCATAAGATGACTTACTAAGTTTACATACTAAGATACTATCATTTTCAATCATAATTTCCTCATGATTTTCCATGTATACTTATTTATCTAGTTCACCATTCATAATTTAGACCCATTTTGAAAACATTGAAGTATCTATAGTATTTTACTAAAAGAAATATTATTGTTTTATCAAGTCTGGAAACTAGAGAAAAGGTTTTATCAATGTCAATTCCCCCAATATTTGAATACCCCTTTAATACCAACATTTATTTGTTTCTATCCAATTCACATTTTTGATTCATTTTTTTCTAAAATACTATATTTTCTCCATTAAATCTCTTTAAATATTGGTATATGATCTTATGATTTATTTTATTAAATTTTATCTAGATATTAATTCATATGTTAGATCTATTCCTTATTATTCTTATAAAAAATACTTGATCATGATAAACAATGATATTTTCAATATCAATGTGCTTATTAAATCTTACATTTGTTCTTGTTTATTTTATATTCTCAAGAATCAAAATCATTACCTTAAATCTTGGTGCATTTTTCAATTTCATTAATAAATTCATATCTGATAGAATTCTCCTCCTCATCCACTATTATAGAGTTCTTGATCATTTATTCTTTTTCAAGTAAAGTCACATATATACCTTCAATAATATTTTAAGAATTGTTTTTATATCATCTATAAGGCCTTTCATTTATTATATGACCAAGGAATAAACCATATTTAGAATTATCATAAATCCTACTACAACAGTTTCCTTTATTCATGATTAAAGATGGAATACTAAACATTATAAAGTGTTTTACATTTAGATTATTCTTAAACAACATATCATATGGTGTAATGTCTAAATTAGGTCACAAGACACCTAATTTCAATAATTATAGTAGTGGTAATTACCTATTGCTATAAAAATATTAAGGTTCCATGTTCAGTAATAATATTTCTACCTTATTGATAAGACATTTATTCTTTCACTCAGACATCCCATTATATTGGGGTATATAGGGTGATCTGAAATCATTTTTAATACCATTATTATCAAGATACTCTAATAACTACTTTCAGTATTATTAATTAAAATTATTAGATCTCAAATTCATAGATGATAATCATATTTTTTTTTATAAAAGTATTATTTAGATTTTTTAATTGTTCTAGGGCTTATAACCTGTGAGACAAGAATATAATAATGGTTGTTCTTGTAAATTCATCATTGAAATTGATGATGTAAATTTCTACAATAGTTTAATTCTTTTCTATAGGTCCATAAACATTATAGTTGATAAGATATAATGTTCTTGGTGTTTTAATTTCATATCCCTTATGACTTTTTCTTACCATTATCATTTCTGAATTGTTTTAAAAATAGTGAATGTTTCTTCTTTTATAACTGGGATATTTTTTACAGCCTCTTTTTTTATTAATCACTTTATGTTCTTTTGAACTTGGTGGAAAATTTTTCAATTACCCATATTATTTTTTTCTCACCAGCTAATGTAGCAATTTTACCTACCCTCTCCAACTTAAAATAGATTACCAGATGTTCTTATCCATTTTTTATTACTCCTATATCTTTTATCCTCTTACCTAAAAACCCATTAATTATGAAATGTACATAATTTCCATCATTATAGAGTTTTGGCACACATAATAGATTATTTTTTATACCATAAATAAAAAAATTGTTGGGATTAATATGATTTTCCCTATTATTATCATTATAACACCCTCATATTTTGGAATATTTCTTTTAAAATTAATATTATTTTGAATAGATTACTCCACAAACAACACCAAAAAAAATAACTGAGAAATATTAGATAAAAATTATTAAGAAATAATAATATTAATCAATCCTATAATTAATAAAAATTTACTAATCAATTAAAATTTTATTTTTTTAGATGATAAATAAAATATATAATTTAATTATTCTTTCTCAAATGACTATTTAATGTGTTAATAAAATAAATTTATCCTTTATAAATGAAAATTGTTATAGAATATGATGTAAAAATATTTTAACTAATATATTAAAATTAATTAAATTAAAATTTGAAATAAAATAATATTAAGAACCCTTAATGTTTAAAAAATGTTATTTTTTAAAAATAGCAATTTCACATCATCTTTTTAATTTTAATTTAAAAGATAAATTTATAAATTTTAATCTGAAAAAATAAATTTTTTATTTGAATACAATCTATAAATATTATAATATGATTTTTTTATTTTTTAAATAATTAAAATTTTAGGTGAATAGTGTTACATGTCGTTTTTAATATAATCGCAACATTTATGATTATATAAAAATGTAAGTGTAACATAAAGACATATAAATAATTTTCCATGATTTCAGATATATCCTGGATCAAATCTATACAGTTATAAATACTATTAAAAATTTATAAAATGTATTTTTATCAACTTAAGTAATATTTTCTCATAAAATAAAATATATTTTTCTTTTTAATTAAAAATTATTTTTGGTAAAATTATATTTTAGATTAATTTTAACGACACATAACATATATATGATTTATAATGAAACAATTTTCTTCATGAAAATCACATATATTTATAATTTTATCCAATATAAAATTTTAAGCTTAAAAATAAACATTTTCTAAAAACAATTTTTACGTGTTACATACGCTATTGTTAAAGTTGACTTTTCTTATAAATAAAAATTTTATATGATAAAATGGATTTGAAAATTAGAATCATAAAATCCAAATTATTTAATTAGTTCCATTTTATTTTTAGGCATTAAAATTAAATTACATAGTTTAAAAATAGTTACCGTGGTACAACCAAAAAATACAATGGTGAAAATTCTAAGATGAAATGAATTAAAAACGTATTTAATGAATGTTTAAAAATGAATATTTAATGTATAATCAACCATATCTCATACACAGCTATATTATTGTGATTTTTTTATCCACTTTACAGTTTTAAAAAGTGGTCCCTTTTTATTAAGTGGTTATAATTACAAAAATTACATTCTTCCAACTTATAAATGGGGTGTTTCACCACCCATTAAAGAACACTAAAAGAATTTAGTTTCTACTTTAAGAATATTTTATTTACCCATAATTTATAATTCCAATTCACTTCCTTGTGCTTATGGTCATAATATACTATATTAAGACCTCTCTTGTTTAGTAATCCTCTATGGAAAACACAAAGATTTAATCATGAGTACTCATTTTTTCCTAATTTCTTTTCATCACATTCATGATTTACCAAATATAATATTATAATTTCCATGTAATTAGATAGGTATTTTTTATACTGAATATTTTTTTCTAGGGCTATAACAATTAACCACTTTTCCACTATTCAATTATAAAAAATGAAACTGTTAGTCGTGTGTTATCTGGGCTACCACCTCTACGAAGCGATGAATTCCAATTTTCACCATAGCCTCTATTCAAGGATTTTAATGTTGAAAATGAATAATCAAAATCAAATATGTTATATTAATATGATTATGAGGGTAAGAATTATAATACATCTTATTTCCCACTCATTCTCTGAGAAATGAAAATTTTAGTGTTGTGTTGTACGGACTACCAACTCCAAAAAGTAATAGATCTCGTTATTCATCTAGTGTCATTATAATTTATTAGAATAACTTAAAATATAATTCAAAACAAAAAGAGTATATAAATGGTATCACTATTCTTCTATAATAATTATTTTATTCTAAAATAAACCACTTTGATAATCATTATCATCCATTAATTATGGTATATTAATGTTTGGGTCTGTTTAACAACCTAGTTGAACGATTCTATAAAATAATATCATCGATGACTATAAGAACTTAATTACATGTAATATATGATTTAAATAAGTAAATGAGTATTTTATTTTGGTTTTTTAATGGTAAAAATAATATTTAATTGTTTAATTAAGATAACAACATTTTTTCATAAAAAATCACTAAAACATGATCTTCACTGATTTAATCATTATGGATTATAAATAAAACTCCCATATAATATAAAAATAACAATGTAAAAATATATATAATAAAATATAGTAACTTTTATGATCTTATAATTATGATCTTTTGGAGAATAATAAATAACAACATTGATATAATGAAATTAGTTCAAACCCATCAATATTACTCCCACCTGATATTGAAAATTGATAATAACTAACTAATATACATGTAGATAATAATTATAAATCAATTTTATTAATGGTTTTTTTATAAATAAGTTCTAAGTTTATTTATTAATTCATTTATATTTTTATACTAGAGATTCAAGTGCTTTAGTGTAAGTCAGAAATTAAGATAAGAGGTTCTTCATCTGAAATTAAATTTCTTAAGTCTTATTTATTATTATAAACCATAAGAAATTTTTTATCGTCTGATTACTATCTTACAAAATTTTTTACATGTTAATGTAATTAATTGTTTTTTTTTCTATATCATATTTTCTCCTTAAATGGCTTTTGATTAAAATAATAATAAGGTTGGATGGGTAGTTATTAACTCAACTCACTTTATTGAGTTATAATGATGATTCCTAAAATTATTTATTCCATTATTGGGTCCTTCCACCATAAGATTTTATTTCATGGTACATTATCTTACACTTTATGTAAAATGAATCATTGGATTCAAATCATCAACATCAATGAATTTCTTTCGCATAAAAGTTTACCATTGTTAAGGATAATTCATATTCACTTTAATGAGAATTTTTCTTCTATGTCAATATTCTACCTTCATATGAATGGTTTCCTTTGTATTTGGAAACCAAATTATGTTTTATCTCATGGGAAATTTATATTTCCACTACTAATTTTCTTAATAATTTTTTGTTACTCTTTTTACAATGTGGGTTTTTATAAAGGTATTTCATAATATTAAAAAATTGGGTTTCCATCTGCTAAAATTAAATTGTTTTTTCTTTTGACCAACATTTTATTTTATAACCATTTTTTAATTTTAAGGATAAATTATTTTAGTTATTTTTCAAAATTAATTTTATACGAATGATTTAAATTTACATTTTTAAACATTTGTGTGTGCTTCATGGCTTCTTTAATGATTATTATTTTTTAAAAGTAATAGTTTTGAAGATTTTTTCACTTCTCATTTTTTAAATCATTCTATCCATTTGAAGGGTCCACCATCGAATTTTATTTTTAAATGTAAATATTTTTCAAAAGTATTTACTTCACCATTTCTAAAATGATTTTGTCAAGTGATAATATATAATCATTTACGTCAATGATATGATAATTTTCTAATAACACTTTTATGATTTCGCTTCAATTTTCCTCTTTATCTATAATGGTTTTTAATACTTAGTGGTTATTTTTCATGATTCTTCTTATAAATATTACAATAAAATAATCTCTTTGGGTGATTGAGTTGTGAGTATCAACCATTTACATTCCTAGGGTCAATCTGGGAGATAACATTTGGAAATTTTATGAAATCAATTTTTCATTCCATGGATTCTTTAGGATATAATTAATTAAGAAAATTTTACCCAATGGGTTTTCATGATATATTTAATGATTAATATCTTATGGAACATATTTATGGGTTTTCATTATATTACTATTGGTCACTATAAATCTCTCCAATGAATTGTTCCAATCATTATATCTCAATTGATAATGGGAAATGAATGGGGATGGATTAATCCACCATAGGAAATAGTTGGGTGATTCTTGATCCACTAAGGGAAATGGCTGAATGAAGTTGTGTCCACCAAAGAAAACATGTGAGTGAATCTAGATTTACTAAGGGAAATAGGTTTAGAAGTCTGATACACTATGTTATGATTTATTTTCTTATGGTTGTGCCAAATTTTAATGTTTGGAAACATACTCATGTTATAATTTCTCATGCATTATAATATGTTTTATATCTAGCTATGTTTTCATAATATTATATTTATACATATTAATTATTCTCTTATACCTATATTGTGAAGGAATTTTCTTCTGTGAAGGTTTTCATAAAATCATCATCTTCATGATGAAAATAAGCTTCATGAAAATTATGAATTATTCATAAAATTTGTGAGTTTCAAGAAATTTTTTAGTTTCATGAATGTTCTAGGTTTCAAAAAAGTAGAAATATTTTCGATGAATTGTAAATTTTCATGAATGCTGGGAAAAGGTTTTAACAAAAGTAAATATGACAAAAACTAGAATGAATTTCCCATGAATTCTGGGGTAAAGAGGTAATAGTTATGTGTTTGAAAGTATAAATTCATGATTCACTAAGTAAGATGTAAATAATATTGACTCAAGTGATCAATAAAAGAATCTTATACAGGAGCAGTGAGAATAATTCATTTTAGAGAGCAGTGAGCTTTGAAATTTTGAGTGGTTGTGAACAAAGTGGGACTGTGATCCTAATCATAAATTTGTAATAATGGTTCACTTTATTAGATTTGGTACATAGAAATATTTCTTGTGTGTGCTTATAAGAAATTTCCTAGTGTGGTTTTACAAAGTAAATTTGTTTTTTCTTGTGCATGATTTCATTTTTTCTCAAACTTTGCTTCAGAAAAGGTAGAAAAGAGTGTTTTGTTTAATGATGAAGCTAAATTTGAAGGGGTTGTGGTTTTAATATTTAATGCACTGATTCATCCCACCCCCACCACTCAAGGTATTTAACCTAGTTGTTATAACATTTAGTAAGAGAGGGAAAGGTTAAAATCAGTGTATCTCTCTCATTGGTTTCAATGGAGGTTGTTAATCGCAAAGGTATTCCAATATTTTATGGAAAAAAAATTTAGTTGTGGAATAATTGAATAGATTAATACTACATATCATTAGGAATGTATGTATTTATATATGTGATGTATGGTATTTATGAACGTGTGGACAGTTGAGTTATATTAGAATAAAACTCAAGGGAATTTAATACTAATGCAAAATAAATCAATAGATTAGGAGTAACTTTATATAACAAAATATACATGAAGGTGATTTCATGTAAGTCTATAATTTTTTTTAAAGTCTATTAAATATCTATTATGGTGGTTTAATAGTTATAGAAAAAAAAATTAAAGGTTATGTAAAATAAATATAAGGAACTAAGAATGTTCTCCTAATGAGTCTATAGATGTATTCATTGACTAGGTGAATGTTGTTGTGGAATACATGTGTGGTCTCAGTGAAATTAGTGAATATGTAAAGATCATTAAACACATTATTATAAGTCTTCCACCTCAGTTTAATCTGAAATTTTATATACAATAAGATAAAGACCCAAAGCATATGGTGTTGGATAGTTTGTACAATACTCTTGTCAAATATGAGATGAGAAATGAATAAAATGAGTCTATTGATAAAGATATGTCAAAAATGTGGAATTAAAGGACATGGAGAAGCTCACTATTAAAGATAACTAGGAAAAGAAAGAGTATAATTATTTCATATCTTTACTTTCCTCAAATATATAATGACTAAATGGAAAGTTTAAAGTGAAACTTTCACTAAAATTATTTAAATGTGGAAAGGTTTTACATCTTACAGCAAGGTTCCCCAAGAAGTTTGAAGATAGTGATGAAGATGAAGTTTAAATTCCCATGAATAAGTTTTTAACCTATGTGAAAGGTAAATAAAATTAACAGAAACTTGTTCTAAAATAAGAAACATTTTTCATAAGAAATTGGTAGTACATAAGAATCTGAGGTTAATAATATTGAGATCTAGAGAAAATTATTTAGTGTATGTTGTAGGTTACTATCAAATAATGAAGGAAAGAGGAAATAGTAGAGAAGTTGAAGTAATGGTTGATCTCCATGCTATTTAGAATCCACTCTAGAGGATATAGATTTTTGGATAACAAAAATGAAGAAACCTAACATAGTAGTTCATGATGTCAAACTATATATGTATTAGTATAAAAAATAAAAGTCTCAACTAAATTAAGAAATTGAAATGTTTAAGTCTTCAATGTGAGAGAACTCAAAAAATATCATTGAGTAAAAGATCAAAGTTTATTAGTAGAAAAGATTGATTAATATTTTGAATAACATATAAAAATATCAATGAAAACATATCATAGAACATGATGATGAAGTTTTTGACCTATAAAGAAAATTATAAGATTATGAGAGACTCTTAACTCTCAGTAGGAAATCAAAAAATATCACTAAACTAAAATAAAATATGGAAGTGGGGCATAAAAGTCTATAAAAATAGAAGAAATAGTCATACCCAAATGACAAGGCTGTTATGAGGCTTGATCACAAAAAAAAAACTTTAATGATTGATGCCAGACCGCAAGTTACCACTCCAAGGTTGAAAATTGATTTGGGTAAAAATTAGAATCATAATTTTTAGAAAATCTAAAGAACAATTGGTCCTATAATAATGAATCACTAGAATTCACCTCATATTAGCTGTTACTTCTATGGAAATAAGGGACCTTAAAAAAATGTATGTTCCATTTCCAAAAGGTACCAAAGGGTATAAGATAATCATATGTGGCCAAAAATATTTAAATATTACTATAATTATTTTGATGGTCATTATTTATGATGTTGAGGATTTGGACACATGGCCAGATATTACTCATCAACAATATAGAGGAATGTGCCAAAGAAGACCCAGAGTGGTCATAAGCATTAACACAAAGAACCATTGAATGAGATGAAAACAGAAAATTATTTTTTATCTCTATAAAAAGAATTTGTTATATCATACTCTATGGAAGATCAATAATATCATTCTATAATATGTATTAATTCAATTATGTGGATAAAAAAAGAGATGAGTAGGTAGTGGTTTCATGGATTCTCGTTAAAGTATTTTATAGTTCTAGTGTATGGATCCTAGATATTAGATGTACATCCCATTTGATTGAAAATAATTATCTTGTTATAGGTATCTATTATAATAAGGAATGTGTTTTCAAATACCAAAACAATGATATCCTAAAAATTATTGTCTCGAGAAATCCAAATTTTGGGGTAAAGTTATGAAATGTGTTGATTTTTTTATTGTCAAAGATCTTAGTCACAACATGCTAAGTGTGATTCAATTGTGTGACTTGATTCATGCTATAAATTTTACAAAGAAATAGTGTATATTCAAGGAGAAATATTTTATGGTTGTTTTATAGGTAATTAGCATGAAGGTGAATCTATACCTTTTGAGTAACAAAGAGGATATGTTATTTCTATGAAAAGAGGAAGAAAATAAGTTGTGTCATAAATGGCTAGGCCATATATTCGAACCATTCCAAGAAGATATGGTCAAATGTGATGTATCTCGATATCTCCTTAAGTAATCATGTGATCATACTCACACATGTGATACTTGTAAATATGGGGGATATTATAAAAAAGATATAAAAGGGAAAAAGAACAAAATTTAACCAGAGTGATTGAATTGGTGTATGCTGATGCGTGTTAACCTACCTCACCTAGATCCATTGAAGGGAAGAATTATTATTTTCTTTTCATTGATGATTTCAATAGGATACATGGATATTTTCCATTACCCACAAGTCCAAAATGTTTTGTTTCATAACACAATATTGGAGGGAATATGAAAGGATTCTTGGATTGAATATTATAAATTTTCAAAATAATAATGGTACGAAATTCACAAACCTACATGTGGATGATTATCTCAATAAACCTGGGATAAAGCTCTATATTTTGGCATTGAGAAATCATAAAAAAATTGAGTAGTTGATAGGAGAAACCAGATTATAGACAACATGGATACAAAAATACTTATTAAGAAGGACCTATTAGAGAAATTTTAAAAGGAATAAGTCTTAACATTGTTCTATATATCAAATACGCACCTATTGTTTCCTAAAAAAGAAAAAAAATACTCCATACGAGCTATTCAATGGAAGGAATAAAACATTGAAATAGTTTCAAATCATTAAGAGTAAGTGTTTTATTCTCAACAAGAAGAAATATAGAAAGTTTGAGTCTCATGGAGATGATGAAATATTCCTTTTCTACATAGGAAAAAGAAAAGAATATAAATGATTCAACAAGAGGATTGGAAAAGTGGTTGAAATAATGATGTCAATATAGTATAGAATAAAAAAATAATAAAAAACATAGTGAATAGTTCATTGATGTTAGTGGTGAGGAGATAAAAAAACTCTAGGGGAGTATAAGTGGAAAATGATAATTCAGAATAATATACTTATGCTGAGTAGGAGGAAGTCAAATCTATATCTATATAGAAGCCAAAGAGTCGAGCTAAATTTTATAGGAAAAACATCATTGGTGATCTGTTATAACTAGTTCAAACATAGATAATGAAGTCTTTATATTAGGTATCCTTACAATATCATGTAAATACAAAATGTCTTCATGAAAAATTTGTACTTGAGAACTGGGTTCAGGATATGAATGAAGAGCTTGACCAAATTGAGAAGAATAAAGCATGGGAGATTTTTTCAAGACCGGAATATTTGAATGTCATTGGAACCAAATGGGTCTTCTAAAACAAACTAAATTAACATGGATTGGTAATTTAAAATAAAGAATGACTAGTGAGAAAGAGATACTCCCAAATTGATGGAATCAATGTTGATGGGATATTTTCACCTCTTACAAGGATCAACACTATTTTATAATTCTTTTCCATAATAGTGGAAAGGAAATTCAATTTTTTTTCAGATGGACCTTAAGTCAACATTTTTTAATAGGGTTCTAAAATAATAATTGTAAATAAAAAAACCAAGTGGGATTCATAACCATGAATATTAGAACAAAGTTTTTTGGTTGAATAAGGAATTATATGGATTAAATCAAGAATTGAGAGTGTGGTATTTATAACCTGATCAGAATTTAAAGAAGATCAGTTTAAATAATGGTGTATTTGATTTAAATCTTTCTGTCAAACATCATAGTACTCAAAGAATGATGGTTCTAGTGTATTTTTATGAAATAATATTTTGTGGATCAGATAAATCATAGTGAAAAATATCCATATAATTCATGAAAGTTGAGTTCAAAATGTTAATTATTGGTTAAAAAGGGTTTTTTCATTTGTTTAAAGGTTATTAAATTAATAAATAAAACATTCATTTATTAAACCAAATATGCCAAGGAGGTTGTAAGAAGAGTTGTAATGGATAATTCCAAGGAAAAGAAAACTCCATTGGCTACCTAGATGAAATTTCAAAAATATGATGAAGGAAAAGTTGTTAATGTCTTAAAATATAGAAAGATCATTTCTAGTCTATTAAACTTAATAGCGAGACAACCAGATATTTTTTCCCCACATGAAAATAAGTGTGGTATCAAATAAATCCTATGTAAAGACACTTATAGTGAAAATAATACTTTGTTATATCAAGGTCCTAGTGGATTTCAGTTTGTTGTACAATAAAAAATCACAAAAAGGGTTACTAGGTTATATATATGAGTATTTAGTAGGTTATATAGATGAAAGAAAATCAATTATAGGTGGTGAATTATATCTTGTAATATTTTTTATTTATTAGATAATAAAAAAACAAGATTCCATTTCATAAGTTCTACAGAAGATGAATATATTGTGGGTACTCAATCTTATATGCAGTTATTATAGATGAAGCAATATCTTGATGATATGGGAGTTGAAGTGAAGTATCTAATCAGAATGTATTTAAATAATTTAACAGAAATAAATCTCATAAAAAATCCAGTGCATCACTGATTGAAGAAACATATTGAAATCAAGTATCATTTTATCAAATAGAATAGGGATCATGGGCTTGTGAAGTTAGAGTATATACCAACAGGACTACAAGTTGAATATATTATAATAAATTCCTTACTCAAAGAATAATTTGAAAATAATTCACTAGATCCTAGAGTACATTCGACTCCTCGCACTTAAACAAGTGTGTATTTGGGACCTCCTCTCTCTGAGGTATGTTGTGTTTTTTCCTAGTTATTTATATTTATTCCTTACCATGTTTCATCCAAAAATGAGGGGACTTCGTATTCTTTGATAAAGGTGGATAAAAGTACTTAATCAGGTAAGGGGGATAATTTTATAGTGGGGAAATGAGTTGCTTGGTGTTGTAAATTTTATAATTCTAAATATGAGAAATTAAAGGTTATATATCACGACTAGTGGTGTTCAAGATGGAAGAAGTTGACTATTATGGGAATAAAGTTATTTAATGATGAACTTTCTTTATTACTCTTATTTATCTCATCAGACATGGATCATGTGGTATTATAGTGCGTGTTTATTAAATCATTGATCTCTATCAAGAATCACAATAAGATATTTTTGTAGAATATGGATGAATCTTTAATGTGGTATCAAAGGGTGAATATTTTTTAACATTCTAAAATAGGGAGATTATTGGGAACAGACTCTTCAAGGTAACTTTTCAGTGTTTTTGGTTTGATAATATTTATTAACAAATCTAATTGATATGGTCATTTAGGGAGTTATAGTGTGATTCTTGACCAATTATGATGACAATGATTGAAAAATGAGTCATTTATGCTCTATAAATGGTATAATGTTTTTTTGTTTTACAATATTTTGGTGATTTTGTGAAAGTTTTTTGTTTCATGAAAGTTTAGTGTTTCACAAAAAAATTTATTCATGGAGGTTTTTATATTAGTGAAAGATGGTTGATTCATCAAGGAAATATAGTAAGTTACACAATTAAGAGAAGTTTTTTGAATGGAAAATTCCTATTAAGTTTTTAATAGAGAGGGAGTTTCACAACTAGGTATATAATTTTTTTGTGAAAAGTTAGTTGTGAGATTAAAAATTTCTCAAAGGTGAGGCAGAATCTATAAATAATTGGATATCCGCATCATTTTTAGAGAGAAACAAATAATGAAAATCTAAAATCACTAAGTTCTTGAAATCATTTTGGGGAAGTATTTTTATTTCACAATGGTTTTCATAAAACCATCAGTATAAAAAAAGAAAGAATGTTTCTGGAGATTTATGTGTGATTTGTGAAGGATTAAAGTTTCAAAAAAGTTAGGAGTTTCATGAATGTTGTGGGTTTCACAAAATAATAATGTTTTTCAAAAAAATTTGAACCTTTAGGAAAGTTGGGGAAAATTTTTCTACAAAGTAAATATTACATGAATAAGAGAGTATTTCCTATAAATTTTGTGGTATATAGGTATTCATCATTTTTATGAAAGTTGGGCTTCATGATGCACCAAACTATGTGTAAAAAATATTTATTCTAGTGATAAAAGGAATAATAATATAAAAGAGTAATGAGATTTCAAATTTGGAATGGTATTAAACCATGAGGGACAATGATATTGCTACAAACTTTGTAAGAGTAGTGATATTTAGTGAATTTGGTACATTGAAAATTTCATGAGTATGCTCTGTGGATGTAGCCCAGTGTCGGTGAACCAAGTAACATTTTTGTGGCACATGCAAACTTTTATTTCCTCTCATAATTTTATATAGGAAATTGAGAGAATAGTGTTTTTTTAATGAACAAACAAGATCCTAAGTGGATGGTTTTTTAATCTATCATACCCTGATTCCCGCAGGGTATTTAACCTAATCAGTCTAACATATACCTATGGGTCATAACCCCAATAAGGGACTATTTAGTATTACCTAAATTGTAACCTAGTACATGATAAAGAGTCCTAACTACAAACCTAGTTTAATACTCCTAGAGGATGTTATTTAGTCAATTTAAATCTATATAAAATCTATTTTTAATGATTTATTATGTTAAGGAAATAATATATGAATTATATGGTAACCCAATCAAAAGAAACTTATATTTAACCAATAATTATTTAATTGGAATTGGAAGCTAATGTCATGGTTTTGAGGTGTATGAAATTTCAAGGTTCAGTTTTTCATAAGATCATTTATGATAATTATCTTATTATTTTAATTATACATCACTCAACTTAATACCTTTTTTGGTAATGGATAATGTCTAAAGGTACCAAGGTCCAGGGAAAATATGGATATTATTGAAATAATCAACTTAATGGTATGGGATCTTGAGTTTGAAACCTTGTGATAATCCTAGTCCAGCTATGAAGAATTATTATTAAATACATGAAATTAAATGAGATTCCAAATTTACTAATGATGTGAATAATGGATTCTCATGAATATTCAGGTGATGAAGATGATGAAGTAAATAAGTTTCAGTTTCCTTTATATCAAAAATATGGGAAGGTACACCCATTGGAATGTCTAAAAGGAATTATAAGATTCATTATCTATGGTAATGGTGTGTATATAAAAATTACTTTTGAAGGAAAAGTAAAGAATACAATGGACACAATGAAAGGAAATAGAATTTTTCTATAAGTACCACTAATACTTAATGTTTTAAATATATAGAACATGTACATTATCCAAGCCAATTCCCTAATCCAAATGGTAAAAAGGATGATAGTTACCATAAATTTACATGGAAGGGGAATACATATGAAAAAACAAATAAAAAAGTGGGTTCCAAAAATTATAAGGAATAAGGAACACTAACCACACACTTAAGAACTATGATTGTTTTATTTTTATGTTATACAACATACTTCTCTATACCCAGATTGTTTACTAGAAATAAAAAATGTCCACCCCAATTACTAGATGATAAATTATTAATAAAATAACTTTTATTGGCATGATTATTATATCCCAAGTATATTACTCCTATCCTATAGATGTGCTTCCTATAAAATCCTTTTATCCTTTCTTTAGAAAACATTCATGTGATATTAGTTAGGTATTGGATCTCTATTCATAAAGACCATGATAATTACCATGATATGAAAAAAAATTAAAAAATAAAATCAACCCATGATCACCTAATATTACAATGTTGATTATATACTCCCAATGAAAAATTACGCCCACTATATTTTGGTATTTCATAGAAATGATTAGAGAAAAAATCAATGTTAGTTATGTTCTAATTATAAGTTAAAAAAGATTTAAAATTTTAATCTTAATATTATAAGGATAAAACCTCATAAAAAATCTTGGGTCATGTCTATAATTTAGATATGCTTATCTGTTTTCAATAGTGAGTAATAATTAAAATTTTGGGAATAAAATTTATTTAAGGTGAGGATAATGTAATTACTTAATTTTTTGAAACATGTTTTTTTAATTTAATGTAATTTTAAATAGATTTATCCACACAAAAAACTGAACCAAAATAGTAATAACAATATTATATGAACATTATTAATAAATTATAATATGAATGTCATCTCTAGTAAATAAAAGGATTGTAATTAGATTACATTTCTTATGTTGAGAGGACAAATAATAAATATTATTTAATTATTATTTCTCAAATTATAGTTCAATGTGATAATAAGTTAAATGAAACACTTTTAAATGATTACTATGATAATATATTATATTTCAATATATAAACTAATATATTAACATTCATTAAATTATAAATTTAAATGTAATAATATTAAGAACACTTAATGTTTAAAATGTCAATTTTCAAATAAAATTAGTTTTCTTTATGTTTTTTATTTTAATTTAAAAGATAAATTTTAGAATTTTAAATTTTATAATTTTACATAATTTACCTATTTTATGAATTATATATAAAAATATTGTTCTAATATTATTTCTTAAAAATATTGGAATTTTTAGGTGAGAAGTAAAAATATATAATTTTTACTAAAATTGTAGAATTTATAACTATTTCAAAATGTATGTGTAACACAAAAACATATAAAAAATTTTAAATGATCAAAGAAATATTAAATAGTAAAAAATAAATATTTTTATATAAAAATATGAATTTATAAAACCAATAATTAATAACTTAAGTAATATTTTCCAATTGAAGAAACTTTTTTTTCTTTTAATTAAGTATTATGTTTGGTAAAATTTAATTTGGATGTATTTTAAAGAAACATAAATTAAATTTTATTCATAATATACCAATTTACAACAATAAAATCAATTATATTGTTAATTTTATCCGACACATTAATTTTATTCTTAAAAATACACTTTTTCTAAAAACTTGTCTTTACGTGTAACATACACTGATGTTAAATTTAATTTTTCTAAAACATAGAATTTTATATAATAAAATATATTTAAAATTTGAAATTATTATGGATAAATTATAAAATATTTTCAATTTTATTTTTAGGAATTAAAATTAAATTACTTCTTTAAAAATTAGTTACCATTGCAAGACAAAGTGAAACTTTAAAGAATAAATGACATTAAAAAATGTTTTAAACATATTAAAAAATAAATGTTCAAGGTACTATAGACCTTATCTCATACCCCACTCCATTATTGTAAATTTTTTGAGCCAAATAACATATTTAAAATTTGTTCCCTTTACATTATGTGGTTAAAGTTAAAAAAAGTTCATTCTTATAACTAATAAAAGGGGCCTATCACCACCACTCAAGACTACTAAAAGAATAACTTTTACACCTATGTATGTAAAAATTATCCTTAATTTCTAATAATATTATTTTTTCTTGAGCCTCAGATCACAATATTTTTTTAAGAACTCCATTTTCTAGGAATCCACCAAGGAAAACACAATGATTTTAAAGTGAGTACTCATTTTTTCCTCTCCATATTTTCAATTATATATTAATTTACCAAATATAATATTATAGTTATTATATAATTACATAATTTCATTTATACTTAAAATTTTATTATTTTAATGTAAAAACTATTATCCACATTCCCCCTTTTTTATTAAGAAAAAATAACCATCTTTTGTGCATTGTGCATACTACCTCCTATGCGAAGTGACGAATTTCGTTTTTCACTACCACCTCTCATCATGGAATTTAATGGTGAAAACTAAGAATAAATTAAAAATAATAAAAATGATTTTTATATAGAGATAAATTATAAAAAACCTTTTTTCAATCTCATTATTTGATAAAAGAAAACATTAACTTTGCCTTGTGCGGATTACCACCTCCATGAATTAACATTTCTCATTTTTCATCTATTTTATTTAGTATTTATTAAATTATTTTAAAATACGATTAAAAAACATGTTATTAAATAAATATTATCATTATTATTATATAATAGTTTTATTTTTTAAAATTAAACCACTTTCATAATCATAATCATTCATTAATTATGGTATGTTAATGTTTGGGTTGGTCTAACCACTGAAATGAAATGTACTATAAAATAATGCAATGGATTACTATGAGAACTTAATTACTAATAATATTTTATATTATAAATTATAAAATTATTTTTTTCATTCTATAAATACTAACTTAATATTAAATTCATTAATTAAGATACCAATGTTTATTTATTAGAAATCGCTAAAACAGGCTCATCACTAATTTCATTTATAAGGATTATAAAAAACTATGAATAAATGTAATTGTAATTATAAATAATTAAAATTATATAATTATATAATATTTTATTATATATTAATGTTGATCTTTGTTCAAATAATGAATAACAATTTCATTATTATGAAACTAGTTCAAAACGATCAAGATTTCCCACACCTGATATAGAAAATATATGACAGCTATCTATTATAAATGAATATAATAATTATAAATATAGTTCATTAAAGGATATATATATTAATAAGTTTATTAAATAGGGAATTAATATATTTATTTTTTATATAATATATTTAATGATTTATTTAAATTGTGAAATTAAGGAAAGAGGTTTTTTGACTCAAATTTAATTTCTTGAGATATATTTCTTATAATGCACCATGAAATAATTATTATGCTGATATTAATAAACCATGAATATATCTTACCATATTAATTTAACACATGGTTTTTAATGGTCCACATCGTTTTATCTCTATAAATTTATTTTGATTCAAAGGATACTAAGGTTGTGAGGGACTTTTTTAACTCAACTCCCTTTATTGAGTTATAATGAATATTTTTGAAATTATTTATTACATTTTTGATAACTTCAACCCTAAGATGTTATTTCTATATAAATTATCTAAATATATATATGTAAAATTAAAACTTTGATTCAAATATTTCACACCAATTAATTTCATTCTTATAAATGTATGGAATTTTTATGGACAATTATTTTTCTCTATAACAATGTTTTTACTTCAATATACTTATTTTACATTTCCACCAAAGTTATACATTTTATTTGTAAACTCAATTATTTTTTATCTCATGTGACCCTCATATTCCCATTACCATATTTTAAAATTATGTCTTATTACCCTTTTTTCAATATGGGTTTTCAATAAATCTATTTCAGATTTTTTTAAATGGGTTTTTTCCCTTTAAAAATAAAATGTTTTATCTTCTATGAAAATTTTCTTTTAATGTAATTTACATATTTCAGATATCTATTATTTATTTTATTTTTCAAAATTAATTGTTTTACTAATATTTATCTTTACATTTTGAAATCATTATGTATTTTTCAAGGATTTTATATTAAAGATTATTTTTCAAAAGTAAATGTTTTCTAGATATTCTCACTTCAATTTTTTTGAAATCATTCTATCTTTTTCAATGATATTCAATTGAAAGTTGTTTTTAAAAGTAAATCTATTTAAAAAAATAACTTCACCTTTTAATAATTAGTTTCTAATGAGATAATAATGTCATATTTTATCCCAAATATAAAAACATTTTTTAGAAAATATTTATAAATTTACTTAAATTTTCTTATCTATCTTTATAGTTTTTCTATCCTTGAAAGTTATTTTTCATGAATGGCCTTGTAAATTTTCTTATGAAATACTATTTTGGGGTGATTGATTTATGATTATCTAACATATACATTCTTAAGGTAAATTTGAGTGATACCTTTAAGAAATGTTGTGAGTGACATTTTACTTTCCATGGGTTTATTATGATTTGATGAATAAAACCCATATTCTCCCATTTATATTCATTATATGTTGAATTATTACCACTTTATGGTGTAAAAATGTATGCTTGTTCATTAAGTGAATGTTGGGGCCCATATATCCCTCCAATAATTTTGGTAAAGATTTATATCTATTTTGGTAATGGTAAATGAGTTTTGATTACTTGATCCACTAAGGGAAACAAGTGAGTGATGCTTGATTCACCAAGGGAAAGAAGTTAGTGAAGGATGATCTTCTAAGGGAAACATATGAGTGATTCCTGATCTACTAGGATAAATAATTAAGTATTCTCGATCCATAATGTTATTATTCTTATTCCCATGTTTGTTCCATATTATTATATTTTGAAAAATAATTATGTTTTTAATTTATGATGTATTATGCTCCATGTTTTATAGAGGTATTTTTTCAAAATGTTATGTTTATGGATCTTGATCATTCTATCATACCTATATACTTATCTTTAGATAACTTATAATCATCATTATTTACCTATTATATTGTAATTAATAAGTATTTGACTTCACCTCTTTCTTATTTTTTGATTCACTAGGATACAACGATGGCAATTACCTAAGAGAAGTTTAGAAGGGGGTTTAGAGTTGAGTGGTTATGATGAAATATTGATGAGTGTTTTAAAATAAATTATTTATGTTTCTAATATTCTAAGACACTAAACCCTAATCTCTTTGGTTTGTATGAATATTTGTGATATTGAGTTATTTTTCATGTATATTAAATAAATAAATATGTTTATTTAGCTTGTCTTACTTTAGATTATATCAAGGGAGGGTTTAGTTATTTTGGGGACAAGTTTAGATAAATTTAGAGAAAAAACAGGGGATAATTATACATATAATATAACATCTTGAATTTTTAGTAAATTATAAATCATGTGGTTTTCATGGACATAAAATATAGTTTTGGATACTACAAGTCCATGAAGGCTCTATAATTTTTGTTCCTAGTGGTAATAACCCTGAAAAAGGCCATGTTGGGTATTAACTCAATTGTCACCTGGTATGCGATAAAGATGCATAACTACACACCTGGTTTAACACTTCAAAGTGATATTCATTGGTTAATCATATTCTATTTAAAATTCATTATAAAGGATTTATTATGTTAAATAATTTGGATATTAATTATAAGAGAACCCAACCTAAAAACCCTATATTATATTCAGAGTGATGTAGGTTAAAATGAAAACTAATGAGAAAGTTTTAAATAAATATACATTTTTATGTTAAGGTTTTCATAATAATATTTATGGTAATGATCTAATGATGTTAATTATTCCTCACTCACGATTACTCATTTTGGTTTTAGTAATGGATAAATCATGAAGGAACCAAGATAACAATGGGTTCCATGGGAATTGCAAAGTTTTTTTAAAAATAAACATAACATAGTATGATCTAGAGTCAGAATCCTTATGATTATTATAAACCAACTATCATGAATTATTATTAACTATGTGAATATATTAGAGTTTCCAATGGTATAAAACAATAGAAAATAGAGTATCGGTACTGTTAAGGTAATGAAGATGATAGAGGGATAAAGAATCAATTTCCTTTTTTTCAATAAAGTAGGAATAAATACTCATGGGTATGTCTTAAAGGAACTGGAATATGTTTTATCTATAATAAAGTAGGGTATAGAGAGAAATTTTCTTAGGAGAAGAGAATAGCTCAGTGGAAATGGTAAAAATAAATAGAGTTCATCTAAAGGAACCACCAACAGATCAATGACATAAATATGTGGAACATGGTCATTATACTAGAAAATTACATAATACAAGGGAAAATAAGGATAATAGGAACACTGATATAGAATAATTAGTACTGATAATCAACTCAGTAATTATGATTTTTGTTTTCATATCTTGTACATCCTACATCTATGTACCTAGAATGTCACTAAAAACATAAAATTTCCACCCAAATGACTTAATATTTAATTATTAATAAAAAAATTATGGTAGTATGAATATTTTATCCTAATTATATAACTCCCCTATAATATATTTTTATAGAATTGTGTTTCTTATAAAATCCATTTATTATTAGTTTACTAAGATTTGATGTGATATTGAGAGGGATTGGCTCTCCTAATATAGAGATGATGATAATTTATAATTTAGAAAAAATGATATTTAAAATCTTAAATCAATCAATTTTCACCTACTAGTATAAGATTTATTATGTACTCCCTAAGAAAAATATCTCTCACGGTATTATTTTATTAGTTATAAATGGTTAGAGAAAAACTCATCATTTGTTATAATTCTATTATAGGGTAAAATATGAGTTCAGTAGTCAAACATAAGATAGTAAGGATGAAAAATCACTAGAAATAAAATCTTGAGTTCGTTCTATCTTTATATACCATTATCTATTTTCATTATCATCTAGTAATTAAAATTATATAATTTATTTAAGGAGAATATAATGTAGAGCCTCGATATTTTAAAACACATTTTTTAAAGATTATTATTATATTCAATATATTTTTCCATAGGCAATACCAAACCAAAATGAGTCCTAAAATATTACAATAAAATTATTAAAAAAATTAAAAAATGAATAAAATCCCTTTTAAATAAAAATATAGTGATAAATTAAAATATATTATGTATAAAGGCTAAATAATTAATACTATTTAATTTTCATTTCTAAAATATTTTTTTAGAGTGTAAATAAATTAAATCACTGACAATAAAATGATTATTATGATAAAAAATGATTTTAAAATATATAAACTAATATATTAAATTTTTTTTAAATAAGTAAATTTTGTGAAATAATATTAAGAATACGTAATTTTAAAAAATGTTAATTTTCAATAAAATCAGTTTTCCATAATGTTTGAAATTTTTATTTAAAAGATATATTTATAGATTTTAGAATTTGAAATCCAAAAAAATGGATTCATTGAGTAATTTCACATATCAATGTTATCCTAAGGCAATTTTTTGGTTTTTTAAATAATTGAGTTTTTAAGTGAAAAATATAAAATATAGTTTTTACTAAAATCTTGGTGTTTATGACTATATTAAAAAGTAAGTGTAAGTTAAAAACTTATAAAAATTTATTGTGATAAAAAAATTAAGGAGTAAAATATGAATTTATAAATACTCTTATGAAGTTATAATACCTATTTTGAAAAACTTACATAATATTACTTTTGTTATGACTACCGTCTCCATGAAGTAATCTATGTAATTTTTCATATTGATTACTTATTATTTATTAAAAACTATTCAAATATGATTCAAAACCATAAAATTATATAAATAATAAAATTAATCTTCTATAATAATGATATTATTCTAAAATAAAACACTTTAATATTCATAATCATCTATTAATTATAGTATGTTCATGTTTAGGTCAGTCTATCCACCTACGTAAACACTTCTATAAAATAATATTAGGGATTATTATGAGAAGTAAATTATATATAATATTTTAAATAATTAATTAAATAAGGATTTTATTTTTTATTTTTTCAAAATGTAAAATTAATATAAAACTTATTAACTAATAAACCTATGTGTTTTCTTTAAAAATTACTAAAACATACTGATCATTGATTTCATCATTAAAACTCTAATAAAATGTAATTATCACATTAAATTTTATTATAAATATTCAATTACTATATATTATATGATATTGGAATGATAAAAAGTCAAATAAGAACAATGAACAATTCCAATAATACGAAACTAGTTCAAAAGGATGAATATTTCACACGCCCAATATTGAAAATTGATAATAACTAACCAATATACTCATAGATAGTAATAATAAATTATTTTTATAAAATATAATAGATATTATTAAGGTTAATAATTAATTATCTAATATTATTATTATTTTATATAGGGTATTCAATTTCTTTATTGCAAGTCAGTAATTAAACTATGGGGTTCTTTCTCTCAAATTTAATTTCTTGAGAAATATTTATTGTTGTGCACAATGATATATTTTATATGGTATGATTACATCATAATGAATTTATTTTACCATATTAATATAATTAATGGTTTTTTAATACCTATATCATATCGTCTCTTTCATTTAATTTCTATTGAAAAGGATACAAAGGTTGTAAGTGTATTTCTTAACTCAACTCCCTTCGTTGAGTTATAATTCATATTATTAAAAATATTTCTTTAAATTTTAGTTTCTTATTGAAATATTTTCTTTAAATTTTATTTCTACTAACCTGTGATTTAATTTCATATAAATTTATGTTCCTCAATAAGTAATATTAATCTTTTTATTGATATCTTCCACCTCTTTTAATTTCTTCCTCATAAAAAATATATTGCTAAAGATAATTCCCATTAACTTTATTGATGAATTTTCTTCCATGTTTCTATTTTACCTTCCCCATAATTTTTTTATTTATATTTATAAAACAAATTATTTTCTATCTCATTTTACCTTCATATTTACATTACGACCTTCTAAAATTTGGTATTGATACTCTTTTTACAATATGGAATTTCAATAAAGGTATTTCAAAATATTAAAATCGGAGTTTTCCATACATTCAAAATTAAATTTTTTATCTTCCACTCCACATTTAATTTTTATTACATTTTTTACATTTATGTGGTATATTATTGAAGTTACTTTTCAAAAGTAACTATTACCCAAAGATTTCACTTCAAATTTTTAAACATTTATGCCTTTTTGAAGGGTTTTTTATTGATTATTATTTTCCAAAAGTAAATGTTTTCAAGATGTTTTCACTTTACCTTTTATATATATTTATGTATTTTTCAAGGCTCCACCATTGAAATTTTTATTAAATTTATATATTTATACAAAGTTTGAAGTTTATATTTTAGAATTTATTTTTCAATGTGACTACAACATCATCTTTTATTCCATAGACAAAATCATTTTCTAAAAACAATTTTATGGTTATTCTTTGATTTTACACTTCATATTTAATGGGTTTCTACCATTAGAATCTATATTTTATAAACCATCATCTAATTCTTCTAATGAAGTTATATTTTTTGGTTATTGAGTTTGGAATAGTTATCATTTACATTTTTTGGTCAATTTTAGTGACACTATTTAGAAAAATTGCAAAACCAATTTTTATTTCCAAGGATTTTTTATGACATGATGAATGAAAAACAATTTCACCCATGTATTTTCATGACATATTCAATGATTGATATCTTATGGAACACATATTATGGTTTTCATTAAGTGATGATTTTGATCTATATAACCCTCCAGTTACTTAGGAAACTTTTTTAATCTAATGAGATAATTTAAAATGGGTTGTAGTGACTTAATACAATAAGGTAAATAGGTGATTGAAGCCTAATCCACTAAGGTAAATGGGTGAGTGGAGCCTAATACACCAAATAAAATATGTGGATAATTTTTAATCCATTAAGGGAAATAGTTTCTGATGTCTAATCCACTATATTATGATTAATATGCTCATTTTTCAAAAATATTATTATATTTGGAAACATACTTATGTTATGATTTCTAATGTATTATGATATATTATTTATCTAGGTATGTTTTCTTAATATTATATTCATTGATCATAGTTATTATACCATACCCACATATTTATCTTTTTCTCACTTATGATCATCATTGGTTATCTCTTATATTTCCCTTAAAGATCATTTGAATCACCCCTATCTAATGTTTTGTTTCCCTAGGATATGAATATGGGTGTTACATGTGAGATTTTTATAAGGGGTTAAAGATTTAAGAGGTTGTTAATAAATTTTGATGATTGTAATAAAACATGTTGTTTATATTGAAAATCATTGAATAAAATAAAAATCCAGTTCTCTAGTTTCTATGACTATTTATGAGACAGAATGATAATTTAACAAAAATAATGAAATAATTGGTTTTAATTTACCTGGTAATCATAAGAACTTCCTAACCCAATTTATCTTTAAAGGGATATCATTTACAAAGGTTACAACTCCCCCTTAATTATTTTAAATATTCTTATTATTATTCAAATGATTTCTCTTATATAAGGAACAACTATTGTCCATAGTAAATGTATTCTTCGAATTACATAAATTAAATAAAACTACTTAAACATTATATTGTTGTTTATCTTGATATAATTTATATATGTTTCCTAAATTATGAAAATTACCAATTTGATCTTGGATAAATGCAACATGTTCATTTAATATGTTCAATTATTGAACACACCATTCACAAAATTATTTTAATCTTCAAAAAATATTTTAAATTTCAATAATCTTCTCAAGTTAAAAAAAACCTTTGTTGAGTTCTCACTAGATACCATTATCTCCCCCTAAAAAAATGCACCCCCTTTTAAGTCATATTTAAGACATATTTTATGAAAATTTATAGCTTTTATTAACAAAAACACCAAAACACAAACAGTGACCTTAGAACCTTATTCTTTTAGAAAAATTATACTATTTTATGGGTAGATATATAAACTCATTTATTAAATTAAATAGATTTTATTTAACTAGAACTATTTATGATTATCTTCCTTGATTTTATAGTTTTGATATGGAAAAATTTTCTAAACTTTTCTCCTTCATGTTATGAGAATATTTTCTTTCTCTTTCTAATTTGTAACTAATTATATTTTTTATATAGACACTAGATTATTCCATAGGTATAGTTTTATTTTTAGATGAATATTTAGTTGATATTCTGATTTTATCTATTTCATCTTCTTTATAAGAGATGCTTTATTTATATTTCATATAATATTTTTCTAATTTTGATCACATCCCTATTGTATTCTTAAATGAATTTTTATTTTTGTTTCTATGTTTCAACAATATTTGATTTAGTATTTAAACATACAAATCCCAAATAATGAAAATTTATTTCATATCCTTGATGACATTACCTTTCTTGGTATTCTACACTTTCAACCTCTCAGACTATTTTATTTAGGTATCATTCTCAACCTAAATTTGTTTGTACAACACAAAATTATTTTTCATATTTAAATTCTCATCACTAACCATATTAATTTTCTTTTTAAACATCTTTTCATTCATATATATAGTTTATTCCTTTTAATAATCCCATTCTTCAATTGGAAACTCATTTTTTATTTGTGAGTTATCTTCTCAGGAATTACATTCATACATTTTTCCATTCCATGGAAACCCTTTGTGGAGATTCCCTAGGAATCTCCTATTTACAATAAATTTGCTCCAAATATGATATAATCCTTTAAATGGAAACAAATTCACTAATATACTCTGGTGATATTTTCTTTTTACTATTTAAATGATTTTTTTTATGAAATAAATTCTATTATTAGAAAAAAAATTGTTCCTTTATCATATCTACTTTAACATAAAATTTTTAAGGGATGGTTGGTAGAGGAATGGAAAAATTATACAAATATAAAACATTTATATGGATCTTTTAAATTATACTTAACTCTTCCCCATATGAAATTATGTGACATTAGGGATATAATATTATCTTTCCCTTATAAAAATTCTTCTTCATCTAAGATACATTCATCATATTCCATATTAAAAACATTGAATTACTTGATAGAATTTACTTTTATTTTTCACTTGTTTTTTATTCTAACTCCTTTCCCAATATCCTTATAGATTAGAGAGTTATTGAGTTCAATAATTTTGAAATCATCATAATATTTATCTCTTAGAGATGAGATTATGAATCAAACATATTTAGTAACATTATCACAAGAATCTATTTCACAATATATCTTAAGTAGTTTCCTAAACACTCTAATGGTGCTGAAAATTAAGTTAACCTGGGTACATAGTTATTCTACTATATCAAAAATTTTAATTATAATGACTCTAATATTTTGTTTACTAATATGTTATTTGGAATTTATTATCTATTTGTTTCCCTCTTATATACTTTAATATTTTTTCCAGATAGAATTTTTTTACACCCCCCAAAGTTTTTAAATTCCATTTCTAATAATGGGGGAAAAATCATTTCTTACATTTTTATCACTTTCATCATTATGTTTTTCTAAAAAATTCTATGAAAAACTATCACCCGATATAGTTAACCCAAATTGAATTGAGTCATGAATATCATGATCAGAAGAGATAGAGAGAGAGAGAGGATAAGGTCCCATGATCTATTTAGAAATGTGTAATACCTATGCATAAAATGTTACAATACCCATTATATTAATATAATTTTGTTGATCCATTATAATCTATATGAAAAATAATCCAAAGAAAAACTTTCTATGATACCAATTAAAAGGAATACTTCAATGGCACTAAAAACAAAGGGGGTGGGGTGAGGGTAGGGGTTGAATTAGTGTTTATATTTTTTTTAAAAACTATATTATCATGTTCTTATTCAACAATACTCTCAATATCATAATTTTTGGATATAAAATTAATGAACTCAACACAATTTGTAGTGAGATTCATATATAGGATATAAACCTATGTACCCAATGTGTTATGGTGTATATTCTATAGACACATTTTTATTATTATATTTTTATGAAGTTGTTATAGGTATGATTTTCTCATTGAAACTATGAAAATGGATATCTCTATTAAGTTAGAATTCAATATCAACAAACATAGTAACTTCTTTTTATAAATGAGCACTGATGTAAGCTGATGCCTCCACATGAGTTGTAAACAAATTTATCTTCTTCCTCGTACTTGTTTAGTATCCTTATTTAGATATTCTTAATATAAATAAATATCACAGTATAGATATAGTAATTTATAGAACCTTAATATCTTTATTCTTTAATAGACCATTTTTTCAATGGACTCTTTGTATCAGCTTCCTAAATTTTACCATTTTCTTCATTATCCCTTCTATATTAACAAAATAATTTAATTAACATTTATTTATTATAAAATTGAAACTCTCCCTTGAATTTAGGTAATAAAATTTTCTTCATCACTATCCAGCAACACTTGGTCAAAAAATGTTGTGAATTTTTCCAACTTCATCCTAATGTTTTTTAATTTTAAATGTACCAATTTAAAATTCTCACTAAACTCACTCTAAGAAATTTTCATTTATTACTCAAGAAATATTGAATTGAATCATGGAATAAAAAAACCAATTATATTTTTCTATCCAATGTCCAATATCATTAATTTATCATATCACTATAAATTTTATAACTGGTGAGCGATAGTTACAGTTTTAAAATGCTCATTATATTTCCAAATAATATTTATTTTTTAAAAAAATATCCTTATGGATGAAAAATGATTAATTTGGTTTTTCAATTGATCCTTTTTTTTTTCAAACAATCTTTATGAAATGAAAAATTATTCTTATGATACCTTTATCCCTTTCAAAAAAATTTAGTTGGCAAAAATTCTATAAGAGTAAATGAATCTTACATTCCTCAGTGTGAGTATCTTCATTTTTTCAAATTACATAAACATGTTAAATCACTGAAAAATATATATAATTGTTAAAACCGAACATCTCCCATTCATCTAATTTCATATAAAATTACTCTAAATATTATCATATACTCATTCTTTAGCTTCATTAATTAATATTAAACATGTTCAAACATTGAAAATAAATATGACATCATCAACTATAAGCGGGTTCAGTATTTTAGTTAAATAAAATGATTGGAAGAATAATTTAAAGGGTTTTATATCCCAATATGAAAAATAAATGGTTTTAAATTTTTTAACAAGGTAGGTATTTTGAAAATAATAACATGTATAAGAAATAGTGTATACCACCAAATGGAAAGAAAGTGAGAGAAAGTGAGAGTGCCATTTTAATACATAATGTATGAAATTTGAATCTCTATAAAACCTATGGTGAAAATTAATATGTTAAAAATAATATGTTACTGTTAAGGTATATATAAATAAATTTAAAGATAATATATATAGGATAATATGGATAATGGAGTTGAAATACATGAAAAAATACAGAATTTCATGTGAAATACTTAAGAATTTGGTACTGTATATGATTTGGTAAAATAAAAGAGATAATATTAACATGGGAATTTAAAATCCCAAAAAATAAAGGAATATAATAATATGTGGCCTTTATAAAAAATAATTTACAAAACATAAAAAATATATTTAAATAAAATTGAACATGATTTAAATTGGAATCATCGATATAGGAATCCCCTAATACAATTTTTAATGTATGAGTTAAGAATAAATATTTGATATGAGGTATGTAAATTCCAAGATATGGTAAAAAATAATTGAATATAAATGTGGATAATAAAATATATGAAAACTTTTTAATGAGTATTAGATAATGTGAGAGAATTCTAATGCGAAGATTTGGAGAGAACACCTTACTAAAATAAAGAGTGATGTGTAAAACATATTATAATGCTATTAAAGTCATAATATTTTCTCACAAAATAGAAAATAAACATAATATTATATATTTAGAAACAAGTATTATATAATCATAGAATAAAAACATAATCCCTATATAAGGAAAAATGAAAATTAGTTAGATATAGATAAGTTACATTTATATACTTTGAAAATGATTAAATTAAAAGAAATTATTAAGCATAAAAATAGAATTACATATATATATATATATATATATATATTATGAGAATAAATAAATGTAATAATAATTGAAACGAATTATTTTTGGAGGTATATAGAATATAAAATAATCATAGGTAGAAATTGTATGTATGACTCAAAAGGAAGAGAACATTAGAAAAGTATCCTAACCCAGAGTATCAACTAGTTTAGATACTCATATAAACTCTTGAATAATTGAATTACATATGTTAATTATATACCAATGAATGTTATTAATGTTTATTTACTCTTTATAAGATATTTATTATAATAATTTATTTATTTATTTGTTGGATTATTTTCTTGTCGGTCAATTGGGATTATTCAATCTATCATCCCCAAGAAATAATGGTAATGGTAAATAATGTTTGTTTCATGGTTATATATGCTACAAAAGTGTAATTATATGGATTATTTGACATTATAGAAACATAGGTGTTCCCTGGTTCAATAGATAGTCCAAAATTATTTTAAATTTTTTTAAAAATATCAATTTATCATTTTAGGATCATAATATGTTCATGTTTTTTATTTTTAATATATAATATCTCTCATAACATTAAAATATATCAATAATTCCATAAATATTATATTTATTAATTAAATAATTATTTAAAATAAGAAATATAATTCAGAAACAATTGTTAATATGTGTTTTGTTCAAAATTTCAATTCGAATTTAATTTTAAATATCCCCTTAACTCGCAATAAATACCGGCTAAATGGTATTTTCCATATTTTTTTATATTTTTGGAATTTATTTTCTAAATAAATATATTATTTTTCAATTTATAAATTTCATTAAATAAAATCATAATTAATTTTTTGGTTCCCATTTTAAATATAATTTTGATTCTATATTATCCAATTTCATGTGTAATTTTGAAATTTATTAAAAAACCAGCCTAATATTTAGATATTAATTGGTTATATCAGTATTATTTTCTTTAATGATATAGTGATGGTATTTGAATCTATTTTTTTTCTTTGATGGATTTAATATTATATAAGAGAAGGGACTTGGATAAGATTTATTAGAGGAGAAATATATTAGACACTATTCTATATTGGAGTAAATTGGAATGGACATTACTGATAGATATTAAAATGTTCAACAACCCCATATGTGATATTAACAAAATTATCATGTCAAATTAATCTCTTCCCGCATAAAAATAGTAAGGGGAAGATCACACCACACCATATTAAATCCTCTTTCAAATAAGATAAAATTAGGAAGGAATTGTACTGTATAAAACTAAATTCATCACTATATGAGATAAAGATAGGAGAAGAGTGATCCAAAGAAGATTCAATACATTAGGAATCATCCTATGTTATAATAGATAGTCTGATATATGGGATTACATAAAATTAAAAATGAAATATAATGACTCATAATCTTTTAAGAATATTATTTGATTAAATGGATACTGAAATCGCACACATATGATAAATATTATGTAATAAATGATTAAATTAGGTGGATATCTCAAAGCATAAGAAAAATATCCATGGTTTCATGAACCAAAAATATAGTGAATTAATATATAAATAAAAAATAAGAGAGTGTGATACTATTCCTTAGTCAACCATTATCAATAAAAATTAAAGTAGGTTTGAGGATGATGAGCCCTAGATCTGGAAGACGCTAACTAATGTCAGCTGAAAACAATTTGATTATGAGTTATTTAACTGTAATGGATATGTTTGAAGTAAATCAATTACTGATGATGAATATAACTATAGAAGCTGTAAGGAATCAGAGTACCCAATTTCATTTAATATTTTGTCACATAGATAATTAAGGAGATGATTAAACGAATCCATTATGATTAAAATGATTTCGTTAATTCAAAACAATGGGATAAAGGTTGAAAATAGTCAATTGGGATGTGGATAGTGATTCATGATGATAAATATTTCATATTAACTATGATTAGTTTTATATAATGATCAATTTTATGTTTTTTATTTTCCCAAGTCATTTGATATTAATGTCACATTGGTGTGAATTTCTAGTGTTCATCATATTGACTATTTGCGTACAAAAAATAGAAGAAGAGTGGAAGTGTCATGTGAGCTTCCCTATTTCTAGTTCAAATGACCAATAAATGTTTTATTATCCATATTCCCAATACAAACAACTATTTTACTAATATATACCCATTAATGTAGATCTTTACAAACCATGTACACTCCACTAAAGATTTATATGTGAACAAAATATCTCCAACTATCTGAGTCAAAAATATTCCAGATATCATGGATGTAGTACCCCAAGTTTGAGTTATATGACCCTATATATTTATATTCTTATAAATTGGGTGGGTAATGTTTGGGAGAGTTTGGGAATGTTTTGTAAATGTTTGGAGGCTTTTTAAAGATGCACAGTTTAAGCATGTTAAGGGAAACCGTGTAGAATCTTTAGGTAACTGTGCAGCATGAGAAAGTGGGTTTTGTAAAGTTTTCACATGGTTTTTCTAACCGTGAGAAGAGGTAGTGCATATTTCTCTTTGAGTCAGTAGCATGAGCATGGTTAGCACATGGTTTTCCTAACCCTGAGAGCTAACTGTGTGCGATATTAAAAATGGGTTCTTTTAATTTGGTCTCACTCGTGATTTTCCCCAAACTTCTTATTTATTCTCACATATGAAACCCACTCGTAATTTTTTGTTCTCAAGGGTTATAGGGGATCTCCTACTCATTTTGGAGGTGTTTCTAAGGGTTTTCAACGTACGATGAAGGTGATTCTTCTCTGGTAAGCCTTCTCTCTTGGTTGCTTCTTGGTTTTCCTTAGTTCTAGTTCTCCCTCTCTTACATTTTTCTAGATATAAACCCATCACATGTAGATATAGGATTTTTGATTCCTAAAGTGTAGATATTTGGGTTTTTTGATGTTAGTTAAAGGGATCTAAGGAGGTTTTGTGGAGTTTTCACCAGGATTGGGTCGATGGTCATGTGTGGGTCGACTTCGCCGAATCCCTAAGCTAAGTGGCTTTACTCTCAACTCTATTTTGATAGATCTGGAAGGCTTATATTTCAAATTAATTGATTTTTCTTAAGATTGGTTATGATTATAGTTTTTGATTCTTGGTGGAAAACCATTTTGTGATGATCTGGGGGTTTTTGGGAAAATGGGTTATTATTGAAAAAGGGGCTTTGTTTTTTGATTTTAAAATGTTGATTTTCAGAATTTAAGGCGTTTTAAATTTATGGAAATGGTTTAGGGAGGATGGTTTTCAATAAAAATGTTGTTTTATTGAGATTTTGTTTAGTATGGAAAATGGTTTAAGGGTGTTTTCAATAAATGGGTGATTTATTGATGTGATTTTTCATGTGTTGGAAAGGGTTGTTCTTAAAATTTTGCAACCTTGGTGTGATATATTATTATTAGTGGGTTAACTACTATTGCTTGTGTTGATTGTGTTGAGAAGTGGTAGGGGATTACCACAATAAAAAAGGGAAGGATAGTGGATGGAAGGTACACCATCAATAATAATTTGGCTGGAAGTACCACTACATTTTGAGAGTAGTAAACGTCCATGGACGGGAAGTTAAACCATTATTGTTACATCAGGTTAAGTGTGTGAAACTATATAGCTATGTGTTGATTTTTCATGTGGATAATAAAGATGAAATTTTTGTGATAATATGTGATGGTAAAATTAGTTATGGCTTGTTATTGGATTTCCCTTGTATTGTGTGTATTTGGGTGGAAAGTGGCTTTGTAAGGGTGTGTTTGGCTTGTTGGAAATTGTTACACTTTTTGATGTTTTATTTATATAAATGTTCTAATAGTTCTATCCTAGTTGCATGTGTTGGGAATTTATTTGGGGAAAACCAATTAAGTATTTGTACTCACCCCCTATATTGGCACTTTGGTGATTTTGTTGATGTTTTTTTCTAGGAAACAATTAAGGGTTAATAATCTCATTTCGCTAGTGGTTAATCATGATTCTTGGAGGGTTTTTGGTTGCTTGGATCATGGATCTTGGCTTGGATCCATGGAGTTGTTTCATATCTTCTTGGGTTTTGTTTTGTAGTCTTCTTCTTAGTACTCTAATTATAGAACATTGTGGTTGAGTTTTATTGGTCTGTGTGAATTTTTATGTAATTGGTTGGGTTGAATGGTTGTTCCTTGTTAATGTGTTTCATTGGTTTATATTATTGACTTGTATACTGTAGATGTGGTTATTCATAGCTTGTTTGGATGGTTTTCTTCATTAAAGGTAAAATCATTCCCCACTGGTTCATGATACCCTCAGCATTTATTTCTAGCCTTTGTTTCCTTAGTAATGTCACCTAAGGCCAATTAGCATATCACCTCCTTATCAAGACAATGAGGAAGGGGTGGGATGTTACAAGTGGTAACAGTTTGTTTGGTCCATGAATTTCAAGTGAAAGCGGTTGTTTGGTCCTTTGACATCAGTTGTTTGTCTTAGCATTAACCTTTGTTCTTGGTCTATTCCCCATGTTGGGATGGTATAAAGGAGTAAGATTTTCGAACTTGATATGTATACTATAAAAGGAAATTGCTAATCCTTTTATGCTAAATTTCAAGTTACCAGAGAGTTGGGTACATAAGTGTTTTGGAGACACTTATTAGCATTTGAAATCTCATTATTGTGGGTGGAGCCAATGAGAAGAGCATGACGTGCATGGTAGAAATGATTTTCCACTAGGATTTCATATTTCATTTGGCATAATTATTTAAGTTATGGTATGAATATATAGATTCCTGGAAAATCATGAAATTAGTTTCAAATGTGAAAATTTGAAATAAGGATGGTTGTGCTGTTTTGTAAATGGGTCAAATTTAAAAATATGGTGGATTTTAAAAAAATGGTGTAATATGGAAAATGTGAAATTTTGGAAAGCCTGGTTGTGATAGTTTAAATTTAATTGAAATTGAAATTGTAATCCTTTTCTTTCTAAGGGAGTAAGAATTATGGTAGTTTTTGTGTTGATAGAAATGGAACCAGGTAGGCGTCGTAGAGACCAACTAGATGAGGCTGCTAAAAATATGGTTTTACCAGATTTCCATGTGAACTAGAAACTAGTGAAAATTATAGTGCAAGCATTCCAAGATTTGGAAAGTGGGAATATAGTGGAAGACCCAAAGCATTTGGATCATGTCATTCAATTCCAAAAGTAGAATCCACCCATGTTTAAGGGTTGTTCAGAGCCAGAAAAGGATGGAAGAGTGGTTGTATAAAATAAATAGGATATTTGAATTTATGGTAATACATGTAGAGATGAAAGTGAAGTTATTCACGTATATGTAGGAGGTTATTTCCAGTTAGTGGTGGGAGTTTGTGGTCCAACCTGAAACGGACCAAGGTATGACATGGGAGGGTTTTGAGGAATTGTTTAATAAAAAATTATACCATTATACATTCATAATTCAACTCATAGTATATTTCCTTAGGCTGTAGCAACAAAACCTCTCAGTAACCAAATAAGGGGTTAATTTTATGAACATAGTGTGCTTTGCACCCAAGGTGGTAGGTAGTATATCATTGAAGTCACGTATTTTTGAAGTTGGGTTAAAGAAAGAAATTCATTCTAAAATAGTGGTGTTATGTATAACTGATTAAAAGAAAATGGTGAACAAAGAAATTGTAGATGAATGGGATATTTTGGGGGATACAGGAGAGGGAAGCATGTTGGTACCCACAAAAAATGGTGGGTACTCTAACATGGGATTTAAGCAGAAGAGGTAAACATATTTTCAGGGTGGGCGTATGGCTCAGAATTCGATGACAGGATCGGTGAATACTCTTCTGAAGCCTCATAGTAAGTCGGGATGTTTTTAGTGTCGTTATACAGGACACATCAAGCAAAATTGTATTGAACAACCATAATCATGTCATAACTGTAAGCAGATGGGGCATCTTTAGCGGTATTGTTGTAATGCTCCATGTTCGAGTGTTCGTGACACTCCTCAGGGGTCGCAGGCATCCTATGCCTTGACAGGATAGGGGAAGTAGCATACCCCCTCCCCATCAACATATAAAAGTTATTCATGGTGATTCAAGGATTACTATGACTCCTCATTAGGGAAATAAAGAGAAGTGTGTGGCAAGAAAGCAGTTGTTTGGAGCTGAACAGGTTGTGATGGATAATCAGTCAAGACCATTCATGGTGTGAGGTATGGTTATTTTTAATTATACCTTTATGAAATCATTGATTGATACTGATTATTCACGTTTCATTTATTCCTTCCTGAAATATTAGTTTTATGGGTTTAATTGTGGACATGATTCCTTCAGTATTAAAGCTTAAAACTCATATCGGTCAAAGAGAGTGTTGATCCTTTCTCTATGGAGCATGATGTATAATTGTCGATGGGGTTGAGTTAATGTGAGATTTATTATTGATTGAGATATATTCTTATGATATAATCCTAGTAATGGATTACCTAATGATGTTTAAGGCACACATCGACTGTAATGCACGAACAATTAGTTTTATGATGAATGATGGTGTCAAACATCTCTTTTGAGGTGATGAGAATGAAAAGATTCATGAAATAGTCTTGTTGACACAAGAATTTTTTAAAATATCATATCAATTGGTGGAATTGTAATTGGAATAAATGGAAGGAGTTGGGAAGATCATTTTTTTAGTGGTTGTTGATCAGTTTCTGGATGTCTTTCCTAAATAATTCTCAGGGTTGTCACCTGTGAGAGAAGTGAAGTTTATGATTGATCTCCTTCTAGGGACAAGTCATATATCACTTATGTCTTACCAGATGGAACTAATATAATTAATGGAATTGAAATTGTAGTTGGGGGAGTTGCGAAATAATGGGTTTTTTCATCCTAGCATGTCTTTATGGTAAGATCCCATTTTTTTTATTAAAAAGGAAGGTGGAACTATATGGTTGTGTGTTGATTATCGTAGGCTTAAACAGGTTATGATAAAGAAAGATATCCACTTTCATGCATTGATGACTCATTCAATTAGTTTAGGGGAACTCAGTGGTTCTCCAAGATTGATTTGTGGTTAGGATGTCATCAATTTCAGGTGAGAAAGGAGGATATTCCAAAAACATCCTTCAGAAGTCGATATGGACATTATGAGTATGTGGTTATTCCCTTTGGTATAATGAATGAAACAGTGGTTTTTATGGAACTGATGAATAGGATATTTCAAATATATTTAGATAATTTTTTGGTGGTATTTTTCAATGATTTATTTGTGTATTCCAGGACAAGGGTTGATCATGAGCAACACTTGGAAATAGTGTTTGGGATCTTGAGAGATCATTAGTTGTATGAAAAATTCATAAAGTGTGATTTTTGGATACAATAATTTTATTTCCATGGAAATGTTATTTTTGGGAAAGATGTTTCATTTAACCTGGAAAACATATAGGTTTTTATATCATGGAAACCGACAAAGAATATTTTTGAGATTTGGGGCTTCTTTGGTCTAGCAGGCTACTATCAGTTTATTTGTGACTTCTCACAATTGGCCTCACCAATGAAAAATTTGAAAAGGAAAAATTTTACATTTCAATGGAATGAGTAGTGTTAGAAATAGTTTAAGATCTTAAGTGTATCCTTACATCAGCACCAATATTGGTTTTTCCAGAACCAGGAAAAGGGAACGTGGTGTATCATGATGCATCGGGATCAGGGTTGGGTCGTTTTCTCATGCAACGGGATCATGTTGTTTCATATGGATCATTGAATTTGAGCTTTCATGATAATAACTACCCAACACATGATTTGGAGTTGGTGGATGTGGTCCATGCTTTAAAAATGTGTTTCCATTATCTCTTCAGTGATAAATTCACAGCCTTTATCGATTATAAGAGTTTAAAGCGTATTTTCTCCCAATGAGATTTGAACTTGACACAAATGAGACAGATCTATAATTTTTATATGCTCTACTTTGACTCAATGTACACACCGGGTAATGGAAATTTGGTGGAAGAATCATTAAGTAGGAATTCATATGCTTAGATGGTGAAACAAACATCAGATTAGTGGTAGTTGATGTTAGTCATAGATGACATGCAGTTGGAATGTAAAGAATGGGGTGATAGAGTCATTTTCATTCTGGATTCATTGATTCCAGACATGGTTGTCTTGGTTAAAGAGGCACAAATGTAGGATTCTGAGTGTATGGTGATGAGGTCAATACTCAATGGTGGGGAGACCATTGAGGGATGAGAATTGAATAATAATTTAGTTTTTTTTTTTGTTTTGGTAATAATCTGGTAGTACAAGTGAATTTTTAGGAATAAATTCTTATATATTATCATCATTACAAATGGGTTTTCCATATTTGAATTTATAAAATTTATAATGCATTGAAAGTGAAATTTTGGTGGTCTTGTATGAAAAAAAATGTGGATGAGTTTGTATATACATGCTTGACTTGTTAGTAATTCAAGGAAGAACATTAGTAGCCTGCAGGTGTATTGAAATATTTACCTATTCTTGTATAGAAGTGGGAACAAATAGTGATGGATTTTTTATAGGTATCCAAAGAATGGTTAGAAATCACAATTCCATATGGTTTATAGTGGATCGACTCCCATATTAGGCTCATTTCATCTATATTCGTGAATCTCATACAGTGGAGAATCTGTCCAAAATCTATATCCATGAGGTGGTAAAGACGCATGGTGTTCAAGTTTCAATTATATCTAATATAGATCTGGGGTTCACATATCATTTTTTTAAATCCTTGCAGTAATCCCTTGGGATGCGGTTGATTAAGAGCATGGAATATCATCCTCAAACGGATGGAAAATCTAAAAGAATGAAACAAACATTGTAATATATGTTATGGGATTCTGTGATGGATTTTTGTGGATCATGGGAGGAGAACATTCTATTGGTGGAATTCCCATATAATAACACTTATCATACCTCCATACACATGACTTTGTGTGAAGAATTATAGGGGTGTCCATGTTTCTCTCCACTATGTTGGGTGGAAATAGGTGAAACTTCATTGGTTGGGTTGAGCCTTATCTAAGAGACTATGGAGAAGATCAAGTTGGTCAATAAGATAATGGAGCTCAGAGTCATCAAAAATCAAATGAGAACCATCATTGACGGTCGTTGTCGTTCAAGGTGGGTGATCAAGTGTTTTTTTATAATCCCTTCGATATTGGGACATCGTCGGTTTGGAAAGAAGGGAAAGTTATATCCATGGTATATTGGGCCTTTTGAGATACTTGAGAGAGTTGTAGAGGTTGATTATTGTTATTCTTTCCCACCACAGTTTAGTGCGGTGTACAATTTGTTTCATGTGTCGTAGTTGAAAATTATCAGCAAGATCCTAACAATGTGATTCACTGGGATCATATTGAACTAGACTAGGATTCGTCTTTGATGCACAAGCTAGTACAAATTGTGGATAGGTAAGAGAAATTATTTCATGGAAAAATAATTTTTCTATTCTAGGTTTTTTGGCAACATGGTCAGATTCAAGAGGAGACTTGGGAGTGGTAGAAGGAGATGAACGAGAAATGGCCCGATCTCTTTTGACAAATCAATGGTTCTCTACTTTCCAAGGAAAGAAAGTCCAATGGTGTGTAAAATTAAGTACCCCTGGTTTGAGGTATGTGACCCTAATTTATGTCTTTATATGATTGAAAAGTGGGTGGGTAATGTTTGGGATAGTTTGGGAACGTTTTGGAAATGTTTGGAGGATTTTTGAAGGATCATGGTTTGAGAACAGTTAAGGGAAACCATGAAAAATATAAAGGTAACTGAGCATCATGATACAGTGGAATTCGCATAGTTTTCACACAATTTTTCTAACTATGGGAGGAGTTCATGTGTAGTTCCCTTATAGGTAGTAGCAGGAGTACATATAGCGCACTTTTTTCCTAACTGCGCAAGATAACCATGCGTAACAATAAAAATTGGTTCTTTTAAATCAAGCTCACTCGAGATTTTCAAAAAAACTCCTAATTTCTTCTCTCATACAAACCCCACTTGGGATTTTTGGTTATCAAGGGTTTGAGGGTCTCTCCCACTCATTTTGGTGGTGTTTTTAAGGGTTTTAAAGGTGCAGTGAAGGCAATTCTTCTCCATAAGCCTTATATCTTGGTTGCTTCTTGGTTTTACTTTGATTTAGTTATCCATCTCTCTCAGTTTTCTAGATCAACACCTATCACATGAGGATCTAGGGGTTTTGTTGCCTAAAGTGTTCAACTTTGGGTTTATTGATGTTATGGAAAGGGATCTAATGAGGTTTTGTGAAACTTTCATCCAAATTGGGTGTGCGTTCATGCATGGATCAACTTCGTCAGAACCCTAAGGTAGGTGAATTCACTCTTGACTCCATTCGGATAGAACAAGAAGGATTATATTTCAAATTAATTAGTTTTTCTTGAGATTGTATATGATCATGATATGTGATGCTTGGTGGAAACCCATTTTTTTGATGATTTGGGCCTTTCTGGGAAAATCGGTTCTTGTTGCAAAAGGGACTTTGTTGTTTGATTTTAAAATGTTGATTTTAAAATTTATGGATTATTAAATTTATAGAAATGGTTTAGGGATGATTTATTTCAAAGAAAAATTTGTTTTATTGAGATTTGGTTTGGCATGGAAAATTGTTTTAAGTGTGTTGTTAACCAATGGGTGATTTATTGATGTGATTTGGCATGTGTTGGAAATAGTTTTTTGCCTGATGTTGTGGCATTGGTGTGCTATATTATTGTGGGTGAGTTAAGTATTATTTCTTTTCTTGATTCTGTTAAGAAGTGGGCAAGGAGTACCACTAAAAAAAGGGGATAGATAGGGGATGGAAGGGACACCATCAATGATAAGTGGGAGGCAAGTACCAGTATATTTGGAAAGTATTAAACAATCATGGATAGGAAGTTACACCATAATTGTTACACCTGGTTGATTGTGTGAATCTTTATGGCTATGTGTTGATTTTGTGTGTGGGTAAGAGAGATGAAATTATTGTGATGATATGTGATGGTAAAATGGGTTATGTATTGTTGTTGGATTCCTCTTGTATTGTGTGTATTTGGGTAGAAAGTGGCTTAGTAACGGTGTGTTTTTCTTGTTGTAAATTGTTTGACTATTTGATATTTTATATAAATTGATTTATATAATTGTAATAATAGTTCTATCCTAGTGGAGTTTGTAGGAATGACATTTGGGAAAAACCTACTGATTATTTTTACTCACCCCCTACTTTTTCACTTTGGTGCTTTTAGAGAGGTTGTTTCCCAGGACTTATGTAAGGTTAAAGCATCTCATTTTGCAAGTGGTTGATCGTGATGCTTGGATGGTTTTGTGGTTCTTAGACCATGGAGATTAGCTTGGAGTTGTGGAGTTGTTTCATAGCTTTTTTGGTTTTGTTTTGTAGTCTTCTTCTTGATACTTTAATTATGAAACATTGTGGTTTATTTATATTGGTCTATGGGAATTTTTATAGAATTGGTTAGATTTATGGTTGTTCCTTCGTAATGTGTTGCATTGGTTTACATTACTGACATGCATCATATATATGTGGTTGGCCATAGATTGTTTGGTTGGTTGTTTTTCATTAAAGGGAAAATCGTTTCCCAATGGTTCTTGATTCCCTTGATATTTATTTCCAGCCTTGGGCACCTTTGGAATGTCACCTAAGGCTAAGTAGCATCTCACCTCCATCTCAAGCCAATGAGGAAGGGGTTGGATTTTACAATGGAGGCCCATTACAAGTACTAATTGAAAGTAAAAACATATCCGTATATGAATACCCTAATATCCAGCCTATATATTCTCCTAAAAACCCAAAATCTATATTTATCACAAATTTAGGCGTTATATAGTAGGTTATTAAATAATAAAAAAGGGAGTCATCTTTCATCTCTATTTATTTTAAGATATAAAGAAATTCAAAATAAATCTATACACGTGGAACATTATGAGGCACTGGAAATCAAATAATTATTTTCTTCTTTATTTTTATATAAATTAGTTATTCTCAATATATATTATTATTTATGGGATATGGTAGAAATAGTTTTGAAATTCACAACGATGATGCAGTAATTATTAAATTAATAAAAAAATAAAATAAATAAGATAATAATATTAAATTAAATATAATTAGAGATATTAAAGGTGATATATGAAATCTCTAGATAAATTTAACTTGTCTAAGATATAATAAAATAGTTGTTTTCAAATTTTACTCTCTTTTCTTAGGTTTGTAAATTCATAGTAGTGAATAGTATTAATTTTGAAAATAATGATATTTCAGGAATATAATATTTTAATTTTTTTTAAAAAGAAATATTAGATAATCCCACAGGGGGAAATATATGGTCTCCAATGTAATACCATATGAATTTAGTGTGAATTTATAATTATTTGTATCTATAATAGTCTTATTATATTTTAATATTTTGAGAAATTCATAAAGTGCTCTTCACCTCATTTATAAAAGGGTACCCCTTCCTTCACTTCATTTCACCACTATGATCCTTATAGCTTCACAATACTCTATAAAATTCTGATCTCCACCTACCAATCCACATTATAAAGGACTTATTTTAGGTATAACACCAACCTCAGTGCTCTTAAGGTGTTAAATAGAGGGATTTTTGAAGAGGATGAGGTTAAAGCTTGTCCATGGGATGTGTGAGGTAAGGGATTATATTAAAAAAACTAAATTATATATAAATGATTTTTTATTTTAAAAACCATTTTTAGTAGGAGAATCATTTATTTTAAAAAATTTATATTTCAAAAATTTATATTTTTGAAATTAATATTATTATTTTCAAAAATTGATTATATCAAAATTATGTTCTCTATTTTTTACAGTTTCCTTATTGTGATAATATTAAAAAATTCTCATAAAGAAAGTTCATATTTAGAAATTATTAATTTCTATATAAATGTATCTCAAGAATTATATTAGATATGGCCATATTCTATATTTTCTTATGACATGTCTTGCATTTTAATATAGTAAATTATGTTAGTTTTAATGTGTCAGTGTTTATGTCGTAAATGTCACTAATTCTTTTATAGAAAATGGATTTATCTAAAAAATGAGATTTTGGTCAATCATAGAAGTTATTAAATTATTTTCTTCCATAAATATAATATATGTATGATTTAAAAAGTTTTTAATGTTTTATTTATGAGAAATATTGACCTTTATAAACATGTTTTCTTAAAATTAAACATGGCATTGGAAAATGAAATGAGATAATGAGGAATAGAGAATGAACTAATGACATCAATGGGATTATATCTTGCCAGTGATACTACTAAGTGGCCACAAGGGTTTTATAAGATATTTCATGTATCATTTTAATACATAAAAGTATTATTATTTTCAAATTATTTTTAAGGAAAAAACCAAATATTTTTAAAAGAATATTTTTAATAGATTTTAAAAATGAAACTATTTTTAAAAGGTTTTGAAAACAATTTTTATTGAAAACCAATTATTATTATTTTGGAAATAAATGTCATATAAAATATTTTTTATTTGATATCAAAAATTTCCAATGGAATTTTCAAATTATTTTTCAGTGGTTTTAAAACACCTTATTTAGAATTTTATGCACATCCCATATTTTAAAATATTTTTCACGAGAATTCTATAAGTTTTAAGGTGGATTGATTTGTATAGGTATTTATCAGACATAAATATAATTGGTTATTTTATAATTAAATTTTTTTAAAAATTTGATATTTTTTAAGGTTTTTTATTAATTTTCCAAAACCTAGACCAGAAATGATCCTCGATTGTATAATATATTGTGTACTTTTTAGTTATATTTTATAAAAAAATACATATCATGTTTTATTACTGAATCCTAAATTTCATGTTTGGGTTGTTACATTTGTTATCAAAGGAACAATCTATATAACTTTGGAGATTAAGCATTATCATTTGAGAAAAAATTTAAGAGATATAATTTTCTTTTGAAATTCATTTAATTAAGTACCCTTAAGAATATAGTTTTACCTAATTATGAATTTGGAAATTCAGAATTTTCTTAAGTATGATGAATAAAATTTAAGTATGCAATTCATTTAAGGGAGGGAGAATATAACATTTTGATATTTTTTTTATAAAATACTATGTTTGATAGAGTACAAGGTATACTAATTCAAGCTTAAACAAACAACGAAGTATTAATAACTAAATGTGTTCATTATAACCTATTTATTAAGTTATTGAGTATGAATAAAAATAACTAAATTATGAAATAAATTTAAAAATCCAAATCAATATGAATTTATGGGTGAATTCTTATAAAATAATCACAAATAATGTTTTTAATAAGTATATCATTTTTAAGATATGTTCATCTAGAATTTATTTTTGAGAAACAAATAGTATTTTTAAAGCTATAATATTTATCTTCATCATGTTAATTTATTTTTAATTATTTTGGAAGAAATATTTACCTTAAATTCTTGAAAAGCGATAATAATGTAATTATTAAATTAATGAAAAAATTAAATTAATGGTATTATAAAATATTAAAAAAAATATAATTTGAGATATTCAAGGTGATTCAAATATTATCTAGATATGTATGACATGTATAGTATATAATAAAATATTTGGTTCAAAAGTTTACTTTTTTTGATGTTTTTAAATTCATAGTAGATAATAGTATTAATTTTGAAAATAATTATAATAACATTTTATTAAATTATTAAAATGTCATAAAATATTAAATGAGGCCATTGGGGAAAAGATATGGTGGAAAATGTAATCTCATATTCATTTAAAGTCTATTTATAATTATTTTTCTCTAGAATAGTCTTATTATATTTTAATATTTAGGAAAAAATTTAAAGTGACCCTCACCTCAATTATAAAAGGGAACCCCTTCCTGCATTTCATTTCACCACCTCGAGCCTTATATCTCAACCACCCTCTTCTGAATTCTCTTATCTAATTTTTTATACACATTATAGTGGCCTTAGTTTAGGTATAACACCAACCTTATTTGTCCTAAGGTGTTAAACAAAGGTATTTTTCAATGAAGTTAAGGTTAAAGCATGTTCAAGGGAAGCATTCTATAATGGACTATATTTTTTTCAAAAACTAAATTATATATAAATGATGTTTTATTTAAAAAACCACTTTTATTAATGGGATAATTTATTTTCATATTTTCATATTTACAAATTATATTTTTAAAAGTAATATTATTATTTTCGAAACCTGATTAAATTAAAATTATGTTTTCTTATTTTTAAAGTTTCATTGTTGTGATAATTTTTATAAATTCTCGTAATGAAATGTTATTTTTAGAGATTATTAATTTTTATATATATGTATGTCAATCATGTTAGTATATATGGTTATATTCTATATTTTCTTATGACATATTGTGCATTTTAATACAAGAAATTGTTTTTATTTTAATCTGTTTATGTTCATATCTTAAATGTGACTAATTCTTTTCAAGAAATATATTTCTCATAAAAATAATATTTTTATCAATATTATAAGTTATTAATTATTTTATTCTATGAAGATAATATATATAATATTTTGAATGTTTTTAATTGTTTATTTATGAGAAATATGGGACTTCAGAAAAATGTTTTAATAAAACTAAATTTGGAACATTGAAATAAAATGAGATAATGAGGAATGGGGAGTGAACCCATGACCTCAACGAGACATTATCTTATGAGTGATACTACTAAGTGGAAACCTGGGTTTTACAATATCTTTCAAGTATAATTTTTCTTCATAAAAGTATTATTATTTTCAAATGATTTTTATGTAGCAAACATATTGTTTTTCAATGATTTTTTTGGAAATGGATTATCAATATGATAAATATTTTGAAAAGAATTTCTTATTAAAACCTTATCTTATTATTTTTAAACTATGTATGTAATATCCAATATTTTTTATTATATATATAAAAAATTAAATTATTTTTCAAATTAGTTTTTACTAGTTTTAAAACCCCTTACTGGGTAATTTTACGCTCATACCATGTTTTAAAATATTTTTCACTGGCCTTTTAGAAGTTCCAAGATGGATGGACTTGTTTATGGAGTTAGTACAAGTGAATCCAATTAGTTATTTTATGATTATTTGTTTTTTAAAATTTTATATTATTTAAGGTATTTTATTAATTTTCCACAACCTAAACCAAAAAAATCTCTTTAGTTGTATAATGTACTGTGTATTTTTTTAGTTGTCTTTTTTTAAATATAGATCATGTTTTATTACTAAATCTAGAAATGTGGATTCATGATGTTACCAGGGGAGTGCTTGGGGAATATTTTTTTACTACTAATACTCTAGAATAAAATTTATGTTCATTAACAATTCTTACCTTCTGAATTATTTTTTCAATTTACATCCCTTGACTTGAAAAACATTTTCTTCCCACTACTTCATGATATGAATTTTTACTACTTTTGATAGAGGAATACCATGATTATAAATTCTAAGGGAGTAAGGTATATGTGAAATTTAGTTTTAAACATAAATTATTTTTGTTTATAATTATTACTACACAATTTTAGTATATGGATCATGGAATTGAGGTGATATCCCATGAATTCCCATTCATTGACTTCTTTCTCTTTACTTTAAAAAATTTAAATCCCTTCATGTAAAAACCATTAAGGAAAAAGAGGGGTATAAATTGAAGAGTGAATTGGTCTCTTCATAGATACATTTGATATATTCTATGACACATGGAAAAGGACAATTCATCTTATTTGAGGAAATTTAAGTAGTAGTATTCCCCTTTCATTTGAGTATAGTGGGTTGGATGTTGTGTAAAGTATCCAGTTTGATTTAGTTGTTTGAATAACTCAATAATTTATTTTAGAACATTGATAAACTAATTATTTTAATTCAATAATATTTTTCATGCTCTCATTAAAAAAATGATCATTTCAATTTAATCTCATCCCGCATAAAAATAGTAAGGGGAAGATCACACCACACTATATTAAATCCTCTTTCAAATAAGATAAAATTAATAAGGAATTGTACTGTATAATACTAAATTCATCACTATATGAGATAAATATAGGAGAACAGTAATCCAAAGAATATTAAATACATTAGGAATCATCCTATGTTATAATAGGTGGTCTGATATATGAGATTACATAACATTCAAAATGAAATAGAATGACTCATAATCTGTTAAGAATATTATTTGATTAAATGGATACTGAAATGGAACACATATGATAAATATTATGTAATATATGATTAAATTAGGTGGATATCTCAAAGCATAAGAAAAATATCCATGGTTTCATGCACCAAAAATATAGTGAATTAATATATAAATAAAAAAATACGAGAGTGTTATACTATTCCTTAGTCAACCATTATATATAAAAATTGAAGTAGGTTTGAGGATGATGAGCCCTAGATCTGGAAGACGCTAACTAATGTCAACTGAAAACAATTTGATTATGATTTATTTAACTGTAATGGATATGTTTGAAGTAAATCAATTACTGATGATGAATCTAACTATAGAAGCTATAAGGAATTAGATTACCCAATTTCTTTTAATATTTTGTCACATAGATAATTAAGGAGATGATTAAACGAATCCATGATGATTAAAATGATTTAGTTAATTCAATACAATGGGATAAAGGTTGAAAATAGTCAATTGGGATTTGTATAGTGATTCATGATGATAGATATTTTATATTAACTACAATTAGTTTTATATAATTATCTATTTTATGTTTTTTTTTCCAATTCATTTGAGATTAATTTCACATTGGTGTAAATTTCTAGTGTTCATCATATTGACTATTTGTGTACAAAAAATAGAAGAAGAGTGGAAGTGTCACGTGAGATTCCCTGTTTCTAGTTCAAATGACCAATAAATTGGGTGGGTAATGTTTGGGAGAGTTTGGGAATGTTTTGGAAAAGTTTAAAGGATTTTTAAAGAAGAACAGTTTAAGCACGTTAAGGGAAACCGTGTAGAATCTTTAGGAAACTATGCAGCATGAGAAAGTGGGTTTTGCAAAGTTTTCACATGGTTTTTATAACCGTGTGAATAGGCAGTGCATAGTGCTCTTTGAGTCAGTAGCAGGAGCATGGTTAGTGCATGGTTTTCCTAACCCTGAGAGCTAATTGTGCGCGATATTAAAAATTGGTTCTTTTAATTCAGGCTCACTTGTGATTTTCCCCAAATGTCTTCTTTCTTCTCACATATGAAACCCACTCGTAATTTTTTGTTCTCAAGGGTTATAGGCGATCTCCTGCTCATTTAGGAGGTGTCTCTAAGGGTTTTCAAGGTACTATGAAGGTGATTCTTCTCTAGTAAGCCTTCTCTCTTGGTTACTTATTGGTTTTCCTTAGATCTAGTTCTCTCTCTCTCTCTCTCAGTTTTCTAGATATAAACCCATAACATATAGATCTAGGGTTTTTTTCCTAAAGTGTAGATATTTGGGTTTATAGATGTTAGTTAATGGGATCTAAGGAGGTTTTGTGGAGTTTTCACCAGGATTGGGTGGACAGTCATGCATGGGATGACTTTGTCGGATCCCTAAGGTAGGTGTCATTACTCTCAACTCCATTTTGATAGAACTGGGAGATTTATATTTCAAATTAATTGATTTTTCTTAAGATTGGTTATGATTATGGCATTTTATTCTTGGTGGGAACCCATTTTGTGATGATTTGGGGGTTTTGGGGAAAATGGGTTTTAATTGAAAAAGGGGCTTTGTTGTTTGATTTTAAAATGTTGATTTTCAAAATTTAAGGTGTTTTCAATTTATGGAAATGGTTTAGGGAGGATGGTTTTCAATAAAAATGTTGTTTTATTGAGATTTGGTTTGGTATGGAAAATGGTTTAAGGGTGTTTTCAATAAATGGGTGATTTTTTGATCGGATTTTTCATGTGTTGGAAAGGGTTGTTCTTAAAATTTTTCAGCCTTAGTGTGATATATGATTATTGGTGGGTTAACTACTATTGATTGTGTTGATTGTGTTGAGAATTCGTAGGGGATTACCACAATAAAAAGGGAAGGATAGTGGATGGAAGGTACACCACCAATGATAAGTTGGTTAGAAGTACCACTATATTTTGAAAGTAGTAAACGTCCATGGACAGGAAGTTAAACCATGATTGTTACATCAGGTTGAGTGTGTGAGACTATATGGCTATGTGTTGATTTTTCATGTGGATAAGAAAGATGAAATTTTTGTGATAATATGTGATGGTAAAATTTGTGATGGTTTGTTATTGGATTTCCCTTGTAATGTGTGTATTTGGGTGGAAAGTGGATTCGTAAGGGTGTTTTTGGCTTGTTGGAAATTGTTACACTTTTTGATGTTTTATTTATATAAATGTGCTAACAGTTCTATCCTAGTGTCATGTGTTGGGAATTTATTTTCGAAAAACCTACTAAGTATTTGTACTCACCCCCTACTTTGGCACTTTGGTGCTTTTGTTGATGTTGTTTTCTAGGAAATAATTAAGGGTTAATAATCTCATTTCGCTAGTGGTTCATCATTATTCTTGGAGGTTTTTTTGTTGCTTGGATCATGGATCTTGGCTTGGATCCATGGAGTTGTTTCATATCTTCTTGGGTTTTGATTTGTTGTCTTCTTCTTAGTACTCTAATTATAGAACATTGTGGTTGAGTTGTATTGGTCAATGTGATTTTTTTTGTAATTAGTTGGGTTTAATGGCTATTACTTGGTAATGTGTTTTAGTGGTTTATATTATTGACTTGCATCCTGTAGATGTGGTTGGTCATAGCTTGTTTGGATGGTTTTTTTCATTAAAGGTAAAATCATTCCCCACTTGTTCTTGATACCCTCAGCATTTATTTCTAGCCTTTGGTGCCGTAGTAATGTCACCTAAGGCCAAGTAGCATCTCACCTCCTTCTCAAGACAATGAGGAAGGGGTGGGATGTTACAAGTGGTATCAGTTTGTTTGTTCCATGACTTTCAAGTGAAAGTCGTTGTTTGGTCCTTTGACATCAGTTGTTTATCTTAGCATTGACATTTGTTCTTGGTCTATTCCCCATGTTGGGATGGTATAAAGGAGTAGGATTTTCGAACATGAAAAGTATAGTATAAAATAACATTGATAATCCTTTTATACTAAAATTCAAGTTACCCGGGATTTGGGCACATAAGTGTTTTGAAGAAACTTATTAGCATTGGTAATCTCATTATTGTGGGAGGAGCCAATGAGATGAGCATGACGTGCATGGTAGAAATGATTTTCTACTAGGATTTCATATTTAATTTGCCATAATTATTTAAGTTGTGGTATGAATATATATATATTCCTGGAATATCATGAAATTAGTTTCAAATGTGAAAATTTTAAATAAGGATGGTTGTGATGTTTTGAAAATGGGTCAATTTTAAAAATATGGTGGATTTTTTAAAAATGGTGCAATATGGAAAATGTGAACTTTTGGAAAGCCTGGTTGTGATAGTTGAAATTTAATTGAAATTTAAATTGTAATCCTTTTCTTTCTAAAGGAGTAAGAATTATGGTAGTTTTTGTATCGATAGAAATGGAACCAGGTAGGCTTCATAGAGACCAATTAGAGGAGGCTGCTAAAAAAATGGTTTCACCAGATCCCCATGTGAACTAGAAACTAGTGAAAATTATTTTGAAAGCTTTCCAAGATTTGGAAAGTGGGAATATAGTGGAAGACCCAAAGCATATGGATCATGTCATTCAATTCCAAAAGTAGAATCCACCCATGTTTAAGGTTTTTTCAGAGCCAGAAAAGGATGGAAGAGTGGTTGAATAAAATAAATAGGATATTTGAATTCATGGGAATACAAGTAGAGATAAAAGTGAAGTTAGTCACGTATATGTTGAAAGATATTTCCAGTTAGTGGTGGGAGTTGGCGGTCCAACCTGAAACGGACCAAGGTATGACATGGGAGGGTTTTGAGGAATTGTTTAATAAATAATTATACCATGATACATTCATAATTCAACTCATAGTATATTTCTTTAGGCTGTAGCAAAAAAACCTCTTAGTAACCAAATAAGGGGCTAATTTTATGAACATAGTGTGCTTTGCAACCAAGGTGGTAGGTAGTACATCATTGAAGGCACATATTTTTGAAGTTGGGTTAAAGAAAGAAATTCATTCTAAAATAGTGGTGTTATGTATAATTGATTACAAGGAAATGGTGAACAAAGAAATTGTAGATGAATGGGATATTTTGGGGGCTACAGGAGATGGAAGCATGTTGGTACCCATGAAAAATTGTGGGTACTCTAACATGGGATTTAAGTGGAAGCGGGAAACTTATTTTCAGGGTGGGTGTATGGCTCATAATTCGATGATAGGATCAGTGAATATTCTTCTGAAGCCTCATAGTAAGTCGGGATGTTTTTAGTGTGGTTCTATAGGACACATCAATCAAGATTGTATGGAACAACCACAATCATGTCATAACTATAAGAAGATGTGTCATTTTCAACGATATTTTTGTAATGCTCCATGTTCGAGTGTTCGTGACACTCCTCAGGGGCCGCAGGCATCCTATGCCTCGACAGGACAGGGGAAGTAGCGTACCCCCTCCCCATCAACATATAAAAGTTATTCATGGTGATTGAAGGATTATTATGACTCCTCATTAGGGCAATAAATATAAGAGTGTGGCAAGAAAGCAGTTGTTTAGAGCTGAGCAGGTTGTGATGTATAATCAGTCAGGACCATCCATGGTGTGAGGTATGGTTATTTTTAATTATACCTTTATGAAATCATTTATTGATACTGATTCTTCACATTCATTTATTACTTCTTGAAATATTAGTTCTATGGGTTTAATTGGGGACATAATGCCATCAGTATTAAAGCTTAAAACTCATATCGGTCAAAGACAGTGTTGAGCCTTTCTCTATAGAGCATGATATATAATTTTGGATGGGGTTGAGTTGATGTGAGAATTATTAGTGATTTAGATTTATTCTTATGATATAATCCTAGGAATGGATTACCTAATGATGTTTAAGTCACACATCGACTGTAATGCACGAATGATTAGTTTTATGATGAATGATGGTGTCAAAAATCTCTTTTGAGGTGATGAGAATGAAAAGTTACATGCAATAGGCTTGTTGACACAAGAATTTGGAAAAATATCATATCAATTGGTGGAATTGTCATTGGAATCAATGAAAGGAGTTGGGAAGATCATTTTTTTAGTAGTTGTTGACCAGTTTCTAGATTTCTTTCCTAAAGAATTCTTAGGGTTGTCACCTGTGAGAGAAGTGAAGTTTATGATTGATCTCCTTCTAAGGACCAATCTTATCTCACTTCTGTCTTACCATATGGAACTAATATAATTAATGGAATTGAAAGTGTAGTTGGGGGAGTTGGGAAATAATGGGGTTGTCCATCCTAGAATGTCTTTATGGTAAGATCTAGTTTTGTTTATTAAAATGGAATATGGAACTCTGTGGTTGTGTGTTGATTATAGTAGGCTTAACCAGGTTATGATAAAGAAATGATATCCACTTCCATGCATTGATGAATCATTCAATTAGTTTAGTGGAACTCAGTGGTTCTCCAAGATTGACTTGTGGTTAGGATGTCATCAATTTCAGGTACGAAAGGAGGATATTCCAAAAACATCCTTCAGAAGTCGATATAGACATTATGAGTATGTGGTTATTCCCTTTGGTATAACGAATGCACCAGTGGTTTTTATGGAATTGGTGAATATGATATTTCAAATATATCTAGATACGTTTTTGGTGGTATTTGTCAATGATTTATTTGTGTATTCCAGGACAAGGGTTGATCATGAGCAATACTTAGAAATAGTGTTTGGGATCTTGAGAGATCATTGTTTGTATGCAAAATTCTTAAAGTTTGATTTTTGGATACAATAATTTTGTTTCCTTGGACATGTTATTTCTGGGAAATATGTTTCAGTTAACCTGGAAAACATATAGGTTGTTATATCATGGAAACCGCCAATGAATATTTTTGAGATATGGGGCTTCTTTGGTCTAGCTGGCTACTATCAGTTTTTTTGTGACTTCTCACAATTGGCCTCACCAATTACAAATTTTAAAAGGAAAAATTTTACATTTCAATGGAATGAGTAGTGTTATAAATAGTTTAAGAGCTTAAGTGTATCCTTACATCAGCACCAATATTGGTTTTTCCAGAACCAGGAAAAGGGTACATGGTGTATTGTAATGCATCGGGATCAGGGTTGGGTCATTTTCTCATGCAACAGGATCATGTTGTTGCATATGGATCATTGAATTTGAGCTTCCAAGATAAGAACTACCCAACGTGTGATTTGGAGTTGGTGGATGTGGTTTATAATTTAAAAATGTTGTTCCATTATCTCTTCGGTGATAAATTCATGACCTTTATCGATTATAAGAGTTTAAAGCGTATTTTCTCCCAATGATATTTGAACTTGACGCAAATGAGATGGATGTATAATCTTTATATGTTCTACTTTGACTCAATGTACACACCGGGTAATGGAAATTTGGTGGCGGAATTATTAAGTAGGAAGTCATATGCTCAGATGGTGAAACAGACATCAGATTAGTGGTAGTTGATGTTGGTCATAGATGACATGCCGTTGGAAGGTAACGAATGGGGTGATAGAGTCATTTTCATTTTGTATTAATTTATTCCTGACATGAATGTCTTGGTTATAGAGGCACAAATGTAGGATTCTGAGTGTATGGTGATGAGGTCAATACTCAATGGTGGGGAGACCATTGAGGGATGAGAATTGAATAAGAATTTAGTTTTTTTTGTTTTGGTAATCATTTGGCAGTACCGGTGACTTTTTAGGAATAAATTCTTATATCTTATCATCATTACAAATGGGTTTTCCATCTTGGAATTTATAAAATTTATAATGCATTGAAAGTGCAATTTTTGTGGTCTTGTATGAAAAGGAATGTGGCTGAGTTTGTATATACATGCTTGAATTGTTAGTAATTCAAGGTAAAACATGAGTATCCTGTATGTATATTGAAATATTTACCTATTCTTGTATAGAAGTGGGAATAAATAGTGATGGATTGTTTTATAGGTCTCCAAATAACGGTTAGAAATCATAATTCCATATGGGTGATATTGGATCGACTCCCATATTCGGCTCATTTCATCTACATTCGTGAATCTCATACAGTGGAGAATCTGTCCAAAATCTATATCCATGAGGTGGTAAAGAGGCATGGTGTTCAAGTTTCAATTGTATCTGATATAGATCTGAGGTTCACATATCATTTTTTGAAATCCTTGCAGTAAGCCCTTGGGATGCAGTTGATGAAGAGCATGGCATATCATCCTCAAAAAGATGGAAAATCTGGAAGAATGATACAAAAATTTGAAGATATGATATGGGATTGTGTGATGGATTTTAGTGGATCATGGGAGGAGAACTTTCTGTTGGTGGAATTCTCATATAATAACACTTATCATGACTCCATACACATGACTTCGTTTAAAGCGTTGTAGGGGTGTCCATGTTTCTCTCCACTATGTTGGGTGGAAATATGTGAAACTTAATTGGTTGGGATGAGCCTTATCTAAGAGACTATGGAGAAGATCAAGTTGTTCAATAAGATAATGGAGCTCAGAGTCATCAAAAATAATATGAGAACCATCATTAACGGTCGTTGTCGTTCAAGGTGGGTGATCAAGTGTTTTTTATAATCCCTCCGATATTAGAACATTGTTGGTTTGGAAATAAGGGTAAGTTATATCCATGGTATATTGGGCCTTTTGTGATACTTGAGCGAGTTGTAGAGGTGGATTATTGGTTTTCTTTTCTGCCACAGTTTAGTGCGGTGTACAATGTGTTTTATGTGTCACAGTTGAAAATTATCAGCATGATCCTAACAATGTGATTCACTGGGATCATATTGAACTAGATTCAGATACTTCTTTGATGCACAAGCTAGTTCAAATTATGGATAGGTAAGAGAAAGTATTTCATGAAAAAATCATTGTTCTATTCTGGGTTTTTTGGCAACATGGTCAGAGTCAAGAGGAGACTTGGGAGCGGGAGAAGGAGATGACCGAGAAATGGCCTGATCTCTTTTGACAAAGCAATAGTTATCTACTTTCCAAGGAAATAAAGTCCAATGGTGGGGAAAATTTAGTACCCCTGGTTTGAGGCATGTGACCCTAATTTATGTCTTTAAATGCTTGAGAAGTGGGTGGGTAATGTTTGGGATAGTTTTGGAACATTTTGGAAATGTTTGGAGGCTTTTTAAAGGAGCATGGTTTGAGAACGGTTAAGGGAAACCATGAAAAATATATAGGTAACTGAGCATCATGATACAGTGGGATTCGCACAGTTTTCACACAATTTTTCTAACTATGGGATGAGTTCATGTGGATTTCCCTTCTAGGTAGTAGTAGGAGTGTGGATAGCGCATTGTTTTCCTAACTGTGTGAGTTAACCGTGCGCAACAATAAAAATTGGTTCTTTTAATTCAAGCTCACTCGAGATTTTTGAAAAAACTCCTAATTTATTCTCCCATACAAACCCCACTTGGGATTTATGGTTATCAAGGGTTGGAGGGTCTCTCCCACTCATTTTGGAGGCGTTTTAAGGGTTTTAAAGGTGCAGTGAAGGAGATTATTCTCTATAAGCCTTATATCTTTGTTGCTTCTTGGTTTTCCTTAGATTTAGTTCTCCATATCTCTCAGTTTTCTAGATCAACACCTATCACCTGGGGATATAGTGTTTTTGTTGCCTAAAGTGTTCAAATTTGGGTTTATTGATGTTATGTAAAGGGATTTAATGAGGTTTTGTGCAGCTTTCATCCAGATTGGGTGTGCGTTCGTGCATGGGTCGACTTCGTCGGAACCCTAAGGTAGGTGAATTCACTCTTGACTCCATTCAGATAGAACTAGAAGAATTATATTTCAAATTAATTATTTTTTCTTGACATTGGATATGATCATGATATGTGATGCTTGGTGGAAACCCATTTTTCGATGATTTGGGGGTTTCTAGGAAAATGGGTTCTTATTGCAAAAGGGACTTTGTTGTTTGATTTTAAAATTTTGATTTTAAAATTTATGGCTTATTCAATTTATAGAAATGGTTTAGGGATGATTTATTTCAACAAAAAATTTGTTTTATTGAGATGTGGTTTGGCATGGAAAATGGTTTTAAGTGTGTTATCAAAAAATGGGGGATTTATTGAAGTGATTTGGCATGTGTTGGAAATAGTTTTTTGCATGATGTTGTGGCCTTGGTGTGCTATATTATTTTGGGTGAGTTAAGTATTATTTCTTTTCTTGATTGTGTTAAGAAGTGGGCAAGGAGTACCACTACAAAAAGGGGATTGATAGTGGATGGAAGGGCCACTATCAATGATAAGTGGGAGGGAAGTACCAGTATGTTTGGAAAGTATTAAATAGTCATGGACAGGAAGTTACACCATAATTGTTACACCTGGTTGAGTGTGTGAATCTTTATGGCTATGTGTTGATTTTGTGTGTGGGTAAGAGAGATGAAATTTTTGTGATAATATGTGATGGTAAAATGGGTTATGTATTGTTGTTGGATTCCCCTTGTATTGTGTGTATTTTGGTAGAAAGTGGCTTAGTAAGGGTGTGTTTTTCTTATTGTAAATTGTTTCACTATTTGATGTTTTATATAAATTGATTTATATAATTGTGATAATAGTTCTATCCTAGTGGAGTTTGTAGGAAAGTCATTTGGGAAAAACCTACTGAGTATTTTTACTCACCCCCTACTTTTTCACTTTGGTGCTTTTAGAGATGTTGTTTCCCAAGACTTAAGTAAGGTTAAAGAATCTAATTTTTCAGGTGGTTGATCATGATGCTTGGATGGTTTTGTAGTTCTTAGACCATGGATCTTAGATTGGAGTTGTGGAGTTGTTTCATAGCTTTTTTGGTTTAGTTTTGTAGACTTCTTCTTGATACTCTAATTATGAAACATTGTGGTTTATTTGTATTAGTCTATGGGAATTTTTATAGAATTGGTTAGATTTCATGGTTGTTCCTTGGTAATGTGTTGCATTGGTTTACATTACTGGCATGCATCATGTAGATGTGGTTGGCCATAGCTTGTTTTGTTGGTTGTTTTTCATTAAAGGTAAAATCTTTTCCCAATTGTTCCTGATTCCCTCGAAATATATTTCCAGACTTTGGTAACTTGGGAATGTCACCTAAGGCTAAGTAGAATCTCACCTCCTTCTCAAGCCAATGAGGAAGGGCTTGGATGTTATAATGGAGGCCCATTCCAAGTACTAATTGAAAGTAAAAACATATCCTTACATGAATACCCTAATATCTAGGCTATATATTCTCCTAAAAACCCAAAATCTATATTTATCACAAATTTAGGAATTATATAGTAGGTTATTAAATAATAACAAAGAGAGTCATCTTCCATCTCAATTTATTTTAAGATATAAGGAAATTCAAAATAAAGATATACACATGGAACATTATGAGGAACTGGAAATCAAATAATTATTTTCTTCTTTTTTTTTATATAAATTAGTTATTATCAATATATATTATTATTTATGGGATATGGTAGAAATATTTTTTGAATTCTATGTAATAATGTTGTAACATCTAGATATTTAAAAAAAGGACTATGTTTGATAATGTACAAGATCACAACATAGAGCTTAAACAAACAACATAATCATATTATCTATATGTGGTAACTATAACCTAGACATTAATTTTTTTTATAAATATGAATAAATAACTTTTGAAATAAATATAAATTTCCAAGTCAATATGAATTTATTGGAATGCTCTTATAAAATAATCACGCTAATAGTTTTAATATGTATAACATTTATAAGATATGGTCAACGAGAATCTATGTTTGACCATAGATAGTATTTTGAAAGAGAAAATATTTATATTCATAAAAGTAATATATTTTTAATTTTTTGGTAAGAAATAATTACCATAAATTCATTCCCAACGATGATGCAGTAATTATTAAATTGATAGAAAAATCAAATAAATAAGATAGTAATACTAAAGTAAATATAATTAGAGATATTAAAGGTGATATATGAAATCTCTAGATAAATATAACTTGTCTAAGATATAATAAAATATTTGGTTTGAAATTTTACTCTCTCTTCTTATGTTTTTAAATTCATAGTAGTGAATAGTATTGATTTTGAAAATAATGATATTTTAGGAATAAAATTCTTTTAAATTTTTTTAAAAAATAAATATTATATAATCCCATAGGGGAAAATATATGTTCTACAATGTAATACCTTATGAATTTAGTTTCCATTTATAATTATTTGTATCTATAATAGTCTTATTATATTTTAATATTTTGAGAAATTCATAAAGTGCTCTTCACCTCATTTATAAAAGGGTACCCCTTACTTCACTTCATTCCACCACTGTGATCCTTATAGCTTCACAATCCTCTGTAAAATTTTCATCTCCACCTACCAATCCACATTATAAAGGCCTTATTTAAGTTATAACACCAACCTTAGTGCTCTTATGGTGATAAATAGAGGGATTTTTGAAGAGGATGAGGTTAAAGCTTGTCCATGGGATGTGTGAGGTAAGGGATTATATTTAAAAAAAACTAAATTATATATAAATGATTTTTTATTTTGAAACCCATTTTTAGTAGGAGAATAATTTATTTTAAAATTTTTATATTTCAAAAAATTATATTTTTGAAATTAATATTATTATTTTTAAAATTTGATTATATCAAAATTATGTTCTCTATTTTTTACAGTTTCATTATTGTGATAAGATTCAAAAATTCTGATAAAGAAAGTTCATATTTAGAAATTCTTAATTTTTATATAAATGTATCTCAATAATTATATTAGATATGGCCATATTCTATATTTTCATATGACATGTCATGAATTTTAATATAGGAAATTGTGTTAGTTTTATTGTGTTTGTGTTTATGTCTTAAATGTCACTAATTCTTTTACAGAAAATGGATTTCTCTAAAAAATGAGATTTCAGTCAATCTTAGAAGTTATTAAATTATTTTCTTACATAAACATAATATATGTATGATTTAAAAAGTTTTTAATGTTTTATTTATGAGAAATATAGATCTTAATAAAAATGTTCTCTTAAAATTAAACTTGGATCTTGAAAATGAATTGAGATAATGAGGAATAGAGAATGAACTAATGACATCAATGAGATTATATCCTACCAGTGATACTACTAAGTGTCCATAAGGGTTTTATAAGATATTTCATGTATCATTTTAATACATAAAAGTATTATTATTTTCAAATTATTTTTAAGGAAAAAACCTAATATTTCTAAAAGATTATTTTTAATAGATTTTAAAAATGAAACTATTTTTAAAAGGTTTTGAAAAGTATTTTTATTAAAAACCAATGATTATTATTTTTGAAATATGTCATATAGAATATTTTTTATTTGATATCAAAAATTTCCAATGGAATTTTCAAATTATTTTTCAGTGGTTTTAAAACACCTTATTCAAAATTTTATTCTCATCCCATATTTTAATGTATTTTTCACGATAATTTTATATGTTTTAAGATGGATGGATTTGCATAGGTATTTTTCAGACATAAATCTAATTATTTATTTTATAATTAATATTTTCTTAAAATTTGATATTATGTAAGGTTTTATCCTAATTTTCCAAAACCTAGACCAGAAGTGATCCTCTATTGTATAATATATTGTTTACTTTTTAGTAATATTTTATAAAAAAAATACACATCATGTTTTATTATTGAATCCTAAATTTCAGGTTTGGGTTGTTACATTTTTTTTCAAAGGAACGATCTATATAACTTTGGAGATTAAGCATTTTCCTTTGAGGAAAATTTTAAGAGATATAATTTTCTTTTGAAATTCATGTAATTAAGTACCCTTAAGAATATAGTTTTACCTAATTATGAATATGGAAATTCAGAATTTTTTTATGTATGATGAATAAATTTCAAGGATGCAATTCATTTAAGGGAGGGAGAATATAACATTCTGATATATTTTTTTTATAAAAGACTATGTTTGATAAAGTACAAGGTATACTAATTCAAGATTAAACAAATAATGAAGTATTAATAACTAAATGTGTTCATTATAACCTATTTGTTAAGTTATTGAGTATGAATAAAAATAAATAAATTATGAAATAAATTTAAATATCCAAATCAATATGAATTTATGGGTGAATTCTTATAAAATAATCAAAAATAATGTTTTTAATAAGTATATCATTTTTAAGATATGTTCATCAAGAATTTATGTTTGAGAAAAAAAAAGTCTTTTTAAAGCTATAATATTTATCTTCATCATGTTAATTTATTTTTAATTATTTGGGAAGAAATAATTACCATAAATTATTGAAAAGCGATAATATGGTAATTATTAAATTAATGAAAAAAATTAAATTTATGGTATTATAAAACATTAAAATAAATATAATTTGAGATATTCAAGGTGATCCAAATATTATCAAGATAAGTATGACATGTATAGTATATAATAAAATATTTGGTTCAAAATTTTACTTTTTTTGATGTTTTTAAATTCATAGTAGTTAATAGTATTAATTTTGAAAATAATTATAATAATATTTTATTAAATTATTAATATGTCATAAAATATTAAATGAGGCCATTGGGGAAATGATATGGTCGACAATGTAATCTCATATGAATTTAAGGTCTATTTATAATTATTTGTCTCTCGAATAGTCTTATTATATTTTAATATTTAGAAAAAAAATAAAGTGACCCTCACCTCAATTATAAAAGGTCACCCCTTCCTTCATTTCATTTCACCTCCTCGAGCCTTATATCTCAACCACCCTCTTCTGAATTCTCTTATCCACTTTTCTATACCCATTATAGTGGCCTTAGTTTAGGTAGAACACCGACATTATTTGTCCTAAGGTGTTAAGCAAAGGTATTTTTCAAAGAAGTTGAGGTTAAAGCATGTTCAAGGGAAGCATTATGTAATGGACTGTACTTTTTTTTAAAAACTAAATTATATATAAATGATGTTTTATTTAAAAAACCCTTTTATTAATGGGATAATTTATTTTCATATTTTCATATTTACAAATTATATTTTTAAAAGTAATATTATTAATTTTGAAACCTGATTAAATTAAAATTATGTTTTCTTGTTTTCAAAGTTTCATTGTTGTGATAATTTTTATAAATTATTGTAATGAAATGTTATTCTTAGAGATTATTAATTTTTATATATATGTATGTCAATCATGTTAGTATATATGGTTATATTATATATTTTCTTATGATATTTCATGCATTTAAATACAAGAAATTGTTTTTATTTTAATGTGTTTATGTTCATATCTTAAATGTAACTGATTCTTTTCAATAAAATAGATTTCTCATAAAAATAATATTTTTATCAATATTATAAGTTATTAATTATTTTATTCTATGAAAATAATATATATAATAATTTTAATGTTTTTAATTGTTTATTTATGAGAAATATGGGTCTTCAAAAAAATATTTTCTTAAAACTAAATTTCAAACATTGAAATAAAATGAGATAATGAGGAATGGGGAGTGAACCCATGACCTCAACGAGACATTTTTCTACGAGTGATACTACTAAGTGGACACATGTGTTTTAAAATATCTTTCAAGTAAAATTTTAATTCATAAAAGTATTATTATTTTCAAATTATTTTTAAGTAGAAAACCTAATGTTTTTCAATGATTTTTTTGGAAATAGATTATCAAAATGATAAATATTTTGAAAATGTTTTAAAAAGTATTTTTCATTAAAACCTTATATTATTATTTTTAAACTATGTATGTAATATCCAATATTTTTTATTATATATATAAAATATTAAAGTATTTTTCAAATTAGTTTTTACTAGTTTTAAAACCCCTTACTGGGTAATTTTACGCTCATACCATGTTTTAACATATTTTTCACTGGCCTTTTAGAAGTTCCAAGATGGATGGATTTTTTTATGGAGTTAGTACAAGTGAATCCAATTAGTTATTTTATGATTATTATTTTTTTTAAAATATGATAATATGTAAGGTATTTTATTAATTTTCCACAACCTAAACCAAAAAAATCTCCTTAGTTGTATAATGTACTGTGTATTTTTCAGATATCTTTTTTTAAATACAGAGCATGTTTTATTACTAAATCTACAAATGTGGATTTGGGATGTTACTAGGGGAGTGTTTGGGGAATGTGTTTTTTTACTACTAATACTCTAGAATAAAATTTATGTTCATTAACAATTCTTACCTTATGAATTATTTTTTCAATTTACATCCCTTGCCTTGACAAACATTTTCTTCCCTCCACTTCATGATATGAATTTTCACTACTTTTGATAGAGGAATACCATGATTATAAAGTCCAAGGGAGTGAGGTATATGTTAAATTTAGTTTTAAACATACATTCTTTTTGTTTATAATTATTACTAGACGATTTTAGTATATGGATCATGGAATTGAGGTGATATCCCATGAATTCCCATTCATTGACTTCTTTCTATTCACTTTAAAAAATTTAAATCCCTTCATGTAAAAACCATTAATGAAAAAGAGGGGTAAAAATTGAAGAGTGAAGTGGTCTCTTCATAGATAAATTTAATAGATTCTATAACACATGGAAAAGGACAATTCATCTTATTTGAGGAAATTTAAGTAGTAGTATTCCCCTTTCATTTGAGTATAGTGGGTTAGATGTTGTGTAAAGTATCCAGTTAGATTTAGTTGTTTGAATAACTCAATAATCTATTTTAGAACATGGATAAACTAATTATTTTAATTCCATAATATTTTTCATGCTCTCATTAACATTAATTTTCTATGTTACATTTTATCTCTTCTTCCATTGATGATTTTTAATTTATAATTACTTCCTCTACATCATCAATATTCATTTTTTATTAATATCATTTTTCCTTAAAATTAATAAAACTATAAATATTTTAATAGAAAAAAATATAAAAAAAATATGATTAAATATAAATTATCTTTCATAGATTCTTCCAAAATTTATATCCCTACGCTTTACCCAAAGTGTTTTCTAAAATTATAATGTGTGAAATTGGACCTTCAACAAGGTCACATCACATCACATTTTGGAACCATTTTTGTGTTTTATTCCAAGTTATAGTTACGTCTAAACATAAAACACAAACACCCACATAGATATTATAAAAACACAAAACTAGTTATTTTACTCACTAAAAATTCTTAAAATAACTGGAAATATGATTTTTATTGATTTTTTTTAATATTTTGATGTGAACGTTGTATTGGAACCATAAAACAATGAAAGTATGAAATTATTCTTGCTATTATTGACACATTTCATGGTAATTTTGCAACACTTCGACCCCAGTTACCCAGAGTCGGTGCATTATTACATAACATTGGCATGATCACAAAAGATCAAGTCTCGAAAGATGGATTAGTTTAGTAGCCTTAGAAACACTAGATACATTCATAAAGTTTACATTGAATTATAAAATGAAAACTAAAACAACATAGTCTCCATATTCCAAACTCATATCCCCTCATACTATCCCTATAGGTCATTCCGAAAATACTTCTTCACATCCTGGGAAAAATAAAACATAGAAAGGGGTGAGCTCTGATTACCAGTAAGGATAAAAATATAGTGGAAACTTTCATAAATAATCATAAATATTTAAGGCAATGTATAACTAAAAAAATCCTTTTAAACTTGAACTTCAGAATAATATGGAAGAAATAAAATGAAATAATTCCATTTACTTATTCACATGGATATTCTACTAATCAAATAATCACATGCAATATCAATAACCACTTTCAAAATGATGGAATTCATAATACCAGACTATCATAACCACGTAGCCAAGGCCTCGTGCCAAGACTACAAATAATATTTTGTCAAGGCCTCATGCCAAGACACTATTTTGTCTCATGAGACCTACCGATGCATCGAGGAGCTATACCGGGCTCCACCCGTCACTTATTAAGTCCAATGCATTCCTCATATGAACAGGTTTAAATATAACATAAACATTCGTATTAAAACTAGCTTACAAAATGTCAATACTTTCTACATAAACCACGAATGGTATAAAAATAACACATCAATATTTAAACATACCACAAAACCTTTAATACTATATGAATGTTTTTTATCATAATAAATCAACTTCAAATAAGCTTAAAATCCATCAAAAGATGTTGACATAGAGGAAATCAAAATTTTTTGTGAGAAATATATCTTTTTTTGAAATCATTTAAAAGCCACATAATTATAAAATAAAACATTCACTTTGAAAATATTCTTATAATATTGTAAGGGAAGCTTTGACAAACTTATAATGGCAGAAAATAGCTGCACCCGCCGTATAAGTTAAAAAAAGACATTCTTACCTTAATTCCGTCGAAAAGGTTAAAAGGGATGTTGTTTGGAAAACGACGGAAAGATTCCTTTATAAACTTCTTATAAAAAGTCAAAAAATGGTATAAATTACATTAACCCATATTCTGTAAAATAGTAATAATATTTTGAAATACATTTTTAAGAAACGTGGATGTGGTGATAAAGAGGTCCCAGTAGATAATTACGTATAAACAACCTTGGATAATGAAGAGATTGTGAAATAAACCATTACCTTGTACTTTTCCTTAGTTGAGGGTAGGTTAACCTACTGTATAGTGGTGAAATGATTTTTATTAAATTATAAAATAATAATATACATTAATATTATATCATATATGATCTTTTAACATTGATTTTTTAATAATATCTTAGTATTATCATCGTTTTAGGTGTTAACTTACTCATTTGATTTTATATATTTTGTTACATAAGTCGTGTTTGTTATCAAGAGGTTGTATCTTATTCATATCCAGAATTATATCAAGTCCTTAAACATTACTTTTAATTATCAAATGATAATTATTCTTGAATGGACACGATGAGGAATGAATCTCATCGCGTTCGTGGAGACAGTAGTCCGTACGTACGCACGAGCGACAATATCACTATTTTAATATTAAAATAATATATAATTGGATATTATATCATATATAAAGAATCATTATCATGTTATATTTATTATTTACATGAATTACACATCATTATTATACCCATCCAAATAATAATGTTTTGAATAAAAATTACACCACGACGTGGAGACGGTAAGTTGTACGTACGCACGTATGGTGACATGTCATTAAAAGGATGGATAGAATACTGAATATGGTTGTACCATATTTATAAAAACATCAAATTATATAGAAGATACTGGAGTTATTATTTTAGAATGGTAATAACAAATAAAGAATAAGTTGAAGAAGAAAGGAACATGAAAGAGGGTGGTGAAAACATTACCTCTTCTTCAGGTTCTTCCTTTTGATTTGATCAAAATGGATCCTTAGGTTGGCTTTCTGATAAAACTAAGGCCTCTAGGTTGCAGTGTGGGACGTTTAGTGGATAATTGGGAAGGTTTTGGCTGAGCCAAATGGCTTTGAAGGTGTAAAGAATTGGTTAGAAGTGGTGTCCTTTTATAAGGGGAGGAGGGGTCTTTAGGAAAAATTTAAAGTTTTATTTTATAATAAATTCATATTCAGTTTATAATGGATGAAAAGTGGATTATTAAAATTAAAAGGTGTGGATGTTTTTAAATCCTTTCAACCAATAGATTTTAGACAGGTTTGGGTCATTATATTAACCTTATATTTTAGTTTTAACTCTTAGTTAATTAGTTTGACATTTACCATGTCACTTTGTATTTTTATATTATATAGTTAATAAACTTACTATATATATCCAAGTGACAACCAAGTGGTACATTAATGATAAAAATATCATGTTATAAGTCGTTTTGGAGAACCTTAGATTTTTCGGAATAGAATATCAATTAATAATATAATATTTGTTTTAAAAACTAATTTATATCAATTTTGACACTATTCAGTAATTTATTATTTTTGAAGTATTATTAAATTTATTAATTATAATAAAATTCATTTAAGAAATCCTAACATGTAATATTAACAAATAAAATTCTTGTATGGCATAAAAATTTTCAAATTATATTTATTTTAACTTTTATAATACCAATTATTTGATTCTTTCATTAATAAGGAAAATACATCATCATTATTGTGTCAAAGATAAATTAAATTATTTAATGTCTAAAAATTATAAACAAAATAAAATTATGTATGAAATATTTTTATCTTTATAATTAATATTTACAATCAAATTTATCTTATGTATAAACCTATATTAAAAATGTTTTAGTAATTAAACCTTGATTTTAACTCTTTTAACTCTTCTTTGAATTAAATAATAATAAATGTAATAATCTAATCCAAGTGGACTAAATGATATTATTTTATTCCTAAGGTTGTTTTTGGTCAAGATACACTTTACCAATAGAATTAGGACATGTTTTAGGGTAATATTAATATCATTTTTACCTTTAATTAACCTATTTACTTTTAACCGTGGTAAATAAAAGTAAAAGGTTACTATTCACCAAAAATTATTTTTATCTATTGAAGCACATTTTAATCCTTTATATTAACCATGTCTCTTTTATTTTCGAAATTCCACTCACATAAGAGGTAAAATTATGTTTTATGTGAATTTGCAAATTCTCCTGGGAGGTGGGTAAGAGACTGCGAAAATTTCAATAAAATTTTTATATATCAAAAATTATTCTAAACTAACTCCAATGAATTATGTTAAACTTATATAGGTATTATGTATCTATTTTGACCTTAATTAAATTTAAATAAAATAGATAATTATTTAAATAAAAAGTTGTTTTTATCCATTAACTCATTGTTTTTCACTATTCATCAAAAATTGTGTGTTTTCAGAAAAAATACCAAAAAATCACCCTAGGATAATTTTGATATTATGAATCCAAAAATGAAGTCCATTTAGAAAGATAAAATTTATAAAATTTCAAAAAGTGGGTATTACTATTCATAACGGCTAGTTTGATTGGTTGTGGTGTGTGTTAGAACTCGAAGTTGCGTACAACCCATGCTGCTGTATTATTCAAAGAGAAGCGTACCATGGAATCTTGGAGTGTTACATTCTCCCCTACTTCAAATAATTTCATCCTCAAAATTTCTATAATACTACTGCATGAAAAGACTCGGGTGATTCTTCATCATAAGTTCCTCGGGTTCCCACGTTACCTCTTCCATCTTATGGTTTCTCCATAGAACATTTACCAGATGAGTCATCCGGTTTCTCAGAACTTGTTCTCTGGTATCAAGAATCTTGATGGGCTCTTCACAATAAGACATATCAGGTTCCGATTATAATTCCTCATAGGTGAGTACATGTGTTGGGTCAGACATGTATTTTCTCAACAGTGATATGTGGAACACATCATGAACTTTGGAGAGATTTGGCAGAATTTCCAAACGGTAAGATACAACCCCAATTATTTCTAGAATTTTGAAAGGTCCAATGATCCTGGGACTCAATTTTATTTTCTTACCGAAATGTATAACACCCTTCCATAGAGATACCTTCAAGAAAACATGATCTCCTACCTGAAATTCTAAATCCTTCCTTCAATTATCGGCATATCTCTTCTTCCTACTTTGAGCTGCTTTGATGTGGTGTAATATTACCTTCACCTTTTCCATCGTTTCCTCCACCAGTTCTGGGCCTATGAGTTTTCTTTCACCAACATCATCCCAATAGGTTGGTCTGTGAAATATCTTTCCATATAACGCTTCGTATGGTGCCATCCGAATACTTGAATGGAAGATATTGTTATAGTAAAATTCTACCATAGGTAAATATTGATCACACATACCCTGAAAGTCATGTGAGCATGATCTCAACATGTCTTCTAAGGTTTGAATATTCCGTTATGATGGTCCATCTGTTTGAGGGTGGTAAGCAGTTCTCGAACGGAGTTCAGTATCCCAGAATTTCTAAATACTTTTCCATAATCTTGATGTAAAATGGGGATCACGATCCGAAACAATTGATATGGGTACTACATGAAGTCTCACAACATCATTAATATATAGTCTTGCTAGACGTTCAAGTGGTAAATCTTCCCTTATATCAAGAAAATGTGCTGACTTGGTGAGAAGATCAACAATGACCCATATTGCATCATTCCTTCTAAGAGTGTTTGGTAGTCCCATGACAAAGTCCATCGTGATATTATCCCATTTCCACTTAGGTATGGGAAGTTGTTGCATGACTCCTCCAGGCTGTTGTCTTCCAGCTTTCACTTGTTGACAAACCATACATCTTGACACAAAATCAGCAATATCCCTCTTTATGTTGTCCCACCAAAAATGTTCCTTCCAATCTCTATACATTTTGGTGCTCCCAGGGTGTATAGAGAAATTGGAACTATGAGCATTGTCCAATAATTCCCTTTTTTAGTTCAGGTATATTGGGAACACAATGTATCTTCCCAAATTCCAAAATTCCATCTTCATACACAAAGTCACTCAATCTCCCATCATTCACAGCTTTAATCTTCTTTTGAAACTCTTCATCATCGGTCTGAGAACTCTTTGTCCTTTATAGTAAAGATGGTTTGGAAAACATTTGAAAAAGTATTGATGTTTCACCTTCCATGGTGATTCCCATATCCATCTTTGCTAGATCCATGAAAATAAGATCCCTTTCTACTCTCATATAGTTCAAAACTCCATGATCCTTTCTACTCAAAGCATATGCTACCTTATTTTCCTTCCCTGGGTGGTAGTGTATCATGAAATCATAATCCTTAAGTAGTTCAAGCCATCTCCTTTGCCTCATGCTGAGTTCTTTCTGTGAGAAAATATACTTCAAACTCTTGTGATCGGTATATATCTCACATTTTTCATCATAGAGATAATGTCTCCATATCTTCAAAGAAAAGATCACAGCTGCTAACTCGAGATCATGAGTAGGATAGTTTTTCTCATGAACTTTCAGCTGTTGTGATGTATATGCAATAACTCTATCATTCTGCATAAGAACACAACCAAGTCCTTTCTTTGATGCATAACTATAAATAATGAACCCATCATTCCCCGCTGACAGTGTCAATATAAGATCATTTACTAATCTTCTCTTCAGTTCTTCAAAACATTCTTCACACTCTTTCATCAAAACAAATTTAACCCCTTTACGTGTGATCTTCGTTAATGGGTTAGCCAACTGAGAAAAATTCTGGACAAAACATCGATAAAAAACTACTAAAATAATAAAACTGTGTACCTCGGTTATACTCGTTGGTGCTGGCCATTCTTGGATTGATCTTGTCTTAGAAGGATCAACAGTGATTCCATCCTTAGAGACAATATAATCAAGAAAAGAAATATCCTGAATCCAGAATTCACACTTGCTAAACTTCCCATATAATTCATTTCTTCTCAGAGTCTTCAATATAATGCGCAAGTCATTTTTATTATCATTGTATCTTTTGGATTATACCAAAATATCATCAATAAATACCACTACAAATTCATCAAGATATTCCTTGAAAACTCTGTTAATTAGATCCCTGAAAACATAGGGTGCATTAGTCATCCCAAAAGGCATTTCTGTAAACTCGTAATGCCCATACCTGGTTTGAAATTCTGTCTTCAGAATGTATTACTTCTTCACACACAACTGATGGTATCCAAATCAAAGGTCAATCTTTGAAAAGTATTGAGCTCCATGTAGTTGGTCAAATAAATCATCAATTCGAGGTAGGGGATACTTGTTATTTATTTTTATAGCATTGATCTCCTTGTAGTCGATACATAACCTCATAGATCCATCTTTGTTTTTAACAAAAATAACAGGGGCTCCCCATGGAGAAACACTAGGGTGAATAAATACCTTATTACTCAATTCCTCTAGTTGTTTCTTTAGTTCAAATAATTCTACAGTGGCCATTCTATAAGGGGTCTTCGATATAGGCCTTGATCCAGGAATTAAATCATTAGAAAACTCAACTTCTCGTTCTGGAGGATGTCCCGGTAAATCTTCCAGAAACACATCTACATATTCTTTCACAATAGGTACATCTTCTATTTGAACATTCATTTACTCACCCACAATCATTTAATTCTCTTCCTCCCCAATAATTGAATTTAGTTGAGCTACTGGGGGTAGATCCAGATAAGAATTAGGTGGTGATGATTCAGCTCTAAATATAAGGTGTTTCTTATCATCATCATCAAAAATCATAACCTCCTTCTTCTTATAATAAATCTTCACATCATGATTCGAAAGCCAATCCATACCGAGGATTATATCAAACTCAATCATAGGTATGATGATGAGATCAGTGGATAAAGAACATTTATATGCTCTAATGGGGACTGATTCACAAAACTTTGTTGCAATGATACTTCCCTTAGGTGTTTTAACTGACAAATCCCTTGTGAAATCAAATTTTAAATATCTAATTTTCTTAGTAAACTGGGAAGATATGAAATAATGTGATGATCTAGAATCAAATAAATCATTTTCTAAATTTGAGGAAACCATTAAATTTCATGCCACCACATCGTTCGGAGCTTCTACCTCAACAGTAGTGATAGCATAATCTTTTCCTTTATCCCTTGGAATTTTCTAAGGTAAGTTCACCTAATGGTTAGGACATTAATTTGCATAATGTCCCATCTCTCTACAATTATAGCATTCCACGTTGACAGAAAATCTCTTTCCCTTGTAATCATGAGCTTGGTGGCCTTTTTCACCACACTTGTAACAGACTCCCATTCCCTTCAAGCAAGTACCAGGGTGTTTCTTCCCACATTTAATGCAGGATGGATAATCAACTTTTCCCTTCTTCCATTTATTTCCATTTCCAGAGTGGTCATCAAATCTCTTCTTCTCTTGTTTTTCCTTAAAGTCGTAAGACTTAGAGAATTCCTTTTCTGTCTTGATAGCACATGAGACAATATCTTCGTACGACGAGAAAGATTGTGAGACTAATGCTCGACAGATAAACGGTTTTAACCCATCAAATGAAGGATCAATATTACTTCTTGGGTTATGTATATAATATGTTGCATGCCTCGCTAACCTTGTAAAGTTATCCTCATAATTTGCGACATTCTCATCTTCCTTTTGTCTCAGACTCAGAAATTGACTTTCCATATCTGATCGACGGTCATGAGGAAAGTATTTTTCTAAGAAAAGCTCTTTGAACTCCCTCCATCCCATATTTGATACTTCATTATCTTCCTTCATGTTTTGTATCAAGGAAAACCATTAGTCAGCATCTCCAGTGATGTGATAAACTGCCATGATAACTTTTTCCCTTTCACTACTCCCCAAAGACTGAAATATTTTCTCTAAGGAACTTATCCATTGCTCAGCTACTAATGGATTTGTACTCCCATTGAATTTTGGTGGTTTCTGCCTCATGAAGGGATCTAACATTGATCATCCACACTTCGGATCAGGGTGCTCCATACGGGTAAGGTTATTATTCATAACTTGAGTGAGTTGTCCTAGTATGGTGATTAGCAGATCATCACCAGTTGCATCACCAGCTCCACTATAATTATCTTGAACAGGAGGGAAATCCCTACATGGAGTGCATGCATTGATATGGTTTCCATTCCTTCCACTAGGCTCCATTTCTAAACAATGGCATAAACTAGATCAGTTTATGAATCAAAATACATAATTCAATACATGTAAAACTCTTAACCTAAATTGAACTATTTATGGATATAATACATAATCATAAAAAAAAATTTCTTTGAGTAAGTATATACTCATAAACCCTTCATAATGAATTGTAAATAAAATGAGAATTATCCTAAGCATATCCCCCAGGAGTGTCGTAACCAAGAGTGCAGCAAGGCCCGTTGTCGTGCACTAGTTCTCATTCGAGTCTAGCTAAAAGTGGTGTTTTTGGGTTTTACTCCTAGGTACATCTGTTCTAGAGCCGCCTCTACATGCTCATATCCAAAAAGGGATGTATTTCTCAGAAAACTCACAAAATCTCGACAATACCAAAATTCTAGGAAGTTCTTCTATACTAATCCTCAAAGTCTATCTTAGGTCTATGTGATCTAATCAGAGTTTATCTAAATCTAGCTCCCAAGGTTTGTACTAAAATTCCTCTGATACCAACTATAACGCCCTGACCCCAGTTACCCAGAGTTGGTGCATTATTACATAACATTGGCATGATCATAGAATATTAAGTCTCGAAAGAATAATTAGTTTAGTAGCCTTGGAAACACTAGATTCATTCATAAAGTTTACATTACATTATAAAATTAAAACTACAAAAAAAATAGTCTCCATATTCCACACTCATATCCCCTCATACTATCCCTGGAGGTAATTCATAAAATACTTCTTCACATCCTGGAAAAAATAAAACATAGAAATGGGTGAGCTCAGATTCTCAGTAAGGATAAAAATATAGAGGAAACTTTCATAAATAAGAATAAACATTTAAGGCAATGTATAACTAAAACAAAAGCCTTTTAAACTTGAACTTCAGCATAATATGGAAGAAATAAAATGAAATAATTCCATTTACTTATTCACATGGATATTCTATTAATCGGATAATCACATGCAATATCAATAACCACTTTCATAATGATGGAACCCATAATTCCATACTATCATAACTATGTAGCCAAGGCCTCGTGCCAAGACTATAAATAAAATTTTGTTGAGGCCTCATGCCAAGAAACAAGTTTGTCTTGTGAGACCTACCTATGCATCAAGGAGCTATATCGGGCTCCACCCGTCACTTATTAAGTCCAATGCATTCCTCATATGAACAGGTTTAAACATAACATAATCATTTGTATTAAAACTAGCATAAGAAATGCCAATACTTTATTCATAAACCATGAATGGTTTAAAAATAACACATCAATATTTAAACATATCACAATACCTTCAATACTATATGAATTTTTTGTATCCGTATAAATCAACTTCAAATAAGATTAAAATTCATCAAAGGATGTTGACATAGATGAAATCAAAACTTTTTGAGGGAAATATCTTTTTTAAAAATATTTAAAAGCCACATAATTATAAAATAAAACATTTACTTTGAAAATATTCTTATAATCCTGTAAGGGAAGCTTATATGATTTTATAATGACGAAAAATAGCCACACCTGCCGTATAAGTTAAAAAAAAGACATTCTTACCTTAATTCTGTCAAAAAGGTTAAAAAGGACCTAGTTTGGAAAACAACGGAAAGATTCCTTTATAAACTTCTTATAAAAAGTAAAACAATGGTATAAATGACTTTAACCCATATTCTATAAAATATTAAGAATGTTTTGAAATACATTTTTAAGAAACATGGATGTGGATGATAAAGAGTTCCCAGTAGATAATTATGTATAAACAAACTCAGATAATGGAGAGATTGTGAAATAAACCCTTACCTGGTACTTTTCCTTGGTTGAGGGTAGGTTAACCTAATGTATAATGGTTAAAAAATTGTTATTAAATTGTACCATAATCATATACATTAATATGATATCATATATGATCTTTTAAAATTGATTTGTTAATAATATCGTAGTATTATCACAGTTTCAGGAGTTAACTTACTCATTTTCTTTTATATATTTTGTTACATAAGATGTTTGTGTTATGGATAGGTTGTATATTATTCATATACAGAATGATATCAAGTCCTTAAAAATTACTTTTAATCATCAAATGATAATTAGTCTTGAATGGATACGATGGGGAATGAATCTCATCGCGTTTGTGGAAATGGTAGTCTGTACGTACGCATGAGCGACAATATCACTCTATTGATATTAAAATAATATATAAATGGATATTATATCATATATAAAGAATTATTATCATGTTATATTTATTTTTTACATGAATTACACATCATTATTATACCCATCCAAATAATAATGTTTTGAATAACAATTACACCACGACATGGAGACGGTAAGCTGTATGTACGCACGTATGGTGACATGTCATTCAAAGGATGGATAGAATACTGAATATGGTTGTAACATATTTATAATAACATCATAGTATATAGAATATACTGGAGTTATTATTTTAGAATGAGAATAACAAAGAACGAATAAGTTGAAGAAGAAAGGAACTTGAAAGAGGGTGGTGAAAACATTACCTCTTCTTCAGGTTCTTCCTTTTGATTTGATCAAAAGGGATCCTTAGGTTGGCTTTATGATAAAACTAAGTCCTCTAGGTTGAAGTGAGGGAAGTTTAGAGGATAATAGGTCAGGGTTTGGTCGAGCCAAAAGGCTTTGAAGGTGTGAATAATTGGTTAGAAATGGTGTCCTTTTATAAGGGGGAGGAGGGGATCTTTAGAAAAAACTTAAAGTATTATTTTATAATAAATTCATATTCGGTTTCTAATGTCTCAAAAGTGGATTATTCAAAGTATAAGGTGGGTATGGGTCTAAATCCTTTCAAAAATATATTTAAGATAGGTTTGGGTCATTATATTAACCTTATCTTTTAGTTTTAACTCTTAGTTAATTATTTTGACATTTACAATGTCACTTTGTATTTTTATATTATATAGTTAATAAACTTAATATATACATCTAGGAGACCCCCAAGTGGTCTATTAATGATACACCTATCATGATATAAGTCCTTTCTCCGAGCCTTAGATTTATAGGAATATAATATCAATTAATAATATAATATTTGTTTTAAAAATTCATTTATGTCAATTTTGACACTATTCAATAATTGATTTTTGTTAAAGTATTAAAAACTTTATTAATTATAATAAAATTAAATTAAGAAATAATAAAATTTAATATTAACAAATTAAATTCTTTTATGGCATCAAAAAGTTCAAATTATAATTATTTTAACTTTTATAATACCAATTATTTGATTCTTTCATTAATAAGGAAAATACTGCATCATTATTGTGTCGTAAATAAATTAAATTATTTAATGTAGAAAAATTATAAATAAAATACCATTATGTAGTAAATTTTTTTATCTTTATAATTAATATTTAAAATCTAATTTATATTATTTATAACTCTATATTAAAAATGTTTTAGTAATTAAACCTTGATTTTACCTCTTTTAACTCTTCTTTGAATTAAATAATAATAAATGTCCTAATCTAATCCAAGTGGACCTAAATGATTTTATTTTATTCATAAGGTTTTTTTGGTTGATATAAACTTGTAAAATATAATTAGGACATGTGTTAGGGTAATATTAATATCATTTTTACCTTTAATTACCCTATTAACTTTTAACTGTGGTAAATAAAAGTAAAAAGTTACTATTCACCAAAAAAAATTTATCTTATTAAACCACATTTTGCTCCTTTATATTAACTGTGTCTCTCATATTTTCTAGATTCCACTCATATAAGAGATAAAAATAAGTTTTATGTGAATTTGAAAATTCTCCTAGGAGGTGGGTAAAAGACGGTGAAAATTTCAATAAAATTTTTATATATCTAAAATTATTCTAAACTAACTCTAATGAATTACATTAAACTTATATAGGTATTATGTATCTATTTTTAACTTAATTAAATTTAAATAAAATAAATAATTATTTAAATAAAAAGTCGGTTTTAACCAATAACTCAGTGTTTTTCACTATTCATCAAAAATTGAGTGTTTTCAAAAAATACCAAAAAATTACCCTAGGCTAATTTTGATATTCTGAATCCAAAAATGAAGTCCATTTTGAAAGATAAAATTTATAAAATTTCAAAAATTGGGTATTACTATTCATAATGGCTAATTTGATTGGTTGTGGTGTGTGTTAGAACTCGAAGTTGCGTACAACACACGCTACTGTATTATTCAAAGAGAAGCGTACCGTGGAAGTTTGGGGTGTTATAAATTTAAATATAATACACTATATAATCCCATAAAACATTTAGAAAACTATAATTCTCATTCGATAGAAGTTTAAAATATAATGAACATGGATCAAGCCTTGAGAAATTTAATAACTAGTATAATCCACAAGAAATAAAATTTTTAATTTTTATAAAACCAAATTTAGTAATTAAAAAAATTGGATAATGAAGTGGAATTCAAAAAATGGTATCATCTAATAGAGAATTTTTATTGGTGTTAGATTCATTACCAACCATAGTGAAATATTTCTAGCGTTATAGTTTTTTACAATAATATAATAGAGGTATTGAATCATATCCTAAAAAGGATCCTTATGTTAATGAGTAGCTTTCACATAGATAATTTGATTACATGGAAGATGATTAGTGTTTTATTAAGAATCTAATGATGGTTCCCTCTAAGGGATATAGTTTAGACTGCAATATATTGTTGGAATTATGGTCGATCTTTGTAAGAATTGGAGTATGGTTTGTGTTTGTTGTCAATCTTTATTAGACGTTCAAAATGTTTTCCAATAAAGTGATCATACAGTTTAAGTAGAAAACAGTATTGAAGGTGGCATCATTTCCCAGTGTGCCATATTTTTGGGCCTGAAAATCAGAAAATGGGAAAATGTTTGTTTGGAAAAATAACTTTCAGGCAAAAGGGTATGTGTTTTGGAAACTAGAACGCAAGGTATGTTTCGGGATCAGATTGATGAAAAATGGAAAAGGCATGAGCTGCATAAAATATTGGAGTGGTGCGCAAAAAACATGGATTGCGCGCTAAATTGGTTTTGCACTCAATAGTGAATCTAGGTTGGTTTTTTCATGAAAAGGTTGTTTCAGGATTAGAATGATGAAAAATGGAAAATTCATGAGGTGCGTGAAAAATCTAGAGATGTGTGTGAAGAATGGTTCCTGCATGACAAAGGATTGCATGTTGAATGATAGTTTTTTCACGACACGACAGGTTTTTCATATGGGGGTAGTTGACACATATAAATAAGAGGTGACCCCCTCATTTGGTATAGTCGAAGACTTAGAGAATATCCGAGTTCTGATGTGCGTAAAAGGTGCGCATAAATGGAGTTGCACAGAAAAGTTTATGTTGCTTGAAAACGCAGACGTTGTGTGTAAACATTGGTGTTGTAGATAAAAGATTATGGTGTGTGAAAAAGTATATGGTGCACCTAAAAAATGGCAGTTGTGCGTAAAAGTTGATTTTGCGCGAAAAAGTCAAAGTCATGCATAAAAGTTGAGGCTGTGCTTAGAAGTGAAAGTTGCGCTTAAAGGGGGTGTTGCGCGAAATATTTTTCTGCATGAAAATCATGTATTGAGTAAAAAAGTGAGATCGTGCGTGCAAAGGGTATGTGTTGCGCGAAATCATCAGCGTAACCTATTTTCACATTCCGAATATCTGGTTCAGTGGTTCAATTCTTTCAATTGCATCTTTTTAGGACTTCGATGAAAGTAGTGTCTCATACTGAACAGAGACAAATATTTCAATGAAAATATATTGAATAGACCTTTAAGTCGATAAACTGAGTTTGACTTCTCTCAAGGCAGTGAGCTAGAGAGAGTAGAAAGAAGTGATCTGAGGGATGTAATGAGAGTTCTATGAACCTTTGTAAAGGTAGTATGTCCGTCACAGAGTGACTATAACCAAAACTTATAATCCATACAATAGTGAAGATTAGTAGATTTTGGTATGACCGACACACTGTCGGCATATGATCCTTTGACGTAGCCCTTTGTGGTGAACCATGTAAAAGTGTTGTGTCAACTTCCTTCTTACATTTTTTTGATAGATTTAACAAGTTCCTACCAATGTGGGAACAATATCCAAAACTTTTAAAAGAAAAATTTGGCACCTTGATTCTCCCCTCCACTCTCAGGGTGTTCTGGGGTCCTTCACATTTGTTATGCACAGTCATTACAATACCGGAAAAGGATTACACTACAGTAAAAAATTGATGGGTGTTGAAGGAATTAGATAATGTTTGGAGGTAAGTTGGTTTTATGATTAATGAGTTCAATTATTATTTTTAATTTTTAATATTAATAAAATTTTAATGTAACATAATTAAAATTATATAAAAATAATGAAGGGATGTGTATGATATTGAAAATGTAGTACTGTAAAAGTCCTTGAGATATTACTATGACACATAAAATCTATATGATTATATGTATTATATTCCATGTGATAAATACATTTTATAATTATTTACGTATGATCCCATGGGGAAGAATTGGAAAAAATTTAGATTTCTCAATATAATTCATTATGTCCATATGACTATATTTATATATGATAAGTGATATGTAAGGTTTTCCAAAACATATGGTTGATCCCATAAATAATATTTAGTGAAGTACTGGAGGGTATAGAGATATGTAATATGTTTTGGGGATATATAATATCTATAAAAATATATATAATAATTTTAAAATGGAAGATACTTTTTTGTTTCAAGTTGATATACAGGACTAAATATTTTTTATATAAAGTCAACCCTTCTTAAAAATGTAAGCATTTTAGGTTATTAAATTAAGTAGATTCGTGTCATTTTCCTTTAAACAAATAATAATCAATTTTATTCAATAAAATTATGATTCAAAATAAGATTATATCGTGAAATTGTTTGCGCCATGGAGAGATAATTCACATATCAGATGGATATTTAAGGTTTAGTAATTCACTCAATATAACAAATGGCGGATTTTAAAGGTGTAGGATCATGTGATGATAAAATATTGTAAATAAAGTTTTTAATTTAAATCTAAAATTAATGGAGTTTTTAATAGAGAAATATCATGGATATGTTGAATTTTTTTACAGGAAGTATTTGTTTTTATAGTTGAATATTTAAATGTAAATATTTGGGTGATAATGTTATGAATATAATGTATTTAATATTTTTTTCATATTTATGTTGTTTACAGAGTGATATTTAGATATGTTGTTTTCTAGATATCATTAAAACCAAAATTTCCCATAGTAAAATTCTTGTATACACACAATAGTAACATCTAAATTTATAGAAGCTTAATTTTTGACTTCTAAAAGAAAATGATGGTTGTGCCATAATTTTAGATGTTACACTACAATAGTTTTTCATCAAAAATATTTCTATATATATGTTTCATATCTTTAAAGTGGGAAATTTTATGATTTTATTAGACAAATTTGACTCAAATTTAAAAAAGATAGACAAATGAATTTTCTCATTATACTCATGGAGAGTTATATATCTCATACAAGGGAAAAAAGATGATTTTTTATTGTAATAGAGAAAATGGATACCAAGAATCCTAGTTTCAAGAGATATCATTCTCTATGAATATGAGTAGTCTGCTGCTATAAAATATAACATAAGTTGAAAAATATTAAAAGATAAAAATTATAGAATTATAGAAAAATAAGATAGATTAATTTTTGAACTTCATTGATGATATTTCTAGATAATGAAGTAGTTGTTTCCATGATGTCTCATGGAATGTTATTCTTCATTCATAATAGAATTCACGTCTTTCATATGAAGGAGTACCATGAGGAGATAAAGGTGAAACATTCTACACATAGTACATCAACAACAATAGTTATGTTTTTTTCTTGTATTGTGTTACATTTTAACATGGTTTCATTTTAGGAGTAGTGAAAAGTGTGAGAAAGGGGTGATAGAGTTACCCTTTAGAGGTGGTGTACAATCCTAAAATATTATAAAGGGTATAACCCTTTGTTGGATGTGACATTTCCTTGACCAACCATCAAATAGTTTTCTTGGTGGATTGTAATAAAGCGGGACATTAACATTGTATGATCAATGTATAATCCCAGTGAAGGTGAACCATGGAAATATATTTTTTTTATTATATCCATTCTTCACTTTATTTATTGAAGATATAAATCAGTCTGTGAGGTTCAAGTAATATTTGATCAAAATGTATTAAGGAAAATATAACTTAAATAATAATATTATTATTTTCAAATGGAGAACCTAAGTTTGACCCTACTAAAATGATGATAAAATAATTATTAGGGGTGGTATTATTAAGAATATGTGGCTTTAATTAGAATTATTTTCATATGCTAATTCATCCCCCTATCAAAGAATGTCTCATTAGAAACCCTTATATTTCTAATAAGTGGAATTTTAGAATATGTATTTATTATTGGATTTGTTGTGTTCTAAATTGGTTTCATTATTTCTTGGTGTTAAATTTAATTATAACCTAGTAATATATTAATAGGAAAAAATATCTAAGGTAATTACATTTAATTCAAAAGTTTTTTGTGAATATTTGATTCAGATGAAATATTCTAAGATCTCGAAAAGAATGTATGAATGATTCAGACTATGAATCTATTAATCCATTCAATTTTGTTGTTGTAATAGTTGTGCATCCTAATGTCCCTGGTAAATTTGGATCCACTGATGATGATTAGATATTATAAAATACAAAGATATAATTTCCCCACTTATCAGAGGAGAAAAATCTAAGACTAAAGGAAGAGTCAAAGAAGTTCAATAAACAGAAAAAGGCACATGAATAAATTTTTAGTGGACTAGATATTGAGATATAAAATATAAAAAACATAAAAAATTATTGTTAAAAGTGGAATCTAACATAATAGAAAATAAGGACTCTCGGGTCATGGAATTAAAGGATACACCTACAAAAGGGGAGAATCCCACATTCGGTTCCAATGGAAATGGAATTATCTCCAAAAAAAGTTTAAAATATAATGTAAAATAAGGAATAACTTGTTATATACATGTAATAATTAACCAATTAGAAATAAAGTATGAAACACGAGAAGGTGATCCTTAAGGATTAAATTTCTCTAATAAGCACCAAGATGAATAAATAAACTGACATTCCTGATTTGAATTCTCATTAATTAAAGGATGAAATTTCTAAATGGAAGATTCTTAAGTGAGACATGAATTCTTAACATGAAGAAAGAATAAAAAATATCCAACAACACAAATATAAATTGAATTGTATTAAAAAGAAAGTGGAATAACAAAAATCTAACATTAATCCTATTCTAAAATATTATTAAGATTTTTTATTTGATTTTTTATTGATAGGTAATAGTGATATGAGGATGAAGTATTCTAAATAAAAATATAATGATGAAAAATATTGATAATACTAAGGTCATATTCTATCATAAAATATTTCATTGTCTATGTTATAACTCTCTCTATGTTTGAGATAAAGAAAATTATGGTCATTACCATGATTATAGAAATTGTTAGATACAATAAAAACACAAACAAGAAGTTTCTTATAAGTGGTAAGAACCAAATTATGCACCTTATGATATTTTATATAAAATTATTCATTTATTGTTGAAGGAATGGACATACTTCCAACATTTTCTATAAATAATTGAGATATATTTACTTATTAGAATTTGATGTGTGTTTTTTTAAATGGAATTTAAAAATATACCAATTAAGGTAGGAAATTTATTCAAATAATCCCTATGAATATAATCATATATCAAGTAGAGATAATATGATAAGATTACCTTGAATGAATCATGAAAACTAGTGTGAATTCAATGAAATATTTAATATTTTAAGAAATATATTTGATGGTATCACTAAATAATATCACCATACTAAAAAATTAATAAATATGAATCTCAAAAAAATTAACAAAATGTGACTTTGAAATACAAGAGATAAAATTATATAAGTTAAAGGATTTTGAAATATGTTAATGTTAAAATTTTATCCCAAAATAATGTATGTGTTTTGAAGGAAAATGACTCATGCATCTATAAAAAAGAAATAAAGGTGGTTATGAGAAGAAATTTTAATTTACAGATTAGTGTAGAGATTCTTTATAGATATAAAACCTAAGAAGGTAAATATTTTGAATTTTTTTATGATCAATGTGAAAATCCCACAGAAATTAATTAATAATTAATTTCCATCAAAACCAGTTCATATCTAAAGTTGGATTCCAAATTTATAGATAAAGGAAATATAATGGTCTATATTGAGTCACTATGTTCCTTAATATAAGGAAATCATAAATTCCCATATCCCTATATATTAATATTATATAAATATAATAGTAGTGTTTCAGGTGTTTTGATATATACAATCCATAAAGAGATTGTATTGATAAATTAATGTGGTATTGAGGTGTGATATGAACATCAAAATGATATTAGAGTAGTACATGTGGTGTCTTGATGAATCTAAATTTTCAATAATTAGTTCAACAATAGGAATCAATTCAATTAAAATTGGTATCATGGTTTAATTGATGTGTTAGTTTTTAGTGAATATATTAATCACTTGGAATTTGACCTTGAATATGGAAGAATAACATTGATGGATAAGTAAAAACCAAATGTTGTGCACAACTTATTTAATTTGTTCTAACATGTGATATAATTTTATCTATCTTAAGGTATCATAATCTGGTATATATGCATGAATATCATGCTCTAATTCTATATCTTGTCACAAATATGGGGCATTCAAGGGGTGTTTTGATCTAAAAAATCTGAAATGTGTTATCCCCATAAGTCATATAAAGACAGTATATGGGGGAATAAAGAAATAAGGTTTATATAATAGTTCCTTAAATATTTTCCTTTTAAAAGAAATATTTTATGTGTACAACACTAAATGATTCATGGTTTATTCAATAATGGTTTTATAAAGGTGATATTGGATTCAGAAGGATATTCCTGTTATAAGTCAACAACTCAAAATGCATGAATTTCTGGGATTATGTGAGTGAACAATAGAAAATTAATTTTAGGAACATAAAATCTTATTTCTTACACAATTTTATAACTCAATAGGATTTATTATTGTTTAAATCACTTTTAGAAGTGGAATGTACACTTACTAAATAGATTTTATAATTCATAAATAGTTGAAAATTTAAATCTTGAAACATTGTAAAAAAGTGAAGACAGAGTAATAAACTGAAGGATTATTTATCCATGGTATGCATGGGTTAGCCTAGTCTCACTAGATATGATGCAAGTACTAAATTAATAAAGGGGGAATATGATTCATTGAAAATGAACAAATTATCCTAATAGATAATAGAGTATATTTTCATGAAAAATATGGATCTCAAAGGATTAAACCTTGTGTTATTTAACATCATTATCCTAAGGGGAGTATGATAACAAAGATGAATATATTTCCCTTTTTCAAGGTAATGTTAATACAAAGAGTCAACATTAATTTTTTTTGGTTATGTATTTTCTTTTGAAATTATTTAAACATATGAGAAGATAGTATCGTAAATATAAATAATTTAAAAGTGGAAATAATATGGATCTTATGAGATATGTATTTTTTGTCATAAAATTTGGTAAATATTAGATTCATGAAAGTGTTTCCAATAAATCCAATGTGGTATATTATTATTATAAAATTGAAAATTAATGATTGTGTTTTATTTGTGTTTGACAATAGATAAATATTTATAGTCTTGGAGTTATTTCCAATAAAATTATAGAGGTATCATATCATATCATCTGGATGATATTTATGTAATTGTAGAATTATCATATGGATCTTGTGATCCCATTGAAGGATATTTGAGTTATTGGGAAAATCCAAATAGGTTTCTATTTATGGGATAGTTATCACACTACTATATATTTCGTATGTGGATTCATTATAAAATAAAAAAATGATCATGATTTTTTAAGAAAGTGTTGAGTATAAAATGAATTGGAAGATGATAAAAGATATTATGGGGAGTGATTAAAGAGGTTAATTGTGTTTATTTTGGTTTAATGTAGCCATAATTCCTAAAAACATACTAAAAATAATAAAAAAAACTTCAAATAGATACATATGATATTGAAGAAAAAGAATTAGCAATGCCTTGGATTTATCACTATAATACATAACATCCATATAATGATACATAATATATTTCAAGCAATACATAAGGTTTTAAAAAGTATATATAATATTCTATAAGTAATAATTTGAAATGTACTGGATTTCTAATGGGATATGTAACATCCATTTTATGATATGTAATATATTCCATGTGATATATAAATTTTTCCAAATTAGACATACAATCCCACATGGTATAATTTCTAAATTAACAAATGGAATTGGGATCTATAATATCTAAATAGAAAGGTATAATATTGGTTAAGTGTTATATAATATATTATTTTTTTATAGTGATATATAGTATTATTTACATCATAACCTTAGAATAACTTTCCTTATGAATTAATTAATTTATTTATTTTTAGTGTTTTATTTTATGTATGGGTCAAATTTATATGAAATTTATTAATTTTAATTTTTTAGTGAATGACATAAGGTTTATAGAATATTTAGTAGTAACCATATAGCTACCCATACGAAGGCCTACCATTTTTAAAAGTCCTATTTTTTATATTTGGAATGTGGTTTACCAAATCAAGTGGCCATAAAATATAGGTATTCAGGGGTTTCCATTGAGGTGTGCATGGTTAGTGTAAGGTTTGGAAAACAATGTGTCCAAACCATAAATCATATCATGATTTCTAGAAACATGATTTTCTATATTCACCTTTATGAATTATAACACCATTTCAGGTTTCAAATTCCCTTTCTTTCATAATAAGGCTCAATAGATCCCTAGGAATTCCCTTCATTTGTTATCCTTTTTTAGCCTCTTCTGCCTTATTATTTGGTAATTTATTCAAGGTTAGGTCTCCTTTATCTTTGTTTTTTCCATCTTCACTTGTTTCCTCTTACTCTCTTTACATGGTCTCTTCTTGGTCTAACCCTAGGATAAGGGTTGGCCCTAATGTGTTGTAATTATGAGTTTTAGGGTGTTTGTATTGCCTCTTTTGGTCTTCACCGTCTATATTTTTGGGATTTATCACATAAACACTCCATTTGGGGTAGTTGATTCATTCTTTTTCAATTCTTATTATTGATCTTTCAAAATATATTTCATTAAATATTTTCATATTTTAGAAATATATGATGAGTTTATATGAAGTTTATGAGTTCATGTTATAGCCTTTAACAAAGTGGGTGCATGGTAATTGTTTTATAATATTCTAAAATGTTTTTCTTGAGGTATTTTATTATTAAATTGGTATTTTGAATCATGATATGTTTATGTGGGATTTTTGTTAAATATTTGAGGTATTATTTGATTTGAATTTCCATTTATTAAGGGTTTTGGTGAATATATATTATTGATTTTTCTATTTTTATTTATGAATTTGTTATATGAGTTCATTTTATTTATTCATTAATGAATTGTTAATATGTATAATATATGGTTGATGTGTGATTTAAGGTTAGGTTTTCTATAAATTAAAGGAGAGTTCTTATTTTTAAATTTATTTCAAAATGGGTTTTAAATTATGTTTCCCAATAACACTATATGTCTATTTTGGTAATTTAAAAAGGATTTTATAAATTAAATTTTCTTTATAAATGGTTTTTAAGGGGATTTTATAGAGTTTATTAGTTTTAAATATTTATTCCCGGTTATAACATTTATATATGTGTGATACACACTTAATTGATTACCCTGGTATTTTGGCATCTGTGATCTTGATAATTAATGTAGTTTATTTCATTTTTATGAGTTTTAAAGATGATTTTTTATTTATTGTGTATAAGGAAATGATAAGAGGATGTGATTGAATATGTTGGTCATTCATGTGATTTTATAGATTTTTTCTCACCTCTTATTTCAATTACACAAGGGGATCTTAAGTGACTTATTTGGGTATTGGTAGATAGTTGTTATGAAGTCATGATTATATTTAATAGATCGCATATGAAATTAGAGTCCATGTGGGAGTGACATTTGTGAATCTAGGCTTGAGAAACCAATTGTTTAAAGACTAGGAATGCATTAAGAAATCGATAGATGGTTCCAAGAGAGTATATCTAGGATCAACTCAGGGGATGTTTTGAAATTTCCATTGATTATATATCCTTTATTACTTCATGTTAATGGACCCATTTTTATATTTTCTTACCTATTAAATGTTCTAATGGTTCCACTTTTATATTTTTTTTTCTAGCTAACCTTCACCTTTTTATATTGGTTCCCATTTTTTTTTATTATTTTTCTTATAACTTGACTTGAACTATTTTTAAATTTTTATTTTTATTTTATCAGTTCATTTTTTAGTCGATATTTCCATTTTTGTTTTTTCATATATGGTTTTAAGGAAATTTTAAAAGAAATTTTTTAAAAATTGAACTTTACCTTTAAATAGAGGATTTAATTTTTTCTTTAAAATATATCTGGGTTTTAAATGCTAGTCTCTAGGAAAGATCATGTATTGTTTCTTCAAGAGCTATAATGAAATTATATATTTTATTTTTAAACCAGTACTTAGGGTTTGTTTTTTAAAGGAAATTAATGGAATACATCATAGTTTCCTATTATGATGTTATGCTCAAAACTCTACCTATGCCACTTAGTATTAGTATAATCATTTTTTTTTCAAAATTAGGTTTAGTTTTCAGATCACTAATGTAGTGAGCTGGTTTAGATGTCAGATGGTTTCTTATTGAGAATTTTATGATTTTTTTCATTTAGTTCTATTTCATTTGTTTTTTTATTATTTTGTACCTCTTTATTTATCTTCACTTGTATATCTGATTCAAGATGCCCATTCCATATTTTTAGGTGGGGGTTTTCTTTTTTTATCTAGTTTATTATGAGAATCATTTCTAATAACTCATATGATATTACTTGGTTCTTATCATGAGAATAGGGTGATAGAGAATGTGCCTCATGTATGTCATGGGATAGATCTGGTGCCCATTATGGGGATGTCCTAGACTAGTTAGAGAAAAAATGGTATCAAATACGATGCTTTTAGGAGACCTAGGTTGTTGGAGAGGCCTTTGTTATATGGATGTGTCAAGTATATTGGAGTTAGAGCTATCAAATCTTGAGTGGTTAGTGTGGTGAGGGAAATGAAATCCTTTTCTCATTTATAACCATGATTTTCCATGGGATATCATGTTTTGAGTCTTGAATTTTGAGTTTTCAATAATTTTTTGTTTATTTTTATCTAAATTTATGGTATTTTGGTTGTATTTATGTTTTATAGGATATTCAAAGGATTTTTTATTTTGGTATAAAAAGGATGAAGATCCTTATGAATAAGGTTAACCAACACAATTTGGAAAACCATGAAGATCCTACGTGGAGAGTTTTATCTTGCCTCTAATGATTGTTTCATGGTCTTTCAAATCAGGCAGAGTCATTATCCCCCTAGAAATTTTTGTTTTGAAATCACTTTGACCCATATTTTTCTGAGATTCGTATTGATTGTATTTGAGATTATTTAAATGATATTTCCATGATCATTTGGTAGTATTTAGATGCATTCCAATGAGTAATTGTGATTCAAAAATGTTTTAAAAATATAAGAGTTGGTTTTTAAATTTAATAATAAATATTTATAAAAATAATTAAAATGACCATAATTTTTAATGTTTTGTAAATATTTTCAATGATGAGATTGTGAGGTTTAAAAATGGTTTTGATTTGGTGTTCAGATATTTCAAACTAAAATTTGGGTCGATGAAATGATTTAAAATTTAAACATTTTAATTTAGATATATTTTCAAATCTATTCAATAGTTATTGTTATTTACTTTCTTATATTACCTTGTTAGATTTTTTTCTTAAATGTTATGATTTGTGTTTGAATTTTTATTGCTTGGGGCATGCTTTTTTATTTTGAGTATTCTTACTAAAATAGTTCTAATAAATCATAGGGGTTTGAGTGTTTTCATGTTAGTTGGAAAATCTAACCCAACTCATTATACATTGGTGGAGCCAATTTCCACTAAATGTTTCCTATCTTTTACAACGATTGATGACCTCTATAAGTTTTGGAGTGCCTAGGAAATATTATCTAGGCCCTTAAATATATGGGAAAATCTAATGTATTGAGAGTGAGAGTTGTCTTAGACTTATTCAAGGGTCATAGTCTTGAGTCGTGGAATGCCATAGATCCATTCCAGTTATAAAGTGGGATGATGTGGGTATTCATTAATACAAAATTCACCTAGTATTACCTCTTAGTGGAAGTGAAGGCAAGTAATATATCATAGATCATGAGTCTTTATAAAGTCCAATAAACTATGAAGGAGTATATTGACCAATTTTATTAAGTGATTCATTTTTCTTTAAGGATGGTGTTTTGAGACACATTGAAGTGTCATCTTTTCATCAAGGGTTTCTATTAGGATATATGGGACCAATTAATTTTATTTGAGATGATATTATTCAAAGAATTGGTTCAAGATGATTATCTATTAGATATGTTTTTTACAGATTTACCCTTTACGGGTGATATCCCTATCTCTTTTAGAGCTAGTCATGCCTCCCCTCAAGAGAGGAGATGGGGCTGAAGGAACCTATTTTTGGTATACATTATTATTTGGATAAAACATGTTCTATAAGTAAGTGGCCCCTTATGTACTTCTAGTATAGTCAGTTTGGGCATTTCAAACCCTTAAGATAGAGTGTCCCAATAACCTATCACCACTTTGGTTAGCTAGGGTACCTTCAAAAATTATATATGAAAAATAATTTCTTGGGGAATAAATCATTATTGATATGATGAACTTAGGAACAATTTTCCCTATCTATAAAGGTATTCCACCCTCATGTCCCTATTTTTTTAATATTCTTTCAATATTCATGTTTTTTATTTTAATTTTTTGTGTGTATTTTTTAGATGTTCTATATTTTGTTCACATTTAAAGAATATGTGTTTTTTATTAATTTATTTGTTCATTTTATTTGATCATGATTCTTGAATCTCATTAGCTAGATCTTTTGGTGGTTCCTCATAGCTTCCCATAGTTTTCCAATTGATCCACTATGTTATCGAATTATTAAATAGTATAGATTCCAAATATGGGTCTCCTTTTTATAATATTTTTTTATTTTGATCATTAGTGAGTTGTATATTAGGGAAAAATAAAATTGTTTTCATTTTAACTACTTTGGGTGGGATTTAGATATTGGGTTAGAAGTTCCACCACCCTTTCAGTTGGAACTCTTATGGCTTGTCTTCCTTATTTGGGAATTAAATGACTTTCTGGGGGAATAAAGTATCATGATGAGGATAATAATCACACCCTAACATTCAAATTAAATATTATGTAATTAATATATTCATTTCTAGCCTTTTCCTTGAATCCTGAGTTAAATTTCTCTGAAAATTGTGAATTTTTTACTTTTAGTGCAACATGAACAGTTTGGAATACAATTAGTAATATCTATGTGGATAACTATGAAGATTTATGTAGATTTTAACATACCTAATTTTTATAGTTTTTTTAACACTTTACCAAACCATATGGTTAAACCATGATGGTAAAAAAGTGTGTATATTGAGGGGTTCATGATTGGGGGAATGATTTAGTAAATCATGTTTCCAAACCTAAGGACATACCCAATTACACAAAGATATGATTATCAAAAAAAATCCTTATTAATTTAAACTAAATTTGGGGTCTCAGATTTCCTTATTCACTTGAGTAGGCTAGATGTATCCCTAGGGGTCCTTCAATTTCTTTCCCACATATTTTTTCATCTCCCACCTTGGTTTTAGATGATTTATTTCCAGATATGGATCCTTTCTCTTAGTTTCTTCCATATTATATTTTCTCCTCTTCCTATCTTGACATAACCTCTTCTTAGATGAAGAAAAGTGTGAGGGATATCCTTAAGGTGTTATGGTTTTTGGATTTATAGTTTGAATATTGTCTCTGAGATTCTTCTTCATCCATATTTACGGGTTTAATCACATTCACACCATAGATTAAGTTAGTGGTTCTATTTTTTTATTTTCATAATAAAAATATGTACGCTTGGGCATTAAAAATAAATATCCATAAATATTATTATTATTATTATTATTATTATATGATGATGTTATATAATTCATATGATCTCATGTTATATCATTTAAGGAAATAGATGTATCTTTGGTTTTTGATTAAATCTAAAAGGGTTATCATGAGGAATTTTATTACCCCATTTATGTTTTGAATATTGATATTTTTCTATGGTAATTGAGACAATGTTTTGAAATATTTTTTTTATTTTTATTTCCATTTCATACATTTTTTGGAATATCTATATTGTGTAATATTATACTCGTATTTTTGAAACAAATTTATGTGTTCTTTTTCATCATTAATTTTTACATTCTTAATATGTATGTTCTACGAGTAGTGTATAATAAAATTTTAGAATTTATTTAAATTTAACAAAGTTAATTATTTTTAAAATTTATTTAAAAATGGGTTTTTAAGGTTCCAAATATAACATTATGTCTCCTTTATCATTTTAAAAAGGATTTTGAAAAAAAATGATGTTTTTTTATAAATGATTTTCAATGGGAAATGAACATGGGGTTTTATTTTTAAATCTGGATGCCTGGTTGGAACCTCATCACATGTTTTTTCACCCTTAATAGAATGATTGACACGTTTTATTTTTGTGAGATTGAGAATTGATATTTTTAGGTCATTATTGGGGGTTTGAAATAGGAGATTTGTATTAGTGGGTGTAAAGAGGTTGGATGATGATGTGATTGTATATATTGATCATTCATGATATTTTATAGATTTTATCTCAACACCTATAACTATTAATCTTGGAGATATTACGTGTATTATATAGGTATTAAATAGTGTTTAATATCAATTCATGATTATAAATATTATATACCTTATGGTATTATAGTCAATGTGGTGGTTTGACTAGTGAGACATAATTAGTGTAGTTGGCTGGTTATAGTCTAGAAATGCATCAATAGACTAACTGACAGTTCCACTATAGTATGTATAGGACTTATTTATGAATTTTGTAGAAATTTCCCATGATTATATTTCATTTATTGTTTCTTATTTATTGAACCTAGTTTTATATTTTATTTCTTATGATATTTTCTACCAGTTACACTTCTATTTACATTTCTCCTTTAACTTATCATTTTAATATTGTTTCCTCTATTATATTATTTTTCATTGAACATAACTTGAAATATTGTTACATTTATAATTTTATTGGTTCATTTAATTTGTTCATTTAATGTTTCCTTTTTAGTTATTTATGTGTTTTTAAGGGTTGTTTTAAAGGAGGATTTCTGAGGGGTGAGCATTAAATTGAAAGGGTGGTTTTAATGGATTATTTATAATGTGATTGTATTTTAAAATATAGTTTCCAATAAATCACATGGTTTGTTTCTTAAAAAGATAAAAATATATTTTCTATATTTTTTTCAAACCAGAATTTATATTTTTTATTTTTAAACGAAATACATGGACTCTCTAGTGATTGCCAACTTGGTTATTATGTTAAAATCCTGCATGTATCACTTAGCATCAGAATACAAATTTTTTTGTTGGTTTAATTTTAGTTTTGATATCACTTGTAGATGGAGTTAGTTTAGATTTTGGATAAAGACCATTAGTTCACATAGAGATGTTTTATGTTATTTTGGTTTTATGGATGTATCGACCATGACAGACCCTAAGGTATTCTAGATAATTATTTTATTTTTTAGTTTTTTGTATGAATATTTCTTTCCCTTATGGTTCATTAATTTTTTTTTTATAATTTCATATATTTTTATTTTTCCATTCAAGGATCTTAGATTAATGAACTGGTTATTCCTAGAATTTGGTGGATGTTTTGTGTTCTGTTTTTATATCAAGAAATATTTTCCTTTGAACACATATGAGATTATTTTATTCTTGCAACCAGCCTGGGGAGATTAGGATCATGCCTCAGGTATATGCAACATTGAATCATATTCCTAATCTTATGTTGGCTCAAACTAGTTCCTGAAAATGTATTTCTTACATAAGATCAAACTGTATGAAAAATGTGATAAATTTTGGGCATTATATTTATATGATTCTTATTCTTACCTTTTAAAGATATAAACATCATTATTATTCAAAATAATTATGATTTAAGATAAGAAAAAAGGGTATGGTGTTTATTTTATAGTTATATTATTCATATAAAGTTTTAATAGGAGATATCTAAGGTTGAATACTTAACTCCAAATGATAAAAATAATATTTCACATGTGTTGGAGTGTGTGAAAATGAAATCATTGAAAATAATTATTTTCTTTAAATATGACATTCAATGATTCTTTCATGGCGATAAATCATGAAAATTTTAACTCATGTTTTCCCTTAGGATTTAATGTAAATATCCATTTCTATATATAAATATTCCTATGAGATATTTATGGGGTAATATTATATAAATAATAGGTCAAATATATTATTCCTTATTTAAAGTGTTAAAGAATAGATTTTTTTATTTTCTTTTTTCCAAATATCATTCTATAATGATTGGTCCCATATAGTAAAATACGACTTCATGAAAAATTAATTCTTGAAATATAGAAATTTACATTTACAAATTTTTATATAGAATAAATATTTCACCACTTTTTTAGAAGTTATAATGCATCAGTTTTGGGTGAAATATATTTCCATATTTAGGTTTCCTATCCTTAAAGAGGTAAATGTAAATATTTTAATGGATGAATATGACTTGAATTTGAATAAAATATATGGGTGACTTTTCTTATCACACTCATAGATATTTATATATATTTAATAAGAAAAAAAGTGCATTTCACTTTAAATAGATAAAATAAATATATGGAATATTGATGTTATAGAGATATCATTCTATGTTAATAAAATAAGTTTGTTGCTCTATAAAAAAATAAATTGTTAGTTTTTTAATAATCATGAAGATATAATTCTAGATAAATAAGAAAGTAATAGTTTTTCAATCATTAAATATTTTTATAATGAATGAAGGAGAGGTTTAAAAGTCTTGTAGGCTCAGAGATTACGTGGACCGTAGGCTTTAGGAGATTTCAAGACCTGAAGGTCTTAGAGAATTCAACTAGACTATCTACAAGGAACGAACCCTCCCCAACATCTACATCATGATAGTAGCTCTCCATATTTTCATGACTGTCTGGTTTGGCTTCCCGTGCAAGCACAGGCTGGTCCTAATGGCATAGACATACCCTCTAAATATGAAAAATCTATTTGGTTCTACTCTGGGGAGTGCACCTACTTGGAATCCTCTTCTGGGGTTGCTCCTTTTTTTGTAGAGTCTGTATGGGGAAACTACATGTGGCTCGAAGGCCTTGATGTGGCTTAAAGGCCTTAATGGTGGCTCGAAAGCCCTACTGACCCGAAGGCCTAGGTGGCCTGAAAGCCTTAAGGACTCCAAGCCCAAACTGGTGGACCAAGGTGAATAGTTTAACCTGCTACAGTACCAAATAGTACCTTTTATAGTATCTGCTACAGTTCCACCTAGTGTACAGTTCTGTTATAGTACATGCACAGTGTACAGTCTCTACTATAGTACCACATAGAGTACAGTCTGCTACAGTGCTGCTATAGTACCGGAAATATGCCTCTACCTGGTTTTGAACCCGGGTCTCTTGGATGCACTTAAAGATACCTCACCAAGTGGGATTAGGCTTATGTGTGGTTATGTGATCATGGAGAAATTTGAATTATGTAAAAGATAAAAAAATAAAAACTATATCAAAATCTATATAAGAACCTAATAGTGACCATACTAACTATGAGTTCAAGATAATTTTTCTCCCTGAGTGTTTCATGAAAATTTGAATTGAATTGAATGAGTTTCATACCCTAATTCACCCCCTCTAAACATATATCTCATTCACAAAACTTGTGATCCTAGAAAAAGAAATGGGTGAAGTATAATTTGACATAGTATTTAATATAATCAAAGATGGAGATTGAATAAAAGGAAGTGAAATTGAGATTAATGTTGAAAGTGAATAAGAGGAAAAGAAAACCCGTAAATTATAACCCTTTAAGGAGTGTCACTATATGCATTGATTGTCAAATATATAAGTTGACACTCCTTTCCATCATAGAGTCTAATGAATTGAAAATGGGAATACCTTGAACCCAAATTGATTCATCCTTTGAAGAAAACATCAAAAATTAACAAAGGCATGAACAAAGGTTCTTTTTACCTTTGGGTCGCACAAGTTCCCTCACTATCACGCAAGTACACTTGCACGCCGCCTAATGGTCGGGCAAGTGACTTGCGCGCCCTCTTTGAAAACCACCCAGGGTCTTCTCCAGCCTATAAATACCCCCGGTGGGCCCCCCATTTCAATAGGAATTTTTCTAGAATTCAGATATAGGGATCTGAACGCCCAAGTCTCTTCTTAAAGTCTTCCAAACACTTATAAGGTAATTCTTTACCTAGAATGGAAGGTCTAAACAAGAGTAATAAGGTCTAAGTGTTAGAAATCACTAACACTTGCGTGCCTAAATGTTTTTCCATTAAGGGAAATAAACACACTTTCACGCCTCCTTACCTATTCATAGAAACTTGCACGCCACTCTTCTGGAAGTTCCTAAGGATGATTCTAAAGGCTCTGGTCAAGAATCGCCCAAGTATTACTCTATAGGTCAAGGATCGCGCAAGTACCCATGTGTCGCACAGGTATACCTGTGCGACCAATACATCGCGCCCACGCAGTACCTATGTGCCTGCTTGGACTTGCGTGCCCCTCTCTTTTTGGGTGCCTTTCCTTCCCATTTAACCCCTTTTATGCCATTCCACCTCTCCTATTCAAGATTTAGTCTTCAAGACACTCTTCAAATCCATTTATGGCATGTTTTCTTGATTGACTTCCTTATCTGAAAGGAGCTCCGTGGAACATCTCTCAAAACTTAGTGATTTTCACATCATTATTTCACTAAAGTTAGAGAGTTCATTCATTCAACCTCATCCATTAAGATGAAAGAATCCTTAACCTGGGCCTCCTTCTCATAAGTAACCCCCAGTCCAAATCCTTATTAATTTGGGCATACTCTTTAGGAGTAAGCCCCAAGTCCCCTAACCTGGGCCTCCTTTTCAAGAATAAGCCCCCGTCATAATTCCCCAAATTTGGGCATCCTCCTCAGGAGTAATCCCCAAACCTTAATTCCTTTAACCTAGGCCTCCTTTTCAGGAATAAGCCCCAGTCACAAATATGGGCATCCTCTTTAAGAGTAAGCCCCAAGTCCCTTAATTTTCAAATCCCTTTAACCTGGGCCTCCTCCTTAGGAATAAGACCCAGTCTTAATTTCTCTTAACCAGTCATAATTCCTTTTGATCTAGGCTTCCTTCTCAGGAGTAAAACCCAATCATAAGTCCCCTCCTAACTTGGGAATCTTCCTTAAGAGTATTCCCCAAGATTAGAGTATCCAAATCTCTATGAAGCACATATACATTTATAGACCCTGTTCATGGATTTCTTCCCTGAAGTAAATCTTAATCCTCATCTATTTGGGCAATCATACATACATAAGCCCCACATCATTGCATAGAACAATTTTCTGGTTTCACCAATACCTCATGTTTCTCACACCGAGCATGACTCACATGATCTTAGAGTGTAAAAGTAATCATGAAATCTTTCTTTGAGCCATCAGTCATGCATAAACCTCATACTCCCTTACTCGAACTACGTGAGTTCTGATTCCTTTTCCAAAACAAAGGATACATAGGTATCCCATCAGTGGGTACGATCCCAACTCTGAAATAATCCATGTCCTCTTGAATGACAATAAACTTTAAGTTCCCCACTGAGTGGATTTAAAACCAGTATGGTCATCATAATGACCCAGATACTTTTATGTATTTAAGAATACCATCAACTAAGAATCAATAACAAATATATATGATTCTCTATAGATGAAGAAGCTCGAATACATATAAAAGTTTCTATAAATTTCCTTCATATAAATCATTGATTGTCAGATTTAAAGGAAAGCACATTTTATAACTGTTAATGTAATAAGGATTCACGAACATAACTTAAATATATAAAGAGAGTCCTAGAGTAGACAATAATTACCCTAAAAAAGGTGTGATGAGTCCGAAATCCCATCCTCTCGACCAATGAAAATTCTTAAGTCTCATCAGTCCACAAATAATGAGCACCTACCTTTGGAAAGTAAGACTAAATGGATATGGAATCATTGGATGTTTCTGGTTCTACGAACAAACTCATTAGAAACTGATTGTAATTTTTTAACCTTCAATCAATGAGGTCATCCCCAATTCCAGAGGGAAACAAAAAATGGTGAACCCGATATGAATCCTTAACCAAGTTAAAATGATGTTTTACCTATTTGTTAGGACCCTATTTAAACTCAATGAGAGGGCCAACAAGACAATTAATAACATATGTGATCATCCAAAAGATGTAGCAGCCGAACTTATCTTCATTATGTTTGTTATATCAAACAGGAACTCTTCTTTCAAGATCTTCTGCATTATGAGAATGGATTTTCTTAAGTCCACATCTATGAATACCTCTGCTGTAAATGCCACTGGTGCTACTCCTACTGGATCATCGTCCACTCTGAGAACGACATCACCTACTCAGCATCTTCAACACTGAGCATCAAATACGCTGGTTAAGGAGTACCATCAACATGGTACCTTTCCAACTATGGAGGCTGCTCGACAAGCCCTCAAAGTGAACAATTCACCCTAGTCATCCAGACAGCGATGACCAGTGATCAAGAAGCAAGTGGCGCTAACTACTGGCTCCAACCGTTTCGGGTCATTATCCCTGGAACGCAATCACAATTCACTCCCATATTATGGGGAGGTGAATGAGAAGGTCCCTCAGGGCCTTAATTCAAGGAATCGAGAGTCCTTACCGAGGGCTCCCATCAACAATCACCGCCAGACTCGTGTGGTAGTGCGACCTCAACATGATGAGGGTATCGAATCCAGGCATTCGGATCTGGTTCCTTGAACCCGATCAGGCAAGAAGAATCGCCAGAGGCAAAATCCGGTCAATAGAGAGCAGGTTCTCATCTCTTCTATCTCCGGAGAAGTCCACCAACCTAACTTGGTGGAAAATAATGAGCGGGCACATACACTCGTCCGTTGTAATTCTGTTTTCCAACAGACTCGTCTGGAAGCATCACACCAATCCCACCAGGCATTTCTGGCAGAGTACTATAGGCAGGAACATACACCTGTTTATATGTCATCATCTAGTCAGCAGGCTTGTATGATTACATATGATGGATCTCGTCAACCACGTTCGGTGAAGTAAAATCAGCAGGCACATACACCTACTAGTATTGATCAAGCCTACCAACAGTCTCGCTTGGTTGCACTCGGAGAAGTCAGTCGGAAAGCTCCGGAGACAAATAGGAGGCAGAATCAACTCTTTACCCCCACACTTGAGTACTGTTAGGATTCACTGACAGGAAAAGGAGGACAAGAGAAGGCACACATACCTACTCAAAGCACGGAATGGACATATATCCCCATTCTGGCAGCTGATGTCACCAAACATATTCTATTAATGGTGAAAGAGCAGAAGAAAATCCCTGCTCATATTTTAGATGCTTGCCAGGATATTATAACAGCTTCAGTAGTATCTCAGGGAAATACACATAAATCTATCCCTACCAGTGGAGTGAAAAATCAACAGTTCACTCCGAAATAGACACACACATCTGTTACAGTCCAAGAGGGTTGTGGGGCGTATTCCACCATATCATACGGACAACCAAGTCAGGCACATACACCAGATTTGAGTAGATATTGTCAGCCTAACCTAGCCATATCTCCTTATCAGGAACATACACCTGCTCATAGTAGCCACTTTCGTCATCCAGTGGTTTCCAAGGTGAGTTAGAAGGCATCTAAGAAGAAGACCCGCCCAGCACAGTCAAGAGATCTATAGCCAATATGTAACAAGGCCTTGCTCGATGCTGGAGTTCTTGAAGCCCTCAGACAATTATCTGTTGGAATCCAAGATTATACTCCCTCATTTCCCTATAGTGGGAACATTAATTTAGAAGGTCTTCAACATACACTTCCTCATGAAGGCTTGCTTCATGACAGTTCGGTTGATATTTAAGTTTCATCTTCAGATGAGAGCTACAACAACCCTCTGTGTGGCCATAAGACCAAGGAGCAAGAGATCTCATCTTTTGCTGCAACCCACCATGGTGGTCCTCCCTATGATGATGAATTTCGCTGCGAAAGTCCTCTCCGCAGTAGTGATGCACATTGCCTGGAAAATGCTCCAGTGGAAAATGTAGTGCCGAGAAAGCCCTATTATCTTGAGGAACTTGCAAATGCAAAACCAGTCATGTCTGATGCTTCATCGCTAGCAGGTGAAATACATTCTCCACAAAAAGATATCCCAGGGTGTAGGTCATTCTCTGAACCACCCCAAGTCATGCATCTTCTAGTTTAATCAGTGATTTCCTTACAAATCTTGTTGAATCTGATGAAGCAACAAGGAAACACCAGCTCTGGTCAAATCAGGTAGAAGAATATTCATTGAATGATAAAGAGGAAATGCTGAACATGAGAAAAAAATTGGCGAAGGGTGAAGTGCCAGTCATATTTTGGCCTCTGGCTAACTCTCAGTATGACATTCCAGAGATGTTGATGGAAGATGGAATTCATGATATTCATCTTAACATATGGAAAACTCTTTGTCAGTTGAAAAATAAATTATTATCTTATGATGAATATGAAAATCATCTTAAGATAATAGAAGGGTTACAGCATCAGATTGATTTGGCATCTCTATCAGTCTCTCGATATCTGAAGGCTGAAAAGCAGTAGAGAGCCCTTCAATGTTCATGCCTTGGCACACTAAGAAGATTGTGCCAGTTAATTGCCAATTCCACATCTGGTATTCATGTTAGAGGATGTGGTGTTCATGGAGCACTACATTTCACTGTACTCTCTACTCAACAAAGCCCACTGAAAATGGTCTCATGCAATGTTATTTCCTGTAGCCGTCCACAGTCAGTGGGTTTTGTTTGTAATAAAAAACTTGATTAAGAATAGGCTTCAACTGGTTCCTCTCAAAATCAAGAATACAGAGAACAAGTTGTTGAATTACTCCTACATCAAGCAAATGAGAATATTGAACAGGCCTCTCGTATGGAGAAAGCACATCATCAAGTAACAGAAGTGTCAGAAATCATCCAACAGTCTTTTGAACTGGGTGATAAAAGTGGATATCGATTGATGGATCCATCTAATTTCTGGACTAAGGTCCACAAGATCAGGAGATCTTTTAAGAAAGTCTCAGATATAGCATGTCAAGAGTCACCCCAGCTTTCCAGACTAGGGACTCTTTTAACCCAACCCTAGGAATCAACAAATAGGATTCGAGGAGTTGAGCAAAGGCAGCAGGAACAACCCGAGTCCACCGAACTGGGGACTTTTTCAAATCATTAATCCCCTCCTCAGTGAAATTCGATCTTCTCTCGACTAGGTAAGAAGCCACAAGAGGAACGAAGATCCAAATAATCAAGAGATTCTCTCAAATTACGGTTCTCCAAGAAGTTCTGGAGGGGTGAAATCAACAAAAGGTAATGTCTCATCAGGGGCATGGTAGAAGACAATATCACAGAAATGATGATAGAAGGTATATGATGTGTTATGCATCAATTAATTTCATTAATGTCATTGTTACTGATCCTCTAGAACATGAGGCTCACTTAAGGAACTCATATAAAGAGGTTCCTGCTCCAGAAGTTGTACGCACAGACACAAATGAAGAAGGTGTGCGTACACTAAATCAAAGGATTACCCAGAATCTAGGTAATCCTTCAAGTAACCCACTTCCCCCTCTCTGAAAGGGAGCTAATAAGGGGAAAGGAAAGAATCAAGTTACATACCCTTCCTCTGGAGAAGGAAAATTTCTCTCACTAGAGCAAAGATTTTCATAACAAGAGGAAGAAATGAAGGAATTGAGGAGGATGAATGCAGAACTACTTCAGGTCAGTCTTCTTCCTAAGCGTGCTAGAGTCCGTCTATCAAAGGAATTTGTTGTGGCTACTAAAATGGATCAAGAATATCCTACTTTATCAGTACACCCTCACAGGTCTAATACTACGGGTCAAGTACAACAACAATTGGTGGTGCTACCATCAGTTGCAGTACCAGCCACCACATCTATACCAGATCAAGTCATTTCACCTCCCAAGTCCAAGTTCAACCAGATGTTTCTCAAAAGTTAATAACTACCATTGAGTCATTAACAGATCAGTTAGAGACTATGGAAGGTAAGTGTGAACATGTTCAACCAGAAAAGAGAGCTTACCCCGAATGGGTAGATTCAATCCTTCCCTCGTCAAGTTTTGGAAACCCTGTATTCCCTATTTTCAATGGATTAGGTGATCCTGAACAGCATTTGATGCATTACGTGCCTTTTTGTGATCCTATTGTGGGAAATCTGGAGCATCAAGATGCAGTGAAATTCAGTTGCTTCGTGCGAACCTTGCAAGGACCATCTTTTTTTTTGGTACACAGCTTGCAATCTCGGTCAATTACTGGGTGGGAAGATCTTTGCCAAAAATTTCTTCTTCAGTTTAGCTCAACATTGCCAAAGAAAATAGTTTTTGATCTTACAAACTGTAAGAAAAGGGAGAATGAAAGGGTCTCAGATTTCATTGTTCGCTGGAAGGGATTAACATACTCTCTAAGCTTAGCACTCCCTCAGGAAGAACTGTTGCCAATCTGTGTGGAAAATAAATGTGACGAATTATGCACGCCGTTGATCCCTGTGAAATATATAGGAGGGTTTCAAGACCTTACTTCAATCGCTCAACAGATTGAATATTCTATTATAAAGACTAAGGATAAGGCTCATATAATTCCATTAGCTCCAGAAAGGATAATGGGTAAATCGGAGACTGCTACAGTTATGCTTAAACAAGCACCTGTACTTGCTTCTACCTCAAAACCATTATCTTCTCAAAGGGCTCCACCTCATGGGCACCAACAACAAAGGCCATTTCACCAAGATGATAAAAGAGATCAAAGATGGAAACAATTTGAGGATCTGAAGATCAAAATATACTCTTTACGAAATGAACATGTTCTTGGTTACTTCATTTCGGCTCTGGAAAATAATTTGGTTCAGTTGCCAAGGCCCAAAAGGCCAAAAATGGAAGGATATGAAGACCGTCCCAATTATTTCCCCTTTCATCAAATGTTGGGGCATCTCATCCAGGAGTGTTTTATCTTCAAAGACCTCCTTCAAAAGATGGTCGACTCGGGACAAGTCAAATTAAAAGGTTCTTCAGCTCAGGTAGCATGTGTTACTGCTACAGTTCCAAAGGAGGAAGGAGAGTGGCAAGAATTTAAGAAAAAAAATGAACAAAAATATGATGGTTGGATGGTCATAAAGACGATCAACCGAACTCATGCTATTTTGCGAACGCAATTGAAGAAACCAATTGTGCCTTCTGCTGTGAATGCCACAGCAAAACCCTCTTCATCAAAGGGAAAATCCTCAAAGAAATGGCATGATTCAAAGAAAGAAAAAGAATCAGAAGAAGATGAGTATGTGTCAAAGCCTAAGTTGTCTTTGACTCTAGCAGACTTCATGCCATCTACTTCAAAGTCACGGGCACTGGCCCACCAAATGGAATAGCCTAAATAGGCTAATCCGGCAGAGTCTTCATTGGATGAAGAGTTGATTTTTAGTTCTGTTAATATGATTCAATTAACAGATCCATATGCCAGTCATAGTTTCGATTTTGATGAGCCCGAATTCCCTATATCAAATAGAGGAATCAGAGGAAGTTATAGAGTCTCAGGATACAGGGGAAGACATGGATCTTTTAGAGGCCACTATTCTAATTATACCCCTGCTAGAACTGTGTATGCGGTAGAAACTCGTGGTAGAGCCCTTCAATGAGCTCAACAATAATAAGCAAGTTCTTCCACAAAAGGCAGACTCAGCCCTAGAACAATTATTCTAGAAGATCGGTTGAAGGTTCCATATTCTTCCTCTCAACAAGTAAATTGACCTAATCGGTCTAATCTTCCAAATCTAGGAGTATTACTAACTCATATCCTAGTATAAGATGCATCAAATTCCAAGGCATCAACTTTCAAGGCACCTGTAAAACCACATGTTCCTGTTGGAAAACGCAGACCTTTGGATCAAACATATGATATATTGAAACACCTGGCCCAAGTATCGGCCAAGTTATCAATTTTGGATGCCTTGAATGTATCAAAGGATCTTCGGGAGGCACTCATTGAGGCTTTGTCAAGACCTCAAGAGTTTGAAACTAAAATTGCTGCAGCTGAAGTCTACCATGTAGAGAATAATCTTACAGAATGCCATGCAGTAATATCTTTTACTGATGAAGATGAAGATGATGTCGTGCATGGACATATTAGACCTTTGTACTTATTTGGAAAGGTCAATGGCTTAGAAATCTAAAGAGTTTTAATTGATAATGGTTTAGGAGTCAACCTCACGCCCATTCGTACACTTCATCGATTGGGACTCACAGAATATGATTTATCTCCTTCTACTTTGATGTTATAAGGATATGATAAAAATGAACAAGAACCAATGGGTGGGATTACACTCAGAACTCAGTTTGGAGATCTTGTTTCCAATTTAGATTTCATGGTTTTTGATCAAGACTCAGCCTTCAACATCTTGCTTGGAAGAACCTGGCTACATCGGCATGCGGCTATCCCTTCGTCATACCATCAATGTCTCAAGTTTTGTTTCGATGGTAAAATTGGGACATTATATGGTGATATGGCCCCATTCAAGACATGTGAATCTCATTACATTGAGGTGGAATTCTACCACATGATGGGAAAGGAGGAATCCACAACAAAGAAGATTACCAAAGTTAATGCTCTGTATGGTTTGGAAAAGATTCTAGTAAACCCATTAGCACATGTGAGTACAGATTATGTGTTGCCTATCAGTAAAATTGATAGGATAGACCCAAATCAAAATACTCTTATGGAAAGATCCATAATGTCAATTACAGCGATCGATCCAGACAACAATGGAGAAATTGGTGATCCACCAAGAAATAATGAAAGCTCAAATGGAGATGTCTTCATTCCATCTGCTGAAATACAACAAGTATATACTTTGCCAATCAGGCCAGGGAAAGTTAAAGCAATTTCAGAGGTAAAAGATGATGTTGATTCTCAATCCAGCATCTCCTCTTTGTTACCCAAAGAAGACCCTTCATCATCAATCGGGTCAGAAATGGAGTCTTCTTCTTCAAGATGTGCAAATTTTGACATCTCTTTTGATCATCAAAATTTTGCTTCATCATTTAATATGCATGTGGAAATAGAGGAAATAAAACATGTTGAATAAGAAGAGGAAGATCTCAGGGATGCTCCTCCAGCATTTGAAGAGGATATCTCTACCACTATGGATGAACTCAGAGAAATCAATCTGGGTACAAAAGAAGATCCACGCCCCACTTTAATCAGTGTGTCCATGACTCTTGAAGAGAAAGAGATGTATATTTCTTTTTTAAAGCAAAATTGGGATATATTTTCTTGGAACTATACAGAGATGTCAGGGCTTGATTCTGATGTTTCCACTCATTGTTTGGGTTTTCTAGAAGAACATCGAGGATTCAAACAAGCTGCTAGAAGAACACACCCAACCTATGCTTCCAAAATTGAGGCTGAAGTGGATAAGCTCATCAAAGATAAATTCGTCAGAGAAGTTCAATATCCCAAGTGGTTAGATAATATTTTCCTAGTCAAAAAGAATAATGGGAAAATTATAGATTTCATTTATTTTAGAGATCTTAATCGGCATTGTCCTAAGGAAGATTTTCCAGTACTGATTACAGAACTCTTGATTGATGCGACAGCTGGCTATGAAGCACTTTCCTTCATAGATGGATATTCTGGATATAATAAAGTTTGGATGGCTCTAGAAGATGAAGAATATACAGCCTTCAGAGCCCCTCAGGGTGTGTTTTTCTATCGGGTAATGCCCTTCAGCCTAAAGAATGCAGGCACAACATATCAGTGTACCATGAATCGTATCTTCAAACCCTTTCTGGGAAAGTCTGTTGAATGTTATGTGGACGATTTGGTGGTAAAATCCAAACAACGTTCTAATCACTTGGATGATTTATAAGTCATATTCCTCAAGATTCGACAACATAATTTGAAGATGAACCCCTTAAAATGTGCTTTTGGGGTAACCTCGGGGAAATTTATTGGCTTCGTCGTACGCCATTGTGGTATCGAGGTCGATCCTAAGAAGACAAAGTCAATCCTTGGCATGTCAATTCCTCAAAATTTAAGAGAATTGAGAGGACTTCAAGGACACTTAGACTATATTCGGCGTTTCATCGCTAATTTGGAAGGCCAAAGCTTACCCTTCACCAAATTGATTAGGAAGGGATTCACTTACCAGTGTAATGAAGAATGTCAAGATGCATTCGATATTATTAAGGAATATCTCTTGAGTCCATCGTTACTTATGCCACCTATTGAAGGAAGACCACTTATCCTCTATGTGACAGCTCTAGAGTGATCATTGGGTGCATTTCTTGCTCAGAAGAATGATGTTAGGAATGAAAACAACCTCTACTATCTCAGTCGGACTATGCTTGAAGTAGACACCCGATATTCAAGTATTGAGAAGTGCTGCCTGACATTAATCTTTACAGTTCAAAATTTGAGACACTACCTACAACATCATGAGATCCAATTGGTATCTCGTAATAACCCACTCAAATTCATCCTTAGTCGTCTGATGCTTACAGGACTTCTAGCAAGGTGGGAAGTTATCTTGCAGCAATTTGATATTCAACATGTGTCTCAAAAGGCGATAAAGGGCCAAGCTCTGGATGATTTCCTTACTGAACACCCTTTAGTGGAAGACACATCTTCAGATATTGAACTCCCGGATGAGGATGTTTTCTCTATTCAAGAAAGCCTTCAAACATGGGAAATGTACTCTGATGGTGCTTCCAGAAGTCCAACAGGTAGAAAAATGGAAAATCCTAAATTCAAAAAATTTGGCTTAGGGATTGTACTCATTTCTCTAGAAAAGGAAGTGTTACCTTATTCCTTCTTATTGTGGGAAGATGGTACAAATAATGAAGAAGAATACCAAGCTCTCATTGCGGGATTGGAGTTGGCGCTTCAAGAAAAAGTGAATCACTTAAAAGTGAAAGGTGATTTAGACTTGGTAATAAAACAAGTCAATAAGGATTATGCAATCAGAAAAGAAGAACTAATCCCTTTGTATGATTACGTTAGAGAGTTAATGGCGGAGTTTCCTTCAGAACCGACATTTTCTTATGTCCCAAGATCACAAAATGCCAAAGCTGATGCACTGGATAATATAGCCACAACTCTAGAAGATCCAAATCGGGATGAGACAACCATCAGTATTGCCCACCATCGTATAATTTCACCTTATGTACGAGCTAGAACAGAGGAAATCAATGAAATTAGTCCCATCTCTAAACCATATGGTCACACTACGGGATGGATGGAACCTATCAGGGAATACCTTCAAAATGGAATACTTCCACCTGATAGAGCCGGGAAAGAACAAATACGGCGAAGTGTGGTCAACTTTACTCTTTATGATGGCCCAGATCACCTAGATAAAATTCTCTACAAGAGTGGTTTTGATGGAGTTCTCTTTAGATGCATTGATGGTGAGGAGACAATGGCTTCCATGAAATAAGTGCATGCAGGAGTCTATGGTGCCCACCAGTCTGGACATAGACTGTCTGATCAAATTTGAAGGCTTGGATACTTTTGGCCTTCAATGATACAAGATTGTGTTGATTTCACAAAGAAGTTTCATTCATGCCATGTACATACCAACATCATTCATAAACCCCTAGAGTTGCTTCATACAGCTAAATACTCGTGGCCATTTGCCACATGGGGAATGGATGTGGTGGGACCTTACCCTTCAGCTATGGCCAAGTAGTTTAAGTATATTATTACTGCTACTGATTTCTTTTCCAAATGGGAAGAGGCAGTACCGCTCAAGGAAGTCGGTTCTAAAAGCACTGTTAGCTTCATCAAGTCTAACATCATTACCAGATTTGGTGTCCCTCATACCATATTGACAGACAATGGCATCAACTTATGTTCATCCGAGGTGAAGAAGTTGTATCAAGAATACAACATCAAATACAATCATTCATCTCGGAATCATGCAGCAGCCAATGGCTATATAGAATCCTTCAACAAGAATCTATCAAATATACTGCAAACGATGGTGGATAAAGATAAGAAGTCATGGCCTGATAAACTCTTTCATGCTTTATGGGCTTATCGGACCACCACCCGCACTGCAATGCAGTCAACTCCATATTCACTGGTATATGGAACGGTAGCAGTCTTTCCCATTGAAGTTCAATTACCTTCGCTCAGAGTAGCCATTTGTGATCAATAATCTACAGATGAACAATCTCAAAAGCAATTGGATGAATTGGAATGGTTAGATGAGAAAAGATTGTGCACTTTGCATCACTTGGAAGTCTATCAGAATCGAATAACATGGGATTTCAACAAAAAAGTTCATCTTTGTTCATTCGTTCAGGGAGAATTGGTATTAGTTCTCAGAACTCCAATGATACCAGGAAAGAAACCTCCCAAACTTGAGCCAAAATGGGAAGGACCTTATTCAATACATAAGGTCTATTCCAATGGAGCTTATTCTTTAATCTCAATGGATGGAAAACTCATCACTACTCCAACCAATGCCTTATTTCTGAAGAAGCATTTTGTATAAACACGAAATACATCTTCAACGGTCCATACATATGACCTTAAACTATTTGTATTACCTTCGTCCCACACGGCGTTAAACTGTGATGTCCTAACTACATGACGCTAAACTGTACAGAAGTCCCTTACGTCCAGCAAGACATTAAACTGCATAATCAACGGTCCATGCATATGACCCTAAACTATTTTCAAGTCCCTTACGTCCAGTACAACGTTAAACTGCATCATCCATGGTCCATACATATGACCTTAAACTATTTGTATTACTTTCATCCCACACAATGTTAAACTGTGAAAAAGTTCCCTAATTCTCCCAACATGGCATTAAACTGTGTCCCCTTCATCGTCTTTGCTATGTGATGTTAAACTATACAACAATGGTCCATACATATGACCTAAAACTATTTTCACTTTTGTCCAAAATGACATTAAACTATGAAAAAGTCCTTAATACGTCCAACATGATGTTAAAATGTGTTCTCTTTTGTCCTTACTTCATGACATTAAACTGCACAGTCCTCTATTTGTTCAACATGACATTAAACTGTGTTGTCCCCATCATCCAAACTACATGACGATAAACTGTATAGAAAGTCCTTTGATACATCCTACATGACATTAAACTGTACTTTGTCCCTGCTATATGACACTAAACTGTGTAGCACTAATAATCATAACTGCAAGACTTTAAACTACATAGTCCCTTTATCTGTCCTACATGACATTAAATTGTGCATCATTAAGGTTGTTGTTACCTCTTGTTTCTCACTCTGAGTATGACTCACGTGATCTTAGAGTAAATTTCAACCATAACACCCTCTCTGGGCCGCTAACCATGCGTAAGTCCCAACATCATTTTTTAGGTTGTTGTCCCCAAGAACAACTTGATCATTAATTCATTCTTTAATTGAACTACGCAGACTTTGATCCTTGCCTTCCAGGATGGGTATGTAGGAAACCTCCCAAGGTTCAAGCCCAAAACCAGTCTCTTCACATCAGTTCACCTCCATTTCATACAATGTTGATTCGTGAAACCATCCCCAAAATCAATATCTTTACATTGGTTCACTTTCTTCCTTGCTATATGACGTTAAACAGTACAAAATGTTTTCTCCTGTATGACAATAAACTACAATATTCTTTGATACCCTCACCTGAGAGGGAATAATTATTTACATTGATTTTTCAATCATGTTTCATTCCAAAAACTACGTGCATACATGGAAATGCCCAAACCTTTTATATTGGGTTAATCCATCACTGCACTAAAGTCCCCTTTCACCCTTCACATGTACGAACCAAATTTTTACAGAGGGTATTTATAGAACTACGTGGGCTTGATTCCCATCCTTATGGGATATGTAGGAATGTTCAAGTGTCCCTAGAATCCATCCCCAAGTATTTTGAGCCTAACACCAAATTCCACTTTCAGTCCCTTGGCTGAAAAGTCCCCATGAAAACATATACTGTGTATTTATTATAAATGGTCCAAGATATATGACCCTAAACTAGGATCTCCTATATTTTCGTCCCGCATAACATTAAACTGTAGTTTAAGAACTACGTATGGATTGATTCCCATCCTTATGGGATATGTAGTGAAGTCCAACATTTCAATTAAGGATCCAACCACAACATGATTATGGTTATCATTAATCCGTGTATCTCTGCATACATTGGACAATACCCATATTTATGTGTCATAATCCTAATCTTGAATACTTCTAGATCTTCATAACCCTTTTCTTGACTTCTGGTCAAAAAATATCCAATTTCTGAGAATTATTTTTCTTGACCATGCAGCATGTGCCCTTAGTCGTCCTTGCATAAACAGTCTACATAACAGACGTGTCAGCCGAAAGATTTTATTATTTGACTATTCATCTAATTCCCTTAGGCGGCCCTGCATAATTCAACCCCCTAACGGGTTTTTCAGATACTAGTAACTTCATTCTTGGGAGGAAAATCTCTTTTTTCCATGGTTGTCTTAATGAAAATATGTAGGGATACGAAAAAAATGGATATCCTTAACATATATGTCCCATACTCCTTTTCATGATCTGAAATTATCCAAGTCTATGGTTTATATTTTCCTTCCCTACGTTTGGGTCAGACCTTTATAGGAGTAACAGTCATCCAATTCTTAGACAATCCTATTTGGAAATATCGTCTCCATATTCAAGTACCTCTTTCCATACAACAAACTCTATACTTTGGAAAAGTTGAATCCCCGTAAACTTTCACTGGATTCTTAGCAGTAGAAAAGTAAATTTCTAAGAGTTCTTTTGCCTAACTATGCATCACGTTACCTTAGGCAGCCTTGCATTAGTAGTCTACATAACGGACCTATCACCCAAAAGATTCTATTTATTTGACTATACAGCCAATGCCCTTAGGTGGACCTTCATAATTCAACCCCCTAACGGGTTTGTTAAAAAATGGCAACTTCACTCTTAGGAAATACTTATTCCAATGCCTTTTATCTCTTTTTCATACCATTCCTCATATTCAAATATTCTTAAGTCGTAGTTTATATATTTTCCCTCATTCTTGAGTGTGGTAATATATTTTCAGATAAATTTCCAAGTAATTGAGTCAATTCTAAGTCATTCAGTCAAAGCTATTTCGACCTTAAACATTAGCCTTTTTATGTCCGACATAAATGACTATAAACGACCAATAACCACAAAGACCCCTGGTTTCTCTTTTTCCTCAGAGTCAAATATTCTTCTCTCTTCGGATCCAACTCTAAGGGGGGACTTTTGTTGATGCTCCTTTCCACCACAGAGTCTAAATAATTGAAAATGGAAATACCTTGAACCCAAATTGATTCATCCTTTGAAGAAAACATCAAAAATTGACAAATGCATCAACAAGGGTTCTTTTCCCTTTGGGTCACGCAAGTTCCCTCACTGTTGCGCAAGTACACTTCTGTGCCGCCTAATGGTCATGCAAGTGACTTTCATGCCCTCTTTGAAAACCGCCCAAGGTCTTCTCTAGCCTATAAATACCCCCCGGTGGGCCCCCCATTTCAAGAGGAATTTTTCTAGAATTCAGATATAGAGCTCTGAAGGCCCAAGTCTCTTCTTCAAGTCTTCCGAACACTTATAAGGTAATTCTTTACTTAGAATGGAAGGTCTAAACAAGAGGAATAAGGTCTAAGTGTTATAAATCACTAACACTTGCGTGCCTAAATGTTTTTCCCTTAAGGGAAATGAACACACTTGCACGCCTCCTTACCTATTCATTGAAACTTGCGTGCCACTCTTCTGGAAGTTCCTCAGGATGATTCTAAAGTCTTTGGTCAAGAATTTCCCAAGTATTACTCTATAGGTCAAGGATCACACAAGTACCCATGTGCCGCATAGGTATACCTATGGGACCAATACTTGCGCGCCCACGTAGTACATGCGCGCCTATGAGGACTTGCGTGCCCCTCTCTTTTTGGGTTCCTTTCCTGCCCATTTAACCCCTCTTATGCCATTCCACCTCTCCTATTCAAGATTTAGTCTTCAAGACACTCTTCAAATCCATTTATAGCATGTTTTCAATATTTACTTCTTTATCTGAAAGGAGCTCCGTGGAACATCTCTTAAAACTTAGTGATTTTCACATCTTTATGTCACTAAAGTTAGAGAGTTCCTTCATTCAACCTCATCCTTTAAGATGAGAGAATCCTTAACCTGGGCCTCCTTCTTAGGAGTAAGCCCCAGTCCAAATCCTCATTAATTTTGGCATCCTCCTTAGGAGTAATCTCCAAGTCCCCTAACCTGGGCCTCCTTTTCAGGAATAAGCCCCAGTCATTATTCCCCAAATTTGGGCATCCTCCTCAGGAGTAAGCCCCAAACCTTAATTCCTTTAACATGGGCCTCCTTTTTAGGAATAAGCCCTAGTCTCAAATATGGGCATCCTCTTTAGGAGTAATCCCCAAGTCCCTTAATTTTCAAATCCCTTTAACCTGGGCCTCCTCCTTAGGAATAATCCCCAGTATTAATTTCTCTTAACCAGTCATAATTTCTTTTGATCTAGGCTTCCTTCTCATGAGTAAAACCCAAAAATAAGTCCCCTCCTAACTTGGGCATCTTTTTTAGGATTAAGCCCCAAGATTAGATTATCCAAATATCCATGAAGCACATATACCTTTATGGACCCTGTTCATGGATTTATTCCCTGAAGTAAATCTTAATCCTCATCTATTTAGGTAGTCATACATACATAAGCCCCACATCATTGCATGGCACAATTATCTGGTTTCACCAATACCTCTTGTTTCTCACACCTATCATGACTCACGTGAGGTTAGTGTGTAAAAGTAATCATGAAATCTTTCTTTGATCCATAAATCATGCATAAAAATCCTACTCCCTTACTCAAACTGTGTGGGTTCTGATTCCTTTTCCAAAATAAAGAATATGTAGGTAGCCCATCAGCGGTTACAATCCCAACTCTGAAATAATCCATGTCCTCTTGAATGACAATAAACTTCAAGTGCCCCACTGAGTGGCTTTAAAACCAGTATGGTCATCACAATGACCAAGATACTTTTATGTATTTAAGGATACCATCAACTAAGAATCTCTAACAAATACAGATGATTCTCTATCGATGAAGAACCTAGAATACATATAAAAGATTCTCTAAATTTCCTTCATATCAATCATTGATTGTCAGATTTAAAGGAGAGCACATTTTACACCTGGTAATGTAATAAGGATTCACGAACATAACTTAAATCTACAAAGAGAGTCCCGGATTAGACAATAATTCCACTCAAAAAGGTGTGATGAGTCCGACCTCCCATCCGCTCGACCAATGCAAATTACTATGCCTCATCATTCCACAACTAATGATCACCTACATTTTTAAAGTAGGTCCAAATGGATATGGAATAATTGGATGATTCTGGTTCTATGAACAAACCCGTTAGAAACTGATTGGAATGTTTGAACCTTCAATCAATGAGGTCATACACAATTCCAGAGGGAAACAATATATCAACAAGAATAAGATAATGTATTTGATATATAGAAATCAATTATAATTTTACAATGTTAAAGAGAATATGATAAATGGATTAGAAATTTTGGGGTTGAAACTCCACTAAATAAACCTATTTATAGTTTCTTCCAAGAGGCATTTCATTGGGAAAATTAGATTTAGGTTGAAGAATATGAAGGGAATGACTTTACTTTGAAAATATTATATTATTATTTTATAGAATAATAATTCCAAAATAATTATTATTATTCTAATTATATAGAATACAAACATTTTTGTTTATATTTAGAGAGTCAAGATTAGCTAAAATTAGATGAATATCATCTTGAAGTATGACTTGAAAATACTCTAACAAATTCTCCTAGTTTAATAGAATATATGCATAGGGATCAGAAGCTACGATATGATATTATAGAGGTGGAAAATTCAATTATATACTATTTTATTTATAGTTTCCTCAAACTAAAATTTATATTAATTCATTATTCTTATAGCCCAAAAGTAGTATAATTAAAGTAAGATCAATAAGTTTTTAGGGCTAGAAATCCCATGGAATTAGTATATAACTATGAGTAAGATGAAACAAACCATAAATATCTTATAGTTCTGCCATTTGAATTAAATGAGGATGGTGAAAAAATATCTTTACTCATCTATGAGTAACCTTATAAATTAAATTATTACTAGTCACTTCCTGAGTACCACACATAATATATGTGTATTTTATTATTTACTAAAGAATAGGTTTAAGGAGAATATCAATAACAACATTAACCCACAACATCAAGACTTCATTTTGAAAAACTAGGGGTTGAAATAATAGAATTTATCACGGTATTTTTATAGAGAATATTCTTTTCATATGGAATAACATCATGATAAATGATCTATGGTGGTTCTTGATAAAAAACCACACCCATTAGAAATGTGGCTGATTGAAATTTTTTTCCCTAATAATGGATAATCAAAATAAAATATCCTTTGTATTTTTTAATGAAAAATTAATCTAACTTATCATATATCTTAATTTAATTTTTCTCTTATATTTTGGGATAATTTTTTTATCAGGGTTTTATAATATATTTGAGGGTAAAAATTTTCTAGAAATCAACTAGAAACAAAAAAATAGCTACTTTAAATTACATTAATAGAGATTCCAAGTATGTTTTCTACTTTGTTTTAAATTTTTCTTATATACTTATTTTTATTCATTATAGTTAATGAAAAATGGTAGATATAGGAGTTAATGAGAACACTATTTAAAGATCATATCCCAACTTATTCATGAATAAATACAAGGTTATTTTTTCCCACTAAAAACACTTATATTAACTCAAATATATTTAGATCTAATTAAAAAAGCAGTATTGAAAATTTGATGCGAGGTAATAGAGTGTATAGGTGTTGTGGTGGATACCTATATTTATAAATTATGTTTTTATATATTTAATTTTAAAAATATAAGTGTGGAATTATTTATTAGTTGAAATGAAATATCATGATCATTTTGTATTATTGATTTATAATGGAAGGATCTAAAAAAATTTTGTAAAAAGAGTTTAAGTGATTAGTTATGTGAGATATTATTACTTGAATTTAAATTTGAAACAATTTCATTAGTTCAACCAATTTTTATAATCCTTTATCATTAGAAACTGAAGTATTATTTTACTATATCTTTTATAAATCTAGAAAAATTTCAATATTGTTTCCCTTATACCCGTTTGCTTTTGTGAACATAAATCATGTTCTATTAACTATAACTTAATGATTGTATTATATATGTATTTTTTCGCATGAATATATGTACTAATCTGATTGAGGTGATTTTTAAGCCATCTTGTGTTATCTTTTGAGACTGATATTTATATTGATAATAGTTATGCCTGTAGTTCCCATTAATTACTTTATAGGCTAAAGTCTTGTTATAATACCATTCCATAAATAAATTCCCATTATAATACATGATTTTTATTATTATTACATGGATGATAGCAGATAAATGGATACCATGTTCTCATTTATTCAGTCATGAAATGGTTAGGGGATGTGAGAGTAGTGTTATTATCTATGGAAATTTTAGCAAAAATAGGCCAGATGAATTTTTCATTGAATAACTCTTAGTAACTCATTATTTCCTAAATAATAAAAATATAAAAGGTGTTTTTTCATTAATCACACTGGAATGATCTATATCCCAAGTAAAAATAGAAGGGTATGAATCATTATTCATCAATTTCACTCTCTTATCATCCCATCCTATAGGATGTAAAAGGGAAGAAAATAAAGAGTAAAAAAGAAAAATTAAAAAAAAAGGATAATAATAATTTAAATACACCATTGAATTTAATTGTTGAATTATGATTTAGTTACAACATGAATTAATGGTGGTTGTTATGGGTTACCATTAGTAATGGGGGTGGAGTGAATGGATTTCACCAATAATTCCTGAATAATCATTAGAGTTATTAAATTGGTAATCTCTCCTTCATTAGAATTTTTTATAAACATCATACCCAAAATCCCTTAATAAACATTAATACCTTGGAAAAATTCCCATAAATTAGTAAAATTCCTTGTCACACTCATGGAAAAGTGACAATCTCATCAAGAATATGGTTTGGAATTCATTTTTCTAAGATTGATAAAACCATTAATATCAATGGAATTTGAGTGAATATTGTGAAGAAGTCAATGACATGTAGATTGTGAAGTGATAGAAGATGAATAATAGAGGTTGAATGAAGTTATATATGAGATTATAAAAAGAGGGGATTTATTTCATAAATGAAACTAGATAGATTTGTTTTTAAAAATGATTGGAGAGACTCTAAATATTTATTTTCAAGTAAATTATTGTTGATATTTTATGTTTTACCTCACAGTGTAAAAATTAGGAATGGGGGAGTGATATCATATTTTTTATTGGAAAATTTAATTTAATTTTAATAATAAATTTCCCATGAACTCACATAAAATATCAGGTAAGATATATTTTTGATGCCATTATATTTTTAGTGTCTATTTAGTATATTTATAATTTTAGATCTAATTTTTGGTTTCATTTATTATAAACAGATACAATTTATTGGTTCTTGGTTTAAATGTTATTTTTATATTAAATTCATAAATCGTATTTGTAATTTTTTTATTTCATTAAAAACTAGCCTAGGATTTATATTTCAAATTATTATATATGTATTTTGTGATTTATTAATAGATAGATTGGACTTTGAGCCAATTTTTTTTCTTTTTTATGGGATGTTGTTAATCATACATAGGAGAATAGTCATGAATAAGAATAATTAGAGGATAAAACTATTGGACACTATCCTCCATAGCATTAAATTTCCTTGTATAATATTTCATGAGATTAAAATGGTTAGAAATCTTCTATTTTAGAATAACTCTGCCCTCTCCAAAGAGTAATCTCAAGTATTGTAACAATACACAGAGGAAGATCACACCATATCATATTAAATATTATATTATAAATTATAAAATGGGGTATAATGTGACCTATGAAATATTAAACTCTCACATGTGTGAGATAAATATGAGTTAAGAGTGACTCACATATGATTAAATTTCTCAAGAATCCTTTTTAATAAGAATAGCATTCCCACTTTGTTAGATTAAAGAATGTCTAAAAGTAAATTATCCAAGACAAAATCCCTCCACGATCATGTAGTATTAAATGATGATGTAAAAAAGTGGATGTATGGTTAATTTTCTATCATGATAGATTAAATGAAGTAGATATATCATTGTTGATTCATAATATCCTAGGGATGGTGTGCATGATATAGAGAGTATCTCGTATATAATTGATAAAATAGGATAAATTAAACATGATCTCTATTAAATCCATGTTATTTATGATCAAAGTTTGTTTAAGTATGTTATTTCCTAGAAATATCTTACATTTATTAAAGATCTATGATAAAATGGTTAATTTCGTATTATTTTACCAAGATAGATATAGATGAAGTTGGTGATTTTTCAAAAGTTGAAACAACCCACACATGCCCAAAAAAATCAATATTATTAATTTATATAATGGGATATCACATAATTAATCAAGCGGTCTATTGAATAAGTCCTAGAAAAATTAAATGACATGATAAATTAAAAGTAGTGAGATAAAGGTTGATGATTCTGAAGTGAAAATTTGATTAATATTCAAGATGATAATGATATCATAATAAGTGGAATTAATTTTTTTATAGGTTTGATTTCTAGGGGTTTATCTTAACTATGTTTTCTTAGATTTAAATCATACAGGAGTGAATAATTAGTGGTTGATATATTTTCTTATAGGGTTCAAATATTTGAATAAGAGTGGTAGTATCACTACAGAATCCATGTCTTTTTTTCTAATGACCATTCAAGGTTGAAGCAGTTAACTTCATGATTCACTAAACAATTTCACTAATTTTGACCATATTTTTAGGCCTTATAGAGATATATATACTTCATTTAATGTCCTTCTATTCACTAATTGATCCAAGCTATTTTAATTCCAAGTTTTCTAGATACCATATAGGACTATACCATATACTAATTAAGTATGTTGAACCATCCTTTCATTAATCACCTCCTAAAGTAACTCCATATCCTTCTCATAGTAAAATTTAATTAATAATTTTTACAAGTTATTTTATGTGAAGAAGGTGATCAAATATAGAAAAAATGAATGATCATCCAAATAAATATATTAAAAGATAGGGAAAATTAAATCCAATATAAACACATGGAATGGTTTGAGTTATGAATAATATTTTAACTATTTATATTTTATATTTATAAAAATTAAATGGGAGTTAATATATTATTTTATAAAGGGGATAAGGTGTATTAATTTTATCTATTTCCCTATGGAGGATAGTTCATGAGGAGTACCATTATAACTATAACTACACTAGAAAAAAAATTAAATCCCTTTATTTATTTTTCATTTTGAATTATTCTTTTTTCATATTTTTCATGGAATTTTGGGTTTAATTTTACCCTCTTTATGTTGTAATATTACAACTCAATTAATGGAGTTCAAAAATTAATTTAAAGTCTATGGAAGATATATGAAAATTAAATTTAGTTCTAAAAAATCTCTAATTTTTTCATACTTACTCTTTGATTTATATGGATGGATCAAGGAATTGAGGTGGCATCCCATGAAATACCATTCAATTACTTCTTTTTTCTTCTCTCTAAATATTAAATTCACTTATATAGTAGCCTTACTTTATAATGTTGGATATGAATTAAATATTTAAGTGATCTCTTTACTTATATATCTTATAGATTCAATGACACTTGATTGAGAATAATACTTCTTATTAAAGGACATTTAAGTAGTGGTATTCAGTATAATTTAGAGTAAATTGGGTAGAACATAGAGATACATCATTTTTTCAAATATGTTGTTTGAATAAATTAATCATTTATTTATAAAAAAATGATATATCAATTGAATGGATTCCTTAGGAATTAAATATTTTGATTAATATTCATTATCTCCATTATAATGTATCTCATATTCCCTCCATAATTTTTTCATTATAATTCCTTTATTCCATTCAACATAAAATATTTTTCATCAGTTTAAATTTCATTTAAAAATACTAATATATTGAAAAAAAATTAAAACATGAAAAACTAAATAATTTGGAAGAGAAAATCATGGTCAAAAAAATCCACCTTTTTATAATATACCTAAGGTTATCTCGATACACTCTACCCTATGTGTTTTATATGCTTCTAAATTTTGTCGATAATCATTTGACAAGGTAACTACACATCAATAGTTGATTCATAACATCATTGATTTAGGCCATTAAAACTAGTCATGAAAGGATGAATAATATAAACACCTATAAAATAGATGTAATGAGATATATGATAATATAATTCATGTTAAAAAACATTATATATTTTATAATACCATGAATTGTTATATTATAAATATTATAGGGTGGAATGGAATAAAATAATTAAAATAATTTAAAAGGTGAAATCCATGGAAGGCTTGATTCCTATCATATTCACGGTTCCTTTGGACTACATAATAAGTAATATAGGTCTGTTATTTTATCTAGATAAGGGATTTAAAAATGCGGTAGGAGGGTTTGGGGATATATTTTTATAAATATTTTTCATGGTAATGTGTTTTGGGAGTGAAGAGAATTTTCCAAAAGAGGGTTGTATTTATAGAAAAGGAAGGATTCTTTTCAAATAAAATATTAATTAATTTGTTACATTTTTTCAATACTGTAAAAAATATTGTTTCGTTTGAATATATACAATAATTGATGTATATTAATTTTAGTTAATGACTTATTATATAAAAACCCATGCATTTTAATGATAGTGGATAGGGTAAGGGATATGATCTTTATCACATTGTTAGGTAGATGAATTTTTATTTTTCAGAATAAGGGAACTAACACTGAAATAGAGTGTGTTTCACCATAAAGGTAGGGATTTCCCTATAATGGCAGGTGGTCATGTTGTGAATATTCTATATTAGAGTAGCATTGGGGGAATACCATATTCTTATTTATGGTATTGTATCGTGATGTTCTATAAAATAGACTGTTTGGGATATTTAGGCAGTGTTACACTAAAACATTAGTTTCAGGAACTTCTGCATTCTCTTTTAAAGACTATTACTTTTAGTGATCTTGTATTATGGCTCTATTTACTTTCAATTTTTCTACTTCCATACTCTATTGTTGGTATTCATAGTGGTATGCATACTTGTTTACATAGAGTTTTAACATTTCATCATTTTTGGCTTGGAGATGTGTCTGTGTGTACAGGTACTTAGTCAAATACCTCTCATTTTTTGGATATTCCTACATGGTGCTAGTCACCATTCCTAGGCCTATTGGAGGTGATCTTGGGTTAGCCACGACACTATCCCCTCTAGGATGGGTCATAAAACATCAAAAAATATAAATTGTTCAGAAAAAATCCCAAATTTTCACCCTATGATAATTTGGATATAATGATTTCAAAAATGAAGTTAATTTTAAAAAATAAATATTATAAAATAGGTTAAAATTAAATTTAAATTATGTGCATGAAGCGCGACTAAATCATCTTTTATAAAAATACAATTCTTTTAGAAAACATTTCATTTTCTTTTAAATGATTCTTATTTATTTCTAATAAATATATCAAAAATGTACATGTGTAAAATATATATTTTTCAAAATTTATTTATTCCTTTCCACACACACAAATTTATTTCCTAGGTTAAAATTACCATGTTTAAATAGTATTTTAATAGAGTATCAAATTTTTTTAAACCTGATATTTCTTGCATCCCAATATATTGAAGAAATTTAATTTATTCTAAAATAAATATATTATAATTTCTTGCGATATTACATTCTTCCCTCATAAAAAAAAATTTTCATTTAAATTTCATGGATATTACCTTTAAAATAGATGTGGGTAGTAATTATTCATAATATCCACAGTTTCCCATGTTTCTTCCTCTATTTTTTCATTTCTCTAAAGTACCTTTACCACACGAGTCATCTAATTCTTCAATATATTATCTCTAGTATCAAGAATATGGATGGGATCTTCGTATTAAGATAGATCATGTTCTGATTCTATTTCATCATAGGTGAGAACATGCATTGGGTCTGGCATGTACTTCCTAAATAATGATATGTGAAACACACAATGTACTTTTGAGATATTTGGAGGCATTTCCAAACAATAAGAAAAAAAAACGAATTATTTCAAGAATTTAAAATGTTCCAATGTACCTGGGGCTCAATTTAACATTCTTAGCAAAGCTTATAATTCCCTTCCATGGTGATACTTTTAATAAACCATTCTCTCCAACTTGGAATTCAAAATTTTCCCCCAATTATCATTATAACTCTTTTTCTTACTTTGATCTGATTTCATGTGAGCCTAAATAGAATTTACCTTTATTGTTGTCTCTTCAACAGGTTCTGGTCCTATGAGTTTAATTTCACCAAATTCACCCCAATAAGTTGGAGTATGATATCTCTTTCTATATAATGATTCATATGGTGCCATTTTAATACTTCAATGGAAACAATTTATAAAAGAAAACTCTACCAAAGGAACATACAGATCCCACATACCTTAAAAGTCAAGTGAGAATGACCTAAACATGTAATCTATTATTTGAATAGTTATTTTAGAATGACCATCAATTTTATGATGATAGGTAGTGCTCAAATAAATTTCGGTATCAAGATCCTTTTGAAGGCCTTACTAGAATATTTTTTGTGAAATAAGGATCATGATCAAACAAAATTGAAGTTGGTGCTCCATGAACTCATAAAACTTCATTAATATAGATCCTTTTAATTTTATTAAGAGCTCAATCATCTCCTATAATTTGGAAATGTGAATATGTGGTTAGGTGATCAACAATAACCCATTTTTCATCATTCTTTCGAGGAGTATCTGGTAGTCCAATAACAATGACCATATTAATGTCATCCCATTTACACATAGGAATAATAAGAGGTTTCATGAATCCTCTAGGATTCTATCTCACAGCTTTCACTTGTTGACAAACCAAACATTTAGACACATAATCAGTAATTTCCTACTTCATGTTTTCCCACTAAAATTGTCCCCCCAAATCCTTATACATATTTATGCTACTATGATGTATAGATAAATTTGATCCATAAGAGTTATCCAAAAATTCCCTTTTTATCTCAGGTACAGATGGAACACATAATAACTTTCCAAATTTTAGAACATCATCTTCATAAATTAAATCTTTTAGCTTCCCATCATTCGCAGCTTGAATTATCTTTATAAATTACTCATCATCATATTTATAACTTTTATCCTTTCTAATAAAGATGGTTTTTCAATAATTTGGAAGTGATTGATGTCTCTTCTTCTTTAAAAAATTCTTATATCCATCATTACTAGATCTATGAACCTATGACCACTCTAAATCCTCATTTGGGACATAATTCTATGATCATTCCTAATCAATGCATCAACTAACTTATTTTATTTCCTTGTGTGGTAGTGTATTGAGAAATCCTAATCCTTGAGTAGCTCGAGCCAATACCTTTGTCTCATATTGATATCTTTTTATGAAAATATGTTTTTAGGGTTTTCTCAAATATGTATTTCTTAAATCTTTCACTACAGATATAATGTATTCATATCTTCAAATTGAAGATTAAATATTCGAAATAAAGATCATGGCTTGGATAGTTTTATTCATGTGTCTTAAATTTCCTTGATTCATATGAAATAACTTTATCATTTTGTATTAGGATACAACCATTTCCTTTTTTAATGCATCATTATATATCAAAAACCAATCACTTAAAGATAGTAGAGTCAAAATAATAGCATTTACCAATCTCCTCTTTAGTTCATCAATACATTATTTATGTTCCCTTTTCCAAGAAAACTTAACCCTGATTTAGGTAATCATGGTTAATGGGTTAGTCAATCAGGAAAAATTATGATCAAATTGCAGATAGTAACCTACCAAACAAATAAAACTATATACCTCAGTTATGTTCATTGGTGTAGGCCATTCACTAACTCCTTTTTCTTTTAGGGGTCAACTAATATTCCATTCTTAGAGGTAATCTGGCCAAAAAAACATCTTGAAGCAAGAAATCACACTTACTAATTTTCCCATATAACTCTTTCGTTTTAAGAAACTCATGAATGATTTGAAAGTGATTCTCATAGTCATCATAACTTTTAGAATACATAGAAATGTCATAAATGAATACCTAAAAATAATCAAGATATTCCTTAAATATTATATTCATCAGTTCCATAAAAACAGAGGGTGAATTAGTCATTCTAAATGGCATTACTTTGAACTCATATTGCCCACACATCATTTGAATATCTTTCTTCAGAATTTATTATTTCTTAACTCGCAATTGATGATAACCTTAAAAAATTTCAATATTTGAAAAATATTGTACTCTATGGATTTGATCAAATAATTCATCAATGTGAGGAATAAGATACTTTTTATCATAATTTAATTAATTTTACTATAATAAATTCACAAACGCATGGATCCATACTACTTCTTCACAAAGAGAATAGGGGTTCCCCATGGTGAAACACTAGGGGGAATAAATCCCTTATCACTGAAACCCTATAGTTGTTTCTTCAACTCCAGTAATTAAACAATGACCATTATATAGGGATTCTTTGATATTGGTCTTACATCAGGGTTTCAATCAATAGAAAACTAACTTTAATCACTAAGGGTTGAATAAGTAATTTCACATAAAATACATAAATGTATTCATGTATAATAGGAACATCCTAAATTTTAATATTACCTTATCCATCCCTAGATGTTTTTTCTCTTATTCCCTAAGAATGTCAATTAGTAGAGCTATTATGGGTGGATTTAGATATGGCTCAGATGATTAATTCTCTTCTCTTATGATAAGGGATTCTAAATGTCACACCCCGGCACTTCGTAGTTAATCTATTGATTTTATTTTATTATTATTATTATTGTCATTTATTTTTATTTCTCTATCTCTCTCTTTCTCCTCTCCTTCTTTCTCCCCTCCTTATCCCCTTGCATTGCTCCTCACCCTCCCCCTGGTTCACCTGCATCGTGCCGATAATCCTCTCTTCAGCCACTCTCCCTCCCGTGGCCTCCCTCCGGCAAGCCACCACCAGCGCCCCACTCTCCCTCTCTCTCAGACCTGTGTCCCTGTCCGAGCCCCTATCTCTCGTGGACCTCCTTCTTGAATCTCTTTTTCTATGGTAAAACAATCAAATTTTCTCCAGTTTTGCGGTCGGTCTGTCATGGTAAGCCCTCATATCCACTCTTCCTTCATTTTTGGTTCGATTTTCATCTCCCTTCCACCCCTCCTATGTTCAGGTTAACCCTAGGGTCCCATGGGGACTGATTTTTAATGCTTTCTTCCTTGTTAGGTTTTGAAATGGGTTCTTCAGGTTCCCCTCCTTCACAATTTGACAACCATCTCTGAAGCTCGATTCGGTCCTCCTACCAATGATTTCAGGTAAGGTTTTCCTCAGTTATCCTTTGTTTCTTAGTTTTTATTTGGGGTTTTGTAATTTATGAGTCTTTGGTGTCTATTTTAAGGTGAGTTTTATGTTTTCATGTTGTTTCAGTTCGTTTCAATGCGTCAGTTTCCGGTGTAGGTGAGGTTTCACTTATTTCCTTGTTTGATTTGGTTTTAATTAGAGCCTTTGGTATTTTTTTAGACTCTCTTTCATTATTGTGATGTGTTTTGGTATGAAATAGGTGTTAGTTAGGCCATAGAAGATGTTTTTGAGTGGGATTTTGTGTTCAAATTTTGGTAATACAATTTGGGTTTGATTCATAAAATTTTTAAGTGGTTTATTAAATCTTATAAAGGGTGTGAAACATGTTTGGATATTGTTTTTGTGTGTATATATTTTCAAAATTGGGTTTGAGTGTGAAAATGGGGGTGTTTGTGTGTGTGTTTCTTATTGGGAAAATCTATGGATATGTTCAATAAATTGATTAACTAGTGTGCCATGTGTTTTTGTGGGTACATGAGGTGTGTATGTGTGGAAAAAGGATATTTGATGGGAAATGTACCACTTTGAGCATGTTTTACATGTTGTGAATTTTTCAATATGTTTTGTAAAATATTTAAAAAGATAGAAATTCTGTTTTAATGTCACTTTGGTGTAATTTTGGTTTTAAAGTGTCTTTTTTTACTTGAAGTTGATTGTGTTATTAATTCAAACCCTTGATGTGTTATTTTGAAACGTTTTGTGGATTGTTTAAGTGTTTAATTGTTTTATTAAATTATATGTGTAGCGAGTTGGACCTGTCAATGATGGTTTTGGGTTGTGGGTGTCGAGGTATCATACATGTACATTCATAGGGTAAAATATATATATATATGTCCACTTTTTACATATTCCCTCATGGCGCGGGGAATATGTGCAATGAAACTAGGGGTTTATATATATATATATGTATAAATGCAAGTGTGTGTACGTGCCAAGTGTTGGTTTGAGTGGTCGTTGACAAATAGCGACATGTTTGAGGTAGTTCCCCATATCTAAGTCTTTAACTTGAATTCCATGATTTCTTGATTGTTTTTTTTAAAAAAAATCTTGTTTCAATTTTTATTGAAAATGAATAAGTTATATACTTATACATAATCAGTCATGGTCATAAAAAAATTGCTTCACACTTGGTTATTAGATTTTCTTTTAAACCTTTAAAAGTGAATACTTTGAATTATGATTGGTATAAAGCTTTCTTTTAAACATGTGATTCTACGGTCTCTCATTTAAACCTTTAAAATGATTTTGAAGATGCTTGTTTTTTCTTCTAAAGGTCTCATGACTTATGTGTATGGTGAAAAGGTGTTTTGAAATTTTTTAAGATGCATATGGTTTGAAAGTGGATTTAGTGTGCGTCTAAATATGAAAAAGGTTTTTCATATGTGAAATGGTGGTTTTTAATTGTGTATTCACATTTCTAGTGTGTGCAAGTGAAAGTTGTGATACATATGTGAAAGGAGAAGTGGAAATAGAGCACATGGGAAACCTAGGGTATCTTAGTGGGCAGACTAGTTCTAGCGTGCTAGTGATTCTGAGTGGTTCACCACTACTTCACTTAGAAAGTCTGATTCTTACAACACTAACTAAATATTTATGATTATGATTGGGGACCACTAGGTTATGGGAATGTTCCCTACTAGTGGCTCGTGCATGAGAACAAATATTTTTTATGGTTACTCTTACACTGAGATGTGAGGTTCTAGGGGCCCACAATATCTAGATGAACTTTAGGGGATTTACCATAGTGCTCACTTATGACTCGGTGCTTGTGGAGTGATTTTTTTACAATTGTTTCATGTGTTCTCCTTCTTTTTTCAAAAATATACTTGAATTTAAATTGTCTTCCTTCATTTTTGAAATGTTGATGAAATCTTGGATTCTATTCTGAAAATATTGTAAGTTAAATGTTTTATTTAAAAGTGAAACTTGTTACTTGAATTTTAATAGAATGGAAAGAATTATTTTAATAGGTCTTATTTTCAAACTAGCATGATTGGGTTTCTTTTTAAAGGCAAGGTCATAGGGTGTTGTTGTTTTTTTGGCTTTCCTACTTAGCATCCCAGTGCTCACGCCTACTTTACTTTTCAGTTTCATGTTTTTTTAGTTTTGGATCACTCTTGGAGTGAGTGTAGGTTATGTTCTATGGGGACCCATGAGGTCACTTGGGGTATATCTTGATGCTATTTCATTCCTTTTTCCACTGCTAGTTGTTTAGTTTATTTTCTTTTGTTTATCTATTTTTTTAGTTTATGATTATTTATCTGTCCTTGTTATAGTACAAATCATTCCCAACTGGTTATCTTAATGCTCAACACTTGTTTCCGACATGTGGGAATCGTAAACACCCTTCGATCCATGTCGCGGACCGACTCAGGTGACCAGTTTAGGGTCAACCCAGGCTGGTTCATGACAAAACAGTATCATAGGAGGTTTATCCCATGTCCTTTGGGGATTTATGATAGTTTGTAGTTTGGATTATCAGAATCCAAGTTGTTTATTGCGGGTAGGTTCCTGATCACCACCTATATAAAATAACCCTTGAATTCCCAGGGAGGTTCAGGATGGTCTTTCTACAAAGTACATGTCTGGCTCCCGATTGGTTTTAGGGACCTTAGTCATGTTTGTGTGTTTTTTGGTTAGTTTTGAGATTTTGTCATCATTTTGGAGGGGTTCATGGATGTTGTGCATGGCCTGCAAGCCATGTGTGGACCATACAATCGGCTTTAATGACTTCTTATATGCTCAGCCGGTTGGTGCACGATCAGCCAAACCGTGTAACCAAACTGTGTACAACAGTTGTTTATTTTAGAATTTGGAATCTTGATTCATTTATTAAATTGGTTGATTTGGGACATTTCGATGTGAGTTTTAGTTGGTTTTGTGGTGTTTCTCTCTGGTTTCAAAATTGATGAGTGGTCTTTTGAAATTGGATTTCCAAAATGAAAATATTGGTTTGTTTAAAAATGTAATGAGTTATTCTGGAGATGGAAGGTGTTTTAGAAAATGATTTGAGATCTTGAAATGTTTTGTAAAAATAGAAATTGAAAATGTGTCTGAAAATGTTTTTTTGGGGGGGGGGGTGGAAGATATTGTGGAATGTAGAATGAGAGTTTCTTAGAAATGGAAATTTAGAGATACCTTATTTTAGAATTGTAAGGGATGTCTTCAAAATTTGTTTGGAGTTTCATATTTGGGTTTGATGTTTTTTTTAGAAATGAGAAGGTTTTTTTTATTTGGTTACATCTTGGTTTTGTGATGTATTATTCTATGGGCTTGATTCTTGTTTTTGAGCTAGCATTTCAAGGTTTAAATAATGTTTTGATTTTGAGTTAATGATTTAGGGTTAAATATGGAGGCTTGTATTGTGATGTGCTTCTTGTTGGTTTGTGTGATTCTTGTTTTAAGTATGTGGCCCAGGAATGTCCAAAGGTCCCTGAGGGTTCATTTTCTATTCATTTTTACCTAGAATCCCAGTGGGGTGGTGGGTTTATTTTCTTGTCCTCGTTGCTTTTTTTCTCTGTGGTGACCGAGGTTCAATGGTGGTTGCGGTGTAACTTGAAGAAGTCGAGTGTTTCTTTTGGTCTTTAGGAACTCTAGATGTTGTGAAGGGAAATTTGTCCTGGTTTTGTTTGAAGGGTCATGTTCGGGATAGAGAAGGGGTATTTTTACCTTTTCCTTGCAAGTTGGGGTCGCATTCTAGGACAAATGACAATCTTATTTTCAAGGTTCCCATGAAGGGTTCCCCATTTGGTGTAGAGGTTGAACCAAAGGCATATGTTCTTGTCATGAGTATTTTTTCAATTCTTATTTCTCATCCCTAAGACCACATAGTCATTTGTTTCTATTGTGGTCCATTTGGGATCTCAAAGTTATTCATTTAAATCTTATAAAGGCATGCCAAAAGCATAGTTGTTTGGGTCACCTAAAGAAGTCTGTAAGTGGTCTTTCCAAAAGATGAAGTCTCAGTTGGATGTTGTTGGTTCCTGACTCAGGTGCGTCAGAAGCATCAATACATCAAAGCCCTATCCAAAGGTCTTGTATTGAATCTTTTCACTCAATTAGGTAGTTTCTAAGTGTGATGGATTCACTTCCGACATATCTTCTTTAATGTTGGGGAAGTGATCGGTTAAATTTTCACTTCATGAGGTTTTCTGTATGGGGGGAGATTATTTTGGAGGTATTTTTGGCCTCTTTCAAAAAAAATCATGGCTGTACCTCATGGGGTATAAAATCTCAAATGGATAGTATTCCCCTTAAGAAGTTTTGGGCTTTTGGTGTTACCTGTTGGGGATGCTTGTGTCCGGAGGAAATGGTGAGTTCAGAGTCAGTGTTCATTTTGGGTTTCTCATGTTTAGACCCCACATCTCCTGTGTAGGAAGTTGATCCATCTCGGTGGGTTCATTATGGGAAATTCAATCCACAATGTTGAAAATAAATTGAGAGTTCCCAGGTGGGTGTCATTATACTACTCAGTTTCTTATATGGTGGGGAGACCCACTATGGGTCTCGCCAATTTCTTCCCTCAAGCTGGTTGGGTGTAGCTCAGGAGGTTAAGGGGGAACACCCGTATCAGTGGTCTTGTTTGGTTTTCTAATTTGTTTTGATTTGGGAATAGCAGTATTTGGCTAGAGTCCTAGTATGGTGGGGAGACCAAAATAGAAAAAAATTGTAGAGAAATTAATCTTCAAGGTGTTCTTTTCAGGGGAAATCTTTTCCTCTTCTCCTTTTGACCCCAATCAATGTAGATTATGGGTCATATAGAAAATGTTCATTCGATATCTCAAGCAGACTAATGATTTCTAAGTTTGGGGTTAGGGTGTTCCAGGTTGTTATTGTGTTTTGAAATGTGAGTCTCATGTTGTTGGTTCTTTTGCTTGGTAGTCTGGTCTCGAGGTTTTGGGTATTGGGTGGAATGTGAGTGTTCTATCCTCAAGTGGTAGGGGTTTTGTTTTTAGAGTCATTGCGTCCTTATTTTGAGCATTGAACAACTGAATATTTTGGGACTTTCTAGGGGCAGAAAGTGTCATGGTGGGGATAATTGTCACACCCTGACACTTTTCAGTTAATCTATTGATTTTATTTAATTTTAATTTTAATTTTAATTTATTTTCATTTATTTTTATTTCTCTCTCTCGCTCGCTCTCTTCTCCTCTCCTTCTTTCTCCCCTCCCTCTCCCCTCGCGTCGCGCCTCACCCTCCCCCTAGTTCACCTACATTGCGTCATCGCCCCTCCCTTCAGCCCCTATCCCTCCCACGACCTCCCTCTGGTTAGCCACCACTGGCGCCCCACTCTCCCTCCCTCTCTGACCAGCGTCCCCCCCTTTGTCCAAGACCCTGTCGCTCACGGCCCTCCCTCTCGGCTATCTTTTTCTTGGAGGAAACAATCGGATTTCCTCTTGTTTTACGGTTGGTCCGTCATGGAAAGCCCTACTCTCCTCTCTTCCTTCATTTTTGGTTCAATTTTCATCTCCCCATCACCCCTTCTAGGTTCAACCGAAACCCAGGGTTTTATGGGGGCCAATTTTTTATGATTTCTTCCTTGTTAGGGTTTGAAATAGGTTCTTCGGGTTCCCTTCCTTCGTGATTAGACAACCACCACTGAAGGCATAGTGGTTCGCATAGATTCAGTCCTCTTGCATACAATTTCATGTATGTTTTTCCTCTTTTCTCCTTTTCTTCTTAGTTTTTATTTGGAGTTTTGTAATTTATGAGTCTTTCATGTTTATTTTAAGGTGAGTTTGATGGTTCCATGTTGTTTCAATTCATTCCAATCCATACGTCGCCAGTCTAGGTGAGGTTTCTCTTATTTCCTTGTTTGATTTGGTTTTAATTAGAGCCTTTAGTATTTTTTTAGACTCTCTTACATTATTGTGATGTGTTTTGGTATGACATTGGTATGTGTTTGGCTTTAGAAGATGTTTTTGAGTGGGCATTTGTGTTCAATGTTTGGTAATACTGCTTGGGGTTATTTTAGAAACATTTTAATTGGTTTATTAAATCTTATAAAGGGTGTGAAACATGTTTAGATATTGTTTTTGTGTGTGTATATTTTTGAACATGGGGTTGAGTATGAAAATGGTGGTATTTGTGTGTGTGTACCTTATAGTGAAAATATTTGGATGTGTTCAATCAATTTTTTAAGTAGTGCGCCATGGGTTTTTGTGGGTACATGATGTGTGTATGTGTGAAAAAAAGAACTTTGATGGGAAATTTACCACTTTGAGCATATTTTACTTATTGTGAATTTGTTAATATGTTTGGTAAATTCTTACAAAATATGGAAAGTATGTTTTAATATCACTTTGGTGTACTTGTGGTTTTAAAGTGAATTTTCGTACTTAAATTTGAGTGTTCTATTAGTGCAAACCCATAATGTGTTATTTTGAAATGTTTTTTGGATTGTTTAAGTGTTTTATTGTTTTATTAAATTATATGTGTAGAGTGTTGGACCTCCCTATGATGGTTTTGGCCTAGGGGTGTTGAGGTATCCTACATGTACATGCATAGGGTAAGGAATATATATATATGCCCTCTTGGTACATATTCCCTCATGGCACGGGCAATATGTGCAATGAATCTAGGGGGTGTGTGTATATATATATATATATATATGTTTGTGTGTGTGTGTGTGTATAAATTCATGTGCGTGTATGTGTGAAGTGTCGGTTTGAGCAGTCTTCGACAAATAGTGACATGTTTGAGGTAGGTTCCCTATGCCTAAGTCTTTAACTTTAATTCCTTCATTTCTTGATTTTTTTTAAAAAAAAATCTTATTTCCATTCTTATATGAAATGCATAAATTATATACTTATACATAATCAGTCATGGTCTTAAAAAAATGGCTTCGCACTCGGTAATTATATTTTCTTTTAAACCTTTAAAAGTGAATAGTTTGAATTATGCTTGGTATAAAGCAATATTTTAAACGTGTGATATTTTGGTTGCTCATTTAATCCTTTAAAATGATTTTAAATATGCTTGTTTTTTCTTCTAAAGGTCTCATGACTTATGTGTGTGGTGAAAAAGGTGTTTTGAAAGTTTTAAAGATTCATATGGTTTGAAAGTGGATTAGGTGTGCATGTAATTGTGGAAAAGGTTTTTTGTATGTGAAATGGTGGTTTTTAATTGTGTATTCACATTTCTAGTGTGTGAAAGTGAAAGTGGTGATACATATGTGATAGGTGAAGTAGAAATAGAGCACATGGGAAACCTAGGGTATCTAGGTGGGCGAACTAGTTCTAGCATGATAGTGATTCTGAGTGGTTTTCTACTTCTTCACTTGGCAATTATAATGCTTAAAACACTAACTAAACATTTATGATGATGATTGGGGACAATTAGGTTATGCATATGTTCCCTACTTTTGGATCGTGCACAAGAATAGATATTTTTTATGGTTACTCTTACACCAAGATGTGAGGTTCTAAGGGTCCACATGAGCTAGATGAACCTTAGGGGATTGACCATGGTGATCACTTGTGACTTGGTGCTTGTGGAGTGATTTTTTTTATAGTTACTTCATGTGTTCTCTCTCTTTTGTGAAAACTATACTTGAATTTAAATTGTCCTCCTTAATTTTTGAAACTTTGATGCAAGCTTGGATTCTACGTTGAAAATATTGGAAGTGAAATGTTTTCCTTAAAAGTGAAACTTGTTACTTTAATTTTAATGGAATGGAAAGGATTATTTTAAGAGGTCTTATTTTCAAACTAGCATGATTGGGTTTCTTTTTAAAGACAAGGGAATAGGGTGTTGTTATTTTTTTTGGATTTCCTACTGATCATCTCGATGCTCACGCCTACTTTACTTTTCAGTTTCAGGTTTTTTTAGTTTTGGATCGATCTTAGAGTGAGTCTAGTATATGTTATATGGGGACCCATGATGTCACTTGAGGTATCTCTCACTGCTATTTCATTCCATTTTCTACTGCCACTTTGTTTAGTTTATTTTATTTTTTTTTATCTGTGTGTTCAGTTTATGATTATTTATTTATCCTTGTTATAGTCCAAATCATTACCAACTGGTTATCTCGATGCCCAGGAATAGTTTCTAGCCTGTGGGGATGGAGAATTCCCTTTGGGCTATGTCGCAGACCAACTCGAGTGACCAGTTCAGGGTCAACCCATGCTGGTTCATGAAAAAATGGCATTAGAGGAGGTTTATCCCATGTCTTTTGAGGATGTATGATAGTTTGGACTTTGCATTGTTGGAATCCAAGTGGTTAATTATGGGTATGTGGCTGGTCACCACCTATTCATAATTACACTTGAATTTACAGGGTGGTCTGGGATGGTCTTTCCTCAAAGTCTGTGTCTGGCTCCTGATTTTTTTCAGGTACATTAGTCATGTTTGCATGTTTCTGGTTAGTTTTGAGATTTTCTGGTCATTTTGGAGGTGTGTATGGATGTTGTGCATGGCCTGGAAAGCCATGCACAGACCATGAAATCCCTATTGATGACATCCTATGTGCTCACCTGGTTGGTGCATGATCATCCAAATCATGTGACCAAACTGTTTGCAGTAGTTGTTTATTTGATAATTTGGAATCTTGATTCTTTGAGTAAATTTTTTGCGTTGGGACGTTTTGGTGTGAGTTTTAGAGGGTTTTGTGATATTTATCTTGGGTTGTAAATTTGATGATTGGTATTTTGAAATTGGATTTCCAAAATGAAAATAATGGTTTTTTTAAAATGTAATGATTTGTTTTGGGTATGGAAGGTGTTTTAGTAAATGATTTGAGATCTTGAAATGCTTTGTGAAAAGTGAAATTGAAAATGTTTTGGAAACTGTTTGGGGGGGGGGGTTGGAAGTTATTGTGGAATGTAGAATGAGAGTTTCTTAGAAACAGAAATTTGGAGATACTTCATTTTAGAATTGTAAGAGGTGTATTCAAAATTGGTTTGGAGTCTCATATCTGGGTTGGATGTTTTGTTTTATAAATGAGAAGGTTTTTTTTATTTGGTTATGGCTTGGTTTTCTGATGTGTTATTATATGGGATTGATTCTTGTTTTTTGAGATGGCGTTTTAAGGTTGAAATAATGTTTTGAGTTTGAGTTAATGATTTATGGTTAAATGTACAGGCTTGTTTGGTGATGTGCTTCAGGTTGGTTTTTGTGATTATTGTTTAATGTATTCCACCCAGGAATGTCCAAAGGTCCCTAAGGGGCCATTTTTAGTTCATTTTTACCTAGAATTCTAGTGGATTGGTGGGGTTATTTTCTTTTCCATGTTTTTGGTTTTATCTGTATCGGCCAAGGTTCGATGGAGGTTGTAGTGTAAATTGAGGAAGTTGAGTGTTTCTTCTGGTCTTTAGGAACTCCAGATGTTAGGAAGGGCAAGTTGTCCTAGTTTTGTTTTAAGTTTCATGTTCGGGCTAGAGAAGGGTTATTTCAACCTTCTACTTTCAAGTTGGGGTCAAATACTAGGAAAAATGACAATCTTGTTTTTCATGGTGCTCATGAAGGGTTCCCCAACTGGTGTAGAGGGTGAACCGGAGGAATATGTTCTTGGCATGAGTCTTTTGTCAGTTCTTTTTTCTCATTCCTAATACCACACAATATTTTGTCTCAAATGCAGTTAATTTGGGCACTAAAATCCATTTTTCACATTCTTTTTAAGGCTTGTAAACAGTGTGGTTGTTTGGGTCACCTAGGGAATTTTTTAAGTAGTATTTCTAAAAGATGAAGCCTCAGTTGGATGTTGTTGGTTCCTGACTGTAGTGCATCAGATGCTTCAATACATCAAAACTCCAGCCAAAGGTCTTGGAACGAAGCTTTTCGTGCAGTTAGGCAGTTTCCGGGTGAAAGGGATGCGCTTCTAACCCATCGTATTTAATGTTGGGGAAGTGACCGATTATGTTTTCACTTCATGAGGTTGTCTGTTTGGGGGGAGCTTGTTTTGGAGGTCTTTGTGACCGCTTTCATGAAGTGTTCATGGTTGTGTATCATGGGGAATAAACTCTCTAGTGGCTAGTATTCCCTTTAAGTGGTTTTGGGCTTTGGGTGTTGCCTGTTGGGGATGCTTGTCTCCTGGGGAAATGGTGAGTTTAGAGTCAGTGTTAGTTTTAGGTTCCTCCTGTTTGGACCCCCTCTCCTATGTAGGAATTCAATCTATGTCGGTGGGTTCATTATGGAAAATTCAATCCGCATTGTTGAAGCTCATTTGAGAGTTCCCATATGGGTTCCATTATACTACTCGGTTTCTAATATGGTGGGGAGACCCACTATGGGTCTTGACAATGTCTTCCCTTAAGTTGGTCAGGTGCGGCTCGGGAAGTTAAGGGGGCACACCACCGTCATGGGTCTTTTTTGGTTTTCTAATTTGTTTCAATTTGGTAATGTTAGTATTTGGATAGATTACTAGTATATTGGGGAGACCAAAATTGGAAAAATTCATAGAGAACATAATCTTCAAGGTGTTCTTGTCAGGGAAAATCTTTGCCTCTACTCCGCCCGACCCCAATCAATGTAGATGATGGGTTGTATTGAAAATGTGCATTGGAGATCACAATCAGACTCTAATGATTTCTATGTTTGGGGTCGGGGTGTTCCAGGTTGTTATTGTATTTAGAAATTTGATTCCCATGTTTTTGGTTCTTTTGATTGGTATTCTGAGTCTCGAGGATTTAGTTATTGGGTGGAAAGTGATTGTTTGATCCTCAAGTGGTAGGGGTTTCATTTTGAGAATCATTGCATCCTTGTTTCGAGCTTTGAACAGCTGAGTATTTTTGGACTTTCTGGGGGCAGAAACTATCATGGTGGAGAGAATTGTAACACTATGACACTTCATGGTGAATCTATTGATTTTATTTTATTTTTTTCATTTATTTTTATTTCTCTCTCTCTCTTTCTCTTCTCCTTCTTTCTCCCCTTCTTCTCCCCTCGTGTCGTGCCTCACCCTCCCCTCGGTTCACTTACATCACGTTGCCACCCCTCCCTTCGACCGCTCTCCCTCCCTCATTCTCCCTTTGGAAAGCCACCACCGGTGCCCCACTATCCCTCTCTCTCGGACCCACGTCCCTCCATTTGGCTAATACCCTATCACTCAAGGACCGCCCTCTCACCTCTCTTTTTCTCTGGCAAACCAATCATATTTTCTCTGGTTTTTCGGTCGTTTAATCAGGGTAAGTCCTCCTATCCTCTCTTCTATCATTTTTTGTACAATTTTCATCTCCCCATCGCCTATCCTAGGTTCGGTTGAACCCAAGGGTTATATGGGGGCCTATTTTTAATGCTTTATTCCTTGTTAGGGTTTGAAACGAGTTCTTCGGATTCCCTTCCTTCACAGTTCGACAACAACTGCCGAAGGCGAAGTGGTTCTCATCGATTTGGTCCTACTGCCAATGATTTCAGGTATAGTTTTACTCTATTCTCCTTTTTTGATTAGTTTTTATTTGGGGTTTTTTAATTTATGAGTCTTTGGTGTTAATTTTAAGGTCTGTGTGATGGTGTCGTGTTGTTTCGGTTCGTTTCAATCCGTCAGTCGCCAGTCTAAGTGAGGTTTCTCTTATTGACTTGTTTGATTTGGTTTTAATTGGAGCCTTTGGTATTTATTTTGGACTCTATTTCATTATTGCGATGTGTTTTGGTATGATATTGGTGTGTGTTTGGGCTTAGAATATGTTTTTGAGTGGGTGTTTGTGTTCAAATATTGGTAATACTGTATCGGGTTCATTCATAAAAATTTTAAGTGGATTATTAAATCATACAAAGGGTGTAAAACATGATTGAATATTTTTTTTGTGTGTGTATATTTTCAAAAGTGGGTTTTAGTATGTAAATGGGGGTATTTTGTGTGTGTGTTCCCTATTGTGAAAATCTTTGGACATGTTCAATCAATTGTTTAAGAAGTGCACCATGTGTTTTTGGGGGTACATGAGGATTGTATGTGTGTAAAATGATCTTTGATGGGAAATGTACCACTTTGAGCATGTTTTACTTGTTGTTCATTTGTCAATATGTTTTGTAAATTCTTTCAAAATATGTGAAGTATGTTTTAATGTCACTTTGGTGTACTTTTGGTTTTAAAGTCTCTTTTCCTACTTGAAGTTGAGTGTGTTATTAGTGAATACCCTTGATGTGTTATTTTGAAACATTTTTTATATTGTTTAAGTGTTTAATAGTTTTATTATATTATAAGTTTAGTGTGTTGGACCTCGCTACGATGGTTTTGGGCCGTGGGTGTCGATGTATCCTGCATGTCCATGCATAGAGTAAGGGATATATATATATATATATATATATATTCAATCTTTGTATATATTCTCTTATGGCGTGGGGAATATGTGAAATGAAGCTAGGATGTATATAAATATATGTATAAATTCATGTGCGTGTATGCGCTAAGTTTCAGTTCGAGTGGTCATCGAAAAATAGTGACATGTTTGAGGTAGGTTCTCTATGCTTAAGTATTTAACTTGAATTCCATGATTTCTTGACTGTTTTTATACAAAAATCATGTTTCCATTCTTATATGAAATAAATACATTATATACTTATACGTAATTGGTCAATGTCTTAAAAAAATGGCTCCGCACTTGGTTATTAGATTTTATTTTAAGACTTTAAAATTGTATTGTTTGAATTATGATTGGTATAAAGCTTTCTTTTAAACATGTGATTCTATAGTTGTTCATTAAAACCTTTAAAATGATTTTTAAGATTCTTGTTTTTTCTTCTGAAGGACTCGTGACTTATGTGTATGGTGAAAAATGTGTTTTGAATTTTTTTAAGATGCATATGGTTTGAAATTGGATTTGGTATGCATGTAAATATGGAAATGGTTTTTCATATGTGGAATGGTGGTTTTTAATTGTGTATTCACATTAATAGTGTGTGAAAGTGAAAGTGGTGACACATATGTGATGGGAGAAGTGTAAATAGAGTACATGGGAAACATAGGGTATCTAGGTGGGCAGACTAGTTCTAGTATGCTAGTGATTCTGAGTGGTTCACTGCTACTTCACTTAGCAAGTCTGACGCTTACAACACTAACTAAACATTTACGATGATGATTGGGGACCACTAGGTTATGGGTATGTTCCCTACTAGTGGATCATGCATGAGAATGGATATTTGTTATAGTTAATATTACACCGAGATGTGAAGTTCTAGGGGCCCACACGAGCTACATGAACCTTAGGGGATTGACCATGGTGCTCACTTATGACTTGGTGTGTCTGGAGTGATTTTTGTTACAGTTGTTTCATGCATTTTCCCTCTTTTGTGAAAACAATACATGAATTTAAATCGTCTTCATTTATTTTTGAAAAGTTGATGCAATCTTGGATTCTACATTGAAAATATTGGAAGAAATTGTTTTTCCTTAAAAGTGAAACTTGTTACATGATTTTTAATATAATGTAAAGCATTATTTTAATAGGTATTATTTTCAAACTAGCATGATTGGGTTACTTTTTAAAGAAAAAAGAATAGGGTGTTGTTATTTTGTTGGATTTCTAACTGAGCATCTCAGTGCTCACACCTAATTTACTTTTCAGATTCTGGTTTTTTTAGTTTTGGATCACTCTTGGAGCGAGTGTAGTTTATGTTCTGTGGGGACCCACGAGGTCACTTGAGGTATATCTCGCTACAATTTCATTCCTTTTTATACTGCCAGTTTGTTTAGTTTATTTTATTTTGTGTATCTGTTTGTTCAGTTTATGATAATTTATCTGTCCTTTTTATAGGCCAAATCGTTCCAAAATGGTTATCTCGATTCCTGGCACTAGTTGCCAAATCTTGGAGATCGGGAACACTTTTCGGGCCATGTCACGGACTGACTCAGGTGACCGGTTCAGGGTTGACTCGGGCTGGTTTGTGATACTAAATCTTCCTGACAAATCATAATTTTCTTCTTCTATTAATAATTTTTTACATCACTTTTTTAAATCCAGTCCATACCAAGAATTATATATAATTCAACCATAGTTATGATAATAAGGTCGATAAATAAAGAAAATTATTGGTTCATAAGGGGGACTTCATCACACATCCTTGTTTTAGTGAGACTTTCCCTTGGAGGTTTTACAAAAAAATCCATTATTATATCAAATGGTAAATATCTAATTTTCTTGGAAATTGGGTAGGTATAATAGTGTTTAAGGAACTAAAATCAAACAAATCATTAGATAAATTTTATTATATGATTAAATAACTCAGAACAATATCATTGGGTACTTCCACCTCAGCAGTAGTGATCACATAATCTTGTAATTATTCCATTAACCTATTTTTTGGTTGATTCCCTTGATGTTTGGGGAATTTATTTGTGTTGTTACATATCTGCCTACAATTGAAACATTTAACAACAGTTATTTTATTTATACCTTTTTTCATTATTTTTTCTAGTGACCCTTTTCTCTATACTTATAACAAATTCACAATCCCCTCAAGCATTTTCTAGGGTGATTCTTTCCACATTTTTTACTAGATAGAAATCATTGTGTTATATTCTTATTCTTTAATGAATTACCCTTTTAATGTTATTCATATGTCCTCTTCTTCTATTTATTTACATTGAATATGTATGATCATGAGAATTCCATCTCCATTTTTATGGAACATAAAACTAGTTCATCATATGAAAAAAAATTGAGAGACTAATAGCCTTCATCCCAAACAGCCCGAAGGCCTTATTTTTATTTTATTATGTATAATCCCCCTTTTTGGGGTTGAAGGGGAACCCTTACATGACCCATAGGCCCAACCCACAAGAACTTCCCCTCCCCAAATTCTGCATTATTGATTTCCTAGCTCCCTACCTTGCATTGTTGTTTGGATATCATTTCCCTATACAAAGTTGTACGGTGCCTGGTCCCAATGGCAGTTGACGTACCCTTTAATTCTCCCAATCCGGTTAGCTCTTATTCTAGTGACTACTAATCATTTTTCTCTGATCCTCTTCTGGGGATTAATCTGCATGAACTGGGATACTACACAGTTTTTTTGGCCCAAAGGCCCTTAGGCCTAAAGGCCTTTGATGATATGAATACCCATGATACCTGTAGCCCCAAACCGGTGGCCCAAAGGCCCAAATCGGTTGAATAGTTCCGGCTGCTATAGTACCGAATAGTACCTTCTAAAGTACTTATACAGTACCCCAGAAATTTTCCTCCACCTGGTTTTGAACCTTGGTCTCTTGAGTGCCAAGAAGGATCCCTTACCACTCTGGTACGGGCTCGTTGGCCCAATTCCCTTCAGATATTTGGAATTTTCCCTTCAAATAAATGGTCAATATTACACTATGTTTTGCGTGTGTAATATGTATCATTCTTGGACAACCTTGTAAAGGTATCCTCATACTCATCAATACTTTATTCTTCCTTTTTCTTTAATATTTGGAAAATTCTATTCATTTTAGTTTTTTTATCACAAGGGAAATATTTGTTTAATAATGTCTTCTTAAAATATTTATATTCCCTAAGTTCTATATCCTCTTCCACCCTAGTCTTCTATATGAATGAAAACTATTGATCATCATGACCTCTGAGACAATATACTATAATTTTAACTTTTTTCCTTTCACCACATCCCATGTCTATAACTATCTTCTCCAGAGACTTAATCTATTTCTCAGCTACCATTGGATTAATAGTCCCACAAAATTATAGGGGCTTCTATCATATTAAGTGATCAAATATAAGATAACATCATTATGGAATAGGTTTCTCCATATGGGCATGGTTATTTGGCATAACCTGATTAAGCTACCCTAGTATAGAAAAAATTTCATCAATTCTGATACCATCTGCATTGGATTCCTCAATAAGGAAATATCTACATTGGCCATGAGTATTGATACCCTTCTTGTTTTTGAGAACCATTTATAAATAATGGAATACAATTAATTATATTAAATTATAAATTTTAAATCATAATGTATAATTATAAATATGGTGTAACACATAAAATAAATCAATATTTATGCAATATTAATCTCAGAATTATAAACTTGGTTTCTTTAGGGATATCTTTATTTTAAAATCATTAATAATGGTTTTTGAAAACAAAGTGAATATCCTAATCATATCCCCTAGGAGTGTCAAACTAGGTGTATAGTATGGTCATTTTTCATGCACCATTTGATGATTGAGTAAAGTATTATGTTCCCTTTTCATATTTATTACCTCTATGTACCTTTTTTTCAGAACCATGTCCACTTTTAGTTTCCAAATATGGATTTATTTTTAAGAGAAACTACATAATCTCTTCCTTACTAAAACATTAGGATGTTCTTTTACACTTACCCTAAAACTCTAGAAAATTTATATATTCCTTAATCTATGTTTTCCTTAATATAGTTCCCAAGGATTCCACTAAACGTACTCTAATACCAATTGTAATGACCCTAGCCTTAGTAACCTAGAGCCGATGTCTTTCTTTATTATATTTTAATAGATACAAAGGTTCAAATCTCAAAGGACCAAATAGTTTAGTAGTTTTTTAGAACTAGATACATACATGCTACACATTTTACACTCGAAGTACAAAATAAAACATAATACATAATAAAATAAAATGAATTGTATCCATGAAAACTCATTCCAAAAATTCTTATTCATATCTTAGTAAAAGTAAACAAAATAAAGGAGATCTCAAATACTTAGTAATTATTAATTACAGTGGAATGTATCATGAATTTATAAAAATAATAATAAACATATAAAGGTAAATAAATTAATATAAATTTCATTTAAATAACTTAACTACCATGATAAGATAATGAATAATAAATATGGTAAGGTAAATAAATTAAAACACATTTCATTTAATCAATAAATGAGAATGAAATTAATCCAAAAATAATATCATATTGAAAATCACATGGATAATAATAATAACTATATTATCAATGAAGTAAATTCTTAATTATTGGATGTAATGTTCTCAGACATCATGAAATCTCTACCTTCAAAACCTTTCACAATACTTTTAAACAATAAGTAGAAATCCATTTAATTTGGCCAACTGATTTGTCTCATGAGACCTGTCAATTCAATAAGGGGATATATAATTTTGGGCCCCACTTTCGATATATGTACAAATAATTCCTCATATATCTAATGGTTGATTTTATTCATGAATAATATTCCTTATAAATGAATATATGCATTGGGTAAAGGATACATATTTATCAATATTTCCCCAAATAATCAAATGACTTTAAAATTATACACCCTATGTAAAAATAGTATAACGTTTAGTAAATAATTATATCCATTATACAATAATATGTATATTTAAGATAAATTTAATTTCCAATTAAAATTTATCATAAGAAATTTATTTTTTTAGAAAAATTTAAGTATCACAAAAGAAAGTGAGATTGAACAATAACTTTTACAACTTGGTAATTATCAATTAAAGTCCCCAAGAATGAAATAAATAAAATTGAAACTTAAAATTACATAAATTATTAATTAATAATGATATGAAATTTCATGGGGTTAGTATATACACCATATAAAATAAATTATGGTCATAACCTTACAATATGCCTTAATGAATAGAAATTGAGATGAATTCCCTTATCTCACTCTTCCTTTTGGTTGAACATGATTTAAAATCCTATATAGTGGTTTTAAACATGTTAATAACTTATAATTTAATAATAATAATATTTATAATACCATATATGATAATTTTATAACATCTTATAACCCATTCATTAATAATATTTCATTATTCCCACTGTTTCATATGTTAATTGCATTGTTTTCTTATTTGTGTTTTGTCATTAATGTTTCAGTACTTGTGCATACTATATATTTCCATCATGTCCCAAAATATTAATCATTACATGATTATCATATTTTTACTTCACTTTTAGATTTAATACTATTCATGAAACAAGGTTTTGAGAAATTAAGTGTGTTACGATCATGGAGACAGTAGGTCATACGTACACATGAGTAACATTTCCATTTTTCAATGTTCATTTTGGAAAGGATATTTTATGATTAAGTAATTATAATAATATAATAAATAAAATATTATTTCTTTAAATATACTTATATATATCATCACTTGTTTTGGTTATGAAAAGAGAGTCACATCGCTTCGTGGAGGCGATATTCCACACATACACAAACAACGTTAACGACTTTCAGTAAGTGAAAAGGTAAAAAAATGATGTATTATATTTTTATAATAATAAATATGTCATTAATATAATAATTATTTCATATATATAAAGTATAGTCATTAAAGTTTTCCTTATCAACTTCCATTTAAAGCGTTACTGTAAGATGAATCACGTTGCTTCGTGAGGCGGTAGTCTGTCATACACATGATCGATGTTATCGTATCCCTTAGGAATGAAAATTAAAAATTTATATATGATATTATGAATAAATATAAATAAATATGTATTAAATATCATAAATATATATATATACATTATATCTATCATATTACCCAACTATGAGGGATGGTAATAGAAAACCGAATAACATAGGTTCGCGAGACGGCAGTCTGTCATACACATGAATACTAATTTTGTAACCCATTTGATGGAAGTGGGTATTATTATAGGCCATTAAAATAACATAATAAGATATAATAATATATAATATAATTATTTTATTGTATCAATATTTTTTAATAATAATTTAGTGAGTTGGAGAAAGAAATAAAATAAAAACACGTGTCGAAGAATGTTACCTCTTCTTCGGGTAGCATCTTTAGGTTTGAACCAAAAATATTTCTTGGTTAAATTTCATACCAAAAAAAGTCTTATAGTATGATGGGATTTAATTTGGGAAGTGATTTTCACAGTTATTTCTTTAATAAAAAGATTTTTACATTGTGAATAAGAGATAAGAGTGGTGGCCTTTTATAAGTGATAAGAGTGGCACACTTGTAATTTTTGAAAAGAAAAAGGTGTACCCATGTTTTTCACATGTAAAAAGGGTCAAAACAGATTATTATATACACTTATACATTAAATGGAATAAATGTTTCCATAAAATATATTTTATATAAATTTTAGGTAATTTTAACCCTTATCTTTTTAGTTTAACCCCCATCAAACCCATTTTTACCTTAACACCATTAAATAATTTTTACTATATTTACTATTAATTATGGAAAAACAATTATGTTTATCTGGTTAAATAATATAAATTATTCTTAATAAAAATATTTAATCCATTTTCTAACTTTATTTCATATAAGTGTAAATTTTTAATTTAACATTAATCCCACACTCGTGATGAGAAAGTGTTTTTTTAAGTAAACATGTTCAAAAGTTTACAAAGTTGTTATATGAAAATTCAATATGAAAATGATTCTTATGATATAAATTAGATTTATATATGTATATAAATATATATAAATTTACTAATTTTACATTAAAAATATTTTAAGAAATATTTTAACTTTATAAATGATTTAAAAAAATGAATTTTTCAATTTAAATTCAGTAATTTTGACTATTCATCAAAAAAATGAAACTTTTCAGAAAAATACCAAAAATTAACCCTAAAATAATTTTGATATTTAGATTTAAAAAATGAATTTAATTTTATTAAATAAATTTTCTAAAAGTTTTAAAAGTTAATTTTAAGTCATGAATGTGACGAGCGACTAAACCTTTTTTTAGAAAAAAAATAAAGTTTCTTCAGAAATAATTTCATTTTATATTAAATGGTTAACATTTTTATTTATAAATAATAAATAACTAATATTAATTTGTAAAATTATATATCTTACAAAATTTATTTATCCATATTCATACACACCAATTTAATGGTATGGTTAAAATGGTCATCTTTAAATGATATTTTGATAGAGTATCATGTTTCTTTTAAACTCGATGTTACATGAATCACAAGATATCAAAGAAATTTAATTTATTCTAAAAGACATGTATTAGAAATTATGGGGTTTTTATAGTATTGTATTCATAGGATCACCCCATTAGTATGAATTGGCTAATTATTTTTCCCTGTTATAAACACTTAGGTAAAGGACCTGGAAGAATGAGTTCATCATTGTATTGGCACCCAAGTGAAGGATTTGAGTGAATAAGTTCACTTATGTATGGGTGCGTTGGTGATAAACCTGAGAAAATGAGTTCACACTATTAAGGGTTCCTAGGATAATTCTGGATCATGTATATGTCATGTTTGAAGGGTAACCCTATTCAGGGACTATGGGAAAAGGATCGCCTTTGTAGGGTGCCATGGGTGAAGGATCACCCCTGTTGGGGGCCCTTGGAGAAGGATCCAATTAGAAGGATCATCGTAACCCTAGTGTTTCACCCTAGTGAGTGGTCTTTGAGGGTTATTAGGGTAATTGGTTCCCTAGTATACAATCCATGTGATCACTTAGGTTCATGGTGCCCAAGTGATGGGGCCCGAAATTACATGGGCTCTGGGGGGACTCATTGTGATTTGTTTCAGTGAATTTATCCTTAGATAAAAAATTATATCCAAGGGGGATTATTTATAGAACAAGGGGGAGATTGGAATAAGTAATTGTGTGAATGACACCTCATCACATGGTATGAGGTATGTATAGAAGCTAGGAGAGTGAGATGGGTGAAAGGAGACCTAGTCACGTGACCTTGAGTGTGAGATCATATTTCATCATGATAAATTCCCAAATTCAGACAACCATAAATTTGGATAACAAAGTTTATTTTAGGTCCTTTAATAGTTAAATTACAACTTATGAAATTAAATATAACCCCAAATACATTATTTACTAATTAGTATGGGTTTTTTCAAGGTAAAAAAGTGTGAAAGATAACCTTAAAATTTTGTTTTACATTCTCAACACCCTTTTACCTGAAATTGATGAAATCAATTTTATAATATTGAATAGAGTTTCTCCCCAAAATTTCATCATACTAGGAAACATTTTTTAGGAACCTCTATCCCTTAGTGTGTGAGTAGTGACGTGGTAGATGAAAATTTATGTCTCTTCTTCTTTGGATGTAGAGATGATTTTCTACTAAAACATAACATTTATTTCAAGAGTGAGGAACATGTTATGGATTCATCTGAAAAGAGATCATAATTAATATCTTGGTACAAATTATAGAACTATTATATTTTATACATCACAAATAATATTTATAACTTTGTATTTTGGACTACTGGGGACTTCATGGAGGCCTATTTATGTTTAGTAATTTTTGGTTTCCCTCCACATGGATAGGTCATGCTAATTTTTTTATAGATTTTGACATGACCTTAATGATTTTCCTTCAATAAAATAGTCTACCCATGACTTCTTGGGCCCTCACCACTAATTAGTAGCAGGTAGATTATGGGTAATCATGCATGAGTTCCAGTGGATTCATCGACATGGATTTTGTTTGTGTGGGATGGGAAAAGGTGTTACAATGTGTTAATATAGTATGTGTTTAGTTAGTAAATTATTAGTTATATATATTTAAATTATATGTAGAAATAGGAGATAAATTTTATATATTCCAATCTATTGATACTTTAGTTGAAATCTCAAATAACATAGGGATGTTCAGTATCTGGAGTTGGAACTCAAGGTATTATTGAGGTGTTGGATTGAGAATCACAATACATGATTTATGAGACATGGTATGTGTCATATTTCTTATATGATACATAATTACTTATTTATAAATCTTAATATTGGTATTCTTTGGGAATAATACAAACACCGATGGGTGGTGTTTTTTATCATATTACCTCCTCAGGATCCACAATTATTTCATGCCACATATAATTGTTTTCTAAAATAAATTTTAAGGAGTTATTATATTAGTACAATGATAAGGGGTTTATTTTATTGTTCTTTTGTTTTTATTTTTATACTACTAGAGCAATTTTTTTGGAATTTTATATTAATGAGTAAAACCTTATTTTCAAAATATTTTTTTTGTGTTAGGATGAACAAGTAAAATGGTTTGGGTGTTTTAGGTTCTGATAAAATATAATAAAAATGGTTTTTTTGAATTAATTAAATAATATAATTTGATAATATAATTTGATTTTGGGAAGATAATGTTTATTCATGGAATTTTATATTTTGTATTTAGTGAAAACTCTTGGAATATAATCAGTGTTTTCAAATTATAACATGAGTTGAAGTATGTGTGAAATTAATTGGATAGGTTTTAAAATATGAAATAAATAGCCATGTAAACCAATATTTCTTAGTCTCATGAATTAGACTGAGTGTGACTCATGTTTTTGAGTTATGTGTTACGTGGTTAAACCATGTGTTTTTTTATAGAGACACAAGAGTCAACCTCATTATATTTGTGTTTGGTGTGGGTTTTCTATAGATTAATGTGAGTCTTAATTTTTTTGTAGACTGGGCTACTCATGATGGAATTTTAGTATGTGATACTTATGGTTGGAAACACAATATTCCAATACATTGATCAATTATTCGTACTTCAATATTTTTATTGATGGATTCATCCATAAACCATCTTATTGTTTTGGTGTTGGGTATGAGTAGGGTGCTTTAAGGATATTTTTTATTATCTAAGAACATTTATGTTTAGTTTATAAAAGTATAATTATAGATAGTGGATGTCAATCATTTCTTGATTGGTGATAGTCCTGAGGGTTCTGTAGCATAGATTCTATGGATAGTGATCATGGGTTTTAAAGTCATACATTGAGTATGTAATTGGTATTCTAGGAACATATATGGTTGTAAATTTTTGGATGGTTAATGAAGTTTAATATTTATAGTTAAGTGGTTTTGTATCTTCTTAATAATGATATGAATTATTTTGGGGTGTATATAAGTAAATATAGAATTTTTTATTGGTGAACCAAATGAATTATAAAATATTCCACACTTTAGTGGGTGTATGAATTTGAATTTTTTTCATCATAAGGGAAATGACACTTAAAAATAGGATGTTTCACCATGAAGGGAGTGGGTTTCACTATGATGGTAGGATTTTATTCAATGATGATTCTATATAAGATTGTATTTGGTATAATTCCACACCATAATGTGAGGGATTTCAAAATAATATGGTCTTTAGTATTTGGGATAGGATTTTGTGATAGAACCATACTTTGAAAAGGTATATTACATCGTAAATACCTATATTATTTTAAGATTATGTTTTGTAGTTTCGAGACGAGTCACACAGTAGTGATGTGGGATGAACTATGAAACTGTAGATCACGTAATTTTATGGTGTCCATGAATTTATAGTCGATTTAAATAATAATGAATTTTTATATTATGTAATGGTCATACTATAACATGACCCGAGGTTTGGGTGTTGCACCATGACTCCAACAATTGGACTATAACCCTAACCAAAATTTATAGGCATTTGACTATGATTACAATGGTCACTCTTTAGTGTTCCAATATTTACTTTTTTGGATGGGTATTTTGGTAATTTCATGAGGTTCCAATCTTGTAACCCCCTATAGTTTATTTAGGTTCAGTCTTTTTTAGTAAGTGAGGATCCCTATATTGTTCTCTTCCCCATACTTGTTCCCCTTTAAATTATATTATTTATAATTCTTTAGTTCATAAAATCTAATATAGTGTCATACCTTTATTTCCCCTTCTTCATTTCATTGTTCTTGTAATGATTGGTAATTTATTCATAAATACTTTAATGTTAAATTTAACTAGATCACGGTGGTATTTATTTGATATAATAGGGATCTTAGATATGGTTTAAAGAGGATATTTATGAAGGAGTTTTTCTATGGTGTTACTTACTATTTAAATTAATCCATGTTACCAATTGAGTACTTTTGGAATTTGAAAATTTTGGATGAAAACTTTTATCTATTTAGGTTTAATTATTTTATATTTTCATGTCTTTGACTTTGGTGCTTGTTGGGAGTGGACCACGCCTTATTTCCCGTGGATTTGATGTATTTATGTCACCAGGTGTGTTAAAAAATGATTATTAACAATATAGAATTTAATTTAAAATTAATAAATGATTATTTTATGAATATTTATATATTAGATAGGATCCCATGGTGTTATTGGAGATCAATAATTCCTAGGATTGGGAAATTTTAAAGTAACCAAGGTATGTGTACAACACATTACTGATTTTGCTTCTCATATTTTTTTATGATTGTGTGCTTCTATTATAATTATAATTTTCATGATTATAGGAGATGTTTTTATCTATATCCCTTAAATTTGGATGTTGTTTTGTCATTTTAGTGGTAAAAATTGACCACATATCTTGTGAATCCAATCATAGGTTGATCCATGGTCAAATGATTGTTGGTGGTACTCTCTAAGTATTTATATGGTTCCATAATTATTCTAACCATGTTTATTAATTAAATTGGGGTTATATATGGTTATGTGGTTTAGATAATATTTTATATAGAAGTGGATATTAAAAAAAGGTTTTGAATTATGATTTCAAAATAAAGTTACGTTTTGAAGGGATTTATTGGGAGATTTTTCTTAAGGGTCCTTATTTGAGTAAATATATCACAAGATGATTTTTGAGGAATTATAAATTTTATTGTTGTTGTTTCATTCAAAAATAAGTTTAAGAAATATTTTGACTTAGATTTTATAAAAATCTAGAAGGTATTGTTTTGTGATTTTTTATCTATTCAACCTATTCTGTGTGATTATGTAGTTTCTAGCATGTATTCTCTTATATATATTTCTTGATTGTGGTTAATATGAATACAATTTATTCTTAATGATGATTCATTCTAGAGTTTGATACTTTTTTGAGACAAAACCTTTTCTGATGTGTTAGTTAGTCGGGTTAGAGATTCTTTTCATGTTTATTTTTCGAAAAGGTTAATTGGAACATTAGGACACCCTTGATATGGATGTGTAATGAATAATATTCATATGAGGTAATATTTTGATCTAAATTTATCTAAAGTTGAGTTATATTGATTGTTTCTAATGGTTGGTGGTGTCATTGGGGGATCAAGAGTCCATTTTAGTAAAATGAGAAATGTGATAAGTCATCAACCTAGTAAAAGATATCATTTGGTACTTGGTGGAATAGTAACTAGTTTCTAATGGAAGAGAAAGGGGTTTCATTATCTTCAGGTAGGAAACTAAGTGGTGATGACCCTAGAGAGGATATTTGATGGATGGTTTGGATGTATTCAATGAGTTTCTAGATATTTTTAATATTTAAAATAAATTAATTAATAGTTTTAAATTCATTCAAAAGGATATATTATTTTCTCATTTACTACCTATATTAGTTTAGCTCTCCACTCTTCTTCCCTACTATCCCTCTCCAGAATGTTGAATTGCTTTTGTTCATCATATATTTTAGATCCTATCTACCATGGGATGTCTACACTAATAATAATAAGACTCTTATTCCTTTTACATGATTATTATATCATTGTTTCATCATGTATATTTGGATATGCGTAATTCTAGGTATTTTGTTAGATTTATTGATTTTGAAAGATTGGGACCAAATCAGATGGTGGTTTCCAGTTATTAGGACTATGATAAGTCAATATATGTGGCCCCTTTATTTCATATTTTCATTTTCTTGTGTGGAATGTACCAAATTCATTTTAGGATGCACCAAATTTAATGAATTACAAAAATAAAATTCTAAAACAATTAAATGATTCTTATTGATTGACTGAGATTATATTGGTATGTGAGTGGTCCTCCATGATCTGTGAGGAAATATTTTAGGTAATTTATTACCAAAAAATGAAATATAAATTTTTTTAATGGGAATCAAATAACTCTGATATGAATTTCTACTTATATTGAGACTGTATGTCCTACATGTGGTGTTCATAATTGATCATTTTCATTAATCATATTGTCATTTTAATAGACCGTGGGTGAGTCAAACTAGGTTTTCAACTTGAGAGGTGTAATTTAATGATATTATTTATCATTTTATGTTTCAAATAACACTAAATTTTATGTGATAAAATTCAATATTTTTATATATATAGGCACCATGAATACCCTTGAGAAATTTTTGATACCTTATCTATATAGATATTGTATATGGGAGGTGCCTAAACTACCATATGATGTGATATTTCAGGTTTAACATCAACATTAATACTTTCCTTAGTGGTACATCATCCAATTAATATTGTTAATTTTGTTTCATCATCTATGTATGGATCTGTATCAGTGGTCTTTCATCCATATAGGTGTTGTCCATGTGGTAAATTTTCCACTTGTAAATTAGTACTAGTGGTCAAGATTACACTCTTAGGTTATCAATAGTGGTCCCTCATCTACGTGAAGAATTGTAATGATGGTGTACCATCTAAATTAATTTTGTTTTGTTAAAAGTCATTAATCTTAAAAGTAACAGTGGTGGTAAATCATACTCCAAGAAGTTTTTTCTTTTTGGTGCATCTTCAGTCTAAATATGGGATTTGATGGAATAAAATACACCCTAGGGTTGATTATAGTGGTTTATTATCCACCTATGGTGTGTTTTATTAGTGTTTTATCATCAAAACTTGATTCTCATTTGTGTCTTATCATACACATATGGTGGGAAATGTAATTGTATCATCTATATTATCATAGTCATAAACCTTTAACCTAGAATATATGATAGTGATAATATATTCACCATCTATTTAGTATGATAATTGATAGAATTTTAATCCTAGAGGTGTTTTTAACCTATGAGTATATCATACCATACTGGTGTTAGTGGAATATTTTATAGTTACACATTTTTTAGTGGGATCACTCCATAGGGTGGTTGGTTATTTATTTATTAAATTGTTATCACTTTATATTGGGAATGCATCATTTTCTACTAGAGATGTTAGATACATCATTGGTGGTGGTGTACTATGTTTTACACAAATTATTCTTGGATTATGTGATAACCATGATGACTTTATGTTTCGTGATTTAGGTATGGGAAATGGCCATTCTTCATTGTATGTCTGCAATGGTGGAACTTGGATAGAGTTAAGATATGGGTCCATTTCTAGGGCTCAAGACCTGTTTATTGGTGTCTTATACAATTGTTTATTTTGGACCCTATTTTATATCCAATGAAGCTATTATTTTCAAAAAAATTATTCTATAACTGAATTTTTTATATCCCACTAATTATTTATTCTTAGGATAATAGTCACATTTTCTAGTTGGTAGAATAATTTGTGAATAACTGTGAAAATGTATTCTTTTTTAATTTTATGTGTTTTTATTTATTTTTTTTGTTATAGACAAAAAAATTCTAAAATAATCCAATTTTTAAAATTACCTTCATAGGATTAAATATTAATTAGGATTTATTTCATTCAACATTACAGATTTTTTATTGTAAATAGTTTCGTCCCAAATGAATCTCGCGAGCATGGCCTTGAAATTTATTTCATATTTTGATAAATTTTAAATATGGACCCATATCTCACAATTGATAGATCAAAATAAAAAAAATTCAAAATAGGGTCATAAAGAAATTGGGTATCATTTTTATTAATTTTTTCTACTCATGGGTCTAGTGGTTTAGGGTTATAAAGTTGTGGGAATGTGGAGGAGTGGAATTTAAATATTTTTGTTCTTCAAAAAATTTATATTTAATAATCCATACATAAATTTTCTCACACGTAAAAAATGAAGTTCAAATTTGTTTGGAGAATTCAAAATACATATTGGAATAACATTATTGAATGAAAAATGCTGATATTCGTCTATTTATTTGTCCAACCATTCATGAAGTTTTGAAAACATGTTTTAGAGAGAAAATCATCTATCCTCTTACTTATAAATTTTTACTCCACTTTATTTGAAAGGAGTTATCCATTTTTAGTATCCTTATTGGTTTTTTTGTATATAATTTTATACTTTATATATGTATATGTTGTTTTCCTATTTATATCTTAAATTTTATTCTATTTTATTTTCCCCCACCATTCTTATCTTATCTCCATGGTCGTAGAGAACTAATTCTCTTTGTTGTTTGAGGGGGGAAGTTGTGATTATGTGAGTTCATTGAACTTAAAGGTTTCTGTTTATTCTATTATAAGAATTTTGATAGTGGTTAAAACAATTATAGTAAGATTTCATCCCACTTTCACTACTATTATGTTCCTCTTCCTTGTTTATTTACTTTCATTACTTTCATTATTTAATTCATTCATACGGTGGAGTTTATCTTAGATAGTGTTCGTTGGTGAATAGGTATCCTAGCCAGATATAGGATGATGATTTCCATATATAAATATTCTTAAGTGTGGGGAAATAAAAATCCAAACAATTAGGATGTATTCTAGTATGTATTGATCATTATAATGAATTAGATATTTGGAATTACAATTTAATGAACAATGATAGCATCATTGTGAACTCTGAAGGACATCTTCCATTTATCACTAATATCCTAATTCTTTTCATAAAATCACATATATATTAATATCTTTGATTTCATGAAACTCAAGTTATATTATAATATCATTTAAAATTTTATTAGCTAGATAGTAAATTGTTACAATATAAAATCAATGCTTATAAGTGGAATCCTCGAGAGATTGATCCTAGGGTGTGCACTATGATCCATTCTAAGTTAAATAAAAAACTAAGATTGAGGATCCAAAAAACCCCAATATAAATTTGGAACCATCTATAGGGAGGCCAATACATCATAGGAATTTTACTTCACAAAAAAAATCATAAATTTAAAAAACTAAAAAACTATTTTCATTTCATATTCATTAATTCATAGGCCATGATTTATTTTTTGTGATTTTTTATTATACTATAAACCATGTAGATGATTATAGTAGGTAAGATTCATTGAAGAAACATATGAAAAAAATATCAACTTTCATAATGATTTCATCATACATATATTGATTCTTAGCACTTTTTTAAAGGTGATCAAATAATTCTGGTGGGAACAAAACTAAAAGTAACTAAAGATATCATATTCTACTTACTTTTCTAGTTTAAGTACATGTGGCTAATTTGAGGTAATAATTCTTAGTTATATCATATAACCTCTCTTAACCATTTCTAGAATACATTATTTAATTATAAATTCAAGATAATATATATATATGGGAGATTAACAATGATTTTATGAATATTAGGTTTATTTCTTATAAGGTAAAAAAGATAAGTTATCATCCAATATTTGGCATTGATAAATTAGTACCACTTTGAGTATCTCTTTCTTTGGAATAATACACCACTTAAGTGGTCAAATTTTAATATAAGATTGGGAATAATGACTACCTTACTCAAAATCCAACAACCCAATCCCAATAGGCATTGATAAATGAAGTAGAAATTATGGTTGAGTGGTCCCATGGAGATAATTCTTTATTTAACAAGTTTAATTCTAGTTTTATTTAATATAAAATAAGTATTAACCCTCAATGTTTTAAAATTTATTATTTTTAAAACAAGTGTATTTTCTTATAGTATGATCAAGATAGTGAAAAAGTTACATAATGTGAGGAAATGATGCAATAGACTATTGAGCTGTAAAATGGTTCAAAGTTGGATGATGGAACTGAATTAAGATTAATATTGAATAAATTGTTCATATTGAACTAGAATATAATTCATATCCTATAATAATATATGTTCCGCTAGTGGAAATTATTCCACTAGTTAGACAAATTAAGTATAACCCATTCTTACTTAACCCCTACCCTTAATTACATTTCTTCCACTAATTTTAAGGTAAGGGTCACTTTTATTTTCATTTATGTGTATCTATTCTTAGTGTATACACATGAAAATCAATAAAATTAAAGTTTTGTTAAGCTAGTACTCACTTTTTGGGTTAATCCAAGTTCTATCATCCTTTCCATTTCTATTTATCTATTTTTTTTCTTTGAATAATTTTTTTTATTTTTCTTTCTTTAATTTATATTTAATGTGGTGAAATGTGGAAACTTACTAAAGGATTTCATTAAAAAATAAACTCAATTTGATATATTTATGTCATAGTCATTTATATATACTCATTGATTCATTTATTTAGTTCAATATATAGAGTATTTATATGGGTTTTTCACAGTCAATACTTTTTTAGGGGTGTGATTAGTTTTTTTTTGAAAGATATATGGAGATCATTATATTGATTTATAGTTAATGATTCTCTAATATTTCCATGTATAGAAGATGCATATTTTTTACATGATACTTAATATGGATTGTTTAACATGGCATCAAGAACATGTAAACTAGTAGCACCAAAGGTATTTTCATATCCTTTATGGGTGATATTCATACTTATGTTAGAAATATGAATTTTTAGGTAGGATGTTTCATACCTAGATACTATTAGCTGGAAGTGATTAAGACATCATGGGTTACTATTTCATTGAGAGACAATGATATTCACCATGCATTGTTTCCTCCTATCATCGATCTATTCTAGGATGTGATTTCAAAGGATATCTCAATATTTCCCTTTACCATGAGATTCAGTTTACGATTGATTTAATTCCATGATTAGATCCCATATCCATTTAAACTTAAAGGATGGTTCCTATAAATGTTTTGGAGCATATGTCTCAACATGAATAATTGGAGGTTAGTATATTTATTCGCCCTTACATGTCCCCATGTCGTGCTCTCATGTTTTTCACTAAAGAGGTGGATATATCACTATTATCATGTGTTGGTTACCAAATGATAAATAAGGTTATAATTAATAAAAATTATCTTATTCCTTGTATTTATAAACTATTTGATCAATTTATGGGATATAAGTGGTTCTCTAATAGTAATATGATATCTGGTAATAATTAGTTTTAAGTGGGGCCCTATAATAAAATATATTCTTGTTTTAGGATCAAATATAAAATATATGAGTATCCCATGATCTCATTCAGTTTGATTAACACAATATCATGAGTTATGTACCCAATTAATTGGGTTTTTCATCCGTGATTAGAAATATTTGTAATTTTCATCCTTGAAAATATCTTGGTGTATACTCATACTATGAGGGATCATTCTCACAATTTTGGGATTGTTCTGATTACACAGGGAGATTATTAGTTTTGTGTAAAGATCTCAACGTTTTATTTTTATCTTGATAAAGTGTATAATATGTAAGGTATGAGTTTTATTGGATCTAAGGATGAGGTTGTGATTTCATAGGAGTGGCCCAAATTGTTTTCATTATTCATAGTTCCCTGGGATTTGAAGTTCAATTATGGGGGTTTTCCCAATACTTCTCCCATTTTGAATTGTTAATGATGGCCTTGAACAAGAATAGGGAAAAGTTATTATAGTAATAATTTTATGACAAATCCATTCAGAATATCAAAGGGAGGTTCAATTTTATTTTGATGTTAAACATATCTAATCAAGGTAAGTAGTACACATTGTATTTTTATTCTTCAGGTGTCATGATTGGTTCCATTTTGGAGAAATTAAGATGAATGGTAGCTTATAGGTATAAGCAGATGATACTTCTAGTGTGTAACTACATGAAACCAAATTTATAATTATTGATGTTGGTGCACATGTAGAGATGTTGTTGTAACTAACTTCTGGATGAGAGGTTTATAGTGTATACCGGCTATAAGATCCTCATATGTATTTTTACATAGAGGGACCTGAACCTTTATTAGTATAGTTTGGTTGAGTACTTATAGTGTTTCAATTTTTAGATGGAATATTCTCTCATAAAAGGGAATATTATTACTCATGAACCAAGTAGGAAGACTCCGACATAGGTGGAACAAGTGTCTAATATTGAGTGACAGGTGATGGGACTCTTCACTGATTTGTGTCTCTGTGTTTCATATAATTGGGGTAGTGTGAGCCTAACATAAAAAAGTATTATATCCCCACTTAATTATAATTAAAATTAAAATTAACTATATGGCTTGGATTTTCTGGTGATGGGTAACAATATATAAAGTAGGGATCCACCACTTGATTTTTCCTAAGATACTAATGAGGTTGTTTATGTCCATGTCTATGTTATTGTTACTTCATTTATACATTAGGATCTAATTTGAGATTAAAATGTTTCATGATTATTAATTATCCTAGGTATTACTAAAAATGTAATATGGAATCAAAATACAACAATGGTGGCCTAAGATGTTGAAATACAAAGTGGGATTTGTTTTGTGATGATTTACCTTCTAGTAGGTGAATGACTATCATTAAAAAACCACTTATGTTATTTAGTCAATAATCATTTTCAAGTGGAAGTGGTGTTATATGACCTTATATTTTTTGAAGTGATTTATAATTTCATCTCAAGATAATAATGTTTTTTGGGTTTTCAATGACCATTTATCAAAGGTCCCACATTTACTACTAATTCAGGAGATATATTCCATCAATGAGTTGGTAATGATAGGTGTTTGATATACTATTATTATCCATGGGTGGCTAATTACATAATATTTCATTAAAATATCATTTTACATCATGCTGCCTGTGAGATCTATTTATAGAACTTTATACATATTTGTATTTTAGAATAACATATCATCCTCATATAGAGGATCATTCTGAGCATACCATATAGGTGCTGGAGGAAATTTCATTAGAATTAATCCATGATTTTGGTAGTTCATGAGAAAACTACATCATGATTGTATATTTTTTATATAAAAATAGTTTTTAGGCATCAATTTAGATGATTAATTTTGTGGATTTTTATAAAAAATCAAGACAATATCACAACATTGGCTAGTGGTTAGAGAGTTAATTATTATAGGGATGAGTTTCTTATAGGATATGTCAGAGAATATCCAATTAATTAGGAGGATGTTTAAGATTTATTATATTTTGAAGATAATTTACACTAACATAAAATTTCATTATAGATAGTTTTATGTGGATCACTGGGTATTTATTTGAGTATCACATATTTTGGGACATGGGTGTATTCAAATGTATGAGAAGTATACATTTAGGTCCAAAGGGATATTTGAGGTTATCAAAAGGATCAATATAATGTAACATTAGTTATAAAACAATCATAGATATAGTGTTTTACTTTATTTATTCCATGTATCAAAATATAAAAGATACCATCCTAACCCTTCTTATGTGAAAAATGTTGATAGGTCAAGCTAGAATCAGACACATCATTTGAGGAGAGGCTAGTTTGAATAGTAGGTCAGAGTGAGAGGACTATATATTGGAAGACATTACCTTGGGTATGTGTGTTTTGGTCTAATGGTTGTATCTAGGTGGAGAAATTTGGGTGGGGTCTGATAAGTGAGTTCAATGTTTGAATATTTTCACCAATGAGGCATGGGTACACTCGACAGTGCATCTCTAAAATGATCTATTATATAGTGGGGAGTTAGTAACACCCAAAATCCATAAGTGATATAATTTTTGAAAAAAAATTCATTAAAAATAGTTTATTTAGTTGTTTTTTTAATTTTTAAGGTGTTTTTGGGGGATGGAGAAACTGTTTTAGGAAAATGGAATGGGTACTTAGACATTTTTCTGTTGACATATGTCATTGGGTGCACAATGGAGCGGTACCGAGTAGTCCTTGGTGGTGGTAGGGGAGGTAAGAGCTCCAAGTGGTCCTTTATATGGTAGGTTACCCTAGAGGAAGTATAAATGGATACCAATTACCCATTTATAGTTATAGGGTACCCAGTGCATTCATAATTGTTTCATATAATTTTAAAATAAATTCATTAATTGTTTTAAATTATTTTAAGAAGGTATTTTTTTTCTCATTTTCTACCTATAGTAGCTAATGTCACCCTTCACATTCCATTTTATTTCTCACCTTCTATGTCAGTTCATATACATTCACCATTGGTTTTAGATCCCATCTATCATAGGGGTTATCATTGGTAAGACCATGACTCCATTTATTGTAATGATACATACACTTTTTAATTTTCTATACATTTTTAGTTTGATTTATTATAAGTATATTACCATAATTAATGATTTCAATTTATTGAGGTCGGTCATTTGAGGATTTATAATGATAAAACTGTAATTTTTCTAGGTAGGTGGTGCCATGATTTCTTGTTGGTATTTTAATGTATGTCCTGCATCATATGGTTTTCTGGATACCCAACATTCCATGTAAAGCCCAAAATTAAAATCTTAACCAATTTCATTTATTTTAATGGATTGAGAGATATATATTAGTTCATGAGGTCTCTTTCATGAACTTTGTGGTGTAATTATAGGACTCCGATAACCTGGAACTTCAAATGTTCTATTATGGAGTAGAAACCTCATACCTATGATAGAAATTTCTACTTATTATGAGACTATAGGAACATCATATGGTGTCCAAGACCAATACATTTTATGAAATTACATGATAATTTGATTGGTTTGGGGTGATCTAGAATATGATTGAATCATGAGAAAGGTAATTTCATTTAAATTTCCCCTATTATGTTTTGAATAAATTTAAAAGTTATGTGGTTGATTATAAATGATAAATCATATATTATTTTCATTGATGGTAGAACCTCAACCACTCTTGAGAAGTGGTTGTACATCATCCACATCAAGATAGTAATAGGGAATTTTATTTTCCATAATGTGATGTGATACTTAAGGTTAGTTTTCCACTTGAATAGTTACCTTTCTGGTACACCATCCACATGAGATTAACTATTTTGGTGAATTATACACCTAGGATTCATATTAGTTGTATATCATCCACATGAGAGTTATCCAAATAGTGAATAATCCACTTTGGGACTAGAATCAATGGTCTATCATCACCTAAAGATTATTATCGATGGTGCCTCATCCACTAAGAGGCTATTAATGGTGGTATTTCATATACCTAACAATAAATGTTGGTGGTAATCCAACTACCTTATAAGTGACATCGATGGTACATTGTCCATCTAGAGGTGTATACTCATTAGTCTATCATATACCTAGAGATTATATTTGGTGAAATATTATTCACTATAGGTGTTGATTCCATAGTTTTATCATCCACTTGTGGTGTTTCCTATTGGTGGTGTATCATCTTCCTTAGGTGTGTATGAGTAGACTATCATAAACATATTATGTAAAATGGTAGGTTATCATATAATTGGGTGTGTCCATTCATCATTAACATACCATATATAATGGTTACAGTCTTTTAACCTATATTATTATTTGAGGAGTAAAATATCATTTATCCTCAAGGTGTGTCCAGACAATGGGTATATCATCTCATTCTGACACTGTCTGAATACGGTATACCTAATGTGCTTCAAAAGGAGCACTCACTATGGAGATAGGTTATATATATATTTATTTAATAGAACATCCTATAAATCATGAACTAATACTCACTGTAATTTTTTAAAATCATTATTTTAGGCCTAATAAGTTGTACTCAAACCCTTCTTGTGCTCCACAGTACCTAAGTATAAACTATTATTCATGTACTTGGTAAAGAAAAAGGACCAACTACTTTGGTTGTCTATGTTTTTTGGTATTTTTTGGAGTTTAGAGGCTTGTTTAATCCTAAAATTGAGACTAGTTTGTGTTTTTCCCCTTCATTAGATTATTTTTCACCCTATTATATGTGATATGTATATGGAGATCTCGTTTATGATAATATATTATTATGACTACTAATTGATATTTATTCCCCTATGTTTTGAAGGTTATTTGTACATAATGGTTCAATATCTTCAATTATTAAGTCAATCCTCATTGATAATCAGTAATCTCTAGAATATAGGTAGGTGTGATTGAGGTATATAGTAAAACTTTACAATTCCATTGAATGTGAATTATATTGGGGATGTAAAAAATGGTATAAGATCCTTATTTCTAATTTTTATAGTAATTTGGGGTATATTATAAAAGATATTGGATTATATTGGAGAATGGTATTGATATTATGTTAGATATTAGCTAACTAAAATATGAGTTAAGTCCTAGTTACTAGAGAAGAGATTATTTTTATTGGATTTATCTTTTATAGTTGGGTTAGTTTTCCAAAGATGATGAATTATATTATTTATTTATAGTTTATGGGTTTTTAATCTTTTATAAGGTTGGTAAGATGACATGATTTGATGCCTCATTAGTGGATCTTGTGGATAAAACAATATTCATGTTTTTTCCTAGGATTGGTATTCATGTTACTATATTTAGTTGTGACATATCATGTCAAAAAAACATACATAATGTTTTCCAATATAAATTATTATTAGAAACTTACATGACTGATCCATGATTACTATCTAATACTATTTATCAAATGGATTTTATAATATCCTACATTGGATTTATTAATAACATGGTAGTTGCTACTCTATGATAAAATTAATCTTAGATTTGTGAAAACCTTGTAATGTACAGTGTGAATTTAGGTTAGAATAATGTGTGACTATTGTTTCTTACCCAAAATTTTGGTATTTAGATTTGTGGTAAAAATGTATTCTATTTAATACACATGTAATTATATAGATAATCCACCATGGTGAACTATAATTATGAACTTGGGGGGAATGGAAGTGCACGAACCAATGAAAGTGGGTCTGAAATAACATGTTTCACATATTCCTCCAATAAATTAGTAACTCAAATAGAGTCTGATTTAGGTTTTATAATATATTGGTCATGGGATGCTAATAGCTAGTATGACCATGTCAGATATGACTTATGAGTTATTTATACATTATCATCTACTATTTTTTGTGATGGATGGTCACTGGATGATAAGTTATAGATAGAGTCAATGAAAAACAATTTTGATTATCATAAGGATTCCCCTTAGAAGAAGGTGAAACTTCTTACCTATATGATTTATGGATTATTGAAGCACTGGTGGAATGTGTTTTCCCTATAATACTATTATATTAATCTATCCAACAAGGAATTCCAATTTCATTTATTCTACCACTTCTTCCTAAAGAATTTTAGGGATGATAGAGACAAGAAATTGTGGTATCTAGTATAGAGTTTATCTCAGAGATAAACTATATGAACAACTTTATCTACCTATTATGGATTACACATGAAATGGTAGGTGATGAACCTTATATTATGAGTTATTTTGAGTATTTTATTAGAAATTATACTCAATACTATGTAAATATCATTCAATTGAAATTGTTCTTAGATGTTTTATATCAAACCCTAATTATAAAGTAGAACAAGACCATGGGAAGATAATATTTTAAATATACATACTTTTCTAGGGAAAGGAGTGGGTCTTTAGGAAGTATGATTTTGTAATTTGAGAGGTAATTTTAGGGAAGAAAAATTAATAATTTTCTATTTAGAGGTTTATCACTCTCTTCAAGAGTTAGATCCTCATTCAAGTGTTTTTAGTGTGAACAACACGGCTAAAATTACATAAATTCCGATAGACTACTAAATAATGTTAGTTCCTCTAGGTATATAGGGGAATAGTTTAGGTACTAGGGTATAACACTATGTTTAACTGGTGGGAATATATTTGGTCCAACATGAGGTTATTAGAAAGGTCCAAAAGTGTAGAATTAGTTTGGTCTTTGGGAATTATTCATTTGTTTAGGTTATGGAGGATTTCATGGTAGTAAGTGTTAGGGGTAGAAGTGAAAGTAAGGTAATTTCAATAATTTATTCAAGAAACAAAATATTAGGGTTTGAGTTAAATAAATATTCATTCAATTTTTTACACTCTAAGAGTTTATCATGGGGTTCTATCTATACTCTATGGTAGGATTCATATGGAATCAATACAAGAATTTTTTTTCTATTGGATATCAGTGAATCAAACTGATATATATATATATATTCAACTCATCCATTATCTAGGGATTTATATAGAGTATCTATATAGGGATATTCCTATCGATATATCCTTAGAGGTGTGATCATATGGTATCCAAAGATGTATAGATTGAACTATAATGACATGTGGATTTAGGATTCTATATGATTTCATTATACTAAAGATACATAATTTTAATATGGTCCTTTGGATGGATTATTACATGTTATTCATCGATAAAACATCAATTTATTGCACTACAGGTTTTCTCAAACATCCACAGTTGGTGACAATCATACATACATCAATGAGTGTGATTTATATGAAAACTATTTAAGAACTCTCCATCTGTATCTTGGTGTGATCATGACTTAGTTATATTGAATTCCATTAAGATATGGGGAGATTCACTAGGCACAATTTCCTTATATCATTAATTAATTTGAGTATACTATTCCTAAGGATATCATATGATTTATACCTAAGTGTGTGATTAGTTTTATATTTGATCTTATTCTATAAAGGGAACTGATATCTATTCCCCCATACATGATGGAAAATGTATATATTTTTTGAGTATAAGGATTATATTGAGGATTTATAGGTGAAGGGGTTTATTCACCCAGGAATTTCTCCTTAAGTATATCCCGTACTGTTCAGAAAAAAGGTATACATATTATTATGATTATACGAGGACAACTGGTGGATGGACCTGCTGAATTTTAAGAACTAGTACCATGTTCCTTATCTCGTTGACATATTTGATCTATTGATGTGATCTAGGTAATTCTCTAAGATCTATATGAGATTTTTCCATCATCAGTTTTCAGTGATATATTATAATATTCAATGTACTTCTTTTAAAATTATATATTATTTTATAAGTATCCTATAATGTTTTTTGGTTTGATGAAAACACTAAAAGTGTTTATATACATGATGAATAGGATTTTACAACCTTATTTGTATTTGTTAGTGTATTTCATCATCAATTATATATTTTTATACTACTATAATATATAAGATCATACATATAATTTGGAAATAGTTTTATGTACATAGATAGTGTAATGACTATATTCCATGCTCTTTAAGTGTTACTTTTGGATCAGTAAGGTGATATTCATAGGTAATATTTTATCCAAGGAAAACATTTAATTATACCTAAACATGGTTAGTGGTATGGTTTCTCAGTATTATCCTAATAATTTTTTTTATTCAAAGTTTTTTCGGATTGGTATATTACTGCCAAAGGTTTATCTAATAATTCTCTAATTTTCTAATGCTGATGAAGGACCTGACTAAAAATTATGTGAATATCATGTGGTGAAACTCACATGAGAGATATTTTTAGGATCTAAATGAGATATATATTCTTGATACTATAGTGTAATTACCTAACCCAGGTGAGGAGTACATGTTGTGTTCTAATTATTTAGAAGTTTGACATGGGGCAATTCTGATGCGAGGTGGGTGAGTGGTCAATTATGGGTCTAGGCAGCAGAGGCCTCATGAGTATAACGACTTGACACTTGATTTATAATTATTAATGGTGGTAAATATGAATATATGTTTATTTAATTTCTTTCTAGGTTAGAGGTTCATGTTCTATACAATCCATAAGAGTCTCTGGTATATCTTTTCTCAGAGGGATGTAAACCTTTGATAGTAAAGGTGGGTCAAGTACATAAAAACATTTGATTTTGAGATGACATATAACCCTTGTAATAAGAACATTTTTCTTATGTTTTTATTTCTAAGAATTAGTAATATATATTTCATATGGATAATAGTGGATGTAAGTTGATGAGCCTCTTTATAGAGTTGAATCTCAATATTCATGAGATTTAGGGTAGAGTGTCCATGAAGTATTTGGTATTATAAAAACACTCCATGGGAGGGGTAAAGAGATTCATAAATTTGAATAATATTTTCTTATGATGAGAAACAATTATATTTTTTGGATCCACCACTATATTTGTCCCTTAATGTTGATAATATTCTATATATACATGGATAGATTTTGGTCCCTATAAGTATGAATGAGAATTTGATGTCATATTTTCATTCCTCAAGTAGGGATATTCAACTAGGTATTTCCAAGATGTACCATATCATATATGGAAAAACAAAGAATGAAAATTTACATATATATGTTCAATTTATGATGTTTTACCTATATGTAGGTGAAGGAAAAGCATCAAGGACCTATATGTCTTCTTAAATCATTACCCATTCTTGAGTGTATGTGGAATGATTTGAATATGTATTTCATGACAATATTTCTAAGGGGTTTTTATGGAAATGATGTGGTATGGGTTATAATTGAATTTATTATAGTGGTCATGAATTTCCTATCAATCATGGTTACCTATTTTATCGATGATTTTCGGAGGATATATTCCCATGAAATAGTTCATTTCCATAGGTTTCCAAATATCATCATATCAGATCAGGATTCATTTTTTACATCATTTTTTTTTTAAAAGGTATCGAATAAGATTTATATAGAGATTAATTTTATAAAAACATTCCTTCCAGGAATATATGATTTTTCTGAGCATATTATCTTAGTTTTGGAGGGAAGGATTTGATCATGTGTCCTTGATTTCAGTTGTTCATGGGAGTTCCATTTCCTAATCATGGATTTTTAAAATAATAAGGTACCAGTAATAAATTCAGACAGATCATTTTGAGGCATTATATGGTCAACTATACTGATCACCTCTACATAGGATAGAGGTTGTGGATTTATTAGTTATTAGGCTAAGTCTCATATAGGGGACCTTAATGTATATGTGATTGATGAGGGATTTGTTGGAGACCACTCAAAGTTGGTAGTGATTGTATAATTACATGTGACTTCATCCTCATGAGTATGTGGTAGGTGATTGGTTATCCCTATGAGTATTATTTAATTTGGTACATATACTTATTTCATATTAGGGTAATTTCAAACCTAGGTTCATAGGGCCATTTGAGGATTTTGAAAGGATCAATATAACTATTTATAAGTAAATACATCCACATAGATATAGTTCTATGGAGGATACATTACATATATATCACCTTTAGAGATATAATAATGACCCTTCTCATATTATTGACATCAAAAAGTTCAAGAAGTATATGCAATCATCATTCAAGGATAGACTAGTTCATATTTTAAATAATAGTGAGAATACACTCCATAGAAGATAATAAATTTGGTATGAGTAGAGTGGTGGAAAAAGAATATCTTGGAAGAAAAATGGGAGTGGGAGTTTTATATGTGGGTGTAGTATACAAGAATTTTCATTGATGATCCTTTGCGATTCTTAATAGTGCATCTTAGGTACGAACTGTTATATGGTAAAAATATTTCAATATCTCGCATATGTAAATGTTGATATTTTGATCCAAATTTTACTAAACATAATGTATTTTACTTGTTTTTTATGATTTTTGGAGTTTTCAAGGTAATTTGGGTAAGTTTTAGGAAAATAGGTCCGGTTTTGATATGTTGTTCAATTAACAAATTCCATAGGGTACCTAAAGGATTCGTATTAGGTACCTGTTTTAGGTGTAAGGGGAGGAAATATTGACCAGTGAGAAATTGTGTGGACGGTGACCTTGGATTAGTTACCTGGTGGCCACTAATATTTTGATGGATAACTAGAGGTTACACGGTGGGTTCCTGGGTATTTTCTTGAATTTCTAAATAAGTCTATTTATTATTTCATATTATTTTAAAATGTCAATTTTTTCTCATTTTCAAGATATGGAAATTGAATTATCCCCTATCATTCCCTCTCATTCATCTTTATTAAATAAATATCACTTATCTTCATAATTAGTTCTAGATCCTATCTATTGTATAAGGTAATCACTAGTATGAATGATTCATGTTCCTTATATTCAAAAATTCTCTTACTATTTCACCATGCATAATCAATTATTCCAAATTTTAGGGGTTTTCCCATGTTTCAAAATTTTAAACAATTGAGTCCAAATCAGTTCATAGTTTCCAATCAGTATGACCCTACCATTTCTAGGTAGGTGATCCCTTGATTTCATATTAGTATTCAGATGTTTGGAATTTATCATATGAAATACAGGATGCTACGATTTATGCATAATCACTAAATTAAATTCTAAAATAATTTATTTTATTTTTTTGGATCGAGTGAGATTATATTAGGTCATGGGTTTCCCCCCATGAGTTATGTGATGTAATATTGGGTCATAGATTCCCTAGAACATGAAATGTGCTGATATATAATGGAAATCTAAGACCCATGATGGTAATTTATTCTAATTATGAGACAATAAGAGTGATTTGTGGTGTCCAAGACTGATCCTTGGTAAGAAATAGATACAAAATATGATATTATAGGGGTGATCTATCCTATGCTTGAAATAAGAGTGAGGTAATATCATGAGATCATAACACCATCTTCTCTTGGAACAATTTTAAATATCATGTGATTTATTATAAGTAGTAAATCATTCATTATTTTTAGTACGAGTGGTTCCTCAATCAAGAATGGGATGTTGATGGTACCTCATCCAACTAGATCTTATAAGATGTTGGTGTCTTATCTAGTTTGTGATATTTCATTCGTAGTGTATCATCTACATCAACATTTTCCTTTCTAGTAATGACTAACTTTATATTTTTTTTGGTTTTACATCATCTAGATATGATAGTTAATAGTGCCGCATTATCCCCTTTGGGAATCATATCAATAATATTATAGCCAAAATAGATTTTTCTTGGTCATCCATTATCCATATTGGGACTGGTATGAAGTTTCCTAGTCTGTATTCAATTATCACTAATAGGGGGAGGCGTAAATCAGTGATATCTTTTTATATTATGTTTTCTTACGTTTGAACCAAAATCCTCCTCCTATTAAAGATTTATTTAGTTTTTTAACACAATTAAAACACACATACATATGAACACAATAATTTATAAGGTTCACTACTCAAAAAGAGTAGATATTCCCTTGGTATGGTTGGGAAACAATCTAATACCACACAATCCACTAGAAGATAATCCCTTTGTATAGAATACAATGAGTATGATATTCCATTACTCTCGAATATTAATTTAAAAATAATCCAATTGTGTGTGTGTGCTTTTTCTAGCACAAAATGATTCAATTAAAGGTTTATGTACCTCTTGATCATCTTTCACAAATTTGATCTTTCAAAACAATTATTTTCTTTCCTACCCAGAAGTCGGTAGGAACTTCCTTGAGTCCTCCGCGAACCATCCTAATTTCTCCACAAATGACCTATATCCTCCATGTAATGAATTTCATTGCATGGAATAAGTTCTTCATGGATATCCTTAGTCTTACATGTAGCACCCCTGCTTTTTAGACATTGGATTCTTCCGTAGATCAGCGTTGCTTCGTGAACAGATGGTTCCTCCATGAACTGCCTCTCTAATGCAGTCTTCTTTCCTTTTCAAGCTAAAGTGCCCCAAAATATTCTTCCACATATTATCCCTACAAACCATCCCAATTGTGGAAATTATCTCTGATGAAATTCTTTTTCCTGCATGAAAACTATCCTCTATGAACTACTTCCCTTCATAGAATTTTGCTTCGCGAACTACTTCAGACTTCTCCAAATTTCTTCTCACAGTGATGATATTTTATTATAAAATTCACTCACACTAATTATGGGATTATAGGTCTTAATATAGGAAAATAACTCTTAAAAATTCACTAATCTTATTTTCCCAATGTTTTTATGTGGTACATTCTTCACCGCGTACTGTACTTCTTCAGTGAACTGTTTCTCCCTATGTGGTCTGAATAGCACCTTTCTTCCTTTTCGGTAGCTATACTCATTCTGAGAAAAAACTACCAACTCCATTCTGAAAACAATATTATTCACCCTGAACATTCATCCTTCCATGAACTAGCCACATTTTGTAAACTGCAAGCCTTCTTGCGAACCATTTTCCCTACGTGGTATGTGTACCGCGCTTCACAATCCGCATAGCACCGCTATGCGAAAATCCTTCATTTTATATTTTTCTTCACCATTTTGTAAACCTCCTATGGGGTCCATGAACTATACTTTGTGGTTTTTAAACTATTCTTCATGAACTCCTTTTCAAAAATTCCTTCCTTTGACCTAAAATAAATTTCTGATTTTGATGCCAAAAAATTTGGAAAACACTAGGAAATGGCACCACCTAAAATATTTTCTTTGGCGAGAACACCCATTATTCTTTGATATTATATCTCTTATTTTGTAGTCAGATTCTTTCATCATGAACCTTATCTATCATGATATATAGTCTTTGATTAATCACCTTAAGCATAGTCATATTTTTTAGGAAAGTATTAAAATTTCTCTGTCTTCCAACAACATATTTCTTTCTAATCAATATTAAATATAATTGGAAACACCTTTTCCCAACCTTTATTTTATAAGTCTTTCATCACAAGTTCTCTAGAAAACTTATGATATTTGTGAAATAAAAATCATCAAAGAATCATCATATATTCAAAGGCTTTTATAAAGTGAATTGATTTATCCTTTTTGAAAACAAAAGACAACACTCTTAAAAACAAAATTTTCTTACTTCCAAAAACTTATCCATAGAACTTGGTCCTAATATTGTATTTTTCGTCAATCATATAACTAGAATTTGTTATCATTGGTTCGACATACACATATAGTTTTGTAATTATAGTGTATCATGTACCTAGGGATTGATGTTTTTGGTAAATTGAACACTATGAATGTGACACTAGTAGTATATCTTCCACCTAGAGGTGTGGTCTAAGTGATGTATCATCCACATTGAGAATATATTTAGTGGAATATGATCCCCTTGAGGAGTTGATTATAGTGGTGTATCATCCACCTATAGTATATTATATTGGTATTTCATCATCCACCTAAAATATGTATTGGAGGTATATCATAAACATGTTATGGGAAATGCTTGTTTATCATTAACGTAGTTATGGTGATGCAATGTTCACCTATCATATATTTTGGTGATATTTAGGTCACCTATATGATTATATATGGAGTGATATATTATTTATCATTGAGGTGTGATCAGATCATGGATATATAATCCCATTCTAAGTTTATATGTTTTTTATTTTATTCTTTTTATTACTTTCTTTCAATCAGGAATTTACATTTACTATACTTTTTTGGGACACTATTAGTGGTTTCCCACTAAATTATTGACATGAAATGATACTTTTAATCGTACCTAATAAAACATTAAGTTTTGTATCCTAGGTAAGGGAAATACCCTAATGATTTAGATGGTCAATCACATGGAGCATTATTGGAGTCAGGACAAAGATCTAAGCTATGACAAAAGAAAACATTATAGGTGTCTCCTTCCTTTGATTATTTTAGAGTCGAATGTATATGAATTTCACATTGGATATCCATTTAATATTTTTCGACTTTTATAACATGTACGTATGATCATTTTAATATATAATAATAATGATATTTATTTTTTGTTGGTATTTAGATATGGTTTCTAACATATATTAATTTAAGATTTTGGTGACTACTTATTTATATCACTTATTCTTTTTTTTTTATAGTTATCTCTACTCGATTTTATAGTTTCCTTACATTTTATAACAACCCACACCAACAATTGGAAACTTTACCTATCCAGGGAGGAATGATTTAGGTATGTAGAGAACTATTTTAGTCATAGTTAAGGTTAAATCTATTAGGGACCTTCCAGTGAGTTGTCACGACCCCCTCCCCAAAAAGTGTACCCCTCCTGGGATGGAAATGTGAGAAGGGAGATAATGACCCCTGAGTCCCGCCTGCAGTAGGCCCCGGGTTGGAAACTATCACCGAGGGTATAATAAACACACAAATGGGAGGCATTACCCTCTAAGAGAAAACATGCAGAAGTGAGAGATAAGATAGACACCAATCAACTCCAAATCAGACTACAATATCATGAAAACCCAAGTACACATATGAAATTCCATGCAAATGTACTACAACTGAAATGGGAAAAACTACAAGTACCCAAAAGAAAGTAAAAATAGCAGCAACCACAATCCCAAACAGCTCCTGCAACCCCAAGATAGTAGAAACCATCTTGATCTCAAACCTGCTCAAAGTGACCTGAAAACAGTTTATATATACATAGGGTGAGTATAACAGTATACTCAGTAGGATCCTCCCCGAAGCCTCTCGTGAAAAAGTAAAGAAAGCATGCTAAAGTACAGTGAGCAACAAGTGAAACTAACTCATCACCTAAACAGGTATACTAAGTTCCCAACCTCACCATGGATACTCTCACCAAGTAACACATGAAAAAATATATCATATAATAAAGAATATCAAGGGTCCCCCGCTACTACTTCCCCACTAGTTTTCCGCTTTTCCCCAACGTCGCACGTCCTAAGAATCTCTCCCCAAAAAGGCTTTCCTGCAGACACCTGGGCAAAGCACCATAATATGCACCTCTTGGTCCACAAAGGATTCCCCGTAGACACTTGGGCGAAGCACCACACCATCCTCACAACCAAAAGTAACCAGGTAGTTTCCGGGAGCCACCACATCTCGCATAACAAGTATCATACATCGGGTATTATACATCAATCCATTACAGCTCATACATTGAGTAAGGATCCCCAAGCCATCACAGCCTATACACGTTACACCTGTAGTAGTCCATAGGATACTATATCCATAATATATGTGTGTGAATAACCATAATCCATTACAAGCATCTACACACATATATGGTGAAAACTAACCAATGTTCCTATCAGCAGAAGTTACTACCAAGATAAGAGAGACGGCCAAAGGGGGTAGTCAGCCATTCATCCTCCCACCAGAATGTTAGGGAAAACACCCCCCCCCAGGGCTCAGAATCCCCAGGGTGTCAGTTTCCCTTACTGACTGGGTGGTGTAGCGTATAGAAACACAAAAAGTACATATCATATTATATCTCACAACCACAATATAGGCTTTACATAGTCTTAGACACAACTGTAGCTAACATCTCTCAGACTCCAGGCTTCTACTTCTAAGACTAGGTATCCTATAAGCACACAACCATTTAAAGAGATTTATTAGATTACTTCATTCCCCTCTTATCAGTTCTAGTGTATGTTAATTAATTCTGTAAACATTAATTGACCATGAACAATTCCACATTAAATTTCATTAGCATCACACCCAAAGTCAATTGTTCTTTCAAAAATTACAACCTCATCATTATGTTCCAGCATATCTATCCCCATGGTTTAACACCATTTATTCAAATATTCATTATAGAATTACTTTCCCATATTCCCAGGTATTCTAGAAAAGCATAATATGCTACAAAACATGCAAGGGGGATCGACACTGTGAGTTGATGTACTACTCGTTGAGTCTTTGCTGCCTATAGAAAGAGTGTAGACCAATTCCCCCTTGAGAAGCTAAACACAAAAAGCATGTTTCATACCCCGCGTGTCTTCACCTCTTTCGGGAGAAGGGTAAGCAAGACCAGCTGCCTTGAGCAGTAAGAAAAAGTAAAGTAGAGAAACAACCAATCAAAATTACCAAGCATCCAACAATCACATCCAATCCATTCCATCATCCCTGGTGTCCTCCCTAACACCCATATGCATAAACCGATGCATCTCACCACTCTAAGCGTCATCTACTGCCACAACCAAAAACCTCCATGCCCCCACATATCACAACAGCCATCCAAGATCACATCACAACACAAACAACAGGAAAACAAACACCACATTTAATTGGGCACTTGGCCCTTTAACAATAAAGAGGGTAACTCAGAACCCTTTAGGGAATTATCAAAAAATCAGTTCTTTAATCCATCTTGGGTTAACTGATTTATTATTCATAGGTTCCAAATTCGTGAAACCTAACTAGTAAGTTATCATAAATAAAAAAACATGCTTACTTCACTAATTTGATTAACATCAAATTACAACAAGAACTAGATTCGTTTAAATGCCTCTTTATATTTAGACAAACAACTATCAATTAATCCCAATTTACGTTCTTTACTAATTTCCATCAAGAATGAACATCAAATCAAAGCAAGCATAGATATCACACTATCTCACAAAACATGAGGTAGTAACATACGATCGATATCAATTTATTTATCTGGTTGAAATATTTATTATGTCAATTCCATTTTCATCCAGTGGGATTAAACATGCTAACAATACAGTTTCACATAAAAGAAAAGAGAAGCAACGAATCCCCTACCTCAAAGAGTTCTTGACGTTCTTTATCCACACAACGGGTCACGATCCTCCTCTCGCGCCAACTGCATCCACCTGAGGATGCCACAGAATGACCGCACTATCCAAACCCCAAGAAAAACCCCATTAGAAGCATAGAGATTACATGCTTTAATATGGGAGGGAGAAATATGAGAATATGATCCCAAAGGAATGACTATAAAACATACCTTATATCAAGGATTGATCGATACAACTTGGTTGCATCCAAATAGAGCGGAACCGATCTGAGGAGTAAAGTTTGATTGTGAAACTCTTACAAGAAGGATTGAAAGGTTCTAGAGTCTCATAGCCGAGAATAAAAAGGAAGAACAAGGGAGGATGATATTTTGTCCCTTTTGAATATTTAATGGGGCGACAGTTTAAGATACACTTAATTCCCCATTAAAAGATGATCGCATTAACCCACGCGGTTTTACCGAGTAAAAACATCTCAGACCATAGGAATAATTAATATATGATTTATGGTCTTTGAATCATCCGTCTTAATTTTAGGGTTGCAAAGTCACAGACGGTTCACCATTCCAACACCGTATGAGAAAGATATATTGGATGCAAGACCCCATAGTAATAATAATAATAATAATATTGGGTGTTTCATGGACCCGAGCCACGAACCACAATTTAATATTCCACATTAGACTTGAATCGATCGTATTAATGACAGGATCACATTTCCACTGATGAGAAGTCAATCAGACGTCGCATGCGGGAGTTATGGCGGGTCAAAGATTTAATAATAATATTAAATCTATTATTTTCTGAGCGCTTCGGGTACCCGATCCAAAAACCTGAAAAAGACATCCAATATTGGACTTGAAATGTCCGTATCAGAATCTGGGTCACACTGCTGCAGACGGTTTGTGAGAAACCGAGGTCGCATAAATAAGTTACGGTCGAAAAAGTGTTTTATCAACAAAAACAATAACATGATTATTATATTATTATTTTTTAATTTATTTATTTCAAATACCCAAATCCACACACCACTCTCTCTCCAATTTGGTGCCCCTCACTCCCTTTCACCTTAATTGATTACCTTTTCATTTCTTTTATTACTTCCCCATTTAATTCTCACACTCTCTCTCCAATCTCGTTCCAATCTTTCACCCACTCCACAAAAAGTGTCACCTCCCCCTTGCCTTTTCTCCATGTCCATCACACCCCATCTCTTTTCTCACTTTATTATTAATAAAATTAATAATAAAAACACCCACTATTAAGGTTATAATTTAATCCTATTAAATTAGTTGACCGTGGTTATTCTCATATTAAATTAAAACCATTCCATTTAATTAATCACACACTAAAATCCACTATTACCATTATTATTTAATAGTAATAAATCCTCTTTCAATTTCATCAATGGGTCTCCATTATTATCATTAATAATTATTATTATTATTGATGACCATTATTATCTTACAATTACCCCCTCTATCCAATCAAATGATATTCACGCAATGGTTGGGAACCCCTTCCATTCTTCATTATCATTTTGTTATTATTTTTGTATAATCTATTAAATGAATATTATTATAATTATTTTAATATTCTAAAATACAAGTTGGATTCACCCATAAGGGGTTACGCCCCATGAATTTCATTCCATTATAATATATTACATGTGCCTCATTTATATTCTCATTACACACATAATTTATTAATTTATAAGTCAAAAAGAAACCATGCACCTTCCCTCATTGAATTAAATACATTCAATTTTATTTCTTTTATTTCACAATGATTAAATTAAAACCATTTAATCTAATTAACACCAAATATTTTCATTCCACCCTTATCAATTATTATTATCAAAAAAAATATTATTATAACACGCGTCGTGTTTGAACACATCAAATTTTTACAAAGTAATGGACCGGAGAGGTCCAGGTCATTACATCAGATACCTCTCAAAACATTCTCATCCTCGAGAATTAAAAAAACCCATAAAAAGGGGAAAGGTCCAAACAACCACACCGCAAGATACCTCTCAGGGCTCTCATCATAATAGAAATCCAACCACTATCCTAATTACATGAGCCATGGAATTCCTTCCCCCATGTTGAGATATTATCCGCTTTAGGCGGCACTGACTCACCTGAATGAGTTTAATCGCGACCACATTAATGCATCTGGATTAGGGATTAGATCCTCCCACCCCCATAATTTAGGATTTATCATGCACACATTTCCCCCAACACCACACAAAACAAGCAACATGCTGACCAAAATGTGGATTAGGGAATTCCTTCTCCCATGTCAAGATGCAATGCTGACAGTTGTTCCATTACTCTCCAGGAATCACCGAATTAATGCGTAGAATCACTACGCGACTTTCAGATCAGTGAAATAGCTACAACATTCCCCTTTCCAAGTGTATACGATATTTCTAAGTCGTATTTCTGTAAGAACCCCATCCACCGATGTTGTCGTAAGTTCAAGTCACGCTGAAAGAAAACATATCTCAAACTCTTATGATCAGTGAAAACCATAAAGCGCTCACCAATGAGGTAATGTCTCCACAACTTCAGAGCAAACACCATGGCTGCCAACTTAAGATCATGGGTGGAATAGTTGCATTCATGGGGATGCAACTACTGAGACCCATAAGAAACAACTGACCTCTGATGCATGAGAACAAATCCTAACCCAAGATGTGAAGCATCGTAGAAAACATCAAACTGGACTCCCTCAGTTGGAAGACAAAGGACTGGAGCACTTACTAACTTCTTCTTTAGATACTCAAATGTTGTCTGGCACTGATCAATCCATATGAATGTCTGATCCTTCCTAGTCAAAGCTTTCAGAGTAGTCACAACTCATGAGAAATTGGATATGAACCTCCTATAGTAGCCTGCGAGACTAGGGAAACTTTGCACCTCTGACAATGTATTGTGGGATTCCCAAGACAAAACTATTTCTACCTTCCATGGATCCACATATACTACCTATTGGGACACAACATTCCCCAAGAAATGGACTCCTCGAGCCCAAAACTCACACTTTGACAACTTCCCGTATAGATGATGTTGGATAAAAACTCCCATAACGACTCGTAGATGCTCTGCATGCTCCTCTTCAGATATGGAGTACACAAGGATGTCATCGATGAAGACTACCATGAATTTGTCCAGGAACTCATGGAACATAACATTCATTAATCCCATGAATATAGCTAGAGCATTCGTCATTCCAAATGGCATTACAACGAAATCATAATGCCCATGACGACAACGGAAATCGATCTTCGCAATATCCTCATCCTTCACACACATCTGATGATATCCCGAACGTAAGTCGATCTTTGAGAACCAACTTGTACCCTTCAGTTGATCGAATAAATCATCAATTCGCAGAACAGGATAGTGATTCTTTATTTTCACTTTGTTTAAGCGACAATAATCGACACAAAACCACAAACTGTCGTCAGCCTTCTTCACGAACAAAACTGGTGCACCCCATGGTGACACACTTGGTCGAACAAAACCGCACTACAACAGACCATCAAGCTGTATATGTAGCTCTCATAACTCAGAAGGGGCCATCCTATATGGAGACATAGAGATAAGAGACTCTCATGGCTATAACTTGATCCTGAAATCGATCTCACATCGATAGGGTAATGCTAAAACTTCTTCTGGAAAGATATCTGGGTACTCCTCTATGACCCTAGGAAAAGACAACTGCTGAACCTCTGAAGAACTCGGCATCATCTAAGCCATCATGGATGATAGGGATGGAACGCGCCTATGACCCATCTGAGGGTCTCGCTCACCAACCAACACCACATGCTCTCTATCCACACCAATTAAGACGATCGTTTTCCTGAAGCAATCCACGATATCCTGCACTGAATACAACCAATCCATTCCAAGGATGACATCACATGGTTGTATTCATAAACATAGGAAATCTCCTCAATAGCGGTGTTTCCCCAACACTAGCTCATGGTCTCTACATACTTAAAAAAAGTCAACTCGGCCTCCAACTGGCGTAGTCAACGCCAAGGGCACTGGAAGCCTCTCTACCTCATGTCCCAAAGCATGGACAAGGGTAGGTGATATGAAGGAGTGTGTCACTCCTGAATCAAACAAGGAATAGACTAAGGTAGAAAACAAGAAAAGGGTACCTCTAATGATGTATGGCTCACCTTGAGTTGGCAACGCTAGAACACAAAGCTGACCACGACCTCCTCCATGACCTCTAGGACCTAGATGATGACCACCACCATGGCCGCGCTCTACTCGCTGAGGACAAGGAGTGTCATGGGGATGTCCTCTACCCACCCCATCTACCCTATGCAGATCTAAATCTTGTGCAATTGGATGCTTCTGCCTCGGCTGGAACTGCCTCAATGAAGGAACCTAGAGCATAGTACCCAGTACATGATGACTGCTCTGAAAGGTTAGGCACTCCCGCTGCTGATGGCCATGACCACCACAAGAAACAAAAGCGCCTTATCCCTTGTCATATGCCTAAGAGTTGATGACTCTGGAGAAACAAGATGTGAAGGGATGGGACCTACCACCAGCTGAATGGAAACTCTTCTGCTGTGAAAACTGGGAACCCCAGACCACAACTCTGCTTCGTGAGGAATCCTGTTGATTCCCCTCTCGTGATGATCATAACCTAGCCAAAGTACACTTGACAAGCTCTACCCTCATTAGTACCTCAAGATATGTTTTCATCATAAATGGGGTGACCTGGCGTTGGATCTCTGGATGCAAATCCTCCTCAAAATGCCTCTCCCTGGCCTCCTCATCTGGTAATAGGTTCCAAGCATATCGTAAAAGGTTCATGAAATGGATTCCAAACTCTAGAACACTGTATCTCCCCTTTATAAGGGTAAGAATATCCTGGCGACTAGACACCTTCGTAGTCAAAGAAAGAAACTCAACTCTAAACCTATCTCGGAAATCCACCCATGAGATCGCTGACTCCTCACGATCCCTGAGGAACAAGAACCACCACTACCTTGCTGCTCCACGTAGCATCGTCACAACAAAAGACAGCCAGTGATCTTTCCGAGCATGAATCGAACTGAAGGTGATCTCGACCTCCTCTAACCAGTCTTCCGTGACTGCATCTGAAATGGAGCCCTCATACTTTTGCAGACTCTAGCACTGAAACTCTCAGAGTGTCTTCTTCCAAGTGTCGTCTTCATCAACCTCTACCCTTCGGAGATCTTCTGGAATAGGCTGCTAGACATTTTCTGTGCAAACCTAATGAGGACGTCGACCTGGAGTAATACCTGTAAAATAACAACTGTTAGAGTTCCTAATCCTGGAATATGGAATACTCAACATTAATTAATTTATTTTTTTCTTTCATTCATTTTAGGTTAACCTATCCCAAGGTCTACCCATTTATAGATAGGCACAAAGAAGAATGATGCATGATCCTTTCCTAAGTCTCTACCCTGCAATCAGTATCACCATGTTTAGTAGCCATTGTAAACTTAAAGGTTTGTACATAAGATCATAGGGGGCCCTAAACACCTATGTCTCGGCCGGTCTCTAGTGTTTACCTCACTTTCTAAATATGACTGACATTGTTGCCCTACCAACCCATGCAACCTCACATGTGCCTAACTCCAAACTCCATCCTAACCCTCAACCAGACCTCTGATACCACTCTTTCATGACCCATCCCCACAAAGTGTACCCCTCCCAGGCTGGAAATGTGAGAAGGGAGATAATGACCCCCAAGTCCCACCTCCAGTAGGCCTCGCGTTGGTGACTAGCACCAAGGGTATAATAAACACACAAATGGGAGGCATTACTCTCTAAGAGAACACATGTGGAAGAGAGAGATAAGATAGGCACCAATAAACTCCAACTCAGAACTGGAAATATAAAAGAAATCCAAGTGCACAAATGGAATGTCATGAAAAATTACTACAACAAAAGGGGAAAAACTACAAGTACTCAAAAAAGAGTAAAAAATAGTTACAACCACAAGCCCGAACAGCTCCTGCAACCCCAAGCTAGTAGAAACCAGCTTGATCTCCAACCTGCTCCAAGTGACCTGAAAAACTGTTTGTATATACATAGGGTCAGTATAACAGTATACTCAGTAGGATCCTCCTTGAAGCCTCTCATGCATAAGTAAAAAAATCATTCTAAATCCCAGTGAACAACAAGTGAAACCAACTCCTCACCTAAACAGGTATACTAAGTTCCCAACCTCACCATGGCTACTCTCACCAAGTAACGCATACAAGAATATATCATATAGTAAAGAATATCAATGGTACCCCGCTACTACTTCCCCACTGGTTTTCCGCTTTTCCCCAACAACATACGTCATGTGCATCTCTCTCCAAAGGCTTGCCCGCAGACACCTATGCTAACCACCACAATCTGCACCACGTGCACCACAAAGGCTTTCCCACAGACACCTGGGTGAAGCACTACACCATACTCACAACCAAAAGTAACCAGGTAGTTTTCGGGAGCCACCACAGCTCGCATAACGTGTATCATACGTCAGGTATTATCCCTTAAGCCATTACAGCGCATACACTAAGTAAGGATCCTCAAGACATCACAACCTATACACATTACACATATAGTAGTCCATAGGATACTATATCCAGAATATATGTGTGTGAATAACCACAAGCCATTACAGCCCTCTACACACATATATGGGGAAAACTAAGCGATGTGCATAATGGAACTAGTATCTACCAAGATAAGAGGGTGGGGTCAAAGAGGGTAGTCAGCCATTCATCCTCCCACCATAATGTTAGGGAAAACACCCCCAAGGCTCAGAATCCCTGGGGTGCCAGTTTCCCTTACTGACAGGGGGTAGCGTATAGAAACACAAAAAGCACAGAATATACTATAAATCATAACCACACTATGGGCATAACCCAGTCTTAGACACAACTGCAGCTAACGTCTCTCGGACTCCGGGCTACTACTTCTAAGACTATGTATCCTATAAGAACAAATCAATTTAAAGAGATTTATTAGATTTCTTCATTCCCTTTTTATCAATTCCATTGTACTTTAATTAATTATTTAGACATTAATTAACCATGAACCAATCCACATTAAATTTCATTAGCATCACACCCAAAGTCAACTGCTCCTTCAACAGTTTTCAAACTCTTAATTATGTTTCATCAAGAACCAACCCAATGGGTTAACACAATTTATTAAAACATTCATTACAGAATTACTTTCCCATATTCCGAGTCATTCTAGAAAATCATTCTATGCTACTAAACAAAAGGGGGCTCAACACGGTAAGTAGATGTACTGCCCATCGATTCTTTTTCGCCTATAGAAAGAGCGTAGACCCATCCTCCCTTGTGAATCCAGACACGAAAAGCACGTGGCATACCCCGTGAGTCTTCGCCTCCTTCAGAACAAGGGTAATAAAGACCAGCTTCCTTGATAAGTGGGGAAAAGTAAAGTAGATAAACAATCAAAGAACCTGCAAGCATCCAATAATCACATACAACCCATTCCATTGTCTCTGGTGTCCTCCCCGACACCTGCATGCATAAACCAATGCATGTCACCACTCTAGGCATCATTCGCTTCCACAACAAAAAGGCCTTTGTTTCCCCACATATCACAAAAACCATCCAGGATCACATCACAACACAAGCAGCAGGAAAGCAACATCACATAAATTGGGCTCTTGGACCATTAAAAATCAATAGGGTAACTTAGAACCCTTCAAGGAATTATCAAACAATCAAATATTTAAACCATATTGAATTAATAGGTTTACAATCTGTTGGTTCCAAAATCAGAAACCTTGCCAGCAAGCTATCACAAAAAGATTAATCATTCTTACTATGCCAATTTTATTAACATCGAATTACAACAAGAACTAGATTCATTTTCATGCTTCTTTATCTTTATCCAAAAAATTATCAATTAATCTCGGTTTATATTCTTTATTAATTTCCATCAAGAACAACAGCTAAGCAAAGCAGGCATGGATATCACACTACCTAGAAAAACAAGAGGCAATAACATACGATCGATACAATTCCTTTATCTGGTTCAAAGTATTTATTATGTCAATTCCATTGTCATCCAGCGGGATTAAACATGCTAAAAATACAGTTGCACATAAAATAAAGAGAAGCAACGGATCCCCTACCTCAAGGTTTTTGAAGAAAATCATGACGGTCTAAGAACACTCAAGAAACCTGGGTCGATTCTCCAAAAACCCACCTTAGATCTCTCCTCCTAGAAATATCAAGACCAAAGCTCACCATAATTGGAATCCAAATACTTAGATCTACCCATAATGGACATAGATCTAAGAAACCGAGAGAATAGAAGAAGTAGATCCAAACAGATCTAAGAAACCAAACAAGAATGATCACATACCTAAAGAAACTGACTTTGATTCACCAAGAGAAGCCTTCAAATTGCCTCCAAAATTCTTGTGAGAGGTTATCCTACCTTCAAGGAAGAGTAATCCCAAGTTATGGCCACTTAGGGGCTTAAACGAACCATTTAAAGGAAAAATGAGTTAGATCAACAATTTTAGGATCTAGATTTATGTGCCCGAACGGTTAGGCCACACGGTTTGACAAACCATGTGCTAATCATGGGTTAGCTTCTACCTTGTCAAACACTCCTCACATGGTTAGACTGCACGGTTAGAAAAACCATTCACTAATCGTGTGTTATCCACTGTCTCCAATACCAACCTTGCATGGTTTGGCCGCACGGTTTAGAAAAATTGTTCACCTCTCGTGCGAAGCTATACCCCTTTAGTTTTCCTTAAAAGTCCACCCAAACGCACCCCCAAGTCACCTTGACCTCCTAGAACACCTCCAGTACCACATTTTCACAAAGGAATGGACCGGAGAGGTCCGTGCCATTACATTAGATACCTCTCAAAACATACGCATCCCCAAGAATCCAAAACCCACTTAAAGAGAAAACGAAATAGGGTCTGAACAACCACCCATCAAGATCCTCACAAAAGAGAGCAAGCCACCAAAGCAACGAAGGGTGCCATCTCATAAACATGAATGTCCTATAACCACACAAGTTACAATGATACATGAAAAGAGTTAAACATCAAAAAACTCTAGGTACTGAGCACGTATTTGTGACTCATGTTCCTAGGTACTCTCCTCTATTCCATTGTGTCACCACAAGACACGAACTAAGGGAATGGAACTCTCGTGCAAAACCTTCTCCTTGCGGTCTTGGATCTCCCCAGGTCACTCCTCAAAGGTTGCATCATCATCAACATTGATCTCTCCCCAATTGATGATGTGAGAGTCGTCATGAAGATAACTATGGAGCTGTGATACATGGAAAACTTCATGTATCCAACTCATCTGAGGAGGAAGTGCTACTCGATACACCACAACTCCAACATGAGCTAACACCTCGAAAGGCCCAACAAATCAGGGAGAAAGCTTACTCCCACGACCAAAACTTCTCTACCCAAGACGGGTAGTCACCTTCTGAAACACATGATCCCCAACATTAAACTCTAAGGGTATTCTTCTTTGATCGGCATACACTTTCTGAAGATCCTTCGTTGTATTCATCCTCTCATGAATCACATGAACCATCTCTGTTGTATTCTACACTAGTTCAGGTCAGAGAATTGATGACTCTCCGAACCCATTCCAGCACAACAGAGAACGACAAGGCCGACCATACAAGGATTCAAATGACGCCATACCAATGGTGGAGTGAAAACTATTATTTTAAGTGAACTCCACCAAGGTTAATTGCCTCATCCCTGAGCCTCCAAAATCAAGAACACAAGAGTGTAACATGTCTTCAAGAGTATGGATGGTTCACTCTGTCTCACCATCCGTTTGAGGATGAAAAGCAGTGCTAAGGCATAGTTGAGAACCAAAAGCATGTTGGAGACCTCTCCACACCCTGGAGGTAAAATAATGATCTCTATCAGAAATTATCATCCTAGGGACTCCATGAAGTCTCACCACCTCCTCTAGATATTGACTCGACAAAACTTCCACTGATCTTGACTCCTTTATTTCTATAAAGTGGGCCGATTTTTTTAAACGATCCACTACCAGCCAAATGGCATCATGTCCTCCTGGAGATCAAGGTAAACCAGTAACAAAGTCTATTGATAAGTCCTCCCACTTTCACTGAGGAATATCTAATGGCTGGAGAAGACCACCAGGAATACGGTGTTCTACCTTCACCTTCTAGAAGACTAAACATCGAGACACAAACTCCACAATCACATGCTTCAGCCCAGACCACCAAAACAGACTCCTCAAGGATCAGTACATCTTCGTCACGCCAGGATTTACCGCTAAGGGTGAACTATGGAACTCTCTGGGAACCATCCCGCTCATCGCCAAGGGAACAAAAATCCTTCCATGATACAACACTCGGTGTTGTTCATCCTCAGACCAACCATCAGAGGCCTTACCACAAACAACCCGGTCTCTCCATACCTCCACCTCAATATCCCCCAACTGGGACTCTTCCACCTCCTATATCAGTGATGATTGTACCATCATCTAAAAAAGACAACCTCTACCCCCAACTTCTCCCATATCAATATGTAATGTTGACAGCTCTTTCATTACTCTCTAGGAATCACCAGATTCATGCAAAGCATCACTACGTGACTTTTGGCTCAGCGCATCAGCCACAAAATTCCCTTTTCTAGCTGTATACAATATTTTGAAGTCGTATTTTTTTAATAACTCCATCCATTGATGCTGTCGTAAGTTCAAGTCATGCTAGTATAAAACATACCTCAAACTCTTATGATCGGTGAAAACCACAGAGCGCTCACCAATGAGGTAATGTCTCCACAACTTCAGAGCAAACACCACGGATTCCAACTCAAGATCATGGGTGGAATAGTTTCATTCATGGGGATGTAACTACCAAGACCCATAAGAAACAACTGACCTCTACTGCATGAGAACACAACCTAACCCCAGATGTAAATCATCGTAGAAAACATCAAAATGAACTACCTCAGCTAGAAGATAAAGGACTAAAGCACTTACTAACTTCTCTTTTAGATACTCGAAAGCTTCCTGATAGTGATCAGTCCATATGAATGCCTGATCCTTCCTAGTCAATGCTGTTAGAGGAGTTGCAACTCATGAAAAATTGGCTACGAACCTCCTGTAGTAGCCTGCGAGACCAAGGAAACTTCGCACCTCTGACACTGTCTTTGGGGCTTCCCAAGACACAAATTCTTCAATCTTCGATGGATCCATAGCTACTCCCTATTGGGACACAACATTCCCCAAGAAACAGACTTCTCGATCCCAAAACTCACACTTCGACAACTTCCCGAACAACTGATGTTGGCGAAGAACTCCTAAAATGGCTCGTAGATGTTCTGCATGCTCCTTCGCAGACGTGGAGTACACAAGGATGTTTTTGATGAAAAATACCACGAACTTTTCTCGGAACTCAAGAAACACTGCATTCATCAATCCCATGAATATAGATGGAGCATTCGTCATGCCAAATGGCATTACAATGAACTCATAATTCCCATGATGACAACAGAAAGAAGTCTTCAGAATATTATTATCCTTCACACGCATATGATGATATCCCAACCACAATTCGATCTTTGAGAACCAACTTGCACCCTTCAATTGATCGAATAACTCACCAATCTGCAGAAGAGGATAGCGATTCTTTATTGTCACTTTGTTTAAGCGACGATAATCAACACACAACTGCAAACTGCCATCGGCCTTCTTCACAAACAAAACTGGTGCACCCCATGGTGACGCACTTGGCCGAACAAAACCACACTACAAAAAACCATCAAGATGTATACGTAGCTCTTGTAACTCAGAAGGGGCCATCCTACATGGAGACATAGAAATAGGAGATGCTCCTGGTTGTAGCTCAATCCTAAACTCGATCTCTCATCGAGGGGGTAATGATACAACCTCTTCCGGAAAGAGATCAGGGTACTCCTCTGTGACCCGAGGAAATGCCAACTACTAAACCTATGAATAACTCAGCATCATCTCGTCCATCATTGATGATAAGGATGGAATGCGCCTATGACCCATCCGAGGATCTCTCTCACCAACAAACACCACTTTATCTCCATCTGCACCAAAGAAAATGACCTTCTTCCTGAAGCAATCCAAGATAGCCTGCACCGAATACAACCAATCCATGCCAAGGATGACATCATATGGTTGTATTAGTAAAAATAAGAAATCTCCCCAAGAGCGGTGTTTCCCCAACACTATCTCAAGTTCTCTACATACTTCAAACAAGTCAGCTCGACCTCCAACTGGCGTAGTCAATGCCAAGGGAACTGGAAACCTCTATATCTCAAGTCCCAAAGCATGGACAAGGGTAGGTGATATGAATGAGTTTGTCACTCTTGAATCAAACAAGGAATACACCAAGGTAGAAAACAAGTAAAGGGTACCTCGATCAACATCTGTCTCATCTGGTGCTGGAAACACTAGAGCATGAAGCTGACCACAACCTCCTCCATGACCTCTCTAACCCTGATAAAGACCACCACCACAGTTGTGCTCTGCTCTCTGAGGATAGGGAGCATCATGGGGATATCCTCTCCTTATCCCATCTACCATCTGCTGATCTAAAACGGGTGCAACCTGCTGTTGCTGCTACCTCGGCTGGAACTGCCTCAACGGAGGAACCTGGAGCATAGCGTCTGGTGTATGATGACCGCTTGGAAAGGTCAGGCACTCTGTCGGCTGATGACCACGAACACCATAAGAAAAAAAATCTCCTGATCCCTTGGCATAGGCCTGAGAGTTTCTGCCTCTGGAGAAACGAGATTTGATGGGCTAGGACCTACCCCCAGCTGAACGGAAACTCTTCTGCCCAGAAAACCGGGAACCCCGAACCACAGCCTTGCTTCATGAGGGATCATGATGATCCCCCCTCGTGATGATTTGTTCCTGGACAAAGTCCTATCAACTACCTCTGCCCTTTCCAGTACCTCAAGATATGTATTTATCATAAATAGGGTGACTTGGCGATGGATCTCTGGATGAAAAACCTCCTCTAAATGCCTCGCCCTGGCCTCCTCATCTGGTAACATATCCGAATCATATCGTAAAAGTTTCCAGAAACGGATTCCAAACTCTGAAACACTGGAGCTCCCCTATCGAAGGGTAAGAAGTTCCAGGCCACTGGACGCCTTTACAGTCGAGGAAAGAAACTCAACTCTAAACTTGTCTCAGAACTCCTCCCATGAGATCATTGACTCCTCACAATACCCGAGGAACAAGAACCACCACTACCTCGCTGATCCATGCAGTATCGTCATAGATAAGGACACCTAGTGCTCCTTCCATGCACGGATCAAACTGAAGCCTATGTCAAACTCCTCCAACCAGTCTTCTGTGACTGCATCTGAAACGGGGCCCTCATACATCTATAGACTCTAGCACTGAAACTCTCAAAGTGTCTTCCTCCAAGTGTCGTCGTCGTTAACCTCTACCCTGTGGAGATCTGCTGGAACAGCCTGCTGGACATTTTCTGCGCAAACCTGACGAGGAATTCGACCTGGAGCCATACCAGTAAAATAACAAACACTTAGAGCTCCTAATCCTAGAATATAGAAGACTCAACATTAATTAATTATTTTTTTTATTTCATTCATTTTAGGCTAACCTATCCCAAGGTCTACCCATTCAAACACAGGCATAAAGAAGAATGATGCATGATCCTTTACTAGGTCTCTACCCTGCAACCAGTATCACCTTGTTTAGTAGCCATTATAAACTTAAAGGTTCATACATCAGATCATAGGGGGGCCTAAACGCCTATTTCTCAGTCGGTATCTAGTGCTTACCTCACTTTATAAACATGACTGACATCGTTGCCCTACCAACCCATGCAACCTCACCTATGCCTAACTCCAAACTCCATCCTATCCCTCAACCAGACCTATGATACCTCTCTTTCATGACCCACTCCCCCCACAAAGTGTACCCCTCCTCTGCCAGCAGTGTGAGAAGGGAGATAATGACCCCCGAGTCCCGCCTCCAATAGGCCCTGGGTTGGAGACTAGCACCGAGGGTATAGTAACACACAAATGGGAGGCATTACCCTCTAAGAGAACACATGTAGAAGAGAGAGATAAGATAGACACCAATCAACCCCAACTCATAACTAGAAATATAAAAGAAACCCAAGTTCACAAATGGAATGTCATGAAAAAGTACTACAACAAAAGGTGAAAAATTTCAGGTACCTAAAAGAAAGTAAAAATAGCTGCAACCACAAGCCCGAACAGCTCCTGTAACCCCAAGCTAGTAGAAACCAGCTTGATCTCCAACCTGCTTGAAGTGACCTGAAAAATAGTTTGTATATACATAGGGTGAGTATAACAGTATACTCAGTAGGATCCTCCTCGAAGCCTCACATGAAAAAGTAAAGAAAGCATGCTAAAGCCTAGTGAACAATAAGTGAAACCAAATCATCACCTAAACAACTATACTACGTTCCCAACCTCATCATGGCTACTCTCACCAAGTAACACATAAAAGAATATATCATATAGTAATGAATATCAAGGGTACCCCACTACTAATTCCCCACTGTTTTGCCGCTTTTCCCCAACGACATACATCTTGTGCATCTTTCTTTAAAGGCTTGCCCGCAGGCACCTGGGAAAAGCTCCACAATCTGCACCACATGCACCATAAAGGATTGCCTGCAGACACCTGGGTGAAGTACTACACCATGATAACAATAAAAAGTAACAAGGTAGTTTTCAAAAGCCACCAGAGCTCGCATAACATGTATCATACGTCGGGTATTATGCCTTAAGCCATTACGGCCCATACACCGAGTAAGGATCCTCAAGCCATCACGGCCTATACACGTTACACCTATAGTAGTTCATAGGATACTATATCTAGTATATATGTGTGTGAATAACCACAAGCCTTTATATCCCTCCACACACATATATGGGGAAAACTAACCATTGTGCCTAATGGAACTAGTAACTACCAAGAGAAGAGAGAGAGGTCAAAGGGGGTAGTCATCCAATCATCCTCCCACCTGAATGTTGGTGAAATCACCCCCACCAGGGCTCATAATCCTTGGGGTGCCAGTTTCCCTTACTGATAGGGTGGAGTAGCTTATAGAAACACAAAAAGTACAGAATATACTATAACTCACAACCACGCTATGGGCATAACCTAGTCTTAGACACAACTGCAGCTAATGTCTCTCGGACTCCGGGCTGCCACTACTAAGACTAGGTATCCTATAAGCAAACAACCATTTAAAGAGCTTTATTAGATTTCTAAATTCATTTTTTATCAATTCTGCTATATGTTAATTAATTATTTAGAAATTAATTAACCATGAACCAATCCACATAAAACTTCATTAGAATCACTCCCAAAGTCAACTGCTCCTTCAACAGTTTTCAATCTCTTTATTATGTTTCAGCAAAAACCAACCCCATGGGTTAACACCATTTATTCAAACATTCATTACAGAATTAATTTCCCATATTCCCAGGCATTCTAGAAAATCATTATATGCTACTAAACACACGTGGGGTCAATAAGGTGAGTAGATGTACTAACCATCGAGTCTTTTCCACCTATAGTAAGAGCGTAGACCCATCCTCCCTTGTGAATCTAGACACAGAAAGCACATGGCATATCCCGCACGTCTTCGCCTACTTCTGAAGAAGGGTAAACAAGACCAGCTACCTTGAGTAGTGGGAAAAAGTAAAGCAGATAAACAATCAAAGAACCCTTAAGTATCCAACAATCACATCCAACCCATTCCACTGTACCTAGTGTCCATCCCAACACCCACATGCATAAACCGATGCATCTCGTCACTCTAGGTGTCATCTGCTGCCACAACCAAACGGCCTCTATGACCCCACATATCACAACAACCATCCAGGATCACATCACTGCACAAGCAGCGGGAAAGTAACATCACATCAATTGGGATCTTGGCCCTTTAACAATCAAGAGGGTAACTCAGAACCCTTCAAGGAATTATTAAAAAATCAAATCGTTAAACCATCTTTAATTAATAGGTTTATAATCCATTGGTTCCAAAATCGAAAACCTTGCCAGCAAGCTATCCCAAAAAGATTAATCATGATTACTACGCCAAATTGATTAACATAAAATTACAACAAGAACCAGATTCATTTCCATTCCTCTTTATCTTTAGCCAAACAATTATCAATTAATACTGGTTTACGTTATTTACTGATTTCCATCAAGAACAACAGCTAAGAAAAACATGCATAGATATCACACTACCTAGAAAAACAAGAGGCAATAACATAAGATCGATACAATTCCTTTATCCGGTTTAAAGTATTTATTATTTCAATTCCATTTTCATCCAGCAGGATTAAACATGCTAACAATACAGTTTCACATAAAAGAAAGAGAAGCAACGAATCCCCTAACTCATGGTTTTTGAAGAAAACCGTGACGGTCAAAGAACGCTCAAGAAACCCGGGTTGATTCTCCAGAAACCCACCTTAGATCTCTCCTCCTAGCAAGATCAAGACCAAATCTCACTATAATTGGAATACACACACTTAGATCTACCCATAACAGGCATAGATCTAAGAAATCGAGAGAAGAGGAGTAGTAGATCCAAGAGGATCTAAGAAACCAAACAAGAATGATCACATACGTCAAGAAACCGACTACAATTTTCCAATATAGGCCTTTATATTGCCTCTAAAATGCTTGGGAGAGGTTCTCCTACCTTCAAGGAAGGGTAATCACGAGTTATGGACACTTAGGGGCTTAAACAAACCATTTAGAGGCAAAAGGAGTTAAATCCATAATTTTAGGATCTAGATTTAAGTGCCTGCATGGTTAGTCCGCACGGTTTGACAAACTGTACGCTAACCATGCATTAGCTTCTGCCTCATCAAACACTCCTCGCACAGTTAGGCTGCACAGTTATACAAACCGTGCACTAACTGTGCGTTAGCCACTATCTCCAAGACCAACCTTGCACGGTTTGGCCGCATGATTTAAACAAACCGTGCGCCTCCCGTGTGAAAGCTATAGCCCTTTATTTTTCCTTAAAACTCCACCCAAACGCACCCCCCAAGTCACCTTGACCTCCTGGAACAACTCCAGCACCACATTTTCATAAAGGAATAGACCACAGAGGTCTGGGACATAGTTAAGGTGAAATATATTAGGGACCTTACATTAAGTGGTATACTATGATCTAAAAATTGATATGTTAGATAATCAATATTGTTTTCTTCATTTTTTGATGTTTTTATGGTAGGATACTTAGTTATTTATAGGATATCCTCATGATTGGAAATAGTGGTTGAGGTGGGAGTCTATCCTAGTGTTCTTGATTGATGGATTTGGATAATTACATGAGATTTAGACCTTAGGGTATGATAATACTTGGCATGTATCCAAATATTTGATAAGATATGAGATATGACTCCTTGTATAATGGGGAAGAGGAATTTATGTTTCCCTCTAAGTTGATGATAAAAATAATTTTATGAAACATTTTGACTTGGAACATAACCTAAGAGGCATTTTTATTTTTAAAACAACCTCTAGATTTAGGATATATATATATGGGAAGTGGTTTCTAGTATTTAACATTAGGGATGATGTGAACATCAATAAGTTTTCTTTATAGTTTTCTGAAACTATCTATGTTGTTGTTTTTTCTAGTAAAATTATGGATGATACTATAAGTTTCTCTTCCTTATTGGTATAAATATATACATAAATTACTTATGGGGTGATATAAATGATAGTGGATGACCCGTGGGAAACAAAGGTAGGGTGAAAGAAATAGGAAAGACTTAGATACTTCTAACAACCCTCCTAAGGTATGACCATTTCCATGAAACCGTTATTTATCTACTCATTTTTATGATTTTTTTGATGTAATATCCATGTTATTAAGGTATAGTAGTAGTTATATACCATTTTTTTGTATGATAAATCCACTAATAAAACACGAGATGCATGATATTGATTTTATGGTGATATATAGATCATTTTAAAAATATTTCAAAAAGAGATTGATGAGATGTGATGGGGTAGGGTGAAAGATTTAGGTTATAAAATTTCATGTTGTTAGTACCCATTATTTTCTATATGTTTATTAAATAATGATATTATTATTTATTATTAATTGATGATCTATACCCTATTATAATTATGGGGTTTTTTTGACATGTGATTGGTCATTTGGAACTTTTTGGTTTCTGATATTTATGGTTCTAGTGAGGGATGTTTTTGGTTATTGTGAGAACTTTTAATTATTTCATCAATATAAATGATATTGGTTATGAGATATACCTCATTATGGTATAGGGGTTTGTGGTTTTTTGATTATATGTTGTTGGGTTCTATCCTATGTTAGGTGGTACCACATTGAGTTATCTGTGTGTATGTGTCTTCTAGACACATTATAAAAAGTATGATTCATATGCACATTATTTCATGTTTCTAGGTTTATGAGTTTCACCGAGAAGGAATCACACTCTTATGTGATTTTCATGCACATCCTTTTGATCATTTCTACAATCAGTGTATTGAGTTGTGTAGGGAAATACTATGAGGTCATTGGACTCACCCCTTACACATATACATGATATTGGTTTAAATTTATATGGGTATACCATATATTTCATTTTTGGAAAACATATTAGCTTAGAGTTGGATTCATGAAATTGTATGAAAATGATAATGGATGCCAAGAATTTTTTAATAATTGATCATGTGAGTTGGGTTGGAGCCCATTTCTTTTATTTATTATTATTGTATTGTATATGTATCATCCAATTATTATATGTTTACTTATTTACTAATTATTTCAGGGTTTTTTATCTACTATTTCTTTTTTCTAATTGATGAATCATATATATTTTTACTACTTTTATATAATGTACTATAGGCACCATATTTAATTCCTTTTTGTGTATAAATGTTTTTAATTTTACCACCATATATATGGTTCATCTTGATTAGTAGACTCAATATTTTCCCCTATATTTTTTATACATTGAGATATAGTCTCCATATAAATTTTAGGACCTTGTTGGTAGTCTACTTCCTCTAGTGTTCAAGGAGGTTCACTTGTGGCCTAATGGTTTCACCATAAAAGTATCGGTTTTGGAAAGTCAGGATACGGTATTACAACTTACATTAGTTATGATCTAATAAATCACTTATTTGATATATATTTTAAAATACTATATTTTACTATATTTCACTATTAACCTCTATATTTTACTATTTATAAAAATTACATGAACTTCACCCCCAACCATATTTAAATGTGATGGTTTTAAAAATTGTATATATATTACTAAATTAAATTTCATAATTATATATTTTTATTCTTTAATTCTACTATAAAAATTATGGTTTTATTAAATATTGTAAAACATGTTTTACTTGAAATGTATAATTATACTTAAATTATATTACATTGAGTGTGTAATTTTTTGGTATTTTAAAAGTTATTTTAACTTAATTTATTGTTAGTAATCATTACATAATAGTTTACTTAATTAATTAAAACAATAGTCATTTCATTATTCCAGCAGTCAAGTTACTATTCTCAGAATCAGTTTAAGATTTTCATGGATTGGTTATTATTTAAATATTCATATTTTCTATAGTGGTATAATATTAAAAATCCTACAAATACCTCTTATTTTTATCATTATTCATTTAAATAATTTTCCCTCAAGGTTCTCTATATTTTATTTACAAAATGTGAATTATATTTTTAATTCTTGGATTCCATTTCACATTATTGTTCACAGTTGTGATATTCCTACTAGATGAATATATTATGGATTTGAAAACTACACTAATTTTATTTAACTCTTTTATGTTTCCCCACATTATGATTTCAGTTTTTATAGAGTATATATAACACTCAAATATAATGTTACATATTAATGAAATAAAATAGTGGTTGTATCTTTATAAGTTTCCATCAATTTATTTATTGTAATATTTTTATTTATATCAATTAATAATTACTAAATTAAAATATATTTAATAATTTCATGAAAAAAAATTATTTTTCCATGATTGTAGATGTATATATTAAAAAATGAAATTTTCTTAACATATATATATATAACTAAATGACAAAAAACTATAAAATTGTTCATTGAAAATCAATTATGTTACATTCTACTCCCATAAATAAATTTCATTGTTGTAATTTTCACTCACAAATATAAACTTATCAATGTTTTATCTACATTTTAAAAACCATAAATATAAACCCAGATTTTACCCTAAACATTACCTATGTAATATTCACAATATACTATAGTATATATAAAGGTTTCGGGCGCAGCAGAAGCGTGGTTGGGACGAGACCAAACTTTGATTTTTACCTTGATCAATGATTATTTCCGGATCAATACGACAATGAACACCAGTCTCCACAGAATATAATCCAAGATTTACAAAAAGAATAAATAGGCGTGAAACCTTAGAGGGGATCTTTCACATCATGTTTATAATTAATTTAATTAATTTCATAAAGAAAAATAATACATGTATCTTTGGTATTTTTCTTCGTTGATGATATTGATCGTCCGAAATGACCCTTTCGGATTATCTTTTTGAGATTGTAAGGATCCAAACTAGAATCCCTCTAGTGGTGATTCACACATGATCTGATGGCCTCCAATTCAATACTGCTCATTCTCTGGGTGCTAGCGTGACGAAGCGAGTGTCTTGTGTCAGTCATTCTTGATCGCTTGTTCTTCAGCCCTGAAGAATGTCCCTTGTTCTTGAGAGGGAAGATAATAGGATTCGAGAGAGAAATTGTTTGGATCAAAAATTCTCAATTCACCAGGCATGTGGTGTGGTGTATGGAATAATAGGCATAATTTCCTATTTATATACATGGAATTTTAGTTACAATATTTAATTTTATAGAAAAAAATTAAATACATTCATGAACTTAGAGAAAACTCATGCATTTAATAATAATACCACATCATTATTTATGGTGCACCAACTTTCTCAAAAAGGAATTATAAATAAAATTCCATGTCATAAAATAATAGTAGTGTTATTTTAATTTGTGCCAACTAGTTAAATAATTACTTACCGTCTTGAAAATAATTATTTTACTACCAGACCAACCTTGGTCTACTCGAACTCCACTTCCATTTATTGAACACCCGAATAAATAAATAAAAAAATTATTCTCTTAAATAAATATTTTATTTACAAACTAGTAAATAAATATTTATTAAATGTTAAATAAAATAAATAAATATATTTTATTTAATTTATGCGATCATTGTAACTTGAATAAAATTATTCCACATTCTTGAGAATAATATTTATTTCATTCATTAAATTCAAATATAATTAAACTGAGACCACTAAAAACACTTAGTGTGTGACCCTCTAGGATTCTTTCTCATTGGCATTAGGCGGAATTTCCTAAAGTCCAAGAGTACAATCTAGAAATGGGTCAAGGCACCCAAGATAATGAATGTAAAGTTGCAACAATGACATACACATATGAACGCTCATTGTGTAATATAATACCTTTGTCGCAATATCTCATCAAGCAGGTTTCATGATTCTATCATCAAATTTTATGATTGATACATTGTTCTTTGACTACCTGAAATAAACTCGTCATTACACCATGGACATGGAATTTCATGCGACGGTTCTATTTCAATCCAAGGGTCGAGATATCAACTTCCATAAATGGAAGGGTAAAATCCTTCCTTGACTTCTCCATTAATAACATGCCACTTGTTATGCACCCAATGTACCCTACTTTCCAAAAACTATCTGTGTGATGGTTTTCATCAGTAAATAAAAGTGCATAAGTCATGACACGTATTAATGATAATCTTAAAGTCTAAGGATCATTACACACACTCACATATAGAAATATCTAATGACACCAAAACATGTGGAATTATTACTAGTGGGTCTGTTCTCATAGTCTCTTATCTTGGAGATTACCAAGTGTGAACTTCATGAGAGGAAGTATCATCTGCTTATGAGTACTCTCACCTGGAAGTCTACATTCTATGTTTCCCATCATAGCATGTCATCCAACAAAAGAACTATATTTAAGAATATTGTTATAGCATTTCATGGTTCTCATCATAGCGGGGAACTACCAAGACCTTATCAATGTAACAAATACTCTAGGACATTAATACATCATAGTCATGTAGAACAATGAACAATATGTAATAATACATTAAATATCCATGTAATCAAAGTAAAATCAGTTGGTTCTAAGACACCAACTCTTAAAAACTCCTAATTTAACTAGAGCCAACTTCCAACGAATTTCAGTCTGCTAGACCTCACATGATGATCATGTTTCTGATGATTAAAGGATTTAGTCAAGGGGTCCTCCACGTTGTCTTCCGTGGAAATAATACTCACTGAAACTTAACCTCTTTGAGAAAAATACCTCAAGAGATGATACTTACGAAGTATGTGATTCATCTACTAAGGTGACCTTGGCTCTTTTGCGAGAGCCACCGCTACAGTATTATCACAGTATAGTGTGATGAGATCTTTACTTCTAGGTATCGCATATAGCTCTTGGAAGAATCTTTGCATCCAAACTACTTCTTTAGCTACCTCAGAAGCTGTGATATACTCAGACTCTACTGTAGAATCGGTGACCACAGTCTACTTTGAGCTCTTCCAGCTCACTACACCTCCATTCAAAGTGAATATGTATCCCATTTGCGAGTTCATGTCATATTGATTAGTCTGGAAACTATCATATGCATATCCTCTAATGACTAGTTCCTCATCTCCTCTGTAAACCAGGAACATATCCTTAGTATGCCTCATTTACTTTAGGATAGTCTTGACTGCCATCCAATGGAGATCACCTAGGTCAGCTTGATATATGCCTATCACAATGAATTCATAGGCGATATCTAGCCTAGTACATAGCATGGCATACATGACTGAACCAATCGTTGATGCGTATAGAGTCCTTTCCATTATCTTTCTTTCCACATGTGTCTGAGGACACATTTTCTTGTAAAGATGAATGCCATGTGACATTGGCAACAATCCCCTATTGCATTGTTCCATACTGAATCTCTTCAGTATCTTATCAATGTATATACTTTGACTTAGGCCCAACAATCTCTTGGATCTATCATGATTCATCTCAATCCCAAGAATATATGCTTCCATTCCCAAGTCTTTCGTGGAGAAGCATCAATTCAACCATGCATTAAAAGATTGTAAGACTAGTATCTCGTTTCTAATAAGTAATATGTCATCAACATATTCTATTAGGAAAACGAATGCACTCCCACTAAACCTTTTGTAGACACAAGGTTCACATTCATTCTTGATAAAAACAAATTCTTTTATGTCTTCATCAAAACGAATGTTCCATGACCTGGATACTTTCTTTAATTCATAAATGGATTTCTACAACTTGCATACCTTATTGGTATCCTTTGGAGTCAGAAACCCTTCAGGTTGTGTCATGTAGACATCTTCCAGAAGGTTCTTATTAAGGAATGTTGTTTTGACATCCATTTTCCAAATCCCATTGTCATGGTAAGCTGCAATGGAAAGTAGAATTCTGATGGATTTCAGCATTGCAACTGGTTAGAAGGTTTCATCGTAGTCAATTCCTTGACACTGTTTAAGACCTTTTACAACCATTTGTGCCTTATAGGTACTGACTTGTCCTTCCATGTCCAATTTCTTCTTGAATAACCATTTGCAACCAACAGGATATACATCAACTGGAGGATATACAAAAATATATACTTGGTTTTGAACATGGAATCCATTTCTGAATTCATGCCTTCTTTCCACTTGGCAACATATGTTCCACTTACTGCTTCCTTGTAGGTTATAGGATCATTATTATCAACTAATAATGAGTCACCATCCTCAATAACTATAAAACTATACCATTCTGGTTCTCTAACCTCTCTTGAAATCCTACATAGTACTTGTGTCTCTGGAACAGATTCTAATTCCAAGGGGCTTTGTGGAATATGTTCCTATACCAACCCTTGTGTACCTTGAGCCTTGAATTCATCGAAGTCTATCTTGCTCCCACTATCTCTTTTGAATATGTGCTCTCTCTCAAGGATATGAAATGTCATTCCAATATAACCTTTTTGTATAAGGGGATGTATAGGTAATATCCCCTTATTTTCTTGGGGTATCCCGTAAAGGTACTCTTTGTGCCTCGGGGTGGGAGTTTGTTACCTAAAGAGGCCCTAACAAACGCTTTTCTACCCCAGACATGTAAATTAAGTAACATGGGTTTTCTTCTTCTCTAGAACTCATATGGAATACCATTTATCGATTTAGTTGGTACTTGGTTTAGTATGTGTTCCATTGTTTGTAACGCATATCCCCTAAAGAATAATGGAAGACTCACATGACTCATCATTGATCTCACCATGTCCAACAGGGTGTGGTTCCCCTTTCACTCACACCATTACACTGGGGTGTGTTTGGAGTAGTGAGTTGGAATAGGATCCAAAAATCCTGTAAGTAATCAATGAAGTCTTGATTAAGATATTCTCCACCTCAGTCTGAGTGGAGTTTCTTAATCTTCTTACCAAGCTGGTTATCAACTTAATTCTTGTACTCTTTGAACTTATCAAAAGGATCTGACTTATACCTCATTGAGTAGATATATCCATATCTACTAAAATCATTATTAAAAGTTATGAAGTATGAGTACATTTCCCTTTCTTTAACTGTAAATGGTCCACACACATCGGTATGAACAAATTCAATAAGTTCTTTAGCCCTTTCACCTTTCCCACCAAATTGGGATTTGGTCATTTTTCCTTGTAAACATCAATGACATACGCCAAGTGGTTTTAGTTATAAAGAATCTAAATATATATCTTGATGTAACTTTGTCAAGTGTTTCTCATTTTCATGACCTAGCTGGTGATGCCAATGTTGGGTGTGGTATGAGTCATGTGAAGTATCTTTGTCATCAATTTCCATTACTTGGTTTGTGTAATCCAACACAAAAAAACCATTGTATAAATATGCCCTACCAAAAAGAAGTTATCTTTATAAAAGAAGCAACATTCACTTCCAAAATTGAAAACAAATCCATCTATATCTAGTATGGATAAAGAAATAATGTTTTTGGTTACAGAAGTCACAAAAAAGCAACCCCTTAACACCAAGATCATCCCCATTGGCAATGTGAGGTGGTAGTACCCAATAGTTACAACAAAAAGTCTAGATATGTTGGCTACTCATATATCTACCTCTCCTTGATCAATATTCCTAAATCTACTTGGTTCTTATATTTGGATACATATGTGAGAACCACAAGATATATCTAATACCCAATTTGTAGAAACATATAGATTGCATTCGATAACAAATGCACCTGAAGATTCCCCTTGCTTCTTAGGTTGGTTGCAGCTCTTCTTCCAGTGTCCCTTCTTTCCACATGTGAAAAAAACAACCTCATGTTCCCTTTCCTCTCCTTTGATCTTCCTTTTCTTGGAAGGTAGTGAAGAAGCTTGGGGCTTAAAGCTCTTAGCTAGCATTCCCTTTCCTCTTATTCACCATAAGGACATAAGTCATTTTGTGCTTCATATATTTGTCCACATGGCAAATGAGGATAATAATATTAGATAGAGACTTCTCAATGTTGTTTATATTGAAATTTACAACAAAGATAGAGAAGCTCTGAGGGAGTGATTCAAGAATGGGATCGGTGCCCAGTTCTTCGGGGAGTTTAAACCCTAGAACCTCCAGGCAGTCAATTTATCCAATGAGCTTGACTCCATGAGGCCTAGGTGGGGAACCTTTTCCAATCTTACTCTGAAATAGTGCCTTAGAGATCACAATCCTTTCTTGTCTTGATCTCTCCTAGTAAATACCATAGAGGTGCTTGAGCATGCTATAAGAATCCATGTTTTCATGAGACTTCATGAGCTCACTAGACATTGATGTTAGGTCCACTAGGCTAGATACCCTGAGAGGGGGGTGAATCAAGGTATGACAGATTAAAACAAATGCCCCTTATGATCTTTTTTTGATGTTACACAAAACCCTCTTCTCAAGAATGCACAGAACACAATGATTTTTACTTGGTTCACCCACATTGGGCTACGTCCAAGGAGAATACACTGGTAGTGTGCCGATGTACCACTTCCACTATAATCACACTGTTGTTTACAAGTTTGAGTAGACTCACTATCCCTCCTTGTTTATAACCACTCACAATTTGAGAACTCACTGCTCTCTCAACTGAAGTAAGCTCACTGCTTCTTCAGAAGATCCACTCACAGTTTATAGACCTGTAGGTATCTTCATTTGCATGAATTTATGCATCCTCAACTATTGATAGATGCTATGTTAAATTCTAACTTTCATCCACTGATGAGTACCCCTTTTCCTTTGAACACTAGGAAATTCCTTTGGGTATACCTTCGTAAAGCACCCTACTTTGTGAGGCTCCCAATTTCGCGAAGCCTAAATAAGCCTTCATGAAGCTCCATCCTTTTCGCAAAGCACTCTCACGAAGCACTCTTGTGAAGCTCAAGTTGTCGCAAAGTGAATTCCCTCACAAATCTCACTGAGCCAACGTGGAGCTTACAACTTTCACAGAGGTAAAATAGCCGCCGTGAAGCTCTTCTTTCGCAAAGCACACTGCCTTCTCGAACCACCTTCGTGAGCCGAGAGAAAATGATTTTCTTTGAAAACACTCTCTTTCTCTTCTAATTCTCCTGAGGGGGTTGAGGCTTATTTATAGGTGATTCCACTAACCCTAGAACTTTCCACACAAATTCAATTCCACGTAATCTCAAATCGCGAAGCTCCGAAGTTCCTAATGAAATTCTCTCAAAATCGCGAAGCACCACTACAATTTTCTAGATCGTGGAGCTTGACATAATTATGGAGCATCACCGTCAATCCCTTCATGTCTTTGCCACAAAGCTCCCTCACAAAGCCCTTCACTACCGCGATGCACTCCAACTCTGCTGTTCATGAAGTTTAACGTAATCACGAAGAATCACCACCATCATTTTTCTAGTCTTTGTGAACTCTAATCCTTGAAGCCTATCTTCGTGAAACTCATTCCTTTTCCATGTTTAAATAATATCTTCAAGGATATCCAATTTTCACGATGCTCCCCAAACTCCAAATTTTGGACCCCAAAAATTTAGAAAACACTGTAAAATGGAGCCACCTTGTGCTAATATTTTTGTACCGCCTCCAGATCATCCATTCCTTTGTCATGGTTCTTTGTCAACATGGATTGCCAACAACAACGTTGGAACTTGACAATTCACCATAAAAACCTACTTTTTAAACAAACACAATCAACCCAAAAATGATGCAATGTTACCTTGAGGGATTTTTAACCAAAAATATCCACCTTTGGGTTTGTTGAAAACTCTTCACAACTCTTCTCAGAAATATTTTCTGCACATTGATACCTCACAAAGTCTCCTTCCATCATCTACCACCATTCACCTCTTGTGATTTAGGTAGCGGCCAAAGATTCACTCACCACATAATCTAATCCCATATGAGTAATGCTTGGCGTGAGAAACAAGAGTAAATGAAAAGTTCATCAATGAATCACTTCATTTATGACACCAACTATTGACACTCAAATGATACCAATTTCTAAACTGATACCAATTGTGGATACCAATCGGATACGAATTATCAAACTAATACCAATTTCTGATCACTGGAACCCTTCTCACACCATTCCAACATCACTCTTCTGCTATTATCACGATCCTTAGCTATCGTGATATCTAATCTTTGATCGATCACTTCTAGCATCGTCAGATTTAATAAACTCCCCCTATCTCATTGCTCCCCCTCTCTCACTGCTCCACCAGCTTCTACCCGTATCATTCATGATTTATCAAATAGACACATTGTCTCCCCCTTGAACAATCACTTTTTTCTCCCCCTTTGTCAATGAACCCAAAGAGCACTTCTTTTTGATCTATAACAGGGTAAAAACGCATATTAATGCATTAGGGAAAACACAACATACCTAGGGGGTTCCTCATCCAAACTCTTTCAAGTGCGGGGAGTCGACTGAACTCCCAGAGCCAGTCGATGCCTCTCAAAATCTTCTTTGGGTAGGGACTTTGTCAGAATGTATGCAACTTGGAGCTCGGTAGGAATATACTCTAACTTCACAATTCCCTGCTCAACCTTCTCCTTGATAAAATGATACTTTATATCAATGTTCTTTGTCCTTGAGTGATGGACGGGATTTTTTCTGAGATTAATAGCACTTGAGTTATCATACTAGATTCCAATCAGAGACTTCACTTCAACACCCATATCATCAAGCTTATGTTTCATCCATAATAATTGTGTTCATGATTTAGTGGTTTCAATATACTCAACTTCTGTAGTGCTCAATGAAATGCAGTCTTGCTTCTTTCTTAGCCAAGAAACACACAATCTGCCAAGATAGATTGCACCTCCTGACGTTGATTTCATGTCATCCACAGAACCGGCCCAATCTGCATCAGTATATCCCAATAATTCTGACTAATATTTTTCACTATATATCAGGATGAAATCCACTATTCCCTTGATATACTGAAATATTCTTTTCACTTCAATCACGTGGATTTCCTTGGGATTACTCTAATATCTTGCTACTTAGAATGTGGAAAAAAAATTCAAGCCTTGTCCCAGTTAACTACAATAGACTTCCAATGATTTTCCTGTATTCCATGATATTAACTTCCTTTCCATCCTCATCTTTGGATAATTTCATCCGGGTAGCAACCAGAGTCTTTATATCCTTGGAATTTTCCATTCCAAATATTCTAAAAACCTCCTTGGAATATTTGGACTAAGAAATAAAAATTACATCCCTTCCTTGTGTCACCTGTAGACCAAGAAAAAATGTTATCTCTCTAATCATTGACATTTCGAACTCACTTTTCCTGAATTCAGAAAACTGTCTGCACTGAGCTTCATCTAATCCGCCAGATATTATGTCATCAATGTAAACCAAGACCATCATCCGTGGATTACTATTGTTGTTGAAATAGATATTTTAATCAACTCCCCTACGCTGGAAACCAAGATTCTTCAAGTACTGATCAAGCCTTGAGTACCATGCTCTTGGTGCTTGTTTCAGACCATACAACAACTTTTTTAGTCTGCAAACCTTGTTCTCATAATCATGAATGAGAAAACCATATGGCTGCTCAATATACACTTATTCCTCCAGAACCCAATTCATAAATGTATACTTGACATCCATCTAGATGACTTTGAACTTCCGTTACACCGCAATGGCTAGGAATAATCTGATTGTCTCTAGTCTCGCAACTGGTACAAATGTCTCATCAACATTTATTCCCTCTACCTGGGAGTATCTTTTCACACTAGTCGTTCTTTTTTCCGAATCATTGTGCCATCTTCATTGATCTTGTTGCGATATACCCATTTAGTCCGGATGACATTCTTATCTGCTGGCTTCGAAACAATCTCCCACATCTAATTTTTCTCGATTTGATCAAGATCTTCATTCATTTCCTAAAGCTAGTTTTCATCTTCAGCTACATCAGCGAAGCACTTCGGCTCAACCTGAGATAGAAACAATGTCTTCTGTAGAGATTTCATTCTCATTGTCTGAACCAGAGCTGACTGATCACCAATAGTATTCTGCCTGTCAATTTCAGCTCGACTCCTTGGATTTTGTGTAGATACGGACTTTACTTCCTCATGCTCATCATCGGTATCTTCTTCTGAATCAACATTATCCATTTCTTCTCTCCCTGTGTTGCTTTCCTCCTCATCACTCTCATCAAGAAATTGTTCACTGAGCTGTGGAATGATCTCCTCATTCTCCACTACAGTGACATCATTACTCTCAACTACTTTTCCCAGCCTTTTGTTAAAGCATTTGTACGCTTTGCTTTTCCTGAGTAGCCTAGGAATATCCCCTCATCTCCTCGTGACTCATATTTCCTATGTTTTTCCTTGTTGAGGATAAATCACTTACTTCCAAATATTCTAAAGTATTTTACTATTTTTTTCTTTCCATTCCACATTTCTTATGGAGTCTTTCTTTCTTTCGGACACAACAGAGCCCTATTAGAAATGTAGACCGATGTCAATACTGCGTCCTTTCAAAATTTCTCTGGTAGGTCCTTTTCTATGAGCATCGTTCTTTCCATGTTGTTGATGATCCGATTTCTCCTTTCAACCACTCCATTTTGTTGGAGAGTTCTCACTGAGGAAACTTGATGCATTATCCCGTGTTTCTCGAGATAGTATTCCACCTGACTGTTTGTGAATTTCGTACCATTATCAGTATGAAACTTCAGAATTTTCTATCCAATCATCTGTTCGCACTCTCTCCGGTATTTTTTAAGTAGATAAACACATCAGACTTATGGGAAATAACAAATACCCATTCCATTCTTCTATAATCATTAATAAAAAGAATGAAGTACCTCTTTCTATCAATTTATCGTGGTGTGATAGGCCCACAAACATCAACATGCACCAATTAGATCACTCTTGTTGACTTATTTTTCTTTTCCTTATACATCTTTCTGATGATCTTCCCTAGTTGGCATGCATCTCACATGTAAGTATGATCATGTGATAGCTTAGGGAGGTCTCTTGTTGTATCACACTTTACTAGATTTTTCAGGGATGATTGGCATAGATAAGAAATCTGTTTATGCCACAACTTGTTTTCTTCCTCTCTAGATAAAAAAAACATATCTTCTTCTCCACTTACTAGGTAGAGATTCCCATTTTTTCTTTTTTCTTGTAGAACCATTTCTCCGTCTCTTCCTTTGAAAATACACACCTTCTTAGTAAACATTATAGAGTGTCCTGAGTCACATAGTTAACTAATGCTGAGAAAATTGTGACTAAGGACTTCTACTACTAAGACATCAGCACGTCTCATCTCTTTGCCCCCAAATATGGCCTTTCTTGAGCCAATTATCTTCAGACCTTCATCATTTCCAAATATTACAACTCCTTCTTTGTCATATTTTATGCCTATAACAATATCCTTATTACCTGTCATGTGAGATCTGCAACTGCTGTCAAGGATCCACACACCAGAGAGATCTGATGCTTTAAGGGAAATTTCTGCCACCAATGCCTTCTCATCCTTTTCCTTCTTGGTCCATATTTTTGACTTCATACCTGACATGGATTTAGACTTCTGATCTTTCTCAGAGTATGATGGACCATCTTCATCTTGCAAAGATGAAAATCTGTTTTGCATGTTCAACTCACATGTTGGTTCATTGATCTACAGCTTGCAAACATTTTGATTCTCCTTTGGCACCTTCCTCTGTATGGTCAAAGTACAATCCCTAGCCATGTGCCCAAATCCTCCGCACCAAAAATAGTGTCCTTCCAAATATGTTCTGGAGAACCGTTCTCTATTTGGTTGCCACCATTGTTCTTGATCCTTTCGATATCACTTGGTTATGGAACACACTTATTGTGAATGTCCCATCTTTCCACAATAATAACACCTGATATGAGGTTCACTCCTTTGTGTGAATTCTGCACTATGAGTTTCCCTTTGGGATCTCTGAATATTCTGATTCTTCCTTGTTCTGAAATCAACCTTCAATCTTGGAGTGGGTGCTTGCAGTCTAACCTCAGTTTTCACAGCTTTTTGTTTTCGATCAAGCCCTCCATCGGTCTTAGCATCTGAACATGGTAGATTCTTCTTTTCTACTGAGCCATTATTCTCTAATTTCAGCTTCTCACTTTTCTGAGTGATCTTCTTTTCTGATGACTCAGCAGGAGTCAAGAGTTTATCTTTATCTTTAACCTTTTTTCGCAAACTGACAACTTCTCCTTTGAGTTCTTCAATACACTTGATTTGATATTTCCTTGTGTTATTAAAGCTATTGATCTCCCTTTTCTGTTCTTCAATTTTTATTTTATACTCACTAACTAATTCTGAGTCCTCTGATGTTGATGACTTAATTTTCTTAATTTCTTCCATCAACTCAGACTTCTCTTCTTCCTGCTGCTGCATGTAGAGTTTGGCATCACAAACAACTTTGTTTGCTTTCTTTGTTTTGGGTCTCCAAACATTTATCTCCTCAACAGTAGCCTCAAACTCAACTTTCATATCAACTCTTCCCTCAACTTCTTATTCTTCTTCATCTACATCAGTTTCATTCTTATTCTAGGAACTACCGACAACTGCCACCATTTTATTCTCTCCACGATCTCTACAGTTCTCTATCTCTTCAACCTCCTCAACCTCATACTCGTCTGAACTATCATATTCTTTTGAAAGAATGTTCTTCTTCTTAAAGAAATTTCTCTTAGACTGTTTCCTGCCTTTCCCATAGGTTGGATACTTCTTCTTGGGAATTTCAATTTCATCAACATCATCATCCTCCTAGAACTTTTTGAGGCACCTTGACACAAGATTTTCAACCTTTCCACATCGAAAACAAGCAAGTGGAAGCTTCCCTTTAAACTTTCCTTTTCCTTGTTGAAGGTTTGAGGATAGGAATGACATCACCTCATCTGTCTCTTCTTCTTCCTGAGAGTCTTCAATGGTGAGCTTCCTCATGGCCTTGAATGCCACCTCTTTGGATTTCCCCTTTTCAACAACATCGTTATCATCATTTCTCATTTCATATGAAACAAGGTTGTTGTGCAAGTTATCTAATGTCAACTCTTTCATGTCTTTATCTTCTAAAACTGAAACTTTTGGATTAAACCGAGGTGCATGTTTCCTTAAGATGTGCTTTACAATCCTTATGTATTCAATAACTTCTCCAGTACCTCACATTTATTCCACTAAAACATTTACCCTGTCAAAGAATGTATCAACAGACACATTCGGGTTCATTCTTATATCTTCATACTTGTTCCACAACACATGAATCTTTGCTTCTCTGACCTTTTTATCTCCTTCATATATATTTAATATCTTTTCCCACATAGCATGTGGTGTTTTACACGACATCAACTTCGTATAGATAGGATTAGAAAGGGCTCTTCCTAAAGCATTGATTCCCTTGGCGTCATCATCCAATTCTCGTCTCTCAGCTTCTCATAATGCACCACTATTAATATCATCTTTTATACCGTGCATTGCTGTTGTAAACCCATCCATTCCCAAAGATCGAAAGTAGTGTCGCATCTGATTCTTCCATAGCTGAAAGTTGTTCCCGTCGAAGATCGGAATCCCTTTATGATTGGTAAACTCCATTTGATAGAGAATTATAGATATTAATCTCTCCCTATGATACCAATTGTTAGGTACACTAGGCTAGATACCCTGAGAGAGGGGGTGAATCAGGGTATGATAGATTAAAACAACTACCCCTTATGATCTTGTTTTTATGTTATACAAAACCCTCTTCTCTCTTCTTTCTGATGCAAAGTATGAACAAAACTTAAAGCATGCACAAGACACAGTGATTTTTTACTTGGTTCACCCTCACTGAGCTACATCCAAGGAGCATACACCGGTAGTGTGCCGATGTACCAATTCCACTATAAGCACACTACTCTTTACAAGTTCGAAGTTGACTCATTGTCCCTCCTGGTTTACAACCACTCACAATTTGAGAACTCACTGCTCTCTCAACTGAAGTAAGTTCACTACTTCTTCAGAAGATCCACTCACAATTTATAGACCTATAGGTCTTTTCATTTTCATGAATGTATGTATCCTCAAATGTTTATAGATGCTTTGTTAAAGTACAACTTTCATCCACTGATGAATAGACCTTTTCCTCTGAACACTAGGTGATTCCTTTGGAAATACCTTCAAAAATCACCCTACTTCGCAAGGCTCCCAATTTCACAAAGCTTAAACAAGACTTCGTGAAACTCATGCCTTTTCACAAAGCACTCTCACGAAGCACTCTCGTGAAGCTCAAGTCATTGCAAAGAAGCTTCCCTCACGAAGCTCAATAAGCTAAAGTGGAGCTCGCAACTTTCACGGAGCTAAAATAGCCACCATGAATCTCTTCTTTTGCGAAGCACACTACCTTTGAAAACCACCTTCGCAAGCCGAGAGAAAATGATTTTCTTAAAAAACCCTCTCTTTCTCTTATACTTCTCCCGAGGGGGGTTGAGGCCTATTTATAAGTGATTCCACCGACACTCAAATTTTCCACGCGAAGTCAACGCCACGACATCTCAAATCACGAAGCTCTAAAGTTCCCGCCAAAATTATCTCAAAATCGTGAAGCACGACTGAATTTTTTTGGATCGCAGAGCTTGACGTAATCACGGAGCATCACCGTCAATCCCTTCATGCCTTTTCCGCGAAGATCCCTCGCAAATCCCTTCCCTACTGCGATGCACTTCAACTCTGCCATTCACGAAGCTTGACGTAATTGCGAAGAATCACTGCCATAATTTTTCTGCTCTTCGCGAACTCCAATCAATGAAGCCTATCATCGTGAAACTCATGCCTTTTCCATATTGAAATAAGATCTTCAAGGATATCCACTTTTCATGATGCTCACCAAACTCCAAATTTTGGACCCCAAAAATTTGGAAAACACTAGAAAATGGAGCCACATTGTACTGCTCTTTTTGTACCACATCCAGATCGTCCATTCCTTTATCATGGTTCGTTGTCAACATGGATTTTCAACAAAAATGTTGGAACTTTTTAATTCACTATGGAAACCTGCTTTGTCAAAAAACACAATCAACCCAAAAATGCTGTAATGTTACCTTAAGGGATTTTTTCCCAACAATTGATGATAGCATCAAACATTGAACATTGACCACGTCATTCATATGTTTCTCATAGACTACGAAATCCTCATCACTCGCCTCTTCATCAGGTGGATCAGGTAATTCTGACTCGAGAACGTAAGACTTCTGTTCATGGCTCAGGATAACCCAAAGGCATCAAAACCATTCCTGGAAGTTACTGTTAGTGAGGATGTTATCTTTATCTAGAATTGATTATAGGGATAGTGTGGTTGATGAGTTTTTCATTTTTATTCTACAATTAAAAGATCATATCATTATTACTTTCTTGATTAAATTTGATAATAAATAATAAATTTTATTAAGTCTCCCACTATTTTATCAAGTAATAATGGCCCTCACCATTGAACTTGGAATATCCAGTTTCCATGACATTCTGGTGGCAAGGATTCATATTCCCATTTTCCTAACCCCAATAAGGGTTAGTCAAGCTATTAGAAGGTCTTTAGGTAGGAATTTCTTTGCCAACTACGGGCTTACAACTCCTTGATACGTTGAGTGGACTCCCCAATCTTGAAATCATGAATTCGGATTTCCTCAACTCTTGCCTCCAATATTACACCAAGTCTAGCAAGGGATACTCCTCTTGATGTAATATGGTTACGTCAACCCAAAAAATTTCATAAGGGCTTCCTGTATGAATGTAAGTGTCCCAACAAGGGTAGGTTAAACACATAGTTTTATTGATTTTTCCCTTAATCAAGTAACGAAAGGTTTGTTCTGACTTAATATTTTATTTGAGGTATTTTTTATCTCTTATGCTTGAATTTATTATTATTATTATCACACGCTAGTTAATATTAAGTGAAACTTACTTATTTGATTAACCATGTCTTGAAAATATTTACGCATAAGTCTAGTTTATTTTAGTTCCATCTTGAATACTAGTTTAATTCATTAATTATGTGATCGTGACAACACATCTATAAAGATAAAACATGCAACTGACAGAAATAAAATAAAGTAAATTGAATTTGGAGCTTTTCTAATGGTTAGTTTATCTAGCAGTTGATAAACTAACCCTGAACTAGGGGAGAAACACCTTGAACCTTTTGGGTTCATGTTTATAGCTTCCACCTGTCCACCTATGTATCTCCTTGAATTGGTTTCATCTCGGCTCCAGTTTGAACCACCTCCACTAGCTTGGGAGTTCCATCCATTACATATGCCTTTTTTAACTCACATGTAGATGAGGGGTAAAAAGGGGTTTTACATAAAAGAAACCTTGGACATGCAGGCCCTACATATTAATGAAGAGAAGGCTCCTAGGCCAACAAATTTAATTCAAATAAATAAATTAAAATAAACCATCCACATACAAAGGTCTTGGTCTAGCTCATTATCATCCATACATGCAACGATATTTACGCATAAATAAAACTAGAAATAAGTTCTTTAATAGTTATTGTTTGAGATAATTCACGCTCAAATCAATTAATTATAATCTTTAATTAATCAATCATTTTATCTTAAACCCTTTTCTGAATTTCCTTGAGATTATCATCTATCGTAATTTTAAACAAATAAATTTAATTAAAATTATCTTTGTACGTAACTTGTACCTTGGAGGCAACCTGGTGGATTACTATTCATAACTACCCAATGAGTAGAAATGAACATTACACAGATGTTAAATTAAACACATATATATAAAACACCTATCACATGTTGTACCTGAGCTTTATGTATGCACGATGGTACACGTCTCAAGGGTTTGTATAATATAATAATAATTTTTAATAAATCTGTGTAATTTGGATGAGTACATGACATGTAGTTCTAACTACACGGCGTGTATTATTTTTCACCATCTATCCGAAGTACACGCCCAGGGAAACGACATTTGAGTATACTTCAGAAATCTTCGAAGTACATGGAGTGTCCAGTGGGCCACACACCATGTAGTTCCTCGTTACACAGTCTCTAGACGGGCAAGCCGTGTATGGGGTACATGGTCTAACCCTAACCCGAAGGGAAGACATGTCATGTCTATTGGGCCACATGGTGTGTAATCAGGAAACTGCATGCCGCCTGTTTTCTAGTCAACACACTGAGTCATTTAAGACTTAGAAAGACTCCAACACACGGCTTGGTTTGGTGGACTAGTCCGATGCATTGAATCTTAACTACACGTCGTATACTGTCGAATACACACTGTGTGTTCTGATGTAGAATGGAAAAAAATATTTGGAACCTCCGGATGAGATCCTCTATTTTATATTAATCAAAATTAAAATAAAATATCATTTTTGTAAGGTGAACGAGAAATAAAAGAGGAGGAATAGATCTCGAGATTCAGATTTGCAGAATGATTAATTTGAATTGAAACAATTAAATTATTAAATACATAATTCATCAATGAAATATTTAAATAATTATAAACTATGATGTAACCACTCTGATACCACTTGAAGGTTCCTAGCATAGTGGAAGTGTGGTTGGGACAGGACCCAACTTTGATTTTTACCATGATCAATGATTATTATGGGATCAATATGACAATGAATGCTAGTCTCCACAGAATATAATCAAATATTTAGATTAATAAGAAAGAGGCTCTAAACCTTAGAGAGGATCTTACACATCATGTTTATAATTAATTTAATTAATTTATTAAATAAAAATAATACTTGTATCTTTGGTATTTTTATTCATTGATGATGTTGATCATCCAGAATGACCCTTCTGGATTATCTCCTTGCGCTTGTAAGGATCCAAACTAGAATCCATTTAGCGGTGTTCCACACGTGCTCTGATGGCCTCCGATCGACACCGCTCATTCCCTGAGTGCTAGCGCGGTGAAGCGAGTGTCTTGTGTCGGTAATTATTGATCTCCTGTTCTTCAGCCTTGAAGAACATCTCTCATTCTTGAGAGGGGAGAGAAGATGATTCAAGTGAGAAATTGTTTTGCTCAACAATTGTCAATTCACTAGGCATATGGTGTGGTGTATGGCACAATAGGCGTACTTTCCTATTTATATACATGGAATTTTAGTTACAATATTTGATTCCATAGTAAAAATTAAATACATTCATGAACTTAGATAAAATCCATGCATTTAATAATAATATTGTGTCATTATTTATGGTGCGCCAACTTGCACAAAATGGAATTATAAATAAAATTTCACATCATAAAATAATAACAGTGTTATTTTAGTTTGTGCCAACTAGTTAAATAATTATTTACTATTTTGAAAATAATTATTTTAGTACCAAACCGACCTTGGTCCACTCGAACTCCACTTTCACTTATTGAACAACCGAATAAATAAATAAATAAATTATTATCTTAAGTAAATATTTTATTTATAAACTACTAAATAAATATTTATTAAATGTTAAATAAAATAAATATATATATTTAATTTAATTTATGCGATCATTATAACTTGAATAAAATTATTCCACAGTCTTGAGAATAATATTTATTTCATTAATTAAATTCAAATAGAATTTAACTGAGACCAAAAAAAACACTTAGGGAGTGACCCTCTAGGATTCGTTCTCGTTGGAATTAGGTGGGCTTGCCTAAAGTCCAAGAGTGTTGTCTAGCAATGAGTCAAGTCACCCAAGAGAAAAAATGTAAGGTCACAACAACAAAATCCACAGACGAATACTCACTATGTAATATAATCCCTTTGTAGAAATATCTCATCAAGCAGGTTTCATGATTAGGTCATCAATTGTTATGCTTGATACATCGTTCTTTGACTACCTGAAATAAACTCGTCATTACACCATGGCCATGGAATTTCATGTGACAGTTTTATTTCAATCAAAGGGCTGAGATATCAACTTCCATAAATGGAAGGGACAAATCCTTCCTTGACTATCCATTAATAACATGCCACTCGTGACACACCCAATATACCCTACTTCATTCCAACTGTCTTCATGATGGTTTTCGTCAGTAAATCAAAGTACGTAAGTCCTGACACATATTAATGATAATCATAAAGTCTAAGGATCATTACACACACTCGTAGATAGAAATATATGATGAAACCAAAACATCCAGAATTCATACTAGAGGGTATGTTCTCATAATCTCATATCTTGGAGATTTCCAAGTGTGAACTTTATGAGAGGAAGTCTCATCTGCTTATGAGTACTCGCACCTGACAGTCTGCATGCTATGTGTCCCATTATATCATGTCATCCAACCACAGAACTATATTTAAGAATATTGCTATAGAATTTCAAGGTTCTTATCATAGTGGGGAACTACCATGACCTTATCAATGTAATAAAAACTCTAGGACATTATTACATCATAGTCATGTAGAACAATGAACAATATGTAATAATGCATTAAATATCCATGTAATCAAAGTAAAACTAGTTGGTTCTAGGACACCAACTAATACAATATATACATTGGAAATGTAAACATTATGTATTCATTATAGTTATATAAAACTTAGTTATATAGAGAAAATGGTTAACTATAAGAGGATTTGTACACAAATTTAAATGATCCCAATTCCAAAAAATAATTAAACTCTAATCAGGTACCAAATGATATGACCCTAGTCCCACACATATAGATCTGGTTCTGAACATACTTACATTTCATATATCATAAAAATTTCAAGAACCTCCCAAGTTGAATCAAGAAAAATAATACATCAATATCATATATAAGACTATAAAATATAAATGAATCCTTTATCATATATCACATAAAAGCTGGTGATAAGTTCTTTTACACCCACTTTCACATGGGGTTATACAGTAGATAATGAATTGTAAAACATCCTAATATGGGGTAATAAATAGGAACCATTAATATCACAATCAATAGTATTTTTAATAGGTCATTGAGTAGAAAATGATATTTTATAATTTATAATAACATATAAAAATGGAATAATAATGTGGAATTCAATGTAATATTCTTAGAAGGCATAGGGTTATAATATAAAATATATATGAATCATATCATTGAAATTATTTCATAAGAATTTTTATAATATGCCCAAACATAAATCATGCCATCAAAAGAATATTCCAAGACTCTCTAACGCGGTATGATTTATAGTGTTTTAGGAACACTCCTCACTATTACATAATGTTATTGGATTATAACTCATACACCATAACATAATGTGCTAGGATCACTACCTATGCATCATAACTTACATGTCCTATGATTATAGGTTTAGCCAATTTATTAAGGATAATAAAATACTACTCCTACCTATCGTATCATAATATGTACATGCATATGTGTACCATATAGAATAGAGATATATAATAATTATAAGTAAGATAACCCATGGTAAATGATGTGGGTTAAAAATTTATGTTGTATTAATTAACCATAGATATGTAGATTAATGATTATTTTATGTCCCAATAAAATAAGGGGTATTCTGTAATGTGTATCATTGAATAAGTAAATCCATGAATATAAGAACATATAATTGGTGGATATATATTCTAGTAAAATTAAAATCATAATGAATTGATGTATTTATGGAAACATTTTAACAAACAAATATGGTTTGAAATAATCATCAAAGAAATATTGAATGTTAAATTGAAAATTAATTATCCAGAGGAATGAATAAAATAGTATTTTATAAATTTATTAATTTAATTATAAGAATGATATAAAATGGTATATAAGGAATAAAAATCATGAGTCAACACAGAATGAAGTAGGAGAGTGGTTGTTTTCATCGCAAACATTATAGCATATACTTATTAATCAATGGTTAAGTAGAGAAAACTCATTGTAATATCTATATTAAATCTATAATACACCAATAATTGAACAATTTATTCTATATACATGTTTCAAAGAAGGTATACCAAAAGATAACATTTAGGAAAAGTCAGTCATAAATAATATTAGAAGAGTGCACTTTGAAAAAAATGTTTTGAAAGGAGTGACACATATTTTAAAGAAATTACATTCAAATAAATTTTCACAACCCGAGAAGAAATGATAATTTATTTTTCAAAATAGTGTGTTTTTAAAAAAAAGGAATAAAATAGTCATGAGAGAAGTAACACACCAAAATAAATAAGATAAGGAAAATATTTTTCTTATGTACTTAATATGGTTGTAATGAAATGAAATGATTGGATTAATATTTTAATATAATTTCTATCCCAAAATATTTAAGGTATGATTAATTTCATTCCAAAGGTAAAATTTTTTAAAATAGAAACTTGTATGAGAAATAGTGTATAGTCCTAAAATGGAAAAAAGATAGATAAATTAATTTGTTAATTTTCAAACATAAGCTAAAAAAATTGAATCGATATTAAATGTTAGGAGATTAGTAATATACATAAAATAGTGGTAGACTAGTAATTTATAAATTAATAAAATTTTAAAATAGATATATTTTAAAATATTTAAAATAAATAATAAATACATGAAAGAAATGGATATTTTTAAGAGAACTCTTTACAAATTCACTAACGTAAAAGATACAGTTCAATAAAGAAGATAATATTAAAAAGGTAATTAGGGACCATAGAAATAAATGAGTTTATAATATGATCCATTTATATATGATTTCTTATAAAATATAAAATAAAATTGATTAAAAATATGGAACATGATTAAAAATGGAAATATTGAGATTATAATCCCCTTACATAATTTTTAGGGTATGATTAAATACGAAATATTTGAGATGAAGCATGTAAATCCTTGGAAATAGTAATAAATAAGTGAATGTATATATATATATATGAATTGGAAAATAAAAGACATTTTTTATTGGGTATTTTTTAATGAGAGATAGGTGGTCTACTGATATTTTCAGTGTCAAACCTAAAACTATAAATAGAGATTGATATTCTACCTCTTTATTTTTGTAACCTCTCATCAATAAGAAGGAATATGTGTGAATTATCTTTCTTGGATAAATGATAATGACTCCCAAACTGACATTGTTGAGTCTACAATTTTCCATTCCCTTTCCTATTAGTATTCCTGATGCGCCATAAAAATTCATCTCTCGTGTTTGGGAGAAATCTTGAATATAAAATATCTCCTCATTAGGAAATTCAAAATTCAATAGATATTTTTCTATAGAGGGATGATATATAAGGAAATCCTCTAGCACCTACCCTTTTATCTCCTTTTTTGGTACAAAATTAATGTTAAACTACTTAATAATGTCCATCTACTATACCAAGAATTAATTCAACATAGGACGGTTGAGGATGTATTTAAGAAGATCATTATGAGATACCAAGTGGGATTTGTTGCGCTACAGGTAGTGTATCAGTTTCTAAACTAAAAATATTAACATGAGGTAACTCTTCTTAATATCTGAATATTGATTCTTAATATAGATCATGGTTCGACTAGGATAATAGACGTTGTTCTCATTCCCAGTATCATTTTTTGTGTGAGGAAATATCCTAGTGATCAATCTAGGGATTTAAAATATATAATGATTGTTTTCCATTCAATGTGAGTCATTAACACTGGTGGAATCTGAATATATTTATTTGGGCTATCAAACATCTCCTTGACATCAATAGTCCACTAATAACTGGATCCTTTCTTCATTATCTTGGTGAAGGAAAAACACCAACCTTCCATATGTTCTATGAAGTGTATAATTTAGTTAGGGCATCCCTATAGTCCTCTCAATGCATTGATATTTAGAGGGGTGACATATCAAGGATATCCTTGGTATTCTTAGGATCAACTTTGATGCAATTATGGAATACTATGAAGCTGTAAAATTTTCCTTAGGTGATGTTAAAAGAAAATTTCAAGGGATTAATATTTATTATATGCTTTCATAGCATGTTGAAAATGGTCTCAAGATCAATAATATGATCATGATGTTGTTGGGATTTTACAACCATGTCGTCGAAGTAGCATTCAACTTCCATTCCCAATAAGGGCTTGAAAATAAAATGAATGTAATGTTGATATATAGTGTCAGTATTCTTCAAACCAAAGGGAATCAGTTGATGGTTGTATACCCATTAGTTTCCCTAAAAGTAGTTTTCTCTTCATCATAAAGATCCATATGGATTTAGTTGTATCCTGAGTATCTATCCATAAATTAAATGGTTTGATAACTAGTAGTTTCGTTGATTTAAAGTTTAGTAATTATAACTAGAAAGTCATCATATGGAAAATACTGGTTCAAATCCTTGAAATTGATGAAAACATTAATTTTCCAATTATTATTTTTGATCAGAATGATATTAGTGAGAAAATTTGGGCATTATACCTCCTGAATGATGTTTTCTTGATGATTTTATTAATTTTTTCTTTAACCTTCACAGCATGATTTGGATATGTTCTTATATCCACCTTCTTATAAATACGGTGATCCTCTAACAAACCAAAATGGTGTCCAGCTATGTCATGATCAAGTCCTGGAATTTCTGTGTATTTCCAAGTAAACACATCATTATGCTTCTCTAAAAAGGAATTATATGCATATTATTATTTAGGGTACATGGTTTTACTAATCCTTATAGGTTGTGGATCCTTCTTTGTTCTTATATTTATCTTCCAAAGTTCATCAATTGTGGTAGAGACACATTCCTCGGTTACTATATGAGAACCTTTAAGATCATATTCATCTTATTCCTCTTCCACCATACCAAACCCATGAGGAATGTGTGATGAAGTAGAATCTTAAAATTTTTAATTAAAGTCTACATGATAACATCTAAAAGATAATGTTGAATCATCTCCATTCCCTATCAGTGATACGAGATATCCTTTTAATTCAGTTGATGAGGTAAGGGTCTTCTAGAGATCGGGGGATGAAATAATGGAAATTTCACCTAACATGTTTCCACTAGTGTAAATACTATAGACTTCTTCAGCACTACTGAGTTCAGTTATCGTGATTGATATCATGAGGCTTGATGAGTACATGATCAAATATTAACTAACAACTTTGATCTATTTGATGGTTAGTATGTATTCATTTCTAATCTCTTTGAATGGGTTATCTTAGGTCATTTTTAGACCATTTGGGGTAGTAACCCAAGAAACATAATTAATTACGGACTATTTCCCATACCTCCAATAAAGTCCTAAATTAATTTATTTATATTCACAAGATAAGAATGGATATTTTTCAACATGAAATATCCTGATTTGTCTATTTAAATATTATTTGATACATTGGTGGTACGATTAAGGGATTACTCAATGTTGATGAATCTATAGTATTACAAGAATAATATTGAAAACTATATCCTGCTGAACAACTAGGAATTCATAATCATACATGAGGTCACCAAATTTATCTTTGGCCTTGATTCGGCTGAGGGGCTTCTTATCTCTTTTTTTGTAACCCTGTAGTTTTAAAATTGAATAAGAAAAGTTGGTTTCACTTTAACCCAATCTATAGAGCATTCTATCTTGAATAAAATTCAACCCTAATCCATTATTAATGAAGTCTCATTGGATATCAAAATTATAAAATTTACGAGATACATAAAATAGTCTAATTTTTTCTTGAATGATAATATTCGTGTCCTGTTTTATGAAAGAGATAATCATGTGACACTCTATGGTCTCAACCTCTACACAATATACTTCAACAATGGTAATATTAGCCTTAAACTCTTAAGGGATCATTGAGGGTTATAAGAGTGCATCCTATATGTCATTTCATAAATTGAGAGATTCCATGATTGAAATCTTAGTTGGTATCAAGGATAATTATTTCAAGATGTCATAATTTTGGGCCAAGGTCTACACTTCTCAGCATGAGGCTACTCTCTGGCTAGTGCTTTAGAGGGTGGGTATTTATGGTAGGTAGTTAATCCCTTTAAATATAATACGAGGTTGCTTTCACCACTAGTAGGTTAGGCTGACTTGGTCTACCTACCCATCTTGGTTGATTAGACAGTTTCACCCCCTTCAGTAGGTCTTAAAAAACAATTGGGTCTGGATGACTCTTAGCATATGTGGGTGCATTTCCGTGCCCTTTCTAGGCTCACTAAAAATCTTTTCCATGAGTTATGGTAGTATAAATGGATCTGATAGAGATTTTGCTGGTATATTAATTTTGACTGTAACTTTATCTTTCCCTAATCCATCGAATCTTATGGCCTTTGATTTTGGTCCCCAAATCATGCATAGGGGACTCATATTTATAATAATACTCATCATTAGATAATATATCCATTAAATTAATGAAATTAATGCAACCAATGAATAAAAATTCATCCAACGTGGATTTCATTTGGTGATGTGGTACCTGTGGTACAATTTGATATAGAAGTTACCATGATAATGTTTGATGGTGAGCTACAAATCATACCATCTTTGGAGGCATGAAGTCTTAGAGGGTCAAGAATAATTTTTTCCATGATACTATTTCATTTTCATGTTCTTATATTTGACTATATCAATTACGTTGATTCATGGGAGATCATATTTTAGTGGATTTAGGTTCTAATGAATTTGGTCACGTCATGGTGGTTTAAACTGGAGGTACAGTTGATTAGTTTAAATATACCACGAGGATATCATGATTCTGATTGATCATCATTATAGTCATAATATCATTGAACTTTTTTCTCCCTTGTTGACAGCTTCTTTCCATTCACCTTCTTCCTGTAGGGAGGAAGTGGAAACACATGAAACTCATGCTAGTGGATTGCCTAATTTTACCTATCCAAAATCAACCATCTTTTTCATAATGTATTTAAAAACAAAAAACAATCCGGATGTTATTCCCCAATGTTTAGTGAAATGGGAAATAATTTAGGTAGTCATTGAGGATAACTGGATTAGACCTTTTGGGCTCAGGAAATTTTAGAAAATTATTTTCCATAGATTATATTAAGTAGTCATGAACCAGTTTGTCTCGGAAGGAATAAACTCTATTCTTGTAGTCCTAAAGTTGAATTAGTTTCTACTCTCTTCTCTCATCTTTATGGGGATATTACTATTGTTTTTCTATTAATAAGGGGGTTTCATTTGATAAGATTTATGATTTAGAGTTGGAGCTGGCAAAGGAGTTAATTTAAGTGTGATGTTTAGAGTTTCCAATTTACTTATTCTCATATCTTGAAATATTAGCATTGGTCAATGTAACACCCTGATATTTTTTCTATGATAAATTCTTTTAATTTCATTAATGTCTTTTTTTGTACGCTACACCAAGATTATCTTGCACTATACTCAACACCATATTGGCATGATGTATACGCAACACTATTCTTGGATTGTGATACACAAAATTTTAAGTTCTTTTGATAGAATTAATTTCACACAATACTTATTATAAGTGATTACTAAATATTATAACCTAGTCATTATAATAGTGGGTATGAATAGTATAACTTCCTTCTAAAAACTATTTAAATGAAAATAAGTGAGTCTATAAAATAATAAAATCACTATTTATGAATTTTATTAGTTTAATATATATTTAATATATTTAATTTATTATTTTAAATTCATCTTATATGTTTTCTATATATGATATAAGAAAAAATTCAATTTTTTTGGATAAAAGAAGTATATTTTTAAAATGCAGTTCTACAGCCTTTTGGTGGAACACCCATTTTAAATATAGTTTTTAACACTTTTATATATTATATTTGACAAAATAAACATCTTCTTTGGAAAAAGGACATCAAAATTTAGTTTGGTTGAATTTTTGGTACTTTTTTATAAAATTCATATTTTAATGAATAGTGAAAAATACTGTATTTTAATTCTAAAGAGCCTTTTCATCTAATTTATTTATATAGTTAGATTATATTTTTAATTGGTTTTAAATTTTAATTGGATTATGTTTTTATCATTTAACCCAATGTTGTTCATTGGAATTAATTTCACATTTAAATTATATATAAACACTTGTCAATCTTTTGATAGTTTTTCCTTCTTAAAAAACATGCTTTCTAGTTTTGACAACGGGAATTAATTTAAAATTAATTTATTCTAATATTTGGTTTTGAGTTTAGAAAAATGGATTCCATATTTTTAATTATAAGGTTTAAATTTTTTAAGTAGGTATCTTTTATTTTTGGACATTATGAATAGTAACTTCAGTAATTGTTTTTATTTACCATGGTTAAAGGGTAAATTTGGTAAATAATAGTAAAAATAATATGATAATAATATAAAACTACCCTAAAACATGTCTTAATCCTATTGGATGATTCATGAGTGACCAAAACAATCCTTAGGCAGAAATTGTGTCATTTGAGAACCACTTGGGTGTGAAAATGACATGATATAATAATTAATTTCAAGTTAAGAGAAATATAACATAAACATGTATCTATTTACTAAAAAAATGTTAATGTGGGATTATATAATTTATATATTTGACTGTAAATAGTTATTTTAAATATAATTATATTTCCTACACTATAGTATTTTATTTATAATTTTTTGACATCAAATAAATAAATTTATTTATGACACAATGATGATGTAGTGATTACCTTATTAATGAAATTTTCAAATAAATGATATTATAAATATTAATAGAAATTTAATTTGAGAATTTTGATTCTATACAGGAATTTTTGGGATGACATTAACATGTGAGAGATGATTTAAATTTTTTTAAGGAATCAAGTTATTATGACTTTAACAAAAATTAATTACTAAATAGTGTCAAAATTGACATAAATGAGTTTTTAAAACAAATACTATTTTATTAAATGATATAATAGTCCTAAAAATCTAATATTCATCCAAATAAATTAGATAATATTACAAATATCATTAATTATCCACTTTAGGTTCTATATTCATTTTAATGTACCTATGTTAACCATATAGTATGAAAATACTAGAAGACATGGTAAGAGTTAAATTATTTAACTATGGATTAAAGCTACATGATAAGGTTAATTTTGTAACCTAAACTTTTCTAAAACCAATGTTTGAGAGGATTTAGTCCCATCATCATCTTATCATATAAATAAATTATTTTTTTACCATTAGAAACTGAAAATAAATTTATAATAAATTAATATTTAATGACTTTCCTAAAGTGCCACTCACCTCTTTTATAAAAGGAAACTCCGCCTTCTCTTTTAATCACACCACTAAAGATCCTTTTCTTAAAAAAAAAACTGCCCATTTCCTCTTAAAACTTCCCTCACTTCATCTTAGAGGCCACACATTGGTCATAAATCCATTATAAAAAGTCATTTTGTGAAAATCAAAAGGAGATACTCAAAAAAGTGGTATTTGTTTTATCACCTCTTTCAACGTTATTTTTTTATTCTACATCTTCTTCTTAGGTTGATCCCATAATAAAGTAATAAATCAAGTATCTTATACATGATGATATGTTATTATTATGTGAAAACCTTATACCACTTTTTATCCATCCTACGAATAATAATATCGTCAAGCGTTCATACGTACGACTTACCATCTCCACACCGTGGTGTAATTTTTTATTTAATAACACATAATTTGGATGGGTATAATGATGAGTATAATGGATTTAAATAATTTATATAACATGATAATTTTTATGTATAATTAATATACCATCCAATTCCATACCATTTAACCATTAATGGAATGATATTGTTGCTCGTGCGTACATACGGCCTACCGTCTCCACGACGTGATTAGATTCATTCTCTACATTAACAATTAAAGAATGATTATAAAGTATATATAATAAATAATAATGAAATATATGAAATAATTATTCTACTGGATTTATGTATATATATATATATATGTCATTTACTTGCTTCCATTCAATTCAATAAGGAAACAGAAACAAAATTCATGCGTACGTATGGTCTACCGTCTCCATGAGTGGTGTATTCAATTTCATTTATCTATCTATTATATATATTTATATACTGAATATTTATAATATATAAATAATTTTTTACATTTTGGATATAATCATATCATTATCTAAAAAATAATATCAATAATAACAAGTCAAAACACGTAGGATAAATAAAACATTTTTACCCAAAATGTTTCTTTAACATGGAATTGATAAATAAATGGGTAAGATAAAGTCATAAGTGAATAATATGTGATATCATATATATTATTACGGTTATTTTACAAGTTTATAATATGTTTAAACCCACTATACATGAGTTTCGAACACATATAGTTGAAATCAGACCTAATTTTAGAGATAATTTTGAAATCTCATTATTATCTATGATTGTTTATTCATAAGTATTTAATAGGGTATATTTATCATCAAAGTATATGTTTACTAAATATATAATCTTATTTATATTCTTATACTATTTTTATAGTCATTTTTACCCATTTTTGAAGTTTTATTAAATGGTATGGAAGGAATATTTCTTTTTCCATACAAGGTAGTTTTTGAATTTTCCGACAAGAGTGTGAGAAGAATGTTTATTTTTAACATATACGAACTAAATGGATTCATAAAATTTCATATTACTTATTTCCATTAATATTAATTTAATTTCAAGTTTATTTTAAATTAAATTCTTTTCTTTTAAAATTTTATGGAATTTTGATAAAAGAAAATGTTTTTAATGAAGAAAGGATATTTTACTCAATAATTAATTTCAAGTGATTTGTCAAAATTATTTTCCATTTAAGATGATGCTATTTAAATAGGGTTAAGTTTATATCACTATTAATACTATGATTTTATTGAGTTAATGATGTAATTATATTTTATATGGATTGTGTTATGATAGAATTATGTTTGAGAAACTAATTTTATTTATTGGGTTATGCTATGATGAATGATTTATGTTTTTGTGGAACATGTTAGAATGATTTAATTATGAGATGGGTGGGTTAAATATCTCCCTCCAATTAATTGGGTAAATATTTATATCTCGTGACATAGACATTAATGGAATTGAAAGTAAATATGGCTCAGTAATACAAGGTTATAATGGAAAGTAAATCTGGTTCGGTAATACATAGCTGGAATGAAAAGTAAAACTGGTTCAGTAATGGCCTTTTTCCACTATGATGGTTTTTGAAGCAATGAATTGGCTACTATAGAAATAATATTATGTGGTTATTTTAATTCTATAATTCCATGTTTTATGTGAAAGTTATTTTATCATGGTTTATTATCATTTATGATTTATGCCTTATGAACTACCAAGATTTATTTCATGACTCGTGATTTTGATATTTAAAATTTATGTTTTTACATTCTTATATTAATGTTTTGTTTAATGTTATTCATGTTTACCCTTAATGAGAATTTGAGCTCACCGTTTTTATGTTTTATTTTCCCTTGGATATAAAGAAAATTTTTAGGTGGGAAACTGATGGGGAAGATCATTATGGGAGATATTAAAGATATTTCACCAATATAGAAGAATGTGTTTTGAGTTTCCAAAGACACTAAACTAATACGGTATTTGGGCATCTATTTTTGTAATTTATTATATATTCTGTAAAATAAATTTAATTTCCATGTACGTCAAGCTTGGGTCATTAGATTTGGTATCAGAGTGAAGGTTTATTCAACCTTTGGAAACTAGGATGAAAAAAAACATTAGTGAGATCCCTAGAGATATTTCTAAGGATATGTCTAGGGATATCCTAGGGATAATTCAAGTATATGTTACAATCCTAGGGTTTTTGTGATAATCATGACTAACTTATGGTTAAACAGAAGATATCATAAATTGAAACATTATAAGTAATTTACCTTACTTATGTGTTTCTAATCTCTGATATGTATTTCTCACACTTTTCTTTATAGTCCTAGTAAATATCCAGAACTACATAAAACATAGTTAACCATTTAATGTTTCAGATGTGAAAAGTATGGGAATTATGAAGATCTATTTCCTATATGGAAATATCATGAGTAGAATCATGAAGATGGTATGAGAATTGGTCATATTGCTAAGGATAAAGATATTGTAAATGACATGTGAAAGGCATGTGATGTTCTTCCAATATTTTTTACCTTAAACATAAGAATATTAAGGTTGAAAAACCTTAAGACATGATTTAAATTTTAGGAAATACAATGATGATGGATCCAGAGTAATGGCTTAAGAATAAAGTTGGATGATTGAGGTGTATATGTTTCGATATTCAAAGATTACTCTATATGAATCATGATATATATAAGTGTTTTCAGTATAAGTTTTTAATTAAGGATTGAAAAGGATATGTTAAATAGTTTTAAGGAGACAGAAAAGTGATTTAAGGGTAAGGTGATATACTTGGAGAAAAAATGATTTATGGGAAGATAACCCTTAATATGTCCCTTATGTTAAGATAATGATTCTTAGAAAAATATTTGTTGGATTTGAATAAGTAAATTAGATGATTCTAGTTTCTTGAGATCTAATTATGGATTTATTAATAAGAGGGTTATGCAATCATGGATAAAGTATACAATTTTTTGGGACATAAGGAATATATCTAGTAAGTTTTGGAATAAGTAAATATGAATGTTTTCAATAATGAAATATGATAATTGAGGTTATTACCATGAATCAAGAGAATACATGATTATAGTATTCACATGTTTGGAATGTGACAACAAATAACTACCTTATGAGATATGGTATATAAATTTTAAGTCAATTTAGTTCAAAACTTTCTAAAGTTTTATATTTTCAATTTTTGGAAGGATTTTAATGTTATCCATTTATGGATAGTATAAGTTATATTCTGATGATGATTTTTAGATTAATGTATTATCTCACTATAGGTGGACTTTTTCATATTTGATAACCAGTTCTAACCTTTTTGTTGTGACATATGGAATGACCTATCATTCTATCGCATGATCTTCTGAAACTTCAAGAATGAAAAATTCAACATTATCTCTTTTAATTAAAGATGAATTGAAAATTGTTCAAGGAACAACCAACTGAGATATTGTACAGAAATCAAGTAAGTATTTCTTCTCATGTTCTTCAACTTTAGGGAAAGGATCTTGAAAACCAAAATTTTTATCTTAGTACCTTATTATCTGATGAATCAGATAGTCCCTTAAATCATTATAGATTTATGGCCTTATGGTTGTTAACTTTCTACAACATCGTTCTCTATCACTATCCATTAAAACTTGATGGTTATATTTTTCTTCCATATCCATGTTTTCAATTCCCACCGATGTTCTCCTATGTGGAAACCCAATGATGTGTTACTTTGGATAATTGTTATCTTTCTAACTTTCCATTTTTAAAATGAAGTTTTAATATATCTTTTTATGATGTGGGCTTCTATGAAATAATCAGTAAAGTAGTAAACCTTTTATAACCCCAACAAATTTTGAGGGAGAAATAAATTCTAAGGGGGTATAATGTAACACCTCGAGATTTTATGAGATATATTCTTTTAATTTATTTTATGTCTTGTGTTGTATGCTACTCCAATATTATTTTGTGATATATGCAACACCGTGTTAGCTTACAGTATATGCAACACTACTATTGGGTTGTGATACACACAATTTCAAGTTCTTTTGATAGAATTCATTTCACGCAATACTGAGTGAAAGTGATACCTAAATATAATAACCTAGTAATTATAATGGTGGGTATCAAGAGTATTAACTTCATTATAAAAAACTATTTAAATGAAAATAAGTGAGTATATAAAATTATAAAATAACACTTTATGGATTTTATTAGTGTAATATATATGTAATATATTCAATGTAATATTTTAAATTCATCTAATATGTTTTCTAGATATGATATAACAACAAATTTAATTTTTCATATAGAAGAAGTATTTTTCATGAAATGGAGTTCTACCACCTTTTGATGGTGCACCCATTTAAAATCTAGTTTTTAACACTTTTATATATTATATTTGATAAAATAAAAATGTTATTTGGAAGTGGGACATCAAAATTTACTTTGGTTGATTTTTTTTGTATTTTTCTAATAAAATTCATATTTTAATGAATGGTGAAAAATACTATATTCTAATTCAAAGATTCCTTTTCATATAATTTATTTATATAGTTATATTATATTTTTAATTCGTTTTAAAATGTAATTGTATTATTTTTTTATAATTTAATCCAATTTTGGTCATTGGAAGTAATTTCACATTTAAATTGGACATAAACACATGTTAATCTTTTGATAGTTTTTACTTCTTAAGAAAAACCTACTTTCTGGTTTTGACAACATGAATTAATTTTAAATTAATTTATTCCAATTTTGTGTTTCAAATTTATAAAAAATGAATTCCATATTTGGAATCAGAAGGTCCAAATTAAGAAAATAGGTACCTTTTATTTTTGGACATTATGAATAGTAACTTTAGTACTTATTTTTATTTACCATGATTAAAGTGTAAATCTGGTAAATAAGGGTAAAAAATAATATTATAATGATATAAAACTACCCAAACAAATGTCATAATCATATTTAATGAGTCATGGGAAATCAAAACAATCCTTAGGCAGTAATTCTATCATTTGAGAACCACTTGGGTGTGAAAATGACATGTTATAATAATTAAAGTGAAGGAAAATATAACATAAACATGTATCTTTTTACAAAAACAATTTTAAGGTGGGTTTATGTAATTGATATCTTTGACTACAAATATTCATTATAAATCTAAAAATATTTCCAACATCATGGTATTTTATTTATAATTTTTAGACATTAAATAAATAAATTTATTTTATGACACAATGATGATGTAGTGATTACCTTATTAATGAAATATTAAAATAAATGATATTATAAATATTAAAATAAATATAATTTGAATGGTGATCTCTCCAAGGGCCATGCTAGAGAAAAGGGGAAAGAGGGATCTTTTCCAGACTCCTAAGGGAGATGAAGGTGCGTCAGTGGTTTTCTTGTTGTATGAAACCCCTTTGACAGCGAAGGTAAGGGCCTCCAAGCTCCTTTTTCAACATGATTCTCCCTCGCAAGGTCTTTTGCTATCAGTTTGGGCATATGTACAAGATCAAGATCAATGGTACAGTTATCTCAGGAGTGCATCCCTTTTCTGTTATTAGAGATCTCTTCTCCTGGGCACAAAACCGGGCCCTATATATCCCAATGATACCTATCCTCATATGGAATGCCCGCGGATTGGGGGATCGGGTGAAAATAGACTTCATTGTGTCAGAATCCAAAAAGAACAGGGTTCAGATGGCTGCCATTCTTGAACACAAGCAACCTTCTGAAATGATAAGAGAGTTCTCCCACAGGATCAGAAAACGTAATTTTATGCATGCCACTCCCAAAAACGTATACATATGGATCTTATAGAATAGGGACATTGACGCAGACCTGGTATAGGTTAATGAGCAATATATCACCATCAAAATCACCTAAAACACGAATGTGTTCCTCGTGATAGGGGTTTACGCAAGTTGTGACTCTCACCATTGGGAGGCTTTGTGGAAGGATCTTCATGTCTTCGACCCAGGGGGCCTCCCTTGGATCATAGAAGGGGACTTCAATTTTGTAATGGATTTAGAGGAGAGGAAAGGTCAGATACCATTTCCCAGGAAGGCTAGTATGGATTTCAATCAGTTTTTTATAGGAAAGGGGCTTATGTACTTGGGTTACTCAGGAGACAAATTTACTTGGTGTAACAATCAAAAGGGAAGGAACCATTGTTGGAGCCGTCTAGATTGATTTCTTTCCAACATTCACAGCCTCACAATGTTTCCCAACGCGAAGGTTAATCACTTCGTTCGAGGGGTTTCAGATCATTCTCCATTGTTTCTTTCTCTATCAGTGTCACACTCTTACCATGATAGCTTTAGGTTCAGTAGTTAGTGGTGAGAGAATACGGGATATAAGGATGTGGTTATGGCGTCGTGGGAGGAAACTGTTCAAGGCCACAATTAGGTAGCCTTTCATAATAAGTTGAGGAGGCTTAAGTAGAGGTTACACCAGTGGGCTAGGAACCTTTCTCCATCAGACCAATTCTTGGAGGATCAGAAACGTGTAGTTGAGAGACTAGAGATGAGTTTGGAGGAGACCTGGGATGAACAGGTTCATTTAGAGATTATTGATTAGAAAAATGAAATAGAAACCATGCTCCTATCTCAGGAGAGAAAATCCAGGGAGAGTTCAAAGACGAAATGGCTTAGAGAGGGAGATAGAAATTCTGCTTATTTTCACGCATGTATCAAAGAGAAGAGGCGTGCTATTATTCCAAATATTAAGATGGAGTATGGACTCTACTCAGGGGACAAAGAAGTGGTAGGTGTATGGAACACAACTTCTTCAGAGACTTTCTAGCTGGGCCAAGCTTGTCCTTGCCCGATGGCTACCCGGCAGGGGGTGTTGAGCTCTTGGGGGAGCCTTGGAATTTTTTTACTATCCAGATGAATGAATGTATGGGTAGTAGTCCTAAGGAGGAATAAATTTATGAGGCCATGATGAGGTTAAATCTGGAGAGTGCCACGGGTCTAGACAAATTCCTAGAATCCTTCTACAGGGAATCTTGGGGAATGATTAAGTATGATATTATAGGGGTGATTCAGGATTTATTTCGAGGTGGAAGCCTCCCCCGGGTGGCTTGTGTGACATCCTTGGTGTTCATTCCAAAGATCAAATATCCCTCCTCAATTTCTCATTAAAGACCTGTAAGTCTGTGCAACTTTCCATGAAAAATTCTGGCGAGTATCATTAATCAAAGGTAGTCCAGTTTTCTCCCCAAGTGCATCTCGCTTGAGCAGCATGGGTTTGTTAAAGGCAGATCAATTCTAGGTGAAATGGAACTCACTCAGGAATTGATTAGAGACATAAACACCAGGTCCCATGGGTATAATATCGTCATCATGCTGGATATGATCAAAGCTTATGATAGGCTGGAATGGGGTTTCATTAATAGAGTCCAAATTAATATGGGGTTTTCAGTGAGGGTCTGTGATATTCCTTTTTTCTGCTTTATTTCCCCTTGGATTTCAGTTTCATTTATGGGTAGATCCTACGGGTTTTTCAAGGCTGTTAGAGGGCTGCGCCAAGGTGAACCGATCTCTCCAAGCCTGTTTATCCTAATGCAGGAGATGATTAACTGATGGATTAACAGAGAAATAGAGGAGGGATACATCCTCCCTTACCGAAGGAAAAATATCCTACCAATGGTATCTCATATCATATTTTCTGAAGACTCCATAATATTCATGAATGTAGGCTGGAGATCGATATAGGGGATTAACAGAATTCTAGGGGATTACTGCTACTGGAGTGGACAAGCTATCAATAAAGACAAAAGTACGTTTTACATCGCAAACATGTGTGGGTCAAGGAGGGTAGAGAACCTGAGTAGAAGGTTGGGCATGAAAAGAGGACATCTTCCCCTGAAATACTTGGGAATACCGGTCTCTCCTAGAAGAATACGCATCAGGGATTTTGATAAGGTGGTGAGCAAGATCACTAACCATGTCCTCAACTGGAAGAATCAATTACACTCGTTCGGGGGCCACATCGTGTTAGTTAACAGTGTGCTAACTACAATCCTAGTTCATGCAATGGCATCCACGAATGTGCCTAAAGGGTTTATCAAATATATTGATAAAATTTTGGTGGGATTCATCTGGGATGCGGCTATAGAGGGGAAGAAACACTGGGTGTTGTGGGATCGGATTTCCAGGCCCATTCAAGAGGGGGAATCAATGTGAGGATCTTATAATCCACCATTCAATACATGTATGCGAAGCTTGTATGGGAATCTGTTGAAGGTCGAACCTTATGGGGAAAGATCATTCCTTGCAAACATGGGTATGGGGCGGATAAGCGAAATGTGAATGGTTCTCCTCTTTGGAAGTCGATCAGCTCTTTCACCCCACCTCTTATCCATAATTCTCAGTGTATTGTTGGAGAGGGGAACATTCAGTTTTGGTTCGACAACTAGGCAGGTGAGGTTTTAGGGTACCTAGGTTGCCCCGCACCCACCATTTCCTTTAAAGAAGCATTTCATTTCCCAAAATTCATCTCGATGGATCTGGGTAAAAAGGAGGAAGAATACTTTTACCATATTAAAATCACATCTGAACCAGATAAGTGCGTATTTTCTCCATCCTCCATGGGGAATTTCAATTCCAAGGATTTTCGTAGGATTCATTATCCTCGGGACCTTAATGTTAGATGGAGCAAGGAGGTCTGGTGTAACCTGATCCCTTCCAAGTACTACTTTCTTGTTTGGAGGATCAAAAACAGCGCTATTCCAGCTGATGATATCATCAAGTGGCTGGGCATTAGCTTAGCGTCCAGTTGCCATTGTTGTCTCAATAGAATAGAAGAGGACACTAATCACATATTCTTTGAAGGGTAATGGGTGAAGGCTGTCTGGAATTTTCTCAGAGAGTTTACAGCATATGATTCATAGGCCCATTAGAATGAACCTTTCCTAGATGGATGGTTTCATGGGACGGACAATGTAGGCTCAGAAAGGCTATCTCGTTCCATTATTCTCAATTCTGGTTGTTGGTACTTATGGAAAGTGAGGAACAGGGAAAAGTACGAGGGGATCCCTTCATCTGGGCGGTCCATCATTGCTAGGAATAGAAACCTATGGGAAAACTTGGTTCCTTTTTTCAAAAAATGGAAAGAATCACCGTCTCTGAAGTACCTATGTGCTCCACCAAGAAGGGACATTTAATCTTGCATTAGGATACATGGGTACTGGGTAAGGTGGTATCCCCCTGATGAAGGATTTAAGCTGAACACGGATGGTTCCAACAAAGAGGGTATTGCTTGTGGAGGTGGAGTTGCTCGCGACTGGACATGGAATGTCATGATTGCTTTCAAGGCTCACTATGGCAATGGAACAAGCATCCAGGAAAAGGAAAACACAATGTTGATAGGGATCAAATTGAGCATCCAGAACAATATTAAGATATCCTAAGTGGAGACAGACTCGAAGATTATCCATATCTTCTTACAAGGTAAGAGTCAAATACCTTGGTCGATTTCTTACACAATCATAGAATGCAAATCTCTTCTCAATAATGGCACGAAGGTCACTCACACCTGGAGAGAAGGGAATAAGGTAGCGGATAACCTTGCTTCCCAAGATGAACATGGCCTTGAATTAACTAGTACTAAAAATATCTCCTTCTTCAATATAGAGGTAATGGATTTGATTAGAGGGTATGCTCTCATCTTGCACCATTTCAGGCCTCCTTAGGCCAGATTTTCTTCTTTTTTTTCTGGTTTCTCTTTCTCCCTTGTTGCTCTTTCTCTTTAATAAAAATGGAACTTTGATTGGTTGATAATAGTACAAAAATATAATATTCATCCAAATAAGTTATATAATGTTATAAATGTCATTAATTATCCACTTGAGGTTATCTTTTCAATTTATAGTAACTATATTAACCATATAGCATGAAAAAAAAAAGAATACATGGTAAGAGTTAAGTTATTAATCTAAGGGTTAAAGCTAAATGATAAGGATAATTTTGTGACCTAAAATTTTCTAAAACCTATTGGTTGAGAGTATTTCGACCCATCCTCATATTATCTTTGAAATAAATAAGTTTTAGACCATTATAAATCTAAAATCAATTTATAATAATTAATATTTAAATACTTTCCTAAAGTGCCCCTCACCTCTCCTATAAAAGTGAACTTCTACTTCTCTTTTAATCACACCTCTAAAGCCATTTTTCTCAAACAAACCCTACCCATTCCTCTCCTAACTTCCCTCACGTCATCCTAGAGGCCACACATTTTGAATAAATCCATTATAGGGAGACCTTTTATGCAAATCAAAAGTAGATACTCGAGAAAGTGGTAATTGTTTTATCACCTATTTCAAAATTCTTTTCTTCTTCTACTTCATCTTATTATGTTGTTCCCATAGTAAAGTAATAAATCCAGTATCTTCTACATGTTGAGATTTTATTATTATGGTACAAACTTATACTATGTTTTATCCATCCTATAAATAACAATATCGTCATGCGTTCATACGTATGACTTACCGTCCCCACGCCGTGGTGTAATTTTTTATTCAACAATACATAATTTGGATGGGTATAATGATGAGTATAATATATGTAAATAATTAATATTACATGATAATTATTATTTATAATTAATATATCATCCCATTCTATAACATTTATCCATTAAGTGAATGATATTGTCGCTCGTGCGTACGTATAGCCTACCGTCTTCATGACGTGATGAGATTCATTATCCCTGTTAACAATTCAAGAACGATTATAAAGTATATATAATAAATAATCCTTAAATATATGACATAATAATTTGAATTTATTTATGTATATATATGTGTGTGTCATTTACTTTCTTCCATTCAATTCAATAGGGAAACAGAAACAATGTTCATGCGTACGTACGACCTACCGTCTCTATGAATGGTGTATTCAATTTAATTTATCTATATATTATATATATTTATATACTGAATATTTATGATATATAAATGATTTATTACATTCTGTATATAATTAAATCATGATCTATGTAATATGATCAAGAATAATATGACAAAACACGTACGATAAATAAAACAGCTTTACCCAAAACGTTGCTTTAACCTGGAATTGATAAATAAATGGGTAAGATAAAGTCATAAGTGAATAATATATGATATTATAGATATTAATATGGATCTGTTAAAAGTTAATAATATGTTTAAACCTTCTATACAGGAGTTTTGAACACATACAGATGAAATCAGACCTAATTTAAGAGATAATTTGGCAATCTCATTATTATTTGTGATTGTTTATTCATAAGTATTTAGTGGGGTATATTTATCATCAAACTCTATGTTTACTAAATATATAGTATTATTTATATTCTTATACTATTATTTACAGTCATATTTACCCATTTTTTGAAGTTTTATTAAATGGTATGGAAGGAATCTTTCTTTTTTTCATATTTGGTAGTTTTTTAATTTTCCGACATGAGTGCAAGAAGAATGTTTATTTTTAACTTATATGACATGAATGTATTCATACACTTTCATAATTACTTATTTCCATTAAAATTAATTTAAAATATTTCAATTTTATTTTCAATTAAATTCTTTTCTTTTATAATTGTCTATCATTTTTAGAAAAGAAAACATTTTTAATGAAGAAAGGATATTTTCTTCAACAATTGATTTCAAGTGCTTTATCAAAATTATTTTCCATTTAAGATGATTCTATTTAAATAGGGTTATGTTTATATCATTATTATTACTATGATTTTATTGTGTTAATGATGGAATTATATTTTATATTTATTATCTTATGATGAAATTATGTTTAAGAAACCCATTTTATTTCTTAGTTTATTCTATGATGAATGATTTATGTTTTTGTGGCACATGTTAGAATGATTTAATTATGAGATGGGTGGTACCAATATCTCCCTCCAATTAATTGGATAAATATTTATATCTCATGATATAGAAATTAATGTAACATAAAGTAAACATGGTTCAGTAATACAAGGCTAGAACGGAAAGTAAATTTGGTTCAGTAATAAATGACTGGAACAGAAAGTAAAACTGGTTCAGTAATGTAATTTTTCCACTATTATGGTTTTGGAAGAAATACCTTGGATACTATGGAAATTATATTATGTACTTATTTTCATTCTATAATTCCATGTTTTATGTCAAAGTTATTTTATCATGGTTTATGGTCATTTGTGATTTATGCCTTACGAACTGCCAAATGATAAGGTTAATTTTGTGACCTAAAATTATCTAAAACCTATTGGTTGAGAGCCTTTCAACCCATCCTCATATTATATTCGAAATAAATAAGTTTGGGACCATCAGAAACCTGAAATCAATTTATAATAATTTATATTTAAATACTTTCCTAAAGTTCCCCTCACCTCTCCTATAAAAGAGAACTTCTCCTTCTCTTTCAATCACACCTCTAAATCCATTTTTCTCAGACAAACCCTACACATTTCCTCTCCAAAATTCCCTCATTCCATCCTAGAGGCCACACTTTGGGCATAAATCCATCCTAGGGAGACTTTTTGTGCAAATCAAAAGAAGATACTCAAGAAAGAGGTAATTGTTTTATCACCTCATTCAAAATTCCTTTCTTCTTCTAATTCCTATTCTTATATTGTTACTATAATAAATTAATAAATCAATTATCTTCTAATTTTTGAGATTTTATTATTATGTTACAAACTTATACCTTATTTTATGCATCCTACGAATAACAATATTTCCATGCGTGCATATGTACAGCTTACCGTCTCCACGACGTGGTGTAATTTTTTATTCCACAATACATAATTTGGATGGATATAATGATGAGTATAATAGATGTAAATAATTAATATTACATGATAAGTATTCTATATAATTAATATATCATCCAATTCTATACCATTTATCCATTAAGTGAATGATAACGCCACTCGTGCGTACGTAGATCCTACCGTCTCCACGATGTGATGATATTCATTATTCATGTTAACCATTCAAGAATGATTATAAAGTATATATAATAAATAATCATGAAATATATGACATAATAAATCAACTGTATTTATGTATATATATGTGTGTTTCATTTACTTACTTCCATTCAATCCAATAGGGAAACGGAAACAACGTTCATACGTACGTATGGCCTACCGTTTCCATGAACGGTGTTTTCCATTTCATTTATCTATCTATTATATATATTTTTATACTGAATATTTATGATATATAAATCATTTTTTACATTCTGGATATAATTAAATCATGATCTAAGTAATAAGATCGAGAATAATAAGTCAAAACATGTATGATAATTAAAAAAATTATTACCCAAAATGTTGCTTTAACAAGGAATTGATAAATAAACGGGTAATATAAACTCACAAGTGAACCATATATGATATCATAGATATTATTATGGTTCTGTTAAAAATTCATAAAATTTTTAAACCCACTATATATAAGTTTTAGACACAAACGGAAGAAATCAGATCTGAGGTAAGGGATAGTTTTGCAATCTCATTATTATCCGAGATTGTTTATTCGTAAGTATTTACTGGGGTATATTTATCATCCGCATCCATGTTTCCTAAATATATAATATTATTTATATTATTTAACTATTTTTTAAAGTCAATTTTACCCATTGGTGAAGTTTTATTAAACAGTATGGAAGAAATCTTTCTTTTATTTTCCATACGATGTACTTTTTGACTTTTATGACAAGAGTACGAGAAGAATGTTTATTTTTAACTTATACAACATGAATAGATTCTTATGCTTTCATAAATACTTATTTTCATGAGTCATAATTCATAATATTTCAAGTGTTTTTTCAAATTAAATTCTTTTATTTTAAAATTGAATGTCATTTTGAGAAATTAAAATGTTTTTGAAGAAGATAGTATATTTTCCTCGAGAATTGATTTCAAGTGTTTTATCAAAATTATTTTACATATAAGATGACTCTATTTAAATAGGTTTACGTTTATATACCTATTATTACTATGAATTTATTGTGTTAATTATGGAATGATATTTTATATGGATATTGTTATGATGGCATAGTGTTTAAGAAAACTACTTTAATTTTTGGGTTATGCTATGATGAATGATTGATGTTTTTGTGGCACATATAATAATGGTTAAATTATGAGAAAGGTGAAACCTATATCTCCCTCCAATTTATTGTGTAAAGACTTATATCTCATGAGATAGAAATTATTATAATGGTAACTAAATCCGGATCAGTAATACAATGCTGGAATGACAAGAAAAATCTGGTTCAGTAATACATGGCTGGAACGACAAGTAAAAATGGTCCAGTAATGGACTTTGTCCACTATAATGGTCTTGGAAGCAATGCCTTGGATACTATGGAAATCATATTATGTTCTTATTTTCTTTCCACAATTCCATGTTTTATGTCAATGTTATTTTATCATGGTTCTTGATCATTTATTATATATACCTTATGAATTTTCAAGATTTATTTCATGACTCACGATTTTGATATTAAAAATTTATGTTTTTACATTCTTTTGTTTATGTTTTGTTTGATATTCTTAATGTTTACCCTTAATGGGCATATTAACTCACCCTTTTTATGTTTTCTTTTCCCCAGGATATAAAGAAAGGTTTTGGGTGTGAAAACTAATGGGTAAGATCTTTATAGGAGATGTTGAAGATCTTTCACCTAGCTAGAAGAATGTGTTCCATGTTTCCAATGACACTAAAATAATACGATATTTGGGAGTCTATTTGGGTAATGTATTATGTATTTTGAAAAAGAAATGTAATGTTTATGTATGTCAATATTGGGTCATTATAGTCAAGACCTGGATTTGGTTTTCCAAATGGAATCTTCTAACCTCTGTGAGACTGTGTAAAGTTCTCATAACCTACCTAGATAATCTAACAGGATGATTATCATTTGAGACTTTTCATGGATGTTCTCTATGAAAAGTCCCAAAATGTATTCATGAGGAGGCAATAATTTTAGGGAGTAATTCAAGCCCATCCACCATGCAATGAAAACTAAGACTCTCTCATTCTGCCTCGGTTTTCAATTTGAGAGGTTAAAATCATTTTATTTCACATGATTTTTATAAATTGATAAAGAAATTGTTGATATAGATCATCTCATCCTCTGATCGACTTGTCTGGGAAACCGGATACTAGAAGAAGGTTATACCTTCCAAAGTATGTATGAAGAACCTAATTTTGGATGCTTTTTGTTGTTTAAGAGTCCCTATCATAGGACCATACCAAATACAAAATGAATCAGGTGCTATGTTGTATCCCCTAAGCCATTGAATATCAGAAATGTAGGATTCCCAAAGTTAGGTGTGGGAAGAGTCTCATCTACCAATTTAGGGTAAGGATTCCTCTTCATCTACACTGGTCTATGGTTCCCCTCCATATCTTCAAATCATTCTATTAATAATTCAATAGATTTAATGACCTATGGTGGTTTCCATATATTTAGGGTCTTGAACAAGGGGATCCATGGGTAGGGATATATTTGGAGACTCTAATTGTAGTTATGGGTGATAACCTATATGGGTTAGCCTATAATGATTATTCAAACATGGTATGGGTTTCTTCTAAAATGGATGGAACTTATAATTTCATACCGCTATTGGATCTAAATAAATTTGTTTCCTAGATCCCAAATTAGGTAGGTGTCTTAGCTCCATTTTTTTGGTATGTTGGGCTCTTCCCATTTAAGGATATGAATTTACATTCTAGGGTGAGATTCTATTTGAAGAATATATCTAGTAAATATATTTCATAGGAATAGTTCTATGTTGATATTTCTAAATTTCTTCATATCTTCCTTATACTAATAAAATTTTTCCTCATTTTTGAGAGCTCCAAAATCCTCAGGTAGGGGGTGGGATGTAGCCACACCTTTACCCTTTAATTTGGTTTATTCCTACTGAGGATGTGTCAATGGGACATTAAACAGAGTCCCCAAATTATTATCCAACCTCTAATTACTAGAATTCATACCATCTCTAGTCACTTAAGTGTGGACTGTATTTTGAATAGAAATGTCCTCCTCATATTCCCCTATACTAGCTTTATGTTTTGTTTAATATTATGGGGTACTGATAATAACATATAATACACCATTAGTATCTCACTATAATTGTAATAATAGGAGGTTTGGTTATTTTTGGTATATTCATTGAAATTTTTTTGATATCCAAGAGTGGTTTCATCATAGATAGGTTTCTTTAGCTTATAAATACTATAGGGCATCATCCTACCCCTCAAGGATTATCCAGGAGCCACCTAGTGAGGAGTGATTTGAAGAGAATCTTCGAAAAACTTCATTATATGTGTTCCTAATGAAGTAGGAAGATCATGAGATGAGATGATATGGGAGATATCACTCTGTGATTCCTCTCCTAAATGGGAAAATATAGAATTCCATTGGGTATGTGGTTGAGGTAAAAATTCCCCCATCCTTGTGGGATAGGGTTGTTCCCATTCCATTATTGAAATTTTTTGGTCCAAATTTGGTGTCCTTAAAGCAATTGGATGTTTTAAAAATTAAACCAATCTTGTGGGTTGGGGATTCTACCATGTTTTCATGGTCTCATCTATTATAACTTCTCTATTGATCTTGAAAATATTTTTTCGATCATCATAAGTTCGGTGAAACGCATGACCTACATGTGAGTTACTTCAAAATACATCATTGTTTCTTAATTATTGGCCTTCCTTAAAAGGGAATATTGCTCAATAATTTCAGAAACGTGATCCAAGAGACTCTCCATGACTTCCATTCATCGATCCCATCACTTCTGATATCCAATCAAAGAAAATTCTTACTAATAATACCATCTTCTATGGATGGATATCTATTTTAAGAGTCGGTTTAAAGAAATGAAATTTCAGGATGTGTATTTTTAAAATCTATAATCATTAGAGAAAGAGGTGAAATGAAATTCTACTTTTTCACCTAATCCCTAATATATACATTGGATAGGGTTTCAGCGATCAACTGATGCAACTTATACAAGTAATTAAGATATATAAATTGGAGACTCTCCCACTATTTTCCTATTTTGGGAATCATACATATAAAAGGATGGTTAAGTCAATTTGAAGAAAAATTTATTATATTACCTTGACATGAATTTTATATCCTTCATAATACATGTATTTCATTTTTAAATGGAGAATATTCATCCATATATTAAGATGAATTTCATGCACACATTCTTCTGACAGCGTCTTTAGAATACTATATTGAGGACTGGATAAGAACCAAAATAATACTTGTATATTATCTTTAGAAAGTTTCTTCCCTATATAAAATATATTCTATTTTTTCTATGGGATATTCCTCCACTTGATATAACCAAAGGTGAATTTCTTGGATTATTTTTTGTATACCAAAATATCGATAGGGATATACTCTATTTTTCTAGAAGGTGGATGATCAAAGGGTGGTTTTATAGAGTGAAATTTTCTATAGTCTATCTTCAAGTTGAGGAATAATTTCACTTTTCAATGATAAGGCATCAGGCGTAACTGGAATTGTCATCCCAAGTGCCTCGCTATATGATTTCTTCCTTATAATTGATTAGAAAATGAGGGGTCCTTCTTATCAAAGTGAAATGTCACTGTAGGGAGACCTTCGTAATGAACACCACCATGGGGACTACTACCATTATAGATAAATTTCTAACCACATGGAGTTTTAATATGGTGTATACCCAAGGGAGGACCATTAAGGTGGATTATTATAAGGGGAGGGCCATCTTACTATTTGATCTTCTAACCAAGAGGAGGGTTTCTACGGAACTCATCAAGAGATGGGATCTTAATATTGATCTTGATATAGAATATAACAATGTATTTGTGGTAAAATTTATAAGGTGGACCTCAGGAGATATTATAACTGAAGTTGTAAGGATGACCTTCACAACTACAACTACTACTTCTTTGACCTAGATCTTGGTCCAATGTTGATAATTTTTTTAGGGAATCCAGAACACCAACCTTGAGTAGAGTGGGATTGTTGTCCTGATCTTGAATCTAAAATTTCCTTTGGTGATAATTATTTTTAGCTTATATTATTTGAGAAAATATATTTTCATGATGTATACATAGACTATCATAAATGGGATCCCAACTGAGAAAGTCTAATTTTGTTATTTCCAAAATATGTTTAGAAAGTTTCTAGAATTTTGGAATTGATATGTGCCAAACCAAAAGTGTCCACAAAAATGTATTGATGATCTACTGTTGTAATTAGAATACATTCCTATGTTTATTGTGTAAGTGTGTCCATGACCCTCTGAAATGAGAGTGAGGATTTGTGTCTTCTCCTGAGTAACCTTAGAAATATATTATTGAGTTACTCTATTTTTAAGGGTGGTTTCATGTGCCCGAACCTTGACTAGTGCCACCAATATCATTAAATCTTAGTAGTTTTGTATAATGTGGACTCAAATATATGTCCACACTTCCATTTGTGTCGGGATATGATAAGTGACATTCACTGAAAGAATGGGAATATATTCAAATTTCATGGTTTATGTAGGGATATAATCCTTCTCCTGACCTATGTTTCCTACCAGAATATACTGAAATTTTTCTAGTATGGGGGAGAAAACATGGGTTCATCCACTATTAATCATTGGGTTATTCCGAAAAACTTCATTGGGTGATCCAAAACATGCTGGAATACTTGATATACATGGTCAAGTGTATATTATTACTTACAAATTATTATTGTATATTGTTACCATACTTCTCTAGTAAGAATGGGGGTATAGACATATTCCTGATTGATTATTTTCTACCCTTGGTAGGAATTCATGAATGGTCGGTCTTAAGTGGTCAGATTTTGGGTTCTTAGGGTGGAATTCTTATCATACTGAGGATATGATGTCGTACAATGTTGAAAATGGTGGATGTTAGTATAATATCCTAGATGTGACTCATATGTTATTAAAATGAGTTCATTGTCTACCTCTAAATATTCCTACCTCAGATAAGGGAAGAATGTTTTGTCACATTACAGGTAAATTCTCCTGAAATGATTCTAGATGAAAATGAGTTCCATTTTCTTATTTTTCACCATCCTTTTCTAGGCAGATAGTTGGGGGGTTTCATATCTTAGAGTGCTTTGTGTGAAAAATTCAATGTTGGGATAGTTCCATTCAGGTGGTGCTCTCGAATTAGTGTATTTGACACCCACCATTAGAGATTCTAGGTGGGTGGCAGCATTCTCAGGTTTTATGAGGATCCAACTCATGAAACTATTGTTTCCATCTTCATATTGAAGGGAGTTTAGATGAATATTACTATGGGTTTATAACAAAAAAAATTATAAAACCCATTAAAGTAGTATCATAAATAAACACACATGCATAATTTATTACTTTAGAGGATAAAAGTTTAGCCAACTTTCATTTTTTAAGAGTATGTTAAATGAAATTTCCTGACATTTGAGTAATAAAATCATTTTGATTAATGGAATTTTCACATCTATTTTTCCATTTTTTGTTTTTCACCCATTTTTTTGAATTTCATAATGGGTTTTATTAGTGGAACTTGAAACACCCAATGACTCCCTTATCCATGATGAGTCATGGAAAATCATTCCAAATATAGGTGATCATTGAGTATTTATCGATGATTCATAGGAATGCACATTGGTTGAGAGAATATGAGGTTAAGCTCATCGCACCCTTTTAATGGTAATTGTTTTCTACTTTGGGAATATCTTTTAGATTTAATACATGTTCATGAATCCTTCCAAAATTTTGGTCACCCTTTATGTTAATAATAAATCATTTACATGTGTTCGTATAAAACCATCTATATATATTATAAATTCTCCATCAATGGAACCATCTATATGTATCATTGTTCCTCCCTTTTTTCATTTATTATTTTATGATCCTGTTTTTAAGCCACATAGTGGGGCACTTTGGAATTTAGCATCATCCATGGAGATGGGTGTTTTCTTGTTTTTGGGATTAGGCCCATGGGAAGGGATTCCAACATATCCTTAGGAAAGGAATCAGAACCCATAAATTTTGGTGCCACTTAATGAGATATTCTATACCATTTGACATCATGTTATAAGGAATAGGTCATATAGTTTTATGTGATGTGGTAAGTATGTCTTTGAAAAAGGTGCCAAAAAAAGTTGGTGTGGTGTTTATGCATGAGTGGACCTTTGGTTGATCTCAGAAAAAAATATGGTCTGGTGAGACATCCCACACTAAGAATTTGGTGCAATGAGTATAAGGAAAAAAGTACCTAGAATGAATATTGACTCTCATATGGGGGAATGATCTTATTAGGAATATGTAATGGTAAGGATGGTGGTGGATTGAAGGTGTTCGTTTTGAACCTGATGACGGTTTCCTACATATCTCATTGGGACTGGAATAAAATCCTACATGGTTTAGATAGTTTGGGCTTAAACCTAACATGGAGGACCCTTTAGGATAATTTTATCGTTATAATGATATGTTTATCATATATATTTAATCCCATATGAGTCATGATTGGTGTGAGAAAAAATATATGGAAGGAGATCATTAAGTCGCACAATCATACCTGGGAAGGGGATTACACTTGAATTAGAATCCCATTATGGAAATCTATTCATCATCCACTAGTGGAAATGAGAGACGATATGAAAGGTTGGATAATTATGATGTCCTGTAAGAAATTCTAGGGGATTAATCCTGGAAAGATTCCCATTGTGTATATTTCTCCCCATCCACTAGTGGATGAGGTCAAGGCTATAGAAAGTTATTCAAGAAAGAATATGGGGATTTACTACTCTCTTCCTCATGACTTTTTATAAACGCCAAACTATGACTTACATGTCAATTTATTAGGGAACAAAATGTGTGGATACGACACAATTTTCTTCATGCTTCAGATAGCATGTAGGAAGTGTGTGCGGCTTCCTGAACCACTGCCACTATCCCTAAGGTTATGGTCCTCATTACCATTGGAATACATGATTCTGAACATACTGAGGACCCTGGCTACATGTGAGGTTATGTGGGGACATATTTTACCATGGGAATGGGTGATTGTGTGAGGGACACACTGATGTGTCATGTACCCTAACTGAATAAATTTGTTAGCTGCGGGGTAGGTTTCAATGATTTCATTCTAGGTTTTGATATGTATTGAAGGTAACCATTTCATGATAGTTAAGGAAGAGTCTAATGTGGAGAAAAAAACTACATAGAAGGAGGAAAATAAGAGAAAAATTATAAATACCCTAAGGTTACCCCTTTCTGATGGAGGGTGTTCTGTTTGTGAGTAAATCCACTTCATTGGGGATTCCTTGGTGGGGATCTTCTTTTACTTTGTGTTATATAGTAAGTGAATTACCTACAAAATTGGAAGTTTATCACTTTGTCTTCTATAGTATCTATTTTTTATTTCCCTCTATTATTCTTATGTCTCCACACTATTTGTTGGAACCAGGGTCTTCAAAGCATGATTTGGCGTATGGTTTGTGTTTATTGTCAATCCTCAGTGGAAGTTCAGGATGTGTACCAACAAAGAGATCATACCGTTCAAGCAGAAAACAGTAGCGAAGGTGGCGTCGTTTCCCAGTGTTTGCCAAATTTTTGGGTCTGAAAATCAGCCAATAAAGTTAAGTGTTTCTGGCAATGGTACATGCACGCCGAGGTCTTGGAGAATATAAGACTTGCGCGCCATATGTTTTTGAGGATCAGAACGTCAAAATTTGGCTAAGGAAAGAAGGTCGCGCAAGTATTGGTTGGGTCACGCAAGTGAGTTGCACGACAGAGGTTATTGAAGACAAGACTTGCGCGTCGTCGAGGGAATTGTGCGCCGCCGCGCAGGGGGTCCAGTTTGCCTATAAATACTAGACCACCCCTTCTCATTTCTTACAGAGTTCAAGGCCGAGAGATTTTTCGAGCTCCCGTCGCACAGGTGGTTGAGTCGCGCAGGTGGTAGTTTGGTCACACAAGTAGAGCTTGTGCGCCGGTTGTCTGCTGTGCGTCAAAGGCGGTTTGGGAGTGAAAGGAAGTGAACCACGCAAGTTTGTTGTCGAGGAAGGAAGCGTCGCGCAGGTGTGTTTGTGACACTTGCGCGCCAGTTTGGACTTGCGCGACGTATTGGGACTTGCGCGTCCGGCTTGGAGAAGCGCGACAGGTTTTGCTGAAGCCCGCCGGCCTGTTTGGAGCTGCACGAAATCTAGGAGACTACCTGATACATTCGAGGAAAATTGTTTTTCTGCTTCTGGTGAGAATCGGACTTCAATAGAGCATCTACATACAACAGAAGATGCATTCTCATGAAAATGATGAAGAGACCTTCACGTCTATAAACTGAGTGGGACTTCACCTACAGCAGTGAGCCAGGGGGAGTCAACGGGGGTGACCCGAGGGGAGTAGTGGGCTATCCCTGAAACTTTGTAAAGGCAGTGAGCCTGGGATAGAGTAACTGTACCCAAACTTTTGTAATCTACCGCTAGTGAAGCATAGTGGATTTTGGTACGACTGAAAACCTGTCGGCATATGCTCCTTGGACATAGCCCTTAGTGGTGAACCAAGTAAAAAGGGTTGTGTCTTCTCTATGCATGTGAATGTTTGCTTTCTGATCATAATCATCATACAGGTTCAAAAAGTTCCTGCCAACGTGGGAACAAGATCCATCACATTAAAAGAAAAAAATTTCACCCTGATTCACCCCTCCCCTCTCAGGGTGTCCCGAGGTCCTTCAAGTGGTATCAGAGGGTAAAGGTTGCTGGTGTTGAATCTGACCTTTTTCGTCATGGAAAACGCGGTCAATTTCAGGGGAGTCCCTCACTTCGATGGAAGAAATTTACAAATCTGGAAGAACAGAATGAGATCTCATCTAATATCTCTTGGAATGGAAGTTCTTTTTTCTACTGTGCAAGGAATACAAGTCACTGATCCAACAGGTATAGCTATGACTGAAACAGACAGGAAACTTTTTGATGTAGATGATAAAGCTCAGAATGCTCTCACTGCAGCCCTTTCTGATTAGATCTACCTGAAGGTGATGAATTGCACCTCAGCAAAATCATTGTGGGATAAACTTGAGAATATTTATGAAGGAGATAGCAAAGTGAAGGAGGTGAAACTACAAGTGCTACACAATCGGTTTGATGATCTGAAGATGCATCCAGACGAGAATGCAGACTCTTTCTTCAATCGAATTACTGAAGTGGTTGGAGCAATTCGGGGTCTAGGCGAAGAAATAAAAGACATTGATATTGTAAAGAAAATATTAAGAAGACTTCCACCTCTGTATAATGCGAAGGTGTCAGCCCTTGAGGAAAGAGATCTTTCCAAACTTTCTCTAGATGACTTACTGAGCAGCTTGGTAGCATATGAAATGAGAGTCAAACCAAAAGATTCTACGACTCGGGTGAGAAAGGAAATGGAATTCAAGGCCATTGATAAATTTAAAATCTCAAAGGATAGTAGCGATGATGATGACGAAGAGAAAGAAATTCTTTCTCTCATTGCAAAGAAGTTCCAGAAGGGGAAAGGGAAATTCAAAGGGAAGTTACCTCTCGCATGTTTCCATTGTGGAAAAGTTGTTCATATTGCCTCTCAGTGCTTGAAGAATAACAATGATGATGACAGTGAAGATGAAAACTTCAAGAATCCTCAGAGAAGGTTCTTAAAATAGGGAGACTTCAAATTTGGTAATAAAATGAAAAGGAAGAGTTTTGTCTGTGAAGAGGGAGAAGATGACAATGAATTTTGTGATGAAGAAGAACCAGAATTCAAAACTGGGAAACATGCTTCTATGATGGCCACTGTTGAAAGGTCAGAAGATACTGATGGAGAAAAACAACTGAGAACTTGTGTAGATCCTAAGGTGAAACTTAAGGATGCAGTTAGTAAGCTTAAGATTAAATGTAAGAGCTTCAATAAGTGGAAATCAATTGTAGAAGAATCAACTGAATATGTTGATCAACTTGAAGCTGAAATTGAATGACTCGAAGAATTTGTGAAGGTACAGTCTAAAATAATTGAAAACAATGATGATGTAGTTGATCTGAAGCTGAGAATTGAAGAGAAGGAAAAGGTCATCAATGACCTCACATCCAGACTGGATGAAAAATCCAAGACTGCTGAGGGTCTTGAGGAGGAAGTAGTTACTCTAAGGAGTAAACTGGAGACTGAATCAGTTCCAAAAGAATCGAGGAAGAAAATATAGTTAGGAAGATTATCAGATACAGAATTACTTGCAAGAGCCAAGTGTGGTTCATATGGGGTTGGGAAAATCTTGAGTGATCAAAGACCCACTTGCATGGGAAAGAATGGAATTGGCTGTGAGGCTGAGTCATCAACTGCTGGAAGTGAAAAGATCCAAAAGAAAGACAAGATGAAAGTTGAACATGATGAAATGTTACCTAGAGTGCTGAAAAAGGAACCCTCAATCCAAACTAAAAGGAGACCCAAAAATTATCCTCAAACTTTCAAAAATGACAGACAATCTTACTATTCTCCCAAGGAATAAGGTATATGGAGAAATTCAAGTGAGAAGACATTTCCTCTCATGAAGTGTCAGTTCTGTGGATATCTAGGCCATACCATGTCTTATTGTGAAGAGGCAATAAGCTATATGAATGGAGAAGATATTGATGCTCAACAAAGGAGAAAAATCTCATATCCTAATTCTCATAGAAGAACTAATTTCTATGGATATTTTTTTTGTTGTTCTAACTTTGGTCATAAGGCCATTAATTGCAGGCATAGAAGAGACATCAACACCTCATACCGAAGTTCAAGACAAGTCAAGTCTCGTCAGCAAGACAGTGTTGCTCTTTCAAACAGGTTCTCACCTCTCACAGAAGACTTTGACTATGAAGAACCTGGGTATGCGGAAGAGATAGTTGAAAGGCCATCAGTTCTATATACTCAATCTAATGTCTCATGGAAGGAAAGGAAGAAGATTGAGAAATCGAACCTTGCAGAGGTATCCCTCAAAGCTACAAAGAACAACAGTACCTGGATTCTGGATAGCGGTTGTTCATCTCATATGATGGGTAATGCCGGCCTACTAACGAATATCATAAAGAATGTTGATGGTACAGTAAGATTTGGTAATTATGGGGTTCTGAAAATCAAAGGGAGTGGAAGTACCCAATTAGCTAATGGAGAACTAAAAAAGACTGAAGTCCTTTATGTAGATGGCCTACGTCATAATCTCCTCAGCGTGAGTCAACTCTGTGACTCAGGACTTATAGTTACTTTTAATCAGAAAGGCTGCACTATCAAGGGAGAAACTGGAAATTCACTTATGAAAGGATGCAGAACAGAAGGAAACTTATATCAGGTTGATAGTGAAGAAAATGTATGTTACATGACTGTTGAAGAAGAAAACAATTTGTGGCATCGGAGATTGGGACACATCAATCAACAAGACATGGAGAAAATATCAAAATTTAGAATTTTCATGGACATCCTCAACCTGAAGCGTGAGCGTGAAAAATCATGTGATGCTTGTATTCGTGGGAAGCTGGTCTGCAGTTCATATCGGCCAAAGAAGAAAAAGGAATCTCACCTTCTTGATCTGATTCATACAGATGTTTGTGGTCCAATAAATGTTGCCATGTTTCTGGCAATGGTACTTGCACGCCGAGGTCTTGGAGGATAGAAGACTTGCGCGCCATATGTTTTTGAGGATCAGAACGTCAAAATTTGGCTAAGGAAAGAAGGTCGCGCAAGTATTGGTTGGGTCGCGCAAGTGAGTTGCGCGACAGAGGTTATTGAAGACAAGACTTGCGCGCCATCGAGGGACTTGCGCGCCGCCGCGCAAGGGGTCCATTTTTCCTATAAATACTGGACCACCCCTTCTCATTTCTTACGGAGTTCAAGGCTGAGAGATTGTTCGAGCTCTCGTCGCGCAGTTGGTTGAGTCGCGCAGGTGGTAGTTTGGTCACGCAAGTAGAGCTTGCGCGCCGGTTGTCTATTGTGCGTCCAAGGCAGTTTGGGAGTGAAAGTAAGTGAACCGCGCAAGTTTGTTGTCGAGGAAGGAAGCGTCACGCAGGTGCGTTTGTGACACTTGCGTGCCAGTTTGGACTTGCACGACGTATTGGGACTTGTGCGTCCGGCTTGGAGAAGCGCGACAGGTTTTGCTGAAGCCCGCCGGCCTGTTTGGAGCAGCACGAAATCTAGGAGACTACCTGATACATTTGAGGAAACATGTTTTTCTGCTTCTGGTGAGAATCGGACTTCAATAGAGCATCTACATACAACAGAAGATGCATTCTCATGAAAATGATGAAGAGACCTTCACATCTATAAACTGAGTGGGACTTCACCAACGGCAGTGAGCCAGGGGGAGTCAATGGGGGTGACCCGAGGGGAGCAGTGGGCTATCCCTGAAACTTTGTAAAGGTAGTAGGCCTGGGAAATAGCAACTGTACCCGAACTTTTGAAATCTACCGCTAGTGAAGCATAGTTGATTTTGGTACGACCGACTACCTGTCGGCATATGCTCCTTGGACGTAGCCCTTAGTGGTGAACCAAGTAAAAAGGGCTGTGTCTTCTCTATGCATGTGAATGTTTGCTTTCTGATCATAATCATCATACAAGTTCAAAAAGTTCCTACCAACGTGGGAACAAGATCCATCACATTAAAAGAAAAAGTTGTCACCCTGATTCACCCCTCCCCTCTCAGGGTGTCCCGGGGTCCTTCACTATTTTCATCTCCCTTAGGGAGGAAATCCAAATATTTTTAGGCAGAATTCCAATAATCTCCTTCTTGAAATAGTTGGCCACATTGTAACCCTGATGTTATCTGTTGAGAAATAGAAGATGTATCACATTTCAAATGGTTTTAATTTCTAGCGGTGATAAATTTCCACCTCATCCCAAAAATTATTTTCATTTTTAGTGGGTGATAAATGACTTCCTCACCCCAAGAATGATTTTTATTTGTAGGGGTGATAAATTACCACCTTGCTCCACAAATGATTTATCTTTTGGGGGGGTAAAATTTCCACCACACCTCACAAATGATTTTTTTGGGGGAAATAAAATACCACCACACCATGAAAATGATTTTCATGTGTATGGATTCCATTTGAAGTGGAATCACGCATAGAGTGTTTTCTACATGGAAGAATCTGGTTACTTTGCGGTTTCACATACTTTGTCAAATTTATCTCCACTTCTCATTTAGTTGATTTTCATGTAAAACTTGAAATTAGTTCCATAGTTTTTCTAAATTATTTATGAACTTTATGGCCCCAAGATCGATATTTCTTGGAATTCCCATCTCTTATATATCAACACATCACATCACATTTCACCCGAAGACCCATGGGCCATCACATCACATCAAATATCACCTAGAGACACCTATGGCATCCCATCACAACCAAATTGAGAGTAGTAGAGTATCGGTAACATGAAGTATATCAAAATCATTCCTTCCCACTACCTTAAATTACCCCCATTATATTCCATCTTATCATACCAGCAAACATTACAATAGTGAACTTATGACTTGTAGCCATTACAACTCATGCATGTCAACATCACCTTGAAGATAGAGAAGGGAGGAGCGGGTATCCAACCATCAATACTCACCACCTAGATGTTAGTAAAAACACCCCCTAAACATTTGGTCATTGGCACATTTTTATCGACATTGGTGGGGTACATATAGAAATCACAAGGAATATACAAATTATATAAACACACAACCCCACAAAATCCCAGACTATGGGTTAAAAGCAAGAATATTATCACAACTCATAACATCACCACCAAGCTTCACAACATCTACCACTTTCGTTGTAACCTCTAAATGAAAAACACCACAAAAATAAACCACACTAAAAGTCTCATACCATAATATTCTTTTCATTTTAGGTTAATACAATTTCCAAATATCCCATTATCAAAAAAAATTATTATTAAATAGCCCATTAATTTCATGTTAAGAATTAACCACATTAACCACACCTCCCATTTCAATTCATTAATTCATTTTCCATTCCAATCCCTGAAAAAATAGACCATTATATTTCAATTCCTCTGAATTTCCTTTTGATTTTCTCTCAAACATCTTCCTTCTTTATTTTAATTATTATTGTTGCCATAATGAAAAGCCAGCATCTTTTAATGATTTAAAAAAACATAACACAACACAAAAATCATCATATTCATGCCAAAAAGACCCCACATCACCACCATTTCAGAGCTGTAGCTTCATACTAATGTCAACAACCACATATCATGACCACATCACAACACATCACCACCACACATCACTACCACACATCACCACCATATATCATGACCACATCATGACACATCCAACCCCATAGTACAACCACACATCACTACCACACATCATCACAACTAACGCCACAACACAACCACACATCATAACACTATTCGAATCATTCACACATCACCTTTTCTAATTTAGTAAGAAGATTTCATCACTTTCAATTCTTATTGCAAGGGTACTTTCTACAATCCATATTTTCCATGTGCAACCAATTCTTTATCCAGATATAATTGGTTAGCGAGTTCTATTTAAGTAAATAAAAAACAACCACATGACAAGGTTTCCATAATCACAACAACAAAAATTCAAAAAAAATCACCCAACAGATATGATTTTCAGTAAGTTATTAAGCCTATATAATCAAAAAAATCAATTTCTATCAAAAGAAGTAAAAATATGTGATTCAATCCCTACCCCCTTAAATTGAAATTAAACTAATTATTTATCATTATTATTTCATATATAATATATTCTCATAGATAAAAAAGGATAATAATCCCTATATCATGATAAAAAAATGATAAATCAAGGATCCCCTACCTCAAATAGATATTTCTAAACCACTACACGATGTTAGACTAATAGGAAGAGCACCACCAAACACCTCACCAAATAAGAACACCCTTACAATCCTGGAACATAAAACCCCACATAAAAATATTACTAAAACTTCATGAATTCCAATTATTCCATGATAGAAACCCTTCACATATAGGAAATGGGTAGAAAATAGGGGAAATAGAAAGTAAAAAATCATATAAACCTATACAAATTGATCCCCTAAGGTCGCGGTTGAAATCCACTAAAAGGGGGCCAAAAAATCTTTGAGATGCACTTGGGTTTCTCAGACAATGAGATAAAATTTAGAAAAAATGTAGGGCATGAGGAGATTTAAGAATTTATAGGTAGTATAAAAAAACATCATGCCACAACTTAACCAATAGAACCATCACATAGTACCACAAAAAAGGGGGGGAGGCTATAACACAAAGGGGAGGGACCACACCATATCATGGTTGGTAAAAAAAATCCTCTAAGAATTTTTTCTATCACCTCCCTATAGATCTGATAAAATTGGGAAAATATTATCATGAAACTAAGGAAACTACATTGTAGACCCTCAAAAACTAGGAAAAGTAATATGAAATAGTTAGGACCGCTATGTTATAGTACATGTCAACCAATATGAGGTTATTCCATAGCCTAGCTATATGGCACAAATACCCCAAAATCAATAGAACCCCCCCCCCCAAAATCACCCCAAGGCTTCCACACTATAGCCAGGTGACTAAATTGTAGCCATATGTAGAATGGATGAAGTATAAAAACTGAACCCCAATTCCCTAGACCACAGCCGACTACTCCACGTTCCAGTTTCTCTAAACCCTACGTTGCATCCCCACTCCATGGTGTAGCCAAGAAAAATATGTAAATGGCACCAAAAAACAACCTCTCACATCCCTACTCAAAAACCCACCTTTCCACACCATTATAGCCACCCCTACAGTTAATCCCATCACTCTACACCATAGAAACCTCAAAAGATGAAATCCCAACTCCATCTCCCCATTTTACCCACAAAACTCCTCAGGAATTCCCTTGGACACCTCCATCACTAGAATTCCCAGAAAGTAATAGAGCATAAGGTTCAATTTGTTGCATCATATATCTCTCAAAATATTCTCATACTCGAGAACCAAAGCTAAACCCAAAAATGAAAATGGGAAATGGTGTCCAAAAAACCACCCTACGAGTTACCTCTCAAGGATCTCGTTACAACTGAACACCACCACCAAACAATCACCCAAAATCCATTCAAACCATTAATAAAATATCCTAAGAAACCACATTTCCACACCATTATATCTTACCTACGATCCAACACCTTTTCACATAGCCACCTACTCTATATCATCCTCCACACTGCCTAATCCAACAACCACAACCATCACACAACACAGCCCTAAGCCCAAAAATCAAGTAATTCTACATTCTATATTAATATGTTATCTGTTTTGGGTGGAAAGAATTTTCCCACATGATTTTAATCATTTTATGGTATTAAAAATTAGTTTTTACCCTATCCATATGTCGGAAGATTTAACACACATCACATATCAAGGAAAAAACACATCTCATTAAACAAAAATATTTAAAAATTACCACATCGATAAAAGACAAGGTAATAAAAAAATAAAAATAGATATGGGTACTAGGATTTCATATATTTATCATGATCCTATGTACTTACATTTAGGACTCCATGCCTCTACAACACATAAACCAAAGGAATGGTCAATCTATGCAGAACCTTATCCAAATGACCATGTATCTATACCAGATGCTCCGTAGATGTTTTAATATCCTCGATATCCAACTCTCTTCAGTTAATGAAATGGGAGTCATTGTTATGATATCAACAAAATTGGGAGATGTGAAATATTTCGTTAATCCTTTCCAATCATGGTAGGAGTTTCAACTGATAATCCACATTGACAACACATCCCAACGCCTCGAATGGTCTAACAAACTAGACAAGGGTTGCAATAAACTTCTGGGAACATGGTTCTCTACCTTTACCTATTGAAAAACTATACATCAACCCACAAACCTTTCCATTGTCAATTTCATCCCAGGGAACCAAAATTGTTCCCTCAATCCATGGTACATCTTGGAAACTTCTAGGTGTACCTAAAAAGGTGATCTATGAAACTCACAAAGGAATCTCGCATGCATCACAACCAAAACAAATTTCATCTCCTAAAACAGCATATGGATCTAACCATCCTATGAACATCCCTCTAGAACAGCACCATAGATAACATGATCATGCATCACCTCTAACATTGATTCTCCCCACTAAGACTCCTACACTTACTACATTATAGAAGAATCTACTATCATCTGAAACAATAAACCTCCACCATCAACCACCCTTGTATCTAAATTAAAGGATTCCAACTCCTCTATCACCCTATAATGATCTCTAAATTCTTGAGAAACATCCTTCTGTGACTTCCTGATCAGAATGTTATCCACAACATTACCTTTTCCTAATTTGTAAGAGATGTTGAATTAATAATACTAAAGAAAATCTATCCACCTATGTTGTTTTAGATTCAGTTCATCCTGAGAAAATATATATATTAAACTCTTATGATCTATGAATACCAAAAAGTGATCCCCAATGAGGTAATTTCACCATAGCTTCAGTTCAAACACAATCATTGTTTTCTCTAGATCATGGGTAGAATAGTAAAACTAATGGGGATATAACTTCCTAGAGCTATAAGAGATCACCACATTCAGTTACATCAAGAATCATCCCAATACCACATAAGAAGCATTACAGAACACCTTAAACATCAGCCCTCCTCTAGAAACTGAAACACTGATCAATTTCCCATTTAAGTAGTCAAATATTACCAAACATTGTTCATACCATATAAAATCATCATCCCTCCAAGTAAAAACTATAAATGGGGTTGTAATACATGAGAAGTTTTAAATCAACATCTTGTAATATCCCACAATACCAAGGAATATACAAACCTCTACCAAATTATTGGGAGGTACCTAAGAAATTTTTTTCTCAACCTTTAATAGGTCTGTAGTCAAAGCCTACTGAAACACCATATGTTTAAGGAAATAAACCTCTAATGTTCAGAACTTATACTTGGGCACATTTCCATATAGTTTTCGGTGTCAAAGAACTTTCAAGACATCTCTAAGATGATCAAAATAATCCTCCCCTAAATTTGATCAGATCAATATATTATTGATGAATATGACTATGAACTGGTCTAGGAATTCATGAAACATGGACTTCATGAGCCCCATGAACATAACTGGTGCATTCCTATAACAAAAAAACATAACCACAAAATCAAAGTGCATGTACCTAAATTTTAAGGTACTCTTCAAGACATCATCCTCCTTCAACCTCAAATGGTGATATCCAAACCAAATATTAATATTTGAAAACTAGTTAGCTTCACTCAACTAGTCAAAAAGCTCATCAATCCTTGTAAGAGGGTATGGATTCTTGATAGTAACCTAACTCAACCTCCAATATTATATACACAACCTAAAAATAACATCTTCCTTCTTGGTGAATAACACTAGATCACCCCAAAGAAACACACTAGGCCCAATAAAACCTTTTTGTATCAGATCTTATATCAGAATCCTCAACTCCCACAACACATAAGATTTCAACTGATAAGGATGCATTGAAATCATAGAATCATCAAGATGTAAATATATCCTAAACTCAATATCACATTTAGGGGGTATCATCATAACATTATTAGGAAGAACACCCAAAAACTCCTTGATGACCCTAGGAACCCCTACTATCCCAATTTCAAAAATTTCCATGAACAAATCATCCATTAAATAAAGAATGGGATCTACATGTATGCTTACCACCTAAAAAACCAAATCACCAATAAAAACCGCACATTGTTTATCTATATCTAAGAATATGACTCTTCTTCGGATATATTCAATAACATCGATCAAGGAATAAAACCATTTAATGCTAAGAATGAAATCGTACGACTAAATTTGTATCATGAAAAGATCACCACAAGACTAATGTAGCCCTATAATTATCCTACACACCCATAACACATCAAGAAAAACTATTCTGACCTCCAACTGGCATAATCAATACCTGGGGAATGGGAAGCCTCAATATGACTTGTCCAAAAGCACAGACTAGAGAATGTGAAAAAAAGGAGTGGTAATATTCTGAATCAAACAAAGAACAAACAAGGTTAGAAAATAAGTTGATCATTCCTATAATGACCTCTATACCCTCTAGTATTGTTTCCTCCACTACATGAAACTAACCATGAACATATCCTCTGAATAATTGCTGACAGCCTCCTCTATGTCCATACTCATTTTAGGGTCCCTAAAGAGTAGTAACATCAGGAGGTAAACCTATGCCTACCACATCTCCTCTTAGTGGAGAAGAATCTTTCTACCCCTACTACTAAAATGGACTCACCCACAACTGATATTAAGGATGACATTGAATTAGACCACACCCTCAATATTGAACTCAAAGAACGAAGGGTAACTAGTTATAATGATGACTATATCCTCCAAAAACAAATCAACCTAGCCTAAGCTCCCAAAGAAAATCATGGAAACCACTGGACCAGAAGTTTGAAAGGGAAGTTATTGAGGTCGAATCCTTACTTGTTGAAAACTCGAAGGCCCTACAACCTGAGACCTATCAATGAAAACCTTGATCCTCAAGGAATCCAAATTTTTCCCCTCTCAGGGTAAACCTCCTCACAAGTGAATACACTTGATCACCTCCACCTTCTTATGAACCCCCAAATGTTTTGGAAAAATAAAAGGAGTAGTTTCATATTGGATAGATGGATAGAGTGCCTCTTTAATATGTTAAACTTAGGACTCCACATCAGGAAAAATATATGGGTTGAAATATAAAAGGTCCTTGAACTTGATCCCAAGCTCCTGCACACAATCCCTTGTTGAAAAGAGGCAATCTCTTACCAATTTACTTCCTTCATGCTGGATGACTGTAAATATGCTCCAAACTCCTTCAAAAATATGAACCATGAGACATATATCTCATTTTTCTCACCAAGACATAGTGTTTACCACTGATTCACAACTCCTTACATCTTAAAAACTACCGAAGGGACCCAGTACTCCACCAGGGACCTAATCAAACTAAAGGTGATCTTGATCTCCTCTAACCAACTCAATATATATATATATTAGAGATTCTTACCTCATATTTTTCTAAAGCCTATGGATTAAAGGCATGTAACATCTTCTACCATTGATCATTCTCTTCAACCGGATCAACCCTATGATGATAAATTAGATAAGCTCATTGAACCTCCACTACCTGAATCACACATTGGCAATGACCAAGATCCATAGTTGGAAAGGGAAACAAGTATTTCCTAATCTCGGTTATATGGAATTTTATTAAGATTTATTTAATTGATATAATTCATTTTAAACATCCCAAAACCACCCAATTTAATAAAAAAACAAGTCAATCATGATTCATGTACCTCCCCTAAGTCTCTAACCTGCAAGCAGTTCCACCTCACTTTTTTGTTCAATATGCTCAAATTCTTTGATTGGATTATGGGGGGAAATAAAATCTCATGTCATGGAATTTCTTACCTATCCTATGTCATGTACCAAGAACAAATAACACCATTTAACTACCAATCAATGAAATCCTCACAATGCCTAACGAAGAATTTCCTCCTATCACTCAACCAAAACCTCTGATACCACTCTACCATGACCCCTACCTATAAAGGTACCCTCATGGGCTGAAAATGAAGGAATATAGATAATGAGCCCCTAATTACAACCTCTATTAGGTCCTAGGATGAAGACTATCATTGAGAATATAAAAAAATATCACAAATGGGAGACATTACCCTCTTTGGTAATATGATTAAGAGATAGGATATCAATGATCAATCTAATCCATGTCATATCATAAGATAAAGGGAAAAAAAACCATACCACAATGCATGTATAAAGTAAAATAGTTATAGAATCTCTAAATAAATACCCAAAATAAATTTTAAGACAGTGACATAGAAACAACTCCAACAACCAAGTAAGAAATGTCTATCATAGTCCATGAAATCTTACTAAAAAACTAAAAAACAATTTTTTTATACGTAGGGTGAGAATACTAGTATACTTCATAGGATCAAACCCAAAGTATCCCATGCACATTTGAAAAAATATCACAATAATTAACCCATGAGAAAACAAAAAACTCGATGACACTAAAGTAGGTCAACTAGCTAATCCCATCCTCCCCAAGGTATATTCACTAAATAATACATCCAATTATAATAACATAATAAGAATCATATTGATAAAAGGGTACCCATATTTTATTTCCCACTAATTTTTCACTCTCACACCTAACAATCATACACCTTGGTGCTCCTATATCTTATGTAGCATCACATCACATCTCAATCAAATACACCTGGGTAATCACATCACATCACATCTTACCCAAATACAACTGATCCATCACATCACATCACATTTTTTTTCTAATTACACTTGTCACATAACATATTTTCTAAAAACATTTGGTCCATCACATCATAGCTGAATCCAATGTAGTAGGGTATCATGAACATGAAGGACATCAACCTCGTTCCCTCCCCTTATCATAAATGGCCCCCCACCATATGACATCTCATCATCTCATCAAACATCACCATAGTGCACTTTTGAATTCATTCCATCATAGTATGTTCATGTCAATGTCTCATGTAAGAGAGAGTGAGGAAGAGAGGGTTCCCAAATATCCATCCTTATCACTGGGATATTGGGAAAACACCCCCAAAATATTTGGTCATTGGCACATGGTTCTCGACATGGGGGTGCGTACAAAAATCACAAGGACTATAAAATGTATATATAAACATAACCACACACAAGCCCAACCAATGGGTACACAATAAGAATATTTTCCCAACTCACAACATAACCATCAAGCATCACATCATTCGACAATTTTGCTACCACCTCTAAATTCACAAAAACATATAAGAAAACCACGCCACAAGTCACATGACACACTCTTCCTTTATTTTGTAGTTATTCCAATTTCCATATTTCCCATTACTAACAAATTCAATTTTAATAAACCCAATCATTTCTTGTTAATAATTAACCACATTTTTTACATTTTCCATTTCATTTCATTTATCTATTAGTCATTCCAACCTATGCTAAACAATCCCATTCCATTTCAATTCATAATTTTCATTTAATTTCATTACTACCATGGAAACTAGAATAACACGCCATAATACAACAACCATCCACCTCATTCCAATAATACCTCACATCACCACCATTTCACAACCAAATCCACCTCCTCATGTCAATAACCACATACCAGGACCATATCAAAACACATCACCACCACACATCACCACCACATACTATAACTACATCATAACACAATCTCTCAAACAACACAAACACACATCACCACTGCACATCATTAGAACCTACCAAAAACACAACCACACATCACGACATGTTTCACATTGTTAAAACATCACCTTTTCAGATTTATAAAGGGTATTTTATGACTTTCACTTTTTAATTAAAAGAAATTATCACACAATCATTATTTTCTATGTGAAACCAATTCTTTAACTAAATATAAGTGGTTATAAAAATCCATTTAATGTGATTAAAAAGAACCCCACAATAGAGTTTCCATAATAAAAAAACCACAGTGCAAAAAAATTCCACAACATCCATAATTTTGAAAAATGAATCAAGCTTGTACGATCATAATATCAATTAATATAAAAAGTGGTAAAAACATGTGATTTAGTCCCTTACCATTCAAATTTAATTAGAATGATTCTTTATCATTATTAGGATAGGTATAATATCTTCCCAAAGATAAAAAAAGAGCATAATCCCTCTCACATTATGTAATTAAATGAGAAATTAAGGATTCCATACCTCAAATGGAACTTTCTAAAGCACTTCAAAATGTTATAATGAGAGAAAGACCACCACCAAAAACCTTGATGGAGGAGAAAACACTTACCACCATGTAAGACAACACCTAACAAGACACTCTTACCAAAAATAATCTAATCCAATGATTCTATGATAGAAACCCTTCCCAAATAATAAAGATGGAGAAAAAAGAGGGAGATAAAGGAGGAAACTCACCTAAGCCTCTGTGGATTGATCCCCTGAGGCTAAGGTTGAAATCCACTAGAAGGGGATGAAAAACATATATGGGATTCACTTGGTTCTCCCAAGAAAAAATAAAAAATTTGGACCAAAGTTAGGGTTCTAGGGTATTTAAGAATTTATAGGTAGTCTATAAAACACCACACTATAGTGTTTCCTACAACACCCTGTTGCAGTACTGCTAAAAATGGGGAGTCTATGGTGAAAAAGATATGGACCATACTATAGAATAGTCTGTCAAAGATACTCTAAAAAGAATATTTAGAAACTAATAACTCCCACACATAAAAGTTTTGTTCTTGTTGTAGTATAATGTACAAGCACCAATACTACTCCTGGAAGTTCACACAGGATATGAGATTATATTTATCTAATATCAATCAGAGGGATATTTTCAAGATTGTACTGAAAATTTTATACAATAAATAAAAAAATATTTTTATACTTTATCTTGATTACCTATTGTGAAATAATGAATTTTATTTTATTAGTCTCCCACTATGTTATCAAATCCCAATATCCCTCACCATTAGATTCATAATTTACTATTCCATAGACATTCTAGTCACAAGGATCCATATTTCCCCTCTCATAATCCAAATTTGATCCAAGAAAATTATTTGAATGTATTTAGGTAGATTTTATGGCCAAAAAAAATAACTCAAAATTCCTTGATACATTGAGTTGACTCCCCAATCATGAAACCCTATAGTTATATTTTCTTAACAATATCCCCATAATTATATGAAGTCTTATTTATGAAATCAACCCTTGAAACTAACTAGGTTAAGTTGATCCATGAAATTTGTTTGAACTCCCTAATAACTAAAAGAACCTTGACTTGGGTTAGATAATTACATTGAATTATGGTTTCTTTTTAACTCAAGTAGTGGAATCATTCTTTGAATTAATATTTTCTTGAGTGATTTTTTTATCCTTATGCATAAATATTTTTTATTTTATCTTTTAAATTATTTTTAATATTATGTAGATTTTAAATAATCTATTAACCATCTATAATAAAATAATTTACACATAATCCATTTATTTTATTTCATCTTATCATACTTATTAATTTATTTACTTTATATGATCATGTTTAAACATCAACAAAACATAAATCCAAAAATAAATAAATATCCATGCACTTGATAAAATAAAATAAACATGTGGTATAACCATAACCATTTAACTATTGATTGATTTATCGAGCAGATAATAAACTAATCATTAGACCTATTAGAATATATCATTAATATAGGCTTGGATCACATTTCAACTTCCACATTTAACCTTTGTATCTCCTCAGTTCGTTTAACATGATCTTGGTCTTGAACTATCTTCTCTCACTTGGGAGATCCTTCACCTCAATACCATTTTTTATTATTTCCAAACACTTTTAAGGGGAAGTGAGAACCTTAATGGTAGTTTAAGCTCCAATAGAAATGAAATTTTTGTTAATGAACAATTTTAGCCGATTAGATTAAAACTCTCTAAACATTATCTAGGGAATAGAGTTTTCCTGAATGCCAGTATCGTCCCTCAAGATGTCTTCATAATGTTTCTTCAAGATGTCCCAAGACTGCATATGTTCCCTCAAGTTAATATTCTTCATGTTGAAGCCTCTGATCAAGATATAGTCCTGCCTATCAATCCATTTACCTTTCCCTTTTTCATCCTCACTCTAAGAATTATCCCCACCATTTGGTTGATGAATTCCTATAGATTCTTAATATCTAATTCTTTCTCCACCATGTCTTCATCTGAGTGAAAAAGAAGATCCATGTGATTCATCACTGAAGAAATCTATTTCTGATAGTCAACAGGAGTATCCGCCTCTTGCTGCTGCCCAGGAGGTAGTCCAGTACGCGAATCCTCACTCTGTACCCTAGGAATATGTGAAACCTATGCTGGGTGAGAGTAAACAACCACAAGGTACATCGGAATGACCACTTCTTGAGAGACAGAAGCCCTGGTGAGCTTTCCAGCGCCTTTACATGTCTTTGGAGGAGGTTTACCTTTACTTGTGGACCTCATTACTAGATGAATGGGTAAGTTGGAATAGTATTTTCTTGGGCGTGTCCTTCTGTTATAATTGATAAATCCTTTTGAATCTATAATGGTGTTCTTTCACTTCCTTGAAGAGGATCTAAAATAATCCTCTAAAATCCCCACTTCCTTTGACTCAGTTGGGGAGTCTGAAGCTGATTCCATATCTACTTGGAAGACCTCCCCTCTCATAGTAAAATCCTCACCAGGGACTACCTCTGTCACAATACCTTCACCAGAAGCATGGCCCTCATGTTCTCCCAGTACACCAAATCGGTTATGAGAAATTTTGAAACCTCCTCCAGACTTTTTCTTCTCAGTATAGGAAGATTTGTCTTGAATGGCCTGCACCAGAATGGCAGGACCACCCAGTTGAAAAATAGACTCCTCCTTACCTACCTAATTCTTTAATCTAGATTTCTTCCTCCCAGACCCAGCCTTCATATTGGTAGATCCAAGGTTTTTTGGGTCTAAGTTCCTCAAGACATTCACTTTGCCCAAATTCCCTTGTCCACTATAAGATACTGCAGCAAAAAAGAAGGACTTCCCATGCACAAAGATTGATCTAGTTTATTTCTCATATATGTGACCCATAAATTTTGATTACTTGTTGGTGTCCTCCCAGCCACTACTTTGAAAGCCACTAAGACCTTGAACCTCACTCCCTATCAATATCACCTCGCCCTCCTCTATAGAGTTGGATGTAGCTAGTGGATTCACTATAGATACGGTTGAGGGACTCTCCTCTTCAATTACATTGATACCCAAGTCTTGTTCCAACTGGGAAAATATGTCTGCAACCTGCGATACTGCCTCCATAGGATTCACCTACTTCACAGCCGCTATAGAAAACAAGGGGAGCCGCTACTTCTGAGCCTCCTGTGTGTTGGCCTCCAAAACTGGAGAATCCTGTAGCCTGACCAGTTTCATTTCCTTATGAACCTCACCACGCACCTCCTCATGCCCACCCAAAACAACACTATCCCACAATTGGTATTCCACCACTGGATCTACCTGTGTTGCAGTTGGCCTGACCCGATTCACGCGACGACATCCAAAGGTCAAATGTCCTAGCCTTTTGCATCCCAAGCATAATGTTGGCCATGAGTCGAAACCCACCCTCTACTTCCATCTTAGCTCTTCTCCGACCAAAATCCACAACCACTACATAGGAGGTTTTGAAACTTCAACCTCAACACAAACTTGAGGCAGAATGGGGTGACAAACCGTGGATGTACGGTTATCATAACACAGATACCTTCTAACCAAATTTTTTAGTATACATATAATAGAAGGATTCTGTAACGGTATAGGCAGGTCAAGAAAACTTATCCACACTACACCCTAAGGTGTATCATGATTCATTTTGAAATCAAATGACCATCACAAGAGGAAAAAACTGCATCCATCGAACACTCGTGGAGCACTGGACCAGGCAATGACCAAATCCTCCTCTAATTAAAAGCGAATCATAACTTGATACTGATCGAGAAGACCCACCACCGCTCATTTTGAATAACCAAAGAATAAAATAAAAATCTTACAAAAGAGTCATCAGATGTACGGAGACCCCTGAATCGAACCACAAGTGTCGATCTTTGAAGATACGAAGCTGTGTTGAACTCCTTTATAGAAATCGCAAGATGGGGTGAGCCTTCATAAGCTTGGGGACCTTAGGGGAAAGAGGTATCAATGGGAAAGTATGAAGGTAATCCGGGTTGGTAAAGGGGATGAAGGGTCGAACCATCGAGGAAGAAGGGAGACTCCCCCCTCCCCCTTCCTGGGTGGAGGGGGCCGAAGCCTCAAGCATCTTCAGGCTAGGGCATCATCGTCGTAGCCGTTATAGGAGCGAGCTCCCCTTTATACCTTCTATTATATTCATACTCACAAATAAGTGTGGGGAACCAAATGTTTTGGGTTACATAAACAAATAATGGACACGTATTTCATTACATAATAAGAAGTAAAAATGATCTATAGATCATAATAATAAATTTAATTATAAATTGATTACAAAAAACCATGAAATAAATAATTAAATTAAATATAAACTCAACACATACTTATGTTTTTCAATATCATAATCATATATGCATAAAATTAATAATCATTTAAATAATATAATATTCATATCAATATTTTCTTTATTAATATAAAACCTTTAAAATTAATAATGAATGAACATATTAATTAATTAATTGTTTTATCTTAATTATTAATCAAAACTTTCCTTGAGATTCCCATCCATTTTAATTTTAAATAAATTAAATGAATTGATTTAAAAATAAATTATTTATTACATGGCATGAACAAATAGGTCACACAACGTGTGACCTTATAGTAAGTTTTTTTAAATTATCTCTAGAATTTAATATACACGGCATGTACTAGTGGCAACATAGTGTGTTCCCTTCTATATCTAATTAAACCAATTTATTCATTTTAACAGTTACATGGAATGTACTATCACATGACATAGTCTGTGACTAAAATTGTGTAGGGTCCTTGTCTTGTTCTATCTACTTACATGTAATGTATTCCCACATGGTGTGTTTTCATATTATATAATTTTTTGTTCTGTGGGTTAAGATAAATAGTTTTCTTGTCTTGTAGGCCACATCATATGCCTTGAATATATATGAAATGTACCACTGCAAATTCACATTAAGTACATGATATGTAAGACGTCCATACACGTTTTTGTTTCTAGAATTTCCGAAATAAATAATTAATTTAACAATTTAATTACACATGACCGGTAAAAAATCACTTAATGTGTAATTAGTGGGGAAATCCTTTCACAAGACATGTAAATATAGCAATATGTACATGTAATTTTTTTTCATTCAAATGAAATTCTTGTCTTAGTGTGTACCTTGTTTGAGTTATAATGAGTTACATGGCATGCATATCTAGCTAAAAAACATGTAATTTCTTACTGGTCACCCACACAATATTCTTAGGGAGTCGTTCTATATTTTTTGTGGGAAGAATCCAAAGAATAATTCTACTAGTTCTATACACATGTGATCCATGAATCTTTGAATGTCACCAATGGAACTCTAGGCTCTAACACAAAAGTATTGATCATCTTGAATCCTTCTTCATTGGTCACAATAATAATTCCTTCGATCTTGTAAAATTATCAGTCTTCTTCTCTCATCCATGAGATGGGGTAGGAGGATCATTTCTTATTCTAGAGAGAATTCTTTGGAGAGTTTTTTCTATATTTATAGGATTATATTGATATAATTTTCATTATGCACAAAAATTCTCACCTCACCCTAGAAATGATATAAGTTGGGTTGTATAGTTAGGGTTAGGGAATTATTTTTTGAAAAAAAATCCCTTAAATAATTTATTGACTCAACGTAAACCCCCATAAAATGATAAGTATGATATTATTATATTCCGTGGTTTTTATTTACACAAAAATATATAAATATAATATCTGAAATAAATTAATATTTATTTATTTAAATGTTATAAAAGAAAATATATCATTCCCATCATACCCTTAAACAATAAAGATTATATTCACTAATAAGAAAATATATATTTATTTAATATTAAACTCACATATTTTCTATGACTCAAATATATCTAATGATTAGATACTTGTGTTCAACCTAACCTAAATAATAATTATTTCTTGATCTTGAGAATAATATGTTTTTCAATATTAAATTTAAATAGAATTTATCTAAGATTATTTGAAACACTTAGTGTATGACTCTTTAGGGCCCTCTCTGAGTGGAACTAGGTGAGTTGGAATAAAGTCCAAGATTAGTATCTTGTAACATTCCATGGAATCCATAGAGAAAGAAGTAAAATTTTCAATGATCACAACCTCATAAAATTCTTACTCTATAATATAATCCCTATGTCTCATTAAGTTATCAAGCAGGTTCCATACTCATGTCATTAACCTATTTGCTAGATATATCTTTTTTTTACTACATAAAATGAACTCGTAAAAAATTACATAGTCATGGACTTAATTAAATAGTTACATTTTAATAAAAGGGATCGAGATTTCATATTCCAATATCATAAGGGGTAAATAATTTTAATTTATTATTCAATTAATGTTGTTTAACTTATGTTGTGCCTAATTTATCCAAATTCTCCATGAGCATATGTGGTCATCATTTTCAACAGTACATTAAATTACATGATTCATAATTTACATTAATAATAATCTCATTTCTAAGTACTAATAACATGTCCACAGATAGGAATATGAAATGAAACTTATAAAATGTTGAATTCCTATTGTTGGATATATCCTAATAACCTATCAACTTAGAGATTACCAAGTATGAACTTCCTGATAAAAAGAATCAATGTCTTATAAGACCCTGAAAAATATAAGTCAATAATCATCTATGTCCCATCAGATATATTTTACCTGACCATAGGACATATGTTTGGGAATATTATCATAGAACGTCAAGGTTATCATTATCATGAGTAACTGATATAAAATTTCAATGTGAAAAATATTTGAAAGAAATTATCACATTAATATTTCAAATAATAAAACTCATCATTTTATAAGATATTTACTAATATTCAGGACTTTGAATATACACATAATTGAAAGTACAAAGTAATTTGGTTATAGGGAACCAATTACAACAGCTTCCCCATGTTCTCCATAATATTAACAAATCTCAACTCTTATTTTTTAAAATATTAATGGATGGTTTGTACAATGGTATTTTCCTATAATAAGTTAATTATAATCAAGGGGTTTTCATATGAAACTATGTGCGGACATTGTTTTATTATTCAATATTTAAAATACATGATGATATTAAAATATTTAATGTGGTCCTTTTTAAGTTCATTACATTTATATTAAAGTTAAATTTGAATAAATATGGTTATGTATCCTTATTTCTTGTTGGTATGGTTGTTAGATGTTTCCAAACCAATTCAACTAATCTTCTAAAGGGTTATTGTGGTTGGAGTAAAAACACTCTCTTTGGGACACAATTATGTTATATGTAATGGAGTTATTGTTTCCTTCTTAGACCAAGATGAATTATAAGTCAACTAATTTTTATTAAGTTATTTATTTTTTGATGTGATAATGGATAGTTTAGTTGGATAGGAAATATTAGTTTTGAATTTAAACTCACTTGGTTTTCAAACTCAATAGAGTGTTTTATATAAATTAGTTAGTGTTTTTTTCATACATGAATTTAACCCATTTTAGATCATGGAAAGAATTTAAAATTTAAATTTATTTACCATAAACACATCATTTGTGAATTCCTTCTTTAAATAAAATTTTATCGGTTTTACCCTATATTATTAAAAAAATACATGGTGCTTTTACTCATGAATACATTATTTAGAAAGAATTTTGTACATTTTTTCCTAATAAATGAGGAGATGGGAATAATTTAACTTTCTAAAATTAATATTTAATTAGAAGAACATACTTTTAAATAATTTAAACAAGTTAGGGGTAAGCCTTACTCAGTCATTAATATGATTTATTAAGATCATGATTTAGAAACATTCACTGCCCTATTTTAAATCTTTAAATTGATAAGTTTCTACTACACTTATCGTAACAAAATGATAAGTGTGGGGTGAGTATAAAACCACTATCTAGATATTGTTAACAGAGGTTATAAAGTTTTTTTCTAAATATAAATTTCAAAATAATGGTTAAAAAAACCTTATGTTGGTTGAAGGACTAGTGATTCTTAATCTAGTAACGTGTGTATATTAAATAGGTTTTTGGACTATACTTTAACTATATAAAGCAGACATGTTAAAGTAATGTTTCCTTGGTTATCGGTTATGCCTAAATTATTTTCTTGCATACATTATTGTGATTACTCTATACATGGAACCTTTTTTATTATTATTTTTATGGTTAAATTTTTTTATATACTACTCATATTGACTTGACTAGATTCTATACTATTATGCTTTAATAAAGAGCATGTATAAGGTTTTCGTACAGAGAATAACTACCGTTAATATAGAATATGTATACTTTTTAATATAGATAAAGTTTACCATTATGATTTATAGTGTAACACCCTAATATTTTATGATATATTTAGTTTTAATTTAATTTCTTTGAGGTCTTGCATTACACGTAACCCTGAGTTTAAATGAACAATGATATACTACTAAATTATTATTTAAATGTGATTGTTATAACCTTGCCATTAAAAATAGAGGGTATGAATAGGACTAACTAAATTATGAAAAACTTGTTATTAATACATATATAAAATTAATTCATTAGTTATCAATTAATTATAAAAAAATAAAAAATATTTGAAGAAAAATATATGTTTGTCCAAAAAACTATTTTTATACATGTGATGTATTTTTATATTAACAAATTAAATTAATCATAATTAAATATATTTATTAAGGAAATATATCTATTATATATTTAATAAAAAAATTTAATTTTCATCTATAGTTCTTACTAGCCATCATATAATAATAAATCTAGTTCTATGCTTAAAAAATGCATTTTTCTAAAAAGACATTTTCATTGTGTTTTGCACACTTATTTTAAAATTAATTTCTTCCACTTATAGAGATTGAATCTTAAAAATGGGTAGTATATTTTGAATTCAAATGTTCAAATTTGGTAAATAGTCCCATTTTATTTTTTTTTTTCTATGAATATTAACTATACTGAAATTTATCACCTCGATAAAGGATAAACGAGGTTAAACTAGGTTAAATAAAATGTTAAATACATTATTTTTTATATTAATTCCTTTTGGATGAGGTTAATTCAACTCTTATCACCTTAGGATAAAAATTAAATTTTTAAGGGACACTTTTCCATGAAAATTAACTATATAATATTTAAATCGAAGAAAAATACAAAATTTCACTCTCTTACTTTTAAATATATATTATGTTTCCACGTGGGGAAAAAGAAATTTGGGAATGAATATTAATTGTAATTTTTAGAATAATGAAATTTTTTCATGATGGTAGTTTATTTCTAATTTTTATTAATTATATAATGACATTAAATGATTAAACAACATTAAAATAGTATTTATTCAATTAATATAAATATAAAATAAATGATTTTAAAAATATTAAAAGTAACATAATATTAGTAAGTTATATTGTTACATGAATTTTATAGATGAATATAAAATATTTGTGATGTGTAAAAGTATTTACTTGAATTACATATTTTTGGGGGTATTTAAATAAAAATTAAATAAATAGTTCTAAAATTGACATTAATGATATTATATAAAAAATAATATTTTATTAAATGATTTAAAATTAATAAAATATTTATCCTCAACCAAGTGAATTTAATATTGTTTAATATATAAACCACGACCAATTTATGATTCACTTTTCTATTTATGATAACATTATTAACCCTTTAAGAGTGAAATATTTTTTATTATAGTTAAGTTCAAAAAAGGTTAATGTAGTTGTTTATCAAAAAGATAAGGTTTAAAATTAAACCACTACCTATCTAAACCTTATTATATGACTATTTTCCTTAGAATTCATAGCCATTTAGATGAATTTTTCTTGATAAAAATTTATTATATTTCAATTTTTTAAGAACTTTCATGTGTATCATCTCCCTTCCTTATAAATGGACACCCCTCCTTTCTCTTCTTTACAGCACTTTGAGCCTTCTAGCTCAACCATCCCAAGCCAAATTATATTATTATTATCCTTGGCCATATTATAAAAAAACTAGTATCCCCAAAAGACAAAAATTATTATCCTTAAGAGGATATATAAAGGATTTATTTCATATAAGAGGAGGTTTGAAGATATATGAAATAAGTTGGACCTGATGTAAGGGTTTATTTTATATTCTCATCAATATTTTGGATTACGTATGTTTTAAGGATCTATTGGGGAAATTATTTGATATTTCTATCTTAAACCCAATCTATTTTATTATCCTTTGGTTATTTATATAAATTACATGATTTCCTTTCATTTTACTCTCTTTATTACTCAAGAAACCGAAATAATATTTTAAGGAAAACTGACTTTGTTTCTCTACTTAGTGGGGAATACTTTTCTTCCATGTCTATATTTTCATTAAAAAATTTATAAAATATCTTAACTCTTATAAAATTATTTATGAAATACATATTTACCAATGTTTTAATTTTTAAAAAAAATTAAAGGAATATTCTTGTCATTTTTTGAACAAGATACTTTTTGACTTTTTAAAAAAGTGTTAAAGGAATGATTTTTTAACTTATATAGTATGAACAAAATTTCCCTACATTATGATTTATCATTGATTTAAATCTTACTTTACATGTTTATAATGTTATTTTCAAAAAAAATTATTATCATTTAGGAAATTTTTAGATTTTAAATTAATGACTTGAAATTGAAAAATGGTTATTTTCCATAAAAAAATTTCCAATGAACTTTTGAAAGTATTTTCATCTATGTCAGCATCCTTTATAGAATATTATGATTTAATAAATAATTAATTAAAAGATTTTATCCAACATATTTTTATTGGTGGCTTTTTTTAGATTTATTAGGGAAGTTATTGACATTATGTATGCTAGTTCCTACAATATAGATAGTTATTGATTTTTGAGGTTTATTTATTAATTCTTATTATTTATTCATATGATGAGTGCTTTGGAATTATTAAGTGATGGGTGGGGATCAGAATTACATAACTTCTCAATGCATCAGTATATCTCATGGGAAAAACTAGATTGTGTATTTGTCTAAGGACTTACCCATTTATGTAATATGTCTTGGCATGAGGCTTTGACGGTATGTTTTAGATGTCTTGGCATGAGGACTTGAAATTAAGTTTCAGATGTTCGGTATTATGAATTCCATCATTATGAAATTATTTATTAATGGCCTTGTGATTATATGAATAGTAGTGATATCCATGGATATATTTCTAGATAATTTAATTATTTGTATGGTAGTATTTTATTACCATTTATTCTTCCCATATTATGCATGACTTATTAGATTCTATTATACCTGTACCCTTACTGAGCATCTTAGGTCACCCTTTTCTTATGTTTATTTTTCCTATTATTTTAGGAAGTTTATTACTATTGATATGTAGAGATATGATAAAGTTAATAATGGTTTTCTCTAAGTAAATACTATGTTTTATTTTATGTTTTCAAATGTAATATGTGATTTAAGTTTGTATCTAGTTTTCAAATACTACTAAACTATTTGGTCATTTAGGATGTCATTGTTTGTATCTAGTTACAATTTAATAAATTATCTATAAACTCTAGGATACTACGGTTTGGGTCTTTATAATTTTTCTTAGAAAATTTAGTAGAAACTTTGAGCACAAGATTTAGGGAAACATAAATTTGGGAAAACAACCCTAGGATTAATTTGAGGATAATTCTGTGAATATGATAGCATTATAATGTGTTGTTAAGGTATATATTATGTGGGTTTCTTATAAACAAATCCCTATCTAGATACTAAAAGTGGATGTGGTTTTAGAATAGATTCATTTAGGTGTAATATCCCCAAAATGAGTTGGTCAAGTATATCTTGGTCATCATTCTGGTGCATAGTGATTATACCCTTACTGTGAACATAATTTGACACTCCTATAATATTCTTGTGTTAATTAACATTTTCATTAAAACCCATTATGAAATATTTGAAACTATTTTTATGATTTGAGAATATTCTCAAAAAACCCAAGTTTATGGTTTTTAGATTAGTTATGCATAAATTTTCAATTTATGTCAAGTGATTAACTAGTTTAAAAATGTTACATTATGTTTCATAATGTTATTATAAAATATAGTGTATGAATGTTTTTATAAATGTAACATATAAGAAGTAATGGGGTATATATTAATGAACATAATCCATGTAGGTATTTCCCTCCTGAGCAAGATAATGAAGCTAGAACTATAGCTGGAGATGAACAAATTATAACTATATTGGGGAAATTGACTCATGTTATAACCAATAACCTTGATATTATGTAGTATCATAATGATAAAAAATGTTTTATAATAATGTTATAACACTTTATTAATCATCAAAATATATCATTCAATAGGACTAAAAATCCATTTGTAGTTGGGAAAAGGAAAATTTCCTTAGAGAAATTATTTCTTTCTTTGGGAAGTAATAAAAGGGAGAAGGTTGTCTTGGTAGTTTATCATGTCTCAGGGGATTTGGATCAATGGTGGTCATTAATTCAGAATAATAAGGATGAGTATGAAATAATGAGTATATAATGGAAGGATTTTAAAGAAATTTTCTTATAAAACTATTTTTCTCATAAACAATGAGTGGATATGGAGAGATAATTCTAGAGTCTAAGATAAAAGGAATATAAAAATGCTTTGAAGTATGAAGCTAACATTAAAAGGTTATTAAGGAATGTTGTGATATATTTACATGATCTAAATATTATGATTAACAATTAATTTTTATGGTATTAGTCTATTCCTACAAATATATCTAGTCTCCCAAACATTCTCATCATATGAGGACATAGTATCATCTTCTATCAAAAAAGTGGAAAAATTCTATAATTAGTATGGATTTAAACAAAAATAATAGAATAAGATGATTTAAGAGAAAAAAATAGATAAGGGGGAAATACAAATTGGTATTTTCAAATATTTTATACTTGTGTAAAGAAACTCTCTGGTGTATGTTTAAAAGGAAAATAATTTACTTCAGGTGTAAAGAAAAATACTATCATGATCATGAATGAATGGGTAATGGAGAAGCTCTCAAATTATAGTGATTTAACTATAAAAATATGGGGATTTATTCCAACCAATTCCCCAAACATCAAGGTAACATCACACTAATAAATCTAAGGGGGGAGATCCAAACTTAAGAAATTACTATAGCAGAAGTGGAAGTTCCTAGGAATGTTGTGAAAGGTACACTTATCATCATTTACATGATTATAAATGTTTTATTTTATTCTTTTTATAACCACACTTTTACATCTAAATATTTTTCTAATGTTATCACATCACCACCAAAAATATTAGATGTTGATTAGGCAATAAAAACTCATAATAGTAGGATGACTACATCTCAAGTATATATATCCTATTTGATATAATTTTGTGGGAATGTTTTTCTTTTGAATCTTATTATTCTTATTATATTAAAATTTAATGTAATTTTGGGTATAAATTGTCTATCTCAGTATATATCCCATATTAATTTTCAAGGAAGTGAAGTTAATTTCAATATTACAAAACAAACTTCAATTATCTATTTGTGCGAGGATAAACTAGAACACCCAATGAAAATTACTTCCATCATATAGTTTTTCTAAAAAATTATGAGGAATATTTACAATAAATGGTTGGGGATAAACTCAACATTGAAAATGTTCCTATTGTTCTAGAATATACTAAATTATTTCTAGATTACTTGCCTAGTCTTCTGCTGAATCATGAAGTTGAGTTTTCAATAGAACTAATTCCTGGTGTTATGCCTATTTCAAAGTCACTGTTTATAATATCCCTAATTGAGTTGTAGGAATTGAAGAAGAAATTATAGGGGATTTTATAAAATGGATTCCTTAGTTATATTTCATTACCATGCGATGCAACTATTATTTTTTGAATAATAAGGATGGTTTAATGTGTCTTCGCATTGATTGTCGGGAACTTAACAAGGTAACTATTAAGAAAAATTATTATATACCTTGTATCCATTATTTGTTTGATTAATTATAAGGAGCTATATATTTTTAAAAGATCAATATTTTATCTTGATGACATCAGGTAAGGATCAAGGATAATGATATACCCAAGACAGACTTTCGAATGAGGTAAGGTCATTATGAATTTATAGTAATTCCTATTGGACTTACCATTTCTCCTGTTATCTTCATGTATTTATGAATTCATTCTTCATAGACTACCTTGACTAGTTTATGGTAGTCTTTATCGATGAAATTATTATATATTCAAAGAAAAATGATGTGCATGAAGAACATTTGAGAATTGTGTTAAAGACCCTAAAGAAGCAGAGGTTGTATGATAAATTTACCAAGTGTGGATTTTGGATTTAGGAAGTTTCATTTTTCAGTCATATAATCTCAAGTGAGGGTATATTAGTGTATCCTTCAAATATGTATATTATTGAGAAATTTCCTAGACCAACCATGTAAATAGGAATATATAGTTTCCATGGGTAATATGGATATTATCTATGCTTTGTGAGATATTTCTCATGATTATCTAATCCACTCACTAAGTTTACTCGAAAGGGGGTTAATTTCTTATAAACATATGAATGTGAAGAGAGTTTCAAATAACTAATGATATGATTTTTCAGCACACCAATGTTTACACTACCCTATAATAGATAAGGGTTTTTAATATATATTTATGCATCAAATAAGTAAATAGGATGTGTCCTCATTTATATTTACATGGTGATATAATATTCCCTGCACCAATTAAAAATTAATAAGAAAATTTACCTAAATCATGATTTGGAGTTGTTGGAAATATTTTTTTCATTAAATATATGTGGAAGTATATGTATGGTGAAAAGTGTGATATAGATACAGATCATAAAAACATTAAGTATATATTTATATCGAAATATTTTAATATGAGGGAAATAAGATGGTTGTAGTTGACTACATATCGTGATTGTTTGATACATTACCACCCAGGGAAGGTGAACAAGGTGGTTGATGATCTGATTTAAAAACAATATACTAGTTTTTTCATGATGTGGATTGCAATAGATCCAATATTTAGGTCCATTTATATGATGGATATTTAAATCATGAGTTAATGGAAAAGATATTATCTTTCTCAAATGAATGATAGACCATGCATCCATGTAAGGATTAAGAAGGTACATAATGAATATGTAGAATTATAGAAAAAGGTGAGAAGTGTTCTTGTGTTCACCCATGATCATGCTAGAATTATAATATTTAGGAACTGAGTATGTGTCTCATAAGTAATATATTTTAATAATAAATTATTGGATAAAGATCATATTTTATCATTCTCTATTCATCTTGGGATTATAAAGATATATGGAGATTTGAAGGAGTATTTCTTGTGGGATAACATGAAAAGGGGTATTTAAGATTATGAATATTGATGCCTTTTATATCAGAAGATTAAGTATAGGAGACATAAGTATAAGGGGGTTTTATAACCATTACCCATAGTATCATGTAAAAGGGAATACATTACCATAAATTTCATCATCAGAGTCCCCAAAACATTTCATTTACATAAAGTTATATGGGTTGTAGTTGATTTCCTTAAAAAATCAAAAAATAGATTGCTATCATAGAATATTTATCCTTTTATCAAATTTATATAATATAAATTAATTAAGGGGAAATGTTTCATGGAGTACCACATTTTATTGTATCTGATTAGGATTACAGGTTTACCTCAAAGTTTTAGAAAATTCATCAGTGAGCTTTGGATAATGAGTTAAGTTTCAGTACTTCTTATCATCCATAGATATATGGTATGTCTGAGAGGACTATTCAAACTCTAGAATACATATTGAGATATATATTTAGGTATATAATTTTTTTTGTGATCAACACCTTCCTTCAGTGTAATTTTCTTACAACAATAACTTCCAATCGAGTATTCAGATTTCTCCTTATGAATCCCTATACAGAAAGAAGTGTAAAACATAAATATAGTAGAATGAAGTTGGAAAAATAAATATATTTATACCCAATATAGATTATTAAATTGAATATAAGGTAAGATCAATTCAATAGAATATAATGGTAGATCAAAGTCAAAAAAAAAGTTATGTTGACAATCATTAATGAGATCTTCAATTTTGATTTTGTGATAAGGTATTCTTATGATTATCTCCCTAGTGGAAGCTGATGAGATTTGGAAATAAAGTAAAATGTAGCCCTGGGTATATTAGCCACTTTGAGATTTTTTATATTATGAGGATGATATCTTATTAGTCGACACTTCCACCAAATCTATCTTAAGTTCATGACATGTTCCATGTATCTCTCCTGAGAAAGTATATAATTGATCCTTAGCATATACTAACTCAATGTTTGTAACCCTAGAATAATATCTCTATATTTAGGAATAATCGATGAATATTTTGGATTGTAGGTAAAATTTACGATAAAACAATACCACTCATCTGGTCAAAATTTTGTGGTGAAATCGTAAAATTAATGAAGCTATATGGGAACTGAAGGATGCAATAAGATATAAGTATCCCTAGTTGTTTATATCATAGTGATTTAATTTTGGGGGAGAAAATATAACAAGGGGATATAATGTAACACTCCAATATTTTATGATATATTTCTTTTTAAATAAATTTAATTTCATCGATAATTGTGTTACACGCAACACTGAGTTTAAATGAACTGTGATCTACTACAAAACCTTTATTTAAATGTAACCAATATAGCCTACCTATTAAAATTAGTGGTTATAAATAAGACTAACTAAATTATTAAAAAAATATTTTTTATACATTTATAAAATTATTTCATTAGTTATTAATTAATAAGAAATGAAATTAAAAATCATTTAAAAGCAAAAGATATTTTTTTTTTGAAAAAAAACTATTTTTATGTGTGTGATGTGTTTTTATCTTAATAAATTAAATTGATAAATATTGGTGAATTATTTTAATGAAATTTATATATAATATATTTAATCAAATTTTTAAAAATTCATCTAGATTTTTTACTGGGCATGGGATAATAATAAATTCAGTTTTATACTTATAAATTGTATTTTTCAAAAAAAATTATCATCATTCTTTACACACCTATTTTAAAATTAATTCTACAAATTTTAGAGATTTATTATTTAAAAATGGATATCATGTTTGGAATCAGGAGGTTCAAATTTTTAAAATATCACCCTTTTATTTTTCCATTATGAATAGTAACTGTGGAAATATATATCACCTCGGTAAAGGAGGTATCGAGTTAACCTAGGTGAAAAATAAATTTTAAGGACACTATTTTTCATATTAATTCTTATTATATGAATTTAATTCGACCCTTATCATATTAGTATTGAAATATAATTGTTAAAGGTACACATTTCTATGATAATGAACTATATAATATTTAAAAAATAGAAAAAAAAATATCAGTCACGTGCTTTCAAATATCTATTACATGTTCATATAGGGACAACATAAAAAAATTGAATGAATATTGATTATTATTTTGATAATAATAAAATTATTTTCATGATGGTAATTTATTTCTAATATTTATAAATTATAAAATGACCTTAAATTCTTATTCTACACCAATAGTGTATTTCATCAATTAGTAAAAGATTAAAATAAATGATTTTAAAAATATTAAAACTAATATAATTTGAGTGAGTTATAGTGGTAAAAATAGTATAGATGAATATAACATATTAGTGAAGTGAAAAATAATTATATTCAAATTTCATATTTTTCTTGGTGATTATAAATTTAAATTAAATGAATAGTTCCAAAATTAACATTAATAATATTTTATAAAAAATAAGATTTAATTAAATGATTTAAAAATCATAAAAGTCTTATCCTCAGCCAAGTGAATGAAATATTATTTTAAATATCAACTATGGTCTATTTATGAGTCACTTTTACATTTATGAAAAAAGTCATAACCCTTTAAGATTTAAAAATTTGTTATCACGGTTAAGGTCAGAAATGGTTAATGAAGGTATTAATCAAAAAGATAATTTTTAAAATGACACCAAAACCTATATAAATCTCATTAGATGATGTTATTTTGACACTATAATATTTTTATTTTAATTAATGTCCATTTCGATGCATTTCTATTTAGAATAAACTTATTATATTTTAATATTTTAATAAATTCCAAGTGTTCCATCTATATTCCTTATAAAAGGAAACCCCTCATTTCAATTCTTTATACCATTTTGAGTTATATCTTGATCATCCCCTACCAAATTATCTTCTCAAAATCCTTATAAAAAATTTATAGGTTTTTTGCTTCCCAAAATATCTACCCTTGTATCCTTATGAGAAGTTATAAATGATTTCTATCACAGAAGAGTAGGTTTGACCATATATGAAGGAATTCTAATTGAGGTAAGGGTTTATTTCAAAATGTCATCATTATTTAGGATTTATTTTGTTTACCCTAGGTAAATTATTTGATATTTCTATATCAAACCCAATTTATATCCTTATCCTCTATTTATTTCTATAAATTACACATTTTCCTTTCATTTTCTTCTCTTTAAGTACTCAAGATACCGATATGATATTTTAAATAAAACTGACTTTGTTTTTATAGTAAATTGGAAATATTTTTCTTCCATGTCCATATTTTCCTTAAAATGTTTGAGAATTTTTTTACTATTCTCTGGTGATTTATTAGATACATTTTTACCCATGTTTTAAATTTTAAAAAAAATAAGAAGGAATATTATTATCTTTTTCTGAACGGGGTACTTTTTTACATTTTATAAAAGTGTGAAAGGAATGTTTTTTAAAATTATAAGGCATGCACAGAATTTCATGCCATCATGACCACTCATTTCTTTGAAGATTTATTTACAATTTTACAGGTATATTTTGAAATAAAATGTCATCCTTAATATTTTTGGAAATATATAGATTTTAAATAAGTGATTTTAAGTGAAAAATGGGTATTTTCCTAAAGAAATTTTATTGTGGAAATTTAAATTTTTCTTAATCTATGTAAATATCCTTTGTTAAATCATATATATTACTAGTTATATACTCTAAATATACCATCCAACATATTTTTAATGATTTTTTATGTTTATTTTTTGGGGAAAGAATTTGCATTCTGTCTGCTAGTTCTTCCAAAACAAGCAATTATTGATTTTTAAGGCATATTGATTATGTTGCATTATTTATTCATATGATGAATGAATTATACTTATTAAGTGATGGGTGGAGCCTAGAACTGCATAGCCCCTCGATGCATCATTTTGTCTTATGATACAAACTAGATTGGTTATTTGGATGAGGCCTTCCCCATTTATATAAGATTCCTTGGCATGAGTCCTTGAAATTATGTTTTAGATGTCTTGGACCAAATCCTTTATTGTAAGTTTCAGATTTCTAGAATTATACAATCCATCATTATTAAATTAGATATTTAAAAACATGTGATTATTTGAATATTTATGATGTACATGGATAAGTTTCAAGCTCATTTGATTATTTTTATGGAATTATTTGATTATCATTTATTCTTTCCATATTATTCATGCCTTATTAGATTCTGTTGTACACATACCCTAACTGATCATTTGATCTCCCCCTTTCTTATGTTTACTTTCCCATGGATTCCAAGAAGTATATTATTATTGATATAAAGGGATATTCCAATGGTGATAATAATGTTCTCAAAGAAAATACTATGTTTTATTTTAATTTTTCAAATTTAATGTAGGATTTGAGTATATATCTAGTTTTCTAAGACTACTAAAATATTCGGTTGTTTGGGATATAATCACTTGTATCTATTTCCAATGAAATAAAGTAACCACCGACTCTGTTCTAATAGGGTCAAGGTATTTATAGAGGGCACGTTTGCAGTTGAAGATAAAGAAATTGTATGTTTCCTTATATTGTGTTTCATATATATATATATATATATCCTAGAATTGTTATATATTGTTTATATGGGTTTGTGAATCTTTCTTTGAAGGTCCAAAATTTATATTTTTATAATAGCTACACACCAAGATATATTGATATGTATATATAGTTTTAATCTATAAAGAGTGATACATACTATATAGGAGGAACTATGTGTATGTATATTATTACACACACACACATGTTACTTCTTATGGATATATATATATGTTCCTTCCTATGAGAAGATGATTTTCCTCCAATGTGAGGTAGGTGGGTCTGGGTCTGGGTATGTTTGTGTTTGGTTTTGTACACTACCTCATATATTATATGTATTCAGTCTGACATACTTAGTGGATAGGTTCCTTATGGTGAATAGGTACACCACTTGGAATTCAATATTAGCTTGAAACAAGTTTGTCTAATGTTCTTGAATATTATTAGTTTTTTTGATATTGCATGTTATTTTTTTACCTGATTGATAAAAACCATGTCTAACATCTTTAACCAGTTATTTATTTGAGTAAACTTCTTGTTATTTTTTCACTTCCATGATTTAAGTAAACTTATTCTTGGTTTTTTACTTCCATTTTTTTACTACCACACTCCCAGTAATGGATTTAATGTGATGCATAAAGGTATGAATTATATGAAATCATCAGTATACACCATGTATATAATGAATTTTAATTTAAAAAATAAATTTATTTAATTTATTAATTACAATAGAATGAGAATATTCTCATATCTCAGAGGTTATTTGAATAGATTATTAAGATAAATAATTAGTTAATTAATTGGAATATTTATTTATCAATTTGAGTGAATTTGTCTTTATAAGAATAAATCTAAGTGAATGTTATTGTAAAGAATCATGCATTCTTATCCCATTACTTTTCTAGTTTTGGTGGTTGGGGAGTGTTTAGAGGAAGTCTTGGAGGGTTCAATAGAGGTTGGAGCTATAGTAGTGTTATAGTAGGTGGTTCACAAGATAAATATAATTCACATCGTGATTTGGTAGATAACATATTGTATAACTAGTTGGTTTCATAGATTATATATGGTATATGGAAAATTTCATGAAACAGATTCATTTTAAGAAAGGTAAATTCACAGTGTGTATTATATCAAATCTTAGGTGACTAAATTTTTGACGGAAACCAAATTTTTTGGAATTATCATAGAATTCACATCATTTAAAGAATCCACAACTAGAAAGGGATGTGGTCAAAGTTTTTAAATCCATTATTTGGATAAATATTCTTTATTCAATTTCCTCTCTATTCCACTCATATTGATAAAACCCTAGTCATCTTAGGAGGTCTTCTATCCCCACCTTCCCTTTCCTTGATATATTGGATTGAGTGAATGTTTGTTAGCGATCAGTGAAATGTTCATCTCCTTATCTTGGTGGTTTTATCTTGTTCTTATCATAGAGATCTATTTGTGGTTATGGTTAGTTGTGATTAGAGTTGCGTTTAGATGATCCTTGGGTGCAGTGTAGGTTGATACATGGTTTCCCATGTGTAGTTTTGGTTTATGGGCATTTCTTCTTCACTCTATGGTATGTATTGAGTTGGAAAATATATTTTTGAGGTAGAGAATCCCTCATTTCTCGCATATTTGTATCATAAAGTAGGAGCTATCTTTTTTATCTTTGGGATGGTATTTTTCACCAGCTTAATGAAGTAAAATAATCATTTAGATGAAATTGAATGAGAAATGGGTTTGATTAACATGTTTTTACATATTTGATATTATCTTGACGTTTTGATTGTACGTTCTTGATACCCCTATGAAAATTGTGGTCATTGGGGGATTTTTTTCACTGGTTTGATATGTGTTAGGGGGCCCTCATTGTGCGGTTTTTGTAATATCACCCTAAAATTAAAGTAGATTAACCACTTATATTTGGATAATAAAATGGTAACCCATGGATTTATGGATTGTGTGAGAATACCCTAAATAAAGAAGTGGAGTATGATATAAAGGAACATTAATAAAATTTTAAAATGTTCTATGATATTTTGTAATGTGTGGTCATGTTAAGTGGTGGAAATGTGTGTTTTTTCATGTGGGGATGATGGGTTTGTTTGTTCATGCTATGGGGTGTTGAGGACATGGGATTGTAAGGATGTTTTGTGGGGTAGTGATGTGGTTGGTGTGAGTCCATGTTGTGGGACAATGATGTGTGCTAGTGGTGTGATTTGGGTTGTATAGGTATATGTTGTGGAGTGTATATGTGTGGCTATGTTATGTGGCGTTTTATATGAGGATGGTTATGTTGTGAAAGTTTCCTGGGTAGTATTGGAATTAATTTTTAATGTTAAAATTGAAATGAAAAGGGTTGGTTTGGTCAATGGGTAAGAAATGGATAACGAATTAATTAAAATGGTAACAGTGGTTAAATGTGTATGTTGATAAAAAAACTAAAGGAATGGGATATTTAAATTAAATTGTCTTGTCTTGTAATGAAAAGTGAAAATTTTGTATTTTGTATTGTGTGGTGTTGTGTATTTAGTGGTTAATGTGGTGTTTTTTTGAGTTGGTTAATGATTTTTTTGTGAACCCATAGGTTGGTATTATGTGTGTATATCTATATATATAATTTTATATTTTTTAAATTTTTATAAACACCCCACCCGCTTAGATCATTATGTGATAACACTCGTATATTTACCCAAGGTGTGTTTTTTCTAACATCCTAGTGATGAGGATAGATGGATAGATACATGCTCTTTCCTTCTCTATTTTCTATATGAGTAGACATGCAAAAGCTATGATGGTTAGAGGTCAGTTGGGGAACTATGTGATGGCCCAAGTTTCTATGAGCGAGATGTGGTGCGACCATATTGTGGGTAAGTGTGGTGTGATGACCCATGTTTCTTTAGGCAAGATGTGATATGATCGTATTATAGGGTGTCTTATAGTGGGGGTCATTCATGGTTGGAGGAGGGAACAAGGTTGATTTCCTTCATGTTCATGATACCCTACTTCTCTGGTTAGGGTTGTGATGTGATGTCCTAAGTGTCTTTGAGTGAGATGAGATGTGGACATGTTGTAGGGCAGTGTCCTGGGTGTCTACAAGCATGATATGATGTGACCGTGTTGTGGGGTAGTGGTATATATTATACAGAAGATATGGGAGTACCAGGATGTATGATGTTGGTCCGTGAGAATGGAAAATCAGTGGGAAAGTAATGTAGGGTACCCTTTTATTTATGTGATTCTTATTATGTTACTATATATGGATGTGTTATTTGGTGAGCACGCCATAGTGAGGATAGGCTTGGTTAGTTTACCTATTTTGGTGTTTTTTGGTTCTATTATTTTCCCATGGGTATATTAGTATTCTTCTTTTATATGTTCATGAGATACTTTGGTTTTCCTACTAATTATACTTATATCCTCACCATATGTATACAAACATATTTTCAGGTTTCTATAAGGATTATAGAGGCCGTGTTAGATATTATTGGATCATACCCTTGGGTTGTAGTTGCGCCGCTACCTTAGTTTTATTTTGTGTATTTAAATAAGAGACTTTTATTTGCACCTATTTTATTTATACATGTATTTTGGGATGGTTTTGGATTTTTTTTATATTATTTCATGGAGTTGTTTGGTCTCAATTCATCAAATCTCCTGGTACTATTATTATAGAGGGTAATGTCACCCATTTGTTATATTTTTATATATCCTTGATGCTAGTCTCCAACCTGGGACCAATTGGAGGTGAGACATTGTGGTCATTATCTCTCTTCCTTCATTGTGATATCTATAGGGGATGGGGTTGTGATGGATTGGTATCAAAGGTTATGGTTTAGGGATAAAATGCATTTCAAAGTTAGGTATTGTGTGGTTTACATGGGTTGGTATAGAAACAAGGCCAGTAGATCTTGGTATGTGATATAGGCCAAGGAGACTAGCTACAACATGGGATTTTAAGGCCCCACATGATCTAGTACAAAAACTCTGATCTTATTGAATAAACAAGTGAGGTGGACCTATTTATAGGGTAGAGACCTAGGGGAGGTACATGCATCATGCTGGCTTGAATTATTGTTTAAATTTGGTTGTCCTTGGGAGATAAAATAAATTAAAATGAAGTAAAATAAATTAAATGAATATTAATAAAATCCCATACTATATGGATTAGAATGTTCACCTTTCTTTCAATAATGGATCTAGGTCATCATTTGTATGTGTTTCAAGCAGTTGAGGTTCAGCAGGTTGATCAATTTGATCGTTGAATAGTTGAATTGATTAGGGAGGATGATTAGTGGTAAATGATGTTTCCTGATTTTCAATATCAATATTTGGGAAATTATGAGGGAAGTGTTTCTTTTTTGGAGATAGATATTTGGATAAAGGATCTTGATATCTCCTTTTATTTTATCCAACCCATGGTGGGGTAACTAGGTCCCTTTGGTAGTTAGTCAGATGTGGGGAGCTACACATCAATAGTGGATGTTGTATATGGGTGGGCATTAGGGGTTAAATGTTTTGTGAGTTTAATTTTAGAAATATTTATTGGAATAGTTCCATTCATCGACCATTAAAGAAGTGAAGAGGCAAGAGATTATTTTTCTTTAGTAGGGGAGTTTGTTAGTGTGAGGGATGGAAATCAAATTCAAGTACCTTCTGTTTTTTTCTCAAAATTGTTTCCAAATGAGGAGTATCATGTGAGACCTCATGAGGATGTACTCTATCCTTTGATCCAATATGAAATTATTCCTTTCATATTTCCAACGTATCTAGAAACTCACAAGAAGGAAAATATGATCGAGTGGATTCCCTTGTAAGGATGTTTACTTCGAGAGGGGAGCCAGCAGGGTTCCTTAAGAAGTAGAGTTTTTTGGAGTAGGACTCAGGTGATAGGTCCATTTAGCTTTTGACCATCAAGGATTCAACCTTAGTAGCTTCCCATCTAACCTTCTAGGGAAAGTGGTTTTCATACTATTTCTAGGTAAATCAGACCAGTGTGCTTTATCTATAGGGTAAATATCCATTATTATAACTAGTTCTTAGTGATTCTTTAAGATCAGTTTGGTGGAGGTGGTCAGGTCTAGTGTCAGCCTTAGTAAAAGTTTCCAATGAGGCAATTTCAGTACCATGGGAAACATGATTATCCTCTACCAAGGTGTAGATATAGAAAGTAAAGGATGACCTCAGGATGTTCTTAATATTTAAGAACCTTAATCATAGTGTGGATGAAGAGGTGGTCATAAGTAAAGAGGTATAGGAGCTGGTAGTAGTTAGATGCAAGTAGTAGATGCAGTAGAGCTAGAGGGGATAGAGATTATTTTAGGTATGCACAGTTTTTCATATACGCTTGTTGTGATTTTTTTTATTTGGGATATTCACGTTCCTTTGATTCACCTACTCTAGTCTATGCTCTGTGGATAAACATAACAAGGATTCCCATGCCTCTAGTATTGAATACGTTATTCAGATGCCAAACCAGCTTCTTTAATGTGTGCGGGGGTTTAGATTGATGATGAGTACACTTCAGTCCCAGGGGGATCATTTATTAATTTAAATTGAGTTGTATGATTTCATCCTCATCATTGAATATTTTTATTTTATTCATTATGTTATTGACTAATTCCATGGGAGAGTCTTGTTCTCGAATGTGGATGTCCTCAATGTAGTTTTCATAGGCTGGTGGAGTTTTTAGGTGTGAATTAAGAATATGGATCCCCTTATTTTGATAATGTAAGAGTTTTGCATGAAATTAATAGATGTTGTTATAGTGGGGGTTCCTAGGGTCATTGGGATGTTTTTAGATGTTTTATTGAGGAAGTTTTAATGATACCCCCTCGACATGATGTTGAGTTTGGGATAGACTTGTATCTTAGTGATTATCTGATTCCAATGGATCCTTATCAAATGGAACCTTCTAAGATGCAGGATTTGAGGATTCATATATATGATATGATATAGAAGGGTTTTATCTAGCCTAATACGTCACCATGTGGTGCTAGATTTTTATTTTCCAAAAATGTGGATTTTTAGAATGAGGTTGTGTATAAACTACTAGAGGTTGAATAATGTGACGATCAAGAATAATTACCCTCTTATGAGGATATATGGTCTTTTCAACCAACTGGGAGGAGTGATTTCATTGTCTAATATCAATATATAGTTTGGGTATCACTATTTAAGGATAAAGTAGAACGATATCTTGAAGACTGGCTTTAGATGTGGGTATGAGAACTTTGAGTTTGTATGCATGTGTTTTGGTGTTACAAAGGCACCATCTATGTTCATGGATATCATAAACTTTGCATTTTGTGAATTCTTAGACCAATTCAAATTCATGTTCATCAGAAAAATATTTATCTACTCGAGTTCAGAGTAAGAGCATATCAATCATCTCAGAGTTGTCTTACAGGTTCTTTGACACCACCATATCTATGTTAAGTTTTCCAATTTTAAGTTATTAACATGAGAGGTGAATTTCCTCAAGTGTTTATCATCTCAATAGGGTGTGGTAGTATACCCATATAAGTTTGAGGAAGTATTTTCTTGATAATAACCCAAGAATGTGGCAAAGGCTCATAGTTTCCATGGGTTCATGGGCTATTATCAGAGCTTTGTATATAATTTTTCTCAAGTAGAAGCCCCAATAACAGTTTTTACTAGGAAGAACCAGGATTTTGTGTGGAATAATTAGATCTAGGAAGTATTCTTTTACCTTAATGGGAAATTGTTCAGTTCTCTAGTACTTAGGTTTCTAGAGGAGGGTGATGTTTGAGGTATTTTGTGATGCTTCCTTTTTGGGATTGGGATTCATGTTTATGAATCATATATAAGTGATCTCTTATGGGTCAAGGAATTTATTTCCCCATGAGAATAACAATTCCACCAATGATGTGGAGTTAGTGGCAGTGGTATTCACACTAAAGTTGTCGTGGAATTACCTTATTGGGGAGTGCTTTGTGTTCTTCACAGATCACAAGATCTTAAATTATATATTTTATCATAATGATATAAATCTATTTAAATGTATTTAGATGGATTTTTTTTAGTATTATGATCTATACATCAAGAAAGGTAAATTTTGTGTCCAACACTATGATAAGTAATTCACAGAAGGATGTTGTTCATGAGTCTTGTGATGCTTGGAGAGAGATGAAGGAGTTGAAATCACTATACTTGGATTCAATAGTGTTTGATGATAGAGGCTATTTATTTCAGATGAAAGTGAATTCTTCTATGATTTAGTAGGTATAGGAGTCTTAGTGGGGAGACATGGCGGAAGAGGTGATGTGTGATCGTGTTTTCCATGGTGACACTCCAAAGGTATGGTTGGAGGATGGTTATAACCATATGTTGTTTTAGGGGAGGTTGTTTGATCCAATAGTAATGAATGATAGAGTCCTCCATGAGTTCCATACCTCACCTTTATAGGTACACACAAGAGTATCCAAGATGTACAATGTAATGAGGATACAGTTTGTGTGTCTAGAGATAAAAAGGGTAGTAGAGAAGTTTGTGGTGAGGTGTTTAGTTTACCAATAGGTAAAGGTTGAGCATCATGTTCTCAGTGGTTTTTTTATCCTTTAGATGTTCCTAGGAAGAAATTTGTGGACATATTAATGGATTTTATCACAGGGTTACCTCGAGCTCAGGGAGGTTGTGATGCTATCTAGGTAATTGTGGATCATTTTAAGAAATCAACCCATTTTATAGCAATCAAGGATTCAGTTTCCATAGATTCTTTGGGTAGGAAGTATGTGGATGAGGTGGTGTAGTTGCATGGAGTTATTAGGTACATTTTATGGGATTGATATGAGTGTTTTTCCTTTTGATTATAGAGAGTATTTTATCATTATTTTGGTACACAGTTACGCCTTAGAACTACTTTCCACCCTTAGATGGATGAGAACGTAGAGTGAACTATCCACACATTGGAGGATATTTTATTGGCGTGCATCATAGACTTTTTTGGATCTTATTAAAAGCACTTTACTTCGGTTTTTTTCCTATAATAACATATATCACTCATCCATTAGAATATCCCCATTTGAGGATTTGTATGGGCATATGTTTCATTCTCTTTTATGTTGGATGGAGGTTGGGGAGGCATAAATTCTTAGTCTCGATGTGGTGAAGAGAATGAAAGAGAAGGTTCATCTTTTTCATGAGAGGATGAAAGCATTACATAACCAAAAAAAATTCTTACATTGGTCACAAGAGGAGACCCTTAGAGTTTTAGATTGTAGACCATGTGTTCTTGAAGTTATCACCTCGATGAGGGAAGTGGAGGTTTGGTATGGGGATTAAGATTTCTCCCAAGATCATTGGACCCTTTGAGGTATTGGGGCGAGTTGGTAAGGTTTCATATCGTTTGTCATTGCCACTATGACTAGAGAGGATCCATGATGTATTCCATGTGTATCATCTTCATTGTTATCTTCATGATTCCCCCATATCATTTATTGGGAAGATTTTAATATCAAGGAAAATATGAAATTTGTGTAGAATTCAGTAGATATCTAGGATCATCAGGAGAAGGTGATGTATGTACAAACCATTCCCTTAACTCATCTGTTGTGAAGGAATATTGTCTTGGAGTAGAGTACTTAGGATTGAGAGACACTGATGTGTGCCTAGTACCTAGAACTATTTGGAGTTTTTTACTCTATTTTTAATTATAAAGTAAATTTTGGATCTTTATATTTTATGAGATGTGTTGTTCTTCTTGATGTATAATGTGTGATAAAACTTCAACATATGAAAAGGGGAGGACCCGAGTCCTAATCAAAACATATTTTACTATAATGTGATTAAAACCATGTCGGTGATTCAGTACCACCCATAGTGGATAGTATCTTAACATAGAGGATGGAATTATCTGATTTTTTTATCCAGGGTAGTGTGGTTTTTTGGTTTTGGTGGTTGTTAGTTTGGGATATGTGGAGGTTAAGATGGTTGTGTAGTGGTAAAGTGGGTATGTGGTCATTCATGGTTGACACCAGATGATGTTGTGTTATGCTCAGTGAGTGGTGGTGACATGGTTGTGTAGTGATGGGGTTTTTTGGGTTTTTTGTGGTTTTTATGGTTGGAGGGTTTGGCTAGTGGTGTCATTTGAGGTATGACATAATCCATGAGAGGTATCTCATGGGGTGGTTGTTTGGCACCCTTTAATTTCTTCAGGTTTGATTTTGATTCATATAGATGGGAATCATTTGAGAGGTATCTGATGTAATAGATCATACCTTTGTAGCACATTTCTTATCTAGTTTTAGTGGTTAGAAAGTGTTTGGAGGAAGTCTCGGAGGGTTTGGTTGAGTTTTGAGTTATAGTATTGCTACAGTATGTGGTTCACAGCATGAACCAGATTCATTTCATGAGATGGAAGTTCATGGATTATATATTTGTCTTGTTATACATATTGTATGTGGGCTAAGGAGGATTCTATGAAAGATATCCATCTCATTAAAGGTAAATTTACAATGTGTTTTAAATTTAAGTTGAAGTGAATAAATTTTTAGTGGAAACTGATGTTTTTGGGAATTACCATGGAATTCAAGACTTGAAAGGTGTGGGTTCATGGTTTTAAATCATTTTGTTAATCTAATTTTTTTTCATTCAGTTTCCTATCCCTTCCTCTTAGTTTTGCATAACCTAGGTATCTTGAGATGTATTTCATCCCCACCTTCTCTAGATTTGATCTATTAGTTCCGGTTGTTTTCTCTTAGTGATTGGTGGTGTGTTTATCTATTTTCCCTGAGGGTTCTATTTTTTTCGTCACTCAAAGATCCAATTTTTCAGTTACATTTTTGTTTAGGGTGTGATTTGGAATGTGTTTTGATGATCCTTAGGTTCACTGTAGGTTGATTCATAGTTTCTCGTGTGTAGTTATGGTTTCTGGGCATTTATTATTCTCCTTACGATGTGAAGTGAGTTGGAAAAGCTTCATTTGAGGTAGAGAATCACTCATTTATCACTTTTTTGTTTCATTCAAGAGGGGTTTTATTTTTTCTATATTTGGGAATATAGTTTTCACCAACTTAATTAACATAAATAATATGTTAATTGAAATATAATGGAAAAGGTTTTTGATTCACATGCTTTTATAGATTTTATATTATCATTATGTTTTGATTGTATGGGCTTGATTCCCTGATGAACATTATGTCCATTGGGGGATTTTTTGTGCTAGTTTGATATGTGTTATAGAGACCTAATTTTTTAGTTGTTGTGATATCACTATAAAATGGAAATTTATTAACCAATTACATTTATATAATAAAATAGTATCCTATGATTTATGGATTGATTTAGAATATCCTAAATTAATAATCAGAATGTGATATAAAGGACTCTTTATAAATATATAAAATCTTCTATGATATGTTTTAATTTGTGGTCATGTTGTAGAGTGACGATGTGTGGTTGTGTCATGTGAAGATGATTGGTTTGTTTGGTTGATTTTTGGGGTGGTGATGAGATGGGATTGTGAGGTCATGCTCTAGGCTGGTGATGTGGTTAGTGTGAGGTCGTGTTATGGGGTGAAGATGTCTGGTTGAGATATTATGTGGGTGGCATGAGGCCATGTTGTGGGGAGGTGATGTTTGGTTGTGTTTTGTGGTGGATGAGATGAGTATAGTTGTGACATGCTAGTTTCCCATGTAGTATTGGAATTAATTTTTAATGTTCAAATTAAAATAATATGGTTTGGGTTGGTTAGTGCGTTGGAAATGGATAATTAAGTAATTAAAATGATAAGTGTGGTTAGATGTGGTTATTGATACAAAAAATTAAAGGAATGGAATTTTTAAATGAAATTGGCCTGACTTGTACTGAAAATTGAAATGATTGGTTTGTGTATTGTGTGGTGTTGTGCATTTAGTTGCAAAAACGAAAGTGGTGGTGTTGTGAGTCGGTTGGTGATTTCTTTTGAACTCATTGGTTATGATTTCATTTGGTTATATATATATACTTGTATATTCCTTGTGATTTTTATATGCACCCTATGTGATGACACCCATATATTCAGATAGGGGTGTTTTTTCCAACATCCTAGTGATTAAGATTTATGTATAGCAACCCAATCTTTCTCACTCTCTCTTCTATGTGAGTAGACCTACACAAGTTGTGATGGAAATAGATCTATCAGTGCACTAGGTGATGGTTCAGGTGTTTGTGGGTGATATGTGATGTGACCTTGCTTTGATTTAGTGTGGTGTGATGGCCCAGGTGTCTTTGAGTGAGATATGATTTGACCATGATATGGGGTGGCTTATGGTGGGGGTTGTTCATGTTAAGAGGAGAAAACAAGTTTGATGCACTTCATGTTCATGATACCCTACTACCCTGGTTATGGTTGTAATGTGATGGCATATGTGTCTTCAGGTGATATGATATGTGAATATGCTATGGGGGGAAATTTCCTAGGTATCTGTGGGCATGATATTATGTGATCATGTTGTGGGTAAGTGCTATATATTATACAGAAGAGATAGGATCACCATGTTGTATGATGTTGGGATGTCAAAGCGAAAAATCAGTGAGAAAGTGGTGTAGGGTACCCTTTTATTGATATTATTCTTATTATTTTGTTATACTTAGATGTAATATTTGGTGAGTGTTCCAAGGTGAGGATGGGATTTTAATAGTTTACCCTTTTAGGTGTTTAATGATTCTGTTGTTTTATCACAAGTCCATTAGTATGCTTCTTTCACAAGTGCATGAAAGAATTTGTTCTTCCTACTGAGTAAAATTGTGTGATCAACCTATGTATATAAACTGATTTCAAGTTTCCATGAGGCTTACATATGTGGACCATGCAGGAAATTACAAACTCGGACCCTTTCACTATTGATGTCTCGCTGCCTTTTTTGAGTATTTATATTGGATAATTTAATATGTGACTATTTTATTTATACATACATTGTGGGATGATTTTGGATTTATTTTATATTATGTCAAGGAGTTTCTTATGTTTGATTCATCCTATCTCCCCATCCTATTATTATATAGGTTAATGGATCCCATTTGTGAGTTTTTTATATTCCCACTGTTCTCATCAACAACTCTGGGCCTACTAGAGGTGGGACTTGGGGGTTATTATATCTCTCCCTTCATTTCAGTATCTATGGGAATGAGGGAGCCATGATAATTATTATGCTTAAATGCATAAAAATTTTACATTTTGATTGATCATGATTTTTATCGACCATTGTATGTGTTGAGTTTATTTAATTTAATTATTTTTTTAATGGGTTTTTTTATGATAAATTTATTATTAAATTAAATATGATGATCTTAGAATCATCTCTCTCACCTTTATTATGTATATTTCCATGCGTATGAGGTTTGTTTTAAATAACCGTATACCCCTGATACCCTTCACCCATGAGTGAGTAAAAATTTATAGAGGATAGAGTTCTCCATGAGAGAAGATGGTTCAAGTACCTAGACATGGTTAAACAAACCAAAAAGCCGCATAGGTTAATAGAGGAAGGTTAAAACTTGATCTAAAGAATGAGCTCAAGGGGTTGCTTCCCCTAGGAACAATTTTATTTTATCACAGCTTGATAAACCAACCGATAAATAAAACTCATGATCTTTTAAATTATTTATTTTATTTTTTAGTGCATGATTATTTATTTATTTATGAAATGATTGGTTTATTCTGTTGATTAAACATGATCACATAAAGTAAATAAATTAAAAAACATGATAAGATCAAATTAAATAAAATTACTATGTCATAAATTATCATATTATATATGGTTAATTAATTATATAAAATCCAAATAATATTAACAATCATGTAAAGAATAAAATAAATAATACTTGCACATAATCTAAAAAAAATCCCTCAAAGAAAATATTAAGTGAGTAAACTCCTTCTATCACTTGATTTAGAATAGAATTAAAATTAAGAGTACTTGTTTGGTACTCCTCTAGATGATTTCAATTATCAAGAAGATATAATGAAATTATTGGTTTGACTTAACCAAGTTTGCATCAAGGGTTGTGACGCACTCCTGTCATAGGGCGAGGCAAAATAATTATTTTCTAAGTTAAAATGTAGTAATTTGGTTGACCTAGGATGTCTCCCAAAGAGTAGTGCACACAAAACGGGTTTTCACTTTAAAACGAGGGTAAAATGTTGTGCTTTTGAAAAAAATTTGAAATTTAGATGATTGAAAAACTATGATATTAAAAGGGTGATTAGGTTGGGGTCAGTTTCCTAATTATAATTCTATCCTTGTTCAATTTAATTCAATCCTCTTCTTCTTTGTTGATTAAAATGAGTTTCTACAATCGTTTCCTCTCACTTCCTTGGTGAAATTATGATGGTGAGAGAAAACCTTACCAAGATCTTGGTTTAGTCAACTCTCCTTCCATGTGTAAAATAGTTATATTGAATATCATTAATTGAAATGTTTAATACCCGATCATGTTTGGTTTATCCCAAACAATGAAGAACATTCACTACACCTTTTACATGTTGTGACGATCGTCGAGTACTTCACCACTAATCCCTAGTCTATTCCATCGTATATAAACCAGAAATTAGTGGAGGGAGATATTAATTATTTTACCAAGGGAAAAAATCAATAATGGAATTAAAATTCATGAACAATCGAACTTGATAATAAAATCCGCTATATGAAATTGAAAACAACTTTGAAGAAGAAAGAAATTTCATTCAATTATGTTCAAGAACTCAATCATTACAACATAGAAAACCAACCCTTCCCCAATCACTCCAAATGTTTATCCTACCATGGTAAGGGTAATCTAGATTAATGGGGAAGAATAAGGCATTACAAAACTTCTAAAAATAAAGTAAATAAAATATAAAGATGATAAGTTCTCCTCCATGGTGTCCCATAAGGAATTGGATGGAGAATGGGATGCTTTGAGAAGGTGTAGCTCTTTTCTTTTTATAGATAGAATTTGTCCCCAGAATGTCAATACGTTTTATCCCCATTAAATGACATCTTCATGCATTAATCCCTTCTTTAATTTTGTTCATAATTATCTTGGTCTTGTCCCATAAAAATATCAGTGAATTTGGACATGTATTCCGAGAGTTATGTGCGTTTTACTCTGAGAATTTATTCTATCCAATTAGATTCTCCAAATCGAAAACCTCCGGATTAGGGTGATTTAATGACCCCGTAAACGGCCAATTCACGTGACCTTTCCTCAATTAAAGATTCTCCAAAACTCCTTTCGCATCTCCCCACCTAATTTCACAACATTTGGGCCCACCATGAATGAGTTATGGACCCCACACCAAAAATCGGCAGAATTGTGAACAGTTTTCATGCTCCCACTTGTGAGCTTCTTTTGTGCTTCCATATGGATGATTCATCTTTTAGTCCAAAATAGTAAATGAAGCCCTAGATGTGTAGAATCAGGAAAAGAAATATTTTTTCAATTTTGATTAGTTTACATAATTTTATGACCAAACTACAAAAATAATTTAAAAATGTTTAAAATCCGAAATGGCCCATTTTTACTATTCAGCTCAAAATAACACCAATATCATAAAAATGAAACAATTAATCTTAGAGGTACACTTTTGTGGGTTTAAAACAATGATATTAAATATAAATTAATTGAAAATATTTTCTCTATCAATTCCCTCACACTTAACACTTGGACTCCTCGACAAGTAAACATCAAAATCAAATCAAATCAAATCCAAAACACGTACCAATGAGATCTACCAAGTCCATACTAAGAAACAAAAAGATATCATGCCTCATAAAAAAAATTATTTCAAGTTCTCAATTTTAGATTTTAATATATTTCTAATTCATTTATTATCCCATGCACAGAAAACACCTACCTCGCATTAATTTTCTCTCATCTCACAAATGTAAATTATCAACAAGGATTTTCTCATCCAAACTCACAAAAGAGTCACCATAGGCTTGATAAATTACTATTTCTCTACCCTATGTGATTCAAGGACATGTGTTTCTCATGAGGACTTTTTAGGGTTGTTCTGTGGCTTCCGTTTGGTAGGATTTAGATGTTAAAAATTCTAAGGCCGAAAAAGGAGGGCTTGGATCTTTTGGAAGAAAAATTGAAAGATTATAATTTTTACTCAAATATGGTATCCTTATCTTCACCTTGGTAGAAAATATGTTCTATAATCATTAAATCATCTCAGTAGAAAAAAATTCAATATTTTCAAACTTGATTTTTCTTAAAAGCTCCAGATAGGCACAACTTTCTTTTTAAATCAGAAGTTCTAGAAAGGCACATCTTCTCTTATCATGAAAGCTTGAGAAAAGTCATAGCTTTTAACAAAAAGAAATATTCATCAGCTATTAAACATTTTATATTCCACAAAAAGTATCAATAAATGAGGTAGTAAATCCCAATTCATCTTCCCCAACACTTAAGTTCAACTAGATCATTCAATTTCACTTCAAGAGTAGGTAGGATATGGAAAATTGGCTTGTAATGTGGCTAACCTAACAGACTATTCATGGATACTAGGGGATAAAATGAAGGATAAATGTAAATGTCGTCCATAATGAAAAGTATTATTTTGAAAAGGGGGCTTAAAACCAAATAAATTCCTCAATCATTTAAAACACATGTACCCCAAACCCTCATGTTTTGAAAGGAATAAATCAAATTCTGGTTTAAACAAGCATGGTCTGGTTATCTCAAGAAATGAGTTGAATGAAAAGAATATAACAAAAATGGTTTATAAGACTCACAAGAAAGTGATTTCAATGATATAGACAATGAAATATGTCATGGGATTCAAAAATCAGTGTACTTTTCATGAAATTCCAAAATATTTGAACTCGAAACAAAGTCATTTTAGAATTCATTTAAACTCATTTTTATAGAATAGATTGGTTTACTCATTGACATGGGTTTCAAAAATGGCAATGATAATCATTTTATCTCAAAATTCTCAAAAATAAACACACCAGAAATTAAAAAATAAACACACAAAAATTTGAAAACACACTTTTTTTTTTGAAAAAAAAACACAACAAATGAGAATCTAAAACTAAGATTACCTCCCCCACACTTAAATGATGTAGTGTCATCAATGAATTTAAGTGTATTTAACATGTAAGAATATTTTTTTATTGATTGAAAATAATCAAGTATAAAGGAGAGGTACAACCTAATTTATTCACAGTGAAACATTGAGTTAAGCTCCTAAGTATTGCACTCTGAAAAAATAAAACAACAAAAGAAAACATAAGATATTTATTGAAAGAAAAAATATATAATTAGAATGAGAATAGAAGGATAAATCTTGGTTTAATCCCCCAAGTGGGCCCTAGGTTTTGACTACCTCCGTAGGGGTAGTTCTAATCGGTTATCCCCAATCTTATGGTGGGTGAGGTTTCTTGCTCATGAACCAACAAAAACATTTCTCTCCTGGATGAACTTCTTCCATTTTCATGAGGACTCCATAGATATAGAATACCAAGTCTACCCCCATGAGAATTACATAATACTTTAAATGTGGGGGTGGGATAATGAATGTGTTCTCTTCCTTCTTGGTTTCCACTTTCACAACATCTTCTTTATGCTCCAGTGGTTGTTGAAGATATTCTACATTAATAGAAAAATCAAAGGGAATCTTAGAATGTAATTATATTTGAACAAAATTAAAGCATGATGTGTTAATATCAAATTCTTCCCTTTAAATTTATACATATTTTGTCTCTATTTCTTCAGGAAAATCTACTTTTATCTCCTCTTGAACACCCTCCAATAAATGTTCAACATGTTCGGGGAGGTCCAAATATTCCTCTTCAGATGAATCTTCTTTTTCATTATCTTCCTCCAAGGAAATACATGTATTAGATGAGTTTGAAAAATTAAAACAAGGGAAGGTAATACTCAATTCATTTTCAACAAAATCAATAGATAATGAGTTCATTAAAAAGATTATCTCCTTGAGTTTTTTCATCATCAATCTCTTCTTCAATGGACAACACCTCTTAGAGTTGAGTAGTACCAGGTAGAGGCAGGTATTTAGTCTCCAATATATCTTGGATATCTATAGAAAAATCAGGGATGACTAATGGGGTGTCTTCTTGGACCTTGGAAACTTCATAAAATTCAAGAAAGTATTGGGAGAACTAAGTTAGATTTTTTGGCCATCACTTCAAAAACATCTTCATTCATATCCTCCCTTAGTCCATCTATGAATTCTTTGAATGTTTTCTGATCATTATTTGTTTTCCAAAATAACCTCACCTATCTAGCAATATAAGAAACTCCATCCTCCACAGAAAAGTTTGAGTCAATAATTGTTTCATTTATCAGTGGGTAATTGTTCCATGAATTAAAGAAATAATCATTTGAAAACAACATGGAAATTTTTTTAAAATTTGAAAAGAGTCAAATATTTATAATTAGTTTGTGGAATTACCTCCCCGGAAATGGTGCCAAGTTTGATGCACGCCTGTCATAGGGCATGGAAAAATAATTATTTCCTAAGTTAAAATGTAGTAATGTGGTTGACCTAGGATGTATTTCGAAGAGTACTGCACACAAAATGGGTTGTCACTTTAAAACAGGGGTAAAAATGTTGTGCTTTTGAAAGGAAATTTGAAATTCAAATGATTGAAAAACTATGATATTAAAATGTGATTAGGTCGGGGTTGGTTCCCTAATTATAATGCTATCCTTGTTAAATTTAATTAAATCCTCTTCTTCTTTGTTTATTAAATTGGGTTTCCAAAATCGTTTCCTCTCACTTCCTTGGTGAAATGATGATGGTGAGAGAAAACATTACCAAGATCTTGGTTTGGTCAACTCTTCTTCCATGTGTAAAATAGTTTTATTGAATATTGCTAATTTAAATGGGTAATACCTGATCAGTTTTTTTTATCCCAAAAAATCAATAACATTCACTACACCTTTTACACATACTGATGATCATCAAGTACTTTACCAATAATCCCCGGTCTATTCCATTGTATATAAACCAGAAATTAGTGGAGGTAGATATTCCTTATTTTACCAAGGGAAAAAATAAATAACGGAATTAAAATTCAAGAACGATCAAACTTGATAATAAAATCTACTATATGAAATTGAAAAAAACTTTTAAGAAGAAAGAAATTTCATTCAATTATGTTTAAGAACTCAAACATTACAACATAGAAAACCAACCCTTCCCCAATCACTCCAAATGTTTACCCTACCATGGTAAGGTTAATTGAGATGAATGGGGAAGAAGAAGGCATTAAAAACTTCTAAAAAGAAAGGAAATAACATAGAAAGCTGAAAATTTCTCCTCCTTGGTGTCCCAGAAGGAATGGGATGGAGAATGGGATGCTTTGAGAGGGTGGAGCTCTCTTCTTTTTATATCTAGAATTTTTCCCCCAAATGTCGACGCATTTTATCCCCATTAAATGACATCTTAATGCGTTGATCCATTCTTGAAAGTTGTTAATAATTATCTTTTAGTGTCCCATAAAAATATCAGAAACGTTGGACATGTATTCTGAGAGTTATGACCATTTTACACTGAGCATTTATTCTATCTAGTCAGACTCTCCAAATCGCAAACCTCCAGATTAGGGTGATTTAATGACCCCTTAAATGGCCAATTAACGTGGCCTTTCATTCCTTAAATATTCTCCAAAACTCCTTTAGTGTCTCTATATAGAATTTAAAATACATTTGGGCCCACCATGAATGAGTTATAGACCCCACACCAAAAATAGGCAGAACTGTGAACAGTTTTCATGCTCCCACTTGTGAACTTCTTTTGTGCTTCCATATTGTCGATTCATCTTTTAGTCCAAAAATAGTAAATGAAGACCTAGATTTTTAGAATCTAGAAAATAAATAATTGTTCAATTTGTATTAGTGTAGATAATTTTATGGCCAAACTATAGAAATAATTTAGAAATGTTAAAAATCCGAAATGGCCCATTTTTACTATTCAGCTCAAAATAACACCAATATCATAAAAATGAAACAATTCATCTTAGAGGTACACTTTTGTGAGTTTAAAACAATGATATTAAATATAAATTAATTTAAAATATTTTCTCTATCAGGATGATTACCTTATCAACAATTGGAGTAACTTGGAGGCAAATGTTCAACAAATACAAGTAGATGATTTCAATATTGGAGAGTCTTTTTAATATATCAAAGAGATCTTAGTTAATTTAGTTATAAATAATAATTTACCTAAATAAATATGAATAAATTGATCAGGTTCTCATATTAATTATTTAAAAAAAATATGGATATCTAAAACTAGAATATCTAATAAATATGATATTTTTAATTTAATGATGAGGGATGTTGGGATTTAATAAAATATAAGGATACAAGTAAAATTAGTTGATTAAATATTAACTAATAATCATGATAAAGTACTAAAATATTATTTTATTTATTATAGAAAATGGAAATTCATTCAACCATATCACAATCCTTGTAATCTATCTTGGAGAAAGATAATATCTTGAACAATGATAACTTTAAAGAGTGGTATAGATTCTTACACATTGTATTATGACAAGAGTAGAAGTTTTATATACTGGAGTCCTTAGTTCCTACTGAACCCTATAAAAAGAAAATAAAGGTGTTACAAAACATCTTCTAGAAACACATGGATGATGCGTTGGATGTCCAATTCCTCATGTTATCATCCATGACTATTGATCTCTTGAACCTTTCTGAATACATTGATGTATACACCATGTTATCTCATTTTCATGATCTCTATTAGGAAAAACTGAGCCAAAAGAGATATGAAATATCCAAGGAACTCTTTTTATGAAAGTTGGGATAAGGAGTTCTAGTTGAACCTCATGTAGTTATGATTCATGGATACAATGAGTATTTTTAAATTCTTGGATTCAAGCTACCCAAGAATTATGTATAGACCTCATGTTTGCCTCATTTCCTCTAAGATTCTCAATTTTTATTTTTAATTTCAATGTTAACAATATAGATAATATTCTCCCTAATCTATTAACTCTAATTTAATAAGATGATGAAGGAAAAATGTATAATAATAATCAATACTTATTGTGAAATAAAGGAAAGTAAATATGAAATTTTATTAAAAAATATAGTTCTAATGAACCTTTACACCACCCTATCAAAAGGGAAAAAATCCAAAGAGGGGAAAGGAGAAGGTTACAATGTTTTTTATTGTGAAAATAAATTCCACTAGAAATAGAACTTCACCTCAGTAAAGATGAAATATTAAACTTTATGTACATTGATTATCAATTGTAATATTTCTATTTCTAAAAATTAAGTATTATATATAGATTTTTATTCTCACATTTTATCAAAATATATAAACTTGGTAGATTCAGGAACATTACAAGAGGTTAGTTGGATCTTAAGGTTTACAATGGAGTGATACTAGTTATTTTGTCTATTAGAAACAACTGTCTCATAGTATCTACTATATTGGTTCTAGTTTTAAAGAATTTGTATTATGTTCTCTCTATAACCAAAAACATGATATTTATGTCTAGTTTAGACACATATGGTTTTATTTTTAAGTTTAAAAATAATTAATGCTACTTTTATAAATATATTTTATGTTATTGGATAAAATATTTGAATATCGGTCTTTACATACTAGAAAATAAAAATTATATATTGGTAATGGATAAAAAATTAAGTTCACATGACTTATATCACACCTAATTGTGGAATCACTCGCCTGATCATATAAACGAGAAGTGTTTGGAAAAATTATATCATGGAATCTATTTAGATTATTTTGAAATTAAATCCTTAGATATATTTCATTCTTAATAATAAGGAAAAATTACAAAATATGTATTCTATAGAAAAGGTGAAATTGATATAGATATTCAAGAATTTTTTTCATATAGATTTTCATGGATATTTTTTAGTATATTATAGAGATGGATACTCTTACTTTACAGATTTTACGGATTAATTTAGAAGCCTTGGATATATCTACTAAATGAGGCATAAGTTTGATTCATTTGATAAATTTAAGGAATATAATAATGAAGTTGAGAATCAACTCAATAAGAATATAAAGAAACTTTTCACAAATTGATATGGGGAATATTTTAACCAAGAGTTCATAAATTATCTAAAAGAGTTTGGGATACAATCAAAAATCACTCCTATTTATAAACTATAGTGGAATGGGGTAAATTAAAGGAGAAACTGAACCTTATTGGACATGGTGAAATCAATAATGATTCATTTAGTTATTCCATTGTTCTTTTGGGGGTGTGAATTACATAATGTAGTATACATACCAAATAAAGTTCCAACTAAATTGGTAACTGGAATTACATGTGATTTATTTTATGAGAATAAATATATTTTTTAATATTTATTATTGTAGGGATATGAAACATTTGTTAAGGTTACTCGTGGAAATAATCTTTCATTATGATGCACTAAGGGTATCGTTATATGATACCTCAATTAAAAAAATGATATTACATATTTGATCCCTTATATAGAAAATTAATTATAGAAATACATGATATATTTATATAAATGGGTCAAATCTTAAAAAGAAATAGTGGGTTCAAGATAGGAACTAATGAAGTTAAGGATTGAGATAGAAAATATTTCACACTTAAAAAAATTGCATAAGACCGAGTGGAAGAAGTTATTCCTGAAAGACAAGTACTATAAATGAGCACCATAGAGGTTAGAGATCTAGAGATATGTGATTTTATAGCCAAAAAAGAAGGTAACATGATATTTTTTAAAATAATGAATCTTATTCCAATAGGGAATCATTAAAAAACTCAAAAGATGAAAAGTGGAAAGAATCCATGAATTTGAAAATGGATTTCATGAAATAAAACAATTTTGGGTTTTTGTAGATCCAATGTAAATACTATTGTGTAAAAATGGGTATTCAAGAATAAATTATTCATGGATGATAAATATGGTACCTATAAAGCATTGGTTTCTGAAGGGTTTAAGAAATTTCAAGGAATAAACTATGAATAATCATTTTCACTAGTCTTTATGTTGAAATCCATTAGAATTATACTTTCCATAACAGTATACGATGAATATGATATTTTGAAATGGATGTCAGGATTATCTTATTTCATAGAAATATTGTAAAATATTTTTATATAACATAAACATCAGTTTTTTTATAAAAAAAATAATTTCAATAAGGTGATAAAGTTGTAGATATCAATTTATGGGTTGAAAAAAGAATCAAGATCATGAAACATTCATTTTGGTGAAACCATAAGATAATTTAGTTTCATAAAGAATGAATTTGATCCTTGTGTCTATAATAAATTTATTGGTAGGGCATTACTTTTCCTAGTAGTATATGTTTATGATAAAAAACTAATGGGAACAAATTTTTAATCTTATAGTCAATTAAGATATGTTTAAATAAATACTTATCCATAAAAGACTTAGATGAAGAAGACTATATTCTAGGGATCCAAATCCATCAATATATATCTAATTGGATTCTTGGACTAATTAAAGGTACATACATTGAGAGTTTATTGAAGATATTAAATATGGAATAATCCAATATAGGGTTTCTTCTAATGTCAAATAGTATACATATTTTCAATAAAATGTATCCTCAAACACAAGAGGGGAGAGGGGGGAATAAATTGAATCTCTTATACTTCTGTGATTGGATCTATCATATATTCCATGTTATATACTAAGATATATTTTTCCTACACCTTGACCATGTTAAGAAGATGTCAATAATACTGAAGAGTGTTTCATTGGTCAGCTAAAAAGACTATCCTGAAGTACTGAAGTCATATAAAGGATGTTTGTCTAGTTTATGGAGGATATGAGGAACCAGTTGTGAGGGGATACATAGATGTTCATTTCCATATAGATCAAATTGATCTAAAATCTTAGTTGGGATATATTTGTTTTCTTAATGGAGTTGATATGAGCTGGATGAGTTTTAAATAACAAGTGGTTGATGAACCCACACTAGAGTTTGAGTATATTACAGTTTATAATGTAGATAATGAAATAGTATGGATACACAACTTCATATGGTATCTTGGTTTGGTTTCTATGAGTAAAGATTTTATAACTCTACAGTTTGATAATACTACAATAACAGTACTATACAAGGATCCCAAGTCACATCAATGGATAAAGCATATAATTTAGAAGTATCATCACTTTAGAAATTTTTCTCAAAGGGGTGAGGTCATAGTAAGTAGAGTATCCATACAACAGAACATGGTAGTCTTGTTGACTAAAGCCTTATCTCAAAAAAACATGAATATATTGTGAGAGGTAACAGACTAAAATTTGATAGTAATTGGCTCTAGTGAAAGTGGGTGTCGATTAGAGTTGGTTATCTATAACTTAAAAACTTTTTTATTTTGACTACTAGAATATAAATAAAACAATTATCACATGATGATTGTTATTATACATAATAATAATGTGATAATGCCCTTAGAGTATTTTTTCACTTTTAAAGTTGATAGAATTTCACTGTAATAATGAGAGAATAAATATTCCATGACAAATATACTTAAATATATTTCCTATGATCTAGATAACATATATTTGATGAGACGCAAATGATATTTTACTATCAGGTGATGGGGGGTCATAAGACATTAAGGCTCCTTATAAATTTCACACTTGGTAATCTCTAAGAAAGGAGGTAATAAGGATAGACCCACCAATATAAATTTTGTGTTTTACATATATCATTGGATATTCTTATATCTGAATGTGTGTATTAGTCCTTAGACTAGTTATTATTATTAATGTATATCATGATTCATTTACTTTGATGTATAGATAAAAACCATGATGACATATGATTGTGGTGAGGTAGTATACGTTGGGTAATCCATACGTGATATGACATTAATTTAATATGCTAAGACAGGACTTGTGACTTTAGAGTTAATGTAAGATGATATATTTGGCCCATTTATTGAAATTGAATTGTTTGATCAAATCCGTGTTCATGGTTATTCATCAACGAGTTCATTTTAGGAATTTAAATAAAGATAAGTCAATTATGTAGGATAACAACATGAGTATTCATCTTTATTGATGAGATATTGAGATTAAGAGATTATATTACATAGTAGAGTTTGTAGAAGGTTGTTATCATTGTGACATTAGTTTATTTCTTTATGGGTACCTTGATATGTTTTTAGATGTTGTTCATGGAATAGTTAAGTTTACTTAATTCCACTGAAAATGAGATCTAGAGTGCCACATACTAAATGTATCCAAAATATCATTAAATTATTTTGAATTTAATATTAATAATAAATATTATTCGTAGCTTGTAAAATTGAAATTACCCATTTATTATTGATCATATGAATTCAGTCACTAAATATTTAAGTTTAGAATTTGTGAGTTAAATTTTATATAATGTTTAATATTCACATGGTAATAAATAAATATTTATATATTCAGTAGTTCAGTGAATATATTAATATATAAATATTTATTTAGATTTGTGAATATTAAAATAAATATTTAAGCATGAGTTTAGTGAATATCATATTTATCTATTTATTCATCAAATATTATTTATTTATTTATTTATTTATTTAAATATTTTTTTATTCATGGTTCAATAAATTCCAAGGACTATTAATGGGTTGAGTTAAGGGAAAAATAGAAATGATATATTTTATTTATGAATTTTAAATAAATATTTATTTATTTATTTTACAAATTATATTTAAACATGTGCATGTCAAGTCATATAAAAATAATATTATTATTATTAGACACGTGAAATAACTTTAAAGTAATATTTTATTAAGGGAATCAGTTCAATAATAAAATATTAACCCTTGGTATATATTACAAATTATATAATTTTATATAAAGATTTTTTTTCAATGGTGAGACTCTAGAAATTATCTCAAGGCGTAGAGAAAACTATTATCTTCCTTAACACTCAAGAATAAGAGAGAATAATAGAATCATCCCATTTCGATCAGCAATGATAAATGTCAAGCATATGTTCATATGTGATAACACCCAAAATACCAAGAGCAATATTCATATATTCATGGAGCATGTGTTGATAAAGCTAGAGAAATACTCACTTGGATTATCCACCACAACAATGAAATAATAATAATGGAATTAAAATTGATCAATAAGAATTATCATGATTAAGGTCATTCCTATTTTAAATTAATTATAAATTATATGTGAATGATCCACCCTAAAAGATTTTGGGTTCTCATTCATAATGTTCTTTAAATATTATTTATTAAAACCAATGAAAAATAAAATTTGGAAACTAACCCACAACTTTGGTTGCACCCTAGAACCTTTATTTATATTTATCCTTAGTCCCCTTGATTTAAAAGTGATCCAAGGATGTTTTTCATGCCAAATGAAAGCTAAATAATCCCCTTTATTCTCCTCATCCTCCTTCTCCTTTGTTCTTCATTACTCTTATTTGAGATTTGGTGTTGGGATTTCACCAAGGCATAGTGAAATTACCTCTTAGGACAGAGCTTATTACCCTCTTAGTTCAAAAATATTTTATCGGTTTTCTAATTTTTTTCATTACTGGCTTGATGGAAGGTGACTAAGGTATAATTTAATCAACATACTTTATTATTTTAAGTTAAAATTAAAGTATTTTTACAGTGGTATTAATTAGATATTTGGAATATTATATTTTTATATTGGTTTTAGGTGTTTTTCATTTGAGTTTTATTAAATTTCATACATCCATTAATTATGGTAATTATGTAGGTGGGTTTATTAGTTTATGGGGTTCTAGTTTTTTATTTTACAAGTACTTCCCTAGTGATTTTAGAGAAGCTATAAATCTGTCCTTAAATTTATGTAGTTTCTCTCAACTCTATGAGTGATTATCAAGTTATTAATATAACATGATATCCCCATGTTTTCAAAAGTATTAATAAAGATTAATTCCTATTTATTGTAAATATAAAGGTGTAGTTTTTTCAAATATATTTTTTTATAATAAGTTTTTATAATCAATATTTTTTCATATGAAACTATGTGTGGGAATTATTTCATTCTTGATACTTTAAAAGTATTTGAAATATTAAATTATAAAAACTGATCCCTTATAATTTAATGCCATTTATATTATGTTTTTTCTTGAATGGATATGGTTGGGTATCCTTATTCCTGGTTAGAATGATACACCTGTGTGTTTAAAATAATTGAATATTATTAGTGGGTATGGAACTAAACCTTGAACTAAACTTTTTATGTTTTATTTTGGTTGGGGTAAACACACTCTCTTTAGGCCACAAATAAGATATACATAATGGAGTTACTATTTACCACTTGGACCTGGATGGGTTATAGTCTAAATAAATTTACATAACCTTTAGTTAAGTGATTTATTTAGTGAAGCGATAATGGATGTATTAATTTTCTTGGAAATAGTGACTTGGGTTTTTAATTCACTTAGTTTTCAAAATCAACATAGATTTTTATGTACACTAATTAAAGTTGTTTTTAAACATTAAATTAACCCACTTTGGGTCATATAAAGACTCTAAAATTGAAATTTATTTCTCTAAAATACGTCCTTTGAAAATTACTTCATTCCTTAAAATCAAATCCTCTGATTTTCCCCCTTTTTCTTAAAACATTTTTATGTGATACTTTTACTCATATAAAATTAATTTCGAAAGAATGTTACATAACTTTTTTTTAATCAATTAGGTTATAAGGATAATTTCACTTTTTGAAAATAATCTTAACTTGGAATACTATATTTTTAAATGGTTTTAACAAGTTATGGGATCAACCTTACTCATTAATTAATATAATTTTCTGAAAACATGATTTTGGAAACATTCAATACCCATTTTAAAGTATTAAATTAATAATTTCAAGTTAAAATTATTAAAATAAAGTGTTAAGTGTGTGGTGAGTTCTGAACCACTTTCTAGATATTTTTAACATGGGTTGTGAAGTATTTCTCTATGTACACATTTCCAAATTATTGTTAAACAATCCTTATGTTGGATAAAGGGTTAGTGATTATTAATATAGTAATTTATGGATAATAAAGAGGTTCTTAGACCAAAATTTAACTGCATAAAGTGATCATGTTAAATACATGTTTACTTGGTTGTTGATTATACCTTCCTTATTGTTTTTTATGAATTTTTATAATCATGTCATGCATAGTACCTTGTTTAGCTTGTTAGTGTTATGTTCAAATTGTTACTTATTTCATACCTATTAACTTGAATGTATAACCACTATTATATTTAAATAAAGATAATGTTTACTATTGATATATAGTGTGTTTAATTTTTTAGTATAGAGGATACCTACTATTAATACAAAACATGCATATTGTTCAACATAGAGCATCTTTAACATTATGTAGAGCATGTTTATAGTTTGAGATATAGAAACTATTTATTTATTTATAAATTTTTATATTTATAGACTTGGTTTGTTTTGTATTATATTTTGTTATATAATAATAAGAAAATCACTTAATTAATCAATAATAAGGATTGAATAAATACTTCTGTGAACTGTTTAGGGGTACAACCTTCACACAATATGTGAGTCTCGTATGCGGTGTAAAAGGTTTAAGTTAATAACCTAATAATAAATGTGATCACCTCACCCTATCATGATGCATTTTCTTATAATTGTTTAGTTCCCTATGAAGTATTAAATCTATGTAGTTGATGGTAAGGCCAAACTAGAAAGTTTCATGAAGACAACTATTAGGCAACAACACATTCCTTAATTAGGTCTTAGTGTTGTATATGGAATTTGATTGATTAAGGCTTGTACTAAAGGTTAAATTATTGGATCATAAGTAGTACATACCTTAATTGATTAATGATATGACTTGATTAATTATTTTTGTGAATTTCATTTGGGTATAATCTACCAACAAGATGTGATTCCCACATGGGGTCTAGGAGGTCTAAGTTAATCACTTGATAATAAGTGTGATCACAGTACCCTATTAAAATTCCTTTTTATATGATGTATTTGTGCCCTAGAAAGTATAAAAACCACCTGGATGATGTAAAGTCTAAATATGATAGTGTCATATAGAGAACCAGTGGTCAAGAACATGTTATTTAATCAATTTTTCAACCTTCTTTGTGTTTTTCTTATATTTATTGTTAATATGGAGAAAAGTCATTAAGGAAATTTTAATGATTTCAATATATGAAAGAAGTGTATTTTGGAATTAGTTTTAAATTTAAAATTATATTTATGTGATGTTATATAGTTTTTAATTTTATTTGAGCGCCCAAGCATGTTTATAAAGAAAAAGTCTATAGATCCCAAGAAAAGGTGATTAGTGCATGGGAAGTTAAAGACACACTTGAATCTTGGAAGTGTAAGTTAATATCATTATTCTTATGGAAAATAATGAGGAAGATTCTAGGAGTTTATGTATATAATCGTTTAGATCATATTTGATAAGTTGTACTAGGTTCTACCATTGGATATGTTTAGAGATCCATTTACTAGGAAATGATGGTTTGAATATACTGCTTTTTAGTGGTTGATATACTAATTTGGTTCAAGAGGAAATAAGAAGATCCATACTTATAGTTATCATAAGTAAAATATTATATGAAAATATACTTGGATGAATTTGGAACTATATTTCATGATTTTAGAGCTTTTATAAATTTCAAATACACGTACTAAATGTTAAAGTGTTATCTATAACATTTTTTGCTGGTTAGAACCTTCCATTTAATGAATGAGTTAGCAATGGATGTCATGAATCATAAGTCAAATATTATAGAAATTGGTAATACTATTAAAGTGAGAGAATATTTTGATGATGTTTTAAGTTCATATGTGTTGGTTAAATAGTCTTGAATATTCATTAAAAGATATTTGATTTGAATTGAGTTAAATATAAAATTTTATTACTAAATAAAAAATCTTTCTAATTCCTCCATTATTCATTTATGACTCCAAAATGAAAATTAAATAAAGGTTCTAGATCTATATATCAGTCAATCCAGACTCCATATAATCTATTTCCTGGAAAAGTAAATATTTTCTACTAGTGTATAAAGATTACATATGATTCATTAGAAGATGTTTGAGAGTCTTTTGAAGTTTAATCAAATTAAAATATACCTATATAATATTCAATTAGACCTATGTATGAGTAATCTTTGAGTTTCATATGAGTCATCAGTAGTTGCGTATGAGTTATCCTACACTTATATAATTTTTGATGCTCTGGGAGATTAAATTAGAAGATTATTATATTAATATTAAAGGATTAAAATATCATAACCAGTCCAAGTGCATCATTATTCAACAATATATTTAAGTAAAGTATAAATAAAGAAGTTTTTAGTAGTGATATGTGTTCCACGTCATAGAAAAAGATGTCACATCACATTGCATGAGATCATTCACACATGAAAATATATAAAAATTTAAATTATGTGGATTTTTTGGAAAATTTAAATTGAGAATAAGACCCTGATATTTACAAATATCTTGAAGAGTTAAGAGAGGTATATTATTTAGGAATACCAAATTAAAAAAAATAGAATCAAAATGGAAAGGAAGACTCTAGATACTGAGTTTTTAAAAGGCCTAGATTTTAGAGAGTTTTAAATGTTAATGATTATAAAAATTCATAGTGATATATTTATGAGATTAATTGAATATAAAATATGAGATGAAAAAAATAAAGTGGATAGGATCTCAACTATCAACATATTAAAAAAAATCTACAATTATAATTAAAAAGAAAATGTTAGAGAACCGATTTAGAAACCTATTATGAATCATATATATCAGAAAAAGTGAGTGAGATACCCAGTGATGTTCTTGGGAATTGAAGAATCATATAATATTTTTCAACCTACACTTATACTAATTCTATTTAGGCTAACAAGATGAGAGATTCACCCTACATCTATCATCTACTATAAAATTCTACAGAAGCATAAGGCATCCCATATGACTATTATAGATTGAGTAATAAGATCATCTATTTTTCATAAGAGGTAATGAGAAAACATTTATGATTTACAACAAGTAAGTGAAACCCATTTCTATTATCCTAAAAGGAATAGAAAGTTAGTTCTTTCTTTGCCTCTGGTTTGTACTGAATTAATAGTTCTAAGGTCATACCATTACCCATGCTTTATTTGATAATAAGAATTAATCTATACCTGTGGAATAACAACCATGTATCACTAGGGACATAGTCATCCATCTTATATGTGAACCTCATTAAAAAACAATGTCATGTTGTGTGGTTTCTTTCATACCATATATACATGCTAAATAAAGATGATATAGCATGATATAAATAATGAATTCATTCAATGAACAAGTGAGGAGGTGAAAAGTGATAAAGGTTTTAAATTGGGTAAAAAGTACTGACACTAATTCACCCATATCATTGTTAGAAACATCCTAATATAGTCTTAAAAATTGGTATCAGAGTAGGTCACACCTCAATTCGATTTTTATATTTGAATTTTTTTTCTTAAGAATTAAGTTTCCCTTTTTAAAGGTTGTATGAAGTAAAGATTTTAATAAACCTATAAATTCCCTATCGAAAAAACTATGCAACATGTTCCTGATAAGGAAATAAATAAATAGAATAAAATATATGAAAAAAAATTGATAAAGGAATCATAGAATAAAGACTAAACCCTACTAATTGAAGTTTCCCTATGTTTTAATCTTTATAAATAAAAATCAGGAATGTAATAAGAATATACGGTGGTGGAATTAACTACTAAGAATATGGAAAATAATTTTTTATTATGTAGTTCATCATATATATAAAAAGATGAGGTAAAAATAATTTCTTGTAAATACTATCCAATATAAGAGCTAAGAAAAAGTGGGGAAGATCACTATTCAAATATTTTATAAGATAAAATAATTGGTGTTTTGAATGAAATCTTAGATAAATATCCTAAAGAGTTAATAAGTTTTATATGTGGATCTTTAATAAATATATAGGATGAGATCACCTAGCTTGAAGATGAAAGTGAAATTTAGAGAAATATTTGGAATAAAGTGTACTGATTTATATAAATATCTCCAAACAAGTAGGAGATTTAAAGTCCATAAATAAGTATATTGAATAAATATGAATTAGTTTTAAAAATTAGTGTCTTACTACAATTCCTGAAAAATAAAAAACCAAGAAAAATCTAGAAGAAAATATCCATGAATTTGAGAAATAAATTACTCTTAAGAATGTTCAAATAGAGGTTAAAGTAATGTGTATTAAAGGGGTTGATCGTCTTCTATAAGAAAAGAGAAAAATTCATGAAGATCAAGATAAATATATGAGTTAGGAGTATAAAAAATTAAGATAATGGATAATGAGAAATAAATTCTAAATTTGAAATGATTATATTTTGATGTTAAATTAAAGAATCTCAAAATATCTCAATCTAAGCCTTCACAATAAGCTGAAAAGAGACCAATTACCACATAAAATTATAGGATGGTTTGTCATGAAAAATATTATAATTTAGTGGAAAAATCCTTATATCATATAATTATCAATATAAATATGTGTCATAAGAAATGGTTCCATCCAGATCAAAAAGTCATTAATGATGTTAAATCAATTTTTTTTACATTATAGGATAAAATTAAAAATATTTAATAAAGTGGATGAAGTAAAATAGATAAGATTTCACTAATAAATCCATGGTGGTTTAAGGCAATTTTATGATTATTTTTTCCTCATATAAATCCCAAATAGTGGATAAGAATTCCCAACAATTTTATGTGTGTAAATATGGAGAGACATCAGTTTAAAAAAAGAAAACAAGATTTATTTGTTTTTTTTTTTGTTCTTTAATTGGTTTCATAACATGGATACCAATTTTTTCATAATTTTTATACCTATAGAAGAAAAATAAATCCTACATCAAGGGGGTTAAAAGATGGAATGATGAAAATATCACAAAAGAAAGATAAAAATATATTCTCCACAAATATAATTAAAAGTTCTTGAGATCTTGGTGAAGTTTGTAATCTTAGTGGTCACGGAAGTATAGATTTCCTACTAAAAAAATAAGGAATGTATCAAAAATAATTCATAATAAATTACCATAGAAATATGATAAATAATATAATCCAACCTTGGGAATAAATCCATAGAAACATGCTAAAAATACTTCAAAGAATAAAACAATAAAGTAAGGTGATTTAAACTTTGGTAGTGATTAGAGCCAATATTTCAAAAAAAATTAATATTCTTCAATGATAAATAACAACCTAATTTATCTATAACCCGGTAAATTAATTTATTTGTATTATTTTTTAGAACAATGATTTTAATTATTAAATAAATTTGATTTGGTTTTTAAATGTTTAATTCATTTTTGAATTAAATGAGAATCCATACCTTGATATTTTAATTTTAGTATTAAATTATTAAAAGTAATTTAATTATTATTTTTATTGACTTAATTCATTTTTTATTTCTATTTGAATTAATTATATATTTAAATTTTATTTTTTATGTTTTGAAGGTGTGAAACTAGGAAAAATTATAGAGGGGTTCCTAATATAACTTTAAGTAGATAAGAGTATAACTCCAAAATGGTGTGTATAAATTATAATAGATCATAATATTTTCTCCCATTATGTTACATTGGAGTGGTTAGAAAATGGAAAAGTCATCATCCATCATATGACTTTGGAGTTTCCCATCGTATAACTTCAACCAAGGGTCCTCATTTCCATAGCATAAAGGTACTCTCATGGTTCTAAGAGATACATAAGGGTAATGAGGGATACATAAATGTTAGAAAACAAACCTTTTCAAAGTACCCATAAGCTACATTATGTGAAAAAGGCATGATTCGCAAACTATAGAAAGGTAGAACCCCTTCATTCCTACCACGTAAAGGTCAGTCAGGCATTGTGACAAGGTATTAAAAATCCCACATAAAGGTATCCCTATAGTCACCACCACTGTGTAAACATAAGTTTCCCCACTGAAGAGATGCATAAGGTTAATATTAATAGAAACCTCTAAATAAAGGTAAAGTGAAATATACATAATGGAAATAATTAATGCCTCATCACTATATAAGGGTTAAATCAAATACAAAAAACTACCTCAAGGTAATCCAAACCTACATAAAGGTACTCCTGGTCAAAAGGAATATGTGTAAAGGCTATCATCCACTTATTCAAGGTTATATCTAGCATTCACCACTTGCATTACATTTGAGAATCTGGATTTTAATTATTAAATGGATTTAAGTTTGGTTTTTAAATTTTTTATTCATTTTGGAATTAAATGGGATGTCATACATTAATATTTAAATTTTGGGCTTAAACTATTTAAATTATTTTAATTATGATTTTCTTGGATTTAATTCATTTAAATATCTATTTGAATTAATCTTATACTAAAAATTTTTATTTTCATGTTCCTTTTTCTGGAATTCAAAAAAATAATAAAGGTATTCCTTGTATGAATCTATAGTAGAGCATATGACTTACACCAAATCATAGGGCTTTTCTTCCATTATAAGAATTTGGAGTGTCTAAAAATGTCTAAGGTACTAGCCATCATATGACTTTAGAGTTATCCATTATATGACTTCAACTAAGGGAACTCATTTCCATAGTGTTAAGGTACTCCTGTGGTTTTGAGAGATACATAGGGGTAATGAGGGATTCATAAATATTATAAAATTAATAGCATCAAGTTACCCACAAGTTGTGTAAGGGGAAAAGGTATGATCCATGATCTATGTAAGGGTATAACCCATTAAATACTACTATATAAAGGTCTAATAAGTGTTACATCAGGGTATCAAGTAGCTCATATAAAGGTATCCCTACAGTCACATTCATTGTATAAAGGTATGTCACGCTTCTAAAGAGCTATGTGAGGGTATTATTCACACAAACTATTGTGTAAAGTTAAATTTCATGTTTTGTAAAGGTAACAATTGAGTTCCCATCACAAAATAAAGATAGAATTTGAATTATATATGATGAATCAAGGTAATATTAACCTACATAAAGGTACTTATGGTCACAAGAAAGGGACATAAAGGACATAAACCTCTTTAATAAGGGTAGATCTAGCATGTTCTACTTACATCAAGGTACTCTCATGACTATTTTTTAAGCTACATAAGGGTACCTATGTGGGTTTAAAACTAAAGACTACCAAAATTAGTTGGGATTAACTTGAAATTTGATTCAAAATCCTTTGTTTTTTAAAAATCATAAAGTTCCATCTTGGATTCTATGTGGTATCAATTGATCAAATGAAGAGGTAGGAGATTGTGGGAAGTTATTTAAGAAAGAAGGATATTTTATATATTCACTTTATAAAGAAATTTATACCCTCAACCTATACATATGGAAGCCATCTAAGAAATAAGAAGCTCAGTTCTTTGTACTAAATTCTAGGATGATGAGGATTAATAAGAATGGGGAGGTGTTGGGATGCCAATATAAGTTTACTCTTCCCCATTTTTTAACATTTTTTCAAACCCTATGATGTTCCTGTGTTATTATAATCTATGGTTATGGAGTATTTTGGGTGATTTTAGGGGGATCATAGTGGTAATTATTGAATTTATACATTTCAATTCCAAATATTTTCTTGGGTTCTATATAGTAGAGATGGTATGGAATGGATGAAGTGATTACCACTCCAACTCTCGTCATTTTTGTTGCATTCCTCCATCTATTAAACTTCAAATAAATGATCTGATTATCTTATTGAAGGTATTTGATTAGATTGTTATTCTCTTATATAAAAACATAGTGGGAGGAAAATTTAAAATTATATTGGTCTTATTAGTGGATTAATTGATTTATAATAATTGTAAGTAATGATAGAACCTACTATAATTCACCCTAATCCCACATACATTTCTATTAATTCAATGTGTTTTATTTTTTCCATTCTATATTCATTTATAAAAAAACTCAAAACAAATCTTTCATTTAAATATTAATTTAAAATATATAAAAATAAAAAACATATTAAGGTGATAATATAGTGAATCTCTAGGCCCAAATCCTTGAGAGATAATTTGGTCAATCACTAGGATACATTAAAATTTTAAAAATTATATTTGATGAGAACCCGATGATAGGTTCTTCTGATCAGGTAATAATAAATAGAAATGTTCCATTAAAAACAATCCTATTAAATTAAATAAAAGGGAAGAACCAAAAAGGATTATATTCTTATATTATGGAAGAAATGAACATATCATGGACGCATGAAAACAATCTATGGATATATGTATTAAAGGAGTAAATCAGTAGTATAATGGAAAAATAATAAAAAATAAAAACAAGAAGACTGATTTGGTGAATAAATATCCTAGTAATCAATGTGGAATAACCAATAAGGCTAATCACACACCCAAGGAATGATTGATCATTTGTCTAGGTGATTTTGAGAAATCTATATTAAAGGCAAGAGGCAATGGGAAAGGAAAAAATTCCACATGAAGAAGAAATTGAAATTCATGAGAGGTTATCAAGGGTGGATATCCTATGATCTCATGAGGATCTATTTGGGGATTGAAATAAAGATATACATAACTCTAGGAATTATCTAACAATAGCACCAAAGTAAGAGGGAATTCTGAAAAACATAAAGGTTTCACAATGATATACATGTACCTTAATGGTTAATGTTCAAAGTAATATCTCATATAAATAAATAATAAAATAATTAATACTACCTAAATTGAATACTGATTTTTAAAAAAAAATGGAATTCTGGAAGGATACTTCCAAGGAAAGTGTATAAAAGAAAAGAGTATCACAGTTGAGAAAAGATTTTCAACCTTATTTATCACTATAATGAGATAAAGGATATCCAACTTATTACCTGATCTTTTATGATGTATTTATTGTGCCTAATATGAAATGAATTAAAGGTGAATATATTTATCTAGTGGAGAACCAAATAATAATGTGTTATGTCAAAATTGGATAGTAAACTAAAGAGAATAACTAATGAAGGGAATCAAGATGAACTATCTATTCTGTATCTAAATAAGTCACCATATTGGTATGATTTTTCAAATAGTATTTCAAATAAAATAATAAAAAATATCTACCTTGATGAAATGAAGTTAAATATCATCCCTTATGGGGTATTTTACCTTGAGAAGCTATCAAACTTATTATTCCGTATAAATCTAGAATTTTGGGAAATTATGTTACAAACTATCATTTAATATGTATGTATCACTACTCTCTAATCCTTATTTTCTCAAGAATAAATTCTAATATTAAGGGTGAAATTTATTTAATCAATGATAATAAGTTTAGGAAATTTGAGATCTCATGGATGGTTTTAAAACCTACTACATATGCATTGAATGTTTTTTAATTGTGTATTGAAACAAGTATAGGATCATAGGTTGTAATTCCAATTAAAATAATTTTATTAATTAGAATAATTTTATTTTATAATAAAGACATATAGACAACCCATGAATGATTCATGGTAATTATCTATATGAGTTAGTATCATATTCCTGAAATTATGAATAGCCTTACTGTCTAAATCAACCCCTCCCTTTTTTACACTAAGTAAGGATTGAGTAGATTTAGATTGGAATTATTAATGACGTGTTTCTAAAGAATAGAGTGATACCATCCTATTCTATAAACTTTTTATTAATTTTAAATTAGGGGGTGAATGAAATGAAATAAAACAATGATTAAAGGGGGGAGAAAATATTTGAGTCAAATAACATAAGGACATATCATTTTCTATGAGGTATTGAAAAATAATATAAAGGGTGAAATTGTGTAATATTCTTTTTGTTTGTGTTGTATTTGTTTTTAATATGGATAAAAGGAATTTAATTAATTATCATGATGTTGATATATATATATGAAGTTTTTTTTTAAGTAGTTTAAACTTTTCAACTATATTGATGATACATTGGATAACTAAGAAGTTGGTTTGAGTGCCCAAGCATGTTCATGAATAAGAAGAATGGAGTTCTCTAGTAAATTTGTTTTCTTCATGAGGAGTTGAATATACACATTAAAAATAGAGGTATTAATTAATACCTTTATTCATATGAAAAATAATATAGAAGGTGCTAGGAGTTGATGTGTATACTATTTCAGAGTATATTCATTAAGTTAAAGTAAGTGTTTCCATTGGATATGTTTGTAGATCCCTTTACTTGGGAATTATGGTTTAAAGATCTTGTTGCTCAGCGGTTGATATAATAAATTGGTTCAAATGGATTTTAGAAGATCCATACTTATGTATATCATAATTACAAGTCCATATTAAAATGTATGTGGATTAAGTTGGAACTATATGTGATGATTTTAGAGATGGTCTAAATATCAAAGACATGTAATGAATTTATAGTTTTGGAATACAATATTTTTTGATAGTTAGAAGTTTCCATTTAATGGATAAGTTGGCATTAGATTACATGATTGATAAGACAGCTATTAAAGAAATTAGGAAGACTATCCAAGTTAGAGATAATATTGGTATGAGGTTTTAAGTTCATGTGAGTTGATTAAGTACACTTAGATATGGATTAAAGGATCTTTGATGTAAAATGAGTTAAAAATGGAATTTCAATACTGAATAAAAAATTTGAATATTTCATTGGATATGTATAATAATTATTCAAAATTGGTTTATGTTTTATTTTTAACTTTGAGATAAATATTTAGAAAAGGGTCCAAATTTTCCTACTGGTCAATCCAGAATCCTTAAAAGTCATTTCCAAGAAAATGAATAACTATATATTAGAGTTTTAATACTATGTATGATTCATTAGGAGATGCATAATAGTCATCTAAAACTAAATCATAGTAAATTGGAATTGTATACAATTCAATCAGACCTACATATGAGAAATATTTTGATCTGTATACGAGTCATCAACTACTACGTATGATTCATCCTACACATAAACAATTCCTGGTGTTATGTTACATTAAATCAGATGATGATTATAGTGATATTCATGTATTTAAACATCATGATCAATCCAAGTGGATCATTATTTAATTATAGAATTAAATAGAACCTTTACAAGGAAATTGTTAGTGCTGAGATGAGTTCCACATCATAGTATAAGATGCCATGTCACACAACATAGGCTCAGCCACATGTAAAAATATAAAATGATTTAAATAATATGGTTTGTGTGTATAATTTAAATTAATTATAATACCCTGATAATACCAAATAATTTAAGGATTTAATAGAGGCCGGGTCTTCAGGAAGACCAATTTAAAAAAAAGTAAAATCAAAATGGAAAGTAATTTTTGGTATAATGATATTTCATAAGACCAATATTTCAAGGAGTTTTGAATACTTGGGATTATGTAAATTCATAGATTCATGTTCATGTGATGACGTAAATATAAAATATAAGAAGAAGAAAATGTATATAAAGGATCTCAAATGTGTTCATACTAAAAATATTCAATAAGTCAAAATATAAAGACAATTTGAGATAACCGATGAAAGAACCTATTACAAATAGTATTATTGAAGAAACTATGAGAGAGACTAAGTTCTATTATTTATAACTGAAGAAGGATATAAGATTTAATAGTCTTCACTTATACTAATTCTATTCAGTCTAATAATATGAGAGAGACGCCCTAAAGCTATCATCTTCTAAGGAAGTCCAAAGAAGCTTGAGGCAACCCATTATAATTTATACATATTAAGGAAGAGGGTCATCCATATTATATAAGTAGGTAACAATCCCACATTATTAATCTATTTCATGAAGTATAATCCTATAAAAAATCAATAAAATCGTATTCTTTATTTATGTTATATTTGTTCTAAAATAAAAGGTCCATGGTTATACCATTTATTATACTTCTTTTGATAATAAGTTGGAAGCTGTGTGTATGGTATAACAACCAGTTATCACTAGAAACATAGTCATCTATCTTGAAGTAAAACCTTTTTGAAAATTATGGTGCCTTTTTATATGCTTTCCTTCTTACCATATATGGTTTCTAACTAAATATGAGATATTATGAGATAAATAATGATATTTTTTCACTAAATGAGCGATGAGGTGAAAAGGGATAAAGGTTTTAAATTGGATAAAAAGTACCGACACTGATTCACCCCCCCACCTATAAATGTTTTAAACATACCTATGTGGTCCTAAAAATTATTATTAGAGTAGGTCACACCTCTATTATCTTCTTGTATTTTAATTTTTTCTTAAGAATTGAATTTTTCTTTTTAAATGATATAGTAAGTATAGATTTAAATAATCCTATGAACTCCCTCTCAAAGAAACTATGAAATATATTTATATCAAGTAAATAAATAATGTAAAGAAAATAGATTCAAGGAATTTGATAAAGTACTCATATAAGAAAGATTATTCTCTACTAATTGAAGTTTTACCATGTGGTAATCTCGATGATAAAAAAACAAATCATGAAAGAAAATATCCGGTTCTGAAATTAACTATCAAGAATATGGAGAATTTTTTTTCCTCATTTAGTTCATCATATCTATATAAATATAAGGTAATAAGAATTTTATATCAAAAAATTCTTATAAAAGAGTTGATCATAAGTTTAGAAGATAGTTATTCCGAAAATTCACAAGATAAATCAATTGATATTTCGAAGGGTATCTTAGGTAACTATCATTAAGAGGTAATAAATTTTATTTGTGGATATTTTTTAAATATATAGTATAAGATCACCCATCTTGAAGATGAAAGTGAAAATTTAGATAAATATTTTGAGCAAAGTGCATTGATTTATATAAAATTATCTAAACGAGTAGGAGCCTTAAATTCCATAAATGAAGATATTGAAGAAAAATTCAATAGTTTTGAAAATTATTTGATTAATACAATTAAATAAATATAATAATCCAATAAAATACAAGAATAAAAGATCCGTGAATTTTAAAATGAAATTAATATTAATAATGATCAACAATAAGTCAAGGAAAATGGGATTAAAGAGCGTGATCATTTACTAGTGGAAAAGATAAAAACCCATGAATATCAAGATAAATATATGAGAAAGGAATGTAAAGATAGAATGAATATAATATTTAATTTTAAATATATTCAAAATATCAAATTCTTAGATCATGAAGTTAAATTTAAGGATCTGGAAATAGATCAATCTAAGTTTTAACAACAAAGTGAAATGAGAGTCACTACCACATATAATTATAGGAAGGTTTCTCATGAAAAAATATTCCAATATGGTGTAAAAACATCATGATATCATCTAAGTATTAGTCTAAATCATCCTTATAAGAAATGGTATCATCCATATCACAAATAATTAACTATGATAAATCTATTTTTTTTCATAGTATATGAATAAATTAAAAAAATAAAATTTGGATAAATAAAAATAGATAAGAGTACACCAAAACATCAAATATGGTTTAAGGGAAGTGTATGAGGATATGTTAACCAAATAAATCCTAAAAATGGATCAAAATACACAAAAATAGAATGTGTGTAAATATATACATATTGTAGTTCAAAAGAATAAAATATTATTTTTTTGATCTTTTTGGTATTATAACAGGTTTGGTCACATGGATACTAATTATTGGAATAATTTTTTAACCTATATAATAAAAATAAATCCGATATTAAGATGGAGTAAATATGGAATGATAAAAATCTCACAGAAGAATGAGAAAAAAATTCTCCAAAAAAATTAAAAAGAATTGGAGATCGTTGTCAAATTTATAATCTTGGTGCTCACATGATTGGAGCATGCTTACTAAAATCAAAAAGGAATGCTTAAAAATACTTTAGAAGAAATAAAATAGAGATAGGAGAAATAAGATAATCCAACCTTAGGAAGAAATCCATAGAAACATGTTGAACAGAATAGACCTAAAAATAAATCAATATTATAAGGTGAGCTAGCCTTGGGTAATAAGTAGGATAAAATTACAGTTCAAAATAATACTAAAAAATTAAATAATGGATAAAACCCAAAATGGTTGAATGCTTCTATTGTGTAATGATGGGACATGTCATGTACACATTCCGAAAATCTAGGGATGGATTTATTAAAGGAGGAAAGATTGATTAGAATGGAAAATACATAAAAATTGAAAAAAAAAATAAGGCTGATTTAGTGAATAATTATCCTAATAATCCATGTAGAATAACCAAGAATACTGATCACGCATCCAAGGAATGATTGATCATTTGGTTAGTTGATTTAGGTAAATAAAGAGATAAGGAAAGAACCAAAGAGAAAGGTATTATTCCACATGAAGAATAAGTTTTATTTCATGAGAGGTTTTTAAGGGGGGTTACATAGGATATTATGAGGAGCTTAGTGGGAGGTGAAATAAATCTCGAAACAACCTAAGGGTTTGTCTAATAATCACACTTTCCCAATATGAGATTCTAAAAAACATAATGGTTACACCAAGTGATACATGTTATGTGATGATTTATATTAAAAGGGATATCTCACAAAAATAAAGAATAAAATATCCATTTTGATTAAAGTGAATGATGATTTGAAAAAAAAAATCACACATGAAGGATACATTCAAGGAAACAGTATAATAGAATGTAGTATCATGGTTGATAAAATATTCTCAATTTTGTTTCTAACTCTAAGGATCTAAAGTATATCCTCATTATTTTCTAATATTTTTTTATTTTCATTCCTACTATACAAGGAGTTAAAGGAGAAGTTTTTTCTCAATAGGAAAAACAAATAAGAAATATGAGATATTAAACTAGATAGAAAACTAAAGAGGAGAACTAATGAGGGGATGTAAGTTATAATATCTATTTTAGATCTTAATAAGTCTCCACCTTGTAATTTTTTAGCAAAAGGTATTCCAAATAACATCTTAAAGAAATATCTACCTTGATGAAGTGAAGATGTGTATAATCCTTTTAGGGGCATTTACCATGATAATCTACCAAACTTATTTATTCTATTAAAATTTATAATTTTTGTAAAGTTTGTGAAAAATAGTCATCGTATAGGTAAGCATGAATACTCTCTTTTCCTTGGTTTCTCAAGAATCAATTCTATTATTAAAGGGGATTAATTTATTTAATCAATGACATGAACATGAGGAAATTTTATGAGATATTGAAGCTTATTTCTAAAACTAACTACATATGGTTTGAATGTTTTTGACTTGTGTATTAATATAATTGTAGGATATTATGTCTTAATTCCAATTAAAACAAATTTTTCAATTGTAATTATTATTTTTCTCTGACCTAACAACATATAAACATCCCTTAAATGAGTCATGGTAATGTTTTTTATAAGTTGGTATCATATTCTAGGAATTAAAAACATCCTTGTTGTCTAAATAAAACCCTCTTGTTTTCTACACCAATCATGTACCAAGTATACTTATAGTGGAATAATCGATGACACGTTATTTAATACTTAATTGATACCATATTATTCTATACACTTTTTATTTATTATCAATATTGGGGAGATATGAAAATGAAAGAAGTCAAGAAAAAAGGGGGATAGAATAATATGTTGGTCAGATCACATATTATCATATAATTTTCTCTGAGGAATTGATAATAAATACAAATGGGGGGTTTTGAACCCAGTTTGTGTTTTTTTTTTGTGTTTTTTTCCAATAGTTATCAAAATCATTAAGGGAATTTTCATGATATCAATATGTGGATGAAATGTTTCTAGGAAGACGTTTAAAGTTCTTAAGTATATTGATGAGATGTTTCACCTCTTGGAATTTTATTGTATTTCCCAAGAATGTTGATTAATAATAAGGATGTATTTCCCAAGAAAATGTGATTATTGTATGAGGAGTTAAATACACTCTTAATTCTTGGAAGTGTTAGTTGTTTCCATTATTCATATGGAAAATAATGGGAAAGATACTAGTAATTAATGTGTATAGTCTATTGTAGAATATTCAATCTGTTTAAGTAATTGATGGCCTTGGATATATTTATATATACATTTACTTTGAAATTATGGTTTGAATATGTTATTTCTTGGTTTTTGATATACTAATTTGGTTCAAGAAGATTTGATAATATCTATCCTTATAGATATCATAAGTATAATATCATATAAAAATATACTTGGATGAATTTTAACTACATGAAATGATTTTGGAGTTATTATAATTTTTAAATACATGTACTAAATGTGGAAGTGTTTTCTATAAAATATTTTGGTTGTTGTAAGTTTTCAATTAATGGATGAGTTGGAATTATATTTCATTCTTGATAAGTCGGTTGTTAAATAAATTGGGAAGACAATCCTAGTGAGTGAGAATATTTTGATGAGGTTTGATATTCATATGATTTTATTAAGTATTCTTGGAGATGGATTAGAGGAGAATTTATTTTAATTGAGATAAATATTAAATTTTAGTATTCAAGAAGAAATATGGATAAGTCCTTGGATATGTGTAATATTCATTCAGAACCTACCTCTAATTCATTTATGGCACAGAGATTCAAATTTTTAAAAGGTTCCAAACCTATGAACAAGTCAATCAAAACTTTATATGATTCCTTTCTAAGAAAATTTATGATTTTTATGAGAATTTGAAGACTCTATATAAGTCATTGGGAGATGTGTAAGATTTATTCAAAACTAAATCAGAGTAAACTAGACTTGTGTATAAGTTTGTCAAATCTATGTATGATTCATTTATTTGTTTTGTATAATTCATTTGCAGTTTCATATGAGTTATTCTATACTTAATGAATTTTTTATGTTATGGAATATTAAATCATGTGATTCATGTTGTGATATTTAAGGATTGAAACATCATGATCAATCTAAGTGGATCATTATTAAAGTATAGAATGAAGGATAAGCCATATGAGGAAGTAGTTGGTGTTGAGATGAGTTCCACATCAAATAATAATATTTCATGTTATTTTTTTTATGCTCTCATACACACAAGAAAATATAGAATGATTTAAAATTTGTAGATTTTTTAGAGAGTTAAAATTTAGAAGAAGGCTATAATATTTTTAAATATCATGATATATTAAACAAGGATAATTCTTCAGGATTACCGCATTAAAAAAAGAACAATAAAAATACAAATATGGTCATATGATACTATTTTTTAGAATGATAATATTTCATTGATTTTTTAAGTTTTAGTATTATAAAAATTCATAAGGCTATATTCATGATATAGAGTGAATATAAAATAAAAGAAGAAGAAAAAATGGATTGAATCATGACTGTGTGCATACTGCAAATATTCTACAAGTAGAAAGAGAAATTAAAGGTGAGAGAATTGATATAGTAACCTATTATAGATTGTATGTATCAAAGAAAGTGATATAGATACCCCGTACTATTCTTGGGAATTGAAGAATGAGGGAAGATTTATCTACCCTCATTGTTGCTGATTCTATTTAGGTCGATATGGTAAGAGATTCACATTGTAACTATAATCTTCTATAGAATTATGGGAAAGCTTGAGGCAACCCATTATGACTTCTTCATGTTGAGGAAGAAGATATTCAATTTTTTATAATAGGTACATTATCCCACATTATTGATCTACTTCAAAGAAGTGTAAGAATATTCACTTATAATAAAAGGAACAATAATTTGGTGATTTATTTGTATCTGGTTGGTTCTAGAATAATGGTTCCAAGTCCACAGCCTTGCATTTTCTTCTTTTAATAATAAGAATGAAGATATTTGTGTTGGATAATATATCATTGGGGATGTATTCATCCATCTTGGAGATGAACCTTATTAAAGAATTATGGTGTTTAATTTTTTATTTACTTCTTACCATATATGAATACCAACTAAATATGAGGTGGAATAGGATAAATAATTAAATCTATTCATTGAACAAGTGATGAGGGATAATGGATTAATATTGGATGGAAAGTAAAAAAACACTGATTCACCCCCCCCCCCCCAGTATTGGACATGTCCCTATAAGTTCTTAAAATATATGGTGGTTTTTATCTTGTATTGTAGGTTTATGCTTGAGATTTGTATACTAAATACACATAGAGATATATGTATATATGGTTCTTACCTTTAAATAGAGTCCATGTATTGAAAAGGGACTGTGTGTATTTGTTTATGTGTGTGTGTGGACATTGATAAATACACACACAAGCTTCTTATTATGAGAATATGAGTGGCCTCCTAAGCGAGGCAAGTATTAATGAGCATTATAATTCCTTCCCATTAGAAGATAAGTGGTCTCATAGGTGTGGAAGGTGGGTGTGGGAATGTGTGTGTATGCATGTGTCTATGAAATTATTCTTATAGAGGATGTGTTTGGTATAACATACTCAACAAATAGATTCCTTATGGTGAACAATTACATTAATTGGATTTCATTATTGGATTGAAGCATGTATGGCTTATACTGCTGAATATTATTAGTGTTTTAATAGATCATGCTATTTTTTTACCTGATTAATAAATAATTATGTCTAATATATTTACCCAATTCTTTATTTGAGTAAACTCTTTGTTAGTTGTTTACAATAATTATTTTACTGATAACTACTCTTAAATTTATTTTTTTTATATTTATATTCATGTGTAGGCATGTTCACAAATACACTTGTCTATTCAATACTATGTTGAGACACTATTGTTAGTAACCCACTATTTATTTATGTCCACACCCCTTATGGGCACCCCAATGTACATGAAGCCTATATGTTTCTATATTTTATGTATTTATGGGAACATTAGTAGTTATTGAATGATCTTTTCTTGGTTATTCATTTCATAGGTGTAGGTTTGGTTCCGACATTGGTGCTTGAGCTGGTGAATTGTGGGTTAGAGGAACCATAAAGCACATAGCATATTCCTTTCCTTACATTGATATCTTAGTTCCTACCTAGAGAAACCATTTTGTATCTCTTATTTCTATACATTGGACTATATGTGGTCTATTCTTATGTACATTAATATAGAGAATTGTGGTATGTTCACATCCCTTTCATTTCTCTAATGAATTTTTTTTGTGATATCTTATTTTTAGAATGTTAAACTTATGGGAAAGTAATGATTAACTTTTCGTAAGATCCATCCATGACTTATTTTAATAAAAAAAATAGGTAAATTGGTCTTTAAATAATTTAGTGAAACCCATAGTACTATTCAACAACCCTCAGGGATCAGAGATCACCCTTGAGGGACTAGAACTCTAATTTGAGTTTTGTCAAGGCTTTGGGCCAAGGAATGCTATAGTATTTATAAGCCTCTAGTTGAGACACATGGTCCTTCCTTCAATAGGTTCATAACTCACTTCCTAAAAAACCAAAGGATTATTACATTATTATAACTTTAGCTAAAGTTATAGGAAATTTTTTTATGTTTTATATATTTTTGAGTATACATTATATGTTGTAATATATTTGACTAAGTAATTCAGGATGTAATTGTATCCAAGACTAATGTCTCTTTATTTTATTAGAGTTTATTCCCCCAAATCAAAAACATTTAACATTTTTTTTAATATAATATTTATATTCTTGAATAATAATTCATATCTTATCATATTATGATCTTTTTTATATGTTGTATCTATGTGATAATGTCCTAAGGGTACTTTTAATGCCAAAACATCATGGCAGTTCCCCTCTATGATGATAACCTTGAAGTTCCATAATAATATTCTTAAATTATTTTTCTATGGCTAGATGATATCATTAAATGATACATAGATGAAACATGATATCTAGCATAGGGGGATCATAAGGAATTGAGACTTCTTCGCATAAAGTTCATTCTTGATAATCTATAAGAGAATAAGGATATTTGAACTACACTTCCTGGTAGGAAATCCATATTTATATAAGTCATTGGATGTTTCAATATATGAATGTGTGTAATAGTCCTTAAAGATTAATATTAATATTAATTCATATTATGAGGTGTGTACTTTTATATATTGATGAAAACTCTGACAACATATGCTCATAGTGATGTAGGATGTGTTGGATGTGTCACAATAGATATTACATTAATGAATAATGTGAGAAATTATTTTTACCTTTTATTATTTAACATAAGTTTATATATATGTGTGTCACAATCGATATTACATCAATGAATAATGTGAGAAATTGTTTTTCCATTTTATTATTTAATGGGGGTTGATATATCTGGCCCTTTGATAGGAATGAAACTAATAAATAAAGTCCTTGTCCATGGATTTATTTTGGAAAGTTCATTTATGGAGAGTCAAAGAAAGAAACATTGAGCACATAAGTTGATGACACCAGTATGAAACCTTCTTGATTAGAGATATTTAGAAAAAGGGAATATATTTCAGAGTGTACATTCATAAGTGGTTATTTTTATTATGGCATTTAACTTCATTCTTTATGGGTGTCTAGCGTGTTTCTAGATACTAACCTTGGACTTTAGGCCGTACTACCTAATTCCACTAAGAAAAGGGCCTAAAGGGTCACAAACTAAGGGTATTAATAACCTTAGTTAAATTTGATATGAATTTAACATATTGAATAAATATTACTCTCATACATGGTTTAATAATTATTCATTTTGATTTGATTGTAAATATTGAGTCACCAGTTATTCTTGAGAATAAATATGTGAGTTGAATATTTAAGAAATATTTATTCACAATTTTATTGAATATAAAATATATATATTTATCAATGAAAAAAGAAATGATAATTATTCTCTTAAATAAATAGACATTATTCAAGGTTTGATAAATATAATTGAGGAATGACACATTGAGATAATTGCCACGTGCGAAAAGATATTTAAATATTATTTAATAAATGGTCATTTATTTATTAAAGAAATAATTATTATTTATCCATGAATTTAGTGAATTTTAGGTTAATTAAACTATTATTATTATTATTTATACATAGGGTTCATTGGTAATTAACTTAATAATAAGGGCTCAGATGAAATTATTATTCTCTAGCCCTGGATCAATATAAACTTGATTATATCATTCTCAGCCATAATGGTTATTGTGAACACAAAATTTTAGATAGAAACTTCTCAATCCCTAGATATATCTTCCACTAGAATGTTCTCAATAACGAAGAGTGATTCTCATCCTCAAATCTCTCAATTCTAGAGAGAATAAGAATAATTCTTCTTTCTCAAAGCAATTCTTTTAGTGATCTACAATGAATGATTCAAGCATTACAAGGTTTTATTCTAGCACAGAGGGATTTGTATGGTGAAATTTGAATGTCTGTAGAGAATTTTTGGTTCAATTCTAGAGGTATTATACCTTTTAATCCTCTAATGCAGTGATGATATGATTAGAAAAGTTCAATTGAATCTTCAATGAAGAAATAATTACAATGAATGGTAATTATTTTTCTTAAATCAAATTAATTATAAATTATATGTGATGATCATGTCTCATAGATTATAAGTTTTCTATTTTATGTAGTTTTGGGGTGAAATTCAAATAACATGATTAAAACCCATATTTGGTCACAGGAATGACTACTTCCACTCTTCCCTAAAACATTCAAGTGGTGTCAAAGAGGTCATATAATAGTTTATAATTATTTGTTGTTCATTGATTGATACAAAAAAAAATTAGTATTTCATTTTTTTAAATTCATTATTTTCATCCAAAATTCAATTTTTTGTGATTTTTCATCTTCATGTACCCAAGAAAAGGTTAAAGATTGATGAAGAGAAAGTCAAAACAATTTATTGGTATATGTTAGAGATTCTAACTAGATTACATAGATACACAACATGTAACTAAAAAGTACTCACTATATATCTAAGTTCACATAATCTAGATGGGTCATAGGGTACACAGATCACTACAAAAAGTCAACATGTGGTGTACTGATTACATGTCTCGTGTTGAATGGACAAACTAGTATGTGGATTTTCGGGCTACAAGATGTGTAGCTGGTGTACACATTGTGTAGTTTATACATTTTTTAAGTGTAAATTTGGGTATCTCCATGGTCAGATACATGTCATGTGTTTACTACATGACGTATGGGACTAATGGACAGTTAATAAAATACTTAATACACGTGATGTGGTGGTTGTTTAATTAATACACTAATAGTGTACTTAATAAACACATTGTGGTGGTCATGTAATTAATGTACATTCAATGTATTTAATAAAAATGACATGGTGTTCATTTAATTAATTCACATATGGTGTATTTAAAACACACATTTTTGTTTTCATGTAATTAATACACACGCAATACATTTAATAAAAATGGAATGATGATCATTTAATTAATTCACATGTAGTGTAATGTATGTAGTGTGTAATCAATCCATATGTGGTGTATAATTAATTAATTCACATGTAGTGTATTTAATTCACAAGAATTGCAATTTATTAATTCACACATGGTGTAATTAAATCACATGTAATGTATTATTAATATACACATGGTTTAATTAATTTGTTTACACGATGTACACATTGTTCTAAGCTATACACATGTAAATTAATTTACATTGAAATAAAATTAATTGGGTTCTTAAAACAGGTTATGCATCATGTAGAATAGTTTAAAGAATATTAAATTCCCGATTAATTTCATGTTAACTTTATAACTACTATCTGTGTTTCCCCTAAGTACACATGGTGCACTTATTTAGTTTAAATAAAATTAATTTATTTAATTAATTTAATTTATTTTAAATTACAAACAATGTAATTTCTAGGACTGTTCAGATATGATAAAATTAATTAATGGGATAATTAATTACATTAATTTGAGTTAATTTTATCTTAATAAAATAATGAATTGAAATGAATTATATTTAGTAAAAAAATATGTATTTTTTACATCTGTGTATAAACAAGAGCTTAAATCAACCAATTTATGTTCTTGTTTTCTTTTAATTTAGTTATTATTGCATGAGTATTATAATAATTTTTTTTATTAAATTAAATTGATTGTATTCTTTTCATCCCATCCTTTATTATGCAAGTAAATTCATGATAATTGTTTCTTTTATGAAAACCCAAGAACCAATCCTTTTGGTTCCCCTCACGTATATATGAGTAAAAGATTACGTAATAGATGGATCTCCCAAGAGAGTGGAGGTTGATCAAGTTCGGTGTTGAGGTGAAACTAAATCAAGAGTAACATTAGAGTATAGGTGTAATTCTTCAAATCAAACTAAGAAATGGTTCAAAGAGTTTTCCCTAAGCTAATGGTTAGTTTATCTTCTTTAGGGTAAACTAACTATTAGATAAGCTCATGATCATGTTACATTTATTATTTTATTTCTCTCAGTTTCATGGTTAATTATTTATGGGTGCTTTATCATAATTACTTAATAAATAAATTAACAAGCACAAAATATTACATAATGATAAAAAATACCTAAAATCAAAATATTAAGTCATTAAATATTTCTACTAATTATGTTAAAATCGAACCATAGTTTACAATGATTGACCAACCCAAGTTGAGGTTCTTTTAATTATCAAGGAATTATATCTTGATTTTTCGATCTACATAACAAATTTCATATCAAGGGTTGACTACCCAAGCAGGTATTGGTCTAACTAGAAGGTAATTTTTAAGGAAATCCAAATCTAGGATTTCAAGATAGGGGGTTCCACTCAAAATTTCAAGTAGATGCAAGTTAATGAAGTTGTAAAAACTCTTCTACCTAAATACCTTCGAATAGCTTGATAGGCCTAAGCATGGGCTATGATATGGGTCATACAAATCCTTTCCACTAGATTATCCATGCGATGATATAATATGAAACCAATAGTAAGGAATGTTTTGTTTTGATAAAATAGTGAGAGACTAATAAATTAATAAATAAAATTTATTACATCATATATTTTGGTAATCAATATAAAAAAATAAAATATGTTTTAATAAATGTAGAATATATAAAGAAAATTTTTCGAAGCATTGTGATCATTTGGACACACTGTTTCCTAAAAATCACATATTTCCAATAGTAGATTAGTTTTTTATACACTGAACAATAATAGGAATATTTATATTATGTATTGGAATCCCTAATACTTGTATAAGTACCTCACTATGAAAGTGATGGTATCTATTGTTTCAAATATCAGTTATGCCAGGGTAACTAATAATGAAACATAAGGACACATAAGCTTATACCATGATATCATATCCCCTATATTTTGAGAAGGATAAAGAGAGAATTTAGATATGAAATTATTATAGCACTATTATCGTGTAAAATGGAACAAGGCATTTACCTATTCATCTTGTCTTCAATATACTGAAGAACATTGATCACTTGGAAAATTTTGACTTCCATATAGATAATAAATTATTTATTAATCTCATATTATCATCATTATCTTTCAATTTATCCTTATTAATATAGTATTCTAAGATGAATAGTATAGATAAATGGATCAAGAGTCTTTTAAATAGGTTTCATAAATTAAATAAGGGTTATGGGAAACTCAGTTCCACAACCCTTATAGTGAAGAACATGAAAGTAAAGGTTCTAAATTTCATGAATATTTTATGGTACATGATCCTTTTAAAAAAAATGAATAAGAAAAAATATTTAGAGGCAATGTGGGGAAAAGAAGGATATTTTCTTCTCATGTGGACATTAAGGAATTGTAATAAATTAAAGAAGGTTCAAGTAGTTACAAATACTTTAGATATATTCATCATAGAATGTAATGGTTATATTTCATTTCTTGGGTTTTAAATACTAAATTTTATTCAAATAAAAAAATGAAGAATGAAATATTTCAATAAGTAAGGTGTATTCACCTAGGTGCTGAGGAAGGGTGATTCATATGTCAATCATGAGAAGTATGTTATTTAAAGAAGTAAAGGTAAATTATCCCAAAATATTAAAAGGGTGAGTCCTATGTCATCTGTGAGAATTTTTCAACTTCTCATTTCCCAATAGATATATTCTAGTTGAGATATTTTTTGTATTAAGAGTATTACGTATTTATTTATCTCAATGTTTTTTTTGGACACAATGAGACATTATTTCCTTTTAAATTAATTTTGTTATGGTATTATACACTTAATAAATAGTTAAATAATTCCTGAATCACATATCTCCAACTAGGAAATCGATGATGAAATATTAAATATAAGACTCATACCTAGTTTTTGTGAGATAATTCTTGGTTAAGTATAATTTGTAATAGTTGATAAGTTTATAATAGGAATATTTTTTACTCTCTTTAAGAAAAACCACTAGGTATACTGAAAAACTTTCTTATCAAGTTTTAGATAGAAAACATTTATAAATAAAGGTATGATATAATGATTTTAGAGATAGTTAGACTATATAGCATAAATGATTATGAGGTGAAGTTAGAGGTAAATTATTATAGTTCATTATTCAATTTATTTATATCATAGATATGGTGATCATACAAGGTGGGTCGATAAGGAGTCTAATATATATATATATATATATATCAAGTCTTCTATGATTATGTTCCAAACATGTTTCATAAAATAGCAGTATAACAACTAACCATATTCCAACTAAATTGAATAATGGATTGTCACAACCTGTCATAATGGGACTCATTCGACGACACCCCAGGCCAGCCTCAAATAGGCTAGGGGCTAGCGACAGAGTATGCATATCACTAACATGTGAGGCCTTATCCTCAGTACTTGTACACACACACACATATTCAAGCCTATAAAATGATGAAATGTAAAAAAACTGAACAAACAGGCATAAATACATCTAAATCCCACAACCATAGTATGATAATAAGTAAAGAAAAGTAAACTAGTCCAAATTCGATCCCACCGCAATGAGTCTGAAAACAAGTCCAACATGAAATTAAAACAATGATGGTTGTTAATGTACCACAGGAACACACTTCAATCTTTTCGATCTCACAAATAACCATATGGTCCTTTTTCATCTAGGTCTCAATCAAAGGGTCAATCCTTTTCACAAGACACTACATGTGTGGGAAAATCCCATGCAAGGGTGAGTATAAAAATACTCATAAGGACACCCTGAAACCAAAAAAAATATAATAAAGGAAATATAGTCAGATCTATATAAGTATATGTCTACAACACATATAATAAGAATATATGGATATACTCTACAAAGACACATAGTCTAAAGGTAAGTCACAATCGTAGTATGCCATCCTAGGATTCTAGCTTCAATATTCCATAAAGAACTCATTCTAGAGAACACACTCCTGAGTCTGATATCACTAATGACATACATCCAAGAGTTAGTTCTTGTTAGTTCTTATTATAGGAAGTACACAATAAATGTCTGAAGAGATACAATACACATATAAGGATCACACCCAAGTCCATTGGCTGATACTGATAATTGGGTATGTATTAACCTGATAAGTATAGGATCAGCACTCGCATAGTGTAGGTCACGAAAATACAAAGAACTTAACCTAGGTAATGAAGATGAATAGAGGATCTCACTCCAGTCCTCTCAGAGGGATTCTAATGACTCTACCCAAGAATTCCTGCTAAAGGGATCACAATCATAGTAGTATGAGATGATTCCATACTAACCCTTAGGGAATGTATAAGGGGGACACACTCTAATGAAACTTATACAATGTATGGGGGATAAGGGCTCTAAGCCTTTTCTAATAAAGTAAATGTTGTGTAGAAAGGATACACATTGTGTCCCTTGACCCCAGGTCTTGCCTGTGTATATGGAAAATGTCTCTTGACCGTGTCTATGTATAAGTACACCGCATATAGGCTTCCCGTGTATTCTACCCATATTATAGTACATGAATTTAGTCCATGTACATATGCCCATGTACCAGTACATTGCATAGCCTATATACTTTGGTCCATGTTGTGTCCACATAATGGAGTACACAGCATGCTCCAACCTTTGTAGTCCAATCTGTGTTCATGTACCCTCTAAGGCACACGATGAGTCATCGGTGAGGGACCACATGCAGTGTGGAAGGGGTCACATGCCATGTAATTCTTAAGTTCCTTTGAAACCATATCCACTGCATGGGGGTCCCACATGGTGTGTAAATCTAGTTTATACCCCATGTAATGAGGAATTTCCTTGAATTCCATATCTGGTACCACGCATTTCTTTTAGTGCCTCAAACCTTCGACCCGTCAACTGCCTTGCTGGGAAAATCAAGGAATCATCACGTTTGAACCTCTATATCATCAAACAACAAGTTTAAGCCTTCGATCTTCTCAAAAAAAAACATATTTATACATTATTCTTCATTGTGTGACAAATAATGAAAAATTGGGTATCCAAAGTCATCTGATCTATTTCCACTCCTATCTCTGCACCACCATCATGTCGTACTGATCCAAGATCTATGATTTAGGATCACTCTTCCAAGAAACAAGTGTGAAATAATTGATCCTTCGGGATATGTCAAACTATGGGCCAACAAATAATGCCCGTGATGAACGAAGAATCGGGGGAGAAAAGCACAAGAACAATAAAGAGGAATAGACCTCGATCGATGTTCATGTCAATCTTGGTTCATTATCGTTGGGATAATAATCAAAAATTCAAAATTTTAATCACAAAGAAAATTTTCCAAAATTCCAATAAAACGAACCCATCTATAAAAATTCATGATCCATAAATCAATCCATTCATTTATTGATTATAATTCATCATAGAAAATAATAATAGGGAAGGAAAATCCAAACATGCAATGCCCTACCTCAATTCAGATCAATCGTTGATGAAGAACGGATCTACTCTATGATCATTGGAGAGATCCTTTTAATCTATTGTGTGTTAGTTACTGATCAACAATCTCATCATTTTTATTCTAAGAAAAATCCTCTAACGCTCTCTCTGATATCTCTCCAATGGTTCCAGGGTTATCCGGATAACCTTGGAATTCAAGCATAATATTCTATTTAAAGACTCTCTAATCACTTTTTCAACAAAAAGAAATAAAATAATTTATTTAATTATTTTATTCATTTCTACACCAGTGATGACTTTTCAACAGATGACCACTACCGACAAATGTTATGTCAAGCATAGGGTAAAAATTATTTTCGGAACTCAACGATTCCCTTGTATTTCTGATCTGGGCACTCGTTTAGAAGTTATTTTACTTTTTTAGGAAAATTGTACAAGCATTCTGTTTAATATATTTAATATATTTCAAACATTTATTTTAGGAACAATGGGACTTGAAATCACTTGTCATATTAGTGCTTAGTCTTGAAAATAATTCATACAATATCCAAAAATAATACATGAAAAATACATGTCATTACATTCTCCCCACCTTGGAGTTTTACATCCCAAAAATCCAAAACAATGGCTACATAAAGAGATGTTAGTGCTAAGCATGAATCTGAGCCTCCCTCTCCCAACGTGCTCTCTTGAAGATTCATGTGATTCCACCAGACACACACTAAAATAATTTCTTATCCATGGAGGATCATCTCCAATGAATCCTCAATCTCTATTGGGTACTCCACAAAGGTATATTTGTCCTTAATGTTCAGCTCTCCAGATATATTCAACACATATAAGACATCATGTACTCAGTATAACTATGGTGGTAGAGATAATAAGTATTCCACCTCTCCAACTATACACAACATCTGTAAAGTTCCACTGAATCATGGAGATATCTTGTCACCCCATCCAAATATTTATATTCCACATTGAGGTGAAATATATATAAATATGTGGTTCCCTTCCAAGAACTCCAAAGGAATCCATTTTTTCTGAATAATAATTATGGCGGATTTGTGTATTCTACATCAACTCTTGGATGATCTACACATTCTTGATAGTCGCTCGCACCAACTCTAGGCCCATGAGTGTTGACTCTCCGGGGTTAACCTAGCAAAGTGGTGACCTAAAGTGTCTCCTGTAAAAATACTTGAATGGTTCTGTACCAGTGGTGGAATGGTAGATATTTTTTTGTGAAAACTCCACCAATAATAAGTGATCCTCCTAACTACATCCAAATTCCAACATGCAATCTCATGGCATGTCCTCTAGAAACTTAATGGCCTGCTCAGTTTGGATGTAACTTTGGGGGTAAAACACTATAATAAAGAGTAATTGAGTCCTAAATTACTCTTGAAATCCCTTCCTCAACTAGGATATGAAGTTATCATCACAGTCATAAATGGTCATCGATGGAACTCCATGGATTCAGACTATCTCTAGCACATAGAGGCGTCCTAATACCTCTACTAAACTCTACTTCTAAATTTAAAATAATTTTTCCAACTTAGTGATTCGTTCTATGATCACCCAAATAGAATCATTTCCCTTCTATGTATGTGGTAATCGTGTCATTAAGTCCATGGATATCTCATCCCACTTCTTTTCTGGAACCTTAAGGGGTTGAGCTAAACCTGCTGAAACTTAGTGCTTAGACTTTATTTGATGGCAAGTAAGGCATCAAGAGACACACTCTGCAACTCATTTCCTCATCCCTAGCCACAAAAACTGAGGTCATAGGTCTTAGTAAATATTTTTCAACCCTCTATGTACTTCCAAAGTAGATGTATGAAACTATTTTATAACCTCATCTCACAAATTCACTGGTACCATCATGCATCCTCTAAAAAGAACTACATGGTTCCCACCTTTAAAAAATCCATCAGGAGTATGTATAGTGGATATCTGAGTAAGTAGTGTCTCACAGTTAGTATCCCTAAGATGTGCCTCCACGACTCGTTAAAATATTGGAAGGTTGAAAATCATTGACTAGAGGTATGCTACTTCATTTCCATCCACAAAGGATAACTGCAAAGAGGTCGACTGCTCTAATGCCTCTTTTAGTAAATACGAACAAGATCTTCTATTGAGAGAATATGCTACCACGTTCGCCTTCCCAGGTGTAAGTAAAATTTCTAAGTCATGATCATGGAGGAAATTTATCAATCACCTCAGTCTCAAGTTCATATCCTTATGATCAGAATAGATGATAAATATTTTTCCCATTAGGTAGTGTTTCTACATTTTCAATGTGAAGACTACCACTGCTAACTCAAGATTTGGGGTCATGTAGTTCTGCTCATGTTGTCTCAATTGGAATAAACCATAGTCAATCACCTCCTACCTCTGCATCAGAAAACAACCAATCCCAGTTCATGATGCATCGTATAACACTACGTACTTGACACCCTCCTCTAGAAATATCAATATGGGAGTGCTCATAAAACTCTACCTCAACTGCTAAAAAGACTATTGTAACCTCTATATCCACATGAAAGGCTTCCCCTCCTAATTCAAAGATATCATGGGTGCTGATATTTTGGAGAAATTATGTATGAATCTCCATTAATATCCTTCCAAACCAAGGAAGATATGCACCTCTACTACACTCTTGGGTGGATCCCAAGATAACACTGCCTAGACCTTGTATGGGTCCACTACCACTCCATATTCTAAGATGATGTGTCCTAGAATGTAGAACACATAAATCTAGAACTTGAACTTCGAGAGATTTCTGTAAAGATGGTACTCTTGGAGTTCATCTAGAACCATCCTCAAGTGTCTCATGTGCTCATAATCAAATGCTGAGTATACAAGGATATCTTTGATAAAACCTACCATGAACTGGTCTAATAAAAGATGAATGATCTAGTTCATAAGTCCCTTGACTGTTTTTGGTCACTTTTCATGCTGAAAGGAATCACCAAGTACTCATAGTGAGTGTAGTGAAGTTTTAATGTTGAATTCGATATATCCTTATTTGGTACTCATAGCTAGTGATAGCTTAACCTGATGTCAACCTTCGAGAACCATTGAAACCCTATAAACTGATCAAAGAGGTCATCAATCCTCAGTAGTGGATACTTTTTCTTCATGATCATATGGTTCAAAAGTTGTTATTCCACACACAAACTCAATCCCTCATTCTCCTTATTTTCAAACAAAACCAGGGCTACCTAGGTTGAAACACTTGGTCTAACAAATCCATTCCTCTACAAGTCCTCCAATTTCACCCTCAACTCTTAAATCTCTATAGGGTCCATATGATATAATGGTGTAGATATCAGTTTTATCCTAGGATTTATATTAATGAATTAGTATATCTCTTGGTGGGGAGGTAAACCTAGAACATCCTTAGGGAATATTTATTTATACTCCACCACTACTGCAAGAAACTAGGAACTCATAATATCCAATGCACCAAGGGTTAAGCTAGCCAACTAATGGTTAATATTCTACACCCTTCTATGCAAAAGTTCATCCTGCGCTGCTTGGGTTTCCTTTTCACTGATAAAGGATAACTTGGCTCCATCACTGTGGAAAAATCACATCCTCCATCTAAAATATTCAATCTAGGAATGAATCATGAATTAACATTCCATACCTAAGATGAAATCAAAAGGCCTCATCACTGCTACAAATAGATCCCAACAGAAACTCTCACCTCTAAGAGTCAGGTCACACTGTTGGAACAAGTGTATGATCGCTAAGTCTTATCTGGTAGGAGTCTCCAAGCATAAGGGTTGATCCAAGGGTTCAACCAAAATCTCTAAGTCTTGTACAATGTAGGTGGTAAGAAAGGAATGACTTGCACATGTGTCTATCCGTACTACAGCTAAGGTAGAAAAGGCACAGATCATACCTCAAATCATTCATGAATCCTCTTGGTCGTAAGATTAGGCTACTTGTATCTTTCTTCACCCATGTCCTACAGCTCCTTAATCCTGGAATGGTCCACCTGAGGATAGTGGTGGTAACAAGTCAAAGCATCAATCATCTCCTACTGCTCTCCCAACTCCTCTTTCGAATCTTCCAACTTGCGAACCTACCTAATCCTACCACTTCTTATACCTAGTTGGACCATCTATATTCTCTCTGTCAGTTGTACGGAAGTTCGGAAAATCTCATACAATATTTCCCCTACCATCACATGATTAGAATCACCACTCTCTAAGCTGAATGGACCCACCTTGTGATCCCTAAACCATAGATCCTCTATCCTAAGACCTCATCCAAAAATTTATTGCAAATCTAGGTCCCTAATACAGACATCAAATCACTACTATTGAGGTCTTTGATTCTGTATGTCTGATACCAAAAACCACTGGATGTATCTACTCATCCAAGAAAATCTCAACCACCAAATCTCACTCTTTCACCCCAGCATAGGTAGGAATGCATAGAGGGATAACACTAGCCTATATTTCTCAACACAGACCTCTCCCAAATGTATGATCCCTAAAGAACTAGTCATGAACCATATCCATTGAGTACTAGAGAGGTTGGTAAACCTCAATGAATACACAACTACTATCGTGCCTCCCTACTAAAGCTACAGAAGATTTTGGATACATACATCCATCAGCATAGCTAGTGATAACTCCTCCATTAAAAGGTGTTCAAACTCTGACCATGCTAGATTCACCTCATAGTAATAATCGGTCACCAACCCCCACTATCTCCCTATTCAACCATGAAGAAGGGTCACCACCAGGACCACCATTTGATTTTTTTGGTTTCTATACCAGATGGGAAACTAGGCTCACTGCCTCAATCCAGTCCTCGGGTGCCTGTGGGTTGGGATCACCCTAGAACTCGAGGGGTTCTTGTCGCTGAAACTCATGAAGTGTTCTCAGACTACGCACCTCATCTGTTGTTACTACAGGTACCAAAATCTTCACTACGGGTGGTGGTATATCTAGGGCCCCACCCAGAGGTAACACCTCTAGAACTGGTCACTATATTGACACCTCATCACTGAGAGAAACATCATCATGATCATGATTTGGAATCCTAGATGGCATACGTCACAGAGGAATCCTGAAAGTAAACAAGATGTGCCATGGTCAATGTGTATATCTAGATATATTACTCAAGAAATACATGGAAATAACAACCCATTATTATACGATCCATGTACCATTTTTTCCCTTCAACCAATGTTCTCATATACCAAGTTGAAAAGTAGGTGATCAGATTCCTAGTGTATGGATACATTTTCGACTACACACACACTGGATTTTCTAGCATTAAATTTGAACTCGAAACATATAGCACTATTTCCCCAAACCAATCTCATAAACTCTAGTCCTAAATTATAACTGACCCCCTCTGATAGCACTCATTCATAACCCATCCCAAAGGGGCATATGTTGTGACTCCCCAAGTCTTCCTTCAATAGGCCAAGGGATAGAAACTAGCACAAAGTAGGCATATCACTAACACAATCTAAAGTACCTACACACACATTTTCAAGCCTATACAATGTTGTAATGTAAAAACAACTAAACAACCATGCATGGAAACATCTAAATCTCACAACCAGAGTACGACATGAAGTAAAGTAAATAGGGCTAAATATAATCCCACTACAAAGAGTCTGAAAACAAGTCCAACCTAAAAGAAAAACTGGGACTATTGTCAATATACCACAAGAACACACCTCAGTATTTCTGGTCTCTCTAAGCACCGTCCGGTCCTAGTTAGTCTAGGACACTATCAAAGGATGAATATTCTACACAAGACATAACATGTACAGGAAATTTCTATGCAGGGGTGAGTATAAAAATACTTAGTAAGACACGTTCAAACCAAAAAGCATATAAAAAAATAAAATAGATAAAGATCTACATAGTTATATCTCTATAGAACATATAACAATAATATCTAGATATACTCCACAAAGAAACATAGTCTAAAGGTAAGTCACAAATGTAGTATGATATCATAGGATTCCAGCTCAAATATTCCACAAAGAAATCATCTGGGATATCACACTCTTGAGTCTGATAGCACTAATTATGTCCATATGATAGAGAGTTCTCAGTAGGTCTCATTATATGAAGTACACGTTAAATATCTAAAGAGATACGATATAAAAATCAGGATCACACTTATGTCCATGGGGTGATTCCAAAAAATCAATATAGATCAACAAACTAAGTAGAGGATCAGAGATCGTGTAATGTAGGTCACAAAAAGACCAAGAACTCCACTTAGGGAATGAAGATGAATAGAGAATCTCACTTTGGGCCTCTTAGAGGGATTCCAATGACTCTATTCAAGAAGTAATGCGGAAGGGATCATAGTCCTAGGAGTAGGAAATGATTCTATACTAACCCTAAGGGGATTGATAAGGGGAATTCACACTAACAAAACTTGTCCAAGATAAAGAGGAAAAGGGATCCAATCCATGTCTTATAAAGTGCACAATGTGTAGAAAGGTTAAATGTTGTGTCCCTTGACCCCAGGTCCTACATGTGTAGACGGTCCGTGTCTCTTTCCTATGTTTGTGTAAAAGTATATGGTGTGTAGGATTCCCGTGTATTATACATGTGTACCAGTACACAGCTTTATCCCGTGTATATATGCTTGTGTACCAGTACATGACATATCCCATGTACTCTGGTCTAGGTCGTGTCCATGTAATGGAGTAGATGTCATGATCCAACCCATTTACTCCAACTAGTGCCCATTTACCCTCAGAGGAACATGTCGATTCATCAGAGAGGGACCACATTTTGTGTGACATGGTTTACACCCTGTGTGATACTTAAGTTCCTCTGAAACCCTAGCCACTGCACAAGGGGGCACGCAATGTGTAGATATGGTTTACATGTTGTGTAACATAGAATTTACCATAATTCTAGATCTGATTAAATGTGTTCATTATAGTGCCTTTGGCCTTCAATATATCGACTAGCTTGCCAATAAAATCATAGAATCTTCTCATCTGAGCCTCTCTTCCATTTAACAACAAGTTCTGACCCTTTGATCCATTCAGAAAATAGATTTATACATCATTCTTCATCACACGCTAAAGAATGAAAAATCTAGTATCCAAAGCTATCTGATCTGTAACCACTCTAATAATCACACCACCATAATATCATGTAGATCCTAGATCTATGATTTCATATTATTGTGCCAAGAAACAGGAGCACAATGACCAATCCATTGGGATACATTGAACCATGGGCCAATGAAGAACATCAAAGATGAATGAAGAATCAGGGGAGAAAGTCAAATGAACAGTCAAAAAGAAAAGACCTAGATTAGTGATCAGTTAATCTCATTTCATTCCCATTTCAACCAAAATCTAAGAATCTCCAATTTAATCACAAAAAACATTATCCCGAATCTTGATTAAACTAACCCATCCTGTAAAACGCACAATCTGAAAATCAATCCATTTTTTGATTGATTTGAATTCATCATAGAAAATAATAACATGGAAGTAAAATCAAAATAAAAAACTCCCTACCTTGATTTTAATCAATCATTGATGAAAAATGGGGTTTTACCATGATTGTTGGTGAGATCCTTTGAATCTGTTGCATGTCGATCATCGATCCATGATCCTATCATTGTTATTCTGAGAGAAATCCTCTGAAACTCTCTCCAACAACACTCCAAAAGTTCTAGGGTTATGTGGATAAACCTTGAAATCATGGATGATTTTCACCTATTGACTGTTCAAAGTTTTTATGCTCTTCTAATGTGTATAGCAGCACTCGGGTCGAATCCTCGGCGATGTTACCTTTTTAATAGTTGAATGTTTTTAGTTGATTGTATTTTGATTGGGGGGTTTGTTTGCAGAGATTAAATGAAGTGATTAATGGTTGTTGTTTGATTTAACAATTTGATAAAGATTGGGGTGAGTTCATTTTTAGGGATTTAAGCTTGTGATATCCTTGAGATTTGCTTTATATTTCATTTAAATTAACACCCACTTCACAAGATAACATTGATTGGAATTCCTAAGTGTTAAGGATTTAATCCAAGCCTTAACTTAACTTAGGGTTCTAATATCAATAATATCTTGTTTATAGTAGTGTATTTATGGTTCCAATAATCCATGTAAACCACACTTTAAACAAAAAAAGTCATTAATCTATGACATGTTAAGTCTGGTATACATAATGTTAAATTAAAGAATACTGATCAAGAAGAATCTCTCAATCGCTTAACATATCTAAATAATGAATCACCCCAATGAGATATTTACTCATCCATTTAAATTATTATTAATATGGTTATAATTATTATGAAGATAAATTAAGAATATAAGAAAAATAAATGGATAAGAAAAGAGTGGTGTGTCAAACACACACACAAACGATGATGATAATTAAAAATAAACTTTAGATTGATAGAGAAATCAAAATAAAACAAGGGGATTAAAATATATTTAAACTATTTCAAGAATATTAATATTAAACTACAGAAGTTGGATGAGAATAAGAGATATTGAAGGAGAAACTTTCATTAAAAGTGAATGACCCAAAAACTTACAAGATTACAATAATGAAGAACACAAAAGTAAAAGGAAACAAAGAGAGGAGGAAAGATCTATCAAGTGAAAACTTGAGTATGGAAGGTCATACCAAGACCATTTAAAGTCTTTGGTCATTCCAATATGTGATCCTCTCTTCTGAAATTCCAAATCCTTTGAATAAGATGAGGGGGATGTATTTATAGCCCAAGGAAGTGGACTGTTTGCATTCCCAATCTGTCCATCCACTTGAATCTCTAATTTGGCTATTAATACTACTGACTATCAAGATATCCTCTTCTTGAAAGTTGTAGAAAATAATTTTTTCCTACTTCTCTAAAAATTTGGAGTCATTTAGAATTATGGATCCCAAGTTATGCTAGTTTGATTAAACAAATTTAAACTGTCCATTTCAATCCATACTTTTTAGAAGGAAACAATTTGAATGGGTTTATCAATAGTAATAATCCTTCAAATCCAAACACTTTATTCAACAACATCGTCCGACTATATCTTCTATTTCATACTGAAAAATCTCGTCTTGATTTGATTAATACATCATGAGATATGTCATGAATACTGTACTGATTATATCTCCCATCCAGAATGGTGGGTTGGGTTTAAATGAATCATTTGGGCCCCTTGTCTTTATATACGGGTCTTGAAATTGTTATCCAAGACTAATTACATTGTCCCTAAAAACGTTGAGGAGAATTAATGAATTTTCACTTCTATATTGATCCCAGTAATTCAATCTTCATGGATGGGATAGTTTCTTCACAGATTTTGTGGGCCTTATTGTGTGGTCCATATGACCCTTCAAATGGTAGAATTGACCAATGATTCCTTATAATTATATGTGTGAAATTGAATAGGGAATACTAAAAAATATGAACCACATAATTTTGATCAGTAGGGTGAGGGTTATAAATAAAATAGTAAACTGACACAATTTGACTACTTATAAAAATGCTCAAAAATTATACTTAGTATTAATACATTAATATTTCACACAAATTATGAACATTTCATATAAAATTAGTAAAGGGAGTATATAATAAGTCATGAAAATATTAATAACATTAACTCCCCCACACTTAGTCTTATTCATGTCCTCATGTGCAATAAATATAAAAAAATGACAAAATCATTTTCATTCACCAACAAATATTAAACTTTTGTTTTCCCCAATCAGAGGTGGTTTAGACAATATCACTCATCCATATTGAATTCCGCAACAAGTTGTTATATAAACAATGTTCCAAAAACAATTCATTTTTTTCATGCTCAAATTTAGAAATTTAAAATGGTGGCACACAAAACTTACTCCTCTCAAGATGATAAAATTAATTTATGGAGCTCCACTCATTCACCAACCAAAAGCGAAAATCTTAGAGTTTTAAAGAGCTCTCGGATTACACTCCCTATCCAAAGTCCACAAAAATCAAGAGGTATTTTAAATGGGTTTTTCTGTGGCTATGGGACGGTAGGAATATAATATCCAAGAGAGAGAATGAGAGGGGTAAAACACCAACATGGAAAAAGCAATTCACATTTTTTTTAAATGAGACTTAAAAAAATGGAAACACATATTTACAAGGGAATGAAAATGTGAGATAAGACACAAAAGTGGAATGAAATATAAAGGGAATGAGAATATAGAATATTTACAAAACACAAAACTTCTCCCAATGACATAAAAATATAATGCAAGTGTTATTTTTTTTTATTTTTTCGAAAGTTGAACTTGAAACAGATCTCACATTCATATCCCAACCCATGATTGATCTCCTAAAAACACTAATTTTAATAGTTATAACAAGATAAAAGGCTAATAAATAGTGATTTTTGACCTACCCAAGACACAACCCTTTTTTACTTTTATTTTTGATTTTTTTTCATTTTTTTAATTTTTTTTTGAACACTTGTCATTAAAATTTGAAAAATATTTCATAAGCATATATAAATTTAAAAACCCCACTAAATGACAACCTATCCCCCACACTAAAATGGATTCTTTCCCTCAATCATATTATAACTCATTTAAAATCAATAAAAGGGCACCCAAACAATGAAATCCATCCCCCCCACACATAAATTTTAAAAAATTATGCAATGAAAATCCATGTTGATATTGGGTGGGATAAGGTATTGGGATTGAATGTGTCTATCAAAGAAAATGTTTTCATAGGCTTGAAGGGTCTTTCAAAATTAGGATTAATGTATGGTTAATGGGAGGCTATTTGGCTATTATAATTCTCATGTGGTTTAGAAAATTCCTCTATCATATTAATTCACACTAAAGTAAGAAATTTATCTCGAAGGTCCACAAACTCAAGATTCAAAAATGGGGGTAAAAAACACTCATTTTGAAAATATTTTCATAGGTTTCCTTTTCATGAAAGCTAATGTTGTTCCTCGTGGCTGAGGAAAATCATTTTCCAAATAACAAATTGAGCATTCAAAATTTGTTGGTTTTGACACAACATTATTTATCTAAATTTATGAAGAAACCAAATAATTTTTGAGATGAAACCATGTCTTTTAACTCCCCAAAATGGTTGGAAAAAATTTGAAATTTGGAAGGTGAGTAAGAATGACTCTTGATTTTTCATATTATTATTATTTTTTTGTTTTTTTTTTAGGTTTTTTTAGTTTTTTATAAAGACACACCCACACAAAAGAGGAAGAGTAAATAAAAAATGTGAGGAGGAAAGTGGTAAAAAAACAAAATGAGAAAGAGGGAGGAAGAAGAGATAGATATATATATATATATATATAGATGAGGAGTTGAAGGGAAAGAGGTGCCCCTGGTTTGGATTTGGTGGGTTGTCATCTCCATCCAGTGGTGGGTCGACTGAAAAAGTTGGGGATTCAATGGAAGTCGATGTGGTTCCAGGATTGTGTGTCCTCTCATGGTGATGCTTTAATCGATTTCCATTAATCGTGAATGTCCTTTTGGAAGAGGGGTCTTGGACTTGCACTGCACCAAATGGGTAAACATTAGAAAAAATAAAAGGAACTTACCAATGAGAATTAATCATACTTGGGTGAAGATGAAATAGAGAGTTGAAAAGCAATACCTTTTCTCCTTCATGGAATACCTTTCTCAGGATGTTTTTGTCATGGAGTACCTTAGCCTTTTCTTTTTAAATATTGGAATTCTCATAGGATTCAAGTCGAAGATCCTCCAGTTCAGCCAATTACAACAATATTTCTTCACCAAAATTTTCACAATCAAAATTATAGGTTTGCATAGCCCAAAAATAATTATGTTCTATTTAAATTGGTAAATGACATGCTTTACCAAAAACTATCCTAAAAGGAGACATCCCAATGGGTGTTTTATAGGTATTTTTATATTCCCAAAGTGTTTTACTAAGTCTTTCAGGCCAGTCTTTTCTGGTGGGTTTTACAATTCTGTCAAGAACTCTTTTCACTTCTCTATTAGAAAGTTCTATCATGTCATTTGTTTTGGGTTGATATTCAGTTGACGTTTTATGTACAACACCATTCTTTTTTAAAAGATATTTCATGGTTCTATTACAAAAATGGGTTCCTAAGTCACTTATCAAGGCATGTGGTGTTCCAAACAGGTGGAAGATGTGTGTCTTTAGGAACTCACTAATAGTATTTTAATCATCCTTTCTAGTAGGTTTGGCCTCGACCCACCTAGAAACATAATCAACCATAAGAAGAATGTATGAGAATCCATTGGAAGGGTGGAATGGTCCCATGAAATCGATTCCCCAAACATTGAAGATCTCATAGAAAATTAAAGGCTTTTGGGGAATTTCATTTCTCTTTGAAATTGTTCCAAACATTTGGCATGTGGGACATGATTGACAGAACTCAAGTGAGTCCTTGAAGAGTGAAGGCCAGAAGAATCCAGAGTCTAGGACCTTTTAGGAGTTCATTTTTGGTCCAAAATTACCACCACCAGGAATTGATTGATATAATTCTAAGATGGAATAATGTTCATTTTCATCAACACATCTCCTAATTACCATGTCTACCCTAGTTTTCCAAAGTTTATTATCTTCCCAAAAATAGAATTTGGAATCACTTTTCAACTTCATTTTTTTTTCTTTTGAAAAAATTTCAGGAAAAGAACCAGAAACCAAGTAATTTACAATTAGGGAATACCATGGTATTTTTGGAGTGAGAGATGAAAGGTGCTCAGTTGGAAATTCTGGAACAATTATTTCAGAATGAGAAGAATTTAAAATTCTACTCAATTGATCAGCCACAGGGTTTTCTTTTCTTGGTCTATCTTTGATTTCAAGGTTAAACTCTTAGAGAATTAGGATCCATATTATTATCCTTGGTTTGGAATCACATTTCTTGATTAAGAACTTTATAGCAGAATGGTCTGTGAAGATGATGATTTTGGAACCTAAGAGATAGGGCCAGAATTTATCTAAGGCAAAATCCACTGCTAAAAGTTTATTTTCAGTCACATTGTAGTGATATTGATTTTCATCCAATGTTTTTGAGGCATAATAGATGACATGAGGAATTTTTTCTCTTCTTTGACTAAGAACAGCCCCAACAACTCTATCAGAAGAATCACACATCAAGTCAAAGGGTAAGGACCAATCTAGGGGTTGGATTATTGGGGCAGATAAAAGTACAGTTTTGAGTTCAATGAAGTCTCTCTTCCAAAACTCATTGGAATGGAAAGTGACATCATTTTTGAGAAACCGAGTAAGTGGGATGGAAATACTACTGAATTTATAGATGAATCGCTGATAGAAACCAGCATGACCAAGGAAAGAAAGGATGTCTCGAAAATATGTGGGTTCTAGAAGTGATTGGATCACTTCAATTTTGGCAGGATTGACTTCAATACCATCTTTTAAAACTATGTGCCCTAGAACAATCCCATTTGCAACCATGAAGTGACATTTTTCAAAATTTAACACAAGGTTACACTTGACACACTTTTGAAGGACTAGAGAGATAGAATGCAAGCACGATTCAAATGACTCACCATAAATGGTAAATTCATCCATGAATAATTACATGTAGTGTTCAATGAATTTAGAAAAGATACTCATCATACACCTCTGAAATGTTGCAGGAGCATTGCAAAGTCCAAAAGTCATTCTTCTATATGCATATGTTCCAAAGGGGAAAGTGAAATTAGTCTTTTGTTGGTCCTGATGTGTGATTAGGATTTGGAAGTAGCTAGTGTATTCATCAAGAAAGTAATAGTGTGACTTTATGGCTAATCGTTCTAGAATTTGATCAAGGAATGGAAGAGGGTAGTTATTTTTTCTTGTTTCAACATTCAATTTTTTATAGTCGATGCACACATTCCATTTGTTCTTCAATCGAGTTTTGACTACCTCCCCATGTTCATTTGTGACAACATTTATCCCACACTTTTTAGGTACAACTTGAATTGGACTAACCCATTCACTATCAGAAATTGGGTAGATAACACCATCTTGAAGAATCTTGGTAATATTTTCCCTAACTACCTCAAGGATGCGTGGATTGAGTATTATTTGTGGTTGTCTAATTGGTTTTGATGATTCCTCAAGATGTATGTGATGCATTCAAAGAGCAAGGTTGATTCTTAGTATGTCATATAGGGTCCAACCTAAGGCCTTTTTGTTTTCCTCTAACACTTGAACAAGTTTGTACTCCTTAGTTTCGGTAATTTAAGAAGAGATAATGACAAGATAATAGTGATCATGGAAAAAGAATTCATATTTTAGGTGTTCAGGAAGAGGTTTCATATTAGTCTCATCTTTCGTTTGTGAGTTAGACAACTCAGGAATGGAGGAAAGGACTTCAGTTTCTTCAAATTAATTTTCCTTAATACTATCCAAGGTGGAGTAGTAGATATCAGAGTTGATGTGGGATTCAAGAGAGTTTTCAAGTTCCTCTATATTGATGGAGTCTATGAATGAGAGGTCCACATCAACTTTACTATTTATGAATTGGTTAATCATGGTACAGATTTCACAAGATCCTTTATCATTTGAACATGAAGAACATGATGGATTGGGGTTCAATTGAATCTCAGAAGTGTCCTTAGAATCATAGATTGAGAATGCAAAGTGATCCTCAGATGGGTATCGCATGGATTGGAAAATGTTGAACTTGAACAATTGGTCACCAAATTCCATGGATAATATTCCTAAATGGACGTCAATCTTGGTTCTCACTATCATTAGGAATGGTCTTCCTATAATTAAGGGATATCAAGAAGAGTTTGTCTCACCTTTCATATCAAGGACATAGAAATTAGCAGGGAAGATAAGATCATTCACACGAACAAGGACATCCCCTATTATACCCTTCAGACTAGTTGTGCTTCGATTAGCTAAATGAATAACAACACCCATTGGATGTAAGGGACCTAGACCAAGGTTGGAGAAGATTTATTTTTTCATGACATTAATTGAGGATCCTAGTTTTATGATTGCATCATCGAAGTTGGAACTTCCTATTTGGCATGTAATTGTAAAGGTCCCGGGATCATTGCACTTAATGGGTATAGACACTTGGGTTGAAACATTTTCGAAGGTCCTAAGTTTCCTCTTATGGGTATACAACTCCTTAAGAAACTTGTCATACTTAGGTATTTTTTTAATGACATCTAAGAGGGGAATGTTCAATTCAACATGTCTAAACATGTCGAGCATTTCATGATCGGGTTCAAAGGACTTCTTTGTCTTAGAAATGGATTTAGGAAAAGGAATTGAGTTCCTAAGTGGAATATAAGGAGGTGAAGGAATGGTTTCAGGTTCCTTTTCATTTTTCTTTTTCTTTTCATTTTCAAGGTAAACATTCAAAGGATGGTTTGAGGACTTATCTCGAGGCATGGAAATTTACTTTCCTGATCTAAGTGTAATTTCACTTACATTACCCTTGGGGTTGGTTAATGGTTGAGTTGGGAGTTAGGGAGAATTTGATTGTTGTTTCTGGTGCAGGTGGGATACAAGTTGACCAATTTGTGTTTCAATGTTTTTGAGGCTGGAATGAGTGAAAGAGGCAAGATCTTCAACTGCACTTTCCCATGGTTGCTTGGAAGAAGAGGCGTGTCCTGAATTGGGATTACCTTGATATTGGTTCTTGGGAAAGCAATTTTATTGGGTTGGGAATTGTGAAGGCTCAATAGGATAGTGGAATCCCGGAGGAGTAAGAGGAGGATTGATCCTTTGAGGTTGAGGAACAAAAGGGTAAGGTTGTTAGAAGTTACCAACACATTGACCATATTGGAATTGGTTTGGGTTTTGATGAGGTTATTGAGGGGGATGATAAATGGGATTCCCATATCTCAATTTAGGGTTATATGTAGAAGAGAAGGGCTCAGAATGGGGTTGGTTGAAGTTTCTAACAAACTAACCTGATTGTTGAGGGTTGGGGTTCTACTGAGCATATGTTGCATTGAGCTCCATTGGTCTGGATGAATCAGATGGTTCATCTTGAAGTTGTATATAGGTGTCTATTGGATGATATGGGGAGCTAAAAATTCCACAGTTCTTGATAGGTCCAGGGAATAGAGATTGTGGAGAAGATGAGGTTGGGCATTAGATTCCACAGCTAGTTGTCGCACAAGACCTGTAAGTTCACTCATCCACTCTGTTATCTTGTTCGGCTCTATGGATTGATTTTCTTGGACTTGTTTTACTTGAGCATGTGCTCAAGTATGTAATTATTGTGTGTTCGCATCCATGTTTCTTATGATATCTCTTGCAGCTGCATGAGTTTTATCAACAAGATCACCACCACTTGTGACATTAATGACAGTTCTCTCCATCGCCAATAACCCCTCATAGAAGTATTGGATCAAGAGTTTGTCAGATATTTGGTGATGTGGGCAGGTTGCAACAAGATTTTTGAATCTATCCCAGTACTCATGGATCTATTCACTTGGGAATTTATGAATACCACTTATTTCCTTTCATATAGAAGTAGTTCAAGAAGCAGGAAAGAATTTCTCTAAGAAGAGTCTCTTCATGTCATTCCATGTGGGTATGGAACCAGGAGTAAGGTACTAGAGCCATGACTTGGTGGATTTAGATAGGGAGAAATGGAATTCTTGAAGTTTTATTTGTTCCTTATAAACCCCTTGAGGCTTCATGGTAGAGCACACCACTTGGAACTCTTTCAGGTGGAGATGCGGATCCTCACTGGCTAGCCTGTGGAAATGAGGAAGAAGATGAATCAAACTCGATTTGAGTTCCAAGTCAGCCTCTATGTTTGGATATTTAATAACAAGAGGTTGGTAATTCATATCAAGGGAATCAAGTTATTTAAGTGTTTGTTCCCTAGGATTGGCCATATCTAATTCAATTGGTTGGACAAGGACTAATTCTTTATTTTATTTTATTATCCCTAATGTTCCTCCTAAGTTGGAAAAGTGTTCACTCAATTTTCGGGTTAAAAAAATATAAAAAATTGTTTGGGAGGCTACAGGGCATTCATAGAGATATTGGAAGAAATAGTAAGATGGGTTTTTCTTTTTGTGTTTTCCGTTTATGATTTTTATGAGGAAGGCGGGTTTTTCTTTATGTTTTTTTTTTTAAAATTAATTTTTTTTTTTGTTTTTTTACAATAAATAGAAACTAATGACTACATAAAGCACCATACCTAGAAATATAACCATTTTAAATCATGTTTGATTGTCACCTATCGACCGTTCAATGTTATGATTCTCTACTAATGTGTATAACAGCACTCAGGGCGAATCCTCGGAGATGATACTTTTTTAATAGTTGAATGTTTTTAGTTGATTGTATTTTGATTGTGGAGTTTGTTTACATAGATTAAATGAAGTGATTAATGGTTTGTGTTTGATTTAAAAATTTTATAAAGATTGGGGGGAGTTTATTTTTAGGGATTTAATCTTGTGATATCCTTGAGCTTTGCTTTATATTGGATTTAAATTAACACCCACTTCACAAGATAATGTTGATTGGAATTCATAAGTGTTAAGGATTTAATCCAATACTTAACTTAACTTAGGGTTATAATATCAATTAGATCTTGTTGATGGTAGTGTATTTATGGTTCCAATAATCCATGGAAACCACAAGTTAAACAAAACAAGTCATTAATCCATGACATGTTAAGTCCAACATACACAATGTTAAATTAAAGAATACTCATCGAGTAAAAATCTCAATCGCTTAACATCTCTAAATAATGACTCACCCCAATGATAGACTTAATCAGAAATTTAAATGATTATTAATCTTGTTATAATGATTATGATGATAAATTAAGAATATAAGAAAAATAAATGGATAAGAAAAGAGTGGTGCGTCAAACACACACACAAACAATGATGATAATTAAAAACAAACTTTAGATTGATTGAGAAAGCAAAAGAAAATAATGGGATTCAACCATATTTAAACTATTGTAAGAAAATTAATATTAAACTATATAATTTGGATGATAATAAGATATATTTAAGAAGAAACTTTCATTAAAACACAATTACAAAAAAAACTTACAAGATTACAATAATGAAGAACACAAAAGTAAAAGGAAACAAAGAGAGGAGGAAAGATCTATCAAGTGAAAACTTGAGTATGGAAGGTCCTCCAAAGACCTTGGAAAGGCTTTGGTCATACCAATGTGTGCCCTTATCTTCTGAAATTCCAACTCATTTGAAGGAGAGGAGGGGGATGTATTTATAGCCCAAGGAAGTAGACTGTTTGCATTCCCAATCTATCCCCCCAGTTGAATTTCCAATTTTGATATTAATAAATCTGAATATCGAGATATCCTCTACTTAAAATTTGTGTAAAATAATGTTTTTTGACTTCTACAAAAATTTGGATTCCTTTGGACTTATGTATCCAAAGTTATGGCAGTTTTATTAAACAAAGTTAAACTATCCATTTCAATGTATACTTTTTAGAAGTCCAAAATATGAATGGGTTTATCAATAGGAAGATGCCTTAAAATATGAACACTTTATTAAAAAACATTGGCCACCTATATATTCTCTTTCACACTACAAAATATTAGCTTGATTTGATTATTAAATCATGAGATATGTCATGAATACGGTACTGATTTTATTTCCCGGCCCGAATGGTGGGCTGAGTTTAAATAAATCAGTTGGGCCCCTTGTATTTAAATTTGGGCCTTGAAATTTTTATCCAAGTCTCACTACATTTTTCCCCGAAAGTGTGAGTAGAATGAAAGAATTTTCACTTTTGTATTGATCCCAATAATTTAATATTCATGGATGGGCCAATTTCTTCACAGATTCTGTGGGCCTTATTGTGTGGTCCATATGACCCTTAAAATGGCAGAATTGGACAATTATTCCTTCTAATGATATGTGGGAAATTGAATATGGAATCCTAAAAAACAAGAACCATACAATTTGGATCTGTATGGTGAGGTTTATAAATAAAATAGTAAACTTTCTCAATTGGACTACTTCTAAAAATGATCAAAAATTATACTTAGTATTAAAATATTAATATTTCACACAAATTATGAACATTTCATATAAAATCAGTAAATGAAGTATATAATAAGTAATGAAAATATTAATATCATAAACCCTTTAATTATACCAAAATATTCTATTTAATGACTCTCCAATCAATGCATCAACTAAAAGAATTAAAATAATTAATTTTATTATTTTATTCATTTATGCACCTATGAGGACTTTTCTACAAACAACCTATGATGACTATGGTTATGTATCTCTTGGGGTAAAATTTATATTTTGAACTCAATGGTTCCCTCATATTTATTATCTGGGCACCCATTTAGAAGTTGTTCCATTTTTTTAGGAAAATTGTGCTTGCATGCTATTTAATGTATTTAATATATTTCAAATGTTTATTTTGGGAACAATAGGCCATGGAATTTCATGTTGTCTTAATGCCTGGTCTTGAAAATAATCCATATAATATCCAAAAATAATACATTGAAATTATGAGTCATTGCATGGATATCATATAAGTTATGATATGTTGAGAGTATATTATGATGCAGCCTAAGGTGTTTTGATGAGAATCATTTGTTAAGTTGGACTTAACTTAAAATATATGTAAAAGGAAACACAAGGTTAATCTTAATTAATTATTTTATAGATATAAAGGATATTAATATCTATAAGATTTAAAAATGTATTAATCATAAAAATAATATTTATATTAGGTAAGTGCATATCATATGAGATAGTGGAAGTAAGAAATACTTTAGCTAAATCTTGGCTCCAGATGCACAAGTTAGTATAACAATTTTAAACTACAAAATTATTAATGGGAGGAATTATTCAAGAGACACATACTATATAGGTAATATGAAACCATAGTTGTGTTATTACATTCACTGGGGTGGGTGATAAATTATTTGATAATAATAATAAATCCTATAGGGGTTAGTAAAGTGAAACATGCGAAGATTGAAAAGTATGTATGAATTTAGTAACAGATTACATGTACCAAAATTTAGGGCATGAAATTTTGGATGTTTATAGATTTGATACTATTAGTGAGTATTCAAGAGAAATTATATCTGGATGGTACAAGTCAGTACCAATAAGGAATGATTGATTACAGAAGGGTTTAAATAATGTCTAAGACATTGTATATGAAAATACCTTTACTCTAGTCATTATGCTAAAATCCATCAAAATTATACTAGTCATAACATCATTATATGATCATTTAATTAGGTCATTGTATACCAAGGAATTTTTTTAATGAAAATCCTATGGAAATTGTCTGTATAACATAACGAAAAGTGTTTGTGACACCAGTAAGTGCTAATAAGATATGAAAATTTCATATATCTATTTATGGATAAAGGAAAACATAGTGATCATTGAATATTATTTTAGAATAAATTGTTTTCAAGTGTATATAAGAGGTAAGTGGGAGCACTATAGTTTTCCAAGATAGATATGTATAACAATATTATTGACACTCCTTATTAGGAAAAAAAATACTATGAAGATGTCCCTCAGATATATCAAAGTCTCAAGATGAAGCTCAAAGGACTTAAAGGAATGAAAAATAGTAGGGAACCTGGGTGGAGAACTTATGTGTCAGACCTACGCATCAGAGTTGTGGGATGCATCAAGATACTTTATGGACACCTACGTGGAGGAACAACATGGAAGGGCTATGCAACCGACCTACACTAACAAAATATTTTTGACCAGCCCCCATCCTTTCCTATAAATAGGACCCTTGGCCTCTTCATTTCAATACTGGAAAAAAGTTAAAAGACTTCTTGAAGCTCCCATTATGTAGCTCTTTTGCCCGGATCCCTCAAATTGTCTCAGGTAGCTCTCCAAAAACCTGAGAGAATGGATAATTAGATGGGATAATCATGTTTTTTAAATTCTTCCACAGTTTGAATCTTGCATAGTCTTGGTTCCTCTATGTGAAGTATTTCTTCAGTCATCGCTAAGGCCTACGTGGTACATCTGTGCGGCACACCTACACAACACACTTATACAGGGTACCTATGTGGCACACCTATGTGGAACACTTACATGGGGTACCTACATTTCAGAGTTATGCATAAGGACTAAGCATCATTCTAGATACCCTCTTTAAGTCCATTCATGGAAGGCTATCTCCTTTCTTGGTTCCCTTATCTAAAAGGAACTAAGTTTAAGCCTCTACCAAAACCTCCTAACTTATCAAATATTTTGGAAAGTCACATCAGCATGTCTCATATTTGGGTTTGTATTTTTGTAGTCAGAGGTTTCCCACATTTTTTCTGCAATGGGGTTAGGATTCATGGAGTGTCTGTGGGTTTATATATCTTCATTCACATGGAACTTTCTCCCAGGAACAGTGTTGGGGAGTTCCCAGTTTGGAGGATTAGGGTTTGGGTTATATCCTCCCCTTTTCATCTCTAAAACCTAGAACATTAGATCTCTAGTAGGTAAGGTACGGTTCACACTTTCTTTTCCATTAAAGAAAATGAGAAGTCTCCCTCCCCTACTTGAACCAATTTTAGGGCATCCATCCTTGTTTAAGCCCCTAACATTTCAAGTAGGAGGTTGAAATATTTCCCCTCTCTACTTCCTTAACCTTCACTCCTTCCTTACATTGGACCCCTGTCCAATGTAAAGATAACAGAGGGAAGGCTCATCACCTCTCCCTCTTCCCCGATTGCATCAGTCTTGTCCACCCTCACTGTCGTAGGTGTGTCCTCTTCCACTAGTGGAGGGGGAAAAGTGTGGGTGCCTTTGTTGAATCTTTGACGTCCACTTGTTTATCAAACTGAGCATGACTCACATGGGCTTAGATTTTTTTCATGATCACAACATTTTCACAAACATACTTGAATGAACTAAGAAAACTAGGATTCCCACCATAATTAGGATACATAGGAAGCCTTCATCAGGGCCCGAGCTCATTGGATGTCCTCTTTAAGAATATAACCTCAATTCCCTTAATCTGGGCATCCTCCTTAGGATTAATCCCTGAATTAACCCCCCCCCCTAAAATCTTGAACTATGATAAATATGATTCCTATAATAATTGGGATACATAGGAAGCCTTCATAAGGCCCAAAATCCATCTCATTTCAACCACAATTGGGCATCCTACTTAGGACTAAGCCCCAAATTAAACCCCCCAAGTCACCAAGGAATCCTTTTCAAGAAGTAAGTCCAAAATAATTTCTCTCAATGGACTATACTCTCCTATGAGACTCAAGGAACTATATGGTCTTTGATTCTCATACAAATGGGATACGTAGGAAGCCTCTCTGAGGTTAAAACCCAACACTTCAAATCAACCATATTCTTTCTAAGACATCTTACGAACAAGGTCTAATAAAACTTGGAAACCCATATTCTTTCCAAGTTCCTTGGGCTGCTTAGGAATAAGTCCCACACCAGACCTTGACTAAGCACATTTATCTTAGATGTCCTTACCACATGACATTAAACTGTACGGATAGGTCCTTATCACATGACCTTAAAAGGTATGATGTGTCCCATTAAAAGGCATCGAACTATGAGGTTTCTGATTCCTTTCATAATGATACGTAGGTATCACATTTATGGATACAACCCTAACATTAAAATAAACCTTCTCCACTGAGTGGATTAAAAAACACTCAATGGATTAAAAACTTGTATCATCATAATGATGTTTAAAAGAATCTCTAAATAGTATATGATAAGATATAATTTATGGAGAACCTCGAATAAATACGGATGTATCCATTAATGAAGAACCTTGAATACATATGGATGATTATAAATTTCACACATGTTAATAATTGATTGAAAATTACTAGGTAAACCTATGTTATACTTGGAGAATTAATAATGATTCATGAAAATATCTCAAATATATAAGAGATTCCCATAGTATACAATAATTCCCCCTAAAAGGGTGTGATGAGTCTGACCTCCCATCCTCCCAACCAATGCATGTTCTTAAGTATCGTAAGTTCAAACTCAATGAACACCTGCCTTTAAAAAGAAGGTCCCATTTGGATAAAGAACTTTTGGGTATTTCTAGTTCCATAAATAAATAAATCCAATGGAAACCACCTAGAAGTAGTGATTCCTAACTAGAACCCATGTTCCGAGTAACTACAAAACAAAAATGGTGAACCTGATGTGAATCCTTAACCAAGATAATGATGTTACGCATCTATCAAGCCCCAATAAATTGATAAAGGAAGGCCGAATGAAAGAATCAATCATGCATTTATCAATCTAAAATATGTTTCTGTAATGGATTTAATTATTTTTCTCAGTTTTCTCAGAACTCCCTTCACTCTAAATGTCTTCCTTCAAGTTTGCACCTGTGAATGCCCCAACCACTGCTCAAGCAGGATCACCACCCGCTAGAAGGATGTCACAAACAACTAAACATCGTCAACGCTGGGTCTCCAATGTACTGGTAAGGTAATATTGTCAACATGGTACTTTCCCAACATTTCAGGCTTCCCTGCAGGCTCTCCAGGTTAACAACAACCCTTGATCGTTTGGTCAGTGATGACCGGTGGTCAAGAAGAAGTCGGTGCCAACCACTATCTTCAACCATTTTGGGTCCTTATGCCTGGAATGTAATAATTAGTCCCTATCATACTATGTGGAGGTGGATAAAGAGGTCACTTATGGCCTCAACTCAAAGATATAGGGGTCCTTCTTGAGGACTCCCACCAACAATTTCCATCATCAGAATTGTGCGGCAGTGAACCCCCAACATGATGGGGGTGTTGCCTCTGGTTATTTGGCCTAGGTCCCTCAAACACAGGCATGCAAGACAAACCTCTAGGGAAAAAATCCAGCCAACAGGGATCAGGTTCTTACCTTTTACCCCTCCAAATAATTCCATCAACCTTACTTGATGGCAAACAACGAATGGGAACATACACCTGTCTATCCCAATTTCGCTGCCCCAGTAGACTCGTCTGGAAGCAACCCACCAATCCTGCTAGTTGAATTTGTAGGAGTATTGTGAATAGGCATATAAACCTATTTAAAAACTATCATCTAGTTAGTAGGATCATCTTATTGCATTCAAGTAATCCTATCGATCAAATGTGGTGGAAACTGGTAAACATGAACATACACCTACTTACACTCACCAATTCTAACAGTAGTCTCATCTGTCAGCATTAAAAGAATTACATCAACCATAATTGGTGGAAAATATCCAATAAGAACATACACCTTCCATCATTCATCAATCCTACCAACATTCTCATTTGGAAGCACCCAGAGAAGTCAGTCAGAAAGCTCTGACAACAAACCTGGGGCAGCCTCAACTCTCTACCCCCATATTGTACTGTCAGTACCCACTGATAGGAAAGGGCGGACAGGAGAAGGCACATAAACCTACTTCAGATACAAAATGGATGTATATTACCATTTTGGTTGCTGAAGTCACCAAACATATCTTACCAATGGTGAAATGGTATACACAAATTCCTACCCATATTCGGGAAGCATGCCAGAATATCATAACAGCAACTTTAGTAGTGCTAGGGGAATAGACACATAATTATGTCCCCACACCTGGGATGACACATCAGCATGCTATCCCAGAGTAGATACATACCTCCATTCCAGTCCATGAGGGTTATGGGACATACTCCCCCATATCTTACGGCAACAATATTGGGAATATACACCATTTCAAATTAGAGGTAATCATCCCATTCTGATGACCACTCTAAGGCAGATAGATACACCTGCCCATGATAACCAATTCTCCAAGAATGTGTCCCCAACTAAGTGTAAGTGACAATCTAAGAAGAAGGCTCTCCAAAAAAGTTGGAAAATCAAGATCCAATCTATGATTTGGCTCCTCTTAATACTGGAGCTCTTGAAGCCCTCAGACATTTATCTATTGCAGCTCAAGATCCTACCCTCTCATTACCAAATTATGGGAGTAGTAGAATTAATTATAAAGTTCTCCATCGGACACTTCATCATTAATTCTTGATTCATAAAAATTAGGTCAATCTAGAGATCCTATCTCTGGATGAGATCCACAAAAACCCTCCATGTGGCCAGAAGACCAAGGAGCGTGAGGATTTATCCCTTGTTGTAATCCACCATGGTGGTCCTCCCAATGATAGAATTTGCTGAGGAAGTTCTATCTGCAGTAGTGTTTTTCATTGTCGAGATAATTCCTTAATCGACAATGTAGAAATGAGAAATCCCTCTTATCTCTAGGCACTTTCCAATATGAGTCTTGTCATGTCTGATGTCTTGTCACTAATAGGTGAAATACTTTCTCAATCAGAAGACATTATAAGGAAATGGTCATTCTCCGAACCTCCCTTGGGTCATTTTACTTTTAATATAGCATAGGAAAAATCAATTGATTCCATTATTTGTAATAAAACAATTGAGAAGAATCCACTCTGGTTAGACCAAGTGGAGAAACCTCTAGAAAAATATGATGAATATATGTTGAACATGAGAAAACAATTGGCTAATGATGAAGTACCAGTCATGTTCTGGACTTTAGAAAACTCTCAATACAACATTCTAGAATTGATGGAAGAATATTGAATTCATGATATCTGCCTCAACTTATGGAAGAATATTTGTCATTTGAAAGACAAAGTATTACCATATAATGAATATCAAAGTCATTTAAAGGTAATAAAATGGGATCAATTCCAAATTAACATAGAATACCTCTTAGTTTCTCAATATCCAAAGTTTGAAAATCAATAGAGAACCCTTCAGCGTACATGCCTCAATTCACTAAAGAGGTTGCGCCAATTAATTTTTGATACCTCATCTAGTGTTCATATCAGAGGATTGGGTGAACACGGAGCATTGTATTTCACTGTGCTTTGAAATTATCAAATCCCACCAAAAGTGGTCTCATGAAATGTTATTTCCCACATCTGGCTATAATCAACAGATTTTGTGTGTAATAAAGTATACACTCAAGAATAGGCCTCAACTATCTCTCATTAGAGTCAATCCCAAAGAGAGAAAGTTGTTGAGATAATTTTTCAACAATCATATGAAAATATTAAGCAGGCCCCCCACTTAGAGGATTTTAGCCATCATATGAAACAAATGTCTAAAATAGCATAGCGGTATTCCGAAACAGGTGATTTGAGTGGTTTTTGGATAATGCACCCAGGTAATGTTCAGACCAAAATTCACAAAATCAGAAGAGCAGTTGCACGAATATCACCTATGGAAGTTCAAAAGCCACCCCATCTTATAGGGATGAGGGCATGTTTAATTCAACCTTTTAATTCAATAAACAGAGTTTGAAGGTTTGAAGAAGAAGAATATGAACAACCCCAGCCTATGGGGTTGGGGGATTTTTCTCATCTATAATCCCTTCTTCAATGGAAGTCAGTTTTCTCCTGATTAGGGAAGAAGGCACAAAGTGAGAGCATAAATGAACTATCCAAGGATTCCCTTTAGGTTACTTTCTATCAAAAAGTTCCTAGGAATTTAGAATATAGGAGAACAGAGTCTCATGGAAAATACAGATGGAGACGATATTACCGAGATACTAATAGAATGTCATCAATGCATTATGCATCAGTGAATATCATTAATACTATTGCAGAAGATCCTCCAAAGAATGATTCTATTTCATCGGAGTCAGAAGAAGAAGTTCTTATCCATAACATGGTACACACTAAATCAAATGAAGGATATGTGCGTACCTAAAATCAGAGGTTTACCCAAAATCTAGGTATGCCCTCAAGTAATCAACTACCACCCCTTCAAAAAGAATCTAACAAAGGGAAAGGTAAAAGTCATATCACATCTCACTTTTCCATTGGAAAAGGTAAATCTCTTTTTCTTGAAAAAATATTTTCCTAGTAAGGAGAGTAGATGAAGGAGTTGAAAAGACTCAATATAGAGTTACTACAAAGCAGCATTTCTGCCAGACATACTCCCCAGGAAGATCCTCAACTTTCACATCCTATAGGAACTCCTCATCAAAGAGGGTTTGTTGCAACTACATATGGGGATAATGAATTCCCTCTATTTGGTACACAGCCCGGGTAGGATCAAACACATCCTTATAGGCCTCTTTCCATGGGTTATCAAAGACAAAAACCTGCAGCACAACCACCAGTGGTTTTACCAGTCATCACACCAGTTCAAGCTCTAGTTGTTGCACCTGTACAAGTCCCAGCACATCCAAATATTCTTCAAATGATCATGAATACAATTGAGGCATTAACAACTCGATTGGAAACTATGGAAGAATGGAGTGCGCCATTACATCCAAAAAATAAATCTTACCCCAAATGGGTGGATCTTATCCCCCCCCCCCAAAAAACTTCGTGAATACCACATTATAAATCTTTAATGGTTCAGGAGATCCGGAGCAACACATAATGCATTTTGTTTCCTATTGTGATCTCGTGTTGTGGACCACTCAACAAAAAGAAGTAGTAAATCTCATATGATTTGTGAAATAATTACAGGTACTAGCTTTTGTTTGGTATTCAATTTTGCAATCTTGATCAATTACTGGATGGTAAGACCTTTTTCATAAATTACTTCTCAAATTAATTTCAATGCTGCTGAAGAAAATAATTTTCTATCTTACAAATTGCAAAAAAATAGAAAAGTAAAGAGTTTTATATTTTATTACTTGATAGAAAAGTTTAACATATTCCTTAAATCTGGAACTCCCTCAAGAATATTTGTTATCAAATTGTGTGGAAAATCTGAGTGATGAGTTACGCACACCAGTGAACCCTGTGAAATACACAGGAGGGTTTTGAGACCTTGATTCAATTTCCCAACAGGTGGAGGATTCCATTGTGGAAACTAAATCTAAATCTAATGTAATTTCATCAGCTCTGGGAAGGAGAACAGGGAAAGAAGAGGCTGCTACAGTCACACTCAAATAAGCACATGTACCTGCTTCTGCTTCAAACCCTTCACCATAATGAAGGGATCCACCTCCTGAGCATCAGCAGCAATGACCACCTTGTCAAGATGATCAAAAATATCAAAGGTGGAGGCAGTTTGAGGAGTTAAAGAACAAATTTTATTCTTTTTGGAATGAACAGGTTCCTAGTTAATTCATTTTATCTTTTGAAAAAAAATGGGTTCAGTTACCAAGGATGAAGAAACCAAACAAAGAAGGAGATGAAGATCTTCCAAATTATTGTCCCTTTCACCAAATTATGGGGCATCCCATTTAGGATTGTTTTATTTTTAAAGACCTTATAAAAAATGGTATACTCTCAACAAGTGAAACTGAAAATTTTATCAGCCCAAATAGCATGTGTTACTGCTACTGATCTAGAGAAAGAAGTTGAATGGAAGTAAGTAAAAAGAAAAAATGCACAGAATTATGATGATTGGATGATTAGGAAAATGATAAATTGAACTCATGAAATTCTACAAACACAGTTGAAACAAAAAATTATGTCTTCTACCACTTCTTCCATAGCAAAACCACCTTCATCAAAAGACCATTCCTCTAAATGTCAGTCCTCAAAGAAGTGACGTGATCAGAAGGACAAAGAGAGGTCAGAAGAGGACGAGCTCATGGCAAGTCCAAATTTTTCCTTGACTATAGAAGATTTCATGGCATCTATTTCAGAAGAAAAGGTACCACCCCTTCAAATGGAATAACTAGAATTGACCTGTCAATCAGAATCTTCATCGGATGAAGAATTGATCTTTGGTTCCGCTAACATTATCTACTTAATGGATCCCTATGAAAATGATGATTCTAGTTATGGTGAGCCTAAATTACCTATACCTAACTAGGTAACTAGAGGAATAATCCAAGGATGAGGATATAGGGGAAGACTTGGATATTTAGAAACCACTATTTTAACTCTACCCCTGCTCGAACTGTATATGCGGTAGAAACTCATGGGAGATCCCTTCAGTGGGCTCAACAAGAACAAAGAGATTCTCTCATGCATGACAGGATTATTCCTGAAATGATTATATTGTAGGACTGATTAGAGGTTATACCATCATTCTCTCAACAAGTAGATAGACCTAGTTAGTCTAATCTACCAAAAATATTAGTATTTCCATATTCTGACCTGACACAAGGTACATCAACATCAGAAGAATCAACTTACAAGGCACCTACAAAACCACATCTTCTTGGTGGAAAACGCAGACCTGTGGACCAAAAGTATGATGTTTTGAAATAGTTGGCCCAATTATCGACCAAGTTTTCAATCTTGTATGCCTTGAATTTGTCAAAAGATCTTTGAGAAGCACTTATTGAGGCCTTTTCAAGTCCTCAAGAGTTTGAAACCAAAGTTGATGCTGCTGAGGTTTACCGTATAGAGAATGATCCTACATAATTTTATGTATTTATATCTTTTATGGATGAAGATGAAGATAATGTTGTACATGGACACATCAGTCACTTGTACCTATCTGGCAGGGTTAATGATACAGATATCCGATGAGCCTTCATTGATAATGGCTTAGGAGTCAACCTCATTCCCATCCATACACTTCATCGATTGGGCCTTACTGAATCTGAATTATCTCCTTCCAATTTAATGTTTCAAGGTTATGAAAATAATGAGAAATAACCTCTAGGTGAGATTACACTTAGAACTCAGTTTGTGGATCTTATGTCTAATTGGGATTTCATGGTTTTCCGTCAGGACACAGCCTTCAACATTACGCTTGGAAGGCCTTGGCTACATCAACATACGTCCATTACTTTGTAATATCACCAATTTCTCATGTTATAATTCAATGATCAAATTGGGACATTATACGATGATAAGGATCCATTCCAAATGTGTGAATCTTAGTATATTGAAGCAGAATTCTATCACACAAAGAGAACAAGGTCCTTGAAAAAAGATATAACAAGAATTAATGCTCTGAATGGCCTGGAAAATATCCCAGCTAACCCATTAAAACATTTGAGTATAGATTATGTGTTTCCTATTTATCAAATTGAAAGGATATACCCAAATCCTAGCACTCATCCAGTGACTTCCATAATGTAAATTATAGCAATCAAGCCTGACAGCATGGGAGAAATTGATGATTTACTAAGAAGTGGTGAAAGATTAAATGGACATGTCTTCATTTCATCGACCAAACTTCAGTAAGTATCTAATTCATCAATCAATATAGAATAAGTTTTCACAATACTAGAAGAATACAAGGATTTGGTTCCCAACCCATAATCTCCACTTCAATACTCCAAAAGACTCTTTATCATCAGTAGGGTTAGAAATGGTTTCCTCTTCTTTAGGATGTTCAAATACTGACTCCTCCCCAAGATTTGAAAGTTTTGTTTCATCACATACTACACAAGTAGAAACATAACAAGTGATACATAAGTAAGAAGAAGAAGAATATCTCAGGGATGATCCTCAAGTATTTGAGGAAGGAATCTCCACCACTATGGATGAGCACAAAGAAATAAATCTGGGTACACAAGAATATCCACACCCCACTCTAATTAGTGCATCCATGATTTCTGAATAGAAAGAGATGTGTACTTAATTTCTAAAGAAACATCGAGATATATTTTCTTGAAACTATACAGAAATTATAGGCCTTGATCCCAATGTAGCCACTCATCACTTGGGTTTTCCAGAAGAGCATCAACAATTCAAGCAGGAAGTAAGAAGGACACACCCAACTCATGCCTCTAAAATTGAAGCTAAATTTAACAAGATTATCAAGGATAACTTTGTCAGGGAGGTGAAATATCCCAAACAACTGACCAAAATTTTCCCAACGAAATAGAAGAATGAGAAAATCATATTTTTCATTGATTTTAGAGATCTTAACTAAAATTTTCCCAAAGATGTATTTACATTTTTGATCACATATCTTTTAATTGATTCAAAAGTCGGATATGAAGCTCTCTACTTCATGGATGGATACTCTGAGTACAATAAAATCTGAATAGCCCCATATTATGAATATTTTATAGCCTTTTGATCCCCTCAAGGTGTGTTTTCTTGTCGTGTAATTTCCTTTGGTTTAAATAATTCAGGTGTAATATATCAACATTCCATGCACTATATCTTCAAACCCTTCTTAGAAAATTTTTCAAATGTTATGTGGATGATCCGGTGGTTAAATCCAGACAACATTCCAATCACCTGATTGATTTGGAGACCATATTCAATAAACTTCAGCAGCATAATTTGAAGATGAATCCCTTGAAATGTGATTTCGGGGTAACCTCGGGAAAATTCCTCGATTTCTTTGTATGCCATCATGGAATCAATGTTGATCCTAAGAAGACAAAATAAATCCTTGACATGTCACCTCCTCAAAATTTAAATAATTAAGAGTAATTCAAGGACACTTGGCCTATATTCGGTGTTTTATCTCCAATTTGGAAAGAAAGTGTTTACCCTTCACCATATTAATGAAGAAGGGAGTCACCTATCAATGGATTGAAGACTGCCAAGAGGTATTTTTTACCCTCAATAAATATCTATTTATTCCACCAGTATTAATGTCAGCTGTAGAAGGAAATCCACTTATTCTCTATGTGATAGCTTTAGAGAAATCATTGGGTTCCTTCATTTCCCAAAAGAATGATGCTGGTAATGAAAATAGCCTTTACTATCTCAGTCAAACTATACTTGAAACAGAGACTCGATATTCAAGTATCGAGAATTGATACCTATAATTAATCTTTACAATTGAAAAATTGAGGCACTACCTGCAAAATCATGAGGTTCACTTTTTATCTCATAATAACCCGCTCAAATTTATCATCAGCCATCCTATGATTATAGGTAGTTTGGCACGGTGGGAAGTTATATTTAAATAGTTTGATATCCATTTTGTGCCTCATAAGGAAATAAAATACCAAGCCTTAGAAGATTTCATTTCTAAAAACCCATCTACAGAAGATACATCATTGAATAATGAACTTACTAATGAAGAGGTATTCTCTATTCAAGATTATCCCCAAACATGGGAAATGTACTTTAATGGTGCTTCCATAGGTCCAATAGGGAACATAATGGAAAACCCTAAACTCAATAAAGTTGGGTTAGGAATTGTACTCATCTCCCTAGAAAAGGTGGTGTTTCCATATTCCTTCTTGCTGTCAGAAGGCAGTGCCAACAATGAGGTAGAATATCAAGCTCTCATCATAGGCTTGGAATTGGTACTCCAGATACAAGTGAACCACCTAAAAGTGAAAGGTGATTCAGAGTTGGTAATCAAACAAATCAATGGAGATTATGCTATCAGAAAAGAAGAGTTAATCCCTTTATGTGATTATATCATAGGGTTAATGACTGAATTTCCCTTAGATCCAACATTTTCCTATGTCCCATTATCACAAAATGCCCAATATAAAGCACTGTCTAATGTAAACACAACCCTAGAAGATCCAAACCAGGATGAAACAATCATCATTATTGTCCATCGTCATGTGGTTTCACCTTTTGTTAAAACTAGAATGGAGGAAATTAATGAAATTAGTCCTATTTCTAATCCATATAGTCATACCATGGTATATATGACATCCATCATTTAATACCTTCAAATGGAGTACTTTCACCAGATAGAGCTGAAAAAGAACAGATCTGACCACAAGTGGCCAATTTGACACTTTATGATAGTCCAGATCACCAAATGATCCTCTAAAAATAAGGATTTAATGGAATCCTTTTCAGGTGTATTGACAGAGAAGAAACTACAGCTGCCACGAAATAATTATATGCAGGATATTATGGTGATCACCAGTATGGGTATAGGCTTTCTGATCAAATATGAAGTCTTGGATACTTCTGGCCTTCAATGATGCAGGATTGCACAGATTTCACCAAGAAATATCATCCTTTCCATGTGCATGCCAACTGCATTCACCAACCCCAAGATTTGTTACATATAGCTAAATACTTCTAGCCATTTTCCACAGGGGAATGGATATAGTAGGACTTTATACTCCAACTACAACTAAGTATTTCTTGTATATTCTTACTACTACTAATTTCTTCTCCAAATGGGCTGAGGCAATACCTATCAAGGAAGTCAAATCCAAAATCATTATTAGCTTTTTCAAATCTAATATCATTATCATATTTGGTGTCCCTCATACTATATTGATGGATAATGACACCAATTTTTGTTTTGTTGAGGTAAAGAAGTTATATCAGGAACACAATATCAAATCCAACCATTCATATCATTATCATACGGTGGCCAAATGGTAAGATAGAGGCTTTCAATAATACCCTATCAAACATACTCTAGAATATGGTGGGTAAAGATAAGAAATCTTTTCCTGATAAAATTTTTCATGCTCTATGGGATTATTGGACTACTACTCGTACTTCCACTCAGTAAACTCCTTATTCATTGGTGTATGGAACAGAATCAATTTTTCCAATTTCAATTCAATTTTCTTCGCTCTGAGTTGAAATCTGTGATCAGTTATCTACAGATGAAAAGTCTCAAAAGTGATTTGATGATATGGGAAAATTATGAGAAAAGAGATTGCATACTTTTTATCATTTAAAAGTCTATAATAATAGAATAGAATGATATTTTAATAAGAAAGTTTTCCTCCACTCACTTATTCAAGGATAATTTGTATTGGTCCTCTGGACTCCAATGATACCAGGAAAGAAGCCTCCAAAGCTTGAGACGAAGTGGGAAGGACCTTATTCCATACATATAGTCTGTTCAAATGGATCGTATTCCCTAATCTCAATGGATAGAGAACTTATTACAACTCTAACCAATGAGAGATTCTTGAAAAAGTACTTTGTGCAATTGCACATCAATGTTCTTACTACATGAATATAAACCGCACAACACAAATTCCTAGTTACAAGATATTAAACTGCATAACAACCATATGTGTCCATGCTACATGATGTTAAAATGTGTAGCATCTTTGTCCTTATCACACGATGTTAAACTGCATAACATCATTTTTCCTCGTTACACGACATTAAATTGTACAGTTAATTTCTTCTTTATTTTATGTTAAGATATTACATGAGCAATCATCACTTACATCATGGTTACTCCTTAGTGGCACATGATTTCCATTTCTCCCTATGTCTAAATCAGATCTACATAGGGACCTCATTTCAAGAACTACATGTGGATTGATTCTCATTTTCAATTGAGATATGTAGATAAGCCCAGATCTCCAATCTTGGGCCCAGCTACAACCACAAAAAAAATATTTATTTCCCTTTTCTCCTCTTGTATATGAACCATATCTATATAGAGTGATCTTTCAAGATACATGGTTTGATCTTCATACCATTTTGTGTCTTAAGTTTAACCATTATTCTTCAAAAATGTGTTAAAAATCCCCCATCTCCCACATCAAACTCAATTAGTGTGGGAAATTATTGTTTCAAGAACTATGTTTGGCTTGATTATCATCCATATGAGATACATAAAGACACATGGATCTCCAATATTGGGCCCATCCATGATAAATAAACCCCTTTATTCCCTATGTATGAATCAAACCTACCTAGGGAATGTTCAAAGAACTACATATTGCTTAATTAACATCCATATGAGATATTTAGTGAAACCTAGGTTTAATTCCCTATTCTAGCCACAATATTCCCTTTTTTCACATCAGAATCAATTCATGCCCTTGCTGCATGACTCTAAACTGCACGACATAATGTCCTTATTTCACAACATTAAAATTCAAAGAACCCAAAGAACTATGTATGGCTTGATCCTCATCCCATTGAGATACGTAGTGAAAGCTAGGCCTTACTCCTAGTCCTATCCACGGGATAAATTTTTATCTCTCTTCCATGTATAATTAACAATCTATGTGGGAGTCTTAATTTTGGGTCCTCTCCTTAGAGAGCCCACCAAGGAAACAAAAATGTCCCCATTTTATATATGAGTAAGATCTATATAAGGGACTCCATACTCATGGACAATATTGATTCAAATATTTCTCCTATGCATTGATCATTACCCCCCTTTCATATTTCACACTCTTAATTTTGAATATTTTCTAATATTCATAATAATTCTTATGGTTTTTTGGTGGCAGAGTTTTTGATATCTGAGAATCCTTTTTCCTAACTATGCAGTACATACCCCTAGGTGGCCTTCCATAAGTTACCTACATAATGGGACTATCAGTCAAAAGATAACACTATTTGGCTATGCAACATATGCCCTAGCTAGCCCTCCAAAATACAACCCCCATAACAGGTTTGTCAAATAATGGTAAATTGTTTCTTGGTTCTATTGTATTGTTTCCCCTTCAAACTTTGATGACAATATACAAGAGTCTTTATCTTAAATCATTCATCAATGTATATTTTTCTCATTACCTTTCTCTCAATCTGAAATTATTCAAGACCATGGTTTACATATTTCCCTCTCTATGTGTTAAAAGCAATATGAAATAACCTTGGATCATTTGACCATATATCATATATTGTTTCCATTTTGGTCCTATTTGTATGACCTAAAACTACAGACACCATACTTCCTATGTTTGGGTTAGAACTTCATAGAAATCATATTCCTTTGATTCTTTGGAAATTGTGATTGGAGATACTCTCTCTGTATTCAGGTACATATCTCCATAAACCAAACTCTGTGCTATGGAAAATATGAATCTCTATAAACTTCCTTTAGCTTTTAGAAATATAATATCAAACTTTTGAGAGATCTTTTTCATGACTATGTAGTATGTGTCCTTAGGTGTCCTTGCATAAGTTTCTTACATAATGGGTCTATCTGTCAAAAGATGTCACTATTTGGCTATGCAGTATATGCCCTAGCCGGTCCTGAATAATACAACCCCATAACGAGTTCATCAAATAATGGTAACTTCATTCTTAGTAAATACTTCTTCTAATGCCTTTTATCCCTTTTCCCATATCATTCTTCGGATCTAAAAATTCCCAAATCACAATTTATAATTCTTCCCTTCCATACTTGAACATGGTAGTATGTTTCCAAACAAATTATCAAGAAATTAGAGAGTCTCAAATCTTTTATCAAAGATAAAAAACCTTGAATTAAATCCACCCAATGTCCTCATTGCATGACTTAAAACTAAACAGTACAATTTCCTCACTACATGACTTAAAAATTCATATCATGATATCAAAAATCCCCCTTTATGAAAAAATTTAACCATTCTTTAGACACCAAATTTTTGTAGAATTAGTTTTCCTATTCATGACATATGTCGACATAGATAACCCTTTATTCTTAAAATCCCTTTCCTTGAAAAAAACCACCCACTATGGTCTTTAGTCATCTAAATCTTATTTTCCTTTGTCTATAAACAATAAAATGTTAAATTAATGAGATCTATTTTGCTGGACTATGTAGTACTTTCCCTTAACTAGCCTTGCATAAAATTTTCCTACATAACAGGGTTGTCAGTCAAAAGATTCTACGATTTGGCTATGCAGCATATCCCCTAGTTGGACCTGCATAATACAACCTCCATAATGGGTTCTTCAAATAATGGTAACTTTTTTCTTAGAAGATACCTCCTTTATGTTTATACAATTTTTATATTTGGTGACCATAAATATGATGACTCAAGATTCCCCTTGGAAGTATCTAAAGAATATTGTATAAATTCCTAGCCATTAATCCTTATTTAGGATCTAATTTAAAAATTTATGTTCAAATCTATTCGACCTTAAATGCTATCCTTTTTAGTCTGACATCCATGACTCTAAACTGCCAACTACAAGAGATGTGGTACTCACCAGATTGGAAACCCACAAAGGGAACTCTGGAAAAAAGTTGAGTCTCATCCCACTAAACATACATTTTTATATGGTTTAGGTAATATTGAGAAATAAGAATTAAAAAGATACAAATTTTGTAGGGTTTTTCTATATAACCCTAGTAAAAATAAAACTATGCTCATTAGGCCCATAGGCTTAATAAGAAAATTCTAGTCACCCCCATTATTATTATTGTAATTATGATTACCTGACATAAAGGTTTAAGGTTTAAAAAAATCATCATCATCACTTTTGATATTGAAATTACAGAAAGAAAAAATGAAGACATATATGATTGGAGAGAAATTTACTTTCATTTATATGGTAAAATCAGCGGGACATCCATAGAATGAAGCCTCTCTATCATGTGTTAAAATAAAATTTTAGCATAAATCTTCATTTGTTGAACTACCTCATGGGCCCTATCAACCGCCTGTTGAAGTTGAGATAGTTGAGAGACTTTAGTCTCCTCGGCTTAATGAACTGCTTCTTTAGTATTCCAAATATTAGTTATCCCTTACAACTGGGATTTTCCCAATAATAGGTTCAATTGATTGAGTTTTTTATGAATAGAATCCATCTTTTGTTGAAGATATATCGGATCCTTCATCACTTCTTTAATTTTTTGGCCAATTTCGATTGACCTCTTGTTATGATCGGACTCTACCCCAGCTACTACAGCTTGGAAGCTCTCAATATTAACAAGTCATTTAGTATATTAAAGATCTTTTCATATCTTATGTTCTTTCTCCCATCAGTGAATGGTCTCTTTAATTTCATCATAAAATAGTTGATAATTAAATCCACTAAATCCCAATACACAGGATAGTGCTGAGAGTTTTCCAAAATGGGATAACAGCTCATCCAATGGCTTCTCAGCAATTATGTTCCATATATGTCTCCATGTCTTCTTATGTGCCATTCCAAGATAAAACTTCATCTATATATTTGAATCTGATTCATTACCATGGGGTAGAATGTACTCTAGAAATAGATCACTTAAAGAGGTTCCTTGTTTTGTTTCTCTCGGAATAGTGGATGCTTCACCTTCTACTAATGTTTGAGCCAACATAGAAGCTTCACCTTCTGATCTAGTTATGGGAGATGATAACCCTAAATGATGAATCAGCATCATTGCCAGTTTTAGAAGAATGGAAAAAATATATCATGATCTAGACAGCCAATAACATTTACCCAATAATAAGTCATATGATTGACTGGATTCATCCTTAGTCTTCTCAGTTTTTTCAATTTGAGTATATTTTTTTTGAGGAGGGTCATTCTTCTGAGTTTTCCTAGTTGTCATAATTGAAGGCTCTAGACCGCCTCACAACATGGGGTCCTCGGTAATTATTTCCCCAACTTCATTAGAGGAAGGATAGAGTGGAATGCCCCGTTCTTGAAGATCTTTTGCAACATTTTCTATAAACAAAGCTTCATAAGTTGAACTTTGATGCAAAGTATCAAGTAAAAGATGAATATTTATGTATGTAAAATACAAGAATGAGAACTTACATCCTTGAATTTCCTCATGAAAATCCCCAAAATCATTAATGGAACCTGGAATATCAATGTTTGGATTAAGGGAGTCCATCATTTCAGTGTATACAACTTGGAATGTTATAGAATCCTCACCATTTAAGGTATCTAACAAATGTTGGTTGATTCTCAAATTGTCTTCAGTGACATTCGGTTCTATTTTTTCTTCAACTGGTATAGCATCATTAGATCTTTCAAGGTTATGATCAACACCAGTATCTACTTCAGATTTCCCAGGATCTTTGTTCCTTCCTTTTGGAAAAATAGGAATATTAACATTGGTTATTGTAGGATTCATTGGTAGGGGCAACTGATCTGAGATATTTTGAAGAGAAGAATATTAGAAAATCATTTAATATTCAATAGAAATGTATTTGAAATTTCCAAGACTTTTCTCTATCTCAATAGAACTAGGAGCAGATACAGTTGCACCTTTTGATGCCTTATCTATCAGTGTAATAGATTCATCAACATGAACCTCTGTTTCTCCTGGGTTTCCTTCTCCAGTATTGGGGGATCATATCTTAATCCCTTAATAGAGGAGAGAGATATAGATTTTTTAGGAGTATAAATTTCATTATCAAAGTCTATCAAGAAATTCATAATGTTATAGGACAGTATAAATACTTACTTATTCATAGAACACCTCGGACCAATCTCATTTCTCTCTTGCGTTTATTTTCATAATATTGAGGAGAAATTGAAACACTCCTCTTGGAAGGAAACCCCTCAGGTAATGGCTGAGGATTTTTTTCCACCATTACCCCATTCATGATTCTCGCTCTTGAAGAAAGTTATGGAGACTTGGGAGGATCATTTAATGTATTGATGGGAGAACCAGTAAGTCCATTCCTTGGTGACCTAAGAACCTGTTCAGAGGTTCCTTCCCTAAATTCAAGCTAGAAAATGAAATCTCATCAAGATTAATGATGGTGAATGGAAAAGAATAATTAATACAAAAGAAAAGGAAAATATGTTCTCAGTATTAACATAAATGTCCCATTCCTCCTCAGGGTTAATAATTACCCCTTCATGTATCCCTAATTCCATCATATCATATACTCATTTAGAGGCTGGGAATTGTTCATCAGTTGTATATATAAAGGTCTCCATCTCTACAATATAATTTTGTACTTCAGCCAGGTTATTATCAGGGTGGAAATCAGAAGGTGCTTTAATGTCACCCACATATGGTATTTGAAGGCCATTTTGAAATAATTCCCAAGCATCCCAAAGTTCATGAGTCAATCTCTACAAAAGATGAATGGCTGAAGGCCACACATAATTTGGTCTTGATATGGTTTGATGTGGAGAAAACTCAACACCTTCTGACTTGTGAGCCTCTTCAGACCTCCCTTATTCTTCAAAAACGTCAACAGATGGGATGGGAATCTCTTGTTGATGGCATCACCTAGATCACCTTGGTACTAAAGGTACTGTTTCTATATCCATAGTCTTTATACTATACCTTCTACAAAGATTTTTTGAAGGTTCTAAAACTTCTAAATTCTCTGCATCATCTTTGGCTTTGGACTTCTTACCACGATTGCTAAACACAACAATCGTTGTGGTCACCACCTGATATATTCCTTTTGTCAAATCCCCCTGAGGGTATGAAGAATACCAAGATATGGCATATCCAGATTCTAATCCAATTGATGCATGTAATATAGGTAACTTAATTGACAATTTTGATGTCTTTAAATCCATCAAAATCTACAATTGTCTCGCAACCATTGTGTGTTTCTCATGCCTAACATACGTAGGAGGAAATTTTTTTGATTGTTGAAGGCATTTGAACTAGAAATAAAACCTATTGGGGATGTAATCCTCACAGATAATTTCACCATAAATCCTAGTAAATAATACACTATCCCTAAATTCCATCATATAAGACCTCATCTCAAAATTTTCTTCCTTACCATCATCAATAAATTTTCCAGTTTTTGGGTTACCAAAAGGAAAGAATCTGAATTCTCCTAATGAATTCAATTCCCTTATCACTACATCATGTCTCAAATTCTGAGGCTGAATAACAAAAACTTTCTGTAAAAATTGGGTGAATCAACCATTGGGGACTCTAACTAAATTTAACACTGAGTATGAAGAAAAGTGTGCTGCAATCCAGCCCCACGACACTTGGAATGGCCCTAAAAGTATAAATAGAGCCTTCCCATTGTATAAATGCAGTAGGTAATAATTAATTCTTTCCAATAAAAGAGTTTATAATCCAATATACTTTCCCTCTATAAATTTAACTACAATAACAAAATTTCAATAACTTACATCACCCCGGACACACGAACTGGAAGCAAGTAAATGCTTATCCACATGGAAAGGAATCTGGATAAGCATATATTTGCATCAATATCATATTTGACTTTATAGACCCAGTGCTTGCAGTCACATATCTCCAATGTGGTCCAATATACACCTGAACTACCCTGGTTATCTATAGAAGGACAAATAGTAGGACGTCCAAAGGTGAGACCTTTCTCTATTGTTGGTTCTAAAAAATCTTCCATCCACACTTTGGCATGAATATCTTTATTGTCTTTAGGTAATTTCTTGGCTATGTTGAATAATTCATGAACCAACGGTGGTGTTCTGGTAACAAAATCTTATTTCATTACTGGTGGAATAAACTCATCATACATTTCCCCAAGAATGGGAACCCCAGCTATTTGGTAGATATCCCATAAACTAATGCCAAGCTCACCATGTGTCAAGTGGGAGGTATTCTTATGTGAACTCTATTAACTCAGAAATTAAAAAATCAAATCATTTTTATAAACATAATTTTGTCCCATCTAAATAGCTTCATAAATGTAAACATCTGATAGCTCTTTCCTAAATTATGCACAAGTCTGGCATACCCAAAACACCCACATCCATTCAGGTTTGACAACTCCTTTGTAACGAAGATACCAGTATTCCTTCCAACCATTAGACTGATCTATTTATGAAGCACAAAAGGTTGAATCTTAGAAATGTAGCCCTATATCTATCACATTATATTTCATATCAGGAGTACAACCACTATGATATAGGATGCATCTGATAGGGATTATTCCCTCATGAACTGGCATACCCCTCACAGTAATATTCATGTAATGACAATTGGACTATTGAAGAAACCAATTCTTTGGAAATTATTTCTTAATGGACAGAATTTGGGAATATTTTAAAATCCCATGTCCATATAGGGATAGGTAGTGACTTTGTGGGTATTCATATTGATATGGAATTAAACATTTCTATAGTCCAAGAAGAGTACTTTCAAAAACGCCATAATAGTCTGGTCTCATGATCTTCATCATCTCATTTTGATGAGCCTTAGATTCCTTAGTAGAGGTTATCAAGTGATCCATTTTCTGCAAAAGAATCTCCAAATTTATCCTATTACATTGGAATTTTGACTTAAGAAAATTCAGATTTCAACTAAATGGAGTCTAAAAATTTGGAAAAGGAAATGCTTCACGTAGGTCTTCTAAGAGTTCATCCATGTAGATATTCCACCAAGGGTCCTACCATAAATCCTTAAACGAAGTCCTTATGCATATCTCCATCACTCAAATGGTTTCACATTGAGAAAATTTCAAGGAACATACATGAGAGAACAACACAGCAAGGCTAGATGAACAAGCTATGCAACGAGAGAGAAAAAATCTGAAGGCTCGGGTTAAGAAAATCGCAAAGGGACAAACCTATTTATAGACATCGACAAACCTACGCGGCATCCCTACACAAAATAGCTATACAGCCTGACTTTTCTAAATAGATATGTGGCATGACTGCACGAAATAGCTACATGGAAAACCTGCATGGCACAGTAATTCCTCCATAGTATTTTTCCCACAATCTTACCTCAGGACTCGAACCTCTTTCTAATCAGATCCAATCCTTAGAGGGGGATTTTATTGACACTCCTTAGTAAGAGAAAAAGACAATGAAGATGTCCCTTATACATTTAAAAGTCCCAAGACAGATCTTGAAGGACTCAAAGGCATGAAAAATGGTAGGGGACCTACGCGGAGAACTTACACACCAAACCTATGCATCAGAGATGTGTGACAGAGATACGTGTCAGAATACTTTATGGACACCTACATGGATGAACTATGTAGAAGGGCGGTGCGACTGACCTATGCCAACAAAATATTTTTGACCATCCCCCTCCTTTCCTATAAATAGGATCCTTGGGCTCTTCATTTGACAACTAAAAAAATTTTAAAGACTTCTTGAAGCTCCCATTGCATAGCTCTTTCACTCAGATACCTCAAATTGTCTTAGGTAGCTCTCTAAAAATACAAGAGAAGGAATGATTAGAAGGGATAAGAATGTTTTTAAAAGTCTTTCATAGTTTTAATCTTGCATAGGATTGGTTCCCCTATGTGAATCATTTCTTCAGTCATCGCTAAGTCCTACACGGCACATCTACATGGAAAACCTACATAGAACACTTATGTGGGGTACCTACATGGCACAACTACATAGGGTACCTACACTGCAGAGCTACACACAAGGCCTACACATCATTATAGATACCCTATTTAAGTCCATTCATGGTAGGGTATCTTCTTACTTGGTTCCCTTATCTAAAAGGGACTAAGTTTAAGCCTCCACCAAAACCTCTTGTCTTATCAAATCTTTGAGAAAAGCACATCAGCGTGTCTCCTATTTGGGTTTTTATTTCCGCAGTCATAGGTTTCTCACATTTGTTTCGCAATGGGGTTAGGATTCATGGAGTGTATGTGGGTTTTTATATCCACATTCACATGTACCTTTCTCCCATGAATAGTGTTGGGGAGTTCCCAGTTTGGAGGATTAGGTTTTGGGTTCTATCCTCTCATTTTCGTCTCTAAAACACAGAACCTCAGGTATAGGGTAGGGAAGGTATGGTTCACACTTATTTTTTCATTCAAGAAAATGAGAAGTCACCCTCCCCTACCAGGAACAATTTTAGGTCATCCATCTTGGTGTAAGCCCCTAACCTTTCAAGTAGGAGGTTATAGTCTTTCTCCTCTCTACTTCTTTCACCTTCACTCCTTCCTTACATTGGACCCTTGTCTAATGTAAAGAGAATAGAGGGAAGGCTTGTTGCCTCTCCCTCTTCCCTAGTCACCTCATCCTCGTCCACCCTCACCATCGTAGGCGCATCCTCTTCCACCAGCAGAGGGGGAAAATTGTGGGTGAATTTGTTAAATCTTTGACATCCTCTTGTTTCTCACACTGATCATGACTCATGTGGGCTTAGAGATTTGTCATGGTCACAACATTTGAACAAACATAATTTAATTAACTACAATAACTCTGATTCCTACCATAATTGGGATACGTAGGAAGCCTTCAACAAGGACCAAGCTCATTGGATATCCTCTTTAGGAATCCAACCTCAATTCCCTTAATTTGGGCATCCTCCTTAGGAGTAATCCATGAATTAATCCCCCATAAACTCTTGAACTATGAGAACTCTGATTCTCATCATAATTGGGATATGTAGGAATCCTTCCTAAGGATCGAACTCAATCTCATTTCAACCAAAATTGGTTATCCTCCTTAAGAGTAAGGCCCAAATTAAACCCCCAAATCACCAAGGCATAATTTTCAAGAAGTAATCCCAAAATCATTTCTCTCAAAGTACTATGATCTCCTATTAGACTCAAGGAACTATGTGGGCTTTTATTCTCATCAAAATGGGATACATAGGAATCCTCTCTGAGGTTCAAACCTAACACTAAAAATCAACCCTATTCTTCCTATTCCATATTCAAAACAGGGTCTAATCCAAACTTGGAAACCCATATTATTTCCAAGTTCCTTGGGCTACTTAGGCATAAGACCCACAAAAAAACTTGACTAATCACCTTTTGCTTAGATGTCCTAAAAACATGACATTAAACTATATGGCTAGGTCCTTATCACATGACCTTAAAAGGTATGATGTGTCCCATCAAGAGGTACCGAACTATGAGGGTTCTGATTCCTTTAACAAGGATATATAGGTAGCCAATTTATAGGTACAATCCCAAAATTAAAACAAACATTTGTCTCCCAGGACAAAAATAAATTCTAGAGTTCCCAACTGAGTGGCTTAAAAACTAGTATCATCATAATGATGGTTAAAATAATATCTAAATAGTATATGAGAGGATACCATTGATGTAGAACCTATAATACATACAAATGTCTCCATTAATGAAGAACATTGAATACATATGGATGATTCTAAATTTCACAGATGCTAATAATTGATTGAAAATTCCAAGGGAAACCTATGTTATACTTGGTTAATTAATAAGGGTTCATGAAAATATCTCAAATCTTTAAGAGAGTCCCATAGTAGATAATAATTTCCACAAAAAGGGTGTGATGAGTCCAACCTCCCATCCTCTCGACCAATGCATGTTCTTAAGTATCATAAGTTCAAACCCAACAAACGCTTGAATTTGGAAAGCGGGTCCCTTTTGGATAAAGAAATGTTTGATATTTACGGTTCCATAAATAAATCCAATAGAAACTTTCTGGCAGCAGTGATTCCTAAACAAAACCCATGTTCCAAGGAACTACAAAAAATATATATAGAAAACATTGGATTAATCTTATGGTTAATTAATACTAAAAGTTATTTTCTAAAAGATGACTTAAGTATCAACCCAAGTTCTAGGGAACAAAATCTTCTATCATAGATCAATGGGTTTCTTAATCCAAGTCATTATACATCCCTAACATGGTATTGAAAAATAAAAAATGGGAAAATACACCCTAATTGTTTCTAGTGTCATATAGTATTCATGTTAGGTATAAACTATATATGCCTAAGAATACGTTAGAAATATATCTCATATTCCATGATATATACACAGGTTTGATCTTGCTTATATATAGAGAATATAATGAAAATATAAAATGATATCATGAGAACTATATTAGTTTAGATTTATATCTATATAATCATGCTTGAGGAAGAAAAACTGGATGAGTTCCTAGAAATTAAAGAAATGGGAATACTAGTTTCTCATAAGATATAAAACTAGTCTTCTTAGATCATTTTTATCTAATATCATAGTAATTCTTAGGTAATATGAAAATTTTAAGCATATTATGGTAAATAGTTGTAATATCTACATTCAACTGAGTATGTTGCGTCTTTTGATACATCTAATGAAGTAATTTTTAGCAATGTTTTATTCTAGATTTTGGATTTCTAAATAGATAGTAAGAATTAAATCATAACATGCTAAATTTTAACTATGGTATTATCCAAGATGTTAGGGATGATAGAGGAAAAAAGGTATATACTTGATGATATTACCTCATAAGTTATTTTCTCATAGATATGAGGTTATACTAAGAAGAAAACCCATGAGTAGTGTGGTGGGCTCAGTAGCTATATTCACATCTCATCAGAATCATGTTTATCATATAAGAATAACCAATTGGATAGCTAACAATTGGCTCTAGTGTAAGTGGGAGTTTTTTGGAGTTACTACCATAAATCCAACTAATTTGAACATTTAATTACCATAATATTCATAGTCTTGAATATTTCTTTATATCTTACCGCATGATGATCTTTCTTATGTGTGATTTCTTGTGATAATGTTTTAAGGGAACTTTTCACAAAAAAAAGTTCATGGAAGTTACCCCCCCCCTATTATGACAAACTATAAATTCAATTAAAATGTTCTTAAATCCATATTTTATCTTTTAATGATATCATTTGATGGGACATAAATGATATATGATATTAGGGGTAGGGGATCATAATACATTGAGACTTCTTCTCATGAACTTAGTCCTTAGTAATCACTAAGATAATAAGGTTATGAGAATTAGACGTTTCAGTAGGAAATCCACATTTATATGTTTCATTGGATTTTTATATCTTTGAATGTGTGTAATGGTCCTAAGACTTTAATATTATTATTAATGAATATCATGAGTCTTGTACTTTGATATAATGATGAAAATTGTGATGATATATTCTCACGGTGAGATAAGATACATTGGGTGCATCATGATTGATATTTTATAAATTAATAATATGAAAAAGGGTTTATCCTTTATGTTATTTAATAAAATTTTATATCCCAAAACCTTTTATTAGAATGGAACTATCTAATCAAGTCCATGTCCATGGAGTTCTATCAATAAGTAAATTTATAGAAAGTCAAATAATGTGATATAGATCACATATGTTGATGACACATGTATGAAACTTTCTTTATTGGAAGTATTTAGACTAAGGGATTTTATTATATAGTGTGTGTTCATATGTGGTTATTTTCACTAAATCATTTAACTTATTTCTCTATAGGTTACATGGTGTGTTTCTATAAGCTAAACTTGTGCTTTAGGTGGTGCTACCTAATTCTATTGACAAAAGGACCTAGAGGGTTACATAATAAGTGTATTCAGGATCTCAATTAAATTCTATATGAATTTAACATGTTGAATAAATATTATTCTCATTCATGGTTTAATAATTGTTCATGTTGATTTTATCACAAATAATCAGTCACCAGTTATTTTAGAGAATAAATATGTTATTTGAATATTTAATAAATATTTATTTTCTATTTTATTTAATATAATATTTATTTATTTATTATCTAATAATGAAATGGTATTTATTTATTTAAATAAATAGTCATTGTTCAAGGTTTGATAAATACCAAAGAGGAATGACGAGCTGAGATAATAGTATGATGAGAAAGGATATATTAAATATTTTTTGAATAAATTTTAATTTATTTATTGAAGAAATAATATTTATTTATCTACGAGTTTAGTGCATGTAAAGTAAATTATAATAATATTATTATTATTTAGACATGGGGTTCACTAAGAATTAAGAGAATAATAGGGGCCCTTGTGAAATTATTATTCTCTAACCCTATCTATATATAAAATTGAATATATAATTCTCAACCTTAACATTTTTTTGTATATAATAAATTCTAGATAGAACCCTCTCAATCCCAATAGATCTCTTCCTATAGAATTCCCTCAAGAATCGAGAGAAATTCTCCTCCTCTACCCTCTCGAGTCTAGAGTGAACAAGAAGAATCCTTCTTCTTTGAAGTGATTATCATGGATAAGGATGCAAGTGTTGCAATATTATATACTAGAACCCATGTATTTATATGGTTATGTTTAGAGGTTCATTGAGCATATGTAGATCATCACTAGAGGGATTATACCCTTGAATACTCTAATACACCAACAGTATGATAAGAAAAGGTCAACTGAATCCTCAATGAAGAAAGAATTCCAATGAGAGGTAATTATTTATATTGAATCAAATTAATTATCGATTATATGGGATAATATTATACTATATATTCTGAGGTTTTTGTTTCATAAAATTCTGAGGAGAAATCCAAATAACTTGATAAAAACCCATTATTGGGCATGGGTCTAACTGCTTCCACTGCACCACAGAACCTTCACATTACCCTAACTATGAAGTTACCTGGTACAATTTATATAATGAATTACTTTATTTTTAGGATATTTTTAGGCCATATCCACAAATAAAATATGTTTTTACACCCTTCATAATACCCATGGAAAGCACTTGATCTAGAATCAACACCACTGTAGTAATGCCACCTTCTCAAACAACCCTTTCACCCACTACTACAACCTCCAATAATTATTGTGAGAAATAAAATCATGTAATTTTATAAATTTTCAATAAATAAAATGATAATAATTAGTGTATATATTGGAAAATTTAGTTTAAAAGAATGCAATGCTTGATAGCTTTCATAACACACAACACTGATCTTTAAGAGAACTATGATATACTATTAAAATATTGTTATTTTAAATGTGACCATTAAAATCTAGAAGTTAAATTGGATGTATGAATAGAAATATATACATTATAAAAAATTGAATAAAGGTTTTTAAAATGAAAATTTATTGATTAATTCATAATAAATATGTACTCAATTTTTAGTAAATTCATTTTATGCTTCAAAAATATGCTTTCGTCAAAAATGGTTTTTATTTCATTTTGTGTGCGGTCATTATAATTAATTTCCAACATATTTAGAAATAATATTTTATTGGATTAATTTTATTTATGAAAAAAAATATATTTCAATATTATATCAGGTTTAATATTTTGTATATTTCTAAAAAATATTTTTAAGTGAATAGTGAAAAATACTGATTTTTGTAAAACTATCAATTTTTTATTAAATCAAGTAATTTAATAGTAAAATTATATTATAAATTTTATCATAAAGTGAAATATTTATTATTAAATTATAAATTATCTAATTAATTAGATGTTAATAAATATTATACTTGATTTTGGTATAAATTCATTTTTTGTTTAAAAATTCATTTTTCTAAAAAACATTTTTCATCCTGTTTTGTGAGCTTGTTTTTTAATTTAAATCTGTCACTTATAGAAATTTAATTTTATAAAATTTACTCCATAATTATATTTATAATTTCAAAACTTATTAATGATCCCACTTTCATTTTTACTCACATGGTTTGAGTAAGACATTAATATATTTTAATCTTTTGAAAAATTATAAGTGTGCCATCTCCCTCCCTTATAAAAGGACACCACCTCTCCTCCCTTACTCACACTTCATAAGAATTATATATTAGATAATACCGACCCTAATAAATTCCTAAATTTCATCTACATGATCTAGAGGTTCTTCTTTTATCAAAATACAAACCTTATAAGGCTTAAGGTATAAGTCAAAGGAGGTTTTCTACAAAAGAGGTATAGCTCTTAACCAAGTGTTTTCATTTTATTCTTATTATAACTCCTTAATTTCTCTAATATAAAATATGATATAATAAAATTAGTATATATTTTATATTTATATGTTATTATTTATATAGGGAAACTTTTATTCATCTCCTTCCCCATAAAATGGGAAATAAAAGCAATGTTAGTGAGTATGTGCAGACTACCACCTCGCGAAGCGATGTAGTTTGTTTTTAATCACTAACATTCATGGATGGTTATTATGATGGATATAATATTTATATATTATATTTATAGAATAATTATGATTTTATAAATATAGTATATAATTTAACCTCTTACCCTTCCTCCCCTTAAAAAATGATAACGTCACTTGTGCTTACATGTGGACTACCACATCTACGAAATGATATGATTCTTTTTTCATTTAATATTATAAATATTTATATAATTAATATATAAGATATTTATATCATGATTAACATTATAAATATTATTGAACTATTATCAATATTCAAGTACTAGAACTACTAAACTAAAACTTACATGAAAAATGAAACAGTTAACACTGAGAAGTGAATATTTTAATAAGGAATTATTCATAAATTGGTATTGAAATGTTAAAATTGGATAATTTATGATATTATAAGTATATGTGTGTTTATTTATAGAATTATAATAAATTTAAATTTATTATATAGGTTTTTAAAATCACTTATGAAGAAATTTGGACCTGAGGGATGGGTTTATTTTACAATCTCATCCTCATTTGGGATTATTTGTGTTTAAGTTTACATTAGGGGAATTATATTATATTTTTATGTTAAATCCCATATATTTTATTAAAATATTTTTATTTCTATAAATTACAAGTTTTCCTTTCATATTATCTCTCTTAGTACTCAAAATCATGAAATAATTTTTTTAAGGAAAACTGATTTTGTTTTTTTATTCAGTTAGGAATCATTTTTTTCATGTCCATATTTATGTTAAAATGTTTTAAATATTATCCAATGATTTATTGAAGTAAATTTTACCCCAATATAACTTAAAATAAAAAATTAAAAGGAATATTCTTATCATTTTCTAAATGAGGTAATTTTACAAAATGTGTAAATGAAATATTTTTCTTTGTTTTAACACTTACCACATGAACGAATTTTCCCACAATTGTGACTATTATTTGACTTGAAGCTTCCTTTAAAAGTTTCCATGGTTCTTTTCAAAGAAAAGTTTTTCCTAATATTCTGGTAATTTGTATATTTTAAATAATTTAATTCAAAATGAAAAGGGTAGTTTCCTCAATAAATGTTCTAGTGGTCTTTAAAAAGTATTTTAATCTCTGTCAATGTCATTTGATAAATCATACACTTTATTGGGTATATACTCTAATGTTACAATCTAACTTATTTATCTGGATGGTTTATGATCATTTTTTTTTATTTATTGATTGGGGAAAATATTAACATTTCATATGCTAGTTTTTCAATATAAATGATCATGTTGATTATGTATTGAATTGTTATTCAATTATTTTATATGATAAATGCATCGGAATTAATATGTGATTTGTGGGGTCTATTTGAAGTGATACAAGATAAACATACATAAATGATACATTGATATCATGGTTTAATTAATACATCTCACAAATCAATTCACAACCCAAGGACCTATAGGTTTTGTGTCTTGGAGACAAAAAACCTAAAAACACATATTTTATATGTTTTGAACATTTATCCATAAAATAAATCCCCACCTAGACATTCCATAAGGAATAATCATCTTAAAATCCAAGGGAAGGGGAAAACATAATAAGGGGTGAGATCAAATGCTCAGTAAGGGATAACAAATTTAAGGCCATAATGGTTAGATCATAATCATGTGGAAAAGAAACAATAAGTAAAAATATCTAATTTAAAATAATATAAATAAATAAGTTCTTACTATAAACATGAAATATAGAGACCCAACTTTTTATTATATTACTATTACGTCATTTTAATGGTAAACAACATAAAATCATTACAAAACCAAGATCCAAAGCTTTAGTGATCTAGGAAAATTAGGAACATACAAATATTTTACATAAAAAACATAAATATTATTTTAATTACTTATTCTATAGCTTCTTAGTGGTCCTTGTTTTCTCCTTAGTATAAGTAGTCGCATGAGGATATACATCAAGAAAGGGGTTATCTAAAATCCCAGTAAAAGCATAGATAAGAACATGAATAAATATAACATGGGTGAGAATAATCTCCATCATAATAACATAAGTATGAGATCATCATCATAATCATGAGATGAAGCATTAGATAAAGTCATGGAATGTGGTAATGCATAAAAATGAAACATCATGTCTTATTGGTCAAACACCACACATATGTGCATAATCATAACATCATCATTTTGAACTGATTATCAAATAAAAAAATATATTTTAATTATATTTTAATGGTATTAAATGTTCATTTTTGATCTTATGGGCCTGAGTTAGTGGATTTTGATTTTGAACATCCATTCTCATCATTTGTGCATTTCATGCCTAATGTACACCAATTTAGGCCCAATGAGTCATCTAATTCTAAGGAATGTAATTATCCATATTTTAATTTGATATTTTTTTTAAATTGATCTTCAATTAAATTTAAACATTTTTTCATTCAGGGATCAATGGATGATTCATAAAGGATGAAGGAGATATTTGGCGATGAAAAGAAACAATTCTGGAGAAGGCAGACTGGACACCAGCCTACTGATGAGAATGTGGGAACCACAATACAGGCCCAATGAAGCCCAAATTTCGTAGGATTATAGAAGACATATATAAGAAAAAATTATTCTTCATGATCAAGTGCTAATTAGGAATCCATTATGGCTATTTAAGCGGCCCAAATTAGAGATAAAATTCTGGGCCAGATTCTGTGGCCCATAAAAACAGCCCACTAATATGATCATATCTCGGAATAAACAACTCCAAATGGGCCCACATTTTACAGGCGGTTAGAAGACATCCGGAGCTCCGTTTTCTTCTCCTATGGACCACTCGGATTCGGCCATCTATAAGGTCTTCCAAGTGTGTCTATTCGGTGAAGGAAAGCTGGGTGCCACCTCAGGTCAAGGGTGGAAAAATCAACTCTCTCTTACTTTCCACCCACCTATGACCTACCACAATTAATTGAGGAGACTTGGACTGTTGGAGGCTCGACCCAAGGGATAAAAAATTAATATTTAAGGTAGTGGTGTTGGATGATTGAAGAATATTTGGTGTTTGGTTTCATTGTAGTGTTATGATTCCGCTTTGTGTTTGTAATCACATTTCTTTCTCATGTAAGTTGTTTAATTCACCTTAGTTTCTTAATAAAAGTTCTTCCTTTACTATTATTATGTTATTATACTTATCACGTTGATACCATTGGTTCAAGGTGTGAATTTATTCACACTATACTTTGTGATATTTATCACACAACGGAGGAGTGATCGATTTTTGTTGTTGTTTTTACTTCTTCAATTCCACCCTCATAAGTCTACTTCCCACTTCCGTTGAAGACATGTCATCAATGGAGGGATAAATCTTTTATGGGTTGATCCAATGGAGTATCAAGGGGCTATATTGGATGTTATTTATCACTCCATTAATGGATAATCAATTCTTTTAAATGAGATTTTTATTTGATGATTTTAAAACCTCTTCATCCTTATTGAATTTAAGGTCACACATTTCAAGTGCTAATACAAACCTCTACCTTGGAGTGCTCAAAACTTTGATCCTTCAAGTGTATAGGTGATTAGTATTAGGATGTGTAGGCATTAAACCAATAAGTGATGATTTCGTTTGATCTTCTTAAATTAATCCATCTCAATTATAAGAAATTGAAATCATTAAAAAAGGAATTCATCCAATCCACCCCGATCGATAACCTAGGATCAACTCATTACCTTAATTTTAATTAACTTAAATCTGTTAGTGATCCTTTAAAACCATCTTAAATCAAACTAAGTTGGCCTGTAGAGACTCGAAGCCTGACGTACATGGACATTACATTACATTGGCGGAATACTTAATACATAACAAAAATAGACACACAAGGATCGTAATAGTTTAGTGTCTTTGGAAACTTGGAATATTATCTTCTAATCGTGGTGAAAGATCTTCAACATCTCCATTAATGATCTTCCCATTTGTTTTCTTACCTAAAACTTTTCTATAAATCATGCGGAAGAGAAAACATATAAAGGGTAAGCTCAAATGCTCATTAAGGGTAATCATAGAGAACATAAAACAATCCTTAGACATTTGAATGTAAAAAAAACATGATCATAAAATCTAAACATCAAAATCTTGAGCAATGACATAAAACATGGAAGTACGTAAGGCATAGATATTGAAGAAACATTAATCATGATAAATTAGCATGGGAATAAAACATGTAATTGTGGCAAACCATTAAGCACATGATTTGATTTCCATAGTAGCCAAGGTATTACTGCCAAGACCATCTTAGTGGACAGAGTCCCTTTCTGAATCGAGTTTACTCCTCATTCTAGTCATGTATTACTGAACCAGTTTAACTTTCCATTCCAGCCATGTATATCACATGAGATATAAATCTTTACCCAATCCATTAGAGGGAGATATAGGTCCCACCCATATCATATTGAAATCATTCTTACTTGTGCCACAAAATAAACATAAATCATTCATCATAACCCAAAGAATAAAATGGGTTTCATAAACATCATCCAATATAATCCATATAAAACAAATGGATATTTCATAATAAGAAAAGTGAAACTGTGTAAATCATAGAGAAATTATACTTGAAACATACAAATATGAAATAATGTCATCTTAGATGGAAAATTATTTTTATAAAACACTTAAAATGAATTCTTGAGGAAAATATCCTTTCTTCTTCAAAATCATTTTCTTTTCACAAAATTCCATACAATTTTAAAATAAAAGTATTTTGTTGAAAATAGTCATAAAATCTTGTAGAGTAACCTTCATGAAAATGAGGTGTTATGAAACCATAAGAATCCGTTCACGCCATATAAGTTAAAAATAACATTCTTCCCGTACTTTTGTCGGAAAAGTCAAAAAGTTCCCTGTGTGGTAAAAAAGTAATATTCCATTCATAACATGTGGTAAATTCAAAAAATGGGTAAAAATGACTTTAACAAACATGAAAACATTTTTAGAAAACATGGGTATGGATAAAAAAAATAACCCCAGTAAATACTTACGAATAACAATCTCAGATAAGAACGAGATTGGAATAGTTATCCCTTACCTTAGATCTGATATGCTTTGTACGTATCTGAACCTCCTGTATAATGATTTAAATAATTTCATTGACTTATTACAGAATCATATTCACTGTTATGATATCATATATGGTTCACTTATGACTTTATATTACCCGTTCTTTTGTAAATTCCATGTTAAAGAGGGTTTTGGGTAAAATCGTTTCATTTGTCATCCGTGTTTTGACTTGTAATTATTCATATGATTAACTAGATCATGATTACTTAATTCCAGAATATAAAACATTATTTATATATAATATATATTCAGAATATACATATATATAATAGATCGATAAATGGAAAGAAATACACTTTAATGGAGACGGTAGGTCGTACGTACACATGAATGTTGTTTTCGTTTCCTCATTGAATTGAATGGAATTAATTGGATGAAATACATATATATATATACATAAATCCAGTATCATTATTATGTCATATATTTCATGATTACTTATTATATATACTTTATAATCATTCATTAATTGTTAATCATTGAGAATGAATCTCATCGCGTCGTGGAGACGGTAGTCCGTACGTACGCACGAGCGATGATATTGTTCCCATAATTATTGAATTGAATTGGAGTGGATGATATAATATATCAGAATCAGTATGATGTTATAATAACTATTTATAGTTATTCTTTACACCATTATACCCATCCAAGTAAGGTGGTGTTGGAAAAACATATTACACCACGGTGTGAAGACAGTATTCCGTACGTACGCACGTGCAGTGATTTTATTTTCCTTAGGATGGATAGAAGGTGAAATAGGGTTGTTTCATATTTATAATAATATATCAGTATATGAGGGATAATGATTTTATTACTTCATAATGACACAACTAAATAAGAGGGAGTATAAGAAGAATGGAACTTGAAGAAAACGGTAGAAGGTATTACCTCTTTCTCGAAGTGCCTCCTTTAAACTTTCTCTTAGGGCACTAAAATTGGTCTTTGAAAAAGACCAGGACCTCTAATATGTTTCTAGGGAAGTGTAGAATAGAATTTGGAAGGGTTTGGCCGAGCATGAAGGCTCAAAGTGGTGTGAGGAAGAGAGGGAGGAGCTGCTCTTTTATAAGGGAGGAGAGGGGCACCTTTGGAAATATAAGAAATATTAGTATATATTAAATCCCAACCCCACTTAAAAACTTACAAAATGACTCATATCCGAAGATTAGATGATATAGGGTTGTAATATCATCAAAAAATAAAATTTAGACATGTTAGGAATTTATTTTAAATATTATCAACTTGATTTATCCTTATTTATCAATTTAATTTTATTTGTGGTAATAATATTCTAAATTTTAAATTATTATAAATAATTACATATGTGTTGTGAATTTTCCATAATTTGACACTTTATGAAATTCTAGACCATATAAATTTTAATTTATAATTTTTAAATATTTTTGTGATTTTTAAACAATTTTATAATATGTTATTTTTATAAAATAACAATAGTGTCAATTTTGACATTATTCATTTATTTGAATTTAAATAAACAATATACAGAAGATATGTTCGAAATAAAAGATTTAATAGATTCATAACATGTCATATATATCTTGAAAATTATTTTATCACATTAAATAGTTCATATAATATTTATTTTAATATTTTTAAAACCGTTTATTTGATATTTCTCTTAATAAAATAATTTCAACATCACTATTATGTCACCTTTAATGATAATTATTTAATCCCTAAAAATTATAAATAAATTCATATGATGTAGATAATTGTATTATATTTCTGGTAACTATTCATGTTCTATGTTTCATTAAGTTTATCACAAAATTAAAATTATTATACTTATAAGATTTAAGAAAGTGACATGTTGTCACTTTCTTTGGTTTTAATAATAATTAAATTATTTTCATGGAAAAAAGTCCATTAAATGAATCTAATCCGACCCTTAGGTGATATGAGTCGACTTTTAGTCATCCACTAGGATTTTTACAGGTGTTAAGATAATTTTATAATCTTATATTTACCCTTAATTACCCGATTTACCTTTAACTATGGTAAATAACATTTACCGTAGTTACTATTCATAATGCCCAAAAATAAAAAGTAGCTTATTGACATAATTTGGACCCACTGATTCCAAATATTGAATCCATTCTTTTAAATTCAATACACAAAAGTTGTAGAAGTTAAATTAAAATTAATCCCATTGTCGAAAGAAAACGAGTTTTTGTTTAAAACATTGTAAAAGATTGAATTGGTTTAACCTACGAATTCAAGGTAAAATCAATGCTAATGACATACATTATATTAAATGGTAAAAATTTATTCTATTTATACTATAAAACCATTCAATATTATAATTTAACCATATAAATTATTACGATGAAAAAAGTTGTTTTTAATTAAAAAATAGTGTGTTTTTACTATTCATTAAAATATGAAAGTTATCATAAAAATATCAAAACATTATACAATGTAAATTTTTATATCTTGATTCAAAAGAAAAAATTTATTTTTTAACATTGAACTTATAAACATTTCAAAAACTATATTTGATGTGGGTGCGCCATCAAAAGGCGGCAAAACTGCATTTTTTGAAAAATACTTTTCTTACCCGAAAAATTTATTTTGTTCCCAAAAAATGTTTTAGAAAATTTATAAGATGAATAATAAAGTTATAAATTTAAAAATTTAGTTAATACTATTCATAACGACTAGTCCATAATAATATTATAACAATATATCATCGTTTAGTGAAACCTGGTATTGCGTACAACACACTCTATCGAGGAAGGTCGCGATTGCGTGTAATGCAAGCCAAGTCAGGGTTGTGTGTTGTGCAAGACTCCTTTTTTATTTCGTTATAACAGAATCCAACCATTTTTCATTTATACATTGAATATATATATATATATATATATATATATATATACTCAATGTTGCGTAGAATGACTGTAACGACCTGAAGCTTGACGTACATGAACATTACATTACTTTTGCAGAATACTTAATACATAACAGACACAAAAAGACCATAATAGTTTAGTGTCTTTGGAAACTCAGAATATAAACTTCTAATCATGTTGAAATATCTTAAACAACTCCCATAAAAATATTACCCTTTTTGTTTCCTTACCTAAAACCTTTCCTTATATCCTGGGGAAAAGAAAACATATAAAGGGTGAGTTCAAATGCTAAGTAAGGGTAAGCATGGATAAAATAAAACAAATAAAATACATTTGAACTTAAAAAAATGAACATAATGTTTAAACATCAAAAGCTTGAGTAATGACATAAAACATGGAAGTACGTAAGGCATAGATCATAAAGAAACATTAAGCATGATAAAATAGCATGGGAGTAAAACATGTAATTGTGGCAACCATTAAGAACATGTTATGATTTCCATAGTAGACAAGGCATTGATGCCAAGACCATCTTAGTGGACAAAGTCCCTTTCTGAATCGAGTTCACTCCTCATTCCAGTCCTTTATTACTGAACTGGTTTAACTTGTTGTTCCAGCCATGTCGATCTCATGAGATATAAATATTTACCCAATGCATTGTAGGGAGATACAGGTCCCACCCATCTCATAATCAAATCATTCTTACTTGTGCCACAAAATAAACTTAAAACATTCATCATAACCCAAAGAATAAAATGGGTTTCATAAACATCATCCCATCATCACATAATCCATATAAAACAAATGGATATTTCATCATAATAAAAGTGAAACTAGGTAAATTATAGAGACATTATACCTGAAACATACACATATGAAATAATTTCATCTTAGATGGAAAATGGTTTTGATAAAACACTTGAAATAAATTCTTGAGGAAAATATCCTTTCTCCTTAAAAATCATTTTATTTTCACAAAATTCCACACAATTTTAAAAGAAAAGGATTTTATTGAAAATAACCATGAAAACTTTTAGACAAAACTTCTTTAAAATTATGCGATATGAAACCGTAAAAATCCATTCATGTCGTATAAGTTAAAAAAACATTATCCTCATACTTTTGTTAGAAAAGTCAAAAAGTACCATGTATGGCAAAAAAAGAAAGATTCCTTACATACCTTGTAGTAAAAGTAAAAAAATGGGTAAAAAGGACATTAAATATACATAAGGACACTTTTAGAAAACATGGACATGGATGATAACAATAACCCCAGTAAATACTTACGTATAAGCAATCTCGGATAAAAAATGAGATTTGCAAAATTATCCCTTACCTTAGGTCTGATATGCTTCGTATGGATCTGAACCTCCTCTATAATGATTTAAATAATTTCATTGACTTATTACATAATCATATTCATTGTTATGATATCATATATATTTCACTTATGACTTTATATTACCCATTCTTTTGTAAATTCCATGTTAAAGCAGCATTTTGGGTAAAATCATTTCATTTATCGTATGTGTTTCGACTTGTCGTTCTTGATATTATTACTTATATCCTGATTTACATAATTCCATAATGTAAAATATGATTTATATATAATATATATTCATCATATACATATATATTATAGATCGATAAAAGGAATGAAATACACCGTTCATGGAGACGGTAGGCCGTACGTACGCATGAACGCTGTTTTCATTTCCTTATTGAATTGAATGAAACTAAATAGATGACATACATAAATATATACATAAATCAAGTTGAATTATTATTTCATATATTTCATTATTATTCATTATATAAACTTTATGATCATTCATGTATGGTTAACATGGAGAATGAATCTCATCGCGTCGTGGAGACGGTAGTCCGTACGTACGCACGAGCGATGATATCGTTCCCATAATTATTGAATAGAATTTTAGTGGATGGTATAATATATCAGAATCGTTATGATGTTATAATAATCATATATAGTTATTATTTACACCATTATACCCATCCATGTAAGGTGTTGGTGGAAAAACAGATTACACCACGATGTGGAGACGGTATTCTGTACGTACGCACGTGCGGTGATTTTGTTTTCCGTAGGATGGATAGAAGGTGAAATAGGGTTGTTTCATATTTATAATAACATATCAGTATATGAGAGATACTTATGTTATTACTTCATAATGAAACAACTAATGAAGAAGAAGTATAATAATAATGGAACTTGAAGAAAATGGTAGAAGGTATTACCTCTTTCTCGAAGTGCATCATTTAAACATTCTCTTAGGGCACTAGAGTTGGTCTTTTGAGAATATCAGTACCTCTAGTAGGTTTCTAAGGAAGTGTAGAAGTGAAATGGGCAGGGTTTGGCCGAGCTTGAAGGCTCCAAATTGTGTGAGGAGAAGAGGGAGGAGATGCCCTTTTATAAGGGAGGAGAGGGGCACCTATGGAAATATAAGAAAATATTAATTTATATTAAATCCCAACCCCACATAAAAACTTCCAAAAATGACTCAATTCAAATATTATATGAGATAGGGTTGTAATATCATCAAAAAATAAAATTTAGACATGTTTCGAATTTATTTTAAACATTATCAACTTGATTTATAATTATTTAATCTATTTAATTTTATTTGTGGTAATAAGATTTTAAATTTGAAATTGTTATAAATAATTACATATGTGTTTTTAATTTTCAATAATTTGAAACTTTATGAAATTTTAGACCATATAAATTTAAATATATAATTTTTAAATATTTTTGTGATTTTTAAACAATTTTATAATATGTTATTTTTATAAAATAACAATAGTGTCAATTTTGACACTATTCATTTATTTGAATTCAAATAAACAATATACAGAATATATGTTTGAACTAAAAGATTTAATAGATTAATAACATGTCATATGTATCTAGAAAATTAGTGGAGCACATTAAATAGTTCATATAATATTTATTTTAATATTTTTAAAACCATTTATTTGATATTTCTCTTAATTAAATAACTTCAACATCACTATTATGTCACCTTTAATGATAATTATTTAATCCCTAAAAATTATAAATAAATTCATATGAATTATATAATATTATTATATTTATATATACTATTTATATCCGAAGTTTCATAAAGTTTATCACTAAACTAAAATTATTATACTTATAAGATTTAAGAAAGTGACATGTTGTCACTTTCTTTGATTTTAATAATAATTAAATTATTTTCATGGAAAAAAGTCCATTAAATGAATCTAATCCCACACGTAGGTGATATGGGTCGACTTTTAGTCATCCAATAGAATTTTGTCATGTGTTAGGGTAATTTTATAATCTTATATTTACCCTTAATTACCTGATTTACCTTTAACTATGTTAAATAAAATTTACCATAGTTACTATTCATAATGCCCAAAACTAAAAATTATCTTATTAACATAATTTGGACCCACTGATTACAAATTTGGAATCCATTTTTTCAAATTCAATTCACAAAAGTTGCAGAAATTTAATTAAAATTAATCTCATTGTCGAAAAAAAATGGTTTTTGTTTAAAACATTGCAAAAGACTGAATTGATTTAACCTACAAATTCAAGGTAACATCAATTCTAATGACATAAATTATATTAAATGGTAAAAATATATTCTATTTATACTTTAAAACCATTAATTATTATAATTTAACCATATAAATTATTGCGATGAAAAAAGTTGTTTTTAATTAAAATATAGTGTGTTTTTACTATTCATTAAAATATGAAAGTTATCAGAAAAATATCAAAACTTTATCCAATGTAAATTTTTATATCATGATTAAAAAGAAGAATTTTATTTTATAAACATGTCAAAAACTATATTTAAAGTGGATGCTCCATCAAAAGGTGGAAAAACTGCATTTTTTGAAAAATACTTATTTTACCTGAAAAATTTATTTTGTTCTTATACCATGTTCTAGAAAATGTGTAAGATGAATAATAATGTTATAAAATTCAAAATTTAGTTAATACTATTTATAGAGGATAGTTTATAATAATATTATAACCATATATCATTGTTTAGTGAAATCCGGTATTGCGTACAACACACGCTATCGAGGAAGGTCACGATTGCGTGTAATGCAAGCCAAGTCAGGGTTGCGTGTAGTGCCCGACTCCTTTTTTGTTGCGTATAAAATACATTGAATATATATATATATATATATACTTAATGTTTTGTAGAATAACTACTATTAAACAAACATGAAATTGTGTGTAACACGATGCAAGATTAGTGTTGCGTATACTCCAAACTAATACGGTGTTGCGTATAGCGCAAGATAATCTTGTTGTAGCATACAACATAAGATATGAAAAAAATTAAAATTAATATATCTTATAAAATCTCAGGTTGTTACATTCTACCCCCCTTAAAATGAATTTCACCCTCTAAATTCGTCGGGGTTATAAATCATTTACTATTCATAGAAACCCACATCGTAAAAAGGAATACTAAAACTTAATTTTAAAAACTAAATTAAGAAATATAAAAATTACCCAAAGTAACTCATCACTGGGTTTCCATATATGAGAACATAGGTGAAAATATGGATATGGAAGAAAAATCTGATCATCAAGTTCTGAAGGAGAGTGGTAGAGAACATGGCTATGAAAAACCCATCAATCACAAAGCCATAAATTTGTGATAATCTAAGGTACCATCTGATTCATCAGATATAAGAACACTAGGACAACATTTTTGGTTTTCAAGATCATTTCCCTAAAGTTGAATAATTTGAATTATAAGAAATACTTACTTTATTTCGGTACAATCTCACCATTGTTTGTTCCCTAAACAATTTCCAATTCATCTCTTAAAGAAATTAAGTTGAATTTGTCTTATGTGAAGTGTTAGCAGATCATGTGATAGAATGATAGGTCATTCCATCTGTATCAAACATAAGGTTAGCAAAATATATATATATAAGTCCATCTATGGTGAGATTAATCGTATATGGTTCCAAAAATGGATTATACTTCACCTATCATACCGCTAAATTTAATAAAACTAGTTCCTACTAACCAGGGGCTTCCTGTAGGCCAGTGGTAGGCGATAAAGGCCAGTCGCACTTCGGTTGTGGGTTCGATTCCCACAGCCTTGTCCGACGCGACGGGTTATCGTCCGTCCTGTAGGTTATCCTTTTTCTAAAACTATACTATCATAACATTTCAGAAATAAAAAGTTATATCCTTAGCTAATACTATATGATGTCCATTACAACCATTAGGCTTATCAAAAATACTTCTATATGATTATTAGAAATTTCATCTACTGAGCATGTGAATTCCTTCATTTTTCCCCCATATATCATAAGATATATCTTTTTGGTCACATTCCAAACATGTGAATACCTTAATCATGTATTATTTTGAAACATGAATTACCATAGAACCTTAGCGAAAACATGAATTCTATCAAAATTTAACTCTTTCCACATACAAAAATCCCAAAATTTCTATATACTCAAACCATGATATCACTTTGTCCTTATTTTAGTCATGAGCTCATGATTATTATCATATTATTTTCTCTTTATCCCTTCAATATGCGCATTTCATCTGCTTTCCAAAAATATTTCAATCACTTTTTCATGGTTACCAGTACCATATAATAATTGAAAACCAATACATAGATATTCCAAAATTCCACAATATCATAAATGAGATTCCATGATACTATTTTGAAATCCCATTACATAAACACTTAATCATTACACGACATCATTTTCATACTCAAAATCAACAAATAGTGATCGCATGAGACTTCCCTTTATCCTTTTTCTTAAGAGGTTTCTCAAGTTGATCATCATTAACCCATGGATTAGGGCATTTATTAGAATAATTCCCCATTTCCTTGCACTTGAAGCATTGAAGTGTTGGTGGAGAGTTCTCTGTAGTCTTTTCTCTATTCACATCATTAGAAACCTTTTTCCCATTACTTCGACAATCAACTACTCGATGACCTTCTTGTCCACACTTAAAACATTTTCTATTACCTTTTAGGAAATCTACATCATTCTTATTTCCACACTTTGAGCATAAAGAAACATTCATCTTCTTTTCACCATTGTTCTGAGATTTCTCCTTAAACTCCATCTTTCGTTTCTTGTCAAAACCATGAGATGGATATATTACACCAACTTCCAGTTCTACCTTGATAGCACAACGCACAATTTCTTCATAGATACTGAAGTATCTTATAGATAATTCCCTTCGAGGACTTGGTTTTAAGCCACTGAAAAATCGATCAACTTTACTTTCAGGTTGGATGATAAAGCTAGATGCATACCTTGCAAGTCTTGTAAAATTAGCTTCGTATATACCAACAGATTCGTCATCCTTCTGCTTAAGCTCAAGAAACTCATTTTCCATCTTTGTTCGAAGAATACGAGGGAAGTAATTACTAAAAAACAAGTTCTTGAACTCGTCCCATTCCATGGACTCAATTTCATCTCTTTTCCTCGTATTCTTGATAATATTCCACCATTGATCAACATCACCTTCCAAACGATATACTGCTAAGATGAATTTATCATGCTCAGAACATTGTAGAACTGGAAATATTTTTTCAGTATTACTGATCCATTTTTCAGCCACTAAGGGATAAGAAGACCCGCAAAATTAAGGTGGACGCTTCCTCATGAAGGATTTAACAGAATGTTTCTCCTTTCTCTGCTCATTTTGAAGTCAATAATGATTCATAGCTTGTGTAAGTATAGAAATAAGATTGTGCACTCCATCTCCCATGACATTGGTCTGGTTAGGAGGACAATCATTGCATTGTCCATTACATTGATTAACAAGGTTCCTTCAGGTTCTAGCCATCGTCAAAAACCCAAAAATAATAGTGTGAGAGGCAAATACCATGTTAGGGAAAACAACATAATAAAGGGGAAGTACCTTCCATATCTAACATCTTAGGTTTAATTATAAGATCGTTAGCGCAATTCTAGGACAATAACCTATATGTATACTTAACCTTAGGGACATCCCTATATGTAAGGGTAAGCATGGATAAAATAAAACAAATCATATACATTTGAACTTAAAAAAATGAACATAATGTTTAAACATCAAAAGCTTGAGTAATGACATAAAACATGGAAGTACGTAAGGAATAGATCATAAAGAAACATTAAGCATGATAAAATAGCATGGGATTAAAACATGTAATTGTGGAAACCATTAAGCACATGTTATGATTTCCATAGTATCCAAGGCATTGCTGCCAAGACCATCTTAGTGGACAAAGTCTCTTTCTGAATCGAGTTCACTCCTCGTTCCAGTCCTGTATTACTGAACCGGTTTAACTTGTCGTTCCAGCCATGTCTATCTCATGAGATATAAATCTTTACCCAATGCATTGGAGGGAGATATAGGTCCCACCCATCTCATAATGAAATCATTCTTACTTGTGCCAAAAAATAAACTTAAAACATTCATCATAACCCAAAGAATAAAATGGGTTTCATAAACATCATCCCATAATCACATAATCCATATAAAACAAATGGATGTTTCATCATAAGAAAAGTGAAACCATGTAAATTATAGAGACATTATACTTGAAACATACACATATTAAATAATTTCATCTTATATGGAAAATTGTTTTGATAAAACACTTGAAATAAATTCTTAAGGAAAATATCCTTTCTCCTTAAAAATCATTTTCTTTTCACAAAATGCCACACAATTTTAAAAGAAAAGGATTTTATTGAAAATAACCATGAAAACTTGTAGAGTAATCTTCTTGAAAAGTAGGAAATATGAAACCGTAAAAATCCGTTCACGCCGTAAAAGTTAAAAAAACATTCTCCTTGTACTTTTGTCGGAAAATTCAAAAAGTACCTCGTATGGAAAAAAAAGAAAGATTCCTTACATACCTTGTAGTAAAAGTAAAGAAATGGGTAAAAAGGACATTAAACATAAATAATGACACTTTTAGAAAACATTGACATGGATGATAACAATAACCCCAGTAAATACTTACGTATAAGCAATCTCAGATAAAAAATGAGATTTGCAAAATTATCCCTTACCTTAGGTCCGATATGCTTCGTATGGATCCGAACCTCCTGTATAATGATTTAAATAATATCATTGACTTATTAAATAATCATATTCATTGTTATGATATCATATATATTTCACTTATGACTTTATATTACCCGTTCTTTTGTAAATTCCATGTTAAAGAAGCGTTTTGGGTAAAATCATTTCATTTATCGTATGTGTTTCGACTTGTCGTTCTTGATATTATTACTTATATCCTGATTTACATAATTCCAGAATGTAAAACATGATTTATATATAATATATATTCATCATATACATATATATTATATATCAATAAAAGGAATGAAATACACCGTTCATGGAGACGGTAAGCCGTACGTACGCATGAACGCTGTTTTCGTTTCCTTATTAAATTGAATGAAACTAAATAGATGACATGAATAAATATATACATAAATCCAGTATCATTATTATTTAATATATTTAATTATTATTCATTATATAAACTTTATGATCATTCATGTATGGTTAACATGGAGAATGAATCTCATCGCGTCGTGGAGACGGTAGTCCGTACGTACGCATGAGCAATGATATCGTTCCCATAATTATTGAATAGAATTGTAGTGGATGGTATAATATATAAGAATTAGTATGATGTTATAATAACAATATATAGTTATTCTTTACACCATTATACCCATCCATGTAAGGTGTTGGTTGAAAAACAGATTACACCACGGCGTGGAGACGGTATTCCGTACGTACGCACGCGCGGTGATTTTATTTTCCGTAGGATGGATAGAAGGTGAAATAGGGTTGTTTCATATTTATAATAAAATATCAGTATATGAGGGATACTGATGTTATTACTTCATAATTAAACAACTAAATAAGAGGTAGTAGAAGAATAAGGGAACTTGAAGAAAATGGTAGAAGGTATTACCTCTTTCTCAAAGCTCCTCCTTTAAACTTTCTCTTAGGGCACTAGAGTTGGTCTTTTGAGAAGACCAGTACCTCTAGTAGGTTTCTAAGGAAGTGGGGAAGTGAAATGGGCAGGGTTTTTTCGAGCTTGAAGGCTCCAAATTGTGTTAGGAGAAGAGGGAGGAGATGCCCTTTTATAAGGGAGGAGAGGGGCACCTTTGGAAATATAAGAAATATTAATTTATATTAAATCTCAACCCCACATAAAAACTTCCAAAAATAACTCAATTAGAATATTAGATGAGATATGGTTGTAATCTCATTAACCAATAAAATTTAGACATGTTTTCAATTTATTTTAAACATTATCAACTTGATTTATCATTATTTAATCTATTTAATTTTATTTGTGGTAATAAGATTTTAAATTTTAAATTGTTATAAATAATTACATATGTGTTGTTAATTTTCCATAATTTGACGCTTTATGAAATTTTAGACCATATAAATTTAAATTTTTAAATTTTAAATATTTTTGTGATTTTTAAACAATTTTATAATATGTTATTTTTATAAAATAACAATAGTGTCGATTTTGACACTATAAATTTATTTGAATTTAAATAAACAATATACAGAAGATATGTTCGAACTAAAAGATTTAATAGATTGATAACATGTCATATTTATCTATAAAATTAGTTTAGCACATTAAATAGTTCATATAATATTTATTTTAATATTTTTAAAACCATTTACTTGATATTTCTCTTAATTAAATAATTTCAACATCACTATTATGTCACCTTTAATGATAATTATTTAATCCCTAAAAATTCTAAATAAATTCATATTATGTAGATAATTTTTTTATATTTCTGGATACTATTTATATCTGAAGTTACATGAAGTGTATCTCTAAACTAAAATTATTATACTTATAAGATTTAAGAAAGTGACATGTTGTCACTTTCTTTGATTTTAATAATAATTAAATTATTTTCATGGACAAAAGTCCATTAAATGAATCTAATCCGACCCTTAGGTGATATGGGTCGACTTTTAGTCATCCAATAGTATTTTGGCAGGTGTTAGGGTAATTTTATAATCTTATATTTACCCTTAATTACCCGATTTACCTTTAACTATGGTAAATAAAATTTACCGTAGTTACTATTCATAATGCCCAAAAATAAAAAGTAGATTATTAATATAATTTATACCCACTGATTAAAAATATGGAATCCATTTTTCTAAATTCAATTCACAAAATTTGCAGAAATTAAATTAAAATTAATCCCAGTGTTGAAAGAAAATGGGTTTTTGTTTAAAACATTGCAAAAGACTGAATTGATTTAACCTACAAATTCAAGGTAAAATCAATTATAATGACATAAATTATATTAAATGGTAAAAATATATTCTATTTATACTTTAAAACCATTCGTTATTATAATTTAACCATATAAATTATTGCGATGAAAAAAGTTGTTTTTAATTAAAATATAGCGTGTTTTTACTATTCATTAAAATATGAAAGTTATCAGAAAAATATCAAAACTTTATCCAATTTAAATTTTTATATCCTGATTAAAAATAAGAATTTTATTTTATAAACATGTCAAAAACTATATTTAAAGTGGATGCTCCATCAAAAGGCGGCAAAACTGTATTTTTTGAAAAATACTTATTTTACCTGAAAATTTTATTTTGTTCTTATACCATGTTCTAGAAAATGTGTAAGATGAATAATAATGTTATAAAATTCAAAATTTAGTTAATACTATTTATAACGGATAGTTCATAATAATATTATAACCATATATCATTGTTTAGTGAAACCCGGTATTGCGTACAACACACGCTATCGAGGAAGGTCGTGATTGTGTGTAATGCAAGCCAAGTCAGCGTTGCGTGTAGTGCATGACTTCTTTTTTGTTGCATATAAAATACATTGAATATATATATATATATACTAAATTTTTCATATAATAACTACTATCAAACAAACATGAAATTTTGTGTAACACGATCCAAGATTAGTGTTCCGTATACTGCAAGCTAATACGGTGTTGCGTATAGTGCAAGATACTCTTATTGTAGCGTACAACAGAAGATATGAAAGAAATTAAAATGAATATATCTTATAAAATCTCAGATTGTTACAATGACTATTATCAAACGAACTTGAAATTATGTGTAACACAATCTAAGAATAGTGTTGCGTATACTGCAAGCTAATACGGTGTTGCGTATAGCACAAGATAATCTTGTTGTAGCATAAAACACATGACATCAAATAAATTAAAAAGAATACTTATCATAAAATATCGGGTTGTTACATTATACCCCCCTTAAAATGAATTTTTCCCTCGAAATTCATCGGGGTTATACATGGTTTTATACTTGAAAGTTTCTTTAATTGAAACCCACATCGTAAAATGAAATACCAAAACTTTACTTTAAAAACTAAAGTATGAAACGTAATGGTTACCCAAATTAACTAATCACTGGGTTTCCACATAGGAGAACATAGGTGAAAATATGGATATAGAAGAGAAATCTAACCATCATGTTCTGATGGATAGTGGTAGAGAACATGGCTATGAAAAATCCATTAATCACAAAGCCATAAATTTGTGATGATTTAAGGTACCATCTGATTCATCGGATATAAGGGCACTAGGAAAACATTTTTGGTTTTCAAGATGATTTCCCTAAAGTTGAATAAATTGGAATTAAAAGAAATACTTTCTTGATTTTGGTATAGTCTCAACGTTGGTCGTTCCTTGGACAATTTCCACTTCATCTCTTAAATAAATGAAGTTGAATTTGTCATTCGTGAAGTGTTAGCATATCATGTGATAGAATGATGAGTCATTCCATCTGTCTCAAAAAAAATGTTAGAAAAAGTTATCAAAAATACATAAGTCCATCTAGAGTGAGATTAATCATATATGGTTCTTAAAATGAACTTATACTTCATATATCATAATGCTTAATATAATAAAACTGGTTTCTACTAAATAGGGACTTCCTGTAGGCCAGTGGTAGGCGATAAAGTCTTGTCGCACTTCGGTTGTGGGTTAGATTCCCACAGCCTTGTTCGATGCGATGGGTTGTCGCCCGTCCTGCAGGTTGTCCTTTTTCTAAAACTACATTACTATAACATCCCATCAATAATATCAAAAAAAATTATATCCTTAAACAATACTAACTTATGTCTAACATAATTCATTCTAATCTTTAGGCTTATCTAAAATATTTTGGTCTAAGATCATAGTATAAATAAAATTATTACTTCAAATGTCACATAACAATCACGTGAATGCCATCATTTATCCCCCATATATCATAAGATATATCTTGTTTGTCAAATTACAAACATGTGAATACCGTAATCATGTATTCTCTTGAAAAAAAATATAAAACCATTTAACCTTAGTGAAAATATGAATGTTGTCAAAAGTTAACTCTTTCCACATACCAAAATCCCAAAAAATTCTATATACTCAAACCATGACATCACTTAGTCCTTATATCAATCATGAGCTCATGAATACAATCAAACATCTCATTATCTTCTAATCCCTTCATTATGTGCATATCATCTACTTTCCAAAAATATCTGAATAACCTTCTATGGTTACATGTACCATTCAACATATACTTTAAAATACTTTAGGAAAAAAAATAGTGTAACAATCCTTAGATGATTCTTTATTCCATAGTACCATACATTATTCTTTATAAACATACAATTATTCCACTAGCTTCTTAAACCACTGACTGAGCTTCATTATTTATTTCATCTCATATTTCATTTGTAGTCTCTTCATCATCATCCATATAAATACTACTCATATGACCATGCTGATTCACTTCATGATATTTTCCCTTAGGGCATTGGTTTGCATAATGCCCATACATTCCACATTTAAAACATCTAATCATTGTTGATGTCGTAGCAATACCATTATCCTTGTCCATGGTGTTAACTGAACCTTTTCCTTTGCACTTACCAGATTTGTGTCCTTTTCCACACCCAAAGAATCTTCCAGTTCCTTTGAAACATTTTCCCCGATGCGTCTTCCCACATGATTTACATGAGGCAAATTGAACTTTCTTTCCTCTATGATCATCATGAAACTCCATCTTTCTCTTATTATATGAGTCGGGAAACTTACCAAAGTTGAGATTATTGATCATATTATGAGATTGCTGATTAGGCATAATAATGATGTTTGGACTTCCAAATCCCATTTCATTTGGTTTCTCATGAAGAATATCATTCCATTGTCCGTCATATCCTCCATTATCGTGAATCTTCCTGTTTCCATCCATTTTCTAAAACCCAAAAAGAATAGTGTGAGAGGAAAAAATAATGGTAGGGAAAAAAACATAGTAAAGGGGGAGTACCCCCAATATCTAACATCTTAGGTGAAATTCTAATATCTTTACTGTAGTTCTAGGACTATATCCTATATGTATACTTATCCTTAGGGACATCCCCGGACATACCTTAGAAATATCTCTAGGGATCTCACTAACATTTTTGCATCCTAGTTTCCAAAGGTTGACTAAACCTTTCCTCTGATACCAACTGTAGAGACCCGAAGCCTGACGTACATGGACATTACATTACATTTACAGAATACTTAATACATAACAAAAATAGACACACAAGGATCGTAATAGTTTAGTGTCTTTGGAAACTCGGAATATTATCTTCTAATCGTGGTGAAATAACTTCAACATCTCCATTAATAATATTCCCCTTTGTTTTCTTACCTAAAACCTTTCTTTAAATCCTAGGGAAGAGAAAACATATAAAGGGTGAGCTCAAATGCTCAGTAAGGGTAAGCATAGAGAACATAAAACAATCCTTAGACATTTGAATGTAAAAAAAACATGAGCATAAAATCTAAACATCAAAATCTTGAGAAATGACATAAAACATGGCAGTATGTAAGGAATAGATCATGAAGAAACATTAATCATGATAAATTAGCATGGTAATAAAACATGTAATTATGGAAAACCATTAAGCACATGATGTGATTTCCATAGTAGCCAAGGCATTACTGCCAAGACCATCTTAGTGGATAGAGTCCCTTTCTGAATCGAGTTCACTCCTCGTTCCAGTCCTGTATTACTGAACCGGTTTAACTTTCCGTTCCAGCCATGTCTATCTCCTGAGATATAAATATTTACCCAATGAATTGGAGGGAGATATAGGTCCCACCCATCTCATATTTAAATCATTCTTACTTGTGCCACAAAATAAACATAAATCATTCATCACAACCCAAAGAATAAAATGTGTTTCATAAACATTATCCAATATAATCCATATAAAACAAATGGATATTTCATCATAAGAAAAGTTAAACCATGTAAATAAAAGAGACATTATACTTGAAATATACACATATGAAATAATGTCATCTTATATGGAAAATTATTTTTATAAAACACTTGAAATGAATTCTTGAGGAAAATATCCTTTATTCTTAAAAATCATTTTCTTTTCAAAAAATTCCATGCAATTTTAAAATAAAAGTATTTTTTTTGAAAATAGTCATAAAATCTTGTAGAGTAAGCTTCATGAAAATGAGGCGTTATGAAATCGTAAGAATCCATTCACCCCGTATAAGTTAAAAATAACATTATTCTCGTACTTTGTTAGAAAACTCAAAAAGTTACCCGTGTGGTAAACAAAAGTAAGATTCCATTCATAACATGTGTTAAATTCCAAAAATGGGTAAAAAGGGCTTTAAAAATACATGAAAACATTTTTAGAAAACATGGTCATGGATGAAAACAATAACCCCAGTAAATACTTACGAATAACAATCTCGGATAAGAACGAGATTGGAATAGTTATCCCTTACCTTAGGTATGATATGCTTCGTACGTATCCGAACCTCCTGTATAATGATTTAAATAATGTCATTGACCTATTACAGAATCATATTCATTGTTATGATATCATATATGGTTCACTTATGACTTTATATTACCTGTTTTTTTGTAAATTCCATGTTAAATAGCGTTTTGGGTAAAATCGTTTCATTTGTCGTCCGTGTTTTGACTTGTAATTATTCATATGATTATTTAGATCATGATTACTTAATTATAGAATATAAAACATGATTTATATATAATATATATTCAGAATATACATATATATAATAGATCGATAAATGGAAAGAAATACACCGTTCATGGAGACGGTAGGCCGTACGTACACATGAACGTTGTTTTCATTTCCTCATTGAATTGAATGGAATTAATTGGATGACATACATATATATATATATATAAATCCAGTATCATTATTATTTCATATATTTCATTATTACTTATTATATATACTTTATAATCATTCATAAATGGCTAATCATTGAGAATGAATCTCATCGCGTCGTGGAGACGGCATTCCGTACGTACGCACGAGCGATGATATTTTTCCCATAATTATTAAATTGAATTGGAGTGGATGATACAATATGTAATAATTAGTATTATGTTATAATAACTATGTATAGTTACTCTTTACACCATTATACCCATCCAAGTAAGGTGGTGTTGGAAAAACAGATTACACCACGGCGTGGAGACGGTATTTCGTACGTACGCACGCGCGGTGATTTTGTTTTCCTTAGGATGGATAGAATGTGAAATAGGTTTGTTTAATATTTATATTAACATATCAGTATATGATGGATACTGATGTTATTAATTCGTAATGAAACAACTAAATAAGAGGGAGTAGAAGAAGAATGGAACTTGAAGAAAACGGTAGAAGGTATTACCTCTTTCTCAAAGTGCCTCCTTTAAACTTTCTCTTAGGGCACTAAAATTGGTCTTTGAAGAAGACCAGAACCTCTAGAATGTTTCTAGGGAAGTAGATAAGATAATTTTTCAGGGGTTTTCTGAGCTTGAAGTCTCAAAGTGGTGTGAGGAATAGAGGGAGGAGGTTCCCTTTTATAAGGGAGGAGAGGGGCATCTTTGGAAATATAAGAAATATTAGATTATATTAAATCCCAACCCCACTTAAAAACTTCAAAAATGACTCTTATCCTAAGATTAGATGATATAGGGTTTTAATCTCATAAACCAATAAAATTTAGACATGTTAGAATTTATTTTAAACATTATCAACTTGATTTATCCTTATTTATCAATTTTATTTTATTTTTGGTAATAATATTCTAAATTTTAAATTATTAAAAATAATTCAAAATGTGTTGTGAATTTTAAATAATTTGAAATTTTATGACATTTTCGACCATATAAATTTTAATTTATAATTTCTAAATATTTTTGGTATTTTTAAACAATTTTATAATATGTTATTTTTATAAAATAACAATAGTGTCAATTTTGACATTATTCATTTATTTGAATTTAAATAAACAATATACAGAAGATATGTTCGAACTAAAAGCTTTAATAGATTCATAACATGTCATATTTATCTATAAAATTAGTGGATCACATTAAATAGTTCATATAATATTTATTTTAATATTTTTAAAACCATTTATTTAATATTTCTCTTAATAAAATAATTTCAACATCACTATTATGTCACCTTTAATGATAATTATTTAATCCCTAAAAATTCTAAATAAATTCATATGATGTAGATAATTGTATTAGATTTTTGTATACTATTCATGTTTGAAGTTTTATTAAGTTTATCATTAAATTAAAATTATTATACGTATAAGATTTGAGAAAGTGACATGTTGTCACTTTCTTTGGTTTTAATAATAATTAAATTATTTTCATGGAAAAAGTCCATTAAATGAATCTAATCCGACCCTTAGGTGATATGGGTCGACTTTGAGTCATCTAGTAGGATTTTGACAGGTGTTAGGGTAATTTTATAATCTTATATTTACCCTTAATTACCCGATTTACCTTTAATTATGGTAAATAAAATTTACCGTAGTTACTATTCATAATGCCCAAAAATAAAAAGTAGATTATTAACATAATTTGGACCCACTGATTCCAAATATGGAATCCATTTTTCCAAATTCAATACACAAAAGTTTCAGAAATTAAATTAAAATTAATCCTGTTGTCGAAAGAAAACGGGTTTTTGTTTAAAACATTGCAAAAGATTGAATTGGTTTAACCTACGAATTCAAGGTAAAATAAATGATAATGACATACATTATATTAAATGGTAAAAATATATTCTATTTATACTTTAAAACCATTCAATATTATAATTTAACCATATAAATTATTACAATGAAAAAAGTTGTTTTTAATTAAAATATAGCGTGTTTTTACTATTCATTAAAATATGAAAGTTATCAGAAAAATATAAAAACTTTATACAATGTAAATTTTTATATCCTGATTCAAAAGAGAAATTTATTTTGTAAAATTGAACTTATAAACATGTCAAAAACTATATTTAATGTGGTTGTGCCATCAAAAGGTGGCAAAACTGCATTTTTTGAAAAATAATTTTCTTACCTGAAAAATTTATTTTGTTCCCATAAAATGTTATAAAAAATTTATAAGATGAATAATAAAGTTATAAAATTCAAAATTTAGTTAATGATATTCATAATGTATAGTCCATAATAATATTATAACAATATATCGTTGTTTAGTGAAACCTGGTATTGCGTACAACACACTCTATTGAGGAAGGTCGTGATTGCGTGTAATGCAAGTCAAGTCAGGGTTGCGTGTTGTGCAAGACTCCTTTGTTGTTTCGTTATAACAGAATCCAACCATTTTTTATTTATACATTGAATATATATATATATATATACTCAATGTTGCGTATAATGACTATTATCAAACGAACTTGAAATTGTGTGTAACACAACCTAAGAATATTGTTGTGTATACTGCAAGCTAATACGATGTTGCGTATAGCACAAGATAATCTTGTTGTAGCATAAAACACATGACATAAAATAAATTAAAAAGAATACTTATCATAAAATATTGGGTTGTTACATGGCCACTTCATAGACAAAAACAATCCATAGAATGCACGTGTCTATAGGTACTTCTTAGGTCTCTGAGGATTCGACAACCCAAACTAGACTACAAGGACCGTCCTACCTTCTTATTTTGGGTAAATTTGAGCATGAATAAAATTTTGGCACCATTTATGGGGACCCAATTAAGTCATCTAAACACCCATTCTACTCTCCCTCATTTCTTCTTTTCTCATCCAAATTCTCGTATCTTGTCCCTTTCTCTTTTTTTTTATTTTGGCGCATGTCCGCCTACACCCGCGATCAATCAAACCGTCTAGTTAGGGTGGATAGTCCTGGGGTTGGGGAGTCAAGTACATAAAGGGAACTCATTCCATTAGATAATAATCTTCCTAATACTCTAGAGTCCAAAATTGAGCCCATTTCAATGGAAGGTCTTCAAAGAAACCAACTCATAAACCCGGGTGGAAACCCAAATGGAAACCCAAATGAGGCAGCCCCAAACTTGGTGAATGCGGTCGATCAAACCATGAATGACTACCTCACACCTTCCTAGAACAATGCCCCCTCATGCATTAGACACAATTCCTTAGGAGATTCCAACTACATCTTTAAACCCCATGTCCTAAACCATCTTCCCACATTCCATGGAATGGAGTCCGAGATGCCCTACCTTCAAATTAAGGAGTTCAATGACATTGTAGAAACCATGTGTCCCCCACATCAACTTGAATCAACTAAGATGAGGCTATTTAATTTTTATTTATAGGATCGAGCTAAAAATTGGCTAAACAATTTGAGACAATCGTCCATAAACTCTTGGTACCAACTAAAAAGAGAATTCTACAAAAAATACTTTCCCCACCACAAAACAATTGCACTTAAAAATAGTATCCAAAACGTTTTTGAAAAAGAGGGAGATTCGTTCTATGAAACATGGGAGAGGTTCAAAGACACTCTAAACATGGTTCTACACCATGGTTTTTCTATTCCTGAACAAGTGAGAATTTTCTATGAAGGGTTGGGTCCAGGGAATAAACAATTCATTGACATGATGTGTAATAGAACCTTTAAAAACAAAGCCCCAAATGATGCTTACGAGTATTTAGAAATCCTTTCTGAACAAAACCAAACATGGGGAACTACACCTTATTCTGAAAATCCACAAAGAACTAATAGAATTCATACACTTAGAGAAGAGGAAATCCTTAGGGCTAAACTCGCAGAACTCTCTAGGAAGGTTGAAGAGATAGACATGTTCTTCTATTATGAGTATGGATGGATACGAAAGGGGATCACCATATTCATCTGTGTCACGTGGTGTGATCCCTAAGTACTACCTTGCCCAGAAATTAAAAAGAAGACAATGTATCGTCAGTTTATTTCAAAAAAAAGTAAAACCATAAAAATGATGATACTTGGTATTAAATAAATTGTTGTGTTGTTTGTTTTGTTTGTTTTGTTCTTGTTTTTATGATTTAGGGACTATTTTTTGGTGATACATATTCGATCAAGGAGGTGCCTACATCTCCCATGAGACCAAAGAGTGATTTGGGAGCACTATAATCATCATTATGAAGCCACCAGGTGAACTTGTTCCATGCCCTTTCCAACTCATTTTCCCCCCACCCACTTCTCCTCTTTTTTTACGAAACTAGGGACAGTTTCATTCTATGTTGGGGGGTGTGGAAACAAAATGTTTGTTAAAAAAACAATGATAAAAAAAGTAAAGTAAAATTCCTTTATCATTTATATAATAACATATTTTCTCACATTAAAACTACATAGCAAATAATTTTTATTTCCTTGACTCTTAATTTAATTCATGATTAATTTTAAAAGCATTTATTTTGGAAGTTTGGTTTTCCAATGAAAATTTTCATCATTTTTATTTTCATCCATTAAATAAAAATGCCACAATGCACGTCCTCTAGACTGTGGGGTATTAATTTGAATTTTTGGGGTCCCATAATAAATAGAATAGGTTGGTTTGATTTTTATGAATAATATGAGTATTCAAAAAAATATAAAATATAAAAAAATATATAAAATATAAAATAAAATAAAATAAAAAATTACATGTAGAGAAATGGATTGATAAAATGCGAGGCTTTCGGCACTTGGGGATCATGACTCCAGAGTTGTCTATCCATAAGTTTTTTACTCTATCTCTATTTATGGTAATATGACTTTGTTTGTTATTAAGTTAACTCGAGATAATTCCCAAGTATGTGGGCTTCACTTGGTGCCCTAAGGCCTTTGAGTCTGGGAGTCATCGGCAAAATCTTGCTACATGGGTTAATTTGATTAACTACAATCTCAATTACTATGGCAATATTGCAAAAAAATCCAAAAAAAGGAATGAATAATACTCAAATTAGGATTAAATGTGATTCCGCCTAGCGCTTCCATGATTTCCCCCTTGAATGAAAATTAACCCCCATATCTATTATGATTCACAACACATCATTACACCTAATTGAGTTCGATGAAGTATGATGATGGATTTGATCAAAATAATGGGCTTGGGATTGGGATCTGATTTTAAATCTATCTTGTTTTAAATTATCTTGATAGGTTATAAAGATATATTTGTGTGCAGTTTATATTGTGAGAACTGTTTGTTATAATGTGTTTGAAGAAAGGAATTCAAATAAAATCATTGAATTATTTGCTCGGGACTAGAAAATCTCAAGTTGGGGGGTGTGATTATCTAATAAAACATATATTTTAATTACATTTTAATGGTATTAAATTTTCATTTTTGATCTTATGGGCCTGAGTTAGTGGATTTTGATTTTGAACATCCATTCTCATCATTTGTGCACTGCATGCCTAATGTACACCAATTTAGGCCCAATGAGTCATCTAATTCTAAGAAATGTAATTATCCATATTTTAATTTGATATTTTGTTAAATGTATCTTCAATTAAATTTAAACATTTTTCATTCAGGGATCAATGGATGATTCATAAAGGATGAAGGAGATATTTGGCGATGAAAAGAAACAATTCTGGAGAAGGCAGACTGGACACCAACCTACTGATGAGAACGTGGGGCCCACAATCCAGGCCCAATGAAGCCCAAATTTGGTAGTCTTCTAGACGACATATATAGGAACAAATAATTATTCCTCCATTATGGTTATTTAAGCAGCCCAAGTTAGAAATAAAATTATGGGCCAGATTCTGTGGCCCAGAAAAGCTGCCCACTAATATGATCATATCTCGGGATCCACAACTCTAAATGATCCCAAATTTTACATGCGGTTAGAAGAAATCCGAGGATCCATTTTCTTATTCTATGGACCACTCTTATTCAGCCATATAGAAGGTCTTCCAACCACGTATGTTCAGTGAAGGAAAGTTGGCTGCCACCTCGGGTCAAGGGTGGAAAAATCAACTCTCCCTTACTTTCCACCCACCTATGGCCTACCACAATTAATTGAGGAGACTTGGACTGTTGGAGTCTCAACCCAAGAGCTCAAAAATTTCTATTTAAGGCAATGGTGTTGGATTATTTAAGGATCGTTGTTTCTTGGTTTCATTGTAGTGTTATGTTGTCGCTTTGTGTTTGTAATCACATTTATTTCTCATGTAAGTTGTTTAATTCACCTTAGTTTCTTAATAAAAGTTCTTCCTTTACTCTTATTCTATTATTCTACTTATCATGTTGATACTGTTGGTTCAAGGTGTGAATTTATTCACACCATATTTTGTTATATTTATCACACAATGGAGGAGTGATTGATTTTTTTTTTTGTTCTTACTTCTTCAATTCCACCCTCATAAGTATACTTCCCGCTTCCGTTGAAGACATGTCATCAATGGAGGTCTAACTATTTTATGGGTTGATCCAAGGGAGTAGAAAGGGGCTGTATTGGATGTTATTTATCACTCCATTAATGGATAATCACTTCTTTTAAATGATATTTTTATTTTATGATTTTAAAACCTCTTCATCTTTATTGAATTTAAGGTCACACATTTCAAGTGCTAATACAAACCTCTACCTTGGAGTGCTCAAAACTTTGATCCTTCAAGTGTATAGGTGATTAGTATTAGGGTGTGTAGGCATTAAACTAGTAAGTGATGATTTCGTTTGATCTTCTTAAATGAATCCATCTCAATTATAAGAAATTGAAATCTTTAAAAAAGGAATTCATTCAATCCACCCCGAGCGATAACCTAGGATCAACTCATTACCTTAATTTGAATTAACTTAAATCTATTACTGATCCTTTAAAACCATATTAAATAAACCTAAGTTTTCCACTTCATAGCCAAAAACAATCCATATAATGCATGTGTTTGTAGGTACTTCTTAGGTCTCTGAGGATTCGACAACCCAAACTATACTATAAGGACCGTCCTACCTTCTTCTTTTGGGTAAATTTGAGCGTGAATCATGAACAAATCAAGAATCATATTCATGAATATTAAAAATTATATTATTAGATACATCACATTACCCAGTGCATTGGATCACTATATAATTTGGTCATACCTATCATATCATAACATTTTCACAATCATGCATTCTATATAGAGTGTATTACAATATTAGTCATAAAATAACACATTGAAAGGAAATAGGATTATTGAAAATTTCATAAAAAATAAATTCATGAATAATCCTTTTTATTCTCAAAATAAAAATGGGATAACATACTTTTCATAATAATCATCAATCATGAGTGAAGAAGAAACAATCTCAAGAGAAGTAAACAATGTGTTTTTAGAAAGAAGAGTTATTTTTGAAAAATAATTTCATTTGTAAAAAAAACATATTATAAAAATTTATACCATCAAAAAGAAAATTTTATAATAATGAAATTATATTTAAGGAAAAATTAAATTAATATTCATACCAAAATTGTTAATAAAGAGGGAAAACCCAAGGAAATAGAGTTGGGTTCGAGAATCCCCTTAGCTTATGTCAGAATGCTTTCTTCACATTAATATCCTAGATAATCCAATTATGTTCATTAATTAATAAATAAAGAACCTATTATACATTTATTTTGTTTATTATAATGTTCTTATGTTCTTTTATATCCATTTTTATGAGGTATAATGTTCAATTTCATTATTCAGAAGTGTTCATTTTCTTCGTTTCCATTATTGAATCACTTGCATACATGTATGGAAGATCGTGTAAAAAGAAGATCATTATACAGAATTGAAATTATATGTTATTGATTAAATTCTAGATTATTAATTGTTCTTTTATATTATTTTGTTTCTATAAATAAGTATTATTCATTATAGAATATTTTAATGATAATTGTTTAGGTTAATTTTGGCGATTTTCAATCACAATAAACTCGTTTTGTTTTATTATTTAATATTATGTATATATATTAGTTAAAGAACATAAAAAAATTTATAAAATAAAATTAATAATATTTTTAGGCCATTATAATGGTTTTATGACTATCCTTCAAGGTGGTAAAGTAAAATGAAAACTTTTGTCCTCAAAGGTGATAAATCAACAACTCACGGACGACGTTTTCATTTTTTAGAATAAAAGGGACAAAAGATGAGGTTTGATGATGAATTATTACATTAACATAATAAAATTATATTATATATAAGATCCTAGAGTTATAATTCTTCTTTTATGAGGGTATGTGAGGATAGAATAAGAAAATAAATTAAATTAAAAATAAATTAAACAAAAGCGGAAGAGGATTTTACCTCTTGAACTTCTTCTCTTTGAGAACCTCCTTAGAGAAAATAGATTTAGTATTTTGTTGATACCAAAGGATCCTAGACATGTTTAAGGGTCTTGGTAATAGTATTGGGTAGAAATTAGAAAATATTCAAGGCTTTGGAGGTGTGAGGAGAAGGGGTGGTGAGGGGTGATATTTATAGTGGGAAGAGAGGAGTGTTTTTTATTATTTTATTCATTTGTTAATTAGTTTAGCTCAAGACTATGCATAGTTTTGATAACCATGACTAAATATATTATAGGTAGAATTATTTTTTGATATTATTGGCTTAATTAATCAATACATCATCTATGACTCATTAATTTATGTATTTGTTAAATATCGTAAATTATTGTATTCCACTATTCACTAAAAATTCAACTATTTTAGAAAAATATCAAAAATTCAGACTAAAAATTTTTCAATGTGTAGAATTAAAAATTGAACTCCATTTTAGGAAAATAATTTTATAAATATGAGAAATTTAATTTTTAATTAAAATCATTATTTATTCAAAAAATACTGATTTTAAAATTTTATCTGGTTTTATAAAAAAACAGCACTTAATTAATAATTTATAAAACATTAATTTACTTATATTGTGATATAATTATATCATATTATCATTTATAAAATTCATAAATTTTATTTATACTTTTATAGATTTGGTTACTATTCTATTGGTCGAATTACTATTCCTAATGGTCTTATTACTATTCCAAGGGTCAGGTTACTATTCCATCAGGATAGATTCCTTAATTTTGTTAAATATTACTTATTCCATTATTCATTTATGAGAATGATGTTTTTATTAGGATATACATGTTATGTATTTGTTTTATACTATCTACCGTAATTATAATAAAAGAAATAATTCCATTGATAAAATTTGGGTCATTACATTCTTCCCCCCTTTTGAAAAATCTCCCTCAAATTTTCATTTTACATAAACTGGTCGGGTTATTTCTCACTCATAGCTTCCTCTAATTCCCATTTTTCCTATCCATACTTATAGTTATAACATAGTACTTTGACAAGGTGAGTATTCTTGTTGCATAGAATGTTATCTCTACAATATAAGATCTTTACTGGATACTCCCCGTAAGAGATATCATCTTCCAACTGTACCACCTTTGGATTCAATATATGTGAGGTATATGCTATGTACTTCCTCAAAAAGGATACATGGAATTCATTCTATACTTGAGACATGGTTGGTGGAATTTCTATTTGATAGGCCACAACTCTGAAATGATCAAGAATCTCAAAGGGGCTGATGTACCTGGGAATTAGATTTCCCTTCATCCCGGATCTTGTGATCCTATTCCATGGAGATATGTAAAGGAAAACCATGTATTCAAACTCAAACTATAAGTCATGTCGATGATTTTATGCATATCTCTTATGTCAACTTTGGCTTTCCTTGATGTGCTACAAAAAAAATTCACCTTATCCACCATTTTTTTACCATTTTAGGTCCTAGCATCTTATATTCACCAACTTCATCCTAGCATTCTGGTGTTTTACATATTTCCCCATAAAGGGATTCATATAGAGCTATTTGGATGCTCGAGTAGAAACTGTTTTTATAGGCATGTGTTGGTCATATCCTCCTTTTATGTATATATAACATGCTCTTAACATGTATTCCAGTTTCTAAATGGTCCTCTCTGATTTACCATCAGTTTGAGGATGATAATCTATACTGAAGTTCAGCTCTATGTCTAGAGAATATTGGATACTTTTATAGAACTTGGATATGAATCTATGTTCTCAATTAGATAAAATTGATAGTAGTAATCCATTCATCCTTACAACTTCTCTAGTGTATATATGTTCAAGTTGATTCAGTGAGAGAAGTCATTTTAATTTGTGATAAAGTGAGATGTCTTTTTGATATGATCCATAACAACCCATATATCATTATTTCCTATGGATTTTTTCATAAGTCTGGTGACAAAGTCCATTGTTATTTTTTCTCATTTCCATATTAGTATGGTTAATGGTTGCATCATCCCCTTATACTTTTTTCTTTCGTCCTTCACTTTCTAAAATACCATGCACTTTGATGTATATTTTGTGATCATTTTCTTTATATTGTCCCACCAATAGTGCTCTTAGATATCTTTACACATCTTTATACTCTTTCGGTGAATAGAGAAGGTTAGGCTACATGCATCATTCAAAATCTCTTTATTTGTATCTGGATTAGATATTACACATAGTCCTAACCCAAATCTTAAAAATCCTTTATCATAAATTTTTAAGTTTAATTGTTTCTTCTTTTTTTATAGCTTCTACCTTATTCAAAATTTCCACATCATTTCTTTGAGAATCCTTTATTTTCTCCATGATGGATGGTTGAGCAATCATTTGAGAAAGGATTAGTGATTTTTATTCCTTAATGATTCTCATGTCCATATTTTTAAAATTTAATAATATTGGATCCTTCTCAATTATCATCATTCATAATGTTACAGGATTATTTCTAATTAGAGAATCCACCACTTTATTTTCTTTTCTAGGATGGTAAGGGATTGAGTAGTCATAATCCTTGATGAGATCTAACCATCTTCTCTGGTGCATATTAAACTCCTTGTGTGTAAATATATATTTAAGGCTCTTATGATCAATATATATTTCAAACTTCTCCCCGTATAGATAATGATTTCATATTTTCAATGCGAAGATCACAGCCTCTAACTCCATATCATGCATGGGATAGTTTTTCTCATGAATTTTTAACTACCTTGTGTCGTAGGCTATCACTTTATCATTTTTAATCAGTATATAGCCTAATACCTTCTTTTAAGCATCATTGTATACCAAAAATAGTTCCCCACTTTTTGGTGGTGTGAGTATTGGTGCAGTGATAAGCCTCTTTTTCAACTATTTGAAGCAATATTCACGTTCACTGGTCAAGAAAAACTTTTCTCCTATATAATTCATCTTTGTTAGTGGGTTTAAAAATCATGATAAGTTCTTCAAAAATCACTGGTAATACCAAGCTAGACCAAAGAAACTATGGATCCCTGTTACAAATTTTTACTCGGGCCACTCATCGATTATCTTTTTCTTGGAAGGGTCCACAGATATTCCTTTATTGGTGATGACATTCCTCGTACTTTGCGTAAATTTTCTCCCTTCAAAAATTATTTAGAACGGTATTTAAATGATTATCATGTACCCTCTTTCTCTTAGATTATATCAGAATATAATCAATAAATACCACCACAAATTTGTTGAGGTAATCTCTAAAGACTCAATTCATTAAGTCCATGAATATTTCTGGAGAATTAGTGAGTCCAAAAGGCATCACTATGAACTCATAGTGTCCATACCTCATTCAAAAGGTTTTCTTGATAATATATTCCTTCCTTGCCTTTAATTACTGACATCCCAACTGAAGGTCCACATTAGAGAAATACATGTACCCATGCAGTTGATCAAATAATTCATCTATCCTAGGAAGTGGGTACTTATTCTTTATCATGATTTTTTTGAGATCATGATAATGAATTCATAGATAAATTGATCCATCCATATTTTTTATGAAGAAAATAGGCACACCCCATAGTGGATCACTTGGGTGTATAAAACCCTTGTCCATATTCTCTTGTAACTACTTCTTCAGATCTTCAAACTCAATGGTTCACATTCTATAAGGAGTCTTTGAAATAGGCATAGATCCATGAATAAGTTCAATTGAGAACTCAATCTCACATTCATTAGGAAGGCTAGAAAATTCCTTAGGGAACACATTAGTGTATTCCCTCACAATGGGCATGTCTTCAAGCATGACTTTCTCCTTTGTCTCAATCATTCAAGCTAGATATTCTTACTCATAAGGCAATAATATCCATAATTGAGATGATGATTTTGAAATAGACTCATCCTCCCCCTTATAATTGTATAGAATTAGTGGATGCCTTAGGATGTGAAGAGTGATTTCCCTTTTTTGAAAGTTGATGTTGGCTATGTATCATGATATCCAATCTATAACTAATATAACATAAAACTCCACCAAAGGAAGTAAGAAAATATTTTTTGGGAGGTTTAGTTCAAAAACATTAACCGGGGATGATTTATATACTTCTTATGAAATAATTTCCTCATTCTTTGTTATCAAAAATAACTCAACCTCCATATTTTGAGGTGGTGTTTCAATTGTTCAACTAAACTTTCTAGATATGAAAGAATGCATAAAACCAAAATCAAATTGTATGTTCACTATTAATGAATGAATAAATAGCATAATAGTCAAAAAGTCATTTTCAAGATCCACCTCATCTATAGTGATGGCATAAGTTTTCCCTTTATCCTTTGGATTTGGTGGCTGATGATATTGATTACCCTCATAGAATTGGGATTTAGTGCACTAGCTTTCATAGTTCCATTTCTCCCTATAGTTTAAGCATTGAATAATGGGTGGTTCTCTCATTTTCTCTACAACATTGTCATGCTTCCTCATGTCACTTCAGCATTAATGAGCTTAGTGTGATTCTCTCCCATACTTAAAGCATTTCCCCATCCCTTTGATCAAATTTCCATGATGCTTCTTCCTATATTTCTTACATGTGATTGGTTTAGTTTTCTTTCCACCTTTGTCATTAGATCCCCCAAATTGAAACTCAAACTTTTTTTTCTTATCTCTATAGCCATGGGACCATTCTCCAAACTCTATCTCTATTTTGAGAGCACAAAAAACAACTTCTTTATAACTCCCAAAGTATCTAATTTCTAGAGTCTTTAGAAGGTGTGATTTTAAAACAATAAAGAATCTATCTATTTTTATATAATTATTAATAACAACCCCTAAGGCATACTTTGAATGCCTTGTGAAATTTAATTCATAAGTCATGAAAGATTCACCTTATTTTTTCTTCATCTCTATGAATTATCTCTTTGTATTTGTATGAAGAGTTTGAGGGAAATAATTATTAATAAATATTTTCTTAAATTCTTCCCACTCCATCTCTTCAATTTCATCCTTAGTCTTGGTATTCTTAATCAACACCCACCATTGGTCAAACTCTCTATCTAAATGATAAATGGCCAGAGTCAACTTCTCCATATTAGAATAGTGAAGCATAGAAAAGATCTTCTCCATTGAGTTGAACCATTGTTCCACGATTAGTGGATAAAAGATCCACTAAACATTGGTGGTCATTGTCTCATAAAAGAATCGATATCCAACTTCTCCCTCTTAGGGGAATAAGGACATTCCACATTATTCAGGTTATTATTCATACCCTAATACAGTTGGGTAAGCATCATTGTGAAATTTTGAACTCCACCTCCCAAGGCATTAGGGATTTCTTTGGGTAATTGTTGTATTGTCCTTCATATAGTTTATTGGCCTGGTTACTCCTAGTTCCCACCATTTTCTAAAATAGAATATTTTTTAATAAAAAATAATTCAACATTTAATGAATAAATAATTTTTACTTTGTGAAATTAATTCTAAAGTCATGTCTTGTGGGATCCCTATGTTTAGCATTTTTCTAAAAGAAATCTTTTTGGGTGATTACATTTACTCAGTCTCGTACTAAGGTTTTTCACTAATGTTCTCTAATACTAATTCCAAAATTAACTAAACCATGATCTAATACCAACTATAGCAACCCAAATTTTTCTTACATTACTATTACATAGTTTTAATGGTAAACAACATAAAATTATTACAAATCAAGGATCCAAATGTTTAATGTCTTAGAAAAATTAAGACCATAAAAAAATTTACATAATAAAACATAAACATTATTTGAATTCATTATTCTATATCTTCTTAGTGGACCTCGTTTTCTCCTTAGTATAAGTAGTCACCTAAGGATATAAATCAAGAATGGGGTGAGCTAAAATCCCAGTAAGAGGATAGATAAGAACATGAAGAAATATAACATGGGTGAGCATAATCTTCATCATTATAACATAAGTATGGTATCATTGTCAAAATAATTAAAGGAAGAATTAGATAAAGGAATGGAATGTGGAAATTCATAAAAATGAAACATCTTATCTTAATAGTCTAATACCACACATAGTTGTGAACAAAGTTAGCATCATGTTCACATATAACAAATGTGCATAATCATAACATAATAATTATGAAAATTTTTCTAATCATGTTCATACATATTTCATATTATCTCATAAGATACATCACATTACCCAATGCATTAAAGCACTAAATAATTTTGGATGCACCCGTCACATCATAATATTTACATAATCATGCACACTATATAGATCGTATAACAATCTTAGTCATAAAATAACCCAAGGAAAGGAAATGGGTTTATTTAAAATTTCATAAATAATAAATTCGTGAATAAACCTTATGATTCGCAAAAGAAAAATGAGATAACATACTTGGAATAAGAATCATCAATGTTGAGTGAAGAAGAAACAATCTCAAGAGAAGTAAAAGATGTATTTTTATAAAGAATATTTCTTTTGGAAAAATATTTTCACGTGCCACAAAATCAGATTGGAAACATTTATATACTCAAAAATAAAAGGGAATAATAATGAAATTATATTTAAATAAAGTTAAATGAATATTCATACCAAAATAGTTGTGAAATAGGGAAACCTAAAGAAATAGAGTTGGGTTTGAGAATACCCTTACCTTGTGTCTAAGTGCTTTAATTACTTTAATATCTTTTATAATCAATTATATTCATTAATTAACAAATATAATAACTCTTGTACATGTATTTGATTCATTATAAATTTCTTAATCTAGTTTATGGACATTTTTTGAGTTATATTGTTCAATTTCATCATTTTAGAGTGTTCGTTTTGTTGGTTTCCATGATCGGTTATCTCATATACATGTATGGTGGGTTGTAACATCCCTCCTACTCTCATTGTATTGAAAGGGTGGTGATAAATTACTATGCCTTGAGTGACATCCCCAAGGTGCTTAAGGCAAGAAATTAATTTTTATGGGCTTCAATACATGTGGGGGATGATTTGATCTTAAAGAATAAAACAACTAACAAAATAAATCCAAAACACATAAACCATTATATGATTCATGATAACAATGAAAGAAAACTCAAAATTTCATTTATCAAAACATACTAGAATCAAGTACCATAGCGGGATACTTCAATACCAAAGTCAGTGGAAGACAGGCTAAAAAGACTCCAAGACAAACACAAGACTCCATGTTCCACAAGCTCCATTCTTCAACATCATCAAGCATACAAAATATCATGAATTAGTGATAAAGAAATGTGATAATTTACCTTTTCCCATGTCCTGGTAGATGACATCTGAAAATTCACCAAAGTGAAAAAGTATGGGTGAGTACTAAAACTCAGTAGGTTTTACCCCCAATGAATTCCCTACTCACACCACTAGGATAGAAGAGTTAACAACATTTGTATAAAATAGTTTATATTAAAAAAAATATAAAATAGTTTATAACCAAATATAAAAAACATAAAAAATAGTTCATAACCAAATATAAACAAGTTCTATATCAACAAATTTTCCAAAAAATATATTTTCAAGAAAACAACCAAACCATGCTTTAAAAACACTTCACAAGTTCTATTTGGCATAACCAATCCATTACACATATTCACACTACCGACCATGCATACTTTGTTATGACAGTTTCATACTCATGAGAAGTATCTCATCAATATATCATGTTGTCACAAGGTAATTATATCCCATATTCCATTACAAATTTTGCACCGAGCATAAGGTCATATTTCAACCAGGACTCATAAATGCAATATGAACATACACACTAAGTATGCCCAAAAATCATGTCGATACAAAAATATCGAACTCATTTCAATAGAACACCCTTTTATAGAAAACCATTTTACAACAAACTATTTCAAAAATTAACAAATCCATATTTTAAAATTACCATTTTAAAACCAAGAAACTAAATCAATTTTCACAACAATACACTAAAATTCCACAATTTCACCAAAAACCATAAATCATCACTAAAGAGGATTTATATCATTTTTTCACCAAGATTTCACAATAAATTTAAATTATTTAAATAAATTTAAAATCAATACAATCAATTATAGCAAGAGGTGTTGAGATTAAATCCATCTACCTTGAGATTTTTGGAAAAAATGATAAACAGCATGAAAAATGTCACAAAAACAGGTTGAATATCCATGGACCGACCTTAGATCTCTTCCCCTATCAAGAACCAAGTGAAATTTAATCATATTTGGAAAACATAACCTTAAATATACTCACAAAAGGTGTAGATATAAGAAAACAAGAGAACGAGTGAAGTATATATAAGAAAATGCATCAAGAACGATGAAGAACGATCACATACTGCAAGAAATCAGCTTCTAATCACCAAAGGAGGCCTTCAGATCGCCTCTGGATCGATGGAAGAACCTTCCTTGGATATTGAGAGGGAAAAATATAAATTTAGGGCCACATAATAGTTAAAAATAATGGTTTAAAGTTAAAACTAAGTGAAATACACTTTTTAAGGAGGTGTTTTTTACCCACGCATATTTTCGTCACACAGTTAGATAAATCATGTGTTAACCATTCTCTTGCTTATATCATTAGAAATACCTCACATGTTTGGTTCAAACGACTTTCAAATTGTGAACTGGCCATGAAAAATCTCTATTTCTGACATTTTCACCACACTACATGGTTTATCCTAGGTTTTTGCATAGTTTTTTCAAACCGTGCATATCTCATGTGCCTCCCCTTTAGGCCTCATCTCACTGTGCATGGTTTCTTACAAATGTTACACAGTTTTCACAAATCATGCATCACCCCTGCACCTGTTTAAAATCTCCAAAAACTCTAAAATATTTCTCCAAAATCTCACAAACATCACCCTTATAATTTATATACTTGAAAATCAAAAATAAATGGTTACATACCAGAAACCAGGGGTGCTATGTTATCCCCCCACCATTGGACTTTTTTCCTCAGAAATTATAAAAACATTTTTTCCCTAAAAGAGTTTTGGATATTGCTATTTCATTTCCTTCTCATGTTCCCAAGTCTCTTTCTGAATCTGACTTTGTTCCCACAAAACCTGCACTAGAGCGATGATTTTTCCCCCGCAAGGCTTTCTCTTGCCTATCAACAATCTGCACCAGGATATGTTCCAAAGTAGCATCCAGTTCTAAGTAAATGTGATCCCATATTATAATATAGTTAGGATCAAGCTGAGACTTTTTCAAATGAGATACATGGAATACATTATGCACTATACTAAGCCATGGTGAAAATTCCAACTGATATTACACCTCTCCAACCTATTCCAGTGTCTCAAAATGGCCTATGTATAAAGGAGATAACTTGACTGACTTCCCAAAACAATGATGTCTAAGCCTTGGAGAGATTCTAAATAACACATGATTAGTAATTGTGAATGAAAATGGATGTCGATAATGATCCACGTAATATTTATGAAAACTATTAGCCATCTCCATCCTCTTTTGGATCAACTGAATATTATATGTTGTTTCATGGACAAGGCTCAGCCCAACTAGTGAAATCTCACTTGTTTCCACCCAAAAAATTAGAGAACGAAAATGACGCCCATACAAGGCTTCAAAAAGATCCATATGTATCGAGTCCTGATAGATGTTGTTTTATATGAACTCCACAAAGGGTTTTCACTCTTCCTATGATCCACAAAAATCCATTACACAAGCCTGAAACATGTCTTCCAACATTTGTATCATCCTTTAAAATTATCAATCCATATAAGGATCATATGATGTACTCATATTCTGTTGAAAGTGGGTGCCCTAGACCCAACTTGTATTGTACTTTGATTACTGTTACATGTATTCAATTTTTTTTTATACATGTGTTTATCCTACCATGATAGTGTAGATACTTCTGCATCCACTTTGTTTATGGCAATGTCCTTAGATTACCTATCCCATAAAATGGTTATAGTAGGTCTCAAGATATAATGAGAACCCTGAGATTCCATGACAGTAATCTTAAAGTAACATCCTATGGTCCAGTTACATCATTCTTAAAGGACACAGATGATGTGTGACCATCAGGTGCTAGGGGATCATAAGCATTGAGACTTCTTTTCATGAAGTTCACACTTGATGATCTCTAGCTATTGATATCATTAGGATAGACCCACTTAATAGGAACACCACATGTTTCTGGTTTCATTGGTCATTCCTATCTATGGACATGTGTAATGGTCTCCTGACTTGAGATCATTATCAATGAATTTCATTTAATTACGTACATTTGATATAAGGAGAAAACCATGGTGACAAAGTCATGGTGAGGTATTTTGTATCAGGTAAGTCATTAATGGCATGGCATTGATTGAATGATCGAGAAAGGATTTTTCGCTTCTGAGTTCAGGAAGAGATATCTCAGGCCTGGTTAATTAGGATGGTTGCACCTTCAATAAATCAATGGCCATAGTAGTCGAAGGTAAGACCGTTCGGACAAATCAATAAATTGTAACGCCCTGACCCTAGTTACCTAGAGTCAATGAATTATTACATAACATTCGCATAATCACAAAAGATAAAGTCTCAAAAGACCGATTAGTTTAGTAGTCTTGAAAACACTAGATATATTCATAAGTATTATATTACATCATAAAGTAAAAAAACTAAAACAAAATATTGTCTTCATATACCCTCATACTATCCCTGCAGGTCATTCATAAATTAATTCTTCACATCCTGGGAAAAATAAAACATTGAAAGGGGTGAGCTCAGATGCTCAGTAATGATAACAATATAGCGGAAACTTTCATAAATAAGCATAAACATTTAAGGCAATGTATAACTAAAACAAAAGCCTTTTAAACTTGAAATTCATCATAATATGGAAAAGATAAAATGAAATAATTCCATTTACTTATTCACATGGATATTCTACTAGTCGAATAACTACATGAAATATCAATAACCACTTTCATAATGATGGAATTCATAATACCAGACTATCATAACCACATAGTCAAGGCCTCGTGCTAAAACTACAAATAATATTTTGTCAAGGCCTTGTGACAAGACAATAGTTTGTCTCATGAGACCTACCGATGCATTGAGGAACTATAGTGGGCTCCACCCGTCACTTACTAAGTTCAATGAATTCCTCATATGAAAAGATTGAAACATAACATAAAAATTCGTATTAAAACTAGCATACAAAATGTCAATACTTTAACCACAAACCATGAATGGTAAAAAAATAGCACATTCACAGTCAAACATAACTCATTCAATACAATATGGAAGATTTTATTGTATCATATTAACCTCAATCTAGAATAATGAAATATATTGACATAGATTAAAATAATCATCAAACTATTGAGATAAATATCCCCCTTTTTTTGAAAACATTTAAAAGTCACACTATTTGTCAAGAATCCATTTAAAATAGATTTTTGAATCAAAGTGTCCCATACCACTTTGAAACTTTTAAAAGGAATTTTTATTTGAAAACTTTAATTTCCATATAAATAAATCCTTAAAACCATTTTTAAAACATGGACATTAATGAGAAATATTTAGAATAATAAATATTTAAAACATTTTAAAAAGATATTTTAGTTAGAGTTCCTAACCAAAAGAGAGACACTTGAATACAAATAATTGATGTAATAAAAACTTTGTAATATCATGAGAATAAATAGATTCATGATATACTATGTCAAAGTACATTATATACACCATATAAAAGTGATTTGGTGTATAACAACAAAGAAGTCTCAATTGAATGTAAATTGAGATGAAATATCCCATAAAGGTCGTATACTTAGGTTAAGGATAAATCAATGACATAATTATGTGTTAAAAATATAAATACACTCAATATGATTGGATATTCAGTGTAAAAAAATCAAAGGACATTCACACATATTCTTATAAAAACAACACCAATGAATTGGATGTTTAACTCAACAAATAGAGATTGAGTAAAAATTACTCTTATCAAGTTCATACCGATGACTTGAGAATTTATCAATGGAGTGATTATGTGTATCAAAATTATATACATAGAAAGGGGAGTGGAAATTATGACATAAAAAAATGAATAGTGATTCCACACATAATCTTGGAGTAAAATAATCAATGAAGTATGCGTAAAGCCGAATGAGTGGAAATTGAAATTTGAAATTACCTTATTGATTTGGTAACTTAAGAAACATATACACATGAAAGAAGGAGCATACAATGATAATGTAAATATCCATGAATTAAAGTATATTTCATAATGAATATAAACATGGGCAGTACACACACCACATGCAATAAATAAGTGGTGAACAATGGAAATCTCACGAAATTAAAAGTGACATAAGAAACCCCTTACTTTGTAATTTTTCCTTGGTTGAGGGTAGGTTAACCTCATTTATAATGGTGAAATAATTTTTATTGAATTATACAATAATAATATACATTAATATTATATCATATATGATCTTTTAACATTTATTTGTTGATAATATGTTAGTATTATCGTCATTTCGGGTGTTAACAGATTCATTTTCCTTTATATTATTTGTTATGTGAACCATATTTGTTATGTATGGGATGTAACTTAATCATATAAAGAATGATATAATGTCTCTAAACATTATTTTCAATCATCAAATGAAATTTAGTCTTGAATGGATATGATAGGTAATTAATCTCATCGTGTTCGTGGAGATGGTAATTCGTACGTACGCACGAGTGACAATATCATTCTTTTGATATTAAAATAATATATAATTGGATGGTATATCATATATACTGAATCATTATCATGTTATATTTATTATTTAAATTAATTAAATATCATTATTATACCCATCCAAATAATAATATATTGAATAACAATTACACCACGATGTGGAGACGGTAGGCCGTACGTACGCACGTATGGTGATATGTCATTCAAAGGATGGATAGAATACTGAATATGGTTGTACCATATTTATAATAACACCAAAGTATATAGAATATAATAGAGTTATTATTTTAGAATGGAAATAACAAAGAAATAAGATGTTTAAGAAGAAAAGAACTTAAAAGAGGGTGGTGAAAACATTACCTCTCCTTTGTGTTCTTCCTTTTGATTTGATCAAAAGGGATCCCTAGGTTTTCTTTCTGATCAAACTATGGACTCTAGGTTGAAGTGAGGGAAGTTGATAGAATATTTGGGCAGGTTTTGGAAGATCCAAAAGGCTTTGAAGGTGTGAATTAGAGAGGAGGGGGAGTGCCCTTTTATAAGAGGAGTGAGGGGCACCTTTGGAAAAGATAGAAATATTATTTTATAATAAATTAATATTCGGTTTAAAATGGATCCAAAGTGGGTTATTTAAAGGTTAAGGTGGTAATGGGTCGAAATAATTTCAACCAATATATTTTAGACAGGTTTGGGTCACTATATTAACCTTATCATTTATATTTTACTCTTAGTTAAATAGTTTTACATTTACCATGTCTCTTTGTATTTTTATATTATATAGTTAATAAACTTACCATATACCTCCAAGAGACACCCAAGTGGTCCATTAATGATACAAATATCATTATATAAGTCCTTTGGACAAATCATAGATTTTTAAGAATAGAATATCAATTAATAATATAATATTTGTTTTAAAAACTCTTTTTTTCACTATTGGGTATTTTGTTTTTGATAATTTCATAACAGCATTATTACTTCAAAAACAATTTATATAACCAATCCTAATATGTCATATTAACCTATAAAATTATTTTAATTCATAAAAAGTCTCAAATTACATTTATTTTGATATTTATAATATCAATTATTTTAATATTTCATTAATTAGGTAATTACTGCATCACCATTGTGTCATAAATAAATTAATTTATTTAAAGTATAAAAATTATAAATAAAATACCATTATGTAGGAAATCGTTTTATCTTTTTAATTAATATTTATAATCAAATTTATCTTATGTATTACCCTATATTAAAAATTCTTTTGTTATTAAACTTTGATTTTATCTCTTTTAACTCTTCTTTGAATTAAATAATAATAAATGTCTTAATCTAATCCAAGTGGACCTAAATGATAATATTGTATTCATAAGGTTGTTTTTGGTCAAGATACACTTGTAAAATAGAATTAGGATATGTTTTAGGATAATATTAATATCATTTTTACCCTTAATTACCCTATTTACTTTTAACTGTGGTAAATAAAAGTAAAAAATTACTATTCACTAAAGATTATTTTCATCTCATTGAACCAAATTTTACACCTTTATATTAACCTTGTCTCTCTGATTTTCTAAATTTCACTCACAGAAGCTGTAAAATTAATTTTTATGTGAATTTCCAAATTCTCCTAGGAGGTGGGTAAAAGACGGTGAAAAGTTCAATAAAATTTTTATATATCTAAAATTATTCTAAACTAACTCCAATGAATTACATTGCGCTTATATAGATATTATGTATCTATTTTGACCTTAATTAAATTTAAATAAAATAAATAATTATTTAAATAAAAATGCGGTTTTAAACTATAACTCAGTGTTTTTCACTATTCATCAAAAATTGAATGTTTTCAGAAAAATACCAAAAATTCACCCTAAGCTAATTTCGATATTCCTAATCCAAAAATGAAGTCAATTTTGGAAGATAAAATTTATAAAATTTCAAAAATTGGGTATTACTATTCATAACAGCTAGTTTGATTGTTTGTGGTGTGTGTTAGAACTCGAAGTTGCGTACAACACACGCTACTGTATTATTCAAAGAGAAGTGTACCGTGGAAGCTTGGGGTGTTACATTCTCCACTCCTTCAAATAATTTCATCCTTGAAATTTTTAAAATTGGGCTTGGGAATATAATGGAAAATCCCACATCAGAAAAAGAGTCAATAAAACTATCACCTTAAAATAAATAAAGAGAAGTACAAAGGTCACCCAAGATAACTCATACTAGGATTCCATGTAGGAAAACATGGATATGGAAGATAAAATAAGTGTCAAGTTCTGATGGAGAGGGATAGAAAACATGATCAGGAGAAAGTTAACAACAAGAAATCCACAAACTTGTGATGGTACAAATGGTCATTAGTTTCCCATTTGGAAAAGTATACAGACAACATTTTTTTTAAGTCTCATTACATAAAGATAAGGAATTAATTTATGATATTGTCTAATAAAATAAATAGATATACTTACTTTTTAAGTAGAGTTTCATTCTTTAATAAATTCCCACCACTAACTCATTTTTTTAAATGATGAGTATTCAAGAAGACTTGGTCACACTGGAGGAGCTAGAATAAACTTCTATAGAATCACATGATCCATGGAAGATAAACTATATATTTACCTTGTCTTTATAGATTAATCAAAACCAAAACGGTTAGTACAAGATCTGATGATCCCCCAAAAGGATATTCCTTTAGAGAAAGAAAAACTAATCTTAATTTCTAAAATTAAACCAACAATACCCCAAAGTTAAATAAATACCATTCAATAAACAATTTTCCTTAAAATCCTTCAATATAATCCAAACTAATATTGAAACCCAAAACTTAGAATAATTTTTTTATGTAGTATTCCATGTTAAATTGTATCTCCAAATGACATCAACTACTCTTAAAGTCACATACTTAAAAGTAATTAACCTAATAACATATTCTATATTATAGGTTAATCATTTCCATAAATAAACCAAGTCACTATAAATATACAATAAAAATGTTGATAAAAATCCACCATTACTCCTCAAATGAAATCCCATAGTATTCTAGTTTCCTTGGGCATATAGCATTCCCAACAAAGCGAACATCTTCCAAAATAACATTTATCACTTAATCACCAAATCATTTTCCTATACTAAGGGTATTCATTTGATAAGACATAAGAACCCAAATCAACTTATTATTGATCAATAAAAAAAATTAACTAAAAAAATTAGTCACACTAACCAGGGACTTCACGTAGTCCAGTGGTAGGTGATAAATCCCAATCGCACTTTGGTTGTGGGTTCGATTCCCACAGCTTTGTCCAATGTGATGGGTTGTCACATGGTTTGCATGTTGTCCTTTTTCAAAAACTATATTTTATAACATTACCAAAATGAGATAAATTCCTCAAAATAACCGTAACATAATTTTAACCAGAAATGTTATCTCATACCTTGAATTTTCATCCCAAAATATAATAACTTGTAATTGCCTCAAACCTAATAATCGTATAAAACCAAATGGTTATTTATAACTATATCCACAAGGGAAAAGATAAGTCTTCCTCAAATATCATTATCACATGGAAAACTACGTGGTTACAAATGCAAGAGAAAATTATTCCAATGTAATCCCATCAATAAGGATCACTAATACATTTAAACATTTATCCAACCATTTATTGCCACATAGATTCTTCTTTGACCAAGAAAATATCCTATAGAATAGGGCATTCACTCGGGTAATGGCCAAGTCCCCTACATTTACGACAAATGACTGTAAATGGATTTTTGGGACCATTTTTATTTTCTTCCATAGTACTCTTCATTTTTCCTCAGCAATCCATCACTTTATGTCCGTCTTTCCCACACATAAAGCATTTATTTGTTCCATTGAGACACTTTCTTGGGTGTCTCCTTCCACATTTCCTGCATGATGGAAATTTAGGATTCTTTTCTCCATGGTCTCCACTGATGGAGCTCTTATCAGTCATCACCTTTCTCTTCTTTGTTGAGTCCAGAAGTTGGTTAATATATATGTTGTTGATCATATTTTTGGAAAACTGATTTGGCATGAACATGATATCTTTTACGCCTATCAACATTCCATTTTGTTTCTCATTTCCACCATCATTCCCACCTTGTACATCATTCTCAAAGTTACTATGACTTCCTTGGACTCCAGCCATTGACTAAAACCAGAAAGCATTGTGTGAGTAATAGTAGTCATAAAATCATTTAGAGAATATCATGACACCATATTCTCAATTTGAAACACCTTAGGATTAACCAAGGTCATTTATTCTCATCTTATATTAAAATACTTCAAATTGGTTTGTATATAAAATGTAAATTATCTTAAGCATATTCCCCGGGAGTGTCGTAACCAAGAGTGCAGAAAGGCCCATTGGCATGCACCAGTTCTTGTTTGAGTCTAGCTCAAAGTGGTGTTTTTGGGTTTTACCCCTAGGTACATCTGTTCTAGAGCCACCTCTACCTGCTCATATCCAGACAGGGATATATTGCTTGGAAAACTCACAAAATCTATACAATACCAATATTTTAGGAAGTTCTTTTATACTAATCCTAAAATTCTATCTTAGGGTTATGTGCTCTAATCAGAGTTTATCTAAATCTAGTTTCCAAGGTTAGTACTAAAATTCCTATGATACCAACTGTAATGCCCCGACCCTAGTTACCCAGAGTCGGTGCATTATTACATAACATTGTCATGATCACAAAATATCAAGTCTCGAAAGACTGATTCGTTTAGTAGTCTTTCAAACACTAGATATATTCATAAGTCTTATATTACAACATAAAGTAAAAAAACTACAACAACATCTTGTATTCATATCCCATCATACTATCCCTGAAGGTCATTCATAAATTAATTCTTCACATCCTGGGAAAAATAAAACATTGAAAGGGGTGAGCTTAGATGCTCAATAAAGATAACAATATAGCAGAAACTTTCATAAATAAGCATAAACATTTAAGGCAATGTATAACTAAAACAAAAGCCTTTTAAACTTGAACTTCAGCATAATATGGGAAAGATAAAATGAAATAATTCCATTTACTTATTCACATAGATATTCTACTAGTCTAATAACCACATTAAATATCAATAACCACTTTCATAATGATGGAATGCAAAATTCTAGACTATCATAACCACATTGTCAATGCCTCGTGCCAAGACTACAAATAAGATTTTGTCAAGGCCTTGTGCCAAGACACTAGTTTGTCTCATGAGACCTACCGATGCATTGAGGAGCTATAACGGGCTCCACCTGTCACTTACTAAGTCCAATTCATTCCTCATATGAAAAGTTTGAAACATAACATAAACATTCGTATTAAAACTATCATACGAAATGTCAATAATTTGACCACAAACCATGAATGGTATAAAAATAGAACATCCACAGTCAAACATAACTCATTCGATACAATATGGAAGATTTTATTGTATCATATTAACCTCAATCTAGAATAATAAAGGATATTGACATAGATTAAAATAATCATCAAACTATTGAGAGAAATATCCCCCTTTTTCTTGAAAACATTTAAAAGTCACACTATTTTTCAAGAAGCCATTTAAAATAAATTTTTGAATCAAAGGGTCCCATACCAATTTGAAACTATTAAAATAAATATTGATTTGAAAACTTTAATGTCCATATAAATAAATCCTTAAAACCATTTTTAAAACATGGACATTAATGAGAAAGATTTAGAATAATAAATCTTTAAAACATTTTAAAATGATATATTAGTTAGAGTTCATAACCAAAAGAGAGACACTTGAATAAAAATAATTGAGGTAATAAAAACTTTTTAATATCATGAGAATAAATGGATTCATGATATACTATGTCAAATTACATTATATACACCATATAAAATTGATTTGGTGTATAACAACAACGGAGTCTCAATGGAATGTAAATTGAGATGAAATCTCTCATAAAGGTCGTATCCTTAGGTTAAGGATAAATAAACGACATAATAATGTTTGAAAAATATAAATACACTCAATATTATTGGATATTCAGTGTAAAACAATCAAAGGACATTCACACATATTCTTGTAAAAATAACACCAATGAATTGGATGTTTAACTCAACAAATGGAGATTGAGTAAAAATTACTCTTATCAAGTTCATCCCGATGACTTGAGAATTTATCAATGGAGTGATTATGTGTATCAAAATTATATCCACATAAAGGGGAGTGGAAATTATTACATAAGAAAATGAATAGTGATTCCACACATAATCTTGGAGTAAAATAATCAATGAAGTATGCGTAAAGCCGAATGAGTGGAAATTGAAATTTCAAATTCCCTTATTGATTTAGTAACTTACGAAACATAGACCCATGAAATAAGGATCATACAATGATGATGTAAATATCCATGAATTAAATTATATTACAAAATTAATAAAAACATGGGCAGTACACACACCACATGCAATAAATAAGTGGTGAACAATGGAAATATCACGGAATTAAAAGTGAGATAAGAAACCCATTACTTTGTACTTTTTCCTTGTTTGGGGTTAGGTTAACCTCCTGTATAATAGTGAAATAATTTTTATTGAATTATAAAACAATCATATACATTAATATTATATCATATATGATCTTTTAACATTGATTTGTTGATAATATCTTAGTATTGTCGTCGTTTTGGGTGTTAACGGATTCATTTTCCTTTATATTATTTGTTATGTGAGACATATTTATTATGGATGGGATATATCTTATTCATATACATAATTATATCATGTCTATAAACATTATTTTCAATCATCAAATGAAATTTAGTCTTGAATGGATATGATAGGGAATGAATCTCATCGCGTTCGTGGATACGGTAATCCGTACGTACGCACGAGTGACAATATCATTATTTTGATATTAAAATAATATATAATTGGATGGTATATCATATATAAAGAATCATTATAATGTTATATTTATTATTTAAATTAATTATACATCATTATTATACCCATCCAAATAATAATATATTGAATAACAATTACACCACGATGTGGAGACGGTAGGCCGTACGTACGCACGTATGGTGACATGTCATTCAAAGGATGGATAGAATACTGAATATAGTTGTACCATATTTATAATAACATCACAGTATATATAATATACTGGGGTTATTATTTTATAATGGAAATAACAAATAAAGAAGAAGATGAAGAAGAAAGGAACTTGAAAGAGGGTGCTGAAAACATTACCTCTCCTTCAGGTTCTTCCTTTTGATTTGATCAAAAGGGCTCCATAGGTTGGATTTCTGATCAAACTAAGGCCTATTTGTTGAATTGATGGAAGTTGATAGAATATTTGGGCAGGTTTTGGCAGATCCAAAATGCTTTTAAGGTGTGAATTGGAGAGGAGTGGGAGTGCCCTTTTATAAGAGGGGTGAGGGGCACCTTTGAAAAAGCTAGAAATATTATTTTATAATAAATTTATATTAGGTTTATAATGGCTCCAAAGTGGATTATTTAAAGGTTAATGTGGGGATGGATCTAAAGCCTTTCAACCAATATATTTTAGATAGGTTTGTGTCACTATATTACCCTTATCATTTATATTTAACTCTTAGTTAAATAGTTTGACATTTACCATGTCTCTTTGTATTTTTATATTATATAGTTAATAAACTTACCATATACCTCCAAGAGACCCCCCAAGTGGTCTATTAATGATACACCTATCATTATATAAGTCCTTTTTCTAAACATTAGATTTTTAGGAATAGAATATCAATTAATAATATAATATTTGTTTTAAAAACTCTTTTATGTCAATTTTGACACTATTGGGTATTTTGTTTTTGATAATTTCATAATAGCATTATTACTTAGAAAAACATTTATATAACCAATCCTAATATTTCATATTAACCTATAAAATTAGTGTAATTCATAAAAAGTCACAAATTACATTTATTTTGATATTTATAATATCAATTATTTTAATATTTCAGTAATTAGGTAATTATTGCATCACCATTGTGTCATAAATAAATTAATTTATTTAATGTCTAAAAATTATAAATAAAATACCATTATGTAGTAAATAGTTTTATCTTTCTAATGAATTATTATAATTGAATTTATCTTATGTATAACCCTATATTAAAAAAAATTAGTTATTAAACTTTGATTTTATCTCTTTTAACTCTTCTTTGAATAAAATAATAATAAATGTCCTAATCTATACCAAGTGGAACTAAATGATAATATTTTATTCCTAAGGTTGTTTTTGGTCGAGATACACTTGTCCAATAGAATTAGGACATGTGTTAGGATAATATTAATATCATTTTTACCCTTAATTACCCTATTTACTTTTAACCGTGGTAAATAAAAGTAAAAAGTTACTATTCACTAAAGATTATTTTCATCTCATTGAACCACATTTTACTCCTTGATATTAACCATGTCTCTCAGATTTTAGAAATTCCACTCACAGAAGCGGTAAAATTAAGTTTTATGTGAATTTCCAAATTCTCTTAGGAGGTGGGTAAAAGACGGTGAAGAGTTCAATAAAATTTTTATATATCTAAAATTATTCTAAACTAAATACAATGAATGTCATTGAGATTATATATATATTATGTATCTATTTTGACCTTAATTAAATTTAAATTAAATAAATAATTATTTAAATAAAAATTCAGTTTTAAACTATAACTCAGTGTTTTTTCACTATTCATCAAAAATTGAATGTTTTCAGAAAAATACCAAAAATTCACCCTAACTAATTTCGATATTCCAAATCCAAAAATGAAGTCCATTTTGAAAGATAAAATTTATAAAATTTCAAAAATTGGGTATTACTATTCATAACGACTAGTTTGATTGGTTGTGGTGTGTGTTAGAACTCGAAGTTGCGTACAATACAGACTATTGTATTATTCAAAGAGAAGCGTACCTTGAAAACTTGGGGTGTTACACAAATAAAATAAAGCAAATAAAGAATTATGACACTAGTATGCATTCTGCTTTATTGAGATATCGATGACGAATAGATTATACTCCACGGACCGTGTTCGTAGGAAGGCAGTCATTTCTTTGACTTTGCCTTATCTCTATAGGGGACTCAATGGGTTGTTGGACCCCGCTCTAGGTAGGTGGTATTATTAATTTCTATTTAGATAAGGGCCTAGAGGGACACACACAATAGCGCCTTAAGAATCTGCCCTATTCTGGGAATAGGAATTTAGAACTTGGTGGGCCCTGCCAAAGGGTCCGAGCACTATCCAAGTTCTATGGATCACCAAAGAATAAATAAATTAGTTAATTATTAGAGTTTAGAATAATTCGTTGAATTTATTTATAACATGTATTTACAATTTATATAGTAAATACAAGTATTAATATTATTCGAATGGATTTAAATATCCTAGGTTCGTTTAATATTAGTCGGAGGAATGAGTCGAGTTAAAGACTCAAATTTATCACGTAATATATTTATATATTACAAGTAAGTGATAAATTGTAAATATTTTTTATGCCATAATTTTATTTGTCATAAATAATTATTTATATCACTTATATAGAGGATGTCTATTACTTGGGGGCCAGGAACCTATACCGCGTTTTTTAAACACTCCCTATATAAGTGAGAGATAGGCTCTCTCATGATCACTGTTCATGTGTCAAGATTGAGAGCTTCTATCTCCTCCTGGAATCTAGAGAGAAAGCCTCTCAAGAAAAGAAGGATCTTCAAGATCATCCATCTCGGATTGAAGCTTCTTCCTTTGCAGTGATCGTCATTGCGCTGAAGTGAGCGTCGAAGATCCACGCTATCACCCGGATCTTGACGAACAGCACATGAGCAGATTCGTGAGGCATGTGTAGATGATCTAGAGGGCTTCGACATCAGAATCTTCATGCAATGATCGTCAGTGTCCTGTGGAATACTTACACACATCAATTCTGAACAAGGTAAATGTTCAATTTAATTTTTTGTGCTCTCTATAAACCTTGTGAGATCCTCGGACCAAGTCAGAGCAAGATCACCAGAGTTGATAGGGTTATGTCACTCTGGTGAAGTAGAAAATTTTAAATTCCCGGCCCGCTGGCTTCTGTTGCGCAGTCCTGAAAACCCAATAGTGGTATCAAAGGTAGGTTAAGGTTTTTCTGAGTCAAGAAAATTAAAATGCATTAAATTTAAGTGCGGGGTGTTAAAACGGTTCATTCGGATTCGACCGCACGTCATTTTGTTTTCGAATGATCAAGTTACGGTCATTTAAAAATTTTAATCTGATCGACATTATGTTTTTTGTTCATTTGATGTTTATCTCAAATTAAGAATCAACATCAAATATATAAATTTTATTATAAATATTTAATAATAAAATATGTTATAATAAATATTTTATTATATTTTATAATAATAAAATAAGACCAAGACCCCAATTTGGGGTCTTCTTGTTTTTAAATAAAATGGAAGACAAAGACCCTAAAATGGGGTCTTCTCCCTTTATTTATAAATATTTAAAAAAATAAAAGGGGGTCTCCTTTTGTCTAATGACAAAAGAATTAAAAAAAAAGAGAAGTCCCCCTTAGGGGTCTCCTCTCACGCAGCGCACAGGGGTGAAAACCCTAGCTGCCGGGTTTCCCACCCCCTCTGCCAGACGGCCTCTGTCCGGCCACCTCAAGCCCGCACTGGCCTCCCTCCTTTGTGCCGAACGCGACCTGTGCCAGCCTTCTCCTCTCCCGTCGGACCTGCCTATAGTGCCACCTCGGACCCCACCTCGCGCCGGGCTCCCTCTCCGCGTCGGCCGCCTCCATCCGGCCACCCTAAGCCCACGCTGTCCTCCCTCTCTGCACCGGACCACCTCCGTCCGGCCACCCCGCCCTCACATCGAACCTCCTACATCCGGTTGACCCGAGCTCGATGGCCTCCTTCCTCGTCGGATGGGTCGCGTCGCGCCATCAAGGCCACCCGGACTGGACCGCCACCTCGCCGGCTTGCCGGAGTAGTGGGCTGCTGGCCATGTAGCTGGCCGGCCTCTTTCTCAGCCTCATTCTACTCCCCTCAAACCACACCGAGAGATGGAGCCACCACGAGAATCGTTGGACGTCGCGGTCACACCGCGGTCACGCAGCGGTCAAGCCACGGTACCCTATTCCAGGACGACATCCCGCGGTGGTACGCAGTCCTGCTGGACTCCTCTCTGGCTAAAGGTAACCCTGAATTGAATTAATTTTAATTAATTTAGTTTTTTAAATTAAATTAATTTGAATTAATTTAGGAGTTTAAATTATTTTAATCTGAAATATTAATTTAATTTAGGTTTAGAATTAAATTGATGGTTTAATTTAATTTTTGGAATTAAAATTAAATTAGACAAATGGAACTGATAAAAATAAATTATTTGAATTTAATAAAATTCATTTAATTTATTAAAACACCCTCGCATTATTTAAAATTATTGCAATTTAATTTTATTACGCATACCCCGACTGGTCTTGAGCAAGTGACCGGCCTGTGTATGTATGGAATTTATTTATTTATTTATTTATTTATTTATTTATTCAATGTGTTCAATGATTGTAATATTTAATTAGATAAATGACGGTATGTGAATCATCTTTTAATTCAAATATGTATAAGGGTATGTGCGTCCATTGCACTATTTTTATTTGTACCCTAGACCCCCTCGCCTGCGTGCGAGTATATTTGTAATTATATGGTGACGATCTGAGAGGTATACTCTGCCATGTTGAGGCGGTAGTCCAGACAGGATTTGGGCACTTTGCACTGGGGCCAGCAGCGACACGAGTCATGTATTGACTCAGGTATAGATTCCCCTAGGTTATGATTGATCAATTATCGATCGATCATTATATAATGCTCAAGACCAATCGAAATGCATGATTTACTTTATGCATAGTTTATTATTTTATTATTTTGAATGATTATTGCATGATCACATAGAATAGTAAACAAGATAAAATGCATAAAGTTGTGATGAATAATACTCTATTGAATGTTCAGTTGTGAGCGCGACAACCTAGTTTGAACATAATAAATAGAAAAGGATTATATTCATCAATTAATATTAAAAACCCTCAAAGATATATTAAGTCTAAATGCCTTCCATTTCTCACATCTAAACAAAATCGGCTGTTTGGGTGCTCATCAGCCTTAATTGAGAGTGCCTCTTACTACCGGGGTGTTTTCATGAGAGAAATGGGTCGACTTAACTAAAGTGAGTAGTTAAGGATTAGCCTTATCTAACTTGTTATCACTTTAGAGGCAAGAGGTTGAGGGAACCAAATTCAGATTCCAAAAGTCGGGACTTTACTCAACAACACAAGGAACCACAAGAACAAGTGGTTGGCCAGCATAGCGCCTACCTTGAAACCCTCCAAGTAGTGTCATATCCCTAGCTTGTAGACTACGAGGGAGGTTTCGAGGATCCTTGCCACTAGAATGCTCAAGAGATAGATTATTCCGAATCTAATAGTGAGGGCTATTAAGGTTCGTTGAAATAGTGTGAGACATTAAATGATATAATAATTTATTAATCATAAAATTTCAAAAGGTAATCAAGACAAAGTACTAACTTCTAAATGTTTATCTGATGTAGATTCAAAATGGAAATCACCAACACCACAAGTACTTTATCACTACGATCGATCTTGGATAAATAAAATATCCTGACTGGCAATAACTTCCAGGAGTAGTACAGGCGCTTGCACATAGTACTATGCCAAGAAAGGAAGTTATATGTGCTGGAATCCCCAATTCCTGATGATCCTCCTTAGGGAGCAAGCAATATGGAAAAAAGATAAGTGGAGAAAGCATGTAGACAATGCGCTTGATGTATAATGCATCATGTTATCATCCATGTCCAGCCAATTGAAAAAAATTCATGAGGAAGAGGACGTCTACAAGATGCTTTCACATCTCCAAGAACTATATGAGGAGAGGGCTAGGCAAGAAAGGTATGAGATCTCAAGTGCACTTTATAAGTGCATGCTATCATAAGGGCACCAAGTCGGTCCTCACGTACTAAATATGATTGGGTATATTGAGAGGCTTAAAGCCCTTGGGTTCAAACTGAACCAAGAACTAGCAGTGGATCTCATTCTTTCCTCTTTACCATCAAGCTTCTCGACTTTCATTTTTAATTATAATATGAATGATATGACATAGTCTCTCTCAGATCTCTTGTCTTTAGTTCATCAAGTTGATAAGGACATGAAAAACACCAATTCAACTGTCCTTATGGTGAACAAGAAAAACAAGGGAAAGGCAAAGGGGTCTAAGGCCAAGTCAAGTCCAAAGACACCAATGCATCGTCCTGCAAAGAAGCCAAATATTCAGAGGCAAAGTAATGAGCAGGAAGTTGTCTGCTTTGGATGTGCCAAGAAAGGCCACTGGAAGAAGAATTGCAGAGATGGTAAGAAGAAGAAAGATGGCGCTTATACTTCAGGTATTTTTGTCGTTGAATGCAATCTATCTTTATCTAGAAGTTGGGTATTGGATACGGCATGTGGTTCACACATTTTTATTCATATACAGGAACCAAGTAGGTTTAAGAAGATTGCAAAAGGTCAAGTAGATCTCTGAGCTATAAATGGTGAAAGTCTGGAGGCCTTGGCAGTGGGAGACTATCACTTGACTTTACCAACTGGTTTGGTTCCTATTTTAAACAATTGCTATTATATACCGTCTGTTACCAAGAACATTATCTCTGTGTCAAGTTTAGACACTATGGGTTTTTATTTAAAGTTTGGAAATAAAAGTTGTCTCTTTTATAGGGATAACATATGTTATGGTATAGCACATCTTAACAATGGTTTATATATACTAGAACTAGAAAACTCAGTAATGGAAATCAATGACAAAAACAGCCAACATGACTCAAATAACACCCACCTATGGCACTTCAGGCTTGGTCATGTAAACGAGAATCTATTATGAAGATTACATCAAGAAGGGTATCTAGACTCAGTACAGTTAGAACCCTTAGATGTATGTAAAGCTTGTTTACAAGGAAACATGACCAAAGCACCTTTCTTAGTAAAGAAAGAAAGAGCCACTGCAGTACTGGAATTAATACATATCGATGTATGTGGACTATTTCTAGTAGAGGAAAGGGTAGGTTTTCTATACTTCGTTACTTTTACTGATGATTATATTAGGTATGGCTATATCTACTTAATGCGGTAGAAGTTATATTCCTTTTTTTTCTTTAAGGAATACCAAAATGAAGTATAAAACTAACTTGGTAAGAAGATAAAATCACTTCACTCAGACCGAGGTGGAGAATATCTTAACCATGATTTCATTGATCACTTGAAGGAGTGTGGGATAGTATCCCAACTCACTCCTCCTTATACACCACAATGGAATGGTGTTAGTGAAATGAGGAATAGGACCATGCTTGACATGGTCAGATCAATGATGAGTCATACAACTCTTCCATTATCCTTTTGGGGATACGTCTTGCAGACAATAATATATGCCCTTAATCGAGTACCAACTAAAGCTGCAGATGGGATTCCATATCATTTATGGTATGTAAAGAAACCTAATCTGACACACATGCGTGTGTGGGGGTGCGAGGCATTTTTCAAGACTTTACCAAGTGACAAATTGGCATCCAAAAGCACTAAGTGCATCTTTATAGGTTATCCTAAGGAAACTAGAGTATACTACCTATATAACCCTTTATGTAGAAAATTCATTGTGGAAAGATACGCCACATTTCTATAAAGGGATCACATTTCTACTAGAAATAGTGGGAGAAAGATTGACTTCAATGAAGTTAATGCTCCATATGCACAAGATTTGGTAGAGGAACAATCTTCACAAGATCAAATGGAAGAAGAAGTTGTTCCTGAGACACAGATACTGCGTAGGTCTACGTGAGAGGTTAGAAAACCAAATCATTATGGTTTTCTTGTCACCGAGTCAGGTGACACAATAGTACTTGAGGATGATGAACCTCTAACCTACAAGGAAGTAGTATAAGGAAAATAAACTACTAAATGGAAAGAAGCCATGAATTCTAAGATGGAGTCCATGTACCAAAATCAAGTTTGGATTTTGGTAGACCCTCCAACTAATGTAAAGCCCATTGTATGCAAATGGGTATTCAAGAAGAAGATGGAAATGGATGGTAAGGTTAATAACTTTAAAGAAATACTTGTTACAAAGGGTTTCAGACAACATCAATTCATTGACTATGATGAAACCTTCTCACCAATGGCAATACTTAAATCCATCAGAATATTGCTTGCAATACCAGCCTTTCATGATTATGAAATTTGGAAAATGGATGTCAAAACTTATTTTCTAAATGGGAAGTTGGTTGAAGACGTCTATATGACTCAAACCGAATGGTTTGTTAAGTAAAATAATGCCAATAAAGTATGAAAGTTGCAGATATCCATTTATGGATTGAAGCAGGCATCAAGATCATGGAATGTTCGCTTTGATGAGGCCATAAGAGATTTTGGTTTTGTCAAAAATGAAATTGAGACTTGTGTCTATAAAAAGGTTGAAGGGAATGCTATTGTTTTTCTAGTTTTATATATTTAAGACATATTAATCATGGGAAACAAGGTGCAAGTATTACAGTCAGTTAAGAATTGGTTAAATGAATGCTTCTCCATGAAAGAATTAGGTGAAGCATCCTACATTCTAGGGATCAAGATCTATCGAGATAGATCTCAAAGGCCATTAGGCCTAAGTCAAAGTACATATATTGACAAGGTACTCAAAAGGTACAATATGGAACAATCCAAGAGAGGATTGTTACCAATGTCACATGGTGTAAATCTCTCCAAGAAAATGTGTCCAAAAACACAAGAGGAGATTAACAGAATGAGTAGAGTCCCTTAAGCTTCGGCAGTGGGTTTCATCATGTATGACATGCTATGTACTAGGTTTGATGTTGCCTTTGCTTTAAGTATGATGGGTAGATATCAATCAAATCTAGGAGAGCTACACTGGACAGATTTTAAAACTATCCTAAAGTACTTAAGGTGTGCTAAGGATATATTCCTGGTGTATGGAGGAGATGAGGAACTAGTTGTGAGGGGATACACTAATGCTAGTTTCCAGACAGATCATAATGATATGAAATCGCAGTCAGGCTATATCTTTTTCCTGAATGGTGGTGCAGTGAGCTGTAGAAGCTCAAAGAAAGCTGTGGTTGCTGATTCTACAGTAGAGTCTGAATATATTGCAGCTTCTGATGCAGCAAAGGAAGCAGTCTGGATACGTAGCTTTATCTCAGACATTGGTGTTGTACCAAGAAATGCGGACCCTATTCCAGTATATTGTGATAATACTACTACATTGGTGCTTTCCAAGGATCCCAGGTCTCACCAGAGGACAAAGCATATTCTTCAGAAGTTTCATCTCTTGAGATATTTTACTCAAAGAGGTGAAGTGACAGTTAGCAGAGTAACCACAGAGGACAACTTGGCAGACCCCCTGACTAAATCCATTTATCAATAGAAACATGATTCACATGTGAGATCTAGCAGATTGAAACCTGTTAGTAGTTGGATCTAGTGCAAGTGGGAGTGTTGAAAGTGGGTTCCCTAGACCCAACTTGTATTGTACTTTTATTATTGTTACATGTATTCAGTTTGTTTTTATATATGTGTTTATCTTGCCATGATAGTGTAGATACTTTTTCATCCACTTTGTTTATGGAAATTTCTTTAGATTACTTGTCGCATCAAATGGTTATAGCAGGTCTCAGGCTATAATGAGAACCCTGAGATGCCATGACAGTAATCTTAAAGTAACGTCCTATGATCCAGTTACATCATTCTTAAAGGACACAGATGATGTGTGACCATCAGGTGCTAGGGGCTCATAAGCATTGAGACTTCTTCTCATGAAGTTCACACTTGATGATCTCTAGCTATTGAGATCATGAGGACAGACCCACTTAATAGGAACACCGCATGTTTCTGGTGTCATTGGTCATTCTTATCTACAGACATGTGTAATGGTCTCCTGACTTGAGATCATTATCAATGAATGTCGTTTAATTATGTACATTTGATATAAGGAGAAAACCATGGTGACAAAGTTATGGTGAGGTAGTTTGTATCGGGTACGTCATTAATAGAATGGCATTGATTGAATGATCGATAAAGGATTTGTCCCTTCTGAGTTCAGGAAGAGATATCTCAGGCTTGGTTGATTAGGATGGTTGCACCTTCAATAAATCCATGGACATGGTAGTCAAAGGTAAGACCGTACAGACAAATCAACAAACAAAATAAAGCAAATAAATAATTATGACACTAGTATGCATTCTACTTTATTGAGATATCTATGATGAAGAGATTATATTACACGGACCGTGTTCGTAGGAAGGCAGTCGTTGCTTTGACTTTTCCTTATCTCTATAGGTGACTCGATGGGTTGCTCGACCCCACTCTAGGTCAGTGGTATTATTCACTTCTATTGAGATAAGGGCCTAGATGGTCACACACAATAGCGCCTTGAGAATCTTCCCTATTCTGGGAATAGGAATTTCGAACTTGGTGGGCCCCGCCAAAGGGTTTGAGCACTATCCAAGTTCTATGGATCACCAAAGAATAAATAAATTAGTTAATTATTTGAGTTTAGAATAATTCATTGAATTTATTTATAACATTTATTTACAAGTTATATATTAAATATAAGTATTAATATTATTCGAATGGATTTAAATATCCTAGGTTCGTTTAATATTAGCAGGAGTAATGAGTCGAGTTAAAGACTCAAATTTATCATGTAATATATTTATATATTACAAGTAAGTGATAAATTGTAAATATTATTTATGGAATAATTTTATTTGTCATAAATAATTATTTATATCACTTATATAGAGAACTTCTATTACATAGGGGTTGGGAATCTATACCACGTGTTTTAAACACTCCCTATATAAGTGAGAGAGAGGATCTCCAATGATCACTATTCATGTGTCAAGATTGAGAGCTTCTCTATCCTCCTGAAATCTAGAGAGAGAGTCTCTCAAGCAAAGAAGTATCTTCAAGATCATCCATCTCGGATTGAAGATTATTCCTTTGTGGTGATCGTCGATGCGCTGAAGTGAGCATCGAAGATCCGCGCTAGCACCCAGATCTTGACGAACGGAATGTGAACAAATTTGTGAGGCGTGTGTGGACGATCTAGAGGGCTTCGATGTCGGAGTCTTTGAGCAACAATCACCAGCGTCCTGTGGCAGACTTGCACACGTCAATTCTGAATAAGGTAAATGTTCGGTTTAATTTTCCGTGCTCTGTATAAACCTTGTGAGATCTTCGGACCAAGCCAGGACAAGATCACCGAAGTTTATATGGTTATGTCACTCTGGTGAAGCAGAAAATTTTAAATTCCCAGCCCACCGATTTTCGCTGCACAGTCCTGATAACCCAACATATTCAACATATTCCCAATGGATTTCAGTAAGGATTTCTAGAAATGAGATGTAAACCTTGGTTCGCTATCTAATATGATCGAAACTGGTATGTCATGTCTTTCTTCCATTTCTGGGATAAATATTTTGGATAGATCCTCCACCATATGAGTTTCATGAATAGGTATGAAGTGGTCTGAGTTTGTGAGCTGATCCACTATCACCCATATGGAATCACGGTTCTGAACCATTCTTGGGAGACATGTAAAAAAAATCTATGTTTATCTGCTCCCATTTCCACACTGGAATAGGTAAGGACTACAACATACATGTTGGTTGTTGATGCTCTATTTTAACTTGCTGACAAGTTAAGCACCATGAAACGAACTCTGCCACTTTTCTTTTCATTCAAATCCACTAGAATTTTTCCTTCAATGCCTTATAAATTTTCTTTATTCCCAGATGAAAATCCCATCTTGAATGATGGTAATCATGAAGAAGTTGTTCCTAACAAGATATAGGTACAACCATCTGATTTCAAAACCTTAAAACTGAACTCCCATCTAGTTTCCATCCCTTAATGGTCTCCCCACCATTTCATTTTGAACTCATTGAAACACATTCTGAATCAGATGTTTGTGCCTCTTTAACAATCTTTATCAAATGAGTAATAAGCGTAACTGAAAAGAAAAACAGAACATTACCTCGTTCTTCACATTCCATATATTAACACTACCGACTATGCATGCTTCGTTATGACAATTCCATACTCATAATTGGTCTCTCATTGATCTATTATGTGATCATAAGTTAATTATATCCCATGTTTCATTACACCTTTGGAATCAAGAACAAGTTCATATTTCAACCAAGCCTCGTAAATGTTGTATGAACACACACACCAAGTATGCCTAAAACTCATGTCAATATAAAAATGCCAAACTCATTTCAATAAAACGCCCTTTTTATTAAAAAACTTTATCAAAAAACCATTTCAAAATTCTAGAAAATCTATATTTTAAAATTACCATTTTAAATTCAATAAACTAAATCACTTTGCACCAAAATACACCTAAATTCTACAATTTCACCAAAAACCATAAATCATCACTAAAGAGGATTTATATCATGATTTTAACAAGATTTCACAATAAATTTAAATCAAATATATCAATTTGAAACTAATCCAATGAATTATAGAAATAGGAGTTGAGAGTGAAGACACCTACCTTGAGAGTTTTGGTGAAAATGATAAATGGCACGAAAAACGTCACAAAAAATGGGTTTAATATCCACAGACCCTCATTAGATTTCCTCATGTATCAAGAACCAAGACAAATATAATAATATTTGGAATCAGAAACCTTATATATATGGGTGTATCTATAATAAATCGTGGGAAGGAGTGAAGTAGATCTAAGAAAAAACATCAACAACAATGAAGAATGATCACATATCGTAATAAATCAGATTCTAATCACCAAGGGAAGCCTTCAGATCACCTCTGAGTTAATGAAAGAACCTTCCTTGACCTTTGAGAAAGAAAATATTGAGTTAGGTCCATAGAGGAGTAAAAAAATGATAAATGGAAAACTGAGTGAGATCCACTTTTCAAGGAGGTGGTTTTGACCCACACACGGTTTAGTCACACAGTTAGATAAATTGTGCACTAATTGTGCTTCTAATTCTATCTTAAGAAATATCTCACATTTTTGGTTTACATGGATTCCAAACCATGCAATGATCATACCAAATCTCTTTATCTAACATTTTCACCACACTTCATGGTTTCTCCTAGGCTTCTATACGGTTTTTTTAAACTGTGTGCCTCCCCTTTAGCACGTGTATCAATGTGCACGATTTCATGAAAGTCATGCATAATTTTCACAAACTATGAAACAACCATACACCTATATAAAAACCCCAAAAACTATCAAAAATTTCTCCTATCTCTCCCAAACTTCACCCTTATACTTTATATACTTAAAAATCATAAATAAAGGGTTACATACCAGAAACCGGGGGTTTTACAAATATCATGTAAAATGAGGATGATTATCAAAAATTGAAATTATATGTTATTAATGAACTTCCATAAGTTTAATTAATCTTTTTTATTATTATTTTCTATAAATGATGATGATTCATTGATAATATATTAACGATAATCGTTTAGATTAATTTTAGCAGTTTTTGATCGCAATGAACTTATTTTATTTTATTATTTAAAACTATTTATATATATTAGTTCTAGAACATAAAAAATATTATAAAATAAATTTCAAAATATTTTTAAACCATTATAATGGTTCTATGGCAAGCCTTGATGGTGGTAAAGTAAAATGAAAACATTTCATCCTCGAAGGCAATAAATCAACACCTCGCGGATGATGTTTTCATTTTTTGAATAAAAGGGAGAGTAGAATATATTTGATGATGGATTATTCTATTAAAATAATAAAATTAGAGTATATATAAAATAATAGGGTAACCATGCCACTTGGATTATGTGAGGTTATGAAAAAATAATAAAACAAAATAACTTGAAATGAAATTAAAAGAAAATGGAAGAGAATTTTACCTCTTGAACTTATTCTCCTTGAGAACCTCCTTATAAAAATTGGATTTAGTATTTTATTAAGATCAAAGGATCCTAGATTTGGGGAAGGGTACTGGGAAGATGAATTAGTAGAAATTGGACAAGATTCAAGGCTTTGGAGGTGTGAGGGGAAGGGGTGGTATTTATAGTGGGAGGAGAGGAGTGTTTTTTATTATTTTATTCATTAGTTTATTATTTTGTCTCAATACTATGAATAGTTTTGATTCTGATGAATAAATATGGTAAAAATATAAGTGTTTTTTGATACTATAGGCTTACATCATCTATGACTCAATAAGTCATGTATTTGTTAAATACTGTAAATTATTGTATTTCACTATTCACCAAAAATTCAACTATTTTATAAAAATTCACCCTGACCATTTTTTGATGTTTATAATTAAGAAATGAACTCCATTTGATGAAAAAAAATTCTAAATATGATAAAATTAATTTTTAATTAAAATCATCATTTATTCAAAAAATACTGATTTTAAAATTATAACTGATTTTATGACACTTTTAAATTTTAATTAAAGTATCATAAAATTATCTTATAATGAAAAGACAAAAAAATGTTAATTTATGAATATATTTTATAAAAATAAATTTTATTTTAAATCAATATATTAATTATAAATAAACATTTATGTTTTATAAAAATACCAACACTTAATTAATAATTTCTAAACATTTATTTACTTATACTATGATATAATTATATCATATTATCATTTATAAGATTATTAAATATTATTTATAACTTTTAATATGAGGTTACTATTCTGTTGGTTGAATTACTATTCCTAGTGGTCATGTTACTATTCCAAGGGTCTGGTTACTATTCCATCAAGATACTTTTTGGTCACTTATTTAATTCTTCATTTATGAGAATGATGTTTTTATTGGGATATATATGTTGTATATGTGTTTTATACTATCTAACATAATTATAATAAGGGAAACAATTCCATTGATAAAAGTTTTGGTCATTACATTCTTCCCCCTTTTGAAATTTCACCCTCGAAATTTAATTTTATATAAAAAGGTAGGGGTATTTCTACCTTATCACTTCATCCAGTTCCCATGTTGCCTCTTTGTACTTATGGTTCCGCTATAGTACTTTGAATTGGTGAGTAGTCTTGTTGTGTAGAAATTTATCTCTATGGTCCAATATCTTCACTAGATACTCCTCATAAGAGAGACCATTTTATAACTGTACCACCTCTAAATATAGTACATGTGAGGGATCTGGAATGTAATTCCTCAAGAGGGATACATGGAATACATTGTGTACTTGAAACATCATTGGTGGAATTTCTAGTCGATAGGCTATAGCTCTGATACGATCAAGAATATCTAAGGGGCCAATGTAGTTGGGACTTGACTTTCCCTTCCCAAATCTCATGATCATATTCCATGGAGATATACATAGGAATACCATGTCTCTAACCTCAAACTCTAGGTCTCATCTACAATTATTTTTGTAGATATTATGTTGGCTTTGGGATTTCTTGATGTGATACTGATTGGTTTTCACCTTCTACCCTATTTATTTGACCATTTTAGGTTCTAGTAGCTTATGTTCACCAAATTTGTCCCATCATGATAGTGTTCTACATATTTTCCTTGAAAGGGATTCATATGGATCCATTTGGATGATTGAGTGGAAACTATTTTTGTAATATAACTCAATTAGAAGTAGATATTGGTCCCATACTCCATTGGAGTCCATATAATATGCTCTAAACATTTCTTCCAGTGTCTGAATAGTCCAATCCGATTGTCCATCAATTTGAGGATGATAATCTGTAATGAAGTTAATCTCATTGTTTAAATAATTCTGAATACTTTTCCAAAACATGGAGATGAATCTCGGATATCGATCAGATACAATTGATAGTGGTACTCCACGTGGCCTTACCACTTCTCTAATGTATATTTATACAAGTTTATCTAGTGATAAGTCCTCTTGAATTGCGATAAAATGATATGTTCTTTTGAGATGATCCACAACAACCTGTATAGCATTGTTTCCTCTGGATGTTTTTAGAAGTTTGGTGATAAAGTCTATGGTTATGTTTTCCAATTTCCATATTAGTATGGGTAATGGATGAATCATCCCCTTATAATTTTTTCTATCACCCTTCACTGGCTGTCATACCAAGCACTTTGATGTGGATTTTGCGATCTCTTTCTTCATATTGCCCCACCAATAGAGATCTTAGAGATCCTGATACATCTTTGTGCTACCTAGGTGAATAGATAAGTTTGGTTTATATTCATCATTCAAAATATATTTCTTTATCTATGGATTGGATGTTACACATAGTTGTGACCCAAATATTAAGACTCTTTCATCATCAATTTTTAATTCTAAGGATTTTTCTTTTTTGATAGCTTCTGCCTTCTTCTTAATTTCCATATCATTTCTTTGAGCATCCTTTATTTTCTCCATGAGGTATGGTTGAGCAATAATTTGAGAAAGGATTAGTGATGTTCCTTCCTTAATGATTCCCATGTCCATCCTTTTCAAATCTAAGAATATTAGATCCTACTCAATTCTCATCATTAATAATTTGTAGGATACTTTCTACTTAGAGAATCTTCCACTTTATTTGCTTTGCTAGGATGGTAGTGGATTTAGAAGACATAATCCTTAATGATATCTTACCATATTTGTTGGAACATATTAAGATCCTTCTCTGTGAATATATATTTAAGTCTCTTATGATCAGTATATATTTCACACTTCCCTCCATATAGATAATGTTTCCAGATTTTCAATGTGATGATCATAGCCACCAACTATAGATCATTCATGGGATGGTTTTATCATGAATTTTTAACTAATTTTAGGAACATTATATCACTTTATCATTTTTCATCATTACACATCCTAATTCTATATTTTAATAATCATTTTATACCACAAAAATTTCTCCACTTGTCAGTAGTGTGAGTACTGGGGCAGCGATAAGACTCTTTTACAACTCTTTGAAGAATTATTCACATTCATTGGTCCAGAAAAACATTTATGTCTTCTGATTTATCTTGGTTAGTGGGTTTTACAATCATGAAATTTTATTCACAAATTATTGATAATATCTTGCTATATTGAGGAAACTATGAATCTCTATTACATATGTTGTCCTGGTCCACTCTTCGATTTCATTTGTCTTGGAAGGTTCCATAGATATTCCTTTACTGGTGATGACATTACCCAAGAATAATAATTCTTCCATCCAGAACTCACATTTATTATACTTTTCATAATGTTTCTCCCTTTTCAAATTCTTTAGCATAATACTCAAATGGTCCTCATGTTCCCACTTAAACTTGGAGTTTATCATAACGTCATTAATAAAGACTACCAAAAATTTATTTAGGTAATATCTTGAGAATATATTAATTAAGTCCATGAATATTTCAAGAGAAATAGTGAGTTTGAAAGTAATCACTAAGAAATCATAGTGTATATGCCTCATTTGAAAGGTTACCTTGGTAATATCTTCCTTCCTCACCTTTAATTGGTGATATCTAGACTGAAATACCACCTTAGATAAATTCATGGACCCATGTAGTTGATCAAACAAGTAATCTATCTGTGGAAGGTGATACTTGTTCTTTATCATGATTTAATTGAGATCATGATAATAAATTAAGAGGCACATTAATCCATCCTTATTTTTGAAAAAGAGAACTGGAACACCCCATGGTGAAGCACTTAGGTGTATAAAACCCTTGTCCAAATTCTCTTGTAACAGCTTCTTTAGTTCATCTAACTCAATGGTGGACATTATATAAGGATTATTTGATATAATCATAGATCTAAAAATAATTTCAACTAATAAATCAATCACTCGATCAAGAGGAAGACCAAGAAATTCTTCAGGGAACACATTAGTGTATTAACTCACAATGGTAATGTCCCCAAGCATGATTCTAACCATTTTATCAATCATTTGAGATAGATATTATTTCTCATAAGGTAATAATGTCCACAATTGAGATGATTATTCTGAATGAGATTCATCCTCCCCCTTACACTAGTACAAAATTTGTGGGTTCCTGAGGATGTGAAGAGTGATCTCCCTTTCCTAATAGTTGATATTGGTTTTGTATAAAGATAGTTAATCCATGTAAAATATAGCATCAAACTCAACCAAAGGAAGAAAGATAGTATTTTTTTAAAGGTTTATTCCATAAAAATTAACTAGGTAGGAGTCCCCATTTGTTGTTCTCATATATAACTCAACCTCTATATTTTGTGGTGGCATTTGAATTGTTCTACAAAATTGAATGATATGAAATAATGTATAGAACCAGAATCAAATATTACATTCAATATTCTTGAATGAATAACTAGTGTACCTGTCACCACATCATTTTCAGGCTCCACCTCAGCATTAGTGATGTCATAAGATTTTCCTTTCTCTTTTAGCTTTGGCGTTTTCTAATGATGATTACCCTTGAGGACTCAGGGTTTAGTGCACTAACTTGCATAGTTCCCTTGATCCCTACAGTAGAAGTATTGAACCATGGTTGGTTCTCTCCTTTCCTCCACCACATTATCCTAATTACTCATTCCTCTTAGACATTCATTATCTTGGTGGCTTTATCTCCCACACTTGAATCATTTCTCCATCCCTTAGAGGTTATTCCCATGATGATTCTTCCCACATTTTTGATATGTTAGTGGTTGATTTTTCTTTCGACCTTTATCATTATATCCCCTATCTTGAAACTATATCTTTTATTTATTATCTCTATAGGCATGGGACCATTCTCTAAAATCCATCTCCACTTTAAGAGTGCATCGAACAACTTCATCATAACTCCTAAAGTCTTGAATTTATAGATCCTTTTGAAGGTGTGGTTTTAAACCACTAAAGAATCTATATATTTTGCTATTATTTTTGATAAAAACCAGACAATTGACTTTCAATACTTGTGAAATTTTCTTTGTAAGCCGTGAAAGTTTAACTTTCTTATTCCTTAATCTCTATGAATTCTCTCTCTATCTTCATATGAAGATTTCAAGGGAAATAATTATTAAGAAATATTTTCTTAAATTCCTACCACTCTATCTCTTCAATTTAATATTTCTTCTTGGTGTTCTTAATCAACATCCACCATTGGTCAGCCTCTCCATCTGAATGATAAATATCTAGAGTCGCATTTTCCATCTCCGAATAATGAAGCATAGAAAAGATCTTCTCTATTGAGTTAAACCACTGTTCCGTGGCTAGTGGATTAGAAGATCCACTATACGTTGGTGGTCATTTCTACATAAAAGACTCAATATCTAGTTAATCTCTCTTAGAGGAAGGAGTATGTTCCACATTATTCAGGTTATTATTCATATTTAGAGATATTTGGGAAAGTATCTCCATGAAATTTTGAACTCCACATCCTAAGGCATTGGGGATGTCTTTTGGGAAATCGTTGCATTATCCTTAACATGGGTTATTGGCCTAGTTTCTCTTGGTTACCACCATTTTATAAAATATAAAATGTTATAAAAAAATTAATTCAAAAATTAAAAAATAAATAATTTATTCCTTTGTGAAATTAACTCTAAAGGAATATCTTGTGGGATCTCTATGTTTAGAATTTTTTTAAAAAATATTCTTGGGTGTTTACATTTACTTAGACTCATACTAAGGGATTTCACTAATATTATCTAATACTAAATATCAAATTAACTAAACCATTCTCTAATACCAACTATAGCAACCCAACTTCTTCTTACATTACTATTACGTAATTTTAATGGTAAAAAACATAAAAGCATTACAAAACTAGGATCCAAAGCTTTAGTGTCTTGGAAAAATTAGGACTATACAAAACTTTGACATAATAAAACATAAACATTATTTTAATTATTTATTGTTTATATTCTTAGTTTCCCTCATTTTCTCCTTGGTATAATTAGTCACATAAGGATATACATCAAGAAAGGGGTGATCTAAAATCCCAGTAAGAGGATAGATAAGAAAATGGATCAATATAACATGGGTGAGCATAATCTTCATCATCATAACATAAGTATGGGATCATTATAATAATCATGATAGGAATCATTATATAAAGGAAAGGAATGTGGAAATTCATAAAAATGAAACACCATGTCTTAGTGGTAAAATATCACACAAAGTTTTGAACAAAGCCAGCAAAATGTTCACGCATAACATATGTGCATAATCATAAAATAATCATTATGAATAAATATAGCATCATGTTCATGCATATTTCACATTATATCATGATATAAATCACATTACCCAATGCATTGGAGTACTATATAATTTTGTGCACACCTGTTACATCATAACATTTACATAATCATGCATGCAACAAAGTGCATGTAGCATTCTTAGTCATAAAATAACCCATGGAAAAGAAATGGTTTTATTGAGAATTTAATAAAGAATAAATTCATGAATAAACATTGTGATTTAAAAAAGAAAAATTGGATAACATACTTTTTATAATAATCGTCAAACTTCAGTGAATAAGAAAAAATCTCAAGAGAAGTAAAAGATGTGTTTTTAGAAAGAAGAGTTCTTTGGAAAAATATTTTCATTTGTCAAAAAATAGGATTGGAAACATTTATATCCTTGAAAATAAAATGGTATAATAATGAAATTATATTTAAGTAATAATAAATGAATATCCATATCAAAATTACTAAGAAAGAGGTAAAACCCAAGGAAATGAAGTTGGGTTCAAGAATCCCCTTACCTTATGTTTGAATTCTTTCTTCACTTTAATATCCTGAATAATCAAATAAGATTAATTAATTAATAAATAAATAAACTCTTATACATTTATTTGATTCATTATAATTTTATTAAGTTTGTTTGTGTCTATTTTTATGATTTATATTGTTCAATTTCATCATTTGAGATTGTTCACTTTCTTGGTTTCCATGATCGGTTCACTTGCATACATACATAGAAGATCATGTAAAATGGGGATAATTATCTAAAATTGAAATTATATGTTATTAATGAAATTAAATAAGTTTAATTGGTCTTTTATATTATTATTTTTTCATAAATTAGGATAATTCATTAGATAAAATGTTAATGATAATCATTTAGATTAATTTTGGTAGTTTTCAATCACAATGAACTTGTTTTGTTTTATTATTTAATATTATGTATATATGTTAGTTTTAGAACATAAAAAGGTTATAAAATGAATTTCACAATATTTTTCAACCATTATAATGGTTTTATGACTATCCTTTAAGGCGGTAAAGGAAAATGAAAATTATTCATCCTCGAAGGCGATAAATTAACACCTCATAAATAACATTTTCATTTTTAGAATAAAAGGGAGAGGAGAAGAGGTTTGATGATGGATTATTCCATTAATATAATAAAATTATAGTATATATAAGATATTAGAGTTATCATTCCACTTGTATGAGATGAGGTTAGGAGAGAATAAGAAAATAAAATAACTTGAAAATAAATTATAAGAAAACAGAAGAGGATTTTATCTCTTGAACTTCTTCTCCTTGAGAACCTCCTTAGAGAAATTAGATTTGGTCTTTTGTTGAGAAAAATTGATTCTGTGCATGGGGAAGGGGATTGGTAAGAGTATTTGGAATAAATTATATAATATTCAAGGCTTTGGAAATGTGAGGAGAACGGGTGGTGAGGGGTGGTATTTATAGTGGGAGGAGATGAGTGTTTTTTTATTATTTTATGAATTAGTTTATTATTTTGGCTCAAGGCTGTGAATATTTTTGAATCTCATGACTATATTAAATAAATAAAGAAATATTTTTTGATATTATTGGCTTATATCAGCCATAAATTATCTATGACTCAATAATTCACGTACTTTTTAAATATCATAAATTATCGTATTTCACTATCCACCAAAAAATCAACTATTTTAGAAAATTCCCAACAATTCACCCTAAATTTTTTTTGATGTGTAGAAGTTAAAAATAAACTCCATTTTATGAAAATAATTTTATAAATATGAGAAATTTTATTTTTAATTAAAATGATCATTTATTTGAAAAATACTAATTTTAAAATTAACTGATTTTATGACACTTTGAAAATTTAACTAAGGCATCATAAAATTGTCTTAGAAAATTAAGACAAAAATGTTTATTTATGAATATATTTTATGAAAATAAATTTTATTTTAAATAATTATATTAATTATATAATTATAAATAAACATTTATGTTTTATAAAAATAGCAACACTTAATTAATAATTTCTAAAACATTTATTTACTTATAATTTCATAGATGAGGATACTATTCTATTAGATGAATTAATATTCCTAATGTTCATGTTACTATTCTAAGGGTCAAATTACAATTCTATCAGGATAGGTTCCTTAATTACTTTAAATATTACTTATTTTATTCTTTATTTATGAGAATGATGTTTTTATTTGGATATTCATACTATGTATTTATTTTATAATATCTAACATAATTATAAGAAGGGAAACAATCTCATCAATAAAATTTGGGTCGTTACAAGAAAGATAGAAACATCATCACAAATGATAACACTTTTACTAAGGCAAGATAAAATAAAACATGGAGCATATAACATGAACTGTGGAATGTAGAAAATAAATTGGAATAATCATAAACATAAGATTTATTATATTTGTGAAACTATATACCCACCAACCTATTCACATGTAAAATTTTGATTAGAGATAAATTCCATCACACTCACCCTTTTTGAACCTAACTACTCACTAACCTCTTCACATAACATTTCTATCTCATGAGACATAAACCTTTACCCAATGAATTGAAGGGTGATATAACTCCACCCCATATCATAATAAATAAATTTGTGTGACACTTGAAAAATAATCATCACATCATAAAATAACCCATAAAAATAGAAATTGGTTTCATTACATTATCAAATGGTATCTCATAAAATATCTTCAAAAATAAAATAAAATGATACCAAAACTTCATCACATGAATGAAATGTATTATAATAGAACATATAAAGTGAATCATGAAACATAACTTCATTAAGGGTATACCATTTGAATATAATTAAAACCAAATCATTAAAAGTGACGTTTGAAAACATTTTTCATTCATCATTGTGAAAGTCATAGTTATGAGTATCTTTTCAAAAGTAATCTAATGTTTTTTTAAAACATAATGTAAAAAAGAAAAACTTTCATGAAAATGGATTTGTATCAAACACCTTTCCCCAATAATAAATATAGAGCATCCATAAAAATGTATATTATTAAAAAATAAAAGTTCAATAAGAAATTCTGTAACTCAAAGAAAGGATTTTAAATTACCAAGCCCATTACATTTACCATTGATTTCCATTGAAGTACTTTAACCTATCATATAATAAATAAAAACATCATAGTTAACAATTTTATAACCTTATTCATATAAATTTCCATTACTATTCATTAATAATAATTATCTCTATGTATTAGATTGTTGTAATCTCTTCTCAACATCAGGTGTTAATTATCTTGATCATTTTGAAATAGGTTCATAAAAGTGATTTTGATATTCCTTTTTCTCCCAAATAGAATAATTTTATAAAAAATAAAGGTGCTTTAATTTATGTTTTATAAATACTTATAATTTTATAATACCATTACATGGTATTTTTAGTCGTGTTTTGTCAAAATGAAAACTATGATGAACTAGTTTTAGGTTATTTACCAATATCAATGGATTACCAACGATTGTTACTTTTTGTGTTATGAAAAAAGATAAATATTAATGATATATATTAATTATGTATATCATATATACTCATCCATTATAAAAAAACCATCCATGTTTGGAATTGAAGTAAAATGAAACAAGTTTATTCCTGTAGGTAGTAGTCCTCACAATGTATGATTCATGTTTTCATTCTTATTAATGGAAAAGGGGGATGGTTAATTATTATAACATAATTATATTAACATATAAGTATAATAATTATACTGATGTTATAATTTTAATATGGTTAAAATAAATTTTAGGAATAATAAAGGTACACAAATAAATATAAAAAAGAAAGCTAGGTTAGGAACTTATACCTTACTTCTTGGATTATCTCCTTTGCGAAGGGGGTTAAATATTTGAGGGATGGTAATTTTAGAAGAAAAGAACCTAATTAAGGTGTTAAGTAGTGTATAGGATATTTTTAGGTATATTTTGGGCTGAACCTAAGTGTTTCTTGTGTGATGGTAAGTGAGTATAAAAGTGCCCCATTTATAAGTGAAAATGAGTGAAAGTTTTGTAAATACACACAACATTTTAATAATGGGATTTCACTCACAAAGAAAGTGCCTCCAAAATTGAGAAATAATGAAGTAGGGAATATATAAGGTCAATAAAAACTTCCACCACTCAATTAAAAATATTTTTTAAATATGTTAGGCCCTTCACCTCTAAGGTTACTCATTTTTACAATTTTAGTTTTCACCACAATAAATTGTTTTTACCTAGGAAATTTATCCTTTATGCACAAAAATAAAATTTTAAATATTATATAATTTGTACCTAATGATTTAAAATTTTAAATCCATTTTGTTTTATTTAATTTTTAAAATTTAATAAATCAATTTTCAAAATACTAAATGAATAATGTATTAAAAACAATTTTTTAATAAAAAATATAACTTAAATTCTAAAATGTCAAATATGGGTTTAGAAATTAAAACCAACATTTTATAAATTATATTCACTTATAAAATAAATATTTAGTATTATAAAAAGGTTTCATAACTTTCAAATTCATACTTATATACTAATAATGTCATAAAGTTATGTTATTTGTAAAAAACATTTATTACACTATTCAACTAAAAGTAAATCTTTTCAGAAAAATATAAAAAACTTATATTAAGATAATATATCTATGATAAATAAAAAAATGATGTAATTTTTTCAAATTACCATCCTAAAATTTTTAATTTTATTTTTATTTAAAAATATAAAATATAAAGAAAAACGTTTTTTATAGGAAAAAGACTTTTTGTATATTATCTAGTATTTTATATGTTTCCTATAAATTACTAATTAAACTATTATAAATCATTTATTAATATAAAAATATATTATGATTGAAAATGATTAAATTTTAAAAAAGATATTTCATTTTTTTCCTAGTTTTACTAGTTAATCCAATATTGAAAGTGAAATCTATTTTGTTTATATATATATATATTCATAATTTTTTCACCATTGTTTATACCTAACAATTATACTGTTAACTTATGACCGTATATATTTTTTGGTTTTAGTTTTGTGTGTAGAGAAATCCATCGAAAAAAAATTATTTATTTGAGGGAAAACATGGTCTATTACATACTACCCCCTTATAAAAATTGTCCTTAAAATTCATTACATGAAATAAAACAAGTGAGGGTGATTTTATATCATCAAATCCTAGGGTTCCCACATAGCCTCCTCAAACTTATGATTTTTTTATAGAAATTTTACCAGATGATTATTGTTATTCCACATTACATTATCTCTTAAATCTATAATTTCTACTAGTTATTCATCATTGGAGAGGTCATGATCCAGTTACATGACTTCTAAGTTTAGTCTATATGATGGATCTGGTATGTACTTCCTCAAAAATGATACATAGAAGACATCATGCCCTTGGGAGAGGTGTGGAGGGAGTGATAATCAATAATCAATGACTCCGACGTGGTCAAGGATCTTAAAAGGACATATGTATCTAGGGTTCAGCTTCCCTTTATTTTCAAATCTCATAACCTGTTTCCATAGATATATTCAGTGAAATACCTTATCACCAACTTCAAATTCTAAATATCTTTGATTATTTTTATAATAACTCTTTTATCTAATTTTCACCATTTTCATGTGTCACTAAATGGTTTGGACCTTCTCCATCATTTCTTAGACAATGTCAAACCCTATCAGTATTCTTTCCCCAACTTCATCCTGGAATGTTGGAGTCCTGCATATATTCCCATATAGTTCCTCACATAGTGAAATTTTGATGCTAGAATGAAAAATATTGTTATATGAAAACTCTCTCAAAGGAATATGTTTATCCCAATATAATTTTAAATATATTGAATAATATCTAAGCATATAATTTAGATTATGAATGGATATCTTAGAATATAAATCTATATAAGGGTGGTAAGTAGTGCTAAAATTCATTTCATTCCCCAAAACTTATTGAATACTTTTCTAGAATATCAATGTAAACCTTGGATATCGATTAAATACAATAGAGAGGGGTACTCCATAAAACCTAAAAACCTATTTAATGTATAAATTAGAATGATAGTATAACAATAAATCTTATTTTATTTCAATAAAATGTGTTGAATTTGTAAGACAATTGACTACAACCCATGTGGCATTGTGACCTTTAGATGTTCTAGGGAGTCCTATGATGAAATCCATGGTGATGTTTTCTAATTTCCATACAGGTATAGGTAATAGTTGTATCATCCCTTTATGTTTCTATCACTCTACATTAACTTTCTTACATACCAAGAATCGATATATACACTCCACGATTTTACTCTTCACGTTATCCTTCTAAAAGTTTTTCTTCAGATATCTATACATCTTTGCACCCCCGAGATGGATAGAGATGGATATCCTATGTACGTCCTCCAAAATCTCTTTATTTAGTTCCAATACAGATGGGACACATATCTAATTTCCAAACTGTATAAAAATTTCTTTATCAAATTTTAACTATTGGATATTCTCTACCTTAATTTATAGATTCACATCATCCTTCTAGGCTTAAATTTCCCTATATTAAATTTCTAATACACTAAGCATTGAGATATATACTCTATGATTTCCCTCTTAATGTTATTCTACTATAAGTTTCATTTCAGATCTCTATACATATTTGTGCCCATTGGATGGATATATAAGGATGACTTATGTGCATCATCCAAAATAACCTTCTTTAGTTCCGATACAAATGGGATATGTATCTAATTTCCAAATTGTATGGAAATATAGTTATCAAAGTTGAACTCTATAATATTATATACCTTTAGTTTTAACTTCACATCATCCTTATATAATTACTTTATCCTTACATGAATTTAGGGTTGAGAATAAACTTGATCAAGGTAAGATGTATCCCCTTCCCTTATGAATTTAATATTCATCATTTTAGATGCATGATTATTTGGTCTTTTCGAGCTTCATCATGGATAATGTAGCATGATTTTTCTACTCAAAGCATCTGCTATCTTTTTTTCCTTTCTAGGGTGGTAAATTATTGAGTGTTAATAATCTTTGATTATATATAAACATATCTTTTATCAAATTATCAACTTGTTCTATGTTAATATATGTTTCAAGATCTTGTGATTAGTGTATATATCACACTTCTCATCATGGTGTTAATGATTCCAAATTTTCAATGAAAATATCATCACTGCTAATTATAGATCATGCATCGGGTGATTTTTCTCATTATTATTTTATTGTAATGAGTAATAATCAATTATCTTTTCATTTTTCATGAGGATTCATCCCAATACTTTTAATTGTGCATCATTTTAAATTGAAACCCCTTCATTACTATAGGGTAATGTAATCATAGGTGTGGTGACCAACTTTTTACTTAATCTCATTGAATATTTCCTCACATTATTCTATATATAGTAACTTGACTCCCTTACAAGTTAACTTGGTTAATGGGTTTAATAGCCATGAGAAATTTCTTAAAAATCATCTGTAATATCTAACTAACCCAAGAAAACTATAGATTTCAGTCATAGTGGTTGGTCAGAGAAATTTATCAATAACCTATGTATTTGAAAGATATATAGATATACACTCAGATATAATGACATTACCCAAGAATGATAATTTTTATACCTAAAATTCACATTTTCTAAGTTTTCATATAGTCTCTCCTTTATCATGGTCTTCAATATAGTCCTTAAGTGATCTTCATGCTCTTACTTTCTTTTGGAATATAAAAGGATATTTTCTATAAAGGGTACTGCAAATTGATTCAGGTAATATCTAAAGACTCTATTCATAAGATCTATGAATATAGTTCATTAATTGGTAAGTCCAAATTGAATCACTATAAACTCATAGTGTCCGTATCTTGTCCGTAATATTTTCTTTAGAATATCCTCCCTTTTTACTCTTATTTGATGATATCCATATTTGAGATTATTTTTTTATAATAATTTATATCCTAAGAGCTAATCAAAAAATTCATCAATATAGAGAATAGGATACTTGGTTTTGGTCATTATTTTATTGATCTCATGATAATAGATAAAAATATGCATTCATACATCCCTCTTTTTTACAAAAAAGTACTGGAGCGCCCCATGGTGATGCACTAGGTTGTATAAAACCCTTGGAAATATTTGATTATAATTTATTCTAAAATTCCTCTAATCCAACAAAATCTATTCTATAATGATTATTTGATATGGGAAATGATCCAGGGATAATTTTGATTGAGAATTCAACCTAAAATTATGGGGTAAGACTCGATAATTCATTAGGAAATGCATCATCATATTTATACACAATAGGCATGTTCTTAATGTTGAATTCCTCCTTGATAATATGATCTATGAAACCTATGTTTTTTGGTATCAAGACCCATATTATATAATTTTCTTTTGAATAAGGTACGGGATCATCCTTTCATTGATACATGATAACCAGATGATTAGGGATATGAAAGGATATTTCCCTTTCTCATTAATTGGTATGATCTTTATATAAAGAAATCCATTCCATGCCTAAATTTATGTAAAATTCAACTATTGGAAGAAGAACTATATTTTCAAGAAGTATCTTCCCAAAAATATTGATTAGAGAATATTTGTACACATTAGTTTCATTTTTCATTCCACTAGGTGTTTTCACAGATAGATCGATATTTAAAGTTTCAGGTGGTGAATCTAAATTATTAGAAAACTTATAAGATATAAAATAATGAAAAGAACCAAATAAAATAAGGAATCCATGGTTCTAGTGTGGATAATGAGTATTCCTTTTACCACATAATTATTGTGGTATTCCTCTGTAGTATTGATTTCATATACCTTCCCTTGGTCCCTTGTTTTAGAAGGTTGTTAATGCCTATTCCCTTAATTAACTCTAGGGTTATGGAATTGATTCACATAATTCTCCTACTCCTGGAATTTAAGGCATTGAAGATAGTTTGGAGCATCAGTTGGGACCTTCTTCCCCTCAGTGGTGTTATTAGGCCACTTTCTATTTCTTCGGTAGTCATGATATGGGTGTTTTACTTTACCACACTTGTAACACATTCCAGAACCTCTAAGTCAACTATCTGGGTGTTTCCTCCCACATATTTTACATGTGGGTAGTTTTACTTTATTAACCCCCATGAGACTATTCATTAGGGATTATGTGATATTACATATTTATTTTCCTTTCTCTAGAATCATGTGGGTCTTTATATTCTATTTCAACCTTAAGTTCACATAAGAAAACTTCTACATAACTTCCAAATTCTCTTAAAACTAATGTCTTATAAAGACTAGGTTTTAAGACACTAAACAATCAATCAATATTCTTTTCAGGTCTAGAGATATAATCTAATGAATTCCTTAAAAGTCTCATGAATTTTTCCTCATAATATCCAACAAAATCATCTTATTTTTATTTTAATCCTATGAAATGTCATTTCATATTAGTGAAAATATTCTAAGGGACATATTTTATGTATAATATTCCCTTAAAATCCTCCCACTTCATAGAATCAAATTCCCCCCTTGTCATTTTATTCCTAACATGATTCCACTATTCATCATCCTCACCTTTTTTATCATAGATATTAAAATGAACTTATCATGCACCAATAATTGAAGTTTCGAAAATATATTTTCCATCACATTAATCTATTCCTTAGTAATTAATGGTTTCAAAGTCCCATTAAAGTATGGTTCATGTTGATGCATAAAATTTTCAATAAAAATATGATCCCTTATTCAATAATTTAGGAACTCCACATTATTCATGTTATTATTAATAACATGAGAGTAGTGATAATTTCCATGAGATTTTGAACTCTTGTTCTCATATTATTTGGGAAATCGCCACATTTTCCATTACATCCATCATTAGCTCAATTATTTCTAGTTCCATCCATATACTTGATATAGGAATGTGCATGGTGAGGATAATTAAATTATTAAACATATAAAGTATAAAACTATAATCATAGATTAAATATCTCAAAAATAATTACTATATTCTTATTTAACACCCAAAGTTTCAATTTAGGTTATCCTTGGTTTTCATTCTAACTGAACTAGTTATATGTGTTCAAATACTTCATATTTTTTTATAAATATAATCTTATTAACCAAAATATATCCCATGGAAGTATCAAACCAGGTGTATAGTTATGCCTCTTTTCATGTACCAGATCATGGTTGAGTTATACCCAACACACCCTCTTTAGGGTGATTACCCCTTGGAACGTTTGTTCCAGAGTATGCATCCACTTGTAGTATCTAGATAGGAATATAATTTCTAGGATAACCACACAATATCTACTTTACCAAAACATTTGGATGTTTTCCTATACTTAGATTAATCCTTTATACTTTTACCTAGGGTTTTTTCTAAATTTATTTAAACTATTATCCAAAAATAACTAAACCATGTTTTCATACCAAATTAAGATACCCAAGATAAGCATACATAAAAAATACATTGATAATGTGGTTTAATTAATAAATCTCATAAATAGTCACACAACCCAAGGGCCTAAAGGCTTAGTGTCTTAGAGACTGGAAATATAAAATACACTTATTTTACATGATCTAGACATTTTTCTATAAACTAAATCCCATATTATACATTCTATGAGACATAATCATCTTCAAATCCTAGGGAATGGAAAAACATAATAAGGGGTGAGCTTAGATGTTCAGTAAAGGATAAAATATCAAAGGATATAATGTTTTGATTATAATCATGTGAAAAATCATGAATAAGAAAAAAATATCTGATTTAAAATAATATAAATCAATATGTTTTAACCATAAGAATTAAATATAGAAACACCATCTCAAATGATAACACTTTTACAATGTCATGAGAAAATAAAACATGAAGCATATAACATGAGCCATAGAATGTAGGAAAGAAAGTGGAACAATAATAAACATTTGATTTATTATATTTTTGAACCTGGATATCCACTAACCTTTCCATAAAAAAAATTTTTGAGTAGATCTCAATTCTATCACACTCACCCTTTATGAACCTATCTACTCACTAACCTATTCATATAAAATTTCTATCTAATTAGATATAAAAATTTACCCAATTAATTTTAGGGATATATAGGTCCACCCATATCATAATATATATTTTTTTTCTAATACAAAAATAATCATCACATCATAAAATAATCTATAGAAATAAAAATGGGTTACATGACATTATCAAATGGAATCTTATAAAATAACTTCAAATGTAAAATCAAATGATACCAAAATGTGTTCACTCAAATGAAATACCTTATAATAGAATATATAAAGTGAATAATAAAATAAAAATCCATTTGGGATAGATCATATAAAGATAATGAAAACCAAATCATGAAAAGGGATTTTTGAAAATATTTTATATTCATCATTGTAAAAGTCTTAGTTATAAGTTTCTTTTCAAAAAGTCTCCTTTATTTTTTTTAAATAATTGAAAAGGAAAAAAATAATGGAAATTTATTTTTATAAAAAACAATTTTTCCCTATAAATAAAAAGATAAAATATATCAAAATGTAAATTCTTTAAAAAATAAAGTTTAATAAGAAATTTTACGACTCAAAGAAAGGATTTTGAGTTACCAAGTACCTTGCATTTACCCTTGATTTTTTTGGAAGTGATTTAAAATCCCGTATTATAAATATAAATGTATTAATTAAATATTTCAGAACCTTATTAAAATAAATTTTTATTTATAATATTCATTAATAATAATTCTCTTCATATATTATATTTTTGTAATCTATTTCCAATATTTGGTGTTAATAATCTTGACAGTTTTGAACTAGGTTCATAAAACTGGTGTCGATCTTACTTTATCTCTAAAATATCATCATTTAAAAATCATTAAAGTTAGTTGAATCTATTTTATATAAAGAATATTAATTCTATAATACTATTACATGGGATTTTTAGTCATGTTTCATGAAAAAAAAATTAGTGATGAACTAGTTTTGGGTTATTTACCGATATCTATTGATTACCTTATAATGATTGTTACTTTATGTGTTATCCAAAAAGAACCATATTAATGATATATATATATATAATAATTATATATATATCATATATATTCATCCAATATAAACTAAAACTATCCATGTTTGGAAGTGAAGGAAAATGAAACACGTTTATTCATATAGGCGGTAGTTCGCACAACACACGATTCATGTTTTAATTTTTATTAATGGAAAATGGGAGGGTGGTTAATGCTTGTGACATGATTATAATAAAATATAAATATAATAATTATAATGATGTTATAATTTTAATATGGTGAAAATATATTTTTTGAATAATAAAATTACATAAATAAGTAGAAAAAATAGAGGTTTGGAACTTATATCTCACTTCTTGTATCATCTCCTTTAAAAAGGGGATTGAAACTTTAAGGAATTTCCTTTTTAGAAGACTATAACCACATTAATTTATATAGGAGTGTGGAGGATAGGTTTTAGAATATTTTGGGCTAAAATTAATGGGTTTTTTTAGGGTGAGTGAGAATATTTCCCCTTTTATAAGTGAAAAAGGGTGTCATTTTTGTAAATACCCAAAAATCTTCAATAATGGGAAGTTATGCTCAAATAAAGTGCCACAAAAATTGAGAATTAATGGATTGGGGAAGAGATAAGTTCAATATAAAATTTTACCACTCAATGAAAAACATTTTTTAAACATGTTAGGCCTTTTACCTATAAGGTAACTCGTTTTTACCATTTTAGTTTTCACTATAGTAACTAGATTTTTTCTAGGTGATTTATCCTTTATGACATAAAATAAAATAGTTATTATTATATAATTTATACCAAATGATTAAAAAATTTAAATCCATTTTTTTACTCAATTTTTAAATGTCTTGAAATTTATTTTTTAAATATTAAATGTATAATGTATTAAAAAATATTTTTTTGAAAAAAATATAACATAAATTATAAAATGTAAAATATGGGTTTATAAGTTAAAACAAAAAATTTTAAAATTCAAATTCACTTATAAAATACATATTTTATCTTAGAAAAAGTTTTCATAATTTTCTAATTCATAATTATATACTACTTATGTCATAAAGTCATGTTATTTGTAAAAACGATATTTTACACTATTCACCTAAAAATCAATATTTTAGAAAAAATATCATAAATTCATCTTAATATAATATGGCCCTGATAAATAGAAAAATTATGATTATTTTTCCAAATTCACATCCTAAAATTTATAATTGTTATTTTCATTTAAAAACATAAAATCTATTGAAAGAATTATTTTATAGGAAAATGACTTTTGGTATATTATCTATTATTATTATTATTTACTATAAATTATTAATTAAACTAGTGTTAATCATTTATTCAAATAAAAATATATTATTCTTTAGAATAATTAAATTTTAGAAATGATATTTCATTATTTTATTAGCTGCACTAGTTAGGTTGATATTTAAAGTGAACTTTATTTTGTATATATATATATAATTCATAATTTAATTACCATTGATACATTCCAATTATACAGCTACCATAAAATGGTCTATATTTTTTTGGTTTTAGTGTTTTATATGGACAAAACCATCAAATAAAGTATTTATTTAAGGAGGAAAATCTTGGGTTGTTACTCTGTTATATCCACATGATGCATCGGTGTGTCTCATGTAACAAAACAAGTTCAGTATTTGGAATATGCCTTACCCATTTATGTATGATATCTTGTCATGAGTCCTTGATGATAAGTTTAATGTGTCTGTAAATATGAATTCCATCATTATAAAATCATTTATTGATGTCTATGTGATTATTCAAATAGTTGTGTTATACATGGTAAGTTTCAAGATCATGTGATTATCTATTGGCATTATTTTATCATAATTTATTCATAGGATATTATTTATGCCTTATTTAATATATGATATATTATGTTGTATTAATTCTTTTACAGAGCCTCTGAGCTCACCCTTTTTTTTATTTCCTTGGGATATGAATAAGGATATTATGAATGATTTCAAGGATGCAATAATGTTTTTATATTATGTTTTTATATGTACAATGTAATATTGGAATCATGTGTGTATATATTTTTCCAATACTATAAATTGATCAATATTATGTGGTAATATCCCTTGTATTTTGTACTAATTTAATAAATTAATCACCAGCTTTGGGATACTAGGGTTGGGTTGTTGCAGTTGGTATCAGAAAAATTTTAGTAAGACCATTGGGAACTGGATTTAGGGAAAAATATATTAGATAACATAATCTTATGATAGATTCTAGTTATAAGTCTAAGTATAGGGTAATATCATGAAGCTTTGTTAAAGTAAAGATTGTGTGGTTTTCCTAGAAAATCCATCCCTATCTGGATATTGGTAAGTGTATGCAATTGTGGCACAAATTCATCTAGGGGTAACAACTTTGAAAGGGGTGGATTTGGTATTCAATTGATCATTACCAATGCACGTTGAGTGAGCCTAATACTTCACACCTAGATAGAAACTCCCTAGGTATAGGTTTGGGTTAATTTAGATTTTCTTTATAAACCATTATAATGAATGGTAGGATAGATCCTATGGAAAGCTATGATATTTTATAGTGATATGGGATAAACCTAAGGTGTCATGGGTTAATAATTATAATTTTGATCATAAGTTTAAATCCATAGATTCCCCTTTTGTGAATTTGTGCTATAAGAGTTTAATATGATATAGGATATTTTGGGAGACATTTATGGAATATAACCCTTAATTTTAGCATGTGTTTTAGTGAAAAGGTTATATGAGGAAGAATGATTTTATATTTTGTGGAAATAAGTTTAAAATTATTGATAAACTTTAGGTTTAATATGGTCTTTGTTTTTAATATGGTTAATTGGGATAAAAGTTTTATTATGATTTTGAAACATATTTTTTATTGTATATATAACCATGGGCTTGATAAGTGATTTGGTGACTAAGTGATCAATGCTATCTCAAATTAAGTTCATTGTATTTTTTAGAAAAAAAAGTATATGAATAAGGTAAAGATAATATTATTTTCTAAGATGGTATTTCATTTTTGGAATAAATATTGAGTTAACTTGTGGAAAAATATATGTTTTTTATTGGTTTTTTGGTGATTCAGTATATTTATGGAAAAGATTAGAATATTTTAGAGAATATATGATTAAGTTGTATACATTTCAGTGTGTGACTAATATTTTTTAAAGATAAAAATTAAATTAATCATGAAAGGATATGGGATAAATTATTTATAATTTTTGGGTTTAGAAATGGATCATGTATATTTTGGAAGAGTTTTAAAGTTAGTTGTTTATGGAATGATTTATGTTGAGCTTTGGGTGTTATTGTTAAGGATTTTGAGACTAACGTAACATCCTAACTCTTGTTTTTATATACTTACATTCCTTTTTTACCATCATTTATTTGGGCCTTTTCATAGGTTATTTCAGGTGACTTTTGGAAGTTTATATAGGTTTTTGTTCCTATTCATGTTTGGCTCATGGTTAGAGTAGACCATACAAGACTTCCCAAGAAACAATGTGCCTTATATTAGATTCCTAGATAAGGGTGCATGGTTGTTTAAAAGTATATGGCCTACCCTAAAAATGTGTTTCTTGGGACAGTGGAGTAATACATGGTTGGAACATTGTTTTTCAAACCATTTAGACAAATCTTAAAGATTTTTTAATATCCCATAAGGGGTGAATGGTTGGTGCACAGTTGACAAAACCATGTGGCCAAACCATGCGATGCAAATTAATTTTTATTATTTTTAAATTTTAATTGACAAAACCCCCATTTTAATTCCAAATTCCTATCCCTAAATATTCATTATATCTATTCAAACTTATAGGATCTCTAGAGTTTATTTTGTCCCTTCCAACCTTGAATCTTCATGGAACAAAGTGTCTATTGAAGCATTGAATCTATTTTGGAAAGTATAACCTAGATCTATTTTTGATTTATTCTTTACTAATATCTCTCCTTATATGATAGTGGTGGATCCTTATGTTGTTGATGGATCCATATCTTAATTTATGGAATTGTGGTTCTAGGATTCTTCTTGATTCATTTTAGCCTATCTTCTCTCTTCGGTTGTGGATCCCGAGTTGGGTGATTTTTGATCCTATTAATTGAGATAGGTCGTTTCATAATGAAATTCTAGTAAATTAAAATATTTCATTATTTTATATTTTTAATTATATATTTAAATGATTTCCAAATATTTATTTGAGTTTCTTGATTAATTTTTTCTAAATGGCATGGTGTGTATGTGTTGAACCTCTTGGGTATGGATTTTCAAATAGAGTCTTAATTTCTTAGAAATTAATTTTAATTGAAATTAATGATTTAAAGAATGAATTAGATGATTATTTATTAGGAAAATAAGACAATATATGATTTATTAATTTGAAAAGAAATAAGTTATTTTGAAAGGAATTAGTTTATATGAAAACCATTTGATGTTGGTTTTTTAAATGAAATGGCATGTTTTGAAATATGGACATGGGTATGATTGAAATGGTTGATTGAAATGATTTGAGATTGATTGAAATTCAATATATCCCCTTGTATGTTTGATTTCCTTAAAGAATGTGGGAGTATGGGTAGTTATGTGGGAAGAACCCACCCTAAGAATGTATTATCTCTACCTAGAAATGAATTGAAGATGAAAATTATTACTAAACTATTATTAGGGAATGGGGTTCATTCATTGGGGTGTTCTCATATTCCTCCTAGGATTGATATCTAGGAATGTGTGCACATTAAGAGTTGTGAATTCACCAAGAGTGAGATTCCTTGTACAAACATACTCCTAGAACTCTTAACCATGGTGTTGTGATTGAAAATGAATTCTTGAGAAATTATTTTTACATGTAAATGGTTTTGAAATGATTTATTCATGATTTTTTGATAGAAATTATTATTCATGGTTTTTTAATGGAAATGAATTGTTGTACCAATTTAATACACACCATTAAATGTTTTTGAAAAGCATTTTTTTTTATGAATTGTAAAAATATTACCAAACCATTTTTTATTTAAAATTAAGAATATTTGGTTTACTTGAGATGGATTTCTTATGGAATACTTAGTGGGATCATATTGGGATAGTATTTCTCACACACTAATTTTTCCTTTGATCATTTTTAGACTTTATTATGATAGGTATAGGAAAATTAAAGGCACAAATTAGAGGCATTAGGTGTTCTTTATAGCAGGACCATGGGATTTGGTGGTAATTGGGGGAGTATGTAATCTACTTATTACAATGAGATATTAGGATGATGTATTTTATGGTTATATGATGACTCAAGTTGATGTACCATTATTGGGACTTTTACTTTTCAAGTTTTAGTACCTTTATCATGATGGTTGTTTTGGAATATCTATTGATTATGTATTATTTTGACTAATTTTTTATTCTTGAGTTATTATTGTGGAAAAATCATTCTTTTCTTATGCTCAGTCACTATTTTTTAGTCTGTGGGGATCAGGAACGCCCTTCGAGCTATGTCAAGATTGATTCAGGTATTGATTTAGCAGGTTATCTGGGTTGGTTTACGAAAAATTGGTATCAAAATAGGTTGAGTCTCTTCATGAATGTCGATATGAAATTTAGTATGTTTAGGTGGATAAGGGATAGGATTTTTGGGAAATAATGGGTATATTTCAAGTGATTTCTTTGATGTATCTCATCATAACGATCATTAAGTTACAATATTCAATTAAGAAAAAGTATTTTTGAGAATTTATTTGATCTAATTATGGACATTTCCAAAACATTTATTAGATATTTGTGTTTCAATATTGAATTCGAATTGATAGATTTGATATTCCTGAGTCTTCTAACTGATGTTTACTTATTATTTGTTGATTTTTATAGTACAAGAAGACTTCTAAATAGACATAAGAAGGAAGCTTCTGATGAACCAAAGTGAGAATACCCTCTAGTTGACAAAAACCTTATAGAGGTTATATTGTTTACGGTCCAAGATTTAGGATAAGGGGTTTCACCTGCCCCTGTTCAAGTTGTATAAGTTATACCTCAAAGGGATGCTAGTAGATAACATGCCCATTATTTTATTTATCCAAAACCATTGTCTTTCCAAGGTATGAATAATACTCAAGAGGCGCAGTATTGGTTGAAAAATATTGATAAACTATTTGAGTCCTTGGAGATGCTAGATTCCATTAAGGTGAAGTGTGTTATCTTCAAGATTTAGGGGCCTAGTATGAGGTGGTGGAAAATTTAGTTCTATAAAATTATAATGTGGTCTTGGAGTAAAAATACTTTAGGGATATTTTTATGGAGAAATAATATCCAGATTATAAGTACATGGAGTTTCTCAACCTTCATCAAGGTGATAGGGAAGTGACTAAGTATGATAATCATTTTTTCAAACTTTCTTAGTTCTAACCTGAGGTGGTCTCTAATGAGAAGTTGAAGACCTGGATGTTTTAGATCATATTTATTCATACTAAATATTTCCTCATATTTTAATATTCCAGATAAGTAATAGACGGTAGTTATTTTAGTCATTTTACCCTAGTCAATATTTTATTTACCTAAGAGTGCAATATAGAGTGCACACCCAAGGGTTGATCTCTCAAGGAGGGAACTCACAACACACCATCTTTCTATTGTCACTATTATTATCTATCGAATATAAAACTAACTTATATAATATATGTGAGGGGTTTCAAATGAATGAAATATAAATATTATAAATATAAATGCAATGAGAAAAAAAATTAAGTTAGAAGAAGAAATTAAGGTAATTGTTCTAGGGAGGTTCACAGAGACTAAAATCATCATTCAAAAAGGATCTCAATATTCAACTTAATGAGGTGATCAAGACCTATCACGCCTCACCTTCTTGTATTAATTTTGATTATAACATATTGAGACCTATTCATACAAGTAAATACTATTCTAAACATTATCTAAGAGACATATTTTTTGACCATCACTACCCCAGTCATACTCCACCGTATTCATTATTTAGATAGTGAAGGGAAGGATTATTGATAAATGATAATAAGAACTTAGTGGTAGAGAAAACGGGGTGACCTCTCACCATAATTGATTTAGCCACCACCAAAATTCTTAGAATAGAATAAAGATTTTGAAATTAAATCACAAAAAACTCAATCAATCCAACATTCCCTCCCTCAAACAAGCATCGAGGTTAGCTCTCTATTTTTATTGGAGTTGAGAAGGGAACATGGTGGGAGAAAACATAAAATAAATGAAATGGAAGAAGTGAGATATAAATAATAATACTAATATATTAAAATTAAACAATTATTATAAAATTTAAATTACTACAAAGATACTGAAAAGGATAAAAAATTATATCCCCAAGTTTCCACCCTTTGAAATGAATAAGGGATGCATATTTATAGGAAGATGAGGTGAAAGAATTATCTCCAAAAGACTCCTCCAAAAGGATTCACATTTATAACCCCATTAAATTGCCTAATTTGTAAGAGATTTCTTCATGAATGTTTTTTTCATAATGTCTCTTACATTAACCCTAAAAATTTCTGCATCATTGACCACCAGACTGAGGAGTTATGTCCATTTTACTATAAGACACTAATTTTGTCCATGTCCCTCATCATATTCAACATCATCACATTCCCATTCCATTATGAACTTCCATATGGTTAACCGTTCTTAATAAAAGTTGTTATATAATTCCTTTAGCGTCCCTCCAAAAAATTTGAGACATTTTTTATGCGTGTTTAAGATGGTATGAATTAAATACTAAATTCAATTATTTCTACCAGATGAGACCTTTTATATTCCACATGTTTTAACCATTAAAAGGATGCCTTAATGAGAGTATTTTGACTTAAAAATCATCAAGGACACACATAATTGAATTATATATAATCTCCATATTGAATCAATGAATTTGGACACATTAAAGTGGATTTATGTCTCAATTGTAAAGGTTGGATCCACTCTATTGGACAGAACAACTTTCCACAAAGAATAGTTTATTTGGGCCTCCAGCTCTCCGAATAAAGACTTGGACCAATTGAAAAATATGTATCCAAATAATATGGGTTTCCTAAAAAAAGGAATCATGTTATTTTTATCAATAATAAATTAGATAATGTTGAAATAAATAAGTGATTAAAAATAGTTATGATTCCCAAAATAGGACATTTTGCATTTAAGCTCAAAATAACACAAAAACCTAAAAATGTGACAATTCCCTATTAACTAACACTATGGTGAGATTATAAAAAATGAATTGAAGTATTAGAAATGTGATAATTGTAGCTTCATAACTCCCCCACACCAAACCATTTCACTCCCTGACAGTCATCATATAATCAAATGAAAATCCACATAACAATAAAAAATGAGAAAAAATAAATGGTCTTATCTAAAATATAATTCCATCATGTCTCGTAAATGAAAAAAATCCCTTTACTATTCATTCCTCATTTAAAAAAAAATCAACCTCATAAATCCATCCATGGCCTAATCACAACCTACATCACCTTGAATTTTATATCACACTTCACTCAATAGAAATTAAATCTGAAGTTATGCTCATACTTGGAAATTTCATGTATCACCAAAGTCTTGTGAAAATTATAATTTCTCCATAGTGTGAAACATGAAAATTAATTCAATCATGAGTAATTTTCTAGGTGAATTATGTGTCTTAGGGTTGGTGGGAAAATGATTAAAAAAAATTAAGGCTGGAAATTGGAGGTTTGACTCTTGAGTACCATGCATGAATAATCAAGTGAAACCATAGGATGTACCTCACTCAAATCCCATTTAAAATGTAAAAAACACCACCTCCTTTTTTTGAAATTGGAAATGATAAAATTAGTTATTACAAAGAATGATATCATCCAAGTTCTCCCTATTTTTTTTCTTTTCTCTGTAAAGCTCCAGAAAGGCACAACTTTATTTTATTTTTTTATTTTTTTCTTGGATAATAAGAAAAAAAATTAATTAAATGAATTAATTACAATCACTCCCATTATATTTGATAGGTAAATGATTCATAATATAATTTACGATGAAGAATTCAAGCTAATCTCCATTTTTTTTAAAATATTTTGAAGGAGAACCAAATGAAATAAATGAAGCATAATGAAATGATGACTCAATCCCAATTCTATCATTATCCACTTACCAAAATGTTTAAACACACATCACATCACTCAAAAATGAAATACATCCCAAATAACACACACTAAAGGCACTTCCCCCACACTCAAACTTTAAATATACATGAAAAAATACTAAGAGTGTGGGTATGAAAGGAAAAAATAAGCTTGTAATGTGGCTTAAACCTATAAGGAAATTCATGGAATATAAGAAATAAATAAGGATAGATGTTAAGGTGGGTCTCAATAAAATATGTGTCTAGAAAAATTATTTCCTCAATCATATCAAAAACATTCCATGAAATCCAAAGTTTTAAAATAGAAAATCACAAATTTTGGTTCTCATAAAAAATACAAGTTTCTCTCAAGAAAGTGTGGGTATTAGAAAGAATATTTCAAAATGGTTTAGAATACCTCACAGTATAGGAAAAATATTTTGATTCAGTGTTTCATGGGAATGGATTTCAAAAAAAAATTAAACGCATAAAATGATTAAAAATTCAATTCAAGAAAAAAAATCATATCAATAATCATTTAAAATTCATTTCTTCAAAAATCATTTCAATTCCCTCAGAATCAATTCTAGAGTGAAAAGTGATAAGAATATTTATTTATTCTCAAGTATCCTAAATATATGAAAAAAAATCACACAAGAACAACTAACAGGTCGACACTCCCCCACACTTAAATTTAACTACCCATCATTTTAGCTCAATAAATTAAAAATAGGGGAAGAAAAAATAAAGAGAATGAAAGTTACAACCTGGATTATTGTTAATGTGAAGGACTTAAGATAATCTCTTGTCTACTAAAAATTCTTCTTATAAAACAATAAATAAATAAATTCATAAGAAAAATAATGAAGAATAATGAGGAATGGAAAATAGGATAGAACATGGTTTGGACCCCCATGTGGATTCTAGGATTGTATTTCCCCTAGTTAGGCAGTTATAGTGGTTTAACCTTGATCCAAAGGTGGATGGGGTTTCTTGTTTAAAAACCACCACATATGAATTTTCCTAACATCCCTAAAAGGAATAAAAATGTTAGGATCCCCATATAAAATAAAAATATCCCTAACCCCCAAAATAGATGAAAAAGAAAATTTGTGGTTCATAGGGGGAGGAATATGAATAAATGGATGCTCCTTATTTTGTTACATTAGAGGATTGGTATACACTGGTGGTGAAGTTAATATAATAGGATGTGGATTATCGTATAGTTTATTATAAACAAATTATTCCTCAATTATTTCTTGTGGTGTACCATCATCCTCATTTTCACTAGTGTACAACTTGATTGGCTCTTTCATTCTCACATCAACACATGTAACTTCTTCTTCTTCATCCAGGGAATATAGTAATGGTACTGAATATACAAAATAAATATAATGTATGTTATTATTCAATTCATAATTAATAATATTTTAATTAATAGAATGCATATAAATTAAATCTACCTACAAATTTTTAGTTTTAGACTTCTTTTCTTCAAGCAAGGCAGTTGTGAATTCATTTGGTGGAGAGGAATTTGGATCCTTAATTCTTTATTAAACCTCAAAAAATTCTTATTAAAAGGTATGTGGAATGGGAAATTAATTCTTCTCATCATGACTTCATTTCTATTCCATCCATAGAACTCTAACTTATTCAGCTTTAGTGGCCAGCAACGCAACCATCTTGCTTGCTTTTTTATCAAGGAATTTTATTCCACTTGAATCTTTGATATCTATTCCCAGTTAGGCTCACCATAAAAGTTTTTAATAGGAAAAAAATATATTAATAACCATAAAAACCAATTTTGGCTTAAGAAAATTATGATATGTAATGAAATTTTTTTTCATGTTTTTGAAATATTTAAATTTTTTAGTTTTTCTAAGAAAATTTGTGTGCATAACCGTTTGGAATCCCTAGAAAAGGCACCAAATTGATGGTAGGGTTTTTATCCTTTTTACCCTAGTAAATATTTTAGTTATATAATAGTTAAATATAGAATCCACACTCAAGGATCGATCTCTTGAGGTGACCGCTCACAACACATCATCTTTCTATCATCACTATTATTATCTATCTAATATTAAATTAATTTATATAATATATATGGGGGGATTTGAAATGAATGAAATATAAATATTATAAATATAAATTAAATGAAAAACATAATGAAGTTTTAAGAATAAATTAAGGTAACTCTTCTTGGGAGGTTAACGGGGATTAAAATCGTCGTTCAAAAATGATCTTAATATTCAACTTAATGAGGGGATCAAGACCTATCACACCTCACCTTCTTTATTTAATTTTGATTACCTCAAACCGAGACCTATAAATATGGGAAAATTAAATTCCTAACATCATATAGGATACCTCTTTTCTAACCATCACTACCCAATACATACTCCACTGTATGCATGACTTAGATAGTGAAGGGAAGGATGATTGATAAATGAGAAGAAGAACTCAGTGGTAGAGAAAATGGGGTTACCGCTCAATGTAATTGATTTAACCACCACAAAAATTCTTAGAATATAATAAAGAGTTTTAAATTAAAGAAAAACAAAACTCAATCAATCTAGCATTCCCTTCCTTGAATAATTGTTGAGGTTAGCTCTCCATTTTTATTAGAGTTGAGAAGGGAACACTGTGGGAGAACACATAAAATAAATGAAATTAAAAAAGTAAGATATGAAGAATAATAATAATATATTAAAAGTAAAAAATTATTATAAAATTTAATTTACTATAAATATACTCCAAAAAAGGCTATCCCCAAGTTTCCCCCCTTTGAAATGAAGAAGGGATTCATATTTATAGGGAGAGGGGGTGAAAAAATTCACTCCAAAAGACTCCTTCAAATGTTTGACCCATTCAATGGCCTAATTTTTAAGATTTTTTTTCATGAATGTTGTTTAATAATGTATTATTCATTCACCCTAAATATTTTAGCATCATTTACCACCAGAAGAGGGAGTTATGGCTGTTTTACTCCAATAAATTAATTTTATCCATGTGCCTCATTATATTTCACATTTTCACATTCCCATTCCATTCTGAACTTCCATCTGGTCAATTCACGCATTCCATCCCTAAAAAAAGTTATTCCATACATCCTTTAGTGTCTCTCAAAAAACTTTGAGATATTTTAGACGAGTTTTTTAGATAGTATGAATTAAATACTGAATGTAATCGTTTATTTATGATGAGACCTTTCATATTCCACATGTTTTAACCATTCAAAGGATGTCTTAATGAGAGTATTTAGACTTGAAATTCATCAAGGAAGTGACTCATTAAATCCTCTATCATATCCATCTAGAATCAATTAATTTTGATATATTAAATCAAATTTATGCCTCAATTATAGAGGTGGGTTCCACTCTACTAGATAAAACAACTTTCCACAAAGAATGATTTATTTGGGACTCCAGCTGTCTGAATCAAGACTTGGACCAGTTGAAAAATATATAGAAAAATAACATGGTTATTGTAAAAAAATAGAATTATTTGTATCAATAATAAATGAGATATTCTCTAAATACAGAAGTGATTAAAAACAGTTGTAATTCCCAAAATAGACCATTTTTCATTTAAGCTCAAAATAACATAAAAACCCAAAAATGTAACAATTTAACACTAACTAACACTGTGGTGGGATTATAAAAATTTAATTTTAGTATTAAAAATGTGAAATGGTATCTTCATCATTCACTGGTTGATGAAATTGATCTGGATGATAAGTTAAGGTTGATGGGAGTTTTTCCTAATCCTAATGGTAGTTTTAGTGGTTCCTTTAAAGGAAATAAAAAGTGGATTGAGTCCTATGGTTGAAAAAGTTTTAATGGTCCTTAAAAAACTCTCTAAATCATTAAAATCATCTATTAAAGGACTATTGACTTGTTTCAAATTTGGTAAAGTTGGACACTAGAAGCATACCTTCTTGGGGAAACTTAATATTTTTTGATCATGAAGATTATTAGGTCACTTATAGAATATTTTCATGGTTTTTACTGCACCAAGTAGTGGTATGGGATCATCAGTACTGAGAGGACATTCTGTTTAGTCAAATTCTTCAAGAACATCGGGGTTCCATCCATAGTAATTAGGAACAAAGAAACCTCGCATAGGGGACGTCTCATGTGGGAGTTGATGTAGGTATAATAAAAGTAAGAGGTTCCATTACTATTAAATTATCTTTAGTGACTAATTTATTTGATAATGGTTCCACTCATTCTTTTTTATCAACCCACACCATGTATTTTTTGAATCTTCCTATAGATATTATGCCTAATGTGTTGGAAATTACAATACCTCTTAGGATAAAGAGAGGGAAAGGTCTCTGATTCCACTCTTGTACTTTCTCTTTATCATAAATAAAGATATTCAAGGAATTTTTGGTCCTTTACATAAATCCTATTTATTTTATTATTTTGATATACTAGTTAGTAGATCACAAATCCTAGATTGATTATTATCTTAAATGGGTCTCTTTTATTGCCCCTAGTGGGGAGTGTCATGTTTTTTATGAAGAATATAACCCAGGGACTAGATGAAATAGTAATCATTTTATAGTTTTTGGGAGGATGATATCCATATATTATTTTGAATTAGAGTAGGAATATTTGAGTTTTGATCTTCCTCTAGTGGTTTTTTAGTTTTCATATGTCTTTCTATTAGACTTTTCTAGCCTGTCACTAGAGATGGGGTGGAGTTATCTATCAATTTAATTCTAGGTACTCAGCCTGTATCTATCCTCTCTTACCATATGGAACCAAATAAAATTAAGTAACTAAATTATCATTTGGATGAATTCATGTTAAAAGGCTTCATTCAGCTCAGTGTTCCGCCTTGGGTGGTATGAATACTTTTCATCAAGAAGGACAATGTAACTATTTTCTTATGTGATGATTGTCAAAAGCTCAATCTAGTTAACACCAAGAACAAGTATCTATTACCTAAAATTGAATAATTTTTTAATCATTTGAAATGGTTAAAGTGGTTCTCTAAGATTGATCTTCTATTTCATTATCACAAACTTAGGATCAAGGAGTTAGATATCCCTAAGACCGCTTTTAGGAGTAATAATGGCCAATGTGAGTATCTTTTTATGACATTTTTCTTGACTAATGATCCTATTATATTTATATGGTTGATGAAATATATTTTACACCAATATATTGATTCTTTAATTATGGTATTTATATATAACATCTTGGTTTGTTACAAAACTAAGAAGGGTCATGTTCTCCATTTGAGAGAAATTTTAGATATCTTGAGGAATCACTAACTTTATTATAAGCTATAAAAGTTCCAATTCTAGATTTGATAGGTTAATTTCTTGGGGTATGTGATCTTAAAACATTTTATCTCAGTTAATCCTAAAAAGTTTAAAATTTTAATGTATTGGGAAGAACCATGGAATGTCTTTGAGATTCGAAGCTTCTTGGGATTAATGGGGTATTACCACCAATTCATAAAATATTTCTCTAAGTTGGTTTCCCATTTGAATGGTCTCACTTGAAATAGAGTGAAGTTATTTTGGGATCCAAAATTTTAGGCTTCATTTGATGATTTGAAGTTTCATTTGACCTCAACTCCAGTGTTGACTCTTCCAGATGTTGGGAAAGGCTACATGGTCTTTTTTTATGCATCAGGTTCAGGTTTGGGTTTCATTATCATGTAGGTTGATCATGTTCTGGATTATGTTTATCATCATATTTGGACATATAAGAATAAATATCACACACATGATCTCAAACTCACAATGGTTATGCATGCTAATAAGAGCTAGTGACACTACCTTTTTGGAGAAAGGTTTACTATTTTATTTAATCACAAAATATTGGGTTATATATTATTGAAAAAATATTTAAATATCCATAATATTTTATTGGTGGAGTACCTAAAATCATTTTAATTTTAAATTTCCTACACTCCTAGGAAGGGTAATGTGGTTTCCAATGCACTGAGTAGGAAACTTCTATCCTAGTCCATGAAGGAATCTTTAGAGGAATGTAATCTCATGGATCTCTTTTCTCGCATGAATTTGGGAGTCTAGGATGATGGGATTGAGGTTTTCTTGTCTAGTGTTCAGCTGTAATCCTCTCTTCTCAAGATTATTCTCCAGAAACAGTAGCTTGATGATGATTTCTAAAGCATTATTTATTATTTATATGGTGGGGAGGACATAAGTGAATGGTCTTTATCTTTATAGGGTATCCTTTAATTCTGAAACCATTATATTCTATAATTTCCTATAAGGAAGGTTGTGTTGGGGGGGTTATCATCATTCCTAGTGGGTGGCTTACCTAGGAATGATGAATATGTTTTATGATATGAGGCATTGATTCTAGTGTCCAAGTATTAAATGGGAATTTTATAATTTTTTTATTATTATACCTATCAATAGGTTAAGGCCAAGAATCAGAATATTTTAGATCCAATTCATATGTTAACTTGGAGGTAGGATGGGATATCTATAGACTTTTTTTTGGGTTGTAATACACTCCTTGAGGAAAGAATGAAATTTGGGTGTTGATAGACTATTGAATAAATTAGATAAATTTATTCCCATTCATGATATGACTGAAGTTAAGGATTTGGTCAATCTATATGTGTAGGAGATATTCATATTTTATGGTGTTCTATCTACCATTTTTTATAATAGGGATCCAAATTTCATATCTTGTTTTTTGAGAGACCTTCGGGGGAAATGAGATGCCACATCAGGTTGATCGTAGTATTCCATCCTCAAACAGATGGTCAAATGAAATAGGTTATATAGATTATAGAGGACATGATTTATCCTTGTTTCATTTAATTTGGAGGAGTTTGGGATTTATATTTAGAGATAGTTTTTTTATTATAATAATATCTACCATTAAACCATTAATATGTCACCCTTTGAGGCCTTGTATAGTCATAATTGTAATTCTTCACTCTGTTGGTCGGAGATTTGTGAAGCTTCCCTTGTGAGGTCTAGTTTGTCTTAAGATATGGTTATGAAAATATAATTAGTTTAAAAAATATTGGTGATATAATAGATCTAATATAAATCTTATATGGGTTATCATTTATGTCCTTGGAATTTTCTATTAAATACTGAGTGTTTTTTAGAGTCTTTCCTCAGTTGGGTTATCAAAAACTTGGAAAATATAGAAAGTTTTCACTAAGATATATGGGACTATTTGAGGTTATTAATAATATTGGGAAGGTGTATTTCTTTTTTTATTTTCCACATATGATGACTTCAATCCATGATGTGTTTCACATTTCCCATCTCAAAAAGTATCTTTCAGATTCACCATATGTCATGAGTTAGGAAGACCTTGACATGGAACCTGATATAACTATGACTGAGCATCTAGTTTTAATTATTTATTCTCTTATGAAGTTTCCCTATGGGAAGTATATACCTATGGTTTGGGTGCTATGGCAGCATGGTTATAAATCACATGAGACTTGGGAGTGTGAGGTGTTTATGATAGAGTAGTGGCCTCATCACTTTGTAGACTAGTCTTCTTGAATAGATTTCTGGGGAATGAAAGAATTTTTGGTAAGGAGAATTATAAGATCCCAACTATTTCTTTTAGTTACTAACATTCCATTTTTTACCATATTTTTTTGGGTCTTTTTATGAGTGTTTTCATGTGACTTTTGGAAGTTTATATAGGTTTCTATGACTATACATAGTTGGAAAATGGTTAGAGAAAACCATGTGGGTTTGCCCAGGAAACTGTGTGCCTTATGTTGGAGTCCCAAAGGAGGGCGCATAATTATGTGAATGTTTAGTGAAAAACATGTATCCTACCTCTCAAACTATGTGGATGGGATAGTGGGTCCATTCATGGTTAGCACATGGTTTTTTAAACCATGTGGTAAAACCATGAAGCACTTTTAGTATCCCATAAAGGGGTGAATGGTTTTCCAAACCGTGTGGGTAAACTATGAAATGCGAATTAATTTTTATTATTTTCTAAATTTAATTCCTAAAACCTTCATTTTAACTCCAAACTCCTCTCCCTCTAACCTCATTCAATACATTAGAACTTATAGGCGATTGTATCCCTTCTAACCATGAATATTCATGAATAAAAGGGTTTATTGAATCATTGAATCTATTTAAATAAGTACAAACAAGGTCTATTTATGATTTATCCTTTCATCATATCTATCCTTCTTCAAGAGTGGTGGATCCTTGTGTTCTTTAGGGATCTAGATCTTGACTTATGGAATTGTGGTTCTAGGATTCTTCTTGATTTGTTCTAGACCGTCTTCTCTCTCAAGTTTTGGATCCTTGGTTGGGTGATTGTTGAGCCTATGAATTGAGCTAGATGGTTTCATAATTTAATTCCTATCAATCAAAACCTTTGATGCTTGTCTATTTTGAATTGGATTTCTAAATGATTTTCAAATCTTGATTTGAGTTTCTTGATTAATGTTTTCTAAATGATATGGTGTGGGTGTGTGTGTTGAACCTCTTATGTATGGATCTTAAAATAAAGTTTTGATTTTCAAAAAATGAATTTTAATTGAAATGAATGATTTGAAGAGTGACTTTGATGATTATTTCTTAAGTAAATAAGTCATGAGATTATTTATGAATTTTAAATGAAATGAGTTGTATTGAAAAGAATGGGTTTTAACGACAATAATTTAATGTTTTTTTAAATGAAATTCAATGTTTTGAAACTTGAACTTGGGGCTGATTAAAATAATTTGAGATTGATTAAAATTAAATATATCCCATTATATATTTTATTTCTTGGAAGAACATGGTAGCATGGTTAGTTAGGTGTAAAGAACACATGTTAGGAATGTATTATCTCTACATAATAATGTATTGACATTGAAAATTATAACTAAACTATGATGTGGGTAGGGAGTTAATTCATTAGGTTGTTCTCTTTTTTCCCCTAGGCTTGAGATCTAGGAATGTGTGTGCTATGATCCATTAATTCACCATGAGTGTGAGAATCCTCACACAAACATACTCCTAGGACTCTTAACAATGTTTTTATGATTGGAAATTAATTATTGATAAATAATTTATATATTCCAATGATTATGGAATGATTTCTTCATTCCTCTTTTTATAAAAACGATTACTTGTGCATGTTTTTATGGAAATTCACCATTGTGCCTGTTTTATACTCACCATTGGAATTTTTTAAAAAGCATGTTTTTTTATGAATTGGGAAAAGATTACCATGCCATGTTTTATTTAAAATCATTCATATTTGGTTTACCTAATATAGATTGATTGTGGAATAATTGGTGGTATCCTAATGGCTTAGTTTTAATCACACCTTACTTTTACCCTTGTGAATTTTTATAATTTCTTATGAGAGGTTTAGAAAAAGTAAGACATCACTTGGAGGTGGTGTGTGTTCTTGATAGTGGGACCTTGGGAGTTGGTGGTGATCGGTGGAGTATGTGATCAAATTAATACAAGGGTATATGAAGATGATATATTTTATGGTTATCTAATAACTTGAGTTGATGTACCATTTTTGGGACTTTTACTTATTTAATTATAGTACCTTTCTCTTGATGATTGTTTTGTTATACCAAATGATTATGTATTCTTTGTACTTATTTTGTATTCATAAGCTATTCTTGCAGTGAAATAACTCCCTCTTGTATTTTTTATTCCCATGCACTAGTAACCAGCCCGTGGGGATTTGGAATTCCCTTTGGTCCAGTCAATATTAATTTAGGTACTGGTTTAGCATGTGATCCATGTTGGTTTGTGACACTAATATAGTATTTCTTAATATAAAGGTTTATTCATATTGGATATTATCTCAAATTGTGATAACCATTTTAATTTTTTCTAGATATATTAGGAATAACTTATTATCCTTTAATGGATATTATAATTCACTAAAATTTAATTTTAGTGCTTTAGGAATGAAAAATTCATGTTAAATATCCATTTCCTGGAGTAAGAGATATAGTAGAAGTGGAAATTGATTGATGAACAACCAAAGGATGAAACTATGATTATGAAATGGAAAGAAATTATGTAAGAATTTTTTTCTCATGTTATCTATCTTGATGGTAAAATAATCTATCAAATCTATGAAAATGATATTAAAATAAAAAATTATCCAAGTACCTTCATTTTTTATGGATTTATGGTCACCTTTATCCCTTACTGATTCATGGTTTTTTTTCATTAACTTATAATGATTATGTTCTCTATAACTCTCTATTATTATTTAGAAATTATATTTCTCCTATATGTTCATATTTTTACTTTCCAATAATGTTCTCTTTATTTGGGAACTTGATTATGTATTATTTTAGGTAACCTTTATGTTTCCTACTTTCCCTTTCAAAGAAATTTTTATTGTTCTTTCATACGATTTGGGTTTTCAGAAAAGGTGTTTTAAAATATTGAACACTTGATTACTAAGATAAAAATTTTATAGATTTAATTTATTTATGGGTGGGTGTATCACCCCAAAAAATTAGTTTAAAATAATACTATGCTTGATAGTTTTCTTAACTTGCAACACTGATCATTAAGAAAACTCTAATATACTATAAAAATATTATTATTTAAATGTGAACATTAAAGACAAGTTATTAAATTGGTTATATGAATAGAAATAACTATATTATGAGAAAATGTATAATGTTTTTAAAAATTCAAATGTATTGATTAATTCATAATAAATATGTACTCAATTTTCAGTAAAGTCATTTTATGCTTCAAAAATATGTTTTCTTAAAAAATAGGTTTTATTGTATTTTGTGTGTGGATACTATAATTAATTTCTAAAATTTTATAAATTATATTTTATGGAATTAATTACATTTTTTAAATCACCATGTAAATATTATCTTAGGTTAATTTTTTGGGATTTTTCTAAAAAAATACTTTTAAGTGAATGTTGAAAAATACTGATTTTTATAAAACTATCATTTTTTAATTAAATAAAGTAATTTAATAGTATAATTATATTTTTAATTTAAGTATCCTTTAATTATAAATAATCTAATTAATTACATAGTAATCATAATTATACTTTATTATGATATAAGTTCATTTTTGGGTTCAAAAACGCATTTTTCTAAAAATACATTTTTTGTCACATTTTCGGGTTTATTTTTAAATTTAAACCATATAAATATAAAAATTTAATTTGATAAAACTAAATAAATAATTTAAATCATAATTACTTAATTTTTTAATGATTAAACTTTCATTTTTTGGTAATTATGAAAAGGAACCAAGGTAAAAATACAATATTATGGTAAAGGATAAAATGGATTAACGAGGAGTAAACTAAAAATATAAGGGTTAAAATTACTTAAAAACTAGTATAAATACTATTTTATCTCTATATTTTGATCCTATATCTTTATATATTTTAATAAAGTCTAATTTGGATCCACATGGCTTGAGTAAGACATTAATATATTTTAATCTTTTGAAAAATTCCAAGTGTGTCATATCTCTCACTTATAAAAGGACACAAATTATCCTCTATTAATCAAACTTAATAAGCCTTATAGATCATAAAATACCTACAAAAATCACTTAATAAAATCCCTACACATGATTTATATGACCTTGTTTTCTAAAAAACTAAACTATATATGGAATCATCCTTAAACATTATATATTCTAGTGAACTTAAATTAAAATTAACCTTCTTACATTATCAAAGATATTTTAGTTTTAGAGTTTTATAGATTTAGGTTATAAATATTACATAAAAATACCATATATTACTAATTGTAAAATTATACTCAATGTACATTTTTTCCACCAAACAATACTTTTAAAAAGAACTCTTTTTACTTTTCTTGACATGTTTTTAAAAAATTTATTTTGACCTCATCCTTGTCCCTACACATACTTAAATCTATATGAAAGAAATTTTAAAATGTGGTATGAACACAAGAACCTATATAAATGAGATAAAAATAAGAAATTCATTAGTCCAATAAAAAACATGAAATCCTATGAAAAAAAAATTCATTAAAAAAATACCTTGTAACCCAAAAAGTGCATCAATTTTCCTTTAAAAATATCATTATCTTACCTTTTGAAATCAAATTATTTCCTTGAAAAACTCATTATCAATAATATAAAATTAATTTTGTTTCCTTATATAACTATCATAATATAACCCATAAAAAAATTTACAATTTTAATAACTATATAATCATTACCCAGTGCATTGGAGTGTTATATGGGCACACCCAACATATAAGCTATATCGGCATAACTTTTGAGCTATAATGGGTCTAAAAACTTAATATAAGATGTATCAGTCTCATTTGTGAGCTATAAAGTTGATACACCCTTCATAAAAAATGTCTAAGGACCATATCATGAATAAAACCCTTGAAAAACTCTTTTAAACCCATGTGCACAACACTTTCAAATATCAAAATATTATTTTCTTTTAAAAACCCATTTTCAATAACAAAATACCCAGAAAAAGGAAAAGATGGTTTTTATTTAAAGAAAACATAAAATATTTTAAAGTAATCCAAAATTCAAATAATAGTTATGACATTAGGAAAATTCATTGTCGTCGTATACATTAAAATAGAACATTCTTTTTTTCTTTTGTAAAGAAAGTCAAACATTCCATAAAATGGTTAATTTTTCAAAAACTTGGAAATAAATTCAAAATAGATATAAAAATATCCTTTTTAACGCATATATTTCCTTAAAAAAACATATATAATTTTTTTTAATAATATGTTCATAGAAGATAAATAATTAGAAAATAAAACATTTTAAAACGATGTTTTTAAATAAAGTGTCCCTTACCCCGAGTCTGGATCATCACGTATGTTATTTATCTTCCTAAATAAAAAATTATGTTAATTTATTTACTTGTTTAAGAAATTTTTCATGATCATTTTTTCCTTTTATTTTATTTAATATCATGTTATATACAATTACTTAATCATTTTAGTTTATGACAGATGTTTTGATGATATTCGATTCATAAGTCAAAAATGACTTTGGTAGGTTGACTATAGTCAAATATATCATTATTAAGTCTTATATTTTATAATAATAATTAAATAATTATCATTTTTATACATCAATTATACTTTTAAAACCAATATTGAAAGATGGTTATGAAAAATGAACTATGTTACAATCCTGGAGATGATAGGTTGTATGTATTCATGAATAATGTTTCCATTTTTCAAAAATTATTATTGAAATATGGAAGTTTTAATTTATATTTATCTAATAATAATTATATCATAAATAATATATTATTTATATAAACATAATTATAAGTATCATCCATGTGATGTGGTGATGGAAAACAAATCGCATCACTTTATGAAGGTGGTAGTCCACACGCAAGGAAGAACGATGTTGTCATTTTTTAATGAATGGAAAGGTAATAAATTAAATGATATATTATATTTTCAGAATGATAAAAATTTCATGAATATAATATATATACATTAATTCCATCATTATATCTATCTGTGAGAAACAATTATGGAAAGCAAATTACATCGGTCCACGAGGTGGTAGTCCACCGTACACCCGAATAATGGTTTCTTTTCCCATTTGATGGAAGAGGATATGGATATAAGTTGTGAAATTAATAAAAAAACACCTAGGTACATGAAATATACTGGTTTTATTATTTTATAATGGTTAAATAAGATTTTAAGAAAGTGGAAGAATAAATAAAACTAAAATATGTGGTTAAAAACTATACCTCTTCCTTGGAAAATATCCTTTTCTTAACACCTTAAGACATATAAGATAGGTATTTATGACCAAAATAAGGCCTTTATAACATGGGTAGGGATTTTATAAATTTATTTTGTTATATATTTTCCAAAAAATGGGTTTTTAAGTGTGAAGAAATTATAATAAGTGGTTCCCTTTTTTAAGAGAGTATAGGGACACTCTTGAAATTACTTAAAATATTAGTTTAATATAAATTATTTTTTATATAATAATGGATATAAATTGATAATATTATAATATAATATTATGATGAGTAGAAATCATCTCATAAAATAATTTCTTGGAAAATCTTAGATCACATTTTTACCCTTATCTTTTTATTTTAACCCCCCATTAATCCTTTTCACACTTACTTTGATAATAATGTTTTTTTACTTTTTAAGGGTAAAGATAGTTAATATAAATATAAAAATGGATCATAAATGGAATATTGTTTATTTTTTAAACCATATCATAATAACTTAGCCGAAGATATGATTTTTAATAATTTTATATCATTTAATAAAATATTAATGCCATAAATTATCAATAATGTCAATTTTAGAACTATTCATTTACTTTCACTCTTATAACATCAATAAAACAAATGAAATTTGAATAAAATATTTTAATACATACATAAAAAAATTATCTATAAAATTCATGGGTCATATTAATTATTTCAAATTATACTTTTATTATTATATTTAATATCATTTATTTTATTTTTTCCATTAATTGAATAATTACTACATCAACATTGTGTAAGAATTTAAGGTAATTGATTATTTACTAAAAAATAAAAATAAATTACTATAATAAATATAAATAATTTATATTTCCAAATACTATTTTTAATGGAACATATCCTCTGGTTATCCTCATGTTAAAAATATTATAGTTATTAAAAACAAGAGTGTGACGTATTTTACTTTTCTTTACATAAAATATTATAAAGGTCATAATAACATAAAAATGAAGAAAAGGATAGATATTAAACGTTTAGATTATTATGGATGATATATAATCATAAAATAAAATTTAATCAAGTGTTAGGGTCATTTTTTAGTCCTTATCATTTTATTTTTAACTTTATTTACCTAATTTATCCTTTATCGTGATAACAAAAATTACTAAGGTTACTATTTATATTGAATAAAAATAAAAGGGACCTGTTTAAAAAATTTATAACTCTTAATTCAAAATATGGAATCCATTGTTTAAGATTCAAAATACATAGGTGGCATAATTTAATTTAAAATTAAACTGAAAAAACATGACAAAAAACTATTTTTCTGAAAATGACTTTGTAAGTATAAAATATTTTTATACTAAATTCAAGTATAAATTTCATTTAAAAAACCATAATTGAATTTTTTTTAATCAAAATTAAATAAATAAATTTTAAAAATCATCAAAAATAGAACTTTACTTTATAAATACATTAAAAAAATACAGTCTTCAATAAGAATAATTATTTTTCACTATTCATTGAAAAATAAATTTTTTAAGAAATTATCAAAAATAAATAGTAAGATAATTTTAAAATTATTATTTTAAAAATAAAATTCATTTTTTCAAATTAAAATTCTATAATTTGAAAAATAAAATTTTAAATAAAACCTGACAATAAAAGAGTTTAATAAAATTATTTCCTTTTTGATTAAAAAACTACTTAATGATGTTATAATGAATATAAATATTTTACTCGTGAATTCTATAAATATATAAAATGATTTATTTTATCATTAACTCTATTGTTACACCTTATAAGTCTTAAGGTGTAAGCTAAAGGAGGTTGTCTAAAGAAGAGGTATAGATCTTAACTGAGTGTTTTCATTTTATTTATTCTTTTACCTCCTTCAATTATATGCTAAACATGATTATATAATAACATAATTATATAATATATTCTAATATGTTATTATGTTGATGTAACAACCTTTATTCATCTCATTCTTCATCAAATGGTAAATGAAATCATTGTTCGTGCATATGTGTGGACAACCGGCTCACAAAGCGATGTATTTTTTTCATCACCACCATTCATGGATAGTAATTATGATAGATATAATTTTTCTATATTATATTTTGGGAATAATTATGATTCAATAAACATAATATATCATTTACAATCTTAACCTTCCACCTGTTAAAATTTGATAATTTCGTTCGTGCGTATGTGTGGACTACCACCTCCGCGAAGCGATGTGGTTCATTTTTCATATATTCCTTTCAATAATAATTAGAAATATATTTATATAATGAACATATATGATATTTATATCATGATTAAAAATTTTATAATAATGGAACCATGAACAAGATGTTATAACTAAAACTATCGAACTGGAACTTACATGAAAAACAAAACAATTAACACTCAATAAAAATAGTTTAATAATGAATTCTTAATAAAGTGGGTTGAAATGTTATAAATGGATTATATATAATATTATAAGTATATATATGGTTTTTTTATAGATTTATAATAAATTTAAATTTATTGTTAAGAAGGTTAAAAGTGCTTACGAAGCAAGTTGGGCCTGAGGTAGGGATGTATTTTACAATCTCATCCTTATTTGGGATTGTTTGTATTTAAGTTTAAATTGTAAGAATTATATAATATTTTTTTCTTAAAACCCATATATTTTATTATACTATGGTTATTTCTAGAAATTACATGTTTCTCTTTCATTTTTCTCTCTATAAATACTCAAATTCTGAAAGAATGTTTTTAATGAACACTGACTTGTTTTTTATTTAGTTGGGAATATTTTTTTCTATATCCATATTTTCATTAAAAAAAATTCAATAATTTTTTTAATATTCTAAAATTTTGGATTAAATTCATTTTTACACATGTTTTACTTTCTATAAAAAAATTAAAAGGAGTCTTCTTGTCATGTTCTAAATGAGTCACTTATTACACAAGGTGTGGAAAAAATATTTTTTTAACACTTACCACATGAACATATTTTTCAAATTTCATGACTATTATTTTCTTTTAATCTTTATTTACAAGTTTCCATGTTAATTTTAAATGAAATTATTTTTACTAATATTATGTAAATTTCAAGATTTTAAATAAGTGATTTCAAGATTAAAAGGTAATTTTCCTCAAGAAATCTTCTGATAATATTTAAAATGTATTTTTATCTATGTAAACATCATTCAATAAATATTATGATTTATTGTGGATATAATATAATTTTACCATCTATTTTATTTCTCTAGATTTCTTATGATAATATTTTTTTATTTATTGATTGGGGAAATTATTAGCATTTTGTATTCTAGTTTTTTCAATATGAATGTTTATATTGATTATGTATTGAATGTTTATTCATTTCTTTCATATAATGAATGAATTGGGATCAATATGTTATAGGTGGGGCCTGTTATAGCCCCCCAATGCATCAGTTGGTATCATAAGACAAAAAATATTGGGTGTTTGGCATATGACTTACCCATTTATATATAAAGTCTTGGAATGAGTCCTTGATGGTAAGTTTAATATGTTTGGCATTATGAATTCCATCATTATTTGAATAGTTTTGTTATCCATGGTAAGTTTAAAACACATGTGATGTTTTATATGGCATTATTTGATCATCATTTATTCCTACTATATTATTTTTCCTTATTTATTCAATGATATATTTTGTTGTACGCATTACCTTACTGAGTATCTAAACTCACCCTTTATTTGTTTTTTTCTCTAAGATATGAAGAAAGATATTTTGAAAGATTTAAAGGATGCAAGAATGTTTCTTATGCTATTATTTTATATTTCAAATATAATATGGGAATCATATATGTAACTATTTTTCAAATACTATTAAACTAGTCAATATTTCATGGGAATCATATATGATATCCCTTGTATTTTATACCAATGTAATAAAGTAGCCACTGGATCTAGAATACTAGGGTCAAGGTTATTACAATGAGGATAATAAGAAATAATATAATGTGTTATGAAATAAAAAGTAAGATGTAGAGAAGAAAGAATGAAAATGGAAAAATAAAAATTGTGTTTATATATAAGCCTAAGAAAAAAGATTATTTTATTGAACCTAAGAATCTAAATAAACCTATTTTGGAAATTTAGGAACCCGTTGATCATCCTTATTCATATTCCCCTCCTCCTAAACCATTTGAGACCCCTCCATCATTGGTTACTATTACAACCGAGATTGTTGTTCCTACCTCAACTAAAAGTACACTACTAGTCCCAGCTACCCCTACACCTGCAACTTCAGTTTCAAAGTTTATACCACCAATTTATTCTGATACATAATCTATTTTTTCAGTTTAAGTTCCTAGTTTTATTAAACTTAAAGTAGTTCATCTTTTTTTACCACCAACACTGGCATGGGTATCCCAAGTGCCCCACAGAAAATCCATTTTGGTGTATATATCTGACTGGACTTATCTGATTAAATCAACACGTCATTATGAAACATTTCATAGGAAATTGGATAGGGACTTTATAGAGTCTAAATAGAATATAATGAATGAAAACTCTATTATTTCACCAGAGGTGAGGGATGGTGAGGTTGAGGTTGAGGATTCCCAAGTCAATCTTAAGGACACTTAGGATTTCCCTTATTTATTTTTATTTTTCATTTCTAATTTCAGCATACCTTTTGTTTTATTTATTTTTTGAACCAATTTTATTATCCATCTTGAGATGAAATGAAGAAATAAAAGGTTATTTTATTCTAGATACATGGAATTCATATCTATTTTTCACTGATTTATGTTTTTGAATTATTATAATTCATTTCATAGTATATTCTTATTTGTTTTTTAAAAAAAGGTGTTGATGTTTTAAGGAACACAAACCCCAATTTCAAATAAGACTAAAGGAATAATAGATTTATAAAATCAATCAAGTATTTTAATTATTTTCCCATTATTTTTCTATTTTGATTGAAATTTGTTTGGAATGTATTATATAAATAATATTATATAAATCATATTGATTTTGATGCTCACAAATACACTTGTTTGTTTTACTAATTAAATTACTTTAAGTGAATTTTAGGAAATTAATATTTATTGAAATATTTATTCTAGGATTATATTAAATACTTTTATCCATGGGAAATATTTGATAAAATTATGGAACATGTATTTAGTGTACTCTATAAACACTATTCTCAACCCTTTGTTGGTAAGCATAGAATAAGAAATAAACCCTACATTCAGAATAGAACATATGGATCATAAACCCCATGATTTCGAGAAAGTATGGTTTAGCAACACTATATTTGGATGCAACCCTACATTTGAGGAAACAAACATATGGTACATCAACCCTACATTCATAATCAACCCTATGTTTTACGAGAAAAATGTATATTACATCAACCCCAATTTTGTATTCAACCCTATGTTCGGTGTTTTGTCATCACATGAATAAACCCTACATTTGACTATTCAACAACAGAGTTTTAAATACACGATTTTATCCGAGATTTATGCAATGGTCTTTAAGGATGTAAAATATCTATTAAAATCTATTTTATAACTGATTCAAAGGCTCATTATAATCAATTCAAAGACTCATATTCAATGAAGTAAATCATTATTATTTATAAGGGAAGTTACGACTCTCCTAGATGACTTAAATTTGAATATCTATGATCTATCAAGTGACGTTCATGGATCTTCTCAACTAAAAGAAAGTTGTATAATATATATATTTGAGCAGAGTATTTTCAAGATATATATATATATATACGATATAAAACTTTATACTAAAAAAATATTTTTTGAATAAAGAATGAAATACTGTTATTTTCTGAAGAGGCTACACATTGTTGATATACATATTTCAACCTCATACTACTATGTAAATACTATTGTTTATTTGTTTATATTTTTATCTAAAATCATTCAAAACTAGGATCTCTTCAAATCTATCCTTACTTGAATACATTCATCTTTGAAGAAGAAGAAGATCTATATTCTATCAGTTTCTGCTATAACTATGAAGTTCAAACAGTACCATCAACAAAGATGTGGAGAAACCGGTTCCCTATAAAAGAACTAAAACTCTCTATTTAACCTTATTTTAAAGGTGTCAAATGCCTGCACTAAGTTTTGGATTTTAAAGATATTATGATAAGAGTACCTTATCTGGTGAAAATCACCAAGCTCGTAGAGAGACCATTGGTAGAGTGGACTAGGGGATCTTTGTGCCCCAAAAAACTATAAAAATTAGTGTGTTCTTCATTACTATTTATTCGATACTCATTTTACTTATATAAGAGAACACTGCATATATTCATAAATCAAAAAGTAAATTAAACACTGGAATCTATCAAGATTATCAAAAAGACACAGTTCACCCCATTTTGTGTATATTTGTATTATTTTAACATAACAATCGGTATTGTATGTGATTTTTTTTATAAATTAGATAAAGCTCTAGAAAGATTGAAAGTATAAGTTCTAAACAAATAAAATTTCAATGGATGATTCAAGGTAAGGTATGTCTGTGATTCATGATCCATACTTAAATGGTGACAACTATGGATGTTGGAAATCATGTATGATCTTCTATCTGGAGAATCTTGGATTCAAAGTCTATTCAAATATTATCACTCCTTAGGTAATTAATGAGAAACCATAGACTTGGGATGATGATAAAGAAGATGAATATGACATAAAATCAAAAGAAATGAATGCTACCATTTGTAGACTTGGCCCTGATGAATTCAATCATTTATCACAATGTCCTACTTCTTATGAAATGTGGCGGAAAATTTCTATTTCATATGAAGGGACATATAATATTAGAAAAATGAGGTATTCTACTAAAAAAATAAAGTTTGAAACCTTTAAAATTTATGATAGAGAGAGAATCACAAAAATGACCAGGAGATCTAATTTCACAATTAGATCAAGCACTGAAAGTACTCAGAGTACTACCCTCAAAGTGGAATGGCATATCTGCATCTATTTAGAAATCATCACCTATCAAAAATTTGACTATGAAAGAATTAATTTGAACATAGATGATGTATGAATCAAAAAATAAAAGTTGAATTTGAAGATCCCAAGATAGTGAAAAGGGAAAATATTTCCCTTAAGTTTACATTTAATAAGAATGAAAGAAAATCAAAAGAAGATATCAAAATCGCAGAAGATTCAGACTGCTCAGATTATGATATGTAATTGGCTCAAATATCTAAGAAATTTAGAAAATTATAAAAAAAAGAAAAGAGTCTTAAAATTATCCTTAAAAAGATTGATAAATATTCCAAAGAATTTAGATGCTATGAATGAAATAATATGGGTCATATCAGATCTGATTTCCCTCAACTAAAGAAAGTAATAAGGAAAATGGAAAAGAAGAACCAGAAGAAATTTAATTATTAGCATAAAGGTAAAAAGTCTATGAATTATACTTGAAGTGTAACTAAAGACTCCAACAACACCACTAAATATGATTCATAAAAATATCCACAAAATCTAAAACAAATATGTGATTTATGGTTAAGGAATAAGAATAGGTACAAACCTATTACTCTTCTACCTATGACTCTGATAAATTCTCAAATAGTAAATTAGTTGTTGATTTCTCAATGTTAGAAGAAAAATATGATACTTTAATAAAGAATCACAAATCACTAAAAACTTTCATAATGTTGTATTGAATAAAAAAGATACAATGTTAAAACAACATCAAAAACTAAAAGAAAAATTTAATAAAACTATATCAAATTGTAATGATCATGAAAATAAAATAAACGAATTATAGAATGAAGTAGAATCTTTTAAAAGTATTGAAATTACTTTAAATAAAGTAGAAAAATAACTAAATGAAATTCTTGGAAAAAAATTATTAAAAGAGAAAAATATATAATAGGAAGCAAGGGAGAAAAGGAAAAAATATATAAAAATTATTTTGTTCCTAGTTTTAAAAATACTACCTACTTCTAATGTGGAATAAAAGGACATTAAACTAAAAATGTATTTGATAAATCCTAAAATAAGTGGCATTAAATGGGGTTTTATCTCTAAAAATATGTCTGAAGATAGTAATATAAGTTTTGGAAAAATAAGGAAGATTTGGATACCTAGATCTTTGCTTACTAACATAGCTGGACCCAAGAAAATATGGCTACCAAAACAAACTATTTTTTAAATGATTTTTGTAGGTAAAAGACCACAAAAACAAAAAATTTATATGGTATATGGATAGTGGATTATCCATACAGATGAGTGGAGGCTCAATCAACTTCTATACACTAACACAAATGGATGGAGGTCTAGTTTATTTTGGAGATAATGAAAATGGAAAGATTGTTAGAGTTGGAACTGTTGAAGATCAAAAGTCAATATCAATCAACAAAGTACTGCATATACAAGGGTTAAAGAACAACCTGATAAATATTTCTCAAATTTGTAATGATGGATTTTATGTTGACTTCTCTAACAATTTTTTCACAGTTTTCAAAGATAAAATGCTTAAATTTATATAACCAAAACTAAAAAATTTTGTACATTGGAATTTAATTCCTTGTGTAAATAGAAATTGAATTGTTTAACTATTGAGAAAAATGAATCATAGATATGGCATATTAGACTTGTAAATTGCAATATATATACTCTATATAAATTTTCTAAGAAACAATTAGTTTCTGATCTTCCTAGTCTTAAGTTTGACAATGATAGATTTTGTGATGCATACCAAATTGGAAAACAACACAAATCATCTTTTAAATCACTTAAAAAATATACATCTAAACCATTAGAAATTATCTATATGGATCTGTTTGGAACATCAAGGGTGGAAATATTTGATGTAAAATTATTTATTTATGTTTTAGTTGATGATTTTTCAATATTTACTTTGGTTTATTTTCTAAAAATTAAAATCGAAGTATTCTCTATTTTTAAAATCTTTTAAAAAATTGTTAAAAATGAAAATTATTTTTAAAATAATTTCATTAAAAAGTGATCATGGTGGAGAATTTGAGAAGAAATAATTTAATTATTTTTACTCAAATTTATTTATTAAACGCACCTTCTCTACACCAAGAACACCTTAATAAAATGAAATTATTGAAAAAAGAAATAGAAATATTCAAGAAATGGAAAGGAATGTGTTGAATGAATATAGTCTTCTTACCTATTTCTAGGAAGAATGTAACAACCCGAGATTTTATAAGATGCATTCTTTTTAATTTCATTCATATCTTTTATTGTACGACACACCAAGATTATCTTGCGCTATACGCAACACTGTATTAGCTTGCAGTATACGCAACACTTTTCTTGGCTCTTGTTACACACAATTTCAAGTTCGTTCGATAGAAGTTATTCTACGCAACATTGAGTGTATATATATATATATATATATTCAATGTATAAATAAAATATGGTTGTATTCTGTTATACGCAACAACAAAGGAGTTGTGCACTACACGCAACCCTGACTTGGCTTACATTACACGCAATCGCGACCTTCCTCGATAGCGTGTGTTGTACGCAATACCAGGTTTTACTAAACAACGATATATTATTATAATATTGTTATGAACTAGCCGTTATGAAGAGTGTTAACTAAATTTATAATTTTATAACATTATTATTCATCTTACACATTTCTAGAACATGGTATAAGAACAAAATAAATTTTTCGGGTAAAATAATTACTTTTCAAAAAATGCAGTTTTGCCACCTTTTAATTGCGCACCCACTTTAAATCTAGTTTTTGAATTGTTTATAAGTTCAATTTGACAAAATAAAATTATTCTTTTGAATCAGCATATAAAAATTTACATTAGATAAAGTTTTGATATTTTTCCGATAACTTTCATATTTTAAAGAATAGTAAAAACACGCTATATTTTAATTAAAAACAACTTTTTTCATCGTAATATCTTATGTGGTTAAATTATAATATTGAATGGTTTTAAAGTATAAATAGAATATATTTTTACCATTTAATATAATGTATGTTATTAGCATTGATTTTACCTTGAATGCGTAGGTTAAATCAATTCAATCTTTTGCAATGTTTTAAAGAAAAACCCGTTTTCTTTCAACAACGGGATTAATTTTAATTTAATTTCTGCATCTTTTGTATATTGAATTTGGAAAAATGGATTCCATATTTGGAATCAGTGGGTCCAAATTATATTAATAAGCTACTTTTTATTTTTGGGCATTGTGAATAATAACTACGGTAAATTTTATTTACTATAGTTAAAGGTAAATCGGGTAATTAAGGGTAAATATAAAATTATAAAATTACTCTAATACTTGGAAAAATCCTATTGGATGGCTAAAAGTATACCCACATAACCTAAGGGTCGGATTAGATTCATGTTATGGACTTTTGTCCCTGAAAATAATTTAATTATTATTAAAACCAAAGAATGTGACAACATGTCACTTTCTTAAATCTTATAAGTATAATAATTTTAATTTAGTAATAAAAATATTGAAACTTAAAACATGAATAGTCTCCAGAAAGTTAATACAATTATATACATCATAGGAATTTATATATAATTTTTAGGGATTAATTAATAATCATTTATTATGACACAATGATGATGCAGTAATTGTCTTATTAATGAAATATTGAAATAATTGATGTTATAAATGCCCAAATAAATGTAATTTCAGACTTTTTATGACTTAAATTAATTTTCTAGGTTAATATGACATGTTATTGTTGATATAAGTAACTTGGTTCGAACTTATCATTCTGTTATAAATTTCATAAAAATCATGTACCAAATAGTGTCAAAATTGACATAAATTAGTTTTTAAAACAAATATTATATTATTAATTGTTATTTAATTCTTAAAAATCTAAGGTTCGGCCAAATGACTTAGACAAGGATATATATATTAATAATAAACAACTTGGGGTTCTTTTGGCTTGTTATAGTAAGTTTATTAACCATATAGTGTAATAAAACAAAAAGACAAGGTAAAAGTTAAATTATTTAACTTAGAGTTAAATCTAATTGATAAGGTTAAAATAATAACCTAAACTTGTCTAAATCCTATTGTATGAGAGGATTTCGACCCATCCCCACTTTATCTTTGATATAAGACCTTTTTTAACCATTATAAACTGAATTTGACCTTAATGTAAAATAATATTTTGATATTTTCCTAAGGTGCCCCTCTCCTCCCTTATAAAAGGGAACCTCCTCCCTCTCCTCCTCACACCACTTTGAGCATTCAAGCTCAGCCAACCCCTGAAAAAATCTCTTCTCCACTTCCCTAGTATCATCCTAGATGTCCTGTTCTTCTTCAAAGACCATCCTTAGTTCTTTAAGTGGAGGTTAAGTGAAGGCGCATCAAAAAAGGTACTATCCATTACCGATCTTTTTAAATTTCTTTCTTCTTCAACTTCTTCTTATCTAGTTGTTTCATGATAAAGTAATAACATCAGTATTTATTATATACTGATATGTTATTATAAATATGAAACAACTCTAATTAACCTTCTATCCATCCTACGGAAAAAGTAAATCACCGCGCGTGCGTACGTACGGAATACAGTCTCCACGCCGTGGTGTAATCTATTTTATGCCACCAACTTAATTGGATGGGTATGATGGTGTAATGAGTAACTATATATGATTATTATAAAGTGATATTGATACTGAAATATTATACATACACTTCAACACAATTCCACGACCATGGGAATGATATCATCGCTCGTGCGTACGTACGGACTACCGTCTCCACGATGCGATGAGATTCATTATCCATGTTAACCATTCCAGAATGATTATAAACTATATATAATGAATAATAATGAAATATATGACATGGTAAATCTATTGTATTTATGTATATATATATATGTCATCTACTTACTTCCATTAAAGACAATAAGTAAAGGAAAACAGTGTTCATGCGTACGTACGGACTACCGTCTCCATGAACGGTGTGTTTCATTTCATTTATCTATCTATTATATATATATATATATATACTGAATATATATGATATATAAATCATATTTTATATTCTGGAAGTAATTAAATCATGATATAAGTAATAATAATGTCAATAACAACAAGTCCAAACACCTACGATAAATGAAACAATTTTACCCAAAACGCTTCTTTAACATGGAATTTACAAAAGAACGAGTAATATAAAGTCATAAGTGAACCATATATGATATCATAACAATGAATATGATTCTGTAATAAGTTAATGACATTATTTAAATCATTATACAGGAGGTTCGGATATGTACAAAGCATATTGGACATAAGGTAAGGGATAAATTTTCAATCTCATTTTTATCCGATATTGCTTATACGTAAGTATTTACTGGGGTTACGTTTATCATCCATGACCATATTTTCTAAAAATGCTTTCATAAAATTTTTACCATTCTTCCATGGATGTTTAATGTCATTTTTACCCTTTATTGAATTTTTACCACATTGTATGAATGAAATCTTTCCTTTGGTTACCATATAAGGTACTTTTTGACTTTTCCGACAAAAGTACGAGGAGAATGTTATTTTTAACTTATACAGCATGAATGGATTTTTAAAACATTATTTCCAAGAATATTCCTTTACAAGTTTTCAAGTTTATTTTTAATCAACTTCTTTTATTTTATAATTGTACGACATGTTAAGAAAGGAAAGGTGTTTTTGAAGCAGAAAAGATATTTTCCTCAAGAATGGAGTTCAAGTGTTTTATCAAAATTATTTTCCATCTAAGATAATATTGGGTTCTATTTCTATCCCTATAATTACATGGATCTGATTATGTTGTGATGGAAATATTTTTATGAATTCCTTTATCTTATATGAATTTTTTTATGATGTCATATTGTTTAGGAATCCCATTTTTATTACATGGGTTATGCTATGATGTATGGTTTATGATTTTGTGGCACACATAAGAATGGTATCATTATGAGATGGGTGGGACCTATATCTCGCTCCAATGCATTGGGTAAAGATTTTATATATCATGAGATAGACATGGCTAGAACGATAGGTTATACCGGTTCAGTGAAGCAGGACTGAAATGAGGGTAACTCGGTTCAGAAATGGACTTTGTCCACTAAGATAGTCTTGGCGATGAGTCTTGACTAATAAGAAATGATTCTCTATGATTATGTGTGTATGCCACAAAGTTTCATGTTTTAAGTTATGATTATTGGGATTTCATTTCACTACTATGATTTATCCCATGTTATGAAATTATGCTCTCTTTTGCAGGTTAAGATTTCCAAAATGTTATGTTCTTATGAAAATGATGTGATTGATATTTCTTTTGTTTACCCTTACTGAGCATTTGAGCTCACCCTTTTATATTTTCTTTTCCCCAGGATATAAAGAAAGTTTTTAGGTAAAAAAAAGGAAGATATTTATGGGAGATGTTGAAGATCTTTTACCACGATTAGAAGACTATATTCCGAGTTTCCAAAGACACTAAACTATTATGATCCTTGTGTGTGTGTTTTTGTTATGTACTAAGTATTCCGCAAAAGTAATGTAATGTCCATGTAAGTCAGGCTTAGGGTCTCTAAATTTTGTATCAGAGGAAAGGTTTAGTCAACCTTTGGAAACTAGGATGCGAAAATGTTAGTGAGATCCCTAGAGATATTTATAAGGTATGTCTAGGGATGTCCCTAAGGATAAGTATACATATAGGATACAATCCTAGAACTACGGTAACAATCGTAGAATTTAACCTAAGATGCTAGATATTGAGGATACTCCCCCCTTTATTATGTTGTTTTCCCTAGCATGATTTTTGCCTCTCACACTATTCTTTTTGGGTTTTAGATGATGGCTAGAACCCGAAGGAACCGTGTTGATCAACGCAATGGACAATGCAATGATTGTCCTCCTGAACAAATAAATGTTATGGAAGATGGAGTGAAAAATCTTATTTTTATACTTACACAAGCTATGAATCATTCTGGACTTCCAAATGAGCAGAGAAGGGAACAATATTCTATTGAGTCCTTCATGAGGCAATGTCCACCTTCTTTCAGTGGGTCTTCCGATCCACTTGTTACTGAACAATGGATCAGTACCACTGAAAAGATATTTTCAGTTCTTCAATGTTCTGAACATGATAAATTCATCTTAGCAGTATATCGTTTGGAAGGTGAAGCTAATCAATGGTGGAATCTTATCAAGAATATGAGGCCAAGAGATGAAATTGAGTCCATGGAATGGGACGAGTTCAAGAACTTGTTTTTCAGTAAGTACATCCCTCGTATTCTTCGAACAAAGATGGAAAAGGAGTTTCTTGAGCTAAAGTAGAAGGATGATGAATCTGTTGGTATATACGAAGCGAATTTTACTAGACTTGCAAGGTATGCATCTGGCATTATCATCCAACCTGAAAGTAAATTTGATCAATCTTTTAGTGGCTTAAAACCAAGTCTTCGAAGGTCATTAGCTATAAGAGACTTCAGTAGATATGAAGAAATTGTGTGTTGTGCTATCAAGGTAGAAATGTAAGTTGGTGTTACATATCCATCTCATGGTTTTGACAAGAAACGAAAGATGGAGTTCAAGGAGAAATATCATAATAATGGTGAAAAGAAGATGAATGTTTCCTTATGCACAAAGTGTGGAAATAAGCATAGTGGAGATTGTCTTAAAGGGACTAGAAAATGTTTTAAGTGTGGAAAATAAGGTCATCGAGCAGCTGAGTGTCGAAGTAATGGAAAAAGGGTTTCTAATGATGTGAATAAATCAAAGACTGCAGAGAACGCACCACCAACACTTCAATGCTTCAAGTGCAAGGAAATGGGGCATTATGCTAATAAATGCCCTAATCCAAGGGTTAGTGATGATCGACATGAGCAACCACTTAAGCAAAGGAAAAAGGGAAGTCGCATGCGATCACTATTGGTGATGTTGAATATGACAACGATGTGGTGGAATGATTAAGTCTTTATGTAATGGGATTCCAAAATAATGTTGTATCATGGAGTATTGGAATATTTATGTATTGGTCTAATGTGGTATTCAAAGTGATTGAGATATTTTTTGGAAATAAGATGATATGCGCATAATGAAGGGAAAATGATAAAATGAAATGTTTAACAGTATTCATGAGCTCATGATTGATATAAGGACTAAGTGATATCATGGTTTGAGTATATAGAATTTTGAGGATTTTGGTATGTGGAAAGTGTTAACTTTTAACTGCATTCATGTTTTCACTATGGTTCAATGGGTATTCATTTTTTTCAAGAGAATACATGATTAAGGTATTCACATGATTGGAATGTGACCAACAAGATATATGGGGGATAAATGATGGTATTCACATTCTTGGTTGATGACATTTCAAGTTATCGTTTTCCTTATACTATGAGCTTGGACCGAAGTATTTTAGATAAGCCTAATGATTGGAATGGATTATGTTAACCATAAGTTAGTATTGTTTAAGGATATAACTTTTTTTGATATTATTAATGTGATGTTATAGTACTGTAGTTTTAGAAAAAGGACAACCTGCAGGACAGGAGACGGCCCATCGCGTCGGACAAGGCTGTGGAAATCAAACCCACAAACGAAGCGCGACTATCCTTTATCGCCTACCACTGGCCTACAGGAAGTCCCTGTTTAGTAGAAACTAGTTTTATTATATTAAGCAGTATGATATATGAAGTATAAGTCCATTTTAGGAACTATATATGATTAATCTCACTATAGATGGACTTATGTATTTTTTGATAACTTTTCTAACCTTTTGTTTGAGACAGATGGAATGACCCATCATTCTATCACTTGATCTGCTAACACATCACGAATGACAAATTCAACTTCATTTCTTTAAGAGATGAAGTGGAAATTGTCTAAAGAATGACAAACGGTGAGACTATACCAAAATCACGAAAGTATTTCTTCTAATTTCATCAACTTTAGGGAAATGACCTTGAAAACCAAAAATGTTGTCCTAGTGCTCTTATATCTGATGAATCAGATGGTACCTTAGATCGTCACAAATTTATGGTTGTGTGATTGCTGGATTTTTCATAGCCATGTTCTCTACCACTCTCCATCAGAACATGACGGTTAGATTTCTCTTCCATGTCCATATTTTCTCCTGTATGGAAACCCAGTGATGAGTTCATTTGGGTAACTGTTATATTTCATACTTTAGTTTTTAAAGTTCAGTTTTGGTATTTCTTTTTACGATGTGGGTTTTTATGAATAGTAAACGATTTATAACCCTGATGAATTTCGAGGGCGAAATTCATTTTAAGGGGGGCTGAATGTAATAACCTGAGATTTTATAAGATACATTCTTTTTAATTTCATTCATATCTTCTATTGTACGACACACCAAGATTATCTTGCACTATACGCAACACTGTATTAGCTTGCAGTATACGCAACACTTTTCTTGGCTCTTGTTACACACAATTTCAAGTTCGTTTGATAGAAGTTATTCTACGCAACATTGAGTGTATATATATATATATATATTCAATGTATAAATAAAATATGGTTGGATTCTGTTATACGCAACAACAAAGGAGTTGTGCACTACACGCAACCCTGACTTGGCTTGCATTACACGCAATCGCGACCTTCCTCGATAGCGTGTGTTGTACGCAATACCGGGTTTTACTAAACAATGATATATTATTATAATATTGTTATGAACTAGCCGTTATGAATAGTGTTAACTAAATTTTGAATTTTATAACATTATTATTCATCTTACACATTTCTAGAACATGGTATAAGAACAAAATAAATTTTTCGGGTAAAATAAGTATTTTTCAAAAAATGCAGTTTTGCCGCCTTTTGATGGCGCAACCACTTTAAATATAGTTTTTGACATGTTTATAAGTTCAATTTGACAAAATAAAATTCTTCTTTTGAATCAGGATATAAAAATTTACATTAGATAAAGTTTTGATATTTTTCCGATAACTTTCATATTTTAATGAATAGTAAAAATACGCTATATTTTAATTAAAAACAACTTTTTTCATCGTAATATCTTATGTAGTTAAATTATAATATTGAATGGTTTTAAAGTATAAATAGAATATATTTTTACCATTTAATAATGTATGTTATTAGCATTGATTTTACCTTGAATTCGTAGATTAAATCAATTCAATCTTTTGCAATATTTTAAAGAAAAACCTGTTTTCTTTCGACAACGGGATTAATTTTAATTTAATTTCTGCATCTTTTGTGTATTGAATTTGGAAAAATGGATTCCATATTTGGAATCAGTGGGTCCAAATTATGTTAATAAGCTACTTTTTATTTTTGGGCATTGTGAATAATAACTACGGTAAATTTTATTTACTATAGTTAAAGGTAAATCGGGTAATTAAGGGTAAATATAAAATTATAAAATTACCCTAACACTTGTAAAAATCCTATTGGATGGCTAAAATTATACCCATATAACCTAAGGGTCATATTAGATTCATTTTATGGACTTTTTTCCGTGACAATAATTTAATTATTATTAAAACCAAAGAATGTGACAACATGTCACTTTCTTAAATCTTATAAGTATAATAATTTTAATTTAGTAATAAACTTATTGAAACTTAGAACATGAATAGTCTCCATAAAGATAATACAATTATATACATCATAGGAATTTATTTATAATTTTTAGGTATTAAATAATTATAATTTATTATGACACAATGATGATGCAGTAATTGTCTTATTAATGAAATATTGAAATAATTGAGGTTATAAATGCCCAAATAAATGTAATTTGAGACTTTTTATGACTTAAATTACTTTTATAGGTTAATATGACATTTTATTGTTGATATAAGTAACTTTTTTCGAACTTATCATTTTGTTATAAATTTCATAAAAATCATGTACCAAATAGTGTCAAAATTGACATAAATTAGTTTTTAAAAAAAATATTATATTATTAATTGTTATTTAATTCCTAAAAATCTAAGGTTCGGCCAAATGACTTAGATAAGGATAGATATATTAATAATAAAAAACTTGGGGTTCGTTTGGCTTATTATAGTAAGTTTATTAACCATATAGTGTAAGAAAACAAAAAGACACGGTAAAAGTTAAATTATTTAACTTAGAGTTAAATCTAATTGATAAGGTTACAATAATAACCTAAACTTGTCTAAATCCTATTGGATGAGAGGGTTTAGACCCATACCCACTTTATCTTCGAAATAAGACCCTTTGGAACCATTATAAACCGAATTTGACCTTAATGTAAAATAATATTTTCAGATTTTCCTAAGGTGCCCCTCTCCTCCCTTATAAAAGGGAACCTCCTCCCTCTCCTCCTCACACCAATTTGTGCATTAAAGCTCGGCCAACCCCTGACAATATCTCTTCTCCAATTACCTATTATCATCATAGAGGTCCTGGTATTCTTCAAAGACCGTCCTTAGTTCTTTAAGTGGAGTTTAAGTGAAGGCGCGTCAAAAAGAGGTAATATCCATTACCGATCTTTTTCAATTTCTTTCTTCTTCAACTTCTTCTTATTTAGTTGTTTCATGATAAAGTAATAACATCAGTATTTATTATATACTGATATGTTATTATAAATATGAAACAACTCTAATTAACCTTCTATCCATCCTACGGAAAAAGTAAATCACCGCGCGTGCGTACGTACGGAATACCGTCTCCACGCCGTGGTGTAATCTATTTTCCGCCACCACCTAAATTGGATGGGTATAATGGTGTAATGAGTAACTATATTTGATTATTATAAAGTGATATTGATACAGAAATATTATACATACACTTCAAGACAATTCCACGACCATGGGAACGATATCATCGCTCGTGCGTACGTACGGACTACCGTCTCCACGATGTGATGAGATTCGTTATCCATGTTAACCATTCCAGAATGATTATAAAGTATATATAATGAATAATAATGAAATATATGACATGGTAAATCTACTGGATTTATGTATATATATATATATGTCATCTACTTACTTCCATTCAAGACAATAAGGAAAGGAAAATAGCGTTCATGCGTACGTACGGACTACCGTCTCCATGAACGGTGTGTTTAATTTCATTTATCTATATATTATATATATATATATATATACTGAATATATATGATATATAAATCATATTTTATATTCTGGAAGTAAGTAAATCATGATATAAGTAATAATAATGTCAAGAACAACAAGTCCAAACACCTACGATAAATGAAACAATTTTACCCAAAACGCTTCTTTAACATGGAATTTACAAAAGAACGGGTAATATAAAGTCATAAGTGAACCATATATGATATCATAACAATGAATATGATTATGTAATAAGTTAATGACATTATTAAAATCATTATACAAGAGGTTCGGATACGTACAAAGCATATTGGACATATGGTAAGGGATACATTTTCAATCTCATTTTTATCCGAGATTGCTTATACGTAAGTATTTATTGGGGTTACGTTTGTCATCCATGACCATGTTTTCTAAAAATACTTTCATAAAATGTTTAACATTCTTCCATGGATTTTTATTGTCATTTTTACCCTTTATTGACTTTTTACCACATTGTATGAATGAAATATTTCCTTTAGTTACCATATAAGGTGCTTTTTGACTTTTCCGACAAAAGTACGAGGAGAATGTTATTTTTAACTTAAACGACATGAATGGATTTTTAAAACATTATTTCCAAGAAGCTTCCTTTACAAGTTTTCAAGTTTAATTTTAATCAACTTCTTTTAGTTTATAATTGTACGACATGTTAAGAAAAGAAAGGTGTTTTTGAAGCAGAAAGGATATTTTCCTCAAGAATGGAGTTCAAGTGTTTTATCAAAATTATTTTCCATCTAAGATAATATTGGGTTATATTTCTATCCCTATCATTACATGGATTTGATTATTTTGTGATGGAAATATTTTTATGAATTCCTTTATCTTATATGAATTGTTTTATGATGTCATATTGTTTAAGAATCCCATTTTTATTACATGGGTTATGCTATGATGTATGGTTTATGATTTTTTGGAACACATAAGAATGGTATCATTATGAGATGGGTGGGATCTATATCTCCCTACAATGCATTGGTTAAAGATTTTATATCTCATGAGATAGACATGGCTGGAGCGGTAGGTTATACCGGTTCAGTGAAGCAGGACTGAAACGAGGGTAACTCGGTTCAGAAATGGACCTTGTCCACTAAGATAGTCTTGGCAATGAGTCTTAACTAGTAAGAAATGATTATCTATGATTATGTGTGTATGCCATAAAGTTTCATGTTTTAAGTTATGATTATTGGGATTTCATTTCACTACTATGATTTATCCCATGTTATGAAATTATGCTCTCTTTTGTAGGTTAAGATTTCCAAAATTTTATGTTCTTATGAAAATGATGTGATTGATATTTCTTTTGTTTACCCTTAATGAGCATTTGAGATCACCCTTTTATGTTTTATTTTCCCCAGGATATAAAGAAAGGTTTTAGGTAAAAAAAGGAAGATCTTTATGGGAGATGTTGAAGATCTTTCACCACGATTAGAAGATTATATTCTAAGTTTCCAAAGACACTAAACTATTACGATCCTTGTGTGTGTGTTTTTGTTATGTACTAAGTATTCCACAAAAGCAATGTAATGTCCATGTACGTCAGGCTTTGGGTATCTACATTTGGTATCAGAGGAAAGGTTTAGTCAACCTTTGGAAACTAGGATGCGAAAATGTTAGTGAGATCCCTAGAGATATTTCTAAGGTATGTCTAGGGATGTCCCTAAGGATAAGTATACGTATAGGATACAGTCCTAGAACTACGGTAATTATCATAGAATTTAACCTAAGATTCTAGATATTGAGGATACTCCCCCTTTATTATGTTGTTTTCCCTAGCATGATTTTTTCCTCTCACACTATTCTTTTTGGGTTTTAGACGATGGCTGGAACCCGAAGGAACCGTGTTGATCAATGCAATGGAAAATGCAATGATTGTCCTCCTGAACAAACAAATGTTATGGAAGATGGAGTGAAAAATCTTATTACTATACTTACACAAGCTATGAATCATTCTGGACTTCCAAATGAGCAGAGAAGGGAACAATATTCTATTGAGTCCTTCATGAGGAAACATCCACCTTCTTTCAGTGGGCCTTCCGATCCACTTGTTGCTGAATAATGGATCAGTACCACTGAAAAAGATATTTTCAGTTCTTCAATGTTCTGAACATGATAAAGTCATCTTAGCAGTATATCGTTTGGAAGGTGAATCTGATCAATGGTGGAATCTTATCAAGAATACGAGGCCAAGAGATGAAATTGAGTCCATGGAATGGGACGAGTTCAAGAACTTGTTTTTCAGTAAGTACTTCCCTCGTATTCTTAGAACAAAGATGGAAAAGGAGTTTCTTGAGCTGAAGTAGAAGGATGATGAATCTGTTGGTATATACGAAGCGAATTTTACTAGACTTGCAAGGTATGCATCTGGCATTATCATCTAACCTAAAAGTAAAGTTGATCGATTTTTCAGTGGCTTAAAACCAAGTCTTCTAAGGGCATTAGCTATAAGAGACTTCAGTAGCTATGAAGAAATTGTGCGTTGTGCTATCAAGGTAGAAATGGAAGTTGGTGTTACATATCCATCTCATGGTTTTGACAAGAAATGAAAGATGGATTTCAAGGAGAAATCTCAGAATAATGGTGAAAAGAAGATGAATGTTTCCTTATGCACAAAGTGTGGAAAGAAGCATGGTGGAGATTGTCTTAAAGGGACTAGAAAATGTTTTAAGTGTGGAAAAGAAGGTCATCGAGTAGCTGAGTGTCGAAGTAATGGAAAAAGGGTTTCTAATGATGTGAATAAAGCAAAGACTGCATAGAACGCACCACCAACACTTCAATGCTTCAAGTGCAAGGAAATGGGGCATTATGCTAATAAATGCCCTAATCCAAGGGTTAGTGATGATCGACATGAGCAACCGCTTAAGGAAAAGGACAAAGGGAAGTCACATGCGATCACTATTGGCGATGTTGAATATGACAACGATGTGGTGGAATGATTAAGTGTTTATGTAATGGGATTCCAAAATAATGTTGTATCATGGAGTATTGGAATATTTATGTATTGGTATAATGTGGTATTCAAAGTGATTGAGATATTTTTGGAAATAAGATGATATGCGCATAATGAAGGGAAAACGAGAAAATGAAATGTTTAACAGTATTCATGAGATCATGATTGATATAAGGACTAAGTGATATCATGGTTTGAGTATATAGAATTTTGAGGATTTTGGTATGTGGAAAGTGTTAACTTTTAACTGCATTCATGTTTTCACTATGGTTCAATGGGTATTCATTTTTTTCAAGAGAATACATGATTAAGGTATTCACATGATTGGAATGTGACCAACAAGATATATGGGGGATAAATGATGGTATTCACATGCTTGGTTGACGACATTTCAAGTTATCGTTTTCCTTATACTATGAGCTTGGACCGAAGTATTTTAGATAAGCCTAAAGATTGGAATGGATTATGTTAACCATAAGTTAGTATTTTTTAAGGATAGAAATTTTTTTGATATTATTTATGTGATGTTATAGTAATGTAGTTTTAGAAAAAGGACAACCTGCAAGACGGGAGACAGCCCATCACGTCGGACAAGGCTGTGGGAATCGAACCCACAACCGAAGTACGACTAGCCTTTATCGCCAACCACTGGCCTACAGGAAGTCCATGTTTAGTAAAAACATATTAAGCAGTATGATATATGAAGTATAAGTCCATTTTAGGAACTATATATGATTAATCTCACTATAGATGGACTTATGTATTTTTTGATAACTTTTCTAACCTTTTGTTTGAGACAGATGGAATGACCCATCATTCTATCACATGATCTGCTAACACATCACGAATGAAAAATTCAACTTCATTTCTTTAAGAGATGAAGTGGAAATTTTCCAAAGAATGACAAACGGTGAGACTATACCAAAATCACGAAAGTATTTCTTCTAATTTCATCAACTTTAGGGAAATGATCTTGAAAACCAAAAATGTTGTCCTAGTGCTCTTATATCTGATGAATCAGATGGTACCTTAGATCATCACAAATTTATGGCTGTGTGATTGCTGGCTTTTTCATAGCCATGTTCTCTACCACTCTCCATCAGAACATGAAGGTTAGATTTCTCTTCCATGTCCATATTTTCTCCTATATGGAAACCCAATGATGAGTTCATTTGGGTAACCGTTATATTTCATACTTTAGTTTTTAAAGTTCAGTTTTGGTATTTCTTTTTACGATGTGGGTTTTTATGAATAGTAAACGATTTATAACCCCGACGAATTTCGAGGGCGAAATTCATTTTAAGGGGGGTAGAATGTAACAACCCGAGATTTTATAAGATACATTCTTTTTAATTTCATTCATATCTTCTATTGTACGACACACCAAGATTATCTTGCGCTATATGAAACATTGTATTAGCTTGCAGTATACGCAACACTTTTCTTGGCTCTTGTTACACACAATTTCAAGTTCGTTTGATAGAAGTTATTCTATGTAACATTGAGTGTGTATATATATATATATATTAAATGTATAAATAAAATATGGTTGGATTATGTTATACGCAACAATAAAGGAGTTTTGCACTACACGCAACCCTGACTTGGCTTGCATTACACGCAATCGCGACCTTCCTTGATAGCGTGTGTTGTACGCAATACTGGGTTTTACTAAACAATGATATATTATTATAATATTGTTATGAACTAGCCGTTATGAATAGTGTTAACTAAATTTTTAATTTTATAACATTATTATTCATCTTACACATTTCTATAACATGGTATAAGAACAAAATAAATTTTTCGGGTAAAATAAGTATTTTTCAAAAAATGCAGTTTTGCCGCCTTTTGATGGCGCACCCACTTTAAATCTAGTTTTTGACATGTTTATAAGTTCAATTTGACAAAATAAAATTCTTCTTTTGAATCAGGATATAAAAATTTACATTAGATAAAGTTTTGATATTTTTCCGATAACTTTCATATTTTAATGAATAGTAAAAACACGCTATATTTTAATTAAAAAAAACTTTTTTCATCGTAATATCTTATGTGGTTAAATTATAATATTTAATGGTTTTAAAGTATAAATAGAATATATTTTTACCATTTAACATAATTTATCATATTAGCATTGATTTTACCTTGAATTCGTAGGTTAAATCAATTCAATCTTTTGCAATGTTTTAAAGAAAAACTCGTTTTCTTTCGACAACGGGATTAATTTTAATTTAATTTCTGCATCTTTTTTGTATTGAATTTGGAAAAATGGATTCCATATTTGGAATAAGTGGGTCCAAATTATGTTAATAATCTACTTTTTATTTTTGGGCATTGTGAATAATAACTACGGTAAATTTTATTTACTATAGTTAAAGGTAAATCGGGTAATTAAGGGTAAATATAAAATTATAAAATTACCCTAACACTTGGAAAAATCCTATTGGATGGATAAAAGTATACCCATATAACCTAAGGGTTTGATTAGATTCATTTTATGGACTTTTGTCCGTGAAAATAATTTAATTATTATTAAAACCAAAGAATGTGACAACATGTCACTTTCTTAAATCTTATAGGTATAATAATTTTAATTTAGTAATAAACTTCTTGAAAATTCGAACATGAATATTATCCAGAAATCTAATACAATTATCTACATCATAGGAATTTATTTATAATTTTTAGGGATTAAATAATTATCATTTATTATGACACAATGATGATGCGGTAATTGTATTATTAATGAAATATTGAAATAATTGATGTTATAAATGCCCAAATAAATGTAATTTGAGACTTTTTATGACTTAAATTAATTTTCTAGGTTACTATGACATCTTATTGTTGGTATAAGTAACTTGGTTCGAACTTATCATTCTGTTATAAATTTCATAAAAATCATGTACCAAATAGTATCAAAATTGACATAAATTAGTTTTTAAAACAAATATTATATTATTAATTGTTATTTAATTTCTAAAAATCTAAGGGTTGGCCAAATGACTTAGATAAGGATATATATATTAATAATAAACAACTTGGGGTTCGTTTGGCTTGTTATAGTAAGTTTATTAACCATATAGTGTAAGAAAACAAAAAGACACGGTAAAAGTTAAATTATTTAACTTAGAGTTAAATCTAATTGATAAGGTTAAAATAATAACCTAAACTTATCTAAATCCTATTGGATGAGAGGATTTCGACCCATCCCCACTTTATCTTCGAAATAAGACCCTTTGGAACCATTATAAACCGAATTTGACCTTAATGTAAAATAATATTTTGAGATTTTCCTAAGGTGCCCCTCTCCTCCCTTATAAAAGGGAACCTCCTCCCTCTCCTCCTCACACCAATTTGAGCATTAAAGCTCGTCCAACCCCTGAAAAAATCTCTTCTCCACTTACCTAGTATCATCCTAGAGGTCCTGGTCGTCTTCAAAGACCATCCTTAGTTCTTTAAGTGGAGGTTAAGTGAAGGCGCGTCAAAAAGAGGTAATATCCATTACCGATCTTTTTCAATTTCTTTCTTCTTCAACTTATTCTTATTTAGTTGTTTCATGATAAAGTAATAACATCAGTATTTCTTATATACTGATATGTTATTATAAATATGAAACAACTCTAATTAACCTTCTATCCATCCTACGGAAAAAGTAAATCACCGCGCGTGCGTACGTACGGAATACCGTCTCCACGCCGTGGTGTAATCTATTTTCTGCCACCACCTTAATTGGATGGGTATAATGGTGTAATGAGTAACTATATATGATTATTATAAAGTGATATTGATACTGAAATATTATACATACACTTCAACACAATTCCACGACCATGGGAACGATATCATCGCTCGTGCGTGCGTACGGACTACCGTCTCCACAATGCGATGAGATTCATTATCCATATTAACCATTCCAGAATGATTATAAAGTATATATAATGAATAATAATGAAATATATGACATGGTAAATCTACTGGATTTATGTATATATATATATTTCATCTACTTACTTCCATTCAAGACAATAAGGAAAAGAAAACAGCGTTCATGCGTACGTACGGACTACCGTCTCCATGAACGGTGTGTTTCATTTCATTTATCTATCTATTATATATATATATATATATACTGAATATATATGATATATAAATCATATTTTATATTCTGGAAGTAATTAAATCATGATATAAGTAACAATAATGTCAAGAACAACAAGTCCAAACACCTACGATAAATGAAACAATTTTACCCAAAACGCTTCTTTAACATGGAATTTACAAAAGAACGGTTAATATAAAGTCATAAGTGAATCATATATGATATCATAACAATGAATATGATTCTGTAATAAGTTAATGACATTATTTAAATCATTATACAGGAGTTTCGGATACGTACAAAGCATATTGGACATAAGTTAAGGGATACATTTTCAATCTCATTTTTATCCGAGATTGCTTATACGTAAGTATTTATTAGGGTTACGTTTATCATCCATGACCATGTTTTCTAAAAATGATTTCATAAAATGTTTACCATTCTTCCATGGATTTTTAATGTCATTTTTACCCTTTATTGACTTTTTACCACATTGTATGAATGAAATCTTTCCTTTGGTTACCATATAAGGTACTTTTTGACTTTTCCAACAAAAGTACGAGGAGAATGTTATTTTTAACTTATACGGCATGAATGGATTTTTAAAACATTATTTCCAAGAAGCTTACTTTAAAAGTTTTAAAGTTTATTTTTAATCAACTTCTTTTAGTTTATAATTGTACGACATGTTAAGAAAGGAAAGGTGTTTTTGAAGCAGAAAGGATATTTTCCTCAAGAATGGAGTTCAAGTGTTTTATCAAAATTATTTTCCATCTAAGATAATATTGGGTTTTGTTTCTATCCCTATAATTACATGGATTTGATTATGTTGTGATGGAAATATTTTTATGAATTCCTTTATCTTATATGAATTTTTTTATGATGTCATATTGTTTAAGAATCCCATTTTTATTACATGGGTTATGCTATGATGTATGGTTTATGATTTTGTGGCACACATAAGAATGGTATCATTATGAGATGGGTGGGACCTATATCTCGCTCCAATTCATTGGGTAAAGATTTTATATCTCATGAGATAGACATGGCTGGAACGGTAGGTTATACCGGTTCAGTGAAGCAGGAGTGAAACGAGGGTAACTCGGTTCAGAAATGGACTTTGTCTACTAAGATAGTCTTGGAAATGAGTCTTGACTAATAAGAAATGATTCTCTATGATTATGTGTGTATGCCACAAAGTTTCATGTTTTAAGTTATGATTCTTGTGATTTCATTTCACTACTATGATTTATCCCATGTTATGAAATTATTCTCTCTTTTTCAGGTTAAGATTTCCAAAATGTTATGTTCTTATGAAAATGATGTGATTGATATTTCTTTTGTTTACCCTTAATGAGCATTTGAGCTCACCCTTTTATGTTTTCTTTTCCCCAGGATATAAAGAAAGGTTTTAGGTAAAAAAAAGGAAGATCTTTATGGGAGATGTTGAAGATATTTCACCACGATTAGAAGATTATATTCTGAGTTTCCAAAGACACTAAACCATTACGATCCTTGTGTGTGTGTTTTTGTTATGTACTAAGTATTCCAAAAAAGTAATGTAATGTCCATGTACGTCAGGCTTCGGGTCTCTACAAAGAATCTATAAGTAAAGCTTGTTATATCATGAATAGAGTTTTAATAAGATAAATTATTAAAAAGACACCCTATGAACTTTGTAATAATACAAAAGCTAAAGTAAATTAATTTAAAGTGTTTGGATTCAAGGTTTATATCTTGAATACTAAGGAAAAACTTTGTAAATTAGATCCAAAGGCTGATAAAGGAATATTTCTAGGATATTATGATATTTATAAGGTCTATAGAGTGCATAATAACAAGTTAAGGATTGTTTAAAAATCAGTCCATGTGAATTTTGATGAAACTTACTCTTTCATTAAAAAGAAAGATCAGACAAATGATATTACTAAGTCTTTTAACAACATGATACTTGAAACTCCTAAGAATAAATTTGAAAATATATTAGATAAAATTAAATCTAGTTCAAAAGAAAATGAAATAGAAGAACCTGAAAGGGTCTTATTTAGACAGTCTAGAACCATAAAGGACCATCCTTTATAAACTGTTATAGGAAACCTAGGAATATGAGTTAGGACTATAAGAAATATAGGAAACTTAGTTGAATTGTATGCCTTTCTATCTCAATAATAACCTAAGTCTATTAAAGAATATTTGAATGATGATAATTGTTTGTTATCTATGGAATAAGTGCTTAATCAATTTTGTAGAAATAAAGTTTGAGAATTAGTAGACAGAACAACCAATTATCCAGTAGTAGGAACCAAATGGGTCTTTAGAAACAAATAGGGTGATCAAGGGGTCATTACTAGAAAAAAATCTAGGTTATTAGAGAAATTATATAACCAGGAGTAAGGGATATATTATGATTAAACTTTTTCACCTATTTCTAGATTAGAAGTAATTATAATATTTACAGATTATGCATCACATATGAATTTTAAATTATATCATATGGATGTTAAATATACATTTTTTAATGGATATTTAATATAGTAATTATATATTGCACAACCACCAGATTTTGAAAACCCTCATAAACCAAATTATATTTTTAAACTTACTAAATCTCTTTATAGACTTAAACAAGTACATAGAGCTTGGTATGAAATATTAAACTCATTTTTATTAGAAAATATATTTTCTATGGGATTGGTAGATCTTACTCTTTTTAAGAAAACCATTAGGTCAAATATATTATTAATACAAATTTATATTGATGATGTTATTTTTGGATCAACAAATAAAAATCTTTGTAATGATTTTTCAAATCTTATGAAAACGGAATTTGAAATGAGTATGATAGGAGAATTTAATTTCTTTTTAGGATTTCAAATTTATCAAAAAGATTATGGAAATTTTTTAAATCAATGTAAAAATATATTATTGATTTATTAAAAAAGTTTGGACTTTGAAATAGTAAGACTTACACAACTCCCATGTGTACTAATGTAAAACTTTATTTGGATAAAGCTGGAAAACTAGTGGACAACAAGTTATACAGAGGTAAGATTGGTAGTTTACTATATCTTATTACTAGTAGATTGGATATAATGTTTTTTTAGGTTTATGTACTAGATTTTAGGAAATCCTAAAATAATATCGTCTCATTTATGTTAAAATTACTTTTAGATATTTAAAAGGTACTATTCTTCAATCTCTTCTATACCCAAAAACTTATGATTTTAATTTAATTTCATATTCAAATAATCACTTTGGAGTATGTAGATTAGATAGAAAAAGTAAATCTAGAACCTTTCACTTTCAATAAAATATTTAGTATCATGGTTGAGTAAGAACCAATATTCAGTTTCTCTGTCAACATCTGATGCAGAATATATATCTGTTAGAAGTTTTTGTGCATAAGTGTTATGGATGAAACACGCCCTACTGGACTTTGGATTTAATTTCAATAATATACCTATTTTATGTGATAACCCAAGTAAGATTAATATTTCCAAAAATCCAATAAGTAATTCTAGAACCAATAATATTGATATAAGGTATAATTTTATAAGATATCATGTTCTTAAAAAGGATTTATCTTCAGATTTTTTAATTACTAAATATCAATTGGCTGATTTTTTTACTAAACCACTTCTCACTATAAGTTTTTATTTTATTAAGGTGTTAGGAATATTTAATTTCAAATAAATTTTTATTTTATTTTTTTCCTTATTAAGTACTTTATTTAGTTATTATTTATTTACTTATTGTTTAAATAAAATGATATTTTATTTAGATTTTTTAAAAATCGCATCTTTTCAAAATAAAGAATTAATGATTACACTATGTAATCGGCTCGAGAAACTATACCGTATCACCCAAAACATTAGAAAACCATTACTCTCTCTCTGTTTTATTTATACATTAAGATTTTAAAACCATTTTTCCTTCTAGATCTCTCAAATTAATTCAAAACCCTAGACTTAAAAACCCTTTTACATTCAGATTCTCAAAAATATCTAAGAACAATATATTAGATAAAGGAAAACCAAGTGACTTGAAGTGATAGCACGTCCCTTTAAAGAAAATTTTTTAAGGAAATTTGTTGATTTCAATTGGATTTATCTGAAAATTTTGTTACTAAATCAATCCCTTGCCTTTCAAGGTTTGTAATTTCAGTTTAATAAAGAAAATATAGAATTTATTTTTGAGATAGAACTGAAGCAGTTCTATAGGCATGTTCAGTTCAGTTTTGGAGAAATAGAGGATATAATTACTTCAGAGGTCGATGATAAGGAATTTTCTATTTCCTATATCCAAATAGAATAGATCCTAAAATTTTCTCATAAAGGATTATTTCATTTTAATCTTCAGTCGATTGGAAATCATGATCACAAGTTAGAAGATATAATTTCATTTATTTTTTGTTCAACCCAGATTTGGAAAATGTTTGTTAAAGATCTTGAAACTAACCATAAGGTATTGTTCATGTTCATCCATTCTTCCATACTCACTAGACTCATATAATTATAAAATATTATTTATCCTAACATGTATGTCATGTTTTTTCATCAGTGATATTAAGTTAAATTTTCCTAGATATTTTCTTAAATATCTGAATCACTATTGTCAATCAGAGGCATGGATGTCTTTCTATGCATATGGAAGAATTATTTCTCTTATTATATAAAGAAATAATAATATTCATCTTATTGATGTTTGAACTAAATATCATTGCAGCAATATTCTAAATGAAATTATTTTAAGAAATTTTGGATTCTTTCGGATTACAGTTAAAGATAAAATTCCGCTTGTTGGTGAAGATGACCAATAAGAATTTGTTCCTATTCTTCAGGGGGGAAAGATAAATATATTGGATCAGTTCGTCTACATCATGAAGAAGTTGGATAATCTCAAATAGAAATTTATTCTCAACCAAAAAAAATAAGGCTCAGATATAATATTATTAATCAAGATGAAACTAAATAAATAGTTGAAGAATTACTTGTCACACTTCCAAGGAACAGAGAAGAACCTCTACTTTAGAACCTTGAATTAAGAACATCTAGACCTAGAGATGAAACTCCATCACTATTTTTAGTAGTAAAACTTCTTCTTGAGGAACAAAAGGTTGAAATTCATGTTCAAGATAAGAAATGTATACCTAGAACAGATTAAGTCAATAAAACTAATCAAGGAGGTGAGAAAGTTCAAACCATACTAGTAGAAACAACTAAAATTGTTGAAAATCAAACAGTTTCTATTATTACATCATCATTGGTCGGAATAACTTTAGCATCTGGAGAGAGAACCAAAGTTATTGTAAATATTTATTTTCCTTATAGTGAGAAGATTCTATAAAAATCCATAGATGGATAATAAGAATATCCTTAATCTATACTTCAAGAAGAATACCAATCTAATTATCTAAATAATTAGATTAAAGATCTAGTAATCTAGTTTAATAGAATGAAGGGGGAGAACACAAGCTTAAATCATGTGCTAAAATCAATAAGAATAACATTGGAAGATTTGAGAAATCTAAATGTTTCAAGAGAATAATTCAAAGTTGTACAGGCTCAACTTCCTAATTCAAGAATTAATGTTGTTTTTAGAATAAATTTTTATGTCTTTTAAAGGTAAATTTTGGATTGATTTTGGAAAAATTAAATCAAAATATGTTTTCAAAAAAAATTAGATTTGAAATGGTATTTGGGAAGTCAATTTGAATCAATTAAAGGAAGTGTAAGTCAATATAGAGATTCTACTTCTGTAGTGAAAAAATCTTCAAATTTAATCATAAGATTTTAGTAAATTACTTCATTAATGGATGATATAAACGATAGAATATACTAACTTCAGTGCAACAGTGCACCACTAAATGTATTGTTAGATAATCAAAGAGATCTTTTTTCACAGTTGACCTTAAGTGAACCTGGAATCAGGCTGCTACTCAATCAGTTAAGTGATAATCTCACTTAATTTCTAAAGATAAAGGGAAATATACATGAATTTTTGAAAATCAATTTGATTGAGAGTTTAAAAGTGGTTTTGCACTCAAGAATTTTGATAAAATAGTTGGCTGATAACTTTTCCGAAAGTTTAAAAATATAAATGGAAGAATTAAAGGAAGTTTGTCAGACTGAATAGGCTTTAATAAAGCATACACCTCTACAGAACCAGCCCTTTTAACCTTAACCATCCCTTCTTTTTAACCTATTTCTCAAAAAAAAATACTCATGTAATCATAAACCATTGTTTTCAATGAAATATGTTTGCTTATTAATATTTATGTTTGTTAATATTTCCATTTATTACTATTACTATTTATTTTATGTTCAATTATACTACCAAAATAAATGTTTTATTTTTCTATAAAGTAGACAATAACATTCATTTATAGTTATGTGACACATTAAATTTATTTTAACTCATTTTCAAATACTTTCTTTTTGATATCACAAAATGGGGGATAAAATTGGGTAAACACAACATTCTATAAAAGGGCGGAGAAAATTGGGTAAACACAACATTCTATAACTTATGTTCTCAATTCATAAAAATAATACTATAAATCAAAATAATACTATAAAGCATTAATTATTATCAAATAACACACATATTCTTTCAAATATTCTTTTAGTGTTTACAATTCCTATATTTTTTATAAATTCAGTTATGGGTTTTATGATCAACAAAAGGGGGAGATTTTTGGGCATGTACTGTCTCAAAAATACTCTATAAATCATATTTATTTTTATTCCCACAAATACCCATGTTTTTTTTACTAATGAAATTACTTTAAGGGAATTTCAGAAAATTAATATTTTTTGAAATATTTATTCTGGAATTATATTCAAGATTTTAATCTGTAAGAGATATTTGATAAAATGACAGAACACGTCTTTAGCATATTATATATACACTGTTCTCAACCCTACATTAGTAAGAATAGAATAAAGAATAAACCCTATATTCAGAACAGAACGTATGGATCATAAACCCTACATTATCAGGAAAGTATGGTTCAATAACCCTATATTTGGATGCAACCCTATGTTTAAGGAAACCAACATATTAAACATCAACCCTACGCTTGGAATCAACCCTACATTTGAGGAAACAAACATACAGTATGTCAAACCTGTTTTTTTATTCATCCCTATGTTTTGTGTTTTTTCCTCACATGAAGGAACCCTATGTTTGACTATTCAACAATAGAGTTTTAAATCCATGATTTTATCTGCGATTTATGCAATATTATTGAAGGAGGTAAAAGATCTGTTCAATGATATTTTACAACCAATTCAAAGGATCGTTATGATTGATTCAAATACTTTTATTTAGTATATTAAATCATTATTATTTTTAAGGGAAGTTATGACTCTCCTAGAAGATTTAAATTGGAATATCTGTGATCTGTCATGCGACTTTGATGGATCTACTCAACTAAAAGAAAGTTGTTTGCTCTATATATTTGATCAAAGTATTTTCAAGATATATATATAAAATATACTGCTACATACTAAAAACATATCTTTTGAATATAGAACTTCTACAAAGAATTAAATACTCTGTTATTTTTTAAAGAGGCTACACTTTCAAGATATATATATTTCAACCACATACTGCTGTGTAATTGTTGTTGTTTGTTTGTTTCTATTCATATTGAAAATAATTCTCAAATAAGATCTCTTAAAATATATCCTTAGTTTAATACATTCATCTTTGAATAAGAATGTCCATATTTTATAATTTTTTGTTGCAACTATGAAGTTCAACATGAACCCTCAACAAAGAAAACTCTTGATTTATTAGAGTTTTGGATGCTCATACTCAGTCATGGTTAAGTGTCAACTTCTCATACTAAGCTGTGGAGAAACTAGTTCCCTGAAAAAGAACCAAAAGACTATGTTTATCCTTATTGTAAAGGTATTAACTTCCTACACATAGTTGTGGATTTTGAAGGTCTTATGATAAGAGGGCCTTGTCTGGTGAAAATCACCAAGATCATAGAGATAGCTTTGGTGGAGTGTACTAGGGGGTCTATATACCCCGAACCACTATAAAAATTATTGTGTTATTATTTAATGTTTATCGAAAACTCATTTTACTTACATAAGAGAATGTTTCATATCTGCATAAATTGAAAATCAAGTTAAATGACAAAATCTTTCAAGATTATCAAAAGGACACAATTCACCCCTATTGTGTATCTTGTTATTATTCTAACATAATAATTGGTATCATATGAGAGATTTTTTTATAAATTAGATAAATCTCTATCGATCATAAAATTATAAGGTATATACAAATAAAATATCAATGGATGGCCTGAGGGGAGGTATGTCTATGATTTGTGCTTCATACTTCAATGGTGATAACTATGGATGCTGGAAATCACGTATGATAATCTATATGAAAAATATTTAATTCAAAGTCTATTTGAATATTATCACTCCTTATGTAATTTCTAAGAAACCAGAGACTTGGGATGCTGCTAAAGAAGATGAATATGAAATAAAATAAAAATAAATGAATGTTATCATTTGTGGACTTGGTCCTAATGGATTTAATCAAGTATCACAATGTCCTACTACTTATGAAATGTGGAAGACAATTGTTATTTCATATAAAGGAAAAAATAATATTAGAAAAATGATGTATGTTACTGCAAAACTAAAGTTTTACACCTTTAGAATGTATGATGGAGAGAGCATCGCACAAATGAACACACAGTTGAAAAAAATTGTCAATAATATTAATACCTTAGCAGATCCTATTTCACAATCAGATCAAATTATAAAAGTACTCAAAGTACTACCCTCAAATTGGAATGGCATATCTATAGTTATTCGACAATCATCACCTGTCAAAACATTTACTATGAATGAATTAATTGGAACATTGATGATGTATGAAATAGAAATGTAAGATGAATCTGATGATCGCAATATAGTGAAAGGGGAAAATACTTCCTTTAAGTTCACATCTAAGAAGCATGAAAGAAAATCAAAAAAAGATATCAAAATCATAGAAGATTCAGACAGTTTAGATTCTGATATGGAACTGGATCAGTTAGCCATGAAATTTATAAAATTATACAAGAATAAAAGAGGCTTCAAAAAATCCTTCAAAAAGTATGAGAAAGGATCCAAAGAAGTGATATGCTATGAATGAAAACAGATGGGTCATATCAGACCTGATTTCCCCCAACTAATGGAAGGAAGAAGGAAAATGGGAAAGAAAAACCATAAGAAATTTGATTATGATCATAAAGGTAAAAAAACTATGAAGGCTACTTAGAGTGTATCTGAAGACTCCAGCAGAACCACCAAATCTAATTCAAAAAATGAGCCACAAAATTTGAAAGTAAATATGTGATTTATAGATAACAAAGAATAATAGGTACAAACCTATTACTCTTCTACCTCTGACTCTGATAGCTTCTTAAGTAGTAAATTATCTTCTTATTTCTCAATGCTAGAATAAAAATATGATTCTTTAATAAAGAAGTAAAAATCACTAAAAACATTCATAATTTTAGATTGAAAGAAAAATATATAATGTTAAAACAACATCAATAACTAAAATAAAAATTTAATAAAACTACATCAAGCTGTAATGATCCTGAAAATAAAATAAAATAATCACATAATTAAGTGGAATATTTTAAAAGTGTTGAAAGTATTTTAACTAAATGAGAAAAATATCTAAATTAAATTCTTGGAAAATGTTATTAAAAGAAAAAAAATATGAAATAGGAATCAAGGGAGAAAAGAAAAATATATATATATAAATTATTTTGCATCTAGTTCTATAAAAACTACCTACTTCTACTATAGAATAAAAGGACATTACACTAACAATTTTTATTTGATAAATCCTCAAATAAGTGGTATTAAAAGATATTTTATCTCCAAAAATATTTTTTAAGCTAGTAATATATGTTTTGGAAAAATAAGGTAGATCTAGATACCTAGATTTTTTCTTGCTGGCACATTTGGACCTAAGAAAATATAGGTACCAAAACAAACTAGTGTTTAAATGATTTTATAGGTAAAATACCACAAAAAAATATTATATGGTATATGGATAGTGGATACTCCAAAAACATGATTTAAGACTCTACCAACTTCCATAAATAGACACAAATGGATGGAGGTTTAGTTAATTTTTGAGACAATGAAAATGGAAAGATTGTTGGAGTTGAAATTGTTGGAGATCCAAAGTAAATATCAATCATCAAAGTATTGAATGTACAAGGGCTAAATCACAAAGTGATAAGTATTTCTCAACTTTGTGATTATTGATTTTATGTTTATTTCTCTAATAATCCTTCTCAATTTTCAAAGATAAACTTCTTAAATTTAGAGCACCTAGAACTAAAAATATTTATACTTTGAATATTAATCCCTTGTGTAAACAGAAAGTGAATTATTTAACTACTAAGAAAAATGATTCATGTATCTAGAATATGAGACTTATACATTACAATATATATACTCTATATAAACTTTCTAAGAAATAGTTATTTTCATATTTTCCTAGTCTTAAGTTTGATAATGATATATTTTTTGATGCATTCCATATTGGAAAACAACAAAAATCATCATTCAAATCAATTAATAAAATTTATTCATCTAAAACATTATAAATTATCCATATGGATCTATTTATACCATCAAGGGTATCAAGTTTGGATAGAAAAATTATTTGTTTATGTTTTAGTTGATGATTTTTCAATATTTACTTGAGATTGTTTTCTAAAACTTAAAAGTGAATTATTCACTATTTTTTAAAGCTTTTGTAAAATTGTTCAAAATTAAAAGGATTTTAAAATAATTTCATTAATAACTGATCATGGTGGAGAATTTTATAATTAATAATTTAATTCTTTTTTATCAAATTTAGGTATTAAACACACCTTATCTTTACCAAGAACACCTCAACAAAATGAAATTGTTGAAATAATGAATAGAACTATTCAAGAAATGGAAAGGATTATGTTAAATGAATATAGTCTTCCTACCTAATTCTAGGTAGAAATTGTAAGCACAACTTTATATATCATGAATAGAGCGTTAATAAGACTAATTATTAAAAAGACACCCTATGAACTTTGGAATAACATAAAACCTAAAGTAAAGTACCTAAAATTATTTGGAGGCAATGTATATATATTTAATACTAAGGAAAACATGTTAAATTTGATCCAAAGGTAGGAATATTTCTAGGATATTTTTCTATTTCTAAAGACTATAGAGTGTATAATAAAAATTCAAGGATTCTTGAAGAATCAGTTCAGGCGAAGTTTTATGAAACTTACCCTTTTGTTAAAAATAAAGATCAAATAGGTGAGATTACTGAATCTTTTGACAACATGAGAAATGAAAATCCTAATACTAATATTGAAAATAAATTAGATAAAATTAAGTCCAGTTCAGAAGAACATAAAATAGAAGAACCTAAAAGTGTCCTACTTAGACAATCTAGAACCTTAAAGGACCATCCTTTGGAATTTTTTATAAGAAACCTAGACATAGGAGTTAGGACTAAAAGAAATGTAATCAACTTAGTTCAATTTTATACCTTTATATATCAATTATAACCTAAGTATATTGAAAACCCTTTGAATGATAATAATTGGTTGTTATCTATGTGAGAAGATCTTAATCAATTCAGTAGAAATAAAGTTTGAGAACTAGTAGACATACCAACCAGTTATCCAATAATAGGAACCAAATGGGTCTTTAGAAACAAACAGGATGATCAAGGGATCATTACCATAAACAAATATATATTATTAGAAAAAAAAATATAACTAGGAAGAATGGATCGATTATGATGAAACCTTTGCACCTGTTTCTAAATTAAAACCAATTATAATATTACTAGATTATGCATCTCATAATAATTTTAAACTATATCAAATGGATGTTAAATATAACTTTTTTAATGGATATTTAATGGAGGGAGTTTATATTGAACAACTACCAAGTTTTGAAAACCATTATAAACCAAATTCTATTTTTAAACTTACTAAATCTCTTTATGTCATTAAATAAGCACCTAGATATTGGTATGAAAGATTAAACTCATTTTTATTAGAAAATGGATTTTCTATAGAATTGAAAGCTCCTACTATTTTTAAGAAAAATGATAGCTTAAATATATTATTAGTACAAATTTATGTTGATGATTTTATTTTTGGATCACTAAATAAAAAACTTTGTAATGATTTTTAAATCTTATTCAAAAATAATTTGAAATGAGTATGATGGGGAATTGAATTTATTTTTAGGATTTAAAATTTATCAAAAAGATTATGGAAATGTTTTAAATAAAATTAAATATATTATTTATTTATTAAAAAATTTTGGACTCAAAAAAAGTAATACTTACACAAATCCCATGTGTACTAATGTAAAACTTGATTTTTATGAAGCTGGAAAATCACAAAACAACAAGTTATATGGAGGTATGATTGGTAGTTTACTATATATTACCACTATTAGACCAGATATAATGTTTTATATATGTATATGTGCTAGATTTCAATCAAAATCAAAATAATATCATCTTACTTTTAAAAGTATTTTTTGATATTTAAACGTTACTATTTTTCAATATCTTCTATACCTAAAAACTTCTGATTTTAATTTAATTTATTTAGATGCTGAATTTGGAGGATGAAGATTAAATAAAAAAATTACATCTAGAACCTATCACTTTTTAGGAAAATATTTAGTATCATGGTTGAGTAAGAAAAAACATCCAGTTTCTCTGTCAATAGTTGGGGTGGAATATATATATCTACTGGTAGTTATTGTGAACAAGTGTTGTAGATAAAACACACCCTACTGGACTTTTTACTTAATTTTAATAATATACCTATTTTATGTGATAACACTAGTGAAATTAATATTTCCAAAAATCCTATAAGTCATTCTATAACTAAGAATATTGATATAAGTCATCATTTTCTAAGAGATCATGTTCTTAAAAAGATTATATCTTTAGAATTTCTAAATACTGACTGAATGGCCCAAAGGCCTTATTTTTTATTCATTTTATAATAACACCCCTTTCAAGGGATTATGGGGAACCCTTATAATGCCCATAGGATTAGGAATTACATTTCCCATAGGCTTGGAGACATTACAGGACATGTAGGTCTTAAGGAAATCATACAGACTATTACTACTTGAAACTGGTCCTCCCCAACATCTGCATCGTGATCAGCTCTCCACCTTTGCATGACTGTTTGGCTATCATTTCCATTTGAAAAGGTGCACAGGTGTGGTATCGATGGAAATTTCCATACCCTCTCATTCTTCCTAAGTCCATTTATCCCTACTCTGGTGAATGTACCCTGCTCTTTCCTCCTCTAAAGTGGTTCCTTGTAGAATATGTATGTGCAACTGCAAATCAGGTGGCCTTGAAGGCCTTGAGGTGGCCCAAAAGCCTTACTGACCTGAAGGCATGGGTGGCCTGAAGGCATTAAGGACTCCAAGCCCAAACTGGTGGCCCAAGATGAATACTTTCGGCTGCTACAGTACCAAACAGTACCAGCTACAGTTCTGCTACAGTACCCCGAAATTATGCCTCCACCTAGTTTTGAACCTGGGTCTCATGGATGCACCTAGAGAGACTTCACCAACTGGTCTGAGGCTCATGTTCATTTATAAATACTGAATATCAACTAGATGATATTTTTACTAAAACACTTCCCACTATAATTTTTTATTTTATTAAGGGGGATTTAAGAATATTTAATTTCAAATAAATTTTTATTTCATTAATTTATTTATTAAGTATTTTATTCATTTATTATTAATTTACTTATTATTTAAATAAAAACAATATTTTATTTAGATTTTTGAAAAAATGTGTCTTTTCAAAATAACGAATTAATGATTACACTATGTAATTGGCTCGAGAAACCAGACCGCATCACCCAAACTGTCAAAAAACCCTTCCTCCCTCTCTCTGTTTTCTTCTTAACATGAGATTTAAAAACACTTTCACCTTCCAGAGCACTCAAATACCTTAAAAACCCTATACTTTGAAACCCTTTTACCTTTATATTCTTAAAAATGTATAAGAACAAGAGAGTAGATTAAGGTGACCCAAGTGACTCAGAGTGACATCACGTTCCCTTCAGGAATATTATTCAATAAAAATTTGCTGATTTTTACTGGCTTTATCAGAATTTTTTTTTCTGAAGCAAGACCTCTCCTTTCAAGGTTTTGAATTTTTAATTAATAAAGAAAATAGAGAATTTATTTTTTAGATAGAACTAAAGTAGTTCTAGAGGTATCTTCAATTCAGTTTTAGAGAAACAGAGGATATAATTACTTCAAAGGTTGATGATAAGGAATTTTCTATTTCCTCTATCAAAATAGAAGAGATCATGAAATGTCCTCATTAAGGAGTATTTCATTTTAATCTTCAATCGATTGGAAATTAGTATCATAAGTCAGAAGATATAATTTCATTTCTTTTTTGTTCAACCTAGATTTGGAAAATGATTGAATGGGATCTTGAAGCTGGCCATAAGGTATTGGTCAAGCTCATCTAGTATGTCATCCTCCCTAGAGACTCATAATTAGAAAAGATTATTTATACTGACATGCATTTCATGTTTTTGTTCATCAGTGATATTAAGTTGAATTTCCCTAGATATTTTCTTAGATATCAAAATCATTGATGTTAATCAGAGTAACGTATGTATTTCTATCCATATGGAAGAATTATTTCTCTTCTTCTATATAGAAAGAATAAAATTTGTCATATTAATTCTCGAACTCAATTTCATCACATCAATATTCTAAATGTTGTTATGTTAAGAAATTTTGGATTATTTTGGTGTACAGTTAAAGGTAAACGGATGGCTGTTGGTGTGGATAACCAACAATAATTCAGTCCTATTGCTTAGGGGGAGCAAGGAAAATCTACTGGATTAGTTCATTTGCATCATGAATAATTTGGAGAATATCAAATAGAAATTGATTCTCAACCAAAAAAAAAGAATACTCAGATATAATAATTCTGATCAAGATGAAACTGAAGAAATAGTTGAAGAAGTACTTATCCCACAACTCAGGAATAGAGAAGAACCTCCACTTTGGAACCATAAAGTTAACACAGCTAGAGCTGGAGACAAAACTCCATTAATTTTTTTAGGAGTAACAATTATTATTAAGGAAAAAAAGATAAAATTCATGTTCAAGATAAGTAAGGTATATATAGAACAGATCAAGTTAATAAAACTACTCAATGAGATGATCAAGTTCAAACCTCAATTTAGAAACCACTGAAGTTGTTGAAAATAAAATAGTTTCTGCTATTGCATCATCTTTATTCAGAACAACTTCGACATTTGGAGAGAGAACTGAAGTTTTTTGGAAATATTTCTTTTTCTTATAGTGAGAAGAATATAGAAACATCCCTAGATGGAGAATAAGAATCTCCTCAATCGAGACTTCAAGAATAATCCCCATCTGATTCTCTAAATAACTAGATCAAATATTTGGTAATCTAGTTTAACATAATGAAGGGAGATAACACAAACTTAAAGCATGATCTGGAATTAACAAGAAAAACTTTAGAAGATTTGATAATTCTAACTGTTTCAAGAGAAGAATTTGATGTTGTACAAGCTCGGCTTCCCAATTCAAGAGTTAATGTTATTTCCAAAAGATATTTTGATGCCTTTAAAAGGGAAATGTTGGATCAGTTTAGGAAACTGAAATCAAAATCCATTTCCAAAACAAATTTCATATATTTGAAATGGTATCTGGGAATTTAGTTTGAATCAATTAAAGTAAGTGTAATTAAATCCAAATATTTTACTTATAAACTGCTAACTTATCCATATTTAATCAGAATATTTCATGAAATTACTTCAGTAATGAATGATATGAATGATAAACTTCACTCACTTCAGTGTAACAGTGCACCTTTGAATGTACTATTAATAATTAGAGAGATATTGATGCACATTTAACCTCAAGTGTGTAGGTTTCGAGCGCAGCAGAAGCATGTTGGTGGGTTTTCCCAACTTTAATTTTAGCGTTAACAACAATCAATCTGAGATCCGTCATGATGTAAAACACCAGATCTTTGGAATAGAACAAATGATGAAAAACAAAATAGGGAGTACCAAAACCATAGATATAGGATCATCATATATTGGTTATAATTAATTTAATTAATTCACAAGAATTACCTTGGTGAATTTCCTTCTTCGTTGAAGTCTTCGGTCATGATCCTATGATCCATCGTTGCGTCGTAGAATCCAAGCATAGGATTCCTCTAGTGGTGATCCACACATGTACCATGTATCTCTAGACATCTATAAAGGTATATTTGGGTGTTATCAATGGAAGAACTTTTGCTTGCGATGTCCGCCTTCGATCGCCTCGATCCAATGGAGGAGGATCTCTCTCTGTCTTGAGATCGTTCTTGGAGGAAGGAGTTCTTTCGACCTTGAAATAATTTTCCAGAATTGTTGTACACAATGATTCTCACTGAAAATTGCTGGGTTGTGAGGATATTTATAATTGGGTTTGAGGTTATAGATTTATGACAATAAATAAACGCATTACGTGTTTTATTTATTTCATTAACTCTTATTGAAAACCCCCATGTCTAATCATTAATTCCTTGACATGCACCCATACTGATTATAATAAATAAAATTTAATAAAATGATATTATTTCATCAAAATCCTGACTGGAAAAACTACACGTCATGTAATCATTAATACACGGCATGTACTCATTTTCCATAAAACTACACGGCGTGTATATTCAATATACACAGTGTGTACTTTTATTTTCCATTTTTCTTTATTTTCTCCACCACATTTATTAGACCTTGAGTAATGGATATTTATTTCTTAAATAAATTTAACTGCATTACTCACTAATAAATATATATTATTTCTCCCACAATATATTCTCTCGAATAACTAGTATCGAAATAAATTTGATCATCCATCCTTAAATAATTATTAAACCACAGTCAGTAATAATATTTATTTAACTTGTTAAATTAATATTTAACTAAGATACATGGACACAGTTAGTGTGTGACCCTCTAGGCCTCTTTCTCAGTGGCATTAGGCGAAGCCTGCCTAAAGTCCAAGTTTAGCATCTAGCAACATTCCAAGGCACCCATAGAGAAAGAAGTTAACGCCACAATGACATGTCACCTCATACGAACGCTTACCATGTAATATAATCCCTTTGTCATGATATATCGAATCAAGCGGGGTGCATGCCAGTGCCATCAATCCATGTGTTCGATTATTCTTTCTTTGAATTTTCAGAATTGAACTCACTCATTCCTTACCATGTCCATGGATTTATTTAGGCTATATCAATTCTATCAAAGGGCCTGAGATTTATACTTCCGTTATGGAACAGAAGAGACAAATCCTTTCTCTCATTATCTATTAATGTAGTATTACTCGTGATGCACCGAACGTATCCTACCTCAATAAGAATAGTGTATCGTCATAGTTTTCATAAATATGTCTAAGTTCACAAGTTGTGATACCCATTAATAATAATATTAAATTCTAAGGACCAATACACACATCCGTAGATAGAAACATACAATGGAACTATGAAATGTGGATTTCCTACCGGCAGGTCTCGTTCTCATAATATCCTCCTGAATATTACCAAGGGTTCACACCATGATAAGGTGCCTCAAGGTTTTATGATTCCTCACCCCTAATGGACTGTATTATTTGTGTCCCTCAAATAACATCATCCGGTCATAGAACATATATTCAAGAACAGTGTTATCGCACTTCCGGGTTCTCATCATAGTAGGGATCTGCTATGACCCTTTAATGCAACAGCTATCCTTGGGACATTATCACATGAATTTTCATGCAGAAGAACAATCAAGATGTGATAAGGTGTTTATTTAATGAATAAAGTACAAATTAGTTGGTTCTAGGCCACTAACTCCAACAGACTCCCACTTAGACTAGAGACAACTGCTAATAACTTTTAACCCACTAGCTCTCACATGATGTTCATGCTTATACTGAGATAGGCCTTTAGTCATGGGGTCCACCACATTCTCTTCCGTGGACACTCTGCTCATAGCAACTTGACCCCTTTGATAGAAATCCCTCAAGAGGTGATACTTCTGGAGTATGTGCTTTGTCCGTTGATGTGACCTTGGTTCTTTTGTAAGAGCCACTGCTACAGTATTATCACAATACAACGTGATAGGATCTTTACTACTAGGAACCACATCAAGATCTTGGAAAAAGTTCCAAATCCAGATGGCTTCCTTGGATACATCAGAAGCTACTATATATTCAGAATCCGCTGTAGAATCGGCAACAAATGGCTTCTTTGAACTCTTCCAGATCACAGCTTCTCCATTGAGATAGAAAACATATCCAGATTGCGACTTCAAATCATTCTGATTTGTCTAAAAACCAGTATCATCATACCCTCTGTGACAAGCTCCTCGTCTCCTCCATACACCAGGAACATATCCTTAGTTCTTCTCAGATACTTAAGGATAATCTTAACAAAAGTCTAATGTTGTTCTCCTGGATCTTCTTGATATCTGCCTACCATGCTTAGTGCATAGGAAACATCAAGCCTGGTACATAACATGGCATACATAATGGATCCTATAGCCTAAGCATATGGTATATTACTCATTCTATCTTTCTCTTATTGTGTATGTGGACACATTTTCTTAGAAATATTTAGGACATGTGACACTAGAACTAATCCCCTATTAGATTGTTACATACTAAATCTCTTTAGTATCTGGTCAATGTATGTACCCTAACTTAGTCTAAGAAGCCTCTTGGATCTATCATGAATGATCTTGATCCCTAGTATGTAGGCTGCTTCACCCAAGTCCTTCATGGATAAACACTTGTTCAACCAGTCCTTAACTGACTGTAAGACTGGTACATCGTTTCCAATAAGAAATATGTCTTCAACATATGCTACTAGGATAACGATTGCATTCCCATTAAACCACTTATAAACACATGGATCACATTCATTCTTAATGAAACCAAATTCCTTTATGGATTCATCAAATCGAATTTTCCATGACCTGGATGCTTTCTTTAATCCATAAATGGATTTCTACAACTTGGAAACCGGTTTGGCTTCACCTGGTGTCACAAACCCTTCTGGTTGTGTCATATAGACATCTTCCTGAAGGTTCCCATTAAGGAATGTTGTTTTGACATCCATTTTCCAAATCTCATGGTCATGGTAAGTTTCTATGGAAATTATGATTCTTATGTATTTAAACATGGAAACCGGTGAAAAGGTTTCATCATAGTCAATTCCTTGATGTTGTCTGAATCCTTTAGCCACTAGCCTTACTTTATAGGTGCTAACTTGACCTTACATGTCCAGTTTCCTCTTGAATACCCATTTGCATCCAATAGGCTTTACATCAATTGGCTCATCAACCAGAACCCAGACTTGGTTCTGATACATGGAATCCATCTTAGAATTCATAGCTTACATCCATCTTGCAGCTTCTGATCTTTCTATTGCTTCTTTGTAGGAGAGATCTTCACCATTGTCCAACAATAATGATTCACCATCCTCAGTGATTAGGAAACCAAATCTCTCTGGTTTCCTTACCTCTCTTGAGATCCTATGCAGTACTTCTGTTTCTAGAACCTCTTCTACGGGGAACTGTGGAACTTTTTCCTGTACCAACTCATGTGCATCTTGAGCATCAACTTCGTCGAAGTCAATCTTTCTCCCACTATCCTTCTTGAGGTTGTTCTCCCTCTCAAGAAAGACAGTTTGTATGGCGACAGTCACTTTCTTGTCTGAAGGGTTATATAGGTAATATCCTTTCATTTCCTTGGGATATCATATAAAGATACACCTCATGCCCTGGGGTTCTAGTTTGTTTCCTGAGAAGGCCTTAACAAATGCATCTCATCCCCATACACGTGTGTGTGGAAAAATGGGTTTTCTTCTATTCCATAACTCAGATGGAATTCCATTTTCCACCTTATTTGGTACTCAGTTTAATGTGTATGCTATAGTTTGTAATGCATATCCCCAAAAGGATAATGGAAGATCTACATGACTCATCATTGACCTCACCATGTCCAACAAGGTTCGGTTCCTCCTTTCATTAACATTGTTCCACTATGGTGTATAAGGAGGAGTGAGCTAAGATAGAATCACAGACTCCCATAGAATATCTATGAACTCTTGGTTCAGATATTCTCCACCTCGATAGAATCGAAGTTTCTTTATCTTATTACCAAGTTGATTCTATACTTCATTCTTGAATTCCTCAAATTTATCTAAGGCTTTTGACTTATACCTCATTAAGTAGACATATCCATATATACTCAAATCATCAGTAAAAGTAATGAAGTAAGAATATCTACCTCTATCTTCTACTAGAAATGGTCTACACACATCCGTGTGAACCAATCCTAGAAGCTTTGTGGCCCTTTCACCCTGTCCACCAAAAGGTGGCTTGGTCGTTTTACCTTGTAAACAAGAGTTACATCTATCAAGTGGTTTTAGCTCAGTAGAGTCTAAATAGCCATCTTGGCAGAGCTTTTTCAGGTGCTTCTCATTTACATGACCAAGATGGTGATGCCAAAACTGGGTGATATATGAGTCATGTGAGTTTGTTTTGTTATCAATTTCCAACACTTGGTTTTCGTAATTTAATACATACAAACCATTATTTAAATGTTCCATACCATAACATACATTGTTCTTATAAAAGAGACAACCCTTATTTTAAAACTTGAAAATAAATCCATCCATATCCAAACAAGATACAAAAATTATGTTCTTGGTAACACTAGGCACATAATAAAAGTTATGCAAAACCAAAATCATCCCAGTCAGCAATGAGAGGTGGTAATCGCCAATAGCCAATGCAGCCATCCTTACGCCACTGGCAGCTTGAAGATCCACCTCTCCTCTGTAAATATTTATAAATCTACTTGGTTCATGTATTTGAATACATATGTGAGCCCCACAAGCTATATATAATACCCAATGTATAGAAATAGAAAAATTACGTTCTCTAAGGAACGCACCTTTAGCGTCCCCACGCTTCTGGGTGCAGTTCCTCTTTCAGTGGCCTTGTTTTCCACATGAAAAACACACCACCTCCCATTCCTTGCCCTGCCTCTGGATCTTCCCCTTCTTAGAGGGATGGTGCTCAGGGGATTCAGACCGTTTATAAGTCTTTGGCCCCTTTGCCTTGTCCTTCCTTTTCTTATTCACCATAAGGATTGCAGGTTTGTCATTCCCCATGTCCTTATCTACCTGGAGAATCAAGGTTAGAAGTTCCAATAGACTCTTCTCATTATTGCTCATATTTTAGTTGAAAATAAAGCTTGATAAGGTCTTGGGCAGTGATGATAGGATGAGATCTATACGCAACTCATACGGGAATTTAATCCCTAAGATGTTCAGGCATTCGATGTAGCCAATAAGCTTGACTACATGAGGCCCAGCTGGTGCAGACTCTCTAAGCTTAGTTGTAAATAAATCATTGGAGATCTCATATCTCTCTTGTATCTCCTTCTCTTGGTAGAGATCCTTAAGGTGAGACATCATGTTATACACGTCCATGTTTTTATGTTGCTTCAAGAGCTCATTAGACGTGGCCGATAGCATGAAACATTGGACATCTGTGGCATCATTCATATGTTTCATATAAAGAGATAGTTCCTCATCACTAGCCTCATTTCTAGGCACAACTAGAATAGGCTCTTCTAGCACATACAATTTCCTCTTGTGGCGAAGGATGACGTGTAAATTCCTCTCCCACTCTTGGAAATTGGTTCCAATGAGAAGTTTTTAATTCTAAATTATGGTTTGCAATGATATGTTTGAAGTCATTTTTCTTTCCGTTTCTATAAATTAAGATGAGAAAAGGTTTAGTACTTTATTACAAAACTAAGACAAATAAATAAATTAATACTTATTAGTCTCCCACTGTTTTATCGATATTCAATAGCCCTTACCATTGACTTTGGAATATTCTATTGCTTGAATATTCTAGTGGCAAGGATCCATATTTCCCTTTGTATTACCCTAACTAGGGTTTCTCAATAAATTTTAAGGGTTTTAGGTAGGAATTCCAAATGCCAACTGCATTAACTCATAGCTCCTTGATCCACTGAGTGGACTCCCCAATCTTGAAATCCTTTTATTTTGGATTTCCTTAACCTTTGCCTCTTGGTCACACCAAGTCCTATTGTGGAAATCAACCCTTGATGCGAACCAAGTAAAATCAACCCAAAAACTTGAATTATAATTCCCCGATAATTGAAAGCACCCCAACTAGGGTTGGTCAAGCACTTTGAACTATGGTTCGATTGTAACCATGATTATGGAAGGCTATACTAACTTAATATTTCTTTGAGGTATTTTATCCTTATACATAAATTTCCAATTTATTATATTTGATTACATGCTTGTTAATATTAAGTGGGATATACTTAATTGATTAACCATGTCTAAGATAATATTTTACGCATAAGCCGGTCTTATTTTAGTTTCATCTTACATGCTTGTTTAATTCATTAATTGTGTGATCATGACAACACACCCACAATAAATAAACCATGGAAATGAAATAAATAAAATAAATGTTATGATCATGATCTTGCTCTATTGGTTAGGTTATCTAGCGGTTCACAAACTAACCTAAGACCTAGGGGGAAATGCCTTAAACCTTTCAAGTTCGTGTTTACAGCTTTTCACTTGTCCACCTTAGTATCTCCTTGGATTGGTTTCACCTTGGCTCCTAACTTGATTCACCTCCACTAGATTGGGAGCTCCATCCATTACATATGCATTTATCTCACATGCAAGTGAGGGGTAAAAAGGGGGTTTTACATAAAATAATCCTTGGGCGCATAGGCCCTACATATTAATGAGAAGAAGGCTCGCAGACCAACAAATTTAATTTAAATAAATTAATTAAAAGAAACCATTCTCATACAAAGGTCTTAGTCTAGATCATGATCATCCATACATGTAACGATATTTACACATAAATAAAACTAGAATTCAATTCTTTAATTGTTATTGCTTAAGATAAATCACGCTCGAATCAATTAATTATCTTTAATTAATCAATCCTTTTATCTTAAACCCTTTTCTAAATTTCCTTGAGATTCTCATCCATCATAATTTTAAACAAATAAATTCATTTAAAATTATATTTGTACATAAATTCTACCTTGGAGGCAACCTGGTGAATTCTCGTTCATTACGCAGATGTTAAATTAAACACATATATACAAAACACTTATCACGTGTTGTGCCTCAGCTTTACGCCTGCACTATGGTACATGTCTCAAGGGTTTGTATAATATAATAATAAATTTTAATAAATCTATCTAATTTGGATGAGTACATGGCGTGTAGTTCTGACTACACGGCGTGTAATTTTGTTCACCGTCCATCCTAAGTACACGCCTGGGGACATGGCATGTAGATGTACTTCAGAAATTTTCAAAGTACACTACATGTTCAATTGGACACACGTCGTGTAGTATCCGCATTACACGATTTTCATCTGGGTAAGCCGTGTATGGGGTACATGGTCCAACCCTAACCCGAAGGGACTACACGCCGTGTTTAGTTGGACCACACGGCGTGTAATCCGGAAACCGTGTGCCACCTCTTCTTGGTAAACACACGGTGTCATAAATGACTTATATAGGATCCAATACATGGCCTGATTTGGCGGATCAGTCAATGCATTGAACCTAGACTACACGATGTGTACTTCTGAATACACACCATGTATTCTGGTTTTGTACAGATAGGATCATTTGGTACCTCTGGATGAGTTCCTCTATTTTATTTTAATCAAAATTAAAAGAAAAATTTGTTTCTGTAAGGTGAATGAGAAATGATAGGGGAGGAACAGATCTCGAGATTCAGATTTTAAAGAACAATTAACTTTAATTGAAACAACTAAATTATTAAATGCGTAAATCACCAATGAAAAACTAAATAATTATAATAAATGATATGACTACTCTAATACCACTTATAGGTTCTGGGCACAGTGGAAGCACATTGGTGGGTTTTCCCAACTTTAATTTTAGCGTTAATAACTATTAATCCGAGATCCGTCATGATCTAAAACATCAGATCTTCAGAATAGAACAAAGAACAAAAAACAAAATAGGAAGTCCCAGAACTATTGATATAGGATCATCATATATTGGTTATAATTAATTTAATTAATTCACAAGAATTACCTTGGTGAAATTCCTTCTTTGTTTAAGTCTCCGGTCACGATCATGTGATCTATCATTGTGTCGTAGAATCTAAGCGTAGGATTCCTCTAGCAGTGATCCACACATGTACCATGTATCTCTAGATGTCACTGAAGGGATCTCTAGGTGCTAGAGAGAAAGAACCTTCTCTTGCAATGTCCACCTACGATCGCCTTGATCCAATGGAGGAGGATTTCTCTCGGTCTTGAGAGCGTTCTTAGAGGAAGGAGTTCTTTCGGCCTTGAAAGAATTCTCAAGAATTATTATGTACAACGATTCTCATTGAAAAGTGATGGGGTTGTGAGGATATTTATAATTGGGTTTGAGGTTATAGAGTTATGACAATAAATAAATGTGTTACCCATTTTATTTATTTCATTAACTCTTATTGAAAACCCCCATGTCAAATCATTAATTCCTTGACATACGCCCACGCTGATTATAATAAATATCATTTAATAAAACGATATTATTTCCTCAAAATCCCGACTAGAAAAACTACATGCCGTGTAATCATTAATACATGTACTCATTTTCCATAAAACTACACGTCGTGTATATTCAATATACACGGCGTGTACTTTTATTTTCTATTTTTCTTTATTTCCTCCACCACATTTATTAGACCTTGAGTAATGGATATTTATTTCTTAAATAAATGTAACTTCATTACTCACTAATAAATATATATTATTTCACCCACAATATATTCTCTCGAATAACTAGTGTCGAAATAAATACGATCAGGCATCCTTAAATAATTATTAAACCACAGTCAGGAATAATCTTTATTTAACTTGTTAAATTAATATTTAACTGAGATACATGGACACACTTAGTGTGTGACCCTCTAGGCCTCTTTCTCAGTGGCATTAGGCATAGCCTTCCTAAAGTCCAAGGTTGGCATCTTAAAACACACCAAGGAACCCATAGATAAATAATTTAACACCGCAATGACGCGTCACCTCATACGAACGCTTACCATGTAATATAATCCCTTTGTCATGATATCTTGAATCAAGTAGGTTTCATGCTAGTGACATTAACTCATGTGCTCAATTATTCTTTCTTTGACTTTCCGGAATTGAACTCACTCATTCCTTACCATGGCCATGGATTTATTTAGGCTATATCAATTCCATCAAAGGGCTTGAGATATCTACTTCTGTTATGGAATAGAAGATACAAATCCTTTCTCACATTATCTATTAATGTAGTATTACTCATGATGCACCCAACGTATCCTACCTCACTGCGAACAATGTGTCATCACAGTTTTTGTCAATACATCTAATTGCATGAGTTGTAATACCCTTTAATAATAATCTTAAAGTCTAAGGACCAATACACATGTCCGCAGATAGAAACATCCAATGAAACTATGAAATGTGGATTTCCTACTGGTGGGTCTCGTTCTCATAATATCCTCCTAGATATTACCAAGGGTACACACCATGATAAGGTTCCTCAAAGTTTATGGTTCCTCACCCCTAATGGAATGTATTATTTGTATCCCTCAAATAACATCATTCGGCCATAGAACATATATTCAATAACGGTGTTATGGCACTTTCAGGTTCTCATCATAGCAGGGATCTGCTATGACCCTTTAATGAAATAGATATCTTTGGGAAATTATCACATGAATTGTCACATAGAAGAACAATCAAGGTGTGATAAGGTGTTTATTTAATGAATAAAGTACAAAGTAGTTGGTTCTAGGCCACCAACTCCAATAAATTGAACCTAGAATTAGGATGTTACTCAATTGGTTAAGTGATAACCTCACTCACTTTCTACAGATAGAGGAAAATATGCCTAACTTTTTGAAATTCAATTTGATTGAGAATTTTAAAGTTGGTTAGGACTCAATTATTTTGATAAGATAGTTGGATGATAACTTTTCAAAAAGTTTACAAAGATAAATGGAAAATTTAAAGAAAGTACTTCAGACTGAACTAGATTCAATGGATCATGACACCTTGTAATGGCTTTGACCTCTCTGGTATATAACTTTGTGAAAATATGATGGTTGACGTGTTCTGGGAGGTTATGATGACTTATTTCAACAATTTTCAAAATTTCTTGTTTTTCAGGTTCTCCAACGGTAGGTCGTGATGGTGACTCACAACGATGAGTCATGATGGTGACTCGTGATGGTGAGTCATGATGGTGAGTTTTGATGGTGAGTCATGATGGTGACTCGTGATAGTGAGTCATGACAGTGACTCGTGATAGTGAGTTGTGATAGTGACTCACAATGGTGAGTCGGGATGGTGAGTCACTACAGTGACTTGCGATGGTGAGTCATGACGGAGACTTGCGATGGTGACTCGTGATGGTAGCTCACCCAATAGTATCTCATCTAGGGGTGATTCGTCCAATGGTGAGTCATCCAGCAGCGAGTCATCCAACAGTATCTCATCTAGCGGTGACTTGTCTAACAGTAGTTCATTTCAATAGTGAGTCATGAACAGTGTTTCCATCTTCCTACAATTTCACCCCTTTAACATTTTATTTGACGTAAAATGAGTTTATTACCATATTTAATGGTTTTTGGAGATGTTTTGAATAATATCTATCTTTTAAAAACCTGAATCTTCCTTTGAATTAAAACAACGTGGTCTTGGTCAATATCCTCCTTTAATGGATTTTAAAAAATGTTTCTCCCTTTGATTTAGGATCTGGCCTTTCTAAAGATAATATCTTATCTTCCTTGTGCGCTTCCATTTCTCTTGGAGTGAGACACCCTGAACCTTTCTCCCCCCCCCCCACGAGGATTCATGAAATTGTGTTGTGTCCTTTGGACCATGTTTTCACTAGAGGCTCTTCTTGCTACCTGTGCACCCCCTTTTTTGGTACAATAAGGGAGTTTTGATCACTTCTTCTTCCAAGTAGATTCTCCTTCATCTCTCTTATTTTTTTATTATGTGGGTGGGTGTACTAATGTTTCCTTGTGAAGATATTTGAATCCAAATTAAATACAGATAATTAAACCATTTTAAGATTAATATATAGGGGATAGAGAAAAGTGATGTATGATCTTCTTGTTGTTTGTTTTTGGCTGTTATGGTGAATTGTATGGGCTAAATACCCACTGAAAATCGTGGTTGTTTGGGGTCCTTTATTGTTCACTAGTTTATTGGTTATGAAATACATGCATTTTATGTGGCTATTGACTTCACTTATTATATAATTGGTTGACCACGTACATTCAGTTAAAATAAATAGATGCCCCAGGATTATATGATTTTTGTGATAACACCCTGAATGAAGTGAAATTGAATAGTGGATTCCCTGTTAAATATGGAATTGTGTTTTGCTCTATTATGTGATGTAAAATATTTGTGGACACGATTATGTATTGTGGGTTGGATCCATGATATTATGTATGGAATAAGGATGTGTTGTTTTGTGTATGGGGGAAATGGATTACATATGGTTGTACAGTGGGGCTGTAATGGGTATGGTTATACAGTGTGGTTGTATGATGGTTATGGTGTGGATGTCCATAGAGGCTATAAAAATGATATGTAGTTGTAATTTGGTGTTGATGTGGAATTATTTGAAAGATATTAATGGGTTGTTGTGTGTTTTTACTTTCTATGTGTTGGTTATTTCATTGTGTGAATTAATTATAGTTTCTTGGGAAGTATGGAACTAAAGTGAAATATTCTTTCTTGGGAAGAACCTGGAAAAACGGTTTATAGAAAGTTGAATTTGAATAAATAATGAATTAATGATAATAAGTTAGTATTTAATGAAACAATTTGTTGTTAATCTATGACTATTCAATATTTTTGAAATTTATCAATAGATAAATGTGGTTTAAGAGTATAATGTAACTTATGTCTTGTGTTCTGTTTGTATGGTGTTGTACTTATTTTGGTGTGGTTGGTTCTGTTATATCTACCCAAGTGTTAATTGAATTAATATTGTATGTTGATAATTCCAAATGGGCATGTTTAATAAGGAAATTGATTATGGGGTGTGTTGTTTAATAGGTCCATGTTTTCATATAAACTAATGGGTTGGAAACATGAAATAAGTAATTTTTTTAAGTAAAATGAGTGTTTCTAAATAATGGTGATTTCATAAATCAAAGTGACTAATAAAGTGAAAATTATTGATAAAACATAAACTCTATAATATGGACTAAATATTGAAAACAAATTTTGGTTTGTGTTTTTTGTGTGGTTTTTATGCATCTAGAGGTGGTAGCAAAGGTGGAAGTATTGTGAGTTTGTTTTTTTGTTTGGAAACCCATAGGTTGGGATGGATTTCTTGGTAATATATGTATATATACTTGTATTTTCTATTTTGATTTCTATACGCACCCCACCCTAGTTGATAACTATGTGACAAACACCCCCATCATCATGGGGGGGTATCTTTCCTAAACATCCCAGTGGGAGGATGGATGGATGGTCGTGAGCTCTTCCTTTCTCCTTCTTCAAGGTGGAGGTAGGCCAAGGTTATTTGGGAAGGTTATGGTTTGTGGGGCCCAAGTGTGTGTGGGAAAGTTTTGTTTCCCAGGTTTCTTCAGGATGAGATTTTTTGTGGTTTCCTAGGTGTCTTCAGGATGATATGTGTTGTTCTTTCCTATGTGTTTTCAGAATGTGATGTGGTATGGGGATTGGGTGTTTTTAGTCAGGATGTGATGTGGTATGGGGGCCAGGTGTCTGTGGGTGAGATTTGATGTGGCTCATGGCCCTGGTAATTGGACGAGGTGTGGTTGTGAGGCCCAAGTGTGTGTGGGAAGGTTGTTATGTGGTTTGTTTATAAGTGGTGGGAGTGCCATGACGTTTTCTATTAGGAAAGAGCAGTTAAACCAGTGGGAAGTGGTGCAGGGTACCCTATCATTGATGTGCTTACTATATTACTTCACTTGACTTGTGTTACTTGGTGAGCGTGCCTTGGTAAGGTGGGGATAGTTAGTATACCTTGTTAAGTGATATTGGTTCTGCTGTTTTCACACAAGTGCATTAGTATTATCCTTTCATATGTGCATGAGAGACTTTGGTTTTCCTACAAAGTATACTTGTATGCTCACCCTAGGTATATAAAAACTGCTTTTAGGTTTTCGGGAGAACTTTTTAGATCATGATGGATATTTCTATTTCATACCTTTGTAGCAGTTGTTGTGTCATTTCCTTATATTTTATTCTTTTGGTATTTCATTTGGATACTTTTATATGTATCAATTTTGATTTGTACATGCATTGTGGGATGGTTTGGATTTATTTTATATATGTCATGGAGTTGTTTTTCAGTTGATCTATCCTATCTTCTGATATTATTTTATTATAAAAGGGTAATTCCTCTCATATTGTATGATCTTTGTACCCTTGGTGCTATTCGCTAACCCAGGACCTACTGGAGGTGGGACTCAGAGGTCATTATCTCTCTTTCTTCATTGCCAGTCTAGGAGGGGTATCTTGGAAGGAGGGGTCATGAAATAATGGTATCAAAGGTGATGGTTAAGAGATAATATGAAGTTTGGAGTTAGGCACAGTGAGGATTGCATGGGTTGGTAGGGAAACAGTGTCAGGTGATCTTAATGTGTGACATAGTTCAAGGAAGATCAGCTAGGACATGGGATTTTAGGGGCCCTCATGATCTGATGCAAGGACTCTAAGCCTAATGAACGACCAAGTGAGGCTACACTGGATACAGTGTAGAGACCTATGAGAGGTACATTTATTATAATAACTTTTGTTCTTATCTGAAATTATTTGATTTTGGTGAAGTTAAAATTAATTAAATGAATCATGATATTTTATGTGTGTTTATTTGACTTTTCCCATACTTTTATTGCTAATAAAAATTCATTAATTATTTGATGAGTTATTTGTATAACCAAGATAAAAGATTAATATGATGTTTAACTAAATTAAATTGTTTTTTGGAATCCTTATTTGGGTTTTAATATGTTATTTCCTTTCTTATTATGGCATTATTCTTTATAAATAGTATTTTTCTTCCCTGTTAGAATTTTATAACATGCCATCTAGTTTTTCTAATGTTTGAAATTATTAGAGAATAATTCTTAGTGTATTTTATTAAAATCAACTGTTTAATTTTGTAAACCCTTATGAAGCATGTAACCTCAAAGTATATTTCACGCTGGCATGATAAAATAAATTAATTTGAAACCATGGTTAGAATTATTATAGTTTCCATGTGAGTTAATGTTTCCTGCATTTCTTCCATTTTTAATTTATCATAAGCGTGTGTTGTTGACTTGTTAAATTATAAAATTCCTGAAAATGTCCATCTTAATTATTGATAATTCCTTTGAATTTGGAAACCTTAACAAGAATAAATTTCTCTTTATTTTTCATGATTTCAGTCCTATAGTATTGATATAACTATATGTTTTAATCATGTGTTAGTGTATAAATCCAAGTGACATTTGTTTTTAAATTTTGGAAAATTATAAGCATGATTTCTGGTAACTTTTTGATACTTAGAACTATATAAGTGCTTAAACTTATTATTTTATGACTGATAATAATTTTTAAGTACTAAAATAACCTTTCCTCATATATTAATTCATGATTAGTTTGTTTTGGGAAGCATGCCTAAAGTTGAAAACATTGGTGTGGAAACTAGGTAAATTATAGTATGAGAGACCTACGCATGTAGCATGTTTAATAAATTACATTTAAATATTAAAGTAGAATCATGTTGTCCTTATTTCAGTATATAATCATGTTTTCTTGAACTATGAAATGGTTAAATAATGTTTATACTAAGAATTATAAAGCATGAAATTTATTAATATAACATGTTCATTTTTAATATTTTTTCCAGAAATCATGTTTCCTTGAGTAATTAAATGATTAAAGAATATTCACCTTGATCAGGATAAGGCACGAAACATAGTAATGAAACATGTTTAGTTCAAATCTTGTTTTCATAAATCATGTTTTACTTTGATGATTATGACAGCATGTTGTTTATGTAATGTAGTATTTAAATTTTAAAAAAGAACCTGGTATGTACATTCTTTCAAATGAAGGTTTAAAGTGTATTTCATTGATAATAAGATGAACATATGATGTATTGTTTAAGAATATTAAACATGGTGTGTGAGATAACATGTGTACAATTTTTATTTTACTTGGATGCATGTTAGAGACATTTAAATGAAAGATATTATGTTTCAATAGAAATAATATTAGAATGTTGAGTGGTGTTTCATTGTCATCATTTCATTGATGTGTTGATATGCCTCATTGAAAATAGTAGTTGTTGGAAACCTTGTTGTGTTGGGTTTGTTATAGATAATGAGACCCCTAATATGACTGCTTATTTAAACCCACCATGTATTAAAAGTATAATCACTTATATATGGATGATGAACCGATTCCCCGTGAAAAATTTAAATTGTGTGAAATTACCCATGTTTAATAAAGAGGTGAAGTAATATAAACCTATAGATAATTATGGAAGATTCCATGTGTTGCTGTTATGTGTGATTTTTCTTGTTGTTATTCCTTGTGTGATATGTGGTTGAAAAACCTTCAAGTATACAAAGAGGGGGAAACCTGATCCCTGGCCAATATACATTATACTTTGATGCAATTAAAACTGTGAGGGTGAGTCAGTGCTGCCCAAAGTGGATAATATCTCAATATAGTAGAGGTAATTCCTTGATTTGTGTTCTTTGAGCTTTGTGTGTAATGATAATTGGGATAGTTGGTTGGGTATGTGTGGTGGATGAGATAGAGCAGGTTGTTATAAGAAAAAGGTATTTTCCTATGGATGGTAAAGTGGTGTGGTTATGTGGTTGTGTGAAATGTCTGGTTAACTTTTGTTGGTTGGGATGTTTGACCAATGGTTGTGTTGTGAAGTGATGGTGATGTTCGGTGGAAGGGATGTTTGGTTGCTATGGTAAGATGAATTTTGTTGTTCTATGTTGTGATTTTATTGACGGGATCCCTCACCTCTCATAAAATGGTTAATAACATAAGTCCAGTGATAAAAATAACTAGTTTTTTTGAAAATCATAAAACTAATAAAGATGGGCTTACCTCTAATTCCAAAATGTGTTTATAAAGGAAGTGATGGAAATGGTTGACTACTACCTTGTTGGTTATGATTTTTGTGTTTGATCTTATATTGATGGAGCGTGTTATGACCTCAAACATATGAAGAGATGGAAACTATTTCCCCCACATCAAGATGCATTATATTATGACATGTTTTAAAACTGTGTAGGTGAGTCAGTTTTACCCAAAGCTGACAATATCATGGTGGGGTGGATGGTTTCCTTTAATCTATATCTTTTTTGTAGATCTGTATATATTAATATATGTTTTCATTTTGGTATAGTAATTTTATTTGAAAATCCTACATGTAATGACATGAAAATATGAAAAATAGAAATTTGAAATGTTGAACCCCTTTTTGTTTATGCATAAGTAGGTTCCTGGTAATTAATGTTTTGATGAAAAACATGGAAAAAATTAAACTTGGATAAGTCATTACGTTTAAAAATCATGTTAGATTTGTGAAACATTCCATTTATTAATTCATGTTTTCTAAATATGATGGTGATTTTTGTTAATATTAAATTGTTAAAGATCATGATAAAGTTTTATTAGTATAACAAAATAAATTTTGTGAAATCATGAACCCTTATAATTTATGTAATTGGTCTTGGGAAACCTGTTGAAGAAAATTGGTTTTACAAAATTTGTTTAAAGTGTTTTCACAATGAGTATTTTGATAAATTCCATGTTATAAAAAGGATTAAAAAATAGCTTCTAACTCAAAGTGTTTTTTTAGCCTACTGAATTTGTTTTAGATTTTCATGGAACTGATTTAATAGGCATGTTTTCAAACTTAACATGCTTTAAATAAAATTTTGAGATGCATTTCTAGAAAGTAATATATCATTTGAAAAATTATGCTTAGCTTTTAAACTCCTTCACTAAAATGGTTTAATAAAGTAGCATAAATAGCTTTTCTATGTTGTTAATAAATTTCTACTCGAGCATGGTAATTATTTTCTTCATGATATGTTAAGCATGATATGTTTTAAATGTTTTGAATTTAAATATTATAGATTAACAAATGATAAGAATGCATGTATAGATATTCATTCAATGGAATTTCTAAGTAAATTTGTTGATATAAAAGGTATAAATATGTTTTCCCTAGTTTAAAACAATCAATTTTATTTGAAATAATGTGAACAAATTATTTTTGAATTTGCTCCCTTCCTTGGTGTTATTAGGTTGTTTGGTTGTTATTCTTTCCATACTGGACTTGTTATACATATCTATATAGACTTGTTCTTATTTGAGAGGTATATCCCCTAGGAGATAGTGTTTAATTTATTGTGTAGATTTGAACTTCTTTCCCTAGCGGTTTTTGTGTTCCAAATATATTGAGAAACTTGAGAGGTATCTCACAGAGTGGTTGTTTGGACCCCTCATTTACTTCTGGGTTTGGTTTTGAATTTTTGGGGGTGAGAATAGTTTTAGAGGTATCTAATGTAATGGCCCAGACCTCTATGGTCCATCACTTTGTGAAAATATGGTGGTTGAAGTGTTCTGGGAGGTCATGGTGTCTTATTTCAACACTTTGTGCAAAATTTATATTTTTTCAGGTTCTCTAATGGTAGGTCATGATGGTGAGCCACAATAGTGACTCGCGAGGGTGAGTCATGATGGTGACTCATGATGGTGACTCACAACGGTGACTTCTGATGGTGACTTGTGATGGTGACTCATGATGGTGAGTCACAATGGTGACTTGTGACAGTAGCTCACCAAAATGTAGCTCATCCAATGGTATCTTGTCCTTCAGTGAGTCTTCCAATGGTGAGTCATCCAGTGGTGAGTTTTCCAATAGTATCTCATTCATCGGTGACTCATCCAATGGTAGGTCATTCCAACGGTGATTCATGAACAGTGTTTCTAGCTTCTTATAGTTTCATCCCTTTAAAGTTTTCTTTGCCATAAAATGAGTTTAATACCATACTTAATGGTTTTTTTGAAGCCTTTTTGAATCATATCTATCTTTTAAAAACCTAAATCTTACTTTGACTTCCAAATAGTGTGGTCTTGATCAAGATCCTCCTTTAATGAATTTTAAAAACTGTTTCTCCCATTGATTTAGGATCTGGCCTTTCTAAAGCCAAGATCTTCTCTTCCTTGTGCACTTCCCTTTCTCTTGGTGCCCCTGAGGAGTCATACAATTATGTTGTACCCTTTGGACCGTGTTTTCCCTATAGGTTCTTCCTACTTTATGCATGCCCCCTACTTTGGTGAAATAAGGAAATGTCGATCGCTTCTTCTTCCAAGTAGATTTTCCTTCGTCTCTATTATTTGTGTATCATTCAAGGTAGATTTAATAATGTTTCCTTGTAAATATAGTTGAGTCCAAATTAAATAAATATAATTGAACCAATTTAATATTAATATATAGGGGTTGAGGAAAAGTGATGTATGATCTTCTTGTTGTTGTTTTTTTGGTTGTTATGGTGAATTATATGGGCTAAATACCCACTGAAAATCATAGTCTTTGGGGGTCCTTGCTTGTGAATTAGTTTATTGGTTATATAATACATGAATTTTATGTGTCTATTGACATAACTTATTACATAATTGGTTAACCACGTACATTTGGTTAAAATAAATGGATGCCCTAGGATTATATGATTTCTATGATAACACCCTAAATGAAGTGAAATTGAATAAGGGATGCCCTGCTAAATCTGAAAGTATGTTTTGCTCTATTATATGATGTAACATGTTTATAAACACAATTTTGTGTTGTGTGTTGGATCCATGATATGATCGATGTAATATGGATGTGTTGTTATGTGTGTGGGGGAAATTGATTCCATATGGTTGTACAGTGGGGATACAATCGGTATGGTTATACAGTGTGGTTGTATGATGTTTATAGTGTAGATGTGCAGAGAAGATGAAAAAAGGGGGTGTGGCTATAAGTTTGTGATGATGTGGAATTATTGGAAAGAGAGTAATAGGTTTTTTGTGGTTCTACTTTCTATGTATTGTTTATTGTATTTTGTGAATTAATTCTAGTTTCTTAGGAAGTATGAAACTAAAGTGGAATATCTATTCCTGGGAAGAACGTGTAAAAATAGTTTATGGAATGTGGAATTTGAATAGAAAATTAATGAATGATAATAGGATGGTATTTAAAGAACCAATGTATTGTTAATCAGGGACTATTCGATATTTGTGAAATCTATCAAACAACTAAATGTGGTTTAAGAGTATAATGCGACTTATGGATTGTGTTCTACCTATATGGTGTTGTAATTATTTTGGTGTGATTGGTTTTGTTATATCTTCCCAAGTGTTAATGTAATTAATATTTTATGTTAATAATTCCAAATGGTTATGTTTAATGGGGAAATTGATGATGGGATGTGTTGTTTAACTAGTTCATGTTTATATATAAACAAATGGGTTGGAAACATGAAATAAGTTATCTTTCCAAGTAAAATTAGTTTTTCTAAATAATGATGATTGCATAAATAAAAGTGGATAATAAGGTGGAAATTATTGATAAAATAGAAACTCTGTAATATGGATTAAATATTGAAAAAAAAATTGTGGTTTGTGTTTTGTTGTGTGATTTTTATGCATCTAGCGGTGGCAGTAAAGGTTGTATTATTGTGAGTTGGTTATTTGTTTGGAAACCCATAGGTTGGGATGGAGTTCTTGGTAATATATGTATATATACTTTTATTTTCTCTTGTGATTAATATAAACACCCCACCCTAGTTTATCATTATGTACCGAACACCCCCATCATCATGGGGGAGGGTATCTTTCTCAAACATCCTAGTGGGAGGATGGATAGTTGGCCACCCACTCTTCCCTTTTCCTTCTTCCTAGTGGTGATAGCTCAAGATTCTTTGGGCAGGTTGTGGTTTATGGGGCCCAAGTGTGTACCGGTGAGTTTTGTTTTCCCAAGTGTCTTTGGGATGAGATGTATTGTGTTTTCTTAGGTGTCATCAAGATGATATGTGTTGTGTTTTCCCAGGTTCTTTCTAGATGTAACATTGTATGTCGTCCAGGTGTCTGCGGGTGGGATGTGATATATAGGGCCTAGGTTTCTACGAGTGAGATGTGATGTGGCTCGTAGCCCCAGTGATGGGATGAGGTGTGGTTGTGAGACCCAGGTGTAACACCCCAAAATTATAAAGGGTTAAATGACTAAATGATATGACTCATGTCAACAAGGTGAACCTTTATTTTTAGAAGCCTATCTGATTAGAACTCCACAGTTAAGTATTCTTGTCTTGGAGTAGTGATCAGGATGGGTGGCCTTCTAAGAAGTTTTCTAGGGTGTGTGTGAGTGAGGAAAAAGCGCATGGGAAAGGACATGTGTTGACCTGTGAGGACTGTCATTAGTCATATGACCCATTCAGGAAAGTGGGTGGGCCCCAGAGTGGGGACTACGTGTCTATGGGGAAACTGGTGGTACCTAGTGGGCCAGGACCCGATGACCATGTTAAAGCGGGGTGTATGTGCCGTCATCAGGACCCAATTGTCGCATTTTTTTATCAGAGGTGGTACCCAGCCTTAAGTGTGGTGCACTACTTGGGTTGAGATGTAGGGCCCACAGTGAGGATGTTGTTCTCTAAGGGGGGGTGGATTTAACACCCTTGAATGATAAAGGGTTAAATGGATAAATGATATGACTCATGTCAACAAGGTACACCTTCCTTTTTAGGAGCCTATCTGATTATAACTCCATATTTAAGCGTGTTTGGATTGGAGTAGTGATCAGGATGGGTGACCTTATGAGAAGTTTTCCAGGGTGTGTGTGAGTGAGGAAAAATCACATGAGAAAGGACATGTGTTAGACTGTGGGGACTTTTATTAGTCAGATGACCCATTCAGGCACGTGGGTGGGGCCTAGAGTGGGGACCACATGTCTATGAGGAAACTGGTGGTACCTTGCGGTCCAGGACCCAATGACCATGTTAAGGTGGGGTTTTTGTGCTATCACCAGGACCTTGTTGTCACACCAGATGTGTGTGTGTGGGTTGTGAAAAGGTCTGTTAGGAAGAAGTGGGAGCATCAGGATGTTTTCTATTAGGCAGGAGTGACTAAACTAGTGGGAAGTGGTATGAGTTACCCAATCATCGATGTGATTATTATATTACTTTACTTGACTTGCATTACTTGGTGAGCATGCCTTGATGAGGTGGGGATAGTTAGTATACCTTGTTAGGTGTCGTTGGTTTTGATGTTTTCACACAGGTGCATTAGTATTCTCTTTTCACATGTGCATTAGAGACTTTGGTTTTTCTATTGAGTATACTTGTATTCTCACCCTACATATATAAAAATTATTTTCAGGTTTTTAGGAGGACTTTGCGGACCATGCTGGACATTTCTATTTTAGACCTTTAGAGATGTTATTATGCCATTGCCTTAGCTTTTATTCTTTTGGGCTTTCATTTGGAGACTTTTATATGTATCAGTTTTGATTTGTACATGAATTGTGGGATGTTCTGGATTTATTTTATATATTTCAAGGAGTTGTTTGCGGTTCATTCATTCTATCTCCCGATCTTGTTTTCTTATAAAAGGGTAATGCCTCCCATATTGTGTGATCTTTGTACCCCTGGTGCTATTCACCAACCCGGGGCCTACTAGAGGTGGGACTCAGGGTTCATTATCTCCCTTTATTTATTTCTAGCCTAGAAGGGTTATCTTGGAGGGAGGGGGTCGTGACATACCTCTACAGAACCAGTCCTTTGAACCTCAATCATCCCTTCTTTTTAACCTATTTCTTAGACAAAAATTTCTCTTGTAATCATAAACCATTTTTTTCAATGAAATATTTCTGTTTATTAATATTTCTATTTATTACTATCATTGTTTATTTTATGTTCAATTCTACTACCATAATAAATGTTTCTTTTTTCTATAAATTAGAAAATAACATTCATTTACAGTTATATTCCATATTGAATTTTTTTAAATTTATTTTTAAATTATTTCTTTTTTATATTAAATAAAGGGAGAGAAAGTTGAGTAAACACAAAATTCTATAACTTATGTTCACAATTAATCAAAATAATAGTCTGGATTAAAATAATACTGTGAAACATTAATTATTATCAAACAACACATGTATTATTTTAAATATTCTTATAGTGTTTACAATTCCTATATTTTATGTAAATTCAGTTATGGGTTTTATGATCATCAAAAGGGGAGAGATTTTTGGGAACATATTATCTCAATAATACTCTATAAATCATATTGATTTTGATGCTCAAAAATACCCTTATTTGTTTTATTAATGAAATTATTTTAAGTGAATTTAAGGAAATTAATATTCGTTGAAATATTTATTTTGGAATTATATTCAAGACTTTGATCCATGGGAGATATTTGATAAAATGATGGAATGCATATTTAGTGTATTTTGGAAACAATATTCTCAAACTTACGTTGGTAATCATAGCATAAGGAATAAACCCTACATTCGAAACAGTGCATATGGATCATAAAATCTATGTTGTCGGGAAATTATGCCACAACAACCTTATGTTTGGATGCAACCCTAAGTTTAAGGAAACAAACATATGGTACATAAACTCTACATTTATAATCAACCCTATGTTTGAGTAAAAAACATACGGTACATCAAAAATATTTTTTTATTCGACCCTAAGTTCTATGTTTTTTTGTCACATAAAGGAACACTACATTTGACTATTCAATGACGGAGTTTTAAATCTGTGATTTTATCTGAAATTTATGCAACGGTCATGACTGAAGTAAAAGATTCATTCAAAGCTATTTTATGACCGATTCAAAGGCTCATTATGATCAATTCAAATAATCATATTCAATCGAGTAAATCATTCATATTTCTAAGGTACATTATGAAGCTCCTGGATGATTTAAATTTGGATATCTGTGATCTGTCAAACGAATTTTTTGGATCTACTCAATCGAAATAAAGTTATATTATCTATATATTTGATCGGATTATTTTCAAGATATATATATGATATACAACTGCATACTAAAAAATATCTTTTTTATATAGAACTGCTACAAAGAATAAAATAATCTATTATTTTATAAAGAGGCTACACATTGAAGATATAAATATTTCAACCTCATACTGTTGTGTAATTTCTGTTGTTTGTTTTTTGTTATTCGTATCAAAGATCATTCTCATCTAGAATATATTCAAAGCTATCTTTACTTTAATACATTAATCTTTGAAGAAGAAGATCTGTATTCTATCAGTTGTTGCTAAAACTATGTAGTTCAACCTTTACTATCGAAAAATCAAACTCTTTTGATTTATTGGAGTTTCAACTGTTCACACTCAGTCATGGTTAAGTGTCAGTTTCCTATACTAAGCTGTGGAGAAACCGGTTCCATATAAAAAACCAGAAGGATCTATTTATCCTTATTTTAAATGTGTCAACAATCTTCACTTAGTTATGGATTTTGAAGGTCTTATGATAAGAGGATCTTGTTTAGTAAAAATCACCAAACTCATAGAGAGAGCTTTGGTTGAGTGGATTGGGGGATCTTTGTGCCCCAAAACACTATCAAAATTCTTGTGTTATTCTTTACTATTTATTCACTACTCATTTTAATTGTATAAGAGAATGTTGCATATCTGTATAAATCGCAAAGTAAGTTAAATGCCAGAATCTATCAAGATCATCGAAAACACACAATTCACCTCATCTTGTGTATCTTTGTATTATTTCAACCTAACATAAATCACATGGTACTCTCTCATTTTGGAATCAAACATTGAGGATAATTATTGAATTTAATTGTAATGGAGGTTCCTTTGGAATTCACACATGAAATTTTATATTGAACACATTTTTTAAGGAGATATTTTTCTTAGGAATATTCTCTTAATTTGTGGAAAACCAAATGATCATGTTTATAGTTTGGGAAGATATCAGTATAAATTTTTAAAAAATTGATATACTTGATTTATTTTTGGGTATAAATTTGAATTCATTGTTGAATTTATTTCTTTTTCTGAATTTGATTCTTTGAAATTAGCATTGGTTGAATTATTACTTTATTTTCATATCATGAGTGATTTCCAAATGTCAAATTCTCATTCCTAAGAGGTATTCTAATTCTCATTATCATATTATTTCTAATATCATCTTTCTTAAGATATTTTAAATATATGAAAAACTAAAATAACTTGCTTTATTTTTTTCAAAACATTAGAGTTAAATCACATTAAAATTAATTAGGACATTTGTTTGATTTTTGTCTCTTAATACCATTGAGATTACCTTTCCATTTTTATCCCTCTATGAGCTCATAGGCACCATGGACATCTTAGTAAGAATACATGTTATGGGATAATTTTTCCTTTATTACCATTATCATTTAAGTATCATTAATGATCTAAATTAATTTAAAATATGTGATAATGGTTTGTTTCATGGATTTGTGTGTGAAGAAGCATATTGGCATGGGTTGAAGAGTGAATCGTTGATATTGGTTGAGGGATAAGAGGTTTAAAAGTTACTTTAGTAATTATACCTACATGATTCCTTTTATTTTCCTAGTGATGAATACAGAACAAAGAATAGGGGGACTTTAAATTGGTTCCAATATTGAATTTTCAAACCTTAAGAAAAGAGGATTTATGGTGAATGATGTTCTTAAAAAGAAGTGAGGGAGGAATTTTTATGAGCTTTAATTGAGAATAATTCATTATCTTTTAATTATGAACCCTCCTCATTGAGCCATTAATTTATTTTTACACCATTATCCACAAACCATTAACCACAAAACAACCTTTTGAAAATTCCTCTTGATTAAGGTGATTTGATTTATAAAGTGGAGATTCAGATATATTTCAAGTTTATGGATACAGTGCATACACTTATGATTGAGTATAACTCCAATCAAATGATATTGTGTGATATAAAATACTTTTTGGTAAGGTAAATCACAAAATGATCAACAATATTATGGAAAGTTTGAGGGATGATATTAGAAGAGAAGTGAAGTTGGAAACTGAATCTGATAATGATACATGGTTGTGTATCTATGTGGATGAGCATTTGAAATTAAAAAAATAGTTATATCTTTTATCTATTGGCGTGATCAAAGAGATGTTTTCATTGAGATCATTATTGAGATGTTTTTGTTTGAGTTTAAGATAAATATTTAGTGTGGTATAATTTGATATCTTGTTTTCATATGTGTGTGTGTGTGTGTTCTTATTGTATTTTTATTAATAAATTTAATTCATTCTTCCTAAACCATGTTATTATTGATATTTTTTAAGCTGATTGAAGTGTCAAATAAATTTGGAAATCTTTGAAATAATGTAAAAGAAAACTAATAAAAAATTCATTGTGGTGTTTAGCTAACCACATTGTGATCTTTGAGTACCATTGAATTTGTGGAAAAAAAACGAGAACCACGATTGGAGTGAAGATGGTCTTAAGGGAGAACCACGATCAGTGAAACCACAACTTGGTTTAGACAATCAAAGAATTTTTCATAGTTCATGGTTTAAAGAAATTGAATATAGCTCAAATATATTTCTCTATTTTCTCTTAAAGGATATCGAGGAATTCAAATAAAATGGGGAATATGGATTAACCATGACATGGTGGTTTCTCATGGGAAAATTAGATTTCACCATTTTTTTTCTTTATTGTAGAAAAAATAGTCATTTTTAGTCCTTATATGGGGAAACCATATTCTAGTTTAGTCTACAACATCATGATTAGTCTAATTTTAAAAATACATGTGTTTTAGATCATTTTAGCATATAAAGTTTAGGTTTTTAGTTCTTTTCTGCACTTTTCTATTCCAAAAACAATCTTTGACATTTTCAATATTTAATCATGATGATTTTTGATTTAATTCAAGTCCTTTCATTATTTTGTTCAAGCTTTATCATCTTGCATTAAATATTTTATTCTTTAGTTGTGGTTCTATAAATGGTTGAGATGATTAAATTGTGAATAGTAATTTAGATTTATCTTTTGCTTGTAAGGTTGAACTTGATGCACTTAATTTTATTTTTTTGGTATAATGATTTAGATAAATTGAAATAGAATTAGCAGATTTAATCATATTGAAATCAATTTCAATTTAATGACTTTCTAACCCAACTGATTCGATAAATTAAGAATAAAAGAGATTATATATATTATGGAAAACTATAATGTCCTCATGTAAATGATCTCGTACTTCATATATACTATGCCTTTATTAGCCTTAGTTGTGGTTCAACACTACTAGAAATTTTAGTTTTCGAGGAGGGTTGGTTAGAGTGACCGCCATTCAGCGGTCACTATTGATATTATTAACAACCGCCAAATTGTGGTCACTGTATTTGTTATCAACCCACCCTAAGTTTTCCTCTCATTTTTCTTATCCCCCTCGTTTACCCTCCCCGACCTCGTGACCCCCCTCCCCAACCCCATGACCCTCTCCCCTATTCACCCTCCTACAACCTCGAGACACCCCCGTGACCCAGTGACCCCCTCCCCCCACCTTCGTGCTGCACCTTCGGGTAGTCTCGCCGCCATCATTCCCTCTCGGCCTCTGCACCCCATTGTTGAGTCCTCATGGCCCATCTCCGTCGAACCCTCCCGACCCATCGCGCCCCGCCGTAGAACCCTCTCACACTTCATCTAGCCATCCTTCCCCTGCCAACATGTTCCACCCCTATCCAGTTCGGTCGTTGAACCTTTGTTATCAATTTGTTGTGCCATCATGGATCTGCAATCGAGTCGCACCCCTTTACCCATGGTCGAGTCCTCTGTAGGTAAGTCATTTTTTGACTCCTCTAATCCATTACGTATCTATCATTCGTGAAAATTGTATTGTCCATAGAGGGAATGTTTTTTGATTCATAACCACTCTGAATTTATTGAAAAAAAAGGAAGAATTAGATATATTTTTTCCAGGTGGTAGATTCCTCTTGAACCATGGGTAACAGGAAAAAAATCAACAAATTCCATTATATAGCATTGTATGCCATGTGTCCTGTATTTTGGGGTTACCTTGGGTCTACTTGGGCTTAGTTTGGATTGTATGTGTGGGAATACAAGTGTTTTTGGGATATAAATATGAGTTTTGATTCTAGAGAGATCTTGGAAGATGTCCAAGTGTCATTCAGATTCATAGGTTTAGGATTTTTTGCACTTGGATTCAACTTCAATAGCCCTAAATTAGGAATTTAGTCAAAAACATTTTGGGTTCTAATGACCAGTGAATCAACTAAAATAATCAACATTGATAATTTATGGAAGTTTCCAACCTATATATCTTTTTTCCTGGTAATGGACACAAACATCTCCCAATAAACACAAATAGCACCCAGTGACTGGTCCTCAATCAATAAGTATCCCTATCTATGAATTTATAGTATCCACCTTGTATCTAGACTCCATCTAGATTATCCTCTCGAGTAGCATGAAATCAAATTCCAGGTGAAGCAGTGGTAAATCTCCATAATGCCAGAACCTGGAAATCCCATGGATCCTAGTAGTGCAGCACATACCCTACCCTTGATTTCAATTCGAAGTTTCTATAAATCATGAGAAAATTCACTCCAAGATCCACCTCCCATGTTGGAATCATAAATCATCCTTGTTGAAGTAGATCACAATATATATAGAGATGTCACAATATCACCAAAACCAATCCACTTCATTTATTTTCCTTTAAATAGATTTTAAATCATTGGTTTTTAAGTTTTAATTATATGATTTTTTTTAGAATTTAAATGAGATATTTCAATTATTTGATTTCTATTATATACAGATATGGATAAGAGATGGATTGATATGCAAGATAGGTTTTCTACTGAATATTATGAGGGGATTAAGTGATTTATGGATTTCACTAATGGATTTCCAAGATATTTGATTACTTGTCCATGCAAAAAATGTGCAAATATATATCTCTTCACACGAGATAGTGTTAGAGAACATCTTTTTTTGAATGGGTTTTTGAAAAACTATAAGACATGGACACGTCATGGAGAAGATTCTTTTTCATGTCATCAATCAGAAAGTATTTATATGGATGTTGATTCAAGAAAAGTTGATTTGATGAACATAATTCTCAATGATATGATGCATCAGTTTCAACCTAAAGACAGTAATGTTGTAAATGACGACGTTGGATGGAGTAATCCTCATTCTTCTGCAAATGAAGAAGAATTGAAATTATTGATGATGTGCATACTGAATTATATCATGGATGCACTAAATTTATACATGTTGTTGGTATTATTGAAGAAGGTACTCCCTGTTAGAGTGAAGATTCCAGAGTCATTCTATCAAGCTTGCAAGTTAATCGATGACCTTGGTTTTACATATGATACAATTGATGTGTTCCATAATAATTGTATGTTGTTCAAAAAAGAGATTTCCCAATTAAATATTTGTATTGTTTTCTATACATATAGTTGGAAGGACAATGAGATTAATCAAGGTAGTCAGATTATTCCTGGAAGGGTCTTGAATCAAGGGAAACAAGTTGCTGCTAAGCATATGTATTATTTCCCATTGAAACTGTGACTAAAGAGATTCTTCATGTTAGCTAAAATTGCTAAATTGATGACTTGGAATTCAGATAGAAACAAATATGTTGATAAATTAACTCACCCGGCAGATTCTTTGGCATGGGAAGAGTTTGATCAACGGCACCCAGATTTTTTCCGGGATGATCGTAATGTTTGACTGGGATTGGAAGAAGATGGTTTTAACCTATTTAGGTCCATGGTTGTTGTGACACATAGTACATGGCTATTAGTGTTGTTTCCATACAACTTTCCCCCATGGGTAAGTATGAAGCAACCATTTTTTTACTATTGCCTCTAATTGATGGACTGAGAGGAATTGGCGATAAAATTGATGTTTATATGAAAACATTAATTGATGAGCCACGAGAATTTTCGGTCGATGGTGTAATGACTTTTGACTCAGTAGGTAATGAAATTTTTAGACTTTAGACCACTTTGTTGTGGACAATTAATGATTTCCCAGTATATTCTAACTTATCAGGTTGGAGTACAAAAGGATAATTCGCTTTCCCTCATTTTAATAAAAGTAAGAAATCTATATGGCTTAAGCACTGTAGAAAGTGGGCATATCTTGGTTATAGATGCTTTATTTCTACATTACACAGGTTCAGAAAAGAACATGTGTCATTTGATGGGAATAGAGATCATGACCCATCACCACAAATATTGTATAGGGTTCAAATTTGTGCACAAATTGATCAAGAAAATATCCATACAATGTATGATTTTCAAGATTTATTGGATCTTGCATTTCCTTCTATTCCTACTGCAAATAGGCAGTGCAGTCATAATTGGAAGAAACAAAGTATTTTTTTTTTTTGAATTTCCTTATTGGAAATATAATATTTTATGACATAATTTGGATGTGATGCACATTGAAAAAAATGTATGTGATAATATATTGTGCACAATTTTAGGCGTTAATGGGAAATCAAAGGACAGGGCTAATACTCGACGTGATTTTCAAGAAATTAGATTGGGAAAACCTTTACATTTATAGTTGGGTGAAGGTAATTAGGCATACATTACTGTTGCATAGTACACAATGAGTAAAAAATAGAAACAAAATTTTCTATCAATCTTGAAGACCATCAAGGTGCCAGATGGTTATTGCTCTAATATTTCCAAGAGTGTCAATATGATGAGCACGACATTATAGGGGTTGAAAAGTCATAATAATCATATTCTACTTTAATAGTTAATTCCTATAGTAATTCTTGATTGTTTACCTACCCAGGTTGTTGATCCATTTATTGAAGTTTATAATTTTTTCAAAAAGCTCTATTCAAGGAATCATTATATGAGTGATTTGAAAAAACAGCAGGATAAGATTGTACTTGCACTATGTCACCTAGAGAAACTATTTCCACCATCTTTTTTTGATTTCATGGTTCACATGAATGTGCATTTAATTGGTGAAGTAATTGTTGGAAGTCATATGCAATTCAGGTGGATGTATCCAAAAGAGTGATACTTAAATACATTGAAACGGTATGTGCGCAACAAAGCTCGTCTGGAAGCTTCAATTTCCAATGGATATTTAATGGATGAGTGTACTAATTTATGTGTTTCATATATTGATAATGTTGAAACAAAGTTAGATAACCCCTCCTGGAATAACGAGGGTCCAATTAGAGAAGGGATAATGTTTGATATGCACAATGATGAGTGGGGTCAAGCTAATTGATATGTGTTGTTCAACACGCCATCAGTTATTCCATTGATACAGTAAGTTTCATAGTTGATGTGTCTTTTGTTTCTATATTTATTTTATTACTTACCTTTTATTGTGTTGTGATTTAGGATGCATATCACTGATTTGAAATGTGAAAGGCCCTATGCAACTAACTATCAAATCAAAAAACATCATTTCAACACATTTCATGAGTGGTTCAAGACTCATGTACATATAAATAATTGAATTAATATTTTTATAGTGAAACGTATTTGTATTTTCACAATACTTTATCCATTGAACTATGTTAAATTTTCATATTCAAAAGATATGTGATTTAAGTACCCATACTGTGAGTGAAGAACTCATCCAACTAGCTGATAGCCCATTTATTACAGCTCGTCGCTATAAGTCTTTGGATTATAACGGATTTTGATTTCATATTAGTGATGTTTACATGAACTGAGCCACACAAAACAGTGGTGTTGGATGTTCTTTTGTTGATGCAGGTTATTATTATGGATTTCTGAGGGATATTATTGAGGTTATTTATGATCGTGTCTTAAAACACATATTGTTAAGGTATGATTGGGTTGATCCATTTCGTGGAATGAAATTTGATAACTTCCAATTTACGTCAATAAAATTTAACAATATGTTATATAAAGATAAATAAGTAAGCAACGAGCCCTTTATACTGACATCGTAGGTAGAGAAAGTTTAATTTGTCGGCATTGATTCTAATTGGAAAGTTGTGGTGAAAATTTCTAAAAGTGTGTTTTTTTATTGACCAAGAGGAACCTAACATTGTCTCATTTTCTGATCAAACACTTGACCAAACAATAGTAGTTGTATGATATGAAGATATACAATGGGCCAGAGAGACGATTGAAGGAGATACAATAGACTTGCATGATTAGTGAAAATTGTAATTATTTTCCCAGTTAATGTTTTTAAAAATATTTATGAGTTATATATGTATAAAAATTCTTGATTTAACTATAATTTTTTTAATGTAGGTATGTCACAGGGTGGTCAGAGTGGTTCACCGGATGTTGTCGGTATGTATGTTTTCATTTTTATAAATTAATTGATTTTAATTTTTTGTGTATATTTCCCTAACTGTTTCTAATTTTTAATTAAAAATTTAGTTATATTGTAATTGAATTATGAATTTATGTTTATCATGATCTAGTGAATCTTCCAACAGAAGCATGGGTCCTGGTAGAGGGGCTTGATCTTAGAACTCTAGATCCTGATTGGATGTGTTATTTGATGACATATTTCATCTGGTCGGAGAAGGTGCAACTGTATTGATTCGTCAGTTTGGGTATATGATATGAGACCGACACAGATTCCCTTTGATGACTCATGATTGGACTTCTTTCCCCCAGGATACGATTGACAGATTATGGAGGGAGGTTCAGGTAAATTCAATGTTTACTTTTTCATGATATTTTTTTTATTATTATCGCATCTACTGACTATTTTTTTTAAGGATAATTTAACATCTTTTCCATATGAGTTTCAGGTAGTATGTATCGCCAAATGACAAAAATTATAAAAGGATTACAAGGGAAGGGTAAAGATAGATAACTGGATACCATTTGTGGGTGTTCCAGACATTCCATAGTGAGTCCCTCCGGGCATTCTTCTCATGCAGTAGCAGGATTTGGTTGTGTTTTGGTCAAGTGAGGTGATGATGGTAAGATTTATTTCTTTTATGATATAAATGACTAATTTTTCATATGTATATTAATTGAATACGTTGAATGTATACTGAGTCTACTCATCATTCACGTAATCGGGCAATGCAGGGCACGCCTTCCAGACTTGGCACTCAACATGTGTCACAACTCAGACATGATATAAGTTTAGAATTCAATATTCATTCATATATTAAAAATATTATAGTATAACATGGTTAACCCCTTTATTATAGTTACACCAATGAGGTGAGGTGATCGATCAAATGTCCATGTGGGTGAGGATTCATAGGGAGGGTGATCCCGATGTTGTCGGTGTTGTAGTAATCAAATTATTTCGTAACAAATGTATTTTTATTTCATAAAAATTATTCATATTTGTTCATTAATTAATTATGTATATGCTACAGGCTCAATTTGACACTCAGTTAGCAGATTTTCCAGAGGATAAATGTCGTAGTACTGTACGTAGAGATGAGATATTTCAGTGTGTCGTGGGGCATGACGTTCATGGTTATTCCTTGACTTATGGTGGTGGTGTCCCTTGATGTGTAGTTGTTAGAGAAAAGGTGATGGGTGCATGCAGAGATGTAGGGATGTGCACACAGATTGAGATAGATGTTTCCATGCAGGCTATGCAATGCAATATGGTTGAGCGGTTTCAGCAGTTACGTGCAGAGTATAATGAGAGATTATCACAGATGTTAGCACATATCGATGAAGTGATGATGCAACGTCCTATTGATGGTACGCAAGTGGTGCCACGGGTAAAAAATAAAACAAACCATACTCGTATTGACTTCTATTGATATGTTTAAGATACATAATATTTATATATATTGTAGGCTCCAGATATAGCTGGTAGACATCATAGTGATATTGGTGATCCATATGAGGATGAACCCCATGCATGAGGTAATTTACATTACCATTTTAATATCATACATGAATTAGGAATTAATAATTATTCTTGAACCTTTAGTTCTATTTACATCTCTGTGTTTTATTTTTTTTAATTCTTCTGATTTAATTCATTCTTTTAAAGTTTACTTGATTTTTAATTGTGATATATTACATAACACTTCAATTTATTAAATTTTATCTTTCTTTTAAGTTTAATTTTATGATTTTAGAGCAACCCATTACAGATGAGTAGTTGGACGATGCCTTGGTTGTACCTATTATAAATTAGAGTATTATTTAGTCCATTCTAGATTGAGCATCCTCCTTTCGATGAGCAGCACACTCATGTAGACACATCTATTTCTCGTTGGTATAATATGTCATTACCTGGAATAAATTAAGAATAACAGGATTTAGGGAAAAATTGGAGATAGTTTATAAGAAAATATTCTAATTTGTATTCGTGAAGTGTATGAGGAGACGAAACGTCAATCGGACATGTGGTGTGTGTAGTACAAATGAATATGTGGTTTTTAAGTGTTTGGTGTGCTTGAAAAAGGTGTGTGGGGTGGTCAAAACCAGCCGAACGACCTCAGAATGGCATGATATCAGATGACAATAACCAGTGAGTGAGGTGTGAAATGGTCGGGCTAACGGTACTTGAATCAGAGGTGTCATGTGACCGTGGTGAAGGAAAATAAAAATCTGGTTCCATATAACACCAAAACGAACATTTAATGGTCAAATTCATAGAGAATGACATCTAAATGAAATGAAATCACAAGAAAACAATCTAATTATTATTCATAATGCGTACGAGGAGACGACATGTCAATCAGACGTGCGGTTTGCATGGTACGACTGAATATGTGGCTTTTAAGTATTTGGTGTGCTTTAAAAAGTTGTGTTGGGTGGTCAAAACTATCCAAAAAACCTGATAATTCCATGAAATCAGAGGAAAAAATTTGGCGAGTGAATTGTGAAATGATCGGGCAAATGGTACGTCAATCGAAGGTGTCGTTTGACCGCGGTGACAGAAAACGCACTTTTCATGTTATAAAAGACCAAAACATGAATTTAACAATCAAATACATAAGTAACAACATCGGAATGAAATAAAATTAGAGTACAACAATCTAATTATTATTCGTGACATGTATGAGGATAGGAAACGTCAATCAGACGTGCGGTGTGTGCGGTATGGCTGAATATGTGTTTTTTAAGTGTTTGGTGCGCTTAAAAAAAGTGTGTGGGGTGGTCAAAACCAGTCGAATGACCTTGCAATTCCATGAAATCAGACAAAAACAACTAGTGAGTGAATTTTGAAATGATCAGGCTGACGGTACATCAATCGGAGGTGTTGTGTGACCGCGGTGATGGAAAACGCAAATCTAGTGCCATAAAACACCAAAACAAACGTTTAATGGTTAGATGCATATAAAATGACATAAAAATGAAATAAAATCATATAAAAACAATCTAATTATTATTCGTGATGTGTATGAGGAGACGGCATGTCAATCGGACGTGCGGTGTGTGTGGTACGGCTGAATGTGTGGTTTTTAAGTGTTTTGTGTGCTTCAAAAATGTGTGTGGGGTGGTCAAAACCAGTTGAATGACCTCAGAATACCATGATATCAGACAAAAACAACTAGTGAGTGAATTCTGAAATGGTTGGGTAGACGGTACATCAATCAGAGGTGTCGTGTGGCCGCGGTGACAGAAAACATACTTTTCGTGTAATAAAAGACCAAAACATGCGTTTAACAATCAAATACATAGTGAATGACATCGGAATGAAATGAAATCAGAGGACAACAATATAATTTTTATTTGTGAAATGTACGGGGAGATGACATGTCAATCGGACGTGCGGTGTGCGCGTTACGGCTGGATATGTGTTTTATAAGTGTTTGGTGCGCTTGAAAAAGGTGTGTGGGGTGGTCAAAACTAGCCAAACAATCTCAGAATGGAATTAAATAAGACAAAATCAACCGGTGAGTTAAGTTTGAAATGGTTGGGTTGATGGTACTTGAATCGGAGGTTTCGTGTGACTACGATGACGAAAAACGCAAATTTGGTACCATATAACACCAAAACGAATGTTTAACAGTCATATGCATAGAGAATGACATCGAAATGAAATGAAATTAGAGGTAAAGAATATAATTATTATTCATGATGTGTACAAGGAGACGAAACATCAATCAGACATTCTATTTGTGTGGTATGACTAAATATGTGGTTTTTAAGTATTTAGCATGCTTCAAAAAGGTGCGTTAGGTGGTCAAAACCATCCAAATGACCATGGAATTCCATGAAATTAGACGAAAACAACTGGTAAGTGAATTTTGAAATGTTCGGGCAGACAGTATGTCAATCGGAGGTGTCGTGTGACCGTGGTGACGGAAAATGTAAATCCTATGCAATAAAACGCCAAAATGAATGTTTAACGGTCAAATGCATAGAAAATGATATCAAAATGAAATGAAATCAGAGGGAAACAATATAATTATTATTCATGATATGTATGAGGAGACGACACGTCGATCGGACGTGCGATGTGCACGATACGGATGAATATGTGATTTTTAAGTGTTTTGCGCACTTCAAAAATGTGTGGGGGTGGTCAAAATCATCTGAACGACCTCATAATACTATGAAATCAGACGACAATAACCTGTGAGTGAATTTTTAAATGGTCTGGTAGACAGTACGTCAATCAGAGGTGTTTTGTGACCGTGGTAATGGAAAACACACTTTTCGTGTTATAAAAGACTGAAACATGCGTTTAACAATCAAATACATGGCGAACGACATCGAAATGAAATGAAATTAGAGTGAAAAAATTTAATTTTTATTCGTGATGTGTACGAGGAGATGGAAAATCAATCGAAAGTGCGGCGTGCAGAATACGGTTGAATATGTGTTTTTTAAGTGTTTGGTGCGCTTGAAAAAGGTGTGTGTGGTGGTCAAAACTAGTCAAATGGCCTCGCAATGCCATGAAATCAGATGAAAACAACTGGTGAGTGAATTGTGAAATGGTTGGGCTGGTAGTACGTCAATCAAAGGTGTCGTGTGACCGCGGTGACGGAAAACGTAAATTTGGTGCCATAAAACACCAAAACGAACGTTTAACGGTCAGATGCATAGCAAATTAAATCGGTGTTGGGATTCATCACATTTATTGATGAGAGAGTAAAATTATTAATGAGTAGATTTATATCACCATTAATTGAGGATGTTCTCCCAACATTAATTTATATTTAATTCTCAATATTAATGGATGGAATAATAGATGTTGATTTCATTAATTGGTGATTATGGACTTGGTTTATATATAAAATGGATGTAGCAACATATTTCAGGGGTGTGCCAGCAAGATGTAAGTGGAAAGGGAGACCCGAAAAGGGGTTTTCATGTTTGCGGTGGCATGTGTGACATGACGACAACAATGCAATTATTTTTGTATGTGTGACGATGTTCTTGGCATGGTGTTCAAGACGCAGTCCAGCATGAGCAAGAAGGGGGCTATCGCGTTGGTGGTAGCATGTGTGGAGCAACGGTGACACAATCAATGATTAGGGTCATGTATCGAAAGTCTTCCTGATAGTGGTGATTAGGTGGTGTGTCCTGATTCATGGTCGGTGGTACATCATGATGGCGAGATCGTTCGGGTGTCGCAAGCTGGTGCAAGGCTAACACATGTTCAGGTGAAGATCTCTGAGGTACTGGAGTTTCGTCGACAGAAGGGTGATGTTTTGTCACAGATTGTTCTTTTGATACATGGCGTCAGTGGGATGTTTATCAAAGAGAAGGTAGAGGCGTATCGAGGTGTGGTTTTCACACAGGTTTTTTACACTCTCTCATTTGTAATTCAAGTTCGGGAATTACTTGGATTCTTGTATTCTCTGATTCATAGTGGATATTTGGGAATTTCCCCATGGTTTTTTAATCCTCGACATGGGAGGGTTTCTTCACGTTAAAAATCATGTGTGCTGATTTCTTTATTCTGCTTATATCGCTTCTGTATTTCGTCGGGTTTCTCAAGATATTTTTTGGCAAGCAATTTTCGGCCCAGAATCGAGATTCTCCCCAAAAAGTGGTATCAGAAGAAGTTGGTTTGTGCTTGCAATTTTTCATGAGAATTATGGAAGTTTTAGAGATGATCGCTGATGCGTGCGCAAAGCAGAATAAGGTTTGGAAATTAAAGTTGGTTGAGAGAGGTAATACACATGTCCGCTCATGGAATGTTGAGCGGGGGGGGGGGCAGTTTATTCCTACAGGTGATCCATATTTTGTTGTAATCACTATTATGGGGGAGCCAGATGTTTCTGATTCTTTTCTTGTTCAGCAGGATGGTGCAGATACAAATGTGACGAAGATTTCGGCATTTGATTTTCTTTTTGCAGGGGGAGCTGATATTTTTTTTATCAGAAGTGCAAATGGACATCGTCATATTCTCTGCAATTGATGGTGGTTGATGTGATACCAACATATTTTCTTTCTAATTGGGTTTGTTGGATGGTTCCATTCATTGATTATTTGAAGGGAGAGATTGTTGGGATTCATCACATTTATTGATGAGAGAGGAAAATTATTAATGAGGAGATTTATATCACCATTAATTGAGGATTTTCTCCTAACACTAATTGATATTTAATTCTCAATATTAATGGATGGAATAATGGATGTTGACTACATTAATTGGTGATTATGGACTTGGGGTCTATATAAAGAGGATGCAGCAACATATTTCAAGGGTGTGTCAGTAAGATGTAGGCGGCAAGGGAGACCCAGTAAGGGGTTGTCGTGTTTGCAGTAGCCTCTGTGACATGACGACGACGATGCAATTATCTTGTACGTGTGACGATGTTCTTGGTAGGGTGTTCAAGATGCAATCCACCGAGAACAAGAAGGGGTCTACCGCGTCGGTGGTAGCATGTGTGGCGCGTCGGTGTTTAACAGGTGTGGAGAAACGGTGATGCAATCGATGATCAGGGCCATGTATCGAAAGTCTTCCTGGTAGTGGTGATCAGGTGGCGTGTCCTAGTTCATGATCGGCGGTACATCATGATGGCGAGATCATTCGCGTGTCGCAAGCTGGTGCAAGGCTAACGTATGTTCGGGTGAAGATCTCTGAGGTAGTGATGTTTCGTTGACAGAAGGATGACGTTTTGTCACAGATTGATCTTCCAATACATGGCATCAGCGGGATATTTATTAGAGATAAGGTAGAGGCGTATTGGGGTATGATTTTCACACAGGTTTTCTACGTTCTCTCATTTTTAATTCAAGTTCGGCCATTACTTGAATTCTTGTATTCTCTGATTCATAGTGGATATTTGGGAATTGCCCTGTGGGTTTTTAATCCTCTGTATGTGAGGGTTTTTTCACGTTAAAAAACTTGTGTGGTGATTTCTTTATTCTGCTTATATCGCTTTCATATTTCATTGGGTTTCTCAAGATATTTTTTGGCAAGAAATTTTCAGCCCGGAATTGGGATTCTCCCCAACAAGTGGTATCAGAGGAGGTTGGTTCGTGCTTGCAATTTTTTGTGAGAATTATGGAAGTTTCAGAGAGGATCGATGATACGTGCGTAAAGCATAATAAGGTCTGGAAATTAAAGTAGGTTGAGAGATGTGATACACATGTCCGCTAATGGAATGTTGAGTAGGGGGAGTAGTTTATTCCTGCAGGTGCTCTAGATTACGTGGTAATAACTATTATGGGTGATCCAGATGTTTCTGATTCTTTTTTTGTTCAGTAGAATGGTGCAGATACAAATGTGATGAAGATTTCAGCATTTGGTTTTCTTCTTACAAGGGGAGTTGATGTTTTTTTTATCACCAGGTGTGCACGGTATGACTGGATATGTGTTTTTTAAGTGCTAGGCACACTTGAAAAAAGTGCATGGGGTGGTCAAAACTAACCGAACGACCTCGAAATATCATTAAATCAGACGAAGACAACCGGTGAGTGAAGTGTGAAATGGTCGGGCTAACGGTACGTCAATCGAAGGTGTCATGTGATCGTGGTGACGAAAAACGCAAATCTGGTGCCATAAAACACCAAAACGAACGTTTAACGGTCAGATGCATAACAAACAACATCGGAATGAAATGAAATCAGAGGACAACAATCTAATTATTATTCGTGACGTGTACGAGAAGACAGTATGTTAATCAGACGTGCAGTATGCGCGATACGACTGAATATGTGGTTTTTAAGTGTTTTGTGCACTTCAAAAATGTGCGTAAGTTGGTCAAAACCAACCGAATGACCTCAGAATGCTATGAAATCAGAAGACAACAACCGGTGAATGAATTTCGAAATGGTCGGGCAGATGGTATGTCAATCGAAGGTTTCGTGTGACTACTGTAACGACCCGAAATTTTGAATAAATATTGTTCCCTAATTTTGTGTGTTATTTTATTTTTTTTATACTCAACAAAAATGTTTCATTTGATAACATGAGTATAATTAAAATGAGACCGTTGGGCTTTGACTGTTATATGACCATTGGTCAATATGACCACTGGAAACTAAACATTTTGATTATTGCCTCTAAATACAAGTAATCTTGGTTAATTATTATATAAAGAAGATTCGATGGCCTCACCCAGTAGTCTTGGACCGATCGAAGCCCATCTAACAGAACTCGGGAAGGAGGTAGCACCACTGGGCTTTGCTCTGGACCAAACCCAAGCCGAACTTCATCGTGTGAAGCTAGAACGGAATCGCCTTTGTGAGAAGTTCAAACTAATAGAAATTACTACTCGTGCGATGTTAGCCGAGCCTCCCTCAGATTCTCTCACCTTAGCACACCTTACACTTAGGTCCTATGCTGGTGTGATAAGGGGATATGTAAGGAGACCGTAACTGCCTTGTGTAATCCTTTGTTTTAAATAAAAATTGGGATTTCTTATTATGATGAAGTTTATGAATTTTCAAATGACCGGATAAATATAGTATGCATATTTTTGATGAATTTTAGAAAAAGGATATTTTAAAAATGGTTGTGTAAACCTTAAATAATTAAAAATGTGTAATGATTTTCGAAAAATGGTCTTCTACAATTATGTTCAGTACGAAATTTGGAGTCTAATAAGATCAACTTAATTTTTGATGAATAGTAAATTATGAATAGTGATTTTATGATTAGGATTAGTAATGTGTCCAAATGGATTAGTAATCTCATTTAAAGAAAGTATTAATATAATATAGGCACCTTGATTAAGTAATGTGATTCAATAAAATGGTTAAATAACGGTTTCATAAATTATTATTCAAGTATTAGTTTTTTCGGATGAATAGTGTTTTTTAATTAAAAATTTAATTAAAATTATTTAGAAAATTATTTTTATAAAACGGATTTCATTTTTGAACTCAGAGCATCGATATTATGCTATGGTAATTTTTGGGGTTTTTCTGAAAAAATGAATTTTCGATGAATAGCGTTTTTAATTAAAAATATTTAGAAAATTATTTTTATAAAATGGATTTCATTTTTGAAATCAGAGCATTGATATTTGGTTAAGGTTAAATTTTGGGATTATTTTGAGAAAGTTGGATTTTCGATGAATAGTGAAAATACAGTTTTTAAGTTACGGGTGTTTAATGACATCATTAAATGATGTATTAAGTATGTAATCAATATGTTCGACTTATGAATAGTAAGATAAGGTATGAGGTGTCCCAAGTGGCCAATACCATGGGCAAATACCATGGGAAAGCCCATGGTTTTGCCAAAACCACTAATGAGGTGTCCCTTGGCCATTAATGCCTTGTCCCCTCACTTTCCCTATAAATACCCACCCTTTCCTCCTTTAGTTTTCACTCCTAACTCTCCCCCAACGAAGTTATGGTCTTCTTACCTTCCAAGGAGTCCTCCCAAGGTGCCCCTAAGCCCTCAGGGTCCAAAACTTTGAGTTTCAAGAGTCACGTTTTAAGGTAAGGGATCCGACCCCTCTCTTTCTTTTCATGTAATCTCTTTTATGTCATTCCTTTTATGCTCCATTTTCTTATGTGATAGGATGTTCTTTTCTATTCCTCTTACTGCCCTTTTCATTTTTATATGATGAGATATCCCCTATTACTCTCATCATTTCATTTTATGAAAGTTTAAGTGGCGCCGTTAGGCTGCCGAAATTTTTGTAACGGATTCTTTCTCCCTTCTCATTTTTCAAGATCTATTTTCATGTAAAGTATTTCAAGTTACTTTTTATTATGTTGGGGTATGATCTCTAAATTTATCATACTGATCTTTTATGATCATATGATGAGAGACCCCATTTGATCTCTTCAATTCAGTATTTTGAAGTTTTAAGTGGCGCCGTTAGGCTGCCGAATTTTTAAGTGGTTCTTCACCCTTCTCGTTTTGAAGTTCTACTTTCATGTAAATTCTTTAAAGTTCCTTTTTTTATGTTGGGGTATGATCTCTATATCTATCATACTAGAATCTTATGTTCATATGATGAGAGACCTCATTTGATCTCTTCAATTCAGTATTTTGAAGTTGTAAGTGGCGTCGTTAGGCTGCCGAATTTTTAAGTGGTTCTTCACCCTTCTCGTTTTGAAGTTCTACTTTCATGTCAATTCTTTAAGGTTCCTTTTTGTTATGTTTGGGTATGATCTCTATATCTATCATACTAGACTATTATGTTCATTTGATGAGAGACCCCATTTTATCTCTTCAATTTAGTATTTTGAAGTTTTAAGTGGCGCCGTTAGGCTGCCGAATTTTTAAGTGGTTCTTCACCCTTCTCGTTTTGAAGTTCTACTTTCATGTCAATTCCTTCAAGTTCCTTTTTGTTATGTTGGGGTATGATTTCTATATCTATCATACTGGACTCTTATGTTCATATGATTAGATACCCCATTTGATCTCTTCAATTCAGTATTTTGAAGTTTTAAGTGGCGCCGTTAGGCTGCCAAATATTTAGGGGATTCTTTCACTCTTCTCATTCTTTTCAAAGTTCTACTTTCATGTCAAGTCTTTTAAGTTCCTTTTTAATTATTTTGGGGCATTATCTCTATATCTATCATACTGAACTCTTATGTTCACATGATGAGAGACCCTATTTGATCTTTTCAAATCATTTTTGTTGAAGTTTAAGTAATTCCGTTAGGCTGCCGAACTTTCATAAGAGAAATCTAATTTTTGTCTTCCTTCCATGTTTTTCATTTCAAATGGTATGTCCTTGAAATTTCATTACCATGATCATGTATCCTTCTTATTCTGTCCATCTACTGTTTTATGGGTCATTTATGAATGTTTGACCCATTTTCCCTCTCTTTTTAATGTCTTCTAAAACCTCGTAACATAGCCGTTATGCTGCAGAATTTCCGTCTCAAAATGTCTCTCTCTTTTTCAAAAGTTCTTTTATATTATTAAGTGAATACTCAAATCTCTTTCTTCTAAAGGGGTATTCACATATATACCAAAATGTTCTATTTTAAATTCTGGGATTTACATACATGAGACCCACCTTTCTTTTCTGTGGGTTTTAAAGTGACGTAAAGATCATGTCTTTAAAGCAGTTTTTAAAACGTTGTGATTATGAAATGAAACCCATTTATTTTATGCTATATGGGTTATTTATGAAATTTTTGATGATGATATATGTGTATCACATGATTATAAAGGCAAATTTAAGGGTGCGCCCTGATAGCGCTCCAATGCATTGGGTAATGATGTAACCACTAGAGATTACAATTTTCACGATACCTTGGTGAATAACCTTGGTAATTTTCAAATGACACCTTGGGGATGGACCTTGGTGATATGTTAATGATTGACTATCTTAAATGATGTAGCCACATCTTCAAGTTATGAAAAAGTTTTATTTTTATTATGATATGCCTCATGATTTCATTTTCATGCCTTTAAGTTCTTTTCATGACTTTATTGATGTATCTCAAGTTCATATGTAAAATGTTTCACTTGTTTCCCTTGATGGGCTTTCTTCTCACCCTTTATTTTGATGTTTGTCCCCAGGTTATGAGATGCAGTAATGAACCTAGGATGAACTTAAGGAGAAGCCTTTCAAGTGTTTAAGAAGAATGCTTTATGTTTTTTTCATGTATTATGTTCCTGGTTTCCAAGACACTAAACCTTAAAGATCCTCAATTTTGTGTAATGTAATGAAAGTTTATGTTATAAGAAGAAGGGATGCTATAGTTGGTATCAAAGGATGGTTTAGTTATTTTTGGAAATTAGGATATGAAAACTCTAGGAAGAACCCTATAGAAAAGTTTAAATATAGGAAATCTTCATGGTATTTTGGTGAGTATTGAGTAAGGGGTTGCCAAGCAAATACATCCATGTCTGGATACGAGCAGGTAGAGGTGGCTCTGGCAAAGATGTACATAGGGGTAAAACCCAAAAACACCTCTTTGAGCTAGACTCGAACGGGAACTGGTACACGACAACGGGCATTGCTACACTCTTGGTTACGACACTCCCGGGGGATATGCTTTGGTAAATTCATAAGCTTGGTATGAACCATTGTTAAAGGAACAAAGATAAAATAAAATAAAGATTCACATAAGAATATATGATCATGGATAACCTAGATGGGAACCTAGGGGATCACAAGTTAGGGTATACTTTTCTTCTACAAGTTATCCTTATATGCTTTAAGTTCCTTTTCATGATTATTGGTTAAGTATTTAAGCCTCTAATTATACTTTCTCTTCTTAGTTAATGGTGGGAAATGGAATAACGTGTCCCAACAACCAATGTGATAGGAAATGCGACAATTTCCGTATTAATATGACAGATATGATTAGGGGATTAAAAGATGATTATTATTTTGGAAGACGTTCACTATTTTGGGGACCCTATATGATCGAGGTAAATAGATTACTATAGTATTTTCATTGAGGAGTAAGGTTGACTTATATTTTGAAGAATTGATGAATTTAATGTGTACTTATAGTAATTTAGGTTACTTATGGGAATGATTAACCTATCTTGGGTAAAATATGTTTAGGTTAGCTACTTTTGTTATAAGATGTTAGGAGTGGTTGATGTTGTCTGGAGATGAACAATGAAGTTGTTTTGGAAGACTATATTATCAAATCCTTCTTGTATTTGGGTTTCAATCTTAGTTTGGTTTATTTTGAGGAATTTTAAGGACCATTATTTATGGAATGGTCTATGATGAACTTTGGGTAGTACCATGGAACTTTGAAGATTTAAAAGTAGTTTCCATTCCTATGGGATTCTTTCTTTTTGAAGAGTTGTTTTACCTTAACCTTTCTATTTTTGGGATAATGTTTAAAGATATAAGAAATAGATAGTTAATCTTTTGTAGATTATGTGATTCCCTAGAAGATGATTCTTGTGTTTTGATGAGACCAAGTAGTTTTGAATGCTCATATTTTGGAGAAAAGATTAGTTTTGGGTAGAAACTTATTAAAGGATGAAACTCTACATGAAGATAGGTATATTTTCTTATGTTTTTGTTTTATGTTGTAAATGAATTCCTAAAAATTAGGAAAAGGAACGTAAAAAAAATGTTGTTGGTTTACGTTTCCTACTTGGTAATCAAAGACCGTTTACACACATCATAAGTTTGGGATTTTCTTATGGTTAACGTTCTCCTAATCATGTTCTCTATCACTCTCCCCCAGAAATTGACCCTTTGTTTTTCTTCCATGTCCATGTTTTCCTCCATGGAATCCTAGTATTGTTTAACTCGGGTAACCTTTGTACTTCCCTTTCTTTCTTTTAAAGTAATAGTTTTTCTGACTCCTTTTCCGATGTGGGACTTTCAATGAAATTTCAAAACCCGATTTTAAAAAAAAAATTGCGAGGATGCAATTTCTTAAGGGGGGAAGATTGTAATGACCCGAAATTTTGAATAAATATTGTTTCCTAATTTTGTGTGTTATTTTATTTTTTTATACTCAACAAAAATGTTTCATTTGATAACATGAGTATAATTAAAATGAGAACGTTGGGCTTTGACTGTTATATGACCATTGGTCAATATGACCACTGGAAACTAAACGTTTTGATTATTGCCTCTAAATACAAGTAATCTTGGTTAATTATTATATAAAGATGATTCGATGGACTCACCCAGTAGTCTTGGACCGATCGAAGCCCATCTAACAGAACTCGGGAAGGAGGTAGCACCACTGGGCTTTGCTCTGGACCAAACCCAAGTCGAACTTCATCGTGTGAAGCTAGAACGGAATCGCCTTTGCGAGAAGTTCAAACTAATAGAAATTACTACTCGTGCGATGTTAGCCGAGCCTCCCTCAGATTCTCTCACCTTAGCACACCTTACACTTAGGTCCTATGCTGGTGTGATAAGGGGATATGTAAGGAGACCGTAACTGCCTTGTGTAATCCTTTGTTTTAAATAAAAATTGGGATTTCTTCTTATGATGAAGTTTATGAATTTTCAAATGACCGGATAAATATAGTATGCATATTTTTGATGAATTTTAGAAAAAGGATATTTTAAAAATGGTTGTGTAAACCTTAAATAATTAAAAATGTGTAATGATTTTCGAAAAATGGTCTTCTACAATTATGTTCAGTACGAAATTTGGAGTCTAATAAGATCAACTTAATTTTTGATGAATAGTAAATTATGAATAGTGATTTTATGATTAGGATTAGTAATGTGTCCAAATGGATTAGTAATCTCACTTAAAGAAAGTATTAATATAATCTAGGCACCTTGATTAATTAATGTGATTCAATAAAATGGTTAAATAATGGTTTCATAAATTATTATTCAAGTATTAGTTTTTTCGGGTGAATAGTGTTTTTTAATTAAAAATTTAATTAAAATTATTTAGAAAATTATTTTTATAAAACGGATTTCATTTTTGAACTCAGAGCACCGATATTATGCTATGGTAATTTTTGGGGTTTTTTCTGAAAAAATGAATTTTCGATGAATAGCGTTTTTAATTAAAAATTTAATTAAAAATATTTAGAAAATTATTTTATAAAATGGATTTCATTTTTGAAATCAGAGCATTGATATTTGGTTAAGGTGAAATTTTGGGATTATTTTGAGAAAGTTGAATTTTCGATGAATAGTGAAAATACAGTTTTTAAGTTACGGGTGTTTAATTACATCATTAAATGATTTATTAAGTATGTAATCAATATGGTCAACATATGAATAGTAAGATAAGGTATGAGGTGTCCCAAGTGGCCAATACCATGGGCAAATACCGTGGGCAAGCCCATGGTTTTTCCAAAACCACTAATGAGGTGTCCCTTGGCCATTAATGCCTTGTCCCCTCACTTTCCCTATAAATACCCACCCTTTCCTCCTTTAGTTTTTACTCCCAACTCTCCCCCAACGAAGTTCTGGTCTTCTTACCTTCCAAGGAGTCCTCCCAAGGTGCCCCCAAGCCCTCAAGGTCGAAAACTTTGAGTTTCAAGAGTCACGTTTTAAGGTAAGGGATCCGACCCCTCTCTTTCTTTTCATGTAATCTCTTTTATGTCATTCCTTTTATGCTCCATGTTCTTATGTGATAGGATGTTCTTTTATATTCCTCTTACTACCCTTTTCATTTTTATATGATGAGAGATCCCCTATTACTCTCATCATTTCATTTTATGAAAGTTTAAGTGGCGCCGTTAGGCTGCCGAAATTTTTGTAACGGATTCTTTCTCCCTTCTCATTTTTCAAGATCTATTTTCATGTAAAGTATTTCAAGTTCCTTTTTATTATGTTGGGGTATGATCTCTAAATTTATCATACTGATCTTTTATGATCATATGATGAGATACCCCATTTGATCTCTTCAATTCAGTATTTTGAAGTTTTAAGTGGCGCCGTTAGGCTGCCGAATTTTTAAGTGGTTCTTTACCCTTCTCGTTTTGAAGTTCTACTTTCATGTCAATTCCTTCAAGTTCCTTTTTGTTATGTTGGGGTATGATCTCTATATATATCATACTGGACTCTTATGTTCATATGATGAGAGACCCCATTTGATCTCTTCAATTCAGTATTTTGAAGTTTTAAGTGGTTCCGTTAGGCTGCCGAATTTTTAGGGGATTCTTTCACCCTTCTCATTCTTTTCAAAGTTCTACTTTCATGTCAAGTCTTTCAAGTTCCTTTTTAATTATGTTGGGGCATTATCTCTATATCTATCATACTGAACTCTTATGTTCACATGATGAGAGACCCTATTTGATCTTTTCAAATCATTTTTGTTGAAGTTTAAGTAACGCCGTTAGGCTGCCGAACTTTCATAAGAGAAATCTAATTTTTGTCTTCCTTCTATGTTTTTCATTTCAAATGGTATGTCCTTGAAATTTCATTACCATGATCATGTATCCTTCTTATTCTGTCCATCTACTGTTTTATGGGTCATTTATGAATGTTTGACCCATTTTCCCTCTCTTTTTAATGTCTTCTAAAACCTCGTAACATAGCCGTTATGCTGCAGAATTTCCGTCTCAAAATGTCTCTTTTTCTAAAGTTCTTTTATATTATTAAGTGAATACTCAAAGCTCTTTCTTCTAAAGGGGTATTCACATATATACCAAAATGTTCTATTTTAAATTCTGGGATTTACATACATGAGACCCACCTTCCTTTTCTTTGGGTTTTAAAGTGACGTAAAGATCATGTCTTTAAAGCAGTTTTTAAAACGTTGTGATTATGAAATGAAACCCATTTATTTTATGCTATATGGGTTATTTATGAAATGTTTGATGATGATATATGTGGCTCAAATGATAATAAAGGCAAATTTAAGGGTGCACCCTGATAGCGCTTCAATGCATTGGGTAATGATGTAACCACTAGAGATTACAATTTTCACGATACTTTGGTGAATAACCTTGGTAATTTTCAAATGACACCTTGGGGATGGACCTTGGTGATATGTTCATGATTGTCTATCTTAAATGATGTAGCTACATCTTCAAGTTATGAAAAAGTTTTATTTTTATTATGATATGCCTCATGATTTCATTTTCATGCCTTTAAGTTCTTTTCATGACTTTATTGATGTATCTCAAGTTCATATGTAAAATGTTTCACTTGTTTCCCTTGCTGGGCCTTCTGCTCACCCTTTCTTTTGATGTATGTCCCCAGGTTTTGAGATGCAGTAATGAACCTAGGATGAACTTAAGGAGAAGCCTTTCAAGTGTTTAAGAAGAATGTTTTATGTTGTTTTCATATATTATGTTCCTGGTTTCCAAGACACTAAACCTTAAAGATCCTCAATTTTGTGTAATGTAATGAAAGTTTATGTTATAAGAAGACGGGATGCTATAACTACGGTGACGGAAAATGCAAATCTAGTGCCATAAAACTCCAAAATGAACGTTTAACGGTCAGATTCATAGCAAACGTGTTTGAAATGACTTGAAATCACAAAGAGACAATTTAATTATTTTTTGTGACGTATACGGGAAGACGACACGTCAATCGGACGTGCAGTGTACGCGGTACGACCGAATATGTGTTTTTTAAATGTTTGGTGCACTTGGAAAAGTTGCATGGGGTGGTCAAAACCAACCGAATAGCCTCATAATGGCATGAAATCAGACGAAAACAACCGGTGAGTAAATTGTGAAATGGTCGGGCTGACTGTACTTGAATCGGATGTGTCGCGTGACCGTAGTGACGGAAAACGCAAATTCGGTGCCATAAAACACCAAAACGAATGTTTAACGGTCAAATGCATAGCGAACGACATCGGAATGAAATGAAATCACTAGAAAACAGTCTAATTATTATTCATGACGTGTGCGAGAAAATGACACATGAATCGGACGCGCGGTGTGCACAGTACAACTTAATATGTGTTTTTTAAATGTTTCACGCACTTGAAAAAAATGCGTGAGGTGATCAAAACCAGCCGAACGACTTCAGAATGCCATAAAATCAGACAACAACATGTGAGTGAATTGTGAAGTGGTCGGGTAGACGGTACGTCAATCGGAGATGTCGTGTGATCACGGTGATGGAAAATGCAAATTTGATGCCACAAAACACCAAAACGAATGTTTAACGGTCAGATGCATAACAAACGTACTATGAATGACTTGAAATCACAGGGCAACAATGTAATTATTATTCATGATTTGTACGAGGAAACAACACGTCAATCAGACGTACAGTTTGCGTAGTGCGATTCAAAATGGTGCGTCGGTTGGTCAAAATGAACTGAATGACCTCGGAATTAAATAAAATCACCGGACAACCGGTGGTGAGGTGTGCGACGACTTTTGATGTATGTTGGAATTAACGAGTTGGTGGGTAGTATCCCAACAACTCTACATTTGAAAGTTCATGCAAATACCAACTTCACATTTAGGTGTGTTTGTTACAAATAAACTTATTTATGTCAATAAATTTTCGGGGGAGTATCCTCCCATTGGATGGGAAATAAGTAGTATGAAACCTTTTGTATTCAAATGAATGCAACATCATATATGAAATTAGATGAATAAATTATACACGAGAAATAATTAACACGATGACCAAAGCATCAACACTGGAGAGCAAGTTTATCTCCACGTAAAAAAATAAACCGCTCTCACACCCTAGGACAAGGAGAGGGTAATGTCTTCAAAAACCTTCAGCCTCTTATCCGCCTTCCTCTGAACATTCATGGCGCCGCCGTCACTCTCTGCCGTCTTCCCCCTCTCAATCTCCGGGTCCAGGACCGCCGCGATGATCGCCTCCTCGAAGTCCTTGGTGTCGGGCAACACCCCCGTCCACTCCTCTTCCGGCGAAAGGGATCTTCTCCTCGCCTTGTTCCCCGCCTCCGTGAACGGCTGATCCGTGGCAAACCCGCCGCCCTGAACCGCACCCGCGGCCGCATTTTCCGACCGCGTTCTTTTAAGCATCAGCAACCCATCCCCCGTCGCCTGCTCGCGTCCAGATTTCCACGAAACGAAAGGGCGGGCATCGATGTTAAGCGAATTAGAATTACTCTGCCAGATACCCAGCTTGCACGCCGCGCTGGAACCCAGGTTCTCGTCCGGGAACCCGTCCGGTGACCTGGGTTGCCGGAAATTGTGTTCCCGGCAAGGCTGGGGCTGCCAGATCGAGGAAGAACCGAGGAAGGCGTCGAAGAGTTGCCTCTGCTGGACGGGGTCGCCGCTTCCCTGGCTCATCGTCGTGGATTCCAGGTCGTGGAGCATCTGCTGCGCCCTCTCGTAGGCCTTGAGGTGGGAATCCCCGCCCCTGGGGCCGCCGGCTACCGCCGACTTCACCCGCCGCAGCGCCTCCTTCGCCTCGCTCATCCTCCCCTGTTTCATCAGGCAGATTCCCAGATTGCACATCTTGTTGTTGTCCGGCGCCATCACCAGGGCCCGCCGGTAGGCATCTTCCGCCTCCACGTAGTTATTCTGCTGCATCAGTGCCCATCCCAGGTTCCCCTGCAATGGAGATATGGTTGACTGTTTCAAGATGGGGAAATCTCTCCGGACATGCTTACCAGCAGGCGAGTAGCTTCTTGCTCGACGGACACCTGGAACTTCTTCCCCTGCGACCGGGCGGTCTTGGTTCGCTTCCCGTTGAAAGCCATCCCCTGTTGAATCAAGTACAGCTTGTGCCGCAACAGCCCTATCTGGTCCTCCACCCTCCCGCATCTCTGTGCCAAAACACAGGGCTTGTGAGATTTAAGAAGCGGCTGGGGTGCCCTTCATTCGTTCAAGTCGTATTGGGTGTACCTTGTAGAGATCCAGAAGTATGTTATCCAGAGACTCCTGTGCCTGATCTGAGCATCGATTCCTCAGAGATTTAATAGCTTCTATGGCTTCCTCGGCTCTGTTCTGTTGTTTCATCACGATCGCCATGTCCTTGAGGGCACTATCCACCCTGTCTCCTGCGTTGATGGCCGCCCAAAACAGAGGAATCGACTTCTCAGGGTCCTTGTCCACCAACTGACGCAAATCAAAACAATGATTAACTCAGATCAACCCAGGAATCAAGAATCACGCTTTGTTTGCAGAGAGAAGAGATAAACAGGGACTACCTGTACATTCTTGGCTCTCACGTAAGGTGTATCGCCAACGGGGACTTTATGGGTCACGTTGAAAGATTCAGAACGAGTTCTAAGCATCCCTGTAGGCTTGGCTGGGGAACAAGGAGCCGATTTGGAGGGCCTGAAACCAGGAGGAGCGTTCCACATCTCGTGCAGCATCTCTGTTTCTGTAATGCGAATTCAATATGATGAAATGGAGATAGAGCGCCTCTGGGGCTTCGATGCGATTTGAAGGAAGACGATGAGGGGATCGCATTGCAGGGATGGCCAGATGCGTGCAATTTAGAGGGGATATTACCGTTGCAGTTACCGTTGCGGTCTTATTTTTGAAAAAATTTATTGTCATTTTTATGATCTTCCATTATATATATATTAGGAAATAATTTAATTTATATAATTAATAATATACATAATATAATCAGTAATGAATCGTATTTAATTAATTAAAATAACAAATAAATAAAATACTGAAAGAAAATAACATCCGAAAACTAAAATTAATTAATTAATAACATGGTTTAAATAATTATTAACTAATGATATAATTAATAAATGATACTATAAATAATAACAATATTTAAGTTATTGATATAATTATCAATTGACAATATAATTAATTATATAATTAACTTAATTAATAAATAGTTAACAATTAAAAATTAATATAAGTTAATAATTACAATTAATAGTTAATAGTTAAATATTAACTAATATTTAATATAATTATAATTATAATTAATAATTTATCTAATATAATTAATAGTTAGTATAATATAATTATTAATAATATAATATAATATAATTAATAATTAATATAATATAATATAATTAATAGTTAAAATAAATAATAGTTAATTTAATGGATGGAATGATGCAATTTAGAGGGGAAATGTTTGGTGATTTTACCGTTCAGTGCCATTTATGACTTGCTTTTTGTTTTAAAAAAAAATAGCTATAACTACCTCACTTATCATAATTCATTACATGCTCTTTCTGTTTGTTTTTAAGAAGAATTGTTATTATTTATGATTTTAAGATTTATCTATTTTCAACAAATCTTATTAGATACTCCTAATAAAATGATTAGATTAATTGTTAAAGGGGAGATGATTGGTTGTTTTACCATTTGCAGGTGACCATTCAACAACTAGTCGTTGGTGGCTCGCTCTTTGTTTTAAAAATATTCAGTCATAACCGTTTCGGCCATCATAAATCATTGTATGCTCTTTCCATTCATTTGGAAGAAAGAATATTAGGATTTTCACCTTTAAGATTTTTATATTTCCAACAAATCTTATTAGATGCTTGCTTAATTGTTAGAATTTATAGTTAAATTAAGCTATGAATGGACGGAATCATGCAACTTAGAGGGGAAACAATTGGTAATTTTACTGTTGCTGGTTATCGTTCGACAACAACCAGTTGGTGGCTCATTCTTTATTTTCAAAATACTTAGTTGTAACCATCTTGCTCATCATAATTCATCACATTTTTTTCCATTCATTTAGAATAAAAAATATTATGATTCTCACCTTTAAGATTTATATACTTTCAAAAAATCTTATTAGATGAGCCTAATAAAACAATTTGCTTAGTTATTAGAATTTAATGCTAAATAACAATGTGAATGGAGGGAAACATGCAATTTAAAGATGATTTTTTTGATAAATTTATCATTGCAACCTACAGTTATACAACTAGCCATTGGTTGCTTGCTCTTTATTTTACAAATATTTTGTCATAATCGTCTCCCACATCATAATTCATTACATGAATTTCCATTCGTTTGGAATAAAAAATATTGGAATTTTCACCTTTAAGATTTATATATTTTCAACAAATCTTATCTGATGCTCCTAATAAAACAATTTGATTAATTGTTAGAATATATAGCTAAATGACGATATGAATGGATAAAGACAAACAATTTAGAGGGGGGATGTTTGGTAATCTTACTGTTGTAGGTTACCGTTCGACAACTACTCATTGGTGGCTAGCTCTTTGTTTTAAAAATATTTAGTTGTAACAGTTTCGCCCAACATAATTCATTACATGCTATTTCCATTCATTTGGGATATAAAATATTAGGATTTCGGTCTTTAGGATTTATATATTTTCAACAAATCTTATTGGATGCTTTTAATAAAAAATTTGTTTAATTGTTAGATTTTAATGCTAAATGATGTTGCGAATAGACGTAATCATGCAATTTAGAGGGAAAATGTTTTTTAATTTTACCATTACAGATTACCATTCGATAACTAATTGTTGGTGGCCCACTATTTGTTTTAAAATATTTAATCTTAACACCCTCACCCATCATAATTCATTACATTTTATTTCCATGAGTTTCGAAGAAAAAATATTATGATTTTTCATTTTTAAAATTTATATATTTTCAACATATCTTATTAAATGCTCATAATAAAATGATTTGCTTAATTGTTATAATTTAATACTAAATGGCGCTGTGAATAGATAAAGTAGTGCAATTTAATGGGGAAATGCTTAGTATTTTTATTGTTGCAGGTTACCGTTTAATAACTAGTCATTGGTGGCTTGCTCTTTGTTTTAAAAATATTTAGTCATAACCGTCTCCATCATCACAACTCATTACATGCTATTTCCATTTGTTTGGAAAAAAATATTAGGATATACTCTTTAACATTTATATATTTTCAACAAATCTCATTAGATGCTCTTAATAAAATGTTTTTCTTAATTGTTAGAATTTGCAGTTAAATGACGTTGCGAATGGATGAAATCATACAAATTTGTGGGGAAATGTCTGTTAATCTTACCGTTGCAGTTTACCATAACTGATGGTGACTCGCTCTTTGTTTTAAATATATTTTTTCATAACTATCCCACTCATCATAATTTATTACATGCTTTTTTCATTCTTTTAGAAAAAAAATATTAGGATTTTCAAGTTTTTTATATTTTCAACAAATCTTATTAAATGTTCATAATAAAATGATTTGATTAATTGTTAGAATTTACAGCTAAATGATGCTATGAATGGACAAAATCAAGCAATTTAGGGGGGAAATGTTTAGTAATTTTACCATTACATGTTACCGTAAGACAACTATAAAGGCTCACACTTTTTCTAGGCTGTGAAATTCAATGTTTTTTTTGGGTGTTCATGAGGGGTAAAATGGTAATTTCCCCTATAATATGACCTCATATACTTTTTTTGGTGATTTCATTGATTTCAAAATGGGGTGATTATCTTTGAGTGGGAATTTGGTAAGATTTCGAGCCATGGTATTTTTTGTTGTATTTTAATGTTTATTAAATTAAATTTTAATTATTCCATGGAGGAAATCATTGTTAATTCCTAAACAGATTCTTTGATTGAAATTCTGACTCCATGGCTGAGTCCAGAACGTGAGGTTTTACCTAGTTGAGGTATAAACTAGGCTCGGGTTCCGGGATCGCGGTTCGGCTGTTAAATGAGAATTTGAATTAAATTAAATTTAATTAATTATATTACTCACCCCTGTCTCCCTCACTCGTATGAAAGGAAAAAATAGGAATGGCTTCCTCTGGAAGCTTCGGTTGAACCAAGATAGAGATGAGGGTGATGGGAGAGGGAACTTCTTTGAAGGAATCAATCAGAGCCGGACTAGGATGTGGCGACCGTGGTATAAGGGTATGAGTTCAATGCTTTAGTGGTTCACTACGAATCCCTCTTTTTGATTAATGACGGCCATTCAAATTTGGGAAAGCCTTGATGAGGGTGGTCGGGCTACTCAATGCATGAGGTAGGTGGTCTCTCAGACATGCCCCTTTTAGTAAATGCATTTTATTTATTTTATTAGCATGTGGTATGTGATCTTGCTATTACGACAATTGACATATTTAAATTAATTAAAATGTTTCATTAAAATAAAATTTCTATGAATAGACATAACAAAGTTCCAAGGGCCATGATGGACTCATGAGCACTGGCTTGTTGCCTCAACCACTAATTTCTGAGGCCTTGATTATATATAGGCCTTGAGATACATGGACCCAGAGGGGTGGGAACTTGAATAAATTAAGTGAACGTAGTGGCCCTCAGCATAGTTTCCCTTATTACCTCTTTACATATGTGATCATTGAACTAAAGAGTGTTTGGCCAAATTAGGTCATAATATGATATTGAGATAGTTTAAAGCCTACAGGCTAATTGAGATGAGTGTGCGGTGAGGGTTCCTCCCCCACTAGTGTACAAGCACTGGGTGGATATTCCCTAGGTAGTTGACGATAGGTTGGGTGAATGGACCAACCTAGGATGAATTTGAAAGTGAGATGATCTTTATTCCATCACTCAAAGTAATGTCGGTATGGACTTTCCTAGAAGTCCAATGAGGCTTTGAGACAATTACATTGATGTTGATGGACGCCATGCCCTCTAAGTGGGTGTTGATCCCAAAGTTGAGGTTGAGAGAGAGGAACCCATATATGGTGTTTGTTCCATGCAGTTGATAGAGATATGACCTAAACAGAGTCTCAGATTGAAATTTTGACTCAATGGTTGAGTTCATAATGGGAAGTTTTACCTAGGTGAGGTATAAACTAAGCTTGGGTTTCGAGACCGGGGTCTGGCTATTAAATGGGTATTTGAATTGCATTTAATTGAATTAATTATATTACTCACCCCTGTCTCCCTCACTTGCACAAAAGAAAAAAATATGAATGGCTTCCTCTAGAAGCTTCAGCCGAACCATGAGATAAAGGATGGAGAGGGGAGAAGGAACTTTGCCGAAGGGCTCGATCGGAGCCGGACTAAGATGCGACAAGTGTGGTGAAAGGATCTGAGATCGCTACTTCAATGGTTCATTTTGAAGGCCTCTTTTTGATTGACAACGACTGTTTGGATTTTGGAAAGCCTCGATGAGGGTGGTTGAGCTTAGTTGAAAGAGGATTACTCAGTGCATATGGTAGGTGGTCCCTCAAACATGGCCCTTTTAGTAAATGAGTTTTCTTTATTTTATTATCATGTGATATGTGGTCTCCCCATTGTGAAAATTGACCTCTTTAAATTAATTAAAACGTTCCATTAAAATTAAATGTCTATGAATAGACAAAACAAAGTTCCAAGAGCCATGATGGACCCTTGAGCATTGGCTTGTTTCCTCACCCACCGATGTCTGAGGCCTTAATTATATACAGTCATTGAGATATATAGACCCATAGGGGTGGGAACTTTAATAAATTAAGTGAATGTAGTGGCACTTAACCTATGTTACCTTGTTACCTCCCTACATATGTGAGTGTTGGAATAAGATTTTTTGGCCCAATTAGGTCATAATATGATCTTGAGATAGTTTTGAGCCTACGGTCTAGTTGAGATTAGTGTGTGGTAAGGGTTCCTCCCCCACCAATGTACAATCACTAGGTGGATATTCCCTAGGTAGTCGATGATAGGTTGGGTGAATGGACTGACCTAGGATGAATTTGGAAGTGATATGGGCTTTATGCCATCACTCAAAGTGATGTCGGTATGGACTTTCCTAGAAGGCCAAAAAGGCCTTGAGATGGTTGCATTGATGTTGAGGGATGACATGCCTGATGAGTGGGTGTTGACCCTTGAGTTAAGGTTGAGATCGAGGACATGAGATAGGGTGTCTGTGCCATGCAGTTGATAGAGATATGCCCTAAAGCCTTATATATATATATATCATAAAAATTATGATTTTCATGCACATGAGGGTATATTATTTTATGCAATATGAGATTGCAACAAAATGATAAACAATTATCATTTTTGTGTTACACTCATGTAGGCTATACTTAAAAGAAACCATTTCATAATTTGAAACAAATGGTACTTAAATGTATTCATATGATGCATGAATTAGAAGAGGTATTAATATGTGCATTATAAATGCATAGATTAATGCTTTCACCATCAAGGAAATTACTTGAGGGATTTATAAAGCCCACTGCTATACGATGGTGGGGGTAGATTGAGATCCTCATGCTTGGCTGAAAATCCCTAAACACGATGCTCTTTCATCTTTCTCCTTTGCGTACAAGGTACTAGCATATCGTGGAGAAAAGATGAATCCCATCCGAATGTCAGATGATCCAGCGCAACTGATGGAAACCTATAGAGGTGGGATGATTATGTTTTCCACTTAGATATCTCTCTCAAACTCACTAGATTAATGAGATCAAGATTTGATGAAGTGAATCTTCAGAGTAAGGTGCACCATATTTATAGTATTCTTCATTTCAATGTTTTATCATTTATTTCATATTACCTTGCATAGAGATACTTATACAAGGGTTTTAGTCTCTTACACTACTTATAATAAATGTTATTAGACTCATTTAAAAACCCTTCAGTGGTATCAAAGTGATCAATGCTTAAGTTTTATGAAATTGTGCGGGGAAATGAAGAATAAAACCAAAAAAGTGAAGTGTTTTTCATTTTCTAGAAATCCAAGTTTTAAAAAGGAGTTACATTTATATATATAGGCTACATAAAGGTAACCAATCAATCACCATAGACAGCTGAGATGTGTAAGGGTAACCAGGGCATTCCTCTTACATAGAGTGGTCAATATAGAGGTCATCTCACCTTACCCTTAGGTAGATCAGTCTACGTAAGGATCACTTGGAATTATCCCTATGCAAGTAATAAAACCCAAGGGTTACCTTTATGTGAAGGGTTTATGTAAAGGTAGTCTATATAGTTACCCTTACACAAATGGATTTCATAAAGGTAGTACGTAAGGGCAATCAAATTTTTCCTAAAGATAAGTAAAGGTAAGATCTGATGCACCCTTACATAGCATTTGTTACACAAAGGTAATGGTGGGTTTTAAAGGCTCACGTAAAGGTAATCAGTCACTTTCCCTTGCGTGAGTTTCAACTATGTAAATGTAACCAATATATTTCCCTTACACATCAGTTCTAAAAGGCTATGTAAATGTAAAACTCGGTGTATCCTTACACATTACCGATTATGTAAAGACAAAGAACTGACTTACCTTTACACAACAGCTCTAGAAATGGTTTACCCTTGTATAGAGTGTCTACGTAAGGGTAGGCGAGCATACCTTTATGAAGGAATGGGTTAATGCATAAGGGTAAATCAAAAAATTATTGAAAATTGTTTTTAACTTATAAAATGGTAATAATGATTTATAAAATGTTTATAAATCACTATAAAAGGTATTTTGTGAATGATTAATTTATAAAGGGTTTATAAATTAATTATTTAATTATAAATGGTTTATAATTAATTAAATAAATGTTTCTGAAACATTTTATTCCCAAATATTAAATTTTAATATTTGAAATACCTTTTACCAAATTATATGACAATTCATATGATATAGAAATAAATGTGTTCATTTAGAAATAATAAGAAAAAATTTATAAAGGGTTATAAATTATTAAATAAGACTAAAATATAAAATGGTTATATTTAAATTATGAATTGTTCATAATTAATTATTTTGAATTGGTCAAAATTTAAAGGGGGCCTTATTTGGATATTATTTAAGCTACATAAAAAATGTTTTGATGGTTGATACAATCAAGGTTTAAATAATGATTAAGTATATTCTATTTATATTATGTAAAATGTTTACATAATAGAAATTGGATTATAAATAGTTTATAATTAATATAATATCATATATTTAAAATAGATATTCCATATAATGATCAATATGAAATATTTCATATTGGAATGAATATAAAATTTTTACATTTAAAATTATGGAATGTTCGTAATATTAAAGCTAAAAAAATATAAAAGGGTTTATAATTAGATTTTATTTATGAATTTTTCATAAATTTTTATCTCATGTTTAAATATAGAAATTGTTAATTTATTTAATGGTTATTAACTTCTATAATCATGTTTAGTAAATTGTTTAAGAAATTTGAATATTGAGTATGTTTTAGTTTAAAATGTTAAACCGCTTCTAGGATAGAGCCTTGCATTACATGCTAGGATTGAATCTATAATGAATTTATATTTTCATCTACCTTGACCTAATTTTTTAATTGAGATTATTATATTGATTTTAGTTGTTGAATATAATTTTTGCATATTAGGTGTTAGAGTTATGATGAATTGGATTCTCTCTTGAGTAAAGTATCCCTAGGTAGAGGAACTTAGGTTTAGACTACTTACTTACTTAGAGGCCTATGTCTTGTCTAGAAAAGTGAATGAGGTTGTCTATCTATCACTCCAGGCTTACTCATGTAGATATTGTCAATTTCATATAATTTTATGCATTTACATGTAGTGTTCATTTACCTTATGCATATGATTCATCTGAATATATATAGATATGTTTGGTTTTTATTTTTGGGTGATTAACACAAAATTATGGGTCGTGTAAAGGGATTGATTATTCACTAAAAGTGGCTAATATTCATTGTTAATATCTTAATATTAATGTGTTTAAAAGTGCATAAACATCAATTTTAGTCAAATTCAGAAATTGAACTTCATTTCCCATCATTGTGTCAATTTGGGCCCACTCATTAATTTTCTTATGGAAATTAAAATATTCATCCTTTTAATTTGATATTTTGGTATATGATTCATCACTTTATTTGGAACATTGTTTCTTTTAGTTCTGATGGATTAATCACAAGGGAAGATGGATATTTTTGCACCTGAATGCAGAAACTTGCTGGAAAAAGCATAATGGACCTAAGGCCCATCAAACAAATGTGGGGCCCACAAAACAAGCCCAATGAATCTCAAATTTATTAATTATAAAGATAAAAATATTAGGATCATTTTATTAAACCTTGGACAGAGCTAATTATGATATTTTCATGATGATAAAGGGATCTGAAGTTGAGATTTAAATGGTGGACCTGACATTAATGCACATAAATCCGTCCCACCATTTCGACCATAACTTCCAAACAGCTGATCCAAATTTCCTGAAATTTTTACATATAATATAGGAAAGATGGAAGAAGATATTTATATTCTACAACCCCTCTGGATTCGTCCTTCTTCAATTATGAATTCGCACATCAATATGGTAGACGAATCTGGACTATTTTTCGGGTCAACTTCGAAACATCAATTTCCTTTTGATTATTCACCCTCATTTTGACTCTATTAATTGTTGGGGGGTGAATTAATTGTTGGGGGGTGGACATAAGGCTCCTAATATTCCTATATAAGGAGCTGGTGGTGAAGGGAATACAAGGGTATATTTTTCTTATCATCTTTTGTTGCTTGTTTCATTGTAAGGTTATGCTGCAAAAGTTCCTTTGTAATGTTCTCAATTTCCATGTAAGTTTTTTTGTTCTTAATCAACATATTTATCTTCTATATTTTCCAATCATTTATTAAAACTAAATTTTCACATAGCATAGTGATGTATCTGCGTTGTGGTGAATTAGTTCACACATAGGTGTGAATTTCATTCACACACACGGAGGAGTGCTCGTTATTTCCGCGGTTTTAATTTCTTCAATCCAATTCTTATAAGCCATATTCTGCCCACCATTGAGAGTATACCATCAATGTAGGTCTAAATATTTAATGGGTTGATATTAGGAGGATGAAAAGTCTGGATTGAATGTTATTTTATGAACAAATTGTTGTTAATTGGATAATTAATTTAAGACATCCATTCTTCAGTTATTTCTACTCTTCATCTTTACTGTGTTTGAGAAAACTAAATTCAATTAATAAATGACCATATACCTTGGATAGATCATGAATTTGGTTCTCTAAGTGTATAGGGGATTATTAATTGTGTTTAGTAAGCACCAAACCAGAAAATGATGAAGGTAGTGTTATTTTTGAAGAATGGATTCATCAAGAATTAATAAAACCAAAATTGTCTAAAGAAGTAAAATTCATTCAATCCACCTCGAGCATAATCCTAAGATCAACCCATTTTATTTGAATTGAATTCACTTAGGCTTCTTAGTGTTCTTTAAAACCATCCAAAATCAAAACCAAAGTCGGCTAATTCATAGCCCATCCTTCACCAAATCAGAGCGTCTCAAGGTTACTTCTTCGGTCCCTGTGGACTCGACCCCTACATGTACTACATCGACCGATTTTTACCAGTAGGGTAAATTTTGGCGCAACCAAATTTTGGTGCCTTTTTCAAGGACTGATTATATAATAAAAACATATATTTTAATTACATTTTAATGGTATTAAATGTTCATTTTTGATCTTATGGGCCTGAGTTAGTTCATTTTCATTATGAACATCCATTCTCATCATTTGTGCACTTCATGCCTAATATACACCAATTTAGGCCCAATGAGTCATCTGATTCTAAGGAATGTAATTATCAATTTTTTATTTTGGTAACTTTATCTGCACTTAAATGTGAACATTTTTCATTCAGGGATCAATGGAGAATTCATGGAAGAAGATGGGGATATTTTGTGATGAAAGGAAGCAATTCTAAAGAAGGCAGATTGGATACTAGTCCACTGATGAGGCTGTGGGGCCCAACATACAGTCCCAATGAATCCAAAATTTTGTGGAATGCTATAAGACATTCAGAGGAACAAATAACTATTCATGAGACAATGCTAATTCGGCCTCTATGGTGGTCATTAAAGCGTCCCAAGTTAGAAATACAATTCTGGGCCAGATTCTGCGGCCCAGAAAAACAGTCCACTAATTTCATCATATCTCGGAATCCGTAACTCAAAATGGGCCCAAATGTTACAGGCGGTTAGAATACATCCGGATCTACATTTTCTTCTTCTATGTCCTACTCTGATTCGGCCTTCTAGAAGGTCTTCCAGACGCGTATGTTCGGTGAAGGAAAGCTGGCTGCCACCTCGGGTCAAATGTGGAAAATTTCAAATTCCACAAGCTTTCCACCACCTATGACCTACCAAAATTAATTGAGATGCTTTGTACTGTTTGAGGCTCGACCAAAGGCTCCCAAAATTACTATTTAAGGCAGTTTTGGTGAAGGAGTTGAGGATCTTGGATGCTTTGTTCAATTGTAATGTTATGCTGCATTTTTGTTGCCTCAATTTTGTCTTTCACATGTAAGTTGTTCAATTCACTTTAGTTTCTTAATAAAAGTTCTTATTCTACTCTTATTATATTGTTCTTAATATAAATTTGATACCGTTGGATCAAGGTGTGAATTTATTCACACCAACCCTTGTGAAATTATTCACACAACAGTGGAGTGATCATTTTATTTTTGTTGTTTTCTTTACTTCTCCATTTCCTCCCTCATGAGTCTACTTTCCGCTTCCATTGAAACCATGGGATCAATGGAGGGATAACCCACTTATGGGTTGATACAAGGGAGTAGAAAGGGTCTGGATTGGATGTTATTTATCACCTAATTAATGTATAATCACTTCTTTAATTGGGATTTTTATTTGATGATTTTTAAACTCCATCGTCCTTGTTGAATTTAAGGCCACACACATCAAGTACTAATACGATCCTTTACCTTGAAGTGCTCAAAACTTTGATCCTTCAAGTGTATAGGTGATTAGTATTAGAGGGTTTAGGCATTAAACCATCAAGTGATGATGTTGTTTCATCTCCTTAAATGAACCCATCTCAAATTTAAGAAATTGAAATCATTAAAAAGAAAATACGTCCAATCCACCTCGAGCGATAACCTAGGATCAACTCATTCTTTTAAATTGAATCCACTTAAATCTATTAGATATCTTTAAAAACCATCCAAAATCAATCCAAGTTGGCCACTTCATAGCCAAAAATCCATCCCTTAGGTTGTGTATCTTAGGTATCTTCTTAGGTCTCTGTGGAATCGATAACCCAAGCTACACTACAAGGACCGTTCTACCCTTCTTCTCTTGGGTAAATTTGGGCGTGAACCAAATTTTGGTGCCGTTTCCAGGGAACGAAGTAAGTACCTTAGATAAAAAAAAACCTTCTTTCCTCACCTCCATTCTTCTACTCTCACCCAAGATCTCTTATCTTGTCCCTTTCTCTCTTTTTTTTTGGCGCATGTCCGCCTACACCCGCGATTTCTCAAACAGACTAGTTAGGGTGGAAAGTCCTAGGATAGGGGAGTCAAGTGCACCTAAGGGATTGTTTAAATCAGATTCAAATATTCTTGAAACCCCAAAGTCAGAACTTGAAACAAGTCCAATGGAGGGTCATCCACAAAATCAAATTGTAAACCCTGGGGGGAATCAAATGGGAAACCAAAACCAAGAAGCTCCAAACTTAGGGAATGTAGTTGATCAAACCATGAATGACTACCTCACTCCATCTTGGACCAATGCCCCCTCATGCATTAGACACAATTCCATAGGAGACACCAACTACATATTCAAACCCCATTTCCTAAACCACCTTCCAACCTTTCATGGGATGGAGTCAGAAATACCATACCTTCATGTCAAAGAGTTCAACGACATTGTTGAAACCATGTGTCCCCCACATCAACTAGAATCCGCTAAGATGAGGCTATTTCCTTTTTTATTAAAGGATCGAGCTAAAAATTGGCTAAACAACTTGAGACCTGCATCAATCCACTCTTGGGACCAACTGCAAAGAGAATTCTACAAAAAATACTTCCCTCATCACAAAACAATTGCACTTAAAAAGAGTATCCAAAACTTTTTTGAAAAAGAGGGAGAGTCATTTTATGAAACATGGGAGAGGTTCAAAGACACCCTAAACATGGTTCCACACCATGGGTTTTCCATACCTGAACAAGTGAGAATTTTCTATGAAGGGTTGGGTCCGGGTAATAAACAATTAATTGACATGATGTGTAATGGAACTTTTAAAAACAAAGCCCCAAATGATGCTTACGAGTATCTGGAAAGTCTGGCTGAACAAAACCAAACTTGGGGAACTTCACCTTATTCTGAAAATCCACAAAGAACCACTGGAATTCATACACTTAGAGAAGAGGAAAGCCTTAGGGCTAAACTCGCAGCACTCTCTAGGAAGGTTGAAGAGATAGACCTTAGGAAAGTCCATGAAATCCAAAATGTAGACCTTGTTTGAACAATTTGTGACAAACATGACCATAAAATAGACAACTGCCCAACCATTCCATCCATCAAGGATGTTCTTCTAGGAGGACCCCTAGCGGAAGTCAATGCCCTAAACTTTCAAAAGCCCCAATACCAAAACACCTTCAATCCAAGGTACAATGACCACCCAGGCTTCAGATGGAAGGATAACCAACAACATAGCCAACCACAAGGGCAAAATCCTTACCCTCAACAGAACTACCAAACCCATAACCAGTTCCAAACCCAACCTATCCAATACCAATATCCACCGGTCCATTTTCAACAAACCATCCCACCTCTAAAATATCCCCCTGGGATAAACCAACCTACTCAAGCACCAACCCAAACTGTTCCACAAAGCCTAATAGAACAACTATGCAAACAAATGGAGAGGATGAACTCAGAAGTCTCTTCCCTAAAACAAGAACTTCAAACCATCAAAACAGGAAAGGCACCCATTCCTACTCAGGCAGTGCCATCCTCAACTTGAAGGGGAGAGTCAAGTTGTGCTCAAACAACTCATGAACAACTAAAGGCTGTGACTGTTTTAAGAAGTGGGAAATCAATTGAGAAACCTGAACAACTAATTCAGAACCCACCTGAAGATTCAAACTTAGATGAAAATTCAAATGAACCACAAGATCAAACTGAGGAAAATGATAATAATGTGAAAGAAACAACTCTTCAACAAACAACCCCACAACCTGCACCATTTCCCCAACGCATGAGGGGGAAATCCAAGCCTGAACTGAGTGAAACGTTGAGGAAAATATTTTCACAAGTCAAGTTGAAAATACCCCTTCTCGATGCCATACAAACTATACCTGCCTACTCAAAGTACCTTAAGGACTTGTGCACTTTTAAAAGAAAATTTTCACATAAAAACCAAGTCCTTTTGGCTGCTAATGTGAGTACCACCATTCAAGGGACCATTCCTCCTAAGTTGAAAGACCCAGGTTGCCCTTACATCAATGTTGAACTAGGAGAAAGAAAAGTTGTCAAGGCCTTGTGTGACCTAGGTGCTAGTGTCAATCTCATCCCATATGCTGTGTACTGCCAGTTAGGCCTAGAAGAGCTCCAACCCACATCTGTCACACTTCAGCTTGCTGATCGTAGCATTAGGATTCCAAAGGGGATTTTAAAGGACGTTCTGGTAAAGGTTGAAAACTTCATCTACCCTGCTGATTTCATTGTCCTTGACAACCATCCAAATTTAGAAAATAAGGAACAAAACCCAATCATCCTTGGTCATCCTTTCCTTGCAACAATCAACTCTGTTATCCGAGTCCGAAATGGGAACATGACCATCAACTTTGGGAACATGAGTCTAGACTTGAACATCTATAATGCAAGCTCACAAATAGGGGATGATGAGGATATTCATGAAGTAAACATGATAGGAAGCATTGATAATGAATCTATGGAACATCAAGGAATATTTGATGAATGTTTAAGTCAGAATGAGATTGACTTCCTTTGTTCATATGAAGGAAGTTTATCTCCTTGGCTTGAATCATTTTCAAATTGCTCTTATGATGAATTCTTAGGTCCAACAATCAGTGAAACCTTTCAAGAAACCAATTTCATAGAGACCCCTCTAAATTCCTTCCCTAAATTTGATCAAGCCAATCTAGTAGCTGAAACTTCTACATGTGAGGAATCAATCCAATCTGAACCTCTAAAAAAAGAAATTGATCTTGATCCAATGTCCCAATCTTCTGCTGAAATTCTGAACCAACCTGATCTTGAATTGAAGGAACTTCCTGCTACACTAAAGTATGCCTTCCTAGGGGAAAATCAAACACATCCTATTGTCATTTATTCTTCTCTTGAATCCAATCATGAGAGGATGCTTCTAGATGTCCTTAGGAAGCATAAGAAAGCCATTGGTTGGACCCTTTCTGATATTCCTGGGATTATCCCACTTATCGGGACTCATATGATTGTTCTGGAATCTGATTCAAAGCCATGTCGTCAACCTCAACGGCGACTCAATCCTAATATCATGGAGGTAGTAAGGAAGGAACTTCTGAAATTGTTGAATGCTGGTATCATATATCCCATAGCTGAGAGTGAATGGGTGAGCACAATCCAAGTGGTTCCAAAAAAGGCTAGAATCACAGTGATAACCAATGAGGATGGAGAGATTTTTCCAACAAGGGTGAGTAGTGGATGGAGGGTCTGCATTGACTATAGGAAACTAAACTCATTCACCAAGAAGGACCATTTCCCCTTACCATTCATTGACCAAGTCCTTGAGAGAGTGGAAGGTCATGCCTTCTACTGTTTCTTAGATGGGTACTCGGGGTACAATCAAATTGAGGTCTCCCTAGAGGATCAAGGGAAGACTACATTTACATGTCCTTTCGGTACCTTTGCCTTAAAATGCATTCCCTTCGGGTTATGAAATGCCCCTGGAACCTTCCAGCGGTGCATGATGGGAATCTTCTCAGACATGGTAGGGGATTTTCTTGAGGTCTTCATGGATGAATTCTCTGTGTTTGGGGATACTTTTGAGGGATGTCTGCATAATGTGGAGAGAGTCTTATCAAGATGTGAAGAAAAAAATCTGGTCCTAAACTGGGAAAAATTCCATTTCATGGTTAAAGAGGGACTTGTTCTAGGCCATCTGGTCTCGAGTAGGGGGATTGAAGTTGATAAAGCAAAGGTTGACATCATTCGTCACCTTCCATCACCCAAAACTGTCAAGGAAGTGAGGTATTTCTTAGGACATGCTGGTTTCTATAGAAGATTAATCAAGGACTTTAGTTCAATATCCCGTCCCCTTTGTGCTATATTAGTAAAGGATGCTCCATTTGTTTGGACAGAAAGCTGTGAGGGTTCATTCTCAACCCTCAAATCCTCTCTCACCTCTCCTCCCATTATGAAATCTCCAAATTGGAACCTTCCTTTTGAACTTATGTGTGATTCCAGTGACTTTTCTGTTGGAGCTGTGTTAGGACAACATTGTGATAAAACTTCTTATGTCATTGCTTATGCAAGAAAATCCTTAAATGATGCCCAAATCAACTACACCAACACTGAAAAGGAGTTACTTGCTATTGTGTTTTCCTTAGAGAAGTTTAGGTCCTACCTCTTAGTATCACCCATCACTGTGTTCACTGACCATTATGCACTAAAATACCTCTTCCAAAAACAAGATGCTAAGGCTAGACTGATTAGGTGGGTCCTTCTCTTACAAGAATTTGACCTCACAATAAAGGATAAAAAGGGAGTTGAAAATGTTGTAGCTGATCACCTCTCTAGGATGGAATTCAAAGACAACTCAAATTACCTTTCTGTGTCTGATTCGTTTCCTGATGAACACTTATACTCTGTGAGTGAATGCCCTTGGTATGCTGACATAGCAAATTTCTTAGTGACATGAGTCATTCCAAAATTATTAGGGACTCAAGCTCGAAGGAAATTCCTTTCTGATGTTAGACACTATGTGTTTGATGATCCATGCCTCTATAAGTTCTGCCCTGACCAAGTCATTAGGAGGTGTGTTCCAGAATCTGAACAAGAGTCCATCCTTAAATTCTGTCATAGTGAGGCATGTGGAGGTCACTTTTCCTCTAAGAAAACATCTACTAAGATTCTTCAATGTGGTCTTTTATGGCCCACCCTCTCAAGGGACTCCTACACATTTTGTCAAAGCTGTCCTAGGTGTCAACAAGTAGGGTCCATCACAAAAAGGAATCAAATGCCACTCACTCCCATCTTAGTGGTTGAAATATTTGACTGTTGTGGAATTGATTTCATGGGTCCCTTCCCAAACTCTCGGGGATACCTCTACATACTCTTAGCTGTTGATTATGTCTCAAACTGGGTTGAGGCCATTCCCATAAAATACAATGATCATCAAACTGTGATTAGATTCCTAAAATAAAACATATTCTCTAGATTTGGAATTCCTAGGGCTATCATAAGTGATCGTGGAACTCATTTTTGCAATCGTCCATTCTCATCACTCATGGAAAAATATGGAATTTCTCACAAAGTGTCCACTGCTTACCACCCACAGACCAATGGTCAAGCTGAGTTAGCCAATCGTGAAATTAAGCAAATTCTTGAAAAAACTATCAACCCCTCTAGGAAAGATTGGTCTGAGAAACTCTTAGATACTCTTTGGGCCTATAGAACCGCATATAAAACCATTTTAGGAATGTCCCCATATAGGTTGGTTTATGGTAAAGCATTCCATTTGCCAGTGGAGATTGAACATAAGGCCTTTTGGGCAATTAAGAAAATGGATTATGATCTCTCATTGGCCGGAACAAAAAGGAAATTAGATCTCAATGAACTGGAGGAACTAAGGATGGAGGCTTATGAAAATTCAAGGATCAATAAAGATAGAGTTCAAGCCTACCAATCTAGGAATATCAAGGTCAAACATTTTGAACCAGGAAAACTTGTGCTCTTGTATAGTTCAAAACTTCATTTACATCCGGGAAAGTTAAGGTCTAGATGGTCAGGACCTTTCATAGTGCATCATGTATTCCCCCATGGGGCAGTAGAGATTCAAGATCCCACAAGTGGTTACATTTTCAAGGTCAATGGTCAAAGGTTAAAACCATTCATTGAATCATTCAATAAACAGGAAATAGAGGTTGAGTTAACTGAGCCAACCTATGAACAAGGAACAAATTAATAGATTTAGGGTCCATGTCGGGCTAACGACGTTAAACAAAGCACTGAATGGGAGGCAACCCATGGTTTTCAAGTTTCCAATAATTTCGTTGTTTTAATCAACTTTATATTTTAAATAGGGTTAATGAGACATTTTGATATTTAAAAAAATAATAATAAACTATTGACCTGTTCTTCTATAATGAGTATGGATGGGTACGAAAGGGGAGCACCATATTCATCCGTGTCACGTGGTGTGATCCTTGAGTAATACCTTACCCATAAATTTAAAAAGAAGACAATGTATCATCAGTTTATTTTGTTTTATTTTTATTATTTTATAGGTTAAGATAAAAATAAAAATAAAATAATAATAAAAAAAAAGTCCACGCCATAGGCCGTGGGGAAAACCCCGTCACAACCGGCGAAGCCGCGGGGACTCGAACCCGGGACCGAACGGAGACAGGGGCGCGCGCTTACCACTGACCTGCAGCTTCTTGTGCTTTCTTATTCTATAATTTTTATATATATTCTTATATTTTACTTCCTTTATTATATATATATATATTGTTTGTTTTTGTTTGTTTTGTTTGTTTTGTTTTTCCTTTTTCCACTAGGGAACTTTGCAAGCGACATGGATATCAAAGGAATAAATTCGAGCGACAAGAACTTCAAACTTCAACCACCAGGTGAATTCATCCCATGATACTCATATTTCAATTTCCTTATTGAACTCCCCTTTTTATTCCTCTACCCCATTCTAAATTTTGTTTTTATGAAACTAGGGACAGTTTCATTCTAAGTTGGGGGATGTGGAAACAAAATGTTTGTTTAAAAAAAACAATGATAACAAAAAGAAGTAAAATTTCTTTATCATTAATATAATAACATCTTTGCTCACATAAAAACTACATATCAAATAATTATTATTTCCTTGAATCTTAATTTAATTCATGATTAAGTTTAAAAGCATAGATTTTGGAAAGTGTGGCTGTCCAATGTGATATTTCATCGTTTATATTTTCATCCAAATAAAAAAAATGCCACAATGCACGTCCTCTAGACTGTGGGGTACTAATTTGAATTTTTGGGGTCCCATAATAAATAGCATAGGCTGGTTTTATTTTTATGAATAATATGAGTATTCAAAAAAAAAACTAAAAAAAAAAATTATTAAAAAAAAAAAATTTGTGTGTAGAGCAATGGATTTATAAAATGCGAGGCTTTCAGGACTTGGGGATCGTGACTCCAGAGTTGTCTAGCCCTGATTTTTTCAATATATCTCTATTTATGGTAATATGACTTTGTTTTTGATTAATTTAACTCGAGACGATGCCCGAGTATGTGGGATTCACTTGGTGCCCTAAGGCCTTTGAGTCTGGGAGTTATCGGCAAAGTCTTGCTACATGGGTTAATTTGATTAACTGCAATATCAATTACTATGGAAATATTGCAAAAAAAAATAAAAAAAAAAGAATGAAGAATACTCATATTAGGATTAAATGTGATTCCACCTAGCGCTTCCATGATTTCCCCTTGAATAAAAATGAACCCCCATATCTATTGTGATACACAACACATCATTACACCTAATTGAGTTGGATGAAGTATGATGATGGATTTGATCAAAGGAATGGGATTGGGATTGGGATCTTCTTTTAAATTCATCTTGTTTTAAATTATCTTGATAGGTTATAAAAATATATTTGTGTGCAGTTTACATTGTGAGCACTGTTTGTTATAATGTGTTTGAAGAAAGGAATTCAAATAAAATCATTGAATTATTTGCTCGGGACTAGAAAATCTCAAGTTGGGGGGTGTGATTATCTAATAAAAACATATATTTTAATTACATTTTAATGGTATTAAATGTTCATTTTTGATCTTATGGGCCTGAGTTAGTGCATTTTCATTATGAACATCCATTCTCATCATTTGTGCACTTCATGCCTAATATACACCAATTTAGGCCCAATGAGTCATCTGATTCTAAGGAATGTAATTATCAATTTTTTATTTTGGTAACTTTATCTACACTTAAATTTGAACATTTTTCATTCAGGGATCAATGGAGAATTCATGGAAGAAGATGGGGATATTTTGTGATGAAAGGAAGCAATTCTAGAGAAGGAAGATTAGACACAATCCCACTAATGAGACTGTGGGGCCCAACATACAGGCCCAATGAATCCCACATTTTGTGGAATTCTAGAAGACATTAAGAGGAAAAAATAACTCTTCATGAGCCAATGCTAATTCTGCCTCTATGGTGGTCATTAAATCGTCCCAAGTTAGAAATACAATTCTGGGCCAGATTCTGCAGCCCAGAAAAACAGTCCACTAATTTCATCATATCTCGGAATACATAACTCAAAATGGGCCCAAATTTTACAGGCGGTTATAATACATCTGGAGATCCATTTTATTCTTCTATGTCCCACTCTTATTCGGCCTTCTAGAAGGTCTTCCAGACGCGTCTGTTCGGTGAAGGAAAGCTGGCTGCCACCTCGGGTCAAATGTGGAAAAGTTCAAATTCCACAAGCTTTCCACCACCTATGGCCTACCAAAATTAATTGAGATGCTTTGTAATGTTTTAGGATCTACCCAAGGCTCTAAAAATTCCTATTTAAGGCAGTGTTAGTGAAGGAGTTGAGGATCTTGGATGCTTTGTTCAATTGTAATGTTTTGCTGCATTTTTGTTGCCTCAATTTTGTCTTTCACATGTAAGTTGTTCAATTCACTTTAGTTTCTTAATAAAAGTTATTCTTCTACTATTATTCTATTGTTCTTAATATCACTTTGATACCGTTGGATCAAGGTGTGAATTTATTCACACCAACCCTTGTGAAATTATTCACACAACGGTGGAGTGATCATTTTATTTTTGTTGTTTTCTTTACTTCTCCACTTCCTCCCTCATGAGTCTACTTTCCGCTTCCATTGAAACCATGGGATCAATGGAGGGCTAAAACACTTATGGGTTGATCCAAGGGAGTAGAAAGGGGCTGGATTGGATGTTATTTATCACCTAATTAATGTATAATCACTTCTTTAATTGGGATTTTTATTTGATGATTTTTAAACTCCATCGTCCTTGTTGAATTTAAGGCCACACACATCAAGTACTAATACGATCCTTTACCTTGAAGTGCTCAAAACTTTGATCCTTCAAGTGTATAGGTGATTAGTATTAGAGGGTGTAGGCATTAAACCAGCAAGTGATGATGTTGTTTTATCTCCTTAAATGAACCCATCTCAAATTTAAGAAATTGAAATCATTAAAAAGAAAATACGTCCAATCCACCCCGAGCGATAACCTAGGATCAACTCATTCTTTTAAATTGAATCCACTTAAATCTATTAGATATCTTTAAAACCCATCCAAAATCAATCCAAGTTGGCCACTTCATATCCAAAAATCCATCCCTTAGGTTGTGTATCTTAGGTATCTTCTTAGGTCTCTGTGGAATCGACAACCCAAGATACACTACGAGGACCGTTCTACCCTTCTTCTCTTGGGTAAATTTGGGAGTGAACCAAGGACCAAGTAAGTTCCTTAGACCAAAAAACTTCTTTTCTTACCCCCATTCTTCTATTATCATCCAAATTCTCTTATCTTTTCCCTTTCTCACTTTTTTTTCTTCTTTTGGCGCATGTCCGCTTACACCCGCGATAACTCAAATAGATTAGTTAGGGTGGATAATCCTTGGGTTGGGGAGTCAAGAAATCATAGAGGTATTTTTTCCATTAGATCCAAATATTTCCAATACTCTAGATTCAGAAGTTGAGTTTGATACAATGGATAATCTCCCACAAAACTAAATCATTAACCAGTGAGGGAACCAGAATAATGAGCAAGACCCTAACTTAAGAATTATTGCAGACCCGGCCATGAATGACTACCTCACACCAACCTGGACCAATGCACCCTCATGCATTAGGCATGATAACATAGGATATGCCCAATATATTTTCAAACCCCATGTCCTGAACCACCTTCCTACCTTTCATGGGATGGAGTCTGAGATGCCTTACCTTCATATTAAAGAATTTAATGACATTGTCAAAACCATGTGCCCACCAAATCAAATTGAATCTACTAAAATGAGACTTTTCCCTTTTTCTATTAAGGACCGAGCAAAGAATTGGTTAAACAATTTGAGACCAGCATCCATTCACTCTTGGGACCAACTTCAATGATAATTTTATAAAAAATACTCCCCCCATCACAAAACAATTGCACTTAAAAAGATCATACAAAAATTTTTTGAAAGAGAGGGAGAAACATTATATGAAACATGGGAAAGGTTCAAGGACACATTAAACATGGTACCGCACCATGGTTTCTTAATCCCAGAGCAAGTGATAATTTTCTATGAAGGGTTGGGTCCCGGAAACAAACAATTCATTGATATGATGTGTAATGGAACCTTCAAAAACAAAGCCCCAAATGATGCTTACGAGTATCTAGAAAATCTTTCTAAACAGAACCAAAAATGGGGAACATCACCATACTATGATAAGCCACACAAATCTGGTGGAATGTACAATCTTGGAGAAGAATAAAACCTTAGAAAAAAACTTGATGCACTCACAAGTAAAGTTGAGGAGATTGATCTTAGGAAGGTCCAAAAAACCCAAACTGTTGAGCTTGTTTGTACAATTTGTGATAAACATGACCACAAGACTGATAATTGCCCAACCATTACTTCTATCAAGGATGTTATTTTAGGACGACCACCAGAAGAAGTTAATGCAATTAACTTTCAAAATCCATAGTTCACAAACACCTTCAATCCAAGGAATAATGACCATCCCGATTTTCGTTGGAAGGATAATAAACAACCAACACAACAACAATGTATCAACCCATACCCTCAACAAAACTTTCAACCTCATAATTAGTTCCAACCACAACCGGTCCAATTCCAAAATCCTCATTGTTGTACCTCTCGAACCCCTCGTGGTTTTATTTTCATGATCACAATCACCCTCTTGTTTATCTAATATTGTTTGAAGTGTTTTTGAATGATAGGCACAAGGTTGCCAAGAAAATGGCCCAAGAAAGAATCAAGAAGTGGACTGAATTTCAGTCCACCGGCCAACCGGTGTGATAGCACCGGCCAGCCGGTGGACCTGGCAGAGGCATTGCCCACTGCCAGGTTCCACCGGTCAGCCGGTGGCTCTGTCACCGGCCAGCCGGTGGCAACCTGATGAAACAGTGGCAGCTACTGTCTGCCCACCGGCCAGCCGGTGGCTCTGGCACCGGTCAGCCGGTGCTGCCTGGGAGAAGGCCTTCTCAACATCCAAGGCACCGGCCAGCCGGTGGCCCTGCACCGGCCAGCCGGTAGCCCAGTCAAACTAGCCGTTGCAGTTTGACCAGGCTGGCCCACTTGGCTCCCAACGGCTCTTTAAGCCTCTCCAACGGCTCCGAAGACTCCCCAAGGGTTCCATGCCTATAAATAAAGGACTAGGAAGCCAAGGATCAAAACCGGAACTATACGGAAGCCCACGGACACCTTGTTGATCATTTGGCGTACCTCCGGCGCATTCCTCCAAGGGAACCCCAATAGCTCCAACTCAATTCCACATCCAAGGAGCATCACCAAAGAAGCTTGGGAGTGCACGTCTTCAACTCCAATCATCCATTGGCGCCCAAGGCTTCTCCAAATACGGTTTTTATTGTTTTATTCATTTTGAGCTTAAATTTGAGTTTGTGTCTACAAACTCCCAATTCTCTCATCCTCCCTTCTTTGGGTTCTCACACCACCTTCAAGGTGTGAAGAGGTTAGTCAAGCCTTTCCTTTTAAAAGGCTTGAGTCACCGGTGAGCTAGCCTTCACCCGTTAAAAAGGCTAGTGGGTTCTTACTCAACCATTAAAAGTAAGTGGGTTCTTGCTCAACCAATAAAAGCAAGATGTAATAGGTTCTAGTGCTACCTCAAATCCTAGTGGGTTTCTTGCTAAAACCATTGAAAAGCAAGCGGTAGGAATCTCTCAACGGTTGAGTTGGGAGCGAAGACGTAGGCCGGGTTTTGGCCGAACTCCGTTAACAATTTCTTGTGTGATTGCCTCTTTTATTTTCCGCTGCACTTTCAACTTTGATTTTAATTGTTAATCATTTTTTTAAAAGGCAATTCACCCCCCCTCTTGCCATCCTTCCCATTTTTCTCCGCCCAACAATTGGTATCAGAGGAAAATTTGAATAATTCCCTAACCGGTTTCAAATTAAAGATTTTTTTTTGATGGCATCTACCTCTTTCGCCCCCGAGGGATACTCATTGGGTCGGGCTCCATTTTTTGATGGGACCGACTATAATTATTGGAAAACCCGCATGACCACTTTTTTAAGAAGCATAGGATATCCTATTTACAAAATTGTCATGCAAGGTTATTCTTTGTCTTCCCCCGACGAATCCAAATGGACCCCCGCCGATATTAAGAATTTTGAGCTTGATGGCAAAGCCATGAATTCTCTTCATTGCGGGTTAGATAGAAATGAATTTAATCGTGTTTCTACTTGCTCATCTTCACATGAAATTTGGAAGCTTTTAGAAGTGACCCATGAAGGCACTAATAAAGTCAAAGATACTAGATTAGATATGTATGGACAAGACTTTGAATCTTTTTCAATGCATCCAAATGAGTCTATTTCTGAAATGTTTACACGCTTCACTGACGTTTTCAATGGTAGAAAATCTCTTGGTGATGATGTTTCAGCTGAAGCAATGGTCAAGAAGATTCTATGGGTCCTTCCGAGCTCATGGGCACCTAAAGTGACGGCAATCCAAGAAGCTAAGGATGTCAAAAACATGCCGGTCGAGGAGCTCATTGGATCCCTAATGACCTACGAGATCACCATGAGGAGGCAAGCTCAAAAGGAGGGCACACCAATCAAGACACCAAAGAACATCGCCCTCAAGGTACAAAAAGAAGTAAGATTCTCCTCCTCATCATCATCTTCTTCCTCAAGCGGCGATTCCGAAATGGAGAATCTAGCCCGCCAAATGCAAAAATTCATGAAGAAGCACAACAAGAAGAAGAAATCTCGCAAGGCGCGAAAGCAAGAATCCACCGCAAAAGTCGAGTCCAAGGTAAAATGCTACGGGTGCGGCGAAAAGGGCCATTACAATCCCGATTGCCCACTCAACAAGAAAAAGGCCAAGAAAAAGGAGAAGAAGAAGGCTTTCAAGGCCACTTGGAGTGATATCTCCTCATCATCCTCCTCCTCCTCTTCCTCGAGCGACAAAGGTAACAAATGCCTAATGGCATTTCACGAGGTAACATCTTCCGACTCCTCCTCCTCTTGTTCTTCAAACTCAAATTCTTTCAATCATATGTCTTATGAGGATCTCCAACATGCGCGAGATCAATTGGAGGAAGGTTTTCACGAACTTTCTTCCAAATTTGTTTCTTTAAAAAAAAATTTCAAAAAACTCTCTTCCGAAAAAGAACAACTTCTCAAAGAGAAGGAAGAGATGTCCCTCAAAATCCAAAATCTTCCCGATATTGATTCCATGGAATCAACTATCAAAGATCTAAGGGAGACTCTAGCCAAGTTCACCCAAGGTGAACAAAATTTGAACAATTTGCTTGGCTCCCAACGCGTATCTCGGACCACCCAAGGGCTTGGCTATTCCAAGCAAGCTTCCTCTTCCCATGCTCCTACTATTTTTGTAAGGGGGAGCTCTCAAAACAAATTTTGCAATTATTGTAAAAAACCCGGACACTTAATTTATGAGTGCAATTGTAAAAATGCCCGGTATGGTAGGCCCAAGTCTATTTTCTTAAATGATGAGTTTTATAGGAGAAGACCCGCCATGAAACAAGTATGGATTGAAAAATCCCTCTTAGCGAGTCTCACCGGACCGAAATTTGTCTCGGTTTCAAACACCTCTCCCCGGTGATTTGTTGTTTTATTTAGGGGGAGTTAGGTTTGTTTAAGCATTTTTGTTTTATTCAAAATTTTCATTTCAAACTTTCAATTTCAACACTTGGTTTCAAATTTTTTAATTTCAAATCTTTTAAATTGCTATTCAATTTCTTCATTTAAAACTTTCAATTCAAATTTCGAAAATTTCAATTGGTTTAAAATCTCTTTCTTGTTTTTCAAACTTTTCCCTCAATCAAGTTTTATGCCCCGTGCTATTTTGATAATCACAAAGGGGGAGAAATTCTTGATTGATTGGGGGAGAAATCCTTCTCTCATGACTTGCTTTACTTTTCATTTTATTAAAGCATGCTTTCTCATTTCAGTCTTTTTACATTGTTTGTTTTGGTGATTGTGATCATCAAAATAGGGGGAGATTGTTGTACCTCTCGAACCCCTCGTGGTTTTATTTTCATGATCACAATCACCCTCTTGTTTATCTAATATTGTTTGAAGTGTTTTTGAATGATAGGCACAAGGTTGCCAAGAAAATGGCCCAAGAAAGAATCAAGAAGTGGACTGAATTTCAGTCCACCGGCCAACCGGTGTGATAGCACCGGCCCGCCGGTGAACCTGGCAGAGGCATTGCCCACTGCCAGGTTCCACCGGTCAGCCGGTGGCTCTGTCACCGGCCAGCCGATGGCAACCTGATGAAACAGTGGCATCTACTGTCTGCCCACCGGCCAGCCGGTGGCTCTAGCACCGGTCAGCCGGTGCTGCCTGGGAGAAGGCCTTCTCAACATCCAAGGCACCGGCCAGCCGGTGGCCCTGCACCGGCCAGCCGGTAGCCCAGTCAAACTAGTCGTTGCAGTTTGACCAGGCTGGCCCACTTGGCTCCCAACGGCTCTTTAAGCCTCTCCAACGGCTCCGAAGACTCCCCAAGGGTTCCATGCCTATAAATAAAGGACTAGGAAGCCAAGGATCAAAACCGGAACTATACGGAAGCCCACGGACACCTTGTTGATCATTTGGCGTACCTCCGGCGCATTCCTCCAAGGGAACCCCAATAGCTCCAACTCAATTCCACATCCAAGGAGCATCACCAAAGAAGCTTGGGAGTGCACGTCTTCAACTCCAATCATCCATTGGCTCCCAAGGCTTCTCCAAATACGGTTTTTATTGTTTTATTCATTTTGAGCTTAAATTTGAGTTTGTGTCTACAAACTCCCAATTCTCTCATCCTACCTTCTTTGGGTTCTCACACCACCTTCAAGGTGTGAAGAGGTTAGTCAAGCCTTTCCTTTTAAAAGGCTTGAGTCACTGGTGAGCTAGCCTTCACCCATTAAAAAGGCTAGTGGGTTCTTACTCAACCATTAAAAGTAAGTGGGTTCTTGCTCAACCAATAAAAGGAAGCTGTAATAGGTTCTAGTGCTACCTCAAAGCCTAGTGGGTTTCTTGCTAAAACCATTGAAAAGCAAGCGGTAGGAATCTCTCAACGGTTGAGTTGGGAGCGGAGACGTAGGCCGGGTTTTGGCCGAACTCCGTTAACAATTTCTTGTGTGATTGCCTCTTTTATTTTCCGCTGCACTTTCAACTTTGATTTTAATTGTTAATCATTTTTTTAAAAGTCAATTCACCCCCTCTTGCCATCCTTCCCGTTTTTCTCCGCCCAACACTCATGTCCAATATCAACAACCTATCCAACAACCCAATCAACAACCTATCCAACAACCAAAGTATCCTCCTGGGATAAACCAACAAGCTCAAGCACCAACCCAAATTGTTCCACAAAGCCTACTACAACAACTGTGCAAACAAATGGACAAAATGAACTCAGAATTCTCATCCATTAAACAATAACTTCAAACCATCAAAACTGGAAAGGAACCCATGACCACATAGGCTATTCCACAACAAACATCAAGGGGAGAGACAAGTTTCACTCAAACAACTCACGAACAACTAAAGGCTGTGACAGTTTTAAGAAGTGGGAAATCAATTGAAAAACCTGAACAAATAAGTCAGAAACCATGTGAAGCTTCAAACTCTAATGAAAATTCAAATGAACCACAACATAAAACTAAATAAACTAATAACAATGTGAAAGAAACAACACTTCAACAAACAACTCCACAACCTGCACCATTTCCTCAATGCATGAGGGGGAAAACCAAGACTGAATTGAGTGAAACATTGAGGGAAATCTTCTCACAAGTCAAGTTAAAAATTCCCCTTCTTGATTCCATAGAAACCATACCATCCTACTCAAAGTACCTTAAGGACTTGTGTACTTTTAAAAGAAAATTTTCACATAAAAACTAAGTCCTTTTGGCTACTAATGTGAGTACCACAATTCAAGGGACCATTCCTCATAAGTTGAAAGACCCAGGATGCCCGTACATAAATGTTGAACTAGGAGAGAACAAAGTTTTCAAAGACTTGTGTGATCTAGGTGCCAGTGTGAACCTCATTCCTTATGCCATGTATTGTCAGTTAGGGCTCGAAGAACTCCAACCCACATCTGTCACTCTTCAACTTACTGATCGTAGTGTTCGAGTTCCAAAGGGGATCTTAAAATATGTTTTGGTGAAAGTTGAAAATTTCATTTACCCAGCTGACTTCATTGTTTTGGACAATCACCCAAGATTTGGTCCTAGGGAGAAAACCCCAATCATCCTTGGTCATCCCTTCCTTGCAACAATCAACTCTGTTATCCGAGTCCGAAATGGGAACATGACCATCACCTTTGGGAACATGAGTCTAGACTTGAGCATCTACAATGAAAACTCTCAAATTAGGGATGATAAAGAGATCCATGAGGTTAATTGTATTGTTAGTGTTGATAATGAACTCAATGAAAATCAAGGAATTACCGAAGGATGGTTAAGTCAAGAAGAGATTGATTTTCTTTGTTCAAATGAGGGAAATTTGTCTCCTTGGATTGAATCTCTTTCAGATAGCTCTATTGATGAATTTCTAGAATCACCAATCAATGATACCATGGTTGAAATCAATAACATTGAGTCCATATCCATTTATGACACTAATCTGGAAAATTTAGTGGATGAAAATTCTATTCACAAGGAACCAATTTTATCAAGAAATCTGAACAAAGAAACTAAGTTCAATACAAAGTCTCATCCTTTCTTGGAAAGTCATGACTAATCTGATCTTGAATTTAAAGTCTTACCTTCATCACTAAAGTATGCGTTCTTAGGGGACAATCAATCCTTTCCTATTGTCATTTCTTCCTCTCTTGAATCCGATCATGAGAGGATGCTTCTAGATGTCCTTAAGAGACACAAGAAAGCCATTGGATGGACCCTATCTGATATTCCTGGGATTAGCCCACTTATCGAGACTCATAGAATTATTCTTGAATCTGAGTCAAATCCATCTAGTCAACCTCAGAGGTGACTCAATCCTAATCTCATGGAAGTAGTGAGAAAATAACTTTTGAAATTGTTAAAAGCTGGTATCATCTATACTATAGCTAAGAGTGAGTGGGTTAGCCTAATCCATGTAGTTCCAAAGAAGGCTGGAATCACAGTAATAACCAACAAGGATGGAGAGATGCTTCCAATAAGGGTCAGTAGTGGATGGAGATTTTGTATTGACTATAGGAAGCTCAACTCTTGTACCAAGAAAGACCATTTCCCCTTACCCTTTATTGATCAAATCCTTGAGCGAGTGGCGGGTCATCAATTCTATTGCTTCCTAGATGGATTCTTAGGGTATAATAAAATCGAAGTCTCCTTATAGGATCAAGGAAAAACAACTTTCACTTGTCCATTCAGCACTTTTGCCTTCAATCGCATGCCCTTTGGGTTATGTAATGCCCCTGGTACATTCCAGCGGTGCATGATGAGAATATTCTCAGATATGGTGGGGGATTTTTTAGAGGTCTTCATGGATGACTTCTCCATATTTGGGGATACTTTTGAGGGATGCCTTATAAATGTTGAAAAGGTTTTTTCAAGGTGTGAGGATAAGAATCTCATACTAAATTGGGAAAAATTCCATTTCATGGTAAGGGAAGGACTTGTTCTAGGTCATATGGTATCTGGTAGAGGGATTGAAGTTGATAAAGCTAATGTTGAAATCATTCATCACCTTCCCTCTCCTAAAACTGTTAAGGAAGTGAGGTCCTTCTTAGGACATTCTGGTTTTTATAGAAGGTTCATTAGGAATTTCAGCTCTATTTCTCGACCACTTTGTGCTCTATTGGTAAAAGATTCTCCATTTTTATAGACAGAAATTTGTGAAGAATCATTCTATACACTCAAGTCAACTCTTATATCTCCACCTATCATGAAATCTCCAAATTGGAAACTTCCTTTCGAGCTCATGTGTGATGCAATTGACTTCACTGTAGGAGCAGTCTTAGGACAACGGTGTGAGAAAACCTCATGTGTCATTGTTTATGCAAAAAAATATTTAAATGATGCAAAAATAAACTACACCACCACTGAGAAAGAGTTGCTTGCTGTTGTCTTTTCCTTAGATAAATTCAGGTCTTATCTCTTAGGATCACCCATCATTGTCTTCACTAACCATTCAGCCCTAAAATACCTTTTCCAAAAACAAGATGCCAAGTCTAGATTGATTAGGTGGGTCCTTCTTCTTTAAGAGTTCGATTTAACCATTAAGGATAAAAAGGGTGTTGAAAATATTGTAGCTGATCACCTATATAGGATGGAATTCAAATACAACTCACACCATCTCTCTGTGTCTTATTCATTTCCCGATGAGAACCTCTATTCAGTGAGTGATTTCCCTTGGTATGCTGACATAGAAAACCATTTGGTGACGGGTGACATTCAAAAATTCATGGGGACCCAAGATAAGAGGAAATTCCTTTCTGATGTCAAACACTATGTGTTTTATGATCCTTACCTCTTCAAGTTCTTTCCTGATCAAATCATTAGGAGATGTATTACCAAGTCTGAGCAAGATTCCATTCTAAAATTTTGTCATGGAGAGGCATGTGGAGGCCACTTTTTTACAAATAAAACCATTGCAAAGGACCTCCAAAGTGGTTTCTACTGGCCGAACCTCACTAAGGATTCCTTCCAATTCTGCAAAAGTTGTCCTCAGTGTCAGAAATTAGGATCCATTACCAAAAGAAATCAAATCCCCCTCACTCCCATTCCAGTCATTGAAATCTTTGATTGTTGGGGAATTGGTTTCATGGGACCCTTTCCAAACTCTAAGGTATACCTCTACATCCTCTTAGCTATTGATTATGTCTCAAAATGTGTTAAAGCCATTCCCACCAAGTCTAATGACCACCATGTTGTGATCCAATTTCTGAAAGAGCATATATTTTCTCGATTTGGAATTCCTAGGGCTATAATTAGTGATCGTGGAACCCATTTCTGCAACCTCCCATTCTCTTCACTCATTTCTAAGTACGGTATTACTCATAAAGTTTCCACTTCATACCATCCTCAAACCAACGGTCAAGCTGAGTTGGAAAATAGAGAAATAAAGAAAATTCTTGAAAAAACTATCAATCCCTCTAGGAAATATTGGTCTGAGAAACTCTTAGATTCCCTTTGGGCATATCGAACTACTTTCAAAACTATCCTAGGAATGTCACCGTATAGATTGGTTTATGGAAAATCATGTCATTTACCTGTTGAAATTGAGCATAAGGCCTTTTGGGAAATAAAAAAAAACGAACTTTGACATTTAATTGGATGAAACAAAAAGGAAATTAGATCTTAATGAACTCGAGGAACTTGGGATGGAGGCTTATGAAAATTTAAGGATCAATAAATCTAAAGTTCAAGCCTACCAATCTAGGAATATCAAAGTCAAACACTTTGAACTGGGAAAATTTGTGCTCTTGTATAGTTCAAAACTTTATCTACACCCAGGAAAGCTAAGGTCCAGATGGTCTGGTCCATACCTAGTGCATCATGTGTACCCTCATGGGGCAATAGAGATTCAGGATCCCACAAGTGGTCATGTCTTCAAAGTTAATGGTCATAGGTTAAAACCATTCATTGAATCATTCAATAAACAAGAAACCAAAGAGGAGTTAACTGATCCAACATATGAACCAGAGAAAAATTGATAGATTTAGGGTACAATTAGAGCTAATGATGTTAAACAAAAGCGCTGCATGGGAGGCAACCCATGGTTTTCAGTTTTCCAATCATTTTGAATCATTTTCTTTTTCATATAATAAATTACTATAGATTGTTGACCTGTTCTTATTTTATGAGTAAGGATGGGTATGAAAGGGGAGCACCATATTCATCTGTGTCACACAGTGTGATCCCTGAGTAATACCTTACCCAGAAAATATAAAGAAGACAATGTATCATCAGTTTATTTTATTTTATTTATGTTTTTGTAGGTTAAATTTTTTTTAATTAGACTCTTGACCTGTTCTTCTTTTATGAGTATGGATGGGTATGAAAGGGGAGCACTGTATTCATCCATGTCACGTGGTGTGATCCCTGAGTAATACCTTACCCATAAATTTAAAGGAAGACAATGTATCATTAGTTTGATTTAAAAAAAACATGGAAAACAATAAAAATGATGATACTTGGAATTAAATAAATCATTGTGTTGTGTGTTTTGTCTACTTTGTTCTTATTTTTATTGTTCATGAACTATTTTGGGTGATACATGTTCAATCAAGGAGGTTCCTACATTCCCCAAGAGATCAAAAGAGTAATCTGGAGCATCATGAACTTCAACTTCAAAAACTAGGTGAATTTGTTCCATGTTTATCATTTTCAATTTCCTCTTTGAACTCCTCTCCTACCCCCTTCTAACTTTTATTTTCTTTAAACACTGGGGAAAGTGTTATTCTAAGTTGGGGGGGATAAAAAATGATTTTTTTATATTTTGTGAATAAAAACATTCATGAAAAGAAAAATTCCATTAACCTTGAACATGAGAACACACATTGCAAACTCTGAAATTGGATATCAAATAATTATGCATACCTTGATTTTGATTTTAATGCAATTTTAAGTTCATGAGCATAGTTTTTGGAAAGTGCGGTTGTCCGATGTGATTTTTCAAAGTTTAAATTTTCATCCTCTTAATAAAAATGCCACAATGCACGTCTACTGGATCGTGGGTGTAAATTTGAGTTCTTGGGTCCCTTTTATTATAGCATAGGGTTCTGGGGTCACTTTTAGTTTAATTTGAGTATCAAAAAAAAAATGAAACAAAAAATAATGACCGCATAGAGAAATGTTTTGTCTAAATGTGTGGCGTCCGAAACTTGGGGATCGTGACTCCATAGTTGTCTTGCCCGGAGTTAGGCTTTATATCTCTATTATAGAGCATGGAATTGAAAATATGTGTGGCGTCCGACACTTGGGGATCGCGACTCCATAGTTGTCTTGACCAAAGTTAGTCTTTTCATATCTATTGTGGTTAATATAAAAAAAGGGATACTCATCTTAAGGTTTAATGTGATTCCCACCTAGCAGTTCCATTTTTTCCCCTTGAACAATAAAATGGGCCCCATATCTTTTATAATGCACAACACTTTATCATGCTTAATTGAAATTGGATGAAATGTGGCGATGAATTTGAACAAAGGAATGAGATTGGGCTTGGGATATGCTTATGGACCTAGCTTGTTTTAAATGATTTTGATGGGTTTCATTTTTTTTGGTATTAGGTCTTTGGGTGAGTAATGTGTATTAAAATGTTTTTGGAAAAAGGCATTTGAATTTCATATTTGTAATATATTTTGCTTGGGACTAGAAAAACTCATGTTGGGGGGGGGTGTGATTAGTCACTGAAAGTGTCTAATATTCATTATTAAGATCTTAATATTAATTTTTTTAAAAGTTCACAAACATCAATTTTAGTCCAATTCAGAAATTGAACTTCATTTCCCATCATTGTGCAATTCATGCATAAAGTGTCAATTTGGGCCCACTCATTAATTTTCTTGTGAAAATTACAATATTTATCCTTTTAATTTGATATTTTGGTATATTATTCATCACTTTATTTGTAAAATTTTTTATTTTAGGTCTGATGGATGAATCATAAGGGAATATGGAGATTTTTTCACCTGAATGCAGAAACTTGCTGGAAAAAGCATAATGGGCCTAAGGCCCATCAAACAAATGGGGGGCCCAAAAACCAAGCCCAATGAATCTAAAATTTATACATTATATAGATAAAAATATGAGGATCATTTTATTAAACTGTGTATGGAGATAATTCTGATGTTTTCATGATGATAAAGGGATCTGAAGTTGAGATTTAAATGGTGGACCTGACATTAATGCACATAAATCCGTCCCACCATTTCGATCATAACTTCCAAACGGCTAAGAAAAATTTCCTGAAAGTTTTAAAGCTCATATAGGACAGATGAATGAAGATATTTCTCTTCTACTACCCCTCCGGATTCGGCCTTCTTTAATTACTAATTCACACGTCAATATGGTGGATGAATCTGGACAGTTTTCCGGGTCAACTTCGAAACGTCAATTTCCTTTTGATTATTCACCCTCATTTTGACTCTATTAATTGTTAGGGGGTGAATTAATTGTTGGGGGGTGGACCTAAGGCTCTTAATATGCCTATATTAGGATCTGGTGGTGAAGGGAATACAAGGGGATATTTTTCTTATCATCTTTTGTTGCTTGTTTCATTGTAAGGTTATGCTGCAAAAGTTCCTTTGTAATGTTTTCAATTTCCATGTAAGTTTTTTTTGTTATTAATCATGGTATTTTTATTCTATATTTTCCATCCATTTATTAAAACTGAATTTTTACATATCACAGTGATATCTCTGCGTTGTGGTGAATTAGTTCACACATAGGTGTGAATTTCATTCACACACACGGAGGAGTGCTCGTTATTTCCGCGGGTTTAATTTCTTCAATCCAATTCTTATAAGCCATTTTCCACCCACCATTGAGAGTATAACATCAATGGAGGGCTAAAACTTTAATGGGTCGATCTTAGGAGGATGCAAAGTCTGGATTGAATGTTATTTTATGAACGAATTGTTGTTAATTGGATAATTAATTTAAGACATCCATTCTTCAGTTATTTCTACTCTTCATCTTTACTGTGTTTGAGAAAACTAAATTCAACTACTAAATGACCATATAACTTGGAGAGATCATGAATTTGGTTCTCTAAGTGTATAGGGGATTAGTAATTGTTTTTAGTAAGCACCAAACTATAAAATGATGAAGGTAATGTTATTTTTGAAGAATGGATTCATCAAGAATTAATAAAACCAAAATTGTCTAAAGAAGTTTAATTCATTCAATCCACCTCGAGCATAATTCTAATATCAACCCATTTTCTTTGAATTGAATTCACTTAGGTTTCTTAGTTTTCTTTAAAACCATCCAAAATTAAAACCAAAGTTGGCTAATTCATAGCCCATCCTTCACCAAATCAGAGTGTCTCAAGGTTACTTCTTTGTTCCCTGTGGACTCGACCCCTACATGTACTACATCGACCGCTTTTTACCAGTAGGGTAAATTTGGGCGCAACCAGGGATACACATCAATATGGTTTAAACATATTGATTTTTTGGAGGAAATATGATTCAAAACTAAATTACTAAAATCTTTTATACATAAAAAGGGAATAAAATGAGATAAAATGGTGAGATTAAAATCTACTTCAAATACTAAGTGTGATATTCCTTCTAAAGAGACACTTTTCAAGACCTTGATCATCCAACTGGGTAATTTCATGACATGGAAGGATGACCCTAGATTATATTATGTAAGGAAAGCAAGTAATGATTTATCCTGGATTATCCTTGGGTAGTTTCATGCCACAGAGGGGTACCCTTAAATTGTCTTGTGATTAGATTGTTTTTTACATTTACTTTGGGTTACACTAATCGGGAAACCCCAAGGGTTGGGATACCAGAGGAATAGAGTTGGATTTATCCATATGATGGATTGGATAAAGGGTTGTTCTCTAAAATATCCAAGAGTTATATTTGATAAGTTTGGGATGAAACCCTAACTAAATATCTAAGAAATTAGTTTCATGCTATAGAGGGGTAATTTTCTTAGTGAAATATGGATCTTTGTTGACTAATGGAAATAATGGAAATTTAAAGGGGGTCATTATTTTTAGTGGGAGATAATTTATTAAAAGCTCTAATTTAATAGTTAATAATACATGATAATCATATGATAAAAGATTTTTTCATAGATAATATCATCATTATCAAGATGAAATTTATAATCAATCCTTTAAAAAGAGAAGATTAACATAAGTTAATTATAAGACTGGTAACTTAAGAAAAGTTCTTAAGAAATATTAGGGATCTAAGAAAAGTTATTAAGGAAAATTCTATATGTCTGAACAATTCCTTCCTCAGTAAAAAAGTGTTTAAATTGTTCAAAAAGTGAATATAGATGCTTATGGAAGCATAAAGTGATTCATTCAAGGATTTAATGGAATTATATGAGAAATGGATTGTTTTGGTAAGGTAATTAATCATATTTCCATCTATGAAAATTTTCCAACAATATGGTTGATTTAATAAAATTTTAAACAACATTATCAAAGTGTTGAGAATGGATGAACTGGGAATATGATGTCAATATTCTAGTACTGTATGGATAATATAGTTGGGTAAAAGGTCAAATTAGAAGAAGAAAATATCATTAAAAAGTTAAAAATGTTTATTCAAAAATCCAATCAAGGTTATTGAAACCTAGGGTTTTGAGGAATGAGGAATAAAAATTCTATATAATGGGATTATTCGGAGTACCTAAAGGAGTTTAGGAAACTCCATGGAATGTCCATGTCAGGTATGGATGTTATAGAAATTAATTATTTAGTTTTGAAGGGTATATGATAGTGAATGCATGTTTTAAAAATTGTTGTAAATATCTAGTAGTTCAAAATCAAAGTAATAATTGATTAATCTTGTATTTTATATTCATAATATGTAGAAAATAGTTACTACATCAAGGATTTGAAAGTAAATAATTTTTTCAAGCTCAAATGAATCTAAATAAAATATGAGTATCTTCATCTCATTTATATTATATGATGAGAGAATATGTTAGATAAAAAAGAGCGGTTATTAAAAACATGAGATGATTAAATATATACTCAAGGTTTATGATTCATTAATTTTTATAACATGTTTTGAGAAGAAAATTTGGAGGAAAGTATTTATCAAGGATAAAAGTGTTTATCAATATATTTGTTAAAATATGTGGGACTATGTTCCCACCACCCATTAATGGTATATTTTAATAAAGTCTTCTTTTAAAAATAAAATTTTCCAAACACATATATTACCATATATTATATGGAAACAATATATTATTTGTTAAATATTTCTATTGAAAGGATATAAATGTTATTTCCCAACACAAAAGAGTTTGAGTTTCTTAGTAAGATATTCTAAAAATAATATAATGTCTAAGAGTCTAGTGAGAGTATGTTTGAATGTAGAGAAATTAAAAATTAACAAATAAAGGATAACACCAATCTAAAATTAAAGCGTTTTCCACTTAATATCCTAAAATGTTTAGGATATGTGATAATAAATAAAAATGTAAAGCATTAAATTTCGTTTCCATTTTGAAAGTGGATATCACTATTATACCAGTCTAAGATCAAAATATTTTTCACTCAATATCCTAAAATATTTTAGGATATGTGATGGTAAAGAATAATGTAAAGAGTTAAATTTAGTTATTATTAAATTGAAATGAACTATTTCTTGAAGTAATGTACTAATAAAAAGGAAAAGTGAATTATAATTGATATCCCAAAATTTTTTAGGGTATTATTGTACATATAAATGTAAATATTTATATTAGTTACCATAAACAAGTGTTTTTTACTTTATCCTAAAAGAGTTTAGAAGGACTGATTGAAAATAATGTAAGTATTTACATTATTTCAAGGAAAGTTTTTGATAGAATAGGGTTCTAAGTATGATGATGATGAAATTATAAATAGTTCTAAGTAGACAATAAAAGTTGACATCATAAAATTAGATGTTGTGAAGTTAAGAAGTTTGGATATGTTCAAAAAATTGAAAGGTTAGGAATATGATTCTAAAATATCAGTATTATTCAAATTGTATTACTTCATATATTTTTCTCACTAAAGAGTTAGTGGGAGTGTTTTATCATATGGTCACATAGAGATGTGATAGATATTATATATGGTGTAATGTGTAAAAAATCCTAAAAGTATAGAAAAAATAATCTTGATATAACAATTTATCATATATGATATGTTAAACAGGTGCCTATATTGGGTTTGTTAAATATTATTAATTGTTAAGAATATTAAAATTTATCATATTAAAAGGAAAACTCTATATTATTATTCTTTCATGTTGGATACATAAATGTATATATAGATATAAATTTTATGAAGTGAAATTATAATTGACCTCTCAAAGTATGACTTTGATTTTATCCCCGACTGATGTTCATCATGAAGCATTATAGGTTATGATGAAATGTTAATTTCAGCATGAGTAGGATTATTGTATAGAGATACAGAATATTCTCATGAGGTAAAAGATAACGAATATGATTCTTTGTGTGTACTGGATTCCCCACTAAGTATACCACATAGAATTTCACACAAATATCTTTGGTATACTAGTGGTACATGGATCATATTTGAGTCTCCACTACCTAAGATGATAACCTTCATACTTTGATAATCTACTTTTGTAAGTCTATATATAAACCTAGCTAATATGGGGTGGTTGGGTATGTTGTTGTTCATGTCGTCGGTTAGAGATTAACTAATATAATTTTTTTCCACTCATATAAAAAGTATGAAATCTGGGACCTCAATTTAGATAGAATTTGAGGGTTTTAAGTTGCAGCTAGATATCATATATCTATCCAGATAAGTGACATGTGATGTGATTACCCATAAGGATGAATCAAATGTGATGTATTCATCAATAAGTTCATTCTATACTTTGAGAATCAAGAAAAGATGAGTTGTCTATATGGGATTGACATATTCCATGTCTCATGTCACTTGATGTATTGGATAAATGGAAAATATGATAATGTTCATTTGTATATGATGAAAAATGGTGGGCATAAGTATAAAGATATACATGTTTGATGGAGATCATTGCAGAGCCTTTTATATCTTGAGTAGAATTGATGTTTTTCTAAAGGCCACTCTTAGCTTACATATATAGATTTGGATATTTATATTTGTTTTCAATAATATAAAGTACCATGGGGTTACACTTTGTGGTTAACTTAACAGGGATTGATTCTAACTTAGAAAGATACTCTAAAAAGTGTTTTAGAGTTAACCCAAAAGTGTTTTGGATGGGTATTAATAAGGTATTACATATGATGTAATATAAGATAAAGTTAATGATAGATTTATAAAAGGTGTTTTGGAAGACATCAAAAAGGAGTTTTGTGATATGATTTCAAAAATTATTGTATATGATACAATATAAGGTGAAATGAAACAAAGTATATCAGGCTTTAGTGTAAGTGAGAGATTTATGGAGATATTTTCTAAAGCCTTATATATATTGCATGCAAATTATGATTTATATTCACATAAGGGTATATTATTTTATACGATATGAGATTGCAACAAAATTATAATTGGTTATTATTTTGTGTTTCATCCACATAGGCTATCATTAAAAGAATCTATTTCATAAGTTAAAATAAATGGGAGTTAAATTCATTCATATGATGCATGAATTAGCCAAGGCATTAATACATGTGTTATGAATGCATGAATTAATTAATTCACTACTGAGGAAAGTATTTTAGGGATTTATAAAGCCTACTACCATAAAATGGTGGGGGGGGGATTGAGATCCTAATTCTTGGATGAAACTCCCTGAAATCAATTCTCTTTTATCTTCCTTCTTTGCATATGAGGTACTAGCATACCGTGGAGAAAATATGCATTCCATATGAATTTTGGATGATTCAGCATAGATCGTGGATACTTATATAGGTGGGATGCTTATGTTTTACACTTAGTGATCTCTATTAAACTCATCTGTTGAAGGAGATCAAGATTTGATGCAGTGACTCTTTAGTGTAAGGCACACCATATTTACATTATTCTTCATTTTAGTGTTTTATCACAAATTTCATATCATATTTCTTGGAGATCCTCAGTAAAGGGTTTTAATTGCTTTTGTTGCTTCTAATAAATGTTATTATTCTCCTTTAAAACCCTTCCATACTAACTTAGGGGACCCTAATGGGTGCCCTGGTGTTATGTTCACCCCTGAGAGGGTTAGTGTGGGAATGAGTAGTGATTATTGTGAGTGTCACCTTAGAACTTGAATCGATGACATGAGCATGGAAAGGATAAAATGATAGGGATATGTCATGTATTTGAGATACCAACCTAAGTTATGGATAATGGGTTGGGAAAGTGTCCATCCCATGTTATTATTATTATTGGTAATCTCATGAGATATTATTAGGTGGATTTATGCCTTTGGATATACAATGATTGAAGTTAGGGATTACCACCATAGGATATGATGGTGCTTGATGATGACCAATTCCAAGGAATACCTCCCAAGGATCTGATGATAGTTTATGTTTATAGATTTTAGGGATCACGGTCTTTCCCAAATTTACCCAAGTTTATGGTCGAAGAGGTCACTTGTAGTGTAGATTGGGTTGTAGAATACTAAAAGACCTAAAAAGAACCTATGGATACACATTCTATAGATATGGATTTTTTCTATGAAGTTTCCAACTTTGGGGTTGAAATTATACAGTTTACAAAAATACTAAGAGACCCATGTGAATTCAATTTATGAGAATGGTTTGATCCTAAGTTATTATAAGGGTTGATAGAATTAATTTTGTTTTAAATTATTTCAATTTCATTAACTTGAGAAGGATTCATTTAATGAAATCAATCTATCCTCATCATTTACTAGTTTAAAGCTTTCACACACACATGATAATCACCTATACACTTAGAGGATCATTGTAATGAGCACTCCAAGGTAAAGGATCTTATTAGCACACAAAAAATGTGGTGATAAAATTCAATTAGGAAGAGGAAGAAATAAAACCATTGAATGAAAAAATAAAATAAAATAAATCATTAAACATTTATAGATTAATAAATAACATCCAATCCATCACCTTTCCTCCCTTGTATCAAACCATAATAGTGTTATCCCTCCATTGATGCTATGCTCTATATGGATGTGGGAAGTAGACTCATGATGTAAGATCCAAGAATTCTTGAAGGTATATCCTTGTTTAAATTTTGGTTTAAATATATTAATTGTCGTTAATGAAATGTTTACCAGATGTATGAGGAGGTTTAGGGGTGTTCAATGGGTTCATAACACAAATGAAAGAAGATTTTGGCCATCCAGTGCATGTTTCATGGTTGGTTCATGGTTAGAGATAACAGTGTGACGAAACCATGTTATCCAGGAGGAGGGGTGCACAATTAATAAAACAATTTGGGGGGGGGGGATCCAAACTGTACAGTCTTGGACAGAGGCATTCCACACGGTTGGTGCACAGTTTTAAAAACTATGTAGATCTCCATAAGAAACTATGTGACCTCAAACCCCTTGGATAGTGGTTGGTCCATGGTTTTCACATGGTTTGGAAAACTATGCGGCCAAATCATGCATCCCATTAAAAAGTGCAAAATTATGAAACTCCTCCCTGGGATTTTAAGTTAATTAACCGATTTCTTCCCCATTTCTCCTCCTCTCAACCCTAGTGATGAACCAAACTCTCCCAAGATTCTAAGGGATCATTCTCCTTCAATTCTAGGCCATTTGGAGCAATGTTAGTTGCAGATTGAAGGTTCGGGTGAGTCTAATATCCATATTGCTTCTATTTTCAGGATTAGGGATTGTAGATTTGTTCATATTCTTTTTAAGGTCTAAAACCCTATTTTTCTGATGAATCTTAGATCGAGGATTCAAATGGTTCTAAAATCTGGATCTAAGGCTAAGCTTAAGGGTGAATTTGCCTTTGGATTTGAGGTAGGTGGTCTATAAGTTATATCCCATGTTTTATAGATTTGTTCATGTACAGTTACATTCTTGGTTTTATCTTGTTGTGCGTTTGGTTCCTTTGATAGGGTTTGGTATAATAGTTGAATAAATGGATAAATGAACCCCTCTTGGTTCTTGTGGGATGCGTTGAGGATGATTTGAGTGATTTAGGGTCATCTATAGGGTGCCCCAACATTCTTGAATATAGAGCATGGTAGGTTTAAGCATGAGATTGACTCATATTAAAATATATCCCATGATAAAAGTGTTGACTTTTAGTTTAAATTAAAAGTTGAACTAATAGTGGTTGTGTCTATTTATTGGTAATGGAATAATGGATCATTTGACATAATGTGAATAAGTAGTTAGATGGATTAGTGTAAATGAGTCAAATGAATTATGAAATTATAAGGGAAATGCTTAAGTAGATCAAGGAATATGAAATGGTTAATGTGTAAATGGATTAATGCATGGGTAGCGATGAACACGTTAAATGGGGTAATGTATGGGAATTGTTAAATATGAAAAATGGGTTAATGTATGGAAATTTTGAAATATGTGAATTGGGATAACATATAGAAAATGTTGAATATGTTAAATGGGTTAAGTCATGGAAAGGGAAATGGGTTAAATGGGTTAAGGAATGGAAATGGAAATGGGTTAAATGGGTTATGATAAGTAAATGGTAAATTTGTTAATGGGTTTAATAATAAGGATGATTCATGTGTTAAATGAAATTTAAAATTTGATTGTTATGTGTTTTGATTATGTATGGTTTGTGATGTAGTATATGTGGTAAATGGATAAATAATAATGTTCACATGACTTGGTTGTTTTGGGGTATTGGATTTGAGGTTTTACACCCACAGGTCAGGTTAGACTGAGGCTCTAAACCCCACCCCATAATGCATTGGTTATAGAAGGGGACTGATGATCTATGCCTCTAATGGACGCATTTGATAAAACTACTTGGACCAAGTCTCCAAGGTAAGTGTGATGTAAATGTTTGTGAAATTTTTATACCTAGAGATATAGGGAACTTGATTTATACCCTTAAGATTATTAATTGTTTGGTTTATTCCATTGTGTAAATAATGTAAATTCCTAACCCATGGAACATGTAATGAAAATGAATTAAGCGATGAAGATGGACTAAATGATAAACATGGAACTAATGTTGTAAATGGGTAATTTAAACATTATTATCTAGTGGAACCTAAGTTTTCTTTTGTCTTGATTTTTCATTTATTTCATGCTTTCATGCACTATATGTTTAGACAGGATATTTTGTAGACACCATTAGTGGTGGCCAACTAAGTTTTACTCACCCCCTGCTTAGGCTTCCATTGGGTACCCCGATAGATTTCATGGTTGCACAATACAAGGGAAAAGGTCCTATTATAGAGAGTTGAGTTGGTCTTTGAGAGTGCATGTATGAGGATCCAGACTTGAAGTTATGACCCGTTTTGGGGTTTCAACTATTGGTCTTTAATTTGTGATTTCCTTTACTTTTTCCACTATTAGCATGACATTAAATATTTAATATTAGGTTGTGGTTTGTACCATGTTTGGAAACTGGTTGGAAATGCATGTTTTGGTTCTTATAATATTATTTCTTTTATTTATTATGTTATCTACTGTGGATTATTCTATTAAAGAGGGTATAGTATCCCCATGTGACTTATCAAACCCTCGCTACTAGTTAAAAACCTCTGGTGTATGGGGAGGCGTGCTTGAGGTCTTGTGGAGACTTAGCTCAGATCCCCAGTGAATGCGCTGTCATGACACGTCAAATTGATTATGATTTTAAAATTTATTTATAGTCTAGGGAAGACCCTAGGTCATCTCTCAAGGAGCATTGGTGGATTTAGAGTGTGTGTTTCTAATAAGAATTACTAAAATATGGGTGGTTTTGAAAATATTTTTAGGATGAAATGACTTAATTGAAAGATTTAAAGTTGAGAAACCAAGTGGATTTTGAAAAATATGAGATAAAAGTTTTCATTGTGATTTCAACACACATATTTCAAGTTCATTGTTCATAGATATTCATTTAGGTTTGGATTAATTCCTTGGTTGAAATTAATTGGAATCCCGATTAATTCCTAAGCTTTTATTTCAATTCTTAAAGAACCAAACCTTGACGTAACAATCGTATTGTCAAGTTCCAGAACTTATGCATGGAATAAGAGATTACAAAGCATATTGAAATCTTAAGAAGGTGGGTATGAAAAGGATTCTTGTGCTTCCCAATTGGAACAACACAAGTCACGCACTCAAAACCTCACACTGATCGGTTAGAAATTAAGAGTATCTCAATCACATGCATCAAAACAAGAATTCAAATATAGAATTATGTAAGATACATGGAAATAAATGTTTTCACACCCAAATTACTCCAAACTAGTAGATAAAAAAGAATCGTAACTCCCTTGACATGTGCGTAGCTCCCTCACAATGAATGCCCACCGTTTAGCTCGATATCAGGAAGAGGAGGAAGCTTGGGTGGAACTCCTTCATTCTTGATCCCCCTAGGAGGATAGGGGCCTCCATAACTTCAAGTATAAGGAGGATAATCCTCTAGGAATTCAAAATGGCAGAGTTTCACTTCTGGTTTTAACTTACAAATGAGGATCCCAAGCTTCCATTTTATAGTCAAAGTATAAGGTGGTTTTGGGAACATAGATTGTGTAAAACCACTTGGCCCATGGTTTTCGGCCACTTGACAGTCGAATATCACTTTGAAAAAAACTAGAAACATGTTTAACCAACTCTTGAATGTCTCTACCGAATGTGTGACACCATTTAGACAACTAGAGCTCAAGATATTGATAAAACATAGAACACGGAATTTGACTTTGTGTAGATTTTATTTTTTGGACAGATTAGTTCAGATGGGCATCGTATAGGCTGAATGAGGATTCAGTTCATTAATATGAAATGTAGACCATTAAATTTTGGATAAGCCCAAAAATTTCATCCCATTTGGATGCACAGATTAGTAGAAATATTTGGTTGAGTCCACTGATGTGTATGGATCATGCGCAGTTTGGCCCATTTTTCTTGGACATCATCATGGACCCTCCAAATCACCTCCACCTTCAATGATATTATCAAAACAAGTATCATTGAAATTTTTAAAAGTAATAAATACAAAATTATTGAATCAAACATGAAGTTTAATTTGTTATTATTTTTATAATTATCAATACAAAACTACTTTAGCACAGTGGTGTAAGGGTGAAAATGAAACAGTGAATTGTAGTGCGATCACACCCCCGCACCTAAAATTTTTCACTCATGGGAAAAGTTACATTTTCAGAAATTATTCATGTAGATATTTCCAACTTCATAATGATTTTAAATTCAATGAAAATTTAAATCCTGATAGAAATGTGATCAAATAAAAAAAACACACCAAGGAGTTATTCTCAGTGATCATTGAAAAAGATATCTCCAAAATTGTATCCAAATGAAATTCCAAGAGTTGCATGATACCAATAAAAGAAAATAATTTAAAAGTTAATCATGTCGCTAATTATCCACATGTGTGTGTGAAAAAAATTTCATGATATTCTTTCCACTTTCTATTGAGTAAATATAAGTTATTTTAATAATTGTCTACTTACAAGATCCTTTCCACTGAACTTTCCCTACATCCTTTGTAATCAAATTTCAAGACCCACTCACTTAAGCATTCCCAAAAGTCAAACCATAAGCTCCCGTCCTAGATATCCTCATACTTTGTACATTTCATCACTCCCCTCATTTATTAATTTTTCAAAAGTTGCACTGGGAACAAATATCACACTATTCTCCCAACCCATGTTTGATATCATCACGACAATAATTGTAATAGTTATAATAAGATAAAAGGTCGAGGAAGGGTGATTTTTGACCTGCCCAATATACAACCTTTTTTTTTGTTTTTTAGGGTGTACAACAGTCAGATAATAGGTAAACACGTATAATTCAATCTGGTATAGTAATGAAATAGATCGGAAAAGTAAAAATGTATGGAAAAATGATTTTGGAAAGTAAAGAAAAATCAACCCAAATTATATTTACCTTCTATTAAGTAAGAAATTTTCACACATCATGGTTGGGTGAAAAAATGTGTGGAGAGATTAAGTGAAACATTTTCCCCTTAAACAATTCACAAAAAAGGGAACCATTCTTCTCAAAGGTTTCAAAATGATACAACCATTTATATCATCGACAAAAAAACAAATTTCGAAAGAAAGTCACACCACAATATTGAATTCTTTCTGAAATTCACGTTTTATCAGATTTCTTTTGAATATTAAAACAACATGAAATACAAATATTCCACATGCATTTTCAATAACTTCCATGATTAAACTGGCATAATTTTCCATGATAAAGTGGGCATAAAAAAAGTAATATTCCAGAACAAAGGTGAGGGGAAGGGAAGGGGAAATTAACAATACAATTCAGCAAGCTAAGAAAAGAATAAAAATAAAGATGATGAAAATTATTCCTAACTAACCCAAGAATATACCCATCCCCCCCACACTTAAAGTGTGCAGTTTACTCACTATAATAAAATAGAATGTGGGAAGGAAGGATAAAACATGGTAAGTGTCATTCATAGAATGATTCTTGAATTTGTATTTCCTCCATCGGGGACTCCAGAATGGATTCATGGAAGTGCTTCAACCGCTACCCGTTCACAATGAAGGTTTGTATGGTTTCTTCATTTTGAACCTGGACAACACCAAATAGAGAGGTGTTAGTAACAGTGTATGGTCCAAACCAGCGGGAACGAAGCTTACCTAGATGTAACTTCAGCCTTTCATTGTAAAGGAGGACCTTCTTCCCAATGTAGAATTGACGATGAAGGATAAGATGGTCGTGGGAAGTCTTGGTTTGCTCCTTATAAATGTTGGAGTTCTCATTTGCATTTCTTCTTATTTCCTCTAACTCTTGAATCTGCAACTTCCTTTGAGAACCTAAACCAAAAATATTAGAATTGCATTGTTTAATGGCCCAGTAAGCTTGGTGCACAATCTCAATAGGTAGGTGACAACTCTTTCCAAACACAAGCTGATAGGGTGACATTCCAATTGGAGTTTTGAAAGCAGTACGATAAGTCCATAAGGAATCATAGAGTCAAAGACTCTAATATTTTCTATTAGGTTGAACCATTTTTTCAAGAATTTGTTTTACTTATCTATTTGACACCTCATCTTGACCATTGGTCTATGGGTGATATGCAGTAGACACTCTATGTCCGACCCCATATTGATGAAAAAGTGATTTCATTGTTCGGTTGTAGAAATGAGAACCCTAGTCACTAATGATGAACCTAGGTAAGCCAAACCTACAAAATATTTGGGTTCTCAAAAATTATACAACTACCTTAGAATCATCAGTCCTTGTGTCTCGTGCCTCTACCCATTTTGACATGTAATCAACTGCCAGAAGAATTTACAAGTTTCCAAAGGAATTGGGAAATGGCCCCATAAAGCAAATACCCCAAACATCAAAAATTTCACGAAAGAGCAATGGTTGTTGTGGAATTTTATTTCTTTTAGAGACATTACCCATTTTTTGACAATGAGGACAAGAATTAAAAAATCCATGGGCATCCCGAAAAAGTGTCAGCCAAAAGAGACAAGAATCAAGGACTTTGTGAGTAGTCTATTGGGGACCAAAGTGAACCCCACAAGAAAGAGTGTGGAAGAATCTAATAATAGAATGAAACTCTCTATCGGGAACACAATGCCTAAGGACTTGATCACTACATGTACACTAAAGGTAGGCGTCATCCCAAATGTACCAATGAGACTCATGTTTTAGATGAATATCTTGGTTTTTGCTGAAATCAACAGGAATGCAAGATGCTACCAAATAATTTATAATTTCAGCATACCAAGGAATAACATCTTGCACTCGGTACAATTTCTCATCAAGAAACATATAATTTATAGGAATAAAGGGGGATGAATCAATGTTTGAGGATTGTAGAATCCTACTAATATGGCCATCCACCACATTATATGCTCATTTTTATCTCTAATTTCTAAATTGACTTTTTGAAGGAGGAGCATCTAGTGAATGAGACGTGGTTTGGATTCCAGTTTCTTAAGGAGATACTGGAGGGCTACATGGTCTGAGAACACAATGAATTTGGACCCCAAAAGGTATGAACTTAATTTTTCCAAGGCAAACACAATGGAAATGAATTATTTTTTAGTTTTTGTGTAGTTTTCTTGGGTAGGGTCCAAAGTACATGAGGCATAGGCAATGGCATGTGGAGCTCGATCAACCCTTTATGACAAAACTACCCCAACTGCATAGTTAGAGACGTCACACATGAGCTCAAATGGTAAATCCCACCAAGGTGGTTGGATTACCGGGGGTGAAGTGAGACTATATTTTAACTTATTAAAATCTTACTCACATTTATTATCAGAAACAAATTCCTTTTCTTTTTGGAGTAATAGGGAGATGGGGAGTGCAATATTACTAAATTCACGAATGAAACAATGGTAAAATTCAGCATGACCCAGGAAAGACCACACATCCCGTACATTTTTGGGTAATGTTAGGGAAGAAATGACATCCAATTTTGATTTATCTACTTGTATACCATCCCCATAAATGATATGTACCAAAACTATACCTTGTCGCATCATGAAATGGAATTTCTCATAATTTAATATGAGATTCTTTTCAATACAGTGACGTAGGACTAAAGCAAGACTACTCAAACATTCATCAAAAGAAGAGCCATAAACAGTGAAATCATCCATGAATACTTCCATGCAATTCTCCAAGTAATCCAAAAAAATACTAACCATGCATCACTGGAAAGTACCTAGCGCATTACATAGACCAAATGGAATCCTCCTATATGAAAATTTTCCAAAGGGGAAAGTGAAGGTTGTCTTTTCCTAATCCTTGGGGGAAATATGGATTTGAAAGTATCTAGAATACCCATCAAGGAAACCATAGCGGGACTTACCATCTAGCCTCTCTAGAATATGGTCAATGAATGGAAAAGAGAAATGGTCATTTCTAGTGTGTTGGTTTAGTCGGAGATAGTCTATGAAGACACACTAACTATTCTACACACGAGTTGGAACCAATTCATTATTTTCATTTTTGATTACTGTAAGGCCATTTTTAGGAACTAGTTGAACGAGATTAACCCATTGGCTGTTAGAGATGGGGTAAATGATTCCAGTAGCCAATAATTTTGTTACATCATTTTTCACAAATTCTAGGAGGTTTGGGTTCATTCGACGTTGTGCCTGTCTCACTGGTTTAGCCTCATCATTTAATAAAATATGATGTGTACAAATTGATGGGATAATACTAGGAATGTCAGCTAGTGTCCATCCCAAAGATTGTTTATACTCCCTCAAAAGTTAAAGTAGTCACAATTCATGCTCAGGAGGGAGTGAACTAGTAATGATGATGAGAAACTTATTTCCATTATCAAGATATGAATATTTTAAATATTGAGGTAGTTTTTTTAGTTCCAATTCAGGTGGATTTTGGATTGATGGGAGTGTGTGTGAATGTGAGAGGTCACTAATCTCATCTTACTACTCAATGATATCATCCTCAAATAAGGAATGAGATTTTATAAGATTAGTAGTATCATTGATGGTCATTGGATCCTCAGTGTTCAAGAAATTATCAATTAATAAACATGCATTACACTTTTCTAGACCACTACAACAATCAATTCATGATTTATTACCTAGAATTTCAATCAATGAAGAAAACTCCAAAAGGATATCAGGGGAAAGAAAAGTTGTTTTTTCAGGGGAAGGGAGTACATAAATTGAATTAACAAAGAGAGAGGAATGTTATTTTGAGGGGTGATTCATGGAATCAAGGATCTTAAAATGGACTATGTCACTAACAAACTCCATAGATAATTTACCATTATGGATATTAATTATGTCTTTGGAAGTTTTCAAGAAAGGTCTCCCCAATATAATTGGGGCATGTCCATTCATCCTATCATCTTCTATTTTTAGCACATAAAAATATGCAGGAAAAATTAAAATTTTCACCCTCACAAGAACATCATATAACACACCAGAAGGGTGTTCAGTACTCCAGTTGGCTAGTTGAACAACAATTATAGTGGGCTTCAGTTCCCCGACCTGTAATGTAGAGTAAATGGAGTGAGGCATCACATTTATAGAAGCACCTAAATCAAGCATGGCATTGGAAAATGAATACTCCCCTATGGTGCATAGAATCGAGAATGTCCCAGGATCATTGCACTTGGTGGGAAGTGATGGATCTATCAATGCTGATACATTCCTCCCCAAGATAACATTTTTATCTCTATGAAGTCACCTTCGGTGTGTACACATCTCCTTCAGAAAACTTTCATATCTTGGAATTTATTTCACAACATCAATCAAGGGGATGTTTACCTACACTTTTTTAAAAGTTTCCAATATTTACTTATCTAGTTCAGTTTACTTTTGTTTCCTAGGTTGGGTGGCCCTTTGGGGAAATGGAAGAGGAATGGGTTGTTTAGGAGACTCATCGACATACACACTCTTTCCTTTGGAAGGGCTTCTCTCAAGACATGGTTTTTAAACATTTGGAACATTTTCAATGGTTGGGATGGAGGTTTCCTCAGGAGGGGATGAATCTAATGGAGGATTCATTTGGTTTTTAAGTTTTTTTCTAATCCTAAAGGGTTGGTTATAGGGGCATCCTGAGAAGATTGCCTCACAACTCTCAGGATTTTCTCTCAATTGGGGGCATTGTTCAGAATAATGGGCGTTAGAAGAGAAGATTCCACAATGGGTAGGGGGAGGAGATTGAGATTTCCCTTGGGAGAGAGAAAGTTATAGTAGAAGGGTACTTACCTCCTCAAACTTTGTACCCACCTTCTTCTCAAATTCAGTACTTTGCACCTCATAGACACCTCAAATGGGTATATTGGACCTTGAACTGAATTGTAGAGTGTTATGTTCCATATTGTCAATTAATGTCCTTCTAGTGATTGGGGTTGTATCAACTAGCACACCACCTGTAGAAACATCAATCACAATTCAATAAATAGGAGTTAAACCTTCATAAAAATACTAAATTAAAATATGATCACTTATTTGGTGGTGTGGACAACTTAAACATAACCTTTTAAAGTATTTCCAATATTCATGAAATGTATCCCCTTGAGATTTCCTTATACCACATATTTCTTTCCTTATAGTTGTAGTTCGAGAGGTTTGGAAATATTTTTCAAGAAAAATGCATTTCATGTCCGCCCAACCTTTAATTAGTGAATTAACATAGTAAATCCAGTCTTTTGCAGTGTCTTCCAATCAAAATGGGAATGATTTGAGATTTACTTGTTCTTCATCCACATTTGTAGGTTTTAATGTAGAACACACGGTATGAAACTATTTAAGATGTTTATGTGGATATTATCCAGGAAGTCCATGGAATCTTGGAAATAAGTGAATTAGACCAGATTTTAGTTCAAAATTGGGTGCCTTGCCTTGTATTTGAATATATGTGGGTTAGATATCAACATCAGGTGAGGTTAGTTTTTTTAGTATTAAATTGCTTTCAGAAATTTTATAATTGTTAATTTTAGGTTCTAATCTGGTTCCAGAAGAAGAGGGGTTTAGAAAAGTCTCAAGTTGTGGTGTGTCCTCCTTCAAAGAGTTATCTTGTGCATCTTGGGGCCGCTGACGTAAGATCCTTTTCAGTTCGGGTTCTAAAGGTGGTAAATCTCCCAGATTAGAACGCATCATGCACAAAACCTACACAAGAAATAAACAATAACACAAATATATAGGTAAAGGTATAAGATAAAACAAATAAATATTCACAAAATTTACAAAAATCTTATAAAAAACACGCACTAATAACCAAATCACTCCCCAGAAACGGTGAAAAACATTAAACACACTGTCATGACAGATCAAATTGATTATGATTTTAAGGTTTATTTATAGTCTAGGGAAGACCCTAGGTCGTCTCACAAGGAGCGTTGGTGGGTTTAGAGTGTGTTTTTTTAAAATAATTACTAAAATAGGGGGTGGTTTTGAAAATAGTTTTAGGATGAAATGACTTAATTGAAAGCTTTAAAGTTGAAAAACCAAATGGATTTTGAAAAATATGAGATAAAAGGGTTAATTTTGATTTCACTACAAAAATTTAAATTTCATTTTTCATATATATTCATTTAGGTTTGGAGTAATTCCTTGGTTGAAATTAATTGGAATCCCGATTAATTCCTAAGCTTTTATTTCAATGCTTAAAGAACCAAACCTTGACATAAAAATAGTATTGTCAAGGTACAGAACTTATGCATGGAATAAGAGATTAAAAATAATATTTAAATCTCAAGAAGGTGAGTATGAAAAGTATTCTTGTGCTTCTCAATCGAAACAACACAAGTCACACACTCAAAACCTCACACCGATCGGTTAGAAATTAAGAGTATCTCAATCACATGCATCAAAACAAGAATTCAAATATGTAATTATGTAAGATACATGGAAAGAAATGTTTTCACACCCAAATTAATCCAAAACATTAGCTAAAATAAGAATCAAAACTCCCTTGATATGTGCGTAGCTCCCTCACAACGAACACCCACCATTTAGCCCGACATTGGGAGGAGGAGGAAGCTTGGGTGGAACTCCTTCATTCTTGATCCCCCTAGGAGGATAGGGGCCTCTATAACTTAAAGGATGAAGAGGATAATACTATAGTACTTCAAAATGGTATAGTTTCAATTCTGGTTCGAACTTACAAATGAGGATCCCAAGCTTCCATTTTATAGGCAAAGTGGAAGGTGGTTTTGGGCACACGGATTGTGTAAAACCACTTGGCCCATGGTTTTCAACCACTTTACAGTCAAATTTCACTTTGGAAAAAACTAGAAACATGTTTCCCCACCTCTTTAATGTATCCAAAGAATATTTGGAACCATTTGGACAACTAAATCTTGAGATATTTATAAAATATAGAACACCAAATTTGACTTTGTGTAGATTTGATTCTTTGGATAGATCAGTTCAGATGGTCATCATAGAGGCCGAATGAGGCTTTTGTTCCTTCATATGAAATGTATAACATTAAATTTTGTACCATCCCAAAAAATTTCATCCCATTTTAATTCAAGGTTTAGTAGAAATATTCGGTTGAGTCCACTAGTGTTCATGGATCCTGCGCAGTTTGGCCCATTTTTCTTGGACATCATCATGGGACCTCCAAATCACCTCCACCTTCAATGAGATTATCAAAAAAAGTATCATTGAACTTTTTAAAAGTAATAAATACAAAATTATTGAATCAAACATGAAGTGAAATTTGTTATTATTTTTATAATTTTCAATACAAAACTAGTTTAGCACTGTGGTGTAAGGGTGAAAATGAAACAGTGAATCACACCCAGTTTAGAGGATTCTAGGCTAGGGATGTTACAAAGTGGTATCTGAGTGGTTTCTTTTCTATGGTATTATTATTTGGAATGGTAAAAATGATACTAGGAAGTGTCAGGCCCTATAAATGAGCTCACACATGAGAGTATATACTCATATATGAGGGAAAACCCAAAGTGTGTTACAGTTGAATGATATTTAACAATTGGGTGATTCACATGTTGTTTGATTTTATTGTTACATGATATTTTTATCATGGTGGTAATGGAATGAGGTTGTTCATTAATGCATTATTTTAGTCACCTAGGGATATATGTGGCATGTATCATGATAAGCACACACAGGATGGGTGTGTGGGACACGAAGTGTAAGATAAATTTTAATTTCTTGAAAATTTGAAGAAAATTGTGTCTAATAAATGATGAAAATGGGTAAAAAGGAAGAATGTTTATGAATGGATATATGATTGCGCTTAGTTAAGGGGAGTAAATGAGTTAACATGTTGGTTATAATGAGTTATGAATAAGTTAAAAACATTAGTTTTAATGAACTTCAAAGGTAGAAATGTTCCTAAAGAAGAATGTTTTGAATTTTTAGTGAGTGAATGTTTTTAAAAAGGTGTCTAATGAAAGACTTGTGTCTAAGTATGTTGGTTTACCCATGTTATCCATGACCCATGGTATAGATGGTTGAGGGTAATGTTCTATGTGTGATGATGTTTATTGGGTTAGTGATTTCAGGATGAGTTGTTATGGATGATTAAGAGAATTATTTTATATAAATTATTGAATATTTGTGTTATATATTCAAAGACTCGTACTTGTAATTGTAGAAAAATGCCACCATGTTGACGTGTGATGGTTGAGTGATAAGAGGATGTCACTGAGCATGATCCTCCATAAGTAGGGAAAGAAGTTATGGCACTTCATGGTAATCAAGGATAGGAGTATTTCCATGAGAACTTCTCTCATTTTATTCAAATAATGGAATGGGAACCAGGGTGGGCAGTTCTGAGTATGTTTGATCGAACTAGAGAGTTTCAACTGTAACACCCTCCAACATTTTCCATAGGGGGTAGACCCAAGGCAGAAAAATTATGGATAGAGTCCATCCAATTTTTTTTGGATCACTTAGAGAATCCATCTTAGAATAGGGTTATGTTGGTAGCATATATTTTTGTGGGGAAAAACAAAGATTTTGTGGGATATCTTGTTTCATACCCAGTAGGAAGATGGTATGTTGTGGAATTAATTCTAGGAAAAGTTTCTAGAACACTTCTATCCAGAGACATTGAGATAGGAGCGGGTTGCATAGTCCATGAGGTTGAACTAGGGAATGATTTTAGTGATGGATTATGCAGTTCATTTCACGGATTTGCAATGCCTTATTATGATATTGGTGGGAGACGATGCCATGACAAAAAGACATTTCCAGGATGGTCTTAGACATGAGATTATGTTTTAGGTAAAAATATTCCATTTAAAGAGGTTTGAAGAAGTGGTGTATCATGCCATTCTTTCAAAAGTGAACTTAAAGGAGGATTCGGGTAGTGGGTTTGTGGTTCCCAATGCACGAACTAGTGGAGAAACTTTTGAGGGTAGGAAGTGTCACTTCAGAAATCCTCATCAGGTTGGTAGTGCATGGAGTGGTCTGAAGAGAGGACCAGACTCTTGGAGTAGTGACCAATTGTTTTTATACTAGTGTGGAAGACCATGGCATATGCATTTACAGTGTCCTTGACCACCAGTTGAGTGCCAAGCATGCGATAGAATGGGTAATGTGTAGAGGTTTTGCTGGAAACCTCAATATCCAAGCACAGGTAGAGGATTGAGGCCAGTTCTGAGTGCATGTATGGGATCGTTTAACCCTTATCAGGATGACAATTGGAGTTTGACTAGTCATACCAGTAGAGGTGGTGGATTTGGTACTTCAGGGTGAGAGCATCCATACCATCAGGGTAGTGTAGAACCAAGGACTCAAACTGGGGCCTAGGGAATAGGGGAAATTCATCTTCATGCAGTTCATTCTACACCTGGAGGTGGTGAGGATGGGATATCAATAGATGGAGGTACGATACTTATAATTTCCATGATCACTAGTGCTTTTTTTGACACATGTGCCTCACATTATTTTATTTCTTCTCAACTTGTGGTTATGTAGGGTCTAACGGTGGAACATATGTGTGTTATTATATCGATTGATACACCATTAGGGGTGTAGGAAAAAAATATCAGACAATATAAGGGATGTGCGCTTGAAGTTGGTGGGTATTGTTTCCTGTGATATTTTTTATGCTTGAGATTTCAGGTTTTGATTTGATTTTGGGTATGGAATTGATAGTGTTATATCAAAACCATATTTACTGTTATCATTATAGGGTAATGTTAACATCTCTTGAGGGAGGCATGTATATCCATCACGGTGAATGGGATGTTCAGGCAGGCCATGCAGGGCTAGTTTTCCAGCAGTTGGGTGAACTCACAGCCCAAGTGGCTTGCATTATACTTGATGATAGGGAATTTTATCTTTTTATCTTTACTCCTGTGGTGGATTAGTTCCAGGATGTTTTTACTGAGGATTTCTTAGGTATTTTACCCAATAGAGATGTTGAGTTCACGGTAGAGTTACTACCGGGAGAAGAAATAGTTTCCATTACACCATATAAAATGAAACCGGAAGAACTCCAGGATTTTAAAGCTCAATTGAAGGATCTAGATAATAAGGGTTTCATTCTCCCTAGTATGTCACCCTGGGGATCTCCGGTTCTATTTACCAAGAAATATGATGGGTCGTTTTGGTTGTGTATCTATTATAGGTGGAATAATTAGATGATGGTTAAGAACTGATACCCTCTCCCTTGAATTGATGATTTGTTTGACCAGCTAAGAGGTGTTTCAGTGTTTTAAAAAATTGATATTATACCGAGGTATCATCATCTAATGGTGAGACCTTATGATATACCACATAATTCCTTTAAAAGTAGGTATGAGTTATATGAGTTTGTTGTGATTCTGTTTGGGTTAACCAATGCACAGATTGTGTTTATAGCTCTGATGAATCGAATCTTTCATCCATATCTAGACCAGTTTATGTTTGTCTCTTTTGAAAACATCTTGGTGTAATATAAAACTCATGAAAATAATTCCAAACGCCTTGACATTATCTTAAGTACACTAAAAGAGCATAGTCTATACACCAAGCTATCAAAGTGTCATTTTTGGATTGATAAGGTGAATTTCTTAGGTCACATCATCTTAGAGGAATGTATCTCTATGGATCTGGAGAAGGTGAAAGCAGTTGTGTCTTGGGAGCATCCTAAGAATGTTTCTGATGTTAGATGTTTTATGGGTTTGGACCATTATTACTGAAGGTTCATTAGAGAATTTTCTCATTTGTAAGCACTATATTCAGGTTTGAACAAGAAGGGTATAAAGTTTGAGTGGTTTGAGGCTTGCGAGAATTTATTTCATGAATTGAAGAGGCAATTGACAACCGCACCATTTCCGATCTTACCTAATCTAGGTAAGAAATATACCTCATTTTATGATGCATATAGCATTGTTCTTGGAGCAGTGTCGATGAAAGATAATCGAGTTGTGGTGTATGGGTCACAATAGATGAGGCCTCACAAAAGGAATTACCCTACGCATGACCTTGAGTTAGCCATGGTGGTTCAAGACTTAAAATGTTGGAGGCATTACTTTCCAGGAGAATGGTTTACAATGTTTTCTGATCATAAAATCCTTATGTACATAATTTATCAGCATGATTTGAATCTTATTCAGTGAATATGGATTTATTATATGCAATCCTTTTACTTTAAGTTGGTTTACACACTAGGAAATGGAAATAATGTTATAGACACTTTGAGTTGGAAGACTCAGAATTATGTTTCTCAGGAATCATGTTCGGAGTAGAAGATGATGGTGTTGTTTACTAAGATGCATCTGGAGGTTCATGATGGTGAATGACAGATGAAAATCTCATCCTTTTTAGTTGAGTCCATGATTCTGAGATGTATCAAAGAGAAACAATGTGATGATTTATAGTGTTTGGATTTTAATGAAAATCTTAAAGGTAGGGGGAAACCTTCTGGTTGGACCACTGAAGATGATGGGATTATTTATGTTCATGGCCATGTTATTATGACAACATGTATACAAGAAGAGATGATGCGTGGGTTTCATACATCAAAGTGGGAAGTTCATCTGGGTTTTACCAAAATGTATCATGATATTCATTAGCAATATTGGTGGCTAGGGATGAAGAAAGAGGTTGAAGGTTTGTGGCGTGATGCCTTACCTATCAGTAGGTGAAGGCTGAGCATCATCTACTGGGTGGTTCGTTGCAACCATTGCCCATTTAGGAATGTAAATGGGATGATATGATGATGTATTTTTTTGTGGGTATTTTGGGGATGCCATGGAATAATGATATGATTTGGGTAGTCATTGACTGATTGACTAAGGTGGCTCATTTCTTGTCAATATGAGATAATTTAAGCATAGATCATTTAGGTGAGTTTTATGTTTGAGAAATAGTACGGTTTCATGGGGTACCATAGATGATAGTTTCATATTGAGATCCACAATTTACATCATGATTCTAGAAAGGATTATAGAAGGCACTAGGAAACTAGGTGTTTTTGAGTACAACCTTTCACCTGTAGATGGATGGGAAGTCAAAACATATTATCCAAGTGCTAGAGGACATGTTGAGGGAATGTGTCCTAGATTTTGGTGGATCGTGGGAAAGGCGCTTTTCACTAGTTGAGTTTTCCTACAATAATAGATTCCAAGCCACGATTCAGATGGAACTGCATGAGGCACTCTAAGGTAGACCATGTAGATCTCCACTGTGTTGGATGGAAGCTGGAGAATTAGAATTTTTGGACTGAGTCTCATGAAGGAGACATCAGAACATATTCATTTGATTTAAAAGAATATGGAAACAGATCAGATTAGGATGAATTAATATGAGGATCAACATCATAGACCTATTTAGTTTGTGGTGGGTGATCATGTGTTTCTTTAGGTGTCGCTAAGGTTGGTTCACCATCAAATTTGGAAACAAGGCATGTTGGAACCTAGGTACGTGGGTTTATTTGAGATTGTGGAGAGGATCAGACTGGTGGCATATTGATTGGTTCTTCTACAATGGTATAGTGGAATATATGATCTTTTTCATGTGTCTCAACTTCAATAGTATCACCCTAACCCATCTCACGTGATTTATTTTGAGGATGTTGAGCTTGATGCTGATGAGTCCTTTGAAGAGAATCCAATTCACATTGTGGATAGTAGTCTGAAAGTTTTACGGGGCAAGACTGTACCTTTGTTTTGAGTTTTGTGGTAGTGTGGTAATTTTTAGGAATAAAATTGATAGAGGGAGTTAGATATATGGGCTAAGTAAACCAATCTCTTTACTTTGTAATTGCAATGATTCTTGGGAAGAGTGGCTTGAGGATGATCCATTATAAGGTGGGGAGTTTGTAAGATCCCAAAATTATTGAAGGTATGAACTTGTATAAATTTTGGCCTAAATCTCTTAATTATGGTTAGTGAAATGTTTAATAGATGTATTATGTGGTTAGGGGGTGTTCTGGGGGTTCAGGACACAAAATAATGGGGCTTTCATCCATCCAGTGTATGTTTCATGGCTGGCGCATGGTTATAGATAATTGTGTTCCTAGACCGTGTTAGCTAAGAGGAGGGGTGCACAGTTAAGTGAACCATACAGGGGGGATAGACAAACTGTGCGGGCTTGGATAGAGGCATTATGCATGCTTGTCACATGGTTTTACAAACCATGTGGAGCTCCCTAATAAATAGTGTGACCTCAACCCCTCTTGGACCGTGGCTGGAACACGATTTGGAAAAACATGTGGCCAAACCATGCACCCCATTAAAAAGTAAAAAATTACAAAACTAACCCTTAGTATTTTAAGTTCCTTACCCAATTTCTTCCCCATTTCTCCTCCTCTCAACCCTAGTGACAATCCAAACTCTCCCAATCTTCAAAGAGATCATTCTCCTTTGATTATAGGCCATTTAGAGCATCATTGGTTGTTGATCGAAGCTCTGGGTGAGTCTAATCTTCCTCTTACTTATCTTTTATGGATTAGGGCTTGTAAATTTTTTCATATTCTTCAGATGCCCTAAAAACCTTTTTTTTGGTGAATATTAGATTGAGGATTCAAATAGTGCTTAAATCTAGATCTAAGGCTAAGGTTAAGGGTGCGTTCACCTTCAGATTTTAGATAGGTGGTCTAGAAGTTATATCCCATGGTTTTGTTATAGATTTGTGCATGTATGGTTGTGTTCTTGGTTTTCTCTTATTGTGCATTTAGTTCATTTGATAGGGTTTGGTATAATGGTTGACTAAATGGATAGATTAACCCCTCATAAACCCCTTGGGATGTGTTGAGGATGATTTGAGCAATTTAGGGTCATCCATGGGGTGCACCAACATTCCCAAATATAGATAATGGTAGGGTTAAGCATGATATTGACTCGTATTGAAATAGATCCCATGATAAAAGTGTTGAATTGTTAGTTTAAATTACAAGTGGCATAAATAGTGGTTGTGTATAGTTATTGGTAATGGTATAATGGATCATTTGGTATAATGTGAATATGGAGTTAAATGGATTAGTGTGAATTAGTCAAATGAATTATGGAATTGGAATGGAAATTATTAATTGGGTTAAGGTATATTAAATGGTTAATGTGTAAATGAATTAATGCATGGGTAGTGATGAAAAAATTAAATGGGCTAATGTATGTGAATTTTTAAATATGGAAAATGGGTTAATGTTTGGAAATTGTGAAATATGTGAAATTAGATAACATATAGAAAGTTTCGAATATGTTAAATGGGTTAAGGCACGGAAAGTGAAATGGGTGAAATGGGTTAATGCATGAAAAGGGATATAGGTTAAGGCATGGAAAAGGAAATAGGTTAAATGGGCTATTCTAAGTAAATGGAAAACATGATAATGGGTTTAAGAATAAGGATGATTTATGTATTAAATAGAATGTGAAATGTGATTGTTATGTGTTTTGATTATGTATTGTTTTTGGTGTGGTATATGTTGTAAATGAATAAATAATAATGTGCACATATCTTGGTTTTTGTGGGATATTGGACTTGTAGTTCTATGCCCATGGGTTGGGTTAGATTGAGGCTCTAAACCCCACCCCATAATGCATGGGTTAGATAAGGGGACTGAGGCTCTATACCTCTAACATATGAATTTTATGAAACTACCTGGATCGAGGCTCCAAGGTAAGTGTGATTTAAATGTTTGAAAAATGTTTATCCCTAGAGAGATAGGTAAATTGATTTATACCCTTATGCTTAGTAATTGTTTGGTTTATGTGTAAATAATGTAAATTCCTAACCCATGGAACATGTAATGGAAATGAATTAAGTGATGAAGATGGACTAAATGATAAACATGGAACTAATTTTGTAAATGGGTAAGGTAAAAATTGTTATCTAGTGGAACCCGACTTGTCTTTTGGCTCGATTTGTCATTTATTTCATGCTTGCTTGCATTATCTGTTTAGACTAGATATTTTTTAGACACCATTGTTAATAGACTACTGAGTTTTACTCACACCTTTCTCAGGACACTTTTGGGTACCCAAGTAGATTTCATGGTTCAAGGTCAGAATAAGGGTAAAGGCCATATGCTAGAGAGTTGAGTTGGTCTTGGGGAGTGTATGGATGAGGATCCATACTTGTAGTCAGGAACCATTTTGGGGATTCAACTATTGGTATTTAATTTGGGGTTTCCTTTACTTTTGGTGCTATTAGGACAACATGATATATTTACTATTTGGTTTTGGTTTGTACCCTATTTGGAAACTGGTTGGAAATTCATGTTTTGGTTCTGGGCTTATTATTTCCTTTATTTATTATGTTATTAGTTGTGGTTTACTCTAGTAAAGAGGGTATAGTCTCCCCATGTGACTTATCTGACCCTCGCCTCTAGTTGGAAACCTCTGGCATATGGGTAGGCTCACTTGAGGTCATGTGTTTACTTGTATCAGAGAACTCATTTAGTGGCTTTCAGGTTGGGGACTTTACACATGAGGGTTTAATTAAAGAAGAAAAATAGTGAAATAACAATCATTCCACCATTTTGTGAATAATTTCACAAAAATTTACAAATAACTTAACTACTTGAGTAAATGGTATAAACATGATATAGGAAGAATATAATAAGAGATAATTAAGAATTTTATTTATAAATGTAAGTTATTTGAGAAAATTACCTGAGAAAAAAATACGATTACAACATCAAATTGGAAGCATAACATTAAAATGAAAACATACCCCACTTAATCTAAAATAAAACACCAAAAATACCTTAAATATAAATTTTGGAATAATTTTTTATAGCCCCCAATAGTCTAAGTCTTCCAAATTAATGTGGGTAGGCATAGGTGGGTGGAAAGTTAAGGGAGAGTATAATTTTCCACGTTTGATAAAAATATGAACCAACTTTCATCCTCCCAATAGAGGCACAAAAATAATATTATATATGGATGAATTGGAGTGTGACATACAATAATAAAATTATTACATATATTTACCCAAACATCCAATAAAATTTCATACCAATTTAAAGTATGGTTTTAGAGATATGGTTGAAATGGTGGGCTATCATTCTGGGCCACAAAATCTGGACTAAAATTTCATCTTCAACTTGGGATACATATAACTCCCTTAAAAAATCATAATTAGATATTTAAAATATTTAATTAAATGTTCCCCTTGATTTAATATACCTCCCTTTAAAATTTTATCATCATTGGACTTGTATCGTGTCCTATACAATTATTTTATCGGGCAACTATCTAGTTTACATCGTCTAGAATTTCCTTGGTTCATAGCCCACTTTGGTCATCATCCCAATTAAATATATAATAGATCCAAAATGATATAATGTTACTCATATCATGGGATACCTTAAAATAAAATATTAAAATAAAATCAAGTCCATTGGATGTTTTAGTAGGTGTTCAAAAATGTACCATGTAATAGTGCACTTTAAGCGAGAATTACAATCATAATGTGAAATAATGTTCATATTATTAAATAAACTAAAAATAGTGTTTATGGAAAATAAATAAAATGGATATTAAAATATATACAAATAATATTACCCTATTTTAGTGGATAATCACACCCTTTAACTTGAGTTTTTCTTGTCCTAGGGAAAAAGTATCTAAAAAATATGAAAACGAATATCCTTTTTTAAGAAAATTTTAACATACAATGATTTCCAATTAAAATTCATATCAAACAACCATCAAACATATCAAAATAATTTAAAAAAAAATTAGGTCCAAAATCATATCCCAAGCCTATGACCACTCTTTTTTTCAAATTCATCATCACATTTCATCAAGTTTCACTTAAGCATAATGATGTGTTGTGAATCACAATAAAAATGGTGGTTCATTTTTATTCAAGGTGGAAAATATGGAAGAGCTAGGTGGAATAAAATTTTAATATTAATATGGGAATTATTGTTTTTACTTTTTTTTTTGTTTTTTTAAATTTTTTTATGGAAATTGAAATTTCACTCAATCGATTCAACCCATATAGCGAGACTTTGCTGATAACTTCTAAGCTTAAAAAAACTTAGGGAACCAAGTGAAGCTCACATACTCAGGAATCATCTCAAGTTAAATAAATCAAAAACGAATTCAAATTACCAAAAACAGAGATAAAATTCCCAACCCTAGGCTAGAATACTCTATAATCATGATCCCCAAGTTCCAAAATCCACACATTAGGTTAATCCATTTCTCAATGCACAAAGTTATTGTTTTTTTACTTTTTTTGATGTTTTTTTTTATTTTTTTGAATTATAATTTTAAAATTAAAATGATCAAAAAACCTATTATTATTTATTGAGGAACCCCATTAACTCAAACTAATTCCCCAAAATAAAAAGGATGCGCAAAGTGATATTTTTGATTAAAAATGAAAAAAATGTTAATGGTGAAAAATCACATCAGATAAACACACTTTCCAAAATCTAGGCTCATGAACTTGAACCTGTATTAAAATCATAATCAAAGAATGAAAAATTATTTGACATTAAATTTTAATATTTTGAAAAATATATTATCATGTAAATAGTTAAATAAATTCTATTTTTCATTGAATCATATTTTTTCTTTATTTTTATTATTTTTTTGTTTTCTTTTTATGGGAACAATTTTTTTTTCATCGACAAAGACAATTTTTTATCTATTTATTTTCACCCCCAACTTAATATGAAATTGTCCCCAGTATTTAATTAAAAGAAATTTTAAAAGGTGGTATAGGAAGATAAGAGGGTTTCTAAAAGTAAATTGAAATAGGAAACATGGAACAAAAGACACATATTGGTTGAAGTTTAAGTTTATGATTCTATTGATTACTCCTTTGATCTCCATGTCACTTGGAGACACCTCATCAGTGAAGGAAGATTGTGTTTTAACTCTTGTAAGAAACATGATTTTCTTGAAAATATATTAACCTTATAATCACCAGAAACTAACAAAATAACCCAATTAGAACATAATTTATAACCCTTGAGGTTCCATTAACTAAAAAAATAAAAAAGTAAAGGATAAAAAACATATAATTATTTTGGAACTTCAAACACCGAGTCATTGTACAGGTAAAATCCATATTGCCTCCTGGAAAGCCCTTTGTTTAATGTTTTTAGCTTGACATAGACCCTAAATCCATCAAATTTTGTCTTATTCATATGTTGTCTCGGTTAACTCCTCCTTCGTTTCTTGTTTATTGAATTATTTAATGAATAGTTTTAACTTATGGCCATTGATTTTAAATACATGACTACTAATGGGATCCTAAATCTCTACTACCCAATGGGGGTACACATGTTGAACTATTTATAGCCCTGACTATCTAGACCTTAACTTTCCTGGGTATAAAGGATGTTTAGAACTATAAAAGAGCATAAATTTTCCCAGTTCAAAGTGTTTGACTTTGAGATTCTAAGATTGGTAGGATTGAAATATATCTTTATTGATCTTTTAATTTTCATAAGACTCCATAAAAAGTTCCTTAAGTTTGTTAAGGCCTAATTTAATCATTTTTTTATTTAAATAAATTTGTCAAAGTTAATTTTTTTGATTGCCTAAAAGTCCTTATGTTCAATTTCAAAAAGTAAATGGAAATATTTTCTATAAACCAACCTATATGGTGACATTCCTAGGATCGTTTTCAAAACAGTATGATATTCCTAAAGGGAATCCATGAGTTTCTCAGAACAATCATTCCTTGAGGGATTGATAGTTTTCTCAAGAATTTTCTTAATTTTTCTATTTGACAACTGAACTTGACCATTGGTTTGAGGATGGTAGGCAATGGAAAATTTGTGAGAAATCCCATAATTAAACATGAGTCATGAGAAGGGAAGATTGAAGAAATGGGTTCCATGATCACTGATGATATCCATAGGAATTCCTAATCTAGAAAATACATGTTCTTTCAAGAATCATATCACAACATGATAGTCCTTGTATAACACCCCGACCCCAGAATCCCAGAGCCAGTACATTATTTTATTATATTGTTAGAATTATAAGGAATCAAATATCAAAGGACCAATCAATTTATCAGTCTTGGAAATCCATATTACATAAATAATACCCATAATACATTTTGAAATATAAAATACAAACATGACACATAATAAAATGAAATAAACTGCATCCTTGAATTCTTACTCAAAGATTTATCCTTCATAACTTGGGGAAAGGAAACATAATAAGGGTGAGCTCAAATTCTCAGTAAGGGTAATTAAAGTTTAATAAATAAAGAATCAATGAGAATAAATTAACATGTAAAGGTAAATAACTGATAGCACATTCCATTCAAATAACTAGATAAGGACAAATCAATATGGAAAGGTAAGAAATTAAAACACATTCTATTTAATCAATAAACTGAGAATGAAATGCATCCATAGATTTTATCATATGAAAACCTCATGAATAATAACAATAATAACTGAATTATCTATGAATAAAATGATTAATTATTGGACCTCATGTCTAAGGCAAATGAGGAACTATACTATCAATATCCATCCTCAGGTTAGTTTAAAACTTCATGTAGAAACCTGTTTAATTTGGCCAACTTAATTGTCTCATGAGAACCTATCGATGCATCGATGAGCTATATAAAGTATAGGATTCACCCTTCATTGCATTTATAAATCATTAATCATATAAAATAATCAATTTAATAAATAGACAATATGAATTATCAGAAATCTATATTGAGTAAAAGGTACAAATTTATCTATTATTCCCCAACTAATCAAATAACTATCAAAGTAAATATTGTATGTAAAATGATATACTGCTTAGGAAATAATAATATCCATCCTATGAAAATATGGATATTTTATTAAATTTATAATGAAAAATTATTATAATAAAGTTATTTTTTCAAGATAAATTTAATAATCACAAAATGAAGTTATATTGAAAAGATAATCATCAAAAAATCTCTTGAGGAGAATAATCTTTAAACATTCCAAGTGTCCCATACCACTTTGAAATATTTGAATCATAATCTACATGAAGGTATGAAATTAAATGAAACTTATAATATCATGAGATTAAGGGTATTCATTATATAACATGAAAATGGGAAGTATATATACCATATAAAAGTGAAGTGGTTCATTATAACAAATAAGTCTCAATGGAATATAAATTGAGACAAAATGCCTTACCTTAACCTTCCTTTTGTTGTGTGGTATTTATTATCATGTATAGTGGTTTAAAATATGTTACTAACTTATAACATAACCATAATAATGTTTATAATATCATATATTATCTTCTTACAATATTTTATTACCTGTTTGTTAACACTCTTTCATTATTTTAACTATTTCAGGTGTTAATTGCATAGTTTTCTCAAGTATGTTTTGACTTGTGATTTTTTGTTACTATTAATTAGATAATGATTCAATAATATAAATAATGTAAACTATGACTTAATTACCATATATATATTGAGTAATATTTATTTAGAATAATCCATAATATTTGGAGATAAGAAATGAAGTTCATCGTTCATGGAGATGGTTGGCTGTTTGTACGCATAAACATTACTCTCATTTCTTTGTCGCATTCAAAGGTTGAAAATTAAATGATAAAAATGTATATTATAATTAAATTATAATATATATTTCATATATTTTGTATATATTTATTAAAATATTTGTTAATATGTTCCATGTATAGAGTGAACGAATCACATCACTTTAAGGAGGCGGTAGTCCACACTTCCACAAATGATGTTATCGTATTTACACAAAATGGAAGGTATATAGGTATGTGTTATAAAATAATTAAATAAGAATAAATAAATTATAAATATAATAAATATAATATATAATTATAGTTTTCATCATAATGACCACCATGAGAGGTGGTAAATGAAGAACGAACAATCATCCTTTCGCGAGGCTATAGTTCGTTGTTCACATAAACTGTATGTTCGTTACCCATTATATGAGAGTGTGTGTAAGTTTAGGTAGAAACCTAAATATATAAACATAATAATATATTTAGGATACTTTTTTTATTATATAATCATGTAATAATAAGAGTTTAGGGGTGGATAATGGAAATAAAACTAAAGAGCTTGAGGAAAGATATTGCCTCTTAATCGGGTAACTCCTTTTGGTTTGTACCAAAGGGATTACTTAGGTGGATTTATTACAAAATTTAGGATTATAGATTGAGGGTATGGATGTTGGAAGACTATTTGAGTAGATTTTGTATGATCCAAAGTGGCTTGAGAGGTTTGAGGAAGGGGTAGAGTTCTTTTCTTTTTATAGTGGAGGGAGAGTGGTACTCTTGTAAATACCAAAAAGTATTCATTAATAGGAGGTATAAATTACCTAATGTGTCTTAAAAATGGAAAAATAATGTATTAAAGGGTGATAATGGTCGATAAAAACCTAAAACACACAAAAATATGTGGATTTTGATAATTTGGTTCCTTAACTTTTAAGATTTTCCAATTTTATCATTTTGGTTTTTATTAAAGCATCTAGTTTTATAACCTAAGTAATTTAAAAATTAAGACTAAAACAAAGTGAGATTTAATATAAAATATAGATCCACTGAATTATTAATATTATATATAATTTATAAAATAAAAATCCCATGTTTTTTGGAAATTAATTTTAAAACAAGCGCATGTGACGCGCTAAAACACTGCATAAACCTGGACCATGTTAACAATGTTTTTACAGTATATGAGCCAATATGTTAATTACAAAAGATTAATTGGACCATTAATAGAAAATATTAAATATTTATTAACAATTAAAATTCAATTTTAAGAATATATTATTTTTATTAATTTTAAATCATTTAATAAATATAATTTATTATAAAATAACAATAATGTTAGTTTTGACATTATTTATTTAATTTTAATTTTAAAACATCAAAGCAATATTGGAATTCAAATATATTAAGTTTTAATATGCGTAAAATTATATATTCATCTAAAAAATTAATTAAATACAATAATTAAATCAATATACCTCACTTTTAATATTTATAGTATCATTTATTTTAGTTAATTATTAACTAAATAATCACTATGTTGGAGTTTGTTAAGAATTTCAAGTAACTAAATCATATTTAAAAATTAATGATAAATTATTATGATAAAATTAACACTTTTATCTTTAAAAATGATATTTATAACCGAAAATATTATGTTTTTTGACATATATCAAAGTTTTATAAATGTTAAAGGTAATGAAAGTTCCCCTTTTGTCTCTTTCTTACTTAGACTTATATATAGGTAAATTCCATTTAATAATATCCAAATAACACAAAAATTAGAAAAAATAAGGTATGTGATCGAACTATTGGTATAAAATTATTTTTGGACAAGCGTACAGGTAATTTTGGCCCTTAAGATTAAGGTTTAGTTCCTTGTTAAGCATAGTTTTACCTTAATCATCGTAATTAATTCTAATCACTTTCACTAATATTTTTGGTCAAAAATTAAGTTGACCATATTAGACAAAAAATATTATACTTATTACAACTATGTATGTACATTTTTCAAAAATCAAATCACAGAAGTTGGAAAATTAATATTAACAATAATCTCGTAGACGTGGTGAGAAAGCGAGTTTTTAAAGTAAAAACGTTAAAAAGTTCAATAAGTTTTTATACCCAATTTTAATATAAAAATGATTTAAATGAATTAAATTGGGTTAATATATTTATAATTTATCTTTTTTGACTTCAAAAACCAATTTAATATATAATTTAACATTAGTAATTATTTAAACAAAAAGGCAGTTTTTAACTAAAATGTAGTATTTTTCACTATTCATCAAAAAATGAAACTTCTCAGAAAAATAAAAAAAATAAATAAATAAACCTAAGATAATTTTGATATTAAAAATTCAAAAATAAATTTTATTTTGAAAAATAATATTTATAAAAGTTTCAAAATTTAGTTTTAAAAAAGGTGCGCCATTAAAAGGCTGTAAAACTCGGTCTTACATGCAAGCTAATCTCGCGTTTTGTATAGAATAAGCTTAACATGGTGTTGTTTATAAAGAAATATAACAAAAAAATTAATTTTATTCTAAAATTAAAATATTGTAATTTCTTGGGGTGTTACATTCTCCCCACCTTATTTAAATTGCATCCTCATAATTTAAACTTGATCTCAGTAATCAAGGGATTGATATTTAAAAATAAACTATTATTGAAAAACCCACATCGTAAATAGGGTTAATAACACATTTTTTTTAATAATATAGAAAGTAAAGTAAAATGGTCATATAATTAGGTTCATTAGTAGGAGAACATAGGTGGGAAATGAAAACATGGATGTGAAAGAAAAATCTAACAATTAAGTTCTGATGGGGAGTGTTAGAGAACATGGTTAGGAGAAAGTTAACAATCACAAGGCCATAAATCTATGATAATCTAAGTGGTAATTTGATTCATAAAAAATTAAGGTACTAGGAATTTTTTTGTATCAAGATCATTTTCCTGGATTTGAGGAATTCTTTCACTCTATTATAATATAAGTAAATATACTTACTTAATATGTTTCTATAAGCACAATCGTATCCTTTGTCCATGCCTTGAACTATTTATACTTCATATCTTAGAACAATATTCATTATATAGTGACATAATATATCAATCCCTAAAATCACATACAAAGTTTAACTTAAACCATTTCATAAATGGTTAAAGTTTCTAAAATATTATGATCCAAAACTTCAGAAATAAGGTCACTGAATTTCCAAAATGAACTTATCATTAGCCTTAAATCACTATCAAGTAGCTCTTTAATCATTACATACTGAATATGTGAACACCTTCATCATGTATCCTCATGAAATATGGTAATAACTTAAATTACCATAAAAACTTATTGGAAACATGCATTATTCCTTATTCCTTAAGTACGACACATGTTATTGGATATATTCCTTAAATCTAAAAGTGTTTCAAACTCAATCAATGATAGCATAGACCACTTTTTAAAAATTCATTAATCAATTCCAAGGTAGTCAGCACTTGTCCAAATTAATCATTTCTTCATCATTATCTCAACATCAGGAACATATTAAGGGTTTTCTTTCCATTAATAATGTGTTTTTTTAAAAAGTTTAACTTTCTACTAAAGAAATTTTCTTGGTACCATTTAGAATTTGGTCTCAAATTATTAACAAAAAAGTTATGTAGTATAATCCTTACATATTAATCATTCCTCTCCCTCTGTGGTAATAGCATAAATTAACCATTATCCAATAGCATCATTTGGGATATATTCCTTTGAAGCTTGATATATTGATTTTCATAGTGTCCCATATCCTTAAAGTTGAAGCATTATACATTACAAACCTTTTTCTTAACCTTTAAATCACAATCATGATGGCATTTCTTTCCACACCTATAATAAACTCCCATTCTTTTTAAGTAAGTACCAGGGTGTTTCTTTCCACAATTATCACATGTGGGAAAGTAATTCTTTCCCTTATTCCCTTCATCCATCTTTTTCTCTGCCAAAATCTTCTCCTATTTCTTCCCTTAAAAGACATTGGACATAGATAATTCTTTACCTATCTCATTAGAACATGATACTATTTCCTCATATGATGTGAATACTTGGGAGATTATTTCCCTTTTAAATGTTGTATCAAGACCATGAAAGATATGATCCTTATTACTCTTTGGATCATGTGAATTAGTGGAGTTCATATTCCTTCTGCTAGGATTCATTTCTAAATAATGGAATATACTAGATTAAATCATAAAATAATGTTTAATCCCAAAACTAGTGAAACACTTAACATAAATTGAAAAAATTTATGTATAGATAATCTCATAATCGTAAATATGGTTTCTTTGGGGATATCTTTACTTTAAAATCCTTTATATTGGTTTGAAAATAAAATGAGAATTATCCTAAGAATATACCATAGGAGTGTAAAACCAGGTGTTCAGTAAGGCTCGTTGTCATGTACCAGGTTACATCGAGTCAGGACCGATACACCTTGTCAAAGTTGTTACTCCTGGGTACATTTGTACCGGAACCACATCCACTTGTAGTATTCAGTCAGGGATGTATTTATAGTAATACCCACATAATCTATACATTACCAAAATTCTAGGATATTATTCTATAATTATACTCAATGTCTATCTTATTTTCATGTTCCTTAATATATGTTTTCTAAATCTAGTTTCCAAGGTTGCTGGTAAACTTCCTTTGATACCAATTATAACACCCCGACCCCAAAATCTCAGAGCTGATGCATTATTTTATTGCATTGGCAGGATTACAAGGAATAAAATCCCGAAGGACCAATCAGTTTAGTAGTCTTGTAAATCTAGATTACATTATTTATATCCATAATACATTGGGAAATAGAAAATACAAAATGATACATAATAAAATTAAATTAACCGCATCCTTTAACTATTATTCAAAGATTTCTCCTTCATAACCTGGGGAAGAGAAACATAATATGAGTGATCTCAAATGCTCAATAAGGGTAAGTAAAGAAGAATAAATAATGAATAAATGAGAATAAATTAACATATAAAAGTAAATAACTGATAGAACATTCCATTCAAACAACTAGATAAGGAAAAATCAATATGGAAATGTGAGAAACTGAAACACATGCCATTTAATCAATAAACTAAGAATGAAATACATCCATATGTTTTATCATATGAAAAAATCATGGATAATAAAAATAATAACTGAAGTATCTATGAAGGAAATTATTAATTATTAGAAGTAATCTATAAGTCACATTAGGTCCTATACTGTCAAGATCCATCTTCTGAATTGTTTAAAAATATAGGTAGAAACCTTTTTAATCTGCCCAACTTAATTTTCTCATGAGAACCTATCGATGCATCAAGGAGCTATATGAAGTCTGAGATCTACCCTTCATTGAATTTCCAAATAATTACTCATATAAAATAATCAATTTAATCAATATAAAATATGCCTTATCAAATATCTTTATTGAATAAAATGTACATATTTATCTATAATTCCCTAATTAATCAAATAACTTTCAAAGTAAACACCGTATGTAAAATGATATATGGTTTAGGAAATAATAATATAAATCCTATTAAAATATGGATATTATAGGAAATTTACAATGAAAAATTATTATAATAAAGTTATTGTTTCAATATAAAGTTAACAGTCATAAAATGAAGTTATATTACAAATATATTCATTAAAAACATTCTCGAGGAGAATAATCTTTAAATATTACAAAGTATCCCATAACAATTTGAAACATTTGAATCATAATATACATGAAGTTATGAAATTAAATGAAACATATAATATCATTATAATAATGGTATTCATGATATAACATGAAAAAGGGAAGTATATACACAATATAAAAGTGATGTGGTGCATTACAACAAATAAGTCTCAATAAAATGTAAATTGAGATGAAATCCCTTACCTTAACTGTTATTTTGTTTTGTGGTATTTAAAATAATTTATAGTGATTTAAAATATGTTACTAACTTATACCATAACCATACTCATGTTTATAATATCATATATTAACTTCTTACAATATTTTATTACCTGTTTGTTAACACTCTTTCATTATTTTAACTATTTTGTGTGTTAATTGCCTAGTTTTCTCAAGTATGTTTGGACTTGTGATTTTTTTCCTATTAATTATATAATTATTAAATTATATACATAATTTAAAACATGAATTAATTATCACATATATTAAGTACATATGAATTTAAAATAATCCCTAATATTTGGAGATAAGAAATGAAGTGCACTGTTCATGTAGACGGTAGGCCGTACATACGCATGAACACTACTCTCATCTATTTTTCATAAAAAAATAATGAAAAATAAATTATAAATATGTATATTATAATTAAATTATAATATATATTTCATAAATGTTACATAGTTTTATTAAAATAATCCTTAACACATTCCACATATAGCATGAACGAATCACATCGCTTTTAAGGAGGTGGTAGTCCACACTTCCACAAACGATGTTACAGTATTTACAAAAAGTGGAATGTATAGAGTTATGTGTTATAAAATAATCCAATAAGAATAAATACATTATAAATATCACATATATTATATGTAATTAGATTTTCCATCATAATTACCACCATGAGAGGTGATAAAGGAAGAACGAACAATCATTATTTCATGTGGCGGTAGTTCACCGTTCATATAAATAGTATGTTTATTACCCATTAGATGTTAGTGTGTGTATTTTTAGGTATAAAACTTAACATAAAAACATAATATTATATTTAGGATACTTTTTTTGTTATATAATCATGGAATAATAAGAGTTTAGGGGTGGAGAATGGAAATAAAACTAAAGAGCTTAAGGAAAATGTTACCTCTTAATCGGGTAACTCCTTTTGGTTCGTACCAAAGGGATTAATTAGGTGTATTTATTCTCAAAGTTAGGATTATAGGTTTATTTTAGGGATTTTGGGATATTATTTGGGCAGATAATGGATGATCCAACATGTCTTGAGAGGTGTGAGGAAGCGATAGAGTGCTTGCCATTTTATAGTGGAGGGGGAGTGACACTCTTGTAAATACCAAAAGGTATTCATTAATGGGAGGTATAAATTATATAATTTTTATAAAAAATGGAAAAATAATGTATTAAATTATAATAATAATCTATAGAAACCTCCACCAAACAAAAATATGTGCATTTTAATAAATCGGTTCCTTAACTTCTAAGATTCCCCAATTTTATCATTTTGGTTTTTATTAAATCATGTAGTTTTATAACCTAAGTAATTTAAACATGAAGAATAAGTTAGATTTAATATAAAATATATAAAAACTGAATTATTAATATGATATATAATTTATAAAATAAAAATTCCATGTGTTTTGTAAATTAATTCTAAAACAAGTGCATGTGATGTGCTAAAACGCTGCTTAAACCCGAACTGTGTTAACAATTCTTTTACAATATATAGGTCAATATGTTAATTATAAAAGATAAATTGGTCCATTAATATAATATATTTTATATTTATTAACACTAAAAATTAATTTTCATAACATAGGTTTTTTTATTAATTTTAAATAATTTAATAAAATATCATTTATTATAAAATAACAATAATGTCAATTTTGACATTATTATTTAATTTTAATTTTAAAAAATAAAACAATATTGGAATTAAAATATATTAAGTTTAAAGTTATGTAACATTATATATTCATCTAAAAAATAATTAAATAGTATAATTCAATTAATACACTTCACTTTTAATATTTATAGTATCATTTATTTTAGTTAATTATTAACTAAATAATCACTATGATGGTGTTTCTTAAGCATCTCAAGTAAATAAATAAAAATTAAAAATTAATGATAAATTATTATGATATAATTAATTCATTTATATTTAAAATTTATATTTATAACCTAAAATATGATGTTTTTACATATCTCAAATTTTTATAAATGTTAAAGGTAAGGAAAGTTCCAATTTTGTTTATTTCCTTAATTAGCCTTTTATATAGATAAATTCCATTTAATAATATCCAAATAAACCATAAAATTAGAACCAATAGGGTATTTAGTTGAAATATTTGCAGAAAATAGTTTTTGGACTTGTGTATAAGTCATTTTGGCGCTTAAGATTAAAGTTTAGTCCCTTGTTAAGCTTATTTTTTCCTTAATCACCGAAATTAATTTTAATCACTTTCACTAATATTTTTGGTAAAAAATTAATTTGGTCTTATTAGACCACACATATTATACTTATTATAACCTTGTATGTTTGTTTTTCAAAATTTAAATCACTAAAGTGGGAAAATTAACATTAATGCTCATCTCACAGACATGGTGAAAAGGTGAGTTTTTAAAGTAAAAACATTCAAAAGTTAAATAAGTTTTTATATCCAATTTTAATATAAAAATGATTCCAATTATCTACATTGGTTTAGTATATTTATAATTGATCTATTTTGACTTCAAAAACAAATTTAAAATATAATTTAATATTAATAATTATTTAAACGAAAAGACAATTTTTAATTAAAATGCAGTATTTTTCACTATTCATCAAACAATGAAACTTCTCAGAAAAATACTAAAACTTTACCCTAAGCTAATTTTGATATTATGAATCAAAAAATAAAGTTTATTTTTAAAAATAAAATTTATAATAGTGTCAAAATTTAGTTTTAAAAAAGGTGCTCCATTAAAAGGCGATAAAGCTCGGTCTTGCGTGTAAGCTAATCCTATGTTTTGTATAGCACAAGATTAACATGGTGTTGCATATAAAGAAAGATAGAAACAAAATTAATTTTAATCTAAAATTAAAACATTTAAATTTATTAGGGTGTTATACATTGGGCTTGGTGGGAATGGAATCTACCCATTTTGAGACATAATCAACAACTAAGAGGATGTAAAGATATCCCCTAGAGTTTGGGAAGGGTCCCATGAAATCAATTCCCAAAAAATAAAAAATTTCGATAATCAGAATGGTATTAAGGGGAATTTTATTCCTTTTGGTTATAGATACTAATTATTGACATTGAGGGAAATTTTGGTAGAATGTGTAAGAATCATTAATGAGGGAAGGACATAATAAACTACTTTAGAGGACCATTGGAGTGGTTTTATTTGTGAAAAAGTGGCCCCCACATTCCTCTCCATGAAAGAATTTAAGAATGGAATCTTGCTCATAATCAAGGATACATCTCTTAATAACTTGATTAGGATAGTACTTGAAGAGGTATGGATCATCAAACACATAGTTTTTGACATTAGAAAGGAATTTACTCTTAACTTGGGTCCTGGAGAATTTTGGAATGACACCCATAACCAAGTGGTTTTCTATGTCAGCATACTATGGGAAATGAATCAAACACAGAAAGGTGATGTGATTGGTCTTCGAATTCTATCTGATAGAGGTGATAAACTATAACATTTTCAAAAACCTTTTTATCCTTAATGTTTATATCAAACTCTTAAAGAAGAAGTACCTACCTAATCAATCTAGACTTGGAATATTGTTTTTGGAAAAGGTATTTCAGGGTTTAATGATTTGTGAAGACAATGATGGGGGATCCTAATAGATTGTTCCTGGTTTTTTCTAAGTAAAAGAAAATAATGATAAAATATTTCTCAATGGTGGTGTATTTGATTTGTGTATCATTTAATGATTTACTTTCATAAGTAACGAAACATGAAGTTTTATCATAACTTTTTCCTTAGAAAACTCCTATAATGAAGTCACTCTCATCACACATGAGTTCGTATGGATACTCCAATTGGGAGCTTTCATGATATGTGGAGAGATAATATATGACTTGAGTGTTGAGAATGATTCTTCATAACTTTCTGTGCATAAAATGGAGAAACTTTCACTAGTAGTACACAAAGTGGTTGGGAAACAGAGTTAAAATTCCTAATGAACCTTATATAGAAAATGGAATGTCCTAATAAGGACATAACTTTCTTGATAATTTTTGGATAGGTAAGGTGATGAATGATATCAAACTTATCTTTATCAAATTCAATCCTTATACTAGAGACCAGATTACCTAGAAAAAGTCCTTCCTATACCATGAAATAACATTTTTCATAGTTTAAGATGAGATTATTATCCTCACATATAGACAAGACAATTTCAAAATTTATTAGGAATACCTAAAATGTATCCCAAAATATAGAGAAATCATCCATAAATACCTCTAAACAATTCCCCACCATGTTAGATAATATTCCCATCATGAATCATTGGAAGGTACCAGGGGAATTACATAACCCAAATGGTATGTGATTGAGGAAAAAAGTGATAAATGGATAGGTGAAGGTTGTTTTTCCTTGATCTTACAAGGAGACCTCAATTTGATTGTACCTCAAGAATTCATCTTGTAAATAGTAGAACTGATGACTCAACACTAACTTGAGGAATTGATCAATGAAGGGAAAATGAAAATGGTCTTTCTTGGAACACGAGTTTAAATTATTATAGTAAATTAACACTCTCCATACACTACTCACCATTATGGGGAGAAGATAAACATACTCATTGGTAATCACAATAATTCTAGCCTTTTTTGGAACAACTTTAATTGGGATAACCCAGGAACTCTCAGAAATGGGGTAGATGATACCTGCTTTCAATAATTTGAGGAGTTATTTCCTTACCACATCCATAAGATTGGGATTGAGTCTCCATTGAGGTTGAAGACATGGGTTGGAGTCAGATTCTAGAACAATCATATGAGTTCTAATGGGTTGGATAATCCCAGAAATATCAGAGAGGTTCTATCCAATTACTTTCTTGTGCTTTCCCAGGACATCCAGAAGCATTATCTCTTTATTGGATTAAATAGAGGAATAAATGAAAATATATAAGGTTTGATTGTCCCCTAATAATTCATAATTTAGTGATTAAGGAAAGACCTTAAATTCAAGATCAATTTGGTTAACAATTTCAAAATAAGGATACAAATTTGCATCAAACTTAGTTTATTTTTCAAAATTTCTTAATAGAATTGGTTCCTTTTGAACAAAATTTTCATCCTTCACATTGGCCATATCAATTTTAGAAATCAGTATGGACTCAATGTTTTTGATTTACCCAATGGTATAATTTATTGGATATCCTACAAAATAATAAAATGATCCATCTAAAAGAGATTAAATCCATGGAGACAAATTTAACTCATATGAACAAAGGAAATCAATCTCATCTTGACTTAGATACCCTTCAACGATTCCTTAATGTTCCTATGGTTCACAATTAACACTACCTATCCAATTTACCTCATGGATCTATTCATAATCCCTAATTTTAGAGTCTTCATTATAAATATTCATATCAAGGATTATGTTTATGTATGTTATTGTCATGTTACCATTCCCAACTTAGATGTCTGAGTTGATTGTTGCTAAGAAGGGATGACCAAGGATGATGGGGTTTTTCTCCCTAGGACCTAATATTGGGTGATTGTCAAGGAAAATGAAGTTATTAGGGTAAATTAAATTTTCAACTTTCACCAAAACACCCTTTAAGATCCCCTTAGGAACTCAAACACTACAATCATCAAGTTGAAGAGTGACAGATGTGGGTTGGAGTTCCTAAGATAAATGATAATACCTGGCATATGGAATGAGGTTCACACTATCTTCTAGATCAAAAAGGAATTAAAAAACTTTGTTCTCCCCTAACTCAATGTTAATGTATAAAAATACGGGATCTTTCAAATTAGGGGGAATGGTACCTTGAATGGTGGTACTCACATTAGAATCCAAAAGGACTTGGTTTTTATGTGAAAATTTCCTTTTAAAAGTGTACAAGTCCTTAAGGTACTTTGAGTAGGAAGTAATGGTTTGGATTTCATTGAGAAGGAGAATGTTCAACTTAACCTAAGAGAATATTTACCTCAACGTTTCATCCAGTTTAGGTTTATCCTTTCCTCTCACGTATTGAGGGAAGGGATCATGTTATTTGATTGTTTGGAATGGATGTGGTTCCTTTACATTCTCATTGGATTTTTTATAATATGAGGGTGTTTCTTCATCATTTCATGTGATTTTGAAGATTTTAATGGTTCTAGAATGAGTTATTGAGGTTTTTCAATGGATTTAACACTTCTTAAGATAGTCAATGCCCTCATTTGTTCAAGTGATTTAGTTTTGATTCTCCCCTAGGGGTTTGGGTAGCCCGAGTCGGCATGGGTGTTTTTCTAGTTTTAATGGTTTTCATTTTATGTTTAGGTGATGAAACTTAAAAATTCATTCTTTCCATTTATTTACACAATTTTTCAAGTATTGGTAGAGTGAAATACTGGGAAATGGATTATGTTAGTTGGTTTATCCCAATAGGATACTTTGGTTGTTGGATAAGATATTAAATGTGTTGTTGGATTGATTCTTTGTATTTGAAAAGAGGACATTGGTACTTGATTGGTTGTGGTTGGATGGGTTTGAAAATTGTGTAGAGGGTAGGGCTTTGGTCCTTGTGGATGACTAGGTTTTTGGATGGGTTGTTGGTTATATTTCCAAAAAAATTAAAGATAGTCATTATACCTTGGATTGAATGCTTTTTTGGTACTGTGGCTTTTGAACGTTCAAAAATTAACCTCTGATGGTGGTATTTCTAAAAAAAAATAATTTATGGAAGGTATGGTTGGGAAGTTTTTAGTATTTTTGTCATGTTTGTCACAAATTGTGAAAACAGGCTCAACAATTTGGTTTTGTTAGACCTTCCTAAGATCTATCTCCACAACCTTCCTAGTGAGTAAAAAAAGTTTTACCCTAAGGCTTTATTCTTCTCTAAGGGTGTGAATTCCACCAGATTTAGGTGGATTCTCATAGTAAGGAGGTGTTTCCCATGTTTTTTTATTCAAATAGACCTTCTAGATACTCTTAAGTATCATTTGGGGCTTTGTTTTTGAAGGATACATTACACATCATGTCAATGTATTTTTTATTTCTTAGAACCAACCCTTCATAAAAAAAATAAAAAAAATTCCGGGATTGAAAATCTATGATGAGGTACCATGTTGAGTGTATCCTTCCACCTTTCCCATGTTTCATAAAATGATTTCTCTTCTATTTCAAAAAAGTTTTGGATGTTCTCTTTGAGTGAAATTATTTTGTGATGGGGGAAGTAATTTTTGTAGAATTCTATTTTCAATAGGTCCCATAAGTGGATTGATTAAGGTCTTAGATTTTTTAGCCAATTATTTCTAGATCCTTCGGTGGGAAAGGAAAGATCCTCATCTTAGGTGACTCAAGTTCATGTGGTGGGAACATGGTGTCGACAATGTCATTGAACTTCTTGATATGAAGGTATGGTATTTATGACTCCATCCCATGGAAGGTTGGAAGGTGTTTTAGGAAATGTAGTTTTAAGACATAGTGGGCTTCCTTAGGTTGAAATTTATAATTAAAGAGGGTTCATTGGTCCATGAAGGTGTGAGGTAGTTATTCATTGGTTGATCGATTGCATCCCCCAAGTTAAGGGATGCCTATAACTCCCTCAAACATTAGAATTATCTCTTAAAAATGTTTAATTAAATTTTCCCCATGATGTCCTCTATGTTTATTTAAAATATTAGAATCATATTACTTGTATCTTTTCTGATAAAATTATTTTATTTGGATGATTTCCAATTCAGTTCGCCCAGAATTTCCTAGGTTCAAGACCCACTTTGGTTATCATCCCAATTGAATCTCTAATAGATCCAGAATAATATAATGCTCCTCATATCATGGGATACCTTAAAAGTAAATATGAAAATAAAATAAAGTCTATTGGGTGTTTTAGGATGTGTTAAAAAATGTACCATGTAATAGTTCACTTTAAGCGTAAATTACAATCATAATGTGAAATAATGTTCATATTATAAAATGAACTGAAAATTATGTTTATGGATAATGAAGTACATGAATATTATAATATATAAAAATAATATTATCCTCTTTCAGTGTCTAATCAGATCACCTCATTATCATCTAGATATTCTTGATGATTGGGGGATGCTAAGGATCACCTCCCTTATATCCGATGATCGTACCTTATGATATTAGGAGAGATGCATAATGATGCATAGGATCTTGAGGGATGCCAAGTGATAATATATTAGATTCCTAAAGATTCCTAGGATCTATAAAGATGCATAGTGATAATTTATATGATATAACTAATGATTACTAGGATCTGGAAATGATCTTGTTGATGTTATGAGATGCCTAGAATACCAAGGATCATGCGGGAGGCCTGGTTATATACACAGGATTCCTAGAATGTTACTAGGATCCATAGGCACTACTTGATACTATATGGGATTACTAGTATGTCCTAGGATCCATTATTTACACCCAGTGGATGCATGTTTATGAGGTTTTAGGATATGAAATGTATTCCCCTCAAGGATAGGTGACATGATCAGATACACTTCGACATTGGATGAGGTAGGTATAGATGATTTTGAGTGTCATGTTAGAACTAGAGGATTAATGGTGATTAATTATTTATGCTTCTAAATTGTATTTATGATTATGATCATATAACCTATGAACATACAATGTATTTTTTTGGTTATGTACGGGACCAGATTGGTGGCACATTACTGAGTAGTATTCACACCTTCCTTAGGAAGAAACGACACTTGGGTACCTGAGAACCCTTCACTATTCATAGGTTTAGGTTAGTTAGTGGAACAATGTTGATTGATTGAGTAGTATAATTTAGGTATATTTGGAGATCGATATTTAGTTATGAACCAAGGATGGTAGTGGAGCCTCACATATATTATCTTCATTTCTTTCATTTAGTGTATTATGATCAGCCTGGTGGGCGATCAATCATTTTATGCTGGCATGAACATGAGTCTATATGAATATATATATCTACATGTTCATTTAATATAGAATGTTTTGTTATTTGTTTTGTGTAATATTATTATTTACTATTGTGGATGATATTTGATTTATTTCACTATTATTGCACACTCTAATATGAGGGTATAATCTCCCCAAAGTACTACCCTAGACTCCTACTTCTATTCAGTAGCATCTGGAATATGGGGAGGTGTTATTAAGTTTCTAATATATACTCCTCTAGTCTAATCACTACTCATTGGATGTGTCTTTGTGGGAGGATGTTGCAAAGTGATATAAGAGACTTTATGTGATTGATATCATAGAGTATATAATTTTTTTATTTTATATCACTATTTTTGGATATGGTAGACATGAGATTTATAAATGTTTAAGATATTGTGATGGACCTTGGTCTAGTGCATTGTGAACACCTTTCTTGATGAAAAGTCAAAGTTACCAGGGTAGGTAATGAATGTTATTGGTTTTTTCTATTACAGTTGGGTTGATTTTTGTTGGAATTGATGTTAATGTTATTTATTGGGGATTATGTGTTTTTGGATCATGGTCTATTGGAAAGAGTACCATATCCATGCATCATATTTGGAATGTAGGATTCACATGACATATGCATGATTATGTGTGATTGATGTCACTGATGGTGAGGGTTCAATTGTTTAAAGTGTCAAAAATGACTCATATAGAGTTTTCACATACAACTTTTTGGTGAAATTTTACTCATATGAACCACACTATATTTTTTATGATGATAAAACATGTGGATCTACAATGATACGCTCCTTGATGTCTATGTGAACCCTTGGTGTATGAGATGTATAATGACCCTTGGTAAGTCGGTATAAACATTAGATATCATGGTAATTAACCCCTTGTGGGTAATTTTAGTTTTGGTTATAAAAGTAAAATATGTTTAATTATATAAAGTGTCAATAAAAAAATATATGGTGTTTTCCCATATAGATTATTGTTGGAATTATACTTAGTCGAACCATATGATTCTGGGTTACTTTATACTAATCAATACAAAATAATATCATTATCTATGTATAGATGTACCTAGTGAGATCATTATCCTTGAGGTGGTAGTCTCATGTGTAGAAACCCAGTGAGGATTAATACCTTGGTAGGTTTATGACTTGGTGTATGAAGCCTGCTGGGTATATTTGAGACCTTATAAGGGGTGGTGGAATGTAAACTATCATGTGACTTTTGAGATGGTAACAAGGAGGTGTTTTCATGAGTTTTGATTATACAAGATGTGACCTATGTGAGGTTTGGTTTATGGGTTGGGTGGGAGTACCTAGTTCCCTTGGTATACGGTCCCAAATAGTGACGAGTCGAGTGATATATATGAGGGTAACCTGATAGAGGTGTTAGATAAATCTTGTGACTATCCTTAGACATGGGAAGCATGGATATATTCTTCAAGTTATAAGATTAGTGAATGTAAAGTAATACTGAGTGTCTAATATAGGCATGATGATACATTGGGTTTCATGATGACGAGAACCTTGAGTGCCAGTGCTTGGCTATCAAGGCTAGTTTTGAGGGAAGGACTGGCATAATGAATTTCCCTACATATTATGGATTCACTTTCAGGAGCATGGTTATAAAATTGTGATTTTTTGATGATTCTATGTTGTTAGGTGACTGTGTGGTCAACCTTGGAATGGGTAAAATGACTCATGTTTTGGAAAAGGAGCACATGGGTGCTTCTGGTTAGATGAAACTGACATGCCATGGGGCATGGTCAGTGATTTAGGCACATGATCCCAATTTAGTAGCATGAGAATCATGGGATTATGATTTAGGTTTTGTGATTGGGTGGTACTAAAGCATATTCTCATTGTATTTGGATGATATTAGGTAACACACATTGGTTATGTGAGATTTCCATTATTTATGGATTGGTGAGTAGTTGTGTGGGAGTTGAGGACTGATGTCTTTGGTGATACAAGAATTTTCACTCTATTGTGAGAGGTGGCATTTTTGGATAGAATGGTATAAAGAGTTTCTAGTGGTTGATCATGGATCAAGAGGAGTGGAACACATGTGATTGATGAAACCTATTTAGGCTGTTCTCACAAAGCGATATAAGGAAATCCATATAGAGGGGAGTGCATCATTGGCCGTTATAGGTTGTAACCCATGTTATGAATGAAATTTCATCATATTTTTAGGGTGATATTATCATAATATAGGAATAGACATTAGCTGATATATCATGATTGGTGATTTAGCATGAGAAAGAAAGTCATATTCATTCATTATGTCTCGTAATGGATGAAGTGTGATCCATGAAGGAATGAACTTGTGTTAGTAGGTTCACAGATGTTGGGACTAGTTGTTAGAAGGTTGAGGTGGTGTTTGAGTGCTAGTGATCTATTAAATTTGATTCCATCTAGTATAATGATTAATACCATATTTTAAATTCAAATGTGATGTTGTATGGGATTGATGTATTGGATTTTGGATTGGGTAGAAATTGGCGTGATCCAAGGGTGTGTCAGATCATAGGTGTGATGATGCTCGAGGTGAGAGAATGATGGTGGTTTTGAATGGTTGAGGATAAAACCATTTAATTACATTGATTTTTGGGTTTATACATTGGTTGTGGTGTTTATAATGTCCACAATATGACTTTGGGAGTAAAGTCTTTATGATCATGCGACAAGACAACACATTAGTGGGTGTGACCAAGAGTTTTTAGAAATGGATAACCAGAGAAGGTTTGACCGGTGTTTTTAAATTTAATTGGGTTTAGTGAGATGGAAAATGCACTGAGTGGGTTTATGGACCACTAAAGGTGAGCTTTAGTGGAAAATATTGATGGAGGGGAGCACCATGAATTGGAATTGTCCCTTATGAGCAGAGGATTATAGTGGGGATCACTATGAGCCTGATGATGAATTAGTTGATAATACCGTGGTATCTTGGGATAAACGGGTTCCAATGAGCATTGTCTTGGTATTAATGATGTCTATGAGCGGAATTATTAGTTTTTGATGAATAATACACCTAATTTTTGGAGTTGTGTAACATAAACTCAATTGTCATTTTGGAGTAGAACATGATGATTTGGATATGAATTGGTGGATGATAAGGGACGATATTTGTGATTGGATGAACACTAAGGATTATCATGGAAAATAAGTGCTATGGTGGAGAGATTTCAAATCCCTTCACTTTTTCTGGTTTGTGGAATTCAATGGAAATTTTTATTTTTTTTTATTTTTTAGTGTTTATGAGGGGTAAATTGGAAATTTACAATATCAAATGACCCCAAAGTATTTTTTGATGATTCCATTGATTTTAGAGCGAGGTGAGTACCCTTGGGAATGAATTTGATGATATTTTGAGCTCAATTATTTTTTAGTGTATTTTAATTTTTATTAAATTAAATATTAATTATTCCATGGAAAGTTAACTCCTAAATGGAGTCTTATATTGAAATTACGACTCCATATTTGAGTCTATAATATGGGGTTTTAATTATCCAAGCTATAAACTAGGCCTAGGTTTTAGGACCAAGGTCATTCTATTAAATGGGTATTTTAATTGAATTAAATTAATTAAATTAATTAAATTAATTATATTACTCACCCTTACCTCCCTCATTGGGAAAAAATTGAAAAAAAGGGAGTGGATTCTTATATAATCTTTGACCAAACTGGGAGATATGGGAGGGAGAGAGGAGAGGGAACTTCACTAGAGGTCTTGATTGGAGTTAAACCAAGGTACAATGAATGTGGTGAAAGGATCTGAGCTCATCACTTCATTGGTTCATTATGAGGGCCTATTCATGATGGATGATAATCTTTTGAATTTTGTTGATCCTTGATGAAGGTGTTCTGATTTACTTTAAATGGTATTACTCAACATATGAGGTAGGTGTACCATCAAAAATTCCCCTTTTAGTAAATTCATTTTATTTATTTTATTAGAATGTGATATATGGTCTCACCATTGTAGTAAATAACCTCTTTAAATTAATTAAATCATTCCATTAAAATTAAATTCCTATGAATATAAAAAACATAGTGCCAAGGTCCATGATGGACCCTTGAGTGTTGGCTTGTTGCCTCTGCCTCTAATGGTTGAGGCCTTAATCATATACAAGCCTTGATATACAAGGACCCCAAGGAGGGATAACTTAAATGTGTTGAGTGAATGCAGTGTTCCTTATAATAGGTTCCCTTGTTACCTCCTTAGATAGGTGAGCATTGTATTAAGAGTTTTTGGCCCAAGTAGGTCATAATATTATCTTGAGATGCTTCAAACCCTACATGATAGTTGAGATGAGCATGGGGTGAGGGTTCTTCCCCCACTAGTGTTTGAGAATTAGGTGGATGTTCCCTAGATATTTAGTGATAGATTGGGTGAATGGACCAACTTAGGATGAATTTGAAAGTGAGGTGGTATTTATTCATTCAATTTAGAGTGATCCTTGTATGGACTTTCCTAGGAGGCCAATGAAACCTTGAGATGATTATGCTTGTGCTAAGGGATTCCATGACCTCGAAGTGATGGTTGTTGATCCCATAGTTGAGGTTGGGAGTGAGGACCTCAGATAGGGTGTTTGTGCTATGAAATGAGATAGGGGACCTTGATGGGTTCTCTGGTGTTATGTTTACCCCTAATAAGGTTAGTGTGGGAATGGGTAGTGATGATTGCGAGTGTCACCTTAGAAGTTGAACAGATGATGTGATCTTGGTTATAGTGACAAGGATTATTTTCACACTTGAGGGGATGACCTTATTTATGAAAGATGGGCCAGTAAAGTGAACAAACCATAATACTATTATTATTATTGGTAATATCATGAGATGTTAATAGGTGGATAAAATACCCTGGATATATAGAGACAGTTGGCAAGGATTACCTCTCTAGGATATGACAGTGGTTGTTGTTTTCATATCTCAAGGATCACCTCCATAGGATCCATAAATTCTTGGCGATTCATGGATGTTAGGTATCACCACCCTTGGATCTGGTGGTCAAACCTTTTGATGTCAGGATAGTTTCCTAGTGATGACTATGATCTAAAAGGAGACATATTAATAATCTATGATATGTTTATTGGTATATAGGATATGTTAGGGTTCCTAGTGATATGTTTTATGATATTCCTAGTGATTCCTAGGATCATGAAATGAGCCTATTGATGTTATGAGATTCCTAGAATGGATAAGATCTAGTAGGATTCTTGGTGATATACACAGGATTCCTATAATGTTCTTAGGATCTGAAGATGTTACCTAATACTATATGGGATGACTAGGATGTCCTAGGATCCAGTATTTAAACATAGTGGATGAGTGTTCACAAGGTTATGGGGTTGGAAATGTATTCCCCTCAAGGAAATGTGATATGCTCAAAGACACTCCAACACTGTTCGAAGTAGGTATTATCGATATCAAGTGTCATGTTAGAACTAGAGGATCAACAATTATTAATTATTTATGCTTCTATACTGTTGTTTCCCTAAAAAATATGGGATGGTTTCACCAGATGCTTGGTTGCGGGTGATTAAGGGTGGTTTCAAAATATTTTCTATTAGTTTTACCATATTTTACTCAAATGAAAACTCCTAATGGTTCTCACATTCAAGACAAGGCACAAACCTTATTTCCAAAGGCAGGTGTTCAATTAGGGTTTCAAACCCAATGAAACTTAGGAACTCACATTGGCCAGGAGGATGGGATTTCTGGATCATCACACCCTTTTGGGGTGAATTATTTCTTATTCCAAGCCTCTCTTATAGATTCAATATATGTTCATGAAATAATTCCTAATCCCCTACACGAGTCAGGTTACCCCTATTTCAATGCCTTGATCAAGACCATGTGTTGACGGGAACAACTATGCATGTCATAGGTTTTCCATCATTCTCTTGTTCATTTATGATGCTTTATTTTATATCCATTTTTAGGAAATATAGAGTTTATTAGTATCTAGGGATATGGTTGGCATCTTGGAGAAGGAATTGAACCTCTACAAGGAATCCTGTATATCTTGTGAGAATAAGAATAGAATCCCACATAGTTTGTGTGACATAGTTTAGTGTCGTATGACAAGAATATAACATGAAATTTAACATCATGTTGAAAGGAAGAAAATATTAGTCTTGGGATTCAAGAATGCGTACTACATATCCTTTTTATAGTAGGAATTAGATTCTACATAGTTTGTGTTACGAGCATATATGTCATAAAAGATATGACAATAGAGGCCTTAAATGAGACTTATATATGTAAGGATTCCCTAAATTTCCTCATCCGGATTATTCCATATTGAGTGGAGATGATATGTAATCATACTTACATCCCAATGAAGGTACCACACTAGGAGAATCCATATCATGCTATTGGTATAATCATCACCCATCTCTAATCCCATACGAGCCATACTCGGTGTGAGAAACAAGAGAGAGTGGGTGAATGGACATGTCACATGAGAGAAAATTCATATGGGGTTTACACATTAAAGTTTACCTTCAATAGGTATGATTAATGGTATAATAGTGAAGATGATATGTAGATCAGTCCTTAGGAAGGATTTATATGCATCTTATTTACTGAAGGAATTAGAGTCTTCATATTTCAATTCATCCTTGACCCGTTGATGGTCTTGAAGCACTTGAGGGCCTGGTCGGGGCTTATGATTAAAAGGGATTCCCATGTATAATCCCTCTTCTCATCCAATATTGGATGAGGAAGGATGATAGACCTATAAGATATTTTGGGTCCCATAGGTTAAAGTATCTGAAATATGGAGTGACTTATACCGAGGTGGATTCCCATTTTGGAGATTGGGCCTTTGGAAGGCATCCTGTGTATCCTATTTATTGTAGGAATCAAAGTACTCATAGTTCAGTTCCTCTAACCCACTGATGGGTTGGGATATATAGTCAAAATCAGAGAAAATATTGTTATCCCTAAGGTTTAGGAAGACTTGGGACTTATACAAGTATGGATTCCCATATTTCATATTCATTATTTCTCCTCTAATGGATAAAGAGAGGTAATGACCATTAAAGTTTTATTGGATATGCTTGGTATGGAACAAAGGGATCGTCTGAGAGCATGACATAAATAAGGTCACATGAGTACGTAACCATAAACCATTTAGGTACACTCCCCTTATAAAGGAGGTATTTGGATGAAGGTTCCTGGCTGAGGGTTCACATGGTATAAGTCTAAGTGTGTTTTCCAGACAAGGTTGATATATCCTGGGGGGTCTTCTTGACATGTACAAGTTTTCTTCCTGAAAATTCTTGATTTTCTTCTTGACATATCCTAGATGTCAGTCTAAAATGGAAAAAAACCTAAGGGTGTCTACCTGGAATTTCAAAGATTCCTCACATGATTGAAGCTAAAATATCCAGGGTGCTTCACATGATTGAAGCTGTCATGTCTGGGGTGCCTTCACATGATCAAAGAGGACATTTCCAGAGTCTCTCACATGATCAAATAACTTGTCCATGGGATATCACATGAAAATGTTTCATGTCAATGGACTGTAACATGAAAATGATGGCGTGTTCAAGTCTACATGAGGGAACCACAAGACCAATAATTATCCACACAATAAAGTGATTTTAAGGGAGTTTTTTGAGGGGTATCATGAACATATCCAAGGTCACGCGCATATCAAGGTGTTGAAGTTTCATGTCTAAAGGGATCATGACTCAAATCCAATGAAAAAAATTTCACATGGGAGGAGGATTGCATAGATAAGGGTGCATATCATGAAAGCACCTTCTAGGGTTTGTATGGAAATAACTGGGCCTTTCCATGGGTTCATATGCATAATAAGGCCATATATATGTGGAGGGGTTCCTGCATGATGTCATCACAAGATGCTTAGTTTCGAATGTGATTTATTGCCCTCAATAGAGTCTTAAAAAGGGTTCTATAAATACATGCAGGGGGATACATGTTAGAGTCACAACATTGGCAAGGCTACATGACCAAGGAAATTCATTCCCTATAAGGCCATCGTGTGAACAAAGGAGGTATGTAGGGGCGGTCTATATGTTTAGGTAACCACATACAAGGTTTCATGAAATCACTACAAGACTGAGGGTTCATGGTATCATGGGACTAAGGGTTCATGTGATACCCTCTTCAAGGCTGCATGGAGGCATTACACTTTCCACTAGTGTATGCCCACAAACACCAGCATGGGTGTCCCGCATGAATGAGGGAATGAAATAAATGGAAAAATAAATTCATCACAATATTAGAGGGTTAAAATTATATTAACCTTATTCATGTGGCTGTGTGATATTAATATGACCATGAAATAACTTATCTTGACATCATCCATTAGCGGGTTCCCACAATGGGACTCTTGTGGTTACCTAGAAAGATTCTTCTAAAGGTGAAAGATTTATTCTCCACCTCTATTTCCCTTCTCCAATTCACACCCCTTTCTTTCCCCCTCATGTGTATGTTTTTTATGGGTAGGATGGATTTATATAGGTGGAGGTGGTGTATTTTATTTCTTCTTTTCATGGTGAAGGTGTCATGTGTACTGGCTAGAGGTGGTGGGAAGATTCACGTGTCTAACATCATGTGATCACAAGAGACACAATACATATCACGACAACATATCTTGATCACATGATCATTTTTATGAGGATGCTCTATTTGTTGAAAATTTCCAATATGTAAGGTATGTATGGATTCAAATTACCCATCTTTCATGTGACGAGGTAGAGGAAAACCAAAGATGGCTTCGCATGATCACTTTAGAGATCTATATGATCTTGCAGCATATCAACGGGAATACACTTAAAGGATTAAAGTGAGAAGACAAATGAATAAAATTCTATAGGTAGAAGGATTTCATTACAGGGAAGATACGATATTCTTTATGCAAGCCTGATGATGTAATCTTAGATCGCATGATTGTCATCACCTTACTTGTGATGGATTCATGCATTCCACATGATGGATTTTCAAGAGATCATCCCTTGGTTGTATCAAAGAATTTGGATGATCTTGTGGTGTCACATTCTCCTTTGAGGTGACATCCTCAAAGGAAGAAGGTAAAAGGTGATAGATCACTCAAACTCATGATGGATTGGTGAATATTCATATGATTAGTTACTTAATCACATGAAATAATAATGATCATAGGAATGCCTTCATGAGATGTTTCATGCTCCTATGATGACTTAGTGGTTTCCACCATTCAACATGATCTATTGCGCATCTTGTGATGGATTCATGCAATGCTTGAATAGGTTCATGTGAAGCTAATACACATGCAAGGATTTAAGACATCGAGGATGATTCGAATATCTCAGTCTTGATCCTTGGAGAAGGCTGATATATCAGTCATTAAGTGGTGGAATCATGCACGCATTGGGTGGCTCTATACATCGAACCGATGATTTCTGAAGTATGGTGGGTGAGTGGGATATTGAAGATGATGCAGGAGCGAGATCAGATGACTTAGACCAACTTGATTAGATGGAAGAGGGTTTGCCCATATGTTTTTTATAGAGGGACAATGCACATACCACTGGCTATCCCACTTCGCTTTAACCTGCTGATGTAGATCATTTAAAAAATGATTCTGTGACTATAATTCCTCAAACTAGTAGTAGGGTCGACACCTAGAACACATGCACCACACCCTCACTGGTCACGACTTTCCATTATGTGGCCCACATAGGTACACCTCCACACACCCCTTGCATGCACCACATGAGCTATGCTCTCCCACACTCTCACCATGCTTGGATGGATGGCTAGTTGGCTCACAGGTCATTGTTGTGGTGACTCCTACAAGTTCCCTTGGTTGATATTGTTAGCTGGTTATCTTAGCTAAACATTTTTTTGGTAGAGGGAAATCATAAATACTTAGAAAATAATCTAAGTAAAATTAATATAACAAGGGAAAAAAATATTCCTCTATAAAAAAAATCCTAATCCTAATCCACTTCTGTGTCCTTTATGAAAAATATATCAATATTCTTGCATGGTCTTCATACTTATTGAATCTCTGATGAAAAAGTTTCTAATACACAATTATAAGCATAAAAAAATTCCCCCCTTAGAATTAGATTTGTTTAGAACAAATTGAATCTAATTCTAAGGTAAACATAGATAAATTTTCCATATATTTGAACATCTGATGAGATTTAATATTGATCCCTATGAGAGGATTTGTCACTAGTGTGTTGACTAAAGGATTTCAGGTCCTATAAAGAAGAGACTCTTGAAATTGAGTGCTTGGATGAATCCAAGATAGGGAGTGGCCTTGGATTGGGGGACAAATTTCCTATAATTGGAATGTGTATGAATTATAGGATGGAAAAGGGATTGGGTGAAAAGGAACTTGTAGATGGATTTGAAGTAAGGTACTTGAATGTTGCTACATATCCCATGAGAATGGGAATTAATCCATACATATTTTTAAGATAAATGAATCCTATGAAAATCAAGCCCATGCACAGGGAACATAGGCTCATGGATGAAGATCCCTATGATGATCATCCTTACATAGACCAAGATCATATGTATAAAGGGTAATAACATCATCTTGTGATGAAATCATGGGCATGGACCCATGTTCTAGTAGAGATATTGTAAGGATCAGTCTCTTATGCCACATATCAGGTGACACAAATTGTCCAATGTAATCAGTTCAAGGTCTTATAGGATGGACCAAGTCTCATGTAGTTTTTAGGCATGAGAGGACTAGGTACCCTTATATGGGTCCCATTAAATAAATACATGCTCTATTTTTTTCATAAATCAGTAAACCTAGAGAGGATATCATATTTTTTTCTAAGGCCATATGGTGGCCCCCAAAAGATTTATATCTTTTACTTTTTTTTCATTTAGCCCTAAATTTTTCCTAAGTTTCATATGGGGAAAAATTAGTAGGCATGAACTTGGCCTTTTCTCAGGCCACCTTCTTATGGGTTTTTAACCCAACAAGTTTTATGCCTTCTTCATTTAATTTGTGTTCAATGTTTCCTAGATCACACAAAGTGTATGTACAGTGAGTAGAGACTTGAGTTTTTTTTCTAGGGTTCCCTTTTTGGTGTTTCAACCTAGTGATCATTATGTCTCTTTCAATTAGATGTTTTAAGGTCTTTAAAACTAGACCATTGTTGTACTATAGTTTAGTGTCTTTCAGTTTGGACCATCTACTATTGTAGTTAAGGATGGGTATTAATGAAGGGTTTGATAACCCAACACCCTTGATGGTGTTATGAAGAATGAGTGTTCGTGAAGGGTTCTATTACCCTATATTATTAAATGGTATTCTAACAAATTAATGTTCATTAAGGGTTATATTACCCCACATTCTTGAAAAAAACATGAAGGATGAATTTCCATGATGGGTCGTGGCACCCCAAATACTTACCATAGAGGGTAGTGGTGGATAGTAAAATATAATGGAAGCTGAGTCCACTTGGATAGTTGGAATATGGTTTTTTTTAAATCATGTTTCTAGGAGTTTGAACCAATGAATATGGAATGGGGTGAATATTTCGGGGATGAACCAAAACACCATAAGGTGATGAGTTCTTCCACAGTGTTATTGGGGTTCATGAGGATTATGGTTCCTTTCCTAATAGGAGGAGATGCTTCTATTTGGTAGGTTATAATCCCTTATTCATGGGTCCATAGGGCTTACTTGCATGTTCATGTAAATGGGATATCCACTCATTTATAAGGGCCATAGAATATTTGTGAAGACTCAAAATTTTGGATGATGAAGTGGAGTATAGAGAAAAGTATATCCAAGGAGGGTTATAGAACCCTAGGATAGTTTAGATTTTGTTGGGAGGCTAGGGCCCTACTCCATGTCGTTTTAAGTCATGTGGTGTGGGCCATCAAAAGGTTAGAGAATGAAGTGTCACATTCCTACTTCTAGAAACAGTATAATACATAGTGAAATAACATCGAGGATGTCGAATATTCTTGAATAGTATAGTTATGGGGCTTATAAATCATGATCTAGGAATATATGAGTTAAATGGAGGTGGAAACCAGTGAGAACAAATAAAAAATTAATAATGGAAGAAATCCACATTCTACATTATCAGGACAATAACCCTTGGATTTCAAGGGGTCCTCATCCATGGGAGAAAACATCCTCTAGGAAGATGCTATTTGGCATGGTTTCCAATTATATAATGAATCATATAAGTCCTTTATGGATTATCTAGTCCCCATTACTAGTTTTCTATAGGGTAGGACCAAGATAAAGGGATCTTAAGGTCTTTGGGTTGGTCGTGTTAGCTCACAATTCAAAGACATGAAGGGGGTTTGTGGAAAAAAAAAATATTCAAGAAGGGCTCAATCACCCTAAAAGTTGTGTCTTCACCTAGTGAACACATTATTATGATGAGGAGATGTGAAAAATCATTACTCTAACTTTTATCTGGACTAGGGAGTCCAATGAACATGGATCAACTTTTACTAGGGCTACAAGGTAGACCCCATGAGATTTATGCCTAATTTATTTATTCTCTAACATTTTTTCTAAACTCTAGAGATGAATAGTTTAGAAAGCAGAGACTTGACTTTTATTCAGTCTAACCTTTATGGGTTTTCATCCTGACAAGTTTTATGTCTCTTTCACTAGAAGTTTAAGGTCTTGTGATTTGGACTATATAAGGATAAAGTTTAGGGTTGTATAGCTTTGACCAAAGTGTATGCATTTTTGGGTCTTGATTCACATAGACTTGGTATGAGGGGAATGTTACACAATAGCCTAATTAGAGTACCTGGGGTTAAGAGTACACCAAAATAATTTTTATCGATAGGTGAAAATGTTGCAAATCATGGATTAAGGTTCTCAATTCATGAGTAATGGTATGAGGAAATCATGTCTGGGATGGCTCAAAACACCATAAGGTGCTGAGTTTAACTGTGGTGACATCAGGATCACAAGGATCATAGATACCTTATTATAGGGACAAGGTGTCTATAGTTGGTGGGACAAATCCCTTATTCTGATCCACCTCTTACATGGTCAAATAGATTGGTCTCTTATCCTTTATAGGGGTATTAAAAGGTTTATGAAAACCCGAGGTGCTTGATACATGAAGTGTGGTTTATGAGTTGAGGTGCTTAATAGATAACGTAAAACCCTATACTCTAGTTGACTAGGGTTAGGTTCTTGTGGTCCTTTGATAAGGAATGATGATGGGTGATGGCCTTCACATTTTAATTTCATGTAGTGGGGACATATCTATCATGTAGTTTAACATCATGCAACAAGGATGTTTTCCTTTCAGTTTAATGTCATGTGGTAAGGATGTTTTCCTTGTAGTTTAATGTGATGTGGTAAGGATGTTTTACTTACAGTTTAATGTTATATGGTAAGGATGTACAAACCATACATAGATCCAACTCATATGTAGGAAGAACGAGTCTATATGACCCTACCCTCTTTAAAGAGATGCATATTCAGTTTTAATGGGTGGTATTTTCTATATTTCCCTATTCACACCGTAAGGGTAGGAATAACGCCATAATCAGCTCATTTAAGAATATCCCTCTATATAGATCTCACTCATATGAAGGGGAGATGGGAATTCTATCTTATTTCCTTATTGAGTCTCGACATCATGGTCGACTAAGGAGTTCTCTACATAGATCAGGATCATACATAAGAATAGGGAATTTCTATATTTTCTTCTGGTACGGAGGTGAGAAATTCATCCTAAGAATAGATTCATAAATAGGATATAATACTCTAAGCAGTTTTATGTCTTGAAATATAGACCATATGTCACATATTTTAATGTCATGCAACTAGGACACTTCCATGAAATTTAACATCATGATACTAGAACAAAGTCATAAAGTTTAATGTCATGTGATGAGGAAATATTTACTTATCCAATACATTTCATAGTAATACCATCCAGAGTTAATTTATAGGTTCCCTAAGCTCACATGATCCATGATCAGCATGAGAAACAAGGGACAACTGGGCAGTCAATTAAGCTGTGCGAGAGTATGTTTCTGATAAATCCCTGCATAGGTCCAACCCATATGCAATTTGGGTGCATTATTATCATTTTTATTATATGGATAGACCCATGATTGGACATCCAGGTGTCACTATTCATCCTATAGTAGTAGTAATCAAGAAAAACATAGTTCTTGAATAAAAAACTCTCCATGTAGATCTAAACCATATATAGAGGGGACATTTTTTCCCATTGATCATTGTAGATGGACTCAGTATTGAAGATTCAAGTTTCACTATGTATCCTGTGATAGTAGGAATCAATCCACATGTGGTTCTTGAAAGGGAACTTTCCACACAGGTATAACCCATATGAAGAAGGGGGAATTTTTCCATTGATTATTGTGGTTAGACCCAAGATTGGAGATTTGGGCATCATTATATATCCTATGATAGAATCAATAAATCCACATATAGTTTTTCAATGGGAAATATCCATACATTTCTAAACCATATGCAGAGGGGGGAATTTTCCTATTGATTATTATGGATATACCCAATATTGGAGATCCATGCATCACTATGTATCCTTTGATAGCAGGAATCAAGACACACGTAGTTCTTGAATGAGAACACTCTACACATATTTGAAACATATGCAGAGGGGGGATTTTACCATTGACTATTATAGTTGGACCTAATATAGGAGATTCAGGTGTCACTACATATACCATGATAGAAGGAATCAAGACACACATAGTTATTGAACGGGAAATCTCTATACAGTTCTGAACTATACATGAAGAGGTGAATTTTCCATTTTATTATTATGGATGGACCTAGTATTGGAGATTTAGGCATCATTATATATCACATGATAGAAGGAATAAAGACACACATTGTTATTGAATGAGAAATCTACATACAATTCTGAACTATACACGGAGAGGTGAATTTTCTCTTTGATTATTGTGGTTGGACCCGGGATTTGAGATCTAATCATCACTATGTGTCTTTTGATAGTAGTAATCAAGACACACATATATATTTAATGGAAATTCTCCATATAGGTATGACCCATTTGCATAGGGAAAATTTTCTTATTTAATATTATGGCTGGACCCAGTATTGGATATCTGGGTGTCACTATGTATCCTGTGATAGAAATAATCAATCCACACATAGTTATTGAATGATAAATCTCCATATATGTCTGACCCATAAACATAGGGGAGAATTTTCCCATTTATTATTATGGCTGGACCTGGGATTGGAGATCCGTGCGTCACTACATATCCTACAATAGAAAGAATAAAGCCACATGTATTTCTTGTATGGGAAACTCTCTACATAGGTATAACCCATATGTAGAGAGGGGAATTTTTCCCATTTATTATTGTGGTTGGACTCATGATTAGAGATCTAGGAATCACTATGTATCTTGTGATGGTAGGAATCAAGCCACACGTAGTTATGGAACAGGAACTCTCAATGTAGATCTGACCCATACATAGAGGGGGAATTTTTACCATTGATTATTATAGTTGGACCCAAGATTGGATATTAGGAAATAGATACATATACTGTGATAGTAAGAATCAAGCCACACATAGTTCTAGATAATGGTGTGGTGGGAAACCAACATCAAAAGGATGGATCCCTCTCAAGTGAGGATGAATGAAGTGAAAAGGGGGAATTGGTTTTATGAAACACTGGGGGTGAAGAAAACTATGTGAATTATGGGAAAAAGGGGACCATATGTAGATAGTTTGGGTCATAATACTTGGACCTAAGGGGAATGTTTGCTTAATGGATGTTTGTGTGGAATTAAAGAGGTAAAAACTGACATGAAAGGAGGGAGACACATGCCTTTATTCCACAAAAAGTACCCTGAAATAAACTTCACATAGTTTAAGGTCATAATTATTGGACTCAAAGGGGATTATATACTCATAATATATTTTATGTGGTGAAAAAGAGTAAAAAAATGTGAAAATGGATCCCATTAGGCCCTATACCACCTAAAGCAATCCTAAAATCAATTTCATGTAGTTTAAGTTCATGAGTCTTGGAACAAGGCATCATCTCTGGCAAGAATAATGAATAATCTCATAGTTATTGTATGTGGAATCCTATTATTGGAGAATAGGTTAGATATAAAATTTAATTTAATGTGATAAGGACATCTTCCATGCAGTTTAATTTCATGCGGGAATGACATTTGGTGTGCCTTTTAAGGAATTGTATCTAGAACCATGCTATCCTTGATGTGAACTCACATTTCTCGATCATGCGGGGAATCCCTTACCAAAATTACTAATCCCACATAATATAGCATTATTGTGAGAAACAAGGAATGGAAAAGGTTTCTTTCACCCCTGATAGGTGATTAAAATAAAGGATAGGGTTGTTTTTATCATGTAGTGGTCGGGCTAAGATATAAGATCTAGGTGTATCTATATATCTCATTGGAATGAGAATCAATCCATATGTAGTTCATGAATCATTTTAATATCGAATAAGGGGGATGTAAACCATACAATTTAACATCATTCATTAAGGATGAGGTTTACCTAATGTGAAAAAGAAGGCATGAAGCCCCATAAACATTGTCCAGGTGTTTCAGAAATCATTTCATAAGAGGCATCCTGTGTTTGTGATATAAGGATTCCTGAGATGGTTTTTCAATAAATCTTATTCTTGGTACATAGGGTAAGACTACATGTTTATGTCATACGATGAATAAATTTTCATACTATTTAATTTCTTATGACTAGGTTGATATGAGTTGTTCCTTTTAGGGTCATGTGATAAGGACCACTCCGTATAGTTTAGCGTCATGTAGTATGGATTAATAGTGTCTTTTAGTTTTGGGTCATACGATTAGGACCATGGACATTGTGAAATTTAAAGTCTTACTTACAAGACTTGGGGGCAACTTGAAGTTTAATTTATTACTAATAGGACTTGAGATTATGGGAGGAGTGCATTGTCCTGACTATCTTATTGAAACCTCAATGATCATCAGGTAATCCTAGGTGGTGTGTAGCCACGTTGGGGTTCATCCCAGTAATTTCTATTTAATTCCAAGAGAACACATATCAGTGCTACTTCATAAATGTGATATTCATATCTTTGTCCTCAATAGGCATGAAAACACTAATCAATATAGGCCATGAGTCTTCTTCTATTCCTAGATTCACCTACCAGAGTTCATCAATGGTGGTGGAGATAACCTCCTCAAATATGAGAGGGTCATTCCTGTGGTCATCCTCTTATTCTTCCATATCTAAGTCCATAGAGGCATTTTCAGTCATGGTGGATAACCCAGGGGAATCCCTATCACTATCGATGCAAGAGTGACCATGGGAAGAGACGTTTTCATCTTGAACTTCCAGAATCACTGTTGAGATATTCTAAAGATGATTGTTTTCTTTTATGATGTCATCAGGTATAGGAGGAGAATGAACATATAATATGAAGTATTATTCCTCAATTAGGTTTATGGGTAGCACATAATCATCATTAAGCATTCCTCAGGGATTCGTATGGGTGTTCCCCAAGCCATTGGTGTCTGAAACCTATATATCATAATCCACCATTGGTTGCTTACCTGACCACTTATAGAAACTTTCCTTAGAACATATGGATTCACACAACTCAATGGGGGTTCTATCACTATTTAGTATTCTAAACTTTCCATTGATGGTATATTTCAATAATTGATGAAATGTTGAGGGTACCGCTACATGGCTATGAAGCCAAGGTCTCCCAAGTAGAACATTATATGTTGTGTCTTGATGGATAACCTTGAACTTAGTGTTAGATGTGAGATCCCCAAACTGATACTTGAGTTTTATCTTTCTGATAGTCCTTTTCTCACTCTTATCATACCCTTGAATGTTTAGATTTGTTGGGGATAAGTACCCCTCGCTATATCCTAAACGTCAGAGGGTCTGATTAAGAATGGGGTTGATCCCAAAACCATTGTCAACCAGAGTTCTTCAGCTATCAACACTATTGATTTTTATTGAATATAGAAGGGTCTGATATTTCCTTGGATAAATTCTTCCCAATCATGTTCTATGAATGAGACAGTGACATGACATTATGATGACACAATATCCACTTAGTAAACCTTGGCTACAAAAACTTCTGTCACAAACCCCTGTGGTCTCTAGAGGGCCTTGATGAGTACTTCTATGAGTTTTTTTTGAAAGATAGAGAGTATCTAGGATTGAGAGTTTGGATGGAACAACCTATAACTATTTCACAATGTCATAATTTTATGACAGATGTCCGTGCTCTCCAAGGTGGGGATGATCCCTATTATGTGGTTCAAGAGTTGAGGTGTTTGAGGTGGATGGGATTAGTGCTTGAGAAGAGGTCAAAGGCCACCCTGGATATTGGGAATGGAATGTATGATTTATCTTGTATCATTACTAGAATATACTGGTAGAGATCATCTATCACTGTCACAAAGTATTAATAATTCAATAGGGTATGTATAGGAATGTATACCTGCATTCTCTTAGTCACCAGGATATGATGATCAATGTCTCCAATTGAAGCTGAAATGTATGAACACTCTTTACCTCATCATAACATCAGAATATGATAATGGGATTTATAAATAGGGGTGTGGTTATGTTCCTTCCCCAATCTTATTGACCATATATGATAACAGACTCTATTTGAGTTAGCAGGGATATGAGATTTCTCACTGGTTTCCATTAGAATATTCTGATGGGCCTTCTTAATGGAGGTAGGGATATGAATCCACCCTATCTGGTCCACAACTTCCTGAATTCACCAAGGTGTCCTTAATTCCCAAATTTTAGTGTTCTGGGAGGTGACCTATTAGGTAACATATTCAACAGAAAAATGAGGGGTATTTATGATTTTGTGATATTATTGGGATAGATATTGTACTACATTGATGGGGATTTTGGAAACTATAATTTCCACCTGATACTGATGATGTCTCCCAGAGATTGAGATGTTGTATAGTTTACCATCCTATGACCAAGACATGTTCCATGTAGTTTTATATCATATGGTAAGGATGTTGTCTTATAATTTAACGACTTGTGACTAGAATGTTGTCATGTAGTTTAATATCATGTGACTAGGGTGTTGTCATACAATTTAACATCATGCAACTAGGACATTTTTGTGTAGTTTAATGTAATGATACTAGGAAATTTTCATGTGGTTTAAAATCTCGCAACTAGGATGTGTCATTCCATAACCTATCAGGAGGGATACTTTTTTATGGATCTTGAATGACTCTTATTCATATTACACAAGTTTTAGTATCCTTCAACTCTATCAAGCATTCATTTACCTACTTCTCTTTCCAATCTTTAAATATAAATAAACCCTCTATTATGTTCCCGAGATGTTAGTGGTAGGGTAGTAATTATAATGAAATTTCAACCCCTCCTCACTCAGTCTCATAATTGTTGGGAGCTTTAACAAATTTTACTCCCCAACATAGTCAAAGTACTTAGAGACATTCTTTTTCTAGAAGGGTAAAACATTTTTTATCCCACATTGAGAGATGGTTTATTATCAATGGGAGCTATGTGGTTCATAATTTACCACACAACTTATCTGTCCTATTCAGAGTGCTCATATGACTAGAGTAGAGATTTAGGTGTCATTGGTTTCAAAAACCCCTTATCCATATACTTTTGAATCCAGTCTTTAAAGACAAAGCAACTTCCTATTGTGTGCTCGAGATGTCAATGGTAGGGGAATTGGTTGTCATGATCTATCAACCCCACCTCACTCTACTTCCTTATTATTTTGACTTCTATCAAACCATTCTCCAAGTCATAATCAAATTACCTAGGGACATATTTTAATTGGAAGAAATATATCTTTCTCTGTCTTTCATCAAAAGACAAACAACCATGCTACTTTTCCCATGATCTACCTATACCTCTATTAGTGTGGGAAAATGACTAAGTTTGGAGTTCAAGGTGCAAAGTCTTTGTATTTATTGGTCTAGGGGAAGGTTATAAATGATTGGGGGACTTTTATAATGCATAGAGTTTCCACTGGTTAAAAGAACCTGACTCTCCTGGAGGATTTATGGAAACAACTGAGGTCAGATAGTTTCTTATATACCCTCTATAATGAGGTGGAAAATATGGAAATAACCCATAGTCCTATGGGATGGGAGTTTTAAATAAAAATAAAATTCCCACATTCCTGTGGGCTAGGGTGTGGTGGAACAATGTCTGTATTTCACCTAATGAGGGGATGTTAAAATATAAAAATGCCCCTAACCCTATGGGATGGGGAACTTCATGACGAGGGACTCTATAAGAAGGTGTTGGTATGTTATTCTAGGGAATAAATCCTAGTATTATTCCCAAAATTATTTCCCAAATATATTTTTTATCTCATTTTAGTTGAATGATCTAATCTTCCGCAGAAATCTCCTTATCATCCTTTAGGGGAAGACCGACACAAGTCATGATAATAACCTTCCCTCTATCACTAGTAGGGTGAGTGGATCTTGATGGGAGTATCATTGTATACCATAGATACTGAATATTATATTTAAAATGTCCATATTCTCTATATAATTTGTACTCTAAAACACCCCATGGTTGATAATACCCTCTATAGGTGCATGAAAGATACCACTGAGCCCCTCTTTTTTGCTGATGGAGAAAAAAGGTGGACCAACCTATCACGACTCATATGACTATTGGAGGGTATGATTATACTTTTTAGGAGTGTGATCACCTAGATATGATGATAATTCCTAATATTCAGTTGATATCATATTGATAGAGACATAAGTGGGTTGGTTCTCCTCAACATGGAATATCATTTGACGGGTCGTTTCCCAATGTGCTATTTGGTGGGAAGATGCCCGTTGTACCATTTGGGAAGATTATTCCCATGTTGAAGATGATTATAGGGTAAAATATGATAAAACTACACCCATAATTATGGTTTGGGGTGCTTCCTAGGATTCTACAGTCACCAAGACTAGCTGTGATGAAGTCAGAGGCTCCTAGCTAGTGATGATCTGGGATTGGTTATAGGACACTGTCAGAATACACTGATGGGCCTCATACAGATCGGAGGTAATAGAGATATAATCATGATATGGAGCTACATTATTTGGATACCCCAGGCGGGATCTTCTATTAGATTCCCCAATTTGGACGGCTAGGTTAGGAACAACTTCCTCTATAGATCCCTATATAATTATGTTCATATGTCGATTATAATGACCATAATGGATGGGATAACTCCTAGGACACTCATAAGTGGTTGATTTAACATGGTTATTTTCCTCACCCACATCCCTTAGGTAGGGAAGGTATATATTTATGCACTCTAGGGATAGGCTCCGAAAGTGGTTAAATATGGAAACAAGGGATACTTCCTCTTTGGTGTCCTTTTTCGGGAAAGAAAGCCTATGAGGATTCATCCTCTGAAGGATTTCATGATATGACTCCAAATTTAGGATGGATACATTTATGTAATACTCCCAAATTAAGTCATTCACCAAATGGAATTGAAGGTGTTATGTTGGTGACATCATACATCAGGGCCTTGGGGCCAAAGATTCCACGGTGGAAAATGAACATAATCGGTGTGTTAATTAGTTGTTCACTATAATTTGCGGTGCTCTACATGTTTTACTATCTTTTACAGTAGTCTCAAAATTTGTTGGCACATTCAACGATTCCATTTGGTTGTAAGTAATATGATAACTCCTAAAGCTAAAACAATACACCTTATTAGTGAAACATCATACATAAGAGTGAATGTTCAATCAATTACTTTCATATTTAAAGGATAAAGAGGTGGTGTATTATTTTATTAAAGGTTTAACATAGTTAAAATTACAATATAGGCAATCTATCCCTTTTAACATGTGAAAGGGATGAAACAATTAAAAAATTTGATGGCAGGTTCACCATTTTTTCCCAAAAAATGTGTGATGGTTTCACCCATCAATCAGTTGTGGGTGATTGAGTGTGGTTTCATAATCATTTGTGTCGGGATTACCATATTTATATCTAAAAAACTCACAACAATTTTCACATTCATGATAAGGAACAAAACTTATTTCTAAAGGCAGGCGGTCAATTGGGGTTTCAAACCCAATCCATCCAACATCAAATATTTTATTATTGAAACACAAACATAAAAAAAGTATAGGGGGGTCTAAAATAATGGAGACCCAAAGTATCTCCTTTGATCAGGTTAGCCCCCTCCACTTTGAAAATGTGGGTATTGGGAAAAATAGTTAGCCTTAAGTCCTCCATGGAAGTGAGATGATCTGCAACCTTGTTCCCTTCTCTCCATGTGTGGGCCACCTAAGTGATGTTGTTCAGTAGATTTTTTCACCTTTTTACTATATAAGATATGGACCATGGGGTGACACATCTTCCATGAAAATTTTCATGGAGGATCAAAGAGTCAGTCTCCACTTCGGATATCTCCATGTTTACCTACCTGCATATGGATAGGCCTATCAGCATGGTTCTCGCCTTAGCTTGAAGGGGGTAACCATTTCCAAAAGGCTCTGTAAAGGCTAGGATGACATTCCCTCGGGTGTCCCAACCACACCCCCACCTCTCATTCTGCCCAGAATACACGAACCATATATATTAATCTTATATCCCTCTTTCGGTGAGTTCCAACGAACCCATTGGACCTCCAGTTTGTTGGAGAAGACCTGGTCTGGAAGGAATTGTGCTTTGAGTAGGTTCTGTAAGGGAGCATCCCTGGCCTAGTTCCTTGCCTTCCATAAACACCAGCAGGTGCTGCTAAGGATGATGGCCCTCACCATTCGTTCAAGACCTACCTATGAAGTCCTATTAAACAACCTATCCAGAAAGGATACCCCATCATGGCCATACCCACAGGACAACACGAGGCCACCAAAGAAGGACCATACATCTCGAGCCCATTCATCTAGAGGATGGGAGGTTAGGTTCATCACACCATTTTGGGGTGAATTATTTCCTATTCCAAGACTCTCTTATAGGTTTAAGATATTTTTGTGAAATCCTTTCTAAGACCTGATGTAGGAATGGTTATCCTCATGCTAATGCCTTGATCAAGACCATGTGTTTATGGGAACAACTATGTGTGTCACATGTTCTCCATCATTCTCTTTTTCATTTATGATGCTTTAGTTTATATCCATTTTTGGACACTCTAGAGTTTATTTACATCTAGGGAGGTAGTCAGTGTCTTGGAGATGGGATTGAACCTCTATGTGGCATCCTATATATCCTGTGATAACATGAATCAAATACCACATAGTTCATATTACATATTTTAGTGTTGTATGATTGGACTATACCAAACAGTTTGATATCACGTGGTAAGGATGTAAATATTGGACTTGGGCCTTGAGGAGGTGTCCTACATATCCTATTTATAGTAGGAATCAAAGTCCACATAGTTTTTGTTGTGAGATTATGTTTCATATTAGATATTACAATAGAGGCCTTGAGCATGACTTATGTATGTAAGGCTACCCTGAATCACCTCATCGGGAGTATGGACCTTTGAGTGGAGGTGATATGTAATAATAATTACATACCAATGTAGAGACCACATTGGGTGGAATCCTTATCAGGCTATTAGTATAATCATTGCCCATATCTAAGATCAAATGAGTCGTTCTCGGTGTTAGAAATAAGAGATAGTAGATGAATGAACACATTTAATGAGAGAAAATTCATACGGGGAATACACCGTAAAGTTTCCCTTTGAGAGGTATGATTACCAACCTCATAGAGAACATTATATGGAGCTCATGACTTATAAATGCATCCTATATATCCTATTTATATTTGGAATTAAAGTCTTCATAGTTAAATTCATCCCAAACCCATTGATGGGTTTGAGGTACTTGAGGGACTAGTATAGGCTTACACTTAAAGGGGATTCTCATGTATAATCCCTATTCTGATCCATTGATGGAAAAGGAATGATGATAGAACTATAGGAGATTTTGGGTCTAATAGGTTAAAGTATCTAAAATGTGGAGGGAATTACACTAAGGTGGACACACATTTAGAGCTTGAGTCTTAAGAAGGAATCCTATATATCTTGTTTATAGTAGGAATCAGAGTCCTTGTAGTTTAGTTCATCTAACCCATTGATGGGTTGATAAAGGTGATCAAACTCAAAGAAAATATTGTTATCCCCAAGGTTTATAAAGATTAGGGAATTATACTAGGATGGATACCCATGTTTCATATTCATTCTTTATCCTTTGATAGATAAATAGAGGTAATAACCATGAAATGTCTGTTGGATATTCTTGGTATGGAATGTAGGGACCGTTTGAGATCATAATACAAATAGAGTCACATGAGTGCATAAACCTAACCCATTTAAGGAAACTCCCATTATAAAGGGTGCATTCAGATAAAGTTTACTAGTTAAGTGTTCACATGGTATAAGTCTAAGTGTGTTTTTTGGACAATGTTAACATGTCCTAGGGGGGCTGCCTGACATGTCTAGGTTGTCTTCCTTATAAGTCTTGATTTTACACCCAACATGTTCTGGGTGTCATTCTGACATGTAATACGCATCCAAGGGCATCTTTCTAACATGTCTAGGATTTATCGTATGATCAAAGATGACATATCTAGGGTGCTTTGCGTAATCAAAGTTGGAATGTCTGGGGTGTCTTCACATTATCAAAGAAAACATGTACAGGGTCTCCCACATGATCAAATTATTTGTAAACAGTCTGTCGCATGATAACATTGACATGTCAATGGACTATCTCATGAAAAAACTGGCATGTCTAGGGTTGCATGAGGTCATCTCAATACCAATGAGGAATCATGTGATTTCATGATTTTAAGGGAGTCATGAGGCAAGGCCTCGTGAACATATTTAGGATCACTCACACATCTAAGTGTTGAATTTTCATGTCTAAAGGGTCATTACTCAAGGCCGTATGGACAATATTTTACATGGGAGGAGTGAATGGCTAAGGGTTCACATCATGGTCACACATCCTAGGGTTCACATGGTAATAGGAGGGACTTTCCATGGGTTCATATGCATAACAAAGACATATATATGTGGAGGGGTTCCTGCATGATGGCATCACATGATGATCAATTTCTCATGTGATTTCTTGTCCTCAATAGAATCTTGAAAATGGTTTTGTGAATATATATAAGGGGGATACATGTTAGAGCCACGAAAGGGGAAAGGTTGCATGATCGAGGGTAGTTAGTCCCTATGAGGCCATCACGTGACCAAGGGTAGTATGTCAAGGGAGGTTTACATGTCAAGGAAACCAAATCCAGGGTTTCATGAAAGAACTGCAAGATTGAGGGTTTATGACATCATAAGACTGAGAGTTCACATGATCCTCACTTCAAGACTACATGGAGGCATTTCATTGTCCACTGGTGTATGTCCGTGAACACTAGCATGGGTATCTTGCATGATCGAGGTCTTACAACGCATGTAAAAATAGAGGTTGTAAGGGTTGGTGTCCTCAGAACCAACTGTTTTGTACTTTTATTACATAAATGTTCACTTATTATATATTGTTCATTGTTCTGCATGACTATAATATAATAATGTCCTGGAATATTTGTTGCATTAATAAGGTCATAGCAGATCCCCACTATGATGAGAACCTTGAAATGCTATAACAATATTCTTAAATAAAGTTCTGCGGTTGGATGACATACTATGATATGACACATAGTATATAGACCGTCATGTGTGAGTACCCGTAAGAAGACGAGACTCTCTCTCATAGAGTTCGCACTTGGTAATCTCCAAGATGGGAGATTATGAGAACAGACCCGCCAGTAGTAATTCCGCATGTCTTGGTGTCATCAGATATTGCTATCTACGAGCGTGTGTAATGGTCCTTAGACTGGAAGATTATCATTAACTCATGTCATGACTCACACACTTAGATTTACTGACGAAAACCGTCACGCAGACAGTTGGAGGGAAGTAGGGTACGTTGGGTGCGTCACGAGTGACATGTTGTTAATAGATAAGTCGAGGAAGGATTTGTCCCTTCCATTTATGGAATTTGATATCTCGGCCCTTTGATTGAAATAGAACTGTCACATTAAATTCCATGGCCATGGTGTAAACAACGAGTTTATTTCAAGTAGTCAAAGAACGACATATCAAGCATATAGGTTTATGACACTGCCATGAAACCTGCTTGATGAGATATCGAGACAAAAGGATTAGATTACACAGTAAGCATTCGTATGAGGTGATACGTCAATGAGGTGTCAACTTCTTTCTCTTGGGTGCCTTGACCCATTGCTAGACAGTAATCTTAGACGTTAGCAAAGCCTGCCTAATGCCAACGAGAAAGAGGCCTAGATGGTCACACACTAAGTGTATCCAAGTATCTCATTTTGAATAAAGATTATTCCCGTACGTGGTTTAATAATTATTCAAGGAAGCCTAAGTTGTTTTTAATGATGGAGGAAAAATAAAATAAAATAAGTACACGCCGTGTATTATTATTACACACCGTGTAGTTTTATTTTGGAAAGGAAATGAATAAATGAAAACAAGATATACATGCTGTGTACATTTAATGTACACACCATGTTATTTTCAATGAAAAACAAGTACACTCCGTGTATTTATTATTACACGCCGTGTAGTTTTTCTAGTCAGGATTTTGAGGATATAATATTGTTTTAAATGATATTTATTATAATCAGCATGGGCGCATGTCAAGGAATTATTTATTCGACATGGGGTTTTAAATAAAGAGTCAATGAAATAAATAAAACACGTAACATGTTTATTTATTGTCATAACTCTATAACCCCACACACCCGATTATAAATATCCTCACAACCCCAACTCTTTTCCGACACACAAGAGAATCATTGGACACAACATCTCTAGAGAATTCTTTCAAGGCCGAAAGAACCTTTTCCTTCAAGAAACCTCTCAAGACCAAGATAGGTCCTCTTCCATCAGATCAAGACGATCTAAGGTGGACAACGCAAGCAAAGGCTTCTCCACGCTAGCACCTGGAGAATCCTTTGGCAACGTCCAGAGATACGAGGTACACATGTGGATCACCGCTAGAGGGAGTATACACTTGGATTATGCGACGCAATGACGGATCACATCGACAACGTGATCGAGAACATCAATGAAGAAAGAACTCCCAAAAGGTATTTCTTTATAATTAATTAAATTAATTATAATCAACCTGTAACGATCCTTGTTTGTGGTTCTGGGACAAACCATCTTCTTTGTCTTTTTCTATGATTCGATCCATGGAGACTGGCGTTTACCGTCGTATTGATCCTGGATTGATCATTGCTAATGAAAAAAATCAAAGTGGTCACATCCACCCATGCGCTTCCACTGTGCCTGGAACCTTCAAATGGTATCAGAGCCAGGTTACAATGTTGATTATAGTTATTTAATTTTCGTTTATAATTTATGCATTCATATTTGATTCAATTTGAAATAAATCTTTCTATAAATTTGAATTAACGAGATCTATTCTTACTCCTTTATTTCTCGATTCATATCATAGAAATGACCTTTTAATTATAATTTTGATTAAAATAAAAATGAGGAACTCATCCATATGAGCCGCTATTTCTGTCTGTACAACACGGGATTACACGGTGTGTAATTAAAACTACACGTCGTGTACTTAGGTTCAACGAACCGGCACTGGTCCGCCAAACCATGCCGTGTGAATTGATTATGCCTAAGTTTTAATCATGCCATGTTGACCAGAATAGAATGGTGCATGGAAACCGGAATGCAAGGCGTGTATGTTGGAACAACACGCCGTGTAGTCCGTTCCGACCCAGGTGAAACCGTGTACAAAGATAAGCCGCGTACCACGTACACGAGATCACCAGGCCGGTTACCATGTAACAAGGAAGTACACGCCATGTATGATTCATCTAAACGCTGTGTACTCTAAAATTTCCAAAGTACAGAAAACACGCCAAAGCCCAGGCGTGTACTTTGGATAAATGGTGAAAAGAAAATACACGCCGTGTAATTATAAACTACACGCCATGTACTTTCCAGAAATGGAATTTCACCAGGTTTCCTCCAATTTACAAAGACCCGTACAAGGAATATGGATGAGAAGAATCTCAGGGAAATTCAGAAAGGAATTTAAGATAAAGAATTGATTAATTATAAGATCATAATTAATTGAATTCGAGCGCGTCTTATCTTAAATAAAAGAACGATTAAAAGAATTTGAATTCTAAATATGTGTAAATGTTGTTGCATACTATGGATGATCATGAGCTAGACCAAAGACCCTTTTTATGTGTATGGTTTCATTTAAATTTATTTAATTTAAATTTGTTGGCCTGCGAGCCTTCTTCCAATAAAATGTAGGGCCTGCGTGCCCATGGTTTCTTTAATGTAAACCCATGTAATAGAGGATCTCCCAAGCCAGTGGAGACGGTTAAATCCCGAAGTCGAGGCGAAACTGACACAAGAAGATACAAAGGTGGACAGGTGGGAGATGCAAAACATGAACCATCAGGTTCAAGGTGTTTTCTCTAGGTCAGGGTTATCTTATCAAAACCGCTAGATAAGCTAACCAAATAGAAGCTCATGATCATGCCATCTTATTTTATTTTTGTTTGATTGAATGGTTTATTTATTATGTATGTGTTTTCACAATCACATAATTAATAAAATGAACAAGCATGCAAAGATGGAATAAAATAAAAACCGGACTATGCGTAAACATTATCGGAACATGGTTAATCACTTAAGAAAGCATCACTTAATATTAACAAGCATGTGATAATTCAAAGATATGCATATAGAATAAAATCCCTCAAATACCATATTAAGTCAGACCAAGCCTTCCGTTACTTGATTAAGGGCAAGACTCAATTAAAATATGTGTTTGACCAACCCTTGTTGGGACACTTACTTTTATAAAGGAAGCCCTTATGAAAGGTTTCGGGTTGAATTAACCATATTACATCAAGAGAAGTAGCCCTTGCTAGACTTGATGTAATATTGGAGGCAAGAGTTGAGGAAATCCAAGTCAGGATTTCAGGATTGGGGAGTCCACTCAACAGATCAAGGAACTGTAAGCTCACAGTTGGCAAAGACCCGCCTACCTAAATACCTTCAAATAGCTTGACCAACCCTTGTTGGGGTTATGCGAAGGGAAATACGGATCCTTTCCACTATAATGTCAAAGCAACTGGACATTCCGAGTTCAATGGTGAGGGCCATTGGGACTTGATAAAATAGTGGGAGAATTAATAAAATTTATTATTTCTCATAAAAATGTAATCAAGAAAGTACTAATAAATCTGCTTTTTTAAAATTGTAGAATCAAGATGACAAACTCGTCAACCACTTTTTCTCTGCGATCAATTCTGGATAAAGACAACATCCTCACCGGTAGTAACTTTTAGGAATGGTTTAGGCGCCTTCGGGTTATCCTACGCCATGAACGGAAGTTTTACGTGCTGGAGTCCTCACTTCCTGATTCTCCTGCCCCAGGGGCAAGTGATGAAGATTTCCTAGTCTATGATCAACATCTGAACGATTCTCTCGACGTTCAGTTTTTGATGCTGTCATCTATGTCTAGTGATCTCATGAAGTATCATGAAGACATGGATGCCTACAGCATGCTTGAGAACCTCCGTGGTTTATACCAGGAGAGAGAAATACAGGAAAGGTTTGAGATCTCCAAGGATCTGTTTCAGAGCAATCTTGGAGAGGGTGCCCCATATGGGCCTCATGTAGTCAAGATCATTGGAAACATTGAGCGCTTGGAGGTTATAGGGTTTAAAATCCCTGAAGAACTGGGTACCGATCTCATTCTCGCATCACTCCCCCATAGCTTCTCAAGCTTTGTTGTTAATTTCAACATGAACAATATTGAGAAGTCTCTATCTGATCTTCTTATCCTTATTCACCAAGTGGACAATGACATGAAGCGTGAAAAGCCTTCTGTCCTCATGGTGAATAAAAGGAAAGGGAAGCCGAAGAGCTTTAAGCCCAAAGCTTCTTCAAGTCCTTCCAAGAAAAGGAAGATCAAAGGGGAGGCAAAGGAACATGATGCTGAAGTTTCGCATGTGGCAAGAAGGGCCACTGGAAGAAAAACTGCACCCAGCCAAGGAAGCAAGGGGAAGCTTTAGGTGCATTTATTATCGAATAAAATCTATCTGTTTCTACTAATTGGGTATTAGATACTGCTTGTGGTGCTCAAATATGTATCCAAATACAAGAACCAAGTAGATTCAGGAATATTGATCGAGGGGAGGTAGATCTACGATTAGCCAATGGAGCCAGAATTGCTGATGTTGCTGTCGGGGACTACCACCTCACATTGCCAAATGGAATGATCTTGGTGTTAAAGGGTTGTTATTATGTTCCTTCTGTTACTAAAAACATTATTTCAGTATCCAGATTAGATACTGATGGATTCATATTCAAGTTTGGAAATGAATGTTTCTACTTTTATAAAGATAGTATTTGTTTTGGTAGGGCACATTTATATAATGACCTTTATGTGTTAGACTACACAAAACAAGTAATGGAAATCGATAACAAAGTTAATTCACATGACTCATACCACACCCAACTTTGGCATCACCGGCTAGGTCATGTTAATGAGAAACGTTTGACAAAATTACATCAAGATGGGTATTTAGATTCTTTCGAACTAAAACCACTTGGTGTATGTCATGCGTGTATACAAGGCAAAATGACCAAAGCCCCATTTAGTGGGAAAGGTTAAAGAGATAAATATCTTCTAGAATTAGTTCACACAGATGTGTGTGGACCATTTCCAGTTGAATCAAGGGGTGGGTTCTCGTACTTCATAACTTTTACTGATGATTTTAGTAGATATGGATATATCTATTTAATGAGGTATAAGTTAGATTATTTTGATCGGTTCAAAGAATACGAGAATGAAGTTGAGAACCAGCTTGGTAAGAAGATTAAGAAACTCCGCTCAGACAGAGGAGGAGAATATCTTAATCAAGACTTCATTGATTTCTTACGGGATTTTGGGATTCTATCTCAACTCACTCCTCTTTACACACCGCAGTGGAATGGTGTAAGTGAAAGGAGGGACCGCACCCTGTTGGACATGGTGAGATCAATGACGAGTCATGCGAGTCTTCCATTATCCTTTTGGGGATATGCATTACAAACAGCAGCACACATACTAAACCAAGTACCAACTAAATCGATAAATGGTATTCCATACGAGTTATGGAGTGGACGCAAAGCCATGTTATCAAATTTACACGTGCGGGGTAGCGAAGCATTTGTTAAGGCCTCTTTAGGTAACAAACTTGCACCCCGATGCACAAAGTGTATCTTTATAGGATATCCCAAGGAAACAAGGGGATATTACCTATACACACCCTCAGACAAAAAGGTTACAGTGGAAATACATGCCATATTCCTTGAGAGGGAGCACATATCCAAAAGAGATAGTGGGAGCGAGATAGACTTCGATGAAGTCGAGGCTCAAGATACACATGAGTTGGTACAAGAACAGATTCCACAAAGCTCCGTGGAAGAACAATCTGTTCTAGAGACACAAGAACTGCGTAGGAGCACGAGAGAGGTAAGAGAACCAAAAAAATATGGTTTTCTTGTCACCAAGGATGGTGACTCATTATTGGTTGAAAATGATGATCCTCTTACCTAAAAGGAAGCAGTTAAAGGCACAGACGTTGCCAAGTGGCAAGAAGCCATGAATTCTGAAATGGATTCCATGTACCAAAACCAAGTATAGATTTTGGTAGATCCTCCAGTTGATGTAAATACTATTGGTAATAAATGGTTATTCAAGAAGAAACTGGACATGGAGGGGAAAGTCAGCACCTACAAGGCACGACTAGTTGCAAAAGGTTTTAGACAGCGTCAAGGAATTGAATATGATGAAACCTTTTCACCGGTTGCAATGCTGAAGTCCATCAGAATCCTATTGGCCATTGCTGCTTACCATGACTATGAAATTTGGAAAATGGATGTCAAAACAGATTTCCTTAACGGGAACCTCCAGGAAGATGTCTACATGACACAACCTGAAGGGTTTGTGACTCTAAAGGATGCCAACAAGGTATGCAAGTTGCAAAAATCCATTTATGGATTAAATAAAGCATCAAGGTGATGGAACATTCGTTTTGATGAAGCTGTTATGGAATTTGGCTTTGTTAAGAATGAATGTGAGCCTTGTGTCTGCAAAAGGTTTAGTAGAAGTGAAGTCATTTTCCTAATAGTATATGTTGATTACATATTTCTAATTGGAAACGAAGTACCTGTCTTACAGTCAGTTAATGAATGGTTGCGTAAATGCTTCTCCACGAAAGACTTGGGCGAGGCCGCATATATTCTTGGGATCAAGATCCATCGTGATAGATCCAAGAGAATGTTGAGCCTAAGTCAAAGTACATACATTGACAAGATACTGAAGAGATTCAGTATGGAACAGTCCAAGAGGGGATTGTTGCCAGTGTCACATGGAATTCATCTTTCCAAGAAAATTTGTCCTCAGAAACATGAGGAAAGAAAGAGAATGGCAAGGATCCCTTACGCATCCGCCATTGGGTCAGTCATGTATGCTATTCTATGTACAAGGCTAGATGTTGCTTACGCATTAAGTGTGGTAGGTAGATATCAAGCTGATCCAGGAGACCACCATTGGATGGTAGTCAAGACTATCCTCAAGTATCTGAGGCGTACTAAGGATATGTTCCTGGTTTATAGAGGAGATGATGAACTAGTCATTAGAGGACATGTAGATGCTAGTTTACAGACTGATCAAGATGACATGAAGTCGTAGACTGGATACATCTTCAGTTTGAATGGAGGTGCAGTGAGCTGGAAGAGCTCAAAACAAAGTGTGGTGGTAGATTATACAGCGGAGTCCGAGTATATCGCAACTTCTGAGGCAGCTAAATAAGTAGTATGGATGCGAAGCTTCATCCAAGAGATGGATGTTGTACCAAGAAGTAAAGATCTTATCACACTCTATTGTGATAATACTGCAGTGGTGTCACTTGCAAAAGAGCCAAGGTCACATCAGCGGACAAAGAAAATACTTCGGAAGTATCATCTCTTGAGGGATTTTTCTCAGAGAAGTAATGTTGCAGTGAGCAGTATTTCCACGGAAGAAAACGTGGCGGACCCATTGACTAAATCCTTGACTCAGCAGAAACATGATCATCATGTGAGGTCTAACAGACTAAAAGTCGCAGGCAGTTGGCTCTAGTCCAAGTGGGAGTTTGTAAGGGTTAGTGTCCTCAGAACCAACTGTTTTGTACTTTAATTACATAAATGTTCACTTATTATATATTTTTCATTGTTCTGAATGACTATAATATAATAATGACCTGGAATATTTGTTGCATTAATAAGGTCATAGCAGATCCCCGCTATGATGAGAACCTTGAAATGCTATAACAATATTCTTAAATAAAGTTCTGCGGTTGGATGACATACTATGATAGGACACATAGTATACAGACCGTCATGTGTGAGTACTCATAAGAAGACGAGACTCTCTCTCATAGAGTTTGCACTTGGTAATCTCCAAGATGGGAGATTACGAGAACAGACCCACCAGTAGTAATTCCGCATGTCCTGGTGTCATCAGATATTGCTATTTACGAGCATGTGTAATGGTCCTTATACTGGAAGATTATCATTAACTCATTTCATGACTCGCGCACTTAGATTTACTAACGAAAACCATCACGCAGACAGTTGGAGGGAAGTAGGGTACGTTGGGTGCGTCACGAGTGACATGTTGTTAATGGATAAGTCGAGGAAGGATTTTTCCCTTCCATTTATGGAAGTTGATATCTCGACCCTTTGATTGAAATAGAACTGTCTCATTAAATTCCATGGCCATGGTGTAAACGACGAGTTTATTTCAGGTAGTAAAAGAACGACATATCAAGCATATAGGTTTATGACACTTCCATGAAACCTACTTGATGAGATATCGAGACAAAAGGATTAGATTACACAGTAAGCATTCGTATGAGGTGATACGTCAATGCGGCATCAACTTATTTCTCTTGGGTACCTTGACCCATTGCTAGACAGTAATCTTGGACTTTAGGCAAGCCTGCCTAATGCCAACGAGAAAGAGGCCTAGAGGGTCACACACTAAGTGTATCCAAGTATCTCAAGTTGAATAAAGATTATTCTCGTACGTGGTTTAATAATTATTCAAGGAAGCCTAAGTTGTTTTTAATGATGGAGGAAAAATAAAATAAAACAATTACACGCCGTGTATTATTATTACATGCCGTGTAGTTTTATTTTGGAAAGGAAATGAATAAATGAAAACAAGATATACACACCATGTACATTTAATGTACACACCATGTAGTTTTCAATAAAAAACAAGTACAAACCGTGTATTTATTATTACACGCCATGTAGTTTTTCCAATCGGGATTTTGAGGATATAATATTTTTTTAAATGATATTTATTATAATCAGCGTGGGCGCATGTCAAGGAATTATTTATTCGACATGGGGTTTTAAATAAGGAGTCAATTAAATAAATAAAATGCGTAACGCATTTATTTATGGTCATAACTCTATAAATATACTCACAACCCCAACTCTTTTCTGACACACAAGAGAATCGTTGTACACAACATCTCTGTAGAATTATTTCAAGGCCGAAAGAACCTTTTCCTCCAAGAACGCTCTCAAGACCAAGAGAGATCCTCTTCCATCAGATCAAGACGATCTAAGGAAGACAACGCAAGCAAAGGCTTCTCCATGCTAGCACTCGGAGAATCATTTGGCGATGTCCAGAGATACGAGGTACACGTGTGGATCACCACTAGAGGGAGTCTACACTTGGCTTCTGCGACGCAACGACGGATCACATCGACAACGTGATCGAGAACATCAGCAAAGAAAGAACGCCCAAAAGGTATTTATTTATAATTAATTAAATTAATTATAATCAACCTGTAACGATCCTTGTTTGTGGTTCTGGGACAAACCATCTTCTTTGTCTTTTTCTATGATTCGATCCGTGGAGACTGGCGTTTATCATCGTATTGATCCTGGATTGATCATTTCTAATGACAAAAAGCCAAGTGGGCACATCCACCCACGTGCTTCCGCTGCGCTCGGAACCTTCAGAGGTGTGCAAAGCCACCAAATTAGGATAATATTCATTGTTAATATATATAATATTCATGTTCTTTATTATTCATAAACACCATTTTAGTGCATTTTATGCTTTGAACGTCATTTCACATTATGATTGCAAGTCCTTCTTAAAATACACTATTACTTGGTACATTTTTGAACACCATATAAAATACCCAATAGTCTTGATTTTATTTTAATATTTAATTTCTAGGTTTCTCATTACATTGGGAACAATTCATAATTTTGGATTACTTAAAGATTCACATTGTAAGACCACCAAAATGGGCTTTCATGGTAACACATTTTGGGAAAAGTAAACTGGATAACATCCAAATAAAGATACTATATCGGCCAGGATCCAAGCCCAATGATTCTCCAAATTTAACTGAATATAGAGGAAATAATTTTTAACATTTCATCCAATAGTGAAAAGTGCCAATTCGTATTTTTTAAGGGAGTTCCAGGAGGCCCAAGTTAGAGATAAAATTATGGTCCAGATTCTGCGGCCTAGAAAAACAGCCCATCATTTTGATAATATCTCACAAAAAAAATTACTTTTAGCCCGAAATTTTACATGTGGTTAGAATAAAACCGGGGATCCATTTTCTTTTTCAATTTAAGACTCTAATTTGTCCATCTAGAAGGTCATTTTGATGCCTCTTTTTGGTGGATGCAAGCTGACTTCCACTTTGGTTCAAGAGTGGAAAAGTCTAAGTTCCACAAACTTTCCACCACCTTAAGCCTACCATACTCAAGTGGGATGACATTAACTATCGGAGGTTCGACCCAAGGATCCCAAAATTCCAATTTAAGGAAGTGGTGTTGGAGTATTTATTCATCTTTGGGCTTTGTTTTAATTGTAATGTTATTATGCCGATTTTTCTTTGTAACATTCTTCTTTCTCATGTAAGTTATTCGAATCACCTTAGTTTTGAATAAAATTTCTTTCTTTCCTATTATTATGTTTTACTCTATATCACATTGATATCATTTCCTTAAGGTGTGAATTTATTCACACCATACCTTGTGATATTCTCCACACAACGGCGGAGTGATCGTTATTTTGTTGTTTTTACTTCTTCAATTTCGCCCTTATGAGTCTACTTCCCACTTCCGTTGAGAACACGTCATCAATGGAGGGATAAATATTTTATGGGTTGATACAATAGAGTATAAATGGGATGTATTGGATGTTATTTATCAATATCTAAATGTTATTTATTTATTTTACTTGTGTTATTTTATTCAAGGATTTTCTCTCTTCCTCTTCTTTATTGAATTTTATCGCCCCACTTTTATGTGATAATAAAATCCTTTACCTTGTTGTATTGTTTAAAATGATCCTACAAGTGTATAAGTGATTATAATGTGTTTTTTAATGTGTTTAACCAGTAAGTTATGAGGTTAGTTTGAATTCATTAAATGAATCATGCTTGAGTTAATGAAATTGAAATTAAAAAAAGGGAATTCATCCAATCCACCCCAAGTGATAACCTAGGATAATCTCATTTTATTAATTTTAATCCACTTAAGTATCTTATATTTTACTTAAACCCATATAAAATAAACCCAAGTTGGCAAATTCATATAAAAAAACAATCCATATAATGTATGTTTCTATAAGTTACTTCTTAGGTCTCTGAGGATTTGACAACCCAAGCTAAACTTCAAGCAACCGCTTAACCCTAAAATATTGGGTAAATTTGGGAGAGGCCAAATTTTGGAACTATTTTTAGGGACCCAAGTAATTAATATCCACACCCATTCTATTCTCCCCCATTTAAATTTTCTCACCCCAAATTCTCTTATATTTTCCCTTTCTCACTTTTTTTTCTTTTGGCACATGTCCGCCTACACCCTCGATAACTCAAACAAATTAATTAGGGTGGAAAGTCCTGGGGTTGGGGAGTTAATCACACCTAGTGGTAACTTCTCATTAGATCCAAATATTCCTAATACTCTAGAGTTAAAAATGCATCCCATTTAAATGGAAGGTCTTTAAAAAAACCAAATCATAAACCTGGGTGGGAACCAAAATGGAAATCTAAAAGAAGGAGCCCCAAACTTAGGAATGCAGTTGATCAAACCATGAATTACTACCTCACACCTTCCAGGACCAATGAACCCTCTTGAATTAGGAATTATTCCCTAGGATAATCCCACTATGTTTTCAAACCTCATGTTCTAAACCACCTTCCAACATTCTATTGGATTTAGTTATAAATTTCATACCTTTATGTCAAAGAGTTCAACAACATTATTGAAACCATGTGCCCACCACATTAACTTGAGTCAGCTAAGATGGGGCTCTTTCCTTTCTCACTTAAGGATTGAGAAAATAATTGGTTAACCAATATATGACCTGAATCGATCCACTCCTAGGACCAATTACAAATATAATTCTACAAAAAATACTTTCCCCACCACAAAACAATTTCATTTAAAGAGAGCATCCAAAACTTTTTTGAAAAAGAGGGAGTCATTCTATGAAACACGGGAGAGGTTAAAAGTCACCCTAAAAATGGTTCCACACCATGTTTTTTATATTCCTGAACAATTGATAATTTTCTATGAAGGGTTGGGCTCGGGGAACAAACAATTCATTGACATGATGTGCAATGGGAACTTTAAAAACAAAGCCCCAAATGATGCTTACGACTTTCTATAAAGCCTTGATGAACAAAATAAAACATGAGGGAACATCACATTACTATTAGAAGCCACCCAAATCTAGTGGAATTCACACACTTAGGAAGGAGGAAAGCCTTATGGAAAAACTTGTTGCACTCACTAGGATGGTCGAAAAGATTGATCTTAGGAAGGTCTATGAAATTCAAGTTGTTGACCCTATTTGCACAATTTGTGAAAAACATGACCACAAGACCAAAAACTACCCAACCATCCATTACATTAAAGATGTTATTTTAGGAGGACCACCAGTGGAGGTCAATTCTCTGAACTTTCATAAGCCACATTACCAAAACACTTTCAATATAAGGTACAATGACCATCCAGGATTCTGTTGAAAAGATAACCAACAACCTAGTCATCCATAAGGACCAAACCCCTACCCTCTATAAAATTTTCAAAACCATAACCAGTTCCAACAAAAACTATTAAAATACCAACACCCTCCTATCCAATACCAACAACCCATCTAGAAACCCATGCAATAACCAATCCAACAACCAAAGTATCCTCCTAGGATAAATCAACTATCATAAGCCCCTACTCAATCTGTATTTCTTCAAATCCTTAAGAAATTGTGTAAAAAAATGGAGAAAATGAACTCAGAAGTCTCATCCCATAAACATGAACTAAAAACCATTAAAATCCGGAAGGCACTCATTCCTACTCAGGCGATACCATCCTCAACTTTAAGGGGAGAATCCAGTTACACACAAAACTCTCATGAAAAACTCAAAGTAGTAACTATTTTAAGAAGTGGGAAATCCATTGAGAAACCTGAACAAGACATTCCAGAACCATTAAAAATTTCAAGAACGCATGAAAATGATGAAGAACCACCCATAGATTCTGAAAAACCCAATGATAATGTGAAGGAACTAAAACCACACTAAACAATCAAACAACCTGCTCCTTTCCCTCAATGCATGAGAGGAAAAAGTATACCAGAACTGAATGAGAATTTGAAGGAAATATTCTCTTAGGTTTAGTTGAACATCCCCCTTATTGATACAATCCAAACCATTCCTGCATACTAAAATTACCTTAAGTACTTGTGAACTTTTAAAAGGAAAATTTCACATAAAAACCAATTCCTTTTGGATACTAACGTGAGTACCACCATTCAAGGGACCATTCCTCCAAAGTTAAAAAATCTAGGATGTCCATACATCAATGTTAAGATAGGAGAGAACAAAGTTGTCAAATCCCTTTATGATCTAGGATCCAGTGTGAACCTCATTCCTTATGCCATGTATTGTCAGTTAGGGCTCGAATAACTCAAATCCACATCTTTCACTCTTCAACTTTCTGATCGTAGTGTTTGAGTTACTAAGGGGATCTTAAAGGATGTTTTGGTGAAAGTTGAAAATTTCATTTACCCATATGACTTCATTTTCCTTGAAAATCACCCAAGCTTAGGTCCTAGGGAGAAAACCCCCATCATCCTTGGTCATCCCTTCTTATCAATAATAAACTAAGTCATCTAAGTCTAAAATGGGAACATGACCATAACATTTGGAAACATGAGTCTAGACTTGAACATCTACAATGAAAACTCTCAAATTGGGGATGATGAAGAGATCCATGAGGTTAATTGGATTGGTAGTGTTTATAGTGAACTCAAGGAACATCAAGGGATTAATGAAGGATGTTTAAGTCAAGAAGAGATTGATTTTCCTTGTTCGCATGAGGGAAACTTTTCTCCTTGGATTGAATCTATTTCAAATAGATCTATTGATGATTTTATAGAATCAACAATCAATGATACCATGGGTGAAATCAATAACATTGAGTCCATACTCATTCATGGCATTGCTCTGGCTAATTTAGTGGATGAAAATTATGTTCACAGGGAACCAATTCTTTCAAGAAATATGAACAAAGAAACTGAGTTCAATATAAAGTATCATAATTTTTTAGAAAGTGATAACCAATCTGATCTCTAATTTAAGTTCCTACCTTCATCACTCAAGTATGCATTCTTAGGGGACAATCGAGTCTTTCCTATTTTCATTTCTTCCTCTGTTGAATTCAATCAAGAGATGATGCTTCTGGATGTCCTAAGAAAGCATAATAAAGAAATTGGATGGACCCTTTCTGATATTCCTGGGATTATCCCACTCATTAGAACTCATAGGATTGTTCTTGAATCTGAATACAAACCATTTCATCAACCTCAGTGGAGACTCAATCCAAATATTATGGATGTGGTAAGAAAATAACTTCTTAAGTTGTTGAAAGTGGGTATTATATACCCCATTTCTGAGAGTGAGTGGGTAAGCCCAATTCAAGTTGTCCCAAAGAAAACTGTAATTACTGTGATCACCAATGAGGATTTTGAACTTATAACTATAAGGATAAGTAGTGGACGGAGAGTCTGTATTGACTATAGGAAGCTCAACTCTTGTACAAAGAAAGACCATTTCCCCTTTCCCTTTATTGATCAAGTCCTCGAGCGAGTGACAGATCATCAATTCTATTGCTTCCTAGATGGATTCTCAGGGTATAATCAAATCAAGGTCTCCTTTGAGGATCAAGGGAAAACAACCTTCACTTCTCCATTTGGCACTTTTTCCTTCAAGCGCATTCCCTTTGGGTTATGTAATGCCCCTAGTACCTTCCAGCAGTTCATGATGGGAATATTCTTGGACATGGTGGGGGATTTTTTAGAGGTCTTCATGGATGACTTCTCCATATTTGGGGATACTTTTGAGGGATGACTTTTGAATATTGAAAGTGTTTTTTCAAGATGTGAGGATAATAATCTCATCCTAAATTGGGAAAAATTCCATTTCATGGTAAAAGAAGGACTTGTTCTAGGCCATATGGTATTTGGTAGAGGGATTGAAGTTGATAAATCTAAGGTCGACATAATTCGTCACATTCCCTCTCCTAAAACTGTTAAGGAAGTGAGGTCCTTCTTAGGACATAATGGTTTCTATAGAAGGTTCATTAAGAATTTCAACTCTATTTCTCGACCACTTTGTGCTCTATTGGTAAAATATGCTTCATTTTTATGCCCAAAAATCTATGAGGAATCATTCTCTATACTCAATTTAGCTCTTATATCTCCACCTATCATGAAATATCCAAATTGGAAACTTCCTTTTGAGATCATGTGTGATGTGAGTGACTTCACTGTAGGAGTAGTCTTAGGACAACAGTGTGAGAAAACATCATATATCATTTCTTATGCAAGTAAATATTTAAATGATGCACAAATCAACTACAACAACACTAAGAAAGAGTTTCTTGTTGTTGTATCTTACTTATATAAATTCAGGTATTATCTCTTAGGATCACCCATCATTGTCTTCACCAACCATTCATCCATGAAATACCTTTTCCAAAAACAAGATTCCAAGGATAGAATGATTAGGTGGGTCCTTCTATTACAAGAATTTGACCTCCAAATCAAGGGGAAAAAGGGTGTTGAAAATGTTTTAGCTGATCATATATCTAGGATAAAATTTAATGAAAATTTATCTCACCTTTATGCGTCTGATTCATTCCCTAATGAACACCTATACTTTATGAGTAACTGCCCTTGGTATGCCAACATAGCCAACTTCTTAGTTACAGGAATCATTCTAAAATTCTTAGGGACTCAACATTGAAGTAAATTCCTTTCTGATGTTAGGTATTATGTGTTTGATGATCCATACCTCTATAAGTTATGCTCTGACCAAGTCATTAGAAGTTGTGTCCCAGGATCTGAACAAGATTCCATCCTTAAATTCTGTCATAGTGAGGCATGTAGAGGTCACTTTTACTCTAATAAAACTTCTGATAAGGTTATTCAGTGTGGTATCTTCTGGCCCACCCTCTTAAGGGACTCCTACACATTTTTTCAAAACTATCTCAGGTGTCAACAAGTAGGGTCCATCAAAAAAAGGAATCAAATGCCACTCACTACCATCTTAGTGATTGAAATCTTTGACTACTGGGGAATCGATTCCATGGGTCCCTTCCCAAACTCTAGAGGATATCTATATATTCTTTTAGCTATCGATTATGTCTCCAAATGTGTTGAGGACATTCCTAAAAAATCCAATGATCATCAAACTATGATTAGATTTCTCTAGGAAAACATCATCTTTAGATTTCTAATTCCTAAGGCTATCATTAGTGATCTTGGAACTCTTTTTTGCAATCATCTATTCTCATTAATCATGGAAAAGTATAGAATTTCTCAAAAAGTGTCCACTACTTACCAACCATATACCAATAGTCTATCTAAGTTATCCAATCGAGAAATCAAACAAATTCTTGAGAAAACTGTTAATCCATCTAGGAAAGATTGGTCGAGAAAAATCTTAGTTTCTCTTTGGGCCTATCAAACCGCATATAAAACCATTTTAGGAATGTGCCCATATAGGTTGGTTTATGGAAAAGAATGTCATTTACCATTTTAAATTGAACATAAGGCTTTTTTGGAAATTAAGAAAATTAATTATGACCTCACATTGGCCAGAACAAAAAGGAAATTAGATCTCAATAAACTTGAGGAAATTAGGATGGAGGCTTATGAAAATTCAAGGATAAATAAAGCTAGAGTTCAAGACTACCAATCAATAAATCTTAAAACCAAACACATTGTACCAGGTAAACCTATTCTTTTGTATAGCTCTAAACTTCATTTACAACCGATAAATTTGAGGTCCAAATCTTCAGGTCCATACATAGTGCATAAGGTGTACCCCCATGGGGATGTAGAAATTTAAGATCCCACCAATGGTAAAACCTTAAAAAGTTAATGGTCATAGAGTCAAACCATTCATTAAACCATTACAAAAACATGAAGTTGATAAAGACTTGTGTGAACCAACCTTAGGTTAGGAAAATACTTAAACAATTAGGGTTATAAGTCAAGCTAGTGACATTAAACAAAATCACTTCATAGAAGTTAACCTGTGGTTTTCATGTTTCCAATCTTTGTGAATCATCTTTATTTTAAAATAGTATTAATGAATCATTTTTATATTAAAAAAAATTACTTAATCAATCAACTCTAAATATGATAGTACTATAGACTGTTGACCTTTTCTTCTATTATGAGTATGGATAGGTATGAAAGGGGAGCATTGTATTCATTCGTGTCACGTGGTGTAATCCCTGAGTAATACCTTACCCAGAAATTAAAAAAAAAGACAATGTATCATCAGTTTATTTTATGTTATTTTTATTCTTTTTTAGGTTAAAAAAATACAAAAAAATAAAAAAATTTAAAAGTACATGTCGTAGGTCGTGGGGAAAACCCCGTCACAACTGGTGAAGCTGTGGGGACTCGAACCCGGGACTGAAGGGAGACAGGGGCACACGCTTACCACTGACCTACAACTTATAGTGCTTTCTTATTCTATAATTTTTGTATATATACTTATATTTTACTTTTTTTATTATATTAATATATATATATTGTTTTGTTTTGTTTTTTTGTTTTGTTTTGTTTTTTTCCTTTTTTCACTAGGGAACTCTCAGAGTGACATGGAGATTAAAGGAGTAATCAGGAGTGTCATGAACTTCAACTTCAAAAAACCAGGTGACTATGTTCTATATTTAATATTTCAAATTTCTTTTATAACTCCCCTCATTTACCTCTACCCCCTTCTAAATTTTATTTTCTTTAAACACTGGGGATAATGTAATTCTAAGTTGGGGGGGTGAAATTAATGAAAAAAATTATTAATTTTGTGTGTATAAAAAAATGTGTGGAAGGAAAAATTTCTTTAACCTTGAACATGATAATTAACATTGCACACTTTGAAACTGAATATCAAATAATTTAGCATGCCCTGATTCTGATTTTAATCCATGTATACTTTCATGAGAATAGATTTTAGAAAGTGTGGTTGTCTAATGTGAAATTTCATCATTTATATTTTCATCCAAATAAAAAAATATCACAACACACATCCTTTGGATAGTGGGGTATTAGTTTAAGTTCATTGGGTCCCCCAAATAAATAGAATAGTTTTGGTGATAATTTTAGTTTTAATATGTGCATTCAATAAAAAAATAAAAAAAACAATAAATTTGCACGTAGAGCAATGAAATGACCTAATGCATGGATTTTGGCACTTGGGGATCATGAATCCATAGTTTTCTGACCCAAATTTAGTAATTCTATCTCTATTTGTGGTAATTTGACTTTTATTTTGACTGAGTTAACTCGAGATGATGCCCGAGTATGTGGGATTCACTTGGTTCCCTAAGGTATTTGATCCTAGGAGTCATCGACAAAGTCTCTCTACATGGGTTGACTCTATTGAGTGCAATTTCAATTACCATGGAAAAATTGCAAAAAAACACAAAACAAATAAAAAAAATGAATACTCATCTTAATATTAAAATTTGATTCCACATAGTGCTTCCATCATTTTCCCCTTGAATATAGATGAACCCCCATGTCTATTGTGATACACAACACATAATTATGCTTAATTGATATTGGATGAAATATGGAGATGAATTTTAACAAAGGAATGATATTAGGATTAATATATTCTTATGAAAATATCTTTTATTAAAATATTTTGATTGGTTTCATGATTTTTTGGTATAAGGGTTCTTGGTGATCAATGTGTATTAAAAAGTTTTTGGAAAAGGGAATTCAAATTTCATATGTTTGAGATATATTTTGCTTGAGACTAGAAAAAATCAATATGGGGGGGTGTGATTAGAAAATTAATGAGGATAATATACATTGTTAATATATATAATATTCATGTGCTTTATTATTCATAAACACCATTTTAGTGAATTTTACACTTTGAACATCATTTCACATTATGATTGTAAGTCCTTAAAATGCACTATTACTTGGTACATTTTTGAACACCATATAAAATACCCAATGGTATTGATTTTATTTTAATATTTAATTTTAAGGTTTCTAATTACATTGGGAACAATTCATATTTTTTGAGTACTTGAAGATTCACATTGGAAGACCACCAAAATGAGATTTCATGGAAACACATTCTGGGCAAAGTAAATTGGACAACATCTCAATAAAGAGACTATATCATCTAGGATCCAAGACCAATGATTCTCCAAATTTAACTTAATATATAGGAAATAATTTTGAACATTTCATCCAATAGTGACAAGATTTAATTTGGATGTTTTAAGGGAGTTCCAGGTGGACCAAGTTGGATATAAAATTATGGGCCATATTCTATGGCCCAGAAAAACATCCCACCATTTAGATAATATCTCACAAAAAAAATTTATTTGGACTGAAATTTTATAGGAGGTTAGGATAAATCTGGGGCTCCATTTTCTTCTTCAATTTAAGACTCTAATTCGACCATCTAGAAGGTCATTTCAACGCCTCTATTCAGTGGATGCAAGATGACTTCCACTTCGGGTCAAGAGTGGAAAAGTCTAAGTTTTACAAACTTTCCACCACCCTAAGCCTACCATACTCAAGTGGGATGACTTTAAATATTGTATTATCGACCAAAGGCTCCCAAAATGTCTATTTAAGGTAGTGGTGTTGGAGGATTTATTCGTCTTTGAGCTTTGTTTTCATTGTAAATTTATTATGCCAATTTGTCTTTGTAACGTTCTTCTTTCTCATATAAGTTGTTCGAATCAGATTAGTTTTTAATAAAATTTATTCCTTTCCTATTATTCTGTTTTTATCTATATCATGTTGATATTGTTTCCTTAAGTTAATTTATTCACACCATACCTTTTGATATTCTTTACAAAATGCTGGAGTGATCGTTATTTTGTTGTTTTTACTTCTTCAATTTATCCCTTATGAGTCTACTTCCCGATTTCGTTGAGAACATGTCATCAATGGAGGGCTAACTCATTTATGGGTTGATCCAAGGGAGTATAAAGGGGCTGTATTGGATGTTATTTCTCAATCTCTAAATGTTATTGATTTCTTTTACTTGAGTTATTTTATTCAAGGATTTTCTCTCTTCCTCTTATTAAATTTTATCTCCCCACTTTTATGTGATAATAAGATCCTTTACCTTGGTGTGCTCTTGAAAATGATCCTACAAGTGTATATGTGATTATAATGTGTTTGTGTAGGTGTTTAACTAGTATGTTATGAGGTTAGTTTGAATTAATTAGAATGAATCCTACTTGAGTTAATGAAATTGAAATTGTTAAAAAAAGGGGAATTCATCCAAACCACCCCAAGTGATAACCTAGGATCAACTTTTTTTTTAAAATTTTAATTCACTTAAGTCTCTTATAGTTCACTTAAACCCATATAAAATAAACCCAAATTGGCTATTTTATAGCCAAAAAAATCCATAGAATGTATGTGTATGTAGGTTTCTTCTTAGGTCTCTGAGGATTTGACAACCCAAACTAAACTTCAAGCGACCGCTTAACCCTAAAATCTTGGGTAAATTTGGGAGAGACCAAGGTGTCTCAAGATCATAGTATTACTATTATATTAACTTCTTTCATGTGACCATATGATCTTAAGAATATCACATGATGGATTCCCGCGATGGTATCCCATAGTTAGTTCTCATGATATGGGTCTTGAGGTTACCTAAAGAGATTCTTTTGAAGGTGAAATCCCTATTCTCCTCTTATGTTTCCCTTATCTGATTTTATCTCCTTTATATCCCCTTATGTGTATGTTTTCATGGGTATGGGGTTTTATATAGGCTGAGGCAGTGTGTTTTGTCACTTATTTTCATGGTAAAGGTGGTGCATGCACTGTCTTGAGGCAGTGGATGGATTCAAACGACCAATATATTGTGATTTTAAGATCCATGATACATATCATGATGGCCTCTCTCAATTGCATTATTATTTTCATGAAGTGGAGTTTTTTAACATTGCTGGTATGTATGGAAAGCATGGATCTGACTTACCCATCCTTTGTACAATAGGGCAGAGGAAAACTAAATATGGATTTGCGTGAACACTTTGGGGCTTCATATGATCTTGGAATATATTAGGGGATGGACACTTGAAGGATTCACATGAGAAGATAAATGAATAAAATTCTAAAGGATCAAGGCTCTTACAATAGGGAATATACACTATTATTTATGTTATTCTATTGATTTAATCTTATCTAACATGATCATTATCACCTTACCTATGGTGGATTATCTTATTCCACATGATGGGATTTCATGTGATCATCCTTTGGTTGTATCAAAGCCTTTTAATGATCCCACAGTGTCATAATATCCATTGAAGTGACCTCCTTTAATGTAGAAGATTGAAGGTGAACTCATAATGGCTTGGTGGACATTTGTGTGGTTATTTTCTTAATCACGTGACATCATAATGATAATCAAGATTCCTTCATGCAACATTGAAAACTCCTTTGATGACTTAGTGGTTAACTCCATTTTATCATGTGATCTATTATGCATCTTGTAATAGATTCACATGATTTCTTGACTGACTTTATGTGAAGCAAAGCCGCATGTATGGATTTGAGAAATTGAGGATGATTCAACTGTCTGAATCTTGATTATTGGATATGGATGACATGGAGGTCTTTGAGTGGTGGAGTCATGTGAGCATCAAATAGACCATTTCATTGAACTAGTGGTATTTGGAATGTGGTGGGTGGGTAGGCGGTTGAAGATGATGTGGAAATAGGATCATATGGCTTGGATCAACTCGATCGAATAGTATAGGTTTTGTCTGTATGTTTTTATAGAGGAAAAATGTGCATACCAATGGAAATCCCATATCGATTTCACATGCCAATGGTGAGCACTTAATATATGATTCCACAGTAGCAATTCCTTAAGTAGGTAGTGGGGTCGACACCCACAAAACATGCACCACACCCTCACTAGTCGTGACCTACCATTGTGTGGCCCACCTAGGTACACCTCCACACACCTCATGCATGTACCGCATGATCTATGATCTCCCACACTCTCTCCATGCTCGAATGGATGGATGGATGGCTCCTAGGGCATGGTTAAGGAAACTTTATCATGTGCCCTTGGTTGATCTGGTTGTCTAGTTAGCTTGGTTGGCCAATTTTTTGGCCAATGGAACCCATACATACTTAAAAATTAATCTAAGTAAAATTAATATAATAAGGGCCAAAATATATATTCCCTTATAAATAAAAGCCCAAGAATATTCAATTTACAAGTCCTTTATGAAAAATATATTGATATTCTTGTATGGTGTTCATACTTCTTGAATTTTTGATGATAATGTATCTAATGCGCAATTATGAGTGTGAAAAAATTTATTTATGATTGTGAGAATATCACCTTTGTATATATATTGCATTGAATAATTATGTAAGAGACCACATTGGTGGTGCACTACTGAGTTGTACACACTACCTTCTTAGGTGACCATGAAACTTGGGTACCTAAGTAGCTTTCACTATTAGTAGATTTATGTTAGGTAGTGTTCTAGTGTAGATTGATCAAGAAGGATAACTCAGGTGGAATTGGAGATGCAGATTGAGGTACAACTCAAGGATAGTAGTGGATCCCCATGTGCATTCTATTCATTTATTTAGTGTATTATGATCAGCTATGTGGGCAATCAGTCATTTTATGATGGAATGACCATGTGTCTGTATGAATATATGTGTCCGTATATTAATTTGATTTAACATGTTTTATTATTGCTTCCACACACTCTAATTATTTACTATTTTGGATGATGTTTGGTTTATTTCCCTATTATTTCATAATCTGATATGGGGGTATAGTCTCCCCACAATACTACTTTACACCCCCAATACTAGTCAGTAACCTATGGCATATAGGGAGGCATGCCTAATGCCCCAGTAGTAATTCCAATGGTCCAGGATTTTATTAGTGATCATGACTGTCACGACCGATCCCTCGGGGCCCGTTCTGTGACTACCCCAAGCCCGCCTTCCATAGGTCAGGGGCTGGCGACTAGCACTGGAATGACATATCTCTAAAAGTAGGAAGGTATTGAGACTAAACCTGTAAACTCATGCAAAATAAGCACACAGGAAGATACAAGCACAAGGTAAAATATATAGTAAATAGAGTGTGTACAGTAAGTAAAGGGGCCAGAATACAAGCCCAACTAGAAAGTACAAGTAAAACTAGAAAGTAAAAGTAAAACTGGAAACAACTCCACTGAACACCCACCAAGGATCCTACATGAAGGGTAGGTACAACTCACGAATGGTCATCTCCACGGATCGCCTTGTCTATGGTCCACCCCTAAGCAACCTCCAACCCTGGTACCCTCGTCCTCAGTCAGCGTTGTTCGTCATCTGCACATTACACAACAAGGTGCGGGTGAAGCTCATGCAGGGGTGAGTATAATGATACTCAGTAGGGACCCTGAGACCCCCGAAATTCTCTCATAATCCACAAAGGATAAACCACAAAGAAAGACCTCAATCTCAAAGCACGAAGCAATAGTCATCATACTACTTAGGTATATGCCCATACATATACCTAAGTTATCATTAAAAACACACCTCACACATGAGGAAAGAATACCACAAAGGTAGAAGTACCATACAGGTAATACCACGAAGATATAAGTACCAAACAAGTACACCAAAAAGGTAAATACTCATCTCACATAGGTATTAGTGAAGTATAGAAGTACAAATGATCATTCACGAAGCTAGATCATATTATTCTGTCAAGAGGCACTGCTGCTGATTATACGGAGTCTGGCCCACATAGGATCGATAGGTACTAACCCCCATAATTACCCACACAAGATCGGTATGCTCTGACCAATACAGGATTGCTGAGCGCTAACCCACATAGGATCTGACCCACATAGGATCGGTATGTGCTAACCCACACAGGATCGCTGAGCGCTGACCCACACAAGATCTTACCCACACAAGATCGGTATGCACTGACCCACACAGGATCACTGAGTGCAGTCCCACACAGGATCTATAGGTACTAACCCCTACAATGACCCACATAGGATCCGACCCGCCCAGAGTCGATAGGTAACTAACCTTCGTATTATCTGTCTCCAACCATCGCCTCACTGCCAGCCACTGGATTCCTCACACCTAGTGCACTCGAGTTCTGTAGAATCTATCCCTCAAGATATTGTTAATACCTAGACTAACACTATTCTTCACAAAGGAGTAATCCAAAGGTCCGTCATGTCATAAGGGACCCAATGCAACAGACGGTGCGTCAATCGGATGCCCGGTCTGTAAGTTATTAGTGTTTCCACTCCGAGGGCCCAGTTGGATTCAGGGTTCGATCCAACCCGGCCGTACTCCAACATTATCCAAAACTCAAGTGGAGTATACCAAAAGGATAATATCGTTCTAATGATATCAACACCGCATATGGTTGGTCAAACGGACACCCAGTTCTCATGTTATGACCAAAAAGGTGAAACTGGGTCCGGATGGGCCCGAGTCTGGTCTGACCCAATCAGACCGACCCGGCCTGACCCGGTGCTCTGGCCGGTCCTTCTCCCAGCGGCATGGTCGCATGCCATTGCTCTACTATGACCAGCCGAGTGTCGGCCGCCCTCCATCATATGTCGCATCCTCCTACTCCAGCGGTGCAGACGTGCGCTGCCGCTCCGCCATGCGGCCTGTCGGATGCCGACCACCACCCTACTCCGCCATGGACGACGAGTCGCGACCTCCTGCTCAACTGGCAGTGCGGACGCGTGCTGGCCTCCTTCCTCACGGCCGGCCGGGTTCCAACCACCGACTTCTTCTGTGAGCCATCACGACTTCGTTCCAAGCCCAAAAATTATTTAGTTCTCATATTCACGATCCTCGGGTTGAGGTCTCTGCGTCCATACGTCGCACTTAACAAAATATTGTGTTTTCAACGTCATTAATTATTTGGCGTCAAAGAACACACAAAGAATGCGCAAAGAAAAAAAGAGAAAGGGGCAAGGTATAAGTGCGGGACGATGGCCATGTTTTTTTGACCATCGTCATTGTGAATCTAGAATATGAAGAATCAACAAAAATATTTAATCATACTTCAAATTAAAACCCCTACCATGTTGCTCATTGGAGACAACGCGAGGAAGGAGATGAAGATGATGAAGTCGCCGACATCCATTGCTCCCGTAACAAGCTCTAAAGTCGGTTCCTCGTTCTTGATTTAGAGAACATTATTCGTTGGAGAGGTTCTTAGTTTGGAGGATGTTTCTCCAAAGGCTCTCTTTTTAAAATACTTTTTCCCGTAAGAGTTGAGGTGCCAAATTAATAAGATAAGAATTAACTCAATTAAAGTTGGCACTTTAATTAAGTTAAGGTTGGAACATTAAGTTGGGAGGATTCCAAAGGTTAACTCACATTAAAGTGGGAGTTCAAGGGTCAGGTGGTCCCCACCACTAAATTCAAATGTGAGTTTTCAAGCTCGGGTGGTCCCCACCTCTAAATTCAAAAATGAGGTTTCACAAAGAAAAATAAAATGTTGTTGTCTTATTTTATTTTTATTCTTTTAACTCTACCACGAAAATTAGGAAAACTAACTTCCACCCTCGACATAATACGGTTGAGGTGAGGGTATCCTTAAGAGAATATCAGTGCTGGGAGTTCAATGGTTTCCTTAGATTTCAATTCTGATCACCGGTTCAAAAGTTACAAAACACCTCTCGCTTGTTTACTAAACGTACCCGAAAAAAATTTCAGAAAAATATTAACTGTCACCCTCGACCCACGCCGGTTGAGGTTAGGCTCTGCCTAAGTAAAACATTCCCCATGAATCCAACCGTACTCTCAGATTTCCAATCTGAGTTACCATTTAAAAGTTATGGATTTTAAATAAAATAATTGTCACTTAATTATTTTATTTAAGTCAAAAAACTAACTTTCACTGGTGGCCCGCGCCAGCCAATGTTAGTATCTACCTAAAGATAGCATACTCACACGAGTTTAGTGGTGGTATTGGATTTTTAATCTGAGTTACCATTCTTGAGTTATAAACATTTAAAAAATAAAATAATTTTATTTAATAATTTTATTTACGGTTATGCCATTTTCAGTTTTTCTCACAGGAGGCATGTACTGACTAAACTTAAGTCACGCCTAGGGTAAAACCACCATCCTGAGCACAATAGTGCCCTCAAATTTTTGATCCGAGTAACCTTTTAAGAGTTATTCCACTTTTTCAGGAAAACTGCTTACGCACACTAATTAAAGCTTAACAAAACTTCGACGGATCATTTCGGGCACTCCGGGCCTCAGAATCGTGCGTCGTCAGATTTCACAATCTCAAAATAATTTCATATAATTAAAAAAATATATATGGAATTTCCGGGACATTACAATGACCCAAAGGGAGGATGTTATAAAAGCTTATCATTAGAATCTCACTCTTTTTTTAAATATTTAATCAAAACAATCTCGCTCATCTTAATTCATTACATGAAATTTCCATTCATTTTGAAGAAAAAAATATTATTATATATTTTAATTAAAATGATTTTCATAATTTTTAGAATATAATTTAAAATAGAATTGGGAATGAATTAAATAGTGTAATTTAGAGGGAAAATATTTGGTAATTTTACCATTATAGGTTACCATTAGCTAATAATCCATTGATGAATAAATCTTTGTTTTAATTTTTTTATTCATAATTTTTTTCACTCATCATAATTTATTGCATGATCCTTACATTTGTTTAGAAGAAAAAAGATTAAGATTTTCACCTTTAAGATTTATATATTTTAAAAAAATCTTATTAGATGCTTCTAATAAAATTACTTTCTTAATTATTAGAATTTACCGCTAAATAAAGTTTTGAAGGGGTAGAATTGTGTAATTTAGAGGGGAAATGTTTGGTAATTTTACCATTATAGTTTACCATTATAAAATGAATTAATGGTGCATTGTTATATATTTCAAAAGTATTTAGTTATAACCATCTCACTCATTATAATTCATTAAATTATCTTCCCATTCATTTGGAAGAAAAATTATTATGATTTTTTCTTTTAAAATTTATATATTTTCAAAAATCTTATTATATTCTCATAAAAAAATAATTTTGTTAATTGTTAGAATTTACTATTAAATAATCCCATGAAAGGATGAAACTGTCTAATTTAGAAGGGAAATTTTTGGTAAATTTATCATTTCAAGTTACCATTTTAAAACTAGTTTTTAATTTCTCACTCTTTGTTTTAAAAATATTTAGATGTAACCATATCACTCACCATAATTCATTACATTATCTTTCAATTCATTTGAAATAAAAAAAATTAGGTTTTTTTTTTCATTTAATATTTATATATTTTCAACAAATCTTATTGAATTATCATAATAAAATTATTTTCTTCATTTTTATAATATACTAATAAATGATGTTGTGAATGAATTTAATCAGGAAATTTAGATGGGTAATGTATAGTAATTTTACCATTGTGGATTACCGTTTAATAACTAGTCATTGGTGGATCATAATTTTTTTTAAATGTTTAGTTACAACCATTTCACTTATCGTAATTCATTACATTCTATTTTCATTCATTTGGAAGAAATGTTATTAATATTTTCCCAATTAAGATTAATATATTTTCAATAAATCTCACTATATGCCCTTGATAAAACAATTTTCTTAATTGTTAGAATTTACTGCTATATGCCATTAAAATCGATGAAATCATGCAATTTAGAGGGGAAATTGTTTTATAATTTTACCACTACAAGTTACCATTTAGAAACTATCCATTGGTGGCTCGCTTCATTTTAAAAATATTTAGGTGTAACCATTTTTCTCATCATAATTCATTGCATTCTATTTTAATTCATTTTGATAAAAAAGGATTTTCACATTTAATATTTTTATATATTCAAAAAAAATTATATAATTCACCTAATAAAATTATTTTCTTAATTATTATAATTTATTGCTAAATGATGCTGTTAATGGATGGAATCATAAAAATTTACAGAGGAAATTTTGGTTACTTTTGATATTTTAGGTTATTGATCAACAATTAGTCATTGGTGGATCATTACATATTTTAAAAATATTTATTCATAACCATATCTCTAATCATAGTTCATTACATGAAATTTAGATTATTTTGGTAGAGAAAATATGAGGATTTTCACCTTTAAGATTTATATATTTATCACTAAATCATATTAAATTCCACTAATAAAACAATTTTCTTAAATTGTTAGAATATAAATCTAACTAACACTGTGAATGAAAAAATCATATAATTTATAGGGGAAATATTTTGTAAGTTTAAAATTTCAATTTTCCATTCAGAAACAAGAAATTTGTGGCTTGTTATTTATTTAAAAAATATTTAGTCATAACCATATCGCTCTTCATAATTCAATACACACTCTTTTCACTTATTTAGAAGAAAATATATTTTTATTTTAGACTTTAAGATTTATACATTTTCAATAAATATTATTAGATGATCCAAATAAAATGATTTAATTAATTTTTTTAATTTAGTGAAAAATAAAAATGTGAATGGAAAAAATCATATAATTTATAGGGGAAATGTTTGGAAATTTTACTATTGAAGGTAATCATACAACGACTGAAAATTAGCGATTCAATATATGTTTAAAAAATATTTTTTCATAACTATCTCACACATCAAAATTCATTACAATCACTTTAAATTCATTTGGAAGAAAAAATATTAGGATTTTCACCATTAATATTTATGTATTTTCAAAAAATCTTATTAGATGCACCTAATAAAATTACAAGATTAATTATTAGAATTTATGACTAAATTATGCCATGAATGGAAGAAATCATGCAATTTATAGGGGGGATGGTTGGTAATTTTACCATTTGGAAAATACTCATTGGCGGCACACTCTTTGTTTTAAAAACATTTTGTTTTAACCCTATATCTCATCATAATTTATTACATTATCTTTCCATTTATTTTGAACAAAAAATATTAGGATCTTGGCCTTTAAGATTTATAAATTTTTAGTAAATATTATAATATTATCCTGATAAAATGATTTTTTATTGTTAGAATTTATTACTAAATGACATTGTGAATGTACAAAATCATGCAATTTTGAAGGGAAATGTTTTGTAATTTTACCATTACAGGTTACCATTCAACAATTAGCCATTATTGGTCCACTCTTTATTTTAAAAATATTTAGTCTTAACCATATCACTCATAATAATTTATTACATGATTTTTTTGGAAGAAAAAAACTATTATTATCTTCATTAATATTTATATATTTTCAAAAAATATTATTAAATACTCCTAATAAAATTATTTTATTAACTATTATAATTTACTGCAAAATGATACTGCGAATGGTTGAAATCCTACAATTTATAGGGGGACATGTGTGGTAATTTTACCATTATAGGTTACCATTAGAAAAATAACTATTAATGGATTTATCTTTAATTTAAAAATATTTAGTCATATCTAGCTCACAAATAATAATTCATTACATGCTATTTCCTTTTATTTGGAAGAAAAAATATTAATATTTTTGCTTTAAGATTTATATATTTCCTACAAATTTCATTAAATTATTATAATAAAATAATTTAATTAGTTATTATAATTTAACGCTAAATGATGTTGTGAATGGAAAAAATCCTAAAATTTAGAGGGGAAATATTGGGTAATTTTAATGTTGTGGGTTATCGTAGTCATTGTTGGCTCACACTTCATTTTAAAAATATTTTTTCATAAGCATATCTCTCATAATAATTCATTACATGATTTTTCCATTCATTTGGAATAAAAAATATTAGTATTACCATATTAAATATTTATATATTTTCAAAAGGAATCATTAAATTTTCCTAATAAAATGGTTTACTTAATTGTTATAATTTATTGCTAAATGACACTATGAATGGACAAAGTCATGCAATTTTGAGAGGAAATGTTGGTAATTACACCATTATAGTTTACCCTTCAAAAACTAGTTGTTGATGTCTCACTCTATTTTAAAAATATTTAGTCATAACTGTCACACACCTAGATTTTATGAAATAGTTTTTTAAATAAATTTAATCTCTTCGATAGACTATGATACACGCAACCCCAGGACTAAGTGAAGCGTAATATAGAATACCAATATAAACTAGATGTTAAATTAGCGGGTATGAAAAGGATTAATTAAATTATGAAAATTATATTATTTACACATAAATTCATTTGTTATCAATTGATTAGAGATAAAATTTAAAATAAAAATCATTTTAAAGTGAATGAAATATTTTTCTGAAAAAATAATTTTATGCGTGTAATGCATTTTTATCATAATAAATTAAATTAGTCACTATTGGTGAATTATTTTAATTAAATTTATATATTATATATTCAATAAAACATTTTATCATTCGTTTAATATTTTTTTCCAGGCTCAGGATAAGGATAAATCTAGTTTTATGCTTAAAACTATATTTTTCTAAAAAGCGGGTTTTTCATGTTTTGCACAATTATATTAAAACTATTTTTTTGAAAATTTTATAAAATTTAATTTAAAAAATGAACTTAATTCTTGAAATAATAATTTTAAAATTATCTAAGAGTGAATGTTTGATATTTTTAAAAAAAAATTATTTTTTTGATGAATAGTAAAAAATACTGATTTTTATTAATAATTGTAATTTCATTTATAATAATTTAAGAAGTTAAATTTTGTTTTAAATAGTTTTTAAAGTAAAATAAGTTCTATAATAGTATTATTAATCCAATTTAGGTAATTGGAATAAATTTTATATTGAAATATGATATAAAAACGTTTTTTACTTAAGAGAACTTTTTCTTTGGAAAATTGCATTTTCATTGCACTTTCGAGTTTAATTTTAAATTAAATTATATCACTTATATGAATTTAATTTGTTAAAATGTATTATATATTTGGAATAAACATAATTAATATTAGGTTACAAGGTCAAATTATTTTTTAGTGATAAATAATAGTAAAAATTGTAAAAATTAATTATCGTGGATATGGTTAAAACGGGTATACTGAGAGGTTAAACCAAAAGATAAGGGTATGTTTTCCAATTAAAATTACCTAAATCCTATAAATTACCATATTTTTACCTTATATCATCCGAAATTATAATATATGGCCATTATAATAATTTTTCTTTGGAATGACTTTATCATTTTGTATTCTTTTAGGAAATTTTCAAGTGGATCCCCTCTCCCACATATAAAAGGAAACCTACTATACTATCCTATCTACACTTCAAGAACATTTTTGTTCATCAAATAATTTCCCAAAACAATTAATTACATCACTATAACTACTTATAGTCCATGTTTTGATCATAAAATTAACCTAGGAAGGCTTTAGGTGTAATCCTAAAGAGGTTTTCCAAAGATGACATATAGTTCATAACCATGCGTTTTCATTTTATTTATTCTTATAACTCCTTAAAATATTATTCAATTATTATGAAATAATAATAAAAAAATTATATTACATATTCTGATAGATTATTATGTTAATTTAACAATCTATATCCATATACTCCTCCACCAAATTGGAAATGAAATCGTCAATCATGTGTACGACGTACTACCTTCTCACAAACTGATGTAATTCATTTTCCATCACCACCTCTCACTGATGGATATAATGATGAATTTAATATATATATATATATATCTGTAAGAACCCAGGTTTTTAGAACTGGTCAAAATCCCAACCCTATTTGAATTTTTGACTTGTTTATGAGAAAACTGGGAAAATCTGGGAAGTTATGGAAATTTTCAAATTACACGGCATGTAATCTAAAGTACACGCTGTGTAGGGGTTAGGAAAGTACCGGCCATGTGCTCTCCGAGTACATGTCGTGTGATGAACGTGTATAAATTTCCTACTACACGACGTATAGTGTTGCTCGAATCGCCGTGTATCCCGCTTTCTGCATACCGGCTGAGTTCTAGCCATGTTTCAACCCATGTGGCAAGTCCAAGCCATGTGGCTACCTCAGCTCAAGTCGGAGTATGGAAAAAGATACTATATGGAATGTATTCCTTAATACATGTCGTGTACTTTTATTTTTATTCTCTTAAATGAAAGAGCGTCGCATCTTATTTCAGGAAACACCTTCTTCTTCCCCAACTTCAGAACATGTCCATTCTGAAAACCCAAAGAACATACCTTGCTCTAGATTCTTCATCCAGAGTTCGTTCTTCAATCCATCTGTAGATGTGGGATTGCAACAGCGAGTCTAAACCCACACACCCTATTTCATTCTAGTTTCTTTTCCTCATGTGTCACAGTTTCCATCTGAGTGGAATTGCCGGAATTTGACCGAAATATAGATCTACGAAGATCAGCTTCAAATTAGAGCTTGATATTGGACGTGCCTATGTCTACAAGTCTCAGGTAGGTGGTTCATACCTCTTTTTGTGTTTTCACAGACTTTTGGGTGGCGCGGCCTTTGGCGCGTTTTTGAGTATTTTGATCATGACTCTGTATTACCTATTATTGCCTATTTAATTGTTATTTGACCTATGGGATGACTTTTGGTATGCCATGTTACCTATTTTGTTTGAGCGGGGCTGGGCGAGTGGTCATTGCTCATCGGGGAATTTTGGCCGGGAGATGCCAAAATGGTTATAATCGAATTGTATTGTTTTAAACTGTTGAGTTTAGTTATTGAAACTTGATATGAATTTTGTATACTTTAAGGACCTCAGTGTTAGTATGGGATAACACTTGATTAGAGCATTTCATCTATTTAGTTTGTTTTGACTATTTAAAATTGATTCTTTTGATTTTATATGTAATTTATGAATTGCATATGGTTGAACTCTTGCAATTGTGTTCGGAGTGGCCCAGATATTCTTGAGTGATACTGATCAAGTTCAGCTTGGCCCGGGTTACATTGGGTGGTTCTAACCACGGGATTGGGCGTCATGGACGTCGGCATGAGGCAGAGTGAATTTCAGGTTGGGCATGGCCCAGTTTACTTGGATGGAAAAGCTATTCTACTTGAGTGGCATGGTCATAGGTACATGAGGTGTTAGAGGTGTTATGGCTTGGGAACTTACTTTGGTGATTACTGCTCACCCGAAACTTTGAGTAGTGTGTACACAAAGAGACTCTGTGATGAGGTGGTTTTGACCACTCATGTGGGTAGAGGCCCCCATTAGTTGCGGCTTAGGTGCTTTTGGTTTAGGGTGCTTACCATAGGAATCCACATGGAAGGTGAGGAGCCTTCAGGGGATAGCATTGAGGCTATCAGGTAGGGGGAAGAGGCTCATCGTTATTTGAGGGCAGACATCGTTGTCCCTCCGGTTTCATTATTTGAGGGAAAACATCGTTGTCCCTTCAGTTAAATTATTTGAGGGTAGACATCACTGTCCCTCCGATTACTTTATTTTAGGGAAGACATCGTTGTCCCCCTGGTTACTTATTTGACGACAGACATTGTTGTTCCTCTAAGCTACTATTTCTTGGGTGTGACTTTGAGACGTCGGTACTTAAGACACGTGGTGTCATGGGGCACATAGTCTTGGGTTACATGATAGAGATTCTGGCATTATCCGAAGCAGGTGACACTCCATGATGGCTGGTGAGCACCAGTGGAGTTTGTGTTTGTTTGTGTGCATCTTACTATTTATGGTTTTCTTTATAACTACATGCCTGCTTAAACACTTATATTAGGTATGCACTTTTGGGTGGTATCCTACTGAGATTTGTCTCACACCCTACATGGGCCCTTCGGGACGCGTGTAGACTTTATAGATTTACATGCAGGAAAGGGTCCAGCTTTAGGAGTTAGATTGCATTAGCTGTTGCATGGAGATGGTATGGACCTTGAGGTCTTGCCTAGCTGGAGATTATTTTGTTTTGCTTCCTTTCCTATATCAGCATGCTTACTTGTTATATAGTTACAGTTGGTTAGCCATTGGTTCCCTTTATATATATATGGATATGTATGACCTGTTTGGATGAATTTTTTGTTGTTTGGTAGTAGTTACAAGTGATAAACATGTTGTTCTATTTACTTTATGCTGTTGTTGTTTATATTTATTACTTATGCTGTTTATCGATATGGAATGTGCTTTCGCTCTGGGAATCTGGTTCGAGTCTATTGAGTCGTTTATTTCAATGCATATTTATTATTATACTTAGACCAGGACCACTATTATCCTCTAATATGGTATAGCTTCCCCACTATACCTATAATACCCTCGTTGCTAGTCGACATCCTTTGGCGTTTGTGGAGGTGCGCCTAAGGTAGTAACACCCGACCCGTTTAGAACTGTTCGGTTGGCTGTTCGGGTCTAGGTCATTACAAAGTGGTAATAGAGGGGTTCTTGAGAGGGATTTAGTAGCAGTGTTTTACTGGCTACTAATGAGATTGAGTATTCTCTTTATATTTATGCTGGTTTTACTATTTGGGATATGGTAGACTGGAAATAGGTTGTGACTAGAACTGGGTTTTTAGCTTGTGCTTGGGTGCCTGCAGCCCCAGGTATGAGGGATGGACCAAGTTTCCATGGGTGGGAGTTGTTGTTTTCTTTTTTCTTAGATTACATTTTATACGATTTCCACCTCAGTGGCTCACATGGTGTGTGATGTTAATGATTGTGATATGGAAACCTTGACCCGATGCGGTAAAGGAGAATTGGACCTTAGCTCAGTATGACAAGGCTTGTTTTCTTGGATTTTGGTAGGCACATTTTTAGGGTATTTCAATTTCATAATTGCACGTGTTCTTTTTGAAGTGATAATTCCATGTGAATAATATCAATTTCCATGCCTTATATTCTTCGAAATGTGAATATGTGAAATTCCTGATAAAAAAATTGCTTGTTTAATTGCAATGCATTATGCCATGCTTTATATATTTTTAGAATTTCATGTGGCAGGGTATTCGGGTCTGGCTCTTGTACGAGTAGGTAGGTACTATGGTTGAGGTGATTTTGATCACCAGGATTGGGTGACTTTGGTCGTCAGTTTGAGGCAACATTGGTTCTCGGGACGGGCATGACCCGAGGTACTTTTGATACTTGGCTCTGTTGAGGGTAGGTAAGGAGGCCATGATGTCGGGATGCCGTGGACATGGGTTGCGATAGGGGAGAGTAAGGGTAGTTGTTTTATGCTGCCTCTATACTGCTTTACTTATCTTCATTGAATATATATTGTTATATATATATGTATGGGTTGTATGACCATTTATGATATTCAACAAGTTCCTTTTAGTTGACTCAAATGGAGTGTCAGGCGGGTGATGGTACGGTGCTGCATGAGTATGATCAGGTTCAGAATACTGAGGGACAGGCAGAGCATGAGCCGCAGGTACAGGCTCAAGGACAGGATTGGGTTCAAGATCCAGTGCAGGTAGGACAGTCGGGTTTGGCAGTGTTCGGACCATGGATCGATGAGCAGCTCTGAGCTGTCCTGGTACGTGTCTTGTAGGGGATTGACAGAGGTGCATAGGGTACATAGCCATCTATGGAATATCTGACGCGGGAGTTCCAGTTGTAGCACCCTACGCTTTTTCAGGGTGAGGGTGGACCGAAGGCAGCTGAGAACTGTATAAAGAGCATGCAAATGACCTTTGAGCCGATTGAGACACCTCCAGGGAAGAGGGTCAAGCTGGAGATGTACATACTGTGAGGACCAGAAAAGTGCTAGTGGGATGTGCAGGTTCAAGCTTTCAGGCATGAGGTACTATCATGAAAAGACTTTAAGGATAGGTTCTTCGAGCCCTTTTTCCTAGAGACACTGAGGGCTGAGAGAGCTCCGGAGTTCTTGAACATTCAGCAGGGAAACATGTTCGTCATGGACTATGCAACTACTTTCACTGAGTTGTCTCGCTTTGCACCTGGTATGGTAAGCGATGACGTGACAAGGGTGAGATACTTCGAGGATGGATTACGACACACCATTTAGATCCAGGTGAATATCTTTAGGTTGGGTTTATTCTCAGAGGTAGTGAATCAGGTGGTTATAGTGGAGGGTAAATAGAGGGATAGGCCCTAGGTTGGTAGGACAACAACTTCAGGTGATGGTTAAGACAGTAGTAAGTGAGGATGGGATGAGTTCCAGTAGGGCATTTAGGCCAAGGACTCAGCTAGACCACCTCATAATAGTTCTTCAGTGGTTTTATTTCAGTGTGGACAGCCAGGACATGTTTGGACTCAGTGCGATAGGCCTCCAAAGAAGTTCCAGGCATGTGGACAGGTCGGGCATCTGGAGAGGTTCTACAGGCAGCCTTCTCAGACAGCTAGTAGATAGGGATCAACATAGATTGTGGCATCTGGAGTTGGTTCAGGTTCAGTACCAGGAGAGGGTAGTTGAGTTTTAGCTGCACGCAGAGGACGTGAGAGAGACAGCGGGACCAAGCTAAGGGGTCAGCGGCTAGTGACTGGAGCACCACCGTAGGGAGCTCAGGCATCAGGTAGTTGTGCTTCAGGACAGGTGCACGCTATGGAGCTACCAGGGGATGAGCAGGCTAGTGAGTCGATGACAGTTAAAGGTACACCGTGAGTTTGGCTATGAATTTCTTGTTTTCTTTTGGCATTAACTGTTAAGGCATGTCCGATTTAAGTGCACGAGGTGCACGAGACTTATGTGGACTGACTAGATGTTGGTTAGTGGGATATGAAAGTTCTTCCCACAATGTTCATAAAGAGGTGTAGAAATAAGTGACACTGCTATCTCCCTACTTCATGGTGGCAATCTGTTGTTGAAGTTGGTAAATACGTGCATCATGACCTTTTTCTTTCTGCGACTTAAGGAGAGAGAGTCAACCTTAATGTCAGTGATAAGTGATAATAGGAAAGATCATCAGTACGGGATGACTTTATGGATTATACTAAATGAATTCATGAAATAAGGGCCTACTTCTTTATAGTTGGCTTCACAAGCTGGACAAGTTCCTTCTACAGTCTGATTGACTTCCCGAGCCCGAGCTTTCAGTTCCTGTGTCCCTTGTTCTGCTCTTCCTCTCCTTTTAAGTTGAGCTCTTCCCATTTTTTTTCTTACCTAAAACCTTTCTTTATATCCTGGGGAAAATAAAACATATAAAGGGTGAGATCAAATGATCAATAAGGGTAATAATGGAGAAAATAAAACAAACCATATACATTTGAACATAAAAACATGAACAAAATGTTTAAACATCGAAATCTTGAGCAATGACATAAAACATAGCAGTGCGTAAGGCATAGATCATAATGGAACATCCATCATGATAAAATAGCTTGGAAATAAAACTTGTAATTTTGGAAAAACATTAATCACATGATATTATTTCCATAGTATCCAAGGCATTGCTTCCAAGGCCATCTTAGTGGACAAAGTCCCTTTCTAAATCGAGTTCACTTCTCGTTCCAGTCCTGTATCACTGAACTGGATTAACTTACCATTCCAGCCATGTCTATCTCATGAGATATAAATCTTTACCCAATGCATTGGAGGGAGATATAGGTCCCACCCATATCAAAATGAAATCATTCTTACTTGTGCAACAACATAAGCATAAATCATTCATCATAACCCAAAGAATAAAAATGGGTTTCATAAACATCATCCCATCATAACATAATCTATATAAAACAAATGGATATCATTTCATCATAAGAAAAGTGAAACCATGTAAATAATAGATATATTATACTTGAAACTCACACATATGAAATAATGTCATCTTAGATGGAAAATGGTTTTGATAAAACACTTGAAAATAATTCTTGAGGAAAATATCCTTTCTTCTTAAAAATCATTTTTTTTTCACAAAATGCCACACAATTTTAAAAGAAAAGGGTTTTGTTGAAAATAATCATGAAATATTTTATAGGAAGCTTCATGAAAATGAGGCGTTATGAAACCCTAAAAATCCGTTCATTCCGTATAAGTTAAAAATAACATTCTCCTCATACTTTTGTCGAAAAAGTCAAAAAGTACCTTATATGGTAACCAAAGGAAAGATTCCATCCATACAATGTGGTAAAAAGTCAATAAAGGGTAAAAATGACTTTAAACATTCATGGAAGAATAGTAAACATTTTATGAAAACATTTTTAGAAAACATGGTCATGGATGACAAATGTAACCCGAGTAAATACTTATGTATAAGCAATCTCGGATAAAAATGAGATTGAAAATTTATCCCTTACCTTATGTCCGATATGATTCGTATGTATCCGAACCTCCTGTATAATGATTTAAATAATTTCATTGACTTATTATAGAATCATATTCATTGTTATGATATCATATATAGTTTACTTATGACTTTATATTACCCGTTCTTTTGTAAATTCGATGTAAAAGCAGCGATTTGGGTAAAATCGTTTCATTTATTGTACGTGTTTTGACTTGTTGTTCTTGATATTATTACTTATATCCTAATTTAGTTAATTACTGAATGTAAAACATGATTTATATATAATATATATTCAGAATATACATATATATTTGATAGATCGATAAATGGAATGAAATACACCGTTCATGGAGATGGTAGGCTGTACGCACGCATGAACGTTGTTTTCATTTCCTTATTGAATTGAATGAAATTAAGTAGATGACATACATATATATATAAATAAATACAGTATCATTATTATTTCATATATATCATTGTTATTCATTATATACACTTTATAATCATTCATGAATGGTTAACATGGAGAATGAATCTCATCGCGTTGTGGAGACGGTAGTCCGTACATACGCACGAGCGATGATATCATTCCCATGATCGTGGAATTGTATTGAAGCATATGTATAATATTTCAGAATCAATATAACTTTAAAATAATCATATATAGTTATTTATTTACACCATTATACCCATCCAAGTAAGGTGGTGGTCAAAAACAGATTACACCACGGCGTGGAGACGGTATTCCGTATGTACGCACGCGCGGTGATTTCGTTTTCCATAGGATGGATAGAAGGTGAAATAGGGTTTTTTAATATTTATAATAAAATATCAGTATATAATTAATACTAATGTTATTACTTTATAATGAGACAACTAAAGAAGAAGAAGTAGAAGAAGAAAGAAACTTGAGAGAATCAGAACAAGAGATTACCTCTTCTTCGACGCACCTCCTTTAAGATTCCTCTTAAGGAAGTAGAGTTGGTCTTTTGAGAAGACCAGAAACTCCAGAATATTTATAGGGAATTGGAGAAGAGAAATGGGCAGGTTTTGGATGAGCTTCAAGGCTCGAAATGGTGTGAAGAGAAGAGGGAAGAGGTGCCCTTTTTATAAGGGAGGAGAGGGGAACCTTAGGAAAAACTTAAAATATTATTTTATTATAAAGTCATATTCGGTTTTTAATAGCTCCAAATTGATTTATTTAGAATATAAGGTGGGTATGGGTCGAAATACTCTCAACCAATATATTTTAGACAATTTTAGTTTACTATTTTAACCTTATCATTTAGATTTAACTCTAAGTTAAATAATTTAACTTTTACCGTATCTTCTTGTTTTCTGACATTATATGGTTAATAAACTTACTATAAAAAGCCAAAAAAAACCCAATTTGTTAATTATTAATATATATAACCTTATCTAATTCATTTTGCTGAACCTTAGATTTTTAGGAATAAAATAACAATTAATAATATAATATTTGTTTTAAAAACTATTTTATGTCAATTTTGACACTATTTGGTAATTGATTTTTGTGAAAATCATAACAGCATGATTATTTAGAAAAAAGTTAATTAAATAAATTCTAATATGTAATATTGACCTATAAAATTAGTTTAATTTATAAAAATTCTCAAATTACATTTATTTGGGTATTTATAACATAAATTATGTTAATATTTCATTAATAAGGTAATTACTGCATCATCATTGTGTCAAATATAATTAACTTATTTAATGCCTAAAAATTACAAATAAACTAACATTATGTAGGAAATATTTTTATCTTTCTAATGAATATTTATAGTCAAAATTATCTTATTTATAACCCTATATTAAAAATGTTTTAGGTATTAAACTTTGATTTTAACCATTTTAACTCTTCTTTAAATAAAATAATAATAATAAATGTCCTAATCTAATCCAAGTGCACCTAAAGGGCAATATTTTATTCCTAAGGTTTTTTTTTGGTCTAATTACACTTATTAAATAGAATTAGGACATGTTTTAGGGTAATAATAATATCATTTTTACCCTTAATTACCCTATTTACTTTTAACCATGGTAAATAAAAGTAAAAAGTTATTATTCACAAAAAATTATTTTTATCTTATTGAACCACATTTTACTCCTTGATATTAACCATGTCTCTCAGATTTTCTAAATTCCACTCACAGAATTAGTAAAATTAAGTTTTATGTAAGTTTGCAAAAAGCTTCTAGGAGGTAGGTAAAAGACGGTGAAAAGTTCAATAAAATTTTTACATATCGAAAATTATTATAAAATGACTCCAATTAATTACATTGAACTTATATGGGTATTATGTATCAATTTTGACCTAAAATAAATTTAAATAAAATAAATAATTATTTAAATAAAAAGTCGGTTTTTAAATAGTAACCTAGTGTTTTCACTATTCATCAATAATTGAAAGTTTTCAGAAAAATACCAAAAATTCACCCTAGGCTAATTTCAATATTCCGAATCCATAAATTAATTCCATTTTAAAATATAAAATTTCAAAAGGTGGGTATTACTATTCATAATGGCTAGTTTATATAATATTTTAATAACATATCGTTGTTTAGTGAAACTCGGTTTTGCGTACAACACACGCTATCACAGAAGGTCGCGATTGTGTGTAAAGCAAGCCAAGTCAGGGTTGCGTGTAGTGAAGTATCTGTTTGGTGTTGCGTATAACATAATAAAAACTTATTTCATTTATACATTAAACAAAATATATACTTAATGTTGTGTAGAATAATTTCCACAAAACAAACTTGAAATTGTGTGTAACACGAGCCAAGAATAGTGTTGCGTATACTGCAAGCTAATACGGTGTTGCGTATAGTACAAGCTAAACTTGGTGTAGTGTATAATAGAAGACATCAATGAAATTAAAAGAATATTTTTCATAAAATCTCGGGGTGTTACATTCTACTCCTCTTAAAACTAATTTCGCCCTCGAAATTCGTCGGGGTTATAAATGGTTTACTGCTTGAAAGTTTCTTTAATAGAAACCCACATCGTAAAAATGAATACCAAAAATTTACTTTAAAAACTAAAGTATGAAACATAACGGTTACCCAAATTAACTAATCAATGGGTTTCCACATAGGAGAACATAGGTGAAAATATGGATATGGAAGATAAATATAACCATCAACTTCTGATGAAGAGTGTAGAGGACATGGGTATGAAAAATAAAACAATCACAAAGCCATAAATTTGTGATGATCTAAGGTACCATCCGATTCATCAAATATGAGATCACTAGGACACAATTTTATGTTTTCAAAATAATTTCCCTAAAGTTGAAGAATTGTTGAATTAAAAGAAATACTTACTTAATTTTGGTACAATCTCACCGTTGCTCGTGCCTCGAACAATTTCCACTTCATCTCTTAAAGAAATGAAGTTGAATTTGTCTTTTGTGAAGTGTTATCAGATTATGCGATAGAATGATAGGTCATTCCATCTATTTCTATCGCAAAAATTTTAGCACAATATATTAAATATACATAAGTCCATCTATGCTGAGATTAATCGTATATGGTTGCTAAAATGGACTTATACTTCATCTATCACAGTGTTTAATAAAATAAAACTAGTTTCTACTAACCAAGGACTTCCTGTAGGCTAGTGGTAGGTGATAAAGGTCTGTCGCACTTTGGTTGTGGGTTCGATTCCCGTATCCTTGTCCGACATGATGGGTTGTCGCCCATCTTGCAGGTTTTCCTTTTTCTAAAACTACATTATTATAACATTCCATCAATAACATCAAAAAAGTTCTAGCCTTAATCAATTCTATCTGATGTCCAACTTAATCCATTCCAACCTTTAAGCTTATTGAAAATACTTCTGTCCAATCTTATAGTATAAAGAAAATGATTACTAGAAATGTCATCAACCAAGCATGTGAATACCATCATTTATCCCCCATATAGGATATATCTTGTTGGTCACATTCCAAACATGTGAATACCTTAATCATGTATTCTCTTGAAAAATGAATACCCATTGAACCTTAGTGAAAACATGAATGCTGTCAAAAGTTAACTCTTTCCACATACCAAAATCACAAAATTTCTATATACTCAAACCATGATATCACATTGTCCTTATATCATCCATGAGCTCATCAATACTATAAAACATCTCATTATCTCCTTATCCCTTCATTATGCACATATCATCTAATTTCCAAAAATATCTGATTAACCTTTCATGGTTACCAGTACCATTAAACATATACTTTCAAATACTTTAGAAAAAACAATATTGTAACAATCCTTAGATGTTTCTTTATTCCATAGTACCATTAAATTACCTATACAACATAACTCTTGATAAACATACAATAATTCCACTACCTTCTTAAACCATTGACCAATCTTCAACACTTCTTTCATCTCATATATCATTTGTAGTCTCCGCATCATCATCCACATAAATAATACCCATATGACCATGCTGATTCTCTTCATGAGATTTTCCCTTAGGTCATTGGTTTGCATAATGCCCATACATTCCACATTTAAAACATCTAATAATTGTTGATGTCGTAGCAATACCATTATCCTTCCCCATGGTGTTAACTGAACCTTTTCCTTTACATTTACTGGATTTGTGTCTTTCTTTTACACACCCAAAGCATCTTCCAGTTCCTTTGAAACAGTATACTTGATGCCTCTTCCCACATGATTTACATGAGGGAAATTGAACTTTCTTTCCTCTATGATCATCATGAAACTCCATATTTCTCTTATTAGATGAGTCGGGATACTTGCCAAAGTTGTGATTATTGATCATATTGTGAGATTTATGATTAGGCATAATAATGATGTTTTGACTTCCAAATCCCATTTCATTTGGTTTCTCATGAAGAATATCAGTCCATTGTCCATCATATCCTCCATTATCGTGAATCTTCCTGTTTCCAGCCATTTTCTAAAACCCAAAAGGAACAGTATGAGAGGCAAAAAATAATGCTAGGAAAACAAAATAATAAATGGGGAGTACCTTCAATATATAACATCTTAGGTTTAATTCTAAGATAATTTCCATAATTATAGGACTATAACCTATACGTATACTTAACCTTAGGGATATTCCTAGATATACCTTAGAAATATCTCTAGGGATTGCACTAAAGTTTTCGCATCCTAGTTTCCAAAGGTTAACTAAACCTTTCCTCTGATACCAACTGTAGAGACCCAAATCTTGACGTACATGGACATTACATTACTTTTACAGAATACTTAATACATAACAAAAACAAACACCAAAGGACCGTAATAGTTTAGTGTCTTTGGAAACTAAGAACATAATCTTCTAATCGTGGTAAAAGATCTTCAACATCTCCCATAAAGATCTTCCCCTTTTGTTTTCTTACCTAAAACCTTTCTTTATATCTTGGGGAAAAGAAAACATAAAAAGGGTGAGCTCAAATTCTCAGTAAGGGTAAGCATGGAGAAAATAAAACAAACCATATACATTTGAACATAAAAACATGAACAAAATGTTTAAACATCAAAATTTTGAGCAATGACATAAAACATGGCAGTGCGTAAGGCATAGATCATGATGGAACATAAATCATGATAAAATAGCTCAGAAATAAAACTTGTAATTGTGGAAAAACATTAATCACATGATATGATTTCTATAGTATCCAAGGCATTGCTGCCAAGACCATCTTAGTGGACAAAGTTCCTTTCTGAATCGAGTTCACTTCTCGTTCCAGTACTGTATCACTGAACCGGATTAAATTACCATCCCAACTATGTCTATCTCATGAGATATAAATCTTTACCCAATTAATTGGAGGGAGATATAGTTCCCTCCCATATCATAATGAAATCATTCTTACTTGTTCCACAACATAAGCATAAATCATTCATCATAACCCAAAGAATAAAAATAGGTTTCATAAACATCATCTCATCATAACATAATCTATATAAAATAAATGGATATCATTTCATCATAAGAAAAGTGAAACCATGTAAATCATAGAGATATTATACTTGAAACATACACATATGAAATAATTTCATCTTAGATGGAAAATGATTTTGATAAAACACTTGAAAAGAATTCTTGAGGAAAATATCTTTTCTTCTTAAAAATCATTTTCTTTTCACAAAATGCCACACAATTTTAAAAGAAAAGGGTTTTTTTGAAAATAATCATGCAATATTGTAGAGGAATATTTATGAAAATGACGCGTTATAAAACCGTAAAAATCTGTTCACACCGTATAAGTTAAAAATAACATTCTCCTCATACTTTTGTCAGAAAAGTCAAAAAGTAACTTATATGGTAACCAAAGGAAATATTTCATCCATACAATGTGGTAAAAAGTCAATAAAGGGTAAAAATGACTTTAAAAATTCATGGAAGAATAGTAAACATTTTATGATTTTTTTAGAAAACATGGTCATGGATGATAAACGTAACCCTAGTAAATACTTACGTATAAGCAATCTCGGATAAAAATGAGATTGAAAATTTATCCCTTACCTTATGTATGATATGCTTCGTATGTATCCAAACCTCCTGTATAATGATTTAAATAATTTCATTGACTTATTATAGAATCATATTCATTGTTATGATATCATATATAGTTTACTTATGACTTTATATGACCCGTTCTTTTGTAAATTCGATGTAAAAGCAGCGATTTGGGTAAAATCGTTTCATTTATTGTACGTGTTTCGACTTGTTGTTCTTGATATTATTAATTATATCCTGATTTACTTAATTCCATACTATAAAACTTGATTTATATATAATATATATTCATAATATACATAAATATATGATAGATTGATAAATGGAATGAAATACACCGTTCATGGAGACGGTAGACCGTACGTACGCATGAACACTGTTTTCGTTTCCTTATTGAATTGAATGGAATTAATTAGATGACATAAATATATATATACATAAATAAAATATCATTATTAAGTCATATATCTCATTATTATTCATTATATATACTTTATAATCATTCATGAATGGTTAACATGGAGAATGGATCTCATCGTGTCGTGGAGACGGTAGTCCGTACGTACGCACGAGCAATGATATCATTCGCATGATCATGGAATTGTATTGAAGCATATGTATAATATTTCAGAATCAATATAACTTTACAATAATCATATATAGTTATTTATTTACACCATTATACCCATCAAATTAAGGTGGTGGTCAAAAACAGATTACACCACGTCGTGGAGACGGTATTCCGTACGTACGCACGCGCGATGATTTCATTTTCCATAGGATGAATAGAAGGTGAAATAGGGTTGTTTAATATTTATAATAAAATATCAGTATATAAGTAATACTGATTTTATTACTTTATAATGAGACAACTAAAGAAGAAGAAGTAGAAGAAGAAAGAAACTTGAGAGAATCGGAAGAAGAGATTACCTCTTCTTCGATGCACCTCCTTTAAGCTTCCTCTTAAGGAAGTAGAGTTGGTCTTTTGAGAAGACCAGAACCTCCAAAATGTTTCTAGGGAAGTTTAGAAGATAAATGGTAAGGGTTTGGACGAGCTTCAAGGTTCAAAATGGTGTGAAGAGAAGAGGGAAGAGGTTCCCTTTTTATAAGGGAGGAGAGGGTCACCTTAGGAAAAACTTAAAATATTATTTTATTATAACGTCATATTTGGTTTTTAATAGATACAAATTGATTTATTTAAAATCTAAGGTGGGGATGGGTTGAAATACTCTCAACAAATAGTTTTTAGACAAGTTTAGGTTACTATTTTAATCTTATCATTTAGATTTAACTCTAAGTTAAATAATTTAACTTTTACTGTGTCTTCTTGTTTTCTTACATTATATGGTTAATAAACTTACTATAACAAGCCAAAAGAACTCCATGTTGTTAATGATTAATATATATAACCGTATATAAGTCATTTGGATGAAATTTAGATTTTTAAGAATAAAATAACAATTAATAATATAATATTTGTTTTAAAAACTATTTTATGTCAATTTTGACACTATTTGGTAATTGATTTTTTTGAAAATCATAACAACATGATTAGTTCAAAAACAGTTAATTAAATCAATAATAATATGTCATATTAACCTATAAAATTAGTTTAATTCATAAAAAGTCTCAAATTACATTTATTTGGGTATTTATAACTTCAATTATGTTAATATTTCATTAATAAGGTAATTACTGCATCAACATTGTGTCAAATATAAATTAACTTATTTAATGTATAAAAATTAAAAATAAAATACCATTATATAGGAAATATTTTTATATTTCTAATTAATATTTATAGTCGAAATTATCTTATTTATAACCCTATATTAAAAATGTTTTAGTTATTAAACTTTGATTTTAACCATTTTAACTCTTCTTTAAATAAAATAATAATAAATGTCCTAATCTAATCCAAGTGCACCTAAAGGGAAATATTTTATTACTAAGGTTGTTTTTGGTCAAATTACACTTATCCAATAGAATTATTACATGTTTTAGGGTAATAATAATATCATTTTTACCCTTAATTACCCTATTTACTTTTAACCGTGGTAAATAAAAGTAAAAATCTACTATTCACCAAAAAAAAATTTATCTTATTGAACCACATTTTACTCCTTGATATTAACCGTTTCTCTCGGATTTTCGAAATTTCACTCACAGAAGTGGTAAAATTAAGTTTTATGTAAGTTTGCAAAAAAGCTCCTAGGAGGTAGGTAAAAAACGGTGAAAAGTTCAATAAAATTTTTATATATCGAAAATTATTATAAAATGACTCCAATGAATTACATTAAACTTATATAGGTATTATGTATCAATTTTAAACTAAAATAAATTTAAATAAAATAAATAATTATTTAAATAAAAATTCGGTTTTTAAATAGTAACCCAGGGTTTTCACTATTCATCAAAAATTGAAAGTTTTCAGAAAAATACCAAAAATTCACCCTAGGCTAATTTCGATATTCTGAATCCAAAAATGAATCCCATTTTGAAAGATAAAATTTCAAAAAGTGGGTATTACTATTCATAACAGCTAGTTTATATAATATTTTAATAACATATCGTTGTTTAGTGAAACTCGATTTTGCGTACAACACACACTATCATGGAAGGTCGCGATTGTGTGTGAAGCAAGCCAAGTCAGGGCTGCGTGTAGTGAAAGCTCTGTTTGGTGTTGCATATAACATAATCAAAACTTATTTCATTTATACATTAAACAAAATCTATACTTAATGTTGCATAGAATAATTTCCAGAAAACGAACTTGAAATTGTGTGTAACACGAGCCAAGAATAGTGTTACGTATACTGCAAGCTAATATGGTGTTGCGTATAGTACAAGATAAACTTGGTGAAGTGTATAATAGAAGACATCAATGAAATTAAAAGAATATTTTTCATAAAATCTCAGGGTGTTACAGGATGCGGGACCTCGTAGAGGTAGACACCGATGTGGTGTGGGATACGTTGGGTGTCAGAAATGACACGGGATCACCAATGAGGTGCAGGGAAGACAATGCATCATGAGAGGACCATGAGTCTGGAAAACAGGTTAGTTAACCCTTACTTTTTTGAGTTTTTTAGGGTTGAGACCGAGTTAGGAAATGACTAAGGTGGGGAGCCCCCCTTGAGAAATTTAGCCAGAACCCTTCAGAACGGGGAATTATGGGTTACTTTGATGTAACACCCCAAGCTTCCACGGTACGTTTCACTTCGAATAATGCAATAGCGTGTGTTGTACGCAACCTCAAGCTCTAACACACACCACAACGAATTAAACTAGTCGTTGTGAATAGTAATACCTACTTTTTGAAATTTTATAAATTTTATTTATCAAAATGGACTTCATTTTTGGATTTGGAATATCGAAATTAGCCTATGTTGAATTTTTGGTATTTTTCTGAGAACTTCTAATTTTTTTATGAATAGTGAAAAATACTTAAAAACAAATTTTTAAATCAAAATAATTTATAGTGATAAATTATACTATTTAGTGGTTTTAAAGTATAATTATAATATATTTTTACCATTTTATCCAATGGTGGTCATTAGAATTAATTTAATATTGAAATTGGACATAAACAATTGCCAATCTTTTGATATAAATTGTTTCTTAGAAACACGCTATTTTTTGTAACAGCGGGAATTAATTATAAAATTAATTAATGCAACTTATATGTTTCGAATTTTGTAAAATAGACATCATTTTTGAATTCGGAATATCAATTATAGCTTAGGGTGAAATTTTGGCATTGTTCTGAAAAACTTCAATTTTTGATGAATAGTGAAACCACTAAGTGGTAGTTAAATAACTGATTTTTCGTTTAAATGAAATATTACCACTTATGTGATTTGATTTTCAAAAATCCGACATACATGGTTGTCATTAAGAAGTAAAATGTGGTTCAATGAGATTAAAATAATTTTTGGTGAATAGTAACTTTTAAGTTCTTAATCGCGATTAGAGGTAATTAGTGTAGTTTAAGGTAAAAACAATGTTTTAATAATATGATATGAGCTTGAGACTTGTCCTACTCCTATTGGATGAGTCATGACCGACCCATACAACCCATGGGTCAACTTGGGGACCCCATGGAGACACTTTAGTTGGAAAATGACATTAATATATATTTATTTAATGTTAAAATTAAATTCACACAAACATGAGTTGTTTTACTAAAACAGTTTTTATGTGGGGTTAAACAAGTCCAAATTTTGATTATAAATATTCATTAGAAAGATAAAAATATTTCCTACATCATAGTATTTGTTTTATAATTTTTAGACATTAAATAAATTAAATTATTTATGACATCATGATGATGCAGCGATGACCTCATTATTTAACGATTTAAATAAAATGAGAAGATAATGTAAAATCCAAGGATTAAACTTGTCCAAAGCCTATTGTATGAGGAGATTTAGAACCCTTATCACCTTAGCCTCTAATTATACAAGTGTGGGACCTTTAGAATCCGAAAATCATTGTATAATAGAATTACATTTCATTACTTTCCAAAAGTGCCCCTCCTCTCCACTTATAAAAGGCCCCCACCTCTCCCACCTCATTTACACTTTCAAGCCATTTGGCTCGGCCAAACTCTACCCAAATACTCTCCCAACTTCCCCCTCTTACTCCTAGAAGCCTCACTTTGGGCAGAACTCTTCCCAAGGAAGCCTTTGTCTCAAATCAAAAAGAGTTACCCGATTTTGAGGTAATGTCTTCTCTAATGTTGTTTTGTTTTATTTTTCTTCTCCAACCCCCTAATCTCTTTTTATTCATTACTTTTGTAACAACATCAGTATCCTAAATATACTAGGATGTTGTTATAAGAGGGATTCGAGCTACACTTACACACACCTACATCTAATGGTTAAAGAACATACGGTTTCTGTGGATGGCGAATTTCTGCTTCACGAAACGATGATTGTTCAACACTCATATAACACCTTCAAATGTGGACATTAAGATGTCAATATATTTATATATGATATATAATGTGTTTATGTTTTACTTATGCTTCTTAATTTTTCATTTATGGCATACTTTATGATTTCCATTATGGGTAAAACGCGATAATTTCATTTTAGGAAGTGCGGACTACCGCCCCCTCAAAGTGATTTGAATCATTAATGACATATGTGGGATGTATAAAGGATGGATTAAATGGTATTATACACTATATTATACTGTAATTATATTATAAATTTATATAATTATGATTCCCTTCCATTAAATACGAAATAGAAATGAAAGTAGCGTTCATGCGTACGTACGGCTTACCGTCTCCATGAACGGTGCATTTCATTTCTTATATCTAAATGCTACGTGACATTATGGATGAATGTATATACTGGATATATATCATATATATGATATCTACATCATTAATATAATTCTGGATATAATGGATATTTCACCACATGAAAAACTTGAAATTATAGGAAGTTTATTTTTGACTCAAGTACCAAAGATCGACAAAACGACCGTTATTAACTTAAATAATTACATAACGTTCATAACATTGTAATAAGTGAAATAAAAAGGATAATGAAATTGAAAATGGTTCTTAATAAGGTAGATATTAACTCTAGTTTATTATTCAGGAGGTTAAAGAACAGTTTGATCAAGTCGGACACGAGGTAAGGGAATTTCTTAACCCAATTTTCATTCTTTGGGTTAATCTCCTACTTTCAAATTATGCCATGATATTATTATGTCTTATATTGTATTTGTACTTTATTTATGTGTAATTATAGTGAATACACATAATATATCTATTTTATTTTAAAAAGGATCTTTGTAAGGACTTCGTCTCAATCTCCTTTCATTGAGGCATATTTGGTTTTATACACAAATTTCTTTTATACGGTGTATAAACCCCTTTGACTTTTACGTTTATTCAAAAGGAATCTTTTTTATATGAATCATTTTACTAAACGACAAAAAGGAATGTTTTCTTGCCATATGTATGCAGCGACAACGAATTCTCCGCCGCCATGACTATTATTTGATTTTCGGCTTCCTCTACAAGCCGTAACTTTTTTTTAATGAAAAATAAATACAAAGTTTTAACTTTCTAGTATTTTGGTATTGAAAATGGTTTTGAAAGTGTTTTTATTATATCAATGTGTTGTATTGATATCTTGTGATTGAAATGTGGAAATTTTATGTTTCCTTTATGCATGTTTTATGTGATACGATTATGTTATGGTTTATGATATGTTTAAACCTATTCATATGAGGAATGCATTGGACTTAATAAGTGACGGGTGGAGCCCGCTATAGCTCCTCGATGCATTGACAGGTCTCATGAGACAAACTAGTGTCTTGGCACGAGGCCTTGACAAAATCTTATTTGTGGTCTTGGAATGAGGCCTTGGCTACGTGGTTATGATAGTCTGGCATTATGCATTCCATCATTATGAAAGTGGTTATTGATATTGCATGTGATTATTCGACCAGTAGAATATCCATGTGAATAATTAAATGACATTATCTCATTTTACTTTTGCCATATTATGTTGAAGTTCAAGTTTAAAAGGCTTTTGTTTTAGTTATACATTGCCTTAAATGTTTATGTTTATTTATGAAAGCTTCCGCAATATTGTTATCCTTACTGAGCATCTGAGCTCGCCCCTTTCAATGTTTTAATATTTTCCAGGATGTGAAGAAGTATTTTATGAATGACCTGCAGGGATAGTCAGAAGAGGATATGAGTGTGGACTTTGGAGACTTTGTTATTGTAGTTTTTCACCTTCTGATGTAATGTAACATTTATGAATGTATCTAGTGTTTCCAAGGCTACTAAACTAATCGGTCTTTCGAGACTTGATCTTTTATGATCATGCCAATGTTACGAAGTAATGCACTGGCTCTGGGTAGCTGGGGTCGGGGCGTTACAGTCGGTATCAGAGGCAGTTTAGTACTAACCTTGGAAGCTAGATGTAGATAAACTCTGATTAGAGAACATAGCCCAAAGATAGACTTTGAGGATTAGTATAGAAGAACTTCCTAGAATTTTGGTATTATAGAGATGTTATGAGTTTTCCGAGCAATACATCCCTGTCTGGATACGAGCAGGTAGAGGCGGATCTGGCACAAATGTACCTAGGGGTAAAACCCGAAAACACCACTTTGAGCTAGACTCGAACGGGAACTGGTGCACGACAACGGGCCTTGCTGCACTCTTGGTTATGACACTCCCGAGGGATATGATTAGGATAATTCTCATTTTCGTTACAAACCACTATGAAGGGTTATGAGTATATACTTCCTCAAAGGAAACATTTCTTTTTATGATTATGGATTATATCCATAAATAGTTCAATTTATGTAAAGTATTTTACAAATATGGAATTATGTATTTTATTTCATAAACTAATCTAGTTTATGCCATTGTTTAGAAATGGCGCCTAGTGGAAGGAATGGAAACCGTATCAATTCACGCACTCTGTGTAGGGATTTCCCTTCTTCTCAAGATAATTATGGTGGAGCTAGTGATACAACTGGTGCTGATCAGCTTCTCACCGTACTGGGACAACTCACGCAGGTTATGAATAATAACCTTACTCGTATGGAGCACCCTGATCCGCAACGTGGAGGATCAATGCTAGACCGTTTCATGAGGCAACAACCACCAACCTTCAATGGGAGTACAAATCCTATATTAGCTGAGCAATGGATAAATTCCTTAGAGAAAATATTCCATGCCTTGGGGAGTAGTGAAAGGGAGAAGGTTGTCATGGCAGTTTACCGCCTCACTGGAGATGCCGATCAGTGGTGGTCGCTGATTCAAAACACAAAGTAAGATGATGAAGTATTGAATATGGAATGGAGGGAGTTCAAAGATATTTTCTTAGAAAAATACTTTCCTCGTGACCATCGAGCAGATATGGAAAGGCAATTTCTGAGTCTGAGGTAGAAGGAGGATGAGAATGTCGCAAAGTATGAGGATAACTTTACAAGGTTAGCGAGGCATGATTCCGATTATATACGTAACCCAAGGAGTAAGATTGATCGTTTCTTTGATGGGTTAAAACCATTTCTCCGTCGAGATTTAGTATCACAATCCTTCTCATCATACGAAGATATTGTCTCGTGTGCTATCAAGACAGAAAAGGAATTCTCTAAGTCTTATGACAATAAAGTAAAGCAAGAGAAGAAGAGAACGGTGGAACAAGAGACAGATAAAGGGAAAAATGGAAAGAAGGATTTTCCATTATGTGATAATTGTGGGAAGAATCACCCCGGTACGTGCCTAAAAGGAATGGGAGTTTGTTATAAATGTGGAGAAAAGGGTCACCAGGATCGTGATTGCAAGGGAAAAAAAGAGGCTGTCAAAGTTGAATGCTACAATTGTAGGGAAATGGGGCATTATGCAAATGAATGTCCTAAGCGTCAAGGAAACTTACCTCAGAAAAGGCCAAGGGATCAAGGCCAATCTTATGCTGTGACTGCAGTTGAAGCGGAATAATTAATGTATTGGTGCTTTTGTACTCAAGGATTATATTCTGGTTATAAGAATAATGTGATATATATATATGGATTGTACTGCAGTACTTTTTTATTTCAGTAAGGTTTTAATATGATTAAGATAATCATATTTTTAGTATGTGACAATAAGAGAAACTTTTCTTTGTTTGGGGAATCTGAGGTTACAATTGATTTTGGAATTAAGAGACCTTTTAGAGAAAGTCTGGACAGAGGTATTTTGGATAACTATAAAGGTTGGAGTGGATTAAGTTGATCTTTGGATAGTATTGTTTAAGGTTAAAGCATTTCTGAAGATTATTTTTGGAATATTGTAATACTATAGTTTTAGGAAAAGGACAACCTGCAGGGTGGGGAATAACCCGTCGTGTCGGACAAAGCTGCAGGAATCGAACCCACAACCATAGTGAGACAAGCCTTTATTTCCTACCACTAGCCTACAGGAAGTCCCTGGTTATTACAAAATAGTTTTACTAATCTAAATGGCATGTGTTAATATTTGGAACCTTATACAATTAAGATAAAAAGAATATTTTTGAGTTCCGTTACCATTTGGAGTAAAAGATGGGTTTGTGGTAAAAATTTATTAACGAATGAAAGTATACATAACAAGTATGTATATTCCCTTACGTTCTTAGTAAATATCCTAAATAAATTCCTCAACATTATAAAAGGTAACTTAAAACAAAAATGTTGTCGGTTAACTTTTCCAACTGGGGATTCAATGACCGTTTAACCAGTCACAAGTTTGTGATTTTCTTGTAGTTAAACTTTCTCCTAATCCTGTTTTCTATAACTCTCCATCAGACCTTGATGGTTTGTTTCTCCTCCATATCCATATTTTCATAGAATCCTAGAATGGGCTATATCGGGTGACCTTTGTACTTATCTTGCTTTCTTTTAATGTTATATATTTATTAACCTTATTTCTGATGTTGGTTTTCCTCAAAGGTATTTTCTCTTTTCAACCTTTTATTTTCAAAGAAAAATTTCAAATTGCGAGGACGCAATTTATTGAAGGAGGGGAGAATGTAACACCCCAAGCTTCCACAGTACATTTCACTTCGAATAATGCAATAGCGTGTGTTGTACGCAACCTCGAGCTCTAACACACACCACAACGAATTAAACTAGCCGTTGTGAATAGTAATACCTACTTTTTGAAATTTTATAAATTTTATTTATCAAAATGGACTTCATTTTTGGATTTGGAATATCGAAATTAGCCTATGTTGAATTTTTGGTATTTTTCTAAGAACTTCTAATTTTTTTATGAATAGTGAAAAATACTTAAAAACAACTTTTTAAATCAAAATAATTTATAGTGATAAATTATACTATTTAGTGGTTTTAAAGTATAATTAGAATATATTTTTACCATTTTATCCAATGGTGGTCATTAGAATTAATTTAACTTTGAAATTGGACATAAACAATTGCCAATCTTTTGATATAAATTGTTTCTTAGAAACACGCTATTTTTTGTAACAGCGGGAATTAATTATAAAATTAATTAATGAAACTTATATGTTTGGAATTTTGTAAAATAGAAATCATTTTTGAATTCGGAATATCAATTATAGCTTAGGGTGAAATTTTGGCATTGTTCTGAAAAACTTCAATTTTTGATGAATAGTGAAACCACTAAGTGGTAGTTAAATAACTGTTTTTTCGTTTAAATGAAATATTACCACTTCTGTTATTTGATTTTCAAAAATCCGACATACATGGTTGTCATTAAGAAGTAAAATGTGGTTCAATGAGATTAAAATAATTTTTGGTGAATAGTAACTTTTAAGTTCTTAATCGCGATTAGAGGTAATTAGTGTAGTTTAAGGTAAAAACAATGTTTTAATAATATGATATGAGCTTGACACTTGTCCTAATCCTATTGGATGAGTCATGGCCGACCAAGACAACTCATGGGTCAACTTGGGGACCCCATGGAGCCACTTTAGTTGGAAAATGACATTAATATATATTTATTTAATGTTAAAAGTAAATTGACACAAACATGAGTTGTTTTACTAAAACAGTTTTTAAGTGGGGTTACACAAGTCCAAAGTTTGATTATAAATATTCATTAGAAAGCTAAAAAGATTTCCTACATCATAGTATTTTGTTTATAATTTTTAGACATTAAATAAATTAAATTATTTATGACATCATGATGATGCAGCGATGACCTCATTATTTAACGATTTAAATAAAATGAGAAGATAATGTAAAATCCAAGGCTTACACTTGTCCAAAGCCTATTGGATGAGGATATTTAGAACCCTTATCACCTTAGACTCTAATTATACAAGTGTGGGACCTTTATAATCCGAAAAGCATTGTATAATAGAATAACATTTCATTACTTTCCAAAAGTGCCCCTCCTCTCCACTAATAAAAGGACCCCACCTCTCCCACCTCATTTACACTTTCAAGCCATTTGGCTCGTCCAACCTCTGCCCAAATACTCTCCCAACTTCCCCCTATTACTCCTAGAAGCCTCACTTTGGTCAGAACTCTTCCCAAGGAAGCCTTTGGCTCAAATTAAAAAGAGTTACCCGATTTTGAGGTAATGTCTTCTCTAATGTTGTTTTGTTTTATTTTTCTTCTCCAACCCCCTAATATCTTTTTATTCATTACTTTTGTAACAACACCAGTATCCTCAATATACTAGGATGTTGTTATAAGAGGTATTCTAGCTACACTTACACACACCTACATCTAATGGTTAAAGAACATACGGTTTCTGTGGATGGTGAATTTCTGCCTCACGAAGCGATGATTGTTCAACACTCATATAACACCTTCAAAGGTGGCCATTAAGATGTCACTATATTTATATATGATATATAATGTGTTTATGTTTTAATTATGCTTCTGAATTTCTCATTTATGGCATACTTTATGATTTCCATTATGGGTAAAACGCGATAATTTCATTTTAGGAAGTGCGGACTACCGCCCCCTCAAAGTGATTTGAATCGTTAATGCCATATGTGGGATGTATAAAGGATGGATTAAATGGTATTATAAAATATATTATACTGTAATTATATTATAAATTTATATCATTATGATTCCGTTCCATTAAATACGAAATAGAAATGAAAGTAGCGTTCATGCGTACGTACGACTTACCGTCTCCATGAACGGTGCATTTCATTTCTTACCTCTAAATGTTACGTGACATTATGAATGAATGTATATACTGGATATATATCATATATATGATATCTAAATCATGAATATAATTCTGGATATAATAAATATTTCACCACATGAACAACTTGAAATTATAGGAAGTTTATTTTTGACTCAAGTACCAAAGATCGACAAAACGACCGTTATTAACTTAAATAATTACATAACGTTCATAACATTGTAATAACTGAAATAAAAAGGATAATGAAATTGAAAATGGTTCTTAATAAGGTAGATATTAACTCTATTTTATTATTCAGGAGGTTAAAGAACGGTTTGATCAAGTCGGACACGAGATAAGGGAATTTCTTAACCCAATTTTCATTCTTTGGGTTTATCTCTTACTTTCAAATTATGTCATGATATTATTATGTCCTATATTGTATTTGTACTTTATTTATGTGTAATTATAGTGAATACACATAATATATCTATTTTATTTTAAAAAGGATCTTTGTAAGGACTTCGTCTCAATCTCCTTTCATTGAGGCATATTTGGTTTTATACACAAATTTCTTTTATACGGTGTATAAACCCCTTTGACTTTTACGTTTATTCAAAAGGAATCTTTTTTATACGAAGCGTTTTACTAAATGAAAAAAAGGAATGTTTTCTTGCCGTACGTATGCAGCGACAATGACTTCTCCGCCGCCGTGACTATTATTTGATTTTCGGCTTCCTCTACAAGACGTAACTTTTTATAATGAAAAATAAATACAATGTTTTAACTTTCTAGTATTTTGGTATTGAAAATGGTTTTGAAAGTGTTTTTATTATATCAATGTGTTGTATTGATATCTTGTGATTGAAATTTGGAAATTTTATGTTTCCTTTATGCATGTTTTATGTGATACGATTATGTTATGGTTTATGATATGTTTAAACCTATTCATATGAGGAATGCATTGGACTTAATAAGTGAGGGGTGGGGCCCGCTATAGCTCCTCGATGCATCGGCAGGTCTCATGAGACAAACTAGTGTCTTGGCACGAGGCCTTGACAAAATCTTATTTGTGGTCTTGGCACGAGGCCTTGGCTACGTGGTTATGATAGTCTGGCATTATGCATTCCATCATTATGAAAGTGGTTATTGATATTTCATGTGATTATTCGACCAGTAGAATATCCATGTGAATAAGTAAATGGAATTATCTCATTTTACTTTTGCCATATTATGTTGAAGTTCAAGTTTAAAAGGCTTTTTTTTAGTTATACATTGCCTTAAATGTTTATGTTTATTTATAAAAGCTTCCGCAATATTGTTATCCTTACTGAGCATCTGAGCTCACCCCTTTCAATGTTTTAATATTTTCCAGGATGTGAAGAAGTATTTTATGAATGACCTGCAGGGATAGTCAGAAGAGGATATGAGTGTGGACTATGGAGACTTTGTTATTGTAGTTTTTCACCTTCTGATGTAATGTAACATTTATGAATGTATCTAGTGTTTCCAAGGCTACTAAACTAATCGGTCTTTCGAGACTTGATATTTTGTAATCATGCCAATGTTACGAAGTAATGCACCGGCTCTGGGTAGCTGGGGTCGGGGCGTTACATTTGATCAGGGTGGTACATTTGGTGCCATCTCCAGGTTTCATTTTATAGCTCAGGGATGAGATATATTAAGGTGGGGAGATTGTAAGAAACTGAGTTTTTAGAACGGGTCAAAATCCTGACCCTGTTGGACTTTTTGGCTTGTTTTTGAAAAAAATGGGAAAATATGAGAAGTTTTGGAAATTTACAGATTACATACTGTGTACTTTAAAGTACACACTGTGTCGGGGTTAGGCAAGTACCGGTCGTGTGCTCACCGAGTACATGTCTTGTAGAAATTTCCTACTACACGATACGTAGTGTTGCTCGACATGCCGTGTATCCTAATTTCTATGTATCGGCTGAGTTCTAGCTTTGGGTCAACCCATGTGGAAAGTCCAAGACGTGTGGCTACCTCTGCTTAAGTCGGAGTATAGAAAAGGCTGATACACGGCGTTTAGTCCTTAATACACACTGTGTACTTTTATTTTTATTCTCTTAAATGAAAGAGCGTCGCGTCTTATTTCGGGAAACACCTTCTTCTTCCCCAACTTCAGATTATGTCCATTTCTAAAACCCTAAGAACATACCTTTCCCTATATTCTTATCCAGAGTCTGTTCTTCAATCTATCGTTGGATGAGAGATCGCAACAACGAGGCTAAACCCGCGCACCCTATCTCGTTCTAGTTTCTTTACCTCACACATCACAGTTTCCATCCAAGTGGAATTGCCAGGATTTTACGGAATCTTAGATCTACAAAGATCATATTTGAATTGGAGCTCGATATCGGATGTGCCTACATCTACGAGTCTCAGGTAGGTGGTGCATACCTCTTTTTGTGTTTTCGTCGACTTTTGGGTGGCGCGGCCTTTGGCGCATTTTCGGGTATTTTGAGTGCAACCTTGTATTACCTGTTATTGCATGTTCAATTGTTATTTGACCTATGGGATGCCTTTGGGTATGCCATGTTACTTGTTTTGTTTGAGTAGGACTGGGCGAGTGGTCGTTGCTAATCGAGGCATTTTGGTCAGGGGATGCCAAAATGGTTATAATCAAATTGTATTGTTTTAAATTGTTGAGTTTAGTTATTGAACCTTGATATGAATTATGGAGACTTTAAGGACCTCAATTCTGGTATGATATAACACTTGATTAGTGCATTTCAACTGTTTAGTTTGTTTTTCCTATTTAAAAGTGATTCTTTTGATTTTATATATAATTGATGAATTGCATATGCTGGAACTCTTGCAGTTTTGTTGGGTGTGGACCAAATATTCTTGAGTGATACTGATCAGGTTGGGATTGGAAGGGTTATATTGGGTGGTTCTGACCACGGTATTGGGGGTCATGGATGTCGGCTTGAGGCAGGGTGACTGTCAGGTTGGGCATGGCCCGGTTTACTTGGATGGAAAGGTTGTCAGACTTGAGTGGCATGGTTGCAGGGACACGAGGTATCAGATGTGTTGTGGATTGAGAACTTACTTTGGTGATTACCACTAACCCAGAACTTTGAGTAGTGTCCACACAGAGAGACTCTGTGATGAGGTGGTTTTGACCACTCATGTGGGAAGAGGCCCCCATTAGTTGCGGTTTAGGTACTTTTGGTTTGGGGGTGCTTTCCATAGGAATACACGTGGAAGGTGAGGAGCCTTTAGGGGATAGTATTGAGGCTATCAGGTTTGGGGCAGAGGCTCGCCATTATTTGAGGGTAAACATCGTTGTCCCTCCGGTTACATTATTTGAGGGCATACATCGCTGTCCTTTTGGTTACATTTTTTGAGGGCAGACATCACTGTCCCTATGGTACTTTATTTGAGGGTAGACATCACTATCCCTCCGGTTACTTATTTGAGGACAGAAATCGTTGTTCCTCTGAGCTACTATTTCTTGGGCATGCCTTCGGGACGTCAGTACTTAAGACACGCAGTGTCAGGGGGCACATGGTGCTGGGTTACATGACAGAGATTCTGGCGTTGGCTGAAGCAGGTGACACGTCATAGTGGCTATTGAGCACCAGTGGAGTTTTTGTTTCTTTGTGTGCATCGTATTGTTTATGGTTTTCTTTATAAATGCATGCTTGTTTAAACACTTATATTAGGTATGCACTGTTGGGTGGTATCCTACTGAGATTCGTCTCACACCCTGCATGAGCCCTTCTGGACACGTGTAGACTTTATAGATTTATGTACAGGAAAGAGACTAGCTTCAGGGGCTGTACTACATTAGCTGTTGCATGGAGATGGTATGGACCTTGAGGTCTTGCCTAGCTAGAGATTATTTTGTTTTTCTTTCTTTTCTGTATTAGCATGCTTACTTGTTATGTAGATACAGTTGGTTAGCCATTGGTGCCGTTTATATATATACGGATATGTATGACCTGATTGGATGCTTGTTTTTTTGTTCGGTAGTTGTTACAAGTGATCATCATGCTGTTCTGTTTACTTTCCACTATTTTTGTTTATATTTATTGCTTCCGCTATTTATCAATATTGAATGTGCTTCCGCTGTTTATCGATATTGAATGTGCTTCCGCTCTGCGGGTCTGGTTCGAGTCTGCTGAGTCATTTATTCCACTGCATATTAATTATTATACTCAGATCAGTACCACTATTATCCTCCGATAGGGAATAGCCTCCCCACTATACCTATAAGACCCTCGCTGCTAGTCGGCAGCCTTTGGCATTCGGGGAGGTGCACCTAAGGTAGTAACACCTGACCCGTTTAACAATGTTCGGGTCACTGTTCAGGTTTGATTCATTAATATATATATATATATATGATATTTATTATATATTTATAATTATGGTATTATTATATCAATTATACTTATTACCTTCTAATATGTTAGAAAATGATAATGTTTCTCATGCGTATGTGTGGACTACCTCCTTCACGAAGCGAAGTGATGGAATTTTCATTTTATTTTTTACATGGATGGTAATAAGGATGAAGTTTATAAATATATATGATATATATTATATAATATTTATCTTTATAGTTATATTATTATTTATATTTCTTTCATTCCATCCATTGAAAAATGGAACTAGCATTCATGCGTACGTAAGACCTATCGTCTCCATGAATGATATAATTCATTTTTCATTATATAAATTTTATTGATGACTCTAAATAAATATATAATGAATATATATGATATATATATATCACTATTAAAATTATTTATATGATGGAACCATGATCAAAGTATGAATACTGAAACTAACGAACCAAAACATACATGAATAACAAAGTAGTTATTACTCAGAACAATGATTTTAAAAAAGAATTATCAATAAACGGGTGATAAAATATTATAATTAAATAATATATGGTATGATATATAATATTATGGGTTTTTAATATATTTTAATAAGTATATATTTATTATACATTAGGTTCAGACACATACGAAGGAAATTAGACCTAAGGTAAGAGATTTTCATCTAACTTTTATTTCTATGGGACACATATCATATTCAACACTTGTTTCTTTTATTTGGTGTATATACTAACCATGAATTAATTTTATGATTATTATTAATAAAATTATGGGATATACATTTCCATCTACATTTCTTTCTTTCATGAGGCATACGATTCAAAAGTTACCAAAGTGGTAAGGCTTTTATCTTACAATCTCATTATTTATCAGGATTATTTATGAATAAGTTTTTGATAATGAAATATTATTTTGTAAATATTACTAAAATAATTAATTTTCTTATCCTATGTTTATTTATTGAGAATACAAGTTTTCCTTTCATTTTTTTCACTTTAACTACTCAAGAAACTTAAATAATGTTTCTAATAAAAAATGACTTTATTTCTCTCTTCGGTAAAAAATAATTTATCTTCCATGTACATGTTTTATAAAAATGGTTTCAAGAATTTTTTAAAATTATATTTTTTAAATTAACTTTTAACCATGTTTTAATTTAAAATTTTTTTTTAAAAGGAATCTTCTTGTCATTTTCTAAATATGGTTCTTTTTAATTTTTACCTAAAATGTGAAAGAATTTTTTTTAACATCTACAGAATGAACCAAATTCTCATCCATCATGAACACTCAATTTTTTGAAGATTACATTAAAATATTCCAAAGTTAGTTTCAATTATTTTTTTTAATATTTGATAAATTTTTAGATTTTAAATAAGTGATTTCAAAGTGAAAATTTTAATTTCCTCAAGAAATGTTCTAAGCAAATTTTAAAGGAATTTATTCATCTAAGATGAAATATTTTGATGTTACCAAATATTTACAAGGGATATAATACACTGATATCATTCTTATTATTTCTATGGATGGTTTATTATTATGATGACAATATTTTTATGAAACTTGTTCCACTTTAATGGGTTATGATATGATTAATTGATGAAATAATTATAAAACCCATTTGTTTTTCATAGGCTATGACATGATGAATATTTTATTATCTTTTGGAACACATGTGTACAATCTTCATTATGTTATAGGTGGTACTGAAATTATATATCCCTCCAATGCATTGGGTAAAGATGGATATCTCATGAGATAAATAGGACTATAATGGAAAGTGAACCTAGTTCAATAAGGGACTCTATCCACTATGATAGTCTTGGGAGTGAACCTTTACTACTATGATGGTTTGGGAGTGAACCCAATAAACTATGATAATATTTGCATTGAGCCTTAATTACTAAGGAAATGATTTTCCATGCTTATGTATATGCCACAAAATCATGTCTTATGCCTATATTATGATCTCATGGATTATGTTTTTCTCTTCCTTTATGATTTGTGTATTATGAAATATTAATATTTATACCATGACTCAAATTATAATCTATAATATGTAGGTTATGATTTTCAAATGTTATGATCATGTTCTCATACCCTAATGTTAATGTTATGATTATGTGATCATTGATATCTTTCTTATTTACTCTTACTGTGCATCTGATCTCACCCTTTCTTTAGTTTCCTTTCCCCAGGTTATGAATAATGGTATTAAGTATGACATTTCTAAGAAGGGTGAAATTTATGATGAAATTAGAAGGAGATGACATAGTTCACTTATGAAACAATTGTTTATGTATCAAAGTTTCCAAAGATACTAGACCTATACAAATTTGGAATGGATAATTATGTTATGTAATGAATATTTGTCTAATAAAATGTAATAAATATGTATGAAATGTATGGGTTTCTATAATTGGTATCATATAAAGGTTTAGTTAACCTTTGGAAACTAGGATGAGGAAACTTTAGTGAGAACCCTTAGGATAATCATAAGTGTAAAAGAACATCCTAAGTTATGTTAAAGAAAACAGTTTGGTTTTACTAGAAAAAAACCCTACCTAGATACTAAAAGTGGATTCAGTTTTGGAACAAATTCATCTAGGGATAATAGCCCTAGAAAGAGTTATTCGAGTATAATTCATCCACCATTAAAGTGCACAGTGAGTGTTCCCTTATTATGCACCTAGTTTAACACTCTCAAGGGATATTCTTTGATAAATCACATTTTATATATGAACCATTATGAAGGATTTGAATAGATGATAACCATTAATGGCCTAGGTTAAACCTAAGGTGTCATAAATTGAGAAGAATATGTCACGATTTAGACATTTTATAATTTATTTTTTTTATTATGTGTTTCCCACTATGATTACTATTTCTCACACTATGGTTTTTGGTTTAATTAATGGTTAGAACCTAAAGGAACTATGTTAATGATAAATGAAACAAATAGTGAAATGATTTTCCTCTTGAAAAACCAAATTTTATGGGAGTTGGAATGAAAAAATCATTTCTATGCTTACACAACATTATAAAGATATGAATCATACTGAGCTTCCAAATGAAAAAAGGAGGGAACAATGTTCTTTTGAGTCCTTAATGAGGAAACATAAAATGTATTTTAGTGGGTCTGATGATCCACTAGTTGTTGAGAAATGGATAATCACTACTAAAAATATATTTTCTATTCTCTAATGTTCAGATCATAAAAAATTCATTTTAGTTTTTTATCATTTGGAAGGAGAAGTATATCAATGGTGGAATCTTATCAAGAATATGAGGCAATATAAATAAATTGAGTCCATAGAGTGGTATGGGATTAAGACCTTATTTATCAATAATCACTCTCCTCCTAATATTAGTATGAAAATATAGAAGTAATTCCTTGAGCTAAATCAGAAGGATAATGAATCCATTGTTACCTATGAGAAATTTTTAACAAGACTCATGAGGTACACTTCTTGTCTTATCATCCAACCTAAATATAAGGTTGATTGATTCATTAGTGGATTAAAACCATGTCTATGAAGGGAGTTAACCATAAGGGACATAAGTAGCTATGAATAATTTTTTTAATGTGCTATCAATGTGGAAATGAAGATTGTATTTACCCATCAATATCACAGTTTTGATAAGAAAAGAAATCTAGAATTAAAAGGAAATCCTAAAAACCATGGAGATAAGAAGATGAGCCTTTATTTATACTCAACGTGTGGAAGGAAACATGGATAAATTGTCTTAAGGGTACCGGTAAATGTTTTAAGTGTATAAAGGAAGGTCATCAGGTAATAAAATTCCAAATAAATGAGATTTTTTTTCTAATAATAAAAATAGATAGAAAGATCTCAAGAATGAACCACCCATACTAGAGTGTTTCAAAATATAAATACTATGGGAATTATGCCAACCAGTTTTGAAATATGTAGGTTAGTGATGATGATCAATGTTAATAACCTCTTAATCCCAGATACAAAGGTAAATATATTGTGATCACTATTTCTTATTAGGGGTATAACAATAATGAAGTGAAAGGTATAGTTACCATCCAATATAGAATTTCTAATGTCTTATTCAACTATTGATTTAACCACCCTTTTATATATAAATATTTTTTTAAGGGTATAAAAATTAAACCCCAATGATTATATGTTTAATTAGTAGTGAAAACCCTTAATGGTACTATGATCACATATCAAGTCTATGATTTGTCATAAGTTGAAGTTTGTGGGAACATGATTCTTAAAAATCTTATTATTCTACCAATTGTTTAATTAGATGTTATCTTAGTCATGGATTAGATTTATATATATAAATCTAACATTAAATTTTTAAGAGATGAAGTCATGTTTGATATTACAAACAAACCTATGATCATATATCAGTTTGATGGTAAATATAAAATTCATATGGAAATCACATCCATTGTATGTGTCATGATTCCTATTCAAAATGGGTTTTTATCTTGAATGGTTGGGGAGAAAATCACCATTGATGATATGAATTTTGTGTAGAAGTTTCTTGATATATTTATGAAATATTTTAATAGTCTTCCACTAAATCATTGATTTGAGTTCTCAATAGAACACATACACGATGCTACACCTATTTCAAAGACTCCTAATAGAATGGATCTAATTGAGTTATAGGAAATGAAAAAGAAACTATGAGAGAATCTTGAAAAGGAAATAATTCATCCAACTGTTCCACCTTAGGTTGCACCTATTATTTTTTTTAAATAATTAATATAGATGTATGTGAATATATATTGATTATCGAGTACTGAATATGATAAAAATCAAGAACAAATATCCTATACCCTATATTTATGACTTATTTGATCAACTGTATGAAGTTGAATACTTTTCTAAGATTGATCTTCATTATGGATATCATCAATCGAGGACCCAGAAGGAGGATATACCCAAGAGAGTATTCCATACAAGATATAGAAAATATGAGTATTTAGTGATTCCATTTGATCTTACTAATTCCCCTAATATCTTCATAGATTTAATGAATAGAGTATTTGAAGATTACCTCAACCAATTTATGGTAGTATTTATCGATAATATTATTATATATTCAAAGAGAAATTAAGAGATTTAAGATCACTTGAAGATTGTATCGAAGACCCTAAGGAAGGATAATTTGTGTGAAAAATTTACAAAGTTTGATTTTTGGATACAAAAAAGTTTCATTTTTGGTTCATATAATCTCAAGAAAGGGTATATCAGTGGATACATTAAAGATAAAGGCTATTAAATGTTGTCCTAGACTAACCACAGTGACTGAGATCCATATTTTTCTTGGTTTGGATGGATATTATAGATCTTTATGTAAAATTTATCATGGTTTCCCAATCCACTAACCATGTTAACTCGGAAGAGAGTCAAGTTACTTTGGACAAATGAATGTAGGAAAGTTTCGAGGAATTGAAGAGAAGGTTAGTTAGTGAACATGTGATTTTATTAATCTATAGTGGGGGAGATTTTTTAATCTATAGTGATGCATCAATGAAGATATTGGTATGTGTTATCATGTAGAATGATATGTTAATAACTTATGTGTTGTACCTCTCAAACCCCTCGAGGTTTAATTTTCATGATCACAATCACCCTCTTATGTTTCTAACATTGTTTCAAGTGTTTTTGGATTGATAGGAATCAAATCAGGTGGCCAAGGAATTGGGCCAAGCAAGCTTAAGTGGCAAAGGAACACAAGCGGACTGAAAATCAGTCCACCGGCCAACCGGTGGCTTCACCACCGGCCAGCCGGTGGCACCTGGGAAGAAGGCTGAGCTTCTGCCTCAGCACCGGCCAACCGGTGGCCTTGCACCGGCCAGCCGGTGGCCCCCTGCCCAAACAGTATTAGCTACTGCCTCTCCACCGGCCAGCCGGTGGCTCTGGCACCGGTCGACCGGTGGAGCCTGGACCAGAATTCTCAGCCACTGTCAAGGCACCGGCCAGCCGGTGGCCCTGCACCGGCCAGCCGGTGGACACAGTCAAACTAGCCGTTGGGCTGTTGACCAGCCTGTCCACTTGGCTCCCAACGGCTCCGAAGACCTCTCCAACGGCTCCGAAGCCTCCCCAAGGGTTCCATGCCTATAAATAAAGGCCAAGGAAGCCCCGGACACCAACCGGAACATATACGAAGCCAACGGACACATTTTGGATCAATTGGCCAACCTCCGGCGACTTCCTCCAAGGGAACCCCAAGTGCTCCAACAACTTCCACATCCAAGGAGCTCCACCCAAGAAGCTTGGAAGCGGCCTTCAAACATCTCCAATCAATCAAAGGCGCCCAAGACTTCCTCAATTACGGTTTTTCTTTGTTTATTTTATTTTGAGCTTTAAAATTGGGTTTGTGCCTACAAACCCCAACTCTTTTCTCATCTCCCTTTCTTTGGGTTCTCACACCACCATTAAGGTGTGAAGAGGTTTTCTCAATCTTTTCCTTTAAAAGGCTTGTGTCTCGGTGAGCTAGTCTTCACCCGTAAAAAGACTAGTGGGTTCTTGCTAAACCATCAAAAGCAAGTGGGTTCTTGCTGAACCACAAAAGCAAGCTGTAATAGGTCCTAGTGCTACCTCAAAGCCTAGTGGGTTTCTTGCTAAAACCATTGAAAAGCAAGCGGTAGGAATCTCTCAACGGTTGAGTTGGGAGCGGAGACGTAGGCCGGGTTTTGGCCGAACTCCGTTATCAATTTCTTGTGTGATTGCCTCTTTATTTCCGCTGCATTCTTTACTTTGATTTTAATTTGTTTATCTTTTTTTAAAAGGCAATTCACCCCCCCCCCCTCTTGCCATCATTCCTGGGGTTTCTTCCGACCCAACTTTTGGTATCAGAGGGGTAATTTGAATAATTCCCTAAAACGGTTTCAAATTAAAGATCCTATTTTTTTTTGATGGCATCAACCTCTTTCGCCCCCGAGGGCCTCTCATTGGGTCGGGCTCCATTTTTTGATGGGACCGACTATAATTATTGGAAAACCCGCATGACCACTTTTTTAAGAAGCATAGGTTATCCGATTTACAAAATAGTCATGCAAGGTTACACTTTGTCTACCCCCGATGAATCCAAATGGACCCCCGCCGATATTAGGAATTTTGAGCTTGATGGCAAAGCCATGAACGCTCTCCATTGCGGCTTAGATAGAAATGAGTTCAATCGAGTGTCTACTTGCACCTCCTCACATGAAATTTGGAAACTTTTAGAAGTAACTCATGAGGGCACTAACAAAGTTAAGGACACTCGGTTAGACATGTATAGAAAAGATTTTGAAAGCTTTACTATGCATTCTTCCGAATCTATTACCGATATGTTTACACGCTTCACTGACATTTGAAATGGAAGGAAATCTCTTGGTGATGATGTTTCAGCCGAGACGATGGTCAAGAAGATCTTATGGGTCCTTCCGAGCTCATGGGCACCAAAGGTGACGGCGATCCAAGAAGCTAAGGACGTCAAAAATATGCCGGTCGAGGAGCTCATCGGATCCCTAATGACCTACGAGATCACGATGAGGAGGCAAGCACAAAAGGAGGGCACCCATATCAAAACTCCAAAGAACATCGCCCTCAAGGTTCAAAAAGAAGTAAGCTCCTCCTCATCCTCATCTTCCTCATCTACTTCATCTTCAAGCGGCGACTCGGAAATGGAGAATCTTGCCCGCCAAATGCACAAGTTTATGAAGAAGCACAAGAAGAAGAAGAAATCCCGCAAGCATCGAAAGCAAGAACCCACCGCAAGAACCGAGCCCAAGGTAAAATGCTACGGGTGCGGTGAAAAGGGCCATTACAAGCCCGATTGCCCACTCAACAAAAAACGGGCCACGCCCAAGGAAAAAGGCAAGAAGAAGGTCCTCAAGGCGACATGGAGTGACTCCTCTTCATCATCCTCCTCCTCCTCCTCGAGCGACCAAGGCACAAAATGCCTAATGGCATGTAATGAGGTAACATCTTCCGACTCCTCCTCTTCTTGCTCTTCAAATTCAAATTCTTTGAATCATTTATCTTATGAAGAACTCTCACATGCTAGAGATCAACTAGAAAAAGGTTTTCATGAACTATCTTCAAAATTTGTTGCTTTGAAAAAGTCTTTCAAAAAACTCTCCTCCGAAAAAGAACAACTTCTCAAAGAGAAGGAGGAGATGTCCCTTAAAATCCAAAATTTTCCAAATGTTGATTCCATGGAATCAACCATCAAAGACCTTAGGGAGACCCTTGCTAAGTTCACCCAAGGGGAACAAAATTTGAACAATTTGCTTGGTTCCCAACGTATATCTAGAACCACCCAAGGGTTAGGATATACCAACCGAGCTTCCTCCTCCCATGCACCCACTATTTTTGTAAGGGGGAGCTCCGATTTTAAATTTTGTAATTATTGCAAAAAACCCGGGCACATGATATATGAATGTAATTGCAAAAACGCCCGGTATGGTAGGCCCAAATCGATTTTTTATTCCGATGAATTCTATAGGAGAAGACCCGCTACAAGGCAAGTGTGGATTGAAAAATCCCTCTTAGCGAGTCTCTCCGGGCCGAAAATCATCTCTTTTCAAAATCCCTCTCCCCGGTGACTTTTTGTTTTTATCTAGGGGGAGTTAGGATCTTTTAAGCTTTTTTGTTATTTCAAGATTTTCGATTCAAACTTTCAATTTCAACTCTTGGTTTCAAAATTTTCAATTCAAAATTTTCAATTCAATTTTTGATTCAAAACTTTCAATTCAAACTGTTATTCAATTTTCATTTCAAAATTTTCAACAATTGGTATTATTGTCAATTGATTTAAAATCTTGTTTTTCAAACCTCCCTCAATCAAGTTATATGCCCCACTCTATTTTGATAATCACAAAGGGGGAGAAATTTCTTGATTGATTGGGGGAGAATCCTTTTCATATTGCTTAGCATTTCCTTTCAATTTCAGTATTTTACATTAATTGTTTTGGTGATTGTGATCATCAAAATAGGGGGAGATTGTTGTACCTCTCAAACCCCTCGAGGTTTAATTTTCATGATCACAATCACCCTCTTATGTTTCTAACATTGTTTCAAGTGTTTTTGGATTGATAGGAATCAAATCAGGTGGCCAAGGAATTGGGCCAAGCAAGCTTAAGTGGCAAAGGAACACAAGCGGACTGAAAATCAGTCCACCGGCCAACCGGTGGCTTCACCACCGGCCAGCCGGTGGCACCTGGGAAGAAGGCTGAGCTTCTGCCTCAGCACCGGCCAACCGGTGGCCTTGCACCGGCCAGCCGGTGGCCCCCTGCCCAAACAGTATTAGCTACTGCCTCTCCACCGGCCAGCCGGTGGCTCTGGCACCGGTCGACCGGTGGAGCCTGGACCAGAATTCTCAGCCACTGTCAAGGCACCGGCCAGCCGGTGGCCCTGCACCGGCCAGCCGGTGGACCCAGTCAAACTAGTCGTTGGGCTGTTGACCAGCCTGTCCACTTGGCTCCCAACGGCTCCGAAGACCTCTCCAACGGCTCCGAAGCCTCCCCAAGGGTTCCATGCCTATAAATAAAGGCCAAGGAAGCCCCGGACACCAACCGGAACATATACGAAGCCAACGGACACATTTTGGATCAATTGGCCAACCTCCGGCGACTTCCTCCAAGGGAACCCCAAGTGCTCCAACAACTTCCACATCCAAGGAGCTCCACCCAAGAAGCTTGGAAGCGGCCTTCAAACATCTCCAATCAATCAAAGGCGCCCAAGACTTCCTCAATTACGGTTTTTCTTTGTTTATTTTATTTTGAGCTTTAAAATTGGGTTTGTGCCTACAAACCCCAACTCTTTTCTCATCTCCCTTTCTTTGGGTTCTCACACCACCATTAAGGTGTGAAGAGGTTTTCTCAAGCTTTTCCTTTAAAAGGCTTGTGTCTCGGTGAGCTAGTCTTCACCCGTAAAAAGACTAGTGGGTTCTTGCTAAACCATCAAAAGCAAGTGGGTTCTTGCTAAACCACAAAAGCAAGCTGTAATAGGTCCTAGTGCTACCTCAAAGCCTAGTGGGTTTCTTGCTAAAACCATTGAAAAGCAAGCGGTAGGAATCTCTCAACGGTTGAGTTGGGAGCGGAGACGTAGGCCGGGTTTTGGCCGAACTCCGTTATCAATTTCTTGTGTGATTGCCTCTTTATTTCCGCTGCATTCTTTACTTTGATTTTAATTTGTTTATCTTTTTTTAAAAGGAAATTCACCCCCCCCCCCTCTTGCCATCATTCCTGGGGTTTCTTCCGACCCAACATTATGCCTCACAGGAATTGAAGACTCATGAGAAAAATTACCTAACTCCTGATTTTGAGTTACATGAGGTAATTTTTTCATTAAATATATATAGAATTTATCTTTATAAATAAAAGTGTGATATATATAACGATAAAAAAAGTTTAAAGTATATATTGAAATAGAAATAATTAAATATTCAAAATAGAATATGGTTGGATAAAATTTACATATTATGATTTCTCAATACATTACCACCCTTTGAAGGAAAACAAGGTGGCTGATGCGCTAAGTTAGAAAGACAATGTTAGATTATCTATGATGATGATAAAATAGATCCAATTTTTTTGGATTTTTAATGTATGGATCTTCAAATATTTAGTGAAGGATATAAACCTTATCTTACACAAATGAATGTTCAACCATCTATCCATGTAAAGATCAAATAGGCAAAGAACAAAGTTGTAAAGCTATATAAGAAGTCCATAAATGTTCTTGATTTTAACCATGATTATAATGTAATGATAAGGTTCATAAACCATGTATAAGATCCATTCATACCATATTTGAAGAAGGAGTTATTAGAAGAGGTTCACAGTACTTCATTCTCTATTAATCCTGGAAGTACAGAGATGTATAGAGATATGAAAGAGTATTTATAGTGGGATAACATGGAGATAGATTTTAGAAACTGTGTTTTTTCCTTGTAAGACTTTGGAATATTTTTAGATATATTTTTGGATCCAAGCAATGAGATAGTGTGTGATTCTGTGTCCTGGTATACCCAGAATTAATTTTATAAAAAATATTAAAAAATATATATTACAAATAAACAATTTATTAAAGAAAATGGGATAAATCTTAAATTAAATATTGGATCAAAAATATGAGACCACGGTTTAATTTGGAATGCATGGTTTTCCCTTGGAGTGACCTAAAATAAGGCGGTACGGGATGTTCAGATAAAATAATTCATTGGTAGGTGCATTTAGTTAGATAAATAAATAATTTTATTTATTTAATTAAATTAACCTAATCAAAATTCCTTTAAATACACCATTATGGAAATTCTCTAGGTTTAGATGTATAAAAACTGAGAGAATTGATAGGTTTTCCTTCCACCCTTAATTGGAAAATCATAATCAGACAATGATGAGACTCCAGATCCAAGAAAATCGAGATGATGTGAATGAAATGACTCCTCTTCTTCATTGGAGAGTACATTCTTCATCGTTGAATGATCTAAAATCTTTTAGGACTCATAAATTTTATGTTTTTACCATATGATTAAATTTATTGAGAATGATCATATTAATTATTGATCTTTGTTCGAATTGTATGGATTTTTATGCGCCTGTGTACAGATTTAATCGTTTACTCAATTTCTCATCCACATGCATCCCAATTTGTTTTTTTTGGATAAGAATACTTGGATAATTATTGTTTCACACTTTCTCTTTTGCATTTATCCAAAACTTTATTTAGGTTCTTTTCTAATTTTCCCATAGGGTGTCAATTTGACTTTTCTGGGTGGAACCGAACCCGATTAGACCCCCGAAATCTTGGTGGATTCGCATGATAGGAATGGTTTGTAAAATCAGGGATGAAAATGGATGAATCATGGAATAACAAGTGTTATTTTCTTAGATCTGGGATCCGAGAAAATGAAGGTGGGAGACCATATACGTGCACAGTGTGTGTGGGAAATGACTAACCAAAAAAAAATCCATTTTCGGAGAATGAATAACCATAAAAAATGATTAATAGATTCTCGTTCAATTTCAGGAGGCCTGGAGGTGAGGTTTGAAGTTGAAGCAGCCAGATCTGGAGTGTGAATATCAGATCTGAGTTTCCATGAAAATCTTAAATATACAATGTGTAGTTCGTAGAACATATTCCATGTAATATGGTTTTTATGGTGTCTAGGGTTTCACTTGGAGTTAAATACAATATATCGTGTGTAGGGACCAAACATTATGTAACCCTAGATGATTGGATTGGCATGTATGGAGGGTACACACCTAGGATCCCAAGTGACCTTACATTCCATTTATGGAGGGAGTCTCTCCATGTCCTTAGATGAGTACATAGGCTTGAGTAGGTGGAACACACTGAGTGCTGACTTAGACCTTACATAGCATTTACTATAGTACATAGACACATGCTGATTAACAGAGGCATATCCAAAAACATGGGAAAGACCTCGGTTGGCTGAGGCACTCCATGTAGTCCACCTACATGCCATATAGTTCTAAATGATTATTGATCCATGTACCATTAGGGAAACGACCAAGCATATAAGTGGGATGACACACTATGTGGGTCCCCATACACACCATATACCCTTTTTTCCTTTTGATGAAACTTCAACCTCTCATATCTTCATCATTTGGACTTAAATTTTAGCCCAAGAGTAGCATATCCTGAGTGTTTTTCTATATAGAATGCGATGGTGGCCTCCATAGTGGATTTTGAGATATGATTCAAGAAGTTCTAGGAATTATTCTTTTTTTGTAGGTGCTCAACGATCACAATGACCTGGATGGATCATTAAGGTGCTACACCACTAACATAATTGGGAACATGTCCTTTATCTATCAACTAAGTGTTACCCCCTTGATGGATTAGTGCACGGGTCCTCTACTTATAGAGTGGTACCCCCTATTGGATAGGGTGTGAGACATATTTACACTGAGTGGTACCCCTGTTGCATTAGAATGCATGTCCTCTATCTATCGAGTGGTACCCCCTATGGAATTACGGCGTGGGTAATCTATCTATTGAGTGGTATCCCCTACATAATTAGGGTGAAGGTACTCTATTTATTGAGTTGTGACCCCTATGGAATTAGGGTGAGGGTCCTCTATCTACCTAGTGGTACCCCCTATGGAATTAGGGTGTAGGTCCTCTATCTACCGAGTTGTACCCTATATCTGACAAGGCATGGGTCCTCCTTATACCGAGTGTCACCCCCATGATGAACTAGGTTATATTTCCTTCACTTAGATATTTTTTCCCCTCGATTGTGCAGCATAGTGGAGAAGCATGGTCCCTCCACACAGTTACTTATTTGGACTAACACGTGAGATTTTGGGAATCGTTGATGAACTTATAGAAATTATGACACTCTTTTCCTGGGTTGAGCTATGAGATGGAGATCTTATTTATTAGAGTTGGTTTCCTAGATTTAACTATTTGGACTTTGATTACATGAATATTTGATGTATCAAATATCAAATTAAACATCTTATTACATATTGTTCATTGTTCTACATGAATTTTATGTAATAATGTATTGGAGTATTTGTCGCATTGATAAGGTCATAGTAGTTCCCCATTATGATGAGAACCTTGAAGTGATATGACAATATTCTTAATATAGTTCTGCTATGGGATAACATACTAAAATGGGACACATAGTATATAGACTACCAGTTTTGAGTACTCATAAGCATATGAGGCTTCTTCTCATGAAGTTCTCACTTTGTAATCTTCAAGATAATAGATTATGAGAATAGAACCACCAGTAGGAATTCTGTATGTTTTGGTGTCATTGAATATTCCTATATGTGAGTGGGTATAATGGTCATTATACTTTAAGATTATTATTAATTCATGTCATGACCCACTCACTTAGATTTGCTAACGAAAACCATCACACCATATGTTGGGTGGAAGTAGGGGATATCGGGTGCATCGTGAAGGACATGTTATTAATGGATAAGTCAAGAAATTATTTGTCCCTTCCATTCTTTATGGAAGTTGATATCTTGACTATTTCATTAAAATAAAACCCTCACCCTAAATTCAATGTACATGATGTAACAATGAGTTTATTTCAGATAGTCAAATAATGGTGTATCGAGCATATAGGTTGATGACATCGTCATGTAACCTAGTTGATGAGATATTGTGGTAAAGGGATTATATTACACATTCAGCATTCCTAGGTTATTATCATCACTGCGACTTTAAGTTATTTCTCTTGGGTTCCTTGACCCATTACTAGATAGTAATATTTGAATTTAGGCAAGCCAACCTAATGCCAACAAGAAAGAATCATACAGGGTCACACACTAAGTGTTTTTGTGGTCCTAATTGAATTATATTTTAATTTAATTAATGGAATAAATATTATTCTCAAGACTAAGGAATAATTTTATTCAAGTTATATTGATCACATAAATTAAATAAATATTTATTCACCAGATTGTGAATAAAATATATTTATTTATTTTATTGAATATTTAATAAATATTTATTTACTATTTTGTGAATAAAATATTTATTTAAGAGAATAAATTATTTATTCAGGTGTTTAATAAATTCAAGAGGATTTCTAACAGACCAATACTATGTCCAGTGATAAATTAGTTATTTACGAGTCGATAAATATTATCTATCCATTTTTCACAAGTTAGCGCAACATAAAATAATAATATTATTGTTATTGTTATTATGTGGCATGGTATTTCATTAATGGTTATAATTATATTTAATGGCTATTATGAAATTAATTTTTGTAATCAAAATTGAAGCTCTATAAATAGAGGGATATGCCTATTATGTAAATCATTCAAAACCAATTCCAAGTTTAGGAATAGATAATTTTTGTGCACAATGAATTCACTCTTAAATCCTCCTCTCCCCCTCTCAAAAATGAGAAACCCAAGAGATAATTTCTTCAAGACTGAATAATAAGAGATCAATAACAATTAACTTAAGACATCTGATTCATTATGCTAGCACTTGGAGAGTGAGTGGCATTTCTCAGACACCATTGGAGCAGGTGTGGATCACCACTAAAGAGATTCTACCCTTGGATATTCACAAGAACAATGAATGCAATCTGAAAGGGATTTTTCAGATGATCAAAAATCATCAATGAATAAATTTCATAATCCCAAGTATTTATTTATTTATATATTTAATAAATTAATTATAAATTTTACGTGCAAGATCCTAACTCTTGGTTTTGGTAAATTATTATTAAAATAAATTTTAATACATCATCTTATATTAAAATTCTTCCATTATGCACAAAACCAACAAGTGTTATTAGAGCGGTCACATTTAAATTTATAATTATTTATTTTATTATTGATCTATGAAAACTGTGGTTAGATTTTAATTTCATTTTATTCATTCTTTAATCCTATTTGAATTAACATGTTATCAACATATTAATCATGTTCGTTCAGTGTTTCATTTTCTTATAGATTTAAGAACAAAAGAAGAATGACCAAAGATGCCACTGGGAAGTGCCAAATATTTGGCCAGTAAAGCTGAGTTACATGGCGTATGACTGGAGCACATGCCGTATAACTATGTGCATTGTATCTAGATGCACTAAGAAATTAAAAATACACGGTTTTTTTATTACACACTACATGTTGATCGGGACAACCTGGCACGTGACAAGTGGATTCAGGGTGTGTAGCTGGTGTGTATACACTGTGCAGTCTAGCTAAGTTAACACACTGAAGCCCTAGGAATGTGACTTGGATATATGGAAACTGAGGTACATGGAATATATATGGATGTACATGCCATGTAGTCTCCCATTAATGGAAAAAATTAAAATTAAATCAAATTTGAAAAATTACAGCATTAAAACCTTATTTTATTGATTATCACACCATTGTGTGGTTAACAATTTAATAATGGTTTTAAAGAATTTTAAATACTCAATTAATTTACTGTAATAAATATTTCATTAGTGGTTATTTTGTTTATTTTCCATTAATGCCAGATTTATGGGTATATCAAATTAATTTTAGATGATCGTTAAGATGAAAGGGAAATAATTAATTAATTTATTAATCAATACAAGCATGTTCAACTTAATAATAAATAATTAATAAAGAAATGAATGCGATCCAGTTACTTTTTGTGTATTCGTTTCATGTACGATTGTTCATGAGATTGACCAAGACCTATGTATGTGTTGTAATTTATTTAATTAATTTTATTTCATGGTTTTACAATTATTTAATATTAAATTAAAATATGGACTGTGAGTTATCCCTCCCTCTATTATTATGTAGGACCTGTATGTCGAAGGATATTTATGTAATTCCCTTTAACCAATCCTTTGGTTCCCCTCACATGTGTGTGAGTAATAAATATTTGTAATTAATGGAGCATCCCAAGGCACATGGAGACAGTTCATAATAGAACTATAATGACGCCAACTCGGTGATAAATAGGTGTACATGTGGGATGTTATATCTTATGCCAAGTACGACATAAGGAGTTATTTTTCCTAGGTCATAGGTTGATTTAATGTCCACTAATTAAATCAAACATTTGATAAGATCATGATCAGGTCATTTAATTAATTATTTATTTTCTGTATAATGTATTAAAATTATATTTGTTGATGCAAGATTGTGATCGCATAAATGAATTAATATGCAAAGATGGGATTTAAATAAAATTTATTATGTGTAAATGTTTTATCCAAACATGATTAATTAATTAAGTAAACATCCACTATAATATTAACAATACATGTAAAGGATAAAACAAGGTAAAAATTTATGCATAATAAAATAAAATCCCTCAATGTAATATTAAGTCAGACTAAGAATTATGTTACTTGATTAGGAACAAAACTCAGTAGAACTATGTGTTTGACCAACCCTTATTAGGAAACTTACTTTTATAAGGGGAGTTATTATGAAGGTTTTGGGTTAACATAAACATTTTACATCAAGAGGATTATCCCTTTCTAGACATGGAGTAATTTTGAGGCAAGTGTTGAGAAAATACATGTTAGGATTTCTGGACTGAGGATTCCACTCAATGGATCAAGGAGTTGTAAGCTCATAGTTAGAAAAGACTTTCCTACCTAAATACCTTAAAATTTTCTTGACCAACCCTTGTTGGGTTTATGAGAAGAGGAATATGAATCCTTGCCACTATAATTTCCTATAAACTAGACATTCCAAGTTCAATGCTGAGGGCTACTGGGACTTTATTAAATAGTGGTAGATTTAATAAAATCAATTAATTTATTATTTCTCACAAAATTTGTAATCAAGAAAAGTACTAATAATATGCTCTTTTAATTGTATAATAGAATGAAAATATTACCATCCACACTATCCCTATGATCAATATTGGATAAAGACAATATCCTCACTGACAGTAACTTCTAGGAGTGGTTTATACGCCTTCGGGTTGTTCTATGCCATTAATGGAAATATTACGTGCTAGAATCCTCAATGCCCGATCCACCTACTCAATAGGTTAGTGACGAAGAGTTCCTAGTCTACTAAAAACATATGAATGACATGTTCAATGTTAAAAGTTTGATGCTTTCATCTTGTCTAGTGAAATCATGAATTCTCATGAAAACATGGATGCATATAGCATGATTGAGTACCTCTATGGTCTTTACTAAGAGATAGATAGGAGGGGATGATTTGATTTCTCTAAGGAGCTCTTTTAGAGTATTCTTAGAGAGGGTTCCCCAGTTGGGCCTCACTTAGTCAAGCTCATTAGGTACATTGAGCGCCTAAAAGTTCCAGGGTTTAAAATCCATAAAGAAATGGGCATCGATCTCATTCTGGCATCACTCCCTCAAAGATTCTTCAGTTTTTTATGAATTTTAATATGAACAACATTGAGAAGTCTCTGTCAAATCTTCCTATACTCGTTTTCCAAGTAGATAAACAAATAAAGTGTGAAAAAGCCTTTTTTCCTTATGGTGAACAAACAGAAAGGGAAAGCAAAGATATTTAAGGCCAAAGCTTCTTCACACCCTTCTAAGAAGAAGAAGATCAAAGGGAAAGCAAGGGAACTTGATGTTGTCTATTTTTCATGTGGCAATAAGGGCCACTCGAAGAAAAAAACACCTAACTAAATAATCAAGGGGAAGCTTTAGGTGTATTTTTTATCGAGTGAAATTTATCTATTTCTACAAATTGGGTATTAGATATAGATTGTGGTGCTCACATATGTATTCAAAAATAGGAGACAAGTAGATTTAGAAAAATTGACCAAGGGGAGGTATATCTACGAGCAGCCAATAGAGATAAACAAGTTTCTATAGCTATCAGGGACTACCACCTCACATTGCTGATTGGAATGATCTTGGTTTTAAAGGGTTGTTATTATGTTCTTTCAATTATCAAAAACATTATTTATGTATCCAGACTAGATATAGATGGATTAATTTTTAAATTTAGAAATAAATGTTGCTTCTTTTATAAAGATAGCTTTTTTTTGGTAAGGAACATTTACATAATGGTCTTTATATGTTGGATCACATGAACTAAGTAATGGAAATAGATAATGAAGTTACATCACATGAATCATACCACACCCAACTTTGGCATCACCGGCTAGGTCATGTAAATGAAAAACACTTGACAAAATTACATCAAGATGGATATTTATATTCTTTTGAACTAAAACCACTTGGTGTATGTCACACATGTTTAAAAGGAAAAATGACTAAATCCCCATTTAGTGTGAAAGTTGAAAGGGTTAAAGAGCTTCTTGAGTTAGTTCATACCAATGCGTGTGGACTATTTCTTGTTGAATAAAGGGGTGGGTACTCATACTTGATAACTTCTACTAATGATTTTTGTAGATATGGATATATTTACTTAATGAGTTATAAGTCTAATTCTTTTGATAAATTTAATGAATATAAGAATGAAGTTGAGAACCAACTTGGTAGGAAGATTAATAGACTCTACTCAGACCATGGTGAATAATATCTTAATCAAGAATTCATTGATTATTTATGGGAATTTGGGATCCTATACAAAATCACTCCTCTCTACATGACTTAGTGGAATGGCATAAAAAAAGGAGGAACCACACCTTGTTGGACATGGTGATATTAATGATGAGTCAAGAGAGTCTTCCATTATCCTTTTGGAGATACACATTACAAACAGTGGAACACATAATAAACCAAATACAACTAAAGCGATAAATTCTATTCCATATGAATTTTAGAGTGTAAGAAAAACCATGTTATCAAATTTACATGTGTGGGGAAGTGAAACATTTTTTAAGGCCTCTTCAAGTAACAAAATTTCACCTTGAGGCATAAATTGTACCTTTATAGGATACCCTAAGAAAATAAGGGGATATTACTTATAATACCCCTTGAAAAAAATGTTATAGTGTAAAGACATGAAATATTACTTGAGAGGGATAACATCTCCAAAAGAGGAAGTTGGAGAGAGATAAACTCTAATGAAGTTGAGGCTCAAGGCACACAAGAGTTGGTACAGGATTCGATTCCCCAAATCCCCATGGAAGAAGAAACTGTTCTAGAGACAAAAGTACTATGTAAGAGGAAAAGAGTGGTTAGAGAACCAAAATGGTATGGTTTTCTAGTTACCTAGGATGGTGACTCATTATTAGTTAATAATAATGATCCTCTAACCTATAAGGAAACATTAAGTGGCACAAATATTTCCAGGTGGAAAGAAGTCATGAATTCAGAAATGGATTTCATGTACCAAAACCAAGTTTGGATTTTGGTAGATCCTCTAGTGGATGTAAACCCCTTTGGTTGAAAATGGGTATTTAAGAAAAAATTGGACATGGAAGGAAAATTCAGTACTTATAAGGCGTGACTGGTTGCAAAAGGGTTTTAACAACATCAAGGCATTGAATACGATGAAACCTTTTCACCAGTTTCAATTATGAAATCCATCAAAATTTTACTTGCCATTATGGATTAATATGAATATGATATTTAGAAAATGGATGTCAAAACAACCGTCCTTAATGGGAACCTTAAGGAAGATGTCTACATGACACAACCTAAAGGTTTTGTGACTTCAAAGGATGACAATAAGATATGCAAGTGGAAAAAATCCATTTATGGATTAAAGCAATCATCTAAGTCATGGAACATTTGTTTTGATAAATCCATAACAGAATTTTGTTTTATAAATAATGAATGTGATCCTTGTGTCTAAAAACATTTTAGTAGGAGTGCAATCATTTTTTTAATAGTATATTTTGATGACATATTATTTATTGGAAATGAAATACTATTTTTTCATTCTATTAAGGAATAGTTTAATAAATGATTTTCCATGAAATAATTGGGTGAAGAATCATATATTATTAGAATCAAGATCCATCATGATAGATCCAATAGGTTTCTCAACCTAAGTCAAAGTACATACATTGAAAAGATACTGAAGAGATTTAGTATGGAACAATCCAAGAGGGGATTATTTCCAGTGTCACATGACATTCATCATTCAAAGAAAATGTATCCTCAGAACCATGAGGAAAGAAATATAATGACAAGGATTCCATACACATCGACAATTGGGTCAGTAATGTATACTATGATATGTACTAGGCTATATGTCACCTACATATTAAGTGCAGTAAGCAGATATCAAACTGATCTAGGTGACCTCCATTGGATGGAAGTCAAGATTATCTTTAAGTATCTGGGGTGTAATAAAGATTCCTAGTTTATGGAGGATATTAGGATCTAGTCATCAAAGGATATGCAGATTCTAGATTTCAAACTGATCAATATGACATGATGTCACAAACATGATACATCTTCACTTTTAATGGAGGTGTTGTGAGCTGGAAGATCTCAAAGAAAATTGTGGTCGTAGATTCTACAGTAGAGTTTGAGTATATTACAGCTTATGAGCAAGCTAAAGAAGTAGTTTGTATGTGCAAATTTCATCCAAGATCTTGATAATGTATCTAGAAGTAAAGATCCCATCACACTCTATTGTGATAATACTATAGAAGTGGATATCACAAAATATCCAAGGTCACATCAGCAGACGAAGCACATACTTTAGAAGTATAATCTATTGAGAGATTTTTCTTAGAGAGGTGAGGTTTCAGTGAGAAGTATTTCCACGGAAGAAAATGTGGTGGACCCATTTACTAAATCTTAGACTCAGCAAAAACATGATTATCATGCGAGGTCTACTGGATTGAAAGTCTTAGGAAGTTGGTTCTAGTCTGAGTGGGAGTCTGTTAGAGTTGGTGACCCAGAACCAACTGTTTGGAATTTGATTATATCAATATTTGATGTATTAAATATTTAATTAAACATCTTATTAAATATTGTTAATTTTTCTTCATGACTTTTATGTAATAAAGTCCTAGAGTATTTTTCACAATGATAAGGTCATATTAGTTCCCCACTATGATGAGAACCATGAAGTGATATGAAAATATTCTTAATATAGTTTTGCAGTTGGATAATATACTATAATGGGACATATAATATATTGACCTTCAAGTGTGATTACTTGTAAGCAGATGAGACTTCTTCTCATGAAGTTCTAACTTGGTAATCTCCAAGACAGGAGATTATGAGAACATACCCATCAGTAGAAATTCTACAAGTTTTGGTGCCATCAAATATTCCTATCCACAAGCATGTGTAATGGTCCTTAGACCTTAATATTATCATTAATGCATGTCATGAATCGTGTACTTATATTTTCTAATGAAAACCATCATGACATATGTTGGGGTGGAGTAGGGTATGCTGGGTGTTTCATGAATGAAATGTTATTAATGGATAATTCAAAGAATTATTTGTCCTTTCCATCCTTATAGAAGTTTATATTTCATCCCTTTGATTGAAATATAACCTTCACCCTAAATTCCATGGTCATGGTGTAATGATGAGTTTATTTCAGATAGTCAAAGAATGATGTATCGAGCATATAGGTTGATGAAACCATCATGAAACTTGCTTGATGAGATATTACAATAAAGGTATTATATTACATTGAGAGTTTTCATATGTGGTTTTAATTATTGTGACTTTAAGTTATTTCTCTTGGGTACCTTGACCCATTACTAGACAGTAATCTTGGACTTTAGGAAAACCCACCTAATGCCAATGAGAAAGAATCCTAAAAGGTCACACACTAAGGGTTTATGTTGGTCTCAATTAAATTATATTTGAATTTAATTATTGAAATGAATATTATTCTCAAGACCGAGGAATAATTTTATTCAAGTTATATTGATTGCATAAATTAAATAAATCTTTATTCATTAGTTTTTTTGAATAAAATTTATTTATTTATTTTATTGAATATTTAATAACTATTTATTTACTAGTTTGTGAATAAAATATTTATTTAAGAGAATAAAATATTTATTCCAGTGTTCAATAAATTCTAGAGGAGTTTGAACGGACCAAGACCATGTCCGGTGATACAATAATTATTTAAGAGTTGGTAAATATTATTTATCTATTTTTTGCAAGTTGGCGCACCAAAAAATAGTAATATTATTATTATTATTATGTGGAATGAGATTTCATTAATTGTTATAGTTATATTTAATTGTTTTTATGAAATTAAATTTTGTAACTAAAATTACAGCCCTATAAATATACGGTTATTTCAATTATGTAAATAATTAAAAACAAATTCAAAGTCTGGGGATAGAGAATTGTTGCACACAAAGAATTCTCTCTCGATTCCTTCTCCTCGCCCCCTCTCAAGAATGAGAAACCGAAGATAGAATTTCTTAAAGACTGAAGAACAAGCGATCAATAATTAACAACGCAAGACATTTGATTCACCGTGCTAGCACTCAGAGAATAAGTGGCATTGCTCGAAGACTATTGGAGCACGTTTGGATCACTGCTAGAGGAATTATACCATTGTATCCTCACAAGTGCAACAAAGGCAATCCATAAGGGAATTTTCAGATGATAAAAAACCATCCATGAAGAAAGTTCCTAATCCCATTTATTTATTTCTTTAGATATTAAATAAATTTATTATAAATTTGATGTGTAATGTCCTCGATCTTGGTTTCGGGAAATGATTATTAAAATAAATTTTAATATATCACCCTCCACTAAAATTCTTTCTCTATGTATGGAACCAACAACCTTATCTCTCATTTGGGTTTTCTTAGTTTGTGTGTTTATATATATTTGTATCCATATTATTGGATTTTTTACCCTCTCTTGATTTGAGTTAAGTTGTCTACTATATATCTATTCCTATAATGTCATTTACTTCTCCCATTTTAGCTTTAGGGGTATCCAATTTAGTATGTATATACTCACCCATGCATGGAATTTTCCCACATGTGTTGTGTCTTATGCAGATGACGGATAGGTATACAGTGACTATAGAGGAGCATAGGGACACCTAGTGCATTGGACCACATATGGTGGTTGGAGCTTAGATATTAGGAAATATCCTTTCACAACACTTTTAATTTATTGGTTTTATCAGGTAGGTATATGTTTCTGGTTGGGCATGTATTTCCCTCTTTACTTTTCAGTTTACATTTTCGTACTCTTGTACATCCTAGAGGTTTTTACATATATGGTTTAATATCTATATATTTTATATTTTTTATTATTATTCCTCTATACTTTTGTATTAACATGGTCATGTGTGTGTAAATAGGTAAATTAGGCGAAAAATACCATAATAGTTATGATTTTCGGCACTTGTCGCCACCCCTGGACTATGAAGGCAGACTTGAGGTAGTTGTGGCTCAAGCCCCATTGGGTCAGGTTGAGGAAGATTGGTATCAAAGTAGTATATTTATTTTGATGGTGTTCTGAGTGGCCCTATTAGTATTATTTGGTTTTGATTTGGGGAAATAATGTTAAAGTGTTTCAAGTGAGACTTTCAGTCTAGAGAATCTAGTTTTGGTGTGTCGGCCTATGTATCCATTCACTAAGACCTTAAAAACCTTCTTGTTGACTCTGCATATCAATTCATTAGTAGTAGAGATCAATTATACATGCATCATATAGGATTGATTATTTTTACTATCCTTCTTGAGTTAGATCCCCATTATGTATTTATATATATATGCTCATATGACCATGGTATGTCTTGATCAAATTTTAAGGATGCTTTCACGATGATAAACTGCTAGGTTACCAGTTCTGAATTGTGACGATGATTCGATGAGTAATGAGGCCTGAATTTAGGATCCATCCCACTAGATCCTTCCTCTAGGTGGACATGTTTTAGCACCCCACCTATCAAGGAGTAGATCAAAATAGAAAAGATATATGAGGATGTGTATAGGCTTAGTATACTCTGTGATTTCCAACATCCGAGGATACTAAGGTTCCGCGATAAGGAAAATACCCAGGAAGCAGAGGATTGGATAGATTTAGTGGTCTATGTTTTTAGGCTTATTCAGATCAGGTGGTTTCATTGGTAGTTATCCTTTTCTATGGAGAAACCTAGTGCTGGTGAGTCTTATTACCGAGATACATGATGAGTTGACAATCTCATAACCCTACTTCTAGAATATATTTTGTGAGGAATAATAACCCTCCTTCTTGCAATCAATTTTGATTCTAGATATTTTGGATCTGCAACAGGGAGGTATGATAGTGGATGAGTATTCTCTGAGGTTCATAGATATTGCGCGGTACTCCCTTGATATGATCTAGTATGGATACCTTTGAGCTTGAAAGTTTGAGCAGAGTCTCTATAGAGATATTCCTGATAGATTTATACCCTTGGGTATTAAAATCTATTCCAAGGTGTTGGATTTATTTTTGGTGATAGAGAGATTCCTGTCATAGGGACTCCATGTAATTGGAACTTGTAGTGGATGTTATATGGATGAGTCATTTGTAGTAGCTAGTTGGAACCAATAAATAGGATCTCAGCGTAGGAGACCTCCCCATGATCAGAATCAGGCATATTGTCATGTGGAACATAGACCAAAAACGGGATTAGGGTATCATAGAGTGGGGTCGTGCTATGCTTGTGACTGGTGAGGTCACATGGCGTGTGATTTCTCAACACATTGTGATGAGGAGGGAAGACAGATAGCTAATGGATCTCCATAGAGGATATAATGTCATGATTAGGGATCTCGCAGGTGAGGGAAGGGTGGCCCCTAAAGAGGTATAGCTAGAAGAGGAGTATGAGAAGTTATGGGTAGTGGACAATGCTATGAGATCCTTCCACCACCACCATTAAGCAGCCCACATCAGGCTTAGGGAGCCGGAGGTCAAGTCCATGGAAAGATACAGGCTATGGTGGTTTATGACCCCGTGACACACGATATGACCAAAAGTATGATCTATGTTTATTCTAATATCGATTCAGTATTAGTAGACATAGGTACGAGTCATTCATTTATCTCTTTACTCCTAGTACAAGAGCTGGATTTCCCAGTTGAGGCTTTAGCCCAACAGCTTTGTCTTGAGGTTTCTATAGGGAACACTTCTTCTATATATTTTATCTCCTAGTAGTAAAAACTATCTCTTGGTGGATATAGGTTCTCATGGGACCTTTTATTCATCACTATGGAACCCTATGACATCATCTTTGGTATGGATTATCTATGGTCTGAGACCATGTTGACTATCACCACAGATGAGTCAGATTCCTTTGCACCGATGGGATGATATTATCCTTTACAGGTGAGATAGATATTAATGGGAAGAGAGGATTTTGTGATAAGTATGTTTCAGACCATCACCCATTAGTTTGTGAGTGTATCCCTTGGTTCAACAGGCTCTTCAGGCATCTGGATTCCTTCGTTCGTGGAGGATTTTATGAACATATTCGCCAAGGATGTTTTGGGAATACCTCTGAGGCGGTAGATGGATTTATGCTTCAAATTCCATCCCAGGAACAGACTGATATCCTCTGCGGCATATCAGATGGCCCCTACTGAGTTCTGGGAGTTTAGGTTCCATTTGGAGGACCTTAGAGAGAAGGGTTTTATCAGGCCCAATGTGTCCCCATGGGAAGATCCTGTGTTTTTTTATAGAAACGGTACATGATATCTTGTAGCTTTTAATGGATTATCGTCACCAGAACCAAGCCATGATAAATAGAAAATAGCCATTATCGAGTATTTAAGACCTCTTTGATTAGTTACGAGGCATGAGATAGTTCTCATAGATTGATCTCTGTTCCTTCTATCAACATTTGAGAGTTTGTGAGGTTGACATTCCAAAGTTGATATTCTGATGTCTCTATGTACACTATGAGTTCCTGGTGATTCCCATTGGTATGATGAATTCCACCTCTGTATTTATGGGTCTGATGACCTGGATCTTCCAGCCATACTTGGAAAAGTTTGTGGTTGTCTTCATTGATGACATACCCATATACTATGCGTCAGAGGAAGAGAATGAAAAGCACTTAAGGATGGTCCTAGTTTTTCTTCGGGAGCACCATATTTATGGTAAGACCTAGAAGTGCTAGTTATGGATTCATGAGGTTAAATTTTTCAGGAATTTCATTTCTAATAATGGATTAGCTGTAGACCCAATTAAGATTGATACAGTTCTTTCTTCTGAGCCACCTAAGAGTGTGTTAGAGGTTTGAAGTTTTCTTTTCTTAAAAGGGTACAAACATAGGTTTGTGGTAGACTTATATAGTATTGAATCCCCTTTAACTACTCTGATGTAAAAAGGGAAACTTCTTATCTGGACTAAGCAGTTACAGAGGTCCTTTGAGGAGTGGAGGTTGAGGATGATGAGTGATCCTACTTTAAAACTATTGGAGGGGGGCATGGAGTACGTTTTATATTTCAATGACTCGGGATTTGGGATCAGATATGTGTTAATATAGATAAAGGAAATTATTTCATATGGGATGAGGAAATTGAGACCCCACATGCAAAACTATGTGAGTCATGACCTAGAGATAGTAGCGATAGTGTTTTTCTTTAGGATTTGGAGGCACTATCTTTTGGGAGAGCACTTTGTGGTTTACGCATACCATCGAAGTCTTAGGTATGTCTCCACACAGAGAGAATTAAACCTCAGATAGTTGTGCTCGTTGGAGTTCCCATATAACTATGACTTTGAGATAGTCTATACTTCATGGAAGGGAAACATGGTATAATATTCCCTTAGTAATAATTCCCAGGATCATTTGGTGTAGAAAGAATCTGAGCAATTGGCTTCTTTGTAGCTGACCCTGGTTGAGAAGGAGGGTGTATCTTTTCTTTAGTCGATGGTGTTGAATCCTCTGATCCTACAACATATGAGTAATTTATAATTGGGATACATTGATTGTGAGGTCTTTCGTGACCAAGAATCCTCAATATATTCACTCAATAGATTTTTTGAATGAGTGAATCTCATCATCCTTTTATAGGGACAAACGGTGGTCCTGGTCATGACATGGGAGGAGGTGATGAGAGAGTTCCACAATTCTCCTTTTGATATAAATATCAGTGTGGTAAAGATGTATATATACCTTCAAAAACAATTTTTGTAGTCCAACATGAGACGAAGGGTGACTAAGTTCGTTTCATTGTGCCTCAGATGTCAGCAGGTGAAGGATGAGAACCAGGTTCTAGAAGGTTTTTTATAACCCCTTGGTATCTCGAAGTGGAAATGGAATGGCATAACCATGGACTCATGATAGGGATTCCATAGATTGTGAGAGGTCATGATGCCATCTGGGTGATAGTTTACCAACTCACGAAGTCAGTGAAATTCCTTGATATCAGGGAGTAGAGTTCAATGGAGAGTTTGGGGAAGATGTATATATGGGATATTATACACCTTCATGGGGTTCCCTTTACTATTGTATCTAAATGTGATGTTCAGTTCATGTCACAGTTGTGGAGAGGCATGCAAGAGGAATTTAGGACTCAAATGAGGATGAGTACAAATTTTCACCACTAGACGGATGGGAAGACCAAGCACACAATCTAGGTGATGGATGATATGTTGAGTAATTTATTTTTAGACTTCATCTAGAGGTGGGAGGATCAATTTCCCTTGGAAGAGTTTCTGTACAATAATATCTCTCACTTTACTATCAGCATGGAAACTTTCTAGAACCTATATGGGAGATATTGTAGATCACCCTTGTACTGGGCAAATATTGGTGAGGCATATCTTATGGGTCTAGAGATGGTCCAGGTGATGATGGAGAAATTCTAGGTCATCCATAAGAGAACGAGGACCACCCAGAGTAGGCTTAAATCTTAGGTAGATAGACTTTATAATCCTTTGGAGTTCGAGTAGGGAGACCACATTTTCCTAAGGCATCCCTATGATGAGAATTACAAAGATTTGGCTGGGGTAGAAAGCTATCCCCAAGGTTCATCGAGTTGTTCAATATCTTGTAGAGGGTTGGTGAGGTTTCTTGCCACCTCACCCTATCCCCACAGTTGGAGTGGGTGCTCATCATCTTCCATGTGTCACAGCTGAGGAGATACATGGATGACCCCATGCACATCATTGAATGGGGTGATTTGGATATCGAGGATGGAGCCACTTTTGTGGGGCACCCAATGGTGATCGACAATCGGAAGGAGAGGACCCTATGTAGATAGAATATCCCCTTGGTTCATGTTTTGTGGAAGTACAAGAGCATGAAGGAGAGCTCTTGGGAGTAGGAGAGCCAGATGCGGGTTTAGTATCCTAAAATTTTTGTTTAGTTTCTTCATTTTATGAATGAAAATTTTGAATGTTTGAATGATGTATAGACCCCATTTATTCCTTACAAGACTTTGGAATAATTATTGATATATTTTTAAAATCAAGAACTGAGATAGAGTGCGATTTCAAGGCCTGGTGTGCCCAGAATTAATTTTATAAAAAATGGATATATTTTTATATTATGTATGGAAAGTTTTTAAAGAAAATGGGATAACTATTAAACAGAATCCTGGATCAGAAATACAATACCATGGTTGAATCTGGAATTTGAGGTTTACCCTAGGAATGACCTAAAATAGTTCATCACAGGGCGTTCAGATAAAAGTAGTCTTTGGCGGGTGAGTTTAGTTAAATAAATAAATAATTATATTTATTTAATTAAACTAACAAAATAATAATTCCATTAAATAAAAAATTATGGATATTCCCCAGGTTTATCCACATAAAACCTAGTATAATTGGGAGGTTTCCCTTCCACCATTCATTGGTGAATCAGAATCAGATGATGATGAGACTCTGAATCTAGGTAGATCGAGATGTTGTGAATGCAATGACTCCACTTCTTCATTTTAGAGTGTGTTCTGCATCAAATAATGATCCAAAACTATATATGACTCATAAATTTTAAGTTTATTCCCATATTTATTAAATTAAAAGAGCATTATCATATTTATTCTTGATATGTGTTCAAATTGTAAGCCTTTACATGCGCCCTTGTATGGATTTAATTATTTATTCAGTTTTCTCATCCTCAGGCATCCCGATTTGTGTTTTTTTTCTAAGAATGCTTAGAACAATGTCATTATACCATTGATCTTGTGAATTTCTCCAAAACTTTCTTTATGTTATTCATTGATTGGTTGATTGGGTCTCGATTCGACTTTTCCAGGTGGGATTGAGCCCGATTGGACCCTCATAATCACATCAGATCCACGTGAGAGGAATGGTTTGGTGAATCAAGGATGGGTAAGGATGAATTGTGGAATAATGGGTGTTAGTTTCATGGATATGGGATCCAAGACAATAAAGGTGGGAAACGAAATACATGCGTAGTGTGTGTGGGAAATGAAAAACCAAACAAAAATCTGTTTCTAGCCAAAGGATGGCAAAAATAATGATTGAGGGATTATCCTTCAATTTTGGGAGGCCTAGAGGGGAATTCGAAGGTGGAGAAGATGAATCTAGAGCGCAAAGATCATATATGAGTTTCTATGAAAATCCTAAGTACATGCTATGTAGTTCGAAGAACACACACCGTGTACTATAGATTTTGTGGCTGTTAGGGTTTCTCTTGGAGCTAAATACAACACACCCTATGGAGGTACCACATTCCATGTAACCCTAGATGACCGAATTGACATGTACAGAGGGTACATGCCTAGGATCCTAGGTTCTCTTACATACCATGTATGGAGAGAGGGATTTCGTGTACTTTGAAAAGTATATGGGCTTGAGTATGAGACACACACCGAGTCTCATCCAGAACCTTACATGTTTTGTACTGTAGTATATGAACATAGTCAAAAGCACAGGTAGGACCCCATGTGGATGAGGAACACCATGTAGTCCACCTATACGCCTTGTAGTGCTACACGGTTTGTGATCTATGTACCTTTATGGACACATCCAAATAGATAAGTGGGACCACACACTATGTGGGCCCCCTTACACACTATATGCACCTTCTTTCCTTTTTAGGAAACTTCAATCTCTCGTATCACTTTCATCTGGACTTTGATTTTCCCCGCGATCAGCCTATCCTGAGTGTTTTTCCATGTTGAACATGATAGTGGCCTCCATATTGGATTTTGAAATACGATGTGAGATGTTTTGGGTATAAAACTTATTTAAGTGGTTATCAAAAAAGTTAGTGATTGAGAAGGATAATTAGAGTGGTACCCCCCTAATGGACTAGGGTATGGGTCCTCTATCAATCTACTGATTGGTACCCCCTAACAGATTAGGGTGCTGGACCTCTACTTATGGAGTGGTACCCCCTATCAGATTGGGTGAAGGTCCTCCTTACACTGAGTGGTACCCCCTATGGCATTATATGAGGTCCCTATATCTACTAAATGGTACTTCCCTATGGAATTACATTGTGGTTCCTCTATATACTTAGTGGTACCCCCTATAGGATTAGGGTGTGGGTCATTTATATACTGAGTGGTACCCCCTAGGGAATTAGGGTACGAGTCCTCTATCTATAGAGTGGTACCCCATATGGAATTAGGGTGTGGGTCCTCTATATAATGAGTGGTACACCCTATGGAATTAGGGCATGGGTCCTCTATCTACCAAGTTGTACCCCCTATTAGATAGGGTTCTGATCCTCCTTACACTGAGTGATACCCTGGAAACACTAGGGCACAGGTACTCTTCTTGGATATTGTGTCCCCTCGATTGTGAGACACAATGGTGAGGCATGAGCCCTCTGCATGGTTACTTCTTTGGGATGACACACAAGATGATGGGAATAATTGTTGGATTTTTCACTCTCTCTTTATTTGGGTTGAGTTGTCTACTGTATATATATTTCTATCATCTCTTTTACTCCCCCCCCCCCCTTCAACTTTCAGGGTATCCTACTGGGTATGTATACACTCACCCTTGAATGGTATTTTCTCACATGTGTTAGGTCTTATGCAGATGACGACAAGTCAGTGATGACTGTAGTGGAACATAGATATGCCTGGTGTATTGGACCGCATATGATTGCCAAAGATTAGAGATTTGAATTTGGGATCTCTCAGTACTTTTACTCTCCAGTTTTTTTAGGTTGGGACATATTTCTGGTTGGGTTTTTATTTTTCCCCTTTATTTTTTAGTTTACACTGTCATACTCTTATACACCCAAGTGAGTTTTTCATGCATGGGTTTTTCTCTATATATTTCATATTTTTTATTATTACTCTTCACTTCTTCATTGAGATGGTTGGGTGTGTTCGTACCAGTACATTAGGAAAATTCCTCCCATAGTATTTAGGCCTTTTGGTGCTTGTTTCCACCCCTTGGCCTATTAAGGCATGCTTGGGGTTATTGTGGCTCCAGCCTCGTTGGTTTGGGTCTTGATAGAGATATTATAGAGTTTATATCATGGTTCTTGGTATTTTAGTAAGTTAAGTCTAAGTGAAAAAACCCTAAGGGGATTTACAATCATTACCCACAACAAAATAGATATGGAAAAACATCACCATGGATTTTTTCATCGGACTCCCTAAAACATCTAAAGGGAATAACACTATATGGGTTGTTGTTGATCAACTTATGAAGTTAGAACACTTCATCACTATCATAGAATATTTCTCTCTAGATATGATTACGAGTAAATACATTAAGTAAGTGGTAAGTTTTCATAGATTACCACATTCTATTGTATCTAATTGAGATATGAGGTTTACCTAGAAGTTCTCACGAAGTCTTAGTAGGATATGGATATAGAGTTAAGTTTCATCACTGTGTATCATCCTTAGACAGATGTTCAGTCTGTGAGAACCATTAAAACCATAGAGGATATGCTTAAATATTATTCTATTAAATTCAAAGGTAGTTGGAATCAACATCTTTCTCTAATATATTTTTCTTACAATAATAGCTTTCACTCGAGCATTCATATGGATCATAATGAATACCTATATGGAAATAAGTGTATAAATGAAATGTGATGGAGTGAAGTTAGAGAAATAAAGTTATTGGTACCTAAGATAGCTGAGTAAATGGTATATAAAGTCATATCCATTCAGCATTACATCAAGGAATCTCAGATTTGATAGAAAAGTTATGCTGACAATCATAGGTGAGATATAAAGTTTGAATTTGGTGATAAGGTGTTTCTAGATATTTCTCCATGGAAGAAGTTTATGAGGTTTGGTGAGAAATTAAATATGAGACCTAGGTATATTCCTCCCTTCAATATTCTTGATTGAGTAGGCGCGTAGCTTATCGCTTGACACTTCCACTGAAACTCTATCAAGTTCACAATGTGTTCCATGTATATCTCTTGAGGAAGTATATACATGATCCTTCAAATATATTGAACTTAGAGAACATACCAATAGAGAAATATATTTCTTATGAAGAAAAACAAGTGTAGATTCTAGATTATAGAGGTAAAGTTCTATGAAATCAAGACCACTCACCTGGTCAAAGTTTTGTGGTGAAACCACCAATTTGAGGAAGCTATATGGGAACATGAGGACATGATGAGGTGGAAGTATCCTTAGTTTCTTGTATTATAGTGACAAAATTTAGAGGGTGAAATTATTTTTAATTGGATTATAATGTAACACCCTTATATTTTATGAAATATTTTTTTCCAAATTTTTTTTAATCTCTTTGATAGCTTGAGATACACCCAACACTGATACTAAATGAATGATAATATACTATACCATTATAAACTAGCTATAAAATTGTTGGGTATAAAAATGATTAACTAAATTTTAAAAATTATATGTTTTACACATAAATTCATTGGTTATAAATTAATTATAAATTAAATTTAAAATAAAAATAATTTGAAAGTAAAAGAAATGTTTTTTTGAAAAACTATTTTTATGCTCAAAATGTGTTTCTAGATTAATAAATTAAATTAGTCATTATTGGTGAATTATTTTTAATGAAATTTATATACTATATATTCAATAAAAAAATTATCATTCATTTAATATTTTTTCTTGGACTGGGATATGAATAAATCCAATTTTATGCTTAAAACTCTATTTTTATAAAAAGTGGTTTTGTCGCGTTTTTCACACTTTTTTTAAAAGTAATTTTTGAAACTTTTATAAAATTTATTTAAAAAAATTAAATTATATTTTTTATTAAACATTTCAAAAATATATTAGAGTGATTTTTTGAGAATTTTCTGAAAATATTAAATTTTCAATGAATAGTAAAAAATACTGATTTTTATTTAGAAGCATCATTTAATTTAAAAGAATTTATGAAGTTTAATTTTGTTTTAAATATTTTTAAAAGTAAAATTAGATTATTTATATTATTATTAATCCAATTCAGGTCATTGGAATAAATTTTATATTTAATTTTTATGTAAAAAGTTTGTGTACTTAAGAAAACTTTTTCTTTTGAGAAACGCATTTTCATTGTGCTTTTTGGTTTAATTTTATTTTAAATTATGAAACTTTTCTGAATTTAATTGGTAAAATGGATTCCATATTTATAATTATAATATTTATTATTAGGTAATAAGTTCAACTTAATTTTTTTTCATAAATAATATTAAAAAAATTAAAAATCAATTACCGTAATTGAGGTTAAAATGGGTTTATCGAGAGTTTAAACCAAAAGATATGGGGTTTTTTGACAATTAAATTATATAAATACTACTTTATATAAATATTTATAAATTATAATATCGAAAATTATAATCTATATCTATTTTGTGGCATTTTTATTGGGATTTAATTTATCATTTTGTATTATTTTAGGAAATTTCCAAGCGGGTCCCCTCCCCCACTTATAAAAGGACACCTCATCTCCTCTCCTATCCACACATTAAGAGATTTTTTGTTCAGAAAATAATGTAATAAAATCATTTATTAAATCAATATCCATGTTCTATATAACATTTTCTATCATAAAACCATCCTAGTAGGGATTTAGGGATAATCCTAAAGAGATTGTCCGAAGAAGTGGTATAGTTTTTTACCACGAGTTTTTGTTTTATTTATTCTTCCACCTCCTTGAAATCTTCATAAATTATGATTAAATAATATAAATATTATCTTAAATATTATTATATATTATAATTTTAATTTCATAACCTATATCCATTTCCTCTTCCATCAAATGGTAAATTAAACAATCGACCATGTGTACAGCGGACTACCGCCTCACGAACTGATGTAATTCATTTTCCATCACCACCTATTAAAGATGGATAAAATGATGAATTTAATGTATATATATAAATATATATAATATTCTTATATAATTATAAAATCACATATACCTTATTACATGACAATCTAATTGAAAATAACAACATCGCTCATGCATACGTGTGGACTACGACCTCCACAAAGTGATGTGATACACCTTTCATTTTATTTTTTACATGGATGGTAATAAGGATGGATTTTATGAATATATATGATTTATATGATATAATAATGATTATTTAATTGGGAATTATTATTTATCTTTATTTCATTCCATCCATCAAAAAATGAAAACAACTTTTATGCATACGTACGACCTACTGTCTCTATGAACAGTGTAATTCATTTTTCATTATATAACTTATATGGATGAAAATAAATAAATAAGTAATAAATATATGTGATTTTTATATCATTATAAACATTATGGAGATTATGGAACCATGAAAAAGTACAAATACTTAAACTACCAAACCAAAACATATATGAAAATTGAAGCAGTTATTACAGGGAATTGTAATTTTAACAAAGAATTGTCAATAAATGGGTGATAAAATATTAAAAGTAAATATTATATAGGATGATATATGAGTATATATATGTAATAGAGGTATAATAAGTATATATTTTTTATATGGGAGGTTCAAACATGTACTATTGAAATCATACCCGAGTTAAGTGATTTTCGTCTTACTTTTATTTTTTTAGGACACATGCCATATTCACCACTTATTTATTTTTTATGTTGTATATAATATACATGAATGAATTTTATGATTATTATCATAAATATTATGGGATATACATATCCATATATGTTTATTTATTTTATGGTGAATATGATTCAAAAGTTACCAAAGTGTTAAGAGTTTTATGTTACAATCTCATTGTTTATTGGGATTGTTTATGAATAAGTTTCTAATGATGAAATATTTAAATCTAACTCTCAATTATATTTTCTTCTAATATAGTCACTTCTTGGGAATAAATTTTTTACATTCATTTTCTCCACTTTAAGTACTTAATAAACTGAAATAATATTTTAAAGAAAAAATGACATTATTTCTCTCTTCACTCAAAAATCATTTCCCTTCTATATCCATGCTTTCTAAATATGTTTTCAAGAATGTTTTTACTATTATCCAATTATTTTTTAAAGTTATTTTACCCATGTTTTACTTTTTACAAATTGTTTTAAAATTAGTATTCATTTATTTTTCCGAATAAGGTTCTTTTGACTTTTTACTAAAAATGTGAAAGAAATATTTATTTTAACATACACGACATGCATGAAATTTTCTAGCATTACGACCAATAAATTATTTTAAGCTTCCTTTAAAAGTTCCTGAATTTATTTTAAAACAATTTATTTTAATATTTTTGGAATCATTATATTTTAAATAAGTGATTTAAACATGAAAAGGTTATTTTCCTCAAGAAATGTTCTAAGTGATCTTTTAAAGGAAAATTTTCATCTAAAATGACATAATTTGATGATAAATAATCTTTACTAGGGATATTACCCAATGATATTATAATTATTATTTATCTAGATGTTTTATTACTATGATGAAAATTTGTTTATGAAACCCTTTCCTTTTCCATGGGTTATGATATGATGAATTGATGAAATGATTTTGAAACTCATTTATTTTCCTTGGTTTATTACATGTTAATAAAAACAATTTCTATAGAGACCCATACTTTTCCCTTATAGATATTACATCTAAATTGATGAATATTATTTACATAACATATTATCCATTCCAAAATGGTATAGATCAAGTATCTTTGGAAACTAAAAAACATAAACAACTGGTTAATAAAATATATAAATTTCCCACCACTTATTTATTTATAACTAGAATCCTTCTTTGACATACCATGATTAATACCTTTCTTCATAACCTGGGGAAAAGAAACATAATAATGTGTAAGATCTGATTCCTAGTAAGGTTAAATAAGGTAGGTATCAATAATCATATAAGCATGGAATGAGAAAAATGGTATGATAACATGAGATTAACATTAGAAAAACCATACCATACATATCATAGATCATAATATTGAGTGAAATCATAAATCTTAGAAACTCATAAGACATGAATTATAATATAATCAAATAACATGAACCATAAAAGCTTAATATAGCCATAAGAAATTGATTTTTTGTATACACATAAGCATAAAAAATAATTTCCTCCATAGTCAAGTATCATTGAAAAGGATGTCATAGAAAAACTATTTTACTCGTCAAACCATCATAGTAGTTAAGGTTCACTCTAGAGACTATCATAGTGGACATAGTTCCTTGTTGAAATGGGTTCACTCCCTATTCTAGTTCTTTTTATCTCGTGAGATATCAATATTTACCCAATAAATTAGAGTAATATATAGGCACCACCATTAAAATTATGAAAATAATATATATCTGTTCCATAATATCATAAAGCATTCACTATATTAGAACCCATGAAAAGAAATGGGGTTCATAAACATTTCATCATAACATAAAACATAGAAAATGAATGGGTTTCATAAACATCATGCCATCATTAGCATAAACCATATAGATAAATAATAAGTAAGGTATCCTTGGATCACATCCCTAGTAAATAATAAGTTAAATCAAGGTCTGTTGTCTTTTATGAATTGAAATACCATTAAAACATTCTTGAGGAAAATAATCTTTCTATTTTGAAATCACTTATTAAAAGAAACTCCACAAATATAAAGAAAAAAAATTTATTTGAAAATATTCATTTAAAATTTTAAATTAATCTTCAAATAAAAAATTATCCATGATAATAGTAAAATTAATTCAATCCATATAATTAAAAAAACATTCCTTCCATACTTTTGTTATAAAATTCACAAAGTACCTCATTTGGAAAACGAGAAAAATATTCCCTTAAAAATATTTTTAGTAAAACCAAACATGGGTAAAAATTAATTCAAATAATCATAGTATAATTTTAAAAACCTTTTTAAAAACATTTTTAAATAACATGGACATTGAAGAAAAAGTTTTTTTGACTGAAGAGAGAAATGAAGTTGATATTCCTTAAAATCTTATTTTGGATATATTTAGTAATTAAGGTGAGTTAAATGAAAGGAAAACATTTATTTTCATTAAATAACCATAGTATAATAAAATGAATTATTTTCTTGAGATATGTATCATAATATTTAATCAATGTAAACTTAATCATAAATAATCCTGATAGACAATGAGATTTTAACAAAAAATCCATTACCACGAGTTTTCTTTGCCTCAAAATCACTCTAAACTCCTGTATAATAAATTTAAATTTATTATAATTATATAAATGAGTCATTTTAATACTTATAATATCATATGTTATATTTTCATAACATTTAAACACCGCTTTGTTGTTAATAATTCCTTATTAAAATCATCATTTCTGGGTGTTAAATCTTTCGTTTATCATGAGTATTTCAATTCAGTAGTTATAAACCCTATAAATTTATTTCTATTACATCACATAATTAATATTAATCATGATATAAATATCATTAAAATTAATTATATAAAAATTTATATTCATCAATAAAATTTATAGATAGAAAAATATATTACATTTTTCATGGAGATGGTAGGTCGTAAGTATGCATGAACACTGTTTTCATTTTTTTGACAGATGGAATGAAATAAAGGTAAATATTAATTCAAATTTATAGAATTTTTATTATATCATATATATCATATATACTCATAAAGTTATTATTTATTTCAATATAACTAAAATATAAATGAAAATTGAATCCCATAGCTTTATGGAGGTGGTAGTCCACACACACACACCAATAACCTTATCGTTTCCCAAAGGATTGGATTTTAAGAAGGTATAAATGGAATTATAATTATAGAAGTGAAGCTTTATAATAAAAAATATTAAACCCATCATAATATCAATCCATAAAATATGGTTATGAAAAATGAATTACATCACTATGTGGAGATGGTAAGTCGCACGTACATAGGAACAATACTTTCAATTATCATTTGATGGAAAATAGGGTGTATAATGGTGTCTTAATAATCATAATAAAATTTAATAATATTTTGTATATTTAAATTATTATTTTATTATAAATAAAATAGTTTTAGAGGACGTAAATAAGAGTATAAAATAAAGAGATAGGGTAAGGAGATTACCTCTTCTTTGAAATGACTTTTATATATCTCCTCTAAAGGGCTCCAAGGTTGATATTTTGGGAAGAAAAAGACATCTATGATGTGTATATAAAAATTTATAAGGTATATTTTTAGATTTTTGTTGATATATATGGATAAATGGGGTGAGAATAAGTGAGTTAGGAGGTTCCATTTTATAATTGATACGAGGATCACTTTTAGAATATCTCAAAAGATTAAATTATAAAAAATTAATTCTCAATAAAAAATCCTAAAAATGGTCAAGGATTTGAAGATAAGGTTGATTAGGGTTGTAATACCCTAAACCAGTATAATTTTGACAAGTTTTTGGGTCATTTAAAACCTTATCATTTTGATTAACCCTTAGTTAACCATTTTTTATTTTAACTTTGGTAAAAACTTTTTTGAAAATTAAAGGTTGTAATTTTTAATTATAAGGTGAAAATTGGACCATAAATGGTATATTTATAAAATTTTAGACTATATAATAAACACATTTTATCATTTAAAATTTTTACGATTTTTAAATAATTTAATAAAATATTATTTTGATAAAAAGTCATTATTTTCAATTTTGACACTATTCATTTATTTAGACATAAAATATATAAAGAGAAAATTTTAATTAAAATATAATATTTTAATAAAACACTAATATGTCATATCCACCTAAAAAATTCTTATAAAACTATAAATTACTCAAACTATATCACTTTTAATATTTTCAAAGTCATTTATTTATTTTTTCCATTACTTGAGTAAATATTATTTTGAAGTTGTGTAAGAATTTAAGGTTATTATATAATACCTAAAAATTATAAATAAACTACCATCATGAATATATTTTCATTATGAACAAAAAAATATTATTAATATTCATTAAAATCTAGTTTTTTACCTATGTTAATACATAAAGGATATTTAAAAATTAGAAAGTAACATTCTGTAAATTTATTTGATTTAAATAATATATGTCATTTTCATTGAAAGGTTTTTATAAAACAAATAAATTTCATGAAAAAGGTATAAATGTGAGAATTAACTTCATAAAATAAGAATTAGTATGAAAAATTATGTCCTTATAACTTATTTTTAACCTAGATTAACCCAAGTTATCCTTTATCGAGGTGATAAATTTATCACAGTTACTATTCATATTGACAAAAAATAAAATGGTTCTATTTAGAAAATTTAAACCTCCTAATTATTAATATATATTTTATTTTATCTAATTAAATACCTAAAAATTATAGTAATTAATTTTAAAGTAATTGCATAAATTGTGATAAAAACCTTTTTTTATAAAAATACATTTTAAGCATAAAACTGGATTTATACTTATCCTATGCATAGAAAATATTTTTTGAATGTTTAAAAAAATTACCAAGTAAATAATATAAAATTTTTATAAAAATTATTCACAAATAGGGATTAATTTAATTTATTTATATAAAATACATTGCATTTATAATTTTTTTTAAAACTTCATTTTTATTTTCAAATAATTTTTTTTTAAATTCAAATCACTTGATGACTAATAAATTAATATTATAAATTTTTAGACTATATATTTTTTATAATATAGTAATTACTATTCATATCCTCCAATCCAATGGATAGACGATAATGGATACATAATATTTTAATAATGCTTCGCGGTTTGTCTAAAATCGTTATTGTGTGTAACACAGGATATTGAAGAAATAAAATTATTTAAAGATAAATATTTCATAAAAATATAGGGGTGTTACATTATACCCCCTCTAAAATGAATTTCAACCTAAAAATTCATCACTCGAATACAAACATATGAGGATACTTCTACCTCATCGCATCCTTAGGTTCCCACATAACTTCCTCAAATTGGTTATTTATACTTTGACCATGTGAGTGGTCTTGTTTAATAGAACCTTATTTATATGATCCATAATCTAAAATTTTTGTTATTTATAAGAAATATCTTTCTTTATCACTATTTCCTCTATGTTCAGTACTTTTGAAGGGTCAGGTATGTACATCCCCATGATAGATACATGGAACACATCAAGAACATGGGAGAGATTTGGTGAAAGATCCAATCAATAAGATACCATACCGATATGATCAATAATTTAAAAAGAACTGATATACCTATGGATTAACTTTCCCTTATTTCCAAATATCATGACCCTTTTCCAGGGATATATTCATAGGAATATTTTATCTCCAACTTCAAACTCTAGACCTTTCCGATGATTTTCATCATAACTTTTTTATAGACTTTGAGCTTCTATTATGTGATATTGAATGATTATAACATTATCTAATATTTTATAATCTTGATATGGTCCCAATAGAATTTTATCCAACTTAATTCTAGTACATTGGAGTTCTTCACTAGCTACCACATCGGGCTTCATAAGGATCCATTTGAATGCAAGAGTGAAAGCTATTATTGAAAGAAAATTCAAAAAAAAAGATGGTTTTGATCCCAAACACATTTGAAATCCAAAGTTAATGCTCTCAATATATCTTCTATAGTCTGAATAGTCCTCTCATACTGACCATATTTTAGAGGATGATAAGTAGTGCTGAAACTTGGCTCTATATCTAGAGCCCACTAAAGACATCTCCAAAACATCAAGGTAAACCCCGAGTCTCGATTATATACAATTGATAATTATACACCATTAAATATTACCACTTCCTTATTGTATAAATTATTTTTATTCATTTTATATAATTCCTCTTTTAAGGGTTTAAGGGTAACCCTTACATGGATCGTATGCTTTATGAAATTACATGACTTTAAGGTATTAAAGGAATTCATCTAGACTATGAATACATGAAACCACCCCTCAAAAGCATCCACATAATGATGTTAGCTCTCCACTTTTTAATGTATGTTCAACTAGGATTCTCATGCATGAACATGTCAGTCTTGATGGAAATTTCCATACCCTCAAATTCTTCCAAATTCGTCAGCTCTACTCTGGTGAATGCACCTGCTCTAAATACTCATATGGAGCTTATTCCTTGTAGATTCTGTCTGGTCCATTTAATCACAATTTTCATGTGGCCCGAAGTCCTTGAGGTGTCCCAAAGTCCATGAGGTGGCTTGAAGGCCTTAATGTGGCCCGTAATCCTTACTGGACTGAAGGCCTTGGGTGGACCAAAGTCCTTGAAGGACCTAAGGACCAAATAGGTGGCTCAAAGGACCAAACAGATGAATATTTATAGTTACTACAGTACCAAATGGTACCAAATAAAGTATCTTATATAGTACCTTCTATAGTTCCTGCTACGGTACCCCCAAAATATGTCTCCACTCAGATTTGATCTCAAGTCTCTTGGATGCACTTGTCAAGTTCTCACTGACTGGGTTGAGTCTCTTGTGCACCTTAATGTATAAATGATTAATTTGATCAAGATATAAATATTATCTAATAGAAATTATATGTGCTAACTTTTTAAGGTGACCGACTACAATCCAAATTGTATTATTCCCTTTAAATATTATTGGGAGTCCAATGAAAAAATTCATGGTGTTATTTTTCCATTTTCATTCTGCTATAGGAAATGGTTGTAATATAACATTATACTTCTATCTCTCAACCTTAGCTTTCTAACATATTAATAACCAAGAATCATACTTTAAAATATATCTCTTCATGTCATCCCACCAAAAATACTCTTTCAATTCTCTATACATCTTAATACTTCCAGGATGAATAGAGAATGAAGAACTACAGAATTTATCCATTAAATCCTTCAAATATGGTACCGAAGGGACACATACATGGTTCCTAAACGTTATTATTTCATAATAATCAAGGTTGATCTTAGGAACATTTCTTACCTTCTTTTACAGCTTTACATATTTTTTTAGTGACTCTTTAATCTTTACTTGAATAGATGGTTGAACACTCATTTGAGAAAGATAATATTTCTCCCCTTCCTTTAATATTTCAAGATACCTATTTTTAAAGTTCATAAATATTAGATCTTTTGTGATCCTTATCATAGAAAATATTTCATAATCCTTTTGAATCATAGCAACTTCTAACTTGTTCTCTTTCTTAGGGTGGTAATTTATTAAGCAGTCAGAATCTTTAATCACCTCCAACCTTCTTCTTTGGCTTATGTTCAGCTATTTTTGCGTGAAAACATACTTTAATCTTTTTTGATCAGCATATATATCACACATTTCTCTATAGAGATAATGTCACTATATTTTTAATATAAAAATTACCGTAGTTGACTCCAAATATTTAGTTGGGTAATTTTTTCTCATGGAGCATCAATTGTCATGAGGCATATGATATAACCATATCATTCTGCATGAGGACACATCCTAATATATTCTTTGATGCATTACTATAGATTACAAAACCCTTCTCCACTATAGGTTAGTGTAAGAACAGGTGCACTGACTAGATTTCTCTTTAGTTCCATAAAACATTCCTCACATTCATTCATGAAAAGAAAATTGGATCCCTTATGAGTTTAACTAGTGATTGGATTATATAGTAGTGAAAAAACCTCCACAAAGTGATAATAATATCCATCCAAACCAATAAAATTATGGATATTAGTAAGAATTATTGGTCTTGTCCAATGTTTAATAACTTCTATCTTTGAAGGGTCTACTGATATACCCTCACTTGAGATTATATGAACTAAGAATGAAACTTTACAAATTCAAAATTCACACTTGGTAAATTTTGGATAAATATTCTCCTTCCTTAGGTTCTTTAGAAAAATTCCCAAAAGATTTTCATGTTCTTCCTTTCTCTTAAAATAAATAATTATATCATCTATAAAGACTACAAAAAACTGATCAAGGTAATCTATAAAAACTCTATTCATTAAATGTATAAAGATAATGGGGGAATTAGTAAGACCAAATGGAATCATTATAAATTCATAGTTTCTATACCTTGTATAGAATGATTTCTTGGGTATATCCTCCTTGAACCTCAATTGATGATATACATAATGAAGATCAATCATGGAAAAGTATTGAGATCCATGAAGTTGATCAAAAAAATCATCAATATGGGGTAGATGATACTTTTTCTTGATAATGACCTTGTTAAGTTCTTGAAAATCAATATGGAATTTCATTAATCCATATTTATTCTTAAAAAATAGAACATATTCTCCCAAGGTGATGAATTTGGATGAATAAATCCTTTTTCAAGATTATACTAGATTTTCTTCTTCAATTCTTGAAAATCAATTAGGTCCATTCTATACAGAGTATTAGAAATAGGTGTATAACCAGGTATGATTTCTATTGAAAACTAAAATTCATGATTTTGTGGATGATCGGGTAAATCTTCCATAAAGATATTAATAAAATATAAAAAAATAGTAATATATTCAATGTTGAGTTTCTACCTAACCATATGATATTAACACCCATTTTTAATAGGAATCATGACTTATATGATGGATGAAATTTCTATCAGAAGTTCATTTTTATCATCACACTGATAGGAAATCATAGTTTGGTTCAAAATATAAAATATAACTTACCTTACTTAGAAATTGATGTGGTATTTATGTAATTAAAGGAAATCCATGCCCAAAATAAAATCAAATTCAACTAGAGGAAGAATGACAACACTTTTAAGAAACACATTTCTATAAAATTCAATTGGAGAAGAATCATAGACTTGAGATGCAATAATCATACCATTAGAGGTTTTTAATACTAACTAATCATCTAATTATTTAGGTGGTGATGTGATACCATTATATAAGTATTTAGATATTAAAGAGTGGGTAGATCTAAAATAAATTATGTCATTAGCAGTTATAGAGCGCATGTAAAGTATACCTTTCACCACATCATTATCATACCCCTCATCTAAAATAGTGATTGCATGAGATTTCTCTTTGTCTCTGAGATTAAGTGGTTTTTAATATCAATCATCGTCATTAAAATTTGTATTTGGGAACTTATTAGCATAATCACCATACTACTTTCATTTAAAACACTATAGTGTTGGTGGTTTATTCTATGGAACTTTCAATTTATTCATATAATTAAATAACTATCACCCTTCTTAGTCATACCATGATTAATACATTTCTTCATAAATTAGGTAAAGGAAACATAAGAAAGGGTGAGCTATGATGCTCAGTAAGGGTAAACAGGGGAGATATCAATAATCATATAAGCATAACATGAGAAAAAGTGTATGATTACATAAACTTAACATTTTAAAAAACATACCCTATTTATAATATATCATAATCTTGAGTCATATCATAAATCATGGTAGTTCATAGACATGAATCATAAGGTAATCAAAGAAAATAAACCACAAAATCTTAACATAAGCACAAAACATTGATTCATGGTATTCAAATAAGTATACAAAAATAATTTCCTTATTAGTTAAGGCTCATTTATAAGGACATCATAGTGAAATGGGTTTACTCCTCAAACCATCATAGTAGTCAGGGTTCACTCCCAAGACTATCATGGTGGACATATTTCCTCACTTAATAGGGTTTACTCCCCAATCCAATCCTATTTATCTCATGAGATATCAATATTTACCCAATTAATTGTAGAGAGACATAGGTCCCAACTATCACATATTTAAAATCATACATATGTGTGTCAAAAGATCATAAATCATTCATAATATCAGAACCCATGAAAAGAAATGAGTTTCACAAACATTTCATCATAGCATAACTCATGGAAAAGGAACATGTTTCATAAAAACAATTCCTTCATAGAAATAAACCATACATATAAAGAATAATGATGATATACTTGGATCATATCCCCAGTAAATAATAAGTGAAATTAAGGATTTTTTTTCTTTGATGAATCGAAATACTATTAAATGATCATTAAATCATTCTTAAAGAAAATAACCTTTTTATTTTGAAATCAATTATTAAAAAAACTACACAAATATAAAGGAAAACATTTTATTTGAAAATAACCATATAAAATTTTATAGTAACTTTCAAAGAAATAATTATTCATGAAAACTATAATATCCATTTATTTCATATAAGTAAAAAAACATTCCTTCCATATTTTTTTCAAAAAAGTCACAAAGTACCTTGTTTGGAAAACGGTAAAAATATTCCCTTAAAACCATTTAATAAAATAAAACATGGGTAAAAATGAATTTATTAAATAATAGGATAATATTAAATACCTTTATTAAAACATTTTTATAAATCATGGACAAGTAATAAAAAGTTTTTTCGACCAAAGAGAGAAATTAAGTTGATTTTACTTAAAAAAATCAGTATCTTGAGTACATAAGGTGAAGAAAATGAAAGGAAAACTTGTATTTTAAAGAAATAACCATATGATAATAAAATTAATGAGTTTATTTATAAATATATCATAATATTTTATCATTTTAAAGTTAATCTTAAACAATCTTGATAAACAATGAGTTTGTAACATAAAATCCCTAACCTTGAGTTTTATTTTATTTGAAAGCACTCTAACCTCCTATATAATAACTTTAAATTTATTATAATTCTATAAAAGATTTATTTTAATACTTATAATTTCATATATTATCCATTTATAATATTTCAACACCCACATTTTATCACTAATTATATATTAAAATCGTTATTTATGGGTGTTAACTGTTTCTTTTATCAGGAGTATTTCAGTTCAGTAGTTCCAGTAATTTTACATTTATCTTGGTTAAATCACATAAATTATATTAATTATGATATAAATATCATATATATTCATTATATTTATATTTAGAGTCATATATAAATTTTATAGATAGAAAAATTAATTACATCGTTCAAGGAGACGGTAAGTCGTACATATGCATGAACACTATTTTTATTTTTCAATGGATGGAATGAAAGAAAGGTAAATATTAATTCATATTTATAATATCATTATTATATTATATATATCATATATATTTATCTAATTATTGCTCATTACTATCCAAGTAAAATATAAATGAAAGAGAGAATCACATTGCTTCGTGGAGGTGGTAGTCCACACGTACGTACAAATAAAGTTATTGTTTCCTAAAGGAATAGATGGTGAGAAGGTGGAAATAATATTATAATTAAAAATGTATAATTGTTTTCATAATAAACATTAAAACAATCATAATAACCATCCATAATATATTCTAATTAAAAATGAATCATATCACTGTGTAGAGATGGTAAGTCGTATGTATGCATGAATGATACTTTCACTTCTTGTTTGATGGGAAAGAGGGTTTATAATGGTGATTTCATAATCATAATAAAATTTATTAATATTTTTTATTCTTAATTTATTATTTTATAATAAATACCATATATTTAGATGATTTAAAGAAGAGTATAAAACAAATTTATTGGGTAAGGCGATTAACTCTTCTTTGAAAAGACTCCTTTAGATTTCCTCTAAAGGAATTTAGGGTTGGTATTTTAGGAAGAAAAAACCACTAGAGTGTTTCTATAGAAGTTTAAAAGATAAATATTTAGATTTGAGTTCATATATAAGGCTTAATGTTGTGTAAGAAGTGGGAAGGAGTTTTCCTTTTATAATTGAGGTGAGGGGTACTTTTGGAATTTATCAAAAGATTAAATTATAATAAATTCATTCTGAAGAAAAATGAATCCAAATGGATAGGTATTAGAATATATGGTATGTTAGGGTTTTAATCCTATAAAATAATATAATTCGTACAAAAAAATTGGTTTCATTTTAAACCTTATCATTTTGATTAACCCTTAGTTAACCAATTTTTATTTTAACCATGGTAACAACCTTTTCAATATTAAAGATTGTAATTTATATTATAGGGTAAAAATTAGTCCATAAATGGAAAATTTATGAAATTTTAGACCATATCATAACCACATCATCTCATTTCAATTTTTTTACAATTTTTAAATAATTTAATGAAATGTTATTTTGATAAAAATCATTATTGTTAATTTTGACACTTCGTTTATTTTGACTTAAAAGACATAAATGAAAAGTTTTAATTACAAAAAAATATTTTTAAAAAACAATAATATGTAATATAAACCTATAAAATTTATATAAAACTATAAATTAGTCAAATAAAATCACTTTTCATATTTTAAAAATCATTTATTTTATTTTTTCCATTAATTGAATAAATACTATTTGGTATTATGTAAGAATTTAAGGTGATTATATAATAACAAAAAATTATAAATAAACTACCATAATGGATATAATATCATTATAAATAAAATAAATATTAATATTCATTAATAACTTGTTTTTTCCTATGTGAACACATAAAGGATATTTAAAACTAAGCGAGTAATATTTTATATCTTTCTTTGATTTAAATAATATATAAGTCATTTTCATGGAAAAGTGTCCATTAAAGAACCAAATTTTGATCCTAAGGTGTTAAAAATATAATTAAATTCATAAAATAACAATTAGGATGAAAAATTATGACCTTATCACATATTTTTATCCTATATTAACCTGATTTACCCATTACTGTGGTGACAAATTTTACCATGATTACTATTAAAATTGACCAAAAATAAAATAGGCATATCTACCTAATTCAAACCTCATGGTTCTAAATATATATTTAATTTTATATAATTAAATACCTATTAATATAAGAAATTAATTCTAAATTAAGTGTGAAAAATGTGACAAAACCGATTTTTTAGAAAAATACATTTTTAATCATAAAATAAGATTTATTCTTATCATATTGCTAGAAATATATTTTTTAAATGTTGAAAACATTTGATCAAGTAAATAATATATAAATTTAATTAAAATAATTCTCCAATATGGATTAATTTAATTTATCTATATAAAATACATTGTACGCATTAAAATAATTTCTAAGAAAAAACTTCACTTTTATTTTAAAATAATTTTTGTTTAAAATTATAATAATTTGATAAATAATTAATTCATTTTATACATTTCTAGACCATACATTTTTTTTATAATTTAGTTATTAATATTCATACTATCTAATCTAATGGTTAGGTGATAACAGATACATAATATTTTAATAATATTATGCAGTTCATCTAAACACATTGTTGCGTGTAACACAAGCTATCAAAGAAATAAAATTATTTAAAGAGAAATATTTCATAAAAATATCAGGGTGTTACAATTTATTTTTCATGGGTTATGATATGATAAATTTTTTATGATATTATGGCACACATATATATTATTTTAATTATTTTATGGGTTAGCTTGTAATTATATATCCCTCCAATGCACTAGCTAAATATGAATATCTCTTGGGATAAAGAGGACTAGCAAGGGGAGTGAACCCATTCAATAAAGTAAAATTTCCACTATTGTGATACCAAAGACTCAATTAAATTTATTGAACATTATATTTTAATAAAAATATAATAAAATGAACATTTTAATATTTCATGGCAAAAAAAATCTAATTTTATAGGTTAAATATTGATTTTTGAACTCTCTATGTCAGAATAAGCCTAGAATGTTTTTTTTTGAAATTTTCTATTAGAAATAAGATTTTATTAATAATTTAAAATTTATTATTTAAATATTCCTTCTTTTATTTATAATAATTTAGTTACTATCAATTTTATAGAGATAAAGATAAGATTATTTGAAGGTAAAAATAGATATTTTTCATAAAACTGATTTTAATGAATAATATCTTCCCACTTTAATTAATTAAAATAATATTTAATAATGAAATATTTAAATTATTTTTATAGATTATATATCTAACTACATGAATTTAAATCCATAGAATCATGATTAATAGTCAAATATTTAATATAATATCATTTTATTCTTGGAAGTTGCATTTCTTGAAAAACCATTTTTCGATATGGTTATAGGTTTATTTCTAAATTATATTGTGCCACTTATATGATTTGAGTTTGATCAAATGAATTTCATATTTTTAATAAGAGTAAATAATATTAGTAAATAATTTCAAATTAATTTTTCTCCATAATGAATAGTAAAAATAGTGAAAATTAATTACCATGATTAAGGAATAAACGGGTATACCAGGGGGTTAATCTATAATGATAAGGGTAAAAATGACCTAAAAACTTTTTGAAACACCATTATTTGGTTTTATTTCAAACTTATACTTTTACCCTTTGATTATGATATATTTTGGATCCATATTTCCATGAAAGTGACATGAAATTATTGAGAAACATTGAAAAATAACTAGTGTGCCACTCACCTCAATTATAAAAGGGAACATTCTCCCCTCTCTTCATCACACATATAAAGTCATTTATCTCTAAAAACCCACAAAATATCTCCCCAAAGTCATTATTTATATTCTATATGCGTTTTTATTACCAAAAGGGAAACCCTGGTATCCTAATAAGAGATCTAAATGAGGTTCTTCTAAACAAAGGTAATTTTCTTTACCAAGCTATTTTCTTTTACTTATTCTTTTAACACATTAAATTACATATTTAAACTTAAAATATAATAAAACCAGTATATTTAATATATATAGATGTTATTATATTTATGGTATAATAGTTATCCATCTCATTCTCCATCAAATGGTAAAAAAACCATCACTTGTGTATACGAAAGACTACTTCCTCACAGACCAATATAATTTTTTTCCACCATTGACTCACATGGATAATAATAATTATGGAAATAATGAATATTTATGATACTTAAGAAATTATATTTATTTTTTAAAATTAATATATCATCTAATTTCTTACCCTTACACCCATTAAGGAAATGATATCATCGCTTATGCATACATAAGGCCTACCATCTCCACAAAGAGATGTGATTCATTTTCAATGTACACCTTTCAAGAATGATTATAATAATTTATATAATGAATAAATAAAATTTTTATAGCATTAATATAATTCTTAATATGAAGAAACTATATCCTATGCACAAAAACTAGAACTTCCACGATAAAACATATATGAGAAAACGAAGCAGTTAACACCAAAAACAATGGTAATAATGAAATATTATAAATGAATGGGTGATGATATGTTATAATAGGGTAATATATGATATTATAAATATGTATATAATTTTTTTAGAAATTAATAACATTTTTAAAGGAATTATCATGAAGTTAACGCATGTTCAACTAAAGGGAAGCACGAGGCAAGGGATTTCGTCTTAATTTCCATTCCACTGAGACATATTTAATATTATGAACCTATTTAATTTTATGTAGTGTATATAATAAACCTTTTTCATATTTAACATGAATAAATATTTATAAATTATGATTAAATTTTCAATTCAAGTTTATTCTTTCAAGGCGTTACATTTTAAAGGTTACCAAATAGGAAATGATTAATTTTACAATATCATTTTCTTTGGGATTGCCTTAATTTTAATTGAAGGAATCATATAATAAATACTTCATAAAATCCATATATTTTCATATACTATTGATATTTAAGTATTTTCCATATTTTCTTTCAAAGTTTTCTATATTTTTCACTTAAATCAATCAAAAAAATGTCTAAAAGAAAAACTAATTTTATTTATCTTCTAATTGGATATATTTTTATTCCATGTCTATATTTTTATAAGTTGTTTTAAAAAATTCATTTATATCACTCAAATTTTTTATTAAGATAATTTTAATATTATAATTTAATTTTTAAAATATTTAAAACTAATATTTCAATTGTTTTCTGAAAGTTACATTTTTTACTTTCTTTATAAAAAGTCAAAAGGAATGTTTTTAACGTATACGACATAAATAAAATTCCCCACATCCGTAACCATTTTACTAAATTTATCTTATTCAACATGTTTTCAATTGTTTTATAAACAAAACTATATAATAAAATAATATTTTAATATTTCACTTCCATTTTCTTTATTTTTTCAAAGGAAATGATCTTATTACAAAACCTATATTTCTAATAAACCAATTTTTATCCCTTATCCCTTATTAATTTTGAGGATGTTAATTTTCTATTGAAAAATTTACTTTATTATAATAATTTTACATTAAATTTCCTTTAAATGTCCATATTATTTATCATGGATATTCTTATTTCTTAAACAATATATCATTTCTACATTAGGTATTTTACTTTGAAACTTATCTAATTAACTGGGGAAATATTGATATTTTGTATTCTTTATTCAATATAGAAATTTATTGATAAGGAGTATTATTTATGAATTTAATTGATAATTTCATATATGAGTAATTCATTGGACATGCAGTGAATGGCGAGACTTATTTATAGATATCATTTCAATGCGTTGACAGGTCTCACGAGACAAATTAGTTAGCCAAATTAAATGATTTTTTGGTGTATACCTTCCCATAGTTTTAAATTGTTATTACACAAGGTATTGATGGTATATATATCATTATATCTGAGATCATGAAATCTAATATTGTGTATTTCCTTCATTTAAAATTAAGTTATTATTATCCATGAGATTAATGCATTAATATTATCTATGGATTCGTTTCATGTTCTTGTTATTCATTTAATGGATCACAATTTTGGTTATTTACCTTAAAAAATTTATTATTCCTTATTTACTCATGATATCATCCAATATAAGTATCCCTTACTGATCATTTTAGATCACCCTTATTTTTGTTCCTTTCCTTGGGATATGAAAAATAATTCTTTGAATGAGTTTAAGGATGTCGAATGTTTTCTGTCACTACACTTTATATTTTATTCCCAATATAAAATGGGTATCATGTGTGTATATATATCTCAAAGACTACTAAAATGATCATTAATTTGAGATTATTCCCCTTGTATCTATTCTAATGTAATAAAAATAACCACCGTCTTTGGGTTACTAGATTCAGGGTTGTTAGAGTTGGTATCAGAACAAGTTTAGTATAAACATTGGGAAATTTATTTAGTAAAACATAGGTTGGGGAACATAACCCTATGATCAACTTTGATGATATGTCTAATTTTGGAATAACATACTAATGTTTTGGTATGATAGATATTATGTGGTTTTTCATAGAAATACATCCCTATTGGGATACTACAAGTGGAATTGGTTTTGGAACAGATTCATTAAGGGATAATAACCTTGAAAAGAGTTGGTTTGAGTATATATTGACCATCATTATATTTCAAAGTGAGTGTTACCCTATTGTGAATCTAGTTTGAAACTCACAGGGAATATGCTTTTGTTAAATCACATTTTTTTCAAAACAATTATAAAGGGTTTGAAAATACTTTTATGATATTCCAAAAGAATCTAAGTTTATGATTCTAAGATTAAAAATGAATAAAATTTCAATTTATGTTAAGTATTACACTAGATATATAATTATACATTATGATTCAAAATTTATAATTTTATAAACTAACTCAGTGTATTCCATTGTTTAGAAATGGTTAATGGCAGAAAGAATGGTTTCAACACTTGTGGTCAATATAGAAATTTCCTTAATGAGAAGCTAATACAAATTGTGTTGGAATTGAGAAGATAATGGATATATTAGGGAAGATAACTCATGTTATGATGAATAACCATGCCTGAATAGAGTAACCTATTATTCCAAAGTGTGATTATCCTATTTTGGATCACTTCATGTGACAGAATCCCCCATCATTAAGTGGAACCACTAATACAATGGTAGTTGAGAAATGGATTAAGTCCCTTGAAAATATATTTTTAGCCTTGGGATGCAATGAAAAGGAAAAGTTTATACTGGTATTATATTTTCTCAAGGTAAATACTGATCAATGGTGGCCATTGATTCAGAATACTAAGAAGGAAGATGAAATAGAACATATGGAATGAAGATATTTTAAAGTAACATTCTTTGACAAATATTTTTATCTTGAGAAACAAATTTAAATGAAAAAATGTTCCTCAGATTAAAGAAAAAGTAATAATAAAGTGTTTTTAAGGATATTTATACCTTTAAAAGACTACCCAATTATCCTATAGATTATAAATGCAATAGAAAATTCAAGACTGATTATTTCTTTGAAGATCTTAAGACAATTTTTTAAAGGGAACTGGTTTCTCAAAAAATTTCATCATATGATGAAATAGTTTTGTGTACCATCAAAAAAGAAAAATATTTTTATAGGTCCTATATATTCCAAGGAAATAAATAGAATAATATTTAAATGGAGAACCATGAAAAATATAAGACATAAAATAATAAATAAGGAAAAAATAAATTTCCATCATGTGAAAATCATGCAAAGAAACCTCTTGGAAAAGAATGAAGGGATAGGGAGTTGTTAGAAGTGCAGAGACAAGGGTCATATAGATCGTGAATGCAATGGAAATAAATATACCACTTCTATAAAGTGATTAAATTGTAAATAAATGAGGAATTATTCAAATCAATTTCCCAAGCATCAAATGAATCTACCATAGAAGAGGCCAATGGGAGAATGTATGGATTATGCAATCACTATAGTTGAGATTAGGGTTCCTAAAGATGTGGTGGAAGGTACTTTAATAATATATTAAAATTTATCTAATAATTTATTTTACTATGGATCCTCATACTCTTTTATGTCATCCATGTTTTCCAAGAAAATTAGATAATTCCCTAGCGCCTTAATAAGGGGGTTATTAGTCAAAAACACTAGTGGAAATATCATTCCAATAAGGACGTATCTGGAAGTTCCTATTATGAAACATAAACATACCCTATTTGTTTAATTTATTATTATACCAATGATTTAATTTGATAAAATCCTTGGTAGGGACTGACTTTCAAAATATAATGCAAAAATTTATTGCAAATATAAGGAAATTATGATTCATGATGAAGATAATTAATTCCTTGTATTTAGAGTGGAGAATTCAACATCTAAATCATGTATAGATCTAGCAACAATATCCCTTATTAATTATATTGTTAGGGAATAAGTGAAAAAATATATTTGTATGGAAAATGTATTTGTTAAATTGAGGATGTACCTATTATAAAAGAATATTTTGATATATTTCCTAAGGAATTACCTGGAAATCCACCAGAGAATGAAGTTTAGGTTTCTATTGATATAATCCCAGATTAAAGGCCTATAAAAAAGACTCCCTATAAAATAATCACTCCGGAATTAGTGGATTTGAAGAAAAAACTAGAGGATTTTTGTTATAAGGGATTTATTCTCTCTAGTGTTTCACCATGGGGAACCCCTATTATTTTTGTTAATAAGAAAGATGGATCCATTAGGCTGTTAATTGATTATAGAGAAATCAATTCTATTATGATAGAGAATAAGTATTTTCTACCTTGAATTAATGACATATTTGATCAACTTCATAGAGCTCAATATTTTTCAAATATTTAAATTCACTCTGGGTATCATCAATTGTGATTAAAGAAGGAATATATTCTAAAGATTACATTTCGAATGAGGTATGAATATTTTGATTTTACATTAATTCAGTTTTTATTTACTAATTCACCATATATTTATATGTATGTAACGAACATATTATCCAAGGAATATCTTTATAATTTTAATATGGTATTCATTGATGATGTAATGGTGTATTTTAAAAGCTATTAGGATCATCATAATTGCTTGTGAATCATTCTTGAGACTCTTAGAAGAAAAGTGCTATATGATAAATTTATCAAGTTTGAATTTTGGGTTCAAGAATTTTATTTTCTTGGTTATATTGTCTCCAAGGATAGAATCTAAATTGATCCTATAAAGACAAAGGCACCCAAAGAATGGCATACACCAATGAACATAATGGAGGTACATAGTTTCATTGGTTTGTAAGTTAATGTTGATGATTCATTCAAAAAAAATCACGATTGGAGAACCCTTCAAACAAGCTTATATATAAAGGGGTTAAGTTCACATGGAAAAAAGAATATGGGTAATGTTTTGAATAATTGAAGGGGAGATTAATCAATTCTCATATTTTGAATCTACCATCAGGAAATGATGGATTTTTTATTTTTAGTGATCTATCGAAAAAGGGATTTGGTTGTGTCCTTGTATAGAATGATAAAATTATTTCCTATGAATTAATGTGGTTAAAGTCTCATGAAAACTACTATAAAACTCATGATATTGAGTTTGATATTGTAATATTTACTTCAAATATATGAATACATTATATCCATGGTGAAATATATGAGATATACACAACCATAAGATCTAAAAATAAATTGTTTCATAGAAATGGATCAAATTGAGGCAAAGAAAATGGATCGAGTTACTCAAGGATTATTATTTATCAATAAAATACCCCCAAAGGAAGTAAAATAAGGCTCTAGATACATTAATTAGGAAAGATCGTGCAGTTCTAACCCAAATAATGATTTAATGGGATCCTATGTTCATGGATCTAGTAAAGATAGATATAGGAATTAGTAAGGAAGGGGTAGAATAACTCATTTTCAAATGAATGTCAATACATATTTATTATAAAATAAAACAAACTCACAATATAATGATGATAATTTTTAGAAGAAAATTAAAGCTTTGAATGATGGGAATTTTGAGGAATTCATTTTTGAAGGTGGAATTATAAAATTTGGAAAGTGATTATGTGTTCCATCTATACCTGAGATAAAAAGGGAATTATTGGATGATGCTCATAGCTAAAATTTCTCTATACACCTCAGTAGTACCAAGATGTATAGGGATTTTAGGGATCATTTTTTGTGGGATAACATAAAGCGATAAATTATTTATTATGTATCAAGATGATTGTTTTTTCAATAGGTAAATAATGAGAGACAATATCATAGAGGAGTCATGAAACCTATAACTATCCCTACGTGGAAATTATGTGACATTACTATGAAATTTATCATAAGAATACCAATTAATACTAGAAATAATGATGTGATGTGGGTTATTATTGATCACCTTACCAAATCTTCAAATTTCCTTGATATAAGAGAAGTTTTACCACTTGATCACCTACACGAATCTATATTAATAAAGTTTTAAAACATCATGGTGCACTTATTTTATTTTTTTCTAATTGTGATCCATAATTTACATTAAAATTATATAAGAGTCTTTAGAATTATCTTGATACTGACTTTTATTTGAGAACCACCTACCATCCTCAAACCAACGTACAGTTTGAAAAGACTATTCAAACATTAGTATACATGTATAGGTCATGACCAATTGAATTTAAATGTATATTGGATCAATATTTACCTTTAGTAGAGTTTTATTATAATAATAGTTTCCATTAAATTATTCAAATGGTGTCATATGAGGCATTATATGGAAAAATATGTCGTACTCTAACTTATTGGGATGAGTTGATGAAAGGAAACTTGTAGGCCCAAAACATGTTGAAGAGATAATGAAAAAGGTAAAGACTATTTAGACTCTTATTAAGGAATCTAAAAGTTGGAAAAATAGTTCTGTCAATAACCATAATAAATATTTGGAATTTCAAGCAGGGGATCAGGTTTTCTTAAAATAATCTCCATAGAAGGGTGTTATAAGGATTGGTAAGAAAAGGAAACTAATCCCCAGGTAAATTAAACCTTTTGAAATTTTGAAAAATTTAGAGTTGTGTCTTACCATTTTTTCATGCCACCAAACCTCTATAAAGTACATTATGTGTTCCATATATCATTATTAAGGAAGTACATGCCAGACTTGATATATGTACTCACCTCCGAACAAATAGAATTGGAACCTGATCTATATTACTATGAAGAGCCTATCCATATTATTGGAAGTGGAGAGAAATTATTTAGGAATTAGATGAATTCACTAGAAAACGTCCATTGGAGAAATCATAAAATGGGGGAAGAAATGTGGGAACCATAAGATTTTATAAATAAGAACCACCATTATATTTAGAAGGTAATATCCATGGAAATTTTGAGGATCAAATTTTTATTAGAGGGAAGAATGTAACAACCAATACTAAATTATAGTAAGTAAAAATAATATTTTAATAAAACTATAATAAAATGAAAATGTTAATATTTCATAGAACAAAAATTCTAATTTGATAAGATAAATATTGATTTTGAACTCACTAGGTTATAATAATCCTAGAATGATTTTTTGAAAATTTCCATTAGAAATAATATCTTATGAATAATTAAAAAATTTCTCTTTAACTATTTATACTTTTATTTATAATATTATATTATAATATATGGAATTAATAATTTATTGACTATTTATTTTATATAGGTAAATATATGTTCATTTGGTGGTAAAAAGGGATATTTTTCATAAAACTATTTTTTAAAAGAAATAATGTCTTTCCACATTAATTAATTAAAATAATATTTAATGATAAATGATTTAAATGAAATTTATCGATTATATATATATATATATATATGAAATTAAATCCATCTAATTATTATTATCATTCATATAGTTAATATAAGATCATCTTATGTTGGAAAAAAACCATTTCTTGAAAAACTATTTTTCAACACATTTTTTAGGTTTATTTTTAAATTAGATTTTAAAACTTATATGAATTGAATTTTATAAAATGTATTCAATATTTAGAATTAGAATAATTAATATTAGGTAATAATTTTAACTTAATACTTGTCCAAAATGAATAATAAAAACCGTAAAAATTAATTACCATGGTTATGGTAAAAATGGGTTTATTAAGGAGATAATCTATAATGATAAGGGTAAAAATGACCTAAACACTATTTAAAACACCATTTTTTGATTTTATTTAGACATTATACTTATACGTTTATATTATGAACCATTTTGAAGCCAAATTTCTAAGAAAGTGGCATGGAATTGTTGAAAAATTTTAAAAAATTAAAAGTGTACCCATCAGAAACATATTTATTATTTAAATTTTTTTTATGATGGGGTAATGGGAGAGGAAGTTCCTGATGCTCCACGGTGATTGGGATGAACTAATTCATCCAAGGGTTTTGAACTCTACTCTTATGTCTTGAATCACCAGATTTATTGGTAGAGTTCGAATGATATGAATAAGGTGAAGGTCCACTACCACAAAACAGGGTTTCCACAATGTCACCCTTTAACAGCGCTAAAAAAGCCCTGTTAAAGGGGGTGCCTTTATCAGTGCTAAAAAAATCACTCCTAAAGGGAACTTTTAATAGCGTTAAAAAAAGACCTGTTAAAAGTGACCCTTTATCAACACTTTTTTTAGCGCTGATAAAGGCATCCCCTTTAACAATGATTTTTTAGCGCCGTTAAAGGGGGCCCCTTTATTAATGCTTTTTTTACTAGAACTGATAAAGGGGGATTTATCAGCGTTTTTCCTAGTACTGATAAAGTGTATATTTCAAAAAAAATGAAAATTAATATATTAATATACAAGTATATTTATATTGATATAAATATAATATATATTTTTTAAATATTTTTTAGATAAATATAAATAGACTATTACATTAAATATAGAATAAATTTAGTGAAAATAGATTTAAAATATTTTAAAAAAAATATTTCTAATTTTCATCAACTAATAATCATTTAATAAAAATTTGAAGGCACAAAAAATAAAAAAATTAATAAAAGATCTAAAATAAGTTGAAAAGGTAACAAAAACTTCAAACGGACATAACTTTTGATCAGGGTGTCCATTTGACCTCTAAATCATATCAAATTGAATCATGTGATGATATCTACATTTTTTGGACTGAAGGAAACCTTTTGTCACATTTTTCAAGGCCAAAAAAGGCCTAGAAGGTCTCTAAAACTGAGTTTTTAGTCGGGATGCCCAATTTTTTTAACATTTGATGAAATTTCAGCCTCGTTTAAGGGGGTATTTTTCCCCTTTTTCAGTGGGAAATTAATTTATTTAAATGTATTACATTCTTATTCATATTATTGATTTTAAATTTTATAATTTTTCATAATGTACTGTTATTTATAATCAAATATATAACAATATATACATATTTTTTATATATTCACACATAAAAATTTAATTTTATAAATAAATAATTAAACATATTTACATATAAAATATATTTCCCAATATATAATCCTTATCTAAATAAGAAAATAATATCCATTTTATTTAAAATATAAATATATGAATATTTATATACCTATATAATGTGTACGTGTATATATATATATATATAGATATATATATATATATATATATTTGTGTGTGTCTGTATTGACAAGATGATATATATTATCTATATATTCTAAACATATGTATATACTTATTAATATATAATATTTGTAAATATATATATATAATTATACATATAGATATACATATAATATATGTGTGTGTGTTGTATATATGTATTTATTTATTTATAAACACACATAAAAATCATATTTTATAAATGCATTCAAAACTGATCTTAAAAATATATATTAATATATGAATAAATATATTAATATATAAATATAACTATATATATTAATATAAAGATATATATATATATTAATATAACTATATATATATATATATATTAATATAAATATATATATGTGTTAATATATATATATATATTAATATACGAGTAAATATAACTATATATATATATAAATAAATAGATATATTAATAAATGAAGAGAAAAGAAATATGGTGGAGTGGTAAAGGCTTAGGCGTGTAGGAAACAGGTCTCAAGTTTGAATCCTGGGGGAATCAGGTCACGCACGTAGGTAGGGAATAATTCCTAGCGCTATTAAAGGGGTTGGGGGCACTGTTAAAGGTTGGTGGGATGGTTGGGGAGTGCGGGCTGTGGCTGGGGGGTGGGGCGCTATTGAAGGGGAACTTCAAGAACTGTTGAAGCCCACCCCGATATGTAGAAAATAGTTTTTTAATTTTTTTCATTTTTTTAACTTTTATGAGCACTTTTTAAAAGCGCAGATAAAAGGGGCCTTTTATCGGGGCTAAAAAAAGCACTGATAAAGGCCCCATTTATTATTACTTTTTTTAGAACTGATAAAAGGGACCCCCTATCTTCACCTTGATTAAAAGTGCTTTTCTAGCACTATTAATTCCCTTTTCTAGCACTGATAAAGGCCATATTTGCAGTAGTGGTCTACGAAGAGGAAGATCTAAAAGGTTTTTCTTCTTTTTTTGATTTTTTTGGAGTATCATTTTTCTTTCCAAAAAACCAAGCCACACATCGCATCATTAGAAAAGGCTCCAAAAATCATGTTTTAGTTTTATATAGAGAAACTTTGGAAATATTAAAGCTTTTTAAGAACTCCTTTATTTATCATGTTTCGTTATCAAAAGGTATGAAACCCTAGAAAGTGTCTGATCTTTTATCTCACTTAGCTTCAATTTATAATTTCTCTAATTTCAAGTGTGTTTCTCTAGGTTAAGGGTTATTCTATATGTTATTTCCCTCTTTCAATCTGAAGGGTCGCACATGGAGCTTTGGTTCAGTCAATTTAAGACTGGGAAACCTTAGGATTCACAATTGGAACTTAAGTATCAATCTTAAAGATTTTAAATACACTTTCGCTCAGGTTAAGATAAAATTTATGGTTTAAAATTGGTTTTATGAAACTATGAAATTATTTATGATATCATTTCTATGATAAGTATACCAATTCAGATAGACTTGGCAACTGAAAAGGTCAGTATTGGTCACTTATCAAGGATCTTAGTTTAAGTTGACTTAAGATCTTCTTTGATTGACAAGGTTGTTCTCTCTACTCCCCAGGATAAGATCAATATTAGAATTGTGTAGAAAAATTTATTATTATTATTACTATATTATTAGGCACTCAATGTCCAACTGTAGGGAAAATATTTTTTATAATATATGTCAACTAAAGGGAAACAATGAGATATAATGAAAAAGGAAATATGGTATTAAGACTGCCCAAGGTAATTTTAATAAACCTATTTAGTAGGATTTGAATGTGTCTATTCATGATTCCCCCACTAGGAACTTAAATTATGAGAATGTACAGGTTGAGAATTCAATTCAAGAAATGGAAATTACTAATGTTGAACATCAGAATAGTAGTTTCATTAAAATTCCCAAGTTGGAACCCTCTTATGCTTCTCTTAAAAATGTTGGTTTTCTTCCTCATTTTCAATTGAATGGAAAGAATAACGTCACATGGACTGATTTGGAATAGAAAATTCATTTATCTTCTATGGGTATTTCATTCAGATATGTCTTAATTGGGGGAATAGTGGAGGAGTAGGGTGAAGTTGAGTATGATGATAGTAAAATTACTGAAGAGATTTAGGCACAGGATGAGACTGATGACTATATTAAGAATGGTCATCTTGTAGTTTCTTAAAAATATGTAAAGGGAATACCAAGTTTTAGGATGCTACTTTAATGAAACTTAAGACTAAAAGGGCTCAAACCTCCACTCTTAAAGAGAAAGGTACATCTTCTCTTAATAAATATACTAGGAAGGTATTGGTTTCTCCTTTTCAATCTATGTTAAATAAATAAGTTGTATTTTCTACTTCTATTCATCCTGGTGGTGGGTCATTAAATGGGAAACCAACTTCAAGTGGGCTGCAAGTTTCTATGGAACAAGTTAAATTAAATGATATCTCAGGATATGAGATGTCTCCAGTTCCTACACACAACAAGGTATTATCAAACACAATGGTTATTAATTACTCTGTCTTGATGGATGGACATAAAGGTGAAGTGGATGTGATTCCTAGCTATGGAATAAAAAATCCTCATATTTGCAGTGAGTTTGATGCCTAGTTGGGATAGGGTTTATCAGAACCTAGTCTTGGTAAGGAAATCCATGATGCTACTCTGGTTCCTAATATAGAATCTACTAAAGGAAATGGATCAAGGGTCACATTTGATCTCAAAAAGTCTTATGTTGACATTGATCATGATTTACATAGATATTTTCTAGTGTAAACTATGTATTCTAAATAATGATAAATCAAACATTTTTATTTCTTCTGTAGGTTTAGATTATTCTCAGCCTGTGAATCATAAATTGACTTCAAAGGTTTGTACGCGTAACTTTTTTGAGCTACTTGCATCCAGAAGTAGTGAGGTGGAGGGAAACAATAGTGAGTGGGTGTCTACTTTAGAGGAAAATATAGATAGTTTTGATTTTGGACCTCCAGATTATAGTGGAGAACCATGGTTTTAGGTTATAACATAGAGAAGGGGACGTCATCCACATGGTTGGGGTGGACATGTCTCTCAACATTCCATGAGTACTCATTCTCGTGTAAGTCAATTCATTTTTTTTATTTTTTCATATCTATAGTGACTCATGTTTTGTGTGTTCCCCTATTTTATTTTTGATGAGATTTTTATTTAATAAATTGGCCACTGTACCTCGACCTTTTAAAAAAACAAGTGTGCCACTCACCTCAATTATAAAAAAACACTTCCTTCCCTCACTTATTCACACCTCTAAAGCCATTTATCTTGAACAAACCCTACCAAAATATCTATTAATCATACTTAGACACATTATATATTTTTTTTTCTTCCCAAAATACCAACCCTAGGTTCCTTAATAAGATATCCAAAGGAGGTTCTTCTAAGCGGAGATAATTGTCTTCACTAAGCTCTTTTCTTTAACTTCTTCTTTTACCACCTTCAATTATGTATTAAAACTTACAATATAATAACACTTGTGTATCCTATATACTTATGTGTTATTATATTAATGAAATAATAATTATGTATATCCTTCTCCATCAAATGGAAAACAAAACCATCGCTCATGTGTTCGACGAACAACCACCTCATGAAGTGATGTAATTTTTTTTCCTTCACCGACTCACATGTATAGTCATACTGATGGAAATAATGAATATATATAATAATTATGAAATTATATTGATTTTATAATTTTAATATATCATCTAATTACTTAATTTTTCACCCATTAAAGAAATTATATTGTCATTCGTGCGTACGTACGATATATTGTATCCATGAAGCGATATGATTCATTTTCCATGTAAAACATTAAAGAATGATTATAATCATGTATATACTAAATAAATATAATATTTATATCATTAATATCATTCCGAATATTATGAAACTATATACTATGTACAAAAACTTGAACTACTATGACAAAACATGCCTGAGAAAGAGAAATAATTTACACCCAAAACAATAGTAATAATGAAATATTATTAATGAATGAGTGATAATATGTTGTCATAGGATCCTATATGATATTATAAATTTTAATATGGTTATAATATAAACCAATAACATGTTAAAACTATTATTTATGATTTTAAATCACATTCAACTAAATAAATGTGTGAGTTAGGGTATTTCTTCTCAATTTCCAATCCAATGAGACATATTTGATATTATGAACCTATTTAATTTTATATGGTGTATATATAGACCATTTATATATTTAAAACGAATAAATATTTATTCATTATTATTAATTTTTTAATTTATGTTTATTCTTTCAAGTTTTTACAATTTAAAAGTTATCAAAGATCTAAAGATTTATTTCACAATCTCATTTTCTTTGGGATTGCCTTAATTTTAATTGAAGGGATAATATAATACATACTTCATAAAATCCATCTATTATCCTGTTTATATTTAATTATTTTCCATATTTTCTTCTAAATTTTCCACTCTTTTGGACTTGAATCAAGAAAAGTAATGTTTAAAATAAAAACCAATTTTATTTCTATTTAAATTTTAAATATTTCTCTTCTATGTCCATATTTTTATAAGTAGTTTTACAAAAGTTATTTTTAATAATCTAATGTTTTATTAATTAAATTTTAATATTATCCTTGATTTTTTAAAAAAGTTTGAAATAAATATTTCTATTGTTTTTTGATAGGGTCATTTTTGACTTTCTTTACAAAAAAACTAAAATAAATTTTTTTAATGTATACGGATTTAACAGACTTCCTCTCCACCGTAACCATTTTAATAAATTTAGCTTATACTACATGTTTTAAGTTTTTTTACAATGAAAAATATCAAATGAAAGATTATTTTAATATTTAACTTCCATTTTATTTATTTTTCCAAAGGGCGTGATCTTATTACAAAACATATATTTCCAATGAATTGATGGTTATCTATTATCCCTTATTAATTTTGTGGTTTTTAAATTTCTCTTGAAACATTAAATTTCTTGTGATCATTGTAAATTAAATTTCACTTAAATATCCATATTATTTCACATGGATATGATTATTTCTTAAACTGTATACCATTTCTACATATGGTGTCTTAATTTGGATGTTATTTGATTGACTAAAGAAATATTTATATTCTTTATTCTTTATTCAATATGGAAATTTATTGATAAGGTATATTTTTTATGAATTGAGTTGATCATTAAATATTTGAGGGATGCATTGAATATGTATGGTAGGTGGGTACCAATTATATATTTTCCCTCAATGCATCAATTAGTATTATGAGACAAATTAGTTGATAAAATTAAATGGGTTTTGGTGTATACATACCCATAGTTTTAAATGATCTTGGTGCAAGGTCTTGATGATATAGATATCGTGATGTATGATATCATGACGTTCAATATTATGCATTTCCTTTAGTGATAATTTAGTTATTATTATCCATGGGACTTATTTATTGATATTATACATGGATTAATTTTATAATCAAGTTATTTATTAAATGGAATGTGTTTTCAATTATTTACCTTCCCATATTTATTATGCCTTATTTACTCATGACAGCTTCCACTGTATATAACCCTTATTGAGAACCTGATCTCATCCTAATTTTTTTACTTCCCTCAAGATATTAAAAATAATTCTTTGAATGATTTTAAGGATTTAAAATGTTTTCCATTACTATAGTTTATATTTTATTCCCAATTTAATATGGATATCATGTATATATTTGGCTCTCTAATATTACTAAATTGATTGGTCCTTTGTGATTAGACCCCTTGTATCTATCCTAATGTAATAAAAAACCACTAGATCTAGGTTACTATATTTAAGGTTGTTACAACTATAATAGTCTTGGGAATGAACGTTGAATACAATAATGATTTGGTAAGTGAACCTAATCCACTATGATAGTCTTGGAAATGATTTTCTATACTTATGTGTATGCAAAAAACTCATGACTTATGCCTATGTTATGACCACATGGATTATTTTATTTGATTTCTTTATGATTAATCCCTTATAAACTATTATGATTCATTCTATGACTCAAATTGTTATCTATGATATGTAGGGTATCAGTTTCAAATGTTATTATCATTTTTTATACCCTTATGCTCATGTTATTCTTATGTTATCATCGATATCTCCATTATTTTCCCTTAATGAGTGGATAAACTCACCCTTTCTTATGTTTCCTTTCCTCGGGTTATGAATAAAGGTATTAAGTATGATATATATAATAGGGTTCTAATTATGATAAACTTAGTGGGATATGATGCAGTTCACTTATAAACCATTTTTTATGTATCCAAGCTTAAAAATATACTATACCTATATGATTCTAACATGGATCACTATTTTATGTAATGAATATTCTTCTAATAAGATGTAATATCTATGTAAGAATGAATAGGATTATATAATAACTATCTATGTCATCATAATTACAAACATGAAATTTCCATTCATTTGGAAGAAAAAAAATATTACAATTTTCACCTTTAGTATTATATATTTTTGAAAAATATTATTATATACTCCTAATATAATTATTTACTTAATTTTTATAATTTAGTACTAAATGACGCGATGAAGGGATGAAATCATGCAATTTTGGTGGGAAATGTTTATTAATTTTATCACTGTAGGTTTCTGTTATCCAACTATCCATTGGTGGATAACTATGTTTTTAAAATATTTAGTTATATACTTATCACTCATCATAATTTATTACATTCTCTTTCTATTCATTTTGAAAAAATAATATCATTTTTTAAGGTTTATATATTTTCATCAAATCTTATTAGATACATATAATAAAATGGTTTGATTAATTGTTAGAATTTACTATTAAATGACGCTATGAATAGACATAATCATGTAATTTAGAGGGTAAATGTTTGGTAATTTTATTATTGTAGGGTACCATTGGGAAACTAGATTTTGGTGGCCTACTATTTGTTTTGTAAATATTTAGTCATAACTATATTCCTCATTATAATTAATTAAATTATATTTTCATTTGTTAATAAAAAAATATTAATATTTTATCCTTTAAATTTATATATTTTTGATAAATATTTTTAGATTCTATAAATAAAACAATTTACTATTATAATTCACAGTAAAATGGAACTATGAAAGGATGTAATTGTGCAATTTAGATGGGAAATTTTTGGTATTTTATCCATTGTAGGTTACCATTCAACAAATTTCCATTAGTGGATTTCTCTTTTTTTAATATATTTAATTTTAATAGTATATCGCATCACAATTCATTTCATGATCTTCCCATTCAATTGGAAGAAAAAACATTAAGATTTTTGACTTTAATATTTATATATTTTTAACAAATATTATTATATGATCCTAATAAAATTATTTTCTCAATGGTTATAATTTAATGATAAATGATATTGTGAATGAATAGAATCATGAAAATTAGTGGAAAATTTTATAGTAATTTTACCTTTATAAGTTACCGTACACCAACTATCTATTAGAGGCTCATACTTTGTTATAAAAATATTTATTTGAAACAATACTGATTATAATATTTCATTACATGATCATTACATTCATTTAGAATAAATAATGTTAGAATTTTTACCATTATAGTTTATATATTTTTTAAAAATATTATTATATACTCTTAATAAAATGATTTAATTAATTGTTAGAATTTACCTCTAAAAAATACTACAAAATGGATGGAATCATGCAATTTTGGGGGGAGATTTTTAGTAATTTTACCATTATAGGATACCATTCAAAAACTAGAATTCGGTGGCTTGCTTTGTTTTAAAAATATTTTTTTGATAACTGTCTCACTAATAATAATTAATTATATACTCTTTCCATTAATTTTGAAGAAAAACATTTTTATTTTTCACCTTTAACATTTATATATTTTAAAAGAATCTTATTATATCTTCTTGATAAAATTAATTGATTAATTATTATAATTTATTGCTAAATATCACAATGAATATATGGAATCATAAAATTTACAAGGGAAATGTTTGGTAATTTTTCTTTTGTAATTTATGGATAAACAACTAGTCATTGGTGGGTCACTCATTATTTTAAAAATATTTATTTGTAACTATCTCACTCATCATAGTTTATTACATGAAATTTCCATTTGTTTGGAAGAAAAAATATAAGGATTTTCACCTTTAAGATGTATATATTTTCAAAAAATCTTATTAGATATTCCTAATAAAATTATTTTATTAATTTTTAGAATATATGACTAATTTTCAATATGAATTGATAAAATTAAGAAATTTAGAGGGGAAATGTTTGGTAACTTTATAATTTCAAGTTACTACTTGAAAACTCATTTTGGTGGTTCTGTCTTTATTCTAAAAAATATTTATTCATAACCATCATACACATCATAATTCAATACATGCTATTTACATTTGTTTGGAAGGAAAAATATTTTATTTTTATCCTTAATGATTTATATATTTTTAATGTCACACCCTAACCTTGAAAATTCATTTATTCTATTCTTTCCTTGATCTTGGATCTTTGGTTGAGGTTTGGTTTGAGTCTCAGTTTTACTTTTTGAGTTTTTATTGAGAAATGGAAGTTTTAGGCTTTGAATAAAGAATAACACATGTAGCGCATGATTAAGGTAAATTGTACAGCTTCATATAGGTAATCGTGTATCTTTTTGTGGTATATTGGTAAGTAACATGGGTTATACATGGTTTGAGGATCTGTGCAGAAACTATGTGTGAGGTTCTCTCCATTTGGATAGTGGAAACCATTGGGTTTGTGCACGATTTGGAAAATCATGCAGCCAAACCGTGTGATTTTCCCATAAATTTTAAATCTTGAAATTCCTATTCTACCCTCTTCTCTTTTTATCCTAAATCGAGCCCCCCCCCCTCCTGGTTGTTTTTAGTGAATAAGGGGGTTCCAAACCCCTGTTCTTTTGGTTCTCCTCCTTTCATGGATGCTTCTCCAAGCTAGGTGATTTTCTCTGTATTTTTTTTCCAATATCCTCTTCTCCTCACCCTCCTCTCTTGAGTTCTTGACTATTCTTGGTAGGTTTTCTATTTTGGCTAAACCCTAAGGGTAAGGGATGATGTGTTGTGGGTTTTCTTGGATGTTAAGGTGTTTGGATTGTGTCTCGATCTTGGATCTTCCTCCTCATAAAGTTTGGTCACATTTGTACACTGTTGAGGTAGGTGTTTCTATCCATTTCCTTTCTATCACATTCCATTTGGTGCTAGTGGATTTTTAAATAATATATAAATGTGTTTCACATGCTTGTGGTATGGTTGTTTGGATTGGTATTGTGTTTTTTTGTTGGAAAAAATTGGTAGAAGTGGTTTTAAAGGGGTTTCTTTAAAAAATGTTAAATATTTATGCACATGAGGTATTTTTTAAAATGTAAATTGTTATTATAAAGAGAAATTATGTGTTTTGGTAGTTTTTTCCCTTATTTATATTTTGGTTATGTTTTTGGATTATGATTTGGGTGTTGTATGTGAAAATTGGTGGCTTTTATGGAGTGTTTCTTGTGTGTGGCTTCTTATTTTGATTTAAAAGCAAGTGATGCTTATTTAAAAATGTGTTTTTAAGTGATTAAAGTGATTATGAAGTTAAAGGTAGTTTTCTAAAATAAATTGATTGTGTTTCAAGTATGCCTCATTGTTTTAATTTATAAATGTGTTTAATGGATAGCGTCGAAGGTGTGAAATTTGTTTCCAAATGGATTTGGTGTGCATGTGAATTTAAAAGTGGATTTGAATATGTAAAATAGTGGTTTTTAGGTGAGATTTGATTATTGGATGAATATGTTTATGAAATAAATGGATTTTCATTTATGTTCATGATTTTTGGAATCTAGTGAGGTGGTTTGGTTTCCAAAATGATATAAAGGAATTTTTTGGAATTTTTCATGTGAAAGTTATGTTTTATATTGAATTTATAAATGGTATGAGAATGATTTTTTAAATTTATTTGAATTGAAAATGTTTAAGTCCCTGTAGGTAATTTAAAATGTTTTGGAAAGTGGTTTTTGAAACTCAACTAACGTGGCGAACTGGTTGACACTTGTGTATATATTATCGTGAGATGGGCACACCTATGGAGGATTTCCCCAATGCGGGTTATCATGTGGGTGGTGTTAGTGGTTTTGGTAGGCAAGTGCAGTGGTGGAAGTTCAGGTGAGCCACGCGTGCGAGGGCCTCTTTTCCACTATGCATCACTATTACTATCATGGGATTCCTATGCATCTTTCAGAGGGACGAGTGATAGTTTCTTGCTGACCTTGATTAAATGGGTTGGTACCCCTTGACTTTATAAGTTAGGTGGGATATGCCACTATATTGTCTAGTTTAGAGAGGCCATTTTTTTTATTAACTATGGAGTTGTACCATACACTGACAAGTGAGTCCAAACTGAATATATACAGGGATGGATTTGGGGATTTTTAGGAAATGTTGATGAATCATTATCTATATGCTCTATTTATTTCTGCTACTTATTTAAATTTTAGCCCTGCTAGTTTATGCCAGTTGTCTCTTGTTTCTTTCAATTTCTAATTATCCCTTTTTGATTACTTGATATTAATTTGTAATTGTATTGTGGCTTTAAAAAGGGTTGTGAAAAGAGAAACTATTTTTGAAAAGGAATATGGTGTGTGTGTTGTTTTAAAAATAAAACTTATGAAAGTTGGGTTTGTTTTATTTAAATTATTAAACTCCTATTTTTGGAATGTGTTTTCAAATTAGTGTTTCTAGACTATTTTGGGAAAGTAAATATATTGATTCTATAGTAATTTTCTACTGAGTTGTTTAAGCTCACACCGTTCTTGTGCCACTCAGTGTCGGTAGAACCGAGCTATTTTGCAGGTCCAGGTTTCTGGTTCATGTTCTCTTCTTTGGATTAGTTTGGTCTTATAGTTAGTGGTGACCAAGATTCCATGAGAAGATCTTGTTAGTGAGGTCCAATTTTAGTTTTCTATTCAGTTTTTCTGTTCAACAGTTTTTGTATCTGGATAAGTTTGTATATTTATTGATATTTTTTTATTTTTGTTTTTCTATGCATTTTGTTTATTTATTTGATACTTTTTTTGGGAAAAATCGTTTCTATAGTGATTAATTTGATGTCTGACACTATTTTCCAACCTGTGTGGATTGGAAATGCCCTTCGGTTCATGTCTCAAATCGGTTTAGATGTCGTGTTTGATGGAATTTCAGCTTCGTTCATGAAAAAATGGTAGCAGATTAGGTTCATGTTATTTGGGGTGTTAGGTAGTTAGAGATCAATACTTTCTAGACTCGAGAGGTATGTATGAGAATTATGTCATGAACCCTTAGTTGTTATGATCCTCAATTTTCTAGGGGTACTCTAAGATTTGAGTATTTTGTATTTGTTTTGGATTGAGTAATGAAAATGGAGGCGAGTCGATATCATTTTATGATATCACATGGATTAGTGACCCATGTAGAGTCCAAGTGCACAGTTTAAGGTCTTCTTAGCTATTAATTCCCACTTTGTGCATGGCCCACTAACCATGTCTTTGAGTTAGGTAAGAACACTATTTCCTCATTCTGGTAGTTTGACATGGGTTCTGTTCTATTTTGGTTTCGGTTTGTGTAAGTCAAATTTTAAAATGAAAACGGTTTTTGAAAATGGAAATGATTTATTTCAAATGGTTTAAGATAGAAAAAGTAATATTTTAAAGATAAAGTTATTGGGATTTAAAATTTAGTGAATGCTTGGGTTTGTTAATGAAATGGTTTGTGTGGCCCTTGGTATTCTGTATGGATGTTCACATATGTTTGGGTATGTATGGGAAGTGCATGTTGGAATGTGTGCATGGAATAAGAATAAGTGGATGAAAACATATGTGATGGTTTATAGGATTCCATGGGTTAGTATTTGAAATTTAAGGGTTCTCTTGGTTTTTTCAAGTTGGTTTTTGTTAGGGAAAATGGTTTTGGAAATTTGTTTTTCTTTAAAATGGATCTTGGAATTTGGAAAGTGTCCTTGAAAGAGGGTGGTTTTGAAATTTTAATGGTAGTGGTGGTTTTTAAAAAGATGATATGGTTGTTCTTGTATGTGGTTGGCTTGTGAGCCTATTGATTTGGCTTGAGATTCCATTCTTAGTTAAGTTTCGGGTTGATATTGATTTTGGTTCTATGTTTTTATTTTTTTTAGAATATTCCACCCAGAAAGGTCCCCAAGGTTTTGAGTGGGTTTTACCCAGTTTGTGGTTCTTATTGGTTATTTCCTGTCTTTCATGATGGTCAAGGTGCATTAGAGGAAGTGTAATGACTTGAGGAAGTTGATCATGTATTCATATTGTTGGGAACTCCCGAAGCTATGAGAGTGTATGTTGTTCTGGGTTTTTTTGAGGGTCTATATTTGGATAAGTGGAATATGTTTTCTCCATCATCAATACAAGTTGGTATGACATGGGAAGTGTTTAAGTCTATTTTTGTCTGATTGTTCATAATTGAGGAGGTGGATATGACGAAAGTGGAAGATCTCATGAGTATTCAGCAAAACCGGCATGTAGTGAAGGCATATGTTGATCAGTTCAAGGAGTCGTTTTATTTCTCTTTGAATATAGAATCATAGGATTAGTTTAAGGATTCTCTTTTTATCATGGGCCTTCATATAGAGATCAATTTGTGAGAAATATCCTACACGGATCTTTGTTTCAAGAATTTGGTGGATGAAGTGTTCCTAACTGAGTTGGTTTTCAAAGAAATCTAGTGTCTGTTGTTTCTCATTGAGTTTACCCATCTAGAAAGGAGTGCATTTCAAAGGAACCTATATTTGAGGAGTCTCCCTTGTTAGTTATAACCCCTCATTCATTGGAAAATTTTCTTGTATGCTTTCAGTTTGATTAGTTTGGGCATTCAAAGCCATATTTTCATGATCCTATGAGGGTGTTCCATCATTGTGGCCGCTTGGGTCATCTGGAGAAGTTTTGTAGGAAACATTTCCCAAAGAATAATTCTTGATCAGAGTATGTTAGTGCCTAATTGTGAGGCAGTGGATGTTTCAATCATCAGGGATCTATCCACAGGCCATAGATTGAAACTCGCGCATAGTCAAAAGATCACCAAGGGTGTGGGGAACCTTGGCCTAGTTTTTATCTCCAGTGTTGGAGTAGAGACAATTTAAGTTTCCTATTGTAATTTCCTTCTTATTGTGAGTTTCTTTTATCTATGTAAGAGGCTCGGTGGACCTAATCTCTTGTAATTCCTTGGATATTAATATTTAAATGTTTATCCCTTCATGAATCTATTTTAGTTTTTTTTTGCGCTTGTTTGGATGTATCCATGATTGAAAAAATTATTGATTGTAGTTTGTGTTCCCATTCACCGATTGTTTTGAGATTATTTCATGGGTTCCCCATTGTGTTGTGGGGGGGATTTCCCTATTACCAGTCCTCATTCTAGTGGGGGTGTGTTTTATCTTGTGCAGAAAAGTTTATGTTAATTCATGTTGATTTTACCGTGTCAGTGCTACCATGTTTAGATCTCAATGTTGGTGGTGTTTGTTTGATCTTTGTAGTGGGGAGAACCCTCTCATGGTCTCCTGTCATTCATTATGTTGTGGTTTACTTTATATATGGTTGTGTGTGACTTGTGAAGTAAAATTTCACCCTGAGGTTCATGGTCTTGTTCAACTATCTATGGATTTTTAGGATTAAGTTTTGTTTATCTTTTGGATGGGTGACTTTCGGGGGGGAGAAAGTGGTTGTGGTGGGGAGAATTATCACACCCTAACCTTGAAAATTTATTTACTCTATTATTTACTTGATCTTTTATTCTTTGGTTGAGGTTTTGGTTTAGTCCTAGTTTGAATTTTTGAGTTTTTGTTGAAAAATAGAAGTTTTGGGCTTGGTAGAAAGGGGTGCACAGGTAGAAAACAATCAAGGTAAATGGTATGGCTTTTCCCAGGTAACCATGTGGCTTCACCCAGGTAACCATGAGGCTTCTTCCAGGTAACCATGATACTTGATTTGGGGTCCAAGGATAATGCACACTAGTTGCACATGGTTTGGGAAACCATGTGGAAACTATGCATGAGGTTCTATCCATTTGGATAGTGGAAACCACACAGTTTGTGCACAGTTTGGAAAACCAGCGACCAAATTGTGTGAGTTTCCCAAAAAATTTAAATCTTGAAATTCATATTCTACCCTCCTCTATTTTTACCCTAAACTGAGACCCCTCCCTCTTGGTCATTTTTGGCACATGAGGGGGTCCCAAATCCCTATTCCCCTTTGTTCTCCTCCCTCTAAGGATGCTTCTCCAAGCCTTTGAGGTGAGTTTCCCTTGATTTTTGGCCTATCTCATCTCTCATCTCCCTCTTCTCTTGAGTTCTTGGTTTTTCTTATTGGGGTTTCTCTTTTGGATGAACCCTAAGGGAAATGGATGATGTGTGTTGGTTTTTCTTGGATTTCAGGGGGTGTGGATTGTGTCTCAAGCATGGATACTCCTCCCGTATTTTGGTTGCATTATCACACCATTAAGGTAGGTGTTTTCGTCTATTTCTATTCCAGCATATTCCATTTGATTCTTGTGAATTTTTAAATAATATATAAATGTATTTTTCATGATTGTGGTATGGTTATTTGGCTTCGTATGGTGTTTTTATGTTGGAAAAAAATTGATTTAAGTGGTTTTGAAGGGGTTTCTATAAAAAATTTATATATTTATGCACACGAGTGTTTTATTAAAATGTCAATTGTTCTTTTAAATAAAAATTAGGTTTTTTGGGTAGTGTTTTCCCTTAGTTATATTTTGGTGATGTTATTGGATTATGAGTTAGGTGTTTTATGTTAAAATTGGTGGATTTTATGGTGTGTTTCTTGTGTTTGGAATATTTTTTTGATTTAAAAGGAGGTGATGATTCTTTAAATAGGTGTTTTAAAAGTTATTGAATTGATTTTGAAGTGGAAGACGATTTTCTTAAAGAAATTGATTATGTTTCATGTATTTCTCCTTGTTGTACTTTATAAATGTGTTCAATGGATTTCATTAAAGGAGTAAAATTTTATTCCAAATGGATTTGGTGTGTGTGTGAATATAAAAGTGAATTTGAATATAAAAAATGGTAGTTTTCATGTGAGCTTTTATTATTGGATGAAAATGTTTGTGAAAGAAATGTATTTTCAGGTGTTTTCATGATGTTTGGAATCTTATGAGGTGGTTTGGTTTCAAAAATGATATAAAGGGCCTATTTATCATTGTGCACGTGAAAGTGTCATTTTATATTGAATTTAGAAATGGTGTGATAATGATTTTGTAAATGTATTTTAATTAAAAATGTTGAAGTCCCGATTAGTATTTTAAAATGATTGGGAAAGTGGTTTTTGAAACTCAAATGATATAGAGGCATGGTTAGCACTTGTGTATGGATTATTGTGTGATGGGTACACCAATGTAATATTCCCCCTATGTGAGTTATCATGTGGGTGGTTTAGATGGTCAAGGTAGACAAGTGCAGTGGTGGTAGGTTAGGTGAGACATGTGTGTGAGGGCCTCTCTTTCCACTGTGTATCACTATTACTATCATGGGATTCCTGTGCGTCTTTTAGAAGGTCAAGTGATAGTTTCTTGTCAACCCCTATTTTACAGGTTAGTACCCCATTGACTTTATAGGGATAAGTAGAAAGTTCCATTGGATTGGCTAGTTTAGAGAATCCATTTGGTTATTGACTATGGAGATGCATCGTACGCTGATAGGTGAGTCTAAACCAAGTATGTCTATGGATTGCTCTAGGGATGTTCAAGAAGTTTTGAGGAATCATTATCTATATGATCTATTTATTTATGCTTCTTTTTTGGATTTAAACCTTCTAGTTTATATCATTTGGCTTTTATTTCTTTCACTTTCTACTTAACCATTTTTGATTACTTGGTATGAATTTTTACTTGGACTGTGGCTTTAAAAAGGGCAGTGAAAATCGAAATTGTTTTCAAAAAGGAAATAAGTGTGTGTGTTGTTTTAAAAAGAGAACTTGTGAATGTTGGGTTTTTTTCTTTAAATGATTAAAATCCTATTTTTGGAATTTGTTTTCAAACTAGTGTTTGTAGACTGTTTTGGAAAAGGAAAAGTATGAATTTTTTGGTGATTTTTTATTGATCTATTTAAGATCACACCCTACTTATGCCACTCAGTATCGGTAGGCCCAAGATGTTTTGTAGGTTCAGTTTTATGGTTTGTGTGCTCTACTTTAGAGAAGTTTAGTCTTGTAGTTGGTGGTGACCAAGAGGAAATGTGGAGATCTTGTTATCATAGTCCAATTTTAGTTTTTTATCCAGTTTTGTTTTTTTAACATTTTTTATATCTCAATCAGTTTGTATATTTATTGATATTTAGTTATTGTTAGTTCTTATGTGCATTAAATTTATTTATTTGATCCTGGTTTGTTGGAAAACATCATTCACATAGTGGTTACTTTGATGTCTGGCACTAGTTTCTAACCCATGTGGATTAGGAACGCCATTTGGGCCATGTCTCAGACTAGGTCAGATGTCGTGTTGGATGGCCTCTTGATATGGTTTGTGACATTTAACACATCTTATAAAATTATTATAAAATTTTTTTTTGTTTAATTGCTATAATTTACTACAAGATAACAATATTAATGGAATAAATCATCCAATTTATAGGGGAAATATTTGAAAATTTTATTGTTGTAGGTTACAGTTCAATAACTAGCTATTGGTGGCTCTCTCTTGATTTTAAAAATATTTAATCATAACTTTATTACTCATAATAATTTATTACATGATCCTTTTATTTGTTTGAGATAGAAAATATAATGATTTTCTTCTATAAGATTTATATATTTTCAATAAATCTTATTAGATGACCCTAATAAAATGAAAAGGTTAATTTCTTGAAATTACTTCTAAAGGACTCCACAAATGGATAGAATTGTGTAGTTTAGAGGGGAAATGCTTGGTAATTTTACCATTATAGATTACCATTCCTCAATTATCCATTGGTGACTCACTCTTTGTTTTAAATATATTTAGTCATAACCATCTCTCTCATCATAATTCATTACACTCTTTCTATTCACTTGAAAGAGAAATATTTTTATTTTAACCATTATGATTTATATATTTACAAATAATAATATTATTTTCTCCAAATATAATGATTTTCATAATTGTTATAATTTACTAATAAATGATGTTGTGAATGGATGAAATCATGCATTTTAGTGTGAAAATGGTTGTTAGTTTTACCATTATAGTTTATCATTGACAACTAGTCATTGGTTGCTCACTCTTTGTTTTAAAAATATTTAGTATTAATTGTCTCGTACATCATAATTTATTACATGGTTTTTCCATTCATTGTAAAGAAAAAATATTAGAATTTTTTCTTTAATATTTATATATTTTTAGAAAATATTACTAGATTACTTTAATAAAATTATTTTATTAATTGTTATAATTTATTACTAAATGATGTTGCAAATGGATGAAATCATGCAATTTAAAGGGGGAATGTTTGGTAGTTTTCTCATTATAGGTTACTATTAAGAGACTAGTTATTAGTAGATCAACCTTTATTTTAAAAATATTTAATCATAATCATCTCTCTCATGATTATTTATTATGTTTTCTTTACATTCATTTGGAATAAAAAGATTGGGATTTTCTCCTTTAATATTTATATATTTCAAACAAATCTTATCATATGTTCCTAATATAATGATTCTCTTAATTGTTAGAATTTACTACTAAATGGAAATGTGAACAGATATAATCTTTCAATTTAGAGGGGAGATGTTTTTTAATTTTACCATTGTAGGCTACCATTCAGTAACTAGCCATTGGTGACTCACTCTTTATTTTAAAAATAAAGATTCATAATCATCTTGCTCAGCATAATTAATTACATGAAATGTCTATTCATTTAGAAAAAATTATATTATGATTTTTTCCTTAAATATTTATATATTTTCAATAAATCTTATTAGGTGCTGTTAATAAAATGATTTTCTTAATCATTAGAATTTACTTCTAAATGAACCTGCTAATAGAGGAAATCACGCAATTTGGAGAATAAATGTTTGATAATTTTATTATTATAGGTTATCATTAAGAAAACGTCCATTGAAATCTCAATTTTTATTTTAAAAATATTTATTTGCAATCGAATTAGTCTTTGTAATTCATTACATTCTCTTTTCATTTGTTTATAAGAAAAAATATTAGTATTTAGACCTTTAATATTTATATATTTAAAATAAATATTTTTAGATGTTCCTAATAAAATGATTTACCTAATTATTAAAAAGTACTGCTAAATGAAAATATGAATGGTCAAATCATGAAATTTAGAGGGGAAATGTTATGTAATTTTAATATTTCAGGTTACTTTTAAGAAACTAGCCTTTGGTTGATCACTCTTTTAAAAAAAATATTTAGTCATAATAGTCTCACTCATCATAATTTAATACATGATCTTTATATTCATTTGGTATAAAAAATATTAGTATTTTCACCATTAATATTTATATATTTTCAATAAATCTTATTAAATGATCCTAATAAAATTATTCTTAATTTTTTGAAGTTACTACTAAATAACATTGTGAACAGATAGAATCATTCAATTTATAGGGGAAATGTTTGGTAATTCTATTATTGTAGGTTACTATTTGGGAACTAGAAATTGAGGTCTCACTCTTTTTTTAAAATATTTAGGCTTAACTATCTCGCTCATCATAGATCATTTCATACTCTTTATATTTTTTTATAAAATAAAATATTTAAATTTTCAACTTTAAGATTAATATATTTTCAATAAATATTGAAATATTATCCTAATAAATAATTTTCTTAGTTTTTAGAGTTTATTTCTAATTGAAACTCTGAATGGATATAATCATACAGTTTAGAGGGAAAATGTCTAGTAATTTTACCATTTTAGTTTACCATTTAACAATAAGCCTTTGGTTTCTTGCTCTTTGTTTTAAAATTATTTAGTCGTAATAGTTTTTCTCATCATAAATCATTACATGATCTTTCCAATCATTTGGAATGGAAAAAGATTAGGATTTTTTCCATTAATATTTATATATTTTTAAAAAAATATTATTAGAACCTCAAAATAATATTATTTTCTTAATTATTATAATTTACTACTAATTGATGTCATGAAAAGATGAAATATTATAATTTAGTGAGGAAATGTTTGGAATATTTTCCATTGCAGTTTACCATTCGATGACTAGATATTGGTGGATTGATTTTTTTTGTAAAAAAATTGATTTAGTTACTACATTTGTAATTAAATATATATATACTTGTTTTGTTCCATTTCATGTTCATGTATTTCATTTTGCATGAATAGATGATTACCCTTACATACTTGTGGATTGTGTTACTCACCTCTACATGTTTCACTGTTTACCTTTCCATGAAGTTGTTGGTCTTCGCATGTCTTAACTTTATGTAGACTTGGTTTTACCATTATGATTTTATGTGGGATATATTTATATACAATATTATTTCTCCATACAATTAATTTAAATTCCCATTTTTTCCCCTTAAATCTTAACAGACTCATGCTTTATTGGGACCATTGATTATAATGACCCAATAGCCCCTACTTTCCCTCTATGTGTTTATTGCCCATAATTATTTCCCCTCACAATTTGGATTAAATACTTGTTTCACTCCCTTGACCTATGGAATGGACCACATGTCTTTCCCAATTGTTCTACCTTTAGTTATTTGAATGACCCTATTAATCCAAGCTATCCATGCAACATCCATCCCGCACCTATGCCTATGCCTACTAACAAATCACCTTATCATCATGATATATCAAAAACTTTATCTCTCTCAATCATTTTAATTTCTCTATTTGATCTATTTCTGCTTGAGATAATTTAGTGAGAGATAACTCTTGGTTTTTATTAAGATCTTAATGAAGAAGAGAAAAAAATGTGGTTTCTAGACACTTGTTGTTCCCTTGATACTTAATGTGATCACCTCCTATATCCAGACCTTTATTCTGGTGGAGATTTGGTAGAGGTACCATGTTCTTGTGTGTTTTATAATGATATAAAAAATTTAAGGCTTCAGAATTGATCCTTTTTATCACAACTAGGTATCGATTAAGAAACATAACACTATAAGTGAATCCTTTTTTAAATTTTTCATATTTTATTTTATGTCCATTTATTTGTGTGCATGTATGAGTTTGCCTAAGAGTGGATAATGCTAACTCCTTGTGGTGGGGTTTATCATTTCCACCAGGTTCAACAACATTGACCTCCTTGAATAGTTTCTCTGGTCCACCTTCTTTTCATTTGAGTCTGTAATCCTTTCATAATTTTCTTAGTAATGTATGGGGTGTTTATATCACCATACACATAGGATCAACATGATCTAAATCACACAATTTCTTAGTCTCCTTTTATTGATTTATATTTTCTATTTTGTAATTGGAAGAACATTCATCTATTTTTTGAAAATTAACTTTTTATTTTTATAAACAAAATAGCTTTCCAAATAATTTTGTATCCCATCGCATATGAATAAGTGGATATTTTATGGTCTTGGGGTAACCACATCAGTGCTTCCCATAATAAATGGAATCATAGTCTTATGAATTTTAATAGATGGTGTTTATGAAATTAATCATAGATATGTTTAATGATGAAAATTATGTTAACCTATGGAGAATAAAGATGAGTGATCTCTTAGATCATAAAAAACTCATTGATGCTCTCGGTGGTTCTAAAACTAAATTCACCACCTAGTCCCCTAATGGAAAAATTATTTTTACCTATATTCATGATTATTAATACATCCATTGGAGATCTGGTAGCTTAATGATTTTATCTTTAGTTGTTAAAGTTCATATAGAAGTTGCTTATGAGTCTTATATTTCTGGTTTTTAGTCTAAACTAGAATCCTTATACAAGACTAACTCTCTTTTTGGTAGACTATATAAGAAAATGACATTATATACCTTAAAAATGTGTCATGGAACTACAGATTGGGATCACATTGATGAATTTAGTAAAATATTTTTAGATAATTCAAGCATAGATTTTAATTAGGATATGAGGATTAAACAATAATAGTATAACATCATTAGATAATTATTTCAATTCAATAAAATATTTTATGATGTATGGAAAATAAAATCTTACTCCCGAAGAGGTAAAATTACTTTATTATCCAAATATATTCCAAAATGTGTAGTGTTAAGAATGAGGCTGAGGGTCAGAATGTCATCGGTAGAGGTGATTCCAGGGGTAGAAGAAGAGATCAAATTTAGTTTATAAAACATATGTATAAATCCAATAATAATGTCATAAAATTAATTCAATGTAAGTAACCTAAACAGATAATGAGTAAATTCCCTAAAAAATAAGTGAATATAAATACAATAATAATGACCATTCATTATTATTTGAATAAGACTTTGACACTACAAATGTGTTGAATTTCCATGACCACGAATCTTCAAGGAGTGGATTCGATATTTTGGGTTCTCCTTTAACATGTTTCCTAGGATAGATTACTTCGTTGAGTTGAAGGAAATTGAGTTGGGTAAGGATTTATTAGGGGAATAACATGAGTTTTCATATTATGGGGATATGATCTATCTATCTGTAGCTTCATGATAGGATTTTCAAAAATCTTTAGGAGGTTATATGGGTACCTGAGTTAAATAGAAACCTCCTTTTCCTAGGATTCTTAGATTAGAAAGGTTACACCTTATGGTCAGGCTCTAAAAGCTTTGGAATTACCCACAGATCCACTATTATTATAAAGGGAACTATCCTAAATGGAAAGTATGTGTTAAATAGTATAGTTAATAGGAAGCAATTGAATGGCACTAGTTTTTTAGTGTCAGATAATACCACCCTTTGGGATAAGAGGCTTGACCACATGGGAACCAAAGGTCTTAGTGAGATTAGGAAGAAGAGTATATTGAGTGATGTTACTCCTATTATTCTCCCATTTTATGAGGGATCATGTGTATGTGAAATCTAGATAAGTCATATTTTAGTAAGTTAGTGTACAAGGATAGAGTCCGTCTTGAGTGTGTCCACCTTGATCTTTGGGGTCCCTCTAGGACTTCATCCCATTGTGGAGGTATTAAATTGTCATATTTTTTTATGATTACTCTAGGAATTCTTGGATATAAAAATAGAAACACAAGATAGTTATATTTTGAGTCTTTCAAGAAATGTAAAGCTAGTGTAGAGAGTGAATCTGGTAAGAAACTAAAGGCTCTTAGGCTTAATAATGAGTATCTATCTAATGAATTCATTGAAATCTTCAACTATAAAGGTATCAAAAGATATTGGATTGTTGTGGACGCCCCAAACTAGAATGGATTAACATAGAGGATAAAAATGACTATAATAGATAGGGTGAGATGAATTCTCTCACAATTAGGCCTTCCTAGGCCGTTCTAGGAAGTTTCTACCACTATGAAAGTCTATTTGATTAATCACTTCCCATCCATAACTAATATTTTTAAGGCACTATAAGAAGTCTATAAAGGAAGACGACCTAGTCTTACACACCTTAAAGTGTTTGGAACTATAACTTATGCTCATATAGATAATGATAAGCTGGAACATGGGTTGTCCAGTGTATATTTGTGGGTTATCTAGTTGATGTTAAGGGTCACTGGTTAAGGATAGATAAAACTAGGTATCATAAAAGAACCATCATCTTTGATAATGTATTTAATGAGTATAGTATATCTTAAGGCGAAGAGTGTTGATAACGATGTGTCTAAAGAAAAGGTTGTTGATTCAAGTGAGGTTGTAACTACACCTTTTGGTATTGAAGATTCCCTAGAGTCTAGGAACTATCCCAAAACTAGGGTTTTCTCTAGTGACCATCCTCAACAAACTCAAGGTGAATCTGATTTTAAGTTGGATTCAAAACCAGAGGTGGATAAAGATGATAATCTTAGAGATTATTAGATTTCTAAAGATAGAGTTAGGAGGGTCATTAGGCATCCAACCTAGTTCAAAAACTCTAATGTGGATTCCTATGTGTTAGATATAGATCAATAATTGTATATTGAGTAACCATAAACCAATAAGAAATATAATAAAATAAATATTCTAGATAGTGGCTAAATTCCATGAAAGATGATATGAACTCCCTTATTCAGAATAAAACATGGATTACTATTAATAAACCTAGTAATGAGAAAATTATAAGTTTCAAGTGGATATTAAATGGATATGAGGAAAATAGTGGGGAATATAAAATCAAATATAAAGGCTGATTAGTTACAAAAGGTTCCTTCAACCTGAAGTGTAACATCCCAAGTTTTTTAGCAGGTCGAAATTCCTCAACCTTTTTTAAAATTTTAGTTGTTTATTGGGAAAAATCTTCTATTGATATTTGGAACCTAATTTTGAGATTTTAATTAACCCAAGTCATTTTTTAGATGAGTTTTAAGTCTCAGAAAGTACCTTGTAGTTTCATATGAGCTTCAGGTGCATTGATCCCTAGAAACTTAGTTTCAGAAAATTGCAGATATAGTTGCACGGTTTGATCAAAATTTGCAGCCTATAAGGGGAATCTGTGTGGCCCACTTTTGCATTGGAAATGGTTTTTCAAAACATTCAGTTGGAGGTGCATGAATTTTCATGATGTTGGTAGTTTTTAGATAGGGGGTACACATATACCGCACACAGTTTGGAAAACCGTGCACCTAGCCATGTGAGGTGTGGTTCTTGGTTAGTGAACACTGCACGGTTGGTGCATGTGTCATGACCCGTCTCCCGGGGCCCGTATCGTGACTACTCCAAGCCCGCCTTCCATAGGCCAGGGCTAACGACTAGCACCAAAGGCCTAATTCCCTAAAACTGGGAAGTCATTGCCTTTATAAAACATAAGCACACACAACTAGAGTACTAGCGGAAGAAAACACTAAGTAAAGTTGTATAACAAGTGTGCTAAAAGCACAAAGGGGCCGGAAATACAAGCCCAACAATAAGGTACAGCTACAACTGAAAGAAAGTACAACTGAAAAAGAAAAATAGTTGAATGATGAAAGCAGATCCTGGATTGTCCTCCGGGTTCCTACCTGAAGGGTAGGTACAGATGTCCTCCTCGGTATTCCACGTCTATCGGTCCACTCCGTGTGCTGCCGCGCCTAGTGGTCCACCTTCGGGTACCGTCCAGTCCTGGCGCTCTCGGCCTCTGTCAGCGTTGTTCGTCGTCTGCATCCAACACAACAAGGTACGGGTATAGTCTGTGCAGGGGTGAGTATAACGATACTCAGTAGGGACCCCGAGACCCTCAAGGTCTCATAAAATCCAACAAGTATAATCCAAAAAGTAAGACTTCAATGGATAACCATTACTTAGGTATATGCCCATACATATACCTAAGTTATCAAGTAACCCATCTCAATCATGAGGAAAACACACAGGTCATTGACTCAGCTCAAACTAGGATTTTTATTCACGAAGTCGAAACCAAGGATGATATATAACTCCTCCTCTATCGAGTATAGTGGGCCTACCGGTATAACCAAGTGCTTCCCACTAATCTTGGACTGCTAAATTACTCCACCTGTCAAGTATTGTTGGTATGCTGCTACAACCAAGCGCTTCCCACCATGGGTCTACAGCTATAACCAAGCGCTCCCCCTCATAGCCTACAGAGGTACTCCTTATGTCAAGTACCACAGGTCTTCCACTAAAACCCAGTGCTCATCCATCATGGGTCTGTTTCTACAACCAAGCACTCCCCACTGGGCCATCTGAATCAATCTGAGTTTATCGATCAGTAGTCGTCAAGTCTCAGCCAGCTACTGGGTCTCTGCAATCAGCTCGCTCATCACCGGGAGGGTCCGCTCCACGAGCCACAATCCGATACTCCAAGTGTCACGAAGTCTCACATAGAAGTATCAAAAAGGACCGCCACGTCATAGGAGTCTCAACGCAATAGACGACACGTCAATCAGACGCCCGTTCTGAGAGTTATTGGCATTTTAGTTCCAGGGGCCCGGTTGGTTTCGTGTATGAACCAACCCGACCGTAACTCAAATACACCCCAAACTCCCATGGGGTGTACTCAAGGGACCGTTTCTCAATGAGATTACCAACGCTGCTGATGGTTCGTCAGACGGACATCCGGTCTGAGAGATACTGGCTTTTCCGTTCCAGGGGCCCAGTTGGATATACGCTCGTTCCATACCCGGCCATTTTCCAAAGTCATACAAAACTCACTTAGAGTATCGAAAAAGGACCTCTTCTTCACGAGGGTCACAGTGCTGCAGACAGCACATCGATCAGACGCACGGTTGTGAAGTTATTCCCATTTAAGCAAAACGAGCCCGGCCCGTCAAGCCCGGTGGGCTGGTGGGTCGGCCCAGCTTGCGCAAGGGTGAGACCCAGCCCGGAGGGGGGCGGCCTAGCCCAGCGGGGCGCGGCCAGGCTATCGCGGCCCGCGGCTGGCCATGGCTCGCCCAAATGGCTGAGCCGGGGGGGGCGACTTCTCGAACCGGCGGGGCCGCTCTCCTGTCCGGCCTGCCGTAGCCAGCCTGTCTTTCTGGAACGAGTGGCCGGTGCGGGCCACTCTTTTCCCATGTGGCACATGCGGGTGTTGCGGCCTTCTCTAACCCAGTCGGCTGATGAGTCGGCTGGTTCTCCCGTCGAAGCGGCCCGCGTTCCTCTGCAGCGCGGCGCCATGGGGCGCCGCGGTCCCTCCAGCCCAGCCGACTACAGTCAGCCGGTTCTTCTTCGGTCGAGTGACCCGTAGTTGTGGGCCGCGATTCTTATGCATTCGATCAGCGTGCGGCCACCATTATCTCTGGTCGTCATCGCTTCCGGTCGTCATCTCCTCTCCCGACACCACTTCCGTCTCCAATATAAACATCGATCAGCGGAGGGTTGTCGGGCCATGTTCGTTCGACTCGTGCCCTCCGCGTTAGGCGGTATCATATGGCCGAAGATAAAACATGGTTTCAATGAAGAACAAAGAACAATTTTATTCAATTAAAATTAAATCAAACCCACTACCTTGAAGTTAACGTCGCACGTCATCGAGCCACGGAAGATGAGCATCGTGGTAGTCGGGCATCGCGGAAGAATGGTGTCATCCCGTCAACATAGGAGAAAGAGTCGTTGGAGAAGTCCTTCGTGTTCTTCGATGAAGAACGGCGTTCTTCGTCGAGTGAGGAACACCTTCTTCTAAATCTCTAGATATTTTCCCCCCACCGAAATATTTTCCAAGGAAAACATTTTAATAATGATTCCCATTATATTAGAATTTCCATGCAATTAAAAACAATTCAAAAGGAATTGTTGACACCCAAGTTAATTAAAGTAGGAATTAATTATTTGTGTTGGCACAACTTATGAGAGAAGAGGTGGCCTCATTAATTCATGGGAATTCTAAGGTATTCAAAAGGGGGGGGTGAAGAGTTCAAAATTCAAAGTAGGGGAGTTAATGGAGAGTTTATGGGAAGTTGAAAGGTTAGGGGCTCATGTGGGCCCCACCTCACATTATCCTCTCATGGGAGGTTATGTGGGTGTAGGCCACACCTCTAACTTCTCCTTGTAGGAAATAACCACCCAAGATAAATAAAATTGTGCACAACAATTTTATTTAACTTTTTTATTAATCCCCAAAAATTACCTTCTCCTCTCAAGAAAACGCAACAGCGGTAAAGCTCCCCTTAATTGAATATCGGCACTGCGAGTTCATCGGTGCCCTCAGATTTCAATTCTGAGCACCAGTTCAAAAGATATAAAAACCCGCACGTACGTTTACTAAACATACCCGAACAAAACTTCAGAAATTGATTCCGGGAACACCGGGCCTCAGAATCAATCGCCGTCAGAAACCGCGGACTCGTAAAATTCCAAAGTATTTAAGAAACAAAATTCCTTTAAATTTACAAGTCTTTATAGCATGGTTAGAAAAATTTTGTGGAAAAACCATGTGGGTCATTTAATGAGGTAAAGTTATTATTTTATCCCTCACTTATATTTAGGTTTTTCTTCCCTTACTTCTCTATTTCCACCGCACACAAAATAGGGGGGTCTCCATTCTTCCTCATCCCTTAGGATTTGGTATAAATCAATTGTCCAAGCTATAATTTAACCACCTTTAGGTGCATTGAAATCATATCAGTAAGGCCATGAATCCTCTTATTTCTATTTTTCATTTATCTCACCATACATAATGTTAAATTTGGGTGAGCTCGTTTACCATATTTTTAGAGTGTTTGTATAAAACTCAGATTTCTATGATTTTATCTTGAGTTAGAGGTTGATGTAAAATAAGAGAGAACCTGTGAGTATAAGGTTGGTAGTGACTAGATTTATCGTTAATTTTAATTGTGTTTTGGGGTGTATAAATAAATGAGCACATTGGGTCTACTGATAGAGACCCTTAATTAATTAATGTTTGTATTTAAATTGATTAAATGATATTATGGGATAACATTGGGCATGACCTAGCTATTGATTATATATTATAATCCAGTTAATATGATTTTTATCACTTTGGTATGATAGGATGGTTGTTCAATTTAATTATATAAATTTTTATATGAATACTATAGTTCCATGGGAATGTGACTGGCATGACTCAAGGCTTTGAGGTGATGATGATCACCTGGATTGAGGTGAATTAGTTCATCAGGTTGGGCTTGTCCTGAGATACATGGGGTGATTATGATCACCTGGTTGAAGAAACAAGGTTCATTGGTATTTAGGTGAAGAGTTAATTTGGATGAGGGAATGTCTTAGAAGACTTTGGATGGTGTTGACCACCAAGATTTGGGTGACATAGTCATAGGGGAATGAGTTTTTGGATGGCGTGGTTTAGGTATTGTTGGTGATTTCCACTCACTACTATTGGATGAAACATTGTTAGAGTCATATGAACACAGATAAGACTCATTTTGGGTGGTTTTGACCACTCTTTGTGGGTGGAGGCCTCCATAGATATTGCTTATTAGGGGATGGTGATGACCATCAGTTATGCTAGAGGTGATCACCGTAGAAATCCATGGTGGATGGTGATAGACCATCAGGAGATGGTTTTGAGACCATTAGTTGGGGGATGAGTCTCACTATTATATTTAAGACTAATGGTATGGGATTATGGGAGGATGGATATCATCATGCCTTGATATGTTAGGATGTTGAGATAATTGTGAGTTATTATATATTAGAGGATGGAAATCATTGTGACTCGGGACACCGGGCTAAGAGTCGACAGTGACTTCATAGAGGAGGCTTGGGGGACTTAGGACTTATTCATGGTCATGTTTTTAGGATTCTAGATACTTGATTGGTGAAACATGTGGTGTCATATGGAACGAGGCACCGAGTGATATGGTTATGGGTGGAACCTGAGGGTTCAACAGTTGTGATATTCTTCAAGGGATTCCTGGGCACTAAGTCTTGGCTCCTTGCCACTGCGAATATATATATATATATATATATATATATATATATATAAAGACATGTATTGTATGACATGTATATTTTGTGGCACATATTTAGAGATATATCGGCTTTGGATGAAGCAAGTAAACACTTTCTTGTGTATTTTGAGCACAATGGATCATGTTATTTATTAAATGTGTGTGTGTTGCCTTTTTAATTATATTTTGAATCCACCTTCATAATTATGGATGTAAAATAGGAACACATTGGTGGTGTCCTACTAAGTTCATACTCACACCCTAAATGGGCCCTTCAATATGCATATAGACTTTATGTATTTGAGATTAAGTAAGGTATCAGGCTCGGGAGATGGACCTTAGTGATCGTAGATGAACCTTTTTCATTGGATAGATGGAAGTGGAATAGGTGGTTCATTTTCTTCAGTTCAGACCTTCTTTTGGGTTATATATATATGTAACTATATGGATGGACATGTAAAAACTTGTTTATCTATCTTTTAGGACATGTTGTGACATGATTTATCATCTACAAATGGTTTATTGCTTTTGGGATTTAATTTACTATTATCATTTATTATGATTCCGCTGTGTTTTATTATTTATTCTATTGTATATTCCTTATTTATCTATGTTATATACATATGAACTATTATTATCATCATCACTTAAGGGTATAGTCTCCCCACTATCAACTCATCAGGACCATGCTACTAGTTGGTAGCCTTTGTCATACCGGGAGGTATGCTTAAGGCCCAGTGTCCAACCATCCTGGAGCACAATTTAAGTGAAAAACCAGGTCAGGATACTAAAAATGATATCAAATGAGTTTATTTTTGTAGATATTACTATTTGTGATATGGTATAATTAATACTAGGATGTAGTTAGAATTGGGTAAAGAGATTGTGTTTGGGTGCCTTCATCCCCATTCATAAAAGACATACCAAGTTTACAGGGGTGGAAAATTGATGTTATGATTTTCACTTGTATAGTTGATTGATTTCCACCTTGAGTGGACAATTTGGTGTGATGTTATTAGATTATGTGGTTTGACCCTTAGATTGGTATAGAAAGGGAGGATTTGTTATGCATTATTATAGACACTTAGGATCATATGATGTGTGTATTTTCTTAGGATTTTCATTGGGAACCTAGAATTCACTAAGATGGGTTGGTATGTTTAAAGTGACAATAAAGGAGATAAACAGTGTTTTCCTACTTAACCCTTTTAGTGGAATTCTACTAAACCATCCCTGGTATATGGTTCCTGATGAGATCAGTATATGATGTTATGTGCATTTCATATATGGTCCCGACTATTATATGAGTTGGAATGGATGATAAAAAGGGTGTGAGTTATTTAAAGTGTCAACAAAGATACTAAAAAATATTTTCCTATATAGCCTTTTTGGTGGATTTCTACTCAACTCCCCCAGATTGATGATATGTGATATGTGATGCCTAACTTTGTTATGGGTAGTCAAGGGGGCATGAGGTTGGATTATATATGATACCTGACTTTGTTATGGGTAGGTAAGGTTCCATGAGGCTAGATGTCATCTGACATGGGTGCGATAGGGGATTGTAAGGGTGGTGAGATGTGCTACCTATTATAAATTTCCCTATATTCGATGTATACCTATACTATAATGGTTTTTTGATGATGCAATTTGGTATTTAGTGTTCTTCCACCTAGATAGATTCTGATTCGACGTTAGGAGGGTGTAGATATGGTTCCACTAAAGAATCCACAGGATAAGGCCCTTAAGGGCCAGGATGAGGTCCCATAGGGTTGGGATGATCATGAGCCACAGGTACAAGCTACGATACAAGAGGTAAAGACACAACATATAGAATATTTTAGGCTATGTTTTAATGATAATATCAGGGTGATATTGGTTTGTATCATAGATGACATTAATAGGGGAGCTTAGGGAGTTGAGCTATCCATGGCGTATTTGAATTATGAGTTCTAGTCTCAATATCCACTTCTATTTCAAGGTGAGGGTGGACCACAGGAAGTAGAGAACCAGATCAAGTTGATCCATGTTTTTTTTTACCATCTCAAGACACCCTCAATACAGAGGGTGAATTTGGATAGCTATATTCTCATTGGATCGACAAAGCATTGGTGGGAAGTATAGGTATAGTATGGTAGACATGAGGGACAAACTTGGAAGGATTTTGTGATGAGGTTCTTCATGAACTTCTTCTGAAAGATATTTTGGGTGTATAGATCGTATGATTTTATGAACCTATAGCACTAAGATACATCTGTTATGGATTATATAGAAAAATTCATGGACCTATCACAATTTTCACCTACTATGGTGGGTGAAGACATCGCCCGGTTGAGGCATTTCTTAAATGGTTTGAGTCACGCCATCAGGGTGCAGGTGAATATCTTCGGACTGACCTCATTCTATGAGGAGGTGAATTAGTTGCAGATATTCAAGGAAAAATTAATGGACCGATATTATTTGATTCAGGTAATGGTGTTATGAGAGTATAGTGGTGATGATTCAAGTAGCAAGCAATGAGTCTATGAAGAGTATCAGTAGGTAAATCAGGCCAGAGATTTGGGAAGAATACTAAGGAGTTAGTCATTGATGGTGTGCTTCCAATGTGGGATGTCGGGGAATATTTGGACATAGTGAAATTGGGTTCCAAAGGAGTGATGATAATGTGGTCAGATGGGTTTTATGGAGTGTTTATATAGGAATCGTTCTTAGAGAGTCGAGAGCCAGGGACCAGATCACACTCAGGGATCAAAGATAGGATATGGAGTTATACCAAGAGCTAGTAGCCATTATTTTTCTGAACTCAGAGGTTTTGTAAGAGATAGAGAGACCCAGAAGTGGGTTTAGTTTTCTATAGCTTGTGTAGATTCATAAGGAGGCCAGACCTCAGATAGTTAGGCTTCAGACTATTTTTATGTTGATGAGCTTCTAGGGTCTGAGCAAGCTGGTGTTCTGACGATAGTTAAAGGTAATCCTTGATTGTGTAATGACATTTTGTGTTGGTATGTCCACTTTTGGTGCATGAAATGCATGTGTATTATTTTTGGACTAACTAGGAACTAGTTAGTAAGTTTTCATCTACTATTATGTGTGATATATATATATATATATGAGGTGAAAAGGCACCGGGACTAATTGTGGGCATTAGTATGATGTCTTTTTTGTATGGGGTGTGTAGGAATCATGAATATTATGGGAATTCATTTACATATATATATATAATATGGGGTTAATTTTTATTATCTGTTGAGATGCATGATCTTATGGGCATCAAATGAGATGCATGACTTGATGGGTGTCATGTATGGAACAAGTATGAAATGGGAATCTGATGAGATGCGGGACTTAATGAGAATTAGGTATGATGTGAGTATGAATTGATAACTTGATGAGATAAAAGAATAAAGGTATATAATGAGATGAATTATGTTTCTGGTAATGGTATGTGGAACCATCATATATTTAAATTTTGGTTCAAGAAGTGATTAGGTTGGTAATTACTAAGGTGGGGAGTGCAACTAGGATAATTATCCTACGAATTAATTACAAGGGTATAATAGGTTATTATAAATGATATGGGTATGTTTAGTACCATATTTGGGTAAATCTTGATAGCTCAGAGGTGAGATATTTTAAGGTGTGGAGACTATAATGTCCAAAGTTTTTAAGTGAGTTGAAATTGCTCAACCTTTTTAAAAAATTTAGTTGGTGAGTGGGAAAATATTATCTTGATCCTCAGGACCTAATTAAGAGAGATTTATTGACCAAAGTACTTTTTCTTAGATGGGTTTTAAGGCCTGAAATGTGTCTCGGGGCTTTAGATGAGTTTTAGGCACATAGATCCCTAGAAACTCAGTTTCAAAAAAGTGTAGATAGAGGCACACAATTTGATCAAGTCATGTAGCTTACAAGGAGAAACTGTGTGACCTACTTTTCTCACTAGACACAAATTTTCAAACTGTGCGGGTGGTGGAGCATGACCATGCATGATGTTTGTAGTTTTTGAAAAAGGGGATATGCACAGGCTACGTGCAGTTTGGAAAACCATACACTTATCCATGTGAGGTGTGGTGATTAGATAGTGATCAATTCATGGTTGGTGCATTACTAGAAAAATTGTGTGGTCAAACCATTCAGGTCATTTAAAAGGCTGAAATTTCTATTTTACCCCTCCCTTATATTTATGGTTTTCTCCCATTTCTCCTCCATTTCAACTATACCCAAAAGATGGGGTCTATATTCTTCTTCCTCGCTTAGGATTTGGTCTAACTCTTTCTTCTGAGATTCAATTAGAATTCTATCAAGTGCATTAGAAGCATATCAGTGAGGCCTTAAATCCCATTGTTTCAATTTCTTATTTATCTAACCATATATAATGCTAAATATATTAAATCACTTTTTCCACATTTTCATGGTGTTTATCTAAAACTCCAATTTCTGTCATTTCAGATTGATTTCAAGGCTGATATCAGACGATAAATTTCCTATGAGTATAAGGTAGGTGGTTATTAGATTTCTCCTTAATTTCATGGTTTTTTCGAGGTGTGTTCCTAAATGTGCATGTTGGGTTGACCAAGAGAGAACCTTAATTAATTAAGGTTTATCTTAAAATTGATTAAATGATATTATGGGATTCTGTTTGAAATTCCCTAACTATTGATTATATATTCTAAGCTGGGTAATTGTATTTTGACCCCTTGGGAAGGATAGTCCAATCATTGAATTTAATTAATTAATTTTTTTTATGAATTTTATGGTTCCATAGAAATGTGAAAGGAATGGCCTAAGGTTTTGAGGTAATGTAGATCACTGGGACTGAGGTGACGTAGTTCATCAGTTTGGTCTCGACCTAAGATACATGGGGTGATGATGATCACTAGGTTGAGGAAACATGGTTCATCAGTATTGAGGCAATGAGGTCATCGGGATGAGGGCATGGAGTGTGATACTTTGGATATTCTTGACCATTAGGATTTAGGTGACTTTTTCACAGGGGCATGAGGTGTTAGATGATGTGGCTTAGGTATTTTTGGTGATTTCCAATCACCGTTGTTGGATGATGCACCATTGGAGTTGTGTTCACATAGATAGGACTATGTTGAGTTGGTTTTGACCACTTTTTGTGGGTGGAGGCCTCCATAGATATTATTTCTTAGGGGATGGTGTTGACCATCAATTATTATTTAGGCGTTCATCATAGAAATCCATTGTGTATGGTGATGGATTATCAGGATATGGTGTTGAGACTATCAGTTGGGGCTTGAGGCTCTCCATTATACTCTAGGTTAATGGGATGAAATTATGGGAGTATGGGTATTTTCGTGCCATGAGACATTGGGATATTGATTAGATGGTGAGTTATTATATATTGGAGGATGAACATCGTCGTGCCTTGGGATGTCGGACTGAGAGCTGACGATGTCTTTAGAGCATAAGCATAAGGGGCCTATGAATTATTAATGGGCATGTTGTTAGGATACTGAATAATTTATTGGGGACATGTGACGTGTCATATGGCATGCGGTGTCGGGTGACATGGTTATGGTTGGAACCTGAGGGTTCACCAGTTATGATATTATTCAAGGGATGTCTGGGCACTAAGCCATGGGACCTAGCTAATACAAATATATATATATAGACATGCACTGTATTCCATATATATATTTGGTGAAACATATTCATAGATATACCAGTTTTGGCTAAAGTAGGTAAATGCTTCCTTGTGGCGGTTGAGCACATGGGGAGTGTGTTATTTATTAAATGTGTGTGCACTATATTTTTAATTATATTTTTCATAAAACTATATAGTTATGGATGTAATATATGCACACATTGGTGTTGACCTAATGAGTGCATACTCATACCCTACATGGGCCCCTCAGTACACATGTAGACTTTATGTCTTTGAGATCAGGCAAGGAATCAGGCTCAGGAGCTGGACCTTAGTGATCGTAGATGCACCCTTTTCATGGGATGGATGGCAGTTAACCATGTGGTTTCTCTTCATAAAGATATACCTTATTTTGGGATTTATGTATATGTACATATATGTTCATCCATGGGAATCCTTGTTTATTTATCTTGTATGACCTATTGTGACATTCTTTATCATCTGCAAACGGTTTATTGCCTTTGGGATTAACTTTACTACTTCCATTTATTATGATTCCACTGTGTTTTATTATTGCTTCTACTATATAGTACTTCTTTCATAGTTTTATATACAAATGGAACATTATTATTATCATCACATTAGGGTATATTCACCCCACTATCACCTCATCAGACTCCCACTAATAGTCGGTAGCCTTTGGCATATAGGGTGGCACACCTAAGGTCTAGTGGCCAACCTATATGGAGAAAAACTTAAGTGGAAAACTGATTTGGGATACTATATGAATGGCTTTATTATAGTTAAGTTTTATCCCTTGTTATTAAGCATTAATATATATGAATTATTTTTATTTTTGTTGTTAAATTTGATTTCCATATTGAATATTTGGATGTTAATACTGTTTTTATGGTACCCTTAATGAATTAATTTATATGAAACCTTGTTGAGAAAAAATCCATCAAGGTGTACCCTTAGTATATTTTGGTTTTTATTGTGTTTGTTGACAAAGCCAGATGACCGCAAATGAGTATTATTGGTGTTTTCCAAAGTAGGTGTTTAAGGTGGTGAAGTTTCCTAGTGTTTTCTAAATTTTTAGGCCACAAAATCAGGAGTTAGTTTTTGGAAAAGGTATTTTTTGTACATATAATTGAATAGTATGTGGACTGTGAAATATATTTTATGGAATGAAAAGGAATTACATGGATTGGATAAGTAATTCGGCAAAGAAAGGATTCCGCATAGCAGCGCTATGCAGACCGTGAAGCATAGTATGCAAATCATGAATAGAAAATGGTTTGCGGGGAGGATTGCAGTTCATGGGAGGCCAATGGTATGCGTAAGGCTTGAGGTATTCAGGATGGATTATCGTTGGTGAAAACTATATGGTGATTTGGGCCACTGTGAATGAATAAAGGAAATATGCGGCTGCGTAGGTAGAACGGTTCGTGGAAGCATAGTATGTGGTGAAGATTTGGGTAAATCTCATATCAGTGGATTATGAGGATCTATTTTCCTATATAAGGAGTAATAATCCTTTCATTAATTAGAGAAATTTTCATAAGAAAACATATTTGATCTATGAATTAGGCTAAGTTCAAAATGATTCATAGAAAACAAGTCCACGAGGGAGAAGTGGTTCGCGATTAGGATTCCACAAAAGGAGAAGGAGTTCATGGAAACGGTTCATGAAAAGGTTTTGTGAAACACATTATCCCACAAAAGAAAATGGTATGATAAAGAGAAGTGGTTCATGGAGGAGAAGTGGTCTGTGAAAGAGGTATTCTGTGGAAGAAGAAAGTATGGTATGTGGAAGCGGTTTGCAGAGACGTTACACAGTGGCAGTACGTGGTAGTGAAAGTGGAGGTAGTGCATGGAGGAGGTGGTCCATGAAGCATACATGCTATGTAGTTCAAAGATAAAGTAGGTGGTTTGAGAAGGGACTGTGATTTCTACTAACCAATAGTATGTGGAAAACTGGATTTCATCTACGGGTGAAAATAAACTTAAACAGAGCATCTACCTATAGTTTAGGATGCATGCTTTCATGTAAATTAAGGGACCTAGAATTCCATAAACTGTGATTGGATCTCTTCTAAGAGCAGTGAACAAAGGAAGCGGAAGATGGTGATCCTTTCCACTAGTAGTGATCTAGAGATAGAGACATAGGGAGTGATCATTGGGAATGTAGTGAGAAAACCCTAAATCATGTAAAGGCAGTGATCATGAGCATTGGAGTGATCTAGCCCGAACTTTGTAATTGAAAATGAGATTTAGTGGATTTTTTACATCAAAAAATTGTCATTGTATGCTCCTTGGATGTATCCCAGTGAGGGTGAACCAAGTAAAATCATTGTGGCCTATGCATGATTTCATTTATGTTCATATATTGCTACGTGAGAAAGATAGAAGTGTGTTTTATTTAATGAATAAACAATATCTGAAGGGGTATTATTTTTAATCTGTTATACCCTGATTCACCCCCCCCCCCCTCTTAGGTTATTTGATCTAGTGGACCTAACACACCTCCTAAAGGATTTTAAAATGAATTTAAACCGATTCTAAATTTACTTTTAAATAATTCCTTGTATGGACTTAAAATGTTTTCAATACAATGGTATGAGATTTTTGATTCATTTATGATTAAAAATTATTTTAACAGAAGTAATTTTGATGCTTGTGTTTACATTAAGCATGTTAAGCATGAATTTATTTTCCTGTATTTATATGTTGATGAAATGATATTAATTTTTAAAAATGTGAGGGTTATAATACATGTCAAGTACCAAATTGATTCTGTATTTGAGATAAAGGATTTAGGAAATAAAAAACAAATATTGGGTATAGAAATAATTTGAGAGAAAAAGGAATGAACCTTGAATCTATATCAACATGCTTATATAAGGTCCTAAACTTATAATTTACATAATCTTGAGTTTTAAGTTAAGAATTCACTTTACCGTTTAGAGTTTTATGGAATTGGGTCATCACCCATACATAGATAAATAATATATCACAAGGTGGAAACTTCCAATCAGTGTTCATTTTCCCCCAAATAAAAAACTTTAGAGATATAATTTTTTTTCCTTTCATAAAACACCATCACAATTTTCATCTTAACCTCATAAGTGTCCCCAATAATACCTAAACCCTGTGAAAAACACTTGAAAATTCATAATTTGTATAAAAATACCAGCAAAGGACATATAAAAAGGAATAAAGAAACATGTTAGTCCATGAATAGCCAAAAAAATTTCCTTTTACAAAATAAACTTTGAGCATGAAATAAAAAAATTACCTAAGAAATCAATTTCACTGTCTAATTATTTAGGGTTTTATTCCCCCTTTTCTAGTAATAAAAATCAAATGATGGATCCTAATTCCAATAATCTCTTAAGAGAAACATAATTGGTTATCTCCATTACTTTACTCAATTAATTAGAGAGATATGTTGGTCTCACACATCATCATGAGATATATTAGGATCACCCATCATCATGAGCTATATCGGGCTCACCAGTCATCATAAACAATGTATATGAACCATAACATAACCATAACACATGAAATATTTTATAGATATAAAAATATTATTTACACCCATAAGAAAAACATTTATGGATATCATATTATAAATTCCATTTAAATCCATTTTTGAAAATACCTAGAACAAAAGTAAGGAGGGGTTTTCATTGAAGAAAACATAAAATCAAGTAAAGGAATACAAACATCAAATAACAGTTACAGTGGTGGAAAAAACCATTGATGTTATATACATTAAAATATAACATTCTTTTTTCTTTTTTATCAAAATGTTTTGTATAAAATATGTAAAAATATTCCTTTTTAAAATCATTAAAATAAATCCATAATTTACAAAAAAAAATCCTTTATAATTAATTTTTATCTATATAAATACTTCCATAAAATTGTTTTAAGAATATTTACTTTGAAGAAAAATATTTAGAAAATAAATCTTTAAAACGTATAAAACAAGGTTTTGAGGTAAAGTGTTCCTTACCTAGTACCCGTCACACTAATAAGATAAATTTATATACACATTTTGGATACTTTTATTTGAGGTTTAATCACACTTTATTTGATAATGCACTGGGTTTTGATTTGTTTTTCTAGAAAATAGGAATTTAATTCTCAAAGGAAAAATTGCTAAAAATTGAAAAAAACTGGAATTTACATGCCATTAAAAGAGTTCATGATGTGTATTCCTCATTTATAGAATTTGTGAGGAGAGAAAGGCTATCCCATGTACATTTACATGATGTTATGTTGGTACAAGATGTGTAGATACATTACATACCATGAGTTTTTTCAAAGCTAAATCCTTCTGAAAGTTCATGATGTGACGGAAGTACAAGACATAAATCACATACATGATGTGTAAAACTTAAACAATGTGAAACATTCTAGATATTATCCCATAAAAGATACATCACAAGGATTCCACAAGATTCAAGATTCATGGTGAATATTTTGGATCTGAAGTACACATAGTGAACCCCACTTACACATCATGTACAAGTTGAGATTGAAACCAATTAAATCCATTACACGGTGTGAAGACTTTACACATCATGCAATTTTCAATATTATATATTTTTTAGTGCCTCATCCACCCAAAGAGACCCAAGACATCCAAAATAAATTCCTCCTATTATTTTACATTTTTTTTATTTTTATTCCTGTATATATTTACTGCTTTCTTTTATTATTTCAAGAATTCTGTTGTTGTTTCTTTAGATTTAAAGATTTGTTTGTTGTTCATTGATGTTCCAACATTTCAATTTCAATCTAGATTGCTATGAAATTTCAATTTCCATCGAGTTCTTTATTATTTCCTCATTAAAGTTATTTGTTAATTAATTTCATACAATTTTAGTTGTGGGTTGCTTTATTTTGAATCATTTAATCATTATGTAAACAATTCCATCTATTTATATTCATTTAATCAATTTCTCATGTGCGACTAATCCTTTTAGGGTTATGGGTTGAAAGTATGAGTGTTTTGAACTTAATGAATATCTAAAATTGATCTTGGTAACCCTATAGATAGTAACTAGGTCTAAATTTTATTAAAATATCATTATTTTTCAAATACCTTGACCATCAAATGTGTAAATTGAATGATTATGAAATAGTTGGTGTTGCTAAGGATAGAAAAAATAGCTTGTGATTTTTTATGACTAGATCCCAAGATTCATGCACTTAGGTTGTCAACCACTTTAGACTAAGGAGTAGTTTCTAGCTTAATTTGATCCAATTAGTTTGACCAAGATCAATTGGTGTCTTTTTCACCACTTTGAAACCTATTCCATAGGTCTATCCCAAGTTATATTTAGGATTATCCTTTGTTGATACCCTGAAATTGACCCCAAATGCTTCCTTTAATCTATTTTAAAACCCAAAATACCTAGTTTTAGTTAAACCCAAAACAAATGGAGTAAAGATAAGGAATCCTATTTAAAAGGTTCTTACCATTTATTTTTTTTTCTAAAATATGTATCTGTGGATTTAGACCTATAATTACACTTACTACACATTATTAGCTTAGTTTAGTTTGGGATATAAATTTATAACCTAGTCATGATTATATAATTTAATTACACTAGGAACATCAAATTTTTGGAACTATTTTTTGGGAAATATGTGCTTAAGCACAATGACCGTCAGATGAAACTTAGATTACCTCACCCCTTCCCATTTCTTCTTACTCCTTCCCATTTTTCTTTTTACAATATTTTTTTCTCACAGACTAGAACCTGTATCCACTTATTTTTAGTTTTGTGCAAGCACTAGGGCCCATTGACTCACTTAATGATCCTAGACACACAATAACTACTCCTTTTAGATCTCGCGATCAATCAATCAATTGTTGCACACTGATGCTTTATAATGGTCGAGTGCAACAATTTTGCACCACCACACCCTTAGAAACTAAAATATCTACCACCTAAAAATTAGGGTGAGAGACTAGAACTTTCGTAGAACACCAACATGGATTTTGGATTTCCATCTATTAGTAGTTCTATGTCTAGTATTGTGTACTCACTTATTTAGGCACATTATTTAGAGATAAAATCTAGATTTATTCACATGATCCAAAACTTGGGAAAATTTAGTAGACATAAAATAAAATAACCCTGTGAATATATTTCTAATTTTCTAGAGGTTTGTGATACATTTCACAACCAAGGTGCATCATTAGATTCCATTATATGGAGAGTTTTCCCATTATCCTTCTATAACCGAGCCAAGGATTGGATAAAGAGATAGGTTCTTGAGTCAATCATGACTTAGGACAAATTATAAAATAAATTCCTTGATAAATATTTCCCACTAATCCAAACCTAGAAGAAATAAATGAGATTCAAAATTTTAACCATAATTTACCACATCACAGACTTGATATGTGGATACAACTTCAGACCTTTTATCAAGGACTCTAACCGGCCACCCACACTGTTATAGATTCCATTGTTGAAGGTGGGCTCATGCTAAAGACACTTGGTGTTAGTAGAGAATTATTAGATGAGATTTCACACAATTACAGTCTATGGAAAAGTGATAGAGGACCACCTCAGTGCAGAATCCATCGGGTGGAAGAGACTACTCACCTGGAAGCCCAGTTTGAAGCCTTGATAAAAAATATTGAAAGTTTTTATTTGCCCAATTCACCATATCCCCCTTTTAATCCTATCAGAAGATTAAATCATGTGATATGTGTAGATTCCCACACCCATAATAAGACCGTAAGGAAATTTTAGAGTAAAATAAAATCAAATATTACAATTATTCTGATTACAATCAACAAAATGAACAGTTTTAGCAGCCCCAATAGTACCAAAAATAATACTATTAGTAGAGGCTAGTTCAGTATCTGTAAAAACCTGATTAAGGTTGTTATTATAAAAGGAGTGGATGAGTACCACCAAGGAATCAGTTACCACCTAGGTACCAACCTCAAGGTCCAAATCCTTTACCACAATAACAGTTCCAACAAACTATTCCTAGAGCTCAATAGTTTCCACTGGCACAACAACAATAGTTTCCACAAGCATTGCTTAGGCCACCACAACAAGACCGACCTCTTTAGTCCAATTTTTAAAACCTGTTAACTGCATTTTTTTCAAAAATTATATCAATGAATGGAAAACTAAGAGTATGAGATTAAAAACCAAATGGATTCCTTATGTAACCTCGAGCATTAAGAGGTCCAAATCTCAAAGATATTATCAAATCAATTACTGAAAATGTTTCCTAGAAATACCAAGACTCACCCAAGAGAGGTCTATAAAGTTATAGTTCTTATGAGTGGGAGAATTATAGACATCCAGTAGTCATGAAGAGATGAGAAAAATCAATTAAAATAATCTAATAAATTTGGTCAGTAGAAAACTCAAGAGGAAGAATCAACTACCAATATTCATGTACAAGAGAAACCTAAAAAGAAAAATGTATATGTGGAAGTGAAACCATAAAATCCACCTCTCCCATTTTATAAAAGGATAAAATAATCCAAAAAAGAGGTACAATATAAAAATTTCTTGAGATTTTTAAGCAAATGCACATCAATATCCCGTTTGCAGAGTCAATTTCTCAAGTGCCATATTATGTAAGATTATTTAAAGGCTTAATATCAATAAAAAAGAAAATGGATGACTTAGGAGTCTTCTCCTTAAATGGATAATTCTTTTCAATTGTTAAATAAGATCTCCCACCCAAAATTCAAGACCCTAGAATCTTATCAATTCCTTTCACTGTAGTAACATACAATTTTGAATGAGACTTGTGTGATTGCAGAAGAAGTATCCATATCATTCGTATGATTTTTTTTCAAAATATGGGTATTAGAGAATTAAAACCAATAATATTGGCCCCTAAAATTGCTAACCACTCAATCAATCACCCTCAAGGAATACTTGAGGATGTCTTAGTTAAAGTTGTCAAATTTATTTTCCATACTTATTTACTCATCCTAGATATGGAGGAAAAAAGATATATTCACCTTATTCTAGGTAAAACATTTCTCACCACTCGAAAGGAGTTGATTTATGTTAACCAAGGGAGATTAATTTTCAGAGCTGATAAATAATAAGTTGTGTTAAATTTAATAAAGTACACTAAGAAAAATGTTGATTTATTGAATTGTAAAGACATATCTCATACCAAATAAAAATATGGTTATATAACTACTAAGGATGGTAGAAAGACCCTAAATCCTATTGAAAAGTATACATTGATCATAAGAATGGGAATTATAGTGCACCTATGACAAGGAATTACATCCCATATTTAATCCCCTCTATTTATAAGAACCGTTCTACAAGGGGTGTTTCATCACATTTAAATTCATCTGAATGAGTAAATGTCTAGATCTCAATGTTTAATGAAGTGATGATTTGGATGCAACCCACATTAGGTAAGATTGGAAATTAAGGAGGATTGATAATAATGGAGATTTTTTTGATTCATTTTTCAATTAAAAAAACATACACACAACATGTAAACAAAATTAATGACATGAACTTGTCAAGTTTGAAAAAACCCCTGAGATTTACATATCATGTACTAAATACATGATGTGAAAGCCTTGGGATGATTTTTAAAACTATGAACATAGGGTTCATAATCAACCCCATCCCTCCACCCATTCCTCTCCCATGACCCACTCCCCTCCTCCCAACCGCCAACCTCCATCACCGCTCATGCCACCCCCGACCACCCACATCCCCTCCTCTCCTCTGATACCAGTTCACCCTTCCTTGTAGTTTGATTTTTTCTCAATGTATCCCAATGTCATGGCCTAGACCAAGAAAGTGATGCATTTAGACCAATTTGATAATGATGCACCACCACCCAAGTGACCTGTGTTTGTGCCTCCACTTTCACCTACAAATCCCACCCCCTAACCATTCGCTTTAGGTTTGGCCACTCTATCGACCTCCAACCAGTTTAATGCCTCTTCTAGCTCATCCTAGAGTACTTCCCCATGCCAAAAACTATAGATTTGCCTCCATTTCTCTACACCTAAGCATCAGGTTAGGCTATTTCATCTCTAGTCCATGCGAGTGTGGTCCAATAGAAGGTTGGACCTATCTGTTCTCAAGAACATTCACATGAACAAGGAGGTTCTTGAGCTGGTGGAATGGATTCACCTCTTCATCACACCCAGGTTTGTGAGGTTACCTTCAGGGAGATCTTCCTTGAGTTCTTGGGCATGTTAGATCTCGACGTGGCACATGTCACCTTCCAAATTGGTGGTATACCCTAAGAGATGACCCTCAAAGTCTTTGGCATCAGTCTCGGTATCTACATCGAGGATTTTATCACCTCCCCTAATTACTCGACCATAAAACTAGACCCATACAAGGAGGATGTATTTGGGAATTGGACATTGATTTCCTAGAATCCACAAAGCATCCAAGAACCTCGTACGGGGAATAGCACCCAGTTGTGGGGTGCCACTATATGGATTATTCAACTAGAACTCGCTCACGTTTGGTTTTTTAGAGGAGATGCTCATGGAATCATTAGTCAGATTGAGGTACTCATTCTCACCTCATCCATGAGTGGCCCTGTTGTCAACATGTCTAGACAGTTCCCCCATTACTATGAGAAATAGGTTTAGAGGACTCATGGCACTATCATGGGGGAAGTTTCATCCCACATCTAGACCAACATCTCAGCATCTTTTACACCTCTAATACACTCACATACCTAGTGAAGATGGATTCAAACAATATCCTTATGCTCCACAACATGGGGCTATTGAAGAGGATCAATAGGAGGTACCACTGGGGCCCATATTACATAGTTGATCCTATAGAGGCTCCATCTCTACATGCCCCAGGACTTACTCCAAATTAGGATCCCCTTATCCCTACTAATCTATCATCCCCCTCAACTTCCTCTATGACCAGCCCAACCTCTACCACTTCTACCACTACAACCAATCCCCATTCCTTTACTACCACACCACTGTCACAGCCACATATTCACCTACCTCACCAATTCCCACTAACATTTGTGTAATTGTCCAATATATCATAGAGAACTGGAATCAGATATGTCATCATCTCCATATCCCATTCACTAACCCATCTCACTTCACCACCCCTCCCCCTATACCAGGCCCTTCCCCTACCCACCCCATACCACCCCCTGCCCTAGATGACCTACCTCCAGAGGTCACCGATCCTACAACCAGGAAGGTGTATATAGAAAAGTCGGCTCAATGAGTCAAGGTAATTTCCCTCCAATATTTCTACGAGGTTCCCCTAATCGATATAGCTTACAGACATATGACCTTAGTATAGATTGACACCTCACTCCCTTTGTCCTCAATTGAGTCTACTACTAGCACCACAAAATATTTATTTGTAGTGAATCCTCCATCCCACACCTCTATTGATGATATAGATTTAGTAGAGCTGGTCTAGAAACCTACTATTTGGGAGGGGAATTATGATTTAGAGATTGGCAAGTATTCCCCTGCTATTTATTCTTGTCCTTGCACCCCTCCACCAATGTACTTTGTCTTGGGTTTTCTTTTTCGTACTGTATGTATTCTCATTTTCACTAATGTATCATTTCTTATATATATGGATGGGATATGGTTTTTTCTACACCAATAACTAGATTATTATTTTTTAATTCTGCATTAATTTAGTCTTTTCTAGCTCTGCTGCATCTTCTATAGTCAAAAATGAGTCTGTAGGGCCATCTTTTGGCATCACTCTTGAGATCTATTTTCATGTATCTGACCTAAAAATATAGGTTTAGTATCCCCATATTCATATTTTTAATTAGAAGGGGTACCCTCCATGACCTTCCAAGATAATATTCCAACCACATGAGCTTCATGTTTGACACCTTTCTGAAGTAGTTAATCACACCAAGTATCCCCATGAGATCAATGACACTATCACCAATTCCTACAAGAGGAATCAAACCATTGATCCAATGAAAGAAATTAAATGATCTTTTCTTCAAAATGTCTAGATGAAAAATTCATAGTTAACACTTTATGGTAGGCAACTCATCATTTTTGTTTCCTTTATTTCATTCATGTTCTTAGAACCATTTTTCCCATTTTCTAGAATTTTCTATATAGCCACTTCTTGCATTTATTTGAGTTGTTTTCCCATACTATCAATTTTATGAACCTACCTATTTTTATACTTCCATATTGATTAAAAACTATATACTAATGGTATATTCTAGTGCATGTATTTTACTTCTTACAATATTTGTAGGTAGCCTAATTTATAATCACAATCTAACAATTTTCCATATGGCATGACTTTCACTACATGGAGCTCTTGATTCCCTAATTTCAAATTAAAAATTTCCATTTCATTTTATTATATGATATGATTTCTATATATCCCACATCACTTTCCAGAATAGTGTGGACACTGTCTCATTTTAAGTGTGTGGGAGTCTTTCCCGAGCTCTATTGTCGATACACTTGGATCTTTGTCTATTTTCACTTATCTAAGAGACATTTTTCATTGATATCATGTATTAAGCTTGAAATATCATTACACCCATTTAAATAAAAGTCAAATGTTGGTTGGATATTGTTGAAATCCATGATTTTATTCCTATTTATATTTTTAGTATGATTGTTGAGTTGAGTAATTTAATTCTAATTCTATATTATTTCAATTTATTTTGATTGAAATACTACTTGATATTATTTCCAGAGTGATTGTTAGTCATTTTATATACTCCCATTCTCATGAGGATTTTAGACTTACACTATCATATTATTCTCTAATCATATTTATTGAGAGATAATTGAGTCATGTAAACCTATCATAATTTTCATTGAGTTCTTATTGAGGCTATGATTGAAAAAAAAAACTTTTAAAATGATTGAGGTAATATGCATGAGACATTTTTTCTAAGAACAACATATACATATTTCCTTCTTTAGACCATAGTATCTATGAATTAACTTGTTAGGATGGAGATATTATAACCCTATTATCCCTTTCTAGCCTTCTCTTGGTACTATACATGATTCTCTTTTGAAAAAGAGTGGGGGGTTTGCATCTCATTCATACACGAGATGTTTATACTAAAGTGACATATAGTGACACTTTTACTAGATTGATATGATGTGTTTCATGATTACTTATGGAATTTTATATGCTTACCCTATTCCTTTAAAAAAATAAAAAAATTGTGTTGTGTGTTAAGAATGTCAAAAATCACCATTTACCAGATTAAGGAATCTTATGATGGATAATATGTGGTTAGGTGATGGATGTGAGAAATGACATAAACATGGTTTTATAAAAATAAATAAAAAGAAAAATAAAGGAACATGGTATATTCTTGGTTCTAACTTGGTATATTCATGGAACCACTTTGAGATGTTTGGATCATGGATACATTTTTTCCAGGAGGAGTAACTTCATTGCATTGTTCACAGTTATCATGCTTTATACTGTAGACCTTGAACTCCATTTCAATCTTTATTTTCACTATTTACCCACCTTCCATCAACCTTAGAGACATTATAACCTTATTTTTGAAGCCCTCATGATTTTTTTTATTTTTTTTATGAAGTAGATATGATGGAACAAATTAAAGATTATGGTTAGGAATATGTATTCAATGTATGAGTATAACTCCATTCACATTTTACCTTGAGTGATGAGATAAAATTCATTATGAGGTAAATTTCAAAATGGGTATAGTGTATAAAGAATAGTTAATAAATAATAATTAAAGGAATAAAGAATATGAATAAATAACTTGACTATGATTCATGACTAATTTTATATGAAAGATTTGTTATAGAGGACATAATTTTTCTAATTACACTTAATTTTATTTTCCTAGTTATAATGCTTGTTCATGTTTAATTTTTTTTATTTGGAATCCCTTTTGAGATGATTTTTTTTAGGACAAGAAATTGTTCAAGTGTGGGGGAATTTTATAATCCAAATTTATATACACATTTTTAATACTTTTATTTATGTTTTAATCACACTTTATTTGATAATTCACTTTGTTTTGGTTTTTTATAGGAAATAGGAATTTAAGACTCAAATGAAGAACTCATGGAAATTGTAAAAAATGGGATTTACACATCATGAAAGGATTTCACGATGTGTATTTATCATTCAGAGCATCCATGATGAGCCATAGTCCAGTTCTTGAACATTTACTTAATGTGAAGTTGTTACATGATGTATAGAAATAATACACATTGTTATTTTTTCAAAAGATAAATCCAATTGAAAGTTAGAGATGTGAATGAAGTAAAAGACGTGAATCACATAAATGATGTTCATAACTTAAATGATGTGAAAAGTTAAAGATCTCATCCCATCAAAGATATATCTCTATGATTCTAGAATATTCAAGATTCTTGGACAAGATCTTGGATCTAAAGTACATAGAATGAATCCCACTTACACATTGTGTACAAGTAAAGATTGAAGCCACATAAAGCCATTAAATGATGTGATGACTTTACACATCATGTACTTTTCAAGCCTATATATTTTTCAGAAGCTTCTATATTCATAGAGGCTTCAAACATCCAAAATTTCTTTCTCCCGTTATTTTAAATTTTTCTTTCATTTTAATTATTTTCTATATCTACTGCTTTGTTTTATTAATTGAAGCATTCCATTTTTGATTATTTGTATTTAAAGACTTGTTTGTTGTTAGTTACTATTTTTACATTCTAATTTTAATACCAATTATTGTGAAACTTCAGTTTCTACTGCATTATTCATTATTTACTCATTCAAGTTAGTTGTTAATTACTTTAATACAATTTCAATTGTGGGTTTATTTATTTTTAATCATTTAATAATTATGTAAATAATTCCATCTATTTTTATGCCTTTAAATAATTCCATCACGTATGGATAATCTGCTTAGGGTTAGGGGTTGAGATTAGGGGTGATTTAAATGTAATGAATATATAAAATCAATCTTGGTAACCCTATGGCTAGTAACAAGGTTTTAAAAAATTATCAAATATCATTATTTTTCAATTACCTTAACCATCAAAGGTATAAATTGAATGACCATGGTCTAGTTGGAGTTGATCAGGCTAGGACCAATATCTTGTGATTCTTTTTTCCTATAATCCATATTTTCTGCACTTAGGTTGTCAACTACTATAGACCACGGAGTATTTTCTATCTTAGTTTGATCATATTGGTTAAATAAAGATCAATCGGTGTATTTTGAACCTCTTTTTATCCTATTATATAGATCTATCCCAAGTTAGATTTAGGATTATCCCTTGCTTATACCCTGAAATTTACCTCAACCCCTTATTTTAATCTATTTTAAAACCCAAACTACTTAGTTTTAGTTAGACCCAAACCAAATAGAGTTAATGTAAGGAAAATTATTCAAAAGGTTCTTACCACTGGGTTTCTTGTCTATAAGTTATCTATATGGGTTCGACCCCAAACATTCTGTTACTATGCCTTAGTAGTTGAGTGTAGTTTGGGATATAAATTTCTAATCTGATCACATTAAGAGGATTTAACAACATCTTTTGGGCACATAACTCATCACATAAATTTTTTATATTCTTGAATAATAAACTTATGTTAATTATATACTTACTTGAGAACCATTTTCAAGTTTATTATTCCTTTTATTTTATTTATTACCATGTTATATACAATTACTTAATCAATTGAGTTCACATCAGATGTTTTGATGATATTTAGCTCATATGTCAAAAATGACTTTGGTAAGTTGAATGTGGTAAAAGAGGACATTATTCCATAATATCCAAAATAATTATAATAAAATAATTATAATTTCTATACATAATTATAATTTTAAAACCAACCATGAAATATGGTTATGAAAAATTAATTACATTATAATCATGGATATGGTAGGCCATACGTACACATAAGTAACGCTTCCATTTTTCAATGAAAATGAAGAAAAGAAGGTAATTATTATTGTATCTTTATATAATGATGTTTATATCATAAATATAATATTTTATCTTTAAATAAACTTATATATCATCCATTTTATGTGGTCATGAAAAATGAATCATGTCACTTCGTGGAGATGATAATCCATACGTTTGCATGAACGGTGTTATCATTTTTCAATGGTTGTAAATGTAAAAAAAGATATATAATATTTATATAATGATAAATATGTCATTATATCATATATATATACATTAAATCTATCATTATAACCATCCGTGATAGGTGGTAATGGAAAACAATTACATCAGTTCGCAAGGTGATACTCCACCACACACATGAATGATGATTTAATTTACAATTTGATGGAATAATGAGATGGATATAGGATATTAGATTAATATAAAAATATATAAGTATATTTAATATACTGGTTTTATTATTTAATCTTGGTTAAACAATAATTTAAGTAGGTATAGGAAGAAATAAAATGAAAACACTCTGTTATGAACTATACTTCTTCTCCAGGAAACCTCTTTATGTTTATACCTAAATCCTTCCTTGGTTGGTTTTTTGATAAAAACAGATCCTATAGAAATAGTTAAGGGATGTAAGTAATGTGTTTGGGTAGGTATGGATGGGAAAATGGCTCTTTAAGTGTGTATGTGAGAGGATAGGGGGTGTCCTTTTATTAGTGGGGGAGAGGACACGTATGGAATTTTTGAAAAATATTTAAATATATTAATTACCTACTCAAGAAAAATGGAATAAAATGGTACCATTTAAAAATATTAAAGGATATAGGGCATAAATATGTCCATAAAATTGGATTTATATAAGTTTTTAGGTTATTTAACCCTTATCACTTTATTTTAACCCCCTAAGTAAACCTATTTTAACATTAACCATGATATTGTTTTTACTATTTTAACTATTCATTATAAAAATAATTAAGTTAAAATTATGACTTAATATTAATTATGATGAATAAAAATATGGAATAAATTTTATAAAATCAAATTCATAAAAGTGGAATAAATTAATTTAAAATTAAACCCACAAAACATGATAAAAAAATGGGTTTTCATAAAAATGTCTTTTAAAGTATAAAGATGATTTTATAATACATTCAAGTATAAAATTTATTAAAAAGGCCATAATTTTATTATTAATAATAATAATGAAATAATTTTACTTTTTATCTATTTTAAAAAAATGAAACTTTGTAAACATGTGAAATAAAAATATAATTTTCAATAAAAATCGATATTTTTCTCTATTTATCAAAAAATAAAACTTTTTAGAAAATTATAAAAAATTATTCATAAGATAATTTTCACATGATTAATTCAAAAATTAAGATAATTTTACCAAATTAAAATTCTATAATTTAGAAATTAATCTATTAAATAAAACCATATAATGCATGGAATCTCAATTGGTTAGAAGTAAAGCTTTTTATTTTATGAAAAATTACCTAATATTATTATAATTAATATAAATATATAAAATATGATTTATGAATATTTATAATATATTAAAATTATTTATCTTAACATCACTTGGGTTGGTACATTATTCACCCTTTTTGAAATTAGATCCTCACAATTTTTAATCATTACCTAAACAAGTGGGGATATTTTCCCTTCATATCATTTTATGATTCTTATGTTGCTTATTTAACCATATAATTTTCCACAAAACCTTAACTAGTTTAATCAATTTATTGACCAAAAATTTCTCTCTATGTTTAAGGATCCATACTATTTGCTATTTATATGAAATTATTTCTTCAAACTGAACCACCTGAGGGCTCAAGACATGAGATGCACCTAACACATATTTTCCTAACAACAAATAATGAAACACATCATGTACGTGGAATAAACTTATAGGTAAGGACACTTGTTAAGAAATAGATATAATATTCTCTAGATTTTTATATTTTCCAATGATCTGTGGACTCAAATTCTCCTTTTTTACCAAAATGCATAACATTTTTCCATATATATAATTTAAGAAAAACTTAATCGGCTACCTCAAAAGAAAGATCTTTCCTCCAGTTATATACATAAATTTTCTTCCTTTTCTAAGCCATCCTCATGTGATGATGAATAATTTTCACCTTATCAACCACTTATTCTACTAATTATAGTCCTAATAAATTTCTTTCCCTGACTTCATCTCAACCAAGTTAGATTCGGACACCTCTTTCAATATAATTTATCAAAAGGTGTTATCTATATACTAGAAATAAAAACGTTATTATAAGAAAACTCAAATAAAGTCATATATTGATCCCAAATTCCATGATAATCCATTGAATAAGATTTAATTATATCATCAAAACTCTAAATTGTTCTACCTGAATATCCATCAGATTAAGAATGAAAAGTTGTATTGAAATTAAATTTAGTACCCAGTGACTTCTAAATAATTTTCTAAATATTAAAGATAACCCCAAGATCACTGTTAGGTAAAATGGAGAGAATTACTCTATGTAATCTAATTATCTCTTTAAAATAAAGTTAAAAAAGTTGGTCCAAATATATATTATCTTGAATAGGAAGAAAATTAGTTTATTTAGTTAATTGATCAACAATTACTCAAATCACATTTTTACCACAACATGTATTTGGTAATACCATCATGAAATACATGGATATATTCTCCCATTTCTATTCTAGAGATGGAAGAGGTTGAAGAATACCCTTCATTAATTATAACTCTACTTTAACCTATTTAAAATTCAAACATTTCATAGTAAAATATACAATATCACTATTTATTCCTTCCCACAAAAAATATTCTCTAAGGTCACTATACATTTTTTGTGCTTCCATGATGAATAAAAAATGGAGATTTATAATCCTCACTCAATATTTCCTTCATTAATTGTGGATCAAACGGAACACATAACCTCATTTTGAATCTCAAAAAACATTCTTTTTCAATATTAAATTTAGAAAACTTACCCTTATTAACTAATTATACCTTTTCCTATAACTCACTATCTTCCTCCTAAGCTTTCTTAATCCTATCTAACAAAGGAGATCGTACTAAAACCTGAAACAAAAAAGGGGTATTTTCTATATGCATAATTTTTAATCCAATATTTATCAAATCATTAACCAAATCATAATGTTCTAGATGTTTTATGGTTGATGAAGAATTATCTTTTTGAATCAAACAATTAGCTACTTTGTTTTATTTACTTGGATGGTAATGAATAGTGTAATAATAATCATTTATACATTTCATCCATCTCCTGTGTCTCATGTTCAACTATTTTTGAGTAAATATATACTTTAAACATTTATGATCACTATATATTTAAAACTTTATTCCATATAAACAATGTCTCTATGTTTTTAAAAAAATACTACAGCCACATGCTCAAGGTCATGTGTAGGATAATTTTTCTCAAGAGTTTTTAATTGATGAGAAACATAACTAATTGATTGATCATTTTTCATTAAAATGTAATCTAGTCCCTTAAAAGAATCATTAATATAGATAAAAACATCTCCATTTCTAAATAACAGGGCCAAAAGTATATAATTCACTAATATTCTTTCAAATTCTTGGAAACATTAATTATAATGATTTATCTAGATAAACCTAAGTCCTTTTGGTGTTAACTTGGTTATTGGGAAAGATAACTATGAAAAGATTTCAATAAACCACTAGTAATAAACTACTAATCCAAGAACAATATGAATCTTGGTAACATTTGTAGGTCTTGTCCACTCATCAACCCCTTTAGTTATAGTAGGATCAATAGTTATACCATCTTTATTTACAATATATCCATGGAATATAATATGTTGTAACCAAAAATCACATTTACTAAAATTTCAATATAACTTTTTTTCTTTTAGGGTTTTCAAAATAATCCTTAGATGTTTTTCATGATCATTATAAATTTTTTAACAAAAAAATATCATCAATAAACACAACCAAAAACTTATCTAAATATTCATGGAAAACTCTATTCCTAAGATCCATTAATACAGATGGATCATTCATCAACACAAAAGGAATAACCACAAACTCATAATGATCATACATAGTATGAAATTTTGTCTTAGGGATGTTATCTTTTTTCACCTTAAACGGATGGTACCATGGCCATAGATCATCCTTTGAAAAATATCGAGCTCTATGGATATGATCATAAAATTCATTGATATAAGGAAATAACAACTTATTTTTAGTACTGATGATATTAAATGTTCTATAATCAATTAAAAGCCTCATGGAAGCATATTTAATTTTAAAAAATAAAATAGAATCACCCCATGGTGAAGTTCTAGGATAAATAAATCCTTTATCAAGAAAATTTTTTAATTGGTTTTTCAGTTTAATAAGTTCGACTTGATCCATTCAATAAGGGGGTTTTGAAATTATCTTAGCATTTGGAAATAATTTAATAGTAAACCAAACTTATCAATTAGGTATAATACTAGGAAACTCATCAAGAAAAACTTATAGATACTCTTTTACTATTAACATGTCATTAATATGAAGAGTTTGATTATTTTCAACAATATAAGCAAGATAACTTTAATTTACCTATATTAATAGTTTCTTAGATTCTTGATATGTTATCAAGGGTATGAATTAATTATTATATACAAATGGAAACTCATTTCAAAAAACAAATTCTATGTAGTCTATCTTATCATGATAAACTGAAAGCCAATCCAAACCCAGAATAACATCAAATTCTATAATGGGAAAGACAACAAGGTTTTATGGGAAAATTATCCCATAGATTATAGTAGGAATATCTCTATAAATTCATGTTTCCTTAATCCAGGTATTTTTACTAAAAGTTTCAACTTCATTTCTTGAGGTTAATTTTTAATTTTTATCAATAAATTTATTAGAAATGAAAGAATGTTCAGACCCTAAATCAAAAAAAGACATTAGCATAATTTGAAAAAACATGTAATGTACCTATTACCACTTTATTTGATGGCCTAATTTTTCTGAATTAGTTTCAAAGGATTTCACCACACTATTATACTTATATTATTGGTGCCTCCTATAATTTATGTTATTCTTAAAACACACATCTGTATAATGACTAATATCATTCTATTTAGAAAACTTTACCACCTATTTATCAAAATTATTATTACCACTACACAGATTTATTCTTTTGTAATCATGATGAATATACTAAAACTTACCAAATCATAATAACTTACTAGGTTTTTATAAGACTTTATTGAGGCTACTTTTTTATAAACCTATCACAAACTAAAAATATTATTTTCTTACCTTCAAATTTATTTGATGTATTCTTCCCATTTTTCTTCCACCTAGATCTCTTTTTATTTTTGTTGTCATAAAAAACTTGTTTATTAAAAAAAATATTTCAACCTTCTCGACAAGTCGAACAAGTTTCTCACAATTTTAAATTCATGAGAGGTCAAATCTATTCAATATATTGGAATTAATCCAGAGTAAAATTGATTAATTTGACTACCAATATATCAGATACAATTTGGTGTGTGCCTTTCCAACTGGGTGAAGTTTTATTCATATGCGTGCACTGAATCTTTCTACTACTACTTTAATTAAAATAATTTTTTTTTCATCCTAAGTTGAATAACTTTAGGAAAATATTTCTCAAATAAATATTCTTATATATATCCTATTCCATGACATAAATCTACTATCTTTCCCTAGTATTCTTAACCATTTAACACCATTGATTGAATTCACCTTCCAAAAAGTAAATAGATAGCATTACCTTTTAATTATATGAATAAACCATGAATTAAAATATCTTTTCTAGAGATTTAATTCATCCCTTATCTACCAATGAGTTAGAAGGTCCATTGAATTCTGGAGGGATCTGACTCATAACATTCTCCACTATCGACATGTTCACCTATGGTAGATCCAATTTCTCTCTATCATGGATGCCACCACCATTTATAGACTATTTCAATTGATCCATCACAACAAAAAAATGATTAGTTCTTATTCCGACCATTTTAGGTTTTTGATTTGGAAGGATATTGTCCCCTTGGTTCCTTTATACTTACGTTTACCTATTTAATTTATAGAAAACCATTCTGAATTGACATGGTTTATAAGAATAAACATGGTAATGTTCAAATTCTATATCATCATAAAAATAAATTATAATCTCATAAGGGTACATACTTACATTATCCTAACCTCTAAAATCATCTAAACCTTTCCTTTGATACAAACTATAAGGAATCAACATTAAACATCACATAATCTTGAGTTTTAAGTTAATAATTCACTATCTTACATTTTTAACATCTTTATAGTTTAAATTTTTAGATAATTAGTTCATCACCCTTATATAAATAAATATTAAATCACAAGGTGGTAACTTACACTTAGTATCCATTTTTCCCATAATTAAATTTTGTTACTATATAACAAGTTTTCTTTTCATGACATATTTGAATAATTTTCTTCTAACCATCATCCTTGTCCCTAATCATCGTTAAAAACTTATGGAAAACACTTAAAAACATGGTATAATACCAAAATATTAGTTAGTGAAATACAAGAAATAAATAAACTTGTTTTTACATGAATACACATTTTTACTGTTTTAAAATAAAATTTGAGCTTAAAATAAACATTTTATTACCAAATAAATCAACTTCACTACCAAAAAAGTTTCATAAAACATTTCATAAGAAACCATAAAGGAAAAAAAAACTCATAAAGGTTTTTTTAATTCATGAAAAAATCATGAATACTTTTTCAAAAAGTTATACAATTTACCCTTAAGAATTGGCATAAACATCCCTTTAAAATCAAGATCATTATCTTACCTTGTGAAATCATAAGCTTTCTGTGAAAATGCATAGTAAGAATAGATAAATCATGTATGTAACTTGAGACACCATATTCATATCACTCTTACAATCACTCTTACAAATTGAATAACCTACCCTATAAATTCCAACAATTTCTTCGGAGATACCTATTTGTTTAACTTTATCCATTTACCTAGTGAATTGGAGAGCTATATTGGGATCACTCGTTATCATGAGATATATCAGGATCACTCATAAAAATGAGCTATATTAGGCTCACCTATTATTATATAAAATGTACAAGAACCATAATATAACCATAAAACATGAAATATTTCATTCTTAGACAAATATTATGTTCACCCATAAGAAAAAACATTCTTGATATTGAGATATCCATTACATTTAAAACCCTATTTTCAAATGCACAGAACAAAGGGAAATATGGTTTTTTTTTAATAAAACATGAAATAATATAAATAAATACAAAAATAAAATAAAATTTATAATATTGGAAAAAAACATTAACCTCATATATATTAAAATAGAGTATTATTTTTTCCTTTTCATAAAAACATTACATATAAATAAGTAAAAAAGATTATTTTTCAAAACCATTGAATGATATTAAAAATTCATATAAATTTAATTTATAATTAATCTATGTATATATATATACATCCATAAATTTATTTTAATAATATGTACATGAAAAAAAGTATTTAGAAAACAAATCTTTAATATAATTAAAATGAGGTTTTTAAGGTAAAGTGTCCCTTACTTCGAGTCTAATTTATCATGTATGTTCTTTATATTCCTAAATAATAAACTTATATTAATTATTTAATTTATTATGAACCATTTTAAATTTTATTAAACTATTTATTTTATTTATTACCATGTTATATATAGTTACTTAATCAATTAAGTTCATGTTAGACATTTTGACAATATCCGGCTCATATGTCCAAAATGACATTGGTAAGTTAACTATGATAAAGGTATTCATTATTAAATAATATATAGAATAATAATTGAGTCATAATTATAATTTTTATATGTTATTTTTACTTTTAAAACCAACCATGAAATATGGTTATGAAAAATAAATTATGTTACAATCATGGAGACAGTAAGTCGTACGTACGCATGAGTAACATTTCCATTTCTCAAAGAACATAAGGGAAAGAAGGTAAGTATTATTTTTATTTATATAATTATTATTATATAATAAATATAGTATTATATATTTAAATAAAATTATATATATATCATCCATGTGACGTGGTCATGAAAAATGAACCACATCACTTCGTGGAGTTGGTAATCCACACGTATGCACGAGAAATGTTATCATTTTTCAATGGATGGAGTGGTAATAAAAAATATGATATATTATCATTAAATAATGATAAATATTTCAAAAATATAAGATATTTACATTAAATATATCATTATAACCAGTCATGATAGGTAGTGTTACAAAATGAATTACACGGGTTCATAAGGTGGTAGTCTGCCTTACACATGAATGATTATTTCATTTCCCATTTGAAAGAAGAAGGAGATGGATATTGGTTATGTAATTACCATAAAAATATCTAAATATATGGATATTTTTTAAAATTTTGTATTGGTTGAATAAAAAATTAAGGAGGTATAAGGAGAAATAAAATTAAAACACTTAGTTAAGAACTATACCACTTTTTCAGAAAACCTTTTTAAGTTTACACCTAAAGCCTTCCTAGGTTGGTTATTTGATAAAACTATGGCCTATAAGATGTGGTTAGGGATGTAATAAATGGATTATTTATAGTATATTATTAACTAAAATGTTATTTAAGTGTGTATAGGATAGGTGAGAGGGTGTCCTTTTATAAGTGGGGGAGAGGACACACATGGAATGTTTTAAACGATTAAAATATATTAATGCCTTACTCAATACAAATGGCTAAAAAATAGACCATTTATGAATAGTAGATGATATAGGATCTCTAATATTCCCATAAAATAGTATTTAAACCAGTTTCTAGATAATTTAAACCTTTATCACTTTAGTTTAACCTCTTGGTAAACTTGTTTAAACTTTAACCGTTGTAACAATTTTTTACTGTTTTACTATTCATTATGAAAAAAATTAAACTAAAATTATTAAATAATATTAATTATGATTAATATAAATATGAAACCATTTTATCAAATTCAATTGATGGATGTTTTAGAATTTAATTTAAAATTTAACCCGCAAAACGTGATAAAAAATGGTTTTTCATAAAATGTATTTTTAATTATAAAGATTTAATTATAAAAAAATGAAGTATAAAATTAATTCAAAAGACTGTAATTAGATTATTAATGATATAATTGAAATAATTTTACATTGTAATCATTTTAAAAAAATAACTTTTTTAATTCATGAAACAAAAAGATAGTTTTCAATAAAAATTAGTATTTTTCACTATTCGTTTAAAAATAAAACTTTTAGAGGATTCTAAAAAAATCATTCTAAGATAATTTTCACAAGATTAATTAAAAAATTAAGTTTATATTTTCAAATTATAATTCTATAATTTTGAAATCATTATTTTTAATAAAACCATTTAATGCCTGAAAACCCAATTTGGTTAAAAATAAACCTTTTTCTTATTGATTGAAAAATTACCTAATATTATTCTAATGAATATAACTATGAAAAATATAATTAATGATTATTAATAATACATGAATGTAATTTATCTTAATGTTACTTGGGTTGTTATAGCTTATGTGAATATTTTTTTAAACGGTACCTCTTTTTGCGCATTAAATCAGTTAACATTATCCCAGGAAAAAAATTTAAATTGTCCCTGAATGAGTCCCCAAGTAATGAAGTATAGGTCTAATTTATGAATAATATTCTAAATTCTAGTATAGTATGAAGTCTTATGTATGAAATGGCCTATTCAAGGCTAGATATTTCTTTTATTATGTTTAATTTGAGCAAGTTCATGTGGAATCCTAGTAAAACTCATTGGCATGCTTTAAAGTTACTCCTTAGGTATGTTTTGATGTCTATAAATTTTTGAATTTGATATTGAAAAACTAATAGTTTTTGTATTTAAATTTTCTTATTTTTTGATTCTGATTATAAATACAATATTGAAACTCATAAATCTCTAATCAGTTTTGTGTTTCTAACATTTTTAGGACTAGTCTCCTAGAAATGAAATATGAAATCTATTATTTCTCTCTATACCACTAAGGTAGAATATATAGATTTTAATGATGAAATAAAGGAATATATATAGTTGAAAGGTTTGATTAAAGGGTTATCTTTATCTGATGAGAGCATAATAGTTCACTATGATATCCAACTAGTATTAAATTTTTCTAAAAACTATGTTTCCCATAATAGTTCAAACCACATCGACATTAGAATTTATTATTTTAGGCATAATATTGAATCTAGGATAGTGTGTGTTGTGAAGATAGGCACCATGGAAAACCTAGCCGACAGTTTTACTAAGTTCGTGCTATTTTCTATGTTCAAACATAGATTAAATTTGATGAACTTAATCATAATTCTATAATTAAGGTTGTGAGGGAGATATTTATAAATCATTTCAATTAGAAATTAGAGAATTTTTTTAATTTAGTTATTGTATGTATTTTATTAAAATCAAATTAATTAATATACTTTTTCTGTTATATTTTATGTTCATGTATTCATGTTTTAATTCATGTTCACTTACCCTTACGTACTTGTAGATTTTATTACTCACCTTTTCATGCTAATTTTTTTACCTTACCATGAAATCATTGATCTTCACATATATTACCTTTACATGGACTTTATTTTATCTTTATTCCTATATATGGGTTACTTTTATATTTGGGTTTATTTCTCCCTATGATTTATTTAAATTCCCATCTTTTGTTTTCTTAAAATATTAATAAGATCTTATCTTATCGGTACTGTTGATCACAATAAACCAATGGTCCCTGCTTTTGCATGATGTATTTGTTAGCTGTTCTTATTACCTCTCACAGTTTCTATTCAATGTTCATTATGCTCTCACAACCTATGGTATGGCTCCATGTGTCCCACCTAGATATTTTAGATTTATTTATTAAAAATACCCCATTGATCTGATCCATCCACATGACATCAATTATACACATTCACCTGTTGATTCCTTTCCTACTCATCATGATGAATCTAAAGCTTCATCTATATCAATTTGTTCAAATTTAACCATTCAATATGGTTCTTCTTGAGAGAGTTTGAAAAGAGATAACTCTTGGTTATTGGAAATATCTCAAAGAAGACTAGGGGAAACCAAGGTTTCACAATTCCTAATACTCCCTCAATCCATGATATGCTAACCTCTGTAATCAAGCCTTTATTCCAGTGGAGATTTGATGGAGATGTTGTGTACTGGGGTGCTGGGAGACAACATGATAAACCAGAGAATTCAGACTCAGTACCTTTCATCATAACGAGGTATTGATTAAGAGACATATATTTTTAAGAATATTTTTTTCATTTCATTTTTTATGTTACCATATCCTTTTGTTTGTATGTGTGTGAGAGAGTTCATCTAGGAGTGGATAAAACTAACTCTTCATGATGAAGTTGATCACCGCCACCTGGTTCAGCAAGGTTTACCTCCTCAGATAGTTTCCATGTTCTACCTTCTTTGAATTCGAGTATGTAATCCTTACCTAATTTTCTTAGTAATTAATCTTATCTCAGGATGGTCTTATCACTATGCACAAAAGATCAAAGTAATCCAAAGAACATAATTTCTTGGTCTCCTTTTATTGATTTCTATTTTTTATTTTGTAATTCAGAAGAATGATCATCTATTTTTTGAAAATTAATTCATGGTTTTTTAAAACAAAAAAATATATATCTAATAATTTTATAAACCATTGAATATGAATTATTGGATATTACATGTTCCTAGGGAAAACCACATAACTGCTTCCACCAACAGAAAATATTTAGTTGTAACTATCTTTCTAATTATTGTTCATTACATGCTCTTTTTATTTATTTGAAAGAAAAAATATTAGCATTTCCACTTTTTAGATCTATATATTTTCAATTAATATTATTATATCCTCGTAATAAAACAATTCACATAATATTTTGAAATTACTGCTAAATAACAGTACAAAATGATAAAATCATATAATTTAGTGGGAAATTTTCTGGTAATTTTATCATTGTAGGTTTCCATTTGACAAATAGCCATTGGTCGCTCACCCATTGTTTTAAAAATATTTATTTATAATCATATCATTCATCATAATTCATTAAATTCTTGTTCCATTCATTTTTAAAAATAAATATAATAAAATTCTCCTTTAAGATTTATATATTTTTAACAAATCATATTAGATTATCATAATAAAACTATTTTCTTAATTGTTAGAATTTACTACCAAATGACACTATGAATGGATAAAATCATGCAATTTAAAGTGGAAATGTTTGGTAATTATTCCATTACAGTTTATTATTTGACAACTATCCATTAGTGTCTCACTATTTATTTTAAAAATATTTAGTCATAACTATCTCACACATAATAGTTCACTACATGATCTTTCCATTTTGTTGGAAATAAAATATTTGTATGTTTACCTTTAAGATTTATATATTTTCAAAAAATATTATTATATAATCCTAATAAAATGATTTGGTTAATTTTTATAACTTACTACTAATTGATGCCATGAATGGATAGAATCGTGCAATTTAGAGGGGAACTATTTTGTAATTTTACTATTGTAGGTTACCATTTGAAAACTAGTCATTGGTGGATCTCTCTTTGTTTTAAAAATATTTCATCATAATTGTAAAGCTTATCATATTTCATTAAATTATCTTTCCATTCATTTTAAAGATTTTTTTTATGATTTTTAACTTTATGGTTTATATATTTTCAAAATTTTAAATCTGATGCTACTAATAAAATGATTAGCTTAATTGTTATAATTTTCTTCTAAATAAAATTTCTTAGATGGAATCATTCAATTTAAAGGTGAAATTCTTGGTAATTTTACCACTTTATGTTACCATTATACAACTAGCCATTGGTGACTTACTATTTATTTTAAAAATATTTTTTCATAACCCTCTCATTCATCATAATTCATTACATGCTCTTGTTAGGATCCAATTCCCCCAACCCATACCGTCCATGAAAAAAACATAATCCCTTCTTAGGTTCCATCTTAAAACCAAATGGTGATAAGAGGAGTATCCTATCCAACCCTACATTTTATACACCACTCCTTATAGAAAACAATCTGTAATTAGGTTGGAACGCAACACATCCTTACTTGTTTGGGAGAGATTGAGGTGCTCAAATTACGGTGTTACACTCATCAAGCTCTGAACTCTATTGTCATAGTCATGATCCATGATTGATTCCCTAATAGTCTAGTTCCATGCGGTTGTGATCTTTTCATATCTTTCATCAATTTTTCTCCCTCATCCAGTCCATGGCTTTATTGTTTTAGTTTGAAGAAACTATGAAAATTACCACTCTAATTGTGTCATGTATACACCAAGGATGATAACAAATTTTTTCCTTTAGACATCATCTATATTTTGGCCTCTATCTTGGGATGAACTCATTCTTTATTTTTGGGTTCTTTTTTATACCTCATCTTACCACCATAAAGGGGAGTTTTTTCTCTAATGGATTTTTTTAAAAAAAATTATACAAATTGGACTAGGTTTTTTTTTTTGAAAATGGGTCTACAAGGCATTGAAGGCCTGAAAAAAGAGTGAGTGACTTTCATGAATTCTTTAAAAAAATTAATGAATACATTAAAGTCTTTCATATATTCTTTAAAAAATAAATATGAAAATTTTAATTGTTGTTTTCCATTTTTAATTAATTTATATATATACACCATGAAAAATAATAAGGTATAAAAAATAATAATAATAATCAATAATAATGACTTTTTAAAATAATTACTATTTATTAATAATTATTTTTTTTTAATAAATAATAATTTTAAATAGTAAATAATAATTATTACTATTATAATTAATAATAATTACTTATAAATAGTAATTAATTAATAATAATTAATATTGATAATTATTTAATTACTATTTAAAGAATACTAATTAGTGGTTAAATAATAATTATTATTAATTAGTAATTTTTAATGATTATTAATTAAATACTTATTCATTTTACTTAATGGTTAATAATAATCACCAATTATTATTTATATTTATTAATTAATTACTAAATTATATTTAAAATTATTATTTAGTTACTAATTAGTAATTAATTACTAATAATTATTAATTAATATCAATTATTACTTATTAATAGAAATTATTATTAATAATTAAAAACTATTTTCAAGTAATTTATGAATAACTAATCATTAATTATTATTAATTAATTACTAATCATTATTAACTAATCATATATTGCTATTTTTTAAAGGTCAGGGTTAAAGAACCTTTATTAGAAATAAGTACAAAGAAAAGAGGATGGGGTCAGAAAAATAAAAACATCCATCATTAGAAATAAATTAGTTATATTCCAAGATTTTTTAGTCTCAACTTGAGAATAAAGGCTCTCATTATGTAGAGCCCCCCAATTAATTTAACAATGGCCATGGTCTTGACCACTTGTTTATTAGCCTCTTCTCCAAATCTTTACCCATTACCAAGGTCTATCAGGGTCTCTTGATCCCTTAGAGTTTATCTCAACAACATTGGCCTAAACCTCTTCATGCTTAGGGAGATCATCAAGTGCGGAATAATCACTACCATTATCCTTCCTCATTTGGGTCTAAATATCATGATATTAAATCTTTTCTTCATCTTTAATAGAGATTTCATCAAGATCATTAAGTGTGTCTAGCACTCCAAAGAGATTGGAAGTAGACACATGTGCCTTGCTAAGGTTTTCATGTTTGGATACCTGATCACTCGGCGTGACAAGAGTCTCATGCTCACCTACCAATGCATCCCCAACTTTGAAAATTTTCTATACTAAAGGCTTAGAGATATCATCCTTATGATTTGATGCAGGGTCCAAAAGAGCATCACTAGCTGAAGAAAACTTTATGAGAACTCCGTAAATTTCATATGCATTTACCTAGGTTGATTATTATAAGATATCTGATTTATCTCCTTATTAAAAATCCTTGGAATCTAATTAGGAGACACATTTAAAGAATGATTTAATTTACCATCTAAGATGTCATCTGATGCACCCTTCTATTCAACAAGTTATATCAAGTGTGAATCCCTCTTGATTATAATTTTAGACTATATAATGAAATTTCCATCAGGTAGACTTTCCTTGGATGACTCCATCCCATAGGAGAAAATAACAAAACATGGTCTCGCTAATGTTTCTAACTTCTTAGCCTATTGGGATGAAGATTGATCCATCTAGAGTAAAAACCCTTTCCTGAAGAAAATTTAATTTTCATCTTACCCATGTGGCCCTTAGATATGACCAATTTGTGTTATGGACATAATTATTAATCATCTGGGGCTTTCACTTCACACTCACCATCTGATTGACCATCCAAAAATTCAACTCACATGTCATCCTCTTGGCCATGAGAAAAAATATATCTAAAAGAGGGAGAGTTATTATCCTCCTCTACTTTGTCATCCATAGGTCTATGATATTGAGAGTATGTCAATCCATTAATTAGATCATGATCCTGATGAGTGTGATGGGAATCAGTATACTCCTCTAAAATATCTTTCTATGAATTAGATGGTTCCTTAGTATACTCTATGTGTGAGCCCATCCTAGCCTTGGAAGAAATAGTTTTCTCCCTATCCATAACCAGGTCCGTGTCCACGGTTTTATTCATATGAGATACACCCTCAACTTCATTATGAATATCTATGGAAGTAGGAGAATTAGGAACCACCACCACCTTCCCTTTTCCTCTATTATTGAACATCTTGGAAAAATAACCCTTCAAATCACATGCCTCGTGGTAAGCATTCCTACGAAAGTTCTTCAACAAATTCCCAATAACCATTCAAGTAGCACAAAAACTCTCACACTTCTCATACTCAACACTAATGTGAATATAATCAGTGGGGGGAGAAAATTACACTATCAATTAAGGTGGAATTAAGATTATACTCAACCAAAATTCTAGCATAGTGACGAAAAAAACATTCCTTGAATATTTGTGAAGATAGAAAGGTGCCCCAATTTCAATGGAAATATCATTCAATATATTTGGGTGATAAAGAATCTAATTAAGGACATGTAATATAACCCATAACTAGGAAAAAACATTACTATCCCACAACACATTAAATTCTAGAGAATAGTCATGCAAGTGGATCAAGTGAGGCTTTAAGAACACAGAACTTGAACTCCATCCTCGTATCCTAGATTCCTATAAAGAAAAAATTCAATAGAAAAATACATGACTTAAGGAGACATGCCTCAATTAAAAGAACCCAAAGATAAAGGAAACCCTCTGAACTATGATTTCAAGATTCCATGGCTTAACCTTTTGGGAGGATAATCCTTTTAATTAGGGATTTTTTTCCCATGGACAACCTCTCTGAAAAGGCCTCTGGATTGGTTTTAACATGATCTGAAAAATCCTTTTTGAGTATTCTTCCAGTGGAGGAATCCTTGAATGATGAAACTGAATTCCAAACAACATTCGATTTTTGATCTAGGGTTGCACCTGATCTACCATCCCTAGTCAAGGTGCATTCGATAGTCCCCAGATCAACCTTCGAAACCAAAGGCACTTCCTAAGATGGTTTATCTATAAATCTATTAAAGCCTAGGAAGTGCGGTAGAGCCATGGTTTCTGAGGAACCCTAAATTTTTTTAGTTTCACCGTGGGAGAGCTCCCAAACTCGTGGCATCCCTCCACTTATTACCATCAATTATAATTAATTAACTATTAACTACTACTAATTATTATTAAATAATTAATAATTGTAAAAAAAATTGTTAATTAAAAATTAAATAATTTCTAGTTTATAGTAATTATTTTTTGATAATAATTAGTAATTAATTATTATGTAATGTATAATAAATAATAGTTAATTAATAATTAGTCTTAATTAGTAATTTTTTAATTATTATTAATAAATTAATAATTATTATTACTTAATAATTATTAATTATTATTAATATAAATTAATTCATTACTAATTAATTAATTATTATTATTAAACAATATGAATATATATATTTAAAATTATTATTTTGTTACTAAATATTAATTGTTTAATAGTAATAATAATTTATTAATAATAAGTAATTATTAATCAATACTAATTGTTACTTATTAGTTTTAATTACTAATAAAAAATAATTATTATTATTATTAGGTAATTTATTAATATTTAATTAGTTAATATTTAGTTATTAATAAATAATAATATGTAATAACTAATAATAATTAACAATCATTAATATTAATTTTGTTCAACCCTTAAGAGTTTGTATTAGAATTATTGATAATATGTGATGATTTAAATTACGGTTTTGTTGACAGTATGGTTTGAGGAATAGTTGGATGTAAATATTTATATGGAAGTTGTTAAAGAAAGTGGTAATTCTTGGAGGATTCTTATGGATTCATATTTCAAGATTGAAGTATTCAATTTCTTTGATGGAGGTATATCTAGGGTGAAGGTGTTTTAGTTGTTAACTTTGAAAAGGGAATATATATATATATATATATATATATATGGCATGTTAGAATTTCGCTAAAATTGGACAGAGTTTATGGGAAAAAGGTACTTACTACAAGACTAGAACCCTTTAAGTAGCCATTTTCCAAATGATATGGATAATCTTGACTAGGGAAATAACCAAAATTGGCCGGTGCAAGTGAGTACCAATGTAGGTCAGTACTGGAACATGTGAAGGTAAGGAGTAAAGAACCATGGGGGTGACATGGGTTCTCATTGACCAGGGTAGGGTTTAAGGTATTTTTAAACATTCCTCATTGTTTCCCAACTAATAAACCACATGGAAATATCATGAAAAGACTGATGTAGGAAAAAATAGAAATGGTATTATTCAAAATCAATAGAGCATGAAGGTTTTTGTGGAAGGAGTCCAGACCAAGGATAAAGGTGTTTTGAGATGGATAAGTACCTGTGAAAAATGAAGAGTAAAATTTCATATGTGGTGGTGACCATGGTCACAGTAGTAGTTATTTTATTAAAAGAGATGGATATGACAAAACAAAGAGCTGGAGGAGACCACACCATGGTGGTCCTCATGATGCAGTTAGAGAACTCTATCAGAAACAGGGAGGCCCTCTGTGTATGTTTTTGGTTGTTGTGGTCCATGGAATAAATAACATCAATTTTATTTGGTATAAGGAAAAATAAAAAGGTGTTCACTGTGTCGGAAACTTCAAAGGTAATTTTTAACAAAGAATTACTACACTATGACATGGTGTTAAGGTGTAAATCATTTCACTGGGAATTTTTCTTGGAGAAGAATTTTTTGGATGTTGTGGAGTGTTCTATTTCATGGTGATTAGTCCACATATGTGATATAGGAGATTAGGTGGCCAAAAACAAGACATGAAATGCCTTGAATGATTGAATCACACACTAATATGGGTATTCCCCTATTTGGGTAAGATAATGAAAGATGAGAAAAGAAGAACATTCCATAGGGAATTAACCAAACCCTTTTAGAGTACCTTACACAATAACTCTAATCGAAGAGATAAGTGTAAAATTAAAAGAAACTTTTTACTATAATGAAGAAGGAAAATCAAGTGAAGAGAAAAGGGGATATTTATACTACACAACAATATAAAACAATAATGGACAAACTATTAGAGAGAAGAGAAATAATAGAGGGAATTACAAGAGGAATGAAAAATAGATTTTATTTTCATATCTCATTGAGATAAGAATAATGGAGTTAGTGTTTTATAGTAAATAAGAATAAATTCCAGTCAGGTACGCTGTAAGGAGGATATATACTTGGTACTTCTTGAATATTCTACCAAAAAAAGACTTTCCATGACATCTCATGGAAATGTGATAATACTATACATGAAGGAGTTCACAACCTTCCAGTGAAGAAATTCACTTGGATATCAATGACGTAACCTCATATTCAGTGAATCATTTATAATAATATTGAGATTTCAATAAAGTTTTAAATTTTGAGATCAACATGAATACAATAAAAATTTTATTCCTTTGAGAAATAGATTTTTGAGGCTATATGAAAAAAATATATCTATGTTGAATGTGATATAAGAAGGACCTGAAAAATTATTTCAAAATAAAAAACCTCTAAGAAATATAATAAAAGGGGTTGGAAGCATGAGAATAATTTACATGATCCAAAAATTAAAAAAAAAATCTCATGAAAAAATAAGAATCCCAAGGTAAGGTGTGTATTGCAGGTAAAGATTGAGTAGTAAGAAGGTTTGTAAAAAGAAAAGTATACCTATTGTGAAATAATTAATCCTATATGGTAAGGTTTTCCAAGGAATAATAACCCATGAGTTAGGTTGCGTATAAGAGAAAAAAATAAAATAAGTAAAAGAGAGATTGGATTCCATTAAACACAATTTGATTTTAAAAATGGACTCCAAGATGAAGGACACATGAAAATTGGTGGTCTATTGTGACTCACTATCCTAATTAACTTAAAAATTCGGGGTATCCATATCCCTATATTATTTAAATGGTTTATAACTATTATTTGAGGTGGTGAAAACATTAAAAGGGAGATACGATCCATGGTGTGGTTTTGCTTTCAAAGAACTTGTGTGGGAGTTGAAACCAGATGTATTAAAACTAAAAAGTTTTCATGTATCATGGGTGTTTTGAAGTATTCAAGTCCCCAATTGGTATCAAACCTTATCAAGGGTTCCAAGGCTAATACTTTCACAACAAATGATATCAAGCAATAATTTTATTCTAAAAAATAGATCTAAAATCTTATTACATAAAATAAGTTCTTTTTGACTTTAGTATTATTAAATAAGAGCCTAATATTATGTTGAATAAGGTTTCAAATCCATATCTGGACCAAAATATAGTAACATGATAAATATGATGACATCATTCCATGAATTTGGTGGAAGTAGGTCACTAAAAGACGAGGATATAATTTTTGAAGCCTGGTCTAAAACAAGTAGTAATTATAATAGATATTATGTAATCTAGTTTACATTAGGAAGTTTTAGGACCAAGAGTTATATGGAAGTAAACCACTAAAAATAGGAGAAAATATTGGAAGTTTTAAGCCGCAGTAAGGATAAACCTTTTAATTAATCTTTTTTATATTATAATAATTGGTATTATTTATTTATCTTCATAGGATTCTATATAGATTCTAATTAAGAGGTATTATTCCTAACAAGTGTAATCCTAGAATTGAATAAATTATTAGTATACATCGTTATATAATTTAGGGGGAGTTGGTGATAAATATTCAAGGAATAATAACCTCATCAGTGATTGAATGACCCTAAGAACATGTAAGGACTTGAATACCAAGTGGTATCACTAGTTCATTTATAACAAGTGGTATTTATTGATTTGATAAGTGGTATGTTTATCTCACTTAATGTTTCCTTGATTATTTACTAATGTTTTGGTGTTATAATGTGATGAGATCACAATTTGAGCTTTGTTAAAGAAAATGAAATGTTTTTGTTGCAAGTAATTTAATGGAAAACTGATAGATGATATAGAAAACTTTAATAATGTTAATAAAAACTATGGTGTCTTATACTGATCATAGGCATAGTAGGATTATATGATTTTTTTAATACTTAGACTCTAATTATAAATTCCACTCACCAGCGTTCTTTGAGAACATGTATCTATTTTGTGAAAAATTGGTATAGAGGCTAAAGTGGAATGGTTAGTCTTTACCTTATTCATCAAGTAATATTCTAGATTATAAGTATTTTATAATTGGATCATAAAAAGGTTTATATATTTGGATGATCAAATAAAAAAGTTATGATTATTTTTTATAAGATCCAATGGTGTAAGGGAAATTTGAAAATGGGGGAGAAATACTAAAGCACTAATGTAGTTTTCCTCATGGAATTCAGAAGTAAAGAGGGAGTAGAATATCATGGATAATTCCCTTCATATTCCATTAACAAAGGTGAATCCATAATAAAACTAACACTATAATATTTTTCTTAAAAATACCTCAAGAAGATTCAGATTTCTCCTTATAAAATTCTAACATAAAGGGGGATAGTTTTAAGATTTCCCTCATATAGATTTGATGGATTTGGGGGGGGTTTATTTGAAGTGACCTTTTTATTTAATTGGAAAAGGGGGAGAGAAAATCCTTAAATCCATATTTTTTTAAAGTGATTAGATTTATTCATTTGATTTATTGGTCGTTTGATGGATTTGGATTTAAGGAGATATTATTAACAAAATCTAAATGGGGATATTGTTTATCCCCTAAGGGTTTGTATTGAATTTATTGATAATTTGTTCTGTTTGGAATTATGGTTTTATTGAAAATATGGTTTGAGGAATAGTTGGTTTTAAAAGTTTATTAGGTTGTTAAATAAAGTGGTTATGCTTAGAAGATTGTTATTGTTTCATCTTTAAAGCTTGAATTATTAAATTTCATTGATGTAGGTCTATTTCAGATGAAGGTGTTCTAGTATCTACCTTTGAAAAAAATATATATATATATATATATATATATATATATTAAGTAGGATATATATATATGAAATATGGTAATTTGGATAATTTTGGATGGATTTTATGGAGAAAATGGGTTAACTAAAAGGATATCACCCTTGAAGTAGCTAATTGCTAAATGATAAGACAAATCTTGATAAGGGAAATTGATAAGAGTGGATAGTGAAAGTGAGTACCAGTGTTTTTTGTCACTAAAATGTGTGAAGGTAAGGATTCAAGCACCTTGGGGTGGCATGGTGACCCACTGACTAGGGTAGGGGCTAAGGTATTTTTAAATTCCCCTCACCACATCCCAGATAATTAACCATATATGAGTATCATTCATTGACCAATGTGGGACAAAAGAGGTTTGGTAGTAGTCAACAGCAATGGGACACTAAGGTTTTTGAGTAATAATAAGTTGATCATGCCATGGAGGAAAGTGTTTTGAGATGGATAAGTACCTGTGAAAAATGAAAAGCATCAAGTGAAGTGTGTTGGTTACCATAGTCATTGTGGTTGATGTTTTAGCAAAAAAATGAAGACTTGGAGATTTAAAAATGAGGATTTGGAAGAGACTACATCGTGTTGATATTCATAGTGGAGTTAGAGAATCCCCATCATAAATAAGAAGGCCCACTATGGTATTTTTGGGTTGTCATGGTCTAAGAAATAAATAACATCACATTCTAGAGGTAGAGGGTAAAATATCAAGGTGGACATTGTGCTAGGCATTTTAAAGGGTATTTTTTCCTAGAGAACCACTTCACCACATCATGGTGTCGAGGTGTAAATCATTTCACTGGGATTTTTTCCTAGATAAGAGTTGTGTCGATGTCATCAAGTATGCAATTCTGTGGTGATGAGATTATATATGTGATGGAGGAGATTGGGCAGCTAACATTATGAAACTATATTCCTTGAATGATTGAATCACATAATAATATGGGTATTTCTATATTTGGATAAAAGAATAGAAGAGTAAAAAATAGCACAAATCATGAGGAGTTGACCTAACCGTTTTGGAGGACCTTACACAACAATTTAAATCATAGTGTTGAGTGTAAAAATAAAATAAAGTTCATTATAAAAGAGGAAGAAGGAAAATAAAGTGGATATAAAATGGGATATTCCCACTACACAACAAAATAGTGTAATAACAATACATTTTTTGGAGAGAATAAAAAAGAATAGAGGTAATTGTAAGAGGAGTTGAAAATAGAGTTGATTCGTATATCTTCTTGAGAGAAGAATAAGGGAGTTGTTGTTGGGCAGTAAAGGAGAAGGAATTCCAGTCATGTGCACTAGAAAGAAGAGGATGCAGACTTGGGTCATCTTGAAGAGTCTTTCAAAAAATATGAAGTTTCCATGCAATCACATAGAAAGGTAATGATGTTGAACATGAAGGAGTTCCCAACCTTTTATGATGAACAAAACCTATATATCAATGACACCATATTATATTCAGTGCATCGTCTATAACACTATTAAGGCAGTTCTGTTATTTTCTTCAATTTTAACTTGCATTTCCCTTTGGAGTAGTGAGAAAAGGATGGAAGTTTGAGGGAAGTGATCCTAGGATGAAAATGCATCAACCCTATAATTTTGTAAGGGAGGTGACCTTGGGAAGAATTGAGCTATCCAAAACCCCACAAGCAGTGAGCTTTGTGATTCTGGTGCATTGAAGCACTATATATTGTATGATCCTTAGACTAACCTGTAGTGGGGAGGCTAGTAAAAATATATGTGTCTCATGTGCTTACTTTACTTTATACATGACATTATATGATTAAGTAGGTAAGAAATATCACAAGATAAATTGATAAAGAGGCAGGCCAAGTGATTGGATCAATATAAACTAAAGAGAAATAGTTGTGACCCATATAATTAAGAGGTCAATATCTATTAGAGCAATAAGAGTTTAAAAAAATTAATAAAATTCAAAAGATTTCATACAATGATTCACCCCCTCTCAGGGTATCACTCACCTAACCCCCGTTGGGCCTAACAAATTAATTATTAATAAGGGTTTTATAAATTATTATTACTATTGAAATGAATTATATTTAGTAATAAATTTTAAATAATTACAAATAATTAATATTAATAAGTAATATTTACATTAATTAATTAATTATTAATAATAAGTTAATTAAAAATAATTATGAATTTTTAATTATAATTATTAATAATTGAAAATATGATTAAAAATACTTAAGTACAACATTATTCTTAATAATAATTATTATGAATTATAATACTAATTAATAATAATAATTAAAAATTATTACATAATTTGAAATATGTGATAAAATAACAATCAATTAATAATATTTAATAATAATTAGAAATTAATTATTATAATAGGTTGAGGTTCAAACCCTCTATTATTAAAAAAAAAGGAAATCCCCATTTATACTGAGAAAAGAGGGAACCCAATATAAGGCCCATAGGACCATAGGCAAATGAGCCTGAGAAAACATGTCTTGGAAGCCCAAACAATGAACAAAGGATCCAGTGACATGTAGTCCAAAAAAATGCATCACATGGAGGAGATAATCTGAAGGCCCAAGAGGAATCACACATCATGCCAAACACCAGTTAGACGTATCAATTCCCCCTTCCAGTGTAGTGCACAAATGTTTCCAGTTGAAGATGATGTGTTTCCCCCTACCAAGAGTTGCATCATGCTGGTATGAAATAGCAAGGTAGGGAAACCCTCCATCCCGCATTGGTTTATATAGGAGGACTATATAATAGGTTCCAACACACCTATCTATCTTCCAATCTGTCCACCTGAAGATGTTTGTGAAATTCTCATTTCACTGCTAACCTACTACTACACATTATCAAGATGAAATATTGTGGAGAGATCCATGAGGCTCGTTACCCATCTATTCCTCACTGAATTAGAAATATGGCTTAATGATGGGTTTCATCACACCCATACCACTTTCGTGGTCTCCCAGCATGCATCATTAGCATAAACTATTGTGTTACCCACCAAGTATCCCGAGATAGAAAACTGGGTTCTTCATGACTCATGCACCCCTGAAAGATGGCCTAGAGACCTAGTGGACTAAAGGACCAAGTAAATTTACATGGACCAAGGAAATTTACATGGATAATGGTCCCAAGGGATTTCAAAACCCTAATAAAAAAAATCCTATTACATATATATCTCTTCTACCACTACCCTAACTGCCTAAGCTTCTGTTTCCCTACTTGACCACGTCCTACACTGAGGCAAGACCATCGATGGAACCTGAAGACAACCAATGACGCTGCTCGAGGTAATGAACACCACAATCCTCTTATATCATGCTAGTATCGAGGTCATGCTATTGTTACTAGATAGAAAAAACAGAATCCATCATCTCCTGCCTTGACACCTTCCTTCACCGAAACTACACCACTGATGCCACCCAAGAACAAGACTTAATCACCTCCTAATTTTGTAGATTCTATTGCTAGACCCATTGTCCTTGAACATTGAAGTAAGACAATCATCTCCACTTGAAGCATAAATACCATCTCTCTCCTTTTTCACTGACGCTATGAAGATGATGACATCACCAACAATTGGGAAAGATCATGAACAGATATCCAAATCCACGATACTGTCATAATTTTTTTTTATAAATAATTAATAACTATAATTTTTAACTTTATTAATAATTAATAATTAGTAATCAATAATTAATTAATAATAATTAATAATTAGTATTAATTAATTATTAAACGTCAATTAATTCTAATTTAATTACTAATTATTATTAACCACTCACATATTACTCTTAAGAATAATTAATTATTCTAAAATAAGAAATGGGGAAGATGAATACTATATTGGTAATCCATAATAATTTCAATGAAACACTTCCATATAAAAGGGATCCTTAGGTTGATTTTTCAGTTATATTTTTAGATTAATTTAATATACGTAATGATTAATATAATAGTAGTGAAAATTTGATAATTTATATATATATAAACAAAATAATAATAATAATTCCCTAAATATATTTTAAAACAATATTTGAAAATAAAAAAACCTAAACCCATTTTCATTATTTTTTTTAAAACCCATAAAACTACCCAAAAATGATAGCCATTATAAAATAACAAAAAGTAGTATTAGAAAACATAGACAATTGAAACTTTTTATAATAAGATATGTGACCCTGAGCTCTTAAACCAAGATGAAAACCATGGTCTGAAGGGAAAACAATGTGAAATTTAGAAAAAAAAGGAAAATATTAAAGAAAAAGAGTTTCAAAATAATTTATGATAAAATATATAAAAAGTAATGTGAAATAGACCATTGTGTAAACATATTTTCACCCCAATAATGAATAAGTCTTTACTTTAATGAAATTATTGGTGAATCTAATATTTATTTCTAATATCAATAAATATTTATGGAAATAGTTGATCATGATTTAATAGAGATGAAGTAATTTTTATGTATATATCTCAATGATTGATAAAGGGTCTCCTTAAAGGAAATCATTTTCAAATAATGGATAAGTTATAATAGGAACTATAGTATAAATGTAGCATTATATCATGGTAGTGTAGAAAGAAATACTACTCACTAGATATAGTCTTCCAAGCCATGTAATTAAGCCTTTGGGCCAAAAAAATGAATTCAAGTCACAAGGAATTTGGGTTATCCTTAGTGGGTAGCATATGACATGGTAGAACAAGTAGAATGACATGATTTAATAGGAAGACTATGGAATGATATACAGGCACTATTGGGTAGGTGGCTCTAAAAGAGGGATGGGGGTGCTAGCACCTATCAACCAACCTTCCATCCTCAAGTATTTTATATGTGGTATGAGTGGGTGCCCTGATATATGAATATCAAAATATTGTGACTAGTTTTTATGATGGTTCTAAATAGCCTGTTGATTCTACAGGGATCCATGCATGCATCGTCGGTCGGAGGCTCGAAAGAGATATGGGTGTGTTTATAACTATCATCCAACCATCCTACCACACAGTGGATAGAATGGGTGCCCTACCACGGTGCATCGATATCTAAAACAATACAATGATTAATAGCAAGGGTGATGCATGTTTTATATTGATAACACCATGAAATGACTACTGATCATAGCGAAAACATGGCATTTAGATTGGTGAAACGACATGACACATATTGTACACTCAAGGCTTCATGTAATCTATTTCTAGGGCCTTAGGGTCATAATAATCTTGGGTATCCATGGAATGTAATGGTATTTGGGTAACTGGGCCTCTAAGCCACTCAATATAATAAAATAGGTTTGGTGGGTGCTTTACATTCCATATGGGTAAGGATGAGTCTTGAACCATTGGGGTTCCTAGGTGTGCGTGTTTTTTGTGGTTTGTAATATCATATACCTAATATAGATTATTTATAGAAAATTATTTCTTTTGGAAAGTGTAATACCCCAATATTTTTTTTAAATAATACTATGTTAAATTTCTTGCACCACACACAATACCAAGCTTAAAATAAACCACAATATACTATTAAAATATTATTATTTAAATGTGAGCGTTATAACCCAAAATTGGTTTGGCGTGTATAAGCATGATTAATCAAATTATGAAATACATGTAGGTAAGTTTTATTTAATAATAATTTACTGATTAATTATTAGGAAATAAGAACTTGGTTTTAAATAAGATCATATATGATTAAAATATATATTTTTTAGAAAAATTATTTATGTGTGTAATGTATTTTTATCAATGTAAATTAAGTTAATAAGTATAGAAGAATGATTTTAATGACATGTAAAGATCATATATTTAGTAAAATATCATTAATATACTGGTGATTATTAGAAAATGAATTATTATAAATTTATTTTAAACTTCAAAAATACATTTTCATAAAACAAAATTTATTGTATTTTTGTACATAGATATTATGATTAATTTTTTTACAATTAGAAATTATATTTCAATATAATATTTTCATTGCTTTTCACACACTTATACTAAAATTAATTTTTACCACTTATGAAAATTAATTCTTATAAAATATATTCCATATTTTTAATCGTCATATTCAAGTTTTTATAATATGGTTCATTTAATTTTTAATCATAATAAATAGTAACTATGTTAAAATTTTATCACCATGATAAAGTGTAAAATGGGTTAAATATGGTTTAAACTATGAGATAAAGTCTAAAAAAATAAAACCATTGATATTATTTCATTTTAAAAGTTTATTTTTACCATAAACATACTATCTTTGAAAATATGGAATTTTGGTCCCACTTACCTTTGATTACAATCTTTATATTATTTTAAGTAAAGAATAAAAACAAAACGAAACTCTCTCTCACTTATTAAGTATTCATGATATGGATATAGATAAAAATGATATATTTATGGATATATATTATAAATTTATTTATGAATAATTTATATTAATTATAGTAATTTATTTTTAATTTTATTGATGGTATAATTACCTATAATGTTTATGCAATACTGACACAGTAATTGTGAAAGCAGTAGAAAAATAAGATAAATGATTTTGAAAACATTTAAAGAAATATGATTTGAATGAATTATGATAACCCATAAATTTTATGGATAATTATAAAGAATAATTGTTGTTAAAAGTTTTTATATTCATATTATATTTTCATATTGATGCCTTTATAATCAATTTTTTTAATAGTCCTGAAAATGAATCTAAATGGTATTTAATGTCTAAAAATTATTTTTAAGTCATTAGTGAGTCATAAAACTCTTATTATAATCAATTTTATTGGAAATTATTTAAAATATAATTAATTATTCATTTATTTCCCACTTTTAATTTTTAAAATTAATTTTATGACACTTATAGATTGGAATTTTTCGTTTCCATAGATAAGGTTAAAAGTTTTATGAAGGGGTTAAACCAAATGATAAGGTTTAAAATGACACTTAAATTTGTATAAATTTTATTGGTTGAATTTATTTCAACCTTAATATACTTATATTCAACTCTATGGCACATTTTAACCATTTAACATGAGTTATAAATATATTATATATTAATATTTCATGTATTTATAAGATTTTCACCCACATCACTTATAAAATGAAACCTTCTATGCTATCTTCCCCAAACATATTGAGCTATTTATCTCAACCAATATCTACCCAAATACCTTACAAAACTTCCTACCCATTTCTTAGAGGTTATTATCTCACCAAAATACTTCCCTTTAAGGCTTGAGGTGTAATAAAAAGGAGGTTTTCTAAAGAGTAGGAGTTAAAGAATAAATGTGGCGATTCGAGTTTATGGTAAGGGATTTCTTGTCTCAATTTCATTTCATTGAGACTAATTCCATTTTCAACACATGTTATATTTTTTTTGGTGTATATAATACTATAAATATGTCTTTTATCATTAATTTACTAAAAAATAAGTGGTTTACAAATCATTTTCAAGTTTTCTCCTTCAAGGATCTTTTGATTCAAAAGTTGCCAAGGTTGTAAGGGATATTTTCTTCAAAACCTTGTTTTAAAGTCTTCATTTCAAATATTTTTCCTATATGTTCATGTTCTAAATTATTTTAATAATGAACTTATTTATGATTTATATATTATTAAATTACACTTTCAAATTAATTTTAATTTATTTATAAAATATTTACAAAATAATTTTTTTAATGTTTTTTATGGGTCACTTTTGACTCTTTTTACCACAGTGAAAAAATAATATTTTTTTAATGTATACGACATGATAATATTTTCCCACCATTATATACTTTATTCATTATGATGCTTCTCATACATGTTTCTATGGTTTTTTTTTAAAGAACACACTTCTCATATTGTTTTGGTAATTGTTAGTTATTAAATGTTTTCAAAACAAAAGGATATTTATTTCTATTTTTATGTGATAACTGATTTTTTAATGGGTTGAAATGATAATTTTATTATTTTTATGATGAAAAATTAAATTTATTAAATGTTTTTATTTTAAAATTATATACTTGGGAAATATTGATGACTGTGGGAATATAGAGTAACCCCAAACCCTTATGTGACTATGTATATTATGTAATGGGTGGGTTCGTTAAATCCCACTAATAAATTGGGTAAAACAATAGAGTTTAATAACGTAAGTTAATATTAAGATAATGAGGATGAATTTAATTAATCCTATGATTTTACAAATTTTTCTAATTTAAGTTACTCCTAAGGGGATCTGGACAGAGTCACTTACTTAAATGAAGTGACATAGTTTACTAATGTAAGTTACTCCTAAGATAATACAGATGGGTTTAACTTGAAATGGGTTACTCATATGAAGTTACGAAGTTAACTGATATATGTAACTCCTAAGAGTGTTGGAATTATCCTATTAGGTGATAATATGATGAAAGTATGATACCCCAAGTTTCCTACATGTTTTATCTATTCTTTCAAATAGAGTTTCATGGAAATATTTTTATTTTGAAAGGTAAATAATGATTTTATGATTTAAAGGAATTTTTATGATCTTCTAATGGTGAAATGTTTGTTTTTATGGTAAATATTACATAACTTATGATTTTACCTTTATGTTTTCAAAAAAAATTATGAAAAATTTAGGATTTGATTTTTATTTCATGAGTAGGTAAATGATTATTTTGATATCAAAATTTTATTATGTAGAATGAAAATATTCCTTATAGGTTTTCAATAATTTCAAATGGATTAACAAATTTAATTTATTTTATATTTCTTATTGAGTTTTTTGTGCTCATCCTATATTTTTAAATGTTTTTTTATAGGGCCTAAGGATGATTAAGAACTACTATGAATTATATCTTTAAATAAAGGAAATTTTCCTTGAATTTAAAAAGTTTATCATGAATAAAACAAGGATGTAAACTCAAGAATCCCATTTTTGTAAAAAAAAATGGGCACTGAGTGGAAGTGTCCAATTTGAAATTATACAGGTTTGATATGTAAGTGTTTTTTCTAATTCTAAATAACTCTAAACCAAAAAAACTAGAAATGTAATAAAGTGAAATAGTTGTTATAAATCATGTAATTAAAAAAACAAAAGTTTCAATTCCAAGATGGAACTTAGTCCTATATACATGACTTCAACCCACTTCCAAGAACATTTATTATAAAAAATAAACTAATCCAAAACCCATATCAGGTTTTACATACAATGACTACACACAATTAGAATAGGATTAATCTAGGCCTCTTCTATAGTTCTCCATGGGATAAAGGGTGTCAAATAATAAATAATGGGTATTAAAGTGCTTTTATTTATAGTGTAGGAGAGTTTTTATGTAAATAGGCAAGAAACACTATAAAAACTTGAAAGATAGAGAAAATAGATAGAAAAAGAGTAAGGGGAGTTGTAATTTAACTTAATATTTGGTCATATTAAGATGATAAAAAAGATAATATACCTTATAGAATTATATTTAAATTTTTCCTTGGAATCAATGAAAACATGTCATGACTCTTTCACTTATATTATGGAGTGAATCTCAAAAAATAGTGTATCATCGATAGTAGTAATTCATAGAGTATACTTAAATTTTATTTCATATTATTTGTTACACCACACCTTCACATGAGGCTTCTTTTGATTTAAAAATATTTATCTCTTAATTCATTAGGGAATAATATTAACAAATACTCATATTTATCATTCTTTCTAAAATTCATAAATTCTCTGACTTTCATTTAATAAATCAAAATTATTTGTTATAATAAAATTATATTTTACTCTCTGATAGACATGGGTGAAGTAGGTATTTACTTTGACACATCATGTTTCATCTCATGAAGGATAAGAATCATGGTCTAACTAAGGCATGGAAAATCAATTAGTAGGCATGGCCGATCTGATTTATTCTTATGGTCACATCACAAGGAATGAAGAATATGTTCCTTTCTCACAGTTTTATAACACTGAGAATAATTTGAGTCTTCACATAGATTCATAAGTACATACATTTGTTCATGGATGTATAGTCACAAATCTATAGGTATAGAAGATCTAATAGTGGTAATGGTTGATATGAATTCTTCTTTCAGTCGCTTTAGCTGTCTGTATGGATGCTTGTTTGTACTTATGGTTGATTCTTCATAGAAGGTTTCTACTCATGGTCATATGAGATAAAACCTTATAGATTCTATAGTATGTATAAAGAATATTGAAAAACTCTCATGGATGAATATTTTTGTTTATATATAAGTTCCATACTTATTATTTTTACCAAAAAAATAGGATTATTTCATAAAACAAAAAACTTATTATAATTACAATAATCATGATTTTGGATCATTAAAATAAGTAATTGTTGGTCTAAGACAAAAAAGTGGATAGAGTTAATTACTATTATGAAGTGATGATGTTATCTAATTTAAGTTACTCTTAATATAATGTTGATAAATTTAATTACTCATATAAAGTGGACAATTTAATTGATGTAAGTCACTCTAAAGAGAATTTAGATAATTTCAACTTGAAATAAGTTACTCCTATGAGGTTAAAAAGTTAAGTGATATAAGTTAATCATAAGAGAATTTTGGAATTATCTTGTCTGGTGATTCCGTAATAAAAGTATGATTCCCCAAGATTCCTATATATTTTTTCTATTATTAAAAAAATTTTCATAGAGATATTTTTATTTTAAAAGGTAATCATTTAGTTACAATTTAAAGGAATTTTTATGATATTATAAAGGTTAAAGGTTTGTTTTCATGGTAAAGCTTTCATTAATTATGATTTTTTATTTATGTTTATTTATAAAATGTTTTATGAAAACTCTAAGATTTTAAGTTTATTTCACGAGTATGTAAATGATTATTTTGAGTCTAAAAGTTTATTATGTAAAAAAGTAATACTTCCTTATGGGTCTATATGAATTTAAAATAGACTAATGGGTTTACTTTATTTTTATATCTCTTACTGATTGTTTTGTGTTCATACTATGTTTTCAAATGTGTTTCACAGGTCCTAAGTATGAGTATGAACTATTATGAAATATAACTCTAAATAAAGGAAATTTTATTTGAATAAATCTATTGTGTCATGAATAAAACATGATTTTAAACTTAAGAATCATTTTTTATAAAAAAAATGGGCATTGAGTGGAAGTTTCCACCTTTTTCTTTAGAAGGTCTTGTTATGTAAGATTTTTTCCTAATTCTATAAAACTATAAACCAAAAAGATCCTCAAAATGTAAGAAAGTAAAACCCTTGTAATGAGTCATGTAATTATGGGTTTTTTAAGATATAGGGAATTATAGATGGTGTCAAAGGAAAAAATTTAAATAACTTTAGAGGTTAGGATGGTTTAGATGAGGATACTTTAAGAGTTTTAGATACCATCATGGTTAAATAAGTCTAAGGTTGATCATGAGTTTAAAGAAATAGATACCCTTTTGAGGTTTTATGTTATGGGGTACTTTAGGAGACATTTATTGAGTTTTAATAAATTTTTGAGGTATATGTATCAGTGACGTGCTTGAATGGACTTCTAGGAAAAATTTAGGAGGTTCAAGGGGGGTCTTCTTATCTGGGGTAGTAACTGAGCTAATCAACACAATGTTCTGGATGATCTTAAACTTAATATCATTCATTTCAAATGATGATGTTTTTGATCTCTTGATTTAAAAACAAATATATCTATTTGAAAATCTTTTGGAAGTGGATAAAACTTTAATGGATAGATCTTGATCTCTCTGGATTAGATAAGGTGGTAGGAACTCAACATACTTTCATGGATGCATCTAGGAGAAAGAATTTATTTGATGAATGAAAATGAATCTTGAGGATGGATCATACATCAGTGATGTGGATGTTTCTAGTCACTTTTCTACTAATCACTTTGAAAAACTATTGGAAGGGAAAAATAATCATTTTGAGGATGTCTAATCAAGGGTGTATTCTGAAGGGTAAATTTTCAAAAACACTATAGGAATCATTAATGATCAAAATAATGATTTGATTGGATGTATTCTAGTAGATAAGTAAATCAAGGCGGCTATCATAAACATCAATTCAGATAGTTTTCCAGGGTCAGATAGTTTCCCTATATCCTTTTATATCGTGTCTATGGATATTATCAAAGATGAACTAATTGGAGTAGTGAAGTATTTATTCAAAGGAGGTCCTCTTCCAAGAATCATATATGCCACCTCTTATGTCCTTATACCTAAAGTCAAGCAACCAAGATCATTCAAAAAGTATCAACCTATTAGAATTTGTAATGTGTACCCTAATATTGTGGTTTCCATTCTCAATAATAGGATTTTACATATTCTTCTAAATCTGGTTTCAAAGGAATAACATGGTTTTTTCAAGGGTAGACTCATGCACAGATCCATTGGACTCATACAAGAGATTATGGGTAAACTCAATAGGGAAATTATTGGTGCTAATATAATGGTGAAATTTTACATGGATAGAGCTTATGATAGGAATGAATGGAACTTAATTTTTAAGGTTATAAAATACTATGGGTTCAATGAATGGGTCTGTGACCTTTTTTCTAATGTTTTTCATCTCCTTGGATTCCATTTTCTCTTATAGGGAAGAAATGTGGTTTTTTTAAATTAGTGAGAGGTCTTAGGAAAGGGGATCCCCTCTCCTTGAGCCACTTCATTATAGACCAGTATTTTATGATAATAATTTTTAAATAGGGTTTAGGTAATGTAATTATACATCCTATTAGATAAAGATATGGTATTTCTAGAATTTTACACTTGGATTTTATGTATGACATTATTTTATTTATCAATAGAAGTCATCAATCCATTCTTTATTTCAAAAAACATATCAATGAATATTATATATAGATCGGGTATTGTATTAATGTTTGAAAACTTAATGTTATATCTCTAAATAATACAATTGATGAAATTCAAAATAGATTGGATAATGAATTCAAATTTATAAAGGGTTCTTTCAAATGAACTATCTAGGTGCTTTTCTCTTCCCAGGTAAGGTACGTATTCATCACTTTGATGGAGACATTAATAGTATCACAACATGTATTTCCAAATAGAAAAATAGATTTCTATAATTTGATGGAAGAATAATTATGGCTAATAGTAACCTGGAATCTATTCCCATGCATGTACTCTCTTCTATAAAGGTTCTTAACACTTTGATCAAGAGTATCAAAGGAATAATGAATGATTTTATCTGGGTATCACACCAAGAGGGGATATTCTGGTGGTTGTTTTGGATGAGACTAACCAAACCTCTCAAATAAGGGTTATTAACTTGAAGATTATTGACATCACTATGAAATGCATGTATATAATCCTTCATGGGATGTTTTTGTTAGGAAATCTCTTTAGGATTAATATATTATTTATAAGTATGTCAAGTATGAATTTATCATGAGTGAGGTAAAATTATATACCTAAACACTCTTTCCTAACCTCCAAGGCTCTCTTTAGACCCTCTATGATCATTCTAGGTGGATTATAGGAAAAGGAGAGATTGAATTTTGGATTGATAATTAGTTTTTTTCTTAGTTATTCTTTCCAGGATACCCATCCATGGACATATTATTTCATTAATCTAGTGATCATCCGCGATTCATAAATTTTGTAATAGTGAATAACCAAAAGGAAATATTCTCTTTCATAAAAATCTCATAAGATCCTGAATGGTCTACCTTCACCTCACCCATCACCAAATATTTCAATGTTTTAGACTTTTATAGATTGATTCATGAATAATGAGATATTTAATCTAGGGTGTGTACTTCTATAGTGTAAATATATTCCTAAAAAATATAATTTTTTAGTATGGTGGGTGCACAATTATGTTATTCTAATACATTTCAAGGTCTAACATAAAAGTATTCATATGGATTTGAAGTGTATTCATTGTAAAACTTCTAATGTGGAATCTATTTCTCATCTGTTCATGAATGGGGAATGATATTAATTCATTTGTTCACTACTCAGAAGTGTGGGTGGATTCTCGGTTAATTTGGAGGATATGAAATCCTTTCACATGAGTTGGTTTTCTATTGATAGCTAGAGTAAAAAAAATATGCATTGTATCTTCTTTGTTGTAGCTTACTTTAGTATATGGGAGGCTCATAATTATTAGAAGCACTATAATAAAAGATAATCTTTCTTAGTTTTAAGTTCTAAAACACACTCTCTCATACCTGAGCTTTCACCTCTTATTAAATTTATCAGTTAATCTTCTTCTTTCAGGAATATTCTCCCCACTAATTATCTACACATGTCTGAATTTGGGGGGAGTCTACAAGGGTGGTGGGTTCAATATAGGTATCCATGTTTTGGATTTAAAATTAACACTGATGGTGAATATCTTAATGGTATTGGGTGAAGAGGGGGAATTATCCATAAAAGTATATGATCAGTTATGATGGATTTCAGTTCTTATTATGGATAGGGGAATTACCTAGAGGTAGAAACCTGGGTTATGGTTAACATAATTTAGCTTTTCAAGATCTTCAGTTTAATATTGAGTGAGGTTGAAAAAGACTCTAGTCTTGTGGTATATTTTCTAGAATGATGATATTCTCATCACTAGAACATTTCCTATTATATGAGATCTTGAAAAATTTTACTTGGACAAGGTGTAAAGATTTTACATACATAGATAGAGGGGAATATAGTGGCAGATAATCTATCCTCTAAAGGTGACCTAATGAATCATCTTAAAATATACACTAACACTAGTTACCTACCCCAATATTGTAACAAAATAGTTCTTGGGGATTCCCTAGTACTTCATCACTACTAACCTCCTTGAGGATGATTTTTGATGTTTTATCCTCTTAATAAAAAAATTATTTTTTATTCAGTTTAGTTATATGTAACCCTTAATTTTACCTTTTATTGTAGTGAAAATGTTATTTGAGGGAGAATAATTTTATATTTTTTGGGTGTAATTTGAAATGTTTTGATGACCTTTAGGGTTAAGATGATATTTGATGTTGATGTAATTATGTTTAATTGGGATAAAAGGGTTATTACATTTTGGGAACATATGGTTTATCATATAGATAACCAAGGGATTAAAAATTTATTAAGTGACTAAGTTATTAAAGTTACTTTTGAATAATTTCACTATATTGGAAACATTATATAAATAAATTAAATATAAATAATATTCCCTAAGATTATATTCTATTTGAGAAATAAAGGTTGAATTGTATTTTTGAAGCATATATGATGTTATTATTAATCTATGGTGATTCAGATTATTTATGTAAATTAATATAATATTTCAAAGATTATATGATTAGTGTATATAAATTTTAGTTATGTGAATTTAGAAGTGATTGTTATTATTTGAATATAAATGTTAAGTATATCTTGGAATAATATATAATGAAATCATTCTAATAATTGGGATTTAGTTTTAGTCTGGAATATTTTGGGGAGTTTTAAGGTTAGTTATTTATGGAATGATTTAAGTTAAAATTTGGGTGTTATTATTGAGTATTTTGTGATTAAATTATGTTTTTTAGAGATGATTATTGAAGTGGTGGTGGTGGTGGTTATGATGGGGGTTGAATTGAGTATTTAATATAAAAAAATTGTTCATAAAAATTTTTAAAACAAAATTTCCTAATTTAAATATCCCAATTAACTAATACACTATATATATATAATTTTGTATTTTGAAACTGTTTTGTGAGGGTGCTATCAGAAACAAGTTAAAATAGTTTAAAATTAATTGAACTTTTGAAACAGTTTTACTCACACAAAACACTATATATATTAATCACTAACAAAAATTAATTCTCAGAATATATTTTTTAAAAACACATTTTATAAGTTCTTATTGAAAATTATATTTAAATAGAAATAAAGTGTTGAATGAAAATAGTTTTTAGATAGTGTAATAAAAAACTAAATAACATACAATGGTTTTAAAAAAACAAGAGGTTCAGTTCCAAGCTATAACTTAACCCTCTCCACTTGATAGTAACTCACTATGAAGCACATTTATTTTAACAAACAAACTGATCCATAATCTGAATCAGGTTTTACATACAATAACTATAGTTAACCAAGCTTAGCATACATGTATATTACATCATTTTAGATTAATATTCATCACATTACAATACATACCCAAGAACTGTAACATTTTACTGTCTTTGGAAACTTAGAACAAAATATTATAACTTAGTGAAAGATGTTAAATTCTCCTACAATGATCTTTCCCTTTATTACATATACTTAAATCCTTTCTTCATAACCCAGGGAAGGGAAAAATAAGAAAGGGTGAGCTGAGATTCTCAATAATGGTAAATAAAAGATATACATAAGCATAACATGAGAATAAGGGTATGAGAAATGAGAATAAAATTTGATGATAATACCCTACATATAAAGATTATAATCAAGTGTTATGGAATAGAGATTGGAATCACATAAGATATGAATCATATGGAATTCAAATAGAATAATTCATGAAGGCTTAAAATAGGCATAAGATATAGACTTTTGGAATAAACATCATCTTATAACATTGTGAACATGTGTAAATAGAAATAGGTTCACTCATTTAGTTAAGGATATAAAATTAGTCCCTTGAATAATCTTATGGACATGAGACCAGGTCCACACATAACAATGTGAACATGTAATTAGGTTCACACATAATAATACTTCCCTATAAGTCAAGGCTCATTGTGAAGACTTATTAGGGCACTTAATGGGGACTACACCTACTAGGTGGGACACACCACTATCACCAGTCACAGTCATTTCCTTATAAGGTATTGGGTTTCCCCATCTTCCCATAGTGTATCGTGTATCTCCATCTTCCCATAGTGGGTTGGGTCCCCCCATCATACCATAGTGGATGGGTTTTCCCATCTTCCATAGTGGATCAATCTCATCTACTTGATTACCATCATTATCTCATGAGTTATAAATCTTTACCCAATGCATTTTAGGGAGATATAGGTCCCACCCGGCATATAATAGAACCATATATACATGTGCCACATGATAATAAAACTGTCATCATATCATGACCCATATAAAGAGATGGGTTTAATAAACATCATATAATAAACCATTAAATGAAATGGGTATCATAAAAATTTCATCATATCATTACCTATGAAAAAATGATAGGTTTCATAATAATTTCATCAAATAATACACTACTATAAAATGGGTCTATACCCATGCACTTGTACCAACGGTTTAAAAAAACCATTGGGATAGATACGATAGGTAAAGCTATCCCTATAGTTTTTAAAAAAACCATAGGTATATTATCCCTTGATTCTCATTTACATGGGCCTCATCCCAGCGTGCCTCTCCCCCGCAAACTCTCTTTCCCCCTATAAACACTCATCTCCCCCACAAACCATCTCCCTTGATTATCCATCATGTCCATCCCCTATATGAACCCTCTCCTCTCTCCTACCAACCCTCTTATCCCCTGATTCCTCTATAATCCATCACACTCATCCCACTAAAAGCCGAAACACTTCACCGATGCTCCACTTCCTTCCAATTCCTCTATTCTATCTTTGGCTTTTGTCTTCCCCATTAATGCTTAAATACTTAGCAGTTTATGGTGTGATCTTCATGGTTTATGGTTGGCTCACCAAGGTTTGGTCTATAATTTTTTTTCAATGTTTCCTTGCAGGTTTCTACTTTCCTATTTTTTTTGTCAAACCCTAGTTCAAGAGGACCTTATTTTTGTGGTTTCTTTAGTGTTTAGGGTTCATTGTAGTTTCTTATTGGTTGTTTGGACATCCCCCATAAAAGGTGATGCATTCTGGCTCATGTGTCATTGATTCTATATAGTTTTTCCCATTCCCTAACTTTTAATTTTGAAATCGTTGATTCCTTAGTGTTTTGAAATTATATTTTAATTATTAAATTATAGTTTTAATTAAGTTTGTTGTATTTCTAGGGTAAAAGTGGTATTTCTCTTAGATTTATTAAAAAGTGAAAGGTTTTACTATTTTAAGGGCTAGTATAAATCTTATTTTTTGTGACTAGTCACAAAGCGTGTTTATGAGATTGATCAAATGACCTTTGAAAATATTATTTAAAATTTACAAATGCATTTAGGATTTGAAAGTGATTTATCAAAGGTATAACTTGGAATTTAATGTGATACTTGAAATTCCATATGTTGTAAAAATATTTCAAGAATTTTTTTGGGTGAAATGTATGGTTTTCAAATGTCTTGACCCCATTTAGGTCATGAATTAAATTAAGGGGTGATGTTTGAAACCATGGAGGTTTTGAGATAAATGTTCATTTCTTAATTTTTTAGACAATCAAGTTTTTTTAAATGGATTTCAATATGTTTTTAAATGGTTGGTTTTTAAGAGATGTTTGAAATGAGATTTGAAATTACTTAACAAAATGGGTATAGTAGCTCAGAATCATGACTGTTATGTTTTTAATTTCCTATTTTTCACTTTAATTAATTTTACAAAGTGTACAAGACCCTCATTAAAACCATGTGACTATTGTAAAATTTTCCTATTTTGCAACCCTTATGAATATCTCTAAATTGAAATGTTTTTTATTATATATTAATTTATATACATTTTATTATTTTCTATGATCTGTGATATTTTGTTTCATCACAAATTGTACAATAATCGACATCTTCTTGCTTCAAACAAACTCACTATCAGCATCATCCAGGGACTCTTTTAAAAAAAAGAAAATCTGCCAATAGATTTTTCATAACTACTATGCTCCCTTGACGGTTTGATTTATTTTCAATGAATGAATAATTTATTTATACTATTATGCACTTTAATTTAATACTGTATATTATTATACACAGTCATTTTTTTAATTTATAATGTTAAAAAATGTCATTTAATATTGTCTACTATTATACACTATCATTTTTTTAATATCTACAGTCATAAACTGCCATTTAATATTTATTAATGTTATAAACTATCATTTAATACTCTCTATTGTTATAAACTACCTATTTAATGTCCTGTCTACTTTTATATACTACCATTCTTTTAAATACTTGGTGATATTGATATTTATTAATTTCAATGGAGAACCTACCCATTTATTTTTCTGGATGTGATAGCAAATAAATTGTTGACTTTCATTTTTTTAATACTTCATTGATTTATTATCTATCCTATCGACTAAAATATACTAGAATAAATGAGCATGACCTTCATCACTTAGTTATCCCATCTATTATCATATCTCATTGAAATTTATTTTAATATACCTAAATTTGGGTATCTACTCATGTACTTAATCTTAAAAATACATATTTCAAATTGAAAACCCAATGTACCAAAATGAATGAGTATTTGGTTTCTCTTAATATATTATTTGTTTCCATTATATTTTTTTTAGAAATTAAATGCTGATACACTTTATAAGTTTCGAAATAAATTTTCCTTAGTTCAAGTTTAAAAATGTTGTCTTATTATACTCTCCATCTGAATTTCATATAGCCTATTATTTCATGTTATCATTTTTTTATGATTGAGTATCTTTAATTAAAATTTTTCAATAGGATTTTTTGTAGGTGGGTTTTTTTCTATAATCCTATTAATATGTTTTTCTTTTAATTTTAGTGACACCATGTTATTGGGTGATCATATTTTGTTTCCCAGTTATAAATTTCTTCAAGGAGTAGTGTTTTATTTAGCATGTGTTTTCTTTATGATAGATCGACTTATGTGATATATGTAGTTTCCTGTCTACTGTTCATTTCATTTTCGATCACTGCAATAGAAAGTATATACTCACCAATTCTTGAAGTATTTAATTAAACATCCATTAACAAGGTCCAATAATCCTCTTGGACTAAACCAATCCATTTTATTTTTCCTAATCATTATTATTTATATTTTTAATTGATTGTAAAGAAACTTAATTCCGTTCTGTTTTTATACGGACTCAAAAATTTATATCAAAATTTTTGGCCCAATCCCAGAATCAATTTTTTTAGAAAAACTGAAAATTCGGCATGGGTTTTGGGTATGTTTTGTTTTGTTTCAATTCTTTTCCTTTTTTTAATTTAGGGGTTTTAAGTTTTAAATGTTTTTCTAGAGTATTTTGGACCTTTCTGCGGTGGTTTTAGGTTGTCGTTGTCAAAGGTGACTTGAAAATGTATTCATAGGTATAAATATACATATATTTGTCCCCCATATATATATATATATTCACTCATGGTGGTACGAATATATATATTGGGACAAGGTTTGCTTATGTATATGTGTGAAAAATACATATGTGTGTAAGGTAAAGGGGTATATACATGTATAAGCATATATGTAAGGATCCCCTTATACATATTTGGCCATGAAAATATGTACATAGGGGATAGGTGTCCTTATATATGTGTGTGTGAAAGTGCATATTCATGTAAGTAGTAAATGTAATATTCGAGTTTCCATCTTCATAAGTAGATCTGTTTGAGTTTCAGGTAGGTTACCTTATGCATTGGCCTTTAAATTTAATGAATCATTGATTGCTTGTAATACAAACAATTTTTTGTAATAAATAATGATATAGATTTCTTAGAATAATTTTTTATATGAAATGAAGTGTTTATAAAATTGAATCAAATCAAATCAACCTATCCTGATCCAAATAAAAAAACAAATTAAATGAAAACAACATGAACTCATTCAAACTGAATTGAATGAAATATGACATAATATAAGTAGGAAAAACCAAAATAGTCTGAATTATATTAACCTGTAAACAGTAAAACTTAATATTCCTAAATGAATCTAGAAGAAACTATATTATCCTATACTGAACAAATAAATTTAAACTAAGTAGATATAAAACAAATAATATCATGTTTTACCAAATAGAATCATACATAATCAGTATAATTCATTCAGACCTCTCCTAACTTGTCTTAATTAGGATTGAATCAAACATAACAAACCAAGATGAACCATAAGAAACCAAACCAAATAATATTATGAAGAGTAAACCCAAAATGATTTGAACTAAATAAAGTGGAACCATACAAACGCATAATGAATAAAATAAAACCAAATAAAAAATAGAATAGAACATTTTAAAAAAACATTCAAAAACTAACAGAACAATACTGGTATAAATGTAAATCAGATCAACCAAAAAAGATATAGAATGATCAAAATCAATAAAATATAATTCAAATAGAAAAAAATGAATGAAACTTAATTGGATCAAATAAAACTAATATAAATTGAACTAAAATGTTATTACAAATGACGAATCAAATTAGACTAAATATATTGAATTCAAACCTATATGAATGCAACCGACATGAACTAAACTAAACTAAACCAAAATGATATGAACCAAATGTAATCAAACTGAATCGATTAGAACCTAAATGAATGAAATTTTCCAACCTAATATAAACAAAAACAAGACAAACTAAATCTACTGAAAATGTACCAAACTAAATTGTATTGAACAAAAAAATTAATCTAAAACTTAAACCAATCTTATTATATACCATTAATAGGTATAGTAATTGGTAATTAATAGGAATTTACTATTTGATAGTATCATTTTAAAACTTGGATTTGTTTCCCCTTGCTTGCAAGAACATTATTTGACCCATGGGGTGTTGTTGTTTTTATATGTTGGGTGGTGACGTGTATAGTCAGAGGAGAACAGTATATTATAGTTTAGTTTTTATTTTATTTTATTTATCTCATTGGATACTTAGTACTTTTACCTCTTTCTAACTAGGTCATTACTATGTCTAAACCATGGGAGGGCCTATGAAACATGGAATAACTAGGGATCGATTGGGAACATCTTCACAATTATGTTGAGAATGACCATAAAATAATAATTATTTTAGAGCATCTTTAAGGTATACAAGATAAACTTTCAACAAGTGGGGATAGATTAGAGTGATTCATCAAAACAACAAATGACCAAATCAAGGAAATTTAATTAAATTTTACAATTATGGATACATGAATTGACCAACTCTCCCAAAACACCAAAAAATGTATAAATAGTTTCAAAGATCAAGTGGTGCTAATTGTAATAATAAATAGTGAAATTGATAAAAAATTAATTCCATCACAATCAAAAACCCACCCAATTTATTGTCGTATGGTCGTAACTTTAAAAAATTGAAAGAATATGGAAGAGAGTAGTTTCCTCATGTAATTAGTGGGGGATAAAATTGAAAATATATGATATACGTATTTAGATGAACCACCCTTTATCTTATACTACTATTGAACCACCCATGATCTTATAGTATTACCCACTATCAATAAATTTATAATAAAGAAAATATAGAATGACTAGGTACCGAAATCATAATAAGTTTCATAATAAAAAATAATCAGGGATCTAGAAATGTTTTGTTGAGTAGTATAATCTTAATCAAGACACTAAATAATAAATAGGGAAGTGTTATTAGGTATTAAAGATATTTAGAAAAGAATGAATACAACAAGGAATAGATAACATGCTCAACCAGAAAACATAAATAGATAATAAATAACATAATCAGAATAAAATATGCGTTAGAGTGACATTAATTAATTATATAACACCAAATATATGGGAGTTTATTTTACCCTATATAATATAAAATAAACTAAACATGGTGTGGTTCCTCCATTTGTAGTTGAAAACATGCCCATAAAATTCCCCATGCATCTCGTAATGCATGAACTCTATCATTTATTCTCATTATTATCATATATTTGAATCATGACTATATTAGAATTATGATATTTCAGTCACTAAGACACAGTATTTTCATCACTGTATTTAATCTCAGAAGTATTCCCTATATTTTTTACAGAATTTGTTTCATATGGAAGATATTATACCTTTTGTATCACTTAGATATCTTCTTCCTTATTCAATACATAGAAATTATCCAAGGAAAAACCTTTATAGAATTCTAAATTACTCTTATTTATATCAGGAATAACATTTATGAACTTCTAAATTACCCTTACATAGATCAAGAATGACCTTTATACACTTCTGAATTACCCTTAGACCATGAATAACCTTTACACATTTATGGATGACCCTTACATAATCCATGGTCACCAAATTTACCTATACATAGTTCTTGGTCTTCAAAGTAGTCTTTACATAGAGTTTCATGAAAAACTTTGGAGTTACCTTTACACAAAGTCCAGAATACCTTTACGCAACTCAGGGGTAACTTTACACAGTTTTCTGATTTCTTGAATTACCTTTATGTATCATGGTAATGAGATTTATGGATCTCACTAAACTCATGGATCATATTTATGTGATGAGAAATATGACCCTAATATAGTTCACTTGATTACCTTTATGTAAATTATAAATTTTAATTTTTTTGCTATAATTGTATATTCCAGACTTCTTTGGAATTAACTCAAAATCATTCTCAAATCATCTCAGCACATCCAAGTCATTCATAGAGAATATTGTTTTGTGATATCTAAGGTAGCTAAAGAAATATTTTCATGAAACTAATGATCATAGTTACCATTGCTCACCTGCCATTTTGACTAGCCTTTACCTTGTTCAATATCCTTGTAAGTACAGCACTCATTAATAAACCGTTCCTTCAATCAATAATGCATGTATTTAACTTGAATAAAAGTTCAAAAATCATTATAAATATAACTTTATCTACATCTTCACGAAGATAATATATCCAACATGATATTTACTACATGTAACTCTCCTTTGAAACAAATCTTCTTGAACCAATTATGTATATCAATCCACAAAGTCATAGCATCTTCAAATTGTCACCACTCATAAAATATATCCCAACAGATTCTATACATAAATTCATAACAGATTCCTCCAAGTAACTTCCTCATTCTTTTCCATATGAATAATAGTCTCACCTCACATCACCAATAATATTTTCCATCATGTGACTAGACCTCCTTGAATGTAAGGGTAGAACTTAATTCTTATTTTCCTTTTCCACACAACAATTGATGACAACAACTTGCATCACCTCCGAGTCACAAGGTAAATCATTAAACCTCAAGTAATCTTCAAAATTTATTACACACCATAATACCTTGTTGAGGAACACCATGATTCTTATCAACAAGCTTGGTAACCTCAAAAAACTTTCAAGAAACACTCATCAACATATTGACATCATGTAACATCCTTTAATGCCTTTAATCCTCATTGATAATAAATACACCAAAAACACAAATTGGGTTCAAAAAACTCAAATTAAAGCCATTAATCACACCAATCAAATATTATTTTGATTATTTGATAAAAAATATTCAAGGTTATATCCCATGATGTTAACTAAAATCATAGTTGATGAAAAAAGTAAACATATTAAAAACAAAATTCTTTCCATTAACATAATTTAGTCAAAAAATAGAAACAAAAAATTTGTACAATGTTTAACCATGATCTCAATGTTATACATAAATGAAAATAGATAAAATATCACAGATGTTTCCATAGAATTTGAAATAAAAAGGTGATGAAACTCTTTTGAAAAGCATTGAGAATGGAACCTTCCTACGCACTAATTTGGGTTTGAGAAAAGAATATATTTCTCAAGACTTCTTTTTAGTGAGAAATTTATCCATTATTAGTGTTTATACATAAAGTGATGATAAATTTACCTTGAGTTTTTCTACACTGGGAAAGATTGGTATCGATATCAGGCTAGAGGTAAGGAATTATTGTAGCATTTCCCATCTAGGTTGGGGGTAGGTAAATATTATAGAATATCCCACCCAATAGAATATCTAGAGTTGGGGCCAAATCTCATCCCATGGAAAGGGTAAGGGGTATAAAAATTAAGGGCATTGGGCCATCCCATGGAATTGAGACCCTATCCCATCATAATACTCTATAATAATATGTATCTAGTTAAACAATTTGTATGGTAGGAATACATATACGCATACACCACCTCTCTATCATGCTTATCAATTATCAAAGTAGTAACCATGCTAAAAAACAAATCAATCATTATGTTATTTAACCAAAAATGATAAACATTATTTGATACTAAAATTCACTAATATAATAACATAATGGTATTCAAAATACAGACAACATAAATATAATATAAACTGATAGAGATTACAACATGTTAGTTGAATTTAATGTTTTTAAATATAATTCCAAAAATGGTTCATATAAGTGTAAAGAATTCTGTTTGGGTACTCAAGTATAAATTATTTCCAAATATTCATTATTGTACTGATAGAATCTTGCAGTGTGGTTTTTTTTTGTACAGGTTATGGAAGAGTGGTAGAGCTGATAGAAGGGCCTGATGTGCTTAGTGGGTAGAGGAGGCTATACCAACGGTTTTCTAAACCATTGGTATAGAGTTCTGCTGAACAGAATTACCCACGATTGTAGATTCATTGGTATACATTTATACCAATGGTTTACATGTAAACATTTGTATTCATTTATTATGGATAGAAAATTTTTCTCATTATTATAAAACCATTGGAATATATATATACCAATTGGTCACTTGTAAGCATTGGTATGGGGTAATTCTAAGAAGATTGTACCAGCAGTTCATTATAAACCATTGGTATAGGTCTATACTGATAGCTCACATACCAATTTTTCCTGAAACCATTGTAATAGCCTATCCAAATAATTTTATGTTCTATCCTAATGCTTTAAAATCACTGGGATAAATTAAATTTTCAATAGTGATAACCTATAAAAAGAAGCATGTTTCAAAATCATATAACCTATAGGAGAGAAACGATGTCATAAACATCATTCCATAAAAATATAAACCATTAAATAAAGAATATGAATGGTATTTTTGGATCATATACCTAGTAAAAAATAAACTATAATAAAGTGTGTCATCTTATATGGATAAGGATTTTGAAAGATCATATAGAACATTTTTTATCAAAAATAGCATTTTCATTGAAAATACCTTTCATAAAGCCATTTCAAAAATACTTTTCTTATAAACAAAGATTTAAAATTTCATTTTAAACATTTTTCATAGAAAATATATTTTTTAATTTGAAATAATGATTTTTAAATCATAAAATATTTTGAAAACCTTTTTCCTTGAAAATAACCCTGAAAACTTTTCAAGGAAGATTGAAATCATTTTTAAAACATTTTCTTTGAAAATGACGTCAAAAAATTAAAAAATAAGCTTGAAAATATTTTTAAAAACTTTTCCCTTGATAAATTATAAAGTAATATTGAAAAACAAAATAAAACATTTTTCCTCGAAAACTTATAAAGGAATCTTTAAAATCATTTTGCAATACTTTTTCCTTGAAAATACTTTTAAAACATATAAATAGGGTTTCAAAATCATTTAAAACACTTTTTAAACATAAATTTTTTTTGAAAAAATTTTTCTTTAAAAATAACCTTAAAAACTTATATAATAATATTCAAAGAAATGATAGTCATGATGTTAGATAAATCTGTATGTGTTGAACATTTTTTTTATGTCGTAAAAGGTTTAGAAAAGTTTCATGATAGGAAAATGATAAGAAGATTCATTTTTAAAAACCATTTTGTTAAAAATTTAAAACATGGGTAAAAATATCTTTTAAATATCATATTATATTAGTAGAAAATGTCTCCAAACATTTTTTTAGAAAACATGGCTTTGAAAGAACACAGATCTCTTACCAAAAGGAGAAATAAAGTCATATTTTCATAAAAACATTTTCTTGGTTATATTAAGTACAAAAGAGTAAGATAATAGTATAATTACATGGATTTAACATGAATAAAAATATGAGAATAAAATTCATGATATTTATTGAGATATGGATCAAAATATTTCATCAATGGAAGCATAATCATAAACAATCCTAATAAATGATGAGATTGTATATAGCGACCCTGAATTTTCTTACATTACTATTACATAATTTTAAAGATAAACAGCATAAAAACATTACATTTTGAGGATCCAAAGGTTTAGTGTATTGGTAAAATTAGGACCATAAATAACTTCTACAACATAAAACATAAACATTTATTTAATTCCTTCTTCTCTAGCTTCTTATTCCCCCTTGTGTTCTCCTTAGAAAAAGTAGTAAACAAAAGATATACATCAAAAATGGGTGAGATAAAATCCCAGTAAAAGGATAAGAACATGATACAATACAATATATAGTGATAATAATCATAAAATAGGTATAGGATCATAAAAATGATAAGAAGAATTTATAAAAGGCTTGAAAAGTGGAAATATATAAAAATGAAACCTTATGTATTAGTTGTTAACTACCACACATAGTTATGAACAAAGATAGAATCATGTTTATGCATATTTCACTTTTAAATAATGATATTAATCACATTACCTTATACATTGGAGTTCTATATAATTCCAGGTGCACTCGTCATGTCATAACATCAACACTACACTATATAATTCTGGGCGCACCTGTCACATCATAACGTTAACATTATTAGGCATGACACATAGAATGTATATCAATTTTGGAAAATAATAACCCATGTAAAGGAATGGGTCTAATTTCATAAATTATAAATTCATAAACTTTGGGTTTCCAAATGAAATAGGTAATAACATACTTTATACAAGAACCATCAACCTTGAGTGAGAAGTAAAAGGTGTGTTTTTGAAAGAAGGGTTCTTTTGGAAAACATTATGTTTGGCATAAAATCTAGTATAAAACATGTATATCCTATAAAAGGTAATATAATGATGAATAAATTATTTTTAAGGAATAAACATACTGAAAATGGAGTGAAAGAGGGAAAATCTGAAGAAAGAAAGTTGGGTTCGAGAATTCCCCTTACCTTGTATCCGAACACTTTATTCAATCTAATGTTCTGTATAATGAAATTATATTAATTAATTAACAATTAAATAACCTTTTATACATGAATATTATTCATTATGGTTTCATTAAGTTCTTTTATGGGCCTTTGGATGAGTTATAGAGTTTAATTTCATCATTTGGGAGTGTTCATTTTCTTAGTTTTCATGATCGGTTCATTCGTATTCATGAATGGAAGTTAATTTAAAAAGAGGAAAAATATCTAGAATTTTTATTATATGTTATTAGTGATATTAAAAAATACTAAATAATCTTATAATTAGTTTGGTTATATACCATGAGGATTATTAATTAGATAAAAGTTAATGATGATCATTTCAGGTTAATTTGAGCGGTTTTTCAATCACAACAAACTTATTTTGTTTTATCATTTAGTATTATATATATAAGTTCATTATAAATTATAGGGTTAAAACATACATATTAAAATATTTTTTCATCCATTTAATGGTTTTATTCACATCTTTGAAGGCATTTGAGGGAAATGGAAGTGCATTGCCCACGACGTAGGTAAACTAACACATCACGGGCGACAATTTCATTTTTATAAACAAAGAGAGAGAGGGAGGAGTATAATGAATAATCTTCCATTAACATGATATAATAATAGTATATCAATAATAATGGAGTTATAATGACATTTGAATAATATACGTTGAGGATAAGAGAAGTAAATAAATGAAATTTGAAATGAAATTGAAAGAAAAGGGAGAGAGGAATCACCTCTTGAATTCTCCTATTGAGATCCTCCTTAAGAAACCTAGGCTTGGTCTTTGGATGAGACTAAGAGCTCCCAAACGTGGGGGAGGGGATAAGGAAGAGTTTTGGGTAGAATTTGGACAATTATTTAAGATTTATAGGTGTGAGGAAATGTTGTTGTGAGGGGTGGTATTTATAGTGGAGGGAAGGGGTGTTTTCTCAATATTTAATTCATTAATTTATTAATTCCTCTCAAGACAAGAAATACTGATGATTCCATGACTAAATACAGTAAATAGGGCATGTGAGTTCTAAAAAATGGCCATTTACATCATCCATGACTCATTTATGATGCAAAATTTCATTTATTTAGCATATTTTTTAAATTATCGAGATCCACTATTCACTAAAAATTAAAGTATTTCAGAAAAATATTAAAAATTTACCCTATCCATTTTTCAACATGTAGAATTCAAAAATTAACTTTATTTTATGAAAATAATTTTCTAAATATGAGAAATTTAATTTTTAATTAAAATCATAATTTACTTGAAAAATATAAATTTTAAAATTAAAACTATTTTTCTAACACTTTGAAAAATTAATTAATGTCACATAAAATTACCATATAATCAGAAGATATAAAAATAATTTTTTATGAATACATTTTATGGAAATAATTTTCTTTTAAATTATTAAATTAATCGTTAAATATTCATGACATACAAAAATACCAACATTATAATATAATTATATCATATTTCCACTTATAGTATGGATAAGTTTTATTTATACTATCATTGGTAAGGTTCTTATTAACTTGGCTGATTTACTATTCATAAGGGTAACATTACTATTCATAAGGGTATGTTGCTATTCAACAAAAAATAATTTTTTCCTATCGGACTACAAACATCTCACTGATCGCAACTGTTTATGTCATATTTTTAAAATTCAAATCATAAAAGTGGAAAAATTATGTTTATAGGTCACATAGAATTTAGTAGTTTATTTAACCATGATGTGGAATTGTGTTTCATATTGTGATTTTATGTGATTATACTATATGATTTTACTATAATAAGAGAGAAATAAAGTTGATAAAAGTTTGGGTCGTTACATTCTCCCTCCCTTTGAAATTTCGCCCTCAAAATTTCATTTTATATAAATAGGTGAGGGAACTTCTTCTCCATCGCATCATTTAGTTTCCAAGTTTCTTCTTCATACTTATGGTTCCTCCACAACACTTTGACAAGGTGGTTTGTCTTGTTGCGTAGAACCTCATCTCTCTAATCTATAATCGTTACTGTTTTCTCCTCATAAGTGAGATCTTCTTCCAACTGTACCACTTTTGAGTTTAGTACATGTGAGGAATCTGGTATGTACTTCCTCAAGAGTGATACGTGAAACACGTCATGAACTTGAGATATATTCAGTGGCAGTGAAATCTAATAGGTAGCGATTCCTATGCATTCAAGGATCTCAAAGGGGCCAATGTACATTGGGCTTAGCTTCCCTTTCTTTCCAAACCACATGACTCTCTTCCATGGTGATATTCGAAGGAAGAATTTATCTCAAACATTGAACTCCAAGTCCCTTTGATGATTTTCAGTATAGCTCTTTTACTGACTCTGAGCATCTTTGATATTTTTCTGGATGACTTCACTACTACAGATTGAGCTTTTATCAGTGCTAGAAAATGATTTTAACAGTGCTAGAAAAGTGTTGTTAATCTCAGTGAAGATAAGGGGGGTCCCCTTTAACAACTCTAAAAAGCACTAATAAAGGGTTTCCTTTATCCGCACTAAAAAAGTACTGATAAAGGACCCACTTTATCCACACTATTTTATCATGGATAAAAGACAATTTTATCAGCGCTATTTTTAGCATTGATAAAAACCCCTTTATCAGTGCTTTAATTAGCACTAAAAATGGTTCCTTTATCAGTACTGAAAATAAAATTGATAAAAGGTGCCTTTATCAATTATACTTCAAGCACTGATAAAGGTGTATTTTATAAATGATTAAAATACCACTAATAAAATCCTAGATTCCTTTGATATACTGTTTATATAAAAGCACACCCACTAGCAGCACCTGCACAACACACACACACCACCTACACAAAACAGCACCTGCACAACACACACAAGAACAAAGCAGCGCACAAAAGGGTTTGGAAAACAATGCTATATACATTTCAAACAATGTGTTATATGATTACATTTACAATTATCCAACAAACAGTTAAAAACATTAAGGTTTTATCTTTTGGCATCTGTGATCCCTTCTCAAAAATGTCCACCAATGGTATGAGTTACCGAACAAATCATCCCAACTCAAGAAAAATGTTCCACCTATATAAGAAAATAAATATTATGTTAGTAATACTATAAAGAAATAAATTAAACATTAATATGAAAGAATACATTAATAAAATGTCAATTTTTAATAAAAAAGACACATTTGGAGTTATACTAGTCACACCGTGCGTCATACTAAGGTGTGTTTTGTTGTACCTCTCGTACCCATCGTGGTTTAATTTTCATGATCACAATCACTCTCTTATTTATCTAATATTGTTTTAAGTGTTTTTGGATGATAGGCATGATTTCAGGTTGCCAAGGAATTGGGCCAAGAAAGCAAGAAGCCAAAAGTGGACTGATTTTCAGTCCACCGGCCAACCGATGGAAGACCATCGGCTGGCCGGTGGTCTTCCATCGGTTGACCGGTGGACTGAAAATCAGTCCACTTTTGGCTTCTTTCTTTCTTGGCCCAATTCCTTGGCAACCTGAAATCATGCCTATCATCCAAAAACACTTAAAACAAGATTAGATAAATAAGAGAGTGATTGTGATCATGAAAATTAAACCACGAGGGGTACGAGAGGTACAACAATCTCCCCCTATTTTGATGATCACAATCACCAAAACAAACAATGTAAAAATGAAATAGGGGGAGATTGTTGTACCTCTCGTACCCCTCGTGGTTTAATTTTCATGATCACAATCACTCTCTTATTTATCTAATCTTGTTTTAAGTGTTTTTGGATGATAGGCATGATTTCAGGTTGCCAAGGAATTGGGCCAAGAAAGCAAGAAGCCAAAAGTGGACTGATTTTCAGTCCACCGGCCAACCGATGGAAGACCACCGGCCAGCCGATGGAGGCCTGGACAGAAGGCATCCCTCTGTCCAGACCACCGGCCAACCGGTGTCCCACCACCGGCCAGCCGGTGGAACCCAGTCAAATAGTGTTTGCTACTACCTCAGCACCGGCCAACCGGTGGCCTCCTCACCGGCCAGCCGGTGGTGCCTGAGCCCAAAGGCCTCTCCTTTTTCAAAGCACCGGCCAACCGGTGGCCAAGCACCGGTCAGCCGGTGGAGCCAGTCAAACTAGCCGTTGGGCTTTGACCAGGCTTGTCCACTTGACTCCCAACGGCTCCGAAGGCCTCTCCAACGGCTCTGAAGACCCCCAAAGGCCATTTGAGGGTTCCCCCTCTATAAATAAAGGACTAGGAAGCCCCGGAACACTAGCGAAACATAAAGGAAGCCCACGGGAACATTTTTTATCATTTGGCGAACCTCCGGCGCATTCCTCCAAGGAACCCCCAATTGCTCCAACTCACTTCCACATCCAAGGAGCACCACCAAAGAAGATTGGGAGTGCCCTTCATCAACTCCATCAATCCTTTGGCGCCCAAGGCTTCTCCCCATTACGGATTTTCATTGTTTTATCATTTTGAGCTTTAATTTGGGTTTGTGCCTACAAACCCCTCATTTCTCTCATCCTCTCTTCTTTGGGTTTTCACACCACCTTCAAGGTGTGAAGAGGTTAGTCAATCCTTCCCTTTTAAAAGGCTTGAATCAAAGGTGAGCTAGCCCTCACCTGTAAGAATGCTAGTGGGTTCTTGTTCAACCATTGAAAGCAAGTGGGTTCTTGCATAACCATTAAAAGCAAGTTGTAATAGGTTCTAGACTAACCTTAAAGTCTAGTGGGTTTCTTGCTAAAACCATTAAAAAGCAAGCGGTAGTAAATCTCTCAATGGTTGAGTTGGGATCGGAGACGTAGGCTTTGGTTTAAGCCGAACTCCGTTATCAAGTTTTGTGTCTTGCCTACTTTATTTCTGCTGCACTTTTAACTTTGTTTTTAAATTGTTAATTATTTTTTAAAAGGCAATTCACCCCCCCTCTTGCCATCACTTCTCTGTCCAACAATTGCTATCAGAGGGAAAATTTGAGTAATACCTTCACCGGTTTCAAATTCAAGATCCTTTGTGATGGCTTCATCCTCTTTCGCCCCCGAAGGCTATTCCTTGGGTCGTGCTCCATTCTTTGATGGAACCGACTATACTTATTGGAAAACCCGCATGACCACTTTTCTTAGAAGTATAGGTTATCCTATTTATAAAATTGTCATGCATGGTTATTCTCTCTCCTCTCCCGATGAATCCAAATGGACCCAAGCCGATATTAAAAATTTCGAGCTTGATGGAAAAGCCATGAACGCTCTTCATTGCGGCCTTGATCGTAATGAATTCAATCGAGTTTCCACATGCACCTCATCACATGAAATCTGGAAACTTTTGGAGGTTACCCATGAGGGGACCAACAAAGTTAAGGATACTCGATTAGATATGTTCCGTCAAGATTTTGAGTCTTTCACCATGCACCCACATGAATCAATTTCTGAAATGTTTACTCGTTTTACTGACGTTTGCAATGGAAGAAAATCTCTTGGAGATGATGTGTCTGCAGAAACGATGGTCAAAAAGATCCTTTGGATCTTACCAAGCACATGGGCACCGAAAGTCACGGCAATTCAAGAAGCAAAAGACATAAAGAACATGCCGGTCGAAGAGCTCATCGGATCCCTCATGACCTATGAGATCACCATGAGGAGGCAAGCTGAAAAGGAAGGCAAACCGATCAAAGTTCCAAAGAACATCGCCTTCAAAGTTCAACAAGAAGAAATCTCCTCCTTCTCATCATCTTCCTCTTCAAGCGGCGATTCAGAAATGGAGAATCTTTCCCGCAAGATGCACAAATTCATGAAGAAGCACAAGAAGAAGAAATCCCGCAAGGCTCGAAAGGAAAAACACGACGAAAAATCCGAGCCCGAGGTAACATGTTACGGGTGTGGCAAGAAAGGCCATTACAAGCTCGATTGTCCACTCAACAAGAAAAAGGCCAAGCAAAAGGAAAAGAAAAAGGCTTTCAAGGCCACATGGAGTGATAGCTCCACATCCTCCTCCTCCTCCTCAAGTGACAACGGTAAAAAATGCCTAATGGAATTTCATGAGGTAACCTCTTCCGACTCCTCTTCCTCTAGTTCTTCAAATTCTTTTAATCATTTATCTTATGAGGATCTCCAACATGCTAGAGATCAATTGGAGGAAGGTTTTCATGAACTTTCTTCCAAATTTGTTGCTTTAAAAAAGAATTTCAAAAAACTCTCTTCCGAAAAGGAACAACTTCTCAAAGAAAAGGAGGAGTTGTCCCTCAAGGTCCAAAACCTTCCCGATGTTGATTCTATGGAATCAACAATCAAAGATTTAAGGGAATCTCTTGCCAAGTTCACCCAAGGTGAACAAAATTTGACCAAATTTCTAGGTTCCCAACGCATATCTAGAACCACCCAAGGGCTTGGTTATTCCAAGCAAGCTTCCTCTTCCCATGCTCCAACAATTTTTGTAAGGGGGAGCTCTCAATATAAATTTTGCAACTATTGTAAAAAACCCGGGCACTTAATCTATGAGTGCAATTGCAAAAATGCGTGGTATGGAAGGCCCAAAACTATTTTCTTTAATGATGAATTTCATAGGAGAAGACACGTCACTAGACAAGTATGGATTGAAAAATCCCTTTTAGCGAGTCTCACCAGACCAAAATTTGTCTCAGTTTCAAAATCCTCTCCCCGGTGATTTGTTGTTTTTATTTAGGGGGAGTTAGGATCGTTTAAGCCTTTTTAATTTTCAATTCAAAACTTTCATTTCAAAATTTTCAATTCAAAACTTTCAATTCAAAATTTTCAATTCAAAACTTTCAATTCAAAATTTTCAATTCAAAACTTTTCATTCAAAACTTTCAATTCAAATTTCAAAAATATCAATTGGTTTAAAATCTCTATCTTGTTTTTCAACTCTTTCCCTCAATCAAGTTTTATGCCCCGTGCTATTTTGATAATCACAAAGGGGGAGAAATTCTTGGTTGATTGGGGGAGAAATCTTTCTCTCATGCTTTGCTTTACTTTCCCATTTATCCTTAAAAGCATGCCTTTCATTTCATTTTTACATTGTTTGTTTTGGTGATTGTGATCATCAAAATAGGGGGAGATTGTTGTACCTCTCGTACCCCTTGTGGTTTAATTTTCATGATCACAATCACTCTCTTATTTATCTAATCTTGTTTTAAGTGTTTTTGGATGATAGGCATGATTTCAGGTTGCCAAGGAATTGGGCCAAGAAAGCAAGAAGCCAAAAGTGGACTGATTTTCAGTCCACCGGCCAACCGATGGAAGACCACCGGCCAGCCGATGGAGGCCTGGACAGAAGGCATCCCTCTGTCCAGACCACCGGCCAACCGGTGTCCCACCACCGGCCAGCCGGTGGAACCCAGACAAATAGTGTTTGCTACTGCCTCAGCACCGGCCAACCGGTGGCCTCCTCACCGGCCAGCCGGTGGTGCCTGAGCCCGAAGGCCTCTCCTTTTTCAAAGCACCGGCCAAACGGTGGCCAAGCACCGGTCAGCCGGTGGAGCCAGTCAAACTAGCTGTTGGGCTTTGACCAGGCTTGTCCACTTGACTCCCAACGGCTCTAAAGGCCTCTCCAACGGCTCCGAAGACCCCCAAAGTCCATTTGAGGGTTCCCCCTCTATAAATAAAGGACTAGGAAGCCCCGGAACACTAGCGAAACACAAAGGAAGCCCACGGGAACATTTTTTATCATTTGGCGAACCTCCGGCGCATTCCTCCAAGGAACCCCCAATTGCTCCAACTCACTTCCACATCCAAGGAGCACCACCAAAGAAGCTTGGGAGTGCCCTTCATCAACTCCATCAATCCTTTGGCGCACAAGGCTTCTACCCATTACGGTTTTTCATTGTTTTATCATTTTGAGATTTAATTTGGGTTTGTGCCTACAAACCCCTCATTTCTCTCATCCTCTCTTCTTTGGGTTTTCACACCACCTTCAAGGTGTGAAGAGGTTAGTCAAGCCTTCCCTTTTAAAAGGCTTGAATCAAAGGTGAGCTAGCCTTCACCTGTAATAAGGCTAGTGGGTTCTTACTCAACCATTGAAAGCAACTGGGTTCTTGCATAACCATTAAAAGCAAGATGTAATAGGTTCTAGACTAACCTTAAAGTCTAGTGGGTTTCTTGCTAAAACCATTAAAAAGAAAGCGGTAGTAAATCTCTCAACGGTTGAGTTGGGAGCGGAGACGTAGGCTTTGGTTTAAGCCGAACTCCGTTATCAAGTTTTGTGTCTTGCCTACTTTATTTCCGCTGCACTTTTAACTTTGTTTTTAAATTTTTAATTATTTTTTAAAAGGCAATTCACCCCCCCTCTTGCCATCACTTCTCCGTCCAACATGTTTGATTCCTACACATCATAAATGAGTTATTGTCCCTTATTTTCTTACTAAAATTAATATCAAATTTAAATGACATACTTGGATTTATACTAGTCATATATTTCATCATATTAAGGTGTGGTTGATTCCCACACGTCACAAATGACACATGGATCGTTGTTCTAAAGTATCAAAACAATATGAATGGTTTTTTTTGGTTTCTAGTATAACAATTGTGTTTTTTTACTCAAATATCATTTCAAACTAAAAACACCCATTTTGAGTCATACTGGTAGCATCGTGTATCGGTTTGAGGTGATACTACTTTATACATGTCACAAAGGACTTACGAATCTCTCTCTTAAATTATGAAGACAATCGGAGGGTGTTTTATTAGTTTTTAGTGAGTGAAACATTTTTCAACTTAAATGTCAATTTTAAACTGATAACTAAAACTTTTAGTCATACTGGTCATACCGTGCATCGGATTGAGGTGTGGTTGATTCCTAAACATCAAAAATGACTCGTGGATCATTTTATTAAGGTATCAAAACAATTTGAATGTGTTTTCATAGTTTTTAGTATGTCACTTGTTCTTTTTTACTTAAATTAATGTCAATTTTAAATAAAAAACACATTTGGATTTATACTGATCACATCATTCATCATATTGATGTGTGGTTGATTATTACACGTCAAAAATGACTTCTGGATCGTTTTTCTAAGGTATCAAAACAATCCAAATGTGTTTGCTTGGTTTTCAATATGTCAATTGTGTTTTTTTACTAAAATATCATTTCAAACCAGAAACATGCTTTTTGAGTCATACCAGTCACATCGTGTATTTATTTGATGTGAGAATCCTTCATACACATCAGAAAGGACTTAATAATCACTATCCTAAATTATAAAGACAATCAGAAATCATTTTCTTGGTTTTTAGTGAGTGACACATTTTGAGATAAAATGTAAATTTTAAACTGATAACAGACACTTTTAGTCATACCGGTCATACCACACATCAGATTTAGGTACGATTGATTCCTACATGTCACAAATGACTCATGTATCATTTTCCTAAAGTATAAAAACAATCTAAATTCATTTTCTTGGTTTTCAGTATGTCAGTTGTTCTTTTTTACTTAAATTAATGTCAATTTTAAATAAAAATACACATTTAGATTTATACCAGCCACATCGTGCATTGTATTGAGGTGGTTTTGATTCCTACATATCACAAATGACTCATGGATCATTTTACTAAATTATCAAAACAATAAAAATGTGTTTCCTCAGTTTTCAGTATGTTAGTTGTGTTTTTTTACTAAAATTCATGTTAATTTTAAATAAAAACATGCAATTTGAGTCATATTGGTCACACCGTGTGTTAGATTGATGTGAAGTTGATTCCTACATGTCAAAAATTAATTATAGATCCTTTTATGAAATTATCTAAACAATCTAAATGTGTTTGATTAGTTTTTATTATGTCAGTTGTATTTTTTACTAAAATGTCATTTCAAACTAGAAACAGACATTTTGAGTCATACCAGTTGCATCGTGCATCGGTTTGACATGAGACTGCTTCATACACGTCAAAAATAACTTATGAATAATTTTATTAAATTATGAAGACAAACAGAGTGATTTTTCTTGGTTTTCATTGATTGACACGTTTTGAGCTAAAATGCCAATTTTAAACTGATAACGGACACTTTTAGTCATATCGGTCACATGATTCGTAGGATTGAGGTGTGGTTGATTCCTACACATCAAAAATGTCTGATGGATCATTTTCTTAAATTATAAAAACAATCCTAGTGTATTTTCTTGGTTTTCAATATGTCACTTGTTCTTTTAACTAAATTTATTATTAATTTATTATAAAAATACAAACTTAAAGTCATAATAGTCACACCATGTGTCAGATTTTATATACGATTGATTCATACATGTCACAAATGACTTATGGATCATTTTCCTAAAGTATCAAAATAATCCTAATGCGTTCGATCAGTTTTCAGTAAGGCACTAGTTCTTTTTATGAAAAATACTGACAATTTTAAATAAAAACAGACACTTTGAGTCATACCAGTCACATCTTCATGCTATTTATGTACATTCTTCCATCAGTTATGTTTCTCATTCGTTTCTGAACAAATCTATCTCATATTATGAATAATATTCTTATCAAAAATCATGGTATTACTGAAAAAATATAAATACACAAAGGATTATTAAGTATTTTAAATGAAATAGTAATTATATTTGAAAATACCTCTTCAGGTATGCTGGTTTGTTCATGGGATACAATATATTTCATAAATTTACAAACATAATAACCATAGTCTTTATCGTTTTTTTGTTTTGGGAACTGTAGAAACATTGAGAAAAATAATAATTTTTTTTTATATGTGTTTGGATAGTGAAATATTATTATATATACCCTAATTTTTATCCAGTTGTAGTACTTGGGATGTTTTTTGTCCTTTTCCCCTGGCCTCATTCCATGATGTAGATGATATTCACACACCGCCCTATCATAACAGAATCTTTATTAAAAGATAATATAAATTATATAACTATATGTTTATTTCTAAAATGTTGGATATAGTGTATTTCAAATTGAAAAATGATGTCATTTGTGGTTTATTTGTTGGATATTCATGCATTGAATCCAAGAAATAAATATTTGGAGTATAAAAATTGACCGTGATGAGCATCTAATGTTGCCTAAAAATGAAAAAAGAAATAAGTAATGAAAGAAATTAAAATATATTTGATATGATTAAATTGTATAGTTTTATCCCTTCATCATTGGTATTAAGAAGATTCTACCATCTATAATTTTGTTGTAAAATGATTTGAGCAGGCCAACCACTATTTCACCCTCTTTCTTGGATTCTATATCTATTTGTTTTGTAGAGGTGACATGAGGACTAACGAGTCCAAATTTTTGTTCATGTTGAAATCCCTTCAATTTTTTTTCATATATACGCTTGTGAAAAATATGAAATGTCTTTAGTCATAATTATCATAGTATATCAACTTTTGGAAAATCAAATAATGAAAACATACCTCATGTATACATTTACAACTGATCCTCCTAACCAACCATTCTTCGGGATTTCATTTACATTATCAACACTAATGAAATTTGGATCTTCCCTGCTGTATATATTTTCATCAAAAAGAATTGAGTGAACCCCATAGTCTTTCAACTTCATATTCACATGAGTCTGTAATGATAATAAATGCGGATATAGAAAGGGTGGGTTTAAGGTGATTTCAGTAGATCGTTTTAATCGGTTGGTTGATCCTTGATATTATTTTGATCCGTTATTTTTTTAAACTCATTCCCTATGTCTATATGTAATAACATTCACTGATTCATACCTTTTTCATTATATGTTAAAGGTTTATCTTGAATAAAAAAATTGGAAATGAATACCTTCTTGTCAACATGTTTTTTTACAAGCTGTGATGGTCATGCGATGAATGTTCTAAGAGCTTGTTTGACCTTATGATTATATTCATCATTAATTGGAATAGGTAGCTCGATGCTCTACTCATGGGATACATTAATCATTGCTTTAACATGAAATGTTGGAAGTGTTATGTTGTGTAGAATGATGTTCTGGATATTGAACACCGTAGCCCTCGCTACAAGGCGATGGGTAAGTGTTGATAGATATAAATCACAGCCATTTTTACCCTGTACAATATCAGTACAGGAAAGGTATCAGTGTATATATAATTCAAAATTCACAAAAACAACTATAAGAACATTGAATACCTCAGCTAAGACCGTTTTTTTAGGGGAATGGCTCACCTTAAAGCTAGTGGGGGTGGGGTGGGATCTTCACGTGCTGGTTGTTCTTGATTTTGTTTCTTCTCTTATCCCCCCCCCCCATCATATTTGTTTGAACTCTCTCTATAATTGCATATTTTCTTCAAGGATATCTATTATTTATCTAATAATTTTGATTTATTCACTTTGATCCTCCTCTTTTTTTGAAAAAATGTTCGGGGTGTCACCCCAAAACTTGCACCTCTAATGCGGCCATAATTTTATGGCTGCTTCAAGGACACCGAAAGTATGTACGCAATTGGTTTGGGTGTTACTTTCCTAAGACTATGTCAGATAGAAAATATAGGAAAATAAGTAATCATTGTTATGTAATATCAATTTAAATCAAAACAAATATTTATTATGTTCTAGTTACACATGTTCCCCACACTTTTTGTGTGTTTTCATCTATTAGTATCTCATCTTTATTTACATACACCTCCTTCTATAGCACATGGCATGGGATGGAAGTAACATTGGATTTGGATTCATCAATTTTCATATAAATAGAGGAACATAGTTATGGTGTTTTTTTATGTCACATAAAAGTATTACAGTATATTTAAAATACGTACCAATTTTTTTCAAGTGAAACATACCCCATTCTTGCTTTAAAGTAGGGGTATGTTGGTTTTACTACTCGTTCCTTATTTTTAGCACTCATTTTCTGTTTCATAAATAAAAAAATGTCAATAAAAGTGATGAATGAACATATCATCAAACAATGTATTACCAAATACAATGTACCTAAAAAGACTACTTCTCACGACGGCTAGTAAACGCATCCCATGCTCCTTGGGTTATTAGGTGTGCATAAATAGGAGGTGGGTGTGGGTTTATTTTACATTCAGTATCTTTAAGATAAAATTCTATTAAAATTGTGCTAAATACTCTATAAATCCTTCTAACAACCCTTAATACATAGTCCTTATACAAGTCATCCACTATAAATGAACTCTACAAGGAATGATTAAGAGTAAGTCAATGTTTCATTATTTTATTTTTTAGTAAATTAAAGAAATGATATATCATAATGTTACTGTAATATCTCCCCACATCAGTTTCTTAAGCCCAGTGAAAATATTGTTCCATGACTGTAAATCAATTGGCATGCGTTGCTGAGTGACAATTTCAATATAACTACTAAACATGGCCTTGTTGGGGTTAACATGTTGGCCCCCCTTATTCCATTCGACCTCATATTTGACTCCTTTCACTTTCACCTTAAGTATTTTTTCTATCATTTTAAAACTAAGATGCTCCTATTTTTTCTATGCCACCACTATTTAAATTCCAACCATTTCCTAAGTTTCAAAATCATCAATATGTTCCTTTGGAGTTCTATCATCGGCATGTGTAGATGGTGGTAGTACCTCTACACTGGGAAAAGCAGCAACAACAGGTTGAGAAACCAGTTGGTCCTCTGCACTGTGAGCAGCAGTAGGTTGAGAGACTTGTTGTTCCTTGGGATTGAGAGAATCATCACGATCAGAAGTCATTATTTGCATAATTGGTTCAAAATTTAATTTATATTACATAAAATTAGAATCAAATATATAATAACATAAGGCAACACAATGTATATTACAAAAAAATATAACCTGATTATTGAACTCTCTTTTTTTAAAGGGTGAAGGGATTTGACCCTTATATCGACTATCCAAATCCCTTTATTGTGCTTTCCTCTAACATAAAAAACACCATCGACATTGGGACCACTGCGAAATTATTTTGACGTCCCAATGAAAGGGTCATCCTCTGTTGAATATTCATCTAACCCTTTAGTGGTTTTGTTGGATAACAGAAAAATTGACCAGTTTTAGTTTGCAGGATCTGGAACATAAAATAATTGTACCGCTTGTGATGACATTATAAATGGTTCATCTTTGTTCCCTTCCTTACTGAAATCAACTTTCATGAATCTTAACTCATCTATTTTAACAACACTCCTGTTATCAGACCACTTTCATTGGAAAATCGTCACTTTAAAGTTCATATAATCCAACTCCCATATTTTTTTATGATTCCAAAGTATGACATATTCTCATAAATTGAATTTCTATCCTTAGCACCAAAAACATGCATCACTTCATCCACAAGTGTAAATCCACTATTCTGCATGGTACGGTCTTCATCATTTTCATTAGTATATAATGTATAACTGTTAATTACATAAGCATTATAAGATAACACATACACACTTGGTCCTCTAGCTATCCATCGAAGTCATTCTGAAATTGAGTCTGGATTTTTATCTGACTCCTTAAATATATGGTCCCAAAACCATCCTATAAACTGTCAATTATGTGAATTTGATATCCATTTTTCAGCTCTTGACAAATTCAAATGCCTAAGAATTTCTTTGTGGGTTTCAACATAAGGGTTAACCTCCAAACTTTTATAAAAAACATAAATGTGGGCATGCTCTAAATCTGTAATATTGATTGTGACAACCTCTCTTCCAGAAATTCCTTCACCCACAAGCCGCCCAGTGTGATAAGATTTTGGTAGACCAATGTTTTCCATACCAGACAAGTATTCAGTATAGAATTCAACAGCTTCCTCAATAATATATCACTCTGCAATACAACCCTCTGACCAACTTTGATTTTTGACATACCCTTTCAAAATCTTCATATACTATTCAATGTGGTACATCCATCTATAGTGTATAGAACCACATAGTCAAATCTCTCTCACTAATTGAACCATAAAATGAACTATAATATCAAATAATTTCAGTGGGAAGAACATTTCCAATTCACATAATATGATGATAATTTCTCTTTCAATACTCGACAATTTTGTCAGGTCTATAAATTTTCTACATATAGCTTTGAAGAATAAATAGAGATTCATTAACTTATAATAGACATTATTGGAAAAAAATTCAACGTAAATATATAAGAATTATATATTTCATCAAAACATGGCAATTATGTGATTTCAAACCCTTTAACATTAAATCGGTCATTGACATGTTGTTCTTGATATTTGATGAATACCCCTATAGAACCCTTAAGCCATTTAAGAAGTTTCAAAACCGGTATCTGTCCTGCCTAGAAAGAGTGTAAGTAGCTATAGGAAGAAAAGTTCATTTTTCACCGTTAACTGGCTCCAAATATTCTCGTATTCCCATGTAAACCATGTCTAACCTAGCCATAATTACATCCTTTGTTTTTTCAAGTGCATTTAGCAATGTGAAGATGACACTATCACATGAATTTTTTTCAACATGCATAACATCAACAAAATGTCTGACATATAGAAAATTCTAGTATAGTAATTCAAAAAAATGATCTCTTCTTCCAACTAGTTTTCATAAGGTTTTTTGAAAATGGTTTACCAAAAGCAGTGTCCACATATTTTACTTTCTCAAATAGTTGATCACAAGTTAGTGGATATGGTGTTGTATGTTCTTCTAAACCTCCATCAAATGATGACAGCCAATATTGGTACTTATGTCGTCGAGGTAGAAATCTATGATGTCCTAAAAACATGGTTTTTGATGAATGTTTCAACCTAATTGACTGTGTACCTTATTCGGAGATGGGACACCCATGTCTTCCTTTAATACTATATCCTGAAAATTTCCCATAAGTAGGAAAGTCATTTATCATCCCATAAAACATGGATCTCAATTTGAAATCTTCATTTCTATAAGCATCATAAAACGTAACACCTAAATCCCATAATAATTTCAAATCCTCAATCAGTGGAACCAAATAAACATCAATATCATTACCCGATTGTTTTAGTCCTGATATAAGCATAAATAGAATGATGTGTTTTCATTTCATGAATAACCATGGTTGAAAGTTATAATTTACCAGCATAACCATCCATGTACTATGATTTCTGCTTTTAAAACCAAAATGATTCACTCCATCTATAGATAATGCAAGACGAAGGTTTCTAGGCTCGTTTTCAAAATCAGGATACTCGTGATTGATTCTCTTCTACTGAGGAGAGTCTATCAGATGATATAGTTTACCATATTTATTTCTTCTATCTATATTCCATATCAATTTCCATATGGTCTCCTCACTTCCATATAGGTGCCTAAACCTTGGAATGATTGGAAAGTACCATAAAACTTTCGCAGGATCGGATTCAACTTTCTTGTATCGAGAAGCACCACATTTTGGGCATTCTATATATGGTTTTTGGTCCTTTAGAAACAGTATATAGTCATTCGGGCATATGTGTATTCGTTTATAGATCATACCCATCGAACGTAGCGTTCCTTTGGCATGTATGTTTAGATAGGGATCTCATTATCATCTAGAAGCATGTCATTCAAGAGAGCAAGTAATTCTGTAAAACTAGCATCACTCCATCCATTTCCTGCTTTCAAATTAAAAATCTTATTTATGGATGACAATGTTGTATATTTAGTGCAACCACTATACAAATGCATCTTTTCACAACTCTTTAACAGCTCAAACAATTTTGGGCAATCACGAAGTTCATCTTCAACTGTTCTTATTATCTCCTCAATACGACCTTCATCATTATTCACATCTGTAATCACATCCTCAATATAGTCTTCTTCATTTTCCCCACTTGTAATCATATCAGATGATCCATAAAATGCATTGTTATCCCAGCCACTAGCTACATTCTCTTTTTCCCCATGTTTATTCCAACATTTATAATTTCAATCTATTTAGTGACAGATCAAGTGTTCTTCTAACTCCTTTGGACTAAATTTTCTTGAATAACAACAGCGTAAAAATGGAAAAAGGATTTGAGAAGGGTCATATGCATGATCTTTTGCAAAATTGATGAACTCTTTCACTCCATCTTCATACACGCTTGTCAAATGATTAGAATTCATCCAGTCTTTATCCATAAACATCCTATTTGATTTGGTGATATTATTTTAAAAAAAAAAATAAATAGACAAAATGCTGATATAAAAATTAACCAAGGATAAAAATAGTTATAGACTTTAAGTCTCCTTTTAAAAATATTTATAAAATCACAGTTGAAATCCAATTAAAAAACCAACCATTTACACAAATTCCTCTTTAAAATAACATACCCTTTTTAAAATAAAAAAAATCAGTTTCAAACACTCTTTCTCAAAACCCAAATTCCTTTTTTATAAAGAATTCAAGGAAAATTCATGACCCAATAATGTTAATTGTTTAAAATGAGTGAAAGCCTCTATATTTTACAAATTTTCATTTAAAACTTAACACACCCCTTGTTAAAATGAAACCGGCATTACAAGCGCTTTCAAAACATTCACATCCCTTTATGAAATCCAATTAGGTGAGTTGAGAAACACTTAGAATGCAACCTAAGACCATGAAAAGTGTTTAAATAATTTTAAAGTTATTTAAAACAAAATAAAAAAGGTATGTTGAACAAATTTTTCAAACACTTTTTTTAGTTTATTCCAATAACACCTCATGGAAAGCACCACTATTTCCAAATCTAGGAAAGGATTTGAGAAGTTTATCTTATGTGTTCTTAAATATCTGGACCCATAAGAAACCACATGACCATATTGGACTAAAACTATTCAAATCTTGAATCCAGATACATCACAATATAATCCATACTCATTACCCATCTCATTTATGGTTAAGATTCATGTTTTCATCAATCTCCCATTAAGATATTAAAAAGATCACTCATAAACATCTAAATACTCATATTGAACTACACAGCTTAGGTTAGGTCTCATATAATTCCATGTCTATTTCAATGGTATTATCATATATGAAAATTTGAATTTATTAGTTTATCCTTGTCTCATATAATTCAAATCTCATCTTAGAATCCTCCACCATTTCACATAGAGTATTATCTAATACCATGCCTTATCCAAACCATAAATGTTAGGAGTATAACTAGCCTGTGTAAACTTAAGCATTGTTACAAAGGGTATTGATTAAGAACCCACTCTATACCAATCACCTAATTCTTAAAAAAATCATAACTCATTATTACTAAAATATCCTAAAAGAAAAGTTAAAAGGGAATCAAAACCCAAATAACTCCAACATCAACAATTGTGACCCCCGGTAACTCACCACATCCCATCGTCCTACCATGGACCAATATGACCATCAAGAACAAAACAAAATAGGGCACTAAAAAAGGAGATATAATAGCATTATACACTCCTGTCCACCAGTTCATATGTAGGGTGTGAGCTAAAAATTATTTGTATGATTTCATAAATAATTCTCTTTGAATCCCTTCATAATATAGTTCATAAAGTTCTAGTTTTAACATAAGGTATAAATTTTATTTTCACATGAATTATAAAACAAGTGTAAAAATAATAAAATTACATATTTTCAAACAACCACCATTATTATAATATAAAAACAAGGGTGACTAAAAATTTGAAATAAAAATATCAAAAAATGGAAAGAGGGCCTTTAAAACCATCTAAGACATGTCAAATCACAATTTATCTCTCTTTTAGAACATTTTTTGAAAAAAAATATTTTTCATAAATAACCACAATTAAAAGCCATTTTCTTAAAAATCATTTAACAAATAACCAATTTTTTTCCTTTTTAAATAAAACTTTTTAACCATTTAAATCATCCTATTTGAAAGTAAGAAAATACACACTCAAAGTGAAACAATTATCATACATAGGCATTAAGGAAACAAGGAAACATAATCCAAAAAACAACCAAATGATGGTGCCATATAATCAAAAAAACTAGGGGAATACAATTTAACCAAGAAAATAAATCCTCTAAAGTGTCCTAATAATGATGTAACCATCATGTGAAACTTCCTAAGACTCATATATTTGGATCCTAAACAGGATATGAGGAACCTAGGTCGATGATATTTAACTTTTAATATCCAAGTAGTCCTATAGAACTCACTAGGATCTATCATGATCAAGGGATCAAAAGAAACCCTAGTCCCTTCCAGTACATTCTAGGGACACTGAAACATCTCAGAAACTCACTCAATCTAACTGGGTCCTTACACTAAGAAGTGCACTCCACACTAGGGATTTCACTTATCTGGATCCCTACCAGTATCCTTGGACACCCATGACATTTCAATAGTGGAATCGAGAAACCAATGAAATAATAGATCATCGTATAAATATAATTTTGATAATTTTAAATTTAACCTCACCCCACCTTCTACACACTCACAAGAAACAACCCCTTTCACATCCTTTTATAAGCTTCACAATAAGCATAAGAATATAAATAATTCCCCATGGGTTCATGAGAAAAAACAAGAACAATAAATGCATGAAGCTCAATTGAGGGTCCCCTATATTTATAAAATAACTTCCTTTAAATTAACAACTAATATTTTACAAATGTGCTCGAGAAGCCAATCCATTTTCACCCCATTTGAGAACAACATTTCAAATTTCATCCAAAAAACATTTATCAAAATAAACTAGAAATCCCATTTGAAAACCCAACCATTTTCTATAAATAGATTTTTAAAATAATAAAACCTTTTATTTTTGAAGTAAATATGTGGTAATAACTCTTTTATTAAACATTAATATCCTTTTGAAAACATCTTAATCCACCATTGGAGTTAAGGGTCTCAAAACCATTTAAATAGGATGAAGGTCAATTCTATTCGTTTTTCAAAACATGACTTTAAAATATTTCATATTCAATTTAAAGAAAAACAATTATGACCAAACTTTCAAAATATTTAAATTCCTTTAAAAAATCCACTCGAGCCTTTTACAAAACACTTTGCATGTGACATAAGTCTATGCTAACTCTTTAAACCATTTTCAGGCTAATTGAAACCCAAAAAGGTCATAACATAGGATTATGATTTGATAAGAAATCATTTAAAAACATCCAAGAAATTTATAACATGTATTACAAGGGAGTTCCAAAGAAACACCTACCTCACTCAAGCAAAATCAAAGCTGCAACTTGTCGACATTAATGGAGAACACATAAATATGTCAAGTGGCATAATACTCAACACCTAATGACAAGAATTATCATCATTAAAAAGCAATTACACTATGATATAGTGTAATCACACTTCAAATGCATAACCAAGTCACACAAAATCAAAGCAAAAAATATGAAGAGGAACACCAACCAACATGCAGTTCATTTAGTGCGCAAACAAGAACCACCAACGGCCACGATTTTCAGTGGGGCATTTATTCCATACAATTTACAGTATACCATCAATATCAAACTATAATTACATGCGAACAAGATGAAATAGATGACAAAGAGGAGAACACCCACCAATAGAGTAGAGACACACAGCATAGGAGAGGCGCACAGGGGAGGTGTGGCGCATAACAGAGGTGTGGTGTGCGATGGAGGAAAGGTGCACGACGGCTGGTTCGCACACAATAGAGGTGTGGCGCGCGGTGGAGGAGAGGTGCACGAAGATCTGGTTCGAGGCAGAGGAGAGTCGCACAGTAGAGGTGTGGTTCATGGTAAAGGAGAGGTGGCGGGAGAGGAGGAGTCATGGCGCAGGGGTTAGCTTCCGCGAGAGCTTGAGGGGTGCGAGAATGAAGGAGACTGTTATGGTTTTTTATAAAACCTTGTGAACCTTTTATCAGTGCTTGCTAAAAAGAGCTGATAAAGGTATGTTTTACCAGCACTAAAATAAAAAACACTGATAAAACATACATTTATCAGCCTTTTTTTAGCGCTAATAAAGATATTATGTTAATAATTTATTTATATTAATATATATATTTATAAAATTATATATATGATAAATATTTATTTATTTATTTATAATTATAACTATAAATATATTTATTTATTTATTTATTTATTTATAAAATTATAATTTAAATAACTATAAAATTATTAGAAATATACTTATTATATTTATAATCATAGAATACATATAAATATAAATATTTATATTTATTTATCAATATTTCTATATATTTATAAAAATATTTATTTAATTATATATAACATTATATATGAAATTAATAAATATATTTTTTATAATTTAATAATTATTTAAATAAATATATATTTATTTATATTTATAACTAATAAATATATTTATTTATTTATTTATTTGTAATTAAAAATTATAATAAATAAATATTTATTTATAGTTTTAATTGTAAATATATATATATTTAAATAAGTATAAAATTATAAAAATAATATTTATAAATTTATAAATATATATAAATATATTTATTATAATTTTTTAATTATTTAAATATATCCACATTTATTTAGAATTATATTTATAACTATTTTTATTTATTTATAAATATTTGTATATAAATATATATAATAAATATATTTATTATATATTTTTAATTATTTAGATATATTTTTATTCATTTATGAATTATAATTATAAATATTTGTATTTATTTATAAATATTTTATATATTTATAAATATATTTATTTATTTATATTATAACTTTATAAGTAGTATAACAAACATATTTATTATAATTTTATAATTATTTACATATATATAGTTATTTATAGTTATAATTATAACTATAAATAAATATATTTATAAATATTTGTATATAATTATAAATATATATATATATATATAATTATAATATATGTATTTATTGTAATTTTATAATTATATATATATAGTTTTAATTATAATTACAAATAAATATATTTAAAAAGTATTTATATATAATTAAAATTTAATAATTATAAATATAATAAGTAAATTTATTATTTAAATATATTTAATATAATTTTATAAGTATTTTTTAGAACATAATAGCATATATGTGTAACATGGTTTAATCATATACCTAGTAAATATACATAACAAAAAATGAGCCATTAATGGACAACATGAATAATAAGAAAGGGTCTAATGTATAATTGAACATTATGACATAGAACATATGCATGCATGATCAATATATTTATTGACCAAATTCATTGGAAACACATATATATTTAATATTTAATATAAATATATATATATATTTAAAAAGGTATTTATATATATTAATTATAAATAAAAGAAATTTATTATTTATAACAAATATAATAAATATAATGAATCTAATAAATATAATAATCTAATAAATCTAAAAAATATAAAAATATAATTAATTAATCTAATAAATCTAATAAATATAAATCTAAAAATCTATAATAAATCCAATAAATCTAAGAAATCTAATAAATATAATAAATCAAATAAATCTAATAAATATAATTATTATTTAATGAAATTTATTATAATATTATAATTATATATATATATATATATAATTATAATATTATAAATACTTTTTTTAAAACACTATATATATATATTTGAATTATTAAAAAATATATATTAATTATAAAAATGCATTTTTTTAGTTAATGTATCCAAATAAGCATTATTTTTTAATATAAATTGTTAAAAACTTTTAGTAGTATTTTTCTTAGCGCTGATAAAGGATATATTTATCAGCACTTTTATCTAGCACTGATAAAGGATCCCCCTTTATCAGTGCTTTCTACTTAGCACTGATAAAACGAGGTGCTTATCTTGCCCTGTTTTGTGGTAGTGCTTGAACCTTCTCTGTCATCTCTTACACAAGATCAGGTCCAAGTAGATTTCTTTCTCCAACTTTATCCCAACAGGTGAGAGTTCTATATCGCTTTCCATACAAAGCTTCATATAGAGTCATCTGAATACTCGAGTGGAAGCTATTGTTATATGAGAACTCAACCAATGGGAGATGTTGATCCCATCCACCTTTGAATTCTAAATAGAGGCTCTTAGCATATCTTCGAGCGTCTGAATAGTCCTTTCAAATTGGCCATTAGTTTGGTGTGATAGGTCGTGTTGAAATTCAATTCAGTACTCAAGGCATATTGGATACTCCTCCAAAATTTATATGTGAACCTTGGATCATGATTAGAGATAGTCGAGATTGTAACCCCATGTAGTATCACCACTTTCTTCACATATATCTTTTCAATTTATTCAAGCGAGAGATCTTCCTGAATAGCGATAAAGTGGGAAGTCTTGGTGACTCGATCCACCACAGCCCATATCACATTAGTTCCTTTGGATGCCTTTGAGGGAACCATGGAAAAGTCTATAGTGACATTCTCTCACTTCCACATGGGTATAGGCAATGGTTGCATCATCCCATTGGACCTTAGGCGCTCTGGATTAACTTACTGACATATCAAGCATGTTGAGATATATTTCACAGTCTCCTTCTTCATGTTATCCCACTAGAAGTGTTCTCAGATATCTCGATACATCTTGGTGCTGCCATGACGGATAGAGAAAGTTGAGCTATGTGCATTATCCAAAATTTCCTTCCTTATCCTGGGTGATGAGGGCACAAAAATCTTTGTTCCAAACCGAATCACACCATCATCATCATTATAGAACTCTTATAGCTTATCTTCCATTATTGCGTTCACCTTCTTTTGCAACTCCAGATCATACATTTGTGCCTCCTTAATCTTCTCTTGGATAGATGGTTTGAAAATCATTTGGGCAACGTAAGATGTATTCCCTGTCATTATGATTTCCAAATCCATCATTTCTATATCCATGAAGATATGGTCTTTCTCAATTTGCAACATGGATAAAGTAGCAGGTTCTTTTCTACTAAGAGCATCATCTATATTATTCACCTTGTCAAGACGATAGTGAATAGAGAAATCGTAGTCTTTTATTAGCTCTAACCATCTCCTTTGATGCATGTTGAGATCCTTTTGTGTGGATATATACTTTAGGCTCTTGTGATTGGTATATATGCCACACTTCTCTTTATCTCCTTGAAGCTTTCCTCACATTCTTCCATCCAAACATACTTTACCCCTTTCCTTGTTAACTTAGTTAGCAAGCTTGACAATCGTGAAAAATTTCTCACAAACCATCGATAGTACCCAGCTAATCAAAGAAAACTACAGATTTTTGTGACACTAGAGAGTCTGGTCCATTCCTCAATCACCTTTGTTTTTGAAGGGTCTATAGAAATTCCCTCACTTGTGATCACATGTCCCAAGAACATGCCTTTCTTAATCCAAAATCCACACTTGCTGAACTTGGCATACAACTTCCATTTTCTCAATGTCGCCAACACAATCCTTATATGTTATTCATATTGCTCCTTGCTCTTGGAATAGACGAGAATATCATCGATAAATACCACTACATATTTTTTGAGGTAATGTCTAAAGAATCTGTTCATCAAATTCTTGAATATTGTAGGGGTATTATTAAGTCTGAAGGGCATCACCAGAAACTCATAGTGCCCATACCTTGTATGGAAGGTAGTCTTCTGAATATCTTCCTTCTTCACCTTTAGCTGATGATATCCAGAATGAAGATCCACCTTTGAGAAGTACTTAGATCCTCATAGTTGATCAAACAAGTCATCAATCCCTGGGAGAGGATACTTGTTCTTTATTGTGATCTTGGTGAGTTCTTTATAATAAATACACAACTACATTGATCCAACCTTATTCTTCAAAATGATCACTGGTGCACCCCAAGGTGATGCACTACGGCATATAAAATCATTGTCCAAATGCTCATGCAGCTACTTCTTTAACTCCTCTAGATCAATAGGATCCATTCTATAGGGACACTTTGAGATAGGAGTAGATCTAGGTATGAGTTCTATCGGGGGAAGTTCGGGTAACTCTTCAGGAAATACATCACTATATTCCATCATAATGGGAATTTCCCCTAGGTGGATAACTTCCTTTGACTCAAATATTTGAGTGAGGTATGCTTCTTCACAGGGAATCAACACCCACACCATTAAAGGATTTTCCAAATGAGATTCATGATCTCCCTTTCATTTGTAGATGAGCATGGGATGGTTCAGAATATGAAAAGATATTTCCTTTCCCCAAAATTTGATATGTGATATATATAAATAAAGTCAATCCATCCCCAGTATAGCATCAAATTTCACTAAGGGAACTATCATGATATTTTCTAGAAGAATCTTCCCACATACGCCAATAGTAGAAGAGTCCAACACTTGGGTTGCAATTATTGCACCACTAGGTATTTTTACATATACCTCTAATTCAAGGTTTTGGGGATTAAATTATATAGTTCTAGAAAACTTGAATGATATAAAGGAATGTGTAGAACTATAATCAAATAAGACTTTTTCCATTATTCAGTGAATAGGAAGTGTGCCTTGTATGACTTCATTTTTTTGCTCAAATTATGAAGTAGTGATGGAATAATACTTTCCTTTATCCTTTGTATTTGGTTTTTTATGATGCTGATTACCCTCAAGGTATATGGGTTTAGTGCACTAGCTTTCATGGTGTCATTCCTCCCTATAGTTGTAGCATTGGACCATGGGTGGTGCTCTCCTTTCCTCCACAACATTCTCCTTCCTTCTCATGTCTTTTTGACACTCTTGAGCTTAGTGTCCTTCTCTCCCAAACTTGAAGCACTTCCTTATCTCTTTTAGGTAGTTCCCATGATGTTTCTTCCCACATTTTTGATATGTGGGTGGTTGAGTTTTCTTTCCACATTTCTCATTAGATCCTACGGCATGAAACTCCATTTTTGTTTTTTATCACCATAGCCATGGGAACATTCTCCAGACTCCATCTCCACTTTGAGAGAACATCGAATGAATTCTTCATAACTCCTGAAGTCTCAAATTTTAAGAGCCTTTTGAAGGTGTGGTTTTAATCCACTAACTTATCTATCAATTTTTCGATCATTGTTGATAAAAAACCCTGAATCGTACCTTGTAATCCTTGTGAAATTATCGTCATAGGCCATGATAGTTTCTCCATCCTTTTTTAGATCTATAAATTATTTATCCATATTTTTATGGAGATTTCATGGGAAATACCTATTAAGAAACATTATCTTAAAGCATTCCCACTCCATCTCTTCAATTTCATCTCTCAACTTCGTGTTCTTAATCAAAGCCCACCATTGGTCAGCATCTCCATCGAGACAATAAATGGATAGAGTCACCTTCTTCATCTCAGAATAGTGAAGCACAAAAATGATCTTCTCCATCAAGTTGACCCACTATTCTGAAACTAGTGTATTAGAAGATCCACTAAACATCGGTGGTTATTGCTGCATAAAACACACAACAATCAATTGCTCCCTCTTAGATGAAGGAGGATGTTACACATTATTCAAGTTATTATTCATAACCTAAGACAACTTGGTAAGCATTACCATGAAGTTTTGAACTCCACCTCCCAAAGCATTGGGTATGTCATTCAGGAAATCACTGCATTGTCCATTGCATGGGTTGTTAGCATGGTTTCTCTTGGTTCCCACTATTTTCTATAATAGAAAAGGTTAGAAGGAAACATAAGTCAACAAGTCATGAATAAATAATTTATTCTTTTGTGCAATTAACACTAAAATAATATCTTATAGGATCCCTATGTTTATAAAATATTCTTGTGTGCTTACATATACTTATTCTCATACTGGGGTTTTCACTAAGGTTCTCTAATCCTAATTCCCAAATTAACTAAACTGTGCCTCTGATACCAACTATAGAGACCCTAATTTTTTGTACATTACTATTAAATAATTTTAAAGATAAACAACATAAAAACATTACACATTGAGGATCCAAAGGTTTAGTGTCTTGGAAAAATTAGGACCATACATAACTTCTATAATATAAAACATAAACATTTATTTAATTCCTTCTTCTCTAGCTTCTTATTGTCCCTTGTGTTTTCCTTAGTATAAGTAGTAACCTGGGAATATACATCAAAAAGGAGTGATCTAAAATCCCATTAAGAGGATAATAATATGATACAATACAATATAGAGTGATTATAATCATAAAATATGCATAATATCATAAACACGATAGGAAGAATTAATAAAAGGCTTGAAAAGTGGCAATGCATAAAAATGAAACGTTATGTATTAGTGGTTAACTACCAAAAAAAGTTGTGAAAAAATATAGCATAATTTTCACACATATTACAATTTTACTCATGAGATTAATCAAATTACCCAATGCATTTTAGCATTGTATAATTCCAGGTGCACCCATCACATCATAACATCAACATTGCGATATATAATTTCGGGTACACCCATCCCATCATAACGTTAACATTATCATGCATACCACATAGAACGTATATAAATATTAGACATAAATAACCCATGTAAATTAATGGGTTTAATTTCATAAATAATACATTCATAAACTTTGGGTTCCCAAATGAAAGAATCAATAACATACTTGATACAAGAACCATCAATCTTGAGTGAGAAGTAAAAGGTGTGTTTTTGAAAGAAGAGTTATTTTGGAAAACATTATGTTTGACATAAAATTCAGTGAAAAACATGTATATCCAATAAAAGGTAAGATAATGATGAATAAATTATTTTTAAGGAATAACCATACTAAAAATGGAGTGAAAGAGGGAAAACCCAAAGAAAGAAAGTTGGGTTTGAGAATTCCCCTTACCTTGTATTTGAACGCTTTATTCACTTTAATGTCCTGTATAATAAAATTATATTCATTAATTAAAAATTACAGAACCTTTTATACATGAATATGATTCATTATGGTTTCATTATGTTATTTTATGGGCCTTTGGATGATTTATAGAGTTTAATTTCACCGTTCAGGAGTGTTTGTTTTCGTAGCTTTCATGATTGATTCATTTGTATTCATGAATGGAAGTTAATTTAAAAAGAGGATAAGTAAAAAGAATTGTAATTATATTTTATTAGTGATCCTATTTAATCTTAAATTATCTTATAATGAGTTTTTTTATAAACCATGGGGATGATTCATTAGATAAAAGTTAATGATGATCATTTTAGGTTAATTTGAGTGGTTTTTCGATCACAATGAACTTCTTTTGTTTTATCATTTAGTTTCATGTATATAAGTTCATTATAGAATATAAAATGGGTTATATAATAAATATTACAATATTTTTTCAACCATTTAATGGTTTTATTTACATCCTTAAAGGCATTGGAGTAAAATGGAAGTGCATCGCCCACAACGTAGGTAAATTAATACATCACGGGTGACGATTTCATTTTTATAAACAAAGAGAGGGGGAGGAATATAATGAATAATATTCCATTAACATGATATAATAAAATTATATCAATAATACTAGAGTTATCATGCCATTTGGATAATATAATTTGAGTATAAGAGATGAAAATAAATAAAATTTGAAAGGAAATTGAAAGAAAAGAGAGAGGGGAATTACCTCTTGAATTTTCCTATTGAGATCCTTATTAAGGAACCTAGGCTTGGTCTTTAGATGAGACCAAGAGATACCATATGTGGGGGAGTGGATAAGGAAGATTTTTTGGAAGAATTTGGACAAAGCTTGAATCTTGAGAGGTGTGAGGAAATGAGGTTGTGAGTGGTGGTATTTATAGTGGAGGGGAGGGGTGTTTTCTCAATATTTAATTCATTAATTTATTAATTTCCCTCAAGACAATAAATATTTATAATTAAATGACTAAATACAGTAAATAGAACATGTGATTTTGAACTAGTGGCCATTTATATCATACATGACTCAAGCATGATGCAGAAATTCATTTATTTTTCATATTTTGTAAATTATCGAATTCCATTATTCATCAAAAATAAAAGTATTTCAGAAAAATCTCAAAAATTCACCCTAAATTTTTTTCGATGTGTAGAATTAAAAAATGAACATTATTTTATGAAAATAATTTTCTAAATATTATTAATTTAATTTTTAATTAAAATCATAATTTACTTAAAAAATACAAATTTTAAAATTAAAACTGTTTTTTTAACTCTTTGAAAAATTAACTAAGATCTCATAAAATTTCCGTATAATCATAAAATATCAAAATAATTATTTAGGAATAAATTTTATGAAAAAAAATTCTTTTAAATTTTTAAATTAATCATTAAATATTCATGACTTACAAAAATACCAACATTATAATATAATTATATCATATTTTTTCTTATAGGATGGATAGGTTTTATTTATAATATCATTGGTAAGGTTACTATTAACTTGGAAAATTTACTATTAATAAGGTTCATATTACTATTCATAAGATTATTTTACTATTCATCAAATATTAATTTTGTCCTATTGGACTCCAAACATCTTACTGATCACAACTGTGTATGTCAGATTTTTAAAATTCAAATCACAGAAGTGACAAAATTATGTTTAAAAGTCCCATAGAATTTAGTAATTAATTTAATAATGATGTGGTATTATGTTTACTATTTTAATTTTATGAGATTATACTATATGATATTACTATAAAAAGGGAGAAATTGCATTGATAAAAGTTTTGGTTGTTATATTGTAGCAATAAAATCTTACCACTTCGGTAACTTTGAATCATAATACCCTATGAAATAAAAAAAATGAAGCCTAAAATATCATTAAAATAAGGATATTCATGATATAATATTTCAAATTTCATTATATACAACCAATAGAAAAATATATGTGCATAACATGGCATGTATCTCAAAGAAGAAAAATTGAGACAAAAATTACTTTACCGATTTGGAAAATTTTGAACCATAACCCCATGAAAGAAAGATCATAAAATGGATATGTAAATAATAATAAATTTAAGTATAAGAATCATATAATATATTCATGGTAAGTATATACACCACAAAAAATAAACTAGTGGTGAACATGACATATATATCACAGATATAAAAAGTGAGATGAGAAAACCCTTACTTTAAGTCTTAAATATCCTCGTACACATTAAAACCTCATGTATAATAAATCTATGTTTATTATAAATATACCAATGAACCATATTATTATATCTAATACCATATAATATTTTTTTATGACTTTATATTACCCGTTTATTAAAAATTCCTTATTAATGTTACGTTTTGGAAAATATTCTCTTTATTTTTCATATACGTTTTGACATGTTATTATTGATCCTATTAATTAGATAATTATTTACTTATTTAAATAATGTAAAACATTATTTAAATATCATATATATTCAGTATATAAATATTTAAAATAATCTATAAAACATTGAAATATGAAATTTAATACACGTTCATGGAGACGGTAGATCGTACGTACACATGAATGATGTTTTTGTTTTATTGTCATATTGAAAGAAATAAAGTAAATAAAATATATGAGTATGTGTTTATATATATATATTATTAAATTATTATTATTATTTCATATATATCATATAAGTTTAATAAACCCATCCATAACACATTTCATGTAAAGTTTAAACGAATCACATCGCTTTGAGGATGCAGTAGTCCACACATCCATAAAAAAAGTTATCGTATTCCCAAAAAATAGAAAGTATGAAGTTATGGGTTATATAATAATTAAAGATGAATAAATACATCATAAATATAATAAATATCATATAAAAATAGTATTTACATCATAATTACTAACCATGGGATTTGGTAAAGGAAAAAACAAACAACATCACTTCACGAGGCGGTAGTCCACCGTACACATGAATGGAAAGTTCGTTACCTATTTTATGGAAGCTTGTATAGGTGTAGTTATAACCATTAAAATAAAAACATTTTAGTATATTTAGTATATTTATGTTATTATATAATCATGGAATAAGAATATTTTAGGGGGTGGAGAATGAAAATAAAACAAAATAGCTTGTGAAAGGATGTTGCCACTTTGTTAGGTAACTTCTTATGGTTTGCACCAAATAGATTCCTTGGATAGATTTATGACCAAATGAAGGATTTTAGGATTAAGTGAGGGAATTTGTGAGGAGATTTATTCAGGGTTTTTTTGAACCAAATGGCTTGAAAGGTGTGAAGAAATGAGGGGGGTGAGTTCCATTTTATAGTGGAGGAGGAGTGACATTCCTGTAAATATATAAAGGTAAACACTATTGAGAGGCCCCCTTACATCACGTGACTCCAAAATTTTTAAAAACTCAATCCAAGAGGTGAATTAGTTGAAATATATTAATTAAAATTATTTTTTACATGTTTCTAGGTTATTTGGCCACTTAAGTTAAATTTTAACCACTAAGTAAATCATTTTTATCTTAATCATTGTAATTAATTTTAATTTTCACTAAATTATTTTGGTCAAAAAATAATTTGAATTTATTATAAATTATAAATTATGATTATTAAAAATAATTAATCAATTTTTCTAAATCCCAATCACATAAGTGACAAAAATTAATTTAATTTTAATCTGACAGATGGGATGAGAATGCGGGTTTTTAATCTAAAATGTTCAAAAGTTTGAAATGTTTTTATATCCAATTTTAATGTGAAATTGGTTTCAATGCTCATAATTTTGATTAATTTATGTATAATTTATCTAATTATACTTTAAAAAATAATATATAATTTAACTATATAAAAAATTAAAAGAAAAATAATTTTTGAATTTAAATTCAATGTTTTTCACTATTCATCAAAAAATGAAAATTCCTAGAAAAATAAAAAAAAATCACCCAAATTAAATTTTGAAATTAAGATTTTAAATATTAATTTTATTTCATAAAATAAAAATTATAAAAATTTTAGAAATTATATTTAAAATGGGTTCTCCATTAAAATGAAGTAAAATTACCTTTAGAAAATACATATTTTTATTTATAAAATTGGATTTATTCTCATCTATTGTATAGAAAACATATGAGATGAATTTTACATATTTAAATGAATATAATATATATAGTTTTCATTAAAATCATTTTATCAAAAGTTTTTTAATTAATTTATTAAGGTAAAACTTCTTTTATTTCATAAATATAGTTTTCCATAAAAAGGTTTCCTATAATTTCAAAAAGGGTTTAACTTTCATTATAGTTAATTGGTCACCAAATAATTCTTCTTATATACATGTGTAAACCATATTTTAATAATTTAATTAATCTTATTCACAACCTCCATTCCAACAACTAGGTGAAAACTATAATAATATTCTAATAATAATATTAATAGTACATTATCATTTAGTAAAACTAGGTATTGCGTGTCATGAAAGTTATCAAATGAACTAGAAATTGAGTATTAAAAAAGAAAAATATAGTGTTATGTGTACTGAAAGATAATCTAAGTGTTACTTGGAGTGAAATATTAACACGGTGTTTCATATAATGCAATCCAAACTTAGTGATTTACGATAAAAAAGTTATATTCAGTGTTGTGTGAAATAAAAAATATAAAAAGATTAAATTAATTTAAAAGAAAAAAAGAAAACTTTCATAAAATATCAGGGTGTTATATTCAAACCCCCTTAAAATGGATTTATCCCTCAAAAATTTCTAGGTTATCAATGGGTTAATACTTGTAAGTTCCTTTCATAGAAACCCACCTCATAAAAATGAATACTAAAAATTGATTTAAAAAGGGAAAGATACAAACATAACGGTTACACAAAGTAAATCATAACTAGGTTTCCACATAGAAGAAAATAGGTGGCAAGTGAAAACATGGACATGGAAAAGAAATCTAACTATCAAGTTATGTTGGAGAGTTATAGAGAACATGGTTAGGAGAAAGTTAATAATCACAATGCTATAACCTAAAGAGGCTTGGAAAAGGTCATTGATATCCTAAAAAATTATGGTAATAGGATAAAATTTTATTTCAAGACCTTTTTTCTTAAAGTTGAATAATTTTCAGTAAAAGATATTTTTACATGATTTTAGGACAACCTCACCCTTTTTTGTGCCTTGATAAATTTCCACTTCATTTCTTACTCTAAGAAATGAAGGTGACTTTTTCATTTTTTATGAATTAGAGGATCATGAGATCCATAAATAAAATGTTAGGTCATTCCATCCATCTTTAGTTAACATCATAGAAAAATGGTTAGTACAGGTAATCTAATATGAATTAATCCACATATGGTGAGATAATAATTTAATATATAAAACCTTATCCAAAGTTTAACTTAAACCATTCCTTAAATGGTCAACCTCGTAACCCTTTCGAAATATGAAAAACCAAAAATTTAGAAATAATTTAACTAAATCAGCTTAACATTGATCCCCCATATATCATAAGGTACCTCTTCATTATCACATTCTGAACATGTGAATACCTTTATCATGTATTCTCTTTAAAAATGGAAATAACATGAATTACCACAAAACCTTATTGAAACATGCATGATTTATTATTCCAATTCCATAAATCAAAAAAAATTAAACTTCATCCAGGATAACATAGACCACTTTTTCAACAAATCCTTAATCTATTCCAAGGTAATCAGTACCGTCCAATTTAATTATTCATATCCAACATATCTTTATCCAAACATCCTTATATCAACATCAGGAACATATTAAGGGTTATCTTTCCCATGATATTATGTTTTCTATAAATATCACATGTACCTTAAATCACTTTTCTAGTTCATCAGAAACATTCATCATATTATTTTAAATCCTTATATAAAAACATAAACTAAACAATCCTTATATATTTCACAACTTATAAATCTTGAATCCAAATACATAAACACTTATATTATTACACTTCATCCTTAAGGCATTAACAAGAATACTTTATCCTATTACTTAATACCTCTTTCTTTTCATATTTCACCTATAGTGTCATCATCAGTGACAATATAACCATTACTCATACCACCATGTTGATTCTCTTCATGATCTTTCCACTTGGGATATTTATTTTCATAATGACCATTCATTCTACACATAAAGAATTTAACCATAGATAATTTTTTAGGGAGTCAAATATTCCCAACTGAACTGTTCATTTTCCCTTTATAGTTACTTACATTTAGTTCTTCTTTTCCATAATCAAAACATTTTTTGGTTTCTCTAAGACATTCACTTGGGTGTTTCTTTTCACATCCTTGACATAAAGTAAACTAAATATTCTTTACTACATGGTATCCATTACCTGAAATCTCATCAAACTCCTTATTTATCTTCTTTAGTGAATCCAAGAGTTGGTTAAGGTACATGTTGTTAATCATAATCTCTGAAAACTGATTGGGAATGATCACAACATACTTTACTCCAGTCACCTCCCCCTATGGATGTTTATCATAAAATTTTCTAACCCATCTCCTCCTGGTTCTATCCATTAACTAAAATCAAAAATCATAGCATAAGAAACACTTATCATATCAGAAAACCACATAATCATGAAAAATTACTTATAATATGGCTAAATTATGACACCTTATTTTAAATCTAAAACACCTTAGTCTTATCCTTAGAGACATACCTACACATATCCATAGAAATATCCTTAGGGATCTCACTAAAGTTTTCTCATCCTAGTTTCCAAATATTGACTAAACCTTTACTTTGATACCAAATATTTTGACCCATGCTTAACATATATGTATATTACATCATTTTAGATGAATATTCAACACATTACAAAAATACATGCCTGATTACCATAATAGTTTAGTGTGTTTGGAAAATTAAAACAAAATATTATAACTTGGTGAAAAATATTCAATGTTTCCCATAAATATCTTCCCCTTTAGTAATTATACTTAAAACCTTTCTTTATAAATTGGTGAAATGAAACATAAGAATGGGTGATATTAGATGCTTAGTAAGGGAAAATAAAGGATATATGTAAGTATAACATGATTATAAGGGTATGAGAACATGAAAATAAAATTTTATGATCATACCTTGCATATAAATATCATAATCAAGATTCATGGAATAAAGATTGGTAGTTCATAAAATATGAATCATAAGGAATTCAAAGAGAATAAGTCATGATAGCATAACATAGGTATAAGAAAATGACTTTTGGCATAAACATCTGCTTATAACATTATGAACATGGGTAAATAAAAATAGGTTCACTCATTTAGTTAAGGACAGGAAATCATGCCCTCACATAAACTTATGGACATGCGATTAGGTTCATGCATAACATTGTAAACATGTAATCAGGTTCATGTATAAAAATACTTACATAAAATTCAATGCTCGTTTCCAAGACTTATTAGGGAACTTCATGGGAACTACACCTACTAGTAGGGATACACCTCCATCCCCAGTCGTAGTCCTTTCCTTATAAGGGATCATGTTTCCCTATCTCCCCATAGTGTATTAGGTTTCCCCATCTTCTTATAGTGGATCGGGATTCCCCATATTCCCATAGTGGATAAGGTTTCCCCATATTCCATAGTGGATCAATCCCATTGAATATATTCCCATCATTATCTCATGAGATATAAATATTTACCTAATTCATTAGAGGGGGATATAGGTCCAACCCATCGCATAATAAAATCATACATACATGTGACACATGATAATAAAACTTTCATCATATCATGACCCATATATAGAGATGGGTTTAATAAGAATCATATCATAAAACATGAAATTATATGGGTATAATAAGAATTTAATTATATCATTACCTATGGAAAAGATATATGTTTCATAACCATTTCATCAAAACATAACCCATGAAAAGAAGCGGTTTTCAAAAGAATATAACCTATGGAAGAGAAATAGGTGTCATAAATATCATACCATAAAAACATAAACCATTCATGGAATAATATAAATATTATTCTTAGATCATATCCAAATTAAATCATAAACTAAAATAAAGTATGTCATCTTAGATGGAGAAGGATTTTGAAAGATCACATAGAACATTTCTTAAATAAAATAGCCTTCTTTGAAAATACCTTTCATAAAACCATTTAAATAATAATTTTCATATAAAGAAATCTTTACAATTTCATTTTTAAAATTTCTTGTGGAAAATATATTTTTGACTTTGAAAAAATGTTTTTTAAATCACAAAACATTTTTAAAACAATTTTCCTTGAAAATAACCTTGAAAACTTATAAAGAATATTTAAATCATTTGGAAAACCTTTTCTAGGAAAATAAAATTTAAAACTTATAAATTAAGCTTGAAATAATTTTGAAAACCTTTTTACTTGAAAAATTATAAGATTATATTGAAAATATTTTGAAAAACATTTCCCTTGAAAACTTATAAAGGAAGTTTAAAAATAATTTTGAAAACATTTTTTGTTTAAAATACTTTAAAAACATATAAATAAGGCTTAGAAATAATTTATAACTCTTCTTCAACATATATTTTTTAAAAAAATATTTTTCTTATAAAATAACCTTTAAATAAGTGAAGGTCGTGATGGAGTATAAATTCATACATGCTGAACATTCCTTTTGTGTCGTAAAAAGTTTAGAAAAGTGCCTTGATTGGAAAACGACAAGAAGATTACTTTTTAGAAACCATTATGTTAAAAATTTAAAACATGGGTAAAATTTTCTTTTAAATATCATAGTATATTATTAGAAAATTTCTGAATAATTTTTTTAGAAAACATTGTTTTTAAAGAACACAGATTTATGACTGAAAAGAGAAATAAAGTCATATTTTTATAAAACAAATTTATTAGTTATCTTAAGTACCAAAGAGTGAAAAATGTTACAATTAATTATATATAACATGAATAAATATAGGATAAGAAAATTCTTGAGGGTTCTTGAGAGATGGATCATAATATTTCCTCAATTGAAGCATAGTCCTAAACAATCCTGATAAATGATGAGATTATAGCAATAAATTGTTACCACTTTGGTAACTTTGAATCATAATACCACATGAAATTTAAAAATTAAATACAGACTAAAATATCATTAAGGAAAGATATTTATGATATAAAATGTAAAATGGTAGTGTATACACCCCATAAAAAAATACAGGTGTATAACATGACATGTATCTCAAAGAATGAAAATTGAGAAAAAAATTACTTTACCGATTTGGTAACTTTTGAACCATAACCCCGTGACATAAAGATAATAAAATGGTTATGTAAATACTGATAAATTTAAGTATAAGAATAATTTAATATATTCATGGTTAGTATATACACCACACAAAAGAAATGAGTGGTGAACATGGAATATATCTCATGGATATAAAAATTTAGATGAGAAAACCCTTGCCTTAAGTCTTGAATTTATTCATTCATGTTCAAAAATCCGGTATAATAAGTATAATTTTATCATAAATATAACAAATAACCATATTATTATATATAATACCATATATTATTTGATTATGACTTTATATTTCCCGTTTATTAATAATACCTCCTTAATGTTACATTTCGGGTAATATTCGCTTTGTTTTGCATATACGTTTAGACTTGTTATTATTAATCCTCTTACTTAGATCATTATTTAATTATTTACAGAATTTAAAACATTATTTAAACATCCTATATATTCATTATATAAATATTTATAATAATATATAAAATATATAAATATAAAATAGAATACACATTCATGGAGATGGTAGGTCGTACATATGCATGAACGTTGTTTCCATTTTATTGACTTATTGAAAGAAGTAAATTAAATGAAATATATGTACATTTATATATTATCATTAAATTATTATTATTATTTCATATATATCATATAATTTTAATTAACCCATCCTTAATACATTCCATGTAATGTGTGAACGAATCACATTGCTTTGAGGAGGTGTAGTCCACATGTCCACAAACGAAGTTATTGTATTTACACAAAATGGAAAGTATGAAGTTATGTGTTATGTAATAATTAAATAAGAATAAATACATCATAAATATCATATATATAATATAAAAACACTATTTAAATCATAATTCCCAACCATTAGAGGTGGTAAAGGAAAAACAAACAACATCGCTTCATGAGGCGGTAGTCCATCGTACACATGAATGATATGTTCATTACCCATTTAATGGAAGTGTGTGTAGGTGTAGCTAGAAACCTTAGAATAAAAAAAAATCAGAATATTTAGGAATGTAATTTTATTATATAATAATGGAATAATAATATTTTAGGTAGTGAATAATTAAAATAAAACAAAAGAGCTTGTGGAAGGATGTTACCACTTCTTTGGGCAACTTCGTTTGGTTTTCACCAAAGGGATTCCTTGTATGGATTTATGCCCAAATGGTGGATTCTAGGATGAACGTATATAATTTGGGAGGATATTTGGGTAGGTTTTTTCTGATCCAAATGTCTTGAGAGGTTTGAATAAGTGAGAGGGATTAGTGTCCATTTATAGTGGGGGAGGAGTGACATTCTTGTAAATATAAAAAGGTAAACACTATTGAGTGGTCCCCCTAACATCATGTACCTATGATAATGGTTTAAATTCTATAAAAAGGGTAATTGGTAGAAATATATCCATACAATTGATTTTTTACATGTTTCTAGGTCATTTTTTCACTTAAGTTAAAGTTTAACCACTAAGTAAACTTATTTTACCATAATCATTGTAGTTAATTTTAATTACTTTCACTAATATTTTTTTGGTGAAAAACTAAGGTTAAATTATTATACATTATAAATTATGATGATTCTAAATATGTAATATATTTTTCCAATTCTAATCATAATTGGAAAAAATTAATTTAATATTAATCCCAGAGACGGGTTGAGAAAGCGGGTTTTCAAAATAAAATATTCGAAAGTTTGAAATTTATTTATATCCAATTTCAATGTTAAATTAGTTAAAATTACCTAAATTTGATTAATTTATGTATAATTGATCTAATTATACCTTTAAAACAAATTAATATATAATTTAACTATATAAATAAATTATATGAAAAATCAGTTTTGAATTTAAATTCAATGTTTTTTCACTATTCATCAAAAAATGAAACCTCTCAGAAAAATACAAAAAATTCAACGAAAGTAGTTTTTGATAATATTATTTCAAAAATTAATTTTATTTTGTCAAATAAAATTTATAAAATTTTCAAAAATAATATTTAAAATGGGTTCTTCATTAAAAGGCTCTAAAATTACCTTTTAGAAAAATACATCTTTTTATTCATGAAATTAGATTTATTCTCATATATTGTATAAAAAAATATAAGATGAATGTTATATAGTTTAATTAATAATTTATATATATATATATATATCATTAAAATAATTTATCAAAAGTATTTTAATTAATTTATTAATTTAAAACTAGTTTGATTGCATAAATATAATTTTACTGTAAAAGTTTTCCTATAATTTAAAAAGGGTTTTACTTTCATTTCTAGTTAATTGGTCACCAAATAATTCTTCTTATATACATGTGTAAGTCATATTTTCATAATTTAATTAATATTATTCATAAACTCCATTCCAATGGCTAGATGATGATAATAATAATATTTTAATAATATTATTAATAGTATGTTTTAGATTAGTAAAACTAGGTATTGTGTGTCATGAAAGTTATCAAAGGAACTCAACATTCTGAATACCACAAGCCAAAAATAGTACTATGTGTACTAAAAACTAATCTAAGTGTTGCGTGTAGTGCAGGATTAACTTGGTGTTGCATATAACACAATCCAAACATAGTGATTTCATATAACAAAAGATATATTCAGTGTTTTTTGATATGAAAAATATATAAACATTAAATTAATTTAAAAGAAAAATAAAAATGTATTAAAATATCAGGGTGTTACAATAACTTCATTAAAGAATCCAATATTATTCTAAATCAATTCCATAATTATTTATAAGAGACGTGGCATAAAATAAGTAAGAAGCAGTATTAAAGTACTCATATTTATAGTGTTGTAGAGGTTAAATGTAAATAAGAAAGAAACACTATCACAACTTGAAAGTTAGAAAAAAATAAAGAGAGAATAAGAGTAACTAGAGTTGTAATATAGCTCAATATTTGTAAATATTTAGATGATCAACAAGATTCTCTCATTTTTATAATTTTCCTTAAATTTGTTCTTGATGTTAGATGAAAAAATCCCATTAATCTTTCACATGGTTCTAGTAGTGAAGCTCATAAAAGAAAGTATCATGTGTAGTAGAAATTCATAGAGAGTATCTATATATTTCCTTATGTATTATTTATCACACCACAATTTCACATGAGGGTTCTATTGATTTATAAATTTTCATCTTCTTAACATTTGAGGAATAATAATTAGAAAATACTTATACTGCTCATTCTTTGTAAAAGTGATAAATGATATAAATTTCCTTTAATACCTTAAAACTGTTCATTAAAATGAAATAAGATTTTATTCTTGGGTATACAAGGTTGAAGGATGCCTTTACTTAGATAAGACATGATTTATCTAATGAAGTATCAAAAGCACAATCTTCATGAAGCAAGGAAGATATGTTAGTAGGAATAGTCTATTTGATTTATTCTTGTGGTCACATCATAAGGTATAGATGATATATTCCCTTCTCATGACCACATAACACTTAAAAATATTTGAGTCTTAAAACATATTCATAGTTATGAACACTTGTTCATGGAAACATAGTCATAGATGCATAGGCACAGAAGTTCCACCAGTGGGCATAGTCGATCTGACTTCTTCTTGTAGTCACTTTAGCTATATAGAAAAACATTTGTATGTAATTATGGTTGATTCTTCATAGAAGGATTCTACCCATGGTTGTAAGATATGAAAATTTATATATGATATACAAAAAATAATTAATATTGAAGAAATATTGTGGATAAAGAAGTTTGTTCTTATGGAAGGTTCATACTTATCATTTTTACAAAAAAACATATGTTACTTTAATAAAACAAAAAAAATATTATAATTTCAGTAATACTGATTTGGGGCGATTAAAAAAAGTAATTTTTTTCCTAAGATAAAAATATCCCCCTTTTTGAAAATCAAGAATCATACCATGAAAAATATTAAAATTAAATTCACCATTAACAAATTATTGAAGCATATAATCTTACATAGCATTTCATAAGAATATAAATCTTAAAGATAAAAGAGTAAATTGATTTTCTTGTTACCTAATTCTCTACCTTTTTGTATTATCAAAAAAAATAAGGAAAAACATAATTAAAATAATAATGTAAAATATGAAATGATAAACAATAGAAATATAGAATTCATTGAGATGAAGTTGAAATATAGTTAAAATTTTGAAAAAACATCCCTATCATATTAATATATATTTGAATCAGAATCATTTACATGAGGGGAATTAGGATAAATGGGTTAATTTTAATTAGATACTTAAGGTCCAGAGGAAGGTCAAGGTATACAGCCATGAGGGAGAATGAAAATACCTCTTGCAACAGGTTGAAGGTACTAAATAGATTGAACTGGGATGAAGTTAAAAGATTGAATAGATATTGGAGAGGTAGTAGAGATAAAAAGAGTGGAGGTTTGAGAAGAATATAGAAAAAGTAAAACTATAGGCACCCCAATATAAGTATTATAAATGAACAAATATGGATCCATAAATATAGTAAAATCACTAATCACCTATCCACCATGATTCATGGTTGACAAGAACAACCTATTTTTTACATAAAGATCATCAACAATGATTCAAAAATTTTGATTGGTTCTATCTATTCTTTAAAATATCTATTAATAGGTGGAACTTTGAGTTCTACACTAAATTATTGAACAGATATGTTAGATCATATTTTGAAAAGATCTTAGATAAGTAGGGCTTGATAGCTTTGGAGATCACCTCTTTATCCTTTCTAGTATGTTGAAGGTATACATTTACTAAATCATAGATCATTTCACCATGATTTTTGATATATATAAGATAAAATTCATGGTAACTTGAAGGAACTTATAGAATAGTCTTTAGTTATTGTCTCACAATCTGTCTAATTTTGTAATGGCACGGACCTCTCCGGCCCATTCCTTTGTCAAAAAGAAGGCTACAAGTGTTTTGGAGGGTAAAATGGACTTTTCCCACACTTTCCATAATTTTGAAACTACACGCCGTGTAGTTTGTGTACACGCCGTGTACTCCCTTTCCGGGTATACCCCGTGTGGATGGCCATGTCTTTTCCGTGTGGAGAAAATGGGTACACGCCGTGTGTCCAGTACTACACGCCGTGTAGTCCCTCCCCGCGTACGCATTACCGTGTGTTGACCAGTCGTTAGCTGTGTGTTGTGTGAAGGCTGTGTCCATTCCGTGTGCAATAAATGAGTACACACCGTGTGTCCAATCGGCACACTGTGTAGTCCTTCCCCGCATGTGTGTTACCTTCAAACCATGTGTTGACCAGTCAATGGCTGCGGAGCCGCGTTGGAGGCCGCGTAGAGACCGTGTGAAAATGGCCGAGTACACGTCGTGTACCATAAGTACACACCGTGTACTTTTTCTTTTCATGCCTATAAAAGGAGGGGTCCCCTCCTCCTTTAAACTCACACCTCTCCTCCCCTCTCCTCTGAGCAGGGCTCTCTCAAGAGACTCGAAGGCTCTTTCTTCCATAACTTTTTCGTCCGAGCTCCGATTTATGATCTGTCAGCGGCCACGGGATCGTAATAACGAGGCAGAACTTTCACGCTTGGATATGTTGTCTTTACTTCGGCTCTTTCTTTCCACCCAAGGAGGTTTTTCCAGGACACCGACGAACGTCTTCTAAAGTTGATCCAGAGGAGCGTTGCGATCAAGAACCTGTTGAGGTATGGATTTTACCTTCGTCTCTCTAATTTGTGCATCATGCGGGGTGAGTATCCTTTTGTTTTCATGAGAAATGGTTTAACCTTTAAATAAAGATAATAACTGGTTAAATAATGGGGATGGGAAGTTTGTGATTTCTGTTACTTTACCTTTTATATCCTGTGATATTATGTTGTGAAATTAATAGGCTTATGCCTACTGAAAATCACGGTCGTTGGGGGCCTTTTCTTGCACAATTAAATGTTGCCCTATCTTTCTAGACCGTTTATGTGAATGGAACTTTGTGGAATGTGGAAATTGGTTAATCTCGTAAAGTTGGCTGTTTAAATGAAAATATGGAACCCTTGTGTGATCACCCCGGTTGAACCAAAATGGAATAATGAACATGTGGGTGTTGGCTTGGTTACGTGGCATGTGATGGGGGTGTTTTGTGGGTTGTTGTGGAATGGGTGAGCATTGGGGCTGCAGTTGGCTTGGTTGTGGGAAGGTTTTAATGTTTAATGGTGATGGGCAGTGGGGCTGCAATAAGTGGTATTAAAGGGATAATGATGTGTGGTTTTGGTTATGGTGGTTGGCAGCGGGATTGCAATGTTGGGTTTAAATGTGAATGGACTATGGGTTGTGTTTAATAAATAATAAATGAGGAAGAGTTAATGAATGATGGGGCTTGGAAATGAAATGGAAATAATAATCAATGGATTGGTTGGTTAATAAGAAGGAACTTGCTGTGTTTCTGTTTTTGTTTCCCTAACTTGTTTTGTGGATGGCAGGGATATGTTTTACGAACGATCATTGTGGTTGTTTGTGGATAGTTGCCCAGTAGTTAAGGAACTAAATAAACAAATTTATGCTGATATGTGAAAACCTAAATGGGGTTGGGGTTGTTTGTTGGGTGCATGCTTCGTGGTAGCAGTGCCGAGGCACGTGCTCAATTTATCTTTTTAGAAGCCATAGGTTGGGCTGAGTGGTTGCTATATATATATATCTGTATCTTTTCGTGTTTTATCGCACTGCACCCATGTTGAGCACTTAGTGCCGAACACTCCCATTTCATGGGAGAGGGTGTTTTCCCATAGTTACTAGCTTCTTCCTGCTCCTTGTCCCCTAGGTTGTGATGGCTTGAGGCGACCTTACACCCAAGACTCTTCGGGTAGGTTTCGATTGGGGTGATTAGGACCAAGACTCTTCGGGCAGGCTTATAGGTTGTGATGGCTTGAGGCGACCTTACACCTAAGACTCTTCAGGTAGGTTTTGATTTCAGGCCCAGGTGTCTTCGGGCGAGAGTTCTATTACTATTATTGTTCCCAAGAATCTTCAGGATGAGGCCCAGGTGTCTTCGGGTGGGGATGTGGTTGTGGTTGAGGCCCAGGTGTCTGTGGGCGGGATGCGTGGTGGTGAGGCCTAGGTGTCTGCGGGCAGGATGTGTGGTTGTGAGGACCAGGTGTGTGCGGGCGGGATACATGGTTGTGAGGCCCAGGTGTGTGCGGGCGGTGAGAGTGTGGCAGCGACTGGACATTCAGCTAACTAATGGGAAATGGTGTGGGGTACCCAATGCTCTTGTTCTTATACTACTACTACCTGCTGTGATTGTGTTTTGGTGAGTGTGGATGGTGAGATTGGATGGATATATTTCCTTGTTAGGTTTCTTCTGTTGTTCTCACGGGACATTAGGATGTCTCCCCACTTGTGCACGAGAGCTTTAGGTTTCCCTACTGAGTATACTTGTATGCTCACCCTACGTTTACTTTCAGGTTTCCAGGAGGACTACCAGGGCCGTGCGGGACCCTACTAGTCGGACAGTTGGAGTTATTGTTGTTGTTGTACCTTTGTTTTCTTTTGGTATTGTACTTTTGAGCTTTCTTGTACTTGTACCTTGTTATAAAATTGTTTAAACATGCATGTGGGCTTGGTTTGGGTTTATTTATATACACTTGTCCTTTTTCCTTGTTGGTGGTTGACTTGTCCTATTTCCCGATCCTAAAAATAATAAAAAGGTTAATTCCTCCCATATTTGTGAAAACTCATACCCTTGGTGCTAGTCGCCAACCCGGGGCCTACTGGAGGTGGGACTCGGGGGGTCATTATCTCCCTTTCGCTATTTCCAGCTCAGGAGGGGCATCTTTGGTGGGAGGGGGTCGTGATAGAATGGTATCAGAGGTGATGGTTGAGAGATAGGATAGAGTCTGGAGTTAGGCACAGTGAGGATTGCATGGGATGGTAGGGCAACAGTGTTAGTTAATCTTGGTGCGTGACATAGGCCAGGGAATACCGGCTAGGACATGGGATTTTAGGGCCCCCCGTGATCCGATGTAAGGACTCTGAGCCTACCGAACGACCAAGTGAGGCTACATTGATTGCAGGGTAGAGACCCTAGGTAAGGTACATGCATCATCATGATTGTGTTTTACTTGATTTGGGTGTTCTGGGAAATAATTTGAAATAAAATGATAAAATGAAACCTTGAGTTTTTCCTTACTACTTGGGCTTAGGAGATCCTTGTTTACCGTACAGCTATGGCACCTGGACGTCGTACCCGGGTGGCTCAGACAGCCGAGGCCCAGCAGATTCAGGTGGTCGATCAGTTGAGGATTGACCGAGAGGAGGAAGATAGTCAGTGGCAGAAGACTCTCTGTTCTTTCCAGCGGCAGACCCTCAAGAAGTACGAGGGTAGTACTTCAGATATAGAGACAGAAGGGTGGCTTGAGGAGCTAGGGATTGCTTTTACCTTGATCTGTGCTCCGAGGGAGTACTGGGTTCCCCTAGCAGTCGGTCAGCTGAGAGGTGCGCCGCGGCAGTGGTGGACGCTCTACCTCGGAGAGAGGATAGAGGCAGAGGTTCCGTGGGCTGACTTTGAGAAGGAATTTCGAGAGGAATTCCTTTCTTCCATGATCAAGGCGGAGAAGCAGCAGGAGTTACTCTCCCTTCAGTAGGGGAGTATGTCCATACGAGAGTTGGGGATCAATTTCAAGGATCTCCTGCGCTTTGCTCCGGATCTCTTTCCGGATGAGGATTCTCGGGTGAGACGTTTGGAGGAGGCGCTTTGTCCTTCGCTATAGTATGTTGTCACCCCCTTCACCCTTCCGACGTACTTGGTGGTGCAGAAGAAGGAAGAGGTCGTAGAGAGGATGCACTCGCTGGGAGGTGCACCGCGTGAGGTTTTTCAGCCAGGTTCGTCGAAGGGGAAGGCAGTCAGTAGTAGGTCTCCCGCAACAGGACCTTCCAGGTTCAGGCCAGTGGGGAGCAGGCCCCAGCAGTTCCAGTTCAGATCTTCAGGTCCACGTCCCTTTTCCACGAGCCCAGGATCGAGGTGTTTTTCTTGTGGAGGTTTTGGGCACGTTCAGAGCTGGTGCCCGACCCGAGCTCCGTACGGTGGAGGTGGGAAGGTTCAGCGCCCACCGCAGCAGCACCAGTTCTCGGCAAGGCCCTTCCAGCAGCAGTAGGACCATGCTCCTCTGAGGGTAGACTTTGTGGGAGGAGGCTGACCTCAGGGTGCTCCTCAGGGACCTCGACCAGGGCGTGGTCAGGGAAGTGGACGACATCAGAGAGGCAGAGGAGCTGGGCGTGGACCGTTGCACGCATCAGAGTTGGCAGCTCCATCAGGACCAGTGGTGGTACGAGGTACGATTTTTTTGTTCAGCACTCTTGTTTCTGCTTTGTTCGATTCGAGAGCTTCGCACTCCTTTGTTGCACCTGGTCTAGCCCATGCTTTGGGACTAGACGTAGAGAGACTTTTCGTACCACTGGTGCTGAGAACACCAGTTGGAGTCCAGACCAGGGTATCTTTTGTTTGTCGGGGATGTGGGCTAACGTTGGGACCACATCGATCTGGTGGGGACCTTCTTCTGTTACAGATGCAGCCATACGATGTCATCCTAGGCATCGACTGGTTGTTTTCTATTAGTGATGTTATCGACTGCTTCTGGAGAAGAGTCGTGTTCTCCGACGTGGATGGGTAGCGCGTATCTTTTGTTGGCGAGAGGAGCTATCAGGCGGGAAGCCGGCATGTGGAGCCTCTCATTTCCTTGTTGGGCGGGTTATCAATGGTTCCAGCTGATACAGAGATGATGGATGTCCCAGAGGTTGTTGGGTATTTCCTCGATTTTTTTCCTGAGGAGGTTGTGACTCTACCCCCCCCGACGTGATGTTGATTTCAGGATAGACTTACAGCCTGGTGCCCTTCCAATTTCGATGGCCCCTTATCGGATGGCGCCTTCGGAGTTGCGGGAGTTGCGGATTCAGATTGACGATCTGATGGAGAAGGGTTTTGTTCGACCCAGTGTGTCACCATGGGGTGCTCCAGTTTTGTTCTTGAAGAAGGCAGATGGTGGTCTCAGGCTATGCATAGACTACCGAAGGTTGAACCAGGTAACGGTCAAGAACCGTTACCCCCTTCCTAGGATAGATGATCTCTTCGACCAACTGAGGGGAGCAGGTTAGTTTTCCAAGATTGATCTACGATTGGTATATCATCAACTGAGGGTGAAGGACATTGACATCTTGAAGACAGCTTTCAGGTGCAGGTATGGGCACTTCGAGTTTGTAGTGATGCCGTTTGGAGTTACGAATGCACCAGCTATGTTCATGGGACTTATGAACTTTGTCTTCTGAGAGTTTCTGGACCGGTTCATCGTTGTGTTTATCGATGACATCCTGATCTACTCAAGATCAGAGGAGGAGCACGTTGAGCATCTCAGGGCAGTCTTGGAAGTCCTTCGACACCACCATCTTTATGGGAAATTGTCAAAGTGTAAGTTCTTGACACAAGAAGTACACTTCCTTGGGAACGTGGTGTCTCAGCATGGAGTATCGGTGAACCCGTCAAAGGTGGAGGCAGTTGTTTCTTGGGCAGCACCCAAGAGCGTGGCAGAAGTTCGTAGTTTCCTGGGGTTAGCAGGTTACTATCGTAGGTTCGTTTTGGACTTCTCTAGAGTTGCTACTCTATTGAAATCTTTGACTAGGAAGAATCAGGTCTTCCTATGGAGCGATCAGTTCCAGAAATCTTTCGACTACCTGAAGGAGAAGTTGGTTAGTGCTCCTGTGCTCAGGTTTCCAGAGGAAGGGTTGTTGTATGAAGTGTTTTGTGATGCTTCTGGCCTTGGTCTGGGGTGCGTGCTGATGCAGAAGAAGGGCGTGATTTGTTATGGGTCTAGGCAGTTGCGCCCTCATGAGCGTAACTATGTCACCCATGACCTGGAGCTTGCAGCAGTAGTGTCTGCATTGAAGTTGTGGCGACATTACCTCTTTGGGGAGCACTTTGTGGTCTTCTCAAATCACAAGAGCTTGCGTTATATCTTCTCCCAGCGTGACCTGAACTTATGTCAGTAGAGATGGGTCGAGTTTCTCCAAGACTATGACTTCGAGATCTCTTACACTGAAGGTAAGGGAAAATTTGTGGCTGATTCCCTGAGCAGGAAGTCACATAAGGAAGTGGTTTCGGAATCCGCTGATTCTTGGAAGGCGATGGGAGAGTTGGCTGCCCTGCACTTAGATGCAAGGGAAGAAAGTGTTAGAGGATGTTTGTTCCAGATGATGGTGCAATCCTCCTTGTCACAGTAGGTGGAAGAGTCTCAGTGGGGGGACTCCGAGGCAAAGGTGATGCGGGATCGTGTCGATCAGGGGAATGCTCCAGAGGGATGGTCAGAGGACAGCCGATATCGGATTCTTTTCCATGGAAGGTTGTTTGTCCCAGAGGCGATGCGTGAGGGAGTTCTCCGTGAGTTCCATAGCTCAGCCTTGGCGGTACATCCAGGAGTTTCAAAAATGTACCAAGGCCTGAGGGATCAGTTTTGGTGGCCCGGGGTGAAACAGGCAGTGGCGGAGTTTATGGCTAAGTGCCTAGTGTGTCAGCAAGTGAAGGATGAACACCATGTTCCTGGTGGTTTGTTGCATCATTTAGATATACCCGAGTGGAAGTGGGATGACATGTCAATGGACTTCATCACAGGACTACCCAGAGCTCAGGGTGGTTATGATGCTATCTGGGTAGTGGTGGATCGTCTGACGAAATCAGCTCACTTCTTAGAAATCAAGGAGTCAGGACCGGTGAGTACCTTAGCATAGAGGTACATAGATGAGGTGGTGCGTTTGCATGGAGTTATGAGGACTATCATCTCAGACCGGGATACTCGGTTTACCTCACGAGTCTGTAGGGGGTTACAGCATGCTTTTGGCACCCAGTTACACCTTAGCACTGCTTTCTACCCCTAGACCGATGGGAAGAAAGAGCGGACTATCCAGACGCTGGAGGACATGCTGCGAGCATGCGTTCTGGATTTCGGAGGATAATGGGTACGACACTTGCCTTTAGTAGAGTTTGCCTACAACAACAGCTTCCACTCTACTATTGGCATGGCACCATTTGAGGCTTTGTACGGAAGGCCATGTCGTTCACCCATTTTCTGGGCAGAGGTTAGTGAGACAGGTGCTCTTGGGCCAGAGGTAGTGCAGAGAACCACGGAGAAAGTCCAGCTTGTACATGAGAGGATGAAGGCGGCTCAGGACCGACAGAAGTCTTATGTTGATCGTTGGAGGAGTCCCTTGGAGTTTGAGGTGGGAGACCATGTGTTCTTGAAGGTTTCCCCTCGACGAGGGCAGCGGAGGTTTGGGAAAGGGAGCAAGCTCTCACCCAGGTTCATCAGACCTTTTGAGGTGCTGAGGCGAGTCGGCGAGGTGGCATATAAGCTGGCCCTTCCACCTCAGATGGATAAAGTCCATGACGTCTTCCATGTCTCCCAGCTTCGTCGGTACTTACACGATGACTCTCACGTTATCGACTGGGGAGAGTTAGATATGTAAGACGACGCGACCTTCAAGGAACGACCAGTTAGAATCGAGGATCATAAAGAGAAGGTGCTATGTGGATGAACCATTCCCTTGGTTCGTGTGTTGTGAAGGCATGGAGGTCTCGAGGAGAGCACTTGGGAGCGGGAGACCCAGATGCACGCTCAGTACCTGGAGTTGTTTTGACTTGTGTTTTCCCTTGTTCTTCTAAGCTTTGTGTTGATGTTGTACTTTGTACCTTTGATATATGGAATGCTTGGCTTGTCAGTTGTGAGACCTTTTGTTTCCTTGTTCTCTGGTAATGAGTAACATGTCCGTATGTGTGGGGAAAGGGAAAAACATGACCCTTAATCAAGACGCATTAATGCGGATGTGATAGAACCCGTGCAAGCGAGTCAGTGCCGCCTAAAGCGGATAATATCTCGACATAGGTGAAGGAATTTCCCAAACCCACGTGTTCGGGCAGTGTGTTGGTTGTGTGGTGTTGGGGTTAGTGCAATTTGAAAATCCTAATGTATGAAAGTGGGAAGACCCAATTCTTAATCGAGACGCATTAATGAGGATGAGATTAAACCCGTGCAGGAGAGTCAGTGCCGCCTAAAACGGATAATATCTCGACATAGGAGAAGGAATTCCTAACCCCTATAATTAGGATTGTTGGTTGGGTTCCTGTTATAACAAGGACCCTAAGAGGTATCTTGTTGGGTTTCCTCTGGGTTGGTTTTTTGAATTCTCGAGGATTAGAATGTTTTAAGAGGTATCTGATGGAATGGCCCGGACCTCTCCGACCCATTCCTTTGTCAAAAAGAAGGCTACAAGTGTTCTGGAGGGTAAAATGGACTTTTCCCACACTTTCCAGAATTTTGAAACTACACACCGTGTAGTTTATGTACACACCGTGTACTCCCTTTCCGGGTATACCCCGTGTGGATGGTCGTGTCTTTGCCGTGTGGAGAAAATGGGTACACGCCGTGTGTCTAGTACTACATGCCGTGTAGTCCCTCCCCGTGTATGCATTACCATGTGTTGACCAGTCGTCAGTCATGTGTCGTGTGAAGGTCATGTCCTTGCTGTGTGAAATAAATGAGTACACGCCGTGTGTCCAATCTACACGCCGTGTATTCCTTCCCCGCGTGTGCGTTACCTTCAAACCGTGTGTTGACCAGTCAACGGTCGCAGAGCCGCGTTGGAGGCCGCGTGGAGACCGTGTGAAAACGGCCGAGTACACGCCGTGTACCATAAGTACATGATGTATACTTTTTCTTTTCACTCCTATAAAATGAGGGATCCCCTCCTTCTTTCAACTCAAACCTCTCCTCCCCTCTCCTTTGAGCAGAGCTCTCTCAAGATACTCGAAGGCTCTTTCTTCCATAACTTTTCCGTCCGAGCTCCGATTTACGATCCGTCAACAGCCACGGGATCGTAATGACGAGGCGGAACTTCCGAGCTTGGATCCGTTGTATTTCCTTTGGCTCTTCCTTTACAACTAAGGAGGATTTTCTGGGACACCGACGAATGTCTTCTAAAGTTAATCCGGAGGAACGTTGCAATCAAGAACCTGTTGAGGTATGGATTTTACCTTCATCTCTCTAATTTGTGCATCATGCGGGGTGGGTATCCTTTTGTTTTCATGAGAAATGGTTGAACCTTTAAATAAAGATAATAACTGGTTAAAGAACGGGGATGGGAAGTTTTTGATTTCTGTTACTTTACCTTTTATATCCTGTGATATTATGTTGTGAAATGAATAGGCTTATGCCTACTGAAAATCACGGTCGTTGGGGGCCTTTGCTTGCGCAATTAAATGTTTCCCTATCTTTATAGACCGTTTATGTGAATGGAACTTTGTGGAATGTGGAAATTGGTTAATCACGTAAAGTTGGCTGTTTAAATGAAAATCTGGAACCCTTGTGTGATCACCCCGGTTGAACCAAAATGGAATAATAAACATGTGGGTGTTGGCTTGGTTACGTGGCATGTGATCGGGGTGTTTTGTGGGTTGTTGTGGAATGGGTGAGCAGTGGGGCTGCAGTTGGCTTGGTTGTGGGAAGGTGTGAATGTTTAATGGTGATGGGCAGCGGGGCTGCAATAAGTGGTATTAAAGGTATAATGATGTGTGGTTGTGGTTATGGTGGTTGGCAGTGGGATTGCAGTGTTTGGTTTAAATGTGAACGGACTATGGGTTGTGTTTAATAAATAATAAATGAGGAAGAGTTAATGAATGATGGGGCTTGGAAACAAAACGGAAATAATAATCAATGGATTGGTTGGTTAATAAGAAGGAACTTGCTGTGTTGCTATGTTTGTTTCCCTAACTTGTTTTGTGGATGGCAAGGATATGTTTTACGAACGATCGTTGTGGTTGGTTGTGGATAGTTGCCCAGTAGTTAAGTAACTAAATAAGAAAATTTCTGTTGATATGTGAAAACATAAATGGGGTTGGGGTTTTTTGTTGGGTGCATGCTTCATGGTAGTAGTGTCGAGGCACGTGCTCAGTTTCTCTTTTTAGAAGCCATAGGTTGGGCTGAGTGGTTGCTATATATATATATCTGTATCTTTTCCTATTTTACCGCACCGCACCCATGTTGAGCACTTAGTGCCGAACACTCCCATTTCATGGGAGAGGGTGTTTTCCCATAGTTACTAGCTCCTTCCTACTCCTTCTCCCCTAGGTTGTGATGGCTTGAGGCGACCTTACACCCAAGAATCTTCGGGTAGGTTTCGATTGGGGTGATTAGGCCCAATACTCTCCAGGAAGTCTTATAGGATGTGATGGATTGAGGTGACCTTACACATAAGTCTCTTCAGGTAGGTTTTGATTTCAGGCCCAGGTGTCTTCGGGTGAGAGTTTTGTTACTATTACTGTTCCCAAGAATCTTCGAGATGAGGCCCAGGTGTCTTCGGGCGGGGATGTGGTTGTGGTTGAGGCCCAGGTGTCTGTGGGTGGGATGCGTGGTGGTGAGGCCCAGGTGTCTGCGGGTGGGATGTGTGGTTGTGAGGCCCAGGTGTGTGTGGGCAGGATACGTGGTTGTGAGTCCCAGGTGTGTGCGGGCAGGGAGAGTGTGGCAGCGGCTGGACATTCAGCTAACTAATGGGAAATGGTGTGGGGTACCCAATGCTCTTGTTCTTATACTACTAATACCTGATGTGATTGTGTTTTGGTGAGTGTGGCTGGTGAGATTGGGTGGATAGATTTCCTTTTTAGGTTTCTTCTATTGTTCTCACGGGACATTAGGATGTCTCCCCACTTGTGCATGAGAGATTTAGGTTTCCCTACTGAGTATACTTGTATGCTCACCCTACGTTTACTTTTAGGTTTCCAGGAGGACTACCAGGGCCGTGCGGGACCCTACTAGTCGGACAGTTGGAGTTTTTGCTGTTGTCGTACCTTTGTTTTCTTTTGGTATTGTACTTTTGAGCTTTCTTGTACTTGTACCTTGTTATAAAATTGTTTAAACATGCATGTGGGCTTGGTTTGGGTTTATTTATATACACTTGTCCTTTTTCCTTGTTGTTGGTTGACTTGTCCTATTTCCCGATCCTAAAAATAATAAAAAGGGTAATGCCTCCCATATTTGTGAAAACTCATACCCTTGGTGCTAGTCGCCAATCCGGGGCCTACTGGAGACGGGACTCGGGGGTCATTATCTCCCTTTCTCCATTGCCAGCTCAGGAGGGGCATCTTTGGTGGGAGGGGGTCGTGACAAATTTGAACACCATCAAAATATATCGGGACATGAGCAACAAGAGTAGGTCTAGATCTAGATGAGAAAGTAAGAGATGACAACTGGGAAAACATGATTAGTTTTTTCTAAGCTAAGTGTAGTCTCATGTCCTCTAAATCAGTATGAATAACTCCAACCTATTCAAAAAAACTCTTATTTTCCTCTTCAAAATTTTCATTTATGTGAAATAATTTTTGTTGAAAGTGAGCAATAAATAAAGACACAATTAAAGACATATCTTTCTTCTTTTAATGATTATCTCTTGGTTGATATCCTAAAGTTAGTTCTCTTAAAATAGATAACATGTCAAATTTATAGGCACTCAAATCTTTTTTTGTAACATATGAAGATGTAGGAATAAAAGGAGAAGTGATGGCCTATATAAGAGGAAGGATTTCTAATTAACTTAGACAATAATCCCTTCTAGTTTCTTAAAACTCAATTAGAATACGAGATTTAATAGTTTTATTTCTTTATTACAAGTCAATTCCAGAGAAAAGAGATCCTTCATTATATTTTAGTAAAATTGGGAGGTCATTTACACTATGTTTCGATAGATTTCCCCTGTTATTATCAACATTTGGATCAACATATGAGTAAGAAATACCAATCAAAGAAGATCCTAGAGATGATGCTCCTTTTTCCTTTATTCTAAGATTACTTCCAATTTTAGGACTTAAAGATAATATTTTAGAATCTTTTTAGTATTTATAAACAAAATATACTATAAACTCTTTAGATTCATTAACAAATTTCTACACATTGTCATAATATTTAGAATATGGATTTTTATAGATATTATATATTTAAAGCTCAATATCTTCTAACTCATCATCACCAAGTTTATTTTTATAATATGGTAAGGAGAAAGGAGATACAAGAGTTCTATAAGAAATATTTTAACCTCACAATTTTTCAAAAATAGTCCTTTATTCAGCTTTATAGGCTCTCCTGGACTCTTTATCAAAATTAATTGGGTCATCCTCACTGCCAACACTGTCAACAAAAAATTATTCTTCTAAAGATTTCTCTTCAACTTCATCTAGATCCAAACCAGGATTAATTACATCTCAATGCCTCAAAGCTTTTTAACAAGGTTAAAATCCTCATAAAGTTTCTAATTATCTTCAACCCATAGTTTCTTCTAAGGATTTCGGTTTACCTTTATCCTTTAGTAAGTAGTACGAATTAAGAAAAAACATCAAGATGATGTAGATATATCTTCTCCTTTAGGTAAAACATATTTTAAATCCAATAAATAGTATATAAACATAAGGTAATCTAAGGAATTTAACATAGATATAGTCTTCATCAAATCCTACATATTCCTCAATAGATGTCTTTCTAATCTCACATTTATCCCATTTTCTAAGAAATATAATAAGAAAACATCCTGATATCTAAATATACCAAATTCCCCTTTCCCCAGACAAATCAAGTGTTAAATAAACTTTAATAGTAGCTTTCATTCCCCATCCAATTCTATAGCATTGGGTATTATTGGATTTTAATCTCCAGTGAGCTCCTAAATAGCCTTTTTAATTTCAAAAAAGGATTCCAAATTGAGTAAATTGGTATCCATAATCTAGTTATTGGGGATTCCCTAGTACTTCATCACTACCAACCTCCTTGAGGTTTATCTTTGGTGTTTTATACACTTAATAAAAAACTATATTTTTTATTTGAGGTATATATAAACCTTAATTTTAACTTATATTATAGTGAACGATTTATTCAAGGAAGAATAGTTTTATATTTTTTTCATAAATTTAAAGGTGTTGTCAAAATTTTAGGTTAAGATGATATTTGATGTTGAGTTAATTATGGTTAATTAGAATAAATGGTTATTGAATTTTGGTAACATATTATTTATCGTATAAAAAACCATGGGATTGAAAAGTGATTTAGCGACTAAGTGATTAAAGTTTTTTTGAAGAATTCTACTACAATAGGAACATTATATGATTAAATTAACCAAAAATATTATTGGATAAGATAGAATTTTATTTGAGAAAAGGAGGTTTCATTTTCTTTTAGAAGCATATATGATTTTATTATCACTTTATGGTGATTCAGGTTATTTATGTAAAAAATTATCATATTTTGGAGATAATATGATTAGGGTATATACATTTTTGGTATGTGAATTGAGGATTGATTTATATTGTTTGGAGATAAATGTTATGTTTATCTTGGAAGAATATGTGATCAAATCATTATAATAAATGGGATTTAGTTTTGGATTTACATATTTTAAAGAGTTTTAAGATTTTTTATTTATAGAATGATTTAAGTTAAAAATTTTGTGTTATTATTGAGGATTTAGATATTAAATTATTATCTATTCATATTGGATACTGTCATAAATTATGCTAACCATTTTTTATATTGGTTAATGGATAAAAACAAGAGGAATATCTTTTCATCATTTTATGGATACTGTGAGCCATTAGAAGTTAATTTTAGTTATTCATGAATTAAAAATTCATCTCGATTATTCATGGCTTGGAATAAGAGATGAGATAGTAGTGGAAACTGATCGAAGCACAAATGAAGGATTAAATTTGAGTTATGATGTGGAAAGAAATCCGGTATGTTTATTTTATTAAAATTTTTATCTTGATGGTAAAATAATTTTTCAAATACATTGATTATTATATAGAAACTAACATTAAACTATCAAGGTGCACTTTTAAAAACACATATATGAGTATGAGTCTTATAGAGTTACATTAATTTATGAAATAATAATTTTCTTGATCATATCCAAGAAACTAAAGTTCCTAATAAAATATATATCATATTTTATTACTATGATATGGAAAAATAATTTTAAGATAATAAAATTAAAATTGGGAGGATTAAATTTATTTAAGTGTAGATACTGTAACACCCATATTTAAAAAAAAGAATACAATTTTCAATTCCATGCACTACATGCAAAACCGATCTTAAAACAAACTATGATATACTATTTAAATATTATTATTTAAATATGACCATTATAACCGAACCATTGGTTTATAAGGTATGAAAAAGAGTAACCAAATTATGAAATATATGTACATAATTTTTCATTAATACAATTCTATTAATTAATTCATAGTAAATAAGAAATCAATTTTAAATAAGATCATATATGATGAAAAGAGATATTTTCAGAAAAGTGATTTATGTGCACAATGTAATTTATCAATGTAAATTAAGTTAATCACTATAGATGAATGATTTTATGAAATGTATATACCATATATTTAATCAAATAACATTCAAATATCGGTATTTATTAGATATGTAATGAATATAAATTCATTTTATACTGCAAAAATACATTTTCTTTAAAAATGGTTTTTATTGCATTTTGCACACAGATATTATGATTAATTTAGTCAATTTTATAAATTTTGTTTTATAAAATTAACATCATTTTTGAAATCATAATTTCAAAAATAATCTTAAGATATTTTTTGATATTTTTCTAAAAAGGTTGATTTTTGGGTGAATATTGAAAAATACCGATTTTGCAAAAACAGCCATTTCTTTACTTTTAATCAAACGAATTTAAATGTTACATTTGTTTTTTAATTTGTTTTAATGTAATATAATTTTCATTTTATTACACATAAATCAATAAATTCCATGGTTATTAATATTATACAATATTTTGGTATAAAATCATTTTTATTCAAAAAACATGTATTTCTCTATAAACTTTTTTGTTTCAATTCACAAACTTATTTTAAAATTAATTTTTACCACTTATGGAAATTAAATCGTATAAAATTTATTCCATATTTGGAGTCATAATATTCAAATTATGTAATAATGTACATTTCATTTTTTAGTCATAATGAATAGAAAACTTGGTAAAAGTTTATCCCCACAATAAAGTATTAAATGGGTTAAAAAGGGTTAAAACTATTGGTTAAGGTCCAAAAATCAATAAAAACCTTGAATACATTTCATTTTATGAGTTTAATTAAATAAAACCATCCTATATTCAATATTATGTAATTTTTTTTCCACATTCCTTTGATTACAACCTTTATATTATTTTATGTAAAGAATAATTACAAAAATGTCACTCTCGCTTATTATGTTGTCATTATATGGATAAAGATAAGCATGATATATGAATTAAACTAGAAGGTAAATTTATTTAATAATAATATGTAATAATTATATTAATTAATTTTTAATTATAGTGATGATATAATTACCTATAATGTTTATTCAATGCCGACACAATTCTTGCGGAAGCAGTAGTAATATGAATTCAATTAAATATAATGTACCAAGAATTTTATGGATAATTAGAAATGGTAAGTGTTGGGTAAAGTGTTTATATTTTAATTATATTATTATCTTAATGACTTAAAGTCAATTTTTCTGAATAGTATTGAAAATGAATTTAAATGGCATTTAATGTTTAAAAATTATTTTTAAATCATTATAAATTCATAAAAATACTATAATAACTCAATTGGATGGAAAATTTTCTAGTATATCATTAATTTTCATGTATGTTCCACTTTTAATTTTTAAAATTACTTTCATAATCCTCATAGATTGAAAAAGAATTACCATGGTTAAGGTTAAAAGGGTTAATGAGGTGGTTAAATAAAAATATAAGGTTTAAAATAACTCTTAAAATTGACTTTTTTTTGATGAATTTATTTCAACCATATCCTCCTTATATTTGAATATATAGAACATTTTATGTATTTTATATGAATTATAAATATATTATGTATTAATGATTCATGTATTTATAAGATTTCCATCCACCTCACTTATAAAAGGGAGTCTCCTATCCTCCCATACACATACATATTGATCCATTTATCTCAACCAATATATGACCAAATACTTTACCAAAATTAATTCATATTTCTTATAGGTTTTGGAATCACAAAAATACTAACTTATAAGGATTAAGGTGTATGAAAAGGGGGGTTTCTAAAGAAGATGAGTTAAAGAATATACATGGTGATTCCTACCCGAGGTAAGGGATTTCTCATGTCAATTTATTTCATCATGACTCATTCCATGTTTATCATATGTTTTATTTTGTGAGGTGTATATAATTCCATATGGATTTCTTTTATAATTAATTTATTGAAATTTGAATGGTTTATAAACCCTTTTCAAGTTCTTTCCCACAATAATCTTTTTATTTAAAAGTTACTAAATAGGTAAGTGTTTTTTAATTTAAAGACTTATTTTAAAGTATTCCTTTAAAAAAATTAATCCATGTCCATGTTCTTATCATGGTTTTGAAGAATGTTCTTATTTATACTTCAAAGACTGTTAAATTTCACTTTTAACTAATTTTTATGTTATTTAAAAAGGTTTAAAAAAGAATCCTTTTAACATTTTCTATATTGGTCACTTTTGAATCTTTTTAAAAAAGTGAGAAAAGATTGATTTTTTTATAAATATGGAATAAATGGATTTTCCTAATGTCAGGTCATTCATTCATTATCAATATTATTCTATAAGTTTCTATGATTTTTTAAAGAATATAATTATCCTGTCTTTATGAGAATTCATAGTTTTTAAATGTTTTCAAAAGAAAAGGACATTTCTTATCGTTTTTATGAGATAATTGAAAATAGTTTTTTTATTTTCTAAAATGAAACTTTTATGTTTTTTATGATAAAAATTGAAAATTATTGAATGTTTTGATTTTAAAACATGATACTTGGACATTATTGATTATAGTGGGAATGGGGATTGAACCCAAACCCTTATAAGACTATAAAAATTATGTTAAAGGTGGGTCTATTTAATCCCTCTAATGTATTAGGTTAAGTGATGAAGTTAACTGATGTAAGTTATTTCTAAGAGAATGAAACTATATTTAATTACTCATATGAAGTGACAAAGTTAGTATATGTAAGTTACTCCTAAGACAATGTGGATGGAGTTAGTTACTCCTATTAATTGGCATAATTAATTGATGTAAGTTACTCCTAAGAGAATATGGATGGTATTAACTTGAAATAAGTTACTCATATGAAGTGATGAAGTTAATAGATATATGTTACTCCTAAAAGGATTTTGGAATTATCTTGTTAGGTGATTCCATTATGAAAGTATGATTCCCTAAGTTTCCAACATGTTTTTTTATTCATTTAAATAGGATTTAAAGGAATTATTTTTATTTAAAAATTTAAAAAAATGAGTTTATTGTTTAATGTAATGTTTATGATATTATAAAGGTGAAAGGTTTGTTGTAGTGACCCAACCCCAGAAAGCCCAGAGCCAGTGTCTGATATCAATTACATTGGCATGGTTACATGGAATCAAATCCTGAAAGAATAATTAGTTTAGTAGTATTGGTAAATAAAATACATACATGAGTCTTATATTACAAATTAATACAATAATTAAAATATAATTTGTTTTCTAATTAACTTCAAGGATAAATTTATTTATTCTATTATATCCCTTTATATCTTAGATTCCTAGGGAAAGTAAACACAATAAGGGTGAGCTCAAATGCTCAGTATGGTAAAAATATAGCAAAATTAATAATGAAACAATGTAAATGACAATTATGGAAAGGTAATTAACTGAACACACATTCCAAGTAACCAATAGGATGAAATGGAGGTGAATAAACAATAAGGTAAGTTAAATGAAAACACAAACCATTAAATTAACTAGATGAGGTAAAATAAATATGGTGGGGTAAAAACTGAAACACATTCCATTTAATCAATGAACTAAAAATGAAATGTATCCATAGATATATCGATGAAAAATCTCATGGATGAAAAATAACTGAAACTAAATTAGGGAAATGCTTAATTATTTAATGACATATCTAAGGCACATGAAAACCTATACCATCGAGACCTTTCAAAAGACGGCTTAAAACCATGGATAGAAACCTGTTTAATTTTTGCAACTTATTTATATCATGAGAACCTATCAATTCATTGAGGTTCTATATATAGTTAGGGATCCACCCGTCATTACCATTTTGAAAAATTCCTCATATTGAATAGCCCAAATAAATATTACGCCATATAAAATATTCGTATTGAATAAAGAATAAAAAATTATCAATATTTCCCAAAATAATCAAGTAACTATAAAATTAGACATCGTGTGTAAAATGGTATATAGTTTAGTAAATAGTAATATCCATGATAAATGAAATGAGTAATTTGGGGGAAATTTAATGTTCAATGATCATAGTAGATTGAATATTTCAAGGGGACTAACATAAATCAAGGAAGTGAATGTGAATACTATCCTAAGACAAATAAATCATAAACCATCCATAGGAAGAATAAGGATGGTATAAATAAAATATATCCCAAGTGGAGTAAAATAAAGGGTCTTTTTAATTGATGAATAGAAATACTATATAAATTTCTTTTTAAAAACATTCTTGAGAAAAATATCCTTTTGTTTTGAAAAACCTTTTCTTTGAAAATAAATTTTGAAAACATTTTCTTTAAAAAGTAAAATTTCAAAAATGAAAATGAAACATTAAAGAAATGATGGTGAGTAATTGGTACTTGCCATATGAGGTAAATAAAATATTCATTTTGCATGGTAAAAGGTTAGAAAAATGCCTTTTCTGGAAAGCGACAAAAAGATTCTTTTGAAAACATGGTTAAAAGATAAAAAGGGTAAAAATGCCCTCACTAAATCATGTTATTTTTTTTATTTTTTTAGAAAACATGATTTTTAGAAGAATATAGGTCCTCTTAATAAAGATATAAATAAATATGGGTTTTCTTAAAAAAACATTTCTAAAACATTTTGAGTACTAAAGAGTGAAAATGGTATTATTACTTAAAAATGGTCATGAATAACCCAATGAGAATAAAATTAAAGGTTTTATTAGACAATGATAAAATAATTTACTATGATGGAAATTAAAGTGTAAATAATCCCAAACAAAATGAAATTGTAAAGTAAACCCTTGAAAATATTATAACGTTGAGTTGAGAATCAATCAATGGGTAGATTATGTGTATCAATTGAAAATACACATATTAAAGATGAAATACATACATAGATAGTAAAAGTCATTATACATATAATCATATAATATTAAAGAAAATGAGGAAGTAATATAACCCAATGAGAGGTAAACTGATTGTGAATTTTTTTCCACTTGGTAACTTTTAACTCAAATCCCCTTAAATGAAATAATTCAAATTGAAACTCAAAATATTATGAAGAATGAATGAATCATGATATTATATGACAATGTTTTAGTATGTAGACCATATATAAGAAATTAGGTACACAATAATAAAGTTATTATTTTAATAGAAACTTAATAGTCATAAAAGGAAGTGAGATCACAAGGATAATCATTAAAAATGTTCTTGATGAGAATAATCTTTAAACATTACAAAGTGTCACATACCACTTTGAAACATTTGAATCATAATCTCCATGAAGGAATAACATTAAATTAAACTTATAATATCATGATAATAAATAGTTTCATGATATAACATTTCAAATGGTAGTATATACACCATATAAAAGAAACTAGGTGCATAACAACAAATAAGTATCAATAGAATATAAATTGAGACGAAAGCCCTTACCTTGAATTTCCTTACGGGTGAACATACTATAACTTCCTTTATAATAAACTTATGTTAATTATTTACTTTATTGAGAAATTTTTTCATGTTTATCATTAATTTTATTTCACTTATTACCATGTTGTATACAACTACTTAATCAATTAATTTTACATCGGGTGTTTTGACCAAATTCGGTTCATGTGTTGAAAAATAACTTTGGTAGGTAAACTATGGTCAAAGGGGTCATTATATAACATCTTTAGAATAATAATCATGAAATAATTATATTATTTATACATTAATTATTCTTTTAAAACAAATCATTAAATATTGTTATGAAAAATAAACCAATGTTAAAATCATGGAGATGGTAGGTTGTACATATGCATGAGTAACGTTCCCATTTTTCAATGATTGTTAGGGAATGAATGTAAGTAACATCATATATTTAAATAATTATAATTTAAATCATAAATACCATTTTATTTATTCATATATACTTATATATATAATTCTTGTTATGTAAAAGGAATAGTATCATGTTGAGGAGGTGGTAGTCCACACATCCACGACCGATATTATCACTTTTTAGTGTGTGAAAGGGTAATAAAGAAAATGATATATATATATAAAGATAATTATGTAATTAATATAATATATGTGTTTTTTATTTCTCATATGTTTAATTATAACCATACTTTATACATTCTATATATCGTGTGATTGAATCATATCACTTTTAGGAGGCGGTAGTCCACACTTCTACAAATTGTGTTATCGTATTTACACAAAATAGATAGTATAAGGGTATGTGTTATAAAATAATTACATATTCATAAATAAACAATAATTATCATATATAGCATATATAAATAGAGTTTCCATCATAATTACCACCCTGAGAGGGGGTAAAGGAAGAACGAACAATCATCGTTTCGTGAGGCGGTAGTTCATTATTCACATAAACAGTTTGTTCGTTACCCATTAGATGAGAGTGTGTGTAATTGTAAGTATAAACCTCAATATAAAAACATACTAGTATATTTAGGATATAGTTTTTGTTATATAATCTTGTAATAGGAAGATTTTAGGGAGTGGAGAATGGAAATAAAACTAAAAATCTTGAGGAAGTTTGTTACCTCTTACTCGGGTAACTCCTTTTGGTTTGTACCAAAAGGTTTTATTGGATTGATTCATATACAAGGATAGGTTTCTAGGATTATGGGAGTGATTTTGAGGAGATATTTGGGTAGTTATTTTCTTAACTTAAGTTTCTTGAGAGGTGTGAAGAAGGGGAGGAGGTGGTGACCTTTTATAAGGGGGGAAATGACTCACTTGGTGTTTTGAAAAGAAGTTAGGTGGACCCACATTTTTACCTAAAAAGGTCATAAAATACCAACCAAAATCCATAATTTAAGTTTAATGGACAAATTATGGCCAGAAAATGGGTGTTTTACATGTGGCTGGGTCATTTGGGCCCTTAAGTTAAAGGTTTAGTCCTTTCTTAAGCTTAATTTTTCCTTAATAATTATAATTAATTTCATTTACTTTCACTAATATTTTTTGTCAGAAACTAAGTTGAAATTATTATAAATTATAAATTATTATTATTCTAAATATGTAATCCATTTTTTCAAATTCCAATTATATAAGTTTTATAAATTAATTTAAATTTAATCCCGCATGCGGGACGAAAAATAAGGTTTTTAAAGTAAAAATGTATGAAAGTTTTATATATTTTTATAGTCAATTTTGAAGTGAAATTGATTAAATGAAATAAATTGGATTAATTTTTAAAAATATTATCTAATTAAACTTTAAAACCAATTTAAAATATTATTTAAACTTATAAATAAATTAGATGAAAAAGTAGTTTTGAATTAAAATTCAGTGTTTTTTATTATTCATTAAAAAATGAAACTTCACATAAAAATACCAAAAATATACCCTAACAAAATTTTTATGTTTCTATTTCAAATATTAAGTTTATTTTTAAATATATAATCTATATAAGTTTCAAAATGCCTTAATAAAAATATAGGTTTTTTTGTTTAAAATTGGGTTTGTTCTTATCATATTCTTATCAAATCTATTGGATGAATATAAAAAATATTATATTAAATATATATTATATATATTATATTAATATCACTCACTAATTGTAATTAATTTAATTTATTAGGATAAAACAACTTTTTGATCATAAAAATAGTTATATATATAAATATTCTTTTTATATTGAATGGGTTCTTCTATTCATTTATAATTAATTTGTAACCAATGAGTTCATCTTATATTTATGTAAGCCATATATTTTCATAAGTTAGTTAATAATATTAAAAATGGCTAGTTTATTTCTTATTATATTAAATAATAATATTTTAATAATATATTATTATTTAGTAAAACTCGGTCTTGCATGTAATTTAAGTCATTGAAGAAACTCATTATTACGTACGAAGCACGTGAACTCGGTGTCACGTGCATTGAATGATATAAATATATAAAATTTATTTAAAGTAGTAAAATTATTATAAATACTCAGGATATTATATTCTCTTACAGGCTTGGTGTCGCGTGTCATACATGATATCAAATAAAAGTTACTCTTATAATTTTTAGGGTGGTACATTTTACCCACCTTAAATAAATTGTGTCCTCGCAATTTAAAATCAATCTTGGTGATATATTGTTTGATATTTACTTTACTAAAAATCTCACATCATGAAAAGGGTTTGTAAAACACCCTCTATAAAATATATAATGAGAATTACAAAGGTCACATGGACAAACATGTAACTAGGTCTCTAAGTAGGAGAAAATTAGTGGAAAGTAGAGATATATACTTAGAGGAAAGGCATAAATATTTATAGGGAGTGATTGAGGTCATCAATAAAAACCAATTTAATGATCAATATAAAGTTTAGGGCCTTAAAGCCATAAATATTTGATGATTTATAAGGACATCAGTTTAACAAAAATTAAGGTATTAGGACAACATTTTTGTTTGAAGATACTTTTCCTAATGTTGAGGAATTATTTCACTACCTATGTATACTTACTTGATATATTTCTATAAACAAAATTTAAAAATTTGGTTGTGCTTCGATCAATTTTCCAATTCATTCAAAAATTAATTTTTATGCCTAAAGCACTAAAATAAATTTCTAAAGGATCTTAATGCCCATAAAAGAGTTAAAATTCCAACTATTTCTCTCTAACTATTCTCCAAAACTAATATAGTAAATAAATTAATCTCTAAACCTATAAAGTAACACTATTGGATTATCATTAGTATCTATTCATTAAATTGTTCAACTAAAAACAATTACATATTAACTAGACCATTATTTAGGTCATTGGTTGGTGTAAAACCCTTGTCGTCATTCAGTCATGGGTTCAAGTTCCATGGCCTTGCCGGATTCGATGGATTGTCACCTAACATATAGGTTATCCTTTTATAAAACCATGTTAATATAATTTCCAAAAATAAATATGATGGACATCCTTGAAATAAGGTTAATCACTAAATAGCATTTTAACTAAGGTTTTCAATACAACCTCAATACATAAATACTTCATCCACTTATTTTTACATAGATCCTTCCTCGGTCTAGATTTTATCCATAATATCATTTCTAGTATTTCTAAATCATGACACATTATTTCCAATCTAAAACACCTTAGGTTTAACCTAGTTTTTTTATTTTCATCATATGTTTAAATCATTCACAATGGTTTATAGATAAAATGTGAATTATCCTAAGTGTATCCCTCAGGAGTGTCAAACTGGGTGCATAGTAAGGTTCATTATTGTATACCAAGTTACAACGAGTCTGGTCCAATGCACATTGTCAATGTTTTTACTTCTATGTAAATATATGCCAAAACCAAGTCTACTTGTAATATACAGATAGGGATGTATTGCTAAAAATACCCACATAATCTCTAATTTACCAAAATTCTAGAGTGTTATTCTACACTTATCATAAAATTTTACTTTAGTGTTATGTTCTCCAATCTATGTTTTCTTAAATCTAGTTCCAAGGTTTCCACTAAACTTCCTCTGAAACCAACTGTAGCGACCTGACCCCAAAATGCCTGGAGCTGGTGGCTACTATCAATTACACTTTCATGATTACAGGGAATCAATTCCCAAAGGACCTATCAGTTTAATAGTCTTGGTAAACCAGATACATAAATGAGTCTTTTATTACAAATTAATACACAAATTATAATATATTTTTTTCTAAATAATTTTAAGTATATATTTATTCAATCTAGTATATCCATGAATATCTTTCATAGCACGCTTATTGGATTCTTGGAGAAAGGAAATATAATAAGGGTGACCTCAAATGCTCAGTAATGAAAAAAATACAACGTAAGCAGTAATGAATCAAAGAGAATAATAATTATGGAATGGTAATTAACTGAACATGCATTCCAAGTAAATAATAGATTGAAAAGGAAGTTAATTATCAATAAGTAAATTTAAATGAAAACACATTCCATTCAAATAACAAGATAAGACAAAATAAATATATAAAGGTAAAAAACTAAAACACATGGCATTTAATCAATGAACTAAAAATGAAATGTATCCATGGATATGATTATGAAAAATCTCAGGGATGAATAATTTTTGAAACTAAATGAGGGGAATTATTAATTACTGAACGTCATGTTTAAGGCATATTAAAAAATATACCATCAAGACCTTTCACAAGATGGTTTAAAACTAAAGATAGAAACCCATTTAATTTGCAAAACTTATTTGTCGCATGAGAACATATTGATGTATCGAGGAGATATATAAAGTCCGAGCTCCACCCATCATTACTGGTCCAAATAATCCCTCATATCAAATAACAAAAATAAATAATTTCTTTATCAAATATCCTTATTGAATAAAGAATATATAATTATCAATATTTCCCAAAATAATAAAATAACAATCAAATTAGACACTGTATGTAAAATGGAATATGGTTTAGGTAATAGTAATATCCATGATAAATGAAATGGATAATTTAAGGGAAATTCAATGTTCAATGATCATAAGAGATTGAATATTTCAAGGGGACTAAAAAATAAATCAAGTAAGTGAATGTGAATATTATCCTTGGCCAAATCAATCATAAACCATTCATAGGAAGAATAAGTATGGTATCAATAAAATATGTCTCAAGTGGATTAAAATAAAGGGTTTTTTGTCATTGATGATTATAAATACCATAAAAAGATATTTTAAAAAAATTAAGGAAAACAATCTTTTGTTTTGAAAAACTATTTCTTTGAAAATAACTTTTGAAAATATTTTCTTTAAAAGGTAACCTTTCAAACATGCAAAGGAAACATCAAATAAATGATGGTGAGTAAATTTGTACTTGTCGTATGAGGTAAACAGAACATTCCTTTTTCACGAAAAAATTAAAGGGTTTATTAGACAATGATAAAATAATTTTCTCTAATGTAAATTCAAGTGTAAATAATCCTAAACAAAATGAGATTGTAAATTAAACCCTTGATAAGATTATAACATTGAGGTGAGAATCAATCAATGAGTATATTATGTGTATCAACTGTAAATCCATATATAGAAGAAGAAATACATAAATAGATAGTAAAATTCATTATAAACATAATAATTTAATATTAACAACAAAGAGAAAGTAATATAACCCAATGAAAAGGAATCGGTTTATGAAATCATTTTCCACTTGGTAACTTTTAACTCAAATCCCCTTAAATGAAATAATTCAAATTAAAACTCAAAATATCATGAAGAAGGAATAAATCATGATATTATATGAAAATGTGGAAGAATTTAAACCATATATAAGAAATTAGGTGCACAAAAATAAAATGATTGTTTCTATAGAAAGTTAACAATCACAAAAGGAAGTGACATTGCAAGGATAATCATTAAAAACGTTCTTGAGGAGAATAATCTTTAAACATTATGAAGTGTCCCATACCACATTTGAATCATAATCTCTATGAAGTAATAACATTAAATGAAACTTAAAATATCATGAGAATAAATATTTTCAGGATATAACATTTCAAATGAAATTATATATACCATATAAAATAAACTAGGTGTATAACAATAAATAAGTCTCAATGGAATGTAAATTGTGACGTAATCACTTACATTGTGTTTCCTTCTGAGTGATTATCCTTAAAAATTTTGTATAATAAAATTATGTTAATTATTTACTTTATTTATAACCTTTTTCATGTTTATAATTACTTTTAGTTCACTTATTACCATGTTGTATACAATTACTTAATCAATTAATTTTATGTTGGGTGTTTTGTAAAAATTCGGTTCTGGTGTTAAAAAAATAACTTTGGTAGGACAAATATAGTCAAAGGGGTCATTATATAACATCTCTAGAATAATAATAATGAAATTATTATCATATTTATACATCAATTATTCTTTTAAAACCAATCATTAAATATGGTTATGAAAAATGAACCAACATTACAATCAAGGAATTATTGCATTTAATATTAATGATATATCAAATATTTGAAAACATCTAAAGACTCTTGGGATGTCATATCACCATATTGAACCATCCCAAGGATTCTATGGAGGTCATCACATCATATCTACCAATTTTAAGGATTCTAGGGAGGTCATCTAATACACATTGACCCATCCTTGAGATTCTAGGGAGGTCCATAAAGAAGTTGGCATAAAGCAACAATACACATCAAAAGGATATATCACAAACAAGGGAGAAAAAAATATCAACCCTTACAACTTCTATCCCATACACACTAGCCGCTACCGAGGCGGAGTGACTCTCGTGAGGTCACATTTTCTAAGTGGACTACCCTTACTTCAGTCATAAATCTAAGTAGAATCACAAAATTAACATATTTATAAAACATAACTCCCCATCTAAAGTATTTACTACACAAATATGAAAATAACTAGTTAGTTTAATATGTCAAGAAGCAGTCTCATAGGATACCCAACCACCATCATTGAAATTGATACATACAAAATTATATAGACAATGTAAAGTGGGATGGGGCTTCTACCATAAGGTTAATTCCACTATTTATCCAACAAAAAAATCATGATTCATCCACACTTTAACATAAATAAAATAGTAGCTCATGAATCCCCTGCATTAATTTTTAGCTACAATTGATAAGGAGATTCTCATATGGCCTAGGAGCGAAGCTGGGAAGACTCACAGTATAGGTGTTTCTGCTATAAAAATTCCAAGCATCAAAATGGACAATCTGTGTGACCAAATATCCAAAATGGATAACTTATCACACTCATAGTTAAAAAAAATCCTCTACAACAGCCAGAACCATTAATATTTTACACCTCAGTTTCCCTAAAAGAAAGTAGATAAAGAATTACGTTCAAGAGAAAGTAGAAAAAGGCTTACGTTCGAGCCTTGAATTCATTCGACCCTTAAATAGTTCGAGCCTTGGATTTGTTCGAGGCTTGATTCGAGCTTTGATTCACCGAGGAGGAGCGCTGATAGAGGGTGGCTTATGTAGAAAGCTTCAGATTTCACGATAGGTTTGTGAATGGTTAGGGTTTTTTAAATAGATTGGGACACTTTTATCAGCACTTCTAAAAAAAGCGCTGATAAATCTCTATCTTTATCAGTGTTAAAAAAATACTAATAAATATTCATTTTATCAACGCTTATTACTTAAGCACTGATAAAAGATTTATAATTATAATTATAAATAAAAAAATTGTAAATATATATATATATGTATATATATTTAATAAATATATATAAATATTAATAAAGTAAATATATTCTTTATTTAAATATATTTATTATAATTTTATAATTATTTAAATATATAATTATTTATTTATAAGTATATAAATATTTGTTAAAAATAATATTTATATCATTATATATATTTATATAATTATATATATAATTATATAAATATATATATTTATTTAATAAATATATATAAATATAAATATAGTAAATATATTCATTATTTAAATAAATTTATTATAAATTTAATAATTATTTAAATATATATAATTAATTATTTATAATTATATAAATACTTTTTAAAAAAATAATATTTATTTATAATTATAAATGTATAAATATAGTAAATGTACATTTGTAAATATTTTTCAAAAAATACATTTTTAACATTATAAATGAATATTTAATCTTAAGTGCATGCATGTTAAAAATGAGTGAAATTGAATAAATTAAAAATAAATTGTAATGCCCCAACTCCAGAAGCCCAGAACCAGTGTATTATTTTAATATATTGGCATGATTACAAGGAATCATGTCTCGAAGGACCGATCAGTTTAGCAGTCTTGGAAAATAGATTACATACATGAACTTTACATTGTAATTTCTAACATAAAACACAGCATAGATAATCCTTTGAGAATGTCATTATTCCCCTAGCTTAACCCAATATATCAATCATAAAACAATTCTTGGCATCCTGAGAAAATAAAACATAAGAATGGGGTGAGCTCGGATGTTCAGTAAAGATAAACAATATAGTGGAAGTTATCATAAATATGCATAAACTTTTAAGGCAAGGTATAAAACTAAAACACAAGCCTTTTAAACATAATTTTCAGCACAATATGGAAATAATAAATCAAATAATTCCATTTAAAATTTCACATGGATATTCTACTAGTCGAATAATCACATACAATATCAATAACTAGTCTCATAACGAGGGAATATATATCATCAAACATCTTAACCACTACGTCAAGGCCTCATGCCAAGACCATACACAAATATTCTGTCAGGGCCTTATGCCAAGACACTAGTTTGTCTCATGATACCTACTGATGCATCGAGGGGCTATAGCGATCCCTGACTGTTACTTACTAAGTCCAATGCATTACTCATATGAAAAGGGTGAAACATAACATAAACATTTGTATTAAAACTAGCATACAAAATGCCAATATTTTAACCATAAACCATGGATGGTATAAAAATAGCACATCCACAGTCAAACATATCATAGCTCATTCAATATAATATGGAATATTATATTATAATAAATCAACATTAATCAAGAATAATATCCAATAAATGATGTTGACATAGTTTAAAATAATCAGTAAAACTCTTTGAGAGAAATATCCTTTTTTTATGAAATCATTTAAAAGTCACACAATTTATAAAAGAAGTCATTTAAAATAGATTTTTGAATCAAAGTGTCTCATACCACTTTGAAACTTTTGAAAGGAATTAACATTTTAAAACAATCATGTTCATATAAATAAATCCTTAAAATCATTTTGAAAGCATGGACATTAATTAAATAGATTTAGAAAAATAAATCTTTAAAACATTTAAAATTATGATCTAGTTAAAGAGTCCCTTATATAAAACCTTAAAAGATTACTTTTGAAAAAAAAATTATGAAACATGGACATAGATGATAAAATGTCCCAGTAAATACTTACACATAAACAATCTCGGATAATAATGAGATTGAGGAATTAACCCTTACCTTAGGTCTAATACTCTCTGTATGTGTATGAAACTCTTGTATAATGTTTTTAAACATATTATTAACTTATATCAGAATCATAATAATATTTATGATATCATATATGATTCTTTTATGACTTTATATTACCCGTTTATTAACAATTCTAAGTTAATGCAACATTTCAGGTAATAATCGCTTTGTT